>BSWB01000003.1:31985000-36985000 GCA_033239125.1 Fagopyrum homotropicum
CAACGATTTCAATTGTGTTATGTCGCGCGTTGACGATATTATATACATAAGTCCATACAACCGCTAAGAAAACGGTGTTCTAGTTTTCATCTTTAAAACTGTGTTTTCGCATTTAAAGTGTGTAGTTTGTGTTTCAAGTAAGTAGTTAATTATAATTGTGTTTTGAATGTTGTGTATGTTGGTATGATTGAGAAATTTTTAGTAATTTGTTTACCACATTATTTTGGGGTTTGCTCTAAATACATGTTTATGTAGTATATAACAAACTCGATATGTGGCTGATTTGGGGTGGTTGTGTTTATTATGTAACTGTTGTATTCGACTTATATTGGAGATATAATTTGTGTACACACATGTAATTGAGGTGTTTGACTTTTGTAACACCCTGAATCCGCAGGACTCGGGATGCTACGGGCTAGGACCTCACAATGGATCCCGACCCTTAGCCTAACAACAATTTCACCGGATCTTACAACATTACACAAATAAATAGGTAAAACGAAATAGTTTTAATGCAAATATTATGATCCCGAATACAAACGAAAGGAGACTCCAGCCGAGTTCTTGCAAAACCACAACAACAACAAACGTTCAAACAACAACAATAATATAAACCCAAACCCGTCCTATAATGTACGGGAACCCCGGCTGTCAACTCCTCCGGATCACTCGGCAGCATCCCTAACCTACAGGGCATCTACAACATCGGTATAAAATTGTTAGCTAACATTCCAAGCATTAGAAAGACGGTAAAGGCATATACACAGATAAGTCAACATAAACACAAATCATGCTCAAACACACAAGCCAGTTTATTATCTTTCATTTACGTTATTCTCATTACTAAATCAACTTTAGTTTGTGGCATGAGAATCCCCGAAACTCACCTTTGTCCCCGTATACCAGCAAGGAATGATTTTGATGCATCGAACTGTCTACCTGCCTGGACTAGTCGTAGTCACCTCCTAGCTTTCGCAAGAGCTAGGCAGTGATGTCACGGCCCGTTATTATATACTTGGGCCGATTATAATATACAAAGGTCGTCCTATTCCAGTTTCAATGTTATAACGTAACTTAAACACAACCACCATCACATATTAAACTAATACGCAGAAGCTAAGTAAGTCCATGGACTTACTTGTCTCAAAGCTAAACCCGATAGGACTACTCTCAACTTTCCGTAAGAAGGTACACAACGTCTGGTCAAAACAAGACACATAATCAGTATCTCTCTCACATGCTAGAACTCCTTAGACTTCTAGCCCCAATGATATTGCAAGATCATAAACCAACTACATATACTAGGATAATCCGTTCCTAGTCACCATGATTCTACAAGATCATACAATCCCAACCTCAAACCTCAAGATGCTCACAAGACCAAACCATACACTCAAAGCCTTATAATCCTCTCAAGATATCAATCACACTTCATGCTCAAGAACAATCCATAACACTCACCTAATGTTCAAGCCACTACTTGGCATTCTACAAAGTTTATGCTAAGCCTTCCTAGCATGATACTATCTCTAAGCATAAATTAAGGTAAGAGAAGGTTCACTAGATCGAGGAAGAGGTTACTCACTAGGGTAAAGACGCGATCGCAAAACAAAGAGGCGCGACCGCGGAGAGGGCAAGAAGGCAGCACCGGCGGCTCAAGGTGCGCCAGAGCCACACCTGTGGCCTAGGGAAGTAGCACCCGCAGCCCAGTGTGGCGCACCGCGGCTTTGTCATGCCGTGGGTGCGGTCAAATGCCAGAAAGGCGATCCCAACGAGTGTTGGACTGGTTTCTTGATGTGCTGAGGTGCCTCCTAGCTGGCTTGCTTCGTCATGAATGTCCATCACTCGATAACCACCATAAACCACTGTCTAGACTAGATCCGCACACATGCAAATACAAGGGAGGATAATTTTGAGAATCCATGGCTTACACAACCCTAGGGTTGAAAGAGGAAAGAAGGAAGAAGAAGAGAAAGAGAAAAGGAGAAGAGAAGACACTTCCGCAGCTTGAATCTACAGTCCACCAGTCCATATCCGGGATGAGCAACTCACAAGAAGACGAACCATGGAGGATGTTGGAGAAGAAGGTGGGGAAAGAGAAGGTAGGAGGGAGAAGGGGAAACACGTGAGAGGAAAGGAAAATAGGGGAAAATAAAAGTCAGATGTGAGGTATAAAAAGGTCAGGGATAACCAAGGGTCGGATTAGAGAACGAGGGGTTGGAAAGCACAAAGGGTCTCTCATCCGGAACGCTCGACTCACCGCACCCGTGGCATGACTTAGCCGTAACCGCGACATCCTTAGATATCCACGCCCGCAGGTTTCCTAGGTCGCAGGGGCGGTGGCTAACACTCAACAACACTAACCACCCTCTCATACCGGAACCAAAATTTATGTTTGTTACAACTTCCATTGAGTTTGCGTGTTTCAAATACAATACATGTGAAAATATGTATATAAGACAATTAGTCTGCTTTTTGTGTAAGTTTTGATCTAGTAATCCATATGTATGTACATTATGTATGTCCAACAATATACAATCTATCGTACGTGTTTATGTTTCAAATTAATAATTTATGTAACTTTTTCCATTATTTTGGCATCCAAAGGATTTACCGAATCTTCTTTATTCGGTTTCCAATTTTTTTCAAATGGTTTCTATCATTTTGACAATTTCCAATTAATAATAGTACGTAGC
This sequence comes from Fagopyrum homotropicum, assembly GCA_033239125.1. Classification (NCBI taxonomy): domain Eukaryota; kingdom Viridiplantae; phylum Streptophyta; class Magnoliopsida; order Caryophyllales; family Polygonaceae; genus Fagopyrum; species Fagopyrum homotropicum. The sequence goes on from BSWB01000003.1 coordinate 31,987,697, forward strand.
TACACTCACTTCTTTCCTTAATTTCAGTCATAATTACTCTATTTAAATTGAAAATAGTAGGAGTCTACGTAGTCTACAAGTTACAAAATATATCTCATTCCACCAATATTCTCATTTAAAATTGATTTTTAAAAAATCAAAATATATAGTAATCACATTAATTGTAACAAAATTTATTAAATATATCACAATCTTTTATAGGTTAGATATCCACTAATTAATATTTTTGATATGTAGATCCATTATGTCATATTAAAAAGATTTTAGGTAACATTAAATGTTATAGTTTAATATAAATATGTCCATCCACTAATTCATATAAGGATATCAATAGAGACATACACATCTTATAGATCGATCCACAAATACACACATACTATGATATCATCATCATCTGCGAAGTTGCTTAGCTTGGTGATGGCGGCATCTATGGTGGTGTTGCTGCAAGCGACGTCGGAATCGAGGATAGTGATAGTAAACTACCTGGAAGGGAAGGGGAATCTAATGGTACACTGTATGGGGGAGAAACTGGACTTCGGAGTTCACCAGGTCACCGTCGACCAACCATACGTGTTCAGCATCGAGCCGAGCCCCGGCGCCGACTACTATTGCTCGTTTCTCTTCAACGACGCAATTCATATGTTCGATGTATACCTACAAGACAGAGAGGGTCGCAGTTGTGGGTCTTATTGTATTTGGTTTGTTAAGGACAGTGGCCCTTGCGTCAGTGACCCCAAATTTCCGGCTAACTGTTACAGTTGGAGTAAATCTTTGATGTGAGGAGGTTTATATATATATATATATATGTAATTAATAAGACTTATTTGGTTGGTTTTTATTTATTTCCGTTGATAATTGTATAAGTACGGTCGTAGATAAACATGATGCATGAGTGAAGAATGGGGCACTAAATCAATCCAAATGAGGAACTCAAAATGAAAAAAGAAAGAGTAATATGCCTTTGGCTGCATATTTGAAAACGAAAAAAAAAGGGGTTAAAAACATTTTTGACGAGTATTAGGAGTAAATAACGAAAACAAAAGGATCAGTCAATCAATCGATTGTCACTAGTAGATCGATATATGATAACAAGCGTAAAGAAATAAATAATAAAATAAGATATCAGAAGCAACTGGAAAGAAAAGCACAAACCGTTTGATCAATTAGTAGGGTATAGGTCAATCGATGTAGAAAGGTTGTAACAAAAACTAGTAGCAAGGGAGAAGGAAAATTTATTCGTTGCATCATTCAGTATCAAGGACTTCAAAAGTAACACGGTGATTAAGAGTTTTACGACCACATGGTCCTAAACCTACCTGCAAGAATGACATGATCAATTGTAGAATATCGGGTATTAAATTCAATGGGGCCGTGCTATTTGGATATAATTAATAGACAATTATGATAAGGAAAAGAGAGAAGAGAAAGGATAAAAAAAATATTTTTGTTGGTTTTGTGTTTATAAAAAGGATAAAGAAAAAGCAAAGAGAATATGGAAATAATAGGAGAAATCGATATAAGAAGACATGTATCACCACTATGATAGACAAAGATTTAACTATGTATATGAATATAGTTGAACTTTGATCATGTAACCATCAAATATAGCCTTTAGTTACCATACATAAATAAAGACGGTGTTAAATTGTCTTGTCCGTGTTTTAGCAATCACAATAAGTATGTAGAACCCTTTAAGCACTTACAAATCAAGAAAAAACTCGCATGCTCAACTTTCGCAACGACGAAATCACAACATATGTTTAAAAGGTACAAAAACCGGAACATTATATGATAGATAGAATTCCTCGAAGTAAAAGGTAGACGCTAATCCCTAAAATAAATTTCTTTCCAATAAAACAACCTCACTTGGTTAGCACAAGCGTTTTATCTAAAATATTTTATAAATGCCACTTCTTTTGAGGGTAAATAAAAGAAAAGAATGAAGAGCTTTTAAAAGAAGCAAATCATGCATATTTCAGTTCACAATTCATATAAACAATCACAAATCAGTCAACATTGGGTTCAACCATTCCTTAGATCATAGAAATCAGTCAAACATGAAAGGGGGAGAGAAACAATGAATAAAGGAAAAGTCTTGCATGAATATAAACAAAGTATTGTTCAAGCACAAAGTGGAGAACCTTTACAATCTCTAAAACGCGTAAATCTAATCTACTGTGCCACAACCGCGGACTTGGTGATACAAGGTATTCGTCTGTGTAGATGGTCTGATCTTTCGACACCTAAAAAATTTGATAGAAAGATGACATATAAAAAGAGATGTGGAAAGAAGATAATCCGATGGTGGAAAACTGGGAATGGATCGACACACGGATAGACCAAGGTCAAACCCTAAGCAACGACCTGGTAGCACAAAAGGACACGATCGGTTGACCGCCCTAATACAAAACCAATTTTGTATAACCCTTCCGTTGCAACCAAACATGAAAGGCGTTCGTGAGAACCCTAGAACACCTAGAAGATTGCATGTGACCATTTGAAGCACCCTGCTCTACCATGACAAGAATAACACACTCAAACAAATCCAAGCGAGTTGTGAGCAAGACATTTCTTGCTTAGGTTTGTTTTTCACATGTGAAGACGATGGTAGACACCGCAAAAGATAACATAACGTGTTAAATAAAAAATATATTCCAGGTTGAGAAAACAAGATGCACGAGCTCCCTATTTATGGTGTATGGATCGGTCATTGGCTTCTTGTGATCTAGCCCAAAGAATCGTATCTTATCTAGGATAAGATGTGATCTTGATCTATGAAAAAAATAAAATAATACCAATCTACTACTAAGATTAGTTCTTCTAAGACTTGGGCCTCAAGTATCCCTAAAAGATAAATTTCCAAATCAATATTTAAGTTTACTTATTAGAAGACTTAAATTATTTACATAACGAAATAAAATATCATGAGCTGAAAATAACATTTAAAGCCCGTAAATTAAACCATAAATAAATATGTATTTATGGGATAAAAATATAACACTCGATCCAACATTAGCCACTTTTATGACCCACACGTGCATGGTCTTCACGCATGCATGGTTGGATGTCTTCTCATTCATGGACATGTATGCCCTTCGTGCATGGTAAGTCCATTGGACTTACTTAGTGAGCAATTATGGATTTGAGTGATTGTGATAGTGGTGCTTGTGCATATGAGTGTTGCATTTATAACCTAAACCGGACTAGGACAGCCACACATGTGTATATAAAAGGCCCAAGTGTATTATAACGGGTCGTATCCACCTGACAAAGCTCGAAGATGAGTGAAGAAGGTGCTTTGAAACCGGTAATTCAGGGGGGAGGTAGATCCCCATGCAAAACTTTTGTGAAAGGAGACAGAGGCGAGGTTCTAAGGTTCCTCGGACCACAAAAGAAGTTGAATCAGTAATGGTATAACGTAATTGAAGATAATAACTGGTTATGATGTGTGCATTGCATATTGTGATATGACGTGGTGTTTGTATGTTCTATTTCTTTTATTCTTATTCATGATCTGTTAGCTAACAATTTTATACCATGTTGAAGATATTCTGCAGGATAGGAAGACTACAGAGTGAGCTATATGGGTTATCATCCGAGGGCTTCCGTACACTAGGTTGTGCAAGGGTTTTGAGGATGTTTTGTACATGTATGAATATGTTGTTACCGTTTTGTACTCAGCTGTATTTTGTAAACCTTTGATGTATATTTATACAGTTTTATGTATTTGGTTTTATATTGATATGTGTCTTGTTGTAAGATTCAGTATACTTGTTGTCAGGCTAGGGTCAGGATCCATTGTGAGATTCTAGTCCAGTAGCGTCCCGAGTCGTGCGGTTTTGGGGTGTTACATATCATATGCTCATCATTAACTTTTTATCATAATACATTAATAGGAGCAGAAGTCAATCTCTTATTCAGCTCCTTGAAACTCTGTTGACACGGCTCACACCACACGAATCGGGTAGTCTTCCTCAATAGGCAGGATGACTTCCTCATGTACTAAGTACATGACGAAGAAGTCCACTAACCAATCACGATTCCCAAACGTATAGGACAATCTTGGATCTCTTGGTTGCCTCTAATCTTACCCCATCGGATAACCCTATAATAAAAGGTGCTCTCTCTACTGTATTTAAGGACAACCTCTCTACACATGCATCTGAAATGAAAGAATGAGTAGCACCCATATCAAGTAACATTTTAACAGGTAAGCCATTAATGTGAATGGTACCTGTAGTCGCTAGTGTAGTTGGCACATCGGTGTTCCTCAACTCCTGCACCCATGCATGAGGCCCTCTCGTTATGTCATACCTTCACCACGTCGCCTACCTCGACTTGATCCTTGAGCGGAACCCTATAGAAGAGAATGCCTTGGAGCTCTGTACAACTGATGCCCCTGAGCCTGGAACTGTGGTGGTCTCTGCCCACTACTTTGTACTCTTGCAAGAGGTGACCCCTTTTATGATGGCGCTCTACCTTGACGGTTGAATATGGCCGGTGTCTTGTATTGTCTCAAGTGAAATAGGTCATAAGCGGTCTCTTGCACTCTGGCCTGATATGTCCATAATCCCCACAGTTGAAACACTATCTGACTCCCTCAGAAAGCAGAGCTACAAGCGGATAACTCGGTCGACCGTGTGACTGACCTCATCCACAGCCCGATGCTCCCGTACCAGCACTAGCTGACTAGCATGCCCAGTCCTTTGTCTCTTAACTGGCCCTCCAAACTGATCAACTCTCCTCGGACCTGGTTAGTCTCTCTCATATGTTGAGGCTTGGTCCTGATACTCCAGCAACAAGTCACAACGAAAACCCGTCAGGTAAGAACGGGTACTCTCCCTTAGCCTCCGGGAGAACAAGTACACATGGTGGTCAGCCTGAGGTGCAGCCGGACCAAGCAGTGCTAGCTCCTCCTGAAACTTCCTAATCGCCTCGGAGATAAGAATGTCCTCAAATCCTGCCTCCAAGAAGTCTTGTAGTCTCTCCCTCTTTAGCGCGGCAGGGCAGAAACGCTTTCGGATGAGACTCCTCAACTGATCAAACCCGTGACTCTAGTACGGACGGTCCTCCACCAATATTGTGCATCTTCTCTGAACAGAGTTTGCACCAACTCCACACGTCGGTCCTAAAGGCAACGTATTGACTCCAGTGCAGTCTCAACGTACCCAAACCAATGCTCTACCTCTAGCCCTAGCGTACCATCGAATAGGGGTACTCTCATGTGGTTGAAAGTCTTTAACCACGAATTTGGCCTCGGTGCTCTTGTCTCATTCCGAGCCCTGTCAACTTCATATCCTCTCTCGGGTGTAGATGGCACCTGAGTCACTCTCTGTAATACCTCAACTAATCTCGCAAGTAATAGTAGATCGGGGGCACGTCCCCCTGTCCTAATGGCCTCCTCAACTTGCCAGATGTACTCACGGAACTCTATCGCTCCCATAAAGACACGACCTGACTAATCTGAGTGTACTCTTGGTACCTCTGATCTAGAAACATTCTCAATTCCTCCTTCGGGGACCACACTCTCAGCGACATTTTCGGCTCTATCCTCAGCCAATGGTGGCTCAGCAATGGGGGACTATATCCGACCTCTTGCTACAAGAGGTCTACCTCCTCGTCTGCGTCCTCAAACTATAGGAGTCCTATCATCCCTACACAACCCAGTAGGAGGAAGAGGTGGACAACCTCTACACCGTCCCATAGTCAAAGCAACCCTAGTACGTGCCATCTACAAGAGGTGTCATCATCTAATCAGGTCAAGATAACATAAACGCGCATAAATAAATATCCAAGAAGTCACAAGATAAAAGTCCAAACTAACAAGCAAAGTTTCAGAGATCCGCGGAGGTGGTGGTGGTTTTCCGTACTTCTATCTCATCCCGACTATGCACATGATTTTGAAAACAATTATTATTTGAAAACGCATACCCCTTTCGGGTTTTGTTTGTTCATTCGGCCTTTTAGAAGATTACGAGTGTCATTGTTGTCAACCTAGAACACTGATATCATGTTGTAACACCCCAAATCTCATATTCGGGGCGCTACGGGATAGGACCTCACAATGGGTTCCGACCCTAACTCGACAACAACTTTACTAGACCTTACTAGACCTTACAACATGCTATCATAGAATTTATTTATTAGCTTCATTAAGGTTAGCCACTTTTGAATCCAGAGTATGCATATGGCGCGAGAAGTCTAAGAATCTCGCCTCATTCCCCTTATACCAACAAGAGTGGTTTGGTGCACTTCCTCGTATACCATTTGGAGTGGTTCAGTACCCTCCTCGTATACCGTGTCTGGACTAGTCGTAGAGAACCTCCCAGTCTCCCTCCGGAGCTGGGCATATGATGCCACCACCCGTTACTCTTGGGCCAATTGTTGTGATTTTCGATGAGTTAATCAGTGAATAAAGAAAGAAGACAAAACGTTTGTGGTTTTGCTGCACAAACCTTGTAGTTAGGGTTTTCAATATACTTTTGTGGATAAAAGAATACAGCCCTAAACCTATCTATTTATAACAAAATAGATAGAATCCTTACTGCAAGAGGCGAAGCCCCCCACACCCCCTTGCCACCCTGGGTCCATTAATCCATGGGCTCAAAATATGTTTCCCCGCTTACCCGTCCAAGACCTCGCTCGCTATTATTCCTGGGTCTTTGGCCCAGGAAGAGCTCGTCTCGCTCGGTCTTTGGCTCATCATATCAGTATACCTAGATTTATTGTCTTATTATAACACCAATAATAACTAGTTATACTAATCCCGTTATCATAATATAAACTGTTTGCTCCAAACGGTGTGTGCAAGCTTTAAACTTATAACCAACGTAAGCTTAAAACAAGGATGCGAACCCGCAGTGTACGGGTCAATCGTAGTAAAAAGCAAGGAATTCCAGGGGTCGATCACAGGGACTTAGTGAAACAAAGTCCAATTACGGTAAGCTTTAGCAATCACTAACCACAAAGCAATTAAAACAATCAAAGATGATAAAAGTCAATAAAGGAAATATGCAATTCTAGGGATTAAAGCATCTAGTTGTGGTTCCAACTCAAGATCTAAAGATAAGCGGACAAAGCTGAGGTTTTTGCATAGGGAAGGTGTTACTAAAGTGGAATAGATCACCGGGTAAGTCTCACTACTCACTAATCCAAAACCGTAACTCCTATTACCGGGTAAGTCTCAAGGAATTAAGATAAAGAACTATAATCTCAAACTAACACACCATCTAAGGGAATATAATCAACCTTTACCGGGTAAGTCTCAGGCTAACTCACAAAGATGGGATGAAAGCACACTCAAACCCCAATAAAGGATAAACCTTTATTACCTACACTTATGATCTTAGGTAAACAAACTAAGGAATTACCGGGTAAGTCTCATCCTAGGCTTGCATTGAACCAGGAAAGGTGTAATAAGAATAGGATTTGGCAAACTCTAACACTTAACTCTCAGTTTTGAATCAGATAAGTCACCTCGGTCAGCCAAATTCCACCCCGGCCGAGATGTTCATCGACTGAGCGAGATGCTTAGGGTTAAGGTTAAAGACTCGAACTTTCAGGGTCCTAGTGTGATTAAGATCATTCTATCATTGTTTTTCCCACAACCTTCAGCCAATCACCCTAGAATCACACAAAGAGATTAGTCACTCATCATCATGAAAGTATTAATCAAGTATATGGGAAGAAAGTGAATATTTGAACAAGAAGAATTTAATGAAAAGACTTCAATAACTGAATCAAATATCACAACAAAGCGTTCTTTGGATAGAAATCCAACAAGACAAGACAACAAGGAAGGGAATCTAAGATGATCTTACAAAAACCCTTCAAAAGCTATAAAAGCTACAATCTTCCTTCTTCAACCTTCAAAAAGGTTCTTTAAATCTCCCAACTGGAGTATGAATGCTGCGGTGTATAAACCCTGATCGGTGGTATAGCATGATGTGGATTTGTGGAAAAGCCAACCCTTTTTATAGGAAAATTACTCTCCAAAGATAAGATATCTTAGAAAGATCTCTTCTCATAAAAATAGGTAAAATATATGATCTAGCAAATCTTCTTCCTTCTAGGAGCCAAGCCCAAAAATATAAGATCTCTTTCCAAAGATAAAAGATCTCAGCCAAGAATAAAATATTCTCGCCGCGTCCCAGGTGTTTGCCTCGGTCGAGTCGACTTCTCTGGATCACCTCGGTCGAGGTGACTCTGTGGTCAACCGAGGTGAGTCAAAACTGAATGTGAAATCTCTCAAATCTGGTCCAAAGTGAATCTCTAATCCATGGCTATGCTCCTTGGATGGTTCCTTATGTTCCTGAATGTAGCTCCAATGATTCCATAGCTCCTTTTGCTCCTTTTTGATGCAAAACGTGCCATTTTACCTACGATTACAACAAAACTAGGTGTAGACCTCGATTCCCGCAAAGGTAGATGAAATGGTAATATAATCACATAATATACATACAAACATGCAGATTATTGAAGATAAAACGTCCAAACAAACCCCAAAATATAGACTATAACTCATGCTATCAAAATACCCCATACTTAGCCCTTGTTTTTCCCCAAGCAAGTTCCGTATATAAAAGGCAAGATAGAATGGATTATAAGTCAAGAAAATCAATGAAAAAGTCTTTCAAAAATATTTTTATGGTGTGCTACAATAATAGATCACTCTAAGAGAATACTTCATGGGATTTAAAATCAAAATATGATCAAAACATTTTATAAATATAAGAAAGTTGTTCATCTTTGCATAAAATCGTAGAATGCATAATAAGTCATAATTATCAAAATTAATCATGCATAATCCAGTTTAAACCACTAAGTCAATCAACAAGCTCGAGGTCTCAAGGGCTTTCCAAAAGAAAGGTCAAGAAACGTGTAGGGTAGGGATGTATGTAAGGTAATGTGGTGCTAGAATCCGGGAAAAGGATATACTTCACTTTCACTTTGACTTTCAACATCTTCCACCAATAAGCTTTGCTTATTTCACACTTTTTCTTTTACTTTACTTTTTGGGATGCATGGACAGAGGTGCACAATAACCGAAGCCTAGGAAATCAGCAATCATCAATTTCTTGAGATGCATCAAACCCTTGATGCACATACCATGACCCGTTAGGAATATCGCTCAATCCGACTTTGACAAGACACAAACACCCGGCTATGTGAATGGTGCCGAGTTACTCATCATCATGATTGACTTCCCCAAACCTATTATTATTTTCTAACACTTTCACTTCCAGCCAACTTCTCAACTTTAACTTCACTTGATTTCACCACTTCACTTGCTTCCAAATTCCCGGATAGGTAAAGGGAGGCAAAATGTATATGAGGGGCTAAGCATGATCAAGAAGAAGAAGAGAGAAGAATGAATTGTCTTGGTCTTTCCAGGAAGAAAGTGAGAGAACTTATCTTGTGACGTTAACCTTCAAATTCAACATAATTTGGATAAAAACAAAGTATTAAACATGCCAAAAATCTCAAACAAAGCATTTAGCAACTTAAACATATTATAAAACCTTTCAAACACATAAAGATTTCAAAACCATTCAGTAAGAAAGATCTTCACTGAGATCATATCCAGATAAGAAGCACAAGATAATCGTTTTCGAAAACTCTCAGTTAACCCACCTCGGTCGAGGTGTTCTTAGGTCAACCGAGGTGAAACACCTCGTTTGGCCAGAACAGCCCCGGTCGAGGTCAAATTTTTTTTTTTTTTAATATCAGTTTTTTTCAGTTTCGACGTTTTTCTCAATCAAATAACCTGTAAGTATGCATGCAGTCTCATATAAACACATAGAAGCAAACTGAAGCATAAGTATGAATAAATATCCGATCAAGTAGAGTCATACATCACATAAGTGTCAAATAATACATCAATAAACACCCCATACTTGGGACACACTGTCCTAGTGGGTCAAAATAAGTCTAAGGAATAAAATACTCACCGGATAATAAGCTGAACTGCATAAAAATAAGAAAGAAAATCCTACAGCTCTCAATAATCCTGATCCGGTGGTGGCGGTGGTGGTGGCACGTATGGGTACTGAGATGGGTCAAATGGATAACCCATAGTCTGCTGGAACTGGATCTCCATCATCCTGCACTAATAATACTGGCTCTCTAGCATCTGATTAGTCCAACTGTCGATCTGTCGGTGCTGGGCGGCAAATCTCTCATCGATGTCCACAGTAAGAGCAGCATAAGAGTCAATCATCTGCTCTGTCAGATCATCGATCCGACGGTGAGCCTCTGGATCTCTATGTCGGCGTGCCCTACGCCTAGCAAGTCTCAATGGTGATGCAGCAGGTGCCGGCTCAGTATCATCATCATCCAGATCAATAACCGGCGCACTCGTCCCAGCAGTATATGTCCCTATATCCATCGGGACTCCACCATCCCTGTCATCAACAGTCTCCTCATCATCTACCTCCTCCTCCTCAGTTGGGGCAGCTGCTGCCTCTCTATAATCCTCCATCAATGGGGCCCAGGCGGTCTGCCAGTAATGATAGTTCACAATATCAGCATACCAAGGTCCTTTATTATCAGAAATTTGGTGGATAGAATGTTCCACCAACTGAGGATGAATGTCAGAGAAAGGAGTAAGAAGTTTGTTATTTTCAGCAGTCTCAGTTGACATCATCTCGCCTTTGACCTCGGTCGAGGCGTAGAGGCGTTGACCGAGATGTTCTTCAGTCGCCTCGCTCAGTCCAGAAAGTGCCTCGGTCGAGATACTGCAACTGGAACCGAAACTGGAGATCTTCGTCTCCTGGATTAGCTTCTCAGTTTTAGCTCCTGGATCTTCTTCCAGTGCTTTTAAGCTCCGTATATCTGCATCACAAGAAGCATCTATACCTTCCTCCATTAAACTGAAACTAATGACTCTTTCAAGTGGATCGTTAGTAAGGATAGAGCTTACCAATTCTCTTGATTCTTCTTCATCGTAGATGTTGAAGATATCATCGCTTAACTGCTCCCCTTTCATGGCTGCAAGTAATGCGAACTCCACCTCATCGCCACCAATGTTGAATTTCAACTTGGTGTTCTTGCAATCCACGTTGCAACCCGAAGTTGCTAGAAATGGCCTCCCGAGAATAATAGGAACAGGATAATCTGCGGGAATGTCAAGTACAACAAAGTCTATTGGTAAATAGAAGTTACCTAACTTGACCGGAACGTCCTCCAGAATTCCCACGGGATGGGTGATGGAGCGATCCACCATGTATAGTCGAATCTTGACCGGCTTGGGCTCTCCAAGTCCGATCTTCACACATAGCTCCAGCGGAATGATGCTCACGCTGGCTCCTAGATCGCATAGGGCTTCACAAGTGACGTCCCCAACTTGAATGGGAATGCAAAATGAGCCTGGATCTCTCAATTTAGGTGGCATCTTCTCCTTCATGATTTGAATAAGTTCCGAGGATTTAGATGTCATCCTAACTTCACCAAAATCTTCCAGTTTCCTCTTCCTTGATAGGATCTCCTTCAAGAACTTCCCATAGGCGGGCATCCCTAGAATAGCATCAAGGAAAGGAATGTTAATGTGCAGTTTATTCATCAAGTCAAGGAACTTACCAAAGTGCTTGTCTAGATGTGCTCTGGCCCTTGACTGGGGGAATGGAAGTGGTGGTTTGTATGCAGGAGGTGGAACATAAACTTCAGTTTTTCCCTCCGCTTTCTGTGGCTCCACTTCGGTTGGCATCTCGGCCGAAGTGTTCTTCGACTGCACCTGGACCGAGGTGGTCTTCGTCGGTACTGGCACCGACCGAGGCATTGGTTCTGCAGTTTTCACTCCACTCCTCATAGTTATGGCCATGATATGGCCCTTAGGGTTGCTTTCCGTCCTTGTTGGAAGCTTCCCTGGATCTCTTGGCGCTTCATTCGCCCTACTTGCAAGTTGTTGTTCAAAGGCTTTTTGGGCCTTCGAAAATGAAGTCGAGGTCTCCATAGCACTAAGCTTGATCAAGATAGCCTCCAGCACTGCGTCTTTCTTTTCCGGATGAGACAAACTTGATCCTTGCCCCTGGCTCTTTAATGGAGTAGAAGAAGAAGAAGGGGAAGAGAGGAAAGGATTAGAGGAATCGTTAGAGTTGGAGTTAGAATGATTGTTACCAGAATTTTGGTTGTTCGCCCTCCAATGGTTGCTATTGTATCCTCTATTGTTGTTGTTGTTGTTGTTGTAATTGTTGTTCCGGGAACCGTTGTTGTTGTTACGGTATCCATTGTTGTTGTTCCTTTGTCCTTGATCTTCCTTCTTGGTTTGAGCAACCAAGAGTTCCTTCAATTGCTTCACGTCATTCTTCAAAGACGTGAGTTGATTGTTGTTGGGCTGAGTTTCTTGGAAGTTAACTCTTTTAACTCCACCTTCAGCTCCTTGATGGGTGTACTTCTTCATATGCAAAGCTTGCTTCTCGATGAAGTCCCAAGCTTCGTCAATCGCCATGTCCATAAAGGTACCGACGGAGAGTAGTTGGAGGTTGAACTGGGTGCTTCCGTCCAGTCCTTTGAAGTATATCTCCAACAACTCTATCTTTGGAATCCCATGATGTGGGCAATCCAAAATAATGTCCTTGAACCTCTCCCATGACTTGGACAAGCTCTCCTTGTCCTTCATAATGAAAGCATTGATCTTCCCTCTCATTTCAGCGGTCTTTGAGGGGTGAAAGAATTTGATCAAGAATTTTGTAGTCAAACTCCTCCCATGTGCTAATTTTTCCTGGAGGAAGAGATTGATACCAAGTAAGAGCTCTATCTTTTAAAGAAAAGTAAAAAGGTCTTAGCTTGTAGTTGTTATTTTCAATCCTTGAGGGTCTCAGGGTCTCCATCAAGATCTCATAGTTTTGAAGATGTTGATGCGGTGATTCCTTCTCTAGCCCTCCGAACTGGCATTGGCGAATCATGGATAGAACTTGCGGTCGAAGTTCGTAGTCATGGTCCGTTGGATCTCCTAGGTTAACTCCTGGACGCCTCAGTTGTTGATTGGGGTCTATCCTTTGACCTAGGGTTTGTGGGATTCCTGCAAGAAGAACACCTCGGACTGGCATCCGAGGTGGAAGTATCTCGGCCGGGGCGTCAGGTACTAGAACTTGCCTTGGTCGAGGGTCAGCAACTGGATCCTGCATCGGTCGAGGATTTGGAACTGGATCTTCCCTCAGTCGAAGTTGATATTGGTCTCGTAAGGCTGCCATATCTGCTTCGATCGCCTCGGTCCTGGTGCGAGTTTCTTCTTTCTCTTGCCTTAGCTCTTCCCTGCTGAGGCGTAGCTGCTCTAGCGCCTCTTTCAACTCGGCCTTAAGATCGCGATTGTCTTGGTTGGCCATCTTCGCTTCTCGTAAGCGTCGTTTGTATGTCTTTTCTGGTTCGGGATCGTAAGGAACGATTTTCTTCCCAGTGCGGGTTCTTCACATAAACCTAAGAAAGAACCTGCAAAAGTCACTCAAGTAGAGTGGTTAGTAGACACGGGGGCAAGTGCCCCAAGAGCAAACCGTAACCGGCTCGGTCTAGACCAAGTCCCCGGCAACGGCGCCAAAAAATTGTTCGCTCCAAACGGTGTGTGCAAGCTTTAAATTTATAACCCTAGACGTAAGCTTAAAATAAGGATGTGAACCCGCAGTGTACGGGTCAATCGTAGTAAAAAGCAAGGAATTTCAGGGGTCGATCACAGGGACTTAGTGAAACAAAGTCCAATTACGGTAAGCTTTAGCAATCACTAACCACAAAGCAATTAAAACAATCAAAGATGATAAAAGTCAATAAAGGAAATATGCAATTCTAAGGATTAAAGCATCTAGTTGTGGTTCCAACTCAAGATCTAAAGATAAGCGGACAAAGCTGAGGTTTTTGCATAGGGAAGGTGTTACTAAAGTGGAATAGATCACCGGGTAAGTCTCACTACTCACTAATCCAAAACCGTAACTCCTATTACCGGGTAAGTCTCAAGGAATTAAGATAAAGAACTATAATCTCAAACTAACACACCATCTAAGGGAATAGAATCAACCTTAACCGGGTAAGTCTCAGGCTAACTCACAAAGATGGGATGAAAGCACACTCAAACCCCAATAAAGGATAAACCTTTATTACCTACACTTATGATCTTAGGTAAACAAACTAAGGAATTACCGGGTAAGTCTCATCCTAGGCTTGCATTGAACCAGGAAAGGTGTAATAAGAATAGGATTTGGCAAACTCTAACACTTAACTCTCAGTTTCGGATCAGATAAGTCACCTCGGTCAGCCAAATTGCACCCCGGCCGAGATGTTCATCGACTGAGCGAGATGCTTAGGGTTAAGGTTAAAGACTCGAACTTTCAGGGTCCTACTGTGATTAAGATCATTCTATCATTGTTTTTTCCACAACCTTCAGCCAATCACCCTAGAATCACACAAAGAGATTAGCCACTCATCATCATGAAAGTATTAATCAAGTATATGGGAAGAAAGTGAATATTTGAACAAGAAGAATTTAATGAAAAGACTTCAATAACTGAATCAAATATCACAACAAAGCGTTCCTTGGATAGAAATCCAACAAGACAAGACAACAAGGAAGGGAATCTTAGATGATCTTACAAAAACCCTTCAAAAGCTATAAACGCTACAATCTTCCTTCTTCAACCTTCAAAAAGGTTCTTCAAATCTCCCAACTGGAGTATGAATACTGCGGTGTATAAACCCTGATCGGTGGTATAGCATGATGTGGATTTGTGGAAAATCCAACCCTTTTATAGGAAAATTACTCTCCAAAGATAAGATATCTTAGAAAGATCTCTTCCCATAAAAATAGGTAAAATATATGATCTAGCAAATCTTCTTCCTTCCAGGAGCCAAGCCCAAAAATATAAGATCTGTTTCCAAAGATAAAAGATCTCAGCCAAGAATAAAATATTCTCGCCGCGTCCCAGGTGTTCGCCTCGGTCGAGTCGACTTCTCTGGATCACCTCGGTCGAGGTGACTCTATGGTCAACCGAGGTGAGTCAAAACTGAATGTGAAATCTCTCAAATCTGGTTCAAAGTGAATCTCTAATCCATGGCTATGCTCCCTGGATGGTTCCTTATGTTCCTGAATGTAGCTCCAATGATTCCATAGCTCCTTTTGCTCTTTTTTGATGCAAAACGTGTCATTTTACCTACGATTACAACAAAACTAGGTGTAGACCTCGATTCCCGCAAAGGTAGATGAAATGGTAATATAATCACATAATATACATACAAACATGCAGATTATTGAAGATAAAACGTCCAAACAAACCCCAAAATATAGACTATAATTCATGCTATCATAAACATATGTCATTCAACCAATATAAGATTGTAACTAAGTAAGCCCAAAGGACTTACCTATAACAGGCTAAGTCCAGCAACACACGAATCCTGATCCGTACTAGAATCCTCAACCGCCTAATATAAACCAAGGCAATAACATCACTAGCCATCCAACTACTAGAAGTTCCCTCTTCTAGTTCTCATTGACCATCACAAGATCAATAAACTCACATATACTATAAGACACTCCTCTGCATACTCATAATACAATCATAAGGTAACTAGAAGGGAGGAATCATATACCTAGATCCAACTCCTTAGTCAATAGATCAACTTAGGAACCCACTGGATACATCTTGTGATTGCAATGGAAAGAAGCACGACCGCGGTGTTGAAGTGTCGACGCAACCGCGGGGACACAAAGCCGCGACCAAGGTGAAGGAAGGGCGTGACTGCGGTGAAAAAAGCACAGGCATGACCGCAGTTTGAGAAGGCATGACCGCGGGAGAAGTTCAAAATGTTGGTCGGTACGTCCGTCGTCGTGCAGAAAGGGCTCATACTCCTTTGGTTGTGGTTCCTTCTCTTGGTCGTAAATTCCTATTATGTAGACACCAACAAGACCCCTTGATCTAGCAATTGACACAAATAGCATAAGGGGAGGAAGAAGAATCAAAATAACCTTGAGGAAGGATAAAGAGTGAAGAAGGAAGAAGAAGCTTACTATATCGTATGTAAGAGGCACCACAGAGCGTCTTGGTCCAATAGCTTGTTGGTGTTCATCGAGAAAAGGAAAATTTCTCTACTGTATTGAGTGAAGAAGAATGGAAGAAGGAGGAAGATAAAGTCACGTGAAAGAATAAAAGGAGAAAGGCTGCAACTAGGGTTTATGAGTTAGAAAGAGGGCAGCAAAACAAGGGAAGAAAAGATGGGGATCAACCTTTAAGGAAAGGGCCCGACGGTTACGAATAAAAGTCATGATCTATTGTTTAATCGCGACCGCGGGAACATTGACCGTGGGAACATCAGCCGCGCCCACGGCGGCGCGACAGCGGGCCGCGCCCGCGGGTAGGCAATATTCCGCGGTCGCGTCGGTGACTCCCCTTAAGTCCCAAAAAACCGGTTGTTACACTAAATACAACACTAACGGAATATAAATAACGGACCTATGAAAAATGGGGAGGAAAAAACAATTTGTAACAGACACCAACGGAAGCATTTAACTAACGGTCATCTACCGAAAATATCAAGCTTCGAGTATGCGAAATAGAAAATTCATTTATATAAACAACCCTTTTGTGAAGATTTTTTAGATCATATACTTGAGTCATAATTGTAATGTCATATTTATATACATTATATGTTCTTGTGATCCTAATCCTTGTAATTACCTTATATGTATATATGATGGTAGAGGCTTCCTAATTCATCCGATTACATATATACATATATAAGGTAAGATTAGAAGACGTTGTTCAATATGAACCTCCATTATTCATGTATTTTGACTACGAATTCAATACATTCATACATAAGCAATTATTTCTTAATAAATAGATATTCCCCTTCTCAAATATATATACACCAATAAGTAGAGACCAAAAAATTAACCTAAACCCATCTTATTTTTTTTTCAAAATAAAATTACCCAACAAAAAAAACATAGATTATAGATACCCAACATGAGATCATCATATGGGAAGCTACTGAGCTTGTTGATGGCGACATCTATGGTGGGGTTGCTGCAAGCGGCTTTCGAGGCGCATATAGTGATAAGAAACAGCCTAGAAGGGAAGAAGAATCTGGATGTGCACTGCATGGGGGACAAATTGGACTTTGGTGTTCACCGGGTAATGCCTGCGGAACCGTACCAGTTCACCATCAAGCCGACGCCCACATCCATCTACTATTGCTCGTTCCTCTTTGACGACGCAATCCACATGTTTGATGTATACCTACTAAATAGAGAAAGACGCACTTGTGCGGCTTACTGCATTTGGTTTGTTAAGGAGGATGGCCCTTGCATGAGTGAATCGGGTAATCCGGGTGATTGTTACCCTTGGAGTAAATCTTTGATGTAGAGCTACCTTTTATGGATCGTAATGACTACTAAGGTTATTGTTGTGTACCTCATTAGTTGCTTCCGTTGTATATTTTTTTTTTTTTTTTTTTTGAAAATGAAAAGCAGTTCGAACCATTAGACGACGCGCCGTCTAATGGATCGAAAGGCCGAAAAAGATCGGCAGACGGTCAAACCGTCAAGCAGGACCATAAACAAATGAGAAAAAAAATACACAAAAATACATCAAAAGGGACCCGAAAGCAAAAAGTCTTCAAGGGAAAGCAGGATGATCCAGTCAACCGGAGGCACCGAACATAAACGTTCATCTTCGAAGGAAGTACACATGTAGGAAGCCTGGGGAACAACTATGGACACCTCAGATTTGGACTGCAACAGAGCCGTCAGGAGTCGATCACAAATCCACGCCCCCTTCTCGACAAACGCACGAAAACCGCCAGCAAATGATTGCATCAAACCTCGGAAGACGAAATTGCAGAGCACGGGTAACATGATGTATAAAGGTGTAGCCCTTTATTGATAAAAGAAAGATTTTGAAGGGAGAAGTTTTGTTCACAAATGGTTGATTTGACAATTTCATTGTTTTTTTTTATGTATTTTTTTTTAATAACCAACCCTTACGGTGAATAAGAATCGATTTTTTTGGTATTGCAATGATCTTGGGATTGAAATGCAAAATTAAGATTGATATAAATCATAATGGACTAGAGACAATATTTGTAAGACACAAAAGGTCATTCATAATTATGTTGTTTACAAAGCCATGATAGTTTTCGAGTTTGAAATTATAATTGAGATTTAAAGACCATCATACAAGAGAGCATTCTTTTATAGGAGAGATTTTCTTTGAATGTTGTTTGTTTTTTGCTTTTCTAAAGTGATAAAACCTCATAAAAGGGTAATTTTATGCTTAATAGGCACTTGATAAGGTTTGATAAGAATTCTTTTATCTATGAAAGCCGAGCAGATTTTGAATGTTTAATCATAGGTCCATGAGAGATACTTCTTGGCAAAGACATTGTTTTTTTTTGTAAGCGGGTTACTTAGAGTTTTAAGGTTTGGCAGAAAACCTCATAGAGATGCATAATTTTTCTTAATATTTTGGAAACGCATTTTAGCAATTACGGATCTTCACAATATTATAAGAAGTCTTTTTTAGCATCATGGTAGAAACGAAAATCGTTTTTCCATGTTTGTTTTGTTAACAATAAACGGGTTTAGCCTGAGAGTTTTGTTGTTGTAACAAAGTCAAAGAGACTGTCAAAGAATTTCTATCACCATGGGGCAAAGAGATCCTGAGTTTGAAAGGGCTTGAGGATCAAAACTTTCGCCGGAATCTAACACAGAAGAAGATCTGACCAGAGGACAAATCCTTGGCGGCGCCGGAGAGCACTTTCTGGTGCTGGTGCTTGAACACGGTGATGGCACCCTTGAGGTATCCATTGCAAACGCAGAATACTGAGATTCTGGACTTGCTCCCTTATGGATGACATAAAGGGATTAGAAGACAAATCCCGGAGCTTGGCCGAGAAAAGACTGTGAGAAGCCGTGAACCATAGATTCTGGCAAGGGGTGTAGTAGGCGGCGGCGGCCTTACAACGTCGCTTGACTTTGTTTCTGGGTTTTGGGTAGAAGGGGCGGGTGATGCCGGAAGTGGTGGTGTAGACGAGGGTAGCCCTACAACGGTCAGCCAAGAAGAAGAAGATGAGGGATTTCCTCAGGTGCGGCGTTAGTGTTTTGATTCCTCAAGCTGATGAGAAAAACGAAGACAAGAGGCCTCCATTGGTGGCTTCCGAGCTTGCGGAGGCTAGGGTTTGGACCCAGGAAAGCCTTTAGGCTTTGAACAGTACAGAGCGTTTCTTGAAAACATTATGATATTGGATTTGCTTCCGTTGTATATTGATTTGGAATATGAACATAAGAAGTGAAATGACATGGGCGACGGTTTGAATGGCTAGAAATTGTCCGTCGCAATTCACCGTTATCGCATTTCTCACTTGTCATGTCAAACGTGGCTCATTATGCGACGTTTGCGCTTTTATTTTCTTCTCCTATGCTTCGTATAATTTTGTTGCAAATTATCGCTCGTGTACCAACATTTTAACGCGTTTGTAATAACTAATTATTTTAGTATCTTTATCTTGGAAAAATAACTTCCGCGGATCGATTTGTAAAAAAACAATAGCTGTAAGGGAACTCGAAGCGTTACGGGCTAGGATCTCACAATGGGTCCCGACCCTCAGAGTAGCAACGACATAACGGATCTTACAACAAGGCACAAACGAATGAAAACCAAAACTCAATATAAAACCAAAGGAAACGTAATAGACTCGCAGCCGAGTTCAAAACAAAAGGGAAAACAACAACATAGACATAAACCCGATCATGTCCTATAATGTACAGGAACACCGATTGCCCACACCATTCGGATCACTCTGCAACATCCTGAACTTGTGGAACATCTACAACATTGGTATAAACCGTTAGCTAACATTCTACATATCAAAAAGACAATAAAGGCACAAACACACATAAGGTAAAGTAAACATATAGCATGCTCACACATCAGCCGGTTATTATCTTTCACTAGGTTATCCAATTATTAATTCAACTTATGGTTGTTACACGAGTATCGCTACGATCTCGCCTCCGTCCCTTTTCACCAACAGGAATAGAACGTATGCATCCTTCTGTCACTTGCTAGACTGGTCGCGAGAGCACCTCCCAGTTTCTTCATTCTGAACTAGACAAGCGGTAACCGCCCGGTTATAATACACTAGGGGCAATTAAGGTATAACAAAGGTCAATGCTATTCCGGTTATCAGTTATACAAGATAAACAGCACAAACAAGTCAAAACAATCAATGGATGTACGGAATGAAGCTAAGTAAGTCCAAGAGACTTACCTCACTTGAAGGTAATCTCAACACTCATCAAACAATTAGGAAATCCTCGGGAAAGGGACAGAGAGAAGCCTGTTCACACTAGCATCACGAATCAAGAACCAAAACGAATGCTAGAAGTCTATAACTTCTAGTCTCCATGATCTCTAAGAGATCTACACAAGCTAAGGTCTCAACCTTAGTCTTACAGAACACTCAGGGGTCAAGGAACATCCAGAAGGAACAAGGAAAGGAACGAGGAAGGCATGGAAGGAAGCAACTCACAAGAACGGAAGTTACTGCAAAAGAAACCGTGGGGGCGGCTGGACAGGCGTAGGGGCGGGAATCCACGGGGCGGCACAACAGAGGCGCGGGGGCGGATCTTCGACAAAAGCTATTGTCGGCTTCTCGATGACAGTTGAACCACGACAAGGCTAAAGCTTGTTCTTCCAACTCTCCCACTCTTCACAACTCAACCAAGGGAGCTTGTGAACATCAAAGGATCATCAACGAAACGCTCCACAAGAATCAAGGATCAAACTTGATTCTTGGAGAAGAAGAAAAGAGGAAACGAAAGGGAGAAAGAAATAGAAGAGAAACAAGGTGCAACAACACATGAACGTGATGAAGAATAAGGAAAGATGAACTTAATTACACGTTCAGAAAGATCACAATAAGGTGACGGTTGCAGCTCTCAAGGGTTGAAGAAAGCGTAAGCAAGAAACGGGAAAAAGAGAGGAAAGAAGGGATTATATAGAAGAGGAAGAAAAGATAAAAGGAAGGACGTCTAGGGTTAGGAAAAAGATAAGGAAGCTAGCCCATAGATAAAAGATCGGATATTCTATCTATGGAAGGAAGATAAAACGAACGAAAACAGATCGGGCGCGATCAGCAGCAAATCCGCAGGGGCGGATTGCCTCAGCCGCAGGGGCGGCCCCTTGTCACCGCGGGGCAATGACAGACATCAAGGCCGCTGGGGCGGCCTTCTTCACCGCGGGGCAGTGAAGGTCAAAACTGAGATCTTACAATATCAATAATCTTGGATCTAAAGAAAAAATTTATTTTCTACATTAAAAAAAATGATATCATATATGTTTCTTTACCTCTTTATAATTTAAAATTACTAATAAAATCATTTCATGTATGTATGGTTCTTTTTTTTTAAAATGTGTGGTAACGAACTTGATTTTGCAAATTTTTATTTGGATTTGTAATTTTTAAGTATTTTGGATTCGACTAAAGTCATTTCCGGATAAAACGGAAGGTTGAATCCAGCTAAAGCTATCCAGCCGTGGGATTTGTCGACGCCTAAAGTCATTTGGTCCGCGGCTAATTATCCTATCCAACTAAATTCATTTTCGGATACCAAGTTTTAGAATCCGGATCAAACGGATCATTTGTATATTCACGAATAACTATCCGATTCTGCTAAAAGTGTCGGATATCCGTTCGGATATAATTTTTCCTACAAAAAATATTCATGAATAAGGTAAGCATATGGACTACATTCATTTTTATTCCGTTTCCGTTTCCGGGTTTCTAACCAAACGGGGGGTAAATGTTATTTTTATGGGTCTTATCACCATAGGAAGAAGAAAAGAGATGGTGATCATGTCTAATTACTTACCGATGTACTCTCATCGGCAAGGATGTTGTAGGGTGGTGCACCAATAGATGGTGAACATGCATAACTATCTACCGATGTATTAAAGTTGGATAAAACTGAATTTGGGTAACGGAATTGTGTAACTGGAATCGGGTACTTATTTGGAATCGGGTAACTAAAATCTAGTAACTCAATGGGTTAACTGGATTTGAGTATCTGAATTAGATGATTGAATTGAGTAAATGAACTGTGTAATAGAAGTTGGGTAGCTAAAGTTGGATAACTGAAATTGGGTAATTGAAGTTGAATAAATGATTTGAGTACACGAAAATGGGTTTGTGAAATTGAGTAAGTAAACTGGGTAATTAAAATCGGGTAATTGAAACTCCGGATAAGTAAAACTGGGTAATACATTAGGTATGAAGTTTAACATGTTGTATATTGCGTTGGGTATTAACATATTTTGAGTATCATACTTAGGTATAAACATATTGTGTATTACGATTGTATATTAACATATTGGGTACCACAACTGGGTATTAACATACGTGGATCTTAAACGAACTCATACATTTCATTTAATCATGTCCCTAATTCTGCACCCGAAGTGCGGAATTAGTGTTCAATCAATCCCACACTTGAAGTGCGAAAACGAAACCGGATTAATTAACTCGGCTCTTGAAGTGCGAAAGTAAAATTATGTTTAATTAATTCTGCACTTGGAGTCCAAACTATGCAATTCTTTTTATTTATCCAATTTCCTAGAATTATTATTTTACCTATTCAATTTCACATATTCAATTTATTGTATCCAAATTCATATACCCTTACTTAAATTCAATTGAGTACTTGAAGTTGAGTAAATGAATTTAGACATACAAATTTAGATAAATAAAGTTGGGTACGTGAGTAAAATTTCATACATAAATTTAGTATAAAATTTTTTTTCCCACAAAACTATTAAAACATATTATCTTTTTTCCAAAAACCATTAAAAATCTATATACATATATTAAAGTAAAAGCATTTCCTTCAACGTGGTTCATCCTAACTTATTGTATATATATATATATATATATATATATATATATATATATATATATATATATATATATATATATATATATATATATATATATATTTACCATATTTAAATTAGTCAATAATGTAATAGTATAATTATCCTATAATAGAAGTTATATTTATCAACTTACCATACATGTCTTTTTATATATCTACACATATACATAAACATAGTTAAAATTATACTAATAGATTTATTATTCTATGATAAAAATTATACAAAAATAACTTTATATATATAGTTATACATATATTTATCTATACTAAACATACTTTTTATTTTATGTATAGATGCTAATGTATTTTAATTTTATTAAAAAATTGAAGAGATTATTTTTATTAAAATTCTATCAATTTATATATTTTTTTAAATAAAAAAGGTGTAAATATAGATTTTATTTCCTTATTTTTTTAAATATAATACTTCAGTCTATATCTATATATTATATTAAAGCCAAAGCATTTACTTCAATGTGACTCTTCCTAAACCATAATATGCCATGTGTCATTTTCTTAGAGTTGTAGTTTTCTTAAATTATATATATATATATATATATATATATATTAAATATATTTTAATTATCCTATTGTAGAAGTTATATTTATCTACTTACCAAACATGTCTTTATATATATCTACATGTACTAAACATACTTCAAATTGTACTAATGAAATAATTATTATATAATAAAACTTATATCAAAATAACTTTAGGTATATAGTTATACATATATTTATCTATATCTAAACATACTTTTTTAATATACGTATATATGTTAATGTATTTTAATTTTATTAAAAATCGTATCTATATCTATTTGTTTATATTAAAGTGGAATACATTCACAACACGTGTCATTCATATATTAACTTCGTGATACATGTCATTTTTTCAAATATTTCATTTTATAATTTTACTATTTAATTAGTAAGTACAAAATTACTTATATAGATAGTAAATACATTGTTTCCATTTTTTAATCTTATCACAAATTTTAAAGATATCTTTAAAATCTTTTCAATTTTATTTATAAAAGAAACAATTTGGTTTACTAGGTTTTTTCTAGTTTTGTGTTTAGTAAATGTACCCCTTGAGAAAAGAGTGTGTAGAGTTTGAGAATAAATACAAAAGGTTGGGGTATATTTACTTAATTGAAACAATAAAAAGCCTAGTTACTACTCTAGTTTTTCAAAAAGGCCTAGTTACTAAAATTGCCCTTTATAAAATGGTTAGATAATTTTCTATTCTAACTTTACCTTATAAATATATATTTTTTTTTTCATAAATAGTAAGTACTCACTAAATCAACAAATATATACATTATAATAATATTAGTGTTACATATTCGTTATTCTTTATAGATCATATTTTAAATAACCTGAGAAATTTTTTATACTTGACCTATTAAAAACTTTTTAATTTAACAATTACATTTCAATTTAAATTTCCTATTTTAACATTTACATTTCAATTTTGTCATCTTTCGAAATAGTTAATTGATATTAACTTATTTTCACACTTTTATATTTTATAAGAGACAAAAAATAGGATATATATAATATCACATAACTTAGTCTATTTTTTCGTTTCTCTAAAAATATAATTAATTTGATAATAAAAATTTTATTTTATTTTCTCTTCAGTATAATTAAATAAAATATCACCATATTTTTTTATAATATATAATTATATATATTATATTTTTATCTATTAAAATTTTAAATTAAAATCGTGTCTTGGCACAGATACTGTACTAGTATCATTTAAGACAACTACTCTTTTTTTTCCAAGGAAAAACAAACTTCTCAAAATGATCTTTAGTAGAATAATCGTGAAATATAGGTGGCGGGAATAAGAACCGAGAAACCGTTGGTGGGACTAGACAAAACCCTAATTTTTGGGCGAAATCCTGATTCGATCAAAGAGTCATGTCCTTCATCGACGAATTCCAAGCTAGTAAGTCCAATTTCTGTTCTCAATTTTCGCTTTGGTAATCCTGAGGAAAGGATATGCAGCTCGCTTGTTGTAGTGAAACCATATTTTGTTAACTATACCCTGAGACTGCCACTAGGTCTTGATTTATCATCATGAGTTAGGGGAAATGATGTCAATATTCTTCGATTCTTGATTGGAAATTGATCTGTACAGGAGATTCCTCCTCTCGTTCAATTTGATGAATATGGTAGATTTTTAATTGTGTAGCGAATGTGAAAAACTCGCTTTATGGGGGTGAGTTTGATTCATCGAAAGGAGTTCCTTCTTGTTCTTTTGCTTATCAGTAACATTTCTTTCTTTGTTGTTTCACCAATATGGGCTGGTTGTCTTGTTAGGTTCACATTATAGGTCTTTTATCTAGCAAACCCTAGCCCCCAGAATTGGCGTTTAAGTCTAATTTTTGGACCGTAATCGATGCTGAAAATCTGTTGGAGAGCTTTCCTAGCTGAACCCAAGGTGCAACAAATCACTGATAAAATGAATCTTTTCTTGAATGAGGGTCTGGCACAGTTTCTGTATGACAGCCTCAAGTCCTTAGTAAAAGAACTTTCCTACTGTCTCACTTGATTATTCACCAGGATTGTGCAAGTTAGATGATGATTAAAAAGGAATTGAGATTCTCTGAATGAAGTTCCTCGTTTTGAGTTGTGTAAACCTTTGTTTGAATAACTCGAGACACCAAAGGACCTTCTACCAGTAAACTTTCATAATTCAAAGGTAAAATTAGTGAAGTTTTCAGCTGATACCATTACCAGTTGATTAGTAGATGACTGAAACTGAAATTTGGTTGGTGTTCTTCTATTTATACTTATTTTGTGCAAATGACAATTTAGCGTGTTGACTTCAGTAATCAAGGTGAATTTCTCCTGCCAAAATTTGGGGCTATTTGAAATTTTCAAGCATCGGTGAATCAATTTCTTTCTTCTAATTTACAAGCATTGGTGAAATTTGTGAAATTTTCAAGCATTTTGTGCAAATGACATCAGGTTTCTGATCATGTATTCCAATATTAACAATGGTACAGCCTTTTCTCATCCCTTTATCAGGTCTAGTACCCTCTTGGCTATATTTATGGCACCTGCAACTCCTACTTGTTTCTGTCTTAATATATTTCTGTTTTTTCTCATTACAAAATAGAACTGACTATAGAAAAGATCATTCATGGGATTCCTTTATGTCGTTCTTTACCAGTTAAGGAGCCAGTTTTACAGTTTTAGAAGAACAAGTCGTTCCAAAATGCTGACGAAACTTGTATTCCTTGCAGTGCATTTCCATATCTTCTTCCTGATTTTTCTATTTACTTATCTAAAGGCGGTGCTGTTTTCAGATATAGAATGTCTTCCAAATACCCTTCAAAAGAAATATGCGCTACTGCAAGATCTGGATCGAAGTTTGCAAGGTTTTTCTTTGTTCATAATTATTATGTGATTGTATTACACATTGCTGTCAATTTGGTATATTTTAGATCTCTTACCAATCTGTTCAATCAGTGGTTAAATAATACTTGGCCAACATATTTATGGCATAACTCATTTAAATAGCATGTTGAAGTTGAATGGCCCCAAAAAGGTAATGTCTAAAGTAGATATCTTGAGAAAGATAGGTATATTTTCAAATACTCATGATGGCGATTTAGCTCTTTTTATTGCTCTAGGCTAAATGCTATGGAAACCATAGCACCGCATATGGCTTCTCGTGATAATTTAAAATCAAGTTGGGTTGAAAAAGTGTTATTTTTGGAAGAAACCAACCGGAAAATGATTATTTTACATATTGCAAACCCTTAAGAAATTTTGACGATATTCTGTAAGTTTGTGCTTCCATTGTGATAAAGCTTAAATTGGGATATTACACAAGATTGAAACACACAAGTAGGGACAACTTATGGAAACCAATGGGATAAACCCATGGCCAACTCTTACACTAAGCCACCAGAGCATAACACTCAAACCAGGCAATTTTAAGGCCAATGCCTTTACAAGATAATTTTTGGATATTCCCTCTATCTCTCAGCTAGTCCTTATTTATACCCTTAGGCCTTAAGGCCTTATTCTAACCACCCTAAGGATCATGACTAGAAATTCACAGCCCACACTCTCCATTATGTCTGTCATAACAGAATTACAAAAAGTTAGTTCTCCCTTTTGCACCTTAACCAAAACCTTCCTCCTTTTGTCCCGGGTGAATACCAGTGGCCTAACACGTTTACGTGACTGAAGAGGTTTATCACTTATTTACAGCGTTGCTGGTAAACGCTTGTCTGCTTCTGGTAGAGTTTTCTAAATGGCATCTGTTATCTTCGGCCTTCTCCTTGATGATTATTTACAGGAATTTTGCGCCAAAATGAACAACGGTGTGAACAAGAAATAAGAGATATCAAGCGAGAAATAGCAGCGGGTAATAGGACACCTGATCAATCTCGAATCAACTTCTCTGACGAGGCAATTGATGAGCAAAAGCATAGTCTCCGGATTGCTGATGAGAAAGTTTCTTTGGCAGCACAAGTTTATGATTTGGTATAAAAAGAGGCATTTCTCTTACATAAATTTTCCTCTATTGAGAAGTGAAATCTTTGTTTTCACTTCCTCGTATTGTTTTTTTTCCTTGTACAACCATTTGTTTTCCCTTATATTCTGTACACATAGGTTGATACCCACATTCAACAGCTCGATCAGTATCTCAAAACAGCAGAAGAAGAGATTCGACGTGGTACACTCTTTGTTTGTATATACCATTACAAATATAGATTTTCGTGACAATATCTTTCTTGTTCTAGAACGGGAGAACACATCTTCCTCTGGATTGCTGGATCAAAGTACCGGTAGTCCTACCAAGACTGGGAAGGGTGGTGAAAGCAGCAGAGGTGGACGTAAAAAGTGTGTTTTAACTTAAATGGACAATCATGTAATACTCATTGAAATGAAAATCCCCATTGACATAGCCATCCCAATTGCCTATGCAGAACACGCCTGGGTGCTTCAGCTTCAGCTTCAGCTGCTGCAACAACTCCTGCAAACCAAGCAAGTTTGGATTTGGATTTACCAGTGGATCCTAATGAACCGACATATTGTTTCTGTAACCAAGTTAGCTATGGGGAGATGGTTGCTTGTGATAATCCTGATGTATGCTTTTGTTTCAAATTGTGTGATCTTCATTAATCTAATTTTAAAAATTGTATTGTCTGATGATATTGCTTCTTTTTATTTTTCCATTTGGTGCAGTGTAGGATAGAGTGGTTTCACTTTGGTTGTGTGGGTCTGAAGGAAAAGCCTAAAGGAAAATGGTACTGCTCTGATTGTGCTGGAAAGCAGAAGCGTCGAAAGGGCAAGTAAGGGCTGCGCTTGTCTATTGAAATCCTTTTGCTTTTTCTAACAGAGGGCTAATAATGAGTAATTATTGATTAGAATCAACTCTTTTATATGCTTGTATAGTGTAATGAGTAATGCTGTCAGTTGGAGATTACACCCACAAAGAAGCATTTCCTTGCTTCATTGAGATTGTGCAGTATGCCCCGTGGCCTTGTTCAAAATTTCGAACCGTAATGACAGTTAATATCTATTGCTATCTCTAAAGTAAAAAGCCTTCAAATAAAAACTAAAGACTCCTGAGTAACTACAGGCCATGACTCGGCATGCGGCACGATCTTGAAAAGCAGGAGGCAAGGCAATTATATGTACTCTAGGGTTAAGTTTAGGTTATAGGTTAATAATTTCTGGTTATGGGTAGGGTTAGAAGGTTTAATTACTTTTGTTTGAATCATATGAACTTTTCTTTGACAAAGGTTATTGTTTCCGTTGAGCAGGAAAGCCTAGTATAACCTCAAGACGGCTGAAATATTTTGGTGGCCGAATAAGCCGGAAGAGACGACGCACTAGTAAGAGTGCAACATTTGAGGCCAGCCGAGCGGGCAACCAGAGGTGAGCAGGGTTTGGCTTCAACTTGGCGCCCAACTTTTCAAGCATAGACGTATTGTTTTTCAATACACCGAGGATAACACTCATCGCAACGAACATGTTGAGTTACTCTCTTCAATCTCTTCAAAAACACTATATTTAAAAATAGTTTAACAAACGAACTCGGGAGATTTCGGCTTCTTTTAACTATTGGTTTTGTTTATTTGACAGTTGAGTTATGAGTAGATTATCTTAAACTAGGCTCATTTGATGGTTGCTGAACACTAGAATTATTCAAGCTTACCCTCAAAACATTTATCTGAGAAACTAATTCGAGACTATGAAAACCATCAGAGAACAATCTTAACGGTGAGAAAAGGCACCAGCCACCAGATGATTAGGCTGCCAAATCTGGGTTTATCATTATAAAGCATATATTCCAAATTCAGCGGAAAAATTTTGGATAATCAACCACAACCAACCGGAGAAATTAGAAAAACAAAAATCAACATAGTCCAACATTTGGTTGATATTGTCTCATAATATAATGAAACAAACAGTTGGATATATTATTGCTTGCATCGTATAGCTCTTACCTACAAAATTCCTCTACCCATCATGTTTTTACACGAAAGTATTGTGCTCCTAAAACTAGAAAAACAAGGGGCCGATAAAAGTTCATATGACAGATGTAAGAAACCCACAAATCGGTCGGTGCTTGTCTCGTATTTTAGGTGAATAAAAATCACAGTCGAGGGACAGAACTAAGCTCCCCGAGTGTCATCCTTAGTAGTCCATGCCCGGCATGCCGCCCATGCCAGGAGTTTCCTTATCGTCCTTGGGGAGTTCAGCAATAACGGCTTCGGTGGTTGTCATCAAAGATGAAACACTGCAACAAAAACAAAATGAGACGCCAAGGTAATGATAGTAATGTGTAAATTAAACAAGACAGAAGAACAAAGTAGACAATGGTGTTACCTAGCGGCATCTACTAGAGCAGTTCTGATCACTTTCAAGGGGTCAATGATTCCGGATTTCACCATATCTACATACTCGCCTGAATATCCATAAAGAGCAAAGCATTTGAATACACGTACAAGATGATAACTTAGGTTTTGTCAGAAAGCAAACAGGATTACGGATTAGCTGGATACCTTTGGCTGCATCATACCCAAGGTCAGGGTTGTCCTGCTCTAATAGCTTGCCAACAACAACGGCTCCCTCAACACCAGCATTGGATGCTATTGTATGTACTGGGGTCTGCAAAAATTACATTAAGATTGAGAATGCAATATGCATAGCTAAGCTCTATAGGCGTCATCAAGGGCGTGTTGGAGATTTATTTAGAAATTAGAAGATGTGCATACATAGAAACTAGTGGGAGTATATGGAAATATCAGATTTTAGGAACTTTTGCGGGAGTTCTTCAAAAGTTCCTTTTCAAATATTTACACACCTTGAGGGCATTTTGGATGATCTGTACACCAATCTTCTGATCAAAGTTAGCTGTTTCAAGCTTATCCAACTCTTTTGAGGCATAGAGAAGTGCAACACCGCCACCTGGAAATTAAGATGCTAAGTACTTCTGTCCATGAGATGGAAAGAGATAAGAGCAAAGCACCAGAAGCAAGCTTACCGGGCACTATGCCCTCTTCAACTGCTGCCTTTGTGGCATTGAGAGCATCTGTAACCCTGTCTTTCTTTTCACCTACTTCGGCTTCACTGGCTCCTCCAATCTAACAACAAAGAAATGTGTCATATCTTAGATCAGTTAACAACTTCATTCAATTCACAACCATTTTCAATGAGCACATAATGGGGAACACTTGGAATTGAAAGGAAATAAAACAGACCTTCAATACCGCAACACCACCAGACAACTTGGCCAGCCTCTCTTGCAGCTTCTCCTTGTCATAGTCAGAAGTGCTAATTTCAATTGCAGACCTAATCTGTTTCCAAGCCACAACATAACAATTCAATTGCGTAAGTGATTTGTTTGCATAAATGACCCATTCAGCTAGTTATACAAGAAATTGAGCAATGAAGTAGCTGAAACTCTGAAAGGTACCTGCTCACATCTTTCCTCAATCGCCTTTTTGTCACCGGCTCCATCAAGGATCACAGTGTCATCCTTGGAGATGGTGACCTAATAGACAACATTCGTAATGTTAAAACACTTGAATATAAGTATTAGAAAAGAACAGTATGACACTATCACAAAATCCTTCCAAATAGCAATCCCCATACCTTTTTGCATGAACCAAGCATCTCAAAGTCAACTTTTTCCATGTTCATACCAAGTTCTTCAGTGATGACCTGTAAAAATATATGGCTGTCTCTTATTTCATCTCATCAGGTAACTCTACCAGATCATGAGTATAGATTGAAAGTTCATATGCAATATACCTCTCCACCAGTCAGAGTAGCAAGATCCTGAAGACCTGATTTCCTGTTCTCTCCAAATCCAGGGGCTTTGACAGCACAGAGCTAAAGAGCAACATTAATTGTTTGTCACAGACTCACATGTGCTTTAAGATAAAGAGCAAAGATTGAAAAATAGAGGTTCCATCTAACCTTAAGTCCAGCACGGATCTTATTGATGATAAGGGTTGCTAATGCCTCACTATCAACATCTTCCGACACAATCAACAGCGGTCTTTGCCTCTGAATTAAGAAAGAGACAGGGTCTTAGGAAGCAAACCATCAAAATACAAAAAAGCAAATATCCAAAATGGGAAAGCTTCCTACCTTCAGTGCCAGCTCCAGGGCTTTCACTACAGCACTCACACTAGATATCTTCTTCTCATAGATCAAAATAAGGGGGTCATCCAATTCCTGAAATGGATAAACATATTGTGAAAGTTTGAACTGGTAAATAAAAATATATCCAGTGATGAATTGAAAAGGCAATACTTACACATTTCTGAGTTTTTTGGTTTGTAATGAAGTAGGGAGAGATGTAACCCCTGTCGAGCTTCATCCCCTCAACAACCTCCAGTTCATTATATAGTGTCTTGCCATCCTTGAAAGTTACACGGAAAATATACATCATTACAAATCCTAACAAAAGCAAAAGATGATACTAGAGAACTATCAGTGCCTAAATAAACAGCAGCAACTAGCAAAGACCCCAATCGGCGCATCCCTCACAAGATTCAAGATTTATGCACAGAAGGTTCTGATGGAGTTAAATCAACATTCAAAGCAAACAATTGAGTCAAAAGTCCTGACTTACTTGAATTGTGATGACACCTTCCTTCCCAACCTTCTCCATGGCCTTTGCAATCAACTCACCAATTTCCCTATCCCCATTGGCTGATATGGTACCAACCTACATAATTAACAAATACAAAACGAGGATTAGCACAATACTATTAAAAAAAAACTTCAGGAAAGAAAAATCACACATTCACACCTGAGCGATCTCTTCAGATGTACTGATCATCCGTGCTCTACTCTTTAAGTTTGTTACTACAGAGTCAACTGCCATGGTTATACCTCTTCTGAGGTCCATTGCATTCATTCCAGCAGCAACTGACTTACAACCTTCAGTGAATATTGCCCGAGTAAGAACTGTGGCACAAGTAGTACCTAAAAGACAGACATTATAACAAGTTAGATGTTGAACAGGCAAACTTCTTTATCGCTTTGATCATATTAAAGAAAAAACAGCATACCATCTCCAGCAACGTCATTTGTTGCATTAGCGACTTGTTTAACTAGGCTTGCACCGATGTTCATAATTTTATCCTTGAATTCAACACTCTTGGCTACAGTAACACCATCCTTTGTGACCTTGGGAGCACCAAAGCTTTGTTCAATCACCACAGTACGCCCCTACAACAGCCACATTCATCAGTCAACAAACTGAACCGAAATGCAGAATCGCATTCATCTTGTTTACACCAAACAAGAGCCATAATTTATCTGTAACTCAGATGCAGTGGGATTTAAAAAGATCGTGAAAATGACGTTACTTTAGGACCCATGGTGACTCGGACAGCGTCGGCGAGGTTCTCCACACCTTTGAGCATCAACGCCCGTGCTTCGGAGCCAAATTTAATTTCCTTGGCAGCATAATTTCTACTCCAGCTCGAGCTACTTCCTCTCTGAAGCAACAAATTAAGAGAAAAAATTAATTTGACCTTTCAGTTTCAGATGCAAAAACAGATGAATTTGATTTGAGTTCTCTCACCAATCGAGTGCTGTTGCGAGCACTGGATGAAATTCTAGCTACTGCTCGGAACATGGCTACGGTGCTTGTAAATTTTGTAAGAGGGAGAAGGCAATGACGGAGAAAGAGAACGGGAGAGATGAATGAAATGGAAAAAACAGAGGCAAGAGGGCGGAAGAGATGAGAGTTTTAAGAGTGGTAAGATGAGGAAGGGTCTAGAAGCCCCTTTTAGGGTTTAGGGTTTAGGGCTTAGGAGCGGGAGACGTCAGAGTAAAGCTCCTGTCTGCAATTTAATTAGAGATCATTTTTATGTATATAAAAAAAAAAAAAAAAAGAATAGTTTTTTTTAAGGAATAAAAAAAATAGGTTAAATTAGCTAGTCAAGTTTGTTTTTAAGATTACTCTCTAATAAGTATGCAATGCTATATATATATTTTGTAAATGTACTCCTAATCAAACATTTTATCTTTCAACTTCAATTCAATGAAAGTGGTAAAAATATAGTGTGACGATATCTATGGATGAAGATTTATCACAAAGCTCCAAGGAAAGTATCCAACGGCCTGGGAAGGAAAAAAGTGTTTTTGTGCAGGAGAAAGATTGTAATTGAAAATAAAGAAAATATTCCTATGGATAGCCGGTCTAAAGGTGTCAAAGATAAGATAGACAAATAAATATCTAATGCTGAACATTTTAATGGTAATCTCCTTAATGATGTTATACCTGAAAACAAAGGTGACCATTAACACCCCTTATTGTACCCGTGCTTGGGGGTGACAAGATCAAAACTAAAGTCAGAGAAATTAAAATTCCCTTAACGAGGATGAAAAAGTCGGCATGTATTTTGTTGATCTTATTGTTGAAGAATTTACAACTTTTCTCTTCAAGGATAGTAGCATTCCCTGAAGAGATAAGAGTTTATGGATCTGAAAATTCCTTTCACTCAACTAAAACTAACAACATTGTCAACAAATTGTTAGATGCAATGAAGGTCAACCAAGACTTCACCAAATCTAACTCAATTATGGGGAAGAGGCATAGGGGTAATAAGGACACAACCTGCTCTATGTTCAAGGGAACAAATAAGCAAAAACTTAAGTAGTTTTTTGATATTTAGCTAAGTATGTTCCATACTCTAGGATTGCTAGAATTTATAGGAAGGATAACGCTCTCAGTACTAATGTAACCCCCTCAAAATATAACATGGAGTTGTTGCTCCAAAATTTCCCTATGAATGAACGTTTATTCGGTGGAATAATATCATATGTGTTGTGTATGCTTGATTTTTTTATGTCCACCAATTTTACAGACCGAAACAAATCACTTCTAGATTTTTTTTTTATTGTTTTTTAATTTACTTGACATATACCCTATCACTGTTGATTTCTGCCAAGTCTCTAATTTGGTGGAGGTTTTGATGGATTTTTTTTACAAGTTCGGGAAAAGAGTAAGTGGAACTTTGGAAATCAAAAGAAAGAAAAACTAGCATACGAGGAAGCATAACTAAACAAACTCACAAGAAAATGAGCTAGAAGTGGAAGAGTGATGATCATTCATAGAAGGAGGAGAGGAAGGTATTAAAACTCATTCAATGGAGTTCAAGCCAAATTTTGTCCAAAAATTCCCGACCTACCAGTTCAGGCCAGGAATGGCCAAGCCAACCAGTCTTACTTACATCACTATTTGTTCTATTGACTTATCTATGGTTCTATCTTCCTACCCTTCTACCTTCATTTATTTCATTCCACTTGTTTCTTCTTCATTCCGACGTCATTTCCACCCTTCTCTAATCATTGATTTGTATCCATTTGTGTGTCTTGAAGCCTCTTTGTCTAGATCTAGACGGATACAAAATATCCTTTATCAATTGGTATCAAAGCTAGTTGACAAGGAGCTTCTTCCATCACTATTTGTTTCTTCTTTTTTGAGTCAGTCCAAGCTTCAAATTGAATTTTTCTTTGAGTTTGAGTCTAGTTGTCTTGAACAAAGTCTTTGTTTGCTCTAACTTGTGTTGAATGAAGATTTTATCCATAAAAATCACAAAAAACTTGCGTTTCACCATCTTTATTGTAGCTTGTAACAAAAACACATCCAAGTTAAAGAAAGAGGGGAAAATGTAACTCTCATTCAATTAAAACGAGAAGGAGAAATGTGTGTTGAGAAACGTAACTCCCAAACCACTCCTCCTGCAATCAAGATTATTACAAAATCAGTTTAGAAAAGATTAATTGATTTTTATTTCTTTTACCTTCTTTCATTTACCTTTCATTAGTTACTCTCTTCATTTAACTTATATTTGTCAACTTTGTTAACAAGAAAAAGAAAGAAAATTCAGCAAAAGAATAATTCATATTGTGTGTTACTTTATCTTATTGTACGTTCTTGAACATAGAAATACAAGTCAAGATTGAAGGTCAAGATTGGAGAGTTAAGTGGGCAAGATACGAACTTACCCCTCTTCTTTTCCATTGTTAATTCAACATCTCATCTCCAGTCATTCGACACTTCTTTCTCCACAGCATTTGAAAACCCCATATCATACCACTTGACATCTCCATTGACACAAGATTGAGGTAAGTGAAGGTCTCTTTTCTAAGGCTTTTTTATTCTACTCTTGTCTTCCTATCTCTTCTTCAATCTCTTCTTGAGTCTTTCTTGCCTTTCTCGAGCAGTTGAACATTTTATTTCCATAGTTGCAAGTTTGAGTCTCGTTGATCATTAGTTGTCATTTTTGAGTCTCTTCTACTTGTTTATTGTTGAATTTGCAATATTGTGTGTTAGAATATTACAAAAAAATCATTTTGTCTTTAGTGTTTGAAAGGTTGTGTATTGATGCCTTAGATATTGATCTTTCTTGGAAGCATTGATCCTCTTAAGGCAATTCATCCAAGAAGCCTACAAATCAACAACTAGAGAGTGAGAGTGAGAGCAAGAGGGAAACATTGATGAGAAATTTTTGTTTTCACCAATCTTTTACTTGTTTATTTCTCTTTATATTATAATCATTCACCTTCATTATTAATAACAATTTCCTTAATTTGCTCAATAAGCGCACCTTTAAAATTTTGCAACCTTTTGTCTTCGTACAAATTTTGTATCTTTAATCATAAATGAAATTGTGACGTGTGGGCTACTTGTAAATTTTTTTTATTTGATATCATAATTAAAGATAACACATAAGTGCCGATATAAAAACATTTACATCCTCTGTTTATCACACATGAAACAATTGATCCCTTCTCCCAAACTCATAATTGCAATACTAACTTGACCAAAGACTCTCAAAATAGATTTAAACTACGATCCCACTCAGCTTCTAAAAAATCTTTGTCAATATCGATCAAAGAGGTTTCTGCATAGAAAGATTGAACAATCAATGACTCGGTGGTGCTGATTGAGTGTGGTCCGTAGAGGTATTGCTCAGAACATGTGAAAATACATAAAGAATAAAAAGAATTATAACACCCCAAACTCTCAAAACTCGGGGCGTTAACAATGGGTACCGACCTTAGTTTGACAACAACTTTACTGGATCTTGCAATAAGTCACAAATATAAAACAAAAACTGAATAAGATAAGATGCAATATCATGATCCGAAAACAAAACGGAGGACTCTCAGCTGAGTACTACAACAATATGACATTCTAATATACCAAAAATGTAAAATAATAAATTATATAAGAAACTCATATCCCATCTTATAATGTATGGTAACCCAACTGACCACTCCATCCAGATCACTCAGCAACCACCTTATCATACAAGACATCTACAACGACGGATAAAACCGTTAACTAACAACGTGCATATTAGAAGAACTATGATAGCTCATACACACATAATTACATAAATAAAAAAGCTCGTCATGCTTACACAAAAATCTATATATTATCTTATTTTACGTCATACACTTACTAATTCAACTTATATTGTGACAAAATCTCCACAAAAGAAAACCTAGACAAACAACAAATTTCGGTATCAATGCATTGTGAACTTTGTAATCACCATTCAGAGAGTACAAAACATCTCTTCTTTAAATGTCGATATACTCTTCAATCGATTGACAAAGATAAAATTGCAGCGTGCATCCAGAACAATGACATTACAAATTGGAAAATATTTGACATCATCGTGAAAGTAAAAGGAGTTATTTCTCCATAAGAACTACGACATCTAGTGGTAACTTGGTGGCAAATTTGGTTGCTCAGGAACCAAATAGTTTTTAATAAACAAAACGCACCCTAGAACCTAAAGCATCTAGTACAAAACCAAATAAATGAATGGATAAGGCCACTTCAAAATTATTAAATAACAATAAAAAACCATCGACTCAAAGAAGGAAAACAAAAAGAATCAAATGGAAAAGACCAATCGAAACATCTATCAAAATCAATTACGACGCTTCAAAAAATTCTTTTAATCAATTTGCATTCGGATTTATCATTAGAAATAACACATCAAGTACAATTGCTGTTAGAAAAGGAAGATGTCAGGCAAACTCTATCCTAGAAGATGAAGCGTTTGCCCTTTGGGAATGCCTCCAAAAGGCCGTTAGTCTTGGGATTCCATCCATTGAGATTGAGGGAAATAACTTGGTGCTCATTAACTCGCTCAACCACATTTGGAAACCACCATGGGGAAGCAGACATGATCATCTCAAATATATCCTCAATGATTTTTGGCTTCGCTCAAAGTACGATTCGACACATTTTTAGGGAAATCAACACTGTTGCTGATCGGCTGGCTCTGCTTGGACATAACCCGGGTGTCTACGTCGACCCTCTGCCAAACAAAGTTGAAGACCTCATCCGAAAGGATGCTCTAGGGTGTCCAGTCTTGAGAGGTTGACCCTCCCTTTTCGCTTACACTTGTATAAAAAAAACTTATTTTGTGACACAAGAGATTCTCAAACCTTGCCTTTGTCCCCGTATACCAACAGGAATGAATTCAATGCACCTCACTGTGTACTTGTCTGGTCTAGTCTAAGAGAACCTCCCAAACTCATGTTAGAGTTGGGTAGTGATGTCACCGCCTATTATACATACACTTGGGCCATATAATAATAAAGGGTATTCCTACTCAAGTTATATTTATTAAACACCCAAAACACACACCACTCTCACAGTTCATGCTAACATGTATAGGCTAGCTAAGTAAGTCCAAAAGACTGACATGAATCGATTCACAAATCTCGTTAACGTAAATACTCGATTTCACAAGAGTCAGGTCTCAACGACTAGTTATACAAGGAAGAATTGACTTAAAACATATCCAAAATCTTAGAAGTTTCTCTACTTCTAAGTTAACAATGATCCTTTAAGAAAAGGAACCCAAACTAGTCTTATAAGTGTAAAATGACTATTTACCCCTGAGTTTGGAAAACATTAAAAAGTCCAAAGTCCTAGAAACTTCCAATAAAACCTCGAAGACATAAAGACTCGCTCTAAAAAGCAAGATCTATCAAGTTTGAAAGATTCCCAACTTTCAAACTTGAAACCAAAGCTAACTAGGGTCATACTTTGACCTGACCTAAAACGCTCTTATAATTTTCTAAAAATCCCGTGAAAAGTATCTACATATACTATGATATGTCAACTCTAAACCAGAACAATAAAACTCCATAAGTCTTAAACCATAAAGCCTGCACAAAAATCTAAAGTTGACTCTAAAGCACAAAAACTCTCTTAATTAGTCAAAATATTCTACTTTACCAAACTGCCTAACTCCCTACTTTGGGACATCATAACTTCAAATCTGAGAGTTGGATATATCAAAATTTGAGAACGATCCAACTGTCAGATTTGAAGTTATGATGTCCCAAAGTATGGTAGTTAGGCAGTTTGGTAAAGAAGAATATTTTGACTAATTATGGGAGCTTTGTGCTTTAGAGTCAACTTTAGATTTCAAGGTATCCAAAGTTAGGCTTCAAGGTGACTATCTAAACTGAAAACTGGAAATCCAACAACCAACAAAGCAACAAGTCTGGGGTTCAAATCTCACCACCATCTTTATTATTTTTGAACTTAACCTACACGTTTGAGGTTCGACTCCCCTCAACAGCGACTTCTGGTCCAAAATCAAGAAGCTATATAGATCTACCCTTTGAGCCTTGTAGAAGTCAAGCCACACATTGATTATCCCTTTCTCCTAAGTATATTGAAAAAGGGTATGGCAAGCACTTGCTTACCCGACAGCCTTGCGGATGGCTAAGATGAAGAGAGGTTGCTCACGCTGGTTGAACCTGGAGGCGACCTAGGGTTGGCTCTGCTTCAGTTTCTTTATTGTTGCGTGCAAGAAGGTGTCCTTGAACTCGAATTCATGACAACAACAAAAGGGGCTAGTCTTGTGTGTTAGGGTGTGATAGGGAACGTCGGATCTGTGTGTACTCCCAACGTCAAGGTCTGTTGTAGGAATTATATCCACGAGGACAAAGATAATTATTTGGTGTCTTCTGTTGGGATAGTACACCAAGGGATCGGGTTGTTGCCTCACTTGCAGGCGTAGGAGAACGCAAGTTAGTGTTGTCACG
The DNA here is from genome assembly GCA_033239125.1 of Fagopyrum homotropicum. NCBI lineage: Eukaryota > Viridiplantae > Streptophyta > Magnoliopsida > Caryophyllales > Polygonaceae > Fagopyrum > Fagopyrum homotropicum. The sequence continues at coordinate 32,027,208 of BSWB01000003.1, forward strand.
TACCAGGGCGTGTTGCTCTTAAGGTGTTGATGTTAGGTTGTTGAGGCTGCTTCTCTTAGACGGTAGAATGAGGGAGGTTACGGTTGCTAGGGTTTTGGGAGGAGGAGCGTACGTAGACACAAGAAGGGAAGGGGATGCATACGTCAATCTACATAAGGCAATTGTGCCCTCTTTTTGCTGGGTAAGGAAGGGGTATTTTGTTGTGCATACTTGCCCAACTAGCCAGCTACACCTACCTTACTCGTGGTCCAAAGAAGGGAAGAAATTTGCTGCCCACACTAGAGAAAGGAGGAGATCATGTGTACGTAATTGAAGGCAAGATTGTAGATAGAAGAGAGGTAATTGTTGCGTTGATAGCATGAATTATAGTCTATATTTTTGGGTTTGTTTGGACGTTTTATCTTTCATAATCTGCATGTTTGTATGTACATTATGTGATTTTACTACCATTTCATCTACCTTTGCGAGAATCGAGGTCTACACCTAGTTTCGTTGTAATTGCAGGTAATATGGTACGTTTTGCATCAAAAAGGAGCAAAAGGAGTCATGAGTCATTTGGAGCTACATCCAGGAAGCATAGCCATGAATTAAAGATTCACTTTGGACCAGTTTTGAGAGATTCTACATCCAATCCTGAGTCACCTCGGTTGACCAGAGATTCATCTCGACCGAGGTGATCCAGAGAAGCCGACTCGACCGAGGCGAATACCTAGGACGCGGCGAGAATATTTTATTCCTGGCTGAGATCTTTTAAAGTTGGAAAGTGATCTTATATTTTTGGGCTTGGCTTCTGGAAGGAAGGAGATATGCAGAATCATATATTTTACCTATATTTATGGGATAATATCTTTCTAAGATTTCTTATCTTTGGAGGGTTATTTTTCCTATAAAAAGGGTTGGATTTTCCACAAATCCAACATCCGCTATCAGCGCAAGTAATCCGCCTATACCGAAAAATACGCAGCAGCCGCGTACTCCAATTTGGGAGAGAGTTGAAGAACCTTTTTGAAGGTTGAAGGAAGATTGAAGTCCATAGCTTTTATAGCTTTTATTGAAGGGTTTTGTAAGATTGTCTTCAATTCCCTCAATTGTTTTCTTGTCTTGTTGGATTATTATCCAAGGAACGCTTTTGTGTGATATTTGTTTCAGTTATTGAAGTCTTTTCATTAAATTCTTCTTTGTTCAAATATTCACCTTCTTCCCTTACATTTAATACTTTTATGATGATGATGAGCGGCTAATTTCCTTGTGTGATTCTAGGGTGATTGGCTGAAGGTTGTGGGAAAAACAATGATAGAATAATCTTAGATTCCAGTGGGATCCTGAAAGTTCGAGTCTTTAACCTTAACCCTAAGCACCTCGTTCAGTCGATGAACATTTCGGCCGAGGTGGAAACTGGCTGACCGAGGTGACTTATCTGATCCATAACTGAGAGTTAAGTGTTAGAGTTTGCCAAATCCTATTCTTATTATACCTTTCCTGGTTCAAAGCAAGCTTAGGATGAGACTTACCCGGTAATTCCTTAGTTTGTGTACCAACGATCATAAGTGTAGGTAATAAAGGTTTATCCTTTATTGGGGTTTGAGTGTGCTTCCATCCCATCTTTGTGAGTTAGCCTGAGACTTACCCGGTAAAGGTTGATTCTATTCCCTTAGATGGTATGTTAGTTTGAGGTTATAGTTCTTTATCTTAATTCCTTGAGACTTACCCGGTAATAGGAGTTACGGTTTGGGATTAGTGTGTAGTGAGACTTACCCGGTGATCTACTCCACTTTAGAAACACCTTCCCCATGCAAAAATCTCAGCTTTGTCCGCTTATCTACAGATCTTGAGTTGGAACCACAACTAGACGCTTTAATCCCTAGAATTACATGTTTGCTTTATTTGACATCTTATTCATCTTTGATTGTGTTAATTGCTCTTGTGGTTAGAATTGACATAGCATACCGTATTGACTCTGTTTCACCGAGTCCCTGTGATCGACCCCTGGAATTTTCTTGCTTTTACTACGATTGACCCGTACACTGCGGGTTCGCATCCTTGTTTTAAGCTTAAGTCTAGGGTTATAAATTTAAAGCTTGCACACACCGTTTGGAGCGAACAAGTTTTTGGCGCCGTTGCCGGGGACTTGGTCTAGACCGAGCCGGTACGGTTTGCTCTTGGGGCATTTGCCCCGTTTTGTCTAACCACTCTACTTGAGTGACTTTCGCAGGTTCTTTCTTAAGTATATGCGAAGAACCCGCACTGGGAAGGAAATCGTTCCTTACGATCCCGAACCAGAAAAGACATACAAGCGACGCTTAAGAGAAGCGAAGATGGCCCAACAAGACGATCGCGATCTTGCGGCCCAATTAAGAGAGACGCAGGAGCTGCTACGTCTCAGTAAAGAAGAGCTAAGGCAAGAAAAAGAAGAGAATCATGCCAGGACTGCAGCAATCGAAGCTGAGATTGCAGCCATTCGGGACCAGATTCTACTTCGACCGAGGGAGGATCCAGTAGTTGATCCTCGACCGAGGCAGATTCCAGTACCCGATGCCCCGGCCGAGGTACTTCCACCTCGGATGCCAGTCCGAGAAGTTCTTCTTGCAGGAATTCCACAAACTCTAGGTCAAAGGATGGACCCTAATCAACAACTGAGGCGTCCAGGAGTGAACCTAGGAGATCCAGCGGATCATGACTATGAACTTCGACCGCAAGTTCTAGCCATGATTCGCCAATGTCAATTCGGAGGACTAGAGAAGGAGTCGCCGCATCAACATCTTCAAAACTACGAGATCTTGATGGAAACCTTGCGACCATCCAGAATTGAGAACAACAACTACAAGCTAAGACCTTTCTACTTTTCTTTAAAAGATAGAGCTCTTACTTGGTATCAATCTCTCCCTCCAGGAAAAATTAGCACATGGGAAGAGATGACTACGGAATTCTTGACCAAATTCTTTCCACCCTCGAAGACCGCTGAAATGAGGGGGAAGATCAATGCTTTCATCATGAAGGACAAGGAGAGCTTGTCCAAATCTTGGGAGCGGTTCAAGGATATCCTTTTGGATTGCCCACATCATGGGATTCCAAAGATCGAGTTGTTGGAGATCTACTTCAAAGGGCTGGACGGAAGCACCCAGTTCAATCTCCAACTACTCTCCGCCGGTACCTTCATGGACATGGCGGTTGACGAGGCCTGGGACTTCATTGAGAAGCAAGCCTTGCACATGGAGAAATACACCCACCAAGGAGCTGAAGGTGGAGTTAAAAGAGTCAACTTTCAAGAGACTCAGCCCAACAACAACCAGCTCACGTCCTTGAAGAACGACGTGAAGCAATTGAAAGAGCTCTTGATGGCTCAAACTAAGAAGGAAGAGCAAGGGCAAAGGAACAACAACAACAATAACGGGTACCGTAACAACAACAACGGACCCCGAAACAATAACTACAACAACAACAATAGAGGATCCAATAGCAACAATTGGAGGGCGAATAACCAAAATCACGGTATGCCCGCCTATGGGAAATTCTTAAAAGAGATCTTATCAAGGAAGAGGAAACTGGAGGATGTTAGTGAAGTTAGGATGACATCTAAATCTTCGGAGCTTATCAAGATCATGAAGGAAAAGATGCCACCTAAGTTGAGAGATCCCGGCTCATTTTGCATCCCCATTCAAGTCGGGGATGTCACTTGTGAAGCCCTTTGTGATCTAGGAGCCAGCGTGAGTATCATCCCGCTGGAGCTATGCACTAAGATCGGTCTTGGAGAGCCCAAGCCGGTCAAGATTCGACTTTACATGGCGGATCGCTCCATCACCCATCCCGTGGGCATTTTGGAGGACGTTCCGGTCAAGTTAGGTAACTTCTATCTACCTATAGATTTTGTCGTACTTGACATTCCCGCAGATTACCCTGTTCCTATCATTCTCGGGAGGCCATTTCTAGCAACTTCGGGTTGCAATGTGGATTGCAAGAACGCCAAGTTGAAATTCAACGTTGGTGGCGATGAGGTGGAGTTCGCACTACTTGCAGCCATGAAAGGGGAGCAACTAACTGATGATATCTTCAACATCTACGATGAAGAAGAATCAAGAGAATTGGTGAGCTCTATCCTTATTAATGATCCACTCGAAAGAGTTATTAGCTTCAGTTTAATGGAGGAAGGTATAGATGCTTCTTGTGATGCAGATATACGGAGCTTGAAGGCACTGGAAGAAGATCCAGGAGCTATAACTGAGAAGCTAGTCCAAGAAACGAAGATCTCCAGTCTCAGTTCCAGTAGAAGTATCTCGACCGAGGCACCTTCTGGACGGAGCGAGGCGTCTGAAGAACACCTCGGTCAACGCCTCTGCGCCTCGACCGAGGTCGATAGCGAGACGATGTCAACTGAGATTGCTGAGAATAACAATTTCTCTACTCCCTTCTCTGACATTCACCCACAGTTGGCGGATCATTCCCTCCACCAACTTTCTGATAATAAAGGTCCTTGGTATGCTGATATTGTGAATTATCTTGTTTGCCAGGAAATAACGCCCGGATTGACGTACTCTCAAAAGAAGAGATTCTTCAAGGAAGTACGACATTACTACTGGGATGAGCCGCTGCTATTCAAGCGCGGACCGGATGGGATGCTTCGAAGGTGCATTCCGGAAGATGAAGTTAATAGCGCCATAAGGCATTGTCATTCACTTCCTTGCGGAGGACATGCTAGCACCGATAAAACATGTGCTAAGGTATTGCGTTCCGGTTTCTTTTGGCCTACATTATTTAAGGATGTGCAATCTTTTGTTGTTTCTTGTGATGCATGCCAAAGAACAGGGAACCTATCAAGAAGGAACGAAATGCCACTTAACAACATCCAAGAAGTGGAAATCTTTGATGTATGGGGATTGACTTCATGGGACCTTTCCCATCCTCCGGAGGAAACCTCTACATTCTCCTTGCCGTTGATTACGTCTCTAGATGGGTTGAAGCCATTGCTTCCCCCACTAACGACGCCAAGGTGGTTGTGAAGTTCTTGAATAGAACTATCTTTCCACGATTTGGAACTCCACGCATCATCATCAGCGATGGAGGAACGCATTTCATCAACAGGAAGTTTAAAGCACTTCTATCGAAGTATGGGGTAACCCACAAAGTATCAACCGCTTATCACCCTCAAACTAGTGGACAGGTCGAGATCTCGAATAGAGAAATCAAGGCAATTTTGGAGAAGACCGTCTCTAGAACAAGGAAGGATTGGTCCATGAAATTTGACGATGCTCTTTGGGCGTACAGGACAGCATTCAAGACTCCCATAGGTACCACCCCTTATAATTTGGTATATGGGAAGTCTTGCCATTTGCCCGTTGAATTGGAGCACAAGGCGTATTGGGCTATCAGATGGTTGAACTTTGATATCAAGGAGGCTGGTGAGAAACGACTTTTGGAACTTAACGAGCTGGAAGAGCTGCGTCTAAACGCCTATGAGAATGCCAAAATCTACAAGGAAAGGACGAAGAGATGGCATGACAAGCGTATCGTTCCAAAGGAGCTTAACGAGGGAGATTTAGTTCTACTCTTCAACTCCCGCCTCCGTCTTTTTCCAGGTAAGTTGAAATCTAGATGGACCGGACCTTATGTTGTGAAACATGTTTTCCCTCATGGTGCAGTTGAGATATGGGGCGAAACTAGCGGAAGCTTCAAGGTCAACGGTCATAGACTTAAGAAGTACCAACCGGAAACGCCGGTTGAGGAGGTTGCACCAATCTACCTCCTTTGAGACGCATTATGGTCCAGCTAGCGACCTTAAATCAAGCGCTTCTTGGGAGGCAACCCAAGGTATTGCTCTTCTTTCCCGTTTTCTAGTCTAGCTTAGATAGTTTTTATTTTTGCTTTGCTTTGCTTTGTTTTTGGCGTTCTGGACAGACAACAGGAAGGAGCACATCTGGAAGGAAAGAAGTTCGAGATTCAGAGAAGACAGAAGCACCTCGGTCACTGTCAGAGCACCTCGACCGAGTTGATTCTTGAGGCAACCGAGGCGACTAGGGTTTCTGCAGAACCACCTCGGTCCATACCACCTCGGGCCAGTCGAGACCATCTCGACCGAGGTGACAGCAGATCCAGTAACAGTATAAAAAGAAAAAAAATTACAGTTTCGTTTTTTTTTTTTTTTACTCTCCTCGACCGCGGCGAACAGAAGTACCTCGCTCTCCTTCGTCTCTCGCTCGTTTTCGAAGATTTCTGCTTCCAAACCGCGATTAAAGAGTAAAGGAGTCGATTGCTACTACAGATCTGCAGGAAATTTGAGCGTTTCGACCGAAACGAGGTAAAAACGTTCGAAAACCCTAACTCGCTCGTTTACTGCATATTGGGCTTTGGTTGCCCTTGATTCTGTTGAAGAAATCTTTAAGTACCCCTTAGGAAGCATCGGTAGTGATTTTTGGGGGAAAAGAACTGAAATTCAGAGAGTGGAAATCGAACTGTCTTCGCCTCGGTCCAGTCGCTCTGCACCTCGGTCGAGGTGATTCTTGGTATTTGTCAGTCGACCGAGGTAGTCTGACAGTGTGTTTTGAAGATGAGTTCAGATCGCCGTTTAGCTCTGAGAGACAGATCCTCCCCTTCCCCTTCTCCTTCCTCATCCCGTCCCTACCGCCCGGCCATCCACGAGAGATGCCGGGTAGACTATGAGAGGATAGCTGGCCGTCTAGTCATCGCACCACGATTTCTGGATGTGTCCGCTTTTGACTGCCTAGGGTTAGATGCTGACCTTAGGAGGATGATTGCTACAGTAGGGCTAGATCAGTTCACTGAGATCCGAGCCCCAGCCTACTTAGAGCCGACACTCGAGTTTGTTAGCTCCTTCTCCTACCTTCCCACAGAGCGGTCCGTGAAGTACCGGCTGATGAGCCGGAACTTCATCGTTCCTTTAGAGGTTTGGAGAGAGATCTTTGGCTTTCCTGACCCCACTGCTGTAGACTTCCCCTCCCGATCCGTAGCTAGGGAGTTCTGGGGACAGATAGCCCACATTACTACACACGCAGACAGATGGCGCCCTGGAGATTCCAGGGAGAAGGTCATCTTCCACCCAGCCTTCAGACTTGCCCACAGGATCTTCAGTGAGACACTTCTGGCGCGTACTGAGACGCCCCAGAAGATCAGACAGGGTGAGCTCTTCAGCCTCTATTGCATGGTTACAGGAGGCTTCCCAGACTTTGGCTTGCTCCTTGCAGAGGATCTGCATAGGATCAAGGCCAAGGCGAAGGGAGATATTTGCTGTGGAGGTCTAGTCACCCACATCGCCACTTACCACGGGATGGACCTCAGCGTTTGTACATTGGCGGCGGCTCCGAAGCCGCTGGGATTGCAGGAGATGATCACACGGAGGATTCTAGTTCCCCGTGGTTTGACCACTCCATACGTCGCCATGCCTTGGGAGCGGACTGCACCTCAGGGCATCCGCTGGTCTGCGCAGTTCACAGTCTTTGATCCGCATTTCTGGCAGACTGCTTGGGATACACTCATGGAGGATCATAAAGAGGCAGCAGCTGCCCCTGCTGAGGCTGAGGATGAGGATGACGACGATGATGAGACAGTGGATGAGAGAGGAGGTGGCGTCCCGATGGACACAGGGACAGATACAGCTGGGACGAGCGCGCCACCTATTATTGATTTAGATGACGAGGAGGACACTGAGCCGGCGCCAGCCGCGACATCTCCAGTCAGACCTGCTGGACGCAGGAGGCGTGGAGTGAGGGACAGAGCTGCACACCGACGGATCGATGACCTGACAGATCAGGTCATCGACTCATATGCTGCACTTTCGCTGGATATCCGCGAGATGCAGGAGCGGCAGCATCATCAGCACATGATGGCTCAGCTACAGTTTGAGCGTATCATGGGCCATCCCTATGATCCGACTCAGTTCCCCTACATACCACCACCACCGCCGGATCAGGACTACTGAGGAGCTGCAGGGTTTCTTTATTATATTTTTTATGCAGTTCGGCTCTTATCCGGTGAGTTCTCCTGTTTTAGACTTTTATTATACCCACTGGGACAGTGTGTCTCAAGTATGGGGTATTTGTCTGTATTATTTGACTACGTGACTACTTGATGTATTCGACACTTATGATGTATTTTATTTATCGGATATTTTCATATTTATGCTTCATTTGCCTTTATATGATTATCTGATATTACATGCATACTTACAGGTTATTTGATTGAGAAAAACGTCGAAACTGAAAAAAAAAATGGGGTATATAAAAAAAATTTTTTGACCTCGACCGGGGAGATTCTGGCCGAACGAGGTGATTCACCTCGGTTGAACCAAGAACACCTCGACCGAGGTGGTGTTAACTGAGAGTTTTCGAAAGCGAATTTTTGTTACTTATCTGGATATGATCTCAGTGAAGATCTTGTTTACCTACTGGTTTTAAATTCTTTATGTGTTTGAAAGGTTTTATGATATGTTTAAGTTGCTAAATGCTTTGTTTGAAATTATTGGCATGTTTAATACTTTGTTTTTATCCAAATTATGTTGAATTTGAAGGTTGACACCGCAGGTTAAGTTCTCTCACTTTCTTCTTGGAAAGACCAAGGCAATTCATTCTTCTCTCTTCTTCTTCTTGATCATGCTTAGCCCCTCATATACATTTTGCCTCCCTTTACCTATCCGGGAATTTGGAAGCAAGCGAAGTGGTGAAAGCAAGTTAAAGTTGAAAAGTGGGCTGGAAGTGAAAGTGTTAGAAAGCAATAATAGGTTTGGGGAAGTCAATCATGAAGATGAGTAACTCGGCACCATTCACATAGCCGGGTGTTTGTGTCTTGCCAAAGTCGGATTGAGCGATATTCCTATCGGGTCATGGTATGTGCATCAAGGGTTTGATGCATCTCAAGAAATTGATGATTGCAGATTTCCTAGGCTTCGGTTATTGTGCACCTCTGTCCATGCATCCCAAAAAGTAAAGTAAAGAAAAAGTGCAAAATAAGCAAAGCTTATTGGTGGAAGATGTTGCAAGTCAAAAGTGAAAGTGAAGTTCATCCTTTTCCCGGATTCTAGCACCACATTACCTTACATACATCCCTACCCTACACGTTTCTTGACCTTTCTTTTGGGAAGCCCTTGAGACCTTGAGCTTGTTGATTGACTTAGCGGTTTAAACTGGATTATACATGATTAATTTTGATAATTATGATTTATTATGCATTCTATGATTTTATGCAAAGATGAACAACTTTTCTATATTCATAAAATGTTTTGAGCATACTAAGTTTTTAAATTCCAGGAAGTACTCTCTTAGAGTGATCTATGATAGTTGCACACCATAAAATGTTTTTGAAAGGCTTTTTCACTGATTTTCTTGACTTATAATCCATTCTATCTTGTCTTCTATATGCGGAACTTGCTTGGGGACAAGCAAGGGCTAAGTATGGGGTATTTTGATAGCATGAATTATAGTCTATATTTTTGGGTTTGTTTGGACGTTTTATCTTTCATAATCTGCATGTTTGTATGTACATTATGTGATTTTACTACCATTTCATCTACCTTTGCGAGAATCGAGGTCTACACCTAGTTTCGTTGTAATTGCAGGTAATATGGTACGTTTTGCATCAAAAAGGAGCAAAAGGAGTCATGAGTCATTTGGAGCTACATCCAGGAAGCATAGCCATGAATTAAAGATTCACTTTGGACCAGTTTTGAGAGATTCTACATCCAATCCTGAGTCACCTCGGTTGACCAGAGATTCATCTCGACCGAGGTGATCCAGAGAAGCCGACTCGACCGAGGCGAATACCTAGGACGCGGCGAGAATATTTTATTCCTGGCTGAGATCTTTTAAAGTTGGAAAGTGATCTTATATTTTTGGGCTTGGCTTCTGGAAGGAAGGAGATATGCAGAATCATATATTTTACCTATATTTATGGGATAATATCTTTCTAAGATTTCTTATCTTTAGAGGGTTATTTTTCCTATAAAAAGGGTTGGATTTTCCACAAATCCAACATCCGCTATCAGCGCAAGTAATCCGCCTATACCGAAAAATACGCAGCAGCCGCGTACTCCAATTTGGGAGAGAGTTGAAGAACCTTTTTGAAGGTTGAAGGAAGATTGAAGTCCATAGCTTTTATAGCTTTTATTGAAGGGTTTTGTAAGATTGTCTTCAATTCCCTCAATTGTTTTCTTGTCTTGTTGGATTATTATCCAAGGAACGCTTTTGTGTGATATTTGTTTCAGTTATTGAAGTCTTTTCATTAAATTCTTCTTTGTTCAAATATTCACCTTCTTCCCTTACATTTAATACTTTTATGATGATGATGAGCGGCTAATTTCCTTGTGTGATTCTAGGGTGATTGGCTGAAGGTTGTGGGAAAAACAATGATAGAATAATCTTAGATTCCAGTGGGATCCTGAAAGTTCGAGTCTTTAACCTTAACCCTAAGCACCTCGTTCAGTCGATGAACATTTCGGCCGAGGTGGAAACTGGCTGACCGAGGTGACTTATCTGATCCATAACTGAGAGTTAAGTGTTAGAGTTTGCCAAATCCTATTCTTATTATACCTTTCCTGGTTCAAAGCAAGCTTAGGATGAGACTTACCCGGTAATTCCTTAGTTTGTGTACCAACGATCATAAGTGTAGGTAATAAAGGTTTATCCTTTATTGGGGTTTGAGTGTGCTTCCATCCCATCTTTGTGAGTTAGCCTGAGACTTACCCGGTAAAGGTTGATTCTATTCCCTTAGATGGTATGTTAGTTTGAGGTTATAGTTCTTTATCTTGATTCCTTGAGACTTACCCGGTAATAGGAGTTACGGTTTGGGATTAGTGTGTAGTGAGACTTACCCGGTGATCTACTCCACTTTAGAAACACCTTCCCCACGCAAAAATCTCAGCTTTGTCCGCTTATCTACAGATCTTGAGTTGGAACCACAACTAGACGCTTTAATCCCTAGAATTACATGTTTGCTTTATTTGACATCTTATTCATCTTTGATTGTGTTAATTGCTCTTGTGGTTAGAATTGACATAGCATACCGTATTGACTCTGTTTCACCGAGTCCCTGTGATCGACCCCTGGAATTTTCTTGCTTTTACTACGATTGACCCGTACACTGCGGGTTCGCATCCTTGTTTTAAGCTTAAGTCTAGGGTTATAAATTTAAAGCTTGCACACACCGTTTGGAGCGAACATGCGTATAGAAGGAAGGCTGAAAATATGCTTGCCTTCAATGTGACTCTAGTAAAGGAAGGAGACTCGATGTATGTGGAAGTGTAGAAGGGGAAGGTGCACGCTGTAATAACCGAAAATTTTGAGTTCCGGTAAAGTGGAAGTAACCAAAGTCCGATGAGACAAATGTATATAAATAAATAAGTAACATAAAACGAGTATAGTTCTATCATTTTACATGACTTAGATGCACCTAAGATGATAAAATAATTGATCGGAAATAATTTACGTATTTTTAAAATAAAAATGATAATTTACCTAGTACGGAATAATTCCGTAAATTTTTTCCGCAAATGCCCTACCGACCCATACGAGAAACGGGTTTCGCGTCAACTCGTTTTAACGAAGCCCAAGTGGGCCCAAATCGCCTTGAAGACTGCCGGCCCAACCAGCCCATTGTTTTAATCTTTAATTAAACATAATTATTAACCCTAAACTACCCTAATCTAAACCTAATCTAACTATCCCTCACACGCAGCTGTGTTTCCCATCCCTCTCTGTAAAAACCGTCGACCGCCGCAAGACACCACCGGATCGAGACCGCCGCTGTCGACCGCCACCATCGCCGCCCTCCCTGCAGCCGGAGCGTCGCCACCGGACTCTTGCCTTTCCGTCGACCGCGGCAGGAGACTCCGGTAAGCTTACCCGCCACCTGTTCCTCGTTACCTTTCGTCTGTTTTTCGGCCCTGAACCGCTGCTTGTGCAGTACCCTGCCCTGTCCTCCGGTTGGATTGCCGCCGCATCGAGCTTCTCCGGTCGACAGTGAAGGTAAGGCCGTCTTCTTCCCTAGCCCACTGCTGAACTTGTGTTGTAAGGGCTGAAACCGCCTCTCCTTCCGTTTCAGCAGCGCCGGAAACAAGTGAGTGGTGCACTGCGTGAGACGTCCGAACCAAGTCCAGCACGCCCAGTCGCGTCGTTCCGTCCCCAACAGCAGCCGGTTCGGACCAGCTACGGTCCGGCAGTGGTGAGTCTCTCCCCCTTCCCCTATTCTCCTCTCTTCTACTGTCCGATGTTGCTTCCGGTGTTAAACCTCGCTTTGTTTGAAAGGGAAACTGCAGTGATAAGTACGGGTAAGTGTAGGTATGTATGTGTGTTAAGCAGTAGAGTAGAGGTGAGTATACGTTTATATTTGTGCAGGTTAGTAAAGTGGAATACAGTGGCTGGATCGAGAGTTAGAAGTGTATATATATGTATATATATATATATATATACATATATATATACCCATATATATATATATATAGGTGTGTGTGTGGGGGTATATTATACGAGTGCAAGTTTGGAAGTTCGAAATTATGTAGATATATACCGATTAGTTACAAAGTTATTCGGGTTAGAGATATGAATCGCGTAAGCTAAGCATACATAAACTTAGATAATTATATATAAAAGAATGAGTAAAATATTCGGGTATACGGATTCATATGTTTTTACGAGTTAGTTGAGTTGGCGTTCTACTATTTTAGGAAGTTCGGAATCGGAATAGAGTAAAATCTATAAGTTTATATATGATGACCTAAGTAAGAAAGAAGAGTGAATTCGAGTACGGATATATGTATACTTATTTTAGATAAGAAATTAAGAGTACCGAAGAGTTATATACTTATACCTATGGATAGATATGCACGGCGTTAAGAGTAAATATATATATATATATATATATATATATATATATATATACATAAATACAGTTGTATAAGCTAGTGTAGGCGTATAGATAAATTTCGGAATAAACTTGAAAGTAGTAAGACTGAGAGCAAAATAGTCTTTTGCCGTAAGAGAGTTTCCCGTAATTCCTTTGAGTGAGGTTGGACGTTTGAATGAGACTCTGATCCACATGCCTTCGTTGACAGGCGCTTGAGTTACCACGAGTACGGTTTATCTGAAGAGTGTTAGAGTATTTTGACTCAGGTAAGTCCTCGTGACTTACTTAGCCAGTTTCTGAGTGTTAGTTGAATGATAGTAGTGGTGTGTGCTATTGCTTGATTTAATGGTAATAACTTGCTAGGACGACTGTTATTATTTTACGTAAGGCCCAAGTGTATGTATAACGGGCCGTGACATCACTGCCCAGCTCTGACAGGAGACTGGGAGGTTCTCTATACCCAGACCATACAGGTACAAGGTGAGATGCATCGGATCCATTCCTGATGGTTACACGGGGGCGGAGGCGAGGTTTGGGAATCCCTCGTGTCACAAAATAAGTATCATTAGAGTGAATGAGTAATTTAAAGAAAGATAATAAAACGGACTTGTTTGGAAGCATGTTGAATGTTTATGTTTACCCGAGTGTGTTTGTGCTACCATTACTCTGCTAATATTTAGATAACTAGCTAACGGTGATTGTTGTTGTTGTTTTAGACTTACCGCAGGTTAGATCAGCAGCTGAGTGATCCGGAAGTAGTGGTCAGCCGGGTCTCCGTACTCCTTAGAGTGGGGTTGGGGTTGTTTGTCTTTCCTTTCTTTTGGTTAAGACAGTTGTTTCTTTCTTTTGTTTAAGTACCGTAGGCTGCTAGACAGTGTTGCATTCATTACTATAAAAACAGGGTTTTATGAATTTCGGTTTCTTTATTTGTGTCTTGTTGCAAGGTCCTAGTAATGTTGTTGTCAAACTGAGGTCGGGACCCATTGTGAGGTCCTAACCAGTAATACTCCGAGTTCTGAGAATTCGGGGTGTTACAACATGGTATCAGAGGGAGGTTGGCAACAATGGCACTTGAAATCTTCTGAAAGACCGAATAAGTTTAAGCAGAACCTGAAAAGGGATCTGAGTTTTAAAAAGAAAACTTTTGGTTTTAATTGCATGCATAGTCTGGTTGGGAATAGAAAAGTACGGCTGACCACCACTACTACCGCGGATCTCAGTGTGCTTAGTTGGACTTTAGGTTATTGTAGTTGGACTTTTGGACTTTCAGCTAGTAGTAATTATAGTTTTTATTCTTGTACAGATGGCACGTACTAGAGCTACGCTAGCTACTGGTCGAGGCAGAGGTCGTTCACCTCTCCCTCCAGCTGGACCAGGTAGGGGAGATAGGGCCCCTATAGTTAGAGGACGCGGCCGTGGAGGTAGACCCCCACTAGCCCGAGGCCGAGGTCGAGCTCCACGAGAGGATCCCCCAGCAGTGATCATGCCAGAGGCTGGAGTGGAGGAAGTAGCTGAGAGTGTTGGTCCTGAGGTCAGGAATGAGACCGTTGCTAGGTCTGGAGCACAGAGAGCACGTTCGACAGAGTCAGGGCGTGTTTCCATTGGAGCGACTGAGTACAGAGAGTACCGAGCCTACGTTGAGCGTAGGGAGGAGGCTGCTAGGATAGAGAGACTTACCCAGGTACCACCAGTACCGGCTAGATCTGTCCAGGTGACACAGGAAGCGCCTCAGGTGCCAGCTGTACCTGAGAGGAGAGCTGTGGCTGATAGAGCGCCTACTGGGACCAGAGCACCCAGGCCAGATGAGTGGTTGAAGGCTTTCAACTCTCAGAAGGTCCCCTCATATAATGGAGAGATAGGATTGGAGGTAGAGCACTGGATTGGGCAGGTAGAGACTGCGTTAGAGGCGATACGCTGCCCAAAGGATCGACAGGTAGACTTGGTACAGACTTGCTTCACTGGAGATGCTCATTCCTGGTGGCGGACCATGCGTAGTCGAGTCACCACTTGGGAGCAGATGAGGAGCATTGTTAGAGACAGATACTGCCCTGTTTCGTTGAGGAGAGAGAGATTCCAGGACTTCATTGAGGCTGGATTTGAGGACGTTCCGATCGCTGCTGCCATCAAGAAGTTCCAGAAGGAACTGACACTGCTTGGACCAGCTGCACCTCCTGAGGAGCAGCATGTCTATCTCTTTTCCCGGAGATTGAGAGAGAGTACTCGGTCTTATCTGGCAGGATTTCGCTGTGAGACTCTGTCAGACTATCAGGATAGAGCATCTGCGTATGAGAGAGACAGACCAGGGTCTAGGAGAGCTGCTCAGTCTGACAGGCCGGATAAGCGGCAGAGGACAGGTTACGCCAGTGGTAGTTCAGGAGTAGCTGCTTTTGGACGGGGACAGACTCAGGGGCGACAGAGCCATACAGCTACTGGTCAGACTTCAGCTGGTAGCTTGCAGTGCCACAACTGCAATAGTTATGGACATATCCGATCGAACTGCACGAAGCCAGCAGTGACTTGCTTCCAGTGTGGCAAGGTTGGACATAGAGCTGCATTCTGCCGTCAGGGCAAGGCTCCATCTCAGCAGGGTTCTTCTCCTGCAGGCTTATCAGGGAGTGTACAGAGGCCGCCACAATACCGGACTCCGAGTCAGCAGCAGCAGTACAGAGCTCCTAGTCAGCAGCAGTCTTACAGAGCTCCAGGACACACACCACCACAGAGTTCTATGCAGGGACCAGGTCGGGGTAGAGGACGTGGTAGTGTGGCTGATACTAGAGGAGCTCAGGCACGAGTGTTTGAGTTGAGAGATGCTGATCAGCCAGATGCACCTACTGCCACAGGTACGATCCAGATTCATGACTTACCTGTACGAGTTTTATTTGATACGGGTGCTACACACTCCTTCATATCTGATGCATGCGTAGATAGGTTGTCCTTAGCTACTGTAGAGGGGATACCTTTTTCGATAGGCTTACCTGACGGGAGTAAGGTAAGAGGGACTAGAGAGATCTTTGGATGTCCTGTTCGCATGGGAGATCGAGACTGGCTAGTTAATCTTCTAGTCATGCCCTTAGCTCATGAGGATGTCATTTTAGGGATAGACTGGATGAGGAAACACGGAGCAGTCTTAGACATTGGTAAGAGGACAGTGACCGTTGCCACGGAGGAGGGCCATAGGGTAATATTCCGAGGTTGGGACCTCGGAAAGTCAGGTACAGTTATCAGTGCAGTGAGAGCAGCGAGACTGATAGCCCAGGGTTGCGAAGCCTTCTGGTGTTATGCCATGAAGGAAAGCAAGAGCCTGACTATAGAGGAGATACCTGTTGCATGCGAGTTTGCAGAGGTATTCAGTGACGACCTGCCAGGGCTACCCCCACATAGGAGCGTTGATTTCAGCATTGACTTGGAGCCGGGCACGAGACCTATCTCGAAGGCCCCGTACCGTATGGCACCTATAGAGCTGCTTGAGCTGAAGAAGCAGTTAGAGGAGCTGGCAGAGAAGGGTTTTATACGCCCCAGTGTGTCTCCTTGGGGTGCGCCAGTGTTGTTTGTGAAGAAGAAGGACGGATCGATGAGGCTGTGCATAGACTACAAAGAGCTGAACAAAGTAACCATCAAGAACAAGTATCCACTGCCACGCATAGATGATCTGTTGGACCAGTTGCATGGAGCGTCCGTGTTCTCGAGGATAGACTTGAGGTCAGGTTACCACCAGTTGAGGGTGAGAGATCAGGACATACCTAAGACGGCATTTCGGACTAGGTATGGTCATTATGAGTTCGTAGTGATGCCATTCGGGCTCACTAATGCACCAGCGGTGTTCATGGAGTTGATGAATGGGATATTCATTGACTTCTTAGACCAGTTTGTAGTGGTCTTCATTGACGACATCCTAGTCTACTCTAGGAGTCGGGAGGAGCATGCCGGACACTTGAGGACAGTACTGCAGATTCTACAGGATAGCCAGCTATATGCTAAGCTATCCAAGTGCGAGTTTTGGATGTCAGAGGTGGCTTTCTTAGGTCACGTAGTGACTGCTGAGGGTATTAAGGTCGATCCGGCGAAGATCGAGTCAGTGTCTTCTTGGCAACCTCCTAAGAATGTTAAGGAGGTTCGCAGCTTTTTGGGTTTAGCAGGTTACTACCGCCGGTTTGTGGAAGGGTTCTCTTTGATCGTCCGACCACTTACTTGTCTTCTGAGGAAGACCACTCGGTTTGTCTGGTCTGAGCCGTGTCAGCAGAGTTTTGAGGAGCTGAAGAGGAGATTGACGTCCGCTCCGATTTTAGCACAGCCTGAGGGTATTGATGACTTTGTGGTATACAGCGATGCATCCAAGCTAGGCTTGGGGTGTGTTTTGATGCAGAGGGGTAAGGTCATAGCATATGCGTCTCGCCAGTTGAAGACGTATGAAGAGAACTACCCGACACATGATCTAGAGTTGGCTGCAGTAGTGCATGCTCTTAAGATCTGGCGACACTACCTCTATGGGGCGACATGTCAGATCTTTACAGACCACAAGAGTCTGAAGTACATATTCACTCAGCGAGAGTTGAATAACCGCCAGAGGCGGTGGTTAGAGTTGATCAAGGACTTCGACCTTGAGATCCTTTACCACCCCGGAAAGGCGAATGTGGTAGTTGATGCTTTGAGCCGGAAGACGCCTAGAGAGAGGGCGATAGCCCGGTTGACAGTACAGCCACAGTTGCAGAGGGACTTGGCTTGGTTGGAGATAGAGATTCAGTTTCCCGATACGGATGGTCAGTTGTCTACTATGGAGTTATTCCCTGATCTGTTGGATGAGATCCGACAGAAGCAGGAGACTTGCCCTACTTTGATCAGGATCTGAGACAGGATGTCTCGAGATGAGGCTCCACAGTTTACTATTGGTGCAGATGGAGTGATGAGACGTCAGGATCGCGTTTGTGTACCGTCAGACAGTGAGTTGAGACAGAGGATACTAGGTGAGGCTCATGCTACCCCATACTCTGTACATCCTGGAGCGAGTAAGATGTACAAGGATGTGAGACGATCCTTCTGGTGGGGCGGTTTGAAGCCCGATGTGACTCGATATGTAGCTCAGTGCGCGACCTGCCAACAGGATAAGATTGAGCACCGTAGGTCTGGAGGAGAGCTCCACCCACTTCCAGTACCACAGTGGAAGTGGGAGGATATATCTATGGATTTTGTCACTGGTTTGAGACTCAGCAGGGGATTTGATGCTATTTGGGTAGTGGTAGACCGCCTGACGAAGACCGCACGTTTCATTCCGATTAAGGAAACGTGGCCGGTGAGTCGTCTGGCTGAGGAGTTCACCAGGCACATTGTGAGACTCCATGGGGTACCGAGGACTATCGTCTCTGACAGAGATGGACGATTTACCTCGAGATTTTGGCAGCAGGTACATACTGCCTTGGGGACGAGTCTCCACTTCACTACCGCCTATCATCCACAGACAGACGGGCAGTCTGAGAGGACCATTCAGACCTTAGAGGACATGCTTCGGGCGTGTGTACTTGATTGGGGACAGGTATGGCCAGATCATCTTCCACTGGTAGAGTTTTCATATAACAATAGCTGGCACGCATCTATTGGGATGGCTCCTTATGAGGCTTTGTACGGGCGGAGATGTCGTACACCCTTATGTTGGGATGAGCCTAGCAGAGTTGATGGAGTAGCTCCAGATCAGGTACAGGATGACATCACTCGGATTGCCCTAGTCCGAGAGCGGATGTTAGCAGCCCAGAGTCGTCAGAAGTCCTACGCCGACAAGAGGCGTCGACCTTTGGAGTTTAGAGTGGGTGCTCAGGTGTGGTTGAGAGTATCACCTACGAGAGGAGTCAGGCGTTTCGGCATTAAGGGAAAGCTGAGTCCCCGATATGTCGGACCTTTTGAGATCCTGGAGAGAGTTGGGGAGGTGGCCTACCGACTAGCACTACCACCGAGACTAGAGAGTATCCATCCGGTCTTTCATGTATCTCAGTTGAGAGAGTACATTCCGGATCCGAGACACGTCATCAGCCATGAGGATCTGACAGTTGAGCCTGACCATACATTTGTAGAGTACCCAGTGGCTGTCTTGGAACGCAGTACCAGACGCCTGCGATCCAAGGAGATACCTATGCTGAGGATCCAGTGGTCTAGGAGAGGAGCTGATGAGGCCACTTGGGAGACTGAGGAGAGTGTTAGACGTAACTACCCCGAGTTCTTTGCGGGGTTAGAGGTTACTTCTGTTTGACGAGTTAGTACTCGGCTGTTGTGTTGTTTGACCTTTCAGGTTTTCATATTACTTTGAGTGTTTCTGTTTCTCTTTTGTGATACTTGTTGTTTGATGCCTGAGTAGCTGCTTGATAGGAAACAAAGATGTCGAGAAAACTAAAATATACCGAAAGAAATGTGTGAGTAAGGGAAATAATTTAAGTTTCGGGACGAAACTTCTTTTAAGGGGGCACTTATGTAATAACCGAAAATTTTGAGTTCCGGTAAAGTGGAAGTAACCAAAGTCCGATGAGACAAATGTATATAAATAAATAAGTAACATAAAACGAGTATAGTTCTATCATTTTACATGACTTAGATGCACCTAAGATGATAAAATAATTGATCGGAAATAATTTACGTATTTTTAAAATAAAAATGATAATTTACCTAGTACGGAATAATTCCGTAAATTTTTTCCGCAAATGCCCTACCGACCCATACGAGAAACGGGTTTCGCGTCAACTCGTTTTAACGAAGCCCAAGTGGGCCCAAATCGCCTTGAAGACTGCCGGCCCAACCAGCCCATTGTTTTAATCTTTAATTAAACATAATTATTAACCCTAAACTACCCTAATCTAAACCTAATCTAACTATCCCTCACACGCAGCTGTGTTTCCCATCCCTCTCTGTAAAAACCGTCGACCGCCGCAAGACACCACCGGATCGAGACCGCCGCTGTCGACCGCCACCATCGCCGCCCTCCCTGCAGCCGGAGCGTCGCCACCGGACTCTTGCCTTTCCGTCGACCGCGGCAGGAGACTCCGGTAAGCTTACCCGCCACCTGTTCCTCGTTACCTTTCGTCTGTTTTTCGGCCCTGAACCGCTGCTTGTGCAGTACCCTGCCCTGTCCTCCGGTTGGATTGCCGCCGCATCGAGCTTCTCCGGTCGACAGTGAAGGTAAGGCCGTCTTCTTCCCTAGCCCACTGCTGAACTTGTGTTGTAAGGGCTGAAACCGCCTCTCCTTCCGTTTCAGCAGCGCCGGAAACAAGTGAGTGGTGCACTGCGTGAGACGTCCGAACCAAGTCCAGCACGCCCAGTCGCGTCGTTCCGTCCCCAACAGCAGCCGGTTCGGACCAGCTACGGTCCGGCAGTGGTGAGTCTCTCCCCCTTCCCCTATTCTCCTCTCTTCTACTGTCCGATGTTGCTTCCGGTGTTAAACCTCGCTTTGTTTGAAAGGGAAACTGCAGTGATAAGTACGGGTAAGTGTAGGTATGTATGTGTGTTAAGCAGTAGAGTAGAGGTGAGTATACGTTTATATTTGTGCAGGTTAGTAAAGTGGAATACAGTGGCTGGATCGAGAGTTAGAAGTGTATATATATGTATATATATATATATATACATATATATATACCCATATATATATATATATAGGTGTGTGTGGGGGGGTATATTATACGAGTGCAAGTTTGGAAGTTCGAAATTATGTAGATATATACCGATTAGTTACAAAGTTATTCGGGTTAGAGATATGAATCGCGTAAGCTAAGCATACATAAACTTAGATAATTATATATAAAAGAATGAGTAAAATATTCGGGTATACGGATTCATATGTTTTTACGAGTTAGTTGAGTTGGCGTTCTACTATTTTAGGAAGTTCGGAATCGGAATAGAGTAAAATCTATAAGTTTATATATGATGACCTAAGTAAGAAAGAAGAGTGAATTCGAGTACGGATATATGTATACTTATTTTAGATAAGAAATTAAGAGTACTGAAGAGTTATATACTTATACCTATGGATAGATATGCACGGCGTTAAGAGTAAATATATATATATATATATATATATATATATATATATATATATATATATATATATATATATATATATACATAAATACAGTTGTATAAGCTAGTGTAGGCGTATAGATAAATTTCGGAATAAACTTGAAAGTAGTAAGACTGAGAGCAAAATAGTCTTTTGCCGTAAGAGAGTTTCCCGTAATTCCTTTGAGTGAGGTTGGACGTTTGAATGAGACTCTGATCCACATGCCTTCGTTGACAGGCGCTTGAGTTACCACGAGTACGGTTTATCTGAAGAGTGTTAGAGTATTTTGACTCAGGTAAGTCCTCGTGACTTACTTAGCCAGTTTCTGAGTGTTAGTTGAATGATAGTAGTGGTGTGTGCTATTGCTTGATTTAATAGTAATAACTTGCTAGGACGACTGTTATTATTTTACGTAAGGCCCAAGTGTATGTATAACGGGCCGTGACATCACTGCCCAGCTCTGACAGGAGACTGGGAGGTTCTCTATACCCAGACCATACAGGTACAAGGTGAGATGCATCGGATCCATTCCTGATGGTTACACGGGGGCGGAGGCGAGGTTTGGGAATCCCTCGTGTCACAAAATAAGTATCATTAGAGTGAATGAGTAATTTAAAGAAAGATAATAAAACGGACTTGTTTGGAAGCATGTTGAGTGTTTATGTTTACCCGAGTGTGTTTGTGCTACCATTACTCTGCTAATATTTAGATAACTAGCTAACGGTGATTGTTGTTGTTGTTTTAGACTTACCGCAGGTTAGATCAGCAGCTGAGTGATCCGGAAGTAGTGGTCAGCCGGGTCTCCGTACTCCTTAGAGTGGGGTTGGGGTTGTTTGTCTTTCCTTTCTTTTGGTTAAGACAGTTGTTTCTTTCTTTTGTTTAAGTACCGTAGGCTGCTAGACAGTGTTGCATTCATTACTATAAAAACAGGGTTTTATGAATTTCGGTTTCTTTATTTGTGTCTTGTTGCAAGGTCCTAGTAATGTTGTTGTCAAACTGAGGTCGGGACCCATTGTGAGGTCCTAACCAGTAATACTCCGAGTTCTGAGAATTTGGGGTGTTACACACGCTGCATAGTAGGAGCAAAATAAGGAAACCATATTACATGCACGACTGTCAAGAAATGTGTATACTCGAAGTATACACTTGCCAAAATCATGTCCGAAGAGAAGGCTCGCTTGCCTCAATGGTGGTCCAAAGAAGAAAGGGGGTCGAAGGTAAAATGAAGGATCATCGGCAATTACGTTTGGATAGAAGGAGGCTAAAGAAGGCAAGCTTATCCACTTAAGAAGCAGGCTGCAAAATCCTCATAGTTGGCCCACATGACGTGCAAGCGCAAAGAGCTGACGGGCCTTGTCTCTTGGTCTTGTCTTGATGGTCTTGGTCTTGTCATGACTTTGTCATGGCTTGTCTTGATTTGCAAGAAGTAAAATAAATGGTGATAACTGTATTTTATGTGAGTCGTAATCTCACATAATAAAACTTGTGTTGATTCATGATACTAAGTATCATGTAAAAAGATTAAATTGGTCGCAATCCGGTTCGACTCGGTAATAAAGGGGGAAAATTTGGGTATTACTTCAATTCCCTCTTAAAATAAATTTCGTCCCAAAACTTAGAGTAAGGAACATCACCCATGCCACCTTCTATAAATAATACCGAAAAAAACAAACTCTTTCTTGAAAGAGTCTTCATTCTACTTTTCTAAATGGAAGCATCACGAAAGGATTATAGACATGAAACACATGAAATATCACATACTCAAACATGAAAAAAAAAATATTTTTTCAAATAGGTTACACAAATCAAAGCCCGAGTATTAACTTGTCGGTACTGAGGTTGCGGCTAACCCCGTAAGGAACTTGGGATAACTATTCCTAATGCTATCCTCCGTCTTTCATGTAGCCTCGTCGACTCTTCGTCTACACCACTGGATTCGCATCATCTATATATCCTTAGATCGTAGGCGTCTAGTACTACGCTTTAGAATGAACACCGAATACTCCACAAAAGTATGATCTGGCTTAATTGTATGGTCCTCGAAGTTGATGACGTGTCTCGGATCCGATATGTACTCTCTCAACTAAGACACGTGGAAGACTGGGTGGAAACCTTCTAGTGTCAGTGGTAGTGTTAGACGGTAGGCGACCTCTCCAACTCGCTCCAAGATTTCAAAAGGTCCGACATCTCGGGAACTCAACTTCCCCTTAATGTTGAAACACCGGACGCCTCCTGTTGGCGTAGGCTTTCTGACGGCTTTGTATTGCCAACAAACGTTCCTGAATTATAGCTACTTGAGCGATGTCGTCTTGTATCTGCTCTGGAGATACTCCATCGGCTCTGCCAAGCTCTTCCCAACACAATCGCGTACGGCGTCGCCGCCCATATAAACTTCCGAAGGAGTCATCCAATAGATGCATGCCAACTATTATCATATGAAACTCTACTAGGGAAAAGTGGTTTGGACACACTTGTCCTCAATCCAACACACCCCGTTCGCAACATGTCCTCTAGCATCTTGAGGGTCCTCTCAAACTAACCGTTAGTCTATAAGCAACTTATGGTAATTGTGGCGTCTCACCTCGAGACATCCTGTCTCGGATCTTAGTTAAAGTCGGGCATCTCTCCTACTTCCGTCGGATCTCTCCCAACAAGCTAGGTATTAACTCCAAAGTAGATAGGTGATTGTGTGATTCTGGAACTGAATCTCAACCCCTAGCCATGCTAAATCTTTCTGTAGCTGAGGTTACACAGTTTAGTCTAGCTATCGTCTTCTCTCGATATGTCTTCCGACTAAGAGAATTGGCGACTATATTCGCCTACCCTGCATTTTTCAAAGGAAGAGGGGAGAAGTTGTTGCTGCATTTTTCATAGCAAAAAGAGTGAGATGTTGTGTTGTTGCTTTGTGCTTTACAGAAGGAAAAGAGAGAAATTGATTGTTGTTTTTTCTGCGTGAAGAGGTTCGGGTTCGGGTTCGGGTTCGGGTTCGGGTTCGGGTTCGGGTTCGGTTTCGGGTTTGGGTTTTTGGGTTCGGAGAAAATGAGTAGTCTAGGAGAAGTAAGGGTATGGGGTGAGGCAAGTTACATGCTCTTGTCCCTTGACAACTAGCTAGGACCAAAAGGGGATAGAAAGTGGGTAGTGTTTTAGATAGAGTAAAAAGAGTGTTTGACTAGTTAGGGTAACTATTCTCACAAAATTATCAAGTGAAGAGAGGAAAAAAAAAATGGCCTAAAATTCACATAAAATGACAAATGAGAGTGGAAAAGAAATCAAACCGGGTTGGGTCCGGTTTGATTCGATTGAACCCGATCAACTCATATCGAGTTCTCGGTAATGACATCCGGATATTACATTTTAGTAAGTTAATATGTGATTTTGTCCATATAAGGGAAGAATATCACAACATTAATCAATTTGAGAATTAAAAAAAATGAGTAAATGAAGATTTCACCTATATCACGCTTGATTTTTTTGTTTTACATGATCAAATGAAACACTAACAATTGTACAATTGATTGTTAATGAAAGATCTCAACTTTCATCAATATTAAATTACACAAAATTGTCCTTGAAGTAAACTATATGAATAAATAAATCAACTCATTAGAAGAGTTGATTTGTTGAAAAGCCAAAGTTACGAACAATTTTGTGAAAAATAAACTGTACCATATAAATTATATAATAGGGAAAAGTAATCTATTTTATGAATATTATTTTTATAATACCTCATATATTGTGATGTTTGAAGCGTAACATTTAACGTTAAAACATAATTTTAGTACAATTACTTTCTTCTTTGTAATATGCAAAGTGACAAAAATAATCTTATCTCACTATACTATATTTTCAGCTTTTGAGAGCACTAAATGCCTACATTTTGCTTTATCATTTTGTCACATTACTACACAATTAACTATCAATTGAAAATTAGTATTTATAACTCCTACATTTAATTCATATGTTATAACTCCTAATATTAATTTTATAATAATGTCCACATTTTAACTCTTCCAATTAAACACTTATTTTGTAACTCCTATATTTAGTTCCTATATATTATAACTCCTAATATTGATTTCATATATAAACTATTTGCTTGACCTCACATCTTAAAATATTTCCATAGCAACTTGTGTATCCTTCCAAAATGATAGAAACACTTTTTTAATCGAAATGTATTCAACAAATTTTACATTTACAATTTGTTCCCACGTCCCTTTTTAGAATATTAGAAGCTTCCATCTCACCTTCAAAATCACTCTCCTGTTCTTACAATGATCCTAAGAACTTGAGGTCATCAACAACAGCTTGGCCGGAGTAGCACAGGAATTAGTGATAAGGCATGCCACATACAAACCATTTCCTTAAAAGTGAGAAGTGTTCAGGACTAGAAGAAGGTACGAGAGAATCAAACCGATATATCGTCCCTAAATAGTTTGCAGATGCATCTTTGTCACCCTGGAGAGTCGAGCAGCCTCTTCAGCTTTTGAAACATTTTAGCTTCATAGAGAGAAGAAATCTGAAATTCAAGAATATATGCAAAAACTAAGTGCTCCTATATCCAATTCCCATTCTTTCACAACACTGTTAATGCCAAAGCATGACAGTTGGCATTTTTCCGTTTTCACGGCCATTGGTCAATTCCTTCCTTATGCTTCAAGTAAAATTATAAGCAAAATGTTTATAATAAATTGTTAAACAAACTCAACCTCATCCACGCAAGAATTTCAGCTCACCCTTCCACATACAACTTATCTCCATACAAGATTACTTTAGATCACCATTCAAGGAAAATAGCATGCATTGTCTCCTTTTTAAATTCAACAACACTATGTCAAAGGAATTGCTTTTACCTGTATCTGCAACTTCAGTGAAAGATTGAAGAATTATTAATGTCTAAAAAACACAAACTTCTCAGGATCACCTTAAGAAGTACCAAATACCCACCAAACCACCATAACAAAATGACTACATTGTTAATATTGAATATAGTAATTCAGAAAGAACTCATAAGTTAAAATCTATTGTCATAATGTGGTATTCTCACAGAGGATGTAAGTCACCTAAACTTGAAGCCATTACGAACACAAGTATATGTGAAGCATGGAGAGAACCTTATAAGTTTGAGTAGATAAATTAGTCAATCAGGAAAACTACATGTTGGGCCGGTGTTATAAGCAATTTGCCTGCAAATTTGAAATTCAAAGATTAGAGGCAAATAAATAAAGGAAAATAATTTTAAAAAATTGATAGTTTTTACTATTAATTATGGACTTAATTAGCTATAAATTTCTTTAACAATGTAGTCATAAATTTGATTCCCTGCATATTTTTTTACACATTAAAAAACCCACCAAACCACCATAACAAATTGACAGTTTTTTTACCATTAATTATTTTGACAATTTTTTACCAATAATTATGGACTTAATTAGCAAATAAATTCCTTTGACCCATAACCATAAACTTTGATTCCCTATAGATTTCTTACACATTAAAAAATAATATAATAATAATAATATAAAATCTATTGTCATAATGTGGTATTCTCAGAGAGGATGTAAGACCTAAACTTGAAGCCATTATGAACACAAGTATATGTGAAGCATGGAAAGAACCTTATAAGTTTGAGTAGATAAATTAACCAATCAGAAAAACTACATGTTGGGTCGGTGTTATAAGCAATTTGCCTGCAAATAAACCATTAATTATTTTGACAGTTTTTTTTACCAATAATTATGTACTTAATTAGCAAATAAATTCTTTTGACCCATAACCATAAACTTTGATTCCCTATAGATTTCTTAGACATTAAAAAATGATATAGTAATAATATAAAAATATATACGATTAATTACATAATAAATTTCTTTCAAACATTTTTTCACATATTAAATATAGACTTAATGACATAATTTCAAAATTTTGACATTTTTTAAAAAACGTATTGTTCCTACCTTATATAAACGGAGTTCACCCCACATCCAAACCACATCTCAAAATGAAAGTTTTTTTTACCATTAATTAATTATTTTGACAGTTTTTAACCATTAATTATGAACTTAATTAGCAAATGAATTCCTTTGACCCATAACATAAACTTTGATTCCCTATAGATCTTCATTCCAATTCATAGAAATTTAGTAACGTATTTTGGGTATACTTCATTCTAGTGTTTGGAGGATTAACGTTCTCATACTAATTATAAAAAGTATATGTGTATTGGGCGTACTTCATTCCGAGACGTGTCATCTACACCATCTGCATAGAATTTACACATGAGTGTTTTTTTTTTTTATAACCGACACATAAATGAAAGTATCATTTTGACAAACGGGAAAGTTAAACAATAACAACGCGGATTTTGTTAAAGTTGGAGAGTCGAAGGGAATGAATTAGAACTTACTTGATTGAAACCGCCCTTTTTCATGATTACTACGAGTATGAGTTGGGGAGAAAAATAATATATTTTAATAATTAAAAAATAACAATTTAAATCAAACAAGTTTAATCTTAAATTACATAATTAAAACATTAACTTACTAATCTTTCACTATTATCTTCAAACCATAAGTCCGAAAGATTTGAAGGTTACCAATATTATCACTTATATAAATTAATATTATTTTTTAATTAAATATTTGCTTTATCTAATATTTAAAATAATATATATTTGTAACTAAAATTTGATAAACTTTGTGATTTACTTGATGTAAAAAAAATGTTTAATTATCAAACAAAATGATATATATATATATATATATGTTTTTACGTTGTTTTCGCGCTTCCGCGCGCGAAGCGCGCGGTCAGTTAAAATTTATTTTCAGCTTCATGCAACATTAAATTAATAAATGTATAAGATAATTTTATTGTTAGACTAATTATAAATTTATTAATTTCTAAATTGAAACAAAAGTACGAACATTCATTAATTAATTTATCTATAGTAAAATAATCTTTTTGAAAAAGTATATATATTATGTCGTATTATTATTAAATTAATATAAATTTTAGTTATTTGCAAGTCACAAATAATATAGATATATAGATTAGGAAGTCGTCATTAGTAGCCTACCAAACTTTGTCGTTTACTGGAATATCGAAAGTCAGAGATAAATTACACGTCATCCTTATTTGGAAATTTGTGCAACAATTTTCGCAATATAATAGTCGCACTATATAATAGTGCCAGTGGCGCTCGATAGTCGGCACGGCAACATCCCCATCTTTCTCTCATTCTGCCGCCATTCCGATGGCGGTAATCACCGACGGCGAGCTCCAAATCAGGGGCGGTGGCGATGTTTTCCGACGGATTGAGGTCGCAAGGTTCAATTTCTTGGCTATCGATTCGGGTGAAGTAGATGCGATGACTGGGATGGTGAAGAAGAGGATGAGGAGCCAGACGGTGGTGAATAAAGAAAGTGGAAATGGGAGAGGAGACGGAGACAGCGCCACCAGCAAGCGAGATCCGCTGGTGGCGCTAGGTTCGGATGTCATGATGAAGATTCTTGGTTACCTCGACGCACACAGCGTGGCACTTTCACTCCTTGTTTCCCGTGGTTGGCATGGCGTCGCCTCCAGCGACCGCCTTTGGTCTCCCATGGTTCTTCCTCTCCCTCCCTTTCGCTCTCTTACCTGTAATTGTCTTTTCAATTTATCTTTCTTTTAATTTCATTTCTGTTGAATTTTCTTTTTGCTGGACTGCGTTTGGGGGTCAATAGAATCGAGAAATTGTCATGCATGATCATGTTTTCTTTTCTGTATATTAGGGAATTGGAAAGATTTGATTTCAAGATTGGTAATTACAGTTTGAACGGAGTCAGATTGAATTAGCTTTTGTGAATTCCATTTCTTTTCGTTGCCTTATTGTTGTTTTGGACGGTTCTGACCCTAAAGTGTCTGGTGCCTCCGGTTGTGCTTTTTCATTGATGTTTGTTTACAAAAAGATGCTGTTATTTTGTTTAGGTTATGCTGAGTACCAGTAGAAATTGCAATTTTTGTAAGTCCTTCAGTGAAGTACTGAAATCTTATTCTTGGATTGATCAAATTTGATCTGTTAAGGTGGTGTTGAGTTATGTTTAGTGTGATTTACCTACAGTTAGGCTTCATATAGGGGATAAGATTTTAAGGCTATTTAGGCGTCCTCTGACATTTCCAGGAAAAAGAGGAAGGGGGGAATGAATGGAGCTGTAATTGTGGATAATGCCCTTATGATCATAAATTGAAGGACCTTCTGACTCTCGGAAGTGCAATCATACTGTATGTACAAATGGAGGAGCAGGAGGTGGTTGTAATATGAAACTATTCGGTTTTGCTGATCCTCTACCTTTTGGTATAGAGTTCAATTGTTCATATACTATCATAATTAGTGGAGCTGAAGTATCTGTCGTGAATGCATTCTTCGTTCTTCTTCAATATTGTACTCGTCCATTATGATGTCATTTATGGCTTCTAAGGTTGTTTGCATAGAATTATATTCATCGATGTCTAAGAGCATCAAGCCCTGAATACTGGAAGGTGGACTAATATATTCTGCTAAATTTTAGTGCAAGGATTTATGGATCGGGAAAGCACACATACCCCGGTTTTCAATGTTACCAGGCTTATCAAAGTTGGAAATCTATTCACGTGCAATGCTGGATGGCAAGCGTGTATGTATTTGTCTATCTTCATGCATCTCCGTTTTTTCCTTCCCCACACCAAGAAAGAAGTGGACGAAAATAGGAAGAAAGAAAAACCCTTCTTTACCATTTGAACTATATTTCTGTCTCATTGATGCCTCTTTTGGTGCTTTTTTTGCTGTCTCTAACAAAAGAAAGATCTACTTGGTGATCCTAGGTTCGCATCAGAAGGGAGGATCTTTGCGATCACGTTTGGGAATTCCACTTTACCAAGGTATAAACTTTGCATGGTGTACTTGTACTCGTATGAGTGAAACTGACCGTGTCGGTTGCTCCAAGTATCATCACGCCAGGCAAAGCACCCACTGTACTGTCAATCAACTTTACTTGGTTTAGGCTATATCTGGGGCAGTAATGATAAATCTCTGGCTCTGTTTTTTCTCGTGGGTATATATGTATTCCCTTATCATGACTTCGATTTTGTATAAGTAAAATCTTAACATATCAATCTAGTTAGATCTTTTTACTTGGACCACTTTTCCTAATCTGAATTGTCCATTGATAATCAGGGTGCACCCGAGTACTGGAGAGATCTTGATCCCTACTGGAAGGGTACTGGCCCCCCAATGCGTAGATACTTCCATCCCGACGGGAGCTTGACTGCAGACCCTGGTGACATGGTATGGGGAGGGCATGCATGCTGTTACACGGTCGTGACCAGCATCTTCCATGATGGAAGTATCAGGGAGCATTATGTGAGAATAAACAGGTGGCCTCAATTGTGTGTTTCAAGGAGGAAGGACTGGGGTTGGGAGATGTCGAGCTTCCTCTGCGCCTACTCCAGCATCCCTGACGCGTACAAGGAAGGTGGAACCGGACCTCTTCTCGAATACATATAATAAGTTTCGTATGCTTTTCCCGAATCACCCAAGTGTGTTCCTGTATAATATGATCTTTGGTGTGCTATGAATAAACAAGACATGGAGTATGAGGATGGTATAATCTGATGCCTTGCTTGTCTTTTGAATTACACAGATCGGTTGAATTTTGTACCGTGTAAATTTGGTCTTAGCTTGCAGGTAAAACAACACAAGTGAATGCAAGGATGAAGAAGTAAATGAATGCCTTATAGTTGCATTAACTTGTTTTGCCTTTTCAGGAATCGGCAGAATCTTATGGCGGGCATGTGAAAGATGGGTGTCAGATCCTGACACTAAAATTTATCATTGGTAATATATGCACAAATTTCAGTCACTCGGCTGTCTACCCAATCGTTGACATACAAGTAGGTGCCTGTCAAACTGCAAGCGGCATTCCTAAATAGATAGCCGAGTAACTGAAAAAGCCACGTGAACAAGGGATCAGGTCGATCGGTTTCTAAATATTGATCTGCTTAATATTCTTACCTTTCTATCAAAAAAATAATGTGAAAATTTAACATGAAAACTTACGGAAAACCCGACGGTAATTATAAATGGAGAAAATTAAGCGGGATACGGATTCTTGGACAAGGACGGATACCCGACCGAGATGAAAATGGGTACAACCTTTAATCTCGAGAGGGTATGGAGACGGGATAACGGTATTATGCTAAACGAGAATAGGGATAAGTATGTCCCTCCCCGCTCCCTTGTACATGCGGCTACTTCAATTACTCGGCTATCTACTTAGGAATGCCCCTTGCAGTTTGACAGGCAGCTACTTGTTTGCCAACGATTGGGTAGACAGCCGAGTAATTGAAAATTGTGCATATATTACCAATGATACAATTAAGTGGCAGGATCTGACCCATCTTTCACATGCTCGCCATAAGATTCTGCAGATTCCTGAAAAGGCAAAACAAGCTAATGCAACTATAAGGCATTTATTTACTTTCTCATCCTTGCATTCACTTATGTTGTTTTACCTGCAAGCTAAGACCAAAAATTACACGGTACAAAATTCAACCGATCTGTGTAGTTCAAAATACAAAAGCAAGGCATCAGATTATACCATCTTCATACTCCATGTCCTGTTTATTCATAGCACACCAAAGATCATATTATACAGGAACACACTTGGGTGATTCGGGAAAAGCACACGAAACTTATTATATGTATCCGAGAAGAGGTCCGGTTCCACCTTCCTTGTACGCGTCAGGGATGCTGGAGTAGGCGCAGAGGAAGCTCGACATCTCCCAACCCCAGTCCTTCCTCCTTGAAACACACAATTGAGGCCACCTGTTTATTCTCACATAATGCTCCCTGATACTTCCATCATGGAAGATGCTGGTCACGACCGTGTAACAGCATGCATGCCCTCCCCATACCATGTCATCAGGGTCGGCAGTCAAGCTCCCGTCGGGATGGAAGTATCTACGCATTGGGGGCCCAGTACCCTTCCAGTAGGGATCAAGATCTCTCCAGTACTCGGGTGCACCCTGATTATCGATGGACAATTCAGATTAAGAAAAGTGGTATCCAAGTAAAAAGATCTAACTAGATTGATATGTTAAGATTTTACTTATACAAAATCGAAGTCATGATAAGGGAATATACATATATACCCACGAGAAAAAACAGAGCCAGAGATTTATCATTACTGCCCCAAATATAGCCTAAACCAAGTAAAGTTGATTGACAGTACAGTGGGTGCTTTGCCTGGCGTGATGATACTTGGAGCAACCGACACGGTCAGTTTCACTCATACGAGTACAAGTACACCATGCAAAGTTTATACCTCGGTAAAGTGGAACTCCCAAACATGATCGCAAAGATCCTCCCTTCTGATGTGAACCTAGGATTATCAAGTAGATCTGTTTTTTTGTTAGAGACAGCAAAAAAGCACCAAAAGAGGCATCAATGAGACAGAAATATAGTTCAAATTGTAAAGAAGGGCTCTTCTTTATTCCTATTTTCGTCCACTTCTTTCTTGGTGTGGGGAAGAAAAAAAACGGAGATGCATGAAGATAGACAAAAACATACACGCTTGCCATCCAGCATTGCACGTGAATATATTTCCAGCATTGCACGTAAATCCTTGCACTAAAATTTAGCGGAATATATTAGTCCACCTTCCAGTATTCAGGGCTTGATGCTCTTAAGACATGGATGAATATAATTCTATGCAAACAACCTTAGAAGCCATAAATGACATCATAATGGACGAGTACAATATTGAAGAAGAACAAAGGATGCATACACGAGAGAGACTTCAGCTCCACTAATTATGATAGTATATGAACAATTAAACTCTATAACAAAAGTTTCATATTACAACCACCTCCTGCTCCTCCATTTGTACATACAGTATGATTGCACCTCCGAGAGTCAGAAGGTCCTTCAATTTATGATTATAAGGGCATCATTCACAATTACAGCTCTATTCATTCCCCCCTTCCGCTTTTTCCCGAAAATGTCAGAAGACGCCTGAATAGCCTTAAAATCTTATCCCCAATATGAAGTTTAACTGTAGGTATATCATACAAAACATAACTCAACACCACCTTAACAGATCAAATTTGATCAATCCAAGAATAAGATTTCAGTACTTCACAGAAGAACTTACAAAAATTGCAACTTCCACTGGTACTCAGCATAACCTAAACTAAATAACAGCATCTTTTTGTAAACAAACATCAATGAAAAAGCACAAACGGAGGCACCAGACACTTTAGGCTCCGTCCAAAACAACAATAAGGCAACGAAAAGAAATGGAATTCACAAAAGCAAGTTCAATCTGACTCTGTTCAGACTGTAATTACCATCTTGAAATCAAATATTTCCAACTCCCTAATATAAAGAAAAGAAAACATGATCATGCATGAGAATTGCTCGTTTCTATTGACCCCAAACGCAGTCCAGCAAAAAAAACAACTAGAAAGATAAATTGAAAAGACAATTACAGGTAAGAGAGCGAAAGGAGGGGAGAGGAAGAACCATGGGAGACCAAAGGCGGTCGCTGGAGGCGACGCCATACCAACCACGGGAAACAAGGAGTGAAAGTGCCATGCTGTGTGCATCGAGGTAACTAAGAATCTTCATCATGACATCCGAGCCTAGCGCCACCAGCGGATCTCGCTTTCTGGTGGCGCCGTAGCCGTCTCTTCTCCCATTCCACTTTCTTTATCCACCACCGTCATCGCCTCTACTTCACCCGAATCGATAGCCAAGAAATTGAATCTCGCGACCTCAATCCGTCGAAAAACATCGCCACCGCCCCTGATTGGGAGCTCGCCGTCGGTGATTACCAGAAAGATGGGAATGTTGCCGTGCCGACTATCGAGCGCCACTGGCGCTATTATATAGTGCGACTATCATATTGCTGCGAAAACTAGTTCTTAACATGCACCTTATGCTAATAAATTTGTTAATTTTTCATTTTGCAATTTTAACTATATTATACATTGTTGAGACACGTGGTTAACACGTTGATAATTTGTTAGTTTTATGCTAATAATTTTTTTTAAAAATAAATTGATACGAAATCGATCAAAGTAGGGGAATGGAAAAATATAATTCTGTAAAAAAAAAGAAAAAAAATATAATACGAAACCACATTAAAAATGGATAAAAAAAGTCAAAATCATATAATAATTGCTAAATGATCAAACAGATTTAAAAATCAACTGAAAAAATCGGTTTAAATAAATGGTAATATAGTATGTAAATCAGCATAAATTTGTTTAAAAAATGAGTAAAAAAAAATAGAATCGTATAATTTAAAAATAACAAACTCTGATACAAAATGGTTGAACTAAAATCGGTACAACAATCTAAAATAATCAAAATCGTACAATAATCGGTACATTTTATTTACCAAAATTTAAAACAAAATAATTATCAGTAAAAAAAAATCATATAATAATCAGAAGACGATCAATCAATTGATTTAAAAAAATGAATATATTATCAAAATCTTTTTTGATCGGTTTTTAAAAAATGGTTAATAAATTAATAAAATAAAATTTTATTAAGAAAAAAAATGTTATGAAGATTTTTAGTTAAAATTTTATTTTAAAAAGGTAAAAATATAAATCGAAATTTTAAAACGGAAAAAATTAATTGGAAACTAAAACTTTGTTTTGTAACAAAACAAATTCTGAACCTAAAAGTTAAAAAAAAAAAAGGATTCCGAATCAAACAGAACTGAAAATTTTTTTAAATTTTTTTTCTCCGAATAGAATTTGCATAAGAATGATTTTTTTTCCCTCTTCTAGTTAATGAAAGTTTGTTTAGGAAAAAAGAAACAGAATTGACGATAAAAAAGGAGTATTACGGACACGGCGATGGATTTCGTAAAACGCACGACAGTTACGGAATTCGTGACCGCCACGGTCACGAATTTCGTAACCGTAAATTTTTTTTTTTTTTTTCTGACATCACGGTTACAAAACCCGTAACCGTGATGGTGTCAAATTTTTTTTTTCGTGTTAGAATTTATGTAGAAAATTATCACGGATTCGTAACCCTTAATCATAAGGGTTACGGGTTCCGTAACTGTGAACTTTTGGTCACGGTTACGGGTTATGATTACGGGTTCCGTAATCATATGACGGTTACGGGTTCCGTAACCTTATGACGGTTACGGGATCTGTAACCGTCGTGCCTTTATTAAATCTTGACCCGTGCGTTTACGACTTCCGTAATAAAAAAAATAGAAAATACGTAAAAGATGGAAATTGTGTTATACATATATATGATACAAAAGATTTAAAACAACTAAAACTAAAAGAATTATATGATACAAAAGAAAATATCTTTAAAAACTAAAACTAAAATACGTGAAGATATATTTTTTTTGGAATTGATCATCTCCAACACAACATGCACCAACCACGAAGTGGAGAGGGAACCTGCATCACGTGCTTTAGCCATTTATACGAAGAAGTTGAAATAGAAGGCTTATTCATGGTGCATGTTTCCTAAAGCAAATTTCAATCTAGAAAAAAATGTTGAGACAGAAAAAAGTAAAATACAACAAATGTTACAATTGTACAATGATAGACTGCTTTCATACTTGCAAGAAATGTAATTGGGGAGGACGAGGCGAAAACATTTGCAACTTTAAAAGCAAAAAAATACAAAATGTTAAATCCGTTTCTTTCATCTTTGGCCATCGATCTGCATTCATATACCAAACTTGAAAGTTGAGTCTAAGCAAGCAACGAAGAGGCTGATAGAAGGTGGAGCAATGATAAGAACAATCGTCGGACGGAACAAAACGATGTTATTGGGATTTTAATGGTGTTTTCTTAGAGAAACTATTTTAATGGTGTTTTCTTAGAGCATCTTCATTAGAGAAACTATTTTTCAGTTTTTTAATACAATTTTATAATTTTATCTCTCTTCCACCTCATCTAAAGAAACTCAATTCTCCATCCCATATTTGAATGATAGTTTCTTAACTTACACCCTACTTACTTTATGTAGTCTATATTCTTTTATTTATTTTTTATGTATTATTATTATTATTATTATTATTATTATTATTATTATTATTATTGGCAATACGCAATGCGGAGGAGATGAAGATGCGATTGAGAATTGAACAAACAAAGGTTAGAAAACAACGTCTCGCAACACTCCGAATTCTCTTGAGTAAGACCACGAGAACGTGTATGGAAGAAAAATATCTCGAACGCTTAATGAAGATAGATTTCGAAGAAATGGAAGACCTTGCTTAACATGTTTTAGTTATTGTTATATTTTTGTTTTTTATTTATATTTCAAGTTCTTGTTTTTTTCCTTTCTTTTAAGCATTAATATAATAAATGTTGTTTTCAATTAAAAAAGTTTAAAGTATTAATATTTAAAAAAAGATTTATTAAAATATAATTAAAATATAATCAATATTAATGTCTATAGATAGATAAAAATATTTTCTAACTAAACATAAAATTATTATTTTTATTTTCATTATTTTCACTATATATTTTAAACCTTAAAACTTTATGTCTAATATTTGAATTGAAATTTTAAATAACTCATCTACTTCCCTATTTTATAGCAAAACTTAAAATATATAAAAAATAACAAAAAAAAACTAACAATTAAAATATAAGAAAAATATTAAAAACAAAACAAAAACTTACTTTGATTTCTGTATTTTGTGCAGGAAATTGGCAGAATTCATCTCTTGAAGAAGAAACTTCTCTTCACTTATTGCCTCTATTCCCACACCACCTTCTGACATTAATTTTTATTTTTAAAAAATTATTTAGGGAAAAAACTTTGAATGTGTGGGATGAAGATGCTCTTAGGTCATTTTACATTCAATATATAGGAAGAGAAATGCAATCACATAATTAGGTGTTATATATCCAGTCAGTATCCTCTATATCGAGTGAAAGATGAAGATTCACCAAAGATACATGTAACTAATAGATTTGGCTGATTATAAAAAGATATTTAAAAAATTTTATTTTAGTTAAAAAAGATTTATTGGAAACGAAGATTAGGAAGAAGAAGATCTAGATAGACAGTGAGAGCAGAGAAGTTGGAGGGAGAAGCGGAAAACGATGGAGGTGTACGTAAAATCGGAGTGGAAGATAAAACTAAAATAAGTCTAACAAATATGAAAACAAATCAACGATTGAATGAACGATAATAACGTATTGAATAACCTGGAAATTCATGCGAAGCAACTTTGAAATATCCGACCTTCAAATTATACCAACCCTGAAAAAGATAATGAAATATGATCAGAAGACACAAACTGAATGGAATAGGACGGAATATTATCTAAATATATAGCTGGAGGATACGTAAAACGTATAGAAGAAGTTTAGGGTTTACGATCAGCCAACGTCATTAGTAGATATTATTAGGGTTTTTAGATTTATTTATTTATAAAATTTCTTATTTCTGACTAATTTTCTAAAAGATTAGTTAAAAATAAAGATTTTTTTTAGATTTAATTTAGTAAAAAAAAATTTATTGGCTTAACTATTTATTTAGTAAAAAAATTAATCCGAGAAAAAACGTGAGGGCGCCACGTCAGCATTAGTGTAGTGTACTTTAGTATTATATATAGAAGATTGTTGCACAAATTTTCAAAGTGGGTACTAAGTACACGAGTAACATGACGATAAAATTAATAAACGCACGACACATTTAGGATTCGTAATGGCCACGGTTACAGATTTTGGATTCGTGAGAAATTGTTCACGGATCCGAAATACGTAACTGTGTCCATTATGGAACACGGATTAGTGATAAATTTATGGGTAAAATGCGGGAGTATGTATGTTTGGTAACCATGAGCATATAAAGAGCCCAAGTTAATAATGGGTACAAAATAGGTGATAGCATGAATTATAGTCTATATTTTGGGGTTTGTTTGGACGTTTTATCTTTCATAATCTGCATGTTTGTATGTGCATTATGTGATTTTACTACCATTTCATCTACCTTTGCGAGGATCGAGGTCTACACCTAGTTTTGTTGTAATTGCAGGTAAAATGGTACGTTTTGCATAAAAAAGGAGCAAAAGGAGTCATGAGTCATTTGGAGCTACATCCAGGAAGCATATCCATGGATTAAAGATTTACTTTGGACCAGTTTTGAGAGATTTCACATTCAGTTGTGACTCACCTCGGTTGACCAGAGATTCATCTCGACCGAGGTGATCCAGAGATGCCGACTCGACCGAGGCGAACACCTAGGACGCGGCGAGAATATTTTATTCTTGGATGAGATCTTTTAAATTTGGAAAGTGATCTTATATTTTTGGGCTTGGCTCCTGGAAGGAAGGAGATATGCAGAATCATAGATTTTACCTATATTTATGGGAAAATATCTTTCTAAGATTTATTATCTTTGGAGGGTTATTTTCCTATAAAAAGGGTTGGATTTCCACAATTCGAGGAGCTCGCATACAATCCGCTTAGAGCTGGACATCACGCTATACCATCGATCAAGGTTTTACGCAGCAGCAGCATACTCCAGTTTGGAGATTTGAAGAACCTTTTTGAAGGTTGAAGAAAGGTTGAAGATCATAGCTTTTATAGCTTTTTGGAGGGTTTTGTAAGATTGTCTTCAATTCCCTCACTTATTGTCTTGTCTTGTTGGATTGCTATCCAAAGAACGCTTTTGTTGTGATATTTGATTCAGTTATTGAAGTCTTTTCCTTAAATTATTCTTTGTTCAAATATTCACCTTCTTCCCATATATTTAATACTTTCATAATGATGATGAGTGGCTAATTTCCTTGTGTGATTTTAGGGTGATTGGCTGAAGGTTGTGGGA
This sequence comes from Fagopyrum homotropicum, assembly GCA_033239125.1. NCBI lineage: Eukaryota > Viridiplantae > Streptophyta > Magnoliopsida > Caryophyllales > Polygonaceae > Fagopyrum > Fagopyrum homotropicum. The sequence goes on from BSWB01000003.1 coordinate 32,065,925, forward strand.
AAACAATGATAGAATAATCTTAGATTCCAGTAGGATCCTGAAAGTTCGAGTCTTTAATCTTAACCCTAAGCATCTCGTTCAGTCGATAAACATCTCGGCCGGGGTGGAAACTGGCTGACTAAGGTGACTTACCTGATCCATAACTGAGAGTTAAGTGTTAGAGTTTGCCAAATCCTATTCTTATTACACCTTTCCTGGTTCAAAGCAAGCTTAGGATGAGACTTACCCGGTAATTCCTTAGTTTGTGTACCAACGATCATAAGTGTAGGTAATAAAGAGTTATCCTTTATTGGGGTTTGAGTGTGCTTCCATCCCATCTTTGTGAGTTAGCCTGAGACTTACCCGGTAAAGGTTGATTCTATTCCCTTAGATGGTATGTTAGTTTGAGGTTATAGTTCTTTATCTTGATTCCTTGAGACTTACCCGGTAATAGGAGTTACGGTTCAGGATTAGTGTGTAGTGAGACTTACCCGGTGATCTACTCCACTTTAGTAACACCTTCCCCATGTAAAAATCTCAGCTTTGTCCGCTTATCTATAGATCTTGAGTTGGAACCACAACTAGATGCTTTAATCCCTAGAATTGTATGTTTGCTTTATTGACTTCTTATTCATCTTTGATTGTGTTAATCACTCTTGTGGTTAGTATTGACATAAGCACACCGTATTGACTTTGTTTCACCGAGTCCCTGTGATCGACCCCTGAAATTTTCTTGCTTTTACTACGATTGACCCGTACACTGCGGGTTCGCATCCTTGTTTTAAGCTTAAGTCTAGGGTTATAAATTTAAAGCTTGCACACACCGTTTGGAGCGAACAAGTTTTTGGCGCCGTTGCCGGGGACTTGGTCTAGACCGAGCCGGTACGGTTTGCTCTTGGGGCGATTGCCCCGTTTCATCTAACCACTCTACTTGAGTGACTTTTGCAGGTTCTTTCTTAGGTATATGCGAAGAACCCGCGCTGGGAAGGAAATCGTTCCTTACGATCCCGAACCAGAAAAGACATACAAGCGACGCTTAAGAGAAGCGAAGATGGCCCAACAAGACGATCGTGATCTTGCGGCCCAATTGAAAGAGGCGCTAGAGCTGCTACGCCTCAGCAAGGAAGAACTCAGGCAAGAGAAAGAAGAGAATCGCACCAAGACTGCAGCAATCGAAGCTGAGATAGCAGTCATACGAGACCAGATTCTACTTCGACCAAGGGAAGATCCTCCTGTTGATCCTCGACCGATGCAGGATCCAGTAGTTGACCCGCGACCGAGGCAGATTCCAGTACCTGACGCCCCGGCCGATGTGTACCTCCACCTCGGATGCCAGTCCGAGATGTTCTTCTTGCAGGAATTCCACAAACCCTAGGTCAAAGGATGGACCCTAATCAACAACTGAGGCGTCCAGGAGTGAACCTAGGAGATCCAGCAGATCATGACTACGAACTTCGACCGCAAGTTCTAGCCATGATTCGCCAATGCCAATTCGGAGGGCTAGAGAAAGAGTCGCCGCATCAACATCTTCAAAACTACGAGATCTTGATGGAAACCTTGCGACCTCCCAGAATTGAGAATAACAACTACAAGCTAAGACCTTTCTACTTTTCTGTAAAAGATAGAGCTCTTACTTGGTATCAATCTCTTCCTCCAGGAAAAATTAGCACATGGGAGGAGATGACTACGGAATTCTTGACAAAATTCTTTCCCCCCTCAAAGACCACTGAAATGAGAGGGAAGATCAACGCTTTCATTATGAAGGACAAGGAGAGCTTGTCCAAATCTTGGGGGCGGTTCAAGGATATCCTCTTGGATTGCCCACATCATGGGATTCCAAAGATCGAGTTGTTGGAGATTTACTTCAAAGGGCTGGACGGAAGCACCCAGTTCAATCTCCAACTACTCTCCGCCGGTACCTTCATGGACATGGCGATCGATGAGGCTTGGGACTTCATTGAGAAGCAAGCCTTGCACATGGAGAAATACACCCACCAAGGAGCTGAAGGTGGAGTTAAAAGAGTCAACTTTCAAGAGACTCAATCCAACATCAATCAACTCACGTCTTTGAAGAATGACGTGAAGCAATTGAAGGAGCTCTTGATGGCTCAAACTAAGAAGGAAGAGCAAGGGCAAAGGAACAACAACAATAACGGGTACCGTAACAACAACAACGGTCCCCGAAACAACAACTACAACAACAACAATAGAGGATCCAATAGCAACAACTGGAGGGCAAATAACCAAAACTACGGTAACAATCATTCAAACTCCAACTCTAATGATTCCTCTAACCCTTTCCTCTCTTCCCCTTCTTCTTCTTCTACTCCATTGAAAAGCCAAGGGCAAGGATCAAGTTTGTCTCAGCCAGAAAAGAAAGACGCAGTTCTGGAGGCAATCTTGATCAAGCTTAGCGCTATGGAGAATTCTATGACTTCATTTTCGAGGGCCCAAAAGTCCTTCGAACAACAACTTGCTAATAGGGCGAATGAAGCGCCAAGAGATCCAGGGAAGCTTCCAGCAAAGACGGAAACTAACCCTAAGGGCCAGTGCATGGCCATAACGACGAGAAGTGGACTCAAAACTGCAGATCCAGTACCTCGCTCGACGCAGACTACCTCGGTCCAGATCCAGTCGAAGAACACCTCGACCGAGATGCCAACCGAGACGGAGCAGCAGAAAGCAGGAGAGACGACAGAAACTTATGTTCCACCTCCTGCATACAAACCACCACTTCCATTCCCTCAGTCCAGAGCCAGAGCACATCTAGACAAGCACTTTGGTAAGTTTCTTGACTTGATGAATAAGCTACATATTAACATTCCTTTCCTTGATGCTATTTTAGGTATGCCCGCCTATGGGAAGTTCTTAAAAGAAATCTTATCAAGGAAGAGGAAGCTGGAGGATGTTGGTGAAGTTAGGATGACATCTAAATCTTCGGAGCTTATCAAAATCATGAAGGAAAAGATGCCACCTAAGTTGAGAGATCCCGGCTCATTTTGCATTCCCATTCAAGTTGGGGATGTCACTTGTGAAGCCCTTTGTGATCTAGGTGCCAGCGTGAGCATCATTCCGCTGGAGCTATGCACAAAGATCGGTCTTGGAGAGCCCAAGCCGGTCAAGATTCGACTTTATATGGCGGATCGCTCCATTACCCATCCCGTGGGCATCTTGGAGGACGTTCCGGTCAAGTTAGGTAACTTCTATCTACCCATAGATTTTGTTGTACTTGACATTCCCGCAGATTATCCTGTACACATTATTCTCGGGAGGCCATTTCTAGCAACTTCGGGTTGCAACGTGGATTGCAAGAACGCCAAGTTGAAATTCAACGTTGGTGGCGATGAGGTGGAGTTCGCGCTACTTGCCGCCATGAAAGGGGAGCAACTAACTGATGATATCTTCAACATCTACGATGAAGAAGAATCAAGAGAATTGGTGAGCTCTATCCTTATTAACGATCCACTCGAAAGAGTAATTAGCTTCAGTTTAATGGAGGAAGGTATAGATGCTTCTTGTGATGCAGATATACGGAGCTTGAAGGCACTAGAAGAGGATCCAGGAGCTATAACTGAAAAGCTAGTCAAGGAGACGAAGATCTCCAGTCTCGGATCCAGTAGCAGTACTTCGACCGAGGCACTTTCTGGACTGAGCGAGGCGACCGAAGAACATATCGGTCAACGCCTAAGCGCCTCGACCGAGATCGATGGCGAGATGATGTCAACTGAGATTACTGAGAATAATAATCTTCTTGCTCACTTCTCTGACATTCATCCTCAGTTGATGGAACATTCTATCCACCAACTTTCTGATAAGAACGGACCCTGATATGCTGACATTGTAAATTATCTTGTTTGCCAGGAAACACCGCCCGGATTGACGTACTCTCAAAAGAAGAAATTCTTCAAGGACGTACGACATTATTACTGGGACGAGCCGTTGCTATTCAAGCGCGGACCGGATGGGATGCTTCGAAGGTGCATTCCGGAGGATGAAGTTAATAGCGTCATAAAGCATTGTCATTCACTTCCTTGTGGGGGGCATGCTAGCACCGATAAAACATGCGCTAAGGTATTGCGTTCCGGTTTCTTTTGGCCTACATTATTTAAGGATGTGCAATCTTTTGTTGTCTCTTGTGATGCATGCCAAAGAACAGGGAACTTATCAAGGAGGAACGAGATGCCACTTAATAACATCCAAGAAGTGGAAATCTTCGATGTGTGGGGGATTGACTTCATGGGACCTTTCCCATCCTCCGGAGGAAACCTCTACATTCTCCTTGCAGTTGATTACGTCTCTAGATGGGTTGAAGCCATTGCTTCTCCCACTAACGACGCCAAGGTGGTTGTGAAGTTCTTGAATAGAACTATCTTTCCACGATTTGGAACTTCACGCATCATCATTAGCGATGGAGGAACGCATTTCATCAACCGGAAGTTCAAAGCACTTCTATCGAAGTATGGGGTAACCCACAAAGTATCAACTGCTTATCACCCTCAAACTAGTGGACAGGTCGAGATCTCGAATAGAGAAATCAAGGCAATTTTGGAGAAGACCGTCTCTAGAACGAGGAAGGATTGATCCATGAAGTTGGACGATGCTCTTTGGGCATACAGGACCGCATTCAAGACTCCCATAGGTACCACTCCTTATAATTTGGTATATGGGAAGTCTTGCCATCTGCCCGTTGAATTGGAACACAAGGCATATTGGGCGATCAAATGGTTGAATTTCGACATCAAAGAGGCTGGTGAGAAGCGACTATTGGAACTCAACGAGCTGGAGGAGCTGCGTTTGAACGCTTATGAGAATGCCAAAATCTACAAGGAAAGGACGAAGAGATGGCATGACAAGCGTATCGTCCCAAAGGAGCTTAACGAAGGAGACTCAGTTCTACTCTTCAACTCCCGCCTCCGCCTTTTTCCAAGTAAGTTGAAATCTAGATGGACCGGGCCTTACGTTGTGAAACATGTTTTCCCTCATGGTGCAGTTGAAATATGGAGCGAAACTAGCGGAAGCTTCAAGGTCAACGGTCATAGACTTAAGAAATACCAACCGGAAACGCCGGTTGAGGAGGTTGCAACAATATACCTCGTTTGAGACGCATCATGGTCCAGCTAGCGACCTTAAATCAAGCGCTTCTTGGGAGGCAACCCAAGGTATTGCTTTCTTTTCCCGTTTTCTAGTCTAGCTTAGATAGTTTTTGTTTTTGTTTTGCTTTGCTTTGTTTTTGGCGTTCTGGACAGACAACAGGGAATATCTAAGGAAGGAACATAACTGGAAGGACGGAAGTTCGAGATTCTAAGAAGACAGAAGCACCTCGGTTACTGTCAGAGCACCTCGACCGAGTTGATTCTTGAGCAACCGAGGCGACTAGGGTTTCTGCAGAACCACCTCGGTCCATACCACCTCGGTCCAGTCGAGACCATCTCGACCGAGGTGACAGCAGATCCAGGAACAGTATAAAAAGGGAAAAATTTTTATTTTTCACTTTTTACTTTACCCACCTCGACCGCGGCGACCTCCACTTCGCTCCCTCTCAGATCTTGCCTGTTTTCGAAGATTTCTGCTTCTAAACTGTGATTGAAGGGTAGAGGAATCGATTGCAACAACAGATTTGCAAAGAAATCGAGCGAATCGACCGAAACGAGGTAAAACAAGTCGAAACCCTAACTCGTTCGTTCGCTTTGATTTGGGCTTTGGTTGCCCCTGATTTTGCTGAGAAAGGATTTAAGTACCCCTTAGGAAGCAATTGTAGTGATTTTGGGGGGAAAAGAACTGAATTTCTGAGAATTGGAATCGCAACTGTTGCGCCTCGGTCCGGTCGAACTGCATCTCGACCGAGGTGTTCTTGAGTCTTGTCAGCAACCGAGGTGGTCTGACAGTGCTGAGTAAGAATGAGTTCCGATCGTCGTCTAGCCCTGAGAGACAGATTCTCACCCTCCCCTTCTTCTTCTTCTTCCCGTCCTTACCGCCCGGTTATCCACGAGAGATGCCGGGTAGACTATGAGCGGATAGCTAGCCGTCCAGTTATCGCACCACGATTTCTGGACGTGTCGGCTTTTGATTGCCTAGGGTTAGATGCTGACCTTAGGAGGATGATTGCTACTGTCGGGCTGGATCAGTTTACTGAGATCCGAGCCCCAGCTTACTTGGAGCCGACCTTAGAGTTTGTTAGCTCCTTCTCCTACCTCCCCACAAACCAGTCTGTGAAGTACCGGTTGATGAACCGGAACTTCATAGTTCCTTTAGAGATATGGAGAGAGATTTTTGGCTTTTCTGAGCCCACCGCCACCGACTTCCCCTCCCGATCCGTAGCTAGGGAGTTCTGGGGGCAGATTGCCCATATTACTGAGCGTGCAGACAGATGGCGCCCTGGAGATTCCAGGGAGAAGGTCATCTTTCACCCAGCTTTCAGACTAGCCCACAGGATTTTCAGCGAGACACTTCTGGCGCGTACTGAGACGCCCCAGAAGATCAGACAGGGCGAGCTCTTCAGCCTCTACTGCATGGTTACAGGAGGTTTCCCAGACTTTGGCTTGCTCTTGGCAGAGGATCTGCACAGGATCAAGGCCAAGGCGAAGGGAGACATTTGCAGCGGAGGTCTAGTCACCCATATCGCTACCTACCACGGGATGGACCTCAGTGTTTGCACGGTGGCGGCGGCTCCGAAGCCGCTGGGATTACAGGAGATGATCACACGGAGGATTCTGGTTCCCCGTGGTTTGACCACTCCATACGTCGCCATGCCTTGGGAGCGGACTGCACCTCAGGGGATCCACTGGTCTGCACAGTTCACAGTCTTTGACCCGCAGTACTGGCAGACAGCTTGGGCTCCTCTGATGGAGGATCATAGAGAGGCAGCAGCTGCCCCTGCTGAGGAGGAGGAGGATGACGACGACGAGGAGACGATGGATGAGAGAGATGGTGGTGTCCCGATGGATACAGGGACAGATACTGCAGAAGTGAGCGCGCCACCGATTATAGACTTGGACGACGAGGAGGATACGGAGCCTGCACCTGCTGCACCTCCCGCTAGACCTGCTAGACGCAGGAGACATGGAGTGAGGGATCGAGCTGCTCACAGACGGATCGATGACCTGACGGATCAGGTTATTGACACGTATGCTGCATTATCGCTGGATATCCGTGAGATGCAGGAGCGGCAGCACCATCAGCACATCATGGCCCAGCTTCAGTTCGAGCATGTCATGGGCTATCCGTACGATCCGACTCAGTATCCTACGTACCACCACCACCACCACCGGATCGAGACTATTGAGGAGCTGCAGGATTTTCTTTATTCTATTTTTATGCAGTTCGGCCATTTATCCGGTGAGTACTCTCATGTTTAGACTTTTTATTTGACCCACTGGGACAGTGTGTCCCAAGTATGGGGTGTTTGTACTTATGTGACTACTTGATGTATTTGACTACTTTTGATGTATTATATTTCATCGGATATTTTATTTATGCATTACTTCTGCATTTATATGATTATCTGATATTACATGCATACCTACAGGTTATTTGATTGAGAAAAACGTCGAAACTGAAAAAAAAAATGGTTTAAAAAAAAAAAAAAATTTTTGACCTCGACCGGGGAGATTCTGGCCAAACGAGGCATTTCACCTCGGTTGAACCAAGAACACCTCGACCGAGGTGTGTTAACTGAGAGTTTTCAAAAACGAATTTTTGTGTTACTTATCTGGATATGATCTCAGTGAAGATTCTGTTTACCTACTGGTTTTAAATTCTTTATGTGTTTGAAAGGTTTTATAATATGTTTAAGTTGCTAAATGCTTTGTTTGAAATTATTGGCATGTTTAATACTTTGTTTTTATCCAAATTATGTTGGATTTGAAGGTTGACGCCGCAGGTTAAGTTCTCTCACTTTCTTCTTGGAAAGACCAAGGCAATTCATTCTCTTCTTCTTCCTCTTCTTGATCATGCTTAGCCCCTCATATACATTTTGCCTCCCTTTACCTATCCGGGAATTTGGAAGCAAGCAAAGTGGTGAAAGCAAGTGGAGTTTAAGTTGAGAAGTGGCTGGAAGTGAAAGTGTTAGAAAGCAATAATAGGTTTGGGGAAGTCAATCATGAAGATGAGTAACTCGGCACCATTCACATAGCCGGGTGTTTGTGTCTTGCCAAAGTCGGATTGAGCGATATTCCTAACGGGTCATGGTATGTGCATCAAGGGTTTGATGCATCTCGAGAAATTGATGATTGCAGATTTCCTAGGCTTCGGTTATTGTGCACCTCTGTCCATGCATCCCAAAAAGTAAAGTAAAAAGAAAAAAAGTGGAATAAGCAAAGCTTATTGGTGGAAGATGTTGCAAGTCAAAGTGAAAGTGAAGTTCATCCTTTTCCCGGATTCTAGCACCACATTACCTTACATACATCCCTACCCTACACGTTTCTTGACCTTTCTTTTGGGAAGCCCTTGAGACCTTGAGCTTGTTGATTGACTTAGTGGTTTAAACTGGATTATACATGATTGATTTTGATAATTATGATTTATTATGCATTCTATGATTTTATGCAAAGATGAACAACTTTCCTATATTTATAAAATGTTTTGATCATGTTGAGTTTTTAATTCCAGGAAGTACTCTCTTAGAGTGATCTATGGTAGTTGCACACCATAAAATGTTTTTGAAAGACTTTTTCATTGATTTTTATGACCTATAATCCATTCTATCTTGTCTTCTATATGCGGAACTTGCTTGGGGACAAGCAAGGGCTAAGTATGGGGTATTTTGATAGCATGAATTATAGTCTATATTTTGGGGTTTGTTTGGACGTTTTATCTTTCATAATCTGCATGTTTGTATGTGCATTATGTGATTTTACTACCATTTCATCTACCTTTGCGAGGATCGAGGTCTACACCTAGTTTTGTTGTAATTGCAGGTAAAATGGTACGTTTTGCATAAAAAAGGAGCAAAAGGAGTCATGAGTCATTTGGAGCTACATCCAGGAAGCATATCCATGGATTAAAGATTTACTTTGGACCAGTTTTGAGAGATTTCACATTCAGTTGTGACTCACCTCGGTTGACCAGAGATTCATCTCGACCGAGGTGATCCAGAGACGCCGACTCGACCGAGGCGAACACCTAGGACGCGGCGAGAATATTTTATTCTTGGATGAGATCTTTTAAATTTGGAAAGTGATCTTATATTTTTGGGCTTGGCTCCTGGAAGGAAGGAGATATGCAGAATCATATATTTTACCTATATTTATGGGAAAATATCTTTCTAAGATTTATTATCTTTGGAGGGTTATTTTCCTATAAAAAGGGTTGGATTTCCACAATTCGAGGAGCTCGCATACAATCCGCTTAGAGCTGGACATCACGCTATACCATCGATCAAGGTTTTACGCAGCAGCAGCATACTCCAGTTTGGAGATTTGAAGAACCTTTTTGAAGGTTGAAGAAAGGTTGAAGATCATAGCTTTTATAGCTTTTTGGAGGGTTTTGTAAGATTGTCTTCAATTCCCTCACTTATTGTCTTGTCTTGTTGGATTGTTATCCAAGGAACGCTTTTGTTGTGATATTTGATTCAGTTATTGAAGTCTTTTCCTTAAATTCTTCTTTGTTCAAATATTCACCTTCTTCCCATATATTTAATACTTTCATAATGATGATGAGTGGCTAATTTCCTTGTGTGATTCTAGGGTGATTGGCTGAAGGTTGTGGGAAAACAATGATAGAATAATCTTAGATTCTAGTAGGATCCTGAAAGTTCGAGTCTTTAATCTTAACCCTAAGCATCTCGTTCAGTCGATGAACATCTCGGCCGGGGTGGAAACTGGCTGACCGAGGTGACTTACCTGATCCATAACTAAGAGTTAAGTGTTAGAGTTTGCCAAATCCTATTCTTATTACACCTTTCCTGGTTCAAAACAAGCTTAGGATGAGACTTACCCGGTAATTCCTTAGTTTGTGTACCAACGATCATAAGTGTAGGTAATAAAGGGTTATCCTTTATTGGGGTTTGAGTGTACTTCCATCCCATCTTTGTGAGTTAGCCTGAGACTTACCCGGTAAAGGTTGATTCTATTCCCTTAGATGGTATGTTAGTTTGAGGTTATAGTTCTTTATCTTGATTCCTTGAGACTTACCCGGTAATAGGAGTTACGGTTCAGGATTAGTGTGTAGTGAGACTTACCCGGTGATCTACTCCACTTTAGTAACACCTTCCCCATGCAAAAATCTCAGCTTTGTCCGCTTATTTATAGATCTTGAGTTGGAAACACAACTAGATGCTTTAATCCCTAGAATTGCATGTTTGCTTTATTGACTTCTTATTCATCTTTGATTGTGTTAATCACTCTTGTGGTTAGTATTGACATAAGCACACCGTATTGACTTTGTTTCACCGAGTCCCTGTGATCGACCCCTGGAATTTTCTTGCTTTTACTACGATTGACCCGTACACTGCGGGTTCGCATCCTTGTTTTAAGCTTAAGTCTAGGGTTATAAATTTAAAGCTTGCACACACCGTTTGGAGCGAACAATAGGCCCCTCCAGATTATATAAATAAGATTTATTAAAATAAAAAGAGGATATTAAGGAAATTAAAATATATTTCTCTCTCCAATTATTAAGCAACTAATTATTACAAAACGGAAAAGTAAATATCTTTCTCTCTTCATCTATTAAGGGAATCAAAATATCTCCATTTATTAAGGAAATCAAAATATTTTTCGGAATGTTCGTCCTTTCCAACTTGCGTGCATCCATGTCAATGATATTGAATCAATCCTGGTAAGATTTCATCAGAAACATATGTACATAATCGCAAAGACTACAAACATATGTACATATATAGTTAGTCAGTAACATTTTCGCAGCAAAATATGTACATAATCACCAGAGACTGCAAACATATGTACACCGACATCATGTTATATGTGCAATCAAAAAATGTCTATGTATCATCAAATCTCTATTCAAATGTACACAAACTACATATTTGGTACATATATAGTTAGTCAGTAATATTTTCGCAGCAACATATGTACATAATCAACAACGTATGTACATAATCAATCTTTAACTTATACCTGTTGAAGACGATCGTTAAATACTCGATTGAACTTCATCATTCTCAACTGAATCTTGCCGATCAATCCTCAATTCGTCACAAAAGCCCTACAAATCGGACTCCCCAAACAAATTGCGCAGATTGTGTCCATTGAACTTCATCATTCTCAACTGAATCTTGCTAATAATATATGGGTACGAAAGAGTGGATTTCTTCAACAATTAGAGCATAATCGTCGAATCAATCTTACCTGACTATGGCGACTGATACCACTTGATGTGATCGATCTTGCACCGTTTGACTCTAATACCAATTGATGTGATCGAACTCGATTCGAACACGAGGATCCACCGGCACAAGTTCACACTCGGATTGTAATCGGTGAAATGTAACTCTTTTTTTTTTGGAATTTGTGTGTTTGGATATGAAGAGAAAATTCTCTCGGCCTCTCACTTTGGGAATCCCTCAACTCGAACGAACTATCCTCAAAATCTCACTTTGGGGTTCGAACCTTCGTTCCTCGGCCTCTCACCTTAGAACCACCTAATCATCTCACCTAGATGTTTGAAAACTAAGCATCTCACCTAGAATTCGGGTAACAATTTTGAAAGCACAAAGGCTAACTTACTTCATTTAACTTGACTTGTCTTACAATGGGAGGATACAAGGCTTTATATAGCCACAAAACTCAGCCTAGAAACTCCCTAATTGAGTGCTAGAAATATCAAAGATTTATCAAAAGGAAATGCAAGAAATTCAAGAGTTTTTCTAGAAAATTCAAACATATAAATGGCCACATTTGGCCTTTTTTCAAAGATGAATCTTGGCTCCTATTCTCTTCACTTGGACAACACATCAAGGATGGTATAATCAAGTCTTGGACGTCCATATTGAAGGAGAAGAAGACCATTGATCTAACATGGCCTCCATTCAATGTATGTGTGTGAAGATGCCTTTAATGTTTGATTGAATGTTGACCTTCACATGATTAATACATAAATTCATGCATAATATATGAATAGTATGAGCATGGTATTCTGCATGAAATATGTATGGGTGGGACGTGCATATGTTTTGTATAACCATCTTTCATGCCTCCATGCATGATCTTGTCCAACAATCCATACAAGTACCGTACTTGCTGCAATGTAGGGTCATTTTCACCCTCTTCCTCTTGGAATCTCGACTTTGAGTAAACTAGAAAGTTGTAGATATTGAAAATACCTTTCAAAGTAGTACTCATGGGTATTTTAATTCCAAGTATTGCCTCAGTTATAGGTGATTTACTGAGAGTGCGTAAACCTGACAGCTTAGCCGGATAGAGTGAAAATTGGCTTGCATTGGGCATGCTTGGTGCAAGCATTTTCGGTTTGATTTCAATAGGTTTTGGCTCAGTTTTAGACATGACCTCCAACACATCACTATTGATTTTGATAGGTTCCGGATGACTTTTGACTTGGACGGTTGGTGGCAAAAACGATTGGTTCCGGCTTGATGACGATGATTTCTTCCCCGGTGGGGATCACATCATCCCCTTTCCCTTGAAAAGGATTCGTCCTCGAATCCGAATCATCCATGGATTGGGAGAGTGTAGCAATAGGCGAAGGAGTGGGATCCGATGGTGGAAGAGCGGGATTCGGTGGAGAAGTAGGCGGTGGTGGAGGCGCGGGATCCGCTAGAGGAGTAGATGATGGTGGGGGCATGTGATCCGGTGAAGGAGGAGGCGGGGTTGGTGTAGCAGCCTTCGGTGGTGGAATAGACAGCGATGTGTACTTCGTCTTGCTTCCCGCTTTCTCAACTCGACTTGATTGAAAATGAGTCGCATCCTTGATCCATTTTTCGAACACCCTACGGAGCCGATCTTCTTCTTCTTGTTTTCTTGCCTCCTTTTCTCGACGACGTTTGCGACGTTGGTCTTCTTCCTCTTGTTTACGAGCTTCCTCTTCACGTCGACAATCTTCTCTTCTCTTTCGTCGTCTTCGTAGTTCTTCATAGACGGCCTCATAAAGATCGTCTTCCATTTCACTCAAACGAAGATAACCATCGTTATACTCTCGAATAACCCATCAAACGTATTGTTCATTTATTGTCCTTTTTCGATCGCATCTTGACATTCCCGAACAGTTCACAACCCGAAAGCTTGAGGAACTCGCATCGTTGGCCTCTGATACCACTTGATGTGATCGATCTTACACCGTTTGGCTCTGATACCACTTGATGTGATCGAACTCGATTCGAATACGAGGATCCACCGGCACAAGTTCACACTCGGATTGGAATCGGTGAAATGGAACTCCTTTTTTTTTGGATTTTGTGTTTTTGGATATGAAGAGCAAATTCCCCCGGCCTCTCACTTTGGGAATCCCTCAACTCGAACGAACTACCCTCAAAATCTCACTTTGGGTTCGAACCTTCGTTCCTCGGCCTCTCACCTTAGAACCAGCTAATCATCTCACCTAGATGTTTGAATATTAAGCATCTCACCTAGAATTCGGGTTTTGTTTTAAAGCAAACAACAACTTTGAAAGCACAAAGGCTAATTTACTTCATTTAACTTGACTTGTCTTACAATGGGAGGATACAAGGCTTTATATAGCCACAAAACTCAGCCTAGAAACTCCCTAATTGAGTGCTAGAAATATCAAAGATTTATCAAAAGGAAATGCAAGAAATTCAAGAGTTTTTTTAGGAAATTCAAACACATAAATGGCCACATTTGACCTTTATTCAAAGATGACTCTTGGATCCTATTCTCTTCACTTGGACAACACATCAAGGATGGTCTAATCAAGTCTTGGACGTCCATATTGAAGGAGAAGAAGATCATTGAACTAACTTGACTTCCATTCAATGTATGTGTGTGAAGATGCCTTCAATGTTTGATTGAATGTTGACTTGTTGACCTTGACATGATTAATCCATAAATTCATGCATAATATATGAATAATATGAGTATGGTATGCTGCATGAAATATGTATTGGTTGGACGTGCATATGTTTTGTATAACCATCTTTTATGCCTCCATGCATGATCTTGCCCAACAATCCATACAAGTACCGTAGTTGCTACAAGGTAGAGTCATTTTCACACTCTTCTTCATGGAATCTCGACTTTGTGTAAACTATAAAGTTATAGATATTGAAAATACCTTTCAAAGTAGTACTTATGAGTATTTTAATTTTAAGAATTGCCTCAGTTATAGACGTTTTACTGAGAGAGTGCAAACTTGACAGCATATTCGGAGAGAGTGAAAATTGGCTTGCATTGGGCATGCTCGGTGCAAGCATTTTCGATTTGATTTCAATAGGTTTTGGATCATTTTTAGACATGACCTCCAACACATAAGTATTGATTTCGATAGGTGCCGGCTGAGTTTTGACTTGGACGGTTGGTAGCAAAATGATTAGTTCCGGCATATTGACGATGATTTCTTCCCCGGTGGGGATCACATCATCCCCTTTCCCTTGAAAAGGATTCTTCCTCGAATCCGTCATGCCATCGTTGGGAAAGTGATTGTAAGATGTATTACCATGGTAACTACTTCTCTCGACTTCTCCGCCATCATGTCGAGATGCTTGAATACAATCCGGGTTCCCATGGGCACAACTATTCACATTTCGTTCTTGACGGAGGTTGCTTTGTTCATTCCGGTTTGCATGGTTGCTACCTCCTTGGATTTGGTCATGAGGGTTCAAGGGAAGGAGAGGAAACCTTCTCAATATCTCAGATAGTTGGGCTTCAATCTTATCCAAACGTTGGTTGATTCGATTACCACCGTTTGTATTGTCGTTGATGATCGTCATCCCCGAAACTTTGAGAAACTCGCACCGTTGGGCTCTGATGCCACTTGATGTGATCAAACTCGATTCAAACAGGAGGATCCACCGGCACAAGTTCACACTCGATTGGAATCGGTGAAATGAAACTTTTTTTTTTGATTTTGTGTTTTTGGATATGAAGAGCAAATTCCCTCGACCTCTCACTTTGAGAATCCCTCAACTCGAACGAACTACCCTCGGAATCTCACTTTGGGGTTCGAACCTTCGTTCCTCGGCCTCTCACCTTAGAACCATCTAAGCATCTTACCTAGATGTTTGAAAACTAAGCATCTCACCTAGAATTCGGGTTTTGTTTTATAGCAAACAACAACTTTGAAAGCACAGAGGCTAACTTACTTCATTTAACTTGACTTCCTTACAATGGGAGGATACAAGGCTTTATATAGCCACAAAACTCATCCTAGAAACTCCCTAATTAAGTGATAGAAATATCAAAGATTTATCAAAAGGAAATGCAAGAAATTCAAGAGTTTTTCTAGGAAATTCAAACACATAAATGGCCACATTTGGCCTTTATTCAAAGATGACTCTTGGATCCTATTCTCTTCACTTGGACACCAACACATCAAGGATGGTCTAATCAAGTCTTGGACGTCCATATTGAAGGAGAAGAAGACCATTGATCTAATTTGGCCTCCATTCAATGTATGTGTGTGAAGATGCCTTCAATGTTTGATTGAATGTTGACATGTTGACCTTCACATGATTAATACATAAATTCATGCATAATATATGAATAATATGAGCATGGTATTCTGCATGAAATATGTATGGGTGGGACGTGCATATGTTTTGTATAACCATCTTTCATGCCTCCATGCATGATCTTGTTCAACAATGCAACAAGTACCGTACTTGCTGCAATGTAGGGTCATTTTCACCCTCTTCCTCTTATAATCTCGACTTTGAGTAAACTAGAAAGTTATAGATATTGAAAATACCTTTCAAAGTAGTGCTCATGGGTATTTTAATTCCAAGTATTGCCTCAGGTATAGAGTGCGTAAACCTGACAGCTTAGCCGGAGAGAGTGAAAATTGGCTTGCATTGGGCATGCTCGGAGCAAGCTTTTTCGGTTTGATTTCAATAGGTTTTTGCTCAGTTTTAGGCATGACTATTGATTTTGATAGTTTTCGGCTGACTTTTGACTTGGACGGTTGGTGGCAAAACGATTGGTTCCGGCTTGATGACGATGATTTCTTCCCCGGTGGGGATCACATCACAACATTACCCAAAAATCCGCTGATCCAACTAACATCACTATATACTATCATTTCAATATGTTTTTCAGCCTTGTTTTTGGAGCAGTTTTCTATTT
The DNA here is from genome assembly GCA_033239125.1 of Fagopyrum homotropicum. Lineage (NCBI taxonomy): Eukaryota > Viridiplantae > Streptophyta > Magnoliopsida > Caryophyllales > Polygonaceae > Fagopyrum > Fagopyrum homotropicum. Next base: position 32,082,115 of record BSWB01000003.1, read on the forward strand.
ACAAAACCAATAACCAAAAAGTAAACGTATCACTATTTCAATTTTTTCAGTCACCATCATTTCAATATAGGCTGCAATAGTGCACCTATTTTCTAGGGTGCAGGCCTAGAATATATTAGAAGACCATTTTGCAAAAGAGAAATTTAAGGGGTCATATTTTCCTCATTAATTCTTTTTTTTGTTCATGTTCTTCGCCGGAATCACCATTAGAGCCCGTTTCAAAGCTTGAAAAATAAAAATCATAAAACCCAAAAAAAAACTGAGTCCCGTAGACGATCCAATTCCAATTATTCCTAAACTAACTGAATCTTACTAAACTAACTGAATACAAGCCTAAAATCATCATCAATCACAAAATAAAAAAAACGATAAAAGCTTCAAAATTTAACCTAAATCCGATATTTAGGGATTTTAGATGTGTAAAAGCGGAATTTCAGGAAACAATTTCCTAAACATCTAAACAAGGATCGCATGCATAATAGATTAGATAAGGAAGAAAAGGAATACCTTTTGATGCGTGTTCAAAAACTCCTTCAAGGATATGTAGAGTCTCACGTGTTACTCCTCTAGTTGGTCCACCCGAGACTAAACAAGAATCGCCTTAACCTTCAATTGCTAGAACAAAGGATGAAGTTTTTGAGAGATAGAAAGGGAAGAACACGGCTGGTATTCACGTGTATTCACGGCTGACTGTTTTTTATTTCGATCGATCAAATCGGATATATATAATTAGGGTTCGGCTTTTTAACTATTAAAAACAAGATATATATTTTAGTAATTAATATAAAAACAACCCCTTATCTATTATTAATTACCAATCTCATAATATATTTTGTACTCTTACAAAATATATCATTTTCCACCATATACTCCTATATGGTAATTCTCTCACTAATTGATTCAGTTCACATGCTCGTTATGATGTGATCTCATAGGACCCGATTACACTAGCATTACATTTTATCATATAAATGTACCGACCATGGTTAGCTTCTAACAAAACGCCATAACCCCTAATATTTGTATATATCCCTATATTTAATGTCCTATTGCATTATCAGTAATCGCACCTTGGATAAAGGACACAATTCCTTCACGATCCACAAGTTATTTTCTACTTTGGGATTGTTGTGAATCTCCAACATTGGAATCTCGAACATTGTGAGTCTTGAATGCGTTTTGGTTTGTTTTTTGATTTAGCTGGTATCTTTTTTGAGAGTGCCTATCAGCGGCGCAACCACGAAAAGAAGGAGAGGGAAGAATTAGGGCGCGGCGCGGTCTAATAGAGCGCTCTGGCGACGGACGAAACGCGTGCACCGCCTTGTTTGTAATTTTCTTCAACGCCGAATAACGTCACTCGTATTTTATTATCGCCCACGAGTATATTCATGTTATGCCCTCAAATTTCATAATTTTTTTAAATCCGTTGAATTTTCACCCATTTAGAAAAAGACAATTTTACCCTTTCATATTTTTAGTGGTTAACAGTTTACGTTATTTGGGGTGGATTAGTCAAGATTTTTACCATAAAGAACTATATGTACATTAATTTCAAAAATCAAGTAAAATTCTAATAGCAAAATGTATGGATGATATATTAATAAGAACAATCTGTTGTTTCTCAAATGTACAATGAACTTGCAATCTAAAAGGTGTAATAAATTTTATTATTTTAGATTGTTATGATATATGACATTGCTTATACAACAAAAAATGAAACTTAAACTATGGATGATCTATGTTTCACCTCTGTTTCTCCCATACTAAGTTAACATTTACTTACACCATATTTTGGGTATAGAACACTCATCCATGTCACTTATAACAAGTCTACAACAAAGAGTAATGCTTAATCTAAATCGGAGTTGGACTCTATACCAAAATTTACTAAAATTGCGAGCGAACTCGAGCTTTAAAACCCAAGGGTACCACCATTGTCAAAGCCACAACCTTACTCTTGCAGGAACGCAAAGCCCGAATCCTCGAGTAGCATCGGAGGGTGCTTCATATTCATGAAATCTTTCACTTCCATTGAATTGTTAATGTCTTCGATTGAGAACGATACACTGTATTTTGTTTTAAAAAAAAAAGAAGTTAAATTTGATTAAATTTTGAGATGTTGTATATGTATATATATACCTATTTTCCTCGTTCAACTGATAGGACTTGACTGCGCTATCACTAGTTGGATCAATGCCTGAAGCTTTTGCTGCTTCTTTCATGGCAGACATAACCTGAAGCATAAATAGATTTTTTTTTTTTTTATGTAATTTGAAGCTTATAAATGAAAACACATATTATTAGTTTCCAGGTATGCACCTCCGGGGAGATGCCCGAACTGCTAGAGTCGTTATCTGCGTACAATGTGCATATTCTGTAAAGTTGTTGAATGCTCAGTTCCTACAAAAATTAAGAACCTATAGTGAGGATGAAGAACTAAAAAGAACGAGAAGATGGGTCTACTTTGTCACATAATAAACAAATGAATCTATTTAACCCTACATTAAACAAAAAAGACATACTTAACCAATTCACTTGAACGTCAAGAATGATAGTTAGGGTTTGGAAGATAGCATGAACTCAGGTGAGTTTAAACATGTAAGGAAAATAAATACTCACATTGCATAGATCAGTTTTCAAATTCTCGTAGGTAATGTTGGACTTCTCATGTATAGCCTACAAAACAAAAAGGAAATCACATAGGTAATGTTAATAATAACAACTATAACTGTTAAGAAAGTATTCAAGGTCAAAATGGCATACCAGAAATCCTACGGCTTGTTTTATATGCTTAAGTTCATTTGCTGCGGATCCTGTATACTGCAAACAACAATGTATGCCATTGTAGAGGTATATCTTATAATCTTGTAAGGGGTCATTTGGTATCCATACACTGGTTAAAGATATGGATATGGGTATCACTCATACCCATATCTGAAATTTGGTATTTCAAGGTATTGGTATCAAATGATACCCTGATACCTGAATACCCCAATTTTAATATACTTATTTTTTTGACGGTATCAGTTTTCTTCTATCGACATTCCTCTCTAGACTCTTCTCATTTGCTGATTGTACAACATTGGTTCTTTTAATTTTTTTACAAATATTTTACTTGTGAAGGATATCAATAAGGAGAAAGTGTGTTTTGGTTTGAATGACATTTCAACATACATACCTCTTCTGTTGCTTCCTCAATCCAAGGAAACAATGCCTCCAATCCAGACTTGAGGGATTCACAATTGCTGATTGTACAACATTCTCGATGAAGGAGAAGACTACGAAGAAAATATAAACATTATTAAAAAAAAATCTCTCATGGGAAAAAAAAACAAATTTAAAATTTGAGTTGTTTACTATTCCACAAGATTGACACACTTACCTATCAAAGAGTTGCACATTGATGTGTGAAAAGATCTGACAAAGCAATCTTCGAACAAGCAATGTAGGTACCTGGTAGATACAAAAATCTAAGGACATCTATAACAAGAACGAGGAAGTAGTTTTATAAATAGAAAAAAAACATACACAATTCTTCTTCTCAACTTCAAGAAATGTATTAAGAATGCGTATTATGCTTTGCCAATGAGCAGCTAAAGGAGCCGGAACATCTGATTGCTCATTCTTTGTACTTGGCTTCGGTGTTTCCGGTGCGTGGGGCTGTAATGACATCCAAAAGATTTTGGGCTCGTTTGAAAGCGCTAAGAATCATTTTCAATAATGAAATAATTTCGATTGTATAATAAAACTATGTTTTTTTAGAAGTCTTTAAACGCACGAAAATAATCACCTCATTTCCATTTTATTTTCTTAAATTAAAATTTGGTTTTCAAGTTAAATTGTCAGTTTTACGGTTTTGAACCGAAACCGATATTTTAAAAAACAAGGATCTAACACCGAACTTAAATTATGGATTCAGGTTCAGTCTGGACCGAAATTAATTGGTTCGATTCTGTTCAAATAAACCGAAGCTAACTTGCTCAGCCCTACATAAAACAAACGTTTGTTTTAAAGTGGTCGTACACTCGTACCTGGATGCAAGCCAAGACAAATGGGGAAATCTCTCTCCTTAAAATATCTCGAAGCATCCCATACATTGTCTCTACATAGGCAGAGAGTTGCTGCTTGAAAAGCGTTGCTGGATACTTGGCTTCAACAATACGCACCACGTCAACTGGTAGATTAGAGGAAGACAAGGCCTGAAAAATATAGTTGATACAAAATGTTGACCAACTAAGAATGAATGCAACCACACAAAAAAAAAAACCAATAGAAATTAAGGTTAATATTACTTGGGCCATTTTGGCGAAAAATGATGATGGTTTCTCTTCTGCAGATCCCCCTTCTTTTTCTTTAAAACTCTTTTGCAACAAGAATAGCAATGCACAACTATTGGACAACCAATAAGACATATGATTCATTTCATCTTTCTGCATCATGTCACATGTAAGGAAAGCAATGTCAGACTTTCTGAGATATTTCTTGCTAAATTGAAAGATCAACAAAATTTTAGTGTATAGTTGATGCTAATTCCATTGGAAAATGGGGTGTAGGTCAATTAGCATATGAAGTATCACATAAAATTAGAAAATAATAATAAAAAAAATGATATGAACATACTTTAGCAATCCAAGGCTTATTAGTGTGATTCTAAAACCTCAAAATGGGCCAGCAGAATCAACCAATGAAGCACGAAAATCGATAGACACTCTTGTTAGCTGTGTCAAAAACCTAGAAGTTTTCGAAAACTTCTCGAAAACGGTCAAAATATAGAGGAAACAGTCAAGACACTTTTCCAACATCAGAAACGGGCCGGACAAGCGGACACATCATAACCATTGTCACGGGTGGTGGCTAAATGTGGGCTCAACGAAGTATATGCAAGAGATGAACAAAACATCCGTGGTTTCTGCATTTTTATATTTATTTTTTTTTATCATACATCCATGGTTTCTACCTCAATATCACTTAACACAACCAATTTGCTTATTCTTCAATACTTTTACGACTAATGAAACATTCATATGTCATTAAGGTACAAATGGTCTGTTGGAGTTAGTTAGACACCTCTTTTGTTGTAATTTTAATGCTCAAAATGCTATGTGCCTTGAGAGTCATTAGTGGGATGATTCTTCAATTAATTAAGGCAAGACTTTACAGAATATAGAAGTTAATCGCACTAGTTGAATTACCTCGAATGCAGAACCAACCAATTGAATAAGGCGATCAAACACACCAGTCTTCTCTGCTTCAAAAGATTTCCAGTGAACAAGGCACTTATATATTGTAAATGCAGCAACAGGTTTCCCTTGGCTAAAACCGACATTTAGCGATACACATCTAATAAGAGTGTTAAAACACTCCTGCATAATCACAAAGCCAAACTCAGAACAAATGAGTTTTAACAAACCATGTCTAAGTTATATAAAATTTCTAGTTCAAACCATCATAAACATACTCGTTGTCTCTCAGCCTGTGATCGTCTCATTGAATCCGATCCAAAAAATCTTCCAGCCGGAAGTTGCGCTTCCTAGAGAAGAAAAATAAAGTATCAACAAAATAATACACTTACATTGCAAAAGAGTTCTTCGGTAAATCAAATGTTTACCTTATCGCCTTCCTCCTGGAAAACATTGTAAAAGGAGAAAAGAACTTTAGTACTACATTCAGTAATATAAAGTAGTGTAGTGCTAGAATTATAATATTTACCAAATGTCCCGAATGTTTTCCCTTGGAAGAATTTGCCAAGGCACTTCTTTTCTCATCAAATCTGAAAGAAAAAAAGTATTGAAATTTAACCATCATAACAAGTATTTTTTTTATTTTATAAATCATCTAAAAATAAATATTATAAGTTCTACAAAAAACTAAAGGTCTTGTGTTGTTAGATCTAATGACACTCTTTATTAGACGTGTATAATGAAACACACATCAACTTCAAAATAAAAAGTTATAAAGTAGGAAGTCAAGATTCGAAGAACCTTTGCATGGAAGTTCTCAACTCAACTATCTTGGATTCTGCTTCTTGAACTTGCTTTAATCTCTCTGCACTTATTTTTTCAGTTTCCTCATATTTCTTCTCTAAGGAGCTCATTTGAGACTGTACAATACATATATAAAGATAGGATAAGCATCACCATAGATATTGTTTATGTATATCACACTTGACCACTTTACCTTTAGTTGTTCATTTTCAGCCAAAATCTTATTTAGCCTTTCATCACCACCAAGGACAGGGGCTTCTTGCACAATAGGTGCGCCCGTGATTACTTCCTTTGTGGTTCCATGCCCCTTGCCTAGTTGTGCTTTAGTTTCTTCTAAAGCTTGCTGCAATTTAGCCTTTTCTTGTGTAGTTTTTTCCTCAAGATCAGCCTAATAAAGATGAATACAAAATGACATAACAAAAATGTCAAATATTATTGTACATATTAGCATAATCAAGACTCGTATACTTCTAATCAGGTAAAGTAAAGTAGACTCCTCTTACTTTATATACTTAAATTTTAGAAGTCTAGTTTGTGATTCTATCTTGAAATCAATTGACAATAGGAGGAGTAGTCCACCGACCTTATATACTAGACTCGAAACGTTTACAACTTTTGATGCGAGAACTTATTATAAGTAAAGAAAAATGCTCACCCTAAGGCGTTTCTCAAGCTCCAATTTGGAGTTCAAGTCTTCAACCTCCTTTTCCAACTTATTCTTGGCTTCTTGGAGAAGTCCGGTATCTTTTGCAGCCTGCATTAATCAAACAAAAAACAAGTGTCCTCATTTTATCATGACCAAGTGATTGAGAATGTATATGCGAAAGAATGTGAGAAGCAGTCCAATACCATTTTAAGTTTCCGTAACTCTTTTTTTGCTAATCTCACTCTCCAAGCACATTGTGTAACAATTGTAAATCTCTTCAACCTTTTGTAACGATTGTGTGATGAGTGCATACGCCAACGACTCTGTAGTGAGAATCAAGACATTGTGAAAATACATAATACTAAATAAAATTTTTTACTCATAAGAATCTAAATTTACTTGGATGTGAATAGCTGCTTTGTTCTGCTTTCTATGACGGAGTTCACTTCTAGCAGCCATGCCACGCATGCCCATTTGAACAGTGAGAGTTGACCTATACAATAGGTTATATGTCTTCCTACAAATATGTCTGCGTTGATCCTTTTGAATTTTTACACACGCTGCTACTTTTCTTTTATGCTCAAATGCATTCCTTCCAAGTTGCCCTACACAAATTGTGTTATATCACTTTGTAAATAACTAAGCATGATTCAGTCCAATTCATCACATCATCATTCGGAGGAGAGAATTCAACTAGTAAACAATTTATGTCACATGTCTCTTATCTACAGCTGCAATATGACACAAGCTACTCGGGCTCGGCTCGAGCTCGTTCACATTCTAAACGAGCCGAATATGAACACATTTTAAAGCTCGTATAAAACTTAAGTTCGGCTCGAGTTCGTTCCCTTTATAATTGAGCCGATACGATTATACGAACACATTTTAAAGCTTGTATAAAATTTAGGTTCAGCTCGGGTTCGGCTTGTTTATAAACAAGCCGAGCTTAAGCATGCTGATGCTCGGCTCGTTTATAAACAAGCCGAGATTGAACATGCTGATGTTCGACTCGTTGGGATTATATTACACCCCTACTCTTATCAAGAGGAACCTAGTTGGTCACATCCACAAAGAGAGGGCCCCTTTGTTTGAATTATTACCATTCAACTAGCCAATTAAGTGTCTTTATCTTACAATGTAAATAAATCAACCAAAGTTTCATTATCTTTAGTGAAGTTCTATATGTTTAATTCTTATTCAAGATATACTTTGGTTAAGAAGATGATTAAAACATTTTTAAGCAGAAGCAATCATAAATCAACATCAAGTGAATTTAAACACTACTCTTCTAAATGTTCAATGAAATAATCCATAGATTGTTCAGATAAATGAGCTTCAAGTAAAGATAATGTAAGCAAACTAAAGCTTAATTTTTGGGTAAATGATGTCAATAGTACCTCTAATAAACGCTTGAATGTTTATGGCAGAAGTCTTTAGTAAGATAAACCTTTTACGGGTATAGTAGGTTTGAACTTTCCTTTGAATAATGGTTGCTGATTTTCCTAAAACCTCGGTCCTAAGAGCATCAAGTTCCGCCATCTGACCTGCTCTAAGGAACACCTTTGACTTACCAATCTGTCAAAATGTATAAACATTCAATTTATGAAGGTAATTACTAATTCAGGTGTTGCAAGAATATTTAGAAAATCGATTTAGAAGATTGATAATTTATATTTAATACAATTAATAAATTCGTAATATCATGGAAGCAAAATGCAGCAAGAGCATGTTACCTGGCAACCTTGAAGTTGCACCGTTTCTAAAAGTTTCTTGCATGCAGCGATGGAATCAGAACTATATATAAAAAAAACTTTATTTAGTAAATTTTCCATGTAACATGTATGTTGGAAAAACAAAGAGGTCATACACTACCTCCCATGTAAAACTTGAGGTGCAAGGAGCCAAAAACGACTTGAAAACTCTTTAAATGTTCTTCGAGTGGGATATCCAGCACAACTAATCCTTATTGCCTCCATAACTCCCTATAAAAGTTACACGTTTAATCTTATTATTAGGCATTTATATACAAATTATTTTATTAAAATAAAACATTTTGGTACAATAGCTACCCCACAACGAAGTTGCTGCAAGACATTATTGTTCTCAAACATAGCAGGCTTGAGAAGATTATTTGGCTTCACACAACGCACATAGTGTGGTTCCGTTGAACTAAGTGTTTCAAGCAAGGATTGCAATTGTTGCTGCGTAAACAAGAGTTTATGAGTTTAACAAGAAAATTCCATGAACACACTAATTATCCAATTGGAACAAACCTTAAAACGTGAACCAATGGAAGAAAACTTTGATGACTTGGAAGTATCCTCGGGCAAAGGTGGAAACAAGCCTGCCACAAAAGGACACTTGGAAGAATTCATGAGTGCTTGATGCTCGGCAACAACATAGTCTTTGTTCTTTTCCAGAAAATTCTCTGTTTGGTAAGTCACCTGAATAATCAATTTTGCAACAATACAAACATGAAGCTTAAATTACACATTTCTTTCATCTAGAGTAACCTTCATTGTCCTAATAATGTTTTTGACAAGTAAAAAGAACTTACGTCACCAGCATAATGACAAATAGTGAAGTCGGTACGCGATAATTTTGGTTTGCTGAAGCGTTTATTGTTATTGAACGTCTGGTAAAGCTTTTGAACAAATGTTTCATGCGTCGATTTTGGAAACATACTAGGAGAATGACATATATTAGTCACAATTGATTCCTTTTGGAAATAGTCACAAGCATAATGACCACACTTCAAACACTTACCATGCTTCATCAAGAAGAGCAATGACACCACCAGGTTTCTGCAATATTATATCACAAATATAGATTAAAACTAAACATCACCAAAACTAAAAAAAATATAAATCATCATGCATTTTGTTATCAAACATAAAATAATGTATTGGCTATAAGAAATAAATTAACAAATGACAAACCAATTGGACAATAATAAATTGTGAAAAAGTATGCAGGTAAACCAACCTTTTCAATCAGATCAAGAACATCTTGGTTATCAATGAACTCTATGTAACTCCAATCAATTTCTTCTTTTGTATACTCTTCTTGCTCCATTTTAAATACATGCTGAAATGTTTGGTGTCCAAAAATCAGAATAATCAAGGAATAGGTTACATAGAGATGCTTAATTACACATGAATTAACTTATTATACTACCTGATTAAAATGTTGTTGCAGCTTCTCGTTTGTTAGATTGATACAGAATTGCTCAAAGCTACAAAAGGGGAGGACTTAGAATAATATCCAACCAACCTAGCACTAAAATGTATAAGAATTTACCAATTAACCTTAGTGATTAATGGAACATCGTCAATATTGTTTATAAAACTCAACTATCAGCCTATGAAAGCTCGTACTCAAACTATTACATTCATGAAAGGCATATAAGATGTTTCCGTCAAGTTAGAAGTTTTATGATGATTTGCCTCCAAACACTTACAAAAGAAATTAAATTAGGGGAAAACACACATTCCTATTACGTGATGTACAACCCAATCTTATTTGTGTAATTTTTTTTCTTAAAAATCCGAATATATTTCTTTCTAATTTATCACCTAAGCAAAAGCATACCAGTTAAGCACCTGTTTGTCTTGAAACTCTCAAAACCATAGATATCAAGAACACCAATGAGTATCTTTGAGTTTGGATCTTGACCAATTGAACTATTAATCTTGTCTACAAGCCTGTGGTAGTGAGCAACAAATACTTTTGTTAATACAATTCAATAGCAAAGGATGAGATGAATTGATAAAAATTAACTGACTAAAAAATAAGATCAAGGCAACCTGACATTAAACCCTTGATAATTAACAAATGATGAAATGAATCGTCTCGACAAAACATACCAATCAAATAATAATGAATATACAGTCTTAGCCAATGCATCCCTGCTAGTAGTAGCAGCTTCTGGATCAAGACATTTAGTGATAGACTCATCCCGGGTCACAATCACACGTTTACAAAGTGAATCTTCCAAGGCCTTCTCATCACACCTAAACTTGCAAGTTATAAAGTTTTTTCATAAAGATATTTCACAAGCAACAAGAGATAAATTGAAAACATTGAGAATAACTCACATGAAAATTTCAGCTGCTGTCTTAAGATGAAACCAAGATTCTTTATTCTTAGGTTGTGACGAATCAACTTCACTACCTTTAGCAAACTCAATATTGCCTAAATGGAGAATCGCAGCTACAACTCGGAAGATACCATCCTTGAAAGTTCGATAAAGATAAATTTGTGAGATGACCAATTTACATCAAACTAGTTGGAGTTTAATATACTCTTCTTTATTCAACTTCTTTAGAAAAATGATTATGTTACAAAATACAAACTCCATTTTGTCTTGAGGGAAATATTACTCTATATTTCAATTTTCAGTCAATGTAACTTTATCTAAGGGAAATAAATGATTGTCAATCATACCTATCATGAACTCTTTGTTTCATATCAATGTATTTTACTTAAATTCATATTATAATCATTTGTTATATAAAGAGTCATTGTTATCTTTTGAACTAAAACATTTCATTTTGACATACTCTGCAAAGTTAAGAATATTTTCATGCAACACCACATCCAAAGTAGCATTATCATTAGAAGACAAGACATGATTATCTGTTCTTTTGACTTTCATAGAGTTATCATTCATTTGACTTGGAAGTTATGGTATTTCTATGAAAAAATGTAAAAAGGAAAAAGAATTAGTCACTAGTAGGAGAATGAGGTTCTTTTTCTTATCATTTGCTTCATTCGTGATAATATGATATCTTTGTACTAATTATTGGATATTAATACATCCGAATATAGTTGGTGTCTTGTGAGCAAATAACTTAATAAGGCCTAACACCATTTTAATTAGACAGACCAATTTGATAATGAAGTTGAAGAGATTGACATAACATATACAAATATAAAGATTAATTTTCACCTGTTCTTCAGAACTAATTCCGACAACATCCATAGCCCGTCTTGTATCTATATACTCTTTCGTATCATCCAATCCTTCTAACTCATAACATTGTGACTGATTTAGATAACGGAATTTTCTTGGATTATCCAACTTAAATCTTTGAACAACCTATAACAACAATAAAACAATTTGAAAATCAATTTTGTTTGGAGTTATTTGAAGCTTTCATGAAATGTAATACAATCAATTTCATTATGCCAACATGAATATGGTCAAGACAAAGGTATCTAAGAAGAGAAATTACCTCTGATGGTGCATTACAAATCATGTAGAAACAATGATAATTTCTTTCAGGATCAGATACTTGACAAACACGAGAGCGTTCCAACAAATAAGTCCGTATAGCAGCTCCAGAAATCCTCCCATTCTTATCGAATTGTATTTCCACAAACTTACCAAAACGACTATCATTGTAGAACGAAGTTTTATCCATATAAATAAAGGAAATAAAAGTTAATAGAGGAACTATAAAGACATAATTAAGAGAATAAGCACATTATGATTGACTTTAGTATTACTTTTCAATACCTGGAGTTATTGTTTCTTACGGTCTTAGCATTACCAAATGCTTCTAGAACAGGATTTGACTGCAAAAAAAGAAACATATATTAAAAAATAATGATAAATAGAGCTTGAAAGAGAATTGTAGCTCTCTAACCTCCAAAACTTGTTGTTCTACAGTCCGTCCTTCACCACCAGATGTTCCTCCCATAAATGCAAGATAACGCATAAGCATTTTTGTGCTTTCTGTTTTACCCGCTCCACTTTCACCACTAACTAGAATAGATTGGCTAATGCCCTCATTTATCATCTGTCTGCATTAAACTATATTAGAGGCAAAGGCCTATATAAAAAAAGACATAGCATCTATATTCAACTCAAACAAGAGAGCAAAGCATCAACCTATATGAGACATCTGCAATTGCAAATGGATGAGGCGTCAGCTCACCAAGTGCCGCACCTTTATATTTCTCCATCACACGAGGTTCATATAAATGAGGTAACCGTTTGAATGGGTTCACAGCAATCAATATACTTCCTGTGTAAGTCTATAGAAGATATATGATGCATTAGTTTTGTGTATTGAAATCATTAGTTATACATAAAAGATCAAATGAGTGAGACCAAGGGGTTACATATAATTTGAGAAGCAAACTAACAAGAAAAAATAAACTATGACTTCTTCCAAAGCTTTTCTACTTGATTTCATTCCATAAACAAGGAATTGTCTTCACTACATTCAATACTATTTTAACTCTTCAAAATTACTATACCTAACAACTTGAGATAGAAATGACATTCATGTTTAATATATAAAAAAAGCATTAAGGAAGAACAAGGAACACCTCATTGTTTTCTCCAATGAGAAAAGGTAAAACAACTTATAACACTTACATAAATTTCATCAGTATCGTAACGGCGTTTCATATTCTCCAAGACCCCTGGTTCATGTAGATATGCCAATTTTGTCATATCATCCACCCCGGTAGAGGGAGCCTCTGTGTCCTTAATGTGAATATTAGATCCATCAACCTTCACCTACACATAAAACAAGAGAAGTTGCTTAGACATGGCAAAAAAACTAAGCTTTACATAAACAGTTAGTAGAGTTGACCAAACAAACAATAGTTGTAGTATAGAGTATGTTGATAAAAATTGAATATCATAATCCGGTCAATTGCCCTATAGCGCAGTCCAAAGGTGGATGAGCTAGTATATGGAGATGTCACTTCAACATAGATAAATGCACCTGGTACATTTGGGACGATTCAAGACAATGTGGAGATTTGTTGATATGTCTTGTATTGATGATTTGGGCCTTCATAGTTGTATGTAAGTCATTAGTTAGCTAGTAGAGGAATAACTCATGCTTGAGACTCTCAGGATTCGTTTATTTTTGCCTGTTTTAATAGAATTTGAGTTCTATATAATGAATCATTATTCATTATGCACCCTAGTTCATTATCAAACAATTAGTTTTGTAATCTAAAATTCTCATCAATAATACAATCTCTTCACGTAAATGTAACTATTTTTGGCAACCAACATGTGTTTGCTCTTGTCTGATTATCGTTGTTATCATTCTCAGACAATTCTGTTCCAACAAAGATGATAAACAAATTTGAAGAATATATTCTAATTTAATCTCATAATGAATCTAAGTTTTAGCTCAAAGTGCATCTTTATTTTGAATTATAATGCTAACATGTGAAATTTCACAGTGAAAGTAAAATTGTGAGCAATCATCAAGTAACCTACTCAATTCACTTACACTAATAAAAGACATCACTTTACATAATTCCACATAAGATGACATGAAAGTAAATTCCAAGCATCAGTACTTACTGTCTTTCCTGATGTACACTTTACAGTAATTTCTTCCCCTTTAATTTCCGTAACTTCTCCATCTATCCACGTTACATCTGGATCCTCCACCCAAACCTGAGACCCTACTACTACCTTTCTTGAAGCAGCCTACATGACCAAAAAATGTTGAAAAACAACAACAATTATATAATTAAGAAAATACTTATCAATGGAAGCAAGAATGATTTGTTTTTGCAATGCCCAAATTACAACAAAAAATGATGAAAACATTTACACTTAACAAAGAAGGTTATAGAAATCAGGACCACAATCAAACAGGAGTAATCCATATATTCCCACTACACGTAATTATGAACAATCATAACAATAAATTCTTCGAACCCTGTTAATCCCCTCAATCATTTTCAATTGTGCCATGAAATTTTATTGACCAACAACAAACGTAAAGAGTGTGGAAAACACAAATTACAATTGGCTTCAAGAAATGCTTGAAAAGAAAATTCTTCAAGCTTAAAATGAATCAAATATTCATGATGCAAATAGCTCAAAGTTTAGAAAATGATGGCACTAGATTTAAACCAACAAGAAGGCATAAATTGCACTTCAGAAACTTAAATAATAAACAATAAAAAACTTACCATTTTAATTTTTGTCTATGAAGACAAAAACGAATAGGAATTCAACCTTAGAATCCCTTTGTCAACAACACAATGTGTAACAATCCATGGACCGTATTTGAATCCGAATCAAATGCAAGCAAAGATGGGATCGAAACCCCCGTTCCCATCTGCAAACTTGTAACAATCTCGGGCCTAATGAATGATAAAATTCACACAAAAAAGAAACCCTATGCCCTCTCTATGTGTCTCTTGATGATGAAATCTGAAGAACAAATTGAAATTGTAGCTTCTGTAGCGTTGTTTTGATAATTGTTGCAGAGAAACAACAATGGTTGGCCTGTTCGATTGAGCCGAACCTTCTCTCTCTTCCCACCGTATTCTCTCCATTTTCTCACAACAACAATCCTACAAAGAAGGATATTGAATCTCACATTACTATTATAGGAAGAAACTATTGCCGCTTAATATTGTATTAAAAATAATTAAAATAATCGGATATCATAACTAAATAAACTCTGGGGTAGTAGTGAGTGTGCAATAATATTATTGAAACAAACGAAAAACTATAATTGACATAAATTAATGTTTTTATACAACAAAAGTAAATGACTACAAATGAACAAATGAGGCTTCCCATAACCGAGTATTGAAATACTAATAGAATAAGATTTAATTCTGACCATTGTTATTCGTTTCAACATTATCACTTCAAAATGATGAATCATCTCTGATATTTTTTCATTAATGAATGTATTAAAGACGAAATCAAAAGGTTGAAGTGTGCAATAATGTTTTTCCTGAAGGTTCTGTCTCCTTCCGCAATGTTCCGCCACCTTTCATAATGTTACGGCATCTTCTTGAGTGTTTTGTCGCGTTCCGGATTCCTCTTGAGTATTTTGGATCCTTTGTGATTGTCCCGAATTTCTCCGGAATACTGCTGTTATTATTAGTGTCATCTTGACAATTCTTATATGCATTGGCCTTCTTCCATGTCATGACTTCTTACCCTTGTCAAATGGTGTCTTGATTGCATCTCTTGGCAAGTCGCCGTGCCTTGCCAGCTTAGGCGTTTTTGCGGATGAGCGGTTTATGACACTAGGATTTGGATACGTTAAAATTGGATTGAAATTGCAATTTTTGAATAAAAAGAAATATATCTTCCTAGAAAACAAATCTCGGGAAATAAAAATTGAATTGTTTTCTAGGTCAAAAAGATGCATCCTTTTGTTTGAGATGAGTAACCAATAAAAATGCATTTTTGACTTCACTAATAATTTTTTTTGTATTTTTAGAAAGATTTGAGGTATATACGAGACAGCCAAAAACACGAATAATATTTAATATGGCGGTTTTTGAAAGAAAGTTACGTATGGGGTTTTTCCTTGAAGTGTGTTAGTTGGAGTTCGATTAATAAGCTAATAAGTTGTAAGGACCGCCGACCCCAAAACGTTATGGGTAAACTTGATTGAAAAATAAGAGCACGCGCCACTTTTAAATTATCCCTATGTTTTTGTTTCAACCCGACCATTTTGTTGTGGTGTATATATGCATTAATTTTCTAATAAAATTCCTTAAGTTAAGTTTTATTATTTAGAAATAAAAATCCATGCCATTGTCAATTCTAAATTTTTTTAACAAACTTATGAAATTGTGTATTTATCATTTTGCAAAATTTGTGAATAATAGAAGATACTTTAGATTGGGTTCACACTAAAAGTACCCACGTAATACGAGAGTGATGATCGACTAATGTTAAAAAAATAAGACGCACCGCAATGTAATTTAAAACAATATGGACCCCCAATGTTCGCGTGAATCAAATAAAAAAAATCATCAGAATTGGAATTATTGTTTGGAAAAAAAAAAAGAAGAAACGAGCTTGTTTGGCTCGGTGGCATACATCACATGGAGTATGTTTGTTTGAAATAAAAGAGAAGATGTAACACCGGGTAACGATGTTGTAAGACCCCATTTTGTGCCTTCACCGCCCCCACGGTGAAGGAGGCCGCCACAACGGCAAGCCTTGGTTGTCAACGCCCTCGCGGTGACAGTGAGCCGCCTCTACGGCAGGGCAATCCGCCTCTGCAGATTCACCACAGATCGTGCCTGATTTGTTTTCGTTCGTTTTATCTTCTTTCCATAGATAGAATATCTTATCTTCTGTCTTATCGGCCGGCTTCCTTATCTTCTTCCTAACCCTAGAACGTCCTTCCTTCTATCTTTCCACCCCTTTTCTATAAATTTCTTCTTTCCCTTCTATTGCCCGTTTTTTGCATACGTTCTTCAACCTTAAGAGTTGCGGCCGTTTCCCTTTCTTCCCTTGTGATCTTGTTGAACGTGTAAGTGTCACGGGCTGCTCTTCCGTGACGATGCCAAGACCGACAAGTCAAGATGACTTGCCAGAAGACGTCATCAAGACGACTTGCCAGAAGACGTCATCAAGACACCATTTGGCAAGGTCAGGCGACAATGGCATGGGAAGACGGTCAAGCGGGAGGCTAGACAAAAACCTTGCCAAGATGGCATGTCAGGAAGACAAGGAGTATTTCGGAAAGATCTGGGACGATCAAGGAGGATCCGGAATGCTCAAGAAGAATCTGGAACACGGCGGAACATTCCGGAAAGTGATGGAATATTCCGGAAGGCGGAGGAATATTCCGGAAGATGGTGGAAGCATCCGGAAGGATCAAGACGAGACCCAGAAGGCACCGGAAGGATCAAGACAAGTCTAGAAACCGGCGGATGTCTCTAGACTTGTGTAGATGTTGTCGGGAAGATCCGGATGGAGGCGGATCTCCCCGGAAGACGACAGAGGCTTCTAGAACTCGAAGGAACCTTGAAGACTTAGCTAGAGTCTTAGGGAAAACTCTAGATTCGTTAGGATAAGGTCAAGGAAGGAAGGATCCGGAATGACCTAGGATAGTTAGGTTCCAAAACCTTCCCGGAGAGGAGGTGACCAAGGCTATAAATAGGGGAGGTCACCCCTCATTTCCATCATTCCACAAGATCCACAAAACTCCAAGCATTCTAGCTCTCTTGTAAAAAGTTCTCATTTGTAAAGCTCTCTTTTAGTAATATAAAGGCAAGGTTTGCCGACAACTCTCCGAGTTCACTTAGCCATCTAGATAAACCGCTCATTGTCAAGGAGCATCAAGGAGCAAGGCTGATCTTAGCTTGTTGGGGGCGACAATATAGCTAAGAGTTGCACGGTCTGAGTTGGGGAATAACTCGGCCCGTGACAAGTGGTATCAGAGCAATGGTTCGGACGATCGTTCTATTTGGGCGCCAAGCACTTACAACCAAGAGATGCAAATAGGCAGGGGCACGGATCGAGAGGAGCTCTCCGTAGATCGCCAAGCATTTGAGAGGAAGGTTGGTAAGTAGGCAGGGACATAGAGCACGTTAAGGTCCGAGGGAAGACACAATGGCTAGCGGAGTTGTGCTCGGAGTTGGTGACGAGGGCAAGAAGGGCAAGAAGACCCCGAGGGAACCGTCAAGGGACATGGAAACAAATATGGAGGCCCGCTTAGAGAAGGCAGAGTGTAAGATTGGTGAGATGGTAGACGCCGTTGAGGACGTCAATGGTCGAGTAGACGGCCTTCGAAAAGATGTAGACGGCCTCAAGGACAACTTTGATGGAGCCTTGAAAGAGTCACATGGGATCCTATCTAAGCGGAATGATGACCTAGAAGCCATGGTGACGGCAATGCGTGCGGAGATAGTGGCGCTAAGGAAGGAGTTTGAGACATGTAAGGCCGCCGCTGGGGCGGGCATGTCGCCCGCGCACAAGATGGAAGCACCGAAGCCGAAGTAGTTCAAGGGAGAACGGTCGGCTAAGGACGTGGAGAACTTCCTATGGGGCATGGAGCAATACTTCCGTGTTGTGGGAATCACGGAAGACGGATGCAAGGTAAACACCGAATCCCTATATCTTAGTGATGTTGCCTTGCTATGGTGGAGGTGTAGGACTTGTGATAGAACCGGGGTACCCCTATCACAACTTGGAGGGAGTTCGTGGAGGAACTGAAGAAACAGTTCTACCCAACCTACGCCAATGACGAAGCACGGGCTAAGCTTCGTCGGCTCACGCAACGTGGGACCGTGTGTGAGTATGTGAAGGAATTCTCGGAGATCATTGTTAGCATGAAATATTGTGATATTTTAGGCACGTTTTCTAGATGTATTTCATCCATATTAGTGTTCATTGATAAAGCATTGAAGCAATTGTGAGCTAGTTTATCTATATTGTCGATATAGAGGTCTACATAAGCTTTGTGTTGATTGTAGGCGAATAAGAGCTAAAATCGAACGAATTAAGAGAGAATGGAGATGGATTGAGCACATCCAAGGATTGAGGACACCACAAAGAAGATAAAAAAGATGCTAGGATGAAGAATGGCACAAAACAAAGGGAATTACGAACAACCTATGCTTCCACGCTCTAAAATACGGCCGTAATGAAGTCCACGCTCTAAACCACGGCCGTGGAACTTGGCAACATGAGCGTGGAGCATTCCAGAGAGTTACACGGTATAAAGTACGGCCGTGGAAGTTGTAAAGAACCGTGATGGAATCCACGCTCTAAACCACGGGCGTGGAACCCTCTATGACTGTGATTTAGGCGATCTTTTGACGTACTAATTAAAGCCACGGTCTTTTACACAATGGGATGAAAAGGTTACTTCTATCCTTCCCTATAAAAGGACTAGAGGAAGGAGAAATCAGGGACCGCGCTTAGACCTCGCTTACACCCTCGCATAGAGCATCATTGCTTGGAGCTTCGCTTCTGCACATTGAGGGTATCATCGGACGTACGGAGATTACGTCTTTTGTCCTTAGGTTTGATTAGAAGACGGATTGACATCCCGTTCTTCGTTTTTATCAGGATTGTGATTTGTTTGTGTTATTCCAAATCTGATATACATCATTACCTTTGTTTGTGGATTTGAGATTGATTTGAAGTTTATTGAAGGTTTTTGAAAGTTTTCATCTTTCATTCTTCTAAATCTTGAATTTGATATCATAATGACTATTTTTGGCTAAAACCCTTTAGCAATTCTAAGGTGAAGGGTTGATAGTTGTGACTTAGATGATGATAGATCGATCGTAAACAGATTGGACCCTGAGAGTTAGAGAGATTTCGCCGACGAGACAGAATCACGGTGTGTTCTTGAGTTCCACGGCCGTGGAATCTCAAGATCCACCCGTAATTTTCCCTATTTTACGAACCTTGCTTTTACTTTAATCCAAAGTTAAAGATTTGCTTTAACTTAGTCTTGGTTTTCCTTTTCTAGGTAGTAGTGAAGCCTCAACAACCTCTACTTCGATTTTGAGTGTCACAACCTTAATCGGTTTAGTTAGTCTTGATCATTGGGTTACAAGTTTGGGTATTTGAGATTAATTCTTGTCTTTAGATCCTTTCTATACTGAAGCCTCAACAACCTTTATGGAGAGTATTTCTAGATAAGTCATATAAAGCCTTGGAACTTCACCGTACATTGCTTTACTTTAGCATACCTTTGCAACTCTTAACTCTGTCCTTAGTTCTTTAGTATATCTTGAATCGATTGCCACAATTAGATACCTGGATCTTTAGGGTTGCTGTTTTCCCAATATTTGCAAAGCTCATACATTTACTTGCTTGACAATTTATAACTGAATTTGTTCCCCCCAAATCCCTGTGTTCGATACTCTGGAATTCTTGCTTTACTACGCCGATCCGTACACTGCGGGTTCGCTTGCTTGATTCTAGTTTTATAAATTTAAAGCTTATTTGTATGCACTCTAAGTGACGAACAAGTTTTTGGCGCCGTTGCCGGGGATTTGGTCTAGGCCGAATTCGGTTATCGGTTGTCAAGCTTGGGAGCTCTTCCCTTGTTATTTGATATCTCTTTCGAGTGTATGCGCAGGTCTAGGAACAACGAAGACCTCTTACCTCTCGATCAAGAGCTTGAGAGGACTTTGAGGAGAAAGCTCAAGGAAAGAAAGATGGCTGAAGAAAGAGAACGCGATTACCAAACGGAGCTAGCGGAATCCGAAGCTCAACTTATATGGAGCGAGAAGACTCGCAAGGAAGAATCAGAGCGTCATCAATCGAAAATTGATGATCTAACGGATATGATGTTCCAAATGAGGCTGGAAATAAGCGACCTCAAGAAGAAAAAGAGAAGAAGGAGACCGGGAAGATCGGTTAGAACCAACTCATCCAATGAGGATAGCGACTCTTCCATGCCACCACTAGAAGACATTGATCCAACGATCAATGTGAAACCGTTCGTTCCACGAGCAGCCGCCAATCGTCGTGCCCCAGCTGGAGGTGCGAGAGTCGATCGTATAGATGAGGAGCCAAGAACTCTTGGCCAAAGGATGGATCCAACACAGCAACCACGCCGTTTGGGTGTAAACTTTGATGTTGATGATGCACAAGGGTTTAGCTTCAACCCGCAAGTTATTACCATTGTCCGCCAAAATCAATTTGGGGGAACAAGCGCTGAATCTCCACATCAACATCTACAAAATTTTGAGATCATGATGGAGACAATGAAGTCAAAGAATGCAACTACCAACAGCTATAAACTCAAGCCTATCTTTTTCTCCTTGAAAGGGAAAACATTGTCTTGGTATCAAGCTCTTCCAAGTGGGAAACTCGAAACATGGGAGGATCTTTCTTCGGAATTCCTCACTAAGTTCTTTCCGCCATCCAAGACGGTGGAGTTGAGAGGTAAGATTAATGCATTTTCTATGAGACCTAACGAAAGTTTGTTTCAATCTTGGGAAAGGTTTCTAGATTTGCTATTGGATTGCCCACATCATGGCATATCCAAATTGACACTATTGGAGATATACTATAAGGGGTTGGATGTGAAGACACAATTCAAGCTCCAATCCCTTTCATGTGGTACATTCATGGACATGAGGGAAGATGACGCTTGGGACTTCATTGAGAAGCAAGCGCGAGTCATTGAGAAGTATTCTCATCGGAAAGTAGAGGCGAATCAAGTGGAGCAAGGAGCAAAGCTATCACAAGCAGCTCAAACTCAAATCATTTCTCTCAATACAAAGATTAAAGAATTGAAGGAAGCCATCAAAACCAATTTTCCAAAGCAAAAGGAACAAGATGTAGGTTATTTGGGCAACAACAATAACCACAACGGGAATGAGAATACAAATCGTAACAACCGGAACAACAACCGGAATAATTGGAACAACAACAACAACAACCGGAACAACAATTGGAACAACAATAGGGGTTCAAATAACAATAATTGGCGTTCCAACCAACAAAATTCCGGTAATTCTTATTCCAATTCAGGAAATTAACTAACTCCACCTTCCTCTTCTTCCACTCCTTTGAAAAGCCAGGGGCAAACATCTAATGGTAGAAGTACTTCGGGGAAAGAGAAGTCCGATCCCATGTTGGAAACAATTTTGGGCAAGCTTCAAGGATTGGAGAGTCACATCATCAAGGTTGATGATCATATAATTAAGGTTGATAAAGCCCAAAAGGTTTTAGAGAACCAAATGTTTAGCCATGCGGAGGAAGTTCCTAGGAATCAAGGAAAACTTCTAGGAAAGACGGAAGATAACTCAAAGGGAAGGGTGATGGCAATCACAACTAGGAGCGGAGTAACAACTACCGACCCGCAGCCTAAGTTTGTAGAAGTTCCATCCGAAAAGAAGAAAGAAAAGGGGAAGGAGAAGGAAGATGTCTACGTTCCTCCTCAAGCTTTCAAACCTCCCCTACCATTCCCGCAATCTAGAGCAAGAGCGCGTCTAGACAAGCAACTCGGTAAGTTTATTGAACTCATGAGCAAACTACATATTAATATACCTTTCATTGATGCAATTGTAGGTATGACAACTTATGGAAAGTTCCTAAAGGAGATCCTCTCTAACAAAAGAAAATTAGAGGATTTTGAAGAGGTCAAGATGAGTTCGGATTCATCGGATCTCATCAAGACAATGAAGGAGAAGATGCCCCCAAAGCTGAAGGATCCGGGGTCATTTTGTATTCCCATAGGAGTGGGAGATGTCACATATGATGCATTATGTGATTTAGGAGCAAGCGTGAGTATCATTCCGCTTGCCTTATGCAGGAAGAGCGGTTTAGGCGAACCTAAACCGGTAAAGATGACGTTATACATGGCGGATCGATCCATAACTCGTCCCATCGGTATAGTTGAAGACGTCCCGGTCAAGCTTGGTAAGTTCTATGTTCCTATAGACTTTGTTGTGTGTTACGCTAAGAACGTGTGCACGCAATAAGTCTTAAATTTATACTCGTTATATTTCTCCTAACTCCTAGCGAACCCACAGTGTACGGGACGTTTTGTAGTAGGGATAGTATTCCGAGGTCGAACACAAAGACTGAGGTGAGATTGATTCGATTAGTAATTAAGTTTAGTGAAGATCTAGGCCTAAGAAAAGGGAGAGAAATAAAGAAAAGAAAATCTCAATGTTTTGGTAGGTTTTTAGGTGATCAATCAAGGATCACAAATCATGCAAAGTAAACAATCAATTAGGCTAACAAATCAACACAAACAAACAAGCTAAACACGAGATAGGAGATCAAAGAAAGAAAAGCGGATTCTAGAGGTTGGAAATTCAGGTTATGGCATAGGACTCAAGCTATCTAATCATTCCTTGGATTAACTACAATATGTTGGGAGTAAGTGTTTCTAGATTGGGATCAATCACCGGGTAGGTCTCATGGTCCACTAGTCCAATCCTAAGGCCTCATCACCGGGTAAGTCTCAAAGAGCCTAAGGAATGGAATTTCACACAAACCGGATTGTCACCTAGGAATCTAACCTATCCTCACCGGGTAAGTCTCGGAAGGGTAAGTCCTAAACAACTATCCTAGCACACTTAGTCCAATGGCGGCTTATGAGGCTCACCACTACCTAGAGTTTATCATCTTTGAAATCTAAGAGTAGAATCACCGGGTAGGTCTCTTCTAACACTTAGTTGCTAACACTAGGTCACCCTAGGATAGATTTAACTCAACAAACACTAGGATTTCAACATTCTAACAATCTAGAACTTAGATCCATCAAATCAAACGAACCAGGCAAACCACGGGCTGTTCTACCACTTCCACGGCCGTGGATTGGCAAGAACAAACCGTGGACTACAGCAGTGACTTTGTTCAAGCAAATGAATCGTCCAAGGGCAAATCTAAGTCCATCCTATCGTAGTCCTAGCCATAACCATCCCTTCCTTACTCTAGAATCGCATCTATTTAGCCTACAACATACATCATCACAATCGAAATCATCAAACATAAAATCATGGCTTCCATTTGCAAGGTAAGAAAGAGATGAACAAGTGGAGCAAATAAAACCAAGCTGAAAATGAGATTAGAAAGACTCACAACCCTTCAAAAGAAGGTTTAATCGATTCTTACAACCCTAGAAATCGATTCCGAAAATCTTCACTACAAAACTTATCAAAGACTAGCAATGGTGTGTTCTTCTCTTCTTCTCCGATGGAGCTTCTTCCTCCACCAATGCTAGCCTCCTTGCAAGCTTCCAATTGAGAGAATCTTCTTGTTGAGAGTGTGGGAGAGAATGTGGATTTGATTGGATGATAGGGGATGTCCTCTCTCAGTCTTGCAGGACCACTTTTATACTACAACCTTGCTAGAGAAGGCCATGAGATCGTGGCACAACTGTCACAACCGTCTGGCAAAAACCACGGTTGGTTTCCACGGCCGTGGAAGTGCCAGTAACCGTGGTTTGGTGCTTCAGCTTTGCCTTGGACCATTAAGCTTCGATTTGGTGCATGACTTGTGTTGACAAGGTTCCATGAGTCCTCCTTAGCCCTTAGCTTGCATTCCAATGAGTCCGAAAGTGTGTCATCTCGAGGAGCGACCCTCGAATGCTTCGATTAAGCTCCTAAATCTCCCAAAATACCTACAAAGCAATGCAAAAGTCCGTGTAGACGTCTATCTCGACAAAATACGTGAATTGAGTGCAAACGTCGTGAACTAGCGCTAAACCATGCATGAATGAGTGAAAAATCTATCTAAATGATTACCTAAACCTAAGTCATAAATCGTGTTATCAAAAATACCCCATACTTAAGGTTTGCTCGTCCCCGAGCAAGTTCCCAACTATAGACTAAGAGATGACATGATTTATATATGCAGAAAAATGGCAAAATCTTTTTGGAGTTGTGCTTCTAATATTGGATCACCTTCATAGTCATGTTTCATGGCAATGGACAAGCAATCATGCATCAAACAAGTGAAGGCATGGAAAGACAATTGTACTTAACTCGAAAGTATGCATGAAACGTAAAAATGAAGAAGTCAAGATGATCAAGAGCATATCCAATCTAGATTACTAAGTCTTACACACATGCAAATAGGTCATAAGGGCTTGTGAGATAAAAGGCCAAGAAACGTTGTGATTAGGTGGGGGTTTTTCTAGGCTATGTGATGCTAATCCGGGAATGGAACTAACTCCACAATTTTGTCCTTGATCAACTTCCCACAAGTGTATATTTCCTCCATCTTTTCTTTCTTTTCTTTTTCTTTCACTTATTTTTTAGACAATGGCATTGGTGTACAAAAGCCGAAACCTTGGTGATTAGCCGTCCTCGGGTTTTTTCTATTTTTTGAGGTGCATCCACACCGGGCACACATACCAAAGCTCGTTAGGACTATTGGTTTATTTGACTTTGGCAAGGCACAAACACCCGATTATGTGAATGGTGCCGAGTTACTCGTCATTTAAACCAACGTCCCCAAACCTATATTTTTGTCTACACTTTCACAACAAATTCAGCATTTTATTCATGACATTCTTTCATCAACATCTTCACCCCACATTTGCTTTTCACACACATCAACACACTAACATGCTCATATTCCCGGATGGGTAGAAAGAGGTCAAATTTATATCAATTGAGGTGCTCAAACATCATGATCAAGGTGAGAAGTAGCGAAAGATGAATTGCCTCATTCATTCCTAGATGATGTGCAAGAACTAACATGTAATTTCGACTTTCAATACTCAATCCAATCAAGGCAAACATTATGATCACAATCCATTCATGGGATTCAATATAAGTACTTCAAGTCCACATATACATTCATCAATTTAACACATAAGGCCATCCATAGCCAATCCACAAGACAAGATTCATCATTCGGGTCATATCCAAGCCTAGAAAGCACACATTTTTTTTTTTTTAATTTTCTGATTTTTTGAATTTTTTCGAAATGAGTATATACAATGCAAGACATGTGATAATATTAAACTATCCTAGATGCTAATCATACAAAGGATCATGCAAACCCCACCCCATACTTAGAAACACATTGTCCCCAATGTGTAAATGAAGTAAAGAAGAGTGAAAGAGGGTTCTCACAATGTAAAAATGGTTTGCTTCGGTATTTGGAATTTCTCAAGTGGATTGAAGGTGGATGATCCTATCAACAATGGTAGAGAGCTCTAAGTGTCCATCAAGGCGTCGGGACCCGCGCTAGGCACCGCTAGCCGTCCAAGTTCCGCGTCCGCTCCACCCATAATTGATGAGGGATTCATCATCATCATTCACATGCCATGCAAGGCTTCCAATGCTACCAAGACTCTAGCACACACACAAAGCACACCAAACACACAAAAACAGAAAAAACAAAAACAAAAACGAAAAGGGAAAACGTTACCAATGGGTTGCCTCCCATCAAGCGCCTTTTTTAAGGTCATTAGCTTGACCACACTCGGGGGTGTTCTACTCAAGGTGAAGTGGGGCAATCATATCCACCGGAGCTCCCGGGATATACTTCTTCAACCGGTGCCCATTCACCTTAAAATCTCCACAATGCTCCCCTCCTATCTCAATTGCTCCATGGGGAAAGATCTTCTTCACCACATAAGGCCCGGTCCACCTTGACTTTAGCTTTCCGGGAAAAAGCCGCAGCCTTGAGTTGAAGAGAAGGACAAATTCGCCTTCACTCAACTCCTTCGGGATGAGGCGCTTGTCATGCCACCGTTTGGTCCTCTCCTTGTAGATCCGGGCATTTTCATAGGCATCCAACCGAATCTCCTCAAGAGCGTTCATGTCTAGCAATCTCTTCTCACCGGCCTCCTTGAGGTCAAAGTTTAGCCACTTAATGGCCCAATAAGCTCTGTGCTCCATCTCTACCGGAAGGTGGCATGACTTGCCATAGACTAACTTGTAAGGAGTGGTGCCAATTGGTGTCTTGAAAGCGGTTCTATATGCCCACAAGGCATCATCGAGCTTCATAGCCCAATCCTTTCTCGTTCTAGAGACCGTCTTCTCAAGAATTCCCTTTATCTCCCGGTTGGAGATCTCCACTTGGCCACTAGTTTGGGGATGGTAAGGTGTTGCCACCTTATGAGTCACCCCATACTTAGCCAAAAGTGCCCCAAAGTTCCTGTTAGTGAAGTGCCTCCCTCCATCACTTATGATCACCCTTGGTGTTCCAAACCTAGGAAAGATCACTCGGTTGAAGAACCGCACCACCACTTTGGCGTCATTTGTAGGAGAGGCGATTGCCTCTACCCATCTTGAAACGTAGTCAACCGCCAATAGGATGTAGAGGTTGCCACATGAGGAGGGGAATGGTCCCATGAAGTCCACACCCCACACATCAAATATCTCCACCTCTTGTATGTTGTTCAAGGGCATCTCATTCCTCCTTGAGATGTTGCCTGTTCTTTAGCAAGCATCACAAGCTACCACAAAGTTTTGCACATCCTTGAACAAACTTGGCCAAAAGAAGCCCGATTGCAACACCTTTGCACATGTCTTGTGTGAGCTAGCATGCCCTTCACATGGCAAGGAATGACAATGGCGGATCATACTCTCCACCTCATCCTCCGGTATGCATCTTCTAAACACTCCATCCGGCCCTCTCTTGAACAAAAGTGGTTCACTCCAATAGTAGTGCCTCACATCTTTGAAGAACTTCTTCCTTTGGGCATATGACAAACCGGGAGGCACTTCCTCACATACAAGATAGTTCACAATGTCGGCATACCATGGCTCACTTCCTCTAGACACTTGGAACAAGCACTCCTCCACCATTTGCAATTGCTCATCCCGAAACGAGTCATCAATCGGGATGTCATCTCTCTCAAGTTCCAATGGAGGTAGTCTACTAAGGTGATCCGCCACAGAGTTTTCGGACCCCTTCTTGTCCCGGATTTCCAAATCAAATTCTTGAAGAAGAAGGATCCACCGAATCAACCTAGGCTTGGCATCCTTCTTGGTAAGTAGATAACGGATCGCATCATGATCCGTATACACTATGACCTTCGCTCCAACAAGATATGAGCGGAACTTCTCAAATGCATATACCACCGCTAGCAACTCCTTCTCGGTGGTAGCATAATTGAGTTGGGCATCATCTAGCGTCTTGCTAGCATAATAAATGGCATGTGTGCGCCCATCTTTCCTTTGCCCCAAAACAGCCCCAACGGCTACATCACTTGCATCACACATGATCTCAAACGGTAAACTCCAATCCGGAGGTTGCATGATAGGTGCGGAGATCAAAGCGTTCTTCACCCTACAAAAAGCTTCAAGGCAATCCTTGGAGAAAACAAACTCAACATTTTTCATTAGTAGGTTAGTAAGAGGCTTAGAAATTTTAGAGAAGTCTTTAATAAACCTCCGGTAAAAACCGGCATGCCCTAAGAAACTCCTTACCCCCTTCACCGAGGTAGGTGGTGGCAACTTCTCTATTGTCTCTATCTTAGCTCTATCAACCTCAATGCCACGGTTGGACACCAAATGTCCCAACACAATACCTTCACTTACCATGAAGTGGCATTTCTCCCAATTCAAGACTAGATTAGTCTCCTCACATCTTTTAAGCACTAGAGACAAGTTAGCTAAACAATCATCGAAGGAAGAACCATAAACAGAAAAATCATCCATAAACACTTCCATGATGTTCTCAATATATTCAGAAAATATAGCCATCATACACCTTTGAAAGGTGGCGGGTGCGTTACACAACCCAAATGGCATTCTCCTATATGCAAAAGTTCCCCATGGACATGTAAATGTGGTTTTCTCTTGGTCATCGGGGTGGATAGGGATTTGGAAGAATCCACTATAGCCATCTAAATAGCAAAAATGAGAATGTTGAGCTAACCTCTCTAGCATTTGGTCAATGAAAGGAAGAGGGAAGTGATCTTTCCTAGAGGCCATGTTCAATTTCCTATAGTCAATACACATCTTCCATCCCGTAACCGTCCTAGTTGGGATTAGTTCATTGTTCTCATTAGTCACTACGGTCATCCCACCCTTCTTAGGAACTACATGAACGGGACTAACCCACTTACTATCCGAAATAGGGTAGATGATTCCCGCATCTAGCAACTTAATGATCTCTTTCTTGACTACCTCTTTCATTATAGGATTCAATCTTCTTTGATGCTCAATAGAAGGTTTATGGTCATCTTCCATCAATATCTTATGCATGCACAAAGAAGGTTTTATGCCAACTAAATCGTCAATAGTATAGCCAATGACTTTCCTATGAAATCTTAGCTTATGCAACAACTTAGCAAGTTCATCATCATTCAAGCATGCATTCACAATCACCGGATATGTAGAATTATCACCAAGAAAAGCATACTTCAAATGAAAGGGGAGGGGTTTGAGTTCAAGTTTAGGAGGACCTTTATCGAGTGGAGACGATCCAAATAACGTTGGTTGAGATGAATCCAAAGCAAATGAAGGTTCTCCAAGGCTCCTTGAAGCTTGATCAACAACAAGGGCTGCTTCTGGGGGAACCACGGGCAACTCCACGGATCTTGGCACATCCATGGCCGTGGACCTTGCTAAGCTTTCTCTTCGGAACTCTCTAGAGAGTTCTACGGCCGTGGAACTCCTTCCACAACCGTGGTTCCTACAGGTACTTAGCATGCTCTCGTGAACTTCAAATTCAGCTCTTGTCTCCTTTCCTAATGCTTCCAAGGCCTTGATTTCTTCGTTGCAAGCCTCCTCAACACCTTCCTCCATCAAACTTAAGCTAAGAACTTTCTCCAAGGGGTCCTTGATCAAGATCGAGCTCACCACTTCTCTAGACTCCTCTTGCTCGACAATGTTGAGTACATCTTCATCAAGGGTTGGCCCTTTCATCATCGTGGACAGTTTGAACTTGATGTTCTCTTCTCCAATGTTGAAGGAGAGAATCCCATTTTTACAATCCACCAAGCATCCGGAAGTGGCTAGGAAAGGTCTCCCTAAGATGATGGGAACCGGATAGTCCGCCGGAATGTCCAAGACAACAAAATCAATCGGCACATAGAACTTCCCTAGTTGCACCGGAATATCCTCCAAGATCCCAACCGGCTGAGTGATCGAACGGTCCGCCATGTAGAGGGTCATCTTGACCGGTTTTGGCTCTCCTAGCCCAACCTTGTTGCAAAGTGCAAGCGGTATGATGCTTACACTTGCCCCAAGATCACAAAGGGCTTCATACTTCACTTCTCCCACTCCAATTGGGACACAAAAGGATCCCGGATCTCTTAGCTTAGGAGGCATTTCCTCCTTCATCGTTTGGATCAATTCCGAGGATCTCTTTGTCATCCTCACTTCCCCATACTCTTCCAACTTCCTCTTGTTGGAGAGTATTTCCTTCAAAAACTTGCCATATGCCGGCATACCTAAGATAGCATCCATGAACGGAATGTTAATATGCAATTTAGACATAAGTTCAAGGAATTTACCAAAGTGCTTGTCCAAGCGAGCTCTTGCTCGTGATTGTGGGAACGGTAGTGGTGGCTTGTATGGAGGCGGTGCCACATATGTTGGCTCAACTTCCTTGCTCTTGCCTCCATCTTCTTGCAATATCTCTTCCTCTACCACTACTTTCTTTCCCTTAGCATTCTCCTTGGGCAAAGGATCCTTCATACTCAACCCACTCCTCGTTGTAATGGCCAACACTTGGCCTCTTGGGTTATCTTCGATCCTTCCGGGAAGCTTTCCCGGATCTCTATGAGCTTCACCCGCCTTTTGGAACACTTGTGCTTCCAACACCTTTTGAGCTTTAGAAATGGAAGTCACCGTGCTCTCAAGACCACTCAACCTCCCAAGCAATTGCTCAAACATCATCTCGGTTCTATCCTTTGGAGGTTGAGTAAATCCGGGTGGAGGTTCTTGTGAAGCTTTCGGTGGTGGAGCTGCGCTTGTGGAAGCGGGGGGGTTCAAGGCTCCATCCGGGTTAGAATAGGAAAACCTGGGATGGTTATGGTTGGGCCGGTAATTGTTGAATTGCCGGTTGTTGTTGATGTTCCTTGGGCCTTGATAGTTGTTGTAGTTGCCCCTTCCCATGTAGTTCACATCTTCCTCCTTGGAAGACAAGTTTGCTTGCACTTGCACTTGAGGGGTTGCTTGGTTCTTCAAAGTTGTAGCACACAACTCCCTCAAAGATTTTAGCTCGTTGTTGATGGCGTCAAGCTTGAAATTGCTCATGGTGACTTCACTCACCTCATATGCTCCCGCCTTTTTCCCTTCACTCTTCCTATGGGAGTACTTCTCAATCACTAAAGCTTGTTTCTTTACAAACTCCCAAGCTTCATCCACATGCTTTTCCATGAAAGTCCCACCGGAAAGAGATTGGAGCTTGAATTGGCTATCTTCATCAAGTCCTTTGAAGTAGATTTCAAATAGCTCAATTTTCGGTATACCATGGTGTGGACAATCTAGGAGAAGATCTTTGAACCTCTCCCAAGACTTAAACAAACTCTCTCTATCCTTCATCACGAAGGCATTAATCTTCCCTCTTAGAAGGTGGGAAGAACTTAGTCAAAAACTCGGTTGTCATCTCCTCTCAAGTACCCACTCACCCTTGTGGAATAGATTGATACCAAGCCAAGGCTTTGTCCTTAAGTGAGAAGGAAAAAGCCCTAAGCTTATGGTTGTTGCTCTCCAATCTAGGCGATCTTAGAGTCTCCATCAAGATCTCGTAGTTCATCAAGTGTTGATGAGGAGACTCTCCTTCCATCCCTCCAAATTGATTATGCCGGATCATTTGTAGAACTTGGGGGCGGAGTTCGTAATCATGGGCTGCGGGATCTCCTAAGTTCACACCCGGACGGTGTGCTCTTTGTGCCGGATCCATACGTTGCCCTAAAGTTTGTGGCTCTTCCATAGCAATGGGCACAACCCGAATATTAACCGCCGGCTGCGGTTGTGGTGGAGGTGGAGGAGGTTGTTGACGGTTAAGCTCTCTTTGCACAAGAGCTTGCCTAATCTCCTCAATCTCCCTCCTAGTTGCCTCTTGCCTCTCATTGGCAAGTCTCCTTTCATTCTCCAAAGCTTCATCCCTTATCCTAATTTGCTCTAAAGCCTCATCCAACTCAGCTTAGAGATCTCTTCCGGCCATCTCTTTTCCCTTTTTAATGCTCTTGGATCTAGATCTAAGGGTTTTCTCCGGTTCGGGATCGAATGGAGCTAAATCCTTGCCACGAGATCTTCGCATACACCTAAAGAGTGAGAGATGTCCTGAAAAGCAAAGACACAAACTAAAGAGATCAAAAGAAACAAGAAAGACCTACACTATAAACAATCACAAATAATGACTCAATCTAGACCTAGTTCTCGGCAACGGCGCCAAAAACTTGTTATGCTAAGAATGTGTGCACGCAATAAGTCTTAAATTTATACTCGTTATATTTCTTCTAACTCCTAGCGAACCCGCAGTGTACGGGACGTTTTGTAGTAGGGATAGTATTCCGAGGTCGAACACAAAGACTGAGGTGAGATTGATTCGATTAGTAATTAAGTTTAGTGAAGATCTAGGCCTAAGAAAAGGGAGAGAAATAAAGAAAAGAAAATCTCAATGTTTTGGTAGATTTTAGGTGATCAATCAAGGATCACAAATCATGCAAAGTAAACAATCAATTAGGCTAACAAATCAATACAAACAAACAAGCTAAACACGAGATACGAGATCAAAGAAAGAAAAGCGGATTCTAGGGGTTGGAAATTCCGGTTATGGCATAGGACTCAAGCTATCTAATCATTCCTTGGATTAACTACAATATGTTGGGAGTAAGTGTTTCTAGATTGGGATCAATCACCGGGTAGGTCTCATGGTCCACTAGTCCAATCCTAAGGCCTCATCACCGGGTAAGTCTCAAAGAGCCTAAGGAATAGAATTCCACAAAAACCGGATTGTCACCTAGGAATCTAACCTATCATCACCGGGTAAGTCTCGGAAGGGTAAGTCCTAAACAACTATCCTAGCACACTTAGTCCAATGGTGGCTTATGAGGCTCACCACTACCTAGAGTTTATCATCTTTGAAATCTAAGAGTAGAATCACCGGGTAGGTCTCTTCTAACACTTAGTTGCTAACACTAGGTCACCCTAGGATAGATTTAACTCAACAAACACTAGGATTTCAACATTCTAACAATCTAGAACTTAGATCCATAAAATCAAACGAACCAGGCAAACCACGGGCTGTTCTACCACTTCCACGGCCGTGGATTGGCAAGAACAAACCGTGGACTACAGCAGTGACTTTGTTCAAGAAAATGAATCCTCCAAGGGCAAATCTAAGTCCATCCTATCGTAGTCCTAGCCATAACCATCCCTTCCTTACTCTAGAATCGCATCTATTTAGCCTACAACATACATCATCACAATCGAAATCATCAAACATAAAATCATGGCTTCCATTTGCAAGGTAAGAAAGAGATGAACAAGTGGAGCAAATAAAACCAAGCTGAAAACGAGATTAGAAAGACTCACAACCCTTCAAAAGAAGGTTTAATCGATTCTTACAACCCTAGAAATCGATTCCAAAAATCTTCACTACAAAACTTATCAAAGACTAGCAATGGTGTGTTCTTCTCTTCTTCTCCGATGGAGCTTCTTCCTCCACCAATGGTAGCCTCCTTGCAAGCTTCCAATTGAGAGAATCTTCTTGTTGAGAGTGTGGGAGAGAATGTGGATTTGATTGGATGATAGGGGATGTCCTCTCTCAATCTTCCAGGACCACTTTTATACTACAACCTTGCTAGAGAAGGCCATGAGATCGTGGCACAACTGTCACAACCGTCTGGCAAAAACCACGGTTGGTTTCCACGGCCGTGGAAGTGCCAGTAACCGTGGTTTGGTGCTTCAGCTTTGCCTTGGACCATTAAGCTTCGATTTGGTGCATGGCTTGTGTTGACAAGGTTCCATGAGTCCTCCTTAGCCCTTAGCTTGCATTCCAATGAGTCCGAAAGTGTGTCATCTCGAGGAGCGACCCTCGAATGCTTCGATTAAGCTCCTAAATCTCCCAAAATACCTACAAAGCAATGCAAAAGTCCGTGTAGACGTCTATCTCGACAAAATACGTGAATTGAGTGCAAACGTCGTGAACTAGCGCTAAACCATGCATGAATGAGTGAAAAATCTATCTAAATGATTACCTAAACCTAAGTCATAAATCGTGTTATCATTGTGCTTGACATTCCTGCAGATAGTCCGGTGCCGATCATACTCGGAAGACCGTTTCTTGCAACATCCGGTTGCATAGTTGATTGTAAGAATGCTAGACTCGCCTTCGACATAGGAGAAGAAAAGGTAGAGTTCGTTCTCTCTACTTTGGTGAAGGAGCCAGTTTTCGATGAGGATATATTCAACATCCATGACGAAGAGCTATCTAGAGAAGAGGTAAGTTCGATTCTCTTCAAAGACCCCTTACAAAAAGTTATTTCTATGAGCATTATGGATGTAGGGGAAGAAGAGGAATGTAATGAGGAAGTAGAAGCTTTAGAAAAGAAAAAAGAAGTGTATGAAGAAGAATATGAGAAACTCTACGATGGGTCAGAAAACGTTAGAAATCACGGCCAGTCGTGCTATTCCACGGCCGTGGATTCTACCAACATGACCGTAATTTGCTATTCAGAGGACTCCAGTAAGTTACACGGCCAAAACCACGGCCGTGGAACAAACAGAGGTCCCGTAATTGACTTCCACGCCTAAAACCACGGCCGTGGTGGGAACAGAGTAGCCGTAATTTTGGGTGAATCTGAAGGAGATTGTATCCTCTCCACCACTTCTCTTGACTCTTCTCCAGCACCTTCTACATCCTTAGACACTTCTAAGGAAGCATCGGATACTCCTCAAGAGACATTAGAGACTCCGATAGTGATGGAATTGAAGCCACTTCCTACACATCTAAGGTACGCATTTCTAGGACCTAATTCTACCTTTCCGGTAATTGTTAGTTCCGATTTGAGTATTGATGAACATAGTAAACTCATGGTTGTTCTTAAGAAACATAGGAAAGCCCTAGGGTATACTATAGAGGATCTAGTAGGAATCAAACCTTCACTATGCATGCATAAGATCCTAATGGAAGAAGACTTTAGAACTTCGCGACAACCTCAAAGGCGGTTAAATCCGACCATGAAGGAGGTTGTCAAGAAGGAAATTCTTAAACTACTTGATGCAGGTATCATCTACCCTATCTCCGATAGCAAGTGGGTGAGTCCCGTACAGGTGGTTCCAAAGAAGGGAGGAATGACGGTCATCACAAATAAAAACAATGAACTCATTCCCACACGAACCGTAACTGGATGGAGGATGTGCATCGACTACCGGAAGCTAAACAACGCAACGAGGAAGGATCACTTCCCACTACCCTTCATCGATCAAATGCTTGAGAGGTTAGCACAACACTTACATTTATGTTATCTTGACGGTTATAGTGGTTTCTTTCAGATCCCGATACACCCGGATGATCAAGAGAAGACCACGTTCACGTGCCCGTGGGGCACGTTTGCCTATAGGAGGATGCCGTTCGGGCTTTGCAACGCCCCATCCACCTTTCAAAGGT
Organism: Fagopyrum homotropicum; assembly: GCA_033239125.1. Taxonomy (NCBI): domain Eukaryota; kingdom Viridiplantae; phylum Streptophyta; class Magnoliopsida; order Caryophyllales; family Polygonaceae; genus Fagopyrum; species Fagopyrum homotropicum. The sequence goes on from BSWB01000003.1 coordinate 32,117,510, forward strand.
GCATGATGGCCATCTTCTCGGAATATATAGAGGAAATTATGGAGGTTTTTATGGATGACTTCTCCGTTTATGGTTCCTCTTTTGACAATTGTCTTTCTAACCTTGCTCTTGTGTTACAAAGGTGTGAAGACACTAACCTAGTTCTTAATTGGGAGAAGTGTCAATTTATGGTGAAAGAGGGCATTGTATTAGGACACTTAATCTCTAGTAGAGGGATTGAGGTGGATAAAGCTAAGATAGAGACAATAGAAAAGCTTCCTCCCCCAACTTCGGTGAAAGGGATAAGAAGTTTTCTAGGACATGCTGGATTTTATAGGCGTTTCATAAAGGATTTTTCCAAGATATCAAAACCGCTCACTAATTTATTAATGAAGGATGCAGTTTTTGATTTCTCACAGGAATGGTTAGATGCGTTTAATATGATTCGGGAAACTCTAATCTCAGCCCCAATTATCCAACCTCCGGATTGGAATCTTCCCTTTGAGGTTATGTGTGACGCAAGTGACGTAGCTATAGGAGCTGTCCTTGGGCAAAAGAAGGAAGGACGAACCCACGCTATCTACTACGCTAGCAAGACGCTAGATGAAGCGCAACTCAACTACGCCACTACCGAAAAAGAATTTTTAGCAATTGTATATGCATTTGAAAAGTTTCGCTCTTATCTTGTAGGTGCTAAGGTGATTGTGTACACGGATCATGCTGCGATCCGGTATTTGCTTGCGAAGAAGGATGCGAAACCAAGGCTGATTAGATGGATTCTTCTCCTACAAGAATTCGATCTAGAGATCCGTGACAAGAAGGGTTCGGAAAATTCTGTTGCGGATCATTTGAGTCGTCTACCACATCTAGAAGACGACCATCTACCTATAGATGACTACTTTCCGGACGAGCATTTACACATCATAGAGGAGTGCATCGACGTGATCACAAAAGGTAACGAACCATGGTTTGCTGATTTTGTTAACTATTTGGTTTGCCAAGAATTACCACCCGGATTATCCTACGCACAAAGAAAGAAGTTTTTTCAAGGATGTCCGGGAATACTTTTGGAACGAACCTCTCCTCTTTATGAGAGGTCCGGACGGCATCATTTGGCGATGTGTACCGGAAGATGAGATGCAAAGTGTCATCCGTCATTGTCCTTCACTACCTTGTGGAGGACACGCTAGTTCGAACAAGACTAGCGCTAAGGTATTGCAATCTGGATTCTTTTGGCCTACTTTGTTTAATGATGTGCAAACCTTTGTTTCCTGCTGCGATGCTTGTCAAAGAACAGGAAACATATCTAGGAGGACCGCTCATAGTAAGGTCAACAATTATGAGCATATGAAGACGGTGATCAGGGATCACTATTGCCCTGCAACTAAGAGGAGAGATCTTCTTCACGATTTCCTCGAGGCTGGATTCGAGGATTTGCCTATTGTTGAGATCGTCAGCAAGTTTCAGGAGGAGTTGTCTTTGTTGGGTCCTTCTACACCATAGAGGATTAACATGTTTACCTTTTCTCTCAGAGATTAATAGAGTCTACACGCTCTTATCTTGTTGGTTTCCGTTGTGATTCCTTGACGGACTATCAGGATAGAGCACCTGCTTATGAGCGAGACCGACCGGGTTAGAGGTGAGTTTCTCATACAAGAGGTCCTGAGAAGAGGTAGAGGACTGGACCTACCAGTGTTGGAGTTGGAGCTTTAGGTTTTGGGCATAGTCAGACGCTGGAACGTTCTGGTTTCCAACAGTTTGTACAAAGTTCCGATAGAGGACGACAGTGCTTTAACTGCGGAGGTGTCGGACACATGAGGGTTGATTGTAAGAAGGTTGTTGTGACTTGCTACTCATGTGGCAAGCCCAGACATAGAGTTGTGTGCTGCTATTAGGGCAAGGCGCTATCGCAACAAGGTTTTTCACCTGCTAGTGTTGCAAGAAGAGGACAGAGACCTCACTATCAGCAGCAGCAGAAAGTTCCTAGTTCTACTGCTCCTCAGGGTTCCGCTCAAGGACAAGGCAGAGGACGAGGAAGTGGTACTTTTGACACCAAAGGTGCCTCAGCTAGAGTTTATGAGCAGAGGAGTGTAGTGGAGCCGACCGCTCCAGCGACCACAAGTACCATTCATATTAATAGTTAATAATGTTAGAATTCTTTTCGATACCGGTGCTACACATTCTTTTATATCTGATGCATCTGTAGATAGATTGGCCTTAGTTACTGTAGAGGGGAAACCCTTCTTTATCGGATTACCTGAAGGGGTAAGATTAGAGGTACACGAGAGATTCGCAATTGCCCTATTAGATTGAGAGGTCGCGATTGGCCAGCTGACTTCTTCGTCATGTACTTAGTACATGAAGAAGTTATTCTGGGCATGTATTGGATGGATCGAAATCGAGCAGTTCTTGACATCGGCAAGAGGAAAATGACGGTAACTATAGAGGCAAGCCATATGGAGATTTTCCGAGGATGGGATCTCGGAAAGACCGGTACAGTCGTTAGTGCAGTTCGGGCTGCGAGACTTATCGGTCAGGGCTGCGAGGCTTTCTGGTGCTATGCCATGAAGGACAGTACGAGTCCAGCGTTGTAGGAGATTCCAGTAGCTTGCGAGTTTTCCGACATTTTCGGAGAGCCATCAGGTTTGCCTCCACAAAGGAGTGTAGACTTTGGCATTGATCTTGAGCCCGGGACGAGACCGATCTTGAAGGCTCCTTACCGTATGACGCCTATCGAGATGCTTGAGCTTAAGAAGCAGCTCGAGGAGTTAGAAGATAAGGGATTCATCCGCCAAAGTGTATCTCCTTGGGGCGCACTAATACTCTTCGTCAAGAAGAAGGACCGGTCGATGAGGTTATGTATCGATTACCGAGAGCTTAACAATGTGACAATCAAGAATAAGTACCCATTGTCCCGTATCGACGATCTTTTGGACTAGTTGCATGGAGCTTCATTGTTTTTGCGGATCGATTTGAGATCCGGATATAACTAGTTGAGGGTGAGAGAGCAAGACATAGCCAAGACGGCATTTCGGACCAGGTATGGCCACTACGAGTTTGTAGTGATGTCATTCGGGCTCACAAATGCGCCCGTTGTTTTCATAGAGTTGATGAACAACATCTTCATCGACTTCCTAGGCCAGTTTGTTGTTGTCTTCATAGAAGGCATTTTGATATACTCTCGTAGTAGAGAGGAGCATGCGGGACACTTAAGGATTGTACTTGAAGTCCTGCAGGATAGAGAGCTTTACCCCAAGCTCTCTAAGTGTGAGTTTTGGATGTCCGAGTTAGCATTCCTTGGTCACATCGTTTTAGCTGAAGGGATCAAGGTAGATCCGGCGAAGATCGAGTCAGTAGCATCATGGCCGCTTCCTAAGAACATCAAGGAGGTACGCAACTTCTTAGGATTGGCGGGCTACTACCGGCGTTTTGTGGAGGGCTTTTCAATTATCGCCTGATCTTTGACTTTCTTGATGAGGAAGGCTACGAGATTTGTATGGTCCGAGCCGTGCCTGCAGAGCTCTGAGGAGATGAAGAAGAGTATGACCTCTGCTCCTATTTTAGCTCAGCCAAAGGGCATCGAAGACTTTGTAGTTTACAGCAACGCATCCAAGCTCGGCTTGGGATGTGTTCTGATGCAGAGGGGTAAGGTGATTGCATACGCGTCTAGACAATTGAAGACGTACGAGGAGAATTACCCTACTCATGATCTTGAGTTGGCTGTTGTTGTTCATACTTTAAAGATTTGGAGGCATTATCTGTACGGAGCTACATGTCAAATATTTACAGACCATAAGAGTTTGAAGTACATATTCACTCAACGGGAGTTGAATAACCGTCAGAGGAGATTGTTCGCTCTAAAAGGTGTGTGTGCAAAAAGCTTTATATTTATATCCAAGAATAGTGCCTAACGATAGCAAACCCGTAGTGTACGGATCTATCGTAGTAAGGGCTGATATTCCAGAGTTGATGTGAGGGAATTAGTGAGAACAAAGCAGTAAAGCAGTCTAACTTGTAAAGTAGGCAAAGCAATGATCAAGGTAATGAATATAGATGTAAGAATAATTGGGGAATGCAGATTCTAAAGATCCAAGTATCTGGTTGTGGCTTTCGATTCAAGATGTTTAAAGATGTGTAATGGACAGAGTCGGATAGCAAAGGTATATGATCTAAGGTAGGATATCGTACGGTGAAGTTCCAATACCCTTTTGTCTCACCCAAAGGAATTACTTAACGGATGTTGAGTCTCGTCAACAAAAGAATCTAAGGATAAGATTATACTCTCAATACCAAACACCAAACCTAAGGAAGTCAAAAAGAAGGACATGATAAAGGTTATGATGCTCTCCACCTTAATAGAGGGTTTTGAATCCTCTATTACCTAGAACTCATAAACATTAATAACCAAGCAAGGCTATGGGTATGAAAGGCTCAACAAGGCTAGGGTTAAGCAATCTTTAACTTTGGGTGAAGGTAAAAGCAAAACGTGCACGACGAAAGAAATCACGGCAGGATCTTGGGAAACCACGAGTGTGATTCCTTAAGCACATGCCGTGGAAATCCTTCTGTGAGGGTTTCGACTCACAACTCTCAGGATCCAGTATGTTTACAAGGTTTAATCTATCACCATCTATATCACAACCATCAACCCTTCACCCTAGAATCGCAGGGGGGGGGTTAGCAAACAATCATCATCATATTCAATTCAAGATTTAAGGAAGAAATCAAGAATAGCATACAACCAAGAAAATACAAAGAAGAACTTATAATTCTCAAACAATCGATCTCCGAATCTCAATTTCTGAATCAAATAACAAACAACCGTTGTAGTTGTGTTCTCAAAAGATCAAATTCAAAACCTAAGAAAATCTCACAATTATCTTCAATCTCCAAGTCGCAAATCCAAAAGCTCTTCAATCCCTTTCAATGATGAAGCAAGAGAATCTCGAACGTGGAGTAATTCGTCAAATCTAAGTGTGAATGTGGGTAAGCGAGTGCTCAGCAACGCAGCCGTCAACCCTCTTTTATAGAATAAAATTAGGTCTAAAAGTTCTCCCTTTGCGTTGTTGACGTGGCAATAATGGAACAACTTTTCCCAAAGAAAACCACGGTGACGTCACAAAACCACGAGCGTGGTTTGCCCCGAGATGACTCTCAACCTTTATTTCCACGTGTGAAAATCAACGAATTAATAAAACCTCGGCCGTGGAAGATTGTTCTTGGGTTGTGGTTCTTCCTTTTCGAGGCTTTTCTCCTTTGCTTCACTTCATACTCCTTCCTAGACTTCTCAAATGCTTCCTAATGAACTCCACATCGATCAATAATCCACGAATGCTCTTTTTCCACTCTAATTCAGCATCAATTCACCTAAAATCACAACAAAGCTTGCGTAGATCTCCATTCTAACGTAATAGGTGAATATGCTCATAAATGCTATGAATATACATCCATGTACTTAAAAGTAAGGGAAAAACTACCTATATGTAATCTAAACTAACGCCATATTTCATGCTATCACAGATGGTTGGAGTTGATCAAGGACTTTGACCTTGAGATCTCATACCACTCGGGGAAGGCTAATGTGGTAGTTGATGCCCTCAGTAGGAAGACTCCCCGGAGATGGCGATCGCGAGGATGACAGCTCAACAACAGTTACATTGGGATCTTTCATGGCTAGAGATGGATATCCACTTTCCGGATTCCAATAGCTAGTTGTCCACCTTAGAGATTTTACATGATCTGTTGGTAGAGATCTGACAGAAGCAGGAGAATTGCCCAGCTTTGACACACATCCGAGACCGAATGTCTCGAGGAGAGGCGCCACAATTTGTAGTATGTGCCGATGGAATCTTGAGACGCCATGAGCGAGTATGTGTTGTAACACCCCAAATCCGCGAGACTCGGGGCGCAAATGAGCTAGGATTTCACAGTGGATCCTAACCATAGCCTAACAACAAGTTCACTGGATCTTACAATAAGGCACAGATAGATTAAAACCAAAACATCAAACTGTATAAATATATACAAACAAAGGTTTTACAAAACACCGCTGAGTACAAAACAGCAACACATATCCATACATGTACAAAACATCCCATAATCCCTCGCACAACCTAGTGTATAGAAGCCCTCAGCAGATCACCCATTTGGCTCACTCTGTAGTCCTCCTATCCTGCAAAGCATCTACAACACGGTATGAAACCGTTAGCTAAACATTCATATATAAGATAATGCATAAGCACATACACATGTCATGGAATGGTAAACACCCAATCATGTTGTCACACATTTACCCGTTTAATTATCTTTATAATGTCATACACTCAAGTCATATATATATATATATATATGAAAATATATGACACGAGGAATATATCATCCTCACCTCTGGGTATCATAGTCATCTCGGGTGGTATCGGCGCACTTCCCGTGTACCATAAGGAGTGGTGAAGTACCCATCCCCTGTACCAGGATTGGCCTGACCTACAGAGAACCTCCCAAACTCCTTACAGGATGAAAGGGAAAGGTTTTCACTGCCATTGCAAGGGGGCTATCTAATAAACCATAGGTCGGTAATATTCAATATCGCATTGTATCAAGCATATAACAATCATCACTCATGCATACATCCAATATAGGAATGCAGCAAAGTAAGTCCTATGGACTTACCTCAACCTCAAGATAACCTAAACCACGATCAAATCTAATCCGGAGGATAGCACTGCCTAATAACAAGGCATAAAGAGATATCAAATCTCCTATCAACCAAAGGGGTTACACCTAGACCCAAGGGATCCATAAGGATCATATCCAACCTATAAGCCTCAACAACCTACTAATTCCAAAGCCATAACTAGCATATGTCGATACCATGATATCATCATCCTATTCTCATACTCATACCTAGCATGCTTCTAAACCACCATATAGGAAAGGAAAGGACTCATACCACACTAGGTATGTCTTGGACAAGACGCACCTGCGTGATAAGGAGACGCAGGGGCGAAGCACCAAGGACGCGCAGGGGCGACGACACTCAACACAAGGGCGGTGGCACACCAGGAGCAAGGGCGGCTTCAGGCAGGCGCAGGGCGGCTCAGGCAGGCGCATGGGCGGATGACTGTGCAGAAGCAATCTCCGACTTCTCTTCGAATCTCCACTCAAACTTTTTTACCTCTTTACCATCCAGCAACCATCCACATACATACATACATATATATATATATATATATATATATATATATATATATATATATATAGATCCATTAATACATGTCTAGGAAGACCAACATAAGATCAAACTTGTGGATTCCTAAGCTAAAGGAGAAGGAAAGAAGAAAAGAAGAAAGAAAGAAGAAGGAGAAGAAAGAACTCACCAAGCTGGAACCTAACAGAGGGAAAGGATCCACACCACACACAGAGTTGGCTCTCAAAACTCAGCTTCAACAAACCTCATCATCATCAAAGCTCAAAATTCAAACCAACTCTCTTACAAAACAAAGGAAAACCAAGAAGAAGATCAAAGGAGGAAGAGAAGAAGAACGTGAGGAAGAAGAAGCATGCAAAAGAATGAGGAAACCCTCCCCCATAAACAAAGGAAGAAAGCTTATATAAGAAGCTAAAGGAAGAAGGTCAAGGAGTCAACGAAGGCGGTTGCAACCGCAAGAAACCGCAGGGGCGGGTCCTTGAGCCGCAGGGGTGGAACACAGGGCCGTTGGGGGCGTTTACAGGACCGTTGGGGCGGCTATGCACCTGCATCTCAGCTGAGGCGCAGACGTGGGGTCCTAAAAGACTAATACTCTTACATGTGTACCCTCGGATCGAGAGTTGAGATAACGGATCCTACATGAGGCTCACTTTTCACCTTACTCAGTGCACCCCGGTGCGAGTAAGATGTATCAGGATATCAGACGCTCTTTCTAGTGGGGAGGTCTGAAGCTAGATGTGACAAGATATGTAGCTCAGTATGCGACCTGTTAGCAAGTCAAGATCGAGCATCATCGATCAGAAGGAGAGCTACACCCACTTCCCGTCCCTCGTGAAAGTGAGAAGACATCTCGATGGACTTTGTTACCGGTTTGAGACCGAGTCGAGGTTTCGATGCTATCTAGGTTATAGTAGATCAACTGACGAAGACCACACGTTTCATTCCGATCAAGGAAATGTGGCCGGTAAGTCGATTGGAAGAGGAGTTCATTAGACATATAGTGAGACTTCATGGAGTACCTAGGACTATAGTTTATAATAGAGACGGACGGTTCACTTTGAGGTTCTGGCAGCAAATGCATGCCGCCCTAGGTACGAGCTTGTAGTTCACGACTGCTTATCATCCTCAGGCCGATGGTCAGTCCGAACGGACCATCCAGACTCTGGAGGACATGTTGAGAGGCTGCGTGTTAGACTTGGGACGGGTGTTGCCAGATCATCTTCCAATAGTGGAATTTTCGTATAACAACAATTGACACACATCGATCAAGATGGCTCCTTATAAGGCTTTATACATACAGAGATGTCGTACCCCACTGTGTTGGGATGAGCCGAGTAGTGCTAGTGGTGTAGCACCTGAGCAGATTCAAGATGATATGGCTCGAGTATCAGTGATCCGAGAGCGGATGTTAGCAGCACAAAGTCGTCAAAAGTCTTATGCAAATAAGAGGCGCAAACCTTTGGAGTTCCAAGTTGGAACTCAGGTTTGGTTGATAGTATCCCCAACACGAGGCGTCAAACGCTTCGGCGTCAAGGGGAAGTTGAGCCCCAGTCTTTCATGTGTGTCAGCTACGGGAGTACGTACCAGACCCGAGACAATTTTGTCAGTCACGAGGATCTAGTGGTTGAGCCAGATCACATCTTTGTTGAACACCCGACAGCTGTCTTAGAGCGTAGTATGAGACGCTTACGTTCGAATGGCATACCGATGATGAAGATTCAGTGGTCGATGCGAGGAGCTGAAGAGGTGACCAAGGAGACAGAGGATAGTATCTAGAGGAACTATCCAGAGTTTTATGTCGAGTTGGATGTACCTTTAGCATAATTGTTGCGTTTTGGGTTCCTTTGTTGAGTTTTACATACGCTTTTATGGCGTTTAGTGTTGCGTGCCCCGTGTAGGAATATATAAGTTGAGTTAAGCGTTTTTGTGTTGTTGTTATGCGATCTTTCGGGTTGTTGCAAGTTTCAGAACAAAACTTCTTTTTAAGAAGATCTGATGTAAGACCCCAGTTTGTGCCTTCACTGCCCCAGCGCTAAGTCTTGTCTGTCATCGCCTCTGCGGTGACAGTGAGCCGCCCCTGCGGCTGGCCACCCCTGCGGCTGGCCACCCCTGTGGTTGGCCGCCCCTGCGGCAGGGAAATCCGCTCTGCGGATTCGCCACAGATCGTGGCCGATCTATTTTCGTTCGTTTTATCTTCTTTCCATAGATAGAATATTCGATCTTCTATCTTATGGGTCGGCTTCCTTATCTTCTTCCTAACCCCAAAACGTCCTTCCTTCTATCTTTCCACCCCTTTTCTATAAGTTTCCTCTTTCCCTTCTTTTGCCAGTTTCTTGCATACGTTCTTCAACCCTGAGAGCTGTAGTCGTTTCCCTTGCTTCCCCTGTGATCTTGTTGAACGTGTAAGTTCCTTCTTATCTGATTCTTCCTCATGTTCATGAGTTGTTGCATGCCCTTTCCTTCGGTTTTGCTTTATTCTTTTGTTCTTCCTTTTATTCTTCTCCAAGGATTAAGATCGAGTCTTGATTCTTGTTGGTCGTACCGTTGTTGATATGTATTGAGTTGTGACGTGGTTGTGTGTTGAGAGAAGCAAGCTTTGGCCTTTGGTGAAGTTCCTTGCTGTCGAAGAAGAAGTCGACGTTTCTGTCACAAAACCCGCCCTCGCACCCTGTAGTGCCGCCCTTGCGCCTTGTCTAGCCGCCCCTGCGGTTTCCTTTACAGTAGCTCCCATCTTTGGTGAGATGCTTCCTTCCTTTCTTTCCTCGTTCCTATCCTTGATTCTTATGGATGTTATTTCCCCTGAGTGTGCTATAAGACTAAGGTCGAGCCCTTAGCATGTGGAGATCTCTTAGAGCTCATCGAGACTAGAAGTTATAGACTTCTAGCAATCGTTTCGTTTCTGATTTGTGATGCCTTGTTAAACAGGATTTCTTTTCTTCTTTCCTGAGGATATTTGAGTTGTTATCTGAGAATTTGAGTTACCTTTGAGTGAGGTAACTCCCTTGGACTTACTTAGCTGCATTCCGTATATTAGTTTGATTATTTTGGCTTGATTGTGTTGTTGTTATTGCTATAAGGAATAACCGGAACAAGGATTGACCTTTATAACCGTAATTGGCCCAAGTGTATTATAACCGGGTGGTTACCGCTTGTCCAGTTCAGAATGGGGAAACTGGGAGGTGCTCTTGCGACTAGTCCAGCAGGTGACGGAAGGATGCATACGTTCTATTCCTGTTGGTGACAGGGGACAGAGGCGAGATCGCAACGACTCTCGTGTAACAACCATAAGGTGAATTAGTAATTGGATAATATAGTGAAAGATAATAACCGGCTGAGTATGAGCATGTTATGTGTTTACTTTACCTTATGTGTGTTTGTGCCTTTACTGTCTTTTTGATATGTAGAATGTTAGCTAACGGTTTATGCCGATGTTGTAGATGCCTTGCAGAATATAGGTGCTGCTGAGTGATCCGGACGGTGTGGTCAGCCGGTGTTCACGTATATTTTAGGACGGGATCGAGTTTATGTTTCAATTGTTGTCTTTCCCTTTGTTTTGAACTCGGTTGGGAGTCTTTTACGTTTTCCTTTGTTATAACCTTTGGTTTTATAAATAGTTTTGTTTTTTCATTTGTTTGTGTCTTGTTGTAAGATCCGTTGTGTCGTTGCTACTCCGAGGGTCGGGACCCAATGTGAGGTCCTAGCCCAAAACGCTTCGAGTTCCCAGAATTTGGGGTGTTACAGATGCCATATACAGAATATAAAAAAATTAATTATAGATGAGGAAGAGGTCACAACAACACCATATACAAGACTTTAAAAAATTCATATTTCGAACCAGTACACACCATCATTCGGCTCACCCACTCCAATCATCATTTGCGAAACTTGGTGATGTATAAGACAAAATTTAGATATAAGAAGAATACTACATTTATTCTCAGTAGTTAGACAATTCAAATATATTAAGTTTCACTTTAAATCAGGAACAAATAATACATTAGATAAGGATAAATAAGGATTTGTATTTACCATACCAACGCTTGTAAGTTGTAACGTAGTTCTAATACCATTAGGTAATTGGATTATCTACTGATTAATATAATAAATTTGATCAATAAAATTATATTATTCGGCATATGTACGGAAGCCTCCTATCCAATATCCAGGATAAAGATTTATTATATGTCATTGTTTCATTTGTAGACGCATGATATTGTTTGAATTTTTCTGACAAATTTACCCATTAAGCAACGGTAACATTAGAACTGAGTTGAACACAATGAGGGAAGATTGGGTTGTGATAGTAGCACTATTATCTTGTGGGATCTGCATTGCATTTGTTGAACCATCCCTAGGACAACCTCGTTGAGATTGTGTAGAAAGGGTTGTTGCCGGTAGTGGATGACGTGGAACTGCTGGTGTTGGGACGGTATAAGGATTTGAGACCCCCTCCCATTGTTCCACCATATTGGATAACCCATGAATTTGATGCATGGAGATTTTCCGTGACCAATTTTACTGCAATGTGTACAATATAGATGAGATTTATCGGGTTCACCTGACGATTGACAAAAGTAGTTACGAGCAACCAATTCCATTGAGTCAATACAAGGCTTGGTCTCCAAAGTTGTCGTGCATGAGCACTCTTCTTGGTTCACAAGCGAGTAAACTTTGTTTAAGTTCGGTAAAGTTTGCTTAGATATTATATGAGATTTGAGGTTGTGGTAAGCATCGTCGAGTCCGATGAGAAATTGGTGAACTCTCTCATCTTCCATTTTGGTTGTCAATCTTTGAACATGGACCACAACATGTACTTCTAGAGGGAAGAGAAGTACTTACTCGTCCCACATACGCCAGAGGCAACCGTAATAATTGGTTATTGTTTGCCCATATTGATGGTATTGGGCAATATTAGACCTCGGGTTGAGAATGTGTGGTATGTTGTTGGGAGAAAAGAGTTGCTCGATATCCAACCACAAATTCCTCGTTATGTCAATGTAGAGAAGATGGATCGGAGAGATGAGTCCATAGTTTGCAACTTCCATGCCATTAACATTGAGTTTACCGTCTGCCAATGTACGAAATTCGTGGATGTGGCTTCGGGTGCTTCGACTGTTCCATTGATATAGCCAAGTTTCCGTTTGGCTCGAAAGGCGTTGTACATAGTTCGTTTCCATTTCGAGAATTTATTTCTTTTGAGGCTCACCGAGTAAATAAACAAGTTTGGATGATCCAAAGGATGTAGATAATACGGATTTGTAGAATCGAACGTGGTGGTAGGCGTCATAAGCTCGGATGAAGACGAGAGGCATATATTGATTAGGTTGAAGGATCGTTTTGAAGTTTGTCTGATACCATGAAGTAATGGCAATGATTACTCAAAAGTATACTGTAGCTTATTAACTTGTATGGAATAGGTATATATACAGAACATACACTCCTAAATAGAAGAAGTATAACATGAAAGAAGATATGTAATATTGTATATGTAGTCTAGAGAAATAGAATATGTACATCAGCGTTATACTAGAGATTTCTATTACTTCCCCTCAAGTTGGCGCATGAGTATCTCGAATGCCCAATTTGTGTAAAAGGGAGTGAAATTGTTGTTGGCTTGGCTTTGTAATGATATCCTCAAGTTGGTCCCCAATTTGAACCTGAGATGTATGCATGGTGCGGTTCTGAAAGTGGTCATAAACGACATGGAAATCAACTTCTATGTGCTTTGTTCGTTCATGGAATACTGGATTCGATGTTATGTGTAGAGCAGACTGATTGTCACAACAAAGCTCCATCGGTTGAGGATGAGGAATGTGGTGGAATTCTACAACTCTCTCATGCGGTGTGACTCCCGATGCAACTCTGGGGCAAGCTTGACGGAGGTCACAACGGCGAGCACTTTGATTTGGCCGGAGAAATTTAAGTCGATTTTGTGTAGCCGTCTTCATTTCCTGCAGGAGCTCTCTTGTGGATCGACTGCGTTGTTGATGTTACTGGATCATTGCCGGAGTCCAGCTATGTCGCTGTCGGATGGTACGGCGTCATGAATTTAGAACTCTAAGCTTTCATAATCTAATAAACAAGTTTGAATTGTAGAACATAGTGATTCATTTGATTGTGCTATTTTGTCTTATAAGGAATTAGGAAAATATCTCATAAATTGTTGGTCGAGAGAAAGCCCGACTTTTATGGCTTCTTTTTTCTTTTTTTTTTTCTTTTTTCTATGATAATTAAAAAAACATTTAATTCAACGAAAATTAATTTTTTTTAGTAATTATTAGGATTTGAGTCTAATTTGTATAATTTAAAAAAGGAGCTTTATTATTTTATTTATCTATCAAGAATTCTAAATAGTTTTATGGTTGACCTCCTAAAACACATTAGAATAGCATAAAATATTCACTACAATAATTGTCGGTATGATTTCTTAATGTTTTTACATGTAAAACATGCCCCCTCTTGTGATTTAACTATTATATTAATTTTTCCTATGTTGGTAATTAGGATTAAAAAAATCCCCCTCCTCCTACACGTGCTTCGATAAATGTGTCTTGAAAATCCCGACAACAATCAATTATTATAATGTCCTCCACGGATGCAAGATATATTGTAGTTAATGAAGGTTAAAAGAAAGATATTAAGATTTAAAATATGTTATCTGAGGTTGATAGAAAACTCCACACAACTACCTTGTACATGGAAAATCATAATGCTCTTTATCATTATAAATTTCGAGCTGATCATGAAAGGATAAAGCATATTGATATATATACCATTTCATAAAAAAAATTGGAGAAGAAAAAAAACATATTGCCAATAAGATTGATGGTACGTATAACTAAAAAAAATATACACTAAAAAAGTGATTGTCAAAAGATATATATTTTGTAGGAATTCCCTCCATGTGAAAGGGATCGTGTAAGATGATCACTTAATCACGATGAGTAGGTCGATGACTATATTGGATTGTCTGGTCCAATATTGGTTGTAATTTAGGAATTGAGTGGGTATATTGTTGGGACTTTATGTAATTCTCTAAGCTTAATCCAAGAGACTTTAAGAGAATACTAGAACTATGAAATCAACAGTGTAATATGGTCAAAATATGTGACAAACCAGGTTTAGTGTTAAATCACTAGGTTATGTGTCGAAAACCAAGAATCCAACAACAAGTACATTTGTTGGAGGTCCAATTGACCCCACATATGTTTTAATTTCTCTTGCTACAACCTTTGGTTTGGACAACGACTCAACTTTTGCTCCACTTGACCAAGGATCACACTATGAATTAGAGCTTAGCTCCTTGATTCGTTAAGTGAAAGACAACATTCAATGTTGTTTGAGATATACAAGCTAACTTTCGTAAGAAAATCCTTAACGGAATCATTATAGATTCCTCGCCTACTTTTATAATGCTATGAGTGAAAAGAAGAATTATGGAATATAGCATCTTGATTTCCGTCATTGTTTTACATCCCTAGAATTCTTCGTGTGAGATCTAAAGAGAAAGAGAAGAAGCATTCAAGTTCTTCAGTTGATATGTTATTCAGTGGGATACATCTTTGTAGAAGCTTACTTTGTTAGAAAAGAATAGTAATATTAATTATATAATATTATTACATAATATTAGGTTAGTATAATTTGAATATTATGTGTTACCTAGTTTAGTTTATATACTATTTCTTACCTAGTTTATTTATCATATATAAGATATTATGTCTTTAATATTTATTTGTAATCCTATAAACAAGATACAATAACAACAATGTAAATGTGTGGTTCTTCCCTTCATTTGTGTGGGTTCTCAAACCCTAACATTATAATGGTATTAGAGCATTTGGTCTAATGGCACTTTCGATCATATTTACTCATTCAAACACTTCCAACGCATGCTTATGCCGATCCAAACATTGCATCTATGTTTATACAAAGTCAACTTTGTTGATCCAAACAATGGTTCATCCGCACTCCGTTCCGGCTCGTCCAAAACGACTAACTCGGATTGGTATGTTCCGATCACCACAAATGGGGTCAACTTTTTCCCGACCACAACCTCGGTTACAACTAGTAGTTGGGTTTACCGGAGTTGTATTATACTCCATACTTTGATTATTTTCTTAATTGTATGTATTCGGGCTTGGTTTTAGTCTACTAATGGCTTTGCCGAAGGTGAACTAGCCATTGACCCGAGGGTTTGGGCACATGTTTGACTTATGAGTGTCTGTCTGTAGATGGATTTTCCAAAGGTGAGTGAGCCCATGCGTAGTGATGGTGTTGGATGTACTTTCAGTCACATCAGTTTCAGGATAATATGTATGTTTGCCTTTCCGGAGTACTTTGTGTTTGTGTGTTATTTTGGACCATAGACCAACATTCGTAGGCATGTATATATATTTTGTTCTTGTAGTATAATTGGGCCTTAACGGGCCCGGTTATGTTGTTTCACTTTTCTATGATATTACCATTACCTGAAAAAAGCTAGAGATAAAGAGCGGGAAGAAGAGAAGAAGAGTGCAAATGATCAAGTGGACTGCTAAGAGAAGAAGAAATGACTTGCATTTGCATGAAAGGAGGAATCGGGTCAAGAAATATAGATCCATATATGCAAGGAGATCACGTGTGCAAGAAGGCTTGCTTTCCCATACCAGATCACGTAGAAGGAAGCAAGGGCATGTAACACCCCAAATTCTCAAAACTCGAGGCACTACAGGTTAGGACCTCACAGTGTATCCTGACCCTAGTCTGACAACAACTTCACCGGATCTTGCAACAAGACAAAAATAGAAGTAAAACCAAAATAGATAAAAAATGAAAATATGTCAATAATCCAATAACAAAGGACAAGACTCTCAACCGAGTACTACAATATATAATGTCAAAATGTAAAAGAAGAACTAAATAAAGAACACAACATCCCGTCCTATAATATATGGAAACCCGGCTGACCACTCCATTCAAATCACTCGGCATCCCTGCAAGGCATCTACAACGACGGAAAATATCGTTAGCTAACAACCTACATATTAGAAGAACTATAACAACACACACATCATTGCAAATATAAAACACTCATCATGCTTACACAGAAGTTCATCTATTATCTTGTATTAAAAAGTCATACATTTTCTTATTCCACTTACGTTGTGACACGAGGATCTCCTAAACCTCGCCTTTGTCCCCGTGTACCAACAGGACTGGATCCGATGTACCTCACCGTATACTTGTTTGGGATAGTCTTAGAGAACCTCCCAATCTCATGTCATAGTTGGTTAGTGATGTCAGCACCCGTTTTACATACACTTGGGCCACATTACAATAAAGGTCGTCCTACTCAAATTATAGTTATTAAACACTCAAAGGAAACAAC
The DNA here is from genome assembly GCA_033239125.1 of Fagopyrum homotropicum. Lineage (NCBI taxonomy): Eukaryota > Viridiplantae > Streptophyta > Magnoliopsida > Caryophyllales > Polygonaceae > Fagopyrum > Fagopyrum homotropicum. Next base: position 32,134,063 of record BSWB01000003.1, read on the forward strand.
ACTATCACAAATCGTGCTAACATGTAGAAATTTAGCTAAGTAAGCCAAAGGGACTTACCTATATCAAGGTAATCTCAGCTAATCAACACTCTCAGTCCCGCAGGAACAAACTCCACCGCCTGATAACAAGGACACGTGGGTCAATCATCTATCCCTCATCTAGAAGGCTATAGCTCATAGGTCCACCATGACTATCATAAGTCTATCCTAATAACTTATCCACATTCATATCTAATTGCAATCTATCCTTATAACAAGTTCCGAAAACTGCATCAAAGTAGTTTTCTTACACTTAATGTATCTCATCAACATCCTCAAAACCGCCTAAAGCATTCATTTCTCAAGATTAACATCTCTTCACCACTAACTGACATTCACTCTAGTTCTGCTAGGTTCAACCTAACATGATACTAACAATAATCAACCTAAGAGAACAATAAGGGATCAACCTACCAACACATGGTACTTTATGGAAGGATGACGTGGGCGTGGGAACAAAGAAGTGCGGACGCGGGAAAAAGGGTAGTGCGACCACGGCAAGAAGAAGGCGCACGGCGACAGGTTCAGTCGCAATCTTCTTTGATCGCCGTTGTTGTTCTTCGATCCAAACTCTTAAGGCAATCTCTTGATCCCTTGCTATTGTTGTTAGAGATCACAACAATCATGAGGATCCATGAGTACACATATAAAGTAAGGAATAGGAAAACGAGATCGGACTTTTCCTCTCCTACACATTCAACCGAAAGGACTTGTGACTGCGTTTCTCTGCGTGCTAGAGACAAAGAAGAGAGTTCCTTGTCTGTGATTACTTGATCGACCCAGATTAAAGGTTAAAGCTTATGATGGAATTAACAGAAGATGAAGAAAGCAAAGTGAAGAGAGGAGGGAAGAGATTAAGAGAAGAGAAGCAACTTACGTGAGAGGAAGGAAAGGTAGAACGTCTAGGGTTCTAGAGAAGGAGGCAAGCTGAAAGAAAAAAGGAAACGACAAAGATCGGGATAGGAGTAGAAAAGGAAAGAAAATCCCGACGGTTACAAAAGATAAGACGCGGTTTGTTGTTTCACTACGACCGCGGGAAACAACATATGCGACCGTGGCGGCGCGGCCCGGGTAGGCAATCATAATGCGACCGCGGGCGCACCCGCGGTGACTCAAGTAACAAACCGGAACAAAATTCCCGGTTGTTACAGAACACATGAAGCATTCTAGATGGATCAAAATATGTGGTTAATTTTGACCAATTGGTTCTTATTTTCCAGTCCATAAGTAACTTCTTTAATTATGGGTTATATTTTATGTATTGGGCCTTTCATGTTATTTTCACCTCATGTTTCTTTAATTTGGTATTAAGTTATTTGAGTCATCTAATAAAGAGACTTAAAAGGTATAGTTTTTGAGATCTTATCTTGAGATATCTTTTATTTTATCTTATTCAAAATATTTAAGGATGATCTTATAGCTTAGAAGATAGATTTTGCCGATCATATTTCTCTTATTTAAGAGGATTTTTGGCCTCCATGTTATGCAGCTTGAAATTTTCAAATGTAAAGAAGTTTTGTTTCAAAAAAATGTTTCTTCCAACGTGGAGAGAGAGTGACGTCTCGTTCGCCCAATAGCTTGGACTATTTTGCATTGTTCTACTTGTGTCTACAAGTTAATATATTCTCAAACCATTCACAAGTCTCCTTCTTGTGTTCTTTGGATGATGTTCCTTAGGCAAAGATTGTATTGAAAGGGTTCTACGATCGTTTTTGGTTGTGTATTAGGGCCTTAGTTTTCCTAGTGTTCTTCAGGTGGTTGTATAGGGCTTGACTTATCTATCCATCTACCGCTCCATCATCATCATTACCAGATCTTCCCTTCATACCATTCAATCATCCTCTTTTCTTTCATCCCCTACCCACATTTGATTGATTCCTATTATAAGAATCAACACCGTGTCATCCATGTTGGTGTCGAAAGATCTAGACTCATCACAACGTCTTACCCCGTATCAATATGTGTACCCTTATTCATGAAAAGTTTTGAAATCACTCCTTGAGAATTTAGATTAATTATAGTAGAATTTTATTAATCGTGAAACTCTATAGGAAAATAAAATAGAGCAAAGTAAATACATTTTGCATGGAAAATGAGAAACATCATCATATGAATAAACTTTATGAATAAACAATGACATATAAATGGATTAGATTCGTTTTCATTTCGTTTCCGTTTTCAGAGTTGAAAAACAGGCCCTAAGTTGTTTAAAGGTAAACCAAAGTTGTTTAAAGGTAAACTAATACTTTGAGAGAAAGTTGAAATAGCCTTTATCGCTTGTATTCTATAAAAAAGAATCACCTACCACTATGGTGCTCAAACCTTATCACTTTATCAATCTCGTTACTCTATACTTATCAACTTATTAGTAGTGCAACACTTGCAACTATTTGCGGCTCTTGTCAACTAAGAATGATTATGTCGGTTTCATCTTCCTACTCCTTATGTTCCTCTAAACAAACCTTTTTATTAGTTGTATTTCTAGATTTCTTTACGATTAGAAACAAATGAAGTTGAAATTTAACTTTACCGTAAAATTCATTTAGGGCCCGTTTGGTTTTAACTCCGGAATCGGAATCGGAATGGAAACGAATCTAGACAATACGTATACCCTTGTTCATTAAAATTTTTGAAATCATTCCTTGTGGTTTGTAGTAATTGGATGAGAGTTTGATTACTTTTGATACCCTGTAGGGTAACAAAATGTGAGGAAGCAAGTGCATTTTTCATTAAACCATGGGGAATGATTCCATAAAATTTTATGAATATGGATATACATATGGACTAAATTCGTTTCCATTCCGTTTTCGTTTCCGGAGTTGGAACCAAACGGGCCCTTAGTCTTAACAAATATATAAATTAATGGTTAGATTTTATACATTCTCTCTCCTATCTCAGTTATCTTATATTCATTTTTAAAGTTCATTAATATTACGAGATTTTTTAACTTCACTTATAAAATTTGATATTAACTTCACCAAAGGAAAATCCAGATTTTCATTCTTTGATTTGGGTGTGAGTTAAGAATGTTGTTTGATTTGGGTTTTGTTTTGTCGTTAATTCCGGTGTTATTTTTTTCTCCTTAAATTTAGATTTTGATTGACTACTTGATTTGAATATGTCTTTCTAAATCACCCCATTGTTTGTATAAACACCAAATTTGATTCCTGAAAATTGCACTAGGAATGAAGAATACCATATTAAGGTTGAACAAGGACAAAATGAAATGACTTGGTCATTCTTTGTTCTTACAATAAATAAGAAGGGTCGTCTAATGAGCTTTAGAAACTTGCCAAAATGAAAATAACTTGGTCATTCTTTGATTATTGAATGTTTCAATAGAAATGAAGAACATCATATTAAGGTCGATCATAGTTTTTCTTATAATATGATTGAAAATTTGTCACTTATGTTTTTTTTCTTATCTAATTTAATGATATTCCATTAAACGAGTAATTTTTTTAATGATTTTTTTATTATTGAGCTCATAACCATTATGGTTTTTGTAAACAAATAAATCGGGGGTTAACATAATGGAGAAACATATATGCATGGCGTTTAAATTAAAAATGACACAATTCAACACTCAACAGATACGTTGAATATATTAAACTTCAACGCAAAATGACAGTGTTGAAAAAAATTAACTTCAACGTTGAGCGTCTACGTTGAAGTTGAAACCCTACAAGAAGTGATGACGCCCCGCCGCCGCTCTTCATCCTGCAAATACACTTATGAATCAAGAGGACTTTTATAGGTTGTAACTTGGCCGGCCAGGTAAAGCATAAGGGTGAGGAGTTTTATATGGCTATGTATGCAAAAAGATCCGGGAACCAGGACGTATCGAGTTCCTCAGTTGGTTATTATCATGCAAGCCGGATTTCTTTGCTCTTACTCAAAACATGTTACATTTCTTCACTTTAACACTTTTGTACTTTGTAAAAACAACATTCCTTCTTTTCTTCTTTTTCAACTAGATCCAAGTGGTGCACAATGATATTTCTTAATTTTGACTTTGTTCTTCTTAACTTTATGCACTTACACCACCCGGATCTTTATACGTTGATGCTCTTTACTACACATGACCTCATACTTGAATATTGCTTTCTTTCTCCAATGCATTGTGTCACCTCCTAATTTCCGGATGGGTCAAACAAGGAAAAACACGAATAGATATATTTTTATGGAGCGACAAAGAAATTTGAATTCATGCCAGAAGGGGATAATAAGATGGAAATTTATGCGCGTAGTAGTCAAAAGTTACAAAAGGCTTAACACATACACGACTCAATTATTTCATAAGTTGTAAGTACATAAACAAGCATGCAGTTTCGAAAGAAACTCAATCGTAAATTTGAGATAGTCAAAACATATAGGAGATCACTCATGAAAAAAATACACAAACAATGTGTGCATAAGGCTTAATGAAAACTCACAAGGCAATGTCATGAAACATAATTATTTGTCATTAAATCCATATCTCAATGACATATATAAGGTTGAAGAGCGAGATCTCGAGCATCCTCAACCGGTATACAAACCGGAAAGAGAGAAATCATATTTCAAGAAAATAAGATAACACAAAAATATAATATGCATGCTGATAGAATACGAGCGAGGTCAAATGAAGTTGAGCAAGGAGGTCGATTGACCTATTTACCATAAGTCGAGGTACCTACCCCTGGACAAAGAGGAGAGAATCGTAGAAACAAAAATGTGTATGCTGATGATTTTTTAGGTGCTCAGTTGAGCGACCACCAAGGCAGTCGAGCAACTTGAGTCCGAAAAGACGAGGGGAAAAGTTTTCAATAACAACATTAGAAATTTTAAAACGAAAAGGAAGATTTATAAATCCGTTTGAAAATCATTTTGTACACCACCCATACTTAAATCTTGTATTGTCCTTAATGTAAGCAATATATAAGAATAAAGTAAAGAGAAACTCGCAAAATGGTATAGGGTTGCATCCCTATCATCGCTTATTTAAGGTATTTTAGTTGGACTAGAGTCGCTCAATTCGGCGGTGGATCCATGATCATCATCATTTCACGTAGTGCTTTGCCATATTGCCTTTATGCTTTCTTGAATGCTTTGGAATTCCTTTTGAAAGAATTGAAATATTTAGATAGATCCCCTCTGAAGAATTCAATTATATCATCAATCAGTTTAGTAAGGTTTTCTACCCTATTTCTTTGGGCAACAATAGCAACTTTGTAGGCTTCTGTCTACCTCCTTTCTATTATTTTGAGGATCTCTTCCTTGATGGCATGTATCCTTTTTTTGACATTTCGGCCATTGTCTCCTTGACTTTAATTACTATTGCTCGTACACGAGGATAGGAGCCTCTCGTACGTTCTATCCTACCCTTAATGAACTCATCCGCATTTGATATCTCAAGCAAAGCGAACGGTTTGCTTTGATTACTCTTGCTCCTTGTTTTGGTTACTATTGTGGTACACAACAACATACAGTGGGATTGGGTGTGTTTATTTTAGTAATTATTTATAAATTAAATAATATTAATGGTGATTTTAGAAAATAAAATATTATTATCAAAATCATCCGATGAAAAAAAAGGAATGTAGTACTGTAAAAAATGAAGTTCAATAACTGAGAAAAAGAATCCAAATACAATACTATCTATAAGAAAAATAGATCACAAAAAGAGAGCAATATATTTTAAAAATATGAAGAAAATTATTATGTTGTAATAATAAAAGGGAAAATTGGATGGGTAGGTGAAATTAAGGGAAGAAATATAGAGTTATAGGGCATGCAAATACTATGAAAAATGTTACACCCCGAATTCTCAAAACTCGGGAAGTCACTAGGTAGGACCTCACAATGGGTCCCGACCTTAGCTTGACAACAATTTTACTAAGATCTTACAACAAGACACAAATAAGGAAACCGAAATTCATAAAATGGTATTTTAATGTCATGAATGTAACAACAGCGTCTAACAGCCAACAACGTACTTAAGGTAATAAAAGTCTACATAACATCATACTAGAAAGGAAACAACAATGCAAAACCCAAAAACCCCACTCTAAGGAGTACGGAGACCTGACTGACCACTACTTCCGGATCACTCAATTGCTGCTCTGATTTGTGGTAAATCTAAATAACAACATAAATCAACCGTTAGCTACCTATCTAAACGTTAGATAAATGAAAATAGCACACACACACACAATAGCAAAACTAAACACATATCATGATTTGTGGTAAATCTAAATAACAACATAAATCAACCGTTAGATACTTATTTTGTGACACGAGGGATTCCCAAAGCTCGCCTCCGTCCCCGTGTAACTATCAGGAATGGATCCGATGCATCTCACCTTGTACCTGTATGGTCTGGGTATAGAGAACCTCTCAGTCTCTTGTCAAAGCTGGGCAGTGATGTCACGGCCCATTATACATACACTTGGGCCTTAAAATAATAAAAAGTCTTCCTAGGCATGTTATAATTATTAAACAATCAACACACACCACTATCATCATTCAGCTAACATCTAGAAACCAGCTAAATAAGTCGCAAGGACTTACCTGAATCAAATCTCAAATCTCGTTATCTCGACTCGGCTTGTAACCGTAGAAACTCAATCGCTTGTTATACAAGGCAAGTGGATCAATAATGTATCCCACTTTCTTAGAAATCTCCAATTTCTAAGATATATATCTATCATAAAGAAATTACCAAAATACCCTTATAATGGTAAATGACCATTTTACCCCTGGTCCCAAAGCTCTATAAAATTCTATAACAAAGTTCCAAACTATTCTTTGGAACTCAAAACCACACTCAAAACTATCAAAGGGAAGTTTGCTAAAGATTTAGAGGAGTTCACTACATTCTTGACTTTCATAAAAGTCGCTAAGGTCCAACTTTGGCTTAAGATATGAGAACCGAATAAAAATACAAAAAATTCCAAATAAAATATCTAGATCTTCTACATGATGCACTCTGCTCATAGAAGCAAGAAAATCTTAGAAATACCCAACAACAACTTCTACACAATTCTTCAAAGTTGGATACAAAATCCAGGAATTCTATACTTAGCCAAATTCTGAGTCATTTCACAAACTGCACAAACAGTCGACTTTGAGATCCTATAGATCCAGATCCGACCGTTGGATCGGTCTTCACTTCTAATACATCACAGTATACATATCCATCTATATCATATTAAAAATTGAACGGTGGATGATGCTTTTAAGGTCTCTAAACTTAAGTTCAAACATGACTGCACAACACAAAATATTTTCAGCACTTTTCAGCAACAACCAGAACACAGCTTACATCCTCGACTTTGAAAAATCATAACTCCTAAGCCTCTTCATGAAATCCTCTAAAATTTTGATATAATACTATGTAATCCTAACTATGACATATCCGAAATCCAAGTCAGACATAGATCAAAAACCTATTCAAAACTATCTCACAAAACTGCATCACACGCAATTTTTCTCAACACTCAGCACACTTATAAAAACTAGACGAGAAGCCAACTTTGGGACACGATAACTCTCAAACTGTAACTCCGATTATTCTCAAATTTTAGTATAATATACTATGCAATACTGAATAAGACATATCCGAAAATCTGCCGAAAAGGAAGAGTATAGCTTACCCAAAATTAAACCCGAAGTTGGTTGTTGGTCACTTCTTAAATACTTAGAAAATGCACGTATCCTTGTTGCTCCTCTATGAATGTTCTGGGTAGATTTAGGAGACCTAAAAGACACTCGTTAGGCATGAAATATATGGACGGAAATGCAAGGAAGAGAAAGGCATCAACCTTACCCGATTTCAAATCTCATGGAGAAGGAAGGAGACTGCACAAGGATGCTGTACAGCTTGATGTTGCACATAAGAGAGGAGAAACGTCCATGATTCCCCAGGACTGCGTGCACTATGAGGGAAGAGTTTGGTCACTGTCTCCTAGAGGCGTACCTGCGGCAGTGATGGGCGCGACTAGTTCTTCCTGGCTCGTGTTGTGCGACGGTAGAGGAGGAGAAGAAGGTGAGTTCGAGTGAGGGTTGCGATAGATAGGAGGTGTGAGTGATGATTGTACAGAGAGGGAGAAGGGAAGATCACCTGCGTGAGTGAGAGAGACCAAGAGGGAAGATTTGCTGCTTGTAGGAGGTTGTGGCTAGCGTGCAGAGTGGAGTGTTCCTTACTGAATGACGTTGCTGCGTCGCCCGTGAGGTCTGTGGCAAGGTGCGCCGTTACGCAAAGCAAAGGGAGGAAGGCGGCCGGTAGAGGTTACGACAAAGCTTGTGAAGACAGGGTTATGTGAAGGAAAAAGGTGAGGTTAGGGGAGAGATGTCCGTTGCGGCCACGAGGACGTGGAGCTTCCGAAGAGAGTTGCCTGGGTTGGTGCTTCCTTCTCCTTTGGGCAAAGGTGACGTCTAGTAGCAGTATGGGTTGTCCTGGGCTGGCTGTTGAAGCCTCCACTCATGGCCTTGCCAATTGCTTGGCATGGGCTGAACTGAAATGAAAGAGGTGGGTTGAAAGAGGAAGGGGAGAGATGGGTTGAAGTGTATGTCAAGGCTTGTCATGACATTATCATGGCCTTATTAAAATGGTTTTAACGAGATGGATTGTCATGAGCTTGTCATGAACTTGTCAAAACTTGCCATGACCTTGTCATCAATATATATATATACACACACACTAGGGTTTGCAAGATTAGGGTTTGGTGATCATAATTTCATCATTTTATGTGAGTTTATACTTGCATAAAATGATAGGATTTGTGAGCTAGATATCATAACAAAGATCCACGGGTCGAAATCCGGTTTAAATCGGAATTAAGCGGAATTAAACTTCCAAATATTACAAAAAATCTAAGTTTTTTTTTTTAAATCACCAATATGCATTTTTTTTTTAAATATCAAATAACTTGAAACACCCAAAAAGGAAGAAAGGTGTAAAAATAAGAAAGAAGTGTGTAAAGGAATGCAAAAACAACAAATCAATAAAACAAATATAAAAAAAGATGTTCTGATTCATGATATCACTTATTGTGAACTAAGGGTATGAACCATTGACTATCCTTATGTTGGTCTCATAATTTCGAATGTGATCTTCGATGTTGATTGATCTTGTTTCCGCAACTACAATAACAAGCGTTAATAAGAAACTTATTTGACAAAAGAAAAAGAGATAGGGACATAATACCGGATTCAATCTAGATTGATTAAATCGAGTATCAACTTGGATCTTAGATGAGCATGATTCAAACCAAGTAGAACAAAAGTAATGTTGAATATATTATATACCATGGATAACTTATCGATATTGGTAATTATTCACAATATCAATTATTACAGTGTCCTCCACGGATGCAAGATATATTGTAGTTAATGAAGGTTAAAAGAAAGATATTAAGATTTAAAATATGTCATCCGAGGTTGATGGAAAACTCCACACAACTACCTTGTACATGGACAATCATAGTGCTCTTTATCATTATAAATTTCGAGTTTATCATGAAAGGATAAAGCATATTGATATAGATACCATTTCATACAGAAAAATTGGAGAAGAAATAAACATATTGCCAATAAGATTGATGGTACATATAAATTAAAAAAAATTTACACTAAAAAAGTGGTTGTCAAAAGGTATATATTTTATAAGAATTCCCTTCATGTGAAAGGGGTCGTGTAAGATGATCAGTTAATCACGATGAGTAGGTCGATGACTATATTGGATCGTCTGGTCCAATATTGGTTATAATTTAGGAATTGAGAGGGTATATTGTTGGGACTTTATGTAATTCTCTAAGTTTAATCCAAGAGAACTTTACGAGAATACTAGAACTATAAAATCAACAGTGTAATATGGTCAAAATATGTGACAAACAAGGTTTAGTGTTAAATCACTAGGTTATGTGTCGAAAACCAAGAATCCAACAACAAGTACATTTGTTGGAGGCCCAATTGACCCCACATATGTTTTAGTTTCTCTTGCTACAACATTTGGACAACGACTCAACTTTTGCTCCACTTGACCAAGGATCACACTATGAATTAGAGTTTAGCTCCTTGCTTCATTATGTGAAAGACAACATTCAATGTTGGTTGAGATATACAAGCTAACTTTTGTAAGAAAATCCTTAACGGAATCATTATTGATTCCTCGCCTACTTTTATAATGCTATGAGTAAAAAGAAGAACTATGGAATATAGCATCTTGATTTCCGTCATTGTTTTACACTGTAGCACAACAAATCAAAAAGTTGTTTCAACTTGTTATTCAACCCTGTTTGAACAACTTCCTCATTACAAATCGTGAATTTTTAAACCATCAAGTTATACACCTTTATATATCATGATACCCGTTTTTAGCAATATCGTCTTCCGAGGTTTGATGTTGTCTTTTGGTGGTGGTTCAAGCGGTTTGACATGAAGGTGGCGTGTAGTTGTGATCGACTCGTGATGACTCTAATGCAGTCCAACTAAGAAGTGTCCACAATTGTCCCTCATGCTTCTTACTTGTGTACTTTCTTCAAAGATTAAAGTTTATTCTCGTTTCCTCCTGTGACTAGATCATCCTGCTTTCCTTTTGTGAATTTCTTTTCTCCTTTGTTATGTGGACCTTCATGACAGTTTGTCTATCTTACCGAGTTTTTTTCAACCTTTTGATCCACTAAACGGCACACCGTCTAATGGTTCGAACCGGTTTCCGTTTAAAAAAAAAACACAATTCCTTTAACTTTTAAAAACAATAGAATTTCGACCACGAATCGTAACTAGGCATGTGCACCTTAGTCTTGATCGGGACGGGACCATATGCTTCCTTCTACTAACTAGAAGTGGAGTGCGTCACAAGGGAAGGAATCTAGGCCCAAGCTTCCTTCATTTGACAAGTATGAGTGCAGATGGAGCATTATCTGTATACTTATATTAAAATTAGATGTTCATGTTATTTATCACTTTCTTGTAAAATTTATATCTTGTGTTATTCTTTGGTATATTTTCATTTTAGAATTTTTATTTACCTTACTCAACAAACCACAAAAAAAATTTGGTACACAACATTAATTTTAATATATCCTTATCAAATACTGCATCCGAAATTTTTTTTCTCATTCTTATTTATAAACCGTGGCGGAGCCAGAAAATTTTCGTTTGGGGCATAGTTTTTTGTTATAAGATATATTGTATATTAAGTTTGAAATTAAAAAAATATATTTAAGTTTTGTACGATAAATTAGAGCTTTTAATTTATTTTTTTTTACTTAGATATTAAAATTATTTTATATATTTAGTTTGTTTTATAGATATATTGTCAAATAAATTAGATAATGGTTGATGAATTATTGTATTAAAAATTATTTTAATTTTACTGTATTAGTTTAAAGTTAATGAAATAATAAAAAGTTTTTGATACTCCCCATACTCAAATCTGTAACTCAAAGTACCTTTTTCTCTCCCTCTACCAAATGAGCTAATAGCACAATATGTATCACGTTCCATTTTAAGCAGATTTTTACTTCTTCTTTTTATCCCGCTTAAAGCAAAACGGTGTCGCAAGGTGGGACACCGATGTCGCAAGCAAGGATACCGTACACCCATTACCCCCTAGATCCGCCATTGTTTATAAGACGACTAATTTTTCTATTCTAACTTTAATCTACAAAATAAAAAAATTATATACATTAGTTATAGAAAAAACTTATTAAATTAAAAATGGATAATTATTATAACATATATTTTAACGTCTTATTGTTTGAAAATTGTATTTAAACCTACCTAAATATTAAGGGTATCATTCAAGTAAGGCCCATTATTGCGGTACGGCCGTGCGGCCGTACCGCAGGGCGACACGTGTCCCGAAAAAAAAAAAAAATTTTTTTTTTTTTTTTTAAAAACGAGTAAAAGTAATAGTTCAAAACTTATTATGGAATAGTTCATAACTTATAAAAGGATAGTTCATGAATTATAATAGAATAGTTCATAGTGCAAAATTTATAAAGGATTGAAAGTAATAGTTCAAAACTTATTAAGTAATAGTTCATAACTTCTAAAAGGATAGTTCATGAATTATAATAGAATAGTTCATAGTGCAAAATTTATAAAGGAGTGAAAGTAATAGTTCAAAACTTATTATGGGATAGTTCATGAATTATAATAGAATAGTTTAAAGTGCAAAAATTTATAAAGGAGTGAAAGTAATAGTTCAAAACTTATTATGGGATAGTTCATGAATTATAATAGAATAGTTCATGGATTATATTAAAAAGTAATAGTTCATGGATTATATAGGAATAGTTCAAAGTTTATAGGATAATAGTGCATAAATTATAACATGGTAGTTCAAATAAATTTTCATTAGTTTCCGTAAAAAAAAAAAAAAAAAATTTTTTTTTTTTTTTTCGGGACACGTGTCGCCCTGCGGTACAGCCGTACGGCCGTACCAGATAAATAGGGCCGTACCTGAAGGAAAACCTAAATATTAAATCATTAGGGAAAAAATTACTTTAAATTTAAAAAATTTGTAGTTTAAAGTTTTATTTAACTTTAAAAGTTCTATATGTCACTTTATATATCTGTACAAAATGATTAATTCAAATAATATTTTATACAAAGTGAAAAATATAATATATGTAGTATTATATGAGTGATCTGAATGAACTTATTTTTCATATATTTTTTACTCTATTTAATAGTATAAATAATTCATAATAACCTATGAAAACTAACTTATCAAATTTTAGGTTTTATTCAGATAATTCATGAAACATATTAGACTGTACAATTAGATAATAAACTAATATAAATACCTATGAAACATTTAATTTATAGGTTTTCTTTTTTGAAAGAGTAGTTCGTTTTTTATCACTCGCTTTGCTCGAGTAATTTATCCATGTTAGAAATGGGCCGGGCTAGTAAAGGTAACGGTCAAAAGATTCGGCCCAATTCACTAAAAATCAAAAAACAGAAAGACAAACGAACATTTCATTTTACGTCGTCATCCAAATTTAGGTCTATTTTCTGCTTTCCTCACCATCTCCGATCTTCCTTCCTCTTTGCTGTGGCTGCTAATTCAACTAATTCCATCCCGTTAATCTTCTTCCTGCTTTCCGTCCGTCTTTCCTATCTGCTTTTATATTATTCTGTAAAAAAATATACCTTAAAGTTGATCGTCGTGGTATACCCAGTTTCAACGGGTAGCTGCGATCTTCCTTTCTTCCGCCAAAATTGGTGTTTCTTAAACAATTATTGAATTATTGTTTCAGATTCCAATGAAATAGTCCCACGAATTTGAGAGTTAGAAAGGTAAATGAGGGATTCAATGTGGCTGGAAGATGCGGATGTTCCATCAACTTCTCAGTCCCGATCTACTAAGTCTGATCTAACCCATACCAATTCAAGACACGGGTGCGTTAGATTTCTTTTTCCCATTTCTTACTACCGGACTTTTGTTATTCAATTTCTGTGTATCGCCTAATTTTTGGTACTTTATGGGGAGATCTGAAAAGTTTTATTCGGTTCAAGCTCCGTTTTTAGAGTTCAAATCAATCATTGATCTGAAGTTGTCGTCCTGGTTTCTAGATCGGAGAGTCAGTTTGATACTGTTAGAGTTCAATCGTATGTAATTCGTCTGAAAGGTCTTTGTTTTTGTTCACATGATCTCAGATTGAGCTCAATTTTGTTAACATTATTTGATCCTTAGGACTTAGCTTCAACTTCTGCAGCTGGGAGGGTTGCTCTTTCATTGCATGATCAATTTCTTTTTTCTTAATTTTCTCATTAGTTTCCGGTTAAGGGCATTGTTACTGGAGAAGCTGTTTCTTCGTTGAAACCTCCCTACTTATTTTGTAATGATTGTGCTGATTCTTCTTTTTGCTGGGTTTACCAGTTGTCCGAATGTTTTTCATCTGCTAGCACGTAGAGAGATTGCTCCTCGGGCAAAGAGGTCAGCCAAAAAATTATGGGGAGACACTTCTGGCGGGCAACTTAATTTTTCTAACCCTGGAATTGAAGCTGTGAAAGATCCAAGGCAGGCTCTTATGTCATGGTAATCTAATTATGAAAACACTTTCTCTTTTAAACATTAGCATGACATAATGCTATCTGTATGTACTCCTATGAGCTCACTTTTCCCATAATTCGGCTTTGAACAATCTTGACTTCTACTTTATCCTCGTTCATTCTCTACGAATAATCTGTTTACCCGGTTTTCCTTTTGTATGTATTTTTCCTAGAAATCATTTATATTAATTGCTAAAATAACAGGGTAGAGGCACAGTCATTGCGACATTTGGCAGCCAATTATTGTCCATTGTTGCCACCTCCCAGATCAACTATTGCAGCAGCATTCAGTCCCGATGGAAAGACACTTGCTTCTACACAGTGAGATCAAAATCACTTTACGTTTTGGTTTTCACTTATATGACGATCAAGTCACTGATGCTGCTTTTGTTCTTGCAGTGGGGATCATACTGTAAAGATAATAGATTGTCGCACCGGTGATTGTTTGAAAGTGCTATGTGGTCATCGAAGGACCCCTTGGGTGGTAAGTATTCTTTACAAGGTTGAAGAATCTATGTATCTAACCATTTACTTGTTTGGTTCAGACAAGCTAATTTTCGGTTTTATCATTGCAATATACTAGTAGAAAATTATAACATGTATGATTAAAGCTCTGATAGTCTGTTGTATTTTTGTTATATGAAATTTCGTTTGGAACTTATAGGCAGTTTTTTTTAAAAAAAAATTAATATTAAGTAGGCGCGATTTTACTTTGTATGCATCCTAATATGGAAACCGCTCAACTAATATGTTGCATTTTTTGCTATACCCGAAAGCTGGATTGGGAACGTTTAGTTGTATATATATTTGTGTTATATACCTCCCTATTTTTGTTTGTTTATCCTTTTGACACCATACATAATTTCCTTAAGGCGAATGTCTGAGCAAGAATTGTAGCCTGACTATGCTGCCTGGATGTTACTTATAAATATATGTTCTACTGAAAACTGGCAGGTTAGATTCCACCCAATGTTTCCAGAGACACTAGCTAGTGGAAGTTTGGATCATGATGTACGTTTATGGAATGCGAAGAATGGAGAATGCACAGGATCTCGTGACTTCTGTAATTATTTTAATATGCAATTAGTTTCTTATGCTTTCAGATTCCGAATAAAGGATTTATTAACATATTGTGGTACTTACCGTACTTTGTAGCTTTGAGTATTGACAGTCTAGTTTAATTGTGCAGTTCGCCCTATTGCTTCTATTGCGTTCCATGCACAAGAAGAGCTGCTAGCAGTAGCTTCCGGTCATAAGGTGACAATTCTTCATTCTCTAAAGATTATTAGTTTGTTTGAGGTATTCATGATATTGACATTACCAATTTCCTGTAGCTTTACATGTGGCACTACAACAGAAGCAGTGATACATCCTTGCCTACTGTGGTGTTGAAAACTCGTCGTTCTCTTCGTGCTGTGCATTTTCATCCACATGCTGCACCTTTTTTATTGACAGCGGAGGTGTGCTTTTTCATCTTGCTATGCCTCCCTTATGTGATTTCCATCTTTTACTCCTGCTTCTTTCTTCATCCCCCTTTTCTGATTACAGGTGAATGACCTGGATACATCAGATTCCTCTATGACAATGGCAACTTCTCAGGGTTACCTGCGCTATCCTCCTCCAACAGTATATTTTGCCAATACACACTCTAGTGATCGCTCGAGTCTGGCAGAGGAACTCCCCTTGATGTCTCTTCCTTTGTTGATCTGGCCTTCACTTTCGCAAGATGACAGTAGAATGTCTATGCAGCATACTGATGCAGATGTTGAATTGTCAGAAGCTCAACAAACAGCTAGTTCATCATCACTAAGGCTTCTGACATATTCAACCTCATCTGGGCAGTATGAGCTTGTGTTATCTCCTGTTTACCCTAACAACTCAACCCCTATTACGGAGATGCGAACTGATATTTTATCGAGTGAGATGGAAACTGCCACACCTGAATCTAGTTCAGATGCTATGGAGACAGATGGTGTGCAACCTGAAGATCGTAGTAGCCGGTTCTTCCAGTTTGGTGACCCTGCTTCTTGGGAGCTACCTTTTTTGCAAGGATGGTTAATAGGTCAACGTCAAGCTGAAAAGAGAATGACACGTCCTCTTAGTACAAGTGCTGAAGAAAATCAATTGCCAAGTAGAGAATTACCGAGTCTAGATCCAATTGCTTCTTCATCCATGCCAATAGCTGCAACCTATTCTCGTGACAGTGGCAGGCACACCTCACGAAATCGGGCATCAAGATCCCGTATAAATCCTTCGGCTGCTGACGGAGCTTTGAATAGACGTCCAGATGAGCAAAGCGACCCTCAGCCTGTTAGTAGAATGCAGTCAGAGCTTGCCGCATCTTTGGCAGCGGCAGCAGCAGCAGAGTTGCCTTGTACTGTAAAATTAAGAATATGGCAACATGATAGAAAAGACCCATTTGTTACCCTCGAAGGAGATAAATGCCGCTTAACCATTCCGCATGCTGTGCTTTGCAGGTAGGCTTTTGTTCAGTACAGCCTAATGTGTTGCTTTCTTGTCATTATGTTTGACTCATAGATTTTTCCAGCTGATTTTCTCTTCTTTCTTTAGTGCAGTTTGAATGCTTACTTGCATGCATAATCATGAGCGCCAACTTTTCTCAACTCTTGCTTATTCTTGCAGTGAGATGGGTGCTCATTTTTCTCCTTGTGGGAGATTTTTGGCTGCTTGTGTTGCGTGCATGCTGCCGCATATGGAAGGTGATTCTGGGATACAAACAGAGGCAAATCAAGATCATATTGGAGCTGCAACATCTCCTACACGGCACCCAATTTCTGCCCACAAAGTTATATATGAGCTTAGGATATATTCGCTTGAGGAAGCAACGTAAGTTTTTAGCATAGAAAAACAAGTTCATATTCAGATCTAATTTTGCACCCCCTAGTTTACTTTAGCATCACATTTTCATCCATAATACTATTTGTGCAGATTCGGTTCTGTGCTTGCTTCAAGGGCTATCAGAGCAGCTCATTGTTTGACTTCAATCCAGGTAAGCTCTTGTTTTTTCATTTCTCAAGTGATTTCTTCATTTTGGAAATAAACAAGCTTTTGACGTCATTGTTTACTACATTTATCTCATTGTAGTTCTCTCCGACATCAGAGCACATGTTGCTTGCGTATGGGCGATCTCATAGTTCACTCCTTAAAAGCATAGTCATTGACGGAGAGACACCTATACCTATTTACACAATTTTAGAGGTAACTGGTGACTTTTGGTGATTATCCGTCATTGGCTTACATCAGCATGTATATGCACTACAGTCATGTTTACCTTATCATATTTTATTTACTTTACTTATGTGTATTGTCAAGGATTTCTCCCAGAAAGTTTTATCTATTAGGACAAATGGGATTCTTGAAGCATTTCCATTTTATGATGTTCTTTGTTTATAACAATAATAGCTGCCAAGTTGTTGCATATTCCTGCTGGAGTGTGGTCAGTGGTCTTCCCTGACCTGCATTTCCAGTACTTAATAGAAGTGTTTAGGTTTGAGGCAATACGTTGTAGTTATTTTGTTGATTATTCAGTATTAAGCCAAATAAACAGTGCAATTGCAACTAAGATTTCAACTTCTTTGTCATTATTTAGGTGTACAGAGTATCTGATATGGAGCTTGTGAGAGTGCTTCCGAATGCAGAGGATGAAGTCAATGTGGCTTGCTTCCATCCTTCAGTAGGCGGTGGCCTTGTGTATGGCACTAAGGTAGAGAAAATTGTTTTTTTTTTTTGGCATTCTTACGGTCAATACTATTTTTTCCGTGTATCTTCAAGGTTGGCTATTTAACTTGTAGGAGGGGAAACTTAGGATTCTCCAATATAATGGCAACCAAAACGACAATTACGAATCATCTTGCTCTCTGGAAGAAAACTTGCTTGAGGTATCGATAGAACACATTGCCCAATCATTTTTTATTTTCTTATGGTGAATGGATTACTATTTGTTGTTTTTTTTCTGTGATAGTTTGTATTCATTTGGCCATACATTTTCTGGGTCCAGCATCGTATTGTGAGATACTTTAGGGAATTTTATGTCCATGAACCCTGAGCTGAGCTTTTCACTTCTATGTGTATGGCAATTTATATTAGGGAGAAGTGATGAGTTGTGATTCCTCTTGTATCTACTATCAATAATATCCTGCTCTGTCCAGATATTATTTCTGCATGTACTTTCCTTCTATTCCATTCTTTCTTTAGAGCTGCTGTTACTTCTTGATGCTTGTCACCAAATCCAGATACTAGGGCATCTCATTGGTTTTACTCTAAGTATCATATTTAATCAAAATAAATATCAGGCCTTTTTAGTAAACCAATATAATTTGTAAAAAGTCTCTCACAGAAGAGAAACTTGGGCTGACATATGGTACCCAATTTTCCTCAAAAATATGAAAAAGTAATTTTTGTTACTTGAGATGGATTTCATGGGTAAAGACGCTCTGTGCAGTCGTATAGACACCATTCTAAAGTTCAGTATAGTTGATCTCTTTATACACCATGTTTTAGCTATAGCCTGTAGCTATGTCGTATTGCTTGTATTGATTGAAATTGGAATTATGGCTTCCTACCCTTGGATTTTTATTTGTCTGCTATATTATATCATCTAAATGTGGCTGCAGCAGATGAGTCTCTTGTAATTAGTGGAATGATTGTCTTTTGTGCATTGTGTAGGTGCCAACTTATGCTTTAGAATGCTGACAAACATTATTAAGCACCTTAAAGCACGTCTGAACTCTTGAGTTATAATGGTTAGTCATCTTCTCCAAATCCTGATGTATTCATGTTCCATTTTATCTTTCCGTATGT
The DNA here is from genome assembly GCA_033239125.1 of Fagopyrum homotropicum. NCBI lineage: Eukaryota > Viridiplantae > Streptophyta > Magnoliopsida > Caryophyllales > Polygonaceae > Fagopyrum > Fagopyrum homotropicum. The sequence goes on from BSWB01000003.1 coordinate 32,152,975, forward strand.
TCGGTCCAAGCCTAAGTGAAACATTGAGCAGGATCTTCTTTTTTTTTTTTATTTCCCAGGTTGTCGGGTTTCTCAGCTTTCACCTCCCGCTCAATTACTTCAGGGTGGGGCGGCAAGCAAATGTTTAGCTGATGGCTGCATATAAGATTTGTTGTATATACTCGTACCAAAGGTAGTCCAGAAAACCTGTTAAACGACGCAGCAGATACCACTGGCATTTGTCTCGGAACTGAGAATTACTCCATTCCGGTCACGGGAGTGTGTTGCGGATGCAAAATGATCTCGTTTTCATGTAATTCTTGCCACTTGTTTACCTCGCTGGGGTTTTAGCCTATCCATTGAATCCCTGTGACTTTTCTCAAGGGAACGAAAAGAAAGCGGTTATCCGAACAACTCAATGCAGGCTGCCACGGGCTTCTGGGAGAAGCCGATCAGCCACGTTTGTTTGCAACTGTAATCGATAGTCAAGTCTGTTTAGTCCAAATTTATGTTTTCTTGTACTTCAGCTTTTTAATTTGTTGTTTGTTTAATTTAATATGTATAGATGAAGAGTTTCTATTGTGATTGTCACTAACATCTTACTTTAGTAACAATGTATGTTCTTGGTGACTTTTGTGTCCATAATGTCGTATATTTGCGCACAGCCATCCTAATTTTTTTTTTTGATAACCACTCAGCTAGACCTGTACAAATTATATTGGTTTCGGGCCGGAGCATATCTAAAAACTCTACCCGTAAGAAGCGGGCGGGCTGCCGGTCCGGATGGCCCGTATGTGTTTTTTCCCCCAAAATTTATCGTTCAAAATAAGTAATATAATGTATTTAACACACACTTTCAATCCAATTATACTTGCATAGTGAACTACTAACTAATTCTAACAACAATCAACACAAAAAAAATGAATAAATCCAAATACATAAACAACAAGTATCATTACAGTCTAACTAGTTAAAATACTCCAAACAAACTAAATGATAACTAGTTAAAATACTCCAAACAAACTAAATGAAAAATAAGAGTATGTGAAACTCAAAACACTATAAATTATATAGACATATACATATAAAAAAATTATATATAAAAAACTATATACGGGTCGGGACGGATTAGCCCGCGGACCAAAATGCTTACACATACCCGTCCCATCAAAAGACGGACCGGGTCAGGCCCGAGCGGGTCAAACTAGTTGTCCATACCCGTATTTTTTCTCGGGCAGACGGGCCGGCTGGACGGGCCGGCCCGGATTTGTATAGGTCTACACTCATCCATCCTAATTAAGGACGTGAATTGGGGAGTTTGGGTATAAAACTGCACTAAAAAAAACGTTATATCAATTTGCTTACAAGATACCGAAATATGAAATAACAATAACCAATATATCAAAATTTGTAAACCAACTCATATATAGAGAATGAGAATCTAAAAATTGTAATTTTTGTCTCTTTTCAAAAAACCCCATCAAGCTCTCTTTTTGAAACTCCAAAACCATTCAACCGCTCATTAAATTTTTCAAAAATAAGAGATTTTTATGCTATCTTATTCAACATCATTTGCGTCGATTTACACAAGAACAAGATAGTTCATTGTGGGCAGCTCTTTAATCGGCTTGGTGCGTTCTTTCTTTCGGGATGGGGCTCTTCCGGATTCTGCTAATGAGACTTTGATTGTCCTACTTGGCAAAGTTGCAAAACCCGAAGTGATCCAACAATTTAGACCCATAAGTCTTTGTAATGTGTTTTACAAGACCATTAGTAAGGCTTTTGTTAGCAGGCTTAAACCGTTGATGAGTATGCTGGTAAGTCCCATGTAGAGTAGTTTCATTCCCGGTCGGATGATTTCCGATAATATCGTCCTTGTCCAGGAAGTGGTTCACTCTATGAAAACTAAGAAGGGTAGGAAAGGTTGGATGGTGCTGAACGATTAGGAGAATTTGTGTAGTCAACTAGTAAAGAGAGACTATGGTGGGCAAAATGATCAATTGTACGATGAATATGAATTACAAGAGGGGGTTAATTGGGGGGAAAATTATAAGAGATGGTTAAGTGAAAACAGTGATAAATAAAAGGTGATTTGTGTAATTTAGTTAAATATGTTTGGGGACATGGAGGGAATTCACCCCTATTTATTCCACCTTTACCTTTCTGCTCCTGCGGTGAAGACTGAAGAAAAGAGAGATGAAGCAAGTTGGGAGCGCAGGAGCTTACTTTGGTGACATGGAGGGCCATGAAGCTGCGATGGCCATGGACGAAGACGACGATATCTTCGGTGAAAGCCTATCTACTCCCGACAACAAGCTCGTCTATGCCGATTTCTTCAACTCCTTCAACGATGACTTTGACGATTCCGACATCAGCTGATTCGTACTCTCCACCCCCTACGGTTTGCTCACTAATCCTGCTTCTTCAACCTTCAACCGAGTTTGTGTGAAATCAGTTGTGCGCTACCTCTAGGGATTACTCACTAGCCAGCTAGCTTTTTGTTGTTGTATCGAAATGATGATCTACGGCAATCGTTTTCGTTTTGATGTTAGATCTGTCTCGCTCTTTCCCTATGAAGTTGCAATTTCGACGGACCGTGATACTAGAACTTTTGAAGCAGTTGGATGATAGTGATTATGACATGAAGGCATTGTCTATTTGTCTTGCATCAATCTTGAGTCCCTTCGATTCTTAATTGCTGCTTAGTATAACAATGGTTAGTGTCTTATTGTTCAGCCGAATTGCAGCCTTGCTTCCAAATGCTACATAGTTTGATTGTTTAGTCGCGAGTCTTTGCCTCTATTAGTTATTAGTGAAGCGAGTGGTTTTTTTTTTTTATACTGCGGTTAGGTTACAACTTCTCTATACTTTCCAACATATAGCATCCTTTCGGATGAAATTCACCACACATTGGGGATCAATGGGCAACCAAGTGGGTAGTCGTGTCCTAATTTTGCGAGCTTATCGACAACATTGTAGACTTCCCTGAAGACGTGTTGTATCCTGACTGACTAAAATGTTAGAGATATCTGAAATAATGAGATCAAGTTCCCACGGGGTTTCCATATTTGTTTAATAGAATTGATAATTGTAAGATTATCTCCTTCAATTTCAAGTTTATTGATTTCCGTATCACATGCTCTGATCAAACCCTCCCGTAGCGCGCATGCTTCAGCATGGAGGACCGATATGTTTCCACATTGTCCATAGCCTAGGGAAATTGTTGATGCATGTTGGTTTCTTAGAATGAATCCGAAGGCTGACTCCCCTGATTCGCGTTTTGAACCATCAAAGTTCAACTTGATGAATCCGTTATCAAGTTTTATCCAATGAATATTTCTAGTTTTCCTGTTACTTTTGACTGTTTTTTGTTTTGTTTGGTTCTTTCTTTTGTTAGCCTCTTGCCAACTCCTTATTTGGTCTTGTACTTGTACTTCAATATTTTTAGTTTTCTTATGATTAAAGATGTTTTGGTTTCTTACAATCCAGACGTTCCACCACGTAACGGCTAATTGTACCAATTGTTTAGAGTTAATTACCGATTGGAGTTCGACCTTAGTGTTGGTATTAGGAAGGCTCTCCAATAGGAAGGGGAATTTGAAGAACAAATGATTTGCTGACTCATATGACTGATTGCAGAGGACGCATTGCATGGGTATTGGGACCCTTTGTTTCTCAAGATTTTCCTTAGTTGGAAGTCCATTTATAGACATCTTTTAGAGAAAATTTTTAACTTTGGACATGATATCCATTTCCCAGATCCACTCATTGGAATTGGTTGTAATCCCTTTATTCTTGTGGATGAGATCCATAGCTGATTTTGTAGTGTACAATCCCTTATCCGAGGTTGCCCAGTATAGGCGATCCCGAATAAATGATTTCGATAGTTGGTATGATGTGATAGCGGTCATAATCTCTCGTGGTAGCAAATTGCCTAATTCCAAATCCAGTTTCCAGATATTCCATTTATTCTCTATGATGTAGTTGTTTACTACTTCATTTTCATCAATATTATTTCTATTCTAAAGAAGTTTGATGAGCGGTTGATCTGTCACCCACTTATTTTTCCAAAATTTAATGGTGTTTCCATCTCCAACGTTCCACCTGAATCCACTTTCAAATTAAGGTCGGAAATTCATTAGTCTCTTCCATTGCCATGAGGTATTTTTTTGGGTTTTGTAGTTCCATAGGAATGAGCCTTTGAGGTATTTTTCATTAACTATTTTAACCCATATATTATTTGGCTCTTCCATAATTTTCTAGAGTAATTTCATTTGGAGGACTTTGTTCATTTATTCTGTTTTTCTAATGCCCACACCCCCACACTTTTTTGGTTTGTAGATTTTGTCCCAAATCATTTGTAGCATTTATTCCGATTTTTAATTGGATTTGTCTTTCCAATCACACCCTACATTTCTTGTAGTTTGGAATGATGATTTAAGGAAGTTGACTTTTTGTCCCGAGATGTGGCAGTACCCATTAAGGAGATCCAGAATCTTTGTACTAGCATCTAAAGATGTTTTGGCGAATAAAATAATATCGTCAGCAAAGGCTAGAAAGGGGACAGCAGTTCCACCTCTTGTAATTGGGAAACCAATTGTTTTGTAATTTTGATAACATTCTTTTTAAATGCTCCTTGCTAGAACTTCCTCATCTAGGCTGAACAACAAAGGTGAGAGGTGGAACTGTTGTCCCCTTTCTAGAACTTCCTAGGCTGAATAACCAATTGTTTTGGGAAACCAATTGTTTTGAATGCTTCTTTTTGAATGATAAACCTTCAGAAGTAATATACCCCGAGAGGGGGCTCTCGGGGTATATTACTTCTGAAGGTTTATCATTAACTAGGATGGAGTACGAGACCGTAGAAATGCACTCTCTAATCCAGCTAGAATTTTTGTTCGAACCCAAACTTTTCAAGCACGCCATTCCACTCTGTCGTATGCTTTTTTCATGTCTAGTTTCACGGCCATGTAGCCCTCCTTCCCTTTTTTACCTTTGAATCCATGAAAGATCTCATGGGCAATAAGAATATTGTCGTGGATTGATCTATTATGTGTAAAAGCACTTTGGTGAGGGTGGATTAGTTTGGACAATAATGTCTTAAGCCTATTTGCTAGAATTTTAGCAATAATTTTGTATATTGTTGAACATAGGCTTATAGGTATGTAGTGGATAGTTAGGGATGGCTTATCCGTTTTAGGTATTAGAGTGATAAATGTATGATTGATTTGTTTCAGAATTTTTCCCGATCGATAGAAACTTTTCATTGCACGGATTACATCGGGCCCTATTGTCGCCCAATATTTTTGGAAGAAGCCGGCAGACATACCATCTGGATCTGGGGACTTGTCGCTTACAATATCAAAAGCAGCTTTCCGGATATCCTCGTTTAAGAATGGTTTGGTAAGTTCCATGTTCTCACTATCCATAATTTCTTTGGTAATAACATCAAGGTGTAGCACAATGTTGGGCTCATTAAATCGATTAGATCTGAATCGGTCCTTGTAGTCTTTGAGGAACTCTGAGCTAATTTCATCCTCAGTATATAATGTTGTGCCATTTTATTTTTGAAGAGTGATTTTATCCGGCGCCGGCGTAGAGGCCGGCGCCGGCGCATTGCGAGTGCGCGCAAGGGCTCGCGCACTCGCAATGCGCAAGCGCGCGAGGGAGCGCGCTGGTGCAGCGCGCCTGCGCGAAGGCGCCTGCGCGTAGGCTCGCGCATTGGGCCTGCGCGCGCCCAGCCCGCCTCCGCGCCTATTTAAGGAGGCGCGGAGGCCAGCCTCTCTTGCCCTTTTCTTCCCCGCTTCCGCTCCGCGTTCTTTGCCCTCGTCGCGCACTTCCGTTGCCCTAGATTTTTTTTTTCGCTTGTTTTCATCCATTTCTTTTTTTTTTCGATACGTCCAACAATGGAGGAAGATTCAGCTATCGAGAGATTGGAGGAAGATTCAGCTATCGAGAGATCTAGGAGTAGACCACTTGTGAATCGATTCCAGGTTAGTTAATATTGTTTTTTTATTGTTTATTTATTTTTTGCATTATACTTGAAACTAGTTAGTTTAGTTAGGTTCGGTTAGTTAGGAATAATTGAAATTGGATTAATTTCGATAGTTAGTAGTATTGAAACTATTTAGTTTAGTTAGGTTTGGCTAGTTAGGAATAATTGTAATTGGACTATTATCGATAGTTAGTATTATTGAAACTACTTAGTTTAGTTAGGTTCGGCTAGTTAGGAATAATTGTATGATAGTTAATGTAATATATATATATATATATATATATATATATATATATATATATATATATTTACAATATATATGTATATGATTATAATAATAACACAATTTTATATATAAATATATATATACATTTATAATATATGTATATATTAGAAAAATAAAAATTTGAGTTAAAAAAATATACAGCATATGTTGAGGACTGTCAGTGAGAAGAGGAAGAGGGCGAGTAGATTAGTCACAGCTTCCGCCCGTCGAGAGGCTGTAGCTCGACGAGTTAGACTTGCATCGGCATCCGTTCAGGCACCTGTAGATGCAGCTGTAGAGGCATCCGTTGAGGCACTTGTGGATGTACCTGTGGATGCACCTACAGATGCAGAGGTTCATGCACCTGTAGATGCAGCTGGCGAGGAGGATGTCGTACCTATTTCACTTACTGCTGATTACGACACGGAGGATTCTGCGCACGATATGTCTCATTTAGATGATATAATAGAGGATGAGCATGAGGAGATACGAGTTGAGGTAGAGCAGCAGCAGGACATACCACAGCCGGGGGAGCCGGACGACTTACCTGAGCATGTACGTGATGAGGAGTAGGTAGAGGAGGACGTACCTCCTCCTTTATTGACATGCTATGCTGACCACAGAGCCAGCGTTATATGGGACGGTATGGCTTCTCCCGTGATTAAAGTTGTTCGGAGGCTCGACGCATTCAGTAGATTACGTGAGTGGCGACGAGATGTAGATGACGCATTTTCATGGTTTGGATTAGCTAGACGCAGCGGACTAACGGATTTGGAGGACGTACAGTTTGACGGCGTCGATCATTGTCTGATTACGGCGTTTGTCGAGAGGTGGCACCCAGAGACAAACACATTTCACATGCCATGGGGGGAGATGGGAATAGCGCTACACGATGTTCAGATCATTATAGGACTACCAGTTGATGGAGATGCATTGGTGACTTCCGTCGATGATAGTGTACGACTTGATTGGCTAGTTCAGCGTCTTGGCTTATCACCAGCAGAGGCTAGACGTCAGACTTCACAGCTATTCTGCGATATTATTAGGCGTAGAGCCGTTGAGATGTTGGCCCTTCCAGAGCCTCCACATGACACTATTGCATCTGCATATCTGTTATTGTCCATATCGTCGACTTTGGTAGTCGACAAGTCTACCAACAGGATGCGAGGATGGCTTATTGATCTAGTACGAGATCATTTGAGGACAGACGCGTATGCTTGGGGCACCGGGACCCTTGCTTATCTTTACAGATTTTTGGGGGACGCCACCAGGAAGAGGGTGACGACGATGGCAGGATGTACTTCCCTGTTACAGGTGTGTTGTCGTAAATATTTTCCTTAATATAACGTCACTTTATTAATAAGTTATTATTAATTAATAAAAGAATTTGTACAGTTTTGGATTTACGCACATTTCCCGTCATTAGGATGTGCCGCTGTGGAGGATCCGGATATGCTAGGTCATGCACGGTGGTGTTCGAGACTTTCTGTCCCGAAGACTCCGTCTATTACCGTAGAGAGGTTACACTCCTTACGAGCTCAGTTGGACCAGATGAGGGCGGAGGATGTGTGCTTTACCCCATATGATGAGCGGGTGCTTGATTTTGGCGTAGAGCATGGTGTTTCTCGGTATCGGGGTATCATACGGATATCCGACATAGAGGAGGCGTATATGCCGGACCGTTTCTTGCGACAGTTTGGATACGTACAGACAGTGCCTCTACCCCATATTCCTCCCATTCATGAGATTCGTCCGGCGACCGGACGTGGATCTAGGCTTTCATATCCTCTCTCATACGATCGTTGGGCATCCCGCCATCTGGAGGAGTCCAGAGTTTCACTAGTTGGATTGATACCAGCTACCTCTCCTTGGCTCGTCGATGATGCGTACATGTCTTGGTATACGGTCCATTGCCATCCGTACGTCTTGCCGACGTCCATTGCACTCCAGTTACCTATAGACCGTCCCCCACCTGTTCCGGTTTCACATCAAAGAGTACGTTTGTTTTTAACATTTAAATTACTCTTTATTTTAATTTTCAATTATATTAAAATTTTATTTTCTGTATTGCAGCGTCTTCACATTCTTATAGAAAATTTACGAGAGATGCAGGCTCGCGGTCTTCCGTATTCTGCAGAGGATATAGATCACATGATAGCGGAGGCAGTTAGACGTACGCCTCCTGTGGCTCCATCTCAGGTCCGGGCTACACAGCATCCTCCAGCTCCAACACATTTGTAGTTGTAGTTTAAAACACATTCCGATTCTATATTTTTGATGGATATTACACTTGAGCGTATGTTTTTTTTTATACTGTTAATTCTATAATTCCGATTCTCTATTCTAAAATTGCTAATTCTATGATTTCGATTCTCTATTGTAACATTGCTAATTCTATAATTCCGATTCTCTATTGTAACATTGCTAATTCTATAATTCCGATTCTCTATTCTAACATTGCAAATTCTATAATTCCGATAAAATAAAACGACATAACGGTAAAGTATAAAATTGAGTTTGTACACTTACTTCAAGTTTTGCGAGAATTTCTTCCGGATCACTATATTTTTCAATATCGAACGGCATCATCGAGCTTTCACCATCGGATTCTACATCAACTTCATCGGAATACGACGACATTTTAACGACTTTTTTCTTTACGTTTTCTAACTTGTGGATGAAGGTGAATGAGTCTCATATGTAATTATATAGGCTCGAAAAATGCCCAACGGCTATATTCCCCCAACGACTACAAACCCAACGGCTACATCCACTCGATTTTCGAAAGTGTAACGGGCATGCGCGTCCTCTTGTGCGCGGGCGGACTCCGCCTCTATGAAGGCGCGAGTCCGCCCGAATAGTAGCCCTGTTTTTGAATTGAGGTTATAGATTTTCTATTTCGTCTTCCTGTTTCTTTCCTATGGTGATACTTTGTATTCTTATCATCACATTCTAGCATTTTAGATTTTGCTATTTGCATCCAATATTTTTGCTGGAATTCTATTAGGCATTCTCTTTTCTTGTTTAGTTAGTCTCTCATTTTGTTGAATAGAGAAATTTCTAAAGTGTAACTTTTGTAGCTTCTCAATGGTTGTGTCCGTTTCACGGACTTGTTTATTTATATTACCAAATTTTAGTTTACTCCAAACTTTCAGTTTGATTTTAAGTAGATTCAGTTTTCTGACTAAGTTGAACATGTGCATCCCCGGGAATTGTGTTCTCCAACATTGTTTTACGATTCTTTCACAATCGTCTCTTTCGGTCCACATAAGTTCAAATCGGAATGGTTTGTTTTTGAATCTTTGAACTTTATTGTTGATCTCTATTGTAGTTAGACAGTGGTCTGATGATGTGAATGCGTGGTTCCATACATGGATTAGGTTGTAGGCATTAAGCACCTCACAGTGAGCCATAACTCTATCTAGTTTTTTAAACGTATTATTCTCTCCATCTCTTTTCTTTCGCCATGTGAATTCATTCCCTTTAGATACGAGAATCACAAGGTTGCATTCTTGTATTACATTTTGTAATCTTTGAAACCGATTTGTTCTTAATAGTGCACCTCCCATTTTACCGGAAGGGTTAAGAATGTCATTAAAATCTCCCATTAAGAGTACTGGTTTATCTTGCGCGTTTATGGGTTATTTTACTTTGGTCCAAAATTCTTCTTTAAGCCTCTCATTTGGGGGTGCATAAATTAGGAAAATTTCCATATTGAAGTTGGATTCGAAGTTAGTATGACTATAACGAATCTTTTGTCCTTATGGCGAAGTTTTATTTTTTCATTGATGAGTAAGTTGTTTTTCCATAGAAGGCACAACCCACCTGCTAGGCCATCCAATGGGATGAAATATATACTATCAAACCCTGCACTCCACCAACACGTCTCGGGAGGTTCAAAATTTGTTTTTAGTTCTGCTAGCATAATCATATAAATATGCTCATTTTGGGTTGTAATTTTAATATTGTCCAAAAAAATTTCTTCCTTATACCTCGACAGTTCTAGAAAGCTATCTTCATGTATACTTTATATGGGGGTTAGATGGTCGGTAACCATCGTTATTACCTAAAGTTTCAAGATTCATTTGTCGGAAAGCTTTTATTGAGTGAGTATTCATTGTCATTTGAAACTTTCCTCGTATTATGGCCAGATAATGTAATTGGTTCTTGAGTTGTTTGGTTTTCTTAGTCATCTTAATGAACTTATGTTTATGTAGATTCTTTTTGAAATTTCCCTTTTCTTTTGTTAGAATGGTTATTATGTTGAATTGAAAGGGTTGTGACCCATGAGCATTCTTAAAATTTTCTGGTCATGAAATTACCGGGTGTCGATCCCCTTCCGCCCATTGTATTATGTTGGCAGATTTGGGGTTAAGTCCAAGGGAGAGGTTTGTGTAAATTGTCGTAAGACCGCCAACATCAAATCTGCTTCGAGTAGAGCATTGTTGGAACAATTCAATAACAGTTCTCCGAAAACATCGATTAATAGTTCCAAACCTCCAATTACTGACCGATTTCGGGGTTCCGACGTTGAGACCCAAGACAATTGTTAAAAGCAATCTTCCACAGGAAAGATATCTTTTTTCCTTTGTTGTATTTGGTGTTTTTGGTTCCAAATTCAAGGTTGGAAGCAGGAAAACCAACCCAACCTTGGTTTTCACGGTGTAGGTGCATATGCTCCCTCCGTTTAACATTGGAGAATTGTTAAGATCCACAAAATCGAAAACAAAATGGAAACGACAGTGTTGGCTAAGGTTCGACTAGCGTAGGGGGTAGGGTTTGGAGAGGACAAAATTCTTAAGCAACCAGAAGCTCACACTTTGGGATTTCAGATAGGTTGTGGCAGAGTCTTGGACGGAGTTAATCGGAAACGCATAGTGGAGAAGAGAGCAGGTTACAAAGCGTCGATGTCGTGGACCACGTGTTGAAACTACGACTCGATAAGGAGAGGGGTCTTCTTGGATCTCGCCGTCGATAGAAAATTTGGTAGATTGCCTTCGTTCGTCTTTTTCTTCCAGACGGAAGACTCGCCGTCCAAAGATAATCCCGTTTCCTCACTTTACCCGCAAGGAAGAGGTACTCGGGCATAAACGGACCTCTGTCTAGGAGAGAACAGGGGCTACACCTTATGGGCCTGATTCTCCGAAAACATCGAGGAGCCACCCAACCGCAGCGTTGGATAATGGGTGAAGAGCCACCAAAACTGGTTCGATCGGAGTTTGTTGAGATAGTGGGGAGCAACGCAGGTGTCCTGCGTGGCTTGGTTGCAGGAGGACATGGGGTCTTCCATGAACGTAGGCGACTGGGAAGCCAAGGAGAGAAGCCCACTGCAGGGTTCCATGGGTTCCGGTAGACGAAGGATGAGGCGGCGGCCTCGCTGGTGTAATGCCTGTTGAGGTTTAGGGTTAACTTTTTGGAAGAGGAGAGGACAGCTCTGTTGCGCATGAGAGGCGCGTTGTTTGAAAGGAATTTTGGGTTTTCATTTTTGCAGGGATTCAAACTGTAGTGAAGCGAGTGTTTACATTAAAACTTGTATAACTCCAAAAAAAGAATAAAATTGATTACCGCTTGGTTACGACTCAAAAATAAAAAGCCGAATTTAGTTTACTTGTTATTTATTTTATAAATCTAACCCTTACGGCGAATGTACTAATTAGCCTAATCAACAAGAAATGATTTCTTCAAAGAACTTGGATTGTCCATGTTCAGAATATTTACCGTGAGGGTAATTGTGTTGCCGATTTTCTAACGTCTTTAGCTGGTAAATTGTGTTGCCGATTTTCTAACGTCTTTAGCTTTTTCTTTTGAATTTGGATTTCATGTATTATGTTACCCTCCCGAGGGTGTTTTACGCTTTCTTATTGATGATGTTAGGGGCAACGCTATCTCTGTGTGATGAACATTTAAGCACTTTTATTTTATATGAAGCGCGACTAGATGCACAGAGACCATTTACTCTCCTTCCTGCCAAAAAAAAAAAAAAAATCCAGGCATAAAGACGATGTACTAATTAGCCTAATCTCAAAATAGCAACGCAGAAACTAACACAAAACCGTAATAAACTGTGGCACTGGGAGACACGCAAATTCATTGTCCGAACGAAAATATGAGGATACTATGTGTAGAAAAAACTGTTTTGTTCCCAGAACGGGACAAATGAAACCAACAAATTTTCTTCAAGCTAAGAAATGGTGACAGATATGTCAATAAAATCTTCCCAGTGTAGTAACTAGAAGAAGCCAGGTATCTGATTGACTAGTATAACCGGTATTGTTCATACCAAGATAGGGGAAGTTAGTAACTTCTGCCCCAATATGTCCATTTCTTTGCAGGCTTTCCTGAAGCGAAGCAAAGTGTTCCTGAAAAAGGACCAAATGTTTTGATTAAACTCTGCTGTGTTACAATGAGAACATTAAAACAAACAAGATTCACAGAACCATACCTTCCTCCATCTCGGGCTGCTCAAATGGAGTACACAGTGTCTTTGCTGCACCAATCTCACCCTTTGTTCGTGCCTTGACATCTTTCTCAACTTCCTGCACAAGTTAGAAGATAGAAAAGATAGGAGATCATGTCAACCCAAGACTGCAAGCTACAATTTTATAAAAATAACTGCCTAATGATATGAAGTTGCTAGGTAACACTGAACAATAAGTATTGATGAATAACATTTAAGCACTGATATCAAGCTTGTGATTGAAGAGAAGAACCTACTACTTAGGGAAACTATGCAAAGTCCAAATAATTCGGCCTGATCTAAGAGTTTGACAATGTTCTCCACTTCAAACAATGGATTTGATTACATTGTCAAACTGATTAAACGCCTACAAGAAGCTTAGACAGGTTTTGAGCTGATTTGGATTCTCTTGTTATAGATAACATTTAATAATTGCTCTCAACTTAATGCTCGTTTTGTAGATCAATTTGGCAAAAAAAGGCTACAAAATATCATATCAAAAAAGAACTGCTGCTTAATTATTATCTGTCTTTGCTGGTAACGGTAGAAAAGAATTTTTTTTTGTCATCACTAAGAACAATATTATTCTAAGGATGTCTAAAAAATGCAATCGAGCTTATGATTGAAGAGTAGGTACAGTGTAAAATGTCCATTATCGTATGAAAACAAAGCCCAAACCTAGAGTTTATCGATCGATAGTTAGTCATTCCAAGCAAACTGTGATTGACAAATGAAAGTATATTCTAAATTCTGAGAAGAGACTGTAATTACCTCCTCGTCACACCAAGGAGCCAAGATTAATTTCTTCTGTGCCAATGCTTCAGTAAACTCCTCCCAAGTCTTAGCGATCTTGATGCATGCATCTCTCTTCACTTTTGCAACATCAAAGAGATTCTGTTGAATCTTGGCTAGAATATCTTTTACTTGGTCAACCAGTTCAGCCATAGGTATATCCACCTTGTCAGAATTATCTCGGCGGACAACACGGACCTGCAATGTGTTAAATATTACTAAAGGTACTCATTCATGAAAATTTTATCTTATGACACTAGAGTCACATACTAGGGTAAAATCATAGGAAAAAATAGATGATACCGTGAAGATTGAAGAGCCTATCCATTTAATACATACAAACCCTGCCTAGCTCATTTGAGTCACATAATTTCTCCCACAAACCAAACCAAAAATGAAGAGAACATAGATAATATATCCTCTACAAAGATTCTCATCCCTCAAAATCTATCTTGTATGGAGAAATTTGGAGTAGTTGGCCACGATGTTTGGTGGAAACTTCCGTAGAGAAACCAAAAGTGAACTACATGGGCCTAATCAGCAATTCAAATAAATTTAAGTATGACTAGCAAGCAGTACACATACCTGACTCTTAGCCAAATCCTTTGGTCCAATCTCAATCCTCAAAGGAACACCTTTCATCTCCCAGTTTGAGTACTTCCAACCAGGTGAATAGTTATCTCTAAGATCAGCTTCAACTCGAATCCCTGCTTCACTCAAACTGTTAACAGTAGAAGTACATGCATCAAAAATTGCTTGTGTATCTGCGTCTTTAAATGGGACAGGAACCACAATAACTTGAACAGCTGCTACTTTTGGTGGCAACACCAAGCCTTTGTCATCACCATGAACCATCACCATCACCCCAATCTGCAAAGAGTGCAAAATTGTAAGATTCGGCACATCCATAGTGTTTTCAAAAGTTCATTCAAGTGAAAGCACTCAAAACAAATGCAATTGAACTTACTGCCAAATAAGAATCACATTATATTGTATTCGAGTACATCAACATGAAATCATATTCTAAAGTAAGAGAAACGCTAATTGAATAGAACTTGAAAGCCTTTTCATGGTCAGTGTTGAGGCATGCAAGAAAAAATACAGTAGAAACAGCTTACGGTTCGAGTACTGTATGCCCATGAATTCTGCCAGACCATTTCCTTCTCTCGTTTTTCATTCTCAAAAGTTATTTCAAACATCTTAGCAAAATTTTGACCTAAGCAATGTGAAGTTGCGCCTTGAATGCCACGTCCTGTATTAGGGATAAAAGCCTGACAAAAAGGAAAACAAATTAAGCTTATATCAAAAGTGCAAACAAAAATCTAACATGTACGATTTGAAAAATAAAGAATTATTGTGCATGCCTCAACACTGGTTGTGTAATAGCCACCAGCAAATTTTTCCAGTTCACTCTTCTTTCCTTTGACCACGGGAACAGCCAAGTATTCTTCATAAATCTGTCTGTAGAGCTCCAATATGTCAAGAACCTGTTGCAATGGTAACAATAAACTATTATAGCTAATGCACCTTATGCATGTAATTGTCTTTCAGCAAATGAAAAACACTGTATTAAGTATTAACTACTAGGGAGGGAGATACCAAGGACCGGATAAGATTTGGAACTCGTAAGGTAATCCAAAAAATAAAATTGTAAGAAGCACTAGTGCTGCAGTGCACACCTCATTATGAAGTCAACAATGAATGATACTAGCATATTCAACTAGCTCCATCATTAGTATCACATATATCATTCAAACTAAGAAAACAATCAACTGCGTCATGATTTGTTATGGACAAAAAGAACAATGAGAATGGGAAGCGTGCAAAAACCAGTATATAAGCAAAACAAATTCAAGTTCGGAGTAATACCTCAGCATCTGCTTCTTCTTGTGTTGCAAAAGCTGTGTGACCTTCTTGCCAAAGAAATTCTCTACTCCTACAAACATAAAGCATGTTTAGATTAGATGTGTAGAAGAATGTATGTAGCTCCACTTTACCATTAGACATGACATGAAACATAGCAAACATTACCAGATGTAGAAGAGCTAAGTCACTATATTATAAAGTCTACCAAAAGTAGATTATGGTTTATTAGCTTAATAATGTAATTCACACCACTCACTGAAATAGATCAAGTACCTGATAAAAGGAGTGGGATTGCTGAATTCCCATCGAACAACATTGCACCACTGATTAAGCCTTAAAGGTAAATCACGGTGACCCCTAATCCACTTGGAGTAATATGGATACATGACAGTCTCACTTGTGGGACGGATAGCTATAGGAACTTCCAAGTCAGATTCTCCCGACTTTGTCACCCAAGCAACCTAAATGAATAGAATAACATAAAAATAAATAAAAATGAAAGAGCTACGTCACGTATTCAAAGAAAGGGTGAGGCATAGGCAAGAGAACAAATAAGAAACCTATTCGAAAAATAACGTGTCAAATTATTCCAAACAAAATGATTCCTTATGACAAGAGACAAGACAAACATCAGAAAAATAAGCTTAATCCAGTATCACAGGATTGGATAAGGGACTTCTCCTTCCAATGGAAACTCACCGTATCCTAAACACTGTATAAAAAATCTTACCTCTGGAGCAAACCCCTCTATATGGTCCTTCTCCTTTTCGAGTACACCTGGGGAAACAAAGAGAGGGAAATAGCAATTCTTGATTTTCATCTTCTTTATCTCTGCGTCAAAAAATGTCTGCAAGTGAGACAAATGAACTAACATCAGCATAGTTCAACAAAAGGTATTAGGGGAGTTAATCAACAGTTCAATGCACACATCTCATTATGATGGATTCGTTATATTTATTTGATTAAGCTCCTGTTATAACATTGTGTAAGAAATGTCGCAATATGAAAAGGGTTATACTATGATCGGCTCATTATAAGTTGGATACAGCCTGCAGGGCAGTTCCATCACTATCCAAACACTTGATAGAGGTGGCAGTAACATCATCATATATTGCTTACTACTAGACTTTATTATACAGAAAAAAATAGCACTTCGGTGAACCTAATCCATCAACTGAAAACAATCCAAAACTCACTTGCATGATCTCCCAAATGGACATGGTCCAAGGGCGAAGAATGTAACATCCAGAAATATCGTAATATTCTATCATCTCAGCGTTGACGACCACCTGCAGAAACAGCAAACCATCACTTCCGATACAAATCCCACTCACAAAACACTAACTAGACAAGATCTAAGTATTTAAAGAGTTACCTCAGAATACCACTCCCCAAAATTATCATCCTTCTTGTAAGTCAAACCAAGACCAGTCTCCTTCTTGACCTCTTTCTTCTTCCCTCCTGAATCAACCGGTAAGGACATAGGAAAATCACAATTTCCACAACATCAAAAATAATAATAACAATTTCAGGTGACAAAAAGTCAAAAACTCCAAACATACCAGCTTTAGCGCCGGCATTCCCTTTCCCGGTACTCGCCATATCTGATCGGGAATCTGAAAAGGCAATGAACAAATCGGTAACAGATGACAATACAGGTCTGAAGTTTCAATTGATGGTGACTAGTGCAGAAATCAGTAAAGACAGTATACCTAAATCGGTGAAAACAAGAAGAAAAACAGATCTAGCTTGATTGTGATATAGAGTCTTGATTCTAAGAAGCTGGAAGCAGGTGAGAAGAGATTGAGAAGGTATCGTACCTGAAGAGAGTAAGCGCCGGCGAGAAGAAATATGGGATGAGGGAGATAAGAAAATGAGAAGAAGCGAAATGGAAACCCTCGTTAAAGCAGCAACGGCTACGGTCTGACAAGTCTCAACTCCACTCTCTCTCCACTCCCGCCCTAAGAAAAAGAAAAAGGAAATAAAAGGAAAACAAAGACAACATTTTAGTGAGCTATTCACTCCAAAACTAGATTACTGTATGCTTGAGTTTTGTCTAATTAAAAAGTATTATATTTATATTTTAATATATAATTGAATATTAATTTGTAATAATATTAATCAATATTACTAATATTTGTGAGATTAAATTATAGTAATGTAATAAATGAAAGGATATAATTAAAATTTTATTACAAAGCTTAGTGTTGGATTATTATATTTATACCTCATTATATTGTTACATAACCGAAAGATATAAAAAATAAATAGAAAAATAAATGACAGTGAAGAGAGTATTTTTTTATTCTCAATGATATCGCGTACTTATATAAAGCTAGAACAACAAAGTTTGATTTAATTTTAAATTTTAAAAATGTGCAAATTTGAATTTGACTTCTATGACGTTAAAGAATCAACTTCACGTGAAGTTGATTCAAACTAAACCATTGATTTAGATCAAATATTTTTATCTTATAGTTTGTAATAGAATGAAATAATTTATTTTCAAATACAAAATACACATTGCCTGTAACTATTTATAAAAAAAAAATCCACACAAAAAAAAATTCCGTTACCAAAATACCACCTTGTGTCAAAATACCATCAGTTTACCGTCTTGTGGGCCCCACTTTATAATAAAATAATAATTTCCTTCAGTTTTTGTATTTTCAATTTTTGAATGTATTTTGTTTTTTTTTTAGTTTGTATTATTTACTTAACCAATACAAAAGTACATAGCCATCTCTCTCTCTCTATATATATAGTGTTAATAAAAATAATTAGTTGGTTAAAAACTTGTAACACATTTGTTTAATTCAGACTCACAAAAGTTAAGTTCAACTCTTTTTTATAAAAATTTGTTATGTTATATGTTGTAAATACTAAACAGTTGTTGTGTATGATAAAATGGGTTTTTTATTTTAAAATATTTTAGGAAAAATTTGGCCTACTAGGCCTTTTTCAGTTTTTATTAAAGAAAGTGTACCCCAAATTTTTTACTGTTCAAGTCATATTATTGGGGTAAATTATTCACTTACAATCATCCCGCTCATTTTCTTCAACTTCGTTTACGTTATACCAGAGAAGAGAGAAACCGTTCGCGACTCCTCAACTTCAACTCTCATCTTCCTCAATCTCTCTCGTAATCTCCATTTTCTTCAACTTTGATTCCTTCTTCGTCTATTTCCGGCCATCTCCTTCACTTGTTTTGTGATTTTCGCCTTCGTTTTTACCCCAAACACATCAGAATCATTTCGATTTTTATAAGCCCTAAGAAAGTGAAAATGTCGACTCGATCAAAGGTCGCTGCTAACCAATCTTCTTGTGATGATCCTACCTTCAACCTTCTAACTCCTACGCCTCCTTTACCTGTTGAAGATGCCATAACAAACGAAGGAGATGTTTCTGTGTGTCTCATGATGAATCAGGCCTTCAAATTGTATTATCTGGTGGTGCTCCAACACTTGATATACATGTGGTTAGTATTGCTTTGATACTCTTTCATGTTTTATGGTATTATAGTTTCTGGTATTTGTTCATATTAGGGTTTGTAAGTTTAATCATCATTTCTGGTATTTGTTTTGATATGATTTGTTCTATGTTTTGTTTTGTCTTTATATTTACATGAGTTTTCTGGTATGTTTGTATGTTATTAGATTTTCTGGTTTGTTATTGGTTTCAAGTTTTCTAGTATATGCTTTAGTTTAAGATTCTAGTATGTGTTTATTGTTAGGGTTCTGGTATTGCATGTTGATGTATTACTTTCTGATATCTTTTATGGTATTTGTTCATATGAGGTTTTTGGTTTAATGTTTTCTGGTATTTGCTTTATTTTAAGATTCTGGTATGTGTTTCTGGTTAGGGTTTCTGGTATTGCATGTTGATGTATTACTTTTTGGTATCTTTTCTGGTATTTATTCATATGAGGTTTAATGTTTTCTAGTATTAGATGTTCTAGTATGTTATTTGTTTTATGTTGTGTCTGATCATGAAACAAGTTTTTAAGTTTATTTATTAATGTTTTCAGGCATTTGTTCATATGAGGTTTTTATATTACTTTCTAGTATTTCATGTTTATGTATATATTGATATTATTTTCTGGTATGTTTACACAGGTTGTTGAGGAAAATGTTAGTGATGGACATGAAGAGTCCTTTGTAAGTTGAATGCCTAATATGAGTTTTTGGTTTGTTGTTGTAATGTTTTTCTTGTATTAACAATCTTGTTTCCTTTACTAGTTAATGTACAGATTCGATGACAACCCAAAATACGAGGCATCACGGATAACTGTTTAATCTCGTGTAAATATGGTCAATTTTTTACTTGAAGGGTTGGATGTCAATGGGCAACAATTGTTCAAGAACTCTATTTTTTCAGACGTCATCTCCCTTTGTACAAATCTTAAACCTTCCAACCAATTAATACACTTCATGCTTCTGCATGAGGTGAAAACTGACCGCAAACACTCAATGTGGTTTGCAATCAACAAAACTCTGCTTAGGTATTTATTAACTGTACACCCAACCTTTTTAGTTCAGTTTGGTACCTCCATTCCACTTTCTATTGTTAATGTGTTTATTTCTTTTTTTGTTATATATTTTTGTTCATAAGGTTTGGCTTAAGCGAGTTTTCTGAAATTACCGGCCTTGAGTGTCGGTTCCATGTGTACAATGAAGAAGAAAATGTCGACATGAAGGAGTTGTTCGGCATCCCCAGGTGTAAATTGGAGCATTTGGAGAAAAAATATTCAAAACTGAAAAAGAATGATGAAAGGAAATTCAAGATGACTCTGCTGCTGTTTATTGAATTTGTTTTGTTTGGGAATGACAAGAAGAAGTTTGTCTCCAATCTTCGGCTTTTCCTTCTGAAGGACATGGATGCCTTTAATTCTTATCCAGGGGGGCACCTTGTCTTCAATAAGACACTTGACAACCCCAGGGATTGCGAGCCAACAAAGTTTAAGGCATCAAGAAATTACTGTCTTTTTGGTTTTCCTTTGGCATTCCAGGTATGTTTTTGGTTTTTCATTTATGTGCCTCTGGTATGGTTATATTTGGTATTTTTGTTATGGCTTACGTTTCTAGTATGATTGGTTTTCATTTATGTTCCTCTAATATGAGTAATTAGTTACCATAAATGTTAATTTTGTGATTTTATGGTATGCTTTATTATTGCATTAGCATTTCTGGTATATGTTTCTGGTTTGTGTTTCTTGTATTTTGTTTCCATGTATTAAATTCTGGTGTAATAACCGGAATATTTTTGTTCTGATTATTTTCAAGTTAAACCGGATTTATATCGGTTTGGACTTTTCTTCGTTGCCTTAACTTTTTAGGGGATTTTGAACTCATGTTTTCTTCGATGTTTTTATTATTTTATGCGAGGTTTTTACTCACACAAATTACCCGGAACCGATCTACCTCTTCTTATCCATCAATAGAGTTAGATCCTTTAAGTTAAACTTTTCGGGCCCAATAAGCTTGCCATCCGGGTCCATTAAGCTTGTCAGCTGGCCCACTTCATTGATGATTGTATGACAACAATTATTCTCCTCCTTGCTCTTACGGGAAGCCTAACCCTAGCAGCCTCCTACAGTTGCCGTACCGGCCCGTACGTCAAACCTCTCCTCTCGCTCACGCTACCCATGTCGCTCTCTCTCCCCCTCGATGTTGCAACCGCCCATGTGCAGTAGCAACAACCGAACCTTCCTCTCCGTCGACATTAGCAGCACGGCTACCGCTCCTTCCTGCACGCATCGCCACAACAACCGGCCCTTGGACACAACAACAACCTCCTTCCATTTCCTACACTTTGTCAGCATTCTCAGTGCACGGACGTCCTCTTCTCGGAACCAGCAAGGCGGCACAAGCTTCTCCTTCCTTCTGCACGGAAGCGACTCAGCGGGAGACCTCTCCCTTGTGGCTGCAACCGCCAAGAGACGCAGCTGCAGGTGTGTCACGTGGGGTGATCGCAACCCTAGTTCACAACCGCGACTTCATCTTTGCTTTTGTGACTGGATCCCGTCTTCATCTTTGCTTCCGTACACTCGAGCACATCAAGTCTCACACGTCCGGTAAGGACCTCAACCCTCTTCCTTACATTACCCTCTTTGTGTTGTGTTGATGAGACCACCCATCTATGTCTTTAGACCTCCATAACAGCCATGGAAGATGACTAGAAGAGCTGTTACATTTATGAGTTTTTAGAGTTGACGAGCAGTCAACTTCAGGTCCAGATTTGAGTAAGTTATACTCCTCTTTTGCTGTTGAATTTTGGATATGTTGTAGTCAGTAGTACATAGTAGATTACACTAAAATTTGGGAAGAATCGGAGTTACGGTTTGAGAGTTATAATGTTCCAAAGTTGACGTCTCAGGCCGTTTATATAAATGTGCCGAGTGTTGGGAAAAACAACAGATGATGCTGTTTTGTGAGATGGTTTTGAATAAGCTCTTGATCTCCGTTGGGCTTGAATTTTGGATATGATATAGTTGACATATTGTGTAGAACATATTAAAATTTGGGAGGAATCCAGCGAATGGTTTGGGATTTAGGATTTTTCAAAGATTGGGTCGTACACAGTTTTTCTGTTGTGCTGAAATTTCTAAGTGTTGAGGAAAGGTGCTTGTGATGTAGTTTTCTGAGATAGTTTTAAATAGGCTTTTGATCTCCTTTGCTGATGAATTTTGGATATATTATAGATAAGATTTCATAGTAGAACAAACTGAAATTTGAGAGGAATCCGAGTTGCAGTTTAAGAGTTATGGCGTCCCAAATTAGAGACCTTGAGCTGTTTTTCCAGCATTGATTTTTGACTAAGTATAGAAACATTGTAGTGTAGTAGCCAACTTTAAGGAGTTTTGTAGAAGGGATAGTTGAACAGTTTTAGAAAATTCTTGCTCCTATGAGTATATTAGATATCATAGATAATTTAGAGATTTATTTTAGAATTTTTATAAATTTATTTTAATTTCATATTTGAAGTTGTAGTTGGACCTTAGTGATTTTTCGGGAAATAGAAAAGTGGGTAGTTTCTCTAGTTGTTACCTAAAATCATCCTAGAGAGTAGAATATGGTTAGTTAGCATCAAATAAGAATTTAAGTACGTATTTCGGGTTTTTGGAAGTTCCGGGACCAAGGATAAAATAGTCATTTTACCACAAATTGGTACTGTATTAAATTCTGTTCTAATAGGATCTACTACCTTATAATTCTTAGCTTCTAATTACCTAGAAAGTGTGCTGACACACTTGCCTCCTTTGACAGGCAACCGTGTTATACAGTTACAGATTGAGTTGTGATTAAGAGAGTCGAGATCTGATTCAGGTAAGTCCACGGACTTACTTAGCTGACTTCTTGTATGAGTGTAATGTGTATGAGTGATGTTTGTTAGTTATGATGAACAACAAAACCGGATTAGGCTGACTTTATTATTTACGTAATTGACCCAAGTGTATGATAACGGGTCGTGACATCATCTGCCTAGCTCTTGCGAGAGTCTAGGAGGTTCCCTACGACCAGTCCAATCAGGTAGACGGTCAGATGCATTAGTACCATTCCGCGTTGGTAAACGGGGACAAGGGCGAGGTTTGGGATTCCCTCGTGTCACAAAATAAGTATCATTGGTAATAACCTATCACCTAATTAAAGATAATAATAGGATTGAGTGTTGCATGTTGATTGGGTATGTTGTGTGTTTGTTCTTTTACCTTTATCCTTATGCATAGAATGTTAGCTAACGGTTTTATACCGTTTGTAGATGCCTTGCAGGTTAAGACAATTGTAGAGAGATCTGGAGGAAATGGTCAGCCGGGTCCACGTACTCATTTAGTTGGGGACGGAAATGTCTTATGTTCTTCATATGCGTCGTTTTAGTATCATTTCTTGTAAGGCTGATACATATTCTCCATGTATATATTGTTTAAAGTTTTCAAATGTTTTAAATACTTTTGTGCCTTGTTGTAAGATTCATGTAAAATTGTTGTCAAACTAAGGTCGGGACCCATTGTGAGGTCCTAACCAGTAGCTCCCCGAGTTCTCAGAATTTGGGGTGTTACAATGTGGTATCAGAGCTCTAGGTTGGCAACAATGGCACTTGAAATCTTCTGAAAGACCGAATGTATAAATAACTAGAACCCGAAAGGGGTCTAAAATTTTCAAAACGGATTTCTGTTTTAACAAACACGCATAGTCGGGTTGTTGGGTTAGTAGTACGTCGGACCACCATCGCTCTCCGTGGATCTCTGCAACTTGGATCGATAGGAGTTAGTTATATACATGTGTATGCTTAGCTTGTTAGTATCCTAAAGGATATTTTGTAACACCGCAAATCCGCGGGACTTAGGATGTCACATTGGGCTAGGATCTCACAATGGATCCTGACCCTAGCCTGACAACAAGTTCACTGGACCTTACAACATGGCACTGACAGATATAAAACAAATACATAAAACAGTATAAACTGTACGACCCAAAGTAAACAACAACATAGCCGAGTATATAAAACAACATTCTCACATAGGAGGTACAAAAGATCATCCTCACGCAGGAGGGGAAACACAACAACCCCAAACCAACCACCTAATGTACGAGAGTTCTCGGCCTGTCACCCTGCCAGATCACCCAGTAGCGCCTAACCTGTAAACATCTACAACACGGTATGAAACCGTTAGCTAACCATACATATATGAGGTAATACATAAGCACAAGCACAATCATGAAAGATAAACACCTCAGCATGCTATCACACATTTACCCATTTATTATCTTTATATTAGCCATTCACTCAAAAACCGTATATATATAGATAGATGAAAGTATATGACACGAGGACCGATACATCCCCGCCTCTGAGTATAATGTCCAGCTGTACGAGTATCGGTCACACAACCCGTGTACCCTATGGGAGTGGATTGCGCCCTTCTTGTAAACCAGTCTGGCCTGACATTAGAGAACCTCCCAGACTCCACGGCGGGATGAAAGGGAAAGGTTATCACAACCACGCAGTGGGGCAGTCAATAGAACATAGGTCGATAAAAACGACAACTCATGCTATCATAGCAAACATATAAAGCACACCACTCATGCAAACACCCAATATAGGGATGGTAGCTAAGTAAGTCCCACGGACTTACCTCAACCTCGTACAAACTCAACCACGATCACCTCTACACTGGAGGGACAACATGGCCTATAAAAAGGCATAAAGAGATATATCAACCTCTATTCATCAAAGGGGTCACATCTACACCCAAAGGGATCCACAAGGATCATACTCAATCTATGAGCCTCACAACCAACTAAATCTCAATATCTCAACATATCTCACAATTCCTCAAATCTCAAGGTAGTATCTAATCAACATTCCTCAATCTCAATTTTAATCCTAATTTAATTAATTAACCTTTAATTAATTAATTAGATTTCGCCAGAATAACGTTTTGCCCGCAGGCAATTTCTAAACCTCCTGTCATAAGATTTCATCAAACAAACTATCCATAATCACCAGAACAATATAACGACCATAATGGAATTTCTAATTATCCATTTTGACAAGTCTAAAGTCAATTTAGGCCAAATCGCAGTACAGAAAACGAATAAATTCATAACTTATTCGTTACTAACCCGATTGACGATCTGAAAGAAGATTCAGAATCACAGCGACACAGGCTACGCATGGACAACATCAAATTCACCGGAATCTGAGCGACGGAACCTGCCTGGTGACATATATGCTCGACCAACCCTTCTTCTACTCGGAATTGCAAAAACTCGGCACCGATATGAAGAGAATGAAGAGAGGAATCCAGAAAGTCAAACGGATTTGAAATCGGATTAGAAACGGAGAGTAGATTTGAGTTTGAAGGTTGAGAGAAATCAGAGCTTTTACGAGAAAACGTGAAAGGAAATGAATTAATAAAGGATTTTCCGCTATTTATAGTGAAGACGATAATTATCCTTTAGTAAAGTCGATAATTATCCTTTAACCGATCCAAAGGCGGGTCGAACCTCTTTCTCCAAACTTCTCGAGATTGGAACATCAAATCTGGAATATTGTAGGGATAATTATTCCACAACTGCCTCGGAAAACGTGTATTTCTAAGCCGTCTTTCTTAGCTGTTAAGAAACGAAATAGCGATTCTTTTGGCTGTTTTGCCTCTCCATGTTATTTCATATCTAAGACATATCCGATGTCCTGATCATTTCTCTCAACTGCATTTTTATTAATTGGAGCTCCCAAATGCTCCAAATAACACCGGAGGGTAAAAATAATTACCCGGGGGAAAAAGTAAAAATTTCCCCAAACGTCCAAAATTACGCGAGGAACATAACGGTGGGACTCATACTCCTCACTTGCGAAACCTTCGCGAGTTATATGTAAATTACTATCAACGATTAAGTTAATAAACATTAGTTAGAATTCGGAAATCCTAGCTATTACATCACACACCCCTTAAAAAAAAAGTTTCGTCCCGAAACTTGAACAATTCCCAAATCCTCTCGGACCCATACGCCGAGGTATAACTCTCACTCTTTCTATCGGAGGTATCACATCTCCGTTCAAAAGATCACAACCTATAACAATCTATAACCTCAAGTATAAACATGGAGGAATCATCACTCCAGGAAACAGGGCCATAACGCTACCCAAAGGCGTAGAGGAATCCCGTCTCTCGCCATACCACATCACAAGGCATAGAGGAAGCTCATCTCTAGCCAAAACATATCACATGCATAGAGGAAATACGTCTCTAGCCAACCCATAAACATATATATCGCATGGAGGAATCACATCTCCACTGAACTATGTCCATCAAGGTAGCATGGAGGAAAGAACCATCTCCAGCTGAATCCTAATCCCACTCAAATAGCGTGGAGGAAAGAACCATCTCCAGCTATAAATATAATCTTACCATGGAGGAAGTAATCATCTCCAACTATAGCATACATCACGCTAGCACATCAAGATCTACTAAGATCATAAATCACATCACAACTAGCATGAAATAACACATCAAGGCATATAAGCACATAAGCACAACATTCATCAAGATAGCACTAAGATCTACTCATGCTCCCACAAATGGGTCTGTCCCAACATATACTCTGGATAGTTCCTCAGGACACTATCCTCAGTCTCTCACATAGCCTCTTCAGGTCTTCATCTCGACCATTATATCCTCAAGATGGGAATGTCTTTCAAATGCAAGCGTTTCATATCTTATTCCAAGAATGTAATTAGATGCTCAACAACGATGTGGTTCAACTTAACCACTAGATCATTATAACTCACAAAGTGTTTCCAACCTGGTATATACTTTCTCAGTTGAGACACATGAACACTGGGTGAACATCCACCAACTTCAGAGTGAAAGCTAAACATCATGTTGCCTTCACAAAACTGATCAAGATCTCAAGTAACCGACATATTGGAAACTCAGTTCCCCTTTCCATAATACACAACAAACGTCTCACAACTGAGATACCTCCAGCCGGACATGAACTCTCACTTGAACTTTAGAGGTTAACACCTCTTGTCTACTAACACAATCTGGCGACTATGTAGAGCCAACACTCTTCCTTTAATCATCGTTACTCGAACTATAAAATCCTGAGTCTGGTCATGTATTATTTCCACTACTACTGCTAGATCACTTCTAGCATAAGGATATACGACATCTATGTCTATATATTGCCTCATAGGGCCATCCCAGAAAGATGCACGTCCTTCATTGTTATATAATAAAATCAGTAATGGAAGGTAATATAACTATCCACGTTTCCCATTCAACTTACAATTCATAATAGATCTTTAAGATCTAGATGATCCTCTCTAACTGACCATCTGTTAGAGGGTGAAGTGCAGTCATGAGGTACAGACTCATCCCCAAAGCAGTCTGAATCTGCTGCCTAAAATATCAAAGTAAAAACATCCATCTCGATCAGAAATGATCGTTCTCGGTATACCATGGAGTCTCACTATTTGTCTAGTGTACTCCTCAGCCAATTCATTCACTAGCCACGTCCTTCTGATAGAAATGAAACGTGCCGGTTTCATTAATTTGTTACCAACAATCCAGATAACATAAATCTTCTACTGGGTCATAATCCCATAACAAAGTCCATAGAGATGTCCTCCCAAATTCTACTACTACACTGTTAGTGGGTGGGGCTTATATCTAGATCGGAAATACTCTATCTGGACCTGCTGACAGGTCACACACTATATCACAAATCTGGTTATATCGGCTTCATACAATATAATCGTCTCATCTCGTGGTACATCTTACTCGTACCTGAATGTACCGAATAAGGCGTACAATGGGTATACGTAATATTCTGTCTCCATCTGCATCAGCAGGAACACAAAAGCGGTCTTCATCAGTCCATCTACTCCCATGGAAAACTATGGTGCCTCAGTACGAGACATCCTTTCTCTAAACCTTGTCAAGGCCGGGCATATCTCCTGCTTTTGTTGGACCTCATCCAACAGATCAGGTAGAACCTCTGAGGTATAACTAGGTATCCTCATCAAGGAACTGATTGTCCAACTCTAGCCAAGCTAGATCTCTCTGAAGCTGAGGCTGAACTATCAGTCTCACAATCATCTTCTCTTGGAGCGTCTTTCCATTCAAGTTATCGGCGACAACATTCAACTTCTCTGAATGATATTGAATCTTCAAGTCAAAGTCTTGATCAACTTAAACTCTTAACACTAGAGGTTATTCAACCCCTATTGCATAAAATATACTTCAGATTTCTATGATCTATAGAAATCTGACATGAAGATCACACCGGTACGGTCTTCAAAACTTAAAGGCTTGAACTACCACTACTAACTCTAAATCATGAATCGGGTAGTTCTCATCATACGTTCTCAACTGTAAATACACATATCAATAACCCTACTCCTCTGTAGTAATACACATCTCAGACTTAGCTGGGATGTATCACCGTAAATCACGGAATCCCAAAAATCTTCTAACTACAACAAAATGGAAGTAGAGGTCAAATGCCTCCTCAACTCTTCAAAACATAGACACACTGCTTTCATCACGTAGTTATGGTGGTCTTCTCAAAAGACTCGCAAATGAATATGTAATCATATAAAATCCTTCCTCAAAGCATTGGTTGCAATCGGCTGAGCCGAGAAAACTACGTATTCCTTAATGTTCATCAGTATCTCCCATGTTACAACATACTTAATTCTCGCCAGGTCAACCATGATCCCACTGGCGGAGACAACATGGCCTAAAAAGGCTACCACTGGCATCTCAACTTACACTTAGAGAGCGTAGAATACATCCCTCTATCTCTCGAAATCTGCAGAACGGTCCTCAGACGGTCGGTCTACTATTCTCTGCTATGAGAGTATACCGACATGTCATCCATGAAGTCCACCACCAACTAATCAAGGAAGTCGATGAAGATACTATTCTCAACTACATAAAAACTACTAAAACATTTGTCAACCCAAATGACATCACTACAAACTCGTAGTGTCCATAACGGGTATGGGATGCTATCTCATACACATGCTGCTCTCTCATCCATGACTAGGGATATCTTGAGCACAAAGGAATCCTGAAAACACCATTGCTTCTTGAAGGTAACTCATCAGGTCGTCAATACAGAACATGGAACCCACTAGGGTAAACCCGTTTCGATCAACTTTTCAAGTTATCAGTACAATATCTCAACAAGCACCATATAGTGTGGCTTTCCCATTCAATCTTGTATCATAGTTCAACTCGATAACAATGTCCACACTCCGCTGAGGTGGAAACTAGACGGTTCAGTAACACGTCTATAAACTCATAAACAACTGGAATACCTTCCATTGTTGGACTATCTCGCTCCTTCATGGTATAAAACTAGAAGGCGTCACATCCCTGTGCTATCATCTCGCTGCTCGTACAGTCCTGATGACAAACCCGTCTCTTCAAAGGTCTTAACCTTAGAAGACCTCTAATTACCATCTCAGTAAAGACTATAATAGCCTTACTATTAATATCTAACACCGCATGATATCTATTAATACAATCCATACACATAATGACTTCCTCATGAACCTACGGCATGACAAAGAAGTCTACAAGTCATACACAAGTCCCGAATAAGGGAACAAACACATATCTCGCGGTACCTCAGACCCCTAACTGGTAATCTTGTAAAGGAAAGTCCACCTTCTACTATATATCAAAGATCAACCATTAATGCATGCATCGAAAGACAAGAAGTGCATAGCACTCATAACAAACAAAACTCCACTAGGTAAACCATTAACGAGAATGGTACCTGTAACAACTAACTCCCGTAGCTCCACTACATATCATCACTTGATCTCGGATCTATGCTCCTCAAGTATCACTGAGGTCCTCACTATAGCCTCCACTTCCACTCTTTCAACACCGGAAAGAGGAAGGTCTTGCTAGGAAGAAACACTACCTTGCTGACAGAAAGGGGCCAGATGGCCTAGTTTACCACAGATGAAACAAGCTATCGGTGCCAAAGGGCACTCAGAACGCAAATGATCTGGATAGCCACAATTGTAACATAATTGTCTCATTCTTGCAACTTGTGCAACTGAAGGGTAACTCGATCTTCGTCGTCCACCTTGAATGATCGAGAGGGAACTTGTAAAGGCAAAACCTTGCCCTGTCGACAAAACTTCGCTCTATGCCCTGCTTTACCACACGTAAAGCATATGATGGGAGCCTTTGGGCACACAACTCGCCAGTGTCCCATCTTCCACGCAATTAAAACACTATAGTTCCTTGCCAGTCATCTTCATGGCCAAAGGATCACTAGATTGTCCTGATATCGGACTTGGTTCCCCATTCATCATCTTTGCTTCCCCAGTAACTGATTCAGTCCATTGCTTCTTTCCGGATCCAGAAGCTTCAGTTGATCTCACAATTGTTGGTAAATCCGGTGTGGATCTACCTGCTATCACCGCTTCATATACTTGTTACATATATTCTCGAAACTCGGATCTACTCATGGAGACACGATCAGCCTCTTCAAACTCGTTCTCTGCCATAGGCAAAACAACATCGGAAACTGGTCCCTAACTTATCACCACTGGAGGAAGAGGGGGGGTGTACCCCTACCTCATCCCACTACAGATACTACTATAGTCTGAGTCATCTGTAGGATATACGCACCTAATCTTATAAGGCTATATATATGCCATAGGTATCGATATGTATATAATAAATCCACATAATCCATAGTACACACAGATATATATACATATCTACGCTACAGAGATCCATGGCAGAGGTGACGACTTCTCGTACATTCTATCCCAAAACCACACTTAAAACCAAAATCTTTGAAAACGTCAGATCCCATGTGGGCTCTGTTTTTTTTACCTATCAAACCTCGTTGTAGGTAGCAAGTGCCATTGTTGTCAACCTGGGCTCTGATACCAACTCTGTAACACCCCAAATCCGCGGGACTCGGGATGTCACATTGGGCTAGGATCTCACAATGGATCCTGACCCTAGCCTGACAACAAGTTCACTGGACCTTACAACATGGCACTGACAGATATAAAACAAATACATAAAACAGTATAAACTGTACGACCCAAAGTAAACAACAACATAGCCGAGTATATAAAACAACATTCTCACATAGGAGGTACAAAAGATCATCCTCACGCAGGAGGGGAAACACAACAACTCCAAACCAACCACCTAATGTACGAGAGTCCTCGGCCTGTCACCCTGCCAGATCACCCAGTAGCGCCTAACCTGTAAACATCTACAACACGGTATGAAACCGTTAGCTAACCATACATATATGAGGTAATGCATAAGCACAAGCACAATCATGAAAGATAAACACCTCAGCATGCTATCACACATTTACCCATTTATTATCTTTATATTAGCCATTCACTCAAAAACCGTATATATATATATATATATATATAGATGAAAGTATGTGACACGAGGACCGATACATCCCCGCCTCTGAGTACAATGTCCAGCTGTACGAGTATCGGTCACACAACCCGTGTACCCTATGGGAGTGGATTGCGCCCTTCTTGTAAACTAGTTTGGCCTGACATCAGAGAACCTCCCAGACTCCACGGCGGGATGAAAGGGAAAGGTTATCACAGGCACGCAGTGAGGCAGTCAATAGAACATAGGTCGATAAAAACGACAACTCATGCTATCATAGCAAACATATAAAGCACACACCACTCATGCAAACACCCAATATAGGGATGGTAGCTAAGTAAGTCCCACGGACTTACCTCAACCTCGTACAAACTCAACCACGATCACCTCTACACTGGAGGGACAACATGGCCTATAAAAAGGCATAAAGAGATATATCAACCTCTATTCATCAAAGGGGACACATCTACACCCAAAGGGATCCACAAGGATCATACTCAATCTATGAGCCTCACAACCAACTAAACCTCAATATCTCAACATATCTCACAATTCCTCAAATCTCAAGGTAGTATCTAATCAACATTCCTCAATCTCAATTTTAATCCTAATTTAATTAATTAACCTTTAATTAATTAATTAGATTTCGCCAGAATAACGTTTTGCCCGTAGGCAATTTCTAAACCTCCTGTCATCAGATTTCATCAAACAAACTATCCATAATCACCAGAACAATATAACGACCATAATGGAATTTCTAATTATCCATTTTGACAAGCCTAAAGTCAATTTAGGCCAAATCGCAGTACAAAAAACGAATAAATTCATAACTTATTCATTACTAACCCGATTGACGATCTGAAAGAAGATTCAGAATCACAGCGACACAGGCTACGCATGGACAACATCAAATTCACCGGAATATGAGAGACGGAACCTGCCTGGTGACATATATGCTCGACCAACCCTTCTTCTACTCGGAATTGCAGAAACTCGGCACCGATATGAAGAGAATGAAGAGTGGAATCCAGAAAGTCAAACGGATTTGAAATCGGATTAGAAACGGAGAGTAGATCTGAGTTTGAAGGTTGAGAGAAATTAGAGCTTTTACGAGAAAACGTGAAAGGAAATGAATTAATAAAGGATTTTCCGCTATTTATAGTGAAGACGATAATTATCCTTTAGTAAAGTCGATAATTATCCTTTAACCGATCCAAAGGCGGGTCGAACCTCTTTCTCCAAACTTCTCGAGATTGGAACATCAAATCTGGAATATTGTAGGGATAATTATTCCACAACTGCCTCGGAAAACGTGTATTCCTAAGCCGTCTTTCTTAGCCGTTAAGAAACGAAATAGCGACTCTTTTGGCTGTTTTGCCTCTCCATGTTATTTCATATCTAAGACATATCCGATGTCCTGATCATTTCTCTCAACTGCATTTTTATTAATTGGAGCTCCCAAATGCTCCAAATAACACCGGAGGGTAAAAATAATTACCCGGGGGAAAAAGTAAAAATTTCCCCAAACGTCCAAAATTACGCGAGGAACATAACGGTGGGACTCATACTCCTCACTTGCGAAATCTTCGCGAGTTATATGTAAATTACTATCAACGATTAAGTTAATAAACATTAGTTAGAATTCGGAAATCCTAGCTATTACATATTTTATATCCTTTAGTCGTGATATCACGAAGCTATTATCGCCTCATGATAAATCAACCGCGGACTTGAAGAATCTCCAACATGAGGCAATGGAATCGGACCTTGAATTGAGTATTATACTCGGGTAGGTTGCTTGGCGATCCTTACAAATTATCCAAAGAACAAGTGAGCAAGGAAGTAAAGTTGTGAAGATAATTTTTACCACACGTACAATCAAATGAGGAAGAATTCCCGAGTCAACTCAGATTGAAGAAATAGAAGGTCATACAAGGGACTTGGTTGTATGAAGCCGAGAGATGAATTATAAGAACCATGCAAGAGACTGCAAGAGTGTGGAGTAGAGATAACAATATTGGAACGAGACAAGTAGAATTGAGTACAACCAAGATTGCGGAATCAAGGACATTACCATCGAGGCGGATGCCCCATAGACCATTATGGGCATTAGAAATCAGAAGAGACAGAGTGTCAATCTGGGTGTGATAATCTAAGGTGCACGGAATGAAGACCTACAATTGAGTGTAAAAGCGAAAAGGCAGACCCACAAATGTGGAAAGGTTTTGACCTCCTCGAAGATATAAGAAGTTGATATTACCACTAACATCAGTGAAGAAAGGGGTATGGGAGAACGTCCTTGCTAGACTCGAGAATCCAGGGTAACCCGAATTATCACGGGATCTAAGCCATCAACACAGATGGTCCATACAAAAGGAACTGCAAGCGGATGATCATTACGGCTATAAGAATTTCAAAGACGCTTGCAAGCTATCGTGGAAACTTGAAACGACTATTTATGCCAGATGAATGACACAATCGGACTAGAGAAATGGAGTTAGCCCATAAGAAGCGGAAGGGTGGGAGGTCTAACGAACTAAAGAAGTATAAAAGGGTTGTTGTGAGTAACTGTTTACCTACTAGCTAAGGAAATTTTGACAGATCACAATTAACACGGAATGGAGACTTATAACTTAATGTAAGAGCAAAAGGTAGGCTTCACAAGCCTGGAGACGTTTTGTCTTCTTCAAAGATAAGAATTCTAAGAGGAATCACAACGCCAATATCGAAAGGATCGAAGCCCTGTAACATAGTCAACAAAGATTTGGAAGGAAATATTACAAACAACGCCGATTAAGGAACCTGTGCTTGTGAGAATCGTGTGGTGGACTCAAGAGTCCAGGGAAAACCCCAATTATAACAGAACATAGGTCATCAATACAAACGGTCCCTATAAAGGGACTACAATTGGGAGATAATTAAAAGTCAACGGAACTACAAGACGCTTACGATCTATCGTGGAGTGTTAGGAACGACTTTTGACGTCAGACGAATGGCACCATGAGACTTGAGAAGAGAGTTGTCCCAAAGGAAGCACAAGAGTGAAAGATAAGACGAACTAAAGAAGGATAAAAGGATTAATCTAGTAAGTGATGTGCACCAAAAAGTTTAATACTAGTAGAGGTATGAAATTGAGATAAGTCAATTATAGACTGACCGATGTCAACCAAGGACGTGCAAGTATTGTTTGGTATTGACGAGTTATGTGCCGTTAAGAAGAGATATTTGTGACGGTGGATCTATGAAGTAGCTTTACCGACGCCTTAGAGGATTTCCTTAAGTAGGCAACAACAACCTTCTTGGATGAATTAAAGGTATAAAGAGAAACGTTTAAGGGTTACTTTTTGGCTAGTTAAGATCAAACTCCAGTCAAGTCAGGGAGTTTGGATCCGTGGTAGAAGAATTAAGAAAGTAAGCGGAAGAAGATGTTTTTCAATCGTTGTTTTATTTTCTTAAGGCAAGTAAAGAAGGTATTTGGTACTTCATCCGTATAAGACTCATGGTGTAAGTGAAAGATAGAGTTTTGGGGTCAATCATTTTAGACTTACAGAAACGTCCTTATGATTAATGAGTGATAATAGAATTATCAGAGTAGCGCAGCGGAAGCGTGGTGGGTCCTAACTCATAGAGCAGGAAGCTCAATGGTACAGAGAAATAACATGTCAAGTTTGAAAGAATGATAGTTGGTGAAATGCATTCCGTTTGGAAGGAACACGAGCTAGGCTACACGGAGTGATTGAAAGTATTGTAGGGAACTGTATCACCATCATGATAGACGGGAAAGTATGTGCATGTAGAGGTTATAGAAGGAGACTGGTACCCTATTATGGATTCAAGTGAATAATGATGGCTTGCCACATGTTTTTAGATAACTAGTTTCGGAATCCAATACGTAAGGGAGTATTCTAGAGTGAGTTTTCTTGATGGATCGAGGAAAGATTTAACGATGTAATAAAAGTAATGTACAGGGTCTGCACTAGAAAGCTCAAAGTGAGTAACTACCATTCTCAGTCAAAGATACATAAGAAAGAGAAGCGACAGGAGTATACTTGCAACCCATTAACCGTGCTTAAAGAAAGCATAATCTCGGAGTAGATTTTACGTGTAATGTTATATCGAAACGGATCCGAGTTGCGTTTTGAGTCAGAGGGATACTATCGGGCTGGTAACCATGGTGGATAAAAGAGTGCACTGCTGATGGTATGTTAACAATTATTGAGTAGTTATGATCAAATAACGGTGATATGAGATCACTTTGTGTCTAATACCGTCATTCTAGACACATTCTATGTCACTTAAGATCTTGGAAAATGCGTGAGAAGCCTAAGTTTGAGCTAACGATATGTTAGAGATCTATAAATAATATAATAATGCCAAGTGAACAAAGAGGATGACCACTAGATTTGATTTTTATTTTTCTCGAGTGTTAGACCAGAAAAGGGTAAAGATGACGATTCCTTACCTGAGGAATAAGATGACTAAGTAATATTAAAAGACAAGACCAAGTGGGTCGTGATACGAAGAGTATTGGGCACTTGGCAAAGTGTTGGTGGATGTCCAAGACCTTTGAGCTGAGTGTGTAGTCAGAACCTTTTCAGAAGGCCCGAAGCAAGTGGTCTTAACGAAGGGAGGAAAGTTGTATAGATTATTCTCCGTAAGGTCATCAAAGGATTTGGAGGTGAGTTGCATAAGGCAACCACTTGAGGCTTTAAAGCGGTTTAGAAGGGATTAACAGAATAATATTCCTCACCCTATTGGAGAGTGTAACCCAGTTTTCCACAGATTCAGTTGGAGGGATACTTACTAAACAAGTGTTAGGACATCAGATTAGAGGGCCGGACAGTTGAGCCGGATGATACCAGTGAGGTATCCGGTAACCACTCTAGAATGTGGTAGCAAGCGCTTGTGATGTAAGTACATGAAAAGATTCCGGAGTCGGTGATTTTATGAAAAGCCGACGAGGCTACCTGAGATAGTGGGATAATATGAGACGTAACCATTAAGAGACCTACGCAGAGATAGTGTAACCTCGGGAACAACGAGTTAGGGCTTGGCCTTGTATTTGTGTGATATTGTTTGACTACGTGTTTATTTCATGCTTGAGTGCTTACTCAGTGATGTGTTTTTTTTCTAATTTGTAACTTATGATGTGAGGGGTACTTGATGTGGAAACGATGAGACTTTTGTGTAGCGATGTGATACACCTGATTGGTGCCTTAAAGGTCGATCTTATGATTGTCTTACCCTAAGTTTTGGGACGAAACTTATTGTTAAGGGGGGATTAATGTAATACCCGGATATTTTTTACTTCCGGCTATTTCAAAAACAAATCAGAACTCAATCGTTTGGGACTTTTCCGGCGCTTTAGTTCTTTAGTATTGATTCCGATCTTATGTTGTCTTCTTTTAAGTTTCGGGACGAAACTTATTTTAAGGGGGAAATGATGTAATAACCGGAATATTTTTGTTCCGATTATTTTCAAGTTAAACCGGATTTATATCAGTTTTGGACTTTTCTTCGTTGCCTTAACTTTTTAGGGGATTTTGAACTCATGTTTTCTTCGATGTTTTTATTATTTTATGCGATGTTTTTACTCACATAAATTACCCGGAACCGATCTACCTCTTCTTATCCATCAATAGAGTTAGATCCTTTAAGTTAAAGCTTTTGGGCCCAATAAGCTTGCCATCCGGGTCCGTTAAGCTTGTCAGCTGGCCCACTTCATTGCTGATTGTATGACAGCAGTTATTCTCCTCCTTGCTCTTACGGGAAGCCTAACCCTATCAGCCTCCTACAGTTGCCGTACGTCAAACCTCTCCTCTCGTTCACGCTACCCATGTCGCTCTCTCTCCCCCTCGATGTTGCAGCCGTCCATGTGCAGTAGCAACAACTGAGCCTTCCTCTCCGTCGACATTAGCAACACCGCTACCGCTCCTTCCTGCACGCATCGCCACAACAACCGGCCCCTGGATACAACAACAAACTCCTTCCATTTCCTACATGTTGTCGGCATTCTCAGTGCATGGACGTCCTCTTCCCGGAACCAGCAAGGCGGCACAAATTTCTCCTTCCTTCTACACGGGAGCGACTCAGCGGGAGACCTCTCCCTTGTTGCTGCAACCGCCAAGAGACGCAGCTGCAAGTGCGTTGCGTGGGGAGATCGCAACCCTAGTTCACAACCGCGTTTCTCACTGTCGGATCGCAACAACAACCCTAAACCGGGGGCGGGCTCAGGACCGCAGGTGCGGCGTGTCCCAGCCGGGGGGCGGCAGTTCCTTGGGCCGCAGGTGTGCATCCCTCATGCCACTGGGGTGCTTTTGTGACTGGATCCCGTCTTTGTCTTTGCTTCCGTACACGTGAGCACATCAAGTCTCTCACGTCCGGTAAGGACCTCAACCCTCTTCCTTACATTACCCTCTTTGTGTTGTGCTGATGAGAAAACCCATCTATGTCTTTAGACCTCCATAACAACCATGGAAGATGACTAGAAGAGCTATTACATTTCTGAGTTTTCAGAGTTGACGAGCAGTCAACTTCAGATCCATATTTGAGTAAGTTATACTCCTCCTTTGCTGCTGAATTTTGGATATGTTGTAGTCAGTAGTACATAGTAGATTATACTAAAATTTGGGAAGAATCGAAGTTACGGTTTGAGAGTTATGATGTTCCAAAGTTGACGCCTCAAGCCGTTTTTATAAATGTGCTGAGTGTTGGGAAAAACAGCAGATGATGCTGTTTTGTGAGATGATTTTGAATAAGCTCTTGATCTCCGTTGGGCTTGAATTTTGGATATGATATAGTTGACATATTGTTGTAGCACATATTAAAATTTGGGAGGAATCCAGCGAGTGGTTTGAAATTTATGATTTTTCAAAGATTGGGTCGTAAATAGTTTTTCTGTTGTGCTGAAATTTCTAAGTGTTGAGGAAAGGTGCTTGTGATGCAGTTTTCTGAGATAGTTTTAAATAGGCTTTTGATCTACTTTGCTGATGAATTTTGGATATATTATAGATAAGATTTCATAGTAGAACATATTAAAATTTGAGAGGAATCCGAGTTGCAGTTTAAGAGTTATGGCGTCCCAAAGTAGATACCTTGAGCTGTTTTTCCAGTATTGATTTTGACTAAGTATAGGAACATTGTAGTGTAGTAGCCAACTTTAAGGAGTTTTATAGAAGGGATAGTTGAACAGTTTTAGAAAATTCTTGCTCCTATGAGTATATTAGATATCATAGATAATTTAGAGATTTATTTTAGAATTTTTATAAATTTATTTTAATTTCGTATTTGAAGCTGTAGTTGGACCTTAGTGATTTTTCGGGAAATAGAAAAGTGGGTAGTTTCTCTAGTTGTTACCTAAAATCATCCTAGAGAGTAGAATATGGTTAGTTAGCATCAAATAAGAATTTAAGTACGTATTCCGGGTTTTTGAAAGTTCCGGGACCAAGGGTAAAACAGTCATTTTACCATAAATTGGTACTGTATTAAATTCTGTTCTAATAGGATCTACTACCTTATAAGTCTTAGCTTCTAATTACCTAGAAAGTGTGCTGACACACTTGCCTCCTTTGACAGGCAACCGAGTTATACAATTACAGATTGAGTTGTGATTAAGAGAGTCAAGATCTGATTCAGGTAAGTCCACGGACTTACTTAGTTGGCTTCTTGTATGAGTGTAATGTGTATGAGTGGTGTTTGTTAGTTATGATGAACAACGAAACCGGATTAGGCCGACTTTATTATTTACGTAATTGACCCAAGTTTATGATAACGAGTCGTGACATCATTTGCCTAGCTCTTGCGAGAATCTAGGAGGTTCCATGCGACCAGCCCATTTAGGTAGACGGTCAGATGCATTAGTACCATTCCGCTGTAACGCCCCAATTTTAGGTGTGTTTACGATATTTATTTTTATGATTTTTACCGATATTTTATTAGCTTGTATATTTTATTAAAGTATTTTTCGTAGAAAATTATATTTCTACGAGTATATTCATATATATATATATATACATATTTCTTTGATTCATATTTTTATTTCCGTAAATTATTTTACGGAAAAGTCAGATAATTTTCGGAATTCGGAAATCCCGTTCCGAACGCTTTCGATCGAGTATTTTATTTTTTCATTTTCTTTGTTCTACTTTTTTTTATTTCTTCCCTACCTCTTTCCTTCCATCTTGGCATTTTAGCCTGCGCAGTCCAGCTCAAGAAAGGAGCCATAGCTGCCGCCCAAGCTATCTGGTCCTGGTTGTCTAGCTTGTCCCGACCTGCTGCATCGACCCCTCGCTCTCCCCAAACTGCTCCACTTGACCCTTCGTTGCTTCCCTTCACACGTAGATGCACGACAACCCCATTCCCCTTCTCTGCTTTTTGGAGCCAAACGTTTCAGCTCTCTCTATTTGCCTTCATCTCTCAAAAGCAACATCATCCATCTCCCTTCTCTCCCTCACGCATCTCATGTCTGATTTCCTTGCAGTCCCTCATAACAGCCTTTATCTTCTTCCTCCTACAACAAGCAGTGGCAGTCTCCTTTCCACCTCCTTCGATGATCTCTCTCGCCCCTTTCTCGGGTTTCCTCGATCTTCAGTTGTAGCAATTGGGGAGGACCTCACCGGAGAAACACCTGGAGACGCCGCCGGGCGAAGCCTCCACCTCGGAGCCACCACTGCCACCGGAGCATTGCTTGGGGTATTTGTTGCCTCCAGCCTCCTCGCGTCTCTACAACTCCACCCGGATCTGCAATCGTTGAAGAAACCCTGCCGTCTTCACCTTCTACCGCCGGAAACAGCTCCCCGCCGCCTGCATCGTCGTCGCCTTCGAGGTGCACCGCTGAGGACTTGCTGCCGGAGCCAACCTTGGCCGAAGCCACACCACCAGGAGCCTGTGTCCTCCCTGCACCGCCGCCACCTTCATCTGATGGTTGAGCGGGTTGTGAAAACCTAATTTCCCTAATTTAAATAGGCCCCCTTAATTTGTTATAATTACAATTTGTGACCCCCTGTTTTGTATTTGCATATTTTACCCATGTTTTTGGAAATGAACTATTATACCCCGGCCTGCAGAATTATTTACATGGAATGACCCATATTTTATATTGCAAATTATAACCCAACTTTGTGCAAATTATCTTTTATGCCCTAGTTGGATTAATTTCGGATTATGACCCAAGGATTTAATTGCGGTTTATGACCAAGTTTTTTAAAATTGTATAAATTACCCGGAAAGTGTTTTTAAGATTTTGAACTCGGATTTGAACTACAGGGGTTATTCTTATAGCTTTTATATTCTATGTTGTATGTCCAAATTTAGCATTATGCTAAATTTGTTTAGTTTGATGCTAGGTTCGGAAGCACCCGTTTAAGGCCAATGAATCCATATCGACATCCATAGATCGTCTTCCGTCTTTTGACGTCACGTGAGTACCCTCTTCCTCGAGATTATGATCTTACTCGATTTAGTTATGTCTAGTATTAGTATCATGATTGGTTGGATCTAGCATAACTTAGAGTGAATACCAAGTAGTGGTTATGGAACTTAGGTGAGTTTCGAGGATTTGATATTGTTTGATGGATTGATGTTGTTTCTAAGCTTGAGGTGTTGGTTATCTTGTGAGGTTGTTATAAGGCTTTAAGTTATATGGTTGATCTTGTGAGCGTTTTGAGGCTCGCGGTGGGGTTGTATGATCTTGTGGGATTTTGGATTTTAGGTTTGGCTTATCATAGTTGCGTTGTGAGTTATGATCTTGCGAGATCCGAAGGTTTAGAAGTCTTAGGACTTCTAGCTTTTGTTGAGTGTGATGTGAGCACGAGGGATTCTAGGATGCGGTCCTAGAATTGAGTGTCAAATGGTCTTGCGTAGATCATTTGTATTGAAGTCTTAAACTTCTATTGTGAGTGGGTTGGTGTTGATATAGTTTTCTTCTTGTGAGCAGGTTATGTGCTTCCTCCCCTAAGGAAGCAAGAGTGTTGTGAGTTGAGTGTGGTGACGAGGTAAGTCTCCGGACTTACTTAGCTTGTATTATTTGTATTAGCATTATTGTGCGTTGGGTGGTGTGTGTTTATTATTTTACTGTTTATAACAACTAAACCGGAAATAGGATTACCGACCTTTATATTATTTGGCCCAAGTGTATGATAACGGGCGGTGACATCACTGCCTGGCTCCCCGTGAGAGCTAGGGGGATCTCGGCAACTGGCCCGTGCTGGTTAGACGGTCGGAGGCATCCGACCGTTCCATTGCCGGAAGAAGGGACCGAGGCGAGTTTCGGAGGATTCTCGTGTCACAAAAGAAGTTGAACTAGAACGGAATATGACTTAATAAATAAAGATAATAAACCGGATTTGTGTGCTTTGAGTATGTTGTGTGACTATGTTGAATTAATTGTGTTTGTGCCTTTCCCTTTAATTCTAATGCTTCGAATATTAGCTAACGGTTTTATACCGATTGTTGTAGATTGCCTTGCAGGTTAGGAAAGCGGCCGAGAGATCCGGAAGAGTGGGCAACCGGGATTCCGTACATTTTAGGAGTGGGTTTTGGTTGGAGTCGGGTTGTGTTTTATTCTTCGTTTATTATGTTGGTATGCCGTGTGTATGGCGTTTTGATCTTTGGTGTTGATTATCGGCTGAAGTCTTTTGTTGTTTTCCTTCAGGTTTCTTATCATTTGCATTAAAAGGAATTTTGGTTTTGCCTTTATTTGTGCCATGTTGAAAGATCCGGTGAAATTG
Source organism: Fagopyrum homotropicum (assembly GCA_033239125.1). Lineage (NCBI taxonomy): Eukaryota > Viridiplantae > Streptophyta > Magnoliopsida > Caryophyllales > Polygonaceae > Fagopyrum > Fagopyrum homotropicum. Next base: position 32,194,969 of record BSWB01000003.1, read on the forward strand.
TTGTCAAGCTAAGGGTCGGGACCCATTGTGAGGTCCCAACCCGTAGCATCCCGAGTCCCGCGGATTCGGGGTGTTACAAAAGTGGTATCAGAGCCCTAGGTTGACAACAATGGCACTCGCAGTCTTCTAAAGGCCGAACGAGGAATAAACAGAACCCACACGGGTTCTAACTTTTCGTTTTCAAAACCACATGCATGAGTCGGGGTAGAATGTACGGACCACCACTCCTTCCGCGGATCTCGGCAGCTTAGTTTATTGGATTTTGAAATATAGGTATATATGTAGATATGTATATGTGGATTGTGGTTACATGATGGACTTGATATATATGTATAGTGATATATGTGGACTATTGTTTGTTGTTGGACCTTGTATTGTTGTTATGGATTTCCGGATGTGATATACTAGTAGTAATGTTAACCTAGCGCTTATATATATAGTTATATATACATACACATATTACATGCTAATATTATATTAGTAGTATTGGACCTTATAGTAATGATGATAGGAAGCTATCACCGCTCTTGGAAAAACGCCTTTTGGGATTAGGATAGTATACGTACGAGGATGAATATGCTTAAGTATCGAGTTGAGCGCGACGTTCGGGCGAACACCTTGAAGTTCTTGGATTCCTTTAAAAGGATGTCGAAGAGGAGGATTAGAGATGCCATAAATGAAGGACAAACAAGTGGACGGAAAACTCGAGATAACTAAAGAGAAAGCGAGATGGAGGCATTACAAGTAAAGGGAACAATATTAACGTGCGGAAGTGGTCCCAAAGAAGCCATGAGGGAAGACAACGAGACCTATAAAAGGTAACGAACTTAGTTCTCTTCAAGAAGACGCGTGAACAACTAAAGATGCAAATCGAGGAGGAGATGGGTACATTCTAGCGAAGTTAAAGGTGGTGTTCTAACCAAGGCAAGTGTTCCATAGGCACTCCTAAGCATGGGAGTCATGATGTGAAGTGTGGCCGGACTATTGCGAAGTTTATGAGATATGTAAGTTAAGCTTATAGAGGAACGAGAAAGGGAAGTGACGGTTTTGCAAGATCCTAGCAGGAGACATCTTCAGACATACGAGAATTTCGAGGAGGACCACCTGGTGGAAGTTCACATAGTAGAATTTTCTTGTGGAGTCAATCGTTTTCCGTCATTGAGATGAGAATGAGCAACACTAAGGAGGAGGAAGTGTGTATAGATGATGATCTCAAGAAGATGAAAGATGAAACAAGGAGCTTTGAGCAAGAGACTTAAGATATCAACCAAGAAAAACGCGAGTGGATGCTAGCTAGGGCTATAATATTTGGGAAGGTGCTCTTGAAGGACATCAAAGAAGGATGGTTAAGCCTATAAAAAGGAATTATATGAAACAACAAGGCAAAGAAGATAAAGTTACCTTATAAAGAATAGGAAGCATGGAATGAAGAAAGAACTAACGGTGTTGAAGGTAAAGTACCCCGAGAAGGGTAGCTTTCATGAGAATGGTAACTTGGAAGTATAGAAGAATGGTAAGTCATTGACATTGGAGAAGGTCAGTTATAAGCTAATTGGTGAGCCATGATAGCACATGTGCGGGTGGTCTATGGATGAGTGTAGATGAGAAGAGTAACCAAGAGCGTGGATTATTAAGGAACGGTAATAAGAACTTGGAATATTCGTGGTGGTTGAATGTCGGCAATAAAGAGGTATATCAAGGGAAGTGCAATTATCTTAATCATGTAGTAATTTATCGATTCCAATAAGTGATGGTAACTTACCTTGTTGAGAGGGATTGTAACGATCTGGTGCGACCTTCTTAGGTCATGAGATTGTCATATGGAGGAATGACATGGATAAGAGTAAAGGGAACTAGGAGGATAAAAAGGGAAGGGAGTCTTCTATGGTTGTTGTGCGTAAAGGGGGAATATATAAGGGGAGGTATGATATGTTGTTCTAAGGTTATGGATGTCATGTTTTCTGTTCGCTCCAAACGGTGTGTGCAAGCTTTAAATTTATAACCCTAGACGTAAGCTTAAAACAAGGATGCGAACCCGCAGTGTACGGGTCAATCGTAGTAAAAAGCAAGGAATTCCAGGGGTCGATCACAGGGACTTAGTGAAACAAAGTCGATAACGGTAAGCTTCGTAATTACTAACCACAAGAGCAATTAAAACAATCAAAGATGAATAAGAAGTCAATAAAGCAAACATGCAATTCTAGGGATTAAAGCATCTAGTTGTGGTTCCAACTCAAGATCTAAAGATAAGCGGACAAAGCTGAGATTTTTGCATAGGGAAGGTGTTACTAAAGTGGAATAGATCACCGGGTAAGTCTCACTACTCACTAATCCTAAACCGCAACTCCTATTACCGGGTAAGTCTCAAGGAATCAAAGTAAAGAACTATAACCTCAAACTAACACACCATCTAAGGGAATAGAATCAACCTTTACCGGGTAAGTCTCAGGCTAACTCACAAAGATGGGGTGAAAGCACACTCAAACCCCAACAAAGGATAAACCTTTATTACCTACACTTATGATCTTAGGTATACAAACCAAGGAATTACCGGGTAAGTCTCATCCTAAGCTTGTATTGAATCAGGAAAGGTGTAATAAGAATAGGATTTGGCAAACTCTAACACTTAACTCTCAGTTATGGATCAGATAAGTCACCTCGGTCAGCCAAATTCCACCACGGCCGAGATGTTCATCGACTGAGCGAGGTGCTTAGGGTTAAGGTTAAAGACTCGAACTTTCAGGGTCCTACTGGAATCTAAGATTATTCTATCATCGTTTTCCCCACAACCTTCAGCCAATCACCCTAGAATCACACAAGGAAATTAGCCACTTATCATCATGAAAGCAATAATCAAATATATGGGAAGAAGGTGAATATTTGAACAAGAAGAATTTAATGAAAATACTTCAATAACTGAATCAAATATCACAACAAAAGCGTTCCTTGGATAGCAATCCAACAAGACAAGACAACAAGGAAGGGAATCTAAGATAATCTTACAAAAACCCTTCAAAAAGCTATAAAAGCTATGATCTTCAATCTTTCTTCAACCTTCAAAAAGGTTCTTCAAATCTCCCAGCTGGAGTATGGCTGCTGCGTGATTCCCAACTAAATGTGGATTTTTCGGTGTAAGCGAGGTTGTGGATTTGTGGAAATCCAACCCTTTTTATAGGAGAATAACTCTCCAAAGATAAAATATCTTAGAAAGATCTCTTCCCATAAAAATAGGTAAAATATAAGATCTATAATATCTTCTTCCTTCCAGGAGCCAAGCCCAAAAATATAAGATCTCTTTCCAAAGATAAAAGATCTCAACCAAGAATAAAATATTCTCGCCGCGTCCCAGGTGTTCGCCTCGGTCGAGTCGACTTCCCTGGATCACCTCGGTCGAGATGGTCTGTGGCCAACCGAGGTGAGTCACAACTGAATGTGAAATCTCTCAAAGCTGGTCCAAAGTGAATCTTTAATCCATGGCTATGCTTCCTGGATGGTTCCTTATGTTCCTCAATGTAGCTCCAATGACTACATAGCTCCTTTTGCTCCTTTTTGATGCAAAACGTGTCATTTTACCTACGATTACAACAAAACTAGGTGTAGACCTCGATTCCCGCAAAGGTAGATGAAATGGTAATATAATCACATAATGTACATACAAACATGCAGATTATTGAAGATAAAACGTCCAAACAAACCCCAAAATATAGACTATAATTCATGCTATCAAAATACCCCATACTTAGCCCTTGCTTGTCCCCAAGCAAGTTCTGCATATAGAAGACAAGATAGAATGGATTATAAGTCAATAAAATCAATGAAAAGTCTTTCAAAATATTTTTATGGTGTGCAACAATCATAGATCACTCTAAGAGAATACTTCATGGAATTTAAAATCAAAATATGATCAAAACATTTTATAAATATAAGAAAGTTGTTCATCTTTGCATAAAATCATAGAATGCATAATAAGTCATAATTATCGAAATTAATCATGCATAATCCAGTTTAAACCACTAAGTCAATCAACAAGCTCAAGGTCTCAAGGGCTTCCCAAAAGAAAGGTCAAGAAACGTGTAGGGTAGGGATGTATGTAAGGTAATGTGGTGCTAGAATCCGGGAAAAGGATGAACTTCACTTTCACTTTGACTTGCAACATCTTCCACCAATAAGCTTTGCTTATTTCACACTTTTTCTTTTACTTTACTTTTTGGGATGCATGGATAGAGGTGCACAATAACCGAAGCCTAGGAAATCAGCAATCATCAATTTCTTGAGATGCATCAAACCCTTGATGCACATACCATGACCCGTTAGGAATATCGCTCAATCCGACTTTGGCAAGACACAAACACCCGGCTATGTGAATGGTGCCGAGTTACTCATCTTCATGATTGACTCCCCCAAACCTATTATTGCTTTCTAACACTTTCACTTCCAGCCACTTCTCAACTTTAACTTCACTTGCTTTCACCACTTCGCTTGCTTCCAAATTCCCGGATAGGTAAAGGGAGGCAAAGTGTATATGAGGGGATAAGCTTGATCAAGAAGAAGAAGAGAGAAGAATGAATTGCCTTGGTCTTTCCAGGAAGAAAGTGAGAGAACTCATAACGTGGTGTCAACCTTCAAATTCAACATAATTTGGATAAAAACGAAGTATTAAACATGCCAATAATTTCAAACAAAGCATTTAGCAACTTAAACATATTATAAAACCTTTCAAACACATAAAGATTTCAAAACCAGTCAGTAAGCAAGATCTTCACTGAGATCATATCCAGATAAGAGGCACAAAAATCGTTTCGAAAACTCTCAATTAACCTACCTCGGTCAAGGTGTTCTTAGGCCAACCGAGGTGAAACGCCTCGTTCGGCCAGAACGGCCCAGGTCGAGGTCCAGAAAATTTTTTTTTTTAAAAACCAGTTTTTTTTTTTCAGTTTCGACATTTTTTTTCAATCAAATAACCTGTAAGTAAGCATGCAATCTCAGATAAACATATAAATGCAGAAGTGAAGCATAAATATAAATATCCGGTAAATAGAGTCATACATCAAAGTCGAATAATACATCCAATACCCCATACTTGGGACACACTGTCCCAGTGGGTCAAAAATAATAAAGAAAAATCCTGCAGCTCTCAATAGTCCTGGTCCGGTGGTGGTGGTGGTGGTGGCACGTACGGATACTGGGATGGGTCAAATGGATAGCCCATAGTCTGCTGGAACTGTATCTCCATCATCCTGCGCTGATAGTGCTGCCCCTCTAACATCTGATGAGTCCAGCTGTCAATCTGTCGATGCTGGGCAGCAAATCTCTCATGCATGTCCACAATGAGGGCAGCATAAGAATCTATCATCTGATCCGTCAGATCATCGATCCGACGATGAGCCTCTGAATCTCTATGATGGCGTGTCCTACGCCTAGCAGGTCTAGCGGGTGATGCAGCAGGTGCAGGCTCAGTATCCTCCTTATCCAGATCTATAATCGGTGGTGCGCTCGTTCCTGCAGTATCTGTCCTTGTATCCATCGGGACTCCACCCTCTCTCTCATCAACTGTCTCCTCGTGATCAGCCTCCTCCTCCTCCTCAGCTGGGGCAGCTGCTGCCTCTCTGTAATCCTCCATCAGTGGAGCCCAAGCGGTTTGCCAATAGTGTGGGTCATAAATAGTGAACTGGACAGACCACCTGATCCCCTGTGGCGCAGTCAGCTCCCATGGCATAGCCACATATGGAGTAGTCAGACCTCGGGGAACGAGAATCCGCCGAGTGATCATCTCCTGCAATCCAAGCGGCTTGGCAGCCGCCACCATCGTACAAGCACTGAGATCCATGTCCTGATAGCTAGCTATATGGGAGACAAGCCCTCCGCAGCAAATGTCTCCCTTTGCCTTGGCCTTGATCTTGTGTAGATCCACTGCCAACATCAAGCCAAAGTCCGGGAAACCCCCAGTAACCATGCAGTACAAACTGAAAAGCTCTCCCTGTCGGATCTTCTGGGGCGTCTCAGTACGCGCCAGAAGCATCTCATTGAAGATCCGGTGGGCTAACCTAAAGGCTAAGTGGTAGATGACCTTCTCCTTGGAATTTCCAAGGCGCCATCTATCGGCGTGCTCAACAATATGGGCAATCTGCCCCCAAAACTCCCTAGCTACTGATCGGGACGGGAAGTCAACAGCGGTGGGCTTAGGAAAGCCGAAAATCTCTCTCCAGTACTCTAGTGGCACTAAGAAGTTCCGGTTCATCAACCGGTACTTCACAGAATGCTCTGTGGGAAGGTAGGTGAAGGAGCTAACGAACTCTAGGGTCGGCTCCAAATAGGCTGGGGCTCGGATCTCAGTAAACTGATCCAGCCCAACTGTAGAAATCATCCTCCTAAGGTCTCCGTCGACCTGGAGGCAATCAAAAGCAGACACATCCAGGAAGCGTGGTGCAATCACCGGACGGCCGGAAATATGCCCGTAATCCACCCGGTGTCGCTCAGGGATCACCGGGCGGTAAGGTCGGGAAGAAGAGGAAGAAGGGGAAGGTGATGATCTATCTCTGAGGGCAAGGCGGCGTTCAGAACTCATTTTCAATTCAGTCACTGTCAGGTCACCTCGGTCACTGACAACTCTCAAAAATCACCTCGGCCGAGGCACAGCTCGACTGGACCGAGGCGGCGAACTGGATCTAATTTCCTCAAAAAATTCAGTTCTTTTCCCCCAAAAATCACTACAACTGCTTCATATGGGGTACTTAAGCCTTTCCTCAACAAATGCAGGGGCAACCAAAGCCTAAATCGAAGCGAAACAGAGAAGTTAGGGTTTCGGTTCATTTTACCTCGTTTCGGCCGAATCGGTTCGATTTTTTGCAGATCTGTACTTGCAACGCGATCCTCTATCCTTCAATCGTAGTTTGGAGACAGAAATCGTCGAAAACGAGCAAGAAACGAAGGAGGCGAGGTGAATCTGTCACCGCAGTCGAGGAGGGTTGAAAGTGAAGAGAGAGAAAATTAATTCCCATTTTATACCCTTTCTGGAATCTGCTGTCACCTCGGTCAAGATGGTCTCGACTGGACCGAGGTGGTACAGACCGAGGTGTCTCTTCAGAAACCCTAGTCGCCTCGGTTGCTCAAGAATCATCTCGGTCGAGGTGCTCTGATAGCAACCGAGATGCCTCAGTCGAACTCCGTCTTCTCAAATTCTCGAACTTCTGTCCTTCCAGTTATGCTCCTTCCTTAGATGTCTCCTGTTATCTGTCTAGAACGCCAAAAACAAAACAAAGAAAAGCAAAAGCAAACAAACTATCTAAGCTAGACTAGAAAACGGGAAAAGAAAGCAATACCTTGGGTTGCCTCCCAAGAAGCGCTTGGTTTAAGGTCGCTAGCTGGACCATGATGCATCTCAAACGTGATGGGAGGTGTCCTCACCCCATACTTCACCTCCATCGTGGGGTGAAGTAAGTAAGTCCATCAAACGCTCCAACAAGTGTAAATGCTCATCTGGGAATGAATCGTCTATGGGCGGGTCGTCCTTCTCACGAGAAGATGCAGGTAGCCGGCTGAGGTGATCCGCAATGGAATTCTCGGATCCCTTCTTATCGCGGATCTCCAGGTCAAACTCTTGAAGTAAGAGAATCCATCGAATAAGGCGTGGCTTGACATCTTTCTTAGCCAACAAGTAGCGAATGGCTGCATGGTCGGTGTAGACAATGACTTTTACTTAATAGGAACGAAACTTCTCGAAAGCATATACAACCGCCAATAATTCCTTCTCGGTGGTAGCGTAGTTGCGTTGTGCTACATCAAGCGTCTTGCTAGCATAGTAAATGGCGGTGGTCCGTCCATCCTTCTTCTGCCCAAGCACCGCTCCTACGGCTACATCACTAGCATCGCACATGATCTCAAAGGGCAAGGTCCAATCCGGAGGTTGGATAATGGGAGCGGAGATCAACGCTTCCTTAATCCTGTAAAAAGCATCAAGACACTCCTGCGAAAACTCAAAAACAACATCATTATTCAAGAGGTTAGTTAGTGGTTTAGAAATCTCGGAGAAGTCCTTGATGAATCTCCTGTAGAAACCTACATGCCCGAGAAAACTCCTCACACCTTTAACAGAGCAAGGCGGAGGGAGTTTCTCAATAGTCTCGATCTTAGCGCGATCGACCTCAATGCCTCGATTAGAAACGAGGTGTCCTAGCACAATGTCTTCACTAACCATAAAATGACACTTCTCCCAATTCAAAACGAGATTAGTGTCTTCACATCTTTTAAGCACTAGCGAAAGGTTAGATAGGCAATCATCAAAAGAGGATCCGTATACGGAAAAATCATCCATAAATACCTCCATGATATTCTCTATGTACTCGGAGAAGATAGCCATCATGCATCGCTGGAAGGTAGCGGGTGCATTGCACAATCCAAACGGCATCCTCCTGTAAGCAAACGTCCCCCATGGACAAGTGAAGGTGGTCTTCTCCTGATCATCCGGATGGATAGGAATCTGGAAGAATCCACTGTAACCGTCTAAGTAGCAAAAGTGTGAATGCTGGGCCAACCGCTCGAGCATTTGATCGATGAAGGGAAGTGGAAAATGGTCCTTCCGTGTGGCCGTGTTCAGCTTCCTATAGTCGATGCAAACCCTCCAGCCCGTGACGGTCCTAGTTGGGATTAACTCGTTGTTCTTATTCGTCACAACGGTCATCCCTCCTTTCTTCGGAACTACATGTACCAGGCTAACCCACTTGCTGTCCGAGATAGGATAAATGATACCTGCATCCAACAACTTAAGAAATTCCTTCTTCACAACCTCTTTCATGATCGGATTTAACCGTCTTTGAGGTTCCCGTGAAGTCTTATGATTGTCTTCCATTAGAATTCTATGCATGCAGAAAGAAGGCTTAATGCCAATAAGATCATCCGTGGTATAACCTATAGCCTTTTGATGCTTTCTCAGGACATGCATTAGTCTAGACAATTCAGATTCGGAAAGGGAAGCACTAACGATAACGGGATAAGTAGAATCCGGTCCAAGAAAGACATACCTCAAGTGACTAGGGAGTTGTTTAAGCTCCACAACTGGGGGTGCTTTCTGAGAGGGATCCTTGCTTTCTCCTTCCAGTGGGACGGATTCAGAAACTGGACTTTCGGAAGTCTCAATTGGCATCATCTCGCCATTGACCTCGGTCGAGGCGCAGAGGCGTTGACCGAGATGTTCTTCGGTCGCCTCGCTCAGTCCAGAAAGTGCCTCGGTCGAGGTACTGCGATTGGAGCCGAAACTGGAGATCCTCGTCTCCTGGATTAGCTTCTCAGTTTTAGCTCCTGGATCCTCTTCCAGTGCCTTTAAGCTCCGTATATCTGCATCACAAGAAGCATCTATACCTTTCTCCATTAAACTGAAGCTAATAACTCTTTCGAGTGGATCGTTAATAAGGATAGAGCTCACCAATTCTCTTGATTCTTCTTCATCGTAGATGTTGAAGATATCATCAGTTAGCTGCTCCCCTTTCACGGCTACAAGCAATGCGAACTCCACTTCATCGCCACCAACGTTGAATTTCAACTTGGCGTTCTTGCAATCCACGTTGCAACCCGAAGTTGCTAGAAATGGCCTCCCGAGAATAATAGGAACAGGATAATCTGCGGGAATGTCAAGTACAACAAAATCTATAGGTAGATAGAAGTTACCTAACTTGACCGGAACGTCTTCCAAGATGCCCACGGGATGGGTGATGGAGCGATCCGCCATATAAAGTCGAATCTTGACCGGCTTGGGCTCTCCAAGTCCGTTCTTCACACATAGCTCCAGCAGAATGATGCTCACGCTGGCTCCTAGATCACAAAGGGCTTCACAAGTGACATCCCCAACTTGAATGGGAATGCAAAATGAGCCGGGATCTCTTAGTTTAGGTGGCATCTTCTCCTTCATGATTTGAATAAGCTCCGAGGATTTAGATGTCATCCTAACTTCACCAAAGTCTTCCAGTTTCCTTTTCCTTGATAGGATCTCCTTCAAGAACTTCCCATAGGCGGGCATTCCTAGAATAGCATCAAGGAAAGGAATGTTAATATGTAGTTTATTCATCAAGTCAAGGAACTTACCAAAGTGCTTGTCTAGATGTGCTCTGGCCCTTGACTGGGGGAATGGAAGTGGTGGTTTGTATGCAGGAGGTGGAACATAAACTTCAGTTTTCCCCTCCGCTTTCTGTGGCACCACCTCGGTTGGCATCTCGGTCGAAGTGTTCTTCGACTGTATCTGGACCGAGGTGGTCTTCGTCGGTACTGGCACCGACCGAGGCACTGGATCTACAGTTTTCAGTCCACTCCTCGTAGTTATGGCCATGATCTGGCCCTTAGGGTTGCTCTCCGTCCTTGCTGGAAGCTTCCCTGGATCTCTTGGCGCTTCATTCGCCCTACTTGCAAGTTGTTGTTCAAAGGCCTTTTGGGCCTTCGAAAATGAAGTCATAGAAGTCTCCATAGCACTAAGCTTGATCAAGATGGCCTCCAGAACCGCGTCTTTCTTTTCTGGCTGAGACGAACTTGATCCTTGCCCCTGTCTTTTTAATGGAGTAGAAGAAGAAGAAGGGGGAGAGAGGAAAGGGTTAGAGGAATCGTTAGAATTGGAGTTTGAATGATTGTTACCGTTATTTTGGTTGTTCGCCCTCCAGTTGTTGCTATTAGATCCTCTATTGTTGTTGTTGTTGAAATTGTTGTTCCGGGAACCGTTATTGTTGTTACGGTATCCGTTGTTGTTGTTCCTTTGCCCTTGCTCTTCCTTCTTGGTTTGAGCAACCAAAAGTTCCTTCAATTGCTTCACGTCATTCTTCAAAGACGTGAGTTGATTGTTGCTGGGCTAAGTTTCTTGGAAGTTAACTCTTTTAACTCCACCTTCAGCTCCTTGGTGGGTGTATTTCTCCATGTGCAAGGCTTGCTTCTCGATGAAGTCCCAAGCCTCGTCAATCGCCATGTCTATAAATGTACCGGCGGAGAGTAGTTGGAGATTGAACTGGGTGCTTCCGTCCAGTCCTTTGAAGTATATCTCTAATAACTCTAACTTTGGAATCCCATGATGTGGGCAATCCAAAAGAATGTCCTTGAACCGCTCCCATGACTTGGACAAGCTCTCCTTGTCCTTCATAATGAAAGTGTTGATCTTCCCACTCATTTCCGCGGTCTTTGAGGGGGGAAAGAATTTCGTCAAGAATTCCGTAGTCATCTCCTCCCATGTGCTGATTTTTCCTGGAGGAAGAGATTGATACCAAGTAAAAGCTCTATCTTTTAAAGAAAAGTAAAAAGGTCTTAGCTTGTAGTTGTTGTTTTCAATCCTCGGAGGTCTCAAGGTCTCCATCAAGATCTCATAGTTTTGAAGATGTTGATGTGGTGATTCCTTCTCTAGCCCTCCGAACTGGCATTGGCGAATCATAGACAAAACTTGCGGTCAAAGTTCATAGTCATGGTCCGCTGGATCTCCTAGGTTAACTCCTGGACGCCTCAGTTGTTGATTGGGGTCCATCCTTTGACATAGGGTTTGTGGGATTCCTGCAAGAAGAACATCTCGGACTGGCCTCCAAAGTGGAAGTACATCGGCCGGGGCATCTGGTACTGGAACCTGCCTCGGTCGAGGGTCAGCAACTGGGACCTGCATCGGTCGAGGATCAACAGGTGGATCTTCCCTCGGTCGAAGTAGAATCTGGTCTCGTATGACTGCCATCTCCGCTTCGATTGCTTCAGTCTTGGTGCGAGTTTCTTCTTTCTCTTGCCTTAGTTCTTCCCTGCTGAGGCGTAGCAGCTCTAACGCCTCTTTCAACTCGGCCTCAAGATCGCGGTTGTCTTGTTGGGCCATCTTCGCTTCTCTTAAGCGTCGCTTGTATGTTTTTTCTGGTTCGGGATCGTAAGGAACGATTTCCTTCCCAGTGCGGGTTCTTCGCATATACCTAAGAAAGAACCTGCAAAAGTCACTCAAGTAGAGTGGTTAGTGGACATGGGGGCTAGTGCCCCAAGAGCAAACCGTACCGGCTCGGTCTAGACCAAGTCCCCGGCAACGGCGCCAAAAACTTGTTCGCTCCAAACGATGTGTGCAAGCTTTAAATTTATAACCCTAGACGTAAGCTTAAAACAAGGATGCGAACCCGCAGTGTACGGGTCAATCGTAGTAAAAAGCAAGGAATTCCAGGGGTCGATCACAGGGACTTAGTGAAACAAAGTCGATAACGGTAAGCTTCGTAATTACTAACCACAAGAGCAATTAAAACAATCAAAGATGAATAAGAAGTCAATAAAGCAAACATGCAATTCTAGGGATTAAAGCATCTAGTTGTGGTTCCAACTCAAGATCTAAAGATAAGCGGACAAAGCTGAGATTTTTGCATAGGGAAGGTGTTACTAAAGTGGAATAGATCACCGGGTAAGTCTCACTACTCACTAATCCTAAACCGCAACTCCTATTACCGGGTAAGTCTCAAGGAATCAAGGTAAAGAACTATAACCTCAAACTAACACACCATCTAAGGGAATAAAATCAACCTTTACCGGGTAAGTCTCAGGCTAACTCACAAAGATGGGATGAAAGCACACTCAAACCCCAACAAAGGATAAACCTTTATTACCTACACTTATGATCTTAGGTATACAAACCAAGGAATTACCGGGTAAGTCTCATCCTAAGCTTGTATTGAATCAGGAAAGGTGTAATAAGAATAGGATTTGGCAAACTCTAACACTTAACTCTCAGTTATGGATCAGATAAGTCACCTCGGTCAGCCAAATTCCACTCCGGCCGAGATGTTCATCGACTGAGCGAGATGCTTAGGGTTAAGGTTAAAGACTCGAACTTTCAGGGTCCTACTGGAATCTAAGATTATTCTATCATCGTTTTCCCCACAACCTGCAGCCAATCACCCTAGAATCACACAAGGAAATTAGCCACTTATCATCATGAAAGCAATAATCAAATATATGGGAAGAAGGTGAATATTTGAACAAGAAGAATTTAATGAAAAGACTTCATAACTGAATCAAATATCACAACAAAAACGTTCCTTGGATAGCAATCCAACAAGACAAGACAACAAGGAAGGGAATCTAAGATAATCTTACAAAAACCCTTCAAAAAGCTATAAAAGCTATGATCTTCAATCTTTCTTCAACCTTCAAAAAGGTTCTTCAAATCTCCCAGCTGGAGTATGGCTGCTGCGTGATTCCCAACTGAATGCGGATTTTTCGGTGTAAGCGGGGTTGTGGATTTGTGGAAATCCAACCCTTTTTATAGGAGAATAACTCTCCAAAGATAAAATATCTTAGAAAGATCTCTTCCCATAAAAATAGGTAAAATATAAGATCTATAATATCTTCTTCCTTCCAGGAGCCAAGCCCAAAAATATAAGATCTCTTTCCAAAGATAAAAGATCTCAGCCAAGAATAAAATATTCTCGCCGCGTCCCAGGTGTTCGCCTCGGTCGAGTCGACTTCCCTGGATCACCTCGGTCGAGATGGTCTGTGGCCAACCGAGGTGAGTCACAACTGAATGTAAAATCTCTCAAAACTGGTCCAAAGTGAATCTTTAATCCATGGCTATGCTTCCTGGATGGTTCCTTATGTTCATCAATGTAGCTCCAATGACTCCATAGCTCCTTTTGCTCCTTTTTGATGCAAAACGTGCCATTTTACCTACGATTATAACAAAACTAGGTGTAGACCTCGATTCCCACAAAGGTAGATAAAATGGTAATATAATCACATAATGTACATACAAACATGCAGATTATTAAAGATAAAACGTCCAAACAAACCCTAAAATATAGACTATAATTCATGCTATCATTTTCGCAATCCCCGCTAAGTCAAAGTTCTTGTGACTCGCGTGACGAAGCCATAGTGGCTATGACGTGAAATGAGGAATCTAGATTAGGGCAACGCTGCAAGGTTAGAGTTTATGATGTTAGTACTTGGTAAAGTAATGAGTGTATATTTCAGTGATAGTGGTTGGAGAAATTGGCCTAGCATTCTCCACGGAGCATATTGGTACGCTTGTGAAGTTGTTCATGGGATACCAAGAGATACATAAGGTGACCAACAAGAGTAAGAGAAGACCGAAGTTTTGAAGTTTGATGTCGATATGGGACGTACAAAAAGTACATGAAAGATCAAGGTTAGAGCCTCTACAGTCGTTTGGCGTGACATAAGAAAACGAAGTGTAAATTTATACACCTACTTGAAGAAAGGATGTCTGTGGTGAGAGCTGATGTAGAATACGAGGAGTTCCTCCCATATGCTGGGATGTCAGAAGAAGTGAATGAGGTTGTATTGATTTGTTATATGGCATGCTTGAGTCTTGTAGTTACGACCTTTGTGACTGAACACATGCGAGAGATCAAAAGAGGTTACTATTGTCATTCCTTTGAAGTGAGAAGAGTGATTAAGCTGAAGTATTGCTTAACCAAGGCTTCAAGAATCGGAAAATTTGAGCAATTCCCACGAGTTCAGGAGATGAAGTATCTTTGAAAGAGGGCGGTCGACATTGTAACTACAGATGGAACAATATATGTGTTTAAAAGACGTCACCTCAATAGATCGAGGTAGACCAATTGTGTCATGACCACATGTAAAGTGATAAAACAGGATTGTGTCGGTTATTACGATATGTGACGGGAAGAGAAAAGATGAAACTTGAGAAATCATGGATTTCAATACGTTAGAATGTGGAATTTTCCACTAAGGTCAAGCTTGATTTATTTCCGACGTCTAAGGCGCCGTACGGAATAACACTTGTGTAGAGACATGAGTTGTGGAAGCAAGTGAAGGAGAAATTTGCAAGAACTTAGTGATAAGATTTCATTAGAATTAGTGAAATGCCATAGAAAACACCGGACATTATCTTGAACTCTTATTTTGAAGTTGTTATGAAGAACATCAGTTTGCGAAAAGTGAAACGGTTATCTTTGTTTATACATCGATTACCGTGAGCTGAACAAGATAACAATGAAGAACAAGTATCCCTCACCACGGATACATGATCTACTCGACCAGTTGCAAGGGTCGGTAGTCTTCTAAGAATGATTTAAGGTTTGTGTGTCACAAATTGAGAGTTCGAAATTGGGATATCGCAAATACGACATTCCGGACAAACGATGGTCACTATGAGTTGTAGTGATTCCATATGGGCTTACTAAAGCCCTGGATAAGATATTTTGGTCTACTCTCGAAAAAGAGAGAAGTTGTATGACAAGTTATCTCGGGATGACAACACCCGAAGGATGTGGAAGAAGTTACAAGTTTTCTTGGATGTGCTGGTCATCACCGGATTTGTGAAGAGATTCTCCAAGTAACACCATCTATGGCTAACCTACTCTGGATGACAATGAAGTATTGAGTGAGATGAAAATTGACAATGGAGTTGTTGAGAGTTAAGAGACGAGTCGTCAGGCAACTGTTTGACAATTACCTTGAGGGTTATGAGTTTGAAGTGTACAAGTGATTTTTCAAGACAAGGTCTTGATCAAGTATTGAGGAACGATATAAAAGTAATAGCATACGTGTCTCATTGGTGAATCGGTGTGGAGTAAAGTACTTCCTTCATCGTTGGAGACTTACTTCAAGAATTAAGGAAACATAACATCAAAGTTTGGTTGAACAAGGACCAAAGCCAACTGTGTAAATTGGAAGTTTGATCTTCTTGGATAGAGAAATCAAAGGGAAAATAATGGAGATGCTGCATTAAGAAAGATCGGAGAAGGAGGTTGAGTTTCCGATATATCGGACCTTTGTGAGATGTTAGCGTGAGTTGGGAAAGTGGTTTACCGGTTGGCGTAGCCGCCAAGAGTAGAGAGTGTTCATCCGGTGTTCATGTGTATCAGTCGAGAGAGTACATACAAGACTCGAGACAAATTGTCTGTCATGGTGATTTAGTGGCAGACGAAGAACCGATGAGGATAATAGGGAGACGGAGTATAGTATCTTTGGTTGAGTTTTACGCTGAGTTAATAGTTGCGATTGAATCAACGGGTTAGACCTATTTCTCCCCTTAGTTGAGTTATGTGTATGTGTGATGCTATATGTTGTTTTGTGCCCGTGCGGGAATGTGTTATATGACCTGATATTCTTTTTCAATGACGGATTGAGCAGTTAGTTTATATATATATATATATATATATATATATATATATATATATATATATATATATATATATATATATATATAAAGTTCTAAGCCTTCCTTTTTAAGAGTTCATACCTCGGCCTTGAAGGACCGAGAAGTGCGGCGTGTGACAAGTTTCGGGACGAAACTTGTTTTTAGGGGGATCTAATGTAACGCCCCAATTTTAGGCGCGTTTACGATATTTATTTTTATTATTTTTACCGATATTTTATTAAAGTATTTTTCGGAGAAAATTATATTTCTACGAGTATATTCATATATATATATATATACACATATTTCTTTGATTCATATTTTTATTTCCGTAAATTATTTTACGGAAAAGTCGGATAATTTTCCGAATTCGAAAATCCCGTTCCGAACGCTTTCGATCGAGTATTTTATTTTTTTCATTTTTCTTTGTTCTACTTTTTTTTATTTCTTCCCTTCCTCTTTCCTTCCATCTTGGCATTTTAGCCTGCGCAGTCCAGCTCAAGAAAGGAGCCATAGCTGCCGCCCAAGCTATCAGGTCCTGGTTGTCTAGCCTGTCCCGACCTGCTGCATCGACCCCTCGCTCTCCCCAAACTGCTCCACTTGACCCTTCATTGCTTCCCTTCACACGCAGATGCACGACAACCCCATTCCCCTTCTCTACTTTCTGGAGCCAAACGTTTCAGCTCTCTCTATTTGCCTTCATCTCTCAACAGCAACATCATCCATCTCCCTTCTCTCCCTCACGCATCTCATGTCTGATTTCCTTGCAGTCCCTCATAACAGCCTTCATCTTCTTCCTCCTGCAACAAGCAGTGGCAGTCTCCTTTCCACCTTCTTCGATGATCTCTCTCGCCCCTTTCTCGGGTTTCCTCGATCTTCAGTTGTAGCAATTGGGGAGGACCTTGCCGGAGAAACACCTGGAGACGCCGCCGGGCGAAGCCTCCACCTCGGAGCCACCACTGCCACCGGAGCATTGCTTGGGGTATTTGTCGCCTCCAGCCTCCTCGCGTCTCTGCAACTCCACCCGGATCTGCAATCGTTGAAGAAACCCTGCCATCTTCACCTTCTACCACCGGAAACAGCTCCCCGCCGCCTGCAGTGTCGTCGCCTTCGAGGTGCACCGCTGAGGACTTGCTGCCGGAGCCAACCTTGGCCGAAGCCACACCACCAGAAGCCTGTGTCCTCCTTGCACCGCCGCCACCTTCATCTGATGGTTGAGCGGGTTGTGAAAACCTAATTTCCCTAATTTAAATAGGCCCCCTTAATTTATTATAATTACAATTTGTGACCCCCTGTTTTGTATTTGCATATTTTACCCATGTTTTTGGAAATGAACTATTATACCCTGGCCTGCAGAATTATTTACATGGAATGACCCATATTTTATATTGCAAATTATAACCCAACTTTGTGCAAATTATCTTTTATGCCCTAGTTGGATTAATTTCGGATTATGACCCAAGGATTTAATTGCGGTTTATGACCAAGTTTTTTAAAATTGTATAAATTACCCGGAAAGTGTTTTTAAGATTTTGAACTCGGATTTGAACTACAGGGGTTATTCTTATAGCTTTTATATTCTATGTTGTATGTCCAAATTTAGCATTATGCTAAATTTGTTTAGTTTGATGCTAGGTTCGGAAGCACCCGTTTAAGGCCAACGAATCCATATCGACATCCATAGATCGTCTTCCGTCTTTTGACGTCACGTGAGTACCCTCTCCTTCGAGATTATGATCTTACTAGATTTAGTTATGTCTAGTATTAGTATCATGATTGGTTGTATCTAGCATAACTTAGAGTGAATACCAAGTAGTGGTTATGGACCTTAGGTGAGTTTCGAGGATTTGATATTGTTTGATGGATTGATGTTGTTTCTAAGCTTGCGGTGTTGGTTATCTTGTGAGGTTGTTATAAGGCTTTAAGTTATATGGTTGATCTTGTGAGCGTTTTGAGGCTCGCGGTGGGGTTGTATGATCTTGTGGGATTTTGGATTTTAGGTTTGGCTTATCCTAGTTGTGTTGTGAGTTATGATCTTGCGAGATCCGAAGGTTTAGAAGTCTTAGGACTTCTAGCTTTTGTTGAGTGTGATGTGAGCACGAGGGATTCTAGGATGCGGTCCTAGAATTGAGTGTCAAATGGTCTTGCGCAGATCATTTGTATAGAAGTCTTAAACTTCTATTGTGAGTGGGTTGGTGTTAATATAGTTATCTTCTTGTGAGCAGGTTATGTGCTTCCTCCCCTAAGGAAGCAAGAGTGTTGTGAGTTGAGTGTGGTGACGAGGTAAGTCTCCGGACTTACTTAACTCGTATTATTTGTATTAGCATTATTGTGCATTGGGTGGTGTGTGTTTATTATTTTACTGTTTATAACAACTAAACCGGAAATAGGATTACCGACCTTTATATTATTTGGCCCAAGTGTATGATAACGGGCGGTGACATCACTGCCTGGTTCCCCGTGAGAGCTAGGGGGATCTCGGCGACTGGCCCGTGCTGGTTAGACGGTCGGAGGCATCCGACCGTTCCATTTCCGGAAGAAGGGACCGAGGCGAGTTTCGGAGGATTCTCATGCCACAAAAGAAGTTGAACTAGAACGGGATATGACTTAATAAATAAAGATAATAAACCGGATTTGTGTGCTTTGAGTATGTTGTGTGACTATGTTGAATTAATTGTGTTTGTGCCTTTCCCTTTAATTCTAATGCTTCGAATATTAGCTAACGGTTTTATACCGATTGTTGTAGATTGCCTTGTAGGTTAGGAAAGCGGCCGAGAGATCCGGAAGAGTGGGCAGCCGGGGTTCCGTACATTTTAGGAGTGGGTTTTGGTTGGAGTCGGGTTGTGTTTTATTCTTCGTTTATTATGTTGGTATGCCGTGTGTATGGCGTTTTGATCTTTGGTGTTGATTATCGGCTGAAGTCTTTTGTTGTTTTCCTTCGGGTTTCTTATCATTTGCATTAAAAGGAATTTTGGTTTTGCCTTTATTTGTGCCATGTTGAAAGATCCGGTGAAATTGTTGTCAAGTTAAGGGTCGGGACCCATTGTGAGGTCCCAACCCGTAGCATCCCGAGTCCCGCGGATTCGGGGTGTTACATCCGCGCAGGTAAACGGGGACAGGGGCGAGGTTTGGGAATCCCTCTTGTCACAAAATAAGTATGATTAGTAATAACCTATTACCTAATTAAAGATAATAAAAGGATTGAGTGTTGCATGTTGATTGGGTATGTTGTGTGTTTGTGCTTTTACCTTTATCCTTATACATAGAATGATAGCTAACGGTTTTATACCGCTTGTAGATGCCTTGCAGGTTAAGACAGTTGTAGAGAGATCCGGAGGAAATGGTCAGCCGGGTCCACGTACTCATTTAGTTGGGGACGGAAATGTCTTCTGTTCTTCATATGCGTCGTTTTAGTATCTTTTCTTGTAAGGCTGATACATCTTCTCCATGCATATTGTAATATCCGGAATTTTTATTCCGTTTATTTCCGTAGCAAACCGGATTTCGATCAATTGATCCATATCCGTCTACTTAGTTAGACACATTGTTTCAAAATTTATCATTTTATGTAACTTCCCTTCACATAAAATGATAGGATCCTTATAACCAATCCTAAAGTATAACATGATCCATATCCGTCTATTCCGTGCACTCGTTAGTCGGTGATCTCGTTTCCGGACTGCAGCTAGCACCGGACTGCTGCTCCCTTGCGCCAGTGCCAGCCCAACTTAGTCAGCGGCTTGCCCAGTAGTGTGCTCGCAACTTCAGCCAGCGCCCAGCCCAGCCCAGCAGCTTGTGCTGCTCTACCTTCTTCAGCCTAGCGTGCAGCCCAGGAAGGAGCTGCTGCCTTACCTTGCTTCTTTTCAGTCTTGCCACTTTGTACGCCAGCCCAGATCGCGTCCAGCACAGCTCGCGTCCAATCCAGCGTGGGAGAAGAGTAGACGGCAGCCCAGGAGCACGCCAGCCCACCGCAATACCACGTTCACTTACTGAACGTTAAAAAAAACGTAACAGCCGAGATCTTCGCGGATCTCCTTCCCGTTTCAGCCGCTGCAATCTGTCCAGATTCACGCCATTCCTTCGTTTCTGTATCGAGTCATTCCTTCACGCAGCTTCTCACGCTCTTCGTCTGTCCAAATCCAGATACGCTGCAAGTCATCGTTGTAGAAGAACTTGTTATTCTCGACCTTCAGCCTAGGCGCCGGCAAATCTTTCGATTCCCTTGTACCTAGGCGACAACAAGAGCATCGACCCTTCCAGTCCAAGATCTCGTTCATCTCAATCTCCAATCTGCACACGGGTGAGTAACGTCCTCTTTTGCTACCTTGTTTCTGTCGCAAGTGAACACCCTTCCTGAATATCTGTCCCGACGTGAGTATAACAGGTGCCGCCTGGATCTACTTGTCTACGGATCTAGTAATCAGCAGACTCTCCTCACATTTTGACTGGAGTATACCCCTCTGTCCATCGGGTAAGGCCAACCGACAAATCCCTCCTTCTCTCCCTACTGTCTTAGTGTACAGGTCCCTAACTTCGGCTATTTCAGTGTTCACAGCAAAGCTAAAAGAGCCGTTCCATAGCTGCAACAGTGAAGCCAGCCCTCGAGCAGTGGCAAGACCTTTCTCTGAACCGCTGTAGTCCGGTAAATGAAGAATCCTCTACTGCTTATTTTATGTGCAGTTTTAGATTTAATCGATAGATGTATAGGTTGAGGAGTATCACCATGGGTGGAACGTAGGATGGATGAGAGTAGATGTGATGATGCAGAATAGTGGACAGTGTATATCGAACCTAGGATCACCTAAACTCACTATGTCAAGAATTGTGTTCTACTCGTTTTTTTTGTTGAAACTGCCTATCTTGTAGACCAATGTTAGAGAGTTCGGTTGATGATCCACCGTTGAAATTTTAATAGGTAATAGGTGGATGTTTGTAGTTTACTGTATTAAAATTTCAAAAGAAATGAACGGTCGGATTGGAAGTTATAAGCTTCCAAAGTAGGGTAGTTAGGCGGTTTTTGCAAACTTCGAAATTTTGGTTAAGTATAGAAAATGTAAGTGTTGTAACCAACTTTGAGAATTTTTATAAAAATGAGGGATGAACAGTTTTGAGAAATTCTTGCTCCTAAGGATAGATGGAACATCATAGATGATCTAGAGAATTATTCCGGATTTTTTATAAGTTTTTACGAATTTCTTATTTGAAGCCGAAGTTGGACCTTTACAATCTTTCGGAAAATAGGAAAATAGGTAAAGTGCCAGTTTGTAACCAAACTAAACTTTAGGAGTTAGAATATGATTTTATAGTCTCAAATAAGAGTTTAGACGAGAATTTTGGAAATTCTGGGAGTTTCGGGACTAAGGGTAAAATAGTCATTTTACCATAAATTTTGTAATCAGTTCTGTCCTATTACGATCTTCTATCTTAGAAGTCTTAGACTTCTAATTACGTTGGAGTGTGCTAATGCACTTATCTCCTTTGGCAGGCAATTGAGCTGCTACAGTTTACAAAACGAGTTTGGTTTACAGAAAATCGAGATTTATAACAGGTAAGTCCTTTGGGCTTACTTAGCTGACTTCTGAATATGAGCATGAATGATGATAGTGGTGTGTGATTGAAATGTTTAGAGTTATAGGTTGTAATAGATATTTACCGACCTATACTTGACCTAAGAGTAACGGGCGGTGGCATTCTGCTCAGTTAGCTTGAGGGCGCTGGGGGTTTCTTTAGGGACTAGTCCATACTCGGTTTGTAGTGATGCTACCGGCGGAGGTCAGCTAGACCTACACCCAGTTGGATAAGGAACAGAGGCGAGAACTATTAAGAGTTCTCGTGCCACAACTGTAAAATTGAATAAGATGAATCACCTAAGTAATAGATAATAAACGGTTGTGTGCCAGTATGATGTTTGTTTATATTATTCTGCGTGTGTTTGTGCTGTTATTATTCTACTTATATTTGGATAGTTAGCTAACAGTTGTTATGTTGTGTAGACGTACCACAGGTTAGAGCAGATGCCGAGTGATCCGGATGGTAGTGGTCAGCCTGGGTGTCGTACTTTTAGGATGTGATGTAGTTTCTTTATTTGTGGGATTTCCAGTTGGACCTTGGTTCTTTCTTTCTATCCGTAGTTGTTATCTTATGTTTTCCGGCTGTTGGTTGTTCTGGTCACATTCATACGTTGTTAAGACTTAATTTATGATTTTCGGTTTTTTCCTTATCTGTGCCTTGTTGTAAGATCTTGTTAAGTTGTTGTCAAACTAAGGTCGGGACCCACTGTGAGGTCCTAACCAGTAACTCTCCAAGTTGTAAAATTTGGGGTGTTACAACATGGTATCAGAGCTCTAGGTTGGCAACAATGGCACTTGAAATCTTCTAAAAGGTCATATAAGTAAATAAACAGAACCCGAAAGGGGTCTGAGTTTCTAAAAGGAATTTTAGTTTAAAATGCATGCATAGTCGGGTTGGAATAGAAAGTACGGATGACCACCACTACCCCCGCGGATCTCGGTATTCTTAGTATTATTATTATAGACTTTTACTGTTTATGATAGATTAGTTAGATTATAACTGTAGTTGTTACCGTTCGTGCAGATGGCACGTACTAGGGCTACACCAGTGACTAGCCGAGGTAGGGGTCGTCCCCCCTTCCCCCAGTTAGACAGGATCGAGTTGATAGCACCCCTACTGTTAGAGGGCGTGGTCATGGGGGTAGACCCCCACTAGGGAGGGGTCAAGGACGAGTTCCTCCAGAGGATCCACCTGCAGCAAGCATATCAGAGGCTGCTAAGGAAGAGGTAGCTGAGAGTGTAGGCCCCGAGGTCAGGCATGAGACCGCCGCTAGGTCTGGAGCGCAGGGAGCACGTTCGACTGAGTCAGGACGTGTTTCTATTGGAGCATCTGAGTATAGAGAGTACAGAGCATACGTCGAGCGTATGGAGGAGGCTGCCAGAGTTGAGAGGCTTACCCAGGTACCACCGGCGGTACAGGCTAGGTCAGCTCAGGTGACACAAGGAGTGTCTCAGGTGCCGGCTGTACCTGAGAGGAGAGCTAATGCTGATAGAGCGCCTGTTGGGTCTAGAGCACCGAGACTGGATGAGTGGCTGAAGGCTTTCAACTCTCAGAAGGTTCCCTCATTCAGTGGAGAAATAGGGCTAGAGGTGGGTGGAGCACTGGATAGGGAAGATAGAGACTGCTTTAGAGGCGATACGTTGCCCCGAGGATCGACAGGTGGATTTGGTGCAGACCTGTTTCACAAATGATGCTCATTCATGGTGGCGTACCATTCGTAGCCGAGTCACCAGTTGGGAGCAGATGAGGAACATTGTTAGGGACAGGTACTGTCCTGTCTCGCTGAGGAGGGAGAGATTCCAGGATTTCATTGAGGCGGGATTTGAGGATATCCCGATTGCTGCAGCCATAAAGAAGTTTCAGAAAGAGTTGACCCTACTTGGACCAGCTGCACCTCCAGAAGAGCAGCATGTTTACCTTTTCTCCAGGAGATTGAGAGAGAGTACCCGATCATATCTGGCAGGATTCCACTGTGAGACTTTGTCTGACTATTAGGATAGGGCCTCTGCTTATGAGAGAGATAGGCCAGCTTTGAGGAAAGTAGTTCAGTCTAGTGGGCCGGATAAGCGGAAGAGGACAGGACATGCTGGTAGCAGTGCAACAGTAGCAGGTTATGGTCGAGGACAGACTCAGGGGAGGTCTAGCTACCACCCTACAGTTCAGACTTCAAGTAGAGATCGATAGTGCTTTAACTTTGGTAGCCGCGATCACATTAAGACAGATTGCCAGAGACCACCTACCACTTGCTTCACTTGTAGGAAGCCGGGACACAGAGCTACTTTCTGCCGTCAGGGTAGGGCCCCTTCACAACAGGGATCTTCTCCTGCGGGTGCTGAGAAGAGTGTACAGAGACCTCCTCAGTACCGAGCACCGAGTCAGCAGCAGCAACAGTACCGGGCTCCAAGACATCCTGCTTCATACAATACGGCACAGGGATCAGGTCGTGGCAGGGGACGTGGTAGTACCACTGACACCAGAGGAGGACCATCGAGAGTGTTCGAGCTGAGGAGCACTGAGCAGCCTACAGCACCCGCGACCACAGGTACTATTTGGATCCATGACTTACGTGTGCGAGTTTTATTTGATACGGGTGCTACGCACTCCTTTATATCAGATGCATGGGTAGATAGGTTGTCCTTAGCTACCGTAGAGGGTGTACCTTTTGTGGTTGGGTTACCAGATGGGGGTAAGGTTAGAGGATCCCGAGAGATTTATGACTGCCCTATTCATCTGGGAGGCCGGATTTGGGTAGTAAACTTTCTAGTCATGCCCTTAGCACATGAGGACGTGATATTGGGGATAGATTGGATGACTAGGCATGGAGCAGTCTTAGATATTGGTAGGAGAACTGTGACTGTCGCCACTGAAGAGGGTCACAGAGTAATATTCCGAGGTTGGGACCTCGGAAAGTCCGGCACAGTTATCAGCGCAGTGAGAGCAGCCAGATTGATAGCACAGGGTTGCGAGGCCTTCTGGTGTTATGCCATGAAGGAGCGCAAGAGCCTGACAGTAGAGGAGATACCAGTTGCATGCGAGTTTGCAGAGGTATTCAATGACAACTTACCAGGGCTACCTCCACAGAGGAGTGTTGATTTTAGCATTGAGTTAGAGCCGGGCACGAGACCGATCTCGAAGGCCCCGTACCGCATGGCACCGATAGAGCTGCTTGAGCTGAAGAAGCAATTAGAGGAGTTAGCAGAGAAGGGCTTCATACGGCCTAGTGTTTCTCCCTGGGGCGCACCAGTATTATTTGTGAGGAAGAAGGATGGATCGATGAGGCTGTGTATTGATTACCGGGAGTTGAACAAGGTCACCATCAAAAATAAGTATCCATTGGCTCGCATAGATGATCTACTGGACCAGCTGCATGGAGCGTCAGTGTTCTCGAGGATAGACTTGAGATCGGGTTATCACCAGCTGAGAGTGAGAGACCAGGACATACCTAAGACGGCATTCCGGACTAGGTATTGCCACTATGAGTTTGTAGTGATGCCATTCGGGCTCACTAATGCGCCAGCAGTATTTATGGAGTTGATGAACGGGATTTTCATCGACTTCTTAGACCAGTTTGTAGTGGTCTTCATTGACGACATTCTAGTTTACTCTAGAAGTCGAGAGGAGCATGCCGGACACTTGAGGACAGTATTACAGATTCTACAAGATAGCCAGCTATGTACTAAGCTATCCAAGTGCGAGTTCTGGATGTCAGAGGTGGCTTTCCTAGGCCATATAGTGACTGCTGAGGGGATTAAGGTCGACCCGGCAAAGATTGAATCAGTGTCTTCTTGGCAACCTCCGAAGAATGTTAAGGAGGTTCGCACCTTCCTTGGATTGGCAGGTTATTACCGCCGGTTTGTGGAAGGGTTTTCCCGGATCGCCCGACCACTTACTTGTCTCCTGAGGAAGACTACTCGGTTCGTCTGGTCTGAGCCATGTCAGCAGAGTTTTGAGGAGCTGAAGAGGAGATTGACGTCTGCTCCGATTTTAGCACAGCCAGAGGGTACATAGGACTTTGTAGTGTACAGTGACGCATCCAAGCTGGGCTTGGGGTGTGTCTTGATGCAGAGGGGTAAGGTCATAGCCTATGCGTCTCGACAGCTGAAGACGTATGAGGAGAACTACCCCACCCATGACCTGGAGTTAGCTGCAGTAATACATGCCCTTAAGATCTGGCGTCATTATCTCTATGGGGCGACCTGTCAGATCTTCACAGACCATAAGAGTGTGAAGTACATATTCACTCAGCGGGAGTTGAATAACCGTCAGAGGCGGTGGCTAGAGTTGATCAAGGATTTCGACCTTGAGATTCTCTACCACCCCGGGAAGGCGAATGTAGTTGCTGACGCTTTGAGTCGGAAGACGCCTCGGGAGAAGGCGATAGCTCGGTTGACAGTACAGCCACAATTACAAAGAGACTTAGCTTGGTTGGAGGTAGAGATCCTGTTCCCCGATACAGCTCATCAGTTAGCCACCTTAGAGTTACTTCCTGATCTGTTGGGTGAGATCCGACAGAAGCAGGAGACCTGTCCGACTTTGACCCGGATCCGAGACCGGATGTCACGAGATGAGGCACCTCAGTTCACTATTGGTGCCGATGGAGTGATGAGACGGCAGGACCGTATCTGTGTGCCATCAGACAGTGAGCTGAGACAGAGGATACTAGGTGAGGCTCATGCTACCCCTTACTCCGTACATCCAGGAGCGAGTAAGATGTATAAGGACGTGAGACGTTCCTTCTGGTGGGGTGGTTTGATGCCTGATGTGGCTCGGTATGTAGCCCAGTGTGCGACCTGTCAGCAGGTCAAGATTGAGCATCGTAGGTTCGGAGGAGAGCTCCACCCACTTCCAGTACCACATTGGAAGTGGGAAGATATATCTATGGATTTTGTTACAGGGTTGAGGCTCAACAGAGGTTTTGATGCCATTTGGGTAGTGGTAGACCGGCTGACGAAGACCGCACGTTTCATTCCGATCAAGGAAACGTGGCCGGTAAGTCGTCTAGCTGAGGAGTTCACCAGACATATTGTGAGACTCCATGGAGTACCGAGG
Organism: Fagopyrum homotropicum; assembly: GCA_033239125.1. Classification (NCBI taxonomy): domain Eukaryota; kingdom Viridiplantae; phylum Streptophyta; class Magnoliopsida; order Caryophyllales; family Polygonaceae; genus Fagopyrum; species Fagopyrum homotropicum. Next base: position 32,221,688 of record BSWB01000003.1, read on the forward strand.
ACTATCGTCTCCGACAGCGATGGGCGTTTTACCTCGAGATTTTGGCAGCAGGTACATACTGCTCTGGGGACGAGTCTCCACTTTACCTTTACCTATCACCACAGACAGACGGTCAGTCTGAGAGGACCATTCAGACCTTAGAGGACATGTTGCGGGCATGTGTGCTAGATTGGGGATAGGTATGGCCAGATCACCTCCCACTAGTAGAGTTTTCATGTAATAACAGCTAGCACGCGTCTATTGGGATGGCACCTTACGAGGCCTTGTATGGGCGGAGATGTCGTACACCGTTGTGTTGGGATGAGCCTAGCAAGGCTGATGGGGTAGTACCAGATCAGATACAGGATGACATCGCCCGGATTGCCTTAGTCCGGGAGCGGATGTTAGCAGCTCAGAGTCGTCAGAAGTCCTACGCCGACAAAAGGCGTCGACCTTTGGAGTTTAGAGCAGGTGCACAGGTGTGATTGAGAGTTAGACGCTTCGGCATTAAGGGGAAGCTGAGTCCCCGATACGTCGGTCCATTTGAGATCATAGAGAGAGTCGGAGAGGTTGCCTACCGACTAGCACTGCCCCCGAGATTAGAGGGAGTACACCCAGTTTTTCATGTATCTCAGCTGCGAGAGTACATACCGGATCCTAGACACGTCATCAGTCATGAGGATCTGATAGTCGAGCCAGACCACACTTTTGTGGAGTATCCAGTGGCCATCCTAGAGCGTAGTATTAGGCGCTTGCGTTCTAAGGAGATACCGATGCTTAGGATTCAGTGGTCTAGACGAGGAGCCGATGAGGCTACCTGGGAGACAGAGGAGAGTATTAGACGTAACTACCCTGAGTTCTTGCGGAGTTAGCCGCTACCTCAGTACCGACGGGTTAGTACTGAGACGATACCTTATATAACTTCTGTGATTATATGTTTAAATGATTGTTTATGTTTACGTGCTTGATGACGTGAGTAGTTGCATTGCTAGAATATAACTCTTGAGGGGAATTGTATGGGGTAGGTACCTTATTCTAAGTTTCGGGACAAAACTTATTTTAAGGGGGTACTGATGTAAAATCCGGAATTTTTATTCCGTCTATTTCCGTTATAAACCAAATCGTGATCAGTCGACCCATATCCGTCTACTTAGTTAGATACATGATTATACAATTTATCATTTTATGTAGAATTCTTTCACATAAAATGATAGAATCTCTTAAAAAGTTATCATTTTATGTAGCTTACTTCCACATAAAATGATAGGATTTCTATAACCAATCTTAAACTATAGCATAACCCGTATCCGTCTTTTCCGTGCATTTAATTGTCGGGATCTCGTTTCCGAACTTCAGCCAACGCCAGCCAAGAGTGCACAGCCTTAACCTTGCGCCAGCCTCCGCCCAGCTGCAGCCCAGCCGCTACTACTTGCCTTACCCAGCGCCAACTCTAGTCCGCAGCCCAGCAACCCACTGTTGCGCCTTGTCCGCAGCCCAGCAGCCCACTGTTGTGCCTTGTCCGCAACATCAGCTTCAGCCCAACAGCAGCAGCTTGCCAGCATCTCTAGCCCAACGTGTACTCAGCCAGGAAGAGCTGCTGCCTTGCCAGCTTATCCAGCCCAATGTTTAGTCTTCAGCCCACGCCTACTCCAGCCCAGGAAAGAGCAGCTCTTTACCTTCTGCATACCCACGAGCTGAGCGGGCGAGAGAGAGAGATACGCTTGCCATAACTGCTCCACGATTTTCGCTGCCTCCTTTGTAACTCCCGCAAGCACGTCCAGGTTCAGCATTCTCCCGTTCAGATCCACGAAGAAACCTCTACTCCTCTTCCTTCTTTCAACGACAATAGATCTACAACAGCCTTCTACATCGAGCCAGCCCTCTTCATCAAAATCCGGTCTGTTGTAGCTTTCTGCACCTCCTACAGATTTCCCCGGAGCCTGGGTTTCTGCACTCAGTAACGTCGTCGTAGGTGAGCCTTGTTTCCCTATTTCGCTTCCTTTCTTCCCTACAGGCTCATAGACTACATGAATCCATAGAAGCCTTGATTGCCTAGTTCATGTTGCAGTTGGCAAGCAGCTTCACCCTCCTGCTATCGACACTTCCGGAGCAGACCTTACGGAGACCTTCTGCATACACCCTCCGGTAGGTCTTTTCTCTACTCTTCTTGCCTCACTCTTAACCAGTTCGGAGTAGTGATCTCCCTCCTATTTTTGCTTCAGCGACATAGTCCAGCCCTCTCGGTTACGAGTCAGGAACCAAGGAACTCAGAGCACCCTCTACTGAAGCGGGTAAGTCATTGCTGTATGTTGTTCTGTTGCTGAGTAAAGGATGTAGCTTAGGGTAGAAGATACATGAGTTATAGGAAAAGTTTGGTGTGTTTTACAGTCTGGAGTGAATTGGAGTTTAGAGAAGGTCAGTAAGTTCGAACCTGGGGTATAAAGGACTAGGAAGTTGGACCAGAATAAAGGGATGCTGTAAATTCCATTTTTGTTTACTTTCAGCTTTTAAGTTAGAAACTGCCACCTTGCCGACCAATGTTTGAGCGTTTGGATGAAGATCCACCGTTGAAATTTTGATAGATGACAGAGGGATGTATGTAGTTTACTCTATTAAAATTTGGGAAGAAATGAACGGTCGGATTAGAAGTTATAAGCTTCCGAAGTTAGGTAGTTGAGCAGTTTTTAGTAAACTTAAGATTTGACTAAGTATAGGAATTGTGAGTGAAATAGCCAACTTTGTGAATTTTTATAAGAATAATGGCTGAACAGTTTTGAGGAATTCTTGCTCCTAGGGGTAGATGGAACATCATAGATGACCTAGAGAATTTATTCGGAATTATTATAAGCTGTTACGAATTTTATATTTGGAACCGAAGTTAGACCTTTACGATCTTCCGGAAAATAGAAACATAGGAAAAATGTCAGTTTGGAACCAAACGGAACTTTAGGAGTTAGAATATGAATTTAGAATCCCAAATAGGAGTTTAGACATGAATTTAGAATTTTCGGGAATTTCGGGACCAAGGGTAAAATGGTCATTTTACCCTAAATTAATACTGTAACTAGTTATGTCTTAATACATTATTCGATCTTAGAAGTCTTAGACTTCTAACTACGTGAGAGTGTGCTAATGCAGTTATCGCCTTTGGCAGGCAACTGAGTTGCTACAGTTTACAGAGCGAGTGGTTTACAAAGAGTCGAGCTTTATATCAGGTAAGTCCTTTGGGCTTACTTAGCTGACGTGTAAATATGAGCATGAATGATGATAGTGGTGTGTGATTGAAATGTGTAGAGAGATAGGTTGTGATATATAATTACCGACCTATACTTGGCCTAAGAGTAACGGACGGTGGCATTCTGCTCAGTTAGCTTGCGAGTGCTGGGGGTTTCTTTAGGGACTAGTCCATACTCGGTTTGTAGTGATGCTACCGGCGGAGGTCAGCTAGACCTACACCCAGTTGGATAAGGAACGGAGGCGAGAGCTGTTAATAGCTCTCGTGCCACAACTTAAATTGAATAATGTGAATCACATAAATAATAGATAATAAACGGTTGAGTGCCAGCATGATGTTTGTTTATTTTGTTTTTGCTTGTGTTTGTGCTGTTGTCATTCCACTTATATTTGGATAGTTAGCTAACGGTTGATATGTTGTGTAGATTTGCCACAGGTTAGAGCAGATGCCGATGATCCAGACGGTACTGGTCAGCCGGGGTGTCGTACTTTAGGATGTTTTACAGTTTCTTAATTTGTGGGATTTACAGTTGGACCTTGTTTCCTTTCGTTCTTTTCGTACTTTGTTATATTGCGTTTTCCGGCTGTTAGTTGATCTGGTCACATTCATACATTGTTAAGAACTATTTTATGATTTCTGGTTTTCTTTATCTGTGTCTTGTTGTAAGATCTTGTTAAGTTGTTGTCAAACTAAGGTCGGAACCCACTGTGCGGTCCTAACCAGTAACTCCCTAAGTTGTAAAATTTGGGGTGTTACAGACAATTTGAGAGGTATGGGGACAATCTTGATAAGCCATTGGATTATGTTCGAAAGATAGCCAAATAAGTTCCACAAAACAACCCAAGGTAATTTCTACAATACTACTCATATGTTTCTGGTATGTTCATTAGTATGGTGTTTTGGAAAAACACTTATATAATCTGTTGTCTACAATTGCAGTTGAAGTTGTGGTGTATTCACAATGAAGCACATTCAGTATTTGTCATCTGGACGAACTGATTTGTCAAACATATGTCAAGAATGGGTCCTAGCTTTCAGGGAACAATTTTATTCTATTTTATACCATAGGGAGTGGGTGAAACCCCACGAGTCCCTTTGAAACTGAATCTGTTTTATATGATGTAGTTGACTCTTGATAAAATGATATTTTGGTATTGACTCACTCTTTGTAATATATTAACTCCTTTGTAATATAATCTTGTTTATGAATCAATAACAAGGATTCTGTTAATATAGTTTCTTTACCAGAAGTGTTTATGTTACGATTTAGGATTTTGGTATTTTATATAAGTGCCTCTGGTATGACTATATATGGTATTTTTTTTGTTATTTGTTATGCTTCTGGTATGATTGGTTTTCATATATGTGCCTCTAGTATGAGTAATTACTTACTAGAGATGTTCATTTTGTGATTTTATGGTATGATTTATTGCATTAGTATTTCTGGTATGTGTTTCTAGTTTGTGTTTCTTGTAGTTTGTTTTCATCTATTTGATTTTGGTATGATTATTTGTTTACCAGAAACGTTCAATTTGTGATTTTATTATATGATTCATTGTTTGAGTTTCTGGTATGCATATATATAGCCTGATGGTATTCTTTTATTGGTTTCTGGTATGAGTTTTTTATTGAGTTTTTTATTTAGTTTTTGTTATTACCTGTTGTTATGCTTCTGGTATGAAGACTTTTACACATAAAAGAAACATATATTAAAATAGTAACTGTTTTCTACAAATCTGATGATGACAAATAATCATAATTTGTATTTCTGGTATGTGTCTTCATTCCTTCTCCATTGGTTGATTTCGGCAAGTTTTTTTGTATTGGCCTACCATGCGGCAACAGCTGCATTTCTTCTTCTTACTTCCTTCCGTTGATCCCCGTATCCTAGCTTTAGGCAATCTTCCGGTTCTCTTCCTCTTTTTAGGAGGGTTGCATTCAATAGATGTAATGCAACTTGGAATATCTAAATTCTCATGATCTACGATTGGGTATATTGTCTCCTCATATGCCGTCTTCCAATATTCGGTGCTGTAATAATTACTTACCAGAGAAGCCGGATTCATTTTTGTCATCTTTGTTGCAGCTATTGCATGAACACACGGTAGTTCCTCAATATTAAATTCCTTGCAAGTGCAACTCCTATCCACTAAACATACAACCTCCCTTTCCTGGTTCCATTGTACCTCAAACAACAGCCTTTTCGCATCAAGCACGTAGCATCCATACTTTGTTGTCTCCCCATATTTAGCTTGTATTAGGGCATCGACGTTTGATGTTGTCATTTCTGTACATGATGCAACACTTTCCCTTCGCGTTGCAAACCATCTACCCACCGTCTCTCTGATAACATCAACGAGGCCAAGCACTGGATAATCCCTTGCATCACACAGTACACTATTTATACATTCTGCATTGTTGCTTGTCATAATATTGTAACGTTTGGCATGGCAAAAAGCTCGGGACCAAGTAGCAAATCCAATTTCTTCCAACAGCTGCGCAACTACTACCTTCTCCTATAAACATTAGCAGGTACACATGAAGTTATATACAATACCAGAAAATACATACCAGACACATAATATGTTTCCATACCAAAAAAAGGTAATACCATAATCATTGCTCATCAATGATAATGTTCAATACCAGAAACATATCATGTATGATACCAGAAACGATCACAAAATGCATACCAGAATTCATACCAGAGATTAAATGTAATACCAAAAATGATAATGTTCATACAATAAACCTAACATGCGTTCATACCAGAAACATTCATACCAGAGTCACTATTAATGAGAGATAAGAGACAATACTAGAAATGAAATAAACCATCAGAAATGAAATACCAGAAGCATAATATGATTGCATACCAGAAAATAATATAAACAAGAATAAACATACCATCTTTATATTTTCAAACAGTTCAAGACACTTATCCTTTCTGTAGCACCTAGCTGCATCCAAGAACATTTGTTGAACTATATTCTTGATTGACTTTTTCTTGATGTTCCCTTTCAAGTGGTACATGCAAACTCCATGTGATGCTTTTGTGTAGTGATTAGCAATACCATTCTTTATTGACATGTGTCTATCCGATATAAATAGTTGTTCCTCGCTGTCAGGGACAAACTTATGTATATGATAGAAGAAGAAATCATACGAGTCATCACATTCACGGTCAACAATCGCAAATGCTAGCGGGTATATTTGTTGGTTTGCGTCTTGCGCTGTTGCAAGCAATAACACCCCACCATATCGTCCTTTTAAATATGTTCCGTCGACTGATATAACCTTAAACAACAACAATCAATTAGTTTTCTGGTATACCAGAAAAGGATAATACTCATACCGGAAACTTCATTGTTCAAATATATATCACTATACCAGAAACTGAGCATGTAATCAAATCGGAAATGATATTACCAGAAGCACATTTATCTAACAATACCAGACACTGAATATACAAACCAAAAAAGAGCATACCAGAAACATAATTCTACTACTTACCAGAAACAAAACTCTACCACCGGAATCTATATCATTCATGCATAATTGATAATACTAGAGGCATAACTTCATTACATACCAGAACAAGGATAATACCTTTCTCATTATTGAATATCCTTTGGTTAATTGTCCCAAAGCAAAGAAGACATACTTGAATTTGTTTTCATCATCCAATTGCAATGCAACAATGGTGTTCGGATTTGCCTCTTGCAATCGATGTAAGTACACCGACACACCCTTGTAGTTCTCTTCATTTGTTCCTCTTATATTGTCCTTGAAAGCCTCTTGTGTCATCCAATATTTCTAGTAGCTAGCTTCTAAATAATGCTCGTTTCTCAAAATTCCAATAATTGTCTTATGCTCGGGGAGTTTGTGTGTATTAGCATACCTGAATAACATAAACAATATGATTTTAATGTAGTTCATACCAGAATGGAAGAAAACAATATAAAATTGAATATTATACGTGATAATAAGCAATGGACTTACATTTTTGCAACTATTTCAGCAATGACAGGATATGAGACCTTTCTGCGATAATTTCTTCTTGTATGGAATGAACAAGTGTGCTCTCTGGTATACTTTGTTAGTGTAAACACTTTCGATTTCTTGATTTCTTGATTTTTGAGAACTGCACGCACCACTTACAATCTTTATCTAGACCTCGCGCAAGAATAGCAAGCTTGATAGACTTTGTTATTTTGTATTGTGTACATTCGGCAACAGCATTCAAAGACAATGCATATTTCACTGCGGTTTTATCCTTGAACTTTGACCAAGCTTAAGACCCCATTGAGTTTCTTCAGGTTGAACTTCAGTTATTGCATAACTATTCTCTATTTCTATTTCAGTCACACTAGGAGCAGGAACAATGGCAGTGTATGGATGATATTCATTAGTTTCTTCAATTTCTGGCATAAAAACTCTAGACTTTAATCTCACACACAATGGCACACTCCAGCATGGTTGAGTCAATTGATTAACTTCAACAAAGTCCTCAAAATCTTCTACTGTCTCAATATTAAATGGTTACAACGCTTCATTTAAGGTATTCTTGTAAGTAAGTTCCAATTTGTTCATTGTCTCATCTACTTGAAAACGTTTGGCAATCAACATCCTAATTTCTGGAATGCTAACTGGATCTCCCACAATGATGGGTTTGCACACTACTTTATCCCCTATATATGTCCATTAATTTCCCATAGATTTCCATTCTCCTCCACAATAAACCACAATTTGTAAATGAGCCATGCCTAACAAGTTCTGTATATACCAGAAAAAAACTACTATAAGTATACCAGAAGTTAAAGTATGCACAACACCACAAATACCAGAAGTTAAAGTATACAAGAAGTTAAAGTATGCCTAACAAATAGAGCATGTTACATTCTAGAAATAAGCATACCTGGAATACCAAAAACAAGATGATACCATAAACTGATCATGTACACGTACCAGAAAGTCACATAACATAAACACAATTTTGAAACAATACTAGAAACAAAATTAACAATGAAATACCAGATAAATGATGATACCAGAAACATTATTATTCAAATATAATATACATACCAGAAACACAATTATTGTACCAGAGAATTGATGATACCATAAACATTGTTGTGATATTTTCAATACAGAAGCCATTCCAATCATTATACCAGAGAATTGATGATACCAGAAAGACAATTATCATACTAAAAAAGGGACTATACTAGAAATCATCATTCATACCAGAATTAAGAAAACAAACTAGCAACAATGTTCATACCAGAATCGTTTATCAAATTGATACCAGAACATAGAAAATCCAAATGTAATGGACATAACCAAAAATTGAAATCATAACACACTCATTCATACCATAAACATAATTAAAAACAAAACCAAATCTGACGATACCTTATACCAGAAATACAAGAATTTGATCAAAATTTACAATGGTGAACATAATACCAGAATAATACTAAAGAAGATGGCGAGAGAGAGAGAAGATCGATACTTGGTTAGATCGAAGTGATTTCTGGTATTTGAAGTGTTGAACCACAATTCGATTGCGTTGTATTCGTTTTTGGTGCTTGATCGATTGATATGAGAGAAGATTGTGAGATCGATGTCGATTGTGATAGAGAAGAGAGAAAGTAGATCGATAATTGTGAGACCAGAGAAGGAGAACTTGCGAGATCGAAGGAGGAGAATAATGGATTCTGAGATCGAGATCGAGAGGAGGAGAAGAAATCAGATTGCTTTCCTTGATTGTAACAGAAAAGAGAGAGAAGAGGAGAATTTTACCTAATTTTTAAGGTAAATAATTGTTTTTTGAACGATAAATAGGATTTGGGGTATATTTTCTTAATGGAAAATATAAAAAAGCCTACTTAGTATCATTATTTCTTAATAAAGCCTAGTTACCAAATTTGCCCAATATTTTATTTACTTCTATTTAAAACAAAAGAAGAATATTTGATTTTCTTTTGATCCAAAATCTTATTTTCTATGATTAACTTTAGTTATTGATTCAATATGGGTTAATATTCCTTCTTCTTCTTTTTTTATAAAAAATATTTTTTTCAGCGTATAAATATTAGTCTTTGATTTTAGTTACTGTTTTAGTGATATATTGCTTAAAAAATATTATATAAGTTTTTTTGATAAACAGTTACATATGTATTCTAAAAAATCTCCTTTAGTATAAGAGAAGAATATCTTGTTTACTTTTATATCAAAAGTTTATTTCATGTGTATCAGGGTTTGTTTACCAAAGGGTTATAAACTTTTCATTTAGGGCGTGTTTACCAAAGGTTTATAAACCCGAGTTTAATTTTTGGTGGGTGTTTACTTGTGATCGAGTATATTTTTGAACGAGTTTATTCGGGTTTATAAACCTTTAAAAAACAACCTCCTCAATCTAAGGTTATTTTTTCATGGATGGGTTTATTTTTTCTTTGTACCCGAAATTGCCCTCGTTTGCATCTTTACAAATCCGACCATAACATTCACACCGGTGGAGTTCCTTTCTTTCAAAACAACCACAACATTATCGTCCACAACTATACCTTCGCGATTTGATTTTTCGATTACACTCCGATTCATATATATATATATATTGGAATATTCTTAAATCTTTTTAGGGGTAAAAATGTATTTTGCACTAAAATAAACCCACAAAAAAATCTTAAGTAAACACCCTTATCGAAATAATATATATATAAATTGAACGATTTTATAAACCCGAAAATAAACCATAAACCCGTATAAACTCATTTAGTTTATAAACCCGAAAAACACAAACTCTTGCTAAGCAAGCCTTTAACCTTTGATTTAAATTAATGATTTAGTTTGAATCAACTTCATATGAAGTTGATTCTATAACTTCATGGGAAGCAAATCCGTAAAATTTGGTTTGAAGATTTGCGTGAGATTTTCTCAACAAAATCGAATCATAGTAGATCAATTTGTTAATTGAAACACCCCGAATCCGCGGGATATCGGGATGCTACGGGCGAGACCTCACAATGGGTCCCGACCCTTAGCTTGACAACAATTTCACCGGACCTTTCCAACATGGCACAAATAAAGGCAAAATCATAAACAAATTTTAATGCAAATGATAAGAACCCGAAAGAATGCAACCACAACTTCAGCCGAGGTACAACTTAAACCAAACGCCAAACAAGCGGCACACAAAACGTAATAACCGAAAGACAAAAACAAAAGACAACTCCAACTCAAAACCCTTCCTAAAATGTGCGGACCCCGGCTGCCCACCCTTCTGGATCTCTCGCAACATACCTAACCTGCAAGGCAAACTACAACATTCGGTATAAAACCGTTAGCTCACATTCAAAGCATTAGAATTAAAGGGAAAGGCACAAACACAAATCAATCATCATAAACACTCAAAACACTCCAAAGCACACAAATCCGGTTATTATCTTTATTTATTAGGTCATATCCCGTTCTAGTTCAACTTCTTTTTGTGACACGAGAATCTCCCGAAAACTCGCCTCGGTCCCTTCTTCCGGCAATGGAACGGTCGGATGCCTCCGACCGTCTAACCAGCACGGGCCAGTTGCCAAGAACCTCCTAGCTCTCACGGGGAGCTAGGCAGTGATGTCACCGCCCGTTATCATACACTTGGGCCAAACAATATAAAGGTCGGTAATCCTATTTCCGGTTTAGTTGTTATAAACAATAAATAAGAACCACACACCACCCAACACACATTAATGCTAATACAAAGAATACGAGCTAAGTAAGTCCGGAGACTTACCTCGTCATCACACTCAACTCACAACACTCTCGCTTCCTTAGGGGAGGAAGACCATAACCTGCTCACAAGAAGATAACTATATCAAAAAAAAACTCTCACAATAGAAGTCTAAGACTTCTATACAAATGGTCAACGTAAGACCATTTGACTCTCAATTCTAGGACCGCATCCTAGAATTCCTCATGCTCACATCACACTCAACAAGCTAGAATTCCTAAGACTTCTAAGCCCTCGATCTCGCAAGATCAAAACTCACAACACAACTAGGATATCATGCCTAGTCTCAACAACCTCAAATGTAACACTCTACACTAGGATACGCATATCCTAACCCACAACCTCACAACCACTAACTCACAATCTCACTCTCACAAGCCTCACAAGAAATAGCCTACACTCATCCCAAGTACCACTCAGAAGCATACAACCCTTAGCCCTTAAAACATTCCAACAACATCTTCATACTCGCCTAGGGTCCACAAGCCACTACATGGCATTCCAACTATCCTAGGTTCAAACCTAGCATGCTTCTATCATCAATACTCTCTAAGGTCATCTAAGAGTACATACTCAAGGTAGGGAACTCACCAAGCAAAGGCGCGGGATCGGAAGGAAGAAAAACAGCCGAAAACGGGAGAAGAAGGCCGCAAGGGCGTGTTGGCTGAGCCAGCGGCCGCCCCTGCGGCCCAGAGGTCCGCCCCTGCGGCTCCTAGTGGCCCCCCTGCGGCTTCTGTTGGCCGCCCCTGCGGCTTAGGGTGTTGGCCGCCCCTGCGGCTCCTAGTGGCCCCCCTGCGGCTTCTGTTGGCCGCCCCTGCGGCTTAGGGTGTTGGCCGCCCCTGCGGCTCTGAAGATCCGCCCTCGCGGTGGAACAACAGAGGGTGCTCAACGATGGCTTTTTCGACGATTTCTTGTTGTGCCTTGGCCTCTTAGCTTCCTTGCTTGGCTCCAGAACATCCACACACATAAACATCATCAACACAATAGATCTAAGCTAGATCCAAGCACATGCAACACAAAGAGGAAGAAAGCTAAGAATCCATGGCTTCCACCATTGGAGCTCAAGGAAGGAGATGAAAATGAAGAAATGGAGAGGGAGGAAAGGGCTTACACTTACAAATCCGGATCTGTAGCTCAACTCATTGCTGGACATCAAACAAGAAGAAGCATGGGAAGATCATCAAGAAGGGCTTCCAAGTGCTTCCAAGCCAAAGAGAGAAGAAAGAGATAAGGGAGAGAAGCTTTCACGTGAAATCAAGAATGAGAGGAGAGAGAGAGATTCAGCTGAAGGGATATGTCAAGAGAGGGAAAGAGGGGTCCACATAGGGAAAACGAGGGGTCGGTTCCCCAAACGAAGGTTCGGTGCGGGATTTTGGAATAAATCCCGTTACTCAGCGCCTCGTGCCTGCGGGAAAACTGAGCCACGTCTGTGGAAAGGTCGTTTACTCGCTAATAATCCGGAATAAAAATTCCGGATGTTACAACTAACCCCCCCTAAAAACAAGTTTTGTCCCAAAACTTGCAAAACGTAAAACTCTCGGTAAGAACTCGGTAACCACTCAAAACCGTAACGTGTAACTCCCTAGTTGATAACCATCACTCACTCGTGTAGCCACGACAAGACCTCGCAAGGCCAGCATACATACTTGTGTGAACCGCGTAGCGCATAAAAGCCAAAATCTAACCAATCATACACATATTCCCGCTCAGGGCACCAAACACATAAAAACACACATGCACCTAATATCTAAGCCGTCGGCCAACTCGATGTAACTAGGTCATCGTACGAACTCCAACAAGGATACTATCTCACATCCTCTCGGTAGCCTCATGGGCTCCTCGTCTAACCCTACATCATCACAACTACTATCATATCTCGAGCCATACACGTCTTCCATCGACCGTCCCATCTGAAATCTGGAGAACATCCTCCACTCTCGGTGGCCACGCCACTAGTAAACCACTTCCTCACACGCGTCATATCTCCAAAAAGGTCCAATATACTAGGACCCAACTCCCTTCTAGTAGCCAACACGTATGACGCCTCGCGTCCGCGACACTGTTATCTCGACTCATTCCGTATCCGAACCCAAGGGGTCCGCGCCTCTTTTTGGTGCATACTTTCTCATGACTTAGTCTGTCTAGCATCCTCCTTTGACCACCGCTACTCGAGCGAGGTCATCATGCATCTGTTCAGCTAAACTTACATATACTCACCAATTCTAACATCACCATGTACCGCACTTCCGTCCACAACTTGCTTTGAACTAGGGCGTCTCGACGGTACTTCTCAATTATCATCACGATAACTTAACTCAAGGGAAGGTATCAGGTCTACCTTTACCCCCTTAACTCGCACACATACCCTCTACATGACATCGAATGGTCACCAAAGTCCTTTGTACTCGATCCATTATCCAACGTGAAACTATCATGTAAGACATTGGGTCTCTTATTCGGAACGATCCTGCCGCCCATAAATTCCCGAAACAAAACGCTCATCTCAACCCGATATAACGATACTTGGTATATCAAACATCTTGCTATCACATTGAGGACTCCCCAACTAGCCGACTCATCGGCCCTGTTTCCCAATAGGGTGTAAGTACATTATCACCATCGGTTGGTCCCTATTACCCAAACACGTCACAACCGTTACATGGTCCCAACCCAGTAACAATCTCCCTAGAGGTATTTTACCAATCTCCACTGCATAACTCGTGGTGAAAGAGGTCTTCTTTCCCGTCTTATGGTGCTCAACCGGACCTGGTGGTGGTTCACATAAGGGTTATGTACTTAGACATCTCGACCTTAAGCCCGTCTCGCTTATCTTGGACCGGATGTCTCTTACCAATGCCATGGTCTCAACAAACCATCAGCCCATAAAGTAACTATGGGGTCTCTCCTCGTAACCTTCTATCCTGGATCCTTCTCAAAGCCTTTCAAAGACCATCTTTAATTAAAGTCCTTAACCATCTCTAACTGTCGCCTCTGCGGGGTACTCAAGTCTTGCTGAGTGAGTATACATACATGTATCATACTCTTATTGTTCAGATATGCCTCGCACGTTACTCCATAGCCAACCAACATCACCATAAGCACGTGTCCTAAAGAGGCTAACTTTTTACCTTTAGTTTGTCATTCTTCTTACATACCCCGAATGTCTACGTACACACAAAACCTCTCTTGTTACCTCTTACGCATCCCAAGCCCCACTTAGATGTATCCAGAATACCATACAGTCCCCATAACTGGATGTTGGTGCCAAAGACAACGAAATGGAGGCCACTCACCTCTTCTCCTTCTATCAAAACTCTACGGCTATGTCTTGGATCCCACGATCCAATTGTCCTCTTTAGAAGGAAAGAAAACGTCAAAACCATCCCGCAACTCGGCGGTTCTGACCTACCAACTTATAAGCTTCATATCTCATCAACATGCCTCGAAGGTATTACCGAAACTATCACCTCGTTCTCAACTGATCTACTGGATCTTCTCAACACGCTACGTCTCTTCAGAGGTCACCTCGGACACCCAACCCGTGTAGATAACTCTAGTTATCCTCTTATCTTTCATGACCGGTTTCCTTGTCGTCCAATCCAATCATAAGAATCATTAGCGCAAATCAAGTATCATAACTGTCATAACTCCCTTCGGTTAGGGTCCGCCTTGGAACCGTCCGAACAACACAAATGCGCGACTTACTTGCAACTCGATTCCGAAAACCAATGGATACTCATATGTGTAAACTCCACTCATCAATTGTACTTGCGATCTCAAATGGCTTCACTACCCTTGTAGTAACCATATTGGCCCTAAATACCGCCTCATGGAGGTTCTTTCTTCTCTTCATTAAAACTGATGTGGTCTCGACTCTAAGTCGATCTAATCAAACATCGCACTCACATGCCACTAGTCTAAACGAGCCATCCACTACAAAGAGAATACTCTTCCTCGCCGTTCACCATACACATCTCTTGGAAGTCAAAGTGCAACTTTTCCTACTTGTACATTTACTCAAAACTCGTACCAAAATGTATTGAGGGAAAGACCGGGAGAATTCTCCATTCCTACCACAAAACTTCTGATTTATGATCCCCCAGTTACTACCACCATTGAGCTTAATGCCTACAACGCTACCATAGCTTCGGTCCCTCGTTTCACACCGTGGCCTTCATAGCTCCTTTGGGTGAGTCTAACCACTTTTGCCCATCTCTTGTTCGCGTCACTTATCATTCGTTCCTTAAGAACGCAACATCCTGCATTTCTACTCCATATCTTCCCATTTGCTTTAAGCAACTTGGGAAACTTCACATTCCTCTTGATCCACTACGTCCTTATATGCTTAAACCTTTAAGGTTCCAAACCGTGCCATTCCTCCATATGCCAAAACTCGAGATCAATCAAGATCGCGGAAAGGATCATTATCATCCCCCTCCGGAAGGTCTATTGCCATCCCTTGCTTTAACCCTTCAACGTCATATTGCTCAAGACAATCACGATTCTACTGATGTACTTCTTACCATTGACATCTAACCAAAGGGGAAACTCCAAGCTTTTATTACCGCTCTTTTATAGCCTTTACTTGAGGTTATACCTCCCATCTACAACTTCTCTAAAGGTGATCCGCCGTTTGTGCATTCTCCTTCATCACTGATAAGCTTGTGGTTGACCTTCTCAAAGGTCAACGAGTTACCAATCCTCTAGTTCATCATGTCACGGTTCTCATGAAGGCTACCCTCCTTGGGGTACTCTTCCTCAACTCCGTTAGCTCCTTCCACTCCGTGATTTCTTCCTTTTCCATAAAGTAATTACACTCTTCTAGGCCTCATGTTTCGCATAACTCGTCTTCAAAAGCTTAACCGCACCTCGTAACATCTCGCAAGCGTGTCTCTTGGTTGTTGTATTAAGTCCTTTCACCACTAAAGCTCCTTGTCACGTCCTTTCTCGTCTCGGGGTCACGTCTACTCAAACTTCTATCATCTTGGCGTTTCTTAGCCTTATCACCATAACGGAAGTCGGTTAACTCCACGTGAATCCCCCCATGCCATTCTGCTCATATATCTTGTAATTTCGACTCTCCCTTTAATGGTACTTCGTAAGCTTAACTTACGGTATCTTACATCTTTCACGCCGGGTTCGATCACTCTTAAAATCTCGACTCCAAATCTTAGGAGCATCTAAGAGAAGCTTTACTTATCATAATGGGACACCGCCTTTAACCTTGTTAGAATGCTCTCATCTCTTCTTTGATTCGCATCTTTAGTGATCCACACATCTTCTTTAAAACTTATATACGTTATCTCCATTGGTCCTGCTACCTTTCCATTCGCGCCTTCTTTGGTAACCACTTCACATCTTCATGTTACTCTCTTAAGTTGTCTCGTTTTCTTCTTTTTGCTTGGTAGGCCTTCCTTGGCATGGTCTCCAATCCTTCTCTCCGGCATCCTTTAAAAGGAATTCGAGATCGTCGTTGTGTTCGTTAGCACGAAATGCCCAACTCGATACTTGAGCGTCTTCTTCTACTTATGAACGTCATCATAAGCTACATCATCGTCTTAAAGGTGATGATATTTTATCGTCATCTTAGCTCAAAGGTCCTATAGCTCTACATACTACTATATGTATAAGTCTACATATACATAACTATATAAGTCCTAAGTCCATATCTCTACTAACATACATATCCAATATGCCATCATATCAATACAAGGTCTAAAACATATAATAGTCCACACATACAACTATACACATAAGTCATATCCATCATGCAACTACAACCCTCATATATATATATATATATATATATATATATATATATATATATATATATATATATAGGGTGTGTTTCCCATGAGAACACCCCCTAACGTGAGAACATGAGAACAATCGTACACCGTTGGATGTGAGTATTAAGGGTTGAGATTTAGAGTAGATATAAAAAATAATAATAATTACGAATAATAATAATTAGGAATCCAACAATAACTACGAATAATCCACTCAACCAACAATAACTACGAATAATATATTAAACGATATGGCACATTCGTAACAAAACTGATAATAATTACGAATATGTTCTCATGTTCTCACGTTAGGGAGTGTTCTCATAGGATCTATAGTCTATATATATATATATACATATATACATATATATACCAAGTCTAATAAACTAAGCTTCCGAGATCCGCGGAAGGAGTAGTGGTCCGTACATTCTACCCCGACTCATGCATGTGAATTTTGAAAATGAAAACTCAGAACCTGTGGGGTTCTATTTATTCCTTATTCGGCCTTTAGAAGATTGCGAGTGCCATTGTTGTCAACCTAGGGCTCTGATACCACTTTGTAACACCCCGAATCCGCGGGATATCGGGATGCTACGGGCGAGACCTCACAATGGGTCCCGACCCTTAGCTTGACAACAATTTCACCGGACCTTTCCAACATGGCACAAATAAAGGCAAAATCATAAAGAAATTTTAATGCAAATGATAAGAACCCGAAAGAATGCAACCACAACTTCAGCCGAGGTACAACTCAAACCAAACGCCAAACAAGCGGCACACAAAACGTAATAACCGAAAGACAAAAACACAAGACAACTCCAACTCAAAACCCTTCCTAAAATGTACGGACCCCGGCTGCCCACCCTTCTGGATCTCTCGGAGCATACCTAACCTGCAAGGCAAACTACAACATTCGGTATAAAACCGTTAGCTCACTTTCAAAGCATTAGAATTAAAGGGAAAGGCACAAACACAAATCAATCATCATAAACACTCAAAACACTCCAAAGCACACAAATCCGGTTATTATCTTTATTTATTAGGTCATATCTCGTTCTAGTTCAACTTCTTTTTGTGACACAAAAATCTCCCGGAAACTCGCCTCGGTCCCTTCTTCCGGAAATGGAACGGTCGGATGCCTCCGACCGTCTAACCAGCACGGGCCAGTTGCCGAGAACCTCCTAGCTCTCACGGGGAGCTAGGCAGTGATGTCACCGCCCGTTATCATACACTTGAGGCAAACAATATAAAGGTCGGTAATCCTATTTCCGGTTTAGTTGTTATAAACAATAAATAATAACCACACACCACCCAACACACATTAATGCTAATACAAAGAATACGAGCTAAGTAAGTCCGGAGACTTACCTCGTCATCACACTCAACTCACAACACTCTCGCTTCCTTAGGGGAGGAAGACCATAACCTGCTTACAAGAAGATAACTATATCAAAAACAACACTCTCACAATAGAAGTCTAAGACTTCTATACAAATGGTCAACGCAAGACCATTTGACTCTCAATTCTAGGACCGCATCCTAGAATCCCTCATGCTCACATCACACTCAAAAAGCTAGAAGTCCTAAGACTTCTAAGGCCTCGATCTCGCAAGATCAAAACTCACAACACAACTTGGATAACATGCCTAGTCTCAACAACCTCAAAGGTAACACTCTACACTAGGATACGCATATCCTAACCCACAACCTCAAAAGCACTAACTCACAATCTCACTCTCACAAGCCTCACAAGAAACAACCTACACTCATCCCAAGTACCACTCAGAAGCATACAACCCTTAGCACTTAAAACATTCCAACAACATCTTCATACTCGCCTAGGGTCCACAAGCCACTACATGGCATTCCAAATATCCTAGGTTCAAACCTAGCATGCTTCTATCATCAACACTCTCTAAGGTCATCTAAGAATACATACTCAAGGTAGGGAACTCACCAAGCAAAGGCGCGGGATCTGAAGGAAGAAGAACAACCGAAAAAGGGAGAAGAAGGCCGCAAGGGCGTGTTGGCTGAGCCAGTGGCCGCCCCTGCGGCCCAGAGGTCCGCCCCTGCGGCTCCTGGTGCCTCCCTGCGGCTTCTGCTGGCCGCCCCTGCGGCTTAGGGTGTTGGCCGCCCCTGCGGTTGTCAAGATCCGCCCCCGCGGTGGAACAACATAGGGTGCTCAACGATGGCTTCTTCGACGATTTCTTGTTGTGCCTTGGCCTCTTAGCTTCCTTGCTTGGTTCCAGAACATCCACACACATAAATATCATCAACACAATAGATCTAAGCTAGATCCGAGCACATGCAACACAAAGAAGAAGAAAGCTAAGAATCCATGGCTTCCACCATTGGAGCTCAAGGAAGGAGATGAAGATGAAGAAATGGAGAGGGAGGAAAGGGCTTATACTTACAAATCCGATCTGTAGCTCAACTCATTGCTGGACATCAAACAAGAAGAAGCATGGGAAGATCATCAAGAAGGGCTTCCAAGTGCTTCCAAGCCAAAGAGAGAAGAAAGAGATAAGGAAGAGAAGCTTTCACGTGAAATCAAGAATGAGAGGAGAGAGAGAGATTCAGCTGAAGGGATAAGTCAAGAGAGGGAAAGAAGGGTCCACTTAGGGAAAACGAGGGGTCGGTTCCCCAAATGAAGGTTCGGTGCGGGATTTTGGAATAAATCCCGTTACTCAGCGCCTCGTGCCTGCGGGAAAACTGAGCCATGCATGTGGAAAGGTTAGTAACTTGCTAACAATCCGGAATAAAAATTCCGGATGATACATTAATTTTGATTGATAGATAAGTGGATTTGCGTTTTTGTTTGTTTTTGTTTTTTCATTAACAAAATTAACTTGACATGATGGTTGTTTAGTAATTCTAATAATAAAAAATCTTATAAACTACTTAATGACCAATATGTAAATATATTGTAACACCCGGTCCTTTTGGAGGCTCTATAACATAGGCCTCAGGTGGGTTACCCACGGGACGGCCACATGGCGCTGCAGGTGCGTCGACCCGCGAGGGCGGGTAAATAGTGGGCCGCGTTGTTTGGTTTCGTAACCGACGACGGTTACGAAACCCTTCCCTTTTATTTCCAGAACCCTTACCTTCCTAGCCCTAATTTTGAGTTTTCCGTCTTTATGGGCTCTTCATCCTTGGGAGAAATCACGTAAGTACGTTCTCCTCTTTCCCTTCTTCTTCCCTTCCTCCATTGCTGATTCCTCTTCCCTCCTTCACCTCTTTCTCCTCTTCT
Source organism: Fagopyrum homotropicum (assembly GCA_033239125.1). Taxonomy (NCBI): domain Eukaryota; kingdom Viridiplantae; phylum Streptophyta; class Magnoliopsida; order Caryophyllales; family Polygonaceae; genus Fagopyrum; species Fagopyrum homotropicum. Next base: position 32,241,727 of record BSWB01000003.1, read on the forward strand.
GGATTCCGTCACAACAGCGTTGTACTGCTCATCTTCACCAGACTGCGGCGAGTGTGTCTTAAGGAGGGTCATCCTTGTGGATTCCGGAATAAACCTTGTCTCCTTCGATTCTATTGACGAGTCGGGCTAAGTCGTTCTTCCTTTTCGTCCCTTTGGTCATCAAGAGGCTACATGATGATATGACCGAGTAGGCACAGGGTTGCAGGAAGGATTGAAAGAGAAAGAAGACTGAGCACGAAGAAGGAGAAGTCGGAGATCGTTGTCGCCGGTGCCGCGACCGCGCCTGCACTCCCCGCGACCGCACCTCATTGCCCCGTGCCTTGCTCCTGCCGCGGGTGCGGCCCCTGTGTCCTTGCCGCCCCTGTGCCTCTTCACCGTTGTGGTTGCGGTTTTCCTCTAGTGAGACACTTAAGTCATTATTTTGACTGAAGTGTGTTCTTTTGGTATGTCTTTCCTCCTTCCTTGTACCCCTTTGTTCATGAGGTAGAATCATGTTAGGTAGCTTAGTAGATCTTGAGCAAATCCCATGTAGTGGGTTAGTTTTAGGTTGATGCTCTTGTGGAGGAGGTTGTGGTGAGTGTTATTCCCGAGGTTAGTGAGAGGACCGCTGCTAAGTCCGGAGTACGGAGTTCACCGTCGGCCGAGTCAGGTCGAGTGTCGATAGGAGCGTTTGTGTACCGAGGGTACGTTGATAGCATGAATTATTGTCTATATTTCGGATATGGTTTTGGCGTTTTCTCATCATAAATCTGCATGCATGTACATATATTCTTAGTGTCTATGTCGTTATTCGGTTATTTTGCAAGAATCAAGGTCTACACCACGTTTGATTGTATTTGTAGGAAATAAGGAATGTTTTGGATCGAAATGGAGTATTAGAGTCTAAGGAAGCTATGGAGCTACATTGTAGAACATTAGGAAGGACAAGAAGAAAAGCAGGAACTATACTGGAAGGATGAGAGAATGATTCAGTTGAAGATACAAAAGCATGCACGTAGATCACCACTAATCTCGGACCAACACAATCATGCATCTCGACCGAGACAACCCACTAGGTCTGGATCGAGGTCGACAACTCATACCCCAAGGAAAATAAAATATAATTTGACCTAAAATTATTCTATAAGAATGGAAGGTGAATGTGAAGTAGAAGGTGGCTGGATCTGAGAGAGATCGGAAGGACGACTAGGAAGACGATTATCGAAAGGAAGAAGATCTAAGGAAGAATTTATTAGGGTTCAAGGAACCATAGCTTGTGAGAATTTTCTGGGGAAGTTACTTGTGAGTTGGTTATCAATTTTCTAGAACACATTGTTTAGACCATTGATTTGTTTGTTTGCTTTGATTATTGAGATAGTTTAATTGATTTTTCTTCTCACTTTTCTTGATATTCTTGATATATATTTGATTGCTTGATGATGATGATGTTTATTGGCTAAACCCCCTTGCGATTCTAGGGTGATTAGTTGAAGGTTGTAGTGTAGACAATGAAAGAATGAGCCTTTGTCTGAGTGAACCCTGAAATCTAGAGTTAACCCTAAACCGAAGCCCGTCTCGGGCTGTTCATTGAGCATCTCGACCGAGATCGATATAGAACAACATGAGACAAACCAGTGCTTTGCAGATCCTGAGTTTAGGTAATAGTTTGCCAAATCCTATCCTTGTTGCACCTTTCCTTATTTACATGCAACCCTAGGATGAGACCTATTCGATGATTCCTTTACTTGTTTACCAATGATGATGAGTGTTAGGTAACAAAGGTTTATCCTTTGTTAGGGTTTGAATGTGCCTTTATCCCACCTTTGAGAGTTAACATGAGACTTATCCGGTGATGGTTAGTTCTATACCCTTAGGTGAGTGATGTTGGTTTGAGTACTCTTACCTTTCCTTAGTTTCTTGAGACTTACCCGGTGATAGGACCTTTCGTTTGGGAAAGTGGATAGTGAGACCTCCCCCGTAATCTATCCCATCGTTGAAACACCTTCCCTTAGCAAACCTCAGCTTTGTCCACGTTACCTTTAGAAATCTTGAGTCGAACCCACAATTGGATACTTTGACCTCTAGAATCTGTGTTCCCAATCATATTATATATCTTGTCTTTTGCTTTTGATTAGTATTATTGCATGCTTTTGTAGTTAGATTGCTTTGCTGTGATTATTCTCACTGGTTTTCTGAGATCAACTCCGGAATATAAGCCCTTACTATGATAGATCCGTACACTGCGGATTCGCTTATCGTTAGGTCTATAATTTGGGATATAAATTTAAAGCTTTGTCTGCACACACCTTTTGGAGCGAACAAGTTTTTGGCGCCGTTGCCGGGAAATTGGTCAAGACCAATCCAGTGTACGGTTGTCTAACTTGGGAGCTTCTTGTTTTGCTACTGATTAGTCTATTTGAGTGTTCTTGTAGGACCTTTCCTGAGGTTTATGCGAAGAACTAGAGCTGGTAAAGAAATCGTTCCGTATGATCCTAAACCAGAAAATACTGAAAAGAAAAGGTTGAAAGAAGCTAAGATGGCTGCTACCAATAATGAAGGAGTGGAAGATCTTCGAGCTGAGTTGGCCGATGCTCGAGATCAAATAAAACTTCGAGATGAAGCTCTCATAAGAGAGGAAGTTGAAACCAATGCTCAACACGAGCAACTTCAGACCGATATGGATGAATTAAGAGAGTTATTTCGACATGGAAATGAAGAAAGGAAGAGAAATGCTAGAGTCGTAGTGAACCCACAAGCACCCGCCTATGTGCTACCACCGGCACCCGTTTATGTGCCACCACTACCACCACCTCCACCGAGGGTAGATAGAGTTGACCCTTTTTGAGGGTATCCCACAAACACTTGGTCAACGGATGAATCCCGTTGAGTAAGCACACTGTTCCGGCGTCAACTTAGGTGATCCGGCTGAGAGAGAGTATGAATTTCGACCTCAAGTCATTACAATGATTCAGTAGAATCGTTTTGGAGGAATGGAGAGAGAGTCACCACATCAACACTTACAAAACTATGAAATTTTGATGGAAACTTTGAGACCTTCTAGATATGACAATAAAAATTATAAATTGCGTGTTTTATTTTTCTCTTTGAAGGATAAAGACTTGCATGATATCAATCGCTTCCAACTGAAAGAGTGAACACATGGGAGGAGATGACCGCAGAGTTTCTCACCAAGTTCTTCCCGCCATAAAAAACGGAGGAATTGAGAGGAAAAATAAATGCATTTGTGATGAGGGATGGTGAAAGTCTTTTTAAGTCATCGGAAAGGTTTAAGGACCTTTTGTTGGATTGCCCTCATCATGAGATTCCAAAGATTGATTTTCTAGTGATCTACTTCAAGGGTTTGCATGCAGAAACACAATTCAAGCTACAATCACTTTCAGCTGGAACGTTCATGGATAAGCCAGTTGATGAAGCATGAGAGTTTGTTAAAAAGCAAAATCTAACTATTGAGAAGTACTCCCACCGGAGTGTTGATACAGGAGGTCAAAGCTCAAGAACTCAAGAGCTGAACCTTACCTCCTCTAGTGTTGCTCAAATCAACGCTCTTAACAATGAGATGAAAGTTTTGAAGGAGCTCTTGAAGACACAAACACAACAACCCAAGGAGTAAGATGTTGGGTATGTTGGGAGAGGAAACTACCAAGGGAATAAAAACAACAACTACAACAACAACAACAATTAGAGATCCAATCAAAACAATTCCGGTAATCCTTATTCTCATGCTGATAATGCTCTAACCCCACCTTCTTCCTCTTTCACTCTATTGAAAAGCCAGGAACCATCATCAAGTTCGAGTCAGCCACCACAGGACAAATTGGAAGCCATGATCGAGGTGTTGGTAGGAAAGATGAGTGGATTGGAGAGCACAGTTACTTCGATTTCTAAGGCACAAAAAGCCTTGGAAAATCAAGTGTTTAGCAAGGCCGGAGAAGTACCTAGAGATCAAGGAAAGCTTCCCGGAAGGACAGAGAATAACCCAAAAGGCCAAATCATGTCAATTACAACAAGGAGTGGTGTGAAGACCACTGACCCATAACCTCGATCGAACAAAGTTGTAAAGCAGCCCGTCTCGACCGAGGTGATTTCTGGATCAACCGAGGAGAATACAACAGGAGGTCACCTCGGAAAGGACCTCGACCGAAATACTTCTGGGTCAACCGAGTTGAAAGAAAAAGAAAAAATTTACGTACCTCCCTCTGCTTACAAACCTCCACTACCGTTTCCGCAGTCTAGAGTGAGAGCACGTCTAGACAAGCATTTCGGTAAGTTCCTAGACCTTATGAGTAAACTCCATATTAACATATCTTTCATTGATGCAATTCTAGGTATCCCCGCATATGGGAAGTTCCTAAAGGAAATCCTCTCTAAAAAGAGGAAGCTGGAAGATTTTGGTGAAGTGAAGATGTCCTCTAGATCATCGGAACTCATTAAGATCATGAAGGAGAAAATTCCACCCAAGTTACAGGATCCAGGATCATTTTTCATTTCCATCGGAGTAGGAGAAGTCACATATGATGCACTATGTGATCTAGGAGCAAGTGTGAGCATCATTCCACTTGCATTGTGTGAGAAGGCCGGTTTAGGGAAGCCTAAACCAGTGAAAATGACGTTGTACATGGCGGATCGATCAATCACTCGACACGTAGACATATTGGAAGACATCCCCAATAAGGCTAGGTAAGTTTTACATTCCCATAGATTTTGTGGGATTGGACATTTCTATAGATTATCTAGTCCCGATCATCCTTGGGAGGCCATTTCTTACAACCTCCGGTTGCTACGTGGATTGCAAGAATGCCAAATTGTGTTTCAACATCGGGGAAGAACATGTTGAATTCGTGTTGTCAGCTTTAATGAAAGGCGAAGGCCTTGAGGAGGACATCTACATCATCTATAGCGATGAGGAATCGCGAGAATTGGTTAGCTCTATCCTTAGTAACGGTCCTCTTGAAAGGATTTTGAATCATCATATAAATGAGAAAGGTCTAACTGTTTCTTGCGATACAAATACAAAAGGCCGGGATACTATAGACGAATACCCAAGGGTTGCCTCCGAAGAAATTGACAAGGAGACGAATGACTATCCCGAACTCAGACTAGGTCTCGACCGAGACGCTTCAGAAGGGATCAAGATACCTGGATCCTCAAATCTTCCTCGTTCAATAATTGTGAGCGTTGCAAACACTAGCCCTAACCCTTCCAAAGCTTCACAAGACAATGCTAGGAGAGCGAAACCACCACTTCACAGGATGATGGCAAGAGTTGCGAAGATTTACAAAGAACATGCAAAGAAGTGGCAAGAAAAGCATATCACTCAGAAAGGGCTCAAAGAAGTAGAATTTGTTCTTCTTTTAGATTATCATTCTTACCTCCTCTCCAATAAACTGAAATCAAAATGGACATGACCTTTTATTATAGAAAAAGTTTTTCCTCATGGTGCAGTTGAAGTATGGGGTAAATACCGTGGAATCTTAAAAGTCGACGGACGTAGGCTGAAGAAACACATAGCAGAACCCCCGGTCGAGGAGATTGCATCCATGCATCTCACATAAACATATAGAGTTAGGTCCAACTAGCGATCTTAAAACAAGCGCTTCTTGGGAGGCAACCCAAGGTACTACTTTCTTTCTTGTTTTCTAGATCAGATTTAGACCTGTACAAATCCGGGCCGGCCCGTCCAGCCCGCCCGCCCTCCCGGGAAAAAACATGGGTATGGGCAGCTAGTTTGGACCGCTTGGGTTTGGCCCGGTCCGGCCCGTATTTTGGTGGGACATGTACGGGTAAACATTTTGGCCCGTGGGCCAACCCGACCCGTCCCGCATATAGTTTTATACATATAAGTTTATTTTATATATGTGTATATAATTTATATTTTTTGAGTGTCACATACTCTGATTTTTCATTTAGTTTGTTTGGAGTATTTTGACGAGTTATACTCGTTTTTAATACAAGATTGACGACTAACTTGAGTGTAATGATACTTGTTGATTTTTAGGTATTTAGATTTATTCATTTTTGTGTGTTGATTGTTGTTGAACTTGTTGATAGTGTACTATGCAAGTATAATTGGATTGAAAATTTGTGTTAAAGACATTTTATTACTTGTTTTGAACGATAAATTTCAGAGAAGAAAAAAACGCACAATCAAGTACATACGGGCCATCCGGGCCGGGCCGAAAGCCCGTTCGCTTTTTACATGGGTGGACATGAACAACGTTTGTGTCCCGGAAAAGTCGGTCCGGGCTGGCCCGGTTCGGCCCACACCTTACGGGTAGAATTTTTTAGGTATGGCCCGGCCCGAGCCCGCTTTTGTACATGTATTTAGATCAATATAGTTTGTGTGTTTTGTGGCCATTATAACAGGATCTAGGTACAACTCAAGGAAACAGCGAAAGGGAAGCATATGAACAAAGCTACAATTCGAGAATCTTGAGAAAGTAACAAAAGTTAAGGCCATCTCGGATATCATCAGATCATCTCGACCGAGACACATATGGGCCAACCGAGATGAGAGCAACAGGGAGTCACCTCGGCTGACCACCTCGGTTACTGACAACCATCTCGACCGAGATGTAGTTAAATTTTCCGACGGGTATAAAAGGGGAAACAACTTTCTCTCTCTTTACCTCTCTTCTCCCCCAACGCCGTCTTGACCGAAGCTTAGCCCTAATCCTCAAAACCTCGTTTCTTGCTCGTTTTTGACGATTATTGGATCTAAATCAACGGTAAAGACACAACATCGACTTCTCCAGCATCAAACTCCACTTCAATCCACGAAATCTACTAAAACCGGGTAATTTCGTTCGAGACCCCCTTTTTCGCATTTTGGTCGATTCTACTCAAATTTGGGAACTGCTGTATGTTTGGTGTGTTGAAATTGACCATGGAACCCCTTAGGAGGGTTTTGTTAATGAATTTAAGGGAAGAAAGTTATAGATTAGTGATTCCGTTCAAAGTGTTGTCCTTCTCGGTTGAGCCCATGCATCTCGACCGAGATACCCTCAAGAACAGCCCGAGATCAAACCCTAATTTGAGAAAAATGCGTCGTTCAAACAGGAAATTGGCAATCCGTGACCGCCCAGATGATGGAAACCATTCCCCCTTACCTACTACACCACCACAAATACCAATCATTCTACTCCTTCCAAAAAGACTATGACGTGATATGCTCCCGACCGGTTATTTCCCCCCGCTACGTCGATGTTGAAGACTTCAATTTCCTCTAAAAACTCCTCCTTGTTTATAATGTTTTACAGGTGTTGATGATGGAAGACTTAACACAAATGTAGTAGTTGGATATACTAACAATGTATTGATTATTTTCTCTAGATACTTGGTTCGTTTGAATTCAATGCAGGTCTTATCGAATGTCAAGGGCCTTGATATAGACTTAAAGGGCCGTGGAATATCACTCAAGGATACAAGGAAGATAGCATTACAAAGGAACGATCTCAAAGGTCTTGAAGTTATATATAGATGCACGAAACAAGGATTCAAATGCAAAGAAGATTTTCCAGGAAGATTTACTCAAACAGAAAGATTTTAGGGAAGATCTTTTCAACCGAAGATTAGAAAATCTTTTCAGAAGATTTTCTAAAAAAAAAAGCGGCAAAATATCTTCTATTTCGATTCAACAGAGGACGAGAAGATCATGGAGCTAAGGACTCGAGGTGGTCTCAGGAGTTGAAGATTTGCAATGTCTACCTTATCTCGAAACAGGAAGCGATCTTCATGAAGAAAAAGATTCATCTTCAAACGGTCATCTCCGCAACGGCTAGAAAACCTCTCCATAGAAGAGTATATGATAACGTGATTTATGACGTTAGTATAGGCATACAATTAGATAGTTTTTCCCGTTATTTATGCACAGTTTTGGCATTAGTTCACGGCGTTTACACTCATTTCATGCATAATTCTAGAATAGACGTCTACACGAGCCTTTGTCGGTGTTGTAGGTATTTCGGGGGTCTTTGGACATTAACCGATGCATTCGAGGGCCAAGCCTCATGGTGGTACACATCCAAAGCTTTGGAGGAGCATAATTGAAGCAACAAAGAACACAAAGACCACTATTGGCGCAAGCAATGGATCAACTCATGGCTAAACGATCATAGCATGCCTCTGTTGAAGAAAATCGGACCAACTAACAGATAAATCGGCCGATTTATTCCTCTGGGTTGATTTTCCTGCCTTTGACAGCTTAAGCCACGTGTCCCACGATCTCTTGATCCGGCCTTGCTCTTGGTGGAGAATATAAATGGTCCTGTAAGCTGTTGCTGGGATCTCTCCTCTCCCACATTCTCATTCACAGCTCATTTGGATTGGGATAGACTTGGAGAAGAAAAAAAACTCTCTCAATTGGAAGGAAGAAGAAGAACACCAAAGATAGAGTGATAGTGAGGTTTTGAGTGATTTTGAGTCGTTTTTGGAGTCTTGGATTGAAGAACTATTGCAAGGATTGTTAGGAACGTTTTGGATCTTCATTTGAGGGTTTGTAAGTCTTGCTAAAAATTAGATTCAGCTGAGATTTATTGATTTAACTTGCTCATCTTTCATCATCCATCTATGAAAACCATGTGTGCTTGTGTGATGATTTTGGATCTTAATATGCATATTATTGACTAGTTTATTTTGATTCTGAAGTGATGGATTGATGGTTATGGCTTGGGTGATGATAGGATGAACTAATATGTTAGTTTAGGATGATTTGATTTCACAAAACCTTAACCAGGGAGAAAAATCGGGCTGTTCATCATGCTAGATCGGCCGATTTTTATAAGATCCACCCGATTTTCTTCTCTGTTGATCTTTAATTGATGAATCTGTATGTTAGGGTGTTAGGTTGTTGAAATCCTAGGGTTTATTAAGCTTAATTTAGCTTAGGATCACCTAATGCTATCAATCTAAGTGAGGGAAGAGATCTACCCGATGATTTCCGACCTTAGATACCTAAGATGATGAATACTAGGTAGTAGTGAGCCTCATAAGCCGCTATTGGATCGAGTGTGCTAGGATTATTGCTTGAGACTTCCTTATTCCAAGACTTACCCGGTAAGGAGAGGGTTACCCCTTAAGTAGTATCCGGTTTGTGTAGAATTCCCTATTTAACCCCTTGAGACCTACCCGGTAATAGGAGTTTGATGCGGGACTAGTGAAGTGAGAGACCTACCCGGTAATTGCTTCCATTAGTTAAACACTCTTCCCCAACACCGCAGCTTGTCCTTAGAATCCTTAGAACCTTGAGTCCAATGCCATAACCGGAAATCTTGACATCTAGAATCCACTTTTCTCTCTTGATCATATATTTTGTGCTTGTGTTACTTGTTTACCTAGCTAGCTTGAGTTGTTAGATTGTTTTATTATCTTGCTTGATTTGTGATCTTTGCTTGATCACCACAAAAACCAACCAAAAACATCATGATTTTCATTTCTTTATTTCTTTCTCCTTTCTTAGACTAGATCCACACTATCTATGACCATTGTTTGACTCGATTTCACCATAGTCTTTGTGTTCGACCTCGGAATACTATCCCTACTACAAAACGTCCCGTACACTGCGGGTTCGCTAGGAGTTAGGATAAATATATCGAGTTTATAAAATTAAGGCTTATTGCGTGCATATATTCCTGAGCGTAACAAGTTTTTGGCGCCGTTACCGGGGACTAGGTCTAGATCGAGTCTATTTGTGATTGTTTATAGTGTAGATCTTTCTTGTTGCTTTTGATCTCTCTTTGGTTTGTGTCTTTGCTTTTCAGGACATATCTTACTCTTTAGGTGTATGCGAAGATCTCGTGGCAAGGATTTAGCTCCATTCGATCCCGAGCCGGAGAAAACCCTTAGATCTAGATCCAAGAGCATTAAAAAGGGAAAAGAGATGGCCGGAAGAGATCTCGAAGCTGAATTGGATGAGGCTTTAGAGCAAATAAGGCTAAGAGATGAGCTCTTGGAGGAAGAAAGGAGACTTGTCAATGAGAGGCAAGAAGCAACTAGGAGGGAGATTGATGAGATTAGGCAAGCCCTTGTACAAGGAGAGCTTAATCGTCAGCAACCTCCACCTCCTCCACCACCACAACCGCAGCCGGCGGCAAATGTTAGGGTTGTACCCATTGCTATTGAAGAGCCACAAACCTTGGGGAGACGTATGGATCCGGCACAAAGAGCACACCGTCCGGGTGTGAACTTAGGAGATCCCGCAGCCAACAACTACGAACTCCGCCCTCAAGTTTTACAAATGATCCGGCATAATCAATTTGGAGGGATAGAAGGAGACTCTCCTCATCAACACTTGATGAACTATGAGATTTTGATGGAGACTCTTAGACCGCCTAGACTAGAGAGCAACAACCATAAGCTTAGGGCTTTCTCCTTCTCTCTTAAGGACAAAGCCTTAGCTTGCTATCAATCTATTCCACAAGGGCAAGTTGGTACTTGGGAGGAGATGACAACCGAGTTTTCGACTAAGTTCTTCCCACCTTCCAAGACTACCGAAGTAAGAGGGAAGATCAATGCCTTCGTGATGAAGGATAGAGAGAGTTTGTTCAAGTCTTGGGAGAGATTCAAAGACCTTCTCCTAGATTGTCCACACCATGGCATACCGAAAATTGAGCTATTGGAGATCTACTTCAAGGGACTTGATGAAGATAGTCAATTCAAGCTTCAATCTCTTTCCGGTGGGACTTTCATGGAGAAGCATGTGGATGATGCTTGGGAGTTTGTAGAGAAACAAGCTCTAGTGATTGAGAAATACTCCCATAGGAAGAGTGAAGGGAGAAAGGCAGGAGCATATGAGGTGAGTGAGGTCACCATGAGCAATTTCAAGCTTGACACCATCAACAACGAGCTAAAGTCCTTGAGGGAGTTGTGTGCTACAACTTTGAAGAACCAAGCAACTCCTCAAGTGCTTCCACAAGCTAACTTATCTTCCAAGGAGGAGGATGTGAATTACATGGGAAGGGGCAATTACAACAACTATCAAGGCCCAAGGAACTTCAACAACAACCGGCAATTCAACAATTACCGGCCCAACCACAACCATCCCGGGTTTTCCTATTCTAACCCGGATGGAGCCTTGAACCCTCCCGCTTCCACAAGCACAACTCCACCACCAAAAGCTTCACAAGAACCTCCACCCGGATTTACTCAACCTCCAAAGGATAGAACCGAAATGATGTTTGAGCAATTGCTTGGAAGGTTGAGTGGTCTTGCGAGCACGGTGACTTCCATTTCCAAAGCTCAAAAAGTGTTGGAAGCACAAGTGTTCCAAAAAGCGGGTGAAGCACGTAGAGATCCGGGAAAGCTTCCCGGAAGCCGAAGACAACCCAAGAGGCCAAGTGTTGGCTATTACAACGAGGAGTGGGTTAAGCATGAAGGATCCTTTGCCCAAGGAGAATGCTAAGGGGAAGCAAGTGGTGAATGAAGAAGAGCCATTGCAAGGAGATGGAGGCAAGAGCAAGGATGTTGGGCCAACATATGTGGCACCGCCTCCATACAAACCACCACTACCGTTCCCACAATCACGAGAAAGAGCTCGCTTGGACAATCACTTTGGTAAATTCCTTGAACTTATGTCAAAATTGCATATTAATATTCCGTTCATGGATGCTATCTTAGGTATGTCGGCATATGCAAGTTCTTGAAGGAAATACTCTCCAACAAAATGAAGTTGGAGGAGTATGGGGAGATAAGAATGACAAAGAGATCCTCGGAGTTGATTCAAACGATGAAGGAGGAGATGCCTCCTAAGCTAAGGGATCCGGGATCCATTTGTGTGCCAATCGGAGTAGGAGAAGTGAAGTACGACGCCCTATGTGATCTTGGGGCAAGTGTAAGCATCATCCCGCTTGCACTTTGCAACAAGGTTGGGCTAGGAGAGCCGAAGCCGGTCAAGATGACCCTATACATGGCGGACCGCTCAATCACTCATCCGGTTGGAATATTGGAAGACATTCCGGTGCAACTAGGGAAGTTCTATGTGCCCATAGACTTCGTTGTTTTGGACATCCCGGTGGACTATCCGGTTCCTATCATCTTGGGGAGACCTTTCCTAGCTACTTCCGGATGTCTAGTAGATTGCAAGAATGGGACCCTCTCCTTCAACATTGGAGAAGAGAACATCAAGTTCAAGCTGTCCACAATGATGAAAGGGCCAACCCTTGATGAAGATGTATTCAACATAGTTGAGGAAGAGGAGTCTAGAGAGGTTGTGAGCTCAATCTTGCTCAAGGATCCACTTGAGAGGGTTCTTAGCTCAAGGTTGATGGAGGAAGGAGTTGAGGAGAGTAGCAATGAAGTAATCAAGGCCTTGAATGCATTAGACGAGCTACCAAGTGTTGGATTTGAAGTGCTAGAAGAAGAGAAAAGTAGGCAGAAAAATCGGACTATAAGGACCAGATCGGCCGATTTTTTGCCTTGTGCTGAAGCTTCGTCCAGTTCTGCAAAAACAGAAACTCAGATCGACCCACCCTCAGGAAAATCGGCCGATTTTTCTGACTGGGCCGATTTTCCTGAGTCTTTTCAACATCAACCACTTGATTGTGAGCAATCATCAAGGGACTTCAAGGAGGCTTCCATGGCATTGCAATCATCTCAACCTACATTGTATGGATCGTCTCCAACCGAAAAAGGTCCTCCTCAACTTGATCTTAAACCTCTTCCTTCTCATTTAAAGTATGCTTTCCTTGGTTCAAATTCTACTTATCCGGTGATTGTGAATGCATCTTTGAATTATGATGAGCTTAATAGATTGTTAAATGAATTGAAACTGCATAAAAAGGCAATAGGATACACCATTGATGACCTTGTTGGCATTAAGCCCTCTTTGTGCATGCATAAGATAATGATGGAAGATAACCATAAACCCCCTATTGAACATCAAAGAAGATTGAATCCTATAATGAAAGAGGTAGTCAAAAAGGAGATCATTAAGTTGCTAGATGCGGGAATTATCTACCCTATCTCGGATAGTAAGTGGGTTAGTCACGTTCATGTAGTCCCTAAGAAGGGTGGGATGACCGTAGTGACCAATGAGAACAATGAGCTAATCCCGACTAGGATGGTTACGGGGTGGAGGATGTGTATTGACTATAGAAAGCTTAACATGGCCTCTAGGAAAGATCACTTCCCTCTCCCTTTCATTGACCAAATGCTAGAAAGGTTAGCTCAACATTCTCATTTTTGCTATTTAGATGGCTATAGTGGATTTTTCCAAATCCCCATCCACCCCGATGACCAAGAGAAAACCACATTTACATGTCCATGGGGAACTTTTGCATATAGGAGAATGCTATTTGGGTTGTGTAATGCACCCGCCACCTTCCAAAGATGTATGATGGCTATCTTTTTGGAATACATTGAAAATATCATGGAAGTGTTTATGGATGATTTTTCTATTTATGGTTCTTCCTTTGATAATTGCTTGACTAACTTGTCATTAGTATTGCAAAGATGTGAGGAGACAAATCTTGTCTTGAATTTGGAAAAATGCCACTTCATGGTAAGTGAAGGTATTGTGTTAGGACACTTGGTGTCTAACCGTGGCATTGAGGTTGATAGGGCCAAGATTGAAACGATAGAGAAGTTGCCACCACCTACCTCGGTGAAAGGGGTAAGGAGTTTCTTAGGGCATGCCGGTTTTTACCGGAGGTTTATTCAAGACTTCTCTAAAATTTCTAAGCCACTTACTAACCTACTAATGAAGGATGTTGAATTTGTTTTCTCCAAAGATTGCCTTGAGACTTTTTGTAGGTTGAAGAACGCTTTGATCTCCACACCTATCATGCAACCTCCGGATTGGAGCCTACCGTTTGAGATCATGTGTGATGCAAGCGATGTAGCCGTTGGGGCTGTTTTGGGGCAAAGGAAAGATGGGCGCACTCACGCCATTTATTATGCTAGCAAGACGCTAGATGATGCCCAACTCAATTATGCTACCACCGAGAAAGAGTTGCTAGTGGTGGTGTATGTTTTTGAGAAGTTCCGCTCATATCTTGTTGGACCAAAGGTCATAGTGTATACGGATCATGCTGCGATCCGTTATCTCCTCACCAAGAAGGATGCAAAGCCTAGGTTGATTCGGTGGATCCTTTTCCTTCAAGAATTTGATTTGGAAATCCGGGACAAGAAGGGATCCGAGAACTCCATGGCGGATCACCTTAGTAGACTCCCACCATTGGAGCTTGAAAGAGATGACATCCCGATTGATGACTCATTCCGGGATGAGCAATTGCAAATGGTGGAAGAATACTTGTTCCAAGTGTCTAGAGGAAGTGAGCCATGGTATGCTGACATTGTGAACTATCTTGTGTGTGAGGAAGTGCCTCCCGGATTTACATATGCCCAAAGAAAGAAGTTCTTCAAAGATGTGAGACACTACTATTGGAGTGAACCACTTTTGTTCAAGAGAGGGCCGGATGGAATGTTTAGAAGATGTATACCGGAGGATGAGGTGGAGAGTGTGATCCGCCATTGTCATTCCTTGCCATGTGGAGGGCATGCTAGCTCACACAAGACATGTGCGAAAGTGTTGCAATCGGGCTTCTTTTGGCCAAGTTTGTTCAAGGATGTGCAAAGTTTTCTGGTAGCTTGTGATGCTTGCCAAAGGACGGGCAACATCTCAAGGAGGAATGAGATACCCTTGAACAACATACAAGAGGTAGAGATATTTGATGTGTGGGGTGTGGACTTCATGGGACCATTCCCTTCTTCATGTGGCAACCTCTACATCCTATTGGCGGTAGATTATGTTTCGAGATGGGTGGAAGCAATCGCCTCTCCCACAAATGATGCCAAGGTGGTGGTGCGGTTCTTCAACCGAGTGATCTTCCCTAGGTTTGGAACACCAAGGGTGATCATAAGTGATGGAGGGAAGCACTTCACTAATAGGAACTTTGGGGCACTTTTGGCTAAGTATGGGGTGACCATAAGGTGGCGACACCTTACCATCCCCAAACTAGTGGCCAAGTGGAGATCTCCAACCGGGAGATAAAAGGGATACTTGAGAAGACGGTCTCTAGAACAAGAAAAGATTGGGCTATGAAGCTCGATGATGCCTTGTGGGCTTATAGAACCGCTTTCAACACACCAATTGGCACCACTCCTTACAAGCTAGTTTATGGCAAGTCTTGCCACCTTCCGGTAGAGATGGAGCATAGAGCATATTGGGCTATAAGGTGGTTGAATTTTGATCTCAAGGAGGCCGGTGAGAAGAGGTTGCTAGACATGAACGCCCTTGAGGAGATCCGGTTGGATGCTTATGAGAATGCCCGGATCTACAAGGAGAGGACCAAGCGTTGGCATGACAAGCGCCTCATCCCAAAGGAATTGAATGAGGGTGACTTGGTGCTTCTTTTCAACTCAAGGCTGCGGCTTTTCCCCGGAAAGCTCAAGTCAAGATGGACGGGTCCCTATGTTGTGAAGAAGGTCTTTCCTCATGGAGCGGTAGAGATAGGAGGAGATCATTGTGGTAACTTCAAGGTGAATGGGCACCGTTTGAAGAAATACATCCCGGAAGCCCCGGTGGAAGTGATTGCCCCACTTCACCTTGAGTGAAACGCTCCTGAATTTGGTCAAGCTAATGACCTTAAAGAAGCGCTTAATGGGAGGCAACCCATTGGTACATATTTTTCCCTTTCTTTTTCTTGCTTTTGTTTAATCTTACTCTTGGTGTGCTTTGTTTTTCTTTCGTGTTTTTGAGTGCTAGATCTTGTTGATTGTCGTGTGTAATAAGATATTGGAGGTCATGTGAAAACCTCATGGAACTGTTGAAGGTACAAGATCCAAGCACATGGACGAGGAGGAAATCACCCAGAAAAATCGGCCCGTTCTTCAGCCAGATCGGCCGATTTTTCCTGGGCAACAGGGGCGATTTTTCCTTCTGTAAAGGAAAGTGATGATCTCCAATCAAGCATGGGTAGGGCGGACGTGGAACTTGGACGGCTTGCGGTGCCAAGCGCGGGTTCCAACACCTTAATGAACATCAAGAGCTTTCTACCATCCTTGATCGATCATCCACCATCATCATTCGACGTGAACCGAAATACCAAAGCATCACCAATTTTACATTGTGAGGACTCTCTTTCACTTCTTTATTTAGTTTACACATTAGGGACAATGTGTTTCAAAGTATGGGGTGGGGTTTTCATGATCACTTGCATGATTAGCATCTAGGATAGTTTAATATTGTCACATGTTTCATTATGTCTTGCATTGTACATACATATTTCGAAAAAATCCAAAAAAAAATCAGAAAATTAAAAAAATTTTAGTGCTTCTAAAGCTTGGGAATGGCCCTTATGATGAAATTGTCTTGTGAATTGGCTATGGATAACCTTATGTGTTGAATAGATGAATGCATATGTGGACATGAAGTACTTATCTTGAATCCCATGAATGATTTGTGATCATGAATGTTTGCCTTGATTGAATTAAGGATTGAAAGTCGAAATTACATGCTAGTTCTTGCACATCATTTAGGAGTGATTGAGGAAATTCATCTTTCTCTACTTCTCATCTTGATCATGTTGTTTGAGCACCTCAATTGATGAAAAATTTTACCTCTTTTTGTCCCATCCGGGACTAGGAGCATGCTAGTGTGTTGATGCGTGTGAAAAGCAAGTGTGGGGTGAAGTCGTTGATGAAAGAATGTTGTGGATGAAATGCTGAATTTGATGTGAAAGTGTAGACAAAAATATAGGTTTGGGGACGTTGGTTTAAATGACAAGTAACTCGGCACACTTCACATAATCGGGTGTTGGTGCCTTGCCAAAGTCAAATAAATCGATAGTCCTAACGAGCTTTGGTATGTGTGCCCGGTGTGGATGCACCTCGAAAAATAGAAAAAGCCCGAGGACGGCTAATCACCAAGGTTTCGTCTTTTGTACACCAATGCCATTGTCTCAAAAATAAATGAAAAAGAAAAGAAGAAGAAAAATACACTTTGGTGAATGAAGTATAAATGTAAAAATTGTGGTTGTTTAGTTCCTTTCCCGGATTTGCACCACATGGCCTTAGAAAATTCCCACCTTATCATCACGTTTCTTGGCCTTTTTCTTTCCTAATTCCTTGTGACCTAATTGCATGTGTGTAAGACTTAGTGATCTAGATTGGACATACTCATGATCATCTTGACTTCTTCATTTTCACCTCTCATGCATGCTTTCTAGTTAAGTATAATTGTCTTTCCATGCCTTCATTCATTTAATGCATAACTGATTGTCCTTTGCCATGAAACATGACTATGAAGGTGATCCAATGTTAGAATCACAATTCCAAAAAGATTTTGTTGTTTTTCTGCATGCATAAATCATGTCATCTCTTAGTCTATAGTTGGATCTTGCTCGGGGACGAGCAAATCTTAAGTATGGGGTATTTTGATAACATGATTTATGACGTTAGTATAGGCATACAATTAGATAGTTTTTCCCGTTATTCATGCACGGTTTTGGCATTAGTTCACGGCGTTTACACTCATTTCATGCATAATTCTAGAATAGACGTCTACACGAGACTTTGTCGGTGTTGTAGGTACTTCGGGGGTCTTTTGGACATTAACCGATGATTTCTAGGGCCAAGCCTCATGGTGGTACACATCCAAATCTTTGGAGGAGCATAATTGGAGCAACAAAGAACACAAAGACCACTATTGGCGCAAGCAATGGATCAACTCATGGCTAAACGATCATAGCATGCCTCTGTTGAAGAAAATCGGACCAACTAACAGATAAATCGGCCGATTTATTCCTCTGGGTCGATTTTCCTGCCTTTGACAGCTTAAGCCACGTGTCCCACGATCTCTTGATCCGGCCTTGCTCTTGGTGGAGAATATAAATGGTCCTGCAAGCTGTTGCTGGACATCTCTCCTCTCCCACATTCTCATTCACAGCTCATTTGGATTGGGATAGACTTGGAGAAGAAAAAAAACTCTCTCAATTGGAAGGAAGAAGAAGAACACCAAAGATAGAGTGATAGTGAGGTTTTGAGTGATTTTGAGTCGTTTTTGGAGTCTTGGATTGAAGAACTATTGCAAGGATTGTTAGGAACGTTTTGGATCTTCATTTGAGGGTTTGTAAGTCTTGCTAAAACTTAGATTCAGCTGAGATTTATTGATTTAACTTGCTCATCTTTCATCATCCATCTATGAAAACCATGTGTGCTTGTGTGATGATTTTGGATCTTAATATGCATATTATTGGCTAGTTTATTGTGATTCTGGAGTGATGGATTGATGGTTATGACTTGGGTGATGATAGGATGAACTAATATGTTAGTTTAGGATGATTTGATTTCACAAAACCTTAACCAGGGAGAAAAATTGGGCTGTTCATCATGCTAGATCGGCCGATTTTTATAAGATCCACCCGATTTTCTTCTCGGTTGATCTTTAATTGATGAATCTGTATGTTAGGGTGTTAGGTTGTTGAAATCCTAGGGTTTATTAAGCTTAATTTAGCTTAGGATCACCTAATGCTATCAATCTAAGTGAGGGAAGAGATCTACCCGATGATTTCCGACCTTAGATACCTAAGATGATGAATACTAGGTAGTAGTGAGCCTCATAAGCCGCTATTGGATCGAGTGTGCTAGGATTATTGCTTGAGACTTCCCTATTCCAAGACTTACCCGGTAAGGAGAGGGTTACCCCTTAAGTAGTATCCGGTTTGTGTAGAATTCCCTACTTTAACCCCTTGAGACCTACCCGGTAATAGGAGTTTGATGCGAGACTAGTGAAGTGAGAGACCTACCCGGTAATTGCTTCCATTAGTTAAACACTCTTCCCCAACACCGCATCTTTTCCTTAGAATCCTTAGAACCTTGAGTCCAATTCCATAACCGGAAATCTTGACCTCTAAAATCCACTTTTCTCTCTTGATCATATATTTTGTGCTTGTGTTACTTGTTTACCTAGCTAGCTTGAGTTGTTAGATTGTTTTATTATCTTGCTTGATTTGTGATCTTTTCTTGATCACCACAAAAACCAACCAAAAACATCATGATTTTCATTTCTTTATTTCTTTCTCCTTTCTTAGACTAGATCCACACTATCTATGACCATTGTTTGAATTGATTTCACCTTAGTCTTTGTGTTTGACCTCGGAATACTATCCCTACTACAAAATGTCCCGTACACTGCGGGTTCGCTGGGAGTTAGGAGAAATATATCGAGTTTATAAATTTAAGGCTTATTGCGTGCATATATTCCTGAGCGTAACAGTATAAATGAAGACGATGGTCGAAGAAGAAAAAAATACACAAGCACATACGGAAAATATCTTTAATTCTTCAAGCAACCTAATCATCTTCATTTGTTGTTTTTCTTTCTCTCATTTACGCAAAAGCTTTATCCCCTTAGAGAGAGAAAACACAAGAGCTCCATTGGAAGATCTAAATAGTGTTATACTAGAGTGTGTGTTACTCTGCGAAGTAACTAGGCTGTTATAGCTAGGTTAAGAGTTGGAGCTAGATCGTAGCATTGACTAAAGTGAGAGAAGAAAGGGATTTCTTCTAGTTTGTATCTAGGACTCTTGAAGCTGATAATAGATAGTTAGATCCTAAGGCTATACCCTATGATGGAGAGTAGGCTATTTAGAGCCGAACTTCGTAAACATATCCTCGTGTCAATCTTTTACATTCCGCACTATGTTTTGCTATTGTGACTAACTTTGTTTTTGCATGAGTACGAAGTCAAGGCTCTTGAAAGTTGTTTCAAAGCCCTTGAAATCAAAGTTTCACTAAGAGCACATATAGACATCAAGGTCCTTGAAAGGAGTTTCAATGCCTTGAGATTTGGTTTGCGAAAAGTTCCCATACTCTATTCAACCCCCCCTTCTAGAGTATCTTTTAACTTATTTATTTCACGTACCGGTTCTTCAATTGGTATCAGAGCTATACTCATGTTTATTGATTTAACCATCAGTGAGACTAATCATGAATCATGTAGGTGATGGTGGATTTGCTCAAGGAAGATCCTCATCTCGACCACCACTCTTCTGTGGCAACAACTTTGCTCATTGGAGGACACTCATGCGTATGTTCATTGACCAGGACATGGAGCTTTGGAGCATCATTCAAAATGGACCTAAAGTTCCAATGACAACGGTTGAAGGTGTCCAAGTCCCAAAGAAGGAAGCTGACTTCACCCAAACTGACTTGGACAGCGTATCAAAGAACTACAAAGCAATGAACCTACTATAATGTGGATTAGATGCAAATGAATTCAACCGCATCTTATCATGCAAGAGTGTAAAAGAAATATGGGACAAGCTTGTGGTCACTTATGAAGGAACAAGTCAAGTCAGGGAAACAAAACTTAGTATCTTCCTCAGACAATACGAGTTATTCAAGATGAATTCAAATGAAACAGTCAAAGAAATGTTCACCAGATTCACTGAGATCGTGAACAACCTGGACTCACTAGGAAAGATCTTCACAAATGTAGAGAAATTAAGGAAGGTTCTAAGGAGCCTACCTAAAGCCAAGTGGGGACCAAAGATGACTGCTATTGAAGAAGCTCAGAATCTCACAACTCTTCCTCTTGATGACCTACTTGGAAAACTCATCACACATGAAATGGTTCTTGGTGAAGAAGATGGAGAACTCCCATCCAACTCCAAGAATTTGACATTAAAATCAAGAAGAGATGAATTACCATATGATGAAGAGGATAGTGATGACGATGATGAAGAAGATGCAATCGCCATGATTTCTAAGGGTCTCGCAAGAATTCTCAAGATTAAGAAACAATCTGCTAAAAGAGAATATCCACGAGCATCAAAACCCCGAGGTAAGTTTTCTAACTCTAATAAGAAAACAAGAGTACTGAATTATTTTGAATGTGGTGAAACAGATCATCTTGTGAAGGATTGCCCATAAAAGAAGAGGACCAACTTCAAGAAAAATGATCGAAAGAAGAAAGCTATGGTTTCTTCATGGAGTGATTCAAAATCAACAAATGAATCAGAAGACGAAAAAGAACAAGCAAATTTGTGTCTCATGGCCGATCATGAAGAAGAATCAAATCTGTATGTTGACAATGTGGTAAGTATGATTATTTCTCAACCTGAAATTGACTTGAAACAATTCCTTAAAGATATTATCATATGTGATAAGGAACATAGAATAAAGATAGATTCTTTAAAAGAAAAGCTACTTGAACAAGAAAAACAACTAAGTAAAATGTCTCTTGAGATTGAAAATCTTAACACAGAAAAATTAGACCTTGATGACAATATCAAGGCCTTGGAATCCGAGAACCTAATTCTCAAGGACAACCTCTCCTCTCTTCATCGAAACTATATCGATCTAGAGAAAGAGAAATTTGATCTAACTTTGACGTGTCAAGACTAGAATGCTGCACTTGTTAAGCTTACTCGTTCAAAAGCTAATCTTGAGAGAATGATGGGTGAACAACAGTCCTCCCTTAACAAAAATGGTATAGGTTATCATAGGAGCTTTCCTAGAAAATCTACCACCACTTTTGTCAAGGCCAAAGGAAGCATTCATATGCCTACTTGCTTCTACTGTTGTAAAAAGGGTCATGTTAAATCTACATGTCCTTATAGAAGCAATGATCCTTATATCATCAGAAAGACCTATCCTTTATATTTAAGGAAACAGGTCAAACAAATCTGGGTTCCTAAAGGTACTAGACCACCAAACATGATCGAACCTGAATATGAACCAAAATATGCCATTTGGTCGACCCGGAAAGGTTAATGTTTGTTGTTTTGCAAGATATCACCAAGTTAAAGGAGCACAAATGGATATTAGATAGTGGTTGCTCAAGACACATGAGTGGAAAAAGCTCTTTATTCTCAGATTTAAAGAAGCAATCATCTGGAACCATTACTCTTGGTGATAAAGGAAAGTGTAACCTAATTGGCATTGGTAAAATTTGCTATAATTCATCTAACTTTATTAATGATGTTTATTTGGTTGATGGATTGAACTATAATCTGCTAAGTATTTCTCAAATTTATGATAAAGGCAATAAAGTCATGTTTGATTCAGATAAATGTGAGGTTCAAGACAAAAAGACGGGTGAAGTGTTGCTTATTGCTCCTAGATGTAATAATGTTTATTAAATGAGTACTAACCAAGTTTAAGGAACTAAGTTAAAATGTCTAAAGGCCTTGACTGATGATCCAAGGCTTTGACATAGAAGACTTGGCCACGTAAGCATGCACACCATGTAGAAGCTACTCACAAAAGATTTGGTACGTACGTGGTTTGCCAAACCTAAATTTCAAGGTTAATGATCTTTGTAAGGCGTGTACACAAGGTAAACAAACAAGAGGTTCATTCAAACCTAAGAAAGCTGTAAGTTCTTCTCGACCCATTGAACTTTTACACATGGACCTTTGTGGACCTATGCGTGTCAAATCTCCCAGAGGCAAGCAGTACATCCTTGTTATAGTGGATGATTTCTCTCGTTTCACATGAATTTCTTTTCTGCAAGAAAAATCTGAAGCTTTATTTGAGTTTTCAAAATTGTGTAAGGAGTTACAAACTTTGAAAAACCTACTAATTGTTTCTATAAGAAGTGATCATGGTAGAGAATTTGATCAACTGAAGTTTGATTTGTTTTGTGCAAAATATGGCATTTCACATAACTTTTCAGCTCCTAGAACTCCTCAACAAAACGGAGTTGTGGAACGTAAGAACCGCACTCTTGAGGATATGTCTAGGACAATGCTTTTAGAAAACAATTTGCCAAAAAGTTTTTGGGCTGAAGCAGTAAACACTGCAAATTATATTTTGAATAGATGTTTAATTCGCCCTATCTTGAAAAAGACTCCTTATGAACTCTTTAAAGGAAGAAAACCAAATATTTCATATTTCAAACCCTTTGGATGTACTTGCTTTGTTCATAACAATGACAAAGATAATCTTGGGAAATTTGATGCACGTAGTGATGAAGCTATATTCATTGGATATGCTTCAAATAGCAAAGCTTATCGCGTCTATAACAAACGTACCAAAATTGTTGAGGAAAGCATTCATATTATTTTTGATGAAAGCAATGATGGTACTTTGAGTGAGAGTTTTGCAGATCTAAATCTGAATCAAAAAGAAGATCATAATTCGGATGAAGATGAAGATCCGAAATATCAAGACAAGAATATGCAGGAAAAGATTCAAGATACCGAAGAAAACCCTCAAGACCTTGAAACTCACCTTCAAGACTGATAGCATGTATTATAGTCTATATTTTGGGACTTGTTTAGACGTTTTATCTTCAATAATCTGCATGTTTGAATGTATATTATGTGATTATATTGTTGTTTCATCTGCCTTTACGGGAATCGAGGTCTACACCAAGTTTCGTTGTAATCGTAGGTAAAATGGCACATTTTGGATCGAAATGGAGCAAAGGAGTCATTGGAGCTACATTTAGGAGCTTAAAAGAGACCTCAGGGAGCAAGGAATTAACAAAGAAGATTTACTTTGGACCAGATTTGAGAGATTTCACCTTCAGTTGAGATTCACCTTGGTTAGCTACAGTGTCACCTCGACCGAGGTGATCTAGAGGATCGCCCCGACCGAGGCAAATATCCTGACGCGGCAAGATATATTTTATTTGGATGAGATCTTTTATTTTTGGAAGGAGAGATCTTTTATTTTTGGGCTGGATTTCTAGAAGGAAGATCATATATTTGAGAGATCTATTTTGGAGATAGGATATATTTTTATTAGGATATTATCTTTTTAAGATATTATTATCTTTGGAAAATAATTCTCCTATATAAAGGGTTAGATTTTCCACAAGTTGAACCATGCTTAGAGGCTGAGAATAACCAGCAAAGAGAGGATTTTCTGGAAGCTTTGAAGATTGAAGGAAGGAAGTTTATAGCTTGAGATAGCTTTTAAGGGGATTTGTAAGACTTCGTAGATTCCCTTTGGTTTGTTTTCTTTGTTGGATTTTGTGATCCAAGGAACGCTGATTTGTTTGATATTTGATTCAGTTATTGAAGCCTTGTTCTTAAGGTTTTTGTGTTCAAATATTTATTCTCTTCCCATATATTTGATTATTGCTTTCATGATGATGAGTGGCTAATTTCCTTGTGCAATTCTAGGGTGATTGGCTGAAAGTTGTGGGAAAGACAATGATAGAATAATCTTAATCCCAGTAGGATCCTGAAAGCTCGAGTCTTTATCCTTAACCCTAGAACATCTCGTTCAGTCGATGAACATCTCGGCCGGGGTGGAACTTGACTGACCAAGGTGACCTTTTCTGATCCGTAACTGAGAGTTAAGTTTAGAGTTTGCCAAATCCTATTCTTATTACACCTTTCCTGGTTCAATGCAAGCCTAGGATGAGACTTACCCGGTGATTCCTTAGTTTGTTTACCCAAGATCATAAGTGTAGGTAATAAAGGTTTATCCTTTATTGGGGTTTGAGTGTGCCTTCATCCCATCTTTGTGAGTTAGCCTGAAACTTACCCGGTGAAGGTTGATTATATTCCCTTAGTTGGTGTGTTGGTTTGAGATTATAATTCCTTTCCTTAGTACCTTGAGACTTACCCGGTAATAGGAGCTTTTGGTGTGGAGTTAGTGAGTAGTGAGACTTACCTGGTGATCTATTCCACTTTAGAAACACCTTTCCTTTGCAAAATCTCAGCTTTGTCCGCTTATCTTGAGATCATGAGTTGGAACCACAAATAGATGCTTTAATCCCTAAAATTTGCATATTCCCCTTTATTGACCTTATTATCATCTTTGATTATTTTAATCGCATTTGTGGTTATTTGCAATATTGACAACCTATACTTGATTTGTTTCACCTAAGTCCTTGAGATCGATACCCAAGAATTCTTGCTTTTACTATAATTGATCCATACACTGCGGGTTGACATCCTTATTTAAGCATATTTCCTCGGTTATAAATTTAAAGCTTGCACACACCGTTTGGAGCGAACAAAGACCTTGAAAAAGGAAACTGTGATAACAGGACTCCACTTCAAGGGCTTGAAACCCAACTTCAAAGCCTTGAGATTGGATCAAAAGGTAATATATCAACGGTACCTGAATCTAGTCAAACATATGAAGCTCAACCTTCTGGATCTGCTCCATCTGTCAAAAGAAGAAAAGTTCAACACTCCTCGTATCATCCACAAGAGAATGTGATCTTAGATACAAATGATGGAGTTCAAACTAGATCGAAAGTGAAAAATTTATGTGCCTTCTCCGCTTTTGTATCGCTTGTCGAGCCAAAGAACTACGTTCAAGCTCTTCAAGAAGCTGATTGGATCATAGCCATGTAAAATGAATTGAATGAATTTGATAGGAACAAGGTATGAACTCTTACTTCAAGACCAAAGCATCAATCAGTTATTGGCACGAAATGGGTCTTTCGAAAAAAATTGGATGAAAGTGGCAAAGTTATACGAAATAAAGCACGACTTGTAGCACAAGGCTATAACAAAGAAGAAGGTATTGATTATGAGGAGACTTTTGCTCCAGTTGCCAGGTTAGAAGCCATACGTATGCTAGTTGCATTTGCATCTTTTATGAGCATAAAACTTTTTCAAATGGATGTAAAATGTGCTTTTCTAAACGGCTTCTTAGAAGAAGAAGTTTACATTGCTCAACCTCCTAGTTTTGAAAATGATGAATTTCCAGATCATGTTTTTAAACTAGACAAAGCTCTTTATGGTCTTAAGCAAGCTCCTCGAGCTTGTTATGAAAGATTATCTAAATACCTTCTTGAAAACAATTTCAAAAGAGGTTTGATTGATAAAACATTGTTTATCAAAACTAGAGGCAATGACATTCTAGTAGTACAAATCTATGTTGATGATATATTATTCGCTGCTACTAATGATTCCCTTTGCAAGGAATTTTCAGATATTATGTGTAGGGAATTTGAAATGAGCTTAATGGGAGAGCTAAATTTCTTTCTTGGACTTCAAGTTACACAAGCAAAGAAAGGAATTTTTCTCAATCAAAGCAAGTATACTAAAGACTTGCTTAAGAAGTACAAAATGGATCAATCTAAGGTTGCAAAGACTCCTATAAGTTCAACACTTTCGCTAGATCATGACAAGAATGGCAAAAGTGTAGTACAAAAGGAGTATCGAGGTATGATCGATTCATTGTTGTATCTAACTGCTAGTCGTCTTGACATTATGTTTAGCGTGTGCATGTGTGCATGATTTCAAGCTGATCCTAAAGAGTCACACTTGATAGTTGTGAAAAGAATTTTTTGGTATCTCAATGGCACTAAGGATCTAGGGTTATGGTACCCACGTCAAAGCTCGTTTCATCTTGTTGGCTATTCAGATGCAGACTTTGCAGGTTATAAGGTCGAAAGAAAAAGTACTTCTGGATGTTGCCAATTCTTAGGGTTATCCCTTATTAATTGGCACTCCAAGAAGCAAAACTTTGTTGCCCTATCCACAGCTGAAGCTGAATATATAGCTGTAGGAGCCTGTTGTGAACAAATTCTTTGGATTGCTCAACAACTTCGTGACCTTGGCTTTGACTTAAAAGGTATTCCTACAAAATGTGATAATACTAGTGCTATTTCTATAACCAAAAGTCCTATGCAGCATTCAAGGACTAAGCATATTGATGTAAGGCATCACTTCATACGTGATCGTGTTGAGAAAGGTGATGTCTCGATCTCTTTTATCTCAACTAACTTGCAATTTGCATATATCTTTACTAAGCCTCTTCCTGAGGAACAATTTAATTTTATTAGATTGGAGCTTGGTATGTTGAACAAGGAAGCATTAATGTAGGGGGAGTAAACGAGTTTAATTGTTCCTACGCATGTAGCCCAATTGATGTTTTCAAGGGCCATGAAATAAAATTCAAGGGGCCTTGAAACATATTTCAAAGGGTATATTAATAAAACGGATTAATTAGAAATTCATATCCTTTAGATATTGAATTATCTATTTTTTTATTCTTTAAAGGGGATTTCAAAAGGTTTTGTTATCAGATTCAAAGGATTTTGAAAAGTGGTTACCAAAATTTATGGAAAGAATTTTTATCATCTATGATTTTCCCAAGATCTTAAAAATCTTTTGATCTTACGTTGATAAGACTTCTTCCCTTAAAAACCTCTTCTCTTCCCTCTTTATTTCTTCCACTTCCTTTTCCCTTTGAAAGAACAGTGCTTTACTCTTCCGATTTTCCAAACCCTCTTCATCTTCTTCTCAAAATTTTCACATGGAATCCGAGAGACCTTCAATGGACGAAGCAACATCACCTGTCCCCAAACTACAGAGGATATTTCAAGTATCATATGATTCCGACTCGAGTTCCAAATCTGGGTCAAGCTCGAGTTCATCAGATTTTTCAAGCGACGTAGATATTTTTACTAAGACTGGGCTTCCGTCGAGTTGGTTTGCAAGTCCAACGGTAGCCAAGAAATGGCTAACAGAGTTTGATGATCGCTACCAATGCATGTGTGAGCCGGTTCATAGCGAACTGTTTACCTGCTTCTCATTACCTGGACTAGAAGTGCTTCAGGCAAGCTCAATCTGGATCATGTTAAACCCAGGTGAATCCGCGTATCCACGACTGACCAGGTTGTTCTACACGAACTTAACGGCAAGAAGAGAACGAGGAGAATGAATTTTGGACTCAGTCATCAAAGGTAAGAAATCACCATTACCTTTGAGATTATAGCTTATATCTTTGGTTTTCCTCTATATGACGCTACAGAATATTCTAACCCTGCTAGAATCATTAGATTAGCCAGAGAACAGTTTCTCCTTCCCAATGCTTTATCACCACCCACTATCACTTGTTTACCTTGGAACCCAGAATCATTTATGCTATTTTAGACAGATGTGTAGTACCCAGGTTTGCTAACAAGGATATTATCACCAATGCTTTGCTGGTTTTAGTCTACAATGTGATGAATGTTTTGGAAGTAAATCTGCCTGAAATTATCCTGTCTCATATGGTAAATGTCATAAATTCTCCAAGCACTAGTCACTTGCCTTATGGGAATCTCCTTTCCATAATCTTTAGGCATTTTTAAGTTGATTTTTCTGGTGAGGAATTGCACATTGTTAATGGAGGATTGGATGAAGAATTCTTTGAGACCATAGGAATTCAAAAGACTCAGGTGGATTTCTGTACTGTATGAGTTTTGAAAGAGCAGCCATGATAGCATGAATTATTGTCTATATTTTGGGGCCTGTTTAGACGTTTTATCTTCAATAATCTGCATGTTTGGATGTATATTATGCGATTATATTGTCGTTTCATCTACCTTTACGGGAATCGAGGTCTACACCAAGTTTCGTTGTAATCGTAGGTAAAATGACACGTTTTGCATAAAAAAGGAGCAAAAGGAGCTAAGGAGTCATTGGAGCTACATTCAGAAGCTTAAGGAAGAATCCAGGAATCATGGAATTGAATTAGAGATTCACTTTGGACCAGATTTGAGAGATATCACATTCAGTTGGGATTCACCTCGGTCAGCTACAGTACCATCTCGACCGAGGTGATCCAGAGGAGCCGACTCGACCGAGGCGAACACCTTGGACGCGACAAGGATATTTTATTCTTGGCTGAGATCTTTTATTTTCGGAACGAGGAGCTTATATTTTTTAGGCTGGATTCCTGGAAGGAAGAAGATAATTTAGCCCATATATTTTACCTATTTTTATGGGAAAAGATCTTTCTAAGATATCTTATCTTTGGAGGGTAATTTTCCTATAAAAAGGGTCGGATTTTCCACAAATCCGATCGTGCTTAGACATCCGCTATCACCCGGAAGACGTTTAGAGAAGCCGTTTTTATCCCACTATAGTTGGGAGATTTGAAGAACCTTTTTGAAGGTTGAAGGAAGATTTAAGGAAGAAAGTTGATAGCATTTATAGCTTTTGTGAAGGGTTTTGTAAGATTCTCTTAGATTCCCTTCTTTGTTGATTGTCTAGTTGGATTGTGATCCAAGGAACGCTTGTTTGATTGATAATTGATTCAGTTATTGAAGCCTTTTTCTTAAGGTTTTTGTGTTCAATTATTCTCTTTCTTCCCTTATATTTGATTATTGCTTTCATGATGATGAGTGGCTAATTTCTTTGTGTGATTCTAGGGTGATTGGATGAAGGTTGTGGGAAAAACAATGATAGAATAATTTTAATCATAGTAGGACCCTGAAAGTTCGAGTCTTTATACTTAACCCTAGAACATCTCGCTCAGTCGATGAACATCTCGGCCGGGGTGGAATTCTTCTGACCGAGGTGACTTACCTGATCCGAAACTGAGAGTTAAGTGTTAGAGTTTGCCAAATCCTATTTTTATTATACCTTTCCTGGTTCAATGCAAGCTTAGGATGAGACTTACCCGGTAATTCCTTTGTTTGTTTAACCAAGATCATAAGTATAAGTAATAAAGGTTTATCTTTTATTGGGGTTTGAGTGTGCTTTCGTTCCATCTTTGTGAGTTAGCCTGAGAATTACCCGGTAAAGGTTGATTCTATTCCCTTAGTTGGAGTGTTAGTTTGAGGTTATAGTTCTTTTCCTTAATTCCTTGAGACTTACCCGGTAATAGGAGTTACGGTTTTGGATTAGTGAGTAGTGAGACTTACCCGGTGATCTATTCCACTTTAGTAACACCTTCCCTTGCGAAAATCTCAACTTTGTCCGCTTATCTTTAGATCTTGAGTTGGAACCACAACTAGATGCTTTAATCCCTAGAACTGCATATTTCCTTAAATGACTTTTTATCATCTTCGATTGTTTTAATCACTTTTGTGGTTAGTAGTTGTATTGACAACCTATTCCTGCTTTGTTTCACTAAGTCCCTGTGATCGACCCCTGGAATTTCTTGCTTTTTACTACGATTGACCCGTACACTGCGGGTTCGCATCCTTGTTTTAAGCTTACATATAGGGTTATAAATTTAAAGCTTGCACACACCGTTTGAAACGAACAAGTTTTTAATGGTGTGCTACAATCATAGATCACTCTAAGAGAATGCTTTATGGAATTTAAAATCAAAATATGCTTAAAAGATTTTATAAATATAAGAAAGTTGTTCATCTTTGCATAAAATTATAGAATGCATAATAAATCATAATTATCGAAATTAATCATGTATAATCCATTCTAAACCACTAAGTCAATCAACAAGCTCGAGGTCTCAAGGGCTTCCAAAAGAAGGTTAAGAAACGTGTGAGGGTGGGATGTATATAAGGAATGTGGTGTTAGAATCCGGGAAAGGATCTTCACTTTACTTCCTTTTGAACTTCAACATCTTCCACCAATAAGCTTTGCTTATTTACCTTTTTTACTTTACTTTTTGGGATGCATGGACAAAGGTGCATAATAACCGAAGCCTAGGAAATCAGCAATCATCAATTTCTCGAGATGCCTCAAACCCTTGATGCACATACCATGACCCGTTAGGAATATCGCTCAATCCAACTTTGGCAAGACACAAACACCCGGCTATGTGAATGGTGCCGAGTTACTCATCATCATGATTGACTTCCCCAAACCTATGTGTTTCTTTCTAACTTTCCGCCACATCTCGACTTTTTCTTTCACTTGTTTTTCACTTTTGCTTGCTTCCAAATTCCCGGATAGGTAAAGGGAGGCAAATATGTATATGAGGGGCTAAGCATGATCAAGAAGAAGAAGAGAAGAGAATGAATTGCCTTGGTCTTCCCAGATAGTGAGAGAACTCATAATGTGATGTCAACCTTCAAATTCAAAATAATTTTGATAAAAACAAAGTATTAAACATGTAACAAATTTCAAACAAAGCTTTTAGCAACTTAAACATATCATAAAACCTTTCTAACATATAAATCTTTCAAAACCAATCAGCAGACAAAATCTTCACTGAGGTCATATCTAGATAAGAAGCACAAAATCGTTTCGAAATTCTTTTCAGTTAAAACGCCTTTGTCGAGATGTTCTAAGTCAACCGAGGTGAAGTACCTCGTTTGGTCAGAGTCACATCGGTCGAGGTCATAAATTTTTTTTTTCAAACCAGTTTTTGACGTTTTTCTCAATCAAATAACCTGTATGCATGCATGTAATCTCAGATAAGCACATAAAGCAAAATAAAACATAAATATCCGATAGAGTCAAGTCATACATCCATAGTCAAATAATACATCAAATACCCCATACTTGGGACACATTGTCCCAATAGGTCAAAATAAGTCTAGAGAAATAAAGTACTCACCGGACAAAGCTGAGCTGCATAATAAATAAAGAAAGAAAATCCTGCAAGCTCTCAATAATCACGATCCGGTGGTGGTGGTGGTGGTGGCACATACGGGTGCTAAGATGGGTCGAAAGGATAGCCCATGACATGCTGAAACTGAATCTCAGCCATCACGTGCTGATAGTGTAGTCTCTCCTACATCTCTCTGATCTCCAGGGACATGGCAGCGTAGGAATCTATCATGTGATCCGTCAGATCATCGATCCGACGGTGAGCTACTGGATCCCTCTACCTGCGTACCCTACACCTAGCAGGATGTGCTGGTGCTGCAGCCGGCTCCTCCTCAGTCTCATCATCATCTAGATCAGTGACCGGCGCACTAGTCCCAACTGTATCCGTGCCCGTATCCATAGGAACACCACCATCCTCATCAACATCATCATCATCATCCTCAACCTCATCCTCCTCAGCTGGCCCCTGAGTTGCTGCAGCTGCTGCCTCTCTAGCATCCTCCGTCAGTGGGATCCACGCAGTCTGCCAGTAATGTGGATCAAACACGGAGAACTGAGCTAACCATCTGATCCCCCGAGGCGCAGTCGGCTCCCATGGCATCGCCACATATGGCGTAGTAAGTCCTCGGGGAACCAGTATCCTCCGAGTGATCATCTCTTGAAGTCCGAGCGGCTTGGCAGCCGCCACCATGGTACAATCACTGAGGTCCAAATCCATGTAACTCACTATATGAGTCACAATCCCTCCACAACAGATGTCTCCCTTGGCTTTCGCATTGATCTTATGCAGATCCTCTGCCAGCATCAATCCAAAATCTAGGACTCCTCCAGTCACCATGCAATATAAACTCAGAAGCTCACCCTGCCTGATCTTCTAGGGCGTCTTAGTACGCGCCAGAAGAGTCTCACTGAAGATCTTGTGAGCTAGTCTAAAAGCAAGATGGAATATGATCCGCTCCCTGGAATCTCCAGGTCTCCATCTGTCAGCGTGCTAAACAACATGAGCAATCTGTCCCCAGAACTCTCGAGCTACAGCTCGAGAAGGAAAATCAGCAATAGTAGGAATCGAGAAGCCAAATATGTCCCACCAGTGGTCTAAGGGAACTAGATAATTCCGGTTCATCAACCGGTACTTGATGGCGCGCTCAGTGGGCAGGTAAGTTACTGAGCTGACAAACTCCAGGTTCGGCTCTAAGTAGGCCAGAGCTCTAATCTTTGTGAACTGCTCCAGCCCCACAGCAGATATCATACGCCTCAAATCATCATCAACATGGAGGCAATCAAAAGCAGATATGTCCAGGAAGCGTGGTGCAATGACTGGACGGGCCGCTATGCGGTCATAATCGACCTGGTGTCGCTCGTGGATCACCGGTCTAGTACGGCGGGAGGAAGAAGAAGGAGAAGGAGAAGATCTGTCCCTCAGGACCAACTGCGTGTCAGAACTCATTTTTAGCAACCTGTCAGGTCACCTCGGTTGCTCTGACAACTCTGTAGAACACCTTGGCCGAGGCACAGGCCGACTGGACCGAGGCAAAAAACTACTCGATCGATTCCCTCAGAAATCCAGTTCTTTTCCCCCAAAATCACTACCAAAGGTTCCTATGGGGTACTTAATCCTTTTCTCAGCAAATGCAGGGGCAACCAAAGCCCAAATCGAAAGGAAATAGTGGAGAAGAAGAGGGTTAGGGTTTTTTCGGAGTTTACCCAGATTCGGTCGATTCGGCTCGTTTTTGCTGCAAATTTGCGCTTGCAATGCGATTCTCTTCCCTTTCCTCTCAGTTTAGAAGCACGAATCGTCAAAACCGAGCGAAGAACGAAGGAGCGAGGTGAGAAGTGCGCCGCGGTCGAGAAGGGAGGTAGAGGAGGAGAGAGAAAATTCAGCCCCTTTTATACCCTTTTTTGGAACTGCTGTCACCTCGGTCAAGATGGTCTCGACTGGACCGAGGTGGTACGGACCGAGGTGGATCTTCAGAAACCCTAGTCGCCTCGGTTGCTCAAGAATCATCTCGGTCGAGGTGCTGTGACAGTAACCGAGATGTGTCTCAGTCAAACTCCGTCTTCTCAAATTCTCGAACTTCTGTCCTTCCAGTTGTGCTCCTGGGTTGTATTCCTTCCTTAGATGTCACCTGTTGTCTGTCTAGGACGCCAAAAACAAAATAAAGCAAAGCAAAAGCAAACTATCTAAAGCTAGACTTGAAAAAAGGGAAAAAGAAAGCAATACCTTGGGTTGCCTCCCAAGAAGCGCTTGATTTAAGGTCGCTAGCTGGACTGTACGACGTCTCTCAAACAAGGTATAGCGGTGCAACCTCCTCAACCGGAACTTCCGGTTTGTATTTCTTAAGTCTATGACCGTTGACCTTGAAGCTTCCACTTGTTTCTCCCCAAATCTCAACTGCACCATAAGGGAAAACATGTTTCACAACATAAGGTCCGGTCCATCTAGATTTCAACTTACCTGAAAAGAGGCGGAGGCGGGAGTTGAAGAGTAGAACTAAGTCTCCTTCTTTAAGCTCCTTAGGAATGATGCGCTTGTGATGCCATTTCTTCGTCCTTTCTTTATAGATTTTGGCATTCTCATAAGCGTTCAAATGCAGCTCCTCCAGCTCATTGATATCCAATAGCCGCTTCTCGCCGGCTTCCTTGATGTCGAAGTTCAACCATTTGATCGCCCAATACGCCTTGTGTTCTAATTCAACGGGCAAATGACAAGACTTCCCATATACCAAATTATAAGGGGTGGTACCAATGGGAGTTTTGAATGCGGTCCTGTAAGCCCAAAGAGCGTCGTCCAACTTCATGGACCAATCCTTC
The DNA here is from genome assembly GCA_033239125.1 of Fagopyrum homotropicum. Lineage (NCBI taxonomy): Eukaryota > Viridiplantae > Streptophyta > Magnoliopsida > Caryophyllales > Polygonaceae > Fagopyrum > Fagopyrum homotropicum. The sequence continues at coordinate 32,275,683 of BSWB01000003.1, forward strand.
CTAGTTCTAGACACGGTCTTCTCCAAGATTGCTTTAATTTCTCTATTCGAGATCTCAACGTGTCCACTAGTTTGAGGGTGATAAGGGGTTGCTACCTTGTGGGTTACCCCATACTTCGATATAAGTGCCTTAAACTTCCGGTTGATGAAATGCGTCCCTCCATCGCTGATGATGATGCGTGGAGTCCCAAAACGTGGAAAGATAGTCTTGTTAAAGAACTTCACAACCACCATGGCGTCATTAGTGGGGGAAGCAATGGCTTCAACCCATCTAGAGACGTAGTCAACTGCTAGAAGAATGTAGAGGTTTCCTCCGGACGATGGGAAAGGTCCCATTAAATCTACTCCCCATACATCAAAGATCTCAACCTCTTGTATGTTATTGAGTGGCATCTCATTCCTCCTAGATAAATTTCCTGTTCTTTGGCATGCATCACAAGAGACAACAAACGTTTGCACATCCTTAAATAATGTGGGCCAAAAGAAACCGGAACGTAATACCTTAGCGCATGTCTTGTTGGCGCTAGCATGCCCTCCACAAGGAAGTGAGTGACAATGCTGTATGACGCTATTAACTTCATCTTCCGGAATGCATCTTCGAAGCATCCCATCCGGCCCGCGCTTGAATAGCAGCGGTTCATCCCAGTAGTAATGGCGTACGTCCTTGAAGAATTTCTTCCTTTGAGCGTACGTCAATCCGGGTGGTATTTCCTAGCAAACAAGATAATTAACAATATCAGCATACCAAGGTCCTTTATTATCAGAAAATTGGTGGAGAGAATGTTCCACCAACTGAGGATGAATGTCAGAGAGGGGAGTAAGAAGTTTTTTATTTTCAATAGTCTCAGTTGACATCATCTCGCTTTCGACCTCGGTCGAGGTCCAGAGAGGTTGACCGAGATGTTCTTCGGTCACCTCGCTTGGTCCAGAAAGTGCCTCGGTCGAGGTACTGCAACTAGAACCGAAATTGGAGATCTTCTTCTCCTGGATTAGTCTTTCAGTTTTAGCTCCTGGATCTTCTTCCAGTGCCTTTAAGCTCCGTATATCAGCATCACAAGAAGCATCTATACCTTCCTCCATTAAGCTAAAACTAATAACCTTTTCAAGTGGATCTTTAATAAGGATAGAGCTCACCAATTCTCTTGGTTCTTCTTCATCATAGATGTTGAAGATATCATCTCCTAGCTGCTCTCCCTTCATTGCCGCAAGTAATGCGAATTCCACTTCATCTCCGCCAATATTGAATTTTAACTTGGCGTTCTTACAATCCACATTGCAACCCGAAGTTGCTAGAAATGGCCTCCCGAGAATGATAGGAACAGGATAATCTGCGGGAATATCAAGTACAACAAAGTCTATAGGTAAATAGAAGTTACCTAACTTAACCGGAACGTCTTCCAAAATGCCCACGGGATGGGTAATGGAGCGGTCCGCCATGTATAACCGTATCTTCACCGGCTTGGGCTCTCCAAGTCCGATCTTAACACATAGCTCCAGCGGGATGATGCTCACGCTGGCTCCTAGATCACATAAGGCTTCACAAGTCACATCCCGAACTTGAATGGGAATGCAAAACGAGCCGGGATCTCTCAATTTGGGTGGCATCTTCTCCTTCATGATTTGAATAAGCTCCGAGGATTTAGATGTCATCCTTACTTCACCAAAGTCTTCCAGCTTCCTCTTCCTTGATAGAATCTCTTTCAAGAACTTCCCATAGGCGGGCATCCCTAGAATAGCATCAAGGGAAGGGATATTAATGTGTAGTTTATTCATTAAGTCAAGGAACTTACCAAAATGCTTGTCTAGATGTGCTCTGGCCCTTGACTAGGGGAATGGAAGTGGTGGTTTATATGCAGGAGGTGGAATATAAACTTCAGTTTTCTCCTCCACTTTCTGTGGCTCCACCTCGGTTGGCATCTTGGCCGAAGTGTTCTTCGACTGCACCTGGATCGAGGTGGTCTTCATCTGTACTAGCATCGACCGAGGCACTGAATCTGCAGTCTTCAGTCCACTCCTCGTCGTTATGGCCATAATCTGGCCCTTAGGGTTGCTCTCCGTCCTTGTTGGAAGCTTCCCTTGATCTCTTGGCGCTTCATTCGCCATGTTACAGAATTTTTGTTCTAAGGCTTTTTGTGCCTTCGAAAATGAAGTCATGGATGTCTCCATAGAGTTAAGCTTGATCAAGATGGCCTCCAACACTGCGTCTTTCTTTCCTAGCTGGGACGTACTCGATCCTTGCTCCTGGCTCTTTAATGGAGTAGAGGAAGAAGAAGAAGAGAGGAAAGGATTAGAGGAATCATTCGAATTGGAGTTAGAGTAAGGGTTACCCGAATTTTGGTTGTTTGCCCTCCAATTATTGCTGTTGGATCCTCTATTGTTGTTGTAGTTGTTGTTCCGGGAACCGTTGTTGTTGTTACGGTACCCATTGTTGTTCCTTGATCCTTGATCTTCTTTCTTGGTTTGAGCAACTAAGAGTTCCTTCAATTATTTCACGTCTTCAAAGACGTGAGTTGATCATTGTTAGGTGGAGCATCTTGAAAGTTGACTCTTTTAACTCCACCTTCAGCTCCTTGGTGGGAGTATTTCTCCATGTGCAAAGCTTGTTTCTCTATGAACTCCCAAGCTTCGTCAATCGGCATGTCCATGAACGTACCGGCGGATAGTAGTTGAAGGTTGAACTGGGTGCTTCCGTCCAGTCCCTTGAAGTATATCTCTAATAACTCTATCTTTGGAATCCCATGATGTGGGCAATCCAAAAGAATATCTTTAAATCTCTCCCATGACTTGGACAAGCTCTCCTTGTCCTTCATGATGAATGCATTAATCTTCCATCTTATTTCAGCGGTTTTAGAGGGGGGGAAAGAATTTAGTCAAGAATTCCATCGTCATCTCCTCCCAAGTATTGATTTTTCCTGGAGGAAGAGATTGATACCAAGTAAGAGCTCTATCTTTCAAAGAAAAGTAGAAAGGCCTTAGCTTGTAGTTGTTGTTTTCAAGCCTTGAAGGCCTCAAGGTCTCCATCAAGATCTCATAGTTTTGTAGATGTTGATGCGGAGATTCCCTCTCTAGCCCTCCAAACTGGCATTGGCGAATCATGGAAAGAACTTGCGGTCGAAGCTCATAATCATGGTCCGCTGGATTACCTAGGTTGACTCCTGGACGCCTCAGTTGTTGATTAGGGTCCATTCTCTGCCCTAGGGTTTGTGGAATACCTGGAAAAAGAACATCTCGGATTGGCATCCGAGGTGGAAGTATCTCGTCCGGGGCGACAGGTATTGGATTCTGCCTCGGTCAAGGATCTGGAACAGGGTCTTGCCTCGGTCGAGGATCTGGGTTCGGTCGAGGTAGATACTGGTCTCGTAAAGCTGCCATATCTGCTTCAATCGCCTCAGTCCTTGCGCGAGTTTCTTCCTTTTCCAGTCTCAGTTCTTCTTTGCTGAGGCGTAGCTGTTCTAATGCCTCATTCAATTCGGCCTCAAGATTGCGATTGTCTTGGTTGTCCATCTTCGCTTCTTTCAAGCGTCTTTTGTATGTCTTTTCTGATTCGGGATCGTAAGGAACGATTTCCTTCCCAACGCGGGTTCTTCGCATAAACCTAAGAAAAAAGAACCTGCAAAAGTCACTCAAGTAGAGTGGTTAGTAAAAACAGGGGCAAGCGCCCCGAAAGCAAACCGCAACCGGCTCGGTCTAGACCAAGTCCCCGGCAACGGCGCCAAAAACTTGTTCGCTCCAAACGGTGTGTGCAAGCTTTAAATTTATAACCCTAGATGTAAGCTTAAAACAAGGATGCGAACCCGCAGTGTACGGGTCAATCGTAGTAAAAAGCAAGAAATTCCAGGGGTTGATCACAGGGACTTAGTGAAACAAAGAAGGAATAGGTTGTCAATGCAACTACTAACCACAAAAGTGATTAAAACAATCAAAGATGATAAAAAGTCAATTAAGGAAATGTGCAATTCTAGGGATTAAAGCATCTAGTTGTGGTTCCAACTCAAGATCTAAAGATAAGCGGACAAAGCTGAGATTTTTGCAAGGGAAGGTGTTACTAAAGTGGAATAGATCACCGGGTAAGTCTCACTACTCACTAATCCAAAACCGTAACTCCTATTACCGGGTAAGTCTCAAGGAATTAAGGAAAAGAACTATAACCTCAACTAACACTCCAACTAAGGGAATAGAATCAACCTTTACCGGGTAAGTCTCAGGCTAACTCACAAAGATGGAACGAAAGCACACTCAAACCCCAAAAAAGGATAAACCTTTATTACCTATACTTATGATCTTGGGTAAACTAACAAAGGAATTGCCGGGTAAGTCTCATCCTAAGCTTGCATTGAACCAAGAAAGGTGTAATAAGAATAGGATTTGACAAACTCTAACACTTAACTCTCAGTTTCGGATCAGGTAAGTCACCTCGGTCAGAAGAATTCCACCCCGGCCGACATGTTCATCGACTGAGCGAGATGTTCTAGGGTTAAGTATAAAGACTCGAACTTTCAGGGTCCTGATAACACGATTTATGGGTTAGTTTTAGGCAATCATTTAGATAGAATTCTCGCTCATTCATGCATGGTTTAGTATTGGTTCGAGACATTTTGCACTCAATTCATGTATTTTGTTGAGATAGATGTTTACACGGACTTGTGCGTGTTTTATAGGTAATTCGGGAAATTTAGGAGCTAAAACGATGCGTTTGAGGATTGTTCATCTAGAATACACACCCGCGGACTCATTAGGACACAAGCTATAGGCTAAGGAGGACTCATGGAACCTTGCCAACACTAGCCATGCACCAAATCACAGCTTAATGATCCAAGGCAAAGTTTCTGCACAAAATCACGGTTCTCTGACAGATCACGGCCGTGGAATCAACCGTGGTTTTTGCCAGATTCTTGTGACAGCCGTGGCACGACTCTCATGGCCAGCTCATGCAAGTTTGTTATAAAAGTGGTCCTTCATGGGTTGTGAGAGGTAGCTGGGAGCATCTTGGAGCAGCTCATCCATTTCCTATTTCTCTAACAAAAATATCCTCTTAAGAAGAAGATTTTCTAGGAAGGAAAGTGTCAAAAAGGAAGAAGAAGAAGAGCTCCATTGAAGGGAAGAAGAAGAACACACAACATTGCTATTGTTGCTAGATTTCCGGATTCTATTTTCTAGTTGTAAGAACCATTTGAACCTTCTTTTGGAAGGATTGTAAGTCTCCCAAATTCTATTTTCAGCTTGGTTTAATCCTAGTACTCTTGTTCATCTCTTTCTTTCATTTTCTTGCAAATGAATGTTATGATTTTGTGTTTGTTTGTTTCGATTTCTATTATGAATGTTGTAGGCTAAATAGATCTGGTTCTAGGGTAAGGAAAGGATGGTTATGGCTAAGGCTATGATAGGATGAACTTAGATTTATCTTTGGATGACTTGTGTGCTTGAACGTACTCCCTGTTAGGAATTACGGGTGGATCTTGTCAAACCACGGCCGTGGTTTAGGTAGAACAACCCGTGATTTTCCTGGTTCGATGGATCTTGATTTAGATTGTTAGAATGTTGAAATCCTAAGTGTTTGTTGAGTTAAATCTATCCTAGGGTGACCTAGTGTTAGAAACTAAGTGTTTAGGAGAGACTTACCCGGTGATTCTTACTCTTAGATTCAAAAGATGACAAACCCTTAGGTAGTGGTGAGCCTAATAAGCCGCCATTGGATTAAGTATGCTGGATAGTAGCTCTAGACTAGCCCTTCCGAGACTTACCCGGTGAGGATAGGTTAGATCCTTGAGTAAACAATCCTGTTTGAGTAGAATTCCGCTCCTTAGGTTCTTAGAGACTTACCCGGTAATGAGACCTAGGGAATGGACTAGCGGATCTTAAGACCTACCCGGTGATTGATCCCAATCTAGAAATGCTTGATCTCCAACATAGTTAATCCAATAATTGAATAGATAGCTTGAGTCTTATGTCATGACCGGAATTTCCAACCCCTAGAATCCATCTTTTCTTTCTTTGATCTATATCTTGTTTAGTTGTTCATTCTTGTTTATTCATAGTTAGTTGATCGATTGTTTTGCATGTGTTGTGATCTTTGATTGATCACCAAAAACATTTGAGATTTTCATTTCTTTATTTCTTTCTTTTCTTACACCCTAGGTCTTTACTAAAATCAATCACAAATCGAATCAATTTCACTTTAGTCTTTGTGTTCGACCTCGGAATACTATCCCTACTACAAACGTCCCGTACACTGCGGGTTTCGCTAGGAGTTAGGATAATTATAACGAGTATAAATTTAAAACCCAATTGCGCATCACAATCTTAGCGTAACAAGTTTTTGGCGCCGTTGCCGGGGACTAGGTCTAGATTGAGTCTATTTTGTGATTGTTTCTAGTGTAGATCTTTCTTGTTGCTTTTGATCTCTTTTTGGTTTGTGTCTTTGCTTTTCAGGACATCTATTACTCTTTAGGTGTATGCGAAGATCTTGTGGCAAGGATTTAGCTCCATTCGATCCCAAACCGGAGAAAACCCTTCGATCTAGATCCAAGAACATCCGAAAAGAGAAAGAGATGGCCCGGAAGAAACCTCCAAGCTGAGTTGGATGAAGCCTTAGAGCAAATAAGGCTAAGAGATGAGCTCTTGGAGGAAGAAAGGAGACTTGCCAATGAGAGGCAAGAGGAAACTAGGAAGGAGATTGAGGAGATTAGGCAAGCACTTGTTCAAGGAGAGCTTAATCGCCGACAACCTCCACCTCCTCCGCCACAACCGCAGCCGGCGGCTAATGTTAGGGTTGTTCCCATTGCTATTGAGGAGCCACAAACCCTAGGGAGACGTATGGATCCGGCACAAAGAGCACACCGTCCGGGTGTGAACCTAGGAGATCCCGCTACCCACAACTATGAGCTCCGCCCTCAAGTTCTACAAATGATCCGGCATAATCAATTTGGAGGGATGGAAGGAGAGTCTCCTCATCAACACTTGATGAACTATAAGATCTTGATGGAGACTCTTAGACCGCCAAGATTGGAGAGCAACAACCATAAGCTTAGGGCTTTTTCCTTCTCCCTTAAGGATAAAGCCTTGGCTTGGTATCAATCTATTCCACAAGGGCGAGTAGGTACTTGGGAGGAGATGACCACCGAGTTTTTGACTAAGTTCTTTCCACCTTCCAAGACTACCGAGTTAAGAGGGAAGATCAATGCCTTCGTGATGAAGGATAGAGAAAGTTTATTCAAGTCTTGGGAGAGGTTCAAAGATCTTCTCCTTGATTGTCCACACCATGGCATCCCGAAAATTGAGCTATTGGAGATCTACTTCAAGGGACTTGACGAAGATAGCCAATTCAAGCTCCAATCTCTTTCCGGTGGAACATTCATGGAGAAACATGTAGATGATGCTTGGGAGTTTGTGGAGAAGCAAGCCCTAGTGATTGAGAAATACTCCCATAGGAAGAGTGAAGGGAGGAAGGCGGGACCATATGAGGTGAGTGAAGTCACTATGAGCAATTTCAAGCTCGACGCCATCAACAATGAGTTGAAGTCCTTGAGGGAGTTGTGTGCTACTACTTTGAAGAACCAAGCAACCCCTCAAGTGCTTCCACAAGCTAACTTGTCTTCCAAGGAGGAAGATGTGAATTATATGGGAAGGGGCAACTTCAACAATTACCAAGGCCCAAGGAGTTTCAACAACAACTAGCAATTCAACAATTACCGGCCCAACCACAACCATCCCGGATTTTCTTACTCAAACCCGGATGGAGCCTTGAACCCTCCCGCTTCCACAAGCTCAACTCCACCACCAAGAGCTTCACAAGAACCTCCACCCGGATTTACTCAACCTTCCAAGGATAGAACCGAAATAATGTTTGAGCAATTGCTAGGAAGGTTGAGTGGTCTTGAGAGCACCGTGACTTCAATCTCTAAAGCTCAAAAAGTCTTGGAAGCACAAGTGTTGCAAAAGGCGGGTGAAGCCCATAGAGATCCGGGAAAGCTTCCCGGAAGAACCGAAGACAACCCAAGAGGCCAAGTGTTGGCTATCACAACAAGGAGTGGGTTGAGTACGAAGGATCCTTTGCCCAAGGACCAAGCTAAGGGGAAGAAAGTAGTGGTAGAAGAGGGAAGAATGCAAGAAGATGGAGGCAAGAGAAAGGATGTAGAGGCAACCTATGTGGCACCACCTCCATACAAGCCACCACTACCGTTTCCACAATCAAGAGAAAGAGCTCGTTTGGACAATCACTTTGGTAAGTTCCTTGAACTAATGTCCAAATTACATATTAACATTCCGTTCATGGATGCCATTTTAGGAATGCCGGCATATGGCAAGTTTTTGAAGGAAATACTCTCCAACAAAAGGAAGTTGGAGGAGTATGGGGAGATAAGAATGACCAAGAGATCCTCGGAATTGATCCAAACCATGAAGGAAGAGATGCCTCCCAAGCTAAGGGATCCGGGCTCTTTTTGCGTCCCAATAGGAGTGGGAGATGTGAAGTACGAGGCCCTTTGTGACCTTGGAGCGAGTGTAAGCATCATACCGCTTGCACTTTGCAAAAAGGTCGGACTAGGAGAGCCAAAGCCGGTCAAGATGACCCTCTATATGGCGGACCGTTCTATCACTCATCCGGTTGGGATTCTAGAGGATATTCCGGTGCAACTAGAAGGATTCTATGTGCCAATTGACTTTGTCGTCTTGGACATTCCGGCGGATTATCCGGTTCCCATCATCTTAGGAAGACCTTTCCTAGCCACCTTCGGATGCCTAGTGGATTGCAAGAACGGGACTCTCTCCTTCAACATTGGAGAAGAGAACATCAAGTTCAAGTTGTCTACAATGATGAATGGGCCAGCCCTTGATGAAGATGTCTTCAACATAATCGAGCATGAAGAATCTAGAGAAGTTGTGAGCTCGATCTTGATCAAGGATCCCTTGGAGAAGGTTCTTACCTTGTGTATGATGGGAGAAGGTGTTGAAGAGGCTTGCAACGAAGAGATCAAGGCCTTGGAGAGCTTGGAAGAGGAGCCAAGAGTTGGATTTGAAAGCCACGAAGAGGTGTTGAACAGCTGCAAAATCCACGGTCGAGATTTATGTTCCACGGCCGTCAAACTTTCTAGACAACTGCGAGAAGCAAGCTTGGCAAGAACCACGGCCGTGGAAGTTGGGCAAGCCGTGATTTCAACCGTGGATTTCCCTGGACCAGTCCTTGATGATGATCACACTTTTAGGAGGCATGATGAGTCTTCATTTGCTTTGGACTCATCTAATCCAACTTTATTTGGATCTTCTTCAACCGATAAAGGTCCCCCTCAACTTGAACTTAAACCCCTTCCCTCTCATTTAAAGTATGCATTTCTTGGTGAAAATTCTTCATATCCGGAGATTGTTAATGCATGCTTGAGTGATGATGAACTTGCTAAGTTGTTGCATGAACTAAGATTGCATAGAAAGGCCATTGGTTATACTATTGATGATTTGGTTGGCATTAAGCCCTCTTTGTGCATGCATAAGATAATGATGGAAGATAACCACAAATCCTCTATTGAACATCAAAGGAGATTGAATCCTATAATGAAAGAGGTAGTCAAAAAGGAAATCATCAAATTGCTAGATGCGGGAATTATCTACCCTATCTCGGATAGTAAGTGAGTTAGTCCCGTTCATGTAGTTCCTAAAAAGGGTGGGATGACTGTAGTGACTAATGAGAACAATGAACTAATCCCGACTAGGACGGTTACGGGGTGGAGGATGTGCATTGATTATAGGAAATTGAATATGGCCTCTAGGAAAGATCACTTCCCTCTCCCCTTCATTGACCAAATGCTAGAAAGGTTAGCTCAACACTCTCATTTTTGCTATTTAGATGGCTATACTGGATTCTTCCAAATCCCTATCCACCCCGATGACCAAGAGAAAACAACCTTTACATGTCCATGGGGTACTTTTGCATATAGGAGAATGCCGTTTGGGTTGTGTAATGCACCCGCCACCTTCCAAAGGTGTATGATGGCTATCTTTTCGGAATACATAGAAAATATCATGGAAGTGTTTATGGATGATTTCTCTGTTTATGGTTCTTCCTTTGATAATTGCTTGGCTAACCTATCATTGGTATTGCAAAGATGTGAGGAGACAAATCTTGTCTTGAATTGGGAAAAATGCCACTTCATGGTAAGTGAAGGCATTGTGTTAGGACACTTGGTGTCCGACCGTGGCATTGAGGTTGATAGGGCAAAAATTGAAACGATAGAGAAGTTGCCGCCACCTACCTCGGTGAAGGGGGTAAGGAGTTTCTTAGGGCATGCCGGTTTTTACCGGAGGTTTATCCAAGACTTCTCTAAAATTTCTAAGCCTCTCACTAACCTACTAATGAAGGATGTTGATTTTGTCTTTTCCAAGGATTGTCTTGAAGCTTTTTGTAGGTTGAAGAACGCCTTGATCTCCGCACCTATAATGCAACCTCCGGATTGGAGTCTACCATTTGAGATCATGTGCGATGCAAGCGATGTGGCCGTTGGGGCCGTTTTAGGGCAAAGGAAAGAAGGGCGTACTCATGCTATTTATTATGCTAGCAAGACGCTAGATGATGCCCAACTCAATTATGCTACCACCGAGAAGGAGTTGTTGGCGGTGGTGTATGCATTTGAGAAGTTCCGCTCATACCTTGTTGGAGTGAAGGTCATAGTTTATACGAATCATGCGGCGATCCGTTATCTACTTACAAAGAAGGATGCCAAACCAAGGTTGATTCGGTGGATCCTTCTTCTTCAAGAGTTTGATTTGGAGATACGAGATAAGAAGGGATCCGAGAACTCCGTGGCGGATCACCTTAGTAGATTGCCTCCATTAGAGCTTGGAAGAGATGACATTCCAATTGATGACTCATTCCGAGATGAGCAATTGCAAATGGTAGAGGAATGCTTGTTCCAAGTTTCTAGGGGAAATGAGCCATGGTATGCCGACATTGTGAATTACTTAGTATGTGAGGAAGTGCCTCCCGGATTGACATATGCACAAAGAAAGAAGTTCTTCAACGATGTGAGGCATTACTATTGGAGTGAGCCACTCTTGTTCAAGAGAGGACCGGATGGGATGTTTAGAAGATGCATACCGGAAGATGAAGTGGAGAGTATGATCCGGCATTGTCACTCCTTACCTTGTGGAGGCCATGCTAGCTCACACAAGACGTGTGCAAAGGTATTACAATCCGGTTTTTATTGGCCTAACTTGTTTAGAGATGTGCAAGGTTTTGTAGCTGGATGTGATGCTTGCCAAAGGACGGGCAATATCTCAAGGAGGAATGAAATGCCCTTGAACAACATCCAAGAAGTGGAGATTTTTGATGTATGGGGTGTGGACTTCATGGGACCATTCCCTTCCTCATGTGGCAATCTCTATATCCTATTGGCGGTGGATTATGTGTCAAGATGGGTGGAGGCAATCGCCTCTCCTACAAATGATGCCAAGGTGGTGGTGCGGTTCTTCAACCGCGTGATCTTCCCTAGGTTTGGAACACCAAGGGTGATCATTAGTGATGGAGGAAAGCACTTCACAAATAGGAACTTTGGAGCGCTTTTGGCTAAGTATGGGGTGACTCATAAGGTGGCAACACCTTACCATCCCCAAACTAGTGGCCAAGTGGAGATCTCCAACCGGGAGATAAAGGCCATCCTTGAGAAGACGGTGTCTAGAACTAGAAAGGATTGGGCTATGAAGCTCAATGACGCATTGTGGGCATATAGAACCGCCTTCAAGACACCGATTGGCACCACTCCTTACAAGTTAGTCTATGGCAAGTCTTGCCACCTTCCGGTGGAAATGGAGCATAGAGCTTATTGGGCCATTAAGTGGCTAAATTTTGACCTCAAGGAAGCGGGAGAAAAGAGGTTGCTTGATCTAAACGCCCTTGAGGAGATCCGGTTGGACGCTTATGAGAATGCCCGGATTTACAAGGAACGAACCAAAAGATGGCATGACAAGAAGATCATCCCCAAGGAGTTGAATGAAGGAGATCTCGTCCTTCTTTTCAACTCAAGGCTAAGGCTCTTCCCCGGAAAGCTCAAATCAAGATGGACCGGGCCATATGTGGTGAAGAAGATCTTTTCCCATGGAGCTATTGAGATAGGAGGGGAGCATTGTGGTAATTTCAAAGTGAATGGGAACCGCTTAAAGAAGTATATTCCGGGAGCTCCGGTGGACATGATTGCCCCACTTCACCTTGAATAGACTCCCCCGAGTTTGGTCAAGCTAATGACCTTAAAGAAGCGCTTGGTGGGAGGCAACCCATTGGTAACATTTTCTTTTTGATTTGTTTTCGTTTTTAGGATTGTTCTATCTTTGTGTGTGTTTTGTCTTCTTTGTGTGTGTGCTAGAACATTAGTAGCGTTGGAAGCCTTTCTTGGCATATGAATGATGATGATGAAGCCCTTACCAATTATGGGTGGAGCGGACGCGGAACTTGGACGGCTAGCGGTGCCTATTGCGGGTTCCGAAGCTTTGATGGATGCTTAGAGCTCTCTACCATGGTTGATAGGATCATCCAACATCAATTCATTTGACCAACCCCGAATTCCATAGCAAACAATTTTACATTGTGAGAACCTTCTTTCACTCCCTCTTCTTGAATACCACATTGGGGACAATGTGTTTCTAAGTATGGGGTGGGGTTTGCATGATCCTTTGCATGATGAGCATCTAGGATAGTTTAATATTTGCACATGTCTTGCATTGTACATTCTTAAAACGAAAATTCCATAAAAATCAGAAAATTTTAAAAATTTTTGTGCTTTCTAGGCTTGGACATGATCCTAATGATGAAATCTTGTCATATGAATTGGCTATGGATGGCCTTATGTGTTGAATTAATAAATGCATATGTGGACTTGAACTACTTCTCTCGAATTCTATGAATGATTTGTGACCATGATGTTTGCCTAGAAAGGATTGAGTAGTAAAAATCGAAATTACATGATAGTTCTTGCATACCATCTAGGAATGAATGAGGCAATTCAATCTTTCTCTACTTCTCATCTTAATCATGATTGCTTGAGCACCTCAATTGAGATAAATTTGACCTCTTTCAACCCATCCGGGAATAGGAGCATGCTAGTGTGTTGATGTGTGCAAAAAGCAAGTGTGGGGTGAAGTTGTTGATGAAAAGAATATCATGCATAAAATGCTGAATTTGTTGTGAAAGTGTAGCCAAAATATAAGTTTGGGGACATTGGTTTAAATGACAAGTAACTTGGTACACTTCACATAATCGGGTGTTGGTGCCTTGCCAAAGTCAAATGAACCGATAGTCCTAACGAGCTTTGGTATGTGTGCCCGGTGTGGATGCACCTCGAAAACTAAGAAAAAACCCGAGGACGGCTAATCACCAAGGTTTCGGCTCTTGTACACCAATGCCATTGTCTCAAAAAGAAGTCAAAGAAAAAGAAAAGAAAGAAAAGATAGAGGAAAATATACACTTGGGGGAAGTTGATCGAGGACAAGGATGTGAAGTTAGTTCCGTTCCCGGATTAGCATCACATAACCTAGAAATCCCCACCCAATCACTACATTTCTTGGCCCTTTTATCTCACAAGACCTTATGACCTATTTGCATGTTTGTAAGACTTAGTAGTTTAGATTGGATGTACTCTTGATCTTCTTGACTTCTTCATCTTTACATTTCATGCATACTTTTGAGTTAAGTACAATTGTCTTTCCATGCTTTCATTTGTTTGATGCATGATTGCTTGTCCTTAGCCATGAAACATGACTTTGAAGGTGATCCAATAGTAGAAGCACAAACCCAAAAGATTTTTGCCATTTTTCTGCATACATAAATCATGTCATCTCTTAATCTATAGTTGGGAATTTGCTCGGGGACGAGTAAACCTTAAGTATGGGGTATTTTGATAACACGATTTATGGGTTAGTTTTAGGCAATCATTTAGATAGAATTCTCGCTCATTTATGCATGGTTTAGCATTGGTTCGAGACATTTTGCACTCAATTCATGTATTTTGTCGAGATAGATGTCTACACGGACTTGTGCGTGTTTTATAGGTAATTCGGGAAATTTAGGAGCTAAAACGATGCGTTTGAGGATCGTTCATCTAGACGACACACCCGCGGACTCATTAGGACACAAGCTATAGGCTAAGGAGGACTCATGGAACCTTGCCAACACTAGCCATGCACCAAATCACAGCTTAATGATCAAAGGCAAAGTTTCTGCACAGAATCACGGTTCTCTGACAGATCACGGCCGTGGAATCAACCGTGGTTTTTGCCAGATTCTTGTGACAGTTGTGCCACGACTCTCATGGCCAGCTCATGCAAGTTTGTTATAAAAGTGGTCCTTCATGGGTTGTGAGAGGCAGCTGGGAGGATCTTGGAGCAGCTCATCCATTTCCCATTTCTCTAACAAAAATATCCTCTTAAGAAGAAGATTTTCTAGGAAGGAAAGTGTCAAAAAGGAAGAAGAAGAGCTCCATTGAAGGGAAGAAGAAGAACACACAACATTGCTATTGTTGCTAGATTTCCGGATTCTATTTTCTAGTTGTAAGAACCATTTGAACCTTCTTTTGGAAGGATTGTAAGTCTCCCAAATTCTATTTTCAGCTTGGTTTAATCCTAGTACTCTTGTTCATCTCTTTCTTTCATTTTCTTGCAAATGAATGTTATGATTTTGTGTTTGTTTGTTTCGATTTCTATTATGAATGTTGTAGGCTAAATAGATGTGGTTCTAGGGTAAGGAAAGGATGGTTATGGCTAAGGCTATGATAGGATGAACTTAGATTTATCTTTGGATGACTTGTGTGCTTGAACGTACTCCCTGTTAGGAATTACGGGTGGATCTTGTCAAACCACGACCGTGGTTTAGGTAGAACAACCCGTGATTTTCCTGGTTCGATGGATCTTGATTTAGATTGTTAGAATGTTGAAATCCTAAGTGTTTGTTGAGTTAAATCTATCCTAGGGTGACCTAGTGTTAGCAACTAAGTGTTTAGGAGAGACTTACCCGGTGATGCTTACTCTTTAGATTCAAAAGATGACAAACCCTTAGGTAGTGGTGAGCCTAATAAGCCGCCATTGGATTAAGTATGCTGGATAGTAGCTCTAGACTAGCCCTTCCGAGACTTACCCGGTGAGGATAGGTTAGATCCTTGAGTAAACAATCCGGTTTGAGTAGAATTCCGCTCCTTAGGTTCTTAGAGACTTACCCGGTAATGAGACCTAGGGAATGGACTAGCGGATCTTGAGACCTACCCGGTGATTGATCCCAATCTAGAAATGCTTGATCCCCAACATAGTTAATCCAAGAATTGAATAGATAGCTTGAGTCTTATGCCATGACCGGAATTTCCAACCCCTAGAATCCATCTTTTCTTTCTTTGATCTATATCTTGTTTAGTTGTTCATTCGTGTTTATTCATAGTTAGTTGATCGATTGTTTTTCATGTGTTGTGATCTTTGATTGATCACCAAAAATCAACCAAAAACATTTGAGATTTTCATTTCTTTATTTCTTTCTTTTCTTACACCCTAGGTCTTTACTAAACTCAATCACAAATCGAATCAATTTCACTTTAGTCTTTGTGTTCGACCTCGGAATACTATCCCTACTACAAACGTCCCGTACACTGCGGGTTTCGCTAGGAGTTAGGATAATTATAACGAGTATAAATTTAAAACCCAATTGCGCATCACAATCTTAGCGTAACAGGTCGTACTGTGATTAAGATTATTCTATCATTGTTTTTCCCACAACCTTCAGCCAATCACCCTAGAATCACACAAAGAAATTAGCCACTCATCATCATGAACACAATAATCAAATATAAGGGAAGAAAGAGAATAATTGAACACAAAAACCTTAAGAAAAAGGCTTCAATAACTGAATCAATTATCAATCAAACAAGCGTTCCTTGGATCACAATCCAACAAGACAATCAACAAAGAAGGGAATCTAAGAGAATCTTACAAAACCCTTCACAAAAGCTATAAATGCTATCAACTTTCTTCCTTAAATCTTCCTTCAACCTTCAAAAAGGTTCTTCAAATCTCCCAACTATAGTGGGATAAAACGGCTGCTCTAAGCGTCTTCCGGGTGATAGCGGATGTTTAAGCACGATCGGATTTGTGGAAAATCCGACCCTTTTTATAGGAAAATTACCCTCCAAAGATAAGATATCTTAGAAAGATCTTTTCCCATAAAAATAGGTAAAATATATGGGCTAAATTATCTTCTTCCTTCCAGAAATCCAGCCTAAAAAATATAAGATCCTCTTTCCAAAAATAAAAGATCTCAGCCAAGAATAAAATATCCTTGCCGCGTCTAAGGTGTTCGCCTCGGTCGAGTCGGCTCCTCTGGATCACCTTGGTCGAGATGGTACTGTAGGTGACCGAGGTGAATCACAATTGAATGTGAAATCTCTCAAATCTGGTCCAAAGTGAATCTCTAATTCAATTCCATGATTCCTGGATTCTTCCTTAACTCCTGAATGTAGCTCCAATGACTCCTTAGCTCCTTTTGCTCCTTTTTGATGCAAAACGTGCCATTTTACCTACGATTACGATGAAACTTGGCGTAGACCTCGATTCCCGTAAAGGTAGATGAAACGACAATATAATCGCATAATATACATCCAAACATGCAGATTATTGAAGATAAAACGTCTAAACAGGCCCCAAAATATAGACAATAATTCATGCTATCAAGCCATAATGGAATTTCACTACAAAGCAGCGTGTGGAAATTGTAGAGAGAGCAATGGACTCACTAAGATCTGATCTTGTCCTTTTTAGAGCTTCAGTGACCGACAAGATTGATGAAACACAAGATTTACTTGTATTCTTAACAGAAAATTAACCAGTTGTTTCATGTTAGTGCTTTGTCTCTTACAACTGCTAGCAGTATTAAGCCCATCTCAGAAGATGATGGATAGGCGACTACAAAAGATGCTAAAAAGGTTATGACTCAGTGTCATAAGATTATTAAGGATAAACCCATTCATCAACCATTGCCAGAAGACCCAGACATTCTGACTA
This sequence comes from Fagopyrum homotropicum, assembly GCA_033239125.1. Taxonomy (NCBI): domain Eukaryota; kingdom Viridiplantae; phylum Streptophyta; class Magnoliopsida; order Caryophyllales; family Polygonaceae; genus Fagopyrum; species Fagopyrum homotropicum. The sequence goes on from BSWB01000003.1 coordinate 32,292,695, forward strand.
TCGAAGAGTTTTGGGTGGTCAAGAAATATGACAAGAATTCTGCACAAAGGGGAACAGATTTATCTCTCAAAGAACGTGAACTTACTGATGCTAAGGATCGATGGAGGGATATGTGTTTGAGAGACTATTATGGGAAAGGAAGCTCCTCTAGATGGTACAAGGAAACTTGAAGTTCTTTAACTGTCATGACTATTTTGAAAATCTTTTTATGTGGTTTGAGAAAATACTCTTTTTGGGTCTGTAATCGTGTTTAAAACCCCCGTGTTTTGACTATTTTTTCTCCCTTATTGAAAGACAAAGGGGGAGAAATGATGATCCGACATTTTGTTATACTGCATTTTGCATTTTAGTTTTGATTTTCATATGCATTGCTAAACTAACAAATGCAGATACGATAAAACATTTGTGTTGTCTTCCATCAAGGGGGGGATTGAAAACTCCACCTTGTTTATAATGTTTTACAGGTGTTGATGATGGAAGACTTAACACAAATGTAGTAGTTGGATATACTAACAATGTATTGATTATTTTCTCTAGATACTTGGTTGGTTTGAATTCAATGCAGGTCTTATAGAATGTCAAGGGCCTTGATATAGACTTCAAGGGCCGTGGAATATCACTCAAGGATACAAGGAAGATAGCGTTACAAATTAACGATCTCAAAGGCCTTGGGGTCATATATAAATGCACGAAACAAGGATTAAAATGCAAAGAAGATTTTCTAGGAAGATTTACTCAAACAGAAAGATGTTAGGGAAGATCTTTTCAACCGAAGATTAGAAAATCTTTTCAGAAGATTTTCTAAAAATAAAAAGCGGAAAAATATCTTCTCTTTCGATTCAACAGAGGACGAGAATATCAAGGAGCTAAGGACTCGACGTGGTCTCAAGAGTTGAAGATTTGCAAAGTCTACCTTATCTCGAAACAGGAAGCGATCTTCATGGAGAAAAAGATTCATCTTCAAACGGTCATCTCCCCAACGGCTAGAAGACCTCTCCATAGAAGAGTATAAATGAAGATGATGGTCGGAGAAGAAAAAATACACAAGCACATATGGAAAATATCTTTACGTCTTCAAGAAACCTAATCATATTCATTCGTTGTTTTTCTTTCTCTCATTTACGCAAAAGCTTTATCCCCTTAGAGAGAGAAAACACAAGAGCTCCATTGGAAGATCTAAATAGTGTTATACTAGAAGTGTGTGTTACTCTACAAAGTAACTAGGCTATTATAGCTAGGTTAAGAGTTGGAGCTAGATCGTAGCATTGGCTACAATGAGAGAAGAAGGGGATTTCTTCTAGTTTGTATCTAGGACTCTTTGAAGCTGATAATAGATAGTTATATCCTAAGGCTATACCCTGGGACAGAGAGTATGCTATTTAGAGCCGAACTTCGTAAACATATCCTCGTGTCAATCTTTTACATTCCGCACTATATTTTTCTATTGTGACTAACTTTGTTTTTGCAGGAGCATGAAGTCAAGGCTCTTGAAAGTTTTTTCAAAGCCCTTGAAATCAAAGTTTCACTAAGAGCACAGATTGACATCAAGGCCCTTGAAAGGAGTTTCAAGGCCTTGAGATTTGGTTTGCGAAAAGTTCCCATACTCTATTCAACCCCCCCCATTCTAGAGTATCTTTTAACTTATTTATTTCACCTACCGGTTCTTCAGCCTTCACGTCGTCGATGACCTGCAGAGGATGATCTCCCTAGTTGGAATGGAGAAGTTTATTGCTATCCGAACACCGGCTTATGTGGAGCCGACATTTGAGTTTATCAGTTCCGTCACCCATGTGCCGGAACACAAAGGAGTGAAGTTCAGGCTAATGAACAAGGGGTACGCCGTTATAGTGGAGAACTTCGGGACACTCTTCAGATTTCCACCACCTACCCTCACCAACTTTCCCTCTAGATGGGAGGCGCATGCTTTCTAGAGCAATATTCCTCACATAACTTCGAGTGCGATCACTGGCAGTTGGGTGACTCAAATAATGAGAAGAACATCTACCACGTTGCCTTCCGGATTTCTCATAGGATTATAAGCGAGATGCTGCTCGCCCGGACTGAGGCGCCTCAGAAGATCCGACAGGGTGAGTTACTTGCACTTTTCTGTATGACTATAGGTGGGATCCCGGACTTTGCTACCATATTGGTAGAGGAGTTGCACAAGGTCAAGTACAAGAAGAAGGGGGACATCTGCTTCAGAGCATTAATGACGTACATTGCCGGCACCATGGACATCGATCTATCTGCATGCACTTTGGCCGCCGAGGCCAAACCCTTGGGGCTGCAGGAGTTTATCACCCGACGGATCTTAGTCCCTCAAGGCCGTGGTTCACCTTATGTGGCCATGCCTTGGGAGATGAAAGGTCCGTAGGGGATTCCTTGGTCCCCACAGTTTACCATCTCTGACCAGACCAAGTAGTCGAGGATCTGGTGGTCATTTGTGTGAGATACAGAGATCAATAACGAGTTCGGCACAGACAGCGACGAGGAGGATGCTGGAGTACCCATGGATACCGGGACGGACACTGTTGGTCCAAGTGCTCCGGTGATCGAGCTGGTGGATGATGACGATGAGACGGAGGATGACCATCCTACACTAGAGATGCCACAACACCGAGAACGCCGCCACCGCAATCCCAAGGCTCACTAGAGGATTGGCGATCTCACACATCATATAGATTAGTCATTCCATACCTTGCGTACGGATATGGGCTAGCGCCTTGACACACAGACTGGCGAGCTCCGTACCATGAGGCTAGAGATGCAAGAGAGCCACCACTATCATCGTCGGATGATGGAGCTGCAGTTCCAACATCTGATGGCCTATCCGTTCGACCCCTCCTTGTACCCGTTCCACCCACCTCCTCCTCCGGATTCATGATCGAGTCTTCGATGGAGCTGCAACTGCTTTATTTTCTCTTATTTTGCGGTTCTGCATTTGACATTTTAAGTGCTTTTCGCTAGACTTCTTATACCCATCGGGACGATGTGTCCTAAGTATGGGGTGCTTTGAGATATTTGGTCTATAATAACCAACTTATGTGCTTATAAATATTACCACTGCTTCCATTATAAGCTTATAGGCCATGTTGTACATTACATGCATTGCACTAGGATTTTTGATCGAAAAAACGTAGAAAACTGGTTTGAAATTTTTTTTGTCTACCGAAATGACTAATGGTCAAACGAGGTGACCCTAACAGGAGCTTACCTCGGTCCAATACCTCGTTTTGCCCTTAGGCGTCTCGATCGAGATGGGTTTCAAAAAAAACCGGAAATTTCGAAAAATTTTGTGCTCTTGAGCTGGATATGATCCCAATGATGAAAAATATTTGTTGATTAGTTTTTTAAGATCTTTATCTGGTTGAAAAAATTTGTGATGTAATTAAGTTATGATTGTTTTATTTGAAATTTAAGCATGTTTAGTGAGTTATTTTATCCAAAACATGTTGAATTTAAAAGTTGAAATTGCGTTATAAGTTCTCTCACATCCTTATTGGAATGATTGAGGAAATTCATTATTCTTTCTTCCTCTTCTTGATCATGCTTTTAGCCCCTCATTGAAATATGTTTGTCTTCCTTTACCTATCCGGGAATTTGGAAGCAAGAAAGTGACAAAAGCAAGTGAAAGACAATGTTGAAAGGAGAAGTGTTAGAAAACAATAGGTTTGGGGACGTTAGTCATGCGAATGAGTAACTCGGCACCATTCACATAGTCGGATGTTTATGTCTTGCCAAAGTCCGATTGATTGACAGTCCTGACGGGTCGTGGTATGTTCATCAAGGTTTGAGGAATCTCGAGAAATTGAGATTAACCGATCTCTAAGGCTTCGGTATTGTGAACCTCTGTCCATGTTCTCAAAAGGTGAAATGTAAAACAAAATGTTGTAAAGAAGCAAGACAATCTTGTTAATGAAGTGAAGTTCAAAGTTGTGAAGTTCTTATCTTTTTCTTGGATTTAGCACCACCATATCCTTTATACATTCCATTCCTAACACGTTTCTCGACCTTTGATTGAAAGCCCTTGAGACCGTGAGCATGTTGTTTGACTTTGTGGTTTAAATTGGATTATTCTTGATTGATTTTGATGAGTATGATTTGCTACACATTTTATAGTCTCAAGTGAAGTATGATTAGTTTTCTTATGTTTATAACTTGTTTTGGTCATATATTGACTCTTATTAGTTATGAAGCATTCTCTAAGGGAGATCTATGGGAAGAAGCACACAATCAAAAGTTTTGAAAAGTTTTTCGCTGAGCTTTAACTGATTATAGTCCATTCTATCTTGTATTTAAGATTTGAATCTTGCTTGGGACAAGCAAGAGGCAAGTGTGTGGTATTTTGATAGCATGAATTATTGTCTATATTTCTGATATGGTTTTGGCATTTTCTCATCATAATTATGCATGCATGTACATGTATTCTTAGTGTTTATGTCGTTATTCGGTTACTTTGCAAGAATCGAGGTCTACACCACGTTTGATTGTATTTGTAGGAAATAAGGAATGTTTTGGATTGAAATGGAGTATTAGAGTCTAAGGAAGCTATGGAGCTTAGGGGTGAGCAAAATAATCTGATCCGACTATCCGACGTAAAAACATCCGATCCGACAAGATCCGACAAAATTTTATCCGAATCCGATTCGATCTGGGCCAATTTTTCGGATACTCGGATCGGATACGGAATGCCTTTTTTTGGTCGGATATCCGAGTATACTAGAGGCATATTGTATGTTTTAAATATGTTAACAAAAATTACTTAGCTCACTTGGTAGAGTGTGTATAGAGGCAAGGCTTATTTTCCTCTTGGTCTCTATTTCAAATCTACTAGGCTGCATACTGGCGTGCGCAATGTTTGTTTTTATTTTAAATTTCATACATTATTAAGGGTAAAATTGGGATTTTACACAAAAAAAATCAGCACACATAAACCGTATTCATTCTTCCTCCTGTTCGTTTTCCAGCGCCGCAACACAAATAAAGATTATCCTTCTTCCTCCTCTTCGTTTTTCTGGGGTGTAATACAGGTTGAAGATTCCTTGTATTCGATGCTTATTTTTTCCTCTCAATTTATTTGTTCAACTTCTTTACTCAACCATGGTAATTACTCGTGCACTCAAATTCTTAAAATTTTGTTCTCGATTACTCTTCGATGCTCGTTTTCCCATTACTTGTCTTCTTATCTGACCATTAATCAACTTCTCGATTACTCATCTTCTTCATTGAGTATCACTCGTCTTTGTCACCGAGTCATTGAGTATTATTACTCATATTCTGTCGAATGTTTCACAAAATTTATGTAGTTTAATTGAATTTCGGATATATCGGATACTCGGATCGGATGTCCGATCCGAGTTCGAAGCTTCGGATATCCGACGATACTCGGATCGGATTCGTATTGTGGTTTTATGAATTTCCCGGATTGGATATCCGGATATTCGAATCGGATATCCGACTTTGTTCAGCCTTAATGGAGCTACATTGTGGAACATTAGGAAGGACAAGAAGAAAAGCAGGAACTATACTAAAAGGATGAAAGAAAGATTCAGTCAAAGATACGAAGGCATACACGTAGATCAGCAGTAATCTCGGACCAACACAATAATGCATCTCGACCGAGACAACCCACTAGGTATGGATCGAGGTCGACGACTCAAAGCCCAAGGAAAATAAAATATAATTTTACCTAAAATTCTTCTATAAGAATGAAAGATGAATGTGAAGTAGAAGGAGGCTGGATCTGAGAGAGATCGGAAGGACGGCTAGAAAGACGGTTATCGAAAGGAAGAAGATCTAAGGAAGAATTGCTTAGGGTTCAAGGAACCATAGCTTGTGAGAATTTTCTTGGGAAGTTACTTGTGAGTTGGTTATCATATTTTCTGGAACACATTGTTGAGACCATTGATTTGTTTGTTTGATTTGATTATTGAGATAGTTTTGTTGATTGTTCTTCTCACTTTTCCTGATATATATTTGATTGCTTGATGATGATGATGATTGTTGGCTAAACCCCACTGCGGTTCTAGGGTGATTAGTTTAAGGTTGTGGTGTAGACAATGAAAGAATGAGTCTTTGTGTGAGTGGACCGTGAAAGCTAGAGTTAACCCTAAACCGAAGCCCGTCTTGGACTGTTCATTGAGCATCTCGACCGAGATCGATATAGAACAGCACGAGAGGAACCAATGCTTTGCAGATCCTGCGTTTAGGTTATAGTTTGCCAAATCATATCCTTGTTGCACCTTTTCTGGTTTACATGCAAGCCTAGGATGAGTGTTAGGTTACAAAGGTTTATCCTTTGTTAGGGTTTGAGTGTTCCTTCATCTTACCTTTGAGAGCTAACATGAGACTTATCCGGTGATGGTTAGTTCTATACCCTTAGGTGAATGATGTTGGTTTGAGTACTCTTACCTTTCCTTAGTTCTTTGAGACTTACCCGGTGATAGGACCTTTGGTTTGGAAAAGTGGATAGTGAGACCTCCCTCGTAATCTATCCCATCGTTGAAACACCTTCCCTCTGCATTCCCAATCATATGATATATCTTGTCTTTTGCTTTTGATCAGTATAATTGCATGATTCTAAAGTTAGATTGCTTTGCTGTGATTACTCTCACCGATTCCCTGAGATCCACTTCGGAATAAAAAGCCCTTACTACGATAGATCCGTACACTCCGGGTTTGTTTATCGTTAGGTCTATAATTCGGGATATAAATTTAAGGCTTTGCATGAACACACCTTTTGGAGTGAACATACGTGCACCAAGTAGAGGAAGCTTATAGAGCTGGAGTACCACCCCTAACACCACCGGTACCTTCGAAGTCGGCTGAAGTCACGCAGAGAGTTACCCAGGTTATAGTTGCACCGGAGAGAGCTACACCGATTTTAGTTGTTGAAGGCGACAGAGGGCAAGACGAGCTGCGATCGCCGAGATCGGACTCTTGGTTATAGGCTTTCAACCAGCAGCGTGTACCCACTTTCGATGGGAAGGCGGGGCTAGAGGTGGAGCACTGGATAGGTCACATAGAATCCTCATTGGAGGGGCTCCGTTGCTCCGAGGAGCGACGGGTGGAGATAGTTCAAACCTTGTTCCGAGATCAGGATCAATACTAATGGAGGACGGTCTGAGGTGGGGTTACCAAGTTGGATCAATTGTTGAGCCTTGTGATGACATGATTTATGACACTAGTTTAGGCACTCTTTTAGATAGTTTTCCTTTCCATTCATGCATGTTTCCGCATTAGTTCGTGACGTTTACGCTTAATTCATCCATATTGTCGAAATAGACATCTACACGAGCTTTTGTCGGTTTTGTAGGTATTTTGGGGAGCTTTTGGACTGAATCGATATGTAATAACCGAAATTTTTAAACTCCGTTAAATTTGAATTTAACCGAATTCCGATACGTCAATCTTAAATAAATAAATAAAATGAAACGAGTCTACGTTCTATCATTTTATGTGCCCTTAATTCACATAAAATGATGAAACTACATAACCGGAAATACTTTACGTACCTTTAAAATAAAATAATAACTTATATTAGACGGAAAATAATTCCGTAAATATTTCGCAAATTTTCTTTCGATCCGGGACGATTAACGAGTTTTTGTATCCCTTATTCTAATGGGAGAGCAGTCCGGTTCGGGTCCAACACCAGGCCCAAGCCCACCGGCCCACCTCCTTAAACTAATCCTAACCCTAATTCTAATTCTACGCTTAACCCTATTCTAACCCTAATCTAATGATACTGCCGCTTATCCCTCTTCTCCACTGCAAATACAACTACGGCTTCTGAAAGATGAAACAACCACAACAAATCCTTCCGCCTTCATCTGCAGGTAGCGCCGCCGCCCTCCTCGTCCGCCCTCCTCGTCCGTCTTCACTCGCCGCCGCAGCCAGACAGCCGGACCTGTTGCCGCTACTGCTGTGCCTTCTCGCATCCCCCTCTCCCCACCTTTCTGTCTTCGCCAAAAGACGCCTATCGCCGCCCTCTGTACACGGGAATGACACCAGCAAGCCGTGCCGAAGGGAAGGACCTCGCGACGCCAAGCCCCTGTACGCCTCGCCTTCGCCAGAGCCGCACCCAGCCGTCCGCACAGGCACTGGCTTGCTGCACTCGAGCCATCCGCACAAGCACTGGACTGCTGCACTCGACCCATCTGCACAAGCGCCGGACTGGACGTTGCTCCGTCTGTCGACTCAAAACGTAGCACCAGCGGGCTGCCTCTCTTCTATCGATCCAACAGACCACTGATTTGGAGGAGCCCAGATTTGATCCACAACAACAGCCTTGGTGTTATCCTTCTCATGCCTTCGAGTCATGGAATCGAGTAAGGTCCCAATCCGTCCTACCTTTGTCCTTCTTTTTGAGGAATCCTTAACATATATATATATATATATATATATATATATATATATATAGATATATATATATATATATATATATATATACATATATATATATATATATATATATGCTGATAAGAGCTCCTTTTCTGTCATTAATCCATCCCTAACAGCCTCGGAAGATAGCTTGAAGAGTTTAGGCGTTTTCTGAATTTTCGGAAGTGACAAACAGTCAACTTCGGGTCTAGATTTGGATAAGTTAAACTGCTCCTTTTTGGTTGGTTTTCGGATATGTCATAGACGGTATTGCATAGTAAATCATACTAAAATTTTAGAGAGATCCATGTTACAGTTTGAGAGTTATGGGTTTTCAAAGTTGACTCCTCACACAGTTTTTATAAATGTGCTGAGTGCTGAGAAAAACAGCATGTGATGCTGATTTGTAAAATAGTTTTGATTAGGCTTCTGATCTCTGTTTGGCTTGAATTTTTGATAGGATATAGTTGGCATAGTGTTGTAGAGCATATTATAATTTGGGAGCAATCCAGCAATTAGTTTAGGAGTTATAATTTTTCGAAGTTGGAACCTTAAACAGTTTTCTGGATGTTGCTGAAATTGCTAAGGGCTGGAAAATCTGGTGTTGTGCAGTCATGTTTGAGCTTAAGTTTGGATACCTTAGAAACGTAATTCACCGTTCAATTTTTAGTATAACATATAGGAACATGCATAGTGTAATGTATTAGAAGTTGAGACCGATCCAACGGTCGGATCTGGATCTGTAAAAGCTCAAAGTAGGTTGACTGTGCTGTTTGTGAAAGAACCCAGAAATTGGCTAAGTATAGAATTTCTGGATGTTTTAACCAACTTTAAGAATTTATGTAAGAGTTGTGACTGGGTAATTTTGAGCGATCTTTGATTCTACGAGTAGCATACATATCATAGATAACCTAGAGATTTATTTCGGACTTTTTATATTTTTATTCGAGCCTCGTATCTTAAGCCAAAGTCGAGCCTTAATGGCTTTTTGTGTAAACTAAGATCTTTGGGTAACTCTTATAAGACCTTACTAAATCCTTACCAAACTTTTCAATGAGAACTAGATCATGGACATAGGTTCTAAAAGAAAATATTAGAACTAAATGATAGACTTTGAGAATTTTCGGCACTAAGGGTAAAATGGTCTTTTACCGTAAGAGGGCTTTTTCCGTAATTCCTTCGCATGAGGTTGGACATCTGGATGTGATTTTGACCCACATGCCTTATTTGACAGGCGTTTGAGTTACCACGGGTTCGGACTGAGTCGAGATTTGAGAAAACGATTTTTATCAAGGTAAGTCCTTGCGACTTACCACGGGTTGGACATCTGGATATTAGTTGAGTGATAATAGTGGTGTGTGTACCATGTGTGTTATAATAACAACTTGTTAGGACGACCGTTGTTATTATGTGTTAAGGCCCAAGTGTATGTATAACGGGCCGTGACATCACTGCCCAGCTTTGCCAGGAGACTGGGAGGTTCTCTATACCCAGACCATACAGGTACACGGTGAGATGCATCGGATCCACTCCTGGTGGGTACACGGGGGCGGAGGCGAGGTTTGGGAATCCCTCGTGTCACAAAATAAGTATCATTAGAGTGAATGACTTAAATGAAGATAGTAAATGAATTGTTTGAAAGCATGATGAGTGTTTATTATTTTATGTGTGTGTGTGCTATTATTATTCTCCTAATGTTTAGATAACTAGCTCGTGGTTGTTTTGTTGTGTTTTTAGAATTACTGCAGGTTAGAACAGCAGCTGAGTGATCCGGAAGTAGTGGTCAGCCGGGTCTCCGTACTCTTTAGAGTGGGGTTGGGTTGTTGCTTTGTTGTCTTTCCCTTTTGTTAAGACAGTTAGTCTTTTCCGTTGTTTAAGTACGTTAGGCTGTTAGTTTTTGTTGCATTCATCCTTTTACAAATACATCTTTATAAATTTCGATTTTTTCTTATTTGTGTCTTGTTGCAAGATCCTAGTAATATTGTTGTCAAACTAAGGTCGGGACCCATTATGAGGTCCTAACCAGTAATGTCCCGAGTTCTGAGAATTCGGGGTGTTACAACACATTCGATGATCATTCCTTGTGGTGGCACACATCCGGGCTCTTTAAGGAACACGCTAGGAGCAAAGAAGAACACAAAAGACCTTATTGGTGCATGCCTTGCACCAACTCATGACTTGGTGATCCAAGGAGGGCTTTTGGTGGAAAATCACGGCCCAGAGGCCATAACCACGCCTGTGGTTTCATTGTTTTTCCCGTGGTTTCTGTCTAGATAGCCTTGACACTTGTCACACGATTTCTTTGCCCGACCTTTGCTTTCCTTTGGTGGAGTACTTGAGTTGCTTTTGCAGGCTTGATGACATGAATTATGACCTATTTTTAGGCATGTATTTATATAGATTTTCCCTTTATTTTGCATGCATAGACATACTTTCAAGGCATTTATGGTTATATTCACCTACTTTGCAAGAATAGAGGTCTACATAGAGTTTTATTGCATTTGTAGGTAATTTGGCGAATTATGGAGCGAAATAGCATATTTAAGGATTAAGCCTTGAAGCGGGACAAAAAAGAGCAATATAAGGAAGTTAGGACGCCCAAAGTATCTTCTGATACCGTCGGACGCGCCAAAGTATTTTCTGATACCTTCGGACGCGGCCCAAAGTATTCTCTGATACCGTCTGACGCGCCAAAGTATTTTCTGATACCTTATGACGCGGCCCAGAGTATCTTCTGATACAAGCACACTTGACTTCTTTTCAGCCCAGATTTCTAGGGTTTTACCTTTAAACCCTAGATTTATCCCTATAGATATTCGATAGCCTTCAACATTAAAGGACGAACGATGATAGCCCCAGGATTTGGATCCCCAAAGAGAGGGAGGGTTGAAGATTTTATTGCGTACAGGGAAGATTCGGAGGACGCATTTTGGAGATTGTGTACTTCGAGATTATCTTAGGTTTACCTTTGGAGACGGATTGACACTCCGTTCTTCACTGTTCCTTAAGATTATTGTGAGGATTTCTATTCCTTTTTTCTGCATTTATTCAATACAAACATTTGTTATTGGGTTTGAGATTGGTTATTTGATAGTCATTGAGTTTTTGAGGTTTTCATCCATTTTCTCTTTAAACTTGATTATTGAATTGATGATGATGGTTATTGGCTAAAACCCTTTAGCAATTCTAAGGTGAAGGGTTGATAGTTGTGGCTTGGATAATGATAGATCGATCGTAAATTGATTGGACCTTGAGAGTTTGAGAAATATCGTCGACACCCTAAATCACGGTCTGTTCTTAGGTTTCCACGGCCGTGATTCTTAAGATCTACCCGTGATTTACCTCAGTTTACGAACTTTGCTTTTACTTTGATTCAAGGTTAAAGATTAGCTTTAATCTAGTCTAGGTTTGCCCTTTTCTAGGTAGTAGTGAAGCCTCAACAACCTCTACTTCGATTTCGAGTGTCACAACCTTAATCGGTTTAGTTAGTTTTGATCCTTGGGTTACAAGTTTGGGTATTTGAGATTAATTCTTGCCTTTAGATCCTTTCTATAATGAAGCCTCAACAACCTTTATAGAGAGTGTCTTTAGATAAGTCATATAGGGTTTTGGAACTTCACCGTACATTACCTTACCTTAGTATACCTTTGCAAACCTCAACTCTGTCCTTATATCTATAGTATATCTTGAATCGATTGCCACAACTAGATACCTGGATCTTTAGGATTGTTGTTTTCCCAATATTTGCAAAGCTTCTATACTTTACTTGCTCGATAAATTGTTAACTGAATTTGATCCCCCAAATCCCTGAGTTCGATACTCTGGAATACTTGCTAATCTACGCCGATCCGTACACTGCGGGTTCGCTTGCTTTTATTCTAGTTTTATAAATTTAAAACTTGATTGCACGCACTTTTTGGGCGAACAAGTTTTTGGCGCCGTTGCCGGGGATTTGGTCTAGACCAATTTCGGTTTTCGGTTGTCGGGCTTGAGTGCTTTTTGCTTTTAATCTTTTCGGTATGAGTTTTTGAGTTTTCAGGTTCACCAATGGCGGCATGGAGCAATGAACCTGCATTTGATCCAGCCTGGTTTGCATGGCAAGGTGCTAGGGCGGACCATTATGAATGTTTGGAAGAGAAATACGCCTTCTATTGGTTTGACAGCGAAAGAGAACGTGAACAAACCATTGAATATGAATTTGCAAAATGGGAAAAGCTGCACTACCCAAAGAAGGTTAAGAAGAAACCTCCCAAAGATGCGGAGGACTCGAAATTTGAAGAATTGATGAAGAAATTTGAGATGATCGAAGAAAGATTCAAAGCCTATGATGAATATAATCTAAAAGTGATAGAAGACGCAAAAAAGAATATTTCTAAGGTTGAAAAACCCTTGGAAAATCATTCATCTAGCAAGGAAGAATTACAAGTTTCGAGCGTTCCTCCTATTGAGCTTGAAACCCCTCTTGAAGTCCTCAATGAAAAAGAGGAAGGTGTGGAAGACCTTGAACTAACTGTTATAGCTGCGGTCGAGGTAGAGGAAGAAATGGTTGAGCTGGAAGAAGAAGAGAACGTGGAGAACCTTAGTCAAATTGCTGAAACTGTGGCCCAGGTTAAAGAGGATCCAGCTGAGTTGGGAGATATTTCATGTGTGGATCATCATTCCAACATGAAAGTTGTCCCAAGCCTTAAGGAACTTTACAAGGTACATTCTCTTACTTCCATTGAAATTCCTATTAAAAATTCTTATTTTTGTAGGAATGCGCCGGAGAGTTGGAGGTCTCTTCCAAAAGAACCTCCTAAGATGAAGATGAAACCTCCATTAAAACTGTTGGAAGTAGATGCTCCTTGGACTACAAGGAGTGGAGTTAGCAAGCACTTCACCATTAAGGCGATGAAGTGTCTTTTGTTCAAGTATGGGGTCATTCACATGACGAACACCATACATCATCCCCAATCTGGAGATGGGGAAGCTAGGAGGATTCTCGAGAAACTGATTTCTCGATCCAGGAAAGGATGGGACGCAAGGCTGAATAATGTCCCATTGAAGCATATGAAAGCTAGGATAATCCCGGTGAGAATCAAACCGTACAAGCTTGTACGTGGGAGATCTTACCATTTGCCGGTGAAATTAGGAACCTTTTTTGTGGAATTAATTGATGAGTTTGATGAGAAATCCAAGATGTTCAAGGTACATTGAGTCATCTATGGAGATAGGTCCAGCTAGCGATGTTAAACCAAGCGCTTCTTGGGAGGCAACCCAAGGTAATGCATCTTTTTCCCTTTTCTTTTTCTTAGGATAGTTAGCTTGTTTGTTTTGTTTTTGCTTTGTTTTTTTTTTCCTTCTCGATGCGCTCTCGGTTTGTTTGTGTCATGGATCGCAGGAACTAGGTATAATCTTGAGGAATTGATGGAAAAAGGCAATACAAATGTGCCTAAGGACGTTTTCAAGGAACAAAAGGCAAGAAATCGACTACCCAAAAGAAGATCGGTCGATTTAGGCTTCAAAACAGGTCGATTTTTGACAACAGAAAGAAAAATCGACCCAGAGATCGACCCCTTCAGGAAAAATCGGGCCGACGAAAAAAATCGGGTAGAAAACTCGGCCGATTTTTTTCAAAAAATAAAAAAAATAAAAAAAATAAATTTTTTTTTTTTTTCGGAAAATTTTTGTTTGGCCAAAAGACGTTCCGCTTCTTCATTCTTCGACACCGATTGGAATATCCGGAGTTCCCTATTGCGCTTATATAGACTCCCACCATCACCATTCAATGAATGATTCGCCATGCCTGATTCGCCATCTTACATTGTGAGTATCCTTTTCTTCCTTTTCTTTTCTTCACATTGGGGACAATGTGAGTTTTAAGTATGGGGTGGAGGTATTTGCGATACCATTTGCATGTTTTATGTCTTGCATCATATGATTTGAAATTTTTGAAAAATTTTAAAATTTTTTGTGCTTCTTATGATGGAAATGACCTCTATGATGAGAATTGTGTATATGGATAGGCAAAAAGATGCTTAGTTGTGTTGAGATTTTGATTATAGCATGAATGAATTTGCTTTTGTTACTTGAACACATGAATAAGTTATATGATTTAGTTGTTTTGATAAGAGAATGAAATAATAGTCGAAGCTATATTGCAAGTTCTTTTACATCATTTAAGAATGACTAAGGCAATTCACTTCTTTTCTTTTCTCATATCTTGATCATGCTAGCTCCTCAATGAAATATGTAACCCTCCTTTTACCATCCGGGAATTAGGATAGGTGATTGAAAAAGGCATGTTTGATGTGAGAGGGCCAAGAAAAATGTATTGAAAAAGTGCAAAATTTCATAAGTTTGGGGACGTTGAACATGAGGATGAGTAACTCGGCACCATTCACATAGCCGGGTGTTTGTGTCTTGCCAAAGTCCGATTGAACGACAAGTCCTAACGGGATATGGTATGTGCATCAAGGGTTTGAGGCATCTCAAAATTGAGAAACGCCGATCTCCTAGGCTTCGGTTTTTGTGCACCGCTGTCCATACTCTCAAAAAGTAAAGTATAATGAAAGCAAAGCTTTCTACATGCGAAGCATGTGCGGTGAAGAAAATTCTTGAAAGTGCTATGTGTTCCTCTTTCCCGGATTAGCACCACAACTGCCAAAAAGAACTCCTTCCCTTAATACGTTTCTTGAACCTTTCTATTGATTAGAAGACCTTGAGACTTTTATGCATGTGTTTAAGACTTAATGGCTTAGATTTGTTTGACTTTGATTACCTCTACACCTTTATCATGTTCTTTATTTATGCTTTCAAGAAAGAAAACGAAGTTAGTTCATCTTATAGTTATCATTGATACATACTTTGCCTTTTTATGCCTTGAAATATCACTTTGAGGGTGATCCAATAAGAAGAAGCACTACCAAAAGAAAAGTTTTTGAGTTTTCATACATACATAATCCATGACATCTTGTATTCTAAATTTGAGTCTTGCTTAGGGACAAGCAAGGGGCAAGTATGGGGTATTTTGATGACATGAATTATGACCTATTTTTAGGCATGTATTTATATAGATTTTTCCTTTATTTTGCATGCATAGACATACTTTCAAGGCATTTATGGTTATATTCACCTACTTTGCAAGAATAGAGGTCTACATAGAGTTTTATTGCATTTGTAGGTAATTTGGCGAATTATGGAGCGAAATAGCATATTTAAGGATTAAGCCTTGAAGCGGGACAAAAAAGAGCAATATAAGGAAGTTAGGACGCCCAAAGTATCTTCTGATACCGTCGGACGCGCCAAAGTATTTTCTGTTACCTTCGGACGCGGCCCAAAGTATTCTCTGATACCGTCTGACGCGCCAAAGTATTTTCTGATACCTTATGACGCGGCCCAGAGTATCTTCTGATACAAGCACACTTGACTTCTTTTCAGCCCAGATTTCTAGGGTTTTACCTTTAAACCCTAGATTTATCCCTATAGATATTCGATAGCCTTCAACATTAAAGGACGAACGGTGATAGCCCCAGGATTTGGATCCCCAAAGAGAGGGAGGGTTGAAGATTTTATTGCGTACAGGGAAGATTCGGAGAAGGACGCATTTTGGAGATTGTGTACTTCGAGATTATCTTAGGTTTACCTTTGGAGACGGATTGACACTCCGTTCTTCACTGTTCCTTAAGATTATTGTGAGGATTTCTATTCCTTTTTTCTGCATTTATTCAATACAAACATTTGTTATTGGGTTTGAGATTGGTTATTTGATAGTCATTGAGTTTTTGAGGTTTTCATCCATTTTCTCTTTAAACTTGATTATTGAATTGATGATGATGGTTATTGGCTAAAACCCTTTAGCAATTCTAAGGTGAAGGGTTGATAGTTGTGGCTTGGATAATGATAGATCGATCGTAAATTGATTGGACCTTGAGAGTTTGAGAAATATCGTCGACACCCTAAATCACGGTCTGTTCTTAGGTTTCCACGGCCGTGATTCTTAAGATCTACCCGTGATTTACCTCAGTTTACGAACTTTGCTTTTACTTTGATTCAAGGTTAAAGATTAGCTTTAATCTAGTCTAGGTTTGCCCTTTTCTAGGTAGTAGTGAAGCCTCAACAACCTCTACTTCGATTTCGAGTGTCACAACCTTAATCGGTTTAGTTAGTTTTGATCCTTGGGTTACAAGTTTGGGTATTTGAGATTAATTCTTGCCTTTAGATCCTTTCTATAATGAAGCCTCAACAACCTTTATAGAGAGTGTCTTTAGATAAGTCATATAGGGTTTTGGAACTTCACCGTACATTACCTTACCTTAGTCTACCTTTGCAAACCTCAACTCTGTCCTTATATCTATAGTATATCTTGAATCGATTGCCACAACTAGATACCTGGATCTTTAGGATTGTTGTTTTCCCAATATTTGCAAAGCTTCTATACTTTACTTGCTCGATAAATTGTTAACTGAATTTGATCCCCCAAATCCCTGAGTTCGATACTCTGGAATACTTGCTAATCTACGCCGATCCGTACACTGCGGGTTCGCTTGCTTTTATTCTAGTTTTATAAATTTAAAACTTGATTGCACGCACTTTTTGGGCGAACAAGGCTGGCCTAGGGGACTGCTAGAGGACTCTCTCTCCTCTTGTTGCTCTCTTCCAAGCCCCTTGTGGGTGTTCTTGGGGGAAATTAGATTAGAACATTATCAATCTTAAGATCTAGAGTGAGTTTGAGTGGTTTTAAGTGAGATTCTTGTGGAAGCTTGTAAGATCCGACTTGGAGCTGCCCTTGAAGCTTTGTAAGATTGTTGTAACCTTCTATTTCAGCTTAGTTCATTCGCTTTCATTGTTCTTATCTTCATTTTCTTGCCATGGACTGCATGCATAATGATGTTTGATCTTGAAATGAATGTTATTGGCTAAGTAGTTGTGATTCTAGGGTGAAGGAATGTTGTTTATGCTTTGGACTATGATTGTATGGACTTGCATGTTAGCTAAGGATGGATTTGTGATCAAAACCCTAACTCGGACCCAAACCACGGCCTGCTCTTCATGCTTCCATGGTCGTGGTTTCCATGATCTGTTAGCATGAAATATTGTGATATTTTAGGCACGTTTTCTAAACGTATTTGATTCATATTGATAGTCTTTGATTGAACTTTGTGCATATGTGAGCTAGTATTACCTATATTGTCGATATGGATGTCTACACTAGTTCTATGTTGATTATAGGTGATTTGGAGCTATTTCCGAACGGAATCAAGCGAAGGAGAGTTGAGTTGATATGTCCATGGATTGAGGACACTCTTTGGAAGCAAATTTGGAGTTTTAGCTTGAGGAATGCACGAGTTTAGGGAAGAATCACGTTCTTGCTCTAAACCACGCTCTAAAATACGACCGTATCACGTTCCACGTTCAATTCCACGACCGTGGATTTAGAGTCAGAAATTGATGTTCATTCCAGAGGATACTACGGCCGTGGAACATATGGTGCAAACCGTATTTGTTTCCACGCTCTAAATTACGGTCGTGGAACACTTCCACGACCGTGATCTTGGCGAATCTTTTCGCCATACTTTGAAGCCACGATCTTTTAAAGATTGGGCCGAGCCGACATTTTGCCCTGCACTATAAAAGACGGACGAAGCAAGAATCCGGCATGATCGCATAGAGGCTCGCTTTCACACATCGCTCTTCACCGCTTAGACACGCTTACTCCTTTCCACGGAAAGTATTGTTTATCCCTTGCTTGGAAGCATTGACATCTCGTTGGAGATTGAAGTTCGTGTTTAGCAATTGCCCTAATCTCGCACTTTTGGTGGAGATTGCTGTTGAGATTTCCGGATTGGCGGAAGATCGAAGTTTTCGGAAGATTTTGCAAGAAGATCTCTCTTCTTGTTTAGGTTTGATTTGGAAAACGGATTGACATCCCGTTTTCCCTTCTTTCCTAAGGTTGTGATTGTTTGTTTTACTTTGAATCTTTTGACAATACTTGTTCTCTTTGTGACTTTGAGATTGATTTGAAGATTATTGAAAGTTCTTGAAAGTTTTCATCTTTTTATCTTTTAAATTCTTGAATTGATATCAACATGACTGTTATTGGCTAAAAACCCTTAACAATTCTAAGGTGAAGGGTTGATAGTTGTGGCTTAGATGATGATAGATCGATCGCAAACAGATTGGACCCTGAGAGTTAGAGAGAATCACCGACAACCCTAAATTACGGCCTGTTCTTGAGTCCACGGCCGTGGAACCTCAAGAACTAACCGTGATTTCCTTTAAGTCCACGAACTTGCTTTTACTTTAATCCAAAGTTAAAGATTTGCTTTAGCTTAGTTTAGACTTGTCTTTTCTAGGTGGTAGTGAAGCCTCAACAACCTCTACCTCGATTGTGAGTGTCATAACCTCAATCAGTTAAGTTAGTCTTAATCCTTGGGTTATAAGTTTGGGTATTTGACACTAATTCTCATCTTTAGGATCTTTCTATATTGAGCCTCAACAACCTGTATAGAGAGTGCCTTGTAGGTGAGTTATATAAGGTTTTTGGAACTTCACCGTACGATTACCTTACATTAGTATACCTTTGCATATCTCAACTCTGTCTTTATATCATTAAGTATATCTTGAATCGATTGCCACAGCTGGATACCTGGATCTTTAGGATTGTTGTTTTCCCAATATTTGCAAAACTCCCATATTTACTTGCTTGATAACTTGCAATCGAGTTCGTTCCCACCCAAATCCCTGTGTTCGATACTCTGGAATTCTTGCTTGGCTACGTCGATCCGTACACTGCGGGTTCGCTGCTTGATTCTAGTTTTATAAATTTAAAACTTATTTGCACACACCTTTAGGGGCGAACAAGTTTTTGGCGCCGTTGCCGGGGATTTGGTTTCGGCCGAATCCGGTTGCCGGTCGTCAAGGCTTGGGAGCTTGCTCTCGTTGTTTGATATCTCTTTGAGTGCATGCGCAGGTCTAGGAACACCGAAGATCTCTTACCTCTTGATCAAGAGCTAGAGAAAACCTTGAGGCAAAGGCGCAAGGAAAAGAAGATGGCTGAAGAACACGAACGTGATCTTCAAACGGAGTTGGCGGAGAAGGAAGCTCAACTCCGATGGAATGAGACTCTCCGCCAGGATGAGATGGATCGTCATCAATCTCAAGTTAACGGTCTACAAGACATGATCTTCCAAATGAGGATAGAGATGAGCGACCTTAAGAATAAGGGAAGCAAGAAATCCTCAAGAAGGAGATCAAGGTCTAGAAGGAAAAGTCATTCATCCGCCGATGATAGTGACTCTTCCATGCCACCGTTAGAAGAGATTGATCCCACGATCAATATGAATCCTTTCCATCCACAAGGAGCTGCTAATCGCCGCATTCCACCTAGGAATGTGAGAGTCGAACGCGCGGATAATGAGCCAAGAACTCTTGGCCAGCGCATGGATCCAACACAACAACCACGCCGCTTGGGTGTGAAATTTGATGCTGAAGATGTGCAAGGGTTTAGCTTTAACCCTCAAGTTATCACTCTTATTCGCCAAAGCCAATTTGGCGGTACAAGCACTGAATCTCCACACCAACACTTGCAAAACTTTGAGTGTATGATGGAGACGATGAAACTGAAGAACGCTACTACCAACAGCTATAAGCTCAAACCTTTCTTTTTCTCTTTGAAAGGGAAAGCGTTATCTTGGTACCAAGCTCTTCCCAATGGGAAACTAGACACGTGGGAAGACCTTTCCGCAGAGTTTCTCACCAAATTCTTTCCGCCTTCCAAAACGGCGGAACTTAGAGGTAAGATTAATGCTTTTTCCATGAGACCTAACGAAAGTTTGTTTCAATCTTGGGAAAGGTTTCAGGATTTGCTCTTGGATTGCCCTCATCATGGCATATCCAAACTTGCCTTGCTGGAGATCTACTACAAGGGGCTGGATGCAGGAACGCAATTCAACCTCCAATCCCTCTCATGCGGAACGTTCATGGACATGAGAGAAGATGACGCTTGGGACTTCATTGAGAAGCAAGCAAGAGTCATAGAGAAGTATTCCCACCGGAAAGCGAAGGGAAATCGTGTGGAGCAAGGAGCGAAGCTCACACATGAAGCTCAAAATCAAATTTTCTCCCTCAACAATGAGATCAAAGAGTTGAAGGAGACTATCAAGACCAACTTCCCAAAGCAACAAGAGAAGGATGTTGGCTATTTGGGCAACAACAATGGCGGCGATAACACCAACCGCAACAACAATAACCGGAACAACAACCGGAATAACAATTGGAATGGAAACAACAACAACCGGAACAACAATTGGAACAACAATAGGGGTTCAAACAACAACAATTGGCGCTCCAATCAACAAAATTCCGGTAACTCTTATCCTTCCAATTCTAATTCACTAACTCCACCTTCCTCTTCCTCTACTCCTTTGAAAAGCCAGGGGCAATCATCTAATGGAGGAAATAATACGGGAAAGGAGAAGCCCGATCCCATGTTGGAAACGATCTTGGGAAAGCTTCAAGGGTTGGAGAACCGCCTCATCAAGGTTGATGATCAAGTTTCTAAGGTTGACAAAGCTCAAAAGGTTTTAGAAAACCAATTGTTCAACCACGCGGAGGAAGTTCCTAGAAATCAAGGGAAACTTCCAGGAAAGACGGAGGACAACCCTAAGGGAAGGGTGATGGCGATTACAACTAGGAGCGGAGTGACCACCACCGATCCGCAGCCTACGTTCGTTGAAGTCCCCGTAGAGAAGGACAAAGAAAAGGGGAAGGAGAAGGAAGATGTCTATGTTCCTCCTCCAGCTTACAAACCTCCCCTACCATTCCCTCAATCTAGAGCGCGAGCGCGCCTAGACAAACAATTCGGTAAGTTCATAGAACTCATGAGCAAGCTGCATATTAATATACCCTTCATTGATGCTATTGTAGGTATGCCGGCTTATGGCAAGTTCTTGAAAGCGCTTCTCTCTAACAAGAGGAAGCTAGAAGATTTCGGAGAGGTCAAGATGAGTTCGGATTCTTCGGATCTCATCAAGACTATGAAGGAGAAAATGCCCCCAAAGTTGAAGGATCCGGGGTTATTTTTCATTCCCATTGGAGTGGGAGATGTCACATATGACGCTTTATGTGACTTGGGAGCAAGTGTGAGCATCATACCACTTGCATTATGTAGGAAGATCGGTTTAGGCGAACCTAAACCGGTAAAGATGACGTTATACATGGCGGATCGATCCATCACTCGCCCCGTCGGTATTGTAGAAGACGTCCCGGTCAAGCTAGGTAAATTCTTTGTCCCCATTGATTTTGTCGTGCTTGACATTCCTGCAGATAGTCCGGTCCCGATCATACTCGGAAGACCGTTTCTTGCAACTTCCGGCTGCATGGTTGATTGCAAGAATGGAAGACTCGCTTTTGATATTGGAGAAGAGAAAGTAGAGTTCGTTCTTTCCACTCTAGTGAAGGAGCCAATCTTTGACGAGGATATTTACGATATCCAAGATGAAGAAGGTTTGTCTAGAGAAGAGGTAAGTGCGATTCTCTTTAACGATCCTTTACAAAAGGTTATCACTATGAGTCTAACCAATATAGGGGAAGAAGAAGAGTGCAAAGAGGAAATTGAAGCCTTAGAAGCACAAGAAGAGATGTATGAATTGGAGTTTGAGAAACTCCACGATGAGGCTGAGAATGTAAGAATCCACGGTCATACCCTGTATTCCACGACCGTGGATTCCACAACCAAAATCGACCTCCATTCCAGGGGATTACACGGCCGTGGAACACATGGAGAGGCCGTAATTCTGACCGTGGAAGAGGGCGATCGGCATACTTCTTCAACTTCTTTTGATTCTTCTCCAACTCACTCAACACCCTTAGAAACTTCTAAGGAAACGTCAGATGCTCCCCAAGGACCATTGGAAGCTCCGAAAGTGATGGAACTCAAACCACTTCCTACTCATCTAAGGTACGCTTTCCTTGGAACTAATTCTACCTTCCCGGTTATTGTTAGCTCCGAATTAAGCATAGATGAACATGAACAGCTCATGATTGTCCTTAGGAAAGATAGAAAAGCCATAGGCTACACTATCGAGGACTTAGTAGGAATTAAACCCTCCCTATGTATGCATAAGATACTAATGGAGGAAGATTTTAGAACTTCAAGACAACCTCAAAGGCGGTTGAATCCGACCATGAAGGAGGTTGTCAAGAAGGAGATTCTTAAACTTCTTGATGCAGGTATCATCTATCCTATCTCCGATAGCAAATGGGTGAGTCCAGTTCAAGTAGTTCCGAAGAAGGGAGGAATGACGGTTATCACCAACAAGAACAACGAACTCATTCCTACCCGAACCGTGACTGGATGGCGAATGTGCATAGACTACCGCAAGCTCAACAACGCAACGCGGAAGGATCACTTTCCATTGCCATTCATCGATCAAATGCTTGAAAGGTTAGCACAACATTCACATTTTTGCTACCTTGACGGTTATAGTGGTTTCTTTCAGATTCCGATACATCCGGATGATCAAGAGAAGACCACATTCACGTGCCCTTGGGGTACGTTCGCCTATAGGAGAATGCCGTTCGGGCTTTGCAACGCCCCAGCCACCTTTCAACGGTGCATGATGGCCATCTTCTCCGAATACGTAGAGGAAATCATGGAAGTCTTCATGGACGACTTCTCCGTATACGGTTCCTCTTTTAACGATTGCCTTTCTAAGCTTTCTCTTGTTTTACAACGTTGTGAAGACACTAACCTAGTTCTTAATTGGGAGAAGTGTCAATTCATGGTTAAGGAAGGAATCGTATTAGGTCACTTAGTCTCTAGTAGAGGGATAGAGGTACACAAGGCTAAGATAGAGACCATAGAGAAACTTCCTCCCCCAATTTCGGTGAAAGGGATAAGAAGTTTCCTAGGACATGCTGGATTTTATAGACGTTTCATTAAGGACTTTTCTAAGATATCAAAACCCCTCACTAATCTATTGATGAAGGATGCGGTTTTTGAGTTTTCGCAGGAATGTTTGGATGCGTTTAATACCATCCGGCAAGCTCTAATTTCAGTACCTATTATCCAACCTCCGGATTGGACTCTCCCCTTCGAGATTATGTGCGATGCTAGTGACGTAGCTATTGGAGCTGTTCTTGGACAATGAAAGGAAGGGCAAACCCATGCCATATACTACGCTAGCAAGACGCTAGACGAAGCACAGCTCAACTACGCCACTACCGAGAAAGAGTTTTTAGCCATTGTCTATGCTATTGACAAGTTTCGCTCTTATCTTGTAGGTGCAAAGGTGATTGTCTACACGGATCATGCTGCGATCCGGTACCTCCTTGCGAAGAAAGACGCGAAGCCAAGGTTAATTAGATGGATTCTTCTCCTACAAGAATTCGATCTTGAGATCCGCGACAAGAAAGGTTCAGAAAATTCTGTTGCGGATCATTTGAGTCGTCTAACACATCTAGAGGACGACCATCTACCCATTGATGACTCCTTTCCGGACGAACACCTACACATCATAGAGGAGTGCATCAACGTGATCTCCAAAGGTAACGAACCATGGTTTGCTGATTTTGTTAACTATTTGCTTTGCCAGGAGATACCGCCCGGACTATCCTACGCACAAAGGAAGAAGTTCTTTAAGGACATCCGGGAATACTATTGGAACGAGCCTCTCCTCTTTAAGAGAGGTCCGGATGGCATCATTCGGCGATGTGTGCCGGAAGATGAGATGCAAAGTGTCATCCGCCATTGTCATTCACTACCTTGTGGAGGACACGCTAGTTCAAACAAGACTAGCGCAAAGGTATTGCAATCTGGATTCTATTGGCCTACTTTATTTAGAGATGTGCAATCCTTTGTTTCTTGCTGCGATGCTTGTCAAAGAACAGGCAATATTTCTAGAAGGAACGACATGCCCCTCAACAACATCCAAGAGGTGGAGATCTTCGACGTTTGGGGAGTCGATTTCATGGGACCGTTCCCATCTTCTTGTGGAAACCAATACATACTATTGGCAGTAGACTACGTTTCTAGATGGGTGGAAGCAATTGCCTCTCCCACAAATGATGCCATGGTGGTGGTTAAGTTCTTCAACAAGACCATCTTTCCGCGATTTGGAACACCAAGGACGATCATTAGTGATGGAGGTTCTCACTTCATAGCCCGTCGCTTTGAAGCTCTTCTAGCTAAGTATGGGGTTACTCACAAGATTGCTACCCCTTACCATCCACAAACAAGTGGACAAGTTGAGATCTCAAATAGGGAAATCAAAGGAATTCTAGAGAAAACGGTTTCAAGGACTAGGAAGGATTGGTCCTTGAAGCTAGATGATGCGTTATGGGCGTACCGGACTGCGTACAAGACTCCCATAGGAACCACACCATACAACCTTGTGTATGGGAAGTCTTGTCACTTGCCGGTGGAGCTGGAGCACAAAGCGTTTTGGGCTATCAAGTGGCTGAATTTCGGCATGAAGGAAGCGGGAGAGAAGCGTCTCCTAGACATCAACAAGCTGGATGAACTTCGCTTGAACGCCTATGAAAATGCTAAGATCTATAAGGAAAGGGCAAAGCGTTGGCATGATAAGCACATCATTCCAAAGGACTTTAAAGAAGGAGATCAAGTTCTCCTCTTCAATTCAAGACTTCGCCTCTTTCCAGGTAAGCTTAAATCCCGTTGGACCGGACCTTTTCTAATTAAGCGCATTTTCCCCCATGGTGCAGTTGAAGTATGGGGTGAAGCTAGCGGAAGTTTTAAGGTGAACGGCCAACGACTCAAGAAGTATACGCCGGAACTCCAAGCTGAGGAGTTTGCGCCTACCGCACTCGAATAAGTGCGAGATTGGTCTAGCTACGGACCTCAAACAAAGCGCTTCTTGGGAGGCAACCCAAGGTATTGCATTTTCGTTTTTGTTTTCGATTCATAGTTTAGCCTAGAATAGACGTTTTCGCTTTATTTTGCCTCGATCTCTTCCGGTATGTTCGTGTTTTTGGTTGTAGGATCAATGGAAAAGGAAAAAGGGAGATTAATGACGAAGAAGAGTGACGAAATTTGGACTTTGAAGCTTTACAAAAGGTTCCACGGTCTAAATCACGGTCGTCATAGCTATAGTGGCCGTAATTCTCAAAAGCCTTTGAAAAATCACCAAAACCACGGTTCCGTACACTTCCACGGCCGTGGAACACCCCGATAGACCGTGATTTTCAAAAATTTTGCCTGCGACTATATAAGCCACATTCTTCACAAATTTGCCCCAAAAATTCCCTTTCCACGACCTAAACGCCGAAACTCCACGACCTCCTCCAATTCTTCGTTTTCTAATCGTTTTCAACAATTCTTCATCCTAAACTGCAGCAAATCCAACCACGAACAAGATCCAAGCGACAAACCAAGCGGAAATCCATCAACAAACGCGCATTTCGGATTTTTCAATCCGAAAAAGAGGTTTATTCTTTCTTCTTGATTTTCGCGGATTTGGTTCGTTTTTGCTATAGATTTTTAGGAAGAACTGACAAAGACTGGAAGGAATTAGATTAGGACTGCTTGTTGTGGTGATTATTGGTGAAGTTGCTGAGATTCGTGAAATTCTGAGACGAATCACAGTCTCTGGGTAAACCACGGCCGTAATTTCCCAAGAACAGACCGTAATTTTTGGTGAAAAATGGATTTCGTAAGAAGAGTGTCGGGAAGGATAAAAGAGAAGAAGGGAGAGCAGAATAAGAAAAGAAAGGGCAATCCCTCCACCTCTAGGGCACCACCACTCATCTCCTTCACCCCCATCTTCACCTTCACCTCCATCCTCACCTCCTCACCCTAGCATCCCGACCATACATGAGAACCACCTTGCTGCATTTGAGAGGATCACGGAGAGGACAGTGATTGGTCCTAGGTATTTGTTGTTGGAGGATCTACATCCTCTCAACATAGTTGATGATCTTACATGGCTCTTGGATAGAGCCGGATTGCTTGTCTTCACGAACATTCGTGAAGACGCCTATGAGGAGATCACCCGGGAGGTTGTGACGTCTTTCGAGCACAGCCACGTCGATAGGACCGTCTCTTTCCGCCTCATGGAAAAAGACTATCATTTGAGCATTGTCGAGTTTGGGACCATTTTCGGGTTCCATGAGACCTATAACGGTCGATTTCCGAGTGGAGTTTACCCCAAGAACTTTTGGGAGGAAGTTGCGATGATATACGCCGACGAGGACCGTTGGCAACCCGCCGATACCAAGGCTAGATTGATGTACCATCTAGCCTTGAAGATAGCTCACCGCGTTCTTTCGGAGTGTCTCTTTCCTAGGACGGAGACGCCCCAAAAGATTAAGGCGGATGAGCTATTCTTGCTCTATTGCATGCTCTATGGACGCCGTGCAGATTGTGCTACTCTTTTGGCGGCTACGATGAGCAAACTCAAGAACAAGAAGAAGGGGAACATTGGATATGGTGGGATAGTTACCCACATTGCTAGGACATTTGGTGTGGATTTTTCTGCTTGCACCCGCATACCGGCCATTCCTTTAGGGCTACACGCATTCATGGTTAGGGGTCTCATCTTCCCCACACATGGAGGTCAGCCTTATGCGGGCATGCCTTGGGAGACTAGGACGGGTAGGGGTATAGAGTGGCTGCCGGAGTATTCCATTATGGCGGGACGCCATAATTGGAAGGAGACGTTCGCTGCGATGCATGCGAACAGGATAGTAGCTCCCCCTTACGTCCCACCGCCGGTTGTAGAGGAGGAGGATATGGGAGATCAGTTCGAGAGTGGAGGAGGAGCGGAGCACGAGTTTGGCACGTTTCCGGATCAGCCGGAGGCGGCCCCGGATGTACCTAGACGCTCTCCACGTCCAGCTAAAGCCTCAGGCTCGTCATCTCGCCGCGCTAGCGTGAGTGAGAGGCCCACGTGGATGACCACACCTCCCACATGGTATTCCACCCCACCTCCTTGGTCCACGGAGCAGCCAGCAGCACCACTACCACCACCAGTACCAACACCGTCCGACGCCCCCGCATGGTACAGTCACGCCCCGGGATGGTACGAGCAAATGCCGGATTGGGCTACCGGACTTTCAGAGAGAGTAGGAGCGCTAGAGATCCGGGCGGATGCTAGAGACGGACGCTTAGACGACCTTGACCACATGATGAGGGACGTCTACCGCCAGCAGTTTGGGCGGTTCTATGACCCGAGTTTCTCCCCATTTCCACCTCCGCCAGCGCCACAGTGATTGATGCATGATCATTCGTTTTAGACATTCCCGCCACCACTTTGTGAGTTTCTTTTTCTTTTCTTTCTTTTCTTTCTTTCTTTTGAACATTAGGGACAATGTTCGTCCTAAGTATGGGGTGGGATGTACTAAAAAGTTTGAAATAACTCTACTTACTATGTTTGCTTTCATTTGAGACTATCGTTGCATGTTCGTTATGTGTTGCACGTTTCCTTATTGCATTGCATGAAAAATGACTTGAAAAACCCATAAAAATTGAAAAATTTTGAAAATTTTGAACTTCTAATGAATTGAGATGATTTCCATGATAATCACTACTTGTGAATTGAGTTTGATGACAATTGCATGCTTAAAAGGATTGTGAATTGAAAAGAACTTGAATGAATGAGTTTTACCTCTTTTGCAAGTTTTATAATGTAAAAATGTTACCTAAATCATGCTAGGAAATTGAAGTTGAAATCACGTTATAAGTTCCTATACTTCTTGTTGAAATGATTAAGGCAATTCGATACTTTCTTTCTTCTTTCTTTGATCATCTAGCTCCTCATTGAAACATTAGCCTCCTTTACCTATCCGGGAATTTGGAGAAGTGAATGAGAAAAAGGCATGTTTGATGTGGGAGGGCCATGAGAGCAATTATTTGCAATCAATTAAATAGAAAGAAATTATAGGTTTGGGGAAGTCAATCATGACGATGAGTAACTCGGCACCATTCACATAGCCGGGTGTTTGTGTCTTGCCAAAGTCGGATTGAGCGATATTCCTAGCGGATTATGGTATGTGCGCTAAGGGTTTAAGGCATCTCTTGAAAAATTGAGAAACGCCGATCTCCTAGGCTTCGGTTTTTGTGCACCTCTGTCCATAACTCCAAAAGTAAAGTCGAAAAATGAAAAGAAGAGAGCGAAGCTCTAAATTGAAGTGTTGCGGGAACCGCATAAGAAGAAGAAGGTAGTTGTCCACTTTCCCGGATTTATGCACCACTTTTCCTTAAAGTTTTCCCTTCCCTTCCATATTCTAGACCTTTTCTTTGAAAGTCCTTAAGATCAAAAGAATGTTATATGACTTGGTGATCTAAATTGAAGTTTCTTGTGATTGATTTTGATAATGTTTGAAGGTTATAATGCTTGTTTTGAAGTTAAATTGGTTCATGAATTTTCTTTGCTTTTTACTCTTTAATTAAGTGTGTGAAAGTTTAATAAACGATTGAAGCAAGGTTTGAGAATGATCTATTCTTTAGAAGTCACATTCACCCAAAAGAAGGTACACATATTTCATCCTAACTCTTGTTTAAAGCTTTTTGAAAGACCTTGCTTAGGGACAAGCAAGTGTTAAGTATGGGGTTATTTGTTAGCATGAAATATTGTGATATTTTAGGCACGTTTTCTAAACGTATTTGATTCATATTGATAGTCTTTGATTGAACTTTGTGCATATGTGAGCTAGTATTACCTATATTGTCGATATGGATGTCTACACTAGTTCTATGTTGATTATAGGTGATTTGGAGCTATTTCCGAACGGAATCAAGCGAAGGAGAGTTGAGTTGATATGTCCATGGATTGAGGAAACTCTTTGGAAGCAAATTTGGAGTTTTAGCTTGAGGAATGCACGAGTTTAGGGAAGAATCACGTTCTTGCTCTAAACCACGCTCTAAAATACGACCGTATCACGTTCCACGTTCAATTCCACGACCGTGGATTTAGAGTCAGAAATTGATGTTCATTCCAGAGGATACTACGGCCGTGGAACATATGGTGCAAACCGTATTTGTTTCCACGCTCTAAATTACGGTCGTGGAACACTTCCACGACCGTGATCTTGGCGAATCTTTTCGCCATACTTTGAAGCCACGATCTTTTAAAGATTGGGCCGGGCCGACATTTTGCCCTGCACTATAAAAAGACGGACGAAGCAAGAATCCGGCATGATCGCATAGAGGCTCGCTTTCACACATCGCTCTTCACCGCTTAGACACGCTTACACCTTTCCACGGAAAGTATTGTTTAGCCCTTGCTTGGAAGCATTGACATCTCATTGGAGATTGAAGTTCGTGTTTAGCAATTGCCCTAATCTCGCACTTTTGGTGGAGATTGCTGTTGAGATCTCCGGATTGGCGGAAGATCAAAGTTTTCGGAAGATTTTGCAAGAAGATCTCTCTTCTTGTTTAGGTTTGATTTGGAAAACGGATTGACATCCCGTTTTCCCTTCTTTCCTAAGGTTGTGATTGTTTGTTTTACTTTGAATCTTTTGACAATACTTGTTCTCTTTGTGACTTTGAGATTGATTTGAAGATTATTGAAAGTTCTTGAAAGTTTTCATCTTTTTATCTTTTAAATTCTTGAATTGATATCAACATGACTGTTATTGGCTAAAAACCCTTAACAATTCTAAGGTGAAGGGTTGATAGTTGTGGCTTAGATGATGATAGATCGATCGCAAACAGATTGGACCCTGAGAGTTAGAGAGAATCGCCGACAACCCTAAATTACGGCCTGTTCTTGAGTCCACGGCCGTGGAACCTCAAGAACTAACCGTGATTTCTTTTAAGTCCACGAACTTGCTTTTACTTTAATCCAAAGTTAAAGATTTGCTTTAGCTTAGTTTAGACTTGTCTTTTCTAGGTGGTAGTGAAGCCTCAACAACCTCTACCTCGATTGTGAGTGTCACAACCTCAATCGGTTAAGTTAGTCTTAATCCTTGGGTTATAAGTTTGGGTATTTGACACTAATTCTCTTCTTTAGGATCTTTCTATATTGAGCCTCAACAACCTGTATAGAGAGTGCCTTGTAGGTGAGTTATATAAGGTTTTTGGAACTTCACCGTACGATTACCTTACATTAGTATACCTTTGCATATCTCAACTCTGTCTTTATATCATTAAGTATATCTTGAATCGATTGCCACAGCTGGATACCTGGATCTTTAGGATTGTTGTTTTCCCAATATTTGCAAAACTCCCATATTTACTTGCTTGATAACCTGCAATCGAGTTCGTTCCCACCCAAATCCCTGTGTTCGATACTCTGGAATTCTTGCTTGGCTACGTCGATCCGTACACTGCGGGTTCGCTGCTTGATTCTAGTTTTATAAATTTAAAACTTATTTGCACACACCTTTAGGGGCGAACATTATCCACCGGTGGTTTTGTTCTGTTGTACTTATATTGATAAATCTGGATGTTAGGACGTAGATGTGTTGAAATCCTAGTGTTTGTTCAACCTAATCTAGCTTAGGGTGACCTAATGTTAGCAACCTTTTTGAGGAATGAGACTTACCCGGTAATTTCCTCTCTTAGATACATAAGATGATGAACTGTAGGTAGTAATAAGGCAAAAAATCCGCTATTGGATTGAGTGTGCTAGGATCGTTGCCTAAGACTTACCTTTTCCGAGACTTACCCGGTAAAGAGGGGTTTGACCCTTAGGTAGTGGCCGGTTTGTGTAGAATTCCCGTCCTTAGGTTCCTTGAGACTTACCCGGTAATAGGAACTTAGGTGCGAGACTAGTGGAGCATGAGACTTACCTGGTAATTGCTCCCATTAGAGAAACACCCAACTCCGAACAACCCTAGCTTTCCTTTGATGTTTAGATGCATGCGGAATTCCGAATCTCTGGAATCCGCATTTCTTACCTCTTATCACCTATCCTTGTGTTTGTGTGTTTGCTTGCTTGTTTGTGTTGCATATCTTGTGATCCTTATTTGATTACCCAAAACCAACCAAAAATATTGTGTTTTGCATTTCTTAGTCATTTCTCATCTCTTAGTTTAGATTTGCACTATACATGATCATTGAATGATTTGATTTCACCTCAGTCCTTGTGTTCGACCTCGGAATACTTTCCTTTCTACAAAACGATTCGTACACTGCGGGTTTCGCTAGGTATTTTAGGAGATTAGATCGAGATTATAAATGTAAAGCTTTTTGTGCTACACATCTCTAGCGTAACACCTTGTGCGAGAGATTTTCTATCTTGCGTCATTGAGGAGAGACAGGGGCAGCAGCAATACAGAGCTCATGGACATTCTACTCACAAGGTTCCGTACAAGGATCAGGTCAGGGCCGAGGTCATAGTGGAGGTACTTCAGAGGCCAGAGGTTCACATGCTCGGGTGTTCGAGATGAGGAACACTGAGGATCTGGATGCAACGGCGACTACAGGTACCATTCAGATTCATGATATGCCTGTTAGAGTTTTATTTAATACGGGTGCTACACAATCGTTTATATCTAATGCTTGTGTGGAGCGAATATCGCTAGAGACTGTAGAAGGAGCACCTTTCAGCATCGGGTTACCCGATGGGGGAAGGTACAGGGAGCTCGGGAGATCCACGATTGTCATATCCGCTTAGGAAATCGTGACTAGTTAGTAAACTTCGTTGTCATGTATCTAGCACATGAAGAAGTCATTTTGAGCATGGACTAGATGGACAGGCACAGAGAAGTTCTCGACATAGGTAGGAGGTCTATGAAGGTCACTACTGAGACAGGGCAGGTTGAGGAATTCCGAGGCTGGGACCTCGGAAAGACCGGGACAGTTAGCAGCGCCGTTTGAGCGGGGAGATTGATCGGGCATGGTTGCAAGGCCTTCTGGTGTTACGCCACGAAGGAGAGTAACGGCCCGACTGCAGAGGAGATCTAGTTGTGAGTGAGTTCAGGATAGCGTGAAATATGACGTAGTTTAGATGTGCATGTAGGTAGTTTTTTCCCTTGCTTTTGAGTACATGGACATGTTTTCATAGCATTTATTGAGCATATTCACCTATAATCTTGGAATCGAGATCTACGCAAGCTTTGTTGTGACTTTAGGTGAATTTGTAATAGCTAGGATTTCCGAATTCTAATTAATGTAGATTAACTTAATCGTTGATAGTAATTTACATATAACTCGCGAAGATTGCACAAGTGATGAGTATGAGTCCCACCGTTATGTTCCTCGCGTAATTTTGGACGTTTGGGGAAATTTTTACTTTTTCCCCGGTAATTATTTTTACCCTCCGGTGTTATTTGGAGCATTTGGGATCTCCAATTAATAAAAATGCAGTTGAGAGAAATGATCAGGACATCGGATATGTCCTAGATATGAAATAACATGGAGAGGCAAAACGGCCAAAAGAGTCGCTATTTCGTTTCTTAACAGCTAAGAAAGACGGCTTAGGAATACACATTTTCCGAGACAGTTGTGGAATAATTATCCCTACAATATTCCAGATTTAATATTCCAATCTCGGTAAGTTTGGAGAAGGAGGTTCGACCCGCCTTTGGATCGGCTAAAGGATAATTATCGACTTTGCTAAAGGATAATTATCGTCTTCACTATAAATAGCGGAAAATCCTTTATTAATTCATTTCCTTTCACGTTTCCTCGTAAAAGCTCTAATTTCTCTCAACCTTCAAACTCAGATCTACTCTCTGTTTCTAATCCGATTTTAATTCCGTTTGAGTTTCTGGATTCCTCTCTTCATTCTCTTCATATCGGTACCGAGTTTCCGCATTTCCGAGTATACGGAGGGCTGGTCGAGCATATATGTCACCAGGACGGTTCCGTCGCTCAGATTCCGGTGAATTTGATGTTGTCCATGCGTAGCCTGCGTCGCTGTGTTTCCGAATCTTCTTTCAGATCGTCAATCGGGTTAGTAACGAATAAGTTATGAATTTATTCGTTTTCCGTACTGCGATTTGGCCTAAATTGACTTTACGCTTGTCAAAATGGATAATTATAAATTCCATTATGGTCTTTATATTATTCTGGTGATTATAGATAGTTTGTTTGATGAAATCTGATGACAGGTGGGTTTAGAAATTGCCTGCGGGCAAAACGTTATTCTGGCAAAATCTAATTAATTAATTAAAGGTTAATTAATTAAATTAGGATTAAAATTGAGATTGAGGAATGTTGATTAGATACTACCTTGAGACTTGAGGAATTGTGAGTTATGCTGAGATATTGAGGTTTAGTTGGTTGTGAGGCTCATAGATTGAGTATGATCCTTATGGATCCCTTTGGGTCTAGGTGTGACCCCTTTGATGAATAGAGGTTGATATATCTCTTTATACCTTGTTTATAGGCTGTGTTGTCCCTCCAGTGTAGAGGTGATCGTGGTTGAGTTTGTACGAGGTTGAGGTAAGTCCGTAGGACTTACTTAGCTATCATCCCTATATTGGGTGTTTGCATGAGTGGTGTGTGCTTTATATGTTTGCTATGATAGCATGAGTTGTCGTTTTTATCGACCTATGTTCTATTGACTGCCCCACTGCGTGGCTGTGATAACCTTTCCCTTTCATCCCGCCGTGGAGTCTGGGAGGTTCTCTGATGTCGGGCCAGACTGGTTTACAGGAATGGACGCAATCCACTCCCATAGGGTACACGGATTGTGTGACCGATACTCGTACAACTGGACATTGCACTCAGAGGTGGGGATGTATCGGTCCTCGTGTCACATACTTTCATATATATATATATATATATATATATATATATATATATATATATATATATATATATATATATATATATATATATACGGTTTTTGAGTGAATGGTTATTATATAAAGATAATAAATGGGTAAATGTGTGATAGCATGCTGATGTGTTTATCTTTCATGATTGTGCTTGTGCTTATGCATTACCTCATATATGTATGGTTAGCTAACGGTTTCATACCGTGTTGTAGATGTTTACAGGTTAGGCGCTACTGGGTGATCTGGCAGGGTGACAGGCCGAGGACTCTCGTACATTAGGTGGTGGGTTTGGGGTTGTTGTGTTTTCTCTTCTGCGTGAGGATGATATTTTGTACCTCCTGTGTGAGGATGTCGTTTTATATACTCGGCTATGTTGTTGTTTACTTTGGGTCGTACAGTTTATACTATTTTATGTATTTGTTTTATATCTGTCAGTGCCATGTTGTAAGGTCCAGTGAACTTGTTGTTAGGCTAGGGTCAGGATCCATTGTGAGATCCTAACCCAATGTGACATCCCGAGTCCCGCGGATTTGGGGTGTTACAGAATTAACGCTAATTTGGAGTGGAAAAGGAGCATTCACGGAGTAATGGTCGATGTGGAGTTCATTAGGAAGCATTGGAGAATCATAGGAGGGAGTATGAAGGAGGCAAAGGAGGAAAAACATCAAAAAGGAAAAAACCACGGCCAGAAGAGGACCTTCCATGGCCGGAGTTTTGATAATTCTTTGAATTTCACACGTGGAAAGGAAGGTCGAGAGTCACCACGGGAGGAACCACGACCGTGGTTTTGATAGTGTGACCCGTGGTTTACTTCGGGAAAGACCGTTCCGTTATTTCCACGTCAGCAACGTAAAGGAGATCTTTTTCTAACCCCAAATTTATCTTATAAAAGAGGGGTTCCTGCAGAAAAAGAAGAGGACGACTTACGCTCATTTTAGACTTGATTACTACCGCTTAGGAAAGCAAGAGACGACGGAATCTTGGAAGACGGAGATTGATTGCTTTGGATTCATACTTTCTCTTCGTTTGGAGATTTGAGAGATAATTGTGAAATCATTCTTAGTCTTTGATTTTGATCTTTAAGAACATATGAACGGATTTGTTGATTATTAAGATTTATACAGATTTGATTCATTGCATTGGAATATCATTTTTCTTATTGCAATTCTTGGTTCCATGCTATTCTTGATTTCTTCTTTTAGTCTTGAATTGAATATGATGATGATTGTTGGCTAAAATCACTTGCGATTCTAGGGTGAAGGGTTTATGGTTGTGGTATAGATAATGATAGATTGAACCTTGTAAACAGATCGGACCCTGAGAGTTGTGAGTCGAAACCCTCGCAGAAGGTATTCCACGGCCCTTTCTTCAAGAACCACGCCCGTGCTTTCCTCTGTTTTGCACGTTTTGCTTTTGCCTTTACCCAAAGTTTAAGATTGCCTAAATCCTTACCTTGTTAATCCTTTCTAACCCATAGCCTTGCTTGGTTGTAAACGTTTATGAGTTCTAGGTAATAGAGGATTCAAAACCCTCTATTTAGGTGGAGAGTGTCATAGCCTTTACCTTTGTGCTTTCTTTTGACTTCCTTGGGTTTGGTTTGGTATTGAGAGTATAATCCTATCCTTAGAATCTCTTCTTAACGAGACTCAACATCCGTTAAGTAGAATCCTTTGGGTGAGACTAAAAGTGGGTTGGAACTTCACCGTACGATATCCTACCTTAGATCATATACCTTTGCAATCCAACTCTATCAAGTACACATCTTTAGATATCTTGAATCGAACGCCACAATCAGATACTTGGATCTTTAGAATCCGCATTCCCCAATTATTCTTACATCCTATTCATTATATTGATCATTTTCTTGCTTGCTATACAAGTTAGATTGCTTTTACTACTTTGTTCTCAGCGATTCCCTGAGATCGACTCAGGAATATCAGCCCATACTACGATTGATCCGTACACTGGGGGTTCGCTATCGTTAGGCATTATTCATGGATATAAATTTAAAGTTTATTTGCGCACACACCTTTTGGAGCGAACAAGTTTTCGGCCCCGTTGTTGGGATCTTTCCTTACGATCCTGAACCTGAGCTGGTAAAGAAATTGTTCCTTACGATCCTGAACCGGAAAAGACTTACAAGAAAAGGTTGAAAGAAACCAAGAAAATGGCCGCTGTCAATAATAAAGAAGTAGAGGATCTTAGAGTTGAGTTAGCTGCAGCTCGAGATCAAATAAGGTTACAAGAAGAAGCTCAAAGGAAAGAAAGAGTTGACCAACTTACTCAACAGGAGCAACTTCGAGCCGACATGTCCGAATTGAGAGAGCAGATTCGACAAGTGGATCTGGAAAGAGACAGGGATGCTAGAGTTGTGATTAATCCACCTCCACCAACACCCGTCAACTAAATTCCGGCACCGATCTATGTGCCACCACCACCTCCACCAAGAGTGGAGCCAGCTGATCCGTTTTTGGGTGTTCCAGAAACACTTGAACAACAGATGGATCATGTCCAGCAAGCACGCCGTCCGGGCGTACACTTGGGAGATACGGCTGACCGAGAATATGAATTTAGACCTCAAGTGATTACAATGATTCAACATAATCGCCTTGGAGGAATGGAGAGAGAGAGTCAACATACCAACATTTACAAAACTATGAGATTTTGATGGAAACTTTGAGACCTTCTAGATCTGAGAATAACAATTATAAACTGCGTGTTTTATTTTTCTCTTTGAAGGATAAAGCACTTGTGTGGTACCAATCTCTTCCCACCGGGATAGTGAACACATGGAAGGAGATGACTGCGGAGTTTCTCACCAAATTCTTTCCGCCATCAAAGACGGCGGAATTTAGAGAAAAGATAAATGCATTTGTGATGAAGGATGGTGAAAGCCTCTTCAAGTCATGGGAAAGGTTCAAGGACCTTTTGTTGGAGTGTCCACATCATGGGATTCCAAATATTGATCTACTAGTGGTATACTTCAAGGGTTTGGATGCGGAAACACAATTCAAGCTTCAATCACTTTTAGCTGGAATATTCATGGACAAACCGGTTGACGAAGCGTGGGATTTTGTTGAAAAACAAGCTCTTACCATCGAGAAGTACTCCCATCGGAGTGTTGAAAGAGGAAGTCAAAGTTCGAAATTTCAAGGGCTGAACCTCACCGCCTCCAGCGTGAATCAGCTGAATGCTCTCAACAGCGAGATGAAGGCTTTAAAAGACCTCTTGACAACACATATACAATAGCCCAAGGAGCAAGATGTGGGCTATGTAGGAAGGGGAAATCAACAAGGAAACAACAACTACCACAACAACAACAACCGAAACTATAATAATTGGAGATCCAATTAAAATAATTCCGGTAACCCTTATTCTCATGCTGAAAGTTCACTAACCCCTCCTTCTTCTTCTTCTATTCCTTTGAAAAGTCAAGGACAAGCTTCATCGTGTTCGAGCCAACCAGCAAAGGACAAGCTTGAAGCAATGATGGAAGCTATGATGGGGAAGATGAATGGATTAGAGAGTTCCATTACTTCGATTTCTAAGGCACAAAAAGCCTTGGAAAATCAAGTATTTAGTAAAGCCGGAGAAGTTCCTAGAGATCAAGGAAGACTTCCCGGAAAAACGGAGGTTAATCCGAAGGGGCAAGTGATGTCAATTACTACAAGGATCGGTGTAACGACGACCGATCCTACACCGAAAGCGGACGACCAGGGCAAGCAGCCCATGTACGCCGAAGTTCCGGCCGATAAGGAGAAGGAGAGAGTTGAAGTCTATGTACCTCCTCAAGCTTACAAGCCTTCACTACCGTTCCTGCAGTGTAGAGCGAGAGCACGTCTAGACAAGCATTTCGGTAAGTTTCTTGACCTCATGAGCAAACTGCACATTAAGATACCTTTTATTGATGCAATTCTAGGCATGTTGGCTTATGGGAAGTTCTTGAAGGAGATCATCTCTAACAATGGAAACTCGAGGATTTTGGTGAGGTGAAGATGACTTCTAAATCGTCGGAACTCATAAAAATCATGACGGAGAAGATGCCACCCAAGATGCGAGATCCGGGATCACTCCGAGTAATGCACTTTGCGATCTTGGAGCAAGAATGAGCATTATTCCACTTGCGTTGTGCGAGAAGGTTGGTTTAGGAGAGCCTAAACCGGTAAAGATGACATTACACATGGCGGATCGATCTACCACTCTACCTATCGGCATATTGGAAGACATTCCTGTAAGACATGGTAAGTTTTACGTTCCTATAGACTTTGTGGTTTTAGACATTCCTGCAGATTATCCAACGCCAATCATTCTTGGGAGACCTTTTCTAACAACTTCGGGTTGCTTAGTGGATTGCAAAAACTCCAAATTGTCTTTCAACATAGGAGAAGAACATGTGGAGTTTGCATTCCAAGATAAAGAGTCGAGAGGGACGGTGAATTCCATATTACTCAATGATCCAACACAGAAAGTCGTGATAATGGGCATTGTGGAGGTAAAGAAAAAGAAGGAGCTTGGAGAATTGCACGTTGGCTCGGAAACTGGCCAAAACTACATCCAAAATCATTCTTCCACGGGTGTGGAATGTAATTTGATTAAAACCTCCGTGGAGTCACAATTCGAATGCCGCCATGGGAGAAACCACGGCCGTGGAACTACCAGTGGGGCCGTGTCATCTGAAAATCCCGATACTTCTCCCTTTCTTCTCAAAAACAATCTTGAACATTCTCCTACCTCTTCTCCACCCCTATAAACATCTAAGGACGCCTCGGAAGGCCACAACACTACAACAAGGGCATTCAAGAATGCACAAATCTACAATAAGAAGTGGAGGAAGTGGCATGACAAGCACATCATTCTGAAGGATTTGACAGAAAGAGATCTTGTCCTTCTTTCAAATCCCGACTTCGTCTATTTCCCGGTAAGTTGAAGTCTCGTTGGACTGGACTGTTTGTAATTAAACATCTATTTCGCCATGGTGCAGTTGAAGTATGGGGTGAACAATGCGGAGCTTTCAAGGTCAATGACCATTGAATCAAGAAATACACACCAAAGAGTCAGATTGAGGGGATCGCACCTATCCTCCTCACTTGAGCACAAACAGGATTGGTCTAGCTACGGACCTTAAATAAAGCGCTTCTTGGGAGGCAACCCAAGGTACTGCTTTCTTTCCCTTTTCATAGAATAGAGTAGAAAAGATTGTTTTGTTTTTTCGTTGGTACGTTCCCGGTTTTCTTGTGTCTTTGGATAGTAGGAACAAGGGAGTCTCCAAAAACAAGTCAAGTTTGGTTTTCGTTCTCACTACCACTCGGTTGATGACATTCCACCTCTAGAAGCTTATTCAGACTTTGTGAGTTTTTGTACTTTTCTTTTCTTTTATTGCACATTGGGGACAATATGTAGTTCTAGTATGGGGTGATTGAGAAACATGGTCCATAATAACTCATTGATACTTGCTTTGCTCTATGTTCATAGTACTTTGAATTTCGTTATTCTTGTTTCATGTTTCGATATTGTTTTGCATTTATAGCTTTGAAAAATCAGAAACTTTAAAAAAAAAAAAATTTTAAAATTGTGCTTCTAGGATTGGAAATGACCTCAATGAAGAAAATTACTTGTGGAATGGATTTTTGATGATTTTTATGTGTTTAAACTGAATCGTGAAGTGGGAAGGATTTTAATGTTTTGCTGCATTTTCTTGCGATTTTGATACTTTGGAATTTGATCTAAATCATGTTGAGAAATTGAAGGTTGAAACCGCTCTATAAGTTCTAGCACTTCTTATTGATATGATTAAGGCACTTCGATTTTATTCCTTTCTTCTTCTTGATTCACCTTCTAGCTCCTCATGTATATATTTTGCCCCCTTTTACATATCCGGGAACTAGGATGCAATTGTGTAAAAGTTGTGAAGTTCGAAGTTGAAAGTGGTGATGTGTGTTAGAAAAATAGGTCTGGGGAAGTCAATCATGATGATGAGTTACTCAGCATCATTCACATAGCCGGATGTTTGTGTCTTGACAAAATCGGATTGAACGATATTCCTAACGAGTCATGGTATGTGCATTACGGTTTGAGGCAACTCGAAAAATAGAGTTAATGTTGATTTCCTAGGTTTCGGTTATTGTGCACCTCTGTCATTGATCTCAAAAAGTGAAAATAAAGTAAAAATTTTGCTGAAAAAGAAGAGCAAAGCTCTTATTGGTGGGTGTTGAAGTGTGCTTAGAGAAGTTGGGATGTTATTGTCCTCTTTCCCGGATTCTGCACCACATATCCTATACATACCCCACCCTAACACGTTTCTTAACCTTCATTTGAAAGACCTTAAGATCTTTAAGATTTTTGTTTGGCTTCATGGTCTAATTTGGATATTTCCTATGATTGCTTTTGATTTTGCTTCAGGTTATGATGCTTATTTTGAAAACTTTTGCAAGACGTGATTATTCTTTTCAGGACATGACTCTTTTCGCTCACATAACGGATTTGTTGATTGTTGATTATTCAAATTTATACAGATTTGATTTATTGCATTAATAATATCATTGTTCTTATCGCAACTCTTGATTGTATGCTATTCTTGATTTCTTCTTTTAATCTTGAATTGAATATGATGATGATTGTTGGCTAAATACCCACTATGATTCTAGGGTGAAGGGTTCATGGTTGTGGTATGGATAATGATAGATTAAACCTTGTAAACAGATCGGACCCTGAGAGTTGTGAGTCGAAACCC
The DNA here is from genome assembly GCA_033239125.1 of Fagopyrum homotropicum. NCBI lineage: Eukaryota > Viridiplantae > Streptophyta > Magnoliopsida > Caryophyllales > Polygonaceae > Fagopyrum > Fagopyrum homotropicum. The sequence continues at coordinate 32,333,475 of BSWB01000003.1, forward strand.
TCGCAGAAGGTATTCCACGGCCCGTTCTTCAGAAACCACACCCGTGGTTTCCCAAGATCCGGACGTGGTTTCCTCTGTTTCGCACGTTTCGCTTTTGCCTTTACCCAAAGTCAAAGATTGCCTAAATCCTTACCTTGTTAAGCCTTTCTAACCCATAGCCTTGTTTGGTTGTAAACGTTTACGAGTTCTAGGTAATAGAGGATTCAAAACCCTCTATTTAGGTGGAGAGTGTCATAGCCTTTACCTTTGTGCTTCTTTTTGACTTCCTTGGGTTTGATTTGGTATTGAGAGTATAATCCTATCATTAGAATCTCTTCTTGACGAGACTCAACATCCGTTAAGTAGAATCCTTTGGGTGAGACTAAAAGTGGGTTGGAACTTTACCGTACGATATCCTACCTTAGATCATATACCTTTTCAATCCAACTCTGTCCTTTAGATATCTTGAATCGAACGCCACAATCAGATACTTGGATCTTTAGAATCCGCATTCCCCAATTATTCTTACATCCTATTGATTATATTGATCATTGCCTTGCTTGCTATACAAGTTAGATTGCTTTTACTGCTTTGTTCTCACCGATTCACTAAGATCGACTCCGGAATATCAGTCCATACTACGATTGATCCGTACACTGCGGGTTCACTATTGGTAGGCATTATTCTTGGATATAAATTTAAAGCTTTTTTGCGCACACACCTTTTGGAGTGAACAGTTTAGAGACGTGTTTGGGGAGCCACCTGGGTTGCCACCACAGAGGGACGTAGATTTTAACATCGAGTTGGAGCCAGCAACGAGACTAATCTCAAAGACGCCTTACCGCAAGACACGTATCGAGATGTTGGAGCTGAAGAAGTAGCTCGACGAATTGGCAGAGAAGGGTTTCATCCGCCCTAGTGTTTCACCTTGGGGAGCACCAGTCTTGTTTGTGAGGAAGAAGGACGGCTCGATGAGATTATACATCGACTACCGGGAGTTGAATATGGTGACGATCAAGAACAAGTATCCATTGCCTCGCACTGATGACTTGTTAGACTAGTTGCAGGGAGCGACCGTCTTCTCACGGATCAACTTGAGGTCATGGTATCACCAACTGAGGGTGAGAGATCAGGACGTGCCGAAGACGGCATTCCAGACCAGGTACGGCCACTACGAGTTTGTAGTGATGCCATTCGGACTGACGAATGCGCCTGTTGTGTTTATGGAACTGATGAATGACATTTTTATCGACTTCTTGGACTAGTTTGTGGTGTTGTTTATTGATCACATCGTAGTGTACTCTCGAAGTAGAGAGGAGCATGCCGGTCATCTGAGGACGGTGCTCAAAGTTCGTCATGATAGAGAGTTGTACGCTAAATTCTCTAAGTGTGAATCCGGATGTCCGAGGTGACATTCTTTGGTCATGTGGTGACCGCCGAAGGTATCAAGGTTGATCCGGCCTACATTGAGTATGTAGCTACTTGGCCGCCTCCAATGAGTGTTAAGGAGGTATGTAGTTTCTTGGGGCTTGCATGATACTACCGCATATTCGTAGAAGACTTTTCAGTGATCGCTCGGCTGCTCACCGGGTTTCTGAGGAAGACCGTCCGGTTTACGTGGTGGGAGCAGTGTCAAGAAAGTTTTGAGGAGCTGAAGAAAAGACTGTTCGCTCCAAAAGGTGTGTGCAAGCTTTAAAATTTATAACCCAAGAAGTGTGCTTGAAAAATTATGGGAACCGGCAGTGTACGGATCAATTGTAATAAAAACAAGAATTCCAGGGGTCGATCACAAGGACTTAGGTGATACAAAACACGAAATCAGATTGTCAAATATTACAATTAACTAAAAGCAATTAAAGCAATCAAAGATGATGTATAAGTCAAGTAAGGGGAAAGGCGAATTCTAGGGATTAAAACATCTAGTTGTAGTTCCGACTCAAGATCTCAAAGGATAATGCGGACAAAGCTGAGGTTTGCAAATGAAAGGTGTTTCTAAGGTTGGAATAGATCACCGGGTAAGTCTCACTACTCACTATCCCAAACCAAAGTTCCTGTTACCGGGTAAGTCTCAAGGTACTAAGGAAAGGAACTATAATCTCAAATCAACACACCACCCAAGGGAATAGAATCAACCTTTACCGGGTAAGTCTCAGGCTAACTCACAAAGATGGGATGAAAGCACACTCAAACCCTAATAAAGGATAAACCTTTATTAACTACACTCGTTATCTTGGGTAAATAAACAAAGGAATCACCGGGTAAGTCTCATCCTAGGTTAGCATTGAACCAGGAAAGGTATAATAAGAATAGGATTTGGCAAATTTAGACTCTTAACTCAAATAAGGTTCAGGAAAGGTCACCTCGTTTAGTCAGATTCCACCCTGGCCGAGATGCTCAATGACTGAGCGAGGTGTTCTAGGGTTAAGGTAAAGACTCGAGCTTTAAGGGTCCTACTGGGACTAAGATCATTCTATCATCGTCTTTCCCACAACTTTCAACCAATCACCCTAGAATCGCATGAGAAGCTTAGCCAACAATCATCATGATAACAATAATCAAATTAATGGAAAAAGAATCAATATTCGAACAAGAAAACCTTAAGGAAAAGGTCTCAATAACTGAATCAAATAATCAACAAACAAGCGTTCCTCAATCACAACTCAGGAAAGACAACAAACCAAAAGTAATCTAAGAAGATCTTACAAACTCCTTCAAAAGCGAACTCCAACTATGATTCCTTCCTTCCTTGAACTTCAATCCTTCAATACTACCTTCAATGTTGGAGAACAAAGCTCCTCTGATCCCTAGATTTCAGGATGGCCGAATTGTAGAAAATCCAACCCTTTATATAGGAAAATTATCTTCCAAAGATAAAATATCTTAAAAAGATAATTTTCCAGAAAATATATCCATATTTCTCAAAATAAATCAGCCAAATATTATATCTTCCTTCCAGAATTCCAGCCATAAATATAAGATATCCTCCTTCTAAAAATAAAAGATCTCATCCAAAAATAAAGATCTCGCTGGCGACAAGGTGTTCGCCTCGGTCGGGACGCTCCTCAAGATCACCTCGGTCGAGGTGATACTGTAGCTGACCGAGGTGAATCTCAACTCAATGTGAAATCTCTTGAATTTGGTCCAAAGTCAATCTTCTTAATCATTTCCATGGTTCCTGAGATCTTCCTTAAGCTCCAGAATGTAGTTCCAATGACTCCTCAACTTCTTAGCTCCATTTTAGTCCAAAACGTGTCATTTTACCTACAATTACAACGAAACTAGGTGTAGACCTCGATTCCCGCAAAGGTAGACAAAACAACAATATAATCAAAGAATATACATCCATACATGCAGATTATTGAAGATAAAACGTCTAAACTAGTCCCAAAATATAGATTATAATACATACTATCAAAATACCCCATACTTGTCCCTTGCTTGTCCCAAAGCAAGTTCCAAATCTTAGATACAAGATAGAATGGATTATAAGTCAGAAAAGTCAATGAAAAGCGTTTCAAAACATTTTTGGTGGTGTGCTCAACTCATAGATCACCCTAAGAGAATGCTTCATGGCAAATAAAATCAAGACATGATCAAAACATTTTATAAATATAAGAAAGTTGTTCATCTTTGCATAAAATCATAGAATGCATAATAAATCATATTTATCGAAATCAATCATGTATAATACAGTTTAAACCACCAAGTCAATCAACAAGCTCAAGGTCTCAAGGGCTTCCAAAAGAGGTCAAGAAACGTGTCAGGGTGGGATGTATATAGGGTATGTGGTGCTAGAATCCGGGAAAAGGATCTTACTTCACTTTCTCTGAATCTCGACATCTTCCACCAATAAGCTTTGCTTATTTTACTTTACTTTTTGGGATGCATGGACAGAGGTGTACAATAACCGAAGCCTAGGAGATCAGCAATCATCAATTTCTCGAGATGCCTCCAACCCTTGATGCACATACCATGACCCGTTAGGAATATCGCTCAATCCGACTTTGGCAAGACACAAACACCCGGATATGTGAATGGTGCCGAGTTACTCATCATCATGATTGACTTCCCCAAACCTATTTGTTTCTTTCTAACAGTTTCAACCAACATCTAAACTTCACTTTCACTTGCTTTTCTTTGCTTGCTTCCAAATTCTCGGATAGGTAAAGGGAGGCAAATATGTATATGAGGGGATAAGCATGATCAAGAAGAAGAAGAAGAGAAGAGAATGAATTGCCTTAATCATCCTAGAAAGAATGTGATAGAACTCATCATGTGGTGTCAACCTTCAAATCCAACATAATTTTGATAAAAACAAAGTATTAAACATGCTAAAACTACAAACAAAGCATTTTGCAACTTAAAACATATCATAAAACCTTTCGAGCATATACAGATTTCAAAACCAATATGCAAACAGAATCATCATTGAGGTCATATCCAGAGAAGAAGCTCAAAATTGTTTCGAAAAACTCTCAGTTAAGAACCTGCCTCGGTCGAGGTGTTCCGACGTCATCCGTGATGTCTACCTTGTCCAGTCAAGAACATCCCGGTCGAGGTCATAAAAAAAATTCAAACCAGTTTTCGACGTTTTTCTTAAACAAAAACCTATATGTATGCATGTAATGGAAGATAAACACATAGAGCCAAGTAAATCAGAATAAGATCATAAATATCCGATAGAGTCATACAAACATACACACATAGTCAAATAATACATCCAAATACCCCATAATTGGGACACATTGTCCCAATGGGTCAAATAAAAGTATAAGGAATTAGAAAACTCACCAGGCCTAGCTGAACTGCATAATAAATAAATAAATAAAATTCATGCAGTTATAATCCTTGTCAGTTGGTGGTGGTGGTGGATGTGGAATGTAGGGGTACTGGGATGGATCAAAGGGATAGCCCATCATCTGTTGAAACTGAATCTCCATCATACAATGCTGGTAATGCTGGCTCTCCCCTATCTGATGCATCTAGCCATTAGTGTATCTACGCTCATCCTCAAAGCGTTGGGACATGTCTACCGTCATAGCTGCATAAGAGTCAATCATTTGCTCAATCAACTCGTCAATCCGTCGGTGAGCCTCTGGATCTCTACGTCTCCGAAATCTGCACTGAGGTGGTGGTGGTGGTGGTGGTGTTGCCTCCTCCTCTGTCGCCTCGTCATCAAGGTTGACAACTGGAACACTAGGGCCGCCGGTATCAGTACCGGTCTCCATAGCAGCTCCTCTACCAAACTCCTCCTCATCAGCAGCAGCATCTCTAGCATCCTGCACGTAAGGAAACCAAGCAGAAGACTAGTAATGTCGGTCGAAGACTGAAAACTGGGATGACCATAGAATACCCTATGGAGTTGTTGTATCCCATGACATAGCGACATATGGCGTGCTGAGACCACGAGGAACGAGAATACGCCTCGTGATCATCTCCTGAAGTCCAAGCGGCTTTGCAGCCGCGATTAGTGTACATGCAGACAGATCCAAACCCATGGCGGTAGCAATATGGGTCACCAAACCTCCACAACAGATATCTCCCTTGGACTTGCCCTTTATCCTGTGCAAGTCCTCAGCTAGCATCCCTCCAAAGTTAGGAACTTCCCCCGTAACTATACTGAACATACTCAGAAGCTCCCCCTGTCGGACCTTCTGGGGCGTCTCAGTACGCGCCAGAAGTATCTCGCTGAATATCCTGTGTGCTAGGCGGAAGGCGAGGTGGAAGATGATGCGCCCTTTGGAATCTCTAGGTCTCTATCTGTCACTATGCTCCACCACATGGGCTATTTTGCCCCAGAAATATCGAGCTATGGCTCGGGAAGGAAAATCAGTAACGGTGAGGGTAGGGAAGCCAAAGATCTCCCTAAACTGGTCCATTGGCACTATATAGTTCCGGTTCAGCAACCGGTACTTGATGTTGTTGCGTTCCGGCACGTGAGTGACAGAACTCACAAACTCCATGGTCGGCTCTAAGTAGGCCGGCGCTCGTATCTCCATAAAATCCTCTAGCCCTACCATTGATATCATCTTCCTCAAGTCCTCCTCCACATGGAGGCACTCGAAGGCAGCAACATCCAGAAAACGCGGGGCAACAATGGGACGCCCGCAAATACTATCATAATCAGCCTGGTGTCTCTCGTGGATCACCGGGATCAAATACTGTGAAGAAGAAGGAGAGAAACTACTGGGTCTATCTCTCAAAACAAGTTGACGATCAGATCTGCTACTGATGACTTTTGACAAATGAACACCTCGGTTGCTCTAACAATCACCTCGGCCGAGACACAGCCAACCGGACCGAGGCGAAGGGTTGTTTGATCGAACTCTCTGATTTGCAAGTTATTTTCCCCGAAATCACTACCAAATTGCTTCCTATGGGGTACTTATATCCTTTTCAGCAAGAAACTATGGCAACCAAAGCCAGATCTATCCTAAATCAGTAAAAGAGAGTTACGGTTTTTGGACAAAATACCCAAATCTACAGAATTGGAGCGTTTTTCTCGCTGTTTGATGCTTGCAAACCGATCCTCTTGCTTCCTCCGGTGAAATCAAACCAAAAATCGCAACAAACGAGCAAGATTTGAAGATTTGAGGGAAAAGCACCGCCGCGGTCGAGTTGAGCGTGGGAGGGAAAATTGAGGAGAGAGAAAAACCGTCTCGCCTTTTATACCCATCGTTGAATTTGATTTCACCTCGGTCGAGGTGGTCCTGACCGGACCGAGATGTCTGACTAGATGTCAGACCTAGTCGCCTCGGTTGCCACAAGAACATCTCGGTCGAGGTGTTGTGACAACAACCGAGATGTGTCTCAGTCAAACTTCATCTTCTCAATTTCTCGAACTTCTGTCCTTCAAGTGTAGCTCCTAAGTTGTAATCCTTCCTTAGAAAGTAACTAGTTTCTGTCTAGAGGACGCCAAAAGCAAAGCAAAGCAAACTATCTAAAACTAAGCTAGAAAAAGGGAAAAGAAAGCAATACCTTGGGTTGCCTCCCAAGAAGCGCTTGATTTAAGGTCGCTAGTTGGACCGTACATCATCTCTAAACAAGGTGTAGCGGTGCAATCTCCTCAACCTGGACTTCCGGTCGGTACTTCTTCAACCTATGACCGTTGACCTTAAAGCTTCCGCTTGTTTCTCCCCAAATCTCAACTGCTCCATGGGGAAAAACATTTTTCACAATGTAAGGTCCTGTCCATCTAGATTTCAACTTACCTGGAAAGAGGCGGAGGTGAGAGTTGAAGAGTAGAACTAGATCTCCTTCTTTGAATTCCTTAGAAATGATATGTTTGTCATGCCATCTCTTTGTTCTTTCCTTGTAGATCTTGGCATTCTCATAAGCGTTTAAGCGCAACTCTTCCAACTCATTGATGTCCAATAGTCTCTTCTCTCCGGCTTCCTTGATATCGAAATTCAACCACTTGATTGCCCAATATGCTTTGTGTTCTAGCTCGACGGGTAGATGACAAGACTTCCCATATACCAAATTGTAAGGGGTGGTACCAATGGGAGTCTTAAATGTGGTCCTATAAGCCCAAAGAGCATCGTCCAACTTCATGGACCAATCATTCCTCGTCCTAGAGACGGTCTTCTCCAGAATTGCTTTAATTTCTCTAATTGAGATCTCGACCTGCCCACTAGCATGAGGGTGATAAGGGGTTGCTACCTTGTGGGTTACCCCATACTTCGATAGAAGTGCTTTAAACTTCCGGTTGATGAAATGTGTCCCTCCATCGTTGATGATGATGTGTGGTGTCCCGAAACATGGAAAGATAGTCCGATTGAAGAACTTCACAACCACCATGGCGTCACTAGTGGGGGAGGCGATGACTTCCACCCATCTAGAGTTGTAATCAACAGCTAGGAGAATGTTGAGGTTCCTTGCGGATGATGGGAAAGGTCCCATGAAATCGACTCCCCACAGATCAAAAATCTCAACTTCTTGAATATTGTTGAGTGGCATCTCGTTTCTTCTAGACAGGTTCCTTGTTCTTTGGCATGCATCACAAGAAACAACAAAAGTTTTCACATCCTTAAATAATGTAGGCCAAAAGAAACCAGAACGTAATACCTTCGCACACGTCTTGTGTGCGCTAGCATGTCCTCCACAAGGAAGCGAGTTGCAATGCCGTATAACACTAGCAACTTCATCCTCCGGAATGCATCGTCGAAGCATCCCATCCGGACCTCTCTTAAATAGTAGAGGTTCATTCCAGTAATAGTGGCGTACATCCTTGAAGAATTTCTTCCTTTGATCGTACGTCAATCCAGGCGATATTTCCTGGCAAACAAGGTAATTGACAATATCAGCATAGCAAGATTCTTTACCATCATATACTTGGCGGAGCCAGTGCTCCACCAACTGTAAATGACTCTCAGAAAAAGAATTAGGAAGTTTGTTGTCCTCAGTTGACAACATCTCGCTTTCTGTCTCGGTCAGTGTCCGAGGTGGGTGACCGAGATGTTCTTCAGATAAGAACACTTTGCTTGGTCCAGAAAGTGCCTCGGTCGAGGTACTGGAACTAGTACCGAAACCTAAATTGCTCTTCTTCCCCTGAATTAGTCTCTCAATCTTAGCTCCTGTATCTGCTTCCAATGCCTTTAAGCTCCGTATATCTACATCACAAGAAACATCTATGCCTTCCTCCATTAAACTAAAACTAAGAGCTCTTTCAAGAGGGTCATTAGTAAGGTTAGAGCTCACCAATTCTCTTGATTCTTCTTCATCATAGATGTTGAATATGTCGTTTTCCAGCGGCTCTCCTTTCATTGCAGCAAGCAATGCAAACTCCACTTGATCTCCACCAATGTTGAATTTCAACTTGGCGTTCTTACAATCAACGTTGCAACCCGAAGTTGCTAGAAATGGTCTTCCAAGAATGATAGGAATGGGATAATCTGCGGGAATGTCAAGTACAACAAAATCTATAGGTAAATAGAAGTTATCTAACTTGACGGGAACGTCTTCCAAGATGCCCACGGGATGTGTAATGGAGCGATCCGCCATGTATAGCCTTATCTTCACCGGCTTGGGCTCTCCAAGTCCAATTTTCTCACATAGCTCCAGCGGGATGATACTCACGCTGGCTCCTAGATCACACAATGCTTCATAAGTTACATCCCCAACTTGAATGGGAATGCAAAATGAACCGGGATCTCTCAATTTGGGTGGCATCTTCTCCTTCATGATTTGAATGAGTTCCGAGGACTTAGATGTCATCCTTACTTCTCCAAAATCTTCTAGCTTCCTCTTCTTTGATAGAATCTCTTTCAGAAACTTCCCATAGGCGGGCATCCATAGAATGGCATCAAGGAAAGAGATGTTAATGCGTAGTTTATTCATTAGGTCTAGAAACTTACCAAAATGCTTGTCTAGATGTGCTATGGCCCTTAACTGAGGGAATGGAAGTGGTGGTTTATAAGCAGGAGGTGGAACATAAACTTCATATTTATCCTTCGCTTTCTAGGACTCCATCTCGGTTGGCACCTCGACCGAAGTGTTCTTGTGGTCTTGGCTCGACCGATGTACTGGATCTGCAGTTTTTAGTCCACTTCGTGTCGTTATTGCCATAATATATCCCTTAGGGTTGCTCTCTGTCCTTGCTGGGAGCTTCCCTGGATCTGTTGGCGCTTCATTCGCCTTGTTAAAGAGTTGTTTCTCTAAGGCTTTTTGTGCCTTTGAAAATGAAGTCATCGATGTCTCCATAACGTTGAGCTTGATCAAAATTGCCTCCAGCACCACATCCTTCTTCTCTCGCTGGGACGAACTTGATCCAGGCTCCTGGCTTCTCAATGGAGTAGAAGAAGAAGAGAGGGGGGGGTTAAAAGCATTATTAGCATGAGAATAAGGGTTACCGGGATTTTGTTGATTAGATCTCGAATTGTTGTTGTTGGAGTTTCTATTGTTGTTGTGATTGTTGTTCCGTGGCCCTTGATAGTTGTTTCTTCCTTGTTATCCGCCATCTTGCTCCTTCTTCGTTTGAGCTACTAAAATCTCTTTCAATGCCTTTACCTCATTGCTAAGCGAGGTGAGTTGAGCTCCATTTGATGATGTTTCCTGGAAGCTAACTCTCCTTGCTCCATTCTCGGTTCCTTGGTGGGAGTACTTCTCCATATGTAAAGCTTGCTTTTCAATGAACTCTCAAGCTTCCTCTATCGACATATCCACGAATGTGCCGGCTGAAAGTAGTTGGAGATTGAATTGAGTAGCTCCATCCAATCCCTTGAAGTATATCTTCAGCAACTCGTTCTTTGGAATCCCATGATGCCAGCAATCCAATAGAACATCTTTGAATCTCTCCCATGACTTGGACAAACTCTCCTTGTCCTTCATAATAAAAGCATTGATCTTTCACCTCATTTTAGCGGTCTTAAAGGGAGGAAATACTTAGTTAGAAACTCTGTCGTCATCTCTTCCCAAGTGTTGATCTTTCCGGGCGGAAGAGATTGATACCAAGCAAGCGCCTTGTCCTTCAAAGAGAAATAGAAAGGCCTTAACTTGTAGTTGTTATTTTCCAGTCTTAAAGGTCTCAAGGTCTCCATCAGAATCTAATAGTTTTGCAAATGCTGATGCGGAGACTCGCTCTCTAAACCTCCAAATTGACATTGTCGGATCATGGATAGAACTTGCGGTCGAAGTTCGTAATCATGCTCAACTGGATCACCTAGGTTGACTCCTAGACGACTCACTTCCTGATTAGGGTCCATCCTCTATCCTAGGGTTTGTGGAACTCCAGCAAAAAGAACATCTCAAATAGGCATCCGAGGTGGTAGGTGTACATCGGCCGGGGCAACTGGGACTGGGTCCTGCCTCGGTCGAGGATCTAGTATCGGTCGAGGCAGAAACCGGGCCCTTAGAGCAGCCATATCTGCTTCAATTCCATCGGTTCTGGAGCGAGTCTCTTCTCTCTCTCGTTGCAGTTCTTCTCTATTGAGGCGTAGCTGTTCCAATGCCTCCTTTAATTCGGCCTTAAGATCGCGATCGTCTTGATTGGCCATCTAAGCTTCTCTTAATCTTTGCTTGTAAGTCTTTTCTGGTTCGGGATCGTGAGGAACGATTTCCTTTCCATCATGGGTTCTTCGCATAAACCTAAGAAAAGATCATGCGAAAACACTCAAGTAGAGTATTTAAAAGCAACAAGGGCAATTGCCCCGAAAGACAGGCGAAACTGGCTTGGCCTACACCAAGTCCCCGACAACGGCGCCAAAAACTTGTTCGCTCCAAAAGGTGTGTGCAAGCTTTCAAATTTCTAACCCAAGAAGTGTGCTTGAACAATTATGCGAACCCGCAGTGTAAGAATCAATTGTAATAAAAGCAAGAATTTTAGGGGTCGATCACAGGGACTTAGGAGAAACAAAGCACAAAATCAGGTTGTAAAATATTACAATTAACTGAAAGCAATTAAAGCAATCAAAGATGATGTATAAGTCAAGCAAGGCGAAATGTGGATTCTAGAGATTAAAGCATCTAGTTGTGGTTCCGACTCAAGATCTCAAAGGATAATGCGGACAAAGCTGAGGTTTGCAAAGGGAAGGTGTTTCTAAGGTGGGAATAGATTACCGGGTAAGTCTCACTACTCACTATCCCAAACAAAAGTTCCTTTTACCGGGTAAGTCTCAAGGTACTAAGGAAAGGAACTATAATCTCAAACCAACACACAACCCAAGGGAATAGAATCAACCTTTACCGGGTAAGTCTCAGGCTAACTCACAAAGATAGGATGAAAGCACACTCAAACCCTAATAAAGGATAAAACTTTATTACCTACACTCATGATCTTGGGTAAACAAACAAAGGAATCAACGGCTAAGTCTCATCCTAGGTTTGCATTGAACCAGGAAAGGTACAATAAGAATAGGATTTGGCAAACTTAGACTCTTAACTCAGATAAGGTTCAGGAAAGGTCACATATTTCAGTCAGATTCCACCCCGGCCGAGATGTACAACGACTGAGCGAGGTGTTCTAGGGTTAAGGTAAAGACTCGAGCTTTCATGGTCCTGTTGGGATTAAGATCATTCTATCATCGTCTTTCCCACAACTTTCAACCAATCACCCTAGAATCGCATAAGAAGCTTAGCTAACAATCATCATGATAACAATAATCAAATTAATGGAAAAGGACTCAATATTCGAACAAGAAAACCTTAAGGAAAAGGTCTCAATAACTTAATCAAATAATCAACAAACAAGCGTTCCTCAATCACAACTTAGCAAAGACAACAAACCAAAAGTAATCTAAGAAGATCTTACAAACTCCTTCAAAAGCCAACTCCAACTATGATTCCTTCCTTCGTTGAACTTCAATCCTTCAATACTTCCTTCAATGCTGGAGAACAAAGCTCCTTTGATCCGTAGATTTCAGGACGGCCGAATTGTAGAAAATCCAACCCTTTATATAGGAAAATTATCTTCCAAAGATAAATTATCTTAGAAAGATAAATTCTTAGAAAATTTATCCATATCCCTCAAAATAAATCAGCCAAATATAATATCTTCCATCCAAAAATCCAGCCAAAAATATAAGATATCCTCTTTCCAAAAATAAAAGATCTCAGCCAAAAATAAATATCTCGCCGGCGACAAGGTGTTCGCCTCGGTCAGAACGCTCCTCAAGATCACCTCGGTCGAGGTGATACTGTAGCTGACCGAGGTGAATCTCAACTGAATGTGAACTCTCTCGAATTTGGTCCAAAGTCAATTTTCTTAATCATTTCCATGCTTCCTGAGATCTTCCTTAAGCTCCAGAATGTAGCTCCAATGACTCTTCAACTTCTTAGCTCCATTATAGTCCAAAACTTGCCATTTTACCTACAATTACAACGAAACTAGGTGTAGACCTCGATTCCCGCAAGGGTAGACAAAACAACAATATAATCGAAGAATATACATCCATACATGCAGATTATTTAAGATAAAACGTCTAAACTAGTCCAAAAATATAGACTATAATACATGCTATCAAAGACCTATGAGAAGAACTACCCGACTCATGACATCGAGCTGGTTGCAGTAGTTCGTGCTTTGAAGATCTAGCGACACTACCTTTATGGGGCAACGTGCCAGATCTTCACTGATCATAAGAGCCTAAAGTATATATTCACTTTGCGGGAGTTGAATAACCGTCAAAGGAGCTGATTAAGGATTTCGACTTGGAGATACTATATAATCCGGGCAAGGCGAATGTGGTCGCCGACGCCCTTAGCCGGAATACGCCTTGAGAGAATGCGATAGCTAGGTTGACAGCTCAGCCTAAGCTGTAGAGAGACCTGGACGGGTTGGAGTTAGACATTAATTTCCCGGACATAGACGGTCACTTGTCTACCCAAGAGCTATTACCTAATCTATTGGGAGAGATCTGACATAAACAAGGGAATTTCCCTACATTGTTGAGGATTTGAGACTAGATGTCTCAAGGAGAGGCATCACTATTTCAGGTGGGTGCCGATGGACTACTAAGATGCCACGAGCGCGTTTGTGTACCGGCAAACCGAGAGTTGAGACAGAGGATCTTAGAGGAGGCTCACTCTACCCCTTACTCAGTGCATCCAGGTGCGAGTGAGATGTACCAGGACGTGAGGTGGTCCTTCTAGTAGGTCGGGTTGAAGCCCGACGTGGCTAGATACGTAGCCCAATGTGCGACTTGTCAACAGGTCAAGATCGAGCACCACAGGTCTGGAGGAGAGCTCCACCTATTACTAGTTCCGTAGTGAAAATGGGATGACATCTCCATGGATTTCGTTACCGGCCATAGACAAAGCCGAGGTTATGATGCCATCTGTGTGATAGTAGACCATCTGGTCAAGACCACACGTTTCATTCCTATCAACGAAACATGGCCGGTAAGTATGTTGGTTGAGGAGTTTACTAGACAGATAGTGAGGCTCCACAGGGTACCGATGACCATCGTCTCGGACAGAGACAATCGATTTACCTCGAGATTTTTGCATCAAGTGCATGCCGTCTTATGTACGAGTCTGCATTTCACGACAACGTATCATCCATAGACGGACGGATAGTTGGAGAGGACCATCAAGACTTTAGAGGATATGTTGAGAGCATGCATGCTAGATTGGGGCCAGGTGTGGCCCGATCATCATCCGTTGGTAGAGTTCTCATATAATAACAATTGGCATGCGTCGATTGGGATGGCTCCGAATGAGGATTTGTACGGGCGGAGATACCGTACACCACTTTGTTGAGAGGAGCCGAGTAGCGATAGTAGAGTCGCACCAGAGCATTTACTTGATTATATGGCTCGAGTAACCTTGATACGGGAGCGTATGCTGGCAGCGTAGAACCTCCAAAAGTCCTACACGGACAAGAGGCGCCGACCCTCGGAGTTCAGAGTAGGAACTCAAGTTTGGTTGCGGGTATCCCTGACGCAGGGCGTCCGACGCTTTGGCGTCAAGGGGAAGTTACCCCCGGTATGTTAGACCGTTTGAGATCTTAAAGCGAGTCGGAGAGGTAGTGTACCGACTAGCCTTACCGTTGAGACTGGAGGGAGTTCCCCCAATCTTTCACATGTCTCAACTTAGGGAGTACATACCGGACCCAAGACACATCATCAGCTATGAGGACTTAGTAGTTGAGCCAGACCACACCTTTGTGGAGCATCCGGTAGCGGTCTTGGATAGGAGTACGAGACGATTACGCTCCAAAGACATACCGATGATGCGAGTTCAGTGGTCGCGATGAGGAGCCGACGAGGCTACTTGGGAGGCGGAAGATAGTATCCGGAGGAACTATCCGGAGTTCTGGTCTGAGTTATCTGTCAAGAGATGATCATCGGGTTAGTTTTAGACCCATTTTATATATGCTTACTTGTGTATGATATGATGTGTGTACATCTGCTTAGACTTGTGATCTATAAGTTGGGTTTTTGTCTTGAAATGATGGTTGTCATAGTAGTATGTTAGAAAATTGCGACTTTCACATGAGTTGTGTTGATCTCTAGGGTTTCTAGACCGTGAGGATCGTTCCGGTGTAAGTTTCGGGACAAAACTTGTTTTTAGAGGGTGATGATGTAACATCCGGTCCTTTTGGAGGCTCTTTAGGATAGGACTCGGGTGGTTTACCCGCAGGGCGGCCAATTGGCCCCACAAGTGCGTCAACCCGTGGGGGCGACCACTATTTCCCACGGGGCGGGTAAGTAGTGGGCCGTGTCGTTTTATTTCGTAACCGACGACGGTTATGATAGCATGAATTATTGTCTAATTTTGGGGTTTGTTTAGACGTTTTTTCTTCAATAATCTGCATATTTGTATGTATATTATGTGATTATATTACCATTTCATCTACCTTTGCGGGAATCGAGGTCCACACCTAGTTTTGTTGTAATCGTAGGTAAAATGGCACATTTTGCATCAAAAAGGAGCAAAAGGAGCTATGGAGTCATTGGAGCTACATTCAGGAACATAAGGAAACATCCAGGAAGCATAGCCATGGATTAGAGATTCACTTTGGACCAGATTTGAGAGAATTCACATTCAGTTGTGATTCACCTCGGTTGACTACAGATTCACCTCGACCGAGGTGACCCAGAGAAGTCGACTCGACCGAGGCGAACACCTCGGACGCGGCGAGAATATTTTATTCTTGGCTGAGATCTTTTATCTTTGGAAAGAGGATCTTATATTTTTGGGCTTGGCTCCTGGAAGGAAGAAGATATGATAGATCATATATTTTACCTATTTTTATGGGAAGAGATCTTTTTAAGATATCTTATCTTTGGAGAGTAATTTTCCTATAAAAAGGGTCGGATTTCCCACAAATCCGACATCCGCTATCACCTCGGTTACACCTAATACACCGCTGCAGCCATACTCCAGTTGAGAGATTTGAAGAACCTTTTTGAAGGTTGAAGGAAGAAAGTCTATAGTTTTTATAGCTTTTGAAGGGTTTTTGTAAGATTATCTTAGATTCCCTTCCTCTTTCTTGTCTTGTTGGATTTCTATCCAAGGAACGCTTGTTGGTTTGATAATTGATTCAGTTATTGAAGTCTTTCTCTTAAGGTTTTCTTGTTCAATTATTCTCTTTCTTCCCATATATTTGATTAATACTTTCATGATGATGAGTGGCTAATCTCTTTGTATGATTCTAGGGTGATTGGCTGAAGGTTGTGGGAAAAACAATGATAGAATAATCTTAATCACAGTAGGATCCTGAAAGTTCAAGTCTTTACCTTAACCCTAAGCATCTCGCTTAGTCGATGAACATCTCGGCCGGGGTGGAATTCTTCTGACCGAGGTGACTTATCTGATCCGAAACTGAGAGTTAAGTGTTAGAGTTTGCCAAATCCTATTCTTATTACACCTTCCCTGGTTCAATGCAAGCCTAGGATGAGACTTACCCGGTAATTCCTTTGTTTGTTTACCTAAGATCATAAGTGTAGGTAATAAAGGTTTATCCTTTATTGGGGTTTGAGTGTGCTTTCATCCCATCTTTGTGAGTTAGCCTGAGACTTACCCGGAAAAGGTTGATTTTATTCCCTTAGATGGTGTGTTAGTTTGAGGTTATAGTTCTTTATCTTAATTCCTTGAGACTTACCCGGTAATAGGAGTTACGGTTTGGGATTAGTGAGTAGTGAGACTTACCCGGTAATCTATTCTACTTTAGAAATGTAACACCCCGAATTCTCAGAACTCGGGACATTACTGGTTAGGACCTCACAATGGGTCCCGACCTCAGTTTGACAACAATATTACTAGGATCTTGCAACAAGACACAAATAAGAAAAACCGAAATTCATAAAATGTACTTGTAAAAGGATGAATGCAAAAAGTCTAACAGCCTATCGTACTTAAACAACGGAAAAGACTAACTGTCTTAACAAAAGGGAAAGACAGCAACGCAACAACCCAAACCCCCACTCTAAAGAGTACGGAGACCCGGCTGACCACTACTTCCGGATCACTCAGCTGTTGTTCTAACTTGTAGTAAAACTAAAAACACAACAAAACAACCATTAGCTAGTTATCTAAACATTAGGAGAATAATAATAGCACACACACATAAAATAATAAACACTCATCATGCTTTCAAACAATCCATTTATTATCTTCAATTAAGTCATTCACTCTAATGATACTTATTTTGTGACACGAGGGATTCCCAAACCTCGCCTCCGCCCACGTGTACCCATCAGGAGTGGATCCGATGCATCTCACCGTGTACCTGGATGGTCTGGGTATAGAGAACCTCCCAGTCTCTTGGGAGAGCTGGGCAGTGATGTCACGGCCCATTATACATACACTTGGGCCTTAACACATAATAACCACGGTCGTCCTAACAAGTTATTTTTATTATAACACACATTGCACACACACTACCATTATCACCCAACTAATATCTAGAAACCAGCTAAGTAAGTCGCAAGGACTTACCTGAGTAAAATCACACTCTAACAAGTCTCAAATCGGTCCGTACTCGTGGTAACTCCAACGCCTGTCAAATAAGGCATGTGGATCAAAATCACATCCAGATGTCCAACCTCATGCGAAGGAATAACGGAAAAAGTTCTCTTACGGTAAAAGACCATTTTACCCTTAGTACCGAAAATTCTCAAAGTCTTTCATTTAGTTCTAAAATTTTCTTTTAGAACCTATGCCCATAATTTAGTTCTCATTGAAAAGTTTGGTGAGGATTTAGTAAGGTTTTATAAGAATTATCCAACATTCTTAATTTATACCATAGTCGTTACGGTTCGACTTTGGGTTCATATACACGGCTTTGATAAGGGTAATAAATTCCGAGATAAAATCCTAGCTTCTCTATGGTATACATATTAAACATAGGGGTAAAGATATCTCCAAAATATTTAACCATAGTCCTTTCATAAATCTCCAAAGTTGAGGTAAAAGCTGAAATTTCCCATACTTAGTCTATTTTCCCCTGCTGTAAAAACAGCTCAAGTTCTCTACTTCGGGACCTTATAAGTTCTAATCCGACCGTTAACTTTCTCCCAAATTTTAACACAGTAAACTAAGTATTTCAATCTACAAAATATCAAAAACTTAACGGTGGATTCTCGATCTAAGCTATAGAAATTAGGTTTTAAAGTCAGCAGGTCGAAGCTGAAATGTAAGGGGTGCAGACGGTCCTAGGTTCGAGTCCCTCTGCTAGCTTTTCCAAACATAATTATATGTCAAAACCAAAGAAGGAACATAGGTTTGCGGTTCGAATCTCATGGGCACAACTTCTAGCAACTCTATATCCAACATCTTTGGTTCTAAGCTTATGAACAACATGTTCTAGTGATCTCAGTCTAGCCATACGAGATTGATGTTCACAACAAAACAGGTACTGCTATTCATCCCTAACTCTAGACAGCAACAATGATAAAACATCTCAACTCTCATTGTATAGTGTGTAGAAAGAAGACAAGAAGAAAGCTCTAGAGGCCCAGGATTTGCTGACCGTCAGTAAAGAAGCTTCCGGCCATGACTGTTGTCGACCGGAAGGGGCTTGGCTCACTTCTGCTATGCCGGAAACCTCGCTGGTAGAAGAAGCTCGAGGGTACATGAGGATGAGCCTGCGCAGGTCACCCGGGAGCTTTCAGTTTGGATTTCTGGGGTTCAAAACGAGAAGAAGGATGACTGGCTTACTTTGAATCCGTGCGGTCTGCAGAGGGAGCGTCGCTTATGAAGAGGAGTGCAGGGTGGCAAGGGATGTCTGTGTTCTGCGCCGTAGGTGAGTCGCCTGCGCAGAAGGTCAACGGAGGACTCGACCCTAGATCTGGCGTCGATTCGAAGAAGACGTGCAGAAGGTCGGAAGGGTTCTTCAATGGCGGAAAGGAGAAGATGCTGCTTCACCTGTGCGGCTGTGTTGCTGCATAGCAGGGATGGAAAAGATATACAGCACCAGGGGAGGGAGGTGTCGGCGGCGGTGGGGGAGGCTGAGGTGCTTGCCTCCAGCGGTAACGGCGCGGCTCTTGTGCGGAGGACCGGTGCTGAACGTTTCCTTTCACTGGCCGGCGTCGATGTTCAGTTCCGGCGCAGGCGGTTGCTGCTATGTCGATAGGAAACGTGGAAAGGTAGCAGGTAAGGTTTAGGTTTAGTTTAGGGTTACAAATGATTAGATTAGGTTAGCAACTAATTAGGTTTAAGGTTAGGGTAGATTTGGGGTGGGCTGAAATTATCTTTGGGCCGGATCCAATGGGCCAGCTCATCACATAAAACAAACGGGCTGAAAGAATAATCGTTATTCGTACGGAATCGTTCTTCGGTGTTTGAGATGTACGGAATTATTTATGGTTATATAAATTATCATTTTATGTGCATCAAGGTCACATAAAATGATAGAATTTAGATTTTTTTTATTTCATTTAAGAGAAAAGCGGTTGGCGGATCGGAATCCGATTTGATCCGGGATTAAACCGAAATTAAAATTTTCGGTTATTACATCAGTGCCCTCTTAAAATAAGTTTTGTCCCGAAACTTAAAATAATGTATCTAGTCAAACAACTTTCTTTGTATAACTTGGTTTCATAAAATTTCTGTGTTCTATCATGCAACTATTCAATCATCATACTCAGACACACATTACATAAAATATAATCACTCAATCCAGCATAACACACGAACGGTCAAACAACACACATCCGAAAACTAACTCATCAATATAGGAGTAACATCTAACCCCGCAGAGAACTCGGGGTAATTACGTCTAAGACACTCCTCTGTCTCCCAAGTGGCCTCATCGGCTCCTCGTCTAGACCACTGGTTCCTCGACATCGGTATCTCCTCGGACCGCAGACGTCTAGTACTGCGCTCCAGGACAACTACTGGGTACTCCACAAATGTATGGTCGGCTCAACTATCAGATCCTCATGACTGATGACGTGTCTCGGATTCGGTAGGTACTCTCTCAACGGTCTGGCTTTCTAAACTTACTTTAAGCTCTTTGATGACTCTCCAAACCATAATGATCTTAAACTTCTGTCGGCACTTTGTTAAGTGCATAAGACTCTTTTGTAATACAAACTGCTTGGCCCGGTTTCCTCAATGTGACCTAATCGGATCGTTCCTTAATTAATGGATTGTCACCTACTTCTCGTCAAGCTTTCAAATTTATAAACTTAAAACAACACATACACACACACCCAAGTGGGCCTTTTCATATAGATCTCTAATTCCTTAACTTGAAATCATAGTTAACCTAACATTGATTTTCTTCATTTGTGGGTTATGGGCCTACTACGCTTCTGGTGTAACACCCATGAGTCACAATGGCGTCTTCTTGAAGGTTAACATGATTTACCCAACTCCCACCTATACTTCCTTTCTAATACTAGCAAGATTCTCTTCAAACAGACCCTTACTCTCTCACTCCGTAGTCTGTTCTTCACCAACTAGTAAGCAACTTCTAACCCGATTCTCTCCATATCCTTAGATCATCCCAGAAGGTTTTCGTTGCCTACTTGGGGAATGCTCCAAGGCATCGATAAGGTTACCTCTTTAATCCGCAGTCATCAATGTCTCTTCTTAACAGTACCTACTCGTCAAAACCAACACTTACACGTCTTAAGCTGACGTCGGTCAGTCTATAATTGACTTATCTCAATATCTCGGACTTACTCTTCTCATACCTATATTGGCGTTAAATTCTTGGTGAGCATCATCTGCCCGACTAATCCTTTCATGCTTTGCTAATTCGTTTTATCTTCCACACTTCTGTTTCCTTAGGCTAACTCTACTTCTCGAGCCCAACTGGGTCATTCATCCTGACATAATAAGTCATTCCAAGTCTTCCACGATGGCCGGTAAGTGTCTTTGTAGTTCTAGGGACTTTAATTATCATTTCTTTGTCGTTCCCCTTGCATGGACCGTCGGTGTTTACGACTTAGGTCCTGTGATAATTGGGGTCACCTTGGACTTTCGAGTCTACCAAGGTCGTTCTCATATATACATTCCTTCGTTGGTGTTACCGGCAATATTACTTCATGCAACGCCGTTCTCACACTTGTATAGTCTACATCTTACTTCTCCACTCCATTGTAGGCATCCACTCCATGTACTTTAGATCCTCATATCCGGGTCGACATTTTATCTCTTTTGGTCTCTCAAGCTCTTCTTGTGAATTCTTCTACTAGGTAACTCATCTTATATGTTCTTCTTCTCTACATTGGTCCCCAACTGTCTGTTGATCATTACTACCCATTATGTGTTGGAACTTCAGTTACTTTGTACTCTTGCCTAGATTTCCTACGGACATCCACATCTCAAGACTTTATTTAAAATTAGCATGACCCGCATTTTGATACATGACTTTCCTTCTCACCGGTTAAGTTATACGCTTGGTTTACACTTAATCCATCATAGTGTCCTCAGTCCGATAGTATGATTTTTATTAAACATCTAATGGTACCATTTGTATACGACACATCAGATGCATATGATTTTCTCACCAATTAAATTTTTCGCATTGCATTTATTATGTTTCCCTTATACTCATGTCGCTTTACCTTCTTTAAATCTTTACCCCGTAAGATAGTTAAATCCCTTTGAGTTTTCTCGTACACGCTTTACGAAGCACGTTGGTTGGTCTTATTACTTTATCAACTCTTATGTCATCCATTGAGCTTGAATTTTCATCGGAGTACCACCATTTCTCATTACTTTTATATAGACGCATTTCGGTAATTATCTTATTGGGGTAATATCGGATCTATTAACAACCTTTAGTCATTCAACTTTACTCCTTCTCCTGTCTATACTAGCCAACATACAGATTCTATCTTCAATCACCTCACGACTCGATGAGACATATTACCAAGATACTAAGGTCATAATCTCTATGTTACTGCGTCTCTATAACTGTAGTTATTCTGTGTGACATCTTTAGTCAAAAAGGCTTCCTCTGTAAACCTCGGGAGAGCACCATCAGTCTCATATGTGTGGCATGTTAAGCACCTTCTGTCTTGATTGACGTTGGACATAATCAAAATCATCTGCTTCTTCTTACTCCTCTAGTTCTTCTTACAGGGATCCCTTCATACTAACTTTGATGTATCTTTCCTTAGTCAGTAGTAAGCAACTACTCACAACAATTCTGTTTACACCATCACTATCATCAACTGTCATTACTGACCGTCCAGAGCTTCTCTTTAAATTCTTTATTAGAGTTCTCATATTGGACTCATTCAATGTTACCATCAGGTTACTAGTACTTGTTATTGATTTAACTTCACCATTGTCGTCGTTGATCTCTGGAAGAAATTTTCCAAATGTCGATAAAATTCCTTTATAACCTTGTGGTTATTCTTATCTGTCAACCAACCATCACTAGTTAGCCAACACGTGTAAATTCTCTGTTGTTACCAATTAGTTTGTAGTTGACCTTCTATAAGATCGTAGACTTACTTTTCTTCTATCCCTTTTAAGATTTAATATACCAGGTGAAAATATATTTCTTCCCTTTATACTCCTTTAGCTCCTTCTACAAACTACACTCCTATAGGAGCACTATACTCTTACTAGTCTAGCTGTATCTTCGTCTTCCGTCAACGGACTTATCGATTCTTCCACAATAAAGTGTAGGTATTCCTCCATGATTCTTTTAACCCGGGTTATTGTCCACTTGCGGTTCTCTTTTATGACCCGCTAGTGTTATTAACTTAAATCTCTTCGTGAATGAGAAGTTATTAGAGACCCTCGTGTTCACCAAGACCATTCTCCTACACTCTTCTTCCTTGAGTGTTGTTTGTAATGCTGCCTTTACAGAAACTGATTATTGTTGTATCACGGTCTAGGTCGAAATTCTCGTCTGTTCTACGAGATCACTCCACTTCCATGTTGATGAGATCTACCTTTCCCTTTCTGGCAACGCGTAAGCTTCCAAGTTGCAGCTCTTAAATTCTTCCTATTTGGATGGATAATGTATCTTGTGTTGACTTCTATACTTTTGACTGTCTCGGTTATCAATCTGGATTGTGGTCTCAAGTAAAATGTTGAGAGTGATCATATTCCGCCTTGCTTTTGGCATCAACTTTCACTTCCTAGCCTGTCAGTGAGCTTAAATTTTATGTCTCTTTTCTTGATCGCTACTATATCTCCCTTTTGACTTTCATGTCTATGGCAATTTCCGACGTCATCCTCTTTGTCTGTGAAGTCACTTTACACAACTTGGAAGAGCCTCTAAGTTGTCGTTCTCAAAATTCCCTAGTTGGCGATCATTCCTTGCTTCTCCGGAACTATTCTCTTGTATATCCTTCATTTGATCCCGTTGAGTTGACTCAGGTTCCGCATGCCATTTTCGTGGGTATTATCTTGTAGTGTTCACTCTTCCATCTCCATGTTCCTCAACGAGTTCACTGGATTGATCGGGTGTTTGCCTAACTTAATGCTCATAAGCTTAGCATATTTAGGTGTGTCAACTGAATCAGGATCTCATTCGGTTATCTCCATTAAGGACATAATATACCTATAAATTTCTACTAATCTTCTGCATATATTTATTTATACTACATATCTTTATAATCAAGTTATCACGTCCAACAAAAGTAAAACCTAAAGTTCATACTAAGCATACTGAGATCCGCGGTAGTAGTGGTGGTCAGCCGTACTTTTCGATCCCCAACCAGCTTATACATGCATTTGAAAACCAAAAGTTCTTTTTAAAACTCAGATCCCTTTTCGGGTTCTGCTTAAGTACTTATTCGGTCTTTCAGAAGATTTCAAGTGTCATTGTTGTCAACCTAGAGCTCTGATACCATGTTGTAACACCCCGAATTCTCAAAACTCGGGACATTACTGGTTAGGACCTCACAATGGGTCTCGACCTCAGTTTGACAACAATATTACTAGGATCTTGCAACAAGACACAAATAAGAAAAACCGAAATTCATAAAATGTATTTGTAAAAGGATGAATGCAACAAAGTCTAACAGCCTATCGTACTTAAACAACGGAAAAGACTCTCTGTCTTAACAAAAGGGAAAGACAACAACGCAACAACCCAAACCCCCACTCTAAAGAGTACGGAGACCCGGCTGACCATTACTTCCGGATCACTCGCTGTTGTTCTAACCTGCAGTAAAACTAAAAACACAACAAAACAACCATTAGCTAGTTATCTAAACATTAGGAGAATAATAATAGCACACACACACATAAAATAATAAACACTCATCATGCTTTCAAACAATCCATTTATTATCTTCAATTAAGTCATTCACTCTAATGATACTTATTTTGTGATACGAGGGATTCCCAAACCTCGCCTCCGCCCCCGTGTACCCATCAGGAGTGGATCCGATGCATCTCACCGTGTACCTGGATGGTCTGGGTATAGAGAACCTCCTAGTCTCCTGGCAGAGCTGGGCAGTGATGTCACGGCCCGTTATACATACACTTGGGCCTTAACACATAATAACCACGGTCGTCCTAACAAGTTATTTTTATTATAACACACATTGCACACACACAACCATTATCACCCAACTAATATCTACAAACCAGCTAAGTAAGTCGCAAGGACTTACTTGAGTCAAATCACACTCTAACAAGTCTCAAATCGGTCCGTACTCGTGGTAACTCAAACGCCTGTCAAATAAGGCATGTGGATCAAAATCACATCCAGATGTCCAACCTCATGCGAAGGAATTACGGAAAAAGTTCTCTTACGGTAAAAGACCATTTTACCCTTAGTACCGAAAATTCTCAAAGTCTTTCATTTAGTTCTAAAATTTTCTTTTAGAACCTATGCCCATAATATAGTTCTCATTGAAAAGTTTGGTGAGGATTTAGTAAGGTTTTATAAGAATTATCCAACATTCTTAATTTATACCATAGTCGTTACGGTTCGACTTTGGGTTCATATACACGGCTTTGATAAGGGTAATAAATTCCGAGATAAAATCCTAGCTTCTCTATGGTATACATATTAAACATAGGGGTAAAGATATCTCCAAAATATTTAACCATAGTCCTTTCATAAATCTCCAAAGTTGAGGTAAAAGCTGAAATTTCCCATACTTAGTCTATTTTCCCCTGCTGTAAAAACATCTCAAGTTCTCTACTTCGGGACCTTATAAGTTCTAATCCGACCGTTAACTTTCTCCCAAATTTTAACACAGTAAACTAAGTATTTCAATCTACAAAATATCAAAAACTCAACGGTGGATTCTAGATCTAAGCTATAGAAATTAGGTTTTAAAGTCAGCAGGTCGAAGCTGAAATGTAAGGGGTGCAAACGGTCCTAGGTTCGAGTCCCTCTGCTAGCATTTCCAAACATAATTATATGTCAAAACCAAAGAAGGAACATAGGTCTGCGGTTCGAATCTCATGGGCACAACTTCTAGCAACTCTATATCCAACATCTTTGGTTCTAAGCTTATGAACAACATGTTCTAGTGATCTCAGTCTAGCCATACGAGATTGATGTTCACAGCAAAACAGGTACTGCTATTCATCCCTAACTCTAGACAGCAACAATGATAAAACATCTCAACTCTCATTGTATAGTGTGTAGAAAGAAGACAAGAAGAAAGCTCTAGAGGCCTAGGATTTGCTGACCGTCAGTGAAGAAGCTTCCGGCGATGACTGTTGTCGACCGGAAGGGGCTTGGCTCACTTCTGCTATGCCGGAAACCTCGCTGGTAGAAGAAGCTCGAGGGTACGTGAGGATGAGCCTGCACAGGTCACCCGGGAGCTTTCAGTTTGGATTTCTGGGGTTCAAAACGAGAAGAAGGATGACTGGCTTACTTTGAATCCGTGCGGTCTGCAGAGGGGTAGCGTCGCTTATGAAGAGGAGTGCAGGGTGGCAAGGGATGTTTGTGTTCTACGCCGTAGGTGAGTCGCCTGCGCAGAAGGTCAACGGAGGACTCGACCCTAGATCTGGCGTCGATTCGAAGAAGACGTGCAGAAGGTCGGAAGGGTTCTTCAATGGCGGAAAGGAGAAGATGCTGCTTCACCTGTGCGGTTGTGTTGCTGCATAGCGGGGATGGAAACGATATACAGCACCAGGGGAGGGAGGTGTCGGCGGCGGGGGGGGAGGCTGAGGTGCTCGCCTCCAGCGGTGACGGCGCGGCTCTTGTGCGGAGGACCGGTGCTGAACGTTTCCTTTCAGTGGCCGGCGTCGATGTTCAGTTCTAGCGCAGGCGGTTGCTGCTATGTCAATAGGAAACGTGGAAAGGTAGCAGGTAAGGTTGCGGTTTAGTTTAGGGTTACAAATGATTAGATTAGGTTAATAGCTAATTAGGTTTAAGGTTAGGGTAGATTTGGGCCGGGCTGAAATTATCTTTGGGCCGGATCCAATGGGCCAGCTCATCACATAAAACAAACGGGCTGAAAGAATAATCGTTATTCGTACGGAATCGTTCTTCGGTTTTTGAGATGTATGGAATTATTTACGGTTATATAAATTATCATTTTATGTGCATCAAGGTCACATAAAATGATAGAATTTAGATTTGTTTTATTTCATTTAAGAGAAAAGCGGTTGGCGGATCGGAATCGATTTGATCCGGGATTAAACCGAAATTAAAATTTTCGGTTATTACAAGAAACACCTTCCCTATGCAAAAACCTCAGCTTTGTCCGCTTATCTTTAGATCTTGAGTTGGAACCACAACTAGATGCTTTAATCCCTAGAATTGCATATTTCCTTTATTGACTTTTATTATCTTTGATTGTTTTAATTGCTTTGTGGTTAGTAATTTCTAAAGCTTACCTATTCCGACTTTGTTTCACTAAATCCCTGTGATCGACCCCTGGAATTCCTTGCTTTTTACTACGATTGACCCATACACTGCGGGTTCGCATCCTTGTTTTAAGCTTACATCTAGGGTTATAAATTTAAAGCTTGCACACACCGTTTGGAGCGAACAAGTTTTTGGCGCCATTGCCGGGGACTTGGTCTAGACCGAGCCGGTTACGGTTTGCTTTTGGGGCACTTTCCCCCGTGTCTACTAACCACTCTACTTGAGTGACTTTTGCAGGTTCTTTCTTAGGTTTATGCGATGAACCCGCACTGGTACGATCCCGAACCAAAAAAGACATACAAACGACGCTTAAGAGAAGCAAAGATGGCCAACCAAGATAATCGCGATCTTGAGGCCGAATTGAAAGAGGCGTTAGAATAGCTACGCCTCAGCAGGGAAGAACTAAGGCAAGAGAAAGAAGAAACTCGCACCAGGACTGAAGCAATCGAAGCAGATATGGCAACCTTACGAGACTAGTATCTACTTCGACCGAGGGAAGATCCAGTTCCCGATGCTGGACCGATGCAGGTCCCAGTCGCAGACCCTCGACCGAGGCAGGTCCTAGTACCTGATGCCCCGGCCGAGGTACTTCCACCTCGGATACCAGTCCGAGGCGCTCTTTTTGTAGGAATCCCGCAAACCCTAGGTCAAAGGATGGACCCCAATCAACAACTGAGGCGTCCAGGAGTTAACCTAGGAGATCCGGCGGACCATGACTACGAACTTCGACCGCAAGTTCTCTCCATGATTCTCCAATGCCAGTTTGGAGGGCTAGAGAAGTAATCCCCACATCAACATCTGCAGAACTACGAGATCTTGATGGAGACCTTGAGACCCTCAAGAATAGAAAACAACAACTACAAGCTAAGACCTTTTTACTTTTCTTTAAAAGATAGAGCTCTTACTTGGTATCAATCTCTTCCTCCAGGAAAAATTAGCACTTGGGAGGAGATGACTACGGAATTCTTGACTAAATTCTTTCCCCCCTCTAAAACCGCTGAAATGAGAGAGAAGATTAATGCATTCATTATGAAGGACAAGGAGAGCTTGTCCAAGTCATGGGAGAGGTTTAAGGACATTCTCTTGGATTGCCCACATCATGGGATTCCAAAGATAGAGTTGTTGGAGATATACTTCAAGGGACTGGACGGAAGCACCCAGTTCAACCTCCAACTACTTTCCGCCGGTAACTTTATGGACATGGCGATTGACGAAGCTTGGGACTTTATTGAGAAGCAAGCTTTGCATATGGAGAAATATACCCACCAAGGAGCGGAAGGTGGAGTTAAAAGAGTTAACTTCCAAGAAGCTCCGCCAAACAACAATCAACTCACGTCTTTGAAGAATGACGTGAAGCAATTGAAGGAACTCTTGGTTGCTCAAACCAAGAAGGAAGATCAAGGATCAAGGAGTAACAACAATGGATACCGTAACAACAACAAGGGTTCCCGGAACAACAACTACAACAACAATAGAGGATCCAACAGCAATAATTGGAGGGCGAACAACCAAAATTCTGGTAACAATCATTCTAACTCCAACTCTAACGATTCCTCTAATCCTTTCCTCTCTTCCCCTTCTTCTTCTCCTACTCCATTAAAGAGCCAGGGGCAAGGATCAAGTTCGTCCCAGCCAGAAAAGAAAGACGCGGTGCTGGAGGCTATCTTGATCAAGCTTAGTGCTATGGAGACTTCTATGACTTCATTTTCGAAGGCCCAAAATGCCTTTGAATAACAACTTGCTAGTAGGGCGAATGAAGCGCCAAGAGATCCAGGGAAGCTTCCAGCAAGGACGGAAAGCAACCCAAAGGGCCAGATTATGGCCATAACTACGAGGAGTGGACTGAAAACTGCAGATCCAATGCCTCGGTCGGTGCCAGTACAGACGAAGACCACCTCGGTCCAGGTGCAGTCGAAGAACACTTCGGCCGAGATGCCAACCGAGGTAGAGCCACAGAAATCGGAGGGGAAAACTGAAGTTTATGTTCCACCTCCTGCATATAAACCACCACTTCCATTCCCCCAGTCAAGGGCCAAAGCACATCTAGACAAGCACTTTGGTAAGTTCCTTGACTTGATGAATAAAGTGCACATTAGCATTCCTTTCCTTGATGCTATTCTAGGAATGCCCGCCTATGGGAAGTTCTTCAAAGAGATCCTATCAAGGAAGAGGAAACTAAAAGACTTTGGTGAAGTAAGGATGACATCTAAATCCTCGGAACTTATTCAAATCATGAAGGAGAAGATGCCACCTAAGTTGAGAGATCCCGGCTCATTTTGCATTCCCATTCAAGTTGGGGATGTCACTTGTGAAGCCCTATGTGATCTAGGAGCCAGCGTGAGCATCATCCCGCTGGAGCTATGTGTGAAGATCAGACTTGGAGAGCCCAAGCCGGTCAAGATTCGATTATACATGGCGGATCGCTCCATTACCCATCCCGTGGGCATTTTGGAAGACGTTCCGGTTAAGTTAGGTAACTTCTATTTACCTATAGACTTCGTTGTACTTGACATTCCCGCAGATTATCTTGTTCCTATCATTCTCGGGAGGCCATTCCTAGCAACTTCGGGTTGCAACGTGGATTGTAAGAACGCCAAGTTGAAATTCAACATTGGTGGAGATGAAGTGGAGTTCGCATTACTTGCAGCCATGAAAGGAGAGCAGCTAGGAGATGATATCTTCAACATCTATGATGAAGAAGAATCAAGAGAATTGGTGAGCTCTATCCTTACTAACGATCCACTTGAAAGAGTTATTAGTTTCAGTTTAATGGAGGAAGGTATAGATGCTTCTTGTGATGCAGATATACGGAGCTTAAAGGCACTAGAAGAAGATCCAAGAGCTAAAACTGAGACACTAATCCAGGAGACGAAGATCTCCAGTTTCGGTTCCAGTTACAGTACCTTGACCGAGGCACTTTCTAGACCAAGCGAGGCGACTGAAGAACATCTCGGTCAACGCCTCTGCGCCTCGACCGAGGTCGATGGCGAGATGATGTCAACTGTGACTGTTGAGAATAACAAACTTCTTACTCCTTTCTCTGACATTCATCCTCAGTTGGTGGAACATTCTATCCACCAACTTTCTGTTAATAAAGGACCTTGGTATGCTAATATTGTGAATTATCTTGTTTGCTAGGAAATACCGCCCGGATTGACGTACTCTCAAAAGAAGAGATTCTTCAAGGACGTACGCCATTACTATTGGGATGAACCGCTGCTATTCAAGCGCGGGCCGGATGGGATGCTTCGAAGATGCATTCTAGAAGATGAAGTGAATAGCGTCATACGGCATTGTCATTCACTTCCTTGTGGAGGACATGCTAGCACCGATAAGACATGCGCTAAGGTATTACGTTCCGGTTTCTTTTGGCCTACATTATTTAAAGATGTGCAATCGTTCGTTATCTCTTGTGATGCATGCCAAAGAATAGGAAATCTATCTAGGAGGAACGAAATGCCACTTAATAACATTCAAGAAGTGGAAATCTTTGATGTATGGGGGATAGACTTCATGAGAACTTTCCCTTCCTCCGGAGGAAACCTCTATATTCTTCTAGCAGTTGATTACGTCTCTAGATGGATTGAAGCCATTGCTTCCCCCACTAATGACGCCAAGGTGGTTGTGAAGTTCTTAAACAGGACTATCTTTCCACGTTTTGGAACTCCACGTATCATCATCAGCGATGGAGGGATGCATTTCATCAACCGGAAGTTTAAGGCACTTCTATCAAAGTATGGGGTAACCCACAAGGTAGCAACCCCTTATCACCCTCAAACTAGTGGACAGGTCGAGATCTCGAATAGAGAAATCAAAGCAATTTTGGAGAAGACCGTCTCTAGGACGAGGAAGGATTGGTCCATGAAATTGGACGACGCTCTTTGGGCCTACAGGACCGCATTTAAGACTCCCAAAGGTACCACCCCTTATAATTTGGTATATGGGAAGTCTTGTCATTTGCCCGTTGAGTTAGAACACAAAGCATATTGGGCGATCAAATGGTTGAACTTTGACATTAAGGAAGCCGGCAAGAAGCGGCTATTAGATATCAACGAGCTGGAGGAGCTGCGTTTGAACGCCTATGAGAATGCCAAAATCTATAAGGAAAGGACGAAGAAATGGCATGACAAGCGTATCACCCCTAAGGAGCTTAACGAAGGAGACTTAGTTCTACTCTTCAACTCCCGTCTCCGCCTCTTTCCAGGTAAGTTGAAATCTAGATGGACCGGACCTTATGTTGTGAAACATGTTTTTCCTCATGGTGTAGTTGAGATATGGGGCGAAACGAGCGGAAGCTTCAAGGTCAATGGTCATAGACTCAAGAAAATACAAACCGGAAATTCCGGTTGAGGAGGTTGCACCACTATACCTCGTTTGAGAGAAGCCGTATGGTCCAGCTAGCGACCTTAAACCAAGCGCTTCTTGGGAGGCAACCCAAGGTATTGCTTTCTTTTCCCTTTTTCTAGTCTAGCTTAAATAGTTTGATTTTGCTTTGCTTTGCTTTGTTTTTGGCGTCCTAGACAGACAACAGGTGATATCTAAGGAAGAAGTACATACAGGAGCATAACTGGAAGGACAGAAGTTCGAGAATTTGAGAAGACGAAGTTTGACTGAGGCACATCTCGGTTGCTGTCAAAGCACCTCGACCGAGATGATTCTTGAGCAACCGAGGCGACTAGGGTTTCTGAAGAACCACCTCGGTCCGTACCACCTCGGTCCAGTCGAGACCACCTCGACCGAGGTGACAGCAGTTCCAGAAAAGGGTATAAAAGGGGGGCTGAATTTCTCTCTCTTCCTTACCTACCTCCTCGACCGCGGCAGCTTCCTCGCCTCGCTTCGTCATTCTTCGCTCGTTTTCGACGATTCTTGCTTCTAAATTGCAAAGAAATGATAGAAGATCCTAGTGCAAGCGTCAATCTGCGAGAAAAACGAACCGAATCGACCGATTAGAGGTAAAATCAAAAAAAACCCTAATCTCGTTCTCTTCACTGTTTTGCTTCGAATTGGGCTTTCGTTGCCCTTGCATTTGCTGAGAAACAGATTAAGTACCCCATAGGAACCAGTTGTAGTGATTTTGGGGGAAAAGAACTGGATTTTTGAAGAAATTCGTCGCGCAGTTATTTGCCTCGGTCCAGTCATTCTGTGCCTCGGCCGAGGTGTTCTTGAGTTGTGTCAGGCCAACCGAGGTAATCTGACAGAGTGTTTGAGAAATGAGTTCAGATAGACAGCTTGTCCTGAGGGACAGATCCTCCCCTTCCCCTTCTTCTTCTTCCTCTAGACCTTATAGACCGGTGATCCACGAGAGACACTAGGTCGACTATAACCGTATTGCCGCCCGTCCAGTGATTGCACCGCGCTTCTTGGACATTTAAGCCTTTGATTGTCTCCATGTGGATGGAGATTTGAGGTGGATGATTTCTATGGTAGGGCTAGATCAGTTTATTGAGATCCGTGCACTTGCCTATTTAGAGCCTACTTTGGAGTTCATTAGCTCCTTCACCTACCTCCCCACAGAGCGTTCTGTGAAGTACCGGTTGATGAACCGGAACTTCTTAGTTACCTTAGAGTACTGGAGAGATGTATTTGGTTTCCCGGCTCCGACTGCTGTAGATTTTCGCTCCCGAGCTGTAGCTAGGGAGTTTTGGGGTCAGATTGCTCATGTAGTTGAGCACGCAGACAGATGGCGCCTTGGAGACTCCAGGGAGCGCATTATTTTTCACCTAGCCTTTAGGTTAGCTCACCGTATTTTCAGTGAGACGCTTTTGGCGCGTACTGAGACGCCCCAGAAGCTCCGACAGGGGGACCTTTTCAGCCTTTACTGCATGGTGACTGGAGGGATCCCAGACTTTGGCTTGATGCTGGTAGAGGATCAGCACAAGATCAAGGCCAAGGCGAAGGGGGATATCTATTGCGGAGGCCTCGTGACTCACATAGCGAGTTACCAAGATATGGATCTCAGAGCATGTACCATGGTGGCGGCTGCCAAGCCGCTAGGACTTCAGGAGATGATTACTCGGAGGATTCTGGTTCCCCGAGGACTCACTATGCCGTATGTAGCTATGCCATGGGAGCCGACTACACCACAGGGGATCAGATGGTCGCCCCAGTTCTCAGTTTATGATCCTCACTACTGGCAGACTGCTTGGATCTTGTTGATGGAGGATGCTAGAGAGGTAGCAGCTGCACCTGCTGAGGAGGTTGAGGTAGAGGAGGAGACTACTGATGATGATGACAGGGATGGTGGAGTTCCTATGGATACAGGGACTGATACTGCTAGGACGAGTGCGCCGGTCATTGATTTAGATGATGACGATACTGAGACCGCGCCGGCTGCATCACCAGTCCGACCTGCTAGGCGTAGGGTACGCCGACAAAGAGATCTAGAGGCTCACCGTCGGATCGATGATCTGACGGATCAGATGATAGACTCTTATGCTGCCCTTAATGTGGACATCGATGAGAGATTTGCCGCCCAGCACCGACAGATCGACAGTTGGACTCATCAGATGCTAGAGAGCCAGCATTATCAACGTCGGATGATGGAGATCCAGTTTCAGCAAACTATGGGTTATCCATTTGACCCGTCCTAGTATCCGTACATGCCACCACCACCACCACCGGATCAGGATTATTGAGAGCTTGCAGGATTTTTCTTTCTTATTTATTATGCAGCTCAGCTTTATGTCCGGTGAGTACTTTATTTTCTTTAGACTTATTTTGACTCACTGGGACAGTGTGTCCCAAGTATGGGGTGTTTATGTATTATTTGACTTATGTGATGTATGACACGATATTATCGGATATTTATGCTTCATTTTGCTTCTATGATTTTATCTGAAATTACATGCATGCATACAGGTTATTTGATTGAGAAAAACGTCAAAACTGGACAGAAAAAAAAAAAAAAAAAAATTTGACCTCGACCGGGGCAGTTCTGACCAAACGAGGTACTTCACCTCGGTTGACCTAAGAACACCTCGACCGAGGTGGTTTAACTGAGAATTTTCGAAACGATATTTGTGCTTCTTATCTGGATATGATCTCAGTGAAGATCT
Source organism: Fagopyrum homotropicum (assembly GCA_033239125.1). Lineage (NCBI taxonomy): Eukaryota > Viridiplantae > Streptophyta > Magnoliopsida > Caryophyllales > Polygonaceae > Fagopyrum > Fagopyrum homotropicum. The sequence goes on from BSWB01000003.1 coordinate 32,367,204, forward strand.
TGTTTACTGACTGGTTTTGAAATCTTTATGTGTTTGAAAGGTTTTATGATATGTTTAAGTTGCTAAATGCTTTATTTGAAATTTTTGGCATGTTTAATACTTTGTTTTTATCCAAATTATGTTGAATTTGAAGGTTGACACCACATTATGAGTTCTCTCACTTTCTTCCTGGAAAGACCAAGGCAATTCATTCTTCTCTCTTTTTCTTCTTGATCATGCTTAGCCCCTCATATACATTTTTGCCTCCCTTTACCTATCCGGGAATTTGGAAGCAAGCGAAGTGGTGAAAGCAAGTGAAGTAAAAGTTGAGAAGTTGGCTGGAAGTGAAAGTGTTAGAAAGCAATAAATAGGTTTGGGGAAGTCAATCATGATGATGAGTAACTCGGCACCATTCACATAGCCGGGTGTTTGTGTCTTGCCAAAGTTGGATTGAGCGATATTCCTAACGGGTCATGGTATGTGCATCAAAGGTTTAATGCATCTCAAGAAATTGATGATTGCTGATTTCCTAGGCTTCGGTTATTGTGCACCTCTGTCCATGCATCCCAAAAAGTAAAGTAAAAAAAAAGAAAAAGTGTGAAATAAGCAAAGCTTATTGGTGGAAGATGTTGAAAGTCAAAGTGAAAGTGAAGTATATCCTTTTCCCGGATTCTAGCACCACATTACCTTACATACATCCCTACCCTACACGTTTCTTGACCTTTCTTTTGGGAAGCCCTTGAGACCTCGAGCTTGTTGATTGACTTAGTGGTTTAAACTGGATTATACATGATTAATTTCGATAATTATGATTTATTATGCATTCAACGATTTTATGCAAAGATGAACAACTTTCTTATATTTATAAAATGTTTTGATCATATTTTGATTTTGAATTCCATGAGGTATTCTCTTAGAGTGATCTATGATTGTAGCACACCATAAAAATGTTTTTGAAGGACCTTTTCATTGATCGTTATGACTTATAATCCATTCTATCTTGCCTTTTATATGCGGAACTTGCTTGGGGACAAGCAAGGGCTAAGTATGGGGTATTTTGATAGCATGAATTATTGTCTATATTTTGGGGTTTGTTTAGACGTTTTATCTTCAATAATCTGCATATTTGTATGTATATTATGTGATTATATTACCATTTTATCTACCTTTGCGGGAATCGAGGTCTACACCTAGTTTTGTTGTAATCGTAGGTAAAATGGCACGTTTTGCATCAAAAAGGAGTTGTGGAGTCATTGGAGCTACATTCAGGAACATAAGGAAACATCCAGGAAGCATAGCCATGGATTAGAGATTCACTTTGGACCAGATTTGAGAGAATTCACATTCAGTTGTGATTCACCTCGGTTGACTACAGATTCACCTCGACCGAGGTGACCCAGAGAAGTCGACTCGACCGAGGGGAACACTTGGGACGCGGCGAGAATATTTTATTCTTGGCTGAGATCTTTTATCTTTGGAAAGAGGATCTTATATTTTTGGGCTTGGCTCCTGGAAGGAAGAAGATATGATAGATCATATATTTTACCTATTTTTATGGGAAGAGATCTTTCTAAGATATCTTATATTTGGAGAGTAATTTTCCTATAAAAAGGGTCAGATTTCCCACAAATCCGACATCCGCTATCACCTCGCTTACACCTAATACACCGCTGCAGCCATACTCTAGTTGGGAGATTTGAAGAACCTTTTTGAAGGTTGAAAGAAGAAAGTCTATAGCTTTTATAGCTTTTGAAGGGTTTTTGTAAGATTATCTTAGATTCCCTTCCTCTTTGTTGTCTTGTTGGATTTCTATCCAAGGAACGCTTGTTGGTTTGATAATTGATTCAGTTGTTGAAGTCTTTCTCTTAAGGTTTTCTTGTTCAATTATCACTAGTACAAATACCCCCTCTAGACCTCGCTTATGTTGGAGCGGTTTGAAAAAACCGTGATCAAAGGTATTTTCGAACCACGGTTAGATGTATAACCGAGTTTAATTGATTTTTTATTTTTTAAAAAAAATTTTGGACCCCGGTTATATAATTTAACCGGGGTATTAAAATTTCGGACCCCGGTTATATTTTTAACCGTGGTAACACAAAAATCTCGGACCTTAGTTTTTTTTAATAACCGTGGTAAAACCGTAAAACCCTACTTCACCGCATTGTTTTATGCTTGGGAAAACACATCTCTGCAGTTAGCCCTAACCTATCGATCGATCGATCGATCGATCCCAACTCTCCTTCGTGTTCAAGGGCAAAGATACGAACTATTCGGCGACTGGCAGCGGCGATTGGAGGCGGCGAACGGTGGCGGTGGCTGGAGACTGCGAGCCTCGACCCCGATTCTCCACCTCGACCCAGATTCTCCAAGAGGTGACTGGCGACTGCGAGCTGCTGTGAATTCAAGCACAGTGTAACCGTACGGTATGAAATCCCTATTTGGAGCACTTTTACATGATTTACCCAAAAGATTGTTAATCTGTAATTTACCAATTCAACTTTCAGAATACTCTGCACTACTTCATCTGTGATTTACCTCTGAGAGTTTTATTCTGCAAAACCAACTAACAAATTTTTTGTATGATCTGTATTTATCTTCTTGTAGCATACCGCTGCTTTCTGTCGTGGGTCTTAATGAAGAAGAGTTTGTAGCACAAGCAAATGGCGAAACCATGGTATTCACATTGAAGAACACAATCTCAGGGTACATCTTATAATTTCGTTCTGGAGTTTTATCTGTTATCATGTACAATTTGGAAAGAAACTGATGGTGGATATGCTAAAGATGTGAAATATATTCGTCCCAAAACTTGTATTCTTGTGTGTTGTGTGTCATTGACATCACCTATTAATTTAGTAGAACATATTATGAGACAAGCACGTCCTTCAGACATCTAACTTATATCTTTCTTATGCTCAATATGTGGATCAGTGTTTCTCTTGCAACATACAAGGTATACACTTCCGGTGGAAGTCCTTACAATTTGATTTTTTTGCAGGCGGCAAGAGAAGTCTGTTATGAAGTTTCTTGTAGATGCAGAGACTGATAAAGTTATTGGAGCATCCATGTGTGGACCAGATGCCCCTGAAATTATGCAGGTATATCTAAATATTTTACTAGGTAATATTCTTAAATGCTATAGATGTTGCTATGTACTTGCTAACTGATTCTTACTTGGTAATATTCTTTAATGCGATAGATGTTGTTATGTACTTGCTAGCTGCTTCTTACTGTAGCTTTTCTGTGGTGAAGTTTATTTCTTTAATATTTGATGATAGAAGAGTCGTTATTTTTCACTGAAGAAACTAATCAGAATATATTATTATTGGTTCAGAATGAAGGATTATAGAAACAATAATGTAACTCTGCCTTTCAAATTTGATTAGTTACAGCACGTGAAAAAAATGCTAACTATGTGTTTGCTTGATGAGGCTATTGCTATAGGATTGAAGTGTGAAGCTACTGAAGGCACAGTTTGACAGTACGGTATGTAGTGGATTAATCACTCAAAACTCCACAGGATTGTAACCCCAGATTTAAGAGTAGCACAAATAATTGGAGTTCAAGTTAACTTGATTGATGATCCAATTCAAGATCCAAATCGGTTGTGATATGAACAAAATTTGAAATTCAAATCACTTGAAATTCATATTAAGCCGGTTACAAATCTGAACTACCTCAAAACGTGACAGTGAAGGGAAATAAAATAAATCAAAACTGAATTAGCTTTATTACGACTTCTAGTCTAGTAATCTACTAGAAGTGTAGATGAAATTTTCATAAATGATACATTTTTATCTCTCTTTTGAAAGCCACTTTTAAGAGGTTCCAAATGTAGTCTCCTCTTTTTCCTTTATATTATTATAAGAGCAACGTTAGATTAACTGCAGTATCTTGTATCAATCCCCACTTCATGACTGCAGTATCTTCTTGATTTAAGTGAACTTAATTTTTTTAGAGATGAAATGGAGCAATTCTTTCTTTTGTCTTTCTTTTTCCTTTGTAAATATATGTATAGTGGCATTCTTCTGATATCCTAATTCGAGTAATTTGAAGTTCATTATATCTTTCTTTGAACATCCTTTTGAAGATGTTTCCTGCGTCTTAAAACACTACATCTACTGATTGGAGTGATGATAGAAACTTATATTCATTAGAAAAGATTCACAAAAATTGAAGGAGTGGGCTCGTTCCTAGACATCTGCCTCATTGGTCATCGTCCATCTACTTGCATGCATCAACGACACCGCCTCCACCTCCCACACCGTCTACCATCTCCCCGGCTTCCCCACCTGCTTTCCCTTCAAACTCCAAACCGGGTTCTTCCTCACTCTCAACTTCAATCTTTGCAAAATTCAGAAATTTGTATTTTTATTCATCATCTTTCTCTTTGTTCTGCAGATACGTGAGTGTCAATGATTCAGAGCTGATTTTTTACTTTGTCGAGTCACAAGGAAGACCAAGAGCTGACCCTCTCATTCTTTACATCAATGGCGGCCCTGGTTGCTCCGCTCTCAACGGTCTCTTCTACCAAATTGGTATGTTCATATTTATATATACATTTCCTAGTATATAATTGTAGAGTGCAAATATAATCTTGGACCAAGGTAAGTACTTTGTATATGCTGTTCATATTTATATATACATTCTCATACCTCATATAGTAATTATGTACCTTAATTTGTGTGGTTAGGTCTATTAGCTCTCAATGTTACAGATTATAATGGAGGATTGCCATTTGTATTATCCATCTCTTACTCTTTGGACCAAGGCAAGTACTTTGTATATGCTGTTTTTTAAAACTTATTATATATTTATTAATGTTTGAGAAACTGTTCATTGTAGTGTGCAAATATATTCTTCTTGGATGCACCAGTTGGAACTGGATTCTCTTATAGTAACTCCTCATCTGCATATAATGTGTCAGACACCGTCTCCGCAGCACAAACATATGAATTCCTCAGAAAGGTACTTAATTACCCAAAATTTGGATGTTTTATATTGAGATCTACTATGCTGTAGAGTGATCTCTGTTTGTTTTCGATGTGGGATTGTAGTGGTTAAACAACCACACAGATTATGTATGGATCTCGCTCATCGTGGGTGGTGATGCTTCCTCAGGCTTGCTTATTCCAATCATCGTTGACAATATTATAGCCGGTAATTACTTCATCATTGGTTATATTAAATAATTTTTAATTAGGTGCTCATAGAATTGTGTTTAACTCTTCCTTATGTATATTTTGTTTCATTAATGAACTTTGCAGGTAATGAAGAAGGGCTAAAACCATACATCAATGTCAAGTTGAAAGAAAAAGAAAAGCTAAATTTACTAAATAATATTAAATTTATCAACCTGATTATCTGGGTGGTTTAGTAATTTGTTTTCTTTTGTGCTTCTGACAACAATTTGATCTTCTATGAATGTTAGGAAGTGTAACACACAGGCTTACTGTGGGTTCAGGGGTATCAGGTATGGGATTAGCTCACCTCATGAAGATTGGGTTGAAGAAATAAATGTGAGGCTTTAAGGTTTTCAAAGAAGATAGAGGAAGGTGGAGAGTGTTGATGTGATGGGAGAAGTCAACTGTAAGCGTTACACTGAATGCACAAAATATAGGTTCTGCTTGAAGAAGGTGCATGCTCACTTGAAGAATAGATAACGAAATCAAGAATGTGTGGCATACTCTCTTGAAGAAGAGGCTAAGCAGCAGCCAAAGCTGAAGTGATTATTATTGTTGTATGAGTTTAGAATTAGGATTGGTGTGCAGTAGAGTGAACTGGTAGTTTTTTTAAACACCACGGTTCTTTACAGAACCGTGGTGTTTTTTTTTCGAAAAATATAGAAGTGGGACCACGGTTATTTTAAAATAACCGTGGTCCGAATCCTGTAATTTTTTTTAAAAAAAAATTAAACTAGGACCACGGTTATTTAAAATAACCGTGGTCCGAATTTTTTTCACCCCGGTGACAATTAGCGTGGTCCGAATAGATTTACCTCGCTCCCGTTAACCACGCTTTGAAAACCGGGGTCTCATGTATAAAAAAACCGGGGTCTACAACCCCTCTTTGTACTAGTGTATTCTCTTTCTTCCCATATATTTGATTAATACTTTCATGATGATGAGTGGCTAATCTCTTTGTGTGATTCTAGGGTGATTGGATGAAGGTTGTGGGAAAAACAATGATAGAATAATCTTAATCACAGTAGGACCCTGAAAGTTTGAGTCTTTACCGTAACCCTAAGCATCTCGCTCAGTAGATGAACATCTCGGCCGGGGTGGAATTCTTCTGACCGAGGTGACTTATTTGATCCGAAACTGAGAGTTAAGTGTTAGAGTTTACCAAATCCTATTCTTATTACACCTTCCCTGGTTCAATGCAAGCCTAGGATGAGACTTACCCGGTAATTCCTTTGTATGTTTACCTAAGATCATAAGTGTAGGTAATAAAGGTTTATCCTTTATTGGGGTTTGAGTGTGCTTTCATCCTATCTTTGTGAGTTAGCCTGAGACTTACCTGGTAAAGGTTGATTCTATTCCCTTAGATGGTGTGTTAGTTTGAGGTTATAGTTCTTTATCATAATTCCTTGAGACTTACCCGGTAATAAGAGTTACGGTTTGGGATTAGTGAGTAGTGAGACTTACCCGGTAATCTATTCCACTTTAGAAACACCTTCCCTATGCAAAAACCTCAGCTTTGTCCGCTTATCTTTAGATCTTGAGTTGGAACCACAACTAGATGCTTTAATCCCTAGAATTGCATATTTCCTTTATTGACTTTTATCATCTTTGATTGTTTTAATTGCTTTGTGGTTAGTTTGCTAAAGCTTACCTATTCCGACTTTGTTTCACTAAGTCCCTGTGATCGACCCCTGAAATTCCTTGCTTTTTACTACGATTGACCCGTACACTGCGGGTTCGCATCCTTGTTTTAAGCTTACATCTAGGGTTATAAATTTAAAGCTTGCACACACCGTTTGGAGCGAACAGGTTACGAAACCCCTCCCTTTTATTTCCGGAACCCTTACCTTCCTAGCCCTAATTTTGAGTTTCCCGCCTTTTTGGAGCTCTTCATGCTTCGGAGAAATCACGTAAGTACGTTCTCCTCTTTCCCTTCTTCTTCCCTTCCTCCATCGTTGATTCCTCTTCCCTCCTTCACCTCTTTCTCCTCTTCTGTATTCCGTCACAAAAGCTTTGTACTGCTCATCTTCACCGGACTGCAGCGAGTTTGTCTTATGGAGGGTAGTCCTTGTGGATTCCGAAAGAAACTCTCGTCCCCTTCGATTCCGTTGACGAATAAGGGTAAGTCGTTCTTCCTTTTTGTCCTTTGGTCACCAAGACACTACATGATGATCTGAACGAGGAGGCACAGGGTTGTAGGAAGGATTGAAAGAGAAAGAAGACCGAGTTTGTCTTAGGAGGTCAGTCGGTGTTCCCGTACGGGATAAGGTGGGTGTGGGTTTTGCATATTATGTTTAGTTGACTCTGACAGTTACCTTACGTTTTCCGTTTATGTCTTGTTTTCAGCATTGCATACTATTATATTTGGATTTCCGTGTTTTCTCGTTTGTCTCTTATTGTGAGATCCAATAATATTGTTGTCGAGCTTGGGTCAGGACCCCATTGTGAGGTCCTAGCCCGTAGCGCCCCGAGTCTGAGATTCGGGGTATTACATACATTATAATAAATCTATAAATAAATCAAAAAGATATTGATGTGGACGGCCTTCGTAGTTGACACGTGGACAAAATGGGATTTGTTTTAGTAATATATAGACATGTTAAGATCGACGCCTATATATATATGCGGTATATAAAGCGCACAAAAATCCGATGAAACAAATACCTTCAACAAATTGAAAATACAAAAACAACAATGCCTTCGGTTTTGCTAGAATCAAGGCTCATGGAGCTTGATTGGGAAATCTCAATACCAACCATGATCAAATCAAAGAAAAGCATACATCATACAGAGTAATGTGAGTTTGTGTAATTGATAGGTGATGGAATAACTATCTTATTAAGTTAGTTTAAGTATGTTTTTAGAGTCAAATGGTTGTATTTTGTTGCAAATTGTGTAAATCTAGGTGAAGAAATGAGCAATGAAGAATTTAAAGATTTAGCAAAAGTTGGAAGAATAAGGGAAGCAAAGAGAAGTCCAAGACAAAGTCTCTGCTGAAGAACCGCGTCCGCGACAACACGGTGTCGCCCCGCGGTGACACTAAGTCCAGAGGAACCTTGGCACGGCACCCGCGGCGATACTGGCCCGCCCCGTGGCGACACTGAGTCCAGAGGCACCTTGTCACGGTACTCGAGGAGACAATGTCCCGTCCCCGCGGCGACATTGAGTAAGAGGCACCTAGTCACGGCACCCGCGACGACACTGTGCCGCCCAGCGGCGAGACTAAGTCTAGAGGAACCCAGTCAGGGCACCCGCGGCGACATAGTGCCACCCCCGACACTAAGTCCAGAAGACCCCTGTGACCGCCCCGCGGCGACACTATGCCGCACCCGTGGCAACTGCTCCTGAAGACCAATGCCAGCGCCCCGCGCCCTTGGCAGCGGACCTATGAAGCTGAAGAGACTGTGTCACCGCCCCCGCGGTGATACTAGGCCGCCCCCGCAGTTTGACACTAGAAACGTCAAGAAGATCAACAGTTAGATGTTCCAAAGCATTAAAGAACCCGCCCCCGCGGCCCTGCCATGCCGCCCTTGCAGCTCAGTTGAATATGGAGCGCTTTGCACTAAACCGCCTCTACGGCCCTCTTGCCCGTGCCTGCGGTTTAATAACAAACAACATGACTGCAGCTGTTTAGCCCACCTTTATGGCCATTAAGGTGGCTGTTTACACAACCAATTTACTCCCATTTACTATCATTTCTAGTATAAATAAAGTCCTATGCTGATTGTTAGAATTATCTCATTTTTCACCTCATCACATCTAAAACACTTTTATTTTCTTTGTTTTGTTTTGTTCTCTATGGAGGGCTAAGCTCCTTTAGTTGTGCTTGACATTGGAAGCTCTCGACATAGATCTGGTTGTAAGTTTTATAATTGAAGTTGTTATTCCATAATGATTTGTGTTATGTTCTTGTGCTTAACTTCTTGATTGTATCTCACCCTATACCTAGCTTGATCATTTAGGTACTTGGGTCTTATCCAATGTGCTAGGAATTGTGGTTCCGGGTTCGGGTCATCTTTCTAGTAGCAAACACGTTTACATAAGCGGGTTGCAAGTGTAATTCGTGAGTGGAACATAACCATATGATTTTAGTAACGGGTTGTTTCTAATTCACGTGTCTCTTTATCTTTATTTGAATGCTATTGTTAAAATTTGATTTTGTAGGTTTACGAGTTATGATTAACAATAAGTATAATTGGGGTTGGTTGAACCGTTATTTAAATATGATCGAGATGAGAACAAACTTTGGAATAAACTTCATGAAAACAATGATCAACCCTATCTTATGTTTAAACGGATATTTGTCAAGTGCAACGTTTTCTTAAAATCAATGAAATCAACTTCTTGTTTGCTTTGCCTATTTGTCACTTTAACAATCACAAACCCCCCTTGGTTACATATAATTGATAGTTTAATTGCATTTGTGCTTTATTTACTCTCTATCTCTCTTGGGTTCGACCCTTACTCAATCAATATACTTGCTTTAGTATTGAGTTCGGAAATTACTTTGATCAACTCAAGCCATCGACGCTGGCAGTTATTCAACTCCCACTGCATGAAAATATATTTCAGACTCTTATTGTTTGTGAAGATCTGACATGAAACACCATACATGTAATGTCTCCAGATCTTCAAAGCATGAACTACCGCTGCCAACTCTAGATCATGAGTCGGGTAGTTCTCCTCATACGTCTTCAACTGTTGAGACGCATAGGCAATCACCCTTCCCCTCTGCATCAACACACATTCCAAGCGTAGCTTGGATGCATCACTATATACCACAAAATCCTCAGAACCCTCAAGTTGTGCCAAAATAAGAGCAGAAGTCAAACGCCTCTTCAGCTCTTCAAAGCTCTAGGCACACTGCTCAGGCCACACAAATCTGGTAATCTTCCTTAAAAGACTCGTAAGTGGACAGGAAATCACATAAAATCCCTCCACAAAGCGTCGGTAATAGTCGGCTGCCAAGAGAGCTTCGCATATAGCTTTCTATCCGGCAGAATCTGTAAAACCGTCCTCAGATGACCGGCAAGCTCCTCTCTGCTACGAGAGTACACCAGAATGTCATCAATGAAGACTACCACAAACTGGTCCAGAAAGTCGATGAAGATACTATTCATCAACTCCATGAAAACTGATAGGGCATTCGTAAGCCCACATGGCATCACTACAAACTCGTAGTGTCCATAACGGGTCCAAAATGCCGTCCGGTGCACATCCTGCTCTCTCACCCTCATATAGTGATATCCTGAATGTAAGTCGATCCGGGAGAACACTGCCGCTCCTTGAAGCTGATCAAGAAGATCATCAATACGAGGCAATGGATACTTGTTCTTTATGGTCACCTTGTTCAACTCTCTGTAATCAATGCATAGTCTCAACGATCCGTCCTTCTTCCGCACAAAGAGGACAGGTGCACCCCGTGGTGAAACGCTAGGGCGGATAAAGCCCTTCTCAACCAACTCCTCGAGTTGCTTCTTCAGCTCCAACATCTCAACAGGCGCCATACAATATGGGGCCTTCGAGATCGGTCTAGTACCAGGCTCCAACTCGATACTGAAGTCCACACGCCTCTGAGGCGGCAAGCTAGACGGCTCAGCAAACACGTCTGTAAACTCACAGACCACTGGGATATCCTCCACTATTGGACTCTCTCCATCCGTCATGGCATAACACTAGAAGGCATCGCATCCCTGTGCTATCAGCCTCGTTGCCCGTACATCACTGATGACAGATCCCGTCTTCCCGAGGTCCCAACCCTGTAAGACCTCTATCTGACCTACCTCGGTGGAGACTGTCACAGTCCTCCTACCTACATCTAATACCACACGGTGTCTACGCATCCAATCCATACCTAAAATGACTTCCTCATGCATCAATAGCATGACAAAGAAGTCCACAAGCAACACCCGAGTCCCTAAACGAAGGGGACAACTACGTATCTCGCGGGTACCAGTTAGCATGAAATATGACTATATTTTAGGCACTTGTTTTAGTTGTTTACCCTCTTTTATGTGTACATAGATAGGAATTTGAAGCAATTGTAAGCTCATTCACCCACTTTGTCGATATAGAGATCTACACTAGCTTTGTTTTGTTTATAGGTGAATAAAGGCTTGGATTGGAGCAAAATGTGGAAGGAAAGGAGTATTTGATAATGCTTGATGGCAAAGAGATGTTTTGGAGAAGCTAAGGAAGGAGCATGAGTGAAGAACATCACGAAATAAAGGCTTTCACAAGAATTTGGATTTCCACGTGATAACGTGATTTATGACGTTAGTATAGGCATACATTTAGATAGTTTTTCCCGTTATTCATGCACGGTTTGGCACTAGTTCACGACGTTTATACTCATTTCATGCATATTTTAAAGAAAAGACGTCTACACGAGCTTTTGTCGGTTTTGTAGGTATTTCGGGGATCTTTTGGGCATTAATCGATACATTCGAGGGTCAAGCCTCATGGTGGTACATATCCAAGGCCTTGAAGGAACATAATTGGAGCAATGAAGGACACAAGGACCCTTATTGGTGCAAGCAATGGAGCAACTCATGGCTAGATGATCATAACAAGTCTCTGTTGAAGAAAATCGACCTACACCAAGGAAAATCGGCCAATTTTTCCTACTGGGTCGATTTTTGGGCCTTTGACAGCTTAAGCCACGTGTCCCACGATCTCTTGTCCGGCCTTGCTCTTGGTGGAGAATATAAGTGGTCCTTCAAAGCTGTTGCTGGCTCTCTCCGATTCAATCCTTCTCCTTCCTTTGGACCCTTCTAGCATCTTCCCAAAGAATCTTCCAATTGGGAGCTCTCTTCAAGACACCCTTGTGGGTGTTCTTGAAGGAGATTAGTGTAGATTTCAATTTCATAGTGAGATTTGAGTGATTTTTGTGAAGAAGATTGTTGAAGGTTATAAGATCCGACTTGGAGCTACATTTGGTGTGTTGAAAGACTTGTTTTGAGCTCAAATCTAGCTAAGTTTCATTGCTTTCATTTCCTTACTTCATCTTCTTGTATGGATTCCATGTATGCTTGTATGATGATTCTAGATCTTGAAATGCATGTTATTGGCTAGTTTGTTGTGATTCTGGAGTGATGGATTGATGGTTATTGCTTGGGTGATGATAGAATGGACTTATATGTTAGTTTAGGATGATTCGTATGCACAAAACCTAACTCAGACATAAAAATCGACCTGTTCTTCATAGTAAATCGGCCGATTTTTGCTATGATCCACCCGATTTTTCCTTCTGTTGCTCTTTAATTGATAAATCTGTATGTTAGGATGTTAGATTGTTGAAATCCTAGTGTTTGTTGAGCATGATATAGCTTAGGGTGACCTAATGCTAGCAAACTAAGTGAGGAAAGAGACCTACCCGGTGATTTCCGATCTTAGATTTCTAAGATGATGAATTCTAGGTAGTAGTGAGCCTCACAAGCCGCTATTGGATTGAGTGTGCTAGGATTGTTGCTTGAGACTTACCTTTTCCGAGACTTACCCGGTAAGGAGAGGTTTGCCCCTTAAGTAGTGACCGGTTTGTGTAGAATTCCCAACTTTACCTCCTTGAGACTTACCCGGTAATAGGAGTTTGGTGCGGGATTAGTGAAGCGAGAGACTTACCCGGTAATTGCTTCCATTTGAGAAACACCCTTTCCCAACACCGCAGCTTTGTCTTTAGAATCTTTAGAAGCTTGAGTCCAATGCCATAACCGGAAATCTTGACCTCTAGAATCCTCTTTTTCTATCTTTTATCTCATATCTTGTGTTTGTGTCACTTGTTTGTTTTGCTAGCTTGAGTTGTTAGTTTGTTTTATTACCTTGCTTGATTTGTGATCCTTGCTTGATCACCACAAAAACTCAACCAAAAATCTCATCATTTTCATTTCTTTATTTCTTTCTCTTTTCTTAGACTAGATTTGCACTATCTTTGATCATTAAATGACTTGATTTCGCCTCAGTCCTTGTGTTCGACCTCGGAATACTTTCCTTCCTACATAACGATCCGTACACTGCGGGTTTCGCTAGGTAGTTTAGGGGATTAGATCGAGTTTATAAATGTAAAGCTTTTTGTGTTATTTCCTAGCATGATCACTTGCATGATTAGCATCTAGGATAGTTTAATATTGTCACATGTTTCATTATGTCTTGCATTGTACATATATATTTCGAAAAATCTAAAAAATCAGAAAATTTTAAAAAAAAATTTAGTGCTTCTAAAGCTTGGATATGACCCTAATGATGAATCTTGTCTTGTTAATTGGCTATGGATGGCCTTGTGTGTTAAATTGATGATGCATATGTGGACTTGAAATACTTATCTTGAATTCCATGAATGACTTGTGATTATGATGCTTGCCTTGATTTAATTGAGGATTGAAAGTCGAAATTGCATGCTAGTTCTTGCACACCATCTAGGAATGAATGAGGCAATTCATCTTTCTCTACTTCTCATCTTGATCATGTTGTTTGAGCACCTCAATTGATGAAAAATTTGACCTCTTTTGACCCATCCGGGAATAGGAGCATGCTAGTGTGTTGATGTGTGTGAAAAGCAAGTGTGGGGTGAAGTTGTTGATGAAAGAATGTTATGAATAAGAATGCTGAATTTGTTGTGAAAGTGTAGACAAAAACATTAGGTTTGGGGACGTTAGTTTAAATGACAAGTAACTCGGTACACTTCACATGATCGGGTGTTGGTGCCTTGCCAAATTCAAATAAACCGATAGTCCTAACGAGCTTTGGTATGTGTGCCCGGTGTGGATGCATCTCGAAAAATAGAAAAAGCCCGAGAATGGCTAATCACCAAGGTTTCGGCTTTTGTACACCAATGCCATTGTCTCAAAAATAAAAGAAAGAAAAGAAAATGAAGAAAAATATACACTTGAGGGAAGTTGATAAGAAAATTTGAAGTTGTGGTTGTTTAGTTCCTTTCCCGGATTAGCATCACATAACCTAGAAAATTCCCCACCTAATCACAACGTTTCTTGACCTTTTATTTCACAAGTCCTTATGAACTACTTGCATGTGTGTAAGACTAAGTGATTTAGATTGGATATGCTCATGATCATCTTGACTTCTTCATCTTTACATTTCATTGCATGCTATCAAGTTAAGTGTAATTGTCTTTCCATGCTTTCATTTATTTGATACATAATTGCTTGTCCATTTCCATGAAACATGACTTTGAAGGTGATCCAATATTAGAAGCACAATTCCAAAAAGATTTTGTTGTTTTTCCGCATTCATGAATCACGTCATCTCTTAGTCTATAGTTGGATCATGCTCGGGGACGAGCAAACCTTAAGTATGGGGTATTTTGATAACGTGATTTATGACGTTAGTATAGGCATACATTTAGATAGTTTTTCCCGTTATTCATGCACGGTTTGGCACTAGTTCACGACGTTTACACTCATTTCATGCATATTTCTAGAAAAGACGTCTACACGAGCTTTTGTCGGTTTTGTAGGTATTTCGGGGATCTTTTGGGCATTAATCGATACATTCGAGGGTCAAGCCTCATGGTGGTACATATCCAAGGCCTTGAAGGAACATAATTGGAGCAATGAAGGACACAAGGACCCTTATTGGTGCAAGCAATGGAGCAACTCATGGCTAGATGATCATAACAAGTCTCTGTTGAAGAAAATCGACCTACACCCAGGAAAATCGGCCGATTTTTCCTACTGGGTCGATTTTTGGGCCTTTGACAGCTTAAGCTACGTGTCCCACGATCTCTTGTCCGGCCTTGCTCTTGGTGGAGAATATAAGTGGTCCTTCAAAGCTGTTGCTGGCTCTCTCCGATTCAATCCTTCTCCTTCCTTTGGACCCTTCTAGCATCTTCCCAAAGAATCTTCCAATTGGGAGCTCTCTTCAAGACACCCTTGTGGGTGTTCTTGAAGGAGATTAGTGTAGATTTCAATTTCATAGTGAGATTTGAGTGATTTTTGTGAAGAAGATTGTTGAAGGTTGTAAGATCTGACTTGGAGCTACATTTGGTGTGTTGAAAGACTTGTTTTGAGCTCAAATCTAGCTAAGTTTCATTGCTTTCATTTCCTTACTTCATCTTCTTGCTATGGATTCCATGTATGCTTGTATGATGATTCTAGATCTTGAAATGCATGTTATTGGCTAGTTTGTTGTGATTCTGGAGTGATGGATTGATGGTTATTGCTTGGGTGATGATAGAATGGACTTATATGTTAGTTTAGGATGATTCGTATGCACAAAACCTAACTCAGACATAAAAATCGATCTGTTCTTCATAGTAAATCGGCCGATTTTTGCTATGATCCACCCGATTTTTCCTTCTGTTGCTCTTTAATTGATAAATCTGTATGTTAGGATGTTAGATTGTTGAAATCCTAGTGTTTGTTGAGCATGATATAGCTTAGGGTGACCTAATGCTAGCAAACTAAGTGAGGAAAGAGACCTACCCGGTGATTTCCGATCTTAGATACCTAAGATGATGAATTCTAGGTAGTAGTGAGCCTCACAAGCCGCTATTGGATTGAGTGTGCTAGGATTGTTGCTTGAGACTTACCTTTTCCGAGACTTACCCGGTAAGGAGAGGTTTGCCCCTTAAGTAGTGACCGGTTTGTGTAGAATTCCCAACTTTACCTCCTTGAGACTTACCCGGTAATAGGAGTTTGGTGCGGGATTAGTGAAGCGAGAGACTTGCCCGGTAATTGCTTCCATTTGAGAAACACCCTTTCCCAACACCGCAGCTTTGTCTTTAGAATCTTTAGAAGCTTGAGTCCAATGCCATAACCGGAAATCTTGACCTCTAGAATCCTCTTTTTCTATCTTTTATCTCATATCTTGTGTTTGTGTCACTTGTTTGTTTTACTAGCTTGAGTTGTTAGTTTGTTTTATTACCTTGCTTGATTTGTGATCCTTGCTTGATCACCACAAAAACTCAACCAAAAATCTCATCATTTTCATTTCTTTATTTCTTTCTCTTTTCTTAGACTAGATTTGCACTATCTTTGATCATTAAATGACTTGATTTCGCCTCAGTCCTTGTGTTCGACCTCGGAATACTTTCCTTCCTACATAACAATCCGTACACTGCGGGTTTCGCTAGGTAGTTTAGGGGATTAGATCGAGTTTATAAATGTAAAGCTTTTTGTGCTATTTCCTAGCGTGACACCACACCCTAAATTACGGCAGTGGATTTGGCAATGGATCGTGGAAAGTGAGTTTGAAGCACAATAGAAAGTTACACGGTCTAAACCACGGCCGTGGAAAGTTATGAGACCGTGATTTCCATGACGAAGGTGACGTGTCATATTTGCCACGTCAGCGACGGTTAATGGGCTTTTTAGCAACCCTAATTTTGTCTATAAAAAGGCTGAATATAGAAGAAAATGGGGTTGGCTGCATACGGTTCTAAGCTTAGGGTTTCATTTTACCTTGAGGATTTGAGATTTCGAAGGATTGCAGATTTGTGAAAGACGTGATATTGGAGATTACGTACTTGGGAGATTTTCTTAGGGTTTTGCTTTCGGAGACGGATTGACACTCCGTTCTTCATCGTTCCGTGAGATTGCTATGAGGATTCTTGTTCCATATTCTGAATTCGTAAACATATTACTTTTGTTATTCGGATTCGAGATTGACTTTGATTTGTTATTGAGTTTTCGAGAGTTTTCATCTTTCTTTCTTCTTAAATTGATTTTTGATATTATGATGATGGTTATTGGCTAAAACCCTTTAGCAATTCTAAGGTGAAGGGTTGATAGTTGTGGCTTAGATGATGATAGATCGATCATAATCTGATTGGACCCTGAGAGTGTAAGAAACATCGTCGACACCCTAAACCACGGTCTGTTCTTGAGTTCCACGGCCGTGGAATCTCAAGATCTAGCCGTGATTTTCTTTGTTTTACGGCCCTTTCTTTTACTTTAATTCAAAGTTAAAGATTTGCTTTAACCTAGCCGTGGCTTGCCTTTCCTAGGTAGTAGTGAGACTCAACATCCTCTATTTCGGTTTCGAGTGTCATAACCTTAACCGTTTTGACTTATCTTTGATTCCTTGGGTTTGGGCATGGGTATTTGAGAGTAATTCTTACCTTTAGTTCCTTTCTATACTGCAGCCTCAACAACCTTTAAAGAGAGAGTCTTTGAGTTAGACATATAAGGTTTTGGAACTTCACCCTACATTACCTTACTTTAGTTATACCTTTCCAAGCTCAACTCTGTCCTTATATCTATAGTATGTCTTGAATCGATTGCCACAATTGAATACCTGGATCTTTAGGATTGTTGTTTTCCCAGTATTTGCAAAGGTTTTATACTTTTACTCGCTCGATTATTCGAAACTGAATTTGACTCACCAAATCCCTGAGTTCGATACTCTAGAATACTTGCTTAACTACGCCGATCCGTACACTACGTGTTCGCTTTTGCTTAATTTCAGTTTTATAAATTTAAGACTTTGTGACACACACTTTTAGGCGAAAAAGTTAACTTTTTCTAAATTTGAACGACGATCGAACGAATAAAACAAACCAAGGGAATAACCATTTCTAAAACAGGCATAAAACTCGTAAAACCAATTTTTCCGGGCAATCCAAACAATTTATAAACATGGTCAAAACCAAACTCGACTCTCTGTAAGGCTTTTGGCTTGAAAAATAATTACCTAAGACAAAACAGTAAATATCGATAATATAGAGTGTCAAGACTGCAATTACACAACTCAGCAGGGCCGAAACTACAATAATCAAAAAGAAGGGTCAAATATGTAATAAACAGGAAAAGAGGGGCAAAATGGGAAGATCATCACATCTTGTTCAACTTGTTGCTGCGCGTCAGAGAAGAGGAAAGGGGAGATGCTCCCGGCGGCGGCCCAGCGGTGTCGTCCTTGCGGCAGGCCGAGATCTTCCGGCGGTTTCTGCACAGAAAACAGAAGGGAGGGACGGAGTCTGCGGCGGTCGCGAACCGGCTAGCGGCCAAGCGGCGTCCTGGGTTGGTGGCGGCGGCGTCCGCACGTGCTCCGGCCGGCGTCGTCACTGTTCCGAGTGCAGAGAGCTGGCGGTTGGGCTGCTGACATAAACGCGATGAAGAGAGGAGAGGTACGGGATAGGGCGCGAGGAAGAGAGTGCTGCTGTGAGAGGAGAGAAGTGAGGGAGGTGTGAGGAAGAGTGGCTGTTAGGGTAATCACCAGTAGAGGGGTATCGAGGGGTCGGCCGCCCTAGCCTCGGAAATGAATGCAGCGGGAGGAGAACGTGGAGACGCTCCTCAGGAGCTCCGATAACACGCCAGCCAGGAAGAAATAAAAAGAGGGGAGAAGAAAAGAAAAATAAACAAAAGAGTAAAGAGGCTCTCTTTTTTTTTTTCTTTTCTTTTTTTTTTTTATTTTAAAACATAACCAACTTGGTTACCCTTCGGAACGGGATTTCCCGGATCGGTAAGTCCCGATTTCCGACAAAAAAAATTAAATTAACAAAAAAAAACGGGAATGCATACATATATCCCTAAAATAATATAATACCCGGAAAAGTTATTTTTAAATCTATAAAAATATACTTTAAATAAGAACGCGAGCTATAACGAATCGATGGAAGGGAGAAAAACAAAGTTGGAACGAACTCGAATAAACGGGGCGTTACATTAGGTCCTCCTAAAGAAAAGTTTCGTCCCGAAACTTGCTAAACGCGGAACTCTCAAATAAATGTGTCTCGGTATTCTCTCAGAACACTATAACGTGGTAAGTATGGCCCTTCTAATCCAAAGTCTACTCGCCTAGACCCATCAAGA
Organism: Fagopyrum homotropicum; assembly: GCA_033239125.1. Lineage (NCBI taxonomy): Eukaryota > Viridiplantae > Streptophyta > Magnoliopsida > Caryophyllales > Polygonaceae > Fagopyrum > Fagopyrum homotropicum. The sequence continues at coordinate 32,386,129 of BSWB01000003.1, forward strand.
CTCACAAGGTATACACATAAGAAACACACATAACACATCACGTCACAAGTCACGTAAGAATAACCAAGAATAGATCTCGGGACTAACCCAACGGTCCTATAGATGTCGCTAAGCCTGCGTAAAACTCGGGATGGTTCCCCAATACCCAAAGCAAGGCCTTGTCCTGGAGAATCACTTGTACATTTCAACTTATCCTTCCTCGAGGCAATTCCGCAATAACTGGACCGTTGAATCCCTTCTTAGCGCTCAACAACTAAATTGACCATTCCGTCTCACTCCAACTTCGTTGCCATCCGAAGTCGTTTATCCATGAATGGTGTCATTTGTAGAATCTCTCCATAAATCCAGTAATGACCAACACATCCTAGACAACTAGTAACCTCTTTCGTATCCTACGGAGGTTGCATTCCTGGGCAACTTGTTTATACAAATTCTATCTTTTCGCAACTGGTGTTCTCCATAACAACTTCAAAACAAAGTTCAAGGTAGCGTTTGGTGTTCTCTCTTCATTGCATTGGTTCTATTGAACCCTTATCAACGAGATCTTGTAATCGGTTCATTCAATTGCTTCCCCAACTCACGCTTCTTACCCAAGGTCATTGTATATGGCGCATTGGATGTCGCGTTGGTTCAACCTCGTTATTGGCGGCAAAATACTCATTCCAACGTTCTGGACTTTGTGATACCTCGGGTTCCGTCTTTTCTCTTCTCGTCATGTAACGTAATCACCGTCACAACCTTCTCTTAACACTTGACCGGTGGTCATGGTACTAATGATCAACCCCGATCTGTTGGGGCGATGCCCCTCAGGCACGTGTATGCTCCATCTTCGGCTACAAGATTGACCGTACTCCATCTCCTGACTTGGGAGGCTTGTTTGAGTCTTTCGACTCTTGGCCTTGGTTACTTCATACTTCTTCCTGATCTTCTGTATATGGTTAGTCATGATGGTCTTAACTACAAGATTTCACCATAAATTAACGAATCGATTTTTATCTTCTTCGCTCTCCCTGACAACCAACACCTTGGGGAAGTTCTTCGTATTCTTCATAAGCTTGTAACATTCTTCGCGTAGGTAACGTTAATCCGACCGGAAGGGTACAAATCTTCATCTTCCATATACTCCTTATACTGGTCAAGTCTGTAACACCCCAAATTCTCAAAACTCGGGACATTACAGGTTAGGACCTCACAATGGGTCCCGACCTCAGTTTGACAATAATTTTACTAGGATCTTGCAACAAGACACAAATAAGAAAAACCGAAAATCATAAAACAATATTTTTATAGAGATAAATGCAACAACGTCTAACAACCCAAAGTACTTAACAACGTAAAAGACTAACTATTTTAAAACGAAGAAGGAAATAACACATCAAACACCCAACCCCACTCTAAGGAGTACGGAGACCCGGCTGACCACTACTTCCGGATCACTCAGCTGCTGCTCTAACCTGCGGTAATTCTAAACAGCATAATAGAACAGCCGTTAGCTAGCTATCTAAACATTAGACAAATGAGAATAGCACACACACATCATAGCAAAAGTAAACACTCATCATGCTTTCAAACAATTCATTTATTATCTTTACTTAGGTCATTCACCCTTACTAATGATACTTATTTTGTGACACGAGGGATTCTCAAACCTCGCCTCCGTCCCCGTGTACCCATCAGGAATGGATCCGATGCATCTCACCTTGTACCTGTATGGTCTGTGTATAGAGAACCTCCCAATCTCCTATCAGAGCTGGACGGTGATGTCACGGCGTTATACATACACTTGGGCCTTAAATAATAATAGCAGTCGTCCTATCAAGTTATTATTCTAAACACATATCACACACCACTATTGTGATTCAACTGACATCCAAAAACTAGCTAAGTAAGTCGCAAGGACTTACCTTAATCGAATCACAACTCTCAAATTCTCAACTCGGTCCGCAACCGTAGAAATTCAAACGCCTGTCACGCAAGGCACGTGGATCAAAATCACATCTCATACTCTTACAAGTTATAAACTTCTAAGTTGTACAATCTCATGAAGAGAAATTACGGAAAAAGGTTCTCTTAAGTTAAAAAGACTCTTTTGCCCCTGATCCCGAAAACTCCGAAAAAGTCTATAATTTAGTTCTAAAATTCTCTTCTAGAACCTATGTCCCTAATCTAGTTCTCATTGAAAAGTTTTGTAAGGATTTATAAGAGTTACCCAAAATTCTTAGTTTATACCAAAAAGTCGTTGAGGTCCAACTTTTGGGTGAAAAATACAAGGATGGGATAAAAATATAAAAATTAGATATAAAATTCTAAATCCTCTATGATAAGCATACTAAACATAGGGGTAAAGATCTCTCAAAAATACCCAACTACAACTCTCCCATAAATCACACAACTTTAAAAGAAAAGCTTAAAAATCCCATACTTAGCCAAATTTCCTCTGCTGTAAAAACAGCCCAACTGTCCTACTTTGAGTCCTTATAAGTTCTAATCTGACCGTTAACTTTCTCCCAAATGTTAACACAGTAAACTACATATTTCAATCTACAATATATAAAAAATTCAACGGTGGATTCTCGATCTAAGCTGTAGAAATTAGGTCCTAAAGTCAGCAGGTCAAAGCTGAATTATAAGGTGTGCAGAAGGTTCTAATTCTCTTTGAAAACACATGTACCTTATTTCTACTTAGAGATCTTGAGTGCAGAAACAAACCTATTCTATGTTTAGCTCGGCAACACATTTATCTTACTTTCATCCTTACTCATCAAACTCCGGCAACACACTCTATACAACATTATGGTACTATGATTGAAGGTTATGTCTACTTACCCACAACAGTGAAAGCCGGTTGTTGTTGCTCTCACAAAAACGAGTCCAAAGTGGATCTCAGAAGCAGTAGGTTTCCCAATTACTGTATTAGATTAAAGGGAACAAATGTATGGTTATTGTCTATTCCGAAAGAGAGTGCAGTGGACAGCAGGAGCAGATTTACCCTTCTTCGTTTGCAGTCGGCTGAGCAGTAGGTTGTCTCGTACTGCTGGAGGCGTGCAGAGGGTCAAGGTAAGGATCCTGGTGTGTTCTACTGGTTGCAGAAGGGGCTGCAGAAGGGGCTTCTGCGTCGGCTGGACTGCTGCGTCGGCTGGGACAACACAAGACTGCAATGGATGTTCGTATAGGATAGATTGCATCGGTGCAGAAGTGAGGGAGAAGATCCGAGAGAGGACGAGGTCTTACCGACGGCCTGAAGGGAAACGCGAGGTTGCTGCTGCGTTGGATGGTTGTTGTCGGCTACTGTTGCGTTGAACGATTGTTGTGGCTGCTTCGGACTGTTGTTGTGAGTTGCGGTTGCGTTGGTGTATCGGTTTACAGAAGGAGTTGTTGCGGCAAAGAGGAAGATAGTTTAGCGTTGAATAGGATTAGGAGTCAGATTTGGTTAGGTTAATAATTAGGGTTTAGGGTTAAGTCATGGGCTGGCCGGAATATGGTATAAAATGGGCCTAATTCGATGGGCATTCTCATCCCGTTAGATGATGGGCTGAAAAATAAAATCGTTACTCGCACGGAACCGCTCTTCGGTTTTTAAAAGTACGGAATTATTATACGAGTTACCTAATTATCATTTTATGTGAATCAAGGTCACATAAAATGATAGAATTTATTATTGTTTTATTTTATTTAAGAAGAATAAAGGGTGGTGGATCGGTATCCGATTTGATCGGGTATTAAGAAGGAAATTAAAAAAAATTCCGGGTATTACATCAGTGCCCTCTTAAAAAAGTTTCGTCCCGAAAGTTAGAATAATGTATCTAATCAGACGACTTTCTTCGAATAACTTGGTTTCATTAAGTCTCGTTTTCTACATGTAACTACTCGATCATCATAGTCAGGCACACATCAAAGAAAACAGAATCAGTCAATCCAAGGTAAAAACATGAAAAGTCAAACAATAATTGCATCCGAGTACTAACTCGTCGGTACAGAAGTAACAGCTAACCCCGCATAAAACTTGGGATAATTACGTCTAATACTCTCCTCTGTCTCCCAAGTGGCCTCATCGGCTCCTCGTCTAGACCATTGGATCCTCAACATCGGTATCTCCTTGGACCGTAGACATCTAGTATTGCGCTCCAGGACAACTACTGGGTACTCCACAAATGTGTGGTCGGGCTCAACTATCAGATCCTCATGGCTGATGACGTGTATCGGGTCCGGGATGTACTCTCTCAACTGAGATACATGGAAGACCGGATGGACACCCTCTAGTGTCAGCGGTAGTGCTAATCGGTTGGCAACCTCTCCGACTCTCTCCAAGATCTCAAAAGGTCCGAAATATCGGGGACTCCTCTTACCCTTAATGCCGAAACGACGGACGCCTCTCGCCGGTGACACTCTCAACCACACCTGGGCACCCACCCTGAACTCCAAGGGTCGACGTCTTTTGTCGACGTACGATTTCTAGCGACTCTGAGCTGCTAACATCTGCTCTCGGACCAGGGCAATCCGAGCGATGTCCTCCTATATCTGATTTGTAGCTACTCCATCAGCTCTACTAGGCTCATCCCAACACAAAGGCGTACGACATCTCCGCTCGTACAAAACCTCATAAGGGGTCATCCCAGTGGACGCGTGCCAACTATTATTATATGAAAACTCTACCAGTGAAAGGTGATCTGGCCATACATGTCCCCAATCCAGTACACAAGCCCGCATCATGTCCTCTAACGTCTGGATGGTCCTCTCAAACTGACTGTCAGTCAGTGGGTGGTAAGCAGTAGTAAGGTGGAGACTCGTCCCTAAAGCAGTATGTACCTACTGCCAAAATCTCGAAGTAAAACGTCCATCCCTATCGGAGATGATAGTCCTCGGTACCCCCATGGGGTCTCACAATGTGTCTGGTGAACTCCTCAGCTAGACGACTTACCGGCCACGTTTCCTTAATCGGAATGAAACGCGCGGTCTTCGTCAGACGGTCTACCACTATCCAAATAACATCAAAACCTCTCCTGAGTCTCAATCCTGTGACAAAATCCATAGATATATCCTCCCACTTCCACTACGGTACTGGCAGTGGGTGGAGCTCTCCTCCGGACCTGCGATGCTCAATCTTGACCTGCTGCCAAGTCTCACACTGAGCTACATACCGAGCCACGTCGGGCTTCAAACCACCCCACCAGAAGGAATGTCTCACGTCCTTGTACATCTTACTCGCTCCAGGATGTACTGAGTATGGGGTAGTATGAGCCTCACCTAATATCCTCTGTCTCAACTCATTGTCTGATGGTACACAAATGCGGTCCTGACGTCTCATCACTCCATCAACACCAATAGTGAACTGAGGTGCCTCACCTCGAGACATTTTGTCTCGGATCTTGGTCAAGGTCGGGCAAGTCCCCTGCTTCTGTTGGATCTCACCCAACAGGTTAGGAAGCAACTCTAAAGTAGCCAACTGACGAACTGTATCTAGAAACTAAATCTCTATCTCGACCCAAGCCAAATCTCTTTGCAACTGTGGTTGTACTGTCAACCGGGCTATCGCCTTCTCCCGAGGCGTCTTCTGGCTCAAAGCGTCAGCTACTACATTCGCCTTTCCGGGTGGTAGAGAATTTCAAGGGCGAAATCCTTGATCAACTCTAGTCACCGCCTTTGGCGGTTATTCAACTCCCCTTGAGTGAATGTGTATTTCAAACTCTTATGGTATGTGATGATCTGACATGTCGCCCCATAGAGATAGTGACGCCAGATCTTAGGAGCATGCACCACTACAACTAACTCTAGGTCGTGTGTGGGGTAGTTCTCCTCATACGTCTTCAACCGTCGAGACGCATAGGCTATGACCTTACCCCTCTGCATCAAAACACACCCCCAAGCCCAGCTTGGGTGCGTCACTGTATACCACAAGGTCATTTGTACCCTTTGTATACAAAATATCATATGCATATGATTTTCTCAAAAATCAAAGTCCTCGCATCGCATTTAGTATGTTTTCCTTACACTCATGTCGTTTTACCTTCTTTAACTCTTTACCACCAGTAGGATAGTTAAATTCCTTTGAGTTTCCTCGTATACGCCTTACGGACCACGTTGGTTGGTCTTATTACTTTTATCAACTCTTATGTCATCAGTCGAGCTTGAATTTTCATTGGAGTACCACCATTTCTCATTAAACTCTTATATAGACACCTTTCGGTAATTATCTTATTGGGGTAATACCGGATCCATATAGCAACCTTTAGTCATTCAACTTTACTCATTCTCATGTCTGTTCTAGCCAACATGTAGATTCCATCTACAATCACCTCACAACTCGATCAGACATTTTACCAAGGCTTTAAATCATACTCTCTATGTTTGTGCTGCCTCTACAATTCCAATTATTCTGTGTCACATCTTTAATCACAAGGGCTTCCTCTGTCAATCTAGACAATTTGACCCCACTTTTTCTCGGAGGAGCATCATCAGTCCTACTTGTGTGGAATGCTAAGACATAGGGCATGTTCACAATCATCTGTTTCCTCTTACTCTTCTAGTTCTTCTTACAAGTGTAACACCCCATTTAGTGTGAGTGTTTTCGATATTTTTTTATTAGCTCAAATATATATATATATAGGTATAGTTTTTGGAAAAGTTCGAATTTATTATCCGATCCGAAAATCCTGTTCCGATTAATTTTAATCAAGTTATAGTATATTTTCTTTTCCCTTTATTTTTACCTATTTCTTGTCCTCTCTTTTGTGGCTATGACTCTCCCCGACCTGTGAATTTCATAGCCTCACATTTCACTATCCTACACTGTTGAGTGTTGTCAGCCTACCTAGTACTCATGCCCTACTTTCCTTTATCGGATTGACCCCTCGCCCTTGCTGCTCTTACCTCTGTACCTTGCCCTCTCCCACGCAACCATACATGTTGCCCAGCCTCTCCTCATTTCCTCAATCCTCACCCTCATTTCTGGATTGCACCTCCCCTTGTTGCCTTATCCTCGACAAACGCTCCTCCTCATCTTCAACGAGGCAGCAACAACATCCTCTCAGCCTCACACATCCCTCGTCTTGACTCACCCCTGCGAACCAAAGCCGACAACTAGCTCTCCCTCGAGCCTCTTCTCAGATGATTGCACGCTAGGAAATGGAACAACATGAGAGAGAGAGCCCCTGCTGTCGGACCCATGGGGTTAACCCTCGAACGCCACTCCTCCTTGCAAGCCACCACCTTGTTGGGCTCGTGTCCCCCGCCGCAAACCAGGAGCCCTTTTGCAGCCTCATCTGCATTGTTACTGCCGAAGTCAAGAAACAAGAATAGAGGAACCACCGTTGAAGCCGCCGGAGAAACTATTCCCTCCGTCTCTGGAGCCACCAACGCCGGAGCCCTAGCCGCCGCTCCTGTGCGCTGTTTTCCCTGCCACCAGCCTCGCCGGCAAGACCCTGCGCATCCAGCGCCTTCCGCCTCCTCTGCTCTATTGCAGATCTGTGGTTTACGGAAAAAAAAGAAGGGAAACCCTCTTGTTCTTATTGTATCAGCCCCTCAAATTTGGTATTATTACAATTTGTACACAGTATTTTTCATTTACATATTTGACCCAAGTTTTGAGAAATTTAAAAATATAACCCGGCAGATTTATTTACAGATTACAATCCAAGTTTATATAATTGTATATATTTCACCGGAAAAAAATGTTTTAACGGTTTTTATTATTAACCTTTAAAAACGAGTTATACCTTGAGTTTATGATGTTATACGATTTGCCCGGAATATTATATTTACGGTTTTTAACTTGGGTTTTACAAGTCGGGTTTTCCTTAGATTATATATGTTCATTATTCCGTTCAAATTTAGCTTATAAGCTAAATTTGTTTAGTTTGGTGCTAGGTTCGAAAGCGCCCCGATAAAGGCCTAACAATTCCAAGTCGACATCCGTTGAACGACTTCCGTCTTTTGACGTCGTGTGAGTATTCTTTCCCCTCGATCTAGTTATGTTTAGTATAAGTATCATGCTAGGATGGATCTAGCATAACTTAGAGTTAATGCCAAGTAGTGGCTTTGAACCTTAGGTGAGTTTCGAGGATTTGGTATTGTTTGATCGATTGATGTTGATTCTAAGCTTGAGGTGTTGGTTATTTTGTGAGGTTGTTATAAGGCTTTAAGTTATATGGTGATCTTGTGAGCGTTTTGAGGCTCGGGGTGGGGTTGTATGATCTTGTGGGATTTTGGAGTTTAGGTTTGGCTTATCCTAGTTGTGTTGTGAGTTATGATCTTGCAAGACCCGAGGGTTTAGAAGTCTTAGGACTTCTAGCTTGTGTTGAGTGTGATGTGAGCATGAGGGATTCTAGGATGCGGTCCTAGAATTGAGAGTCAAATGGTCTTGCGTAGATCATTTGTATAGAAGTCTAAGACTTCTATTGTGAGTGGGTTGTTGATATAGTTATCTTCTTGTGAGCAGGTTATGGGCTTCCTCTCCTAAGGAAGCGAGAGTGTTGTGAGTTGAGTGTGGTGACGAGGTAAGTCTTCGGACTTACTTAGCTCGTATTCTTTGTATTAGCATTATTGTGTGTTGGGTGGTGTGTGTTTATTATTTTACTGTTTATAACAACTAAACCGGAAATAGGATTACCGACCTTTATATTATTTGGCCCAAGTGTATGATAACGGGTGGTGACATCACTGTCTGGCTCCCCGTGAGAGCTAGGGGGATCTCGGCGACTGGCCCGTGCTGGTTAGACGGTTGGAGGCATCCGACCGTTCCATTGCCGGAAGAAGGGACCGAGGCGAGTTTCGGAGGATTCTCGTGTCACAAAAGAAGTTGAACTAGAACGGGATATGACTTAATAAATAAAGATAATAAACCAAATTTGTGTGCTTTGAGTATGTTGTGTGATTATGTTGAATTAATTGTGTTTGTGCCTTTCCCTTTAATTCTAATGCTTCGAATGTGAGCTAACGGTTTTATACCGAATGTTGTAGTTTGCCTTGCAGGTTAGGCATGCTCCAAGAGATCCGGAAGGGTGGGCAGCCGGGGTCCGTACATTTTAGGAAGGGTTTTGAGTTGGGGTTGTCTTGTGTTTTGGTCTTTTGGTTATTACGTTTTGTGTGCCGCTTGTTTGGCGTTTGGTTTAAGTTGTACCTCGGCTGAAGTTGTTGTTGCATTCTTTCGGGTTTTTCTTTTCATTACATAAAAATGTATTTCAGTTTTGAATTTTTTTTGTGCCTTATTGCAAGATCCGGTGAAATTGTTGTCAAGCTAAGGGTCGGGACCCATTATGAGGTCCCAACCCGTAGCATCCCGAGTCCCGCGGATTTGGGGTGTTACAACAGGGATCCCTCCATACCAACTTTGATATATATCTTTTCTTAGTCAGTAGTAAGCAACTACTCACCACAATTCTCTTTACACCATTACTATCATTAATGGTCATTACCGACCGTCAAGAGCTTCTCTTTAATTTCTTTATTAGAGTTGTCATATTGGACTCATTCAATGTTACTATCACGGCTACTAGTACTTGTATTGATTTAACTTCACCATTACCGTCGTTGATCTTTGAAAGAAATTCACTAGATGTCGATAAAATCCCTTTATAACCTTGTGGTTATTCTTCTTATCTGTCACCCAACCATCACTAGTTAGTCAGCACGTGTAAATTCTCTGTTGTTACCAATTAGTCTGTAGTTGACCTTCTATAAGATCGTAGACTTACTTTTCTTCTATCTCTTTTGAGGTTTGATATACTAGGGGAAAATAATTCTTTTCCATTTATACTCCTTTAGCTCCTTCTACAAATTACACTCCTATAAGAGCACTATACCCTTACGAGTCTAGTTGTATCTTCGTCTTCCGTCAACGGGCTTATCAATTCTTCTACGATACTTGTAGGCATTTCTCCATGATTCTTTTTACCCGAGTTATTGTCCACTTGCGGTTCTCTGTTATGACCCGCTAGTGTTATTAACTTAAATCCCTTCGTGAGTCATAAATTATTAGAGACCCACTTTTTCACCAAGACCATTCTCCTACACCCTCCATCCTTGGGGTGCTGCTTGTACGTCCGCCTTTATAGAAATCCGGTCTTTGTTGTATCCCGATCCTTGTTGTAATTCTTGTGTTTTCTAGGAGGTCACACCACTCCCATGTTGGTGAAATCTGCCTCCCCCTTTCTAGCAACCTGTAAGCTTTTATTTTGCGACTCTTTAATTCTTCGTATTGGGATGGACAATGTATCTCATCTTGACTCCTACGCTTATGATTATCTCGGTTTCCCATCTTGATTGTGGTGGCAAGTAGCTTGTCGAGAGTGATCATCTTCCGCTCTGCTTCTAGCCTCAAACTTTCACCTTATGATCCTTCAGTAAGCTTAGATTCAATGCTTCTTGTCTGGATCGCTACTATATTTCACCTTGACTTTCATGCCTAGGTGTTTTTCTGAAGGCATCCCCTTTGTTTGTAACGTTGCTTTACACCACACTTGAAAGAACCTATGGTTGTCTCTTCCAATTTGTATACTTTCCGTTCATCCAATGCGTTTCCGGAACTACTCTCTTGTATATTCATCATTTGATCCTATCAAGTTGACTCGGGATTCCCTTCTTGTCATCGTCGATAGTGTTGTCTTTTAGTCTTCACTTTTCCATCTCGACGTTCTTCAACAAGTTCAAAGGAGTTGTCCGGACGTTCGCCTACCCTAATGCTCATAAGATGAACACTTATCCTTACGTTGAAACCCTTCAAATATACTTAGGTGTGTCAACGGAGTGAGGATCTCATTTGGTTATCTCCGTTAAGGGCATAATATAACTATAATTTCTACTAATCTTCGGCATATACATATCTATATCACATATCTTTATACTCAAGCTACTAAGTCAACAAAACCTTTCTAAAAGTACTACGCAACTGAGATCCGCGGAGGTAGTGGTAGTCATCCGTACTTTCTATCCACAACAAGACTATGCATGCATTTTGAAAACCAAAAGTCCTTTTTGAAACTCACATCCCTTTTCGGGTGCTGCTCAAGTACTTATTCAGTCTTTCAGAAGATTTCAAGTGTCATTGTTGCCAACCTAGAGCTCTAATACCATGTTGTAGCACCCCGAATTCTCAAAACTCGGGACATTACAGGTTAGGACCTCACAATGGGTCCCGACCTCAGTTTGACAATAATGTTACTAGGATCTTGCAACAAGACGCAAATAAGAAAAACCGAAAATCATAAAACAGTATTTTCATAGAGATAAATGCAACAACGTCTAACACCCCAAAGTACTTAACAACGTAAAAGACTAACTATCTTAAAACAAAGAAGGAAACAACACAGCAAACACCCAACCCCACTCTAAGGAGTATGGAGACCCGGCTGACCACTACTTCCGGATCACTCAGCTGCTGCTCTAACCTGCGGTAATTCTAAACAGCATAATAGAACAGCCGTTAGCTAGCTATCTAAACATTAGACAAATGAGAATAGCACACACACATCATAGCAAAAGTAAACACTCATCATGCTTTCAAACAATTCATTTATTATCTTTACTTAGGCCATTCACCCTTACTAATGATACTTATTTTGTGACACGAGGGATTCCCAAACCTTGCCTCCGCCCCCGTGTACCCATCAGGAATGGATCCGATGCATCTCACCTTGTACTTGTATGGTCTGGGTATAGAGAACCTTCCAGTCTCCTGTCAAAGCTGGGCAGTGATGTCACGGCCCGTTATACATACACTTGGGCCTTAAATAATAATAACAGTCGTCCTATCAAAGTATTATTCTAAACACATATCACACACACCACTATTGTCATTCAACTAACATCCAGAAACTAGCTAAGTAAGTCGCAAGGACTTACCTGAATCGAATCACAACTCTCAAATTCTCAACTCAGTCCGCAACCGTAGAAACTCAAACGCCTGTCATGCAAGGCACGTGGATCAAAATTACATCTCATACTCTTAGAAGTTATAAACTTCTAATTTGTACAATCTCATGAAGAGAAATTACGGAAAAAGGTTCTCTTAAGTTAAAAAGACTCTTTTGCCCCTGATCCCGAAAACTCCGAAAAAGTCTATCATTTAGTTCTAAAATTCTCTTCTAGAACCTATGTCCCTAATCTAGTTCTCATTGAAAAGTTTGGTAAGGATTTATAAGAGTTACCCAAAATTCTTAGTTTATACCAAAAAGTCGTTGAGGTCCAACTTTTGGGTGAAAAATACAAGGCTGGGATAAAAATATAAAAATTAGATATAAAATTCTAAATCCTCTATGATAAGCATACTAAATATAGGGGTAAAGATCTCTAAAAAATACTCAACTACAACTCTCCCATAAATCTCACAAGTTGAAAAGAAAAGCTGAAAAATCCAATACTTAGCCAAATTTCCTCTGCTGTAAAAACAGTCCAACTATCCTACTTTAAGTCCTTATAAGTTCTAATCTGACCGTTAACTTTCTCCTAAATTTTAACACAGTAAACTACATATTTCAATCTACAGTATATCAAAAATTCAACGGTGGATTCTCGATCTATGCTATAGAAATTAGGTCCTAAAGTCAGCAGGTCAAAGCTGAATTATAAGGTGTGTAGAAGGTTCTAACTTCGATTCTCTTTGACAACACATGTACCTTATTTCTACTTAGAGATCTTGAGTGCAGAAACCAACCTATTCTATGTTTAGCTCGACAACACATTTATCTTACTTCCATCCTTACTCATCAAACTCCGGCAACACACTCTATACAACATTATGGTACTATGATTGAAGGTTATGTCCACTTACCCACAACAATGAAAGCCGGTTGCTGTTGCTCTCACAAAAACGAGTCCAAAGTGGATCTCAGAAGCAATAGGTTTCCCAAGTACTGTATTAGATTAAAGAGAACAAACGTATGGTTATTGTCTATTCCGAAAGCGAGTGTAGTAGACAACAGGAGCAGATTTACCTTTCTTCGTTTGCAGCCGGTTGAGCAGTAGGTTGTCTCGTACTGCTGGAGGCGTGAAAAAGGTCAAGGTAAGGATCCTGGTGTGTTCTACTGGTTGCAGAAGAGGCTGTTGCGTCGGCTGGACTGTTGCGTCGGCTGGGACAACACAAGACTACAGTGGCTGTTCGCATAGGATAGATTGCATCAGTGTAGAAGTGAGGGAGAAGATCGAAGAGAAGACGAGGTCTTACCGACAGCTTGAAGGGAAACGCGAGGCTGCTGCTGCGTTGGATGGTTGTTGTGGGCTGCTGCTGTGTTGAACGATTGTTGTGGCTGCTTCGGGCTGCTGATGTGAGTTGCGGTTGCGTTGGTGTATCGGTTTACAGAAGGAGTTGTTGCGGCAGAGAGGAAGATAGTTTAGCGTTGAATAGGATTAGGGAGTCAGATTAGGTTAGGTTAATAATTAGGGTTTAGGGTTAAGTCATGGGCTGGCCGGAATATGGTATAAAATGGGCCTAATACGATGGGCCTTCTCATCCCGTTAGATGATGGGCTGAAAAATATAATCCTTACTCGCACGGAACCGCTATTCGGTTTTTAAAAGTACGGAATTATTATACGGGTTACCTAATTATCATTTTGTGTGAATCAAGGTCACATAAAATGATAGAATTTATTATTGTTTTATTTTATGTAAGAAGAATAAAGGTTGGCGGATCGGTATCCGGTTTCATCGGGTACTAAAAAGGAAATTAAAAATTTCCGGGTATTACAAAGTCAACATCCAACTTCATAACCTCGGTCTTCTTTACGCCTGTTGGTCACCGTGTGCATCTCTTGACATCCACTGAAAATCTCGCAACGGTATTAGCACACCAGACACCCTCCTTATGTATTCCATTGGTGCGACCACAATAGGAGCTTCACTTCTTCTAATCTTGTCTAAGAAGATCACCTCTAGTCTCGTCTCCGTGGCTACCGTTGAGGTCCTCCGACTGACGTACAAAACCGCTCGATGACGGTCCTCCCTGTCCATCCCTAAGAGGACTTCTTCATGCATTAAGTGCATGACATAGAAAGTCGGCTACCAAGCACGGTTTCCCAAACGAATGGGATAACCGGGTACCTCTCGGGTACCACTAACCTTAACCTATGTCGGGCAACCCTATAACGAAGGGTCCCCCCTCCTACCGTAACTAAGGTCAATCCTAGCTACAAAATCATAGGAAAAGAAAGATGCATAACACTTGTATAAAAGCAATACCCCGACGGTGAAGTCGTGAATCTAAAAAGTACTTGTGTCTATCGGCGCCGCTAAATCAATGGCGCTCCTAAGCTCAAAAACCCTAGTCTGAGCACCTCTGGTCTCCGTGGTGTCTCTACTACGTCCCCTACCTTTACCTTGCCCTTGGGCAGATCCCTGAGAATGTGCATAGCCCGGGACTCTCTGCTGGGGCTGACTTTGTGTCGGACCCCGAGGTGGCCCCTGTCCACCACTAGAAATGCCAGCTGGTGAGGAACCCTGTTGGGATAGTGCATGGCCTTGACGACAAAAGATGGCTCGGTGTCCCAGCTTGCCACATACATAACAAGTCACTGTAGTCCTTGGGCACGCAGCCCGCATATGCCCGTTCCCACTGCAGTTGTAACACTGCCGACTCCCATCTGTCGTCTGAGTAGACTGTTGGGGCCTAGGACGCCCCTGAGTCAGACTACATCCTGCCCCTACCTCTCCAACTCTAGTGTCTGCCGGCCCTGTCCTCTGCGTCTTATCCGGCCTGTCTAACTGTGCTACATTCCTAGAGTATGGCTGGTCTCTCTCGTACGCCGCAGCTCGGTCCTGCTACTCCACCAAGGAATCACAACGGAATCCCGCAAGGTAAGCCCGGGTGGACTCCCTCAATCTCCATGAAAATAAGTAGATATGCTAGTCCGCCGGTGGTGTGGAGGGACCCAACAAAGCTAGCTCCACCCGAAACCGTCTAATCGCCTCGATGATCGGGACGTCCTCAAATCCTACCTCTAAGAAGTCCTGGACTCTGTCTCTCCTCAGGGAATCCGGGCAAAAGGTCTCCCTAACGAGGCTCAATAGCTGATCCATCCTGGCCACACCCCCTCTAATTGTCCTCCACCAATATTGGGCCTGATCCCGGAATAGCGTCTAGACTACCTCGACCTGCCTCTCCTCCGGGCAACGGATCGCCTCTAAAGCCGACTCCACATGCCCAATCCAGTGCTCAACCTCTAATCCTACGCTCTCGTCAAAGTAGGGTACATGATGTTGGTGGAAAGCCTTCAACATGAATCAGGTCTCGGAGATCTCAACTCGTCTCTCGTCCTAACATCATCCAAAGCCGGCTCAGGTGCAACAACTGCTGGTGCAACTACCACTGGTGCAGCCCTAACCTGAGTCACCCTCTGTGAGACCTTAGTTGATCTCGTTGGTGCACGTACAGGTACTAGTGGTACGGGAGGTGGTGCTTCTGTCCTAAACGCCTCCTCAACTCGATGTACATAGTCCTTAAACACATCAACTTCAATAGATGCTCCCCCGGTCCTAGAAGATGGGGAACCACGCGCCCCGGACCACACAATTGTCCTATCTCTAGCCTCGGGAATGATGCTCTCCGCGACGTCTTCTACGGGAACCTCGGCTGTTGGCGGACCCATAACTGGGTGGTCCGCAATGGGATACGTCCCTGACCTCTCGTGCATGGAGGTCTCCCTACTCGTCCCCGTCTCAGGGCAGTAGGAGGAAGAGGGGGTCTACCCCTGGCGGGTCCTACGTATGCGGTAGCTCTCGTACGTGCCATCTGGTATCGTTTTGCGTTTATATATATATATGAATAGGTATATAATACTTGCAACTTGATATGGTAAAATTTTCAAAAGCATAAGCATGATCACATATACATCCAAGGCATAGAAGTCCAAAACATCCTAAGGCCATATACATAACTAGATACATACCATCCAAAGACATCCTAAGGCCATATATATATATATATAGGTATATAACTATGTAGAAATACATATGTACATCAAATCCAGAAATCTACGTCGCCGAGGTTTGCATGAGGAGTGGTGGTCCCGTACATTCTAACCCAAGCCCGACTCATGCATATGAATTTGAAAACAAAAAAAGTCAGAACCCGTGTGTGTTCTGTTTATTAATCATTCGGCCTTTAGAAGATTGCGAGTGTCATTGTTGTCAACCTAGGGCTCTGATACCACTTTTGTAACACCCCAAATCTGCGGGACTCGGGATGCTACGCGCGGAGACCTCACAATGAGTTCCGACCCTTAGCTTGACAACAATTTCACCGGATTTTTCCAACATGGCACAAACAAAGGCAAATACCAAAATCGTTTTAATGCAATAAAAACAATCTTGAAAAGAAAGATACAACTTGGAAACTCAACCGAGTCCTCAAAACGACATAACTCCAAAACATAAATCCATACGGTATAATATAATCCAAAAACGACATCAACACATAACCATCCCCGTCCTATAATGTACAGAGACCACGGCTGTCCACTCCTCCGCCTCACTCGGCGACATTCCAATCCTGCAAGACATCTACAACAACCGGTTTTAAACCGTTAGCTAGCAATCCGAATATTAGAAGAACGATAAGGCACAAACACACACAACAAAGCAAAACACACAAATATGCTCAAACACACCAAGTCCAGTTATTATCTTTATTTAACGTTATTCCCTTACTAATTCACTTATGGTGTGACACGAGATTCCCTCACCCTTGTCCTCTTTCACCATGCCGGGTTTGTACTTGACGCCTATCAGCATCATCCGCTGGACTGGTCGTAAGACGCCTCCCACTCACCCCATTTTGGACTGGACAAGCGGTCACCGCCCGCTATCATACACTTGGGCCAGATTTAAAAATAATATACAAGTCCACATCCTAATCCGGTTAATAGTTATCACAACAATTATAAACACACACCACCCATACGTATCAACCAATATGCGAAAACTAGCTAAGTAAGTCCGAGGACTTACCTCACTCCAGGTGACTCGAATAAAACCACTCTCAGCTTTCCACAAGAAAACGATCAACGCCTGAACAAACGAGGCACACTATCAATAACTAACCAATATGCTATAAGTCTCGGACTTCTATTCTCCATCACCTATACGAGGTCCTAGTTCTAGTCTCGAAGATCGTCCGAAGGTTGTAAGGAAGATAACTCGTCAAGCTCATAATCCAACCACTAGTACCTATGGTTAAGGCCACTACATGACATTTAGTCTAAGTTATGCTAAATTCACCTAGTATGTTATACTACTATTACCGAACTAACGAAGGAGAAGTACTCGCACGAGATCCAAGGTGAAGCACGGTCTACGGAGTCAAGAACGGGTTCCTTGTCCTTTAACGAGCGCTTCCGGACCTAGACACCAAAGCTAATCAAATTTAGCTTATATGCTAAATTTAAACGACGATCTAACGAATAAAACAAACCAAGGGAATACCCATTTTTAAAACAAGCATAAAACTCGTAAAACCAATTTTTCCGGGCAATCCAAACAATTTATAAACATGGTCAAAACCAAACTCGACTTTCTGTAAGGTTTTTGGCTTGAAAAATAATTACCTAAGACAAAACAGTAAATATCGATAATATAGAGTGTCAAGACTGCAATTACACAACTCAGCAGGGCCGAAACTACAATAATAAAAAAGAAGGGTCAAATCTGTAATAAACAGGAAAAGAGGGGCAAAATGTGAAGATCATCACATCTTGTTCAACTTGTTGCTGCGCGTCAGAGAAGAGGAAAGAGGAGATGCTCCCGGCGGTGGCCCAACGGTGTCGTCCTGGCGGCAGGCCGATCTTCCGGCGGTTTCTGCACAGAAAACAGAAGGGAGGGACGGAGTCTGCGGCGGTCGCGAACCGGCGAGCGGCCAAGCGGCGTCCTGGGTTGGTGGCGGCGGCGTCCGCACGTGCTCCGGCCGGCGTCGTCACTGTTCCGAGTGCAGAGAGCTGGCGGTTGGGCTGCTGACATAAACGCGATGAAGAGAGGAGAGGTACGGGATAGGGCGCGAGGAAGAGAGTGCTGCTGTGAGAGGAGAGAAGTGAGGGAGGGTGTGAGGAAGAGTGGCTGTTAGGGTAATCACCAGTAGAGGGGTATCGAGGGGTCGGCCGCCCTAGCCTCGGAAATGAATGCAGCGGGAGGAGAACGTGGAGACGCTCCTCAGGAGCTCCAATAACACGCCAGCCAGGAAGAAAAAAAAAAGAGGGGAGAAGAAAAGAAAAATAAATAAAAGAGTAAAGAGGCTCTCTCTTTTTTTTTTTTTCTTTTCTTTTTTTTTTTTTTTTTTAAAACATAACCAACTTGGTTACCCTTCGGAACGGGATTTCCCGGATCGGTAAGTCCCGATTTCCGACAAAAAAAATAAAATTAATAAAAAAAACGGGAATGCATGTAACCCTATAATAATATAATACCCGGAAAAGTTATTTTTAAATCTATAAAAATATAATTTAAATAAGAACTCGAGTTATAACGAATCGATGGAAAGGAGAAAAACAAAGTTGGAACGAACTCGAATAAACGGGGCGTTACAATGGCACAAATAGTTTTCAAATTGTTTAATATTTTAAGGGTGATAAACTGATAAATCGAAAGTATTTTATGGACAACATGCAATATTAATGCTATAAAAATATTCTGTAATCATCTATTTAAATTAATTTTTAATATATTTATTTTACAGAATTGAATGAACGTAAAAATTAGATTTGTGTTAATGACAAATATATTTTATTTTATTTTATAATTTTTAAAAATAAATTTAATTTAAAATAAATTACAAATTAACAAAATATGTAATTTTTTCTTAGTTGTTAGTTGGAAGCCCGTTCATGGCAAAAGTAAAAAACTTTCATGGAAGCCTGGCAAAAGTAAATTAACTTTTAATATATTCTTCTTTTTTAGAGAAGAAAATAAAATAAAATAAATTATAAATTAACAAAATATCTAAAAAAAATTGGAAAAACTTTCATGGAAGCTTTTGATGAACGGACTTCCAACTAAGAAAAAATTGGAAAAACAAAAAGTAGCAATACCAATGCATTGTCCTCTTTGCCGATACCCGTTCGAAAGTGCTAAACACTTGTTCTTGAAATGCTCTTTCATAATAGATAATGCATTGGTATTGCTACTTTTTGTTTTTCCAATTTCTTCTTAGTTGGAAGCCCGTTCATCGAAAGCTTCCATGAAAGTTTTTCCAATTTTTTCTTAGATATTTTGTAAATTTGTAATTTATTTTATTTTATTTTATTCTTAGAAAAAGAAGAATATATTAAAAATTAATTTAATTTTGCCATGAACGGGCTTCCAACTAACATACTAGATAACATTACAAACCAGAAAATTAAACACATTTTGCAAATTGTTGACCTTTCATCAACTAACATACTAGATATTCTTCTTTTTCTGAGAAAAAAATTGGACTAAATACTTAACTGAGTTGTCAGTCAACTGGTGGAACGTCTACTTCATGAGAAACCAATGCACCTTTAATAACAATAAGCCGCAAAACACAAACCTTAACGTACAAAACTAGATTAAAGCATGGAATGAGACAACTAAGAAGGAGAAGAAACAAAAATCCAACATAGTAGAGAAAAAAGAAAATCAAAAACCATCTCATGGAAAAAACCGGAAAGATACTTCCTCAAACTCAACTTCGATGGGTCTAGGCTTCACAATGGGAATTGTGCACTTGGATTTATCTTAAGGGACTACGAGACCTCAACTACTACCCTTCGCTATGAGCAATGTGGAAATACGACTGTCCTACATGCTGAAGTATGTGCGCTAAGGGAGGGTTTGAGTGAAGTCTTTGAGTTGGGCATCAATGACCTTAAAATTGAGGGAGACAATCTCATAATTATCAACTCAATCAAAAAATATTTGGAAACCTCCGTGAAAAATTGACTTGTTAATTTTCGATATTGCTAACATGATTTCGTTGTTCCCAGGTGTTTAGGGATGAAAATGGGGCGGATAATCCCCATTCTCCATGGGGATTCTCCGATACGGGGATGGGGATGTAGAATATAAACGGGGATGAAGTAAAAAATAATTTTCCGAAAGGGTATGGGGAGGGGCACGGGATGTGTCCCCGTCCTGCCGGATTTCCCCGTAGAGATCCCCACCGGATTTTACCGTTGAGATACCCTGCCGGATTTCCATCTAGAGATCCCCACCGGATGTCCCATAATGTTTTCCATCGGAGTTCCCCGTAATAGAATATTTTCCCCCTTGTTCATATATAATTTTCTATAATTGTATAATATGTATAACTAATTATTTTAGCCTTTATATAAATAAAAAAATAAAATAAAATATATTGTAAGTTACTTATAATTGTATAACTAACAATTTTGACAACTTTTATAGAAACTATGTCTTACAAGTTATATTATAGTATATAACTTGTAAGACATAGTTTCAATAAAAGTTGTCAAAATTGGTAGTTTTTATATAAATTTGTTAGTTATAATATTAGTAGAACTTGATCAAATCATTTTGTATTATACATTCAACTGTTACTTTGTATTATAGTTTTTTTTTTTATTGCAAATAGCAACATAGTGGAGTTTTCTATCTTTGATTTAACTTTTTGACGAAAAAGTTGTACGGGGACGGGGATTCTCCGACGGGGATCGACTATTGAGAATAGTATATGGGCACGGGATTTCCCGATGGAGGCGGTGATCCGACGGGGACAGGGACAATTTTGATTCCCCGAGCGGGGACGGGGATGCGGATGTGGAGGGTAGTTCCCACCCCGACTCCGCCCCGTTGCCATCCCTACATGTGTTAAATGTTTTCATATCTTCAGGGAAGTCAACAAGGTGACTTATAGATTAGCAATATTGTCTCTCGTTCTCGTCGGTGACCACTTCGGAAGTGGACGACCTCATCCGAAAGGATGCCCTAGGCCGACTGTCTCGTAAAAGATGATTGTACTAATCGCTTATCTTAGAGTATTATAAAAAAAAATATAATTAAAAATCTAATACTAATTATTTCATTATTCAAGTTTAAAATAAATTTTATATGGCGTGGAAATAAGCTGGTTGTAGATGGGTGAATATACACTTTTTAACTTGTGTAGTATCTTGTACAACTTTTATTAGAATATACTTTTGTTAAAATATATTTTTATTAAAAACCAAAAAATATATATATATATATATATTTTGTAATCACATGTTAAGAAAACCATAAATTTATTTACTCATCATTTCCAAAATATCCTTACAAAATTCACTTTTCAATGTAAGAAATAGTATTAAAATAAAGATTATTAACATATGTTTCATAAAGTACCAAAACAAATCATAAGACATAGAGAATGCAGATTTAAAGTTTGCAAAAGTACGGCCCTATATAGCTCCTATATTTGACATGATTAGGATTGTTCATATGTCCGGATCTGAACTAGATCGGAACGATGTAGATCGGAAATTAACCAAATTATTTGTAACACCCCGAATCCTAGAGGACTCGGAATGTTAAGAGCTGGGACCTCACAATGGGTCCCGACCCTTAGCCTGTCAACAAATTCATCGGACCTTGCAACACGGCACAAATAAAAAGGCAAAACAACATAGTTTTATTTCATGAGCGGAAACAAAAGTACAAACTCAAAACAAACCAGCCGAGTCTCAAAACCAAAATACAATAACGTCAGTCTCAAAGACATGAAATAAGATAAACAGTCCCGTCCTATAATGCACGGAACCCCGCCTGCCCACTACCGCCGGATCACTCGATCGCCTCTCTAACCTGCAAGGCGTCTACAAGGCAGTATAATACCGTTAACTAACATTCTATGTATAAGTATAAAGGTAAAAACACAAACACACAACATACACAATCAACATGCAACACCCAATCCATTTATTATCTTTAATTAGGTGGTAAGTCATTACTAATGATACTTATTTTGTGACACGAGGGATTCCCAAACCTCGCCCATATTCCTGTTTACCAACGAGGAATGGTGCTAATGCATCTGACCGTCTACCTGCCTGGGCTGGTAGCAGGGAACCTCCTAGCTCTCACAAGAGCTAGGCAGTGATGTCACGACCCGTTATCATACACTTGGGTCAATTGCGTAATATAATAAAGTCGGCCTAATCCGGTTTCGTTGTTATTCTAACTAGCAAACACCACTCATACACATTACACTCATACAAGAAGCAAGCTAAGTAAGTCCGTGGACTTACCAGTCTTCGAAGCACAAATGATCACCACACTCTCAAGTTCCCTCAGGAAAACACACAACGCCTGTTCAAGACAAGGCACACGAATCAAACAACACTCTAGTCAACTAGAAATCCTTAGACTCCTAGGCTCAACATCCTCACAAGAACAACAACTCAAGATAGTTGAGAGGAACAACTACTACCCTTCGCTATGAGCCCAAACACCTCTTTAGCTTTTCAAAGCTCCACAGATATGACTCAGACCATACGATTCTAGTATACCTCCTCGGAAAGGGAGGGCGTTAAAACCATTCCGCAACTGAGCAGTTATATCCCACCAATCTATAAGCTCCCTACCTCCCCAACATTCATTGGAGGTAGCACCGAAACTACCACCTTGGTTTTCGTCGGATTAACTTGGTCACTCTCGTTGTCACTACGTGTCCTAGGAAGTCACTTTAGATGTCCTAACTCCCACTTAGATGACTTGGCTCATAACTCTTATCTCGCATAACTTGTATTACTGTCGTCCCGTGTCAAGCTGGTTCCTCTCCACTATTAGATTATGGTCCGTATTAAAACCGCTTGTAAAGCCACAAGTTGTGCGATACCCCTCTACTCGATTCAGAAACCGATGAATCCGTATTTACATAACCTCCAAACTCCTCGTGTGTACTTGTGCCAAAAGGATTCACTACAACTTGTAGTGATCATACCGGTCCGAAATGCCGTCTTACGTAGGTACTTTCTTTTCTCGTCCTACATTGGTGACATCCCGACTTCAAGTCGTTACTTTATCAAGAAATAGTATAAAAACTCTAAGCTTGCAACGTTGCCCTAATTCGGGTTCTCCTTTACTCGACATAACCCTCGTGGCTTCTTCGCGTGAGTCTAGAAAATATTTGACTCATCTCTTGCTCGCGACATCTCATCTGTTCCATACCATGCATCCTTTATATAAATTCTCATTTGCATAAAGCAACAATGAAAGCCTCACATTCCTCCTGATCCTCTAGTTCTTCCAGCCCTGATCACACCTTAAAGGTTCTAATCCGTTTCGTTCCTTCACATGTCAATCCCATGACCTAAGAAGGTCGCATAGGTCATTACAATCCCTCCCTAAGAGGTCTTTTAATGTTACTTGCCTTGAACCCGTTCCACGCTACTTGATTATGCCATTTGCTGTTCCGTTGATATAACCCTTTATGGTTAACAATGAACCACCGGAAATATTCTAAGCTCTTGTTACCGTTCCTTTATGATCCCACAATATGGGTTACGCTTCCAATTTACACTCACCCATAGACGACTTACACCTGTGAGTTCTCGGTAGTCACTGATTAGCTTGTGGTTGACCTTCTCTGAGATCAATAACTTACCTTTCTTCTATACTCTCCATGTTACCATTATCATGAAGGCTACCCTCTCGGGGTACTCAACCTTAAACTCCATTAGCTCATTCTTCATTCTACGCTCCCTTTCCTTCTGCAAGATAACTATACCCTTCTTGGCCTTGTTGTGTCATGTGACTCACCTTCATATGCTTAACCGAATTTCCTGATATCTTGTAAGTGCGCCTTCTCAAAAATCTTTAACGTTAGTTAGCATCCACTCGTGTTTCTCTTGGTTGATGTCTTACGTCTTTCGATAAAAGATCCTTATTGTATCTCTCGTCTTTTGAAACTATCATCTCTATGCACTTCCTTCTTATTGACGTTTCTTATCTTCATGTCGCCTTGATAGCATGAACTATGACTATATTTTAGGCACTTGTTTTGGTTGTTTTCCCCCTTTTGTTGTGTACATGGATAAGAGTTTGAAGCATTTATGAGCACATTCACCTACTTTGTCGATATAGAGATCTAAACAAGCTTTGTTTTGTTTTTAGGTGAATATAGGTTTGAATTGGAGCATATATGAGAGGAAAGGAGTAATTTGATCATGCTAGATGTCAAGAGGATGTTTTGGAGAAGCTAAGGAAGGATCTTGATTAGAGCAATTGACAAAAAGAAAGCTTTCACAAAGGAATTTGAACTTCCACGGCCAAATCATGGATTCCACGACCATGGTTCTACCATCAAGATCATGGAAAGTGACGTTGAAGAGCACCAGAAGGTTCCACGCCCTAAACCACGGCCGTGGAAGTTTGTACTTGACCGTGATTTCCTCGACGTTGTCACGTGTCATTTTTGCCACGTCAGCAATAGTTATCGGGCCTTCCTCGTAACCCTATTTTTCTCTATAAGAAGGTTGAAGGAGGGATAAATCGAGAGGAGCGCATAGAGTTCCGCATTGATGACGCTTTATCCGTGCATTGACGGCTTGCATCGAGGGAATTGCTTAGGGAAGATTCCGAGAAGGACGCGATTTGAATATTGTGTACTTCGAGATATCTTAGGCCGGGTTACATTGGGAGATGGATTGACACCCCGTTCTTCATTGTTTCTCTAGATTGTTGTGAGGATTTCTATTCTCTTTTTCTACATTCATTCAATACAAATATTTGTTATTGGATTTGAGATTGGTTATTTGATAGTTATTGAGTTTTTGAGGTTTTATACTTTTCCTTTTTAAACTTGATTATTGATTTGATAATGATGATTATTTGCTAAAACACTTTAGCGATTCTAAGGTGAAGGGTTGATAGTTGTGGCTTAGATAATGATAGATTGAACCAAAACAGATTGGACCTTGAGAGTTGCGAGAAACTTCGTCGACAACCTTTTTCACGGTCTGTTCTTGAGTTCCACGGCCGTGGTTTCTCAAGAACTAGCCGTGGTTTTCCCCTGTCGTACGTTTTTGCTTTGCTTTAATCCAAAGTTAGATATTTGCCTTAAACTAGCCTTGGCTTGCCTTTCCTAGGTAGTAGTGAGACTCAACATCCTTTATTTTGGTTTCGAGTGTCACAACCTTAACCGTTTGGGTTTATCTTTGATTTCCTTGGGTTTGGGCTTGGGTATTTGAGAGTAATTCTTATCCTTTGATCCTTTCTATACTGCAACCTCAACAACCTTTATAGACAAAGTCCTTGGGTGAGACATATAGGTTTGGAACTTCACCGTACATAGCTATACATTAGTTATACCTTTTCAATCTCGACTCTGTCCTTACATCTGTAGAATATCTTGAATCGATTGTCACAATTGGATACTTGGATCTTTAGAATTGTTGTTTTCCCAATATATTTGCAAAGCTTCTCTATTTTACTTACTTGACAACTCGTGAAATGATTTTACTCTCACCAAATCCCTGAGTTCGACTCTGGAATTTCTTGCCTTACTACGCTGATCTGTACACTGCGGGTTCGCTTTTACATAAGTTCTAGATATAATTTTAAGACTTAGTGACACACACATTCGGGCGAACAAGTTTTTGGCGCCGTTGCCAGAGATTTGGTCTAGACCAAATTCGGTTTTTGGTTGTCGAGCTTGGGAGTTTTGCTCTTGTTATTTGGTATTTCTTTTTGAGTGATTTTTGCAGATTCTATAGGTATATGCGAAGGTCTAGATCCACCAAAGACTTCGTTCCTTTTGAGCCCGAACTTGAGAAAACTTTGAGGAAAAAGCTAAAGGAAAGAAAAATGGCTGAAAATAATGAGAGGAACATCCAAGAGGAGTTGGATGAAACTTGAGCTCAACTCAAATTGAGTGAGAAGGCTCGTATGGAAGAACTAGAGCGTCATAAATTTCAAATAAATGAGCTCAAGGCTATGATGTTAGATATGAAGTTGGAGATGAATGCCTCTAAGAAGAAGAAAGCCAAGTCAACTAAGTCCATTAGAGCTGAATCATCCGACGATGATGGTATTCTGGAGCTAGAGATCATTGATCCAACAATCCATCCAATCTGTGAGAACCCCAAGACACGTGTTGAACCTCGTGTTCCCGCTAGAGAGGTGAGAGCCGCTCATGTCGAGGAGGAGCCACAAACTCTTGGGCAAAGGATGGATCCAATTCAGCAACCATGCTGACTAGGTGTGAATTTCGGAGGTGAAGACACCCAAGATTTCGGGTTTAGCCCGCAAGTTATTACCATGGTTCGCCAAAGTCAATTTGGTGGAACGGATGCTGAATCTCCACGCCAACACTTACAAAATTTTGAGATTCTTATGGAGACAATGATGCCGAAGAGAGCTGTTAACAACAACTACAAGATAAAGCCGTTCTTCTTCTCTTTGAAGGACTAGGTTTTAGCTTGGTATCAAGCTCTTCCAGCTGGAAGACTTAATACATGGGAGGATTTGACTTCGGAATTCCTCACCAAGTTCTTTCCGCCATCCAAGACTGCGGAGATTAGAGGTAAGATTAATGCTTTTTATATGAAACCTAACGAAAGCTTGTTTAAATCTTGGGAAAGGTTTCAAGATCTTCTATTGGATTGCCCGCACCATGGCATTCCAAAGCTGGAATTATTGGAGATCTACTACAAGGGGCTGGATATGGAAACGCAATTCAAACTCCAATCACTCTCTTGCGGAACATTCATGGACATGAGAGAGGATGACGCTTGGGACTTTATTGAGAAGAAAGCCCAAGTGATTGAGAGGTATTCCCACAGGAAAGTCGATGAGAGGAATCGGAATTCGGGAGACCAAGGATCAAAGCTAACTCAAGCTGCACAAACTCAAATATTTTTCCTCAACAATGAGATCAAAGAGTTGAAGAAAATCATAAGAGCTAGCCTTCAAAAGATGAAGGAGCAAGATGTTGGCTACATAGGAAGGGAGAAAAACAATCAAGGGAATAGGAACGATAACCGGAAAAATAATTGGAACAACAACAACAACAGGAACTCCAACAACAATTGGAGATCCAACCAACAAAACTCCGGTAATCCCTATTCAAATTCTGGAAATTCACTAATACCACATTCTTCTTCTTCTACCCCTTTGAAAAGCCAGGGGCAAACATCAAATAGCTCAAGCAAGACGGAGAAGGATAAACCCGATCCTATGCTGGAAACGATCATGGGAAAGCTACAAGGATTGGAGAACTATATTACCTCAGCTGATAAAGCACACAAGGCTTTAGAAAACCAAGTTTTCAGCAAAGACGGAGAAGTTCCTAGAGATCAAGGGAAACTTCCCGGAAAGACGGAGGACAATCCGAAAGGAAGAGTGATGGCTATTACAACTAGGAGTGGTGTAACAACCACCGACCCGCAACCTAAGTTTGTAGAAGTTCCCGTCGAGAAAGAGAAAGAAAAGGAGAAGGAGAAGGAAGATGTCTATGTTCCTTCTCCAGCTTACAAACCTCCTTTACCATTCTCGCAATCTAGAGCAAGAGCACGTCTAGACAAGCAGTTCGGTAAGTTCATCGATCTAATGAGCAAACTGCATATTAACATACCTTTCATTGATGCAATTGTAGGTATGTCCGCTTACGAGAAGTTCTTGAAAGAGATCCTCTCTAACAAGAGGAAGCTGGAAGACTTTGGAGAAGTCAAGATGAGTTCGGAGTCTTCGGAGCTCATCAAAACGATGACAGAAAAGATGCCCCTAAAGCTGAGAGATCCGGGGTCATTTTGCATTCCAATAGGAGTTGGAGAAGTCACATACGACGCTCTTTGTGACTTAGGAGCAAGCGTAAGCATCATCCCGCTTGCTTTGTGTAGGAAGGTCGGTTTGGGTGAACCTAAACCGGTAAAGATGACGTTTTAGATGGCGGATCGATCCATAACTCGTCCCGTCGGCATCATTGTAGACGTCCCAGTCAAGCTCGGTAAGTTATATATTCCAATACATTTTATTGTGCTTGACATTCCTGCAGATTGTCCGGTCCCGATCATACTCGAGAGATCATTTCTTGCAACTTCCGGTTGTATGGTGGATTGCAAGAATGCTAGACTAGCCTTCGATATAAGAGAAGAGAAAGTTGAGTTTGTTCTCTCAACTTTGGTGAAAGAACCTGCACTTGGAGAGGATACGTTCAACATCTATGACGAATAAGCATCTAGAGAAGAAGTGAGTTCGATCTTCTTTAAAGATCCATTGCAAAAGGTCATAACCATGAGCATCATGGAAAAGGGAGAAGAAGAGGATTGCAATGTTGAGATTGAAGCCTTAGAGGAGCTAAAAGAGATGCAAGATGAAGAGTTCGAGAAATTATACGATGGCTCAGAAAACGCGAGAAACCACGGTCAATCGTGCTATTCCACGGCCGTGGTTTCACCAATTCAGCCCGTGGTGTTCTATTTCGAGAGCTCCAGAGACTTCCACGCCCTAAACCACGGCCGTGGAAGTAACAGGTGTACCGTGGTTTTGGGAAATTTTGAGAACAATTCCGTTCTTTCTACAACCACTCTTGAGTCTTCTCCCACTACTCCCATACCCTTAGAGACTTCTAAGGAAGCATCGGACACACCTCAAGACACATCAAAGGCATCAATAGCTTTAGAATTGAAGCCGCTTCCCACACATCTTCGGTATGCATTTCTTGGAACTAATTCGACTTTTCCCGTTATTGTTAGTTCTGATTTAAGTGAAGATGAACATGAGAAACTAATGGTTGTTTTGAGGAAATATAAGAAAGCCTTAGGTTATACCATAGAGGATCTTGTAGGAACTAAACCATATTTATGTATGCACAAGATTCTAATGGAAGAGGATGTCAAGCCTTCACGACATCCTCAAAGACGGTTAAATCCGATCATGAAAGAGGTCGTTAAGAAGGAAATCCTCAAGTTACTTGACGCATGTATCATCTATCCTATCTCCGATAGCAAGTGGGTGAACCCCGTTCAAGTCGTTCCAAAGAAGGGAGGAATGACCGTTGTGACCAACAAGAACAACGAACTCATTCCAACAAGAACCGTGATGGGTTGGAGGATGTGCATTGACTACCGCAAGCTGAACAATGCGACTAAGAAGGATCACTTCCTCCTACCATTCATAGATCAAATGCTTGAGAGGTTAGCACAACACTCCTATTTTTGTTATCTTGACGGTTATAGTGGTTTCTTTCAGATTCTAATTCACCCGGACGATCAAGAGAAGACCACATTCATGTGCCCTTGGGGTACGTTTGCTTATAGGAGGATGCCATTCGGACTTTGCAACGCTCCAGCCACCTTTCAAAGGTGTATGATGGCCATATTCTCGGAAAACATTGAGGAAATCATGGAGGTTTTTATGGACGATTTGTCAGTTTATGGTTCCTCATTTGACAATTGTCTTGCTAACCTTTCTCTTGTTTTGCAAAGATGTGAAGACACTAATCTTGTTCTAAATTGAGAGAAGTGTGAATTCATGGTTAAGGAAGGCATTGTGCTAGGACATTTGATCTCTAATAGAGGGATCGAAGTTGACAAGGTTAAGATAGAGACTATAGAGAGGCTTCCTCCTCCATCTTCGGTGAAGGGGATAAGAAGTTTCCTAGGACATGCAGGATTTTATAGAAGATTCATCAAAGACTTTTCGAAAATTTCGAAACCGCTAACTAATCTATTGATGAAGGATGCTGTTTTTGACTTTTTGCAGGAATGTTTAGATGCCTTCTATAAGATTCGGGAGGCTCTCATCCTAGCCCCGATAATCCAACCTCCGGAATGGAATCTCCCGTTCGAGGTTATGTGTGATGCAAGTGACGTAGCTGTTGAAGCGGTGCTTGGACAAAAGAAGGAAAGCCGCACTCACGCCATCTACTATGCTAGCAAGACGCTGGATGAAGCGCAACTCAACTATGCCACAACTGAAAAAGAATTTTTAGCCATTGTATATGCTTTTGAAAAGTTTCGTTCTTATCTTGTAGGAGTGAAGGTGATTGTATACACGGACCATTCAACAATACGGTATTCGCTCGCCAAGAAAGATGCGAAGCCGAGGCTGATTAGATGGATTCTTCTTCTCCAAGAATTCGATCTAGAGATTCACGACAAGAAAGGCTCGGAAAATTCTGTTGCGGATCACTTAAGTCGTCTACTACACACCGAATACGACAATCTACCCATTGATGACTCCTTCCCGGACGAACACCTACACATAATGGAGGAGTGCATCGAAAAGATTTATAGAGGTAACGAACCTTGGTTTGCTGATTTTGTAAATTACTTGGTTTGTCAGGAAATACCTCCCGGATTATCCTACGCATAAAAAAAGAAGTTCTTTAGGGATGTCCGCCAATACCATTGGAATGAACCTCTACTCTTCAAGAGAGGTCCCGACGGCATCATTAGGAGATGTGTGCTGGAAGACGAAATGTAAAGCATCATTCGTAATTGTCATTCACTTCCTTGTGGAGGACATGCTAGTTCCCATAAAACTAGCGCTAAGGTATTGCAATCCGGATTCTTTTAGCCTACTTTGTTTAAGGATGTGCAAACCTTTGTTGCTTGTTGCGATGCTTGTCAAAGAACAGGAAATATCTCTAGGAGAAACGAGATGCCTCTCAACAACATTCAATAGATGGAGATCTTTGACGTTTGGGGAGTTGATTTCATGGGACCATTCCCATCATCTTGCGGAAACCAATACATACTTCTCGATGTAGATTATGTTTCGAGATGGGTTAAAGCTATTGCCTCCCCAACTAACGATGCTATGGTGGTTGTCAAGTTCTTTAATAGAACTATTTTCCCAAGGTTTGGGACACCACGAACCATCATTAGTGACGGAGGTTCACACTTCATAGCCCGACGATTCAAAGCTCTACTAGCTAAGTATGGGGTGACTCACAAGATCGCCACTCCCTACCATCCGCAAACAAGTGGACAAGTGGAGATTTCGAATAGAGAGATCAAAGGAATCCTTGAGAAGACGGTGTCAAAAAGGAGGAATGATTGGTCACTAAAGCTAGATGATGCGTTATGGTCGTATAGGATAACATACAAGACTCCCATCGACACAACACCATACAACCTTGTGTATGGGAAGTCTTGTCATCTTCCGATAGAGCTGGAACACAAGGCATATTGGGCTGTGATGTGGTTGAACTTTGCATGAAAGAAGCGGGCGAGAAGCGCCTCTTGGATCTTAATGAGCTACAAGAACTCCGCTTGAACGCCTATGAGAACGCCAAGATTTACAAAGAAAGAGCGAAGCGTTGGCATGATAAGCATATCATTCCAAAAGACATCAAAGAAGTAGATCAAGTTCTCCTCTTCAATTCAAGACTTCGGCTCTTTCCACATAAGCTTAAGTCTCGTTGGACTGGACCTTATTTGATTAAACGTGTTTTTCCCCATGGTGCAGTTGAAGTATGGGGTGAGAAGTGCGGAAGTTTCAAGGTGAATGGTCAACGACTTAAGAAGTACTCACCGGAGCTCCAAGCTGAGGAAATCACTCCGATTGTCTTCATTTAAACACAGAAACGGTCTAGCTACGGACCCAAAACAAAGCGCTTCTTGGGAGGCAACCCAAGGTATTGTATTTTCGTCTTTCTTTCTTTCTGTCTTTCTTTCTTTATTAGATTAGTCTAGTTTAGTTGTTTTTGTTTGTTTCCCCTCGATACCTTCCGGTATATTGTGTTTTTGGATGTCAAGAATAAGGAATGAGAAAGGGAATGGAGGAAAAGCCGAAAGACTGACGAAACTTGGAGTTTTGGCACAAATAAGAGGATTCCACGGTCAAAACCACGGCCGTGGAACACCTTGACTGGCCGTGGTTTTCGAAAATTTTTACGGCCTCTATATATTTCCCTCTTCTTCACAAAAACACACACTTTCTTCAAAACCACGCCCTAAAAACGCCGATTTTCGCCCTTCCTTGTGATCCCTCATCCGGAGACCGATTCGAACGATTCTTCAACCAAAAGTGGAGCAAATCGAGTCCTCTACAAGATCCCAACAACAAACTGAGCAAACAATCAACATTGGGGAAGGAATTTGGATTTTTTCAAATCCAAACCCTAGGTTTTATCTCTATCTCTTCTTGGTTGATTTGGTTCGTTTTTCTTGCAAGTTTTTAGGAGAACTGAACGAAATTGGAATTAGAAGTAGCTTAGGGTTGTGTTTGCTGTGCATTTGCTGAGATTTTGAGAGAAACAGAGCAATTCCACGGGTGCCGTACAGTTCCACGGCCGTGGAAATTGAAGAACAAACCGTGGTTTTTTCTGTTTTGAAAGAAAATGTTCGGAACAAGGAAATCCAATAGGAATAAGAAACAAAAAGGTGGCGGGTCTTCTTCCCAACACCCTCCCAATGAACCACCATCACCACCATCCCCTAGAGTCCCTACAATCCATGAAGACTACACTAGAGCCATGTATAAGATTTGAAAGAGAGATGTGATCGGACCTAGGTACATTGTGTTGGAGGAGCTTCAAGAGCTCATTGTAGTTGATGACTTGACATGGTTATTGGATAGGGCTGGCTTGATCATATTCTCCGCCATTAGGGAGGATGCTTATGAAGAGATAACAAGGGAGTTCATAACTTCCTTCGAGCATAGCGCCGTTAACCGAACGGTGTCTTTTAGGTTGATGGAGCATAGCTTTGAGTTCTTCATAGTGCAGTTTGGGACATTGTTTGGTTTTCATGAGACGTTCAATGGAACGTTTCCTAGGGGAGTGAAAGCTAAGGAGTTTTGGAGGGAGATAGCTATGATTGTAGCTTCGGAGGACCGTCGGCAACTAGCCGATTCTAAGGCCAAGCTTATCTACCATTTGACCCTCAAGATAGCCCATAGGATCCTCTCGGAATGCCTCTTCCCTAGAACCGAAACGCCCCAAAAGATCAAAGCCAATGAGCTCTTCATTCTCTATTGCATGCTTTCCGGTAACCCTACAGATTGTGCCACTTTGCTTGTCTCCACCCTTAGTAAGGTGAAGAACAAATCAGCCGGGAACATTGAATATGGAGGTATGGTGACACACATTGCCAACCAGCTAGACCTAGATTATTCCACTTGTAGGGGGATAGCTTTGGGTCTCAATGGTCTTATGACCAGGGGAATTATCTTTCCTCGCCACCGTAGTCCACCTACCGCAGCCAAGCCTTGGGAGGAGAGAGGTGGTAGAGGCATTCCATGGCTCCCGGAGTACTCTCTTATGCTCGGCCGCCATAACTGGAACGAGACTTTCGTTTCTATGCATGCTAACAGGTTAGTAGCTCCTCCATATGTTCCCGATGAGGTCCCAGTTGCAGCTGCAGATGATAAGGATCAAGAGATGGGAGGAGGAGACTATCATGACACAAGAGGGGATGAGCAGGACTTTGGATCATTCCCGGAGCAACCAGCTGACTTCCCGGAGCCACCTAGGATATCCCTCCACCAGTCGAGGCCTTCCGGTTCTTCTTCCTCCTGCCGAGCTAGTGTTAATGAGTGTCCGACATGGATGGAGGTTCCGCCCGCTTGGTATGGACAACAACCATCTTGGATGGGAGCTCCACCTCAATGGTATGAGCAGCAGCCGGCATGGGCGAGTGACCTTTCCAGGAGGGTGGGAGACTTAGAGATCCGCCAGCAGGCAGATGATGTGGAGAGGCAGGAGAATGCCAGGATCCTCCGTGATGTCTACCGCCAGCAGTTTGGGCGGCCCTTCAACTCCGACTTCTTCCCATACCCGCCACCTCCGCAGTGATTGACGAGATGACCGCCCGGTTCGAGCTACTCTACCACCATTAGTGAGATTTCTTTGTTTCTTGTCTTTTCTTTATTTTACCTAAACATTGAGGACAATCTGTATGTTAAGTATGGGGTGGGGTGTGACTCTCATTTGTAATAACTCGATACACTTGCTTTGCTTGTTTCTATGAACACTTGCATGTTTCTTTTCATTGTCACACATTTCATTATTGCATTGCATGAAAAAGCTTTGAAAACCCCATAAAAATTTGAAAATTTTGAAAATTATTGTGCTTCTAAGATTAGAGATTATTTCTATGATGAATCTACTTGTGGAATGGATTTTTGATGACATTTGTATGCTTAAATTGATTTGTGAATTGTGAAAGAAATTGCATATGTTGTTTAGCCTTTCTTGCAAGTTTCATAATGTGAAAGTTTTATCTAAATCATATTGAGGAATGAATGTTGAAATCACAATATAAGTTTTTGCACTTTTTATGAAATGATTAAGGCACTTCGATTTTCTTGCTTATTTCTTTGATCATTTAGCCCCTCAATGATAATTTTTGCCTCCTTTACCTATCCGGGAACTAGGAAGAGTTGATTTTGGCATGTTTGATGTGGGAGGACCATAAAAGCAATTGTTTGAATTCAAAGTATAGAAAATAGGTTTGGGGAAGTCAATCATGATGATGAGTAACTCGGCACCATTCACATAGCCGGGTATTTGTGTCTTGCCAAAGTCGGATTGAGTGATATTTCTAAAGGATTATGGTATGTGCATCAAGGGTTTGAGGCATCTCGAAATTGAGAAACGCCAATCTCCTAGGCTTCGGTTTTTGTGCACCGCTGTCCATATTTCCAAAAGTAAAGTCGAAAAATTATGTGCAAAAAGTAAAGAGCAAAGCTCTAAGTTTGTGGATTGGTTCAAATGGTAAAATGAAAAGAGTTTGTGTTGTCCCTTTTTCCCGGATTCATACACCACGTTCCGTTACAAGTTTCCCACCTTTTTCCACATTCTTGACCTTACTTGAAAGTCCTTGAGATCATAAGAATGTTGTTTGACTTGGTGATCTAAATTGAAGTTTTACATGATTGATTTTGACATTTCTTGAAGGTTATGATGTTTGTCTTGAAGTTTACGCAACTTATGATGTTTCCTTTGCTCTACATATTTTGATTCATGTGTGTGAATGTATTCAAGGAGACATGAAGCAAGATTTGAGGATGATCTATTGATTAGAAGCACATTATCAAAAAGATTATTTTTGTTTTGTTTTGCATTTATGTCATTCTACCTTATGTTCTAAGCTTTTGAAAATCTTGCTTGAGGACAAGCAAGAGACAAGGATTGGGTATTTTGATAGCATGAAATATGACTATATTTTAAGCACTTATTTTGGTTGTTTTTCCCCTTTTGTTGTGTACATGGATATGAGTTTGAAGCATTTATGAGCACATTCACCTACTTTGTCGATATAGAGATCTACACAACCTTTGTTTTGTTTTTAGGTGAATATAGATTTGAATTGGAGCATATATGAGAGGAAAGGAGTAATTTAATCATGCTAGATGTAAAGAGGATGCTTTGGAGAAGCTAAGGAAGGAGCTTGATTAGAGAAATTGACGAAAAGAAAGCTTTCACAAAGGAATTTGAACTTCCACGGCCAAACCATGGATTCCACGACCGTGGTTCTACCATCAAGATCGTGGAAAGTGACGTTGAAGAGCACCAGAAGGTTCCACGCCTTAAACCACGGCCGTGGAAGTTTGTACTTGACCGTGATTTCCTCGACGTTGCCACGTGTCATTTTTGCCACATCAGCAAAAGTTATCGGGCCTTCCTCGTAACCCTATTTTTCTTTATAAGAAGGTTGAAGGAGGGAGAAAACGAGAGAAGCGCATAGGGTTCCGCATTGACGACGCTTTATTCGCGTATTGACGGCTTGCATCGAGGGAATTGCTTAGGAAAGATTCCGAGAAGGACGCGATTTGGATATTGTGTACTTCGAGATATCTTAGGCCGGGTTTACATTGGGAGATGGATTGACACCCCGTTCTTCATTGTTTCTCTAGATTGTTGTGAGGATTTATATTCCCTTTTTCTGCATTCATTCAATATAAACATTTGTTATTGGATTTGAGATTGATTATTTGATAGTTATTGAGTTTTTGAGGTTTTATACCTTTTCCTTTTTAAACTTGATTATTGATTTGATAATGATGATTATTGGCTAAAACCCTTTAGCGATTCTAAGGTGAAGGGTTGATAGTTGTGTCTTAGATAATGATAGATTGAACCAAAACAGATTGGACCCTGAGAGTTGCGAGAAACTTCGTCGACAACCTTTTCCACAGTCTATTCTTGAGTTCCACGGCCGTGGTTTCTCAAGAACTAGCCGTGGTTTTGCCCTGTCGTACGTTTTTGCTTTTGCTTTAATCCAAAGTTATATATTTGCCTTAACCTAGCCTTGGCTTGCCTTTCCTAGGTAGTAGTGAGACTCAACATCTTCTATTTTGGTTTCGAGTGTCACAACCTTAATCGTTTGGGTTTATCTTTGATTTTCTTGGATTTGGGCTTGGGTATTTGAGAGTAATTCTTATCCTTTGATCCTTTCTATACTGTAGCCTCAACAACCTTTATAGAGAGAGTTCTTGGGTAAGACATATAGGTTCGGAACTTCACCGTAAATGACTTTACATTAGTTATACCTTTGCAATCTCGACTCTGTCCTTATATCTATGGAATATCTTGAATCGATTGCCACAATTGGATACTTGGATCTTTAGAATTGATGTTTTCCCAATATATTTGCAAAGCTTCTCTATTTTACTTACTTGACAACTCGTGAACTGATTTTACTCTCACCAAATCCCTGAGTTCGACTCTGGAATTTATTGCCTTACTACGCCGATCCATACACTACGTGTTCACTTTTGCATAAGTTCTAGATATAAATTTAAGACTTAGTGACGCACACCTTAGTGCGAACACGCCTCCTTAACTGTGTAGTTTCCATCTTGGTTTCGCTTAAGTTGACTTGGGTTCCCTTCTATTTGTTTAACCTTTGGTTAAGTCGTCTCTAGTCTTATGGTTTGACATCCTCAAAAAGGGATCCAAGAATCATCGGGTGCTCGCTAAACTTGATATTCAACTCGATAATTTGAACATACTCCTCGTCGTATGTACACTAGCCTAAGCCATACGGCGTTTGTCCAAGGACAATGATAGCTTCCTATCATCTAACTACAAGTTCTGCAACTCTAATATGATACTAGTGTACCATATGTATAAATATATAGGTATATATAACTATATAGAATTCATGCTACTACTATAATCATAACAAGTCTAGAAACAACTTACAATCCAACATACAACTTTAAATCTAGTAGACTAGACTGCCGAGATTCGCGGAGGTAGTGGTGGTCTCGTACATTCTATCCCAACCCGACTATGCTCATGGTTTGAAAACAAAATACGTTTTGAAAACTCATAACCCTTGTGGATTCTGTTTATTTGTCTATTTTGCCTGACAACAACTTCATCGGACCTTGCAACACGGCACAAATAAAAAGGAAAAACAACATAGTTTTATTTCATGAGTGGAAACAAAAGTACAAACTCAAAACAAACCAGCCGAGTCTCAAAACCAAAATACAATAACGTCAGTCTCAAAGACATGAAATAAAATAAATAGTCCCGTCCTATAATGCACGGAACCCCGACTGCCCACTACCGCCGGATCACTCGATCGCCTCTCTAACCTGCAAGGTATCTACAAGGCGGTATAATACCGTTAGCTAACATTCTATGCATAAGTATAAAGGTAAAAACACAAACACACAACATACACAATCAACATGCAACACCCAATCCGTTTATTATCTTTAATTATGTAAGATCCTAGGTTTTTGCCTTCACCGCCCCTGCGGTTAAGAGGGCCGCCCCCGCGGCCAGCCGCCGCTGCGGCTGTGAGATCCGCCCCTGCGGAATTGTGCGACAGATCGCGCCGATCTGTTTTCGTCGTTTTATCTTTCTTCCATAGATAAAATACCCGATATTCTATCTTATGGGCCGGTCTCCTTGTTTTCTTTCTAAGCCTAGACGCCCTTTCCGTCTAGCGTTCCAGCCCTCCCTATATATTCTCTTCCTTCTCTCCTTTTTCCCGTTCCTTGCTATCGTCTTCAAACCCTAGAGAGTTACAGCCGTCCTTGCTTCCTGCAATTCTGCTGAACGTGTAAGTGCATCTTGTTTGGTTCTTCCTCACGTTCCTTTAGCGCTGCATGCCTTCCCTTCTGTTTTGGTTTCTTCCTGTCGTTCTTTTCTTCCCTTCTTCTCCAAGGATCAAGCATGAGCCTTGATTCTTGTGGAGTGTTACGTTGTTGACCCTTCGTTGTTCTCAGGCTCTTTAGAGTGGAGTTTTGACGTGTTGGAACCAAAGGTTCGAGCTTTGGCTGCCCCTGCTGTGAGATCTGTCCAAGAGAAGCCTGACAGTAACTTCTGACGAAGATCCGCCCCTGCGCCTGCACAGAGCCGCCCCTGCGCCTCTGTCCAACCGCCCCTGCGGTTTCTCTACATTAACTCACGTCCTTGGTGAGTTGCTTCCTTCCTTCTTTTCCTTGTTCCTTCCTTGGTTCCTTATGGTTGTTCCTTGTTCCCCTGAGTTGTTGTAAGACTAAGGTTGAGCCCTTAGCATGTGTTGATCTCTTAGAGATCTTTGTGACTAGAAGTCATAGACTTCTAGCAACCGTTCCGTTCCTGATTAGTGTTGCTTGTTCGTACAGACTTTCCTTGCTCCTTTCCTGAGGGAAACTGAGCTTTCTTGTGTTTTTCTGAGTTGTTCGTTGATCTCTTGTGTTACCTTTGTGTGAGGTAAGTCCCTTGGACTTACTTAGCTTCATTCCGCGTATTAGTTCGATTGTTTTGGCTTGTTTGTGTTGCTATCATGTTTATTACGGATAATTGGAAATAGGATTCACCCTTTGTTACCCTTAATTGGCCCAAGTGTATTATAACCGGGCGGTGACCACTTGTCTAGTTCTACAAGTGTTTTGTTGAGGGCTTTTCAGTTATCGCCCGACCGCTCACTTCCTTGTTGTGGAAGTCCACGAGGTTCGCATGGTCCGAGTCGTGCCTGCAGAGTTTCGAGGAGCTGAAGAAGAGGTTGACCTCTGCTCCTATCTTAGCTCAGCCAGAGGGCATTGAGAATTTTGTGGTGTACAGCGACGTATCAAAGCTAGGCTTGAGATGTGTTTTGATGCAGAGGGGAAAGGTGATCGCTTATGCTTCTCGACAGTTGAAGACGTACGAGGAGAATTACCCTACCCATGATCTTGAGTTAGCTATTGTTGTTCATGCCTTGAAGATTTGGATACATTATTTGTACGAAGCCACGCGTCAGATTTTCACAGACCATAAGAGTCTGAAGTACATATTCACTCAACAGGAGTTGAATAACCGCCAGCGTAGATGGTTAGAGTTGATCAAGGACTTTGATCTTGAGATCTTATACCACCCAGGAAAGGCTAACGTGGTAGTAGATGCTCTCAATAGGAAGACTTCCCGGGAGATGGTTATTGCTAGACTGACAGCTCAGCCACAGTTACAACGACATTTGGCATGGCTAGAGATGGATATCTACTTCCCATATTCCGACAGCCAGTTGTCCATCTTGGAGATAGTACCTGATCTGTTGGCCGAAATCCGACAGAAGCAAGAGAGTTGCCCAGCTTTGACACAGATCCGAGACCGGATGACTCGAGGAGAGGCACCACAGTTTGCAGTTGGTGTTGACGGAGTTTTGAGACGCAAGGAGCGTGTTTGTGTGCCGTCAGATCGAGAGTTGAGACAGAGGATCCTTCAGGAGGCTCACTCTTCACCTTACTCAGTACACCCTGGTACGAGTAAGATGTATCAGGATATCAAACGCTCTTACTGGTGGGGAGGTCTGAAGCCAGACGTCATGAGATATGTAGCTCAGTGTGCAACCTATCAACAGGTCAAGATCGAGCATCATAGAGCAGGAGGCGAGCTACACCCACTTCCCGTCCCTCAGTGGAACAGGGAAGACATCTCTATGGATTTTGTGACCGGTTTGAGACCGAGTCGTGGTTTTGATGCTATCTGGGTCATAGTAGATCGAATGACGAAGACCGCACGTTTCATTCCGATCAAGGAAACATGACCGGTAAGTCGATTAGCAGAGGAGTTCACGAGACAAATAGTGAGACTTCATGGAGTACCTAGGACCATAGTCTCTGACAGAGACGGACGGTTCACTTCGAGGTTCTAGCAGTAGGTTCACGCCGCCATAGGTACGAGTCTACAAGTTCACTACTGCTTATCATCCTCAGACCGATGGTCAGTCTGAGCGGGCCATCCAGACTTTGGAGGACATGTTGCGAGCCTGTGTGTTAGACTAGGGACAGGTGTGGCCAGATCACCTTCCCTTAGTGGGATTTTCGTACAACAACAGTTGGCACGCATCGATCAGGATGACTCCTTATAAGGCTTTATATGGACAGAGATGTCGTACACCGCTGTGTTGGGACAAGTCCAGTAGTGCCAGCGGAGTAGCACCTGAGCAGATTCAGGATGACATGGCTCGAGTAGCAATAATCCGAGAGCGGATGTTAGCAGCACAGAGTCGACACAAGTCTTATGCTGATAAGAGGCGCAGACCTCTAGAGTTCAGAGTTGGAGCTCAGGTTTAGTTGAGAGTATCCCCGACACGAGGCGTCAGACGTTTTGGTGTCAAGGGGAAGCTGAGTCCCAAATATGTTGGACTGTTCGAGATTCTTGAGCGAGTTGGAGAGGCATCATACAGACTTGCGTTGCCACCTAGAGTCGAGGGTGTTCACCCAGTTTTCCATGTGTCTCAGCTACGGGAGTATATACCTGACCCGAGACACATCGTCAGTCATGAGGATCTAGTGATCGAGCCAGACCACACGTTCGTAGAGCACCCGGTGGCTGTCTTAGAGCGTAGTACGAGACGCTTGCGTTCGAAGGAAATCCCGATGTTGAAGATTCAGTGGTCGATGCGAGGAGCTGATGAGGCGACTTGGGGGACAGAGGATAGTATCCAGAGGAACTATCCGGAGTTTTACGCTGAGCTTGTTGCACCTTTAGCTAAGTCGGTTGTTTGGTTTTTCCTTTGTTGCGTTGTGAACGCTTTTGTGTGACGTTTTGTGTTACGTGCCCCGAGTGAGAATATATGAGCTCAGTTCTTTTTTTGTGTGTTGTTGTGACCGTTTGACTTTTACAAGTTTCGGGACGAAACTTCTTTTTAGGGGGATCTGATGTAAGATCCTAGGTTCTTGCCTTCAACGCCCCTGCGGGGGAAGAGGGCCGCCCCCGCGGCTAGCCGCCCCCGCGGCCAGCCGCCCCTGCGGCTGTTAGATCCGCCCCTGCAGAATTGTGCGACAGATCCCGCCGATCTG
The DNA here is from genome assembly GCA_033239125.1 of Fagopyrum homotropicum. Taxonomy (NCBI): domain Eukaryota; kingdom Viridiplantae; phylum Streptophyta; class Magnoliopsida; order Caryophyllales; family Polygonaceae; genus Fagopyrum; species Fagopyrum homotropicum. The sequence goes on from BSWB01000003.1 coordinate 32,427,238, forward strand.
TTTTCGTTGTTTTATCTTTCTTCCATAGATAGAATACCCGATATTCTATCTTATGGGCCGGTTTCCTTGTTTTCTTTCTAACCCTAAACACCCTTTCCGTCTAGCGTTCCAGCCCTCCCTATATACTCTCTTCCTTCTCTCCCTTTTCCCGTTCCTTGCTATCGTCTTCAAACCTTAGAGAGCTGCAGCCGTCCGTGCTTCCTGCAATTCCGCTGAACGTGTAAGTGCATCTTGTCTGGTTCTTCCTCACGTTCCTTTAACGTTGCATGCCTTCCCTTCTGTTTTGGTTTCTTCCTTTCGTTCTTTTCTTCCCTTCTTCTTCAAGGATCAAGCATGAGCCTTGATTCTTGTGGAGTGATCCGTTGTTCTCAGGCTCTCTGGAGTGGAGTCTTGACGTGTTGGAACGAAAGGGTCGAGCTTTGGTTGCCCCTGCTGTGAGATTTGTCGAAGAGAAGCCCGACAGTAGCTTCTAACGAAGATCCGCCCTTGCGCCTGCATAGAGCCACCCCTGCGCCTCTGTTCAGCCGCCCCTGCGCCTCAGACCAACCGCCCTTGCGGTTTCTCTACAGTAACTCACGTCCTTGGTGAGTTGCTTCCTTCCTTCTTTTCCTTGTTCCTTCCTTGGTTCCTTATGGTTGTTCCTTGTTCCCCTGAGTTGTTGTAAGACTAAGGTTGAGCCCTTAGCATGTGTTGATCTCTTAGAGATCTTTGTGACTAGAAGTCATAGACTTCTAGCAACCGTTCCGTTCCTGATTAGTGTTGCTTGTTCGTACAGACTTTCCTTGCTCCTTTCCTGAGGGAAACTGAGCTTTCTTGTGTTTTTCTGAGTTGTTCGTTGATCTCTTGTGTTACCTTTGTGTGAGGTAAGTCCCTTGGACTTACTTAGCTTCATTCCGCGTATTAGTTCGATTGTTTTGGCTTGTTTGTGTTGCTATCATGTTTATTACGGATAATTGGAAATAGGATTCACCCTTTGTTACCCTTAATTGGCCCAAGTGTATTATAACCGGGCGGTGACCACTTGTCTAGTTCTACAGGAGATTAGAATGTGCTCTTGTGACCTAGACCCGTAGGTAACGGATAATGCTGATCTATTCCTATTGGTAGACAGAAGCAGAGGCGAGTTTTGGGAGATTCTCGTGTGACAAAAGAAGTTGAATTAGTAATGGATAACCTTAATGAAAGATAATAACCGGTTGATGTGTAAGCATGCTATGTGTTTTCTTTACCTTATGTGTGTTTGTGTCTTTACACTCTTGCTTATACCTAGAATGTTAGCTAACGGTTTATACCGTTGTTGTAGATGTTCCGCAGGTTCAGGATGCTGCTGAGTGATCTGGATGGTGTGGTCAGCCGGGGTCCCGTACATTATAGGACGGGATCGGGTTTTCTTTTTCTTTTGTTGCTTCCCTTTTGTTTTGAACCCGGCTGTGGAGCTTTTGTGTTTTCTTTTGGGTTGAACCTTTGGTTTTATATTGAGTTTTGTTTTCATTCGTCTGTGCCTTGTTGTTGCTACTCTGAGGGTCGGGACCCATTGTGCGGTCCTAGCCCGTAGCGATTCAAGTTCCCAGAACTTGGGGTGTTATAAATTAGGTGGTAAGCCATTACTAATGATACTTATTTTTTGACACGAGGGATTCCTAAACCTCGCCCCTGTTTCTGTTTACCAACGAGGAATGGTGCTAATGCATCTGACCGTCTACCTGCCTGGGCTGGTAGCAGGGAACCTCCTAGCTCTCGCAAGATCTAGGCAGTGATGTCACGACCCGTTATCATACACTTGGGTCAATTACGTAATATAATAAAGTCGGTCTAATCCGGTTTCGTTGTTATTCTAACTAGCAAACACCACTCATACACATTACACTCATACAAGAAGCCAGCTAAGTAAGTCCGTGGACTTACCAGTCTCTGAAGCACAAACGATCACCACACTCTCAAGTTCCCTTGGGAAAACACACAACGCCTGTTCAAGACAAGGCACACAAATCAAACAACACTCTAGTCAACTAGAAATCCTTAGACTCCTAGGCTCTACATCCTCACAAGAATAACAACTCAAGATAGATCAACCCTCTAGCCAACTAGAAGTCCTTAGACTTCTAGTGCTCATAATCCTCACCACTCATAAGCACACAAGATACACGATACTCTCAGTCCATAGCCATAAAGGCTTTCAACATAACAACTCAATCCCAAACCAATATCCTCAAAGATCCAAGAGATTTAGTCCCAACCCCATAATCAACATATTCACAACTCTTAGCAGAACAGTCCAACACTCTCGACAATATAGCCAACTCAAGAACCAACACATATCGAAACTAAGAACAATCTAAAGTCCTCAAACACTCAACTAAAGGTCCAAAGCCACTACTTGGCATTCACAAGGCTAACCTAAGCCATCCTAGAATGCTTCTATCATAACTCTCTAGGACAAGAGGGGGACATAAGATCGGGGAAGGGCACTCACTAGGGTAGGAACGCGGTCGTGGAACAAGGAAGCGCGGCCGCGGAGAAGAGCTGAAGAAAGGGCAGAACCGCCCTTGTGGCACCCTAGCGCTGCCCCGCGGCCAGGTGGTGCCGCTCCTGCGGTTGGGTGCTGTTGGCCACCGCCCCTGCGGCTGTGGGGCTGATGGTGCCCCCGCGGCGCTGTCCAGCCGCGGGTGCGGTCGAGCTCCAGAAGGTTGATCTGTCGGGCTTCTCTTTGATGTGCAGGAACTTCCGGGTACCTCGTGGATGGATTGCTCCATCTTGTATGTCCACCACATGGATCCATACCACAACACACCATCCTAGCCTAGATCAACAACAAGAGAACACAAGAATGGAAGAATTGGGTGATTCTTGCCCTAGGGCTCACACAAGGGTGAAGGGAAGAAGAAGATTAAGAGAAGGAGGAAGTTCTTCAAGAAGATGCGTGGACAACTAAAGGTGTGAAACGAGGAGGAGAGGGATACATTCTAACAAGGTTAAAGGTAGTATTCCATTAAGATGTGAAGCTTCCTTAAACACTCCTAAGCATTGGAGTCAAGATGAGAAGAGTGATCGGACCATTTGCAAAAGATTTAAGATAATATAAGTTAAGCTTATGAGGTACCCATAAGTGGATAGTCAACATTACTAGAGTTATAGAAGAAGGACACGGTGGGGATTCACGTGGAGTTGACCGGTTTCCGTTATGACGATAAGACTAAGAAACGGCAAAAAGGAGGAAGTGGGTATAAATAATGATCCCAAGAAGATGAAAGACGGAACGAGGAGCTTTGAGCGAGAGACTTAAGATATCAACCAAGAGGAACGCGAGTGGCTAGAGCTATAATATTTGGGAAGGTGCACTTGAAAGACATCAAGGAAGAATGGTTAAGTCTATGAAAGGGGGTTATATGAAACAACAAGGCAAAGAAGATATAGTTACCTTATAAAGAAGAGGAAGCATGGAAGGAAGAAGGAACTAACAGAGTTTAAGGTAGAGTACCTCGAGGAGGGTAGCCTTCATGAGAATGGTAACCTGAGAATTTTAGTAGAATAATAAGTCATTGACTTCGGAGAAGGTCAGATACAAGTTAATCGGTGACAACTGAGAACGCACAAGTGCGGGTTGTCTATTGTTGAGTGTAGAAGGGGATGAGTAAACAAGATTATGGGCATACAGAGGAATTTGGATGACCTTATGTGACCTTTGTAGGTCACAGAATTAGCATATGGTAGAACGACACGAATTAGAGGTTTTAAAGTTTGACCACGGTAAAGGGGAAGTGCTGAATCAAGAAGAAGGTAAGGTGTCATGGAGATGGTACGTAAACGGGAGTATATAGAGGATGTAGGGTATGGAATGGATGATATGTTACCGCGGGCAAGAGATAAGTCAAGTTTCTAGACTCACATGGAAGAGACATGGTGGCTATGGCGGGAAAGAGAGGACCTAGATTAGGGCAACGCGGCAAGCTTAGAGTTATGATGTTAGTGCTTGGTGGAGTAATGAGTGGATCTTTCAGTGATCATGGTTGGGAAATTTCGCTTGAAGGCGTACTTGTACGGTTGTGAAGTTGTTCTTGTAATACCAAGAGATGCATAAGGTGACCAACAAGAGTAAGAGAAGACTAAGGTTTTAAAGTTTCATATCAATATGAGATGTACAAGAAGTACATGAAAGATTGAGGTTAGAGCCTCTATGGTCGGTTTGACGTTACATACGAAAATGAAGTAAGATCTACACCTACTCGAAGGAATGATGCAAGCTTAGATAGAATACGAAGAGCTCCTCCCATATGTTGGGATTTCATGGAAAGAGAAGAAGAAAAGGTTAATTGTTTTGAAGCACAGTTAAGTCCTGCAATTTGGACCCATATGACTACACATAAGTGAGAAACCTTAGAAGATTTTTACAATCATGTCATCAAAGAGGAATAATGGGATTAAGTTAATGGAATACTTAAATAAGGCTACAAGAGTCAGCAGACTCGAGCAAGTCTCTCGAGTTCAAGAGATGAAGGATCTCTGAAAGAGGGCGGTAAACATTGTAGCTAAAGATGGAGCAATATACGTGTTTGAAGGACGTTACCTCAATAGATCGGGGTAGATCAATTGTGCCATGACCACTTGTAAAGTGATAAGACAAGATTGTGTCAGTTATTACGATATGTGACGGGAAGAGAAAAGATGAAACTTGAGATATCACAGATTCCAATACGTCAGAATGTGGAATTTTTCACTAAGGTCGAGCTTGATTTAGTTCCAATGTCTAAGGCACCGTATGGAATAACACTTGTGCAGAGACATGAGTTGTGGAAGCAAGTGAAGGAGGAATTGCGAGAACTTAGTGATAAGATTTCATTAGAATTAGCGAAATGCCATAGAGAACGCCAGCCGTTATCTTGAACTCTTGAATTAAAGTTCATATTGGAATATATCTTAAACTCTTGATTTGAAGTGGTTATGGAGAACACCAGTTTGCGAATAGAGAGACGATTATCTCCGTTTGTACATCAATTACCGTTAGCCGAACAAGATAACAATGAAGAACCAAGTATCTCTCACCACGGATAGCGGATCTACTCGACCGGTTGCAAGGGTCGGTAGTCTCTTCAAAGATTAAGTAAGATTTGACTGTCACCGTTTGAGAATTCGAGACTGGGATATTGTCAACACGACACTTTGGGACCAGTCAGGGTCACTACAAGTGGTAGTTACTCCACATTGACTTACTGATGCCCGAATAAGATACTTTGGTCTACTCTCGAATAAGAGAGAAGTTGTATGACAAGATGTCTCGGGATGACAACCCCGAAGGACATGGAAGAAGTTACAAGATATCTTGGATGTGCCGGTCATTATCGGATTTGAGGAGGGATCCTCCAAAGTAATAGCATCAATGGCTAACCTACTTTGGAAGACAAAGGAGTTTTGAAAATGGACAAGGGTCATAAGAGTTGTTAAGAGTTAATAAAAGAGTCCTTGAGCAACTGTCTTGACATTTCCTCGAGGTATGAGGGATTTAGTGTTGTACAAATGATTCTCAAAGGCAAGGTCTTGATTGGGTATTGAGAAGCGATGTAAAAGTAATAGCATACTGGTAACGTTAGTTGAAGCGCTGCGAAGTAAGGTGCTTCCTTCATTACTTGGAATTTGAAACAAGAAATGAGAAAACGTAACATCAAAGTTCGGTTTAACGGGGCCAATTAAGAAGTTTGACCTAATGTGTTAGAGGAAATAAAGGAGAAGCATAATGGAAATATTGCATTGAGAAAGACCCGAGAAGGAAGTTAAGTTCTGACATATCGGACCCTTTAGAGATCTTAGCGCGAGTTGGAGAAGTGGCTTACAAGTTGGCGTTGCCACCCGGTATTTCATGTGTATCAATCTAGAGAGTACATACATGACTTGAGACATGTTGTCAGTCATGAGGTTCTAATGGAAGACGAGGAACTGATGAGGCTAACTGGAAGACGGAAGGTAGTATCTTTGGATGAGTTTTACGTTGAGCTAGTAGCATCGATACAATCAAAAGGTTAGACCTAGTTCTTCCCTTGGTTGAGTTATGTGCATGTGTGATGATATGTATAGTTGTGTCGTGTGCGGGAGTGTGTTATATGACCTGACATATCTTGCGATGGTAGTTGAGTAGTTTGTGTATATAGATTAGAAGGTTTCAGTCTTCTTAGCGTGCGAGTTCATACCTCGGCCTTAAGGGACCGAGAAGTTCGGCGAGTGGCAAGTTTCGGGACGAAACTTGTTTTTAGGGAATCTGGTGTAACACCCCAAATTTTTTGGCGCGTTTGCGATATTTATTTTTGCGGCTTCTATCGATATTTTATTAGATTAAATATTTTTATATAAAGTATTTTACGACGTAAATATATTTTCCGAATATATTTTTATTTTTGGATACGTTCATGTATATCCGTGTTATTATTTTCGGAAAAGTTGGGAAAGTTTTCCGATTCGAAAATCCCGTTACGAATACTTTGATCGAATTTATTGTTTCTGTTTCTTTTTATCATTATTTTTATTTTTATTTCTTCTTCCCAACTGGTGAGCTTCTGCATCCTAATTCCCGACCTCTCGCTCCCTCTACTGCCTCAGCAACCCGACTTCTCGACCACCACCAACCCTCACCCTTTCCACTGTCTGGCATGTCTGCTCCAACCCACAGCAAGGGAAGGCACCCTCGTTTCCCTCCTATTCTGGCAGCCTCACCCCTTCTCTCCTTCGATCTTCTCCCTCACAAGCAGCAGCCTCAACCTTCGAGCTCCATCTCTCTGCCCTTCCCTCTCCTTGAAGCCATCCGCCTCTCTTCTATTTCACAAGCAACTCGCACCCATTTTCCTCCCCTCTGCAACTCATTGTGGATCTCCTTCGAGCTTCCGTCCTCCTCCCCAGAACGAGCTTGTTGCTTCTCCTTCGGATCTGAGCGTGCAAGCTATGGACTCGAGCTTGTGTGATTCATGATTTACGATTGGCTATTCATTTTGCTGATTCTACATGTTCCTTTCAGGCCCCTTCCAGTAATTCTGTTGTGGCTACTGGTCATCGAGATGGTGGTCTTTACAAGCTTTGCCTTCCTACCTCCTTGCCTTTGGCTTGTGCTTCTTCCCGTTCAAATAAAACACATATTGATATGTTGTTGTTACATGATCGTTTAGGTCATTTATCATTGTCCAAACTTCATCATATTCATGATTGTCCTACCTCCACTGTTTCTAAACTAGATTGTCAAACTTGCATTCTTGCAAAACAGCATCGTTTACCTTTTTCACCTAGTGTTTCACATGCTGCTAATGCCTTTGATTTACTTCATATTGATATTTGGGGACCATATCATACAACATCTTTATGTGGAGCCAGATATTTTCTTACCATTGTCGATGACTACACTCGTTGTACATGGACATTCTTAATGGCCAATAAACAACAGATTTTCAGGTTGATCACAGGTTTTTGTGCATATGTTGTTACCTAGTTTCGCACCAGAGTACAAGTTATTCGGTCGGATAATGGATCTGAATTTCTGCAACATCGATTACAAGATTTCTTTCTTCAGTCCGGTATCATTCATCAACGCTCTACACCTTATGTGCCTCAGCAGAATGCTCGGGTTGAGCGCAAGCACCGACATCTTCTTGAAACAGCTCGTGCTCTTCGTATACATGCTGGTCTTCCCATCACATTTTGGGGAGAATGTATTCTGTCAGCAACATACCTTATTAATTTAATGCCAACCCCTATGCTTGATTGGAAGATTCCTTTTGAGCTTCTTCACAATACCACTGTCGATTACAGTCATCTCCGAACCATTGGTTGTCTTTGTTTCAGTCTTCACCCTCATAGAGACAAACTCAATCCCGTTTCTTCTCCTTGTGTCCTCGTTGGATATCCTCCTGGACAAAAGGCATATAAACTCTTCTATCTTGAGATACACAAACTCTTTACTAGTCTACATGTCACTTTCCAAGAGCACATATTCCCTTTTAAACAACCTGCTCCTTCTGTTTCATCTTCTCCTATTCCATCTCTACCTTTAGTCTCTCCTGCTGTTGATGATGACAATTTTTTCCCTGCTACTGCTATGCCATCATCACATCAGCCTATACCATCTTCTTCTACTTCCCCTTTGGTCCAACCATCTTCTCCTGATATTTCCCAGCCTATACCTGTGCCTTTTGTTCCCTCTTCTCCTTTATCTTCACACTTAATTAGTTCCCCTACCCATACACGTCCTTCTCGTGTGACTCGACCCCCTGCTTATCTACAAGATTACACTTGTAATTCTTCTATGGCCCTCCAACATTTTGATCTCTCGTGTCATACACCTGATTTTGTGCATGCTCTCTCTACTATTCTTACATCCTTTGAACCATCTACATATACTGAAGCTAAGGAGTCTCCAGTCTGGGTTGAGGCCATGCATCAAGAACTCTTGGCCCTTGAAAAGAATGAAACATGGGAGATCATTCCTTTGCCCCTAGGTAAAACTGTTATTGGTTCTCGTTGGGTTTCTATTGAGAGGCATAAAGCTCGCTTGGTTGCCAAAGGCTACAATCAAGTTAAGAACAAGGATTACAAGCATATATTCTCCCATGTCGCAAAATTCACTACTATTCGAGTCATTCTAGCTATGGCAGCTGCTCGTAGTTGGCCCCTTCATCAGCTTGACATAAACAACGCTTTTCTTCATGGGTTTCTTGATGAGGAAGTTTATATGTCTCCTCCTTTGGGTTACAGCAAAGCTCCTCCTAGTTTTGTTTGTCGCCTCAAGAAGTCCTTGTATGGACTTAAACAGGCTAGTCGCCAATGGAACATAGAGCTCACCAAGCTCCTTACTCAGTTACAATTTACTCAATCTCGACATGATTATTCCTTGTTTACTAAGCAGTCTTCCTCTGGTATTATTGCTGTGTTGGTATATGTTGACGATGTTCTTCTCACAGGTGATGATACAGCTACCATTATTGCCTCTCTTAAAGCTGCCCTTGATACTGCTTTCACTATCAAAGACATGGGTCCTGCACGTTTTTTCCTGGGCATGGAAATTGCTTCTACTTCTAATGGCCTTCTTATCAATCAAAGGAAATATATTTTGGACATTCTCACTGATACTAATTTATCGACATGCAAGGTTGCGTCCTTTCCTATGCAAAGAAATTTGCACCTTACCCCTGACACAGGAGAATTGTTACCTGATCCAGAATCCTATCGCAGACTTATTGGCCGTCTGCTGTATCTCTCCTTAACACGGCCTGATATTGCCTTCACTGTACAACAACTTAGCCAGTTTCTTGCTAATCCTCGTCTTCCTCATATGCATGCAGCCACACATTTACTTCATTATCTTCGAGGATCCATGGATTTAGCTCTTTTTTACCCTACTCAATCAACATTCACTCTTACTGCTTATAGTGATGCTAATTGGGGTCCCTGTAGTTATTCTTGTCGTTCTATTACTGGGTATTGCTTGTTCTTGGGCAAAGCTCTTGTTTCCTGGAAAACAAAGAAGCAAAAAACGGTCAGTAAATCCTCAGCTGAAAGTGAATATCGGGCCATGTCAATGACTACAAGTAAGGTAATCTGGTTAGATGGGCTGCTCCATGATTTGTTCATATCTATTCCTCGTCCATTTCCATTGCATTGTGATAACAAGGCTGCTCAACACTTGGCTGCAAATCCTGTGTTTCATGAACGCACCAAACACATACGTATTGATTGTCACTTCGTTCGTGATGAAGTTCAACGTGGTTTTATCTCCACTGTGCATGTTCCTTCTTACTTACAGTTGGCTGATATTTTCACTAAAGAGGTGCATTCTTGTAATAATAGGAAGGTTATAACAAACTCTACACGACTATATAAACGTGTGTAAGGAAGCATATTCAGTCATATATGAGAGTTGTCTCTTTCTGTTACTTACTTTACAATTTTGCACATCAAATGTTCGATAATTTGCTAATCAAGGATCTCAGTGATAAACATGGTCTGATGCTTTTACCTCAACTAATCGATCAACCTCACCATCCCCTACAAGCCGCCACCTCTCCCTCACTCAAACTGCAACTCTTTGAGCCCTTATCGCAACCCGAAATTGAAGCCAATTCCGGAGGAGTGCAGTTGCCCTGCCGCTTGGAGCCCTTGCCGGAGCCTTGTGCCACCGCATTGCCGCTAACGGGACACCAGAGCCGGAGAATCCCCCAGTACCCTCGCCCTTGCCTGCCTCGACCCAGCTTCGCCAATCGAAGCCGGAGAAACCCGTCCGTTTGCCACCTTTGGAGCGTCATCCCGCCGCCTTGTTCCTTCTCTTTCCAGCCCTGCATTTTGTTTCAAAGAAGAAGACCCTTTCAGCTTTTAGGGTAATCCAAACGGCCCCACTGATTGTTGGATATTTACACATTTTACCCATCTTTTGTATTTATATTAATTGCCCACATTTGTGTTTATGCAATATATACCCCTGCAGATTTATTATGGAATATGGCCCAATGATTTAAATGCGGATTTATGACCATATTTATATAAGTGTATTTTGGCCGGAAAATAGATGAGCGGTTTTTTTGTGTCCTTGACTTTGAAAACGAGTTTCACCTTGGGTTATGATGTTGAATAGGTTGCTCGGAAAATATAATTACGGGTTTTAATCTTCGGCTTTATATCGAGTTATAGTCTTGCGTTTACTTACTCTAAGTGTTACGCCCTTATTGGATTAAATTTGGTTTATGGTCAAGGTTTTTTTTATTGCGGTTTGATGCCAAGTTTTAAAATATCATATTGTGCCGGAAAGCTTTTTCACGGGATTTAATGTTGGCTTTTGGAAAACGAGATTTCATAAACCTATATATTTTATTTATTCCGTTCAAATTTAGCTTATAAGCTAAATTTGTTTAGTTTGGTGCTAGGTTCGGAAGCGCCCCGATAAAGGCCTAACGAGTCCAAGTCGACATTCGTGGAACGACTTCCGTCTTTTGACGTCGTGTGAGTATTCTTTCCCCTCGATTTAGTTATGTTAAGTTTTAGTATCATACTAGGATGGATCTAGCATGACTTAGAGTTAATGCCAAGTAGTGGTTTTGAACCTTAGGTGAGTTTCGAGGATTTGATATTGTTTGATATCTTGATGTTGATTCCAAGCTTGAGATGGTATTGCGGTCTGGTGATGTTGTTTATGGCTTTAAGTGTTTGGTTGATCTTGTGAACGTTTGGAGGCTCGAGGTGGAGTTGTATGATCTTGTAGGATTTTGGAGTTTAGGTTTGTTTATCCTAGTATGTGTTATGGGTTATGATCCTGCGAGATCATAGGGTCTAGAAGTCTAAGGATTTCTAGCTTGTGTTGAGTGTGATATGAGCATGAGAGATTCTAGGATACGGTCCTAGAATGTGAGTCAAATGATCTCGCGTAGATCATTTGTATTGAAGTCTTAGACTTCTTGAGTTGAGCGAGTTATTGATGTAGTTATCTTCTTGTGAGCATGTTGTGGGTGTAACACCCCGAATTCTCAAGACTCGGGACGTTACTGTAACACCCCGGATTCTCAGAACCCGGGATATTACTGGTTAGGACCTCACAATGGATCCCGACCTCAGTTTGACAACAATATTACTAGGATCTTGCAACAAGACACAAATAAGAAAAACCGAAATATATAAAAGTAGTATTTTTTTTAAGAGATGAATGTAACAATGTCTAACAGCCTAAAGTACTTAAACCACAAAAAGACTAAATGTCTTTAACCAGAAGAAAGAAACCACAAGGTAAACACCCAACCCCACTCTAAAGAGTACGGAGACCCGGCTAACCACTACTTCCGGATCACTCAGCTGCTGTTCTTACCTGCGGTAAATCTAAAAACACAACAAAATAACCATTAGCTAGTTATCCAAACATTAGGAGAATAATAATAGCACACATACACATAAAATCATAAACACTCATCATGCTTCCAAACAATCCATTTATTATCTTCATTTAAGTTGTTCACTCTAATGATACTTATTTTGTGACACGAGGGATTCCCAAACCTCGCATCCGCGCCCGTGTACCCATCAGGAGTGGATCCGATGCATCTCACCGTGTACCTGTATGGTGTGGGTATAGAGAACCTCCGAGTCTCCTGGCAGAGCTGGGCAGTGATGTCACGGCCCGTTATACATACACTTGGGCCTTAACACATAATAATCACAGTCGTCCTAACAAGTTATTATTCTTATTATAACACACATTGCACACACAACCATCATCACCCAACTAATATCCAGAAACCAGCTAAGTAAGTCGCAAGGACTTACCTTGATCAAAAAATCGTTTTCTCAAATTTCAACTCGGTCCAAACCCATGGTAACTCAAACGCCAGTCAAATAAGGCATGTGGATCAAAATCACATCCAGATGTCCAACCTCATGCGAAGGAATTACGGAAAAAGCTCTCTTACAGTAAAAGACCATTTTACCCTTAGTGCCGAAAATTCTCAAAGTCTATCATTTAGTTCTAATATTTCCTTTTAGAACATATGTTCATAATCTAGTTCTCATTGAAAAGTTTGGTGAGGATTTAGTAAGGTTTTATAAGAGTTATCCAACAATCTTAATTTATACCATAGTCGTTAAAGCCTGATTTTGGGTTCATAAACGCCGCTTGGGATAAGGTTATAAAAATTCCAAAATAAAATCCTAGCTCCTCTATGATATGCATACTAAACATAGGGGTAAAGGTCTCTCAAAAATACTTAACCATAATTCCCCCATAAATCTCCAAAGTTGGAATGAAAGCTGAAAAATTCCATACTAAGTCAATTTTCCCCTGCTGTAAAAACAGCCCAACTGTCCTACTTTAGGACCTCGTAAATCCCAATCCAACCGTTAACTTTCTCTCAAATTTTAACACATTAAACTACGTATTGCAATCTACAACATATTAAAAATTCAATGGTGGATGACTAATTTAAGGCATCGAAACTGCTATGCTAAGATGACTGTTTAACACTAAAACTGGGAATTAACAAACATGGTGAAAGGTCTTTTATCCAAAACTCACCCCAAGCACCTCTACTCTATACACTTCTACTCATCCAGATCGCCCCCTAGAAGGCCACAACCGACACTCTATCCATGTTTCATTCATTCTTTATATAAGCATGCATCCAAAAGATATTAAACCTTACCTACTCGACAACCTAGTGGATAGCTGGCTTCGATATATTTGTGCCCAGGATTTTGGCGAGGACTCAACTGTTGTGGTTGTCGACTAGGTACGCTTGTTCTTGCTGGGTGTTACAGATGAGGGGTAGAAAGACGTTGGTCCTGGTGGAAGATCTGTAATGTCCATCTAGGTCAGGAGGGAAAGAGTTTCAGAGAAGAAGAGAGATAGATAGATCACCTGCTGAAGAGGCTGTGATATTGTATGCAAAACTCGGAGGTCTAAGTGTCATCACGGATGCAGGAGACGGATGAAGCTACGCCTACCCTTACTGGTCGCCTGCTATGGAAGAACGTCGGTACAGGTACACGTGCAGTGACTTGTTGTCACGGTTTGGGACGCCGGCGAATTGCTGTGCAGGGGAAGAGGGAATGACGTAACTTTGCACAACAAGAGCGGCGAGAAGGTGGTCCGACGACGTCCAGAGTTACTCGCTGCTGCACTGGAGCGATGCTTGATCGAGGGAGCCGTTTAAAGATCCTTTCGTCGATCTCTTGTGTAGAAGGGAAGTCGGTGTATCTGGACGTTTTTTGCTAGGGGAACTGCTGAGAGAATCTGTTGAGAAGGAAGGTGCTGATTGAGGAAGTTATGGCTGAATGATTTGCGGGATCTCACAGGTTTGCTCTCCTCTACGTTCACACCAGCCGTCGTACGCTACCTGCTAGTACACAAGGGAGAGCTCGTTGGTCCGTCTTCAGTTGGGCCGCCTGGCTACTCGGATCCGGTTAGCACATAATTGGGTAGCAAGGCTGGATAAAACTAACCAAGAACATGGGCTGGAGCAAAGACTTGAGATGGCTGAATTGGTAAAAACAAAGTTGGCTGGGTTGTCAAAACTCGTCATGGCTTTGTCACGAGTTTGTCATGGTCTCGTCTTGACCTCGTCTTGATCTCGTCACTAGGACGTCATGACCGTGTCAAAGACAAGTCATGATCTAAATTAGGGTTTGATATAATTCTATCATTTTATTTTTTTAAAGGTACGGAATTATTTCCGGTTACATAATTTATCATTTTATGTGAATTAAGGTCACATAAAATGATATAAATTAAATCTCGTTTTATATTTATTTAAAGGTTAAAGGTTGGCGGATTGGAATCTGGTTAAATTCAGTATTAAACGGAGTTTAAAATTTTCGGTTATTACATTAGTGCCCTCTTAAAAGAAGTTTCGTCCCGAAACTTAGAATAATATACCTAATCACATGATTTTCTTGGTATAACTTAGTTTTCAAACTTTCCGTTTTCTACCATGCAACTACTCAATCATCATACTCAGACACGCATCACATTAGAACATAACTCCTCAATCCAAATATAAACATGAATGGTCAAACAACACAACATCCGAATACTAACTCGTCGATACAAAAGTGACACCTAACGCCGCAAAGAACTCGGGATAATTGCGGCTAATACTCTCCTCGGTCTCCCAAGTGGCCTCATCAGCTCCTCGTCTAGACCACTGGATCCTCAACATAGGTATCTCCTTGGACCGCAGACGGCTGATACTGCGCTCCAAGACAGCTACTGGGTACTCTACAATTGTATGATCGGGCTCAACTGTCCGATTCTTAAAGTCGATGACGTGACTCTTATCCGGTAAGTACTCTCTCACTGAGACATGGGGAACGGTGGGCGTACAACCTCTAGTATGGGTAATAGTGTCAATCGAACTCAATCAGTTTATATATATCAACGGTTCCCTTTCTAAACTTGCCTCTAATTCTTTGAGCGACTACTAAAATAACAATAAACTTCCTTCCTTCTATTGAATTCATTGGCTCCCGACTTTTCGGGAGATCCCGTCTATAAATTGTAACGCCCCGTTTATTGGGAGCGTTTTCGATTTTTATTTCCGACGGTTACCAAATTTTTTTCTTTATTCCTTAAGTATGTTTTACGAGTATTTTAGGCCGTGAATATTATTTTACGAGTATATGTTATATTAAGATGTTAACGGATTTTCTTATTATTATTTAAAATCTCGTTATTTAATTACGAGATCGACTTTTATGTCGCATGGGATATTTTATGAGTTTATATATGGTTATATATTCCGTTTTTTTATGTTACGGAAAAAGTTTGAGAGATTCTCCGATCTGGAAGTCCCGTTTCGATTATTTCGATCGAGTATATTTTGTTACTTTCCTTTTTCTATTCTTCTTTCTTTTCTTTTTTTTCTTTTCCCCCTCTCTCCTGGCTGGTGATCAGCTCTGCACGCGACTCCTCGCTCCCATATTTGCAGTTGGAAATGACCCCTGCATCTCCTCTGTGCAACCTTCCCCTACACTCCACCTATTTGCTCCTCTCTTCCCTATCACTTTGGACAAACTTTCAAATCTCAGCAAGCCAAAGACGAAACCTGCTCCCTGCACTCCTCCCTTTATTTTTTTCCCTCTGTGTAACTCTCCGAGCCGCCAGGAAGGGTAACTGTTGCCGCCTTCGAACCACCACCTGAGGAGCTACGTCTCCCCGGAAACCTGCTCCCTCAGCCTTCGTGCCGTCTCCTTTCCGTCGCCTGGGAAGATAGGGACCGCCGACCGTGAGCCAGTGAAACAGGCTGTTGTCCTTGCAAGCCGCAACTGCTACGCATCGGAATCCCTTCTCTTCAACCTCCTCCCATCCTTAGTCAGCCTCGCCGCCACTGGATGTTGCCGCCGTCTCCAGACCGAGAGGAGCAACCGGACCCCAACGGCGCCTCTCCCCTTTGCTCTTTCCGCCACTACCCCGCCACCTCTCCCCCTTGTGCACCTCGTCTGAACTGTGTCCCCGCCGCCGGATTGAAGCCGTGCCGGAGGGAGCTGTGGCCGCCGCCTGCGAATCTCGCACCCCTTGCCGCCTTCGTCCACCGGCGCTCCTCCAGGAAGTCCTGGCCGCCGCCCAGCTTCCTTCTCCGCTTCTCGCCGCCTTCAAATGGTTCGAGAAACCCTACTCACCAATTAATCGGGTGTTTAGAACTTTTGCAATATTTACAAAAGTGTACCCATATTTCTTGATTGTTGCATTTATGCCCTTTGTTGGGTTATTTTCATAAAATCCCCAACGTTTTAATTAACGATGATGACCCATATTTCTAAAAATGTATAATTGCCCCGGAAAATAAGTTAGCGGTTTTTACCTTGGATTTTTAATTACGGGGATATTCTTATAGTTATATACACTATATATAATTCCCTTTCTTGGATTAAATTCAATTGTGGCTCAAAGATTTAATTGCGGATTATGACAATATGACCTATGTTCACATAAGTGTATTTTGGCCGGAAAGTATTTAAGCGTTTTTAACCTTGGTTTTTAAAACGAGTTTTACCTTAGATTTTATATAAGTTATATATTCCGTTCAAATTTAGCTTATAAGCTAAATTTGTTTAGTTTGGTGCTAGGTTCGGAAGCGCCCCGATAAAGGCCTAACGAGTCCAAGTCGACATCCGTTGAACGACTTCCGTCTTTTGACGTCGTGTGAGTATTCTTTCCCCTTGATCTAGTTATGTTAAGTTTTAGTATCATGCTAGGATGGATCTAGCGTAACTTAGAGTTAATGCCAAGCAGTGGCTTTGAACCTTAGGTGAGTTTCGAGGATTCGATATTGTTTGATGGATTGATGTTGATTCTAAGCTTGAGGTGATATTGCGGTCTAGTGAGGTTGTTATAAGGATTTGAGTATATGGTTTGATCTTGTGAGTATTTGAGGCTTGAGGTTCTAGTTATATGGTTGTTGAGATTATGAGCTAAGATATGCTTATCCTAGCATGGTGTTGTTCCCGTTGAGTTTGTTTGGACTAGGCATATTATCCTAGTGGTGGTTTGAGTTATGATCTTGCGAGATCTGAGAGTTTAGAAGTCTTAGGACTTCTAGCTTCTGTTGAGTGTGATGTGAGCATGGGGGATTCTAGGATGCGGTCCTAGAATTGAGAGTCAAAAGGTCTTGCGTAGATCATTTGTATAGAAGTCTAAGACTTCTATTGTGAGTGGGTTGTTGTTGATATAGTTATCTTCTTGTGAGCAGGTTATGGGCTTCCTCCCTAAGGAAGCGAGAGTGTTGTGAGTTGAGTGTGGTGTTGAGGTAAGTCTCCGGACTTAATTAGCTCGTATTCCTTGTATTAGCATTGATGTGTGTTTGGTGGTGTGTGTTTATTCTTTATTATTTATGACAACTAAACCGGAAATAGGACCACCGACATTATATTATTTTGGCCCAAGTGTATGATAACGGGCGGTGACATCATCTGTCTAGCTCTTGCGAGAGTCTAGGAGGTTCTTGGCGACTAGCCCGTGCTGGTTAGACGGTCGGAGGCATCCGTACCGTTCCATGCCGGTAAGTAGGGACCGAGGCGGGACCACGGTGGTCTCGTGTCACAAAACTAAGTTGAATTAGAACGGGATATGACTTAATAATAAAAAGATAATAAACCGGA
Organism: Fagopyrum homotropicum; assembly: GCA_033239125.1. NCBI lineage: Eukaryota > Viridiplantae > Streptophyta > Magnoliopsida > Caryophyllales > Polygonaceae > Fagopyrum > Fagopyrum homotropicum. Next base: position 32,444,836 of record BSWB01000003.1, read on the forward strand.
ATTGTGTGCTTAGAGAATGTTGTGTGTTTATGATGATTTACTTGTGTTTGTGCCTTTCCCATTGATTCTAATGCTTCGAATATGAGCTAACGGTTTATACCGACTGTTGTAGATTGCCTTGCAGATTAGGATTGCGGCCGAGAGATCCGGAAGAGTCGGCAGCCGGGGTTCCGTACATTTTAGGATTGGGTTTTGGGGTGGAGTCGAGTTTGAGTATTGTGTTTATTGTATGTTGTATGGCGTTTAGTCTTTGGGGTTGTATTTTCGGCTGAAGTCCTTTGTTGTATTCTTTTGGGTTTTCTTTTCATTGCATAAAAATGTATTTAGGTTTTGGCCTTTATTTGTGCCTTGTTGCAAGATCCGGTGAAATTGTTGTCAAGCTAAGGGTCGGGACCCATTGTGAGGTCCTAACCCGTAGCATCCCGAGTCCTGCGGATTCGGGGTGTTACATAAATTCTGAAACAATGATCTGAGACATCTCCCGACACTTTAATAGGTGGTTAATGCTCTTTGTAAGACCACTCACTTGGTCTTTTCTCCCTAATACGACTCAGTTGGACCGTTTCTCCAATAATACCTCATCACCTATTTCTTGTCAAGTTTTCAAATTTATATAACTCAAAACAAATCACACACCCAAGTGAACCTTTTCATAAAGATCTCTAATTCCTTAACTTGAAATCATAGTTAACCAATCACTGTTTTTCTTCATCTGTGGTTTATGGCCTACCATGCTTCTGTTGTAACACCCATTAATCACAATGGAGTCTTTTTGAGGGTCAACATGATTACCCTACTCCCGCCTATACTTCCCTTCTAATACTAGCAAGATCCTCTTCAAACAGACCCTTACTCTCTTATTCAACCGTAGTTTGTTCTTAACCAACCAGTAAGCAACCTCTAACCCGATTCTCTCCATATCCTTAGATTATCCCAGCAGGTTGTCGTTGCCTACTTGGGAAATCCTCCAAGGCATTGGTAAAGTTACCTCTTAAATCCGCGGTCACTAATGTCTCTTCTTAACGATACCTACTCGTCAATACCAACCAGCACTTACACGTCCTCAGTTGACGTCGGTCATTCTATAATTAACTTATCTCCATATCCCGGACTTACTCTTCTCATACCTATACTGGCGTTAAATTCTTGGTGAGCATCATCTGCTCGATTAATCCTTTCACGCTTCGCTAATTCGTTTTATCTTCCACCCTTCTTTTTCTTGAGACTAACTCTACTTCTCGAGCCCAACTGGGTCATTCATCTTGACATAAATAGTCATTCCAAGTCTTCAACGATAGCTTGGTAAGTGTCTTTGTAGTTCTGATGACTTTAGTTATCATCCCCTTGCAGTTCCCTTGCATGGACCGTCGGTGTTGATGACTTAGGTCCCGTGATAATTGGGGTTACCTTGGACTTTCGAGTCCACAAAGGTCGTTCTCATATATACATTCCTTCGCTGGTGCTACCGGCAAATTGCCTTCATGAAACTCCGCTGTTTCCGCTACAGGGATTCAACTCTTTGATACCGGCATTACGATTTCTTTCAAATTCCTATATCTTTGAGGAGGTCAAAACCTTTCCACACTTGTAAAGTCTACATTTTACTTCTACACTCCATTGTAGGTATCCCTTCCATGCACCTAAGACCCTCACATCCGGGTCGACATTTTATCTCTTTTGGTCTCTCAAGCTTGTCTTGTGAACTCTTCTACTAGTGACTCATCTTATACATTTTTCCTTCTCTGAATCGGTCTCAACTATCTGTTGATCATTACTACCCATTCTGTGTTGGAACTTCAGTTACTTTGTACTCTTGCATAGATTTCCTAAAGACATCCTCATCTCAAGACTTATTTAAATTTAACATGACCCGTATTTTGATACATGCCCTTCCTTCTCACTGGTTAAGTCATGCGCTTGGTTTACACTTAATCTATCATAGTGTCATCAGTCCGATAGTATGATTTTTATTAAACATCTAATGGTCCCATTTGTATACGACACATCAGATGCATATGATTTTCTCCCAAATCAAATTCCTCACAACTCGACCACACAATTTCACCAAGGCTTTAAATCATACTCTCTATGTTTGTGCCGCCTCGGAATTTCCAAATATTCTGTGTCACATCTTTAATCACAAGGGTTTTCCCTGTCAATCTAGACAGCTTGACCCTACTTTCCCTCGAAGGAGCAACATCCATCTTACTTGTGTGGAATGCTAAGACATAGGACATGTTTCCAATCATCTACTTCTTCTTACTCTTCTAATTCTTCTTACATGGATTCCTTCATACTAACTTTGATATGTATATTTCCTTAGTCAGTAGTAAGTAACTACTCACACAATTTCCTTTACAACGTTACTATCATCAATGGTCATTACCGACCGTCAAGAGCTTCTCTTTAATTTCTTTATTAGAGTTATCATGTTGGACTCATTCAATGTTACCATCACGGTTACTAGCACTTGTATTGATTTAATTTCACCATTGTCATTGTTGATCTCTGGAAGAAATTCGCCAAATGTCGGTAAAATTCCTTTATAACCTTGTGGTTATTCTTCTTATCTGTCAACCAACCATCACTAGTTAGCCAGCACGTGTAAATTCTCTATTGTTACCAATCAGTCTGTAGTTGACCTTCTATAAGATCGTAGACTTACTTTTCTTCTATCTCTTTTGAGGTGTGATATACAAGGTAAACATATATCTCTTCCATTTATTTTCCCTTAGCAACTTCTACAAATTACACTCCTATAAGAGTACTATACTCTTACGAGTCTAGTTGTATCTTCGTCTCCCGTCAACGAACTTATCACTTCTTCTACGATAACTTGTAGGCATTTCTCCAAGATTCTTTTTACCCGAGTTATTAACCACTTGCGGTTCTCTGTTATGACCCGCCATTGTTATTAACTTAAATTCCTTCGTGAGTGAAAAGTTATCAGAGATCCTCGTGTTCACCAAGACCATTCTCCTACACTCTTCTTCCTTGGGTGTTGCTTGTAATGTTGCCTTTACAAAAGCTGATTATTGTTGTATCACGGTCTAGGTCAAAATTCTCGTGTGTTCTACGAGATCACTCCACTTCCATGTTAGTGAGATCTACCTTCCCCTTTTTGGCAATGCGTAAGCTTCCAAGTTGCAGCTCTTTAATTCTTCCTATTTGGATGGATAATGTATCTCGTGTTGATTTCCATACTTTTGACTGTCTCGGTTATCAATTTGGATTGTGGTCTCAAGTGGATTGTTGAGAGTGGTCATATTCCGCCTTGCTTTTGGCATCAACTTTCACTTCCTAGCCTGTCAGTGGGCTTAAATTTTTATGTCTCTTTTCTTGATCGCTACTATATCTCCCTTTTGACTTTCCTGTCTATGGCAATTTTCAACGTCATCCTCTTTGTTTGTGAAGTCACTTTACACAACTTGGAAGAGCCTCTAAGTTGTCGTTCTCAAATTCCCTAGTTGGCGATCACCCCTTGCTTCTCTGGAACTACTCTCTTGTATATCCTTCATTTGATCCCGTTGAGTTGACTCAGGTTCCGCTTGCCATTTTCGTGGGTATTACCTTGTAGTCTTCACTCTTCCGTCTCCATGTTCCTCAACGAGTGCAATGGATTGATCGGATGTTCACTTAACTTAATGCTCATAAGCTCAGCATACTTAGGTGTGTAAATTGAATGAGGATCTTATTCTGTTATCTCCATTAAGGGCATAATATAACTATAAATTTCTACTAATCTTCTGCATATACTTATCTGTATCGCATATATTTATAACAAGCTTATAAGTCCAACTAAAGTAAACCTAAAGTCTCTACTAAACATACTGAGATCCGCGGTAGTAGTGATGGTCAGCCGTACTTTTCTATCCCCAACCAGACTATGCATGCATTTGAAAACCAAAAGTTCTTTTTAAAACTGAGATCCCTTTTCGGGTTCTGCTCAAGTACTTATTCGATCTTTCTGAAGATTTCAAGTGCCATTGTTGCCAACCTGGCTATGATACCATGTTGTAACACCCTGGATTCTCAGAACCCGGGATATTACTGGTTAGGACCTCACAATGGTCCCGACCTCAGTTTGACAACAATATTACTAGGATCTTACAACAAGACACAAATAAGAAAAACCGAAATATATAAAAGTAGTATTTTTTTTTAAGAGATGAATGTAACAACGTCTAACAGCCTAAAGTACTTAAACCACAAAAAGACTAACTGTCTTGAACCAGAAGAAAGAAACCACAAGGTAAACACCCAACCCCACTCTAAAGAGTACAGAGACCCGGCTGATCACTACTTCCGGATCACTCAGCTGTTGTTCTAACCTGCAGTAAATCTAAAAACAGAACAAAACAACCATTAGCTAGGTATCGAAACATTAGGAGAATAATAATAGCACACATACACATAAAATCATAAACACTCATCATGCTTCCAAACAATCCATTTATTATCTTCATTTAAGTTGTTCACTCTAATGATACTTATTTTGTGACACAAGGGATTCCCAAACCTCGCCTCCGCCCCCGTGTACCCATCAGGAGTGGATCCGATGCATCTCACCGTGTACCTGTATGGTCTGGGTATAGAGAACCTCCCAGTCTCCTAGCAGAGTTGGGCAGTGATGTCACGGCCCGTTATACATACACTTGGGGCTTAACACATAATAACCACGGTCGTCCTAACAAGTTATTATTCTTATTATAACACACATCACACACACAACCATCATCACCCAACTAATATCCATAAACCAGCTAAGTAAGTTGCAAGGACTTACCTTGATCAAAAAATCGTTTTCTCAAATTTCAACTCGGTCCAAACCCATGATAACTCAAACGCCTGTCAAATAAGACATGTGGATCAAAATCACATCCAAATGTCCAACCTCATATGAAATAATTACGGAAAAAGCTCTCTTACGGTAAAAGACCATTTTACCCTTAGTGCCGAAAATTCTCAAAGTCTATCATTTAGTTCTACTATTTCCTTTTAGAACCTATGTCCATAATCTAGTTCTCATTGAAAAGTTTGGTGAGGATTTAGTAAGGTTTTATAAGAGTTATCCAACATTCTTAATTTATACCATAGTCGTTAAAGCCTGATTTTGGGTTCATAAACGCCGCTTGGGATAAGGTTATAAAAATTCCAAAATAAAATCCTAGCTCCTCTATGATATACATACTAAACATAGGGGTAAAGGTCTCTCAAAAATACTTAACCATAATTCCCCCATAAATCTCCAAAGTTGGAACGAAAGCTGAAAAATTCCATACTTAGTCAATTTTCCCCTGCTGTAAAAACAGCCCAACTGTCCTACTTTAGGACCTCGTAAATCCCAATCCGACCGTTAACTTTCTCTCAAATTTTAACACATTAAACTACGTATTGCAATCTACAACATATTAAAAATTCAACGGTGGATGACTAATTTAAGCCATCGAACCTACTATGCTAAGATGACTGTTTAACACTAAAACTGGGAATCAACAAACATGGTGAAAGGTCTTTTATCCAAAACTCACCCCAAGCACCTCTACTCTATACACTTCTACTCATCCAGATCGCCCCCTAGAAGGCCACAACCGACACTCTATCCATGTTTCATTCATTCTTTATATAAGCATGCATCCAAAAGATATTAAACCTTACCTACTCGACAACCTAGTGGATAGCTGGCTTCGATATATTTGTGCCCAGGATTTTGGCGAGGACTCAACTGTTGTGGTTGTCGACTAGGTACGCTTGTTCTTGCTGGGTGTTACAGATGAGGGGTAGAAAGACGTTGGTCCTGGTGGAAGATCTGTAATGTCCATCTAGGTCAGGAGGGAAAGAGTTTCAGAGAAGAAGAGAGATAGATAGATCACCTGCTGAAGAGGCTGTGATATCGTATGCAAAACTCGGAGGTCTAAGTGTCATCACGGATGCAGGAGACGGATGAAGCTACGCCTACCCTTACTGGTCGCCTGCTATGGAAGAACGTCGGTACAGGTACACGTGCAGTGACTTGTTGTCACGGTTTGGGACGCCGGCGAATTGCTGTGCAGGGGAAGAGGGAATGACGTAACTTTGCACAACAAGAGCGGCGAGAAGGTGGTCCGACGACGTCCAGAGTTACTCGCTGCTGCACTGGAGCGATGCTTGATCGAGGGAGCCGTTTAAAGATCCTTTCGTCGATCTCTTGTGTAGAAGGGAAGTCGGTGTATCTGGACGTTTTTTGCTAGGGGAACTGCTGAGAGAATCTGTTGAGAAGGAAGGTGCTGATTGAGGAAGTTATGGCTGAATGATTTGCGGGATCTCACAGGTTTGCTCTCCTCTACGTTCACACCAGCCGTCGTACGCTACCTGCTAGTACACAAGGGAGAGCTCGTTGGTCCGTCTTCAGTTGGGCCGCCTGGCTACTCGGATCCGGTTAGCACATAATTGGGTAGCAAGGCTAGATAAAACTAACCAAGAACATGGGCTGGAGCAAAGACTTGAGATGGCTGAATTGGTAAAAACAAAGTTGGCTGGGTTGTCAAAACTCGTCATGGCTTTGTCACGAGTTTGTCATGGTCTCGTCTTGACCTCGTCTTGATCTCGTCACTAGGACGTCATGACCGTGTCAAAGACAAGTCATGATCTAAATTAGGGTTTGATATAATTCTATCATTTTATTTTTTTAAAGGTACGGAATTATTTCCGGTTACATAATTTATCATTTTATGTGAATTAAGGTCACATAAAATGATATAAATTAAATCTCGTTTTATATTTATTTAAAGGTTAAAGGTTGGCGGATTGGAATCTGGTTAAATTCAGTATTAAACGGAGTTTAAAATTTTCGGTTATTACATTAGTGCCCTCTTAAAAGAAGTTTCGTCCCGAAACTTAGAATAATATACCTAATCACATGATTTTCTTGGTATAACTTAGTTTTCAAACTTTCCGTTTTCTACCATGCAACTACTCAATCATCATACTCAGACACGCATCACATTAGAACATAACTCCTCAATCCAAATATAAACATGAATGGTCAAACAACACAACATCCGAATACTAACTCGTCGATACAAAAGTGACACCTAACGCCGCAAAGAACTCGGGATAATTGCGGCTAATACTCTCCTCGGTCTCCCAAGTGGCCTCATCAGCTCCTCGTCTAGACCACTGGATCCTCAACATAGGTATCTCCTTGGACCGCAGACGGCTGATACTGCGCTCCAAGACAGCTACTGGGTACTCTACAATTGTATGATCGGGCTCAACTGTCCGATTCTTAAAGTCGATGACGTGACTCTTATCCGGTAAGTACTCTCTCACTGAGACATGGGGAACGGTGGGCGTACAACCTCTAGTATGGGTAATAGTGTCAATCGAACTCAATCAGTTTATATATATCAACGGTTCCCTTTCTAAACTTGCCTCTAATTCTTTGAGCGACTACTAAAATAACAATAAACTTCCTTCCTTCTATTGAATTCATTGGCTCCCGACTTTTCGGGAGATCCCGTCTATAAATTGTAACGCCCCGTTTATTGGGAGCGTTTTCGATTTTTATTTCCGACGGTTACCAAATTTTTTTCTTTATTCCTTAAGTATGTTTTACGAGTATTTTAGGCCGTGAATATTATTTTACGAGTATATGTTATATTAAGATGTTAACGGATTTTCTTATTATTATTTAAAATCTCGTTATTTAATTACGAGATCGACTTTTATGTCGCATGGGATATTTTATGAGTTTATATATGGTTATATATTCCGTTTTTTTATGTTACGGAAAAAGTTTGAGAGATTCTCCGATCTGGAAGTCCCGTTTCGATTATTTCGATCGAGTATATTTTGTTACTTTCCTTTTTCTATTCTTCTTTCTTTTCTTTTTTTTCTTTTCCCCCTCTCTCCTGGCTGGTGATCAGCTCTGCACGCGACTCCTCGCTCCCATATTTGCAGTTGGAAATGACCCCTGCATCTCCTCTGTGCAACCTTCCCCTACACTCCACCTATTTGCTCCTCTCTTCCCTATCACTTTGGACAAACTTTCAAATCTCAGCAAGCCAAAGACGAAACCTGCTCCCTGCACTCCTCCCTTTATTTTTTTCCCTCTGTGTAACTCTCCGAGCCGCCAGGAAGGGTAACTGTTGCCGCCTTCGAACCACCACCTGAGGAGCTACGTCTCCCCGGAAACCTGCTCCCTCAGCCTTCGTGCCGTCTCCTTTCCGTCGCCTGGGAAGATAGGGACCGCCGACCGTGAGCCAGTGAAACAGGCTGTTGTCCTTGCAAGCCGCAACTGCTACGCATCGGAATCCCTTCTCTTCAACCTCCTCCCATCCTTAGTCAGCCTCGCCGCCACTGGATGTTGCCGCCGTCTCCAGACCGAGAGGAGCAACCGGACCCCAACGGCGCCTCTCCCCTTTGCTCTTTCCGCCACTACCCCGCCACCTCTCCCCCTTGTGCACCTCGTCTGAACTGTGTCCCCGCCGCCGGATTGAAGCCGTGCCGGAGGGAGCTGTGGCCGCCGCCTGCGAATCTCGCACCCCTTGCCGCCTTCGTCCACCGGCGCTCCTCCAGGAAGTCCTGGCCGCCGCCCAGCTTCCTTCTCCGCTTCTCGCCGCCTTCAAATGGTTCGAGAAACCCTACTCACCAATTAATCGGGTGTTTAGAACTTTTGCAATATTTACAAAAGTGTACCCATATTTCTTGATTGTTGCATTTATGCCCTTTGTTGGGTTATTTTCATAAAATCCCCAACGTTTTAATTAACGATGATGACCCATATTTCTAAAAATGTATAATTGCCCCGGAAAATAAGTTAGCGGTTTTTACCTTGGATTTTTAATTACGGGGATATTCTTATAGTTATATACACTATATATAATTCCCTTTCTTGGATTAAATTCAATTGTGGCTCAAAGATTTAATTGCGGATTATGACAATATGACCTATGTTCACATAAGTGTATTTTGGCCGGAAAGTATTTAAGCGTTTTTAACCTTGGTTTTTAAAACGAGTTTTACCTTAGATTTTATATAAGTTATATATTCCGTTCAAATTTAGCTTATAAGCTAAATTTGTTTAGTTTGGTGCTAGGTTCGGAAGCGCCCCGATAAAGGCCTAACGAGTCCAAGTCGACATCCGTTGAACGACTTCCGTCTTTTGACGTCGTGTGAGTATTCTTTCCCCTTGATCTAGTTATGTTAAGTTTTAGTATCATGCTAGGATGGATCTAGCGTAACTTAGAGTTAATGCCAAGCAGTGGCTTTGAACCTTAGGTGAGTTTCGAGGATTCGATATTGTTTGATGGATTGATGTTGATTCTAAGCTTGAGGTGATATTGCGGTCTAGTGAGGTTGTTATAAGGATTTGAGTATATGGTTTGATCTTGTGAGTATTTGAGGCTTGAGGTTCTAGTTATATGGTTGTTGAGATTATGAGCTAAGATATGCTTATCCTAGCATGGTGTTGTTCCCGTTGAGTTTGTTTGGACTAGGCATATTATCCTAGTGGTGGTTTGAGTTATGATCTTGCGAGATCTGAGAGTTTAGAAGTCTTAGGACTTCTAGCTTCTGTTGAGTGTGATGTGAGCATGGGGGATTCTAGGATGCGGTCCTAGAATTGAGAGTCAAAAGGTCTTGCGTAGATCATTTGTATAGAAGTCTAAGACTTCTATTGTGAGTGGGTTGTTGTTGATATAGTTATCTTCTTGTGAGCAGGTTATGGGCTTCCTCCCTAAGGAAGCGAGAGTGTTGTGAGTTGAGTGTGGTGTTGAGGTAAGTCTCCGGACTTAATTAGCTCGTATTCCTTGTATTAGCATTGATGTGTGTTTGGTGGTGTGTGTTTATTCTTTATTATTTATGACAACTAAACCGGAAATAGGACCACCGACATTATATTATTTTGGCCCAAGTGTATGATAACGGGCGGTGACATCATCTGTCTAGCTCTTGCGAGAGTCTAGGAGGTTCTTGGCGACTAGCCCGTGCTGGTTAGACGGTCGGAGGCATCCGTACCGTTCCATGCCGGTAAGTAGGGACCGAGGCGGGACCACGGTGGTCTCGTGTCACAAAACTAAGTTGAATTAGAACGGGATATGACTTAATAATAAAAAGATAATAAACCGGAATTGTGTGCTTAGAGAATGTTGTGTGTTTATGATGATTTACTTGTGTTTGTGCCTTTCCCATTGATTCTAATGCTTCGAATATGAGCTAACGGTTTATACCGACTGTTGTAGATTGCCTTGCAGATTAGGATTGCGGCCGAGAGATCCGGAAGAGTCGGCAGCCGGGGTTCCGTACATTTTAGGATTGGGTTTTGGGGTGGAGTCGAGTTTGAGTATTGTGTTTATTGTATGTTGTATGGCGTTTAGTCTTTGGGGTTGTATTTTCGGCTGAAGTCCTTTGTTGTATTCTTTTGGGTTTTCTTTTCATTGCATAAAAATGTATTTAGGTTTTGGCCTTTATTTGTGCCTTGTTGCAAGATCCGGTGAAATTGTTGTCAAGCTAAGGGTCGGGACCCATTGTGAGGTCCTAACCCGTAGCATCCCGAGTCCTGCGGATTCGGGGTGTTACATAAATTCTGAAACAATGATCTGAGACATCTCCCGACACTTTAATAGGTGGTTAATGCTCTTTGTAAGACCACTCACTTGGTCTTTTCTCCCTAATACGACTCAGTTGGACCGTTTCTCCAATAATACCTCATCACCTATTTCTTGTCAAGTTTTCAAATTTATATAACTCAAAACAAATCACACACCCAAGTGAACCTTTTCATAAAGATCTCTAATTCCTTAACTTGAAATCATAGTTAACCAATCACTGTTTTTCTTCATCTGTGGTTTATGGCCTACCATGCTTCTGTTGTAACACCCATTAATCACAATGGAGTCTTTTTGAGGGTCAACATGATTACCCTACTCCCGCCTATACTTCCCTTCTAATACTAGCAAGATCCTCTTCAAACAGACCCTTACTCTCTTATTCAACCGTAGTTTGTTCTTAACCAACCAGTAAGCAACCTCTAACCCGATTCTCTCCATATCCTTAGATTATCCCAGCAGGTTGTCGTTGCCTACTTGGGAAATCCTCCAAGGCATTGGTAAAGTTACCTCTTAAATCCGCGGTCACTAATGTCTCTTCTTAACGATACCTACTCGTCAATACCAACCAGCACTTACACGTCCTCAGTTGACGTCGGTCATTCTATAATTAACTTATCTCCATATCCCGGACTTACTCTTCTCATACCTATACTGGCGTTAAATTCTTGGTGAGCATCATCTGCTCGATTAATCCTTTCACGCTTCGCTAATTCGTTTTATCTTCCACCCTTCTTTTTCTTGAGACTAACTCTACTTCTCGAGCCCAACTGGGTCATTCATCTTGACATAAATAGTCATTCCAAGTCTTCAACGATAGCTTGGTAAGTGTCTTTGTAGTTCTGATGACTTTAGTTATCATCCCCTTGCAGTTCCCTTGCATGGACCGTCGGTGTTGATGACTTAGGTCCCGTGATAATTGGGGTTACCTTGGACTTTCGAGTCCACAAAGGTCGTTCTCATATATACATTCCTTCGCTGGTGCTACCGGCAAATTGCCTTCATGAAACTCCGCTGTTTCCGCTACAGGGATTCAACTCTTTGATACCGGCATTACGATTTCTTTCAAATTCCTATATCTTTGAGGAGGTCAAAACCTTTCCACACTTGTAAAGTCTACATTTTACTTCTACACTCCATTGTAGGTATCCCTTCCATGCACCTAAGACCCTCACATCCGGGTCGACATTTTATCTCTTTTGGTCTCTCAAGCTTGTCTTGTGAACTCTTCTACTAGTGACTCATCTTATACATTTTTCCTTCTCTGAATCGGTCTCAACTATCTGTTGATCATTACTACCCATTCTGTGTTGGAACTTCAGTTACTTTGTACTCTTGCATAGATTTCCTAAAGACATCCTCATCTCAAGACTTATTTAAATTTAACATGACCCGTATTTTGATACATGCCCTTCCTTCTCACTGGTTAAGTCATGCGCTTGGTTTACACTTAATCTATCATAGTGTCATCAGTCCGATAGTATGATTTTTATTAAACATCTAATGGTCCCATTTGTATACGACACATCAGATGCATATGATTTTCTCCCAAATCAAATTCCTCACAACTCGACCACACAATTTCACCAAGGCTTTAAATCATACTCTCTATGTTTGTGCCGCCTCGGAATTTCCAAATATTCTGTGTCACATCTTTAATCACAAGGGTTTTCCCTGTCAATCTAGACAGCTTGACCCTACTTTCCCTCGAAGGAGCAACATCCATCTTACTTGTGTGGAATGCTAAGACATAGGACATGTTTCCAATCATCTACTTCTTCTTACTCTTCTAATTCTTCTTACATGGATTCCTTCATACTAACTTTGATATGTATATTTCCTTAGTCAGTAGTAAGTAACTACTCACACAATTTCCTTTACAACGTTACTATCATCAATGGTCATTACCGACCGTCAAGAGCTTCTCTTTAATTTCTTTATTAGAGTTATCATGTTGGACTCATTCAATGTTACCATCACGGTTACTAGCACTTGTATTGATTTAATTTCACCATTGTCATTGTTGATCTCTGGAAGAAATTCGCCAAATGTCGGTAAAATTCCTTTATAACCTTGTGGTTATTCTTCTTATCTGTCAACCAACCATCACTAGTTAGCCAGCACGTGTAAATTCTCTATTGTTACCAATCAGTCTGTAGTTGACCTTCTATAAGATCGTAGACTTACTTTTCTTCTATCTCTTTTGAGGTGTGATATACAAGGTAAACATATATCTCTTCCATTTATTTTCCCTTAGCAACTTCTACAAATTACACTCCTATAAGAGTACTATACTCTTACGAGTCTAGTTGTATCTTCGTCTCCCGTCAACGAACTTATCACTTCTTCTACGATAACTTGTAGGCATTTCTCCAAGATTCTTTTTACCCGAGTTATTAACCACTTGCGGTTCTCTGTTATGACCCGCCATTGTTATTAACTTAAATTCCTTCGTGAGTGAAAAGTTATCAGAGATCCTCGTGTTCACCAAGACCATTCTCCTACACTCTTCTTCCTTGGGTGTTGCTTGTAATGTTGCCTTTACAGAAGCTGATTATTGTTGTATCACGGTCTAGGTCAAAATTCTCGTGTGTTCTACGAGATCACTCCACTTCCATGTTAGTGAGATCTACCTTCCCCTTTTTGGCAATGCGTAAGCTTCCAAGTTGCAGCTCTTTAATTCTTCCTATTTGGATGGATAATGTATCTCGTGTTGATTTCCATACTTTTGACTGTCTCGGTTATCAATTTGGATTGTGGTCTCAAGTGGATTGTTGAGAGTGGTCATATTCCGCCTTGCTTTTGGCATCAACTTTCACTTCCTAGCCTGTCAGTGGGCTTAAATTTTTATGTCTCTTTTCTTGATCGCTACTATATCTCCCTTTTGACTTTCCTGTCTATGGCAATTTTCAACGTCATCCTCTTTGTTTGTGAAGTCACTTTACACAACTTGGAAGAGCCTCTAAGTTGTCGTTCTCAAATTCCCTAGTTGGCGATCACCCCTTGCTTCTCTGGAACTACTCTCTTGTATATCCTTCATTTGATCCCGTTGAGTTGACTCAGGTTCCGCTTGCCATTTTCGTGGGTATTACCTTGTAGTCTTCACTCTTCCGTCTCCATGTTCCTCAACGAGTGCAATGGATTGATCGGATGTTCACTTAACTTAATGCTCATAAGCTCAGCATACTTAGGTGTGTAAATTGAATGAGGATCTTATTCTGTTATCTCCATTAAGGGCATAATATAACTATAAATTTCTACTAATCTTCTGCATATACTTATCTGTATCGCATATATTTATAACAAGCTTATAAGTCCAACTAAAGTAAACCTAAAGTCTCTACTAAACATACTGAGATCCGCGGTAGTAGTGATGGTCAGCCGTACTTTTCTATCCCCAACCAGACTATGCATGCATTTGAAAACCAAAAGTTCTTTTTAAAACTGAGATCCCTTTTCGGGTTCTGCTCAAGTACTTATTCGATCTTTCTGAAGATTTCAAGTGCCATTGTTGCCAACCTGGCTATGATACCATGTTGTAACACCCTGGATTCTCAGAACCCGGGATATTACTGGTTAGGACCTCACAATGGTCCCGACCTCAGTTTGACAACAATATTACTAGGATCTTACAACAAGACACAAATAAGAAAAACCGAAATATATAAAAGTAGTATTTTTTTTTAAGAGATGAATGTAACAACGTCTAACAGCCTAAAGTACTTAAACCACAAAAAGACTAACTGTCTTGAACCAGAAGAAAGAAACCACAAGGTAAACACCCAACCCCACTCTAAAGAGTACAGAGACCCGGCTGATCACTACTTCCGGATCACTCAGCTGTTGTTCTAACCTGCAGTAAATCTAAAAACAGAACAAAACAACCATTAGCTAGGTATCGAAACATTAGGAGAATAATAATAGCACACATACACATAAAATCATAAACACTCATCATGCTTCCAAACAATCCATTTATTATCTTCATTTAAGTTGTTCACTCTAATGATACTTATTTTGTGACACAAGGGATTCCCAAACCTCGCCTCCGCCCCCGTGTACCCATCAGGAGTGGATCCGATGCATCTCACCGTGTACCTGTATGGTCTGGGTATAGAGAACCTCCCAGTCTCCTAGCAGAGTTGGGCAGTGATGTCACGGCCCGTTATACATACACTTGGGGCTTAACACATAATAACCACGGTCGTCCTAACAAGTTATTATTCTTATTATAACACACATCACACACACAACCATCATCACCCAACTAATATCCATAAACCAGCTAAGTAAGTTGCAAGGACTTACCTTGATCAAAAAATCGTTTTCTCAAATTTCAACTCGGTCCAAACCCATGATAACTCAAACGCCTGTCAAATAAGACATGTGGATCAAAATCACATCCAAATGTCCAACCTCATATGAAATAATTACGGAAAAAGCTCTCTTACGGTAAAAGACCATTTTACCCTTAGTGCCGAAAATTCTCAAAGTCTATCATTTAGTTCTACTATTTCCTTTTAGAACCTATGTCCATAATCTAGTTCTCATTGAAAAGTTTGGTGAGGATTTAGTAAGGTTTTATAAGAGTTATCCAACATTCTTAATTTATACCATAGTCGTTAAAGCCTGATTTTGGGTTCATAAACGCCGCTTGGGATAAGGTTATAAAAATTCCAAAATAAAATCCTAGCTCCTCTATGATATACATACTAAACATAGGGGTAAAGGTCTCTCAAAAATACTTAACCATAATTCCCCCATAAATCTCCAAAGTTGGAACGAAAGCTGAAAAATTCCATACTTAGTCAATTTTCCCCTGCTGTAAAAACAGCCCAACTGTCCTACTTTAGGACCTCGTAAATCCCAATCCGACCGTTAACTTTCTCTCAAATTTTAACACATTAAACTACGTATTGCAATCTACAACATATTAAAAATTCAACGGTGGATGACTAATTTAAGCCATCGAACCTACTATGCTAAGATGACTGTTTAACACTAAAACTGGGAATCAACAAACATGGTGAAAGGTCTTTTATCCAAAACTCACCCCAAGCACCTCTACTCTATACACTTCTACTCATCCAGATCGCCCCCTAGAATTCCACAATCGACACTCTATCCATGTTTCATTCATTCTTTATATAAGCATGCATCCAAAAGATATTAAACCTTACCTACTCGACAACCTAGTGGATAGCTGGCTTCGATTTGTGCCCAAGATGTTGGCGGTGTAATAACCGAAAATTTTAAGTCCCGGTAGAGTGAAATTAAACAAAGTCCGATGAGACCATTGTAAATAAATAAATCAGTAAAATAAAACGAGTTTAGTTCTATCATTTTATGTGACCTAGATTCACATAAAATGATAAATTAAATTCCCGGAAATAATTTACGCTTTTAAAATAAAATCAATTATAATTTATAAATACGGAAACTAATTCCGTATTATATAAATTCCCGCACTTTAACGAGTTCCGGATCCTGTTCTAAGAGAGTGAGGTTGGAGTTAACCCACTACTAGGCCCAAATTTCCGGCCCAACCAGTCAGCCCATTCTTTTAAAATTAACCTAATTAAACCTAAATTAACCTAATGTAATTTCCTAAGCAGCCGCTAATCCCTCCTTACGCTTACCTTCCTTCTGAACTTCGTAGCTCTTCATCCTTCCCGTTGCAACAGAAGTAACGCAGCCGACTGCACACCGAACCGCCACCGCTCGCGCCGCAGCCACCGAGCCGCCACCGATCGCGCCGCTCCCCGCCGACCGCTGCAGTGGGTTCGGTAAGCACTGCATCCCTCTCCTTCTTCCGCCTTCTCTGTCCGAACTCACCTTTCCGGCCCTCTCAGGAATCGACGCTGCTGCTGTTTCGCTTCGCTTTCCACCGGAGAAGCCGCCACCACTGCTCCCGTCGACTTCCTCGCGCGCCGGCGACTGCAGACCGACTGGTGAGCCACTCTTCTCCCGTCCTTCCCCTTCGCTTTCCCTCTTTCCGTTCTGCTCTGTCCGAGACTCAACAGCCCCGTTTCTGCAGGAAGAAAGGGCGCTGCTCAGCCTCGTATTACACCGGAGCCACCACAGCGCCGCCGCCGCTGCCTACCCCAGTCGGACCGGTGAGTTTCTGATCTCCCTCCTCTGTCCATCCGTTTCCTTCCGCTGCTGTTGCGATTCCGGGATCAATAATCGTCTTCTTGCGCAGCCAGCCCATCGCCGCCGGAAACGCCAACCCCTTAACGCCGGACGGCAGTTCCGTAAGCTTGCTCCTCCTCTCTTCAACTTCACTGTCATCCATGTGTATGTGAACTGTTGTTGTTGAGCCTAAGCATAAATAACATAACGTTAATGAACTGCTGAGTATGTTTCATAAAATGGAAGACAAGGGCTGCTGTAAATTTAATTTAAGTTCTTCAGCTTTTAGGTTTCGAACAGCCCATCTTGTCGATCAATTATAAAATGTTTGGATAAAGATCCACCGTTGAATTTTGGATATGTTGTATACGGATATATGTAGTTTATCATATTAAAATTTGGTGAGAAATGAACGGTCGGATTGAAAGTTACGAGCTCCCGAAGTTAGGTAGTTGAGCAGTTTTATTGAACTTATAAATTTGACTAAGTATAAGAAAGTAGAGTGAGGAACCAACTTTGGGAATTATTATAAAAATATCGGCTGAACAGTTTGGAGAAATTCTTTCTTCTAAGGCTAGATAGAACCTCATAGATGATCTAGATATTAAATTCGGAAATTTTATAAGCCGTTAAGAATTTTATATTTAGAGCCGAAGTTAAACCTTTTTCGGTTCTTCCGGAAAATAGAAACATAAGAAAAATGTCAGTTTCGCACCTAATAAAATTCTAAGAGTTAGGATATATTTTAGAACTTCAAATAGGAGTTTGGACATGAATTTTAGGGTCTTCGAGAAAATCGGAACGAAGGGTAAAATGGTCATTTTACCCTAAAACTAATAATGTAACTAGTACGTCTTAATACTTATTTAATCTCAGAAGTTTTAGACTTCTATCTACGTGAAAGTGTGCTAATACACTTATCGCCTTTAACAGGCAACTGAGTGGGTACAGTTACAGAGCAAGTGGTTACTAAAGAGTCGAGCGTTATAACAGGTAAGTCCTTTGGGCTTACTTAGCTGACTGCTAAATATGAGTATAAATGATGATGGTGGTGTGTGATTGACATGTTAGAGAGATAGGTTGTGATATATAAATACCGACCTATATTTTTGGCCTAAGAGTAACGGGCGGTGGCATTCCGCTCAGTAGCTCGCAGGGCGCTGGGGGTTTCTTTCGGGACTAGTCCACACATGGTTTGTAGTGATGCTACCAAAGGAAGTCAGCTATACCTACACCAGTTGGATAAGGAACGGAGGCGAGAACTAATAATAGTTCTCGTGCCACAACTTAAATTGAATAATGTGAATCACTTAAATAACAGATAATAATTGGTTGAGTGCCAGCATGATGTTTGTTTATTTTTTTGTTTCTGCTTGTGTTTGTGCTGTTATCATTTTGCTTATATTTGGTTAGTTAGCTAACGGTTGATATGTTGTTTAGATTTGACACAGGTTAGAGCAGATGCCGAGTGATCCAGATGGTAGTGGTCAGCCGGGGTGTCGTACTTTAGGACGTTTTGCAGTTTTTGCATTTGTGGGTTTTTCAGTTGAACATCGTTTCCTTTCGTACTTTGATATATTACTTTTCCGGCTGTAGTTGATCTGGTCACATCCATGCATTGATAAAAACTATTTTATGATTTTTAGTTTTTCCTTATCTGTGCCTTGTTGTAAGATCATGTTAAGTTGTTGTCAAACTAAGGTCGGGACCCACTGTGCGGTCCTAACCAGTAACTCCCTAAGTTGTAAAATTTGGGGTGTTACAACATGGTATCAGAGCTCTAGGTTGGCAACAATGGCACTTGAATCTTCTAAAAAGGTCGTATAAGTAAATAAACAGAACCCGAAAGGGGTCTGAGTTTTTCCAACGAAAAATTTCGGTTTTAAAAATGCATACAGAGTCGGGTTGGGATAGAAAGTACGGACGACCACCACTACCTCTGCGGATCTCGGTAATCTTAGAATAATTATGGACTTGTACTGTTATGATAGATTAGCTAGTTTATAACTATAGTTATTACTATTCGTGCAGATGGCACGTACTAGGGCTGCACAAGTGACTGGCCGAGGTAGGGGTCGTCCCCCCCTTCCCCCAGTCAGACAGGATCGAGCTGATAGCACCCCTACTGTCAGAGGGCGTGGTCGTGTGGGTAGACCTCCATTAGGGAGAGGTCGAGGACGAGTTCCTCGAGATGACCCACCTGCAGCAAGCGTACCAGAGGTTGCTGTAGAGGAAGTAGCTGAGAGTGTAGGCCCCGAGGTCAGGCCGGTGCCCGCAGCTAGATCTGGAGTGCAGGGAGCTCGTTCTACTGAGTCGGGACGTGTCTCTATTGGAGCATCGGAGTATAGAGAGTTCAGAGCCTATGTTGAGCGCCGGGAGGAAGCTGCCAGAGTGGAGAGGCTTACTCAGGTACCACCAGTAGTGCCGGCTAGGTCAGCTCAGGTGACACAGGGAGTATCTCAGGTGCTGGCTGTATCTGAGAGGAGGGCTGATGTTGATAGAGCACCTACTGGGGTCAGAGCACCGAGACCGGATGAGTGGTTGAAGGCTTTCAACTCTCAGAAGGTTCCCTCATTCAGCGGAGAGATAGGGCTAGAGGTGGAGCACTGGATAGGGAAGATTGAGACTGCTTTGGAGGCAATACGTTGCCCCGTGGACCGACAGGTGGATTTGATACAGACCTGCTTCACAGATGATGCTCATTCATGGTGGCGTACCATTCGTGGCCGAGTCACCAGCTGGGAGCAGATGAAGACCATTGTTAGAGACAGGTACTGCCCAGTTTTGCTGAGGAGGGAGAGATTCCAGGATTTCATTGAGGCGGGATTCGAGGATATCCCGATTGCTGCAGCCATAAAGAAGTTTCAGAAGGAGTTGACCTTGCTTGGACCGTCTGCACCTCCAGAAGAGCAGCATGTTTATCTTTTCTCCAGGAGGTTGAGAGAGAGTACCCGATCCTACCTGGCTGGATTCCGCTGTGAGACCTTGTCTGATTATCAGGACAGGGCCTCTGCTTATGAGAGAGATAGGCCAGCTTCTAGGAAAGCAGCACAGTCTAGTGGGCCGGATAAGCGGCAGAGGACAGGACATGCTGGTAGCAGTGGGGCAGTAGCAGGCTATAGTAGAGGACAGACTCAGGGGAGGTCCAGCTACCACTCTACAGTCCGGACACCCAGTGGAGATCGACAGTGCTTTAACTGTGGTGGCCGTGATCACATTAAGCCGGACTGCCCGAAACCACCGGTCACTTGCTTCACTTGTGGGAAGCCGGGACACAGGGCTACTTTCTGCCGTCAGGGCAAGGCTTCTTCTCAGCAGGGATCTTCTCCTGCAGGTGCTGAGAAGAGTGTACAGAGACCCCCTCAGTACCGAGCTCCGAGTCAGCAGCAGCAGCAGTACCGGGCTCCAGGACATCCTGCTTCATACAGTGCTGCACAGGAGTCAGGTCGTGGCAGAGGGCGTGGTAGTACCACTGACACTAGAGGAGGACCATCGAGAGTGTTTGAGCTGAGGAA
This sequence comes from Fagopyrum homotropicum, assembly GCA_033239125.1. Classification (NCBI taxonomy): domain Eukaryota; kingdom Viridiplantae; phylum Streptophyta; class Magnoliopsida; order Caryophyllales; family Polygonaceae; genus Fagopyrum; species Fagopyrum homotropicum. The sequence continues at coordinate 32,465,072 of BSWB01000003.1, forward strand.
AACTGAGCAGCCTGCAGCACCTGCGACCACAGGTACTATTTGGATCCATGACTTACCTGTGCGTGTTTTATTTGATACGGGTGCCACGCACTCCTTTATATCAGATACATGTGTAGATAGGTTGTCCTTAGCTACAGTAGAGGGTGTACCTTTTGTGGTTGGGTTACCAGATGGGGGTAAGGTGAGAGGATCTCGAGAGATTTATGACTGCCCTATTCACCTGGGAGGCCGGATTTGGTTAGTAAATTTTCTAGTCATGCCCCTAGCACATGAGGACGTGATACTAGGGATAGATTGGATGACTAGACATGGAGCCGTCTTGGATATTGGTAGGAGGACTGTGACTGTTGCCACGGAGGAGGGCCACAGAGTTATATTCCGAGGTTGGGACCTCGGAAAGTCCGGCACAGTCATCAGTGCAGTGAGGGCAGCCAGATTGATAGCACAGGGTTGCGAGGCCTTCTGGTGTTATGCCATGAAGGAGCGCAAGAGCCTGACAGTAGAGGAGATACCAGTCGCATGTGAGTTTGCAGAGGTCTTCAGGGACGACTTACCAGGGCTACCCCACAGAGGAGTGTGGATTTTAGCATCGAGTTAGAGCCGGGCACGAGACCGATCTCGAAGGCCCCGTACCGCATGGCCCCAATAGAGCTGCTTGAGCTGAAGAAGCAGTTAGAGGAGTTAGCAGAGAAGGGCTTCATACGCTCTAGTGTTTCTCCCTGGGGCGCACCAGTGCTGTTTGTGAGGAAGAAGGATGGATCGATGAGACTGTGTATCGACTACAGAGAGTTGAACAAGGTCACCATCAAGAATAAGTATCCATTACCTCGCATAGATGATCTGCTGGACCAGCTGCATGGAGCGTCAGTGTTCTCGAGGATAGATTTGAGATCGGGTTATCACCAGCTGAGGGTGAGAGATCAGGACATACCTAAGACCGCATTCCGGACTAGGTATGGTCATTATGAGTTTGTAGTGATGCCATTCGGGCTCACTAATGCGCCAGCAGTATTTATGGAGTTGATGAATGGGATTTTCATCGACTTCTTAGACCAGTTTGTAGTGGTCTTCATCGACGACATTCTAGTTTACTCTAGAAGTCGAGAGGAGCATGCTGGACACTTGAGGACCGTGCTGCAGATTCTACAGGATAGTCAGCTATATGCTAAGCTATCCAAGTGTGAGTTCTGGATGTCCGAGGTGGCATTCCTTGGCCATGTAGTGACTGCCGAGGGGATTAAGGTCGACCCGGCGAAGATTGAGGCAGTGTCTTCTTGGCAACCTCCGAAGAATGTGAAGGAGGTTCGCAGTTTCCTTGGATTGGCAGGGTATTACCGTCGGTTTGTGGAAGGGTTCTCCCTGATCGCCCGACCACTTACTTCCCTCCTAAGGAAGACTACTCGATTCGTTTGGTCTGAGCCGTGTCAGCAGAGTTTTGATGAGCTGAAGAGGAGATTGACGTCTGCTCCGATCTTAGCACAGCCTGAGGGTACAGAGGACTTCGTAGTGTACAGTGATGCATCCAAGCTAGGCTTGGGGTGTGTCTTGATGCAGAGGGGTAAGGTTATAGCATATGCGTCTCGACAGCTGAAGACGTATGAAGAGAACTACCCCACTCATGACCTCGAGTTAGCAGCAGTAGTGCACGCTCTTAAGATCTGGCGTCATTATCTCTATGGAGCGACCTGTCAGATCTTCACAGACCATAAGAGTCTGAAGTACATATTCACTCAGCGGGAGTTGAATAACCGCCAGAGGCGGTGGCTAGAGTTGATCAAGGATTTTGACCTTGAGATTCTTTACCACCCCGGAAAGGCTAATGTAGTTGCCGACGCTTTGAGTCGGAAGACGCCTCAGGAGAAGGCGATAGCTCGGTTGACAGTACAGCCACAGCTACAGAGAGACTTAGCTTGGTTAGAGATAGAGATCCAGTTCCCCGATACAGCTCATCAGTTAGCCACCATAGAGTTACTCCCTGACCTGTTGGGTGAGATCCGACAGAAGCAGGAGACCTGTCCGATGTTGACCCGGATTCGGGACCGGATGTCACGGGATGAGGCACCTCAGTTCACTATTGGTGCCGATGGAGTGATGAGACGACAGGACCGTGTTTGTGTGCCATCAGACCGTGAGCTGAGGCAGAGGATACTAGGTGAGGCTCATACTACCCCTTACTCCGTACATCCAGGAGCGAGTAAGATGTATAGGGACTTGAGACGTTCCTTCTGGTGGGGTGGTTTGAAGCCTGATGTGGCCCGTTATGTAGCTCAGTGTGCGACTTGTCAGCAGGTCAAGATTGAGCACCGTAGATCCGGAGGAGAGCTACACCCACTTCCAGTACCACACTGGAAGTGGGAAGACATTTCTATGGATTTCGTCACTGGATTGAGGCTCAGCAGAGGCTTTGATGCCATTTGGGTGGTAGTAGACCGTCTGACGAAGACCGCACGTTTCATTCCGATTAAGGAGACGTGGCCGGTAAGTCGTCTAGCAGAGGAGTTCACCAGGCATATTGTGAGACTCCATGGAGTACCGAGGACTATCGTATCCGACAGGGATGGACGTTTTACCTCGAGGTTCTGGCAGCAGGTACATACTGCTCTGGGTACGAGTCTTCACTTTACCACTGCCTACCACCCACAGACAGACGGTCAGTCAGAGAGGACCATCCAGACCCTGGAGGACATGTTACGGGCATGTGTGCTAGATTGGGGACAGGTATGGCCAGATCACCTCTCACTAGTAGAGTTTTCATATAATAACAGCTGGCATGCGTCTATTGGGATGGCACCTTATGAGGCTTTGTACGGACGGAAATGTCGTACACCGCTATGTTTGGATGAGCCTAGCAAGGCTGACGGAGTAGCACCAGATCAGATACAGGACGACATCGCCCGGATTGCCTTAGTCCGGGAAAGGATGTTAGCAGCTCAGAGTCGTCAGAAGTCTTACACCGACAAAAGGCGTCGACCTTTGGAGTTTAGAGTAGGTGCACAGGTGTGGTTGAGGGTGTCACCTACGAGGGGAGTTAGGCGTTTCGGCATTAAGGGGAAGCTGAGTCCCCAGTATGTCGGACCTTTTGAGATTGTAGAGAGAGTCGGAGAGGTTGCCTATCGACTAGCACTGCCACCGAGACTAGAGGGAGTACACCCAGTTTTTCATGTATCTCAGCTGCGAGAGTACATTCCGGATCCGAGACACGTCATCAGCCATGAGGATCTGATAGTGGAGCCTGACCATACATTTGTAGAGTACCCCGTAGCTGTCTTGGAACGCAGTACCAGACGTCTGCGATCCAAGGAGATACCTATGCTGAGGATCCAGTGGTCTAGGAGAGGAGCTGAGGAGGCCACTTGGGAGACTGAGGAGAGTGTTAGACGTAACTACCCCGAGTTCTTTGCGGGGTTAGAGGTTACTCCGGTTTGACGGGTTAGTACTCGGATGTTGTGTGGTTTGACCTTTCAGGTTTGCATGTTGTTTTGAGTGTTTCTGTTTCTCTTTTGTGATACTTGTTTGTTTGATGCCGGAGTAGCTGCTTGGTAGGAAACAAAGAAGTCGAGAGAACTAAAATATACCGAAAGAAATGTGTGAGTAAGGGAAATAATTTAAGTTTCGGGACGAAACTTCTTTTAAGGGGGCACTGATGTAATAACCGAAAATTTTAAGTCCCGGTAGAGTGAAATTAAACAAAGTCCGATGAGACCATTGTAAATAAATAAATCAGTAAAATAAAACGAGTTTAGTTCTATCATTTTATGTGACCTAGATTCACATAAAATGATAAATTAAATTCCCGGAAATAATTTACGCTTTTAAAATAAAATCAATTATAATTTATAAATACGGAAACTAATTCCGTATTATATAAATTCCCGCACTTTAACGAGTTCCGGATCCTGTTCTAAGAGAGTGAGGTTGGAGTTAACCCACTACTAGGCCCAAATTTCCGGCCCAACCAGTCAGCCCATTCTTTTAAAATTAACCTAATTAAACCTAAATTAACCTAATGTAATTTCCTAAGCAGCCGCTAATCCCTCCTTACGCTTACCTTCCTTCTGAACTTCGTAGCTCTTCATCCTTCCCGTTGCAACAGAAGTAACGCAGCCGACTGCACACCGAACCGCCACCGCTCGCGCCGCAGCCACCGAGCCGCCACCGATCGCGCCGCTCCCCGCCGACCGCTGCAGTGGGTTCGGTAAGCACTGCATCCCTCTCCTTCTTCCGCCTTCTCTGTCCGAACTCACCTTTCCGGCCCTCTCAGGAATCGACGCTGCTGCTGTTTCGCTTCGCTTTCCACCGGAGAAGCCGCCACCACTGCTCCCGTCGACTTCCTCGCGCGCCGGCGACTGCAGACCGACTGGTGAGCCACTCTTCTCCCGTCCTTCCCCTTCGCTTTCCCTCTTTCCGTTCTGCTCTGTCCGAGACTCAACAGCCCCGTTTCTGCAGGAAGAAAGGGCGCTGCTCAGCCTCGTATTACACCGGAGCCACCACAGCGCCGCCGCCGCTGCCTACCCCAGTCGGACCGGTGAGTTTCTGATCTCCCTCCTCTGTCCATCCGTTTCCTTCCGCTGCTGTTGCGATTCCGGGATCAATAATCGTCTTCTTGCGCAGCCAGCCCATCGCCGCCGGAAACGCCAACCCCTTAACGCCGGACGGCAGTTCCGTAAGCTTGCTCCTCCTCTCTTCAACTTCACTGTCATCCATGTGTATGTGAACTGTTGTTGTTGAGCCTAAGCATAAATAACATAACGTTAATGAACTGCTGAGTATGTTTCATAAAATGGAAGACAAGGGCTGCTGTAAATTTAATTTAAGTTCTTCAGCTTTTAGGTTTCGAACAGCCCATCTTGTCGATCAATTATAAAATGTTTGGATAAAGATCCACCGTTGAATTTTGGATATGTTGTATACGGATATATGTAGTTTATCATATTAAAATTTGGTGAGAAATGAACGGTCGGATTGAAAGTTACGAGCTCCCGAAGTTAGGTAGTTGAGCAGTTTTATTGAACTTATAAATTTGACTAAGTATAAGAAAGTAGAGTGAGGAACCGACTTTGGGAATTATTATAAAAATATCGGCTGAACAGTTTGGAGAAATTCTTTCTTCTAAGGCTAGATAGAACCTCATAGATGATCTAGATATTAAATTCGGAAATTTTATAAGCCGTTAAGAATTTTATATTTAGAGCCGAAGTTAAACCTTTTTCGGTTCTTCCGGAAAATAGAAACATAAGAAAAATGTCAGTTTCGCACCTAATAAAATTCTAAGAGTTAGGATATATTTTAGAACTTCAAATAGGAGTTTGGACATGAATTTTAGGGTCTTCGAGAAAATCGGAACGAAGGGTAAAATGGTCATTTTACCCTAAAACTAATAATGTAACTAGTACGTCTTAATACTTATTTAATCTCAGAAGTTTTAGACTTCTATCTACGTGAAAGTGTGCTAATACACTTATCGCCTTTAACAGGCAACTGAGTGGGTACAGTTACAGAGCAAGTGGTTACTAAAGAGTCGAGCGTTATAACAGGTAAGTCCTTTGGGCTTACTTAGCTGACTGCTAAATATGAGTATAAATGATGATGGTGGTGTGTGATTGACATGTTAGAGAGATAGGTTGTGATATATAAATACCGACCTGTATTTTTGGCCTAAGAGTAACGGGCGGTGGCATTCCGCTCAGTAGCTCGCAGGGTGCTGGGGGTTTCTTTCGGGACTAGTCCACACATGGTTTGTAGTGATGCTACCAAAGGAAGTCAGCTATACCTACACCAGTTGGATAAGGAACGGAGGCGAGAACTAATAATAGTTCTCGTGCCACAACTTAAATTGAATAATGTGAATCACTTAAATAACAGATAATAATTGGTTGAGTGCCAGCATGATGTTTGTTTATTTTTTTGTTTCTGCTTGTGTTTGTGCTGTTATCATTTTGCTTATATTTGGTTAGTTAGCTAACGGTTGATATGTTGTTTAGATTTGACACAGGTTAGAGCAGATGCCGAGTGATCCAGATGGTAGTGGTCAGCCGGGGTGTCGTACTTTAGGACGTTTTGCAGTTTTTGCATTTGTGGGTTTTTCAGTTGAACATCGTTTCCTTTCATACTTTGATATATTACTTTTCCGGCTGTAGTTGATCTGGTCACATCCATGCATTGATAAAAACTATTTTATGATTTTTAGTTTTTCCTTATCTGTGCCTTGTTGTAAGATCATGTTAAGTTGTTGTCAAACTAAGGTCGGGACCCACTGTGCGGTCCTAACCAGTAACTCCCTAAGTTGTAAAATTTGGGGTGTTACAGGCGGGGACTCAACTGTTGTGGTTGTCGACTAGGTACGCTTGTTCTTGCTCGGTGTTACAGATGAGGGGTAGAAAGACGTTGGTCCTGGTGGAAGATGTGTAATGTCCATCTAGGTTAGGAGGGAAAGAGTTTCACAGAAGAAGAGAGATAGATAGATCACATGCTGAAGAGGCTGTGATATCGTATGCAAAACTCGAAGGTCTAAGTGTCATCACGGATGCAGGAGACGGATGAAGCTACGCCTACCCTTACTGGTCGCCTGCTATGGAAGAATGTCGGTACAGGTACACGTGCAGTGACTTGTTGTCACGGTTTGGGACGCCGGCGAACTACTGTGCAGGGGAAGAGGCAATGACGCAACTTTGCACAACAAGAGCGGCGAGAAGGTGGTCCGACGACGTCCAGAGTTACTCGCTACTGCACTGGAGCGATGCTTGATCGAGGGAGCCGTTTGAAGATCCTTTCGTCGATCTCTTGTGCAGAAGGGAAGTCGGTGTATCTAGACGTCTTTTGCTAGGGGAGCTGCTGAGAGAATCTGTTGAGAAGGAAGGTGCTGATTGAGGAAGTTATGGCTGAGTGATTTGCGGGATCTCGCAGGTTTGCTCTCCTCTACGTTCACACCAGCCGTCGTACGCTACCTGCTAGTACACAAGGGAGAGCTCGTTGGGCCGTCTTCAGTTGGGCCGCCTGGCTACTCGGGTCCGGTTAGCACACAATTGGGCAGCAAGGGTGGATAAAACTAACCAAGAACATGGGCTGGAGCAAAGACTTGAGATGGCTGAATTGGTAAAAACAAAGCTGGCTGGGTTGTCAAAACTCGTCATGGCTTTGTCACGAGTTTGTCATGGTCTCGTCTTGACCTCGTCTTGATCTCGTCACTAGGACGTCATGACCTTGTCAAAGACAAATCATGATCTAAATTAGGGTTTGATATATTCTATCATTTTATTTTTTTAAAGGTACGGAATTATTTCCGGTTACATAATTTATCATTTTATGTGAATTTAGGTCACATAAAATGATATAAATTAAATCTCGTTTTATATTTATTTAAAGGTTAAAGGTTGGCGGATTGGAATCCGGTTAAATTCAGTATTAAACGGAGTTTAAAATTTTTGGTTATTACAATTACTGGTTAGGACCTCACAATGGGTCCCGACCTCAGTTTGACAACAATTTTACTAGGATCTTGCAACAAGACACAAATAATAAAAACCGAAATTCATAAAGTAGTATTTTCAAGAGATGAATGCAACAACGTCTAACAGCCTATAGTACTTAAACAACGAAAAAGACTAACTGTCTTTAACAAGAAAAAAAAAGAAACAACAAGACAAACACCCAATCCCACTCTAAGGAGTACGGAGACCCGACTGACCACTACTTCCGGATCACTCAGCTGCTGCTCTAACCTGTAGTAAATCTAAACAACACAACAGAACAACCGTTAGTTAGCTATCTAAAAGTTAGATAAATGAAAATAGCACACACACACATATCATAGAAAAAGTAAACACACATCATGCTTTCAAACAATCCATTTATTATCTTTACTTAGGTCATTCACTCTTGCTAATGATACTTATTTTGTGACACGAGGGATTCCCAAACCTCACCTCCGCCCCCGTGTAACCATCAGGAATGGATCCGATGCATCTCCCCTTGTACTTGTATGGTCTGGGTATAGAGAACCTCTCAGTCTCCTGTCATTGCTGAGCAGTGATGTCACGGCCCGTTATACATACACTTGGGCCTTAAAAACAATAATAACAGTCGTCCTATCAATTCTAAACACACAGCACACACACCACTATCGTCATTCAACTAACATCCAGAAACTAGCTAAGTAAGTCGCAAGGACTTATCTGATTCAAATCACAACTCTCTAAAGTCTAAATTTGGTTTGCAACCGTGGTGTAACGCCCCAATTTTTGGGCGCGTTTTCGATATCCCCCCCCCGATTTTTATCGATGTTTTACTAGTTTAAATGTTTTTATTACTATTTATTAAAAATATTTTACGACGTGAAGTAAATTTTCCTGAGTGTATTTATATTTTTGATACATTCCCATATTTCCGTATTATTATTTCGGAAAAACGCCGGAAAATTTTCCGTTCCGGAAATCCCGTTCCGGGGATTTTTGATCGAGATTATTTTAATTCCCTTCTTTTATTTTTTTCTTTTTCTTCATCTGAATTTGGCCTTTGGCCTTCTCCCGCGCAGCTAGGACCTGCAAGTGAACAGCCTGTCTACTCCGACCCCTCCATACCCCATTGCTGCACACCTAACCCGACCCTCCTTGTATCATCTCTCCCTCACGCTAGTGCTGACTCTCAACCCTCTCAGCTCTCTGTTGAACTCACCTCTCTACACTTCATCTCTCTCCCCACTGCCTTTCTTTTTCCCCTTCTTCCTGTGCTGCTCCATTTACATGTGGGCTACTGCCGACCTTGAAGACGAGCCACCAAGGAGGCTCCCGCCCCTTCCCTGTCCGCCCTTCACACTGGAGCTCCTCCAGCCCTCGTCCGCTTGGTTGCCACCGGTCCGAACTGAGCAGCGAGAGAGCCCTCCTCTCCTTCCTTACTGTTGCCTTCTCGATTTGGAGCCTTGACTGCGGCGTCCCTGCTCCACCTTCAACCACCACTCTGCAACTGTTTTCTCCTTCTTCTGCACACCTCCGTGTAAGCCCCTGCCGATGTCTCCGGGAGGAGCCCTAGCGTTTGCCGGAGCCGCCGCTATCCTCCTTCCCCCTTTTCTTTTGTGGTTACCGCGCATCCCCTGCTCCAGTGAGCCCGCCGGATTGAGTGCGCCACCGCCTTCACTCTGGGCCGCCAGGAATTCCGCCGGAAAGGGAGGAGCCCTGCCTTGCCAACCCTGCCGGAGAGGATCTCTGCCAAGCTTGCCGCCGGTGCAGCTGCGAAGTCCTTCCCCAGCCTTCACTACTGCCCAAGCGTATAGAAGAAACCCTTGTGTAAACTACAATCGGCCCCCTAATTTTGGTATTATTGCAGAATGTACCCATGATTTGTGATTATTGCAGATTTGACCCACTCTTTTGGAATTTATAGATTGTGCCCTACTAATTTGAATTAATTACAGATTTAACCCAGGTTTTATTTTCAGAATATATCCCAAGTTTATGGAACTTCATGAGTTGCCTAGAAAATATTTTTACGAGTTTTAACCTTGGATTTTATATACGAGTTTGATCTTATATTTATGTATATTACGTATTGTGTCCTTGTTGGTTTATTTATGGAATTTGGCCCAAATATTTAATTACGTATTATGACCCATAATTTTGGAATGATATTATTTGTCCTGGAAAGCATTTTTGCGAGTTTTATCATTGTTTTAAAAGCGGGACATTCCTTATAAATTATACCCTCGTTGAATTAAATTCGAGATTATGACTCAAGGGCTTAATTGCGGGTTTTTAGCGTTTGCTTTTGAAAATGAGTTTACCTTAGAAAATATATCTTATATATTACGATCAAATTTAGCGTATTAGCTAAATTTGTGTAGCTTTGGTTTTAGGTCCGGAAGCGCCCCGATAAAGGCCTAACGAGTCTAAGTTCGTCGTCCATCTTTTGACGTCATGTGAGTACCCTCTACCCCGAGCTTATGATCTTACTCGATTGAGTTATGTTTAGTATTAGTATCATGCTAGGATGGATCTAGCATAACTTAGAGTTAATGCCAAGTAGTGGCTTTGAACCTTAGGTGAGTTTCGAGGATTTGATATTGTTTGATGGATTGATGTTGATTCTAAGCTTGAGGTGTTGGTTATCTTGTGAGGTTGTTGTAATGCTTTAAGTTATATGGTTGATCTTGTGAGCGTTTTGAGGATCGAGGTGGGGTTGTATGATCTTGTGGGATTTTGGAGTTTAGGTTCGACTTATCCTAGTTGCGTTGGGTTATGATCTTGCGAGATCATAGAGTCTAGAAGTCTAAAGACTTCTAGCTTGAGTTGAGTGTGATGTGAGCATGAGGGATTCTAGGATGCGGTCCTAGAATGAGAGTCAAATGATCTTGCGTAGGTCATTTGTGTAGAAGTCTTAGACTTCTTGAGTTGAGCGAGTTGTTGATATAGTTCTCGTCTTGTGAGCAGGTTGTGGACTCCTTCCCAAGGGAAGCGAGAGGTTTGTGAGTTGAGTGTGGCGACAAGGTAAGTCTCCGGACTTACTTAGCTCATATTCCATGTATTAGCATTGATGTGTGTTTGGTGATGTGTGTTTATTCTTTACTATTTATAACAACTAAACCGGAAATAGGACCACCGACCCTTATATTATTTGGCCCAAGTGTATGATAACGGGCGGTGACATCACTGCCTAGCTCTTGCGTAGAGCTAGGAGGTTCTTGGCGACTAGCCGTGCTGGTTAGACGGTCGGAGGCATCCGTACCGTTCCATGCCGGAAATGGGGACCGAGACGAGTTTCAGGAGATTCTCGTGTCACAAAAGAAGTTGAATTAGAACGGGATATGACTTAATAATAAAAATATAATAAACCGGACTTGTGTGATTTGATGTATATTGTGTGTTATGTTGATTTACTTGTGTTTGTGCCTTTCACCTTTATTCTAATGCTTCGAATATTAGCTAACGGTTTTATACCGATTGTTGTAGATTGCCTTGCAGGTTAGGAATGCAGCCGAGAGATCCGGAAGAGTGGATAGCCGGGGTTCCGTGCATTTTAGGAGTGGGTTTTGGTTGGAGTTGGGTTGTGTTTTATTCTTCGTTTATCATGTTGGTATGCCGCGTGTATGACGTTTTGGTCTTTGGTGTTGCTTATCGGTTGAAGTCTTTTGTTGTTTTCCTTCGGGTTTCTTATCATTTGCATTAAAAGGAATATCGGTTTTGCCTTTATTTGTGTCATGTTGAAAGATCCGGTGAAATTGTTGTCAGGCTAAGGATCGTGACCCATTGTGAGGTCTCAACCCGTAGCATCCCGAGTCCCGCAGATTCGGGGTGTTACACGTGGTAACTCAATCGCCTGTCAAACAAGGCATGTGGATAAAAAAATCACATCTCATACTCTTAGAAGTTATAAACTTCTACGATGTACAATCTCTTGAAGAGAAATTACGAAAAAGGTTCTCTTAAGGTAAAATGAATATTTTGCCCCTGATCTCAAAACTCCAAAATTGTCTATAACCTAATTTATGGTAAAATGACTAGTTTACACTTGGTCCCGAAATTCTCAAAAATCCCCTAATATAAGCTTAAACTCTTATTTGAGACAAAAAAAAACCATATTCTAACTATCTATGATGATTTTGGGTAAAACTAGGGAACTTTCACACACTTTTTTATTTTCCGAAAAGTTACTAAGGTCCAACTTCAGCTTCAAATACGAAACTAAAATAAATTTATAAAAATTCCGAAATAATTCTCTAGATTATCTATGATATCCCATCTACGCATAGGAGCAAGAATTTCTTAAAACTGTTCCACTATCACTTCCATAGAAATCTCTAAAGTTGGTTACAACACTAAAAATGTTCCATACTTAGTCAAAATGTCCCAACTACATATTCCTATCTAAAACATATCAAAAATTCAACGGTGGATTCTCGATGAAAGGTATCGAAACAACATCCTAAAGTCAGCAGGACAAGGCTGGAATTTACGGGGTGCAGTAGGTCTAAATTTCAATTCTCGCTGTCAGCCATTTCTTTCATTTATTCTACTCTAAGATCTCTAGTTTGAATCCGACATCTCACAACTTATGCACCAACTAATACAATGTCCTAGGTTCTTTTATGGTGCAATCAACCCTATATACATAGGCTTAAAATCAACTACTGCATAGGTTTATCCTCAGAAGAACCTCACCTAATGGACTACAGCAGGGAGGAGGCATGTTGTTGCTGCGTCGTTCGGCACCACCAGCTCCGGGGATCGATGGTTAGAGTTCACTACTGCAGTTGTGGGACGACTCTCCTGGACCTTACTGTGGCATCCGATTGAGTCAAAGATAAGGACCCGTCCAACATAGAGAAGGAGACATGAGCGATTATCCAAGGAAGATGAAAAGGGAATTGAATGCTGTTAAGAATGTGACTTACCTAGGGGTAGGTTGTGTACCGAACCAACCCTTGGAGACGTACTGAGCGTGTGTACAGAAGTTCCAAGGCTTGTTGGTGCCTAATTTGGAGATTGACGAGAAGAGTGAGGGAGTGAGTAGTTTGTACCGGCTGGGACGTACAGAAGGAAGTGAGGCCAAGGTTCAGCTGTCGAGAATCGCCGTTTCACTGGCTAGGGCTGCGAGGTTAGGACAGGTTTGTCGCTTGCTTGCTGTTAGAGAGAGACGCTTTGTTGCTGTGAAGAGGCAATCCGCTGCAGAAGGAAAGAGTGTGAAGAGGAGCGCTGAATGTGGGCGTAAAATCCATGCTATTACAGCGATATAATTCTCTTAATTACACAATTGTTATGTGGGATGCTGGGAGATGGATCAGGCTGCCAAAACTGCTCCAAGGTGTCTCATCATTGGGCTGGTACGATTCAAGGTATGGGTTGGCAAGGAGATGGGCTGAGGTTGCTGGGCATGAAGAGGTGAACTTAAGGTTTGCTAAAAAAAACAAAGGTGGGCTAGGTTGTCAAAACTCGTCACGGCCTTGTCGAGCCCATGCATGTACTTGTCATGAACTTGTCATGGTTTTGTCAACTCGTCATGGTCTCGTCTTGACCTCGTCATGGGCTCGTCATGACTTTGTCAAAGACAAGTCATGTTATAAATTAGGGTTTAAAGGATTAGGGTTTGCTAAAAAAAACTTATCATTTTATGTGAAGTGAGATTACATAAAATGATACAATTTTGAGATGTTGTGTCCTACTAAGTGGACAGGTAGGGATCAAAGGATCGGAATCCGGTTTGCTTCGGAATTAAACTGAATAAAAATTCCGGATATTATAGTGGGCTCCTTCCCAAGGGAAGCGAGAGTGTTGTGAGTTGAATGTGGCAATAAGGTAAGTCTCTGGACTTACTTAGCTCGTATTCTACGTATTAGACTCGATATATGTTTGGTGGTGTGTGTTTTATTGCTTTCATTATAACTTATAAAACCGGAAATAGGATTACTGACCTTTATATATTATTTGGTCCAAGTATATGATAACGGGCGGTGACAACTTGTCTAGCTCTTTCGTAGAGTTAGAAGGTTCTTGGCGACTAGCCCGTGTGGTTAGACGGTCGGATGCATCCGTTGTAATACCAGGAAAATTTAAATTCCGTAGCAAACCGGATTTCGATCTTTTGATCCCTAGCTGTCTACATAGTTGGACACTATATCTAAAATTTTTATCATTTTATGTAATATTACTTCACATAAAATGATAAGAATTTTATTAGTAACAACCCTAATCCAAACCCTAGTGTATAGCATCACTTGTCTTTGACAAAGTCATGACGTCCTAATGACGAGATCAAGACGAAGTCAAGACGAGACCATGACGAGTTTTGACGAAGCCATGACAATTTTGTGACAAAGCCATGCATGGCTATGACAAGCTTGTGACAAGGCTTGACAATTTCAGCCCATCACTCCCTTTACTATAGGCCCAACCATGCAGTAGCTTCAGCCCGCTCCAGCCAGCCCGGATTGCTGCAGTCTCCGCCTGACCCAGTTGCTCTCAACCCGCCAGCAAGTCTTCAGCCCAGGACGCCCAATCTCTTCCCCAACTCCTTTTGCAGCAGCCGCACCTTATCCAGTCCAGCCCGTCAACGAGTCTTCAGCCCAGGAAGCCCAATATCTTCACCTAACTCTTACTGCAGTAGCCCAGAATGGAGAGAGTACCTGTTGGATTTTTCTTTCCTCTCTCACGATGGGCAACCGTTATAGACGGTACAGCTGGATTCTCTCTCCCTATCTTGAAGATCCCTTAATTTCAGCAACCATACTTCCCAAAAACGTAACCAGCATTCCGCTCTCTCCTATCTCGTAAACACCTTCCTCTGTCGGGTTGAAGCTTCCCTGCACACCACCACGAAACCGGATACACACGCCGACATCCGCTACAACCAATGACGAACCCAGACGCACCGGAAACGACTCTTGTTGAGTCCGCCATCACCGCAGAAAAGAGACGAATCATTGTCCATCCGGAACTGCAACAGGCGTAGCGACGGCACTGTTGTCAACACGTCGTCTTGGGTGTCGATACCTTCCTCACTGCTTGTCGGCGTTCGTCCCATGGTCACCTTGATGCTCGACGTTGGAGTGGACTGCATTGCTAATAGACCACACGTACCAGCGGTGTTCTCCCCTTGCTGCAGTCAGGTACGAAACAAATCCCGCAAGTGTATACCTTACATATTGAAGAGATGGGTTTTGTTGTCTGCACATATATCACGTAGTGACTGATGACCGAACCTATGACTAGTGTGGACTTAGTTGTATACTCATGGTGTTGATGTTGGTAAGGGCAAACCCAAGTCTTGTGGGTAGAGGTCTATTCAGGGTTCTGGGGGTCAGTGAGAGTCCAAAAGAGACTTTCTGCATTTTTTTTCAAATCTCATAATTGGGTTGGAAATGGCAGACTTTGAGACCGAATTTCGAGGTTTTAGGAATTTTTGCCACCGTTCAAATTTTAATATGTTACAGATTGATATAGGTAGTATGCGGTATTAAAATTTGGGATGGATCCAACAGTTGGATTTAGATTTATAAGGTCCCAAAGTTGAGCAGTTAGGCTGTTTTTACAGCAGAGGAAAATTAGCTAAGTATAGAAATTCTAACTTGTATTCCAACTTTAGAGATTTATGTAGGAGTTATGATTGAGTATTTTTGAGAGATATTTGCCCCTATGTTTAGTATGCATATCATAGAGGATTTAGAGATTAATTTCGGAAGTTAATACTTTTTATCCGAGCCTCATATCTTAAGCCAAAGTTGGACCTTAGCGACTTTTTATGAAAGTCAAGAATGTGTGTAACTCTTCTAAAACTTTAACAAACTTCCTTTCTAAAGTGAGAGTGTGTTTTTGAGTTCTAAAGAATAGTTTGGAACCTTGTTATAGAATTTTATAGAGTTCCGGACCAGGGTTTAAATGGTCATTTACCCGTATAAGGGTATGCTGGTATTTTCTTTATGATCGATTATATATCTTAGAAGTTGGAGACTTCTAAGAAAGTAGGATACATTATTGATCAATGTGCCTTGTGTGATAGACGTTTGAGTTTCTACGGTTGCGGACCGAGTTGAGAAATTGAGAGTTGTGATTTGATTCAGGTAAGTCCTTGCGACTTACTTAGTTGGTTTCTGGATATTAGTTGAGTGATAATAGTGGTGTGTGTACCATGTGTGTTATAATAACGACTTGTTAGGACGACCATCGTTATTATGTGTTAAGGCCCAAGTGTTTGTATAACGGGCCGTGACATCACTGCCCAGCTCTGCCAGGAGACTGGGAGGTTCTCTATACCTAGACCATCCAGGTACACGGTGAGATGCATCGGATCCACTCCTGATGGGTACACGGGGGCAGAGGCGAGGTTTGGGAATCCCTCGTGTCACAAAATAAGTATCATTAGAGTGAATGACTAAAATGAAGATAATAAATGGATTGTTTGAAAGCATGATGAGTGTTTATTATTTCTATGTGTGTGTGTGCTATTATTATTCTCCTAATGTTTAGATAACTAGCTAATGGTTGTTTTGTTGTGTTATTAGAATTACCGCAGGTTAGAGCAGCAGTTGAGTGATCCGGAAGTAGTGGTCAGCCGGGTCTCCGTACTCTTTAGAGTGGGGGTTTGGGTTATCGCTTTTTGTCTTTCCCTTTTGTTAAGACAGTTAGTCTTTTCCGTTGTTTAAGTACGTTAGGCTGTTAGACTTTGTTGCATTCATCCTTTTTCAAATACATTTTTATGAATTTTGGTTTTTCTTATTTGTGTCTTGTTGCAAGATCCTAGTAATACTGTTGTGAAACTGAGGTCGGGACCCATTGTGAGGTCCTAACTAGTAATGCTCCGAGTTCTGAGAATTCGGGGTGTTACAACATGGTATCAGAGGTCGAGGTTGGCAACAATGACACTTGAAATCTTCAGAAAGACCGAATAAGTACTTGAGCAAAACCCGAAAAGGGATTTGAATTTTAAAAAGAACCTTTGGTTTTCAAATGCATGCATAGTCTGGTTGGGTATAGAAAAGTACGGCTGACCACCACTACTACCGCGGATCTCAGTATGTTTAGTAGAGACTTTAGGTTTACTTTAGTTGGACTTATAAGCTTGATATATGCGATATAGATAAGTATATGCAGAAGTTTAGTAGAAATTTATAGTTATATTATGCCCTTAACGGAGATAACAGATTGAGATCCTCATTCAGTTGACACACCTAAGTATGCTGAGCTTATGAGCATTAAGTTAGGCAAACATCCGATCAATCCATTGCAATCGTTGAGGAACATGGAGACAGAAGAGTGAAGACTACTAGATAATACCCACGAAAATGGCAAGCGGAACCTGAGTCAACTCAACGGGATCAAATGAAGGATATACAAGAGACTAGTTCCGGAGAAGCAAGGCGTGATCGCCAACTAGGGGATTTGAGACCGACAACTTAGAGGCTCTTCCAAGTTGTGTAAAGTGACTTCACAAACAAAGAGGATGACGTCGAAAATTGCCATAGACACGAAAGTCAAAAGGGAGATATAGTAGCGATCAAGAAAAGAGACATAAAATTTAAGCTCACTGACAGGCTAGGAAGTGAAAGTTGATGCCAAAAGCAAGGCGGAATATGACCACTCTCAACAATCTACTTGAGACTACAATCCAGATTGATAACCGAGACAGTCAAAAGTATGGAAATCAACACGAGATACATTATCCATCCAAATAGGAAGGATTAAAGAGCTGCAACTTGGAAGCTTACGCATTGCCAGAAAGGGGAAGGTAGATCTCACCAACATGGAAGTGGAGTGATCTCGTAGAACACACGAGAATTTTGACCTAGACCGTGATATACAATAATCAGCTTCGGTAAAGGCAGCATTACAAGCAACACCCAAGGAAGAAGAGTGTAGGAGAATAGTCTTAAAAAAAAGAAGAAGAAGGGGTCTCTAATAAATTCGCACTCACGAGGGGATTTAAGTTAATAACACTGGCGGGTCATAACAGGGAACCGCAAGTGGACAATAACTCGGGCAAAATGAATCATGGAGAAATGCCTACAAGTTATCGTAGAAGAATTTATAAGTCCGTTGATGGAAGACTAAGATATAACTAGACTCGTAAGAGTGTAGTACTCTTATAGGAGTGTAATTTGTAGAAGGAGCTAAAAGAGTATAAATGGAAGAGATATATTCTCACCTTGTATATCAAACCTCAAAAGAGATAGAAGAAAGGTAACTCTACGATCTTATAGAAGGTCACTACAGACTAATTGGTAACAATAGAGAACTTACACGTACTAGCTAACTAGCGATGGTTGGTTGACAGATAAGAAGAATAACCACAAGGTTATAAAGGGATTTTACCGACATCTGGCGAATTTCTTCCAGAGATCAACGCCAAAAATGGGGAAGTTAAATCAATACAAGTACTAGTAGCCTTGATGATAACATTAAATGAGTCCAATATAATAACTCTAATAAAGAAATTAAAGAGCAGCTCTTGACGGTCGATAATGACCATTGATGATAGAAATGGTGTAAAGAGAATTGTTGTGAGTAGTTACTTACTACTGAATAAGGAAAGATACATATCAAAGTTAGTATGAAGGGATCCCTGTAAGGAGAACTAAAAGAGTAAGAAGAAACAGATGATTGTGAACAGGTTTTATGTATTAGCATTTCACACAAGTATGACTGATGGTGCTCCTCCGAGAAAAGGTGAGGTCAAACTCCCTAGATTGACAGGGGAAACCCTTGCGATTTAAGATGTGACATAGAATAATTGGAATTACAGAGGAGGCACAAACATAGGGAGTATGATCTAAAGCCTTGGTGAAATGTGTGGTCGAGTTGTGAGGTGATTGCAGATGGAATCTACAGGATGGTTAGAACAGACATGAGAAGGAGTAAAGTTGAATGACTAAAGGCTGATATGGATCCGGTATTACCCCAATAAGATGATTACCGAAAGGGGTATATATAAAAGTTTAATGAGAAATGAAGGTACTCCATTGAAAATTGAAGCTGGACTGATGACATAAGAGTTGATGAAAATAATAAGACTAACCAACGTGGTTCGTAAAGCGAGTACGAGAAAACTCAAAGGGGTAACTATCCTACTGGAGGGTAAAGATTTATAGAAGGTACAACGACACGAGCATAAGGACAAAATAATAAACGCGAGTCAAGAACTTTGATTTTTGAGGAAATCATATACAACTGAGGTTTCTTATGCAAATGGTACTAATAGGTGTTTGATAAAAGTCATACACATCGGACCGATAACGCTAGGATGGATAAGGTGTAAACCAAAATAATAACTTAACCAGTAAGAAGGAGAGTCATGTATCAAATGGCGGGTCTTGCTAAATTTGAATAAAGTGTTGAGATGAGGATGCCTTTGTATAATCTATGCAAGAGTACAACGTAACTGAGGTTCCAACATGAAATGGGCAGTAATGATCAACTGAAAGTTGAGACCGATTCAGGGGAGGAAATTGTTATAGAACGAGTCACCTAGTAGAAGAGTTCACAAGACAAGCTTGAGAGACCAAAAGAGATAAAATGTCGACCCGGATATGAGGGTCTAAGGTGCATGGAAGGGATACCTACAATGGAGTGTAGAAGCATAATGTAGACCTTACAAGTATGGAGAGGTTTTGACCTCCTCACAGATATAGGAATTTGAAAGAAATCGCAATGCCGGTATCAAAGAGTTGAAGCCCTGTAGCGGAAACAACGGAGTTTCATGAGGGCAATAGTGTCGGTAACACCAGCGAAGGAATGTATATATGAGAACGGCCTTGGTGGACTCGAAAGTTCAGGGTAACCTCAATTATCACGGAACCCAAGTCGTCAACACGGACGGTCCATTCAAGGGGAACTGCAAGGGGATGATAACTAAAGTCATCAGAACTACCAAGACACTCACCAGCTATCGTTGAAGACTTGGAATGACTATTTGTGTCAAGATGAATGATCCAGTTAGGCTCGAGAAGTAGAGAGCCTAAGGAAACAGAAGTGTGGAAGATAAAACGAATTAGCGAAGCATGAAAGGATTAAGCGAGCAGATGATGCTCACCAAGAATTTAACGCCAATATAGGCATGAGAAGAGTAAGTCCGGGATATCGAGATAAGTCAATTATAGGCTGACCGACGTCAACTGAGGACGTGTAAGTGTTGGTTGATATTGACGAGTAGGTACCGTTAAGAAGAAACATTAGCGACTGCGGATCTAGGAGGTAATCTTACCGACGCCTTGAAGGATTTCCCAAGTAGGCAACAACAACCTTGTGGGATGATTTAAGGATATGGAGAGAATCGGGTTAGAGGTTGCTTACTGGTTGATTAAGAACAAACTACTGTTGAGTAAGAGAGTAAGGGTATGTTTGAAGAGGATCTTGCTAGTATTAGAAGGAAAGTATATGCGGGAGTGGGTAAATCATGTTGACCCTCAGAAAGACGCCACGGTGACTAATGAGTGTTACAACAGAAGCGTGGTAGGCCTATAACCCGCAGATGAAGAAAACCAATGTTAGGGACTATGATTTCAAGTTAAGGAATTAGAGATCCATATGAATAGGTTCACTTGGGTGTGTGATTTGTTTTGAGTTATATAAATTTGAAAGCTTGACAAGAAATAGGTGATGAGGTATTAACCACCTATTAATGTGTCGGGAGATGTCTCAGATCATTGTTTCAGAATTTATAGACGGGATCTTCTGAAAAGTCGGGAGCAAATGAATTCAATAGAAGGAAGGAAGTTTATTGTTAATTTAGTAGTCGCCAAAAGATTTAGAGGTGAGTTTAGAAAGGGAACCGTTGATATATATAAACTGATTGAGTTCGATTGACAATATTACCCATACTAGCGGTTGTACGCCCACCGTTCCCCATGCCTCAGTGAGAGAGTACTTACCGGATAAGAGTCACGTCATCAACTTTAAGAATCGGACAGTTGAGCCCGATCATACATTGTAGAGTACCAGTAGCTGTCTTGGAGCGCAGTATCAGCCGTCTGCGGTCCAAGGAGATACCTATGTTGAGGATCTAGTGGTCTAGACGAGGAGCTGATGAGGCCACTTGGGAGACCGAGGAGAGTATTAGCCGCAAGTATCCCGAGTTCTTTGCGGGGTCAGGTGTCACTTATGTATCGACGAGTTAGTACTCGGATGTTGTTTGTTTGACTTTTCATGTTTTACCTTGGTTTGAGTAGTTGTGTTTTATGTTATGTGTTCCTAAATATGATGATTGAGTAGTGCATGTTCGAAAATGAGATTTAATAAAACCATGTTATACCAAGAAAGTCGTTTGACTAGATACTTTATTCTAAGTTTCGGGACGAAACTTATTTTAAGGGGGCACTGATGTAATACCCGGAAAATTTAAATTCCGTAGCAAACCGGATTTCGATCTTTTGATCCTTAGCTGTCTACATAGTTGGACACTATATCTAAAATTTTTATCATTTTATGTAATATTACTTCACATAAAATGATAAGAATTTTATTAGTAGCAACCCTAATCCAAACCCTAGTGTATATCATGACTTGTCTTTGACAAAGTCATGACGTCCTAATGACGAGATCAAGACGAGCCCAAGAAGAAGTCAAGACGAGACCATGACGAGTTTTGACGAAGCCATGACAATTTTGTGACAAAGCCATGCATGGCTATGACAAGCTTGTGACAAGGCTTGACAATTTCAGCCCATCACTCCCTTTACTATAGGCCCAACCATGCAGTAGCTTCAGCCCGCTCCAGCCAGCCCGGATTGTTGCAGTCTCCGCCTGACCCAGTTGCTCTCAGCCCGCCAGCAAGTCTTCAGCCCAGGACGCCCAATCTCTTCCCCAACTCCTTTTGCAGCAGCCGCACCTTATCCAGTCCAGCCCGTCAACGAGTCTTCAGCCCAGGAAGCCCAATATCTTCACCTAACTCTTACTGCAGCAGCCCAGAATGGAGAGAGTACCTGTTGGATTTTTCTTTCCTCTCTCACGATGGGCAACCGTTACAGACGGTACAGCTGGATTCTCTCTCCCTATCTTGAAGATCCCTTAATTTCAGCAACCATACTTCCCAAAAACGTAACCAGCATTCCTCTCTCTCCTATCTCGTAAACACCTTCCTCTGTCGGGTTGAAGCTTCCTTGCACACCACCACGAAACCGGATACACACGCCGACATCCGCTACAACCAATGACGAACCCAGACGCACTGGAAACGACTCTTGCTGAGTCCGCCATCACCGCTGAAAAGAGACGAATCATTGTCCATCCGGAACTGCAACAGGCGTAGCGACGGCACTGTTGTCAACACGTCGTCTTGGGTGTCGATACCTTCCTCACTGCTTGTCGGCGTTCGTCCCATGGTCACCTTGATGCTCGACGTTGAAGTGGACTGCATTGCTAATAGACCACACGTACCAGCGGTGTTCTCCCCTTGCTGCAGTCAGGTACGAAACAAATCCCGCAAGTGTATACCTTACATATTGAAGAGATGGGCTTTGTTGTCTGCACATATATCACGTAGTGACTGATGACCGAACCTATGACTAGTGTGGACTTAGTTGTATACTCATGGTGTTGATGTTGGTAAGGGCAAACCCAAGTCTTGTGGGTAGAGGTCTATTCAGGGTTCTGGGGGTCAGTGAGAGTCCAAAAGAGACTTTCTGCATTTTTTTTCAAATCTCATAATTGGGTTGGAAATGGCAGACTTTGAGACCGAATTTCGAGGTTTTAGGAATTTTTGCCAGCGTTCAAATTTTAATATGTTACAGATTGATATAGGTAGTATGCGGTATTAAAATTTGGGATGGATCCAACGGTTGGATTTAGATTTATAAGGTCCCAAAGTCGAGCAGTTAGGCTGTTTTTACAGCAGAGGAAAATTAGCTAAGTATAGAAATTCTAACTTGTATTCCAACTTTAGAGATTTATGTAGGAGTTATGATTGAGTATTTTTGAGAGATATTTGCCCCTATGTTTAGTATGCATATCATAGAGGATTTAGAGATTAATTTCGGAAGTTAATACTTTTTATCCGAGCCTCATATCTTAAGCCAAAGTTGGACCTTAGCGACTTTTTATGAAAGTCAAGAATGTGTTTAACTCTTCTAAAACTTTAACAAACTTCCTTTCTAAAGTGAGAGTGTGTTTTTGAGTTCTAAAGAATAGTTTGGAACCTTGTTATAGAATTTTATAGAGTTCCGGACCAGGGTTAAAATGGTCATTTACCCGTATAAGGGTATGCTGGTATTTTCTTTATGATCGATTATATATCTTAGAAGTTGGAGACTTCTAAGAAAGTAGGATACATTATTGATCAACGTGCCTTGTGTGATAGACGTTTGAGTTTCTACGGTTGCGGACCGAGTTGAGAAATTGAGAGTTGTGATTTGATTCAGGTAAGTCCTTGCGACTTACTTAGCTGGTTTCTGGATATTAGTTGAGTGATAATAGTGGTGTGTGTACCATGTGTGTTATAATAACGACTTGTTAGGACGACCATCGTTATTATGTGTTAAGGCCCAAGTATATGTATAACGGGCCGTGACATCACTGCCCAGCTCTGCTAGGAGACTGGGAGGTTCTCTATACCCAGACCATCTAGGTACACGGTGAGATGCATCGGATCCACTCCTGATGGGTACACGGGGGCGGAGGCGAGGTTTGGGAATCCCTCGTGTCACAAAATAAGTATCATTAGAGTGAATGACTAAAATGAAGATAATAAATGGATTGTTTGAAAGCATGATGAGTGTTTATTATTTCTATGTGTGTGTGTGTGCTATTATTATTCTCCTAATGTTTAGATAACTAGCTAATGGTTGGTTTGTTGTGTTATTAGAATTACCGCAGGTTAGAGCAGCAGCTGAGTGATCCGGAAGTAGTGGTCAGCCGGGTCTCCGTACTCTTTAGAGTGGGGGTTTGGGTTATCGCTTGTTGTCTTTCCCTTTTGTTAAGACAGTTAGTCTTTTCCGTTGTTTAAGTACGTTAGGCTGTTAGACTTTGTTGCATTCATCCTTTTTCAAATACATTTTTATGAATTTCGGTTTTTCTTATTTGTGTCTTGTTGCAAGATCCTAGTAATATTGTTGTCAAACTGAGGTCGGGACCCATTGTGAGGTCCTAACCAGTAATGCTCCGAGTTCTGAGAATTCGGGGTGTTACATCCGTACCGTTCCATGCGGTAAGTGGGGACTGAGGCGAGTTTCGGGAGATTCTCGTGTCACAAAAGAAGTTGAATTAGAACGGGATATGACCTAATAATAAAAAGATAATAACCGGACTTGTGTGTTTTGAGCATGTTATTTGTTATATTGATGTATGTGTGTATGTGCCTTCACCTTGCTTCTAATGTTGCGAATATTAGCTAACGGTTTCATACCTATTGTTGTAGATTGCCTTGCAGGTTAGGAATGCGGCCGAGAAATCTGAAAGAGTGGGCAGCCGGTGTTCCGTACATTTTAGGAGTGGGTTTTGATTGAAGTGGGGTTGTGTTTATTCTTCGTTTATTGTGTTTGTATACCGCGTGTATGGCGTTTGGTCTTTGTAGTTGTTTTTGGCTGAAGTTCGTGTTTGTTTTTTTACATTGCATAAAAATGTATTTCGGTTTTGGCCTATATTTGTGCCTTGTTGCAAGATCCGGTGAAATTGTTGTCAAGCTAAGGGTCGGGACCCATTGTGATGTCCTAACCCGTAGCATCCCGAGTCCCGCGGATTCGGGGTGTTACAATATATACACAACCTGCACGAATCTAAACAAACATATGAGTCGTGCATCAACACAAACAAATAATTAATTTGTACTACGCCGATATACATATTAAACAACAAATTATGTAGAAATTATATATGTAGCACGACTTAGGAGTAAGATGTTTCACAATGTCGGCGAGAGTATAAATTTTACGATAATGAAATGTGAAGTTTTAATTAACATATGGAATATTGCTTTCCATAATGATATCCTATATATATATATATATATATATATATATATATATATATATATAGGGCTAGGTTCCGGTGAGAACAAGGGTTACGGTAAGAAATAAAAACAAATAACTATCGTTAGATTAATGTATGAATGGTTGTGATTCATTCGCCATATAAGGTAAAGATGATGTTTAATTTATTAAGCAAACGATATATATATATAGGGTCTTATTCAAGTAAGGTTCATTATTAGGGTAGGGTTGTAAGGCGGAATCTGGACCGTAGATTACAATAACAATCAATGGCTGGATGGAAGGATAAGATTACAAGGCTGCGGTGGCAAAATTGTAAATATAGCAATTTGTAGAAAACACGATAGAACGTTCAGCGAAATCTCAAGCTCCCTCTCCCTCTTGCTTCCATGGCTATGGATGATTGTTTTTGCTTAATCTCAAGCTTGAGAGAGAGAAATCAGACATGAAGCTTGATCGAAATTCATCTTCTCCATCTTCTATGAGAATCTTGAACGAGATCCAACAAGAACACTAATTAGGGTTTTTGTTTTCAATTTCCCTCTTGCAAATCATGAATTTCGGTGGGTTTGAAACATCAAATGACTGTTGTTTTTTTTTGTAGTTGTTGATTTGTAGTTCTTATTGAGTTTGTGAAGCTTTAATTTCATTAGATTTGTGTTATTTCAAACTTGAGATTTTAAGGTCCAACAATGGAGTTTTAAGGTCCAACAATGGTGTTTTAGCAATCAATGACAGTTTTCACTGATTTAATGGGTTGATTTGGGGTTGTTGTTGAGAATGTGCTGAACTAATTTGATGTGCTATACGAACTAGTACTAATTGTACTGTGCACTATTATTTGTAATACAATGAACTACTTCTTGTTGTAATGTGAACTACTCATTGATAAACTAGTAGTTCATAATTTTACAGCTTTTGTTTTAAAAGCATAAACTACTCTTTAAATGGCATGAACTACTTGTTTACAAATTATGAACTACTCTAATTTATATGATGAACTACTCTTATGTATATTGTGAACTACTCTCATAAAATTAATTAGTTGTTATTATATGTACTTTCAGGTTTGCAGCCCTTAACAGCGGAAATGTTTAGTGAGTCGACATTAGAAAAAAATGAGGATGTTGGGTCTTTGTTGCACATTACAAGACATTTGCAGGATTATTTCAACCAAATAAGCGAGATTTTGCTGAAGCATTTGCGGGCACTAGTATACCTAGTGAAGTCAAGGTTTTTCCTCCTAAGCAAGCAAGGAACAAAGGTAGTCATGAGCGTATAAAGAGTGCGATGGAGAAGAAAAGAATTGGAAGTCAAAAGACTTGTGGGAAATGTCATAAACCGGGCCATAATTCAAGGACGTGCACGACTCAACAATTACCATGAACTACATTTATTTGCACTATTATTCCTTATATTTTGCACTGTAATGCCTTACATTTTGCACTATATTGTTTGATATCATGAACTATCACTTACTCATTTGTGAACTTTCACATATGAACTATCAATTTCTAGTTTTTGAAGCATGATATAATGAACTATTCCTAGTTTGAACTACATTTACTTGTAGTATTTCATTTGATTTCATGAACCATCACTTACTATTTTTTGAACTATCATAATATGAACTATCAATTCCTAGTTTATGAAGCTATAAATTATGAACTATTGGATACTATTATATGAACTATCACATTCTGAATTTTGAACTACCACACATGAGAGATTTTGCCCAAAAAATAGTAATACTTCCAAAATGGTTGATAACATTCATGATTGATCCAACATCCACGGGCCAAATTCTTCTAAAGTAATTTGAACAAAACATCTGAAAGTTACAAAATTCAACTCTTAATATGTCATAACACTTCTATCGTAAACGTAAGTCATTCAAGTTCGATTGGATGATCGTTTCCAAATAGACCTCCCTAAATTTTATGATGTACTTCCCACTGTTCTTTTTGAATCCCGGACTCCAATTAGTTATGCCATTACCCATGTACGTCTCGAGATGTCTCATCACGTAGATTCCACTATCATAACGGTTTGCCGGGTTCTGCCATGGGACAACAAGCTTCACTGCATCGACATCTATGATTTCTTTGGAATTCATATCCAACCCTTTGCTTGAAAGGAATTGTATTAGCATCTTCTTCTGAAATATAACCAAAACAATTAGTTATGCTTACAAACTATGCACTATCATGGTATGACAAATGAACTATTATTTGCTAATTTTTGAACTACTGAGTAATGCTTACCAAAATTTGGGTTTCGGTTAGCGTTTTTTGAACTACTGAGTAATGCTTAACTTTCTACACCCATTTACATCCTATCATTCTAATACCTTTGGGTTTCGGTTAGGGTTTTTTTTAATTGTGATTTCGAAATTAGGAGATGGATGGAGAGATTACCTTGTTTATCAACTCGATTTTGAAGTTGCTTGTCACCTTCCATGGAGGGAAGCCTGGGCACCGGAAATATTGTAGTCAGCGAAACCTACCTAGCCGTTGTGTAGCAATCCGGGCGTTGTGAGGTCGAGAACAACTGAACCCGGCCGAAGAATGTGAGAGTTTGATTTTGCAGTAGAAGAAAAGGAAGCGACGAAGCGGAGGAATTAAGCGAATGAAGCGGACGAAGCGGGAAGCCTGTGAGTTTGATTTTGCAGTAGAAGACAAGGAAGCGACGA
The DNA here is from genome assembly GCA_033239125.1 of Fagopyrum homotropicum. Taxonomy (NCBI): domain Eukaryota; kingdom Viridiplantae; phylum Streptophyta; class Magnoliopsida; order Caryophyllales; family Polygonaceae; genus Fagopyrum; species Fagopyrum homotropicum. The sequence goes on from BSWB01000003.1 coordinate 32,492,158, forward strand.
AGCGGACGAACGACCTAGCGAGAAGAGGAGGAGAAGAGTCACCTTTTATATTTCCCTATTTACCCCTAATATTTCACTAAAATTGCAAAAAGCCTCAATCAGATCAACGGTGCAGATTTCCCCTTTTATCCGTACCAGAAGATTAGCGCCGTACGTGAACGATTATATATATATATATATATATATATATATATTAAAACAGTCCAAGAACTTACATTTGACAGAATTTCGTGAATCAACATCATCAAACTTATATGTGTCGGCTATTTGTTAAGCCACATCACATTATTATTTCGTTTAATTGATTGGCTAAAATTTAAATAATTTTCATTCAAATCCGAGATCCTAACAAACTCTAAATTTTACTTTTTTATTTTTTCTTTTAAACATACAAAACAAAATTATTTTTCCTGAAATTATATAATAAAGTCCATTAATATTTACTTTAATTTGATTATTATTCTAATAATTTTTATTATTTCTATTATTGTAGATTACAAACATTATCAATTTAATAAACCTATGATATTGTTGATAAATTTTATAATAAAGTCCTTTTTCTTTAAACATAGGAAAAGTTGAAGGCTATTAGTTTTAAAAAATTTAGTATCTTAATTTACCAAAGTTACGGTTGTTAACAACGTATATGCACATCAAATTTGCCTATTTAATAATTTTTTATGAACTACACATAACAACTATATATTGACTTTTGTAAGATTTTACTCAATCAGGAGATCACTTATTTAAGAAAGAATTTGGCCAAATAAGTCCTTTTCTTTTTTTTTTGGTCTCTATACCCTATTAATTTTTACACATTCATTTAATGGTAGGTAAAAGTAATTAACTCCTCTATTCAAAAAAAAAAAGAATAAGACATGTGTTGTAACGTAAGTTTAATTCCTGAATTTGTTTTTTTTTTTAGTTGTTTTTTGCTCTTTTTATTTTCTTTATTATTTTTTTTTATTTTTTGGTATGAAATTCTGGTATTAAATTCATACGAGAAATTTTCATACCAGAAATTTTTATACCAAAAATTTTCATACCACAAACTTTTATACAAAAAAATTCATACCATAAATTTTTATACTAGAATTTTCATAACAGAATTTTTATAACAGATTTTTCATACCAGAAATTCATACTAGAATTTTCATACCATAATTTTCATACCACAATTTTTGTACCAGAATTTTCCTACCCGAATTTTCAAACGAGAATGTTTAGGAGCGCTTGAAGATTTGAGATTTAAAAATTCATAATATGAAGATGCTTATTTATAACTACGTTGCAGCAGCTTCATGAGACAAATGTTGCAATAAAAGGAAATGAAGTTTGTGGCTTTGAATTGAAACAAACTCAGCAGCTTGCAACGTTGCCGATTCTAGCAAATTTTAAGACTAGGTTTACTACCAAACTCTACTGATTTTTATAACAATATAAAACAAAAGGTTGTCAATCCATCTAATGAATTCGACTCCCTTTGAAGAAGCTTGATGGAGGAGAATTTCACTTTTGCACACCGGATGATCCTCATTCTGATGGGTTTATACCAGGCAACGTTATTCTCTTACACATCGAACATTTGTTTTTCCTAACAAGCCGTGTTTCTATGCAGGACTTGTGGAACTCATGATCACAGTCCAGGACTCTAATTGGAGAGTGTAGCTTCGGTTTTCCACGGAGACTAAGTTTGGAAACTGAGTTTGAAAATTTCAGTTGGAGAGATACCTACCAAACACGAGTTAGGGCTTGACCTTGTATGTGTAATATTGTTTGACTACTTGTTTATTTCATGATTGAGTGTTTAGTCAGTGATGTGTTCTTTTGGTAACCTTGATGTGCGGGATACTTAGATGTGGAAACGATGAGACTTTTGAGTAGTGATCAGATATACCCGTTTAGTGCCTTAAAGGCCGATCAGGATTGTCTTACCCTAAGTTTCGGGACGAAACTTATTGTTAAGGGGGAATTGATGTAATACCCAAAAATTTTCTTCCGACTAGTCCCGAAGCAATAAGAACTTGACTTATTATGACGTTTTCGGCGCTTTATTTCTTTAGTATGGATTCCGACATTATGTTGCCTTCTTTTAAGTTTCGGGACGAAACTTATTTTAAGGGGGTACTGATGTAATATCCGGAATTTTTTTTTATTTTATTCAGTTTAATTCCGAAGCAAATCGGACTTCGAGCCGTTGACGGTTTTCCATTCTATCTAGTATTTCTTTCTTCACAAATTTTATCATTTTATGTAGAATTTAATTCACATAAAATGATAAAATTATATCAAGCTCTAATTCTTATATTATTTATCATTTTATGTAGAATTTAATTCACATAAAATGATAGAACTATATCAAACCCTATTTCTTATAATTAATTCTTAACGATGACTTTAGACGAGATCTGACAAGGCTGAGACGAGAACATGACAAGGTCGAGACGAGATTATGACAAGCGTGAGACGAGACCATGACAAGGCCATGACACGTTTTTGACAAGGCTATGACAAAGCCAGGACAACTTCTCTTCGCAGCCCACAACAGCCCAACTGTCTTCGCAGCCCACAACAACCCCAGCGGCACTTCGAGCCCAACCAACCCACATCCTCGCACAACAGCCCATCTTGTTTATGAGCCCAGTAGCAGCCCTTCATGCAGCCCGTACAGCTCCTCCCCAGCCCAGTACCTTGCGTTTGTAATGGACAGCTACACGTTCAGACAGGGAGAAGTAACAGCCGGCCCTTCCTCTCCATTTCCGTCACACATAATAGCTGCTAAGTTTTGTAACGGTTCCTTAAATTCAGCCTGCACATTTCCCTTCTAACTCCTGCGTACATAATAACCATCTGAAGCGGTATCTTCACACAGCAGCCGCTCAAACAATTCTCACACAGCAACCGTTCAGGCAACATCTCATAGCAAACGAATAGCCTCGTACTTGGCTGCGTTTAGGACTCCATCTGAGTGCAATCGAAGAGCAGGCCAGAGCTGCTACTCCCTCGACCCTAACTGCTTCCGGACCAAGTAGATGCAATCTGAAGGGGCTGAACTACTCCTCTTCCGGTGTTGATAGAAGAACAGCCTTGCTCCTTCCTATAGCCTTCGCCTTGCATCAATCGAAGAACCACAACACCGTTGTTGATGCCTCTCCTCATCTTTGTCGGTCGAGTAAGATCCGTACCTATCTTCTTTACGTTTGCCCTCCATATATATGTGCTAATAGTTGCCTCCAAACTGCCTGGAACCCAGACATAACAGCCGAGGAACAATCTCAAGGGCTGCTTCATTTTTTCCTGAGTTTTAAGACAGTGACGATCATCCAACTTCTGGGCCAGATTTAGGTATGCTAAACTCATTATTTTTGATTAGTTTTCGGATATGTCATAGACGGTATTGCATAGTAAAGCATACTAAAATGTTAGAGGAATCGGAGTTACGGTTTGAGAGTTATTGTGTTCCAAAGTTGACGCCTCATGCAGTTTGTATATATGTGCTGAGTGTTGGGGAAAACAGCAAGTGATGCTGTTTTGTGAGATGGTTTTGAATAAGCTCTTGATCTCCGTTGGGCTTGAATTTTGGATATGATATAGTTGACATATTATTGTGTAACATATTAAAATTTGAGAGGCATCCAGCGAGTGGTTTGGGATTTATGATTTTTCAAAGATTGAGTCGTAAGCAGTTTTTCTGTTGTGCTAAAATTCGGTTTTGTGAGAAAGTTTTAAATAGTATTTTGATCTCCTTTGCAGCTGAATTTTGGATATATTATAGATAAGATTTTATAGTAGAACGTATCAAAATTTGGGATAAATCCAGCGAGTAGTTTAGGAGTTATGATTTTTCAAAGTTAAGACAATGTGCTGTTTGTTAAGTGTTGTAACCAACTTTGGAAATTTTTGTAGAAGTGATGGTTGAACAGTTTTAAGAAATTCTTGCTCCTAGGAGTAGATGAGATATTATAGATGATCTAGGGAATTATTTCGGAATTTTTATAAGATTATTCGAATTTTATATTTGAAGGCGAAGTTGGACCTTAACGATCTTTCCGAAAATAGGGAAATGGGTAAATTGCCAGTTTGTAACCAAACTCATCTTTAGGAGTTAGAATATGACTCTTTAGTCTCAAATAAGACTTTAGACATAAATTATGGATTTTTTAGAAGTTTCAGGACCAAGGGTAAAAGAGTCATTTTACCAAAAATTAATACTGTAATCAATTCCGTTCTATTAAGACCTACTATCTTAGAAGTCTTAGACTTATAATCACCTAGAAAGTGTGCTGACACACTTACCTCCTTTGACAGGCCACTGAATCCCTACTGTACAGATCGATTTGCGAATTAGAAAGTCGAGATCTGATTCAGGTAAGTCCACGGACTTACTTAGCTGGCTTCTTGTATGAGTGTAATGTGTATGAGTGGTGTTTGTTAGTTATGATAAACAACGAAACCGGATTAGGCCAACTTTATTATTTACGTAATTGACCCAAGTGTATGATAACGGGTCGTGACATCATCTGTCTAGCTCTTGCGAGAGTCTAGGAGGTTCCCTACGACCAGCCCAGTCCGGTAGACGGTCAGATGCATTAGTACCATTCCACGTTGGTAAACGGGGACATGGGCGAGGTTTGGGAATCCCTCGTGTCACAAAATAAGTATTAGTAGTAATAACCTATCACCTAATTAAAGATAATAAAAGGATTGAGTGTTGCATGTTGATTGTGTATGTTGTGTGTTTGTGCTTTTACCTTTTATACTTATGCATAGAATGTTAGCTAACGGTTTTATACCGCTTGTAGATACCTTGCAGGTTAAGACAGTTGTAGAGAGATCCGGAGGAAATGGTCAGCCGGGTCCACGTACTCATTTAGTTGGGGACGGGGATGTCTTCTGTTCTTTATACGCATCATTTTAGTATCTTTTCTTGTACGGCTGATACATATTCTCCATGTATATATTGTTTACAGTTTTCAAATATTTTAAATACTTTGGTGCCTTGTTGTAAGATCCAAGTAAAAAAACTGTTGTCACACTATGGTCGGGACCCATTGTGAGGTCCTAACCAGTACCTCCCCGAGTTCTCAGAATTTGGGGTGTTACACATGGAACATTTGTTGTTCCTAACAAGCCGTGTTTCTATGCAGGACTTGTGGAACTCATGATCATAGTCCAGGACTCCAATTTCATCTCTCGCCGTATATGCCTCATGTTTCGAGTCATACCAAGATAAACAAGAGGCGTATATAGTGAGAGATGAAATTGGAGTCCTGGACTGTGATCAAGAGTTCCACAAGTCCTGCATACAAACACGGCTTGCTAGGAAAACCAGATGTTCCATGTGTAAGAGAATAGTGTTGTCTGGTATAAACCCATCAAAATGAGGATCATCGTTGTGTGCAAAAGTGAAATCCTCCTCCATCAACCCTGTTCAAAGGGATTCGAATTCATTAGATGGATTCACAACCTTCTGTTTTATATTGTTCCAAAAATCAGTAGAGTTTGGTAGTAAAACTAGTCTCAAAATTTTCTAGAATCGGCAAAATTGCAACTTGCTGAGTTTGTTTCAATTCAGAGCCACAAGTTTCATTTCCTTTTATTACATCATTTGTCTCATGAAGTTGTTGCAACATAGTTATAGTTAAGCATCTTCATATTATGAATTTTAAGTCTCAAATCTTCAAGTGTTCCCGAAGATTCTAGTATGAAAATTATGGTATAAAAATTCTGGTATGAAAATTTTGGTATGAAAACTATGATATGATAATTCTAGTATGAAAATGGTATGAAAATTTTGGTATGAAAATTATGGTGTGAAAATTTTGTTAGAGAATTTTTATACTAGAAATTCATACTAGAATTTTCAAACAACAATTTTCATACCAAAAATTTCGTACCAGAATTTTCCTACCAGAATTTTCAAACGAGAATGTTCAGGAGCGCTTGAAGATTTGAGATTTAAAATTCATAATATGAAGATGCTTATTTATAACTACGTTGCAGCAGCTTCATGAGACAAATGTTGCAATAAATGGAAATGAAGTTTGTGGTTCTGAGTTGAAACAAACTCAGCACTTTCAACTTTGCCGATTCTAGCAAATTTCAAGACTAGGTTTACTACCAAACTCTTTTGATTGTTATACCAATATAAAACAAAAGGTTGTGAATCCATCTAATGAATTCGACTCCCTTTGAAGAAGCTTGATGGAGGAGGATTTCACTTTTGCACACCGGATGATCCTCATTCTGATGGGTTTATACTAGACAACGTTGTTCTCTTACACATGGAACATTTGTTTTTCCTAGCAAGCCGTGTTTGTATGCAGGACTTGTGGAACTCGTGATCACAGTCCAGGAATTCAATTTCATCTCTCCCCGTATATGCCTCCTGTTTCGAGTCATACCAAGATAAACAAGAGGCGTATATAGTGAGATATGAAATTGGAGTCCTGGACTGTGATCATGAGTTCCACAAGTCCTGCATACAAACACGGCTTGCTAGGAAAACCAGATGTCCCATGTGTAAGAGAATAGCGTTGCCTGGTATTAACCCATAAAAATGAGGATCTTCTTGGTGTGCAAAAGTGAAATCCTCCTCCATCAACCTTATTCAAAGGGATTCGAATTCATTAGATGGATTCATAACCTTCTGTTTTATATTGTTCCAAAAATCAGTAGAGTTTGGTAGTAAAACTAGTCTTAAAAATTTGTAGAATCAGCAAAATTGCAAGTTGCTGAGTTTGTTTCAATTCAGAGCCACGAGTTTCATTTCCTTTTATTGCATCATCTGTCTCATGAAGTTGTTGCAACGTAGTTATAGTTAAGCATCTTCATAATATGAATTTTAAGTCTCAAATCTTCAAGTGTTCCTAAAGATTCTGGTATGAAAATTATGGCATAAAAACTCTGGTATGAAAATTTTGGTATGAAAATTATGGTACGAAAATTCTAGTATGACAATTCTGGTATGAAAATTCTGGTATGAAAATTTTGGTATGAAAATTATGGTATGAAAATTCTGGTATCAAAATTTTGGTAGAGAATTTTCATACCAGAAATTCATACTAGAATTTTCATACCACAATTTTCATACCACAATTTTCGTACCAGAATTTTCCTACCAGAATTTTCAAACGAGAATGTTCATGTAATACCGGGAATTTTTATTCCGTCTATTTCGGATATAAACCTGATCTAGATCCATCGATTCATATTCGTCTACTTAGTTGGACATATTATGATAAAATTTATAATTTTATGTAGACCTCCTTCACATAAAATGATAGAACCTTTTATAAGTTTATCATTTTATGTAACTTACCTCCACATAAAATGATAGAGTTTTATAACCAATCCAAACTATAACATAACCGGTATCCGTCTTTTCCGTGCATTTAATTGTCGGGATCTCGTTTCCGGACTTCACCCTTGTGCCAGCCCAGCAGTCGCCTACTCCAGCCCACTGCTTTACTTGTCCGCAGCACCAGTGCACAGCCTTCGAGCAGCCCAGCGTTGCCCAGCCCAGTCCGTGAACTACTCCAGCTTGCTTCAGCCCAGCGCCAGCCCAGCTACTAGAGGAGATAACGAAGCAGCCGTTTCAGCCCAGCACAAGCCCACGCCTGCTCTCAGCCCAGGTCGAAGACGGACCTTTGCTGCTGTCTTCTCCAGCCCAGCGTCCGTTCAGCCCAGGAAGGAGTGTTGCTGCGCCTTCTCCAACTCAGCAACGCCAGCCCAACAACATCCAGTCAGCGCCTGCTCCTCCTCTCTCCACAGCCGTTTAAACGTAATTGATGCAGCCGTTACAATCCCATAAATCACGCTCCTACATTGCCGCTTCTGATTCCTTCCTTGCTTGTGAACGTCGCCTTCCACACTCATACAACCGATAGAGCAGCAGCTGGGAATTCATCTCTTCCGCCCTACCACACTTACCAACCATTCCTTGCAGCCATCAACGTCCAACGCAGCCTTCGTTGGATCGGACTGAACACAGTCTTCTTCTGTCTATTTCGGTAAAGATCTATATACCTACTCAGCTTCATCTCTTTAATTGATCGATCATGAGTACTCACATCTCCGTACCTGTGATGACAACCTTCATCTCGACCCCTCCGTGACAGCAGTGAGGCTGGGAGGAGTTCTCCAATCAGTGTAGCAGTAGAGCCAAGCCGAACCTTCATTCTTCTCCTCCTAACCTGTCACGCCGAGGAAGCCAGAAGCCATCCGGAACCGTGTGAAAACGCCTCAGCCCAATAGCGGTTGAAGAGGTGAGCTCTCTCTTCTGCAGTCCAATTCTTGCCTCTAGATGTTAGAAATGTATAAATTATATATATACATGTTTCGGTTTTATTATGAATAGAAATCAAGCCAAGGAATTGGAGGGATAGTAAATGAGTTTTGTTGAAGTCTCCTGTAGTTCTATGTGAGTGTAACTAGATGATAATGAGAGTAGATTAGAATGCCTTAGAAATAGAAATGAAAAACTCTTTGTAGAACTCAGCTTTGTAAGTGAATAATGGTCAATGTTGAGGATTAATGTTTGAGAGTTTGAATGAAGATCCACCGTTGAATTTTGGATAGGTATTAGACGGTTATACGTAGTATAGGGTATTAAAATTTGGGAAGAAATGAACAGTCGGATTAGAAGTTATAGGCTTCCGAAGTTGGGTAGTTGAGCAGTTTTGTAAACCATAGAATTTTGGCTAAGTATAGAATTTGTAAAGGGAGTAGTCAACTTTAGGAATTTTTATAAAACTGTTGAATGAACAGTTTGGAGAAATTCTTTCTCCTAAAGTTAGATAGGACATCATAGATAACCTAGGGATTTAAGTCGGAATTTTTATAAGCGGTTACGAATTTTATATTTGGAATCGAAGTTAGACCTTTACGATCTTCCGGAAAATAGAAACATAGGAAAAATATCAGTTTGGGACCAAGCGAAACTTTAGGAGTTAGAATATGATTTTAGAATATCAAATAGGAGTTTAGACATGAATTTTAGAATTTTCGGGAATTTCGGGACCAAGGGTAAAATGGTAATTTTACCCTAAATTAATACTGTAACTAGTTATGTCTTAATACATTATTGGATCTTAGAAGTCTTAGACTTCTAACTACGTGAGAATGTGCTAATGCACTTATCGCCTTTGGCAGGCAACTGAGTTGCTACAGTTTACAGAATGAGTGGTGTACAAAGAGTCGAGCTTTATATCAGGTAAGTCCTTTGGGCTTACTTAGCTGACTTCTAAATATGAGCATGAATGATGATAGTGGTGTGTGATTGAAATGTTTAGAGAGATAGGTTGTGATATATAATTACCAACCTATACTTGGCCTAAGAGTAACGGGCGGTGGCATTCTGCTCAGTTAGCTTGCGAGCGCTGGGGGTTTCTTTAGGGACTAGTCCATACTCGGTTTGTAGTGATGCTACCGGCGGAGGTCAGCTAGACCTACACCCAGTTGGATAAGGAACGGAGGCGAGAACTGTTAATAGCTCTCGTGCCACAACATAATTGAATAATGTGAATCACTTAAATAATAGATAATAAACGGTTGAGTGCCAGCATGATGTTTTGTTTATTTTTGTTTCTGCTTGTGTTTGTGCTGTTATCATTCTACTTATATTTGGATAGTTAGCTAACGGTTGATGTGTTGTGTAGATTTGCCACAGGTTAGAGCAGATGCCGAGTGATCCAGATGGTAGTGGTCAGCCGGGGTGTCGTACTTTAGGATGTTTTACAGTTTCTTTATTTGTGGGATTTACAGTTGGACGGTGTCTCTTGTCGTTCTTTCCGTACTTTGTTATATTACGTTTTCCGGCTGTTAGTTGATCGGGTCACATTCATACATTGTTAAGAACTATTTTATGATTTCTGGTTTTCCTTATCTGTGCCTTGTTGTAAGATCATGTTAAGTTGTTGTCAAACTAAGGTCGGGACCCACTGTGCGGTCCTAACCAGTAACTCCCTAAGTTGTAAAATTTGGGGTGTTTCAACATGGTATTAGAGCAAGGTTGGCAACAATGGCACTAGAAATCTTCAAAAAGGTCATATAAGTAAATAAACAGAACCCGAAAGGGGTCTGAGTTTTCCAAAAGAGAATTTTGGTTTTAAAATGCATACAGAGTCGGGTTGGGATAGAAAGTACGGATGACCACCACTACCTCTGCGGATCTCGGTATTCTTAGAATAATTATAGACTTTTACTGTTATGAGAGGTTAGCTAGTTTATAACTGTAGTTGTTACTATTCGTGCAGATGGCACGTATTAGGGCTGCACAGGTGACTGGCCGAGGTAGGGGTCATCCCCCCCTTCCCCCAGTCAGACAGGATCGAGCTGATAGCACCCCTGCTGTTAGAGGGCGTGGTCGTGGGGGTAGACCTCCACTAGGGAGAGGTCGAGGACGAGTTCCTCGAGAGGACCCACCTGCAGCAAGCATACCAGAGGCTGCTGTAGAAGAAGTAGCTGAGAGTGTAGGCCCCGAGGTCAGGCCTGAGACCGCCGCTAGGTCTGGAGCGGAAGGAGCACGTTCTATTGAGTCAGGACGTGTTTCAATTGGAGCATCGGAGTATAGGGAGTACAGAGCCTACGTCGAGCGCATGGAAGAAGCTGCCAGAGTTGAGAGGCGTACCCAGGTACCACCGGTGGTACCGGCTAGGTCAGCTCAGGTGACACAGGGAGTGTCTCAGGTGCCGGCTGTATCTGAGAGGAGAGCTAATGCTGATAGAGCGCCTACTGGGTCTAAAGCACCGAGACCTGATGAGTGGTTGAAGGCTTTCAACTCTCAGAAGGTTCCTTCATTCAGTGGAGAAATAGGGCTAGAAGTGGAGCATTGGATAGGGAAGATAGAGACTGCTTTGGAGGCAATACGTTGTCCCGAGGATCGCAAGGTGGATTTGGTACAGACCTGTTTCACAGATGATGCTCATTCATGGTGGCGTACCATTCGTGGCCGAGTCACCAGTTGGGAGCAGATGAGGAACATTGTTAGGGATAGGTACTGCCCTGTTTCGCTGAGGAGGGAGAGATTCCAAGATTTCATTGAGGCAGGATTTGAGGATATCCCGATTGCTGCAGCCATAAAGAAGTTTCAGAAAGAGTTGACTTTGCTTGGACCATCTGCACCTCCAAAAGAGCAGCATGTTTACCTTTTCTCCAGGAGGTTGAGAGAGAGTACCCGATCCTATCTGGCTGGATTCCGCTGTGAGACTTTGTCTGATTATCAGGATAGGGCCTCTGCTTATGAGAGAGATAGGCTAGCTTCGAGGAAAGCAGCTCAGTCTAGTGGGCCGGATAAGCGGCAGAGGACAGGACATGCTGGTAGCAGTGCAGCAGTAACAGGTTATGGTCGAGGACAGACTCAGGGGAGGTCCAGCTACCACTCTACAGTTCAGACTCCCAGTAGAGATCGACAGTGCTTTAACTGTGGTAGCCGTGATCACATCAAGACAGATTGCTAGAGACCACCTATCACTTGCTTCACTTGTGGGAAGCCGGGACACAGAGCTACTTTCTGCCGTCAGGGTAGGGCCCCTTCTCAGCAGGGATCTTCTCCTGCAGGTGCTGAGAAGAGTGTACAGAGACTTCCTCAGTACCGAGCCCCGAGTCAGCAACAGCAATAGTACCGGGCTCCAGGACATCCTGCTTCATACAGTACTGCACAGGGATCAGGTCGTGGCAGGGGACGTGGTAGTACCACTGACACTAGAGGAGGACTATCGAGAGTGTTCGAGCTGAGGAGCACTGAGCAGCCTGCAGCACCTGCGACCACAGGTACTATTTGGATCCATGACTTACCTGTGCGCGTTTTATTTGATACGGGTGCCACGCACTCCTTTATATCAGATGCATGTGTAGATAGGTTGTCCTTAGCTATAGTAGAGGGTGTACCTTTTGTGGTTGGGTTACCAGATGGGGGCAAGGTTAGAGGATCCCGAGAGATTTATGACTGCCCTATTCACCTGGGAGGCCGGATTTGGTTAGTAAATTTTCTAGTCATGCCATTAGCACATGAGGACGTGATATTGGGGATAGATTGGATGACTAGACATGGAGCCGTCTTGGATATTGGTAGGAGGACTGTGACTGTCGCTACTGAGGAGGGTCACAGAGTGATATTCCAAGGTTGGGACCTCGGAAAGTCCGGCACAGTTATCAGTGCAGTGAGAGCAGCCAGATTGATAGCACAGGGTTGCGAGGCCTTCTGGTGTTATGCCATGAAGGAGCGCAAGAGCCTGACAATAGAGGAGATACCAGTTGCCTGCGAGTTTGCAGAGGTATTCAGTGACGACTTGCCAGGGCTACCTCCACAGAGGAGTGTTGACTTTAGCATCGAGTTAGAGCCGGGCACAAGACCGATCTCGAAGGCCCCGTACCGCATGGCTCCGATAGAGCTGCTTGAGTTGAAGAAGCAGTTAGAGGAGTTAGCAGAGAAGGGCTTCATACGCCCTAGTGTTTCTCCTTGGGGCGCACCAGTGTTATTTGTGAGGAAGAAAGATGGATCGATGAGGCTGTGTATCGACTACCGGGAGTTGAACAAGGTCACCATCAAGAATAAGTACCCACTGCCTCGCATAGATGATCTGCTGGACCAGCTACATGGGGCATCAGTGTTCTCGAGGATAGATTTGAGATCGGGTTATCACCAGCTGAGGGTGAGAGATCAGGACATACCTAAGACGGCATTCCGGACTAGGTATGGTCACTATGAGTTTGTAGTGATGCCATTCGGGCTCACTAATGCGCCGGCAGTATTTATGGAGTTGATGAATGGGATTTTCATCGACTTCTTAGACCAGTTTGTAGTGGTCTTCATTGACGACATTCTTGTTTACTCTAGAAGTCGAGAGGAGCATGCCGGACACTTGAGGACAGTGTTACAGATTCTACAAGATAGCCAGCTATATGCTAAGCTATCCAAGTGTGAGTTCTGGATGTCAGAGGTGGCTTTCCTAGGCCATGTAGTGACTGCTGAGGGGATTAAGGTCGACCCAGCGAAGATTGAGTCAGTGTCCTCTTGGCAACCTCCGAAGAATGTTAAGGAGGTTCGCAGCTTCCTTGGATTGGCAGGGTATTATCGTCGGTTTGTGGAAGGGTTTTCCCTGATCGCCCGACCACTTACTTCTCTCCTAAGGAAGACTACTCGGTTCGTCTAGTCTGAGCAGTGTCAGCAGAGTTTTGAGGAGCTGAAGAGGAGATTGACGTCTGCTCCGATCTTAGCACAGCTTGAGGGTACAGAGGACTTTGTAGTGTACAGTGACGCATCCAAGCTGGGCTTGGGGTGCGTCTTGATGTAGAGGGGTAAGGTCATAGCGTATGCGTCTCGACAGCTGAAGACGTATGAGGAGAACTACCCCACTCATGACCTAGAGTTAGCTGCGGTAGTAAATGCTCTTAAGATCTGGCGTCATTATCTCTATGGAGCGACCTGTCAGATCTTCACAGACCATAAGAGTCTGAAGTACATATTCACTCAGCGGGAGTTGAATAACCGTCAGAGGCGGTGGCTAGAGTTGATCAAGGATTTTGACCTTGAGATTCTCTACCACCCCGGAAAGGCGAATGTAGTTGCTGACGCTTTGAGTCGGAAGACGCCTCGGGAGAAGGCGGTAGCTCGGTTGACAGTACAACCACATTTACAGAGAGACTTAGCTTGCTTGGAGGTAGAGATCCAGTTCCCCGATACAGCTCATCAGTTAGCCACCTTAGAGTTACTTCCTGACCTGTTGGGTGAGATCCGACAGAAGCAGGAGACCTGTCCGACTTTGGCCCGGATCCGAGACCGGATGTCACGAGATGAGGCACCTCAGTTCACTATCGGTGCCGATGGAGTGATGAGACGACAGGACCGTGTCTGTGTGCCATCAGACAGTGAGCTGAGATAGAGGATACTAGGTGAAGCTCATGCTACCCCTTACTCCGTACATCTAGGAGCGAGTAAGATGTATAAGGACGTGAGACATTCCTTCTGGTGGGGTGGTTTGAAGCCTGATGTGGCCCGATATGTAGCCCAGTGTGCGACCTGTCAGTAGGTCAAGATTGAGCATCGTAGATCCGGAGGAGAGCTACACCCACTTCCAGTACCACATTGGAAGTGGGAAGACATTTCTATGGATTTTGTTACCGGATTGAGGCTCAACAGAGGTTTTGATGCCATTTGGGTAGTGGTAGACCGTTTGACGAAGACCACACGTTTCATTCCGATTAAGGAAACGTGGCCGGTAAGTCGTCTAGCAGAGGAGTTCACCAGGCACATAATGAGACTCCATGGAGTACCGAGGACTATCGTCTCCGACAGGGATGGAAGTTTTACCTCGAGGTTTTGGCAGCAGGTACATACTGCTCTGGGGACGAGTCTCCACTTTACCACTGCCTACCACCCACAGACGGACGGTCAGTCCGAGAGGACCATTCAGACCTTAGAGGACATGTTGCGGGCATGTGTACTAGATTGGGGACAGGTATGGCCAAATCACCTCCCACTAGTAGAGTTTTCATATAATAACAGCTGGCATACGTCTATTGGGATGGCACATTATGAGGCTTTGTACGGACGGAGATGTCGTACGCCGTTATGTTGGGATGAGCCTAGCAAGGCTGATGGAGTAGTACCAGATCAGATTCAGGATGACATCGCCCGGATCGCCTTAGTCCGGGAGAGGATGTTAGCAGCTCAGAGTCGTCAGAAGTCCTACGCCGACAAAAGGCGTCGACCTTTGGAGTTTGGAGTAGGTGCACAGGTGTGGTTGAGAGTGTCACCTACGAGAGGAGTTAGACGTTTCGGCATTAAGGGGAAGCTGAGTCCCCGATATGTCGGTCCATTTGAGATCTTAGAGAGAGTCGGAGAGGTGGCCTACCGACTAGCACTGCCACCGAGATTAGAGGGAGTACACCCAGTTTTTCATGTATCTCAGCTGCGAGAGTACATACCGGATCCTAGACACGTCATCAGTCATGAGGATCTGATAGTCGAGCCAGACCACACTTTTGTGGAGTATCTAGTAGCCGTCCTAGAGCGTAGTATTAGGCGTCTACGTTCTAAGGAGATACCGATGCTGAGGATTCAGTGTTCTAGACGAGGAGCGGATGAAGCTACCTGGGAGACAGAGGAGAGTATTAGACGTAACTACCCGGAGTTCTTTGCGGAATTAGCCGCTACCTTAGTACCGACGGGTTAGTACTGCGTTGATACCTTATATGACTTCTGTGATTATATGTGTAAATGATTGTTTATGTTTATGTGCTGAATGACGTGAGTAGTTGCATGTTAGAGTATAACTCGTGAGGGGAAAGATTTGGGTAGATACTTTATTCTAAGTTTCGGGACGAAACTTATTTTTAAGGGGGTACTGATGTAATACCCGAAATTTTTATTCCGTCTATTTCGGATATAAACCCGATCTCGATCCATCGATTCATATCCGTCTACTTAGTTAGACATATTATGATAAAATTTATAATTTTATGTAGACCTCCTTCACATAAAATGATAGAACCTTTTATAAGTTTATCATTTTATGTAACTTACCTCCACATAAAATGATAGAGTTTTATAACCAATCCATACTATAACATAACCGGTATCCGTCTTTTCCGTGCATTTAATTGTCGGGATCTCGTTTCCGGACTTCACCCTTGTGCCAGCCCAGCAGTCGCCTACTCCAGCCCACTGCTTTACTTGTCCGCAGCACCAGTGCACAGCCTTCGAGCAGCCCAGCGTTGCCCAGCCCAGTCCGTGAACTACTCCAGCTTGCGTCAGCCCAGCGCCAGCCCAGCTACTGGAGGAGATAACGAAGCAGCCGTTTCAGCCCAGCGCAAGCCCACGCCTGCTCTCAGCCCAGGTCGAAGACGGACCTTTGCTGCTGTCTTCTCCAGCCCAGCGTCCGTTCAGCCCAGGATGGAGTGCTGCTGCGCCTTCTCCAACTCAGCAACGCCAGCCCAGCAACATCCAGTCAGCGCCTGCTCCTCCTCTCTCCACAGCCGTTTAAACGTAATTGATGCAGCCGTTACAATCCCATAAATCACGCTCCTACATTGCCGCTTCTGATTCCTTCCTTGCTTGTGAACGTCGCCTTCCACACTCATACAACCGATAGAGCAGCAGCTGGGAATTCATCTCTTCCGCCCTACAACACTTACCAACCATTCCTTGCAGCCATCAACGTCCAACGCAGCCTTCGTTGGATCGGACTGAACACAGTCTTCTTCTGTCTATTTCGGTAAAGATCTATATACCTACTCAGCTTCATCTCTTTAATTGATCGATCATGAGTACTCACATCTCCGTACCTGTGATGACAACCTTCATCTCGACCCCTCCGTGACAGCAGTGAGGCTGGGAGGAGTTCTCCAATCACTGTAGCAGTAGAGCCAAGCCGAACCTTCATTCTTCTCCTCCTAACCTGTCACGCCGAGGAAGCCAGAAGCCAGAAGCCATCCGGAACCGTGTGAAAACGCCTCAGCCCAATAGCGGTTGAAGAGGTGAGCTCTCTCTTCTGCAGTCCAATTCTTGCCTCTAGATGTTAGAAATGTATAAATTATATATATACATGTTTCGGTTTTATTATGAATAGAAATCAAGCCAAGGAATTGGAGGGATAGTAAATGAGTTTTGTTGAAGTCTCCTGTAGTTCTATGTGAGTGTAACTAGATGATAATGAGAGTAGATTAGAATGCCTTAGAAATAGAAATGAAAAACTCTTTGTAGAACTCAGCTTTGTAAGTGAATAATGGTCAATGTTGAAGATTAATGTTTGAGAGTTTGAATGAAGATCCACCGTTGAATTTTGGATAGGTATTAGACGGTTATACGTAGTATAGGGTATTAAAATTTGGGAAGAAATGAACGGTCGGATTAGAAGTTATAGGCTTCCGAAGTTGGGTAGTTGAGCAGTTTTGTAAACCTTAGAATTTTGGCTAAGTATAGAATTTGTAAAGGGAGTAGTCAACTTTAGGAATTTTTATAAAACTGTTGAATGAACAGTTTGGAGAAATTCTTTCTCCTAAAGTTAGATAGGACACAATAGATAACCTAGGGATTTAAGTCGGAATTTTTATAAGCGGTTACGAATTTTATATTTGGAATCGAAGTTAGACCTTTACGATCTTCCGGAAAATAGAAACATAGGAAAAATATCAGTTTGGGACCAAGCGAAACTTTAGGAGTTAGAATATGATTTTAGAATATCAAATAGGAGTTTAGACATGAATTTTAGAATTTTCGGGAATTTCGGGACCAAGGGTAAAATGGTAATTTTACCCTAAATTAATACTGTAACTAGTTATGTCTTAATACATTATTGGATCTTAGAAGTCTTAGACTTCTAACTACGTGAGAATGTGCTAATGCACTTATCACCTTTGGCAGGCAACTGAGTTGCTACAGTTTACAGAACGAGTGGTGTACAAAGAGTCGAGCTTTATATCAGGTAAGTCCTTTGGGCTTACTTAGCTGACTTCTAAATATGAGCATGAATGATGATAGTGGTGTGTGATTGAAATGTTTAGAGAGATAGGTTGTGATATATAATTACCGACCTATACTTGGCCTAAGAGTAACGGGCGGTGGCATTCTGCTCAGTTAGCTTGCGAGCGCTGGGGGTTTCTTTAGGGACTAGTCCATACTCGGTTTGTAGTGATGCTACCGGCGGAGGTCAGCTAGACCTACACCCAGTTGGATAAGGAACGGAGGCGAGAGCTGTTAATAGCTCCCGTGCCACAACTTAAATTGAATAATGTGAATCACTTAAATAATAGATAATAAACGGTTGAGTGCCAGCATGATGTTTGTTTATTTTGTTTCTACTTGTGTTTGTGCTGTTGTCATTCTACTTATATTTGGATAGTTAGCTAACGGTTGATATGTTGTGTAGATTTGCCACAAGTTAGAGCAGATGCCGAGTGATCCGGACGGTAGTGGGCAACTGGGGTGTCGTACTTTAGGACGTTTTACAGTTGCTTCATTTGTGGGTTTTCAGTTGGACTTTGTTTCTTGTCGTTCTTTCCGTACCTTGTTACATCACGTTTTCCGGCTGTTAGTTGTTCTGGTCACATTCTTACATTGTTAAGAATTATTTCATGATTTCTGGTTTTTTTTATTTGTGCCTTGTTGTAAGATCTTGTTAAGTTGTTGCCAAACTAAGGTCGGGACCCACTGTGCGGTCCTCACCAGTAACTCCCCGAGTTGTAAAATTTGGGGTGTTACAACATGGTATCAGAGCTCTAGGTTTGCAACAATGGCACTAGAAATCTTCAAAAAAGTCATATAAGTAAATAAACAGAACCCGAAAGGAGTCTGAGTTTTCCAAAGAAGATTTTGGTTTTAAAATGCATACAGAGTCGGGTTGGGATAGAAAGTACGGATGACCACCACTACCTCTGCGGATCTCGGTATTCTTAGCATTATTATCATAGACTTTGACTATTATAATAGATTAGTTAGATTATAAATGTAGTCGTTACCATTCGTGCAGATGGCACGTACTAGGGCTGCACAAGTGACTGGCCGAGGTAGGGGTCGTCCCCCCCTTCCCCCAGTCAGACAGGATTGAGCTGATAGCACCCCTGTTGTTAGAGGGCGTGTCGTGGGGGTATACCTCCACTAGGGAGAGGTCGAGGACGAGTTTCTCGAGAGGACCCACCTGCAGCAAGCATACCAGAGGCTGCTGTAGAAGAGGTAGCTGAGAGTGTAGGCCCCGAGGTCAGGCCTGAGACCGCCGCTAGGTCTGGAGCGCAAGGAGCACGTTCTACTGAGTCAGGACGTGTTTCTATTGGAGCATCGGAGTATAGGGAGTACAGAGCCTACGTTGAGCGCATGGAGGAAGCTGCCAGAGTTGAGAGGCTGTCACCCAGGTACCACCGGTGGTACCGGTTAGGTCAGCTCAGGTGACACACGGAGTGTCTCAGGTGCCGGCTGTATCTGAGAGGAGGGCTAATGCTGATAGAGCGCCTACTGGATCTAGAGCACCGAGACCGGATGAGTGGTTGAAGGCTTTCAACTCTGAGAAGGTTCCTTCATTCAGTGGAGAAATAGGGCTAGAGGTGGAGCACTGGATAGGGAAGATAGAGACTACTTTGGAGGCAATACGTTGTCCCGAGGATCGACAGGTGGATTTGGTGCAGACCTGTTTCACAGATGATGCTCATTCATGGTGGCGTACCATTCGTGGCCGAGTCACCAGTTGGGAGCAGATGAGGAACATTGTTAGGGACAGGTACTGTCCAGTTTCGCTGAGGAGGGAGAGATTCCAGGATTTCATTGAGGCGGGATTTGAAGATATCCCGATTGCTGCAGCCATAAAGAAGTTTCAGAAAGAGTTGACTTTGCTTGGACCATCTGCACCTCCAGAAGAGCAACATGTTTACCTTTTCTCCAGGAGGTTGAGAGAGAGTACCCGATCCTATCTGGCTGGATTCCGCTGTGAGACTTTGTCTGATTATCAGGATAGGGCCTCTGCTTATGAGAGAGATAGGCTAGCTTCGAGGAAAGCAGCTCAGTCTAGTGGGCCGGATAAGCGGCAGAGGACAGGACATGTTGGTAGCAGTGCAGTAGTAACAGGTTATGGTCGAGGACAGACTCAGGGGAGGTCCAGCTACCACTCTACAGTTCAGACTCCCAGTAGAGATCGACAGTGCTTTAACTGTGGTAGCCGTGATCACATCAAGACAGATTGCTAGAGACCACCTATCACTTGCTTCACTTGTGGGAAGCCGGGACACAGAGCTACTTTCTGCCGTCAGGGTAGGGCCCCTTCTCAGCAGGGATCTTCTCCTGCAGGTGCTGAGAAGAGTGTACAAAGACTTCCTCAGTACCGAGCCCCGAGTCAGCAACAGCAACAGTACCGGGCTCCAGGACATCCTGCTTCATACAGTACTGCACAGGGATCAGGTCGTGGCATAGGACGTGGTAGTACCACTGACACTAGAGGAGGACCATCGAGAGTGTTCGAGCTGAGGAGCACTGAGCAGCCTGCAGCACCTGCGACCACAGGTACTATTTGGATCCATGACTTACCTGTGCGCGTTTTATTTGATACGGGTGCCACGCACTCCTTTATATCTGATGCATGTGTAGATAGGTTGTCCTTAGCTATAGTAGAGGGTGTACCTTTTGTGGTTGGGTTACCAGATGGGGGCAAGGTTAGAGGATCCCGAGAGATTTATGACTGCCCTATTCACCTGGGAGGCCGGATTTGGTTAGTAAATTTTCTAGTCATGCCATTAGCACATGAGGACGTGATATTGGGGATAGATTGGATGACTAGACATGGAGCCGTCTTGGATATTGGTAGGAGGACTGTGACTGTCGCCACTGAGGAGGGTCACAGAGTGATATTCCGAGGTTGGGACCTCGGAAAGTCCGGCACAGTTATCAGTGCAGTGAGAGCAGCCAGATTGATAGCACAGGGTTGCGAGGCCTTCTGGTGTTATGCCATGAAGGAGCGCAAGAGCCTGACAATAGAGGAGATACCAGTTGCCTGCGAGTTTGCAGAGGTATTCAGTGACGACTTGCCAGGGCTACCTCCACAGAGGAGTGTTGACTTTAGCATCGAGTTAGAGCCGGGCACAAGACCGATCTCGAAGGCCCTGTACCGCATGGCCCCGATAGAGCTGCTTGAGTTGAAGAAGTAGTTAGAGGAGTTAGCAGAGAAGGGCTTCATACGCCCTAGTGTTTCTCCTTGGGGCGCACCAGTGTTATTTGTGAGGAAGAAAGATGGATCGATGAGGCTGTGTATCGACTACCGGGAGTTGAACAAGGTCACCATCAAGAATAAGTATCCACTGCCTCGCATAGATGATCTGCTGGACCAGCTACATGGGGCATCAGTGTTCTCGAGGATAGATTTGAGATCGGGTTATCACCAGCTGAGGGTGAGAGATCAGGACATACCTAAGACGGCATTCCGGACTAGGTATGGTCACTATGAGTTTGTAGTGATGCCATTCGGGCTCACTAATGCGCCAGCAGTATTTATGGAGTTGATGAATGGGATTTTCATCGACTTCTTAGACCAGTTTGTAGTGGTCTTCATTGACGACATTCTAGTTTACTCTAGAAGTCGAGAGGAGCATGCCGGACACTTGAGGACAGTGTTACAGATTCTACAAGATAGCCAGCTATATGCTAAGCTATCCAAGTGTGAGTTCTGGATGTCAGAGGTGGCTTTCCTAGGCCATGTAGTGACTGCTGAGGGGATTAAGGTCGACCCAGCGAAGATTGAGTCAGTGTCCTCTTGGCAACCTCCGAAGAATGTTAAGGAGGTTCGCAGCTTCCTTGGATTGGCAGGGTATTACCGTCGGTTTGTGGAAGGGTTTTCCCTGATCGCCCGACCACTTACTTCTCTCCTAAGGAAGACTACTTGGTTCGTCTGGTCTGAGCAGTGACAGCAGAGTTTTGAGGAGCTGAAGAGGAGATTGACGTCTGCTCCGATCTTAGCACAACTTGAGGGTACAGAGGACTTTGTAGTGTACAGTGATGCATCCAAGCTGGGCTTGGGGTGTGTCTTGATGCAGAGAGGTAAGGTCATAGCGTATGCGTCTCGACAGCTGAAGACGTATGAGGAGAACTACCCCACTCATGACCTAGAGTTAGCTGCGGTAGTACATGCTCTTAAGATCTGGCGTCATTATCTCTATGGAGCGACCTGTCAGATCTTCACAGACCATAAAAGTCTGAAGTACATATTCACTTAGCGGGAGTTGAATAACCGCCAGAGGCGGTGGCTAGAGTTGATCAAGGATTTTGACCTTGAGATTCTCTACCACCCCGGAAAGGCGAATGTAGTTGCTGACGCTTTGAGTCGGAAGACGCCTCGGGAGAAGGCGGTAGCTCGGTTGACAGTACAACCACATTTACAAAGAGACTTAGCTTGGTTGGAGGTAGAGATCCAGTTCCCCGATATAGCTCATCAGTTAGCCACCTTAGAGTTACTTCCTGACCTGTTGGGTGAGATCCGACAGAAGCAGGAGACCTGTCCGACTTTGGCCCGGATCCGAGACCGGATGTCACGAGATGAGGCACCTCAGTTCACTATCGGTGCCGATGGAGTGATGAGACGACAGGACCGTGTCTGTGTGCCATCAGACAGTGAGCTGAAACAGAGGATACTAGGTGAAGCTCATGCTACCCCTTACTCCGTACATCCAGGAGCGAGTAAGATGTATAAGGACGTGAGACATTCCTTCTGGTGGGGTGGTTTGAAGCCTGATGTGGCCCGATATGTAGCCCAGTGTGCGACCTGTCAGTAGGTCAAGATTGAGCATCGTAGATCCGGAGGAGAGCTACACCCACTTCCAGTACCACATTGGAAGTGGGAAGACATTTCTATGGATTTTGTTACCGGATTGAGGCTCAGCAGAGGTTTTGATGCCATTTGGGTAGTGGTAGACCGTTTGACGAAGACCGCATGTTTCATTCCGATTAAGGAAACGTGGCCGGTAAGTCGTCTAGCAGAGGAGTTCACCAGGCACATAATTAGACTCCATGGAGTACCGAGGACTATCGTCTCCGACAAGGATGGACGTTTTACCTCGAGGTTTTGGCAGCAGGTACATACTGCTCTGGGGACGAGTCTCCACTTTACCACTGCCTACCACCCACAGACGGACGGTCAGTCCGAGAGGACCATTCAGACCTTAGAGGACATGTTGCGGGCATGTGTACTAGATTGGGGATAGGTATGGCCAGATCATCTCCCACTAGTAGAGTTTTCATATAATAACAGCTGGCATGCGTCTATTGGGATGGCACATTATGAGGCTTTGTACGGACGGAGATGCCGTACGCCGTTATGTTGGGATGAGCCTAGCAAGGCTGATGGAGTAGTACCAGATCAGATTCAGGATGACATCGCCCGGATCGCCTTAGTCCGGGAGAGGATGTTAGCAGCTCAGAGTCGTCAGAAGTCCTACGCCGAAAAAAGGCGTCGACCTTTGGAGTTTGGAGTAGGTGCACAGGTGTGGTTGAGAGTGTCACCTACGAGAGGAGTTAGACGTTTCGGCATTAAGGGGAAGCTGAGTCCCCGATATGTCGGTCCATTTGAGATCTTAGAGAGAGTCAGAGAGGTGGCCTACCGACTAGCACTGCCACCGAGATTAGAGGGAGTACACCCAGTTTTTCATGTATATCAGCTGCGAGAGTACATACCGGATCCTAGACACGTCATCAGTCATGAGGATCTGATAGTCGAGCCAGACCACACTTTTGTGGAGTATCCAGTAGCCGTCCTAGAGCGTAGTATTAGGCGTCTACGTTCTAAGGAGATACCGATGCTGAGGATTCAGTGGTCTAGACGAGGAGCGGATGAGGCTACCTGGGAGATAGAGGAGAGTATTAGACGTAACTACCCGGAGTTCTTTGCGGAATTAGCCGCTACCTCAATACCGACGGGTTAGTACTGCGATGATACCTTATATGACTTCTGTGATTATATGTGTAAATGATTGTTGATGTTTATGTGCTGAATGACGTGAGTAGTTGCATGTTAGAGTATAACTCGTGAGGGGAAAGATTTGGGTAGATACTTTATTCTAAGTTTCGGGACGAAACTTATTTTTAAGGGGGTACTGATGTAATACCCGAAATTTTTATTCCGTCTATTTCGGATATAAACCCGATCTCGATCCATCGATTCATATCCGTCTACTTAGTTGGACATATTATGATAAAGTTTATAATTTTATGTAGACCTCCTTCACATAAAATGATAGAACCTTTTATAAGTTTATCATTTTATGTAACTTACCTCCACATAAAATGATAGAGTTTTATAACCAATCCATACTATAACATAACCGGTATCCGTCTTTTCCGTGCATTTAATTGTCGGGATCTCGTTTCCGGACTTCACCCTTGTGCCAGCCCAGCAGTCGCCTATTCCAGCCCACTGCTTTACTTGTCCGCAGCACCAGTGCACAGCCTTCGAGCAGCCCAGCGTTGCCCAGCCCAGTCCGTGAACTACTCCAGCTTGCTTCAGCCCAGCGCCAACCCAGCTACTGGAGGAGATAACGAAGCAGCCGTTTCAGCCCAGCGCAAGCCCACGCCTGCTCTCAGCCCAGGTCGAAGACGGACCTTTGCTGCTGTCTTCTCCAGCCCAGCGTCCGTTCAGCCCAGGAAGGAGTGCTGCTGCGCCTTCTCCAACTCAGCAACGCCAGCCCAGCAACATCCAGTCAGCGCCTGCTCCTCCTCTCTCCACAGCCGTTTAAACGTAATTGATGCAGCCGTTACAATCCCATAAATCACGCTCCTACATTGCCGCTTCTGATTCCTTCCTTGCTTGTGAACGTCGCCTTCCACACTCATACAACCGATAGAGCAGCAGCTGGGAATTCATCTCTTCCGCCCTACCACACTTACCAACCATTCCTTGCAGCCATCAACGTCCAACGCAGCCTTCGTTGGATCGGACTGAACACAGTCTTCTTCTGTCTATTTCGGTAAAGATCTATATACCTACTCAGCTTCATCTCTTTAATTGATCGATCATGAGTACTCACATCTCCGTACCTGTGATGACAACCTTCATCTCGACCCCTCCGTGACAGCAGTGAGGCTGGGAGGAGTTCTCCAATCAGTGTAGCAGTAGAGCCAAGCCGAACCTTCATTCTTCTCCTCCTAACCTTTCACGCCGAGGAAGCCAGAAGCCATCCGGAACCATGTGAAAACGCCTCAGCCCAATAGCGGTTGAAGAGGTGAGCTCTCTCTTCTGCAGTCCAATTCTTGCCTCTAGATGTTAGAAATGTATAAATTATATATATACATGTTTCGGTTTTATTATGAATAGAAATCAAGCCAAGGAATTGGAGGGATAGTAAATGAGTTTTGTTGAAGTCTCCTGTAGTTCTATGTGAGTGTAACTAGATGATAATGAGAGTAGATTAGAATGCCTTAGAAATAGAAATGAAAAACTCTTTGTAGAACTCAGCTTTGTAAGTGAATAATGGTCAATGTTGAGGATTAATGTTTGAGAGTTTGAATGAAGATCCACCGTTGAATTTTGGATAGGTATTAGACGGTTATACGTAGTATAGGGTATTAAAATTTGGGAAGAAATGAACGGTCGGATTAGAAGTTATAGGCTTCCGAAGTTGGGTAGTTGAGCAGTTTTGTAAACCTTAGAATTTTGGCTAAGTATAAAATTTGTAAAGGGAGTAGTCAACTTTAGGAATTTTTATAAAACTGTTGAATGAACAGTTTGGAGAAATTCTTTCTCCTAAAGTTAGATAGGACATCATAGATAACCTAGGGATTTAAGTCGGAATTTTTATAAGCGGTTACGAATTTTATATTTGGAATCGAAGTTAGACCTTTACGATCTTCCGGAAAATAGAAACATAGGAAAAATATCAGTTTGGGACCAAGCGAAACTTTAGGAGTTAGAATATGATTTTAGAATATCAAATAGGAGTTTAGACATGAATTTTAGAATTTTCGGGAATTTCGGGACCAAGGGTAAAATGGTAATTTTACCCTAAATTAATACTGTAACTAGTTATGTCTTAATACATTATTGGATCTTAGAAGTCTTAGACTTCTAACTACGTGAGAATGTGCTAATGCACTTATCGCCTTTGGCAGGCAACTGAGTTGCTACAGTTTACAGAACGAGTGGTGCACAAAGAGTCGAGCTTTATATCAGGTAAGTCCTTTGGGCTTACTTAGCTGACTTCTAAATATGAGCATGAATGATGATAGTGGTGTGTGATTGAAATGTTTAGAGAGATAGGTTGTGATATATAATTACCGACCTATACTTGGCCTAAGAGTAACGGGCGGTGGCATTCTGCTCAGTTAGCTTGCGAGCGCTGGGGGTTTCTTTAGGGACTAGTCCATACTCGGTTTGTAGTGATGCTACCGGCGGAGGTCAGCTAGACCTACACCCAGTTGGATAAGGAACGGAGGCGAGAACTGTTAATAGCTCTCGTGCCACAACATAATTGAATAATATGAATCACTTAAATAATAGATAATAAACGGTTGAGTGTCAGCATGATGTTTTGTTTATTTTTGTTTCTGCTTGTGTTTGTGCTGTTATCATTCTACTTATATTTGGATAGTTAGCTAACGGTTGATGTGTTGTGTAGATTTGCCACAGGTTAGAGCAGATGCCGAGTGATCCAGATGGTAGTGGTCACCTGGGTTGTCGTACTTTAGGATATTTTACAGTTTCTTTATTTGTGGGATTTACAGTTGGACGGTGTCTCTTGTCGTTCTTTCCGTACTTTGTTATATTACGTTTTCCGGTTGTTAGTTGATTGGGTCACATTCATACATTGTTAAGAACTATTTTATGATTTCTGGTTTTCCTTATCTGTGCCTTGTTGTAAGATCATGTTAAGTTGTTGTAAGATCATGTTTCGAGTCATACCAAGATAACAAGAGGCGTATATAGTGAGAGATGAAATTGGAGTCCTGGACTGTGATCACGAGTTCCACAAGTCCAGCATACAAACACGGCTTGCTAGGAAAACCAGATGTCCCATGTGTAAGAGAATAGCGTTGCCTGGTATAAACCCATCAAAATGAGGATCATCCTGGTGTGCAAAAGTGAAATCCTCCTCTATCAACCTTATTCTAAGGGATTCGAATTCATTAGATGGATTCACAACCTTCTGTTTTATATTGTTCCAAAAATCAGTAGAGTTTGGTAGTAAAACTATTCTTAAAATTTTCTAGAATCGGCAAAATTGCAAGTTGCTAAGTTTGTTTCAATTCAGAGCCACAAGTTTCATTTCCTTTTATTGCATCATCTGTCTCATGAAATTGTTGCAACGTAGTTATAGTTAAGCATCTTCATATTATGAATTTTAAGTCTCAAATCATCAAGTGTTCCTGAAGATTCTGGTATGAAAATTATGGTATAAAAATTCTGGTATGAAAATTTTGGTATGAAAATTATGGTACGAAAATTCTAGTATGATAATTCTGGTATGAAAATTCTGGTATGAAAATTTTGGTATGAAAATTATGGTATGAAAATTCTGGTATGAAAATTCTGGTAGAGAATTTTCATACCAGAAATTCATACTAGAATTTTCATACCACAATTTTCATACCACATTTTTCGTACCAGAATTTTCCTACTAGAATTTTCAAACGAGAATGTTCAGGAGCGCTTGAAGATTTGAGATTTAAAATTCATAATATGAAGATGCTTATTTATAACTACGTTTTAGCAGCTTCATGAGACAAATATTGCATTAAAAGGAAATGAAGTTTGTGGTTCTGAATTGAAACAAACTCAGCAGCTTGCAACTTTGCCGATTCTAGCAAATTTTAAGACTAGGTTTATAACCAAACTCTACTGATTTTTATAACAATATAAAACAAAAGGTTCTGAATCCATCTAATGAATTCGACTCCCTCTGAAGAAGCTAGATGGAGGAGGATTTCAGCACACCGGATGATCCTTATTCTGATGGGTTTATACCAGGCAACGTTGTTCTCTTAGACATGGAACATTTGTTTTTCCTAGCAAGCCGTGTTTCTATGCAGGACTTCTTGAACTCGTGATCACAGTCCAGGACTCCAATTTCATCTCTCACTATATACGCCTCTTGTTTATCTTGGTATGACTCGAAACATGAGGCATATACGGCGAGAGATGAAATTGGAGTCCTGGACTCAAATTGGACTCCAATTTCATCTCTCACTATGAAGATGCTTATTTATAACTACGTTACAGCAGCTTCATGAGACAAATGTTGCGATAAAAGGAAATGAAGTTTGTGGCTTGGAATTGAAACAAACTCAGCAGCTTGCAACTTTGCCGATTCTAGCAAATTTTAAGACTAGGTTTACTACCAAACTCTACTGATTTTTGGAACAATATAAAACAGAAGGTTGTGAATCCATCAAATGAATTCGAATCCCTTTGAATAAGGTTGATGGAGGAGGATTTCAATTTTGCACACCAGGATGATCCTCATTTTGATGGGTTTATACCAGGCAACGCTATTCTCTTACACATGGGACATTTGGTTTTCCTAGCAAGCCGTGTTTGTATGCAGGACTTGTGGAACTCGTGATCACAGTCCAGGACTCCAATTTCATCTCTCACTATATACGCCTCATGTTTCGAGTCATACCAAGATAAACAAGATGGGTATATAGTGAGAGAAGAAATTGGAGTCCTGGACTGTGATCACGAGTTCCACAAGTCCTGCATACAAACACGGTTTGCTAGGAAAACCATATGTCCCATGTGTAAGAGAATAGCGTTGCCTGGTATGAACCCATCAAAATGAGGATCATCCTGGTGTGCAAAAGTGAAATCCTCCTCCATCAACCTTATTCAAAGGGATTCGAATTCATTAGATGGATTAACAATCTTCTGTTTTATATTGTTCCAAAAATCAGTAGAGTTTGGTAGTAAAACTAGTCTTAAAATTTTCTAGAATCGAATTCATTAGAGAATTTTCATACCAGAAATTCATACTAGAATTTTCATACCACAATTTTCATACCACAATTTTCGTACCAGAATTTTCCTACCAGAATTTTCAAACAAGAATGTTCAGGAGCGCTTGAAGATTTGAGATTTAAAATTCATAATATGAAGATGCTTATTTATAACTACGTTACAGCAGCTTCATGAGACAAATGTTGCGATAAAAGGAAATGAAGTTTGTGGCTTGGAATTGAAACAAACTCAGCAGCTTGCAACTTTGCCGATTCTAGCAAATTTTATGACTAGGTTTACTACCAAACTCTACTGATTTTTGGAACAATATAAAACAGAAGGTTGTGAATCCATCAAATGAATTCGAATCCCTTTGAATAAGGTTGATGGAGGAGGATTTCAATTTTGCACACCAGGATGATCCTCATTTTGATGGGTTTATACCAGGCAACGCTATTCTCTTACACATGGGACATTTGGTTTTCCTAGCAAGCCGTGTTTGTATGCAGGACTTGTGGAACTCGTGATCACAGTCCAGGACTCCAATTTCATCTCTCGCTGTATATGCCTCATGTTTCGAGTCATACCAAGATAAACAAGAGGCGTATATAGTGAGAGAAGAAATTGGAGTCCTGGACTGTGATCACGAGTTCCACAAATCCTGCATACAAACACGGCTTCCTAGGAAAACCAGATGTCCCATGTGTAAGAGAATAGCGTTGCCTGGTATAAACCCATCAAAATGAGGATCATCCTGGTGTGCAAAAGTGAAATCCTCCTCCATCAACCTTATTCAAAGGGATTCGAATTCATTAGATGGATTAACAACCTTCTGTTTTATATTGTTCCAAAAATCAGAAGAGTTTGGTAGTAAAACTAGTCTTAAAATTTTCTAGAATCGGCAAAATTGCAAGTTGCTGAGTTTGTTTCAATTCAGAGCTACAAGTTTCATTTCCTTTTATTGCATCATCTGTCTCATGAAGTTGTTGCAACGTAGTTATAGTTAAGCATCTTCATATTAAGAATTTTAAGTCTCAAATCTTCAAGTGTTCCTGAAGATTCTGGTATGAAAATTATGGTATTAAAATTGTGGTATGAAAGTTTTGGAATGAAAATTATGCTACGAAAATTCTAGTATGAGAATTCTAATATGAAAATTCTAGTATGAAAATTTTGGTATGAAAATTATGGTAGAGAATTTTCATACCAGAAATTCATACTAGAATTTTCATACCACAATTTTCATACCACAATTTTCGTACCAGAATTTTCGTACCAGAATTTTCATACGAGAATGTTCAGGAGCGCTTGAAGATTTGAGATTTAAAATTCATAATATGAAGATGCTTATTTATAACTACGTTGCAGCAGCTTCATGAGACAAATGTTGCGATAAAAGGAAATGAAGTTTGTGGCTTGGAATTGAAACAAACTCAGCAGCTTGCAACTTTGCCGATTCTAGCAAATTTTAAGACTAGGTTTACTACCAAACTCTACTGATTTTTGGAACAATATAAAACAGAAGGTTGTGAATCCATCAAATGAATTCGAATCCCTTTGAATAAGGTTGATGGAGGAGGATTTCAATTTTGCACACTAGGATGATCCTCATTTTGATGGGTTTATACCAGGCAACACTATTCTCTTACACATGGGACATTTGGTTTTCCTAGCAAGCCGTGTTTGTATGCAGGACTTGTGGAACTCGTGATCACAGTCCAGGACTCCAATTTCATCTCTCACTATATACGCCTCATGTTTCGAGTCATACCAAGATAAACAAGAGGCGTATATAGTGACAGAAGAAATTGGAGTCCTGCACTGTGATCACGAGTTCCACAAGTCCTGCATACAAACACGGCTTGCTAGGAAAACCAGATGTCCCATGTGTAAGAGAATAGCGTTGCCTGGTATAAACCCATCAAAATGAGGATCATCCTGGTGTGCAAAAGTGAAATCCTTCTCCATCAACCTTATTCAAAGGGATTCGAATTCATTAGATATGTAACGCCCCAAATTTTGGCGCGTTTTCGATTTTTTATTTTCCTACTTATATCGGTATGTTATTAGATTTAATATTTTATTTAAAGTACTTTTACGACTTAAAAATAGCTTTCCGAGTATATTCACATTTTGTTGTTTACTTTCGGAATGGTTCGAAAAATCTTCCCGATTTGAAAATTCCGTTCCGTTCATTTAATCGAGTTTTGCCCTATTCCCTTTCTCTCTATCCTTTATTCTTTTTCTTTTCTCCTTCTTTTTCCTTTTTCTTCTTTTCTTCTTGTCTTCTTCTGCCTTGTTTGTTTCGGTTGGTGAGAAGCTGCTGCAGCTTTCTGCCTGGGCTAGGGCACAACAACTCGACCCCTCGCTCCCCGTCCTGCAGTCTGCCCCGCGACCTCTCGCCCTCCTCCTATGATGACCACCCGCCCAGGCTGTCTCCCTCTTCTCTGTCATTCTCTTCTCTCAACCTCACCTTCTCTCCATCTCTCCCTACTCCCATTTCACTCTCCCCCTCTCTTCGGTTCACGAATTGAAGGCCGCCGCCGCCTCAGTGCCGCTAGGATCCCGCCGGGAAGAGCCGACACAGCCTCGCCCCGCCTCGAGCCGCCTGGGCTGCCGGAACGGTGAGTGGCCGCCTCTATCCCTCCCTCCTTTCTCTTTTCCTTTCCTCCCCTGTATGTGACAGCCCGGTGCCCTAATTGTGTGTAGCAACCGCCGAAATCGGGGCCACCGCCGACTGCTGCCGGATTCGCCGCCTGCACGCCGGCCCCCTCCTTTCCTCCGCTGGGCAGCCGCAAGATTCCATGCCCTTCTCCTTCTTCTGAGTCGCGTTAACAGGAGGTTGAAGAAGAGTGGATTAATTACAAATTTTGCCCCTCTTTTTAATTAATTCAGTTTTGTCCCCAGTTTATTGATAATTACAGTTTCTACCCAGATGTTTGAAATGAAATAATAGTGCCCCGCTGATATATATATATTTGCAAGTTTGGCCCTATGTTTTAGAAATGTGCAGATTTATCCTTGTGAATGAATGACAAATTTGGCCCAAAGTTATTTTCGGAAATTGGCCTAAGTTTCTTGAGTTCCATATTTATGGCCCGGAAATCTAATTGCGGATTTTGACCTATGTTTGTATAATTTTATAAATCCCCGGAAATGTTTTTACGAGTGTTAACCTTGGTATTGAAAACGGATTTTTCTTAGATTTATATACTTAGAATCCTCCGTTCAAAATTTAGCATATGAGCTAAATTTCCTTAGCTTTGGTCTTAGGTTCGGAAGTGGCCGTTATAGACCAACAAATCCAATCTCGACGTCCGTAGATCATCTTCAACCTCGGATCGTGTGTGAGTACCTTCTTCCTCGATCTAGTTATGTTTAGTGGTAGAATCATGCTAGGTTGAATCTAGCATAACGTAGAGCAAATGCCATGTAGTGGCCATGAACCCTAGGTATTAGTTATTGGATATGGAACTTGTTGCTTTACCTTTCTTACGATCTTATGAAGATCCTCGAGATAATAGATTGGACCTAGCATGCTAGAGTTAGATATCATATATATATATGTTGGAGACTAGAAGTCCGAGAACTTCTAGCTTTTTAGTTGGTTATTGATAGAGTGCTTCACTTGGTCAGGCTTAGAGCGTTTTCCTGCGGGAAGTTGAGAGTGGTTTCGAGTTACCTTGAGAGAGGTAAGTCCTCGGACTTACTTAGCCGCTTTTATGCCTTATTTGGATATATATGGTGGTGTGTGCTTTACCTTTGTTTATAATCATGAAAATGGATTAGGATTTACTTGACCTTATTTATTGGCCCATCGTTACTAC
Source organism: Fagopyrum homotropicum (assembly GCA_033239125.1). Lineage (NCBI taxonomy): Eukaryota > Viridiplantae > Streptophyta > Magnoliopsida > Caryophyllales > Polygonaceae > Fagopyrum > Fagopyrum homotropicum. The sequence goes on from BSWB01000003.1 coordinate 32,524,382, forward strand.
TATTATTATTATCGGGCGGTGACATCACCGCTCAGTTTCCCGAGGGAGACTGGGGGGATCTCTGCGACCAGGCCATACACGGTATACGGGCGGGCTTCTTCATCACTCCCACAGGGTATACGGGTTGGGCGCCGCCACACTCCTGTTGGTTACACGGGGACAGAGGCGAGAGTTATAAGACTCTCGTGTCACACTTTAAACCAATGAATTAGATATGGAATAACCTAAAAAGATACTATGTAATAAATGATCATGTTGTGTGCTTTGTGTGCTCATGTGTGTGTTTGTGCCATGTTATTCTTATAATGCATAGAATGTGAGCTAACGGTTTAAAACCGTTTTGTGTAGACGACTTGCAGGTTAGAGATGCCGCCGAGTGAGGTGGAGGAGTGGACAGCCGAGTGGTCTCCGTACATCATAGGACGGGGATGTTTTTGGGGGTTTTATTTGTTGTCGGATTATGTCTTGTTGTACGATTGGATTCCTTTACGTTGTGTCGTTTTGAGGACTCGGCTGAGTTTCCAACTTGTATCCCTTCCTTTCTTTTCTTGCATACATTATAAACTACTTTTGAGTTTTATGCCTTTAATTTGTGCCTTGTTCGAAAGGTCCGGTGAACTTGTTGTCAGGCTAAGGGTCGGGACCCATTGTGAGGTCCCAACCCGTAGCATCCCGAGTCCCGCGGATTCGGGGCGTTACAAAGTGGTATCAAAGCCCTAGGTTGACAACAATGGCACTCGCAACCTTCTAAAGGCCGAATGAGGAATAAACAGAACCCCTCGGGTTCTGACTTTTCGTTTTCAAAATTCATATGCATGAGTCGGGATTGGGTTAGAATGTACGGGACCTCCACTCCTCACGCAAACCTCGGCGACGTAGATTTCTGGACTTGATGTATACTCATAGTTGCATAGCTCTATATATACATATATATGGCCTTAGGATGTTTCTTGGACTTGTATGTACTTAGATATACATGTGACCTTAGGATGTTTGGGCTTTTATGCCTTGTTTGTACCATGGATTTTGGCTTCTTACTTATCATGCTTTAATAAGTCTTTGTCATATAATACTATAAGTACGACATACACATCAAATTAATTACTCCTAAATAAACGCGAACGATACCAGATGGCACGTACGAGAGCGACCGCTTATGTAGGACCCGTCCGGGGTAGAGCACCACTTCCTCCTACCGTCCCGAGACGAGGGCGAGTAGGGAGACCTCCAGGTACGAGAGGTCGGGGACGTATCCCCATTGCAGACCTACCCGCTGTGGATCCGCCAGTAGCTGAGATTCCTGTAGAGGACGTAGCAGAGAGTGTCATCCCCGAGGGAAGGGAAGGGACACTTGTGAGGTCTGGAGCGCGTAGTTCCTCTTCTGCTAGGACCGGTGGAGCATCGATTGGGGCTACCGTGTTCGAGGATTATGTACGTCGAGTTGAGGAGGCGTATAGGACTGGAGCACCACCTCCAGCACCACCGGTGCCGGTACCTGCACCTGCACCTGCACCTGCACCTGCACCCGCGAGATCGGCTGAGGTCTCACAGAGGGTTACACAGACTAGGGTCGTACCCGAGATTGTTACACCAGCAGTAGTTATACCCGCACCGGTTGTAGAGATTGCTAGGGCTGGAGACGGGCTGAGGTCTCCTGGACCTGATTCTTGGTTGAAGGCTTTCAACCAGCAGCACGTACCTTACTTTGACGGGAAGGTAGGGTTAGAGGTCGAGCATTGGATCGGGCATGTGGAGACAGCACTTGAGGCGATCCGTTGCCCAGAAGAGAGGCAGGTAGAGGTGGTCCAGACATTGTTTAGAGAGCAGGCCCACTACTGGTGGAGGTCGGTACGAGGAGGTGTGACTAGGATGGACCAGTTGCTGAGACTTGTTAGAGAGACTTTCTGCCCAGATTCGTTGAGGAGAGACCGAGTCCAGGATTTCTTAGAGGCTGGGTTTGAGGACGTCCCAGTTATCGATGCGATCCGACGTTTCAGAGCGGAGTTGGCTTTGCTGGGGCCCGCCGCACCTCCGGCGGACCAACATGTTTATCTCTTTTCTAGGAGATTGAGGGAGTCTACTCGGGCATACCTTGCAGGATTCCGTTGTGAGTCTTTGGCCGAGTACCAGGACCGAGCCTCGGCATACGAGAGAGACAGACTGGGAGCTAGGAGAGGGGCGCAGTCCGGAGGACCGGACAAGCGTCAGAGGACTGGACCCACTGGTTTGGGGGCAGGAGCCTCAGGACAGGGCCGTGGTCCGGCTCAGGGACATACAGGACATCTGCCTGCTACTCAGGCGCCAGGCAGAGGGAGGCAGTGTTTCAACTGTGGAGGAGATGATCATCTTAGGCCCGATTGCAGGAAGCCTCCAGTGACATGCTTCTCTTGTGGTCAGACGGGCCACAGGGCAGCTTTTTGCAGACGGGGAGGGGCACCGTCACAGCAGGGGTCTTCACCTGCTAGCGGGGCAGGTAGAGGACAGAGGCCACCTCAGTTTCCGGCTCAGGGTTTTCAGCAGAGAGGTCTTAGTCAGTCTCATACACAGGGATCAGCCCAGGGACAGGGCCGAGGTAGAGGCCGTGGTGGAGGCACCCAGGGGTCTGGAGGCACTCAGGCCAGGGTTTTTGAGTTGAGGAGCGCCGTTGATCCAGCAGCGCCGGACGCTACAGGTAATATTCGGACTAATGACTTCCCTTTCAGGGTATTATATGATATTGGTGCTACGTACTTCTTTATTTCGATGATTTTGTAGCTAGGTTGTCCTTATTTACAATAGAGGGGAGACCCTTCTTCATGGGGCTACCCGATAGGAAGGTAAGGTTAGTGGTACCCGAAAGGTACCCGGTTGTCCCATTCGTTGGGAAAACCGTACTGGGGTAGCCGACTTCCATGTCACGCACCTGGTGCATGAAGAAGTCATCTTAGGGATAGATGAGAAGGACCGCCATCAAGCTGCTTTGGACGTTAGACGAAGGACCGCAGCGATCTCCACGGGAACGAGACCTGAGGCTTCTACTGTTGCCGCACAAGGAAGAATACATAAGGAGGGAGTATGGTGTACTGGAACCATTATAGGACTATTCGTGGAATACCAGGAGATGCACAAAGTGACCAACAAGGGTGGAGAAGGCCGAAGCTGTGAAGCCGGATGTCGACTTGAGATATCCGGGGAGTATATGAAAGATTAAGATTTGAACCCTTATGGTCGGATTGATATTGCACCTACTTGAAGGAATGATACAAGCGTATGAAGAATACGAAGAACTCCCCCAATGGGTTGGGATTTCATGAGGTCAAATGTTTGGAAGCACAGTTAAGCCCTATAGTTGGACCCTTCCGGTTGCAGCTTAGAAGATTTTCTTATCACCATTCCTTAGAGGCGGGGTAGATCTTTGGTATCATGACCACCTGTCAAGTATAAATGCAAGGGTCGTAGTCCCTTCTAAGATTAAGTTAAGATTTTCTTGTCACTATTTAATAATAGAGTTTTGAGAGTTAAAGAGGAGATTTATAGGTACAACTGTTTTGATTTGCTTGGAGGAATGATGGGTTTGAAGTGTACAAGTGATTCTTCAAGACAAGGCCTTGATCAAGTATTGAGGAATGATAAGTAATAGCATACGGGTCTCGATAGTAGAAGCGGTGTGATGTAAAATACTTCCTTCATCACTTAGAATTTGCAACAAGAATTGAGGAAATATAACATCAAAGTTTGGTCTGACAAGAACCAAAGCCAACGGTGTGAGCTGGAAGTTCGAACTTCTTTGTTAGAGGCAAACAAGGAAGAAACATAATGGAAATGTCGTAGTGAAAGGACCCGAGAAGAAGTTAAGCTTCCGATATATCGGACTTTTTAGAAATCTTAGCGCAAGTTGGGAAAGTGATTTTACTGGTTGGAGTGACCGCCAAGAGTAGAGAGTGTTCACCCGGCGTTCCTGTGTATCAGTCGAGGGAGTACATACATGACTCGAGAAAGATTGTCAGTTATGGTGATTTAGCTGTAGACGGAGTATAGTATCTTTGGTTTAGTTTTACGCCGAATTAGTAGCTTGATAGAATCGACGGGTTATACCCAGTCCTTCCCTTAATGTGTATATGTGCGATGTTATATGTTGTTTGTGCCGTGAGAGAACGGGTTTTATGACCGGTTATAGTTATATTGCGATAGTGGTTGGAGTAGTTTTAGTGTATATAGATTAGAAGGTCTAAGCCTTCCTTGTTATGAGTTTCTACCTCGGCCTTAGGGACCGAGAAGTTCGACGTATATCAAGTTTCGGGACGAAACTTCTTTTTAGGGGGATCTAATGTAACGCCCCAAATTTTGGCGCGTTTTCGATTTTTTATTTTCCTACTTATATCGGTATGTTATTAGATTTAATATTTTATTTAAAGTACTTTTACGACTTAAAAATAGCTTTTCGAGTATATTCACATTTTGTGGTTTACTTTCGGAATGGTTCGAAAAATCTTCCCGATTTGAAAATTCCGTTCCGTTCATTTAATCGAGTTTTGCCCTATTCCCTTTCTCTCTATCCTTTATTCTTTTTCTTTTCTCCTTCTTTTTCCTTTTTCTTCTTTTCTTCTTGTCTTCTTCTGCCTTGTTTGTTTCGGTTGGTGAGAAGCTGCTGCAGCTTTCCGCCTGGGCTAGGGCACAGCAACTCGACCCCTCGCTCCCCGTCCTGCAGTCTGCCCCGCGACCTCTCGCCCTCCTCCTATGATGACCACCCGCCCAGGCTGTCTCCCTCTTCTCTGTCATTCTCTTCTCTCAACCTCACCTTCTCTCCATCTCTCCCTACTCCCATTTCACTCTCCCCCTCTCTTCGGTTCACGAATTGAAGGCCGCCGCTGCCTCAGTGCCGCTAGGATCCCGTCGGGAAGAGCCGACACAGCCTCGCCCCGCCTCGAGCCGCCTGGGCTGCCGGAACGGTGAGTGGCCGCCTCTATCCCTCCCTCCTTTCTCTTTTCCTTTCCTCCCCTGTATGTGACAGCCCGGTGCCCTAATTGTGTGTAGCAACCGCCGGAATCGGGGCCACCGCCGACTGCTGCCGGATTCGCCGCCTGCACGCCGGCCCCCTCCTTTCCTCCGCTGGGCAGCCGCAAGATTCCATGCCCTTCTCCTTCTTCTGAGTCGCGTTAACAGGAGGTTGAAGAAGAGTGGATTAATTACAAATTTTGCCCCTCTTTTTAATTAATTCAGTTTTGTCCCCAGTTTATTGATAATTACAGTTTCTACCCAGATGTTTGAAATGAAATAATAGTGCCCCGCTGATATATATATATTTGCAAGTTTGGCCCTATGTTTTAGAAATGTGCAGATTTATCCTTGTGAATGAATGACAAATTTGGCCCAAAGTTATTTTCGGAAATTGGCCTAAGTTTCTTGAGTTCCATATTTATGGCCCGGAAATCTAATTGCGGATTTTGACCTATGTTTGTATAATTTTATAAATCCCCGGAAATGTTTTTACGAGTGTTAACCTTGGTATTGAAAACGGATTTTTCTTAGATTTATATACTTAGAATCCTCCGTTCAAAATTTAGCATATGAGCTAAATTTCCTTAGCTTTGGTCTTAGGTTCGGAAGTGGCCGTTATAGACCAACAAATCCAATCTCGACGTCCGTAGATCATCTTCAACCTCGGATCGTGTGTGAGTACCTTCTTCCTCGATCTAGTTATGTTTAGTGGTAGAATCATGCTAGGTTGAATCTAGCATAACGTAGAGCAAATGCCATGTAGTGGCCATGAACCCTAGGTATTAGTTATTGGATATGGAACTTGTTGCTTTACCTTTCTTACGATCTTATGAAGATCCTCGAGATAATAGATTGGACCTAGCATGCTAGAGTTAGATATCATATATATATATGTTGGAGACTAGAAGTCCGAGAACTTCTAGCTTTTTAGTTGGTTATTGATAGAGTGCTTCACTTGGTCAGGCTTAGAGCGTTTTCCTGCGGGAAGTTGAGAGTGGTTTCGAGTTACCTTGAGAGAGGTAAGTCCTCGGACTTACTTAGCCGCTTTTATGCCTTATTTGGATATATATGGTGGTGTGTGCTTTACCTTTGTTTATAATCATGAAAATGGATTAGGATTTACTTGACCTTATTTATTGGCCCATCGTTACTACTATTATTATTATCGGGCGGTGACATCACCGCTCAGTTTCCCGAGGGAGACTGGGGGGATCTCTGCGACCAGGCCATACACGGTATACGGGCGGGCTTCTTCATCACTCCCACAGGGTATACGGGTTGGGCGCCGCCACACTCCTGTTGGTTACACGGGGACAGAGGCGAGAGTTATAAGACTCTCGTGTCACACTTTAAACCAATGAATTAGATATGGAATAACCTAAAAAGATACTATGTAATAAATGATCATGTTGTGTGCTTTGTGTGCTCATGTGTGTGTTTGTGCCATGTTATTCTTATAATGCATAGAATGTGAGCTAACGGTTTAAAACCGTTTTGTGTAGACAACTTGCAGGTTAGGGATGCCGCCGAGTGAGGTGGAGGAGTGGACAGCCGAGTGGTCTCCGTACATCATAGGACGGGGATGTTTTTGGGGGTTTTATTTGTTGTCGGATTATGTCTTGTTGTACGATTGGATTCCTTTACGTTGTGTCGTTTTGAGGACTCGGCTGAGTTTCCAACTTGTATCCCTTCCTTTCTTTTCTTGCATACATTATAAACTACTTTTGAGTTTTATGCCTTTAATTTGTGCCTTGTTCGAAAGGTCCGGTGAACTTGTTGTCAGGCTAAGGGTCGGGACCCATTGTGAGGTCCCAACCCGTAGCATCCCGAGTCCCGCGGATTCGGGGCGTTACAAGATGGATTAACAACCTTCTGTTTTATATTGTTCCAAAAATCAGTAGAGTTTGGTAGTAAAACTTGTCTTAAAATTTTCTAGAATCGGCAAAATTGCAAGTTGCTAAGTTTGTTTCAATTCAGAGCCACAAGTTTCATTTCCTTTTATTGCATCATCTGTCTCATGAAGTTGTTGCAACGTAGTTATAGTTAAGCATTTTCATATTATGAATTTAAGTCTCAAATCTTCAAGTGTTCCTGAAGATTCTGGTATGAAAATTATGGTATAAAAATTGTGGTATGAAAGTTTTGGAATGAAAATTATGGTACGAAATTCTAGTATGAGAATTCTAATATGAAAATTCTAGTATGAAAATTTTGGTATGAAAATTATGGTATGAAAATTCTGGTAGAGAATTTTCATACCAGAAATTCATACTAGAATTTTCATACCACAATTTTCATACCACAATTTTCGTACCAGAATTTTCGTACCAGAATTTTCCTACCAGTATTTTCAAACGAGAATGTTCAGGAGCGCTTGAAGATTTGAGATTTAAAATTCATAATATGAAGATGCTTATTTATAACTACGTTGCAGCAGCTTCATGAGACAAATGTTGCGATAAAAGGAAATGAAGTTTGTGGCTTGGAATTGAAACAAACTCAGCAGCTTGCAACTTTGCCGATTCTAGCAAATTTTAAGACTAAGTTTACTACCAAACTCTACTGATTTTTGGAACAATATAAAACAGAAGGTTGTGAATCCATCAAATGAATTCGAATCCCTTTGAATAAGGTTGATGGAGGAGGATTTCAATTTTGCACACCAGGATGATCCTCATTTTGATGGGTTTATACTAGGCAACGCTATTCTCTTACACATGGGACATTTGGTTTTCCTAGCAAGCCGTGTTTGTATGCAGGACTTGTGGAACTCGTGATCACAGTCCAGGACTCCAATTTCATCTCTCGCTGTATATGCCTCATGTTTCGAGTCATACCAAGATAAACAAGAGGCGTATATAGTGAGAGATGAAATTGGAGTCCTGGACTGTGATCACGAGTTCCACAAGTCCTGCATACAAACACGGCTTGCTAGGAATACCAGATGTCCCATGTGTAAGGGAATAGCGTTGCCTGGTATAACCCATCAAAAGGAGGATCATCCTGGTGTGCAAAAGTGAAATCCTCCTCCATCAACCTTATTCAAAGGGATTCGAATTCATTAGATGGATTCACAACCTTCTGTTTGTAATATCCGGAATTTTTATTCCGTCTATTTCCGTTATAAAATAGATCTCGATCAATGGACCCATATCCGTCTACTGAGTTAGACATATTATTATAGGATTTGTCATTTTATGTAGATTCATTCACATAAAATGATAGAATCCTTTAAATAGTTTATCATTTTATGTAGCTTACTTCCGCATAAAATGATAGAATCCTTAAAATAGTTTATCATTTTATGTAGCTTACTTCCGCATAAAATGATAGAATCCTTAACCGATCTTAATCTATAATAAACTCCCTATCCGCCTAGTCCGTATATTTATACGTCGGAATCTTGTCCGGCCAGAAAACTCGCTAATTTAAGGAGCCGTCCGTAGCCAATTTCAGCCCATCTGTTGCTCTATATTTAGCCTCAACGGACCCAGCCCACTAGCCAACTCCAGCAGCCCACTGCTGCCTTGCTCCTCTGCGGCCCAACTTGCCAGCCTTCAGCCAGTTCGGCCCTGCAGCCTTCAGCTCAGCCCAGCAGCAGCACAGCTCCAGCCCAGCAGTAGCACTCCAGCGCAGTCCATTCCAGCCCAGAAGAGTTGCTGTTTTGCCTCTCCAGCCCAGCGTCCAATTCAGCCCAGGAGAGGGATGTTGTTCCGCCTTCTCCAGCTCAGCAACTCCAGCCGTTTCATGAGGATCTCAGCAGCCGTTACACGAGATCAATGCAGACAATCAAGGCTCCACAAATCTCGCTCTCTCTCCTCTGCTGCGTTATCTCCTTCCTCTCTACGTTTCCTTTTCTTCTGCACACACCCAGCAGCGTCAAGAGGTAAGTACAACAACCTTGTTCTTCTGTCTCCACCTTATTCTCTCTACCGACCCATCTGTGTACAACACTCACCATCCTTCTCTACTCGTTCTTCGTCCGGCACTGCTAGGTCTCAAACTGCAGCCACCTACATAACCGCAAGGTTGAGTCCATCGAGTTACAGCTACTGCAGAGCCGTCTCCTTCTGTCCCTATTGGTAAGACGATCCTTCTCCATCTGTTATCTTATGGATATCATAGCTACAATGACTCATTACCCTTCTTTTTATTCCGATCACATTTCCAACGGTTGCAGCAGTGAGATCAACCAGCAGGCTCGGTTTTGGTACAGATTGGAACCAACAACAAATTAACCTTCTAGCTGCAACCCGGTAAGAGCCTATACTTGGATTAAAATAGGTTTCCGATTAGTTTAAGGGGAAGGTTATTGTATAATCTTATGTATGAATACCGATTCCTTAATGTTAGATTGATGAGCTGCTGTAGTCGACCTTGAGCATAGTTAATATACTAATAGGTAGCTTCTGAAAGTATAAATAAAATGATAGACATAAGGGGCTGCTGTAAAATCCAAGTTATTCCTTCAGCTTTTAGGTTATAAACTGCCTATCTTGTCGGCCAATTATTGAACGTTTGGATAAAGATCCACCATTGAATTTTGGATATGTTGTAGATGGATATATTTAGTTTAGCATATTAAAATTTGGGAAGAAATGAACGGTCGGATTAGAAGTTATGAGCTCTCGAAGTTAGGTAGTTGAGCAGTTTTGGTAAACTTAAGTTTTTGGCTAAGTATAGGAATTTTGAGTGAAGTAGTCAACTTTGTGAATTTTTATAAAAATATCGGCTGAACAGTTTTGAGGAATTCTTCCTCCTAAGGTTAGATAGAACCTCATAGATGATCTAGAGATTTAATTCGGAATTATTATAAGCTGTTAAGAATTTTATATTTTGAACCGAAGTTAGACCTTTACGATTCTTCCGGAAAATAGAAACATAGAAAAAAATGTCAGTTTGGAACCCAATAAAATTTTAGGAGTTAGAATATAAATTTAGAACCTCAAATAGGACTTTAGACATGAATTTTAGGGTTTTCGAGAAAATCGGAACCAAGGGTAAAATGGTCATTTTACCCTAAACTAATACTGTAACTAGTATGTCTTAATACCTTATTCGATCTTAGAAGTTTTAGACTTCTATCTACGTGAGAGTGTGGTAATACACTTATCGCCTTTGGCAGGCAACTGAGTTGCTACAGTTTACAGAACGAGTGGTTTACAAAGAGTCGAGTATTATAACAGGTAAGTCCTTTGGGCTTACTTAGCTGACTTCTAAATATGAGTATAAATGATGATGGTGGTGTGTGATTGAAATGTTTAGAGAGATAGGTTGTGATATATAATTACCGACCTATATTTTGGCCTAAGAGTAACGGGCGGTGGCATTCTGCTTAGTAGCTTGCGGGCGCTGGGGGTTTCTTTCGGGACTAGTCCATACTTGGTTTGTAGTGATGCTACTAGTGGAAGTCAGCTAGACCTACACAAGTTGGATAAGGAACGGAGGCGAGAACTAATAATAATTCTCGTGCCACAACTTAAATTGAATAATGTGAATCATTTAAATAATAGATAATAAACGGTTGAGTGCCAACATGATGTTTGTTTATTTTTGTTTCTGCGTGTGTTTGTGTTGTTATCATTTTGCTTATATTTGGATAGTTAGCTAACTGTTGATATGTTGTTTAGATTTGACACAGGTTAGAGCAGATGCCGAGTGATCCAGATGGTAGTGGTCAGCCGGGGTGTCGTACTTTAGGACGTTTTACAGTTTCTGCATTTGTGGGTTTTACAGTTGAACCTTGTTTCCTTTCGTACTTTGTTATATTACGTTTTCCGGCTGTAGTTGATCTGGTCACATTCATGCATTATTAAGAACTATTTTATGATTTCTGGTTTTTCCTTATCTGTGCCTTGTTGTAAGATCTTGTTAAGTTGTTGTCAAACTAAGGTCGGAACCCACTGTGCGGTCCTAACCAGTAACTCCCTAAGTTGTAAAATTTGGGGTGTTACAACATGGTATCAAAGCTCTAGGTTGGCAACAATGGCACTTGAATCTTCTAAAAAGGTCATATAAGTAAATAAAGAGAACCCGAAAAGGGTCTGAGTTTTCCAAAGAGAATTTTGGTTTTAAAATGCATACAGAGTCGGGTTGGGATAGAAAGTACGGATGACCACCACTACCTCTGCGGATCTCGGTATTCTTAGAATAATTATAGACTTTTACTGTTATGATAGATTAGCTAGTTTATAACTGTAGCTATTACTATTCGTGCAGATGGCACGTACTAGGGCTGCCCAAGTGACTGGCCGAGGTAGGGGTCGTCCCCCCGTTCCCCCAGTCAGACAAGATCGAGCTGATAGCACCCCTACTGTTAGAGGGCGTGGTCTTGGGGGTAGACCTCCACTAGGGAGAGGTCGAGGACGAGTTCCTCGAGAGGACCCACCTGCACCCAGCATACCAGAGGCTGCTGTGGAAGAGGTAGCCGAGAGTGTAGGCCCCGAGGTCAGTCCTGAGACCGCCGCTAGGTCTGGAGCGCAAGGAGCACGTTCTACTGAGTCAGGACGTGTTTCTATTGGAGCATCTGAGTATAGGGAGTTCAGAGCCTATGTTGAGCGCAGGGAGGAAGCTGCCAGAGTTGAGAGGCTTACTCAGGTACCACCGGTGGTACCGGCTAGGTCAGCTCAGGTGACACAGGGAGTGTCTCAGGTGCCGGCTGTATCTGAGAGGAGGGCTGATGCTGATAGAGCACCTATTGGGTCCAGAGCACCGAGACCGGATGAGTGGTTGAAGGCTTTCAACTCTCAGAAGGTCCCCTCATTCAGCGGAGAGATAGGGCTAGAGGTGGAGCACTGGATAGGGAAGATTGAGACTGCTTTGGAGGCAATACGTTGCCCCGTGGATCGACAGGTAGATTTGATACAGACCTGTTTCACAGATGATGCTCATTCATGGTGGCGTACCATTCGTGGCCGAGTCACCAGCTGGGAGCAGATGAGGAACATTGTTAGAGACAGGTACCGTCAAGTTTCGCTGAGGAGGGAGAGATTCCAGGATTTCATTGAGGCGGGATTTGAGGATATCCCGATTGCTGCAGCCATAAAGAAGTTTCAGAAAGAGTTGACTTTGCTTGGACCATCTGCACCTCCAGAAGAGCAGCATGTTTACCTTTTCTCCAGGAGGTTGAGAGAGAGTACCCAATCCTACCTGGCTGGATTCCGCTGTGAGACCTTGTCTGATTATCAGGATATGGCCTCTGCTTATGAGAGAGATAAGCCAGCTTCTAGGAAAGCAGCTCAGTCTAGTGGGCCGGATAAGCGGTAGAGGACAGGACATGCTGGTAGCAGTGCAGCAGTAGCAGGTTATGGTCGAGGACAGACTCAGGGGAGGTCCAGCAACCACTCTACAGTTCGGACTCCCGGTGGAGATCGACAGTGCTTTAACTGTGGTGGCCGTGATCACATTAAGACGGATTGCCCGAAACCACCTATCACTTGCTTCACTTGTGGGAAGCCGGGACACAGAGCTACTTTCTGCCGTCACGGCAAGGCTCCTTCTCAGCAGGGATCTTCTCCTACAGGTGCTGAGAAGAGTGTACAGAGACCCCCTCAGTACCGAGCTCCGAGTCAGCAGCAGCAGTACCGGGCTCCAGGACATCCTGCTTCATACAGTACTGCACAGGGATCAGGTCGTGGCAGGGGACGTGGTAGTACCACTGACACCAGAGGAGGACCATCGAGAGTGTTCGAGCTGAGGAACACTGAGCAGCATGCAGCACCTGCGACCACAGGTACTATTTGGATCCATGACTTACCTGTGAGAGTTTTATTTGATACGGGTGCTACGCACTCATTTATATCAGATGCATGTGTAGATAGGTTGTCCTTAGCTACAGTAGAGGGTGTACCTTTTGTGGTTGGGTTACCAGATGGGGGTAAGGTTAGAGGATCTCGAGAGATTTATGACTGCCCTATTCACCTGGGAGGCCGGATTTGGTTAGTAGATTTTCTAGTTATGCCCTTAGCCCATGAGGACGTGATACTGGGGATGGATTGGATGACTAGGCATGGAGCAGTCTTGGATATTGGTAGGAGGACTGTGACTGTCGCCACGGAGGAGGGTCACAGAGTGATATTCCGAGGTTGGGACCTCGGAAAGACCGGCACAGTTATCAGCGCAGTGAGAGCAACCAGATTGATAGCACAGGGTTGCGAGGCCTTCTGGTGTTATGCCATGAAGGAGCGCAAGAGCCTGACAGTAGAGGAAATACCAGTCGCATGCGAGTTTGCAGAGGTCTTCAGGGACGACTTACCAGGGCTACCTCCACAGAGGAGTGTGGACTTTAGCATCGAGTTAGAGCCGGGCACGAGACCGATCTCGAAGGCCCCGTACCGCATGGCCCCGATAGAGCTGCTTGAGCTGAAGAAGCAGTTAGAGGAGTTAGTAGAGAAGGGCTTCATACGCCCTAGTGTTTCTCCCTGGGGCGCACCAGTATTGTTTGTGAGGAAGAAGGATGGATCGATGAGACTGTGTATCGACTACAGGGAGTTGAACAAGGTCACCATCAAGAATAAGTATCCACTACCTCGCATAGATGATCTGCTAGACCAGCTACATGGGGCGTCAGTGTTCTCGAGGATAGATTTGAGATCGGGTTATCACCAGCTGAGGGTGAGAGATCAGGACATACCTAAGACGGTATTCCGGACTAGGTATGGTCATTATGAGTTTGTAGTGATGTCATTCGGGCTCACTAATGCGCCAGCAGTATTTATGGAGTTGATGAATGGGATTTTCATCGACTTCTTAGACCAGTTTGTAGTGGTCTTCATTGACGACATTCTAGTTTACTCTAGAAGTCGAGAGGAGCATGCCGGACACTTGAGGACAGTGTTGCAGATTCTACAGGATAGTCAGCTATATGCTAAACTATCCAAGTGTGAGTTCTGGATGTCAGAGGTGGCGTTCCTAGGCCATGTGGTGACTACTGAGGGGATTAAGGTCGACCCAGCGAAGATTGAGTCAGTGTCATCTTGGCAACCTCCGAAGAATGTTAAGGAGGTTCACAACTTCCTTGGATTGGCAGGGTATTACCGTCGGTTTGTGGAAGGGTTTTCCCTGATCGCTCGACCACTTACTTCTCTCCTAAGGAAGACTACTCGGTTCGTCTGGTCCGAGCAGTGTCAGCAGAGTTTTGAGGAGCTGAAGAGGAGATTGACGTCTGCTCCGATCTTAGCACAGCCTGAGGGTACAGAGGACTTTGTAGTGTACAGTGACGCATCCAAGCTGGGCTTGGGGTGTGTCTTGATGCAGAGGGGTAAGGTCATAGCATATGCGTCTCGACAGCTGAAGACGTATGAGGAGAACTACCCCACCCATGACCTGGAGTTAGCTGCGGTAGTACATGCTCTTAAGATCTGGCGTCATTATCTCTATGGAGCGACCTGTCAGATCTTCACAGACCATAAGAGTCTGAAGTACATATTCACTCAGCGGGAGTTGAATAACCGCCAGAGGCGGTGGCTAGAGTTGATCAAGGATTTTGACCTTGAGATTCTCTACCACCCCGGAAAGGCGAATGTAGTTGCTGACGCTTTGAGTCGGAAGACGCCTCGGGAGAAGGCGATAGCTCGGTCGACAGTACAGCCACAGTTACAGAGAGACTTAGCTTGGTTGGAGGTAGAGATCCAGTTCCCCGATACAGCTCATCAATTAGCCACCTTAGAGTTACTTCCTGACCTGTTGGGTGAGATCCGACAGAAGTAGGAGACCTGTCCGACTTTGACCCGGATCCGAGACCGGATGTCACGAGATGAGGCACCTCAGTTCACTATCGGTGCCGATGGAGTGATGAGACGACAGGACCGTGTCTGTGTGCCATCAGACAGTGAGCTGAGACAGAGGATACTAGGTGAGGCTCATGCTACCCCTTACTTCGTACATCCAGGAGCGAGTAAGATGTATAAGGACGTAAGACGTTCCTTCTGGTGGGGTGGTTTGAAGCCTGATGTGGCCCGATATGTAGCCCAGTGTGCGACCTGTCAGCAGGTCAAGATTGAGCATCGTAGATCCGGAGGAGAGCTACACCCACTTCCAGTACCACATTGGAAGTGGGAAGACATTTCTATGGATTTCGTTACCGGATTGAGGCTCAGTAGAGGTTTTGATGCCATTTGGGTAGTGGTAGACCGTTTGACGAAGACCGCACGTTTCATTCCGATTAAAGAAACGTGGCCGGTAAGTCGTCTAGCAGAGGAGTTCACCAGGCACATAGTGAGACTCCATGGAGTACCGAGGACTATCGTCTCCGACAGGGATGGACGTTTTACCTCGAGGTTTTGGCAGCAGGTACATACTGCTCTGGGGACGAGCCTCCACTTTACCACTGCCTACCATCCACAGACGGACGGTCAGTCCGAGAGGACCATTCAGACCCTAGAGGATATGTTGCGGGCATGTGTGCTAGATTGGGGACAGGTATGGCCAGATCACCTCCCACTAGTAGAGTTTTCATATAATAACAGTTGGCACGCGTCTATTGGGATGGCACCTTATGAGGCTTTGTACGGGCGGAGATGTCGTACACCGCTATGTTGGGATGAGCCTAGCAAGGCTGAAGGAGTAGTACCAGATCAGATACAGGACGACATCGCCCGGATTGCCTTAGTCCGGGAGAGGATGTTAGCAGCTCAGAGTCGTCAGAAGTCCTACGCCGACAAAAGGCGTCGACCTTTGGAATTTAGAGTAGGTGCACAGGTGTGGTTGAGAGTGTCACCTACGAGAGAAGTTAGACGTTTCGGCATTAAGGGGAAGCTGAGTCCCCGGTATGTCGGCCCATTTGAGATCGTAGAAAGAGTCGGAGAGGTTGCTTACCGACTAGCACTGCCACCGAGATTAGAGGGAGTACACCCAGTTTTTCATGTATCCTAGTTGCGAGAGTACATACCGGATCCTAGACACATCATCAGTCATGAGGATCTGATAGTTGAGCCAGACCACACTTTTGTGGAGTATCCAGTAGCCGTCCTAGAGCGTAGTATTAGGCGCCTGCGTTCTAAGGAGATACCGATGCTGAGGATTCAGTGGTCTAGACGAAGAGCTGACGAGGCTACCTGGGAGACAGAGGAGAGTATTAGACGTAATGACCCTGAGTTCTTTGCGGAGTTAGCCGCTACCTCAGTACCGACGGGTTAGTACTGAGACGAGACCTTATATGATTTCTGTGATTATATGTTTACATAATTGTTTATGTCTATGTGCTTGATGACGTGAGTAGTTGCTTGCTAGAATATAATTCTTGAGGGGAAATGTATGGGGTAGGTACCCTATCCTAAGTTTCGGGACGAAACTTATTTTAAGGGGGTACTGATGTAATATCCGGAATTTTTATTCCGTCTATTTCCGTTATAAAATAGATCTCGATCAATGGACCCATATCCGTCTACTGAGTTAGACATATTATTATAGGATTTGTCATTTTATGTAGATTCATTCACATAAAATGATAGAATCCTTTAAATAGTTTATCATTTTATGTAACTTACTTCCGCATAAAATGATAGAATCCTTAAAATAGTTTATCATTTTATGTAGCTTACTTCCGCATAAAATGATAGAATCCTTAACCGATCTTAATCTATAATAAACTCCCTATCCGCCTAGTCCGTATATTTATACGTCGGAATCTTGTCCGGCCAGAAAACTCGCTAATTTAAGGAGCCGTCCGTAGCCAATTTCAGCCCATCCGTTGCTCTATATTTAGCCTCAACGGACCCAGCCCACTAGCCAACTCCAGCAGCCCACTGCTGCCTTGCTCCTCTGTGGCCCAGCTTGCCAGCCTTCAGCCAGTTCGGCCCTGCAGCCTTCAGCTCAGCCCAGCAGCAGCACAGCTCCAGCCCAGCAGTAGCACTCCAGCGCAGTCCATTCCAGCCCAGAAGAGTTGCTGTTTTGCCTCTCCAGCCCAGCGTCCAATTCAGCCCAGGAGAGGGATGCTGTTCCGCCTTCTCCAGCTCAGCAACTCCATCCGTTTCATGAGGATCTCAGCAGCCGTTACACGAGATCAATGCAGACAATCAAGGCTCCACAAATCTCGCTCTCTCTACTCTGCTGCGTTATCTCCTTCCTTTCTGCGTTTCCTTTTCTTCTGCACACACCCAACAGTGTCAAGAGGTAAGTACAGCAACCTTGTTCTTCTGTCTCCACCTTATTCTCTCTACCGACCCATCTGTGTACAGCACTCACCATCCTTCTCTACTCGTTCTTCGTCCGGCACTGCTAGGTCTCAAACTGCAGCCACCTACATAACCGCAAGGTTGAGTCCATCGAGTTACAGCTACTGCAGAGCCGTCTCCTTCTGTTCCTATTGGTAAGACGATCCTTCCCCATCTGTTATCTTATGGATATCATAGCTACAATGACTCATTACCCTTCTTTTTATTCCGATCACATTTCCAACGGTTGCAGTAGTGAGATCAACCAGCAGGCTCGGTTTTGGTACAGATCGGAACCAACAAAAAATTAACCTTCTAGCTGCAACCCGGTAAGAGCCTATACTTGGATTAAAATAGGTTTCCGATTAGTTTAAGGGGAAGGTTATTGTATAATCTTATGTATGAATACCGATTCCTTAATGTTAGATTGATGAGCTGCTGTAGTCGACCTTGAGCATAGTTAATATACTAATAGGTAGCTGCTGAAAGTATAAATAAAATGATAGACATAAGGGGCTGCTGTAAAATCCAAGTTATTCCTTCAGCTTTTAGGTTATAAACTGCCTATCTTGTCGGTCAATTATTGAACGTTTGGATAAAGATCCACCGTTGAATTTTGGATATGTTGTAGATGGATATATGTAGTTTAGCATATTAAAATTTGGGAAGAAATGAACGGTCGGATTAGAAGTTATGAGCTCCCGAAGTTAGGTAGTTGAGCAGTTTTGGTAAACTTAAGTTTTTGGCTAAGTATAGGAATTTTGAGTGAAGTAGTCAACTTTGTGAATTTTTATAAAAATATCGGCTGAACAGTTTTGAGGAATTCTTCCTCCTAAGGTTAGATAGAACCTCATAGATGATCTAGAGATTTAATTCGGAATTATTATAAGCTGTTAAGAATTTTATATTTTGAACCGAAGTTAGACCTTTACGATTCTTCCGGAAAATAGAAACATAGAAAAAAATGTCAGTTTGGAACCCAATAAAATTTTAGGAGTAAGAATATAAATTTAGAACCTCAAATAGGAGTTTAGACATGAATTTTAGGGTTTTCGAGAAAATCGGAACCAAGGGTAAAATGGTCATTTTACCCTAAACTAATACTGTAACTAGTATGTCTTAATACCTTATTCGATCTTAGAAGTTTTAGACTTCTATCTACGTGAGAGTGTGCTAATACACTTATCGCCTTTGGCAGGCAACTGAGTGGGTACAGTTACAGAGCAAGTGGTTATTAAAGAGTCGAGCGTTATAACATGTAAGTCCTTTGGGCTTACTTAGCTGACTGCTAAATATGAGTATAAATGATGATGGTGGTGTGTGATTGACATGTTAGAGAGATAGGTTGTGATATAAAATTACCGACCTGTATTTTGGCCTAAGAGTAACGGGCGGTGGCATTCCGCTCAGTAGCTCGCAGGGCGCTGGGGGTTTCTTTCGGGACTAGTCCACACATGGTTTGTAGTGATGCTACCAAAGGAAGTCAGCTAGACCTACACCAGTTGGATAAGGAACGGAGGCGAGAACTAATAATAGTTCTCGTGCCACAACTTAAATTGAATAATGTGAATCACTTAAATAATAGATAATAATTGGTTGAGTGCCAGCATGATGTTTGTTTATTTTGTTTCTGCTTGTGTTTGTGTTGTTATCATTTTGCTTATATTTGGATAGTTAGCTAACTGTTGATATGTTGTTTAGACTTGACACAGGTTAGAGCAGATGCCGAGTGATCCAGATGGTAGTGGTCAGCCGGGGTGTCGTACTTTAGGACGTTTTGCAGATTTTGCATTTGTGGGTTTTGCAGTTGAACATTGTTTCCCTTCTTACCTTGATATATTACTTTTCCGGCTGTAGTTGATCTGGTCACATTCATGCATTGATAAAAACCATTTTTATGATTTCTGATTTTTCCTTATCCGTGCCTTGTTGTAAGATCATGTTAAGTTGTTGTCAAACTAAGGTCGGGACCCATTGTGCGGTCCTAACCAGTAACTCCCTAAGTTGTAAAATTTGGGGTGTTACAACATGGTATCAGAGCTCTAGGTTGGCAACAATGGCACTTGAATCTTCTAAAAAGGTCGTATAAGTAAATAAACAGAACCCGAAAGGGGTCTGAGTTTTCCAACGAAAAATTTTGGTTTTAAAATGCATACAGAGTCGGGTTGGGATAGAAAGTACGGACGACCACCACTACCTCTGCGGATCTCGGTAATCTTAGAATAATTATGGACTTGTACTGTTATAATAGATTAGCTAGCTTAAAACTGTAGTTATTACTATTCGTGCAGATGGCACGTACTAGGGCTGCACAAGTGACTGGCCGAGGTAGGGGTCGTCCCCCCCTTCCCCCAGTCAGACAGGATCGAGCTGATAGCACCCCTACTGTTAGAGGGCGTGGTCGTGTGGGTAGACCTCCACTAGGGAGAGGTCGAGGACGAGTTCCTCGAGATGACCCACCTGCAGCAAGCGTACCAGAGGTTGCTGTAGAGGAAGTAGCTGAGAGTGTAGGCCCCGAGGTCAGGCCTGTGCCCGCCGCTAGGTCTGGAGCGCAGGGAGCTCGTTCTACTGAGTCGGGACGTGTCTCTATTGGAGCATCGGAGTATAGAGAGTTCAGAGCCTATGTTGAGCGCAGGGAGGAAGCTGCCAGAGTGGAGAGGCTTACCCAGGTACCACTAGTAGAGCCGGCTAGGTCAGCTCAGGTGACTCAGGGAGTGTCTCAGGTGCCGGCTGTATCTGAGAGGAGGGCTGATGTTGATAGAGCACCTACTGGGGTCAGAGCACCGAGACCGGATGAGTGGTTGAAGGCTTTCAACTCTCAGAAGGTCCCCTCATTCAGCGGAGAGATAGGGCTTGAGGTGGAGCACTGGATAGGGAAGATTGAGACTGCTTTGGAGGCAATACGTTGCCCCGTGGACCGACAGGTGGATTTGATACAGACCTGCTTCACAGATGATGCTCATTCATGGTTGCGTACCATTCGTGGCCGAGTCACCAGCTGGGAGCAGATGAAGACCACTGTTAGAGACAGGTACTGCCCAATTTCGCTGAGGAGGGAGAGATTCCAGGATTTCAATGAGGCGGGATTCGAGGATATTCCGATTGCTGCAGCCATAAAGAAGTTTCAGAAAGAGTTGACTTTGCTTGGACCGTCTGCACCTCCAGAAGAGCAGCATGTTTATCTTTTCTCCAGGAGGTTGAGAGAGAGTACCCGATCCTACCTGGCTGGATTCCGCTGTGAGACCTTGTCTGATTATCAGGATAGGGCCTCTGCTTATGAGAGAGATAGACCAGCTTCTAGGAAAGCAGCACAGTCTAGTGGGCCGGATAAGCGGCAGAGGACAGGACATGTTGGTAGCAGTGGAGCAGTAGCAGGCTATAGTAGAGGACAGACTCAGGGGAGGTCTAGCTACCACTCTACAGTTCGGACACCCAGTGGAGATCGACAGTGCTTTAACTGTGGTGGCCGTGATCACATTAAGCCGGACTGCCCGAAACCACCGATCACTTGCTTCACTTGTGGGAAGCCGGGACACAGGGCTACTTTCTGCCGTCAGGGCAAGGCTTCTTCTCAGCAGGGATCTTCTCCTGCAGGTGCTGAGAAGAGTGTACAGAGACCCCCTCAGTACCGAGCTCCGAGTCAGCAGCAGCAGCAGTACCGGGCTCCAGGACATCCTGCTTCATACAGTGCTGCACAGGAGTCAGGTCGTGGCAGAGGACGTGGTAGTACCATTGACACCAGAGGAGGACCATCGAGAGTGTTTGAGCTGAGGAACACTGAGCAGCCTGCAGCACCTGCGACCACAGGTACTATTTGGATCCATGACTTACCTGTGCGCGTTTTATTTGATACGGGTGCCACGCACTCCTTTATATCAGATGCATGTGTAGATAGGTTGTCCTTAGCTACAATAGAGGGTGTACCTTTCGTGGTTGGGTTACCAGATGGGGGTAAGGTTAGAGGATCTCGAGAGATTTATGACTGCCCTATTCACCTGGGAGGCCGGATTTGGTTAGTAAATTTTCTAGTCATGCCCCTAGCACATGAGGACGTGATATTAGGGATAGATTGGATGACTAGACATGGAGCCGTCTTGGATATTGGTAGGAGGACTGTGACTGTTGCCACGGAGGAGGGCCACAGAGTTATATTCCGAGGTTGGGACCTCGGAAAGTCCGGTTCAGTCATCAGTGCAGTGAGGGCAGCCAGATTGATAGCACAGGGTTGCGAGGCCTTCTGGTGTTATGCCATAAAGGAGCGCAAGAACCTGACAGTAGAGGAGATACCAGTCGCATGCGAGTTTGCAGAGGTCTTCAGGGACGACTTACCAGGGCTACCCCCACAGAGGAGTGTGGATTTTAGCGTCGAGTTAGAGCCGGGCACGAGACCGATCTCGAAGGCCCCGTACCGCATGGCCCCGATAGAGCTGCTTGAGCTGAAGAAGCAGTTAGAGGAGTTAGCAGAGAAGGGCTTCATACGCCCTAGTGTTTCTCCCTGGGGCGCACCAGTGCTGTTTGTGAGGAAGAAGGATGGATCGATGAGACTGTGTATCGACTACAGGGAGTTGAACAAGGTCACCATCAAGAATAAGTATCCATTACCTCGCATAGATGATCTGCTGGACCAGCTGCATGGGGCGTCAGTGTTCTCGAGGATAGATCTGAGATCGGGTTATCACCAGCTGAGGGTGAGAGATCAGGACATACCTAAGACGGCATTCCGGACTAGGTATGGTCATTATGAGTTTGTAGTGATGCCATTCGG
Organism: Fagopyrum homotropicum; assembly: GCA_033239125.1. NCBI lineage: Eukaryota > Viridiplantae > Streptophyta > Magnoliopsida > Caryophyllales > Polygonaceae > Fagopyrum > Fagopyrum homotropicum. The sequence goes on from BSWB01000003.1 coordinate 32,546,276, forward strand.
GCTCACTAATGCGCCAGCAGTATTTATGGAGTTGATGAATGGGATTTTCATCGACTTCTTAGACCAGTTTGTAGTGGTCTTCATCGACGACATTCTAGTTTACTCTAGAAGTCGAGAGGAGCATGCTGGACACTTGAGGACCGTGCTGCAGATCCTACAGGATAGTCAGCTATATGCTAAACTATCCAAGTGTGAGTTCTGGATGTCAGAGGTGGCATTCCTTGGCCATGTAGTGACTGCTGAGGGGATTAAGGTCGACCCGGCGAAGATTGAGTCAGTGTCTTCTTGGCAACCTCCGAAGAATGTGAAGGAGGTTCGTAGTTTCCTTGGATTGGCAGGGTATTACCGTCGGTTTGTGGAAGGGTTTTCTCTGATTGCCCGACCACTTACTTCCCTCCTAAGGAAGACTACTAGGTTCGTCTGGTCTGAGCCGTGCCAGCAGAGTTTTGATGAGCTGAAGAGGAGATTGACGTCTGCTTCGATCTTAGCACAGCCTGAGGGTACAGAGGACTTCGTAGTGTACAGTGATGCATCCAAGTTGGGCTTGGGGTGTGTCTTGATGCAGAGGGGTAAGGTTATAGCATATGCGTCTCGACAGCTGAAGACGTATGAAGAGAACTACCCCACTCACGACCTGGAGTTAGCAGCAGTAGTGCACGTTCTTAAGATCTGGCGTCATTATCTCTATGGAGCGACCTGTCAGATCTTCACAGACCATAAGAGTCTGAAGTACATATTCACTCAGCGGGAGTTGAATAACCGCCAGAGGCGGTGGCTAGAGTTGATCAAGGATTTTGACCTTGAGATTCTTTACCACCCCGGAAAGGCGAATGTAGTTGCCGATGCTTTGAGTCGGAAGACGCCTCAGGAGAAGGCGATAGCTCGGTTGACAGTACAGCCACAGCTACAGAGAGACTTAGCTTGGTTAGAGATAGAGATCCAGTTCCCCGATACAGCTCATCAGTTAGCCACCATAGAGTTACTCCCTGACCTGTTGGGTGACATCCGACAGAAGCAGGAGACCTGTCCGATGTTGACCCGGATCCGAGACCGGATGTCACGAGATGAGGCACCTCAGTTCACTATTGGTGCCGATGGAGTGATGAGACGACAGGACCGTGTTTGTGTGCCATCAGACCGTGAGCTGAGGCAGAGGATACTAGGTGAGGCTCATACTACCCCTTACTCCGTACATCCAGGAGCGAGTAAGATGTATAGGGACTTGAGACGTTCCTTCTGGTGGGGTGGTTTGAAGCCTGATGTGGCCCGTTATGTAGCTCAGTGTGCGACCTGTCAGCAGGTCAAGATTGAGCACCGTAGATCCGGAGGAGAGCTACACCCACTTCCAGTACCACACTGGAAGTGGGAAGACATTTCTATGGATTTCGTCACTGGATTGAGGCTCAGCAGAGGTTTTGATGCCATTTGGGTAGTAGTAGACCGTCTGACGAAGACCGCACGTTTCATTCCGATTAAGGAAACGTGGCCGGTAAGTCGCCTAGCAGAGGAGTTCACCAGGCATATTGTGAGACTCCATGGAGTACCGAGGACTATCGTCTCCGACAGGGATGGACGTTTTACCTCGAGGTTCTGGCAGCAGGTACATACGGCTCTGGGTACGAGTCTTCACTTTACCACTGCCTACCACCCACAGACAGACGGTCAGTCAGAGAGGACCATCCAGACCCTGGAGGACATGTTACGGGCATGTGTGCTAGATTGGGGACAGGTATGGCCAGATCACCTCCCACTAGTAGAGTTTTCATATAATAACAGCTGGCATGCGTCTATTGGGATGGCACCTTATGAGGCTTTGTACGGCCGGAGATGTCGTACACCGCTATGTTGGGATGAGCCTAGCAAGGCTGATGGAGTGGTACCAAATCAGATACAGGACGACATCGCCCGGATTGCCTTAGTCCGGGAGAGGATGTTAGCAGCTCAGAGTCGTCAGAAGTCCTACGCCGACAAGAGGCGTCGACCTTTGGAGTTTAGAGTAGGTGCACAGGTGTGGTTGAGAGTGTCACCTACGAGGGGAGTTAGACGTTTCGGCATTAAGGGGAAGCTGAGTCCCCGGTATGTCGGACCATTTGAGATTGTAGAGAGAGTCGGAGAGGTTGCCTATCGACTAGCACTGCCACCGAGACTAGAGGGAGTACACCCAGTTTTTCATGTATCTCAGCTGCGAGAGTACATTCCGGATCCGAGACACGTCATCAGCCATGAGGATCTGATAGTGTAGCCTGACCATACATTTGTAGAGTACCCCGTAGCTGTCTTGGAGCGCAGTGCCAGACGTCTGCGATCCAAGGAGATACCTATGCTGAGGATCCAGTGGTCTAGGAGAGGAGCGGATGAGGCCACTTGGGAGACTGAAGAGAGTATTAGACGTAACTACCCCGAGTTCTTCGCGGGGTTAGAGGTTGTTTCTGGTTGACGAGTTAGTACTCGGATGTTGTGTTGTTTGACCTTTCAGGTTTCCATATTGTTTTGAGCGACTCTGCTTTTATTTTGTGATACTTGTTTGTTGATGCCTGAGTAGCTGCATGGTAGAAAACGGAATGTCGAGGAAACTAAAATATACCGAAGGAAATGTGCGAGTAGGGGTAAATAATTTAAGTTTCGGGACGAAACTTCTTTTAAGGGGGTACTGATGTAATAACCGGAATTTTGAGACTCCGTTAAACCTGAATTTAACCGACTTCCGAAACGTCAATCTTAAAATAGATAAAGACATGTATTAAATTAAGATAAAACGAGTGTTATTTCTATCATTTTATGTGACATTAATGCACATAAAATGACGGAATCTTGTAATCAAAAATAAAGTACGTCCTTAAAATAAAAATAATAATAATTCCGTATTATTTAACGAGTTCCTTTTTCCGTTCTAAAAATAATAATAATTCCGTATTATTTAATGAGTTCCTTTTTCCGTTCTAATGGGAGAGTAGGCCGAATGGCCCACTAGCAAGCCCAATATCATATTCAGCCAGCCCATTTTAATTAAATTATCCTAATTACCCTATTAACCCTAATCCTAACCTAATTAATCTAATCCAACTCACCCTCCTGCCGTCTCCTCTCACGATCTAAACAAACAACCTAATCTACGCTGCCGCTGGATGCAACGACGCCACTGCGCCTCTTCGCTTCAACCGGATCGTCGCCACCGCGAGCCTGCGCCGCCCAGTCGAGTCCGGTAAGATCCGACCTCTCCTTCCCTCCGTCCTCCTTCTTCCGTTCCTTCCTGTTTCGAACCAAGCCATGGCTTAACCGTGACGTTGTGCAGCCGCTGCGAGGCGCCTCCGTTCGGAACCCTCCGCCGCCAGTAGCGCAGCAGCCTCGCCTCCAGTAGCGCAGCAGCCCCGCCTCCAGTAGCGCAGCAGCCCCGCCTCTAGTAGCGCAGCAGCATCGTCTCCTTGCGCAGCAGCCATCGCCGCCGATCGCCGCTGCTGCCAGCCACTGTCCACGCCGCCGAGCGTCCGCCTCAGACCGGTAAGTGCGCTGACCTTCTTCCCGTTTCCTTCTGTCGATTGGTGAATGAGCACCTCACTGCAGCCCTACGACTTAATCTGCAGTGCTACGAACCAGCCGACGCCGCACCTCGCTGCACCGGGACCCGACTAGCATTCCTCCGGTGTTTAGGTTAGTCCGAATTCGTACACTGCTGAGCATATAGATCTAAAGAGTGGAATAAAGGACTGCTGCATTTTTTTTATGAACAATAGAAATTGTGGCTGCTGTAAATTTTAATTTAATTCCTTCAGCTTTTAGGTTATGAACAGTCCATCTTGTCGATCAATTATAAAACGTTTGGATAAAGATCCACCGTTGAATTTTGGATATGTTGTAGACGGATATAAGTAGTTTATCATATTAAAATTTGGGGAGAAATGAACGGTCGGATTGAAAGTTACGAGCTCCCGAAGTTAGGTAGTTGAGCAGTTTTATTAAACTTAAAATTTGACTAAGTATAGGAAAGTAGAGTGAGGAACCGACTTTGGGAATTATTATAAAAATATCGGCTGAACAGTTCGGAGAAATTCTTTCTTCTAAGGCTAGATAGAACCTCATAGATGATCTAGATATTTGATTCGGAAATTTTATAAGCTGTTAAGAATTTTATATTTAGAGCCGAAGTTAAACCTTTTTCGGTTCTTCCGGAAAAATAGAAACATAGGAAAAATGTCAGTTTCGCACCTAATAAAATTCTAAGAGTTAGGATATATTTTAGAACTTTAATTAGGAGTTTGGACATGAATTTTAGGGTCTTCGAGAAAATCGGAACCAAGGGTAAAATGGTCATTTTACCCTAAAACTAATAATGTAACTAGTACGTCTTAATACTTATTTGATCTTAGAAGTTTTAGACTTCTATCTACGTGAAAGTGTGCTAATACACTTATCGCCTTTAACAGGCAACTGAGTGGGTACAGTTACAGAGCAAGTGGTTATTAAAGAGTCGAGCGTTATAACAGGTAAGTCCTTTGGGCTTACTTAGCTGACTGCTAAATATGAGTATAAATGATGATGGTGGTGTGTGATTGACATGTTAGAGAGATAGGTTGTGATATAAAATTACCGACCTGTATTTTGGCCTAAGAGTAACGGGCGGTGGCATTCCGCTCAGTAGCTCGCAGGGCGCTGGGGGTTTCTTTCGGGACTAGTCCACACATGGTTTGTAGTGATGCTACCAAAGGAAGTCAGCTAGACCTACACCAGTTGGATAAGGAACGGAGGCGAGAACTAATAATAGTTCTCGTGCCACAACTTAAATTGAATAATGTGAATCACTTAAATAATAGATAATAATTGGTTGAGTGCCAGCATGATGTTTGTTTATTTTGTTTCTGCTTGTGTTTGTGCTGTTATCATTTTGCTTATATTTGGATAGTTAGCTAACTGTTGATATGTTGTTTAGACTTGACACAGGTTAGAGCAGATGCCGAGTGATCCAGACGGTAGTGGTCAGCCGGGGTGTCGTACTTTAGGACGTTTTGCAGATTTTGCATTTGTGGGTTTTGCAGTTGAACATGGTTTCCCTTCTTACCTTGATATATTACTTTTCCGGCTGTAGTTGATCTGGTCACATTCATGCATTGATAAAAACCATTTTTATGATTTCTGATTTTTCCTTATCCGTGCCTTGTTGTAAGATCATGTTAAGTTGTTGTCAAACTAAGGTCGGGACCCACTGTGCGGTCCTAACCAGTAACTCCCTAAGTTGTAAAATTTGGGGTGTTACAATTCTAGTATGAAAATTTTGGTATGAAAATTCTATTAGAGAATTTTCATACCAGAAATTCATACTAGAATTTTCATACCACAATTTTCATACCACAATTTTCGTACCACAATTTTCCTACCAGAATTTTCAAACGAGAATGTTCAGGAGCGCTTGAAGATTTGAGATTTAAAATTCATAATATGAAGATGCTTATTTATAACTACGTTGCAGCAGCTTCATGAGACAAATGTTGCGATAAAAGGAAATGAAGTTTGTGGCTTGGAATTGAAACAAACTCAGCAGCTTGCAACTTTGCCGATTCTAGCAAATTTTAAGACTAAGTTTACTACCAAACTCTACTGATTTTTGGAACAATATAAAACAGAAGGTTGTGAATCCATCAAATGAATTCGAATCCCTTTGAATAAGGTTGATGGAGGAAGATTTCAATTTTGCACACCAGGATGATCCTCATTTTGATGGGTTTATACCAGGCAACGCTATTCTCTTACACATGGGACATTTGGTTTTCCTAGCAAGCCGTGTTTGTATGCAGGACTTGTGGAACTCGTGATCACAGTCCAGGACTCCAATTTCATCTCTCGCTGTATACGCCTCATGTTTCGAGTCATACCAAGATAAACAAGATGCGTATATAGTGAGAGAAGAAATTGGAGTCCTGGACTGTGATCACGAGTTCCACAAGTCCTGCATACAAACACGGCTTGCTAGGAAAACCAGATGTCCCATGTGTAAGAGAATAGCGTTGCCTGGTATGAACCCATCAAAATGAGGATCATCCTGGTGTGCAAAAGTGAAATCCTCCTCCATCAACCTTATTCAAAGGGATTCGAATTCATTAGATGGATTAACAACCTTCTGTTTTATATTGTTCCAAAAATCAGTAGAGTTTGGTAGTAAAACTAGTCTTAAAATTTTCTAGAATCGGCAAAATTGCAAGTTGCTGAGTTTGTTTCAATTCAGAGCCACAAGTTTCATTTCCTTTTATTGCATCATCTGTCTCATGAAGTTGTTGCAACGTAGTTATAGTTAAGCATCTTCATATTATGAATTTTAAGTCTCAAATCTTCAAGTGTTCCTGAAGATTCTGGTATGAAAATTATGGTATAAAAATTGTGGTATGAAAGTTTTGGAATGAAAATTATGGTACGAAAATTCTAGTCTGAGAATTCTAATATGAAAATTCTAGTATGAAAATTTTGGTATGAAAATTATGGTATGAAAATTCTGGTAGAGAATTTTCATACCAGAAATTCATACTAGAATTTTCATACCACAATTTTCATACCACAATTTTCGTACCACAATTTTCCTACCAGAATTTTCAAACGAGAATGTTCAGGAGCGCTTGAAGATTTGAGATTTAAAATTCATAATATGAAGATGCTTATTTATAACTACGTTGCAGTAGCTTCATGAGACAAACGTTGCGATAAAAGGAAATGAAGTTTGTGGTTTGTATTGAAACAAACTCAGCAGCTTGCATCTTTGCCGATTCTAGCAAATTTTAAGACTAAGTTTACTACCAAACTCTACTGATTTTTGGAACAATATAAAACAGAAGGTTGTGAATCCATCAAATGAATTCGAATCCCTTTGAATAAGGTTGATGGAGGAGGATTTCAATTTTGCACACCAGGATGATCCTCATTTTGATGGGTTTATACCAGGCAACGCTATTCTCTTACACATGGGACATTTGGTTTTCCTAGCAAGCCGTGTTTGTATGCAGGACTTGTGGAACTCGTGATCACAGTCCAAGACTCAAATTTTATCTCTCGCTGTATATGCCTCATGTTTCGAGTCATACCAAGATAAACAAGAGGCGTATATAGTGAGAGATGAAATTGGAGTCCTGGACTGTGATCACGAGTTCCACAAGTCCTGCATACAAACACGGCTTGCTAGGAAAACCAGATGTCCCATGTGTAAGGGAATAGTGTTGCCTGGTATAACCCATCAAAATGAGGATCATCCTGGTGTGCAAAAGTGAAATCCTCCTCCATCAACCTTATTCAAAGGGATTCGAATTCATTAGATGGATTCACAACCTTCTGTTTTATATTGTTCCAAAAATCAGTAGAGTTTGGTAGTAAAAATAGTCTTAAAAATTTCTAGAATCGGCAAAATTGCAAGTTGCTGAGTTTGTTTCAATTTAGAGCCACAAGTTTCATTTCCTTTTATTGCATCATCTGTCTCATGAAGTTGTTGCAACGTAGTTATAGTTAAGCATCTTCATATTATGAATTTTAAGTCTCAAATCTTCAAGTGTTCCTGAAGATTATGGTACGAAAATTCTAGTATGAGAATTCTAATATGAAAATTCTAGTATGAAAATTTTGGGATGAAAATTCTGGTAGAGAATTTTCATACCAAAATGTCATACTAGAATTTTCATACCACAATTTTCATACCACAATTTTCGTACCAGAATTTTCCTACCAGAATTTTCAAACGAGAATGTTCAGGAGCGCTTGAAGATTTGAGATTTAAAATTCATAATATGAAGATGCTTATTTATAACTACGTTGCAGCAGCTTCATGAGACAAATGTTGCGATAAAAGGAAATGAAGTTTGTGGCTTGGATTTAAAACAAACTCAGCAGCTTGCAACTTTGCCGATTCTAGCAAATTTTAAGACTAAGTTTACTATCAAACTCTACTGATTTTTGGAACAATATAAAACAGAAGGTTGTGAATCCATCAAATGAATTCGAATCCCTTTGAATAAAGTTGATGGAGGAGGATTTCAATTTTGCACACCAGGATGATCCTCATTTTGATGGGTTTATACCAGGCAACGCTATTCTCTTACACATGGGACATTTGGTTTTCCTAGCAAGCCGTGTTTGTATGCAGGACTTGTGGAACTCGTGATCACAGTCCAGGACTCCAATTTCATCTCTCACTATATACGCCTCATGTTTCGAGTCATACCAAGATAAACAACATGCGTATATAGTGAGAGAAGAAATTGGAGTCCTGGAATGTGATCACGAGTTCCACAAGTCCTGCATACAAACACGGCTTGCTAGGAAAACCAAATGTCCCATGTGTAAGAGAATAGCGTTGCCTGGTATAACCCATCAAAATGAGGATCATCCTGGTGTGCAAAAGTGAAATCCTCCTCCATCAACCTTATTCAAAGGGATTCGAATTCATTAGATGGATTAACAACCTTCTGTTTTATATTGTTCCAAAAATCAGTAGAGTTTGGTAGTAAAACTAGTCTTAAAATTTTCTAGAATCGGCAAAATTGCAAGTTGCTGAGTTTGTTTCAATTCAGAGCCACAAGTTTCATTTCCTTTTATTGCATCATCTGTCTCATGAAGTTGTTGCTACGTAGTTATAGTTAAGCATCTTCATATTAAGAATTTTAAGTCCCAAATCTTCAAGTGTTCCTGAAGATTCTGGTGTGAAAATTATGGTATAAAAATTGTGGTATGAAAGTTTTGGAATGAAAATTATGCTACGAAAATTCTAGTATGAGAATTCTAATATGAAAATTATAGTATGAAAATTTTGGTATGAAAATTATGGTAGAGAATTTTTATACCAGAAATTCATACTAGAATTTTCATACCACAATTTTCATACCACAATTTTCGTACCAGAATTTTCCTACCAGAATTTTCAAACGAGAATGTTCAAGAGCGCTTGAAGATTTGAGATTTAAAATTCATAATATGAAGATGCTTATTTATAACTACGTTGCAGCAGCTTCATGAGACAAATGTTGCGATAAAAGGAAATGAAGTTTGTGGCTTGGAATTGAAACAAACTCAGCAGCTTGCAACTTTGCCGATTCTAGCAAATTTTAAGACTAGGTTTACTACCAAACTCTACTGATTTTTATAACAATATAAAACAAAAGGTTGTGAATCCATCTAATGAATTCGACTCCCTTTGAAGAAGCTTGATGGAGGAGGATTTCAATTTTGCACACCAGGATGATCCTCATTTTGATGGGTTTATACCAGGCAACGCTATTCTCTTACACATGGGACATTTGGTTTTCCTAGCAAGCCGTGTTTGTATGCAGGACTTGTGGAACTCGTGATCACAGTCCAGGACTCCAATTTCATCTCTCACTATGTACGCCTCATGTTTCGAGTCATACCAAGATAAACAAGAGGCGTATATAGTGAGAGAAGAAATTGGAGTCCTGGACTGTGATCACGAGTTCCACAAGTCCTACATACAAACACGGCTTGCTAGGAAAACCAGATGTCCCATGTGTAAAAGAATAGCGTAGCCTGGTATAAACCCATCAAAATGAGGATCATCCTGGTGTACAAAAGTGAAAATCCTCCTCCATCAACCTTATTCAAAGGGATTCAAATTCATTAGATGGATTAACAACCTTCTGTTTTATATTGTTCCAAAAATCAGTAGAGTTTGATAGTAAAACTTGTCTTAAAATTTTCTAGAATCGGCAAAATTGCAAGTTGCTGAGTTTGTTTCAATTCAGAGCCACAAGTTTCATTTCCTTTTATTGCATCATCTATCTCATGAAGTTGTTGCAACGTAGTTTTAGTTAAGCATCTTCATATTATGAATTTTAAGTCTCAAATCTTCAAGTGTTCCTGAAGATTCTGGTATGAAAATTCTGGTATAAAAATTGTGGTATGAAAGTTTTGGAATGAAAATTATGGTACGAAAATTCTAGTATGAGAATTCTAATATGAAAATTCTAGTATGAAAATTTTGGTATGAAAATTATGGTATGAAAATTCTGGTAGAGAATTTTCATACCAGAAATTCATACTAGAATTTTCATACCACAATTTTCATACCACAATTTTCGTACCAGAATTTTCCTACCAGAATTTTCAAACGAGAATGTTCAAGAGCGCTTGAAGATTTGAGATTTAAAATTCATAATATGAAGATGCTTATTTATAACTACGTTGCAGCAGCTTCATGAGACAAATGTTGCGATAAAAGGAAATGAAGTTTGTGGCTTTGAATTGAAACAAACTCAGCAGCTTGCAACTTTGCCGATTCTACAAATTTTAAGACTAGGTTTACTACCAAACTCTACTGATTTTTGGAACAATATAAAACAGAAGGTTGTCAATCCATCAAATGAATTCGAATCCCTTTGAATAAGGTTGATGGAGGAGGATTTCAATTTTGCACACCAGGATGATCCTCATTTTGATGAGTTTATACCAGGCAACGCTATTCTCTTACACATGGGACATTTGGTTTTCCTAGCAAGCCGTGTTTGTATACAGGACTTGTGGAACTCGTGATCACAGTCCAGGACTCTAATTTCATCTCTCGCTATATACGCCTCATGTTTCGAGTCATACCAAGATAAACAAGAGGCGTATATAGTGAGAGAAGAAATTGGAGTCCTGGACTGTGATCACGAGTTCCACAAGTCCTGCATACAAACACGGCTTGCTAGGAAAACCAGATGTCCCATGTGTAAGAGAATAGCGTTGCCTGGTATAAACCTATCAAAATGAGGATCATCCTAGTGTGCAAAAGTGAAATCCTCCTCCATCGACCTTATTCAAAGGGATTCGAATTCATTAGATGGATTAACAACCTTCTGTTTTATATTGTTCCAAAAATCAGTAGAGTTTGGTAGTAAAACTTGTCTTAAAATTTTCTAGAATCGGCAAAATTGCAAGTTGCTGAGTTTGTTTCAATTCAGAGCCACAAGTTTCATTTCCATTTATTGCATCATCTGTCTCATGAAGTTGTTGCAACGTAGTTATAGTTAAGCATCTTCATATTATGAATTTTAAGTCTCAAATCTTCAAGTGTTCTTGAAGATTCTGGTATAAAACTTATGGTATAAAAATTGTGGTATGAAAGTTTTGGAATGAAAATTATGGTACGAAAATTCTAGTATGAGAATTCTAATATGAAAATTCTAGTATGAAAATTTTGGTATGAAAATTATGGTATGAAAATTCTGGTAGAGAATTTTCATACCAGAAATTCATACTAGAATTTTCATACCACAATTTTCATACCACAATTTTCGTACCAGAATTTTCCTACCAGAATTTTCAAACGAGAATGTTCAGGAGCGCTTGAAGATTTGAGATTTAAAATTCATAATATGAAGATGCTTATTTATAACTACGTTGCAGCAGCTTCATGAGACAAATGTTGCGATAAAAGGAAATGAAATTTGTGGCTTTGAATTGAAACAAACTCAGCAGCTTGCAACTTTGCCGATTCTAGCAAATTTTAAGACTAGGTTTACTACCAAACTCTACTGATTTTTGGAACAATATAAAACAGAAGGTTGTGAATCCATCAAATGAATTCGAATCCCTTTGAATAAGGTTGATGGAGGAGGATTTCAATTTTGCACACCAGGATGATCCTCATTTTGATGAGTTTATACCAGGCAACGCTATTCTCTTACACATGGGACATTTGGTTTTCCTAGCAAGCCGTGTTTGTATACAGGACTTGTGGAACTCGTGATCACAGTCCAGGACTCTAATTTCATCTCTCGCTATATACGCCTCATGTTTCGAGTCATACCAAGATAAACAAGAGGCGTATATAGTGAGAGAAGAAATTGGAGTCCTGGACTGTGATCACGAGTTCCACAAGTCCTGCATACAAACACGGCTTGCTAGGAAAACCAGATGTCCCATGTGTAAGAGAATAGCGTTGCCTGGTATAAACCTATCAAAATGAGGATCATCCTAGTGTGCAAAAGTGAAATCCTCCTCCATCGACCTTATTCAAAGGGATTCGAATTCATTAGATGGATTAACAACCTTCTGTTTTATATTGTTCCAAAAATCAGTAGAGTTTGGTAGTAAAACTTGTCTTAAAATTTTCTAGAATCGGCAAAATTGCAAGTTGCTGAGTTTGTTTCAATTCAGAGCCACAAGTTTCATTTCCATTTATTGCATCATCTGTCTCATGAAGTTGTTGCAACGTAGTTATAGTTAAGCATCTTCATATTATGAATTTTAAGTCTCAAATCTTCAAGTGTTCTTGAAGATTCTGGTATAAAAATTATGGTATAAAAATTGTGGTATGAAAGTTTTGGAATGAAAATTATGGTACGAAAATTCTAGTATGAGAATTCTAATATGAAAATTCTAGTATGAAAATTTTGGTATGAAAATTATGGTATGAAAATTCTGGTAGAGAATTTTCATACCAGAAATTCATACTAGAATTTTCATACCACAATTTTCATACCACAATTTTCGTACCAGAATTTTCCTACCAGAATTTTCAAACGAGAATGTTCAGGAGCGCTTGAAGATTTGAGATTTAAAATTCATAATATGAAGATGCTTATTTATAACTACGTTGCAGCAGCTTCATGAGACAAATGTTGCGATAAAAGGAAATGAAATTTGTGGCTTTGAATTGAAACAAACTCAGCAGCTTGCAACTTTGCCGATTCTAGCAAATTTTAAGACTAGGTTTACTACCAAACTCTACTGATTTTTGGAACAATATAAAACAGAAGGTTGTGAATCCATCAAATGAATTCGAATCCCTTTGAATAAGGTTGATGGAGGACGATTTCAATTTTGCACACCAGGATGATCCTCATTTTGATGAGTTTATACCAGGCAACGCTATTCTCTTACACATGGGACATTTGGTTTTCCTAGCAAGCCGTGTTTGTATGCAGGACTTGTGGAACTCGTGATCACAGTCCAGGACTCCAATTTCATCTCTCGCTGTATATGCCTCATGTTTCGAGTCATACCAAGATAAACAAGAGGCGTATATAGTGAGAGAAGAAATTGGAGTCCTGGACTGTGATCACGAGTTCCACAAGTCCTGCATACAAAAACGGCTTGCTAGGAAAACCAGATGTCCCATGTGTAAGAGAATAGCGTTGCCTGGTATAAACCCATCAAAATGAGGATCATCCTGGTGTGCAAAAGTGAAATCCTCCTCCATCAACCTTATTCAAAGGGATTCGAATTCATTAGATTGATTCACAACCTTCTGTTTTATATTGTTCCAAAAATCAGTAGAGTTTGGTAGTAAAACTAGTATTAAAATTTTCTAGAATCGGCAAAATTGCAAGTTGCTGAGTTTGTTTCAATTCAAAGCCACAAGTTTCATTTCCTTTTATTGCATCATCTGTCTCATGAAGTTGTTGCAACGTAGTTATAGTTAAGCATCTTCATATTATGAATTTTAAGTCTCAAATCTTCAAGTGTTCCTGAAGATTCTGGTATGAAAATTATGGTATAAAAATTCTGGTATGAAAGTTTTGGAATGAAAATTCTGGTAGAGAATTTTCATACCAAAAATTCATACTAGAATTTTCATACCACAATTTTCAGACCACAATTTTCGTACCAGAATTTTCCTACCAGAATTTTCAAACGAGAATGTTCAGGAGCGCTTGAAGATTTGAGATTTAAAATTCATAATATGAAGATGCTTATTTATAACTACGTTGCAGCAGCTTCATGAGACAAATGTTGCGATAAAAGGAAATGAAGTTTGTGGCTTTGAATTGAAACAAACTCAGCAGCTTGCAACTTTGCCGATTCTAGCAAATTTTAAGACTAGGTTTACCACCAAACTCTACTGATTTTTGGAACAATATAAAACAGATGGTTGTGAATCCATCAAATGAATTCGAATCCCTTTGAATAAGGTTGATGGAGGAGGATTTCAATTTTGCACACCAGGATGATCCTCATTTTGATGAGTTTATACCAGGCAAGGCTATTCTCTTACACATGGGACATTTGGTTTTCCTAGCAAGCCGTGTTTGTATGTAGGACTTGTAGAACTCGTGATCACAGTCCAGGACTCCAATTTCATCTCTCGCTGTATATGCCTCATGTTTCGAGTCATACCAAGATAAACAAGAGGCGTATATAGTGAGAGAAGAAATTGGAGTCCTGGACTGTGATCACGAGTTCCACAAGTCCTGCATACAAACACGGCTTGCTAGGAAAACCAGATGTCCCATGTGTAAGAGAATAGCGTTGCCTGGTATAAACCCATCAAAATGAGGATCATCCTGATGTGCAAAAGTGAAATCCTCCTCCATCAACCTTATTCAAAGGGATTCGAATTCATTAGATTGATTCACAACCTTCTGTTTTATATTGTTCCAAAAATCAGTAGAGTTTGGTAGTAAAACTAGTCTTAAAATTTTCTAGAATCGGCAAAATTGCAAGTTGCTGAGTTTGTTTCAATTCAAAGCCACATGTTTCATTTCCTTTTATTGCATCATCTGTCTCATGAAGTTGTTGCAACGTAGTTATAGTTAAGCATCTTCATATTATGAATTTTAAGTCTCAAATCTTCAAGTGTTCCTGAAGATTCTGGTATGAAAATTATGGTATAAAAATTCTGGTATGAAAGTTTTGGAATGAAAATTCTGGTAGAGAATTTTCATACCAAAAATTCATACTAGAATTTTCATACCACAATTTTCATAACACAATTTTCGTATCAGAATTTTCCTACCAGAATTTTCAAACGAGAATGTTCAGGAGCGCTTGAAGATTTGAGATTTAAAATTCATAATATGAAGATGCTTATTTATAACTACGTTGCAGCAGCTTCATGAGACAAATGTTGCGATAAAAGGAAATGAAGTTTGTGGCTTTGAATTGAAACAAACTCAGCAGCTTGCAACTTTGCCGATTCTAACAAATTTTAAGACTAGGTTTACTACCAAACACTACTGATTTTTGGAACAATATAAAACAGAAGTTTGTGAATCCATCAAATGAATTCGAATCCCTTTGAATAAGGTTGATGGAGGAGGATTTCAATTTTGCACACCAGGATGATCCTCATTTTGATAAGTTTATACCAGGCAACGCTATTCCCTTACACATGGGACATTTGGTTTTCCTAGCAAGCCGTGTTTGTATGTAGGACTTGTGGAACTCGTGATCACAGTCCAAGACTCCAATTTCATCTCTCGCTGTATATGCCTCATGTTTCGAGTCATACCAAGATAAACAAGAGGCGTATATAGTGAGAGAAGAAATTGGAGTCCTGGACTGGGATCACGAGTTCCACAAGTCCTGCATACAAACACGGCTTGCTAGGAAAACCAGATGTCCCATGTGTAAGAGAATAGCGTTGCCTGGTATAAACCCATCAAAATGAGGATCATCCTGGTGTGCAAAAGTGAAATCCTCCTCCATCAACCTTATTCAAAGGGATTCGAATTCATTAGATTGATTCACAACCTTCTGTTTTATATTGTTCAAAAAATCAGTAGAGTTTGGTACTAAAACTAGTCTTAAAATTTTTTAGAATCGGCAAAATTGCAAGTTGCTGAGTTTGTTTCAATTCAAAGCCACAAGTTTCATTTCCTTTTATCGCATCATCTGTCTCATGAAGTTGTTGCAACGTAGTTATAGTTAAGCATCTTCATATTATGAATTTTAAGTCTCAAATCTTCAAGTGTTCCTGAAGATTCTGGTATGAAAATTATGGTATAAAAATTCTGGTATGAAAGTTTTGGAATGAAAATTCTGGTAGAGAATTTTCATACCAAAAATTCATACTAGAATTTTCATACCACAATTTTCATACCACAATTTTCATACCACAATTTTCGTACCAGAATTTTCCTACCAGAATTTTCAAACGAGAATGTTCAGCAGCGCTTGAAGATTTGAGATTTAAAATTCATAATATGAAGATGCTTATTTATAACTACGTTGCAGCAGCTTCATGAGACAAATGTTGCGATAAAAGTGTAACACCCCGAATCCGCGGAATATCGGGATGCTACGGGCAAGACCTCACAATGGGTCCCGACCCTTAGCCTGACAACAATTTCACCGGATCTTGCAACAAGGCACAAATAAAGGCCAAAAACGAAATACATTTTTATGCAATGTAATGAAAAGAAAACCCGAAAGAATACAACAAAGGACTTCAGCCGAAAATACGACTCCAAGACTAAACGCCAACACGCGACATACAAACATAATAAACGAATAATAAAACACAACCCGACTCCAACCAAAACCCACTCCTAAAATGTACGGAACCCCGGCTGCCCACTCTTCCGGATCTCTCGGCCGCATTCCTAACCTGCAAGGCAATCTACAACAATCGGTATAAAACCGTTAGCTGATATTCGAAGCATTAGAATCAATGGGAAAGGCACAATCACAAGTAAATAACATAACACACCATATACATCAAATCACACAAGGCCGGTTTATTATCTTTTTATTATTAAGTCATATCCCGTTCTAATTCAACTTCTTTTGTGACACGAGAATCTCCCGAAACTCGCCTCGGTCCCCACTTACCGCATGGAATGGTACGGATGCCTCCGGCCATCTAACCACACGGGCTAGTCGCCAAGAACCTCCTAACTCTACGCAAGAGCTAGACAAGTTGTCACCGCCCGTTATCATACACTTGGGCCAAATAATATATAAAGGTCGGTAATCCTATTCCGGTTTATAAGTTATAATGAAAGCAATAAAACACACACCACCAAACACGCATCGAATCTAATACATAGAATACGAGCTAAGTAAGTCCGGAGACTTACCTCGTCACCACACTCAACTCACAACACTCTCGCTTCCTTAGGGAGGAAGCCCATAACCTGCTCACAAGAAGATAACTATATCAACAACAACCCACTCACAATAGAAGTCTTAGACTTCTATACAAATGATCTACGCAAGACCATTTGACTCTCAATTCTAGGACCGCATCCTAGAATCCCCCATGCTCACATCACACTCAACAGAAGCTAGAAGTCCTAAGACTTCTAAACTCACGGATCTCGCAAGATCATAACTCAAACCACCACTAGGATAATATGCCTAGTCCAAACAAACTCAACGGGAACAACACCATGCTAGGATAAGCATATCTTAGCTCATAATCTCAACAACCATATAACTAGAACCTCAAGCCTCAAATACTCACAAGATCAAACCATATACTGAAATCCTTATAACAACCTCACTAGACCGCAATATCACCTCAAGCTTAGAATCAACATAAATCCATCAAACAATATCGAATCCTCGAAACTCACCTAAGGTTCAAAGCCACTACTTGGCATTAACTCTAAGTTACGCTAGATTCATCCTAGCATGATACTAAAACTTAACATAACTAGATCAAGGGGAAAGAATACTCACACGACGTCAAAAGACGGAAGTCGTTCAACGGATGTCGACTTGGACTCGTTAGGCCTTTATCGGGGCGCTTCCGAACCTAGCACCAAACTAAACAAATTTAGCTTATAAGCTAAATTTGAACGGAATATATAACTTATATAAAATCTAAGGTAAAACTCGTTTTAAAAACCAAGGTTAAAAACCGCTTAAATATTTTCTGGGACAAATTATACAATTATATACACATGGGTCATAATATATAACAAATATAAACTATAAGAATAAAACCCGTTATAAAGCTTTGGTTGAAAGTTTGTAAAATCATTTTCCGGGCAACTCATGAAGTTCCATAAATTTGGGATATATTCCGTATATAAAACCTTGGGCCAAAATCTGCAAATAATTCCAGCAGGTCATAAAAGCAACAATCCAAAAACTTAAAGTACAAAACTGTAATAATAAACAGATGAGGGTACAAATTGCAATTAAGTTACAAATGGGGCCCAATTTTTAAATAACAAAAAGGGTTTTTTAAACCCTACACTGTCACACGCAGGGGAAGGAGGAAGCAGGCGGCGGCGGGAAGGGCAGGGCTCCGGCGAAGCGAGACGGCGAAGCGAGGGAGACACGCGACGGCTCCTCTCCGGCTAGATGCGGCCCAGACTCCGGCGGCAATGGCTGCTCCTTGGTGGCAGTGGGAACTTAGAACAATGGGAGAGAAGAAGGCGGCAGAATCTCAGCTAGTTGGTGGCTCCGGTGGCTCCTCTTCCTCCCGGCGGTAGCACAGTTGCGAGGAGGGACGGAGAGAAGGGACGCAACAGAGGGAAGCTTCTTCGCTGCTAGGAAACGAAAGGGAGAAAGAGGGGTTGGGGCTAGGGCTAGGTCGAAGGATACAGAAGGAGAAGGAGGACGCAAGTCAGGAGATGGGTCCGAGAGCTTCCTCCACTGGCTGCCTACGGGTACACAAGGGAGAGGAGCGGCTGGCTTCTCCGGTAAGGCGGCATGGCTCACCTGGTGCAGCAAGGGGAGAGTGAGGGAGGAGATAGGAGAGCGTCACAAGGAGAAGGAAACAGAGGAGGGCTGTGTGGGATCTGTGAGAGAAGAGGAAAAGGTTTGGTGAACAGATGAAACGAGAGAAGGGTTAGTCACTGCGCTGCTGTGGTGGTCGAGGGGTCGGGGTGCAGGTTGCTTGTTGTTGTTGCCAAAGGAGAGCAGAGGTAGAGGACAGGCTCACAAGAGGCACGCAGTAGACTGGGCGGCAAAGGCCGCAAAGCAGGGGTCTCTCCTCAAGGTAGGAAGGAAAAAGGGGAAAGAAAGAAAAAGGAGAAAGAAATAGAAAATTAATAAAATAAAAGGAAAAAGAGTAATAGAATAAACTCGATCAAAACTAATCGGAATGAATTTTTCTGATCGGAAAATATTTCCGAACCTTTCGAAAAATAAATACGGAAAATAAATATATGGACCAAATATATATATATAAGCTCGAAAATATTTAATTTACGATGTGAAAATTATCGTAAAACATTTAAGCTATTAAAGATATCGATAAAAGACGGGAAAAAAAATGTATATCACAAACGGGACAAAAATTTGGAGCGTTACAACATATCCCCCTAAAAACAAGTTTCGTCCCGAAACTTAGCACACGCCGAACTTCTCGGTCCCTAAGGCCGAGATATGAACTCTCAAACTAAGAAGGCTCAAACCTTCTAATCTAAACACATCATCTACTCAAACTACCACCGCAAGATAGATCTGCGTAAAACTCAACTAAAGATACTATCCTCCGTCTTCCAATAAGCCTCATCGGTCTCTCGTTTGCCACTAGATAATCATGGCTGACGACATGTCTCGAATCTTGTATGTACTCCCTCGATTGATAAGCATGAAACATTGGGTGAACACCCTCTACTCTTGGTGGTAACGCCCATTTGTAAGTCACTTCTCCAACTTGAACTAAGATCTCAAAAGGTCCGATTAATCGGAACTCAACTTCATTCTCCGGTCTTTCTCACTACAACATTTCCATTATATTTCTCTTTGATTGTCTCTAACAAAGAAAGTCAAACTTTCAATTACACAATTGGCTTTGGCTCTAGCCAAACTAAACTTCGATGTTACATTTCCTCAATTCTTGTTGTATATTCCAAGAAATGAAGGAAGCAATTTACTCCATATTATTTCTATTAACCAAACATGTATGCTATTACTTTTATATCGATCTACAATACTCAATCAAGACCTTTTCTTGAAGAATCACTTGTACACTTCAAACTCATAATACCTCAGGGTAAATCGAAACAGTTGTGCCAATAAATCCCCCCTTAATTCTCAGCAACTCTATTGTCAACTCTTCGTCCCATTCAATACTTCATTATCATCCGTAGTAGGTTACCTTAAAAGGTGTTACACAACTTCTCTCTTCACATATCTCATAAAGCTCAGCATTTCTAAGTAACTTGTAACTTCTTTTACATCTTTCGGGGTTTGCCATCCCGATATACCATGTCATACATCTTCTCTCTTTTTCAAGAGTAGACCCAAAATATCTCATTCGAGCATCACTAAGCCCATATGGAATAACTACAACTCTTAGTGACTGTGATTGGTCCAAAATGTTGTACATGCAATATGTCAATCTCGAATTCTCAAACAGTGACAATCAAGTTCTTAACTTAATCTTATAAGAGACCATCATCCCTTGCAACTGATCGAGTAGATCATCCATTCATTGTAAGGGGCATTTGTCCTTCATTGTCATCTTGCTCAACTTATATAAATCGATGTACAATCAGAGATAACCGTCTCTCTCTCTTCACAAACTAGTGTCCTCTATAATAACTTCAAACCAAGAATTCAAGATACATCAAACATGAACTTCAAATCAAGAGTTATAGATACATTCTAACGTGCGCTTCAAATCAAGAAATAACAACTCCAAATCGAGAATTCAAGATATATCCCATCATGAACTTCAAATCAAGCTTAATGGTAAAACCCACCTACTGCCGCATTCGAATCCGTTCTATCTCGGGTTCCATCTTTTTCTCTACCCATCTCATCTCGCAATGACCAACACAACCTGGTACTAACGCTTGACAAGTGGTCCACTCCGATCTGTTGGGGTGACGTCCTTCAACCCGTGTATTGCTCCTTTTGTAGCTACTATGTTCACCGTCCTCTTTCAAAGATCCTTCATCTACAGAACTCGAGAGACTTGCTCGAGTCTTCCGACTCTTGAAGCCTTGGTTCAACAATAGTTCAGCTTAATCCCTCTTTTCACTTCAAAGGAAAGGCAATACTACATATCTTGACTTCACACATATGCTTAGTCACAAAGTTCCTCATTACAGGACTCAGTCATGCCTTAAGACAAACCGATACAATCTTCTTCGCTTCTTTGGCATCCCCACATATGGGAGGAGTTCCTCGTATTCTACATAAACTTTCATCATAGACATCTTTTCTTCAAGTAGGCGTAGAAATTTACACTTCATTTTCTTATGTAACGTCAAACGAACGCAAAGGCTCTAACCTCGATCTTTCATACACTTCTCGTACATCCCATGTCAACATCCAACTACAAAACTTCGATCTTCCCTTACTTTTGTTGGTCACCTTACATATCTCTTGGTATCCCTGAACAACTTCACAACCGTACTAGTATGCCTTTAGGCGAAATTTCCCAACCACAATCACTGAAAGATCCACTAGTAACTCCACCAAGCACTAACATCATAACTCTAAGCTTGCAATGTTGCCCCAATCTATATTCCTCGTTTCATGTTATAGCCACCATGGCTTTTTGAAACATTTGACTCAACTTTTGCTTGCGAAAACATACCAATTTTTTTTTTTTTTTTTTTTTTTTAACAAACATACCAAGCGTCCCCTTTACGCACAACAACAATAGAAGCCTCACTTTCGTCTTGTTTCTTTTAGTTCTCTTCACCTTAATCAAACTTTAAAAGTTCTGATTCGTGTCATTTCCCCATATGTCAATCCCATGACCTAAGAAGGTCGCATAATTTCGTTACAATCCCTCCCTAGGAGGTCTATTATAGTTACTTGTTTTGACCTCAATCCATGCTACTTGCACTTCCGTTGATACAACTCCTTATTGTTGTCATTTAACCACTGGAATGTTCCATGTTCTTGTTACCGTTCCTTTATGATCCCACAACCTGGTTACTCTTTCCTTTCACACTCATTCATAGACCACCCGCACCTGCACGTTCTTGGTTGTCACCAATTAGCTTATAACTAACCTTCTCCAATGTCAACGACTTATTATTCTACTACACTTCTCTTGTTACAATTCTCATGAAGGCTACCCTCCCCGGGGTACTTTACCTTAAACTCCGTTAGTTCTTTCTTCATTTCATGCTTCCTCTTCTTTATAAGGTAACTATATCTTCTTGGCGTTGTTGTTTTGTATATCTCCCTTTCATATGCTTAATCATTATTCCATGTTATCCTTCATGTACACCTTCACCAAAATTCTAGTCTCATATATTGTCCATTCATGTTTCTCTTGATTGGTATCTTTAGTCTTTCGATCAAAGCTCCTTGTTTCATCTTTCATCCTCTTAGGATCATCATTTATACACACCTCCTCCTTCTTGGAATTTCTTAGCCTTATCATCATAACGGAAACCGGTCAACTCCACGTGAATCCTCACCATGCCCTTCTTCTCATAACTCTAGTAATGTTGACACTTCACTTATTGGTACTTCGTAAGCTTAACTTACGGTATCTTATATCTTTCGCAATTGGTTCGATCACTCTTCTAATCTTGACTCCAAGGCCTAGGAGTGTCTAAAGAAAACTTCACATCTTAATAGAATGTCACCTTTAACCTTGTTAGAATGTATCCCTCTCCTCCTCGATTCGCATCTTTAGTTGTCCACACGTCTTCTTAAAGAACTTATGTTTGTTATCCCTATTGGTCTCGTTGTCTTTCTAATCGGGACTTCTTTGTAACCACTTCCACACCTTTGTGTTACTCCTTTTTCTTGTATGTTCCCCATCTCAATTTCTCTTAAGTTGTCACGAGTATTCATTTACTTGGTTGTCCTTTGTTTACGCCATCTCTAATCTTCCTCTTCGACCTTCTCTTAAAGGAGTACGAGAACTCCGAGGTGTTCGCCTGAACATAGCGCTCAACTCGATACTTGAGCATATTCATCCTCGTATGTACACTATTCTATGTCAAACAACGTCGTCCATGGATGATGATATCAAAAAAAACATCTTTTCTATTAGGTCTCATAATTCAATATGTTACTACTATATATAATAAGAATACGTATCCATAACTATATAAGTCCTAAGTCCATATCAGTACTAATATAACACATCAACATTTCATCCACAATATAAGGTCTCATAACATATAACCATCCATATATATAACTATACACATATATTCATTTCATCATGCAACTTACAATCACAAAGATACACATCAATTCCATCATGCATAACTACAAACCTCATATCCATATCTATATATACATATATATACATATCAAAATCCAATAAACTAAGCTGCCGAGATTCGCGAAAGGAGTGGTGGTCCGTACATTCTACCCCGACTCATGCATGTGATTTTAAAAACAAAAATTCAGAACCCGTGTGGGTTCTGTTTATTCCTCATTCGGCCTTTAGAAGATTGCGAGTGCCATTGTTGTCAACCTAGGCCTCTGATACCACTTTTGGAACACCCCGAATCCGCGGAATATCGGGATGCTACGGGCAAGACCTCAAAATGGGTCCCGACCCTTAGCCTGACAACAATTTCACCGGATCTTGCAACAAGGCACAAATAAAGGCCAAAAACGAAATACATTTTTATGCAATGTAATGAAAAGAAAACCCGAAAGAATACAACAAAGGACTTCAGCCGAAAATACGACTCCAAGACTAAACGCCAACACGCGACATACAAACATAATAAACGAATAATAAAACACAACCCGACTCCAACCAAAACCCACTCCTAAAATGTACGGAACCCCGGCTGCCCACTCTTCCGGATCTCTCGGCCGCATTCCTAACCTGCAAGGCAATCTACAACAATCGGTATAAAACCGTTAGCTGATATTCGAAGCATTAGAATCAATGGGAAAGGCACAATCACAAGTAAATAACATAACACACCATATACATCAAATCACACAAGGCCGGTTTATTATCTTTTTATTATTAAGTCATATCCCGTTCTAATTCAACTTCTTTTGTGACACGAGAATCTCCCGAAACTCGCCTCGGTCCCCACTTACCGCATGGAATGGTACGGATGCCTCCGGCCATCTAACCACACGGGCTAGTCGCCAAGAACCTCCTAACTCTACGCAAGAGCTAGACAAGTTGTCACCGCCCGTTATCATACACTTGGGCCAAATAATATATAAAGGTCGGTAATCCTATTCCGGTTTATAAGTTATAATGAAAGCAATAAAACACACACCACCAAACACGCATCGAATCTAATACATAGAATACGAGCTAAGTAAGTCCGGAGACTTACCTCGTCACCACACTCAACTCACAACACTCTCGCTTCCTTAGGGAGGAAGCCCATAACCTGCTCACAAGAAGATAACTATATCAACAACAACCCACTCACAATAGAAGTCTTAGACTTCTATACAAATGATCTACGCAAGACCATTTGACTCTCAATTCTAGGACCGCATCCTAGAATCCCCCATGCTCACATCACACTCAACAGAAGCTAGAAGTCCTAAGACTTCTAAACTCACGGATCTCGCAAGATCATAACTCAAACCACCACTAGGATAATATGCCTAGTCCAAACAAACTCAACGGGAACAACACCATGCTAGGATAAGCATATCTTAGCTCATAATCTCAACAACCATATAACTAGAACCTCAAGCCTCAAATACTCACAAGATCAAACCATATACTCAAATCCTTATAACAACCTCACTAGACCGCAATATCACCTCAAGCTTAGAATCAACATAAATCCATCAAACAATATCGAATCCTCGAAACTCACCTAAGGTTCAAAGCCACTACTTGGCATTAACTCTAAGTTACGCTAGATTCATCCTAGCATGATACTAAAACTTAACATAACTAGATCAAGGGGAAAGAATACTCACACGACGTCAAAAGACGGAAGTCGTTCAACGGATGTCGACTTGGACTCGTTAGGCCTTTATCGGGGCGCTTCCGAACCTAGCACCAAACTAAACAAATTTAGCTTATAAGCTAAATTTGAACGGAATATATAACTTATATAAAATCTAAGGTAAAACTCGTTTTAAAAACCAAGGTTAAAAACCGCTTAAATATTTTCTGGGACAAATTATACAATTATATACACATGGGTCATAATATATAACAAATATAAACTATAAGAATAAAACCCGTTATAAAGCTTTGGTTGAAAGTTTGTAAAATCATTTTCCGGGCAACTCATGAAGTTCCATAAATTTGGGATATATTCCGTATATAAAACCTTGGGCCAAAATCTGCAAATAATTCCAGCAGGTCATAAAAGCAACAATCCAAAAACTTAAAGTACAAAACTGTAATAATAAACAGATGAGGGTACAAATTGCAATTAAGTTACAAATGGGGCCCAATTTTTAAATAACAAAAAGGGTTTTTTAAACCCTACACTGTCACACGCAGGGGAAGGAGGAAGCAGGCGGCGGCGGGAAGGGCAGGGCTCCGGCGAAGCGAGACGGCGAAGCGAGGGAGACACGCGACGGCTCCTCTCCGGCTAGATGCGGCCCAGACTCCGGCGGCAATGGCTGCTCCTTGGTGGCAGTGGGAACTTAGAACAATGGGAGAGAAGAAGGCGGCAGAATCTCAGCTAGTTGGTGGCTCCGGTGGCTCCTCTTCCTCCCGGCGGTAGCACAGTTGCGAGGAGGGACGGAGAGAAGGGACGCAACAGAGGGAAGCTTCTTCGCTGCTAGGAAACGAAAGGGAGAAAGAGGGGTTGGGGCTAGGGCTAGGTCGAAGGATACAGAAGGAGAAGGAGGACGCAAGTCAGGAGATGGGTCCGAGAGCTTCCTCCACTGGCTGCCTACGGGTACACAAGGGAGAGGAGCGGCTGGCTTCTCCGGTAAGGCGGCATGGCTCACCTGGTGCAGCAAGGGGAGAGTGAGGGAGGAGATAGGAGAGCGTCACAAGGAGAAGGAAACAGAGGAGGGCTGTGTGGGATCTGTGAGAGAAGAGGAAAAGGTTTGGTGAACAGATGAAACGAGAGAAGGGTTAGTCACTGCGCTGCTGTGGTGGTCGAGGGGTCGGGGTGCAGGTTGCTTGTTGTTGTTGCCAAAGGAGAGCAGAGGTAGAGGACAGGCTCACAAGAGGCACGCAGTAGACTGGGCGGCAAAGGCCGCAAAGCAGGGGTCTCTCCTCAAGGTAGGAAGGAAAAAGGGGAAAGAAAGAAAAAGGAGAAAGAAATAGAAAATTAATAAAATAAAAGGAAAAAGAGTAATAGAATAAACTCGATCAAAACTAATCGGAATGAATTTTTCTGATCGGAAAATATTTCCGAACCTTTCGAAAAATAAATACGGAAAATAAATATATGGACCAAATATATATATATAAGCTCGAAAATATTTAATTTACGATGTGAAAATTATCGTAAAACATTTAAGCTATTAAAGATATCGATAAAAGACGGGAAAAAAAATGTATATCACAAACGGGACAAAAATTTGGAGCGTTACAACATATCCCCCTAAAAACAAGTTTCGTCCCGAAACTTAGCACACGCCAAACTTCTCGGTCCCTAAGGCCGAGATATGAACTCTCAAACTAAGAAGGCTCAAACCTTCTAATCTAAACACATCATCTACTCAAACTACCACCGCAAGATAGATCTGCGTAAAACTCAACTAAAGATACTATCCTCCGTCTTCCAGTAAGCCTCATCGGTCTCTCGTTTGCCACTAGATAATCATGGCTGACGACATGTCTCGAATCTTGTATGTACTCCCTCGATTGATAAGCATGAAACATTGGGTGAACACCCTCTACTCTTGGTGGTAACGCCCATTTGTAAGTCACTTCTCCAACTTGAACTAAGATCTCAAAAGGTCCGATTAATCGGAACTCAACTTCATTCTCCGGTCTTTCTCACTACAACATTTCCATTATATTTCTCTTTGATTGTCTCTAACAAAGAAAGTCAAACTTTCAATTACACAATTGGCTTTGGCTCTAGCCAAACTAAACTTCGATGTTACATTTCCTCAATTCTTGTTGTATATTCCAAGAAATGAAGGAAGCAATTTACTCCATATTATTTCTATTAACCAAACATGTATGCTATTACTTTTATATCGATCTACAATACTCAATCAAGACCTTTTCTTGAAGAATCACTTGTACACTTCAAACTCATAATACCTCAGGGTAAATCGAAACAGTTGTGCCAATAAATCCCCCCTTAATTCTCAGCAACTCTATTGTCAACTCTTCATCCCATTCAATACTTCATTATCATCCGTAGTAGGTTACCTTAAAAGGTGTTACACAACTTCTCTCTTCACATATCTCATAAAGCTCAGCATTTCTAAGTAACTTGTAACTTCTTTTACATCTTTCGGGGTTTGCCATCCCGATATACCATGTCATACATCTTCTCTCTTTTTCAAGAGTAGACCCAAAATATCTCATTCGAGCATCACTAAGCCCATATGGAATAACTACAACTCTTAGTGACTGTGATTGGTCCAAAATGTTGTACATGCAATATGTCAATCTCGAATTCTCAAACAGTGACAATCAAGTTCTTAACTTAATCTTATAAGAGACCATCATCCCTTGCAACTGATCGAGTAGATCATCCATTCATTGTAAGGGGCATTTGTCCTTCATTGTCATCTTGCTCAACTTATATAAATCGATGTACAATCAGAGATAACCGTCTCTCTCTCTTCACAAACTAGTGTCCTCTATAATAACTTCAAACCAAGAATTCAAGATACATCAAACATGAACTTCAAATCAAGAGTTATAGATACATTCTAACGTGCGCTTCAAATCAAGAAATAACAACTCCAAATCGAGAATTCAAGATATATCCCATCATGAACTTCAAATCAAGCTTAATGGTAAAACCCACCTACTGCCGCATTCGAATCCGTTCTATCTCGGGTTCCATCTTTTTCTCTACCCATCTCATCTCGCAATGACCAACACAACCTGGTACTAACGCTTGACAAGTGGTCCACTCCGATCTGTTGGGGTGACGTCCTTCAACCCGTGTATTGCTCCTTTTGTAGCTACTATGTTCACCGTCCTCTTTCAAAGATCCTTCATCTACAGAACTCGAGAGACTTGCTCGAGTCTTCCGACTCTTGAAGCCTTGGTTCAACAATAGTTCAGCTTAATCCCTCTTTTCACTTCAAAGGAAAGGCAATACTACATATCTTGACTTCACACATATGCTTAGTCACAAAGTTCCTCATTACAGGACTCAGTCATGCCTTAAGACAAACCGATACAATCTTCTTCGCTTCTTTGGCATCCCCACATATGGGAGGAGTTCCTCGTATTCTACATAAACTTTCATCATAGACATCTTTTCTTCAAGTAGGCGTAGAAATTTACACTTCATTTTCTTATGTAACGTCAAACGAACGCAAAGGCTCTAACCTCGATCTTTCATACACTTCTTGTACATCCCATGTCAACATCCAACTACAAAACTTCGATCTTCCCTTACTTTTGTTGGTCACGTTACATATCTCTTGGTATCCCTGAACAACTTCACAACCGTACTAGTATGCCTTTAGGCGAAATTTCCCAACCACAATCACTGAAAGATCCACTAGTAACTCCACCAAGCACTAACATCATAACTCTAAGCTTGCAATGTTGCCCCAATCTATATTCCTCGTTTCATGTTATAACCACCATGGCTTTTTGAAACATTTGACTCAACTTTTGCTTGCGAAAACATACCAATTTTTTTTTTTTTTTTTTTTTTTTTAACAAACATACCAAGCGTCCCCTTTACGCACAACAACAATAGAAGCCTCACTTTCGTCTTGTTTCTTTTAGTTCTCTTCACCTTAATCAAACTTTAAAAGTTCTGATTCGTGTCATTTCCCCATATGTCAATCCCATGACCTAAGAAGGTCGCATAATTTCGTTACAATCCCTCCCTAGGAGGTCTATTATAGTTACTTGTTTTGACCTCAATCCATGCTACTTGCACTTCCGTTGATACAACTCCTTATTGTTGTCATTTAACCACTGGAATGTTCCATGTTCTTGTTACCGTTCCTTTATGATCCCACAACCTGGTTACTCTTTCCTTTCACACTCATTCATAGACCACCCGCACCTGCACGTTCTTGGTTGTCACCAATTAGCTTATAACTAACCTTCTCCAATGTCAACGACTTATTATTCTACTACACTTCTCTTGTTACAATTCTCATGAAGGCTACCCTCCCCGGGGTACTTTACCTTAAACTCCGTTAGTTCTTTCTTCATTTCATGCTTCCTCTTCTTTATAAGGTAACTATATCTTCTTGGCGTTGTTGTTTTGTATATCTCCCTTTCATATGCTTAATCATTATTCCATGTTATCCTTCATGTACACCTTCACCAAAATTCTAGTCTCATATATTGTCCATTCATGTTTCTCTTGATTGGTATCTTTAGTCTTTCGATCAAAGCTCCTTGTTTCATCTTTCATCCTCTTAGGATCATCATTTATACACACCTCCTCCTTCTTGGAATTTCTTAGCCTTATCATCATAACGGAAACCGGTCAACTCCACGTGAATCCTCACCATGCCCTTCTTCTCATAACTCTAGTAATGTTGACACTTCACTTATTGGTACTTCGTAAGCTTAACTTACGGTATCTTATATCTTTCGCAATTGGTTCGATCACTCTTCTAATCTTGACTCCAAGGCCTAGGAGTGTCTAAAGAAAACGTCACATCTTAATAGAATGTCACCTTTAACCTTGTTAGAATGTATCCCTCTCCTCCTCGATTCGCATCTTTAGTTGTCCACACGTCTTCTTAAAGAACTTATGTTTGTTATCCCTATTGGTCTCGTTGTCTTTCTAATCGGGACTTCTTTGTAACCACTTCCACACCTTTGTGTTACTCCTTTTTCTTGTATGTTCCCCATCTCAATTTCTCTTAAGTTGTCACGAGTATTCATTTACTTGGTTGTCCTTTGTTTACGCCATCTCTAATCTTCCTCTTCGACCTTCTCTTAAAGGAGTACGAGAACTCCGAGGTGTTCGCCTGAACATAGCGCTCAACTCGATACTTGAGCATATTCATCCTCGTATGTACACTATTCTATGTCAAACAACGTCGTCCATGGATGATGATATCAAAAAAAACATCTTTTCTATTAGGTCTCATAATTCAATATGTTACTACTATATATAATAAGAATACGTATCCATAACTATATAAGTCCTAAGTCCATATCAGTACTAATATAACACATCAACATTTCATCCACAATATAAGGTCTCATAACATATAACCATCCATATATATAACTATACACATATATTCATTTCATCATGCAACTTACAATCACAAAGATACACATCAATTCCATCATGCATAACTACAAACCTCATATCCATATCTATATATACATATATATACATATCAAAATCCAATAAACTAAGCTGCCGAGATTCGCGAAAGGAGTGGTGGTCCGTACATTCTACCCCGACTCATGCATGTGATTTTAAAAACGAAAATTCAGAACCCGTGTGGGTTCTGTTTATTCCTCATTCGGCCTTTAGAAGATTGCGAGTGCCATTGTTGTCAACCTAGGCCTCTGATACCACTTTTGGAACACCCCGAATCCGCGGAATATCGGGATGCTACGGGCAAGACCTCACAATGGGTCCCGACCCTTAGCCTGACAACAATTTCACCGGATCTTGCAACAAGGCACAAATAAAGGCCAAAAACGAAATACATTTTTATGCAATGTAATGAAAAGAAAACCCGAAAGAATACAACAAAGGACTTCAGCCGAAAATACGACTCCAAGACTAAACGCCAACACGCGACATACAAACATAATAAACGAATAATAAAACACAACCCGACTCCAACCAAAACCCACTCCTAAAATGTACGGAACCCCGGCTGCCCACTCTTCCGGATCTCTCGGCCGCATTCCTAACCTGCAAGGCAATCTACAACAATCGGTATAAAACCGTTAGCTGATATTCGAAGCATTAGAATCAATGGGAAAGGCACAATCACAAGTAAATAACATAACACACCATATACATCAAATCACACAAGGCCGGTTTATTATCTTTTTATTATTAAGTCATATCCCGTTCTAATTCAACTTCTTTTGTGACACGAGAATCTCCCGAAACTCGCCTCGGTCCCCACTTACCGCATGGAATGGTACGGATGCCTCCGGCCATCTAACCACACGGGCTAGTCGCCAAGAACCTCCTAACTCTACGCAAGAGCTAGACAAGTTGTCACCGCCCGTTATCATACACTTGGGCCAAATAATATATAAAGGTCGGTAATCCTATTCCGGTTTATAAGTTATAATGAAAGCAATAAAACACACACCACCAAACACGCATCGAATCTAATACATAGAATACGAGCTAAGTAAGTCCGGAGACTTACCTCGTCACCACACTCAACTCACAACACTCTCGCTTCCTTAGGGAGGAAGCCCATAACCTGCTCACAAGAAGATAACTATATCAACAACAACCCACTCACAATAGAAGTCTTAGACTTCTATACAAATGATCTACGCAAGACCATTTGACTCTCAATTCTAGGACCGCATCCTAGAATCCCCCATGCTCACATCACACTCAACAGAAGCTAGAAGTCCTAAGACTTCTAAACTCACGGATCTCGCAAGATCATAACTCAAACCACCACTAGGATAATATGCCTAGTCCAAACAAACTCAACGGGAACAACACCAATATTAGGATAAGCATATCTTAGCTCATAATCTCAACAACCATATAACTAGAACCTCAAGCCTCAAATACTCACAAGATCAAACCATATACTCAAATCCTTATAACAACCTCACTAGACCGCAATATCACCTCAAGCTTAGAATCAACATAAATCCATCAAACAATATCGAATCCTCGAAACTCACCTAAGGTTCAAAGCCACTACTTGGCATTAACTCTAAGTTACGCTAGATTCATCCTAGCATGATACTAAAACTTAACATAACTAGATCAAGGGGAAAGAATACTCACACGACGTCAAAAGACGGAAGTCGTTCAACGGATGTCGACTTGGACTCGTTAGGCCTTTATCGGGGCGCTTCCGAACCTAGCACCAAACTAAACAAATTTAGCTTATAAGCTAAATTTGAACGGAATATATAACTTATATAAAATCTAAGGTAAAACTCGTTTTAAAAACCAAGGTTAAAAACCGCTTAAATATTTTCTGGGACAAATTATACAATTATATACACATGGGTCATAATATATAACAAATATAAACTATAAGAATAAAACCCGTTATAAAGCTTTGGTTGAAAGTTTGTAAAATCATTTTCCGGGCAACTCATGAAGTTCCATAAATTTGGGATATATTCCGTATATAAAACCTTGGGCCAAAATCTGCAAATAATTCCAGCAGGTCATAAAAGCAACAATCCAAAAACTTAAAGTACAAAACTGTAATAATAAACAGATGAGGGTACAAATTGCAATTAAGTTACAAATGGGGCCCAATTTTTAAATAACAAAAAGGGTTTTTTAAACCCTACACTGTCACACGCAGGGGAAGGAGGAAGCAGGCGGCGGCGGGAAGGGCAGGGCTCCGGCGAAGCGAGACGGCGAAGCGAGGGAGACACGCGACGGCTCCTCTCCGGCTAGATGCGGCCCAGACTCCGGCGGCAATGGCTGCTCCTTGGTGGCAGTGGGAACTTAGAACAATGGGAGAGAAGAAGGCGGCAGAATCTCAGCTAGTTGGTGGCTCCGGTGGCTCCTCTTCCTCCCGGCGGTAGCACAGTTGCGAGGAGGGACGGAGAGAAGGGACGCAACAGAGGGAAGCTTCTTCGCTGCTAGGAAACGAAAGGGAGAAAGAGGGGTTGGGGCTAGGGCTAGGTCGAAGGATACAGAAGGAGAAGGAGGACGCAAGTCAGGAGATGGGTCCGAGAGCTTCCTCCACTGGCTGCCTACGGGTACACAAGGGAGAGGAGCGGCTGGCTTCTCCGGTAAGGCGGCATGGCTCACCTGGTGCAGCAAGGGGAGAGTGAGGGAGGAGATAGGAGAGCGTCACAAGGAGAAGGAAACAGAGGAGGGCTGTGTGGGATCTGTGAGAGAAGAGGAAAAGGTTTGGTGAACAGATGAAACGAGAGAAGGGTTAGTCACTGCGCTGCTGTGGTGGTCGAGGGGTCGGGGTGCAGGTTGCTTGTTGTTGTTGCCAAAGGAGAGCAGAGGTAGAGGACAGGCTCACAAGAGGCACGCAGTAGACTGGGCGGCAAAGGCCGCAAAGCAGGGGTCTCTCCTCAAGGTAGGAAGGAAAAAGGGGAAAGAAAGAAAAAGGAGAAAGAAATAGAAAATTAATAAAATAAAAGGAAAAAGAGTAATAGAATAAACTCGATCAAAACTAATCGGAATGAATTTTTCTGATCGGAAAATATTTCCGAACCTTTCGAAAAATAAATACGGAAAATAAATATATGGACCAAATATATATATATAAGCTCGAAAATATTTAATTTACGATGTGAAAATTATCCTAAAACATTTAAGCTATTAAAGATATCGATAAAAGACGGGAAAAAAAATGTATATCACAAACGGGACAAAAATTTGGAGCGTTACAAAAAGGAAATGAAGTTTGTGGCTTTGAATTGAAACAAACTCAGCAGCTTGCAACTTTGCCGATTCTAGCAAATTTTAAGACTAGGTTTACTACCAAACTCTAATGATTTTTGGAACAATATAAAACAGAAGGTTGTGAATCCATCAAATGAATTCGAATCCCTTTGAATAAGGTTGATGGAGGAGGATTTCAATTTTGCACACTAGGATGATCCTCATTTTGATGAGTTTTACCAGGCAACGCTATTCTCTTACACATGGGACATTTGGTTTTCCTAGCAAGTCGTGTTTGTATGCAGGACTTGTGGAACTCGTGATCACAGTCCAGGACTCCAATTTCATCTCTCGCTGTATAGGCCTCATGTTTCGAGTCATACCAAGATAAACAAGAGGCGTATATAGTGAGAGAAGAAATTGGAGTCCTGGACTGTGATCACGAGTTCCACAAGTCCTGTATACAAACACGGCTTGCTAGGAAAACCATATGTCCCATGTGTAAGAGAATAGCGTTGCCTGGTATAAACCCATCAAAATGAGGATCATCCTGGTGTGCAAAAGTGAAATCCTCCTCCATCAACCTTATTCAAAGGGATTCGAATTCATTAGATTGATTCACAACCTTCTGTTTTATATTGTTCCAAAAATCAGTAGAGTTTGGTAGTAAAACTAGTCTTAAAATTTTCTAGAATCGGCAAAATTGCAAGTTGCTGAGTTTGTTTCAATTCAAAGCCACAAATTTCATTTCCTTTTATTGCATCATCTATCTCATGAAGTTGTTGCAACGTAGTTATAGTTAAGCATCTTCATATTATGAATTTTAAGTCTCAAATCTTCAATTGTTCCTGAAGATTCTGGTATGAAAATTATGGTATAAAAATTCTGGTATGAAAGTTTTGGAATGAAAATTCTGGTAGAGAATTTTCATACCAAAAATTCATACTAGAATTTTCATACCACAATTTTCAGACCACAATTTTCGTACCAGAATTTTCCTACCAGAATTTTCAAACGAGAATGTTCAGGAGCGCTTGAAGATTTGAGATTTAAAATTCATAATATGAAGATGCTTATTTATAACTACGTTGCAGCAGCTTCATGAGACAAATGTTGCGATAAAAGGAAATGAAGTTTGTGGCTTTGAATTGAAACAAACTCAGCAGCTTGCAACTTTGCCGATTCTAGCAAATTTTAAGACTAGGTTTACTACCAAACTCTACTGATTTTTGGAACAATATAAAACAGAAGGTTGTCAATCCATCAAATGAATTCGAATCCCTTTGAATAAGGTTGATGGAGGAGGATTTCAATTTTGCACACCAGGATGATCCACATTTTGATGAGTTTATACCAGGCAACGCTATTCTCTTACACATGGGACATTTGGTTTTCCTAGCAAGCCGTGTTTGTATGTAGGACTTGTAGAACTCGTGATCACAGTCCAGGACTCCAATTTCATCTCTCGCTGTAAATGCCTCATGTTTCGAGTCATACGAAGATAAACAAGAGGCGTATATAGTGAGAGAAGAAATTGGAGTCCTGGACTGTGATCACGAGTTCCACAAGTCCTGCATACAAACACGGCTTGCTAGGAAAACCAGATGTCCCATGTGTAAGAGAATAGCGTTGCCTGGTATAAACCCATCAAAATGAGGATCATCCTGGTGTGCAAAAGTGAAATCCTCCTCCATCAACGTTATTCAAAGGGATTCGAATTCATTAGATTGATTCACAACCTTCTGTTTTATATTGTTCAAAAAATCAGTAGAGTTTGGTACTAAAACTAGTCTTAAAATTTTCTAGAATCGGCAAAATTGCAAGTTGCTGAGTTTGTTTCAATTCAAAGCCACAAGTTTCATTTCCTTTTATTGCATCATCTGTCTCATGAAGTTGTTGCAACGTAGTTATAGTTAAGCATCTTCATATTATGAATTTTAAGTCTCAAATCTTCAAGTGTTCCTGAAGATTCCGGTATGAAAATTATGGTATAAAAATTCTGGTATGAAAGTTTTGGAATGAAAATTCTGGTAGAGAATTTTCATACCAAAAATTCATACTAGAATTTTCATACCACAATTTTCATACCACAATTTTCGTACCAGAATTTTCCTACCAGAATTTTCGAACGAGAATGTTCAGGAGCGCTTGAAGATTTGAGATTTAAAATTCATAATATGAAGATGCTTATTTATAACTACGTTGCAGCAGCTTCATGAGACAAATGTTGCGATAAAAGGAAATGAAGTTTGTGGCTTTGAATTGAAACAAACTCAGCAGCTTGCAACTTTGCCGATTCTAGCAAATTTTAAGACTAGGTTTACTACCAAACTCTACTGATTTTTGGAACAATATAAAACAGAAGGTTGTGAATCCATCAAATGAATTCGAATCCCTTTGAATAAGGTTGATGGAGGAGGATTTCAATTTTGCACACCAGGATGATCCACATTTTGATGAGTTTATACCAGGCAACGCTATTCTCTTACACATGGGACATTTGGTTTTCCTAGCAAGCCGTGTTTTTATGTAGGATTTGTAGAACTCGTGATCACAGTCCAGGACTCCAATTTCATCTCTCGCTGTATATGCCTCATGTTTCGAGTCATACCAAGATAAACAAGAGGCGTACATAGTGAGAGAAGAAATTGGAGTCCTGGACTGTGATCACGAGTTCCACAAGTCCTGCATACAAACACGGCTTGCTAGGAAAACCAGATGTCCCATGTGTAAGAGAATAGCGTTGCCTGGTATAAACCCATCAAAATGAGGATCATCCTGGTGTGCAAAAGTGAAATCCTCCTCCATCAACCTTATTCAAAGGGATTCGAATTCATTAGATTGATTCACAACCTTCTGTTTTATATTGTTCAAAAAATCAGTAGAGTTTGGTACTAAAACTAGTCTTAAAATTTTCTAGAATCGGCAAAATTGCAAGTTGCTGAGTTTGTTTCAATTCAAAGCCACAAGTTTCATTTCCTTTTATTGCATCATCTGTCTCATGAAGTTGTTGCAACGTAGTTATAGTTAAGCATCTTCATATTATGAATTTTAAGTCTCAAATCTTCAAGTGTTCCTGAAGATTCTGGTATGAAAATTATGGTATAAAAATTCTGGTATGAAAGTTTTGGAATAAAAATTCTGGTAGAGAATTTTCATACCAAAAATTCATACTAGAATTTTCATACCACAATTTTCATACCACAATTTTCGTACCAGAATTTTCCTACCAGAATTTTCAAACGAGAATGTTCAAGAGCGCTTGAAGATTTGAGATTTAAAATTCATAATATGAAGATCCTTATTTATAACTACGTTGCAGCAGCTTCATGAGACAAATGTTGCGATAAAAGGAAATGAAGTTTGTGGCTTTGAATTGAAACAAACTCAGCAGCTTGCAACTTTGCCGATTCTAGCAAATTTTAAGACTAGGTTTACTACCAAACTCTACTGATTTTTGGAACAATATAAAACAGAAGGTTGTGAATCCATCAAATGAATTCGAATCCCTTTGAATAAGGTTGATGGAGGAGGATTTCAATTTTGCACACTAGGATGATCCTCATTTTGATGAGTTTTACCAGGCAACGCTATTCTCTTACACATGGGACATTTGGTTTTCCTAGCAAGCCGTGTTTCTTTGCAGGACTTGTGGAACTCGTGATCACAGTCCAGGACTCCAATTTCATCTCTCGTTGTATATGCCTCATGTTTCGAGTCATACCAAGATAAACAAGAGGCGTATATAGTGAGAGAAGAAATTGGAGTCCTGGACTGTGATCACGAGTTCCACAAGTCCTGCATACAAACACGGCTTGCTAGGAAAACCAGATGTCCCATGTGTAAGAGAATAGCGTTGCCTGGTATAAACCCATCAAAATGAGGATCATCCTGGTGTGCAAAAGTGAAATCCTCCTCCATCAACCTTATTCAAAGGGATTCGAATTCATTAGATTGATTCACAACCTTCTGTTTTATATTGTTCAAAAAATCAGTTGAGTTTGGTACTAAAACTAGTCTTAAAATTTTCTAGAATCGGCAAAATTGCAAGTTGCTGAGTTTGTTTCAATTCAAAGCCACAAGTTTCATTTCCTTTTATTGCATCATCTGTCTCATGAAGTTGTTGCAACGTAGTTATAGTTAAGCATCTTCATATTATGAATTTTAAGTCTCAAATCTTCAAGTGTTCCTGAAGATTCTGGTATGAAAATTATGGTATAAAAATTCTGGTATGAAAGTTTTGGAATAAAAATTCTGGTAGAGAATTTTCATACCAAAAATTCATACTAGAATTTTCATACCACAATTTTCATACCACAATTTTCGTACCAGAATTTTCCTACCAGAATTTTCAAACGAGAATGTTCAGGAGCGCTTGAAGATTTGAGATTTAAAATTCATAATATGAAGATGCTTATTTATAACTACGTTGCAGCAGCTTCATGAGACAAATGTTGCGATAAAAGGAAATGAAGTTTGTGGCTTTGAATTGAAACAAACTCAGCAGCTTGCAACTTTGCCGATTCTAGCAAATTTTAAGACTAGGTTTACTACCAAACTCTACTGATTTTTGGAACAATATAAAACAGAAGGTTGTGAATCCATCAAATGAATTCGAATCCCTTTGAATAAGGTTGATGGAGGAGGATTTCAATTTTGCACACCAGGATGATCCTCATTTTGATGAGTTTTACCAGGCAACGCTATTCTCTTACACATGGGACATTTGGTTTTCCTAGCAAGCCGTGTTTGTATGCAGGACTTGTGGAACTCGTGATCACAGTCCAGGACTCTAATTTCATCTCTCGCTGTATACGCCTCATGTTTCGAGTCATACCAAGATAAACAAGAGGCGTATATAGTGAGAGAACAAATTGGAGTCCTGGACTGTGATCACGAGTTCCACAAGTCCTGCATACAAACACGGCTTGATAGGAAAACCAGATGTCCCATGTGTAAGAGAATAGCGTTGCCTGGTATAAACCCATCAAAATGAGGATCATCCTGGTGTGCAAAAGTGAAATCCTCCTCCATCAACCTTATTCAAAGGGATTCGAATTCATTAGATGGATTCACAACCTTCTGTTTTATATTGTTCCAAAAATCAGTAGAGTTTGGTAGTAAAACTAGTCTTAAAATTTTCTAGAATCGGCAAAATTGCAAGTTGCTGAGTTTGTTTCAATTCAAAGCCACAAGTTTCATTTCCTTTTATTGCATCATCTGTCTCATGAAGTTGTTGCAACGTAGTTATAGTTAAGCATCTTCATATTATGAATTTTAAGTCTCAAATCTTCAAGTGTTCCTGAAGATTCCGGTATGAAAATTATGGTATAAAAATTCTGGTATGAAAGTTTTGGAATGAAAATTCTGGTAGAGAATTTTCATACCAAAAATTCATACTAGAATTTTCATACCACAATTTTCATACCACAATTTTCGTATCAGAATTTTCCTACCAGAATTTTCGAACGAGAATGTTCAGGAGCGCTTGAAGATTTGAGATTTAAAATTCATAATATGAAGATGCTTATTTATAACTACGTTGCAGCAGCTTCATGAGACAAATGTTGCGATAAAAGGAAATGAAGTTTGTGGCTTTGAATTGAAACAAACTCAGCAGCTTGCAACTTTGCCGATTCTAGCAAATTTTAAGACTAGGTTTACTACCAAACTCTACTGATTTTTGGAACAATATAAAACAGAAGGTTGTCAATCCATCAAATGAATTCGAATCCCTTTGAATAAGGTTGATGGAGGAGGATTTCAATTTTGCACACCAGGATGATCCACATTTTGATGAGTTTATACCAGGCAACGCTATTCTCTTACACATGGGACATTTGGTTTTCCTAGCAAGCCGTGTTTGTATGCAGGACTTGTGGAACTCGTGATCACAGTCCAGGACTCTAATTTCATCTCTCGCTGTATACGCCTCATGTTTCGAGTCATACCAAGATAAACAAGAGGCGTATATAGTGAGAGAACAAATTGGAGTCCTGGACTGTGATCACGAGTTCCACAAGTCCTGCATACAAACACGGCTTGCTAGGAAAACCAGATGTCCCATGTGTAAGAGAATAGCGTTGCCTGGTATAAACCCATCAAAATGAGGATCATCCTGGTGTGCAAAAGTGAAATCCTCCTCCATCAACCTTATTCAAAGGGATTCGAATTCATTAGATGGATTCACAACCTTCTGTTTTATATTGTTCCAAAAATCAGTAGAGTTTGGTAGTAAAACTAGTCTTAAAATTTTCTAGAATCGGCAAAATTGCAAGTTGCTGAGTTTGTTTCAATTCAAAGCCACAAGTTTCATTTCCTTTTATTGCATCATCTGTCTCATGAAGTTGTTGCAACGTAGTTATAGTTAAGCATCTTCATATTATGAATTTTAAGTCTCAAATCTTCAAGTGTTCCTGAAGATTCTGGTATGAAAATTATGGTATAAAAATTCTGGTATGAAAGTTTTGGAATGAAAATTCTGGTAGAGAATTTTCATACCAAAAATTCATACTAGAATTTTCATACCACAATTTTCGTACCAGAATTTTCCTACCAGAATTTTCAAACGAGAATGTTCAGGAGCGCTTGAAGATTTGAGATTTAAAATTCATAATATGAAGATGCTTATTTATAACTACGTTGCAGCAGCTTCATGAGACAAATGTTGCGATAAAAGGAAATGAAGTTTGTGGCATTGAATTGAAACAAACTCAGCAGCTTGCAACTTTGCCGATTCTAGCAAATTTTAAGACTAGGTTTACTACCAAACTCTACTGATTTTTGGAACAATATAAAACAGAAGGTTGTGAATCCATCAAATGAATTCGAATCCCTTTGAATAAGGTTGATGGAGGAGGATTTCAATTTTGCACACCAGGATGATCCTCATTTTGATGAGTTTTACCAGGCAACGCTATTCTCTTACACATGGGACATTTGGTTTTCCTAGCAAGCCGTGTTTGTATGCAGGACTTGTGGAACTCGTGATCACAGTCCAGGACTCTAATTTCATCTCTCGCTGTATACGCCTCATGTTTCGAGTCATACCAAGATAAACAAGAGGCGTATATAGTGAGAGAACAAATTGGAGTCCTGGACTGTGATCACGAGTTCCACAAGTCCTGCATACAAACACGGCTTGCTAGGAAAACCAGATGTCCCATGTGTAAGAGAATAGCGTTGCCTGGTATAAACCCATCAAAATGAGGATCATCCTGGTGTGCAAAAGGGAAATCCTCCTCCATCAACCTTATTCAAAGGGATTCGAATTCATTAGATGGATTCACAACCTTCTGTTTTATATTGTTCCAAAAATCAGTAGAGTTTGGTAGTAAAACTAGTCTCAAAATTTTCTAGAATCGGCAAAATTGCAAGTTGCTGAGTTTGTTTCAATTCAGAGCCACAAGTTTCATTTCCTTTTATTGCATCCTCCGTCTCATGAAGTTGTTGCAACGTAGTTATAGTTAAGCATCTTCATATTATGAATTTTAAGTCTCAAATCTTCAAGTATTCCTGAAGATTCTGGTATGAAAATTATGGTATAAAAATTCTGGTATGAAAATTATGGTACGAAACTTCTAGTATGATAATTCTGGTATGAAAATTCTGGTATGAAAATTTTGGTATGAAAATTATGGTATGAAAATTCTGGTATGAAAATTTTGGTAGAGAATTTTCATACCAGAAATTCATACTAGAATTTTCATACCACAATTTTCATACCACAATTTTTGTACCAGAATTTTCCTACCAGAATTTTCAAACGAGAATGTTCAGGAGCGCTTGAAGATTTGAGATTTAAAATTCATAATATGAAGATGCTTATTTATAACTACGTTGCAGCAGCTTCATGAGACAAATGTTGCGATTAAAGGAAATGAAGCTTGATGGATTCACAAACGAGAATGTTCAGGAGCGCTTATTTATAACTACGTTGAAACAAACTCAGCAGCTTGCAACTTTGCCGATTCTAGAAAATTTTAAGACTAGGTTTACTACCAAACTCTACTGATTTTTATAACAATATAAAACAAAAGGTTGTGAATCCATCTAATGAATTCGACTCCCTTCGAAGAAGCTTGATGGAGGATGATTTCAGCACACTGGATGATCCTCATTTTGATGGGTTTATACCACGCAACGTTGTTCTCTTACACATGGAACATTTGTTTTTCCTAGCAAGCCGTGTTTCTATGCAGGACTTGTGGAACTCATGATCACAGTCCAAGACTCCAATTTCATCTCTCGCCGTATATGCCTCATGTTTCGAGTCGTACCAAGATAAACAAGAGGCGTATATAGTGAGAGATGAAATTTGAGTCCTGGACTGTGATCATGAGTTCCACAAGTCCTGGATACAAAACACGGCTTGCTAGGAAAACCAAATGTCCCATGTGTAAGAGAATAGCGTTGCCTGATATAAACCCATCAAAATGAGGATCATCCTGGTGTGCAAAAGTGAAATCCTGCTCCATCAACCTTATTCAAAGGGATTCGAATTCATTAGATGGATTCACAAACTTCTGATTTATATTGTTCCAAAAATCAGTAGAGTTTGGTAGTAAAACTAGTCTTAAAATTTTCTAGAATCGGCAAAATTGCAAATTGCTGAGTTTGTTTTAATTTAGAGCCACAAGTTTCATTTCCTTTTATTGCATCATCTGTCTCATGAAGTTGTTGCAAGGTAGTTATAGTTAAGCATCTTCATATTATGAATTTTAAGTCTCAAATCTTCAAGTGTTCCTGAAGATTCTGGTATGAAAATTATGGTAAAATAAAAATTCTAGTATGAAAGTTTTGGAATTAAAATTATGGTACGAAAATTCTAGTATGATAATTCTAATATGAAAATTTTAGTATGAAAATTATGGTATGAAAATTCTAGTATGAAAATTCTGGTTGAAAATTTTCATACCAGAAATTCAAACTAGAATTTTCATACCACAATTTTCATACCACAATTTTCGTACCAGAATTTTCCTACCAGAATTTTCAAACGAGAATGTTCAGGAGCGCTTGAAGATTTGAGATTTAAAATTCATAATATGAAGATGCTTATTTATAACTACATTGCAGCGGATTCATGACACAAATGTTGCAATAAAAGGAAATCAAGTTTGTGGTTCTGAATTTAAACAAACTCAGCAGCTTGCAACTTTGCCGATTCTAGCAAATTTTAAGACTAGGTTTACTACCAAACTCTACTGATTTTTATAACAATATAAAACAAAAGGTTGTGAATCCATCTAATGAATTCGACTCCCTTTGAGGAAGCTTGATGGAGGAGGATTTCACTTTTGCACACCGGATGATCCTCATTCTGATGGGTTTTTACCAGGCAACGTTGTTCTCTTACAAATGGAACATTTGTTTTTCCTAGCAAGCCGTGTTTGTATGCAGGACTTGTGAAACTCATGATCACAGTCCAGGACTCCAATTTCATCTCTTGCCGTATATGCCTCTTGTTTCGAGTCATTCCAAGATAAACAAGAGGCGTATATAGTGAGAGATGAAATTGGAGTCCTGGACTGTGATCATGAGTTCCACAAGTCCTGCATACAAACACGGCTTGCTAGGAAAACCAGATGTGCCATGTGTAAGAGAATAGCGTTGCCTGGTATAAACCCATCAAAATGAGGATCTTCCTGGTGTGCAAAAGTGAAATCCTCCTCCATCAACCTTATTCAAAGGGATTCGAGTTCATTAGATGGATTCACAACCTTCTGTTTTATATTTTTCCAAAAATCAGTAGAGTTTGGTAGTAAAACTAATCTAAAAATTTCTAGAATCGGCAAAATTGCAAGTTGCTGAGTTTGTTTCAATTCAGAGCCACAAGTTTCATTTCTTTTTATTGCATCATCCGTCTCATGAAGTTGTTGCAACGTATTTATAGTTAAGCATCTTCATATTATGAATTTGAAGTCTCAAATCTTCAAGTATTCCTGAAGATTCTGGTATGAAAATTATGGTATAAAAATTCTGGTATTAAAATTTTGATATGAAAATTATGGTACGAAAATTCTAGTATGATAATTCTGGTATGAAAATTTTGGTAGAGAATTTTCATACGAGAAATTAATACTAGAATTTTCATACCACAATTTTCATACCACAATTTTCATACCACAATTTTCGTACCAGAATTTTCCTACCAGAATTTTCAAACGAGAATGTTTAGGAACGCTTGAATATTTGAGATTTAAAATTCATAATATGAAGATGCTTATTTATAACTACGTTGCAGCGGCTTCATGAGACAAATGTTGCGATAAAACGAAATGCTATTTGTGGCTCGGAGTTGAAACAAACTCAGCAGCTTGCAACTTTGCCGATTCTAGCAAATTTTAAGACTAGGTTTACTACCAAACTCTACTGATTTTTATAACAATATAAAACAAAAGGTTGTGAATCCATCTAATGAATTCGACTCCCTTTGAAGAAGCTTGATGGAGGAGGATTTCACTTTTACACACCGGATGATCCTCATTCTAATTGGTTTATACCAGGCAACGTTGTTATCTTACAAATGGAACATTTGTTTTTCCTAGCAAGCCGTGTTTCTATGCAGGACTTGTGGAACTCATGATCACAGTCCAAGACTCCAATTTCATCTCTCGTCGTATATGCCACCTGTTTCGAGTCATACCAAGATAAACAAGAGGCGTATATAGTGAGAGATGAAATTGGAGTCCTGGACTGTGATCATGAGTTCCACAAGTCCCGCATACAAACACGGCTTGCTAGGAAAACCAGATGTCCCATGTGTAAGAGAATAGTGTTGCCTGGTATAAACCCATCAAAATGAGTATCATCTTGGTGTGCAAAAGTGAAATCCTCCTCCATCAACCTCATTTAAAGTGATTCGAATTCATTAGATGGATTCACAACCTTCTGTTTTATTTTGTTCCAAAAATCAAAAGAGTTTGGTAGTAAAACTAGTCTTAAAATTTTCTAGAATCGGCAAAATTGCAAGTTGCTGAGTTTGTTTCAATTCAGAGCCACAAGTTTCATTTCCTTTTATTGCATCATCCGTCTCATGAAGTTGTTGCAACGTATTTATAGTTAAGCATCTTCATATTATGAATTTTAAGTCTCAAATCTTCAAGTATTCCTGAAGATTCTGGTATGAAAATTATGGTATAAAAATTCTGGTATTAAAATTTCGGTATGAAAATTATGGTACGAAAATTCTAGTATGATAATTCTGGTATGAAAATTTTGGTAGAGAATTTTCATACGAGAAATTCATACTAGAATTTTCATACCACAATTTTCATACCACAATTTTCGTACCAGAATTTTCCTACCAGAATTTTCAAACGAGAATGTTTAGGAGCGCTTGAATATTTGAGATTTAAAATTCATAATATGAAGATGCTTATTTATAACTACGTTGCAGCGGCTTCATGAGACAAATGTTGCGATAAAACGAAATACTATTTGTGGCTCTGAATTGAAACAAACTCAGCAGCTTGCAACTGTAACAACCGGTGTTATTTAGAGAATTTGAGAGCTCCATTAAATAAAGTTGTAGTTGAGAGAAATGATCGGAACATCGAATATGTCCTAAATGTGAAATAATATAAAAAGAAGAAACGGATAAAAGAGTCGTTATTCCGATT
The DNA here is from genome assembly GCA_033239125.1 of Fagopyrum homotropicum. Classification (NCBI taxonomy): domain Eukaryota; kingdom Viridiplantae; phylum Streptophyta; class Magnoliopsida; order Caryophyllales; family Polygonaceae; genus Fagopyrum; species Fagopyrum homotropicum. Next base: position 32,591,085 of record BSWB01000003.1, read on the forward strand.
CTTAGCGGTTAAGAAATGTGGTTTAGGAATGCCCATTTTACGAGATAGTTATGGAATATTTATCACGATAATATTCTGTAATTTCTATTCCAATTTGGTAAAATTTAGAGACCGGAAATTATAACCGCGTTTTATTAAATGTTTTGGATAAACATTATATATATATATATATATATATATATATATATTATATGTTAAGTATGAAATGCAGATTGCAGCCATCTTCAATTATACATACGCATACAATATTATATATATATATATATATATATATAATAATAAAAATAATAAATGTAAAAGTAAAAACTTTACCTTGTAAAATGAAAGGCGGCAGCAGCAGCGCAACTTCACTTGTAAAGTATAAATTATAACAAATGAAGAAGGCGGCTCTGCATCTTCATTTTCACATTTCAAAGCTCCATTTACACAAAAGCGCAGAGAGGAGATAACGAGAGCGATGAGTACGATCTTCTTCAACCTTTAAATACTCATTCATCTGTAGCCCTTTTTCAAATCCGCTGGTACCAACGAGTCCCTTATCTTATCCTCTACATCGTGGTACAAATCTATTTTCCGTTTGTTAACTTTTTGGTAAAGCTTCCGTTTACCGCTATCGGAACGCCGACGGACCACCGCAAGTCATCAAATGTAAGGTTTCATACCGCGCTCTTACTCCCCGTATCGCTAGGAGTCTGGATCTTCTTCCGGTTCGTATATCGGGTTAGTAACGAATAAGTTATGAATTTATTCGTTTTCCGTATTGCGGGTTAGTATAAATTGACCTTGAGTTGGTTAAAATGGATAATTGGAATTTCCATTATGCTCATTATATTATTCTGGTGATTATGGATAGTTTGTTTGTTGAAATCTGATGACAGGGGGTTTAGAAATTGCCTGCGGGCAAAACGTTATTCTGCGAAATCTAATTAATTAATTAAAGGTTTATTAATTAAATTAGGATTAAAATTGAGATTGAGGAATGTTATTAGATACTACCTTGAGATTTGAGGAATTGTGAGTTATGCTGAGATATTGAGGTTTAGTTGGTTGTGAGGCTCACAGATTAAGTATGATCCTTATGGATCCCTTTGGGTCTAGGTGTGACCCCTTTGATGAATAGAGGTTGATATATCTCTTTATGCCTTTTTATAGGCCGTGTTGTCCCTCCAGTGTAGAGGTGATCGTGGTTGTTTTTGTACGAGGTTGAGGTAAGTCCGTAGGACTTACTTAGCTACCATCCTTATATTGGGTGTTTGTATGAGTGGTGTGTGCCTTATATGTTTGCTATGATAGCATGTGATGTCGTATTTACCGACCTATGTTTTATTGATTGCCCCACTGCGTGGCTGTGATAACCTTTCCCTTTCATCCCGCCGTGGAGTCTGGGAGGTTCTCTGATGTCAGGCCAGACCGGTTTACAGGAAGGGCGCAATCCACTCCCATAGGGTACACGGATTGTGTGACCGATACTAGTACGGCTGGCTAGCAGGCTCAGAGGCGAGGATGTATCGGTCCTCGTGTCACCTAGTTTCATATATATTATATCTATACGATTTGAGTGAATGGTTATTATATAAAGATAATAAATGGATAAATGTGTGATAGCATGCTGATGTGTTTATCTTTCATGATTGTGCTTGTGCTTATGCATTACCTCATATATGTATGGTTAGCTAACGGTTTCATACCGTGTTGTAGATGTTTACAAGTTAGGTGCTACTGGGTGATCTGGCAGGGTGACAGGCCGAGGACTCTCGTACATTAGGTGGTTGGTTTGGGGTTGTTGTGTTTCCCCTCCTGCGTGAGGATGATCTTTTGTACCTCCTATGTGAGGATGTCGTTTTATATACTCGGCTATGTTGTTGTTTACTTTGGGTTGTACAATTTATACTGTTTTATGTATTTGTTTTATATCTGTCAGTGCCATGTTGTAAGGTCCAGTGAACTTGTTGTCAGGCTAGGGTCAGGATCCATTGTGAGATCCTAGCCCAATGTGACATCCCGAGTCCCGCGGATTCGGGGTGTTACAGCAACTTTGCCGATTCTAGCAAATTTTAAGACTAGGTTTACTACCAAACTCTACTGATTTTTATAACAATATAAAACAAAAGGTTGTGAATCCATCTAATGAATTCGACTCCCTTTGAAGAAGCTTGATGGAGGAGGATTTCACTTTTACACACCGGATGATCCTCATTCTGATTGGTTTATACCAGGCAACGTTGTTATCTTACAAATGGAACATTTGTTTTTCCTAGCAAGCCGTGTTTCTATGCAGGACTTGTGGAACTCATGATCACATTCCAAGACTCCAATTTCATCTCTCGTCGTATATGCCACCTGTTTCGAGTCATACCAAGATAAACAAGAGGCGTATATAGTGAGAGATGAAATTGGAGTCCTGGACTGTGATCATGAGTTCCACAAGTCCCGCATACAAACACGGCTTGCTAGGAAAACCAGATGTCCCATGTGTAAGAGAAGAGTGTTGCCTGGTATAAACCCATCAAAATGAGTATCATCTTGGTGTGCAAAAGTGAAATCCTCCTCCATCAACCTCATTTAAAGGGATTCGAATTCATTAGATGGATTCACAACCTTCTGTTTTATATTGTTCCAAAAATCAGTAGAGTTTGGTAGTAAAACTAGTCTTAAAATTTTCTAGAATCGGCAAAATTGCAAGTTGCTGAGTTTGTTTCAATTCAGAGCCACAAGTTTCATTTCCTTTTATTGCATCATCTGTCTCATGAAGTTGTTGCAACGTAGTTATAGTTAAGCATCTTCATATTATGAATTTTAAGTCTCAAATCTTCAAGTGTTCCTGAAGATTCTGGTATGAAAACTATGGTATAAAAATTCTGGTATGAAAGTTTTGGAATGAAAATTATGGTACGAAAATTCTAGTATGAGAATCCTAATATGAAAATTCTAGTATGAAAATTTTGGTATGAAAATTATGGTATGAAAATTCTGGTAGAGAATTTTTATACCAGAAATTCATACTAGAATTTTCATACCACAATTTTCATACCACAATTTTCGTACCCGAATTTTCCTACCAGAATTTTCGAACGAGAATGTTCAGGAGCGCTTGAAGATTTGAGATTTAAAATTCATAATATGAAGATGCTTATTTATAACTACGTTGTAGGAGCTTCATGAGACAAATGTTGCGATAAAAGGAAATGAAGTTTGTGGCTTTGAATTGAAACAAACTCAGCAGCTTGCAACTTTGCCTATTCTAGCAAATTTTAAGACTAGGTTTACTACCAAACTCTACTGATTTTTGGAACAATATAAAGCAGATGGTTGTGAATCCATCTAATGAATTCGACTCCCTTTGAATAAGGTTGATGGAGGAGGATTTCACTTTTGCACACCAGGATGATCCTTATTTTGATGGGTTTATACCAGGCAACGCTATTCTAGTATGAAGATTATGGTATGAAAATTCTGGTAGAGAATTTTCATACGAGAAATTCATACTAGAATTTTCATACCACAATTTTCATACCACAATTTTCGTACCAGAATTTTCCTACCAAAATTTTCAAACGAGAATGTTCAGGAGCGCTTGAAGATTTGAGATTTAAAATTCATAATATGAAGATGCTTATTTATAACTATGTTGCAGCGGCTTCATGAGACAAATGTTGCGATAAAACGAAATGCTATTTGTGGCTCTGAATTGAAACAAACTCAGAAGCTTGCAACTTTGCCGATTCTAGCAAATTTTAAGACTAGGTTTACTACCAAACTCTACTGATTTTTATAACAATATAAAACAAAAGGTTGTGAATCCATCTAATGAATTCGACTCCCTTTGAAGAAGCTTGATGGAGGAGGATTTCACTTTTACACACCGGATGATCCTCATTCTGATTGGTTTATACCAGGCAACGTTGTTATGTTACAAATGGAACATTTGTTTTTCCTAGCAAGCCGTGTTTCTATGCAGGACTTGTGGAACTCATGATCACAGTCCAAGACTCCAATTTCATCTCTCGTCGTATATGCCACCTGTTTCGAGTCATACCAAGATAAACAAGAGGCGTATATAGTGAGAGATGAAATTGGAGTCCTGGACTGTGATCATGAGTTCCACAAGTCCTGCATACAAACACGGCTTGCTAGGAAAACCAAATGTCCCATGTGTAAGAGAATAGTGTTGCGTGGTATAAACCCATCAAAATGAGTATCATCCTGGTGTGCAAAAGTGAAATCCTCCTCCATCAACCTTATTTAAAGGGATTCGAATTCATTAGATGGATTCACAACCTTCTGTTTTATATTGTTCCAAAAATCAGTAGAGTTTGGTAGTAAAACTAGTCTTAAAATTTTCTAGAATCGGCAAAATTGCAAGTTGCTGAGTTTGTTTAAATTCAGAGCCACAAGTTTCATTTCTTTTTATTGCATCATCTGTCTCATGAAGTTGTTGCAACGTAGTTATAGTTAAGCATCTTCATATTATGTATTTTAAGTCTCAAATCTTCAAGTGTTCCTGAAGATTCTGGTATGAAAATTATGGTATAAAAATTCAGGTATGAAAATTTTGGTATGAAAATTATGGTGTGAAAATTTTGGTAGAAAATTCTAGTATTTAGGTATGAATTTATGGTATGAAAATTCTTGTATCAATTTCTAGCATAAAATTTTCTGGTATGAATTCATACCAGAAAATAAAAAAAATAAAAAATGATAAAAATAATAATAAATTCAAGAGTTAAACTTAGGTTACAACACATGTCTTATTCTTTTTTCTTTTAAATAGAGGTGTTAATTACTTTTACCTACTATTAGTTCATATCCCGCACCTTGTGCGGGTACATTTATATATTTGATGTTTTTTGAATAAAATATCATCAACTTGTGTACGTAAAAAATAAGAATATATTTATAAAAAAATAATTTTTTTAATTTAACATTAACAAATGTTTTGTAAAGAAAAAGAAAAAAAGAGATAACTTTTAACTTACAAGATCTTACCTTTAGATCTTTCAATATTGTGAAAATAATTGTAAGAAAATCAAAATTATTAAAAAAAACGGTTTTTACCTCTTTTTTTCTAAAATACGAATAAAATTTTTTTTAAGAAAAAATAGTAAATATATATAAAAACCCAAAATAAAATTTTTATTCTTTTTACAAAACTTGTACAAAAGGTTTTTTTGTAATAATATATATTTGAAAATTATCTATTTTTTAAAAAAATAATAAAAAATCAATAAAAAATTCTAAACCTCTTATTACTATGCACTGAAATAAAAATCCATATTTAGTTAAAAAATAATAACAAATCTGATTCATAAAGAAAAAAAATATTTTAAAAAACCAAAAAAGGTTATCCTTACAATAGACATTTGAAACAAAATATTATAAAAGTGATATATAATCAAAATGTTTTTTCATACGAAAACAAAATTGTAAAACAGCTACAAAAATTTGAAATCATTTTTAAAAAATTCGAATGGATAAGAAAAAAAAACAAAGGCAGTGGTTATTTTTTTAAAAAATTTCAAAAAAAAAGGATATTATAACTTATAAAGAAACAAAATCAATCTAACAAAAAAATAACAAATCGAAATCATACAGAAAAAAAATATTTTAAAAAACTAAAAAAGGTGATCTTTACAATAGACATTTTTTTGAAAATTTTTATAAAAGTGATATATAATCAAAATGTTTTTTGATAGAAAAAATAAAATACTTTATAAAAATGCTACAAAAATTTGAAATCATTGATAAAAAAAAATCGTTCACTTTAGAAATATACAAAGGCAGTGTTTTTTTTTAAAAAAAAATTATCCAAAAAAAGGGCATTATAAAAAAACAAAATGAATCTATATAAAAAAAACAAATCTGAATCATAAATAAATAAATAAATAAATAATAAATAAAAACCAAAAAAGGTTATCTTTACTGTAGACATTAAGATACTCGTTTATGGCCGATTTTCTTTCGGCACATTATAACCGGTGACTTGCATCGGATGGTTTCGTGTCTTAGTTTTTCCATTGATGATGATGAAAGTGAGGGTGCGAGGAATTTGACTGAATTGAGTGGATCTGTGGTAGATAAAGTGATTTACGAAATTGAATTGATGGATCTTCAAAGGCGGATATCGGAAGATCTATGTGCGAGTAGGGAAGTGAGAAGAAAGGTGGAAGGGGAGAGACTTTCATAAATAGGGAATACTGAAATCAAAGTTGTTGAAATAACACTTATGGAAAATAAATTATGGAATGATTAAACAATAGCAAAATGAATGCGACGATTGACAACGTAGGGGATAACCTGAAATTCCGACGAAACAATTTTGAAAAATCCGATCTTCAAATTATCACTACAAGAAAAAGATGAAGAAATATGATTAATATTGGCAGACAAAAATTGTGAGAAAAAAGGATGGGGTATTATCTACATATATAGAGTGAGAAATAAAACGTGGAGGAAAAGTAAAACGTACACGAGAAGTTTAGGTTTTTTGATCAGCCAGCGTAAATTGTGGAATCAATAGATATTATTAGATTTTGATATTTTTTTTTTATAAAACGTACCGGAGAAGTCTAGTAGTATACTAGTGCATATCCTGCACCTTGTGCGGGTATTTCCCGCATCTTGTGCAAGTATATTTATATGTTGAATCTCTTGAGTAATCTGACATGAGTCGTGCAAACTAAAAGAATATTTATAAAAAATTATAACAGTAATATACCTTTAGTTATTCTCAAAATAATAAAATATTCACGAATAAATTTTTTTTATTATACTACACTTTATAAATTTAATCATTATACAACGCACTTTTTTTAAGAAAAATAAAACAATTTTTTTATCATCAACTTCTTTAAGAAAATAGAAATAGAAAAGATTAACCTAAAAAGAAACAACAAAATTTTAACTTAAAGTAATATATGCAATTTTTGTATTATAAAAAGAAACAAACTACTTAACTATGTATTTAGATGCAAAACCATAATCTGAACAAAATTGCAGAGTTAACAAAACTATATCTAATTTCTTGAATTTTGAATAGATCCGAATTGTTTAGCAATTACAATTATATGATCTGGAAGGAGAGTCATAATATTACAATTTCTTAACCAAGGGTAGGAGTATTTGTTAAAAAAAAAATTTATTTTTTTGATATGATGATGGTTAATATCTAATCTTAATTATATTATATAAAAATTTGGTTGGAAGGAGACTCAGTATCTCCGGCACATTTGGACGCACTTCTATTAATAAAGTAGTAATAAATTAGGTTACACAAAAATAATAGTCCACTAATCAAAGACTAATACTTTATTATGTCGAAACCTTGCTTGTAAAGATTTACCTGAACAAAATCATATATGTTATATTTTATGCAAATATATATATATATATATATATATATATATATATTACTTGTGAACAAAGTTGAATAATTCAAAACTTCCAATAGCATCAACTGAAAAATAAAAACATAAACAATCATACATGATTTATCATATGAAAAAATAACCAATATAAAATTCGAATAAAATAGGATGAATTATGCTAAAATAAGCAATACAAGTTTCAATAACAAAATCGGTCAATATGCAGTATATAAAAAATATTTTCCACTCAAAGAATTTGTTTACATAAAAATCAAAGTATAAAATAAAAGGCATAAATAATTAGATTTTGTATTAACGAATAAGAACAAAGATTTTTCTAGATGAAACAATTTTTAAAAAAAAATTATTTATGTTCTGAATATATCGGAATATTTGTGTATATATAAGAAAAATAAAATGAAAATTTTAATTATAGATGATAATCACAAATTTTCCATCATAGAAGATAATCAAAGATTTCCGGAAAAATAATTTTCAATCAACATAAAATATATAACTTCAAAAAATCGAAAAAATAATAATGGAAATTTTCAATCAAAATAATATATCAGAATACGATAAATCAATATATATAATTTTGAATAAAATTGGACAAATTGAATTTAAATAAGTAAAAAAAATAAGAAACAATTTGATTTACTAGGCTTTTTCTAGTTTTGTGTTTAGTAAATATAGAAAAGAGTGTGTAGAGTTTGAAAATAAATACAAAAGGTTGGGGTACATTTACTTAATTGAAATATTAAAAAACATAGTTACTACTCTAGTTTTTTAAAAAAGCCTAATAACCAAAATTGCCCATAAAATAATGCACTTATCGAAATCAATAATAATGTACTTTAATAATTCTAAAGAACTACAAATGAATAAAAAATAATAAAAAAAGTTACTATTTACAATTATAAAATAAAAGGCAAGTAAAATTATATATCAGACAAAAAATCTGTTAGATTTGATATTAACGAAAGAATCAAAGATTTTCCTAGATGAAATAATTTCTTAAAATGGTGTGCATATATATTCCGAATATGTCGGAATATTTACGGAAATTTAAGGAAAAATAAAATTAAAAATAACTGAAGATGATCATTTTTCGGTTGATTACAATTACAGAAAAATCTTTGTATGCATTAGATAAATAAAATGAAAATAGATATTTTCCGAAAATTGGAAATAAAAATATACCGGATTACATGCAATCGAAATAAATCTACCAAATATATCGGAATATTTACGTAAACATAAGAAAAAGAAAAAAAAATTTTAATTATAGAAGATAATCACATATTTTTTCGGTTGATTACAATCTTAGAGATAATCAAAGATTTTCCATCAAAATAATTTCCGATCAAAATAAAACATATAACTTCAAAAAAAATGAAATTAAAAATCGGAACCAAAAAAGAAATTTTAAATTAAAATAACATATCGGAATATGATAAAATCAATCTATAATTTGAATAAAATTGGAAAAAATAAGTTAAATTTTTTTTAAAAAAAAACTACATGTATTGAAATCAATGAATCGTACTTTAATAATTCTAAAAAAGGTCAAATGACTAAAAAATTATAAAAAAAAATTCTATTTACGTAAAAATCACAATATAAAATTAAAAATCATAAACAATCGAAATATTTTTTTTTTACATTTTCCTTGATGAAAATAGTTTTAAACAAAAGGTATGTATAGTCCAAATAAATCGGAATATTTGCGGAATGTTAAGAAAAATGAAAAAAAATTATTATAGAGATGATCACAAATTTTCCGGTCGACTACGTATAGGAAATTTTTTTTTTATCATAATTAAAAAAGAAAATCCGTAGATTTTATAATAATAAAAATTTTCAAAAAATCGTAATTTGAAATCTAAGGGATTGCATGTAGTCGGAATAGTTTCAAAAACAACTATGAAGATTTCAGAAAATTAAAAATCGGGAAAAATGATTGATTTCTATTTTTCAATCAAAATAATATATCGGAAGACAATATAGTATTCAATAATGCATCGGCAGTAAAAATCAGATTTTCAAAAATATATTGGAAGTAAAAGTTTTATGGGGTTGAAATTATATCAATAAAAAAAGGAATCAATATAATTGACGTAAAAATTTGAAAAAAAAATGATCAAAGAGTTAAAACAGATTTATTTAACAAACAAACCTGGAAACAAAAGTGGAAATTTTAAAATATCGAATCAATATAATTTGAAAAATAAAAATTAAGACCCTTTTTTATAGGTTCAATAATTGAAATTAAGATTATTTTTGTAAAAAACAAATGCAAAAACGAAAATGTTAATTAAAAAGAAAAGTCAAAAAGGTTATTAGGTAAAATAAAAGTGAATATGAAATACAATTTTAATAAAAAAATAATTCAATGTTAACGTAGAGAGGGGTTCTCTTGTTCTAGGCATACCATATGCAATGCTCCTTCGATCTAATTGTTTTTCAATAAAAATAAATATATCTTCTTCTTTTTTTAATAAATAGAAAAATAATTCGTTTTGTTTATTTTTCAATAACAAAATATAATTTGATCTGTTTGTTTTTCAATAAAATAAAGCAAACAAAACCGATTTTGAAGCAAAATAGTCTCCAAAAACGAATTTGAAACGATACAATTCGGATACAAAAAGTTTAGGTTTGAAAAACCACAAAATAATTCGGTTTTGGTTATGAAACGGAACTGTTTAGATTAAGAAAATAACGTAAACTGGAATGAAGACGATTATTATGAAACCACAAAACGAAAAAACGCACATTTGGAAGCTATCTTCAAATCAAAAATCAAAAATTACATAAATAAGTATATCAATCGGAAATCGAAACACGAACACGTACCTGGAAGCTATCTTTAAACTGAAAATTTAGAATGAGAATCGGACCCTGGAAAAGAAATACCAAACCCTGAAAGAGAAACGAAACATAACGAGCATACAATAGGTTTGGAACTGGATTACGAGAAGAAGTGTTCCACATATATAGTAGAAATAAAATCTAACAACCTCTAAAAAAGATCTTCTTATGAACCAAAGTGTAATAAACTATTTTATTATTTATCATTCGGTATATATTTACGGAAGCAAAAAAAACTAACGTAATAATTTAAATAAAAAACTAACGTAAAAAATTAAAGTAAAATTTACAAACTGTAATCTACTTTTTATTTATTTATAATTCAGTTATGATTTATAGATCAGGTTGTTAAAAAAGATTTACCTTTACAAAAATTAATTAACCCAATTGATTTGCTATTTAATTTTCCGTAAAAAGAGTGAAAGTAGTTGGGTTAAAAGACGTACTAAGAAAATTTTAAAATTGATTTTTTTTGGATTAATTTTAATTCAGTTATCATTTCAATTGAAGTTTGTTAGAACTAATTTGATTTTTTGCATAATTTTAAATGTGTATATTTTAGTTTATATTTTAGCAACAAAAATTTATTGACTTAATTTATAATTTAAGAAAAAAATTTAATTCGAGAAAAATCGTGGGGGGCGCCACGTCAGCATTATGTCACTAGTTTTAATACCCGTGCCCTGCACGGGTTAGACGATAATTGTGTGTCAAAAGAATGTATGATAATTCACTATGTTGAGAATTGTCTTAAATGTTATGTGATACTTGTTGTAAGATTGTATTTTTCACATTATAAATGTAATAAGTCAAGCAAGAATTCAAATCCTGCAATAACAATCGGGAAAGAGGATTTCAGGACAATATTCTTTGAGATACTCGAATGCCGAGTTAGTATCAATCTAAAAAAATTTCGGGTTTTAATATATAAGATAGATAAGAAGTCATGTGTAAAACATATACTAACAAAAAAAGAAGGGTAAAACAAATCATTAGATTTAAATTAACAATATTAAATAATAATAATATATTTAAATGTAAATGAAAGAAGTTTATATAATATAAGTAGCATGTCTAAGTCAAAATTTACAATATCAAATAGTTAAATTTATATAGTGAATTATCTAACCATAAATAATAACATCTATCAATTAAACTTAAAATAATACAACTTTAAATACTTTTTGTATTATTTTTTTCTAAAAAATAAATTAATATGTAAAAAGTCATAAATTAAGTAAAATATTTTTAATATAAAAAAATGTTTGAAACATTTTTTTCTTATTTTTTAAATACTTTTGTGTAAATGACAAAAACTTTTTAAAAAAATATTTGATTTATTTTTAAAAAGCCGATAGTTTTTTCAGAAAAATAATTGAATTTAACGTTTTTGGGAAAAATAAATTCGATTTTTTTCCATATCTTTTTTAATTTGAAATTATGAATTTTTATACAAATTATTTTAAAAATATCTAAAATTGTTTTCAAAAAAATAATAAAATCGAAAATGAAAAAACAATTATTCTAAAAATACGAATTATTTTAATTATAAAAAAAAATTTATTCTAAAATAAATGAAGAAATATTTTATTAATCGTTTAAAAAAATTATTTTAGAAAAAATTGTTTATAAGTTTAGAAAATAATGAAGTTCAATTGAAAATTTAAAATATAAAAAAATATATTAAGATCTTTAAATTTTTATATAAAAAATAAAGTTTATCAATTCAATTGAAAAATATAAGTAAATAAAAAAAATTAAATTTAAAATAAAGTTTATAAGTTTAAGAAAATATAAAGTTCAATTATAAATTAAAAAATATCAGTTGACAAAATATTAATACCTTTAAAATTAGATTGCAAATCTTAACTATTTCAATTTTTAAGCTCAAAATAATTAAAAATCAATTAATAATATGAGAGAATAAAAGAACTATTATTTAGTAAAATATTTAAAATAATTCATAAATTAGATATTTAAAATAATTTGGTTTAACATGATGGGACCAGGATGAACAAAAAATTGACACGTGTTAATTTAATGAGGTGGTTTCATCAGACTTTGTCATGTGTAAGTTTACGGACTGCTTTAGTATATAGATAGATAGATATAGATATATATTAAATGAAAGTGGTAAAAGTTAATGGGGCATAAAACTAAAATAAATAGAAAATGGTTAATTTAACCAAATTCTTACAAAAATATTAGAATATAACAAATTGCACATAACTAATTCAATTAGAGGTAACGTTGTAGAAACATTTCCCATTACTTGATTATCAGCAAAATCAAATCTGCCCGATCACGCCTTAGTTTCTTGGTAATTTAAAGTTTGACTCGTGATTAAAATTTAGCGATAAATTTTAAAATTTATGATGTTTTTGGGTATTGTGAAGGTATGTAAGTTAGTATGATAATCCTATTTTTATTGTTTATATAATAGTATTTGGGCATGACAAATTTCAATTATCATCTCATTTTATGTTGACAAGTTCAATTAGAGGTAACGTGGGTTGGATGTAGAAGATTTTTCTTTGTTACAAATATAAATTTTAATTGAAGTATAATTAATAACAATTTGACACGACGAAGTCAATAAAATTAAATCTCTAATTTCAATCAACTTAATTACATTATTTAATAATCGTGATAAACAAAATAAGAACAATCCAACTACATCAAACCACCAAATCTATGAAAAAAAATCATAAGAACCATCCAAATCCATCAGATCACCTAGTGTTTGATTTCTCTGAATCAAATATAGCGCGGAGTGTTTCTTTGCATGTTAAATCATATATTTGTGTTGAGTGAAGGTCTAAACCCTCACATAAGTTGTGGGTTAATGACTAATGTCATATTGGCAAATAGTTTTGTGTTTAGGACTGAGCATTGTCCCGTTCGGTTCGGTGTTTGGACAGGACCAAACCGAAACTAATAGATCCGGTCTTCGGTCCAAATAGTTTGGTTCACAATCGGTCCGGTCCGAACCTTTTTTATATAAAAATAGACAAAATGCCCTTAGCCAGTTAGCCAATTACGCGAATCTTTAATAAACATCGCATGAAACGCTGGCCGATTTTGTACCGGACCTGAACCGAATAATTCGGTTAATTTTCGATCTGCATCATTCCGATCCAGTTCATATCCGGACATATGAACAATCCTAATCGTGTCAAATATAGGAGCTATATAGGGCCGTACTTTTGCAAACTTTAAATCTGCATTCTCTATGTTTTATGATTTGTTTTGGTACTTTATGAAACATATGTTAATAATCTTGATTTTAATACTATTTTTTACGTTGAAAAGTGAATTTTGTAAGGATATTTTGGAAATGATGAGTAAATAAATTTATGGTTTTCTTAACATGTGATTACAAAATATAGTTTTTTTTATTTGGTTTTTAAATAAAAAATATTTTAACAAAAGTATATCTAATAAAAGTTGTACAAGATAGGATACAAGTTAAAAAGTGTATATTCACCAATCTACTACCAGCTTATTTCCACGCCATATAAAATTTATTTTAAACTTGAATAATGAAATAATTTGTAACACCCCAAATCCGCGGGATATCGGGATGCTACGGGCGAGACCTCACAATGGGTCCCGACCCTTAGCTTGACAACAATTTCACCGGACCTTTTCAACATGACACAAATAAAGGCAAAAACTCAAATTGTTTATAATGTATGCGAGAAACTGAATGTAAAAGTACAAAGTGGAAACTCAGCCGAGTCCTCAAAACGACACAAACTCAAAGCATAAATCCGAAACCATAAGTCCGAACATAACAAAAATCACCCAAAAAGCCCCCGTCCTATAATGTACGGCGACCCCCCCGGCTGTCCACTCCTCCACCTCACTCGGCGGCGTCCCTAACCTGCAGGGCATCTACACAAACGGTTTAAAACCGTTAGCTCTATTCTCAGCATTAGAAACATGGTGAAGGCACATACACACTCATATATCATAACATCACATAAGCATGCTCAACAAACAATCCGGTTTATTATCTTTATTTATTAGATCGTATCCCGTTCTAATTCAACTTAGATTTGTGACACGAGAATCCCCGAAACTCGCCTCGGTCCCTACTTACCGGCATGGAATGGTACTGATGCATCCGACCGTCTACCAACACGGGATTGTCGCCAAGAACCTCCTAGCTCTCGCGGGAGCCATGCAAGTTGTCACAACCCGTTATCATACACTTGGGCCGAAAATAATAAATATAAAAGTCGGTGGTCCTATTACCGGTTTATATGTTATAACGAAAGCGATAAAACACACACCACCAAACACTCAATGAATCTAATACATGGAATATAAGCTAAATAAGTCCGTAGACTTACCTCTCTCAAGGTAACTCGAAACCACTTTCAACTTCCCGCAGGAAAGCGCTCTAAGCCTGACCAAGCGAGGTACTCTATCAATAACCAACTAAAAAGCTAGAAGTTCTCGGACTTCTAGTCTCCAACATATATATATATATATATATATATATATGATATCTAACTCTAGCATGCTAGGTCCAATCTATTATCTCGAGGATCATCATAAGATCGTAAGGAAAGTAAAACAACAAGTTCCATATCCAACAACTTGTAATACCCGGAAAATTTAATTTTCGTTTAATACCCGATCAAACCGGATTTCGATCCGCTAACCTCTCATCTTTCTAGAGAATGTTTTACTTTATAAAATGTTATCAAAATTCTATTATTTTATGTAACTTAAGTCACATAAAATAATAAATATGTAAACCGTATAACAATCCCGTATGATTAAAACTCAAAGAGTAGTTCCATACAAGTTAATGATTCACTTATTAAGTTCATCATATAACTAGACGAGTAGACCCAATTTAATTGGCCCAAATAACCTCAACCCACAAGCCCAAAACTCTATCTCTAACCCTAAACCCTAATCAGTTCCCTAATCAAGTTTAAGCCTAACCTAATTATTCTTCTCTAACCTAAGTGCCGCTACTCTAATTCTCCCTCCCTATTACAACCGCAACCTTCCTCCTCTCTTTCTTTACGACCGTCAGCGACCTATACCCACCGACGCAACAGCAGCCACAACCACCGTCCGATGCAGCCGCAGTCTCACGCCCCTTCAAGACGGGAACGCCGGTAAGACCTCGTCCCCCTCTCGAGTTGTCTCTATCGTTGCAGCCACCGAACTTTAACTCCCTTCGCACAGCAGACACCCAAGCCTTACGACGTGGCTGAGCGGCTAGGGCTGAAGGACAAGACCTCGCGACAACCACCAGCACCAATCCCGCACGCTAGTCCGACCGTCGACGATATCGCTGTTGCAGAAGGTGAGTTGCTACTGCCTCCTATCCTCCTCCTTTTCTTTCTGTTTTTGTAACACCCCAAATTCTGAGAACCCGGGGAGCTACTGGTTAGGACCTCACAATGGGTCCCAACCATAGTTTGACAACAATTTTACATGGATCTTACAACAAGGCACAAAAGTATTTAAAACATTTGAAAACTGTAAACCATATATACTTGGAGAATATGTATCAGCCTTACAAGAAAAGCTACTAAAATGATGCATATGAAGAACAGAAGACATTCCCGTCCCCAACTAAATGAGTACGTGGACCCGGCTGACCATTTCCTCCGGATCTCTCTACAACTGTCTTAACCTGCAAGGCATCTACAAGCGGTATAAAATCGTTAGCTAACATTCTATGCATAAGTATAAAGATAAAAGCACAAACACACAACATACACAATCAACATGCAACACTCAATCCTTTTATTATCTTTAATTAGGTGATAGGTTATTACTAATGATACTTATTTTGTGACACGAGGGATTCCCAAACCTCGCCCCTGTCCCCGTTTACCAACGCGGAATGGTACTAATGCATCTGACCGTCTACCAGACTGGGCTGGTCGCAGGGAACCTCCTAGACTCTCGCAAGAGCTAGGCATATGATGTCACGACCCGTTATCATACACTTGGGTCAATTACGTAAATAATAAAGTCGGCCTAATCCGGTTTCGTTGTTTATCATAACTAACAAACACCACTCATACACATTACACTCATACAAGAAGCCAGCTAAGTAAGTCCGTGGACTTACCTGAATCAGATCTCGACTCCTAATTCGCAAATCAATCTGTACAGTAGGAATTCAATGGCCTGTCAAAGGAGGCAAGTGTGTCAGCACACTTTCTGGGTGGTTAGAAGTCTAAGACTTCTAGGATAGTAGATCTTAATAGAACGAAATTGATTACACTATTAATTTATGGTAAAATGACTATTTTACCCTTGGTCTCGAAACTTTCAAAAATTCCCTAATTCATGCCTAAACTCTTATTTGAGACTAAAGAGTCATATTCTAACTCCTAAAGATGAGTTTGGTTACAAACTGACAATTTACCCATTTCCCTATTTTCGGAAAGATCGTTAAGGTCCAACTTCGGCTTCAAATATAAAATTCGAATAATCTTATAAAAATTCCGAAATAATTCCCTAGATCATCTATGATATCTAATCTACTTCTAGGAGCAAGAATTTTTTAAAACTGTTCAACCATCACTTCTACAAAAATTTCCAAAGTTGGTTACAACACTTAACAAACAGCACATTGTCTTAAGTTTGAAAAATCATAACTCCTAAACTACTAGCTGGATTTATCCCAAATTTTGATACGTTCTACTATAAAAGCTTATCTATAATATATCCAAAATTCAGCCACAAAGGAGATCAAAATCCTATTTAAAACTATCTTACAAAACCGAATTTCAGCACAACAGAAAAACTGCTTACGACTTCATCTTTGAAAAATCATAAATGCCAAACCAATCGCTGGATGCCTCTCAAGTTTTAATATGTTCTACAACAATATGTCAAATATATTATATCCAAAATTCAGGCCCAAAGGAGATCAAGAGCTTATTCAAAATCATCTCACAAAACAGCATCACTTGCTGTTTTCCCCAACACTCAGCACATATATACAAACTGCATGAGGCGTCAACTTTGGAACACAATAACTCTCAAACCGTAACTCTGATTCCTCTAAAATTTTAGTATGCTTTACTATACAATATCGACTAAAACATATCCGAAAATCAGCAGTAAAGGTGGAGTCTAACCTACCCAAAACTGGAGCCGAATCTGACTGTTCTTCACTTCCGAAAACTCAGCAAACTCCTATATCTTCACTGTTTCTTCTATGGATGTTCTGAGCATGATTAGGAGACATGAAGAGCATTCATTAGACACAAAAGGTGTGGAAATAAGTGCAAGGAAGCAAGGGTATCCACCTTATTCGATTCCAAGACTTGAAGGGAGATAAGAGATTGCACAAGGTTGTTGTCGAGCCAGCTGTTGCACAGAAACGGAGAGGCCGCTTGCAAGAGATCTATTGGTGTGAAGAGGCGATATTTGTCCCTATGATGTTGGTGGCGGTTGCACGACAGGGAAGGGGCTGCTTGGTGCAAAGGAGACAGATCTTGGATGGCTTGCTGCTTGCGAGATCCACGTGCAGAAGATCAATGTTGAAGACCGTTGTTGCTGCCTACTACTGTGTTGAGGACCTATGTGCAGCGTTAGAGAGGCTGTAATTGAACTTGTGCAGGAAGAGGCGTGATCTGGTGAGAATGGAAGGTATCAGAAGAGAGCAAGAGGAGGCGTGATCGGCTGGGAGTTACGATCTTTGAGATGTCCAGAACGTGTGTGCTCTTGGGCTGGAGGAGAATGCTGAACGGCCTGCAGGAAGAGGGAGTTACGGCTGGCATGTAAGCAGGGTTGTCATGGGCTGCGGCTGGGCCTGTACAAGCAGTCCGGGAATGGGTCACAAGCAAGTAAGGAGGAGAAGGTGGGTTGTGGTTGTGTGGGTTGAAGATCATAGTCATAAGTTTGGGCTGAAGCAAGGTAAGAAAGAATGGGCTGAGGTTGTCCAGCCTTGTCAAAACCTTGTCAACAGCTTGTCGGGCTTTGTGAAGACCTCGTCTCAGCTTTGTCGTGATCTCGTCACAGCTTTGTCGTGATCTCGTCATAGCTTTGTCGTGATCTCGTCTCAGCCTCGTCATGATCTCGTTTAAAGTCGCCGTTAAGGATTAATTATAAGAATTAGGGTTTGATATGTATCTATTATTTTATGTGAATTAAATTCTACATAAAATGATAAATAATTATAAGAATTAGGGTTTGATATAATTCTACTATTTTATGTAAATTAAATTCTACATAAAATGATAAATAATTATAAGACTTATGGTTTGATATAATTCTATCAATTTATGTGAATTAAATTCTACATAAAATGATAAAATTTGTGAAGAAAGAAATACTAGATAGAATGGGAACCGTCAATGGCTCGAAGTCCGAATTGATTCGGAATTAAATGGAATAAAAATTCTGGATATTACATCAGTACCCCCTTAAAATAAGTTTCGTCCCGAAACTTAGAACAAAGTACTTAATTAAACGACTTCCATAAATAAACTGGTATGTCCTAGTCTCACTAAATTTTTATTCGTTTCTTAAACTTCTCAAACTCTATCAAAGCGTAAAGAAAAAAAACTGGTCGTTACATCAGATCCCCCTCAAAATAAGTTTCGTCCCGAAACTTAGGGTAAGACAATCCTGATCGGCCTTTAAGACACCAAATGGGTGTTTTTGATCACTACACAAAAGTCTCGTCGTTTCCACATCCAAGTATCCCACACATCTAGGTTATCAAAAGCACACATCACTGACTAAACACTCAATCATGAAATAAACAAGTAGTCAAACAATATCACACATCCAAGGTCAAGCCCTAACTCGTCACTCTCGAGGTTACAACTATCACTACATAGGTCTTTGAAGGGTTACGTCTCTTACTATCCCCAGTATCTTAGGTAGCCTTATCAACTTTTCATAAAACCACTAAATCTTAAATCTTTTCAGGTATTTAGATCACAAGCTCCTGCTACCACGTTCTAGAGTGGTTATCAGATATCTCACCGGTATCATCCGACTTAACTGTCTGATTCTCTAATATGATAACCTAACCCGTGTCTGGTAGGTATCTCTCCACTGAAATTCTCAAACTTAGTTCCCAAACTTAGTCTCCGTGGAAAACTGAAGCTACCCTCTCCAATAGGGTGAGGAATACTAGTCCCTCAGTCCCTTTTAAACCGCTTTACAACTTCCAATGGTTGCCTTACACAACTCACTTCTAGATCCTTTGATGACCCTACGGAAAATGATTTATTCAACTTTCTTCCCTTTGTTATGACCACTTGCATCCGGCCTTCTGAAAAGGTTCTGACTACACACTAAGGCCAAAGGTCTTGGACATCCACCAACACTTTACCAAGTGTCTAATGCTCTTCGTACCACGACCCACTTGGTTTTGTCTTTTAATATGACTTAGTCCTATTATTCCTCAAGTAAGGAATCATCACTTATCCCCTTTTCTACTCTAACATTTGAGACAACTAAAAATTAACCCAATGGTCATCCTTTGTGTTCACTTGGCGTTATAATACTATTTATAGATCTATAATATATCTTTAGCTCAACCTTAGGCTTCTCACGAATTTTACAAGATCTTAAGTGACATAGAATATGTCCGGAATGATGGCATTTGATAATAACTACTCAATAAATGTTAACATACCATCAGCAGTGCGCCTTTTTATCCACCATTGTTACCAGCCCGATAGTATCCCTCTGACTCAAAACGCAACTCGGATCCGTTCTGCTATAACATTACACGTAAAATCTACTCCGAGATTACGCTTTCTTTTAGCACGGTTACTGGGTTGTAAGTATACTCCCGTCGCTTCTCTTTCTTATGTATCTTTTACTCAGAATGGTAGTTACTAACTTTGAGCTTTCTAGTGCATACCATGCACAATACTTTTATTACATCGTTAATTATTCTCTCAATCCATCAAGAAACTCACTCTAACGTACTCCGTTAGGTATAGAATTCCAAAACTACTTGCCTAGCAACCTGCAACAACGCCATCACTCTACACTCGGATCCATAATAGGGTACCAGTCTCCTTCTATTACCTCTACATGCACATAAGTTTCCGTACAACATTTTTAGTAACTCCCCATAGCCTATCTCATGTTCCTTCCAACTAGAATGCATTTCATAAACTATCACCATCTTAAACTCGACACGACATTCCTCAACACCCTTGAGCTTCTTGCTCTGTGGGTTAGGACCCACCACGCTTCCGCTGCGCTACTCTAATTATTTTGTTGTTCTCCGTAATCATAAGGACGTGTTCTGTCAGTCAAAAATAATTAACCGGATGAAGTACCAAGTACTTTCCTTACTTTGTCTTCTTGAAATAAAATCATGATTGGAAAACAACCATCTTCCGTTTACTTCCTTAATTCTTTTAACACGGATCCAAACTATTAGACTCGACCGGAGTTTGATCTTAACCAGCCAAGAAGTAACCTCTAACACGATTCTCTATACCCTTAGTTGTCTAAGAAGATTGTTGTTGCATACTTGAGGAAATCCTTCCAGGAGTCGGTAAAACTACCCCATAACTCCACAGTCGCAATTATCTTTTCTTAACGGTATATAACTCATCAATACCAAACAACACTTACACATCCTCAGCTAATGTCGGTCAGTCTATAGTTTACTCATCTCAGTATCCCGAACTTACTCTTCTCATAACCCGTTTGGTATTAAAATTCTTTGGTAAGCATCACCTATACAATTAATCCTTTTATACTTATTTAGTTCGTCTTATCTTTCACTCTTCTGCTTCCTCTGGGACAACTCTCTTTCTCAAGTCTCACTGTGCCATTCGCTTGACGTCAAAAGTCATTCCTAACACTCCACGATAGATGGTAAGCGTCTTGTAGTTCCGATGACTTTTAATTACCTCCCAATTATAATCCCTTTACAGGGACCGTCTGTGTTGATGGCTTAGGTCCCATGATAATTCGGGTTACCCTAGACTCTCGAGTCTAGCAAGACCGTTCTCCCATACATATTTCTTCACTGATGTTGGTGGTAATATCGCCTTCACGAAACTCCGTTGACCTTGCTAAAGGCTTCCATTCTTTGGATATTGGCGTCTCGATTTCTTTCAAACTTCTTATATCTCTGAGGAGGTCAAAACCTCCCCACACTTGTGGGGTCTGCCTTTCCGCTTTTACACTCAATTGTAGGTCTTCATTCCGTGCACCTTAGATTCTCATACCCGGATTGACACTCTGTTTCTTCTGGTTTCTTATGCCCATAATGGTCTAAGGGGCATCCGTTCCGATTGTAATGTCCTTGATTCCGCAATCTTGGTTGTACTCAATTCTACTTGTCCTGTTCCAATATTGGTATCTCTACTCCGCACTCTTGTAGTCTCTTCCATGGTTCTTCTAATTCCGTCTCTCGGCCTCGTATACCCGAGTTCCTTGTACGACCTTCTATTCCTTCCAACTGAACTACCTCAGGGATTTCTTCCTCATCTGATTGTGCATGTGGTAAAAATTATCTTCACAACGTTACTTCCTTGCTCACTTGTTCTTTGGTTAATTTGTAAGGATCACCAAGCAACCTACCCGAGTACAATACTCAATTCAAGGTCCGATTCCATTGCCTCGTGTTGGAGATTCTTCAAGTCCGCAGTTGATTTACCATGAGGCGATAATCACTTCGTGATATCACGACTAAAGAATATAAAATATCCTTTAGGATACTAACAAACTAAGCATGCACATGTATATAACATATAATAAGAAACATCATAAAAAGTCTATATACTAACTCATATCGATCCAAGTTGCAGAGATCCATGGAGAGCAATGGATGTCCGATGTACTACTAACCCAACAACCCGACTATGCGTGTGTGTAAAAACAGAAATCCGTTTTGAAAATTTAGACCCCTTTCGGGTTCTATTTATTTTATACATTCGGCCTTTCAGAAGATTTCAAGTGCCATTGTTGCCAACCCAAAGCTCTGATACCATATTGTAACACCCCAAATTCTGAGAACTCGGGGAGCTACTGGTTAGGACCTCACAATGGGTCCCGACCATAGTTTGACAAAAAATTTACATGGATCTTACAACAAGGCACAAAAGTATTTAAAACATTTAAAAACTGTAAAAAATATATACATGGAGAATATGTATTAGCCTTACAAGAAAAGCTACTAAAATGATGCATATGAAGAACATAAGACATCCCCGTCCCCAACTAAATGAGTACGTGGACCCGGCTGACCATTTCCTCCGGATCTCTCTACAACTGTCTAAACCTGCAAGGCATCTACAAGCGGTATAAAACCGTTAGCTAACATTCTATGCATAAGTATAAAGGTAAAAGCACAAACACACAACATACACAATCAACATGCAACACTGAATCCTTTTATTATCTTTAATTAGGTGATAGGTTATTACTAATGATACTTATTTTGTGACACGAGGGATTCCCAAACCTCGCCCCTGTCCCCGTTTACCAACGCGGAATGGTACTAATGCATCTGACCGTCTACCGGACTGGGCTGGTCGCAGGGAACCTCCTAGACTCTCGCAAGAGCTAGGCAGATGATGTCACGACCCGTTATCATACACTTGGGTCAATTACGTAAATGATAAAGTCGGCCTAATCCGGTTTCGTTGTTTATGATAACTAACAAACACCACTCATACACATTACACTCATACAAGAATCCAGCTAAGTAAGTCCGTGGACTTACCTGAATCAGATCTCGACTCCTAATTCGCAAATCGATCTGTATAGTAGGAATTCAGTGGCCTGTCAAAGGAGGCAAGTGTCTCAGCACACTTTCTGGGTGGTTAGAAGTCTAAGACTTCTAAGATAGTAGATCTTAATAGAACGGAATTGATTACAATATTAATTTATGGTAAAATGACTATTTTACCCTTGGTCTCGAAACTTCCAAAAATTCCCTAATTCATGCCTAAACTCTTATTTGAGACTAAAGAGTCATATTCTAACTCCTAAAGATGAGTTTGGTTACAAACTGGCAATTTACCCATTTCCCTATTTTCGGAAAGATCGTTAAGGTCCAACTTCGGCTTCAAATATAAAATTCAAATAATCTTATAAAAATTCCGAAATAATTCCCTAGATCATCTATGATATCTCATCTACTCCTAGGAGTAAGAATTTCTTAAAACTGTTCAATCATCACTTCTACAAAAATTTCCAAAGTTGGTTACAACACTTAACAAACAACACATTGTCTTAACTTTGAAAAATCATAACACCTAAACTACTCGCTGGATTTATCCCAAATTTTGATACGTTCTAGTATAAAATCTTATCTATAATATATCCAAAATTCAGCTGCAAAGGAGATCAAAATCCTATTTAAAACTATCTCACAAAACCGAATTTCAGCACAACAGAAAAACTGCTTACGACTTCATCTTTGAAAAATCATAAATCCCAAACCACTCGCTGGATGCCTCTAAAATTTTAATATGTTCTACAAAAATATGTCAACTATATCATATCCAAAATTTAGGCCCAACAGAGATCAAAAGCTCATTCAAAACCATCTCACAAAACAGCATCACTTGCTGTTTTCCCCAACACTCAGCACATATATACAAACTGCATGAGGCGTCAACTTTGGAACACAATAACTCTCAAACCGTAACTCTGATTCCTCTAAAATTTTAGTATGCTTTACTATACAATATCGACTAAAACATATCCGAAAATCAGCAGTAAAGGTGGAGTCTAACCTACCCAAAACTGGAGCCGAATTTGACCGTTCTTCACTTCCGAAAACTCAGCAAACTCCTATATCTTCACTGTTTCTTCTATGGATGTTCTGAGCATGATTAGGAGACATGAAGAGCATTCATTAGACACAAAAGGTGTGGAAAGAAGTGCAAGGAAGCAAGGGTATCCACCTTATTCGATTCCAAGACTTGAAGGGAGATAGGCGATTGCACAAGGTTGTTGTCGAGCCAGCTGTTGCACAGAAACGGAGAGGCTGCTTGCAAGAGATCTATTGGTGTGAAGAGGCGAGATCTGTCCCTATGATGTTGGTGGCGGTTGCACGACAGGGAAGGGGATGCTTGGTGCAAAGGAGACAGATCTTGGATGGCTTGCTGCTTGCGAGATCCACGTGCAGAAGATCAATGTTGAAGACCGTTGCTGCTGCCTACTGCTGCGTTGAGGACCTATGTGCAGCGTTAAAGAGGCTGTAATTGAACGTGTGCAGGAAGAGGCGTGATCTGGTGAGAATGGAAGGTATCAGAAGAGAGCAAGAGGAGGCGTGATCGGCTGGGAGTTATGATCTTTGAGATGTCTAGAACGTGTGTGCTCTTGGCTGGAGGAGAATGCTGAACGGCCTGCAGGAAGAGGGAGTTACGGCTGGCATGTAAGCAGGGTTGTCATGGGCTGCGGCTGGGCCTGTACAAGCAGTCCGGGAATGGGTCACAAGCAAGTAAGGAGGAGAAGGTGGGCTGTGGTTGTGTGGGCTGAAGATCATAGTCATAAGTTTGGGCTGAAGCAAGGTAAGAAAGAATGGGATGAGGTTGTCCAGCCTTGTCAAAACCTTGTCAACAGCTTGTCGGGCTTTGTCAGGACCTCGTCTCAGCTTTGTCGTGATCTCGTCACAACTTTGTCGTGATCTCGTCTCAGCCTCGTCATGATCTCGTCTAAAGTCGTCGTTAAGGATTAATTATAAGAATTAGGGTTTGATATGTATCTATTATTTTATGTGAATTAAATTCTACATAAAATGATAAATAATTATAAGAATTAGGGTTTGATATAATTCTATCATTTTATGTGAATTAAATTCTACATAAAATGATAAATAATTATAAGACTTAGGGTTTGATATAATTCTATCATTTTATGTGAATTAAATTCTTCATAAAATGATAAAATTTGTGAAGAAAGAAATACTAGATAGAATGGCAACCGTCAACGGCTCGAAGTCCGAATTGATTCAGAATTAAACGGAATAAAAATTCTGGATATTACAGTTTTCACGTCATAACATACCGAAGGGTCTATCCTTGTTTTCCTGCGGTGACAGTCCTGAACGCGGGTATACCTGTGAAGGGCAGGCGATTTGGTGAACGAGCCGGCTTGGAACTCCACTGCTGCGCCCCATCTTGTGAACCGGACCACCTTCAACTGTGTTGGTAAGTCCCTCTTCAGGCCTTCTATCGATGTTGTACGGGTACAAATGGGTAGGCTGTTTAGTTCCAGTTATAAATCCAGAATAGTTGGGGTGGAGTATTGAACCCAGGACCACTTGAAACCCTTGCTGAATTGTTGTTTAAATGCACAAAAACTGACTAGTTGGGAAACAGATTTCGATACCTTAGGATGAAGATCCACCGTTCAATTTTTGATATATGATGGATAGAAATACGTAGTTTACTGTGTTAAAATTTGGGAGAAAGTTAATGGTCGGATTAGGTTTTATAAGGTCTCGAAGTAGAGTACTTGAGCTGTTTTTACAGCATAGGAAAATTGACTAAGTATGAGAAATTTCAGCTTTTATCTCAACTTCGGAGATTTATGAGAAAGTTGTGGTTAAGTATTTTGAGATATCTTTATCCCCATGTTTAGTATACATATCTTAGAAGTGTTAGAATTTTATTTCGGAATTTGATTTTATTATTCCAGCTTTTCACCTTGACCCTAGAGTTGGACCTTAGCAACCTTGTGTATAACTAGAACTTTTGGGTTAACCTCTATAAATCCGTAGCAAACCTTCCTGTGAGAACTAATTATGAAATTAGGTTCCAAAGGAGGGTCTAGAACTAGGTTATTCTATTCTAGATTTTTCAGAACCAGGGATAAAATAGTCTAATCACCTTAAGAGAGCCTTTTTCATAATTTCTCGTAATGAGATTGTAACTCTTAGAAGTTATAACTTCTAAGAGTATGGGATATGATTTTGATCCACATGCCTTATTGAGAGGCGTTTGAGTTACCACGAGTAGGGACCGAGTTGAGATTTGTTAGAGTGTGATTTGATTCAGGTAAGTCCTCGCGACTTACTTAGCTAGTTACTGGATGTTAGTTGAGTGATAATAGTGGTGTGTTAAATGTGTGTTTATAATAACAATTTGATAGGACGACTGCTATTTTTATCTTAAGGCCCAAGTGTTTGTATAACGGGCCGTGACATCACTGCCCAGCTCTGACAGGAGACTGGGAGGTTCTCTATACCCAGACCATACAGGTACAAGGTGAGATGCATCGGATCCATTCTTGATGGTTACACGGAGGCGGAGGCGAGGTTTGGGAATTCCTCGTGTCAAAAAATAAGTATCATTAGTAAGAGTGAATGACTTAAATGAAGATAATAAATGGATTGTTTGAAAGCATGATGAGTGTTTACTATTGCTATGTGTGTGTGTGCTATTATTATTCTTCTAATGTTTAGATAGCTAGCTAATGGTTGTTCAATTGTGTTGTTAGATTTGCCGCAGGTTAGAGCAGCAGCTGAGTGATCCGGAAGTAGTGGTCAGTCGGGTCTCCGTACTCCTTAGAGTGGGGGTTTGGGTTGTTGCTTTGTTGTCCTTTCCTCTTGTTAAGACAGTTAGTCTTTTCCGTTGTTTAAGTATTATAGGCTGTTAGACTTTGTTGCATTCATCGTTTTTAAAAATACATTTTTATGAATTTCGGTTTTTCTTATTTGTGTCTTGTTGCAAGATCCTAGTAATATTGTTGTCAAACTGAGATCGGGACCCATTGTGAGGTTCTAACCAGTAATGTCCCGAGTTTTGAGAATTCGGGGTGTTACACAACTAATACCTAGGGTTCATGGCCACTACATGGCATTTGCTCCACGTTATGCTAAGTTCATCTAACATGTTATACTATCTTTACCAACTAACGAAGGAGAAGTACTCACACGAGATCCAAGGTGAAGCGTGGTTTACGGAGTCAAGAACGAGTTCAATGACCTTTAACGGGCGCTTCCGGACCTAAGGACAAAACTAAGCAAAATTATCTTAAACGCTAATTTTGGAAGGAGGGTTTAGCGCATAAAGGTTTTCTAATGAAAACTCCGTTTTCCAAAACCCAAGTTAAACTTGTTAAAACCAATTCCGGGCAAAATTTCCAAAATGGAAAGTTGATTGACAAATTGAATATCGAATTACCCAACCATCGGATTTAAACCACCAAAGACACCAAATTAATTTGAAAAAGAGTTGGGTCACCAATCTCTACAAAATCAAGGGTTTAATAATTTTAATAATTTACTACAGGGTATGAATGTTCTTTTTCCAAAGTTATAGGGTTAAAACTGCAATTACACATAAAATGGGCACAAACTGTAATTATCCATAAAAAAATGGGGTCACAACAGTAAATAGGTGCAAAGAGAGGGACAATTTACAAAAAGAAATCAAAAGCCCTCTTCAGCAACTGTAACACACAGAAGCAGGAGAAGAAGGTAGGGAGGCTTGAGGCGGCTGCTAGGCGGAGGGAGGAGAAGGCCGGCGTTTCCGGTGGCGACTCCGGCGGCGGTGAGCGGCAGCCCAGACTCTGGCTAGAGGTGACCCACTCCGTCAATTGCTACACGAGATTAGGGCAGGATTGTCATACAGAGGAAAGGAAAGGAAGAAATGAGGGAGAAGACGGCGGCCACTTACAATGCCGGCGACACAGGTGGCTCAGCGGAGGACGGTGGCTGTGGCTCCTTCCGGCGAGTCCCTTGGTGGCGTCGAGCAGCCCTTGCACAGACCCGTTGGACAGAGATGAGTTGGGAGGTTCACAAAGAGAGGAGAATGAGAGCAGCGTAAGGGAGAGATTGAGTGAAGGAGTGAGGAAGAGATTGAGAGAAAGAGTGGGCTGCTGGGTATTCATCACAAGGAGGCGGCTCGAGGGGTCGGACGCAGACTAGGGTAGGCTGCATTGTAGGGCTGGAGGTCGAGGAGGCGGTTGTTGCGTGAAGCGAGAGGTCGCCTCTGGCCTTCTTCTGCTGAAGCGCCACACGCAGGAAGCAACACAAGGAAAAAAAAAGAAAAGAGAGAAGGGAAGAATAAAAGGAAAAAGAATTAAAAGAGTAAAGAGGAGGCTTCTTTTGTTTTTTAATAACAAAATCAACTCGATTAATATTCGGAACGGGATTTTCCGGATCGGTAAATCCCGATTTCCGACAAAATTAAATTAATAAAAATACGGGACTACATACATGTATTCCCAAAATAATATAATACCCGGAAAAGTTATTTTTTTATGTTTTTATTTATTTATTTTTTTAAATCTATAACAAAATATACTTTAAATAAGATATCGAGCTATAACCAATCGATGGAAGGAGAAAAGCAAAGTCGGAACGCACCCGAACAAACGGGGCGTTACATCAGGTCCTCCTAAAGAAAAGTTTTGTCCCGAAACTTGCTAAACACGGAACTCTCAAGCAAATGTGTCTCGATATTCTCTCGGAACACTATAACCTGGTATTATGGCCCTTCTAATCCAAATTCTACTCGCCTAGACTCTCAGGATATACACATAGGAGACACACATAACACATCACATCACAAGTTATATAAGGATAACCAAAATAGATCTCGGGACTAACCCGACGGTCCTATAGAAGTGGCTAATCTTGCGTAAAACTCGGGATAGTTCCTACGGATACTATCCTCCGTCTCCCAAGTGGCCTCATCGACTCCTCTCCTCGACCACTGCACTCTTAGCATCGGTATCTCCTTCGACCGAAGTCGTCTCGTACTACGCTCCAAAACCGCAATCGGATGCTCCGCGAAAGTATGGTTTGGCTCGACCACCAGGTCCTCGTGGCTAATGACGTGTCTCGGGTCATGTATATACTCTCTCAGCTGATGTAACACCCCGAATCCGAGGGATGTCGGGATGCTACGGGTTGGGACCTCACAATGGGTCCCGAACCTTAGCCTGACAACAATTTCACCGGATCTTGCAACATGGCACAAATAAAGGCCAAAACCAAAAAACATTTTTATGCAATGAATGAAACCCAAAGCAAACAAACTAAAGACTACAGCCGAGATACAAAACCGAAGACCAAAAGCCATACATGCGGCCTACAAAAAAACGAGATACAACAAAACTCAAACACAACTCCAACCAACCCATCCTAAAATGTACGGAACCCCGGCTGCCCACTCTTCCGGATCTCTCGGCCGCATTCCTAACCTGCAAGGCAATCTACAACAATCGGTATAAAACCGTTAGCTAGTATTCAAAGCATTAGAATCAATGTGAAAGGCACAAACACACATACATCAACATAACACATAACATGCTCAAAATACACAAGTCCGGTTATTATCTTTTTATTATTAGGTCATATCCCGTTCTAATTCAACTTCTTTTGTGACACGAGAATCTCCCGAAACTCTCCTCGTTCCCCACTTACCGCATGGAACGGTACGGATGCATCCGTCCGTCTAACCACACGGGCTAGTCGCCAAGAACCTCCTAACTCTACGCAAGAGCTAGACAAGTTGTCACCGCCCGTTATCATACACTTAGGCCAAATAATATATAAAGGTCGGTAATCCTATTCCGGATTTATAAGTTATAATGAAAGCAATAAAACACACACCACCAAACACACATCGAATCTAATACATAGAATACGAGCTAAGTAAGTCCGGAGACTTACCTCGTAACCACACTCAACTCACGACACTCTCGCTTCCTTAGGGAGGAAGCCCGTAACCTGCTCACAAGAAGATAACTATATCAACAACAACCCACTCACAATAGAAGTTTTAGACTTCTATACAAATGATCTACGCAAGACCATTTGGCTCTCAATTCTAGGATCGCATCCTAGAACCCCTCGTGCTCACATCACACTCAACCGAAGCTAGAAGTCCTAAGACTTCTAAACCTTCGGATCTCGCAAGATCATAACTCACAATACCTCTAGGATACTCTCTTTCTAGTCTCCACAATCTCAACAATCATACAACCTCAACTCGTAGATTCTCACAAGCTCAACAGACAACTTAAAGCCATAAACAACCTCACAAGATCAAGCATACACTAAAAGCCTTATAACCTCTCCAAATCAAACACACCTCAAGCTTTAGAACATCATAAATCCTCAAAACTCACCTAAGGTTCAAAGCCACTACTTGGCATTCACTTTAAGTTATGCTAGATCCAGCCTAGCATGATACTAAAATTTAACATAACTAGATCGAGGGGATAGAATACTCACACGATGTCAAAAGACGGAAGTCGTTCAACAGATGTCGACTTGGACTTGTTTGGCCTTTATCGGGGCGCTTCCGAACCTAGCACCAAACTAATCAAATTTAGCTTATACGCTAAATTTGAACGGAATAAAGAACATATATAATCTAAGGAAAACCCTACTTTTAAAACTCAAGTTAAAACCGTAAATATATATTTTGGGCCAATTGTATAACATCATAAACCCAAGGTAAAACTCGTTTTCAAAGCCAACATTAAAATCCCATAATTTAATCTTTGAGTCATAACCCGGAATTAATCCAACATGGGCCTAACATATATGGTATATATAAATAAGAATATAATTCAAGTAAATCCCAAATTTAAAACCCATAAATACATTTTCCAAAAATAAAACCTTGGGCCATAATATGTAATTAAATCCAGCAGGGGCATACTTGCATAAAACCTAAATCTGGGCCATTAATTGTAAATACAAAAGATGGGTTCCAATATGTAATTATACCATAAATGAGGGGCCTCAATTTAAATATGGAAATTAGGGTTTCTTTTTCATTAGTAACAACACGCAGGAGGGGAGAGTATTGAGGAAGAGGGCGGCGGCGGCGGCGATGGATCCGGCAAGGCTCCAGGCGGCAGTGAGGAGCGTTGGCGGCGGCTGCAAGAGATCCGGCGGCCGAATGGGGTCTCGTTTCCCCCGGCGTGGCTCTCCTTGGTGGCTTCTAGGCGGTTACAAGCTTGACAGAAGCAGTAAAAGGCTGGGGAAGGGGTGGTTTCTCATCTCCCCGGTTTTTGAGACGGGTGCGAGGCGAAGGTGGCGCGAGGCTAGGCATCTTCTCTCCGGCGTCGACTAGTGAAGCAAGGTCGAAGCAGGAAAGGCGAGGCTCCCTTTCCTGGCGACGCAGGTTTCACTCCGGCTTCTGGTGACTGCTGTAACAATCGAAAGGGAAGGGCGGGTATATGTGTTGCTCTGGGATTGCAGAGTATGTTCGAGGACGGCCGTGGTAGAGAGTTCCGACGTCGCTCCTGGCGGATTCACTTCCCCGGTGGTTGAGTGGCGGTGACCTCTAGTGACGATGATAGCAGGGGGCTTCTCCGGTGTTGGCTCGATCCAGAGGAAGAGCTGCGGGTGAGATCAGAAGGAGGCTGAGTGGTGACATCGGGAGGTGGGAATGCAGGTTGCACATTCAGGCGAGGCTCCGGGAGAAGGTTGTTACTGCTTGTTGTTGCAAATGAAGAGAGGAATGCAGGGGAGTTACTGTTGTTTGTTGCCTGCTACTGCTTGGTCCGATTGGAAACAGAGGAGACACATAGGGAGGGAAGGTTACAGAGTTGAGAGGGATGAGCCTGGGGAGTGAGAGAGTTGGAGGCTACACAAAAATGAAAGAGTGAGGAGACGAGGAGAGATGGGAATCGGCTAAGGCATAGAGGCAAGATGGGAGAACAAGGAGTCGGGTAGGAAGACGTCTGTGCAAGGAAGGCTAGGTTGCAGCTAGCTTGGGCGGGTAGGCTACAACTCAGACAAGACAAGTCTCATAAACAATGAGGTGACACCAAAAACAATTAAAGAAGGAAAAGGAAGGAAAAATAAATATAAATAAATAAAATAAAAAGGAAAAGGGTAATAGAATAAACTCGATCAAAAGGGTTCGGACGGGATTATAGGATCGGAGAATTTTCCGAATTCTTTCGCAAAATAAAGTAATAAGGTATCAAAAATATAAATATACTGGGAAATATTTACTTCACGTCGTGAAAATACTTTTAATAAAATATTTATGCTAGTGAACTATCGATAAAAGTCGAAAAAAAAATTATCAAAAACGCGCCAAAATTTTGGGCGTTACAACAGATCTCCTTAAAAACAAGTTTCGTCCCGAAACTTGCTATGCGTTGAACTTCTCGGTCCCTAATGCCGAGGTATGAACTCTCATGCTAAGAAGGCTGAAACCTTATAATCTATATACACAAACTACTCAAACTATCACCGCAAGATATATTAGGTCATATAACGCATTCCCACACACGACACAATTACACATAACATCACACAAGCACATAACTCAACTAAGTGAAGAACTAGGTCTAACCCGTCGATTCAATCGATACTACTAGCTCAGCAAAAAACTCAACCAAAGATATTTCCCCCCATCTTCCAGTTACCCTCATCGGCTCCTCGTCTATCACTAGATCCATATGACTGATCGTATGTCTCGAGTCATGTATATACTCTCTCGATTACACATGAAACCCCGGGTGAACAATCTTTACTCATGGCGGCAATGCCAACTTATAAGACACTTCTCCAACTCGTGCTAAGATCTCAAAAAGGTCGATATATCGGAACTCAACTTCCTTCTCGGGTCTTTCTCAATGCAGCATTTCCATTATTTTCCTATCGATTTCTCTAACAAAGAAGATCGAACTTTCAATTTACAGTGTTGGCTTTGGTTCTTGTCAAACTAATCTTTGACGTTATGATTTCTCAATTCTTGTTGCAATTCCAAGTAACGAAGGAAGCACCTTACTCCATACTACTTCTATTATCCAGACACGTATGCTATTACCTTTACATCGCTCCGCAATACACAATCAAGCCCTTGTCTTGAAGAATCACTTGTACATTTCAAACTCATAATACCTCAAAGCAATTCAAAACAGTTGAACCAAAGAATCTCCCTTGAACTCTCAACAACTCTATAATCAACTCTTCGTCCCATTCAATACTTCCTTGTGATCTGGAGTAGGTTAGCCCTAAATGGTGTTACTTTGGAGAATCTCTCCACAAATCCGGTAATGACCAGCACATTTCAGAAAACTTGTAACTTCTTCCACGTCCTTCGGGATTGTCATCCCGAGATAACTTTTCATACAACTTCTCTCTTCTTCGAGAGTAGACCGAAATATCTTATCCGGGGCATTATTAAGCCCATATGGGATCACTACAACTCATAGTGACCATGGTTTGTCTGGGATGCCGTATTTGCAATATCCCAATCTCAGATTCTTAATTGGTGACAATCTAACCTCTTAAATTATTCTTAGAAGAGACTACCGACCCTTGCAACTGATCGTGAAGATCTCCCATTGTTATAAGTGATACTTGTCCTTCATGGTCATCTTGCTCAACTTATAGTAATCGATGAACAAACGGAGATAACCGTCTCTCTCTTCGCAAACTGGTGTCCTCTTATAATAGCTTCAAATCAAAAGTTTAAGATATATTCCAATATAAGCTTTAGATCAAGAGTTCAAGATAGCGTCTGATGTTCTCAATGGCATTTCACTAATTCTAATGAAATCTTATCACTAAGCTCTTGCAATTGCTCCTTCACTTGCTTCCGCAACTCATGTCTCTGCACAAGTGTTATTCCATACGGCGCCTTAGACATCGGAATTAAATCAAGCTCGACCTTAGTGGAAAAATCCACATTCTGACGTATCGGAATCCGTGATATCTCAAGGTTTTTTTTCCCTCCCCCGTCACATGATAGCATGAATTATAGTCTATATTTTGGGGTTTGTTTGGACGTTTTATCTTTCATAATCTACATGTTTGTATGTATATTATGTGATTATATTACCATTTCATCTACCTTTGTGGGAATCGAGGTCTACACCTAGTTTTGTTGTAATCGTAGGTAAAATGGCACGTTTTGCATCGAAAAGTAGCAAAAGGAGCTATGGAGTCATTGGAGCTACATTGAGGAACATAAGGAACCATCCAGGAAGCATAGCCATGGATTTGAGATTCACTTTGGACCAGTTTTGAGAGATTTTACATTCAGTTATGACTCACCTCGGTTGACCACAGATTCATCTCGACCGAGTTGATCCAGGGAAGTCGACTCGACCGAGGCGAATACCTAGGACGCGGCGATGATATTTTATTCTTGGCTGAGATCTTTTATCTTTGGAAAGTGATCTTATATTTTTGGGCTTGGCTCCTGGAAGGAAGAAGATATACTAGATCTTATATTTTACCTATTTTTATGGGAAGAGATCTTTCTAAGATATCTTATCTTTGGAGGGTTATTTTCCTATAAAAAGGGTTGGATTTCCACAAATCCAACATCCCGCTTACACCGAAAAACCGCATACAGTTGGAAATCACGCATAGCACGCAGCAGCCATACTCCAGTTGGGAGTTTTGAAGAACCTTTTTGAAGGTTGAAGGAAGATTGAAGATTGTAGCTTTTATAGCTTTTGGAAGGTTTTCTTGTAAGATTACCTTAGATTCTCTTCCTTGTTGTCTTCCTTTGTTGGATTTATATCCAGGAACGCTTTTGTTGTGATATTTGATTCAGTTATTGAAGTCTTTTCATTAAATTCTTCTTGTTCAAATATTCACCTTCTTCCCATATATTTGATTAATACTTTCATGATGATGAGTGGCTAATTTCCTTGTGTGATTCTAGGGTGATTGGTTGAAGGTTGTGGGAAAAACAATGATAGAATGATCTTAATCACAGTAGGACCCTGAAAGTTCGAGTCTTTAACCTTAACCCTAAGCATCTCGCTCAGTCGATGAACATCTTGGCCGGGGTGGAATTTGGCTGACCGAGGTGACTTATCTGATCCTAAACCGAGAGTTAAGTGTTAGAGTTTGCCAAATCCTATTCTTATTACACCTTTCCTAGTTCAATGCAAGCTTAGGATGAGACTTACCCGGTAATTCCTTTGTTTGTGTACCAACGATCATAAGTGTAGGTAATAAAGGTTTATCCTTTATTGGGGTTTGAGTGTGCTTTCATCCCTTCTTTGTGAGTTAGCCTGAGACTTACCCGGTAAAGGTTGATTCTATTCCCTTAGATGGTGTGTTAGTTTGAGGTTATAGTTCTTTATCTTAATTCCTTGAGACTTACCCGGTAATAGGAGTTACGGTTTAGGATTAGTGAGTAGTGAGACTTACCCAGTGATCTATTCCACTTTAGCAACACCTTCCCCATGCAAAAACCTCAACTTTGTCCGCTTATCTTTAGATCTTGAGTTGGAACCACAACTAGATGCTTTAATCCCTAGAATTGCAAGTTTGCTTTATTGACTTCTATATCATCTTTGATTGTTTTAATTGCCTTTGTGGTTAGTATTTACACATAAGCATACCGTGATTGGACTTTGTTTCACTAAGTCCCTGTGATCGACCCCTGGAATTCCTTGCTTTTTTACTACGATTGACCCGTACACTGCGGGTTCGCATCCTTGTTTTAAGCTTACGTCTAGGGTTATAAATTTAAAGCTTGCACACACCGTTTGGAGCGAACAAGTTTTTGGCGCCGTTGCCGGGGACTTGGTCTAGACCGAGCCGGTTACGGTTTGCTCTTGGGGGACTTGCCCCCGTGTCTACTAACCACTCTACTTGAGTGACTTTTGCAGGTTCTTTCTTAGGTATATGCGAAGAACCCGCACTGGGAAGTAAATCGTTCCTTACGATCCCAAACCAGAAAAGACATACAAGCGACGCTTAAAAGAAGCGAAGATGGCCCAACAAGACAACCGCGATCTTAAGGCCGAGTTGAAAGAGGCGCTAGAGCTGCTACGCCTCAGCAGGGAAGAACTAAGGCGAGAGAAGGAAGAAACTCGCACCAAGACTGAAGCAATCGAAGCAGAGATGACCGTCATACGAGACCAGATTCTACTTCGACCGAGGGAAGATCCAGTCCCAGATCCTCGACCGATGCAGGATCCAGTTGCTGACCCTCGACCGAGGCAGGTTCCAGTACCTGACGCCCCGGCCGAGATACTTCCACCTCGGATGCCAGTCCGAAACGTTCTTCTTGCAGGAATCCCACAAACCCTAGGTCAAAGGATGGACCCTAATCAACAACTCAGGCGTCCAAGAGTTAATCTAGAAGATCCAGCGGACCATGACTATGAACTTCGACCGCAGGTTCTATCCATGATTCGCCAATGCCAGTTCGGAGGGCTAGAGAAGGAATCACCACATCAACATCTTCAAAACTATGAGATCTTGATGGAGACCTTGAGACCTCCGAGGATTGAAAATAACAACTACAAGCTAAGACCTTTTTACTTTTCATTAAAAGATAGAGCTCTTACTTGGTATCAATCTCTTCCTCTAGGAAAAATTAGCACATGGGAGGAGATGACGACGGAATTCTTGACCAAATTCTTTCCCCCCTCAAAGACAGCTGAAATGAGAGGGAAGATCAATGCTTTCATTATGAAGGACAAGGACAGCTTGTCCAAGTCATGGGAGCGGTTCAAGGACATTCTTTTGGATTGCCCACATCATGGGATTCCAAAGTTAGAGTTATTGGAGATTACTTTAAAGGACTGGACGGAAGCACCCAGTTCAATCTCCAACTACTCTCCGCCGGTACATTTATGTACATGGCAGTTGACGAAGCTTGGGACTTCATCGAGAAGCAAGCCTTGCATATGGAGAAGTACACTCACCAAGGAGCTGAAGGTGGAGTTAAAAGAGTTAACTTCCAGGAAACTCAGCCCAACAACAATCAACTCACGTCCTTGAAGAATGACGTGAAGCAATTGAAGGAACTCTTGGTTGCTCAAACCAAGAAGGAAGAGCAAGGGCAAAGGAACAACAACAAAGGATACCGTAACAACAACAACGGTTCCCGGAACAACAATTACAACAACAACAATAGAGGATCCAATAGCAACAATTGGAGGACAAACAACCAAAATTCTGGTAACAATCATTCAAACTCCAACTCTAACGATTCCTCTAACCCTTTCCTCTCTTCCCCTTCTTCTTCTACTCCATTAAAAAGCCAGGGGCAAGGATCGAGTTCGTCTCAGCCAGAAAAGAAAGACGCAGTTCTGGAGGCTATCTTGATCAAGCTCAACGCTATGGAGACTTCTATGACTTTATTTTCGAAGGCCCAGAAGGCCTTTGAACAACAACTTGCAAGTAGGGCGAATGAAGCGCCAAGAGATCCAGGGAAGCTTCCAGCAAGGACGGAAAGCAACCCTAAGGGCCAGATCATGGCCATAACTACGAGGAGTGGACTGAAAACTTCAAATCCAGTGCCTCGGTCGGTGCCAGTACCGACGAAGACCACCTCGGTCCAGGTGCAGTCGAAGAACACTTCGGCCGAGACGCCAACTGTTCGCCCCTAAACGTGCGTGCAAATAAGCTTTAAATTTATAAAACTAGAATCAAGCAAGCGAACCCGCAGTGTACGGATCGACGTAGTTAAGCAAGAATTCCAAAGTATCGAACACAGGGATTTGGGGAGAATAAATTCGATCGTAGATTATCAAGCAAGTGAACGTAAGAGCTTTGCAAATTATTGGGAAAACAACAATCCTAAAGATCCAAGTATCCAGCTGTGGCAATCGATTCAAGATATACTTAAAGATATAAAGACAGAGTTAAGATATGCAAAGGTATGCTAATGTAAGGTAATCGTATGGTGAAGTTCCAAAAACCTTATGTGACTCACCTACAAGACACTCTCTATACAGGTTGTTGAGGCTTCAATATAGAAAGGTTCTAAAGGCAAGAATTAATGTCAAATACCCAAACTTGTAATCCAAGGATCAAGACTAACTAAACCGATTACGGTTGTGACACTCACAATCGAGGTAGAGGTTGTTGAGGCTTCACTACCACCTAGAAAAGGCAAGCCTAAACTAAGTTAAAGCAAATCTTTAACTTTGGATCAAAGTAAAAGCAAGTTCGTAGACTTAAGGGAAATCGCGGTTAGTTCTTGAGGTTCCACGGCCGTGGACTCAAGAACAGGCCGTAATTTAAGGTTGTCGGCGATTCTCTCTAACTCTCAGGGTCTAATCTGTTTACGATCGATCTATCATCATCTAAGCCACAACTATCAACCCTTCACCTTAGAATTGTTAAGGGTTTTTAGCCAACAATCATCATTATGATATCAAATTCAAAGATTAAAAGATTGAAAGATGAAAACTTCCGAAAAATTCCAATAAACTTCAAACCAATCTCAAAGTCAAAATCAAGAACGAATATCGTCAATAGATTCAGAATAGAACAAACAAACACAATCTTAGGAAAGAAGGAAGAACGGGATGTCAATCCGTCTTCTAAATCAAACCTAAACAAGAAGAGAAATCTTCTTGCAACAATCAATCTTCCGAACCTTCGATCTTCCGTAAATCTGGAAGTCTCAATCATAATCCCACCAAAGTGCGAGATTAGGGCAATTCCAAGCGTAAACGTAGGATGCGTTTATGCGGAAACGCAAGTCTAAAGCGAGGTCGCAAAAGTCTCTAAGCGGTGGTGTCTAAGCGGGGCTATAGCGAGATGACGGAATCTCTCTTCGTCCGTCCTTTTATAGGGTATGATGAGGTAGCGGCCCGGCCCAATCTTTTAAAAGATCGTGGCTTAAAGTGTGGCGAAAAGGATTGCCAAGATCACGGTCGAGGAACCTTCCACGACCGTAATTTAGAGCGTGGAATTCAATACGGTTTGAACCATGGATTCCACGACCGTAAAAGCTTTTGGAATGAATCACGCTTCACTTGCTAGGGTTCCACGGCCGTGGAACTGAACGTGGAAAGTAGTACGGCCGTATTTTAGAGCGTGGTTTAGGGCAAGAACGTGATTCTTCCCTAGCCTCGTGCATTCCTGAAGTTGACACTCATTTTGCTCCTAAGAATGCCCTCAATCCATGGACATACTCAATCAACTCCTCCTTGCTAAATTCCGTTCGGAAATGACTCTCAATCACCTATAATCAACATAAAGCTTGTGTAGACATCCATATCGATAATATAGGCAAACTAGCTCATAAATGCAATAATGCTAAATCAAAGACTATCAATATGAATCAAATACGTTTAGAAAACGTGCCTAAAATATCACAATATTTCATGCTAACAAATAACCCCATACTTAACACTTGCTTGTCCGTAAACAAGGTTTTTCAAAAGCTTTAAAACAAGAGTTAGGATGAAATATGTGTACCTTCTCAAAGCAATACTTCTTTTGGAGGAATGTGCCTTCTAAAGAATAGATCATTCTCAAATCTTGCTTCAATCGTTTATAGACTTTCATACACTTGATCAAAGAGTAAAGAGTAAAGAAAACTCATAAATCAATCAAACTTCCATACAAGCATCATAACCTTTAAACATTATCAAAATCAATCATAAGAAACTTCAATTTAGATCACCAAGCCATATAACATTCTTTTGATCTTAAGGACTTTCAAAGAAAATGGTCTAGAATGTGGAAAGGGAAGGAAACTTTAAGGAATGTGGTGCATGAATCCGGGAAAGTGGACAACTACTCCTTCTTCTTCTTTTGCGGTTTCCGCAACACCTTCAACTTAGAGCTTCGCTCTCTTCTTTTCATTTTTCGACTTTACTTTTGGATTTATGGCCAGAGGTGCACAAAAACCGAAGCCTAGGAGATTGGCGTTTCTCAATTTTTATGAGATGCCTCAAACCCTTAGCGCACATACCATAATCCGCTAGGGATATCGCTCAATCCGACTTTGGCAAGACACAAACACCCGGCTATGTGAATGGTGCCGAGTTACTCATCATCATGATTGACTTCCCCAAACCTACAATTTCTTTCTATTCTTTTGATTGCAAATAATTGCTCTCATGGCCCTCCCACATCAAACATGCCTTTTTCATTCACTTCTCCAAATTCCCGGATAGGTAAAGGAGGTCAATATTTCAATGAGGAGCTAAATGATCAAAGAAAGAAGAAAGAAAATATCGAATTGCCTTAATCATCTCAACAAGAAGTATAAGAACTTATAGTGTGATTTCAACTTCAATTTCTCAACATGATTTAAGTAACATTCATCACATTATGAAACTTGCAAAAGAGGTATAATCAACTCATTCAATTCCTTTTCAATTCACTATTCGTTTAAGCATGCAATTGTCATCAAACTCAATTCACAAGTAGTGATTATCATGGAAATCATCTCAATTCATTAGAAGCACAAAATTTTCAAAAATTTTTCAATTTTTATGGGTTTTTCAAGTTCTTTTTCATACAATGCAATAACGAAACATGCAACAATATAATGAACATGCAATGATAGTCTCGATAGAAGCAAACATAGTGAGTAAGAGTTATTACAAACTTTTAGTCACACCCCACCCCATACTTGGGACGAACATTGTCCTTAATGTTCAAAAGAAAGAAAGAAAAGAAAGAAAAGAAAAAGAAACTCACAAAGTGGCGGTGGAGCGGCTAAAGCAAACGGTCATGCAAATCATCACTGCGGCGCTGGTGGAGGCGGGAATGGAGAGAAGCTAGGATCATAAAACCGCCCAAACTGCTGGCGGTAAACATCCCTCATCATGTGATCGAGGTCGTCCAAGCGTCCATCTCTAGCATCGGCTCGAATCTCCAATGCTCCTACTCTCTCCGAAAGACTAGTAGCCCAGTCCGGCATCTGCTCATGCCATCCCGGAGCTTGGCCGTACCATGCTGGAGCGTCGGATGGTGCTGGTGCTGGTGCTGGTGCAGATGGTACCTGTGTAGCCCATGGAGGTGGAGCTCCATACCATGCAGGAGGTGTCTCAGACCATGTGGGCCTCTCACTCATGCTGGCGCGGCGAGAAGACGAGCCTAAAGCTCTAGCTGGACGTGGAGAACGTCTAGGCACATCGGGGCCGCATCCGGCTGATCCGGAAACGTGCCAAACTCATGCTCGGCTCCTCCTCCACCCTCAAACTGATCTCTCATCTCCTCCTCCTCAACTACTGGTGGTGGGACGTATGGGGGAGCTGCTATCCTGTTCGCATGCATGGCAGCGAACGTCTCCTTCCAATTATGGCGTCCCGCCATAATGGAATACTCCTGTAGCCACTCAATACCCCTACCCGTCCTGCTCTCCCAAGGCATGGCCGCATAAGGCGGACCTCTATGTGTGGGGAAGATGAGCCCTCTAGTCATGAAGGCATGAAGTCCTAAGGGTACGGCTGGTATACGGGTACACGCAGAAAAATCAACACCCAAACTCCTAGCAAGGTGGGTAACTATCCCACCATATCCAATGTTGTCCTTCCTCTTGTTCTTGAGCTTGCTCATAGTAGAAACTAAGAGGGTGGCACAGTCAGCTCGGCGCCCGTACAGCATAGAATACAACAAAAAGAGCTCATCCGTCTTGATCTTTTGGGGCGTCTCCGTCCTAGGGAAGAGACACTCCGAAAGAACACGGTGAGCAATCTTCAAGGCCAAGTGATACATCAACTTGGCCTTGGTATCAGCAGGTTGCCAACGGTCCTCGCTGGCGTAGATCATTGCAACTTCCTCCCAAAAGTCCTTGGCGTAAACGCCACTAGGAAAGCGACCGTTAAAGGTCTCATGGAACCCAAAGAAGGTCCCGAACTCACGGATGGAAAAGTCATAGTTTCTTTCCATAAGACGGAAAGAAACGGTCCTATCTACATGGCTATGCTCGAAAGAAGTTACAACCTCCCTCGTAATCTCCTCATACGTGTCTTCTCGGATAGCCGAGAAGACAACTAGTCCGGCTCTATCCAAGAGCCAAGTGAGGTCATCTACGATGTTAAGAGGAGTTAGCTTCTCCAACAATAGATACCTAGGACCAATCACAGCTCTCTCCTCGATCCTCTCGAATGCAGCGAGGTGATCCTCATGTATAGTCGGTACTCTAGGGCTAGGAGGTGAGGGTGATGAAGGTGAAGATGGAGGTGAAGGGGAAGAGGGTGGTGGTGCTCTAGAGGATGAAGAAGAAGAGGGATTACCCTTCCTCTTCTTGTTCTGATCATTCTTCTTCTCCTTAATCCTCCCTGAAACTCTCCTTATGAAATCCATCACTGTCAAGAATCACGGTCTGTTCTAGCCTTTCCACGGCCGTGGTTCTTCCAGGAACCGTGGTTTGTCTGTTTCTTTCGCAAATCTCAGCAAACGACTCTCAAACTCAACAATCAGGCATCCCTAATCTAATTCCTTCCAATTTCAATCAGTTCTTCCTAAAATCTCTAACAAAAATGAACCAAATCGACAAAGATCAAGAAGAGTGGAAAAACCTAGGGTTCGGATTTTAAAATCCGAATTGCGCGTTCCTTGGTGAATTGCCGCTCGATTCGTCGCTTGGATCTTGTTGGTGGTCGAATTTGCTTCAATTTGGGAAGAAAAATCGTTGAAAACGATTAAGAAACGAGGATTTGGGAGAGGGTCGTGGATTCGGCGTTTTAGGGTCGTGGAAGAGGGTTTTGTGGAGTGATTTTTGTGAAGAACGTGGTTTATATAGTCACAGGCAAGATTTTGAAAATCACGGTCTGTCGGGGTGTTCCACGGCCGTGGAATTGTACGGACCCGTGGTTTTGGTGATTTTTCAAAGGCTTTTGGAAATTACGGTCACTGTAGCTGTCACGACCGTGGTTTAGGCCGTGGAACTCTCTGTAAAGCTCCAAAGTCCAAGTTTCGTCACTTTTCTTCAACATTATCCTTCCCTTTTCCTATTCCATTGTTCCTACATCCAAAAACACGAACATACCGGAAGGAATCGAAGGCAAAACAAAGCGAAAAACGTCTAAATTAAGCTAAACTATGAATCGAAAACAAAAACAAAAATGCAATACCTTGGGTTGTCTCCCAAGAAGCGCTTTGTTTAAGGTCCGTAGCTAGACCAATCTCGCACTTATTCGAGTGCGGTAGGCGCGAACTCTTCAGTTTGGAGTTCCGGCGTATACTTCTTGAGTCGTTGGCCGTTCACCTTAAAGCTTCCGCTCGTTTCACCCCATACTTCAACTGCACCATGGGGGAAAATACGCTTAATTAGAAAAGGTCCGGTCCAACGAGATTTAAGCTTACCTGGAAAGAGACGAAGCCTTGAATTGAAGAGGAGAACTTGATCTCCTTCTTTGAAGTCCTTTGGAATGATATGCTTATCATGCCAACGCTTTGCTCTCTCCTTATAGATCTTAGCGTTTTCATAAGCATTCAAGCGGAGTTCGTCCAGCTCATTAAGGTCTAGGAGACGCTTCTCTCCCGCTTCCTTCATGCTGAAATTCAACCACTTGATAGCCCAAAACGCTTTGTGCTCCAACTCTACCGGCAAGTGACAAGACTTCCCATACACAAGGTTGTATGGTGTGGTTCCTATGGGAGTCTTGTATGCAGTCCGGTACGCCCACAATGCATCGTCAAGCTTCAAAGACCAATCCTTCCTAGTCCTTGAAACCGTCTTCTCTAGAATTCCTTTGATCTCCCTATTTGAGATTTCAACTTGTCCACTTGTTTGTGGATGGTAAGGTGTAGCGATCTTGTGGGTAACCCCATACTTAGCTAGAAGAGCTTCAAAGCGCCGGACAATAAAGTGAGAACCTCCATCACTAATGATAGTCCTTGGCGTCCCAAATCGCGGAAAGATGGTCTTGTTAAAGAACTTAACCACCACCATGGCATCATTGGTGGGAGAGGCAATTGCTTCTACCCATCTAGAAACGTAATCTACCGCCAATAGTATGTATTGGTTTCCACAAGAGGATGTGAATGGTCCCATAAAATCTACTCCCCAAACATCGAAAATCTCCACCTCTTGGATGTTGTTGAGGGGCATCTCGTTCCTCCTAGAGATGTTACCTGTTCTTTGACAAGCATCGCATCAAGAAACAAAGGATTGCACATCTCTAAACAAAGTAGGCCAAAAGAATCCAGATTGCAATACCTTTGCGCTAGTCTTGTTCGAACTAGCGTGTCCTCCACAAGGTAGTGAATGACAATGACGGATGACACTTTGCATCTCATCTTCCGGCACACATCGCCGAATGATGCC
The DNA here is from genome assembly GCA_033239125.1 of Fagopyrum homotropicum. NCBI lineage: Eukaryota > Viridiplantae > Streptophyta > Magnoliopsida > Caryophyllales > Polygonaceae > Fagopyrum > Fagopyrum homotropicum. The sequence goes on from BSWB01000003.1 coordinate 32,635,237, forward strand.
ATCCGGACCTCTCTTAAAGAGTAGAGGCTCGTTCCAAAAGTATTCCCGGACATCCTTAAAGAACTTCTTTCTTTGTGCGCAGGATAGTCCGGGCGGTATCTCCTGAAAAACCAAATAGTTAAAAAAAAATCAGCAAACCATGGTTCGTTACCTTTGGAGATCACATCGATGCACTCCTCAATAAGGTGTAGGTGTTCATCCGGGAAGGAGTCGTCGATGGGTAAATGGTCGTCCTCTAGATGTGTTAGGCGACTCAAATGATCCACAACGGAATTTTCTGAACCTTTCTTGTCGCGGATCTCTAGATCGAATTCTTGTAGGAGAAGAATCCATCTAATTAGCCTTGGCTTCGCGTCTTTCTTCGCAAGGAGGTACCGGATCGCAGCATGATCCGTGTAGACAATCACCTTTGCACCTACAAGATAAGAGCGAAACTTGTCAATAGCATAAACAATGGCTAAAAACTCCTTTTCGGTAGTGGCGTAGTTGAGCTGCGCTTCGTCTAGCGTCTTGCTAGCATAGTATATGGCATGGGTTTGCCCTTCCTTTCGTTTTCCAAGAACAGCTCCTATAGCTACGTCACTAGCATCGCACATAACCTCAAAGGGAAGAGTCCAATCCGGAGGTTGGATAATAGGTGCTGAAATTAGAGCTTGCCGAATTGTGTTAAACGCATCCAAACATTCCTGCAAAAACTCAAAAACTGCATCCTTCATCAATAGATTAGTGAGTGGTTTTGATATTTTAGAAAAGTCCTTAATGAAACGTCTATAAAATCCATCATGTCCTAGGAAACTTCTTATCCCTTTCACCGAAGTTGGGGGAGGAAGTTTCTCTATGGTCTCTATCTTAGCTTTATCTACTTCTATCCCTCTACTAGAGACTAAGTGACCTAATACAATTCCTTCCTTAACCATAAATTGACACTTCTCCCAATTAAGAATTAGGTTAGTGTCTTCACACCTTTGCAAAACAAGAGAAAGGTTAGAAAGGCAATCGTTAAAAGAGGAACCGTATACGGAGAAGTCATCCATGAAGACTTCCATGATTTCCTCTATGTATTCGGAGAAGATGGCCATCATGCACCGTTGAAAGGTGGCTGGGGCGTTGCAAAGCCCGAACGGCATTCTCCTATAAGCAAATGTACCCCATGGGCACGTGAATGTGGTCTTCTCTTGATCATCCGGGTGTATCGGGATCTGAAAGAAACCACTATAACCGTCAAGATAGCAAAAATGTGAATGTTACGCTAACCTTTCAAGCATTTGATCGATGAATGGCAATGGGAAGTGATCCTTCCTCGTTGCGTTGTTGAGCTTGCGGTAGTCTATGCACATCCGTCATCCTGTCACGGTTCGGGTAGGAATGAGTTCGTTGTTTTTGTTGGTGATGACCGTCATTCCTCCCTTCTTCGGAACTACTTGAACTGGACTTACCCACTTACTATCGGAGATAGGGTAGATGATACCTGCATCAAGAAGCTTAAGAATTTCCTTCTTGACAACCTCCTTCATGGTCGGATTCAACCGCCTTTGAGGTTGTCTTGAAGTTCTAAAATCTTCCTCCATTAGTATCTTATGCATGCATAGGGAGGGTTTAATTCCTACTAAGTCCTCAATAGTATAGCCTAAAGCTTTCCTATGTTTCCTAAGGACAATCATGAGCTGATCATGTTCATCTATGCTTAGATCGGAACTAACAATAACCGGAAAGGTAGAATTAGATCCTAGAAAAGCGTACCTTAGATGAGTAGGAAGTGGTTTGAGTTCCATTGCTTTCGGAGCTTCCAATGATCCTTGAGAAGCATCCGATGTTTCCTTAGAAGTTTCTAAGGGTGTTGAATGTGTGGGAGAAGAATAGAAAGAAGTTGAAGAAGTGTCTCGATCACCCCTTTCCACGCCCAAAATTACGGGTTCCTCATGTCCTCCACGGCCGTGGTTTAGGGCGTGGAAAGGAAATACGGTTGTCATGCCTTCTCCACGACCGTATAACCCCCTGGAGTTGGACACGGTTTTGGTTGTGAGATCCACGGCCGTGGAATATAGTGTGTGGCCGTGGATTCTCACGTTTTCTGCCTCATCGTGGAGTTTTTCAAACTCCACTTCATGCATCTCTTCTTGTGCTTCTAAGGCTTTAATTGCCTCATTGCACTCTTCTTCTTCCCCTACATTTGTTAGACTCATAGTGGTAACTTTTTGTAAAGGATCGTTAAAGAGAATCGCACTTACCTCCTCCCTAGACAAACCTTCTTCATCTTGGATATCGAATATATCCTCATCAAAGATTGGCTCCTTCACTAGAGTGGAAAGAACGAACTCTACTTTCTCTTCTCCTATATCAAAAGCGAGTCTACCATTCTTGCAATCGACTATGCAGCCGGAAGTTGCAAGAAACGGTCTTCCGAGTATGATCGGGACCGGACTATCTGCAGGAATGTCAAGCACAACAAAATCAATGGGAACAAAGAATTTACCTAGCTTGACCGGGATGTCTTCTACAATACCGACGGGGCGAGTGATGGATCGATCCGCCATGTACAACGTCATCTTCACCGGTTTAGGGTCGCCTAAACCGATCTTCCTACACAACGCAAGTGGTATGATGCTCACACTTGCTCCCAAGTCACATAAAGCATCATATGTGACATCTCCCACTCCTATGGGAATGCAAAATGACCCCGGATCCTTTAGCTTTGGGGGCATTTTCTCCTTCATGGTTTTGATGAGATCCGAAGAATCCGAACTTATCTTAACCTCTCCGAAGTCTTCTAGCTTCCTCTTGTTAGAGAGGAGCTCTTTCAAGAACTTGCCATAAGCCGGCATACCTACAATAGCATCGATAAAGGGTATATTAATATGCAGCTTGCTCATGAGTTCTATAAACTTACCAAACTGTTTATCTAGGCGCGCTCTCGCTCTAGATTGAGGGAATTGTAGGGAGGGTTTGTAAGCTGGAGGAGGAACGTAGACATCTTCCTTCTCCTTCCCCTTCTCTTTGTCTTTCTCTACGGGGACTTCAACGAACTTAGGCTGCGGATCGGTGGTAGTCACTTCGCTCCTAGTTGTGATTGCCATTACCCTTCCCTTAGGGTTGTCCTTCGTCTTTCTTGGAAGTTTCCCTTGATTCCTAGGAACTTCCTCCGCATGGCTGAACATTTGGTTTTCTAAAACTTTTTGAGCTTTATCAACCTTAGAAATTTGATCGTCAACCTTAATGATGCGGTTCTCCAACCCTTGTAGCTTTCCCAAAATCGTTTTCAACATGGGATCGGGTTTCTCCTTCCCCGAATTGTTTCCTCCATTAGATGATTGCCCCTGGCTTTTTAAAGGAGTAGAGGAAGAGGAAGGTGGAGTTAGTGAATTAGAATTGGAAGGATAAGAGTTACCGGAATTTTGTTGATTGGAGCGCCAATTGTTGTTGTTTGAACCCCTATTGTTGTTCTAATTGTTGTTCCGGTTGTTGTTGTTTCCATTCCAATTGTTATTCCGGTTGTTGTTCCGGTTATTGTTGTTGTTGTTGCGGTTTGTGTTATCACCGCCATTGTTGTTGCCCAAATAGCCAACATCCTTGCCTTGTTGCTTTGGGAAGTTGGTCTTGATAGCCTCCTTCAACTCTTTGATCTCATTGTTGAGGGAGAAAATCTGATTTTGAGCTTCATGTGTGAGCTTTGCTCCTTGCTCCACACGATTTCCCTCCGCTTTCCGGTGGGAGTACTTCTCTATGACCCTTGCTTGCTTCTCAATGAAGTCCCAAGCGTCATCTTCCCTCATGTCCATGAATGTTCCACATGAGAGGGATTGGAGGTTGAATTGCGTCCCCGCATCCAGCCCCTTGTAGTAAATCTCCAGCAATGCAAGCTTGGATATGCCATGATGAGGGCAATCCAATAACAAGTCCTGAAATCTTTCCCATGATTGAAACAAACTTTCGTTAGACCTCATGGAAAATGCATTGATCTTACCTCTAAGTTCCGCCGTTTTGGATGGCGGAAAGAATTTGGTGAGGAACTCGAACTAAATCCTAACTACCTAGCGAAACCCGAAGTGTACGGGACGTTTGTAGAAGGGTTAGTATTCCGAGGTCGAACACAAAGACTAAGGTGAAATTGATTCGATTTGTGATTGAGTTTAGTAAGGATCTAAGTTGAAAGAAAAGAAGAAATAAAGAAATGAAGATTTCAAATGTTTTTAGTTGGTTTTTTGGTGATCAATCAAAGATCACAATTCATGCAAAGTAAACAATCAAACTAAACTAAGAATCAACACAAATAAACAAGCTAAACAAGATAATGATCAAGGAAAGAAAAGACGGATTCTAGGGGTTGGAAGTTCCGGTTATGGCATAGGACTCAAGTTATCTATTCATTTCATGGATTGACTATGATATGTTGGGATTAAGCGTTTCTAGATTGGGATCAATTACCGGGAAGCTCTCCATTATCCATGACTCTCTAACAAAAAATATTCCCTCAACAAGGAATCTTTCTAGGAAGGAAAGTGTCAAAGAGGAAGAAGAAGAGCTCCATTGAAGAGGAGGAGAAGAACACACATCATTACCACACTTGATAGTTTTGTATTGAAGAATTCCGGATTCTATTTCTAAGAGTTGTATGAATCATTGAACCTTCTTTTGGAAGGATTGTGAGTTACTCTAATTCTAATTTCATCTTGGTTTCGTTTTAAGTTCACTTGTTCATCTCTTTTTTTTCTTTCATCATTTGCAATGGATGTTATGATTTTATGTTTGTTTGTTTCGATTTCTATTATGAACGTTGTAGGCTAAATTGATGAGGTTCTAGGGTAAGGAAAGGATGGTTATGGCTAGGGCTATGATAGGACGGACTTAGATTTACCTTTGGATGACTTGTGTGTATGAACGTAGCTGCTGTTAGAAATCACGGGTAGTTCTTGTCTGACCACGGCCGTGGTTTAGGTAGAACAAACCGTGATTTTCCCTGGCCCGATGGATCTTATCTTAGATCTATAGAATGTTGAAATCCTAAGTGTTTGTTGAGTTTAATCTACCCTAGGGTGACCTAGTGTTAGTAACTAAGTGAGTTTTAAATTTATAACTCGAACTAAATCCTAACTACCTAGCGAAACCCGCAGTGTACGGGACGTTTGTAGAAGGGTTAGTATTCCGAGGTCGAACACAAAGACTAAGGTGAAATTGATTCGATTTGTGATTGAGTTTAGTAAGGATCTAGGTTGAAAGAAAAGAAGAAATAAAGAAATGAAGATCTCAAATGTTTTTAGTTGGTTTTTGGTGATCAATCAAAGATCACAATTCATGCAAAGTAAACAATCAAACTAAACTAAGAATCAACACAAATAAACAAGCTAAACAAGATAATGATCAAGGAAAGAAAAGACGGATTCTAGGGGTTGGAAGTTCCGGTTATGACATAGGACTCAAGTTATCTATTCATTTCTTGGATTGACTATGATATGTTGGGATTAAGCGTTTCTAAATTGGGATCAATTACCGGGTAGGTCTCATGGTCCAACTAGTCCACTCCTAAGGTCTCATCACCGGGTAAGTCTCTAAGAACCTAGGGATAGGAATTCTACACAAACCGGATTGTTAGCTAGGGATCTAACCTATCCTTACCGGGTAAGTCTTGGAAAGGGAAGTCCTAAACTACTATCCTAGTACACCTAATCCAATGGCGGCTTATTAGGCTCACCACTACCTAAGGGTTGTTATCTTTGGAATCTAAGAGTAAGGATTACCGGGTAAGTCTCTCCTAACACTTAATTACTAACACTAGGTCACCCTAGGGTAGATTAAACTCAACAAACACTTAGGATTTCAACATTCTATAGATCTAAGATAAGATCCATCGGGCCAGGGAAAATCACGGTTTGTTCTACCTAAACCACGGCCGTGGTCAGACAAGAACTACCCGTGATTTCTAACAGCAGCTACGTTCATACACACAAGTCATCCAAAGGTAAATCTAAGTCCGTCCTATCATAGCCCTAGCCATAACCATCCTTTCCTTACCCTAGAACCTCATCAATTTAGCCTACAACATTCATAATAGAAATCGAAACAAACAAACATAAAATCATAACATCCATTGCAAATGATGAAAGAAAAAGAGATGAGCAAGTGAACTTAAAACGAAACCAAGCTGAAATTAGAATTAGAGTAACTCACAATCCTTCCAAAAGAAGGTTCAATGATTCATACAACTCTTAGAAATAGAATCCGGAATTCTTCAATACAAAACTATCAAGTGTGGTAATGATGTGTGTTCTTCTCCTCCTCTTCAATGGAGCTCTTCTTCTTCCTCTTTGACACTTTCCTTCCTAGAAAGATTTCTTGTTAATAGAATATTTTTTGTTAGAGAGTCCTCGATAATGGAGAGCTGCTCCAAGATATCTCTCACAGCCCATGAAGGACCACTTTTATAACAAACTTGCATGAGCTGGCCATGAGAGTCGTGGCACAGCTGTCACAAGAATCTGGCAAAATCCACGGGTGATTCCACGGCCGTGGAGTGTTAGAGAACCGTGATTCTGTGCAGAAACTTCGCCTTGGATCATTAAGCTGTGATTTGGTGCATGGCTTGTGTTGGCAAGGCTCCATGAGTCCTCCTTAGCCTTTAGCTTGTGTCCTAATGAGTCCGAGGGTGTGTCATCTAGATGAACGATCCTCAAACGTATCGTTTTTGCTCCTAAATCTTCCGAAATACCTATAAAACACGCACAAGTCCGTGTAGACGTCTATCTCGGCAAAATACATGAATTTAGTGCAAAACGTCGTGAACTAGTGCTAGACCATGCATGAATGAGTGAGAAATCTATCTAAATGTTACGCTAAAACTAAGTCATAAATCGTGTTATCAAAATACCCCATACTTAAGGTTTGCTCGTCCCCGAGCAAATTCCCAATTATAGACTAAGAGATGACATGATTTATGTATGCAGAAAAATGGCAAAATCTTTTTGGGTTTGTGCTTCTATTATTGGATCACCTTCAAAGTCATGTTCATGGCAAGGACAAGCAATTATGCATCAAACAAATGAAAGCATGGAAAGACAATTGTACTTAACTCAAAAGTATGCATGAAATGTAAAGATGAAGAAGTCAAGAAGATCAAGAGTACATCCAATCTAAATCACTAAGTCTTACAAACATGCAAATAGGTCATAAGGTCTTGTGAGATAAAAGGGCCAAGAAATGTAGTGATTGGGTGGGGATTTCTAGGTTATGTGATGCTAATCCGGGAACGGAACTAACTCCACATTCTTGTCCTCGATCAACTTCCCTCAAGTGTATATTTTCCTCTATCTTTTCTTTCTTTTCTTTTTCTTTGACTTATTTTTGAGACAATGGCATTGGTGTACAAAAGCCGAAACCTTGGTGATTAGCCGTCCTCGGGCTTTTTCTTAGTTTTCGAGGTGCATCCACACCGGGCACACATACCAAAGCTCGTTAGGACTATTGGTTCATTTGACTTTGGCAAGGCACCAACACCCGATTATGTGAAGTGTACCGAGTTACTTGTCATTTAAACCAATGTCCCCAAACCTATATTTTTGGCTACACTTTTCACAACAAATTCAGCATTTTATGCATGATATTCTTTTCATCAACAACTTCACCCCACACTTGCTTTTTGCACACATCAACACACTAGCATGCTCCTATTCCCGGATGGGTTAAAAGAGGTCAAATTTATCTCGATTGAGGTGCTCAAGCAATCATGATTAAGTAGAGAAGTAGAGAAAGATGAATTGCCTCATTCATTCCTAGATGGTATGCAAGAACTATCATGTAATTTCGATTTTCACTACTCAATCCTTTCTAGGCAAACATCATGGTCGTAAATCATTCATAGAATTTCAAGAGAAGTACTTCAAGTCCACATATGCGTTCATTAATCCTAACACATGAGGCCATCCATAACCAATTCACAAGACAAGATTCATCATTAGGGTCATATCCAAGCCTAGAAAGCACAAAATTTTTTTTTTTTAAATTTTCTGATTTTTATGGTATTTTCGATTTAAGTATGTACAATGCAAGACATGTGAAGATTTTAAACTATCCTAGATGCTCATCATGCAAAGGATCATGCAAACCCCACCCCATACTTAGAAACACATTGTCCCCAATGTGGTATACAAGTAAAGAGAGTGAAAGAAGGTTCTCACAATGTAAAAATTGTTTGCTATGGTATTCGGGATTGTTCAATAGCGAATTGATGTTTGATGATCCTATCAACCATGGTAGAGAGCTCTAAGCATCCATCAAAGCTTCGGGACCCGCGCTAGGCACCGCTAGCCGTCCAAGTTCCGCGTCCGCTCCACCCATATTTGATGAGGGGTTCATCATCATCATTCCTATGTCAAGCAAGGCTTCCAATGCTACTAATGTTCTAGCACACACACAAAGTAGACAAAACACACACAGAGATAGAAAAATCTAGAAACAAAAGCAAATCAAGAAAGGAAAAATGTTACCAATGGGTTGCCTCCCACCAAGCGCTTCTTTAAGGTCATTAGCTTGACCAAACTCGGGGACGTCTATTCAAGGTGAAGTGGGGCAATCATGTCCACCGGGGCTCCCGGAATATATTTCTTCAACCGGTGCCCATTCACCTTAAAGTTCCCACAATGTTCCCCTCCTATCTCAATAGCTCCATGGGGAAAGATCTTCTTCACCACATATGGCCCGGTCCATCTTGATTTGAGCTTTCCGGGAAAGAGCCTTAGCCTTGAGTTGAAGAGAAGGACAAGATCTCCTTCACTCAACTCCTTGGGGATGATCCTCTTGTCATGCCATCTTTTGGTTCTCTCCTTGTAGATCCGGGCATTCTCATAAGCGTCCAACCGGATCTCCTCGAGGGCATTCAATTCAAGCAATCTCTTTTCTCCCGCCGCCTTGAGATCAAAATTTAGCCACTTAATGGCCCAATAAGCTCTATGCTCCATCTCTACCGGAAGGTGGCAAGACTTGCCATAGACCAACTTGTAAGGAGTGGTGCCAATCGGTGTCTTGAAGGCGGTTCTATATGCCCATAAGGCATCATTGAGCCTCATAGCCCAATCCTTTCTAGTCCTAGACACCGTCTTCTCAAGGATGGCCTTGATCTCCCGGTTGGAGATCTCCACTTGGCCACTAGTTTGGGGATGGTAAGGTGTTGCCACTTTGTGAGTCACCCCATACTTAGCCAAAAGCGCCCCAAAATTCCTATTGGTGAAGTGCTTTCCTCCATCACTAATGATCACCCTTGGTGTTCCAAACCTAGGGAAGATCACCCGGTTGAAGAACCGCACTACCACCTTGGCATCATTTGTAGGAGAGGCGATTGTCTCCACCCATCTTGACACATAGTCCACCGCCAATAGGATGTAGAGATTTCCACATGAAGAAGGGAATGGTCCCATGAAGTCCACACCCCACACATCAAATATTTCCACTTCTTGGATGTTGTTCAAGGGCATCTCATTCCTTCTTGAGATGTTGCCCGTCCTTTGGCAAGCATCACATGCCACTACAAAACCTTGCACATCTTTAAACAAGTTAGGCCAATAAAAACCGGATTGCAATACCTTTGCACACGTCTTGTGTGAGCTAGCATGGCCTCCACATGGTAAGGAGTGACAATGCCGGATCACACTCTCTACTTCATCTTCCGGTATGCATCTTCTAAACATTCCATCCGGGCCCTTCTTGAACAAGAGTGGCTCACTCCAATAGTAATGCCTCACATCATTGAAGAACTTCTTTCTTTGTGCATATGTCAATCCGGGAGGCACTTCCTCACACACTAAGTAGTTCACAATGTTGGCATACCATGGCTCATTTCCTCTAGACACTTGGAACAAGCATTCCTCCACCATTTGCAATTGCTCATCTCGGAATGAGTCATCAATTGGAATGTCATCTCTTCCAAGCTCTAATGGAGGCAATCTACTAAGGTGATCCGCCACGGAGTTCTCGGATCCCTTCTTATAGTGTATTTCCAAATCAAACTCTTGAAGAAGAAGGATCCACCGAATCAACCTTGGTTTGGCATCCTTCTTTGTAAGTAGATAACGGATCGCAGCATGATCCGTATAAACTATGACCTTCGCTCCAACAAGGTATGAGCGGAACTTCTCAAATGCATACACCACCGCCAACAACTCCTTCTCGGTGGTAGCATAATTGAGTTGGGCATCATCTAGCGTCTTGCTAGCATAATAAATAGCATGAGTGCGCCCTTCTTTCCTTTGCCCCAAAACATCCCCTACGGCTACATCGCTTGCATCGCACATGATCTCAAATGGTAGACTCCAATCCAGAGGTTGCATGATAGGTGCGGAGATCAAGGCATTCTTCAACCTACAAAAAGCCTCAAGACAATCTTTGGAAAAGACAAAATCAACATCCTTCATTAGTAGGTTAGTGAGAGGCTTAGAAATTTTAGAGAAATCTTGAATAAACCTCCGGTAAAAACCGGCATGCCCTAAGAAACTCCTTACCCCTTCACCGAGGTAGGTGGCGGCAACTTCTCTATCGTTTCAATTTTGGCCCTATCAACCTCAATGCCACGGTTAGACACCAAGTGTCCTAACACAATGCCTTCACTTACCATGAAGTAGCATTTTTCCCAATTCAAGACAAGATTTGTCTCCTCACATCTTTGCAATACTAATGACAAGTTAGCCAAGCAATTATCAAAGGAAGAACCATAAACAGAGAAATCATCCATAAACACTTCCATGATATTTTCTATGTATTCTGAAAAGATAGCCATCATACACCTTTGGAAGGTGGCGGGTGCATTACACAACCCAAATGTCATTCTCCTATATGCAAAAGTACCCCATGGACATGTAAAGGTTGTTTTCTCTTGGTCATCGGGGTGGATGGGGATTTGGAAGAATCCACTATAGCCATCTAGATAGCAAAAATGAGAGTGTTGAGCTAACCTTTCTAGCATTTGGTCAATGAAGGGGAGAGGGAAGTGATCTTTCCTAGAGGCCATGTTCAATTTCCTATAATCAATGCACATCCTCCACCCCGTAACCATCCTAGTCGGGATTAGTTCATTGTTCTCATTAGTTACTACGGTCATCCCACCCTTCTTAGGAACTACATGAACGGGGCTAACCCACTTACTATCCGAGATAGGGTAGATAATTCCCGCATCTAGCAACTTAATGATAGCCTTTTTGACTACCTCTTTCATTATAGGATTCAATCTCCTTTGATGTTCAATAGAGGGTTTGTGGTTATCTTCCATCATTATCTTATGCATGCACAAAGAAGGCTTAATGCCAACCAAATCATCAATAGTGTAGCCAATGGCTTTCCTATGCAATCTTAGTTCATGCAACAACTTAGCAAGTTCATCATCACTTAAACATGCATTAACAATCACAGGATATGTAGAGTTTTCACCAAGAAATGCATACTTCAAATGAGAGGGGAGGGGTTTGAGTTCAAGTTGAGGAGGACCTTTATCGGTTGAAGATGATCCAAATAAGGTTGGATGAGATGAATCCAAAGCAAATGAAGACTCCTCATGGCTCCTAAAAGCTTGACCATCATCAAGGACTGGTCCAGGGAAAACCACGGCTGGAATCACGGTTTGCTCAACTTCCACGGCCGTGGTTCTTGCTAAGCTTGCTTCCCGGAGTTGTCCAGAAAGTTTGACGACCGTGGAACATAAATCTCGACCGTGGAACTTGCAGCTGTTCAACACCTCTTCGTGGCTTTCAAATCCAACTCTTGGCTCCTCTTCCAATGCTTCCAAGACCTTGATCTCTCCATTGCAAGCCTCCTCAACACCTTCCTCCATCATACTTAAGGTAAGAACCTTCTCCAAGGGATCCTTGATCAAGATCGAGCTCACAATTTCCCTAGATTCCTCTTGCTCGACTATGTTGAAGACATCCTCATCAAGGGCTGGCCCTTTGGTCATTGTGGATAACTTGAACTTGACGTTCTCTTCTCCAATGTTGAAGGAGAGAGTTCCATTCTTGCAATCCACTAGGCATCCGGAGGTGGCTAGGAAGGGTCTTCCTAAGATGATGAGAACCGGATAGTCCGCCGGAATGTCCAAGACTACAAAATCAATTGGCACATAGAATCCTCCTAGTTGCACCGGGATGTCTTCTAAGATCCCAACCGGATGAGTGATAGAACGATCCGCCATATAGAGGGTCATCTTGACCGGTTTCGGCTCTCCTAGCCCAACCTTGTTGCAAAGTGCAAGCGGTATGATGCTTACACTCGCCCCAAGATCACAAAGGGCCTCGTACTTCACATCTCCCACTCCAATTGGGACACAAAAAGAGCCCGGATCTCTTAGCTTGGGAGGCATCTCCTCCTTTATTGTTTGGATCAATTCCGAGGATCTCTTGGTCATTCTTATCTCCCCATACTCCTCCAACTTCCTTTTGTTGGAGAGTATTTCCTTCAAAAACTTGCCATATGCCGGCATTCCTAAAATGGCATCCATGAACGGAATGTTAATATGTAATTTGGACATTAGTTCAAGGAACTTACCAAAGTGATTGTCCAAACGAGCTCTTGCTCTTGATTGTGGGAACGGTAGTGGTGGCTTGTATGGAGGCGGTGCCACATAGGTTGGCTCTACATCCTTGCTCTTGCCTCCATCTTCTTGCAACTTTCCGTCTTCTACCACTACTTGTTTTCCCTTAGCATTGTCCTTGGGCAAAGGATCTTTCATACTCAACCCGCTCTTCGTTGTAATAGCCAACACTTGGCCTCTTGGGTTGTCTTCGGTCCTTCCGGGAAGCTTTCCCGGATCTCTATGGGCTTCACCCGCTTTTTGGAACACTTGTGCTTCCAAAACTTTTTGAGCTTTAGAAATTGAAGTCACCGTGCTCTCAAGACCACTCAACCTTCCAAGCAATTGCTCAAACATTATTTCGATTCTATCCTTTGGAGGTTGAGTAAATCCGGGTGGAGGTTCTTGTGAAGCTCTTGATGGTGGTGTTGTGCTTGTGGAGGAGGAAGGGTTCAAGGCTCCATCCGGGTTAGAGTAAGAAAATCCGGGATAGTTGTGGTTGGGCCGGTAATTGTTGAATTGCCGGTTGTTGTTAAAACTCCTTGGGCCTTGGTAATTGTTGAAGTTGACCCTTCCCATGTAATTCACATCCTCCTCCTTGGAAGACAAGTTGGCTTGTGGAAGCACTTGAGGAGTTGCTTGGTTCTTCAAAGTTGTAGCACACAACTCCCTCAAGGACTTCAACTCGTTGTTGATGGCGTCAAGCTTGAAATTGCTCATGGTGACTTCACTCACCTCATATGCTCCCGCTTTTCTTCCTTCACTCTTCCTATGGGAGTACTTCTCAATCACTAAAGCTTGCTTCTCCACAAACTCCCAAGCATCATCCACATGCTTCTCCATGAAAGTCCCACCGGAAAGAGATTGAAGCTTGAATTGGCTATCTTCATCAAGTCCCTTGAAGTAGATCTCCAATAGCTCAATTTTCGGTATGGCATGGTGTGGACAATCAAGGAGAAGATCTTTGAACCTCTCCCAAGACTTGAATAAACTCTCTCTATCCTTCATCACGAAGGCATTGATCTTCCCTCTTAACTCGGTAGTCTTGGAAGGTGGGAAGAACTTAGTCAAAAACTCGGTTGTCATCTCCTCCCAAGTACCAACTCGCCCTTGTGGAATAGATTGATACCAAGCTAAGGCTTTATCCTTAAGAGAGAAGGAAAAAGCCCTAAGCTTATGGTTGTTGCTCTCCAATCTTGGCGGTCTAAGAGTCTCCATCAAGATCTCATAATTCATCAAATGTTGATGAGGAGACTCTCCTTCCATCCCTCCAAATTGATTATGCCGGATCATTTGTAGAACTTGAGGGCGGAGCTCATAGTTGTGGGCTGCGGGATCTCCTAAGTTCACACCCGGACGGTGTGCTCTTTGTGCCGGATCCATACGTCTCCCTAGGGTTTGTGGCTCTTCAATGGCAATGGGCACAACCCTAACATTAGCCGCCGGCTGCGGTTGTGGTGGAGGAGGTGGAGGTTGTCGGCGATTAAGCTCTCCTTGGACAAGGGCTTGCCTAATCTCATCAATCTCCCTCCTAGTTTCCTCTTGCCTCTCATTGGCAAGTCTCCTTTCTTCCTCCAAGAGCTCATCTCTTAGTCTTATTTGATCTAAGGCTTCATCTAAATCAGCTTGGAGATTTCTACCGGCCATCTCTTTCTCTTTTCGGATGTTCTTGGATCTAGATCTAAGGGTTTTCTCCGGTTCGGGATCGAATGGAGCTAAATCCTTGCCACGAGATCTTCGCATACACCTAAAGAGTAATAGATGTCCTGAAAAGCAAAGACACAAACCAAAAAGAGATCAAAAGCAACAAGAAAGATCTATACTAGAGACAATCACAAAATAGACTCAATCTAGACCTAGTCCCCGGCAATGGCGCCAAAAACTTGTTACGCTAAGATCGTGATGCACAAATGAGTTTTAAATTTATAACTCGAACTAAATCCTAACTACCTAGCGAAACCCGCAGTGTACGGGACGTTTGTAGAAGGGTTAGTATTCCGAGGTCGAACACAAAGACTAAGGTGAAATTGATTCGATTTGTGATTGAGTTTAGTAAGGATCTAGGTTGAAAGAAAAGAAGAAATAAAGAAATGAAGATCTCAAATGTTTTTAGTTGGTTTTTTGGTGATCAATCAAAGATCACAATTCATGCAAAGTAAACAATCAAACTAAACTAAGAATCAACACAAATAAACAAGCTAAACAAGATAATGATCAAGGAAAGAAAAGACGGATTCTAGGGGTTGGAAGTTCCGGTTATGGCATAGGACTCAAGTTATCTATTCATTTCTTGGATTGACTATGATATGTTGGGATTAAGCGTTTCTAGATTGGGATCAATTACCGGGTAGGTCTCATGGTCCAACTAGTCCACTCCTAAGGTCTCATCACCGGGTAAGTCTCTAAGAACCTAGGGATAGGAATTCTACACAAACCGGATTGTTAGCTAGGGATCTAACCTATCCTTACCGGGTAAGTCTTGGAAAGGGAAGTCCTAAACTACTATCCTAGCACACCTAATCCAATGGCGGCTTATTAGGCTCACCACTACCTAAGGGTTGTTATCTTTGGAATCTAAGAGTAAGGATTACCGGGTAAGTCTCTCCTAACACTTAGTTACTAACACCAGGTCACCCTAGGGTAGATTAAACTCAACAAACACTTAGGATTTCAACATTCTATAGATCTAAGATAAGATCCATCGGGCCAGGGAAAATCACGGTTTGTTCTACCTAAACCACGGCCGTGGTCAGACAAGAACTACCCGTGATTTCTAACAGCAGCTACGTTCATACACACAAGTCATCCAAAGGTAAATCTAAGTCCGTCCTATCATAGCCCTAGCCATAACCATCCTTTCCTTACCCTAGAACATCATCAATTTAGCCTACAACGTTCATAATAGAAATCGAAACAAACAAACATAAAATCATAACATCCATTGCAAATGATGAAAGAAAAAAAAGAGATGAACAAGTGAACTTAAAACGAAACCAAGCTGAAATTAGAATTAGAGTAACTCACAATCCTTCCAAAAGAAGGTTCAATGATTCATTCAACTCTTAGAAATAGAATCCGGAATTCTTCAATACAAAACTATCAAGTGTGGTAATGATGTGTGTTCTTCTCCTCCTCTTCAATGGAGCTCTTCTTCTTCCTCTTTGACACTTTCCTTCCTAGAAAGATTTCTTGTTAAGAGAATATTTTTTGTTAGAGAGTCCTCGATAATGGAGAGCTGCTCCAGGATATCTCTCACAGCCCATGAAGGACCACTTTTATAACAAACTTGCATGAGCTGGCCATGAGAGTCGTGGCACAGCTGTCACAAGAATCTGGCAAAATCCACGGGTGATTCCACGGCCGTGGAGTATCAGAGAACCGTGATTCTGTGCAGAAACTTCGCCTTGGATCATTAAACTGTGATTTGGTGCATGGCTTGTGTTGGCAAGGCTCCATGAGTCCTCCTTAGCCTTTAGCTTGTGTCCTAATGAGTCCGAGGGTGTGTCATCTAGATGAGCGATCCTCAAATGTATCGTTTTTGCTCCTAAATCTTCCGAAATACCTATAAAACACGCACAAGTCCGTGTAGACGTCTATCACGGCAAAATACTTGAATTTAGTGCAAAACGTCGTGAACTAGTGCTAGACCATGCATGAATGAGTGAGAAATCTATCTAAATGTTACGCTAAAACTAAGTCATAAATCGTGTTATCAAGGAACTCCGCGGAAAGGTCTTCCCACGTGTCTAGTTTCCCCCTAGGAAGAGCTTGGTACCAAGACAACGATTTCCCCTTCAAGGAGAAGAAGAAAGGCTTGAGCTTATCGTTGTTGGTAGTAGCGTTCTTCGGTCTCATTGTCTCCATCATACACTCAAAGTTTTGCAAGTGTTGGTGTGGAGATTCAGCGCTTGTCCCGCCAAATTGGTTTTGGCGAACAAGAGTAATAACTTGAGGGTTGAAGCTAAACCCTTGCACATCCTCAGCATCAAAATTCACGCCCAAACGGCGCGGTTGTTGTGTTGGATCCATCCTTTGGCCAAGAGTTCTTGGCTCATCATCTACACGTTCGATCCTCGCATTCCTAGGCGGAATGCGGCGATTAGCAGCTCCCCGTGGATGGAAAGGATTCACATTGATCGTGGGATCAATTTCCTCTAGCGGTGGCATGGAAGAATCACTATCATCAGCGGATGAGTGACTTCTTCTTCTGGATCTTGATGCCCTTCTTGAGGATTTCTTGCTTCCCTTATTCTTAAGGTCGCTTAGTTCTATCCTCATTTGGAAAATCATATCCTGTAGATTGTTAACTTGAGATTGATGACGATCCATTTCATCCCGGCGGATGTTCTCATTCCATTGGAGTTGAGCTTCCTTCTCCGCCAACTCCGCTTGAAGATCACGTTCGTGTTCTTCAGCCATCTTCTTTTCCTTGCGCTTTTGCCTTAAAGTTCTCTCAAGCTCTTGATCAAGAGGTAAGAGATCTTCGGTGTTCCTAGACCTGCGCATGCACTCAAAGAAATATCAAATAACGAGAGCAAGCTCCCAAGCTTGACAACCGGCTACCGAATTCGGTCTAGACCAAATCCCCGGCAACGGCGCCAAAAACTTGTTCGCCCCTAAACGTGCGTGCAAGTAAGCTTTAAATTTATAAAACTAGAATCAAGCAAGCGAACCCGCAGTGTACGGATCGACGTAGTTAAGCAAGAATTCCAGAGTATCGAACACAGGGATTTGGGGAGAATAAATTCGATCGTAGATTATCAAGCAAGTGAATGTAAGAGCTTTGCAAATTATTGGGAAAACAACAATCCTAAAGATCCAAGTATCCAGTTGTGGCAATCGATTCAAGATATACTTAAAGATATAAAGACAGAGTTAAGATATGCAAAGGTATGCTAATGTAAGGTAATCGTACGGTGAAGTTCCAAAAACCTTATGTGACTTACCTACAAGACACTCTCTATACAGGTTGTTGAGGCTTCAATATAGAAAGGTTGTAAAGGCAAGAATTAATGTCAAATACCCAAACTTGTAATCCAAGGATCAAGACTAACTAAACCGATTACGGTTGTGACACTCACAATCGAGGTAGAGGTTGTTGAGGCTTCACTACCACCTAGAAAAGGCAAGCCTAAACTAAGTTAAAGCAAATCTTTAACTTTGGATCAAAGTAAAAGCAAGTTCGTAGACTTAAGGGAAATCACGGTTGGTTCTTGAGGTTCCAGGGCCGTGGACTCAAGAACAGGCCGTAATTTAAGGTTGTCGGCGATTCTCTCTAACTCTCAGGGTCTAATCTGTTTACGATCGATCTATCATCATCTAAGCCACAACTATCAACCCTTCACCTTAGAATTGTTAAGGGTGTTTAGCCAACAATCATCATTATGATATCAAATTCAAAGATTAAAAGATTGAAAGATGAAAACTTCCGAAAACTTCCAATAAACTTCAAATCAATCTCAAAGTCAAAATCAAGAACGAATATCGTCAATAGATTCAGAATAGAACAAACAAACACAATCTTAGGAAAGAAGGAAGAACGGGATGTCAATCCGTCTTCTAAATCAAACCTAAACAAGAAGAGAAATCTTCTTGCAACAATCAATCTTCCGAACCTTCGATCTTCCGTAAATCTGAAAGTCTCAATCACAATCTCCACCAAAGTTCGAGATTATGGCAATTCCAAGCGTAAACGTAGGATGCGTTTATGCGGAAACGCAAGTCTAAAGCGAGGTCGCAAAAGTCTCTAAGCGGAGGTGTCTAAGCGGGGCTATAGTGAGATGATGGAATCTCTCTTCGTCCGTCCTTTTATAGGGTATGATGAGGTAGCGGCCCGGCCCAATCTTTTAAAAGATCGTGGCTTAAAGTGTGGCGAAAAAGATCGCCAAGATCACGGTCGTGGAAGGTTCCACGACCGTAATTTAGAGCGTGGAATTCGACACGGTTTGAACCATGGATTCCACGACCGTAAAAGCTTCTGGAATGAATCACGCTTCACTTGCTAGGCTTCCACGGCCGTGGAACTGAACGTGGAAAGTAGTATGGCCGTATTTTAGAGCGTGGTTTAGGGCAAGAACGTGATTCTTCCCTAGCCTCGTGCATTCCTGAAGTTGACACTCATTTTGCTCCTAAGAATGCCCTCAATCCATGGACATACTCAATCAACTCCTCCTTGCTAAATTCCGTTCGGAAATGACTCTCAATCACCTATAATCAACATAAAGCTTGTGTAGACATCCATATCGATAATATAGGCAAACTAGCTCACAAATGCAATAATGCTAAATCAAAGACTATCAATATGAATCAAATACGTTTAGAAAATGTGCCTAAAATATCACAATATTTCATGCTAACACCAACCGAGGTGGAGCCACAGAAAGCGGAGGGGAAAACTGAAGTTTATGTTCCACCTCCTGCATACAAACCACCACTTCCATTCCCCCAGTCAAGGGCCAGAGCACATCTAGACAAGCACTTTGGTAAGTTCCTTGACTTGATGAATAAGCTGCATATTAACATTCCTTTCCTTGATGCCATTCTAGGAATGCCCGCCTATGGGAAGTTCTTAAAGGAGATCCTATCAAGGAAGAGGAAGCTGGAAGACTTTGGTGAAGTTAGAATGACATCTAAATCCTCGGAGCTAATACAAATCATGAAGGAGAAGATGCCACCTAAATTGAGAGATCCCGGCTCATTTTGCATTCCCATTCAAGTTGGGGATGTCACTTGTGAAGCCCTTTGTGATCTAGGAGCCAGCGTGAGCATCATCCCGCTGGAGCTATGTGTGAAGATCGGACTTGGAGAGCCCAAGCCGGTCAAGATTCGACTTTACATGGCGGATCGCTCCATCACCCATCCCGTGGGCATCTTGGAGGACGTTCCGGTCAAGTTAGGTAACTTCTATCTACCTATAGATTTTGTTGTACTTGACATTCCCGCAGATTATCATGTTCCTATTATTCTCGGGAGGCCATTTCTAGCAACTTCGGGTTGCAACGTGGATTGCAAGAACGCCAAGTTGAAATTCAACATTGGCAGCGATGAGGTGGAGTTCGCACTACTTGCAGCCATGAAAGGGGAGCAGCTGAGCGATGATATCTTCAACATCTACGATGAAGAAGAATCAAGAGAATTGGTGAGCTCTATCCTTATTAACGATCCACTCGAAAGAGTTATTAGCTTCAGTTTAATGGAGAAAGGTATAGATGCTTCTTGTGATGTAGATATACGGAGCTTAAAAGCACTGGAAAAGGATCCAGGAGCTAAAACTGAGAAGCTAATCCAGGAGACGAAGATCTCCAGTTTCGGTTCCAGTTGCAGTACCTCGACCGAGGCACTTTCTGGACTGAGCGAGGCGACTGAAGAACATCTCGGTCAACGCCTCTGCGCCTCGACCGAGGTCGAAGGCGAGATGATGTCGACTGAGACTGCTGAGAATAACAATATTCTTACTCCCTTCTCTGACATTCATCCTCAATTGGTGGAACATTCTATCCACCAACTTTCTGATAATAAAGGACCTTGGTACGCTGATATTGTAAATTATCTTGTTTGCCAGGAAATACCGCCCGGATTGACGTACTCTCAAAAGAAGAGATTCATTAAAGAAGTACGACATTACTACTGGGACGAGCCGCTGCTATTCAAGTGCGGGCCGGATGGGATGCTTCGAAGATGCATTCCGGAAGATGAAGTTAATAGCGTTATACGGCATTGCCATTCACTTCCTTGTGGAGGACATGCTAGCACCGATAAAACATGCGCTAAGGTATTGCGTTCCGGTTTCTTTTGGCCTACATTATTTAAGGATGTACAATCTTTTGTTGTCTGTTGTGATACATGCCAAAGAATAGGAAATTTATCAAGGAGGAACAAGATGCCACTTAACAACATCCAAGAGGTGGAAATCTTTGATGTATGGGGGATTGACTTCATGGGACCTTTCCCATCCTCCGGAGGAAACCTCTATATTCTTCTTGCAGTTGATTACGTCTCTAGATGGGTTGAAGCCATTACTTCTCCCACTAATAACGCCAAGGTGGTTGTGAAGTTCCTAAACAGGACTATCTTTCCACGGTTTGGAACCCCACGCATCATCATCAACGATGGAGGAACGCATTTCATCAACCGGAAGTTCAAGGCACTTCTATCGACGTATGGGGTAACCCACAAGGTATCAACCCCTTATCACCCTCAAACTAGTGGACAGGTCGAGATCTCGAATAGAGAAATCAAAGCAATTTTGGAGAAGACCGTCTCTAGGACAAGGAAAGATTGGTCCATGAAATTGGACGATGCTCTTTGGGCGTACAGGACCGCATTTAAGACTCCCATAGGTACCACCCCTTATAATTTGGTATATGGGAAGTCTTGCCATTTTCCCGTTGAATTGGAACACAAAGCATATTGGGAGATCAAATGGTTGAACTTCGACATTAAGGAGGCCGGCGAGAAGCGACTATTGGAGATCAACGAGCTGGAGGAGCTGCGTTTGAACGCTTATGAGAATGCCAAAATCTATGAGGAAAGGACAAAGAGATGGCATGATAAGCGTATCGTCCCAAAGGAGCTTAACGAAGGAGACTTAGTTCTACTCTTCAACTCTCGCCTCCGCCTTTTTCCAGGTAAGTTAAAATCTAGATGGACCGGACCTTATGTTGTGAAACATGTTTTTCCTCATGGTGCAGTTGAGATATGGGGCGAAACTAGCGGAAGCTTCAAGGTCAACGGTCATAGACTTAAGAAGTACCAACCGGAAACTCCGGTTGAGGAGGTTGCACCAATATACCTCGTTTGAGACGCATCATGGTCCAGCTAGCGACCTTAAACCAAGCGCTTCTTGGGAGGCAACCCAAGGTATTGCTTTCTTTTCCCTTTTTTTTCTAGTCTAGCTTAGATAGTTTTTGCTTTTGCTTTGCTTTGTTTTTGGCGTTCTAGACAGATAACATGAGACATCTAAAGAAGGAGCATAACTGGAAGGACAGAAGTTCGAGAATTTGAGAAGACGGAGTTTAACTAAGGCATCTCGGTTGCTATCAAAGCACCTCGACCGAGATGATTCTTGAGCAACCGAGGCGACTAGGGTTTTCTGAAGAACCACCTCGGCCCGTACCACCTCGGTCCAGTCGAGACCATCTCGACCGAGGTGACAGCAGTTCCAGAAAAGGGTATAAAAGGGGGATTTATTTTCTCTCTCTTCACTTTCATTCTCCCTCGACCGCAGGGACAGTTCACCTCGCTACTCCGATTTCTTGCTCGTTTTCGACGATTTCTGTCCCCAAACTGCGATTGAAACTCAGAGGATCCCAGTGCAACATCGATCTGCAAGAGAATCGATCGATTCGGCCGAACGAGGTAAAAATAGAACCGAAACCCTACCTCGCTTTTTCACTTCGATTTGGGCTTTGGTTGCCCTTGCATTTGTTGAGGAAAGGCTTAAGTACCCCATAGGAAGCAGTTGTAGTGATTTTGGGGGGAAAAGAACTGAATTTTCAGAAGGAATTAGAATCCAGTTTTCCGCCTCGGTCCAGTCGAGTTGTGCCTCGGCCGAGGTGATTCTTGAGTGTTGTCAGTTGACCGAGGTGACCTGACAGTGACTGAATTGAAAATGAGTTCTGACCGACGCCTTGTCCTTAGGGATAGATCCTCACCTTCCCCTTCTTCCTCTTCTTCCCGACCATATCAACCGGTGATCCATGAGCGACACCAGGTCGATTACGACCGTATTTCTGGCCGTCCAGTGATTGCACCACGCTTCCTAGACGTGTCTGCTTTTGATTGCCTCCAGGTAGACGGAGACCTTAGGAGGAGGATTTCTACAGTTGGATTGGATCAGTTTACTGAGATCCGGGCCCCAGCCTATTTGGAGCCGACCTTAGAGTTCGTTAGCTCCTTCACCTACCTTCCCACAGAGCAGTCTGTGAAGTACCGGTTGATGAACCGGAACTTCTTAGTGCCACTCGAGTACTGGAGAGATATTTTTGGCTTTCCGAAGCCCACCGCTGTTGACTTCCCGTCCCGATCAGTAGCTAGGGAGTTTTGGGGGCAGATTGCCCATATTGTTGAGCATGCAGATAGATGGCGCCCTGGAGATTCCAAGGAGAAGGTCATCTTCCATTTAGCCTTTAGGTTAGCCCACCAAATATTCAGCGAGACACTTCTGGCGCGTACTGAGACGCCCCAGAAGATCCGACAGGGAGAGCTTTTCAGTTTATACTGCATGGTTACTGGAGGTATCCCGGACTTTGGCTTGATGTTGGCAGAGGATCTGCACAAGATCAAGGCCAAGGCGAAGGGAGACATCTGCTGCGGAGGGCTTGTCACCCATATAGCTAGCTATCAGGACATGGATCTCAGTGCTTGCACGATGGTGGCGGCTGCCAAGCCGCTTGGGCTGCAGGAGATGATCACTCGGCGGATTCTGGTTCCCCGAGGTCTGACTACACCGTACGTGGCTATGCCGTGGGAGCTGACTGCGCCACAGGGGATCAGGTGGTCTGCCCAGTTCACCGTTTTTGACCCACATTATTGGCAGACCGCTTGGGCTCCACTAATGGAGGATTATAGAGAGGCAGCAGCTGCCCCAACTGAGCAGGAGGCAGATGATGAGGAGACAGTTGATGAGAGAGAGGGTGGAGTCCCGATGGATACAGGGACAGATACTGTAGGGACGAGCGCACCACCAGTTATAGATCTGGATGAGGAGGACACTGAGCCTGCACCTGCTACTTCTCCAGTGAGACCTGCTAGGCATAGGACACGCCGACACAGGGATCCAAAGGCTCACAGACAGATCGATGACCTGACGGATCAGGTTATTGATTCATATGCTGCTTTGTCACTGGATATCCGCGAGATGCGGGAGCGGCAGCATTACCAGCACATGATGGCCCAGATTCAGTTCGAGCATATCATGGGCTATCCGTTCGACCCGACCCAGTATCCGTACGTGCCACCACCACCACCACCGGATCATGACTACTGAGAGCTGCAGGATTTTCTTTATTATCTTTTTATGCAGTTCAGCTTATTATCCGGTGAGTATTTTTATCCTTTAGACTTATTTTGACCCACTGGGACAGTGTGTCCCAAGTATGGGGTGTTTATGTGATGTATTATTTGACATTTGATGTATGACTCTATTTGACCGGATATTTATATTTATGCTTCACTTTTGCATCTATGTGTTTATCAGAGATTACATGCATACTTACAGGTTATTTGATTGAGAAAAACGTCGAAACTGAAAGAAAACTGGTTTTAAAAAAATTTTTTGGACCTCGACCGGGGCAGTTCTGGCCGAACGAGGCGTTTCACCTCGGTTGACCTAAGAACACCTCGACCGAGGTAGGTTAACTGAGAGTTTTCGAAAACGATTTTTGTGTTACTTATCTGGATATGATCTCAGTGAAGATCCTGTTTACTGACTGGTTTTAAATTCTTTATGTGTTTGAAAGGTTTTATAATATGTTTAAGTTGCTAAATGCTTTGTTTGAAATTATTGGCATGTTTAATGCTTTGTTTTTATCTAAATTATGTTGAATTTGAAGGTTGACACCACATTATGAGTTCTCTCACTTTCTTCCTGGAATGAGCAAGGCAATTCATTCTTCTCTCTTCTTCTTCTTGATCATGCTCAGCCCCTCATATACATTTTGCCTTCCTTTACCTATCCGGGAATTTAGAAGCAAGCGAAGTGGTGAAAGCAAGTGAAGTAAAGTTGAGAAGTTGGCTGGAAGTGAAAGTGTTAGAAAGTAATCTTAGGTTTGGGGAAGTCAATCATGAAGATGAGTAACTCGGCACCATTCACATAGCCGGGTGTTTGTGTCTTGCCAAAGTTGGATTGAGCGATATTCCTAACGGGTCATGGTATGTGCATCAAGGGTTTGATGCATCTCAAGAAATTGATGATTGCAGATTTCCTAGGCTTCGGTTATTGTGCACCTCTGTCCATGCATCCCAAAAAGTAAAGTAAAAAGAAAAAGTGTGAAATAAGCAAAGCTTATTGGTGGAAGATGTTGCAAGTCAAAGTGAAGTGAAGTTCATCCTTTTCCCGGATTCTAGCACCACATTATCTTACATACATCCCTACCCTACACGTTTCTTGACCTTTCTTTTGGGAAGCCCTTGAGACCTTGAGCTTGTTGGTTGACTTAGTGGTTTAAACTGGATTATACATGATTAATTTTGATAATTATAACTTATTATGCATTCCATGATTTTATGCAAAGATGAACAACTTTTCTATATTTATAAAATGTTTTGATCATATTTTGATTTTAAATTCCATGAAGTATTCTCTTAGAGTGATCTATGATTGTTGCACGCCATAAAAGTGTTTTTGAAAGACTTTCCATTGATTCTATTGACTTATAATCCATTCTATCTTGTCTTTTATATGCGGAACTTGCTTGGGGACAAGCAAGGGCTAAGTATGGGGTATTTTGATAGCATGAATTATAGTCTATATTTTGGGGTTTGTTTGGACGTTTTATCTTTCATAATCTACATGTTTGTATGTATATTATGTGATTGTATTACCATTTCATCTACCTTTGCGGGAATCGAGGTCTACACCTAGTTTTGTTGTAATTCGTAGGTAAAATGGCACGTTTTGCATCGAAAAGGAGCAAAAGGAGCTATGGAGTCATTGGAGCTACATTAAGGAACATAAGGAACCATCCAGGAAGCATAGCCATGGATTTGAGATTCACTTTGGACCAGTTTTGAGAGATTTCACATTCAGTTATGACTCACCTCGGTTGACCACAGATTCATCTCGACCGAGGTGATCCAGGGAAGTCGACTCGACCGAGGCGAATACCTAGGACGCGGCGAGGATATTTTATTCTTGGCTGAGATCTTTTATCTTTGGAAAGTGATCTTATATTTTTGGGCTTGGCTCCTGGAAGGAAGAAGATATACTAGATCTTATATTTTACCTATTTTTATGGGAAGAGATCTTTCTAAGATATCTTATCTTTGGAGGGTTATTTTCCTATAAAAAGGGTTGGATTTCCACAAATCCAACATCCCGCTTACACCGAAAAACCGCATACAGTTGGAAATCACGCATAGCACGCAGCAGCCATACTCCAGTTGGGAGATTTGAAGAACCTTTTTGAAGGTTGAAGGAAGATTGAAGATTGTAGCTTTTATAGCTTTTGGAAGGTTTTCTTGTAAGATTACCTGAGATTATCTTCCTTGTTGTCTTCCTTTGTTGGATTTATATCCAAGGAACGCTTTTGTTGTGATATTTGATTCAGTTATTGAAGTCTTTTCATTAAATTCTTTTTGTTCAAATATTCACCTTCTTCCCATATATTTGATTAATACTTTCATGATGATGAGTGGCTAATTTCCTTGTGTGATTCTAGGGTGATTGGTTGAAGGTTGTGGGAAAAACAATGATAGAATGATCTTTATCACAATAGGACCCTGAAAGTTCGAGTCTTTAACCTTAACCCTAAGCATCTCGCTTAGTCGATAAACATCTCGGCCGGGGTGGAATTTGGCTGACCGAGGTGACTTATCTGATCCTAAACCGAGAGTTAAGTGTTAGAGTTTGCCAAATCCTATTCTTATTACACCTTTCCTGGTTCAATGCAAGCTTAGGATGAGACTTACCCGGTAATTCCTTTGTTTGTGTACCAACGATCATAAGTGTAGGTAATAAAGGTTTATCCTTTATTGGGGTTTGAGTGTGCTTTCATCCCTTCTTTGTGAGTTAGCCTGAGACTTACCCGGTAAAGGTTGATTCTATTCCCTTAGATGGTGTGTTAGTTTGAGGTTATAGTTCTTTATCTTAATTCCTTGAGACTTACCCGGTAATAGGAGTTACGGTTTAGGATTAGTGAGTAGTGAGACTTACCGGGTGATCTATTCCACTTTAGCAACACCTTCCCCATGCAAAAACCTCAGCTTTGTCCACTTATCTTTAGATCTTGAGTTGGAACCACAACTAGATGCTTTAATCCCTAGAATTGCATGTTTGCTTTATTGACTTCTATATCATCTTTGATTGTTTTAATTGCCTTTGTGGTTAGTATTTACACATAAGCATACCGTGATTGGACTTTGTTTTACTAAGTCCCTGTGATCGACCCCTGGAATTCCTTGCTTTTTACTACGATTGACCCGTAAACTGCGGGTTCGCATCCTTGTCTTAAGCTTACGTCTAGGGTTATAAATTTAAACTTGCACACACCCCGTTTGGAGCGAACATCACATATCGTAATAACCGACACATTCTAGTCTTATCACTTTACAAGTGATCATAACACAATTGATCTACCTCGATCTATTGAGGTGACGTCTTTAAGACTCGTGTATTGTTCCATCTTCAGCTATCAAAGGTCCTTCTCTCGAATCCGTACTGTTCCATCTTTTTTCACCTGGAAGGCATGGTCGTAATAACCTTTTAAGAACTCGTACTTATGTGTTGCCACACCCATCCTAATTGTAGGGCATAAACACGTCTTATAACAAATCGATATTTTCTTCTTCGTTGTCCCGGACATCCCTACATATTGGGGGAGTTCTTTTGTATTCTACCTAAGCTTTTACTATAGACATCCTTTCTTCAAGTAGGTGTAGAAATTTACACTTCACTTTCTTATGTAACGTCAAACGACCGCAGAGGTTCTAACCTCGATCTTTCATGTACTTCTTGTACATCTCATATCGACGTCAAACTTCAAACTTCAATCTTCTCCTACCCTTGTTGGTCACCTTATACCTCTCTTGGTATTCCAAAAACAACCTCACAACTGTACCGGTATGCCTTGTGAAGAACGCTAAGCTAATATCCCCCCTATCAACATCACTGAAGTATCCAACTCATAACTCTAAGCTTGCAACGTTGCCCCTAATCTAGGTCCTCTCTTTCACGCCATAGCCACCATGTCTTTTCCATGTGAGTTTGACGCCTCTCTCTCATCTTTTTCTCGCGAAAACATACCCTCCATTTCATTAGCACAAGCATACCATGCATCCTCAACATACCACACATCCTCTTTATGTATTCCCATTTACGTACATCAACTATAGAAGCCTCCCTCTCCTCCCGCTCCTCTATCCTCTTCTATTCTCGTTAAACCTTAATAGTTCGTATATGTGTCGTTTCCCCATATGTCAATCCATGACCTAAGAAGGTCGCATAGGTTCGTTACAATCCCTCCCTACGAGGTCTATTATAGTTACTTGCTTTGACCTCAATCCATGCTACTTGATTAAGACGTTTATGCTTCCGTTAATATACCTCCTTATTACTGACATTCAACCACCACGAATGTTCCAAGTTCTTGTTACTCTTCTTTATGATCTCACCTCCTGGATTACTTCCCCCACCTATAGTCCCCAGTATACAACCTGCATCTGTGCATTCTTGGTGGTCACCGATTAACTCATTGATGACCCTTTCCAAGATCAACGATTTACCCTCCTACCACACTTCCATGTTACCATACTCATGAAGGCTACCCTCCTCGGGGTACTTTACCTTAAACTCCATTAGTTCTTTCCCCGTTTCATGCTTTCTTCCTCTTCCATAAGGTAACCATACTCTTCTTTCTCATAACTCTAGTAATGTTGATACTTCCCTGATTGGTACTCGTAAGCTTAACTTACGGTATCTTAAGTCTTTAGTAGATGGTTCGATCACTCTTATCGTCTTGACTCCAAAGCTTAGGAGCGTCTAAGAGAAGCTTTACTTCTCATAATGGAACACCACCTTTAACCTTGTTAGAATGCACCCATTTCCTCCTCGATTTGCATCTTTAGTTGTCCACGCATCTTCTTAAAGAATTTAAGTTCGTTATCTCCATTGGTCTCGTCGTCGTTCGATCATGGCTTCTTTAGAACCGCTTCTACACATTAATGTCACTCCCTTTTCTTTTATTGCTTCCATCTTGATCCCCCTTAAGTCGTCTCGAGTTTTCTTTTACTTGGTTACCCTTTGTTTACATCATATTTACTCCTCTTCTTCGACATCCTCTTAAAGGAGTACAAGAACTCCAAGGCGTTCGCCCGAATGTAGCTCTCAACTCGATACTTGAGCATATTCGTCCTCGTATGTACACTATCCTAAGTCAAACAACGTCATCCAAGGATGATGATATCATACGGTCATCTTAGCTAAAAGGTCCCATAACTCCATATGCTACTATATATAATAGGAATACGTATTCATAACTATATAAGTCCTAAGTCCATATTACTAATAATATCACGCATTCGGCATTCCATTACAACAATACAAGGTCCAAAACATATAATCGTTCACATATACAACTATACACATAATCATGTCCATCATGCAACTACAATCCACATACAATAATAGTCCAAAAACATCCTAAGTCCACGATACATATCTACATATATACATATATATATATATACATATATATACTAAAAATCCAATAAACTATGCTGCCGAAATCCGCGGAAGGAGTGGTGGTCCGTACATTCTACCCCGACTCATGCATGTGATTGTGAAAACGAAAACTAAGAACCCGCGGGGTTCTGTTTATTCCTTATTCGGCCTTTAGAAGATTGCGAGTGCCGTTGTTGTCAACCTAGGGCTCTGATACCACTTTTGTAACACCCCGAATCCGAGGGATGTCGGGATGCTACGGGTTGGGACATCACAATGGGTCCCGAACCTTAGCCTGACAACAATTTCACCGGATCTTGCAACATGGCACAAATAAAGGCCAAAACCGAAAAACATTTTTATGCAATGAATGAAACCCAAAGCAAACAAACTAAAGAATACGGCCGAGATACAAAACCGAAGACCAAAAGCCATACATGCGGCCTACAAAAAACGAGATACAATAAAACTCAAACACAACTCCAACCAACCCATCCTAAAATGTACGGAACCCCGGTTGCCCACTCTTCCGGATCTCTCGGCCGCATTCCTAACCTGCAAGGCAATCTACAACAATCGGTATAAAACCGTTAGCTAATATTCAAAGCATTAGAATCAAGGTGAAAGGCACAAACACACATACATCAACATAACACATAACATGCTCAAAACACACAAGTCCGGTTATTATCTTTTTATTATTAGGTCATATCCCGTTCTAATTCAACTTCTTTTGTGACACGAGAATCTCCCGAAACTCTCCTCGGTCCCCACTTACCGCATGGAACGGTACGGATGCATCCGTCCGTCTAACCACACGGGCTAGTCGCCAAGAACCTCCTAACTCTACGCAAGAGCTAGACAAGTTGTCACCGCCCGTTATCATACACTTGGGCCAAATAATATATAAAGGTCGGTAATCCTATTCCGGATTTATAAGTTATAATGAAAGCAATAAAACATACACCACCAAACACACATCGAATCTAATACATAGAATACGAGCTAAGTAAGTCCGGAGACTTACCTCATAACCACACTCAACTCACGACACTCTTGCTTCCTTAGGGAGGAAGCCCGTAACCTTCTCACAAGAAGATAACTATATCAACAACAACCCACTCACAATAGAAGTCTTAGACTTCTATACAAATGATCTACGCAAGACCATTTGGCTCTCAATTCTAGGACCGCATCCTAGAACCCCTCGTGCTCACATCACACTCAACCGAAGCTAGAAGTCCTAAGACTTCTAAACCTTCGGATCTCGCAAGATCATAACTCACAACACCACTAGGATACTCTCTTTCTAGTCTCCACAATCTCAACAATCATACAACCTCAACTCGTAGATTCTCACAAGTTCAACAGACAACTTAAAGCCATAAACAACCTCACAAGATCAAGCAGACACTAAAAGCCTTATAACCTCTCCAAATCAAACACACCTCAAGCTTTAGAACATCATAAATCCTCAAAACTCACCTAAGGTTCAAAGCCACTACTTGGCATTCACTTTAAGTTATGCTAGATTCAGCCTAGCATGATACTAAAATTTAACATAACTAGATCGAGGGGATAGAATACTCACACGATGTCAAAAGACGGAAGTCGTTCAACAGATGTCGACTTGGACTCGTTTGCCTTTATCGGGGCGCTTCCGAACCTAGCACCAAACTAATCAAATTTAGCTTATACGCTAAATTTGAACGGAATAAAGAACATATATAATCTAAGGAAAACCCTACTTTTAAAACTCAAGTTAAAACCGTAAATATATATTTCGGGCCAATTGTATAACATCATAAACCCAAGGTAAAACTCGTTTTCAAAGCCAACATTAAAATCCCATAATTTAATCTTTGAGTCATAACCCGGAATTAATCCAACATGGGCATAACATATATGGTATATATAAATAAGAATATAATTCAAGTAAATCCTAAATTTAAAACCCATAAATACGTTTCCAAAAATAAAACCTTGGGCCATAATATGTAATTAAATCCAGCAGGGGCATACTTGCATAAAATCTAAATCTGGGCCATTAATTGTAAATACAAAAGATGGGTTCCAATCTGTAATTATACCATAAATGAGGGGCCCCAATTTAAATATGGAAATTAGGGTTTCTTTTTCACTAGTAACAACACGCAGGAGGGGAGAGTATTGAGAAGAGGGCGGCGACGGCAGCGATGGATCCGGCAAGGCTCCAGGCGGCAGTGAGGAACGTTGGCGGCGGCTGCAAGAGATCCGGCGGCCGAATGGGGTCTCGTTTCCCCCGGCGTGGCTCTCCCTGGTGGCTTCTAGGCGGTTGCAAGCTTGACAGAAGCAGTAAAAGGCTGGGGAAGGGGTGGTTTCTCATCTCCCCGGTTTCAGACGGGTGCGAGGCAAAGGTGGCGCGAGGCTAGGCATCTTCTCTCCGGCGTCGACTAGTGAAGCAAGGTCGAAGCAGGAAAGGCGAGGCTCCCTTTCCTGGCGACGCAGGTTTCACTCCGGCTTTTGGTGACTGCTGTAACAATCGAAAGGGAAGGGTGGGTATAGGTGTTGCTCTGGGATTGCAGAGTATGTTCGAGGACGGCCGTGGTAGAGAGTTCCGGCGTCGCTCCTGGAGGATTCACTTCCCCGGTGGTTGAGTGGCGGCGACCTCTAGTGACGATGATAGCAGGGGGCTTCTCCGGTGTTGGCTCGATCTAGAGGAAGAGCTGCGGGTGAGATCAGAAGGAGGCTGAGTGGTGACATCGGGAGGTGGGAATGCAGGTTGCACATTCAGGCGAAGCTCCGGGAGAAGGTTGTTACTGCTTGTTGTTGCAGATGAAGAGAGGAATGCAGGGGAGTTGCTGTTGTTTGTTGCCTGTTGCTGCTTGGTCCGATTGGAAACAGAGGAGACACATAGGGAGGGAAGGTTACAAAGTTGAGAGGGTTGAGCCTGGGGAGTGATAGAGAGTTGGAGGCTACACAGAAATGAAAGAGTGAGGAGACGAGGAGAGATGGGAATCGGCTAAGGCATAGAGGCAAGATGGGAGAACAAGGAGTTGGGTAGGAAGACGTCTGTGCAAGGAAGGCTAGGTTGCAGCTAGCTTTGGCGGGTAGGCTACAACTCAGACAAGACAAGTCTCATAAACAATGAGGTGACACCAAAAACAATTAAAGAAGGGAAAGGAAGGAAAAATAAATATAAATAAATAAAATAAAAAGGAAAAGGGTAATAGAATAAACTCGATCAAAATGGTTCGGACGGGATTATAGGATCGGAGAATTTTCCGAATTCTTTCGCAAAATAAAGTAATACGGTATCAAAAATATAAATTTACTGGGAAATAATTACTTCACGTCGTGAAAATACTTTTAATAAAAATATTTATGCTAGTGAATTATCGATAAAAGTCGGAAAAAAAAATTATCAAAAACGCGCCAAAATTTTGGGTGTTACAGCTGAGATACATGGAACACCGGGTGAATACCCTCCAACCTCGGTGGTAACGCTAACCTATATGCCACCTCTCCGACTCTCTCCAAAATCTCAAAGGGACCGACATATCGGGGGCTTAACTTCACCTTAATGCCAAATCGCTTGACACCCCGTGTCGGTGATACCCTCAACCACACCTGAGCTCCTACTCTGAACTCTAGGGGCCTCCGCCTCCTATCCGCATACGATCTTTGACGGCTCTGCGCAGCCAACATCCTCTCTCGGATCATAGCAATCCTAGCCATGTCATCCTGTACCTGATCTAGAGCTACAACACTAGAGCTCCCCGGCTCGTCACAACATAAGGGGGTACGACATCTCCGCCCATACAATGCCTCATACGGTGCCATCCCAATCGATGCGTGCCAAATGTTATTATACGAAAACTCCACCAATGGAAGGTGTTCAGGTCATACCTGCCCCCAGTCTAGCACACATGCCCGTAATATGTCCTCTAAGGTCTGAATAGTCCGCTCGGACTGACCGTCGGTCTATGGATGATATGCGGTGGTGAAATGAAGACTCGAACCTAGGGCGGCGTGTACCTGCAGCCAGAACCTCGAAGTAAAACGCCCATCCCTATCCGAGATGATAGTCCTCGGGACTCCATGTAACCTCACAATCTGACGAGTAAACTCCTCAGCTATACGACTCACCGGCCACGTCTCCCGAATAGGAATGAAACGTGCGGTCTTTGTCAGCTGATCCACTACCACCCAAATCGCATCAAAGCTCCTACTCGGTCTCAAACCGGTGACAAAATCCATGGATATGTTCTCCCACTTCCATTGCGGCACAGGCAGTGGGTGGAGCTCTCACCCGGGTCTTTGGTGCTCGATCTTGACCTGCTGGCAGGTCGCGCACCTAGCCACATATCTAGCTATATCGGGCTTAAGCCCGCCCCACCAATAAGATCTCCTGATATCTTGGTACATCTTACTCATGCCTGGATGCACCAAGTAAGGAGTAGAATGTGCCTCCTGCAAGATCCGCTCTCTCAACTCTAGGTTTGACGGTATACAAATACGTCCCTGACATCTCAACAACCCGTCTGCTCCTGTGACAAACTGCGGTGCCTCTCCTCGGGTCATCTTGTCCCGAATCCTCGTCAAAATGGTACATCCCTCCTGCTTCTATCGGATCTCTCCGAACAGGTAAGGTAATATCTCTAACTCGGACAAGTGACAATCTGTATCCAGGAATCGGATATCCAACTTCAACTCTATCAAATCCCTCTGCAACTGAGGCTGAACTGTAAGCCGAGCTATAGCCTCCTCTCGAGGAGTCCTCCTACTCAAAGCATCGGCAACCACATTCCCCTTCCCCGGATGATACAAAATCTCCAAATCAAAGTCCTTAATCAGCTCTAACCATCTCCTTTGCAGTTATTCAACTCCCGCTGAGTGAATATGTACTTCAGACTCTTATGGTTTGTGAAGATCTGACACGTGGCCCCGTACAAGTAGTGTCGCCATATCTTCAGAGCATGAACCACTGCCGCGAGCTCAAGATCATGGGTGGGATAATTCTCCTCGTACGGCTTCAGCTGTCGTGAAGCATACGCAATAACCCTACCCCTCTGCATCAAAATGCACCCCAAGCCTAGCTTGGAGGCGTCACTATACACTACAAAATCCTCTACACCCTCTGGCTGGGCTAAAACAGGAGCAGAGGTCAACCTCCTCTTCAGCTCCTCAAAGTTGCGCTGACAAGGCTCGGACCAGACGAACCTGGTAGACTTCCTCAGCAAGGAAGTAAGTGGCCGTGCAATCATGGAGAAACCCTCAACAAACCGGCGGTAATATCCCGCTAAGCCCAAGAAATTGTGCACCTCCTTGACCGTCCTAGGAGGCGGCCATGAGGAAACGGTCTCTATCTTCGCCGGGTCAACCATGACACCCTCGGCGGAAACTATGTGACCTAGGAATGCCACGGCGGACATCCAAAAGTCGCACTTAGAGAGCTTTGCATAAAGCTCTCTATCTTGTAGGACTCGAAGCACCGTCCTCAGGTGTCCCGCATGCTCCTCTCTACTCCGAGAGTATACCAAGATGTCGTCTATGAACACTACTACAAACTAGTCTAAGAAGTCGATGAAGATGTCGTTCATCAACTCCATAAATACGACAGGTGCATTCGTGAGCCCGAATGGAATCACGACAAACTCATAATGATCATATCTCGTCCTGAATGTCGTCATCGGCACGTCCTCCTCTCTCACCCTCAGCTGGTGATATCCCAACCTCAAGTCAATACGTGAAAACACGGAGGCTCCCTACAACTGCTCTAGTAAGTCATCAATGCGCGGTAGAGGGTACTTGTTCTTGATGGTGACTTTGTTCAATTCTCGGTAATCAATGCATAGCCTCAAAGATCTGTCCTTCTTCTTGACGAAGAGGACCGGTGCACCCCAAGGGTAAACGCTCGGGCGTATGAAACCCCTATCGGCTAACTCCTCGAGCTGCTTCTTCAGCTCTAGCATCTTGATCGGCGCCATGCGGTAGGGAGCCTTGGAGATCTGCCTCATGCCGGGCTCCAACTCAATAGAAAAATCAACGTTCCTCTGTGGTGGTAATCCGGGTGGCTCCCCGAAAACATCCTCAAACTCACATGCTACAGGAATCTCCTCCAGTGATGGTCCCGTCTCCTCCTTCATGGCATAGCACTAGAAGGCCTCGCATCCCTGCTAGATAAGTCTCGCGGCTCGGACCGCGGTAATGACTGTACCGGTCTTTCCGAGGTCCCAACCTCAGAAAATCACCTCATGTCCCGTCTCTGTAGTGACCGTCACGGTCCTCCGGCTGATGTCTAAAACGGCTCGGTGGCGGTCCATCCAATCCATCCCAAGGATGACTTCTTCATGCGCAAAGTGCATGACATAGAAGTCGGCTAACCAATCCCGGTTTCCCAAACGTATGGGACAACCGTGTACCTCTCGGGTACCACTAACTCTACCCCCATCGGGTAACCCCACAACGAAAGGTCTCCCCTTTACTGTAACTAAGGACAACCTAGCTACACAGTCATCGGATATAAAAGAGTGTGTAGCAACCGTATCAAATAAAACTCGGACCGGAAAGCCGTGAATCTGAATAATACCTGTGACTGCTGGCGCTGCTGGATCGGCAGCACTCCTCAACTCGAACATCTTGGCCTGTGTGCCTCTGGTATCCTGGGTACCCCCACCACGGCCTCTGCCTCGGCCCTGTCCCATGGCTGACACCTGTGTACGAGTCTGACTCGGACCTCTCTATTGTGATCCCTGGGCCGGAAACTGAGGTGGCCTCCGTCCCCCACCTGCCCTGGTAGCAGGTGAAGAACCCTGTTGTGACTGAGCCATGCCCTGGCGGCAAAAGGTGGCCCGGTGACCCACCTGTACACAAGTAAAACAGGTCACTAGTGGTCTCTTACACGTATTCCCCGCGTGTCCAAACTCTCCGCAATTAAAACACTGGCGCTCCCGAAGGGATGCCGGCCTCGACTGCTGAGGGTCGGGTCGTCCCTGAGTCTGACTACGTCCTTGTCCTGCCCCTCCTTCCCCTGAACTAGCTGGCATGGTCCTCTGTCTCTTGTCCGGTCCTCCGGACTGTGCTGCTCTCCTATGCCTTGGGCAGTCTCTCTCATAGGCCGAAGCTCGATTCTGGTACTCCGCCAATGAATCACAACGAAATCCTATGCCTTGGTCTGGTGGAGGTGCAGCGGGTCCCAGCAGGGCTAACTCTGCTCGAAAACGTCTAATCCCCTCAATGACTGGGACGTCCTCAAATCCCGCCTCTAGGAAATCCTGGACTTTGTCTCTCCTCAGTGAATCCGGGCAAAAAGTTTCTTTGACGAGTCTCAGCAGCTGCTCCATCCTAGTCATACCTCCTCTAACAGTCCTCCACCAATATTGGGCCTCCTCTCGGAATAATGTCTGCACTATCTTCACTTGTCTCTCCTCTAGACAACGAATCGCTTTTAGTGCAGACTCCACAAGCCCAATCCAGTACTCGACCTCTAACCCTACCTTCCCGTCGAAGTAGGGTACATGTTGCTGGTTAAAAGCCTTCAATCATGAATCATGTCTAGGAGATCTCGGCTCTTCTCTAGCTCTAGCGACCTCTACAACCGGCTCGGGTGCAACTACTGCTGGTGCAGCCATCTCGGGTGCGGCCCTAATGGGAGTAACTCTCTGTGAGACCTCAGCTGATCTCGCAGGTGCAGGTGCAGGTGTAGGCACTGGTGGTGCGGGAGGTGGTGCTACAGTCCTGAATGCCTCCTCCACACGGTGTACGTAGTCTACAAATACAGTAGCTCCAATAGATGGCCCCCCCGGTCCTAGCAGATGGGGAACTATGCGCCCCGGACCTCACAACTGTCCTATCTCTAACCTCGGGAATGACGCTCTGTTCGCCACTTAGCGTGCGTGCAAGTAAGTCTTAAATTTATAAAACTATAATCAAGAAAGCAAACCCGCAGTGTACGGATCGACGTAGTTAAGCAAGAATTCTAGAGTATCGAACACAGGGATTTGGGGGGTTAAATCCAGTTAATAATTGTCAAGCAAGTAAATGTATGAAGCTTTGTAAATATTGGGAAAACAACAATCCTAAAGATCCAAGAATCTAGCTGTGGCAATCGATTCAAGATATACTAAAGATATAAGGACAGAGTTGAGGTTTGCAAAGGTATACTAATGCAAAGCAATGTACGGTGAAGTTCCAAGGCTTTATGTGACTTAACTAAAGATGCTCTCTATAAAGGTTGTTGAGGCTTCAGTATAGAAAGGATCTAAAGACAAGAATTAATATCAAATACCCAAACTTGTAATCCAAGGATCAAGACTAACTAAACCGATTAAGGTTGTGACACTCGGAATCGAGGTAGAGGTTGTTGAGGCTTCACTACCACCTAGAAAAGGCAAGCCAAGACTAAGTTAAAGCAAATCTTTAACTTTGGATTAAAGTAAAAGCAAGGTTCGTAAACTGAGGGAAATTACGGTTGGATATTGAGATTCCACGGCCGTGGAACTCAAGAACACACCGTGATTTTAGGTTCGTCAACGATTCTCTCTAACTCTCAGGGTCCAATCTGTTTACGATCGATCTATCATCATCTATGCCACAACTATCAACCCTTCACCTTCGAATTGCTAAAGAGTTTTAGCCAACAACAGTCATTATGATATCAAATTCAAGATTTAAAAGAATGAAAGATGAAAACCTTCGAAAACCTTGAATAAATCTCAAATCAATCTCAAT
This sequence comes from Fagopyrum homotropicum, assembly GCA_033239125.1. NCBI lineage: Eukaryota > Viridiplantae > Streptophyta > Magnoliopsida > Caryophyllales > Polygonaceae > Fagopyrum > Fagopyrum homotropicum. Next base: position 32,672,865 of record BSWB01000003.1, read on the forward strand.
TCCACAATCAAGAACAATGATGTAAGTAGATTCAGAATAACACAAACAATCACAATCCTTGATAAGAACGAAGAACGGGATGTCAATCCGTCTTCTAATCAAACCTAAGGACAAAGCGTAGCTTCCAAATCTTCAACTCTTCGCAAACCTCCGTTGCGAAATAGCAATCTCCACACTTCCAACTTGAAACCCTCGGCACGTGCAACAAGCGTAGGCCAAGTCTAAGAAGAGGTGACGGAATCTCTCTCTTCCCTTCTTTTTATAGGGCAAGATAAAATATGAGTCCAGCCCATTGCGTAAAAGATCGTGGCTTCAAATTGTACGTTAAAAGATCGCCTAAATCACGGTTTCCTAAGATTCCACGCCCGTGGTTTAGAGCGTGGAATCTCATCACGGTTGCTTCACATCTTCCACGGCCGTGTAAGTCACTGGAGTGCTCCACGCTTGTGTTGCCAAAGTTCCACGGCCGTGGTTTAGAGCGTGGACTCTAGTACGGCCGTATTTTAGAGCGTGGAACACAAGTAGCTCGTAATTCTCCTTTGCCTTGTGTCATTCTTCAACTTAGCATCTTCCTTAGCTCCTAGTGATGTCCTCAATCCTTGGATATGCTCAATCCATCTCCATTCTCCCTTAATTCGTTCTTTTTAGCTCTTATTCGCCTATAATCAACACAAAACTTATGTAGACCTCTATATCGACAATATAGATAAACTAACTCACAATTGCTTCAATGCTTTATCAATGACCACCAATATGGATGAAATACACTTAGAAAACGTGCCTAAAATATCACAATATTTCATGCTAACACGCTCTCAGCTACGTCCTCTACTAGAATCTCAGCCGCTGGCGGATCCACAGCGGGTGGGTCCGCAATGGGGATACGTCCCCGACCTCTCGTGCCTGGAGGTCTCCCTACCCGTCCCCGTCTCTGGGCGGTAGGTGGAAGTGGGGGTCTACCCCTGGCGGGTATTACGTAAGCGGTGGCTCTTGTACGTGTCATCTGATAGCGTATGGCGTATATTTATATAAATATGTATGTAATACTTATGAACTTAATATGATAATAATTCATAAAAGGATGATGATAACCATAATCCAAAAGTACAACCATGGCCCATAAGCCCAATCACCCTAAGGTCATATACATAACTAGATACATACAAGTCCACAAAACATCCTAAGGTCGTACATATATGTATGACTATGTAATAATAATATATATATACATCAATCAAATCTAGGAATCTATGTCGCCGAGGTTTGCGTGAGGAGTGGTGGTCCCGTACATTCTAACCCAATCCCGACTCATGCATATGAATTTTGAAAACGAAAAAGTCAGAACCCGTGGGGTTCTGTTTATTCCTCATTTGGCCTTTAGAAGGTTGCGAGTGCCATTGTTGTCAACCTAGGGCTTTGATACCACTTTTGTTGTAACACCCCGAATCCGCGGGACTCGGGGCGCTACGGGTTGGGACCTCACAATGGGTCCCGACCCTTAGCCTGACAACAATTTCACCGGATCTTTCAACATGGCACAAATAAAGGCAAAACCGAAATTCCTTTTAATGCAAATGATAAGAAACCCGAAGGAAAACAACAAAAGACTTCAGCCGATAAACAACGCCAAAGACCAAACGCCATACACGCGGCATACTAACATAATAAACGAAGAATAAAACACAACCCGACTCCAACCAAAACCCACTCCTAAAATGTACGGAACCCCGGCTGCCCACTCTTCCGAATCTCTCGGCCGCATTCCTAACCTGCAAGGCAATCTACAACAATCGGTATAAAACCGTTAGCTAATATTCGAAGCATTAGAATCAAGGTGAAAGGCACAAACACAAGTAATCTCATCACAAACATACAACGTACATAAAAACACATCAATCCGGTTTATTATCTTTGTTATTATTAGGTCGTATCCCGTTCTAATTCAACTTAGGTTTGTGACACGAGACCACTGTGGTCTCGCCTCGGTCCCTACTTACCGGCGTGGAACGGTACGGATGCCTCCGACCGTCTAACCAGCACGGGCTAGTCGCCAAGAACCTCCTAGACTCTCGCAAGAGCTAGGCAGATGATGTCACCGCCCGTTGTCATACACTTGGGCCAAAATAATATAAAGGTCGGTGGTCCTATTTCCGGTTTAGTTGTTATAAACAATAAAGAATAAACACACACCACCAAACACACATCAATGCTAATACAAGGAATATGAGCTAAGTAAGTCCGGAGACTTACCTCGTCCCAAAGATAATCCCGCTAACCACCACTCTCAACTTCCCATAGGAAGGCACTCAACGCCTGGTCAAAACAAGGCACACAATCAACATCTCTCTCACATGCTAGAAGTCCTTAGACTTCTAGTCCCAATGATCTCGCAAGATCATAAATCATACCCATGCTAGGATAACAAACTCCTAGTCCTCACGATCTCACAAGGTCATAATCATCACAATATAGACTAGGATACTCTCGTTCTAGTCTCCACAATCTCAACAATCATATAACCATAATATCAAGCCTCAGATGCTCACAAGATCAACCAACACTCAACGTCTTACAACAATCGACAATCCTCAAAACTCACCTAAGGTCCAAACCACTACTTGGTATTCACTCTAAGTTATGCTATCCAACCTAGCATGATACTACTACTATTACTAAAAAATAACTAGATCGAGAAAGGTACTCACTCGGGGTCAAAGGTGGAAGCCGGTCGACGAATGTCGAATGCGGATTCGATGGCCTTTATCGGGGCGCTTCCGAACCTAGCACCAAAGCTAAACAAATTTAGCTAAACGCTAAATTTGGAAGGAAGATTTAACGCATAAAAAAATATTCTAATGAAACTCGCTTTCAAAACCAAGGTTAAAACTTGTAAAAACATTTTCCGGGAATTTATACAATTTTAGAAATTTGGGTCATAAACCACAATTAAATCCTTGGGCCATATTCCGAAAATAATCCAACAAAGGGCCTTATATATAGTGTATATAAATATAAGAATATCCCCGTAATTAAAATCCAAGGTTACAAACCGCTAACACATTTTTTGGGACAATTCATACAATTTCATAATATGGGTCATATTCTGCAATTAAGTTTTCTGGGGCAAATCTGTAATTAAATCTAGTGGGGCATAATTGCAGAAAACATAAATCTGGGCCAAAACTGCAAATACAAGGTATTGGGTCACTTTTGTAATTATCCGAAAGAGAGGGACCTCGATTTGAATTTAGGAATTAGGGTTTTTCATAACCCGATACTCATGTTCGCTGAAGGAGAAGAAGGCGGCGGCGTAGGCTGGCTCCGATTGGGCAGGGCGCTGGTGGTGAGACTTCGACCGGCGACGGCACTAGCGCGGCATGTCTCCCTGGCGGCAGATGCAACAGAAGAAGGATAAAAAGGGGAGAGAAACAAAGCCGGCTTTTGGGACGCTTCGGCTGATACAAGGGCAGGGCTACAGGGCGCTCCTCCGGCTTCGAGTTGGCAACATGGCACTCCGACGGCGGCCAAGCGAGTCAAGACAGGCTCCAGTCGGCGTCGGGCGAGGGCAGAGAGGTGAGCTGCAGCGGCGGAGGTAGAGAAGGGAGTTCCAGTGGCAAGCATAGGGGATCCGGCATGGAGGCGGCTGCAAAGCTCCGATAAGGCTCGAGCAGATAGGGCACGCGAGGGCCTCTCCGGTGGTTGCAAAGGTTTCTCCGGTGGAGGCAGGGGAGCACCGGCATGGCTAGAGGGGGAGCCAACGACGTGATGGTGACGGAAAATGGATAGGGAAGCAGAGGAAGAAGGGGCGGCGTGAGTTCAATCCGCTGGTGGCTCCGGTAGCTCGAGGCGGCTGCTCCTCCTCCTGGCGGTCCAGACGACAAGCTTCCGGTGACAAATGCATCAAGGGAAGGGAGGTCGACGGTGGCAGTGGTTGGCTTCCATCTCCGGCGAGGACGATGAGTCGAGAGAGAGAGTGGGTTTGAGAGTTTGAGTGAGCCAGGGTAAAGTGTGAAAGAGAGATAGGTGATGCAAATGAATGAAAGAGTGAGGGGTCCGGTTTGTGGCTAACGAAGGGTCACTGCAGGAGGGGCTGCAGACAATCATCACATATGGGGAAGAGGTGAGCAGCTCACCAACCGAAGAAGAAAAAGAAAAGGAAAGAATAAACTCGATTGAAACCCGATCCGAACGGAAGTTCCGGGTCGGAAACTTTCCGAACTTTTCCGTTAATTAATATACGGAAAAAAAATAAATATGAAAATATAAAATATATAAATTTATAAACATATACCTTGCGATGCTAAAACCATTCTCATAAATTTATTATTCGATATTATATATGAATATAAGTCCGGATAATAAAATACAACGATGTATATAGATATATATATATATATATATACACATATATATAGTTGTAGAATTTAATTTTCGACGTCAACATACTCGTAAAACTATTTAAGCTATTTTAAAATATCGATAAAATCCGAGAAAAATATCATACGCAAACGCGCCAAAAATTTGGGGCGTTACATCAGACACCCCTAAAAACAAGTTTCGTCTCGAAACTTGCCACATGCCGAACTTCTCGGTCCCTAAGGCCGAGGTATAAATTCCCAAATAAAGAAGGCTAGACCTTCTAATCTATATACACGAAATGCTCATACCACCACCAACACGGTATACATAGTCGGTCATAAAACACATTCACACACAAGGCACAAAATATACATAACTCAACCAAGGGTAGAACTAGGTCTAACTCGTCGATTCTATCGAAGCTACTAACTCGTCATAAAAACTCAACCAAAGACACTATACTTCGTCCTATTAGCCTCTTCAGTTCTTCGTCTGCGACTAAATCACCATAACTGACCACACGTCTCGAATCATGCATGTACCCTCTCGACTGATACATATGAAACACCGGGTGGACCCTCTCTACTCTTGGCGGCAACGCCAACTTATAAAACACTTCTCCACTCACTCTAAGATCTACCAAAAGGTCAATATATCGGAACTCAGCTTCCTTCTCGGTTTCGAGGTAGCATCTCCATTATTTTCCTTTTGATTTCTATATCAAAGAAGATCGAACTTTCAATTTTACACTGTTGGTTTTGGTTCTTGTCAAACCAAACTTTAATGTTCCATTTCATCAATTCTTGTTGCAAGCTCTAAGGAATGAAGGAATTACTTAACTTGACATTGCTTCGACTAACAAGACACGTATGCTATTACTTTTCATCGTTCCTCAATACCCAACCAAGACCATGTCTTAGAGACTCACTTGTACACTTCAAACCCATCATACCTCAAGGCAATTTCAAAACGGTTGCACAAATGAATCTTCTCTTAACTCTCAACAACTCTATTATCAATTCTTCGTCTCATTCAATACTTCATCGTCATCCGTAGTAGGTTACCATAAAAGGTGCTACCCAACTTCTCCCTTCATATATCTGTTAAAGCTCAACACATCCAAGAAAACTTATAACCCCTTCCATCTCTCTCGGGGTTTGCCATCCCGAGACAACTTGTCATACGATTTCTCGCTTTAGTGACTCTAGTTGGTCCAACATGTCGTATTTGCAATATCTGAGTCTCGAATTCTCAAACGGTGACAATTAAATCTTAGTTAATCTTAGAAGAGACTACCGACCCTTGCAACTGATCGAGTAGATCTTCCATTCATTGTAAGGGATACTTGTCCTCCATTTTCATCTTGTTCAACTTATGGTAATCAATGTACAAACAAAGATAACCGTCTCTCTTTTCGCAAACTGGTGTTCTCCATAACCCTTTCAAATCAAGAGTTTAAGATAGCATTCGGAGTTCTCCATAGTATTTCACTAAATTTAATGAACTAATAAGTTCTTATAATTGCTCCTTCTCTCGCTTCCACAACTCATGTTTCTTCACAAGTGTTATTCTATATTGCGCCTTGGATATCGGAGGTGCGTTTAACTCGACCTTAGTGGCAAAATCCACGTTCCGATGTATTGAATCCGTGATATCTCTTTTTTTTTTTTTGTCTTTTCTTATTTCGTCTCATAACATAAGACCGACACCACCTTGTCTTAACACTTGACATGTAGTCATGGTATTAATGATCTCCCCCGATCTATTGGGGTGACGTCCTTCAAACACGTGTATTGCTCCATCTTTAGCTACAATGTTGACCGTCCTCTTTCAAATATTCGTCTTTTCTTGAATTGGAAAGATTTGCTTGCGTCTTTTGACTCTTGTGTTCTTATACAAGTATTCTTCTAACTTAATCCCATTTTCCCTCCTAAATGACATGATTGAAGAAATCTTCTAAGATTTCTCACTTATGTGCAACCATAAGGGTCCAATCAGTAGGACTTAACCGTGTTTCAAAATAATTGACCTTATCTTCTTCACTTTCCGCAACATCCTAACATATGGGAGGAGCTCTTAGTATTCTACATAAGCTTTCTCCATATACATCCCTTCTTCAAGTAGACATTATACTTCACTTTCCTTTTGTAAAGTCAACCCGACGGTAGGGTTCTAACCTCAATCTTCCATATACTTTTTGTACATCTCTTGTCGACATCAAACTTCAAAACTTCGATCTTCTCTTACTCTTGTTGGTTACCTTATGCATCTCTCGGTATTCCATGAACAACTTCACAATTGTACCGGTGTGCCCCGTGGAAAATGCTAGAAGAAGCTCCCCATCCAAAACCACTAAAATATCAAACTCATTACATCTCCACGTACTAACATCATAACTTTAAGCTTGCAGCATTGCCCTAATCCAGGTCCTCTCTTTCACGCCATAACCACCATGTCTCTTCCGTGTGAGTCTAGAAACTTGACTTATCTCTTGCCCGCAGTAACATATCATCCATTTCATACCCGACATCCTCTATATACTCCTGTTTACGTACTACCTCCATGACACCTTACCTTCTTCTTGATTCACTACTTCCCCTTTACCGTGGTCAAACTTTAAAACCTCTAATTTGTGTCGTTCTCCCATATGCCAATTTAATGACCTACAAAGGTCGCATAAGGTCATCTAAATCCCTCTGTATGCCCATAATCTTGTTTACTCATCTGCTCTACACTCACCAATAGACAACCCGCACCTATGCGTTCTCAGTTGTCACCGATTAACTTGTATCTGACCTTCTCCAAAGTCAACGACTTATTATTCTGCTACACTTCTCATGTTACCATTCTCACGAAGGCTACCCTCCTCGGGGTACTTTACCTTAAACTCCGTTAGTTCTTCCTTCATTCCATGCTTCCTCTTCTTTATAAGGTAACTATATCTTCTTGGCGTTGTTGTTTTATATATCTCCCTTTCATAGGCTTAACCATTATTCCATGTTGTCCTTCAAGTACACCTTCCACAAAATTCTAGCCTCATATATCGTCCGTTCATGTTTCTCTTGATTGGTATCTTAAGTCTTTCGATCAAAGCTCCTTGTTTCGTCGTTCATCTTCTTAGGATCTTCATTTATCCACACTTCCTCCTTCTTGGCGTTTCTTAGCCTTATCATTATCACGGAAATCTATCGACTCCACGTGAATCCGCACCATGCCCTTCTTCTTATTACTCTCGTAATGTCGACACTTCTCTTATTGGTACCTCATAAGCTTAACTTAGGGTACCTTAATCTTTCACACATGACTTGATCACTCTTCTCATGTTGATTCCGATGCTTAGGAGCGTCTAAAGAAAACTTCACCTTTAACTTTACTCGAATGCACCCCTCTTCTTCTCAATTCGTATCTTTAGTTGTCTACGCGTCTTCTAGAAGAACTTAAATTCATTATCTACATTGGTCTTGTTGTCTTTAAATCATAGTTCCTTTGGAACAACTTCCGCACATTAATGTTACTCCTTTTTCTTGTATGCTCTCATCTCGATTTCTCTTAAGTTGCCGCGAATTTTCCTTCCACTTGTTCGTCCTTTGGTTATCTCATCTCTACTCCTCCTCTTCGACATCCTCTTAAAGGAGTACAAGAACTCCAAGATGTTTGCCCGAACGTAGATCTCAACTCGATACTTGAACATATTCGTCCTCGTATGTAAACTATCCTATGTAAAACGACGTCGTCCAATGGCGATGATATTATAATAGCATCTCAACTAAAAGGTCCTATATCTCCATATGCTACTTTATATAATAAGAATACTTATACATAACTATATAAGTCCTAAGTCCATATCACTACCAATATAACACATCCAGCATTCCATCCACAATATAAGGTCTCATAACATATAACCGTCCACATATATAACTATACACATCCAGTTCATCATGCAACTTACAATCACAAAGATACACATCAATTTCATCATGCATAACTATAAACCTCATATCCATATCTATATATACATATCAAAATCCAATAAACTAAGCTGCCGAGATCCGCGGAAGGAGTGGTGGTCCGTACATTCTACCCCGACTCATGCATGTGATTTGAAAACGAAAACTCAAAACCCGTGGGGTTCTGTTTATTCCTCATTTGGCCTTTAGAAGGTTGCGAGTGCCATTGTTGTCAACCTAGGGCTTTGATACCACTTTTGTTGTAACACCTCGAATCCGCGGGACTCGGGGCGCTACGGGTTGGGACCTCACAATGGGTCCCGACCCTTAGCCTGACAACAATTTCACCGGATCTTTCAACATGGCACAAATAAAGGCAAAACCGAAATTCCTTTTAATGCAAATGATAAGAAACCCGAAGGAAAACAACAAAAGACTTCAGCCGATAAACAACGCCAAAGACCAAACGCCATACACGCGGCATACTAACATAATAAACGAAGAATAAAACACAACCCGACTCCAACCAAAACCCACTCCTAAAATGTACGGAACCCCGGCTGCCCACTCTTCCGGATCTCTCGGCCGCATTCCTAACCTGCAAGGCAATCTACAACAATCGGTATAAAACCGTTAGCTAATATTCGAAGCATTAGAATCAAGGTGAAAGGCACAAACACAAGTAATCTCATCACAAACATACAACGTACATAAAAACACATCAATCCGGTTTATTATCTTTGTTATTATTAGGTCGTATCCCGTTCTAATTCAACTTAGGTTTGTGACACGAGACCACTGTGGTCTCGCCTCGGTCCCTACTTACCGGCGTGGAACGGTACGGATGCCTCCGACCGTCTAACCAGCACGGGCTAGTCGCCAAGAACCTCCTAGACTCTCGCAAGAGCTAGGCAGATGATGTCACCGCCCGTTGTCATACACTTGGGCCAAAATAATATAAAGGTCGGTGGTCCTATTTCCGGTTTAGTTGTTATAAACAATAAAGAATAAACACACACCACCAAACACACATCAATGCTAATACAAGGAATATGAGCTAAGTAAGTCCGGAGACTTACCTCGTCCCAAAGATAATCCCGCTAACCACCACTCTCAACTTTCCATAGGAAGGCACTCAACGCCTGGTCAAAACAAGGCACACAATCAACATCTCTCTCACATGCTAGAAGTCCTTAGACTTCTAGTCCCAATGATCTCGCAAGATCATAAATCATACCCATGCTAGGATAACAAACTCCTAGTCCTCACGATCTCACAAGGTCATAATCATCACAATATAGACTAGGATACTCTCGTTCTAGTCTCCACAATCTCAACAATCATATAACCATAATATCAAGCCTCAGATGCTCACAAGATCAACCAACACTCAACGTCTTACAACAATCGACAATCCTCAAAACTCACCTAAGGTCCAAACCACTACTTGGTATTCACTCTAAGTTATGCTATCCAACCTAGCATGATACTACTACTATTACTAAAAAATAACTAGATCGAGAAAGGTACTCACTCGGGGTCAAAGGTGGAAGCCGGTCGACGAATGTCGAATGCGGATTCGATGGCCTTTATCGGGGCGCTTCCGAACCTAGCACCAAAGCTAAACAAATTTAGCTAAACGCTAAATTTGGAAGGAAGATTTAACGCATAAAAAAATATTCTAATGAAACTCGCTTTCAAAACCAAGGTTAAAACTTGTAAAAACATTTTCCGGGAATTTATACAATTTTAGAAATTTGGGTCATAAACCACAATTAAATCCTTGGGCCATATTCCGAAAATAATCCAACAAAGGGCCTTATATATAGTGTATATAAATATAAGAATATCCCCGTAATTAAAATCCAAGGTTACAAACCGCTAACACATTTTTTGGGACAATTCATACAATTTCATAATATGGGTCATATTCTGCAATTAAGTTTTCTGGGGCAAATCTGTAATTAAATCTAGTGGGGCATAATTGCAGAAAACATAAATCTGGGCCAAAACTGCAAATACAAGGTATTGGGTCACTTTTGTAATTATCCGAAAGAGAGGGACCTCGATTTGAATTTAGGAATTAGGGTTTTTCATAACCCGATACTCATGTTCGCTGAAGGAGAAGAAGGCGGCGGCGTAGGCTGGCTCCGATTGGGCAGGGCGTTGGTGGTGAGACTTCGACCGGCGACGGCACTAGCGCGGCATGTCTCCCTGGCGGCAGATGCAACAGAAGAAGGATAAAAAGGGGAGAGAAACAAAGCCGGCTTTTGGGACGCTTCGGCTGATACAAGGGCAGGGCTACAGGGCGCTCCTCCGGCTTCGAGTTGGCAACATGGCACTCCGACGGCGGCCAAGCGAGTCAAGACAGGCTCCAGTCGGCGTCGGGCGAGGGCAGGGAGGTGAGCTGCAGCGGCGGAGGTAGAGAAGGGAGTTCCAGTGGCAAGCATAGGGGATCCGGCATGGAGGCGGCTGCAAAGCTCCGATAAGGCTCGAGCAGATAGGGCACGCGAGGGCCTCTCCGGTGGTTGCAAAGGTTTCTCCGGTGGAGGCAGGGGAGCACCGGCATGGCTAGAGGGGGAGCCAACGACGTGATGGTGACGGAAAATGGATAGGGAAGCAGAGGAAGAAGGGGCGGCGTGAGTTCAATCCGCTGGTGGCTCCGGTAGCTCGAGGCGGCTGCTCCTCCTCCTGGCGGTCCAGACGACAAGCTTCCGGTGACAAATGCATCAAGGGAAGGGAGGTCGACGGTGGCAGTGGTTGGCTTCCATCTCCGGCGAGGACGATGAGTCGAGAGAGAGAGTGGGTTTGAGAGTTTGAGTGAGCCAGGGTAAAGTGTGAAAGAGAGATAGGTGATGCAAATGAATGAAAGAGTGAGGGGTCCGGTTTGTGGCTAACGAAGGGTCACTGCAGGAGGGGCTGCAGACAATCATCACATATGGGGAAGAGGTGAGCAGCTCACCAACCGAAGAAGAAAAAGAAAAGGAAAGAATAAACTCGATTGAAACCCGATCCGAACGGAAGTTCCGGGTCGGAAACTTTCCGAACTTTTCCGTTAATTAATATACGGAAAAAAAATAAATATGAAAATATAAAATATATAAATTTATAAACATATACCTTGCGATGCTAAAACCATTCTCATAAATTTATTATTCGATATTATATATGAATATAAGTCCGGATAATAAAATACAACGATGTATATAGATATATATATATATATATATATATATACACATATATATAGTTGTAGAATTTAATTTTCGACGTCAACATACTCGTAAAACTATTTAAGCTATTTTAAAATATCGATAAAATCCGAGAAAAATATCATACGCAAACGCGCCAAAAATTTGGGGCGTTACATTTGTAACACCCCAAATCCACGGAATATCGGGATGCTACGGGCGCGACCTCACAATGGGTCCCGACCCTTAGCTTGACAACAATTTCACCAGACCTTTCCAACATGGCACAAATAAAGGCAAAAACTCAAATCATTTATAATGTATGCGAGAAACTGAATGTAAAAGTACAAAGTGGAAACTCAGCCGAATCCTCAAAACGACACAAACTCAAAGCATAAATCCGAAACCATAAGTCCGAACATAACAAAAATCACTCAAAAACGCCCCCGTTCTATAATGTACGGCGACCCCCCGGCTGTCCATTCTTCCACCTCACTCGGCGGCGTTCCTAACCTGCAGGGCATCTACACAAGCGGTTTAAAACCGTTAGCTCTATTCTCAGCATTAGAAACATGGTGAAGGCACATACGCACTCATATATCATAACATCACATAAGCATGCTCAACAAACAATCCGGTTTATTATCTTTATTTATTAGGTCGTATCCCGTTCTAATTCAACTTAGGTTTGTGACACGAGAATCCCCGAAACTTGCCTCGGTCCCTACTTACCGGCATGGAATGGTACTGATGCATCCGACCGTCTACCAGCACGGGATAGTCGTCAAGAACCTCCTAGATCTCGCGAGAGCCAGGCAAGTTGTCACAGCCCGTTATCATACACTTGGGCCGAAAATAATAAATATAAAAGTCGGTGGTCCTATTACCGGTTTATATGTTATAACAAAAGCGATAAAACACACACCACCAAACACTCAATGAATCTAATACATGGAATATAAGCTAAGTAAGTCCGTAGACTTACCTCTCTCAAGGTAACTCGAAACCACTCTCAACTTCCCGTAGGAAAACACTCTAAGCCTGACCAAGCGAGATACTCTATCAATAACCAACTAAAAAGCTAGAAGTTTTCGGACTTCTAGTCTCCAACATATATATATATATGATATCTAACTCTAGCATGCTAGGTCCAATCTATTATCTCGAGGATCATCATAAGATCGTAAGGAAAGTAAAACAACAAGTTCCATATCCAACAACTAATACCTAGTGTTCATGGCCACTACATGGCATTTGCTCTACGTTATGCTAAGTTCATCTAACATGTTATACTATCATTACCAACTAACGAAGGAGAAGTACTCACATGAGATCCAAGGTGAAGTGCGGTTTACGGAGTCAAGAACGAGTTAGATGGCCTTTAACGGGCGCTTCCGGACCTAACGACAAAACTAAGCAAAATTAGCTTAAACGCTAATTTTGGAAGGAGGGTTTAGCGCATAAAGGTTTTCTAATGAAAACTTCATTTTCCAAAACCGAGGTTAAACTTGTTAAAACTAATTCCAGGCAAAATTTCCAAAATGGGAATTTGATTGACAAACCGAATATCGAATTATCCAACCATCGGATTTATACCACCAAAGACAACAAATTAATTTGCAAAAGAGTTGGGTCACTAATCTATACAAAATCAAGGGTTTAATAATTTTAATAATTTATTGCAGGGTATGAATGTTCTTTTTCCAAAGTTATAGGGTTAAAACTGCAATTACACATAAAATGGGCACAAACTGTAATTATCCATAAAAAAATGGGGTCACAACAGTAAATAGGTGCAAAGATAGGGACAATTTAAAAAAAATCAAATGCCCTCTTCAGCAACTGTAACACGACAGAAGCAGGAGAAGAAGGCAGGGAGGCTTGCGGCGGCTGCTAGGCGGAGGGAGGAGAAAGCCGGCGTTTCCGGTGGCGAATTCGGCGGCGGTGAGCGGCGGCCCAGACTCCGGCTAGTGGTGACCCACTCCGTCGATTGCTACACGAGATTAGGGCAGGATTGTCATATAGAGGAAAGGAAAGGAAGAAATTAGGGAGAAGACGGCGGCCACTTATAGAGTCGGCGACACAAGTGGCTCAGCGGAGGACGGCGGCTGTGGTTCCTTCCGGCGAGTCCCTTGGCGGCGTCGAGCAGCCCTTGTACAGACCCGGTGGACAGAGATGAGTTGGGAGGTTCACAAAGAGAGGAGAATGAGAGCAGCGTAAGGGAGAGATTGAGTGAATGAGTGAGGGAGAGATTGAGAGAAAGAGTGGGTTGTTGGGTAGTCATCATAGGGAGGCGGCTCGAGGGGTCGGACGCAGACTAGGGTAGGCTGCAGGGTAGGGCTGGAGGTCGAGGGGGCGGTTGTTGCGTGAAGCGAGAGGTTGCCTCTGGCCTTCTTCTGGTGAAGCGCCACACGCAGGAAGCAACACAAGGGAAAAAAAAGAAAAGAGAGAAGGGAAGAATAAAAGGAAAAAGAATGAAAAGAGTAAAGAGGGGGCTTCTTTTTTTTAATAACAAAATCAACTCGATTAATATTCGGACGGGATTTTTTGGATCGGTAAATCCCGATTTCCGACAAAAAATAAATTAATAAAAATACGGGACTACATACATGTATTCCCAAAATAATATAATACCCAGAAAAGTTATTTTTTAATGTTTTTTTTTTAAAAAAATCTATAACAAAATATACTTTAAATAAGATATCGAGCTATAACCAATCGAGGGAAGGAGAAAAGCAAAGTCGGAACGCACCCGAACAAACGGGGCGTTACATAATTAGTATTATATTTTTTTATTATGTTTTTTTTTCTGATACTCTAAGATAAGCGATTAGTACAATCGTCTCTTATGAGACAGTCGTTCTAAGGCATCCTTTCGGATGAGGTCGTCTACTTCCGAAGTGGTCACATCCGAGAACGAGGGACAATACAGCTAATCTATAAGTCACCTTTTTTGACTTTCCTGAAGACATGAAAACATCTAACACATGTTTGGATGGCAACAAGGCGGAGTTGGGGCGGGAACTACCCTCCACATCCCCATCCTCTTCCCCGCTTAGATTTATACTGCCGTCCCCATCCCATCCCCGCTCGGCGAATCAAAATTGTCCCCGTTCCCGTCGGATCCCCGCCTCCATCGGTGAATCCTCCCCATATACTATTCTCAACAGTCGATCCCCGTCGGAGAATCCCCATCCCCGTACAACTTTTTCGTCAAAAAATTAAATCAAAGATAGAAAGCTCCACTATGTTGTTATTTGCAATAAAAAAACTATAATACAAAGTAACAATTGAATTTATAATACAAAATGATTTCATCTAAGTTCTACTAATATTATAACTAACAAATTTATATAGAAATTACCAATTTTGACAATTTTTATAGAAAATATGTCTTACAAGTTGTATACTATAATATAACTTGTAAGACATAGTTTCTATAAAAGTTGTCAAAATTGTTAGTTATACAATTATAAATAACTTACATTATATTTTATTTTATTTTTTATTTATATAAAGGCTAAAATAATTAGTTATACATATTATACAATTATAGAAAATTATATATTAACAGGGGGGGAATATTCTATTACGGGGAACTCCGATGAAAAACATCATGGGACATTCAGTGGGGATCTCCATATGGAAATCCGGCAGGGTATCTCAACGGTAAAATCCGGTGGGGATCTCTACGGGAAAATCCGGCGGGACGGGGACACATGTCCCCGCTTCCCTCCCATCCCCTTTCGGGGAATTATTTTTTACTCCATCCCCGTTTATAATCCTCATCCTCATCCCCGTATCGGAGAATTCCCATGGAGAATGGGGATTATCCGCCCCATTTTCATCCCTAAACACATGGGAACGACGAAATCATGTTAGCAATATCGAAAACTAACAAGTCAATTTCCCACGGAGGTTTCCAAATATTTTTGATTGAGTTGATAATTGTGAGATTGTCTTCCTCAATTTCAAGGTCATTGATGCCCAACTCAAAGACTTTACTCAAACCCTCCCTTAGCGCACATGCTTCAGCATGTAGGTCAGTCGTGTTTCCACATTGCTCATAGTGTAGGGTAGTAGTTGAGGTCTTGTGGTCCCACAAGATAAATTCAAGTGCACAATTCCCATTGTTAAGTCTAGACCCATCGAAGTTGAGTTTGAGGAAGTCTCTTTCCGGTTTTTTGAGTGATTTTATCCGGCGCCGGCGTAGAGGCCGGCGCCGGCGCATTGCGAGTGCGCGCAAGGGCTCGCGCACTCGCAATGCGCGCGCGCGAGGGAGGGCGTAGGCGCCTTGCGCATGCGCGCAGCGAGGAGCGCTGGCGCTGCGCGCCCAGCCCGCCTCCGCGCCTATTTAAGGAGGTGCGGAGGCCAGCCTCCCTTGCCCTTTTCTTCCCCGCTTCCGCTCCGCGTTCTTTGCCCTCGCCGCGCACTTCCGTTGCCCTAGATTTTTTTTTTCGCTTTTTTTATCCATTTCTTTTTTTTTTCGATACGTCCAACAATGGAGGAAGATTCAGCTATCGAGAGATCTAGGAGTAGACCACTTGTGAATCGATTCCAGGTTAGTTAATATTGTTTTTTTATTGTTTATTTATTTTTTGCATTATACTTGAAACTAGTTAGTTTAGTTAGGTTCGGTTAGTTAGGAATAATTGAAATTGGATTAATTTCGATAGTTAGTAGTATTGAAACTATTTAGTTTAGTTAGGTTTGGCTAGTTAGGAATAATTGTAATTGGACTATTATCGATAGTTAGTATTATTGAAAGTACTTAGTTTAGTTAGGTTCGGCTAGTTAGGAATAATTGTAATTGGACTATTATCGATAGTTAATATTATTGAAAGTACTTAGTTTAGTTAGGTTCGGCTAGTTAGGAATAATTGTATGATAGTTAATGTAATATATATATATATATATATACACTATATATTAACAATATATATGTATATGATTATAATAATAACAATATTTTATATATAATTATATATATACATTTATAATATATGTATATAATAGAAAAATAAAAATTTGAGTTAAAAAAATATACAGCATATGTTGAGGACTGTCAGTGAGAAGAGGAAGAGGGCTAGTAGATTAGTCACAGCTTCCGCCCGTCGAGAGGCTGTAGCTCGACGAGTTAGACTTGCATCGACATCCGTTCAGGCACCTGTAGATGCAGCTGTAGAGGCATCCGTTGAGGCACCTGTGGATGTACCTGTGGATGCACCTACAGATGCAGAGGTTCATGCACCTGTAGATGCAGCTGGCGAGGAGGATGTCGTACCTATTTCACTTACTGCTGATTACGACACGGAGGATTCTGCGCACGATATGTCTCATTTAGATGATATACTAGAGGATGAGCATAAGGAGATACGAGTTGAGGTAGAGCAGCAGCAGGACATACCACAGCCGAGGGAGCCGGACGACTTACCTGAGCATGTACGTGATGAGGAGCAGGTAGAGGAGGACGTACCTCCTCCTTTATTGACATGCTATGCTGACCACAAAGCCAGCGTTATATGGGACGGTATGGCTTCTCCCGTGATTAAAGTTGTTCGGAGGCTCGACGCATTCAGTAGATTACGTGAGTGGCGACGAGATGTAGATGACGCATTTTCATGGTTTGGATTAGCTAGACGCAGCGGACTGACGGATTTGGAGGACGTACAGTTTGGCGGCGTCGATCATTGTCTGATTACGGCGTTTGTCGAGAGGTGGCACCCAGAGACAAACACATTTCACATGCCATGGGGGGAGATGGGAATAGCGCTACACGATGTTCAGATCATTATAGGACTACCAGTTGATGGAGATGCATTGGTGACTTCCGTCGATGATAGTGTACGACTTGATTGGCTAGTTCAGCGTCTTGGCTTATCACCAGCAGAGGCTAGACGTCAGACTTCACAGCTATTCTGCGATACTATTAGGCGTAGAGCCGCTGAGATGTTGGCCCT
This sequence comes from Fagopyrum homotropicum, assembly GCA_033239125.1. Classification (NCBI taxonomy): domain Eukaryota; kingdom Viridiplantae; phylum Streptophyta; class Magnoliopsida; order Caryophyllales; family Polygonaceae; genus Fagopyrum; species Fagopyrum homotropicum. Next base: position 32,690,325 of record BSWB01000003.1, read on the forward strand.
TCCAGAGCCTCCACATGACACTATTGCATCTGCATATCTGTTATTGTCCATATCGTCGACTTTGGTAGTCGACAAGTCTACCAACAAGATGCGAGGATGGCTTATTGATCTAGTACGAGATCATTTGAGGACAGACGCGTATGCTTGGGGCACCGGGACCCTTGCTTATCTTTACAGATGTTTGGGGGACGCCACCAGGAAGAGGGTGACGACGATGGCAGGATGTACTTCCCTGTTACAGGTGTGTTGTCGTAAATATTTTCCTTAATATAACGTCACTTTATTAATAAGTTATTATTAATTAATAAAAGAATTTGTACAGTTTTGGATTTACGCACATTTCCCGTCATTGGGATGTGCCGCTGTGGAGGATCCGGATATGCTAGGTCATGCACGGTGGTGTTTGAGACTTTCTGTCCCGAAGACTCCGTCTATTACCGTAGAGAGGTTACACTCCTTACGAGCTCAGTTGGACCAGATGGCGGAGGATGTGTGCTTTACCCTGTATGATGAGCGGGTGCTTGATTTTGGCGTAGAGCATGGTGTTTCTCGGTATCGGGGTATCATACGGATATCCGACATAGAGGAGGCGTATATGCCGGACCGTTTCTTGCGACAGTTTGGATACGTACAGACAGTGCCTCTACCCCGTATTCCTCCCATTCATGTGATTCGTCCGGCGACCGGACGTGGATCTAGGCTTTCATATCCTCTCTCATACGATCGTTGGGCATCCCGCCATCTGGAGGAGACCAGAGTTTCACTAGTTGGATTGATACCAGCTACCTCTCCTTGGCTCGTCGATGATGCGTACATGTCTTGGTATACGGTCCATTGCCATCCGTACGTCTTGCCGACGTCCATTGCACTCCAGTTACCTATAGACCGTCCCCCACCTGTTCCGGTTTCACATCAAAGAGTACGTTTGTTTTTAACATTTAAATTACTCTTTATTTTAATTTTCAATTATGTTAAAATTTTATTTTCTGTATTGCAGCGTCTTCACATTCTTATAGGAAATTTACGAGAGATGCAGGCTCGCGGTCTTCCGTATTCTGCAGAGGATATAGATCACATGATAGCGGAGGCAGTTAGACGTACGCCTCCTGTGGCTCCATCTCAGGTCCGGGCTACACAGCATCCTCCAGCTCCAGCACATTTGTAGTTGTAGTTTAAAACACATTCCGATTCTATATTTTGGATGGATAATACACTTGAGCGTATGTTTTTTTTTTATACTGTTATGTTTATTTTGGATGGATAATATGTATTGTTTTTTACTTTTGATGTTTTCCTAAGTTTTTTAGCGATTTTATTTCCCTTAAGTGTCAGTCAACTATTTCAAACTACTAAAATACAATGAGAACCATATATGAAACCGACTAAATCAATGTTGTCAACAAGTACAATAAAAACGTCTAAAACACAATGAGAACCATATATGAAACCGACTAAATCAATGTTGTCAACAAGTACAATAAAAACGTCTAAAACACGATTTCAAGTAAAGTTTCTCAAAACGGCTAAGAAGAAAATTTTATTACAAAAAACGAAGAAATGTTTAACAATGTAGTGAATGTTTAAATAACTTACGCATTTGTCGTTCGTGTGCCGAAATGATGATGTAGGTCAGTCCATGCTCGAACGATTGCCTCCTTGTACGGGTCAAGCCAAGTCGTCTCTAGATAGGTCATTAACCTCGGAGATGATTGCCAATAGTCTCTCATTTCCAACAAACGGCGTTGGTAGCTTCCAGGGGATCTTGACTCGAACAAGGCATGACAATGGGATATGAAGAGTGCTTCCGCTTCCTTATTGCGCAAAACAAGTGCCGCTCTGTTAACTATATTGCACTTTATGTGAAACGTGCACAATATATGCTTCACCTCGGGAAATACTACACCCAATGCGCTTATAAGACCAAGCTCACGATCAGTGGCAATCACCTCCGGCGTCTTTCCGTATAACAAATGCCGGACCCTCCTCAAAGCCCACTCGTAATGATCTCTATTCTCCTGTGCCATGAACACAAAAGCAATTGAGAATGTCTTCTTGGTGCTAGTGATGCCTACGATCTCCAACAATGGCATATTGTACCTAAAAGTAATACGAAACAAAGACTGAGTTACAATTTCTGAGGAAAATAAGAATGAGTGTATGAAATAAAATAAAAATGTGGCTTGAATTGAAGCTTACTTGTTGGTCTTATATGTCGAGTCCATCACAATAACATAGGGAAACATGTTGAGCAAATGCCTCGAGTCGGGATGTGAGATGAAGAAATCAATCACTTCATCGGAATCTTGACTTCTCCGAGTGTTTACATAGTATCCACGTTCCCTCAACGTGTGAAGTGCTTGTTGTAATGGAGATCTTCCTTTGGCTTGTTCCATTCTAATCTTCAAACCGGTGTTGTAAACTTGACGGATGGAGGTGACATTGTCGGGATCCTCTAATTGTACGGATTTTAATATATGTCTCGGTTTTAAGCCAGAATTCAATTCACGCTCCACCTTTCGGGTCTGCTTCGGAGTCATACGTCCAACATATGCATGACCTCTTAACACCGAAGGAATGATATGGTTGTGGATTCCACATACAACCCTCACCGTCCACTTTTCCTCTTCAATTTGGGTTCCTACAAGCTCAAACAAACACATACACTTCTTCGAGTTTTTTTTCCGACTAGAACTTGGAACATGATCGGGATCTACGTCTTTTTCTTTTCTCGGTCCTCCGTGTCTATCACAACCCAATTGTAGGATACGAAAACCCCTTCTATCCAACCATGATTTTTTAATGACCAACACCATATTCATAGCGTTGGCCACATACCGAGCCCATCCCAAAAAGTTCTCTCTATCCGCAAAATATCCATGAAGCTCAAATTTTGAAGAATAATTGGTACCGAGAGCACGAGAGTAATCCATAAGAACCTAAATAAAAATAACATAGAATATTATTTTACAAAAACACATCATTTTATTCTTGCATTGCTAATTCTATGATTTCGATTCTCTATTCTAACATTGCTAATTCTATGATTCCGATTCTCTATTCTTGCATTGCTAATTCTATAATTCCGATTCTCTATTCTAAAATTGCTAATTCTATGATTTCGATTCTCTATTGTAACATTGCTAATTCTATAATTCCGATTCTCTATTGTAACATTGCTAATTCTATAATTCCGATTCTCTATTCTAACATTGCAAATTTTCCGACAAAATAAAACGACATAACGGTAAAGTATAAAATTGAGTTTGTACACTTACTTCAAGTTTTGCGAGAATTTCTTCCGGATCACTATATTTTTCAATATCGAACGGCATCATCGAGCTTTCACCATCGGATTCTACATCAACTTCATCGGAATACGACGACATTTTAACGACTTTTTTCTTTACGTTTTCTAACTTGTGGATGAAGGTGAAGGAGTCTCATATGTAATTATATAGGCTCGAAAAATGCCCAACGGCTATATTCCCCCAACGGCTACAAACCCAACGGCTACATTTTCGAAAGGGTAACGGGCAAGAGGACGCGCATGCGCAGCGCGCATGCGCGTCCTCTTGCGCGCGGGCGGACTCCGCCTCTATGAAGGCGCGAGTCCGCCCGAATAGTAGCCCTGGGTTTTTTCCATGAGATGTTTTTTGATTTCCTTTTTTCTCTAGTATGTTGGGTTTTTGTTTCTACTGCTTCTTAGTTGCCTCATTCCATGCTTTAATCTGGTTTTGTGCATTAAGGTTTGTGTTTTGCGGCTTAGTGTTATTAAAGGTGCATTGGTTTCTCATGAACTAGACGTTCCATCAGGTGACTGACAACTCAGTTAAGTATTTAGTCCAATTTTTTTCTCAGAAAAAGAAGAATATCTAGTATGTTAGTTGATGAAAGGTCAACAATTTGCAAAATGTGTTTAATTTTCTGGTTTGTAATGTTATCTATTATGAAAGAGCATTTCAAGAACAAGTGTTTAGCACTTTCGAACGGGTATTGGCAAAGAGGACAATGCATTGATATTGCTACTTTTTGTTTTTCCAATCTTATATCTATTAAAGGAGGAGCCTTTATTGCCACGTGTTAACGCCGGATTTCTTGAAGCCTAAAAAATTATTTTAAAAAATGATTTTTAAATGTTATATAAATTGAAAATTGATCTTTAAATTCTTTAAAAAATATTTAAATAAATATTTTTATAAAAATAGTTTTTAAACTTTTACGAATTTTCTTATCTTATATCTATTAAAGGAGGAGCCTTTATTGCCACGTGTTAACGTCGGATTTCTTGAAGCCTAAAAAATTATTTTAAAAAGTGATTTTTAAATGTTATATAAATTGAAAATTGATCTTTAAATTCTTTAAAAAATATTTAAATAAATATTTTTATAAAAATAGTTTTTAAACTTTTACGAATTTTCTTATCTTATTCTTATTCTTATCTTATCTTATATCTATTAAAGCAGAAGTCTTTATTACCACGTGTCAACGCCATGTTTTCCGAAGCCTAAAAAATTATTTTAAAAAGTGATTTTTAAATCTATTATACATACTAAAAGAGAGTACATGATTTGATGACGTGACACGCTTCCCACAGCAATCAAATGGAGCTCCCACAATTTTTTGGTCAATAAATCTTTATTTTTTTAAGCCAAAAATTTTTTTTTTACTAAACTAACATATTGCTATTCAAAATTATACGTAACTTTTTTTTGGAGATTCTCCAAGATCTTATAGGCCAATTAATCTTTATTTTTTATGTCAGAAAACAAACTGGTCAAAAAATATTTTTTTATTAAAGTATAAAAATTTTATAAAACAAACTGGTAAACACTTTTCAGCACAAATAATTAAGAATATTAAAAAAAATCCTTCTTTTATGTTTTTAAAAGATTTGTTTAAAAGATAGCCAAAATCTTTGATTATTTTGTAAAAAAGAAATTAAGACTCCATATTTTTATCGGATTAAATTTTTTTACTAAATCTCGAATTAAGCCAATAACTTTTTTTTACTAAACCTTAATTATTTTGTAAAATATGAATTTTGTTATCCCACATCGGTTATTAGAGAAGGATGACACTTTGACAACATGTATAAATAGACCTCAAATTTTTGAAGATTATACAAATCATACATTTTCGGACCTTTTGGTCATAATCAAGTTTAATACTTATTATACCGGATTAGCATTTATATGTGGAGTGAATTGTTGTGACCCACTAATTCGCAGGTCGTTTTGATCAAATGATTTTTGGGTCGTTTTGATCTAATGATTTTTGGGTCGTTTTGATCTAATGATTTTTAGATCGTTTTGACCTACAGATTTTTGGATCGTTTTGACCTAAATTTTTGGGTCGATTTGACCTAATAATTTGTGGGTCGTTGTGACCCAATAATTTGTGGGTCGTTGTGACCCAATAATTTGTGGATCGTTATGACCCACAAATTTGTGTGTCATTGTGACCTATTGATTCGTGGATCGTTGTGACCTACTGATTCGTGGGTCGTTGTAACCTACTGATTCGTGGGTCGTTGTGACCTAATAATTTATGGGTCGTTGTGACCTAATAATTTATGGGTCCTTGTGACCTACTAATTTGTGGGTCATTGTGACCTACTGATTTGTGGGTTGTTTGTGACCTACTAATTTGTGGATCGTTGAACTATTAAATTCGTAATTCTTATTTTATCAATATAATAAATATACATCTATATACTTACTAAAACAAAAAAAATAATTCTTGACGTGTCAGCCCAAGTTTTTTCTCTAATTAAACTTTTGGGAAATTCCGGATGGTACCCTCGTGGTTTGGGGTATTCCGGATTTTGCCCAACAGTTTTTTCAAGTTCGGATGGTACCCTTAAGTTTATGTTGTTTTCCGGATTTTGCCCAAATTCATTACACTTTTTTAAATTCCATTAAAAACTTACAAAAGAAAATAAACTAAATTAAAAAACAAATTAAAATAGAAAGAATAATTTATTTATTTTAAAAATAAAGTAAAACAATAATTTTTTAAAAAAAAATATTTTATATTAATTTAAAAATAAATAAATAAGATAATTTTTTAAAAATTCAAAAAAATTAGTGTTTTATTTATTTTAAAAATAAATAATTTGGATTAGCATTTTTTTAACAAAATCTAAAAACATAAGTGTTATACTTTATTTAAAAAATAAATAAAATAAGGACTCTTTCAAAAAATTTAAAAAAAATCACTGTTTTAATTTATTATTAAAATAAATAAATAATTTTTCTATTTTATTTATTTCACAAAACTAAAAGAAAGAAAATAAAGTAATATTAAAAAAATTAAAAAAATAGAAAACTGATTTATTTTATTTTAATAATAAATTAAAACAGTGTTTTTTTTATATTTAAGAGAATTCTTATTTTATTTATTTTTTAAAATAAAGTATAACATTTATATTTTTAGATTTTGTTCAAAAATGCTAATCCAATTTATTTATTACTTGATTTGTTTTGAATTTTTTAAAAATTATCTAATTTATTTATTTTTAAATCAATATAAAATATTTTTTTATAAAAAAGTTTTTGTTTTACTTTATTTTTAAAATAAATAAATCATTCTTTCTATTTTAATTTGTTTTTTAATTTTAGTTTATTTTGTTTTGTATGTTTTCAGTAGATTTTAAAAAAAAATTTAGTGAATTTAGGCAAAATCCGGAAAACAACATAAACTTAAGGATACCATCCGAACTTGAAAAAACTGTTGGGCAAAATCCGGAATACCCCAAACCACGAGGGTACCATCCGGAATTAACTTTTTATTAAATTACGAATTAAGCTAATAAATCCTTTTTTTACTAAACCATAATTAGCCTAAATTTTTTTTAATTAGTTCCAAATTTAAAGTATTTTATTTGGATTACTAATTAATTCCGATTACAATAACATTTCCTCTTCTTTTAATTTTTTTTCCAAATATTTAAAATTAAAAGATATTGTTCATAAGCCTATCTCATACCCGTAAGCTTAACTTCCTTCTAATGCTGACGTGGCGCTCCACATTTTTATCGGATTAAATCTTTTACTAAATCACGAATTAAGCCAATAAATTTGTTTTTTTACTAAACCTTAATTATTTTTTATAATATGAATTTTGTTATCCCACATCGGTTATCAGATAAGGATGACACTTTGACAATATGTATAAATAAACCTACAAGGTTTGAAGATTATAAAAATCATACATTTTTAGACCTTTTGAGTCGTTGTAACCTACTGATTTTTGGGTCGTTGTAACCTACTGATTTATAGTTTGTTTTGACCTAATAATTTGTGGGTCGATTTGATCTGATAATTTGTGGGTCGTTGTGACGCACTGATTTGTGGGTCGTTGTGACCTATGAATTTGAGGTAGTTGTGACCTATGAATTTGTGGGTCGTTGTGACCTATTGTTTCGTGGGTAGTTGTGACCTATTGATTTGTGGGTCGTTGTGACCTACTGATTCGTGGGTCGTTGTGACCTACTGATTTGTGGGTCGTTGTAACCTACTGATTTGTGGTCGTTTGTGACCTACTGATTTGTGGATCATTGAACTATTAAATTCGTAATTCTTACTTTATCAATATATTAAATATATATCAATATAATTTACAAAAACAAAAGACAATAATTCTGACGTGGCGCCCCACGTTTTTTCTCGGATTAAAATTTTTACTAAATCACGAATTAAGCTAATAAATTCTTTTTTTACTAAACCATAATTATTTTGTAAAATATAAATTTTGTTATCCCACATCATCGGTTATTAGAGAAATATGATAGTTTGACAACATTTATAAATAGACATATAAGGTTTGAAGATTATACAAAGCATACATTTCTGGACCTTTTGGTCAGAAACAAGTATAATACTTATTCATACCGGATTAGTATTTGAATGTGGATTGTTGTTACCTACTAATTCGTAGGTCATTTTAACCTGATGATTTGTGGGTCGTTTTAATCTAATACTTTGTGGGTCGTTGTGACCTATTGATGCTTGGGTCCTTGTGACCTAATGATTTGTCGGTCCTTGTGACCTAATGATTTGTGGGTCCTTGTGACCTATTAATTTGTGGGTTGTTGTAACCTATTAATTTGTGTGTCGTTTGTGACCTATTGATATGTGGGTCGTTTGTGACCTACTGAGCTACTGATTTTTGAATCGTTGTGACCTACTTATTTGTGGGTCGTTGTGACCTACTGATTTGTGAATCATTGTGAGTTGTGATCTACTAATTTGTGGGGGTCATTGTGATCTACTAATTTTCGTTGTGACCTACTGATTTGTGGTTTGTTTGTATGTAACAGTCAAAAATCGAAGATGACCTAATCGAGAATTTAAAGGAATTAAATCCGTTTTAATACGAGATACCTCTCGAGGTAACTTGCTCCTAGATGATATTACAACCCGGTGTTATTTGGAGCATTTGGGAGCTTCAATTAATAAAAATGCAGTTGAGAAAAATGATCAGGACATCGGACATGTCCTAGATATGAAAAAACATAGAAAGGCAAAACGGCCAAACGAGTCGCTATTTCGTTTCTTAGCGGCTAAGAAAGACGGCTTAGCAATACGCGTTTCTCGAGACAATTGCGGAATAATTATCCATACAATATTCCATATTTATTATTCCAATTTCGAGAAGTTTGGAGAAAGGGGCTTAAACCGCTTTCGGATCGGTGAAAGGATAATTATCGACTCCGCTAAAGGATAATTATCGTCTTCGCTATAAATAGCGGAAATAACGTTTATTAATTCATTTCCTTTCACGTTTTCTCGTAAAAGCTCTGATTTCTCTCAATCTTCAAACTCAGATCTACTCTTCGTTTCTAATCCGATTTCAAATCCGTTTGAGTTTTTGGATTCCTCTCTTCATTCTCTTCATTTTGGTACCGAGTTTCTACATTTCCGAGCAAGGGAAGGTCTGGTCGAGCATATATGATACTAGGGAGGTTCCGTCGCTCAGATTCCGGTGAATTTGATGGTGTCCGAGCGTAGCCTGCGTCGTTGTGATTCCGAATCTTCTTTCGGATCGTCAATCGGGTTAGTAACGAATAAGTTATGAATTTATTCGTTTTCCGTATTGCGATTTAGCCTAAATTGACCTTAGGCTTGTCAAAATGGATAATTGGAAATTCCATTATGCTCGTTACTTTATTCTGGTGATTATGGGCTGTTTGTTTGATGAGATTTGATGACAGGTGGGTTCAGAAATTGCTTGCGGGCAAAACGTTGTTCTGGCGAAATTTAATTAATTAATTAAAGTTTAATTAATTAAATTAGGATTCTAGAAAATGCTATAAGCTAATTAAATTCAAGGAATGAATTTAACTGGTGTTTGAAGCGAGAAATTTAATACAAGGAATATGATATTCTCAACAGGTGTTGTTGAAGGTTTTGGTTAACTATAGCTTAGTCTTTGTGAGCGTATCCAAGCACGATAAAGGAGGATAGTCCGAGTGGGAAACGGACTCAATAGTTGGTTTGCGAGGTTTTATTGTTCTTACCTGCGAGGTAAGTGTATATGAATTACACTTGGTTAATATATGTTATGTATTTAATATGCCATGATTTTATGCATGCTTGTGTGTATATATATCTGTTTGGTATGGTTGTATGCATGCTTATATGTATATGAGTGAGACGACGATGATGATGAATTGATATTCTTTATGAAAGCATGCATGAGGTACATGAGATGATAATGGAAAGAATGTGATGAAAGAATATGATGAAAGCATGAATTTGAATTATGATATGGAAGTGATAATATAGGATGGTAATTGATTAATTAGCTCAATTGGGTCCCGCACGGGTTTCCGGGGGACGAGGTCGCTATCTGATCTACAGGGGGCCTCAGAGGTCGCTACCTGATCTACAGGGGGCCTCAAGATAAGAAAAACAGTCAGGGGTCGCTACCTGATCTACAGGGGGCCTCAAGATAAGAAAAATAGTCCAAGATCGCAACCTGATCTACAGGGGGTCTTAGGACAAGATGGCCGAGGTCGCTACCTGATCTACAGGGGGCCGAGGACGCTATCGGGTTGGCCAACCGAAAGAAAAAAAAAGAAAGAAAGAAAAGAAATACGAAAGCAATGAGAAAATATATCGTACGATCAGTTGGAGCTAGTTAGTTAATTATCACCTATGCATCGATGCAATCGAGTCTAGCATGTTATATGTTATGTTATGATTATTTATATGTGATGAGATGATATGAGATGTTTATATGAGATGATATGTTTATATGTGATGTGTGATAACATGCTTGAATGTTTATGTAAAATGTGATGTGAATGGTTATGGAATTATATGTGAATGTGGATATGTATGCATTGATCGACTTTGGAATGTGAGGAAGGGTATAGAGTGTCCTTTGGGGACGGGATATTAGATACTTATATATATTGGGAGAGTGCGATTTGTATACCCTTACTGAGCGTGTGGCTCATTGTTGTTATATCCACATATTTTTCAGCTACTCAGACTCGACCTGATCAAGGCAAGGACGTTGGACCCAACACCTGGATTTGAGATCATATCAGGTGGGCTGTTATGGGATGCTACCGCCTAGGATGTTTTGCATGGTTTTAAAACAGTTGTGTTTTGGTTAAACGGAGTTTATGACGTATGTTAGTATGTATAAATGTTGTGAATATGGTTGTAAGATAAAGTTTTAAAAATTTACGTTTTCCGCTTTTCCGCTTATTGTTTTAAACAGGGTTAATTAATTGGTAATCAACTAGAAATGAAATAGGGGTGTCACATTGTACCTACTCATTTGTGGGTCGTTTGTGACCTACTGATTTGTGGGTCGTTTGTGACCTATTAATTTGTGGACCGTTAAACTATTAAATTCGTAATTTTTATTTTATTAATATACTAATTATACATATATATTCTATATACTTTACTAAAACAAAAGTCACTAATTCTGACGTGGCGCCCCCATTTTTTTCTCGGATTAAACTTTTTACTAAATCACGAATTAAGCTAATAAATCTTTTTTTTAATTAAACCATAGTTATTTTGTAAAATATGATTTTTGTTCTTCCACATCGATTATGAGGAAATGATGACACTTCGAAAACATGTATAAATAGATGTAGAGTGTTTGAGACTTATAAAATTCATACATTTATGAACTTTTTGGTCAAAATCAAATATAATACTTAGTATTTGCATGTAATCATTGTGACATACTAATTTTTTGGTTGTTTTGACCTAATGATTTTTGGGTCGTTGTGACCTAATGATTTTTTTGGTTGTTTTTTTACTAATTGAATTCGTATCAGATTATGGTATTTTTAAATTATATAATTATGCTTTTTCTTTAAATTATTATTTATTAAATAATAAATTAGATTTTAAAAAAAATTTTTTAGTGTAAAACTTATTAATGATCAACACATGGGTTACGAGGTCTCATTTACTATGTAATACTTAACGCGTTATTTATACGAGCTCATAACATATAACTAATAAAGTTAACAACATATAATATAGTAAAAAAATGTAATATGATAAACTATTTTATTAACAAACCCGCACAAGGTGCGGGATATACACTAGTGTTAATATAAATTGAAAATTGAATTTAAATTTTTAAAAAATATTTAAATAAAATTTTTTATAAAAATAACTTTTAAACTTTTATGGATTTGTTTACCAAGAAGCATATCTTAACAAATCAATTTAAAATATTTAATTAATTAGAAGAGATAAATATTGAAAAGAGAATTAAAAATCATAATAATGATTATAATTTTATTATCCGGATTTTTATTTTAAAAAAATATACATATAAATTTCTAAGTATTAAATATTTATTAATACTCAACCCGCACAAAGTGCGGGTGATACACTAGTTTTTTCTTAGTTGGAAGCCCGTTCATCGAAAACTTCCATGTAAGTTTTTTACTTTTTCCATGATATTCATAATTTTTTTATTATGTTATTATTAGATATTTTGTTAATTTGTAATTTAATTTAAATTAATTTTTTAAATTATGAAATAAAATAAAATATATTTGTCATTAACACAAATAGAATTTTACGTTCATTCAATTCTGTAAAATAAATATATTAAAAATTAATTTAAATAGATGATTACATAATATTTTTATAGAATTAATATTGGATGTTGTCCATAAAATACTTTCCATTTATCAGTTTATCACCTTAAAATACTAAACAATTTGGAAACTATTTGTGCCATAGTGCCATTGGATCAAATGAGAAAATACAATTATTGGGCTTATAAAGCCCAGAGATCAAGGCCCAACCCACCAAAAGGTTTTCTGACTTCTCCCGCCTTTCTTATGCCCAGTATAGAAAAATCCCAGTCTCACACCTCCACGCTTTCTTTCTCGAACGAAGACAAGCCGATTCGATTCGGTTAGTTAGATGAAGATCAACAAAGCTAGCGATCTCAATTCCATTTCCGTTCTTCCTCGGCCTTCTAGGTTTGCTCCTGAAATTCTGTTTCTTCTTTTAGAACTTCCATTTGTTTTCAATTGTTTTGTTTGCTGAAAAAAAGTTGACTCAGTTATTTGAATTTCGAAGGAGATTGAGCGGCATAAATCCAGGTCCGTCGACTTCGTTTCTCTGCGGTGTGGGAGGTGGACAAGCATCGCAAGTTCGATCGCAGCCGTCTCAGCAATCGTTCTCTCAAGGCATCTCGTCTCAACACGGGATGTTCTCGCAGTTCTCTCAGAGCTCGCACGAAGAGGTTATCACCAATGATCAGGTTCGTCTTTGCCTGTGTTTACGAATGTTGATTTCCAGTTTGTTTTTTTTTCCCCACCTGGTCATTCGTTTGTTACCATTGCGGTTATTTACTGCTTGTTGTTTTAAATTTTGATTCAATTCTTCATCTCTTCATTATCGTTGATGATGAAAGGAATCGGATCTATTTTCAGCTTCACTTTCATACTAGAATCGAAATTGGAGTTTTAATCCCGATTATTCATTTATGTTCCGTAATGTTGTTTTACACTGCGTCAATCCTGTAGTTTGTTTTTGCATTATTTCTCTACACTGTTCTTACAAATGATACGTTCTGATACTTCTACTGTTGAAGCGTTGAATAGTCTGTTCTCCATTTGAGGGGTTTTTTGTATTTCAATGCTTCAGTTATTGAAAGAGACCAAGTTTTACAGGAATAGCCTTCTCACATCAGTGTTGGATAGTTTTTTAAGCATCATCCCTACAGAGAATGTTAAATTTGATTTGGATCGTGTAAAATTTGTTTTGAGAACTGTGTTGATATTACTGTCTGGACTCTATCCTTGACCTAACCTAAGCGTGTAAAACCGCTCACCTTCGTTTTTTTTTTTGTATTTTTTGTGACGATTAGACAAATCTTTATTGTTTTATTGTAAGCTAGCCGTGAGCACTTTATGATTGAATGCCTGTTAGAAGAAGAATCATGTATTCGGATGTGGAAGCTTAGCCGGTTAGCATCTAGAATAAAATTCAAGATCTTAGTATTCAGCTGTGGAAGTGTTATTATGCTCCATTTGACTAATCACATAGTATCATTTGCAGAGGTTTGGTTCTCAGGAAAGAGAACTTTCAACTAAGAGAGTTTCCTGCTTGGTTCCACCCACTTATTCTAGAGAAGAGAGTCAAATGCCAATTTCAAGATCTTCCAACAATGTTATCCGCAAATGGAGCTCCAATTCTAGTCAAGATCACAAAGGTATTTGTAGTCTTATTGTTTGTTAAACCAAGTTTCTAGCATAATTTGCTTTGATTTCAAATATGTGATGCTTTTTCATTATGCTGAATCATTGTGTTTTAAACGACCATGTTAATTGAAGCTGTTCACTTAAAGCACATGTGACAGACATGCCTTCAAATTTGCCTTTTAATTTACAATCCCTTACTATATGTTCCTCTACAGGTCAGTCAAGTGAAGAATTTGAGCACAGAATGACTGTGATTGAAACATCAGTGAGTAGGATAGGAATGATTTTGGACTCTGTTCAGAATGACGCTATGCAGGGAAATAAGGGAACAAAGGAACTATCAATCCAGTGTAAGTTCACCCTCAGGTTTCAGGATTCTGTGAAAACAACATAACAGATATTTAGAGCTGCAATTTACTAGTTCACAGGATGATCGAAATGACAGAAATGCAGTCAGTGTCCAACACTGCTAAATTAATTCTGTACTATAAAATCAATAAGCAGGCTATCAAATAATGATTTTCGTTCATTCTTCTCGTGAGTTGGGTCTGTCAAATATGATTTTCAATCATTCTTCTTCCATTGAAATGCAAAGTATTCGACTGTTTTAAGCAACTGTATTGAACCCTCAAATACAGAGTTAATGCTGTATGATTGTTGGTGCTATTTTATATCTCGACTAATTACTGTGAGCTATAAAATGAAGACTTTACCATGTATATGTAGACAAAAAATAGGTATGATGCTTTTATATTTTCTTGGAAATTAATATTGTCTAAACTATAACGCGTTAATGCTCAGTGGAAGTCCTGCGGCAGAAGACTACTGCTCTTGATGATTCCATCCACCAACTGGTCAGCACAACTTTCTCAGTCTGGGAGGTTTTGTATACAATCTACATTATTTCCTCGTAAGATAGTTGATACAAAATTCATCTAACTTATTTAGAATCGGAGACAAGAAGACATTCAAACCAGCTTAGAGGGAGGCTTTAAGTCAATTTTTGACCAACTTAACAAATCTACTCTTCAAGATAAGTCACAAGAGATTCTGCCAGTAGTTCGAACCTTACCAGATCAGATTGAAGGATCTCTGCAGAGAGTCAAAAATGAAATCTTGAAATCATTGTCTTCTGAGATGCAGGCATGTTTTGTTTTTTCACTAATCAATATAATCGTTTATATACATTTTTCACGTCCAAAGGAAACATGAAATTACATATGAACATCTTTAATAGAAGTTCTATTTTATTCATAAGTTTCACCACTTCAGTATCAGCCAAGTTGAATATAATTTGTCGTCTTATATTTGCATCAGTTCAAGGATAGCTTATAATTCCACTTATGAGAAAATTGTTTCATTGTGCTAACAAAAGCAGGAAATCATATGCAGCATAAAGGCCTCAAATCAACAATTCACCTCTGCTTATCTTCAACCAAAGGTTTGTCATCGCAATTTTTAAAGATGTGTCATATGACCTGGCAGGATATTGTGAAGATATCTTCTGTACTGATTAACCATATCTGTAATTTTCACAGCTTACTGGTCACGATTCTTCCTCTCAGTTCTTGATTGTGGAGAGGTTTGTTGCGAAAGTTACAACTTTCTAAATTATGTTAGCATTCTCTTTGTCTGACAGCATGAATGCAAGACAGAATTATACCGTGTTTTTTGCATATTTCCTGCAATTTAATTGTTTTTAAGATTATTAGTATCTGTACAAGAGTTGCAAAGCTTTGTTCTGCATCTTTGGACAACAAATGCTGAGATTTTTCTAACAATTTGTTATCTAATATATGTTGGACAGCTTTTACTTCTCTTTCATGCATGTTGCATTTATCCTGTTAAGTTTTAAAAAAGGTTTTCTCTTCAATGCCAGAGAACCTGCGCCAGTGGTAGTCTCTAAACAAGAACCTCCGATTCCAAAGATTGAAACAGGAAAATGGAAGACCGTTAAAACGGAAAAAGGTCCCTACAATGGAAAATTCTCTAAAGAGCAGAAGCATAAGGATTCCATAGAACGAGTATCCTCTCGATTTCTAAATCTTATATTTATATAGTTTCCCTTTCAAGCAAAGTAAACTATACACTCAAGATCATTTGCACTATATTGAAACTCCAGTTTTCTTCATTATGCCTTTTTTTGACATAAAATGAACGGTTGGCAAACCTCTTGCTTGTTTAAATATAATCAAACTCCACTTTGATCTTCTCTTTTTGGTGGTTCAGAATAAAAGAAACTCGTGGACTAAAGAATGGACCCTTCTAATCGATTCTGATGAGGATAATGGTGAAGATTGTTCAATTTTTCTAGTGGAAAAGGATAAAGGTATTGCAGACAAGCATACTTTCAACCTCTAATGACCTTAAGAGATAACATTGTGTTTTTAGGATTAGTTTTTTTTTTTTTGTTTCTTATCTTGTGCGTATGTTCTTTACCACGTTGTACAGAAAATTACGTGACAAAGGAAGAACCAGAAGAGACTCGAAGGATTCTAAGAAAAAGCCAGAAGAAGAAAGAGAAGGAACACTATAATCATAAACTGAAGGTACGTCCAACAAGCTCCATCTTCCCTATTATAGTACTGAGATTGTGTAAAATTGGAATTTTCTACAGTCGTACAAAGATTGCAAGCTACTCATTTCAGTGATTTCGCTTGATAACATTCAATATTTGATCAGTTCTAGGGTCTCACACTCTCAACTTGTTGTAAGTTGATGTAGAAAGATATATAACCATAGACTTGTCTCTTTGTAGACAACCTCTGTACTTAAACATAAAGAACCGTTTCATTGTTTGTTTTAACTATTATCTCAAACTCCTATAGATAGTTGATGTCATGGAATTTAAACCAATCTCCATCCGCACATGACAGCCTTTGATCCAGTCTATTACATCGTTACTCGAAATCAAAACCCTACATCCATGTGCTTTTCTAACTCTCACAAACTATTTGCACAAAATATCCCTTTACACTTATCCTCTTTAGGCCCCTCTACAAAACTGCTTTTACATTAAAATGCATCATGCAAAGCCTTTCTTTATAACCCCACGAGAGAGTCTTACATGTTATAGCATTGTATTTTTTTTCTCATTTTTTTTACTTTCTAAAGCCTACACTGATTTTGATCTTTCGAATTTAACTTGTACTTGCAGGCTGTTATGGGCATGTCATTGTCTCCATAAGATTAATCACACACTTCTTCCCTGTAAGTGTTTTTTTATCTTATCAGACACCATGATTCTTTAGTAGCCGTTAACCGGATATAATTCCATTCATGTTTCTGTGGATTATCACTAGCTGAAGTTTCTAATAGAAATTTCAACATAATAGTTTGATGGGATTTCTATTTTCCCAATAAATAATTAGGCATTTTTTATGGCTGTGTAAGTTTTGGACCATTATAAATTTCAACCCATTGAACTAATGGTATAGTACGTTACAAAGCCAGCCCATCAGTATCACAAATTGGGGTTGGCTTATTTGAAAACAACGTATTTGCCAACTATCTTATTCGGTACTTCTCCATTTTTTATATTAACATATGATAAACATTTTATAGTTGGATTTGTCACTTGTCCGCCAGCGTTGTTCCTTCTTCCCGGATTCATACACCACATTCCTTTACAAGTTCCCACCTTTCCGTGTTTTTGGCCTTACTTGAAAGTCTTTGAGATCATAAGAGTGTTATTTGACTTGGTGATCTAAATTGAAGTTTCACATGCTTGATTTTGACAATGCTTGGGTCGGGAGTTCCCATAACCATCATATGCTAGCGCAGAGAGACGCTACGGTTTGTCTTGAAGTTTAGGCAATTTATGAAGTTCCTTTGCTTTGCATATTTTAGTTCATGTGTATGAACGTTTTCAAGGATAAATGAAACAAGGTTTGAGGATGATCTATTGATTAGAAGCACGTTACCAAAAAGATTGTTTTGTTTTGTTTTGCATTCATATTTCATTCTCCCTTATGTTCTAAGCTTTTGAAAACCTTGCTTGGGGACAAGCAAGTGACAAGTATGGGGTATTTTGTTAGCATAAAATATGACTATATTTTAGGCACTTGTTTTATGTGTACATAGATAGGAGTTTGAAGCAATTGTAAGCTCTTTCACCCACTTTGTCGATATAGAGATCTACACTAGCTTTGTTTTGTTTATAGGTGAATAAAGGCTTGGATTGGAGCAAAATGTGAAAGGAAAGGAGTATTTGATCATGCTTGATGGCAAAGAGATGCTTTGGACAAGCTAAGGAAGGAGCATGAGTGAAAAACATCACGAAATAAAGGCTTTCACAAGAATTTGGATTTCCACGCCCTAAATTACGGCCGTGGATTTGGCAATGGATCGTGGAAAGTGAGTTTGAAGCACAATAGAAAGTTACACGGTCTAAACCACGGCCGTGAAAAGTTATGAGACCGTGATTTCCATGACGAAGGTGATGTGTCATATTTGCCACGTCAGCGACGGTTATTGGGATTGCCACAATTGAATACCTAGATCTTTAGGATTGTTGTTTTCCCAATATTTGCAAAACTTTTATACTTTTACTCGCTCGATTATTCGAAACTGAATTTGACTCACCAAATCCTTGAGTTAGATACTCTGGAATACTTGCATAACTACGCCGATCCGTACACTACGGGTTCGCTTTTGCTTAATTTCAGTTTTATAAATTTAAGACTTTGTGACGCACACTTTTAGGCGAACAAGTTTTTGGCGTTGTTGCCGGGGATTTGGTCTAGACCAAATTTCGATTCTCGGTTGTCGAGCTTGGAAGCTTTGCTTTTATTTGATATCTCTTTTTGAGTGATTTTTGCAGATTTTTTAGGTATATGCGAAAGACTAAATCTACCACAGATCTAGTTCCTGATCCAGAACTTGAGAAAACTTTGAGAAGAAAGTTGAAAGAGGAAAAGATGGCTGAAAACAATGAGAGAAATATCCAAGCGGAGTTGGATGAAGTTCAACTTCAACTTAAGTTGAGTGAAAAGGCTCGTATGGAAGAATTGAAGCGTCATCAATTCCAAATAGATGAGCTCAAGGCTATGATGCTGGACATGAAGTTGGAGATGAATGATGCTAAGAAGAAGAAGGTCAAAAAACCTAAGTCCATTAGAGATGAATCATCCGACGATGAGGATGATGATATGCCGCCACTTGAGGACATTGATCCGGTGATCCAGCCCGTTCGTAACAACCCTAGACCACCGGTTGTTCCTCTCATTCCCGCTGGAGACGTGAGAGTTGCTCATGAAGGGGATGAGCCACGGACTCTTGGGCAAAGAATGGATCCAATTTAGAAACCGCGCCGTCTAGGTGTGAATTTCGGAGCTGAGGATATCCAGGAATTCAGTTTTAGCCCGCAAATTATTACCATGGTACGCCAAAGTCAATTTGGTGGAACGAGTGCTGAATCTCCACACCAACATTTGCAGAATTTTGAGATTCTCATGGAGACATTGAAGCCGAAAAGGGCCAACAACAACAACTACAAGATCAAACCGTTCTTCTTCTCTTTGAAGGACAAGACTTTGTCTTGGTATCAAGCTCTTCCAACTGGAAGGCTTAACACATGGGATGATCTATCTTCGGAGTTCCTCACCAAGTTCTTTCCGCCATCCAAGACGGCGGAGTTGAGAGGTAAGATTAATGCATTTTCTATGAAAGCTAACAAAAGTTTGTTTCAACCATGGGAAAGATTTCAGGATCTCTTATTGGATTGCCCACACCATGACATTTCAAAACTGGAATTATTGAAGATCTACTACAAGGGGTTGGATGTGGAAACACAATTCAGTCTCCAATCTCTCTCTTGTGGTACATTTATGGACATGAGAGAAGATGACGCTTGAGACTTCATTGAGAAGCAAGCCCAAGTGATTGAGAAGTATTCCCACCGGAAGGTTGATCCTAATAGCCGGAATAAAGGGAATCCGGGAGCTAAGCTAACACAAGCTGCACAAACTCAAATATTCTCCCTCAGCACCGAAATCAAGGAGTTGAAGGAAATCATTAGAGATGGCCTTCAAAAGCCAAAGGAGCAAGATGTTGGCTACTTAGGAAACAACAACAACAACAACCACCAAGGGAATAGGAACAACAACCGGAACAATAATTGAAATAACAACAACAATTGGCGCTCCAACCAACAATAAAATTCCGGTAATTCCTATCCAAATTCTGGAAATTCACTAACTTCTCCATCTTCTTCTACTCCTTTGAAAAACATCAAATGGATCAAACAAGACGGAGAAAGAGAAGCCCGATCCTATGTTGGAGACGATCTTAGGAAAGCTCCAAGGGTTGGAGAGCTACATAACTTCGGTTGATAAAGCTCGTAAAACTTTAGAATACCAAGTATTCAGCAAGGCCGGAGAAGTTCCTAGAGATCAAGGGAAGCTTCCCCGAAAAACGGAGGATAACCCGAAAGGAAAGGTGATGGCTATCACAACTAGGAGCGGTGTGACAACTACCGACCCGCAGCCTAAGTTTGTAGAAGTTCCATCCGAAAAGGAGAAAGAAACGGGGAAGGAGAATGAAGATATCTATATTCCTCCTCCACCTTATAAACCTCCTCTACCATTCCCGCAATCTAGAGCAAGAGCGCGTCTAGACAAGTAATTCGGTAAGTTCATTGAACTAATGAGCAAACTACACATTTTCATTGATGCTATTGTAGGTATGCCCGCTTACGAGAAATTCTTGAAAGATCTCCTCTCTAACAAGAGGAAGCTAGAAGACTTTGGAGAAGTCAATATGAGTTCGGAATCTTCAGAGCTCGTCAAAACGATGACGGAAAAGATGTCCCCAAAGCTGAGAGATCCGGGGTCATTTTGCATTCCAATTGGAGTAGGAGAAGTCACATACGACGCCCTTTGTGACTTAGGAGCAAGCGTTAGCATCATCCCACTTGCTTTGTGTAGGAAGGTCGGTTTAGGCGAACCTAAACCGGTGAAGATGACGTTATACATGGCGGATCGATCCATAACTCGTCCCGTCGGTATCATTGAAGACGTCCCAGTCAAGTCGGTAAGTTCTATATTCCAATAGACTTTGTTGTGCTTGATGATAACACGATTTATGACTTAGGTTTAGGTAATCGTTTGAATAGATTTCTCATTCATTCATGCACAGTTTAGCACTAATTCACGACGTTTGCACTCAAATCACGTATTTTGTCGAGATAGACGTCTACACGGACTTGTGCGTTGCTTTGTAGGTATTTCGGGGGTCTTTTGGACATTAACCGATACATTAGAGGGCCAAGCCTCATGATGGTACACATTCAAAGCTTTGGAGGAGCATAATTGGAGCAACAAAGGACACAAATACCACTATTGGTGCAAGCAATGGAGCAACTCATGGCTAGACGATCATAGCATGTTTCTGCTGAAGAAAATCGGACCAACTAGCAGCTAAATCGGCCGATTTAATCCTACTGGGTCGATTTTTGGACCTTTGACAGCTTAAGCCACGTGTCCCACGATCTCTTGTCCGGCCTTGCCCTTGGTGGAGAATATAAGTGGTCCTGCAGGTTGTTGTTGAGGATCTCTCCTCTCCCACACTCTCATTCACAGCTCATCAATTTGGGGGAAAGATTGGAGGAGAAGAAAAACTCTCAAGGATTGAAGGAAGAAGAAGAACACCATTCTAAGAGTGATAGTGAGATTTTGAGTGATTTTGAGTTACTTTTGTAGTCTTGGATTGAAGAACTATTGCAAGGATTGTTAGGAACGTTTTGGATCTTCATTTAAGAGTTTGTAAGTCTTGCTACAACTTAGATTTAGTTGAGATTTATTGATTTGCTCGCTTATCTTTCATTATCCATTTATGAACACCATGTATGCTTGTTTGATGATTTTGGATCTTGATATGCATATTGTTGGCTAGTTTATTGTGATTCTGGAGTGATGGATTGATGGTTATGGCTTGGGTGATGATATGATGGGCTTATATGTTAGTTTAGGATGGCTTGTATGCACGAAACTCACAACAGAAGGGAAAATCGGCCTGTTCATCAGTTAAATCGGCCGATTTCCCCATGATCCACCCGATTTCCTCCTCTGTTGCTCTTTAAATGATGAATATGTATGATTGGGGTGTTAGGTTGTTAAATCCTAGTGTTTATTAAGCCTAATTTAGCTTAGGATCACCTAATGCTATCAACCTAAGTGAGGGAAGAGATCTACCCGATGATTTCCGATCTTAGACACTTTAGAAGATGAATTCTAGGTAGTAGTGAGCCTCATAAGCCGCTATTGGATCGAGTGTGCTAGGATTATTGCTTGAGATTTCCCTATTTCGAGACTTACCCGGTAAGGAGAGGGTCACCCCTTAAGTAGTGTCCGGTTTGTGTAGAATTCCCAACTTTACCTCCTTGAGACTTACCCGGTAATAGGAGTTTGATGCGGGATTAGTGAAGTGAGAGACCTACCCGGTAATTGCTTCCATTAGTGAAACATTCTTTCCCCAACACCGCAGCTTGTCCTTAGAATCCTTAGAACCTTGAGTCCAATGTCATAGCCGAAAATCTTGACCTCTAGAATCCACTTTTCTCTCTTGATCATATACTTTGTGCTTTGTGTTACTTGTTCGTTTCGCTAGCTTGAGTTGTTAGTTGTTTTATTACCTTGCTTGATTTGTGATCTTTGTTTGATCACCACAAAAACCAACCAAAAAACATTGTGTTTTCCATTTTCTTTGTTCCTAATCTTATCTTAGTCTAGATTTACACTATCTTTGATCATGCTTGACTCGATTTCACCTTAGTCTTTGTGTTCGACCTCGGAATACTATCCCTACTACAAACGTCCCGTACACTGCGGGTTCGCTAGGAGTTAGGATGAATATAACGAGTATAAATTTAAATCTTATTGCGTACACACATCACACGATCTTAGTGTAACAAGTTTTTGGCGCCGTTGCCGGGGACTAGGTCTAGATTGAGTCGTTTTGTGATTGTTTATAGTGTAGATCTTTCTTGTTGCTTTTGATCTCTCTTTGGTTTGTGTCTTTGCTTTTCAGGACATCTCTTACTCTTTAGGTGTATGCGAAGATCTCGTGGCAAGGATTTAGCTCCATTCAATCCCGAACCGGAGAAAACCCTTCGATCTAGATCCAAGAGTATTAAAAAGGGAAAAGAGATGGCCGAAAGAGACCTCCAAGCTGAATTGGATGAAGCCTTAGAGCAAATAAGGCTAAGAGATGAGCTCTTGGAGGAAGAAAGGAGACTTGCCAATGAGAGGCAAGAAGCAACTAGGAGGGAGATTGATGAGATTAGGCAAGCCCTTGTACAAGGAGAGCTTAATCGTCAACAACCTCCACCTCCTCCACCACCACAATCGCAGCCGGCGGCGAATGTTAGGGTTGTACCCATTGCTATTGAAGAGCCACAAACTTTGGGGAGACGTATGGATCTGGCACAAAGAGCACACCGTCCGGGTGTGAACTTAGGAGATCCCGCAGCCCACAACTATGAGCTCCGCCCTCAAGTTCTACAAATGATCCGGCATAATCAATTTGGAGGGATGGAAGGAGAGTCTCCTCATCAACACTTGATGAACTATGAGATTTTGATGGAGACCCTTAGACCGCCAAGATTGGAGAGCAACAACCATAAGCTTAGGGCTTTCTCCTTCTCTCTTAAGGACAAGGCCTTAGCTTGGTATCAATCTATTCCACAAGGACGAGTTGGTACTTGGGAGGAGATGACAACCGAGTTTTTGACTAACTTCTTCCCACCTTCCAAGACTACCGAGTTAAGAGGGAAGATCAATGCCTTCGTGATGAAGGATAGAGAAAGTTTATTCAAGTCTTGGGAGAGGTTCAAGGATCTTCTCCTAGATTGTCCACACCATGGCATACCGAAAATTGAGCTATTGGAGATCTACTTCAAAGGACTTGATGAAGATAGCCAATTCAAGCTCCAATCCCTTTCCGGTGAGACTTTCATGGAAAAGCATGTGGATGATGCTTGGGAGTTTGTAGAGAAACAAACTCTAGTGATTGAGAAATACTCCCATAGGAAGAGTGAAGGGAGAAAGGCGGGAGCATATGAGGTGAGTGAGGTCACCATGAGCAATTTCAAGCTTGACGCCATCAACAACGAGCTAAAGTCCTTGAAGGAGTTGTGTGCTACAACTTTGAAGAACCAAGCAACTCCTCAAGTGCTTCCACAAGCTAACTTATCTTCCAAGGAGGAGGATGTGAATTACATGGGAAGGGGCAATTACAACAACTATCAAGGCCCAAGGAACTTCAACAACAACCGGCAATTCAACAATTACCGGCCCAACCATAATCACCCCGGGTTTTCTTACTCTAACCCGGATGGAGCCTTGAACCCTCCCGCTTCCACAAGTACAACTCCACCACCAAAAGCTTCACAAGAACCTCCACCCGGATTTACTCAACCTCCAAAGGATAGAACCGAAATGATGTTTGAACAATTGCTTGGAAGGTTGAGTGGTCTTGAGAGCACCGTGACTTCAATTTCTAAAGCTCAAAAGGTTTTGGAAGCACAAGTGTTCCAAAAGGCGGGTGAAGCACATAGAGATCCGGGAAAGCTTCCCGGAAGAACCGAAGAAAATCCAAGAGGCCAAGTGTTGGCTATTACAACAAGAAGTGGGTTGAGTATGAAGGAGCCTTTGCCCAAGGAAAATGCTAAAGGGAAGCAAGTGGTGAATGAAGAAGAAACTTTGCAAGGAGATGGAGGCAAGAGCAAGGATGTAGAGCCAACCTACGTGGCACCGCCTCCATACAAGCCACCACTACCGTTCCCTCAATAACGAGCAAGAGCTCGCTTGGACAATCACTTTGGTAAATTCCTTGAACTTATGTCTAAATTACATATTAACATTCCGTTCATGGATGCTATTTTAGGAATGCCGGCATATGGCAAGTTCTTGAAGGAAATACTCTCCAACAAAAGGAAGTTGGAGGAGTATGGGGAGATAAGGATGACTAAGAGATCCTCGGAGTTGATTCAAACGATGAAGGAGGAGATGCCTCCTAAGCTAAGGGATCCGGGATCCTTTTGTGTGCCAATCGGAGTAGGAGAAGTGAAGTATGACGCCCTATGTGATCTTGGGGCAAGTGTAAGCATCATTCCACTTGCACTTTGCAACAAGGTTGGGCTAGGAGAGCCAAAGCCGGTCAAGATGTGATAACACGATTTATGACTTAGTTTTAGGTAATCTTTTAGATAGATTTCTCACTCATTCATGCATGGTTTAGCACTAGTTCACGACGTTTTGCACTCAATTCATGTATTTTGCCGAGATAGACGTCTACACGGACTTGTACGTGTTTTATAGGTATTTCGGGAGATTTAGGAGCAAAAACGATACGTTTGAAGATCGTTCATCTAGATGACACACTCTCGGACTCATTAGGACACAAGCTAAAGGCTAAGGAGGACTCATGGAGCCTTGCCAACACAAGCCATGCACCAAATCACAACTTAATGATCCAAGGCGAAGTTTCTGCACAGAATCACGGTTCTCTGACACTCCACGGCCGTGGAATCACCCGTGGATTTTGCCAGATTCTTGTGACAGCTGTGCCACGACTCTCATGGCCAGCTCATGCAAGTTTGTTATAAAAGTGGTCCTTCATGGGCTGTGAGAGACATCTGGGAGCAACTCTCCATTATCCATGACTCTCTAACAAAAATATTCTCTCAACAAGAAGCCTTTCTAGGAAGGAAAGTGTCAAAGAGGAAGAAGAAGAGCTCCATTGAAGAGGAGGAGAAGAACACACACAATCACCACACTTGATAGTTTTGTATTGAAGAATTCCGGATTCTATTTCTAAGAGTTGTATGAATCATTTGAACCTTCTTTTGGAAGGATTGTGAGTTATTCTAATTCTATTTTCAGCTTGTTTTTGCTTTAGTTCACTTTTCCACCTCTTTTCCTTCATTATCTTGCAAATGGATGTCATGATTTTATGTTTGTTTGTTTCGATTTCTATTATGAACGTTGTAGGCTAAATTGATGATGGTTCTAGGGTAAGGAAAGGATGGTTATGGCTAGGGCTATGATAGGACGGACTTAGATTTACCTTTGGATGACTTGTGTGTATGAACGTAGCTGCTGTTAGAAATCACGGGTAGTTCATGTATGACCACGGCCGTGGTTTAGGTAGAACAAACCGTGATTTTCCCTGGCTCGATGGATCTTGTCTTAGATCTATAGAATGTTGAAAACCTAAGTTTTTGTTGAGTTTAATCTACCCTAGGGTGACCTAGTGTTAGCAACTAAGTGTTAGGAGAGACTTACCCGGTAATCCTTGCTCTTAGATTCCTAGATAAAAAACTTTACGTAGTGGTGAGCCTAATAAGCCGCCATTGGATTAGGTGTGCTAGGATAGTTGTTTAGGACTTCCCTTTCCGAGACTTACCCGGTAAGGATAGGTTAGACCCCTAGCTAACAATCCGGTTTGTGTAGAATTCCTATCCTTAGGTTCTTAGAGACTTACCCGGCGATGAGACCTTAGGAGTGGACTAGTTGGACCATGAGACCTACCCGATAATTGATCCCAATCTAGAAGCGCTTAATCCCAACATATCATAGTTAATCCAAGAAATGAATAGATAGCTTGAGTCTATGCCATAACCGGAACTTCCAACCCCTAGAATCCGTCTTTTCTTTCCTTGATCATTATCTTGTTTAGCTTGTTTATTTGTGTTGATTTTTAGTTTAGTTTGATTGTTTACTTTGCATGAATTGTGATCTTTGATTGATCACCAAAAAACAACCAAAAACATTTGAGATTTTCATTTCTTTGTTTCTTTCTTTTCTTTCAACCTAGGTCTTTACTAAACTCAATCACAAATCGAATCAATTTCACCTTAGTCTTTGTGTTCGACCTCGGAATACTATCCCTTCTACAAACGTCCCGTACACTGCGGGTTTCGCTAGGTAGTTAGGATTTAGTTCGAGTTATAAATTTAAAACCCATTTGCGCATCACGATCTTAGCGTAACAAGTTTTTGGCGCCGTTGCCGGGGACTAGGTCTAGATTGAGTCTATTTTGTGATTGTTTCTAGTATAGATCTTTCTTGTTGCTTTTGATCTCTCTTGGTTTGTATCTTTGCTTTTTAGGACATCTATTACTCTTTAGGTGTATGCGAAGATCTCGTGGCAAGGATTTAGCTCCATTCGATCCCGAACCGGAGAAAACCCTTCGATCTAGATCAAAGAGCATTCGAAAAGAGAAAGAGATGGCCGGTAGAAATCTCCAAGCTGAGTTGGATGAAGCCTTAGAGCAAATAAGGCTAAGAGATGAGCTCTTGGAGGAAGAAATGAGACTTGCCAATGAGAGGCAAGAGGAAACTAGGAGGGAGATTGATGAGATTAGGCAAGCCCTTGTTCAAGGAGAGCTTAATCGCCGACAACCTCCACCTCCTCCACCACAACCGCAGCCGGCGGCTAATGTTAGGGTTGTGCCCATTGCCATTGAAGAGCCACAAACCCTAGGGAGACGTATGGATCCGGCACAAAGAGCACACCGACCGGGTGTGAACTTAGGAGATCCCGCATCCCACAACTATGAGCTCCGCCCTCAAGTTCTACAAATGATCCGGCATAATCAATTTGGAGGGATGGAAGGAGAGTCTCCTCATCAACATTTGATGAATTATGAGATCTTGATGGAGACTCTTAGACCGCCAAGATTGGAGAGTAACAACCATAAGCTAAGGGCTTTCTCCTTCTC
Source organism: Fagopyrum homotropicum (assembly GCA_033239125.1). Lineage (NCBI taxonomy): Eukaryota > Viridiplantae > Streptophyta > Magnoliopsida > Caryophyllales > Polygonaceae > Fagopyrum > Fagopyrum homotropicum. The sequence goes on from BSWB01000003.1 coordinate 32,717,752, forward strand.
TCTTAAGGATAAAGCCTTAGCTTGGTATCAATCTATTCCACAAGGACGAGTTGGTACTTGGGAGGAGATGACAACCGAGTTTTTGACTAAGTTCTTCCCACCTTCCAAGACTACCGAGTTAAGAGGGAAGATCAATGCCTTCGTGATGAAGGATAGAGAGAGTTTATTCAAGTCTTGGGAGAGGTTCAAAGATCTTCTCCTTGATTGTCCACACCATGGCATACCGAAAATTGAGCTATTGGAGATCTACTTCAAAGGAATTGATGAAGATAGCCAATTCAAGCTCCAATCTCTTTCCGGTGGGACATTTATGGAGATGCATGTAGATGAAGCTTGGGAGTTTGTGGAGAAGAAAGCTCTAGTGATTGAGAAATACTCCCATAGGAAGAGTGAAGGAAGAAAGGTGGGAGCATATGAGGTGAGTGAAGTCACCATGAGCAATTTCAAGCTTGACGCCATCAACAACGAGTTGAAGTCCTTGAGGGAGTTGTGTGCTACAACTTTGAAGAACCAAGCAACTCCTCAAGTGCTTCCACAAGCCAACTTGCCTTCCAAGGAGGAGGATGTGAATTATATGGGAAGGGGCAACTTCAACAATTACCAAGGCCCAAGGAGTTTTAACAACAACCGGCAATTCAACAATTACCGGCGCAACCACAACCATCCCGGATTTTCTTACTCTAACCCGGATGGAGCCTTGAACCCTTCCTCCTCCACAAGCACAACTCTACCACCAAGAGCTTCGCAAGAATCTCCACCCGGATTTACTCAACCTCCAAAGGATAGAACCGAAATAATGTTTGAGCAATTGCTAGGAAGGTTGAGTGGTCTTGAGAGCACCGTGACTTCAATTTCTAAGGCTCAAAAAGTTTTGGAAGCACAAGTGTTCCAAAAAGCGGGTGAAACCCATAGAGATCCGGGAAAGCTTCCCGGAAGGACCGAAGACAACCCAAGAGGCCAAGTGTTGGCTATTACAACAAGGAGTGGGTTGAGTATGAAAGATCCTTTGCCCAAGGACAATGCTAAGGGAAAGCAAGTAGTGGTAGAAGAGGGAAAGTTGCAAGAAGATGGAGGCAAGAGCAAGGATGTTGAGCCAACCTATGTGGCACCGCCTCCATACAAGCCACCACTACCGTTTCCACAATCAAGAGCAAGAGCTCGTTTGGACAATCACTTTGGTAAGTTCCTTGAACTAATGTCCAAATTACATATTAACATTCCGTTCATGGATTCCATTTTAGGAATGCTGGCATATGACAAGTTTTTGAAGGAAATACTCTCCAACAAAAGGAAGTTGGAGGAGTATAGGGAGATAAGAATGACCAAGAGATCCTCGGAATTGATCCAAACAATGAAGGAGGAGATGCCTCCCAAGCTAAGAGATCCGGGCTCTTTTTGTATCCCAATTGGAGTGGGAGATGTGAAGTACGAGGCCCTTTGTGATCTTGGGGCGAGTGTAAGCATCATACCGCTTGCACTTTGCAACAAGGTTGGGCTAGGAGAGACGAAACCGGTCAAGATGACCCTCTATATGGCGGATCGTTCTATCACTCATCCGGTTGGGATCCTAGAAGACATCCCGGTGCAACTAGGTGGATTCTATGTGCCGATTGATTTTGTAGTCTTGGACATTCCGGCGGACTATCCGGTTCCCGGTGCAACTAGGTGGATTCTATGTGCCTAGTGGATTGCAAGAATGGAACTCTCTCCTTCAACATTGGAGAAGAGAACATCAAGTTCAAGTTATCCACAATGACGAAAGGGCCAGCCCTTGATGAGGATGTTTTCAACATAGTCGAGCAAGAGGAATCTAGGGAAGTTGTGAGCTCGATCTTGATCAAGGATCCCTTGGAGAAGGTTCTTACCTTAAGTATGATGGAGGAAGGTGTTGAGGAGGCTTGCAATGAAGAGATCAAGGCCTTGGAAGCATTGGAAGAGGAGCCAAGAGTTGGATTTGAAAGTCACGAAGAGGTGTTGAACAGCTGCAAGTTCCACGGTCGAGATTTATGTTCCACGGCCGTCAAACTTTCTGGACAACTCCGGGAAGCAAGCTTAGCAAAAACCACGGCCGTGGAAGTTGAGCAAACCGTGATTCCAGCCGTGGTTTTTCCTGGACCAGTCCTTGATGATGGTCAGGCTTTCAGGAGCCATGAGGAGTCTTCATTTGCTTTGGATTCATCTCATCCAACCTTATTTGGATCATCTTCAACCGATAAAGGTCCTCCTTCACTTGAACTTAAACCCCTCCCCTCTCATTTGAAGTATGCATTTCTTGGTGAAAACTCTACATATCCTGTGATTGTTAATGCATGCTTGAGTGATGATGAACTTGCTAAGTTGTTGCATGAACTAAGATTGCGTAGGAAAGCCATTGGCTATACTATTGATGATTTGGTTGGCATTAAGCCTTCTTTGTGCATGCATAAGATAATGATGGAAGATAACCACAAACCCTCTATTGAACATCAAAGGAGATTGAATCCTATAATGAAAGAGGTGGTCAAAAAGGAAATCATTAAGTTGCTAGATGCGGGAATTATCTACCCTATCTCGGATAGTAAGTGGGTTAGTCCCGTTCATGTAGTTCCTAAGAAGGGTGGGATGACCGTAGTAACTAATGAGAACAATGAACTAATCCCGACTAGGACGGTTACGGGGTGGAGGATGTGCATTGATTATAGGAAATTGAACATGACCTCTAGGAAAGATCACTTCCCTCTCCCCTTCATTGACCAAATGCTAGAAAGGTTAGCTCAACACTCTCATTTTTGTTATCTAGATGGCTATAGTGGATTCTTCCAAATCCCTATCCACCCCGATGACCAAGAGAAAACAACCTTTACATGTCCATGGGGTACCTTTGCATATAGGAGAATGCCATTTGGGTTGTGTAATGCACCCGCCACCTTCCAAAGGTGTATGATGGCTATCTTTTCGGAATACATAGAAAATATCATGGAAGTGTTTATGGATGATTTCTCTGTTTATGGTTCTTCCTTTGATAATTGCTTGGCTAACTTGTCATTAGTATTGCAAAGATGTGAGGAGACAAATCTTGTCTTGAATTGGGAAAAATGCCACTTCATGGTAAGTGAAGGAATTGTGTTAGGACACTTGGTGTCTAACCGTGGCATTGAGGTTGATAGGGCCAAAATTGAAACGATAGAGAAGTTGCCGCCACCTACCTCGGTGAAGGGGGTAAGGAGTTTTTTAGGGCATGCCGGTTTTTACCGGAGGTTTATTCAAGACTTCTCTAAAATTTCTAAACCTCTCACTAACCTACTAATGAAGGATGTTGATTTTGTCTTTTCCAAGGATTGTCTTGAGGCTTTTTGTAGGTTAAAGAACGCCTTAATCTCCGTACCTATCATGCAACCTCCGGATTGGAGCCTACCATTTGAGATCATGTGTGATGCAAGCGATGTAGCCGTAGGGGCTGTTTTGGGGCAAAGGAAAGATGGGCGCACTCATGCTATTTATTATGCTAGCAAGACGCTAGATGATGCCCAACTCAATTATGCTACCACCGAGAAGGAGTTGTTGGCGGTGGTGTATGCATTTGAGAAGTTCCGCTCATACCTTGTTGGAGCGAAGGTCATAGTTTATACGGATCATGCTGCGATCCGTTATCTACTTACGAAGAAGGATGCCAAACCAAAGCTGATTCGGTGCATCCTTCTTCTTCAAGAGTTTGATTTGGAAATACGGGATAAGAAGGGATCCGAGAACTCCGTGGCGGATCACCTTAGTAGATTGCCTCCATTAGAGCTTGGAAGAGATGACGTTCCAATTGATGACTCATTCCGAGATGAGCAATTGCAAATGGTGGAAGAATGCTTGTTCCAAGTGTCTAGAGGAAATGAGCCATGGTATGCCGACATTGTGAACTACTTAGTGTGTGAGGAAGTGCCTCCCGGATTGACATATGCACAAAGAAAGAAGTTCTTCAACGATGTGAGGCATTACTATTGGAGTGAGCCGCTCTTGTTCAAGAAAGGCCCGGATGGAATGTTTAGAAGATGCATACCGGAAGATGAAGTGGAGAGTGTGATCCGGCATTGTCACTCCTTACCATGTGGAGGCCATGCTAGCTCACACAAGACGTGTGCAAAGGTATTGCAATCCGGTTTTTATTGGCCTAACTTGTTTAAAGATGTGCAAGGTTTTGTAGCGGCATGTGATGCTTGCCAAAGGACGGGCAACATCTCAAGGAGGAATGAAATGCCCTTGAACAACATCCAAGAAGTCGAAATATTTGATGTGTGGGGTGTAGACTTCATGGGACCATTCCCTTCTTCATGTGGCAATCTCTTCATCCTATTGGCGGTGGACTATGTGTCAAGATGGGTGGAGGCAATCGCCTCTCCTACAAATGATGCCAAGGTGGTGGTGTGGTTCTTCAACCGGGTGATCTTCCCTAGGTTTGGAACACCAAGGGTGATCATTAGTGATGGAGGAAAGCACTTCACCAATAGGAATTTTGGGGCGCTTTTGGCCAAGTATGGGGTGACTCACAAGGTGGCAACACCTTACCATCCCCAAACTAGTGGCCAAGTGGAGATCTCCAACCGGGAGATCAAAGCCATCCTTGAGAAGACGGTGTCTAGGACTAGAAAAGATTGGGCTATGAGGCTCAATGATGCCTTATGGGCATATAGAACCGCTTTCAAGACACCGATTGGCACCACTCCTTACAAGTTGGTTTATGGCAAGTCTTGCCACCATCCGGTAGAGATGGAGCATAGAGCTTATTGGACCATTAAGTGGCTAAATTTTGATCTCAAGGCGGCGGGAGAAAAGAGATTGCTTGAATTGAATGCCCTCGAGGAGATCCGGTTAGACGCTTATGAGAATGCCCGGATTTACAAGGAGAGAACCAAAAGATGGCATGACAAGAGAATCATCCCCTAGGAGTTGAGTGAAGGAGATCTTGTCCTTCTCTTCAACTCAAGGCTAAGGCTCTTTCCCGGAAAGCTCAAATCAAGATGGACCGGGCCATATGTGGTGAAGAAGATCTTTTCCCATGGAGCCATTGAGATAGGAGGGGAACATTGTGGGAACTTTAAGGTGAATGGGCACCGGTTGAAGAAGTATATCCCGGGAGCTCCGGTGGAAATAATTGCCCCACTTCACCTAGAGTAGACGCCCCCGAGTTTGGTCAAGCTAATGACCTTAAAGAAGCGCTTGGTGGGAGACAACCCATTGGTAACATTTTTCCTTTCTTGATTTGCTTTTGTTTCTAGATTTTTCTATCTTTGTCTGTGTTTTGTCTACTTTGTGTGTGTGCTAGAACATTAGTGGCATTGGAGGCCTTGCTTGACATAGGAATGATGATGATGAAACCCTCATCAATTATGGGTGGAGCGGACGCGGAACTTGGACGGCTAGCGGTGCCTAGCGCGGGTCCCGAAGCTTTGATGGATGCTTAGAGCTCTCTACCATGGTTGATAGGATCATCAAACGTCAATTCACTATTGAGCAATCCCAAATACCATAACAAACCATTTTTACATTGTGAGAACCTTCTTCCACTCTCTTTACTTGTATACCACATTGGGGACAATGTGTTTCTAAGTATGGGGTGGGGTTTGCATGATCCTTTGCATGATGAGCATCTAGGATAGTTTAAAATCTTCACATGTCTTGCATTGTACATACTTAAATCGAAAATACCATAAAAACCAGAAAAATTTTAAAAATTTATGTGCTTTCTAGGCTTGGATATGATCCTAATGATGAATCTTGTCTTGTGAATTGGCTATGGATGGCCTCATGTGTTAGGATTAATGAACGCATATATATTTTCTCGCCGTGTCCGTTTTCCGTATATGCTTTCATCCCATCTTTTAACGAAGATTTGCTTTTGCTCTCCGAAAATGCTCCAAGAAACGCCCTCTTGCTCCCTCCGAGTTTGAGTGCATTCGTTCGACTTTCTCTCTTCTCTTCCCTCCTTTCTCTCATTCTTTGTTGATTCATTCAACGTGGGTTACATTCATTGTTTGATTTTTGGATTCAATTGTGAATTATCATTCACATTTACGTCGAGTAGGTGATCATTGTTTATCATTGACGAAAGATTTGATTGAAGTTTCTGGGTTTCGTTGGGGATTGGTTGTGACCTCGGTCGCAACCGCCTATGGCGAAGAAGAAAAAGCCCATCGCCGGAATTGATCATGGTGATGGTAATGGAAGTTCGGGGACCGAACCATCTGGACAAGGCGTCATAGTGATGCAAGGTCGGGATGAGGGAATTGAGGTCGCCCAAGATTCATTGAAGGCTGTTGTAACGAATCAAGAAAGTCAAGAAGTTGTTATTAAATCGTCCAAGAATGTTGGTACACAAATGGAAACGCCGGATATGGTCACTGAAAATGTTGCTGGACACATCGAACAACAACGCAAGGTGATTGGTGTCACTGGGCATGGTACTGGTACGAGTTTGGGACGTCAATCTGGCGTAAAAGGTGGCCCTGCGAAGGGCATGATGAGGGGTCATTCCGACGTATCTTTGGCTGTTGAAGTCTCCAAGCCCACGAATGAATCAATGGGTTTGGCGCGCCCTCCGGTATCATCCAAAGGTTCAGTTACGTTGGTACCGGTTAATCAAGAAACGGCACGTCATGATGGAATATTACTATCATCGGCTGGGCCTTTGAATAACCCTTCTGAAGGTACGTCTCGATCGATCATCCCAGCACAAGGTCAGCCTCATCCTAAACGCATTTTAAATTCCGATGATGTTATAATTGAGGATTTACGTGAGGATATTGTTGATAATCGTGATGTCCTTTCTGACGAGGATAAGATTGGTGATAATAATACTAATACGACTAATGAAATTCGTATAGCTGGCCATGCATTGAATGAGTTCCCGAAATTAGGGCAACCTGGAACTAGTACGGATAATAGGATAGCTTGGAAAGGAAATTCTTCTAAAATCTTTATGAATTCAGGATTAGGCGGACGATTAGAATACATTAAACCATTGTCAACTCGTGTTTCAATTAAGTGTTCGGAGGGTATGCCAAAAACGCAAGTTTGGGGTAGTACGCTCCTTGGACAATATGTGGGATTTTATCCCGGATTCTTTGCTATTAATAATGTGATAAAATCATGGGGTGTTAAAGTAAAATTCCGTATGGAAGCTGGTTGGATGATTTTTAGTTTTCTTAATAATGATGATCGTGATAGAATTCTTCGAGGTGGGCCGTATTTTATATTTAATCGGCCATTATTGCTTAAACACGTACCGGATAAGTTTGCGTTTAACCAAAAAGACGTAGCTACTATGCCTTTATGGGTCCGCATAACTGGACTACCTAACGAGTTTTGGACACCAACAATACTTGCGAGAATTGGTTCGTTAATTGGTAAGCCTTTATTCATGGATCACGTAACGGAGGAACGAAAACGAGGTTCTTATGCTAGGGTTTTAATTGAAGTAAACTTCGCAAAACCAATTTTAAGAGAAGTTTCACTTGATTTTGATGATGGGGTTAGTCTAGATTGCACGTTACTATACGAAAATGAACCTCAATATTGTTGTCGATGCTTACAATTTGGTCATAAGGCTACTGAGTGTATGTTTAATGAGAAAGCAAAGGAAGCAGGGTCAAGGCCGGCATCTGGTCGGCGAAGACAGCCATCGAAGGGAGTTGTTAATGAGAATACTAGCGCTAATGACAAAAACGCTGGGCAAGGTAAGGTTGATATTGCCAGGAATAAACAAACTAATACTGCTACTTTTAAACCTACAGGTACAGTGACTTTGCAAGTTAATGATAAACAAGATCGAGAGTATATACTACCTGATAATCAAGGATCTAAGGTGGCCCAACCGAACCAAGTTGAATCTATTACTGCTGAGGATGAACGACGGCGGGCCAAGGGCAAGGAGAAGGTGATTGACGGTCACCAACCGGATGAATCAATAAAGCCTCCGGTAGAGGGACATACATCAGATAGCAGTGCAAGTACGGATATTGAGTCGAATGATAGCACTGATGAGGATGATGAGTCACAAGAGTTGAGTATCCACTCCAGTGAGGGTCATACTAGTGATAATGTTAGTGACGAAGCTAATGACGATGATAACGAGATTTTTACTCCAGCTCTTTCGAGAGCGAAGCGTCGTATTATTAGAAAGCTCAATGCATCAATTGAGAAGCAGGATAAACAAGGGAATGAGGGTCCTCTTCCAAAGGATGGGCAAAGACGGCTCACTCGTTTAACAACTATGAATCAAGATAGTAGAGCAGTACAGTTGCAGCGACTCAGCGATAAAAGTAAAGGAGGACGTATAAAGCAGCCATGAGTATTATTTCCTGGAATGTACAAGGGCTGAGTCACCCTAGGAAGCAAAATGGCCTTAAAATTCTCCTTAATAAACTTAAGGTTAGTTTATGTGGTATTTTGGAAACAAGATTTGACCCATTAATCACTGATGTGCAGGTTCTTATGCGGAGGAAATTCTCACGATGGAGCTTTGTTCACAACTTCGATCTTGATGAAAGATGCCGAATGATTGTGATATGGGACCCATTGAAGATGGACGTACAGGTTTTACGTGTGCATGTGCAGTATATAGTTTGCATGGCAACATGCAAGATCACAGGGGTAACGTTTGGTGTTTTTTACATCCATGGTGATCATCGAGTATCTATTAGACGAGAAATTTGGCAAGGTTTACGTGAGTATGTTGGTGATAGTTGCATGCCTTGGATTGTGCTCGGAGACTTTAATAACGTCATGTATATGGATGAAAGACGTAATGGTGAACCGGTAAAACTATATGAATGTAAACCATTACAAGATGTATGTTATGATGTAGGTTTGAGGGATGCACCAAACAGGGATGATATCAAGTTCACGTGGACGAATGGACTGATTTGGAGTAAAATTGATAGAATCATGATTAATGAAACTTGGATTGATCATGGGTTGTACTGCCAAGCAAATTTCCTGGAAGTTTGGCATCTTTCTGACCACAAGCTGGGTATCGTATATCTTCATCAACGAGAACGTATCTCAAATCCACGGTTTCAGTATCTTAATATGTGGTCGAGTCATGCGGGTTTTCGTGAGCTGATTCAGGAGCATTGGTCATGTCATCAAAGGGGTACGTATCAGTATCGGTTGTGCTTACTTTTGAAAGCATTAAAGAGGCCTCTTCGAACGTTAAATAATCTTCACTTTAGTCATATTGTGGAACGAACGAAATTGGCAAATGAGGAGTATATTAGGGCATTGAATGAGCTTCGGTTGAATCCCTTGTCACAAGAGCTCAGGTCTGTCACTGAACGAGCCAAATGGCATATGGAACGTTTGAATGATGCTGAGTTTAGTTTCTTATCTCAACAAGCTAAAGCAAAGTTTATTCTACATGGGGATAAATGCACAAGGTATTTCCATGGTCTCATGAAATCGAGATCCAGTGGTGGGCACGTGGCTTCGATTATTGGTAATGATGGTATACTAACTACATCCAGTGAAGGTGTCACTCAAGCGTTTGTGGACTTTTACCAGGGATTGTTTGGTGTAAGTGAAGATGTAGACGTACCGGCTGCGGCTGAATTTGCGGTCGGTCCAAAGGTTAATCGTATGGATAAGGAGAGCCTCATTTTACCGGTTTCTAATGAAGAAATCAGAGAAACTTTGTGGAGTATAGCTGAGAATAAAGCGCCAGGTCCAGATGGTTATACTTCGAGCTTCTTTAAAGCAGCTTGGGACTTGGTAGGTAGTGAAGTTTGTGTGGCGGTAAAAGAGTTTTTCACTAATGGAAAGCTCTTGGGTCAAATTAATCATACCATTGTGTCACTTATACCGAAGAATGATAACCCAACACGAGTTGAACATTTTCGACCTATATCATGTTGCAACGTGGTATACAAGATTATTTCGAAGATCATGATGAGGAGAATGGGACCATGTTTGAAATATCTTATTGATCCAGCACAAGCGGCATTTGTCCCGGAACGACTCATGTCAGATAATGTATTTTTGGTTCAAGAGCTTTTACGTCGTTATAATGTGAAGAGGGACACGAAGAGGTGTTTCTTAAATGTTGACCTTGCTAAGGCCTATGATACCGTCTCCTGGAGCTTTCTTCGGTTTGCTTTAGCTACACTGGAGTTTCCGGCAAGATTCATTGATTGGGTAATGGTGTGTGTAACTTCACCAACATACTCAATCAAAGTTAATAAAGCAACTCATGGTTATTTCAAGGGTAAGCGTGGAATTCGGCAAGGCGATCCGCTATCACCACTATTATTTGTGTGTTGTATGGAGATGCTCTCGAGATTGATTAAGGCGGCCACAACAAATCCAGCCTTCCGATTTCATCAACATTGCAGCGAATTAAGGTTAGCCCACTTGGCCTATGCCGATGACATTGTGTTGTTTTGCAGGGGTGACAAGCCATCGGTGACGATATTGATGGAAGCATTACATCGATTTGGGAGGCTCAGTGGGCTGAGGATCAGCATGAACAAGTCATCTATATATACGGCATCGGTTTCACAAGAAGAGGCGGAGGGATTGCGGCAGCTCACAGGATTTGTTCGAGGGTCATTTCCATTCCGATATCTTGGAGTCCCAATGACTCCGCATACGTTACGCGCCTCGGAGTATATACCGTTACTTGATAAAATCGGCAAGCACATTTCTATATGGAACAAGCGACATCTCTCATTTGCGGGGCGAGTGGAGCTTATTACTTCGGTCATTCAAGGGATTGATAGTTTTTGGCTATCTATGCTGCCATTACCGAGCGTTGTTCTCGATCGATTGATTCGAATTACACGCCAATTCCTATGGGCTAGACCAAGAGTCGCATGGGAACGAGTTTGCAAGCCGAAACAAGAAGGAGGGCTGGGCATTGTGGATATTAAAGCATGGAACATGGCATTTATGTGCAAGCACTTTTGTCATATACATGAGAATCGAGAGAGTTTGTGGATCAAGTGGATACATCATAGATATCTACAAGTAACGAGTCCAAATGATTGGACGCCTCATCGAAGAGACTCCGGATTGATTAAGGCAATAATACGAGGGAGAGATCTCATGAAACATGCATCCAATACGGGCGAGTCTATGGTGCATATACTGGAGCAATTATCACCAGGTGGAAAATTCAAGGTTACGGAAGCGTATAACTTGATACGAAGACGGGAGAGCCATGTAACATGGCATGACACTATATGGGACACGAGACTTACCCCACGACATGCCTGTATTGCCTGGATGGTGGTGCTTCGGCGATTGCCGACTCATGATCGTATGGGGTTCCTTCAAATTGATCCGGTATGTCGTCTTTGTCATCGGCATGAAGAGTCACATGAACACCTGTTTTTTCGGTGTCAATTCTCGCGAGGAGTATGGCGTGAGATGCGCAGCGCATTTCACATGCCGTCTGGACTAGGAACGATTGACCTCACACTTAGGTGGTTAAGGTCAAAGCAAAGGAGTAAGCACATGAGAATAGCGGCAACGAAGTTCGCATTGATTACTTCGATCTATTATATATGGCATGCTCGGAATGCAATTGTGTTTGATAATAATGCAATTCCAAGAGATGTAATTATTCGGTTAATTAAGGTGCATGTATTTAGATTATTGCATGAGGCATATCCGGATTATGTTGGGGATATTGTCCGGCAAGTTTAAACATTATTTAGAGTATGACGGAGTTATGTAGCTCCTTGATAATAACCATATCATATGGTTATGTTTTGTAGCTGAAATCATGATTTCATGAGAGTAAGCATATTCACACTTCTATGAATTAAAACGCAACTTGAATGAACGCATATATGGACTTGAAGTACTTCTCTTAAAATTCTATGAATGATTTGTGACCATGATGTTTGCCTAGAAAGGATTGAGTAGTGAAGATCGAAATTACATGATAGTTCTTGCATACCATCTAGGAATGAATGAGGCAATTCAATCTTTCTCTACTTCTCATCTTAATCATGATTGCTTGAGCACCTCAATTGAGATAAATTTGACCTCTTTTAACCCATCCGGGAATAGGAGCATGCTAGTGTGTCGATGTGTGCGAAAAGTAAGTGTGGGGTGAAGTTGTTAATGAAAGAACATCATGCATAAAATGCTGAATTTGTTGTGAAATGTGTAGCAAAAAATATAGGTTTGGGGACATTGGTTTAAATGACAAGTAACTCGGTACACTTCACATAATCGGGTGTTGGTGCCTTGCCAAAGTCAAATGAACCAATAATCCTAACGAGCTTTGGTATGTGTGCCCGGTGTGGATGCACCTCGAAAACTAAGAAAAAGCCCGAGGACGGCTAATCACAAAGGTTTCGGCTTTTGTACACCAATGCCATTGTCTCAAAAATAAGTCAAAGAAAAAGAAAAGAAAGAAAAGATAGAGGAAAATATACACTTGAGGGAAGTTGATCGAGGACAAGATTGTGGAGTTAGTTCCGTTCACGGATTAGCATCACATAACCTAGAAATCCCCACCAAATCACTACATTTCTTGACCCTTTTATCTCCCAAGACCTTATGACCTATTTGCATGTTTGTAAGACTTAGTGATTTAGATTGGATGTACTCTTGATCTTCTTGACTTCCTCATCTTTACATTTCATGCATGCTTTTGAGTTAAGTACAATTGTCTTTCCATGCTTCCATTTGTTTGATGCATGATTGCTTATCCTTTGCCATGAAACATGACTTTGAAGGTGATCCAATAATAGAAGCACAAACCCAAAAAGATTTTGCTATTTTTCTGCATACATAAATCATGTCATCTCTTAATCTATAGTTGGGAATTTGCTCGGGACGAGCAAACCTTAAGTATGGGGTATTTTGATAACATGATTTATGACTTAGTTTTAGGTAATCTTTTAGATAGATTTCTCACTCATTCATGCATGGTTTAGCACTAGTTCACGACGTTTTGCACTCAATTCATGTATTTTGCCGAGATAGACGTCTACACGGACTTGTACGTGTTTTATAGGTATTTCGGAAGATTTAGGAGCAAAAACGATACGTTTGAAGATCGTTCATCTAGATGACACACCCTCGGACTCATTAGGACACAAGCTAAAGGCTAAGGAGGACTCATGGAGCCTTGCCAACACAAGCCATGCACCAAATCACAACTTAATGATCCAAGGCGAAGTTTCTGCACAGAATCACGGTTCTCTGACACTCCACGGCCGTGGAATCACCCGTGGATTTTGCCAGATTCTTGTGACAGTTGTGCCACGACTCTCATGGCCAGCTCATGCAAGTTTGTTATAAAAGTGGTCCTTCATGGGCTGTGAGAGACATCTGGGAGCAGCTCTCCATTATCCATGACTCTCTAATAAAAATATTCTCTCAACAAGAAGCCTTTCTAGGAAGGAAAGTGTCAAAGAGGAAGAAGAAGAGCTCCATTGAAGAGGAGGAGAAGAACACACACCATCACCACACTTGATAGTTTTGTATTGAAGAATTCCGGATTCTATTTCTAAGAGTTGTATGAATCATTTGAACCTTCTTTTGGAAGGATTGTGAGTTATTCTAATTCTATTTTCAGCTTGTTTTTGCTTTAGTTCACTTTTCCACCTCTTTTCCTTCATTATCTTGCAAATGGATGTCATGATTTTATGTTTGTTTGTTTCGATTTCTATTATGAACGTTGTAGGCTAAATTGATGATGGTTCTAGGGTAAGGAAAGGATGGTTATGGCTAGGGCTATGATAGGACGGACTTAGATTTACCTTTGGATGACTTGTGTGTATGAACGTAGCTGCTGTTAGAAATCACGGGTAGTTCATGTCTGACCACGGCCGTGGTTTAGGTAGAACAAACCGTGATTTTCCCTGGCTCGATGGATCTTGTCTTAGATCTATAGAATGTTGAAAACCTAAGTTTTTGTTGAGTTTAATCTACCCTAGGGTGACCTAGTGTTAGCAACTAAGTGTTAGGAGAGACTTACCCGGTAATCCTTGCTCTTAGATTCCTAGATAAAAAACTTTAGGTAGTGGTGAGCCTAATAAGCCGCCATTGGATTAGGTGTGCTAGGATAGTTGTTTAGGACTTCCCTTTCCGAGACTTACCCGGTAAGGATAGGTTAGACCCCTAGCTAACAATCCGGTTTATGTAGAATTCCTATCCTTAGGTTCTTAGAGACTTACCCGGTGATGAGACCTTAAGAGTGGACTAGTTGGACCATGAGACCTACCCGGTAATTGATCCCAATCTAGAAGCGCTTAATCCCAACATATCATAGTTAATCCAAGAAATGAATAGATAGCTTGAGTCCTATGCCATAACCGGAACTTCCAACCCCTAGAATCCGTCTTTTCTTTCCTTGATCATTATCTTGTTTAGCTTGTTTAATTGTTATGATTTTTAGTTTAGTTTTATTGTTTACTTTGCATGAATTGTGATCTTTGATTGATCACCAAAAAACAACCAAAAACATTTGAGATTTTCATTTCTTTGTTTCTTTCTTTTCTTTCAACCTAGGTCTTTACTAAACTCAATCACAAATCGAATCAATTTCACCTTAGTCTTTGTGTTCGACCTCGGAATACTATCCCTTCTACAAACGTCCCGTACACTGCGGGTTTCGCTAGGTAGTTAGGATTTAGTTCGAGTTATAAATTTAAAACCCATTTGCGCATCACGATCTTAGCGTAACAAGATGACCCTCTACATGGCGGACCGCTCGATCACTCATCCGGTTGGAATCTTGGAAGACATTCCGGTGCAACTAGGGAAGTTCTATGTGCCCATAGACTTCGTTGTTTTGGACATCCCGGCGGACTATCCGGTTCCTATCATCTTGGGGAGGCCTTTCCTAGCTACTTCCGGATGTCTAGTAGATTGCAAGAATGGGACTCTCTCCTTCAACATTGGAGAAGAGAACATCAAGTTCAAGCTATCCACAATGATGAAAGGGCCAACCCTTGATGAAGACATATTCAACATAGTTGAAGAAGAGGAGTCTAGAGAGGTTGTGAGCTCAATCTTGCTCAAGGATCCGCTTGAGAGAGTTCTTAGATCAAGCTTGATGGAAGAAGGAGTTGAGGAGAGTAGCAATGAAGTAATCAAGGCCTTGAATGCATTGGACGAGCTACCAAGTGTTGGATTTGAGGTGCTAGAAGAAGAGGAAAACAGACAGAAAAATCGGACTGGAGGGCAGAAATCGGCCGATTTTTGTCCTTGTGCTGAAATTTCAGCCAGTTTTGCAGAAACAGAAACTCAGATCGACCCACTGCCAGAAAAATCGTCCGATTTTTCCTCCTGGGCCGATTTTCCTGAGTCTTTTCAGCATCAACCACTTGAGTGTGAGCAATCATCAAGGGACTTCAAGGTGGCTTCCATGGCTTTGCAATCATCTCAACCTACATTGTATGGATCGTCTCCAACCGAAAAAGGTCCTCCTCAACTTGATCTTAAACCCCTTCTCTCTCATTTAAAGTATGCTTTCCTTGGTTCAAATTCTACTTATCCGGTGATTGTGAATGAATCTTTGAATGATGATGAGCTTAATAGATTGTTGAATGAATTGAAACTGCATAAAAAGGCAATAGGATACACCATTGATGATCTTGTTGGCATCAAGCCCTCTTTGTGCATGCATAGGATAATGATGGAAGATAATCATAAACCCTCTATTGAACATCAAAGAAGATTGAATCCCATAATAAAAGAGGTAGTCAAAAAGGAAATCATTAAGTTGCTAGATGCGGGAATTATCTACCCTATCTCGGATAGTAAGTGGGTTAGTCCCGTTCATGTAGTTCCTAAGAAGGGTGGGATGACCGTAGTTACCAATGAGAACAATGAACTAATCCCGACTAGGACGGTTACGGGGTGGAGGATGTGTATTGAATATAGGAAGTTGAACATGGCCTCTAGAAAAGATCACTTCCCCCTCCCTTTCATTGACCAAATGCTAGAAAGGTTAGCTCAACACTCTCATTTTTGCTACCTAGATGGCTATAGTGGATTCTTCCAAATCCCTATCCACCCCGATGACCAAGAGAAAACCACCTTTACATGTCCATGGGGTACTTTTGCATATAGGAGAATGCCATTTGGGTTGTGTAATGCACCCGCCACCTTTCAAAGGTGTATGATGGCTATCTTTTCGGAATACATTGAAAATATCATGGAAGTGTTCATGAATGACTTCTCTGTTTATGGTTCTTCCTTCGATAATTGCTTGGCTAACTTGTCATTAGTATTGCAAAGATGTGAGGAGACAAATCTTGTCTTGAATTGGGAAAAATGCCACTTCATGGTAAGTGAAGGTATTGTGTTAGGACACTTGGTGTCTAACCGTGGCATTGAGGTTGATAGAGCAAAAATTGAAACGATAGAGAAATTGCCACCACCTACCTCGGTGAAAGGGGTAAGGAGTTTCTTAGGGCATGCCGGTTTTAACCGGAGGTTTATTCAAGACTTCTCTAAAATTTCTAAGCCTCTCACTAACCTACTAATGAAGGATGTTGATTTTGTCTTTTCCAAAGATTGCCTTGAGGCTTTTTGTAGGTTGAAGAACGCTTTGATCTCCGCACCTATCATGCAACCTCCGGATTGGAGTCTACCATTTGAGATCATGTGTGATGCAAGCGATGTAGCCGTTGGGGCTGTTTTGGGGCAAAGGAAAGATGGGCGCACTCATGCCATTTATTATGCTAGCAAGACGCTAGATGATGCCCAACTCAATTATGCTACCACCGAGAAGGAGTTGCTAGCGGTTGTGTATGCATTTGAGAAGTTCCGCTCATATCTTGTTGGAGCGAAGGTCATAGTTTATACGGATCATGCTGCGATTCGTTATCTACTTACGAAGAATGATGCCAAGCCTAGGTTGATTCGGTGGATCCTTCTTCTTCAAGAGTTTGACTTGGAAATCCGGGACAAGAAGGGATCCGAGAACTCCGTGGCGGATCACCTTAGTACACTCCCACCATTGGAGCTTGAAAGAGAGGACATCCCGATTGATGACTCATTCCGGGATGAGCAATTGCAAATGGTGGAGGAGTGCTTGTTCCAAGTGTCTAGAGGAAGCGAGCCATGGTTTTCCGACATTGTGAACTACTTAGTGTGTGAGGAGGTACCTCCCGGATTAACATATGCCCAAAGGAAGAAGTTCTTCAAGGATGTGAGGCACTACTATTGGAGTGAGCCACTTTTGTTCAAAAGAGGGCCGGATGGAATGTTTAGAAGATGCATACCGGAGGATGAGGTGGGGAGTGTGATCCGCCATTGTCATTCCTTGCCATGTGGAGGGCATGCTAGCTCACACAAGACATGTGCTAAAGTGTTGCAATCGGGCTTCTTTTGGCCAAGCTTGTTCAAGGATGTGCAAAGCTTTGTGGTAGCTTGTGATGCTTGCCAAAGGACGGGGAACATCTCAAGGAGAAATGAGATGCCCTTGAACAACATACAAGAGGTAGAGATATTTGATGTGTGGGGTGTGGACTTCATGGGACCATTCCCTTCTTCATGTGGCAACCTCTACATCCTATTGGCGGTTGACTATGTTTCGAGATGGGTGGAGGCAATTGCCTCACCTACAAATGACGCCAAGGTTGTGGTGCGGTTTTTCAACCGAGTGATCTTCCCTAGGTTTGGAACACCAAGGGTGATCATAAGTGATGGAGGGAAGCACTTCACCAATAGGAACTTTGGGGCACTTTTGGCTAAGTATGGGGTGACTCATAAGGTGGCAACACCTTACCATCCCCAAACTAGTGGCCAAGTGGAGATCTCCAACCGGGAGATAAAGGGAATTCTCGAGAAGACGGTCTCAAGAACGAGAAAGGATTGGGCTATGAAGCTCGATGATGCCTTGTGGGCATATAGGACCGCTTTCAAGACACCAATTGACACCACTCCTTACAAGCTAGTCTATGGCAAGTCTTGCCACCTTCCGGTAGAGATGGAGCATAGAGCTTATTGGGCCATTAAGTGGCTAAATTTTGATCTCAAGGAGGCCGGAGAAAAGCGGTTGCTAGACATAAACGCCCTTGAGGAGATCCGGTTGGATGCATATGAGAATGCTCGGATCTACAAGGAGAGAACAAAGCGATGGCATGATAAGAGGATCATCCCGAAAGAGTTGAGTGAAGGAGACCTTGTCCTTCTCTTCAACTGAAGGCTGCGGCTTTTCCCCGGAAAGCTCAAATCAAGATGGACGGGGCCATATGTGGTGAAGAAAGTTTTTCCTCATGGAGCGGTAGAGATAGGAGGAGATCATTGTGGTAACTTCAAGGTGAATGGACATCGATTGAAGAAGTACATCCCGGAAGCCCCGGTGGAAGTGATTGCCCCGCTTCACTTTGATTGAAACGCTCCTGAATTTGGTCAAGCTAATGACCTTAATGAAGCGCTTAATGGGAGGCAACCCATTGGTATATATTTTTCCCTTTTGTTTTTCTTGCTTTTGTTTAATCTCACTCTTGGTGTGCTTTGTTTTTTCTTTTGTGTTTTTGGGTGCTAGATCTTGTTGATTGTCATGAGTTATGAGACGTTGGAGGTCATGTGAAAGCCTCATGGACCAGTTGAAGGTACAAGATGTAACACCCCGAATCCGCGGGACTCGGGATGTCACATTGGGCTAGGATCTCACAATGGATCCTGACCCTAGCCTGACAACAAGTTCACTGGACCTTACAACATGGCACTGACAGATATAAAACAAATACATAAAACAGTATAAACTGTACGACCCAAAGTAAACAACAACATAGCCGAGTATATAAAACGACATCCTCACACAGGAGGTACAAAAGATCATCCTCACGCAGAGGGGAAACACAACAACCCCAAACCAACCACCTAATGTACGAGAGTCCTCGGCCTGTCACCCTGCCAGATCACCCAGTAGCGCCTATCCTGTAAACATCTACAACACGGTATGAAACCGTTAGCTAACCATACATATATGAGGTAATGCATAAGCACAAGCACAATCATGAAAGATAAACACATCAGCATGCTATCACACATTTACCCATTTATTATCTTTATATAATAACCATTCACTCAAAAACCGTATATATATAGATAGATGAAAGTATGTGACACGAGGACCGATACATCCCCGCCTCTGAGTTCAATGTCCAGCTGTACGAGTATCGGTCACACAATCCGTGTACCCTATGGGAGTGGATTGCGCCCTTCTTGTAAACCAGTCTGGCCCGACATCAGAGAACCTCCCAGACTCCACGGCGGGATGAAAGGGAAAGGTTATCACAGCCACGCAGCGGGGCAGTCAATAGAACATAGGTCGATAAAAACGACAACTCATGCTATCATAGAAAACATATAAAGCACACACCACTCATGCAAACACCCAATATAGGGATGGTAGCTAAGTAAGTCCTACGGACTTACCTCAACCTCGTACAAAATCAACCACGATCACCTCTACACTGGAGGGACAACACGGCCTATAAAAAGGCATAAAGAGATATATCAACCTCTATTCATCAAAGGGGTCACACCTAGACCCAAAGGGATCCATAAGGATCATACTCAATCTATGAGCCTCACAACCAACTAAACCTCAATATCTCAACATAGCTCACAATTCCTCAAATCTCAAGGTAGTATCTAATCAACATTCCTCAATCTCAATTTTAATCCTAATTTAATTAATTAACCTTTAATTAATTAATTAGATTTCGCCAGAATAACGTTTTGCCCGCAGGCAATTTCTAAACCCCCTGTCATCAGATTTCATCAAACAAGAACTCATAATCACCAGAATAATATAACGACCATAATGGAATTTCTAATTGTCCTATTTGACAAGCCTAAAGTCAATTTAGGCCAAATCGCAGTACGGAAAACGAATAAATTCATAACTTATTCGTTACTAACCCGATTGACGATCTGAAAGAAGATTCGGAATCACAACGACGCAGGCTACGCATGGACAGCATCAAATTCATCGGAATCTGAGCGACGGAACCGTTCTGGTGACATATATGCTCGACCAGCCCTCCATATACCCGGAAATGCAGAAACTCGGTACCGTTATGAAGAGAATGAAGAGAGGAATCCAGAAACTCAAACGGAATTGAAATCGGATTAGAAACGGAGAGTAGATCTGAGTTTGAAGGTTGAGAGAAATCAGAGCTTTTACGAGAAAACGTGAAAGGAAATGAATTAATAAAGGATTTTCCGCTATTTATAGTGAGATGATAATTATCCTTTAGTAAAGTCGATAATTATCCTTTAACCGATCCAAAGGCGGGTCGAACCTCTTTCTCCAAACTTCTCGAGATTGGAACATTAAATCTGGAATATTGTAGGGATAATTATTACACAACTGCCTCGTAAAACGTGTATTCCTAAGCCGTCTTTCTTAGCCGTTAAGAAACGAAATAGCGACTCTTTTGGCCGTTTTGCCTCTCCATGTTATTTCATATCTAAGACATATCCGATGTCCTGATCATTTCTCTCAACTGCATTTTTATTAATTGGAGCTCCCAAATGCTCCAAATAACACCGGAGGGTAAAAATAATTACCCGGGGGAAAAAGTAAAAATTTCCCCAAACGTCCAAAATTACGCGAGGAACATAACGGTGGGACTCATACTCATCACTTGGGAAATCTTCGCAAGTTATATGTCAATTACTATCAATGATTAAGTTAATCAACATTAATTAGAATTCGGAAATCCTAGCTATTACATCACACCCCCCTAAAAAAAAGTTTCGTCCCGAAACTTGAACAATTCCCAAATCCTCTCGTACCCATACGCCGAGGTATAACTTTCACTCTTTCTATCGGAGGTATCACATCTCCGTTCAAAAGATCACAACCTATAACAATCTATAACCTCAAGTATAAACATGGAGGAATCATCATCTCCAGGAAATAGGGCCATAACGCTACCCAAAGGCGTAGAGGAATCACGTCTCTCGCCATACCACATCACAAGGCATAGAGGAAGCACATCTCTAGCCAAAACATATTACATGCATAGAGGAAATACGTCTCTAGCCAACCCATAAACATATATATCGCATGGAGGAATCACATCTCCACTGAACTATGTCCATCAAGGTAGCATGGAGGAAAGAACCATCTCCAGCTGAATCCTAATCCCACTCAAATAGCATGGAGGAAAGAACCATCTCCAGCTATAAATATAATCATACTCGGGTAGCGTGGAGGAAGTAATCATCTCCAGCTATAACATACATCACGCTAGCACATCAAGATCTACTAAGATCATAAATCACATCACAACTAGCATGGAATAACACATCAAGGCATATAAGCACATAAGCACAACATTTATCCAGATAACACTAATATCTACTCGTGCTCCCACAAATGGGTCTGTCCCAACATATACTTTGGATAGTTCCTCAGGACACTATCCTCAGTCTCTCACATAGCCTCTTCAGGTCTTCATCTCGACCATGATATCCTCAATATGGGAATGTCTTTCGAATGCAAGCGTTTCATATCTTATTCCAAGAATGTAATCAGATGCTCAACAACGATGTGGTTGGACTCAACCACCAAATCATCGTAACTCACAAGGTGTCTCGAGTCTGGTATATACTTCCTCAGTTGAGACATAAGAAACACTGGGTGGATATCCACCAACTTCAGAGTGAAAGCTAAACATCATTTTGCCTTCACAAAACTGATCAAGATCTCAAGTAACTTACATATTAGAAACTCAGTTCCCCTTTCCATAATACACAACTAACGTCTCACAGCTGAGATACCTCTAGCCGGACATGAACTCTCGCTTGAACTTTAGAGATTAACACCTCTTGTCTACACACACAATATGGCGACTATGTAGAGCCAACACTCTTCCTTTAATCATCGTTACTCGAACTATAAAATCCTGAGTCTGGTCATGTATTATTTCCACTACTACTGCTAGATCACTTCTAGCATAAGGATATACGACATCTATGTCTATATATTGCCTCATAGGGCCATCCCAGAAAGATGCACGTCCTTCATTGTTATATAATAAAATCAGTAATGGAAGGTAATATAACTATCCACGTTTCCCATTCAACTTACAATTCATAATAGATCTTTAAGATCTAGATGATCCTCTCTAACTGACCATCTGTTAGGGGGTGAAGTGCAGTCATGAGGTACAGACTCATCCCCAAAGCAGTCTGAATCTGCTGTCTAAAATATCAAAGTAAAAACATCCATCTCGATCAGAAATGATCGTTCTCGGTATACCATGGAGTCTCACTATCTGTCTAGTGTACTCCTCAGCCAATTCATTCACTAGCCACGTCCTTCTGATAGAAATGAAACGTGCCGATTTCATTAATCTGTTACCAACAATCCAAATAACATCACTCTTCTACAGGGTCACAATCCCATAACAAAGTCCATAAAAATGTCCTCCCAAATTCTACTACTGCACTGGTAGTGGGTGGGGGCTTATCTCTAGATCGGAAATACTCTATCTGGACCTGCTGACATGTCACACATTATATCACAAATCTGGTTATATCGGCTTCATACAATATAATCGTCTCATCTCGTGGTACATCTTACTCGTACCTGAATGTACTGAATAAGGCGTACAATGGGTATACGTAATATTCTGTCTCCATCTGCATCAGCAGGAACACAAAAGCGGTCATGACTCTTCATCAATCCATCTACTCCTATGGAGAACTATGGTGCCTCAGTACGAGACATCCTTTCTCTAAACCTTGTCAAGGCCCGGCAGGTCTCCTGCTTCTGTTGGACCTCATCCAACAGACCAGGTAGAACCTCTGAGGTATAAATGGGTATCCTTATCAAGGAACTGATTGTCCAACTCTAGCCAAGCTAGATCTCTTTGAAGCTGAGGTTGAACTATCAGTCTCACAATCATCTTCTCTTGGAGCGTCTTTCCATTCAAGTTATCGGCGACAACATTCAACTTCTCTGAATGATATGAAATCTTCAAGTCAAAGTCTTGATCAACTTAAGCTCTTAATACTGGCGGTTATTCAACCCCTGTTGCATAAAATATACTTCAGATTTCTATAATCTATAGAAATCTGACATGAAGATCACACCGGTACGGTCTTCAAAATTTAAAGGCTTGAACTACCACTACTAACTCTAAATCATGAGTCGAGTAGTTCTCATCATACGTTCTCAGCTGTAAACACACATATCAATAACCCTACTCCTTTGTAGTAATACACATCTCAAACTTAGCTGGGATGTATCACCGTAAATCACGGGATCCCAAAAATCTTCTAACTACAAAAGAATGGAAGCAGAGGTCAAATGCCTCCTCAACTCTTCAGAACATAGACACACTGATTTCATCACGTAGTTATGGTGGTCTTCTCAAAAGACTCGCAAATGAATACATAATCATATAAAATCCTTCGTCAAAGCATTGGTAGCAATCGGCTGAGCCGAGAAAACTACGTATTCCTTAATGTTCATTAGTATCTCCCATGTTACAACATACTTAATTCTCGCCAGTTCAACCATGATCCCACTGGTGGAGACAACATGGCCTAAAAAGGCTACCACTGGCATCTCAACTTACACTTAGAGAGCGTAGCATACAACCCTCTATCTCTCGAAATCTGTAGAACGGTCCTTAGACGATCGGTCTACTATTCTCTGCTATGAGAGTATACCGACATGTCATCCATGGAGTCCACCACCAACTAATCAAGGAAGTCGATGAAGATACTATTCATCAACTTCATAAAAACTACTAAAACATTCGTCAACCCAAATGACATCACTACAACTCGTAGTGTCCATAACGGGTATGGGATGCTATCTCATACACATGTTGTTCTCTCATCCATGACTAGGGATATCTTGAGCATAAAGGAATCCCGAAAACACAATTGCTTCTTGAAGTTAACTCGTTAGGTCGTCAATACGGAACATGGAACCCACTAGGGTAAACCCGTTTCAGTAAACTTTTCAAGTTATCAGTACAATATCTCAACAAGCACCATAAAGTGTGGCTTTTCCATTCAATCTTGTATCATAATTCAACTCGATAACAATGTCCACACTTTGCTGAGGTGGCAACTAGACGGTTCAGTAACACGTCTATAAACTCATAAATTACTGGAATACCTTCCAATGTTGGACTATCTTGCCCCTTCATGGTATAACACTAAAAGGCGTCATATCCATGTGCTATCAGCTCGCTGCTCGTACAGTTCTGATGACAAACCCGTCTCTTCAAAGGTCTTAACCTCAAAAGTCCTCTATTTAACTCAACTCAGTAAAGACTATAATAGTCTTACTATTAAAAGCTAACACCACATGATATCTATTCATCCAAACCATACACATAATGACTTCCTCATGCACCTACGACATGACAAAGAAGTCTGCAACCATACACGAGTCCCTGAAATAAGGGAACAAACATGCATCTCACGGGTATCTCAGACCCAAAAAGGTAATCCTATAAAGGAAAATCCACCTTCTACTATATACCAAAATTCAACCCTTAACGCATGCATCGAAAGACATGATGTGCATAGCACTCACAACAAGCAAAACTCCACCAGGTAAACCATTAACGAGAATGATACCTATAACAGCTAACACTCGTAGCTCCACTACATATCATCACTCAATGTCAGATCCATGCTCCTCAGGTATCACTGAGGTCATTACTATAGCCTCCACTTCCACTCTTTCTGCACCGGAAAGAGGAAGGTCTTGTTGGGAAGAAACACCACCGTGCTGACAGAAAGGGCCAGATGGCCTAGCCCCCACAAGTGAAACAAGCTATCAGTGCCAAAGGGCACACAGAACGCAAATGATCTGGATAGCCACAACTGAAACATAATCATCCCATCCTTGCAACCTGTGCAACTGAAGGGTAACTCAACCTTCGTCGTCCACCTGGAATGATCTCACTCTTGAAGGGAACCTGTAAAGGCAATGACTTGCCCTGTCGACAAAACATCGCTCTATGCCCTACTTTACCACACGTAAAGCATATGATGGGAGCCTTTGGGCACACAGCTCGCCAGTGTCCCAATTTCCACGCAATTAAAACACTGTAGTTCCTTGCCAGTCATCTTCATGGCCAAAGGATCACTAGATTGTCCTGATATCGGACTTGGTTCCCCATTCATCATCTTTGCTTCTCCAGTAACTGATTCAGTCCATTGCTTCTTTCCGGATCCAGAAGCTTCAGTTGATCTCACAATTGTTGGTAAATCTGGTGTCGATCTACCCACTATTACCGCTTCATATACTTGTTACATATATTCTTGAAACTCGGATCTACTCATGGAAACACGATCAGCCTCTTCAAACTCGTTCTCTGCCATAGGCAAAACAACAGCGGAAACTGGTCCCTAACTTATCACCACTGGAGGAAGAGGGGGGGTGTACCCCTACCTCATCCCACTACAGATACTACTCTAGTCTGAGTCATCTGTAGGATATACGCACCTAATCTTATAAGGCTATATATATGTCATAGGTATCGATATGTATATAATAAATCCACATAATCCATAGTACACACAGATATATATACATATCTACGCTGCAGAGATCCATGGCAGAGGTGACGACTTCTCGTACATTCTATCCCAAAACCACACTTAAAACCAAAACCTTTGAAAACGTCAGATCCCATGTGGGCTCTGTTTATTTTACCTATCAAACCTCATTGCAGGTAGCAAGTGTCATTGTTGTCAACCTGGGCTCTGACACCAACTCTGTAACACCCCGAATCCGCGGGACTCGGGATGTCACATTGGGCTAGGATCTCACAATGGATCCTGACCCTAGCCTGACAACAAGTTCACTGGACCTTACAACATGGCACTGACAGATATAAAACAAATACATAAAACAGTATAAACTGTACGACCCAAAGTAAACAACAACATAGCCGAGTATATAAAACGACATCCTCACACAGGAGGTACAAAAGATCATCCTCACGCAGAGGGGAAACACAACAACCCCAAACCAACCACCTAATGTACGAGAGTCCTCGGCCTGTCACCCTGCCAGATCACCCAGTAGCGCCTATCCTGTAAACATCTACAACACGGTATGAAACCGTTAGCTAACCATACATATATGAGGTAATGCATAAGCACAAGCACAATCATGAAAGACAAAAACATCAGCATGCTATCACACATTTACCCATTTATTATCTTTATATAATAACCATTCACTCAAAAACCGTATATATATAGATAGATGAAAGTATGTGACACGAGGACCGATACATCCCCGCCTCTGAGTTCAATGTCCAGCTGTACGAGTATCGGTCACACAATCCGTGTACCCTATGGGAGTGGATTGCGCCCTTCCTGTAAACCAGTCTGGCCCGACATCAGAGAACCTCCCAGACTCCACGGCGGGATGAAAGGGAAAGGTTATCACAGCCACGCAGCGGGGCAGTCAATAGAACATAGGTCGATAAAAACGACAACTCATGCTATCATAGAAAACATATAAAGCACACACCACTCATGCAAACACCCAATATAGGGATGGTAGCTAAGTAAGTCCTACGGACTTACCTCAACCTCGTACAAAATCAACCACGATCACCTCTACACTGGAGGGACAACACGGCCTATAAAAAGGCATAAAGAGATATATCAACCTCTATTCATCAAAGGGGTCACACCTAGACCCAAAGGGATCCATAAGGATCATACTCAATCTATGAGCCTCACAACCAACTAAACCTCAATATCTCAACATAGCTCACAATTCCTCAAATCTCAAGGTAGTATCTAATCAACATTCCTCAATCTCAATTTTAATCCTAATTTAATTAATTAACCTTTAATTAATTAATTAGATTTCGCCAGAATAACGTTTTGCCCGCAGGCAATTTCTAAACCCCCTGTCATCAGATTTCATCAAACAAGAACTCATAATCACCAGAATAATATAACGACCATAATGGAATTTCTAATTGTCCTATTTGACAAGCCTAAAGTCAATTTAGGCCAAATCGCAGTACGGAAAACGAATAAATTCATAACTTATTCGTTACTAACCCGATTGACGATCTGAAAGAAGATTCGGAATCACAACGACGCAGGCTACGCATGGACAGCATCAAATTCATCGGAATCTGAGCGACGGAACCGTTCTGGTGACATATATGCTCGACCAGCCCTCCATATACCCGGAAATGCAGAAACTCGGTACCGTTATGAAGAGAATGAAGAGAGGAATCCAGAAACTCAAACGGAATTGAAATCGGATTAGAAACGGAGAGTAGATCTGAGTTTGAAGGTTGAGAGAAATCAGAGCTTTTACGAGAAAACGTGAAAGGAAATGAATTAATAAAGGATTTTCCGCTATTTATAGTGAGATGATAATTATCCTTTAGTAAAGTCGATAATTATCCTTTAACCGATCCAAAGGCGGGTCGAACCTCTTTCTCCAAACTTCTCGAGATTGGAACATTAAATCTGGAATATTGTAGGGATAATTATTACACAACTGCCTCGTAAAACGTGTATTCCTAAGCCGTCTTTCTTAGCCGTTAAGAAACGAAATAGCGACTCTTTTGGCCGTTTTGCCTCTCCATGTTATTTCATATCTAAGACATATCCGATGTCCTGATCATTTCTCTCAACTGCATTTTTATTAATTGGAGCTCCCAAATGCTCCAAATAACACCGGAGGGTAAAAATAATTACCCGGGGGAAAAAGTAAAAATTTCCCCAAACGTCCAAAATTACGCGAGGAACATAACGGTGGGACTCATACTCATCACTTGGGAAATCTTCGCAAGTTATATGTCAATTACTATCAACGATTAAGTTAATCAACATTAATTAGAATTCGAAAATCCTAGCTATTACACAAGATCCAAGCACATAGACGAGGAGGAAAGCACCCAGAAAAATCGGCCTGTTCATCGGGTAAATCGGCCGATTTTCTTGGGCTATGGGGCGATTTTTCCTCTGTATAAAGGAAAGTGATGATCTCCATCAAGCATGGGTGGAGCGGACGTGGAACTTGGACGGCTTGCGGTGCCAAGCGCGGGTTCCGATGCCATAATGAACATCAAGAGCTCTCTACCATCCTTGATCAATCATCCACCATCATCATCCAATGTGAACCGAAATACCAAAGCATCACCAATTTTACATTGTGAGGACTATCTTTCACTTCTTTATTTAGTTTACACATTAGGGACAATGTGTTTCTAAGTATGGGTGGGGTTTTCATGATCACTTGCATGATTAGCATCTAGGATAGTTTAATATTGTCACATATTTCATTATGTCTTGCATTGTACATACATACTTCGAAAATTCCAAAAATCAGAAAATTTTAAAAAAATTTTAGTGCTTCTAAAGCTTGGGAATGACCCTTATGATGAAATTGTCTTGTGAATTGGCTATGGATAGCCTCATGTGTTGAATAGATGATGCATATGTGGACTTGAAGTACTTATCTTGAATCCCATGAATGATTTGTGATCATGAATGTTTGCCTTGATTGAATCGAGTATTGAAAGTCGAAATTGCATGCTAGTTCTTGCACACCATCTAGGAATGAATGAGGCAATTCATCTTTCTCTACTTCTCATCTTGATCATGTTGTTTGAGCACCTCAATCGATGTAAATTGACCTCTTTTGACCCATCCGGGAATAGGAGCATGCTAGTGTGTTGATGTGTGTGAAAAGCAAGTGTGGGGTGAATTTGTTGATGAAAAGAATGTCATGAATGAAGTGCTGAAATTGTCGCGAAAGTGTAGCCAAAAATATAGGTTTGGGGACGTTGGCTTAAATGACAAGTAACTCGGTACACTTTGCATAATCGGGTGTTGGTGTCTTGCCAAAGTCAAATAAACCGATAGTCCTAACAAGCTTTGGTATGTGTGCCCGGTGTGGATGCACCTCGAAAAAATAGGAAAAGCCCGAGGACGGATAATCACCAAGGTTTCGGCTTTTGTACACCAATGCCATTGTCTCAAAAATAAAAGAAAAGAAAATGAAGAAGAAAAAAAATATACACTTGAGGGAAGTTGATAAGAAAATTTGAAGTTGTGGTTGTTTAGTTCCTTTCCCGGATTAGCATCACATAGCCTAGAAAATTCCCGCCTAATCACAACGTTTCTTGGCCTTCTATTTCACAAGTCCTTATGACCTACTTGCATGTGTGTAAGACTAAGTGATTTAGATTGGATATGCTCATAATCATCTTGACTTCTTCATCTTTACACTTCATTGCATGCTATCAAGTTAAGTGTAATTGTCTTTTCATGTTTTCATTTATTTGATGCATGATTGCTTGTCCATTTCCATGAAACATGACTATGAAGGTGATCCAGTATTAGAAGCACAACTCCAAAAAGATTTTGCCATTTTTCTGCATACATAAATCATGTCATCTCTTAGTCTATAGTTGGGAATTTGCTCGGGGACGAGCAAACCTTAAGTATGGGGTATTTTTGATAACACGATTTATGACTTAGGTTTAGGTAATCGTTTGAATAGATTTCTCACTCATTCATGCACGGTTTAGCACTAATTCACGACGTTTGCACTCAAATCATGTATTTTGTCGAGATAGACGTCTACACGGACTTGTGCGTTGCTTTGTAGGTATTTCGGGGGTCTTTTGGACATTAACCGATACATTAGAGGGCCAAGCCTCATGATGGTACACATCCAAAGCTTTGGAGGAGCATAATTGGAGCAACAAAGGACACAAAGACCACTATTGGTGCAAGCAATGGAGCAACTCATGGCTAGACGATCATAGCATGTTTCTGCTGAAGAAAATCGGACCAACTAGCAGCTAAATCGGCCGATTTAATCCTACTGGGTCGATTTTTGGACCTTTGACAGCTTAAGCCACGTGTCCCACGATCTCTTGTCCGGCCTTGCCCTTGGTGGAGAATATAAGTGGTCCTGAAGGTTGTTGCTGAGGATCTCTCGTCTCCCATACTCTCATTCACAGCTCATCAATTT
Source organism: Fagopyrum homotropicum (assembly GCA_033239125.1). Taxonomy (NCBI): domain Eukaryota; kingdom Viridiplantae; phylum Streptophyta; class Magnoliopsida; order Caryophyllales; family Polygonaceae; genus Fagopyrum; species Fagopyrum homotropicum. The sequence goes on from BSWB01000003.1 coordinate 32,747,705, forward strand.
GGGGGAAAGATTGGAGGAGAAGAAAAACTCTCAAGGATTGAAGGAAGAAGAAGAACACCATTCTAAGAGTGATAGTGAGATTTTGAGTGATTTTGAGTTACTTTTGTAGTCTTGGATTGAAGAACTATTGCAAGGATTGTTAGGAACGTTTTGGATCTTCATTTAAGAGTTTGTAAGTCTTGCTACAACTTAGATTTAGTTGAGATTTATTGATTTGCTCGCTTATCTTTCATTATCCATTTATGAACACCATGTATGCTTGTTTGATGATTTTGGATCTTGATATGCATATTGTTGGCTAGTTTATTGTGATTCTGGAGTGATGGATTGATGGTTATGGCTTGGGTGATGATAGGATGGGCTTATATGTTAGTTTAGGATGACTTGTATGCACGAAACTCACAACAGAAGGGAAAATCGGCCTATTCATCAGGTAAATCGGCCGATTTCCCCCATGATCCACCCGATTTCCTCCTCTGTTGCTCTTTAAATGATGAATCTGTATGATTGGGGTGTTAGGTTGTTAAATCCTAGTGTTTATTAAGCCTAATTTAGCTAAGGATCACCTAATGCTATCAACCTAAGTGAGGGAAGAGATCTACCCGATGATTTCCGATCTTAGACACTTTAGAAGATGAATTCTAGGTAGTAGTGAGCCTCATAAGCCGCTATTGGATCGAGTGTGCTAGGATTATTGCTTGAGATTTCCCTATTCCGAGACTTACCCGGTAAGGAGAGGGTCACCCCTTAAGTAGTGTCCGGTTTGTGTAGAATTCCCAACTTTACCTCCTTGAGACTTACCCGGTAATAGGAGTTTGATGCGGGATTAGTGAAGTGAGAGACCTACCCGGTAATTGCTTCCATTAGTGAAACATTCTTTCCCCAACACCGCAGCTTGTCCTTAGAATCCTTAGAACCTTGAGTCCAATGCCATAACCGAAAATCTTGACCTCTAGAATCCACTTTTATCTCTTGATCATATACTTTGTGCTTTGTGTTACTTGTTCGTTTCGCTAGCTTGAGTTGTTAGTTGTTTTATTACCTTGCTTGATTTGTGATCTTTGTTTGATCACCACAAAAACCAACCAAAAAACATTGTGTTTTCCATTTTCTTTGTTCCTAATCTTATCTTAGTCTAGATTTACACTATCTTTGATCATGCTTGACTCGATTTCACCTTAGTCTTTGTGTTCGACCTCGGAATACTATCCCTACTACAAACGTCCCGTACACTGCGGGTTCGCTAGGAGTTAGGATGAATATAACGAGTATAAATTTAAAGCTTATTGCGTACACACATCACACGATCTTAGCGTAACACTTGACATTCCTGCAGATTGTCCGATTCCGATCATACTCGGAAGACCGTTTCGTGCAACATCCGGTTGTATGGTGGATTGCAAGAATGCTAGACTAGCTTTCGACATAGGAGAAGAGAAGGTTGAATTTTCTCTCAACTGTGGTGAAAGAGCCAGCTCTTGGAGAAGATATGTTCAACATCTATGACGAGAAAGCGTCTAGAGAAGAAGTGAGCTCGATTCTATTCAAAGATCCATTGTAAAAGGTCATAACCATGAGCATCATGGAGAAAGGAGAGGAAGAGGATTGCAATGTTGAGATTGAAGCCTTGGAAGAGCTAAAGGAACTACAAGAGGAAGAGTTTGAAAAACTTTACGATGGCTCAGAAAACGTGAGAAACCACGGTCAGTCGTGCTATTCCACGGCCGTGGTTTCACCCAAACTACCCGTAAACTACTATTTTAAGAGAAACAGTAAGTTCCACGCCCAAAACCACGGTCGTGGAAGTAATAGTGGTGCCGTAACTGAGTTCCACGCCCAAAACCACGGCCGTGGAAGTAACAGTGGTGCCGTAATTTTGGGAATTGCTGAGAACAACTTCGTTCTTTCCACAAATGCTATTGAGTCTTCTTCAATCACTCCTACACCCTTAGAGACTTCTAAGGAAGCGTCGGACATACCTCAAGACTCATCAAAGGCATCAATAGCAATGGATTTGAAGCCACTTCCCACACATCTTCGGTATGCATTTCTTGGAACTAATTCTACTTTTCCCGTAATTGTTAGTTCCGATTTAAGTGAAGATGAACATGAGAAACTAATGGCTATTTTAAGGAAACATAAAAAGGCCTTAGGTTATACAATAGAGGATCTTGTAGGAATTAAACTATCTCTATGGATGCACAAAATTCTAATGGAAGAAGATTTCAAGCCTTCAAGACAACCTCAAAGACGGTTAAATCCGATCATGAAGGAGGTTGTCAAGAAAGAAATACTTAAAGTTACTTGACACAGGTAACATCTATCCTATCTCCGATAGCAAGTGGGTGAGCCCTGTTCAAGTTGTCCCGAAGAAAGGAGGAATGACGGTTATCACTAACAAGAACAATGAGCTCATTCCTACAAGAACCGTGACGGGATGAAGGATGTGCATTGACTACCGCAAGCTGAATGCAACTAGGAAGGATCACTTCCCGCTACCATTCATAGATCAAATGCTTGAGAGGTTAGCACAACACTCTTATTTCTGTTATCTTGACGGTTATAGTGGTTTCTTCCAGATTCCGATCCATCCAGACGATCAAGAGAAGACCACATTCACGTGCCCGTGGGGTACGTTTGCATATAGGAGGTTGCCATTCGGGCTTTGCAACGCTCCAGCCACCTTTCAAAGGTGTATGATGGTCATCTTCTTGGAGTATGTTGAGGAAATCATGGAGGTTTTTATGGACGATTTTTCTGTTTATGGTTCCTCATTCGATAATTTTCTTTCTAACCTTTCTCTTGTGTTGCAAAGGTGTGAAGACACTAACCTAGTTCTTAATTGGGAAAAGTGTCAATTCATGGTTAGGGAAGACATTGTATTACAACACTTAATATCTAGTAGAGGGATCGAAGTTGATAAGGCAAAGATAGAGACTATAGAGAAACTTCCTCCTCCATCTTCGGTGAAGGGGATAAGAAGTTTTCTAGAACATGCTGGATTTTATAGGAGATTTATCAAAGATTTTTCTAAGATTTCAAAGCCGCTAACTAATCTATTGATGAAGGCTGCAGTTTTTGATTTTTCGCAGATCTCCCGTTCGAGGTTATGTGTGACGCGAGTGACGTAGCTGTTGGAGCGGTGCTGGGGCAAAAGAAGGAAGGCCAAACCCATGCTATCTATTATGCTAGCAAGACGCTAGATGAAGAACAGCTCAACCACGCCACAACTAAGAAAGAATTTTTAGCCATTGTATATGCATTTGAAAAGTTTCGTTCTTATCTTGTAGGAGCGAAGGTGATTGTATACACGGATCATTCAGCGATCCGGTATTTACTTGCCAAGAAGGACGCAAAACCGAGGCTGATTAGATGGATTCTTCTTCTACAAGAATTCGATCTAGAGATTCGCGACAAGAAATGCTCGGAAAATTCTGTTGCGGATCATTTGAGTCGTCTACCACACATTGAAGACGACGATTTACCCATTGATGACTCCTTCCCGGATGAGCACTTACACATCATAGAAGAGTGCATCGACAAGATATCTAGAGGTAACGAATCTTGGTTTGCTTATTTTATAAATTACTTGGTTTGTCAGGACATACCTCCCGGATTATCCTATGCACAAAGAAAGAAGTTTTTTAGGGATGTTCGGTAATACTTTTGGAATGAACCTCTACTCTTCAAGAGAGGTCCTGACGGCATCATTAGTAGATGTGTGCCGGAAGACGAAATGAAAGCGTCATTCGTCATTGTCATTCATTATCTTGTGGAGGACACGCTAGTTCCAATAAAACTAGCGCTAAGGTATTGCAATCTGGTTTCTTTTGGCCTACTTTATTTAAGGATGTGCAAACCTTTGTTTCTTGTTGTGATGCTTGTCAAAGAACAGGAAATATCTCTAGGAGAACGAGATGCCTCTCAATAACATTCAGGAGGTGAAAATCTTCGACGTTTGGGGAGTAGACTTCATGGGACCTTTCCCATCATCTTGTGGAAACCAATACATAATTCTAGCTGTAGATTATGTTTCGAGATGGGTTGAAGTTATTGCCTCTCCAACTAATGATGCTATGGTTGTTGTCAAGTTCTTTAATAGAACTATTTTCTCAAGGTTTGGGACACCACGGACCATCATTAGTGACGGAGGTTCACACTTCATTGCCCGACGATTCGAAGATCTACTAGCTAAGTATGGGGTGACTCACAAGATCGCCACTCCCTACCACCCACAAACAAGTGGGCAAGTGGAAATTTCGAATAGAGAGATCAAGGGCATCCTTGAGAAGACGGTGTCAAAGACAAGGAAGGATTGATCTTTGAAATTAGATGATGCGTTATGGGCGTATAGGACTGCATACAAGACTCCCATAGGTACAACACCATACAACCTTGTGTATGGGAAGTCTTGTCATCTCCCGGTTGAGCTAGAACACAAAGCGTACTGGGTTGTGAAGTGGTTGAACTTCGGCATGAAGGAAGCGGGCGAGAAGCGCCTCTTGGACCTTAACGAGCTTGAAGAACTCCACTTGAACGCCTATGAGAACGCAAAGATTTACAAGGAAAGGGCGAAGTGTTGGCATGATAAGCATATCATTCCAAAGGACCTCAAATAAAGAGATCAAGTTCTCCTCTTCAATTCGAGACTTCAGCACTTTCCAAGTAAGCTTAAATCTCATTGGACTGGACCTTATCTAATTAAACATGTTTTGCCCCATGACGCAGTTGAAGTATGGGGTGAAAAGAGCGGAAGTTTCAAGGTGAATGGTCAACGACTTAAGAAGTATTCACCGGAGCTCCCGGTTGAGGAAATCGCTCCGATTGTCCTCGAATAAACTCAGGAACGGTCTAGCTACGGACCCAAAACAAGCGCTTCTTGGGAGGCAGCCTAAGGTATTGCACTTACGTTTTTGTTTTTCTTTCTTAGATTAGCTTAGTTTAGTTGTTTTTGTTTTGTTTTCCTCTCGATACCTCCCGGTATGTTATGTTTTTAGATGTAGGAGTATGGAATGGGCAAGGGAAGGAAGCAAAGGTTGGAAGGAATTGACGAAACTTGGATTTTGGCACACAACAGAGACTTCCACGCCCAAAACCACGGCCGTGGAAGTAACAGGTGGCCGTAATTTCCCAAAATTTGACACAAATCGAGAAAAACCACAGGTCCATACATTTTCACGGCCGTGGAATGCTTCGAGTGACCGTGGTTTTTCAAAAATTTGACGGTCACTATATAAACCGCCTTCCTTCACAAAAACACCACCAATCCCCTTTCCACGCCCAGAACCACGCCCAAATCGCCGCCACTTTCCCTCATCCCGTAATTCGTCATCCGTAGTCCGATTCGATCGATTCTTCAACCTAAAGTGGAGCATTTTCAATCATCTACAAGAACCAAGCAACAAACTGAGTGAACAATCCATATTGAAGAAGGAATTTGGATTTGAAAAATCCAAACCTAGGTTTTTACTCCCTTTTCTCTTCTTTGTCAATTTAGTTCAATTTCTTCGCAAGATTTTAGGAGAACTGAACGAAATTGGAATTGGAATTAGTCTAGGACTGTGATTGTTGATTTTGGTGTGCATTTGATGAGATTTGAGAGAAACAGAGAAAAACCACGATTCCGTACAAAACCACGGCCGTGGAAAACTAAGAACAAACTGTGGTTTTTTCTGTTGTCGAGTGAAAATATTTAGAAGAAAGTCTAGTAGGAACAAGAAGCAAAAGGGTGATAGTTCCTCCTCTTCCCAACCCCCTCCTAGTGAACCACCATCACCACCACCTCCTAGAATCCCTAGAATCCATGAGGATTACCTAGGAGCCTTAAAAAGGATTGAGAAAAGACCAATCATCGAACCTAGATACCTTGTCTTAGAGGAGCTTGAGGAGCTCAATGTGGTGAATGACCTAACTTGGTTCTTGGATAGAGCCGGATTGATCATCTTTTCCGCTATTAGAGAAGATGCCTATGAGGAGATACCAAGGGAGTTTGTGACTTCCTTTGAGCATAGCAACGTAAACCGAACAGTCTCCTTTAGGCTAATGGAGCAAAACTATGAGTTCTCAATCATTCAGTTTGAGACCTTCTTTGGGTTCCATGAGAGTTTCAATGGTATTTTTCCCGGGGGAGTGTATGCTAAGGATTTTGGGAGGATATTGCTATGATATATGCTAGTGAGTATCGTTGACAACCGGCCGACACCAAGGATAAGCTCATCTACCACTTAGCCTTGAAGATAACTCTTAGAGTCCTTTCGGAGTGCCTTTTCCCTAGGACCGAGACCCCACAAAAGATCAAGACCGATGAGCTCTTCCTCCTCTATTGCATGCTTACCGGTAGATCCGCCGATTGTGCCACCCTACTTGCCTCCACCATTAGCAAGTTAAAGAACAAAAAGGCCGGGAACATAGGTTATGGGGGTATGGTGACTCACATCGCCAATCAGTTGGGGATAGACTACTCCGCTTGTACTAGGATAGCGGCGAGACCTTTGGGTCTCAATGGGCTTATGGCTAGAGGTATCGTCTTTCCCCGACACCGAGCTTCACCTACCGCAACCATGCCTTGGGAGGATAGAGGTGATAGAGGTATCCCATGGCTTCCCGAGTACTCCATCATGCTAGGCCGCTACAATTGGAAGGAGACCTTTGTGCCCATGCATGCCAATAGACTTGTAGCTCCTCCATATGTGCCGGATGAGGTCCCAGCTGAGGATGATGATGAGGAGATGGGAGGAGGAGATGATCATGATGTAGGAGGCGCTGAGCACAATTTTGGTACATTCTCGGACCAGCCGGCCGACTTCCCGGAGCCTCCTAGGCGATCTCCCCGCCCCTCTAGACCTTCCGGTTCCTCTTCTTCACGCAGGGCTAGCGTGAGTGAGAGACCGACGTGGATGGAGACTCCACCCGCTTGGTATGGAGAGTAGCCGTCATGGATGGGAGCTCCTCCTCCATGGTATGATCATCCACCGGTGGCACCGACTCCTCCTCAGAACGCTCCTGCATGGTATGACTAGCCGCCAGGTTGGTATTCGTAGTTACCGGAGTGGGCGACCGATCTTTCGAGGAGAGTGGGAGATCTAGAGATCCATCAGCAGGCCCATGACGTAGAGCGCCAGGAGAATGCCCGTATCTTGAGGGATGTCTACCGCCAGCAGTTTGGACGTAACTTCAGCTCGGATTTCTATCCATTCCCACCGCCGCCTTCCCAGTGATGATGATGAGATGATCCGCCGGTTAGAGCCGCTCCACCGCCATTAGTGAGTTTCCTTTGTTTCTTTTCTTTTCTTTATTTCTTTTGAACATTGAGGACAATGTGTATTTCAAGTATGGGGTGGGGTGTGACTATCGTTTGTAATAACTCTACTCACTTTGTTTGCTTATGTCTATGAACACTTGCATGTTTCCTTTCATTGTCACACGTTTCTTTATTGCATTGCATGAAAAAGGCTTTGAAAAACTCATAAAAATTTGAAAATTTTGAAAAGATTTTGTGCTTCTAAGATTAGAGATGATTTCTATGATGAAATCTACTTGTGGAATGAATTTTTGATGACAATTGTATGCTTGAATTGAATCATGAATTGTGAAGAGATTGAGTATGTTGTTTTCCTTTCTTGCAAGTTTCATAATGTGAAGGTTTTTATCTAAATCATATTGAGAAACGAAGGTTGAAATCACAATATGAGTTCTTATACTTCTTTATGAGATGATTAAGGTACCTCGATTTTCTTACTTCTTTCTTTGATCATTTAGCCCCTCAATGAAAATATTTGCCTCCTTTATCTATCCGGGATTTAGGAAGAGTTGATTTTGGCATGTTTGATGTGGGAGGGTCATGAAAGCAATTGTTTGAATTCAAAGTGTGGGAAAATATAGGTTTGGGGAAGTCAATCATGATGATGACTAACTCGACACCATTCACAGAGTCGGGTGTTTATGTCTTGCCAAAGTCAGATTGAGCGATATTCCTAACGGATTATAGTATGTGCATCAAGGGTTTGAGGCATCTCGAAATTAAGATACGCCAATCTCCTAGGCTTCGGTTTTTGTTCACCGCTGTCCATAACTCCAAAAGAAAAGTCGAAAAATTATGTGCAAAAAGTCTAGAGCAAAGCTCTAAGTTGGTGGTTAGTTCAATTGATGAAAAGAAAAGAGTTTGTGTTGTTCCTTCTTCCCGGATTCATACACCACATTCCTTTAGAAGTTTCCCACCTTTCCGTGTTCTTGGTCTTACTTGAAAGTCCTTGAGATCATAAGAGTGTTATTTGACTTGGTGATCTAAATTCAAGTTTCACATGCTTGATTTTGACAATGCTTGAAGGTTATGATGTTTGTCTTGAAGTTTAGGCAATTTATGAAGTTCCTTTCCTTTGCATATTTTAGTTCATGTGTATGAACGTTTTCAAGGATAAATGAAGAAAGGTTTAAAGATGATCTATTTATTAGAAGCACATTACCAAAAAGATTGTTTTGTTTTGTTTTGCATTCATATTTCATTCTACCTTATGTTCTAAGCTTTTGAAAACCTTGCTTGGGGACAAGCAAGTGACAAGTATGGGGTATTTTGTTAGCATGAAATATGACTATATTTTAGGCACTTATTTTATGTGTACATAGATAGGAGTTTGAAGCAATTGTAAGCTCATTCACCCACTTTGTCGATATAGAGATCTACACTAGCTTTGTTTTGTTTATATGTGAATAAAGGCTTGGATTGGAGCAAAATGTGGAAGAAAAGGAGTATTTGATCATGCTTGATGGCAAAGAGATGCTTTGGACAAGCTAAGGAAGGAGCATGAGTGAAGAACATCACGAAATAAAGGCTTTCACAAGAATTTGGATTTCCACGCCCTAAATTACGGCCGTGGATTTGGCAATGGATCGTGGAAAGTGAATTTGAAGCACAATAGAAAGTTACACGGTCTAAACCACGGCCGTGGAAAGTTATGAGACCGTGATTTCCATGACGAAGGTGACGTGTCATATTTGCCACGTCAGCGGAGGTTATTGGGCTTTTTAGCAACCCTAATTTTGTCTATAAAAAGGCTAAATATAGAAGAAAATGGGGTTGGTTGCATACGGTTCCAAGCTTAGGGTTTCATTTTACCTTGAGGATTGGAGATTTCAAAGAATTGCAGATTTGTGAAAGACGTGATATTGGAGATTACGTACTTGGGAGATTTTCTTAGGGTTTTTCTTTCGGAGACGGATTGACACTCCGTTCTTCATCGTTCCCTGAGATTGATGTGAGGATTCTTGTTCCATATTCTGAATTCGTAAACACATTACTTTCGTTATTAGGATTCGAGATTGACTTTGATTTGTTATTGAGTTTTCAAGAGTTTTCATCTTTCTTTCTTCTTAAATTGATTTTTGATATTATGATGATGGTTATTGGCTAAAACCCTTTAGCAATTCTAAGGTGAAGGGTTGATAGTTGTGGCTTAGATGATGATAGATTGATCATAATTTGATTGGACCCTGAGAGTGTAAGAAACATCGTCGACACCCTAAACTACGGTCTGTTCTTGAGTTCCACGTCCGTGAAATCTCAAGATCTAGCCGTGATTTTCTCTGTTTTACGACCCTTGCTTTTGCTTTAATCCAAAGTTAAAGATTTGCTTTAACCTAGCCTTGGCTTGCCTTTCCTAGGTAGTAGTGTGACTCAACATCCTCTATTTCGGTTTTGCGTGTCACAACCTTAACCGTTTTGACTTGTCTTTGATTCCTTGGGTTTGGGCATGAGTATTTGAGAGTAATTCTTACCTTTAGATCCTTTCTATACTGCAGCCTCAACAACCTTTATACAGAGAGTTTTTGGGTTAGACATATAAGGTTTTGGAACTTCACCGTACATTACCTTACTTTAGTTATACCTTTGCAACCTCAACTCTGTCCTTATATGTATAGTATGTCTTGAATCGATTGCCACAATTGAATACTTGGATCTTTAGGATTGTTGTTTTCCCAATATTTGCAAAGCTTTTATACTTTTACTCGCTCGATTATTCGAAACTGAATTTGACTCACCAAATCCCTGAGTTCGATATTTTGGAATACTTGCTTAACTACGCCGATCCGTACACTGCGGGTTCACTTTTGCTTAATTTCAGTTTTATAAATTTAAAACTTTGTGACGCACACTTTGAGGCGAACAATACCTCTGACCCAACTACCATCAGGTAACTCTATACTAATAGGTATCCCCTCTATTGTAGCAAAATCCAGACGCTCAACACATACATCAGAGATAAAGGAATGTGTAGAACCCGTATCAAATAAAACTCTAACAAGTAAACCATGAAGCAAAATGGTACCTGTAGCAGCCGGTGCAGGTGGCTCCTCTGCACTCCTCAGCCCAAAGACTCTACCCTGAGCTCCTCTGGTGTCTGTGGTACTCCCACCACGACCCCTACATCTACTCGGCCCGGGAGCTGATCCTTGAGTTGAAGGACGATTTGAAACTCTCTTTTGTTCCTGTGTCTGTTGCTGAGGTGTCCTTTGCGCACCTTCCGCCACACTAGCATGGGAAGAACCCCGTTGTGATGCAACTCCGCCCTGCCTACAGAAGGCAGCTCTATGACCTGGTCTACCACAGGTGTAGCAAGTCACTAGTGGTCTCGTACACTATGGTTGTATATGTCCAGGATCTCCACAATTGTAGCATTGTCGTCCATTCTTTGCAGTCAATGCAAATGATGGGTAACTCTAGCGTCTTTGGTTCCGCCTAGATTCTGAAGCTCCACCAATGCCACTGGTCTGCCCAGTACGCTGCCTCTTCTCAGACCATCCCGTCTGAGAAGTCCTCCTCTGAATGGCCCGCTCATGCTCATAAGCTGAGGCCCGGTCCTAATAATCTGTCAAGGACTCACAATGGAATCCCGCCATGTAGAAACGTGTACTCTCCCTCAGTCTACGGGAGAACAGATACACGTGTTGATCCTCAGAAGGTGAAGCTGGACCCAAAAGTGCCAGCTCAGTCTGGAAGCGGCTGATGGCATCTACTATCGGCACATCCTCAAAGCCCACCTCCACGAAGTCCTGCAGTTTCTCCCTCCTCAATGAGGCAGGGCAAAAACGCTCTCTAATCATGTCTCTCATCTAATCATAGATAGTGGCTCGAACCCGCATGGTCCTCCACCACTACTGTGCTAAATCACGGAATAGAGTATGTACTACCTCTATCCGTCTGTCCTCTGGACATCTGATAGACTCGAGAGCTGAGTCTACATGCCCAATCCATACCTTTGTCTCTAATCCCACCTTCCCAGAGAATGGTGGTACTCCTAGCAGATAAAATGCCTTCAACCAAGTGTTTGGTCGAGGCCCTCTATACTCCTTTGGAGCTCTAACAATCTCAGCAGCACGTGCCGGCATAACTAGAACTTGAGTGGCTCCTTGGGACATCTCAAAAGATCCCTCATGCACTGGAAGATCCGGTGCACGTCTGCCCGCTCTAGCAGCCTCCTCTACACGTTGGATATAATCACGAAACTCGGGTCCCCTCATAGAGACACAATCCGAGTCATCTGAGTGGACTCGGTGTGACCGCTGTCTCCCAAATCCACCGCTCCTCGTCTCAGGAACGACGCTCTCAGCAATCTCCTCATGAACCTCCTTCACCACTGGTGGATCCGCAGCGGGAACTGGTCCCCGTCCTATCACTTTCAGAGGAAGAGGTGGTCTACCTCTACCCCGGCCCACAACAAAAGTTGCTCTAGTCCGAGCCATCTGCGGGGTATGCACACCTAACTTATAAGGCTATATATATGACATATGTGTATATATATATATATATATATAACATACATATAATCCATAATACATATATATACATATCTATACTGTTGAGATCCACGACAGAGGTGACGACTTCTCGTACATTCTATCCCAAAACAACAACTTTTAAAACCAAAAATCCTTTGAAACCATCATACCCCTTTTGGGTTCTGTTTATTTACGTATCTGACCTCATTGCAGATGGTAAGTGTCATTGTTATGAAACTAAGGCTCTGATACCAACTCTGTAACACCCCGAATCCGCAAAACTCGGGATTCCACATTGGGCAAGGATCTCATAGTGGATCCTGACCCTAGCGTGACAACAAGTTCATTTGATCTTACAACATGGCAATGTCAAATATATAACAAATACATAAAATTGTATAAAACTGTATAACCAAAAGGTATACAAGATCATGACCAAGTATAAAACATCATCCTCACACAGAAGGTATACAAAACACCATCCTCACGCAGGAGGGAAACATAAACATCCCTAAAACCATAACCACCTAATGTACAAGAGTCCTCATCCTGTCACCCTGCCAGATCACCCAGCAGCTCTCCTATCCTGCAAAGCGTCTACAACACGGTATGAAACCGTTAGCTATCCATACATATATAAGGTAAAGCATCAGCACAAGCACAAGTAATGAGAAATAAACGCATAATCATGTTGTCACACATTTACCCATTTTAGTTACCTTTATATAATATAGTCATTCACTCAAATCGTATAGATATAGATACATGAAACTATGTGACACGAGGACCGTATCATCCTCGCCTTTGGGCCTGCTATCCATCTAGAAGTAGTGTCGGTCACACAACCCGTGTACCCTATGGGAGTGGATTGCGCCCTTCCTGTATACCAGGTGGCCTAACACCGGAGAACCTCTCAACCCCTTACAGGATAGATGAAAAGGTTATCACTGCCACACAATAGGGCTATCAATAAAACATAGGTCGGTAATAATTGACATAGCATGCTATCATGTCAAGCATATAACGCGCACACCACTCATACAAACACCCAATATAAGGATGATAGCTAAGTAAGTCCTACAGACTTACCTCAACCTCGTACAACCCCAACCACGATCAACCTCCAATCTTGAGAGGGACACTACCTAATAATAAGGCATAAAGATATATCAATCTCCTATCAATCAAAGGGGTCACACCTAGACCCAAGGGATCCATAGGATCATCCTCAACCTAAGCCTCACAACCTACTAATCCTTAAAGCCGTACAAGGTATAACATGATCATAACATCATCATCACACTCTCATCTATACCTAGCATGATACTACACACTCATATTGGGAAAGGAAGGGACAATTCCATCCTTAGGCAAGCCCGGAAGCAAGACACACCTGCAGTTAATGAACAAAGCAAAGGGTTGTACAGGAAACCGCAGGTGCGGCCTTGGGTGGCGCAGGGGCGGCGACTGGCCGGCGCAGGGCGGCCCTGGGATGGCACAGGGGCGGCTGGTGTGTAAAATGCACACTTTCAGCTCCTCTTCACTTCTTCACTCGAACCTCTTCACTCCTTCTTCAGCCAACAACCCCTTACATAAATATACATACATATATACATCAAACCAAGCCTAAGAAGGCTGCCACAAGATCAAATCTTGTGGAACCTAAGCTAGAAAGGGAGAAGAAAAGAAAGAAGGAAGAAAAGAATGAAGAACTCACCAAGCTGTAACCTAACAAAGGAAGATCACACACCATAAGCTCAAGTTTGGCTCATCACAAGCACAACAACATCAACTATCATCATCAACATCAACCAAGCATCAAACTCTCTTCAAAACTCTCACAAGATCAAGGAAAATAATATGAAGATCCAAAGAGGGAAGAAGAAGAAGAAGAAGAAGAAGAAGAAGAAGAAGAAGAAGAAGAAGAAAGAAGAACGTGAGGGAGAAAATGGAGCTGTAAAGGAGTGAAACCCTCATCAGGAGGTGAAACAGGAAACTTATAAAGGAAGGAAGAGGTAAAGCACGGGTAAGGAGTCAACAAAGCCGGCTGTAGCACACCACAAACCGCAGGGGCGGCTCATGGAGGTGCATGGGTGGGCTCTGCAAACCGCAGGGGCGGTCTAGGCACAGTTTGTACCCTCCAAGACTCTCAAGACTAAGGCTCTTATATACACAACCTATTTACTCCCATTTACTATCATTTCTAGTATAAATAGAGCCCTAGGTTGATTGTTAGAAATATCTCATTTTTCACCTCATCACATCTAAAACACTTTTATTTTCTTTGTTTTGTTTTGTTCTCTATGGAGGGCTAAGCACCTTTAGTTGTGCTTGACATTGGAATCTCTCGACATAGATCTGATTGTAGGTTTTAGAAATGAAGTTGTTATTCCATAATGATTTGTTTTATGTTCTTGTGCTTAACTTGTAACGCCAGAAATTTTTGGCGCGTTTGCGTTTTGGATTTTTCTCGGACTTTTATCAAAATTTCAAAACTTAAATAATTTTTACGAGTATTTTAACATTTGTAAATTAAATTTTTATGAGTTATATATATATTCCGTAATTTATTTTACGCAAAGCTCGGGAATTTTCCGATTCAAAAATTCCGTTCCGAGTAACATGTACCAGGTTCAGTTTTTAATTCTTTTCTTCTGTTGTAACCGACCCTTCACGCCATTGCCGCCCAACCTAACCCTGTGTTTAGCCTTGTAGCCTCCATAGAGTGGCAGCCCAACCTTGCAAGCAATGGACCCCTCAGTCTCTCAAACTCCTTCTTTCTCAATCTCTACATCGAACCCAGGAGCTCTGCCTACCTCACTATTACGTCTCCTTCTCCCAGATTGCAAGCAAGACTCCCCTTATCCTCAGTCTTCCCTTTTTGTGTACCCTCCAACTCTCTATACTCCAAACTCGTTACACATCGCCTTCGCCTGTAATCAAAGCAGTACAGCAGCCCTCAGCAACCTCATCACCTCCATCTTCGGATCCAGCTACACCAGCAGGAGCGTCGCCCAGAGCCGCCATCGAACCCGCCCTCCTGCTGCAGCCTTCTTCCGAACCCTCTCCCCTGCTCCTCCTTACGACCCTCCGTCGAAACAGCACCCCATTGCATCTCGTCTCACCACCTCTACTACCATTGCAGCCAATCAGAAAGCCCAACATCACGCTCCCCTATCTCCCTCCTTCTAAATATGGCAACAGTGGTGTCACCGAAAACCTTGTTTCCGACCATCGGGATTCTCTGATTTCGCCTACCCAAACCTGCAAAATCGCAAAGGCAGTGATGGAATCATCCGATTCTAGCCCGGCCGGTAGGAGAAACCAACCAAATACCTTGTAAACCGGGATGCTAGCCTTCGAGTCGTCACCGGGTGCAGCAGCGCAATGCGAGCCCTCCATTTCTTGGGCCTCTGTCGAACCGCCGAGAAGGGCACGCCGCCACCTTCGATCCACCGGGAAAGGGAGCCACCCGCCGTCGTCGGTAACCCTTGCTTGGCCCATTTGCTGGATCCACGCAACCCTCACCATCGGAGAGGTTCCCTGCCGTAGCCCTGCATCTCCCTTCCCAGCAACCTGTAAATCGATTACGAGGAAGCTCTTTTAGGGTATTATTAAATCAGTCCCCACTGAATCTAATATAATTACATTTAATACCCTGTGTTTTGTATTTGCAGTGTTGACCCTAATTTCTGAAGTTTGCATTTATGCCCTTGCTGGAAATAATTACAAATTTTGGCCCAAAGTTTTATTTACGGAAGATGGCCCAAGTTTCTAGAGTGGTATATTTTGCCCAGAAAATGTCTCTACAATTTTTTTAAAAAAACTTGGGTTTTACTTCGAGTTAAATTCTTATTTATATATGCTATATTTTATACCCTTATTGGATTTAATCGGTTTATGGCTCGAAGTATTAATTGCGGTTTTACGACCAAGTTCCTTGAATTCCATATTTTGCCGGAAGGGTTTTTGCGGGTTTTAATGTGGGCTTTTGAAACCGAGTTTTCCTTAGATTTATATATATTACATTTTCCGTTCAAATTTAGCGTATAAGCTAAATTTGTTTAGTTTTGGTGTTAGGTTCGGAACAACTCCGATAAAGGCCTAACAAGTCCAAGCTTGACATCCGTAGATCGTCTTCCGTCTTCGACCTCGTGTGAGTACCTTCTTCCTCGTTCTAGTTATGTTTAGTGGTAGTATATCATGCTAGGTTGGATCTAGCATAACTTAGAGTGAATGCCAAGTAGTGGTTGTGGACCTTTAGGTGAGTTTTGAGGTTTGATTGTGCTAAGGCTTGAGGTGCTTGGTTATCTTGTGAGGTTGTTATAAGGTTTTGTATTATATGTTTGATGTTGTAAGCGTTTTGTGGCTCGATGTTGAGGTTGTATGATCTTGTGGGATTTTAGTGTTTAAGTTTGGCTTATCCTAGTATGTTATTAGGAGTTACGATCTTGCGAGATCCTTGGGAGGGTAGATGTCCCTATGTTGTTATAGGTTATGATCTTGCGAGATCATTGGTACTAGAAGTCTAAAGACTTCTAGCATTTGAGAGAGATGTTGATTGGTGCCTTGTTTTGACCAGGCGTTGAGTGCCTTCCTACGGGAAGTTGAGAGCAGTGGTTATCGGGTTTAGCTTTCTGACAGGTAAGTCTCCGGACTTACTTAGTTCGTATTCTTTGTATTAGCATTATTGTGTGTTGGGTGGTGTGTGTTTATTATTTTACTGTTTATAACAACTAAACCGGAAATAGGATTACCGACCTTTATATTATTTTGGCCCAAGTGTATGATAACGGGCGGTGACATCATCTGCCTAGCTCTTGCGAGAGTCTAGGAGGTTCTTGGCGACTAGCCCGTGCTGGTTAGACGGTCGGAGGCATCCGCACCGTTCCATGCCGGTAAGTAGGGACCGAGGCGGGACCACGGTGGTCTCGTGTCACAAAACTAAGTTGAATTAGAACGGGATATGACTTAATAATAAAAAGATAATAAACCGGAATTGTGTGCTTTGAGAATGTTGTCTGTTCATGATGATTTACTTGTGTTTGTGCCTTTCCCATTGATTCTAATGCTTCGAATATGAGCTAACGGTTTTATACCGGCTGTTGTAGATTGCATTGCAGGTTAGGATTGCGGCCGAGAGATCTGGAAGAGTGGGCAGCCGGGGTTCCGTACATTTTAGGATTGGGTTTTGGGTAGAGTCGAGTTTGAGTATTGTAATTATTGTATGTTTTATGGCGTTAGCCTTCGGGGTTGTATTTTCGGCTGAAGTCCTTTGTTGTATTCTTTTGGGTTTTTCTTTTCATTGCATAAAAATGTATTTCGGTTTTGGCCTTTATTTGTGCCTTGTTGCAAGATCCGGTGAAATTGTTGTCAAGCTAAGGGTCGGGAACCATTGTGAGGTCCCAACCCGTAGCATCCCGAGTCCCGCGGATTTGGGGTGTTACAAAAGTGGTATCAGAGCCCTAGGTTGACAACAATGGCACTCGCAATCTTCTAAAGGCCGAATGAGGAATAAACAGAACCCACACGGATTCTGACTTTTCGTTTTCAAAATCACATGCATGAGTCAGGGTAGAATGTACGGACCACCACTTCTTCCGCAGATCTCGGCAGCTTAGTTTATTGGATTTGTATATGTATGTAGGTATGTAGGTATGTAGGTATGTATAATATATGTGGATTGTAGTTGCATGATGACTTGATTTATATGTATGGTGAATATATGTGGACTATAATACATGTTTGGACCTTGTATTGATGTATTGGATTTTCGGATGTGGTATATTAGTAGTTATGTGGACATAGGACATATATATGCTTATATACGGACTCTTATATATATAGTAATATATAGTATGGGACCTTATAGTTAGGACGACGGAAAGATATCATCACCTTTTAGACGACGTTGTTGGCTTAGGATAACATTCATACGTGGAGGAGTACGCTCAAGTATCAAGTTGAGCGTTTCGTGTTGACGAACACCATGGTGTTTCTCGGATTCCTATAAAAGGACATCAAAGAGGAGTAGAGATTATGTAAACAAAGGACAACCAAGTAAAAGAAAACTTGAGACGACTTAAGGGGGGTCAAGATGGGAGCAATACAAGAAAAAGGGAGCAACATTAAAGTGTAGAAGCGGTTCTAAAGAGGCCATGATTGGACGACGACGAGACCAAGAGAGAGAACGAACTTAAGTTCTTTGAGAAAAAGCGTGGACAACTAAAGATGTAAATCGAGGAGTAGATGAGTACGTTCTAGCAAGGTTAAGGTGGTGTTCCATTAAGATGCAAAGCTTTCCTTAGACGTTTCTAAGCATTGGAGGGTAGAGGAGAAAAGTGAATGAAACATGTGGAAAGGATTTAAATACCGTGAGTTAAACTTGCGAGGTACCAAGAAGTGAAGAGTCAAAAATACGAGGGTAACGAGGAGGATCACATGGTGAAAGTTCACATAGTAGAATTACCTGGCGGACTCAATCATTTTCCGTCATTGAGATGAAACTGAGCAACGCTAAGAAGGAGGAAGGGTGTGTGGATGGTGGTCTTCAGAAGATGAAAGATAAAACAAGGAGTTTTGATTGAAAGACCAACCTAGAGAAGAGAGAGTAGTTACTAACCATAGAGATGTGGGGAAGATGCACTTACAAGATATTATGAAGAACGGTTAAGCCTATGAACGGGAGTTATGCGACACAACAAGGCCGAGAAGGTATAGTTACCTTATAGAAGAAGAAGGAAGCGTGGAGCGTATAAAGAGTTAACGGAGTGTGTGAAGGGTGAAATGAGCAAGTGAAGTTTAAGACAGAGTGCCCTGAGAGGGTAGCCTTCAGGAGAATGGTAACATGGAGGGTAAATAGAATGGTAAGTCATTGACATTGGATGAGAAGAGTAATTGATGAGAACCAAGAACACACGTGTGCGGGTTGGCTATTGATGAGCGTATATGAGAAGATTAGGCAAGACAATGGCATGAAGGATCGGTAACAAGAGCTTGGAGGATTTCCGGTGGTTCGGTGTAAGTAGTGAGGAAGTATGTCAACTAAGTACAACTGTCTTAATCAAGTAATATCGCATGGGATCAAAGAAAGTGAATGTAACTGACCTCCTAGGGAGGAATTGTAATGACCCTTTGCGACCTTCTTCGGTCATGAGAACGACATATGGGAGAGCGACCCAAATTAGAAGTTTTAAGGTTTGATCATGGTAAAGGGAACCAGTAGATCAAGAGAAAGGTGAGGTTTTCATTATTTGTGGTGCGTAGACGGGAGTATAATAAGATGATGCATAATATGTTTGTTCTAATGAAATGATAGTATGTTTTTGCGAGCAAAAGCTGAGTCAGATGTTTCAAACTCACACGGAAGAGTCATGGTGGCTATAGCGTGAAAGGGAGAACCTAGATAAGGGCAACGCTGTGAGCTTAGAGTTATGATGTTAGTACTTGGTGAAGTAATGAGTGGATCTTTCAGTGATTGTGGAGGACTTTCGCCTAGCGTTTTTCCACGGGGCATACTAGTATGGTTGTGAAGATTATTCATGGAATACCAAGAGATGCTTAAGGTGACCAACATGAGTAAGAGAAGACCGAAGTTTTGAAGTTTGTTGTCGATATGAGATGTACAAGAGGTACATGAAAGATTGAGGTTAGAGCCTCTACTGTCGGTTGAATGTTACATAAGAAAATGAAGTATAAATTTATATGCCTACTTGAAGAAAGGATGTTTATGGTGAAAGCAAATGTAGAATACAAAGTGCTCCTCCTATATGCCGGGATGTCAGAAGAAGCGAAGAAGATTGTATCGATTTGTTATATGGCATGCTTGAGTCTTGTAGTTGAGACCTTTGTGACTGAACACATGTGTGAGATCAAAAGAGGTTGTTATCGTCATTCCTTTGAAGTGAGAAGAGGGATTAAGCTGAAGTATTGCTTAACCAAGGCTTCAAGAGTCAGAAATTTCGAGCAAGTCTCTCGAGTTCTATAGATGAAGGATCTTTGAAAGAGAACGGTGAACATAGTAGCTACAGAAGGAGCAATACACGGGTTGAAGGATGTCACCCCAACAGATCGGAGTGGACCACATGTCAAGTGTTAGGACCAGGTTGTGTCGGTCATTGCGAGATAAGATGGGTAGAGAAAAGATGGAGCCCGAGATAGAACGGATTCGAATGCGGTAGTAGATGAGTTTTACCATTAAGCTTGATTTGAAGTTGTTATGGAGAACACCATTTGGCGAAAAGAGAGACGGTTATCTCCGTTTGTACATCGATTACCGTGAGCTGAACAAGATAATAGTGAAGAACGAGTATCCTCACTACAGATAAATAATCTACGCGACCGGTTGCAAGGGTCGGAGTCTCTTCTAAAATTTATTTAAGGTCTAATTGTCACCAATTGAGAATTCAAGACGGAGATATTGCAAATACGGCATTCCGGACAAACCATGGTCACTATTTCTTGTAGTTATTCCATATGAGCTTACTAATGCCCAAATAAGATATTTTTGTCGACTCTCGAAGAAGAGAGAAGTTGTATGACAAGTAGTTTATGGATGACAACCCCCGAAGGATGTGAAAGAGGTTACAAGTTTTCTTGGTCGTGTTGGTCATTACCGGATTTGTGGAGAGATTCTCCAAAGTAATACCATCTATGGCTAACCTACTTCGGATGACAATGAAGTATTGAGTGGGACGAAAATTGACCATGGAGTTGTTGAGAGTTAATGGGAGATTCTTTGGTGCAACTTTTTTGTGATTGCCTCGATGTATGATGGATTTGAAGTGTACAAGCGATTCTCCAAGACAAGGTCTTAATGTAGTATTGAGGAGCGATGTAAAATTAATAGCATGCGTGTCTCGTTAGTAGAAGCGGTATGAAGTAAAGTATTTCATTCATTACTTAAATTGCAACAAGAATTGAGAAAACGTAACATCAAAGTTTGGTTTGACTAGAACCAAAGCAAATAGTGTATATTGGAAGTTCGATCTTATTTGTTAGACACAAGCAAAGAGCGACATAATGGATATGTTGCTTTGGGAAAGACCCGAGAAGGGAGTTGAGTTTCCGATATATCGGACCCTTTTGAGATCTTAGCATGAGCTAGGGAATGGTTTACCGGTTGGCGTTACCACCAAGAGAAGAGGGTGTTCATCCAGTGTCTCATGAGTATCAATCAAGAGAGTACATACATGACTCGAGACATGTTGTCAGTAATGAGGATCTAGTGGCAAATGAGGAACCGATGAGGCTAACTGGAAGACGGATGGTAGTATCTTTAGTTGATTTTTACGAGGATCTAGTAGCATCGATAAAATCAAAGGGTTAGACCTAGTTCTCCCCTTGGTTGAGTTATGTGCATGTGTGATTATATGTGTAGTTGTGTCATGTGCATGAGTGTGTTATATGACCTGATATATACATTTCGATGGTGGTTTGAGTAGTTTGTCTATATAGATTAGAAGGTCTAAGCCTTCCTAGTTGTGAGTTTATACCTCGGCCTTATGGTCCGAGAAGTTCGGTGTGTGGTAAGTTTCGGGACGAAACTTGTTTTTAGGGGGATATAATGTAACGCCAGAAATTTTTGGCGCGTTTGCGTTTTGGATTTTTCTCGGACTTTTATCGAAATTTCAAAACTTAAATAATTTTTACGAGTATTTTAACATTTGTAAATTAAATTTTTATGAGTTATATATATATATTCCGTAATTTATTTTACGCAAAGCTCGGAAATTTTCCGATTAAAAAATTCCGTTCCAAGTAACATGTACCAGGTTCAGTTTTTAATTCTTTTCTTCTGTTGTAACCGACCCTTCACGCCATTGCCGCCCAACCTAACCTTGTGTTTAGCCTTGTAGCCTCCATAGAGTGGCAGCCCAACCTTGCAAGCAATGGACCCCTCAGTCTCTCAAACTCCTTCTTTCTCAATCTCTGCATCGAACCCAGGAGCTCTGCCTACCTCACTATTACGTCTCCTTCTCCCAGATTGCAAGCAAGACTCCCCTTATCCTCAGTCTTCCCTTTCTGTGTACCCTCCAACTCTCTATACTCCAAACTCGTTACACATCGCCTTCGCCTGTAATCAAAGCAGTACAGCAGCCCTCAGCAACCTCATCACCTCCATCTTCGGATCCAGCTACACCAGCAGGAGCGTCGCCCAAAGCCGCCATCGAACCCGCCATCCTGCTGCAGCCTTCTTCCGAACCCTCTCCCCTGCTCCTCCTTACGACCCTCCGTCGAAATAGCACCCCATTGCATCTCGTCTCACCACCTCTACTACCATTGCAGCCGATCAGGAAGCCCAACATCACGCTCCCCTATCTCCCTCCTTCTAAATATGGCAACAATGGTGTCACCGAAAACCTTGTTTCTTTCAAATCAGAAACAATTCACTAATAGAGAATTGCATGTATAGAATCAAGACTGAATGAAAGAACGATGAATATCTCCAAGAACTGAGAAATTCTGTTTTATTCAATCTGACTGCTCTAGTTTACACAGAAGGAGAAAACCCTTTTATACTATTGCTAATGAACCGGGTTTATATCTAAACCGGGTTTGATTTATTACTATATATTCCATAGCCCCCCCTTCAAGTTGGACTTGGAGAAGCATCAACAAGTCCCAACTTGAAAGACAAATACTTATGTTGAACCTCTCCTAAGGGCTTAGTAAGAATATCAGCCAGCTGCTGTTGAGAGCTAACGTGAGACGTCTTGATGAAGCCTTGGGTAACTTTCTCTCGAATGTAGTGACAATCAATATTCAAGTGCTTCGTTCGTTCATGAAACACCGGATTAGAGGCAATATGCTGAGTTGCTTTATTGTCACAATGAAGAACAAGAGGCAAAGGAGTGGGAAGGTGGAACTCTTGCAATAAATCTTGGAGCCATACTAATTCACTGCTGGCTTTAGACATGCATCTGTATTCAGATTCAGCTGAGGATTTTGAAACTGTGTGTTGTTTCTTGGTCTTCCAGGATACTAGAGAAGACCCAATAAACATACAATAGCCTGATAATGAGCGAGCTGTAAAGGTACAAGCACCCCAATTTGCATCACTGTATCCATGTAAATTGAGGGAGGAACTAGCAGAGTAAAACAAACTCCAATTCAATGTACCACGCAAGTACTTAACAACATGAAGAGCAGCGTGCAAATGTGGTAAACGTGGGCAATGGAAAAACTGGCTAAGGTGTTGCACCACATATGATAGATCAGGACGAGTAAGATTCAAATAAAGCAGCTTGCCTACTAATCTGCGATATGCCTCAGGATTTGGACAAAGTTCGCCATCGTCAATAGCTAACTTGAGACCCTTTTGCATTGGAAACTTGGCAACAGTGTAGTGCTCCATGTGAAGATCTTGAATAATATCCAAAATGTACTTTCTCTGACTTAGAAGAGTACCTTTAGAAGATCTGGCAACCTCCAATCCCAAGAAGAAACGAATAGGACCAAGGTCTTTAATGGTGAAAGCAACATGAAGAGCCTGCTTGGTGGAATTGATAGCCTCAACATCAGTACCAGTGAAAAGAAGATCATCAACATATATCAAAGCATATACCACCAGATCATTACTCCTTTTATAAAATAAAGAGTAATCACTGTGAGCTCTTTCATAACCCAACTTGTACAGGAATTGAGTAAGTTCGATATTCCACTGTCTCGATGCTTGCTTCAAACCATATAGAGATCTTTTAAGTTTACACACTTGACCAGGTTGTGCTTTGGAGTAGCCCAATGGAGGGGTCATGTATACATCTTCTTCAATAAAACCATGTAAAAAAGCATTATTGATGTCTAGTTGGAATATTGGCCATTGTTGAGCCGTAGCAATAGCAATAAGAGTACGAACTGTTGCAAACTTCGCCACTGGAGAAAATGTGAACTTGTAATCTTTTCCTTCAATCTGATTGTATCCTTTAGCTACTAAGCGAGCTTTATATCTTTCTACTGAACCATCTGGCTTGAACTTGATTTTATAAACCCACTTGGACCCAATAACTGTTTGTGCCGGAGGCAAATTAACAATGTCCCAAGTGTGATTTACCTCCAAAGTTGAAAGTTCTTTATCCATTGCTTCAACCCACAAAGGATCATTTTTAGCTTGAGCATATGAATATGGCTCCTTGGTAGCTAAAACATGAAACAAAGTAGCTACATATTCAGTTGAGTAGTCTTGAAGATCCAAAAACTGGGCTGCAAAAACAGAATGAGAAGCAGAATTTTCTGATATAGTGGATCCAACAAAATCTTTCAGTTTAGCAGGTGGTTGTCTAGATCTAGTAGACCTTCGTAGAGGAGCTTGCTGTATTGAGGGAAGAGGAGCCAATGAGCTGGAATCAATATCATCATTAATAGGAGACAAGTTCACATCTTGTGAATTTGTGTGAAGCAAAGGAGAATTAAATTCTGATGTGACAACAGTAGGTGAAGACTGATAATACACAGAAGGTTCATCACAAGCTGGATTAACCAAAGGCAAAGACTGTTGGGTAATCTGAGGTTGTGCAGAAGTCACATTATCCCGGAAAGGAAACACTGTTTCTTGAAACTGCACATCTCTGCTGATAAAGGTGTTATGAGTAGTTAAATCATAAACCCTATAACCCTTTTGACCAGGTGAATATCCAATGAATATGCATTTGTTGGACTGAGGACCAAATTAGTCTTTGACAGGAGTATATCTCTTAGCAAAACAAAGGCAGCCAAGTACTGTTAAGTCCTCGTAGGATGGGTTAGTACCGTGTAGAATGGCATAAGGAACTCTCCATTCCAATACCGAACTAGGTAGAATATTAATCACATGTACAGCTGTCAGAATACAATCCCCCCAAAACTGTGATGGAAGGTTGGCATGAATCTTGAGAGCTCGTGTAGTTTCAATAAGATGTCTGTGTTTTCTCTCAACTCTGGAATTTTGTTGAGGAGTTCCAGGGCAACTTTTTTGATGTAGAATACCTTGGCTAGAAAACAGTTGTTGGCAGTTGTGTGACATGAATTCACTTCCATTATCACTCCTGATACACTTGATGACAGTGTTGAATTGAGTCTTAACATAAGCTATGAAAGACTGCAAACACTTAAGAACATCAGATTTGTACTTAAGTAGATACACCCATGTATATCTAGAACAATCATCCACTAAAGTGAAGAAATAAGAGGCTCCTGTTAAACTATAATGCTTGTAGGGCCCCCAAATATCAATATGAATCAGATCAAAACATTGTGCAGCTAAAGAATGACTTTTATTGAATGGCAATCTAGTCTGCTTAGCAATAGTGCACGATTCACATACAAAGTTGGAAAAATCAACATCCTTACAATGCTTAAGGTGTTGAAACTTTCCTATAGAACTATGACCAAGTCTGCCATGAATAACATCCAAACTCATCAAATGAGTACTAGAGTTACATTGTTTTCTAGAGGAATGAATCCGCATATTAGGTTGTGGTGTCAAGATGGTAGAATCAGCCAGGTACAATACTCCCTTTCTTTGTCCAGCTATTATCACCCTTTTAGTGATAGGGTCTTGAAAAGAACACTGTCTAGTGTCAAAATAAGCTATCAAACCACTGTCGGTTAACAATTTTCCAACTGAAAGAAGATTATGCTTAAATCCTGGCACAAGTAATACATTTTACAACACCACCTTGTCTGTTAAACACACATTTCCAACAACATTCACATTCTTGATACTTCCATCTGGTAGACACACTGATACTGAATTTTGAAGAGTTCTTTTGGAAAGAAAGTGCACATCATCAAATATCATGTGATCTGTTGCACCAGTATCTAAAATCCAAGTATGACCTTGCGACACATTGTTAGCTTGTGAAGCATGGGAAATAAAGATACCTGAAAATGGATCTTCACCAGTCACTGAACTAGTATGAGCTGTTCCTGTTGAGAAGGTAGCATGTGTTGCAGCATCTAAACCATTTGAAAAATGCTTCTCAGTAAACATCTTTGCCATCTGTTTACATACAGCATTAACTAAGGCTTCATCAACAACTGAATTCTCATCCCCCTTATCAGTTTTCCCATTTGTTGACTGTGTGTTATTAGCTGATCTATTTCCATTTGATCTTCCCTTTGCTCTACTCCTATCAGGATAACCAATGAGTTTATAACAAAACTCTTTGGTGTGTCCTCTAACATTGCAATGCTCACATAATCTGTCATCCTTGGGTTTATTATCCTTCCTCCCTGAATTGCTTTCATTAGCTCTACTAGCATTCATAACACTGCTGTCAGCCACTGTCTGTAACTGTCCGGTTACCTGTTTCTGCTTTTCAACTTGTTGTACCAAATAAAATGCTTTGTTGACTGTGACAGAATTTTCAAGAGACAAAATGTGTCCTCGGACTCCTTCAAACTCTTCATTCAGCCCCATCAAGAATTGCATCAGTTTATTGTCATTGTCAATCTTCTGAATTTTCTTGACTATTTCACAAGAGCATTTTCCACAATCACAGGTAGGTATTCCTTCTAGATTCAATATTTCATCCCATAGAAGCTTCAATTGACTGTAATAATCGGCTGTTGACATAGTACCATGTACTAGAGATGACAAGGTCCTCTTATACTGATAAAGCAAAGGACCATTAGTTTGTCCATATCTTTCGCTTACCTCATCCCACAATTCTTTGGCAGAGCTCACATACATGAAGGTTGCAGAAATCTTGCCAATCATCGAGTTCAAGATCCAGCATCTAACCATAAAGTCAGCACGAGTCCATCTTTCTTTCTCAATCAGGTTTGTTTTGGATTGTTTACAAGTTCCATCAATAAACCCTAACTTGTTCTTAGCCCCTAATGCCATCTTAATCAATCTTCCCCAATTCAGAAAATTCAGGCCATCAAAATGAACAGAGACCAATTGTGAACCTGGATTATCAGAAGACGTCATGGCCAAAGGATCGTTCATCAGAGTCAATTGTTGATTGAGTGGTGGAAATTCATGCGAACTATGCTGGTAACCCGGACTATTCACCATGTTGCTTGAACGAAATCTTCAAGCGATTCGTTGTGCGGAAGACTAAAAAAACAGTACACAGGAGACAAGAATCAATGAATTATTCTATGCCCTGCTCTGATACCATTTCAAATCAGAAACAATTCACTAATAGAGAATTGTATGTATAGAATCAAGACTGAATGAAAGAACGATGAATATCTCCAAGAACTGAGAAATTCTGTTTTATTCAATCTGACTGCTCTGGTTTACACAGAAGGAGAAAACCCTTTTATACTATTGCTAATGAACCGGGTTTATATCAAAACCGGGTTGGATTTATTACTATATATTCCATAGTTTCCGACCATCGGGATTCTCTGATTTCGCCTACCCAAACCTGCAAAATCGCAAAGGCAGTGATGGAATCATCCGATTCTAGCCCGGCCGGTAGGAGAAACCAACCAAATACCTTATAAACCGGGATGCTAACCTTCGAGTCGTCGCCGGGTGCAGCAGCGCAACGCGAGCCCTCCATTTCTTGGGCCTCTGTCGAACCGCCGAGAAGGGCACGCCGCCACCTTCGATCCACCGGGAAAGGGAGCCACCCGCCGTCGTCGGTAACCCTTGCTTGGCCCATTCGCTGGATCCACGCAACCCTCACCATCGGAGAGGTTCCCTGCCGCAGCCCTGCATCTCCCTTCCCAGCAACCTGTAAATCGATTAAGAGGAAGCTTTTTTAGGGTATTATTAAATCGGTCCCCACTGAATCTAATATAATTACATTTAATACCCTGTGTTTTGTATTTGCAGTGTTGACCCTAATTTCTGAAGTTTGCATTTATGCCCTTGCTGGAAATAATTACAGATTTTGGCCCAAAGTTTTATTTACGGAAGATGGCCCAAGTTTCTAGAGTGGTATATTTTGCCCGGAAAATGTTTCTACAATTTTTTTTTAAAAACTTGGGTTTTACTTCGAGTTAAATTCTTATTTATATATGCTATATTTTATACCCTTATTGGATTTAATCGGTTTATGGCTCGAAGTATTAATTGCGGTTTTACGACCAAGTTCCTTGAATTCCATATTTTGCCGGAAGGGTTTTTGCGGGTTTTAATGTGGGCTTTTGAAACCGAGTTTTCCTTAGATTTATATATATTAAATCTTCCGTTCAAATTTAGCGTATAAGCTAAATTTGTTTAGTTTTGGTGTTAGGTTCGGAACGACTCCGATAAAGGCCTAACAAGTCCAAGCTTGACATCCGTAGATCGTCTTCCGTCTTCGACCTCGTGTGAGTACCTTCTTCCTCGTTCTAGTTATGTTTAGTGGTAGTATATCATGCTAGGTTGGATCTAGCATAACTTAGAGTGAATGCCAAGTAGTGGTTGTGGACCTTTAGGTGAGTTTTGAGGTTTGATTGTGCTAAGGCTTGAGGTGCTTGGTTATCTTGTGAGGTTGTTATAAGGTTTTGTACTATATGGTTGATGTTGTCAGCGTTTTGTGGCTCGAGGTTGAGGTTGTATGATCTTGTGGGATTTTAGTGTTTAAGTTTGGCTTATCCTAGTATGTTATTAGGAGTTACGATCTTGCGAGATCCTTGGGAGGGTAGATGTCCCTATGTTGTTATAGGTTATGATCTTGCGAGATCATTGGTACTAGAAGTCTAAAGACTTCTAGCATTTGAGAGAGATGTTGATTGGTGCCTTGTTTTGACCAGGCGTTGAGTGCCTTCCTACGGGAAGTTGAGAGCAGTGGTTATCGGGTTTAGCTTTCTGACAGGTAAGTCTCCGGACTTACTTAGCTCGTATTCTTTGTATTAGCACTATTGTGTGTTGGGTGGTGTGTGTTTATTATTTTACTGTTTATAACAACTAAACCGGAAATCGGATTACCGACCTTTATATTATTTTGGCCCAAGTGTATGATAACGGGCGGTGACATCATCTGCCTAGCTCTTGCGAGAGTCTAGGAGGTTCTTGGCGACTAGCCCGTGCTGGTTAGACGGTCAGAGGCATCCGCACCGTTCCATGCCGGTAAGTAGGGACCGAGGCGGGACCACGGTGGTCTCGTGTCACAAAACTAAGTTGAATTAGAACGGGATATGACTTAATAATAAAAAGATAATAAACCGGAATTGTGTGCTTTGAGAATGTTGTGTGTTCATGATGATTTACTTGTGTTTGTGCCTTTCCTATTGATTCTAATGCTTCGAATATGAGCTAACGGTTTTATACCGACTGTTGTAGATTGCATTGCAGGTTAGGATTGCGGCCGAGAGATCTGGAAGAGTGGGCAGCCGGGGTTCCGTACATTTTAGGATTGGGTTTTGGGTGGAGTCGAGTTTGAGTATTGTAATTATTGTATGTTTTATGGCGTTAGCCTTCGGGGTTGTATTTTCGGCTGAAGTCCTTTGTTGTATTCTTTCGGGTTTTTCTTTTCATTGCATAAAAATGTATTTCGGTTTTGGCCTTTATTTTTGTCTTGTTGCAAGATCCGGTGAAATTGTTGTCAAGCTAAGGGTCGGGACCCATTGTGAGGTCCCAACCCGTAGCATCCCGAGTCCCGCGGATTTGGGGTGTTACATAACTTCTTGATTGTATCTCACCCTCCATCTAGCTTCATCATCTAGGTACTTGGGTCTTATCCAATGTGCTAGGAATTGTCGTTCCGGGTTCGAGTCATCTTTCTAGTAGCAAACACATTTACATAAGCGGGTTGCAAGTGTAATTTGTGAGTGGAACATAACCACGTGATTTTAGTAACGGGTTGTTTCTAATTCATGTGTCTCTCTATCTTTATTTGAATGATATTATTAAAATCTGATTCTGTAGGTTTACGAGTTAGGATTAACAATAAGTAATATCGAGGCTGGTTGAACCGGTATTTAAATACGATCGAGATGAGAACAAACTTTGGAATAAACTTCATGAAAACAATGATCAACCCTATCTTATGTTGAAACGGATATTTGTCAAGTGCAACGTTTTTTTTAAAATCATTGAAATCAACTTCTTGTTTGCTTTGCCTATTTGTCACTTTAACAATCACAAACCCCCCTTGGTTATATATAATTGATAGTTTAATCGCATTTGTGCTTTATTTACTCTCTATCTCTATTGGGTTCGACCCTTACTTAATCATTATACTTGCTTTAGCATTGAGTTCGGAAATTACTTTGATAGGATGTAAACGACCTAAAAAAAAATATCCTCGTCAATAATTTTTAGAATAAATGAATGTACCTATTTGGAAAACATTTCACCTTAGAATATATAAGTCCCCAGTGATGCAACGGGGATTGCAAACATTCCAACCCAAAACATTGAATATCTTAAGATGGGGTAACCGATGCGGATAGTATCGTGATTATGGAGCTCGAGGGGAATCCAAGGGCGGCAAGTGAAAGAGCATATATCATGGGTTGATTTGGAGTTGATCCATAAGATCATCTTAAGGACGAGTTCATCGATAAACGATTAATCGATCATATCTCCAGCCCACACGATTGATCAAGTTTTTCGTTGATCCAACTATCTCTCACTGGATTTGGAGTAAAGGCTTGCTACAATCTAATTCCACAAACTGGCAAAAACAATATCTTTTTAACATGCTACTATTTATGCTTATACTTGCGAGAAATATAACTCAAAGATTAAAATCCACATTAGCGCAACAAATCAAACTCATTCACCTTCTAACATCATAATAGACTAAACTGCCACTTCCCTCTAAACTACATTGTACAACAACATTTGAAAGCATATTTTGCAACAAAGGAATATGTCTTGATTTGTTGCTTCCATCTCAACTTTTCACAAGGCCATCTCCTCCAAAATTTTTAAGACTTGATCCTCCATTTGGTCAATTATCTCTACCCACTTATTTATTGATTGTTTTGCAATAATCCTGGTCTTTAATTTGGAATAGCTTTCAATAAAGATCAATCATAATCTGCCACAAATGTAACATAATATCCTTCTCTACCAACTCTTGTTGTACGACCCACTCGATGGACATAGTTATTGAGATCACGACATGCAAAATTTATAATTGTCTGAACACCAACTATATCAAGTCCACGTGTAGCAACATTTGTAGCTACAAGGAAATCCACTACTTGTTTCTTGAAAAGCTCCAAGGTATCAAGACGTTGAGCTTGAGTGAGATTCCAATGCAACTCAGGAGCCTTAAATCCCGCTTAACCAAACAACATCTTTAGCCTATGAGCAACCTGGTTAGTTTCGATAAAAATGATAACTTTTGATGTGAAGGTTTTGGAGCATAATGCAAGAACAACTGCTTTCAGATGCGTTCCACGCATCCAACGAATCCTAATTAACCACTTCCTCAGTCAAGGTTACTGGTCTTTTAGCAGATGGATCAGTTGAGAGGCGAAGTGAAGTGGCTTAGTTAAGGAGAGTGTAATTAGTTCATCAACCTCGTCAATCATGGTAGTTCAAAACAACATTGTTTGTCTCCGTTATGACACAAGTAAACCAACTAATGGAATGCAAGCTGCCTACGTTAAAGAAGAAATTTATATTACATAAGTTCAAGACACGAGAGAAAATGAGTTTGCACTACGCACCTTAATATAGCATACAACCTGAAAAGATGGGGAAATAGATCAAACTTCAATTAGTTGGTTTGCTTGTGTCAAAAGACTTGTGAGAATTTTAGGGAAAAACTAAAATTACACTAAAATTTAGTGAAAAGAGGGGGAAATAACGCAAACTAAAATAGCACATCAAGAACTTATGTAATACAAAAGCAAGGGAGTATCCGTCTCAAAATGAACAATACAAAAGCTACCTACGAGTCCTGATTAACCACTTCCTAATCTCATATATTTGCGAGTTCATGTTGTAAGGCCAATATGTACAATATTTTCATGTAGAACATGCGCTTGATAAGGCATACAAAAGCAAGGGATAGAACCGTCCCATTCGTGGTTGTGATAAATCGAGTTGTACCAGAAGTATTGGTTGTGATAAACCACGAATTCACTAGAACCCACTACGGTTCTATCCTCTAACAAAAACGCTAACAAATGAGGAAATTAAAAATGTTATTTTTGACATCGGTTGTGATAAATCACCAGGATCAGGCGGTATACCAATCGAGTTTTACTAGAAATATTGGCACATTCTGGGAACTAACATTTCAAAAGCTTTTTAAAACTTCTTCAGAAGTGGAAAACTACTCAAACAAATAAAGCATAATTTTATTACACTAATACCAAAAAAAGACAACCCTACGACAATTAGCCATTCTAGACATATCAGTCTATACTCAACAATATACAAAATCATTGCAAAAATTAAAAAGTTATTCACCCTCTCCAAGGATCTTTCGTAACAAAAATATCAATACACGATAACATTCTCATAACACATGGAGTTTTCCACTCCTTCTAGACTAAGAAAGTCATGAAATGATGGACAGCAATTAAATTGGATATGGAAAAAGCGTACGACCATGTGAACTGGGAATTTATTATTTCTATACTCACCAAGGTTGGATTTAATGAAGAATTTGTGGGATGAATCAAGGAATGTGTCTCCATTGTATCCTTCTCGGTTCTTGTAAACAATGGGCCAACATATCAATTCTTTTCGAAAAAGGGCTCAGACATGGAGACCCCTTATCCCCTGTACCTATTCATTTTGGGAGCAAAAATTCTTACACGAATGCTCCAAAATGACTGTAATAATTACGACAATCATATTGGTTTCTCCATATGAATAAATGCAACACCAATCCCTTTCTTATCCTTTGATAATCATATGATTATCTTCACTAAAGCAAACACAAACTCATGTCTTAGAACAAAAGAAAACCTCGAAACATATTGCTCTATCTTTTGACAGAAGATCAATTACCCCAAGATTGCCTTCCAAAAAAACAAGTGATAGATGCATCACAAAACCAAAAAGTATCCTAAATACGGATCACACAACTACTCATGACAACTATCTTGGTTTCCCCTACTATTCTTTGATTTGGAGACTACTCCCCTCTTGTTGATAGGACCGGGAGACATCTTTGTTCATGGAACACGAGACACGTATCATTTGTTGGTCATTTGGTGTTGATCAGGGCAATTCTATAAGTACTACGAGCTTTTGGCTATCTCTTCTTCCAATTCATGTAATGCGGCTTGACAAACTTACTAGTCTTTGTAGTCAGTTCTTGTGGATTTGGTCCCGTGTTGGATGGTCTACAACTTTTTTGTGAAAGATGGATGGAGGTTTACGATTACTAGATCCCAAGTCTTGGCATGCAGCATTCAAGTGCAAGTACTATTGGCACATTCTTGCTCAACATGACAGTCTTTGGATCATATGGATTCACCATAGATACATGCACACCACTGAGTCGGGGCAGTGGTTTGTCACTCATCGGGACTTGCCTTTGGTGAAGGCAATTTTTAGCGCCAAGATGAGATGGTTGTCTTCGCCAACCAAGCCACATCGTTGAAAGAGATACTTGAGTCTTGCTGCCACGGAGAGAGACTCCGAGTGGTTGAGGCTTACACGATTCTTAGACCGCATGGGGAGGAAGTGGACTAGTACAAATTAGTTTGGGATCCGGGCAATAGGTCCAATCACTACTTTATACTATGGATGACGATTATTGGCCGGTAATCTACCAAAGATATATTACATTTTCTCGATACTGATCCTACTTGCCTCTGGTGTATGAGTGAGAGTGATTCTCATGACCACTTGATCTTTGTATGCACATATGCACAAGAGGTTTGGAGGCAGGTTAGTGAGGATTTCGGGATCCATGGAGATATCACCACCAAATCATATATATTACATTGGTTGACTCACGTACATGGAAGGAATTGGACGAGCAGATCCAAGATTTACGCATTTTCTGTCACGGTCTACTACCTTTCGTATTCTAGGAATGCCTTGGTGTTTGACCAAAATAGGATTATGATAGATATCCTTTTTAGGTTGATCAGGATCCATGTCTATACCCTACTGCATGAGGCTTTTTCCATTGGAGCTAGAGCTATAGAGAGGATTAGTTGTTTTTTACCGGGGTTTTCTACTCCATACTTTGATGTATTTATATATGTGTGTACTAGGTTTGGTTCTAGGTCGTTGATGGCTTTGCCGAAGGTGGACTGACCATTGACCCGAGGTTTGAGCACATGTTTTGCTTGTGAGTGTATATGTTTGCTAATGGCTTTTCCAAATGTGGATGAGCCTCATGAGTTGTGCCGGGTTCATATGTATTTTCATGACTTTTGGTATCAGGTAGTTGGTATGTTCAAGAGGATTGCATGCATATCTGGAGTATTATATATGTGTTTGTTTTGGGTCGTAGAGCATACGTCGTAGGCATGTATATAAACTATGTTTTGTTTTTAGCATAATTGGGTCTTAACATACCCGGTTATGTTATTTCATTTCATTTTTTTCTATAAATTTACCTTTACCCAAAAAAAACTATCTTGGTTGCCCAATTATAATTGGAAGAGTTAATAAAGAGACCTTTAGCAACATAAACAATAAAACTAAGCAACAAATTCGTAAATGAAAAGCAAACTCCTTATCACAAGAAGATAAAAACATAATTATAAAGCACAATTTAGCTACTAAACCGTACTTTACAATGCAAAACTTTATGCTACCAATACATAATTTGGACGAACTCGACAAAACGTATAAATAATTCTTTTGGAATAAAGGCAACAATCATATACCTATGATGCACGGACACTTCTAGAAGGCGACGTGTCCCGTGTCCAGCCGTGTCGGACACGCGGACACAACGGGACACGGCTCGGACACGGTCAAATATGACCGGACACGGTCAAGACACGTTTCCGAGATAGGACACGGCGAGGACCCGGATTGTGTCCGGTCAAGACACGGTCAATTAAAGTTTACCTTATTTTTTAAAGCTAAAAAAAGAAAAAGAAACATTTTTTTAAAAAAAACATAAAGAAAAACTGAATTACAATAATATTTTTTCTTCTCTCCCATTTTTTTTCCGACTAAATCTAGCCCCACATGGACACCTGCGAGATTGTGGTTGCTGGAAATAAATAAATGGTTCATTTTATTATTATCATGTAAATATTTTTATCTACTCATATATCATTGATTTTTTTTCATATATATGTATTTTATTATGATATAGGAATTCTATATTTCAATATCTTTAAAATCATTTATTTTTTGTTTTACTCGCCGTGTCCCCGTTTCCTATACTATTGAGGATTGCCGCTTCCCCGTTTCTCGCCGTGTCCGTTTCCCGTATCCGTGTCCGTGCATCATAGTCATATACCAATGATCAGTTGGGATGCCATCTGTAAAGAAAAAAAATGGCGGACTTGGATCATGAAAATCCCTTATCACTATAAAGCCCTTCAAATGAAGCTTCATTAGAAAATTCTTATTGAACCAAATAACATATGGGTCAAAATTGCTAATGACAAATACTTGAAAAATATCATTATACTACATTATCATTTAAAAGGCTTTGTGTCCTAGCAATGGAAAAACATTAGAAAACTCAATTCCGAGTTTAAGAATGATATCATTTGACAGGTGGACAATGGAAAAACCATTAATTTTTGTCAGGATAATTGGGTCACAACGACTTCTCTCAACAAAATGGTCCAAAACAACAATATAATCCACACTCATATTAAAGTAAGTCATTTCATTAAAGATGAACTACAAAACATCATCATCCCAACAATTAGGAAAAGAATTACGGAAACAATTATCCCAACAAATGAAATTCAAGAATGGATTATACTGGAGAAGTAGTAAAATGACTGTTATCTACAAAATCAGCTTTGCAAATGCTCGAGAAGTAGTATGGTTGGCTTCCTCACTCATGCGGGGAATGGATATGAAAACTGGATACCCAACCAAAAATTAAAAATTCATAGGGAAAATCTCAATAAACGGCATCCCAACAAAAGAAAAACATGACGAAAGAAGAATGACGGTTACTAAACACTTTGAACTTTGTAACCACCAACTCGAGGACCTAATACACCTTATTGATTGCCCTTATAGTAAAAATTTGATTGCAAAAATTGACAAATCCATCTTAACCAACATTGATATCGTTAGTACAAAAACAAAAAAGCACACTATATCTTACTAGAAATAAAAAATAAGATCGGTATTAATAACTTTACATGTCTTGCTACTATATGGTGGAGTATTTGTTTCTTCAAGAACATAATCATTTTTAATAATGATGTTATTGGATCAGATCACAACATCTTAAATTTCATCAAAAGCCAATTTCACAATCGGAAACCTCACACTACGAATGAGGACGATTGTGACTTTAAACATAAATATATAGAAAAGAACGAAATATCTATCACAGGGAAGAAAAATTACTTTAAATGAGACAAACCAAAATATGGGTTCCATAAACTTAACTTTGATGAATCAAAACTCGACTCGGGTATAACATCTATTGGTTTTGTTATACGTAATCATATCAGTGAAGTTATTAGTTTAGACGCTAGGAAAAACTACTTTAACTTGGTAATTAAGCATAAGCTTTTGCGCTAAAAGCTGGACTAAAAGAAGCAATTATATTAGATATTAAAAAGATTGAGATTGAAGGTGATAAGTTATGTGTAATCATGGTACTCCAAGGTTTTTGGAGCTGTGCATGGGAGACCGAGGTGATCATATCCGACTCCCGACTAGATTTTCGCTTCTTTGTGGAAGTTCATGTCAGACATCTATTTAGATAAATCAATTGTGTTACTGACCGATTGACTCATTTGGGAATTTTGACCCAGCACAGCCTTTTCTGACGATCCCGAACTTTGTGTTCTCAACTGCAAAGATGTTTTAGAATGGACTACCTCTAGAAGATAGTATGTCTTAACCGCTTTCCGTTTTTGTTTTTTTTATTGAATGATAAATTATCTTTTTTGATTCCTTAAAATGTTAATAAATATAAATTTATGAAATGTAGAAGAGTATAATTCGAAAAAGCCTAAAACTCATAACTACCACCCGAAAATTGAAAAATTATTTGACATAATTTAAAAAAAAAATAAAAGTACAAAGATACTATTCAAAATTTTAGTAATTTATTTTTTGAAGTTAGATACCCCATCAATTATTTCTATATTATCATTATTTGTAGATGATAATATAGATGGTTGATTTGTTAGTACACCAACAGGTAAAAAATGACAAATCCTAAATGTGCATACATATTAAGGCAAATGTATGATTAAATTCTTCTTCTTTGTACCTTCTCGGTTTGACTGAAGTCAAAATTTTCGTTCAACTTTTTACAAGTAAGGAGGAAACAAGGTGTTCAACACAAATTTACAAGAGGTGTGAATGATATGATAACAAGGCTTCATCGATGAATGGCAAAACCGAGTTAGATACAAACAAAAAAGCCCGTCTAGCTCAGTTGGTAGAGCGCAAGGCTCTTAACCTTGTGGTCGTGGGTTCGAGCCCCACGGTGGGCGATAATTTATTTTTAATTTTAATTCAATTTGCAGAAAATATGCACGTTTAACTATAATAAGAATGCTACTAAATCGTAGTTTTGATATTTATTAGTGGATAAGAAGAAAGGAACATAAAGAAAATAGTTTAAAATGTAAACGTGATGAGTAATCATATAACTTATAATAGTATAATATATAGCAAAGGAACATAGGCATCAATAATAGAAGCAAATTCTTGTAACGAATTTGGTGGAAGATTAACTTATATTATGATATTAACAAACGTGTACGGAGGGATTAGCTTTGTTGTCAAGGTGGACAACATCCACTCTATATTATATATTTGTAAACATGCAAAGTAATGGCCTTTGCAATTATGTGTTTTGTACTTTCCAATATTATACTCTTATATGCTTTCTCCATATTCATATCGACTATGCAATCTCTATCTTCTTAAGCTAGGCTTCCTCTTCGTTATATCATATCTTCTTCGTATCCCTTTCGATTTGTACTACAAAATTCTATCAAATACTTTGCTGAAAGTTGTTCAAGCCTAAGTAAAGTTATTTCTTTCGATATAACTTTTTGTAGCACAAACGAGTATTAAGTTACTTCTATGTATAAAGTTGTTCATTGATCCATGATCGAATTTGGACTGGAAGTCGAGAAATTTATTACTTAAGCATATATGGATCAAATATCCAGGTCTTGGATCGGACTTGGACCATACCGAAATATTCACTCGGTCCAACAAGAGTAATTCGGTTCCGGTCTAGGTTGGTCCAAGTCAAAAGATCCAGTCTGGGTCGGAAATTTATATATATATATATAGAGAGAGAGTATAGATCCTATGAGAACACCCCTAACGTGAGAACATGAGAACAAATTCGTAATTATTATCAGTTTTGTTACGAATGTGTCATATCGTTTAATGTATTATTCGTAGTTATTGTTGGTTGAGTGGATTATTCGTAGTTATTGTTGGATTCCTAATTATTATTATTCATAGTTATTATTATTTTTGATATCTACTCTAAATCTCAACCCTTAATACTCACATCCGACGGTGTACGATTGTTCTCATGTTCTCATGTTAGGGGTGTTTTCATGGGAACCACACCCTCTATATATATATATATATATGCGGTGAGTTGTTAATGAAACCTAGATGCATATTGTTTCAACCTAGATAGTATCGGATGCATATTGCCAAAGGCTAATTTATTGCCAAAATAAAGATCTCAATCATGAAAAAGAGCTTGTGAGTTGCCTACTAATATATGCCAACTCCCTAATGCAAATGCGATAAAGAGTACAGTTTAAGAAGTGCATGCGTTTCATGCCACTTCTTCTAGAAGATGCAAATGCGATAAAGGTAACTGAAAAAACACATAGGAAAGTTAAGGTCTAATAGACCATACCATGGCTGAAAACTCACCAAGTGAGTTCAATAAAAAGGAGACACAAAATGGGCAAGAAGATTAGCTTGCTTGCTTGTTGCACACAAGCCATTCAAGTTGCCTTGTACATCCTCAAAGCTCCATAGTCCGTCATCCCACAACATGTCGTGTTGGTGTTGTTGTGATTGGTGTTGTTGTGATTGTTGATCACTTGATGATCCCTCCGAGTGAGAGGCTTCACTACTAACCATAGGGTAAAAGAGGTGTTGATGTTGATCACTTGACGATCCCTCCGAGTGAGAGGTTTCACTATTAACCATAGGGTAAAAGAGGCCTTGATCCTCGCCGTTCATGGGGTTTGGATACATATAAGTTGTGGTGGCGATAGCATCCGTTGTGGGTGCCATTTGTGCTAGAGAGCTAGTATGAACAACTCGATTATCATTCACCTCTAGAAAAGACATGAATTTCTTCATGTCCATATGGATGATTTCGTTTTCTTGTTGTTGCAATTGTTGTTGTTGTTGGAATTGTTGTTTTTTCAACAGACGAGCCATTAGCTTTCCAGTGTCGTCTGTGGATGTTTTGGTCTTTTTCTTGAAGTGGGTTCGCCAGTAGTTCTTAATTTCATTGTCTGTTCTTCCTGGCAAGCTGCGCGCTATGGTAGACCACCTAAAGAGATAATCCAGTTAAAAAAACGTATCCCTAAGTTTGTACTCCAGATTATATCAATAAACCTAGTATTTGATCACAAAACAAAAGATTACCTATTTCCCCATTTCTCATGCATGTCAAGTATTATCTTCTCCTCTTGTGGGGTAATTTGACCTCTTTTCAAATCCGGCCTCAAATAATTCACCCACCTTAATCTACAACTCTTCCCGTTCCTTCTCAACCCTACATACACAAAAGAGTACAACACCATAAGTTTTTTTATCTAAGTCTTTATGCATGGTCTCTTCCTATAATCCAATCTCGGATTACAAGAAGAGACCAACAACATAACTTATACACAACTAGCTATGATATACAAAAAGATGGAGATTGTGCTCTCAAACTAACCCGTGATCCGGGAAACGGAATTCCATCTTCCTTCGCCGTGTTGCTTGACATAGTCGATGAGTAAACGGTCCTCCTCGGCCGTCCACGGCCCCTTCCTCCAGCCGTCATCCATGGCTGCCCAGCCCATCTGAGCAGCCATGATTCCACTCCAAGAAGAAGCCATTGAAGAGACAATGCTTTTGGGTTATTGAAAAGAAAGGATCTTTTTATGATCTTTTGTGCTTTGGGGTATTGTTTTTAGCACTAAAAGTTTGATGTTTGGCTTCCAAATTCCTTGACACTTTGGGCATCATAATGATCAATATTTATACAGAGATAGCACTAGGGAGTTGAGACAATGACAAGCTCATCTTTTGTTTTTTATGCATCTGTCTCTTTCATTCTTTCATCAAGTATTTAGCTCATCTGCATCCTTGGTCCAAAAAGGGTTTCCAAACTCTTCGAATTACAAAACTACCCATGCTCAAAATCTAGTATTTTTTAAATCAAGTTAAAGAATAAGTTTATATTATTATTATTCTTATTATTATTATTATTCTTATTATTATTATTATAAAAGATAATATTCTAAAAATAATAGTCTAGATAAATAATATATTATAAAAAATATTTGATTATACATAATCTTCTTATTTCATAGCAAGAATAATACAACGTAATAAAAACACTTTTATGTGTTATCTTTTATATCATTTGTGCGTGTCTTAAACCCTAATATTATCATGGTATCGGAGCGCTTTGTCTGACGACACTTTTGATCATCTACTCATTCACACACTTTCAACTTGACTTGTGCCGATACAAAAATGACATTTATGTCGGTACAAAATCATTGGTACTATTCCGTTCCAAACCGATTTCGGCCTTGTACGGGCACAACGAAATCGGCATGTGTGAATACAACACCAGCTTTGTCGAAGAGCAACATCGATTTCGTCCTATAACAACACCGGCTTTGTCGGAGAACAACATTAGCTTCGTCCGTGATCAAAATTGGCTTCGTCCAAGAATAATACACAAGCAACGACTCATTTACTACACATCTTCGTTTCATTTGTTTGAGTTATTTTTATTTCAATTTCACCGTTTGTCCTCCCCACACTTAAAATATCCTAAATATATTAGACTATATAATATATACTGGGACAAGATTTGATTAAACATAAAAAAATTTTATTTCATAATACATGCTTGTATTATCCCTATAAATACTAACCTAATAAAATTACTTCTCTAAGTGGTTTTACCCCATCATTAATTTATGCGGGTCACTAATCCTAACATTATCAGTTTATATAGTTTGCTTGAAGTCATTTGATTTCTTTGGCAATTGACGACGGATTTTAATACTCAGGCTACATTTCAAGGTATCACGTTTTCACAAGAACAAATGGAACCGTGTAGCTATATGCATATGAAGATATGAAAGAATATTTGGATATTATCCTTCTAATAAGGATACCAATATTTTATTTTGTTATTTTAGATTATTTTAGATATTATTTTATATTTTATGATCTTTATTTTATTTTTTTTGATATTTTACAACCCTTATTAAAAATTGTAATAAAAGTGTGATTTTATCCTACCATAAATTATCAATATAAATATATTTTCTTAACGATTTCTCACGTATATCCTTAAGATGTATGTTAACAAGTATAATCTACAAGTTTTTCTTCAAAATTTTGTTTTAATTATTTTTAAAATTTATCTAATTATTAATAGAATTTTATTTCCAAATAAAGTTTTTAATTTGGCTATGTCATTATAATATTTTCCTTAATCGCAAAGTCATTCTATTATTTAGATTTTGATCAAGTTTAGTTTAATATTTTCAAAGTTATTATTTAATAGCAAGTTGTTATCTAAAAATAAATAAATTAAGAATGAGTTATGAGATTAGGTTTTAAAAATTGTTTTTATTAAATATTTTCATAACAAAATACTTATTTATCACTTTAAAAGGTTGGTAAATATTTAACAATGAAAAATATATAATTAAAATTATTTAGTAATTTTTAATAATCATATCACTTACTAAAATGATATTTTTTTGGTGGGCGGAGGAAGTTAATAGGAAAAACCGTATAATTGGTTAGTTATATTGAGAATTATACCAAATCCATAAATACGTAAGAAGAATCGAGAAACCAAGAAATTAGTTCATTCTAACTTCTAAGACCGAGTTATAATATATAAAAAAATCATGTTGAAACTAAGAATTAATTTTTGAAATAAAAAGTGTTTTATATGTTAGTGGAATAATTATATTGTAGAATAATTTAAAACTTGTTTTTTCTATGCAAATTTTAACGTATTTATAACCTTCGTATTCAAACAGTTATACTCTTCTTAACTCTTACCAAACATAATGATTTTTTTTATATATTTATTACAATTTGATAAAATATCAAACACGTCATGTAATCATTTTGTCTAGATTGAAATAGATACGGTTTATGGGAGAAAATGTAACGCTTAATTATGGATACATTAATTTGTAATATTTAAAAAGGACGGAAATAGCCACGAAGCGTGGCGAGATACTGGGTGACATTCTTCCGTATGAAGATATTAGTTCCATATTTTATAAATAAATAAAAGTGAGGTCACAAAGAATGAAATAAAGTTATTGCGGTTGTCGAAGTGGAACAGAGATTTGAATGTTATACGCCACGTATACCAATAGGCTCTATAGCTGGACGAATTAGTACTACTTCCAGCTGGCCTAGTTAACCCATAATTTAAAAGCACTAATGACAAAAGTTAATTTAATTTAATTAGTTAGTTTTACGCAAGAAAATAATATATTATTTGAGTGGATGATGCAAGCGTGACAGGCAACCTCCGTACCAATCGAAAATCAACACCTGGTTGTGGTGATTTATGTTACGAGGGTTAGATCCGTAGTAATCTGTATGAGATCTTGGTCTTTAAAATATTTATAAATATTGGGGTGGGTGGTGGGTGCATGCTAAATTGCTAATTGCTAGCTAGTGACTACTTATGATCTTTTCCTCTTAGTTAAATTGCGTAAATCATAAAAATGGAAAAAGATGTTTCCAGCTGTAGACTTTCATCTCTTGTTTTTGTGCAACGAGGGGTACGTAGCAATGTCGCATCGCATGCTCGATCTAATCTTTGTTTTTAATCTTTTTGTAGGATTAATTAATGTCCACAACTTCGTCATTTAGTGAATTTGGGACAATGTGTATTACATATAACTTAGGTTGTGCGTTCGAACCTTAATATTATGGACCAGACCGAACCAAAATGTTAGTGTTGTTAGACAGTAACGGATAACAATTTGGTAAACATAGTCTGATACGGACTGCATTGATCAATTTTTTAAAAAATAA
Source organism: Fagopyrum homotropicum (assembly GCA_033239125.1). Classification (NCBI taxonomy): domain Eukaryota; kingdom Viridiplantae; phylum Streptophyta; class Magnoliopsida; order Caryophyllales; family Polygonaceae; genus Fagopyrum; species Fagopyrum homotropicum. The sequence goes on from BSWB01000003.1 coordinate 32,790,735, forward strand.
AAAATATAATTTTTTTATATGGTTCGATACAGGCCCGTTCAAACCCGGACAAAACCGGATACTTGCATCAATTTTTCCAAAAAATATATGAAAAGGGAAAAAATGGTCCGGGACGAACCAAAAATATTACAACCCAAGACCGGAGCCAAAATATTACAGTCCAAGACCGGAGTGGACTGAATCAAGACCGCACCGTGTTTTTCAATCCGATCCAACTGTGCACAACCATACATATAACCAAGTTAATTATGAGATGTTACATACTATAAGGGCCCGTTTTGTTTGAAGTAATTGGAGTAGAGTTTGATTACTTTTGATACCATATAGGGAAACAAAATATGGGGAAACAATTGTATTTATGCATTAAACCACAAAGAATGATACCATAAAATTTCATGAACATATGGACTAAATTCGTTTCCATTCCGTTTTCGTTTCCGGAGTTTGAACCAAACGGACCCTAAATATGGTATTATGAAAACAAATTTATTAACTTTTCTGGTAATACTTGTTGAGAATTGTAAAGTGAAAGCTTATCTTTATTATTGGGTCAATAACTTATTTATACACTTATGATTGTCCTTTTCTTTTTCTTTTTTTTGGTAGGAATGATTGTCCTTTTCTAACTCAAGAGCAATTATGTAAAAAACTAGATAATAAGTCAAATAAACATAGCATTATCTCTAACACTCTCCTTCAAACTGGAGTGGTAAAAAAAAACGACTTCAAACTTGGGCTATAGGAAGGTGAAGCGAGAGGCTAAGTGTCTTACTCATAATATATGTCACCTGATGTGTCCCTAGAGTAAAAGTAGTTTTCATAGTCCCCTTTTGTATTTGATCTCGCACGGTATGATAGTCAATATCAATGTGCTTTGTGCACTCAAGGAAGACATGATTGTTGGAAATATGAATAGCTGCTTGATTGTCATAATGAATGTGCATATGATGAGTAAGATGATGCCAAGGGAGGTAAACAATGAACGAAACCATAGAAGCTCGCATGTAGTAGAGGTCATTGCCTTGTATTCAACCTCTATAGAAGATCGGCATACTCTTGCTTGCTTCTTGGTCTTCCAAGAAATAGAAAAATTATCAAGGAGCATAAAGTAATCAATATTGGATCTTCGAGTTGTGTCGTAGGATAAGCACCATAATCAACATCAAAATAAACATTAATGCGTAGATCGCTTGCTCTAGACAAGAACATTCCTTGAGCAGAGGATTACTTAATATAACAAAAAACCTTTAGAGCAACTTCCGAATGTCCCATACGGGAAGATGACATGAATTGAGAAAGAATATGTACTGAATTGAATAGACAAAATTAGGGCGAGTAATAGACATAAATGTGTCTACTAACCAATCGACAATATTTCTCAAGATCAATGGAGTGAGGTTAGGATCGATAGTTCGGGGGTTGCCGATTGAGTGGGTAGAGCCATTTCGGCAATAAGTGGGTTGAGGATGGGTAATGCCGAATTGGCATTTATAGGAGATGAAGGGTTGGGTGGTCCACAACAAAAGAAATAGTAGAGAGTGTGATGACCAAAGTTTATTGGGACAGTTGGTTAATAGGAATAGTAGGAGGGGTAGTGGTACTTAAATGTGAGTTAATTAGGGTTAGGGGACCACATGAGGGAGGGAGAGTGGGGGGGGGGGTGTTGTTGAGGTCGGGGGCGGGGACCCCTGAGCGGATGACGTAGATGTAAGAATGAGTAGAGGTGTCGTCAGCCTATCCCCGATATTGCAGACATAATAACTTAAGATTGATGGCTAGGTAAAGTTAGAAGGCTTTGCGTGAAAAAAAGCTTTATAATAAAAGAGAACCTTACAAGGCATTGATTGAAAGCTTGAAACTTGAATACTGCGAATAAGGGGGTGACAACCCTATATATAGTCATGGACATCTCCTCTATAGAAAGGTTTTGGAACTCGATTCTCCTAGGTCATTTTGGATCCTTCCTCACTACAACTAAGCCTAGGTTTCTCTACACCTAGAATATTCCGTAGGTTTCTAGCTAATCCTACGAGATTCCACACTGTCCTAGAGAATACCGATGTTCTCTAGAGTAGTCCACAATGTTCCAAAAAATTTCTACATAAGTCTAAGGACTTCCACTTTATGCCGGAAGGTTCTTTCTCCTTTTAGAGTGTTCCTCTACCTTCCGGAAAGTTAATAGTTTCGAATTATTCCACCACCCAAAATGTGCCACCATCTTCTACAATATTCTGTTGTATTCTGGATTCTTCTTGAGTATTCTGGATACTTTGTGATCGTCCTAGATTTTTCCAGAATACTCCTCTCATTCATGCCATCTTGACAAGAATTATATGTCTTGGCCTTCTTCCATGCCATACTCATTGTCCTTGTCAAATGGTGTCTTGATGAAGTTTCTTGGCAAGCCGTTACGCCTTGAGGATGACCGAGTGAGAGATGAGTTGAGGGTACCGAGGCCGGACGAATGGTTGAAGACTTTCAACCATCAGCGAGTTCCCACATTCGACGGGAATATTGGACTTGAGGTAGAGCATTGGATTAGTCATGTGGAGTCCGCACTAGAGGCGATCCGTTGTCCTGAGAGTCGTAAGGTGGAGTTGGTTCAGACCTTGTTAGAGACCAGGCACAGTTCTGGTGGAGGACCGTGCGGGGCGGAGTGTCCCGATTTGAGCAATTACTGAGTCTTGTACGGGAGACTTTTTGCCCTACCTCGTTGAGGAGAGACCGAGTGTAGGACTTCTTGGAGGCAGGATTTGAGGATGTTCCGATAGCTGAGACGATCAGGAGGTTCCGGGAGGAGCTGTCACTGTTGGGTCGTGCTGCACCACTTGTGGACCAGCATGTGTACGTGTTCTCCCGGAGACTGAGGGAGACTACATGCTCCTATCTGGTAGGGTTTCGCCGTGACTCTTTAGCCGATTACCAGGATTGGGCTTTAGCATATGAGAGGGACCGACTGGGTCCTAAGAGAGCTATGCAGTCTGGAGGGTCAGACAATAGACAGAGGACCAAACCAGCTTGCGCAAGAGTAGGGGGTTCAGGTCATGGGCGTGGTCAGTGTCAGGGCAGTTCTAGTTACCAGGTTGTACCGCCAGTTGTTTCTAGGGGACGTCAGTGCTACAACTGCGGGGAGTATGGACACATTAAGCCGGAGTGTAGGAAGCCACCAGTTACATGTTTTACTCGCGGCCAGCTGGGCCATAGAGCTACCTTCTGCCGACAGGGCAAGGTAGCATCACAACAGGGGTCCTCGCCTGCTGGTACCTCAAGAGGAGGACAGAGGCAGTCTCAGTATCAGGCTCGGGGTAAACAGCAGCGAGCCCCTGGCCAGGCATATTCACAAGGTTCTGCTCATATTCCAGGTAAAGGTAGAGGGCGTGGTGGAGGCACTTCAGAGACTAGGGGTACTCAGGCTCGAGTATTTGAGTTGAGGAGCGTCGTAGAGCCAGCAGCGCCCGCAACCACAGGTATTATTACGATTCATGGCTATCTAGTCCGAGTACTTTTTGATACGGGTGCGACACACTCTTTCATATCTGATGATTGCATAGATAGGTTGTAGAGGGGGAACCTTTCCTTATAAGGTTACCCGATGAGAGTAAGGTTCGTGGTACTCGAGAGATTCACGGGTGTCCCATCCGCCTGGGAGGTCGTGACTGGCTAGCCGACTTCCACGTCATGCGCTTAGTGAATGAGGAGGTCATACTAGGGATGGACTGGATGGACCGCCATCAAGCTGTTCTGGACGTCAGTAAGAGGACAGTGACGGTCACTACGGAGTCTGGGCAGGAGGAGGTCTTTCGAGGTTGGGACCTCGGAAAGATCGGGATAGTCATTAGTGCAGTCCGAGCCGCAAAGCTCATAGCTCAGGGGTGCGAGGCCTTCTGGTGTTATGCCATGAAGGAGGAGACGAGACCATCTTTAGTAGAGACCCCGGTAGCTTGTGAGTTCGAGGACGTCTTTGGCGAGCCGCCTGACTTACCACCGCAGAGGAGGGTAGATTTTGGGATTGAGTTGGAGCCCGGCACGACGCCGATCTCCAATGCTTCATACCGCATAGCACCAGTCGAGATGCTTGAGCTTAAGAAGCAACTCGAGGATTTGACAGAGAGGGGATTCATCCGACCTAGTGTGTCTCCCTGGGTGCAGCAGTCCTCTTCGTCAGGAAGAAGGACGGATCTATGAGGCTTTATATCGACTATCGAGAGTTGAACAAAGTCACCATCAAGAAAAAGTACCCGTTACCGCGTATTGATGATTTGCCGGATCAGTTACAGGAAGCTACGGTGTTTTCACGTATTGACTTGAGGTCAAGATACCATCCGCTGAGAGTACGAGAGGAGGACGTACCGAAGACGGCATTTCGGACCAGATACAGTCATTATGAGTTCGTGGTGATGCCTTTCGGGCTCACCAATGCTCCTGCTGTCTTCATGGAATTGATGAATGGCATCTTCATCGACTTCTTAGACCTGTTTGTGGTAGTTTTCATCGACGACATCTTGGTATACTCCCGGAGTAGGGAGGATCACGCCGGACACCTGAGGACGGTGTTGCGGGTTTTACAGGATAGGGAGCTTTATGTTAAGCTCTCTAAGTGTGAGTTCTGGATGCCAGAGGTTGCCTTCCTTGGCCACATTGTCTCCACCGAGGGTGTCAAGGTAGACCCGGCGAAGATAGAGCCAGTTGCATCATGGCCGCTTCCTAAGACGGTCAAGGAGGTACGCAATTTTCTAGGTTTGGCCGGATACTACCGCAGGTTCGTGAAGGGTTTTTCTGTGATTGCCAGACCACTCACTTCCTTGTTAAGGAAGTCCATCAGATTTACATGGTCCGAGTCCTGAGAGTGTAGTTTTGAGGAGCTGAAGGAGAGATTGACTTCCGCTCCCGTGTTAGCACAGCCAGAGGGTGCTGAGGACTTCTTCGTTTACAGTGATGCATCCAAGCTAGGCTTGGGATGCGTTCTAATGCAGAGGGGTAGGGTCATTACTTACGCGTCTCGACATCTGAAGACGTATGAGGAGAATTACCCTACTCACGACTTGTAGTTAGCCGCAGTCATTCATGCATTGATGATCTGGCGTCATTACCTCTACGGGGCCACCTGTCAGATCTTCACAGACCACAAGAGTCTGAAGTACATATTCACTCAGCGGGAGTTGAATAACCGCCAAAGGATATGGCTAGAGCTGATTAAGGATTTTGACTTAGAGATCCTTTATCATCCGGGGAAGGCGAATGTGGTCGCCGATGCCCTTAGTAGCAGGACACCCGCAAGCCTGCGATAGCTAGATTGACCGTTCAGACACAGTTGTAGAGAGATTTGATTTGGTTGGAGGTAGACATCCGGTTCCCGGATACTGACGGTCATTTGTCAACGTTGGAGGTTCCACCGGATCTGACGGAAGAGATCTGGCAAAAACAGGAGGGTTGTCCCGCACTAGCGAGGATCAGGGATAGGATGTCCAGAGGGGAGGCACCACAGTTTATGGTGGGTATAGACGGGATTTTGAGGCGCCAAGAGCGCATATGTGTACCCTCTAACAGAGAGTTGAGGCAGCGTATACTGTAGGAGGCCCGTTCTACACCTTACTCCGTCCACCCGGGCGCGAGTAAGATGTATCAGGATATACGACGATCTTATTGGTGGGGCGGGCTCAAGCCCGACGTGGCTAAATATGTAGCCCAGTGTGCGACCTGTCAGCAGGTCAAGATCGAGCACCACAGGCCCGGAGGAGAGCTCTAACCACTTCCGATTCCATAGTGGAGGTGAGATGATATTTCTATGGATTTTGTTACCGGCTTGAGGTTGAGTAGAGGGTTTGATGCGATATGGGTTATAGTGGATCGGTTGACGAAGACGGCACGATTTATTCTTATTAAGGAAACGTGGCCGGTGTCTCGTTTAGCCGAGGAGTTTGCGTGACAGATAGTGAGGTTCCATTGAGTGCCGATGACGATCATTTCAGATAGGGATGGGGGTTTTAACTTTTACCTCGAGGTTTTGGTAGCAGGTACACGATGCCTTAGGCGCGAGCTTACAGTTCACCACGGCGTACCATCCTTAGACAGACGGGCAGCCGAAGAGGACTATTTAGACCCTCGAGGACATGTTGAGGGCATGTGTGCTTGATTGGGGCCAGGTATGGCCCGACCACCTCCCTTTGGTGGAGTTTTCTTATAACAATAGTTGGCATGCGATTATTGGGATGACTCCTTATGAGGCGCTATATGGGCGGAGGTGTCGTACACCCTTGTGTTTGGATGAGCCTGGTGTTAGCATGAAATATTGTGATATTTTAGGCACGTTTTCTAAACGTATTTGATTCATATTGATAGTCTTTGATTGAGCATTGTTGCATATGTGAGCTAGTATTACCTATATTGTCGATATGGATATCTACACTAGCTTTATGTTGATTATAGGTACTTAAGAGTTATTTCTGAATGGAATCGGGCAAAGAAGAGTTGATTGAGTATGTCCATGGATTAAGGGCATTCTTAGGAGCAAATTGGAGTTTAGCTTGAGGAATGCACGAGGCTAGGGATGAATCACGTTCTTGCCCTAAATCACGCTCTAAAATACGGCCGTACTCCTTTCCACGTTCAATTCCACGGTCGTGGAAGTATGGCAAGAGAGGCGTGATGCATTCCAGTAACTATTACGGTCGTGGAATACATGGTCCAAACCGTGACACATTCCACGCTCTAAATTACGGTTGTGGAAACTTCCACGACCGTGATCTTGGCGATCTTTTTCGCCACACTTTGAAGCCACGATCTTTTGAAGATTGGGCCGGGCTGACATCTTGCCCTACGCTATAAAAAGACGGACAAAAGGAGATTCCATCATCGACGCATAGGCCGGCTTACACCTCGCTTTGCATTACCGCTTATCTCCGCTTAGAGAATTTTGGCGATTTCCGCAATCCCCGCTTACCCTCGTTTGGAAGCAATTTGGAGATCTCGTTGGAGATCGACGTTCGAGCTTGGAATTGCCCTAATCTCGCACTTGGTGGAGATTACCGCTGAGGTTTCCAGATTTCCCGGATTAACGAAAGATTCGGAAGGTTTCTTGCAAGAAGACTACTCTTCTTGTTTAGGTTTGATTTAGAAGACGGATTGACATCCCGTTCTTTCTTCTTTCCTAAGATCGTGATTATTTGCTTTATTCCGGATCTATTGACAACATTTGTTCTCGATTGTGACTTTGAGATTGGTTTGAAGTTTATTGAAAGTTTTCGGAAGTTTTCATCTTTCTATCTTTTAATTCTTGAATTGATATCAACATGACTGTTATTGGCTAGAAACCCTTAACAATTCTAAGGTGAAGGGTTGATAGTTGTGGCTTAGATGATGATAGATCGATCGCAAATAGATTAGATCCTGAGAGTTTGAGAGAATCGTCGACGAACCCTAAATTACGGGCTGTTCTTGAGTTCCACGACCGTGGAATCTCAAGATCCAACCGTAATTTCCCTTAAGTTTACGAACTTGCTTTTACTTTAATCCAAAGTTAAAGATTTGTTTTGACTTAGTCTAGACTTGTCTTTTCTAGGTGGTAGTGAAGCCTCAACAACCTCTACCTCGATTGTGAGTGTCACAACCGTAATCGGTTAAGTTAGTCTTGATCCTTGGATTACAAGTTTGGGTATTTGACACTAATCCTCACCTTTAGAACTTTTCTATATTGAGCCTCAACAACCTGTATAGAGAGTGCCTTGTAGGCGAGTTATATAAGGTTTTTGGAACTTCACCGTACGATTACCTTACATTAGCATACCTTTGCATATCTCAACTCTGTCTTTATATCATTAGTATATCTTGAATCGATTGCCACAGCTGGATACTTGGATCTTTAGGATTGTTGTTTTCCCAATATTTGCAAAACTCTCATATTTACTCGCTTGATAATGTGCAATTGAATTTGTTCCCACCCAAATCCCTGTGTTCGATACTCTGGAATTCTTGCTTAACTACGTCGATCCGTACACTGCGGGTTCGCTGCTTGATTCTAGTTTTATAAATTTAAAACTTATTTGCACACACCTTTAGGGGCGAACAAGTTTTTGGCGCCGTTGCCGGGGATTTGGTTTCGGCCGAATTCGGTAGCCGGTTGTCAAGCTTGGGAGCTTGCTCTCGTTGTTTGATATCTTTTTGAGTGCATGCGCAGGTCTAGGAACACCGAAGATTTCTTACCTCTTGATCAAGAGCTAGAGAAAACTTTAAGGCAAAAGCGTAAGGAAAAGAAGATGGCTGAAGAACACGAACGTGATCTTCAAGCGGAGTTGGCGGAGAAGGAAGCTCAACTCCAATGGAACGAGAATCTCCGCCGGGATGAAACGGATCGTCATCAATCCAAAATTAGCAGACTACAGGATACGATGTTCCAAATGAGGATAGAGTTAAGCGACCTTAAGAATAAAGGAAGCTAGAAATCCTCAAGGAGGGGATCAAGAACTAGAAGAAGAAGTCACTCATCCGCTGATGATAGTGATTCTTCCATGCCACCATTAGAGGAGATTGATCCCACGATCAATATGAATCCTTTCCATCCACAAGGAGCTGCTAATCGCCGCATTCCACCTAGGAATGTGAGGGTCGAACGTGTGGATAATGAGCCAAGAACTCTTGGCCAGCGGATGGATCCAACACAACAACCACGCCGTTTGGGCGTGAATTTTGATGCTGAAGATGTGCAAGGGTTTAGCTTCAACCCTCAAGTTATTACTCTTGTTCGCCAAAACCAATTTGGCGGTACAAGCGCTGAATCTCCACACCAACACTTGCAAAACTTTGAGTGTATGATGGAGACGATGAGACCGAAGAATGCTACTACCAACAGCTACAAGCTCAAACCCTTCTTCTTCTCTTTGAAAGGGAAAGCGTTGTCTTGGTACCAAGCTCTTCCTAGTGGGAAACTAGATACGTGGAAAGACCTTTCCGCGGAGTTCCTCACCAAATTCTTTCCGCCTTCCAAAACGGCGGAACTTAGAGGTAAGATTAATGCTTTTTCCATGAGACCTAACGAAAGTTTGTTTCAATCTTGGGAAAGGTTTCAAGATTTGCTCTTGGATTGCCCTCATCATGGCATATCCAAGCTTGCCTTGCTGGAGATTTACTACAAGGGGCTGGATGCGGGAACGCAATTCAACCTCCAATCCCTCTCATGTGGAACGTTCATGGACATGAGAGAAGATGACGCTTGGGACTTCATTGAGAAGCAAGCAAGAGTCATAGAGAAGTATTCCCATCGGAAAGTGGAGGGAAATCGTGTGGAGCAAGGAGTAAAGCTCACACATAAAGCTCAAAATCAGATTTTCTCCCTCAACAATGAGATCAAAGAGTTAAAGGAGGCTATCAAGACCAACTTCCCAAAGCAACAAGGGAAGGATGTTGGTTATTTGGGCAACAACAATGGCGGCAACAACAATAACCGGGGCAACAACCGGAATAACAATTGGAATGGAAACAACAACAACCGGAACAACGATTGGAACAACAATAGGGGTTCAAACAACAACAATTGGCGCTCCAATCAACAAAATTCCGGTAACTCTTATCCTTCCAACTCAAATTCACTAACTCCACCTTCCTCTTCCTCCACTCCTTTGAAAAGCCAGGGGCAATCATCTAATGGAGGAAACACTTCGGGGAAGGAGAAGCCCGATCCCATATTGGAAACGATCTTGGGAAAGCTTCAAGGGTTGGAGAACCGCCTCATCAAGGTTGATGATCAAGTCTCTAAGGTTGACAAAGCTCAAAAGGTTTTAGAAAACCAAATGTTCAACCACGCGCAGGAAGTTCCTAGGAATCAAGGGAAACTTCCAGGAAAGACGGAGGACAACCCTAAGGGTAGGGTGATGGCGATTACAACTAGGAGCGGAGTGACTACCACCGATCCGCAACCTACATTCGTTGAAGTCCCCGAAGAGAAGGACAAAGAGAAGGGGAAGGAGAAAGAAGATGTTTATGTTCCTCCTCCAGCTTACAAACCTCCCCTACCATTCCCTCAATCTAGAGCACGAGCGCGCCTAGACAAATAATTCGGTAAGTTCATAGAACTCATGAGTAAGCTACATATTAATATACCCTTCATTGATGCTATTGTAGGTATGCCGGCTTATGGCAAGTTCTTGAAGGAGATCCTCTCCAACAAGAGGAAGCTAGAAGACTTCGGTGAGGTCAAGATGAGTTCGGATTCTTCGGATCTCATCAAGACCATGAAGGAGAAAATGCCCCCAAAGCTGAAGGATCCAGGGTCATTTTGCATTCCCATAGGAGTGGGAGATGTCACATATGATGCGTTATGTGACTTAGGAGCAAGTGTGAGCATCACACCACTTGCGTTGTGCAGGAAGATCGGTTTAGGCGACCCTAAACCGGTAAAGATGACGTTGTACATGGCGGATCAATCCATCACTTGCCCCGTCGGTATTGTAGAAGACGTCCCGGTCAAGCTAGGTAAATTCTTTGTTCCCATTGATTTTGTCGTGCTTGACATTCCTGCAGATATTCCGGTCCCGATCATACTCGGAAGACCATTTCTTGCAACTTCCGGCTGCATGGTCGATTGCAAGAATGGTAGACTCGCTTTTGATATTGGAGAAGAGAAAGTAGAGTTCGTTCTTTTCACTCTAGTGAAGGAGCCGATCTTCGACGAGGATATTTACGATGTCCAAGATGAACAAGGTTTATCTAGGGAGGAGGTAAACGCGATTCTCTTTAACGATCCTTTACAAAAAGTTATTACTATGAGTCTAACAGATGTAGGGGAAGAGGAAGAGTGCAAAGAGGAAATTGAAGCCTTGGAAGCACAAGAAGAGATGCATGAAGAGGAGTTTGAGAAACTCCACGATGAGGCTGAGAATGTTAGAATCCACGGTCATACTCTGTATTCCACGACCGTGGATTTCACGACCAAAATCGTTCTCCATTCCAGGGATTTACACGGCCGTGGAACATATGGAGAGCCCGTAATTTTAGCCGTGGAAGATAGTGATCGAGACACTTCTTCAACCTTTTCTGATTCTTCTCCAACACACTCAATACCCTTAAGAACTTCTAAGGAGATGTCGGATGCTTCTCAAGGATCATTGGTAGCTCCGAAAGCAATGGAACTCAAACCACTTCCTACTCATCTAAGGTACGCTTTTCTAGGATCTAATTCTACCTTTCCGGTTATCGTTAGTTCCGAACTAAGCATAGATGAACATGAACAGCTCATGATTGTCCTTAGGAAACATAGGAAAGCTATAGGCTATACTATTGAGGACTTAGTAGGAATTAAACCCTCCCTATGCATGCATAAGATACTAATGGAGGAAGACTTTAGAACTTCGAGACAACCTCAAAGGCGGTTGAATCCGACCATGAAGGAGGTTGTCAAGAAGGAAATTCTTAAACTTCTTGATGCAGGTATCATCTATCCTATCTCCGATAGTAAGTGGGTGAGTCCAGTTCAAGTAGTTCCGAAGAAGGGAGGAATGACGGTCATCACCAACAAGAACAACGAACTCATTCCTACCCGAACCGTGACTGGATGGCGGATGTGCATAGACTACCACAAGCTCAACAACGCAACGCGGAAAGATCATTTTCCATTGCCATTCATTGATCAAATGCTTAAAAGGTTAGCACAACATTCACATTTTTGCTACCTTGACGGCTATAGTGGTTTCTTTCAGATTCCAATACATCCGGATGATCAAGAGAAGACCACATTCACATGCCCTTGGGGTACGTTCGCCTATAGGAGAATGCCGTTCGGGCTTTGCAACGCCTCAACCACCTTCCAACGGTGCATGATGGCCATCTTCTCCGAATACGTAGAGGAAATCATGGAAGTCTTCATGGACGACTTCTCCGTATACGGTTCCTCTTTTAACGATTGCCTTTCTAACCTTTCTCTTGTTTTGCAAAGATGTGAAGACACTAACCTAGTTCTTAATTGGGAAAAGTGTCAATTCATGGTTAAGGAAGGAATCATATTAGGTCACTTAGTTTCTAGTAGAGGGATAGAAGTAGACAAGGCTAAGATAGAGACCATAGAGAAACTTCCTCCCCCAATTTCGGTGAAAGGGATAAGAAGTTTCCTAGGACATGCTGGATTTTATAGACGTTTCATTAAGGACTTTTCTAAGATATCAAAACCTCTCACTAATCTATTGATGAAGGATGCGGTTTTTGAGTTTTCGCAGGAATGTTTGGATGCGTTTAACACCATTCGGCAAGCTCTAATTTCAGCACCTATTATCCAACCTCCGGATTGGACTCTTCCCTTTGAGATTATGTGTGATGCTAGTGACGTAGCTATTGGAGCTGTTCTTGGACAACGAAAGGAAGGGCGAACCCATGCCATATACTATGCTAGCAAGACGCTAGATGAAGCGCAGCTCAACTACGCCACTACCGAAAAAGAGTTCTTAGCCATTGTCTATGCTATTGACAAGTTTCACTCTTATCTTGTAGGTGCAAAGGTGATTGTCTACACGGATCATGCTGCGATCCGGTACCTCCTTGCGAAGAAAGATGCGAAGCCAAGGCTGATTAGATGGATTCTTCTCCTACAAGAATTCGATCTTGAGATCCGCGACAAGAAAGGTTCAGAAAATTCTGTTGCGGATCATTTGAGTCGTCTAACACATCTAGAGGACGACCATCTACCCATTGATGACTCCTTTCCGGACGAACACCTACACATCATAGAGGAGTGCATCAACGTGATCTCCAAAGGTAACGAACCGTGGTTTGCTGATTTTGTTAACTATTTGGTTTTCCAGGAGATACCGCCCGGACTATCCTACGCACAAAGGAAGAAGTTCTTTAAGGACGTCCGGGAATACTATTGGAACGAGCCTCTCCTCTTTAAGAGAGGTCCGGATGGCATCATTCGGCGATGTGTGCCGGAAGATGAGATACAAAGTGTCATCCGCCATTGTCATTCACTACCTTGTGGAGGACACGCTAGTTCGAACAAGACTAGCGCAAAGGTATTGCAATCTGGATTCTTTTGGCCTACTTTGTTTAGAGATGTGCAATCCTTTGTTTCTTGCTGCGATGCTTGTCAAAGAACAGGCAATATCTTTAGGAGGAATGAGATGCCCCTCAACAACATCCAGGAGGTGGAGATTTTCGATGTTTGGGGAGTCGATTTCATGGGACTATTCCCATCCTCTTGTGGAAACCAATACATACTATTGGCGGTAGATTACGTTTCTAGATGGGTGGAAGCAATTGCCTCTCCCACAAATGATGCCATAGTGGTGGTTAAGTTCTTCAACAAGACCATCTTTCCGCGATTTGGGACACCAATGACGATCATTAGTGATGGAGGCTCTCACTTCATAGCCCTTCGCTTTGAAGCTCTTCTAGCTAAGTATGGGGTTACTCACAAGGTCGCTACCCCTTACCATCCACAAACGAGTGGACAAGTTGAGATCTCAAATAGGGAGATCAAAGGAATCTTAGAGAAGACGGTTTCAAGGACTAGGAAGGATTGATCCTTGAAGCTAGATGATGCATTATGGGCGTACCGGACTGCGTACAAGACTCCCATAGGAACCACACCATACAATCTTGTGTATGGGAAGTCTTGTCACTTGCCGGTAGAGTTGGAGCACAAAGCGTTTTGGGCTATCAAGTGGCTGAATTTCAGCATGAAGGAAGCGGGAGAGAAGCGTCTCCTAGACCTTAATGAGCTGGATGAACTCCGCTTGAACGCTTACGAAAACGCTAAGATATATAAGGAGAGAGCAAAACGTTGGCATGATAAGCATATCATTCCAAAGGACTTCAAATAAGAAGATCAAGCTCTCCTCTTCAACTCAAGGTTTCGCCTCTTTCCAGGTAAGCTTAAATCCCGTTGGACCGGACCTTTTCTGATTAAGCGTATTTTCCCCCATGGTGCAGTTGAAGTATGGGGTGAAGCGAGCGGAAGTTTTAAGGTTAACGGCCAACGACTCAAGAAGTATACGCCGGAACTCCAAGCTGAGGAGTTCGCGCCTACCGCACTCGAATAAGTGTGAGAGTGGTCTAGCTACGGACCTTAAACAAAGCGTTTCTTGGGAGGCAACCCAAGGTATTGCATTTTCGTTTCTGTTTTCGATTCATAGTTTAGCTTAGAATAGACGATTTTGCTTTGTTTTTGCCTTCGATTTCTTCCGGTATGTTCGTGTTTTTGGTTGTAGGATCGATGGAAAAGGAATAGGGAAGAATAATGTCGAAGAAAAGTGACGAAATTTGGACTTTGGAGCTTTACAGAGTGTTCCACGGTCTAAATTACGGTCGTCATAGCTACAGTGCCCGTAATTTCCAAAAGCCTTTGAAAAATCACCAAAACCACGGTTCCGTACACTTCTACGGCCGTGGAACACCCCGACAGACCGTGATTTTCAAAAATTTTGCCGGCCACTATATAAGCCACATTCTTCACAAAAACCAACCAAAAATCCCTCTTTCCATGACCTAATTGCCGAAAATCCACAACCTCCTCTAAATCTTCGTTTCTTAATCGTTTCTAACGATTCTTCCTCCTAGACTGAAGCAAATTCAACCACAAACAAGATCCAAGCAACAAACCGAGCGGAAATTCACCAACGAACGCACAATTTGGATTTTTCAATCCGGAAAATAGGTTTTTTCTCTCTTCTCGATTCTTGGCAATTTGGTTCGTTTTTGTTAGAGATTTTTAGGAAGAACTGATTAAGATTGGAAGAAATTAGACTAGGACTGCCTGTTGTGGAGATTGATTGCTGATTTGCTGAGATTTGTGAATTTCTGAGACGAATCACGGTCTCTGGGAGAATTACGGCCGTGATTCTTGAAGAACAGACCGTAATTTTTGAGCAGAATGGATTTTGTAAGGAGAGTTTCGGGAAGGATAAAAGAGAAGAAGGGTAACCAGAATAAGAAAAGGAAGGGTAATCCCTCCTCCTCCTCATCCTCTAGGGCACCACCATCCTCACCTTCACCTCCATCCTCACCTTCTCACCCTAGAATCCCGACCATACATGAGAACCATCTCGCTGCATTCGAGAAGATCCAGAAGAGGCCAGTGATTGGCCCTAGATACTTGTTGTTGGAGGATCTAGTTCCTCTCAACATTGTGAAGGATCTTACTTGGCTCTTGGATAGAGCCGGATTAGTTGTCTTCTCGGCTATCCGAGAAGACGCCTATGAGGAGATTACACGGGAGGTTGTGACATCCTTTGAGCACAGCCACGTAGATAGGACCGTCTCTTTCCGTCTCATGGAAAGAGACTACCATTTGAGTATCCGTGAGTTTGAGACCATTTTTGGGTTTCATGAGACCTTTAATGGTCGATTTCCGAGTGGCGTTTACGCCAAGGACTTTTGGGAGGAAGTTGCGATGATTTACGCCGACGAGGACCGTTGGCAACCCGCTGATACCAAGGCTAGATTGATGTACCATCTAGCCTTGAAGATAGCTCACCGTGTTCTTTCGGAGTGTCTCTTTCCTAGGACGGAGACGCCCCAAAAGATCAAGACGGATGAGCTATTCCTGCTTTACTTCATGGTTTATGGACGCCGTGCTGATTGTGCTACTCTCTTGGCTGCTACTATGAGCAAGCTCAAGAACAAGACGAAGGGAAACATCGGATATGGTGGGATAGTTACCCACATTGCTAGGAGTTTTGGTGTTGATTTTTCTGCCTGCACCCGTATACCGGCCGTACCTTTAGGGTTACATGCTTTCATGGTTAGGGGTCTTATTTTCCCCACACATAGAGGTCCGCCTTATGCGGGCATGCCTTGGGAGAGTAGGACGGGCAGGGGTATAGAGTGGTTGCCGTAGTATTCCATTATGGCGGGACGCCATAATTGGAAGGAGACGTTCGCTGCTATGCATGCGAACAGGATAGTAGCTCCCCCTTATGTCCCACCACCGGTTGTCGAGGAGGAGGATATGGGAGATCAGTTTGAGAGTGGAGGAGGAGCGGAGCAGGAGTTTGGCACGTTTCCGGACCAGCCGGAGGCGGCCCCAGATGTACCTAGACGCTCTCCACGTCCAGCTAGAGCCTCAGGCTCGTCATCTCGCCGCGCTAGCGTGAGTGAGAGGCCTACGTGGATGACCACACCTCCCACATGGTATAGCGTTCCCCCTACTTGGTCCACAGAGCAGCCAGCAGCACCACCACCAGCACCAGCACCATCCGACGCCCCAGCATGGTACATTCAGGCCCCGGGATGGTACGAGCAGATGCCGGATTGGGCTACCGGACTTTCAGAGAGAGTAGGAGCGCTGGAGATCCGGGCCGATGCTAGAGACGGACGCCTAGAGGACCTCGACCACATGATGAGGGACGTCTACCGCCAGCAGTTTGGGCGGTTCTATGATCCGAGTTTCTCTCCATTCCCGCCTCCGCCGGCACCACAGTGATTTGATGCATGACCGTTCGATTTAGACATTCCACCGCCACCTTGTGAGTTTCTTTTTCTTTTCTCTCTTTTCTTTCTTTATTTTGAACATTAGGGAGAATGTTCGTCCTAAGTATGGGGTGGGATGTACTAAAAGTTTGTAATAACTCTACTTACTATGTTTGCTTTCATTTGAGACTATCATTGCATGTTCATTATATGTTTCACGTTTCATTATTGCATTGCATGAAAAAGAACTTGAAAAACCCATAAAAATTGAAAAATTTTTGAAAATTTTGTGCTTCTAATGAATTGAGATGATTTCTATGATAATCACTACTTGTGAATTGAGTTTGATGACAATTGCATGCTTAAAAGAATTGTGAATTAAAAAGAATTTGAATGAATGAATTAGACTTTTTTGCAAGTTTCATAATGTGATGAATGTTACCTAAATCATGTTGAGGAATTGAAGTTGAAATCACACTATGAGTTCTTATACTTCTTGTTGAGATGATTAAGGCAATTCGATTTTTCTTTCTTCTTCCATCATTTAGCCCCTCATTGAAATATTAGCCTCCTTTACCTATCCGGGAATTTGGAGAAGTGAATGAGAAAAAGGCATGTTTGATGTGGGAGGGCCATGAGAGCAATTATTTGCAATCAAAAGAATAGAAAGAAATTGTAGGTTTGGGGAAGTCAATCATGACGATGAGTAACTCGGCACCATTCACATAGCCGGGTGTTTGTGTCTTGCCAAAGTCGAATTGAGCGATATTCCTAGCGGATTATGGTATGTGCGCTAAGGGTTTGAGGCATCTTATGAAAATTAAGAAACGCCAATCTCCTAGGCTTCGGTTTTTGTGCACCTCTATCCATAACTCCAAAAGTAAAGTCGAAAAAATGAAGAGAAGAGAGCGAAGCTCTAAGCTGAAGTGCTGCGGAAACCGCAAAAGAAGAAGAAGGTAGTTGTCCACTTTTCCGGATTCAAGCACCACATTCCCTAAAGGTTTCCTTCCCTTCCACATTCTAGACCTTTTCTTTGAAAGTCCTTAAGATCAAAAGAATGTTATATGACTTGGTGATCTAAATTGAAGTTTCTTATGATTGATTTTGATAATGTTTAAAGGTTATGATGCTTGTATTGAAGTTTAATTGATTCATGAATTTTCTTTGCTTTTTACTCTTTGATTGAGTGTGTGAAAGTTTGATGAACGATTGAAGCAAGGTTTGAGAATGATCTATTCTTTAGAAGTCACATTCATCCAAAAGAAGGTACACATATTTCATCCTAACTTTTGTTTAAAGAGCTTTTTGAAAGACCTTGCTTAGGGACAAGCAAGTGTTAAGTATGGGGTTATTTGTTAGCATGAAATATTGTGATATTTTAGGCACGTTTTCTAAACGTATTTGATTCATATTGATAGTCTTTGATTGAGCATTGTTGCATATGTGAGCTAGTATTACCTATATTGTCGATATGGATGTCTACACTAGCTTTATGTTGATTATTGGTACTTAAGAGTTATTTCCGAACGGAATCGGGCAAAGAAGAGTTGATTGAGTATGTCCATGGATTAAGGGCATTCTTAGCAGCAAATTGGAGTTTAGCTTGAGGAATGCACGAGGCTAGGGATGAATCACGTTCTTGCCCTAAATCACGCTTTAAAATACGGCCGTACTCCTTTCCACGTTCAATTCCACGGTCGTGGAAGTATGGCAAGAGAGGAGTGATGCATTCCAGCAACTATTACGGTCGTGGAATATATGGTCCAAACCGTGACACATTCCACGCTCTAAATTACAGTCGTGGAAACTTCCACGACCGTGATCTTGGCGATCTTTTTCGCCACACTTTGAAGCCACGATCTTTTGAAGATTGGGCCGGGCCGACATCTTGCCCTACGCTATAAAAAGACGGACAAAAGGAGATTCCATCATCGACGCATAGGCCGGCTTACACCTCGCTTTGCATTACCGCTTATCTCCGCTTAGAGAATTTTGGCGATTTCCGCAATCCCCGCTTACCCTCGTTTGGAAGCAATTTGGAGATCTCGTTGGAGATCGACGTTCGAGCTTGGAATTGCCCTAATCTCGCACTTGGTGGAGATTACCGCTGAGGTTTCCAGATTTCCCGGATTAACGAAAGATTCGGAAGGTTTCTTGCAAGAAGACTACTCTTCTTGTTTAGGTTTGATTTAGAAGACGGATTGACATCCCGTTCTTTCTTCTTTCCTAAGATCGTGATTGTTTGCTTTATTCCGGATCTATTGACAACATTTGTTCTCGATTGTGACTTTGAGATTGGTTTGAAGTTTATTGAAAGTTTTCGGAAGTTTTCATCTTTCTATCTTTTAATTCTTGAATTGATATCAACATGACTGTTATTGGCTAGAAACCCTTAACAATTCTAAGGTGAAGGGTTGATAGTTGTGGCTTAGATGATGATAGATCGATCGCAAACAGATTAGACCCTGAGAGTTTGAGAGAATCGTCGACGAACCCTAAATTACGGGCTGTTCTTGAGTTCCACGACCGTGGAATCTCAAGATCCAACCGTAATTTCCCTTAAGTTTACGAACTTGCTTTTACTTTAATCCAAAGTTAAAGATTTGCTTTGACTTAGTCTAGACTTGTCTTTTCTAGGTGGTAGTGAAGCCTCAACAACCTCTACCTCGATTGTGAGTGTCACAACCGTAATCGGTTAAGTTAGTCTTGATCCTTGGATTACAAGTTTGGGTATTTGACACTAATCCTCACCTTTAGAACTTTTCTATATTGAGCCTCAACAACCTGTATAGAGAGTGCCTTGTAGGCGAGTTATATAAGGTTTTTGGAACTTCACCGTACGATTACCTTACATTAGCATACCTTTGCATATCTCAACTCTGTCTTTATATCATTAGTATATCTTGAATCGATTGCCACAGCTGGATACTTGGATCTTTAGGATTGTTGTTTTCCCAATATTTGCAAAACTCTCATATTTACTCGCTTGATAATCTGCAATTGAATTTGTTCCCACCCAAATCCCTGTGTTCGATACTCTGGAATTCTTGCTTAACTACGTCGATCCGTACACTGCGGGTTCGCTGCTTGATTCTAGTTTTATAAATTTAAAACTTATTTGCACACACCTTTAGGGGCAAACACCTGGGAGGATGAGTGGTGTGTCACCCGAGTAGGTGCAGGAGGATATGGCTCGGGTAGCATTGATCCGAGAGCGGATGTTGACTGCGCAGAGCCGTCACAAATCTTATGTTGATAAGAGGCGTAGGCATCTAGAGTTCAGGGTTGGAGCCCAGGTATGGTTGAGAGTGTCACCGACGAGGGGTGTTAGACGTTTCGGCATTAACGGGAAGTTGAGCCCCCGATATGTCAATCCCTTTGAGATCCTGGAGCGGATAGGAGAGGTAGCGTATAGATTGGCATTGCCACCCCGATTGGAGGGAGTTCATCTAGTATTTCATGTGTCGCAGCCGAGAGAGTATGTGCATGACCCAAGACACATAGTGAGCCATGCCGACCTTGTGGTCAAGCCGGATGATACATTTCTCGAGCACCCGACAGCAGTTTTGGAGAGAGGTACGAGACGTCTATAGGACTGTCGGTAGTCTACTTTCTTGTTTTGGTTGCTTTCAGTGTTATATGTGTGATATATCTGATGTGCTTGTGTGTGACCCTTAGGTGGTCTTGATGTAGTAACTTGTTAGTCATAGGGCTTGCTTATGTCTTAGGACCGCGGTTAGTACTCTCTAAGTTTCGGGACGAAACTTATTTTTGAGGAGGATCTGATGTAACGACCGGATTTTCGTTACGCTTGGATAGGGTTAGAGGAGGGTAGAATCCGGGCACAAGGGCTCACGCCCTTGCGGCTTAGACGACGCATTCGAGTAGGCCGCAGGTGCAACTAGGATTCCCGCAGGAGCGGTGACACGCGAGGGCGGGGTAGCAGCGTTTTGGGCAACCGTTCACCTTCCGATCCTTTTAACTATTCTCTTTAATTCCATGGGGAGTTGTTGGCTGAAGACCTTTGGTATCATCCCTCCTTTATGCATCCAATCCTTCTCCTCCTCTCATTTTTTACTCACGTTACTTTCTTTCCTCCTACCAACATCATCCTCTTGCATCTTCATCGTACATCCTTCTCCTCCATTCTTCTCTTGGCGTGCTCCAACTTAGATCCACCATTCTTGAGGCTGGGACTGCAGTGACGGGACGAGGGTAAGGCTTCTTCTTCTTCTTCTTCTTCTTCTTTCTTCCTTCCTCTTCCATGGCTTGAATGGAAGATCTTCAAGAATCCTTTCTCAACGTTCTATCGTTGGTTTGTTGGTTTGATGACGAGATTAGACCTTAGAGGGAAGCTTAGAACAAGTGTGAGAAGTGGAAGACGTTCATAGCATCAAAGGAGACCCTAAAGGACCGGCTGCACAATCAAAGAACTCAGCAGACGGACTTTCTACACAGACAGGCGCAGGGCGGATTCACATAGGCGCAGGGGCGGCTTCTGTCAGGCGCAGGGGCGGACCCAGATTGGCGCAGGGCGGACCCAGATAGACGCAGGAGCGGGCTCAAGCAGGCGCGGAGGCGGTTTTGCTCCAGAGAGTCTCAAATCTCGTTCTTTCCTTTCCTTCTTTCATTCCTTAGATTCGTTATACCTTAGAAGCATACTAGGCTGGCTTAGGGTAGTTGAACTGGAATGCTTTAGAGTGGTTGGACCTTAGAGGTCTAGTGTGAGTTACGTGAGTCTCGTGGTGGTATGTTGTTGAGGGTTCGTTTCGAGCTTTGTGTAAGCGAACTTTGTGTGTATCGTTATGTTGAGAGTGGGATAGGTCTTGGACTGAGAGTGTAGTCTTCTTGGACTAAGTGGATGAGGAGTGGACTAGAGTGTGGTTTGATTGTGTGCCTTGTCTTGAACAGGCGTTGTACGTTTTCCCGAGGGAACTTACGAGTGAGGTGCTCGTGTGCGCTTCGGAGAGTGGTAAGTCTACGGACTTACTTAGCTGGCTTCTTGTATGTGATGTGTATGAGTGGTGTTTGCTAGTTATGATAAACAACGAAACCGGATTAGGCCGATTTTATTATATTACGTAATTGACTCAAGTGTATGATAACGGGTCGTGACATCACTGCCTTGTTCTTGCGAGAGCTAGGAGGTTCCCTGTACCAGCCCAAGCAGGTAGACGGTCAGATGCATCAGCATCATTCCTCGTTAGTAAACGGATCAAGGGCGAGGTTTGGGAATCCCTAGTGTCACAAAATAAGTATCATTAGTAATGACATATCACCTAATTAAAGATATTAAAAGGATTGAGTATTGCATGTTGATTGTGTATGTTGTGTGTTTATGTTTTTACCTTTATACTTATGCATAGATTGTTAGCTAACGGTTTTATACCGCTTGTAAATGCCTTGCAGGTTAGAGAGGTGATCGAGTGATCCGGCGGTAGTGGGCAGCCGGGGTTCCGTGCATTATTGGACGGGACTGTTTATTTTATTTCACGACTATTGAGACTTATGTTGTTTACTTTGGTTTTGAGACTTGGCTGGATTGTTTTCAGATTTGTACTTTTTCTTTCGCTCATGATATAAAACTATGTGTTTTGCCTTTTTATTTGTACCGTGTTGTAAGGTCCGATGAAGTTGTTGCCAGGCTAAGGGCCGGGACCCATTGTGAGGTCCCAGCTCTTAGCATTCCGAGTCCTCTAGGGTTTGGGGTGTTACAGATGGACTTCAAGCTCGGGTCGCACACCTAATTTAAAAATTGTAAATGTTTGTATTAACATGAATGGAAAAATGTTGCATGTGGTTAAGGGTTAAGATCATAACCCGCCACGAGAAAGTCTGGCCCGTAGACTTGATTAGTCTGGCTATGGCCTAAGAGCAAATGTTTGATTTAACCTAATATGTGCAATGGTGAGCTCACACCAAAGCCACAACCGTATAAGCAATGATTCCGGATTTGGTCCGGGATCGCAAATTGTAAATTTCATACTGCATTCACGTGCATCATTCATAAAAGCATGATATCATCTCATGAGCACGGTATATGGTATTTGAATATATTTGTTGTGTTGTGATGTGTTGATATAATCTCTCGTGGATAGATTATGATCGGTAGCTAACGGTTTTAAACCGATCCTTTTTAGGTAATGCATAATAGGAACGCTTCAGGGATGTCAGCTGCAGGAAGTGGACAGCCAGGGCAGTGTTAACCCAAGGGTTGGTTGAACTACTTTTAAAACTAATCGCTTGCAAGCGAGTCTTTTGTTGTTTGTGTGCAACTGTGCACATGTGTTGGTTTCAGGCTGAAGTTTTAAAACAACTGTTCAGGTGTCATGTTTTGAAGTGTCGTTTTGGGATATACATACTAACTGCATGAAGGGTTGTTATGTAAATGTTTTCTAAATGACAGGTTGGTGTTTTTATTATTTTTCGTGTTTCTTGTTGTAAGGTCCTATTTGTAAAATCGTTGTCAGACTAACTGATGGGACCCACTGTGTGGACCTTAGCCTAGTGACGTCTTGGGTTACTTAATACTCGGGTCGTTACAACTTGCTCAAATCCTCAAATGATTGTAAAGTAGTAAACTTGTATGTCAATGTGGTTATACTTATTTGTGATTCTAGCACATTTTCCATTTATCAAGGCAACTACTTGTAGACTGTAAGTTGGATTGAATGCAGTAACAAAACAAGCTCTAGTTCACTGCATTGGCTGCATATACGTAGCTTTCTAGCCTTTCTCCCTGAAATCAATAGCAAACAAGCCCTTCATTTCACTAGCGACTTAATGTGCATGTGTTCACTCTTCAGTCTTCACTGTAGCACTTTGAGATGAAAAATGAACATCCCTAGTTCACTGTCAAGTTGTGTTGTATGCAATAAAAAAAATGGTTAAACGATCCGGACTGTGGACCGGACCGTTTAGACCGGACCGTGACAGTCCGTCCGGTCCACGGGTCTAAACAAGTTGTGTCGGACAGATTTACGGTCCGGACCGGACCGTAATTTTCGGTCCAA
The DNA here is from genome assembly GCA_033239125.1 of Fagopyrum homotropicum. Classification (NCBI taxonomy): domain Eukaryota; kingdom Viridiplantae; phylum Streptophyta; class Magnoliopsida; order Caryophyllales; family Polygonaceae; genus Fagopyrum; species Fagopyrum homotropicum. The sequence continues at coordinate 32,814,137 of BSWB01000003.1, forward strand.
TCCGGTCCGGTCCGAACCGTATGCACAGTGCTACTGTTGTCACAAATTGTATTATCATATATTATGTTATCATCAATTGAATTGTCAGTATTTATACTTCCACCAAATGTAATGTCATCAAATGTGTTAGCACCGTGTGTTAAGTGTCACCTGCTCATCACCAATTGTGTGTTGTCATCTAACTATTCAACTCATTGCCGCCTATTATAGTGTTTTCATTGACACTAAAAATATTATGCTAGTTTTGTCACCGATACTTAAAACATCTTTTTAAGTACAAAAGAGCATGTTGTAATGGACCCCATATACTTAGTTTTTGTAAGCGCAATATTTATTTGGAAACTTGTAAAAATCACAAAAATAGTGTCAAAGTCCGATATAGATGGACCGGTAGAACGAGGGTCGTTTGCATACAAGCGCACACGCGCATTAGGTTCAAATCCATCACATAAATCCGACGAGGTTCCACCCTAAAACCAATTGACAGTAGGAGGAGTAGCCCACCGACTTTATATACTAGGCTCGAAAATGGGAACTTGTTATCTCCAACGCGCCCTATCTAGAGGATATAGACCCACACGATCACACGCATTAGGCTCAAGTCCAACACATAAACCCGATGAGGTTCTATCCTATTGACAATAGGAGGAGTAATCACCGATCTTATATGTTAGGTTTGAAGTGTTCTCAACTTTTGATGCGGAAACTTATCTCCAACAAATTGAGGGTAAGTCGAAGAGTAACAAAGAGTTTAAAGTCGGAGGAACTCCACTAGTAGGAATGAAATGAGCATAATTAATGATGTAATAAAAAAGATATTAATTTAGGTTAGGTACAATAATCATAAAGTATATGATATGTAAGTGGAGCAGCATTCTTCGACTCTAACTTTGACCGGCCTCGACACTCTTCTTGCTAAATCATTAAGTTCTGTTGCAATCAAGGAAGGTGAAAAGTTCCTTGTATGCTCGTGCGATCGTCTATTCTTATCCTATAATATAGTATTATATGTTAAATGTCCTTTTGCACCATATTCTACGTTTATGACCTACGTCACTCTATGCTGAGTAAACTCCTCAAGAACAAGCTGAATACGATCGTCGACAACTAATTGAAGTATATTTGGAGAATGTCTGTTGCTGGCTAAGGTTCTCACTGAGACGAGGAAGTACAGAAAGTAAATAAGTGCTCAAAGATTACAAACTCGAAATATCTTAAGAGAATAAAGAGAAATCGTTTTGATTCGAGGGTGGTCGTAGATCAGTTTTACGAGTATATTAAAAAGCTTTCTCCTTATTTAAGATTAACACACTCTAATGACAAAACATCCGTTCACGGAGGTTGTTGTAATAGGAGTACTTGCTTGTACTTTTCTTTTTATCGTCGATATTCATGTGGTGTTCAGTGTACTTTCGTACAAGATCGAAAAGAATGCATTGGATGGATGTTCGGGCATTGAGAAGGATGCTTTCAGAGGTGAAAGGCCATGGGGAGATATTGTCTGTGTTCCATGGATCTCCGATCGGAAAACCGTATCCAAGCTCCGTGGAGTAGTCAATTCGATCGACACCAACGATCGAGCCGCCTGAGAGATTTTTTATTTTATAGACAAGCTAGGTTGTTAGATTAGCCTCAAACCGGATTATAATGATTTGGCCCAATATGTTCGATGATCTTAAGTCTTAAGATTAGTCGGTCTTTAGCATACTGAATACATAACCCTAAGTCAAGAATCCAAAAAATCTAGATATACACCATTTTTAATTTTTCTCGTTTTTATTACTTATTATTTAGATAATTTTATTCTAGCAATTGATTTATGAAAACCACAAACACAAAAATGATATATTATATACTAGAATGATTTATAAGGCTATAGATTGAAAAAAGGCCAAAATGGTGGTCAACTAGTAGGTGTATGATGTTAGGCCATTCGTGTGGAAAGCAACATCTCCCAAGTGCATGCTTATGTCCCACTCAGATGGACAAGCTTTTGCCCCAACACCTGAGTTCTACCCTTCCTTTGCACCATACTCATGCTTTATTGTTCAAGACATTGGAAATTAACAAGAGAAATGTTGCTCAAGTCTTCGAGAAAGGAACAATCATAAAAAAATGCATTCTTCATAAAGAGAATTCGAGGAAAACTTTTTTTTAAAGAACTTCTTCAGTTAGAAGAGATCGAGTAGGGACTCTTCTCATCTTGTTGCACCAAATCCAAAGATCTAGTTGAAGCATTGCAACGGGACCGGTGCAATACACTAGTCAGAACATGGCTTCTCGGATCAATGTTGAAGGACATTACAAAAAGTGTTATTCATTGCAAAGATGCGAAAGATATGTGGTTTGAATTAAACGAACGATTCTCCCATACTAATACCGTATCTTTAATTCACATAAAAAATGTTATACATGATTGCACTTAATGGGAAGATTATGGCACTTCATACTTCACCAAATTTAAAGGACATTGGGATGAAAAAAGTGTTATGTGCACTACCATCGTGTGAATGTGTAGCTTTCGTCAATATTAATAACTTCATGGAAAATCAAAGGACTATTAATGGGGTTAAACAATAGTTATGCACAAACGCGAAGTAATATCATCAGTATCGAACAACTTTCTAACCTTAACACCGCTGATTCAATGGTTATGCCCCACTAACAACAAGTGGGCATCACGAATAGGCGAGCTCCAATCATACACCCCTGGATACCCATATCGTCCGTGCCTCCGCCTCTCTCGTCCCGTCTAGCGGAATATCTTGTTTTCACTGCGCCATTACATGAAGCTGACTAGTTTTGACAACATTTCATATCTTATGCTTATGTCATAATAGAAGGGGTATTTCTTATGGAATATTCTCTTCTAAGTCTTCCCTTTGGTCGTGGTTTTTAGACCTTTCATTTCGAAACTTTAATTCTAACCTTTCATTTCGAAATTTAATTCCGACATCTCATTTCCGTCACATCCCTTATATAAAGGATATTTGACCTCGTTTGTAAATCATGTTAAAGTAATCAAGTATAGTTGAAGGTAAATCCTCCTCATTGACTTGGGCATCACCTCTTCCCCTCTCAAAGTTCTTCTTTGGATATTTGATTCAATCCTTCACAATCGATGATTATTCAAGAATTAACTAATAATATCCACTTCACGGCTTGCTCGATCAAATTTGATCGAATCAAACAATCGCTTCCGCCTCCATCTCAAAGCTTCTGTCAACCATATTCTACCGTTCGAATCCTTCCGTACATCAACATAAGGAGTAATTGAAGCTTAATCTCGATCTAGATCCGAAGTTCATCTTGACGTATTCAAGGACGCATCAAATCGGTATCAAAGTAAAGGGATTGAAACTAATTTCTTTTTACTCTTGTTTTTGTGCGTTATCACTATCATCTTTTTGCCTTCGTTCTTCACCATTCTTCACCATTAGGAATATTGATCATGATTTTGCTTTTGATGATCCCTACACATAGTCTAGATATACAATATTTCTATTCACCTAAGTTTTTACATCTCGATTTAGACTTAGATGAAAAACCTAGCATTCTAACAATCATTTATGAATAAAATCAACATTTAGCAAGCAAATCATGGGGAAAAAAAAAACAAAATCAACTAACACAAAAGACTAACCAAAGTTGGCAGATTAAACCTTAAGTTTTAAATCCTAGATTTTGATCAAAAATGTACTTTTTATTCCCCATCATTCAAGAACAAACACACACTCAACCAAATAAGTCATGAATTGGGATGTTCACCACTAATCCTAGAAACTGGTTTAGTGACCCATAATATTTTCTAAGCTAACACGCTCAAACAACATACCAAAAGATAGGTAATAGCAAGATAAAAAATTTAAGTAAAAACAAGTAGCGCAAAAAAAAAATCAAGTGAAAAATGAAGATTTTCCTCTAAGTTTTCTTCATGAACACCAAGAACAATGACAACAACATGAAAACTAGTTACTTTTGATCTAAAATTTTAATTTTTTTTTTACTCCGAGGGTCGGTTTGGCTTCAGTCTTGGCTCGGATTGCTTGTTAGAAACCTCAATCAAGGTAGTTGTCAACACTTATCTTCTTGATGTTTGGACATTTTTTGAAGGTCTCGGTGTAAACTAAAACGTTGTAACCCTTGAAATACTTTTCCAACGAGTACTTGTGGGTCTTCTAACTCATCCCGAAACCTTTTATATCTTTGTTTTACCAAAGTGTGCACCGACATGGCGACATCCTCTAAGCCTTCTTGTATCCACAAATTTTTTGGTTAATGACTCTTGTATGAAACTTCCAAACATTAATAATTTGACATCTATAAGTCTCCGATTGATTGCTAATGCTCCTTAGCGTCATTATATGCTTTTCAATGCTTCGACATTGACTTGATTTTGACTCAATGGCCCGTTTTAAACGTTTTCGATCATTTAAAGTTCATGAATGCTTCAAATCACACCTACAAGACTACACGTGAGAAATAGACATCCAATATACATGATAAAATGATTGGATGTCTAATTCATGCAATTCTAACTCTAAACTAAGACTAAATGCATCTAAAAACTAAGCATAAAAACATGCTATCAAGAACCAACAAAATTTCGTTTAAACAAATTTATTTAATTATACAAATTCAATTTCACTTATAGTTTTATTTTAATTACACAAAATGTCATGTATACCAAATACACCAATTTCGTATAAGAGAAAAATATTATAAGATACATCTTATGTAAGAAAATAATAAATATTATATAATACAACATCTCAAATTGGTGAAAAAGTAGTGATGATTTCTTAACAATTAACCAAAGTTGGAAACTTCAATACTAGAAAATTTAGTTTTTAATATTTTTGCAATTTAGGTGAAGTTCAATTTGCAGAGTTGTTTGGTCAACCATTAACCAATCTTCAATTGGAGATTTTGTGTTAGTTTATTTGCCTAATCTCAAAAATGTACATTAATGGTTAAGGCTTGAAACCTTGGTTTGTGTTTAATGAAATAAAATTTAGAGACCAACATTGATTGTTCATATGAAACAATCAATCATGAGAATGAGATTATAATTAACAAATGCAAAACGACAAAAGTAAATTGTCGTGATTAGCTCTTAATAATAAACTAAAGTGATCGATGGTGCATTTGCTACTTTGTTCATGGCTATATATGCAAACAAAATGATATGTAGCGATTAGTTGATGCTTTGTTGGGCAGAAGATAGCAATGTAAGCCTAACAGCTTGCTTGTTTCTTGTCTCCCCTTCACTTTTGTCATTTAATCATCTCCACTCTCATAGAGTATGACCGTGTTAAGGAAGGCACATAAACTCAAATATTGATTTAAAGATCGATTAGTAATTAATAATTTAACTTATATGTTAGAATAGTCTCGATCCAAAAGTTTAGCTTGACTATACCCCTGCATCAAGGTTAAAATATAAACCCCATAAATTGTGCATTCACGATTCATTTTTGGTTACACAAAACCCTAGCCGAGTCCGCAACCGTTATTCGTTCGTATTCCTCGTCTCGACCCACCTTGAACAGACCTGAGAAGCGTGAGCCATTGGAAGGACCGAAGCCCTAGCTTGCGCCGTCACATACACCGTGAGGATGGTCTTTGACGTCGCCTGCCGCCGAGTCCGCCGAGAAAGTCGCACTAGTAGCCGTTATACCCTAGCCGTCGGGAGAAGAACCCTAGCCATTGGATATGAGAAGCGTGAAAGTGTGAAACCTGCATGAGAGACTCCTCCGTTTTCTTCGTCTCGCACTAGTAGCCACCTCCGTCTGCATCAAGAGCCGCCACTAGTTTACCCGCATGAGCTCTACTGAGAGAGTTGTGCCAGTTGTTGGAGGCGGACACCAAAGCCAATCATCGTTCCTGCTCGTCCCTCCTTGCCGCCGGCGCCATCGAAGTTAGTTAGGGTTTTGGACGTCGTCGTTAGATTGCACAAGTTGAAGAAGAAACTTAGGGTTTTGGGTATTTACGATCATGTTCCACTTTGCAAAATCTTACCCAAAGTTTTATTTGCAAAAACAGGCTCAATTTTTTGAGAGGATTCCAGTTATGAGATTTGCTTTGTTCAACTAGAAAAAAAAATTGAATGTGCATTAACATTGTGTTTTATACTATTCAATTAGTTCAACTGATAAAAGGGTAGGTCTATCATTCAGAGTTCGAAACCCACCAACTACAAGATTTGTATTTTTGACATTGTGTCAACGACGAATCTTAGGGTTTGTGTAACTCGATCTTGTGTAAAACGACGGACCTTGAGCTTGGGTAACTCAATTGGACCTTGCGCTTGTGTAACTGGTTGGACCTTGAGCTTGTGTAACTTGATTGGACTTGAGCTTGTGTAACTTGACCTTGTGTAAACAATGGACACTGGGCTTGTGTAACTCGACCTTGTGTAAACAATCGACCTTGAGCTTGTGTAACTCGATTGGTCATTGAGCTTGTGTAACTCAACTGAACCTTGGGTGATATGCCCTTGGATGCCGATGGCATCCGTGCCTCCACCCCTCTCGGCCCGTCTAGCGACATGTCTTGTCTTCACTACGGCATGACATAAAGTTGACAAGTTTTTATACATTTTCCGTATTTTGCATTTTTAATAATGAGTCTTTTTATTTCGGAATATTAATTCCGGGACTTTATATTCGGAACTTAAGCTTGTGTAGTTCGATTGAGCTTGAGCTTGTGTAATTCGATTTGGCTTGAGCTTGTGTAACTCGATTAGGCTTGAGCTTGTGCAACTTGATTAAGCTTGAGATGTGTAGTTTTTATTATTATTTTTTTGAAAATGAAAAGCGGTTAGGAATGAACTATCTTCTCGGGGTAGTCCATCCTAAAGCATCCTTACGGATGAGAACATTAAGTTCGGGATCGTCAGAAAATGGTGTGTTGGGGTTCGAAATTCCCAAATGGGTCAATCGGTCAGCAACACAGCTGATTTCTCTGAACACATGTCTGACCTGGTCTTCCTCAAAGAAGCGAAGATCCAGTATGGAGTCGGATATGATCATCTCGATCTCCCAGGGACAACTCCAAAGACCTTGGAGTGCCTTGATAACACAAATGTTATAACCCTCAATTTCGATCTTTTTTATATTTAGTCTTATTGCCTCTTTTAGTCCAGCTTTCAGCGCAAAAGCTTCTGCTTTAACTACCGAGTTAAAGTTATTTTCTTAGCGCCCAAGCTAATAACATCACCGTAATGATTTCGTATAACAAAACCAATGGAGGTTATTCCTGAATCGAGTTTTGATCCATCAAAGTTGAGTTTGTGGAACCCAGGTTTTGGTTTATCCTATTTAATATTATTTTTCTTTCTTGTGTTGGGTGAGTTGTTCTTTTGAATATGTTTAAAATCATAGTCATCATCATCGGCCTTATGATTTTTCCAATTCTGAACTAGGTTTTAATGAAGTTTAGGATTTTATGCTCCGATCCGATTGCATCATTGTTAAATATAATTTTATTTCTGAAGAACCAAATATTCCACCATATGGTTGCAAGTCGGGAGAAATTAGAAAGCCCGATCTTATTTTTAATTTCCAACAAGAATTTGTGAGGTCTTTTGTTTTCCGTGTCAATGGTATTGAGAATGGTGATGATATTTGAGTCAAATTTTGCGATTATATTTTTGCTATAGGGGCAATCAATAAGAAGATGTACAAGATCCTCGAGTTGATGATTACAAAATTCGCAGTTTTTAGGAACTACGATTCTTCTTTCGTTAAGTTTTGTTTTAGTTGGGATACCGTTTCTAGAGATTTTCCATATGAAGTTTTTAATTTTGGGTTGAGTGCCTAATTTCCAAATCCAATCACAAGAATAGTCAGGAAGCCATCTTGACTCCTTTTCTATCATTTCCGCGGCTGATTTTGTGGAGAACTAGCCGTTCGAGCTGCTTCTCCAGTAAAGTATGTCTTGTATTTCATTTGTTGGGATGATTGTTTCTATAAATTGTTTTCTAATTGTTGGGTTGATAATGTTTTGTAGCTCATTTTCAATTTTAGTGGTGTCCCATGCATTCGAATTGATGAAGTGACTGACTTTAATTTGAGTATTGATTAGATTGGTATTTTGTACTAATTTAATTAGGGGGGTCGTTGTGACCCAACTATCTTGCCAAAAGTTGATGGATTTACCATTGCATATTTGCCAAATAATTCCGTTTTTAAATTCGGATTTGAGTTTTATAAGGTTTTTCCATTGCCAGGATGTTGGTCCTTTTAGATGATATTGTAGAATATTAGTGTTTCTCAAATACTTTTCATTAACAATATGCACCCAAATGTTTTCTGGTTCGGCAAGAATTTTCCACAGTAGTTTCATTTGGAGGGCTTTATTAGTGGTAAGGGACTTTCTTAATCCGAGTCCTCCGTTTCTTTTTGGTTTACAAATTGAATTCCAACTAATCAATGGTCTATGATTGTCATCTTTGTTCCAAAAGAATTTCTTATACGTTTTATCGAGCTCGTCCAAATTATACTTTGGGAGCATAAATCCTTGCATCACAAATGATGGTTTTGTTGCTAAGTTGTGCTTGAGATGTGTAAATTGAAACTATCAAATAACTCTTTGATTTAATCTTTTTAAATAAATAAGAGAAACCTAGTTTGTCCCCTAATAAAAAAAAGAGCTTATATGGTGTTCCTATAAACAATAGGAGCTCAATATTTCATTTCACCCGTTTCAGAATTTGTAAATCAGATTTAACTAATTAGAAATGGTCAATACACTAACTAGACCTTTTAACAATATTGTTTATTAAGTAGGCCATAACATAAGTTATAGTCGCAAAAAATTAAAATCCTAAAAATTAGAGGTGTAAATAAAACAAAAGTCTATAAAAATGAGCCTACTTCATTAGAAAATATAACTGAACACGTAAAATGATTAAGTTTTATTCCTTTTAAGTAAATATGGGGTTTCTAAATACTTATATTAAAAATTAAAATCATTTTAATGTTTTTAGAAGTAATGCTATATTAAATTATGAATAATGGAGTGAATCCTACCTAAGTTCTATGGAGTCACTCTCGATATTTTGATTAAGCGTTGACCAGTTGACCAATAGTGGAGAATGATGCATTAGTCTGACCCGGTCTAAACTCCTCAATTTTTAACTTTCTACAAAACCGCACATAAATTTGAAATTATACAAACTACCTATTAATTTGATTTTCTTGCAAACAACCGCCATGACATTTTTATATGTTTGAAGACTATTTAAAAAGTTTATTCTTTAGTAATTTACTTTACTTATTTTTAATAAGCTTGGTTTTTACCAAAACAATGACAATTTTATATTTAAATATATTAAACATATAAAAAAAAAATACTTGAAGTGTTGTTGTTTAAAACAATGACAATATTTTATTTTACAAAAAGGACATTATAATAATAAGCAAAAAGTTAAGATGTGAAATTCATCCTTATCTTCATCATATATATGTTCCTTGTAACGGATAAAAAGAGGCTTAAGAATCACTTTGGACATGGTTTCACTATGTTAATGATTATGATATCTACCAAAGTCTCTATATAAACCAATAGAATAAATGTGGGATTATGGCTTTATTAATAAAAAAAAACTCTTTTAATGTGCTCAAAAACCATAAAGTGTTTGATGTTCATTTCATTTCTCTATACCTTATTTAAAATCAATATATAATCTTTGAATTCACATATATAGGGATCGAAATGATCCGCGAGTAAAATATTAAATATATGAAACAAATTTCGAACAAAGTTGAGCGGTAAACGGATTACTGATGGAGTGAGCGGTGAGTCGGATATGACGCGGGAGAAGAATAATTAAATTCTTATTCGGGCTATCTCACTCTTATAACATCAAACACTTTATGGGTTTCGCTCGTCTAATAAATCGATTGAGTTTGAGCTGTGTAAATTGAAATTACCAAATAACCTTTTAACTTAATATTTTTTAAATAAATTCAAGGGATCTACTTTATATCACGTAGAATAAAATACTTTGGATGTGTTTGGCTGGACATTTTTACTAGTGTAAATGAGTGTTTATGAGTGTTTCTATTTTTAACGGGTGTTTGGTACACCGAAAAACACTAGTGTTTCCGAGAGTGTTTTTAAATTCTCATCAAAGCAAGGGTTTTCGGAGAAACACTAATGTTTCATATATACAAAATGATTGTTGTCCTTATTTTTTTTATCCATAATTACATTAAAAACAGGTATTTAAAGAACATTCTCTCACCTATATCTCCCCTTTCTCACCATTCTTCGCGTAAGAACTGCTGAGTCTGAACATCAAACATGGTTTCTCCAGCCTCAACAACCTCCTCTCTAGCCTCTCCATCTTCGTCTCTGTTTGCCAATTCCGACATAAAATTGTTTTTCCTTAATTGTAATTTGTTTTCATTTGTTGTGTTGAATTGATTTGGGGATTAGGGTTTTTGTTTTTCTTCTTCGCTGCGGTGATTCCAAGCTGCCGACATGTCTTCTTCCTTGTCATCCTCTCTCCCTCTTTAGCAATCTATCATTCTTTCACCATATACAAAATCTCTAAAAATATCAACAATTTGGAATGCGAGAATTTTTGAATTTCTTCCATGGCGGCCGGGGTGAACAAGAAGATATCAGCAGCCTCAGCTAGGGCTTATACCCGCAAATCCAATTCTGAATCATTCACCGTTTCTTCTGGTAATCGTTAATTACTCATCTCATAACTTTTACTTCTTATAATTTAATTCGGTATAGGATTTGTGCAAACTTGTTTCATTCGAAGCTTGATTTGATGCTTTCATTTTCCATTTTTGAATTGATGCTAGTATTTCTCTAGATTTGTGTTTTTCGGACTCTAGAACCATATACTTTTGAAGGAGTTGAATTGAAACCAAGTACAAGTTACAAGAATACCCCGCTTTGATGATGAGCACATTACACCCATGCGTGCGTGTGTGGAAAAGTTTGTGGTGATTGAGGATAGTGATTGTCTTCAGCTATCTGCAAAAAGATCTCCTCTAGCTAGACGAACCACAGATAAAATGTAGTCATCGATTGTCGGGCAAATTGAAGTTACTGATCTGTTTACTCCTTCACTTGACTACAACAAAAAGAGAAAGGTTGATTCTACTCGTAGCAATGTTATTGATCTCACAACATCTCCGGATTTTGTTCAAATATAGATTGTTCGTATAAAATTTCAAATTTCACATAAATGAATTTATAGTGTCAAGGAATAAATTAGAATCTCACTGTAAACAATTCATTCCTGTAATACACTTCTCTCACTATAAGCATTTCATTCTTGTAATACACTTCTCTCAACGTGAAAAAATTGTGTTTTCAATTCAGATAATGTTGTGAAATCAAGCAAAAAATTCATTTTACCCATTCGCTGTGTTTTCAATCAATGTTGTATGAAATCTTTCAAAAAATATATCAATCAAGTTTTGAGTTTCATTCATCTACAGATTTTGGAATGGAAGAAAACACGTGATATGCACATGAGGATGTTGAAACACTAGTGGTTGTGTAAAAAGTGTCAAACACCCATCAGCGTTTTAAAACACTAAACCCTAGTGTTTTTGGAAAACCATCCCAAAAAACACAAGTGAACACAACCACTAGTGCTTGTGCTTACCGTGCCAAACATAGAACTTTAATAGGGTGGAAGAGGAGGTGATGCCCAAACCAAATAGGAGGAAATAGTTCTCAATATACTTGGATTAAAATTAGACATACCGTTACAATGAGGCCAACCATCCTTTATATAGTGGAGGATGGTGACAAATCCTTAAGATATAAATGAGAAGATGCTAGCCTTAAATAAGATATTTTGTTGGAATATTCTAAGAATTATTCCAAACCATAAATGAAGAGATTTGGCTGGAATATTCTAAGAATTATTCATAAGAATATCCCTTTAATTATTAAAATATCAAATAGATCAAATAGATAAAAGATGACGGAAATTAATATGCGGGAAATGACTTCCGTCGCGAGTCAAGGGCGTATCAAGCCGGAGGTACGGATGGCATTGTCATCCAAGGGCGTAATAATTCTCTTCCTCTTGGATGTAAAACGTCCCCGTTTCACCGTGGTTAGATGGTGCAAGCCATAGGAATCAGGAGGCTTGGACTTGTAGTCCATCACGGTGCAATGAATTAAATGTCAGTACTTGTCGGTGATTTTGTTAATGGCATGGACAAGTACACACTTCCTCCAACACTCGTCCGAGTCATGTCAACGTAGATCATCAAGCATAACAAGGACAAACATTTGATCGGGAGGATTGAACTTGTAGTCGTCTTAAATTGTAGCATTGTTTATCTTAGCATGCATGTCATTGAAGTGGAATTCCGGTTGAATGCTGAATAGATCAAAAGGAATGTCAGGAGTTAATTTATTGGACATAACAAGTACAAACCTTAGATCGGGAGGTTCAGAATTGTAGTCCATCAACATGGCGAGGCCGATCTCAGGGTCGGCATCTTTTTCCTTCTCATTGATGACTTCATCTTTGTCATCTTCAAAGAAAATGTCAAATAATGGATTGATGAATTCGATTGAAAGTGTAGGGGCAAAAACTTCATTGATGATACTTCCCTTGTCTTTCAGTTTTCCCTCATTATGCAACGGGTGGACAACCAACTTGCACTTAGGTGGTACCACCGCTTGGGATTTTTGGTGGACTTCGATAGAGTTGGTTTGCTCCGGGGAAACATGGACATGGTGTTGGCCCCTTTCCATATCCGTTTGGTGTTGTAAGGATGTATTCAAAGCCCGTAGTTGTTCCTTCATCTCATTCAGCTCATGCCTTAAAATAACTTTTTCTTTCATTACATCGGCCACACGATGTTCCGGGGCAACAAGCGTTGTTTCGGGCACAACATAGTCATCTTTTGGATAGACTCTATGTCGGGGAGAAACATATGCATCATAATGATAGGCCCTCCGTTGGTCATGACGAGGCCTTCGGGACCCTTGTTTGTCATTGGTAGTATGGGGGAGACTACCACTCCTCGTCTTCATGATACGCACAACGTCGGTTGTGGAGGTACCGTCGGCCCCCATTGATGGTTTGTTTGGGTCTTGGTGGATGTGGAGGAAACCACGCCTCGTCCTCATCAAAGGACTCATCGCTTTCATAGAAGAACATTGATGAAAGATAATTTGGATTAAAGAAATTTTACCTCGATCCCGAGCATTGATACCAATTTGATGCGTCCTTGGGTACGTTCAAGGACAAAGTCGGATCTAGATCGAGCTTGAACTTCAACTACTCCATTTTGTTATGTGTTGTTGGATTCGATGCTGAAAATGAGTTGTGGAAGCTTGAGGATGATGTTGCGGAAACGTATGGTTGATTCGATATAGAGAGATCGAACAATCCATGAAGTGGAGCGAACTAGTGATTCTTGAAGAATCCTCGAGTTGGAGACTTGAATCAAAGATCCAAAAAAAGAACTTTATAAGAGAGGAAGAGGTGATGCCCAATAATCAAAGATAAGCAAAATGTTTCTCATTTTATACTTGATTAAAATTAGACATACTTTTCGAGTATAAGAATCAACTATTATGCATAAAAAGTATATTCAGAGACATTTGTAGATTCCATCACTTTAAACAAGGTCATTGCTCTTGTGAAGATTAACGAGATATGAAGGCACAATTAGCAAATTGCAAATCTATTGAATATATATATATATATATATATATATATATGTTTGTGGAAGGATCGATGTATTTGTTGGTCATCAAGTTGGGTGTTTGTTGCAAGAAAAGTTCGAAAAAATTGTTAAAATTTTATAGATAGATGATAGGGTAACAGTATTGTACCGGGATATTATAGTAGTACACGTCCAAAATAAACGTTCACTATACGCGGTCGTAACCTAGTTATACAAAGAATCTAATAGTACAAAATGTTTAGACTAAATGTTAAATTTATTTTGAATCGAGTTAAGTTGAATCCATGAGATAATTGAATACAAAAATTGGTTCAAACTAATTGAAATTTCTTATGAACTATTACGATGATAAAACTACTTTATATTTCGCACCTTGTGCGATTTTATTAATATAATTATATATGATATTATGTATCTCTAAAAGTGTAATATGGTTTTTTTTAGAAAGAGAGAGAACATCTATATTGCATTAGATTGGACGAAATGTATACGAAAGCTTGCCTATCACCGTTTGTTGGGCTTATAACATATGAAAACTAAAATTGTTTTAATTGTTAATATAACTTTTAATACTAGGGATGAATAAGTTATGAAACAATTTGGTTTATTAGACTTTTTCTAGTTTTGTGTATAGTAAATGTACCTCTTGAGAGAAGAGTGTGTAGAGTTTGAGAATAAATTCAAAAGATTGGGGTATATTTACTTAATTGAAACATTAAAAAGTCTAGTTACTACTATAGTTTTTCAAAAAGGTCTAGTTACGAAAATTGTCCATAAATTGTTGATCTTGTTAGAGACATTTGATCAAAGAATAAATTTTGAATCTATCAATACTCATATAACATATTTGATCAATTTATCAATAAAATTCACATATAATTTGGGTAAATGCTCACAATGAAAGACACTTGTGATAATAAATTTATTGTTAAAATAGTAATAAGCCTCAATTTAGTTATACCTCCAGAAATGAAAATGGAATAGATATGTATCTAGTTCATATGTAATTATATATACTCTTTTTATAATTTTTTTTTAGAATCATCTTTTGTGATTTCATGCAAAATGCACGTGTCTCTTCTCACTTTGTTTTCCTATAAGATATTAATACTAATCAAGTTCTACCACTATTACTTTGAACACAATGAATGATTTCAAAAAATTTCATGAATAAGGGTATACATATGGATTAGATTCATTTCGATTTCGTTTCTGTAGTTAAAATCAAACGAGCCCTAAGTGTTTAAATAAGAGTAATTATTGGTTTATTTGTTTAGTTGTTTACGCTAAACTATATTTACAAAAATAGTTACTTTATTTTCACACCAAAACTTTATTTTTCGAAGAGTAATAGTTTTTTTTTTAAACATTTCCCTTCTTATCGTAATAGTTAATTTCTCCATATATTTTCAGAGTAATGCTCAAATTATTAAACCTATTTTTATAAAACAAATAATTCAATTATTGTACATATCTTATTAGTAACCGATGTTTCAAATAATATATCTTTTCTTATGAACTATTCTTATAATCTAAATTTGGCTTTCATGATTGCTTCACTACGTGGTGAAAATGTAACTTAGGAATATAATTAATTAAATATATGTTTATAATTGAACCAGATATCTTGTGCAATAACACCTATATAATATGAAAAAAATTAGGACTCATAGTTCACCAGGCAAATGAAAATATATTGGAGTATATAATATTAACTATATTTTTGATAACCATGTATGACTATTTGTTGTAATTATGAAAATTGTCAAAATTTAAAATAAAGTTTATTTAACTAGTGAAAATTTTGATCAAGTCTCAACTAAAATTATATAAAACTTTTATGAAAGGTTCAAAATTAAGCCGGTTTAAAATCTAAAAAATTAAGATAATATTCAACAAATTAAAAAACAATAAATTGGTTACTTTATAAATTAAATAATAAAAGGATGCAATGAATTCAAATCATTTATATTTAGATAAATATCATATTTATATTGGTTTTTAAATGACCCATTCTTAAATATAGGTGTCCACACATTAAACTTTAAAATATTTTTTTAAAAAAAAAAACAAAACAAATTTACCCAATTATATAAAGTTACTAAACCCATTTTAAAGTAAAATAGTTTTGTGAAATTTTTATTTGACTCAATAGGTCAATGTCTTACATATAATCGCACATATCAGTAGGTTAATGACCGACATGTGAAATATTAAAGTAAAAAATAATTACAATACACGATTTTAGTCAAAACAAATCGAGAAATGTATCACTTGTCTAGTCTTCAACCCTTTTATTTATACATACACTCAACCATGATCTTTACTGGATAAAAATTTAGTTACAAATTTATTTGTAGATATGCCAACATTTGATATTATGAATGAATAACCTTTAAAAAGTATTACGAATTTATTTTTAATGAAATTTCAGTGGCAAATATAGTAATTTATCAACAAATAGTTGATGTGGTATACCATATAAGAAAATCGTAAAGATAATTAAGTTATATTAATTGGAGTCTATCATAGTGTCTAAGTTTCGAGACAAAACTTTTTCTAAGGATAGAAGTAAGACACGGAGTTTAATATTACTGATTGTGAAAACTTTGTAAATTTTCTTAGAAATTGAACTCAATGCTCCATTCAATTTTAAGGGTACAAGTGTTGTTACACATGAACATATTAGCTAAACCACTGAACCGGACTGACGTACATAGCCGGTTATAGTCTTTAAAGGACACTAGTCAAGATTATCCTTTCTTTTAGCTTATCCTTCCACACTCTCTTTCCCATTTTTTCATGTCGCTTGTAAATTATAAATACTCAACGCTAAAGATAAGCAAGTATGAAACCTTCAAGATAAGTCAAAATCTAAAATTTGCTTATATTCCTACAAACTGCTAATAAGTCATATAAGAACGAATATGCGAGATAACAAAATAAAATATTGGCTCCGTCATTTTTGGAAGCCTTGGTATCGGTGAGTGCAATAGTTTATAAATAATGCACCAACTTGTTGTCAAGATACAAAATTTAAATTATTTATGTATCAAAATATGTAATATAGCAACCTGCCAACAATTATCACGAGAACTTTTTCATAAAGTCAGTGTGATTGCTTGAACTCAAAAAGACCAATTTTCACATTTATAATGATTTTAAAAAACATGAGTATGCATAAAAAGAAAGACAACAAATCAGAAGGAAATAGTAGTAGCTAGCTTATATACTCTTCAAACTCTACAAAATTATGAATTATGGAGCAACCAATAGTTTCTTTTTTACGTGTACTAAACAAGTGCATAATAAAAAAAAAACTAACAACTAGCTACTCGTTGAATAAAAATTCCTATTTTGAAATTGAAATCTCAAAATGAAACCACATATTAATAGGATAAGTACTTTATCCTACTAAATAATAAACGTCAAAAATGTACTTCCGTAACAAAAGAGAAATCTCGGATGATGGATATTATCTCGGCTGAGATTTTTTTTGGTCCCGTCCGAGATTACACTGAAAAATGGCCCGCAACCCAACCTCAAAACCCTAATTTCGGTATTAAATAGAGATGGCGGCAAAGGTTAAAAATATCTCTTTTCATATTCTTTCTCGGATATTTTTCCATATAGTGGATTTTAGAGATTCTTTTCATACGACTCGAAGATCTTTTTCGAGTTTGGGAGATAGGGAAAGACGGAAAGAGAAGGAAGGACAACATCTAAGGATTGAAGATTCACATAGATAGCCTTGGAGTTTTGTGAGTTATTCTTGGAAGGATAGACTTAGTTGTTGTTTTCATTATTTGAACGCAAGGTTGAACATTTGTTATTGCTTTGGATTTAGTTCTGATAATTGAAGATTGTTTGCTTAGTTTTTCATTGGTTTTATTGGTTTATGTCTTATTTGATATGATATACCTTCTTTGATTCAAATATGACTGTTGTTGGCTAGAACTCTTGCGATTCTAGGGTGACTAGTTGATGGTTGTTGTTTAGATGATGATAGAATGACCGTTTAAGTTAGATTGGATCCTGAAAGTTAAGTTTCACCTACGCAGTTGCCGATCTTGGATCGATTCAGGATTCTCGACCGAGATTGAGTATGATCCATCTGAGATTTGTTACTTTTGTCCGATCATGTTTTATCCTTAAGCCTAGGTTATAGTTTGCCCAAATCCTAGTCTTTTCTGAGAGCTTTATACCCTTAGATTTCTCTAAGGCTTACACTTGAGAATAGGAAGAGACTTACCCGATGATTCCTTTCTTGAGTACCGACGATGATGTTTTCTAGGTAACACAGTTTTATGTTTTGTTAGTTTTGAGTGTGCCTTCACCTTACCTTTGTGAGTTAACCTGAGACTTACCCGGTGATGGTTAGTTTTATTCCTTTAGGTTCAAGTTGTTGGTTTGAGTTATAGTTCCTCTCCCCAAATCCTTGAGACTTACCCAGTAATAGGATCATTGGTTAGTGATAGTGGATAGTGAGACCTCCCCCGTCATCTATCCCATCTTAGAAATACTTTTCCTTTGCAACCCCAACCTTATCCATAGATCTTCAGAAATCTTGAATCGAAAACCACAACTTGATGCTATGATCTCTAGAATTTGCATTCTCCTTGATTGATATATCTTTATTGATTGTTTCGCTTTGTTCCTTGTTATTTGCAAGTATTTTATCTAGATTACCTACCTACTTGATTTCACTATAGTCCCTGTGATCGACCGTGGAATATTTGCCTTTACAAGCGATTGATCCGTACACTGCGGGTTCACTATTGCTTTTATTCTTGATATAAATTTAAGATTATTTTCCTTCATATACACACATGTTTTGAAGCGAACAAATTTTTGGCGCCGTTTCCGTGGACTTGGTCTAGACCAAGTCGGTATTTGGTTTGTTGAATTGATTATTTCTTTTTCTATTGATCTTTCGGCTTAAGAGTTCTTGCAGATTTTTCTCTTAGGTTTATGCGAAGATCTCGTACCAACAAGAAAGTAGTTTCATACGATCTTGAGCCGGAAAAGACTTACAAGAGAAAGTTAAGAGAAGCTAAGATAGTTTTAGAAGAAAGAGATGTTCACGCTCAACTAGATGATGCCTTGAAACAAGTAAGGCATCGAGATGATGCTCTCATTAAAGAGAGAGTTGATGCACGTGAGAGAGAAGAAGCTCTTCGAGCTGATATGGATGAGTTTCAAGCTACTATGAGGCAGTTGGTCCTTGACAAAAGGAACAATGCTGGATTGGAAGAACCATCACCCACCGTAGCACCAGCTATACCTCACCGTCCGGTGAGGATTGATCCGTTTGTGGGAGAGCCGCAAACATTGGGACAGAGGATGGCTCCTACTCACAGATTACACCGTCCGGACGTTAATCTAGGAGATCCAGCTGTACATGATTATGAGCTCCACCTTCAAGTTCTTCAGATGATCCGCCAAAATCAGTTTGGAGGATTGGAGGAGGAATCACCACATCAGCCCTTGCAAAATTACGAGATTCTTATGGAGACATTGAGGCCTCCAAATTTAGAGAATAATAATCACAAGTTGAGAGGTTTTTTCTTCACCTTGAAGATAAAGCTCTAGCTTGGTATCAATCACTACCTTTCGGAAGGATTAACACTTGGGAGGAGATGACTACGGAATTCCTCACAAAACTCTTCCCGCCATTAAAGACTACGGAGTTGAGAGGTAAAATAAATGCTTTTGTGATGAAGGATAAAGAGAGTTTATTCAAGTCATGGGAGAAGTTCAAGGACCTTTTGCTAGATTGTCCTCATTATGGGATACCGAAAATCGAGCTTCTAGAGGTTTTCAAGGGTTTGGATGAGGAAACTCAATTCAAGATCCAATCCCTTTCCGAAGGGACTTTTATGGAGAAGCCGATTGATGAAGCATGGGAATTCATGGAAAGGCAAGCTTTAGTGTCATTGAGAAAAATTCTCATCAGAGAGTTGATGATAGACTCTGGCGACCCGGAGTCCAAGAGGTAACTCTTGCTACTACTAATAGTGCTCAACTTGATATTCAAAACCATGAGGCTAAAGCTTTGCAGGAATTATTGAAAACTCAAACACAAGCACCGGCACAAGCTAAATTATCACCCAAAGAACAGGATATGGGAAGAGGAAACTATCAAGGGCCAAGAAATTTCAACAACAACAGAAATTTTCAAAGAGGGAACAATTGGCGTCCCGATCATAGTCATCCCGGATTTTCATACTCAAATCTGGATGACGCACTCAATCCACCCGCCTCTTCTAGTCAAGCTCCACCACCAAAAAATCAGGAGTCTCCACGGAAGCAATGTTTGAGCAATTGATGGGAAGGTAAAGTGGATTGGAGAGCACCGTTACTTCTATTTCTAAGGCTTAAAAGGCCTTGGAAAATCAAGTGTATAGCAAGGCGGGAGAAGCTTCTAGAGATCTAGGAAAGTTTCCGGGAAGGACGGAGAATAACCCTAAGGGGCAAGTGATGGCTATCACAACTAGAAGTAGTTTGAATATCAATGAGCCATTACCCAAAATTGTTGACAAAGGGAAGCAAGTGATGGTTGAGGAAGATCCACAACCAATAGAGAAAGAGAAGGAGAATGAGAAGGAACCGGTTTACAGACCTCCTCCAGCTTACAAACCTCCACTTCCATTCCCTCTAAGAGCTAGAGCGCGATTGGATAAACACTTTGGTAAGTTTCTTGAATATATGAGTAAGCTACATATTAATATCCCTTGTATGGCTTCTATTGTAGGTATGTCCGCCTATGGAAAGTTCCTCAAGGAAATCCTCTCTAACAAGAGGAAGCTAGAAGATGTGTGGAGAAGTGAGGATGACTAAAAGGTCATCCAAACTCATCCAAATTATGAAGGAGGAGATCCCACCAAAGCTAAGAGATCCGGGATCTTTTTGCGTGCCAATAGGTGTGGGAGAAGTCACCTATGAAGCATTGTGTGATCTAGGAGCAAGTGTGAGCATCATACCACTTATATTGTGCAAGAGGATAGGACTTCGAGATCCACGACCCGTCAAGATGACTTTATATATGACAGATAGATCGATTACACATCCAGTGGGGATCCTTGAAGATATTCCCGTCCGGCTAGGTAAATTCTATATCCCGATTGATTTTGTTGTGCTAGATATTCATGCAGATTATCTAGTTCCAATCATACTTGGAAGACCTCTATTATTGTAGTTTTCGTTGTTTTGAACACAAGGTCGAACCTTTATTGTTGCTTTATTTCATTTTTGATATTCGAAGACCATTTGCTAAGTATTCATTTCCCTTTCTTTAGGTATTTTGGTTTTATGTCTTACTTAATATTATATATCTTTGATAATTTGAATATGATTGTTATTGGCTAGAACTCTTACGATTCTTGGGTGACTAGTTGATGGTTGTGGTATAGATGATGATAGAATGAACCTTTAAGTTAGATTGGATCCTGAAGGTTGAGTTTAACCTACACGGCTACCGATCTCGGATTGATCTCAGGAATCTCGGCCGATATTTGAGCAAGAACAATCCGAGATTTCTCTCTGTTTATCCGTTCATGTTATGTCCTTGAGCTTAGGTTATAGTTTGTTCAAATCCTAGCCTTGTTGAGCCTTTCAAACTTACTTCTAAGTTTGGGAAGAGACTTACCCGGTGATTCCCTTTCTTAGTTGCCAACGATGATGAGTTCTAGGTAACAAAGGGTTATCTTTTATTAGATTTGAGTGTGCCTTCACCTGCCTTTATGAGTTAATCTGAGACTTAACTGGTAAAAGTTAGTTCTATTCCCTTAGGTTGAGTGGTTGGTTTGAGTTTATAGTTCCTTTCCTTAGATCCTTGAGACTTACCCAGTAAAAGGACCTTTGGTTTGGGATTAGCGGATAGTGAGACCTCTCCCATAATCTATCCCACCTTAGAAACACCTTTCCTTAGCAACCCCGGCCTTGTCCATAGATCCTTAGAAATCTTGAATCGAAAACCACAACCTAACGCTATGATCTCTAGAATTTGCATTCTTTCACGATTTTTATATCTTCGTTTGCTTTGTTCTTTGATATTTGTAAGTTTCTTTTCTAGATTTGAGATACTGCTTGATTTCACCATAGTCCCTGTGATCGACCCTGGAATACTTGTTTTTATTGCGATTGATCGGTACACTGCGGGTTCGCTATTGCTTTTATTCTTGGTATAAATTTAAGACTATTTTCTTTCATATACACACACGTTTTGGAACGAACAAGATCTTAAGATCGAGACACAATAAAGTGAAAGTTGTCTTCAAAGGATCCATAAACAATTTTTCCATATATATGAGTGCGCATTGAAGCCTTGGAGATCCTGAATGTATCTATCATCCAGGTTCGTCTGGCATCGGGGTTCATGGCCGTCTCTAGGTCCATTAATCCGGAGGCCCAATATGATGGAATAGCGTGCAAGGTGATGGTCATCTCACCCCAGGGAAGGTAAAAGATGATGGCCTCTGGATGACATGTCTCCACAAAGACGTGAATTAAAGAATGATTTACGTCGATGAAAGATACGTCTCTTGACTCAATAAGGCCACTCCGTCTAGCAAGTCCATACTAGGACAACGGGTCATCTCCAACTCAGGCCCAACTAGTCAGCCCCTTCAACCGCTTTATACATCTAAGGACCTTAATTGTCTCACTAACGTCCTTTAAAATATCAACTTAAAGTGATATTAAGTTGTATCATGTCAAATATATTGATAATGATATGGGTCAATATTCATACATGACCCATCAACATATTCCTAGCCCGGTGGGGAGTAACAAGTGAAGAGATCTCCAATGAGGGGTTGTGTTGGCTAATCCTCGTCGTGTGGAGGCAAATACATCAGGCTGATGAGCATACTCGTCAACATGTAAATCAATCGGCACCTTAGTAGCCTTCTCTACATGAACCTCAACAGGCTCCTACGTACAAAAGTACCTCAGTGGCCTCCTCCATAGGAATCTCGACGTGCTCTTCAGCACAAATCTCAGTAGCCTTCTCAGCACGGACCCCAATAATGTCCTCCATAGCCACTATCATACGATCAGGATCTAGTGAGACAACCTCCTCATCGTCATTATCGTACTTAATCCGATAAAGAACGTCCGGAAACACATCCACTCGAACTGTTGGGGACAACTCGGAAGAGGATTGTTCAAGTGGATGTGTAGGTTGTACCACTAGGGTCGGTCTAACTTGCACAAAGACATGTGTCTCAGTAGGTCGATCACCTCAACGGGCCAAGGCAATAAGTCGTCTCCTCTTTAGCTGATTTCTTGCGTCTCTCGAATGGACGAAACCTCTCTTCACATCTCCTTGAATTTCACTTGATATTGCTCAAATTTGCTCGAAAACACACTCGTGCACACACAGTTTTGCAAATGAGTTTGTGAGGCGTGAGCGGCGGCTGATTCTCATTTGCATTTATTAGTAAGAATGTTAATGCGCAGTCAGTCGCAATGCGCTCAGGCCATAGTCTGACGCGCAATCAGAATGGGCGTCGGCGTTGCATTTAGTAAATTGACGTTGTGCATTTAGCAGTCCTTTGGTCAACTAAATTGAGATTATATTTTGTGGTGGTCGTGGTTCATGAACAAAAAATGTGTAACCGATATTGATGTCAACCGAGATTATTTTTTATGGTGAATTTGGCTCATAGGTGTTCAAAACCCGAACAAAGACAAAAATACGATAAGAGTCCACATACTTAGAGTCTATGTAACTAGTTAAATTTATGAAAATAAACATTAATATCAGATTTAGGGGAGAATAAAGACAATGAGTGGAAATAAGTTCTCTCCCCAACTTACATAAGGAAAACTAGATTCATTTTATTTTGCCTAAATGTAGGGATTCAATATGTGGTTGATTAAAATTACATGTTAAAGAAATTGTGTTGAATTCTGGGACGGGGAAGAGAGTTTTCTTAAATAATTTTGTCAATAAAAATCAAATAAAAAACTTGTTTAAAGTTCATGGACGAAGATGTTATAAGAATATGTTCAGTAAATATAATTTGACACCTTTTCGAGAAGATTACCAACTTTTAAAAACTTTTTTTTTTAACAAATTAGAGTTTTGAGAAGTTTTACTTTTTTGGTAATTTTTTCACTAACTTTTTCAATAGAGTCGCAAAACTAATAAAAATAGCTTTGGCAGATTTAAGAGTTTATCGAAAATTTAAACCAAGTTTACACCTATCATTTATTACTTTTCTACTTATCTTCTCCTTTTTCGGTAAAGGTACCATAAAAATCTACCTTAAAATCTACTTTTACCTAACACTTTATTTTTTCATTAGAATTTCATATTTTACAACACACTTCCAAAATCTATTAAAAAAATTAACCAAAAAACTTAGACCACCCAAAATACTTGTCTTACCGAAAGGGCCCTAAGTGTTGTTAAGAATCTAGGATTGATGTTTTTTTTTACTAGTGTTGTTATTACAAATCTACGGTTGATAACTTTTACCACAATCCGAACTTTATGGTTAATCGGTTTAGGCTAACTACCCTTACCGACACTCGCTTACGATGAAATAAACGCTTAATCACTTGCAATTGTACATGAACAATATGTTGGCGTAAGAATGGTCGTTTAAGAACGTGTTCAGTAAAAACTTAGATTTATTTGTTATGGTACACGCCTACGCGATTAGAGCATCACCCCCAAATAACCAAAATACCCTTATTAATAATAAATGATCGTCGTTACTTTTTATTACCGGGACGAGATAAGCCCTAGCGGAGTGTTTTTTCTTCCACGATTTCCTTTTCCAGGTGAGCTTCCTATTTCCTTGTAGAGAGTTTCTCCAGAATTCAAGTTTGTTGAGGAGTCAAAAACTTGGTTCTATTTCTCAAACCAGAACTCAATCACTCCCTTCAATTTCTTTCTCCTATGTGATTCTTCGGTTCATCGCGTTCATCGCTTCCTACTTCACAGCCGGCATCTGCCAACGGTGAGAGTCCGAGAGACCAGTAACTTCAAGGTGTTCTGCTGAGTGAGGAGAACGATATGCATGACAGCCTCAGAAACTGAAGATACAGAATGAGAAGAGAAGAAAGGGCACGACTGAAATGGAGAAATCCAAACTCTTAAAGAACCTCATAAAAGCTTGCTGTCAGATATTTCAAAACACAGAAGTTACAGACACTTCCCCAATCAAATAAACCTAATTCCAAAACTGTTTCCAACTGGGAACCCCTATCTATAGTTACACTACCCAACAGCAGGCATATATAGAAATGGGGTTCAGCCCCAAAGGATTTTAATTAAATCAGCAAAATGATGTGCAATTTACAGCCACCTTCAAAAGAGTACTAGGCAAAATTTCAACTGTTCTGTAAACCACCACAAATTTTAAGCTTTCAAGCTTCTTCACTGAGTCTTTGGCTTCTGAATCTTCACATAAGGAAGAATACCCATAAGGTGGGAAACTTCTGGGTTCCACCCACGCTGATGTGCCCGGCAGAACATCAAGAACGCATTTGCAAAATACAAATTGAAACCCATGAAGACATGCCATAAGGCATGACCTTGTGGATTGAATTGCCAGCTTGAAATTTGTTGACAAAGAGCACGATCCGAAACCCAGCAAATACCCCCTACAAAAAGAGTTAACAAGTATAGCTTTGCCAAGCGCTTTGCCTTCACATCCGTGGTGTGGATATAGTACTTGTACATCCTAGGGATGCAAAGAAGACATAGTAATGCATAGTGCAATTTGAAGAGTATGCCTAAGTGAACCAGAGCATGAACGACACCAAATGCAGCCCCGTATAGGAACAAGAATGTAGGCATAGTGCTCTTATAGTGCCAATCGGGTGAGTAGAGAATGTATAGATAGAGGAGGATTTCCCATACCATAGGTGTATCATCACTTGACTGCAACCTGCCAAAAAGGAACTATGTGAATGTAGCATATAATAAAGGAATTTTGAATTAAAAATAAATACAAACTGTTAGGGTTAGACTGAAAATGATACCAACTTCTAAAAATAACTAAGAACAACTTAAATATCACCTTATTTACCAATATTGATAAAGGTTCACTTTCTGGCAAATATTCCGACACACTTGGTGACTAGGATGCCGGAATTATGACATGTCCAAAAATCACTAAAGTGACAAGGACACTCTAATAAAAAATAAATCTAATTTAAAACAAGAAGCTGGAAAAACCCTTATCTTATGAGGACTGAGTAGAAGGTACCGCCATGGGTAAGTTCTAAGTTTATTTCCATAGTGTTTTGTGTGGGAATTTATATTCCCATTTGAGATATGAAAACTCGAATTGTTGGATCTGTCCTACAAAGATTTAAATCGATACGTTTTAGTTTGATCTGGCAATTTGAGTTGTATTTGAATGTCTTAACTTCCGGGCAAGTGGTTGGTTGGTTTGCCGGAAAGTGAACTCATATCATTTACCCTATAATAAATGATGTAAATAAAGGAACCCTAAACCAACCAACGAACTGAACTTTCATAGTAGGAGAAGGAAACCCCAATAATTTGCTCAGAGTTGAATGGGAAAATGATAACAACTTACACTCGTTGGAGAGTTGCATGGTAAATCATGCTACCAATGGCCAAGGCCATGTTGGATAAGTGAAGGATGCTGAACCTCTTTTCAAAACGCTGCCTTAGCGCATTTATGAGACCGATGAGCGCCAAAACAATGACAGGGGCATTTGAAATAGTGTTGTAAAATTCTGCAATATATGATGAATGAACATAATTCCTCTCACAACACTCGGTCGTTGACGTCACCGGACCCCAAAAGCTCGGAACTCCATCTTCCATCTTCAGCACTGACACACAGATTCTGTATTATTACCCCCAACCAAGATGCAACTATAACAGAAAGCTGGGTACCTGCAAGTTTAAGCAGTCTTATATGAATAACACAAAATAACCTCATGTGGAAAAGGACCTCAAAGTTATTATTAAAACTTTGAGAAGCATGACAGGTCTTGCAAACTATGTTACTCGGAAACTTCCAATGGCAGCTTAGCCGGTTGCATTCCGGTGTCCATGTAACATGTTTTGTATATATATGTATACACATCACAATGTGCATTTATAAAAAGTTGGACACGGTGTAGATTGAAGAATTTCTTTAGTTGAATCATCCAAAATCATAATGGATCCACACTATAGATTTCACATGTATAAACGACTATAAAAGGTAGGTTTCGTATTCAAACCTACTATTTCATGTCAAAAGGTGTCAAGCAAAAGTTACAAAAGTTAGCGCAAATGGGAAGGAGAACGACCAGAGCAACTGAGAATCGGTATCAAACAAAATTGGAAATCAGGTGAATTGTTTCGTTGACCGGAAACCGCGTCAAACAACGGGGCAATGTCAATTAGAAATGGTTAAACAAAAACAATTGCCCCAAACAAAGGAAGTAGGTTATTTCTCTTCCTACAAAATGCGGATTTCATCGATGGATAAGAGATCAACACGAGCGGCTTCGAATTCACATACGAGTCAACAAATTATCAACGGAAAGGCATAAAACAGAGAGATAGGAGACAGATCTGGCCTTCGGGAGAGTGTGAGACAGAGAGAGATGAAACTGACCTGACCGATGAAGCTTCTGCTGCTAAGGAGCGCAAGAGAGAGATGATGATAGCTTGAGAGCGATCAAAAATGGCCGAAGACGGAGATTTGGGGAGACGGCGAACCTCCGATTTAATAATAGTTTCAGTTTCACCTCTACCCTTTCTTCCTTCTCTTATGGTTTTTCTCTTTTTTTTCCGACTTGTCTTTTATGGTCTCCCATATCAGACACCTTCGCTAATTTATATCGGCTTCTGGGTTATATTAGCCCATTAATTCATTACAATTATTTTTTGATATTTTAATAAATACTAACATATCAAATACAATATCATATTTAAATGACGAGAATTTATATATCTTTATACATTTTAAGAAAATCAATATATATACGATTATTTTTCATCCCTCTTAAACGAACTCATATATTTCTTTTAATTGTCACCTTAATTTTGTACCCGATGTGTGAAATTAGTGTTCAATTAATTTCGCACTTCTGGTGCGAAAGCGAAATGAGAAGATTGGTCTAATAAAGCCTTTTTTTTATATCGTAAGTACAAACTAGACCCTTTAATTTTTCTAATTAAAATTAAAGGTAAATATTCGGGTTATTGTCTGTAAAATATAAAATAATTTACGGGTAAAAACATGGAATAAGGTACTAAAACTGTCCAAAAAAAAGAAACGGTTTTGAAAATTTGTATAACCGAATATGGGCAGTTTACTTGGAATATTACCCTCTCTCCCCAAATTTACGTTTTTCTGTAACATAGTACCCTTTTTGCTCCTAATCTATAGTTTTCTTTAACAAATTACTCTCTCTCCGAATATGTGGTTCATCTTCTCGTGATCAGAACTTCATCTTTCTCAAATCGAAATTTGTACTTCTTACATATCGGAACATTAAATACGCGAAAATTCGTTATATGTATTGGATGAAAAGGCTCAGAATTGTTTTGTGTTGTTTCTTTGTGCAGTTGTTGCTTTTGTAACTTAATTTCCAAACTTGTTTTGTGTATATGTTGCTTCTATAACTAAATTTTCAAAATTGTTTTGTGTATCTGTTGTGTCTTAACAAAATTTTCAAAAATGGTTTGTGTATAGGTTGCTTCGTGTAATTGCTTTGTGTATTTGTTGCTTATGTAACTAGACTTTAGAAACTTTCGAAACCGATGCGTATTTGTTGCTTCTGTAACTAAATTTTCAAAATAACTTGCGTAATTACTATTGGTTTTAAACAAACTATATGCTTTCTGTATTTTGCAGTTTCAACGTTGAATAAGAAACTATCTGATTTGTTGTCATTGATGACAATCTACAGATTATAGGAGAGAATGGATAAATTGTTGTCATTGATTAAAGCAAATTAGTAATGAAAACATAATCTACATATTAGGAGAGAGAAGGATAATATTGTTAGAATCTTTTTTATTTGTCATTTAATCTTTTTATAAAAAATAACAAGGGTCTATTTTTTTATCTCAATAGAAACATATGAACCTTGATTGTCCTCATCTTTACACTAAAAGCCCACAAACTCATTTTACCCAAACGAAATTGGGTTTAATTAATTCCGCACTTGGGGTTCGAAAGCGAAATTGAATTTAGTTAATTTCGCACTAGGGGTGCGGGTTTAAGTCCGCACTTGGGGTCCGAAAGCAAAATTAATTTTAATTAACACCGCGCTAGGGGTGCGAAAACGAAATTTGGGTCCACAAAATTTTTTTTTTTAAATGACTTAATTGATTTCGTACCCAAAGTTGGAATTTAGTAATTTTATATACGAGTGCCTTGGATTATACCCTTCTACTATTGATAAATTAACATGTATAACATTTTAAAGAAATAAAAAGACAAGTTATTTATTCAATAAATTATCTATACCTTTTAAATAAATATTGCAATAACCGTCAAATAAATAATTATCTTTTTTTTCAAAATGTTAATTTATAAATGGTGGATAGTATAATCCGAAAAAGTATAAAACTCAAGGTACCATCCGAAAACTGAAAAACGCTTGGGCATAATCCGAAAAAGTTAAAAATACAAGGCACCATCTTGGATTCATCTAACATGACCCTCACTTTCCTTATCTACTAATTCATTTTATATATAATTATAACTAATAACTTTATAATTATTAGAAGGACAATTTCTAATAACAACTATTTTGAAATAAATGTCAAACTAAACAACACTTACTATAAAATGGATAGTATTAATAAAAAATATAACGTGAATCTATAACACTACTGTGATATCAATAACAAGGGTTGTGCATGGAATGAGATAAGACGGGGTTCAGGTCATCTCACATTCCATCTTGAGTATTATACGTGAGACGAGATCAAGTTGGGTCTTGTAGATTGAATCTTGTCACGTCTTTTTTCGGTTAAGATCGGAACAAGACGGGATGAGAGAAACCACTTCTGGCTAGTACAATTGTGAAGATTCAATGAAGTGGAAATTGTAAAATTACTACAACATTGTTTGAGAAGTCGAGCGGGAACTGAGAATAGTGAGCACAATGAAGTTGTCTATGAGAGTAAAATTGAGAGCACGATGAAAAATATAATCGTCAGACTTTCAATTTTATAGTGAAATTAGCAAGACTATAATAGTAAAAAAAAAAAAGATAAAGATAAAGTCGTAGTCGTGTTCTAGTTTGAAAAAATGAGCAATATTAAAAGGCAATATGAGTTGGTGATTTGTGTTTTAACCTTACTCTTAGTGTAAGAAATTAAAGGTTGAGATTATTGATTCATTGTTATAATTTATTTAAATTTTATACTATAAGTTTTATTTATAAACAAGACGAGTCTAACCTAGCAGGACAAGAAGTTAATACTCACATCCCATTCCGATATTTTTTTTTATTGGGATGAGACGAATCGTAACTTTTGGATGAAATCCCGTCGTTGTGAAATTTGTGCTCACCGCTATCAATAATAATTAAATTATATATAAAATACGGACAATATACTAGAAAAAAAAATTTTAAAAAAAATATTTATAAATGTATTAAAATTTATTTATTATATCTATACTAAAATCTCTTTAAAAGTAAAAGTTGAGAAAACCCCAACCATCCGTGTCAATTTCGGCTAGTATGGTCATGTACTTCTACCCTTCTTTTTTGTCGATGTTAGATTAACTCATATTCGATATTTAAAAAAATTTCTTATTTTGCACTTAGGATGCAAAACCAATTGTCTTATTTTGCACTTAGGATGCAAAATTGTCGTATTTCGGTTTCGGTTAGGCACTCCATATGCATAATCAATTGAACACTACTTCGGCACTTTGGGTGCAAAATTAGGGAGATAGTTAAAGGGAAAATATGGGTTTGTTTAAAAATTCCTATTTTTTTATTGAAATTATTGTTTGATAGTTTGGACATGCATAAATAAAGAAGAGAAAACCCTCGTCGCCGTTATCCATCTTTTTATTTGGATTAGCACACTATCGCCCGAAAATTACTCACCTACACTACCTCCATCATCTCTAGATGACTTATCACCCACCAAATTTAAATACCTTTTAGTTCTGGTATGACATTTCCTTCCAAATGAGTTTTAAGCCTCAACTGGGTGTTCTTATTCATTCAATTGAACGCAGTCTTACCTTTGATATCCTATCAGGATCTTGTAACTTCAATTATGATGAAATAAATGCATGCAATCTTTAACTTTTTAGGGATTACAGTTCTCTTCTCCTCAACCTCCTTTTTAAGTTATTCATTTGTACATGTCAAGTGTTCTGTGTTTTGCAGTGTAGTCTTCCGAGTTTTGAGCAAGTTTTGGTGGAATTGAGTTGTTCATCTTGGAGGGTCTCGTAAATTTGCAATCGACTCCTAAAGGCTTTGCTTCGAATCTCAATCTAAGGTCTCCACAATTGTTCCTCAAGATTCTTTTATGTGCACTTCCTTCAACGACGGATGTTGTACTCGTTGTTTTTTAGCGAGTGACTTGTTCTCCATTCCCTAAAAGATCTCTCTGCTTTCGGGTCACTTTGTTGTGCTTTAGTGTATTTAAGTGATTCTTTTGGTTACGGTTCTTCACGACAGTTTGTCTGTCCATCATTTTTCAACATTTTAATCCACTAGACAGTGTGTCTTCTGGTGCATCGAATTATTTTTTTATAAAAAAAGTGTTAATCATAGTAAAACATGTGTTACACATTGTATACATGCATTAACATTTGCTCTCCGTCGGTAAAATTTTTTTATTATAATAATATTCTGATGAAAATGGATCACCAAATTCATGGCAATGAGTCTAAATGATGTGATTTTATTTTTTCAAAGAGTAAGTTTCACTATACATAAAGATGTGGAACTCAATTTGTTACAATACTCCCGACGAATTATGTGTAGTTAATATTTATCGAACCAAATATATCTATTTCATCGTCAAAATAATACTCACATTCCCAAATTAAGCATATCGGCCTAATCAAACTATAATTGACTTATATATTGACGTCGGACTGGACTTCGTTGAAGTGTGCGTTCTCTTATATCATTTTTTCTTGCCCTAGAAGCGAACTGTCTAGGCTTACCATTATTTTTAGGCAAGTGATTTGTGTTTGTTCCTCATGGCGGTGGGTCTTCTGCCCGTGGTCTCGTCTATGATAGTTCTTGTTACTAAAGTTCTTGATATGTTGATGGGGAGTCTGTTTAGATCCGGAGGCTGCTTTGGTTTATGACCCTTCACAAATAGTGACTCCCGTTATGGTTGTTGGTACAAAGGGGTTTGATGTGCCGATGTCTAAATCTACAAGGGTACAAAGGTTGTTTTGGTTGTTGATCCTTCTCTGCCTTTTGTGTCTTTCGCTATGCTAAACTCGTCTGATATGCTTTTCCAAGATGACTCTTCTCCGCTACTATAGTTTTTGGTTGGTGTAGCGAGCCTGGCGATAACTAGAAATGATAGCCTCTTGGCATGAGCAGGGAAGACATGTTGTCCACTATTTTTGGTCGTCATGTGTCATGGCGTGATGCGATTATTAGCGGACATTGCTCCAACAATATGTAATGATACTGTAGATCATGCCTCTGTTGAGAGCAAGGTTGCTATTACCTTCTCGTTTAGGACTACGAGTGTTCCTGTTATTGAAATTGCTAAGGACGTTACTGAAAGTCTTGAGGCTAATTGGAAGAATTCACTGGTGTTTAAGGTTCTTGTCTATCCGATAGCTTATCCAGTGATGGTTCGTAAGATCCAAGAACTTTGGAAAAGTGGAAATAACTTGCAACTGATTGACCTTGACAATAATTATTTTGTTTCCCGGTTTCGGAATGAGGGCATACTCCTTCATATGTTAATTGGGGGTCCATAGGTTGTCTTTGGACGATGTTTGGTGTTGCAGAGATGGTCTTCGTGTTTCTCCACTATTGATCCTATTGTTCTGCACCCACATGGGTGTGTATTTTGGGTGTTCCTATGTAGTGGTTTAATGGGGCTATTTTGCATTGTCTTGCAAAGGGTCTTGGGGAGCCGATTACTGTTGATTTGAGGACTTTGAATGTTGATTGGGGCCATTTTGTCCACGTATGTGTCGAGATTGATCTTAGTCAGCCTCTGAAGGAAATCCATTCATGTGAATGGAGTTCGTTGTCTTATTAAATATGAGGGGCTTGATATTGTTTGTTCCAAATGTGGTCGGTACGGCCATTATGCCTCTACATACCCGTTTGGATCTAGTGGTCATGGTCCGGCTACTAATACCCCATCAGCAGTCTTCAACGCATGGGGAAGAGCTTATCCCATGCCAACTATTGCAAAGTCTACGGGAGTTCTAGAAGCGTCTATTAGGGATGTTGGTTATGAGACTTGGATGCTCATTTCTTGGAGGCCGCATGTGTAGAAGGGTAAGAAATGGGATCATCGAGAACACGTCCTACTCAAGCTTCAGTTAAGGCATCGGTTGCTTCCCCGTTGGTTACCTCTACGGCTAAGAAAGGTAAGGCCTTATGCATTCGGGAAGGGTTACTAAAGCAACATCTGGATCTCGGGGTGGTCAGGTGCATGGTAAGGATAATTTGGCTACAACTGACATTTCTTTGACTCCGAAGGTAGGGCAGGATCACACAACAGATAATCCAAAAGTTATTGAGGCTGAAAGTGTGGATATCATGGTGACGGTTGAGGTTGAGTGTAGAGTTCAAACATCGGATGGGGTTTTTTAGGAAAATCAATCTAGATGGAGGATAGGAAGTGATGTTGCTTCCACTTCAAAAGTTAAGAAACAGTTTAATAAGGCCAAGAATGATGTCCGTCGTTTGAGTTGGAAACTCAAGCAAGTTGTAGGGAAGGTTATCACGGCGTTGACCGAGTCAGTTAAAAGTCCACCCCAAATGATCAGGTTAGATATCTGGCTCTTTTGGATACTCCATAGGAGACAAATACTCGGATGGAAGCTATTGTTGTTATGGCCTAGGGAAATTCTCCTCCTATCGTCTAGACTCTTAATGGCCAAATATCAATCTTGTGCTGACTTGAGGGGCATTTGGGTGATGTTTCGTGGTTTGTTTTAGGCCCTCTCCTTTTCTCATTGTTTTAATGAATGGCTTAATGTGGAACATATTTGGCACCTACAAGAGTGGGTTCCGTAGGGATATTCATTGTATTCTTGCCCACCATAAGATTAATGTTCTTGCTATTTTCAAACACAAAGTATCTAGCGATAAGGCTCAACGGATTTGTGATCGGTTAGGTTTCTCTTAGGTGTTTCCATGTGGAAGCTTATAGGTTTAAAGGGGGTGTTTGGATGAAGCATGATGAGATTCAGACTAATGTTGTTAGTAGTAATAAATCTTGCATACATTCTAAGGTTAGTGATGGTTCTACTTCCTCCTGTCTAATTGTTGTTTATGCTCCACCGACGGTGACACATAGGCACTTATTTTGGGAAGATATAATGACAAAGTTTGACCAAGTTACGGATCCACTCATTATTGGTGAGGAATGAGGATCTTAATATATCCTTTATCCCCATGAGTGTCAAGGAAGCTCGGGTCGTTTTCATGATAATACCGATTAGTTTCACTCTTTTGTCCATCATGGTGGATTATATGATCTTGGCTACACAGGGTTGGATTTTACATGGAATGATGGGAGAACGGCTAGTGGTAGAGTGTTTAAGAGATTATACCGGATCTTTATGAATCTATAGTGTCGGATGTTATGGCTTAAGCTCATGTTTGTCACCTTGCTCGGTTTTCTTCGGATTACTCTCCTCTTTTGCTTCATCTTGATCCCTCTATTACCACTCGACAAGATCGCCGGTGGTTTCTTTTTCAGGCAGTTTGGATGGACCGGAGAGACTTTTCACCTATGGTGACATCTTGTTGGGATGCTCACCTGGAGGTAAGTATTTCCATCTCTAAACTTCAAGATTCTCTAATTTGTTAGAATCGTTTGGTGTTTGGTAATGTCCATCACAAGAAACAGGTTTGGAATCTTTGGATGTCTAAGCTTGCTAAGGCTCGAGTTGATATTCAGTTCCCTTCCTCGGTTGATCTATTAAGTAAGGAAACCCTCCTGAAAGTACAGTTAGAGAAGGTTCTTGATCTGGATGAGGTTTTACGGATCTAGAAATCTTTGGAGCAGTGGTGATAGCATGAATTATAGTCTATATTTTGGGGCCTATTTAGACGTTTTATCTTCAATAATCTGCATGTTTGAATGTATATTTTATGATTATATTGTCGTTTCATCTACCTTTGCGGGAATCGAGGTCTACACCTAGTTTTGTTATAATCGTAGGTAAAGTGGCACATTTTGGACTAAAATGGAGCTAAAGGAGGAGTCATTGGAGCTACATTCTAGAGCTTAAAGAGGAACCCAGGAAGCATGGAAATGGATTAAAAATTTACTTTGGACCAGATTTGAGAGATTTCACCTTCAGCTGAGAGTCACCTCGGTTGACCACAAAACCACCTCGACCGAGGTGATCTAGAGGAGCACCCCGACCGAGGCGAATACCCTGGACGCGGCGAGATATATTTTTTTTGGCTGAGATCTTTTATTTTTTGAAAGAGAGATCTTATATTTTTGGGCTGGATTTCTAGAAGGAAGATCATATATTTTGGAGATCTATTTTAGAGATATGGATATATTTTATTAGGAAATTATCTTTTTAAGATATTATTATCTTTGGAGGGTAATTCTCCTATATAAAGGGCTGGATTTTCCACAAATTGGGAAACCCGCTACCATCACAACACTTGGGGATTGAAGAAGTTGCAGTTAGGAACAAGTTTTTGGCGCCGTTGCCGGGGACTTGGTCTAGACCAAGCCGGTTTCGGTAGTCATTCGGGGCCATTGCCCCCTTTGCTACTAACCACTCTACTTGAGTGACTTTCGCAGGTTCTTCTTTTTAGCTTTATGCGAAGGACCCGAGCTGGGAAGGAAATCGTTCCTTACGATCTCGAACCAGAAAAGACATATAAGAGACGCTTGAAAGAAGCAAAAATGGTCAATCGAGACGATCGCGATCTTGAGGCCGAGTTGAATGAGGCGATGGAACAGCTACGCCTCAATAGGGAGGAATTGCAGCGCAAAAAGGAGGAAAATCGCACCAGAGCTGCAGAGATTGCAGCTGACATGGCTGAGTTACGAGCTCAGATCTTGCCTCGACCAGACCCTCGACCGAGGCAGGACCCCGCTCCAGTTGCCGCGGCCGAGATACTTCCACCTCGGATGCCAGTCCGAGATGTTCTTTTTGCAGGTATTCCACAGACCCTAGGGCAGAGGATGGACCCAAACCAGCAAGTGAGGCGTCCAGGAGTTAACCTAGGAGATCCAGCGGAGCATGATTATGAACTTCGACCGCAAGTTCTTTCCATGATCCGCCAATGCCAGTTTGGAGGTCTAGAAAGGGAATCTCAGCATCAACATTTACAAAACTATGAGATCTTGATGGAAACCTTGAAACCTTCAAGAGTGGAAAATAATAATTACAAGTTAAGGCCTTTTTACTTTTCTTTGAAGGACAGGGCGCTTACTTGGTACTAGTCTCTTCCTCCCGGAAAGATCAATACTTGGGAGGAGATGACGACGGAGTTCTTGACGAAATTCTTTCCTCCCTCCAAGAATTCTGAAATGAGAGGGAAGATCAATGCATTCATCATGAAGGACAAGAAAAGTTTGTCCAAGTCATAGGAGAGATTTAAGATGTTCTTTTGAATTGCCCACATCATGGGATTCCAAAGATAGAGTTGTTGGAGATTTACGTCAAGGGATTGGATGGAGCTACCCAATTCAGCCTTCAACTACTATCTGCCGGCACATTCATGGACATGCCGATTGACGAAGCTTGGGAGTTCATTGAAAAACAAGCTTTGCACATGGAGAAGTACTCGCACCAAGGAGCTGAAAATGGAGTTAAGAACGTTAATTTCCAAGAAGCTCCATCAAATGATAATCAACTCACCTCCCTCAAGAATGAGGTAAAGCAATTGAAGGATCTTTTGGTTGCTCACACCAAGAAGGAAGAGGAAGAATATCAAAGCTCAAGGAACAATAATGGTTACCGGAACAACAACAACAACAACAATGGTGATAACACGATTTATGACTTAGGTTTAGACACTCATTTAGATAGTTTTTCCGCTCATTCATGCATGGTTTAGCACTAGTTCATGACGTTTGCACTCAATTCATGTATTTTGTCGAGATAGACGTCTACACGGACTTTTGCATGCTTTGTAGGTATTTTGGGAGATTTAGGAGCTTAATCGATACATTCGAGGATCGATCCTCGAGATGACACACCTTCGGACTCATTAGGATGCAAGCTAGGGGCTAAGGAGGACACTTGGGACCTTGTTGGTGCATGTCATGCACCAAATCGTGGCTTGATGATCCATATAGTGCAGGAACACCAAAACCACGGTCACTGGAAGAACCACGCCCGTGGAAATGGGCCGTGGTTTTTGCCAGACGGTTGTGGCAGCTGTCCCACGATCTTCATGGCCGACTCTTGCAACTTTGTAGGATAAATAGGTGGTCCTACAAGGCTGTTAGACAGACCCCTGACCACCATTCTCTCCCACACTCTCAACAAGAAAGATTCTCTCATTGGAAGCTTGGATTGGAGCTACTCTTGGAGGAGAAAGGTGCCATTGGAGAAGAAGAGAAGAGCACAAAACTATTAGTCTTGGATAGATTTTAGAGTGACGATTTTCAGAAACGTTTTCTAGGGTTGCAAGAATCGATTGAACCTTCTTTTGAAGGGTTGTAAGTCTTTCTTAAACTCATATTCAGCTTGGTTTTATTTGTTCTACTTGTTCATCTCTTCCTCTTCATTATCTTGCAAATGGAAGCCATGATTTTATGCTTGATGATTTTGATTGTGATGATGTATGTTGTCGGCTAAATAGATGCGATTCTAGGGTAAGGAAAGGATGGCTATGGCTTGGACTATGATAGAATAGACTTAAATGTATGCTTGGATGATTCGTTTGATTGAACCTAGTCACTGTTAGAATCCACGGTTTGTTCTAGACAAACCACGGCCGTGGATCTTGATGAACACCCCGTGATTTTGACTGACTTGCTTGATTTGATGAATCTAAGTGCTAGGATGTTAGATTGTTGAAATCCTAGTGTTTGTTGAGCTAAATCTATCCTAGGGTGACCTAGTGTTAGCAACTAAGTGTTAGAAGAGACCTACCCGGTGATTCTTGCTCTTAGATATCGAAGATGACGAACTCTAGGTAGTAGTGAGCCTCACAAGCCGCTATTGGATTGAATGTGCTAAAAAAGGTGTTCAGGACTTGCCTTCCCGAGACTTACCCGGTAAGGAGAGATTAGATCCCTAGATAACCATCCGGTTTGTTGAGAATTCCTATCCTTAGGCTCTTTGAGACTTACCCGGTGATGAGACCTTAGGAATGGACTAGTGGACCATGAGACCTACCCGGTGATTGATCCCAATCTAGAAACACTCGCTCCCAACATACTATAGTTGATCTAAGGAATGATTAGATAGCTTGAGTTCTATGCCATAACCGGAATTTCCAACCCCTAGAATCCGCTTTTCTCCCTTTGATTACATATTTCGTATTTGCTTGTTTACTTGTGTTGTTAGCTTAGTTGATTGTTAATTTCGCATAATTTGTTATCTTTGATTTATCACCTAAAAACCAAACCAAAAACATTGAGATTTTCATTTCTTTATTCCTTTCTCTTTTCTTAGTCTAGATCTTCACTATCCTTAGTCATTAATCGATTCAATCTCATCTCAGTCTTTGTGTCCGACCTCGGAATACTATCCCTACTACAAAACGTCCCGTACACTGCGGGTTCGCTAGGAGTTAGGAGAAATATAACGAGTTATAAATTTAAAGCTTTTGCGTGTCACGTTCTTAGCGTAACAAGTTTTTGGCGCCGTTGCCGGAGACTAGGTTAAGATTGAGTCGTTGTTTGTGATTGTTTATAGTGTAGGTCTTTCTTGTTGCTTTTGATCTTGTTTGGTTTGTCTCTTTGCTTTTCAGGACATCTCTCACTCTTTAGGTGCATGTGAAGATCTCGTGGCAAGGATTTAGCTCCATTCGATCCCGAACCGGAGAAAACCCTTAGATCTAGATCCAAGAGCATTAGAAAAGGGAAAGAGATGGCCGGAAGAGATCTCCAAGATGAGTTGGGTGAAGCTTTAGAGCAAATTAGGCTAAGGGATGAAGCCTTGGAGAATGAAAGGAGACTTGCCAATGAGAGGCAAGAAGCAACTAGGAGGGAGATTGAAGAGATTAGGCAAGCTCTTGTGCAAAGAGAGCTTAATCGTCAACAACCTCCACCTCCACCACAACCGCAGCCGGCGGTTAATATTCGGGTTGTGCCCATTGCTATTGAAGAGCCACAAACGTTAGGGCAACGTATGGATCCGGCACAAAGAGCACACCGTCCGAGTGTGAACTTAGGAGATCCCGCAGCCCATGATTACGAGCTCCTCCGCCCTCAAGTTCTTCAAATGATCCGGCATAATCAATTTGGAGGGATGGAAGGAGAGTCTCCTCATCAACACTTGATGAACTATGAGATCTTGATGGAGACTCTAAGACCGCCTAGATTGGAGAGCAACAATCATAAGCTTAGGGCTTTCTCCTTCTCACTTAAGGATAAAGCCTTGGCTTGGTATCAATCTATTCCACAAGGGCGAGTGAATACTTGGGAGGAGATGACAACCGAGTTTTTGACAAAGTTCTTCCCACCTTCCAAGACTACCGAGTTAAGAGAGAAGATCAATGCCTTCGTGATGAAGGATAGAGAAAGCTTATTCAAGTCTTGGGAGAGGTTCAAAGACCTTCTCCTAGATTGTCCACACCATGGTATACCAAAAATTGAGCTATTGGAGATCTACTTTAAAAGACTTGATGAAGATAGCCAATT
The DNA here is from genome assembly GCA_033239125.1 of Fagopyrum homotropicum. Classification (NCBI taxonomy): domain Eukaryota; kingdom Viridiplantae; phylum Streptophyta; class Magnoliopsida; order Caryophyllales; family Polygonaceae; genus Fagopyrum; species Fagopyrum homotropicum. The sequence continues at coordinate 32,853,803 of BSWB01000003.1, forward strand.
CAAGCTTCAATCACTTTCCGGTGGAACCTTTATGGAGAAGAATGTGGATGAGGCTTGGGAATTTGTAGAGAAACAAGCTTTGGTGATTGATAAGTACTCCCATAGGAAGTGTGATGGGAGAAAAGCGGGAGCATATGAGGTGAGTGAAGTAACTATGAGTAACTTCAAGCTTGACGCCATTAACAATGAGCTGAAATCTTTGAGGGAGTTGTGTGCTACAACTTTGAAGAATCAAGCAAGCCCTCAAATGCAAGTGCAAGCAAACTTGTCTTCCAAGGAGGAAGATGTGAACTACATCGGAAGGGGCAACTACAACAACTATCAAGGCCCAAGGAACTTCAACAACAACCGGCAATTCAACAATTACCGGCCTAACCACAACCATCCCGGGTTTTCCTATTCTAACCCGGATGGAGCCTTGAACCCTCCCGCTTCCACAAGCGCAGCTCCACCACCAAAGGCTTCACAAGAACCTCCACCCGGATTTACTCAACCTCCAAAGGATAGAACCGAGATGATGTTTGAGCAATTGCTTGGAAGGTTGAGTGGTCTTGAGAGCACAGTGACTTCCATTTCTAAAGCTCAAAAGGTGTTGGAAGCACAAGTGTTCCAAAAGGCGGGTGAAGCTCATAGAGATCCGGGAAAGCTTCCCGGAAGAACCGAGGATAACCCAAGAGGCCAAGTGTTGGCCATCACAACGAGAAGTGGGTTGAGCATGAAGGATCCCTTACCTAAGGGAAATGATAAAGGGAAGCAAGTGGTGATAGAGGAAGAGACATTGCAAGAATAGGGAGGCAAGAGCAAGGATGATGAGCCAACATATGTGGCGCCGCCTCCATACAAGCCACCACTACCATTCCCACAATCACGAGCAAGAGCTCGCTTGGACAAACACTTTGGTAAATTCCTTGAACTTATGTCTAAATTGCATATTAACATTCCGTTCATGGATGCTATTCTAGGTATGCCGGCATATGGCAAGTTCTTGAAGGAAATACTCTCCAACAAGAGGAAGTTGGAAGAGTATAGAGAAGTGAGGATGACGAAGAGGTCCTCGGAATTGATCCAAACTATGAAGGAGGAGATGCCTCCTAAGCTAAGAGATCCGGGATCCTTTTGTGTGCCAATTGGAGTGGGAGAAGTGAAGTATGAAGCCCTATGTGATCTTGGGGCAAGTGTAAGCATCATACCGCTTGCACTTTGCAACAAGGTTGGGCTAGGAGAGCCAAAGCTGGTCAAGATAACCCTCTACATGGCGGACCGTTCAATCACTCACCCCGTTGGAATTTTGGAGGACATACCGGTGCAACTCAGGAAGTTCTATGTGCCAATAGACTTCGTTGTTTTGGACATCCCGGCGGACTATCCGGTTCCCATCATCTTAGGGAGACCTTTCTTGGCTACATCCGGATGCTTGGTGGATTGTAATAATGGAATTCTCTCCTTCAACATTGGAGAAGAGAATATCAAGTTCAAGCTGTCCACAATGATGAAAGGGCCGACCCTTGATGAGGATGTGTTCAACATTGTCGAGCAAGAGGAGTCTAGAGAAGTTGTGAGCTCGATCTTGATTAAGGACCCCTTGGAGAAGGTTCTTAGCTTGAGTTTGATGGAGGAAGGTGTTGAGGAGGCTTGCAATGAAGAAATCAAGGCTTTGGAAGCATTAGAAAAGGAGACAAGAGCTGAATTTGAAGTCCACGAGAGTGTGCTGAATTCTTGTAGGAACCACGGCCAGGGACCAAGAACGACGGCCGTGGAAATACCCGTGGAACTCTCTGGAATGCTCCAAAATGCAAGCTTTGCAAGAACCACGGCCGTGGTTGTGCCAGAGCCCGTAATTTTGCCCGTGGTTTCTCCAGAAACTGCCTTGGTTGATGATCAAGCTTCAAGGAGCCTTGAGGAGTCTTCCATGGCTTTGGATTCATCTTAACCAACATTATATGGATCGCCTCCACTCGATAAAGGTCCTCCTAAACTTGAACTCAAACCCCTCCCCTCTCATCTTAAGTATGCTTTTCTTGGTGATAATTCTACATATCCGGTTATTGTTAATGCATGCTTGAATGATGATGAGTTGAATAGATTATTGCATGAGTTGAGATTGCATAGGAAGGTCATTGGCTATACCATTGATGATTTAGTTGGCAGTAAACCCTCTTTGTGCATGCATAAGATCTTGATGGAAGATAATCATAAACCTTCAATTGAACCTCAAAGAAGACTAAACCCTATCATGAAAGAAGTAGTCAAGAAAGAGATTCTTAAATTGCTAGATACGGGAATCATTTTCCCGATTTCGGATAGTAAATGGGTTAGTCCCGTGCATGTGGTTCCTAAGAAGGGTGGGATGACCGTAGTAACTAATGAGAATAATGAACTAATTCCGACTAGAACGGTTACCGGATGGAGGATGTGTATAGACTATAGGAAACTAAATGTGGCCTCTAGGAAAGATCACTTCCCTCTTCCCTTTATTGACCAAATGCTAGAGAGATTAGCTCAATATTCCCATTTTTGCTACCTAGATGGCTATAGTGGATTCTTCCAAATCCCTATCCACCCCGATGACCAAGAGAAAACTACATTCACATGTCCATGGGGTACATTTGCATATAGGAGAATGCCATTTGGGTTGTGTAATGCACCCGCCCCCTTTCAAAGGTGTATGATGGCTATCTTTTCTGAGTATATTGAAAATATCATGGAAGTGTTTATGGATGACTTTTCTGTTTATGGATCTTCTTTTGATGATTGCTTAGCTAACTTGTCTTTAGTGCTAAAAAGATGTGAGGAGACTAATCTAGTCTTAAATTGGGAGAAATGCCACTTCATGGTAAGTGAAGGTATTGTGTTGGGACACTTGGTGTTCAACCGTGGCATTGAGGTTGATAGAGCTAAGATAGAAACCATAGAGAAGTTGCCATCACCTACCTTGGTGAAGGGGGTAAGGAGTTTTCTAGGGCATGCCGGTTTTTACCGGAGATTCATTAAAGATTTCTCTAAGATTTCTAAGCCTCTTACTAACCTACTAATGAAAGATGTTGAGTTTGTTTTCTCCAAGGATTGCCTTGAGGCTTTTTGTAGGTTGAAGAATGCTTTGATCACCGCTCCTATCATGCAACCTCCGGATTGGAGTTTACCGTTTGAGATCATGTGTGATGCAAGTGATGTAGCCGTTGGGGCTGTTTTGGGACAAAGGAAAGATGGGCGCACTCATGCCATTTATTATGCTAGCAAGACGCTAGATGATGCCCAACTCAATTATGCTACCACCGAGAAGGAGTTACTAGCGGCCGTGTATGCATTTGAGAAGTTCCGCTCATATCTTGTTGGAGCGAAGGTCATTGTTTATACGGATCATGCTGCGATCCGTTATCTCCTTACATAGAAGGATGCCAAGCCTCGGTTGATTCGGTGGATCCTTCTTCTTCAAGAGTTTGACTTGGAAATCCGGGATAAGAAGGGGTCCGAAAATTCTGTGGCGGATCACCTTAGTAGACTCCCACCATTGGAGCTTGAGAGAGATGACATCCCGATTGATGACTCATTCCGGGATGAGCAATTGCGAATGGTAGAGGAGTGCTTGTTTCAAGTGTCAAGGGGTAATGAGCCATGGTATGCCGACATTGTGAACTATCTTGTGTGCGAGGAAGTGCCTCCCGGTTTGTCATATGCCCAGCGGAAAAAGTTCTTCAAGGATGTGAGGCATTACTATTGGAGTGGACCGCTTTTGTTCAAGAGAGGGCCGGATGAAGTCTTTAGGAGATGCATACCGGAGGATGAGGTGGAGAGTGTGATCCGCCATTGTCATTCTTTGCCATGTGGAGGTCATGCTAGCTCACACAAGACATGTGCTAAGGTGTTGCAATCGGGTTTCTTTTGGCCAAGTTTGTTCAAGGATGTGCAGAATTTTGTGGTAGCTTGTGATGCTTGCCAAAGGACGGGCAACATCTCAAGGAGGAATGAGATGCCCTTGAACAACATACAAGAAGTGGAGATATTTGATGTGTGGGGTGTGGATTTCATGGGACCATTCCCCTCTTCTTGTGGCAACCTCTATATCCTATTGGCGGTGGACTATGTTTCGAGATGGGTGGAGGCAATCGCCTCTCCCACAAATGATGCCAAGGTTGTGGTGCGGTTCTTCAACCGAGTGATCTTCCCTAGGTTTGGAACACCAAGGGTGATCATAAGTGATGGAGGGAAGCACTTCACTAATAGGAACTTTGGGGCACTTTTGGCTAAGTATGGGGTGACTCATAAGGTGGCAACACCTTACCACCCCCAAACTAGTGGCCAAGTGGAGATCTCCAACCGGGAGATAAAGGGAATTCTTGAGAAGACGGTTTCAAGGACGAGAAAGGATTGGGCTATGAAGCTCGATGACGCTTTGTGGGCATATAGAACCGCTTTCAAGACACCAATTGGCACCACTCCCTGCAAGCTAGTCTATGGCAAGTCTTGCCACCTTCCGGTGGAGATAGAGCATAGAGCATATTGGGCCATTAGGTGGCTGAATTTTGACCTCAAGGAGGCCGGAGAGAAGAGATTGCTTGATATGAACGCTCTTGAGGAGATCCGGTTGGATGCCTATGAAAACACCCGGATCTACAAAGAAAGGACCAAACGTTGGCATGACAAGCGTCTCATTCCGAAGGAGTTGAGTGAAGGCGACCTTGTCCTTCTCTTCAACTCAAGACTGCGGCTCTTCCCCGGAAAGCTAAAGTCAAGATGGACGGGTCCTTATGTGGTGAAGAAGATCTTTCCCCATGGAGCGGTTGAGATAGGAGGGGAGCATTGTGGAGACTTTAAGGTGAATGGGCACCGGTTGAAGAAGTATATCCCGAGAGCTCCGGTGGACATGATTGCCCCACTTCACCTTGAGTGAGACGCCCCCGAGTTTGGTCAAGCTAATGACTTTAAAGAAGTGCTTGATGGGAGGCAACCCATTGGTAACGTTTTCCCTATTTCGCTTTTGTTTTTGTTTTTGATTCTTCTGTTTTTGTGTGTTTGGTGTGCCTTGTGTGTGTGCTAGAGTCTTGGTAGCATGGAAGCCTTGCATGGCATGTGGATGATGATGATGAGTCCCTCATCAATTATGGGTGGAGCGGACACGGAACTTGGACGGCTAGCGGTGCCTAGCGCGGGTCCCGACGCCATGATGAACATTTAGAGCTCTCTACCATTGTTGATAGGATCATCCACCATCAATCCACTTGAGTAATCTCAAATACCAAAGCAAACCATTTTTACATTGTGAGAACCCTCTTTCACTCTTCTTTACTTCATTTACACATTGGAGACAATGTGTTTCTAAGTATGGGGTGGGGTTTTCATGATCACTTGCATAATTAGCATCTAGGATAGTTTAATATTGTCACATGTCTTGCATTGTACATAGATATTTCAAAAATCAGAAAAAAAAAATCAGAAAATTTAAAAAGTTTTAGTGCTTCTAAGTTTGGGAATGACCCTTATGATGAGATTGTTGTGTGGATTGGCTATGAATGGCCTTATGTGTTGAATAGATGAATGCATATGTGGACTTGAATTACGTATCTTGAATCCCATGAATGGATTGTGATCATGATGCTTGTCTTGATTGGATTGAGTATTGAAAGTCGAAATTACATGCTAGTTCTTGCACATCATCTAGGAGTGATTAAGGCAATTCATTTTCCTCTACTTCTCATCTTGATCATGTTGCTTGAGCACCTCAATTAATGAAAATTTTGACCTCTTTTGACCCATCCGGGAATAGGAGCATGTTAGTGTGTTGATGTGTGTGAAAAGCAAGTGTGGGGTGAAGTTGTTGATGGATGAATGTTATGAATGAAGTGTTGAATTTGTTGTGAAAAGTGTAGACAAAAATATAGGTTTGGGGACATTGGTTTAAATGACGAGTAACTCGGCACCATTCACATAATCGGGTGTTTGTGCCTTGCCAAAGTCAAATAAACCGATAGTCCTAACGAGCTTTGGTATGTGTGCCCGGTGTGGATGCACCTCGAAAAATAAAAAAAGCCCGAGGACGGCTAATCACCAAGGTTTCGGCTTTTGTACACCAATGTCATTGTCTCAAAAATAAGTGAAAGAAAAAGAAAAGAAAAGAAAGAAAAGATGGAGAAAATATACACTTGTGGGAAGTTGATAAAATGTGAAGTTGTGAAGTTAGTTCCATTCCCGGATTAGCATCACATAGCCTAGAAAAATTCCCACCTAATCACAACGTTTCTTGGCCTTTTATTTCACAAGCCCTTGTGACCTATTTGCATGTATGTAAGACTTAGTGATCTAGATTGAATATACTCATGATCATCTTGACTTCTTCATTTTTACATTTCATGCATGCCTTCGAGTTAAGTATAATTGTCTTTCCATGCCTTCACTTATTTGACACATGATTGCTTGTCCATTGCCATTAAACACGACTATGAAGGTGATCCAATATTAGAAGCACAAGTCCAAAAATATTTGTTGTTTTTCTGCATGCATAAATCATGTCATCTCTTAGTCTATAGTTGGGGACTTGCTCGGGGACGAGCAAACCTTAAGTATGGGGTATTTTTGATAACACGATTTATGACTTAGGTTTAGACACTCATTTAGATAGTTTTTCCGCTCATTCATGCATGGTTTAGCACTAGTTCATGACGTTTGCACTCAATTCATGTATTTTGTCGAGATAGACGTCTACACGGACTTTTGCATGCTTTGTAGGTATTTTGGGAGATTTAGGAGCTTAATCGATACATTCGAGGATCGATCCTCGAGATGACACACCTTCGGACTCATTAGGATGCAAGCTAGGGGCTAAGGAGGACACTTGGGACCTTGTTGGTGCATGTCATGCACCAAATCGTGGCTTGATGATCCATATAGTGCAGGAACACCAAAACCACGGTCACTGAAAGAACCACGCCCGTGGAAATGGCCCGTGGTTTTTGCCAGACGGTTGTGGCAGCTGTCCCACGATCTTCATGGCCGACTCTTGCAACTTTGTAGGATAAATAGGTGGTCCTACAAGGCTGTTAGACAGACCCCTGACCACCATTCTCTCCCACACTCTCAACAAGAAAGATTCTCTCATTGGAAGCTTGGATTGGAGCTACTCTTGGAGGAGAAAGGTGCCATTGGAGAAGGAGAGAAGAGCACAACACTATTAGTCTTGGATAGATTTTAGAGTGACGATTTTCAGAAACGTTTTCTAGGGTTGTAAGAATCGATTGAACCTTCTTTTGAAGGGTTGTAAGTCTTTCTTAAACTCATATTCAGCTTGGTTTTATTTGTTCTACTTGTTCATCTCTTCCTCTTCATTATCTTGCAAATGGAAGCCATGATTTTATGCTTGATGATTTTGATTGTGATGATGTATGTTGTCGGCTAAATAGATGCGATTCTAGGGTAAGGAAAGGATGGCTATGGCTTGGACCATGATAGAATAGACTTAAATGTATGCTTGGATGATTCGTTTGATTGAACCTAGTCACTGTTAGACCCCACGGTTTGTTCTAGACAAACCACGGCCGTGGATCTTGATGAACACCCCGTAATTTTGACTGACTTGCTTGATTTGATGAATCTAAGTGCTAGGATGTTAGATTGTTGAAATCCTAGTGTTTGTTGAGCTAAATCTATCCTAGGGTGACCTAGTGTTAGCAACTAAGTGTTAGAAGAGACCTACCCGGTGATTCTTGCTCTTAGATATCGAAGATGACAAACTCTAGGTAGTAGTGAGCCTCACAAGCCGCTATTGGATTGAATGTGCTAGGATAGGTGTTTAGGACTTGCCTTCCCGAGACTTACCCGGTAAGGAGAGGTTAGATCCCTAGATAACCATCCGGTTTGTTGAGAATCCCTATCCTTAGGCTCTTTGAGACTTACCCGGTGATGAGACCTTAGGAATGGACTAGTGGACCATGAGACCTACCCGGTGATTGATCCCAATCTAGAAACACTCGCTCCCAACATACTATAGTTGATCCAAGGAATGATTAGATAGCTTGAGTCCTATGCCATAACCGGAATTTCCAATCCCTAGAATCCGCTTTTCTCCCTTTGATTACATATTTCGTATTTGCTTGTTTACTTGTGTTGTTAGCTTAGTTGATTGTTGATTTCGCATAATTTGTTATCTTTGATTTATCACCTAAAAACCAAACCAAAAACATTGAGGTTTTCATTTCTTTATTCCTTTCTCTTTTCTTAGTCTAGATCTTCACTATCCTTAGTCATTAATCGATTCAATCTCACCTCAGTCTTTGTGTTCGACCTCGGAATATTATCCCTACTACAAAACGTCCCGTACACTACGGGTTCGCTAGGATTTAGGAGAAATATAACGAGTTATAAATTTAAAGCTTTTGCGTGTCACATTCTTAGCGTAACAAATGGTTCCCGGAACAACAACTACAACAACAATAGAGGATCCAACAATAACAATTGGAGGCCTAACAATCAAAATCCGGGTAACTCTTACTCTAACTCCAAATCGAATACTTCTTCTAATCCTTTCCTCTCTTCTTCTTCTTCTTCTTCTTCTTCTTCTACTCCATTGAAGAGCCAAGAGCCTGGATCAAGCTCATCCCAGCCAGAGAAGAAAGATGCAGTGGTGGAAGCTATCTTGATCAAGCTCAATGCTATAGAGACGTCCATGACTTTATTTTCGAAGGCACAAAAATCCTTAGAACAACAATTCTTTAATAAGGCGAATGAAGCGCCAAGAGACCCAAGGAAGCTCCCAGCAAGGACAAAGAGCAACCCAAAGGGACAGATCATGGCAATAACAACGAAAAGTGAACTGAAAACTGCAGATCCAGTGCCTCGGTCGATGCCAGTGAAGAACACCTCGGTCCAGGTACAAACGAAGAACACTTCGGCCGAGGTACCAACCAAGGTGGAGCCTCAAAAAGCAGAGGAGAAATCTGAAGTTTATGTCCCACCTCCTGCTTACAAACCACCACTTCCATTCCCCCAGTCAAGAGCCAGAGCACATCTAGACAAGCAATTTGGTAAGTTCCTTGACTTGATGAATAAACTACATATTAATATCCCTTTTCTTGATGTTATTCTAGGTATGCCCGCCTATGGGAAGTTCTTGAAAGAAATTCTATCAAGAAAGAGGAAGCTGGAACACTTTGGTGAAGTAAGGATGACATCTAAATCCTCAGAGCTCATTCAAATCATGAAGGAGAAGATGCCACCCAAGTTAAGAGATCCCGGCTCATTTTGCATTCCCATTGAAGTTGGGGATGTCACTTGTGAGGCGTTGTGTGATCTAGGAGCCAGCGTGAGCATCATCTCGCTGGACCTATGTGTGAAGATCGGACTTGGAGAGCCCAAGCCGGTGAAGATAAGGTTATACATGGCGGACCGCTCCATTACCCATCCCGTGGGCATTTTGGAAGATGTTCCGGTTAAGTTAGGTAACTTCTATTTACCTATAGACTTTGTTGTGCTCGACATTCCCGCAGATTATCCCCTTCCTATCATTTTCGGGAGACCATTTCTAGCAACTTCGGGTTGCAATGTGGATTGTAAGAACGCCAAGTTGCAATTCAACATTGGCGGTGATCAAGTGGAGTTTGCATTGCTTGCAGCAATGAAAGGAGAGCCGCTAGGAGACGATATCTTCAACATCTATGATGAAGAAGAATTAAGAAAATTGGTGAGCTCTATCCTTATTAATGATCCACTTGAAAGAGTTATTAGTTTTAGCTTAATGGAGGAAGGTATAGATGCTTCTTGTGATGCAGATATACGGAGCTTAAAGGCACTGGAGGAAGATCCAAGAGCTAAGATTGAGAAGCTAATCCAGGAGAAGAAAATCTCCAGTTTTGGTCCCAGTTGTAGTACCTCGACCGAGGCACTTTCTGGACCAAGCGAGGTGTTCTTGACTGAAGAACATATCGGTCACCCTCTCTGGACCTCAACCGAGGTCGAAAGCGAGATACCGTCAACTGAGAATAACAAACTTCTTACTCCCTTTTCTGAAACTCAGCCACAGTTGGTGGAGCACTTTCTCCACCAAACTTCTAATAATAAGGGACCTTGGTATGCTGACATTGTTAATTATCTTGTTTGCCAGTAAATACCACCCGGATTGACGTACGCTCAAAGGAAGAAATTCTTTAAAGATGTACGCCACTGCTATTGGGATGAACCTCTACTATTTAAGAGAGGTCCAGACGGGATGCTTCGAAGATGCATCCCGGAAGATGAAGTTACTAGTGTCATACGGCATTGCCACTCGCTTCCGTGTGGAGGGCATGCTAGCGCTCACAAAACATGCGCCAAGATATTACGTTACGGTTTCTTTTGGCCTACATTGTTTAAGGATGTGCAAACGTTTGTTGTTTCTTGTGATGCATGCCAAAGAATAGGGAACTTATCTAGAAGGAACGAGATGTCACTCAATAACATCCAGGAGGTTGAGATTTTTGATGTATGGGGAGTTGATTTCATGGGACCTTTCCCATCATCCGGAGGAAACCTCTACATCCTCCTAGCTGTCGATTACGTCTCTAGATGGGTGGAAGCCATTGCCTCTCCCACTAATAACGCCATGGTGGTTGTGAAGTTCTTCAATAGGACTATCTTTCCACGTTTCGGGACTCCACGCATCATCATCAGCGATGGGGGACGCATTTCATCAACCGGAAGTTTAAGGCACTTCTATCGAAGTATGGGGTAACCCACAAGGTAGCAACCCCTTATCACCCTCAAACTAGTGGACAGGTGGAGATCTCTAATAGAGAAATTAAAGCAATCTTGGAGAAGACCGTCTCTAGGATGAGGAAGGATTGGGTCATAAAATTGGACGACGCTCTTTGGGCCTACAGGACCGCATTCAAGACTCTCATTGGTACCACCCCTTATAATTTGGTATATGGGAAGTCTTGTCATTTGCCCGTTGAGTTAGAACACAAAGCGTATTGGGCAATCAAATGGTTGAACTTTGACATCGAAGAAGCCGGTGAGAAGCGGCTATTGGATATAAATGAGCTGGAGGAGCTGCGTTTGAACGCTTATGAGAATGCCAAAATCTACAAGGAAATGACAAAGAAATGGCATGACAAGCGTATCATTCCTAAGGAATTCAAAGAAGGAGATTTAGTTCTACTCTTCAACTCCCGCCTTTGCCACTTTCCAAGTAAGTTGAAATCTAGATGGACAGGACCTTACAGTGTGAAACATGTTTTCCCTTATGGTGCAGTTGAGATCCAAGGAGAAACAAGTGGCCGGAAGCTTCAAGGTCAATGGTCATAGACTTAAAAAATACAAACCGGAGGTTCAGGTTGAGGAGATTGCACCGCTATACCTTGTTTAGGGATGCCGTACGGTCCAGCTAGCGACCTTAAACCAAGCACTTCTTGGGAGGCAACCCAAGGTATTGCTTTCCTTTCTCTTTTCTAATCTAGCTTTAGATATTTTGCTTTTGCTTTGCTTTGCTTTGTTTTTGGCGTCCTAGACAGACAACAAGTACTTTCTAAGGAAGGAATACAACCCAGGAGCAACACTGGAAGGACAGAAGCTCGAGAAATTGAGAAGTAGGATTTTGACTGAGACACATCTCGGTTGCAGTCACAGCACCTCGACCGAGATGATTCTTGAGCAACCGAGGCGACTAGGGCTGACAACATTCCACCTCGGTCGAGACAACTCGGTCAAGTCGGGACCACCTCCACCGAGGTGACAGCAGAATCGACGAGGGGTATAAAAGGAGAAACGATTTCTCTCTCTTCCCTCCTAACTCACCCCTCGACCGCGGCGCTCTCATCTCGTTTTCCCTCGTTTCTCAACCGTTTTCGACGATTCTTGCTCCCATTCTGCAAGGAAAGGCTATAGGAACCGATTGTAAACAACAATCTGCAACAAGAACGCCTTGAATCGACCAAATCCGGGTAAATACAGTCGAAACCCTAAACTCCTCTTCTCTTACTGATTTTGGAGGAAATTGGCTCTGGTTGCCACTGATTTTTGTTGAAAAGGGATTAAGTACCCCTTAGGAACAATCTGTAGTGAAATCGGGGGAAAAGAACTGAAATTCCGAGAGTTGAAATCGAACAGCTTCGCACCTCGGTCCAGTCGACCTGCGCCTCGGCCGAGGTGATTCTTGAGCTCTGACAAGCAACCGAGGTGACCTGTTAGACACAGAGAGAGAGAATGAGTTCCAAGTCAGATCGCTAGATTGTCCTGAGAGATGGATCTTCCCCTTCTTCTTCTTCATCTCGACCTTCTATACCGGTGATACATGAGCGTCACCAGGCCGACTACGACCGCATCTGTACGCGCCCTGTGGTTGCGCCGCGATTTTTGGACATTTCCGCCTTTGATTGCTTACATGTTGTGGATGATTTGAGACGGATGGTCTCGATGGTAGGGTTGGAGCAGTTTATGGAGATCAGAGCTCCGGCCTACCTCGAGCCTACACTAGAGTTTGTGCTGTGACTCACCTGCCTTCAGAGCAAGCCATCAAGTACTAGTTGTTGAACCGGAATTATTTAGTACCGATGGACCAGTGGAGAGAGGTCTTCGGCTTCCCGACCCCGACAGTTACTGATTTCCCTTCTCGAGTTGTAGCTCGACAGTTTTGGGGACAGATAGCTCACGTAGTTGAGCATGCTGATAGGTGGAGACCTGGAGACTCCAGGGAGCGGATCATCTTCCACCTCGCTTTCAGACTCGCTCACAGGATAATCAGCGAGACAATTTTGGCGCGTACTGAGACGTCCCAGAAGGTTAGACAGGGGGAGCTTTTGAGTTTATTTTGCATGGTGATTGGGGGTGTGCCTGATTTCGGTGCTTTGCTAGTTGAGGATCTGCACCGGATCAAGGCAAAGGGGAGAGGAGACATCTGTTGCGGCGGTTTAGTGACCCACATAGCTACAGTGATGGGGCTGGATTTGAGTGCATGTACACTAGTGGCGGCTGCCAAGCCGCTAGGGCTGTAGGAGATGATCACTAGGAGGATTCTAGTTCCTCGTGGACTTACTACGCCATATGTGGCGATGCCTTGGGAGCAGACTGCACCTCAGGGTATTAGGTGGTTGTCTCATTTTTCGGTCTACGACCCTCAGTACTGGTCCACTGTGTGGATACCCTACATTGAGGACGCTAGAGACGCAACAGCTCCGGTACAGGAGGATGAGGATGAGGAGGATGATGGCGGTGCTGCCATGAAGACAGGGAAAGACACAGCCGGCATTAGTGTACCAGTCGTCGATCTGGACGACGAGGAGACTGAGGAGGAGGCAACTGCACCACCACCACGTCCTGCTAGGCGCAGAGTCCGCAGACAGCAGGATCCCGTAACTCACAGACGGATAGACGAGCTGACGGATCAGATGATTGACTCTTACGCCGCTCTATCCTGGGATATGTTGGATATGAGGGAGAGCCAGCACTACCAGCGCCGGATGATGGAGATCCAGTTCCAGCACATGATGGGTTATCCTTTTGACCCATCTCAGCATCCGTACGTGCCATACCCACCACCACCACTAGTATATCAGGACTAGAGCTTGTAGGGATTTCTTTTATTTATTTATTATGCAGCTCAGCTTATGTTCGGTGAGTACCTTTATTTCAAAACTTATTTTGACCCATTGGGACAATGTGTCCCAAGTATGGGGTATTTGGATGTATTTTATGTGACTTTATGTGGATGACTCTTGGATATTTATGATCTTATGCTTTATGTGCTTATCTGAAACTACATGCATGCATATAGTTTATTTGATTGAGAAAAACGTCAAAAACTGGTTAAGAAAAAAAAATTTATGACCTCGACCGAAGTGATTCTGACCAATCAAGGTGCAGCACCTCGGTTGACTTAGAACATCTCGACCGAGGTGGTTTAACTGAAACAGTTTTCGAAACGATTTTGTGCTTCTTATCTGGATATGACATCAGTGAAGATTTTGTTTGCAGAATGGTATTGAAATCTTTATATGTTTGAAAGGTTTTATGGTATGTTTAAGTTGCTAAATGCTTTGTTTGAATTTTGGCATGTTTAATACTTTGTTTTTATCAAAATTATGTTGAATTTGAAGGTTGACACCACATGATGAGTTCTCTCACTTTCTTCCTGGGATGATTAAGGCAATTCATTCTCTTCTCTTCTTCTTCTTGATCATGCTTTAGCCCCTCATATACATATTTGCCTCCCTTTACCTATCCGGGAATTTGGAAGCAAGCAAGTGAAAAGCAAGTGAAGGAAAAGTTGAGATGTTGGCTGGAAGTTAGAAAGAAACAAATAGGTTTGGGGAAGTCAATCATGATGATGAGTAACTCGGCACCATTCACATAGCTGGGTGTTTGTGTCTTGCCAAAGTCGGATTGAGCGATATTCCTAACGGGTCATGGTATGTGCATCAAGGGTTTGATGCATCTCAAGAAATTGTTGATTGCTGATCTCCTAGGCTTCGGTTATTGCGCACCTCTGTCCATGCATCCCAAAAAGTAAAAAAGTAAAATAAGCAAAGCTTATTGGTGGAAGATGTTGAAGTTCAAAGCAAGTGAAGTAAAAATCTTTTCCCTGATTCTAGCACCACATTCCCTACATACATCCCACCCTCACACGTTTCTTGACCTTCTTTTGAAAAGCCCTTGAGACCTCGAGCTTGTTGATTGACTTGGTGGTTTAAACTAGATTATACATTATTAATTTCGATAATTATAATTTATTATGCATTCTATGATTTTATGCAAAGATGGACAACTTTCTTATATTTATAAAATGTTTTGATATGAACAACATTCTTATATTTATAAAATGTTTTGATCATATTTTGATTTTAAATTCCATGAAGCATTCTCTTAGAGTGATCTATGAGCGGAGCACACCACTGAAAATGTTTTGAAATACTTTTCATTGATCTTTATGACTTATAATCCATTCTATCTTGTATCTAAGATTTGGAACTTGCTTGGGGACAAGCAAGGGACAAGTATGGGGTATTTTGATAGCATGAATTATAGTCTATATTTTGGGGCCTGTTTAGACATTTTATCTTCAATAATCTGCATGTTTGAATGTATATTTTGTGATTATATTGTCGTTTCATCTACCTTTGCGGGAATCGAGGCCTACACCTAATTTCGTTGTAATCGTAGGTAAAATGGCACATTTTGGACTAAAATGGAGCTAAGGAGTCATTGGAGCTACATTCTGGAGCTTAAAGAGGAACCCATGAAGCATGGAAATGGATTAAAAATTTACTTTGGACCAGATTTGAGAGATTCCACCTTCAGTTGAGAGTCACCTCGGTTGACCACAGAACCACCTCGACCGAGGTGATCTAGAGGAGCGCCCCGACCGAGGCAAATACCCTGGATGCGGCGAGATATATTTTATTTGGCTGAGATCTTTTATTTTTGGAAAGAGAGATCTTATATTTTTGGACTGGATTTCTGGAAGGAAGATCATATATTTTGGAGATCTATTTTAGAGATATGAATATATTTTATTAGGAAATTATCTTTTTAAGATATTATTATCTTTGGAGGTTAATTCTCCTATATAAAGGGCTGGATTTTCCACAAATTGGGAAACCGCTACCATCGCAGCACTTGGGGATTGAAGAAGCTGTAGTTAGGAAGAATTTTTGGAAGGATGAAGGAAGATTGAAGGAAGGAAGTTCATAGCTTGTTATACCTTTTGTGAAGGGATTTGTAAGACTTTCTTAGATTCCCTTCTTGTTGATTGTCTGATTTGTTTATTTGATTCAGTTTTTGAAGCCTTGTTCTTAAGGTTTTTATGTTCAAATATTCATTCTCTTCCCATATATTTGATTATTGCTTTCATGATGATGAGTGGCTAATTTCCTTGTGCGATTCTAGGGTGATTGGATAAAGGTTGTGGAAAAAACAATGATAGAATAATCTTAAATCCCAGTAGGACCCTGAAAGCTCGAGTCTTTATCCTTAACCCTAGAACATCTCGTTCAGTCGATGAACATCTCGGCCGGGGTGGAACTTGACTGACCGAGGTGACTTATCTGATCCGTAACTGAGAGTTAAGTGTTAGAGTTTGCCAAATCCTATTCTTATTACACCTTTCCTGGTTCAATGCAAGCTTAGGATGAGACTTACCCGATAATTCCTTTGTTTTTTTACCCATGATCATAAGTGTAGGTAATGAAGGTTTATCCTTTATTGGGGTTTGAGTGTGCCTTCATTCCATCTTTGCGAGTTAGCCTGAAACTTACCCGGTAAAGGTTGATTTTATTCCCTTAGTTGGTATGTTGGTTTGAGATTATAATTCCTTTCCTTAGCACCTTGAGAGTTACCCGGTGATAGGTTCTTTGGCTTGGGATTGTGAGTAGTGAGACTTACCCGGTGATCTATTCCGTTTTAGTAACACCTTCCCTTTGCAAAACCTCAGCTTTGTCCGCTTATCTTGAGATCTTGAGTTGGAACCACAACTGGATGCTTTAATCCCTAGAATTTGCATATTCCCATAAATTGACTTTATTATCATCTTTGATTGTTTTAATCGCTTTTGTGGTTAGTTGCAATATTGACTACCTATATTGGTTTTGTTTCACCTAAGTCCCTGTGATCGACCCTTGGAATTCTTGCTTTTTATTACAATTGACCCGTACACTGCGGGTTCACATCCTTGTTTTAAGCATACTTCTTGGGTTATAAATTTAAAGCTTGCACACACCATTTGGAGCGAACAAGTGGTTGGCTTGTGGTTACAGGAACACACGGTTTCTTCATGCTTCTACTATTATTCATCGTTGCAAGTACCAGGTTACTAGTTGTTATTGGAGGGTGATGAGTGGTCTGAGGATCAAAGTCGTTTGGAGATTCATGCCGTGGAGTTTTACACGTTTATATGGTCTCTATGATTCGCTTGGATATCCGCCCCCGCTCATGGTTGATGTTGGCATTCCTGAGTTGTCGATGAGCGTTTGGGAGGGCCGAGGGGATCGGTCAAGTGGTGGAGATGTCAGAGGTTTGGAGGGATACTCACATTATGAGTGCTTGTAAGTCACCTATCCCTGATGGTTTTCAACCGGGATTTTTTCAACATTGGTGGGGTATTGTTGGGCAATCTGTTTTGGACATGGTGCGTGACTTCTTTGACACGCATGGTTTGATTGTTCGGAGCAATGATACTTTATTTCATTATTTTCTAAGGTGGGTAAATTGGAGCGTATATAGCAATTCCGGCCTATTACGCTCTATAATGCTCGCTATAAAGTTATCTCTAAGGTTTTGGTCCAACGCATGTAGAGTGTTATTGGTGAGTTGGTTTGGCCTACTCAAGGAAGTTTCATTCATGTTGTGTGATTCAAGATAATGTTGTCCTAATGTAAGAAGTGGTTCACTCGATCCGACGGAAAAACAATGGTAAAAAGTGGATGCTTATGAAGTTAGACTTGGAGAAAGCATACGACCTTACCCATTGGATTATATTGAGGAAACTATTGTTCATGTTGTGTTCCTGGTGAGTTGGGGGAGAATGGTTAATGAGTGTGTGCGCTCTACTAGAACGCAGATTTTATAGAATGGGGAATTGACGGGTCAGTTTACTCCATAGAGGGGTATTCGGTAAGGTGACTCCCTTTCTTCTTATCTCTTTGTGCTTTGTGTTGAGCGTTTGAGTCATCTTATACTTGAGGTGGTGGATAAGGGTGATTGAAAACCTATTTTCCTATCTCG
Source organism: Fagopyrum homotropicum (assembly GCA_033239125.1). Taxonomy (NCBI): domain Eukaryota; kingdom Viridiplantae; phylum Streptophyta; class Magnoliopsida; order Caryophyllales; family Polygonaceae; genus Fagopyrum; species Fagopyrum homotropicum. The sequence continues at coordinate 32,871,479 of BSWB01000003.1, forward strand.
AGGGGGACCACCGCTCTCTCACATGGTTTTTTGCTGATGATATCACCTTATTAGCGGAGGAGGCCTATGTTGCTCAAATGATGATTGTTATGCATTGTATTGAGGCTTTTTGTGTTGCGTCTGAGCAACGGGTTAGTTTGTTCAAATCGAGAACTTTTGTCTCTCCTAACGTGTTCAGGGGCACATGTAGTACCTTGGAACAATTTAGTGGTGTTGATGTGACCAGGAGCCTTGGAAGCTATTTGGGTATCCCATTCCTTCAAGGTCATATATTCCGTGCAACATTGATTCTTTATTAGGAAAAATTAATAATCGTTTGCTTGGGTGGAGAGGAAAGCTCTTTAGTTTTGCAAGAAGGAGACTTAGATAAAATCAGTTCTTTCTTTTTTACATGTGTATACTATGGTTTTTTTGCACCTTCCTAAATCGGTGACTAGTGCTATTGATTGGACTTGTCGTAACTTCATTTGGGGCAATGTGGATGGTCGTCGGAAGATTCATTCAATTGTTTGGAAGTATTTGTGCAAACCTATGAGTTATAGAGGCTTGGATTGAAGTATATGTCTACACTTAACTCGGCTCTTGTGAGTAAGCTCAGTTGACAATTTCTTAAAAAAGGATTCTAGCTTTTGGGTTCGTACTCTCTGAGAAAAATATATCCGAGGTAATGGTAGCTCCCACCCTTCCCCATCTTATGTTTGGCGATCGATTCTCTTTGGCATTCATTAGGTGGTTTGTCCCAGTTCTCGTTGGGTCATTAGTGATGGATGCAAAGTTGATTTTTGGCGTGATGTTTGGGTGTGGGGTCTTCCTCTCATGGAGCTTCACACTGGTATGACACATATGCCGTTGTGTTCCTGGTTTGTTCATGATTATTGGCTTCCGATTGGGAGTTGGGATTGGGATGCTATTGCTTCGGTGCTCCCCTAGTTTGTGTTTGTCCATTTGCCACTATTCAACCTTCTGGTGCAGTTTTCTCGGAAACCCTAGACTCGAGTTCCAATATTGGGGTTGTCATTCAAAGTGATATAGCATGATGTCATAGTCCATATGGTGCCTTCTCGGTCTCCTCTACTTATAACTAGCTTCATGGTTCGTCGTGCCTTTAGTCTGGAGAGCGTAATCTGTTGACGTTGGTTTGGAAGCTTCCAAACTTTCTAGTGCATGAGCAGATATGTTTCTTTGTGTGGAAGCTATCCCAAGGTGGAGTTTGGTCCAACGAGGAGTGTTTCCAGCAAAATCTGACGACTTCGGATACCATTGTGGTTGTTGATCAGTGACGGAGTCCATCCTTCATATTTTGCATGATTGTCCTCGCACTAGGAACATGTGGGGAGTTGATGAAGGTGATTTGTGGATGGAGGATTTTTTTCGATATGCCTTTTGCTACATAGGTGAGAGGTAACCTTATTTTCCCTATTTTCCTTTCTTCTCGTATTTTGTGGAGAGAATTCTTTGCAGGTGCGCTTGGGTGGTCTTGGAAATGGAAGAAAGTAAGGGTTTTCAATGGGAAGCTGGAACAAGGGGATCGCGCCGACATATATTTGACAGAACTTTGGAATATAAGGATGTTTGGATCAAGTGGAAGGGTTTCGACAAAGGTCATCATACACGGTATATTTTTTAGTTAGCTGGGAGCTACCGGATGTGAATGTTATCAAGGTCAATACCGATGGGGATTTACGTGCAGATGGTCAACTACAATGGAAGGCATTATTAGAAATGATAAGGGATAGTGATTAGGGGATTTGCCTCTAATTTAGAAATTTGTACCATCCCTATGACTGAGTTATGGGGAGTCAAGCATGGGTTGGAGTTGGCTTGGGAGCTCCATTTTCAGAACGTTGTTTTGGAAACTGACTCGCATCTAGTAACCAATATTCTCAGACAAACATTTTCTCCTCACCACCCTCTTTCAGTCTAGTTGCTCAATGACATGACTTTTTAAGTAGATCCTAGATTGTTGATGTTCGTCATGTTTACTGTGAAGCCAATAGGCGGCGGATTTTATAACAACCTTTGCTTATACTATGCTTGTAATATTTTTTGTATCGTTTGACCCGCCAAGGTTATCCCTCGTTTGAGCACTACTTAGCCCTTATATATGCGTGTTTAGATGCGCGGAGGGTACCAGACCTACTTCTAATAAAAAAAACTATAATTGGATAAGTTTGAAAGAATAGCATGCCCACGGTTTGTCTTGCTGCAGATTTAGACTTGGGTCCTAAATCTAAACCGTTGGTTTAGGATTAGGTTTAGGAACCGCCGGTTTAGGTTTGGCCCAATTGAAAACCTAAACCTAAACCGGGAAAAACCAAACCAGCGATTTAACTTAAATCTAAACCGTCGGTTTGGTAGGCGGTTTATTAAAAAAAATTGGGAAACCGGACCAAACCGGCCAGTTTGGTCCATTTAAAATAAATAAAAATAAAAAAAATTAACCAAGCCGGCGGTTAAACCGTCGGTTTGGGATAAACTGCCGGTTTAGGTATGTCGAAATGACAAACCTAAACCTAAACCGTCGACCGGCAGTTTGCCCAAACCGGCAAACCTAAACCACCAGTTTGGTCAAACCGGCGGTTTGCCCTAAACCGGCCCTAACACTATGCAGATTACATATATGTTGTTTGAGATTTGAAAAGAGTATTAGAGCTCGTTTGGTTTTAACTCCGAAAAAGGAAATAGAATGGAATCGAATCTAGTTCATATGTATACCCTTGTTCATGAATTTTTTTGGAATCATTCCTTGTGTTTAAAGTAACTGTAGTAAAATTTGATTAATTTTGATACCCATAGGGAAATAAAATGGGGGAAGCAAATACATTTTGCATAAAACACAATGAATGATTCCAAAAAATTTCATGAACAAGGGTACACATATTAACTAGATTTTCATTCCGTTTTCGAAATTACAACCAAACGGAGGCTTAAATCGTTAGGAGAACCTGGTATAATTTGTACAATGAAAGAAAAGTTTCACTTTTCTCAGTCTCCAAATTCTCCAATAGCTCAAACGATCACCTAATGCAAGAGAAATTCAATACAAACACACCTATAATTTTACACAATTGTACGATTCAAATTTTCAACATTGAGCCCGGCCAAAAAAAACAAAAATTCAACATTATTCTTTTTAGAACTAGACAAAACATCCCTAAATATTCACCGGGACATAGAGGCACATAAAACAGTCAACTCCTCAGCTTTTTCCGAAAATATTTTCAACGGCGAAGAAAAAGTGAAATAAACGGGTATATTATATGTATTTTTAGGTTATATTAAAAAAATTAATAATCTGAAAAAAGTTATGTAATTTTATTCATTTTGCCCCCATATTTATCTATATATTTGCGATACTTTATGTTCATGTTTTAGGAATGACAATGAGTCGGGTGATGGGATATTACTTATGTCAGCTGATCCTTCACCTGAAATCCTCACCCGATCTATCACTCTTGTCACTTGTAAACGCCGGCGGAAGGATGTATCGGGGGTTTTCGGGTGAAATTAAACTGATTTTTTAAGCTAATAAGTAAACAAAGTGAAATCGTGCAAACAAGGAAAAAAACAATTCAATGTAGTTTAAGCATTAACTTCTTACATGGTTGGAACGAAAAATATAAATCTGAAATATTTTACATAGTTCCAAACATACATTGAACTAAAAGTGAAAAATCAAAATTATTAAACCAAATAACATTGCACAAAGTTGCCTTCAACTCTAATTATAATCTCAAAAGTTTTTATTTAATTTGTCGTGTCTTTAGTAGATGAGAAGTTTCTATGAAAAAATAACAAGAAATTATTTAATTCAATTTATAAGTCGGAGAATATTTATGTAATAAAAGTATATTTATTCTTCAAATTCACATATTTCAAAAATTAGTTGCCGACACTGTCATGTAGTTTAAAATTGTAATTATATTATTTAAGTAGAAAAATTATTTTGACCATGGAACCTTTTTAAAGTTCGTAGAGGTGATTCCCAAAAGTCAATAAAATACATAGTTTTGACTAACACAAACATTATTTTTTTTTAAAGGAGAGATCGATATTTGCATTTTTTTTTTGAAAGGTTCGTGGCCCATTGTAGGGAGACACCCTCCCAATATTTTTTTTTTTTTTTTTTTTGAAGAGTTAATTAGAACACCCGGTTCGATCGGCTTTGCCGATCTACGTCCGGATCGGGTACTAAATCGTAATATCAGTTTTTCCATACATGCTGCCGGCAGGATTCGAACTCGAATCTCGAGGCTAACCACTTAAGGAGTCTAGCACCACATCCCACTAGACCAACTGAGTATTGGTGACACCCTCCCAATATCAGTTTTTTCCATACATGCCGCCACACTAAATATTTAAGGAGTCTAGCACCACACCCCACTAGACCAAATGAGTATTGGTCCGATATTTGCATCTTACTTTCAATGCATTGGGTTGTTTATGTTGGTTATCATTTGATAGAGACGTGAGACGAAATCACTATCTTATCAACAATTAGTTTTTATTCATATATGAATAAGTAGCATGTGGACGATGTAGCGTCTAATGGGGCTCCTAGATGCTTTACTTGTTTTCATGGGAATTGCTATTTAGGACAAACAAGAATAAACATAATTATACGTTGGATATCTCTCAAAAAAAGGGTGATCAACTACCGATAAAAGTGTCTAGTCGTCATCACATCTACACACTTTGTGCGTAGTTGACAGGGTCATCAATTACTCCAACTGCGCACCGCGCACCTCGTATGTGTAGTTGGAACCGAAGGGCGTAGTTATAATGATGAATATAGATTCTCGCCGGTTCGTCAACTAACCCCCTTAATCAATGACTACTATTTTACCCTATTTGGATGTTTTTTTTCAACATGGGTAGATAGATATTCGAGAGAGAGAAAAAAGTAAATCTAGCCAATGTCAGGAAAATAATATAATATCCCAATCAATCGTCTGCCATCCAGAAATATGATCCGATTTGGGTATGGCAACATGTATAAGCTGTCAGAGAGGTACACAAACTTGTTACCCAAAATGAAGAAGTGCAGTTAAGAAAATAGAATCTACTTCAAAATGGTACAAAAACTTGTTACTCGCTTGAATCGAAGATGCATGTATTACTTTATAGACCCATTTGCAATTGAAGAAACCTTGCACAAACCAGCTGAGGTGGTGAGCGGCACTTCTTTGAAACGGGCAATCAACTCTGAGTCGGTTCTAAGCCCTGGTTGCAGCGTTTCCCACACTTTCTTCTTTGGGTTCAGAACATCATCCGGCTCTCCTTCAAATCCCGGAAACTGAATTCTCTCCCCTACAGGTGCATCTCTTGGTGGTTCCACAAGTTCAACCTGAAATATATAACCACTCAGTTAAACACTTGGTTCAGTGTAATTTCGTTTGTCTCACTCGTTTATGCAATTCCCGTATACCTTGGTGTTTTCACTGTCCGATGCTGCCAGGACCATTGCATGTGACTTGATTCCTCTCATGGCAGCTGGCTTTAGGTTGCAAAGAACACAAACCTTTCGGTCCTGAAAAATGACAACTTGTATTGATTGACAGTGCTAGCATAAACCTTTTTTTATAAACAGCTAGCCAAAAACACACTTAATAAAGTCAAGGGCAAAGGACACTAACTTGCATCTGGTCAAGGGGTATGTATTTAACAAGGCCACTGACAACAGTACGAGGAGCGGCTTCACCAACATCAATCTCTTCCACGTATAGGGAATCTGCACCAGGGTGCTTTTGAACTTTGGTAATAAGCCCCACACGAATGTCTAGCCTAGAAATCGTAATTTCTGCTTCAGGTGCTGGTGCGCCCTTTGATTTCCCTTTCTTTTGGCCTCCCTCTGTAAGAAAGTTAAATGCCCAAGGATTTACAGTAGGTTCAAGCACTGAGACACTTTTAAGGAGAATACATAAATCAGTTCTTAAAGTGATGCATTTAAGTGATATGCAACAATGATGTCACACAAGTAATGTCACTTGATACTCATAATTCTAGGCAATCTGTACAGCTTATAAAATGACGTCACCATCTTACACAATGATATGCAACAATGATGTCACACATTTCAATGATATGCAACAATGATGTACAGCTTAAAAGATGGTGATGCAATGAACATACATGAGGACATATACCCTTCCTTGCCCCAAATAAAATCCCTACTTTGCCCCTTCATTAAAGATAAAACCAAACAGCCGGAATGTAAAAGGAAAATCAGGACATGTAATATTTGACTAGGAATGTATAAACTAGTATCCAAGGAAAGGCATTCAAGGAGTGAAAAGTAGCCCGGGGGCAAAACAAATTCTGTATAAAAATTAAAATAGCATGTTATATTTTAAACTTAATCTTGATTTCAATAATTCAGAGCACGGTGAGAAAACTCAAGCAAAACCAAATTATCTATTTTATTTTGTAACAAAAAAGGTGAAATATGAGTAAAGAGACCTGAAATTTTGGTCTTTTTTAGTAGTGCGGCCGTTTTCTCAGCTTCTGCTTTCTCAGCTCTATCAGCTTGACTCCCAGCAAACTTCTCCTGGTAAAACTCAACCTCTTCATCTTTCTGCATGTCAACCATATATCACTAGTTAATATGTCATCCTCAACAAAAATAGACATAGATTAATAATATCCTCAAGAGAGTGATACATGTAAAATTGTAAAATATATAGGATTAAATTTTAATAAATAACATGATAATTGGATCAGACATTTAATGCATGAAAGAATAAACTTTTTAACATACCAACTCCTTGAATAATGGCTCAGGTTTTCCTATTCTGTGACCTGGAGGTAGAATCTCCCACAGTGTCTTTACTTTGTTAATTGTACCATCAGAAAGAGACAAAGAATCTTCATGCACAAAGTTGAGCTGTTGAAGCATCTGAAAACCCACACGAGGACGTAAGAACCATTGCATGAACAAAGAATATTATTCAAGATAAAGGCTAATTACCTCAAAAGAGACAGATGGCATATATGGCTCTAATAAACAGGCCAGGAGATAGACCAGTCCTGATGCAGTTCTCATGACAACTGCACAAGAATCTTGGTCTTCTTTATAGAGCTTCCAAAATTGGGATTCCTATAACAGTACAACAAGAATACATATTTCAATCCATTTTATAATCTCAGACTTCTCAGTCTCAGAAAATTAAATGACATGATTTGTCTGGACAATTAAATGGTTACCAAAACCACAACTGTACCTGCAAATAAGAATTCCCTTCACTCGAAACTAACATTGCAACTCTCAATCCATCCCTTAGCTTAAGCTGAGTTAAATAGACAAAACATCAATATCAAGAAGAAGAAAGAAATTAGGAATGTAGTAGTAGTGTCTACATAAGTTGAACAGATGAAGAGCCATCACCTTCTCCATATTTTCTATATATAGTTTAACATGTTCTTCAACTTTCTCAGCCAATTTCTTTGTTAAGGCATGTGATCCCGCACTCGGAGGAGCATCAGGGATTAGAGAACCATATCCTTCACCTGTTAAAGAAGAGTTCAGTTTAATCATCTCCTTCAGGCACACATGTCATGGGCTAATCACATCACCTGGGCGTAATTCTCCGGAGAAGAGACAGTCATCGAGTGATGGACCTTATAATATCTAACATGGTATCAAGCCTTAATGTTACCATCTGGATACAGGAAAAAAAACAAAAACTACATCTTCCCACACAAGAAGCAACTTCAAGCCTAAAGCTGGTTTATTGGGGTGTTTGGTATACTTAATTAGTGAGCTTGACTATCCAAATAATACAAGACCACGAAATTGCAAAGCAAATAGACATCGAGTTATGTTTCGCAGCCACAATCTATAACTAACTCTGGCGATTCAGTTCCTAACAAAAATATTATTACACTACATACATGTTCTGACCAATGACCAGGATCCGTTCGGTTGAGAGAAGGTTGAAGGGAATTCATAATTTTCATGCCCGTAACCCCATACTTCCTATCATCTATTAGAGGGAGTTTGAAGAAAAATTCATAATTTCATTCTCATAAACCCATAACCCTCAACCTCAACTTCATCCCCATAAATCCCCTCAACCGAACAGACACTGAGTTCTTTTTAAAATCAACCAAGTTCTTTTTAAAATCAATAGGTGGCATACAAACAAGTAATTCCTGAGTCCTGAGAAACAAAATTTATAGAGCCAAAAAACTAACCTGAAGGTTTTGCTATAAAACTCAAAACACGGTGTACAAAGTTGCCCAAATTAGCCAGGAGTTCACTGTTCAGTCTTGCCTTCAAATCTGACCATTTGAATGTTGTATCTGAGCCCTAAGTGCATGCAAAAGTTTCACCATCAGCAAATTATTTTTACAAACATAAGAATCAATCTATATACTATATTAAAGCCAAAGAATTTACTTCAATGTGGTTCATCCTAACTTATAATATGCCACGTGGCATTTTCTTAGAATTTTGATTTTTTTTAAAAGTTCAATCTATATACTATATTTTAAATGAATTTTCTAAATCTTGTCCAAGGCACAAGACATACAGTAAGTATAACTGATAATCATCAAGAAAAAGTACCTCCGGCCTGTTACTCAGTAAATAATATCTCCAAACTTCTACGGGAATATTAGTGTCCTTGACATCATTACCAAAAACACCCACTCCCTTGCTCTTGGAGAATTTTCCTGGAAACCAATACCCAATAAACTTTAATTGTTGACTGTTTAGCAGGCAATTCTCTTTAATTAGCCCAAACTTTAGGAATCAAAAGGGAAAGATCAGAGTTTGATCTAAGTAATATCCGAGCTTAAGAAAAATAGTACCATTGATAGCATTAGAATAGACTGCTAACCTGCTTCATAGTTCAGGTACTCGGTGACACTGATATTCTTCATCAGTGTCCAGTTCTCCTCAGTACCAAGTTGTGTCGATGGAAACATGACCTACAAATTAACAAGATATATTTAGACTGAACTCCCCACTAGTAAGTGAATTGTCAGAAAAATATCACTTCTTTAGCCCAAAAATCATAATTTCTATAAAATCCAAATTCGTCACATTCAAATCAATTTTTATTGAAGTCTCTAGAGATCCGGCATAGAAAACTTTCTCAACAGTGGAGACAATTTTTATGGGCCATAATGCACACAATACACAGCACTACTTGGTAAGAAAGCAAACACATGTTTAAACATCAGTAAGAAATCTTGCACCAGCAAATACTTACGGTGTGAAAGGGCACATTGTCTTTTCCCATAAACTGATAAAGCTCAACATTTTCAGGATTTTTCCACCACTTCTCCCAGTCTCTTGTGTAGCATGCCGTGATGGAAACATATCCAATGGGTGCATCAAACCAGACATAGAAAACCTATTAATATTACTTAGAACATCAGTATCAGACTATCAGTGTTCAGAGGGGGTCATAGACGAATAACAGAATTCAACCAATGTATGAGGAAAGAGAAAATGAAATATACAACAAATTTCACCAAACCTTGTCTTTAAAATTCTCATGAGGTACAGGCACACCCCACTTCAAATCTCTAGTGATACATCTTTGTCGCAACCCTTCTTTCAACCATGCATTTGTCGCTTGAATAGCATTCTGACTCCAGCATCCTGCCTCTGATGCTTTATTTATGTATTCCACGAGTCTGTCCTTAAGCAACGGCAACTCCAAGAATAAATGATTTGTATCTCGAATTCGTGGGGTTGTTCGGCATACCTGTTATGTGACATATTTAAATTTTTATATATGGCCATCATACACATGACAAGAACGACATAATATAGTATCAAAAAGTTAGAAAACAAATATTTATATAGTTATTCCTTTTGTAAGTACTGATTTACAAAAAAAAAAACGCAGCTTGACGAGATGAATAGAGATTCAACAGGAGGTGGCGTTTCTAAAATAGTGCAAGGTTGTATATCAAATAAATTATAATTTAACTAACAACAAAAATTAGCATCCATGATCAAAATTCATGCATATGAACAAAAAAGCATATGAACAAAAAAACGCAAGATAAATGGCCATACCTTGCATCTAGGTTCTTTTAATTCTGTTGGATTCAGAAGCTTGCCACAATTTTCACATTGGTCACCTCTGGCAGAGTCATAATTACAACCTTCTGTAGGACATGTACCTTCCACCAGACGATCAGCCAAGAATTTTTCACACTTGTCACAATAAAGCTGCATAATTATTCAAGAACTGAATTATGAATTGCAGTATTAGAGTTATCAGTCATACAACACATCAAAAGTTCCTTCTACAAAAAATTGAATCAACGGGCCACATTAGGTAACCTGTTGCATGGTGTTCTCAGAAAGCCAGTTGTTATCCAACAGCTTCTTAAAGATTGCTTGACAAACTTCCGTCTGCTCAGGAGCTGACGTTCGGCCAAATTTATCAAAGCTGATGCCAAACCATTCATACACTTCCTTGTGAATTGCGTGGTATCTACGAAATACATCCCCCACAAAACATAAGAGCAAAACTTACTACAAGACATCTTCACAAATAGAGAACAGTTTTCTTATTGCATACATTCATCACCAAGCAGGCAGCCCGTTGCCCAGTTTTACCATAAACTATTATTAGAGTAATTTACATATAAAATAAATCCAAAACTCGTTGTAAGTCATGCATGAATTGGAAATTCGCCTTCATCAAAAATGAAAAATCTGAAACTGGTGATAAGTGATCAAATACCCTCATTGATGGTTTACTGGACAATAGTTACTTCAAGAATCAGACTAGTGCATACCAAAATAAGGAAGAATCAATTTAGAGACCGTAAACACCAAATAAAAACAGGAAAGAAAAAAAAAAGTAAGATTGAAAGACAATACTTGTCGCAAATCTCCTTGGGAGAACACTTCTCCTCCATGGCCTTAGTCTCGGTGGCAGTCCCATACTCGTCCGTTCCGCAAACATATATGGTGTTATAGCCTCGAACCCGGCAGTATCTGGCAAACACATCGGCGCTCAGAACACCTGAAAAGCAGTAAACACAAAGAAAATTAAGAATTAATTACAAAACCCGATTTTCAGAAACAGATTGAATAGAATTAGTCTAGAGAATAATTACTCACAGCCGATGATGTTGCCGAGGTGGGGAACGTTGTTAACATAGGGCAAAGCACTAGTTATCAGAATGTTTCGTTTCCCAGGCACAGGAAGTATTGGAGCCCTCCCGCCGTCGCAACCATTATTGTTGAGATGGCTCATCTTGTCACTTCCTTCACCAACTCAACACCCAATCGCAGTTGTTCAACCAAACTTATTTCAGCTCTATAACCAAAATCGGAAATGGAGAAACAGAGAGGAGGGTTTTTGTGACAACAGCGGCGACCTTAGGGTGTTGTAGGCAGGCAGGAATCTCATTTATTTGGCACCTGATCCTCCATTTTATCCCTAATTACAATTTTAGACATGTATAAAAAAATTCTTATGTGCGACTTTGTTAATTTCAAAAGTTTATCGTATTATATTTGCAAGACCGGTTCTCTCTTCTTGTGAATCTCATTAAAAAAAATTAATGTATTATCTAATTGACGTAATTTGAGTTGTTTTGATCTTGTATTTGATGCGGTAAACTTACTAGGGTTAGATTTTATTTAAGTAACATAACGTAAACAAATCATTAATATAAATAGGGTATTATTCAAGTAAGGCCCATTATTGCGGTACGGCCGTGCGGCCGTACCGCAGGGCGACACGTGTCCCAAAAAAAAAAAAAAAAAAAAAATTTTTTTTTTTTTTAAACGAGTAAAAGTAATAGTTTAATTTTTTTTTTTTTTTTTTTTATTTTTTTTAAAACGAGTAAAAGTAATAGTTCAAAACTTATTATGGAATAGTTCATAACTTATAAAAGGATAGTTCATGAATTATAATAGAATAGTTCATAGTGTAAAATTTATAAAGGATTGAAAGTAATAGTTCAAAACTTATTAAGTAATAGTTCATAACTTCTAAAAGCATAGTTCATGAATTATAATAGAATAGTTCATAGTGCAAAATTTTAAAGGAGTGAAAGTAATAGTTCAAAACTTATTATGGGATAGTTCATGAATTATAATAGAATAGTTCATGAATTATAATAGAATAGTTTAAAGTGCAAAAATTTATAAAGGAGTGAAAGTAATAGTTCAAAACTTATTATGGGATAGTTCATGAATTATAATAGAATAGTTCATGGATTATATTAAAAAGTAATAGTTCATGGATTATATAGGAATAGTTCAAAGTTTATAGGATAATAGTGCATAAATTATAACATGGTAGTTCAAATAAATTTTCATTAGTTTCCGTAAAAAAAAAAAAAAAAAAAAATCGTTTCAGAAAAGAGAAAAAAAAAAAAAAAAAAAATATATTTTTTTTTTTTCGGGACACGTGTCGCCCTGCGGTACGGCCGTACGGCCGTACCGCAATAAAAGAGCCTTACCTGAACATTAACCAATATAAATATACTAAAGTAGATGGTGTTTATATTTAAAGAATTTAAAATAGAGTTCTTCTAATTAAAGTTAAAAACTTTTTTTTTTAAATTATCAAATTAAAATCTATTTTATCTATTATATATTATATATATATATACTAAAAGAGAGTACATATTTGGATGATGTGGCGCACTGTGTAATCAAATGAAAAATGGAGCTTCACAATTTTTTAGCTAATAAATCTTTATTTTTTAAGTCATAATATTTTTTTTATTAAACTAATAGTCTCTTCTTCAAAGATTGTACGTATTTTTTTTGGATATTCTCCAACTTTTTAATCAATTAATAAATTACACATTGTAGCCAAATTTGTTATTCTTATAAAAAAAAAGTAAGTAACTTTTTGTAAGTTCAACAGAATTATTTTTTCAACTGTCGATTTTTTTAAAAAAAATTTGATCAGATTTATTTTTAAAAATATCTATATTTTATTTATGTTTTTTTTACAAATACTTTTCACAAAATCTAAAGGTAAAATTTTGTAAGTTCAATTTTTTTTCTTTACAAAATATTTATTAGTGATAAATTAAATAAAATATTTAATTTGATTTTTTTTATTATAAATATATCCTTAGTTCTCACGTATAAAACTTGATGTCATTTTAGTCACAACATATGAAATGATATCATTTTATTTAAACACATCAAATATATAAATATACCCGCACAAGATGCGGGGTATAAACTAGTTATTTATAACAACTAAATTTAAACCAAATCTTCCAATTTTTTTTACAAGCATAACAAATCAAAGTATTTTTTTGTCAAATTAGTTAAATAAGCCTTATCAAGACTTCTCTCTAGTAATTAGGCTCATGTTATAAATACCTTCCAACTTCATTTTAATGAAAGTGGTAAAAATTGAAAGGTACACAAAAATTGAAAAGGGCCTATTTGGCCAAATTCTTTCTTTTTTTGAAGGATTTTTTTTTAATTTATTTTTGAAGAATTATAAGCTCAATCTATTTACATTAAAATATTTTTAGGGATTTTGTTATCCCATCGAATATCAAGTAAGGCTGATAGTTTGATAACTTGTGTGTCATTGATCTACTACTTTCCGGGAGACCGTACTATTTTTGTGGTTTGCTAAATATTTTGATTATCAAGTAAGGTTGATAGTTTGATAACTTGTATATATAGAGGGTTTGAATATTAAACAAATCATATATTTCTTGACTTTTTTGCTAAGTTGAAGTATAATTTTTAAAGAAAATTGTCTAAGTAGTACCCTATCTTTTGGGCTGATTAAACTTTAGTACCCATCCTTTTAACTATCAAAATGGTATCTCATCTACTGACCCCGACCGAAGATTAGTATATACAGTACTGTACACATGTTAAATTCTAAGAACGGCGTTAACTGTGAGGGGTATTTTTGTCCATGAACCTTTATGCCTTAAATTTCCAACGGTTAAATAACAAAAACCGCTAACCACTTTCTTCCGGATAGCACTTATGTGTAAATACAATATTGTAGAGGGTTGCCTGTGTAATTATTATAAATACGTTGGTTATTTATATGACCGCTCAGTTAATGAAAACCCTAAGAGGAATTTATCATAATCTCACATGGTATTAGAGGTTCTCGTTCCTCAAACCCTCTTCCGCTCTTTCTAACCCTAACGGCCGTTTTTCATTTCTGCCGTTCCTCCCCTTTTCAAACGTTATTCGATGACTACTGAACGGAAACCTTCGTTCCATTCCGCTCTTGGAATCTCCAACATCAAGAACAATATTACCCTCGTCCTTGACCACGACACTCCGTATACATCTTGGGTTACTCTTTTTCGCGTCACTGCGAAAGCTCACAACGTCCTCGACCACATCGATGAGAAGATTCCCAAACCTACGGATATTGATGATTCATTATGGCTTCAAGTCGACACAGCGGTCCTTCAATGGATTTACAGTACGGTCTCCCGGAAAATCCTATTGCAAATCCTCGACTCTGATGATACTGCACTTCAGGCTTGGAATCGAGTCAAAGATATCTTTCAAGATAACAAAAACACTCGGCTGTCTATCTTGAACACGAGTTCTCGAATTGTAAGTTATCTGGATTTTCCTCCATTAAAGCTTATTGTTTGCAACTTAAGTCTCTAGCAGATCAACTCAAAGGCGTCGGATCACCCGTTCCTGACACTCGACTTGTGCTTCAACTCATTTCGGGATTACCTGCTGAATATAATGGGGTGGCCAGTTTTATTCAACAAACTGATCCGCTCCCGTCTTTCACCAAGGCCCGTTCTCAGTTGCAACTCGAAGAAACTCGAATGGCTTCCCAAAATTCAGTCGGTTTAACTAGCAATGCCATAGCCGCCGACTCTCGCGCTCCACCTCCAAGATCGCCGGCGCCACTCTCTGCCGACTCCTCTACGACAGCCTTCGACCGGAACAAGCAGCGCCGAGGCCGGAGTCGCCGAGGCAAGTAACGCAGCAACAACGGCAGCTCCAATCAGCCGGGGAGATTTGTTTGGCACCTTGCGCGTGGTTGGCTGCCTCTAGCCCAATCCAGTCCGGCCCATTTCCCCAGCGGCCCACCTGCCTTCAATTGGACCCAGTCTGGCCCACTACAGCAGTACAGGCCGCCCTGTCCCTTTCCCCAGCAGCAACAGGAAGGCCTTCTTGGGTCGGGACCTGGCAGTCCGTTTCCTCAGGCCCATCTAGCTCATTCCTATCAGCCCATTGCTCTAGATCACTCCTTTGCCACTATGTCTTTGAATCCGACGGACAATAATTGGTACATGGACACAGGAGCCACATCACACATGACTCATACTCCAAGTATACTCTTGTCTATTTCGTATAATGGTCCATCAAATTCGATAATTGTTGGAAATGGCATGCGTATTCCTTCTACAGGTATTGAAGAAACCATTTTTCCCACCACCAAACAACCATTACGCCTATCCAATGTTCTCATTACACCAAAAATAGTTAAAAATCTCGTTTCCGTTAGACGTTTCACTCCCGATAACCGTGCTAGTGTTGAGTTTGATCCGTTTGGTTTTTTTGTGAAGGATTTGCAAACGGGGACCATTCGCCTGAGATGCAATAGTTCCGGGGAACTTTATCCTGTCACATCTTCTTCCCAAGTCCACGCCCTCTCCGTCGAGTCGCCACATCTTTGGCACGATCGTCTAGGACATCCTGGAGCTCCTGTTCTAGATTTTCTTCGCATTTCTTCTTTATTTCGTTGTAAAAAGGAGAAATTTTCCTCTCTATGTCATGCATGTCAACTAGGAAAACACATTAAACTTCCTTTTGAACGATCTTTTATCACTACTTCCGCACCTTTTGATATCATTCATAGCGATCTTTGGACCTCACCTATTGAAAGCAAAGAAGGTTTCAAATACTATCTTCTATTTCTTGATGATTTCTCCCATTTTTTATGGGTTTTTCCCATCAAATTTAAATCCTAAGTGTTTGATCTATTTGTGCGGTTTCACTAGTTGGTTAAAACTCAGTTCAATTGTGCTATTAAATCTTTTCAATGCGACATGGGTAGAGAGTTCAACAACTCTAATTTTCACAACTTCTTCATCACTAACGGAATTAATTTCCGTTTTTCGTGTCCTTACACTTCCCCTCGAAAGGGTAAAGCTGAACGTATCATTCGTACCATCACAAACATGATTCGTTCACTTATATTCCATGCGTCTCTTCCCGTTTCTTTTTGGCCCCATGCCTTAGAAACATCCGGCTACCTCCTCAACATCCTACCCTCCACCACAATTCAAAATCGGTCACCCACCCAAGTGTTATACTCTGTAACACCATCCTACGATCACCTCCGTGTTTTCGGTTGTCTTTGTTTTCCAAATCAAAGCGCAACAATCTCACACAAACTCCAACCCCGCTCCTCCCCTTGTGTCTTTCTTGGGTATCCGAGTCATCATCGGGGGTATAGATGTTTAGAGCTTTCCACAAATAAAATTATTATTTTGCGTCATGTCACTTTTGACGAATCTTCTTTTCCTTTTGCCACTATTTGCTCCAAACGGTGTGTGCAAGCTTTAAATTTATAACCCTAGATGTAAGCTTAAAACAAGGATGCGAACCCGCAGTGTACGGGTCAATCATAGTAAAAAGCAAAGAATTCCAGGGGTCGATCACAGGGACTTAGTGAAACAAAGTCGGAATAGGTAAGCTATGTAATTACTAACCACAGAAGCGATTAAAACAATCAAAGATGATAAAAAGTCAATTAAGGGAATATGCAATTCTAGGGATTAAAGCATCTAGTTGTGGTTCCAACTCAAGATCTAAAGATAAGCGGACAAAGCTGAGATTTTGCAAAGGGAAGGTGTTTCTAAAGTGGAATAGATCACCGGGTAAGTCTCACTACTCACTACTCCCAAACCGTAACTCCTATTACCGGGTAAGTCTCAAGGAATTAAGGGAAAGAACTATAACCTCAAACTAACACTCCAACTAAGGGAATAGAATCAACCTTTACTAGGTAAGTCTCAGGCTAACTCACAAAGATGGAATGAAAGCACACTCAAACCCCAATAAAGGATAAACCTTTATTACCTATACTTATGATCTTGGGTAAACAAACAAAGAAATTACCGGGTAAGTCTCATCCTAGGCTTGCATTGAACCAGGAAAGGTATAATAAGAATAGAATTTGGCAAACTCTAACACTTAACTCTCAGTTTTGGATCAGATAAGTCACCTCGGTCAGAAGAATTCCACCCCGACCGAGATGTTCATCGACTGAGCGAGATGCTTTAGGTTAAGGATAAAGACTCGAGCTTTCAGGGTCCTACTGTGATTAAGATTATTCTATCATTGTTTTTCCCACAACCTTCTGCCAATCACCCTAGAATCACACAAGGAAATTAGCCACTCATCATCATGAAAGTAATAATCAAATATATGGGAAGAAAGAGAATAATTGAACAAGAAAACCTTAAGAGAAAGGCTTCAATAACTGAATCAATTATCAAACAACAAGCGTTCCTTGGATCAAAATCCAACAAGACAATCAACAAAGAAGGGAATCTAAGGAAATCTTACAAAACCCTTCACAAAGCTATGAAAGCTATAAACTTTCTTCCTTCAACCTTCAAAAAGGTTCTTCAAATCTCCCAACTATAGTGGGATAAAACGGCTGCTCTAGGCACGATCGGTGGTATAACATGATGTGAATTTGTGGGAAATCCAACCCTTTTTATAGGAAAATTACCCTCCAAAGATAAGATATCTTAGAAAGATCTTTTCCCATAAAAATAGGTAAAATATATGGGCTAATTTATCTTCTTTCTTTTAGATATCCAGCCTAAAAATATAAGATCCTCTTTCCAAATATAAAAGATCTCAGCCAAGAATAAAATATCCTTGCCGCGTCCAAGGTGTTCGCCTCGGTCGAGTCAACTCCTTTGGATCACCTCAGTCGAGGTGACTCTGTAGTCAACCGAGGTGAATCACAACTGAATGTGAAATCTCTAGATCTGGTCCAAAGTGAATCTCTAATCCAATTTCATGATTCCTGGATTCTTCCTTAAGCTCCTGAATGTAGCTCCAATGACTCCTTAGTTCCTTTTGCTCCATTTCAGTCCAAAATGTGCCATTTTTCCTACGATTACAACGAAACTTGGTATAGACCTCGATTCCCGCAAAGGTAGATGAAACGACAATATAATCACATAATATACATCCAAACATGCAGATTATCGAAGATAAAACGTCTAAACAAGTCCCAAAATATAGACCATAATTCATGCTATCAAAATACCCCATACTTAGCCCTTGCTTGTCCCCAAGCAAGTTCCGAATATAAAATACAAGATAGAATGGATTATAAGTCATGAAGATCAATGAAAAGGTCTTTCAAAACATTTTAATGGTGTGCTACAATCATAGATCACTCTAAGAGAATGCTTCATGGAATTTAAAATCAAGATATGCTTAAAACATTTTATAAATATAAGAAAGTTGTTCATCTTTGCATAAAATCATAGAATGCATAATAATTCATAATCATCAAAATTAATCATGTATAATCCAGTTTAAACCACCAAGTCAATCAACAAGCTCGAGGTATCAAGGGCTTCCCAAAAGAAAGGTCAAGAAACGTGTAAGGTAGGGATGTATAGAAGGTAATGTGGTGCTAGAATCCGGAAAAAGGATATCACTTCACTTTCACTTGACTTTCAACATCTTCCACCAATAAGCTTTGCTTATTTCACACTTTTCCTTTTTTACTTTACTTTTTGGGATGCATGGACAGAGGTGCACAATAACCGAAGCCTAGGAAATCAGCAATCATCAATTTCTCGAGATGCCTCAAACCCTTGATGCACATACCATGACCCGTTAGGAATATCGCTCAATCCGACTTTGGCAAGACACAAACACCCGACTATGTGAATGGTGCCGAGTTACTCATCATCATGATTGACTTCCCCAAACCTATTTATTACTTTCTAACACTTTCACTTCCAGCCAACTTCTCAACTTTTCTTTCACCTGCTTTTCACTTGCTTGCTTCCAAATTTCCTGGATAGGTAAAGGGAGACAAATATGTATATGAGGGGTTAAGCATGATCAAGAAGAAGAAGAAAAAAAAATGAAATGCCTTGGTCTTTCCAGGAAGAAAGTGAGAGAACTCATAATGTGGTGTCAACCTTCAAATTCAACATAATTTGGATAAAAACAAAGCATTAAACATGCCACAAATTTCAAACAAAGCATTTAGCAACTTAAACATATTATAAAACCCTTCAAACATATAAAGATTTCAAAACCAGTCAGCAAACAAAATCTTCACTGAGATCACATGAAAAGAAGCACAAAAATCGTTTCGAAAACTCTCAGTTTGGAAAACCACCTCGGTCGAGGTGTTCTAAGTCAACCGAGGTGGTCAACCTCGTTTGGCCAGAACCATCCCGGTCGAGGGCAAATTTTTTTTTTTTTTTTTTCTGTCCAGTTTTTTGACGTTTTTCTCAATCAAATAACCTGTATGCATGCATGTAATCTCAAATGAGCAAACAGAGTAAAATAAGATCATAAATATCCATCAAAGTAGCATACAATCATCCATAGTCAAGTAATACATAAAATACCCCTTACTTGGGACACATTGTCCCAATGGGTCAAAATAATTCTAGAAAATAAAGTACTCACCGGATATAGCTGAGCTGCATAATAAATAAAGATAGAAAATCCTGCAAGCTCTCAATAATCACGATCCGGTGGTGGTGGTGGTGGCACATACGGATACTGGGATGGGTCAAATGGATAACCCATGGCATGCTCAAACTGGATCTCCACCATCCGTCGCTGATAGTGCTGGCCCTCTAGCATCTGATGAGTCCAGCTCTCGATCTCTCGGCGCTGGTCGTCAAATCTCTCCTGGATGTCTACAATCAGGGCAGCATAGGAGTCTATCATCTGCTCGATGAGGTCATCGATCCGACGGTGAGCATTTGGATCCCTCTGCCGGCGTACCCTACGCCTAGCGGGACGTGCTGGTGTTGCAGCCGACTCGGTCTCAGTCTCGTCATCATCCAAATCGATGACCGGCGCACTAGTCCCAACAGTATCCGTGCCTGTATCCATAGGAACACCACCATCCTCATCATCATCAGCCTCCTCAACCTCATTCTCCTTAGTTGGTGCAGCTGCCGCCTCTTTAGCATCCTCCATAAACGGGATCCACGCAGTCTGCTAGTAATGTGAATCAAACACGGAGAACTGAGCTGACCATCTGATCCCTTGCGGTGCAGTCGGCTCCCATGGCATCGCCACATACGACGTAGTGAGTCCTCGGGGAACCAGTATCCTCCGAGTGATCATCTCCTAAAGTCCAAGCGGCTTGGCAGCCGCCAACATGGTACAAGCACTGATGTCCATATCCATGTAACTCGCTATATGAGTCACAATACCTCCACAACAGATGTCGCCCTTCGCCTTTGCCTTGATCTTATGTAGATCCTCTACCAGCATCAATCCAAAATCTGGGATCCCTCCCGTCATCATGCAGTATAAGCTCAGAAGCTCCCCCTGTCTGACCTTCTGGGGCGTCTCAGTACGCGCCAGAAGAGTCTCACTGAATATCCTGTGGGCCAGTCTGAAAGCAAGATGAAATATAATCCGCTCCCTGGAGTCTCCAGGTCGCCATCTGTCTGCATGCTCAACCACGTGAGCAATCTGTCCCCAAAACTCCCTAGCTACAGCTCGGGAGGGAAAATCAGCAATATTCGGGATGGGGAAGCCAAAGATGTCCCGCCAGTGATCTAAGGGAACCAGGTAGTTCCGGTTCATCAACCGGTACTTCATTGCGCGCTCGGTAGGCAGGTAGGTAAAGGAGCTGACAAACTCCAATGTAGGCTCTAAATATGCCGGAGCTCTGATCTCTGTGAACTGCTCCAGCCCCACAGCAGAAATCATACGCCTCAAATCATCATCGACATAGAGGCAGTCAAAAGCTGAAATGTCCAGGAAGCGGGGTGCAATCATTGGACGGGCCGCTATGCGGTCATAATCGACCTGGTGTCGCTCGTGGATCACCGGTCTAGTACGGCGGGAAGTAGAAGATGGGGAAGGAGAAGATTTGTCCCTCAGGACCAACTGTCTTTCAGAACTCATCTTTCTATAATCTGTCAGGTCACCTCGGTTGCTCTGACAACCCTGTAGAACACCTCGGCCGAGGCGCAGGCCGACTGGACCGAGGCGTAGAGCTGTTCGATCGATTCCCTCAAAAATCCAATTCTTTTCGCCCAAAATCACTACCACAGGTTCCTATGGGGTACTTAATCGTTTCTTCAACAAATGTAGGGGCAACCAAAGCCCTGAACGAGAGAAAACAGTGAAAAATAGAAGGTTAGGGTTTATTTCGATTTTTACCCCGATTCGGTCGATTGGCTCGTTCTTTCTGCAGATTGGTACTTGCAACAAAATCCTCTACTCTTTCTTCTCAGTTTAGGAGCAAGAATTGTCGAAAACGAGCGAAGAACGAAGGATCGAGGTGAGAAGTGTGCCGCGGTCGAGGAGAGGGTAAAGAGAGGAGAGAGAATTCTTCAGCCCCTTTTATACCCTTTTCTGGAACTGCTGTCACCTCGGTCGAGGTGGTCTCGACTGTACCGAGGTGTACGGACCAAGGTGGATCTTCAGAAACCCTAGTCGCCTCGGTTGCTCAAGAATCATCTCAGTCGAGGTGTTGTGACATCAACCGAGATGTGGCTCAGTCAAACTCCGTCTTCTCAATTTCTCGAACTTCTGTCCTTCTAGTTGTGCTCCTGGGTTGTATTCCTTCCTTAGATGTCACCTGTTGTGTGTCTAGGATGTCAAAAACAAAACAAAGCAAAGCAAAAGCAAACTATCTATGCTGGACTAGAAAAAGGGAAAAGAAAACAATACCTTGGGTTGCCTCCTAAGAAGCGCTTGATTTAAGGTCGCTAGCTGGACCGTACTGCATCTCTCATGCGTGATGGGAGGTATCCTCACCCCATACTTCATCTTCATCATGGGGTGAGATAATTAAGTCTATCAAACGCTCCAACAAGTGCAAGTGCTCATCGGGGAATGAATCGTCTATGGGCGGGTCGTCCTTTTCGCGTGAAGATGGAGGTAGCCGGCTGAGGTGGTCCGCAACAGAATTTTCGGATCTCGTCTTATCGCGGATCTCTAGGTCAAACTCTTGAAGCAAGAGAATCCATTGAATAAGGCGTGGCTTGGCATCTTTCTTAGCAAGCAAGTAACAAATGGCTGCATGGTCGGTGTAGACAATGACTTTCGCTCCTACTAAGTGTTAGCATGAAATATTGTGATATTTTAGGCACGTTTTCTAAACGTATTTGATTCATATTGATAGTCTTTGATTGAACTTTGTGCATATGTGAGCTAGTATTACCTATATTGTCGATATGGATGTCTACACTAGTTCTATGTTGATTATAGGTGATTTGGAGCTATTTCCGAACGGAATCGAGCAAAGAAGAGTTGATTTGATATGTCCATGGATTAAGGGCATTCTTAGGAGCAAATTGGAGTTTTAGCTTGAGGAATGCACGAGGCTAGGGAAGAATCACATTCTTGCCCTAAACCACGCTCTAAAATACGGCCGTACTACAAACCACGCTCAGTTCCACGGCCGTGGAACCTTGCAAGAGAAGCGTGATGCATTCCAGTAACTATTACGGTCGTGGAATATATGATGCAAACCGTGACCTAATCCACGCCCTAAATTACGGTCGTGGAAACTTCCACGACCGTGATCTTGGCGAATCTTTTCGCCACACTTTGAAGCCACGATCTTTTGAAGGTTGGGCCGGGCCGATATTTTATCTTGCCCTATAAAAAGACGGACGAAAGGAGATTCCGTCATCGACGCTTAGGATCGTTTACGCCCGCTACCTCATTTTACACCGTCGCTTGGAAGCATTGATCATCTCATTGGAGATCGAATTTCGCATCGGGGAATTGCCCTAATCTCGCACTTTTGGTGGAGATTGCTGCTGTTGAGATTTCCGGATTGGCGGAAGATCGAAGCTTTTGGAAGATTTTGCAAGAAGATCTCTCTTCTTGTTTAGGTTTGATTTGGAAAACGGATTGACATCCCGTTTTCCCTTCTTTCCTAAGGTTGTGATTGTTTACTCTATTTTGACTCCTTTGACAACACTCGTTCTTGATTGTGACTTTGAGATTGGTTTGAAGATTATTGAAAGTTCTTGAAAGTTTTCATCTTTTTATCTTTTAATTCTTGAATTGATATCAACATGACTGTTATTGGCTAAAAACCCTTAACAATTCTAAGGTGAAGGGTTGATAGTTGTGGCTTAGATGATGATAGATCGATCGCAAACAGATTAGACCCTGAGAGTTAGAGAAAATCGTCGACAAACCATAAATTACGGCCTGTTCTTGAGTCCACGACCGTGGAACACCAAGAACTAACCGTAATTTCTCCTAAATCTACGAGCTTGCTTTTACTTTAATCCAAAGTTAAAGATTTGCTTTAACTTAGTTTAGACTTGTCTTTTCTAGGTGGTGGTGAAGCCTCAACAACCTCTACCTCGATTGCGAGTGTCACAACCTCAATCGGTTAAGTTAGTCTTGATCTTTGGGTTATAAGTTTGGGTATTTGACATAAATTCTCATCTTTAGAATCTTCAAAAACCTGTATAGAGAGTGTCTTGTAGGTGAGTTACATAAGGTTTTTGGAACTTCACCGTACGATTACCTTACATTAGTATACCTTTGCATATCTCAACTCTGTCTTTATATCATTAAGTATATCTTGAATCGATTGCCACAGCTGGATACTTGGATCTTTAGGATTGTTGTTTTCCCAATATTTGCAAAACTCTCATATTTACTCGCTTGATAATCTGCAATCGAATTTGTTCCCACCCAAATCCCTGTGTTCGATACTCTGGAATTCTTGCTTAGCTACGTCGATCCGTACACTGCGGATTCGCTGCTTGATTCTAGTTTTATAAATTTAAAGCTTATTTGCACACACCTTTAGGGGCGAACAAGTTTTTGGCGCCGTTGCCGGGGATTTGGTTTCGGCCGAATTCGGTAGCCAGTTGTCAAGCTTGGGAGCTTGCTCTCATTATTTGATATTACTTTGAGTGCATGCGCAGGTCTAGGAACACCGAAGATCTCTTACCTCTTGATCAAGAGCTAGAGAAAACCTTGAGGCAAAAGCGCAAGGAAAAGAAGATGGCCTAAGAACACGATCGTGATCTTCAAACGGAGTTGGCGGAGAAGGAAGCTCAACTCCAATGGAACGAGAACCTCCGCCGGGATGAAACGGATCGTCATCAATCTGAAGTTAGCAAACTGCAAGATGCGATGTTCCAAATGAGGATGGAGTTAAGCGACCTTAAGAATAAAGGAAGCAAGAAATCCTCAAGGAGGGGATCAAGAACTAGAAGAAGAAGCCACTCGTCCGCTGATGATAGTGACTCTTCCATGCCACCGTTAGAGGAGATTGATCCCACGATCAATATGAATCCTTTCCATCCACAAGGAGCTGCTAATCGCCGCATTCCACCTAGGAATGTGAGGGTCGAACGTGTGGATAATGAGCCAAGAACTCTTGGCCAGCGGATGGATCCAACACAACAACCATGCCGCTTGGGCGTGAATTTTGATGCTGAAGATGTGCAAGGGTTTAGCTTTAACCCTCAAGTTATTACTCTTGTTCGCCAAAACCAATTTGGCGGTACAAGCGCTGAATCTCCACATCAACACTTGCAAAACTTTGAGTGTATGATGGAGATGATGAGACCGAAGAATGCTACCACCAACAGCTACAAGCTCAAGCCTTTCTTCTTCTCCTTGAAGGGGAAAGCGTTATCTTGGTATCAAGCTCTTCCTAGTGGGAAACTAGATACATGGGAAGACCTTTCCGCGGAGTTCCTCACCAAATTCTTTCCGCCTTCCAAAATGGCGGAACTTAGAGGTAAGATTAATGCTTTTTCCATGAGACCTAACGAAAGTTTGTTTCAATCTTGGGAAAGGTTTCAGGATTTGCTCTTGGATTGCCCTCATCATGGCATATCCAAGCTTGCCCTACTAGAGATTACTACAAGGGGCTGGATGCGGGAACGCAATTTAACCTCCAATCCCTCTCATGTGGAACGTTCATGGACATGAGAGAAGATGACGCTTGGGACTTCATCGAGAAGCAAGCAAGAGTCATAGAGAAGTATTCCCACCGGAAAGTGGAGGGAAATCGTGTGGAGCAAGGAGCAAAGCTCACACATGAAGCCCAGAATCAGATTTTCTCCCTCAACAATGAGATCAAAGAGTTGAAGGAGGCTATCAAGACCAACTTCCCAAAGCAACAAGGGAAAGATGTTGGTTATTTGGGCAACAACAATAACCGGAACAACAACCGGAATAATAACTGGAATGGAAACAAAAACAATCGGAACAACGATTGGAACAACAATAGGGATTCAAACAACAACAATTGGCGCTCAAATCAACAAAATTCCGGTAACTCTTACCCTTCCAACTCAAATTCACTAACTCCACCTTCCTCTTCCTCTACTCCTTTGAAAAGCCAGGGGCAATCATCTAATTGAGGAAACACTTCGGGGAAGGAGAAGCCCGATCCCATATTGGAAACGATTCTGGGAAAGCTTCAAGGGTTGGAGAACCGCCTCATCAAGGTTGATGATCAAGTCTCTAAGGTTGACAAAGCTCAAAAAGTTTTGGAAAACCAAATGTTCAACCACGCGGAGGAAGTTCCTAGAAATCAAGGGAAACTTCCAGGAAAGACGGAGGACAACCCTAAGGGAAGGGTGATGGCGATTACAACTAGGAGCGGAGTGACTACCACCGATCCGCAACCTACGTTCGTTGAAGTCCCCGTAGAAAAGGACAAGGAAAAGGGGAAGGAGAAGGAAGATGTCTATGTTCCTCCTCCAGCTTACAAACCTCCCCTACCATTCCCTCAATCTAGAGCGCGAGCGCGCCTAGACAAACAATTCGGTAAGTTCATAGAACTCATGAGTAAGCTGCATATTAATATACCCTTCATTGATGCTATTGTAGGTATGCCGGCTTATGGTAAGTTCTTGAAGGAGCTCCTCTCCAACAAGAGGAAGCTAGAAGATTTTGGTGAGGTCAAGATGAGTTCGGATTCTTCGGATCTCATCAAGACCATGAAGGAGAAAATGCCCCCAAAGTTGAAGGATCCGGGGACATTTTGCATTCCCATTGGAGTGGGAGATGTCACATATGACGCTTTATGTGACTTAGGAGCAAGTGTGAGCATCATACCACTTGCATTGTGTAGGAAGATCGGTTTAGGCGACCCTAAACCGGTGAAGATGACGTTATACATGGCGGATCGATCCATCACTCACCCCGTCGGTATTGTAGAAGACGTCCCGGTCAAGCTAGGTAAATTCTTTGTCCCTATTGATTTTGTCGTGCTTGACATTCCTGCAGATAGTCCGGTCCCGATCATACTCGGAAGACCGTTTCTTGCAACTTCCGGCTGCATGGTCGATTGCAAGAATGGAAGACTCGCTTTTGATATTGGAGAAGAGAAAGTAGAGTTCGTTCTTTCCACTCTAGTGAAGGAGCCGATCTTCGACGAGGATATTTACGATGTCCAAGATGAAGAAGGTTTATCTAGGGAAGAGGTAAGTGTGATTCTCTTTAACGATCCTTTACAAAAAGTCATTACCATGAGTCTAACAGATGTAGGGGAAGAAGGAGAGTGCAAAGAGGAAATTGAAGCCTTAGAAGCACAAGAAGAGATGCATGAAGTGGAGTTTGAGAAACTCCACGATGAGGCTGAGAATGTTAGAATCCACGGTCATACCCTGTATTCCACGACCGTGGATTTCACAACCAAAATCGACCTCCATTCCAGGGGATTACACGGCCGTGGAACATATGGAGAGCCCGTAATTCTGACCGTGGAAGAGGGTGATCGGCATACTTCTTCAACTTCTTTTGATTCTTCTCCAACTCACTCAACACCCTTAGAAACTTCTAAGGAAACGTCGGATGCTCCTCAAGGATCATTGGAAGCTCCGAAAGTGATGGAACTCAAACCGCTTCCTACTCATCTAAGGTACGCTTTTCTAGGATCTAATTCTACCTTTCCGGTTATCGTTAGTTCCGAACTGAGCATAGATGAACATGAGCAACTCATGATTGTCCTTAGGAAACATAGAAAAGCCATAGGCTATACTATTGAGGACTTAGTAGGAATTAAACCCTCCCTATGTATGCATAAGATACTAATGGGGGAGGACTTTAGAACTTCAAGACAACCTCAAAGGCGGTTGAATCCAACCATGAAGGAGGTTGTCAAGAAGGAAATTCTTAAACTTCTTGATGCAGGTATCATCTATCCTATCTCCGATAGCAAGTGGGTGAGTCCAGTTCAAGTAGTTCCGAAGAAGGGAGGAATGACGGTCATCACTAACAAGAACAACGAACTCATTCCTACCCGAACCGTGACTGGATGGCGAATGTGCATAGACTACCGCAAGCTCAACAACGCAACGCGGAAGGATCACTTTCCATTGCAATTCATCGATCAAATGCTTGAAAGGTTAGCACAACATTCACATTTTTGCTACCTTGACGGTTATAGTGGTTTCTTTCAGATTCCGATACATCCGGATGATCAAGAGAAGACCACATTCACGTGCCCTTGGGGTACGTTCGCCTATAGAAGAATGTCGTTCGGGCTTTGCAACGCCCCAGCCACCTTTCAACGGTGCATGATGGCCATCTTCTCCGAATACGTAGAGGAAATCATGGAAGTCTTCATGGACGACTTCTGCGTATACGGTTCCTCTTTTAACGATTGCCTTTCTAACCTTTCTCTTGTTTTGCAAAGATGTGAAGACACTAACCTAGTTCTTAATTGGGAGAAGTGTCAATTCATGGTTAAGGAAGGAATCGTATTAGGTCACTTAGTCTCTAATAGAGGGATAGAGGTAGACAAGGCTAAGATAGAGACCATAGAGAAACTTCCTCCCCCAATTTCGGTGAAAGGGATAAGAAGTTACCTAGGACATGCTGAATTTTATAGACGTTTCATTAAGGACTTTTCTAAGATATCAAAACCTCTCACTAATCTATTGATGAAGGATGCGGTTTTTGAGTTTTCGCAGGAATGTTTGGATGCGTTTAACACCATTCGGCAAGCTCTAATTTCAGCACCTATTATCCAACCTCCGGATTGGACTCTCCCCTTCGAGATTATGTGCGATGCTAGTGACGTAGCTATTGGAGCTGTTCTTGGACAACGAAAGGAAGGGCGAACCCATGCCATATACTATGCTAGCAAGACGCTAGACGAAGCGCAACTCAACTACGCCACTACAGAGAAAGAGTTTCTAGCCATTGTCTACGCTATTGACAAGTTTCGCTCTTATCTTGTAGGTGCAAAGGTGATTGTCTACACGGATCATGCTGCGATCCGGTACCTCCTTGCGAAGAAAGACGCGAAGCCAAGGCTAATCAGATGGATTCTTCTCCTACAAGAATTCGATCTTGAGATCCGCGACAAGAAAGGTTCAGAAAATTCTGTTGCGGATCATTTGAGTCGCCTAACACATTTAGAGGACGACCATCTACCCATTGATGATTCCTTTCCGGACGAACACTTACACATCATAGAGGAGTGCATCAACGTGATCTCCAAAGGTAACGAACCATGGTTTGCTGATTTTGTTAACTATTTGGTTTGCCAGGAGATA
The DNA here is from genome assembly GCA_033239125.1 of Fagopyrum homotropicum. Taxonomy (NCBI): domain Eukaryota; kingdom Viridiplantae; phylum Streptophyta; class Magnoliopsida; order Caryophyllales; family Polygonaceae; genus Fagopyrum; species Fagopyrum homotropicum. The sequence goes on from BSWB01000003.1 coordinate 32,900,180, forward strand.
CCGCCCGGACTATCCTACGCACAAAAGAAGAAGTTCTTTAAGGACGTCCGGGAATACTATTGGAACGAGCCTCTCCTCTTTAAGAGAGGTCCGGATGGCATCATTCGGCGATGTGTGCCGGAAGATGAGATGCAAAGTGTCATCCGCCATTGTCATTCACTACCTTGTGGAGGACACGCTAGTTCGAACAAGACTAGCACAAAGGTATTGCAATCTGGATTCTTTTGGCCTACATTGTTTAGAGATGTGCAATCTTTTGTTTCTTGCTGCGATGCTTGTCAAAGAACAGGCAATATTTCTAGAAGGAACGAGATGCCCCTCAACAACATCCAAGAGGTGGAGATTTTTGACGTTTGGGGAGTCGATTTCATGGGACCATTCCCATCTTCTTGTGGAAACCAATACATACTATTGGCGGTAGATTACGTTTCTAGATGGGTGGAAGCAATTGCCTCTCCCACAAATGATGCCATGGTGGTGGTTAAGTTCTTCAACAAGACCATCTTTCCGCGATTTGGGACACCAAGGACGATCATTAGTGATGGAGGTTCTCACTTCATAGCCCGTCGCTTTGAAGCTCTTCTAGCTAAGTATGGGGTTACTCACAAGATCGCTACCCCTTATCATCTACAAACTAGTGGACAAGTTGAGATCTCAAATAGGGAGATCAAAGGAATTCTAGAAAAGACGGTTTCAAGGACTAGGAAGGATTGGTCCTTGAAGCTAGATGATGCATTATGGGCGTACCGGACTGCGTATAAGACTCCCATAGGAACCACACCATACAATCTTGTGTATGGGAAGTCTTGTCACTTGCCGGTGGAGCTGGAGCACAAAGCGTTTTGGGCTATCAAGTGGCTGAATTTCGGCATGAAGGAAGCGGGAGAGAAGCGTCTCCTAGACATCAATAAGCTGGATGAACTCCGCTTGAACGCCTATGAAAACGCCAAGATCTACAAGGAAAGAGCAAAGCGTTGACATGATAAGCATATCATTCCAAAGGACTTCAAAGAAGGAGATCAAGTTCTCCTCTTCAATTCAAGACTTCGCCTCTTTCCAGGTAAGCTTAAATCCCGTTGGACCGGACCCTTTCTAATTAAGCGTATTTTCCCCCATGGTGCAGTTGAAGTATGGGGTGAAGCGAGCGGAAGTTTTAAGGTGAACGGCCAACGACTCAAGAAGTATACGCCGGAACTCCAAACTGAGGAGTTTGCGCCTACCGCACTCGAATAAGTGCGAGATTGGTCTAGCTACGGACCTTAAACAAAGCGTTTCTTGGGAGGCAACCCAAGGTATTGCATTTTCGTTTTTGTTTTCGATTCATAGTTTAGCTTAGAATAAACGTTTTTGCTTTGTTTTTGCCTCGATTTCTTCCGGTATGTTCGTGTTTTTCGTTGTACGATCAATGGAAAAGGAAAAGAGGAGGATGATGTTGAAGAGGAGTGACGAAACTTGGACTTTGAATCTTTACAAAAGGTTCCACGGTCTAAATTACGGTCGTCATAGCTACAGTGGTCGTAATTCCCAAAAGCCTTTGAAAAATCACCAAAACCACGGTTCCGTACACTTCCACGGCCGTGGAACACCCCGACAGACCGTGATTTTCAAAATTTTGCCTGCAACTATATAAGCCACGTTCTTCACAAACTCATCCCAAAAATCCCTCTTTCCACGACCTAATTGCCGAAAATCCACGACCTCCTCAAAATCCTCGTTTCTTAATCGTTTCTAACGATTCTTCTTCCCAAACTGCAGCAAATTCAACCACAAACAATATCCAAGCGACGAATCGAACGGAAATTCATCAACAAACTCGCATTTCGGATTTTTCAATCCGAAAAAGAGGTTTATTCTTTCTTCTTGATTCTCGCCAATTTGGTTCGTTTTTGCTATAGATTTTTAGGAAGAACTGATAGAGACTGGAAGGAATTAGATTAGGACTGCTTGTTGTGGTGATTGATTGCTGATTTGCTGAGATTCGTGATTTTCTGAGACGAATCACGGTCTCTGGGTAAACCACGGCCGTAATTCTTGAAGAACAGACCGTAATTTTTGTGCAGAATGGATTTCGTAAGGAGAGTGTCGGGAAGGATAAAAGAGAAGAAGGGTGAGCAGAATAAGAAAAGGAAAGGCAATCCCTCCACCTCCTCATCCTCTAGGGCACCACCACCCTCCTCTCCTTCACCTCCATCCTCACCTTCACCTCCATCCTCACCTCCTCACCCTAGAATCCCGACCATACATGAGAATCATCTCGCTACTTTTGAGAAGATCACGAAGAGGCCAGTGATTGGCCCTAGATATTTGTTGTTGGAGGACCTATATCCTCTCAACATAGTAGATGATCTTACTTGGCTCTTGGATAGAGCCGGATTAGTTATCTTCTCGGCTATCCGAGAAGACGCCTATGAGGAGATCACCCGGGAGGTTGTGACGTCTTTCGAGCACAGCCACGTAGATAGGACCGTCTCTTTCCGTCTCATGGAAAGAGACTACCATTTGAGTATCGTTGAGTTTGGGACTATTTTTAGGTTTCATGAGACCTTCAATGGTCGATTTCCGAGTGGTGTTTACCCCAAGGATTTTTGGAAGGAAGTTGCAATGATTTACGCCGACGAGGACCGTTGGCAACCCGCTGATACCAAGGCTAGATTGATGTACCATCTAGCCTTGAAGATAGCTCACCGTGTTCTTTCGGAGTGTCTCTTTCCTAGGACAGAGACGCCCCAAAAGATCAAGACGGATGAGCAATTCTTGCTCTATTGCATGCTTTATGGACGCCGTGCAGATTGTGCTACTCTCTTGGCTGCTACTATGAGCAAGCTCAAGAATAAGGCGAAGGGAAACATCGGATATGGTGGGATAGTTACCCACATTGCTAGGAGTTTTGGTGTGGATTTTTCTGCTTGCACCCGCATACCGGCCGTTCCTTTAGGGCTACATGCATTCATGGTTAGGGGTCTCATTTTCCCCACACATGGAGGTCCGCCTTATGCGGGCATGCCTTGGGAGAGTAGGACGGGCAGGGGTATAGAGTGGCTGCCGGAGTATTCTATTATGGCGGGACGCCATAATTGGATGGAGACGTTCGCTGCGATGCATGCGAATAGGATAGTAGCTCCCCCTTACGTCCCACCACCGGTTGTCGAGGAGGAGGATATGGGAGATCAGTTTGAGAGTGGAGGAGGAGCGGAGCAGGAGTTTGGCACGTTTCCGGACCAGCCGGAGGCGGCCCCAGATGTACCTAGACGCTCTCCACGTCCAGCTAGAGCCTCAGGCTCGTCATCTCGCCGCGCTAGCGTGAGTGAGAGGCCTACGTGGATGACCACACCTCCCACATGGTATGGCGTTCCCCCTCCTTGGTCCACGGAGCAGCCAGCAGTACCACCACCAGCACCATCCGACGCCCCAGCATGGTACAGTCACGCCCCGGGATGGTACGAGCAGATGCCGGATTGGGCTACCAGACTTTCAGAGAGAGTTGGAGCGTTAGAGATCCGGGCCGACGCTAGAGACGGAGGCATCGACGACCTCGACCACATGATGAGGGACGTCTACTGCCAGCAGTTTGGGCGGCCCTACGACTCCAGCTTCTCCCCATTCCCGCCTCCGCCGGCGCCGTAGTGATTTGATGCATGACCGTTCGTTTTAGACATTCCCGCCACCACTTTGTGAGTTTCTTTTTCTTTTCTTTCTTTTCCTTCTTTCTTTTGAACATTAGGGACAATGTTCGTCCTAAGTATGGGGTGGGATGTACTAAAAGTTTGTAATAACTCTACTTACTATGTTCGCTTTCATTTGAGACTATCGTTGCATGTTCATTATGTGTTGCACGTTTCCTTATTGCATTGCATGAAAAATAACTTGAAAAACCCATAAAAATTGAAAAATTTTGAAAATTTTGAGCTTCTAATGAATTGAGATGATTTCCATGATAATCACTACTTGTGAATTGAGTTTGATGACAATTGCATGCTTAAAAGGATTGTGAATTGAAAAGAATTTGAATGAATGAATTATACCTCTTTTGCAAGTTTTATAATGTGAAAATGTTACCTAAATCATGTTGAGAAATTGAAGTTGAAATCACGTTATAAGTTCCTATACTTCTTGTTGAAATGATTAAGGCAATTCGATACTTTCTTTCTTCTTTCTTTTTGATCACTTTAGCTCTTCATTAAATATTAGCCTCCTTTACCTATCCGGGAATTTGGAGAAGTGAATGAAAAAGGCATGTTTGATGTGGGAGGGCCATGAGAGCAATTATTTGCAATCAAAAGAATAGAAAGAAATTATAGGTTTGGGGAAGTCAATCATGACGATGAGTAACTCGGCACCATTCACATAGCCGGATGTTTGTGTCTTGCCAAAGTCGGATTGAGCGATATTCCTAGCGGATTATGGTATGTGCGCTAAGGGTTTGAGGCATCTCATAAAAATTGAGAAACGCCGATCTCCTAGGCTTCGGTTTTTGTGCACCTCTGTCCATAACTCCAAAAGTAAAGTCGAAAAAATAAAGAGAAGAGAGCGAAGCTCTAAGTTGAAGTGTTGCGAAACCGCAAAAGAAGAAGAAGGTAGTTGCCCACTTTCCCGGATTCATGCACCACTTTCCCTTAAAGTTCTCCCTTCCCTTCCACATTCTAGACCTTTTCTTTGAAAGTCCTTAAGATCAAAAGAATGTTATATGACTTGGTGATCCAAATTGAAGTTTCTTATGATTGATTTTGATAACGTTTGAAGGTTATGATGCTTGTTTAGAAGTTAAATTTATTTATGAATTTTCTTTGCTTTTTACTCTTTAATTGAGTGTGTGAAAGTTTGATGAACGATTGAAGCAAGGTTTGAGAATGATCTATTCTTTAGAAGTCACATTCACCCAAAAAGAAGGTACACATATTTCATCCTAACTCTTGTTTAAAGCTTTTTGAAAGACCTTGCTTAGGGACAAGCAAGTGTTAAGTATGGGGTTATTTGTTAGCATGAAATATTGTGATATTTTAGGCACGTTTTCTAAACGTATTTGATTCATATTGATAGTCTTTGATTGAACTTTGTGCATATGTGAGCTAGTATTACCTATATTGTCGATATGGATGTCTACACTAGTTCTATGTTGATTATAGGTGATTTGGAGCTATTTCCGAACGGAATCGAGCAAAGAAGAGTTGATTTGATATGTCCATGGATTAAGGGCATTCTTAGGAGCAAATTGGAGTTTTAGCTTGAGGAATGCACGAGGCTAGGGAAGAATCACATTCTTGCCCTAAACCACGCTCTAAAATACGGCCGTACTACAAACCACGCTCAGTTCCACGGCCGTGGAACCTTGCAAGAGAAGCGTGATGCATTCCAGTAACTATTACGGTCGTGGAATATATGATGCAAACCGTGACCTAATCCACGCCCTAAATTACGGTCGTGGAAACTTCCACGACCGTGATCTTGGCGAATCTTTTCGCCACACTTTGAAGCCACGATCTTTTGAAGGTTGGGCCGGGCCGATATTTTATCTTGCCCTATAAAAAGACGGACGAAAGGAGATTCCGTCATCGACGCTTAGGATCGTTTACGCCCGCTACCTCATTTTACACCGTCGCTTGGAAGCATTGATCATCTCATTGGAGATCGAATTTCGCATCGGGGAATTGCCCTAATCTCGCACTTTTGGTGGAGATTGCTGCTGTTGAGATTTCCGGATTGGCGGAAGATCGAAGCTTTTGGAAGATTTTGCAAGAAGATCTCTCTTCTTGTTTAGGTTTGATTTGGAAAACGGATTGACATCCCGTTTTCCCTTCTTTCCTAAGGTTGTGATTGTTTACTCTATTTTGACTCCTTTGACAACACTCGTTCTTGATTGTGACTTTGAGATTGGTTTGAAGATTATTGAAAGTTCTTGAAAGTTTTCATCTTTTTATCTTTTAATTCTTGAATTGATATCAACATGACTGTTATTGGCTAAAAACCCTTAACAATTCTAAGGTGAAGGGTTGATAGTTGTGGCTTAGATGATGATAGATCGATCGCAAACAGATTAGACCCTGAGAGTTAGAGAAAATCGTCGACAAACCATAAATTACGGCCTGTTCTTGAGTCCACGACCGTGGAACACCAAGAACTAACCGTAATTTCTCCTAAATCTACGAGCTTGCTTTTACTTTAATCCAAAGTTAAAGATTTGCTTTAACTTAGTTTAGACTTGTCTTTTCTAGGTGGTGGTGAAGCCTCAACAACCTCTACCTCGATTGCGAGTGTCACAACCTCAATCAGTTAAGTTAGTCTTGATCTTTGGGTTATAAGTTTGGGTATTTGACATAAATTCTCATCTTTAGAATCTTTCTATATTGAGCCTCAAAAACCTGTATAGAGAGTGTCTTGTAGGTGAGTTACATAAGGTTTTTGGAACTTCACCGTACGATTACCTTACATTAGTATACCTTTGCATATCTCAACTCTGTCTTTATATCATTAAGTATATCTTGAATCGATTGCCACAGCTGGATACTTGGATCTTTAGGATTGTTGTTTTCCCAATATTTGCAAAACTCTCATATTTACTCGCTTGATAATCTGCAATCGAATTTGTTCCCACCCAAATCCCTGTGTTCGATACTCTGGAATTCTTGCTTAGCTACGTCGATCCGTACACTGCGGGTTCGCTGCTTGATTCTAGTTTTATAAATTTAAAGCTTATTTGCACACACCTTTAGGGGCGAACACTAAGTAAGAACGAAACTTCTCAAAAGCATATACAACCGCCAATAGCTCCTTCTCGGTGGTGGCGTAGTTACGCTGGGCTTCATCTAGCGTCTTGCTAGCATAGTAAATGGAGGTGGTCCGGCCGTCCTTCTTTTGTCCAAGCACCGCTCCTACGGCTACATCACTAGCATCACACATGATCTCAAAGGGCAAGGTCCAATCCGGAGGTTGGATAATGGGAGCGGAGATCAATGCTTCCTTAATCCTGTAAAATGCATCAAGACACTCCTGCGAAAACTCAAAAACAACATCTTTATTCAAGAGGTTAGTTAGAGGTTTAGAAATCTTCGAGAAGTCCTTGATGAATCTCCTGTAGAAACCTGCATGCCCGAGAAAGCTCCTCACACCTTTAACAGAACAAGGGGGAGGGAGTTTCTCAATAGTCTCGATCTTAGCGCGATCGACCTCAATACCTCTATTAGAAACGAGGTGTCCTAGTACAATGCCTTCATTAACCATAAAGTGACACTTCTCCCAATTCAGAACGAGATTAGTGTCTTCACATCTTTGTAGCACTAGAGAAAGGTTAGATAGGCAATTATCAAAAGAGGAACCATATACTGAAAAATCATCCATAAATACCTCCATGATCTCCTCTATATACTCGGAAAAGATAGCCATCATGCATCGCTGGAAGGTAGCGGGTGCATTGCATAATCCAAATGGAATCCTCCTATAAGCGAATGTCCCCCATGGACAAGTGAAAGTGGTCTTCTCCTGATCATCGGGATGGATAGGAATCTGGAAGAAACCACTATAGCCATCTAAATAGCAGAAGTGTGAATGCTGGGCCAACCGTTCGAGCATTTGATCAATGAAGGGAAGTGGAAAATGGTCCTTCCGAGTGGCCGTGTTCAGCTTCCTATAATCAATGCAAACCCTCTAGACCGTGACGGTCCTAGTCAGGATTAACTCGTTGTTCTTATTCGTCACAACGGTCATTCCTCCTTTCTTTGGAACTACATGTACTAGGCTAACCAATTTGCTGTCCGAGATAGGATATATGATACCTACATCCAACAACTTAAGAATTTCTTTCTTCACAACCTCTTTCATGATCGGATTTAAACGTCTTTGAGGTTCCCGTGAAGTCTTATGATCGTCCTCCATTAGAATTCTATGCATGCAGAAGGAAGACTTAATGCCAATAAGATCATCTATAGTATAACCCAAAGCCTTTTGATGCTTTCTCAGGACATGCATTAGTTTAGATAATTCAGATTCGGAGAGGGAAGCACTAACGATTACGGGATAAGTAGAATCCGGTCCAAGAAAGACATACCTCAAGTGACTAGGGAGTTTTTTAAGCTCCACAACTGGGGGTGCTTTCTGAGGGGGATCCTTGCTTCCTCCTTCCAGTGGAGTAGATCTAGAAACTGGACTTTTGGAAGTCTCAGTTGACATTATCTCGCTTTCGACCTCGGTCGAGGGGCAGAGGCGTTGACCGAGATGTTCTTCAGTCACCTCGCTTGGTCCAGGAGGTGCCTCGGTCGAGGTACTGTAACTGGAACCGAAACTGGAGATCTTCTTCTTCTGGATTAGTCTTTCAGTTTTAGCTCCTGGATCTTCTTCCAGTGCCTTTAAGCTCCGTATATTTGCATCACAAGAAGCATCTATACCTTCCTCCATTAAACTGAAACTAATAACTTTCTCAAGCGGATTGTTAATAAGGATAGAGCTCACTAATTCTCTTGATTCTTCTTTATCATAGATGTTGAAGATATCGTCTCCTAGCCGCTCTCCCTTCATAGCCGCAAGTAATGCGAATTCCACTTCATCTCCGCCAATGTTAAATTTCAACTTGGCATTCTGACAATTCACATTGCAACCCGAAGTTGCTAGAAATGGTCTCCCGAGAATGATAGGAACAAGATAATATGCGGGAATATCAAGCACAACAAAGTCTATAGGTAAATAGAAGTTACCTAACTTAACCGGAACGTCCTCTAAAATGCCCACGGGATGGGTAATGGAGCGGTCCGCCATGTATAATCTTATCTTCACCGGCTTGGGCTCTCCAAGTCCGATTTTAACACATAGCTCCAGCGGAATGATGCTCGCACTGGCTCCTAGATCACATAAGGCTTCACAAGTGACATCCCCAACTTGAATGGGAATGCAAAATGAGCCGGGATCTCTCAATTTGGGTGGCATCTTCTCCTTCATGATTTGAATAAGCTCCGAGGATTTAGATGACATACTTACTTCACCAAAGTCTTTCAGCTTCCTCTTTCTTGATAGAATCTCTTTCAAGAACTTCCCATAGGCGGGCATCCCTAGAATAGCATCAAGGAAAGGAATATTAATGTGTAGTTTATTCATCAAGTCAAGGAACTTACCAAAATGCTTGTCTAGATGTGCTCTGGCCCTTGACTGGGGGAATGGAAGTGGTGGTTTATATGCAGGAGGTGGAATATAAACTTCAGTTTTCTCCTCCTCTTTCTGTGGCTCCACCTCGGTTGGCATTTCGGCCGAAGTGTTCTTCGACTGCACCTGGACCAAGGTGGTCTTCGTCTGTACTGGCATCGACCGAGGCACTGGATCTGTAGTCTTCAGTCCACTCCTTGTTGTTACGGCCATAATCTGGCCCTTAGGGTTGCTTTCCGTTCTTGCTGGAAGCTTCCCTAGATCTCTTGGCGTTTCATTCGCCCTACTAGCAAGTTGTTGTTCAAAGGCTTTTTGTGCCTTCGAAAATGAAGTCATGGATGTCTCCATAGCACTAAGTTTGATCAAGATAGCCTCCAGCACCGCATCTTTCTTCTCCGGCTGGGATGAGCTTGATCCAGGCTCCTAGCTCTTTAATGGAGTAGAAGGAGAAGAAGAAGAAGAAGAGAGGAAAGGATTAGAGGAATCATTCGAATTAGAGTTAGAGTAAGAGTTACCCGAATTTTGGTTGTTTGCCCTCCAATTATTGCTATTGGATCCTCTATTGTTGTTGTAGTTGTTGTTCCGGGAACCGTTGTTGTTGTTACGGTATCCATTGTTGTTCCTTGATCCTTGATCTTCCTTCTTGGTTTGAGCAACTAAGAGTTCCTTCAATTGTTTCATGTCATTCTTCAAAGAGATGAGTTGATTAGTGTTTGATGGCTCCTCTTGAAAGTTGACTTTTTTAACTCCACCTTCAGCTCCTTGGTGGGAGTATTTCTCCATGTGTAAAGCTTGTTTCTCTATGAACTCCAAAGCTTCGTCAATCGGCATGTCCATAAACGTGCCGGAAGATAGTAGTTGAAGGTTGAACTGGGTGCTTCCGTCCAGTCCCTTGAAGTATATCTCCAACAACTCTATCTTTGGAATCCCATGATGTGGGCAATCCAAAAGAATATCTTTAAATCTCTCCCATGACTTGGATAAGCTCTCCTTGTCCTTCACGATGAATACATTAATCTTCCCTCTCATTTCAACGGTTTTAGAGGGGGGGGGGGGAAGAATTTAGTTAAGAATTCCGTAGTCATCTCCTCCCAAGTACTGATTTTTCCTAGAGGAAGAGATTGATACCAAGTAAGAGCTCTATCTTTTAAAGAAAAGTAAAAAGGTCTTAGCTTGTAATTGTTGTTTTCTATTCTTGAAGGTCTCAAGGTCTCCATCAAGATCTCATAGTTTTGTAGATGTTGATGCGGAGATTCCTTCTCTAGCCCTCCAAACTGGCATTGGCGAATCATGTAAAGAACTTGCGGTCGAAGTTCGTAGTCATGGTCCGCTGGATCTCCTAGGTTAACTCCAGGACGCCTCATTTGTTGATTGGAGTCCATCCTTTGCCCTAGGGTTTGCGGGATTCCTTCAAAAAGAGCGCCTCGGACTGGTATCCGAGGTGGAAGTACATCAGCCGGGGCAACAAGTACTGGGACCTGCCTCGGTCGAGGGTCTGGAACTGGATCCTGCCTCGATCGAGGATCTGGGTTCGGACTAGGTAGATACTGGTCTCGTAAAGCTGCCATATCTGCTTCGATCGATTCAGTCCTGGTGCGAGTTTCTTCTTTCTCTAGCCTCAGTTCTTCCCTGCTCAAGCGTAGCTGTTCTAACGCCTCCTTCAATTCGGCCTCAAGATTGCGATTGTCTTGGTCGGCCATCTTCGCTTCTCTCAAGCGTCGTTTGTATGTCTTTTCCGGTTCGGGATCGTAAGGAACGATTTCCTTCCCAGCGCGGGTTCTTCCCATAAACCTAAGAAAAAGAACCTGCAAAAGTCACTCAAGTAGAGTGGTCAGTAGAAACGGGGGGGGGGGGGGGGGGGGGGGCAACTGCCCCAAAAGCGTACCGCAACCGGCTCGGTCTAGACCAAGTCCCCGGCAACGGCGCCAAAAACTTGTTCGCTCCAAACAGTGTGTGCAAGCTTTAAATTTATAACCCTAGATATAAGCTTAAAACAAGGATGCGAACCCGCAGTGTACGGGTCAATCGTAGTAAAAAGCAAGGAATTCCAGGGGTCGTTCACAGGGACTTAGTGAAACAAAGTCGGAATAGGTAAGCTATGTAATTACTAACCACAGAAGCGATTAAAACAATCAAAGATGATAAAAAGTCAATTAAGGGAATATGCAATTCTAGGGATTAAAGCATCTAGTTGTGGTTCCAACTCAAGATCTAAAGATAAGCGGACAAAGTTGAGATTTTGCAAAGGGAAGGTGTTTCTAAAGTGGAATAGATCACCGGGTAAGTCTCACTACTCACTACTCCCAAACCGTAACTCCTATTACCGGGTAAGTCTCAAAGAATTAAGGGAAAGAACTATAACCTCAAACTAACACTCCAACTAAGGGAATAGAATCAACCTTTATCGGGTAAGTTTCAGGCTAACTCACAAAGATGGAATGAAAGCACACTCAAACCCCAATAAAGGATAAACTTTTATTACCTATACTTATGATCTTGGGTAAACAAACAAAGGAATTACCGGATAAGTCTCATCCTAGGCTTGCATTGAACCAGGAAAGGTATAATAAGAATAGGATTTGGCAAACTCTAACACTTACTCTCAGTTTTGGATCAGATAAGTCACCTCGGTCAGAAGAATTTCACCCCGGCCGAGATGTTCATCGACTGAGCGAGATGCTTTAGGTTAAGGATAAAGACTCGAGCTTTCAGGGTCCTACTGTGATTAAGATTATTCTATCATTGTTTTTCCCACAACCTTCAGCCAATTACCCTAGAATCACACAAGGAAATTAGCCACTCATCATCATGAAAGTAATAATCAAATATATGGGAAGAAAGATAATAATTGAACAAGAAAACCTTAAGAGAAAGGCTTCAATAACTGAATCAATTATCAAACAACAAGCGTTCCTTGGATCAACATCCAACAAGACAATCAACAAAGAATGGAATTTAAGAGAATCTTACAAAACCCTTCACAAAGCTATAAAAGCTATAAACTTTCTTCCTTCAACCTTCAAAAAGGTTCTTCAAACCTCCAGCTATAGTAGGGTAAAATAGCTGCTCTAAGCACGATCGGTGGTATAGCATGATGTGGATTTGTGGGAAATCCAACCCTTTTTATAGGAAAATTACCCTCTAAAGATAAGATATCTTAGAAAGATCTTTTCCCATAAAAATAGATAAAATATATGGGCTAATTTATCTTCTTCATTCCAGGAATCCAGCCTAAAAATATAAGATCCTCTTTCCAAAGATAAAAGATCTCAGCCAAGAATAAAATATCCTTGCCGCGTCCAAGGTGTTCGCCTCGGTCGAGTCAACTCCTTTGGATCACCTCGGTCGAGGTGACTCTGTAGTCAACCGAGGTGAATCACAATTGAATGTGAAATCTCTAGATCTGGTCCAAAGTGAATCTCTAATCCAATTTCATGATTCCTGGATTCTTCCTTAAGCTCCTGAATGTAGCTCCAATGACTCCTTAGTTCCTTTTGCTCCATTTCAGTCCAAAATGTGCCATTTTTCCTACGATTACAACGAAACTTGGTGTAGACCTCGATTCCCGCAAAGGTAGATGAAATGACAATATAATCATATAATATACATCCAAACATGCAGATTATCAAAGATAAAACGTCTAAACAAGTCCCAAAATATAGACCATAATTCATGCTATCAACCACCTCATCCCGTAAATCTTCCACCTCGATTTTTCCGGATGATGTGGATCCATCCACGTACCATTCCGAAATGGCATCTCAGTTTCATGGCTCTCGTGAACAGCATCACTCGCAGTCAGGCCCATCCATTTTACACTCCTCACTACCGGATCCAGCTACCCAGTCTTGTCTTGGGCCCGTTTACCTACCCAGCCCAACTAGCACTGGCCCGGCGCACTCCTCCTTTCCCTCTCCACCGCTTCACCCTGGCCCAGCTATTTCCGGCCCAGCGCACTCCCCTTCTTTAACCCCCGGCCCAGTTCAACCAATCGGCCCACCCGCCCCTTTAAACCATCTCCCTCCTAGCCCTGTTAGCCCAGCCAGCTCACCACGAGCAAATCTTGCCATCCCACATTCCGTAAATCCCCATCCTGCTGAAGTTGACTCCACCACAAATAGTTGGCTGTCCCGGCCTGCGCTACCCCAACCACGACCACACACCCGAAGTCAATCCGGCATAACCAAACCTAAACCGGTCTTTGACCTCTCCGTCTCTACCACCACCATAACTCCCATACCCAAATTCCATAATGTAGCTCTCTAAGACCCGCAGTGGTACTGATAACACGATTTATGACTTAGGTTTAGGTAATCATTTAGATAGATTTCTCACTCATTCATGCACGTTTTGGCATTGGTTCATGACGTCTTCGCTCAATTCATGCATATTTCTAGAAAAGACGTCTACACGACCTTTTATGGGTTTTGTAGGTAATTCGGGGATCTATTGGACATTAATCGATACATTTGAGGGTCAAGCCTCATGGTGGTACACATCCAAAGCTTTGAAGGAGCATAATTGGAGCAACAAAGGACACAAAGACCACTATGGTGCAAGCAATGGAGCAACTCATGGCCAGACGATCATAGCATGCTTCTGCTGAAGAAAATCGGACCAACTGCCAGGAAAATCGACCGATTTATTCTTCTGGGTCGATTTTCCTGCCTTTGACAGCTTAAGCCACGTGTCCCACGATCTCTTGATCCGGCCTTGCTCTTGGTGGAGAATATAAGTGGTCCTGCAAGCTGTTGCTGGGAGCTCTCCTCTCCCACATTCTCATTCACAGCTCATCCATTGGAGGAAGATTGGGGAGGAAAAGAAAAACTCTCAAGAATTGAAGGAAGAAGAAGAACACCATTCTAGGAGTGATAGTGAGATTTTGAGTGATTTTGAGTTATTTTTGTAGTCTTGGGTTGAAGAACTATTACAAGGATTGTTAGGAACGTTTTGGATCTTCGTTTAAGAGTTTGTAAGTCTTGCTTAAACTTAGATTCAGCTGGGATTTGTTGTTTTTACTTGCTTATCTTTCATCATCCATCTATGAGAACCATGTATGCTTGTATGATGATTTTGGATCTTGATATGCATATTATTGGCTAGTTTATTGTGATTCTGGAGTGATGGATTGATGGTTATGGCTTGGGTGATGATAGGATGGACTAATATGTTAGTTTAGGATGATTTGATTGAACAAAACCTTAACCAGAGAGAAAAATCGGCCAGATCATCAGCCAGATCGGCCGATTTAGCTGTAGAACAGCCCGATTTATTCTCCTGTTGCTCTCTAATTGATGAATCTGTATGTTAGGGTGTTTGGTTGTTTAAATCCTAAGGTTTATTAAGCCTAATTTAGCTTAGGATCACCTAATACTATCAACCTAAGTGAGGAAAGAGATCTACCCGATGATTTCCGATCTTAGATACCTAGAATGATGAATCCTAGGTAGTAGTGAGCTTCATAAGCCGCTATTGGATCGAGTGTGCTAGGATTATTGCTTGAGACTTCCCTATTCCGAGACTTACCCGGTAAGGAGAGGGTTGCCACTTAAGTAGTGTCCGGTTTGTGTAGAATTTCCTACTTTAACCCCTTGAGACCTACCCGGTAATAGGAGTTTGATGCGGGACTAGTGAAGTGAGAGACCTACCCGGTAATTACTTCCATTATTGAAACATTCTTTCCCAACACCGCAGCTTGTCCTTAGAATCCTTAGAACCTTGAGTCAAATGCCATAACCGGAAATCTTGACCTCTAGAATCCACTCTTCTCTCTTGATCATAGACTTGTGTTTTGAGTTACTTGTTTGTTCGGTAGTTGAGTTGTTAGATTGTTTTATTGTCTTGCTTGATTTGTGATCCTTGTTTGATCACCACAAAAACCAACTAAAAATATCATCATTTTCATTTCTTTATCTCTTTCTCCTTTCTTAGACTAGATCCACACTATCTATGACCATTGTTTGACTCGATTTCACCTTAGTCTTTGTGTTCGACCTCGGAATACTATCCCTACTACAAACGTCCCGTACACTGCGGGTTTGCTAGGAGTTAGGATAAATATAACGAGTATAAATTTAAAGCTTATTGCGATTCACACACACATTCTGAGCGTAACAAGTTTTTGGCGCCGTTGCCGGGGACTAGGTCTAGATTGAGTCTATTTTGTGATTGTTTATAGTGTAGATATTTCTTGTTGCTTTTGATCTCTCTTTGGTGTGTGTTTTTGCTTTTTAGGACATCTCTTACTCTTTAGGTGTATGCGAAGATCTCGTGGCAAGGATTTAGCTCCATTCGATCCCGAACCGGAGAAAACCCTTAGATCTAGATCCAAGAGCATTAAAAAGGGAAAAGAGATGGCCGGAAGAGATCTCCAAGCTGAATTGGATGAAGCCTTAGAGAAAATAAGGCTAAGAGATGAACTCTTGGAGGAAGAAAGGAGACTTGCCAATGAGAGGCAAGAAGCAACTAGGAGGGAGATTGATGAGATTAGGCAAGCCCTTGTACAAGGGGAGCTTAATCGTCAACAACCTCCACCTCCTCCACCACCACAACCGCAGCCGGCGGCGAATGTTAGGGTTGTACCCATTGCTATTGAAGAGCCACAAACTTTGGGGAGACGTATGGATCCGGCACAAAGAGCACACCGTCCGGGTGTGAACTTAGGAGATCCCGCAACCCACAACTACGAACTCCGTCCTCAAGTTCTACAAATGATCCGGCATAATCAATTTGGAGGGATGGAAGGAGAGTCTCCTCATCAACACTTGATGAACTATGAGATTTTGATGGAGACTCTTAGACCGCCTAGACTAGAGAGCAACAACCATAAGCTTAGGGCTTTCTCCTTTTCTCTTAAGGACAAAGCCTTAGCTTGGTATCAATCTATTCCACAAGGGCGAGTTGGTACTTGGGAGGAGATGACAACCGAGTTTTTGACAAAGTTCTTCCCACCTTCCAAGACTACCGAATTAAGAGGGAAGATCAATGCCTTCGTGATGAAGGATAGAGAGAGTTTGTTCAAGTCTTGGGAGAGATTCAAATACCTTCTCCTAGATTGTCCACACCATGGCATATCGAAAATTGAGCTATTGGAGATCTACTTCAAGGGACTTGATGAAGATAGCCAATTCAAGCTTCAATCTCTTTCCGGTGGGACTTTCATGGAGAAGCATGTGGATGATGCTTGGGAGTTTGTAGAGAAACAAGCTCTAGCATTGAGAAATACTCCTATAGGAAGAGTGAAGGGAGAAAGGCGGGAGCATATGAGGTGAGTGAGGTCACCATGAGCAATTTCAAGCTTGACGCCATCAACAACGAGCTAAAGTCCTTAAGGGAGTTGTGTGCTACAACTTTGAAGAACCAAGCAACTCCTCAAGTGCTTCCACAAGCTAACTTATCTTCCAAGGAGGAGGATGTGAATTATATGGGAAGGGGAAATTACAATAACTATCAAGGCCCAAGGAACTTCAACAACAACCGGCAATTCAACAATTACCGGCCCAACCATAACCATCCCGGGTTTTCTTACTCTAACCCGGATGGAGCCTTGAACCCTCCCGCTTCCACAAGCACAACTCCACCACCAAAAGCTTCACAAGAACCTCCACCCGGATTTACTCAACCTCCAAAGGATAGAACCGAAATGATGTTTGAGCAATTGCTTGGAAGGTTGAGTGGTATTGAGAGCACCGTGACTTCAATTTCAAAAGCTCAAAAGGTTTTGGAAGCACAAGTGTTCCAAAAGGCGGGTGAAGCCCATAGAGATCCGGAAAATCTTCCCGGAAGAACCGAAGACAACCCAAGAGGCCAAGTGTTGGCTATTATAACAAGGAGTGGGTTGAGTATGAAGGATCCTTTGCCCAAGGAGAATGCTAAAGGGAAGCAAGTAGTGAATGAAGGAGAGCCATTGCAAGAAGATGGAGGCAAGAGCAAGGATGTTGAGCCAACATATGTGGCACCGCCTCCATACAAACCACCACTACCGTTCCCACAATCACGAGCAAGAGCTCGCTTGGACAATCACTTTGGTAAATTCCTTGAACTTATGTCTAAATTGCATATTAATATTCCGTTCATGGATGCTATCTTAGGTATGCCGGCATATGGCAAGTTCTTGAAGGAAATACTCTCCAACAAAAGGAAGTTGGAGGAGTATGGGGAGATAAGAATGACAAAGAGATCCTCGGAGTTGATTCAAACAATGAAGGAGGAGATGCCTCCTAAGCTAAGGGATCCGGGATCCTTTTGTGTGCCAATCGGAGTAGGAGAAGTGAAGTATGACGCCCTATGTGATCTTGGGGCAAGTGTAAGCATCATCCCGCTTGCACTTTACAACAAGGTTGGGCTAGGAGAGCCAAAGCCGGTCAAGATGACTCTTTACATGGCGGACCACTCAATTACTCATCCGGTTGGAATCTTGGAAGACATTCCGGTGCAACTAGGGAAGTTCTATGTGCCCATAGACTTCGTTGTTTTGGACATCCCGGCAGACTATCCGGTTCCTATCATCTTGGGGAGACCTTTCCTAGCTACTTCCGGATGTCTAGTAGATTGCTAGAATGGGACTCTCTCCTTCAACATTGGAGAAGAGAACATCAAGTTCAAGCTGTCCACAATGATGAAAGGGCCAACCCTTGATGAAGATGTATTCAACATAGTTGAAGAAGAGGAGTCTAGAGAAGTTGTGAGCTCAATCTTGCTCAAGGATCCACTTGAGAGGGTTCTTAGCTCAAGCTTGATGGAGGAAGGAGTTGAAGAGAGTAGCAATGAAGTAATCAAGGCCTTGAATGCATTGGACGAGCTACCAAGTGTTGGATTTGAAGTCCTAAAAGAAGAGAGAAACAGGCAGAAAAATCGGCCTGACTGGGCAAAATCGGCCGATTTTTGGCCTTGTGCTGAAATTTCATCCAGTCTTGCAAAAACAGAAACTCAGATCGACCTACCCCCAGGAAAATCGGCCGATTTTTCCTCCTGGGTCGATTTTCCTGAGTCTTTTCAGCACCAACCACTTGAATGTGAGCAATCATCAAGGGACTTCAAGGAGGCTTCCATGGATTTGCAATCATCTCAACCTACATTGTATGGATCGTCTCCAACCGAAAAAGGTCCTCCTCAACTTGATCTTAAACCCCTCCCCTCTCATTTGAAGTATGCTTTTCTTGGTGATAATTCAACATATCCGGTGATTGTTAATGCATGCTTGAGTGATGATGAACTTGCTAAGTTGTTGCATGAACTGAGATTGCATAGGAAAGACATTGGCTATACTATTGATGATTTGGTTGGCATAAAACCCTCTTTGTGCATGCATAAGATAATGATGAAAGATAACCATAAACCATCTATTGAACATCAAAGAAGACTAAATCCTATAATGAAAGAGGTAGTCAAAAAGGAGATCATTAAGTTGCTAGATGCGGGAATTATCTACCCTATCTCGGATAGTAAGTGGGTTAGTCCCGTTCATGTAGTACCTAAGAAGGGTGGGATGACCGTAGTGACCAATGAAAACAATGAACTAATCCCGACTAGGACGGTTACGGGGTGGAGGATGTGCATTGACTATAGAAAGCTTAACATGGCCTCTAGGAAAGATCACTTCCCTCTCCCTTTCATTGACCAAATGCTAGAGAGGTTAGCTCAACATTCTCATTTTTGCTATTTAGATGGCTATAGTGGATTCTTCCAAATCCCTATCCACCCCGATGACCAAGAGAAAACCACCTTTACATGTCCATGAGGTACTTTTGCATATAGGAGAATGCCATTTGGGTTGTGTAATGCACCCGCCACCTTCCAAAGGTGTATGATGGCTATCTTTTCGGAATACATTGAAAATATCATGGAAGTGTTCATGGATGATTTCTCTGTTTATGGTTCTTCCTTTGATAATTGCTTGGCTAACTTGTCATTAGTATTGCAAAGATGTGAGGAGACAAATCTTGTCTTGAATTGGGAGAAATGCCACTTCATGGTAAGTGAAGGTATTGTGTTAGGACACTTGGTGTCTAACCGTGGCATTGAGGTTGATAGGGCCAAGATTGAAACGATAGAGAAGTTGCCACCACCTACCTCGGTGAAAGGGGTAAGGAGTTTCCTAGGGCATGCCGGTTTTTACCGGAGGTTTATTCAAGACTTCTCTAAAATTTCTAAGCCTCTTACTAACCTACTAATGAAGGATGTTGAATTTGTTTTCTCCAAAGATTGCCTTGAGGCTTTTTGTAGGTTGAAGAACACTTTGATCTCCGCACCTATCATGCAACCTCCGGATTGGAGCCTACCATTTAAGGTCATGTGTGATGCAAGCGATGTAGCCGTTGGGGCTGTTTTGGGGCAAAGGAAAGATGGGCGCACTCATGCCATTTATTATGCTAGCAAGACGCTAGATGATGCCCAACTCAATTATGCTACCACCGAGAAGGAGTTGCTAGCGGTTATGTATGCATTTGAGAAGTTCCGCTCATATCTTGTTGGAGCGAAAGTCATAGTTTATACGGATCATGCTGCGATCCGTTACCTCCTTACCAAGAAGGATGCAAAGCCTAGGTTGATTTGGTGGATCCTTCTTCTACAAGAGTTTGATTTGGAAATCCGGGACAAGAAGGGATCCGAGAACTCCGTGGCGGATCACCTTAGTAGACTCCCACCATTGGAGCTTGAAAGAGATGACATCCCGATTGATGACTCATTCCGGGATGAGCAATTACAAATGGTGGAAGAATGCTTGTTCCAAGTGTCTAGAGGAAGCGAGCCATGGTTTGCCGACATTGTGAACTACTTAGTGTGTGAGGAAGTTCCTCCCGGTTTGACATATGCCCAAAGGAAGAAGTTCTTCAAAGATGTGAGGCATTACTATTGGAGCGAGCCACTTTTGTTCAAGAGAGGGCCGGATGGAATGTTTAGAAGATGCATACCGGAGGATGAGGTGGAGAGTATGATCCGCCATTGTCATTCCTTGCCATGTGGAGGGCATGCTAGCTCACACAAGACATGTGCTAAAGTGTTGCAATCGGGCTTCTTTTGGCCAAGTTTGTTCAAGGACGTGCAAAGCTTTGTGGTAGCTTGTGGTGCTTGCCAAAGGACGGGCAACATCTCAAGGAGGAATGAGATGCCCTTGAACAACATACAAGAAGTGGAAATATTTGATGTGTGGGGTGTGGATTTCATGGGACCATTCCCTTCTTCATGTGGCAACCTCTACATCCTATTGGCGGTTGACTATGTCTCGAGATGGGTGGAGGCAATCGCCTCTCCTACAAATGACGCCAAGGTTGTGGTGCGGTTCTTTAACCGAGTGATCTTTCCTAGGTTTGGAACACCAAGGGTGATCATAAGCGATGGAGGGAAGCACTTCACCAATAGGAACTTTGGGACACTTTTGGCTAAGTATGGGGTGACTCATAAGGTGGCAACACCTTACCATCCCCAAACTAGTGGCCAAGTGGAGATCTCCAACCGGGAGATCAAGGGGATTCTCGAGAAGACGGTCTCAAGGACGAGAAAGGATTGGGCCATGAAGCTCGATGATGCCTTGTGGGTATATAGGACCGCTTTCAAGACACCAATTGGTACCACTCCTTACAAGTTGGTCTATGGCAAGTCTTGCCACCTTCCGGTAGAGATGGAGCATAGAGCTTATTGGGCCATTAAGTGGCTAAATTTTGACCTCAAGGAAGCGGGAGAGAAGAGGTTGCTAGACATGAACACCCTTGAGGAGATCCGGTTGGATGCTTATGAGAACGCCCGGATCTACAAGGAGCGGACCAAGCGTTGGCATGACAAGCGCCTCATCCCAAAGGAATTGAGTGAAGGCGACCTTGTCCTTCTCTTCAACTCGAGGCTGTGGCTCTTCCCCGGAAAGCTCAAATCAAGATGGACCGGGCCATATGTGGTGAAGAAGATCTTTCCTCATGGAGCGGTAGAGATAGGAGGAGATCATTGTGGTGACTTCAAGGTGAATGGGCACCGTTTGAAGAAGTACATCCCGGAAGCCCCGGTGGAAGTGATTGCCCCGCTTCACCTTGATTGAAATGCTCCTGAAATTTGGTCAAGCTAATGACCTTAAAGAAGCGCTTAATGGGAGGCAACCCATTGGTAGATATTTTTCCCTTTCTTTTTCTTGCTTTTGTTTGATCTCACTCTTGGTGTGCTTTGTTTTTCTTTTGTGTTTTTGGGTGCCAGATCTTGTTGATTGTCGTGTGTGACGAGATTTAGGAGGTCATGTGAAGGCCTCATGGAACTGTTGAAGGTACAAGATCCAAGCACATGGACGAGGGGGAAATCACCCAGAAAAATCGGCCTGTTCTTCAGCAGATCGGCCGATTTTCCTGGGCAGTTGGGGCGATTTTTCCTCTGTAAGGGAAAGTGATGATCTCCAATCAAGCATGGGTGGAGCGGACGTGGAACTTGGACGGCTTGCGGTGCCAAGTGCGGGTTCCGACACCTTAATGAACATCAAGAGCTCTCTACCATCCTTGATCGATCATCCACCATCATCATCCAATGTGAACCGAAATACCAAAGCATCACCAATTTTACATTGTGAGGACTCCCTTTCACTTCTTATTTAGTTTACACATTAGGGACAATGTGTTTCTAAGTATGGGGTGGGGTTTTCATGATTACTTGCATGATTAGCATCTAAGATAGTTTAATTTTGTCACATGTTTCATTATGTCTTGCATTGTACATACATATTTCGAAAAATCCAAAAAAATTCAGAAAATTTTAAAAATTTTTAGTGCTTCTAAGGCTTGGATATGACCCTAATGATGAATCTTGTCTTGTGGATTGGCTATGGATGACCTTATGTGTTAAATTGATGAATGTATATGTGGACTTGAAGTACTTCTCTTGAATTCCATGAATGATTTGTGATCATGATGTTTGCCTAGAATGGATTGAGTATGGAAGGTCGAAATTACATGCTAGTTCTTGCACACCATCTAGGAATGAATGAGGCAATTCATCTTTCTCTACTTCTCATCTTGATCATGATTGTTTGAGCACCTCAATGGACATAAATTGACCTCTTTTGACCCATCCGGGAATAGGAGCATGTTAGTGTGTTGATGTGGTGAAAAACAAGTGTGGGGTGAAGATGTTGACGAAAGGAATGTCATGAATGAAGTGCTGAAATGGTTGTGAAAGTGTAGACAAAAACATAGGTTTGAGGACGTTGGTTTAAATGACAAGTAACTCGGTATACTTCACATAATCGGGTGTTGGTGCCTTGCCAAAGTCAAATAAACCAATAGTCCTAACGAGCTTTGGTATGTGCCCGGTGTGGATGCACCTCGAAAAATAGAAAAATCCCGAGGATGGCTAATCACCAAGGTTTCGGCTTTTGTACACCAATGCCATTGTCTCAAAAATAAGTCAAAGAAAAAGAAAAGAAAGAAAAGATAGAGAAAATATACACTTGAGGGAAGTTGATCGAGGACAAGATTGTGGAGTTAGTTCCATTCCCGGATTAGCATCACATAGCCTAGAAAAATCCCCACCTAATCACAACGCTTCTTGGCCTTTTATTTCACAAGACCTTATGACCTATTTGCATGTTTGTAAGACTTAGTAATCTAGATTGGATATGCTCTTGATCATCTTGACTTCGTCACCTTTACATTTCATGCATGCTTTTGAGTTAAGTACAATTGTCTTTCCATGCCTTCATTTATTTGATACATAATTGCTTGTCCGTTGCCGTAAAACATGACTATGAAGGTGATCCAATAGTAGAAGCACAAACCCAAAAAGATTTTGCCATTTTTCTGCATACATAAATCATGTCATCTCTTAGTCTATAGTTGGGAATTTGCTCGGGGACGAGCAAACCTTAAGTATGGGGTATTTTTGATAACACGATTTATGACTTAGGTTTAGGTAATCATTTAGATAGATTTTTCACTCATTCATGCACGTTTTGGCATTGGTTCATGATGTCTTCGCTCAATTCATGCATATTTCTAGAAAAGACGTCTACACGACCTTTTATCGGTTTTGTAGGTAATTCGGGGATCTATTGGACATTAATCGATACATTTGAGGGTCAAGCCTCATGGTGGTACACATCCAAAGCTTTGAAGGAGCATAATTGGAGCAACAAAGGACACAAAGACCACTATTGGTGCAAGCAATGGAGCAACTCATGGCCAAACGATCATAGCATGCTTCTGCTGAAGAAAATCGGACCAACTGCCAGGAAAATCGGCCGATTTATTCCTCTGGGTCGATTTTCCTACCTTTGACAGCTTAAGCCACGTGTCCCACGATCTCTTGATCCGGCCTTGCTCTTGGTGGAGAATATAAGTGGTCCTGCAAGCTGTTGCTGGGAGCTCTCCTCTCCCACATTCTCATTCACAGCTCATCCATTGGAGGAAGATTGGGGAGGAAAAGAAAAACTCTCAAGAATTGAAGGAAGAAGAAGAACACCATTCTAGGAGTGATAGTGAGATTTTGAGTGATTTTGAGTTATTTTTGTAGTCTTGGGTTGAAGAACTATTACAAGGATTGTTAGGAACGTTTTGGATCTTCATTTAAGAGTTTGTAAGTCTTGCTTAAACTTAGATTCAGCTAGGATTTGTTGTTTTTACTTGCTTATCTTTCATCATCCATCTATGAGAACCATGTATGCTTGTATGATGATTTTGGATCTTGATATGCATATTATTGGCTAGTTTATTGTGATTCTGGAGTGATGGATTGATGGTTATGGCTTGGGTGATGATAGGATGGACTAATATGTTAGTTTAGGATGATTTGATTGAACAAAACCTTAACCAGAGAGAAAAATCGGCCAGATCATCAGCTAGATCGGCCGATTTAGCTGTAGAACAGCCCGATTTATTCTCCTGTTGCTCTCTAATTGATGAATCTGTATGTTAGGGTGTTTGGTTGTTTAAATCCTAAGGTTTATTAAGCCTAATTTAGCTTAGGATCACCTAATGCTATCAACCTAAGTGAGGAAAGAGATCTACCCGATGATTTCCGATCTTAGATACCTAGAATGATGAACCCTAGGTAGTAGTGAGCTTCATAAGCCGCTATTGGATCGAGTGTGCTAGGATTATTGCTTGAGACTTCCCTATTCCGAGACTTACCCGGTAAGGAGAGGGTTGCCACTTAAGTAGTGTCCGGTTTGTGTAGAATTTCCTACTTTAACCCCTTGAGACCTACCCGGTAATAGGAGTTTGATGCGGGACTAGTGAAGTGAGAGACCTACCCGGTAATTACTTCCATTAGTGAAACATTCTTTCCCAACACCGCAGCTTGTCCTTAGAATCCTTAGAACCTTGAGTCAAATGCCATAACCGGAAATCTTGACCTCTAGAATCCACTCTTCTCTCTTGATCATAGACTTGTGTTTTGAGTTACTTGTTTGTTCGGTAGTTGAGTTGTTAGATTGTTTTATTGTCTTGCTTGATTTGTGATCCTTGTTTGATCACCACAAAAACCAACTAAAAATATCATCATTTTTATTTCTTTATCTCTTTCTCCTTTCTTAGACTAGATCCACACTATCTATGACCATTGTTTGACTCGATTTCACCTTAGTCTTTGTGTTCGACCTCGGAATACTATCCCTACTACAAACGTCCCGTACACTGCGGGTTCGCTAGGAGTTAGGATAAATATAACGAGTATAAATTTAAAGCTTATTGCGATTCACACACACATCCTGAGCGTAACAGGTACGCTGCCATGGTCGACGAATATCGAGCCCTTATGCGAAATAAGACTTGGGTTCTGGTTCCTCGTCCTCTTCAGGCTAATATTGTGCGATGTATGTGGATTTTTCGTCATAAGTACAGGTCTGATGGCTCCCTTGAACGCTATAAAGCTCGCCATGTCGCAAATGGTTGCTCCCAACAAGTTGGCATATATTGCGATGAAACTTTCAGCCCCGTTGTCAAACCAGCCACAATCAGAACAGTTCTGAGTATTGCAGTTTCCCGGTCATGGTCCATTCATCAGCTAGACGTTCAAAATGCCTTCCTCCATGGGCATTTGAATGAGACAGTTTCCAACCTCCTGGCTTCCGTGATTCATCAAGACCTAATCATGTTTGTTTACTGCAGAAATCACTATATGGTCTTAAGCAGGCACCTCGGGCTTGGTTTCAGCGTTTTGCAGGATTCTTGCTTCAATTTGGTTTCATGACTCATCTCTCTTCATTTACCATCATGGATCTCATATTGCATACCTGCTCCTCTATGTTGATGACATCATCCTTACTGCTTCTTCTGATGAATTGCGGACCCATCTGATCATGCTTTTGGGAAAAGAGTTTGCCCTTAAGGATCTCGGGTCTCTATCCTATTTTTTGGGCATCTCCGTTCGTCGAAGTTCCTCTGGATTATTCTTATCTCAGGACAAATATGCCAAGGAGATTGTTGAGCGTGCCAAAATGACTAATTGCAAACCTTCTGCTACACCCGCTGAGCCATCTGTGAAACTGAGTGCTTCCTCTGGTCTAACAATCAGTGATCCGACCCTATACAGAAGCTTAGCTGGAGCACTTCAATACTTGACCTTCACCCGTCTTGACATCAGTTATTCAGTACAACAAGTTTGTCTTTTTATGCACGATCCTAGAGAAGCTCACTTTGATGCCCTCAAGCGTATCATCCGCTACATTTCTGGCACATCATCGTTAGGTATCACCATTTCTCCATCTCCAAAGTCTGATCTTATTGCTTATACAAATGCCGACTGGGCTGGATCTCCTGATACCCGCCGATCGACCTCCGGTTATTGTGTCTTCTTCAACAACACTTTAATCTCTTGGGCTGTCAAACGTCAATCTATCGTTTCCCGATCTAGCGTTGAAGCAGAATATAGAGGGGTTGCCAATGTAGTGTCAGAATGTTCTTGGTTGCGCAATTTATTGTTTGAACTTCATTGCACTCTTACCAAAGCTTCCGTGGTATACATTGATAACATCTCAGCAACGTACCTTGCCAACAACCCGGTTCAACATCAACGAACCAAGCACATCGAGATTGACATCCATTTCGTACGTGATAAGGTTGCCCGCGGTCACGTTCAAGTCCTCCACGTTCCATCGGCTTTCCAGTATGTAGACATTTTTACAAAAGGTCTTCCAAGACAATTGTTTCTAGATTTTAGATCCAGTCTTACTGTACTACCTCCTCCAGTTTCAACTGCGGGGGTATGATAGCACTTATGTGTAAATAGAATATTGTAGAGGGTTGCCTGTGTAATTATTGTAAATACGTTGGTTATTTATATGACCGCTCAGTTAATGGAAACCCTAAGGGGAATTTATCATAATCTCACACTTCCTTCTCCACATAAACCCTAACCCCTAAATTTACCCAATTCGATTGTGTTCGTTTTGGTCTTCAAAATTCTACCCCGTTGTCAATTGAAGAGTGTAGGCTATGGATCAAGGGTCTTTGTTTGGGTCTTCCGGCTCGTGGAGGAGAGGAGTGCTAGAATCTGATCGTGTTCGTTACTACCATGGGATTCCGGCGACGATTTCCATTTGCAGGTGACCTCCTAACGTCGGAAAATGTTTCTATGGTTGCTCTATGTGGAAGGTATGTCCGATTAGGGTTTATGTCTTCGATTTCCATTTGGTGAACAAGACCTTGGTCTTTTTGTATTTGATTGAAACTTTGTGTGGTTTTACCTTCGTTTCTAGGTTGGAAAAGGATGTGGGTTTACAAGAGATGTGAAGGAGCTAAAAGGTATATTGCAAGGCTCAAGTGATGAATCTGCAATTCCACCATACATTGCAAGGATGCAACAAGATATTTTAATGTTAAATTTTGTGGTTATTGTGCTGTTCATTTTTGCAATGATAGCATTGTTGAAAGTCTAAAGACAAGGTCCAATGAGAAATTGGTTATTGTGTTGTTCTATTTTGTAGATATTGGTTATTTATCCATTTTGTGTATGAGATATTTTCTATCTAAATAGATCCAAGGTTTTTGTCTAAATAGATCCAAGCTCCAATGATATTTTCTGTATGAGATATTTTGGTGACAATTAAATTTCCTGGGCTATGAATAGATCCATTTTCGGAAATCTGAAATTGACAGTTGATGCATCAATGAGTGCTTCTAAAACTGAACATAAAGATATACTAAATTGACCACAAACAATCGTCAATCCTCAATCGGAAATTGACCATAACTGTCAAAAATCTGAAATTGACCATAACTGTCAATGATGCAGTAAGACTAGAAAAACCAAGGTTATGTTCATCTTTTTTGAAAAATCTGAAATTGACCATAACTGTCAAAACTTGACAATAGATATATATATACTAAATTGACCAAAATTATCAACTGTCCAAAACATTGTCACCACATAAGCTAATATCATGACACAATGAGTTCTATTTAGACAGAAACCAATTAGTGCTATTACACAGCCAGAAGGTGCACTAAGTCCAACTAAATTGGTTTTTCTATCCATAATTTAGTCACCACATAAGGTAAACTAAGTCCTATTTAGACAAAAAATATCATTGTCACCACAATGAGTTCTATGTAGACAGAAAAACCAGAAGGTACACTAAATCATCAACTGCTCAATGATAACATTATCACCACAAAATTTTTCATCATAGAAAAACTAGAAAAATTCAGAAGGTACACTAAACCATAACATAAGGTGATAAGATATGCCAATATAACATTGTCACCAACAGAAGGTAATAAGAAAAAACAAAAAAAAACAGAAGGTACACTAAACCATATCATGACTAAATTCAGATAGTAATATCATGACACAAATAACATTGTCACCACAGATATTGACTAAATTCAGAAGGTACACAAACTAAAGCCAGAAGGTACAATTGCAAGCAATTCACCACAATTACAACCTAGAAAGTAAACTAAATTGACCAAATTTTCATAAGGGAGTGTGATCATGTTTTTGTTCTTGTTGTGACCTTTCTTCATTCCTCTTTACACATGTCTTCTTGTTGTGTTCTTTCTTCCTACATATTGAGCAAGTGACCTGCATATAGTATGCCTTGAACAACTTCTTTGCATCAGGTGGTGGAGGGATCTCACCTACAAAACAAAAATAGTAGCAAAATTAATTAAACTTAGTTAGAAAATAATTACATGCATTGGTGAACTTAATCTTACCTTGAGATGGAGTCCTTAAAATAGGAGGTCTTCCAGGTTGTCTTCTATACAATGGAGGTGCAATAGGTCTACTCATCTTCTCCCACTCTCTAACCCTTGTAGTTGGATTCATCACAGGCTCATAGGTTCTTATGTATGCTTATTTACTGTAACATTCATCCACAAATTCATCTATGGTTTTCTCAAGTGAAAAAATTTCACAACATGCATGTCCATAAGGTAATCTTGACACATCCCATCTCCTACACGTGCATGTCTTCAAGTCTAAGGTCACTGTATGTTGAGTAGTGACTCCACTTATGCAGGAAGCTCACCTTCCATGAATCTCATACTTAACACGACTAGATGCTAGAACCCTATACTCATTGCTCCACCTCACTGCCTTTCTCAAGATCTTTTCAACCCTTGGCCCCACAAGTGTTTTCCATCTACCACCTGATAATCTTCTATTACCCATCCTTACCATTGTTGCAGTTCTAATCTCCTCTAGACACCCTAAAATACCTTTCTTCCTTGCACTTACAATGCTCTTGTTGTAGCTCTCACTATGATTATTTAACAAGATATCACACTTGAACATTGGATCAAAGTGAGACAAGCTCCAATGAGTTACAACTCTTTCCTTGCACCACTTCCAGCCCCTTTCTGTAGTGAGCCTCATGTCCTTCATTGGTTCTTCATATGTGTTCAAAGTGGATCTTTTAGCAATTGTCTAAAATGTATTTTTCAGTACCAATCCTCAGACAAATAAACAAACAAGCATATCATTAAAGGCATAAAATCAAGGTAAAATATTAGACAAAGATATTACAAGAAGAAGAGTATACCCCTGAATCCATCAAGCTTGAAGCTATTGTGTAAATGTCTGACACAATGTTTGTGTGTGGCTTCTGGAAAGAGATCCTTGATTACCTACTCTAAACCCTTTCTCAAGATCTTTTCAACCCTTGGACCCATAAGTGTTTTCCATCTACCACCTGATAATCTTCTATTAACCATCCTTACCATTGTTGCAGTTCTAATCTCCTCTAGACACCCTAAAATACCTTTCTTCCTTGCACTTACAATGCTCTTGTTGTAGCTCTCACTATGATTATTTAACAAGATATCACACTTGAACATTGGATCAAAGTGAGACAAGCTCCAATGAGTTACAACTCTTTCCTTGCGCCACTTCCAGCCCCTTTCTGTAGTCAGCCTCATGTCCTTCATTGCTTCTTCATATGTGTTCAAAGTGGAGCTTTTAGCAATTGCCCAAAATGTATTTTTCAGTACCAATCCTTAGACAAATAAACAAACAAGCATATCATTAAAGGCATAAAATCAAGATAAAATATTATACAAAGATATTACAAGAAGAAGAGTATACCCCTGAATCCATCAAGCTTGAAGTTATTGTGTAAATGTCTGACACAATGTCTGTGTGTGGCTTCTGGGAAGAGATCCTTGATTGCCTACTCTAAACCCTTTTGCTTGTCACTCATAGAGGGTTGATTCATCTCCAAATCAATCTACAAAAACTCCAGGAACCAAGTCCAACTATCTCTACTATCTTGCTCAATCACTGCCCAAGCAACTGGAAAAATCCCATTATTTGCATCAATGCCTACTGCAGACAACAATTGTCCCTTGTGAACAGATTTTAGATGGGTTCCATCTAAACAAATGAATGGTCTACACCCTGCCTTCCAACCCTTTTTCAATCCATCAATGTATATGTAAATTCTCTTGAACCTAGGAATGTCATTATCCAATTCAGTTTGAATCCAAACTGATGTCCTAGGATTTTTCTTTTTAAGCTCGTGTGCATAACTATCCAACAAGTTATATTGATCCTCATGGTGCCTTGTGCCATTCTGAAAAACTATCTTCTTTGCCCTATAATAAGTTTGATTGTCAATCTGCATCTCAAAGTCCTTATTAATGACATTTTGTATACCCTCTCTACTTCAAGTAGGATCACTCAAGAAGAAATCTTGATACTCCTGAGGTATAAATGGTGCATGCAGATGATACACCTTTTTGTCTAAGGTACTACAATTGTGCTCTAGGTTGATGCTTTTTATTTAGAATGAAGGACAATCCTTGTCTATAGATGATGCATATATCCTCCACGGGCAACCTGAAGAGGATACACACTTAGCAACCACCTTACTTAACATTAGTTGGGAATCTCAATTGATTCCTTGTAAGCACAACATGCTTCCTCACAGCCTGTTTGAAAACTTTAGAGCTTTCAAACTCCATACCCAAACTAAAGTCAGGATATTTCATGTGGATCTTTGGGTTAAAGGAAGGAAATTCATGGAATCTTTTTCTACATTTTACAAGAAATGGTGTACCTTCCTTATCAGGATCTCCATACAATTCATCATTTGAAATAAGCCCATCTAAATCCTTGTCATCCAATTCTTGACCCCCCCCCCTTTTTTTTACCACCATCTCCATCCACATTAGCATCAAAATCTTCATCATCTTCATTCTCATACTCAGACTCTTCATAACAACTAAAATTTTCATCATCAGAAAAAGATGAATCATTGGGTTCACTTGCAGAAGAAGACTCATCATCTAACACAACAGATTTGGTCATAGAATTTTCCCCTATGCTTCTTGTTGAAAATGTATGTCGTTTAGGCCTCAATGCAACTGCTTTAACCCTTTTGCTAGGTGTGTCTACAACTCTAGCATCCTTACTACCATTATCTTGAAAACTGTCCTCATTTATACCATCAACATCATTCATCACATCATCATCATTGTCCTCAATGTCATCAACATTGCCTCCCAAATATACACTGTGATCAATGTCCTTCCTAGGCAGAGTTAACTCATGTTCTGTGAACTCTCTCCTAGGATTTTCAAAGACAATAAACAACTCTAACTCTCTATTTTGGTTAGTTACATAAGAAGACATTTTCAATGCCTCCTTATCACAACTAACATGCAAGAAACCTGAGTCATCTTCACTACCAAGTATTCTAAACTAAAATTGAATTGGTCGAACCTCATATCCAATATCATAGGCCCAAGTAACTATAACATGCATAGATACATGTCTACATAATTAGAGTACAAGACTTCCCCTCCAACATATCTGCGATTTAACCCTCCCTTACTGTAAAATCTACCCCCATGAGGTATCTTCATAGTATAGAAACTATCATCTACAAAAAACAACACAAAAACGAAAATTAAACCCTAAACTTACACAAACTAGAAATCAGAAGAAGCAGATAGTAAACAAACCCTAATCATTTGAAATCAGAAAAATAAGGGTTACCTGAGTAGCTTGGCATTTCTCATCCAACATGGAAATACTTCCACTTCATCTCTTTGCACAAAAACAGCACAAAAACGAAGACTACAACCATGAAAATTTGAAATCGCAGGGAAAGAAGAAGAGAAGAAGATGGGGTGTTTTTTTTTCAGAATTGGCGGTTTTAAATGTGATCGTTGAAAATTTAAGGCACAAAGGCAATAAAGTTCATGGACAACAATACCGCTCACAGTTAACGTCGTTCTTATAATTTAATGTGTAAACATTACCGTATATACTAATCTTCGGTTAGGATCATTAGATGAGATACCGTTTTATAATAGTGAAAAGCATGTGGTACTAAAGTTTAGTCCGCCCAAAAAAACATGTACTATTTACACATTTTTCTCCTTTAGAAGATGAAAAAGTAAAAGCAAAACTTAATAGTCGAAATTAAGGAAAAAGAAAAGGCCGCGATATAAGAATATCAATTATTGAATTCCTTCCAATAATTTCTCTAGTTCAGAGGTGATTTGCTTTGAGTTCCCCCTCCAGTTTATATAAAGGGAAAAACAACAATTCTCCATCTCCGTAGTTGCATCTATAGCAAAACAAAATTGTTACCAAATCGCAGCTCTTGAAAAAGCTTTCTTAGTCGCTGCAACTTAATATCGATAGTAATGGCGAAGACCCATATGTCTTTTCTCGCCATTCAGTCTTGTATGATCATTTTATGATTACCCAAACAAAACGATGAATCTACATCTTTGTGCTAGCTTTGGCAAGCTGCTTCATACAATCAGCAATGGCTTCTGCTTTGACCTCACCATTAGTGTAATAGCCAGTGAACAAGCTCTCTTTCGGCACATTGTCTTCTCTATTGTAGCTTCCTGAAGTCCTCAACAGCTCTTCAGAACCCTTCTTCACCACGCCTTTCATGATGATCGTCTTGTGAGTTCCCGATACCATCTCTTCGTAGTCGCTGTCTCCCGTCTCTCCCATCAACACAAACATGTTCGCAACGTTTAGCCGCCAACGAACGAACAAGTACCTTTATAACAACACAATACCAACCATTAGAGATCAAATATATGAACAATGTCGGAAGTGTCATTTTAATAGAAGAGGGTGTCAAAGTCCGCGGTCGTGTGCATGGTGTGTGCATGGTATGTCTGCGCGCATGCGCATTGGACTCAAACCCAACACATAAACCCGATGACGTTTCATAAACCCGATGACGTTTCAGGGAGAACCTATTGCCAATTGAAGTAGTAGCCCACCGACCTTATATACTGGTCTAGTCTCGGAAGGTCCAACTTTTGACGTGGAAACTTATCATCTCCAACAGTGAACTAGTTTTTGGAGTATGTGGAAAAGAGGGTAAAATTAATGCTTGCCTAAGAGCTTGAGCGCGTGATGCTAGAAGAGGAATGACTTGCAGCCTCGTCGAGTTTCTACAGTACATGGGGTGGCAGCGAAGGCCCCTCATTCGAAGCTTCTGCCTCAGATCATCCACCCTCCTTGCCTGTCACGACATGAACACGAATACATGAGATAAATAAAGCTACTATAATTTAACAGTATCAGTATATATGAGTATGGACCTGGCTAGGATCTTTGATGATGTACGAGACGCAATGTTGGTTGCTAGACTTGTTGTCTTCCACAATAGGTGAAGGAGGTTTCTTTCCATCTCCCTCTTGAGTGTTCAACATCTTAGAGATAGTTTTGCCTAAACCACTATAGCCCCATCGGTAATCAATGTGGTAAGCGTAATCAGGGTCGGGAGAAAGCTTACCACCTTCCTCCAAGTACACACCAGGGTAATACACCTCACTACCACTACAACAAATCAAAGCATCAAAATCATTCACTTGGATCTTCCCTGACTTGAAAAACTCAATCACTTCAGTAACCGGCATTGCAGTTGACAGCGCGAATCCTGTCGTCTTTGCTGCTTGTGCATCCATCTTTACTGCATTGAATATCTCTTGGATTACTTGGATCAACTTTTTATCAGGAGATCCATTGGTTTCATAATAATCTAATGCTATAACAACCAGCCTTCTTCTTTTCCTTAACAAGGGGAACTTGCTCGCTCCACTACCGCCACTCTCAGCTGATTTCTTTGCTTCAGCAGATTCAGTAGCCTCGGCTTCTTCAGGGTTTCGTATCTTGCTAAGCAAACGCTTGACCTGAGCTTGAACATCGGGCTTTGCCCCTGTGAAATAAGCTTGGTCAGCTGGCACAGACAGTGAACCTCTGTCGGCATCAATAGAGAGCCTAAGTGACATGTCTTGGACATCCTTAAGGGAATCATTCAAGGACGCTTCGTTAGTGTTTTCATCCACCGGAGTGTCGATTTGCCATTGAGGATGCCTCATCCTGCAAGCTGCCACCCTTGTCAGGTAAGTACGACAATGCTCAGGCCACGAGTACAGGTGTATATTCTTCCACCCGTTCTTTCTGCATTCATGCCATAAGTTTTTCTCTGAAACCAGCTTAAGCAACGCATCTGCTATCTCTTTCTGATCATGAGGATCAACTAGCAGACCATTGTTCAATGCCTGACAATTGCATTCAAAATTAACCAATTTTTTTTTAATGTCTTATTGACAACACTTCTTTCACCTATAATGCATGTACTGTTATGTATACTGCATTTTACATCTAATATCGCACAGATTAGTTTTAAAACTCCATACTAAGGATTTCATTGATATCGTTATTGCATTCACAGAGCTTTGTAAAGAACAGAGATCCTTACCCGATTAATGTCAACTGGACCACCATTTTTAGTAGCCACCATTGGGAGACCATGAGCAGCAGCCTAGACAATTTTCGAAACACAAAAGTCAAAACCTGGAATGAAGCAACATAATCATAGGCTCATAGCAGTAAACATACACTTGAAACTAACCTCAATCAAAGTCAGCCCAAAAGGCTCTACGAGAGCTGGGTTGATAAACACTCCCTGCATTGCTTTCATCTGTCAAAATCTATAATTTTTTGAAACAGTGGACTTCAGAAATGTGGAGTTTTAAAACAAACCCTTTGTTTTGCTGCAAGGCGATAAATTTCTGGGACATCTGACTGCCTGTGGTGCTTTGGGTATGCTACTTGCCCATACAAATCATACTTATCAATCAGTTTTAAGACAGTTACCAATACACTTGCATTTCCACCTGACATCTCATCTATATCATCTCTGTTCCCCATTATAAGCGTCTACAACAAAGCTCAGGTCATTATGTTCTTTTACAAAAAGCATTAAACTGCACAGTAAGTAAGAAAACAATAAAACACGACTTACCAGATTAGCTAGCTCTCGTAGTGGACGACATTCTCCGAAAGCCTTGAGGAGAGTGGTGAGGTTCTTTTTCGGATCCGGTCTAGATAATGCCAGGATCATTGGCTTATGTGGATTTGTAAAGAAGCGCATCACCTACATGTCATATTTTGTTATATTCAAACACTATTACAGGTTCTAAGAAAAACTAATATTAGAATTTCAAGTATCACATACTTCTGACCATATTGTTGGCATGGATTTTGGAGAACAACCTTCAGTGCTGGCTAAAGAGGTAATTTCATCAGCCTCATGTGCTTCTTCTTCTTGGACAACAACATTACTGAAGTCCATCCCAGGAGGAATTACCTACAAATCCCTTCATTGTCAATAAAAAAGGATTAAACACTCAAAAGTTACAATATGCTAATGCTGGTTATTCGCTTACTGCCATCCTTGGCATGAATCGGCCATGACAGCCAACCCCACGCTTTCCACGGGCACGCAACACTTTCTCAAGCTTGACATCAAAACCGTCGTAGAGTCCCCACTGCTCGTCAATCTCCTGCCTTGTACTAGTGATCACAAGCTCAGTTGCATCAAGAGAAAGTTCTTCGGCTTCAGTCCTCCTCATGATCTTATAAGTTGAGTTTATGTCTTCCATAGACTGCCTTCCTTGTTTTAGAAGCTGCTCTAATTTGTTCCTTCCGAGGGAATGCCCCGTCAAAACCATGGGAACGTTTAAAGCACCCGAAAGAAGAGCTGCACTATCACCTGCATCCGCATAATGCCCGTGAATTACATAAGGCCAGATTGGTTGGCCACCTCCAATTTGCTCACCCAAAACCTTTGACATGTTCAGAATATGAGCTAAAGCACCGTCTACAAACTCCTGAATATATGGCCAGAGTAACTCTTTGTGGAGATACTTGTTGCGTGGCCCAAACGGTATCCTTACTATGTATGCTCCACTGCTTTCACCTAAACCATCAGCATCTGCGTCTTCTTGAGCACCCAACATTTCTGTTGGCTCACTGTAGGTCCAATCTACTTCGGGTGATAAGATTTGGCGAGTGAAAAGATCTACCCTGTACACACCTGGCATTTGTGCAAGTGCTCTGGCTAATTCCACCACATATTTCACCTAGTATAGAGGTAAGCAATCAAAATAAGGCTTTAGATCGCTTACTACTTACTAGCACTTTCAAATATACTCGAGTTTATTAGATAACTTATACTACGTGACATCCGAACAAGCAGACCCTTAGATGATAATTGTTGAAAATGATTAAGCAATGACCTGGCCACCAGTGTCAGAGTCGCGGCCAAGCTCCATTTGCTCCCCGCGGACTAGACCGTGAAGGCTGCAATAAATGTAGGCTACATTAGCATAAGCATGTAAGCTACACAAATATTCATAGTTAGTAAGGAATGTCGTACCTTATGAGAACCATATAAAGCTTCTTCTCCTTGTTAGTTTCAGACCAAGCTTCCGGATTAGAACTAGTCTTCCTTTTCGGGCTGTCCTCTTTCAAGTCAGCTATATTTTCACCCTTCTCCCCTTCGGAGAAGTCATCGGCGATGTCCTCTGTAACCTCCTTCCGCCCTTGCTCTCTCTCCAGCCTTCTCTCCGTCAGCCGCTGTATGTGATCGGATTCTAGCTGTACAAACGCAATACAGATTATACAATCAACCCTTTCTTTCTTTTTTTTTTTTAAAAAAAATGCGCAAGACTAAAGAATTATTGAAATTAGTGAAACTTCGATCGAAAACCAAATGAAGCGAAATCCTGAAATCAGGGAAAAAGAAGAATGATATTCGATCAAAAACCTGTTTCTTCTTGCGAGTGAGATGCCAAATACGCCAACACATATTCTCGAGACGAGAGCTTCGCTCCATGCTGTTGCGAGTCGCGACGACTTTGAGCCATGTTCTATGCAAATCCGATTCATCAACACCGGAGACAACTTCCTCTACAAAGTACTTTGTCGGATTGAAATTAATCAAACCTCCTTCGCCTCCTGGTTTGATTTTCTTTCCTTTATTGCTGACATTAGTAATTGGAGCAACAGTTGCACCTTCATCTATGGTTGCTCCACCTGTATCCAAAATCGCTTCCAAGTATCCATTTATCCATTCGTTCCCCGCCATTACGGAATGAATCCGACAATCCTTGATAAATTAAAACTGAAATTATTTGTCTGTTGTTCGTTCCAAGAGAGTGAGAAGATGAGAGAAGAGAACAGTCGGATTATGAAACGGTAATCAGGAAATTTGCTTTATTTGCTTTACAAGCGAGTGGCTATGGAGGCAATCAAAATTGCGGTCCTTCTTGTTTTGAGGAATTCAGTTAGAAGGAAGCGAGAGATTCACATGAATACTGGGGAGAAAAGAGACAGAGAATGTGAAGGGTGATCGAACAAAATAAAATATATATTTTCCAGGAATAGCGCGGCGGGAGATTAGCGCTCCACGTGGATTGTGAAGGGGGTCTGGTTTCACACGTGGATCCATAGGGGCATATGTTGTTTCCCGTATTAAGCTTACTGCTGCCCCATGCTACGTAATTATGTATTTCTACGTTTAAAAAAAACCATTAATTTAAATTATAGGTTAAAATTAATACACATAAAATTAACTTTTGATATAAGGAAATATGATACTCTTTTCTTATACTAAAAAGCGATATTTATATCTATTTAACTGTTTGTTAAAAAAAACTTATATATAAATTTTTTTAAATTATATATTATTAAAACAGTAATTAAAATCAAAGATTAAGATTTATATACTGAAAAATTCTTGATAAAAGAGAGGAAGAAGGAATACTAACCCAAATTAAATCAATAATGAAAGTTAATCATAGAAAATAAGATTTTGAATAAAAAAAAAATCAAATATCTTTTTATTTTAAAATAGAAGTAAATAAAATATTTTGAGATAAAAAATCATTTTATAGACAATAACTGCTTGGTATTTACAACATATAATATAATAATTTTTTATAAATATTTTTTTGTGTGAATTTTTTATATATAATAGTTATAGCTCCCACAAATCCACGATGTGTATTATGTTACCACAACTGCCCATTAAACATGATCATTTGCAATTAATCATCTTTAGTGACTTACATGTATTATGTTACCAAAGTACCATCCATTCCTCTATTTCTTTCATTTGACTAGTATGACCCACTTTTTATTATTTTAATATTAGTTCTTCTAAACCATAATCCGGTTAAATAAATTAAATATAAAAACTGAACCGAGCTGTTTTTTATTAAAAAAAATAAACCAAGTTAAAAAATAAAGAAAAAATTTACAAAAAAAAAAGAGTTATTCAAAAAAATTCGGAAAATTCAATTTTTTACTTTCAGGATTTTAAAAAAATGAATAAGTCACGAAAATTGATTTTTTAAAAATTAAAAAAAATTTATTGAATTAAAAAAATCCTCTTAGAATAAATAGGGAAAACGTATTTCAAAATATTAATTTAAAAAATTAATTTTTTTTTTTCATTTTTTAAAAATTTTACAAACATAACTTATGATTTTTTCTCAAATCGTTTTTTATTTTTTTTGAATAACTCAAGAAAAAATTGATTTAAAAAAGAGAGACTCTGAATAAATCAGGTTTTTTTTTTTTTTCATATGTTAAAACATGGTTTATTTTTATTAAAAAATCCGTTTCAGTTTTTGTATTTAGTTTATTCAGTATGTTTATAATTTAGAGGGAATAATATTAAGATAATAAAAAGTGGATCCCTATGACGGTAAAATGGATAAAATAGAGGGGTGGATGGTATTTCGATAACGGAATACATGTGATAGTTTATGTAATAAGTCATTTAGCGGGTTGTTAGTTGTAAATGATCCTATTTAAGAGGTGATTTTCGATAATTTACTCTATAATCATACAAATTATCTTATTGCAAAATTGACTCCAACTTTTTAATTAACCTAATTATTTTATCTCTCATCTCTCTTGTTTTTCTTCCTCTGTTTTTCCACGTAGCACAATTTGATGAAGAACTCATCAATTTGATTTCCAACTTGCTTATATTTCATGTTTCCAATTGCAATCATTCGTTCCTAATTTAAATTTAATTTCTAAATTCGATCTTATGTATGTATATTATCTTCTTCTCAATTGTATATATTTGATTGAATGTATTGAATTTCATTTATTTTTCATAATTTGGCTCATTCGAAGTTGTTGTTCATCCGCTTATTTTCCTTTCTTTTGATTTTATTTTAGTCTCCATTGTTGACAACATATAGTATTATTAACATAATCTTAACTATGAATTTAATCTGATTTTGCTGTCAACAACATTCAATCATCAAATTTTGGTCTTTCGTGTTGCCAACAAATATAACAGCTGAAATACAGAAATCTATGTATTGTCAACAACATATAAAACACCAATAATTGTTTCATTTGTATTTTCAACAACATGTTAGAAAACAAAATAGAGTTTTTCTACTGTCAAATACACATTAAAATATAATTATGCGTTTATATACTGTCAACTACACATTAAACATCTTAAAATGTTTTATTTGTGTTACAACAGCACATTAGATGCAAATTTGAGTTTTTTCTACTATCGTCAACATTAAACAACAAAAATTTCTTTATTTGTGTTGTCAACAACATATTAAACACAAAAATAGTGTTTTATACAGTGATCAACACATTCAAACTCTATTATGTGTTTTTCTA
The DNA here is from genome assembly GCA_033239125.1 of Fagopyrum homotropicum. Lineage (NCBI taxonomy): Eukaryota > Viridiplantae > Streptophyta > Magnoliopsida > Caryophyllales > Polygonaceae > Fagopyrum > Fagopyrum homotropicum. Next base: position 32,939,705 of record BSWB01000003.1, read on the forward strand.
TTGACAACAACACATTTACCAACAATTTGGTTTATTTGTGTTGTCAACAACTCATTAGATACCAAAATAGAATTATCTTCTTACAATATAATGTATTTTTGTTAACAATATTCGAAACTCCAATCATTTTAGTAATGTGTTTTTGTGTTGTCACCAAGCACATAATCTCATAATATTATTTATATTCACTATAATACAATTCCTTTTTTGTTGTCAACATAAATCACAATTCCTTTTTAGTGACTACATTAGTTTTTTTTTTACATTCAGCATACATGAATACTTTTTGTTTATCATTCTTTATTTTTTCTTTTGTTATTATGTCATATTTGTGTATCATTTTTTATTGTTCTTTTTATTTTGTAGATTGAATTAATTGATTTATATATATTATGTCAACAACTCCAAGTTTATTATTTGTGTCTTTATAGTTTTCAAGGAGGAGTAGCTAATAATTATGCAGTTACAGGACACAACAAGAACACTTTGCTCAAGTCCATTGGCACATGCCACTCACATGCTCATTTAAATGAAACACGTCTTTGTAAGTCAATTATTGCGTTGAGGTTGCTGACCTAGTGAGCCGGGTACTTAAGCTCTTCTCTCTCATGCCTAAACCCTAACGCCGCCAAACACTTCTCCTCACCTGAGTCTTTGAGAGCAAATCCAAGAGAGAAAAGAGATAGCGAGAGCTTTGAGCCGAGTTCTTCGTTGGAGATCTCTTCCCGGTGTCTTCTTCACCGCAACGAGGACGTCGCGGGATTCGATGTGGGAGAATGACACGAACCGAGTTCCGAAAGGTTCAAAAAGCATGAAGAACACCCCGACATTGTCTTGACAAGACCAGAATATTCTAGATCTCCCGGGAATTCTCTAAGCTTGCCTTGGCTTGTAGAGAATATTCCGGATTTGTATAGAAACCTATAGTCTTCTTCCAACAAGAAGGATCCGGATCCCTCTATGATTGTATAATTCCGGATCCTTCCTAGCTAAGGCGGTGGCCAAGGCTATAAATAGGGAGGCCACTCCCTCATTTGCAAAACATCCAAGCAAAGTTCACTTGTAAAAGCTCTCTTTAAGAAATCAAAATTCTCTTGTCCACAAAAGCTCTAAGTTTCTTAACCATCGCTAGGAAGCGCTTCTACAACAAGTCCCTCGAGTTAAGGCTTCACTTAGTCATTTGACAAGGCCAACGGCTAAGAGCCACATGATTGTGAGTTCGAGAATACTCAGCCCGTGTCACTAGCACATGCTACTCACATGCTCATTTAAATGAAACGCGTCTTTGTAAGTCAAACGTTGCATTGAGGTTGCTGACATAGTGAGCCGGGTACTTAAGCTCTTGTCTCTCATGCCTAAGCCCTAACCCTGTCGAACACTTCTCCTCACCCGAGTCTTTGAGAGCAAATCCAAGAGAGAACAGTGATAGCGAGAGCTTTGAGCCGAGTGCTTGGTCGGAGATCTCTTCCCGGTGTCCTCTTCACCGCAACGAGGACGTCGCGGGATTCAATGGGGGAGAATGACACGAACCGAGTTCCAGAAGGTTCAAGAAGCACGGAGAACACCCCGACATTGTCATGACAAGGCCGGAATGTTCTAGATCTCCCGGAAATTCTCTAAGCTTGCCAAGACTTGTAGAGTATATTCCGGATTTGTATAGAAAGCTAGAGTCTTCTTCCAACAAGAAGGATCCGGATCCCTCTATGATCTTGTAATTCCAGATTCTTCCTAGCTAAGGAGGTGGCCAAGGCTATAAATAGGGAGACCACTCCCTCATTTGCAAACCATCCAAGCAAAACTCACTTGTAAAAGTTCTCTCAAAGCAATCAAAGTTCTCTTGTCTACAAAAGCTCTAAGTTTCTTAGCCATCGCTAGCAAGCGCTTCTACAAAAAGTCCCTCGAGTTAAGGCTTGACTCAACCATTTGACAAGACCAACAACTAAGAGCCGCACGGTTGTGAGTTCAAGAATACTCAGCCCGTTTCACTAGCACATGCTACTCACATGCTCATTTAAATGAAACGCGTCTTTGTAAGTCAAACGTTGCATTGAGGTTGCTGACCTAGTGAGCTGGGTACTTAAGCTCTTCACTCTCATGCCTAAACCCTAAAGCCGTCAAACACTTCTTCTCACCTGAGTCTTTGAGAGCAAATCCAAGAGAGAAAAGTGATAGCAAAAGCTTTGAGCCGAGTGCTTGGTCGAAGATCTCTTCCCAGTGTCCTCTTCACAACAACGAGGACGTCGTGGGATTCGATGGGGGAGAATGACACGGACCGAGTTCCAGAAGGTTCAAGAACACGGAGAACACCCCGACATTGTCTTGACAAGGTTGGAATATTCTAGATCTCTCGGGAATTCTCTTAACTTGCCAAGGCTTGTAGTGAATATTCTGGATTTCTATAGAAAGCTACAGTCTTCTTCCAACAAGAAGGATCTGGATCCCTCTATGATTGTGTAATTCCGGATCCTTCCTAGCTAAGGAGGTGGCAAAGGCTATACATTATGGGAGGCCACTTCCTCATTTACAAACCATCCAAGCAAAGCTCACTTGTAAAAGCTATCTCAAAGCAATCAATGTTCTCTTGTCCATAAAAGCTCTAAGTTTCTTAGCCATCGCAAGCAAGGGCTTCTACAACAAGTCCCTCGAGTTAAGGCTTGACTCAACCATTTGACAAGACCAACAACTAAGAGCCGCACGGTTGTGAGTTCAAGAATACTCAGCCCGTGTCACTGGCACATGCTACTCACATGCTCATTTAAATGAAACACGTCTTTGTAAGTCAAACGTTGTATTGAGGTTGCTGACCTAGTGAGTCGGGTACTTAAGCTCTTCACTCTCATGCCTAAACCCTAAAGCCGCCAAACACTTCTTCTCACCTGAGTCTTAGAGAGAAAATCCAAGAGATAAAAGAGATAGCGAGAGCTTTGAGCCGAGTGCTTCGTCGGAGATCTCTTCCCAGTGTCCTCTTCACCGCAACGAGGACGTCCCAGAATTCGATGGGGGAGAATTACAAAGACCAAGTTCCGAAAGGTTCAAGAAGCACGGAGAACACCCCAAAATTGTCTTGACGAGGCCGGAATGTTCTAGATCTCATGGGAATCCTATAAGCTTGCCAAGGCTTGTAGAGAATATTCCGGATTTGTATAGAAAGCTAGAGTATTCTTCCAACAAGAAGGATCCGGATCCCTCTATGATTGTGTAATTCCGGATCCTTCCTTGCTAAGGAGGTGGCCAAGGCTATAAATAGGGAGGCCACTCCCTCATTTGCAAGTCATCCAAGCAAAGCTCACTTGCAAAAGCTCTCTCAAAGCAATCATTGTTCTCTTGTCCACAGAGCTCTAAGCTTCTTAGCAATCACTAGCAAGCACTTCTACAACAAGTCCCTCGAGTTAAGGCTTGACTCAATCATTTGACAAGACCAACAACTAAGAGCCGCACGGTTGTCAGTTCGAGAATACTCAGCCCGTGTAACTAGCACATGCTACTCTAATAGGTGATGGAATCACTATCTTATTAAGGTAGTTTAAGTATATTTTTAGAGTCAAATGGTTGTATTTTGTTGCCAATTGTGTAAATCCAGCTGAAGAACTAAACAATGAAGAAATCAAAAGATTTAGCAACAGTTGGAAGAAGAACGGAAGCAAAGAGAAGTCCAGAGGAACCCTGTCATGGCACCCGTGGCGACACTGTCCCGTCCCCGCGGAGACACTGATTCCAGAGGAACCCTGTCACGGAACCCGCGGCGACATTGTCCCGCCCCCGCAGCAACACTGATTCTAGAGGAACCCTGTCACGGCACCCGCGGCGACACTGTCCCGCCTCCGCGACGACACTGATTCCAGAGGCACCCTGTCCCGCCCCGCGGCGACACTAACTCCAGAGGAACCCTGTCACCGCCCCCGCGGTGACACTGCCCCGCCCTGCGGCGACACTGTGCCGCCAATTTCGTTCTAAGGAGAAGCAATGGCTTGCGTAGATTTGTCCGGGATTGTCGACCCCAATGCCCAAGGTTGGAAGGGCAAGAAGGCTCCCAGGGACCCGTTAGGGGAACCATTGAAAGACATGATGGAGAATTTTGAAGCTCGCTTGGAGAAGATGGAGCTTAAGTACAGAGAGATATTGGACGCAACCGAGGAGAATATGGACGCCCTCAAGGACGGGCAAGCGAAATGACGTGTTGGAGGCACTTCTGGCGCAAATACGCGAGGAGATTGAGGCGCTCAAAAAGAGATCGTAGCATGCAAGGCCGCCGTAGGGGAAAGCATGTTGGCAACCGCTCCCGTGCAAAAGATGGACGCACCAAAGACTAAGGAGTTCAAGGGGAGTTGGTCGTCTAATGACGTCGAGAACTTTCTTTGGTGCATGGACCAATATTTCCATGTGGGGGAATCACGGATGAGGAACGCAAGGTAGGCACGACATCCTTATATCTTAGTGATGTCGCTTTGATTTGGTGGAGGCGTAGGGTATGTGAAAGGACCGGAGGGGCCCAAATCACCATTTGAGCCAAGTTTGAGGTTGAGTTGAAGAATTAGTTCTACCCGACCTACGCCAATGACAAAGCTCGAGCTAGACATCGTCGATTCACGCAACGTGGCACCATTTGTGAGTACGTCAAGGAGTTCTTGGAGGTCATGATGTAGATCTCCAACACGAGCGAAGAGGCCCTCTTCATTTTCATTGACGGACTAAAGCCTTGGGCTAAACAAGAGCTACAATGCCGGAACGTTCAAACTCTAACCGAGGCAATGATGGTGGACGACTCGTTGATCGAGTTCAAAAGCCAATATCGACCAGGTTCCTCCCGAGACAAGGCTAAAAGTGGGGGAGACCAAGGCAAGGGCCGGTCACAATAGAGGAAGAGTGATGATGAGTCATCGAAAGACTCGTCCAAGGCCAAGGAGTTCTACAACAAGTGGGATTAAAGCAAGTAGTCCATGGAAAGGATATCGATGCAATGCTACCTTTGTGACGGTGAGAATTGAATGAGAGATTATCCCACAAAGAGCAAGCTCGACTCCATGATGGCAAACAAAGACCCTCCCGAGGAAGAGAAGTTGAAGCTCAGGGCCATAATGCTTAGTTCGGTGAAGACTAAGCGGTTCACCAACCAGAAGGGACTAATGTTTGTAGACACCATGATGGGCGGAATAAAGCTCAATGCATTGGTGGACACCGGGCATCTGATGTCTTTATGTCTGAAGGGACGACCAAGAAGCTCAAGATAGAGATCACCAAGAACAATGGATGGATTAAAACGGTGAACTCAAAGGAGGTCCCGACCATGGGGGTGGAACGAGGAGTAGACATGACATTGGGACAATGGTCTGGGAAAACCATGGTCGAGATAATCCCGCTCGATGACTATGACTTGGTTATTGGCTTAGCCTTCCTCGATGGTAAAAAAGCTCTACTAGTTCCGTTTGCCAACTACATATGTATTATGGACCACCAACAACGTTGCATCGTGCCGGTCTATCGAGAAAATGGGCCTATCGCCAAGATAGTCTCGGCAATCCAACTCTCAAAGGGACTAAAACGCAAGGAACCCACGTTCCTAGAGGCACTCAAGTTGCAAAATGAGCCCAAGAAGGAAGACCCAACACCCCTCGAAGTAAGCCAGGTGTTGGACGAGTTCAAAGATGTCATGCCACCCGAGTTACCAAAGAGGTTGCCACCACAGAGAGAGGTCGATCACAAGATTAAACTCATGTCCGATGCTCGGCCGTCCGCCCGAGCAACATACCACATGTCTCCACTGGAGCTAGAGGAGTCGTGGAGACAAATTAAAGAGTTGCTAGAAGCCGGTTACATCCGACCTTTGAAGGCACCACATGGAGTGCCTGTCCTATTCCAAAGAAAGAACGACGAAAGCCTTAGAATGTGCATCGATTACTAAGCGCTCAACAAGCTCACCATCAAGAACAAGTACCTAGTCCCGCTCATTGCAGATCTTTTCGATAGGCTTGGGGAGGCACGGTGGTTACCAAGCTAGACTTGAGATGGGGCTATTACCAAGGACTGCGGAGGGTGATAAGGAGAAGACCACGTGCGTCACGAGATATGGGTAGTACGAGTTCCTAGTCATGCCGTTTGGCTTGGCAAACACAGCGGTAACATTCTGCACGCTCATGAACAAGGTACTTTATCCCTTTTTTGATCATTTTGTGGTGGTATATTTGGACGACATTGTCATCTACAATCATAACCTTGAGGAGCATAGGGAACATCTACGAAAAGTCTTCCAAGTACTACGGGAGCATGAGCTATACGTCAAGAAGGAGAATTGTGCCTTTGCCCAAAGGGAAGTGTCATTCTTGGGTAAGATTGTCGGAAAGGGAAGCTGATGAGCGTTAAAATCCTAGGTCGTTGTCTTTTAGCTTAGGTCAAAATAGAAGTCCAAACGTTACACTAACAAATTTATGTATAGCATAAGTAAGGGTTGAACCCAAGAGAGCTAGGTTGATGTTTTGATTTAAATTCAATTATTGAGATTGTAACCAATAAAGGGGCGGGAGGGGGGGGGGGGTTGGATTGAAATGTAGCAAGCCAAAAGCATAAGAAACTAGTAATGATGTGAATAAATCAATGAGAAAAGGACTACACTAGGTTGATTCTTAACATGCAATGCTACTTTGGTTGGTTCTTTTTATTAGTATTTCATCAATGTTCTCGTCTTGATCATACATATATATATATATATATATATGTTGATCCAACCGGCATCAACACAACTTAACAAGTTAATGTTCCATAAACCTACAAGAACAAGTCATAAGTTAGCTTTCAAACAAAGACAAAGAGATATAAAGAGAAGAATAAAACCGTTAGAATTTTCTTTATATTTATATTCCTTTTCCTTTAAGTAATCTCAACCAGCTTTTACCTAAAGGTTTTCTACTAGATTAAAGACCCGAACCCGGAATCGGTTAATCCTACTTCTTTGCGTGCAATTAGACACTAAGGTGATCAAGCTAAGTGATAAGAAGCATGCAATTGAAAGTTAAAGCTCAAGGAATATAAAACATATGACTGAATAATACTTATATTACTAAAGACTAACAACCAAAGTAGTAATGCAGCTTCAAAATAGCCCAACGTAGCAAGGAGATTAGAAACACATTACACAAAGGAAGTAAGGGAAAATAGAGAGAATAATGGGAATATGGTGGATGATTCTAGCAATCAGCCATGAACCTATTTATACTAGAATTGACACTAAATGGGAGTTAATGGCCGGTCTAAATAGCTACCTTTAATGCCATAAAGGTGGTGCAAACAACCGGAGTAAAGTCTCTGACGCTAAACTGCGGGGGCGGGCTTCAGGGCCGTAGGGGCGGTTTAGGCCAAAAAGCTTGGTGTTCTTCATGGCCGCAGAGGTGGTCTGGCATTTCCGCAGGGGCGGATCTTTAATGCTCTTCAAACGTCTAACTCTTCATCTTTCTGTTGCTTCTGATGTCGAGCCGTAGGGGCGGCCCAATGTCATCGCAAGGGCGGTGACACTGGCTCTTCAGCTTCACAGCTCCGTAGGTTGGTCCGCAGGTAGTGGCGTAGGGGCGCCGGCTTTGCTTCTTCCAGGCGAGTCACCGCAGGAGCGTCCAGAGGTGACCGCAGGGGCGGTGACTTGCTTCGTTCCGGGCACTAGTGAAGGCGCAGGCTGCATTCCGGAGTGAAGTGTCACTCGCAGGGGTGGTGACACTGCTCCGCGGGGGCGGTGTGGCACCAAAAGCTTATCTTCGTGAATGATCTTCAACTCCCAAGTGCTTCTAACTTCTCTTTTTGCTTCTTTTTGACTTCTTCTGGATTAAGAAGTTAGCAACACAAATTGACTCTAATACAATGAAAAGACTCTAAAAACTAACCTAAATGATAGTGATTCCATCACCTATCAAACTCCCCCGTACTTACACCTTTTAATCGTCCCGAGTAACACATATGACAACAGTTCAGAACTAAAAAGCCTCAGGAAGCATGGTGTAGAGACATAGATAATGGAAACAAGAGAAAAACCAAGAAAGAAAGAAAGAAGGGAAAAGAGAAAATGTGAGAAAACTACCATCCTTATTGCTCCAAGAGTGACCTACCCGAACAACCTCCTTATGACTCCCCTTCTTATGCCACCAAATGTCGGAAGGAGAACCTACACTTGGTGTCGCTCATTTTGCCAAGGCACCCTTTCGGGTTTTCACCTCGCCACTCTTCTTCTTTTCTTGATGATCTCACTAATTCCTCACATCCCTCAAGTCCATTTTTACACCAACCTAATGTTGGTTGGACTACCTTCTTTTTGCCTAAACCGCCCTTTCGGGTTTTCAGTTTATCCAAGGATTTTTCATGTCTTTTTCGTTTCTTTGGATTTTTCTCTATCTTTTTTTTATGAATGAATTTCAATATGAATTACAAATTAAACAAAATCAAACAACTATACAAGAAAGATAATATTCCCTCCCCTATACTTGAAGCACACTTTTTCCTTAAAGTGGAAATGAAAGCAAAGAAGAATGGTCGAGAAGGGAAAGAGAGGATACCCACTTGTGGGATGGTCCGGCTGGACCATCCGGACCCTACTCCGGCGGATGAGTGAAGTGGCTGAAGAAGTGCTCCTGCCGGCGGTAAATCTCGTCGATGCGGGACTGCTGAGCATCCATTCGAATGCCAAATGAAGTTTCAAAGTTGGCTTGTCACCGCGGGGGCGGTGACAAAGGCAGAGCATACACAGACCCAGCGCCGAAGGCGGCACTGGGCAAGGTTGTCACCGCAGGGGCGGTGACATGAGGCCGCAGGGGCGGTTTGCTTGACAGAAGCTCCTCTTCTTATTCTCTCGGGTTGCCTCCCGAGAAGTGCCTTTGTTTTACATCGTTGGCTCGACGTAAGGATCCTACTTGTCTACTTGGGCCTCCTCCAACACCATTTCATCTATGGGGTCATTCTTCACTCCTTCAAGGTAGGGCTTGAGCCTTTGTCTGTTGACCTTGAATATCTTGTGAGTTTGTGGATCATAAAGATCCACAACGCCATATGGATAGACTTCAGCTATCACGTACGGACCTGTCCACCTTGAGCGCAGCTTGCCTACAAAAAGCTTCAAACGAGATTGAAAAAGGAGAACTTTGTTACCCGCTTTGAAGTCTTTCCGGAGAATGTTCCGGTCATGCCACGCTTTTGTCTTCTCTTTGTATGCAGTGGCATGGTCATACGCATTGAGGCTTAACTCTTCCAGCTCTTGCAATTGGAGCTTCCGGAACTCACCTACCTCCTCTACATTCATGTTGTACTTTTTCACCGCCCACCATGCCTTGTGTTCAAGCTCTACCGGAAGGTGGCAAGCTTTTTCGAACACAAGCCGGAATGGAGACTTCCCTATAGGAGTCTTGTATGATGTCCGGTAAGCCCATAGAGCGTCATTTAGCCTTAAACTCCAATCCTTCCTTCCGGGAGAAACCGTCTTTTCAAGAATGGTTTTGATTTCCCGGTTGGACACCTCCGCTTGACCATTTGTTTACGGATGGTAGGCTGTTGACACTCGTTGGTGGACGTGGTACTTCTTAAGGAGAGCGGTGATTGTCTTGTTGCAAAAATGGGTGCCCCTATCATTTATCAAAGCCTTCGAGATTCCAAACCTTGCAAAAATATTGTCCTTAAGAAATATTGCAACCACTTTAGAATCATCAGTTTTGGTGGCCTTTGCTTCCACCCACTTGGAAACATAGTCCACCGCAAGTAATATATAAGTGTGCCCAAAAGAAGTAGGAAAAGGACCCATGAAATCTATCCCCCAAACATCGAAAATTTCGCAAAATATAAGAGAAGATTGAGGCATTTCATTTCTTCTAGAGATGTTACCTACTCTTTGGCACCTATCACACACTTTGCAAAACGCAAAAGCGTCTCTAAAGATGTGTGACCAAAAAAATCCCGCATCTAAAACTTTCCTAGCAGTTTTGTTGGCCCCAAAATGTCCCCCACATGCTTCAGAATGACAGAATGTAAGGATAGATTGTACCTCATTGTCCGGGATGCAACGGCGTATTACTTGATCACTACGATGCTTCCAAAGGTATGGATCGTCCCAAACGTAGTGTCTTGCTTCGGCCTTCACCTTCTCTCACTGTGCCTTGGTGAAGTCTGGAGGGTACTCACCCCTAACAAGGAAGTTTACAATGTCAGCAAACCAAGGCTTAAAGGATTGAAGTTTAAACAGAACCTCTTTCGTGTAATCCGCAGGGGCGCCTAGCTCGAGCCACAGGGTGCGCAGGGGCGGTTACACAAAAAGGGTTGTGTAGAAGGTGTCGTTTGAAAAGCTTCCAACTATGGCTCTTCTTTTGGCTAGATCTTCTTCCTCCTTTACCAGCCTGCTCAAATGATCAGCCACAGGTTGTCAGCCCCCTTTTTGTCCCGTATCTCCAATTTAAACTCGCTTAGAAGGAGCACCCACCAAATTAACCTCGGCTTTGCTTCCTTCTTTGCCATGAGATACCTAAGAGCTGCATGGTCAGTGAATACGTTTACCTTTACTCCAAGGAGGTACTGTCTGAACTTCTCTAGTGCAAACACCACCGCTAGCATCTCCTTCTCGGTGGTGGAGTAGTTTCTTTGAGCTCCATTAAGCGTCATGGATGCATAATGGATGAAGTGTGATGCTCTTCCATCCTTCTATCCTAGGACAGCTCTTACAGCATAATTGTTGGCGTCACACATAATGTCAAATGGCTTCTCCCAATCCGAAGACCGGATGATCGGTGCACTAGTGAGGCATGCTTTCAACGTGTCAAAAGCTTTCTTGCAATGTTCATCCACTATGAAAGTGGCGTCCTTCTTGAGTAACTCACACAACGGCGCTGAGATATTTGAAAATTCCTTGATGAACCGCCGATAAAAACCTGCATGACCTAGGAAAGAACGGATTTCACGCACGTTAGTAGGGTAAGGTAAACTTTGAATAACATCAACTTTTGCCTTATCTACTTCTATCCCTTTTGAGGATATCACATGTCCTAACACTATTCCTTGTTCAACCATGAAATGACATTTTTTAGAATTAAGAACAAAATTAGTTTCTACACATTTTTCAAGAACAAGTTTTAAATGTCCTAGGCATGCATCAAAACTATTTCCATGGACGGTGAAATCATCCATAAAAACTTCTATAAAGTTCTCTATGTATTTAGAAAAAACACTTATCATGCACCATTGGAAGGTGCCGGGAGCATTGCAAAGTTCAAATGGCATTCTGCGGTACGCAAATGTGCCGAATGGACATGTGAAAGTGTTTTTTTCCTGGTCCTCCGGAGCAATGGCTATTTTGAAATAGCCCGATTATCCATCCAAAAAGCAATAGTAGGGGTGACCTGCAAGACGTTCCAACATTTGATCAATAAAAGGTAAGGGAAAGTGGTCTTTACGAGTTACCGTGTTAAGTTTGCGGTAGTCAATGCAAACTCTCCAACCGGTTTGTGTCTTGCTCGGGACCATCTCTCCGTATTGGTTCTCCATCATGGTGATACCCCCTTTCTTTTGAACCACTTGGGTTGGACTAACCCACTTACTATCCAAGATGGGGGAATATCATGTCCGCTTGGAGGAGCTTCAATACCTCCTTCTTGACCACTTCCATCATCGGCAGATTCAACCTTCGTTGGGGTTGCCTAGATGGTTTTGTCTCTTCCTCAAGGAGGATCCTATGCATACAAGTGGATGGACTTATCCCCTTGATGTCTGCAATAGTCCACCCAAGAGCCGTCTTGTGCTCTTTCAAAACCTTCACCAACTTTTCCTCTTGACCGATGGACAACTTGTTAGAGATGATCACCGGTAAGGTATTGTTGTCTCCTAGAAAAGCATACTTGAGGTGAGGTGGAAGGTTCTTCAACTCTATCTCCGGTGCCTGCACTATAGATGGAACAAGCTTCTCGCTTGGAGTTAGTAAGGTGGGCCCAATGGCCAAAGTGGAGATAGGGAGCCTTTTGTGCCCATCCAATTGGGCTAGGACTTCCTTCATGCTAGATGTCAAGGCATATTCTGAAGTATGAATGCCAATGTCATGCTCAATTATGTTTTTCAATTCATCCATGTCAGAAATATCAAAAACATCTTGAATGATAGGATCAATAATATCAATGGCATAGAGGGAGTGATCATCAATGGGATATTTCATTGCATCATAAATGTCAAACGCAACTACCTCCCCATCAAATTTCATGGTTAATTTGCCACTAACATAGTCAATCTTAGTCCTAGAGGTTTTTAGAAACGGTCTTCTCAACAATATTGGTGCAGCATCTGAGCCATTTTCCATGTCCATCACAAAGAAATCAACCGGAAAAATCAGATGATCTATCATCACTAACACATCTTCAATAATCCCTTTCGGGTAAACATTAGATCTATCAACAAGTTGTACTACAATCCGAGTTTCAATTAGCGGCCCAAGGCCAAGTGATTTATAGATGGAATAGGGAAGGACATTAATAGAAGCACCAAGATCAAGCATATCTTTATCAAAACGGGTTTCCCCTATAACACAAGGAATGCTTACCATACCCGGATCGCTACACTTCTTGGGCATTCGGCTTTGGAAAACGGAGGATACATGCTCGCTCACTTGCACCTTTTGCTTGCCCTTTAGCTTATGGGTCCTCTTGATGGTGCATAGTTCCTTCAAGAAACGAGCATACTTAGGAATACTCTTCACAAGTTTAAGGAGAGGGATGTATACCTCGTATTTGAAAAAGGTCTCAAAGAGATCCTTGTCCTCAATCACTCTTCGCTCCTTCAATGCTTCAGGGAAGGGAGCCGGTGGTTTCTCAGTAGACAGAGGGGGAAAATCAGGACGAATGTAAGATCTTTCTCAATAAAACTCTTTGTCATCTTTTCCGCAGGGGCGGCTCAGGGGCTGTCACCGCAGGGGCGGCGACATCCGGCTGCAGGGGCGGCGTCTGCTCAGAACCTGGCACAGTTGCAACCGCAGGGGCGGCTGTGGGGGCGGTAGACCCGTCAGAGGGTTTGTTCTTCACTTCTGTTGCTGGCTTTTGCTGGATTTGCTTCCCACTCCTCAATGTTAGAGCACTAAAATTCTCTTTAGGGTTGACGACCGTCTGGGAAGGCAAATTTCCGGAGGATCTAGCATCAATCCTTGTAATGGCTTCTGCCATTTGTCCAACCTGTTTTTCAAGGTTCTTGATGCTAGATTCTGTAGTTTGGACATGGGTAGCAAAATGTTTAGTCAAAACCTACAGCATATCCTCAATGGATTGAGACTTATCTTGGCGGGGCTACTGCTGCTGGTTTTGTTGATTCCTCCATCGAAAATTTTGTTGATCACGCCAATTCGGCATGTAATTTTGCGCATATGGATCGTTCCTTGGCCTTTGTTGTTGTTGTTGCCCATAGCCCAATGCATTCACCTCAACATCGTCGTCTTGGACTTGAGGGCACATACCCGTTGGATTGCATGGATCGGCACAAACTCCACATGCCTTGAGTTGTTGTGGAGTTCCCATCAAAGTCAACCTTTTCACCATCTCCTTTAATTCAACAATTTCAGTTGAGATCTCATTTCGCCCAAGATTGATGGCATGAACTCCTCTTTTGGAAGAGGTTCTTCTGAAATTCCGAGTTCCTTTAGTTAGTTCCTGCATTTGCTCTAAAACAAGGTCAGGAGTGGTGTTTAGAATATTACCCCCACAAGCAACATCGATGATCCTCCTCTCATTGTCAAGCAAGCCATTGTACAAGTACATGACTAGGTCTTGGGTAGAATACCAATGGAAAGGACAGCTGGATCGGAGTCTTGCAAAACGCTCGAAATACTCATAAAGAGTTTCGTTTGCCTCTTGCTCTATGTTGCTTATAGCTTTCTTCAAGCTATTGACCTTCTTAGCTGGAAAATACTTCTCCGAAAAACGCCTTATGGAGGTTTTCCCATGTGTCGATGCTACCGGATGGTAGAAGGTAATCATCCGCCTCATCCTTGAGCGTAAAACCGAATGCCCTCATCTTGATTTGCTCTTCGGTAATGTTGGTTGGCTTCATGCTCATACACACGGTATGAAATTTTCCTAGATGCTTGATGGGGTCTTCACCACTTAACCCATAGAATGATGGGAGCAAGTGGATCAGTCCTGGCTTGAGCTCAAAGTTGACACCTTCCCCTAATGTCGGTATAGTAACCGCAAGAGGATGTTGAGTCAAGTCCGGCTGCGTGAGTTGGAGAAGGGTTCGGTCAGCCATATCTTCACGGAATCGTTGTTGTCTACGTTGCCGGATGTACGTTCTCTCAATTTCTGGATCAAAAGGAACAAAACCGGAGTTAGTAGCACGGGTTTGAACCATAAAAATGGTCCAAACCAATAATCAATAATCAAAAGAAAATAAAAACACAACTAAACTCTCCGGAAACGGTGCCAAATTTGACAAGCACTAAAATCCTAGGTCGTTGTCTTTTAGCTTAGGTCAAAGTAGAAGTCCTAACGTTACACTAACAAATTTATGTATAGCGTAAGTAAGGGTCGAACCCAAGGGAGCTAAGTTGATGTTTTGATTTAAATTCAATTATTGAGATTGTAACCAATAAAGGGGGGGGGGGTTGGATTGAAATGTAGCAAGCCAAAAGCATAAAAAACAAGTAAAGATGTGAATAAATCAATGAGAAAAGGACTACACTAGGTTGATTCTTAGCATGCGATGCTATTTTGGTTGGTTCTTTTTATAAGTATTTCATCAATGTTCTCGTCTTGATCATATATATATGCTGAGCCAACCGGCATTAACACAACTAACAAGTTAATGTTCCGTAAACCTACAAGAACAAGTCACAATTTAGCTTTCAAACAAAGACAAAGAGATATAAGGAGAAGAATAAAAGCGTTAGATTTTTCTTTATATTTATATTCCTTTTCCTTTAAGTAATCACAACCAGCTTTTACCTAAAAGTTTTCTACTAGATTAAAGACCCGAACCCGGAATCGACTAATCCTAGTTCTTTGCATGCAGTTAGACACTAAGATGATCACTAAGTGATAAGAAGCATGCAATTGAAAGTTAAAGCTCAAGGAATATAAAACATATGACTGAATAATACTTATATTACTAAAGACTAACAACCAAAGTAGTAATGCAGCTTCAAAAGAACCCAACGTAGCAAGGAGATTAGAAACACATTACACAAAGGAAGTAAGGGAAAATAGAGAGAATAATGGGAATATGGTGGATGATTCTAGCAATCAGCCATGAACCTATTTATTCTAGAATTGACACTAAATGGGAGTTAATGGCCGGTCTAAACAGCCACCTTTAATGCCATAAAGGTAGTGCAAACAACCGGAGTAAAGTCTTTGACGCTAAACTGCGGGGGCGGGCTTCAGGGCCGTAGGGGCGGTTTAGGCCAAAAAGCTTGGTGTTCTTCATGGCCGCAGGGGCAGATCTTTAATGCTCTTCAAACGTCTGACTCTTCATCTTTCTGTCGCTTCTGATGTCGAGCTGCAGGGGCGGCCCAATGTCACCGCATGCGGTGACATTGGCTCTTCGGCTTCACAGCTCCGCAGGTTGGTCCGTAGGCAGTGGCGCTGGGGCATCGGCTTCGCTTCTTCCAAGTGAGTCACCGCAGGGGCGTCTAGAGGTGGCCACAAGGGCGGTAACTTGCTTCGTTCTAGGTGTTGGTGAAGGCGCAGGCTGCGTTCAGGAGTGCAGTGTCACCCGCAGGGGCGGTGACACTGCTCTGCGGGGGCGGTGTGGCACCAGAAGCTTGTCTTCGTGAATGATCTTCGACTCCCAAGTGCTTCTAACTTCTCTTTTTGCTTCTTTTTTACTTCTTCTGGATTAAGAAGTTAGCAGCACAAACTGACTCTATTACAATGAAAAGACTCTAAAAACTAACCTAAATGATAGTTATTCCATCACCTATCAGAAGGATCCACATGGACCCGTCCAAGGTCAAGACGATTGCCGATTGGGAACCACCGACAAAGGTAACCGAGCTTTGCTCATACTTCGGACTAGCCAACTGTTACCGGAACTTTATCCATGGCTACTCCCACATTACGACACCTCTCACAAACATGCTCAAGAAGGGGACATCTTGGGTTTGGAGTACGGAGAGTCAAGAGGCGTTCAACAAGCTGAAGGAGACCATGACCGAGGAGCCCGTACTTACCCTGCCCAACTACGGGAAGCCGTTCAAAGTCCACACCGATGCCTCAGACTTTGCCATTGGGGAAGTATTGATGAAAGAGGGGCATTCGGCCGTTATGAGAGTCGAAAGTTAAACGACGCCGAGCGGCATTGCGCTGTCCAAGAGAAGGAGATGACCGCCATCGTTCATCGCCTAAGGACTTGGCGGCACTATATCCTAGGGTCAAAATTCTTGGTCAAGACGGACGATGTTGCCACGAGTTACTTCCTCACCCAAAAAATGCTTACGCCCAAACAAGCGAGATGGCAGGACTTCCTCGCATAGTTTGATTATGAGCTAGAGTGCACACCAAGGAAAGCTAATGTGGTGGCCGACGCACTAAGTCATAAAGCCGAGGTAACCGCCATAAGTCGAACACGAGAGGCCATGGAGGATAAGATCAAGATTGGACTTGATCACAACCCGACAACCCAAAGCCTAAAGGAGTTCATCAAGGCAGGAAAGACGAGGAGGTTTTGGGCCGAAGGTGACTTAATCTACCCAACGGGGCAATAGTTACATGTGTGCCACTATGGAGGACTAAGAAGGGAAATCATGCGTGAAATCCATGACTACAAATGGGCAGGACACCCAAGAGACATCGCACCTTAGCCCTCATGGAGGAGAGTTACTATTGGCCACAAATGCGGGATGACGTGGAGACTTATGTATGGACTTGTCTTGTGTGCCAACAAGACAAGGTCGAGCAGAGACAACCGGCAGGACTACTTGAGCTTTTGCTAATACTGGAGCATTCTTGGCAAAGCGTCAACATGGACTTCATTGTCGGATTCCCCAAAGCAGAAGGCTATAAGATCATCATGGTTGTCGTGGATAGATTCCCGAAGTATGCAACCTTCATACCCGCGACGAAGGAATGCCCGACCGAAGAGGTGGCCAATCTATTCATTAAGAACGTGGCTAAGTATTGGGGCTTACCACAATCGATCATCAATGTTAGGTACGGGCAGTTTATGGGAAAATTTTGGACGGATTTATTCGAGATGCTCGGGTACGACCTTAAGTTCACCACCGCTTTCCACCCTAGATGGACGGATAGATCGAGAGGGCCAATTGTTTGCTCGAGGTATAACAGTAGCACTATGTGAGTGTTTCACAAAAGGATTGGACCAAGCTCGTCGATGTCGCACAATTTTCCTACAACCTCCAGCGGAGTGAGTCGACGGGAAAGAGTCTGTTCGAGATAGTCATGGGATTTCAACCATGCACACCAAGCACTATCGCCACGGGCTACAAGGGACCGACACCGTAGTGTATAAGTTTGCCAAAAGTTGTCAAGAAGAGTTGGACTTGACCCAAGAATATCTTGTCAAGGCCAACAAGCGGGCAAATAAGTGGGCGGACCAACACCGGAGGGATGTACAATACCAAGACGGAGACTTTATCATGGTCAAGCTTCACTTTATAACGCATCATACGGGACTACAGAAGGCCTTAGTCTGGCGGTACGAGGGACCTTTCAAAATTCTTAAGAGGATTGGCCGGACCGCCTACAAGTTAGAGTTGTCACCCAAGTTCAAAATACATCCAATCTTCCATGTGAGCATGCTCAAGCCATGCCATGACGACAAGAAAGACCAAACACGGGGACAAGCACAATGGGCACCGATGGGAATGAAGACATCATTTGACAAGCAACTCGAAGAGATTGTGTCTGACCACGTGCAACGGGAAAGGTACCGACGACCGAGATTGGAGTACTTGGCCGGTGGAGGGGCTTACCTAACACCGCGATGTCATGGGAACCAGCTGAATCTCTATGGCAATTAAGGGACAAGATTGAGGCCTGTGAGGCCACTGCAATGAGGACGTCGCGAGATTCAATGGGGGAGAATGACACGGACCGAGTTCTGGAAGGTTCAAGAAGCCTGGAGAACACCCCGACATTGTCTTGACAAGGCCGGAATATTCTAGATCTCTCAGGAATTCTCTAAGCTTGTCAAGGCTTGTAGAGAATGTTCCAGATTTGTATAGAAAACTAGAGTCTTCTTCCAACAAGAAGGATCCGGATCCAAGGCTATAAATAAGGAGGTCTCCATCACTTGCAAACCATCCAAGAAAAGCTCACTTGTAAAAGCTCTCTCAAAGCAATCAAAGTTCTCTTGTCCACAAAGCCATCGCTAGCAATCGCTTCTACAACAAGTCCCTCGAGTTAAGACTTGACTCAGTCATTTGACAAGGCCAACGACTAAGAGCCGCACGGTTGTGAATTTGAGAATACCCAGCCCGTGTCACTGGCACATGATACTCACATGCTCATTTAAATGAAATGCGTATTTGTAAGTCAAACGTTGTGTTGAGGTTGCTGACCTAGTGAGCCGGGTACTTAAGCTCTTCTCTCTCACGCCTAAACCCTAACGCCGCCAAATACTTCTCCTCACCTGAGTCTTTGAAAGAGAATCCAAGAGAGAAAAGAGATAGCGAGAGCTTCGTCGGAGATTCTTCCAGGGATCCTCTTCATCGTCTAAACCTCGCTTCATTGGAAACTTGGTTGCATTCATCTTGGAATATCACAAACAATTGTTTTCTTTATTTCTTGTCTTCTTCGTTCTTTTGCTTAAGATTTTTGGAGATTCTTTACAGTTTTCTCATGTCTGAACTCTTTCTGTTTATGCATAAGGTAATTAAATTATTCAGAAATTGTGCATGATTTATTACGTGGTAATTAGAATGTTCATCTTAAGTTTTTTTTTCCGAAATAAATTATACATATTTAATACAATGTTGCACAGAAAAATAATACTCGTGTCATCGGAGCTTAATTACTCGTACCTCCCACCGTTTGCGATTCCGTTTGAGCCTAATTACCCATTGTCCATTAATGTTTTATGTAATTGTATATAATTATATAAGTGCATGCACGTATAGGTGAGTGATTTATATACACGAATTCACTTAGGGCATGTATGAATATGCACGTATTGGTGAGTGAAGATATATAATGCATACACGACACGTGCATCACCACATACTTCATATACTACTCGTGTCATCGAAGAGTGAAGTATATGCACGGATTTACTTAGAGATTGCATGAATAAGCACATGTAGGTAATTGAATTATCTATATTGCATGCCACCACGTGATTGAATTATCTATATTGCATGCACGAATCCTATCCTAAAATATGAGAGTGAAATATATGCACAAACCATATACATGCATACACATGTAGAAGATTGAAGTATATGCACACATTTACTTAGATATTGCATGAATACCGCACATACTAGTTGATTGAATAGTATTGCATGTATAGGTGATTGCATGCACATATAGGTGATTGCATGCATGAGCCATATGTGTACGATCATATACTGCACATAATAGGTTAGTTAAGTCACATGAATAATATGACATGCTAGACACGAATGGTGTAATTAATATACCAAAAAGGAAAGAAAGAATTTGGCTTACTAGGCCTTTTTTAGTTTTTGTTTAGTATATTTACCCCATAATTTTTTACCACTTTTATTTAATGGTAGGTAAAGTAATTAACCCCTCTATTTTAATAAAAAAAGAATAATAGATGTTTGTTAGTATTATGTAAGTGTAAGTTGTAATTCTTAATTACTGAATTTGTTTTTTTATTAATATTTTTTTTCCTTTTTTCTTTTTTTTTTATTTTATGTAATTAACATACTAGAATTTTTTCATACCAGAATTTTTTCATACCAAACTTTTTTCATAACAGAATTTTTTCATACCAGAAAATTCTGGTATGAGTTTTCTGGTATGAAATTCATGCCAGAAAACTAATACCAGAATTTTCTGGCATGAATTATCATACCAGAAAATTCTAGTATGAGTTTTCTGGTACGACAATATGAAAAAACATACCAGAAAATTCTGGTATGAGTTTTCTAGTACGACAATTCATACAAGAAAACTCATACCAGAATTTTCTGATATGAATTTTCATACCAGAAAATTCTGATATGTATTGATACAATATGAATGAACTTGCAACAATCAAAATGATACTAGCAGTTTTTATGTTTCCCTTATGAGTTTGGATATTGACGTGTCACAAAAATCAGATATATTCATTAAACGAAAACCTGAAATCATTCGACATGAGTGCAAGAATATTGAATAAGAATATAAATGTAAAGTCAAAAATCGAAGATGGCCTAATCGGGAATTTTTAAGGAATTAAACACGTTTTAACAAGAGATACCTCTTTAGGCAACCTGCTCCTAGATGATATTACCCCCGGTGTTATTTGGAGCATTTGGGAGCTTCAACTTATAAAAATGCAGTTAAGAGAAATGATCAGGACATCGGACATGTCCTAGATATGAAATAATACGGAAAGGCAAAACGGCCAAAAGAGTCGCTATTTCGTTTCTTAGCGCCTAAGAAAGACGGCTTAAGAATACGCGTTTTTCGAGACAATTGCGGAATAATTATCCATAAAATATTCCAAATTTATTATTCCAATTTCGATAAGTTTGGAGAAGGGGGCTTAAACCGCTTTCGGATCGGTGAAAGGATAATTATCGACTCCGCTAAAGGATAATTATCGTATTCGCTATAAATAGCGGAAATATCGTTTATTAATTCATTTTCTTTCACGTTTCCTCGTAAAAGCTCTGATTTCTCTCAACCTCCTAACTCAGATCAACTCTTTGTTTCTAATCTGATTTCAAATCCGTTTGAGTTTTTGGATTCCTCTCTTAATTCTTTTTATATCGGTACCGAGTTTTTGTATTTCCGAGCAAGAGAAGGTTTGGTCGAGCATATATGATACTAGGACGGTTCTGTCGCTCAGATTTCCGGTGAATTTGATGATGTCCGAATGTAGCCTGCGTCGTTGTGATTCCGAATCTTCTTTCAGATCGTCAATCGGGTTAGTAACGAATAAGTTATGAATTTATTCGTTTTCCGTATTGCGATTTGCCCTAAATTGACCTTAGGCTTGTCAAAATGGATAATTGGAAGTTCCATCATGCTTGTTACATTATTCTTGTGATTATGGGTTGTTTGTTTGATGAGATTTGATGACACGTGGGTTCTGAAATTGCCTACGGGCAAAACCTTATTCTGGAGGAATTTAATTAATTAATTGAAGGTTAATTAATTAAATGGGATTGTAGAGAAGGATATAAGTTAATTAAGTTCAAAGGAATGAATTTAACTAGTGTTTGAATCGAGAAGTTTAATACGAGGAATATGATATTCTCAACA
Organism: Fagopyrum homotropicum; assembly: GCA_033239125.1. NCBI lineage: Eukaryota > Viridiplantae > Streptophyta > Magnoliopsida > Caryophyllales > Polygonaceae > Fagopyrum > Fagopyrum homotropicum. The sequence continues at coordinate 32,961,085 of BSWB01000003.1, forward strand.
GGTGTTGTTGAAGGTTTTGGTCTAACTATAGCTTAATTGCTTTGTGAGCGTATACTAATGCGAGAAAGGAATATAATCTGGAGCGAGAAACGGACTTAGGTTGGATCGAGAGCGGTTTAGGGTTATCATACTTACAAGGTAAGTGTATATGAATTACACTTGCTTAATATATGTTATGTATTTAATATGCCATGATTTTATGCACGCTTGTGTGTATATATATGTTTGTTATGATTGTATGAATGCCTATATATATGAGTAAGATGATGATGATGACGACTTCATATTGTTTATAAAAGCATGTGTGACATACATGATATGATAATGAAAATGATGTGATAAAAGAATATAATGATAGCATGAAACTGAGTTATGTTATGAAAGTGATAATATAGGATGATAATTGATTAGTTTGCCCAACTGAGTCCCGCACGGGTTTCCGGGGGACGAGGTCACTATCTGATCTACAGGGGCCTCAAAGGTCGCTACCTGATCTACAAGAGCCTCAAGATGAGATAGATAGTCCGAGATCGCGACCTAATCTACAGGGGGTCTCAGGACAAAATAGTCCAAGACCGCAACCTGATCTACAGGGGGGTCTTAGGACAAGATAGCCGAGGTCACTACATGATCTACAGGGGGCCTACGATGCTATCGGGTTGGCCAACCTAAAGAGAAAAAAAAAGAAAAAAAGAAAAGAAATACGAAAGCACATGAGAAAATATATCGTACGATTAGTTGGAGCTAGTTAGTTAATTATCACCTATGCATCGATGTGATTGAGTCTAGCACGTTATATGTTATGATTATTCATATGTGATGTGTGATAGCATGCTTGAATGTCTATGTGAAATGTGATATATATGGTTGCGGAATTAAATGTGAATGTGGATATGTATGTATGGACTTTAGAATGTGAAGAAGGGTATAGAGTGTTCTTTGGGGACGGGAATCGGGATATTAGATACTTATATATATTGGGGAGCGTGATTTCTATACCCTTACTGAGCTTGTGACTCATTGTTGTTATATCCACATTTTTTCAGCTACTTAGACTCAGCCTAATCAAGGCAAGGACGTCGGATCCAACACATGGATTTGAGATCATACTAGGTGGGCTGCTATGGGATGCTGCCGCCTAGGATGTTTTGTGGGTTTTTAACTATTGTGTTTTGTTAAACAGAGTTTTATGACGTATGTTAGTATGTATATATGTTGTGAATATGGTTGCAAGATAAAGTTTTAAAATTTACGTTTTCCGCTTATTGCTTTAAACAAGGTTAGTTAACTGATAATCAACTAGAAATGAAATAAGTGTCACAATAAAAGCAAGAAGTCAAATGCAATCATAAGGTTACTGTTTATTCATTTACTTAATTTGTTAGGCCATAGGTTTAAAAAAGTGCGTATAAGATCACCGACAAGAGAAGTGCCTTAGGACCTTGACAACTACAAAAGAACCTTATTTATGAGAACACATATAATTTTAGCTAGGGAGGAAGAATCTTGTTCAGATCAAGAAGTTATAAAAATACTTAAGCACCAACAACCTCAAAAGAATCATATTTATGAGAGCATATAGAATTTCAGCAAGTGAGGAAGCATCTTATTCAAACCCAAAAGGTAGAATAACACAAAATCTCACCCCTCCACGTCCACCCCTTGCCACCAAAACTATATTGTTATTCGAGGCAAGATCGTTCCACTTTCTGTAGACTAGGAGGAACCACAAACCAACAAGCATCGATTTAGAAGAGACTCAATTTCATAATAGTGACTCAAATCCGTAATTCCAGTTTCATGTACCAGCACAATGAGGAACTTATATATTGATAGTGCATTGGCTTATATTCACAAAGAGGAACTCAAATCCGTGTTCAAAAATTAAAACTCTACACAAAATTACAAGAGCCAACAAGACGTATGAATCATACTAGAAGCCTCCCAACAACAGTAATTACAACTAGAGTTGGGCTACAAAAGGGTAAGGATACGTTTCGTTACCGAACTCATTCATGGCCCAGCCAGTTCCGCCCATAGAACCTGCACTCTCATCTTCCTCGCTGCACTCATGAAGATCTAGATCTGGATCTGGATCTAAATCTAGATCTAGCGCTCATTTGTTTCCATTTTCAATATTTATCCTCTTTCAATGGGACACAACCTTCTCGAAGCCCTCAACATCAGAGTCACCGGCACCGGCGACCGGGATCTGGTGTTCGCCCTTGGATTCGACACCGTCAATCGTTATGGCAACGGATTCTCCCTTACTTCAAGCCTTACTACAAAATCATCCTCTACGATCTACCCTATGTCTTGGTCGGACACTCGGTTTCTGCTCTTCATCCTCTAGTTGGTAAGGATGGAGTCGAGAGAGTGAGTTGTTGAAGTGGGCAACGCTAACCTAACTTTGGCTTTTTTGGGTGAAACCCTAAGAGCTGATTTTTGAATAGTAAAAACGTAATTGGGGTACATTTACTTAATCCGAAATCCTAAAAGTCTATTTACTAAACAAAAATCTCAAAAGGGCCTAGTTACCAAATTAGCCCGAAAGGAAACAATATATAATGATCATAAAATACAAAACAACGTAATTAATATACAAAAATAAAACTGAATCATGAACGTCGATCTTGTTTAATTATGTGACCGAGATTTGTTCTCATTCCTTGCAATGATCCAAAGTTATCATTGCAAGGAATGACCCAAAATTCCGAAATTTCATAATTTTCCCCAAAAGGATAAATTGGGTATCTAAAATCGTATAGCTAACATTGAGTAAGTGAGTGAGTTTGGGTATGTGAAGGTTGGGTGTGTGAAGGTTGGGTGTCTGAGGTTGGTTATATGAAGGTTGAGTATTAATTTGTTTTCTTTCATCTATAATTTGTGGATTGTTTTAAATATACTTTTTTCTCGTTTTACTGATAAATAAAATCTCAAAATATGTACACGAAAGTTCCTTTCAAATATGTTTTTCTTGTTATTTTCTAATATCATTCCTTACATATTTTTTTCTACAGGGATTGATGGAAACAAGTGGATAGAATCATGTAAGTAATGCATATCCACATGGTCAACTTTTGTATCCAAAAGATAAGTGTCACGAACACCTACCGGAGAAGATTAAGTTTTAAAATTTAAAGTATATCACCACTCATATACATAATATATACTTCCACATGTTCATTATTCTACACTTAATTACTCTTTGTTTTTTCTTATTAATATAATCTTATTTGAAGGCACTAATTTATAAAATTAAGGAAGTCTGATCTTATCAAAGAGCGGAGATATCCTCGACGTGTCATCCTACGGAATAAGCTCTTATTAAGTGGATAGTGAATGTCTCTTGATTATAAATAAACTATTATATTACCCATATCTTGTACAGAATTGTATTTTAAATTTAATTTTATACAGTAATAATATGTCAAATGTAAGGTTTAAAACATAACAATTAAAATATCCAACAATATCTCTTCATCAATATAAATTAGAATTTTTAAGCATCAAAAATTTCGAAATAGTTTTTATTAAAATATTCAGCAAAGTACTATAGCAAATTATTTAAATAAATTTTGTTAAAATGTGTAGTTTAAATAAAGTATTTGAAATTAGAAAATTTAAATTATTTGGATAATTAAAATTCAAAATCTTAAGAAATTGTAATAGTATTTTATTTTTAAAAATAAAACGTTTTAAATTTTCACCACAAATTAGGAAAGACTACTTTGATTTTTAACGTAACCACTTTTTTGTATTTCGAAATAGTTTTTATTAAAATATTCAGCAAAGTAGTCCAGCAAATTATTTAAATAAATTTTGCTAAAATGTGTAATTTAAATAAAGTATTTGTAATTAGAAAATTTAAATTATTTGGATAATTACAATTCAAATTCTTAATAAATTGTAATAGTATTTTATTTTTAAAAATACTATTACAAAGATGTTATTTGATTAAAATTTTTTTTTATTTTAACTTTTTTAATTTATATTATTAAAGAGATGTTATTGGGTAAAAAAAAATTGGGTTGAGAAAAAAGTTGTAATTATAAAATTTAATTTATATTATTGAGGAGATATTGTTAGGTATTTAACAATTTTTTTTAAACAAATTGTAATATTTAAATTTAAATTATTTCATAGATATTGGTGAATTAAAAAAAAAAAGTTTGGGTTGAGAAAAATTGTGGCAAGGACAAGTGGCAAAGAAGCTTCTCCTTTAATACATACTAGTTTAGTGCCCGCACCTTGTGCGAAATTGTCTAAATAAAGATTATATTTTCACTATCATGCATCATATATTTTATATCAATTTATAGTAAAATTTATTTTTATTAATTAATATGACTAACATATGAGGATTATTTTTTTTTTAAATAATTAAAATTCTATCACAAAAATTATTATTCGAGTATTATATACTTATATTTAGATAGAGGAACAAAATTTGATTTAGTTTTAAATTAAACAAATGTGTCAAATCTTGTTAGAATATTTGCGTTAGATTTTCTCAACAAATCGAGTTAAAATATATCAGTTTGCTAGTTTTGATTGGTAGATAAGTAGATTTATTTATTTTTAATTATTTATTTTAATAAAATTGACGTGGCATGATGACTGATTACAAATTCTAATAAAAAATTTTCTTATAAAATAATTAATGGCAAATCTGTAAATACGTTGTGGCAAATCTGTAAATAAATTGGAAAAAAGCTGATGTGGACGGCCTTAGAGGCTGACACGTGGACAAAATGGGTGCTGCTTTAGTAATATATATAGACTAGTTTTAATACTCGTGCCCTGCACGGGTTAGATGATAATTGCGTTTATAAGAAAATATTTTTAATTTATTACGTTATAAATTATTTTACATGTTATGTGATGATTGTTGTATGTTTGAATTTTGTCATATTATAAATAAATATCAACTAAGAATTCAAACCCTGCAACAACAGTCGTAAAAGAGGAACCCGGTATAATATTTACGAGCTACTTGGATATGTAGCCAAAGTGATTACAAATGATAATTGTTAATATATTAACAAATAAATAGAATAATATTGTGACGTGCCTTAACGAATAATCAATTCATGTAAGTTTGATGATGTGGTTGTATGAAACTATGTCAAGTGCAAATTCATATACTGCTTTAGTTGTTTAGCATTTAGATATTTTGAAGAAACTACACGAATATGTAACCAAATTAGTTTTTTTACTAAAAATTTTCTAAATTAATTCCAAGAATTAAAATAAAATTATATTACTATTTATTTTAACATTTACTAAAAATATGTTTAATAAGAAGTCGTGTGTAACACATATTATAAAATTTAAATTAAAAAAGTTAAATAATAAAATAAAAATATAAATGAAAGAGATTTATATAAAATAAATAGCATGTGTTAGTTAAAAATTATAATATCCTAAAACCACATGGTTAAATTTAAATAGTGAATTAATTAAACTATTTGAAACTACTAAAATAAAAAAAAATATTGAAAAGGTTTTTAAAAAAAATATGCATCGCAAGGCAAGGCGCAAGACAAACATATTTCAATAAAAAAAGTTAATAAGCTTTAGAAAACAAAGTTCAGTTAAAAATCAAAAAATATAATTAAAAAATAATTTAAGATTAAATAAAGTAAAGTTTATAGTTTTTAGAAAAGGAAGATAAAAGTTGAAACAATTTGGTTTACTAGGCTTTTTCTAGTTTTGTGTTTAGTAAATGTACCCCTTGAGAGAAGAGTGTGTAGAGTTTAAGAATAAATACAAAAGGTTGGGGTATATTTACTTAATTAAAACATTAAAAAGTTTAGTTACTACTCTAGTTTTTCAAAAAGACTCAGTTATCAAAATTGCCTAAAAAAGTTTAACTGAAAATTATAAAATAAGAGTAAACAAAAGATTAAATAAAAAAATAAAGTTTATAATATTTAGAAAAAAATAAAGTTCAAAACATAAGAAAATAAAATATTAAAATCTTTAAAATTTTAAAAAAATATTTTTAGAAAAATAACAACGTTCAAATAAAAATTAAAAATAATTAACCAAATATTAAGATTAAAAAAAAAGTTTATAAATTTTGGAAAAAAAATAAAGTTTAATTGAAATTTAAAATATAAATTAAAAAAATATTAAGATCTTTATAATTAGATTGCAAATCTTAACAATTTTAATTAATTAATTAAATATGAATTAATCTTTGATAGTGATTTCATGCGATTGTGACATGTGGCAAAACGATGAGGTGGCGGCACCAAACTCTGCCAAGTGACAGGTTACAGTCTGATTTAGTATATAAGATAGATAAGATAAGATAAGCATATCCCATCTTTTAAAATATATAAATTAATTTATCTTTACTTAATGTATTAATATTCTCAATTTATTATATTTTTTTAATCTTGTATAATAAGTTCAGGTATAAGAAATAGTCAAATTATTTGTATATAAGAAAATTAATCCAATATTATTTTCGAGTTACATGTATATCGTGTACAAGAAACTATTTATATTAATTCTTGAATAACCGACGTATATAATTCAAACAAAATCTAACTATTTTGCGTGAGTTTAAATATATGGAGTATTTGGTAGTATATACCTCGGATATATGTATATTCGGGGTATATATACTCATCAATATATCTACTGTATTAGAAAGCATATACGCCGAATTCATATATCCGGGGTACTTTCCCGGTACTTATTTGGGCTATTTAATAACATATAAGGCGGATGTACATCCGACATATATAGATTTTTATAACCCGGTGTATTTGGTGGTTTTTATCCCGGATTAATGTCCGGGGTATCTATTAGGTAAATATTTTGGGATATTTGATCTATATTAAATTTAAAAGCTTATTTTCATTTTTAAAAATATACCACTTGTATATAAATACAAGAGACTTTTCTTCTTGGTATCCACTAAGGGCCCGTTTGTTTCCAACTCCGGAAACGGAAATGGAATGAAAACGAATTTAGTCCATATCTATATCCTTATTCATAATATTGTATGGAATCATTCCTTATGGTTTAAGGCAAAATGCACTTGATTCCTCACATTTTATTACCCTATAGGGTATCAAAAGTAATCAAACTCTACTCCAATTACTTCAAACCACAAGGAATGATTCCAAAAATTTTCATGAATAAGGGTATACGTATGGATTAGATTCGTTTTCATTCCGTTTCCGATTCCGGAGTTGAAACCAAAGGGGCCCTAAGTTTCAAAATTCCTCTTAGTACCCTCATGGTTTTATTTGTTTCGTCTCTATACTCATTCTTAATATATTACGTTAAAATTTTATTATAAAATAATAAAAATAAAAAAAATAAATTTAAAGTAAATTATAAACTCATTAAATTTAAATTAAAAAATTTATAATAGAAATAGTTTTTATATTTTTTTTAAATTTTGAAATAAAGATATTTTTTTATTTTTGACTTAAAATATTTCTTTACTTTTTATTTTCGAATTTTAAAATATATATAAATTAAATTAAAAACAATTTCTTAAAATTTTTTTAAGAGTCTAGAAATTTATAAATATAATAAAATTTATTTATTTCTAAATTTAATTTTATATAATTTATATTAATTAATTTTTTTTTAATTATTTTTTTAAAACTTTAAGAGTATGGAAAAGTATATTATTAAAAAAAAACATAAAAAAATAATTATATTTTTAGATTAAAATAAATTACAGAAAATTAACTTAAAAAAATTATTATATGTTTAAATTTTTGGACTCTTAAAATTTTTTACAAAGTTTATTTTTTATTAAATTTATATTTTATTTTAAATAAAAAACAATTAAAAATTTATTTTAGTTCAAAACTAAAAATTATATTTAATTTACTTTTTAATTAAAAAATATTTAAAATTACTTTTATTATAAATTTATTGGTTTAAAATGTAATGAAGTTATAATTAGTTTTAAATTTATTTTTAAATTTTTAATTAAATTTTTAATTATTTTTTAACGAGTTTTAATGTAATATATTAAGAATGAGTATAAAGAGGAAACAAATAGAACCACAAGGGTAACAAGAGGAATTTTAAATCAAACACAATTCATTTAAATCAAAACTCAACAACAAATCTATTAATCGAACACAATTCATTTAAATCAAAACTCAACAACAAATAGAAAAAAGGCACTTTTTCTCCTTGAGAGCACCAATAAAAAAAACTCTAAATACAATATATAAAATAGAGTTGACATTAATCGAACACAATTCATTTAAATCAAAACTCAACAACAAATCTATTATAACTCATCTTAAATTATTATCCTTGATATTGTATGCACAAATACATGTAGAAATGGTGAATAATTTATACAACACCATATCTCTAAATACAAGCAACGATCATGTTATAAAAAAGACACTTTTTCTCCTTCTCAACATTCTACATAGGTTGTGTTTGGCAGCAAAGAAACACTAGTAATTTCGAGTGTTTACGAGTATTTACGTGTTTAAAGAGTGTTTGGCCTTCCGAAAAACACTAGTGATTAGTGTTTTCGGAAGTGTTTCCGAAACCCTCGTTCCAAGAAGGATTTTCGTAAAAAAACTAGTGTTTTTTGCATAAAAATACTCTGTTGCCCTCATACTTTATCCATAATTACCATATAAACCAACTATATATTTCACCTTCTCTGACCTAAAAATCCAATCTCCCCCGTATCAACAAAAGACTCTCAAAACAATCGGGCATGAATCGTCGGCCATGGATCCACCGGCCATCAATCCGTCTCTCAAAAAGTACTATGTTGCCCTTACAGTCTGTTTCCTTCAATACGTCGATTTGAAGGTAAGGTTAGGGATGACTCTCAAAAAATCGGGCATGGATCCGTCCGGAAGAAAAGAAGTGTAATTGAGGGACCTACAAACCTAGATGCAGAGCGAATCGAATGTCTAACCGGAGGTAACAAACAAATTTCGGAGGCGGTTGAGGTGGCGGAGTAGGCGGAGGACCGGAAGAAGGAGAAGAGCGGTGGAACGAGAACTTCAATTTGGGTAACCTTCTGTTGCCGCCCAAGGCTTGTTTTTGTGGAATTAAGAGTCTCTCGGATGATTTGGTATCAAAATCATTTCAAATCTTTTATATTGATTCCTCTAAGCTTTAGATACATGCTTGTCTTCTTCTTCCTGTCATTCTAGCCAAGAATACAAATAATGTGGAATCCTCGATTGGTCCGGGTAGATTTCGGAGTTAGATTCATTGTGAGGAAGTTGAGATGCTACTTTATACAGTAAATACTTTGTCTCATTTTTGGGCATCATTCAACAATTCTGATATTTTTTTGTCTATCGACTCATTCACAATTTGTTAATCTATTACTTGCAGTTCATGTACCACGGTATATTCAATGATGTCTTTGCCTTTTGGAGCGGTGTTTTATGATAACTATGGATTATAACGTCAGTTTAGTGCCCCAAAGTCCTTGAACATCCCACAACAGCAGTGTGGGCAAATACTTGGAAGCCTGTTGTTGCTCTCAATATTTTATATGGAAGTGTACGTAGAAATACTTCCTTCTGAGATGTAGCACCCATGAATTGATGCAAGATTATACTTGGTGGCTTGGGTTGATGTAAGACCCCAGTCTTTCGCCTTCACCGCCCCCATGGTGAAGTGTGCCGCCCCTGCGGTAGGGTCAGCCGCCTTTGCGGCTGACTATAGATCGCGCCCAATCTTCCTTTCGTTCGTTTTATCTTCTTTCCATAGATAGAAGATCTGATCTTCTATCTTATGGGCTGACTTCCTTATCCTGTTCCTAACCCTAAAACGTCCTTCCTTCTATCTTTCTAGACCTTCTCTATTTTAATTCCCGTCTTTCCTCCTTTTTCCCGTTTCTTACTTACGTTTCTTCAACCCTTGAGAGCTGCAGCCGTCACTTGCTTCCTACGACCTTGCTGAGCGTGTAAGTTCATCTCTTCTAGTTTCTTCATCACGTTCATGTAGTTGCTGCATGTCGTTCTCTTCTGTTTCACTTCTTCCCTTCGTTCTTCCTTTTCTTCTTCTCCAAGGATCAAGATCGAGTCTTGATCCTTGTTGTTGGTTCCGTTGTTGATATGTTGATGTTCACAGGCTCCCTTGATTGAGTTTTGAAGAGTTTGATCAAAGGATCGAGCTTTGGATCCCTTGCTGTGAAGTTTCTGTCGAGAGAAACCTCGACAGCGCCTTATGTCACGCAACCGCCCCCGTGCCTGCACATCCCCGCCCCTGCGCCTTGCTCCGCCGCCCTTGCGGTTTCCTCTGCAGTAACTCCCGTTCTTGTGAGTTTCCTATTTCCTTCCTTTCCTCGTTCATTTCCTTGATTCTTATGGATGCTCCTTGTTTTCTGAGTATGTTGTAAGACTAAGGTTGAGCCCTTAACTTGTGGAGATCTCTTAGAGATCATTGAGATTAGAAGTTATAGACTTCTAGCAACCGTTTTGTTCTTGATTCATAATGCTTGTGTGAACATGCTTTCCTTGCTCCTTTCCTGAGGGAAACTGAGCCGTCTCTGAGTTGTTTGTTGAGCTTTGAGATACCTTCGAGTGAGGTAAGTCCCTTGGACTTACTTAGCTTCATTTCGTATATTGGTTTGAGTGCTTTGCCTTGTTTGTGTTGTTTATCATGTTTATAACGGATAACCGGAATAAGATTCACCCTTTATAACCTTAACTAGCCCAAGTGTATGATAACCGGGCGGTGACCACTTGTTTAGTTCTCCAAGAGACTAGAATGTGCTCTTGCAACCCAGGCCCGTAGGTAATGGATAATACTGATATGTTCCTATTGGTAGACGGAAGCGGAGGCGAGTTTCGGGAGATTCTCGTGTGACAAAAGAAGTTGAATTAGTAATAGATTACTTAATAAAATATAATAAATGGATGAGTGTGAGCATGCTATATGTTTACTTTACCTTATCTGTGTTTGTGCCTTTACGTTCTTTATGATATCTAGAATGTTAGAGCTAACGGTTTATACCGTCGTTGTAGATGTTCCGCAGGTACAAGATGCTGCTGAGTGATCCGGATGGTGTGGTCTGCCTGGGTTCCCGTACGTGATAGGGCGGGATCGGGTTTGTGTTTATGTTGTTGCTTTCCCTTTCGTTTTGAACTCGGCTGCGAGTCTTTTACGGTTTTTTTCTTTTGTTTAAACCTTTGGTTTTATATTGAGTTTTAGTTTTTATTCGTATATGCCTTTGTGTAAGATCCGTTGTGTTGTTGCTACTTTGAGGGTCGGGACCCATTGTGCGGTCCTAGCCCATAGCGCTTCGAGTTCCCAGAACTTGGGGTGTTACAATATGGTATCAGAGGTCTAGGTTGGCAACAATGACACTCGAAATCTTCTAAAGGTCAGATGGATAAATAAATAGAAACCGCTAAGGGGTCTAACATTTTCAAAAGGAGGTTTTTGTTTTTAAACTTGTCGGTCTGGGATAGTTGTACATGCGACCACCACTACCTTCGCGGATCTCAGTAGTGTAGTTTCTTATATATTGGCCTTTATATGTGTTTTTTCTTGGATTTCTACTTTAGCTGTAGCGTGGCCTTATCTCTATATATAGTCTTATGTATCTATCCTTATAGTAGATGGTACGCACTAGAGCTACCGCTGCTATAGGGCGAGGAAGGGGAAGACCTCCATTAGTTAAAGGTCGGGGCCAAGCCCCAGTTGCTGATCCGCCTATCGCTAAGGCGTTTGATGAGGAAGTCGTTGAGAGTGTTGTTCTTGAGGCTGGGAATAGGACTGCGGCTAGGTCCGGAGCACAGAGAGCGCCATCGACAAAGTCCACTTGAGTTTCCATAGGAGCTTCTGCATACCGCGACTATGTGTAGAGAGTTGAGGAGGCTATCAGGACTGGAGGACCAACACCAATGCCGCCAATTCCCGCGAGATCAGCTGAGGTTTCACATAGAGTTACACAGGTTGTTGCCCCGCCTACTAGAGTTGTTGAGGTTGTTAGTGTTATTACGCTAAGAACGTGACACACAAAAGCTTTAAATTTATAACTCGTTATATTTCTCCTAACTCCTAGCGAACCCGCAGTGTACGGGACGTTTTGTAGTTGGGATAGTATTCCGAGGTCGAACACAAAGACTGAGGTGAGATTGAATCGATTAATAACTAAAGATAGTGAAGATCTAGGATAAGAAAAGAGAAAGGAATAAAGAAATGAAAATCTCAATGTTTTTGGTTTGGTTTTTAGGTGATCAATCAACGATCACAAATCATGCGAAATAAACAATCAACTAAGCTAACACCACAAGTAAACAAGCAAATGCAAAATATGTAATCAAAGGGAGAAAAGCGGATTCTAGGGGTCGGAAATTCCGGTTATGGCATAGGACTCAAGCTATCTAATCATTCCTTGGATCAACTATAGTATGTTGGGAGTGAGCGTTTCTAGATTGGGATCAATCACCGGGTAGGTCTCATGGTCCACTAGTCCGTTCCTAAGGTCTCATCACCGGGTAAGTCTCAAAGAGCCTAAGGATAGGAATTCTACACAAACCGGATGGTATTCTAGGGATCTCGCCTCTCCTTACCGGGTAGGTCTCGGGAAGGCAAGTCCTAAACACCTATCCTAGCACACTCAGTCCAATAGCGGCTTGTGAGGCTCACTACTACCTAGAGTTCGTCATCTTCGGTATCTAAAAGCAAGAATCACCGGGTAGGTCTCTTCTAACTCTTAGTTGCTAACACTAGGTCACCCTAGGATAGGTTTAGCTCAACTAACACTAGGATTTCAACAAATCAACAACCTAAGACTTAGATTTATCAAAGCAAGCAAGTCAGTCAAAATCACGGGTTGTTCATCAAGAACCACGGCCGTGGAATGTATAGAACAAACCGTGGTTTGTAACAGAGGCTAGGCTCAAGCAAATAATTTATCCAAAGGTACATCTAAGTCCATTCTATCATAGTCCAAGCCATAACCATCTTTTCCTTACCCTAGAATCGCATCTATCTAGCCTACAACATGCATCTTAACAATCAAACTCAACAAGCATAAAATCATAGAATCCATGGCAAGAAGATGAAATGAAGGATGAATTAAGCAAATGAAACAAGTAAAACAATCTAAATGAAGGTTCAAGAAGGAGTTACAACCCTTCAAAAGAAGGTTCAATCGATTCTTACAAAACCTTGCAAAACGTTTCACTCAAAATCACTCAAAAAGACTATGGAACTATGAACTAGTGTGCTTCTTCTTCTTCTTCAATGGAAGCCTTTCTTCTTCTCCAATGGTAGCTCCAATCCAATCTTCCAATGAGAGAATCTTTCTTGTTGAGAGTGTAGGAGAGAATGGGAGTGAGGGGTCTCTCCCTAACAGCCTTGCAGGACCACCTTTTATCCTCCAAATTTGCAAGAGTCAGCCATGAAGATCGTGGGACAGCTGTCTGGGGAAAACCACGGCCAAAACCACGCCCGTGAAAGTCCCAGTGGCCGTGGTTTTTGTGCCTCAACTTGTTTTGGATCATCAAGCCTCAATTTGGTGCATGGCATGCACCAACAAGGTCCCATGTGTCCTCCTTAGCCCCTAGCTTGCATCCCAATGAGTCCGAAGGTGTGTCATCTCGAGGAACGATCCTCAAATGTATCGATTAAGCTCCTAAAACTCCTAAAATACCTACAAAGCATGCAAAAGTCCGTGTAGACGTCTATCTCGACAAAATACATGAATTGAGTGCAAATCGTCACGAACTAGTGCAAACCATGCATGAATGAGCGGAAAAACTATCTAAATGAGTGCCTAAACCTAAGTCATAAATCGTGTTATCAAAAATACCCCATACTTAAGGTTTGCTCGTCCCCGAGCAAGTCCCCAACTATAGACTAAGAGATGACATGATTTATGCATGCATGAAAAACAGAAAATATTTTTGGAGTTGTGCTTCTAATATTGGATCACCTTCATAGTCATGTTTCATGGTAATGGACAAGCAATCATGTGTCAAATAAGTGAAGGCATGGAAAGACAATTATACTTAACTCGAAGGCATGCATGAAATGTAAAAATGAAGAAGTCAAGATGATCATGAGCATATTCAATCTAGATCACTAAGTCTTACACACATGCAAATAGGTCACAAGGACTTAGGAAATAAAAGGCCAAGAAACGTTGTGATTAGGTGAGAATTTTTCTAGGTTATGTGATACTAATCCGGGAATGGAACTAACTCCACAATTTCACATTTTTGATCAACTTCCCACAAGTGTATATTTTCTCCATCTTTTCCTTCTTTTCTTTTCTTTTTCTTTCACTTATTTTTGAGACAATGACATTGGTGTACAAAAGCCGAAACCTTGGTGATTAGCCGTCCTCGGATTTTTTTATTTTTCGAGGTGCATCCACACCGGGCACACATACCAAAGCTCGTTAGGACTATCGGTTTATTTGACTTTGGCAAGGCACAAACACCCGATTATGTGAATGGTGCCGAGTTACTCGTCATTTAAACCAACGTCCCCAAACCTATATTTTTGTCTACACTTTCACAACAAATTCAGCACTTCATTCATAACATTCATCCATCAACAACTTCACCCCATAATTGCTCGTCACACACTCAACACACTAACATGCTCCTATTCCCGGATGGGTCAAAAGAGGTCAAATTTACATCAATTGAGGTGCTCAAACAACATGATCAAGATGAGAAGTAGAGAAAAATGAATTGCCTTAATCATTCCTAGATGATGTGCAATAACTAGCATGTAATTTCGACTTTCAATACTCAATCCAATCAAGGCAAGCATCATAATCACAAACCATTCATGGGATTCAAGATAAGTACTTCAAGTCCACATATGCATTCATCAATTCAACACATAAGGCCATCCATAGCCAATCCACAAGACAATTTCATCATAAGGGTCATTCCCAAGCTTGGAAGCACTAAAATTTTTAAAATTTTCTGATTTTTTTGGATTTTTCGAAATGTGTATGTACAATGCAAGACATAATGAAGCATGTGACTAAAAGAAACTACCCTAGATGCTAATCATGCAAAAGATTATGCAAACCCCACCCCATACTTAGAAACATATTGTCCCCAATGTGGTATTCAAGTAAAGAAGAGTGAAAGAGGGTTCTCACAATGTAAAAATGGTTTGCTTTGGTATTTGGGATTACTCAAGTGGAGTGATGTCGGATGATCCTATCAACGATGGTAGAGAGCTCAAAGTATTCGTTATGGCGTCGGGATCCGCGCTAGGCGCCGCTAGCCATCCAAGTCCCGCGTCCGCTCCACCCATAATTGATGAGGGACTCATCATCATCATCCACATGCCATGCAAAGCTTCCATGCCACCAAGACTCTAGCACACAAACAGAGCACACCAAACACACAAAAGCACACAAAAATAGAAAAAATCAAAACAAAAACAAAAACGAAAAAGGAAAAAATGTCTACCGATGGGTTGCCTCCCATCAAGCGCTTCTTTAAGGTCATTAGCTTGACCAAACTCGGGGGCGTCTCACTCAAGGTGAAGTGGGGCAATCATATCCACCGGAGCTCCCGGGATATACTTCTTCAACCGGTGCCCATTCACCTTAAAGTCTCCACAATGCTCCCCACCTATCTCAACCGCTCCATGGGGAAAGATCTTCTTCACCACATAAGGACCCTTCCATCTTGACTTTAGCTTTCCGGGGAAAAGCCGCAGCCTTGAGTTGAAGAGAAGGACAAGGTTGCCTTCACTCAACTCCTTCGGGATGAGACGCTTGTCATGCCAACGTTTGGTCCTTTCCTTGTAGATCCGGGCGTTTTTATAGGCATCCAACCGGATCTCCTCAAGAGCGTTCATGTCTAGCAATCTCTTCTCTCCGGCCTCCTTGAGGTCAAAATTCAGCCACCTTATAGCCCAATATGCTCTATGCTCCATATTTACCGGAAGGTGGCAAGACTTGCCATAGACTAGCTTGTAAGGAGTGGTGCCAATTGGTGTCTTGAAAGCGGTTCTATAAGCCCACAAAGCATCATCGAGCTTCATATCCCAATCCTTTCTCGTCCTTGAAACCGTCTTCTCAAGAATTCCCTTTATCTCCCGGTTGGAGATCTCCACTTGGCCACTAGTTTGGAGATGGTAAGGTGTTGCCACCTTATAAGTCACCCCATACTTAGCCAAAAGTGCCCCAAAGTTCCTATTATGATCACCCTTGGTGTTCCAAACCTAGGGAAGATCACTCGGTTGAAGAACCGCACCACAACCTTGGCATCATTTTGTGAGAGAGGCGATTGCCTCCACCCATCTCGAAACATAATCCACCGCCAATAGGATGTAGAGGTTGCCACAAGAAGAGGGGAATGGTCCCATGAAGTCCACACCCCAAACATCGAATATCTCCACCTCTTGTATGTTGTTCAAGGGTATCTCATTCCTCCTTGAGATGTTGCCCGCCCTTTGGCAAGCATCACAAGCTACCACAAAATTCTGCACATCCTTGAACAAACTCGGCCAAAAGAAACCCGATTGCAACACCTTAGCACATGTCTTGTGTGAGCAAGCATGGCCTCCACATGGCAAGGAATGACAATGGCGGATCACACTCTCCACCTCATCCTCCGGTATGCATCTCCTAAAGACTCCATCCGGCCCTCTCTTGAACAAAAACGGCTCACTCCAATAGTAATGCCTCACATCCTTGAAGAACTTCTTCATTTGGGCATAAGAAAGACCGGGTGGAACCTCCTCACACACAAGGTAGTTCACAATGTCGGCATAACATGGCTCATTATCCCTTGACACTTGAAACAAGCACTCCTCCACCATTTGCAATTGCTCATCCCGGAATGAGTCATCAATCGGGATGTCATCTCTCTCAAGCACCAATGGTGGGAGTCTACTAAGGTGATCCGCCACAGAATTTTTGGACCCTTTCTTATCCCGGATTTCCAAGTCAAACTCTTGAAAAAGAAGGATCCACCGAATCAACCGAGGCTTGGCATCCTTCTTTGTAAGGAGATAACGGATCGCAGCATGATCCGTATACACAATGACCTTCGCTCCAACAAGATATGAGCGGAACTTCTCAAATGCATACACCACCGCTAGCAACTCCTTCTCGGTGGTAGCATAATTGAGTTGGGTATCATCTAGCGTCTTGCTAGCATAATAGATGGCATGTATAAGCCCATCTTTCCTTTGTCCCAAAACAGCCCCAACAGCTACATCACTCGTGTCGCACATGATCTCAAACGGTAGACTCCAATCCGGAGGTTGCATGATAGGTGCGGAGATCAAAGCATTCTTCAACCTACAAAAAGCTTCAAGGCAATCCTTGGAGAAAACAAACTCAACATCTTTCATTAGTAGGTTAGTAAGAGGCTTAGAAATCTTAGAAAAATCTTTAATGAATCTCCGGTAAAAACCGGCATGCCCTAGAAAACTCCTTATCCCCTTCACCGAGGTAGGTGGTGGCAACTTCTCTATGGTTTCTATCTTTGCCCTATCAACCTCAATGCCACGATTGGACACCAAGTGTCCCAACACAATACCTTCACTTACCATGAAGTGGCATTTCTCCCAATTCAAGACTAGATTAGTCTCCTCACATCTCTTAAGCACTAGAGACAAGTTAGCTAAACAATCATCAAAGGAAGATCCATAAACAGAAAAATCATCCATAAACACTTCCATGATGTTTTCAATATACTCAGAAAAGATGGCCATCATACACCTTTGAAAGGTGGCGGGTGCATTACACAACCCAAATGGCATTCTCCTATATGCAAATGTACCCCCAAGGACATGTGAATGTAGTTTTCTCTTGGTCATCGGGGTGGATAGGGATTTGGAAGAATCCACTATAACCATGATAACGTGATTTATGACGTTAGTATAGGCATACAATTAGATAGTTTTTCCCATTATTCATGCACGGTTTTGGCATTAGTTCACGGCGTTTACACTCATTTCATGCATAATTCTAGAATAGACGTCTACACGAGCCTTTGTCGGTGTTGTAGGTATTTCGGGGGTCTTTTGGACATTAACCGATGCATTCGAGGGCCAATCCTCATGGTGGTACACATCCAAAGCTTTGAAGGAGCATAATTGGAGCAACAAAGGACACAAAGACCACTATTGGTGCAAGCAATGGAGCAACTCATGGCTAAACGATCATAGCATGTTTCTGTTGAAGAAAATCGGACCAACTACCAGGAAAATCGGCCGATTTATCTCCCTGGGTCGATTTTTCTGCCTTTGACAGCTTAAGCCACGTGTCCCACGATCTCTTGATCCGGCCTTGCTCTTGGTGGAGAATATAAGTGGGCCTGCAAGCTGTTGCTGAGCATCTCTCCTCTTCCACATTCTCTCATTCACATCTCATTGGATTGGGATAGACTTGGAGAAGAGGAAAACTACTCTCAAATTGAAGGAAGAAGAAGAACACCAAACATAGAGTGATAGTGAGGTTTTGAGTGATTTTGAATGGTTTTTGGAGTCTTTGACTGAGGAACTGTTGCAAGGATTGTTAAGAACGTTTTGGAACTTCATTTGAAGGGTTGTAAGTCTTGCTAAAACTTAGATTCAGCTGAGATTTATTGTTTTTACTTGCCTATCTTTCATCATCCTTCTATGAAAACCATGTATGCTTATGTGATGATTTTGGATCTTGATATGCATATTATTGGCTAGTTTATTGTGATTCTAGAGTGATGGATTGATGGTTATGGCTAGGGTGATGATAGGATGGACTTATATGTTAATTTAGGATGATTTGTATGCACGAAACCCATTCCAGAGAGAAAAATCGGTCTGTTCTTCAGTCAAATCGGCCGATCTGGCCATGATCCACCCGATTTTCCTCTCTGTTACTCTTTAATTGATGAATCTATATGTTAGGGTGTTGAAATCCTAGTGTTTATTTAGCCTAATTTAGCTTAGGATCACCTAATGCTATCAACCTAAGTGAGGAAAGAGATCTACCCGATGATTTCCGATCTTAGATACCTAAGATGATGAATTCTAGGTAGTAGTGAGCCTCACAAGCCGCTATTGGATTGAGTGTGCTAGGATTATTGCTTGAGACTTACTTTTCCAAGACTTACCTGGTAAGGAGAGGTTTGCCACTAAATTAGTG
The DNA here is from genome assembly GCA_033239125.1 of Fagopyrum homotropicum. Lineage (NCBI taxonomy): Eukaryota > Viridiplantae > Streptophyta > Magnoliopsida > Caryophyllales > Polygonaceae > Fagopyrum > Fagopyrum homotropicum. The sequence goes on from BSWB01000003.1 coordinate 32,980,184, forward strand.
TCCGGTTTGTGTAGAATTCCCTACTTTACCTCCTTGAGACTTACCCGGTAATAGGAGTTTGATGCGGGATTAGTGAAGTAAGAGACCTACCCGGTAATTTCTTTCATTAGTGAAACACCCTTTCCCAACACCGCAACTTTGTCCTTAGAATCTTTAGAACCTTGAGTCCAATGCCATAACCGGAAATCTTGACCTCTAGAATTCACTCCTCTCTCTTTGATCACATATTTTGTGTTTGTGTTACTTGTTTGTTTGCTAGCTTGAATTGTTAGTTGATTTTTATCTTGATTAAATTGTGATCTTTGTTTGATCATCCCAAAACCCTACCAAAAACATTGAGATTTTTATTTCTTTATTCCTTTTTCCTTTCTTGGACTAGATCCACACTATACATGACCATTGTTTGACTTGATTTCACCTTAGTCTTTGTGTTCGACCTCGGAATACTATCCCTACTACAAACGTCCCGTACACTGCGGGTTCGCTAGGAGTTAGGAGAAATATAACGAGTATAAATTTAAAGCTTATTGCGTACACACATTACACAATATGAGCGTAACAAGTTTTTGGCGCCGTTGCTGAGGACTAGGTCTAGATTGAGTCATTTTTGTGATTGTTTATAGTGTAGGTCTTTCTTGTTGCTTTTGATCTCTTTTTGGTTCGTGTCTTTGCTTTTCAGGACATCTCTTACTCTTTAGGTGTATGCGAAGATCTCTTGGCAAGGATTTAGCTCCATTCGATCCCGAACCGGAGAAAACCCTTAGATCTAGATCCAAGAGCATTAAAAAGGGAAAAGAGATGGCCGGAAGAGATCTCCAAGCTGAGTTGGATGAGGCTTTAGAGCAAATTAGGATAAGAGATGAAGCTTTGGAGAATGAAAGGAGACTTGCCAATGAGAGGCAAGAGGCAACTAGGAGGGAGATTGAGGAGATTAGACAAGCTCTTGTGCAAAGAGAGCTTAACCGTCAACAACCTCCACCTCCACCACAACCGCAGCCGGCGGTCAATATTCGGGTTGTGCCCATTTCTATGGAAGAGCCACAAACGTTAGGGCAACGTATGGATCCGGCACAAAGAGCACACCGTCCGGGTGTGAACTTAGGAGATCCCGCAGCCCATGATTACGAGCTCCGCCCTCAAGTTCTACAAATGATCCGGCATAATCAATTTGGTGGGATGGAAGGAGAGTCTCCTCATCAACACTTGATGAATTGTGAGATCTTGATGGAGACTCTTAGACCGCCTAGATTGGAGAGCAACAACCATAAGCTTAGGGCTTTCTCCTTCTCTCTTAAGGACAAAGCCTTAGCTTGATATCAATCTATTCCACAAGGGCGAGTTGGTACTTGGGAGGAGATGACAACCGAGTTTTTGACTAAGTTCTTCCCACCTTCCAAGACTACCGAATTAAGAGGGAAGATCAATGCCTTTGTGATGAAGGATAGAGAGAGTTTGTTCAAGTCTTAGGAGAGATTCAAAGACCTTCTCCTAGATTGTCCACACCATGGTATACCAAAAATTGAGCTATTGGAAATCTACTTCAAAGGACTTGATGAAGATAGCCAATTCAAGCTCCAATCCCTTTCCGGTGGGACTTTCATGGAGAAACATGTGGATGAAGCTTGGGAGTTTGTAGAGAAGCAAGCTCTAGTGATTGAGAAGTACTCCCATAGGAAGAGTGAAGGGAGAAAGGCGGGAGCATACGAGGTGAGTGAAGTCACCATGACCAATTTCAAGCTTGACGCTATCAACAACGAGCTTAAGTCTTTGAGAGAGTTGTGTGCTACAACTTTGAAGAACCAAGCAACTCCTTAAGTGCAAGTGCAAGCTAATTTGTCTTCCAAGGAGGAAGATGTGAATTACATGGGAAGGGGCAACTACAATAACTACCAAGGCCCAAGGAACTTCAACAACAACCGGCAATTCAACAATTACCGGCCAAACCACAACCATTCCGGGTTTTCCTATTCTAATCCGGATGGAGCCTTGAACCCTCCCGCTTCCACAAGCACAACTCCACCACCAAAAGCTTCACAAGAACCTCCACCCGGATTTACTCAACCTCCAAAGGATAGAACCGAAATGATGTTTAAGCAATTGCTTGGAAGGTTGAGTGGTCTTGAGAGCACGGTGACTTCCATTTCCAAAGCTCAAAAAGTGTTGGAAGCACAAGTGTTCCAAAAAGTGGGTGAAGCCCATAGAGATCCGGGAAAGCTTCTCGGAAGGACCGAAGACAACCCAAGAGGCCAAGTATTGGCCATTACAACGAGGAGTGGGTTGAGTATGAAAGATCCTTTGCCCAAGGAGAATGCTAAGGGAAAGCAAGTAGTGGTACAAGAAGAGCCATTGCAAGAAGAGGGAGGCAAGAGCAAGGATGTCGAGCCAACATATGTGGCACCGCCTCCATACAAACCACCACTACCGTTCCCACAATCACGAGCAAGAGCTCGCTTGGACAATCACTTTGGTAAATTCCTTGAACTTATGTCTAAATTGCATATTAATATTCCGTTCATGGATGCTATTTTAGGAATGCCGGCATATGGCAAGTTCTTGAAGGAAATACTCTCCAATAAGAGAAAGTTGGAGGAGTATGGGGAGATAAGGATGACAAAGAGATCCTCGGAGTTGATTCAAACGATGAAGGAGGAGATGCCTCCTAAGCTAAGGGATCCGGGATCCTTTTGTGTGCCAATCGGAGTAGGAGAAGTGAAGTATGACGCCCTATGTGATCTTGGGGGCAAGTGTAAGCATCATCCCGCTTGCACTTTGCAACAAGGTTGGGCTAGGAGAGCCAAAGCCGGTCAAGATGACCCTTCACATGGCGGACTGCTCAATCACTCATCCGGTTGGAATCTTGGAAGACATTCCGGTGCAACTAGGGAAGTTCTATGTGCCCATAGACTTCGTTGTTTTGGACATCCCGGCGGACTATCCGGTTCCTATCATCTTGGGGAGACCTTTCCTAGCTACTTCCGGATGTCTAGTAGATTGCAAGAATGGGACCCTCTCCTTCAACATTGGAGAAGAGAACATCAAGTTCAAGCTGTCCACAATGATGAAAGGGCCAACCCTTGATGAAGATGTATTCAACATAGCTGAAGAAGAAGAGTCTAGAGAGGTTGTGAGCTCAATCTTGCTCAAGGATCCACTTGAGAAGGTTCTTAGCTCAAGCTTGATGGAGGAAGGAGTTGAGGAGAGTAGCAATGAAGTAATCAAAGCCTTGAATGCATTGGACGAGCTACCAAGTGTTGGATTTGAAGTCCTAAAGGAAGAGAAAATCAGCCAGAAAAATCAGACTGGAGGGACCAAATCGGCCAATTTATGGACTTATGCTGAAGTTTCAGCCAGTTCTGCAAAAACAGAAACTCAGATCGACCCACCCTCAGGAAAATCGGCCGATTTTCCTGACTGGGCCGATTTTCTAGAGTCTTTTCAGCATCAACCACTTGATTGTGAGCAATCATCAAGGGACTTCAAGGAGGCTTCCATGGCTTTGCAATCATCTCAACCTACATTGTATGGATCGTCTCCAACCAAAAAAGGTCCTCCTCAACTTGATCTTAAACCTCTTCCTTCTCATTTAAAGTATGCTTTCCTTGGTTCAAATTCTACTTATCCGGTGATTGTGGATGCATCTTTGAATGATGATGAACTTAATAGATTGTTGAATGAATTAAAACTGCATAGAAAGGCAATAGGATACACAATTGATGACCTTGTTGGCATTAAGCCCTCTTTATGCATGCATAAGATAATGATCGAAGATAACCATAAACCCTCTATCGAACATCAAAGAAGATTGAATCCTATAATGAAAGAGGTAGTCAAGAAAGAGATCATTAAGTTGCTAGATGCGGGAATTATCTACCCTATCTCGGATAGTAAATAGGTTAGTCCCGTTCATGTAGTACCTAAGAAGGGTGGGATGACTGTAGTGACTAATGAGAACAATGAACTAATCCCGACTAGGACGGTTACGGGGTGGAGGATGTGTATTGACTATAGGAAGCTTAACATGGCCTCTAGGAAAGATCACTTCCCTCTCCCTTTCATTGACCAAATGCTAGAGAGGTTAGCTTAACATTCTCATTTTTGCTATTTAGATGGCTATAGTGGATTCTTCCAAATCTCTATCCACCCCGATGACCAAGAGAAAACCACATTTACATGTCCATGGGGTACTTTTGCATACAGGAGAATGCCATTTGGGTTGTGTAGTGCACCCGCCACCTTCCAAAGGTGTATGATGGCTATCTTTTCGGAATACATTGAAAATATCATGGAAGTATTTATGGATGACTTCTCTGTTTATGGTTCTTCCTTTGATAATTGCTTAGCTAACTTCTCATTAGTATTGCAAAGATGTGAGGAGACAAATCTTGTCTTGAATTGGGAAAAATGCCACTTCATGGTAAGTGAAGGTATTGTGTTAGGACACTTGGTGTCTAACCGTGGTATTGAGGTTGATAGGGCCAAGATTGAAACGATAGAGAAGTTGCTGATAACACGATTTATGACTTAGTTTTAGGTAATCACTTAGATAGATTTCTCACTCATTCATGCATGGTTTAGCACTAGTTCACGACGTTTTGCACTCAATTCATGTATTTTGCCGAGATAGACGTCTACACGGACTTGTGCGTGTTTTATAGGTATTTCGAGAGATTTAGGAGCAAAAACGATACGTTTGAGGATCGTTCACCCTCGGACTCATTAGGACACAAGCTAAAGGCTAAGGAGGACTCATGGAGCCTTGCCAACACAAGCCATGCACCAAATCACAGCTTAATGATCCAAGGCGAAGTTTCTGCACAGAATCACGGTTCTCTGACACTCCACGGCCGTGGAATCACCCGTGTGCCAGATTCTTGTGACAGCTGTGCCACGACTCTCATGGCCAGCTCATGCAAGTTTGTTATAAAAGTGGTCCTTCTTGGGCTGTGAGAGGCATCTTGGAGCACTCTCCATTATCCATTATCTTCTAACAAAAATATTCTCTCAACAAGAAGTCTTTCTAGGAAGGAAAGTGTCAAGGAGGAAGAAGAAGAGCTCCATTAAAGAGGAGGAGAAGAACACACACCATTACCACACTCGATAGTTTTGTATTGAAGAATTCCGGATTTTATTTCTAAGAGTTGTATGAATCATTTGAACCTTCTTTTGGAAGGATTGTGAGTTACTCTAATTCTATTTTCAGCTTGGTTTTGCTTTAGTTCACTTGTCCATCTCTTTTCCTTCATTATTTTGCAAATGGATGTCATGATTTTATGTTTGTTTGTTTCGATTTCTATTATGAACGTTGTAGGCTAAATTGATGTGGTTCTAGGGTAAGGAAAGGATGGTTATGGCTAGGGCTATGATAGGACGGACTTAGATTTACCTTTGGATGACTTGTGTGTATGAACGTAGCTGCTGTTAGAAATCACGGGTAGTTCTTGTCTGACCACGGCCGTGGTTTAGGTAGAACAAACCGTGATTTTCCCTGGCTCGATGCATCTTGTCTTAGATCTATAGAATGTTGAAATCCTAAGTGTTTGTTGAGTTTAATCTACCCTAGGGTGACCTAGTGTTAGTAACTAAGTGTTAGGAGAGACTTACCCGGTAATCCTTACTCTTAGATTCCAAAGATAACAACCCTTAGGTAGTGGTGAGCTTAATAAGTCGCCATTGGATTAGGTGTGCTAGGATAGTTGTTTAGGACTTCCCTTTCCAAGACTTACCCGGTAAGGATAGGTTAGACCCCTAGCTAACAATCTGGTTTGTGTAGAATTCCTATCCTTAGGTTCTTAGAGACTTACCCGGTGATGAGACCTTAGGAGTGGACTAGTTGGACCATGAGACCTACCCGGTAATTGATCCCAATCTAGAAACGCTTAATCCCAACATATCATAGTTAATCCAAGAAATGAATAGATAACTTGAGTCCTATGCCATAACCGGAACTTCCAACCCCTAGAATCCGTCTTTTCTTTCCTTGATCATTATCTTCTTTAGCTTGTTTATTTGTGTTGATTTTTAGTTTAGTTTGATTGTTTACTTTGCATGAATTGTGATCTTTGCATGATCACCAAAAGCCAACTAAAAAACATTTGAGATTTTCATTTCTTTGTTTCTTTCTTTTCTTTCAACCTAGGTCTTTACTAAACTCAATCACAAATCGAATCAATTTCACCTTAGTCTTTGTGTTCGACCTCGGAATACTATCCCTTCTACAAACGTCCCGTACACTGCGGGTTTCGCTAGGTAGTTAGGATTTAGTTCGAGTTATAAATTTAAAACCCATTTGCGCATCACGATCTTAGCGTAACAGTTGCCACCACCTACCTCGGTGAAAGGGGTAAGGAGTTTCCTAGGGCATGCCAGTTTTTACCGGAGGTTTATTCAAGACTTCTCTAAAATTTCTAAGCCTCTTACTAACCTACTAATGAAGGATGTTGAATTTGTTTTCTCCAAAGATTGCCTTGAGGCTTTTTGTAGGTTGAAGAACGCTTTGATCTCCGCACCTATCATGCAACCTCCGGATTGGAGCCTACCATTTGAGATCATGTGTGATGCAAGCGATGTAGCCGTTGGGGCTGTTTTGGGGCAAAGGAAAGATGGGCACACTCATGCCATTTATTATGCTAGCAAGACGCTAGATGATGCCCAACTTAACTATGCCACAACCGAGAAAGAGTTGCTAGCGGTAGTGTATGCCTTTGAAAAGTTTCGGTCATACCTTGTTGGAGTGAAGGTCATTGTTTATACGGATCATGCTGCGATCCATTACCTCCTTACAAAGAAGGATGCCAAACCTAGGTTGATTCGGTGGATCCTTCTTCTTCAAGAGTTTGATTTGGAAATCCGGGACAAGAAGGGATCCGAGAACTCCGTGGCGGATCACCTTAGTAGACTACCTCCTTTAGAGGTTGAGAGAGACGACATCCCGATTGATGACTCATTCCGGGATGAGCAATTGCAAATGGTGGAGGAGTGCTTGTTCCAAGTGTCTAGAGGAAGTGAGCCATGGTATGCCGACATTGTGACCTATCTTGTGTGTGAGGAAGTTCCTCCCGGATTGACATATGCCCAAAGAAAGAAGTTCTTCAAAGATGTGAGGCACTACTATTGGAGTGAACCACTTTTGTTCAAGAGAGGTCCGGATGGAATGTTTAGAAGATGCATACCGGAGGATGAGGTGGAGAGTGTGATCCGCCATTGTCATTCCTTGCCATGTGGAGGGCATGCTAGCTCACACCAGACATGTGCTAAGGTGTTGCAATCGGGTTTCTTTTGGCCAAGCTTGTTCAAGGATGTGCAAGGCTTTTGGCCAAGCTTGGTCAAGGATGTGTGGGGTGTGGACTTCATGGGACCATTCCCTTCTTCATGTGGCAACCTCTATATCCTATTGGCGGTAGATTATGTTTCGAGATGGGTGGAGGCAATCGCCTCTCCCACAAATGATGCTAAGGTGGTGGTGCGGTTCTTCAACCGAGTGATCTTCCCTAGGTTTGGAACACCAAGGGTGATCATAAGTGATGGAGGGAAGCACTTCACTAATAAGAACTTTGGGGCACTTTTGGCTAAGTATGGGGTGACCCATAAGGTGGCAACACCTTACCATCCCCAAACTAGTGGCCAAGTAGAGATCTCCAACCGGGAGATAAAAGGGATACTTGAGAAGACGGTCTCTAGGACGAGAAAAGATTGGGCTATGAAGCTCGATGATGCTTTGTGGGCTTATAGGACCGCTTTCAAGACACCAATTGGCACCACTCCTTACAAGTTAGTCTATGGCAAGTCTTGCCACCTTCCGGTAGAGATGGAGCATAGAGCATATTGGGCTATAAGGTGGTTGAATTTCGACCTCAAGGAGACCGGTGAGAAGCGGTTGCTAGACATGAACGCCCTTGAGGAGATCCGGTTGGATGCTTATGAGAATGCCCGGATCTACAAGGAGCGGACCAAGCGTTGGCATGACAAGCGCCTCATTCCAAGGGAGTTGAATGAGGGTGACTTAGTGCTTCTCTTCAACTCGAGGTTGCGACTCTTCCCCGGAAAGCTCAAATCAAGATGGACGGGTCCCTATGTTGTGAAGAAAGTCTTTCCTCATGGAGCGGTAGAGATAGGAGGAGATCACTGTGGTAACTTCAAGGTGAACGGGCACCGTTTGAAGAAATACATCCCGGAAGCCCCGGTGGAAGTGATTGCCCCACTTCACTTTGAGTGAAACGCTCCTGGATTTGGTCAAGATAATGACCTTAAAGAAGCGCTTAATGGGAGGCAACCCATTGGTACATATTTTTCCCTTTCTTTTTCTTGCTTTTGTTTGATCTTACTCTTGGTGTGCTTTGTTTTTCTTTTGTGTTTTTGAGTGCTAGATCTTGTTGATTGTCATGTGTGATGAGATATTGGAGGTCATGTGAAAACCTCATGGAACTGTTGAAGGTACAAGATCCAAGCACATGGACGAGGAGGAAATCACCCAGAAAAATCGGCCCGTTCTTCAGCCAGATCGGCCGATTTTCCTGGGCAACAGGGGCGATTTTTCCTTCTGTAAAGGAAAGTGATGATCTCAAATCAAGCATGGATGGAACGGACGTGGAACTTGGACGGCTTGCGGTGCCAAGCGCGGGTTCTGACACCATAATGGACATCAAGAGCTCTCTACCATCCTTGATTGATCATCCACCATCATCATTCAATGTGAACCGAAATACCAAAGCATCACCAATTTTGCATTGTGAGGACTCTCTTTCACTTCTTTATTTAGTTTCCACATTGGGGACAATGTGTTTCTAAGTATGGGGTGGGGTTTTCATGATCACTTGCATGATTAGCATCTAGGATAGTTTAATTTTGTCACATGTTTCATTATGTCTTGCATTGTACATACATATTTCGAAAAATTCAAATTCAAAAAAAAAAATCAGAAAATTTAAAAAATTTTTAGTGCTTCTAAAACTTGGGAATGACCCTTATGATGAAAATTGTCTTGTGAATTGGCTATGGATGGCCTTATGTGTTGAATAGATGAATGCATATGTGGACTTGAAGTACTTATCTTGAATCCCATGAATGATTTATGATCATGAATGTTTGCCTTGATTGAATTGAGTATTAAAAGTCGAAATTACATGCTAGTTCTTGCACATTATTTAGGAATGAATGAGGCAATTCATCTTCCTCTACTTCTCATCTTGATCATGTTGTTTGAGCACCTCAATTGATGAAAAATTTGACCTTTTTTTACCCATCCGGGAATAGGAGCATGCTAGTGTGGTGAAATGTGTGAAAAGCAAGTGTGGGGTGAAGTGATTGATGAAAGAAAGATGTGAATGAAGTGCTGAATTTGTTGTGAAAGTGTAGACAAAAATATAGGTTTGGGGACGTTGGTTTAAATGACAAGTAACTCGGCACACTTCACATAATCGGGTGTTGGTGCCTTGCCAAAGTCAAATAAACCGATAGTTCTAATGAGCTTTGGTATGTGTGCCCAGTGTGGATGCACCTCGAAAAATAAAAAAAGCCCGAGGACGGCTAATCACCAAGGTTTCGGCTTTTGTACACCAATGCCATTGTCTCAAAGATAAGTGAAAAAGAAAAGAAAACAAAGAAAAGATGGAGAAAATTATACACTTGTTGGGAAGTTGAGCAAAAACGAGATTGTGGAGTTAGTTCCTTTCCCGGATTAGTATCACGTGACCTAGAAATTCCCACCTAATCACAACGTTTCTTAGCCTTTTCTTTTGTAAGTCCTTACGACCTAATTGCATGTGTGTAAGACTTAGTGATCTAGATTAGATATGCTCATGATTATCTTGACTTCTTCATTTTCACCTCTCATGCATGCTTTCTAGTTAAGTATAATTGTCTTTCCATTGCCTTCATTCATGCATAATTGATTGTCCTTTGCCATGAAACATGACTATGAAGGTGATCCAATGTTAGAAGCACAATTCCAGAAAGATTTTGTTGTTTTTCTGCATGCATAAATCATGTCATCTCTTAGTCTATAGTTGGATCTTGCTCGGGGACGAGCAAATCTTAAGTATGGGGTATTTTTGATAACGTGATTTATGACGTTAGTATAGACATACAATTACATAGTTTTTCCCATTATTCATGCACGGTTTTGGCATTAGTTCACGGTGTTTACACTCATTCCATGCATAATTCTAGAATAGAATTCTACACGAGCCTTTGTCGGTGTTGTAGGTATTTCGGGGGTCTTTTGGACATTAACCGATGCATTCGAGGGTCAAGCCTCATGGTGGTACACATCCAAAGCTTTGAAGGAGCATAATTGGAGCAACAAAGGACACAAAGACCACTATTGGTGCAAGCAATGGAGCAACTCATGGCTAAACGATCATAGCATGTTTCTGTTGAAGAAAATCGGACCAACTACCAGGAAAATCGGCCGATTTATCTCCCTGGGTCGATTTTTCTGCCTTTGACAGCTTAAGCCACGTGTCCCACGATCTCTTGATCCGGCCTTGCTCTTGGTGGAGAATATAAGTGGGCCTGCAAGCTGTTGCTGAGTATCTCTCCTCTCCCACATTCTCTCATTCACAGCTCATTGGATTGGGATAGACTTGGAGAAGAGGAAAACTACTCTCAAATTGAAGGAAGAAGAAGAACACCAAACATAGAGTGATAGTGAGGTTTTGAGTGATTTTTGGAGTCTTTGATTGAGGAACTATTGCAAGGATTGTTAAGAACGTTTTGGAACTTCATTTGAAGGGTTGTAAGTCTTGCTAAAACTTAGATTCAGCTGAGATTTATTGTTTTTACTTGCCTATCTTTCATCATCCTTCTATGAAAACCATGTATGATTGTGTGATGATTTTGGATCTTGATATGCATATTATTGGCTAGTTTATTGTGATTCTGGAGTGATGGATTGATGGTTATGGCTAGGGTGATGATAGGATGGACTTATATGTTAATTTAGGATGATTTGTATGCACAAAACCCATTCCAGAGAGAAAAATCGGGCTGTTCTTCAGTCAAATCGGCCGATCTGGCCATGATCCACCCGATTTTCCTCTCTGTTGCTCTTTAATTGATGAATCTGTATGTTAGGGTGTTTGGGTGTTGAAATCCTAGTGTTTATTTAGCCTAATTTAGCTTAGGATCACCTAATGCTATCAACCTAAGTGAGGAAAGAGATCTACCCGATGATTTCCGATCTTAGATACCTAAGATGATGAATTCTAGGTAGTAGTGAGCCTCACAAGCCGCTATTGGATTGAGTGTGCTAGAATTATTGCTTGAGACTTACTTTTCCAAGACTTACCCGGTAAGGAGTGGTTTGCCACTTAAGTAGTGTCCGGTTTGTGTAGAATTCCCTACTTTACCTCCTTGAGACTTACCCGGTAATAGGAGTTTGATGCGGGATTAGTGAAGTAAGAGACCTACCCGGTAATTTCTTTCATTAGTGAAACACCATTTCCCAACACCGCAACTTTGTCCTTAGAATCTTTAGAACCTTGAGTCCAATGCCATAACCGGAAATCTTGACCTCTAGAATTCACTCCTCTCTCTTTGATCACATATTTTGCGTTTGTGTTACTTGTTTGTTTGCTAGCTTGAATTGTTAGTTGATTTTTATCTTGATTAAATTGTGATCTTTGTTTGATCATCCCAAAACCCAACCAAAAACATTGAGATTTTCATTTCTTTATTCCTTTTTCCTTTCTTAGACTAGATCCACACTATCCATGACCATTGTTTGACTTGATTTCACCTTAGTCTTTGTGTTCGACCTCGGAATACTATCCCTACTACAAACGTCCCGTACACTGCGGGTTCGCTAGGAGTTAGGAGAAATATAACGAGTATAAATTTAAAGCTTATTGCGTACACACATTACAAATCCTGAGCGTAACAAACCATATAAATAGAAAAAGTGAGAATGTTGAGCTAATCTCTCTAGCATTTGGTCAATGAAAGGAAGAGGGAAGTGATCTTTCCTAGAGGCCACATTTAGTTTCCTATAGTCTATACACATCCTCCATCCCGTAACCGTTCTAGTCGGAATTAGTTCATTATTCTCATTGGTTACTACGGTCATCCCACCCTTCTTAGGAACCACATGCACGGGACTAACCCATTTACTATCCGAAATCGGGAAAATGATTCCCGCATCTAGCAATTTAAGGATCTCTTTCTTTACTACTTCTTTCATGATAGGGTTTAGTCTTCTTTGAGGTTCAATTGAAGGTTTATGGTTGTCTTCCATTAAGATCTTATGCATGCACAAAGAAGGTTTAATGCCAACTAAGTCATCAATGGTATATCCAATGGCTTTCCTATGCAATCTCAACTCATGCAACAATCTAGCAAGTTCATCATCATTCAAGCATGCATTCACAATAACCGGATATGTAGAATTTTCACCAAGAAAAGCATACTTCAAATGAGAGGGAAGGGGTTTGAGTTCAAGTTTAGGAGGACCTTTATCGAGTGGAGATGATCCGTATACGTTGGTTGAGATGAATCCAAAGCCATGGAAGACTCCCCAAAGCTCCTTGAAGCTTGATCAACAACTAATGCAGTTTTTGGAGAAACCACGGGCAAAATTACGGGCTCTGGCAAAACCACGGCCGTGGAACTTGCAAAGCTAGACTTTTTGAGCATTCCAGAGAGTTCCACGGGACTTTCCACGGGCGTGGTTTCCGCTACCTGGCCGTGGTTTTCACAGAAATTCAGCACACCTTCGTGTGCTTCAAATTCAGCACACCTTCGTGTGCTTCAAATTCAGCTCTTGTCTCCTTTTCTAATGATTCCAAAGCCTTGATTTCTTCATTGCAAGCCTCCCCAACTCCTTCCTCCATCAAACTTAAGCTAAGAACCTTCTCCAAGGGGTCCTTGATCAAGATCGAGCTCACAATTTCTCTACAATCCTCTTGCTCGACAATGTTGAACACATCTTTACCAAGGGCTGGCCCTTTCATCATTGTGGATAATTTGAACTTGATATTGTCTTCTCCAATGTTGAAGGAGAGAATTCCATTTTTGCAATCCACCAAACATCCGGATGTAGCTAGGAAAGGTCTCCCTAAGATGATGGAAACCGGATAGTCCGCCGGGATGTCCAAAACAACGAAGTCTATGGGCACATAGAACTTCCCTAGTTGCACCGGTATGTCTTCCAATATTCCAACCGGGTGAGTGATCGAACGGTCCGCCATGTAAAGGGTCATCTTGATCGGCTTTGGCTCTCCTAGACCAACCTTGTTACAAAGTGCAAGCGGTATGATGCTTACACTTACCCCAAGATCACATAGGGCTTCATACTTCACTTCTCCCACTCCAATTGGCACACAAAAGGATCCCGGATCTCTTAGCTTAGGAGGCATCTCCTCCTTCATAGTTTGAATCAATTCCGAGGATCTCTTTGTCATCCTTACTTCTCTATACTCCTCCAACTTCCTTTTGTTGGAGAGTATCTCCTTCAAGAACTTGCCATACGCCGGCATACCTAGAATAGCATCCATGAACGGAATGTTAATATGGAACTTAGACATAAGTTCAAGGAATTTACCAAAGTAGTTGTCCAAGCGAGCTCTTGCTCGTGATTGTGGGAACGGTAGTGGTGGCTTGTATGGAGGTGGCGCCACATATGTTGGCTCATCTTCCTTGCTCTTGCCTCCATCTTCTTACAATGGCTCTTCCTCTACCACTACTTGCTTCCCCTTATCATTTACCTTAGGCAAGGGATCCTTCATGCTCAGCCCACTTCTTGTTGTGATGGCCAACACTTGGCCTCTTGGGTTGTCCTCGGTTCTTCCGGGAAGCTTTACCGGATCTCTATGAGCTTCACCCGCCTTTTGGAACACTTGTGCTTCCAACACCTTTTGAGCTTTAGAAATGGAAGTCACCGTGCTCTCAAGACCACTCAACCTTCCAAGAAATTGCTCAAACATCATCTCGGTTCTATCCTTTGGAGGTTGAGTAAATCCGGGTGGAGGTTCTTGTGAAGCCTTTGATGGTGGAGTTGAACTTGTGGAAGCGGGAGGGTTCAAGGCTCCATCCGGGTTGGAATAGGAAAACCCGGGATGGTTGTGGGTAGGCCGATAATTGTTGAATTGCCGGTTGTTGTTGAAGTTCCTTGGGCCTTGATAATTGTTGTAATTGCCCCTTCCCATGTAGTTCACATCTTCCTCCTTGGAAGACAAGCTTGCTTGCACTTGCACTTGAGGGGTTGCTTGATTCTTCAAAGTTGTAGCACACAACTCCCTCAAAGATTTCAGCTCATTGTTGATTGTATCAAGCTTGAAGTTACTCATGGTGACTTCACTCACCTCATATGCTCCTGCTTTCCTCCCATCACTCTTCCTATGGGAGTACTTCTCAATCACCAAAGCTCGTTTCTCTACAAATTCCCAAGCTTCATCCACATTCTTTTCCATGAAAGTCCCACCGGAAAGAGATTGAAGCTTGAATTGGCTATCTTCATCAAGTCCCTTGAAGTAGATCTCCAAAAGCTCTATTTTCGGTATACCATGGTGCGGACAATCTAGGAGGAGGTCCTTGAACCTCTCCCAAGACTTGAATAGGCTTTCTCGATCCTTCATTACAAAGGCATTGATCTTCCCTCTTAACTCGGTAGTCTTGGAAGGTGGGAAGAACTTTGTCAAAAACTCGGTTGTCATCTCCTCCCAAGTACTCACTCGCCCTTGTGGAATAGATTGATACCAAGCCAAGGCTTTATCCTTAAGTGAGAAGGAGAAAGCCCTAAGCTTATGGTTGTTGCTCTCCAATCTAGGCGGTCTTAGAGTCTCCATCAATATCTCATAGTTCATCAAGTGTTGATGAGGAGACTCTCCTTCCATCCCTCCAAATTGATTATGCCGGATCATTTGTAGAACTTGAGGGCGGAGCTCGTAATCATGGGCTGCGGGATCTCCTAAGTTCACACCCGGACGGTGTGCTCTTTGTGCCGGATCCATACGTTGCCCTAACGTTTGTGGCTCTTCAATAGCAATGGGCACAACCCGAATATTAACCGCCGGCTGCGGTTGTGGTGGAGGTGGAGGTTGTTGACGATTAAGCTCTCTTTGCACAAGAGCTTGCCTAATCTCTTCAATCTCCCTCCTAGTTGCTTCTTGCCTCTCATTGGCAAGTCTCCTTTCATTTTCCAAGGCTTCATCTCTTAGCCTAATTTGCTCTAAAGCTTCATCCAACTCAGCTTGGAGATCTCTTCCGGCCATCTCTTTTCCCTTTCTAATGCTCTTGGATCTAGATCTAAGGGTTTTCTCCGGTTCGGGATTAAATTGAGCTAAATCCTTGCCACGAGATCTTCGCATACACCTAAAGAGTGAGAGATGTCCTGAAAAGCAAAGACACAAACCAAACGAGATCAAAAGCAACAAGAAAGACCTACACTATAAACAATCACAAACAATGACTCAATCTTAACCTAGTCCCCGGCAACGGCGCCAAAAACTTATTACGCTAAGAACGTGACACGCAAAAGCTTTAAATTTATAACTCGTTATATTTCTCCTAACTCCTAGCGAACCCGCAGTGTACGGGACGTTTTGTAGTAGGGATAGTATTCCGAGGTCGAACACAAAGACTGAGGTGAGATGGAATCGATTAATGACTAAGGATAGTGAAGATCTAGGCTAAGAAAAGAGAAAGGCATAAAGAAATGAAAATCTCAATGTTTTTTGTTTGGTTTTTAGGTGATCAATCAACGATCACAAATCATGCCAAATAAACAATCAACTAAGCTAACACCACAAGTAAACAAGCAAATGCGAAATATGTAATCAAAGGGAGAAAAGCGGATTCTAGGGGTCGGAAATTCCGGTTATGACATAGGACTTAAGCTATCTAATCATTCCTTGGATCAACTATAGTATGTTGGGAGTGAGCATTTCTAGATTGGGATCAATCACCGGGTAGGTCTCATGGTCCACTAGTCCGTTCCTAAGGTCTCATCACCGGGTAAGTCTCAAAGAGCCTAAGGATAGGAATTCTACACAAACCGGATGGTATTCTAGGGATCTAGCCTCTCCTTACCGGGTAGGTCTCGGGAAGGCAAGTTCTAAACACCTATCCTAGCACACTCAGTCCAATAGCGGCTTGTGAGGCTCACTACTACCTAGAGTTCGTCATCTTCGGTATCTAAAAGCAAGAATCACCGGGTAGGTCTCTTCTAACTCTTAGTTGCTAACACTAGGTCACCTTAGTATAGGTTTAGCTCAACTAACACTAGGATTTCAACAAATCAACAACCTAACACTTAGATTTATCAAAGCAAGCAAGTCAGTCAAAATCACGGGTTGTTCATCAAGAACCACGGCCGTGGAATGTATAGAACAAACCGTGGTTTGCAACAAAGGCTAGGCTCGAGAAAATAATTTATCCAAAGGTACATCTAAGTCCATTCTATCATAGTCCAAGCCATAACCATCTTTTCCTTACCCTAGAATCGCATCTATCTAGCCTACAACATGCATCTTAACAATCAAACTCAACAAGCATAAAATCATAGAATCCATGGCAAGAAGATGAAATGAAGGATGGATTAAGCAAATGAAACAAGTAAAACAATCTAAATCAAGGTTCAAGAAGGACTTACAACCCTTCAAAATAAGGTTCAGTCAATTCTTACAAAACCTTGCAAAACGTTTCACTCAAAATCACTCAAAAAGACTATGGAACTATGAACTAGTGTGCTTCTTCTTCTTCTTCTTCTTCTTCTTCTTCTTCTTCTTCTTCAATGGAAGCCTTTCTTCTTCTCCAATAGTAGCTCCAATCTAATCTTCCAATGAGAGAATCTTTCTTGTTGAGAGTGTGGGAGAGAATGGGAGTGAGGGGTCTCTCCCTAACAGCCTTGCAGGACCACCTTTTATCCTCCAAATTTGCAAGAGTCGGCCATGAAGATCGTGAGACAGCTGTCACAGCTGTCTGGGGAAAATCACATCCAAAACCATACCCATGGAAGTCCCAGTGGCCGTGGTTTTGGTGCCTCAGCTTGTTTTGGATCATCAAGCCTCAATTTGGTGCATGACATACACCAACAAGGTCCCATGTGTCCTCCTTAGCCCCTAGCTTGCATCCCAATGAGTCCGAAGGTGTGTCATCTCGAGGAACGATCCTCAAATGTATCGATTAAGCTCCTAAAACTCTTAAAATACCTACAAAGCAAGTCCGTGTAGACGTCTAGCTCGACAAAATACATGAATTGAGTGCAAATCATCACGAACTAGTGCAAATCATGCATGAATGAGCGGAAAAACTATCTAAATGAGTGCCTAAACCTAAGTCATAAATCGTGTTATCAAGTGTGCCGGCTGAGGCGAAGGAGCCGAAGCCTGACATTTGGTTGAAGGCTTTTGACCAGTTGAAGGTTCCCACTTGCAAGGAAAAGACTGTATTGGAGGTGGAGCAGTGGCTAGGACAATTGGATTCATCTATAGAGGCTATCGGTTGCCTAGAGGGACGTCGAGTCAACACAACACATACGCTACTGAAGGATCAGAATCATACTTGGTGGAGGACAGCTCGTAGTAAGGTCACCAGTTATGAGTAGATGAAGACGGTGATTAGAGATCACTACTGCCCTTCAGCTATGAGGAGAGACCGTCTTCAGGAATTCCTTGAGGCTGGATTCAAGGACTTACCTATTGTTGAGATCATCAGCAAGTTTCATGAGGAGTTGTCTTTGTTGGGTCCGTCTGCACCACCTGAGAATCAACATGTTTACCTTTTCTTTGACGGAAGCGGAGACGAGTTTTGGGAGATTCTCGTGTGACAAAAGAAGTTGAATTAGTAATGGATAACTTAATAAAAGATAATAACCGGTTGAGTGTGAGCATGTTATATGTTTACTTTACCTTATGTGTGTTTGTGCCTTTAAGTTCTTTCTTATATCTAGAATGTTAGCTAACGGTTTATACTGTCGTTGTTGATATTCCGCAGGTTTAGGATGCTGCTGAGTGATCCGGATGGTGTGGTCATACGGGGTTCCCATACATGATAGGACGGGATCGGTTTTATGTTTATGCTGTTTATTTCCCCATTTGTTTTGAACTCGGGTGCGAGTCTTTTACGTTTTTTTCTTTTGTTTAAACCTTTGGTTTTATATTGAGTTTTAGTTTCATTCGTCTGTGGCTTGTTGTAAGATTCGTTGTTCTGTTGCTACTATGAGGGTCGGGATTCATTGTGCGGTCCTAACCCGTAGCGCTTCGAGTTCCCAGAACTTGGGGTGTCACATCTTAAGCATCACACATTATTATGCCTACATTTGGTAATTGACGGCATGCTTACAGCTCATATACAATCACTGGTTCTTATTGCTCTCTTTTCCTGAAGCCTTATAATAAAGTTTCAAGACTTAAGAAAAAAAAAACTAATCGTTTGACTTCTCACTGTCCTGCATACTTGTTTTCCCTGATTGAATTAGGTGGAAAGGTGTCAATTTGTTAAACTATTACTGTTAATTCATTTACCAAGGTTTAAAGTATTTGAGATACAGAGAGAGTAGTTGGAGATTCTTGAGAGAGAGAGAGAGGTTGGGGTGTTAATGGTGTATTTTGAAAAGAAGACTAGGTCTAAGATAAGTTGTTGTGGTCAGGGACGAGTTGGGAAGACAAGTTGGTGGAACGGCCGGGTGAGGGTCGTGCAAGCGGGTGTCGATGGGTGAAAAGGCAGTTGGCACCGATGACTCTTCTTCACCGTCGACTATTTCCTTCGATCTCTCTTCAAACTAGTTGGAAGGAAGAAATGATGAAAATGACACGTGATAGGCACATGATAAAACTAAACACTAGTGTTTTTTTTCGTAACATGTCAAACAATCATTAGAGTTATAAAACACTAAAAACTAGTGTTTTTTGAAAAAACATCCAAAAACACTAGTGAACACAAACACTAGTGTTTTTGGCTTGGTTGGCTAAACACAGTGGTTGATGTTAGGAAGTGATACTACAAATCCAAAGGAAGAGTGCCAAGAACTTGTTCATCCAATCATGCACACACAAAGTCTTAAATTTATACTCGATATATCTCCTAAACTACCTAGAAAAACCCGTGGTGTACGGGTCATATAGTAGAAAGGGAAGCATTCCGAGGTCGAACACAAAGACCGAGGTGAGATTCAACCATGCAATGATCAAAGATAGTATAAGTCTAGACCAAGAAAAGAGATAGGAATAAAGAACATTTCGACCTTTGGCAAGGCCAGAAGTCATCATTTCAACGGCAAACTCTATTCCCTTTTCCTATATCTCCGCTCTCGCTTCCGTAATGAAAATCATATATTTTTGATGGGTTTTTGTGGTGATCAAGCAAAGATCACAATCAAGCAACATTGTCAACCAAACAACAAAACAAACACAAGATATAATATCAAGGTAAAGAGAGCAGATTCTAGAGATTCGAATGTCCGGTTATGGCATAGACTCAAGCTTTTAATCAATCTAGGACAAGCTGCGTATCTTGGGAAAGAATGTTTCTCTAATGTTATCAATCACCGGGTGAGTCTCATGGTCCACTAATCCCGCACCCAAGGTCCTATTACCGGGTAAGTCTTTAGGAACCTAAGGTTGGGAATTCTACACAAACCGGGTCACTACTTAGGGGTCAAACCTCTCCTTACCGGGTAAGTCTCGGAAAAGCAAGGCCTGAGCAACAATCCTACCACATTCCATCCAATAGCGGCTGTTGAGGCTCACTACTACCTAATGTTTGTCATCTTCTATACCTAAGAGCAGGAATTACCGGGTAAGTCTCATCCCTCACCTAGTTTACTAACATAGGTCACCCTAATGCTAGATTAGGCTCAACAAACACTAAGATTTCAACTCTCAAACTCCCTAACATGAAGATATAGCACTATAGGAATAACAACTCACACACCTCGGGTGGATCAAGAATATCTTGGCTGAAATGATTGAAGAATAGGCCAAGATTGCAAGCTGAGCTAGAAATTTCGAGCAAGCAACTATCTTAAGATATATCTAAGTCCAATCTATTATTATACTAGCCATAACCTTTCATCCATCTCCCTAGAATCACATGCTACTTAGCCAACAACAATCATCTTAAGTTCATTCATCATCAAAACAACAAACATGCATGCTGTAGCTAGATGAAGGTAAACGAAGCAATATAAAGCAAGAACAAGCTGAATAATAAGTTTAAAACAAGCTTACAATCACCCAAGAGTAGATTCAAAATGAGCTCAACAATCTCTACAACTTTCCTCACTACAAGTCTCTCAAAAATTCACTATAAGACAATGGAATGTTGTTTTTCTTCTTCCCTTCAATGGAGTTCTTCTCCCCTTCTCTTCTCCACACTTGAAATTTAACTTAGGAGTTTTAGAGAATGGAATAGATTGGAAGCAGTCCTACAAAAGTATGCATCCTGCAAACAAGACACCCCCATCCATCTTGGGAGAGAGGTCGTGGGCTAGAAGTTGTGTGCCAAGTGTCAAGGTGGTCCAACATGCGAACTCGGATGGCCCAGAAATCATCTCGGCCGAGATGGGTGAGGACAGGACAGCTAAAATCATGGCTAAACACAAGCCGGTGCAAGGCTCGAACAAACTAAGGTCAATTTCTTATTCTTTTCTTCTTGCTTGCTCCATTTGAACCTTGAATCCGGGTCGTCACGAGGCTCGATCCTCGGATATGATCAATAATGCATGAAAGCTCCCCAAAATACCCACAAAACCAACAAATGCTCGTGTAGACGTCTATTTGTTGGCTCCAAAAGGTGTGTTCAAGCTTTAATATTTATACCAAGAATAATTGCAAATAGCAAACCCGCAGTGTACGGATCGATTGTAATAAAAGCAAGAATTCCAGGATCGAACACATGGACTATGGTGAAACAAAGATCGGTAATTCAGGTTGTCAATAAAACACAAGCAACAAAGCAAAGCCATCAAAGATGATATAAAATTCAGATAAAGAAAATGCGTATTCTAGAGATTAAGAAATCCATTTGTGGTTCCGACTAAAGATCTCAAAAGATAACGTGGACAAAACTGAGGTTTGCAAAGGGAAGGTGTTTCTAAGGTGGGAATAGATCACCGGGTAAGTCTCACTACTCACAATCCCAAACCAAAGATCCACTCACCGGGGAAGTCTCAAGTTACTAAGGAAATGAACTATAATGTCAAACCAATACACCACCCAAGGGGATAGAATAAACCTTTACCGGGTAAGTCTCAGGCTAACTCTCAAAGATGGGATGAAGGCACACTCAAACCCCAATAAAGGATAAACCTTTATTACCTACACTCATGATCTTGGGTATACAAACAAAGGAATCACCGGGTAAGTCTCATCCTAGGCTTGCGTTGAACCATGAATGATATAACAACGATAGGATTTGGCAAACTGAAATCTCTACTCAGATAAGGATCAGGAAAGGGCTCACCTCGTTCAGTTATATTCCATCCCCGCCGAGATGTTCAATGACTGGCCGAGGTGTTCTACGGTTAAGGTAAAGGCTCGAGCTTTCAGGGTCTACTGGATTAAAGGATCATTCTATCATTGTCTTTCCCACAAATTTCAGTCAATCACCCTAGAATCGCATAAAAAACTTAGCCAACAATCATCATGATAAAAATAATCAAATATATGAGAAAGGCATCAATATTCAAAGAATAAAACCATAACACAAAGGTCTCAATAACTGAATCAAACAATCAAACAAACAATCAGCGTTCCTCAATCACAAATCAAAAAAGACAATAAACCAAACCAAACTATGAAAATCTTACAAACTTCCTTCAAAGCCAACTTCAAAACTTGATTCCTTCCTTCCTTGAACTTCAACCTTCAAAACTTCCTTCAACTTCCTTTAAACTTCCTTCGGAGAATGGGTGATCCGGAGATTATCCAAGGGCGATCCGAAGATGGTTGAATTCCAGAAAATCAGCCTCTACATATAGGAGAATTATGTTCCAAAGATAATATATCTTAAAAGATAATTTCCTTAAAAATATATCCATATCTTCCAAAATATATGAGCCAACAAGATATGCTTCCTTCAAGAAATCCATCCAAAAATATGTGATATTCACTTTCCAAAAATAGAATATCTCAACCAAAGATAAAGATCTCGCGTCCCGTCATCACTTCGCCTCGGTCCAGTCGGTCCTGAAGATCAACTCGGTCGAGGTGATACTGTAGCCAACCTCGGTCTAGGTGACACTGAAGAACACCTCGGTCTAGGTGATCCTACAGCCGACCTAGGTGAATCTCAGCTACGTGTAAATCTCTCTAATCTAGTCCAAAATCAATCTTCCATCTTATTTCCATGGTTCCTGAGCCTTACTTGTAGCTCCTCAAAGCTCCAAAATGTAGCTCCAATGACTCCTTAGCTTCCTTAGCTCCATTTCAGTCCAAAACGTGCCATTTTTCCCACAATTACAACAAAACTAGGTGTAGACCTCAATTCCCACAAAGGTAGACAAAACAACGATATAATCAAAGAATATACATCCATACATGCAGATTTATGACGATAAAACGTCTAAATCAATCCCAAAATATAGGCTATAATACATGCTATCAAAATACCCCATGCTTGTCCCTTGCTTGTCCCCAAGGAAGATCCAAATCTTAAATACAAGATATAATGGATTATAAGTAATCAAAAAGATCAATGAAAAAACATTTCAAAACATTTTGGTGGTGCGCTCCACTCATAGATCACCCTAAGAGAATGCTTCATGGCAAATAAAATCAAGACATGATCAAAACATTTTATAAATATAAGAAAGTTGTTCATCTTTGCATAAAATGATAGAATGCATAATAAATCATATTTATCGAAATCAGTCATGTATAATCCAGTTTAAACCACTAAGTCAATCAACAAGCTCGAGGTCTCAAGGGCTTCTAAAAGAGGTCAAGAAACGTGTCAGGGTGGGATATATATAGGGTAATGTGGTGCTAGAATCTAGGAATAGGATCTTTTCGTCACTTTCTTTGAATCTCAACATCTTCCACCAACAAGCTTTGCTTATTTTCACTTTTTTACTTTACTTTTTGGGATGTATGGACAAAGGTGCACAATAACCGAAGCCTAGTAGATCAGCAATCATCAATTTCTCGAGATGCCTCAAACCCTTGATGCACATACCATGACCCGTTAGGACTATCGATCAATCCGACTTTGGCAAGACACAAAGACCCGGCTATGTGAATGGTGTCAAGCTACTCATCATCAAGATCACTATCCCCAAACCTAATTTGTTTCTTTCTAACACTTTCAGCCAAGATCTCAACTTCACTTCACTTTTCGTCACTTGCATCCAAATTCCCGGATAGGTAAAGGAAGGCAAATATGTATATGAGGGGCTAAAGCATGGTCAAGAAGAAGAAGATGAGAAGAGAATGAATTGCCTTAATCATCCCAGGAAGAATTAGAGAGAACTCATATCGTGGTGTCATCCAACAAAATTTTGATAAAAACAAAGTATTAAACATGCTAGAATTTCAAACAAAGCATTTTGCAACTTAAGCATATCATAAAACCTTTTGAAAATGTAAAGATTTCAAAACCAATCTGCAAACTGAATCTTCATCGAGGTCATATCCATAAAAGAAGCACAAAAAGTTTTGAAAATCTTTCAGTTAAAAGCCCATCTCGGTCAAGGTGTTCTGACGTCATCCGAGGTGTTTAACCTTGATCAGCCATGAACGTCTTGGTCGAGCCATAAAAAAAATTTATCAAACTGGTTTTTGACGTTTATCTCAAATAGAAACCTGTAGGTATGCATGTAATGACAGATAAAGACATAAAGCCAAATAAACAATAATATCTAAAAGAGTCATACAAACCATGGTAGCACATAAGTCACATAAATACATCCAAATACCCCATACTTGGGACACATTGTCCCAATGGGTCAAATATAATTCTTGAGAACAGAGTACTCACCGGACATAGCAGAACTACATAATAAATAGAAAATAAATCTATGAAGCTCTCAGTCCTCGTCAGTCGGTGGTGGTGGTGATGGTTAATGGCATCTCGGTTGGCTAAGAACACTTCGTTCGAGGCGTCCTGACAGCATCCGAGATGTGTCTCAGTCATACTTCGTCTTCTCAATTTCTCGAACGTCAGTCCTTCCATGTAGCTCCTGAGCTGTAATTTCTTCTTACAGAGTACCTGATTCCTGTATAGGAGGACGCACAAACACAAAGCAAACTATCTAAACTAAACTACAAAAGGGAAAAGAAAGCAATACCTTGGGTTGCCTCCCAAGAAGCGCTTGGTTTAAGGTCGCTAGCTAGACCGTACTCCATAGAATTACTCAATGTACCTCGAACACCTTGGAGTGCTCATCACATCCCTTCCAAAAAGATTCCGCTTCTTAATTTCACCGGCAAAAGGTAAGATCTCCCACATACAAGTTTGTATGGTTTGATTCTCACCGGAACCCTTCTAGCTTTCCTGCACTTTAATGGGACATAATCTAGCCTTGAGTCCCATCCTTTCTTGGATCTAGAAATCAGCTTCTCATAAATCCTCTTTGCTTCCCCTTCTCTAGCTTGGGGAGGACGTATGGTCTTTGTCATGTGAATGACCCCATACTTGAACAAAAGACACTTCATCGCCTTAACGGTGAAGTGCTTGCTAGCTCCACTCCTTTCAGTCCAAGGAGCATCTACTTTTAGCAAATTCAAGGGATGTTTCATCTTGAATTTAGGAGGTTCCTCCGGAAGAGACCTCCAACTTTTGGGTGCATTCCTGGAAAAAATAGAAGTAGAAATTTCAAAGGGAATTTTAAAACAAATGGGAGAACATACCATATGAAGTGTTTCAAGCCTTGAGATGAGAATCATGTCAAGAGGACATTCTGCACATGAAATCTCTTCCGTCTTCTCCGGTTGTGCCTCAACCTTGGCCAATGGTTCAGCAGTAAGGCCAAGGTGTTCTTCTTTTTCCTCTTCCAAATTAACTAATTCTTCTTCAATCTCGACCCCTGTTTCGGCAGTTGGGTCGAGGTCTTCCACTTCTTCCTCTTCTTCAACAAGGACTTCAAGAGGAGCTTCAGATTCGAGCGGAGGAATGGTCGAAACTTGTAGTTCTTCCTTATACACCTCTTTCGGCTTAGCATAGGATAGGGAGCTTTCTTTGAGCTCCTCCACCTTCTTCATCAATTTCTCCCATTTTGATTCAAGCGAATCTTCAAGAGGCTGCTCATAAACCTTTTTAGGGACATTCAGCTCATCCCTTATTGCAAGCTCCTCCTCAATAGCCTCTTCTCTTTCTCTTTCACTGTCAAACCAACTGAAGGCGTATTTCTCTTCCAAGTATTCATAATGGTCCGCCCTAGCACTTTGTCTTGCTATCCAGGCTGGATCAAATGTAGGTTCATAGCGACTTGCAACCATTGGAAATCCTAAAAAATATAAAACTCATAGGAAAAGATCAAATGCAAAAGCAAAAGCTTCCAAGCTAGACAACCAAATACCGAACTCGGTCTTGACCAAGCTAGACAACCAAATACCGAACACGATTGTAATAAAAGCAAGAATTCCAGGGTCGAACACAGGGACTATGGTGAAACAAAGATCGGTAATTCAGGTTGTCAATAAAACACAAGCAACAAAGCAAAGCTATCAAAGATGATATAAAATTCAGATAAAGAAAATGCGGATTCTAGTGATTAAAGCATCCATTTGTGGTTCCGACTCAAGATCTCAAAAGATAACGTGGACAAAGCTGAGGTTTGCAAAGGGAAGGTGTTTCTAAGGTGGGAATAGATCACCTGGTAAGTCTCACTACTCACTATCCCAAACCAAAGATCCACTCACCGAGGAAGTCTCAAGGTACTAAGGAAATGAACTATAATGTCAAACCAACACACCACCCAAGGGGATAGAATAAACTTTTACCGGGTATGTCTCAGGCTAACTCTCAAAGAAGGGATGAAGGCACACTCAAACCCCAATAAAGGATAAACCTTTATTACCTACACTTGATAGTATGAATTATAGTCTATTTTTTGAGACCTGTTTAGACGTTTTATCTTCAATAATCTGCATGTTTGGATGTATATTATGTGATTATAAAATCATTTCATCTACCTTAGCGGGAATCGAGGTTTACACCAAGTTTCGTTGTATTTGTAGGTAAAATGGCACGTTTTGCATCAAAATGGAGCTAAAGGAGCTAAGGAGTCATTGGAGTTACATTCACGAGCTTAAAGAAGAATCCAGAAAGCATGAAATTGGATTAAAGATTTACTTTGGACCAGATTTGAGAGATTTCACATTCAGTTTAGAGCCACCTCGGTCAGCTACAGTACCATCTCGACCGAGGTGATCCAGAGGAGCGTCCCGACCGAGGCAAACACCTTGGACGCGGCGAGATATATTTTTATTCTTGGCTGAGATCTTTTATTTTTGGAAGGAGGGATCTTATATTTTTAGGCTGGATTTATGGAAGGAAGATCATATATTTTGGGGATTTATTTATGAGAGATAGATATATTTTATTAGGAAAATATCTTTTTAAGATCTCTTATCTTTGGAGGGTAGTTTTCGTATATAAAGGGTTGGATTTTCTACAAATCCAACATCCGCTAACGGCAAGAGGCTGCATACAACAGTTGAAGGACTTTTGGAAGGTTGAAGGAAGATTGAAGGAAGGAAGTTGATAGCTTTTATAGCTTTTGTGAAGGGTTTTGTAAGATTATCTTAGATTCCCTTCTCGTTGATTGTCTTATTGGGTTTTGATCCAAGGAACGCTTGTTTGTTTGATAATTGATTCAGTTATTGAAGCCTTGTTCTTAAGGTTTTTGTGTTCAATTATTCACTTCTTCCCATATATTTAATTATTGCTTTCATGATGATGAGTGGCTAATTAATGTGTGTGATTCTAGGGTGATTGGCTGAAGGTTGTGGGATAAACAATGATAGAATAATCTTAAATTCCAGTAGGACCCTGAAAGCTCGAGTCTTTATCCTTAACCCTAGAGTATCTTGTTCAGTCGATGAACATCTCGGCCGGGGTGGAATTCGTCTGACCGAGGTGACTTATCTGATCCATAACTGAGAGTTAAGTGTTAGAGTTTCCCAAATCCTATTGTTATTATACCTTTCCTGGTTCAATGAAAGCTTAGGATGAGACTTACCCGGTAATTCCTTAGTTTGTTTACCAAAGATTATAAGTGTAGGTAATAAAGGTTTATCCTTTATTGGGGTTTGAGTGTGCTTTCATCCCATCTTTGTGAGTTAGCTTGAGACTTACCCGGTAAAGGTTAATTCTATTCCCTTAGGTGGAGTGTTAGTTTGAGGTTATAGTTCTTTTCCTTAATTCCTTGAGACTTACCCGGTAATAGGAGTTACGGTTTGGGATTAGTGAGTAGTGAGACTTACCCGGTGATCTATTCCACTTTAGAAACACCTTCCCTTAGCAAAATCTCAGCTTTGTCCGCTTATCTTTAGATCTTGAGTTGGAACCACAACTAGATGCTTTAATCCCTAGAATTGTATATTTTCCTTAATTGACTTTTTATCATCTTTGATTGTTTTAATCGCATTTGTGGTTAGTAATTACATAGACTACCTATACTTGCTTAGGTTTCACCTAAGTCCCTGAGATCGACACCCCGGAATTTCTTGCTTTTACTAAGATTGACCCGTATACTGCGGGTTCGCATCCTTGTTTTAAGCATACATCTTGGGTTATAAATTTAAAGCTTACACACACCATTTGGAGCGAACAAGTTTTTTGGCGCCGTTGCCAGGGACTTAGTCTAGACCGATCCGGTTGCGGTGATCTTTCGGGGCGCTTGCCCCTGTTTCTACTAACCACTCTACTTGAGTGACTTTCGTAGGTTCTTTTTCTTAAATTTATGCGAAGAACCCGCGCTGGGAAGGAAATCGTTCCCTACAATCCCGAACCAGAAAAGACATACAAAAGATGCTTGAAAGAAGCGAAGATGGCCAATCAGGATAATCGCAATCTTGAGGCCGAATTAAAGGAGGCATTGGAACAACTACGCCTCAGTAAAGAAGAATTGTGACTGGAAAAGGAAGAAACTCGCGCAAGAACGGAAGCGATCGAAGCAGATATGGCGACTTTATGGGACCAATATCTACCTCGGTCAGTTCCAGATCCTCGACCGAGGCAGAATCTAGTACCCGCTGCCCCGGCCGAGATACTTCCACCTCGGATGCCAGTCCGAGATGCTCTTTTTGCAGGTATTCCACAGACCCTAGGGAAAAGGATGGACCCCAATCAGTAACTGAGGTGTCCAAGAGTCAACCTAGGTGATCCAGCGAACCATGATTATGAGCTTCGACCGCAAGTTCTTTCCATGATTCGCCAATGCCAGTTTGGAGGGCTAGAGAGGGAATCTCTGCATCAGCATCTACAAAACTATGAGATCTTGATAGAGACCTTGAGACCTTCAAAGCTGGAAAACAACAATTACAAGCTAAGGCCTTTCTACTTCTCTTTGAAAGATAGAGCACTTACTTGGTATCAATCTCTTCCTCCATGAAAAATCAATACTTGGGAGGAGATGACGACGGAGTTCTTAACTAAATTCTTTCCCCCCTCTAAGACCACTGAAATGAGAGGGAAGATCAATGCGTTCATCATGAAGAACAAAGAGAGCTTGTCCAAGTCATGGGAAAGATTTAAAGACATTCTATTGGATTTCCCACATCATGGGATTCCAAAGATAGAGTTGTTGGAGATATACTTCAAGGGACTGGACGGAAGCACCCAGTTCAACCTTCAACTACTATCCGCCGGCACGTTCATGGACATGCCGATTGACGAAGCTTGGGAGTTCATAGGGAAGCAAGCTTTGCACATGGAGAAATACTCGCACCAAGGAGCTGAAGGTGGAGTTAAAAGAGTCAACTTTCAAGAAGCTCCACCAAACAATGATCAACTCACTTCTTTGAAGAATGATGTGAAGCAATTGAAAGATCTTTTGGTTGCTCAAACCAAGAAAGAAGATGAAGGATATCAAGGCTCGAGGAACAACAATGGGTACCGGAACAACAACGGTTCCCGGAACAACAACTACAACAATAATAGAGGGTCCAACAACAATAATTGGAGGGCAAACAACCAAAATTCGGGTAACCCTTACTCTAACTCCAATTCGAATGACTCCTCTAATCCTTTCCTCTCTTCTTCTTCTTCTTCTTCTACTCCATTGAAGAGCCAGGAGCAAGGATCAAGTTCGTCCCAGTCGGAAAAGAAAGATGCGGTGCTGGAGGCCATCTTGATCAAGCTCAACTCTATGGAGACATCCATGACTTCATTTTCGAAGGCACAAAAAGCCTTAGAACAACAATTTTTTAACAACGCGAATGAAGCGCCAAGAGATCTAGGGAAGCTTCCAGCAAGGACGGAAAGCAACCCCAAGGGACAGATCATGGCAATAACGACGAGAAGTGGACTGAAGACTGCATATCCAGTGCCTCGGTCGATGCCAGTACATACGAAGACCACCTCGGTCCAGGTATAGTCGAAGAACACTTCGGCCGAGGTGCCAACCGAGGTGGAGCCACAAAAAGCGGAGGAGAAATCTGAAGTTTATGTTCCACCTCCTGCATATAAACCACCACTTTCATTCCCCCCAGTCAAGAGCCAGAGCACATCTATTCAAGCATTTTGGTAAGTTCCTTGAATTGATGAATAAACTACACATTAATATCCCTTTCTTTGATGCTATTCTAGGGATGCCCGCCTATGGGAAGTTCTTGAAAGAAATTCTATCAAAGAAGAGGAAGTTGGAAGACTTTGGTGAAGTAAGGATGACGTCTAAATCCTCGGAACTCATTCAAATCATGAAGGAGAAGATGCCACCCAAGTTGAGAGATCCCGGCTCATTTTGCATTCCCATTCAAGTTGGGGATGTCACTTGTGAGGCATTGTGTGATCTAGGAGCCAGCGTGAGCATCATCCCGCTGGAGCTATGTATTAAGATCGGACTTGGAGAGCCCAAGCCGGTGAAGATACGGTTATACACGGCGGACCATTCCATCACCCATCCCGTGGGCATTTTGGAAGACGTCCTAGTTAAGTTAGGTAACTTCTATTTACCTATATACTTTGTTGTACTTGACATTCCTGTAGATTTATCCCGTTCCTATCATTCTCGGGAGGCCATTTCTAGCCACTTCGGGTTGCAATGTGGATTGTAAGAACGCCAAGTTAAAATTCAACATTGGCGGAGATGAAGTGGAATTTGCATTGCTTGCGGCAATGAAGGGAGAGCAGCTAGGAGATGATATTTTCAACATCTATGATGAAGAAGAATTAAGAGAATTGGTGAGCTCTATCCTTATTAAAGATCCACTTGAAAAAGTTATTAGTTTTAGCTTAATGGTGGAAGGTATAGATGCTTCTTGTGATGCAGATATACGGAGCTTAAAGGCGCTAGAAGAGGATCCAGGAGCTAAGATTGAGAAACTAATCCAGGAGAAGAAGATCTCCGGTTTCGGTCCCAGTTGCAGTACCTCAACCGAGGCACTCTCTGGACCAAGCGAGGTGTTCTTAATTGAAGAACATCTCGGTCACCCTCTCTGGACCTCGACCGAGGTCAAAAGCGAGATGATGTCAACTGAGAATAACAAACTTCTTACTCCCTTTCTGACATTCATCCTCAGTTGTTGGAACACTCTCTCTACCAAATTTCTGATAATAAAGGACCTTGGTATGCTGACATTATTAATTATCTTGTTTGCCAGGAAATACCACCCGGTTTGACGTACGCTCAAAGGAAGAAATTCTTCAAGGATGTACGCCACTACTACTGGGATAAACCGCTGCTATTCAAGAGAGTTCCAGATGGGATGCATTCCGAAAGATGAAGTTACTAGCGTCATACGACATTGTCACTCACTTCCTTGTGGAGGGCATGCTAGTGCTCACAAGACGTGCGCCAAGGTATTACGTTCCGGTTTCTTTTAGCCTACATTATTTAAGGATGTGCAATCGTTTGTTGTCTCTTGTGATGCATGCCAAAGAACAAGGAACTTATCTAGGAGGAACGAGATGCCACTCAATAACATTCAGGAGGTTGAGATCTTTGATGTATGGGGGGTAGATTTCATGGGACCTTTCCCATCATCCGGAGGAAACCTCTACATTCTCCTAGCTGTCGACTACGTCTCTAGATGGGTTGAAGCCATTGCCTCTCCCACTAATGACGCCATGGTGGTTGTGAAGTTCTTTAACAAGACTATCTTTCCACGTTTTGGGACACCACGCATCATCATCAGCGATGGAGGGACGCATTTCATCAACCGAAAGTTTAAGGCACTTCTATCGAAGTATGGGGTCACCCACAAGGTAGCAACCCCTTATCACCCTCAAACTAGTGGACAGGTCGAGATCTCAAATAGAGAAATTAAAGCAATCTTGGAGAAGAGCGTCTCTAGGACGAGGAAGGATTGGTCCATAAAGTTGGACGACGCTCTTTGGGCTTACAGGACCGCATTCAAGACTCCCATTGGTACCACCCCTTATAATTTGGTATATGGGAAGTCTTCTCATTTGCCCGTTGAGTTAGAACACAAGGCAAGGAAGCCGGTGAGAAGCGGCTATTAGATATCAATGAGCTGGAGGAGCTGCGTTTGAACGCTTATGAGAATGCCAAGATCTATAAAGAAAGGACGAAGAAATGGCATGACAAGCGTATCATCCCTAAGGAGCTCAAAGAAGGAGACTTAGTTCTACTCTTCAACTCCCGCCTCCGCCTCTTCCCAAGTAAGTTGAAATCTAGATGGACAGGACCTTATGTTGTGAAACATGTTTTCCCTTATGGTGCAGTTGAGATTTGGGGAGAAACAAGTGGAAGCTTCAAGGTCAATGGTCATAGACTTAAGAAATACAAACCGGAAGTCCCGGTTGAGGAGGTTGCACCACTATACCTTGTTTAGGGATGCCGTACGGTCCAGCTAGCGACCTTAAATCAAGCGCTTCTTAGGAGGCAATCTAAGGTATTGCTTTCTTTTCCCTTTTTCTAGTCTAGCTTTAGATAGTTTGCTTTTGCTTTGCTTTGCCTTGCTTTGTTTTTGGCATCCTAGACAGACAATAGGTGATATCTAAGGAAGCAATACAACCCAGGAGCAACACTGGATGGAAAGAAGTTCGAGAATTAAGAAGACGGAGTTTGACTGAGACACATCTCGGTTGCTGTCATAGCACCTCGACCGAGATAATTCTTGAGCAACCGAGGCGACTAGGGTTACTGAAGATCCACCTCGGTCCGTACACCTTGGTCCAGTCGAGACCATCTCGACCGAGGTGACAGCAGTTCCAAAAAAGGGTATAAAAGGGGGCTGAGATTTCTCTCTCTACCCCTCTCACCCTCTCGACCAAAACGCCCAAATTCACCTCGCTCTTCGTTTTTCGCTCGTTTTCGACGATTCTCGCTTCCAAACTGCAAGGAAAGGGCAGAGGATTGATTTGCAAGCAACAATCTGCAGTAAAAACGCACCGAATCGACCAAATCTGGGGTAAATTAGAAAAAACCCTAACTCCCTCTTCTTCCACTAATTTCATTCGATTTGGGCT
The DNA here is from genome assembly GCA_033239125.1 of Fagopyrum homotropicum. Taxonomy (NCBI): domain Eukaryota; kingdom Viridiplantae; phylum Streptophyta; class Magnoliopsida; order Caryophyllales; family Polygonaceae; genus Fagopyrum; species Fagopyrum homotropicum. Next base: position 33,012,710 of record BSWB01000003.1, read on the forward strand.
TTGGTTGCCCCTGCATTGTGCTGGAAAAGGATTAAGTACCCCATAGGAACAATTGGTAGTGATATTGGGGGAAAAGAACTGGATTTTTGAGAGAAATGATCGCACAACACTTCTCCTCGGTCCAGTCGGCCTGTGCCTCGGCCGAGGTGTTCTTGAGATTTGTCAAAGCGACCGCGGTGGTCTGACAGTGATAGAAAGAGATGAGTTCTGACAGACAGCTTGTTTGGAGAGATAGATCCTCTCCTTCTTCTTCTTCTTCTTCACGCCGTTCTGACAGACAGCTTGTTTGCACCACGGTTTCTAGACATTTCTGCATTTGATTGGCTCCATGTGGATGATGATTTAAGGCGGATGATATCTGCGGTGGGGCTGGAGCAGTTTACTGAAATTAGAGCTCCAGCCTATCTTGAGCCTACCTTGGAGTTTGTTAGCTCCGTCACTTATTTGCGTACTGAGCGCGCCATCAAGTACCGGTTGATGAACCGGAACTATCTAGTTCCTATGGACCACTGGAGGGACATCTTTGGCTTCCCGCCCCCCACAGTTGCTGATTTTCCTTCTCGAGCCGTAGCTCGAGAGTTTTGGGGCCAAATAGCTCATGTAGTTGAGCACGCTGATAGGTGGAGACTTGGAGACTCCGGGGAGTGGATTATTTTCCACCTAGCTTTTAGACTTGCTCACCGGATTTTTAGCGAGTCTCTTCTGGCGCGTACTGAGACGCCCCAGAAGATTACCGGAGCTGCTGAGTCTTTACTGCATGGTCACCGGAGGAGTTCCGGATTTTGGAGTGATACTGACGGAGGATTTACACAAGATAAAGGCGAAGACAAAGGGAGATATCTACTGCGGAGGGATAGTGACTCACATTGCGAGTTACATGGACTTGGACTTGAGGGCTTGTACTATGGTGGCGGCTGCCAAGCCTCTCGGGCTGCATGAGATGATCACTAGGAGGATATTGGTTCCTCGTGGACTTACTACGCCATATGTGGCGATGCCCTAGGAGCAGACTGCACCCCAGGGTATTAGGTGGTCAGCTCAGTTCTCTATTTATGACCCGCATTACTGGCAGACCGCATGGATTCCGCTTATGGAGGATGCCAGGGACGCAGCAGCTCAGAGACAGGATGATGAGGATGAGGCTGAGCAGCAGGAGGATGAGGATGAGGATGGCGGTGCTGCCATGGATACATGTTATTTGATTGAGAAAAATGTCAAAAACTGGTTTGAAATTTTTTTTTATTGCCCTTGACCGAAGTGCTTCTGACCAATCGAGGTGCAGTACCTCGGTTGACTTAGAACATCTTGACCGAGGTGGTTTAACTAAGAAAGTTTTCGAAAACGATTTTTGTGCTTCTTATCTGGATATGACCTCAGTGATGATTTTGTTTGCTGATTGATTTTGAAATCTTTATATGTTTGAAAGGTTTTATAATATGTTTAAGTTGCTAAATACTTTGTTTAGAATTTATGGCATGTTTAATATTTTGTTTTTATCCAAATTATGTTGAATTTGAAGGTTGACACCACATGATGAGTTCTCTCACTTTCTTCCTGGAAAGACCAAGACAATTCATTCTCTTCTCTTCTTCTTCTTGATCATGCTTAGCCCTTCGTATACATATTTGCCTCCCTTTACCTATCCGGAAATTTGGAAGCAAGCAAAAGTGAAAAGCAAGTGAAAGAAAAGTTGAGATGTTGGCTGAAAGTTAGAAAGAAACAAATAGGTTTGGGGAAGTCAATCATGATGATGAGTAACTCGGCACCATTCACATAGCCGGGTGTTTGTCTCTTGCCAAAGTCGGATTGAGCGATATTCCTAACGGGTCATGGTATGTGCATCAAGGGTTTGAGGCATCTCGAGAAATTGATGATTGTTGATCTCCTAGGCTTCGGTTATTGTGCACCTCTGTCCATGCATCCCAAAAAGTAAAAAAGTAAAAATAAGCAAAGCTTATTGGTGGAAGATGTTGAAGTTCAAAGGAAGTGAAGTAAGATCCATTTTCCCGGATTCTAGCACCACATTCCCTATATACATCCCACCCTCACACGTTTCTCGACCTTCTCTTGAAAAGCCCTTGACACCTCGAGCTTTTTGATTGACTGGGTGGTTTAAACTGGATTATGCATGATTAATTTCGATAATTATGATTTATTATGCATTCTATGATTTTATGCAAAGATGAACAACTTTCTTATATTTATAAAATGTTTTGATCATATTTTGATTTTAAATACCATGAAGCATTCTCTTAGAGTGATCTATGAGTGGAGCACACCACAAAAATGTTTTGAAATACTTTTTATTGATCTTTATGACTTATATTCCATTCTATCTTGTATCTAAGATTTGGAACTTTCTTGGGGACAAGCAAGTGCTAAGTATGGGGTATTTTGATAGTATGAATTATAGTCTATATTTTGAGGCCTGTTTAGACGTTTTATCTTCAATAATCTGCATGTTTGGATGTATATTATGTGATTATATTATCATTTCATCTACCTTTGCGGGAATCGAGGTCTACACCAAGTTTCGTTGTATTCGTAGGTAAAATGGCACGTTTTGCTTCAAAATGGAGCTAAAGGAGCTAAGGAGTCATTGGAGCTACATTAAGGAGCTTAAAGAAGAATCTAGGAAGCATGAAATTGGATTAAAGATTTACTTTGGACCAGATTTGAGAGATTTCACATTCAGTTTAGAGCCACCTCGGTCAGCTACAATACCATCTCGACCGAGGTGATCCAGAGGAGCGTCCCGACCGAGGCGAACACCTTGGACGCGGCGAAATATATTTTTATTCTTGGCTGAGATCTTTTACTTTTGGAAGGAGGGATCTTATATTTTTAGGCTGGATTTCTGGAAGGAAGATCATATATTTTGGGGATTTATTTATGAGAGATAGATATATTTTATTAGAAAAATATCTTTTTAAGATCTCTTATCTTTGGAGGGTAGTTTTCCTATATAAAGGGTTGAATTTTCCACAAATCCAACATCCGCTAACGATAAGAGGCCGTATACAGCAATTGAAGGACTTTTGGAAGGTTGAAGGAAGATTGAAGGAAGGAAGTTGATAGCTTTTATAGCTTTTGTGAAGGGTTTTGTAAGATTCTCTTAGATTCCCTTGTCGTTGATTGTCTTATTGGATTTTGATCCAAAGAACGCTTGTTTGTTTGATAATTGATTAAGTTATTAAAGCCTTTTTCTTAAGGTTTTTGTGTTCAATTATTCACTTCTTCCCATATATTTGATTATTGCTTTCATGATGATGAGTGGCTAATTTCTTTGTGTGATTCTAGGGTGATTGGCTGAAGGTTGTGGGAAAAACAATGATAGAATAATCTTAAATTCCAGTAGGACCCTGAAAGCTCGAGTCTTTATCCTTAACCCTAGAGTATCTCGTTCAGTCGATGAACATCTCGGCCGGGGTGGAATTCGTCTGACCGAGGTGACTTATGTGATCCATAACTGAGAGTTAAGTGTTAGAGTTTGCCAAATCCTATTGTTATTATACCTTTCCTGGTTCAATGCAAGCTTAGGATGAGACTTACCCGGTAATACCTTAGTTTCTTTACCAAAGATTATAAGTGTAGGTAATAAATTTTTATCCTTTATTGGGGTTTGAGTGTGCTTTCATCCCATCTTTGTGAGTTAGCCTGAGACTTACCCGGTAAAGGTTGATTCTATTCCCTTAGTGATGTGATCCCCACCGGAGAAGAAATCATCGTCAATATGCCGGAACTAATTGTTTTGCCACCAACCGTCCAAGTCAAAACTCAACCGGCACCTATCGAAATCAATACTTATGTGTTGGAGATCATGCCTAAAACTGAGCCAAAACTTATTGAAATGAAACCGAAAATGCTTGCACCGAGCATGCCAAATGGAAGCCAATTTTCACTCTCTCCGGCTAAGCTGTCAGGTTTGCGCACTCTCAGTAAAACGACTATAACTGAGGCAATACTTGGAATTAAAATACCCATGAGTACTACTTTGAAAGGTATTTTCAATATCTACAACTTTCTAGTTTACTCAAAGTCGATATTGCAAGAGGAAGAGGGTGAAAATGACCCTACATTGCAGCAAGTACGGTACTTGTATGGATTGTTGGACAAGATCATGCATGGAGGCATGAAAGATGGTTATACAAAACATATGCACGTCCTACCATACATATTTCATGCAGCATACCATGCTCATATTATTCATATATTATGCATGAATTTATGTATTGATCATGTGAAGGTCAACATGTCAACATTCAATCAAACATTGAAGGCATCTTCACACACATACATTGAATGGAGGCCAAGGTAGTTCAATGGTCTTCTTCTCCTTCAATATGGACGTCCAAGACTTGATTAGACCATCCTTGATGTGTTGTCCAAGTGAAGAGAATAGGATCCAAGAGTCATCTTTGATTAAAGGCCAAATGTGGCCATTTATGTGTTTCAATTTCCTAGAAAAACTCTTGAATTTCTTGCATTTCCTTTTGATAAACCTTTGATATTTCTAGCACTTAATTAGGGAGTTTTTAGGCTGAGTTTTGTGGCTATATAAAGCCTTGTATCCTCCCATTGTAAGAGAAGTGAAGTTAAATGAAGTAAGTTAGCCTTTGTGCTTTCAAAGTTGTTGTTTGCTTTAAAACAAAACCCGAATTCTAGGTGAGATGCTTAGTTTTCAAACATCTAGGTGAGATGCTTAGGTGGTTCTAAGGTGAGAGGCCGAGGGACAAAGGTTCGAACCCCAAAGTGAGATTCCGAGGGTAGTTCGTTCGAGTTGAGGGATTCCCAAAGTGAGAGGCCGAGGGAATTTGCTCTTCATATCCAAAAACACAAAATCCAAAAAAAAAAGAGAGAGTTCCATTTCATCGATTCCAATCCGATTGTGAACTTGTGCCGGTGGATCCTAGTGTTCGAATCGAGTTCGATCACATCAAGTGGTATCAGAGCTCAACGGTACGAGTTCCTCAAGCTTTCGGGGATGACGATCATCAACGACAATGCAAACGGTGGTAATCGAATCAACCAACGTTTGGATAGGCTTGAAGCCCAACTAGCTGAGATATTGAGAAGGTTTCCTCTCCTTCTCTTGAACCCTCATGACAAAATACAAGGAGGTAGCAACCATGCAAACCGGAATGAACGAAGCAACAACCATCGAGAACAAAATCTGAATAGTCGTGCCCTTGGGTCCCCGGATCGTATTCAAGCATCTCAACATGACGGCATCGAAGTCGCGAGAAGTAGTTACCATGGTAATAAATCCGATAATCAATTTCCCAATGATGGCATGACGGATTCGAGGACGAATCCTTTTCAAGGGAAAGGGGATGATGTGATCCCCACCGGAGAAGAAATCATCGTCAATATGCCGGAACTAATTGTTTTGCCACCAACCGTCCAAGTCAAAACTCAACCGGCACCTATCGAAATCAATACTTATGTGTTGGAGATCATGCCTAAAACTGAGCCAAAACTTATTGAAATGAAACCGAAAATGCTTGCACCGAGCATGCCAAATGGAAGCCAATTTTCACTCTCTCCGGCTAAGCTGTCAGGTTTGCGCACTCTCAGTAAAACGACTATAACTGAGGCAATACTTGGAATTAAAATACCCATGAGTACTACTTTGAAAGGTATTTTCAATATCTACAACTTTCTAGTTTACTCAAAGTCGATATTGCAAGAGGAAGAGGGTGAAAATGACCCTACATTGCAGCAAGTACGGTACTTGTATGGATTGTTGGACAAGATCATGCATGGAGGCATGAAAGATGGTTATACAAAACATATGCACGTCCTACCATACATATTTCATGCAGCATACCATGCTCATATTATTCATATATTATGCATGAATTTATGTATTGATCATGTGAAGGTCAACATGTCAACATTCAATCAAACATTGAAGGCATCTTCACACACATACATTGAATGGAGGCCAAGGTAGTTCAATGGTCTTCTTCTCCTTCAATATGGACGTCCAAGACTTGATTAGACCATCCTTGATGTGTTGTCCAAGTGAAGAGAATAGGATCCAAGAGTCATCTTTGATTAAAGGCCAAATGTGGCCATTTATGTGTTTCAATTTCCTAGAAAAACTCTTGAATTTCTTGCATTTCCTTTTGATAAACCTTTGATATTTCTAGCACTTAATTAGGGAGTTTTTAGGCTGAGTTTTGTGGCTATATAAAGCCTTGTATCCTCCCATTGTAAGAGAAGTGAAGTTAAATGAAGTAAGTTAGCCTTTGTGCTTTCAAAGTTGTTGTTTGCTTTAAAACAAAACCCGAATTCTAGGTGAGATGCTTAGTTTTCAAACATCTAGGTGAGATGCTTAGGTGGTTCTAAGGTGAGAGGCCGAGGGACAAAGGTTCGAACCCCAAAGTGAGATTCCGAGGGTAGTTCGTTCGAGTTGAGGGATTCCCAAAGTGAGAGGCCGAGGGAATTTGCTCTTCATATCCAAAAACACAAAATCCAAAAAAAAAAGAGAGAGTTCCATTTCATCGATTCCAATCCGATTGTGAACTTGTGCCGGTGGATCCTAGTGTTCGAATCGAGTTCGATCACATCAAGTGGTATCAGAGCTCAACGGTACGAGTTCCTCAAGCTTTCGGGGATGACGATCATCAACGACAATGCAAACGGTGGTAATCGAATCAACCAACGTTTGGATAGGCTTGAAGCCCAACTAGCTGAGATATTGAGAAGGTTTCCTCTCCTTCTCTTGAACCCTCATGACAAAATACAAGGAGGTAGCAACCATGCAAACCGGAATGAACGAAGCAACAACCATCGAGAACAAAATCTGAATAGTCGTGCCCTTGGGTCCCCGGATCGTATTCAAGCATCTCAACATGACGGCATCGAAGTCGCGAGAAGTAGTTACCATGGTAATAAATCCGATAATCAATTTCCCAATGATGGCATGACGGATTCGAGGACGAATCCTTTTCAAGGGAAAGGGGATGATGTGATCCCCACCGGAGAAGAAATCATCGTCAATATGCCGGAACTAATTGTTTTGCCACCAACCGTCCAAGTCAAAACTCAACCGGCACCTATCGAAATCAATACTTATGTGTTGGAGATCATGCCTAAAACTGAGCCAAAACTTATTGAAATGAAACCGAAAATGCTTGCACCGAGCATGCCAAATGGAAGCCAATTTTCACTCTCTCCGGCTAAGCTGTCAGGTTTGCGCACTCTCAGTAAAACGACTATAACTGAGGCAATACTTGGAATTAAAATACCCATGAGTACTACTTTGAAAGGTATTTTCAATATCTACAACTTTCTAGTTTACTCAAAGTCGATATTGCAAGAGGAAGAGGGTGAAAATGACCCTACATTGCAGCAAGTACGGTACTTGTATGGATTGTTGGACAAGATCATGCATGGAGGCATGAAAGATGGTTATACAAAACATATGCACGTCCTACCATACATATTTCATGCAGCATACCATGCTCATATTATTCATATATTATGCATGAATTTATGTATTGATCATGTGAAGGTCAACATGTCAACATTCAATCAAACATTAAAGGCATCTTCACACACATACATTGAATGGAGGCCAAGGTAGTTCAATGGTCTTCTTCTCCTTCAATATGGACGTCCAAGACTTGATTAGACCATCCTTGATGTGTTGTCCAAGTGAAGAGAATAGGATCCAAGAGTCATCTTTGATTAAAGGTCAAATGTGGCCATTTATGTGTTTCAATTTCCTAGAAAAACTCTTGAATTTCTTGCATTTCCTTTTGATAAACCTTTGATATTTCTAGCACTTAATTAGGGAGTTTTTAGGCTGAGTTTTGTGGCTATATAAAGCCTTGTATCCTCCCATTGTAAGAGAAGTGAAGTTAAATGAAGTAAGTTAGCCTTTGTGCTTTCAAAGTTGTTGTTTGCTTTAAAACAAAACCCGAATTCTAGGTGAGATGCTTAGTTTTCAAACATCTAGGTGAGATGCTTAGGTGGTTCTAAGGTGAGAGGCCGAGGGACAAAGGTTCGAACCCCAAAGTGAGATTCCGAGGGTAGTTCGTTCGAGTTGAGGGATTCCCAAAGTGAGAGGCCGAGGGAATTTGCTCTTCATATCCAAAAACACAAAATCCAAAAAAAAAAGAGAGAGTTCCATTTCATCGATTCCAATCCGATTGTGAACTTGTGCCGGTGGATCCTAGTGTTCGAATCGAGTTCGATCACATCACTTAGGTGGAGTGTTAGTTTGAGGTTATAGTTCTTTTCCTTAATTCCTTGAGACTTACCCGGTAATAGGAGTTACGGTTTGGGATTAGTGAGTAGTGAGACTTACCCGGTGATCTATTCCACTTTAGAAACACCTTCCCTTATCAAAATCTCAGCTTTGTCCGCTTATCTTTAGATCTTGAGTTGGAACCACAACTAGATGCTTTAATCCCTAGAATTGCATATTTTTTCTTAATTGACTTTTTATCATCTTTGATTGTTTTAATCGCTTTTGTGGTTAGTAATTACATAGACTACCTATACTTGCTTAGGTTTCACCTAAGTCCCTGAGATCGACACCCCGGAATTTCTTGCTTTTACTACGATTGACCCGTACACTGCGGGTTCGCATCCTTGTTTTAAGCATACATCTTGGGTTATAAATTTAAAGCTTGCACACACCATTTGCAGCGAACAACACTCATGATCTTGGGTATACAAACAAAGGAACCATCGGGTAAGTCTCATCCTAGGCTTACGTTGAACCATGAATGGTATAACAATGATAGGATTTGGCAAACTGAAACTTTCCACTCAGATAAGGATCAGGAAAGGGCTCACCTCGTTCAGTTATATTCCATCCCCGCCGAGATGTTCAATGACTGGCCGAGGTGATCTACGGTTAACGTAAAGGCTCGAGCTTTCAGGTTCCACTGGATTAAAGGATCATTCTATCATTGTCTTTCCCATAACTTTCAGCCAATCACCCTAGAATCGCATAAAAAACTTAGCCAACAATCATCATGATAACAATAATCAAATATATGAGAAAGGCATCAATATTCAAAGAAGAAAGCCTTAACACAAAGGTTTCAATAACTGAATCAAATAATCAAACAAAAATCAGCGTACCTCAACCACAAATCAAAAAAGACAACAAACCAAACCAAACTATGAAAATCTTACAAACTCCCTTTAAAGCCAACTTCAAAACTTGATTCCTTCCTTCCTTGAACTTCAACCTTCAAAACTTCCTTCAACTTTCTTCAAACTTCCTTCGGAGAATGGGTGATCCGGAGATTATCCAAGGGTGATCCGAAGATGGTTGAATTCCAAAAAATCAGCATCTATATATAGGAGAATTATGTTCCAAAGATAATATATCTTAAAAGATAATTTCCTTAAAAATATATTCATATCGTCCAAAATATATCAGCCAACAAGATATGCTTCCTTCCAGAAATCCATCCAAAAATATGTGATATTCACTTTCCAAAAATTGAAGATCTCAGCCAAAGATAAAGATCTCGTGTCCCGTCATCACTTCGCCTCGGTCTAGTCGGTCCTGAAGATCACCTCGGTCGAGGTGATACTGTAGCCAACCTCGGTCTAGGTGACACTGAAGAACACCTCGGTCTATGTGACATTGAAGAACACCTCGGTCTAGGTGACATAGAAGAACACCTCGGTCTAGGTGATCCTGTAGCCAACCTAGGTGAATCTCAACTACGTATAAATCTCTCTAATCTGGTCCAAAATCAATCTTCCATCTCATTTCCATGGTTCATGAGCCTTACTTGTAGCTCCTGAAAGCTCTAGAATGTAGCTCCAATGACTCCTTAGCTTCCTTAGCTCTATTTCGGTCCAAAACGTGACATTTTCCCTAAAATTACAACAAAACTAGGTGTAGACCTTGATTCCCGCAAAGGTAGACAAAACAACAATATAATCAAATAATATACATCCATACATGAATATTTATGAAGATAAAACGTCTAAACCAACCCCAAAATATAGGCTATAATACATGTTATCACTATTCCGATGAAATAACTCGATAAAGCATAAAACGTCCCGAACATGTGCAAAACCATGCAATGAATGAATATATAAACTACCTAAAAGAGTGTCTAAACTGGTGTCATAAATCACGTCATCAAAATACCCCATACTTATCGCTTGCTCATCCTTGAGCAAGGTTCAAATGTAGGCTACGAGATGGCGTGAATTATGAATGCAAAAAAACAGAAAATCTTTTTGGAAATGTGCTTCAAGTCTAGATCACCTTCATAGTTATGTTTCATGGCAATGGATGAGCAATCATGCATCAATAGAATAGAGGCACAAAAAGACGATCACACTTAACTCGAAAACATGTATGAAAGGAAAAAATGAGAATACTAAGATGATCATGAAAAAAATCCAATCTAGATCACTAAGTCAAACACATAAGCAAATACGTCACAAGGACTTAGGAAAGAAGAGGCCAAGACACGTGATGATAGGTGATAACAAGATTTATGACTTAGGATTAGGTAATCATTTAGATAGATTTGTAACTCATTCATGCACGTTTTGGCATTGGTTCATGACGTCTTCGCTCAATTCATGCACATTTCTAGAAAAGACGTCTACACTACCTTTTATCGGTTTTGTAGGTAATTCGGGGATCTATTGGACGTTAATCGATACATTTGAGGGCCAAGCCTCATGATGGTACACATCCAAAGCCTTGGAGGAGCATAATTGGAGCAACAAAAGACACAAAGACCACTATTGGTGCAAGCAATGGAGCAACTCATGGCTAGACGATCATAGCATGCTTCTGTTGAAGAAAATCGACCTACACCCAGAAAAATCGGCCGATTTTTTCCTCTGGGTCGATTTTTGGGCCTTTGACAGCTTAAGCCACATGTCCCACGATCTCTTGTCCGGCCTTGCTCTTGGTGGAGAATATAAGTGGTCCTTCAAAGCTGTTGCTGGCTCTCTCCCATTCATTCTCCTCCTCTCCAACATCCTCTAGCATCTTCCCAAAGAGTCTTCCAATTGGGAGCTCTCTTCAAGACACCCTTGTGGGTGTTCTTGAGGGAGATTAGTGTAGATTTCAATTTCATAGTGAGATTTGAGTGATTTTTGTGAAGAAGCTTGTTGAAGGTTGAAGATCCGACTTGGAGCTACATTTGGTGTGTTGAAAGACTTGTTTTGAGCTCAAATCTAGCTAAGTTTCATTGCTTTCATTTCCTTACTTCATCTTCTTGCTATGGATTCTATGTATGTTTGTATGGTGATTTTAGATCTTGAAATGCATGTTATTGGCCAGTTTGTTGTGATTCTGGAGTGATGGATTGATGGTTTTAGCTTGGGTGATGATAGAATGGACTTATATGTTAGTTTAGGTTGATTTGTATGCACGAAACCCATTCCAGAAGGAAAAATCGGGCTGTTCTTCAGTTAAATCGGCCGATTTTTCCATGATCCACCCGATTTTCCTCTCTGTTGCTCTTTAATTGATGAATTTGTATGCTAGGGTGTTAGGTTGTTGAAATCCTAGTGTGTATTAAGCTTAATTTAGCTTAGGATCACCTAATGCTATCAACCTAAGTGAGGGAAGAGATCTACCCGATGATTTCCGATCTTAGATACCTAAGATGATGAATTCTAGGTAGTAGTGAGCCTCACAAGCCGCTATTGGATTGAGTGTGCTAGGATTATTACTTGAGACTTACTTTTTCCGAGACTTACCCGGTAAGGAGAGGTTTGCCCCTTAAGTAGTGTCCGGTTTGTGTAGAATTCCCAACTTTACCTCCTTGAGACTTACCCGGTGATAGGAGTTTGGTGCGGGATTAGTGAAGCATGAGACTTACCCGGTAATTGCTTCCATTAGAGAAACACCCTTTCCCAACACCGCAGCCTTGTCCTTAGAATCTTTAGAACCTTGAGTCCAATTCCATAACCGGAAATCTTGACCTCTAGAATCCACTTTTCTCTCTTTGATCACATAGTTTGTGCTTGCGTTACTTGTTTGTTTTCGTTGATTTGTTAGCATAGTTGATTGTTCATTTTGCATGAATTGTGATCCTTGATTGATCACCTAAAAACCCACCAAAAACATTTAGATTTTCATTTCTTTATTTCTTTCTCTTTTCTTAGACTAGATTTGCACTATCTTTGATCATTGAATGACTTGATTTCGCCTCAGTCCTTGTGTTCGACCTCGGAATACTTTCCTTTCTACAAAACGACCCGTACACTGCGGGTTTCGCTAGGTAGTTTAGGATTTTAGTTCGAGTTTATAAATGTAAAGCTTTTTGTGCTACTAATCCTAGCGTAACAAGTTTTTGGCGCCGTTGCCGGGGACTAGATCTAGATTGAGTCATTTGATTTTGATTGCTTTTAGTGTTTATCTTTCTTGTTACTTTTGATCTTGTGTGTTTTTGTCTTTGCCTTTTCATGTTTGCCATGGACGGATTGTACCTCCAAGACGACCTTGACAACATGGAGTATGAGGAGTGGATGGAAAGCCAAGATCTAGGACCTCTCCATGATGAGTTTGAGTATTGGGAGGAGTTTAATGCCTATCATGAGTCCCATGATCAAGCTCACATGACTACATTGCCTTATGTGGAACCTCACCATCAACCTCACAATGATCGATTGGAGTCAATGCTAGAAGAAATGTTGAGGAAGATGGATGATCTAGAAAGCAACCTTGCTTCCATTTCTAGTTCCCACATGGAGCTTGAAGCGGAAGTATGTCATCAAGAGGAGGTTCACTATGAGGAGATCCAAGAATTGCCCGATTCAACCATAACCAATAGAAGCCTTGAGGAAGAGTTGAATGAAGCTCGAGAGCAATTGTGGCTAAGGGATTTGGCCCTGAAGGAAGAAAGGAGATTGAATACCGAGAGAGAAGAACAAATGAGGAGGGAGATTGAGGAGATTAGGAATGCTCTTATGCTAGGAGATCCTACCATCCTTCAAGGCTTACCTCCACCTCCTTCACCTTTGGAGGAGTGCAATGAAGTATTCTCACCCCCGGTCATCCTTGCCATCAACCCCGGAACCACACTTGAAGAGCTCACGAGGGAGAGCCCTAAGCTAACCTCAACTCCTTCCAATCCCTCCTTGCTTGCCCGGAGTACACACGAAGATTGGAGCCCCTTTCCTAAGGAGTTTCCCATGTTGAATGATGGAGGCAAGCATGATGGATCCATGATGGTTATGGAGCACCTCAATGAAGAACTCTTTCCAAGAACCGGCCTATTTTGGATCATAGAGGATGAGGATGACAAGCATCTCACCGGTATGACCGCGGAGTACCAATTGTCTAAGTATGGGGTAGCACCTATGGTTGCAACTCCACACTATCATCAAAGGAGCGGTGATGAAAGAGTCTACTACTCACCGGTGAAGAGAGAACTTAAAGCTTATTTGGGCATCAAGTGGCCCTTGCTTGTCATCATGGATGCCGGAAGGCGATGGTTGCTTGGACTCCTCAAGCAAACCATGGTATTCGAGGTGGATTGACACATCCTCGGAGTTTGGTCAAGCTAATGACCTTAAAGAAGCGCTTAATGGGAGGCAACCCATTGGTACATGTCTTTCCCTTTTATTTTTGTTGTTTTTGTTTGATTTTGCTTTTGGTGTGCTTTGTTTTTCTTTTGTGTTTTTGGGTGCTAGATCTTGTTGATTGTCATGAGTTATGAGATGTTGGAGGTCATGTGAAAGCCTCATGAACCAGTTGAAGGTACAAGATCCAAGCAATGGACGAGGAGGAAATCACCCAGAAAAATCGACCCGTTCTTCAGACAGATCGGCCGATTTTCCTGAGCAATGGGGCGATTTTTCCTCTGTATAAAGGAAGGTGATGATCTCCAATCAAGCAAGGGTGGAGCGGACTTGGAACTTGGACGGCTTGCGGTGCCAAGCGCGGGTTCCGACACAATAACGAACATCAAGAGCTCTCTACCATCCTTGATCGATCATCCACCATCATCATTCAATGTGAACCGAAATACCAAGCATCACCAATTTTACATTGTGAGGACTCTCTTTCACTTCTTTATTTAGTCTACACATTAGGGACAATGTGTTTCTAAGTATGGGGTGGGGTTTTCATGATCACTTGCATGATTAGCATCTAGGATAGTTTAATTTTGTCACATGTTTCATTATGTCTTGCATTGTACATACATATTTCGAAAAATCCAAAAAATTCAGAAAATTTTAAAAATTTTAGTGCTTCTAAGGCTTGGATATGACCCTAATGATTGAACCTTGTCTTGTGGATTGGCTATGGATGGCCTTATGTGTTAAATTGATGAATGTATATGTGGACTTGAAGTACTTCTCTTGAAACCATAAATGATTTGTGATCATGAATGTTTGCCTTGATTGAATTGAGTATTGAAAGTCGAAATTGCATGCTAGTTCTTGCACATCAATTATGAGTGATTAAGGCAATTCATTTTCCTCTACTTCTCATCTTGATCATGTTGTTTGAGCACCTCAATTGATGATATAAATTGACCTCTTTTGACCCATCCGGGAATAGGAGCATGATAGTGTGTTGATGTGTGTGAAAAGCAAGTGTGGGGTGATGTTGTTGATGAAAGAATGATGTGAATGAAATGCTGAAATTGTTGTGAAAGTGTAGACAAAAATATAGGTTTGGGGACGTTGGTTTAAATGACAAGTAACTCGGTACACTTCACATAATCGGGTGTTGGTGCCTTGCCAAAGTCAAATAAACCGATAGTCCTAACGAGCTTTGGTATGTGTGCCCGGTATGGATGCATCTCGAAAAATAGAAAAAACCTGAGAATGGCTAATCACCGAGGTTTCGGCTTTTGTACACCAATGCCATTGTCTCAAAAATAAAAGAAAGAAAAGAAAATGAAAAATATACACTTGAGGGAAGTTGATAAGAAATGTGAAGTTGTGGTTGTTTAGTTCCTTTCCCGGATTAGCATCACATAGCCTAGAAAATTCCCGCCTAATCACAACGTTTCTCGGCCTTCTATTTCACAAGTCCTTATGACCTACTTGCATGTGTGTAAGACTAAGTGATTTAGATTGGATATACTCATGATCATCTTGACTTCTTCGTCTTTACATTTCATTGCATGCTATCAAGTTAAGTACAATTGTCTTTCCATGCTTTCATTTATTTGATACATAATTGCTTGTCCATTACCATGAAACATGACTATGAAGGTGATCCAATATTAGAAGCACAACTCCAAAAAGATTTTGCCATTTTTCTGCATACATAAATCATGTCATCTCTTAGTCTATAGTTGGGAATTTGCTCGGGGACGAGCAAACCTTAAGTATGGGGTATTTTTGATAACAAGATTTATGACTTAGGATTAGGTAATCATTTAGATAGATTTGTCACTCATTCATGCACGTTTTGGCATTGGTTCATGACGTCTTCGCTCAATTCATGCACATTTCTAGAAAAGACGTCTACATTACCTTTTATCGGTTTTGTAGGTAATTCGGGGATCTATTGGACGTTAATCGATACATTTGAGGGCCAAGCCTCATGATGATACACATCCAAAGCCTTGGAGGAGCATAATTGGAGCAACAAAAGACACAAAGACCACTATTGGTGCAAGCAATGGAGCAACTCATGGCTAGACGATTATAGCATGCTTCTGTTGAAGAAAATCGACCTACACCCAGGAAAATCGGCCGATTTTTTCCTCTGGATCGATTTTTGGGCCTTTGACAGCTTAAGCCACGTGTCCCACGATCTCTTGTCCGGCCTTGCTCTTGGTGGAGAATATAAGTGGTCCTTCAAAGTTGTTGCTGGCTCTCTCCCATTCATTCTCCTCCTCTCTAACATCCTCTAGCATCTTCCCAAAGAGTCTTCCAATTGGGAGCTCTCTTCAAGACACCCTTGTGGGTGTTCTTGAGGGAGATTAGTGTAGATTTCAATTTCATGGTGAGATTTGAGTGATTTTTGTGAAGAAGCTTGTTGAAGGTTGAAGATCCGACTTGGAGCTACATTTGGTGTGTTGAAAGACTTGTTTTGAGCTCAAATCTAGCTAAGTTTTATTGCTTTCATTTCCTTACTTCATCTTCTTGCTATGGATTCCATGTATGCTTGTATGGTGATTTTAGATCTTGAAATGCATGTTATTGGCTAGTTTGTTGTGATTCTGGAGTAATGGATTGATGGTTATAGCTTGGGTGATGATAGAATGGACTTATATGTTAGTTTAGGATGATTTGTATGCACGAAACCCATTCCAGAAGGAAAATCGGGCCGTTCTTCAGTTAAATCGGCCGATTTTTCCATGATCCACCCGATTTTCCTCTATGTTGCTCTTTAATTGATGAATCTGTATGCTAGGGTGTTAGGTTGTTGAAATCCTAGTGTTTATTAAGCTTAATTTAGCTTAGGATCACCTAATGCTATCAACCTAAGTGAGGGAAGAGATCTACCCGATGATTTCCGATCTTAGATACCTAAGATGATGAATTCTAGGTAGTAGTGAGCCTCACAAGCCGCTATTGGATTGAGTGTGCTAGGATTATTACTTGAGACTTACTTTTTCCGAGACTTACCCGGTAAGGAGAGGTTTGCCCCTTAAGTAGTGTCCGGTTTGTGTAGAATTCCCAACTTTACCTCCTTGAGACTTACCCGGTGATAGGAGTTTGGTGCGGGATTAGTGAAGCATGAGACTTACCTGGTAATTGCTTCCATTAGAGAAACACCCTTTCCCAACACCGCAGCCTTGTCCTTAGAATCTTTAGAACCTTGAGTCCAATGCCATAACCGGAAATCTTGACCTCTAGAATCCACTTTTCTCTCTTTGATCACATAGTTTGTGCTTGCGTTACTTGTTTGTTTTCGTTGATTTGTTAGCATAGTTGATTGTTCATTTTGCATGAATTGTGATCCTTGATTGATCACCTAAAAACCCACCAAAAACATTTAGATTTTCATTTCTTTATTTCTTTCTCTTTTCTTAGACTAGATTTGCACTATCTTTGATCATTGAATGACTTGATTTCGCCTCAGTCCTTGTGTTCGACCTCGGAATACTTTCCTTTCTATAAAACGACCCGTACACTGCGGGTTTCGCTAGGTAGTTTAGGATTTTAGTTCGAGTTTATAAATGTAAAGCTTTTTGTGCTACTAATCCTAGCGTAACAATAGGGCGGGGATTTTTCAAGTCAAGTGGTGCTAATTCGGGAAAGGAACTAAACCACAACATTTTTGTTCTTCATCCATCAAAGTGTATTTCTTTTTCTCCTTTTCTTTCTTTTCTTTTCTTTTTCTTTTCATTTATTTTTTAGACAATGGCATTGGTGTACAAGAGCCTAAACCTTGGTGATTAGCAAGCCTCGGGATTTTTCCGAGGTGCCTCACACCAGACACATATACCAAGGCTCGTTAGGACATTTGGTTTATCCGACTTTGGCAAGACACAAACACCCGATTATGTGAATGGTGCCGAGTTACTCGTCATCAAAACCAAAGTCCCCAAACCTATATTTTTTCCTACACTTTTTGCAACACATTAAACTTCTTCATTCACCACATTCATTCACTTCACATCACCCCACTCTTGCTTTTTGCACACATCACATTAACATGCTCCTATTCCCTGATGGGTCTAAAGAGGCTAAATTTTTAATTCAAGTAAGGTGCTCAAACTACATGATCAAGATGAGAAGAAAATAGAGATGAATTGTCTTAAACATTCCTAGATGACGTGCAAGAACTAGCATGTAATTTCGACTATCAACTCTCAATCCAATCAAGGCAAACATCATCATCACAATTCAAACATAGAATTCAAGGGAAGTATTCAAGTCCACATATGCATGTATTCATTCAACACACAAGGCCATCCATAGCTAATCCATAAAACAAAATTCATCATTAGGGTCATATCTAAACTTAAGCACGAAATTTTTTAAAATTTTCAGATTTTTTTTGGAATTTTGATATAAGTATATACAATGCAAAACATGATAAGAAACGTGTGACTAAGAAATGAAGTTATCCTAGATGTGATCATGCGAAAGATTATGAAAACCCCACCCCATACTTAAGAATCACAATGTCCCCATTGTGAAAGTTAAATAGTGAGTGAAAGAAGTTCTCAGAATGTAAAATGGTCGGGATATCGGTATTTCGGTTCACTCAAGTTGAGATGAAAGTGCAAGTTGCATCCATGAAGTACCGGCTCACATAAGGCAAACATGGCTCATTGGAGGGATCTCGGACCATCAAGCCAAACCATCCGGACCGAGGTCTAAACCGAGGTGAGTTCTGTTGAGTTCATCTCGGTTGGCCTCGTGCACCACTTCGGTGGAAATATGATCCAACTTCTCCCAAGCCTAAGTGCTCGAATCTTACATTTCACTCCAATGGATCCATAAGGTCCATAATGTCTTCCAACAACATCAACACTCACCACAACTCCTACAACCTATCATCAAAGACAAAAGAAAACACACACAAAAGCAAAAAAAATGAAAACAAAAGCAAAAACGAAAAGGGAAAAACATGTACCAATGGGTTGCCTCCCACCAAGCGCTTCTTTAAGGTCATTAGCTTGACCAAACTCCGGAGCGTCTACTCAAGGTGAATCAAAGCAAACACATCAATCGGGGCTCCCCGGATGTATTTTTTCAACCGGTGCCCATTCACCTTAAAGTTACCACAATGATCTCCTCCAATTTCAACCGCTCCATGAGGGAAGATCTTCTTCACCACATATGGGCCAGTCCATCTTGACTTGAGCTTTCCAGGGATGAGACGCAGCCTTGAGTTGAAGCGAAGGACCAAGTCTCCTTCACTCAACTCCTTCATATGAGGCGCTTGTCATGCCACCGCTTGGTTCGTTCTTTGTAATTCCGGGCATTCTAATAAGCATCAAGTCTAAGCTCCTCAAGTGCATTGATGTCTAGCAATCTTTTCTCACCGGGCTCTTTAATATCATAGTTCAACCACTTTATACCCCAAAACACTCTATGCTCCATTTTGACCGGGAGATGGCACGATTTTCCATAGACCAACTTGTAGGGCGTTGTTCCAATTGGTGTCTTGAAGGAGGTTCTATATACCCAGAAGGCATCATCTAGCCTCATGGCCCAATCCTTTCTACCCCTTGACACCGTCTTCTCTAAAATCCACTTGATCTCTCGGTTGGAGATCTCAACTTGTCCACTCGTTTGGGGGTTATAAGGTGTTGTAAATATTGTGAATCACCCCATACTTGGCTAACAAAGATCCAAAGTTCCTAGCGGTAAAGTGCTTCCCTCCATCACTTATAATAGCTCTTGGTGTTCCGAATCTCGGGAAGATCACTCGATTGAAGAACCACACCACTAGAGGCAATTGCTTCCACCCATCTAGATACGTAGTCTACCGCCAAGAGGATGTAGAGGTTTCCACATGAGGAGGGGAATGGACCCATGAAGTCCACACCCCAAATGTCAAATATCTCCACCTCTTGAATATTTTTCAATGGTATCTCGTTTCTCCTTGAAATATTGCCCGTCCTTTGACAAGCGTCACATGCCACAACAAAATTCTGCACATCACAAAACAAATTAGGCCAATAAAATCCGGATTGCAATACCTTGACACAAGTCTTATGTGAGCTTGCGTGTGCTCCACATGGTAGAGAGTGGCAATGCCGGATCACGCTCTCCATCTCATCCTCCGGAATACATCTTCGGAATACTCAATCCGGTCCTCTCTTGAACAAGAGAGGTTCACTCCAAAAATAGTGCCTCACCTCCTTGAAAAACTTCTTTCTTTGGGCAAAGGACAAACCCGGAGGCACTTCTTCACAAACCAAGTAGTTCACAATGTCCACGAACCATGGCTCTCTTCCTCTAGTCACTTGGAATAGACATTCTTCCATCACTTGCAATTGCTCATCCCGGAATGAATCATCCATCGGGATCTCATCTCTCTCAATCTCCAAGGGAGGAAGTCTACTAAGGTGGTCCGCCACGCAGTTTACGGACCCCTTCTTATCTCTAATCTCCAAGTCAAATTCTTGGAGAAGAAGGATTCACCGGATTGGGCGAGGTTTGGCATCCTTCTTTGTGAGTAGATAACGGATCGCAACATGATTTGTATACACAATCACCTTGGCTCCCACTAGGTATGACCGGAACTTCTCAAAGGCGTACACAACCGCTAGAAACTCCTTCTCGTTGGTGGAATAGTTGAGTTGGGCCTCATCTAGCGTCTTGCTAGTGTAGTAGATGGCATGTGTAAGCTCATCTTTCCTTTGTCCAAGCACAACCCCAATGGCCACATCACTCGCATCACACGTCACCTCAAATGGTAAGCTCCAATCCGGAGGTTACATAATCGGGGCGGTGATCAAAGCTTCCTTCAACCTACAAAAAGCCTCAAGGCAATCCTTTGAAAACACAAACTCAACATCTTTCATTAATAGGTTAGTGAGAGGCTTAAAAATTTTAGAGAAATCTTTAATAAACCTCCGGTAAAAACCGGCATGCCCTAAGAAACTCCTTACCCCCTTCACCGAGGTAGGTGGTGGCAACTTCTCTATTGTCTCAATCTTAGCTCTATCAACCTCAATTCCTCGATGGGAAACCAGATGTCCCAACACTATACCTTCACTAACCATGAGATGACATTTCTCCCAATTTAAAACAAGATTAGTCTCTTCACATCTTTTCAACAGAAAAGATAGATTAGCAAGGCAATCATCAAATAAAGATCCATAAACCGAGAAATCATTCATGAACACTTTCATGATATTTTCAATATATTCAGAAAAAATGGCCATCATACACCTTTGAAAGGTGACGGGTGCATTGCACAACCCAAATGGCATCCTTCTATATGCAAATGTGCCCCATGGACAAGTAAATGTAGTTTTTTCTTGGTCATCCGGGTGAATGGGAATTTGGAAAAACCCACTATAACCATAAAAAAAAATGAGAATGTTGTGCTAATCTCTCTAGCATTTGGTCAATAAAGGGAAGAGGGAAATGATCTTTCCGAAAGGCCACATTAAGTTTCCTATAGTCAATATACATCCTCCAACCCGTAGCCACCTAGTCGGGATAAGTTCATTATTCTCATTAGTTACTACGGTCATACCACCCTTCTTAGGTACTACATGCACGGGACTAACCCATTCACTATCCAAAATCGGGAAAATGATTCCCGCATCTAGCAATTTTAAGATCTCTTTCTTGACCACTTCTTTCATTATTGGGTTCAATCTCCTTTGAGGTTCTATAGATGGGTTATGATTGTCATCCATTAAGATTTTATGCATGCACAAGGATGGTTTAATGCCAACTAAGTCATCAATGGTGTAGCCTATAGCTCTCCTATGCAATTTCAATTTAGTCAAAAGCTTCTCAAGCTCATCATCATTCAAAGATGCATTCACAATCATAGGATATGTAGAATTATCACCAAGGAAAGCATACTTTAAATGAGAAGAGTGAGTGTTAAGATCAAGTTCAGGAGGACCTTTCTCACTGGGATGTGCTCCAAATAGCTCAATGTTAGATGAATCCAAAGCCATTGAAGACTCTCCAAGACACCTTGAAGCTTCATCAACAACAATTGGACCTTCTTCTTGGATTTTGAGGGCTTTGGTTGGCTCAAGGGAATTTTGGTCGAGGTATGAACCGAGGTATGGTTATGTTGTGTTCACCTCGGATGGCTCTAAACTCATCTCGGCCGAGATGACCTGCTTCCAACCGAAATCAAGCTTAACTTTACTCCTCTCTTCAATTTCAGCACTTGGTTCCTCTTCTAGTGCTTCAAATTCAGCATTTGGCTCTTCTTCTAATGCATCCAAAGCTCGGATTTCTTCATTACAATGCTCCTCTAGACCTTCCTCCATGATGCTCATGCTAAGAACCTTCTCCAAATGGTCCTTGGTCAAGATGGAACTCCCCACCTCCCTAGACATCTCTTCATCCTCAATGTTGTAGACATCATCATCTAGAATTGGGCCTTTCACCATTGTGAACAATTTGACCTTTATGTGCTCGTCTCCTATGTTGTATGAAAGGATTCCATTCTTGCAATCAACTAGACATCCGGATGTGGCTAAGAATGGGCTTCCCAAGATGATGGGAACGGAATAATCCACCGGAATGTCTAACACTATGAAGTCTATTGGCACATAGAACTCCCCAAGTTGCACCGGGATGTCTTCAAGTATTCCTACCGGATGGGTGATGGATCGGTTCGCCATGTAGAGGGTCATCTTGACCGGATTTGGCTGTCCTAGCTCAACCTTTTTGCATAGTGCAAGCGGGATTATTCTTACACTAGCACCAAGGTCAGAAAGAGCTTCATATTGCATATCACCAACACCAATAGGCATACAAAATGAGCCCGGATCTCGCAGCTTAGGAGGCATCTCCTCCCTCATAGTTTGGATCAACTCGGAGGATCTCTTTGCCATCCTCACTTCACCGAACTCTTCCAACTTCCTCTTGTTGGAGAGTATCTCTTTTAAAAATTTACCATAAGCCGGCATACCTAATGTAGCATCCATGAACGGAATGTTAATATGAAATTTAGACATAAGTTCAAGGAATTTACAAAAATGTTTGTCCAACCGAGCTCTTGCTCGAGATTGGGGAAATGGTAGCGGTGGTTTGTATGGAGGAGGTGGCACATAGATTGGCTCATCTTCCTTGTTCTTTCCACCTTCATCTTGCTTCAGCTCTTCTTACACCATGACCTTCTTCCCTTTGTCAACACCCTTGGGCAAGGGATCATTTGTGCTCAATCCACTCCTAGTGATAATTGCCAACACTTGCACTCTTGGGGCGGTAGTTGTTTGTTCGCCCTAAAGCGTGCATGCAAATAGGTTTTAATTGAAAAAACTAGAATAAGAGCAAGCGAACCCGCAATGTACGGATCGGCGTAGATTAACAAGTATTCCTGAGTATTGAACTCAGGGAATTGGTGAAACAAAACCAGTTTCAAGTAATCGAGCAAGTAAGAATGTAGAAGCTTTGCAAATATTGGGGAAAACAGCAACCCTAAAGATCCAAGTATCAAATTGTGGCAATCGATTCAAGATATTCTATATATATAAGGACATAGTTGAGAATTGCAAAGGTATACTAAAGTAAGGTAATGTACGGTGAAGTTCCAAAACTCTATATGTCTAACCAAAAGACTCTCTCTATAAAGGTTGTTGAGGCTGCAGTATAGAAAGTATCTAAAGGTAAGAATTGATCTCAAATACCCATGCCCAAACCCAAGGAATCAAAGATAAGCCAAAACGGTTATGGTTGTGACACTCAAAACCAAAATAGAGGATGTTGAGTCTCACTACTACCTAGGAAAGGCAAGCCAAGGATAGGTTAAAGCAAATCTTTAACTTTGGATTAAAGCAAAAGCAAAGTTCGTAAACCAGAGAAAATCACGGCTAGATATTGAGAACCACCGCCGTGGAGCTCAAGAACAGACCGTGATTTAAGGTGTCGGCGAAGTTTCTCACACTCTCAGGGTCCAATCCAATTACGATCGATCTATCATCATCTAAGCCACAACTATCAACCCTTCACCTTAGAATTGCTAAAGGGTTTTAGCCAATAATCACCATAATGATATCAATAATCAAATTTAAAGAGAAAATGGATAAAACTCTCAAAAGCTCGAATAAAACTCAAAGTCAATCTCAAATCCAAATAACAAAGCAATATGTTCAATCGGATTCAGAACATGGAATAAGAATCCTCACTATAATCTCAGGTAAATAACAGAAAACGGTTGTCAATCATTTCCGGAATCAAACCTAAGAAATCACCAACTTCCGCCGGAAATAATCTTCAATCTTCCAAAACTATCGCCGTCAGCTTCGAAACCCTAAGCAAGGATAAGCACGGATAGCACCCGGTAAGCGGAGATACCAAAAACTCCTTTTTCTACTCCTTTTATAGAGTGAGGACGGGTTACGATAAAAGCCCATTTACTTTGATGATGTGGCAATTAAGATACGTCATAATATTTGCCAAGATCACAGTCATGTATTACTTTCTACGGCCGTAATTTAGAGCGTGGAACCAGATTACAGTGCCATAGGATTTCCACGGCCGTGGTTTTGACCGTGTAACTCTCTGGAATGCTCCAAACTCTCTTCCACATTCATGATGCCAAGTCCACGGCCGTGGTTTAGAGCGTGGACTTCAATCTCCTTCTCCACGGCCGTAATTCAGGGCGTGGACTTGCTTTTCCTCTTTCTTTGCCTTTATTTCGTGCAATCTTCCATCCATGCTCCTTCCTTATCCTTTCTAATGCATCTCCTTGCCATCAAATATGATCAAACACTCCTTTCCTTCCTTATTTTGCTCCATTCCAAGCTTTATTCACCTAAAAACACAAAGAAGCTAGTGTAGAGCTCTATATCGACAAAGTGGGTGAACTAGCTCACAATTGCTTCAAACACATATCTAAGAACACTATAAAGAGGGAAAAACAACTAAAACAAGTGCCTAAAATATCGTCATGTTTCATGCTAACAAAATACCCCATACTTGCCACTTGCTTGTCCCCAAGCAAGGTTTTTAAAAGCTTAGAACATAAGGTAGAATGAAATATGAATGCAAAACAAAACAAAACAATCTTTTTGGTTGGTGTGCTTCTAGTCAATAGATCATCCTCAAACCTTGCTTCATTCATCCTTGAAAACGCTTATATCCATAAACTAAAATTTGCAAAACAAAGAAACTTCATAAATTGCAAATACTTTAAGACAAACATCATAACCTTCAAGCGTTGTCAAAATCAAGCATGTGAAACTTCAATTTAGATCACCAAGTCAAATAACACTCTTATGATCTCAAGGAGTTTCAAATAAGGCCAAGAATACGGAAGAAGGTGGGAAACTTGTAAAGGAATGTGGTGTATGAATCCGGGAAGAAGGACAACACAAACTCTTTTCTTTTTACCATTTGAACTTCCACCAACTTAGAGCTTTGCTCTAGAATTTTGCACATAATTTTTCGACTTTACTTTTGGAGTTATGGACAGCGGTGCACAATAACCGAAACCTAGGAGATTGGTGTTTCTCAATTTTGAGATGCCTCAAACCCTTGATGCACATACCATAATCCGTTAGGAATATCGCTCAATCCGACTTTGGCAAGACACAAACACCCGGCTATGTGAATGGTGCCGAGTTACTCATCGTTATGATTGACTTCCCCAAACCTAGAATTTTCCTACACTTTGAAAACAATTGCTTTCATGGCCCACTCACATCAAACATGCCAAATTCAACTTCTTCCTAAATCCCGGATAGGTAAAGGAGGCAATTATTTCATTGAGGGGCTAAATGATCAAAGAAAGAAGTAAGAAAATCGAGGTGCCTTCACGTTATTTTCAAATTCATAAAGAAGTATAAGAACTTATATTGTGATTTCAATCTTTGTTTCTCAATATGATTTAGATAAAACCTTCACATTATGAAATTTCCAAGAAAGGATAAATAACACACTCAATCTCTTCACAATTCATAATTCTATTTAAGCATACAATTGTCATCAAAAACTCATTCTACAAGTAGTTTTCATCATAGAAATCATCTCTAATCTTGGAAGCACAAATATTTTCAAATTTTTATGGGTTTTTCAAAGTCTTTTTCATGCAATGCAATAATGAAACAGGTGATTATGAAATGAAAATGCAAGTATTCATAGAATCATCCAAGCAAAGTAAGTAGAGTTCTTACAAACCATAGTCACACCCCACCCCATACTTGAAACATACATTGTCCTCAATGTTCAAAAGAAATAAAGAAAAGAAAAGAAAACAAAGAAACTCACTAGACGGTGGTGGGGCGGCTCAAACCGGCGGTCATCTCGTCATCACCGAGGAGGAGGCGGTGGAGGAAATGGACAGAACTCGGAGCTAAACTTCCGCCCAAACTGCTGGCGGTATATGTGTCTCATCATCTGATCATGCTCCTTAGCCCGTACATCACGAGTGTCCTGGAGGATCTCCAAATCTCCCACTCTCTTGGATAGATCGGTGGCCCACGTCGGTAGCTGCTCATACCAAGCTGGTGGCTGTCCGTACCATGCTGGTGCGTCCTGAGGAGTCGGTGCCGCCGGTGCCTGCTCGTACCATGGAGGAGGAGCTCCATCCATGATGGCTGCTCTCCATACCAAGTGGGAGGTGCATCCATCCAAGTTGGCCTTTCACTCACGCTAGCCCGGCGAGAGGAAGAGGACCCGGAGGGTCTAGAAGGTCGAGGAGAATGTCTAGGAGGGTCGGGAAACTGTTCCGGCTGATCCGGAAACGTACCAAAGTCATGCTCATCACCTCCTCCATCATAATCATCACCTCCTCTCATCTCATCATCAACACCCGCAGTTGGGACCTCATCCGGGACATAAGGAGGGGTTACTAGTCTATTCGCATGCATAGCTGCGAATGTCGCCTTCCAATTATGGTGTCCGGCCATAATGGAATACTCGGGTAGCCATGAGATACCTCTACCACCTCTATCCTCCCATGACATGGCTGCGGTAGGTGGAGCTTGGTGGCGGGGAAAGATAAGACCTCTAGTCATGAGACTATTGAGACCCAAAGGTCTCGCCGTTGTACTAGTGCAAGCGGAATAGTCTATTGACAGGAGGTATTTCTATGGTCGTCAACACCCAATCAAAAGTAAATCCCGACTTAGCACTAAAGACAAGTATAGTGGTTAAGTAAGGGTCGAACCCAAGAGAGTTAAGGTGTTTTAGATGCAATTATTGATTATAGTAACAAGTAACAGGGGGGTTTGGTTGAATTGATGCACACAAAAACTTATGAAAATGATTAATACGACAAGTAAGACAAATGATGGGTGAATCTACACTAGGTTGATTCTAAGCATGCAATTGCTACTCTGGTGAGTTCCTTTTACAAGTTTTCAAGTAATCTCCCGTCTCGATCATATATATGTGTTGAGCCGACCGGCATCAACACAACTTAACAGGTTAGTGTTCCGTAAACCTACAAAAACAAATAACAAGTTAGTTTTCAAACAAAGACTAAGGGATATAAAGAGAAGATTAAAACCGTTAAACTTATCTTTATATTTGTGTTCCTTTTCTTTAAGTAATTACAACCCGTTATTACTTAAAGTTGCTACTAGATTAAAGGCCCGAACCTGGAACCTATTAATCCTAGTTATTCGCATGCACTTTAGAACCTAAGGTGATCAATCTCAAGTAATAGTAAACATGCAATTAGACAATGGAGATCAAGGAAACACAAAGCATTACTGAATGAAAAATTATATTAAAAAGAACTTACAACCAAAGTAACAACGCAGCTTCAAACCAACCCAATGTAGCAAGGGATGATTCTAGCAATCAACCAAGGACTATTTATACTACAAAAGACACTAAATGAGAGTAAATGGCCGGCCTAAAACAACCACCTTTAATGCCATAAAGGTGGTGTAAACAGCCGGAGTAAAGCTTCTGACTTTAAACCGCAAGGGCGGCCTTCAGTTCCGTAGGGGCAGTGAAGGCAAAAACGATTGATCTTCTTCATGGCCGCAGGGGCGGCTAGGCAATTCCGCTGGGCGGATCTTCAATGCTCTTCAAACGTCTTACCCTTTGACTTCCTGACGTTTCCGATGCCAAGCCACCGGGGCGTCCCTATGTCAACGCAGGGGCGGTGACACAGCCTCTTCGTCTTTCAGCTCCTAGGTTGAGGCCCATGCAAGGGCGCAGTGGAAGGCGCAGGGGATCTGGTCTTCATTTCTTCAAGGCAAGTCACCGCAGGGGCGCCAGAGAGTGGCGCAGGGGCGGTGACACACTTCATGGCCGGCGATGGCGAAGGCGCAGGGGGCGCTCTGGTGTAAGGCGTCACCCGCAGGGGCAGTGACAAGGCTTCGTTGGGGCGGTGGGGCAACAGAAGCTTTGATCTTCACTCCTAAGTGCTTATAACTCCTTCCTTAGCTTCTTTTAGTCTTCTTCTTCTGGACCAAGAAGTTAGTAGCATAAACCGACACAAATGCAATAAAAAGACTCTAAAAACTATCCTAAATGATAGTAATTCCATCACCTATCAAACTCCCTCATACTTAGACCTTTTACTCGTCCCGAGTAAAAAAAAATGACAGCAACTAGGCTCAAAGGCCTCAGGAAGCATGGGTAAATAAGAAAGACAATGAAAACAAGAGAAAAGCCAAGAAAGAAAGAAGGAAAAGAGAGGAAATGTGAGAAAAAGGGAGAAACTACCATCCTTATTGCTCCAAGAGTGGTCTACCTGGACATCCTCCTTATGACTCCCCTTCTTATGTCGCCAAACGCCGGAAGGGAAACCTACACTCAGTGTCGCTCATTTTGCCAAGGCGCCCTTTCGGGTTTTCACCTTGCCACTCTTCTTCTTTTGATGATGTCACTTTAACTCACATCCCTCAAGTCCAATTTTGCACCAACCTAAGGTTAGTCGGACTACCTTCTTTTTGCCTAAACCGCCCTTTTGGGTTTTCGGTTTATCCAAGGATTTTCATGCCTTTTCTTTCATTTTCTTTGGGTGTTTCTTTTTTTTTTTGTGAATTTCAATCTGAATTCAGAATGCAAAACAACAAAACAATTCAAACACTCAAATGAATTGTACAAGCAATGATAATGTCTTCCCCCCATACTTGAAGTACACTTTGTCCTCAAAGTGGAAATGAGGCAAAGATAAATGTGGGAGAAAGGAAGAGAAATGTACCCCTCAGTGGGATGGTCCGGATGGACCACCTGGACCCTCCTCCGGTGGGTAAGGAAAATCCCGGACGAAGTGCTCCTTCCGGCGATAGATGTCATCTATGCGGTCCTGCTGAACTGTCATCCGACGACCAAAAGAGGTCTCAAAGCTGGCTTGCCAAGCCAGCTGCTGAGCCTCCATCTACTGTTGTTGGGCCGTCTGCCAAGCCTCCTGCCGCTGGTCGAAATGGGAGGTCATGGAGGTGGCAAAGTTGGTCTGACAGCTCTGCTGCTGCTCCAGCATAGTCCGCTGGTAATCGGATTTCCATGCCCTGTGTTGGGTCGTCATAGCCGCCATCTGAGCCTGAAGGTTCGCAAGGGCCGGATCCTCCTCTTGTGCAGCATTGGGCATCTCCTCGTCATCTGGGATGGGCATGTGCTCCTCTTGATGGGTTCGGCTGGAGGTGTCGGCATGCCTCTCCATAATGCCCACTAGTGGCCTCCTCGGCACGAAGGTGTCTACCGGAATGTAGAGCTCGGAGAGCTCATCTCCTAGTGGTAGAGGCCGAGGGAGATAGGTGAGGTGGCTCCCATCTGCAAGGGAGATCCAAAATAGGTTATCCCCGTCCGGCCGAAGGAGCTTGCACCTCTTGAGCATCCCCTCAGTGTAAAGAGGAGCCTCCATCCCGTCCTCTAGCTCGGACAGGTCCATCACCTGTGAGGCAATCAAGGAGATCACCCCACCGCCGACAATGTCCCTCGGCTCGTCCCTCCTAATCCGCTTCAAAGCGGCAAGGAAAAGGGATGGCCAATCTATCACCTCATATCCAGATAAGAAGCACAAAAATCGTTTTCGAAAACTTTCAGTTAAACCACCTCGGTCGAGGCGTTCTAAGTCAACCGAGGTGAAGTACCTTGTTTGGCCAGAACTTCCCCGGTCGAGGTCAATTTTTTTTTTTTAATTTAACCAGTTTTGACGTTTTTCTCAATCAAATAACCTGTATGCATGCATGCATGCGATCCCAGTTAAGCACATAAAGCAAAATAAAGCATAAATATGTGATAAAGTCGAGTCACATAAGTCCTAAAAGTACATCCGCATACCCCATACTTGGGACACATTGTCCCAATGGGTCAAGTAAGTCTAAAGAAATAAAATACTCACCGGACATAGCTGAGCTGCATAATAAATAAAGAAAGAAAATCGTGCAAGCTCTCAATAATCCCGATCCGGTGGTGGTGGTGGTGGCAGATACGGGTATTGGGACGGGTCAAATGGATAACCCATGACCTGCTGAAACTGAATCTCAACCATCCATCTCTGATAGTGCTGGCCCTCTAGCATCTGATGAGTCCAGATGTCGATCTCTCGGCGCTGGTCGGCAAATCACTCTTGGATGTCTATAGTCTGGGCAGCATAGGAGTCTATCATCTGCTCGGTGAGGTCATCGATCCGACAGTGAGCATCTCGATCCCTCTGTCGGCGTACCCTACGCCTAGCGGGACGTGCTGGTGTTGCAGCCGGCTCGGTCTCAGTCTCGTCATCATCCAAATCGATGACCGGCGCACTAGTCCCAGCAGTATCGGTGCCCGTATCCATAGGAACACCACCATCCTCAGCAACATCATCATCATCCTCAGCAACATCCTCCTCCTCAGCTGGCGCAGCTGCTGCCTCTCTAGCATCCTCCATAAATGGGATCCACGCAGTCTGCCAGTAATGTGGATCAAACACGGAGAACTAAGCTGACCATCTGATCCCCTGTGGTGTAGTCGGCTCCCATGGCATCGCCACATATGGCGTAGTAAGTCCTCGGGGAACTAGTATCCTTCGAGTAATCATCTCCTGAAGTCCAAGCGGCTTGGCAGCCGCCACCATGGTACAAGCACTGAGGTCCATATCCATGTAACTCGCTATGTGAGTCACAATACCTCCACAACAGATGTCGTCCTTCGCCTTCGCCTTTATCTTATGCAGATCCTCTGCCAGCATCAAACCAAAATCTGGGATCCCTCCAGTCACCATACAGTACAAGCTCAGAAGCTCCCCCTGTCTGACCTTTTGGGGCGTCTCAGTACGCGCTAGAAGAGTCTCACTGAATATCCTATGGGCCAGCCGGAAAGCAAGATGAAATATAATCCGCTCCCTGGAGTCTCCAGGTCGCCATCTATCTGCATGCTCAACCACGTGAGCAATATGTCCCCAAAACTCCCTAGCTACAGCTCGGGAGGGAAAATCAGCAACAGTCGGGATGGGGAAGCTAAAGATATCCCGCCAGTGATCTAAAGGAACTATGAAGTTCCGGTTCATCAACCGGTAATTCACGGCCCGCTCCGTGGGAAGGTAGGTGAAGGAGTTGACAAACTCCAGTGTAGGCTCTAGATAGGCTGGAGCTCTGATCTCTGTAAACTGCTCCAGTCCCACAACAGAAATCATGCGTCTCAAGTCATGATCAACGTAGAGGCAATCAAAGGCTAAAATGTCCAGGAAGCAATGTGCAATCACTGGACGGGTCGCTATGCGGTCATAGTCGACCTGATGTCTCTCGTGGATCACCGGTCTAGTACGTCTAGAACAAGAAGAAGGGGAAGAAGAAGATCTGCCCCTCAGGACCAACTGTCTCTCAAAACTCATCTTTCTGTGATCTGTCAGGTCACCTCGGTTGCTCTGACAGCCCTGAAGAACACCTCGGCCGAGGCGCAGACCGACTGGACCGAGGCGAAAAACTGTGCGATTGATTCCCTCAAAAATCAAGTTCTTTTCCCCCAAAATCATTACCACAGGTTCCTATGGGGTACTTAATCTATTTCTCAGCAAATATAAGGGCAACCAAAGCCCAGAACGAGGGAAAACAGTGGAGATGTAAAAAGTTAGGTTTTTTCGATTTTTACCCCGATTCGGTGGATTTGGCTCGTTCTTTCTGCAGATTGGTACTTGCAACACGATCCTCTACTCTTTTCTTGCAGTGTGGAAGCGAGAATCGTCGAAAACGAGCGAAGAACGGAAGAGCGAGGTGAGATCTGCGCCGCGGTCGAGAAGAGGGTAAAGGGAGGAGAGAGAAATCTCAGCCCCCTTTTATACCCTTTTCTGGAACTGCTGTCACCTCGGTCGAGATGGTCTCGACTGGACCGAGGTGGTACGGACCGAGGTGGATCTTCAAAAACCCTAATAGTCTCGGTTTCTCAAGAATCATCTCGGTCGAGGTGATGTGACAACAACCGAGGTGTGTCTCAATCAAACTCCGTCTTTGTCAAATTCTCAAACTTTTGTCCTTCCAGTTGTGCTCATGGGTTGTATTCCTTCCTTAGATGTCACCTGTTGTCTGTCTAGGACGCCCAAAACAAAACAAACCAAAGCAAAAGAAAACTATCTAAGCTAGACTAGAAAAAGGGAAAAGAAAGCAATACCTTGGGTTGCCTCCCAAGAAGCGCTTGATTTAAGGTCGCTAGCTGGACCGTACGGCATCTCTCAAACGAGGTATAGTGGTGTAACCTCCTCAACCAGAGTTTCTGGTTTGTATTTCCTAAGTCTATGACCATTGACCTTGAAGCTTCCACTCGTTTCTCCCAAAATCTCAACTGCACCATGAGGGAAAACACGTTTCACAACATAAGGTCCAGTCCATCAAGATTTCAACTTACCTGGAAAGAGGCGGAGGCGGGAGTTGAAGAATAGAACTAAGTCTCCTTCTTTAAGCTCCTTAGGAATGATACGATTGTCATGCCATTTCTTCGTCCTTTCTTTATAGATCTGGGCATTCTCATAAGCGTTGAAACGCAGCTCCTCCAGCTCGTTGATGTCCAATAGCCGCTTCTTGCCGGCTTCCTTGATGTCGAAGTTCAACCATTTGATCGCCCAATATGCCTTGTGTTCTAATTCAACGGGCAAGTTACAAGACTTCCCATATACCAAATTATAAGGGGTGGTACCTATGGGAGTCTTGAATGCGGTCCTGTAGGCCCAAAGAGCGTCGTCCAACTTCATGGACCAATCCTTCCTCGTCCTAGAGACGGTCTTCTCCAAGATTGCTTTAATTTCTCTATTCGAGATCTCGACCTGTCCACTAGTTTGAGGGTGATAAGGGGTTGCTACCTTGTGGGTAACCCCATACTTCGATAGAAGTGCCTTAAACTTCCGGTTGATGAAATGCGTCCCTCCATCGCTGATGATGATGCGCGTCATTAGTGGGAGAAGCAATGGCTTCAACCCATCTAGAGACGTAATCAACTGCTAGAAGAATATAGAGGTTCCCTCCGGATGATGGGAAAGGTCCCATGAAATCTACTCCCCATACATAAAAAATGTCCACCTCTTGAATGTTATTAAGTGGCATTTCGTTCCTCCTAGATAAATTCCCTGTTCTTTGGCATGCATCACAAGACACAACAAACGATTGCACATCCTTGAATAATGTAGGCCAAAAGAAACCGGAACGTAATACCTTAGCGCATGTCTTGTTTGCGCTAGAATGCCCTCCACAAGGAAGTGAGTGACAATGCCGTATGACGCTGTTAACTTCATCTTCCGGAATGCATCTTCGAAGCATCCCATCCGCCCCGCGCTTGAATAGCAGCGGTTCATCCCAGTAGCAATGGCGTACGTCCTTGAAGAATTTCTTCCTTTGAGCGTACGTCAACCCGGGTGGTATTTCCTAGCAAACAAGATAATTAACAATATCAGCATACCAAGGTCCTTTGTTATCAGAAAGTTGGTGGATAGTATGTTCCACCAACTGAGGATGAATGTCAGAGAAGGGAGTAAGAAGTTTGTTATTTTCAGTAGTTTCAGTTGACATCATCTCGATTTCAACCTCGGTCGAGGCGCAGAGGCGTTGACCGAGATGTTCTTCAATCGCCTTGCTTGGTCCAAAAAGTGCCTCGGTCGAGGTACTGTAACTGGAACCGAAACTGGAGATCTTCTTCTCCTGGATTAGTCTTTCAGTTTTAGCTCCTGGATCTTCTTCCAGTGCCTTTAAGCTCCGTATGTCTGCATCACAAGAAGCATCTATACCTTCCTCCATTAAACTGAAACTAATAACTTCTTCAAGTGGATCGTTAATAAGGATAGAGCTCACCGATTCTCTTGATTCTTCTTCATCATAGATGTTGAAGATATCATCTCCTAGCTGCTCTCCTTTCATGGCCGCAAGTAATGTGAATTCCACTTCATCTCTGCCAATATTGAATTTCAGCTTGGCGTTCTTAGAATCCACATTGCAACCCGAAGTTGCTAGAAATGGCCTTCCGAGAATGATAGGAACGGGATAATCTGCGGGAATATCAAGTACAACAAAGTCTATAGGTAAATAGAAGTTACCTAACTTAACCGGAACGTCTTCCAAAATACCCACGGGATTGGTAATGGAGCGGTCCGCCATGTATAATCGTATCTTCACCGGCTTGGGCTCTCCAAGTCCGATCTTAACACATAGCTCCAGCGGAATGATGCTCACGCTGGCTCCTAGATCACATAGGGCTTCACAAGTGACATCCCCAACTTGAATGGGGATGCAAAAAGAGCCGGAATCTCTCAACTTAAGTGGCATCTTCTCCTTCATGATTTGGATAAGATCCGAGGATTTAGATGTCATCCTTACTTCACCAAAGTCTTCCAGCTTCCTCTTCCTTGATAGAATCTCTTTCAAGAACTTCCCATAGGCGGGCATCCCTAGAATAGCATCAAGGAAAGGAATGTTAATGTGTAGTTTATTCATCAAGTCAAGGAACTTACCAAAGTGCTTGTCTAGATGTGCTCCGGCCCTTGACTGGGGGAATGGAAGTGGTGGTTTATATGCAGGAGGTGGAACATAAACTTCAGTTTTCTCCTCCGCTTTCTGTGGCTCCACCTCGGTTGGCATCTCGGCCAAGTGTTCTTCGACTGCACCTGGACCGAGGTGGTCTTCGTCTGTACTGGCCCGACCGAGGCACTGGATCTGTAGTCTTCAGTCCTCTCCTCGTCGTTATGGCCATAATCTGACCCTTAGGGTTGCTTTCCGTTCTTGCTGGAAGCTTCCCTGGATCTCTTTGCGTTTCATTCGCCCTACTAGCAAGTTGTTGTTCAAAGGCTTTTTGGGCCTTCGAAAATGAAGTCATGGATGTCTCCATAGCACTAAGCTTGATCAAGATAGCCTCCAACACCGCATCTTTCTTCTCCGGCTAGGATGAGCTTGATCCAGGCTCCTGACTCTTTAATGGAGTAGAAGGAGAAGAAGAGGAAGAGAGGAAAGGATTAGAGGAATCATTCGAATTAGAGCTAGAGTAAGGGTTACCCGAATTTTGGTTGTTTGCCCTCCAATTATTGCTATTGGATCCTCTATTGTTGTTGTAATTGTTATTCCGGGAACCGTTGTTATTGTTACGGTATCCATTGTTGTTCCTTGATCCTTGATCTTCCTTCTTGGTTTGAGCAACCAAGAGTTCCTTTAATTGTTTAACGTCATTCTTCAAAGAGATGAGTTGATTAGTGTTTGATGGCTCCTCTTGAAATTTGACTTTTTAACTCCACCTTCAGCTCCTTGGTGGGAATATTTCTCCATATGCAAAGCTTGTTTCTCTATGAACTCCCAAGCTTCGTCAATCGGCATGTCCATAAACGTGCCGGCGGATAGTAGTTGAAGGTTAAACTGGGTGCTTCCGTCCAGTCCCTTGAAGTATATCTCCAACAACTCTATCTTTGGAATCCCATGATGTGGGCAATCCAAAAGAATATCCTTAAATCTCTCCCATGACTTGGACAAGCTCTCCTTGTCCTTCATGATGAATGCATTAATCTTCCCTCTCATTTCAGCGGTTTTAGAGGGGGTAAAGAATTTAGTCAAGAATTCCGTAGTCATCTCCACCCAAGTACTAATTTTTCCTAGAGGAAGAGATTGTTACCAAGTAAGAGCTCTATCTTGTAAAGAAAATTAAAAAGGTCTTAGCTTGTAATTGTTGTTTTCTATTCTTGAGAGTCTCAAGGTCTCCATCAAGATCTCATAGTTTTGCAGATATTGATGCGGAGATTCCTTCTCTAGCCTTCCAAACTGGCATTGGTGAATCATGGAAAGAACTTACGGTCGAAGTTCGTAGTCATGGTCCGCCGGATCTCCTAGGTTAACTCCAGGACGCCTCAGTTGTTGATTGGGGTCCATCCTTTGCCCTAGGGTTTGCGGGATTCCTACAAAAAGAGCGCCTCGGACTGGTATCCGAGGTGGAAGTACATCGGCCGGGGTAACAGGTAATGGGACTTGCCTCGGTCGAGGGTCTGGAACAGGGTTTGCCTCGGTCGAGGATCTGGGTTTGGTCGAGGTAGATACTGGTCTCGTAGAGCTGCCATATCTGCTTCGATCGCTTCAGTCCTGGTGCGAGTTTCTTCCTTTTCCAGCCTCAATTCTTCCCTGCTGAGGCGTAGCTGTTCTAACGCCTCCTTCAATTCGGCCTCAAGATCGCGATTGTCTTGGTCGGCCATCTTCGCTTCTCTCAAGCGTCGTTTGTAAGTCTTTTCTGGTTCGGGATCGTAAGGAACGATTTCCTTCCCAGCGCGGGTTTTTTCGCATAAACCTAAGAAAAAGAATCTGTGAAAGTCAGTCAAGTAGAGTGGTTAGTAGAAACGGGGCAAGTGCCCCAAAAGCGTACCGCAACCGGCTCGGTCTAGACCAAGTGCCCGGCAACGGCGCCAAAAACTTTTTTGCTCCAAACGGTGTGTGCAAGCTTTAAATTTATAACCCTTAGATGTAAGCTTAAAACAAGGATGCGAACCCTCAGTGTACGGGTCAATCGTAGTAAGAAGCAAGAAATTCCAGGGGTCGATCACAGGGACTTAGTGAAACAAAGTCGGAATAGGTAAGCTATGTAACTACTAACCACAAAAGGGATCAAAACAATCAAGGATGATAAAAAGTCAATTAAGGAAATATGCAATTCTAGGGATTGAAGCATCTAGTTGTGGTTCCAACTCAAGATCTAAAGATAAGCGGACAAAGCTGAGATATTTGCATAGGGAAGGTGTTTCTAAAGTGGAATAGATCACCAGGTAAGTCTCACTACTCACTAATCCCAAACCGTAACTCCTATTACCGGGTAAGTCTCAAAGAATTAAGGAAAAGAACTATGACCACAAACTAACACACCACCTAAGGGAATAGAATCAACCTTTACCGGGTAAGTCTCAGCCTAACTCACAAAGATGGAACGAAAGCACACTCAAACCCCAATAAAGGATAAACCTTTATTACCTATCGCTTATGATCTTAGGTAAACAAACAAAGGAATTACCGGGTAAGTCTCATCCTAGGCTTGCATTGAACCAGTAAAGGTATAATAAGAATAGGATTTGGCAAACTCTAACACTTAACTCTCAGTTTCGGATCAGATAAGTCACCTCGGTCAGAAGAATTCCACCCCGGCCGAGATGTTCATCGAGTGAGCGAGATGCTTAGGGTTAAGGATAAAGACTCGAACTTTCAGGGTCCTACTGTGATTAAGATTATTCTATCATTGTTTTTCCCACAACCTTCAGCCAATCACCCTAGAATCACACAAGGAAATTAGCCACTCATCATCATGAAAGTAATAATCAAATATAAGGGAAGAAAGAGAATAATTGAACAAGAAAACCTTAAGAGAAAGGCTTCAATAACTGAATCAATTATTAAACAACAAGCGTTCCTTGGATCAAAATCCAACAAGACAATCAACAAAAGAAGGGAATCTAAGAGAATCTTACAAAACCCTTCACAAAAGCTATAAAAGCTATAAACTTTCTTCCTTCAATTTTCCTTCAACCTTCAAAAAGGTTCTTCAATCTTCCAGCTATTATGGGATAAAACGGTTGCTCTAAGCACGATCGGTGGTATAGCATGATGTGGATTTGTGGGAAATCCAACCCTTTTTATAGGAAAATTACCCTCCAAAGATAAGATATCTTAGAAAGATCTTTTCCCATAAAAATAGGTAAAATATATGGGCTAACTTATCTTCTTCCTTCCAGGAATCCAGACCAACAATATAAGATCCTCTTTCCAAAGATAAAAGATATCAGCCAAGAATAAAATATCCTTGCCGCGTCCAAGGTGTTCGCCTCGGTCGAGTCGGCTCCTCTGGATCACCTCGGTCGAGGTGAACTTCGTCCAACCGAGGTGACTCTAAATTGAAGGTGAAATCTCTCAAATCTGGTCCAAAGTAAATCTCTAATCCATGGCCATGCTTTCTGGATTTTTCCTTAAGCTCCTGAGTGTAGCTCCAATGACTCCTTAGCTCTTTTTGCTCCTTTTTTATACAAAACGCGCCGTTTTACCTACGATTACAACGAAACTTGGTGTAGACCTTGATTCCCGCAAAGGTAGATGAAATGACAATATAATCACATAATATACATCCAAACATGCAGATTATTGAAGATAAAACGTCCAAACAAGTCCTAAAATATAGACTATAATTCATGCTATCAGGTTGCCTCTCGAGAAGCGCCTTTGTTTTACGTCGTTTGCTCGACGTAAGATTCCTACTTCTCTGACTGTGCTTCCTCCAGCACCATCTCGTCAATCGGATCGTTCTTGACTCCTTCAAGGTAAAGCTTTAGCCTTTGTCCGTTTACCTTGAACACCTTGTGCATTTGAGGATCATAGAGATCCACAGCTCCGTGAGGGTATACTTCGGCTACTATGAACGGTCCTGTCCACCTCGAACGCAGCTTACGTGCAAAGAGTTTCAAACGTGACTGAAAGAGAAGTACTTTATTACCTACCTTGAAATCTTTCCGGAGGATGTTCCGGTCATGCCATGCTTTGGTCATTTCTTTGTATGTGGTAGCATGGTCATATGCATCTAGCCTCAGTTCTTCCAACTCTTGCAATTGGAGCTTCCGGAATTCTCCCACTTCCTCTATGTTCATGTTGCACTTCTTTACCGCCCACCAAGCCTTGTGCTCTAGCTCCACCGGTAGGTGACAAGCTTTCCCAAACACGAGCCTAAAAGGAGACATCCCAATAGGAGTTTTGTTGGCTGTCCGATATGCTCATAGGGCGTCATTTAGCCTTGCACTCCAATCCTTCTGTCCGGGAGAAACTGTCTTTTCTAGGATGGTCTTTATTTCCCGGTTGGATACCTGCGCTTGGCCGTTTGTTTGTGGATGATAAGCAGTTGATACTCTTTGATGGACGTGGTACTTCTTAAGGAGAGCCGTGATCGTCTTGTTGCAGAAATGGATACCCCTATCACTGATTAAGGCTTTTGGAATTCCAAATCTTGCAAAGATATTTTCCTTAAGAAAAGCTGCAACTACTTTTAAATCATCAGTTTTGGTGGCCTTTGCTTCCACCCACTTGGAAACATAGTCCACCGCAAGCAAAATATATGTGTTCCCGGATGAAGTAGGAAACGGCCCCATGAAATCAATTCCCCAAACGTCAAATATTTCACGAAATATAAGAGAGGATTGGGGCATTTCATGTCTCCTTGAAAGGTTTCCTACTCTTTGGCATTTATCACACACTTTGCAAAACGCAAAAGCGTCTCGAAAAATGTGTGGCCAAAAGAAACCAGCATCCAAAACTTTTCTTGCTGTTTTGTTTGCCCCAAAGTTCCCCCCACATGCTTCAGAATGACAGAAAGTTAGGACGGATTGTACCTCATTGTCCGGAATGCAACGTTGGATCACTTGGTCACTACAATGCTTCCAAAGGTAAGGATCGTCCCAAACGTAGTGTCGAGCTTCAACCTTTACCTTCTCTCGTTGTGCCTTGGGAAGTCTGGAGGGTACTCCTTCCTGACAATGAAGTTCACAATGTCAGCAAACCAAGGCTTAAAAGATTGGAGCTTAAGACAGACCTCTGTCGATATTTCCGCAGGGGCGCCTAGACTGAGCCGCAGGGGCGGCTGGCCGCAGGGGCGGCTGGTGTGAGGCGCGGGGGCGGTTATACAACAGAGAGTTGTGTAAAATGTATCATCAGGAAAATTTCCAGCTATCTCTCTTATTTTTCCTGGATCTTCCTCCTCTTGTACTAGCCTACTCAAATGATCGGCCACCAGGTTCTCAACCCCCTTCTTGTCCCTTATCTCTAGGTTAAATTCACTTAGAAGAAGCACCCATCGGATCAATCGTGGCTTTGCTTCCTTCTTTGCCATGAGGTACCTAAGAGTTGCATGGTCAGTGAAGATAATTACCTTTACCCCTAGTAAGTACTGCCTGAATTTCTCAAGGGCAAAAACCACCGCCAACATTTCCTTCTCGGTGGTAGAGTAATTCCTTTGCGCTCCATTGAGTGTCATAGACGCATAATGGATCACATGGGAAGCCCACCCGTCTTTTTGTCCTAAGACAGCTCCAACTGCATAGTCACTGGCGTCACACATGATTTCAAAAGGTTTCTCCCAATCCGGGGAACGGATGATTGGTGCGGTGGTAAGACATGCCTTCAAAGTGTCGAAAGCTTTCTTGCAATCCTCATCCACTATGAAGGTGACGTCTTTCTTGAGCAATTCACATAGGGGTGACGAGATCTTTGAAAAATCTTTGATGAAACGTCGATAGAAACCTGCATGACCAAGAAAAGATCGGATTTCCCGAACATTAGTAGGATAAGGTAAATTTTGAATTATATCAACCTTTGCCCTATCTACCTCTATCCCTTTTGAGGATATTACATGTCCTAGCACAATTCCTTGTTCGACCATGAAATGACATTTTTCCGAATTAAGAACCAAATTGGTTTCAACACATTTTTCAAGAACAAGTTTCAAATGTCCTAAACATGCGTCAAAACTATCTCCATGGACGGTAAAATCATCCATAAAGACTTCAGTGAAACTTTCTATGTACTCGGAGAAAATACTTATCATGCACCGTTGGAAGGTGCCGGGTGCGTTGCAAAGTCCAAATGGCATCCTACGGTATGTAAAAGTGCCAAACGGGTAAGTGAACATCGTCTTTTCTTGATCTTCTGGTGCGATGGCTATTTGGAAATAGCCCGAATATCCATCCAAGAAACAGTAGTACTGATGACCTACAAGACGTTCCAACATTTGATCAATAAAAGGTAATGGGAAATGGTCTTTTCGTGTTACCTTATTGAGCTTGCGGTAGTCAATGAAAACTCTCCATCCAGTTTGTGTTTTGCTCGGGACCATCTCTCCATGTTGATTTTCCACCATGGTAATGCCTCCCTTCTTTGGAACTACTTGGGTTGGGCTAACCCAAGTGCTATCTGAGATAGGAAAGATCATATCCGCTTGGAGGAGCTTCAACAGTTCCTTTTTGACCACATCCATCATCGGCGGATTCAACCTCCTTTGAGGTTGCCTAGATGGTTTGGCTTCGTCCTCAAGTAAAATCCTATGCATGCAAGTTGAAGGGCTTATCCCTTTGATGTCCGCAATGGTCCATCCAAGGGCCGTCTTGTGCTCTTTTAGTACCTTTACCAACTTGTATTCCTGACCGG
This sequence comes from Fagopyrum homotropicum, assembly GCA_033239125.1. Classification (NCBI taxonomy): domain Eukaryota; kingdom Viridiplantae; phylum Streptophyta; class Magnoliopsida; order Caryophyllales; family Polygonaceae; genus Fagopyrum; species Fagopyrum homotropicum. Next base: position 33,053,797 of record BSWB01000003.1, read on the forward strand.
TAGTCAACTTGTTGGAGATGATCACCGGCAAGGTATTGTGTTTTCCAAGGAAAACGTACTTGAGGGGTGACGGAAGGTCCTTCAATTCTATTTCAGGTGCCTGCACTATAGACGAAACAAGCTTCTCGCTTGGGGTTAGTAAAGTGGGCCCAATGGCCAAATTGGAGATAGGTAGCCTTTTATGCCCATCTAATTGGGCTAGGACCTCTTTCATGCTGGATGTTAATACATAATTTGATTTGAAATCCTCAATGTCATGCTCAATCACATTTTTCAATTCATCAACATCACAGTTATCAAAAACATCTTGCACAAAAGGTTCAACAATGTCAATAGCACATAAAGAATGATTATCACTAGGAAATCTCATTGCATCATAGATGTCAAATTCTACTACTTCTCCATCAAACTCCATAGTTAATTTGCCACTAACATAATCAGTTTTAGTCCTAGTAGTTTTCAGAAATGGCCTACCTAACAGAATGGGTGTAGCATGTGAATCATTTTCCATATCCATTAAAAAGAAATCAGTAGGAAATATTAGGTTGTCTACCATTACTAACACATCTTCAATTATCCCTTTCGGGTACACATTAGATCTATCAGCAAGTTGTACTACAATTCTCGTTTCCATTAATGGCCCAAGGCCAAGTGATTTGTAAATCGAATATGGCAAAACATTGATAGAAGTACCAAGATCAAGCATTGTTTTGTCAAAGCGGGTTTCCCCTATAACACAAGGAATGCTTACCATGCCCGGATCGCTGCACTTCTTGGGCATTCTCCGTTGGAAAACTGCCGACACATGCTCACTTACTTGCACTTTTTGTTTCCCCTTCAGCTTCTGATTCCTCTTGATAGTGCAAAGTTCCTTCAAAAAACGAGCATACTTAGGGATACTTTTCACCAACTTAAGGAGGGAAATGTTTACCTCGCATTTGGAGAAAGTCTCACAGAGGTCCTTGTCCTCAATGATTCTTCTCTCCTTCAGAGCCTCAGGAAAAGGAGCTGGTGGTTTCTTAGAGTACAGTGGCGGAAAGTTAGGCTGGACGTAAGTATCCCTCTCAGCAGAACCTTCTGTTGTGTTTTCCGTATGGGCGTCAGCTTGTATGCGCAAGGGCGGCTCAGGGGTTGTCACCGTAGGGGCGGGGACATCCAGCCGCAGGGGCGTTGCCTGCTTTGTGCTAGGCGCAGTTGCAGCCGCAGGGGCGGCTGTGGGTATGGTAAAATCGACAGAAGGTTTACTTTGTGATTCTTTTGTTGGTTTTTATTGGATTTGCTTCCCACTCCTTAATGTTTGGGCACTAACATTCTCCTTGGGGCTTATAAATGTCTGGGAAGGCAATCCTCCGGAAAGTTTTGATTCGGTCGTTGAAATGGCTTCCGCCATTTGACCAACCTGTTTTTCAAGGTTCTTGATGCTAGATTATGTTCTTTGGACATGAGTAGCGAAGTGTTTAGTCAAAACCTGCAACATATCTTCAGTTGATTGATACTTACCTTGACGGGGCTGCTGTTGTTGGTTTTGTTGATCCCTCCAACGAAAGTTCTGTTGGTCACGCCAGTTTGGCATGAAATTATGTGCATAGGGATCGTTCCTAGGCCTTTGCTGTTGTGGTTATCCATAACCCATTGCGTTCACCTCAGCATCGTTATCCTGGACTTGTGGACACATGTCCGTTGGATGATATGGGTCAGCACAAACTCTACAAGCCTTGAGTTGCTGTGGAGTTCCCATAAGTGTTAGTCTCTTCACCATTTCCTTCAACTCCGCGAGCTCGGTGGAAATCTCGCTCTTCCCGGAACTCACAGCATGAACTCCTTTCTTAGCCGGGGTCCTTCCAAAGTTCCGAGTACCTTCCGCTAGTTCCTGTATCTTTTCCAAAGCAAGGTCAGGAGTAGAGTTAAGAATATTACCTCCGCAAGCCGCATCGACGATCCTCCTTTCATTGTCTAGCAAGCCATTGTACAAGTACAAGACTAGATCTTGAGTTGAATATCCGTGAAAAGGACAACTGGATCGGAGGCGTGCAAACCTTTCGAAGTACTCGTAGAGAGTTTCGTTCGCCTCTTGCTCGATGTTGCTTATAGCTTTCTTCAAGCTATTGGCTTTCTTGGCTGGAAAGTATTTCTCCAAAAACGCCTTGTGAAGGTTCTCCCAAGTGTTGATACTCCCAGATGGAAGGTGGTAATACCAATCATCCGCAGAATCTTTGAGTGTGAAGCCGAATGCCCTCATCTTGATTTGTTCTTCGGCAATGTTGTCCGGCTTCATGCTCATACACACGGTATGAAACTTCCCAAGGTGCTTGATGGGGTCTTCACCACTTAGCCCATGGAAGGATGGAAGCAAGTGAATGAGGCCCGACTTGAGCTCAAAGTTGACTCCTTCCCCTAAAGCCGGTATAGTGACCGCAAGAGGGTTTTGAGCCAAGGTGGACTGCGTGAGTTGACGAAGTGTACGGTCATCCATCTCTTGTTGAAGTTGTTGTTGTCTTTGTTTCCGGATGTGCGTCCTCTCAATTTTTGGATCAAAAGAAGCAAAGCCGGAGTTAGTAGCACGGGTTTGAACCATAAAAATGGTTCAAACTAATAATCAATAATAACAATTAAACACTAAAACTCCCCGTCAATGGCGCCATCTATTGACTGGAGGTATGGTCGTCTATACCCAATCAAAAGTAAATCCCGACTTAGCACTAAAGACAAGTATAGTGGTTAAGTAAGGGTCGAACCCAAGAGAGTTAAGGTGTTTTAGATGCAATTATCGATTATAGTAACAAGTAACAGGGGGGTTGGTTGAATTGATGCATACAAAAACTTATGAAAACGATTAATACGACAAGTAAGACAAATGATGGGTAAATCTACACTAGGTTGATTCTAAGCATGCAATTGCTACTTTGGTGAGTTCCTTTTACAAGTTTTCAAGTAATCTCCCGTCTCGATCATATATATGTGTTGAGCCGACCGGCATCAACACAACTTAACAGGTTAGTGTTCCGTAAACCTACAAGAACAAATAACAAGTCAGCTTTCAAACAAAGACTAAGGGATATAAAGAGAAGATTAAAACCGTTAAACTTATCTTTATCTTTGTGTTCCTTTTCTTTAAGTAATTACAACCCGTTATTACTTAAAGTTGCTACTAGATTAAAGACCCGAACCCGAAACCTATTAATCCTAGTTATTCACATGCACTTTAGAACCTAAGGTCATCAATCTCAAGCAATAGTAAACATGCAATTAGACAATGGAGATCAAGGAAACACAAAGCATTACTGAATGAAAACTTATATTAAAAAGAACTTACAACCAAAGTAACAACGCAGCTTCAAATCAACCCAATGTAGCAAGGGAGTTAACAACTCATTACAAAGGTAGCAAGATAATCTAAGTGGATAATTTATTGGATAACAAGATGGATGATTCTAGCAATCAACCAAGGACTATTTATACTACAAAAGACACTAAATGGGAGTAAATGGCCGGCCTAAAATAGCCACCTTTAATGCCATAAAGGTGGTGTAAACAGCCGGAGTAAAGCTTCTGACGTTAAACCGCAAGGACGGCCTTCAGTTTCGCAGGGGCGGTGAAGGCAAAAACGCTTGATCTTCTTCATGGCCGCAGGGGCGGCTAGGCAATTCTGCTCGGGCGGATCTTCAATGCTCTTCAAACGTCTGACCCTCGGACTTCCTTACGTTTCTGATGCCAAGCTGCCGGGGCATCCCTATGTCAACGTAGGGGCGGTGACACAACCTCTTCGTCTTCCATCTCCCAGGTTGAGGCGCAGGCAAGGGCACAGTGGAAGGCGCAGGGGAGCTGGTCTTCGTTTCTTCAAGGCAAGTCACCGCAGGGGCGCCAGGGAGTGGCGTAGGGGTGGTGACACACTTCATGGCCGGTGCTGGCGAAGGCGCAGGGGGCGCTCTGGTGTAAGGCGTCACCCGCAGGGGCGGTGACAAGGCTCCGCTGGAGCGGTCAGGCAACAGAAGCTTTGCTTCGTGAACGATCTTCACTCCTAAGTGCTTATAACTCCTTCCTTAGCTTCTTTTAGTCTTCTTCTTCTGGACCAAGGAGTTAGTAGCATAAACCGACACAAATGCAATAAAAAGACTCTAAAAACTATCCTAAATGATAGTGATTCCATCACCTATCATCTATCCCTAGCTGCGTGGCTATGTGAGTTGATAACACGATTTATGACTTAGGTTTAGGTAATCACTTAGATAGATTTCTCACTCATTCATGCATGATCTAGCATTAGTTCACGACGTTTGCACTTAAATCATGTATTTTGTCGAGATAGACGTCTATGCGGACTTTTGCTTGCTTTATAGGTATTTTGGGAGATTTAGGAGCTTAATCGATGCACTCGAGAGTCACTCCTCGAGATGACACACTTTCGGACTTAGTGGAATGCAAGCTAAGGGCTAAGGAGGACTCATGGAACCTTGCCAACACAAGCCATGCACCAAATCGAAGCTTAATGAACCAAGGCAACGCTGAAGCACCAAACCACGGTTCACTGAAGGTCCACGGCCGTGGAACCAACCGTGGTTTTTGCCAGACGGTTGTGACAGCTGTGCCACGATCTCATGGCTCACTCTAGCAAGGTTGTAGTAAAAAAGTGGTCCTGCAAGGCTGAGAGAAGGCATCTTGGAGCAGCCATCCATTATCCTCTATCATCCAATCAAAACACTCTCAACAAGAAGATTCTCTTGGAGAAGCTACCATTGAAGGAGGAAGAAGAGCTCTATTGGAGAAGAGTAGAAGAACACACCATTGCTAAACTTTGATAGCTTTTGTAGTGAAGAATTTCGGAATCGATTTCTAGAGTTGTATGAACCATTTAAACCTTCTTTTGGAAGGGTTGTGAGACATTCTAATCTTACTTTCAGCTTGGTTTTGTTTGCTTCAATTTCTCATCTCTTTCTCTTCATTATCTTGCAAATGGAAGCTATGATTTTATGTTTGATGATTTCGATTGTTATCATGCATGTTGTAGGCTAAATAGATGCGATTCTAGGGTGAGGAAAGGATGGTTGTGGCTAGGACTATGATAGGATGGACTTAGATTTACCCTTGGAAGAGTCACTCACTTGAACGAAACCTCTGTTAGGGTCCACGGTTTGTTCTTGCCAGTCCACGGCCGTGCACTTGGTAGAACAGCCCGTGATTCTCCCTGGTTCGATAGATCTAGCTTTAGATTGTTATAATGTTGAAATCCTAGTGTTTGTTGAGTTAAACTACCCTAGGGTGACCTAGTGTTAGCAACTAAGTATTAGAAGAGACCTACCCGGTGATTCTTACTCTTAGATTTCAAAGATGACAAACCCTAGGTAGTGGTGAGCCTCATAAGCCGCCATTGGACTAAGTGTGCTAGGATAGTTGTTTAGGACTTACCCTTCCGAGACTTACCCGGTGAAGAAAGGTTAGATCCCTAGGTGACAATCCGGTTTGTGTAGAATTCCATTCCTTAGATTCTTAGAGACTTACCCGGTGATAAGATCTTAGGAACGGACTAGTGGACCATGAGACCTACCCGGTGATTGATCCCAATCTAGAAACACTCACTCCCAACTCATCATAGTTAATCCAAGGAATGATTAGATAGCTTGAGTCCTACGCCATAACCGGAACTTCCAACCCCTAGAATCCGCTTTTCTCTTTTGATCTCGTATCCCGTTTTAGCTTGTTTGTTTGTTTTGATTTGTTGGTTTAGTTGATTGTTCATTTTGCATGATTCGTGATCCTTGATTGATTACCTAAAAACCCAACCAAAAACATTTAGATTTTCATTTCTTTATTCCCTTCTCTTTTCTAAGGCTTAGATTTTCACTAGACTTGATCACTAATCAAATCAATCTCACCTTAGTCTTTGTGTTCGACCTCGGAATACTATCCCTACTACAAACGTCCCGTACACTGCGGGTTCGCTAGGAGTTAGGAGAGATATAACGAGTATAAATTTAAAACCTATAGCGTATCACACACATCCTGAGCGTAATAAGTTTTTGGCGCCGTTGCCGGGGACTAGGTCTAGATTGAGTCTATTTTGTGATTGTTTATAGTGTAGATCTTTCTTGTTGCTTTTGATCTCTCTTTGGTTTGTGTCTTTGCTTTTTAGGACATCTCTTACTCTTTAGGTGTATGCGAAGATCTCGTGGCAAGGATTTAGCTCCATTCGATCCCGAACCGGAGAAAACCCTTAGATCTAGATCCAAGAGCATTAAAAAGGGAAAAGAGATGGCCGGAAGAGATCTCCAAGCTGAATTGGATGAGGCTTTAGAGCAAATAAGGCTAAGAGATGAGCTCTTGGAGGAAGAAAGGAGACTTGCCAATGAGAGGCAAGAAGCAACTAGGAGGGAGATTGATGAGATTAGGCAAGCCCTTGTACAAGCAGAGCTTAATCGTCAACAACCTCCACCTCCCCCACCACAACCGCAGCCGGCGGCGAATGTTAGGGTTGTGCCCATTGCAATTGAAGAGCCACAAACATTAGGGAGACGTATGGATCCGGCAGAAAGAGCACACCGTCCGGGTGTGAACTTAGGAGATCCCGCAACCCACAACTACGAGCTCCGCCCTCAAGTTTTACAAATGATCCGGCATAATCAATTTGGAGGGATGGAAGGAGAGTCTCCTCATCAACACTTGATGAACTATGAGATTTTGATGGAGACTCTTAGACCACCAAGATTGGAGAGCAACAACCATAAGCTTAGGGCTTTTTCCTTCTCTCTTAAGGATAAAGCCTTGGCTTGGTATCAATCTATTCCACAAGGGCGAGTTAGTACTTGGGAGGAGATGACAACCGAGTTTTTGACTAAGTTCTTCCCACCTTCCAAGACTACCGAGTTAAGAGGGAAGATAAATGCCTTCGTGATGAAGGATAGAGAGAGTTTATTCAAGTCTTGGGAGAGGTTCAAAGATCTCCTCCTAGATTGTCCACACCATGGTATACCAAAAATTGAGCTATTGGAGATCTACTTCAAAGGACTTGATGAAGATAGCCAATTCAAGCTCCAATCTCTTTCCGGTGGGACTTTCATGGAAAAGCATATGGATGAAGCTTGGGAGTTTGTGGAGAAACAAGCTCTAGTGATTGAGAAATACTCCCATAGGAAGAGTGAAGGGAGAAAGGCGGGAGCATATGAGGTGAGTGAAGTCACCATGAGCAACTTTAAGCTTGATGCCATCAATAATGAATTGAAGTCCTTGAGAGAGTTGTGTGCTACAACTTTGAAGAACCAAGCCACTCCTCAAGTGCAAGTGCAAGCAAACTTGTCTTCCAAGGAGGAAGATTTGAATTACATGGGAAAGGGCAATCATAACAACTACCAAGGCCCAAGGAACTTCAACAACAACCGGCAATTCAACAATTACCGGCCCAACCATAACCATCCCGGGTTTTCCTACTCTAACCCGGATGGAGCCTTGAACCCTCCCGCTTCCACAAGCACAACTCCACCACCAAAAGCTTCACAAGAACCTCCACCCGGATTTACTCAACCTCCAAAGGATAGGACCGAAATGATGTTTGAGCAATTGCTTGGAAGGTTGAGTGGTCTTGAGAGCACGGTGACTTCCATCTATAAGGCTCAAAAGGTGTTGGAAGCACAAGTGTTCCAAAAGGCTGGTGAAGCCCATAGAGATCCAGGAAAGCTTCCCCGATGGACCGAAGACAACCCAAGAGGCCAAGTGTTGGCCATTACAACGAGGAATGGGTTGAATATGAAGGATCCTTTGCCCAAGGAGAATGCTAAGGGAAAGCAAGTAGTGATAGAGGAAGAGATAGTGCAAGAAGATGGAGGCAAGAGCAAGGATGATGAGCCAACTTATGTGGCACCGCCTCCATACAAGCCGCCACTACCGTTCCCTCAATCACGAGCAAGGGCTCGTTTAGACAATCACTTTGGTAAATTCCTTGAACTTATGTCTAAATTGCATATTAATATTCCGTTCATGGATGCTATCTTAGGTATGCCGGCATATGGCAAGTTCTTGAAGGAGATACTCTCCAACAAAAGGAAGTTGGAGGAGTATGGGGAAGTAAGGATGACTAAGAGGTCCTCGGAGTTGATTCAAACGATGAAGGAGGAAATGCCTCCTAAACTAAGAGATCCGGGTTCCTTTTGTGTCCCAATTGGAGTGGGAGAAGTGAAGTATGAAGCCCTTTGTGATCTTGGGGCAAGTGTAAGCATCATACCGCTTGCACTTTGCAACAAGGTCGGGTTGGGAGAGCCTAAACCGGTCAAGATGACCCTTTACATGGCGGACCGCTTTATTACTCACCCGGTTGGGATCTTAGAAGACATTCCGGTGCAACTAGGAAAGTTCTATGTGCCGATTGATTTTGTTGTTTTGGATATTCCGGCAGACTATCCGGTTCCCATCATCTTAGGAAGACCTTTCCTAGCCACTTCCGGATGCCTAGTGGATTGCAAGAATGGGATTCTCTCCTTCAACATTGGAGAAGAGAACATCAAGTTCAAGTTGTCCACAATGATGAAAGGGCCAACCCTTGATGAAGATGTGTTCAACATTGTCGAGCAAGAGGAGTCTAGAGAAGTTGTGAGCTCGATCTTGATCAAGGACCCCTTGGAGAAGGTTCTTACCTTAAGTTTGATGGAGGAAGGTTTTGAGGAGGCTTGCAATGAAGAGATCAAGGCCTTCGAAGCACTAGAAAAGGAGACAAGAGTTGAAATTGAAGACCACGAAGGCATGCTGAACACCTGTAGGTTCCACGGGCGTGGAATGTGTTCCACGGCCGTAGAACTCTCTGGAAAGCTCCAACGAGCAAGCTTGGCAACTTCCACGGCCGTGGATGTGGAGCCAATCGTGGATCCAACCGTGGTTCCCCCAGAAGCAACCCTCATTGATGATCAAGCTTCAAGGAGCCTTGAAGGGTCTTCATTTGCTTTGGATTCATCTCATCCAACGTTATTTGGATCGTCTCCACTCGACAAAGGTCCTCCTAAACTTGAACTCAAACCCCTTCCCTCTCATTTGAAGTATGCTTTCCTTGGTGATAATTCTACATATCCGGTGATTGTGAATGCATGCTTGAATGATGATGAACTTGCTAAGTTGTTGCATGAGCTAAGATTGCATAGGAAAGCCATTGGCTATACTATTGATGATTTAGTTGGCATTAAGCCCTCTTTGTGCATGCATAAGATATTGATGGAAGATGACCATAAACCCTCTATTGAACATCAAAGAAGATTGAATCCTATAATGAAAGAGGTGGTTAAGAAAGAGATCATTAAGTTGCTAGATGCGGGGATTATCTACCCTATCTCGGATAGTAAGTGGGTTAGTCCCATTCATGTAGTTCGTAAGAAGGGTGGGATGACCGTAATAACTAATGAGAACAACGAACTAATCCCAACTAGGACGGTTACGGGATGGAGGATGTGTATTGACTATAGGAAATTGAACATGGCCTCTAGGAAAGATCACTTCCCTCTTCCTTTCATTGACCAAATTCTAGAGAGGTTAGCTCAACATTCTCACTTTTGCTACCTAGGAGATCCCGCAACCCACAACTACGAGCTCCGCCCTCAAGTTTTACAAATGATCCGGCATAATCAATTTGGAGGGATGGAAGGAGAGTCTCCTCATCAACACTTGATGAACTATGAGATTTTGATGGAGACTCTTAGACCACCAAGATTGGAGAGCAACAACCATAAGCTTAGGGCTTTTTCCTTCTCTCTTAAGGATAAAGCCTTGGCTTGGTATCAATCTATTCCACAAGGGCGAGTTAGTACTTGGGAGGAGATGACAACCGAGTTTTTGACTAAGTTCTTCCCACCTTCCAAGACTACCGAGTTAAGAGGGAAGATAAATGCCTTCGTGATGAAGGATAGAGAGAGTTTATTCAAGTCTTGGGAGAGGTTCAAAGATCTCCTCCTAGATTGTCCACACCATGGTATACCAAAAATTGAGCTATTGGAGATCTACTTCAAAGGACTTGATGAAGATAGCCAATTCAAGCTCCAATCTCTTTCCGGTGGGACTTTCATGGAAAAGCATATGGATGAAGCTTGGGAGTTTGTGGAGAAACAAGCTCTAGTGATTGAGAAATACTCCCATAGGAAGAGTGAAGGGAGAAAGGCGGGAGCATATGAGGTGAGTGAAGTCACCATGAGCAACTTTAAGCTTGATGCCATCAATAATGAATTGAAGTCCTTGAGAGAGTTGTGTGCTACAACTTTGAAGAACCAAGCCACTCCTCAAGTGCAAGTGCAAGCAAACTTGTCTTCCAAGGAGGAAGATTTGAATTACATGGGAAAGGGCAATCATAACAACTACCAAGGCCCAAGGAACTTCAACAACAACCGGCAATTCAACAATTACCGGCCCAACCATAACCATCCCGGGTTTTCCTACTCTAACCCGGATGGAGCCTTGAACCCTCCCGCTTCCACAAGCACAACTCCACCACCAAAAGCTTCACAAGAACCTCCACCCGGATTTACTCAACCTCCAAAGGATAGGACCGAAATGATGTTTGAGCAATTGCTTGGAAGGTTGAGTGGTCTTGAGAGCACGGTGACTTCCATCTATAAGGCTCAAAAGGTGTTGGAAGCACAAGTGTTCCAAAAGGCTGGTGAAGCCCATAGAGATCCAGGAAAGCTTCCCCGATGGACCGAAGACAACCCAAGAGGCCAAGTGTTGGCCATTACAACGAGGAATGGGTTGAATATGAAGGATCCTTTGCCCAAGGAGAATGCTAAGGGAAAGCAAGTAGTGATAGAGGAAGAGATAGTGCAAGAAGATGGAGGCAAGAGCAAGGATGATGAGCCAACTTATGTGGCACCGCCTCCATACAAGCCGCCACTACCGTTCCCTCAATCACGAGCAAGGGCTCGTTTAGACAATCACTTTGGTAAATTCCTTGAACTTATGTCTAAATTGCATATTAATATTCCGTTCATGGATGCTATCTTAGGTATGCCGGCATATGGCAAGTTCTTGAAGGAGATACTCTCCAACAAAAGGAAGTTGGAGGAGTATGGGGAAGTAAGGATGACTAAGAGGTCCTCGGAGTTGATTCAAACGATGAAGGAGGAAATGCCTCCTAAACTAAGAGATCCGGGTTCCTTTTGTGTCCCAATTGGAGTGGGAGAAGTGAAGTATGAAGCCCTTTGTGATCTTGGGGCAAGTGTAAGCATCATACCGCTTGCACTTTGCAACAAGGTCGGGTTGGGAGAGCCTAAACCGGTCAAGATGACCCTTTACATGGCGGACCGCTTTATTACTCACCCGGTTGGGATCTTAGAAGACATTCCGGTGCAACTAGGAAAGTTCTATGTGCCGATTGATTTTGTTGTTTTGGATATTCCGGCAGACTATCCGGTTCCCATCATCTTAGGAAGACCTTTCCTAGCCACTTCCGGATGCCTAGTGGATTGCAAGAATGGGATTCTCTCCTTCAACATTGGAGAAGAGAACATCAAGTTCAAGTTGTCCACAATGATGAAAGGGCCAACCCTTGATGAAGATGTGTTCAACATTGTCGAGCAAGAGGAGTCTAGAGAAGTTGTGAGCTCGATCTTGATCAAGGACCCCTTGGAGAAGGTTCTTACCTTAAGTTTGATGGAGGAAGGTTTTGAGGAGGCTTGCAATGAAGAGATCAAGGCCTTCGAAGCACTAGAAAAGGAGACAAGAGTTGAAATTGAAGACCACGAAGGCATGCTGAACACCTGTAGGTTCCACGGGCGTGGAATGTGTTCCACGGCCGTAGAACTCTCTGGAAAGCTCCAACGAGCAAGCTTGGCAACTTCCACGGCCGTGGATGTGGAGCCAATCGTGGATCCAACCGTGGTTCCCCCAGAAGCAACCCTCATTGATGATCAAGCTTCAAGGAGCCTTGAAGGGTCTTCATTTGCTTTGGATTCATCTCATCCAACGTTATTTGGATCGTCTCCACTCGACAAAGGTCCTCCTAAACTTGAACTCAAACCCCTTCCCTCTCATTTGAAGTATGCTTTCCTTGGTGATAATTCTACATATCCGGTGATTGTGAATGCATGCTTGAATGATGATGAACTTGCTAAGTTGTTGCATGAGCTAAGATTGCATAGGAAAGCCATTGGCTATACTATTGATGATTTAGTTGGCATTAAGCCCTCTTTGTGCATGCATAAGATATTGATGGAAGATGACCATAAACCCTCTATTGAACATCAAAGAAGATTGAATCCTATAATGAAAGAGGTGGTTAAGAAAGAGATCATTAAGTTGCTAGATGCGGGGATTATCTACCCTATCTCGGATAGTAAGTGGGTTAGTCCCATTCATGTAGTTCGTAAGAAGGGTGGGATGACCGTAATAACTAATGAGAACAACGAACTAATCCCAACTAGGACGGTTACGGGATGGAGGATGTGTATTGACTATAGGAAATTGAACATGGCCTCTAGGAAAGATCACTTCCCTCTTCCTTTCATTGACCAAATTCTAGAGAGGTTAGCTCAACATTCTCACTTTTGCTACCTAGGAGATCCCGCAACCCACAACTACGAGCTCCGCCCTCAAGTTTTACAAATGATCCGGCATAATCAATTTGGAGGGATGGAAGGAGAGTCTCCTCATCAACACTTGATGAACTATGAGATTTTGATGGAGACTCTTAGACCACCAAGATTGGAGAGCAACAACCATAAGCTTAGGGCTTTTTCCTTCTCTCTTAAGGATAAAGCCTTGGCTTGGTATCAATCTATTCCACAAGGGCGAGTTAGTACTTGGGAGGAGATGACAACCGAGTTTTTGACTAAGTTCTTCCCACCTTCCAAGACTACCGAGTTAAGAGGGAAGATAAATGCCTTCGTGATGAAGGATAGAGAGAGTTTATTCAAGTCTTGGGAGAGGTTCAAAGATCTCCTCCTAGATTGTCCACACCATGGTATACCAAAAATTGAGCTATTGGAGATCTACTTCAAAGGACTTGATGAAGATAGCCAATTCAAGCTCCAATCTCTTTCCGGTGGGACTTTCATGGAAAAGCATATGGATGAAGCTTGGGAGTTTGTGGAGAAACAAGCTCTAGTGATTGAGAAATACTCCCATAGGAAGAGTGAAGGGAGAAAGGCGGGAGCATATGAGGTGAGTGAAGTCACCATGAGCAACTTTAAGCTTGATGCCATCAATAATGAATTGAAGTCCTTGAGAGAGTTGTGTGCTACAACTTTGAAGAACCAAGCCACTCCTCAAGTGCAAGTGCAAGCAAACTTGTCTTCCAAGGAGGAAGATTTGAATTACATGGGAAAGGGCAATCATAACAACTACCAAGGCCCAAGGAACTTCAACAACAACCGGCAATTCAACAATTACCGGCCCAACCATAACCATCCCGGGTTTTCCTACTCTAACCCGGATGGAGCCTTGAACCCTCCCGCTTCCACAAGCACAACTCCACCACCAAAAGCTTCACAAGAACCTCCACCCGGATTTACTCAACCTCCAAAGGATAGGACCGAAATGATGTTTGAGCAATTGCTTGGAAGGTTGAGTGGTCTTGAGAGCACGGTGACTTCCATCTATAAGGCTCAAAAGGTGTTGGAAGCACAAGTGTTCCAAAAGGCTGGTGAAGCCCATAGAGATCCAGGAAAGCTTCCCCGATGGACCGAAGACAACCCAAGAGGCCAAGTGTTGGCCATTACAACGAGGAATGGGTTGAATATGAAGGATCCTTTGCCCAAGGAGAATGCTAAGGGAAAGCAAGTAGTGATAGAGGAAGAGATAGTGCAAGAAGATGGAGGCAAGAGCAAGGATGATGAGCCAACTTATGTGGCACCGCCTCCATACAAGCCGCCACTACCGTTCCCTCAATCACGAGCAAGGGCTCGTTTAGACAATCACTTTGGTAAATTCCTTGAACTTATGTCTAAATTGCATATTAATATTCCGTTCATGGATGCTATCTTAGGTATGCCGGCATATGGCAAGTTCTTGAAGGAGATACTCTCCAACAAAAGGAAGTTGGAGGAGTATGGGGAAGTAAGGATGACTAAGAGGTCCTCGGAGTTGATTCAAACGATGAAGGAGGAAATGCCTCCTAAACTAAGAGATCCGGGTTCCTTTTGTGTCCCAATTGGAGTGGGAGAAGTGAAGTATGAAGCCCTTTGTGATCTTGGGGCAAGTGTAAGCATCATACCGCTTGCACTTTGCAACAAGGTCGGGTTGGGAGAGCCTAAACCGGTCAAGATGACCCTTTACATGGCGGACCGCTTTATTACTCACCCGGTTGGGATCTTAGAAGACATTCCGGTGCAACTAGGAAAGTTCTATGTGCCGATTGATTTTGTTGTTTTGGATATTCCGGCAGACTATCCGGTTCCCATCATCTTAGGAAGACCTTTCCTAGCCACTTCCGGATGCCTAGTGGATTGCAAGAATGGGATTCTCTCCTTCAACATTGGAGAAGAGAACATCAAGTTCAAGTTGTCCACAATGATGAAAGGGCCAACCCTTGATGAAGATGTGTTCAACATTGTCGAGCAAGAGGAGTCTAGAGAAGTTGTGAGCTCGATCTTGATCAAGGACCCCTTGGAGAAGGTTCTTACCTTAAGTTTGATGGAGGAAGGTTTTGAGGAGGCTTGCAATGAAGAGATCAAGGCCTTCGAAGCACTAGAAAAGGAGACAAGAGTTGAAATTGAAGACCACGAAGGCATGCTGAACACCTGTAGGTTCCACGGGCGTGGAATGTGTTCCACGGCCGTAGAACTCTCTGGAAAGCTCCAACGAGCAAGCTTGGCAACTTCCACGGCCGTGGATGTGGAGCCAATCGTGGATCCAACCGTGGTTCCCCCAGAAGCAACCCTCATTGATGATCAAGCTTCAAGGAGCCTTGAAGGGTCTTCATTTGCTTTGGATTCATCTCATCCAACGTTATTTGGATCGTCTCCACTCGACAAAGGTCCTCCTAAACTTGAACTCAAACCCCTTCCCTCTCATTTGAAGTATGCTTTCCTTGGTGATAATTCTACATATCCGGTGATTGTGAATGCATGCTTGAATGATGATGAACTTGCTAAGTTGTTGCATGAGCTAAGATTGCATAGGAAAGCCATTGGCTATACTATTGATGATTTAGTTGGCATTAAGCCCTCTTTGTGCATGCATAAGATATTGATGGAAGATGACCATAAACCCTCTATTGAACATCAAAGAAGATTGAATCCTATAATGAAAGAGGTGGTTAAGAAAGAGATCATTAAGTTGCTAGATGCGGGGATTATCTACCCTATCTCGGATAGTAAGTGGGTTAGTCCCATTCATGTAGTTCGTAAGAAGGGTGGGATGACCGTAATAACTAATGAGAACAACGAACTAATCCCAACTAGGACGGTTACGGGATGGAGGATGTGTATTGACTATAGGAAATTGAACATGGCCTCTAGGAAAGATCACTTCCCTCTTCCTTTCATTGACCAAATTCTAGAGAGGTTAGCTCAACATTCTCACTTTTGCTACCTAGATGGTTATAGCGGATTCTTCCAAATCCCTATCCACCCCAATGACCAAGAGAAAACCACCTTTACATGTCCATGGGGAACTTTTGCATATAGGAGGATGCCATTTGGGTTGTGTAATGCACCCGCCACCTTCCAAAGGTGTATGATGGCTATCTTTTCGGAATACATTGAGAATATCATGGAAGTGTTTATGGATGATTTATCTGTTTATGGTTCTTCCTTTGATAATTGCTTAGCTAACTTATCATTAGTATTGAAAAGATGTGAGGAGACAAATCTTGTCTTAAATTGGGAAAAATGCCTCTTCATGGTAAGTGAAGGTATTGTGTTGGGACACTTGGTGTCCAACCGTGGCATTGAGGTTGATAGGGCCAAGATTGAAACAATAGAGAAGTTGCCACCACCTACCTCGGTGAAAGGGGTAAGGAGTTTCTTAGGGCATGCCGGTTTCTACCGGAGGTTTATTAAAGACTTCTCTAAAATTTCTAAGCCTCTTACTAACCTACTAATGAAAGATGTTGAGTTTGTTCTCTCCAAGGATTGCCTTGAGGCTTTTTGTAGGTTGAAGAACGCCTTGATCTCCGCACCTATCATGCAACCTCCGGATTGGAGTCTACCGTTTGAGATCATGTGTGATGCAAGTGATGTAGCCGTTGGGGCTGTTTTGGGGCAAATGAAAGATGGGCGCACACATGCCATTTATTATGCTAGCAAGACGCTAGATGATGCCCAACTCAACTATGCTACCACCGAAAAGGAGTTACTAGCGGTTGTGTATGTATTTGAGAAGTTCCGCTCATATCTTGTTGGAGCAAAGGTCATTGTGTATACGGATCATGCTGCGATCCGTTATCTACTTACCAAGAAGGATGCCAAACCTAGGTTGATTCGGTGGATTCTTCTTCTTCAAGAGTTTGATTTGGAAATCCGGGACAAGAAGGGGTCCGAGAATTCCGTGGCGGATCACCTTAGTAGACTCCCACCGTTAGAGCTTGAAAGAGATGACATCCCGATTGATGACTCATTCCGGGATGAGCAATTGCAAATGGTGGAGGAGTATTTGTTCCAAGTGTCTAGAGGAAGTGAGCCATGGTATGCCGACATTGTGAACTATCTTGTGTGTGAGGAAGTGCCTCCCGGATTGACATATACCCAAAGAAAAAAGTTCTTCAAAGATGTGAGGCACTACTATTGGAGTGAACCACTTTTGTTCAAGAGAGGGCCGGATGGAATGTTTAGAAGGTGCATACCGGAGGATGAGGTAGAGAGTGTGATCCGCCATTGTCATTCCTTGCCATGTGGAGGGCATGCTAGTTCCCACAAGACATGTGCAAAGGTGTTGCAATCGGGCTTCTTTTGGCCAAGCTTGTTTAAGGATGTGCAAAGCTTTGTGGTAGCTTGTGATGCTTGTCAAAGGACGGGCAACATCTCAAGGAGGAATAAGATGCCCTTGAACAACATACAAGAAGTGGAGATATTTGATGTGTGGGTTCATTGGACCATTCCCTTCTTCATGTGGCAACCTCTACATCCTATTGGCGGTTGACTATGTTTCAAGATGGGTGGAAGCAATCGCTTCTCCCACAAATGATTCCAAGGTTGTGGTGCGGTTCTTCAACCGAGTGATCTTTCCTAGGTTTGGAACACCAAGGGTGATCATAAGTGATGGAGGGAAGCACTTCACCAATAGGAACTTTGGAGCACTTTTGGCTAAGTATGGGGTGACTCATAAGGTGGCAACACCTTACCACCCCCAAACTAGTGGACAAGTGGAGATCTCCAACCGGGAGATAAAAGGGATACTTGAGAAGACGGTCTTTATAACGAGAAAAGATTGGGCTATGAAGCTCGATGATGCCTTGTGGGCATATAGAACCGCTTTCAAGACACCAATTGGCACCACTCCCTACAAGTTAGTTTATGCAAGTCTTGCCACCTTCCGGTAGAGATGGACCATAGAGCTTATTGGGCCATTAAGTGGTTAAATTTTGACCTCAAGGAGGCCGGAGAGAAGAGGTTGCTTGACTTGAACGCTCTTGAAGAAATCCGGTTGGATGCCTATGAAAATGCCCGGATCTACAAGGAGAGGACCAAACGTTGGCATGACAAGTGCCTCATCCCGAAGGAGTTGAGAGAAGGCGACCTTGTCCTTCTTTTCAACTCAAGGTTGCGGCTTTTCCCCAGAAAGCTAAAATCAAGATGGACCGGGTCATACGTGGTGAAGAAGATCTTCCCCCATGGAGCTATTGAGATAGGAGGGGAGCATTGTGGAGATTTCAAGGTGAATGGGCACCGTTTGAAGAAGTACATCCCGGGAGCTCCGGTGGACATGATTGCCCCACTTCACCTAGAATGAGACGCCCCCGAGTTTGGTCAAGCTAATGACCTTAAAGAAGCGCTTAATGAGAGGCAACCCATTGGTAACGTTTTTCCTTTTTCGTTTTGTTTTTGTTTTTGATTTTTCTGTTTTTGTGTGTTTTTGTGCTTTGTGTGTCCTAGAATCTTGGTAGCATTGGAAGCCTTGCATGGCATGTGAATGATGATGATGAACCCCTCATCAATTATGGGTGGAGCGGACGCGGAACTTGGACGTTTAGCGGTGCCTAGCGCGGGTCCCGACGCCTTGATGAACACTTAGAGCTCTCTACCATTATTGATAGGATCATCCACCATCAATCCACTTGAGTAATCCCAAATACCGAAGCGAACCATTTTTAGATTGTGAGAACCCTCTTTCACTCTTCTTTACTTGAATGCCACATTGGGGACAATGTGTTTCTAAGTATGGGGTGGGGTTCGCATGATCTTTTGCATGATTAGCATCTAGGGTAGTTTAACATTATCACATGTCTTGCATTGTATATACTCATTTCGAAATATCCAAAAATCAGAAAATTTAAAAAATTTTGTGCTTTCTAGGCTTGGATATGACCCTAATGATGAATCTTGTCTTGTGGATTGGCTATGGATGGCCTTATGTGTTAAACTTATGAATGGCATATGTGGACTTGAAGTACTTCTCTTGAATCCCATGAATGATTTGTGATCATGATGTTTGCCTAGAATGGATTGAGTATTGAAAGTCGAAATTACATGCTTAGTTCTTACACACCATCTAGGAATGAATGAGGCAATTCATCTTTCTCTACTTCTCATCTTGATCATGATGTTTGAGCACCTCAATTGATATAAATTTGACCTCTTTTGACCCATCCGGGAATAGGAGCATGTTAGTGTGTTGATTTGTGTGAAAAGCAAGTGTGGGGTGAAGATGTTGATGAAAGAATACCATGAATAAAATGCTGAATTTGTTGTGAAAGTGTAGACAAAAATATAGGTTTGGGGACATTGGTTTAAATGATAAGTAACTCGGCACATTTCACATGATCGGGTGTTGGTGCCTTGCCAAAGTCAAATAAACCGATAGTCCTAATGAGCTTTGGTATGTGTGCCCGGTGTGGATGCACCTCGAAAAATAGAAAAAGCTCGAGGATGGCTAATCACCAAGGTTTCGGCTTTTGTACACCAATGTCATTTGTTAACATGAAATATTGTGATATTTTAGGCACGTTTTCTAAGTGTATTTGATTCATATTGATAGTCTTTGATTTAGCATTGTTGCATTTGTGAGCTAGTTTGCCTATATTGTCAATATGGATGTCTACACTAGCTTTATGTTGATTATAGGTGATTGAGAGTCATTTCCGAACGAAATCGAGCAAAGAAGAGTTGATTGAGTATGTCCATGGATTAAGGGCATTATTAGGAGCAAAATGGAGTTCAACTTGAGGAATGCACGAGGCTAGGGAAGAATCACGTTCTTGCCCTAAACCACGCTCTAAAATACGGCCGTACTACAAACCACGTTTAGTTCCACGGCCGTGGAACCTAGCAAAAAGAGGCGTGGTGCATTCCAGTAACTATTACGGTCGTGGAATCCATGGTTCAAACCGTGATACTTTCCACGCTCTAAATTACGGTCGTGGAACCTTCCACGACCGTGATCTTGGCGATCTTTTTCGCCACATTTTGAAGCCACGATCTTTTGAAGATTGGGCCGGGCCGATATTTTATCTTGCCCTATAAAAAGACGGACGAAGCAAGATTCCGTCATCCCCGCTTAGACGCACTTTTGCGACCTCGCTTTAGACCTTGGCTTACACCTTTGCTTAGCGGCACAACCCTCGTTTGGAAGCATTTACATCTCATTGGAGATCGAAGTTCGTGCTTGGGATTTGCCCTAATCTCGCACTTTTGGTGGAGATTGTTATTGAGAATTCCGGATTGGCGGAAGATCGAAGCTTTTGGAAGATTGTTGCAAGAAGATTTCTCTTCTTGTTTAGGTTCGATTTAGAAGACGGATTGACATCCCGTTCTTCCTTCTTTCCTAAGATTGTGTTCGTTTGCCTTATTCTGAATCTATTGACAATATTCGTTCTTGATTGTGACTTTGAGATTGGTTTGAAGTTTATTGAAAGTTTTCGGAAGTCTTCGTCTTTCAATCTTTGAATTTGATATCAACATGACCGTTATTGGCTAAAAACCCTTAACAATTCTAAGGTGAAGGGTTGATAGTTGTGGCTTAGATGATGATAGATCGATCATAAACAGATTAGACCCTGAGAGTTTGAGAGAATCGTCGACGAACCCTAAATCACGGTTTGATCTTGAGTTCCACGGCCGTGGAGTCTCAAGATCTACCCGTAATTTCCCTTAAATCTACGAACCTGCTTTTACTTTAATCCAAAGTTAAAGATTTGCTTTAACTTAGTTTAGGCTTGCCTTGTCTAGGTTGTAGTGAAGCCTCAACAACCTCTACCTCGATTGTGAGTGTCACAACCGTAATCGGTTAAGTTAGTCTTGATCCTTGGATTAAAAGTTTGGGTATTTGACATTAATTCTTGCCTTTAGAACCTTTCTATATTAAAACCTCAACAACCTGTATAGAGAGTGTCTTGTAGGTGAGTCATATAAGGTTTTTGGAACTTCACCGTACGATTACCTTACATTAGTATACCTTTGCATATCTCAACTCTGTCTTTATATCATTAGTATATCTTGAATCGATTGCAAAAGCTGGATACCTGGATCTTTAGGATTGTTGTTTTCCCAATATTTGCAAAAACTCTCATATTCACTCGCTTGATAATCTGCAATTGAATTTGTTCCCACCCAAATCCCTGTGTTCGATACTCTGGAATTCTTGCTTAACTACGTCGATCCGTACACTGCGGGTTCGCTTGCTTGATTCTAGTTTTATAAATTTAAAGCTTATTTGCACACACCTTTAGGGGCGAACAAGTTTTTGGCGCCGTTGCCGGGGATTTGGTTTCGGCCGAATTCGGTAGCTGGTTGTCAAGCTTGGGAGCTTGCTCTCGTTATTTGATATTACTTTGAGTGCATGCGCAGGTCTAGGAACACCGAAGATCTCTTACCTCTTGATCAAGAGCTAGAGAAAACTTTAAGGCAAAAGCGCAAGGAAAAGAAGATGGCTGAAGGACACGAACGTGATCTTCAAGCGGAGTTGACGGAGAAGGAAGCTCAACTCCAATGGAATGAGACCCTCCGCCAGGATGAAATGGATCGTCATCAATCTCAAGTTAACAATCTACAAGACATGATCTTCCAGATGAGGATAGAGCTAAGCGACCTTAAGAATAAGGGAAGCAAGAAATCCTCAAGGAAAGCATCAAAGTCTAGAAGAAAAGGTCACTCATCCGCTGATGATAGTGATTCTTCCATGCCACCGTTAGAGAAGATTGATCCCACGATCAATGTGAATCCTTTCCATCCACGAGGAGCTGCCAATCGTCGTGTTCCACCAAGGAATGCGAGGATCGAACGTGTAGATGAAGAGCCAAGAACTCTTGGCCAGCGGATGGATCCAACACAACAACCACGCCGTTTGGGCGTGAACTTTGATGCTGATGACGTGCAAGGGTTTAGCTTCAACCCTCAAGTCATTACTCTTGTTCGCCAAAACCAATTTGGCGGAACAAGCGCTGAATCTCCACACCAACACTTGCAGAACTTTGAGTGTATGATGGAGACGATGAGACCGAAGAGCGCTACCACCAACAACTATAAGCTCAACCCCCTCTTCTTCTCCTTGAAGGGGAAAGCGTTGTCTTGGTATCAAGCTCTTCCTAGTGGGAAACTAGACACGTGGGAAGACCTTTCCGCGGAGTTCCTCACCAAATTCTTTCCGCCATCCAAAACGGCGGAACTTAGAGGTAAGATCAATGCATTTTCCATGAGATCTAACGAAAGTTTGTTTCAATCTTGGGAAAGGTTTCAGGATTTGCTCTTGGATTGCCCTCATCACAGCATATCCAAACTTGCATTGTTGGAGATCTACTACAAGGGGTTAGATGCGGGAACGCAATTCAACCTCCAATCCCTCTCATGTGGAACATTCATGGACATGAGAGAAGATGACGCTTGGGACTTCATTGAGAAGCAAGCAAGGGTCATAGAGAAGTATTCCCACCGGAAAGTGGAGGGAAATCGTGTGGAGCAAGGAGCAAAGCTCACACATGAAGCTCAAAATCAGATTTTCTCCCTCAACAATGAGATCAAAGAGTTGAAGGAGGCTATCAAGACCAACTTCCCAAAGCAACAAGGGAAGGATGTTGGTTATTTGGGCAACGACAATGGCGGCGATAACAATAACCGGAACAACAACCGGAATAACAATTGGAATGGAAACAACAACAACCGGAACAACAATTGGAACAACAATAGGGGTTCAAACAACAACAATTGGCGCTCCAATCAACAAAATTCCGGTAACTCTTATCCTTCCAACTCTAATTCACTAACTCCACCTTCCTCTTCCTCTACTCCTTTAAAAAGCAAGGGGCAATCATCTAATGGAGGAAACAATTCGGGAAAGGAGAAGCCCGATCCCATGTTGGAAACGATTTTGGGAAAGCTTCAAGGGTTGGAGAACCGCTTCATTAAGGTTGATGATCAAATTTCCAAGGTTGACAAAGCTCAAAAAGTTTTGGAAAACCAAATGTTCAACCATGCGGAGGAAGTTCCTAGGAATCAAGGGAAACTTCCAGGAAAGACGGAGGACAACCCTAAGGGAAGGGTTATGGCAATCACAACTAGGAGCGGAGTGACTACCACCGATCCGCAGCCTAAGTTCGTTGAAGTCTCCGTAGAAAAAGACAAGGAGAAAGAGAAGGGGAAGGAGAAGGAAGATGTCTACGTTCCTCCTTCAGCTTATAAACCTCCCCTACCATTCCCTCAATCTAGAGCGAGAGCGCACCTAGATAAACAATTTGGTAAGTTCATAGAACTCATGAGCAAGCTGCATATTAATATACCATTTATTGATGCTATTGTAGGTATGTCGGCTTATGGCAAGTTCTTGAAGGAGCTCCTCTCTAACAAGAGGAAGCTAGAAGACTTCGGAGAGGTTAAGATGAGTTCGGATTCTTCGGATCTCATCAAAACCATGAAGGAGAAAATGCCCCCAAAGCTAAAGGATCCGGGGTCATTTTACATTCCCATAGGAGTGGGAGATGTCACATACGATGCGTTATGTGACTTAGGAGCAAGTGTGAGCATCATACCACTTGCATTGTGTAGGAAGATCGGTTTAGGCGACCCTAAACCGGTTAAGATGACGTTGTACATGGCGGATCGATCCATCACTTGCCCCGTCGGTATTGTAGAAGACGTCCCGGTCTAGCTAGGTTAATTCTTTGTTCCCATTGATTTTGTCGTGCTTGACATTCCTGCAGATAGTCCGGTCCCGATCATACTCGGAAGACCGTTTCTTGCAACTTCCGGCTGCATAGTCGATTGCAAGAATGGTAGACTCGCTTTTGACATAGGCGAGGAGAAAGTAGAGTTCGTTCTTTCTACCCTAGTGAAGGAGCCAATCTTTGATGAGGATATTTTCGATATCCAAGATGAAGAGGGTTTGTCTAGGGAGGAGGTAAGTGCGATTCTCTTTAACGATCCTTTACAAAAGGTTATCACTATGAGTCTAACCAATGTAGGGGAAGAAGAAGAGTGCAATGAGGCAATTGAAGCCTTAGAAGCACAAGAAGAGATAGGTGAAGTGGAGTTTGAAAAACTCCACGATGAGGCAGAAAACGTGAGAATCCACGGTTATACCCGGTATTCCACGGCCGTGGATTTCACAACCAAAACTGTGCCTCACTCCAGGGAGTTATACGGTCGTGGAGAAGATGTGACAACGGTATTTCCCTTCCACGCCCTAAACCACGGCCGTGGAGGCCGTGAGGAACCCGTAATTTTGGGCGTGGAAACGAGTGATCGTGACACTTCTTCAACTTCTTCTGATTCTTCTCCCACACACTCATCACCCTTAGAAACTTCTAAGGAGACATCGGACGCTTCTCAAGGATCATTGGAAGCTCCGAAAACAATGGAACTCAAACCACTTCCTACTCATCTAAGGTACGCTTTTCTAGGATCTAATTCTACCTTTCCGGTTATTGTTAGTTCCGATCTAAGCATAGATGAACATAATCACCTCATGATTGTCCTTAGGAAACATAGGAAAGCTATAGGCTATACTATTGAGGACTTAGTAGGAATTAAACCCTCCCTATGCATGCATAAGATACTAATGGAGGAAGATTTTAGAACTTCAAGACAACCTCAAAGGCGGTTGAATCCGACCATGAAGGAGGTTGTCAAGAAGGAAATTCTCAAGCTTCTTGATGCAGGTATCATCTACCCTATCTCCGATAGTAAGTGGGTGAGTCCGGTCCAAGTAGTTCCGAAGAAGGGAGGAATGACGGTCATCACCAACAAAAACAACGAACTCATTCCTACCCGAACCGTGACTGGATGGCGGATGTGCATAGACTACCGCAAGCTCAACAATGCTACACGGAAGGATCATTTTCCATTTCCATTCATTGATCAAATGCTTGAAAGGTTAGCATAACATTCACATTTTTGCTATCTTGACGGTTATAGTGGTTTCTTTCAGATTCCGATACACCCGGATGATCAAGAAAAGACCACATTCACGTGCCCATGGGGTACGTTTGCTTATAGGAGAATGCCGTTCGGGCTTTGCAACGCCCCAGCCACCTTCCAACGGTGCATGATGGCCATCTTCTCCGAATACGTAGAGGAAATCATGGAAGTCTTCATGGACGACTTCTCCGTATACGGTTCCTCTTTTAACGATTGCCTTTCTAACCTTTCTCTTGTTTTGCAAAGGTGTGAAGACACTAACCTAGTTCTTAATTGGGAGAAGTGTCAATTTATGGTTAAGGAAGGAATTGTATTAGGCCACTTAGTCTCTAGTAGAGGGATAGAAGTAGACAAGGCTAAGATAGAGACCATAGAGAAGCTTCCTCCCCCAATTTCAGTGAAAGGGATAAGAAGTTTCCTAGGACATGCTGGATTTTATAGACGTTTCATTAAGGACTTTTCTAAGATATCAAAACCTCTCACTAATATATTGATGAAGGATGCGGTTTTTGAGTTTTCGCAGGAATATTCGGATGCGTTTAACACCATTCGGCAAGCTCTAATTTCAGCACCCATTATCCAACCCCCGGATTGGACTCTTCCCTTTGAGATTATGTGCGATGCTAGTGACGTAGCTATTGGAGCTGTTCTTGGATAACAAAAGGAAGGGGCAACCCATGCCATATACTATGCTAGCAAGACGCTAGATGAAGCGCAGCTCAACTACGCCACTACCGAAAAAGAGTTTTTAGCCATTGTCTATGCTATTGACAAGTTTCACTCTTATCTTGTAGGTGCAAAGGTGATTGTCTACACGGATCATGCTACGATCCGGTATCTCCTTGCGAAGAAAGATGCGAAGCCAAGGCTAATTAGATGGATTCTTCTCCTACAAGAATTCGATCTTGAGATCCGCGACAAGAAAGGTTCAGAAAATTCTGTTGCGGATCATTTGAGTCGCCTAACACATCTAGAGGACGACCATTTACCCATCGACGACTCCTTCCCGGACGAACACCTACACCTTATTGAGGAGTGCATCGATGTGATCTCCAAAGGTAACGAACCATGGTTTGCTAATTTTGTTAACTATTTGGTTTGTCAGGAGATGCCACCCGGACTATCCTACGCACAAAGGAAGAAGTTCTTTAAGGACGTCCGGGAATACTTTTGGAACGAACCTCTCCTCTTCAAGAGAGGTCCGGATGGCATCATTCGGCGATGTGTGCCGGAAGATGAGATGCAAAGTGTCATCCGTCATTGTCATTCACTACCTTGTGGAGGACACGCTAGTTCGAACAAGACTAGCGCAAAGGTATTGCAATCTGGATTCTTTTGGCCTACTTTGTTTAGAGATGTGCAATCCTTTGTTTCTTGCTGCGATGCTTGTCAAAGAACAGGCAATATCTCTAGGAGGAATGAGATGCCCCTCAACAACATCCAAGAGGTGGAGATTTTCGACGTTTGGGGAGTCGATTTCATGGGACCATTCCCATCCTCTTGTGGAAACCAATACATACTATTGGCGGTGGATTATGTTTCTAGATGGGTGGAAGCAATTGCCTCTCCCGCCAATGATGCCATGGTGGTGGTTAAGTTCTTCAACAAGACCATTTTCCCGCGATTTGGGACACCAAGGACGATCATTAGTGATGGAGGTTCTCACTTCATTGCCCGGTGCTTTGAAGCTCTTCTAGCTAAGTATGGGGTTACTCACAAGATCGCTACCCCTTACCATCCACAAACGAGTGGACAAGTTGAGATCTCAAATAGGGAGATCAAAGGAATTCTAGAGAAGACGGTTTCAAGGACTAGGAAGGATTGGTCCTTGAAGCTTGACGATGCATTGTGGGCATACCGGACTGCATACAAGACTCCCATAGGAACCACACCATACAACCTTGTTTATGGGAAGTCTTGTCACTTACCGGTAGAGTTGGAGCACAAAGCGTTTTGGGCTATCAAGTGGTTGAACTTCAGCATGAAAGAAGCGGGAGAGAAGCGTCTCCTAGACATCAATGAGCTGGATGAACTCCGCTTGAACGCTTATGAAAATGTAAAAATCTATAAGGAGAGAGCAAAGCGTTGGCATGATAAGCATATCATTCCAAAGGACTTCAAAGAAGGAGATCAAGTTCTCCTCTTCAATTCAAGGCTTCGCCTCTTTCCAGGTAAGCTTAAATCTCGTTGGACCGGACCTTTTCTAATTAAGCGTATTTTCCCCCATGGTGCAGTTGAAGTATGGGGTGAAGCGAGCGGAACTTTTAAGGTGAACGGCCAACGACTCAAGAAGTATACGCCGGAACTCCAAGCTGAGGAGTTCGCGCCTACCACACTCGAATAAGTGCGAGATTGGTCTAGCTACGGACCATAAACAAAGCGCTTCTTGGGAGGCAACCCAAGGTATTGCATTTTTGTTTTTGTTTTCGATTCATAGATTAGCTTAGTATAAACGTTTTTTGCTTTGTTTTTGCCTTCGATTTCTTCCGGTATGTCCGTGTTTTTGGATGTAGGAACGATGGAAAAGGGAAAGGGAAGGATAATGTCGAAGAAAAGTGATGAAAATTGGACTTTGGAGCTTTACAGAGGGTTCCACGGCCTAAACCACGGTCGTGACAGCTACAGTACCCATAATTTCCAAAAGCCTTTGAAAAATCACCAAAACCACGGTTCCGTACACTTCCACGGCCGTGGAACACCCCGACAGACCGTGATTTTCAAAAATTTTTCCTGTGACTATATAAGCCACATTCTTCACAAAAATCATTCCAAAAATCCCTCTTCCACGCCCTAATTGCCGAAATCCACGACCCTCTCTCAAATCCTCGTTTCCTAATCGTTTTCAACGATTCTTCTTCCTAAACTGAAGCATATTCAACCACAAACAAGATCCAAGCGACGAATCGAGCGGAAATTCACCAACGAACGCGCAATTCGGATTTTTCAATCCGAAAAATAGGTTTTTTTCTCTCTTCTTGATTCTTGCCGATTTGGTTCGTTTTTGTTAGAGATTTTTAGGAAGAACTGATTGAGATTGGAAGAAATTAGATTAGGACTGTCTGTTGTGGAGATTGATTGCTGATTTGCTGAGATTTGTGATTTTCTAAGACGAATCACAGTCTCTGGAGGAATTACGGCTGTGGTTTCCATAAGAACAGCCCGTAATTTTCAACAGAATGGACTTTGTAAGGAGAGTTTCGGGGAGGATCAAAGAGAAGAAGAATGATCAGAATAAGAAAAGGAAGGGTAATCCCTCCTCCTCCTCATCCTCTAGGGCACCACCACCCTCTTCCCCTTCACCTCCATCCTCACCTTCACCTCCATCCTCACCTCCTCACCCTAGAATCCCGACCATACACGACGATCATCTCGATGCACTCGAGAGGATCAAGGAGAGGCCAGTAATTGGCCCTAGATACTTGTTGTTGGAGGATCTAGCTCCTCTCAACATCGTTGATGATCTTACTTGGCTCTTGGATAGAGCCGGACTTATTGTCTTCTCGGCTATCCGAGAAGACGCCTATGAGGAGATTACACGGGAGGTTGTGACATCTTTTGAGCACAGCCATGTAGACAGGACCGTCTCTTTCCGTCTCATGGAAAGAGACTACCATTTGAGCATCCGTGAGTTTGGGACCATTTTCGGGTTTCAGGAGACCTTTAACCGTCACTTTCCTAGTGGCGTTTACGCCAAGGATTTGTGGGAGGAGGTAGCGATGATTTACGCTAGCGAGGACCGCTGGCAGCCCGCTGACACCAAGGCTAGGTTGATGTACCACCTAGCCTTGAAGATTGCTCATCGTGTTCTTTCGGAGTGTCTCTTCCCTAGGACGGAGACGCCCCAAAAGATCAAGACGGACGAGCTCTTTTTACTCTACTCCATGTTGTATGGATGCCGTGCTGATTGTGCTACTCTCTTGGCTGCTACTATGAGCAAGCTCAAGAATAAGAAGAAGGGCAACATAGGATATGGTGGGATAGTTACCCACATTGCTAGGAGCTTTGGTGTTGATTTTTCTGCTTGCACCCGTATACCGGCCGTACCTTTAGGGCTACATGCTTTCATGACTAGGGGTCTCATTTTCCCCACACATAGAGGTCCGCCTTATGCGGGCATGCCATGGGAGAGCAGGACGGGTAGGGGTATAGAGTGGCTACCGGAGTACTCCATTATGGCAAGATGCCATAATTGGAAGGAGACGTTCGCTGCCATGCATGCGAACAGGATAGCAGCTCCCCCATATGTCCCACCGCCAATTGTTGAGGAGGAGATGGGAGATCAGTTTGAGGGCGGAGGAGGAGCTGAGGAGGAGTTTGGCACGTTTCCGGATCAGCCGGAGGCGGCCCCCGATGCACCTAGACGTTCTCCACGTCCAGCTAGAGATTCAGGCTCGTCTTCTCGCCGCGCTAGCATGAGTGAGAGGCCTACGTGGATGACCACACCTCCTACATGGTATGGCGTTCCCCCTCCTTGGTCTACAGAGCAGACAGCAGCACCAGCACCACCACCAGCACCATCCGATGCTCCTGCATGGTATAGTCAGGCCCCGGGATGGTACGAGCAGATGCCGGATTAGGCTACCGGACTTTCAGAGAGAGTAGGAGCATTGGAGATCCGAGCCGATGCTAGAGACGGACGCCTAGACGACCTCGACCACATGATGAGAGACGTCTACCGCCAGCAGTTTGGGCGGTTCTATGATCCTAGCTTCTCTCCATTCCCGCCTCCACCAGCGCCGCAGTGATGAGGATTTGATGATTGACCGTTCGCTTTAGACATTCCACCACCACTTTGTGAGTTTCTTTTTCTTTTCTTCTTTTCTTTCTTTCTTTTGAACATTAGGGACAATGTTCGTCCTAAGTATGGGGTGGGATGTACTAAAAGTTTGTAATAACTCTTACTCACTATGCTTGCTTCTATTCGAGACTATTTGCATGTTCATTATATTGTTGCACGTTTCATTATTGCATTGCATGAAAAAGAACTAGAAAAACCCATAAAAATTGAAAAATTTTGAAAATTTTGTGCTTCTAATGAATTGAGATGATTTCTATGATAATCACTACTTGTGAATTGAGTTTGATGACAATTGCATGCTTAAAAGAATAGTGAATTGAAAAGAATTTGAATGAATGAATTTTACCTCTTTTGCAAGTTTTATAATGTGATGAATATTGTCTAAATCATGTTGAGAAATTGAAGTTGAAATCACACTATAAGTTCTTATACTTCTTGTTGAGATGATTAAGGCAATTCGATTTTTCTTTCTTCTTTCTTTGATCATTTTAGCTCCTCATTGAAATATTGACCTCCTTTACCTATCCGGGAATTTGGAGAAGTGAATGAAAAAGGCATGTTTGATGTGGGAGGGCCATGAGAGCAATTATTTGCAATCAAAAGAATAGAAAGGAATTCTAGGTTTGGGGAAGTTAATCATGATGATGAGTAACTCGGCACCATTCACATAGCCGGGTGTTTGTGTCTTGCCAAAGTCGGATTGAGCGATATTCCTAGCGGATTATGGTATGTGCGCTAAGGGTTTGAGGCATCTCATAAAAATTGAGAAACGCCAATCTCCTAGGCTTCGGTTTTTGTGCACCTCTATCCATAACTCCAAAAGTAAAGTCGAAAAATGAAAGGAAGAAGAGCGAAGCTCTAAGTTGAAGTGTTGCGGAAACCGCAAAAGAAGAAGAAGGGTAGTTGTCCACTTTCCCGGATTCATGCACCACATTCCTTAAAAGTTTCCTTCCCTTTCCACATTCTAGACCTTTTTTTGAAAGTCCTTAAGATCAAAAGAATGTTATATGACTTGGTGATCTAAATTGAAGTTTCTTATGATTGATTTTGATAATGTTTGAAGGTTATGATGCTTGTTTAGAAGTTTAATTGATTCATCAGTTTTCTTTGCTTTTTACTCTTTGGATAAGTGTATGAAAGTCTTATAAACAATTGAAGCAAGGTTTGAGAATGATCTATTCTTTAGAAGGCACATTCCTCCAAAAGAAGTATTGCTTTGAGAAGGTACACATATTTCATCCTAACTTTTGTTTAAAGCTTTTTGAAAGACCTTGCTTAGGGACAAGCAAGTGTTAAGTATGGGGTTATTTGTTAGCATGAAATATTGTGATATTTTAGGCACGTTTTCTAAGTGTATTTGATTCATATTGATAGTCTTTGATTTAGCATTGTTGCATTTGTGAGCTAGTTTGCCTATATTGTCAATATGGATGTCTGCACTAGCTTTATGTTGATTATAGGTGATTGAGAGTCATTTCCGAACGAAATCGAGCAAAGAAGAGTTGATTGAGTATGTCCATGGATTAAGGGCATTATTAGGAGCAAAATGGAGTTCAACTTGAGGAATGCACGAGGCTAGGGAAGAATCACGTTCTTGCCCTAAACCACGCTCTAAAATATGGCCGTACTACAAACCACGTTTAGTTCCACGGCCGTGGAACCTTGCAAAAAGAGGCGTGATGCATTCCAGTAACTATTACGGTCGTGGAATCCATGGTTCAAACCGTGATACTTTCCACGCTCTAAATTACGGTCGTGGAACCTTCCACGACCGTGATCTTGGCGATCTTTTTCGCCACATTTTGAAGCCACGATCTTTTGAAGATTGGGCCGGGCCGATATTTTATCTTGCCCTATAAAAAGACGGACGAAGCAAGATTCCGTCATCCCCGCTTAGACGCACTTTTGCGACCTCGCTTTAGACCTTGGCTTACGCCTTTGCTTAGCGGCACAACCCTCGTTTGGAAGCATTTACATCTCATTGGAGATCGAAGTTCGTGCTTGGGATTTGCCCTAATCTCGCACTTTTGGTGGAGATTGCTATTGAGAATTCCGGATTGGCGGAAGATCGAAGCTTTTGGAAGATTGTTGCAAGAAGATTTCTCTTCTTGTTTAGGTTCGATTTAGAAGACGGATTGACATCCCGTTCTTCCTTCTTTCCTAAGATTGTGTTTGTTTGCCTTATTCTGAATCTATTGACAATATTCGTTCTTGATTGTGACTTTGAGATTGGTTTGAAGTTTATTGAAAG
This sequence comes from Fagopyrum homotropicum, assembly GCA_033239125.1. Taxonomy (NCBI): domain Eukaryota; kingdom Viridiplantae; phylum Streptophyta; class Magnoliopsida; order Caryophyllales; family Polygonaceae; genus Fagopyrum; species Fagopyrum homotropicum. Next base: position 33,085,304 of record BSWB01000003.1, read on the forward strand.
TTTTCGGAAGTCTTCGTCTTTCAATCTTTGAATTTGATATCAACATGACCGTTATTAGCTAAAAACCCTTAACAATTCTAAGGTGAAGGGTTGATAGTTGTGGCTTAGATGATGATAGATCGATCATAAACAGATTAGACCCTGAGAGTTTGAGAGAATCGTCGACGAACCCTAAATCACGGTTTGATCTTGAGTTCCACGGCCGTGGAGTCTCAAGATCTACCCGTAATTTCCCTTAAATCTACGAACCTGCTTTTACTTTAATCCAAAGTTAAAGATTTGCTTTAACTTAGTTTAGGCTTGCCTTGTCTAGGTGGTAGTGAAGCCTCAACAACCTCTACCTCGATTGTGAGTGTCACAACCGTAATCGGTTAAGTTAGTCTTGATCCTTGGATTACAAGTTTGGGTATTTGACATTAATTCTTGCCTTTAGAACCTTTCTATATTGAAGCCTCAACAACCTGTATAGAGAGTGTCTTGTAGGTGAGTCATATAAGGTTTTTGGAACTTCACCGTACGATTACCTTACATTAGTATACCTTTGCATATCTCAACTCTGTCTTTATATCATTAGTATATCTTGAATCGATTGCCACAGCTGGATACGTGGATCTTTAGGATTGTTGTTTTCCCAATATTTGCAAAAACTCTCATATTCACTCGCTTGATAATCTGCAATTGAATTTGTTCCCACCCAAATCCCTGTGTTCGATACTCTGGAATTCTTGCTTAACTACGTCGATCCGTACACTGCGGGTTCGCTTGCTTGATTCTAGTTTTATAAATTTAAAGCTTATTTGCACACACCTTTAGGGGCCAACACCATTGTCTCAAAAATAAGTAAAGGAAAAAGAAAAGAAAGAAAAGATGGAGAAAATATACACTTGAGAGAAGTTGATCGAGGACAAAATTGTGGAGTTAGTTCCATTCCCGGATTAGCATCACATAGCCTAAGAAAAATACCCACCTAATCACAACGTTTCTTGGCCTTTTATTTCATAAGACCTTATGACCTATTTGCATGTTTGTAAGACTTAGTAATCTAGATTGGATATGCTCTTGATCATCTTGACTTCTTCATTTTTACATTTCATGCATGCTTTCGAGTTAAGTATAATTGTCTTTCCGTGCCTTCATTTATTCGATACATAATTGCTTGTCCGTTGCCATGAAATATGACTATGAAGGTGATCCAATAGTAGAAGCACAAACCCAAAAAGATTTTGCCATTTTTCTGCATACATAAATCATGTCATCTCTTAGTCTATAGTTGGGAATTTGCTCGGGGACGAGCAAACCTTAAGTATGGGGTATTTTTGATAACACGATTTATGACTTAGGTTTAGGTAATCACTTAGATAGATTTCTCACTCATTCATGCATGATCTAGCATTAGTTCGCGACGTTTGCACTTAAATCATGTATTTTGTCGAGATAGACGTCTATGCGGAATTTTGCTTGCTTTATAGGTATTTTGGGAGATTTAGGAGCTTAATCGTTGCACTCGAGAGTCACTCCTCGAGATGACACACTTTCGGACTCAGTGGAATGCAAGCTAAGGGCTAAGGAGGACTCATGGAACCTTGCCAACACAAGCCATGCACCAAATCGAAGCTTAATAAACCAAGGCAACGCTGAAGCACCAAACCACGGTTCACTGAAGGTCCACGGCCGTGGAACCAACCGTGGTTTTTGCCAGACGGTTGTGACAGCTGTGCCACGATCTCATGGCTCACTCTAGCAAGGTTGTAGTATAAAAGTGGTCCTGCAAGGTTGAGAGAAGGCATCTTGGAGCAGCCATCCATTATCCTCTATCATCCAATCAAAACACTCTCAACAAGAAGATTCTCTTGGAGAAGCTACCATTGAAGGGGGAAGAAGAGCTCTATTGGAGAAGAGTAGAAGAACACACCATTGCTAGACTTTGATAGCTTTTGTAGTGAAGAATTTCGGTTGTTATCATGCATGTTTTATGTTTGATGATTTCGATTGTTATCATGCATGTTGTAGGCTAAATAGATGCGATTCTAGGGTGAGGAAAGGATGGTTGTGGCTAGGACTATGATAGGATGGACTTAGATTTACCCTTGGATGAGTCACTCACTTGAACGAAACCTCTGTTAGGGTCCACGGTTTGTTCTTGCCAGTCCACGGCCGTGCACTTGGTAGAACAGCCCGTGATTCTCCCTAGTTCGATGGATCTAGCTTTAGATTGTTATAATGTTGAAATCCTAGTGTTTGTTGAGTTAAAACTACCCTAGGGTGACCTAGTGTTAGCAACTAAGTGTTAGAAGAGACCTACCCGGTGATTCTTACTCTTAGATTTCAAAGATGACAAACCCTAGGTAGTGGTGAGCCTCATAAGCCGCCATTGGACTAAGTGTGCTAGGCTAGTTGTTTAGGACTTACCCTTCCGAGACTTACCCGGTGAAGAAAGGTTAGATCCCTAGGTGACAATCCGGTTTGTGTAGAATTCCATTCCTTAGATTCTTAGAGACTTACCCGGTGATAAGATCTTAGGAACGGACTAGTGGACCATGAGACCTACCCGGTGATTGATCCCAATCTAGAAACACTCACTCCCAACTCATCATAGTTAATCCAAGGAATGATTAGATAGCTTGAGTCCTACGCCATAACCGGAACTTCCAACCCCTAGAATCCGCTTTTCTCTTTTGATCTCGTATCCCGTTTTAGCTTGTTTGTTTGTTTTGATTTGTTGGTTTAGTTGATTGTTCATTTTGCATGATTCGTGATCCTTGATTGATTACCTAAAAACCCAACCAAAAACATTTAGATTTTCATTTCTTTATTCCCTTCTCTTTTCTAAAGCTTAGATTTTCACTAGACTTGATCACTAATCAAATCAATCTCACCTTAGTCTTTGTGTTCGACCTCGGAATACTATCCCTACTACAAACGTCCCGTACACTGCGGGTTCACTAGGAGTTAGGAGAGATATAACGAGTATAAATTTAAAACCTATTGCGTATCACACACATCCTGAGCGTAACATGAGTAACCATGCCTCCATATCCTATGTTCCCGGCTCTCTTATTTTTCAGTTTACTCATGGTGGAGGCTAGGAGAGTGGCACAATCAGCGGGTCTACCATAGAGCATGCAATAGAGGAGAAAGAGCTCATCAGTCTTAATATTTTGGGGGGTCTCGGTCCTAGGAAAGAGACACTCAGAAAGGACCCTATGAGCTATCTTCAAGGGTAAGTGATAGATGAGCTTAGCCTTGGTGTCGGCCGGTTGCCAACGATCCTCACAAGCATAAATCATGGCAATCTCCTCCCAAAAGTCCTTAGGGTACACACCACTAGGAAATGTACCATTAAAACTCTCATGGAACCCAAAGAATGCTCCAAACTGAACAATGGAGAACTCGTAGTCTTGCTCCATTAGCCTAAAAGATACGGTTCGGTTCATGTGGCTATGCTCGAAGGAGGTGACAAACTCCCTAGTGATCTCCTCATAAGCGTCCTCTCTAATGGCGGAGAAGACAATCAGTCCGGCTCTATCCAAGACCCAAGTCAAATCATTCACTATGTTTAGAGGCTCAAGCTCCTCAAGGACTAAGTAACAAGGTCCTATGACCGGCCTCTTCTCGATTCTTTCTAAAGCTCCTAAGTAATCCTCATGGATGGTTGGGATTTTTGGAGAGGGTGGTGATGGTGGTTGGTTAGGAGGGGGTTGGGAAGAGGAAGAACCATCTCCCTTTTGCTTCTTATTCCTACTGGGACTTTCTCCTAAACATTTTCTCAACGACAGAAAAAATCACGGCATGTTCTTCCTTTTCCACGGCCGTGGAACTCCCAGAGACCGTGGTTTCTCTCTATTTCACTCAAATCTCAACAAATCCACACCAAACTCAGCAATCACAGTTCTAGGCTAATTCCAATTCCAATTCTATGCAGTTCTTCTAAATTCTTGCGAAAAAATAGACCCGAATTGACAAAGTAGGGAAAGTAGAGAAAAACCTAGGTTTTGGATCTTTAAAATCCAAATTCCCTCTACTTAGTGGATTTATCACTTGATTCGTTGCTTGGATCTTGTATAGGATTGAAAATGCTTCACTTTAGGCCAAAGAATCGCTTGAATCGGACTTCAAACAAAGAATTGCGAGTTGGGGAAGATTTTCGGTGATTAGGGCGTGGAAAGGGGCGTGGACTTTGGGTTTTGTGGTGTTTTTGTGAAGGAAGGTGGTTTTTATAGTGGCCCGTAATTTTTTTGAAAATCACGGTCACTCAGGGGTTTCCACGGCCGTGGAAATGTACGGAAGCCGTGGTTTTGATGAATTTTTGCCTATTTTGGAGAATTACGGTCACCTGTTACTTCCACGACCGTGGTTTAGGGCGTGGAAGTCTTTGTTGTGTGCCAACATCCAAGTTTCGTCAATTCCTTCCAACTTTTGCATCTTTCCTTTTGCCCAATCCTTATTCCTACATCCAAAAACATAACATACCGGAGGTATCGAGGGAAAAACAAAGAAAAAACAACTAAACTAAACTATATTAAGAAAGAAAAACAAAAATGATAGTGCAATACCTTGGGTTGCCTCCTATGAAGCGCTTGTTTTGGGTCCGTAGCTAGACCGTTCCTGTGCTTATTTGAGGGCAATCGGTGCGATTTCCTCAACCGGCAGCTCCGGTGAATACTTCATAAGGCGTTGGCCATTAACCTTGAAACTTCCGCTCTTTTCACCCCATACTTCAACTGTGCCCTGGGGAAAAACACGTTTGATTAGATAAGGTCCAGTCCAACGAGATTTAAGCTTACTTGGAAAGAGATGAAGTCTTGAATTGAAGAGGAGAACTTGATCTCCTTCTTTGAGATCCTTTGGAATGATATGCTTATCATGCCAACGCTTTGCCCTTTCTTTGTAGATCTTGTCATTTTCATAGGCGTTCAAGCAGAGTTCTTCAAGCTCATTGAGGTCTAAGAGGCGCTTCTCGCCTGCTTCCTTCATGCCGAAGTTCAACCACTTCACAGCCCAATACGCCTTTTGTTATAGCTCAACCGGGAGATGACAAGACTTCCCATACACAAGGTTGTATGGTGTTGTACCTATGGGAGTCTTATATGTAGTCTTATATCCCCATAATGCATCATCCAACTTCAAAGATCAATCCTTCCTCGTCTTTGAGACCGTCTTCTCAAGGATGCCTTTGATCTCTCTATTCGAAATCTCCACTTGTCCACTTGTTTGTGGATGGAAGGGGGTGGCGATCTTGTGAGTCACCCCATACTTAGCTAGTAGAGTTTTGAATTGTCGGGCAATGAAGTGAGAACCTCCGTCACTAATGATGGTCCGTGGTGTCCCAAACCTTGGGAAAATAGTTCTATTAAAGAACTTAACTACAACCATGGCATCATTAGTTGGAGAGGCAATAGCTTCAACCCATCTCGAAACATAATCTACAGCTAGAAGTATGTATTGATTTCCACAAGATGATGGGAAAGGTCCCATAAAGTCTACTCCCCAAACGTCAAAGATTTCCACCTCCTGAATGTTATTTAGAGGCATCTCGTTTCTTCTAGAGGTATTTCCTGTTCTTCGACAAGCATCACAACATGAAACAAAGGTTTGCACATCCTTAAACAAAGTAGGCCAAAATAATCCAGATTGTAATACCTTAGCGCTAGTTTTATTGAAACTAGCGTGTCCTCCACAAGGTAGTGAATGACAATGACAAATGACACTTTGCATTTCTTCTTCCGGCACACATCTCCTAATGATTCCGTCTGGACCTCTCTTGAATAGTAGAGGTTTATTCCAAAAGTATTGCCGGACATCCCTAAAGAACTTCTTCATTTGTGCATAGGATAATCCGGGAGGTATTTCCTGACAAACCAAATAGTTAACAAAATCAGCAAACCATGGTTCATTACCTCTTGATATCTTGTCGATGCACTCCTCAATGATGTGTAAGTGTTCGTCCAGAAAGAAGTCATCTATAGGTAGATCGTCGTCTTCAATGTGTGGTAGACGACTCAAATGATCCGCAACAGAATTTTCCGATCCTTTCTTGTCAAGGATCTCTAGATCGAATTCTTGTAGGAGAAGAATCCATCTAATCAGCCTTGGTTTCACATCCTTCTTGGCAAGTAAATACCGAATCGCAGCATGATCCGTGTATACCATCACCTTTGCACCTACAAGATAAGAACGAAACTTTTCAAAGGCATATACAATAGCTAAAAATTCCTTTTCAGTTGTGGCGTAGTTGAGCTGCGCTTCGTCTAGCGTCTTGCTAGCATAGTAGATAGCATGGGTTCAACCTTCCTTCTTTTGTCCTAGCACAGCTCCAACAGCTACGTCACTCACATCACACATAACCTCGAACGGGAGATTCCAGTCCGGAGGTTGGATAATCGGGGCTGAGATGAGAGCTTCCCGAGTCTTATAGAATGCATCTAAACAATCCTGCGAAAAGTCAAAAACTGCATCCTTCATCAATAGATTAGTAAGCGGTTTTGATATCTTAGAAAAGTCTTTCATAAAACGTCTATAGAATCCAGCATGTCCTAAAAACTTCTTATCCCCTTCACCGAAGATGGAGGAGGAAGTTTCTCTATGGTCTCTATCTTAGCCTTGTCTACCTCAATCCCTCTACTAGAGATTAAGTGTCCTAGCACAATACCTTCTTTTACCATGAATTGACACTTCTCCCAATTAAGAACTAGGTTAGTGTCTTCACACCTTTGCAACACAAGAGAGAGGTTAGATAGACAATTATCAAATGAAGAACCATAAACAGAAAAATCGTCCATAAAAACCTCCATTATCTCCTCAATGTACTCCGAGAAGATGACCATCATGCACCTTTGAAAGGTGGTTGGGGCGTTGCAAATCCTGAATGGCATCCGTCTATAGACAAACGTCCCCCATGGGCGCGTGAACGTGGTCTTCTCTTGATCGTCCGGATGGATCGGAATCTGGAAGAAACCACTATAATCGTCAAGATAACAGAAATATGAATGTTGTGCTAACCTCTCAAGCATTTGGTCAATGAATGGTAGCGGGAAGTGATCCTTCCTAGTTGCATTGTTCAGCTTGCGGTAATCAATGCACATCCTCCATCCCATGACGGTTCTTGTAGGAATGAGTTCATTGTTCTTGTTTGTTATAACCGTCATTCCTCCTTTCTTTGGAAAAACTTGAACGGGGCTCACCCACTTGCTATCCGAGATAGGATAGATGATACATGCGTCAAGTAACTTAAGAATCTCCTTCTTGACAACCTCCTTCATGATCGGATTTAACCGTCTTTGAGGTTGTCTCGAAGGCTTAAAATCTTCCTCCACTAGGATCTTATGCATGCATAATGATGGTTTAATTCCTACAAGATCCTCTATGGTGTATCCTAAAGCCTTTTTATGCTTCTTTAAAACAGTCATTAGCTTATCATGCTCATCTTCACTTAAATCGGAACTAACAATTACGGGAAAAGTAGAATTAGTTCCAAGAAATGCATACCGAAGATGTGTGGGAAGTGGCTTCAATTCCATTGCTATTGATGCTTTTGATGACTCTTGAGGAGTGTCCAATACTTCCTTAGAAGTCTCTAAGGGTGTCGAAGTGGTTGAAGAAGATTCAAGAGGATTTGTGGAAAGAACGTAATCATCCTTAGAAATCCCTTGAATTACGACACCACTGTTACTCCCACGGCCGTGGTTTAGGGCGTGGAAGTCAATTACGGCATCACTGGTAGTTCCACGGCCGTGGTTTTGGCCGTGTAACTTATTGGAGCTCTCTGAATAGCTGATTACGGTCATGTTGGGGGAAACCACGGCCGTGGAATAGTACGACGGGCCGTGATTCCTCACGTTTTCTGACCCATCATAGAGTTTTTCAAACTCTTCCTCATGCACTTCTTTTCGCTCCTCCAAGGCTTCAATCTCCTCATTGCAATCCTCTTCTTCTCCTTTCTCCATAATGCTCATGGTGATAACCTTTTGCAATGGATCCTTGAATAGAATCGAGCTCACTTCTTCTCTAGATGCTTCCTCATCATAAACATTGAACATGTCATCTCCAAGAGCTGGCTCTTTCACCAAAGTTGAGAGAACAAACTCAACCTTCTCTTCACCTATGTCAAACGCCAATCTAGCATTCTTGCAATCCACTATACAACCGGATGTTGCAAGAAACGGTCTTCCGAGTACGATCGGAACCGAACAATCTGCAGGAATGTCAAGCACTACAAAATCAATTGGAATGTAAAACTTACCGAGCTTGATTGGGACGTCCTCAATGACACCGACGGGACGAGTTATGGATCGATCCGCCATGTATAACGTCATCTTCACCGGTTTAGGTTCACCTAAACCGATCTTCCTACACAAAGCAAGTGGAATAATGCTCACACTTGCTCCCAAGTCACAAAGAGCATCACATGTGACTTCTCCTACTCCAATTGGAACGCAAAATGACCCCGGATCTCTCAGCTTTGGGGGCATCTTTTCAGTCATTGTTTTGATGAGCTCCGAAAATTCCGAACTCATCTTGACTTCTCCAAAGTCTTCTAGCTTCCTCTTGTTAGAGAGGAGCTCTTTCAAGAACTTCCCATAAGCGGGCATACCTACAATTGCATCAATGAAAGGTATATTAATATGCAGTTTGCTCATGAGTTCAATAAACTTACCGAATTGCTTGTCTAGGCGCGCTCTTGCTCTAGACTACGGGAATGGTAGGGTAGGTTTATAAGCTGGAGGAGGAACGTAGACATCTTCCTTCTCCTTCCCCTTATCTTTCTCCTTCTCAGCTGGGACTTCCACAAACTTGGGTTGCGGATCGGTGGTTGTAACGCCACTCCTAGTGGAGATAGCCATCACCCTTCCCTTTGGGTTGTCCTCCGTCTTCCCGGGAAGCTTTCCTTGATCCCTAGGAACTTCTTCAGCCTTGCTGAACATATGGTTTTCTAAAGATTTTTGAGCTTTATCAACCTTAGTTATGTAGCACTCTAGCCCTTGAAGCTTTCCTAGAATTGTCTCCAACATAGGATCGGGCTTCTACTTCTCCTTATTGTTCGAATCATTCGATGTTTGCCCCTGACTTTTCAAAGGGGTAGAAGAAGAAGGAGATGTTAGTAAATTTCAAAAATTTGAATAGGGATTACCGGAATTTTGTTGTTGTTGGTTAGAACGCCAATTGTTGTTGGAATTTCGGTTGTTGTTGTTGTTATTCTAATTATTGTTGTTCCAATTATTGTTTCGGTTGTTGTTCCGGTTCCCTTGGTGGTTGTTGTTGTTGCCTAAGTAGCCAACATCTTGCTCCTTCGGTTGTTGAAGGCCAGCTCTAATAATTTCCTTCAACTCCTTGATTTCGGTATTGAGGGAAAAGATTTGAGTTTGTGCAGCTTGTGTTAGCTTCACTCCCGGCTCAATCTTCCGGTGGGAATACTTCTCAATCACTTGGGCTTGCTTTTCAATGAAGTCCCAAGCATCATCCTCTCTCATGTCCATGAATGTACCACAAGAGAGAGATCGGAGGTTGAATTGTGTGTCCACATCCAACCCCTTGTAGTAAATCTCTAGCAACTTAATCTTTGAAATGCCATGGTGTGGGCAATCCAATAAGAGGTCCTGAAATCTTTCCCATGATTGAAACAAACTTTCATTAGTTTTCATAGAAAATGCATTAATCTTACCTCTCAACTCCACCGTCTTGGATGGCGGAAAGAACTTGGTGAGGAATTCCGAAGATAGATCCTCCCATGTGGCCAGCTTTGCAGCTAGAAGAGCTTGATACCAAGCCAAAGCTTTATCCTTCAAAGAAAAGAAAAACGGTTTGATTTTATAGTTATTGTTAGTAGCCCTTTTTGGCTTCAATGTTTCCATTAGAATCTCAAAATTCTATAAATGTTGGTGTGGAGATTCAGCACTAGTTTCACCAAATTGACTTTGGCGAACCATGGTAATAGCTTACGGGCTAAAGCTGAATTCCTGGATGTCCCCAGCTCCGAAATTCACACCTAGATGGCGTGGTTGCTGAATTGGATCCATTCTTTGCCCCAGAGTTCGAGGTTCATCCCCTCCATTAGCAACTCTCACATCTCCAGCTTGAATGTGAGGAACAACCGGTGGTCTTGGGTTGTTATGAACGGGGTGAATCACCGGATCGATTTCTTCAAGTTCCGGCATGTCCGGATCTTCATCATCGGATGAATCATCTCTAGTGGACGTAGTTGGTTTCTTGACCTTCTTCTTCTTCTTAGCATCATTCAGCTCCAACTTCATGTCCAACATCATAGCTTTGAGTTCATTAATTTGGAATTGATGACTCGTTGCCTCGTCCACACAAGCTTTCTCACTCAGCCTAAGTTGAAGTTGAGCTTCATCCAACTCAGCTTGGATATTTCTTTCATTGTTTTCGGCCATCTTTTTCTCTTTCAACTTCCTTTTTAAAGTTCTCTCAAGTTTTGGATCGAAAGGAACTAGATCTTTGGTAGATCTAGTCTTTCGCATATACCTAAAGAACCTGCAAAAATCACTCACAGAAAGATATCAACTAACAAGAGCAAAAGCTCCCAAGCTCGACAACCAAAAACCGGAAATGGTCTTGACCAACTTCCCGGCAACGGCGCCAAAAACTTGTTCGCCCTAAAGCGTGCGTGCAAATAAGTTTTTATTTAAAAAATAAGAATAAGATCAAGTGAACCCACAGTGTACGGATCGGCGTAGATTAACAAGTATTCCAGAGTATCGAACTTAGGGAATTGGTGAAACAAAACCAGTTTCAAGTAATCGAACAAGTAAGAATGTGGAAGCTTTGCAAATATTGGGGAAAACAGCAACCCTAAAGATCCAAGTATCAAATTGTGGCAATTGATTTAAGATATTCTATATAAGGATAGAGTTGAGAATTGCAAAGGTATGCTAAAGTAAGGTAATGTACGGTGAAGTTCCAAAACCCTATATGTCTAACCAAAAGACTCTCTCTATAAAGGTTGTTGAGGCTGCAGTATAGAAAGGATCTAAAGGTAAGAATTGATCTCAAATACCCATGCCCAAACCCAAGGAATCAAAGATAAGCCAAAACGGTTAAGGTTGTGACACTCGAAACCGAAATAGAGGATGTTGAGTCTCACTACTACCTAGGAAAGGCAAGTCAAGCCTAGGTTAAAGCAAATCTTTAACTTTGGATTAAAGAAAAAGAAAAGTTCGTAAAACAGTGAAAATCACGGCTAGATCTTGAGAACCACGGCCGTGGAACTCAAGAACAGACCGTGATTTAGGGTGTCGGCGAAGTTTCTCACACTCTCAGGGTCCAATCAAATTACAATCGATCTATCATCATCTAAGCCACAACTATCAACCCTTCACCTTAGAATTGCTAAAGGGTTTTAGCCAATAATCATCATAATGATATCAATATTCAAATTTAAAGAGAGAATTCATGAAACCCTTAAAAACTCGAATAAAACTCAAAGTCAATCTCAAATCCAAATAACAAAGCAATATGTTCAATCAGATTCAGAATATGGAATAAGAATCCTCACTATAATCTCAGGTAAATAAGGGAAAACGGTTGTCAATCGTTTCCGGAATCAAATCTAAGAAATCACCAACTTCCACCGCAAATAATCTTCAATCTTCCAAAACTATCGCCGTCAGCTTCGAAACCCTAAGCAAGGATAAGCACGGATAGCACCCGGTAAGCGGAGATACCGAAAACTCCTTTCTCTACTCCTTTTATAGAGTGAGGACGGGTTACGATAAAAGCCCATTTACTTTGATGATGTGGCAATTAAGATACGTCATAATATTTGCCAAGATCACGGTCATGTAGTACTTTCCACGGCCGTAATTTAGAGCGTGGAACCTGATTACGGTGCCATAGGATTTCCACGGCCGTGGTTTTGACCGTGTAACTCTCTAGAATGCTCGAAACTCTCTTCCACGTTCATGATGCCAAGTCCACGGCCGTGGTTTAGAGCGTGGACTTCAATCTCCTTCTCCACGGCCGTAATTCAGGGCGTGGACTTGCTTTTCCTCATTCTTTGCCTTTGTTTCGTGCAATCTTCCATCCATGCTCCTTCCTTAGCCTTTCTAATACATCTCCTTGTCATCAAATGTGATCAAACACTCCTTTCCTTCCTTATTTTGCTCCATTCCAAGCATTAATCACCTAAAAACACAAAGAAGCTAGTGTAGATCTCTATATCGACAAAGTGGGTGAACTAGCTCACAATTGCTTCAAATACATATCTAAGAACACTATAAAGAGGGAAAAACAACTAAAATAAGTGCCTAAAATATCTTCATATTTCATGCTAACATTGTTGAAGTTCCGGTTATTGTTGAAGTTCCTAGGGTCTTGATAGCCCCCATTGAAGTTGTTCCTCCCCATATAATTTACATCTTCCTCCTTAGAAGATAAGTTTGCTTAAGCTTGCACTTGCACTTGAGGAGTTGCTTGATTCTTCAAAATGGTAGCACACAACTCTCTCAAGGACTTCAACGCATTGTTGATGGCATCAAGCTTGAAGTTACTCATGGTCACTTCATTCACTTTATAAGCTCCCGGTCTCCTCCCATCACTCTTCCTATGGGAGTATTTCTCTATCATCAAGGCTTGCTTCACTATAAACTTCCAAGCCACATCCACATTCTTCTCCATAAATGTTCCACCGGAAAGTGATTAGAGCTTGAATTGTCTATCTTCATCAAGCCCCTTGAAATAAATCTCCAACACTTATCTTTGGAATTCCATGGTGTGGACAATCTAGGATGAGATCCTTGAATCTCTCCCAAGACTTGAATAGACTCTCTCTATCCTTCATTGTGAAGGCATTTATCTTCCCTCTTAGTTCGGTTATCTTGGAAGGCGGGAAGAATTTTGTTAAGAACTCGGTTGTCATCTCCTCCCAAGTGGCCACTCGTCCTTGTGGTATGGATTGGTACCAAGTCAAGACTTTATCCTTAAGTGAGAAGGAAAAGGCCCTAAGCTTATGGTTGTTGTTCTCCAATTTAGGTGGTCTTAGAGTCTCCATCATAATCTCATAATTCATCAAGTGTTGATGAGGCAACTCTCCTTCCATTCCTCCAAATTGATTGTGTTGAATCGTAGCACTTGAGGGTGGAGCTCGTAGTCATGAGTTGCGGGATCTCCTAAATTGACACCCAGACGGTGTACCCTTTGAACCAGATCCATGTGTTGGCCATGTGTTTGTGGCTCCTCAATAATAATCGGCTCAATCCGAACATGTGCCGCCGGTTGAGGCGGTGTGGAGGCGGTAGTTGACAAAGATTAAGCTCCTTTTGCTCCAAAGCTTGCCTAATTTCCTCAATTTTCCTCCTAAAATCTTTTTGCCTCTCGTTTGCAAGTCTCCTCTCATTTTCCAAAGATTCTTCCGTAAGCCTCATTTGCTCTAGAGCTTCTTCTTTAAGTCTTAGTCGCTCTAAAGTTGCATCCAATTCAGCCCTAAGGTTTGCATTGGCCATCTCTTTCTTATTCTTAGCAACTTTGGATCAAGTCTTACGGGTTTTCTCCGGTTCGGGATCGAATGGAGCTAAGTCCTTGCAACAAGATCTTCGCATGAACCTAAAAAATGGGAGATGTACTGAAAAATCAAAGACATAAACCAAACGAGATCACAAGCAAAATAAAGACCTAAACTATAAACAATCACACACAATGATTCAATCTTAACCTAGTCCCCGACAACGGCGCCAAACACTTGTTGATGGCTAAGAAGTGATGCTACAAATCCAAGGCAAGAGTGCCAAGAACTTGTTCATCCAATCATGCACACACCAAGTCTTAAATTTATACTTGATATATCTCCTAAACTAACTAGCAAAACCTGCAGTGTACGGGTCATATAGTAGAAAGGGAAGCATTCTGAGGTCTAACACAAAGACCGAGGTGACATTCAACCATGCAATGATCAAAGATAGTTTAAGTCTAGACCAAGAAAAGAGATAGGAATAAAGAAATGAAAATCATATATATTTTTTAAGGGTTTTTGTGGTGATCAAGCAAAGATCACAATCAAGCAACAATGTCAACCAAACAACAAAACAAACACAACATATAATATCAAGGTAAAGAGAGCGGATTCTAGAGATTCGGATGTCCGGTTATGACATGGACTCAAGCTTCTAATCAATCTAGGGCAAGCTGCGTATGTTGGGAAAGAATGTTTCTCTAATGGGATCAATCACCGGGTAGGTCTCATGGTCCACTAATCCCGCATCCAAGGTCCTATTACTGGTAAGTCTCTAGGAACCTAAGGTTGGGAATTCTACACAAACCGGGTCACTACTTAGGGGTCAAACCTCTCTTTACCGGGTAAGTCTCGGAAAAGCAAGTCCTAAGCAGCAATCCTAGCACATTCAATCCAATAGCGGCTATTGAGGCTCACTACTACCTAATGTTTGTCATCTTCTATACCTAAGAGCGGGAATTACCAGGTAAGTCTCATCCCTCACCTAGTTTACTAACATAGGTCACCCTAATGCTAGATTAGGCTCAACAAACACTAGGATTTTAACTCTCAAACTCCCTAACATGAAGATATTGCACTATAGGAACAACAACTCACACACCTCGGGTGGATCAAGTACATCTCGGCCGAAATGATTGAAGAACAGGCCGAGATTGCAAGCTGAGCTAGAAATTTCAAGCAAGCAACTATCCTAAGATATATCAAGTCCAATCTATCATTATCCTAGCCATAACCTTTCATCCATCTCCCTAGTATCACATGCTACTTAGCCAACAACAATCATCTTAAGTTCATTCATCATCAAAACAACAAACATGCATGTCATAGCTATATGAAGGTAAAGGAAGCAATATAAAGCAAGAACAAGCCGAATAATAAGTTTAGAACAAGGTTACAATCACCCAAGAGTAGATTCAAAACGAGCTCAACAATCTCTACAACTTTCCTCACTAAAAGTCTCTCAAAAATTCACTCTAAGACAATGGAATGGTGTTTTTCTTCTTCCTTTCAATGGAGTTCTTCTCCCCTTCTCTTCTTCACACTTGGGATTCAAAATCAGGAATTTTAGAGAATGGAATAGATTGGAAGCAGTCTTGCAAAAGTATGTAGCCTGCAAACAAGACACCCCCATCCGTCATGGGAGAGAAGGTCGTGGGCTAGAAGTTGTGTGCCAAGTGTCAAGGTGGTCCAACATGCGAACTCGGATGGTCCAGAATCATCTCGGCCGAGATGGGTGAGGGCTGGATGGCTAAAATCATGGCTAAACACAAGCCGGTGCAAGGCTTGAACCAACTAAGGTCAATTTCTTCTTCTTTTCTTCTTGCTTGCTCCATTGGAACCTTGAATCCGGGTCATCATGAGGCTCAATCCTCGAATATCATCAATAATGCATGAAAGCTCCCCAAAATACCTAAAAAATCGACAAATGCTCGTGTAGACGTCTATTCCGATGAAATAACTCGATAAAGCATAAAACGTCCCGAAGAGACAAAACTGACGAGCACTGAAAAATGACGAGAACTGAAATGTGCAAACCCGAGATCATGGAGGAGATATCAAAGAAGATCATGTCCGTCTGCCAACGCGGTTTCCATACTTGGTTGATCGAATTAATGAGCATCAAGTTCTCTCCTTCAAACTCAATGAATGTATCACCTAAACTTGCGGACTTTTGGAGGCCCTCTTGAAGAGAGAAAACTTCTACTTCTAGTACAAATTCAGTAGAGCATCTTTTTTTCCTTGTAGCTAGAGGGATTGCAAGGTTGTTCCATTTAATGTAACCAAACGCATATTGATTTGACGAGTTTCTTGATGCATTAAGGTTTAGTTTGATAAATCCCTTATTTTGTATTTTTCATCTAATGTTTTTGTGAGGCCTATTTTGGTTGGACTTGCTACGATACTTTTTTCTTTTTTTTTAAACAAATTCTACAAATACCTTGGGCCTTATAATAACTAATATATTCCTTTTTTGTAACATGAATCCTAAAAACCCTATTTCTCATCCGAAGAGCGTGCTTCAAGCGCTAACTTACCCTTTGGATCTGTCGCCACTATAACTAAGAAACCCTATAAAACCGAGATCATCACTCTCCTGATCTAGGGGTCTCGTCAGAATCCTTTGTGTTCTCCTTCGTCTCAGTGCTAACCACCTTCTTGTAACACCCTAAACTCAAAATCTCATCCATGAAGAGACCAATATCGAAATATCTTGGCCTTGTGATGTGATCCTCACCGGAAAAGAAATCATCGTTAATATGCCGGAACCAATCGTTTTGCCACCAACCGTCCAAGTCACAACTCATCCGGCACCTATCGAAATCAATACTTATGTGTTGGAGGTTATGCCTAAAACTGAGCCAAAACCTATTGAAATTAAACCGAAAAAGCTTGCACCGAGCATGCCCAATGCAAGCCAACTTTCACTCTCTCCGGCTAAGATGTCAGGTTTGTGCACTCTCAGTAAAACGCTTATAACTGAGGAAATTCTTGGAATTAAAATACCCATTAGTACTACTTGGAAAGGTAATTTTGAATATATACAACTTCTAGTTTACACAAAGTCTAGATTCCAAGAGGAAGAGTGTGAAAATGACCCTACATTGCAACAACTACGGTACTTGTATGGATTGTTGGGCAAGATAATGCATGGAGGTGGTTATACAAACATATGCACGTCCAACCAATACATATTTCATGCAACATACCCTGCTCATATTATTCATATATTATGCATGAATTTATGTATTAATCATGTGAAGGTCAACAAGTCAACATTCAATCAAACATTGAAGGCATCTTCACACTCATACATTGAATGGAGGCCAAGTTAGTTCAATGATCTTCTTCTCCTTCAATATGGACGTGCAAAACATGATTTGACCCTCCTTGATGTGTTGTCCAACTGAAGAGAATAAGATCCAAGAGTCATCTTTGAATAAAGGTCAAATGTGGCCATTTATGTGTTTGAATTTCCTAAAAAAACTCTTGAATTTCTTGCATTTCCTTTTGATAAATCTTTTATATTTATAGCACTTAATTAGGGAGTTTTTAGGTTGAGTTTTGTGGCTATATAAAGTCTTGTATCCTCCCATTGTAAGACAAGTCAAGTTAAATGAAGTAAGTTAGTCTTTGTGCTTACAAAGTTGTTGTTTGCTTTTTCAAAACAAAACCCGGATTCTAGGGGAGATGCTTAGTTTTCAAACATCTAGGTGAGATGCTTAGGTGGTTCTAAGGTGAGAGGCCGAGGAACGAAGGTTCGAACCTCACAGTCAGATTCCGAGGGTAGTTCGTTCGAGTTGAGGGATTCCCAAAGTGAGAGGCCGAGGGAATTTGCTCTTCATATCCAAATGCACAAAATCCAAAAAAAAAAGAGTTTCATTTCACCGATTTCAATCCGAGTGTGAACTTGTGCCGGTGGATCCTTGTGTTCGAATCGAGTTCGATCACATTGTTAGTATGAAATATTGTGATATTTTAGGCACGTTTTCTAAGTGTATTTGATTCATATTGATAGTCATTGATTGAGCATTGATGCATTTGTGAGCTAGTTTGTCTATAATATCGATATAGAGATCTACACAAGCTTTATGTTGATTATAGGTAATTGAGAGCTATTTCCGAACGGAATTGAGCAAGGATGAGTTTGATTGAGCCTGTCCGTGGATTGAGGACATTTCTAGGAGCTAAAGGAGTGCAAACTTGAAGAATGCACGAGGCTAAGGAAGAATAACGTTCTTGCCCTAAACCACGCTCTAAAATACGGCCGTACTGATTTCCACGTTCAAGTCCACGGCCGTGGAACCTTGGCTAGGGAAGCGTGGTTCATTCCAGTGACTTCTACGGCCGTGGAGAAGATGGTTCAAACCGTGTTGATTTCCACGCTCTAAATTACGGCCGTGGAACCCTTCCACGACCGTGATCTTGGCGATCTTTTTCGCCATACTTTAAGCCACGATCTCCTACGCAATTGGGCCGGGCCGATATTTTATCTTACGCTATAAAAGGAAGGACGAAGAGAGATTCCGTCACCTCGCTTTACACCTTCGCTTACGCATAGACGTATCTTAGGCTTGCGTTTGGAATTGCCCTAATTTCGCACTTGGCGGAGATTTTGTTGAGAGATTTTGGCGCATTGTTATTGTGATTTCCGGATTGACGGAAGATCGAAGATTCGGAAGATTGTTCCCAAGGAGACTCGCTTCTTGCTTAGGTTTGATTTAGAAGACGGATTGACATCCCGTTCTTCCTTCTTATCTAAGATTTGTGATTGTTTGTTTCATTCCGAATCTAGTGACGATTATTGATCTTGATTGTGAATTTGAGATTGATTTGAAGTTTATTGAAGGTTTCCGGAAGTTTTCATCTTTCAATCTTTTAATTCTTGAATTTGATATCAATATGACTATTATTGGCTAAAAACCCTTAACAATTCTAAGGTGAAGGGTTGATAGTTGTGGCTTAGATGATGATAGATCGATCGTAAACAGATTGGACCCTGAGAGTTAGAGAGAATCGCCGACGAACCCTAATCCACGGTCTGTTCTTGAGCTTCCACGGCCGTGGAACTCAAGAACTAGCCGTAATTTTGTGTTAAGTTACGAACTTGCTTTTACTTTAATCCAAAGTTAAAGATTTGCTTTAACTTAGTTTAGGCTTGCCTTCTCTAGGTGGTAGTGAAGCCTCAACAACCTCTACCTCGATTGTGAGTGTCACAACCTTAATCGGTTTAGTTAGTCTTGATCCTTGGATTACAAGTTCGGGTATTTGAAATTAATTCTTGCCTTTAGAATCCTTCTATATTGAAGCCTCAACAACCTGTATAGAGAGTTTCTTGTAGGTGAGTCATATAAGGTTTTTGGAACTTCACCGTACGATTACCTTATACTAGCATACCTTTGCATATCTTAACTCTGTCCTTATATCATTAGTATATCTTGAATCGATTGCCACAGCTGGATTCCTGGATCTTTAGGATTGTTGTTTTCCCAATAATTTGAAAAGCTTCATACATTTACTTGCTTGATAATCTATAACTGGATTTGACCCCCCAAATCCCTGTGTTCGATACTCTGGAATTGTTGCTCAACTATATCGATCCGTACACTGCGGGTTCGCTTGCTTGATTCTAGTTTTATAAATATAAAGCTTATTTGCATGCACGCTAAGTGGCGAACAAGTTTTTGGCGCCGTTGCCGGGGATTTGGTCTAGGCCGAATTCGGTTTCCGGTTGTCAAGCTTGGGAACTTGCTCTTGTTATTTGATATCTCTTTGAGTGCATGCGCAGGTCTAGGAACACCAGAGACCTCTTGCCTCTTGATCAAGAGCTTGAGAGGACTTTAAGGCAAAAGCGTAAGGAAAAGAAGATGGCTGAAGGAAACGAACGTGATCTCCAATCGGAGCTAGCGGAGAAAGAAGCTCAACTCCAATGGAGTGAGAGGACACGTAGAGATGAAATGGATCGTCATCAATCTCAAGTTGACGATCTAAAAGATATGATGTTCCAGATGAGGATAGAACTAAGCAACCTTAAGAATAAAGGGAGCAAGAAATCTTCAAGGAGATCCTTAAGGTCGAATAGGGGTCATTCATCCGCTGATGATAGCGATTCCTCCATGCCACCGCTAGAGGAAATTGATCCCACGGTCAATGTGAATACATTCCATCCACGGGCAGCTGTTAATCGCCGTGTTCCACCTAGGAATGCAAGGATCGAACGTATGGATGCGGAGCCAAGAACTCTTGGCCAAAGGATGGATCCAACGCAGCAACCACGCCGTTTAGGTGTGAACTTTGATGTTGATGATGTACAAGGGTTTAGCTTCAACCCTCAAGTTATTACTCTTGTTCGCCAAAACCAATTTGGCGGGACAAGCGCTGAATCTTCACACCAACACTTGCAAAACTTTGAGTGTATGATGGAGACAATGAGGCCGAAGAACGCAACTACCAACAACTATAAGCTCAAGCCTTTCTTCTTCTCCTTGAAAGGAAAAGCATTGTCTTGGTACCAAGCTCTTCCTAGTGGGAAGCTAGACACATGGGAAGACCTTTCCACGGAGTTCCTCACTAAGTTCTTTCCGCCATCCAAAACGGCGGAACTTAGAGGTAAGATTAATGCATTTTCCATGAGATGCAACGAAAGTTTATTTCAATCTTGGGAAAGGTTTCAGGACTTGTTATTGGATTGCCCTCATCATGGCATATCCAAGCTTGCATTGCTGGAGATTTACTACAAGGGGCTGGATGTGGAGACACAATTCAAATCCCTCTCATGTGGTACATTCATGGTCATGAGAGAAGATGACGCTTGGGACTTCATTGAGAAGCAAGCAAGGGTCATAGAGAAGTATTCCCACCGGAAAGTTGAAGGGAATCGTGTGGAGCAAGGAGCAAAGCTCACACATGAAGCTCAAAATCAGATTTTCTCCCTCAACAATGAGATCAAAGAGTTGAAGGAAGCTATCAAGACCAACTTTCCAAAGCAACAAGGAAAGGATGTTGGCTATTTGGGCAACAACAACAATGGCGGTGAGAACACAAACCGCAACAACAACAATAACCGGAATAATAACCGGAGCAATTGGAATGGCAACAAAAACAACCGGAACAACAATTGGAACAACAATAGGGGTTCAAACAACAACAATTGGCGCTTCAATCAACAAAACTCCGGTAACTCTTATCCTTCCAATTCGAATTCACTAACTCTACCTTCCTCTTCCTCCACTCCTTTGAAAAGCCAGGGGCAAACATCTAATGGAGAAAACACTTCGGGGAAGGAGAAGCCCGATCCCATGTTGGAAACAATCTTGGGAAAGCTTCAAGGTTTGGAGAACCGCATCATTAAGGTTGATGATCAAATTTCTAAGGTTGATAAAGCCCAAAAGGTTTTAGAAAACCAAATGTTCAGCCATGCGGAGGAAGTTCCTAGAAATCAAGGGAAACTTCCAGGAAAGACGGAAGACAACTCTAAGGGGAGGGTGATGGCAATCACAACTAGGAGCGGAGTGACTACCACCGATCCGCAGCCTAAGTTTGTTGAAGTCCCCGTTGAGAAAGACAAAGAGAAGGGGAAGGAGAAGGAAGATGTCTACGTTCCTCCTCCGGCTTACAAACCTCCCCTACCATTCCCTCAATCTAGAGCGAGAGCGCGCCTAGATAAACAATTTGGTAAGTTTATAGAACTCATGAGCAAGCTGCATATTAATATACCCTTTATTGATGCTATTGTAGGTATGCCGGCTTATGGCAAGTTCTTAAAGGAGCTCCTCTCCAACAAGAGGAAGCTAGAAGATTTTGGAGAGGTTAAGATGAGTTCAGATTCTTCGGATCTCATCAAGACCATGAAGGAGAAAATGCCCCCAAAGCTAAAGGATCCAGGGTCATTTTGTATTCCCATAGGAGTGGGAGATGTCACATACGATGCATTATGTGACTTATGAGCAAGTGTGAGCATCATACCACTTGCATTATGTAGGAAGATCGGTTTAGGCGACCCTAAACCGGTGAAGATGACGTTGTACATGGCGGATCGATCTATCACTCGCCCCGTCGGTATTGTAGAAGACGTCCCAGTCAAGCTAGGTAAATTCTTTGTTCCCATTGATTTTGTTGTGCTTGACATTCCTGCAGATAGTCCGGTCCCGATCATACTCGGAAGACCGTTTCTTGCAACTTCTGGCTGCATAGTCGATTGCAAGAATGCTTGACTCGCTTTTGACATAGGAGAAGAGAAGGTAGAGTTCGTTCTTTCCACTCTAATGAAGGAGCCAATCTTTGATGAGGATATATTCACTATCCAAGATGAAGAGGGGTTGTCTAGAGAGGAGGTAAGTGTGATTCTCTTCAAAGATCCTTTGCAAAAGGTTATTGCTATGAGTCTAATGAATGTAGGTGAAGAAGAGGAGTGCAATGAGGCAATTGAAGTCTTAGAAGCACAAGAAGAGGCAGGTGAAGTGGAATTTGAGAAGCTCCACGACGAGGCAGAAAATGTGAGAATCCACGGCCATACACTATATTCCACGGCCGTGGATCTCACCACCCAAAGCGTGGCTCACTCCAGAGGGTTACACAGTCGTGGAGAAGGCAGAGCAACCGTAACCACTTTCCACGCCCTAAACCACGGCCGTGGAGGGTGTATGGAAACCGTAATTTTGGCCGTGGAAGGGGATGATCGTGCCACTTCTTCAACTTCTTTTGATTCTTCTCCCACATCCTCTACACCCTTAGACACTTCTAAGGAGACATCGGATGCTCCTCAAGAGCCATTGGAAGCTCCGAAAGCAATGGAATTGAAACAACTTCCTACACATCTAAGGTACGCTTTTCTAGGACCTAACTCTACTTATCCAGTTATTGTTAGTTCAGATCTAACCATAGATGAACATAGTAAACTTATGGTTGTCCTTAGGAAACATAGGAAAGCTTTAGGTTATACTATAGAAGACTTAGTAGGAATCGAACCCTCCCTATGCATGCATAAAATATTAATGGAGGAAGACTTTAGGACTTCAAGACAACCTCAAAGGCGGTTGAATCCGACCATGAAGGAGGTTGTCAAGAAGGAAATTCTTAAACTTCTTGATGCAGGCATCATCTATCCTATCTCCGATAGTAAGTGGGTGAGTCCGGTTCAAGTAGTTCCAAAGAAGGGAGGAATGACGGTCATCACCAACAAGAATAACAAACTCATTCCTACCCGAACCGTAACAGGATGGCGGATGTGCATTGACTACCGCAAGCTTAACAACGCGACGAGGAAGGATCACTTCCCACTACCCTTCATCGATCAAATGCTTGGAAGGTTAGCACAACATTCACACTTTTGCTATCTTGACGGTTATAGTGGTTTCTTTCAGATTCCGATACACCCGGACGATCAGGAGAAGACCATATTCACGTGCCCATGGGGTACGTTCGCTTATAGGAGAATGCCGTTCGGGCTTTGCAACGCCCCAGCCACCTTTCAAAGGTGCATGATAGCCATCTTCTCCGAATACATTGAGGAAATCATGGAGGTCTTCATGGATGACTTCTCCGTATACGGTTCCTCTTTTGACAATTGCCTTTCTAACCTTGCTCTTGTTTTACAAAGATGTGAAGACACTAATCTAGTTCTTAATTGGGAGAAGTGTCAATTTATGGTAAAGGAAGGAATTGTATTAGGACACCTAATCTCTAGTAGAGGGATAGAGGTGGATAAGGCGAAAATAGAGACAATAGAGAAGCTTCCTCCTCCAACTTCGGTGAAAGGGATAAGAAGTTTCCTAGGACATGCTGGATTCTATAGACGTTTCATTAAGGACTTTTCTAAAATATCAAAACCGCTCACTAATCTATTGATGAAGGATGCAGTTTTTGAGTTTTCACAGGAATGTTTAGATGCGTTCAACACAATTCGGCAAGCTCTAATTTCAGCACCTATTATCCAACCTCCGGATTGGACTCTACCTTTTGAGGTTATGTGCGATGCTAGTGACGTAGCTATAGGAGCTGTTCTTGGACAACGAAAGGAAGGGCGAACCCATACCATATACTACGCTAGCAAGACGCTAGATGAAGCGCAGCTCAACTACGCCACTACGGAAAAAGAATTTCTAGCCATTGTCTATGCTATTGACAAGTTTCGCTCTTATCTTGTAGGTGCAAAGGTGATTATCTACACGGATCATGCTGCGATCCGGTACCTCCTTGCAAAGAAGGATGCGAAGCCAAGGCTAATTAGATGGATTCTTCTCCTACAAGAATTCGATCTAGAGATCAGCGACAAGAAAGGTTCGGAAAATTCTGTTGCGGATCATTTGAGTCGCCTAACACATCTAGAGGACGACCACTTACCTATAGATGACTCCTTCCCGGAAGAACACCTACACATTATTGAGGAGTGCATCGATGTGATCTCCAAAGGTAACGAACCATGGTTTGCTAATTTTGTTAACTATTTGGTTTGCCAGGAGATACCACCCGGACTATCCTACGCACAAAGAAAGAAGTTCTTTAAGGATGTCCGAGAATACTTTTGGAATGAACCTCTCCTCTTTAAGAGAGGTCCGGATGGCATCATTCGGCGATGTGTGCCGGAAGATGAGATGCAAAGTGTCATCCGCCATTGTCATTCACTACCTTGTGGAGGACACGCTAGTTCGAACAAGACTAGCGCAAAGGTATTGCAATCTGGATTCTTTTGGCCTACTTTATTTAGAGATGTGCAATCCTTTGTTTCTTGCTGCGATGCTTGTCAAAGAACAGGTAATATCTCTAGGAGGAATGAGATGCCTCTCAATAACATCCAAGAGGTGGAGATTTTCGACGTTTGGGGAATAGATTTTATGGGACCATTTCCATCATCTTGTGGAAACCAATACATACTCTTGGCGGTGGATTACGTTTCTAGATGGGTGGAAGCGATTGCCTCTCCCACCAATGATGCCATGGTGGTGGTTAAGTTCTTTAACAAGACCATCTTCCCACGATTTGGGACACCAAGGACTATCATTAGTGATGGAGGTTCTCACTTCATTGCCCGGCGCTTTGAAGCTCTTCTAGCTAAGTATGGGGTTACTCACAAGATCGCCACCCCCTATCATCCACAAACAAGTGGACAAGTTGAGATCTCAAATCGGGAGATCAAAGGAATCCTAGAGAAGACGGTTTCAAGGACTAGAAAGGATTGGTCTTTGAAGCTTGATGACGCATTGTGGGCATACCGGACTGCGTACAAGACTCCCATAGGAACCACACCATACAACCTTGTGTATGGGAAGTCTTGTCATTTACCGGTGGAGTTGGAGCATAAGGCGTTTTGGGCTATCAAATGGTTAAGTTTTAGCATGAAGGAAGCGGGAGAGAAGCGTCTCTTAGACCTTAATGAGCTTGAAGAACTCTGCTTGAATGCCTATGAAAACGCCAAGATTTATAAGGAGAGAGCAAAGCGTTGGCATGATGAGCATATCATTCCAAATGACTTCAAAGAAGGAGATCAAGTTCTCCTCTTCAATTCAAGGCTTTGTCTCTTTCCAGGTAAGCTTAAATCTCGTTGGACCGGACCTTTTCTAATTAAGAGTATTTTCCCCCATGGTGCAGTTGAAGTATGGGGTGAAGCGGGCGGAAGCTTTAAGGTGAACGGTCAACGACTCAAGAAGTATACGCCGGAACTCCAAGCTGAAGAGTTCGCGCCTACCGCACTCGAATAAGTGCGAGATTGGTCTAGCTACGGACCTTAAACAAAGCGCTTCTTGGGAGGCAACCCAAGGTATTGTATTTACATTTTTGTTTTCGATTCACAGTTTATCTTAGTTTAGACGTTTTTGCTTTGTTTTGCCTTCGATTCCTTCCGGTATGTTCGTGTTTTTGATCGTAGGGACGGTGGAAAAGGAAAGAGGAAGAGTTATTTTGAAGAAAAGTGACGAAACTTGAACTTTGGAGCATTACAGAGGGTTCCACGGCCTAAACCACGGTCGTAACAGCTACAATGACCGTAATTTCCAAAAGCCTTTGAAAAATCACCAAAACCACGGTTCCGTACACTTCCACGGCCGTGGAATCCCCCGATAGACCGTGGTTTTCGAAAATTTTGCCGGTCATTATATAAACCACGTTCTTCACAAAAACTCACAAAAAAAAAACCCAATTCCACCACCCTCTCTCACCGATTCCACGCCCTTCACCTCAAATCTCTGTTCGTTAATCGTTTTCAACGATTCTTCGTTCCAAATTGAAGCAAATTCGACCACCAACGAGATCCAAGCAACGAATCGAGCGGCAATTCACCAAGGAACGCAGAATTCGGATTTTAAAATCCGAAACCTAGGTTTTTTCCGCTCTTCTCTATCTTCGTCAATTTGGGTTCGTTTTTGCTAGAAATTTTAGGAGAACTGATTGAAATTGGAAGGAATTAGACTAGGGCTGCCTGATTGCTGAGTTTGAGTGCTGTTTGTGGATTTTTTGAGAAAAGTCGAGACGAATCACGGTCTCTGTCAGTTCCACGGCCGTGGAAAATCAAGAACAGACCGTGGTTTTGAACAGTGATGGATTTTGTTAGGAGAGTTTCAGGAAGGATTAAGGAGAAGAAGAATGAGCAGAACAAAAAGAGGAAGGGTAACCCCTCTTCCTCTTCATCCTCTAGAGCACCACCACCTTCCTCCCCTTCACCTCCATCATCACCTTCATCACCCGCACCTCCTAGCCCTAGAGTACCCACCATTCACGAGGATCATCTCGATGCACTCGAGAGGATCCATAAGAGGGCAGTTATCGGACCTAGGTATCTATGGTTGGAGGATCTAGTTCCTCTAAACATAGTAGATGACCTTACTTGGCTCTTGGATAGAGCCGGTCTTATCGTCTTCTCGGCTATCCAAGAGGACGCTTATGAGGAGATAACGAGAGAGGTTGTGACGTCGTTTGAGCACAGCCATGTGGATAGGACCGTTTCTTTCCGTCTTATGGAAAGAAACTATGATTTTACCATCCGTGAGTTTGGAGCCTTCTTTGGGTTCCAAGAGACCTTCAATGGTCGTTTTCCTAGTGGCGTTTATGCCAAAGATTTTTGGGAGGAGGTTGCTATGATTTACGCCAGCGAGGACCGCTGGCAACCTGCTGATACCAAGGCCAAGTTGATGTATCACTTGGCCTTGAAGATTGCTCACCGTGTTCTTTCGGAGTGTCTCTTCCCTAGGACGGAGACACCTCAAAAGATCAAGATGGATGAGCTCTTTCTGTTGTATTCTATGCTGTATGGGCACCCTGCTGATTGCGCCACCCTCTTAGCTGCTACCATGAGCAAGCTTAAGAACAAGAGGGCGGGGAACATTGGATATGGTGGGATAGTTACCCACCTTGCTAGGATGTTGGGGGTTGATTTTTCTGCATGCACACGCATACCTGTTGTACCCCTAGGACTCCAGGCCTTCATGACTAGAGGCCTTATCTTGCCTACCCATAGAGGTCCGCCTTACGCAGCCATGCCTTGGGAGAGCAGGACGGGGAGGGGCATTGAGTGGCTCCCGGAGTACTCCATTATGGCTGGACGCCATAATTGGAAGGCTACGTTCGCAGCTATGCATGCGAACAGGATTGCAGCTCCTCCGTATGTCCCACCACCGCCCGTAGTTGAGGAGGAGGAGATGAGGGATCAGTATGAGGGATGAGGAGGAGGAGCAGAGCAGGAGTTTGGCACGTTTCCGGATCAGCCGGATGCGGCCCCTGATGTGCCTAGACGTTCTCCACGTCCAGCCAGAGCTTTAGGTCCATCTTCTCGCCGCGCCAGCGTGAGTGAGAGACCCACTTGGATGGATACACCTCCTACGTGGTACGGAGCTCCACCTCCATGGTCCACACAGCAGCCACCAGCACCAGCACCGTCCGACGCTCCAGGGTGGTACAGCCAGGCCCCGGGATGGTATGAGCATATGCCAGATTGGGCCACCGGCCTTTCAGAGAGAGTGGGAGCATTGGAGATTCGAGCCGATGCTAGAGATGGACGCTTGGACGACCTCGATCATATGATGAGGGACGTCTACCGCCAGCAGTTTGGGCGGCACTACGATCCTAGCTTCTCTCCATTCCCGCCTCCACCGGCGCCGCAGTGACGATGATGATGACCGACAGCTTTAGCCGCTCCACCGCCACTTTGTGAGTTTCTTTTTCTTTTCTTTCTTTTTCTTTCTCTTATTTGAACATTAGGGACAATGTTTGTTCTAAGTATGGGGTGGGGTGTGACTAAAAGTTGTAATAACTCTTACTCACTTTGATTGCTTCTATTCGAGACTATCTTGTATGTTCATTATATTGTTGCACGTTTCATTATTGCATTGCATGAAAAAGAGTTTGAAAAACCCATAAAAATTGAAAAATTTTGAAAAATTTTATGCTTCTAAGGAATTGAGACGATTACTATGATAATCACTACTTGCGAATTGAGTTTGATGACAATTGCATGCTTAAACGAATAGTGAATTGAAAAGAAATTGAATGAGTTGATTATGCCTCTTTTGCAAGTTTCATAATGTGATGAATGTTACCTAAATCATGTTGAGGAATTGAAGTTGAAATCGCACTAAAAGTTCTTATGCTTCTTGTTGAGATGATTAAGGCAATTCGATTCTTTCTTTCTTCTTTCTTTGATCATTTAACTCCTCATTGAAATATTGACCTCCTTTACCTATCCGGGAATTTGGAGGAGTTGATTGAAAAAGGCATGTATGATGTGGGAGGGCCATGAAAGCAATACTTTGCATTCAAAGGAATAGAAAGAAATTATAGGTTTGGGGAAGTCAATCATGATGATGAGTAACTCGGCACCATTCACATAGCCGGGTGTTTGTGTCTTGCCAAAGTCGGATTGAGCGATATTCCTAGCGGATTATGGTATGTGCGCTAAGGGTTTGAGGCATCTCATAAAAAATTTTGAGAAATGCCAATCTCCTAGGCTTTGGTTTTTGTGCACCTCTATCCATAACTCCAAAAGTAAAGTCGAAAAATGAAAAGAAGAGAGCGAAGCTCTAAGTTCAAGGTGTTGCGGAAACCGCAAGAGAAGAAGAAAAGAGTAGTTGTCCACTTTCCCGGATTCATGCACCACATTCCTTAAAGTTTCCTTCCCTTTTCACATTCTAGACCTTTTTCTTTGAAAGTCCTTAAGATCAAAAGAATGTTATATGACTTGGTGATCTCAATTGAAGTTTCTTATGATTGATTTTGATAATGTTTGAAGGTTATGATGTTTGTATGGAAGTTTAATTGATTCATGAGTTTTCTTTGCTCTTTACTCTTTGATTAAGTGTATGAAAGTCTTATAAACGATTGAAGCAAGGTTTGAGAATGATCTATCGTTTAGAAGGCACATTCATCCAAAAAGAAGTATTGCTTTGAGAAGGTACACATATTTCATCCTAACTCTTGTTTTAAAGCTGTTGACAGACCTTGCTTAGGGACAAGCAAGTGGCAAGTATGGGGTTATTTGTTAGCATGAAATATTGTGATATTTTAGGCACGTTTTCTAAGTGTATTTGATTCATATTGATAGTCATTGATTGAGCATTGATGCATTTGTGAGATAGTTTGTCTATAATATCGATATAGAGATCTACACAAGCTTTATGTTGATTATAGGTAATTGAGAGCTATTTCCGAACGGAATTGAGCAAGGATGAGTTTGATTGAGCGTGTCCATGGATTGAGGACATTTCTAGGAGCTAAAGGAGTGCAAACTTGAAGAATGCACGAGGCTAAGGAAGAATCACGTTCTTACCCTAAACCACTCTCTAAAATACGGCCGTACTGATTTCCACGTTCAAGTCCACGGCCGTGGAACCTTGGCTAGGGAAGCGTGGTTCATTCCAGTGACTTCTACGGCCGTGGAGAAGATGGTTCAAACCGTGTTAATTTCCACGCTCTAAATTACGGCCGTGGAACCCTTCCACGACCGTGATCTTGGCGATCTTTTTCGCCATACTTTAAGCCACGATCTCCTACGCAATTGGGCCGGGCCGATATTTTATCTTACGCTATAAAAGGACGGACGAAGAGAGATTCCGTCACCTCGCTTTACACCTTCGCTTACGCATAGACGTATCTTAGGCTTGCGTTTGGAATTGCCCTAATTTCGCACTTGGCGGAGATTTTGTTGAGAGATTTTGGCGCATTGTTATTGTGATTTCCGGATTGACGGAAGATCGAAGATTCGGAAGATTGTTCGCAAGGAGACTCGCTTCTTGCTTAGGTTTGATTTAGAAGACGGATTGACATCCCGTTCTTCCTTCTTATCTAAGATTTGTGATTGTTTGTTTCATTCCGAATCTAGTGACGATTATTGATCTTGATTGTGAATTTGAGATTGATTTGAAGTTTATTGAAGGTTTCCGGAAGTTTTCATCTTTCAATCTTTTAATTCTTGAATTTGATATCAATATGACTATTGTTGGCTAAAAACCCTTAACAATTCTAAGGTGAAGGGTTGATAGTTGTGGCTTAGATGATGATAGATCGATCGTAAACAGATTGGATCCTGAGAGTTAGAGAGAATCGCCGACGAACCCTAATCCACGGTCTGTTCTTGAGCTTCCACGGCCGTGGAACTCAAGAACTAGCCGTAATTTTGTTTTAAGTTACGAACTTGCTTTTACTTTAATCCAAAGTTAAAGATTTGCTTTAACTTAGTTTAGGCTTGCCTTCTCTAGGTGGTAGTGAAGCCTCAACAACCTCTACCTCGATTGTGAGTGTCACAACCTTAATCGGTTTAGTTAGTCTTGATCCTTGGATTACAAGTTTGGGTATTTGACATTAATTCTTGCCTTTAGAATCCTTCTATATTGAAGCCTCAACAACCTGTATAGAGAGTTTCTTGTAGGTGAGTCATATAAGGTTTTTGGAACTTCACCGTACGATTACCTTATACTAGCATACCTTTGCATATCTTAACTCTGTCCTTATATCATTAGTATATCTTGAATCGATTGCCACAGCTGGATTCCTGGATCTTTAGGATTGTTGTTTTCCCAATAATTTGAAAAGCTTCATACATTTACTTGCTTGATAATCTATAACTGGATTTAACCCCCCAAATCCCTGTGTTCGATACTCTGGAATTCTTGCTCAACTATATCGATCCGTACACTGCGGGTTTGCTTGCTTGATTCTAGTTTTATAAATTTAAAGCTTATTTGCACGCACGCTAAGTGGCGAACACACATCATTTGGTATCAAAGCCTACGATACGTGTTCAACACAACTCTTGTCGGTATTGCTCATCTTCTTTCTTTCAAAAAAAAGTCAAAAAAAAGAAAGTAAAGTACGAGTTTGTTTATTTGGTTTGCGGAATTTGCAAGTTGTAACTTGAATAATTTGTTTGGTCGATTGTACGATTTTGCATACTCGAGTTGATTTTGTAACTCGAATAATTTGTTTGACGATCGTTATCTTCGTTTGAGTGAAATGGAAGACGATGATTATGAGGCCGTCTATGGAGAACTACAAAGACAAAGGAAGAGAAGAGAAGCCTGTCGACGTGAAGAGGAAGCTCGTAACAAGAGGAAGAAGACCGACGTCGCAAACGTCGTCGAGAAAAGGAGGCCAGAAAACAAGAAGAAGAAGAAGAAGAAGAAGAAGACGAAGATCGACGACGTAGAGCGGTCAAAAAATGGATGAAAGAGGCGGCTTATTTTCCAACGAGTCGAGTTGAGAAAGCAACGGGCAAAACAAAGTACATATCACCGCCTATAACATCACCGAAGGCTGCTCCACTAGCCCAGCCTCCTCGTCCACCGGATCTTGTGCCTCCACCACCACCTACTTTTCCACCGAACATCAACGACAATGGAAACGATGGTAACTAAATCGACCAACGTTTGGATAGGATTGAAGCCCAACTAGTTGAGATATGGAGAAGGTTGCCTCCCCTTCCCTTGAACCAGGATTGTAGTCAAGCATCTCGACATGATGGCGGCGAAGTCGAGAGAAGTACTTACCATGGTAATAAATCCGACAATCACTTTTCCAAGGATGGCACGACGGATTCGAGGACGAATCCTTTTCAAGGGAAATGGGATGATGTGATCCCCGAAAGCCCCAACATGAAGCCGAAAATGCTCACTCCGAGCTCGCTCAAGTTAAGTCATATTCCGCTCGATCCGGCTAAGTTGTCAGCTTTACGCACTCTTTGTAAAATGCATATATCTGCAGCTGCGTTTTAAGTTAGAAGACCCACAAGTACTACTTTCAAAGGTGTTTTCAAGATCTACTACTTTGTAGTGTATCATAAGTCAAGATTCCAAAAGGAAGAAGGTGAAAATGACCCGGTAATGCAACAAAATTTATACTTGTGTGGACTTTTGACCAAGATCATGCATGGAGGCATGCAAGGTGGATATGGAGCACACATGCACGACCAATCCAGCTCATATTCCATCCATCAAGACAAGTCCGACTCTTTTCCTTCCAGAGGTCCGACCCGCCGGGTCACGGGTCAGACCCGCCGGGTCACGGGTCAGACCCGGCGGGTCGGCGGGTCGGCCACCTAATCTTATTAAAATAAATAAAAATAATAATGGAAACAAACTTAAAAAAGAAGAAAATAAAGAGAGGAGAAAAATTGGAGTTAAACTTAAAAAAGAAGAAAATAAAGAGAGGACTTAAACTTAAAAAAACTGGACTTAAACTTAAAAAAAAAAAGGGAAGAATTGGGCTTGAACCGGAATCCCGGTTGCCTACGTATCCTCTCGGGGAGGAGGAATCAAATCCCATGTAGTTCTCTTACCTTTGTTTATATCCCCGATTGGCCCATACCTTAGTCGTTGGACTCTCCCGCCGATATATCCGATGGCGTTTGTTGTCGCTCGTCGTCATCTTCGTCGCCTTCCTTCGCCGAGAGGTTGTTTTTTTGTGTTCGCATTTCCGTTTTCCTCCAATAGGCTAGGAGGACTTGTGCCTCCAACGTCTCGGGCAACATGTTTGATCTCGTCGGATCGAGCACCTTTCCACTCCGGCTAAAGGTTTGCTCAACCGCTACCATTGAGGCGAGAACGGCAAGAATTTGTGTCGCGATCCTTGAGAGGGTAGGGAACCTCATTCTCTCCGGTCGGCTCCACCATTCTAATATGTTGAAATTCTCTTCTTCTTCATCATTGGCAAACTCAAAAGAAATTGTTAGATATTCGTCGAGTTCCGAATGGGAACTCGACGTGGTTTTTGCCCTTTTCGGGCCAAACAAATCTCTAGCAATTGATTTAAATTTAGATGAAGTTGAAGATGAAGGACGAGGAGGGGGTTCAGAAGATTGACCTTGATCGGAAACACAATATTGAACCAATAATTCATCAAATAATTTTCTAACTTTAACAATTATGGTAGAAACATGACAATCGGGATGTTATTCTAAACCTAACAATTCATAATATCTTTCTAAAAATTGTTTTAAACCATCCATTTTACGTCTAGGGTCTAACAAAAATGTAACAAGAAAAACATCGGGAATAGTTGTATAATAATCTAACCATTTACTTCGCATTGAATAAATAGCTTGTGAAATATTATCAATTAAAAGACCTTGTTGAATTGCAAATGCAATATTAATTGCTACATAACAAAATATGTTTGAAGTTGGTGTATAAACATAACTAAAAGTGTTAGTAGCATCATAAAAATATTTAAAAACCTTCATTACATCTTTTGCCAAAACCCAAGATTCACCGAAAACAAAATTACCGTCAATATGTTGTGCGGCAAAACCACTTAAAAGTTCTCGATATTTATATGATTCGTAAATCATTTTGTAAGTAGATTCCATCTTGTACAAACATCTTTTGGAAATTTTTTAGGATAAACGTCATTTTGTTTACAATATGCATACAATTTAGTACGTACACTTTTTTTAGACCAAAGTTCATTAAGAATATTTCGAATAGGTTGTACTAAATCTCCAACGTATGCTAAACCGTCTTGAACACACAAGTTTAAAATATGAGCGGCACACCTAATGTGAAAAAATTTACCTCCAGCCGTCGGCTTACAATAGTTGGTTAAATCTCTAATGGAAGCCGTGTTAGCGGAGGCGTTGTCAAAACCGATTGAAAAAACTCGTGAAAGTAATCTATATTCTTCCAAAACATTTGCAATCAAACGGGCAATGTTTTGGGCGGTGTGTTGTTCATTAAAAACTCGTAATGCTAAAACTATTTTGTTTAAAATCTGAAATTTATCAACAAAATGACAAGTAATACCCATATATGAATTTTTTTGAAAACCGTCGGTCCAAATATCACTACAAATAGAAACTTGAATATCACCGTTTTCCATAAAATATTTAATCAACGCTTCTTTACGAATTTTATATTTATGCATCATTTTTCTTTTAGCGGTTTGGCGAGAAATCGGTTTATATGCGGGTTGAGCATGATTTTGCATCCAATCATTAAAACCAACATTTTGTGCAAAACTAAATGCCAAAGAATCTACGGCTAACATTTCCGAAAATGCATCCATAGAAGAAGCATGATCATATGTAAATAAAGAAGGAGGTTGGTTAGAAGTAGATGCGTACCCGGTAAGTTGTGTTTGCCCTCGTGCTAATCCCATTTTTTCGGGATGCTTGTTCCGGATATGCCTCTTGTAGTTCCCGTAGCCTTCTCCCTTTTTGTGCTTGTATTGTGCCGCACAAAAATTGCATTTGGCATAGTAAACCCCGTTGGCATCGGGAGCACCTTTTGTGAACCAAAATCGAAAGACCGCCGCCGTTAGTTGAGTGTTGTTCAACGGCGGCTCCTCCGGCTCCTCCAGAAATTGGGTCTCGGATTCTTGAGTGTTGGGGAAAGGAGGTGATTCCATGTTGATATCCTCCTCCTCGAAGATCTTGTGATCTCCACTTAATAAGCCCCGCCTTAAATCCGAACCGGTTGGAGGAACGCTAACGAAATGACGTCATCGGTTAACACCTTCGCCGGATGAAGGACCGGCATCGCTAACGGAACGTCTTCCTCGGCTAGACATTTTTTTTTTAATAATAGAATGTAGTAGTAAGAGTAGTAAAATGAAAAATAAGATAATGAGAATATGAGATTAGGAGAGTAATTGAATGTAAGAGTTGGAAATTATGGAGAGATTGAGAGAGTGAATAGATGATTGAATGAGAATTGGTGTGAGATGAAATGAATTGGGTTTGGGGTATTTATAGAAATGTTTTTAGGTTAGATTTATTATAGTTTATTGTTTTAATTTTTTTATTTATAAACTAGCGTTACAACGGCTATATAGCCATTGGGATTTTTTTTTTAAATTGTGACCGTTACGGGTCGACCCGGCGGGTCGACGGGTAAGGATCTCATGACCCTTACCTGTACCCGCGACCCGGGGGAACCCGTACCGCCAGGTCACGGGTGACCAGTGACCCGTGGACATCCTTACCATGGTAATAAAATCGAGAGAAGTAGTTACCATGGTAATAAATCCGACTATCACTTTCCCAAGGATGGCATGACGAATTCGAGGACAAATCCTTTTTAAGGGAAAGGGGATGATGTGATCCTCACCGGAAAAGAATCATCGTTAATATGCCGGAACCAATCGTTTTGCCACCAACCGTCCAAGTCACAACTCAGCCGGCACCTATAAAAATCAATACTTATGTGTTGGAGGTCATGCCTAAAACTGAGCCAAAACCTATTGAAATCAAACCGAAAATGCTTGCACCGAGCATGCCCAATGCAAGCCAATTTTCACTCTCTCCAACTAAGCTGTCACGTTTGCACACTCTCAGTAAAACGCTTATAACTGAGCCAATCTTGGAATTAAAATATCCATTATTACTACTTGGAAAGGTATTTTCAATATCTACAACTTTCTAGTTTACACAAAGTCTAGATTCCAAGAGGAAGAGTGTGAAAATAACCCTACATTGTAGCAACTACGGTACTTGTATGGATTGTTGGGCAAGATAATGCATGGAGGAATGAAAGATGGTTATACAAACATATGCACGTCCAACCAATACATATTTCATGCAGCATACCATGCTCATATTATTCATATATTATGAATGAATTTATGTATTAATCATGTGAAGGTCAACAAGTCAACATTCAATAAAGCATTGAAGGCGTCTTCACACTCATACATTGAATGGAGGCCAAGTTAGTTCATTGGTCTTCTTCTCTTTCAATATGGATGTGCAAAACATTATTTGACCCTCCTTGATGTGTTGTCCAAGTGAAGAGAATAAGATCCAAGAAAAAGAGTCATCTTTGAATAAAGGCCAAATGTGGTCATTTATGTGTTTGAATTTCCTAGAAAAACTATTGAATTTCTTGCATTTCCTTTTGATAAATCTTTGATTTCTAGCACTTAATTAGGAAGTTTCTAGGTTGAGTTTTGTGGCTATATAAAGCCATGTATCCTCCCATTGTAAGACAAGTCAAGTTAAATGAATTAAGTTAGCATTTGTGCTTTCAAAGTTGTTGTTTGCTTTAAAACAAAACCCGAATTCTAGGTGAGATGCTTAGTTCTCAAAAATCTAGGTGAGATGCTTCGATGGTTCTGAGGTTAGAGGTCGAGGAATGAAGGTTCGATCACCAAAGTGAGATTTCAAGGCGTTCGAATTGAGGGATTCCCAAAGTGAGAGGCCGAGGGAATTTGCTCTTCATATCCAAAAACACAAAATCCAAAAAAAAAAGAGTTTCATTTCACCGATTCCAATCCGAATGTGAACTTGTGCCGGTGGATCCTCGTGTTGGAATCGAGTTCAATCACATCACCTTGGTGCTGCTATTATGACTCAAAACATCTCAACATCTTCAAACACATAAACAAAAGGGAAAGCTTTGAAGCATCTGCTATTCGGCGGCGTGGAAGAAGGGGAATTCTCTCAGTGATTTTGCGGAGATCCTCTTTTTGGTTTTGTTGAAGATGATTCTTCCTATGAAAGATAAAGATCCACTAGACACGATTCACGTAGTAGTAGGGCTTCTCATCACGTTTCAAAAATATAACTCGGGTCCATCTAGACTTTAGGTCAATGGACAATGGCGAGCCAAAATAGGCTGCTTTCTTAAGCTCTACCCCCAAAAAACATATTATTTGAATCAATTCTCCTTTCTTCTTAAAGAGGAGACAACTGTAGATCTACCTTTGATGGTGGGGTCAAGGATCCTTTACTATCAGAAAACAGGAATGCAAAACATCACAAGAACAATTATGCAAGGAATAAAAACGAGGTATTATTTAACCCTTCTTGCGTTGAATGAGGTTTTTTAAAATGCTCAAGTATTCAATCTTTATGTTTGTGGAAACCTCTTGCTTCGTGACTTTATTAATTCAAAGATTTATGCTTGGCATAATCTTCATTCAACTTCTCTTAAGTAGTTTAGAGCAGACATGTGTCCGAAATCTAAACCGGCCATAGCCCAAACCGCTGGTTTGGTAGGCGGTTTATAAATTAATCAAACCGGCAACCTAAATCGGTAACCCACGGTTTGGCCGAACCAATGTTCGCCACTTAGCGTGCGTGCAAATAAGCTTTAATTATAAAACTAGAAATCAAGCAAGCGAACCCGCAGTGTACGGATCGATATAGTTGAGCAAGAATTCCAGAGTATCGAACACAGGGATTTGGGGGGTTAAATCCAGTTATAGATTATCAAGCAAGTAAATGTATGAAGCTTTTCAAATTATTGGGAAAACAACAATTCTAAAGATCTAGGAATTCAGCTGTGGCAATCGATTCAAGATATACTAGAAATATAAGGACAGAGTTGAGGTATGCAAAGGTATACGAATGTAAGGCAATGTACGGTGAAGTTCCAAGACCTTATATGATTCACCTAAAGGCACTCTCTATAAAGGTTGTTGAGGCTTCAATATAGAAAGATTCCAAAGATAAATATTAACATCAAATACCCAAACTTGTAATCCAAGGATCAAGACTAACTAAACCGATTAAGGTTGTGACACTCAGAATCGAGGTAGAGGTTGTTGAGGCTTCACTACCACCTAGAAAAGGCAAGCCAAGACTAAGTTAAAGTAAATCATTAACTTTGGATTAAAGTAAAAGCAATTTCGTAAACTGACACAAAATTACGGGTAGTTCTTGAGTTCCACGGCCGTGGAAGCTCAAGAACAGACAGTGGATTAGGTTCGTCGGCGATTCTCTCTAACTCTCAGGGTCCAATCTGTTTACGATCGATCTATCATCATCTAAGCCACAACTATCAACCCTTCACCTTAGAATTGCTAAAGGGTTTTAGCCAACAACAGTCATGTTGATATCAAATTCAAGATTTAAAAGAATGAAAGATGAAAACTTCAGGAAACCTTCAATAACTTTCATGCCAATCTCAAATCCACAAATCAAGAACAATAATGTCAATAGATTCGGAATAACACAAACAATCACAAATCTTAGATAAGAACGAAGAACGGGATGTCAATCCGTCTTCTAATCAAACCTAAAGATGAAGCGTAATCTCCTTACGAACAAGTCTTCCAAATCTTCACTCCTTCCGTCAATCCGGAAATCTCAATAGCAAAACGCAACTGTCTCAACGACAATCTCCGCAAAAGCGTAAAACTAGGGTAAGCCAAAGTGTAAGCGAAGGTGACGGAATCTCTCTTCTCCCGTCCTTTTATAGTGTAAGATAAAATATAAGTCCGGCCCATTGCGTAGAAGATCGTGGCTTAAAATATTGCGTAAAAGATCGCCAAGATCACGGTCGTGGAAGGGTTCCACGCCCGTAATTTAGAGCGTGGAGTTGGGTCACGGTTTGTCACAGCCCTCCACGGTCGTGTAAGTTGCTGGAATGCACCACGCTTCTCTTGTCAAAGTTCCACGGCCGTGGACTAGAACGTGGAATCTAGTACGGCCGTATTTTAGAGCGTGGTTTAGAGGTAGATCGTAATTTTCCTTAGCCTCGTGCTATTCTTCAAGTTAGCACCATCCTTAGCTCCTAGAGATGTCCTCAATCCTTGGACGTGCTCAATCAAACTCCATTCTCTCTCAATCCGTTCGGATTTAGCTCTTAATTGCCTACAATCAACACAAAGCTTATGTAGACCTCTATATCGACAAAATAGATAAACTAACTCACAAATACTTCAATGCTTTATCAATGACTAACTATATGGATGAAATACACTTAAAAAACGTGCCTAAAATATCACAATATTTCATGCTAACAAATAACCCCATACTTGCCACTTGCTTGTCCCTAAGCAAGGTCTTTCAAAGCTTTAAAACTCAAGTTAGGATGAAATATGTGTACCTTCTCAAATCAAAACTTCTTTGGATGAATATGCCTTCTAATCAATAGATCATTCTCAAATCTTGCTTCATTCGTTTATAAGAATTTCATACACATAATCAAAGAGTAAAGAGTAAAGAAAGCTCATGAATCAATCAAACTTCCATGTAAACATCATAACCTTCAAACATTATCAAAATCAATCATAAGAAACTTCAATTTAGATCACCAAGCCATATAACATTCTTTTGATCTTAAGGACTTTCAAACAAGGTCTAGAATGTGGAAAGGGAAGGAAAACTTTAAGGAATGTGGTGCATGAATCCGGGAAAGTGGATAACTACTCTTTTCTTCTTCTCTTGCGGTTTCCGCAGCACTTTCAACTTAGAGCTTCGCTCTTTCTTTTCATTTTTCTACTTTACTTTTGGAGTTATGGATAGAGGTGCACAAAAACCGAAGCCTAGGAGATTGGCGTTTCTCAATTTTTATGAGATGCCTCAAACCCTTAGCACACATACCATAATCCGCTAGGAATATCGCTCAATCCGACTTTGGCAAGACACAAACACCCGGCTATGTGAATGGTGCCGAGTTACTCATCATCATGATTGACTTCCCCAAACCTATAATTTCTTTCTATTCCTTTGAATGCAAAGTATTGCTTTCATGGCCCTCTCACATCAAACATGCCTTTTTCATTCAACTCCTCCAAATTCCCTGATAGGTAAAGGAGGTCATTATTTCAATGAGGGGCTAAATGATCAAAGAAAGAAGAAAGAAAATCGAATTGCCTTAATCATCTCAAAAAGAAGCATAAGAACTTATTATGTGATTTCAACCTTAATTCCTCAACATGATTTAAGTAACATTCATCACATTATGAAATTTGCAAAAGAGAGATAATCAACTCATTCAATTTCTTTTCAATTCACTATTCGTTTAAGCATGCGATTGTCATCAAAACTCAATTCACAAGTGGTGATTATCATAGAAATCATCTCTATCCTTAGAGGCACAAAATTTTCAAAATTTTTCAATTTTTATGGATTTTTCAAAAGCTTTTTCATGCAATGCAATAATGAAACGTGTAACAATAAAATGAAACATGCAAGATAGTCTCGATAAAGCATACAAAGTGAGTAACAGTTATTACAAACTATTAGTCACACCCCACCCCATACTTGGAACAAACATTGTCCCTAATGTTCAAAGAAAAGAAAAAAAAGAAGAAAAGAAAGAAAGAAAAAGAACTCACAAAACGGTGGTGGAGCGGCTAAACTGTCGATCATCAAAGTCGTCACTACGGTGGAGGCGGTGGTGGAAACGGAGAGAAGCTGGGATCGTAGTACCGCCCGAACTGCTGGCGGTATACATCTCTCATCATGTGGTCCAGATTATCCACTCGTGCATCCCTAGCATTTGCACGGAACTCCAAAGCTCCAACCCTGCTGGAAAGGTCGGTAGCCCACTTTGGCAACTGCTCGTACCAGCCAGGCGGCTGGTTGTACCAAGCCGGTGCATCTGAAGGTGCTGGTGTTGGTGGCGGTAGCGGCTATGTAGACCATGGTGGTGGAGCTCCGTACCACGAAGGAGGAGTCTCCATCCAAGTGGGCCTCTCGCTGACACTGGCACGGCGAGAGGATGATCCTGAAGCTCTAGCGGGGCGGGGAGAATGTCTAGGCATGGCGGGAACTGCGTCCGGCTGATCAGGGAATGTACCAAAGTCTTGCTCAGCTCCTCCTCCTCCCTCATAGTCATCTCTACCTCCCATCTCCTCCTCTACAACTGGTGGTGGTGGAATGTAGGGAGGGGCTACCAATCTGTTCGCATGCATGGCAGCGAACGTCGCCTTCCAGTTATGGCGTCCAGCCATAATGGAATACTCAGGGAGCCACTCAATGCCTCTCCCGGTCCTACTCTCCCATGGCATAGCAGCGTATGGTGGACCTCTATGGGTGGGGAAGATGATGCCTCTAGTCATGAGGGCCTGAAGTCCTAGGGGTCTAGCAGCAATACGTGTACAAGCCGAGAAATCAACCCCTAACTGTCTAGCAAGGTGGGTCACCATCCCACCATATCCAATGTTGCCAGCCCTCTTATTCTTTAGCTTGCTCATGGTAGCAGCTAAGAGGGTGGCACAGTCAGCTGGCCTGCCATACAACATGTTGTAGAGCAGGAATAACTCATCCGTCTTAATCTTCTGAGGTGTCTCCGTCCTAGGGAAGAGACACTCAGAAAGCACTCTATGATCTATCTTCAAGGCTAGATGGTAGATCAATCTAGCCTTGGTATCAGCAGGCTGCCAGCGGTCCTCGCTGGCATAGATCATAGCGATCTCTTCCCAGAAATCCTTGGCGTACACGCCACTGGGGAAACGACCATTGAAGGTCTCGTGGAACCCAAAGAAGGCTCCAAACTCCCGGATGGAGAAATCATAGTTTCTTTCCATCAGCGGGAAAGAAATTGTCCTGTCAACATGGTTGCGCTCAAAGGAAACTACAAACTCTCTCGTAATCTCCTCATATGCATCTTCCCGAATAGCGGAGAAGATGACTAAGTCGGCTCTATCCAAGAGCCAAGTAAGGTCCCCTATGACATGTAGAGGCTCTAACTCCTCCAACAGCAAGTATCGTGGTCCTATGACTGTCCTCTCCTCTATCCTCTCTAAGGCGTCTGGGTGATCCTCATGGATGGTGGGGATCCTAGAGCGAGGTGGTGATGGTGAGGATGGAGGTGAAGGGGATGAAGGAGGTGGTGCTCTAGAAGAGGAAGAGGGGTTGCCCTTCCTCTTTTTGTTCTTATCACTGTCCTTGTTCTTGTCCTTATTCCTACCGGACACTCTCCTCACAAAATCCATATTCTAGCAAAAACCACGGTCTGTTCTAAGTATTCCACGGCCGTGGAAATGCCAGTGACCGTGATTCGGCACGTAATTTTGCAAATCTCAACAGAATCTAACCAAGATTCACAGTAGCAGTCCTAGACTAATTCTCTTCCAATTCCAATCAGTTATTCCTAAAAATTCTAGCAAATGAAAGTCCGAATCGACAAAGATAGAGAAGAGCGAAAAAACCTAGGTTTTCGGATTTTTAAATCCGAATTCTGCTTTCCTCAGTGATTTGCCGCTCGAATTGTTGCTTGGATCTTGTTGGTGATCGGATTTGCTTCTGTTTTGGCCAAAGAATCGTTAAAAACGATCAACGAATGAAGATTTGAGGTGAGGGGAAGCAACTCGGCGTTTAGGGCGTGGAATTGGGTTTGTGAGATGTGTTTTGTGAAGGAAAGTGGTTTATATAGTGGCCGTAAAAATTTTTGAAAATCACGGTCTGTCGGGGGGTTCCACGGCCTTGGAAATGTACGGAACCGTGGTTTTGGTGATTTTTCTCAGGCTTTTGAAAATTACGGTCATTGTAGCTGTCACGACCGTGGTTTAGGCCGTGGAACTCTCTGTAATGCTCCAAAGTCCAAGTTTCGTCACTTTTCTTCAAATTTTCTCTTCCCCTTTCCTTTTCCACTGTTCCTACATCCAAAAACACGAACATACCGGAAGGTATCGAAGGCAAAACAAAGCAAAAACGTCTAAACTAAGCTAATCTATGAATCAAAAATAAAAACGTAAATGCAATACCTTGGGTTGCCTCCCAAGAAGCGCTTTGTTTAAGGTCCGTAGCTAGACCAAATTCGCACTTATTCGAGTGCGGTGGGCGCGAACTCTTCAGCTTGGAGTTCCGGAGTATACTTCTTGAGTCGTTGACCGTTCACCTTAAAGCTTCCGCCCGCTTCACCCCATACTTCAACTGCACCATGGGGGAAAATACGTTTGATTAGAAAAGGTCCGGTCCAACGAG
Source organism: Fagopyrum homotropicum (assembly GCA_033239125.1). Classification (NCBI taxonomy): domain Eukaryota; kingdom Viridiplantae; phylum Streptophyta; class Magnoliopsida; order Caryophyllales; family Polygonaceae; genus Fagopyrum; species Fagopyrum homotropicum. The sequence continues at coordinate 33,127,834 of BSWB01000003.1, forward strand.
ATTTAAGCTTACCTGGAAAGAGACGAAGCCTTGAATTGAAGAGGAGAACTTGATCTCCTTCTTTGAAGTCCTTTGGAATGATATGCTTATCATGCCAACGCTTTGCTCTTTCTTTGTAAATCTTGGCGTTTTCATAGGCGTTCAAGCGAAGCACTTCAAGCTCATTTAGGTCCAAGAGACGCTTCTCTCCCGCTTCCTTCATGTTGAAATTCAACCACTTGATTGCCCAAAATGCCTTGTGCTCTAACTCTACCGGTAAGTGACAAGACTTCCCATACACTAGGTTGTATGGTGTGGTTCCGATGGGAGTCTTGTATGCAGTCCGGTATGCCCACAATGCGTCATCAAGCTTCAAAGACCAATCCTTCCTAGTCCTTGAAACCGTCTTCTCTAGGATTCCTTTGATCTCCCGGTTTGAGATCTCAACTTGTCCACTAGTTTGTGGATGATAAGGGGTGGCGATCTTGTGAGTCACCCCATACTTAGCTAGAAGAGCTTCAAAACGCCGGGCAATGAAATGAGAGCCTCCATCACTAATGATGGTCCGTGGTGTCCCAAATCGTGGGAAGATGGTCTTGTTAAAGAACTTGACCACTACTATAGCATCATTGGTGGGAGAGGCAATCGCTTCAACCCATCTTGAAACGTAATCAACCGCTAAAAGTATGTATTGGTTACCACAAGATGATGGGAATGGTCCCATGAAATCTACTCCCCAAACGTCAAAGATCTCTACCTCTTGGATGTTGTTGAGAGGCATCTCATTCCTTCTAGAGATATTTCCTGTCCTTTGACAAGCATCGCAGCAAGAAACAAAGGTTTGCACATCTTTAAATAGTGTAGGCCAAAAGAATCCAGATTGCAATACCTTAGCGCTAGTTTTGTTCAAACTAGCGTGTCCTCCACATGGTAGTGAATGACAATGGCGGATGACGCTTTGCATTTCATCTTCCGGCACACATCGCCGAATAATGCCATCCGGACCTCTCTAAAAGAGGAGAGGTTCATTCCAAAAGTATTCCCGAACATCCTTAAAGAACTTCTTTCTTTGTGCGTAGGATAATCCGGACGGTATTTCCTGACAAACCAAATAGTTAATAAAATCAGCAAACCATGATTCGTTACCTTTGGAAATTACACCGATGCCCTCCTCTATAATGTGTAAATGTTCGTCCGGGAAGGAGTCGTATATAGGTAGATGGTCGTCCTCTAGATGTGTTAGGCGACTCAAATGATCCGCAACAGAATTTTCCGAACCCTTCTTGTCGCGGATCTATAGATCGAATTCTTGTAGGAGAAGAATCCATCTAATTAGCCTTGGCTTCGCATCCTTCTTTGCAAGGAGGTACCGGATCGCAACATGTTCCGTGTACACAATCACCTTTGCACCTACAAGATAAGAGCGAAATTTGTCAATTGCATAAACAATGGCTAAAAATTCTTTTTCCGTAGTGGCGTAGTTGAGCTGCGCTTCATCTAGCGTCTTGCTAGCGTAGTATATGGAATGGGTTCGCCCTTCCTTTCTTTGTCCAAGAACAGCTCCTATAGCTACGTCACTTGCATCGCACATAACCTCAAAGGGAAGGTTCCAATCCGGAGGTTGGATAATCGGAGCTGAAATTAGAGCTTCCCGAATCATATTGAACGCATCTAAACATTCTTGCGAAAACTCAAAAACTGCATCCTTCATCAATAGATTAGTTAGCGGTTTTGATATTTTAGAGAAATCTTTTATGAAGCGCCTATAAAATCCAGCATGTCCTAGAAAACTTCTTATCCCTTTCACTGAAGTTGGGGGAGGAAGCTTCTCTATAGTCTCTATTTTAGCTTTATCCACCTCAATCCCTCTACTAGAGATTAAGTGTCCTAGTACAATGCCTTCCTTCACCATGAATTGACACTTCTCCCAATTAAGAACTAGGTTAGTGTCTTCACACCTTTGTAACACAAGAGCAAGGTTAGAAAGACAATTGTCAAAAGAGGAACCATAAACAGAGAAGTCATCCATAAAAACCTCCATGATTTCCTCTATGTATTCGGAGAAGATGGCCATCATGCACCTTTGAAAGGTGGTTGGGGCGTTGCAAAGCCCGAACGGCATCCTCCTATAAGCAAACGTACCCCACGGGCACGTAAATGTGGTCTTCTCTTGATCATCCGGGTGTATCGGAATCTGAAAGAAACCAATATAACCGTCAAGATAGCAAAAATGCGAATGTTGTGCTAACCTTTCAAGCATTTGATCGATGAAGGGTAGTGGGAAGTGATCCTTCCTCGTCGCGTTGTTTAGCTTGCGGTAGTCTATGCACATCCGCCATCCTGTTACGGTTCTAGTATGAATGAGTTCGTTATTCTTGTTGGTGATGACCGTCATTCCTCCCTTCTTCGGAACCACTTGAACCGGACTCACCCACTTGCTATCGGAGATAGGGTAGATGATACCTGCATCAAGAAGTTTAAGAATTTCCTTCTTGACAACCTCCTTCATGGTCGGATTCAACCGCCTTTGAGGTTGTCTTGAAGTCCTAAAGTCCTCTTCCATTAATATCTTGTGCATGCATAGGGAAGGTTTTATTCCTACTAAGTCCTCTATAGTATGTCCTAAAGCTTTTCTATGTTTCCTAAGGACAACCATGAGCTTACTATGTTCATCTATGCTTAAATCGGAACTAACAATAACCGGAAAGGTAGAATTAGGTCCAAGAAATGCGTACCTTAGATGAGTAGGAAGTGGCTTTAGTTCCATGACTATCGGAGTTTCCAATGGTTCTTGAGGAGTATCCGATGCTTTCTTAGAAGTGTCTAAGGGTGTAGAAGGTATGGGAGAAGAATCAAAAGAAGTTGAGGAAGAGACACAATTACCTTCGGGATCACCCAAAATTACGGCCTCTTTGACTTCTCCACGACTGTGTAACCATCTGGAGTGAGCCACGCTTTTATTGGTGAAATCCACGGCCGTGGAATATAGTGTATGGCCGTGGATCCGTACGTTTTCTGCCTCGTCGTGGAGTTTCTCAAACTCCTCTTCACACACTTCATCTTGTGCTTCTAAGGCTTCAATTACCTCATTGCACTCCTCTTCTTCCCCTACATTCATTAGACTCATAGTAATAACCTTTTGCAAAGGATCCTTGAAGAGAATAGCACTTACCTCCTCTCTAGACAACCCTTCTTCATCTTGGATATTGAATATATCCTCATCAAAGATTGGTTCCTTCACTAGAGTGGAAAGAACGAACTCTACCTTCTCTTCTCCTATGTCAAAGGCGAGTCTAGCATTCTTGCAATCGACTATGCAGCCGGATATTGTAAGAAACGGTCTTCCGAGAATGATCGGGACCGGACTATCTGCAGGAATGTCAAGCACAACAAAATCTATAGGATCATAGAATTTACCTAGCTTGACCGGGACGTCTTCAACAATACCGACGGGACGAGTTATGGATCGATCCGCCATGTATAACGTCATCTTCACCGGTTTAGGGTCGCCTAAACCGATCTTCCTACATAATGCAAGTGGTATGATGCTCACACTTGCTCCCAAGTCACATAATGCATCATATGTGACATCTCCCACTCCTATGGGAATACAAAATGACCCCGGATCCTTTAGCTTTAGGGGCATCTTCTATTTCATGGTCTTGATGAGATCCGAAGAATCCGAACTCATCTTAACCTCACCGAAATCCTCTAGCTTTCGCTTGTTAGAGAGGATTTCCTTTAAGAACTTGCCATAAGCCGGCATACCTACAATAGCATCAATGAAAGGTATGTTAATATGCAATTTGCTCATGAGTTCTATAAACTTACCGAATTGCTTGTCTAGACGCGCTCTTGCTCTAGATTGCGGGAACGGTAGGGGAGGTTTGTAAGCTGGAGGAGGAACGTAGACATCTTCCTTCTCCTTCCCCTTTTCTTTCTCTTTCTCAACGGGGACTTCTACAAACTTGGGCTGCGGGTCGGTAGTTGTGACTCCGCTCCTAGTTGTGATTGTCATCACCCTTCCTTTTGGGTTGTCCTTCGTTTTTCCTAGAAGTTTCCCTTGATTCCTAGGAACTTCCTCTGCATGGCTGAACATTTGGTTTTCTAAAACCTTTTGGGCTTTATCAACCTTAGTAATGTGATCATCAACCTTGATGATGCGAGTCTCCAACCCTTGAAGCTTCCCCAAAATCGTTTCCAACATGGGATCGGGCTTCTCCTTCTCCGAAGTGCTTCCACCATTAGATGTTTGCCCCTGGCTTTTCAAAGGAGTGGAAGAAGAAGAAGAAGGTGGAGTTAGTGAATTTCCTAAATTGGAAGGATAAGAATTACCGGAATTTTGTTGATTGGAGCGCCAATTGTTGTTGTTTGAACCCCTATTGTTGTTCCAATTGTTGTTCCGGTTGTTGTTGTTGTTCCAATTATTCCGGTTGTTATTCCGGTTGTTGTTGTTGTTGCGGTTTGTATTCTCACCACCGTTGTGGTTATTGTTGTTGCCTAAATGACCCACATCTTTTCCTTGTTGCTTTGGAAAGTTGGTCTTGATAGCTTCCTTCAACTCTTTAATCTCGTTGTTGAGAGAAAAGATTTGAGATTGAGCTTCGTGTGTTAGTTTTGCTCCTTGATCCATACGATTCCCCTCCACTTTCCGGTGAGAATACTTCTCTATAACTCGCGCTTGCTTCTCAATGAAGTCCCAAGCGTCATATTCCCTCGTGTCCATGAATGTACCACATGAGAGGGATTGGAGCTTGAATTGTGTCTCCACATCCAGCCCCTTATAATATATCTCCAATAGTGCAAGCTTGGATATGCCATGATAAGGGCAATCCAATAGCAAATCCTGAAATCTTTCCCAAGATTGAAACAAACTTTCGTTAGATCTCATAGAAAATGCATTAATCTTACCTTTTAGTTTCGCCGTTTTGGATGGCGGAAAGAACTTAGTGAGGAACTCCGCGGAAAGATCCTCTCATGTCTCAACCTTTCCACTTGGAAGAGCTTGATACCAAGACAATGCTTTCCCCTTCAAGGAGAAGAAGAAAGGCTTGAGTTTGTAGCTGTTGGTAGTTGCGTTCTTAGGCTTCATCATCTCCATCATAATCTCAAAGTTTTGTAGATGTTGATGTGGAGATTCAGCACTTGTCCCACCAAATTGGTTTTGGCGAACAATGGTAATAACTTGAGGGTTGAAGCTAAACCCTTGTACATCGTCAGCATCAAAGTTCACACCTAAACGGCGTGGTTGCTGCGTTGGATCCATCCTTTGGCCAAGAGTTCTTGGCTCCTCATCCACGCGTTCGATCCTTGCGTTCCTAGGTGGAACACGGCGATTTGCAGCTGGCCGTGGATAGAATGGATTCACATTGATCATGAGAACAATTTCCTCTAGTGGTGGCATGGAGGCGTCGCTATCCTCATTGGATGAGTTGGCTCTAACCGATCTTCCCGGTCTCCTCCTTTTCTTTTTCTCTTTGAGGTTGTTTATTTCCAACCTCATTTGGAACATCATGTCCGATAGATCATCAACCTTCATTTGATGACGATCCGTTTCTTCCCTACGAGTCTTCTCACTCCATTGGAGTTGAGCTTCCTTTTCCGCTAACTCCGATTGGAGATCACGTTCTCTTTCTTCAGCCATTTTCTTTTCCTTACGCTTTCTCCTTAAAGTCCTCTCAAGCTCTTGATCAAGAGGTAAGAGGTCTTCGTTATTCCTAGACCTGCGCATGCACTCGAAAAGATATCAAATAACAAGGGAGAAGCTCCGAAGCTTGACAACCGATAACCTAATTCGGCCTAGACCAAATCCCCGGCAACGGCGCCAAAAACTTGTTCGCCACTTAGCGTGCGTGCAAATAAGCTTTAATTATAAAACTAGAAATCAAGCAAGCGAACCCGCAGTGTACGGATCGATATAGTTAAGCAAGAATTCCAGAGTATCGAACACAGGGATTTGGGGGGTTAAATCCAGTTATAGATTATCAAGCAAGTAAATGTATGAAGCTTTTCAAATTATTGGGAAAACAACAATCCTAAAGATCCAGGAATTCAGTTGTGGCAATCGATTCAAGATATACTAGAAATATAAGGACAGAGTTGAGGTATGCAACGGTATACGAATGTAAGGCAATGTACGGTGAAGTTCCAAGACCTTATATGATTCACCTAAAGGCACTCTCTATAAAGGTTGTTGAGGCTTCAGTATAGAAAGATTCCAAAGATAAATATTAACATCAAATACCCAAACTTGTAATCCAACGATCAAGACTAACTAAACCGATTAAGGTTGTGACACTCAGAATCGAGGTAGAGGTTGTTGAGGCTTCACTACCACCTAGAAAAGGCAAGCCAAGACTAAGTTAAAGTAAATCATTAACTTTGGATTAAAGTAAAAGCAATTTCGTAAACTGACACAAAATTACGGGTAGTTCTTGAGTTCCACGGCCGTGGAAGCTCAAGAACAGACCGTGGATTAGGTTCGTCGGTGATTCTCTCTAACTCTCAGGGTCCAACTGTTTACGATCGATCTATCATCATCTAAGCCACATATATCAACCCTTCACCTTAGAATTGCTAAAGGGTTTTAGCCAACAACAGTCATGTTGATATCAAATTCAAGATTTAAAAGAATGAAAGATGAAAACTTCAAGAAACCTTCAATAACTTTCAAGCCAATCTCAAATCCACATATCAAGAACAATAATGTCAATAGATTCGGAATAACACAAACAATCACAAATCTTAGATAAGAACGAAGAACGGGATGTCAATCCTTATTCTAATCAAACCTAAAGATGAAGCGTAATCTCCTTACAAACAAGTCTTCCAAATCTTCACTCCTTCCGTCAATCCGGAAATCTCAATAGCAAAACGCAAATCTCTCAACGACAATCTCCGCAAAAGCGTAAAACTAGGGTAAGCCAAAGTGTAAGCGAAGGTGATGGAATCTCTCTTCTCCCGTCCTTTTATAGTGTAAGATAAAATATAAGCCCGGCCCATTGCGTAGAAGATCGTGGCTTAAAATATTGCGTAAAAGATCGCCAAGATCACGGTCGTGGAAGGGTTCCACGCCCGTAATTTAGAGCGTGGAGTTGGGTCACGGTTTGTCACAGCCCTCCACGGCCGTGTAAGTTGCTGGAATGCACCACGCTTCTCTTGTCAAAGTTCCACGGCCGTGGACTAGAACGTGGAATCTAGTACGGCCGTATTTTAGAGCGTGGTTTAGAGGTAGATTATAATTTTCCTTAGCCTCGTGCTATTCTTCAAGTTAGCACCATCCTTAGCTCCTAGAGATGTCCTCAATCCTTGGACATGCTCAATGAAACTCCATTCTCTCTCAATCCGTTCGGATTTAGCTCTTAATTGCCTACAATCAACACAAAGCTTATGTAGACCTCTATATCGACAAAATAGATAAACTAACTCACAAATACTTCAATGCTTTATCAATGACTAACTATATGGATGAAATACACTTAGAAAACGTGCCTAAAATATCACAATATTTCATGCTAACAACCAACAAACCTAAACCGCCGGTTTGGCGGTTTATCCCAAACCGGACCCATGTCTAGTTTAGAGCTTTGTGCACTCAGACGGTAACCTGGCTCGAGTGGCCTTTTTCTTTGCTCTGAACCTATAACATTGGTGTAAAACAACTCTTGAGAACCTAGCACAGAATTCCATACTTAAGGGAACACGTATACTACTTGTGTTTCAAGAACTGGTGGAGTTATAAAAATGTTGGTGTGAACTTGATCTTTACCATACCTATCTCGATCATGATTGTAAAACCCGGAAAATTTTATTCCAGAAAACAAACCCGTGTTAAAAATCATCGGACCGGTTTTATTAGATGGGGATCTATAATAAAATAACCCCTTTGTGGGCCAAGGCAATGACGGGCCCATTAGACCTTTAAGTACTTAGTGGACTATTGGGACAGCCGGGCCATCAAGTCATGCCCAATAATCAAAGGCGGATGAATGCAAATCTTTAGCCTTTCCTTTCTCCTGTGTAACGGAAATCACACTTCCCTTGATCGAAAGTTGAAGATACGATACGATACTCCTCCCCGTACATCTCTCCCCATCACCTCTCCTTCAACTTTCGACGGACCTGCCGACCCTTCCTTCCCAGTCGACGGCCAAGAAGTCGCCTGCTATCTTCGTCACACAGTTGCCGGCCGCCGAGAATAGCTGTTCGACCGGCTTGCGTCGCTCCTTACGGATATTGGGCGACCACCGTCGTCTTCGGCGTACCGGGATAACAAGACAAACCTTCGACCTCGCGTAGAAGGCGGTGCCTTCCTCCCTTGTCCCCGGCGTCTACAATCGTAAGGACTTAGGTAAAGCACTCTCCTCTCCGCTGCGTCCTTTCTCGAGCGCGCCATAACGATGTTGAGTCAGAACTGCCACAGGTTGGACCACGGTCGGCAAGCAAGGACCATCTTCATGGTTATAGTCCCGGTACTGAGTCGAGCCCTTACCTCCTTTGAGCGTGGTACACAATCGGAGTTGTCGTCAAGCCATAGTTGCCGGTGAGCCCTCCACTTCACTTTACGGTCCTTTGTATACTTGTAGCTTTAGAAATGGGTTGTAGACTAATGAGTAGAATAGAAATAATGTATGTTGGTTAGAGTCATGATAAAGGCAAAGGATTAATTGGGGGTCTATGTGAGGGATAGGGTAGCATAGTGGAACAACCGCCGCACTGTAGTCGAAGGGGGTAAAGGCGTGAGTGGTGTGTCATTTTGGTTTTGTGCGCTTGTTCAAAAGCGGTTGATAACTCGTTGAGGGTTAATGTAAGCTTTGGAGATTAGTCTATGGACTTGTGGGAGTGACTTAAGATTAGGATAGATCTATTATGGTACGGTCTCTAACCTTATGGATATATATATATATGGTTAAGTATATGTAAATGGTTTTACATGTTTCAAATGTTCTTCGGGATAGCACGTTAGCATAAACTATCTTAACAAGTCTCCTTTTTCACTTGATAAGTATAAACGATGAAGAGTTTAAGTTCGGGGATCGTTAAGTCTTTTTCGGAAAATCTTTAGAACTAGTTCTTGCGTTGGGTTAAGTTAAAGTAGGATCCTAGTAGTTTTGTGGAGGCGTGAAAGATGTCAAAAAAATCTTCCTTAAGAGCGAGACTTTCTTATCTTTGAGTTGTGGTGGAGGTTGTGGGCCGTTCTAGTCTTTTTCTAAGGTTTTGAAACCCAGGGGTAAAACTGTCTTTCACTCTTATAAGGTAAATTGGCTAAGCCTTGTGCTAAACTTTAATGTTCCAGAAGTTGAGACTTCTAAGGAATTTGGATACATGTTTGACCTACTTTCCTTTGTATAACAGGCGGTTGAGTTCCACGGTTACAGACCGAGTTGAGTTTTTAGAGAGTAGTGATTTAACACAGGTAAGTCCTTGCGACTTACTTATCTAGTTTCTGGATGTTGGTTGAGTGATAATAGTGGTGTGTGCGATGTGTGTTTATAATAATAACTTGATAGGACGACTGTTATTATTATATGTTAAGGCCCAAGTGTATGTATAACGGGTCGTGACATCACTGCCCAGCTTTGATAGGAGACTGGAAGGTTCTCTATACCCAGACCATGCAGGTACAAGGTGAGATGCATCGGATCCATTCCTGATGGTTACACGGGGGCGGAGGGAGGTTTGGGAATCCCTCGTGTCACAAAATAAGTATCATTAGTAAGAGTGAATGACTTAAATGAAGATAATAAACGGATTGTTTGAAAGCATGATGAGTGTTTATTTTTGTTATGTGTGTGTGCTATTATTATTCTACTAATGTTTAGATAGCTAGCTAATGGTTGTTCTATTGTGTTTTTAGATTTACCGCAGGTTAGAGCAGCAGCTGAGTGATCCGGAAGTAGTGGTCAGCCGGGTCTCCGTACTCCTTAGAGTGGGGGGTTGGGTTGTTGCTTTGTTGTCCTTTCCTCTTGTTAAGACAGTTAGTCTTTTTTGTTGTTTAAGTACTATAGGCTGTTAGACATTGTTGCTTTCATTCCTTTAAAATACTATTTCATAAATTTCGGTTTTTCTTATTTGTGTCTTGTTGCAAGATCCTAGTAATATTGTTGTCAAACTAAGGTCGGGACCCATTGTGAGGTCCTAACCAGTAATGTCCCGCGTTTTGAGAATTTGGGGTGTTACAACATGGTATCAGAGCTCTAGGTTGGCAACAATGACACTTGAAATCTTCTGAAAGACCGAATAAGTACTTAAACAGAACCCGAAAAGGGATCTGAGTTTTAAAAAGGACTTTTGGTTTTCAAATGCATGCATAGTCTGGTTGGGGATAGAAAGTACGGCTGACCACCACTACTACCGCGGATCTCAGTATGCTTAGTATGAACTGTAGGTTGTTACTCTCTTTGGACTTATTAGCTTGATTATAATGATAGGTGATATAGATAAGCATATGTCGAAGATTAGTAGAATTTATAGTTATTTTATGCCCTTAACGGAGATAACATAATGAGATCCTCATTCAGTTGACACACCTAAGTATATTTGAAGGGTTTCAACGTAAAGATAAGTATGCTCAACTTATGAGCATTAAGGTAGGCGAACGTCCGGACAACTCTTTCGAACTTGTTAAGGAACGCTGAGACGAAAAAGTGAAGACTAAAAGACAACACCAACGATGATGACAAGAAGGGAACCCCGAGTAAACTCAATAGGACCAAATGGAGAAAATGCATGAGAGTAGTTCCGGAAAAGCGTTGGATGACCGGCAAATATACGAATTGGAAGAGACAACCCATAGGTTCTTTCAAGTGTGGTGTAAAGCAACGTTACAAACAAAGCGGATACCTTCAGAAACACACATGGGCATGAAATTCAAGATGAAATATAGTAGCGATCCAGAAAAGAGGCATTGAATATAATCTTACTGACGGACCAGAAGGTGAAAGTTTGAGCTAGAAGTAGGGCGGAATATGATCACTCTCGACCAGCTACTTCACACCACAATCAAGATGGGAAACCGAGACAATCATAAGCGTAGGAGTCAAGATGAGATACATTGTCCATCCAAATACGAAGAATAAAAGAGCCGCAAAAGGAAAGCTTACAGGTTGCTAGAAAGTGGAAGGCAGGTTTCACCAATATGGAAGTGGGGTGACCTCCTAGAACACACAAGAAATTCAACAAGGATCAGGATACAACAAAGAACGGATTTCTACAAAGGCGGCAGTACAAAGCAGCACACAAGGAAGGTGTAGGAGAATGGTTGGTGAACACGGGGGTCTCTAATAACTTCTCATTCACGAAGAGATTTAAGTTAATAACACTAGCGGATCATAGCAGAAAACCGCAATTGGATGATAACTAGGGTAAAAAGAATTGTGGGGAAATACCTACAGGTTATCGTAAAAGAAATTACAAGTCCGTTGACGGAAGATGAAGATACAGCTAGACTCGTAAGAGTATAGTGCTCTTATAGGAGTGTAGTTTGTAGAAGGAGCTAAAGGAGTATAAATGGAAGAGATATATTTTCACCTGGTATATCAAACCTCAAAAGATATAGAAGAAAAGTAAGTCTACGATCTTATAGAAAGACAACTACAGGCTAATTGGTAACAACAGAGAATTTACACGTGTTGGTTAACTAGGGATGGTTGGTTGACAGATAAGCAGAATAACAACAAAGTTATAAAAGAATTTTATCGACATCTGGAGAATTTCTCCCAGAGATCAACGAGGACAATGGTGAAGTCAAATCAATACGAGTGCTAATAAAACTAAATAGGTTCAAAGTCAATAACTCTAATTAAAATTTTTGTGGAAGAGCTTGACAATAGAGGAGATACCACTTGCATGTGAGTTTGCAGAAGTATTCAGTGACGACCTGCTAGGGCTACCCCCACAAAGGAGTGTTGATTTGAACATTGAGTTAGAGCCGGGCACGAGACCGATCTCGAAGGCCCCGTACCGTATGGCACCGATAGAGCTGCTTGAGTTGAAGAAGCATTTAGAGGAGTTAGCAAAGAAGGGCTTCATACGCCCTAATGTATCTCCCTGGGGCGCGCCAGTATTATTTGTGAGGAAGAAGCATGGATCGATGAGGCTATGCATAGACTACAAAGAGTTGAACAAAGTCACTATCAAGAACAAGTATCCACTGTCGCGCATAGATGATCTATTGGACTAGTTGCATGGAGCGTCGGTGTTTTCGAGGATAGACTTGAGGTCAGGTTATCACCAGCTGAGGGTGAGAGATCAGGACATACCAAAGACGTCATTCCAGACTAGGTATGGTCATTATGAGTTGGTTGCCATTTGGGCTCACTAAAGCGCCAACAGTGTTCATGGAGTTGATCTACGGGATATTCATCGACTTCTTAGACCAGTTTGTAGTGGTCTTCAATGACGACATCCTAGTTTACTCTAGGAGTCAAGAGGAGCATGCCGGGCACTTGAGGATAGTATTACAGATTCTGTAGGATAACAACTTTATGTTAAGCTATCCAAGTGTGAGTTTTGGATGTCAGAGGTGGCTTTCCTAGGCCATGTAGTGACTACTGAGGGGATTAAGGTCGATCCGGCGGAGATTGAGTTAGTGTTTTCTTGGCAACCTCCGAAGAATGTTAAGGAAGTTTGCAGCTTTCTAGATTTTGCAAGTTACTACCGCCGGTTTGTAGAGATGGGTCCCAAACCTAAACCGGCGGTTTAGGTTTGGGAACCGGCGGTTTAGGTTTGGCCTTTGGCCAAACCTAAACCGGCCGATCCCGAACCGCCGGTTTAGGTTAAACCTAAACCGGCGGTTTGGCACATGACTTTTAAAAATATATATATATATATATATATATATATAAGTAATATAATATATATTTATATATTAATTAAAAATTATACGTTTAATTTATATATATTAAAAAATATTTTAAAATTTTATATTTTATACATAGAATTTTTTTTTTTGTACAATAGCATTTAAATAGAATTAGTAAGTAAATAAAAGAAAGCAAGTAAAATAACATTACTAACAATAATAAAATAAAGCAAACTCAAATTTTTTATACATTGAATTTTTTTTCATTACATTAGCTTTTGAATAAAATAATTACATACTAAAATAAATTACTAACAATAATAAAAGAAAGAAGCAACTAAAATAAATTTTTTTATACATTGAAATTCAATGTATAATAATTACATAGTAAACAAAATTACTAACTACAATAATAAAATAAAGCAAACTCAAATTTTTTATACATTGAATTTTTTTTCATTACATTAGCTTTTGAATAAAATAATTACATACTAAAATAAATTACTAACAATAATAAAAGAAAGAAGCAACTAAAATAAATTTTTTTATACATTGAAATTCAATGTATAATAATTACATAGTAAACAAAATTACTAACTATAATTCTACAACAAAATAAAGCAAGCTAAATTTTTTATACATTCAATTTTTTATATTACATCTTTACATTAGTATTTGAAATTTTGAATATAACTAAATGAAAAAAAAAAAAAAAAAAAAAAGGAAAGGGCTTGAACCGGTTTCCCGGTTGCCTACGTATCCTCTTGGGGTTTAAGAGGAATCAAAGCCCACGTAGTTCTCTTACCTTTACTTACCTTTTTTCGGACTTCCGAGTTGTTTTCGTAACCCCATTACCTTTGCGCCTCGGACTCGGAAGTAGTGGCCGGATCATCGGAGTTGGAATCCGATGATCTATCATAAGTGGGTGCATTCCGTTGTAGCCTCCTCTCCGCCCTTATCCAATCTTGAACACAAACTTGAGCCTCCAATTTATCGGGCTTCAATTGACTCCTCTTGTAGCTTAGCATGTTTCCTCCTTGACTAAAAGCTTGCTCCACGGCCACCGTTGATGCGGGAACGGCCATAATTTGTTGCACAATCTTGGCTAATGTTGGATACTTTTGGGCCATCTTCTTCCAATATTGTAAAACTTCAAAACTATCAATATCACCATCAAAACTAAAAGGAGTAGTTAGAAAATCTTCAAATTCCGCACTTGCGGATGAATGTCTAGGTGTTTTAGTTCTTTTAGATAAAATTTGTCTAGCTTTAGAAAGAATAGAAGGAGAAGGAGAAGAAGAAGTGGGTGGAGGAGTTGTTTGTGTAGAAGCACTAGCACTAGCACTAGTTTCAAATAAATTAAGTAATTTAGAAATTTCAACGCGAACATTACTAATAATATTATGAACATTCATAATAGTAGATAAACCTAAACATTCATAATAAGCATTTAAAAATTCCGTAACACCATCTATTTTAAGTCTAGGATCGAAAACGGCGGCAATAAGATAAACTACGGGAACCTCATTATAATATTTTAGCCATTTTGTTTTCATTTCGGTTGCCGCATATTTAAGTGATTCTAAAGCTAAACCGGTTTGTAAAGCCTCGGCAACATTTACGGCTATTTCTAAAAAACAACAAGAAGTAGGAATGTAAACATAACTTAATGTATTAGTAGCATCACTAAAAACTTTTAAAACACTACAAATATCAAAACAAGTTTGCCAAATACTTTTATCATCTAAAATAGACCAAGAAATAAATTGTGAAGAAAATTCTTGTAAAACATTTTTATAACGAATAGCTTGAGTTAGTAGTTTATAGGTTGAGTTCCACCGAGTTCCAATATCTTTCGAAAAAGAAATCGGAGGAAAAAATTTTTCAATACAAGTTGATCTCCATTTTCTTCTTAATTCGGTTGAATGCCAAATATGTTCAATTACATCGGTTATAGGTTCTAACATTTCATGTAAAACTTTTAGGCCATCTTGAACACTTAAATTTAAAATATGACATGCACATCTTTGGTGAGTAAAAGAAGTTTTTATAAGTTGACCCGCATTTCCTACTAAATGGTTAACGGCGCGGGTGTTAGCGGAAGCATTATCAAATGAGTATGAAAAAACACGGTTTTGTAAATTAAATTCTTGTAAAACCGTTTTTATTAAATTAGCAATGTTGGTGGCACTATGTCTTTCATTAAAATGTCGATATGCAATAACAAATTTATGCAAGTACATACCATTATCGATAAAATGTAAAGTGATGCCCATGTAAAAATGTTTTTATGATAAAGTACTCCAAATATCACTACAAATTGAAACTTGATGCAAAAAAGATTGTAAAACCGTAAGAATTTTTTGTTTTTTTTGTTCATAAGAATGAGAAACTAATTTCGAAACTTGTTTACGAGAAGTTGGTTTATAAGCCGGTTGAAGATAATTAGTGTTATATTCTCTTACATTAATAGATTCCGCATAAGAAAATGGAAATGCTTCGGATGCAATTAAGTTGGCTAATGCTAAAGATTCATCAACATGATTATAATTAAATAAAGAAGATTGAGAGGAAGAGGATGCAAACCCGTGGGACAATTGAGTTTGTCCCCGTGATATTCCGAGCTTCTCCGGATGAGTCTTTTGCATGTGGGTTTGCAAAGTTCCGTATCCGCCCTTCGACTTCCACTTGTACACCTTCGTACAATAATTGCACAAAACTTGGCAATAATCGTCCATCACCGGACCCTTGTTGTAATGTTTGGTGAATATGTCGGAGGTGAGCATTTTCGGTGGAGGGGCTTGTCGGAATGGCCCTTCACCTTGTGGAACTTGTGGAACTTGTGGAACTTGTGGCATTTCCGAATCCGGCGGTTGAGTCTCGCTTTCTTGTGTGCTAGGAAAGAAAGCGGGAGTCGGAGTGAAGTCGTAATCGCTTGGGAAATCCGGGTTTGCCATTTCGAAAGATCGAAAATACGAGAAAGAGAATACGAGATGGAGATTGAGAGTAGTAGTAGATAGATGAGAATGTTGGTGTGATTTAAATGAAATAATTGTATGGTATTTATAGGAATAGTGGGTATTAATTTTTTTTTTAATTAAACTAGTAATAAAATAAAAAATAAAATAAAAAAAATAAATTTTAACTTCCAACGGCTCTAATAGCCGTTGGAGTGAACGTTGGCAAAGCCAACGTTCAAATTTGGCAAAGAGACGTTGGCTTTTGCCAACGTTTCTTTTTTTTTTGCCAAACCGCCGGTTAACCGCCGGTTTGGCCAAAAAAAAATTAAAAAAAAATTAAAAAAGGCTCAAACCGGCGGTTAACCACCGGTTTGAACCGTCGGTTTAGGTTTGGTGTTGAACCAAACCTAAATCTAAACCGCGAACCGCCGGTTTAACAAAACCGGCAAACCTAAACCGCCGGTTCACAAACTGCCGGTTTGGCGGTTTGGTTTGAACCGGTCACACCTCTACCGGTTTGTGGAAGGGTTTTCCCTGAATGCCCGACCACTTACCTGTCTTTTGAGGAAGACTACTCGGTTCGTCTGGTTTGAGTCGTGTCAGCGGAGTTCTGAGGAGCTGAAGAGGAGATTGACGTCTGCTCAGATTTTAGCACAACTTGAGGGTACATATGACTTTGTGGTATATAGTGACGCATCCAAGCTAGGCTTGGGGTGTGTTTTGATGCAGAGGGGTAAGGTCATAGCCTATGCATCTCGACAGTTGAAGATGTATAAGGAGAACTATCTCACACATGATCTAGAGTTAGCTGCAGTAGTCCATGCTCTTAAGATCTGGCGTCACTATCTCTATGGGGCAACATTTCAGGTCTTCACAGACCATAAGAGTCTGAAGTACGTATTCACTCAGCGGGAGTTGAATAACCGCCAGAGGCGGTGGTTGGAGTTGATCAAGGATTTCGATCTTGAGATTCTCTACCACCCCGGAAAGGCAAATGTAGTAGCTGACGCTTTGAGCTGAAAGACGCCTCAAGAGAGGGCGATAGCCCGGTTGACGGTACAACCACAGTTGCAGAGATATTTGACTTGGTTAGAGGTAGAGATTCAATTTCCGATACAGCTCGTCAGTTGGCTACTATGGAGTTACTTCCTGATCTTTTGGGTGAGATCCGACAGAAGCAGGAGACTTGCCCGACTTTGGCCAGGATCCGAGACAAGATGTCTCGAGGTGAGACACCTCAGTTCACTATTGGTGCTGATGGAGTGATGAGACGTCAGGATCGCATTTGTGTACCATCAAACAGTGAGTTGAGGCATAGGATATTAGGTAAGGCTCATACTACCCCATAACCAGTACATCCCGGAGCGAGTAAGATGTATAAGGATGTGAGACGTTCCTTCTGGTGGGGTGGTTTGAAGCCCGACGTGGCTCGGTATGCACCTCAGTGTGCGACCTGCCAGCAAGTCAAGATTGAGCATCGTAGGTCCGGAGGAGAGCTTCACCCACTTCCAGTACCACAGTGGAAGTTGGAGGATATATCTACGGATTTTGTCACGGGATTGAGACTCAACAGAGGTTTTGATGCTATCTGGGTAGTGGTAGACCGCCTAATGAAGACCGCACGTTTCATTCCGATTAAGGAAAACGTGGTCGGTAAGTCGTCTAGCTGAGGAGTTCACCAGACACATTGTGAGACTCCATGGAGTACCGAGGACTATCATCTCCGACAGAGATGGACATTTCATCTCGAGATTTTGGCAGCAGGTACATACTACTTTGGGGACGAGTCTCCACTTTACTACCGCTTACCACCCACCGACTGACGGTTAGTCTGAGAGGACCATCCAGACGTTAGAGGACATGCTGCGGGCTTGTGTACTAGATTAGGGACAATTATGGCCAGATCACCTTCCACTTGTAAAGTTTTCGTATAATAACAGTTGGCATGTGTCTATTGGGATGGCCCCTTATGAGGCTTTGTACGGGCGGAGATGTCGCACGCCATTGTGCTGGGATGAGCCTAGCAGAGTTGATGGAGTAGCTCCAGATAAGATACAAGATGACATCGCTCGGATTGCCCTAGTCCGAGAGCGGATGTTATCAGCTCAGAGTCGTCACAAATCCTACGCCGACAAAAGGCGTCAACCTTTGGAATTTAGAGTGGGTGCGCAGGTGTGGTTGAGGGTGTCACCGACGAGAGGTGTCCGGCGTTTCGGCATTAAGGGGAAGCTGAGTTCTCGATATGTCAGACCTTTTGAGATCTTGGAGAGAGTCGGAGAGGTTGCTTACCGATTAGCACTACCGCCGAGACTAGAGGGTGTCCATCCGCTCTTCCATGTATCTCAGCTGAGAGAGTACATCCCAGACCCGAGGCACATCTTCAGCCATGAGGACCTGATAGTGGAGCCAAATCATACTTTTGTGGAGTACCCAGTAGCTGTCCTGAAGCACAGTACTAAACGTCTGCGGTCCAAGGAGATACCGATGTTGAGGATCCAGTGGTCTAGATGAGGAGCCGATGAGGCCACTTGGGAGACAGAGGAGAGTATTAGACGTAATTATCCCAAATTCTATGCGGGGTTAGCTGCTACTTCTGTACCGACGAACTAGTACTCGGATGCTGTGTTGTTTGATTTTTTTTTGATTTTTTTATTTATTGATTATTGTTTCCACCTCGATTGAGTGATTATATGTTCTTTTATGTGTTGCTTAATTACGATGATTGAGAAGTTGCGTGTTAGAAGACGGGTTTTAGTGAGACCAAGTTATACGAAAATAGCCGTTTAAATAAATAATTTATTCAAAGTTTCTGGACGAAACTTATTTTAAGGGGGTACTGATGTAAAACCCGAAAAATTTTATTCCAGAAAACTAACCCGTGTTAAAAATCATCGGACCGGTTTTATTAGATGGGGATCTATAATAAAATAACCCCTTTGTGGGCCAAGGCAATGACGGGCCCATTAGACCTTTAAGTACTTAGTGGACTGTTGGGACAGTCGGGCCATCAAGTCAGGCCCAATAATCAAAGGCGGATGAATGCAAATCTTTAGCCTTTCCTTTCTCCTGTGTAACGGAAATCACACTTCCCTTAATCGAAAGTTGAAGATACGATACGATACTCCTCCCCGTACATCTCTCCCCATCACCTCTCCTTCAACTTTCGACGGACCTGCCGACCCTTCCTTCCCAGTCGACGGCCAAGAAGTCGCCTGCTATCTTCGTCACACAGTTGCCGGCCGCCGAGAATAGCTGTTCGACCGGCTTGCGTCGCTCCTTGCGGATATTGGGCGACCACCGTCGTCTTCGGCGTACCGGGATAACAAGACGAACCTTCGACCTCGCGTAGAAGGCGGTGCCTTCCTCCCTTGTCCCCGGCGTCTACAATCGTAAGGACTTAGGTAAAGCACTCTCCTCTCCTCTGCGTCCTTTCTCGAGCGCGCCATAACGATGTTGAGTCGGAACTGCCACAGGTTGGACCACGGTCGGCAAGCAAGGACCATCTTCACGGTTACAGTCCCGGTATTGAGTCGAGCCCTTACCTCCTTTGAGCGTGGTACACGATCGGAGTTGTCGCCAAGCCATAGTTGCCGGTGAGCCCTCCCCTTCACTTTACGGTCCTTTGTATACTTGTAGCTTTAGAAATGGGTTGTAGACCAGTGAGTAGAATAGAAATAATGTATGTTGGTTAGAGTCATGATAAAGGCAGAGGATTAATTGGGGGTCTATGTGAGGGATAGGGTAGCATAGTGGAACAACCGCCGCACTGTAGTCGAAGGGGGTAAAGGCGTGAGTGGTGTGTCATTTTGGTTTTGTGCGCTTGTTCAAAAGCGGTTGATAACTCGTCGAGGGTTAACGTAAGCTTTGGAGATTAGTCTATGGACTTGTGGGAGTGACTTAAGATTAGGATAGATCTATTATGGTACGGTCTCTAACCTTATGTATATATATATATATGGTTAAGTATATGTAAATGGTTTTACATGTTTCAAATGTTCTTCGGGATAGCACGTTAGCATAAACTATCTTAATAAGTCTCCGTTTTCAATTGATAAGTATAAACGATGAAGAGTTTAAGTTCGGGGATCGTTAAGTCTTTCTCGGAAAATCTTTAGAACTAGTTCTTGCGTTGGGTTAAGTTAAAGTAGGATCCTAGTAGTTTTGTGGAGGCGTGAAAGATGTCAAAAAATTCTTCCTTAAGAGCGAGAACTTCTTATCTTTGAGTTGTGGTGGAGGTTGTGGGCCGTTCTAGTCTTTTTCTAAGGTTTTGAAACCCAGGGGTAAAACTGTCTTTCACTCTTATAGGGTAAATTGGCTAAGCCTTGTGCTAAACTTTAATGTTCCAGAAGTTGAGACTTCTAAGGAATTTGGATACATGTTTGACCTACTTGCCTTTGTATAACAGGCGGTTGAGTTCCACGGTTACACACCGAGTTGAGTTTTTAGAGAGTGGTGATTTAACACAGGTAAGTCCTTGCGACTTACTTATCTAGTTTCTGGATGTTGGTTGAGTGATAATAGTGGTGTGTGCGATGTGTGTTTATAATAATAACTTGATAGGACGACTGTTATTATTATATGTTAAGGCCCAAGTGTTTGTATAACGGGCCGTGACATCACTGCCCAGCTTTGACAGGAGACTGGGAGGTTCTCTATACCCAGACCATGCAGGTACAAGGTGAGATGCATCGGATCCATTCCTGATGGTTACACGGGGGTGGAGGCGAGGTTTGGGAATCCCTCGTGTCACAAAATAAGTATCATTAGTAAGAGTGAATGACTTAAATGAAGATAATAAACGGATTGTTTGAAAGCATGATGAGTGTTTATTTTTGCTATGTGTGTGCTATTATTATTCTACTAATGTTTAGATAGCTAGCTAATGGTTGTTCTGTTGTGTTTTTAGATTTACCGCAGGTTAGAGCAGTAGTTGAGTGATCCGGAAGTAGTGGTCAGCCGGGTCTTCGTACTCCTTAGAGTGGGGGGTTGGGTTGTTGCTTTGTTGTCCTTTCCTCTTGTTAAGACAGTTAGTCTTTTTCGTTGTTTAAGTACTATAGGCTGTTAGACACTGTTGCTTTCATTCCTTTAAAATACTATTTCATAAATTTCGGTTTTTCTTATTTGTGTCTTGTTGCAAGATCCTAGTAATATTGTTGTCAAACTAAGGTCGGGACCCATTGTGAGGTCCTAACTAGTAATGTCCCGCGTTCTGAAAATTCGGGGTGTTACAATGATTGACCTTATAAATCAATATGCATCCCATGCTTTCAACTGCCATTAATATGTTTATTGGACTGTATATAAGAACAACCTTGATTTGCAACAAATTGCTATTATTACTAGCAAGAGAAATCTAAGTAAACATACATAGTTGATTCTTTCTACTACAAGGCAATGTGATATGATTACTCTCTTAGTGACTCAACAGAAGACCAGTAATAAAGAGAGCAATTAGGCAGACTATCAATATATACACTTGAGATACATGAATCTGAATTTTATTATGCAAATACTCTCCTTGGTGGTGTCTTTGATGGTATTTTTGCAGGCAAATAAGAGAAAAACGGGGAAACCAAGAGTCACACCAACAACCGAGAGTACAAAGATAAACAACTATAACAACTTGGGACGTACTCCCTCTAGAAGAAGATAGGAAATGAATTTCCAACGTATATATCAATCCAACCAAGAGGAAGACAATACAAGAAAAATTCAACCTGAAAAAAATGAACAAAAGGTGGAAACCAATCAATCCAAACTTTTTTGGATTGATCGAACAAACAAGCCTTGATGTAAATCCTAAACAACAACCACTCTTTGGTCAAGAACCAAAAATATCTAGAAACTACTGTAGTACACTTTTTATTCTTCTATGTGAACTTAGCATTGCTCATGCTTTTCGATGCTATGGAGAGACAAAATTTATTTTTGAATGTATTATGTGCTTTTCGAAGCATGAACTTTGGCTCTACATGTAGAGTTGGGTCCGGTTCAAACCAAACCGCCGAACCGGCGGTTTGTGAACCGGCGTAAACCGGCGGTTTGACCAAACCGGCGGTTTAGGTTCGCCGGTTTGGTTGAACCAGCGGTTCACGGTTTCGGTTTAGGTTTGGCTCTAGACCAAACCTAAACCGGCGGTTCAAACCGCCGGTTAACCGCCGGTTAAACCACCGGTTTGACCCTTTTTTTTTTTATTTTCACTGCCTAAATCGGCGGTTAACCGCCGGCTAACCGCCGGTTTTCCATTTTCTTATGCGGAATCTATTAATGTAAGAGAATATAACACTACTTTTCTTCAACAGGCTTATAAACCAACTTCTCGTAAACAAGTTTCGAAATTAATTTCTCAATCTTATGAACAAAAGAAACAAAATATTCTTACTATTTTACAATCTTTTTCGCATCAAGTATCAATTTGTAGTGATATTTGGAGTACTTTATCACAAAAACATTTTTACTTGGGCATGACTTTACATTTTATCGATAATGATATGTACTTGCATAAATTTGTTATTGCATTTCGCCATTTTAATGAAAGACATACTTCCGTCAATATTGCTAGTTTAATAAGAACGGTTTTACAAGAATTTAATTTACAAAATCGAGTTTTTTCATACTCATTTGATAATGCTTCATCTAACACCCGCGCCGTAAACAATTTGGTAGGGAATGCGGGTCAACTTATAAAAACACCTTTTACTCCCCAAAGATGTTCATGTCATATATTAAATTTATGTGTCCAAGATGGCCTAAAAGTTTTACATCAAATGTTAGAACCTATAACCGACGTAATTGAACATATTTGGCATTCAACCGACTTAAGAAGAAAATGGAGATCAACTTGTATAGAAAAAAATGTTCCTCCGATTGCTTTTTCAAAAGATATTGGAACTCGTTGGAACTCAACCTATAAACTACTTAGTCAAGCTCTTCGTTATAAAGATGTTTTACAAGAATTTTCCTCACAATTTATTTCTTGGTCTATTTTAGATGATGAAACTATTTGGCAAACTTGTTTTGATATTTGTAGTGTTTTAAAAGTATTTAGTGATTCTACTAATATGTTGAGTTATGTTTACATTCAACCTCTTGTAGTTTTTTAGAAATAGCCGTAAATATTGTCGAAGCTTTACAAACCGGTTTAGGTTTAGAATCACTTAAATATGCGGCAACCGAAATGAAAACAAAGTGGCTAAAAAATTATGATGACATTCCCCTAGTTTATCTTATCGCCTCCGTTTTCGATCCTAGACTAAAAATTGATGGTGTTATGGAATTTTTAAATGCTTATTATGAATGTTTAGGTTTATCTTCTATTAAGAACGTTAATTCTATTACTAGTAATATTCGTGTTGAAAATTTTAAATTACTTCCTTTATTTGAAACAAGTGCTAGTGCTTCTTCCCAATCAACTCCCCCACCCTCTTCTTCTTCTTCTTCTATTCTTTCTAAAGCAAAACAAATTTTAGCTAAAAGAACGAAAACACCTAGACATTCATCCGCAAGTGCGGAATTTGAAGATTATTTAACAACTCCTTTTAGTTTTGATGGTGATATTGATAGTTTTCAAGTTTTAGAATATTGGAAGAAGATGGCCCCAAAGTATCCAACATTGGCCAAGATTGTGCAACAAATTATGCCCATCCCCGCATCAACGGTAGCCGTGGAGCAAGCTTTTAGTCAAGGAGGAAACATGCTAAGCTACAAGAGGAGTCAACTGAAGCCCGATAAATTGGAGGCTCAAGTATGTGTTCAAGATTGGATAAGGGCGGAAAAGAGGCAACAACGGAATGCACCCGTTTATGACTCAAAATCGGATTCCAACTCCGATGATCCGGCCACTACTTCCGTGTCCGAGGCACAAAGGTAAGGGGGTAATGAAAAAAACTCGGAAGTCTGAAAAAAGGTAAGCAAAGGTAAGAGAACTACGTAAGCTTTGATTCCTCTTATACCCCAAGAGGATACGTAGGCAACCGGGAAACCGGTTCAAGCCCTTGTTCGCTCCAAACGGTGTGTGCAAGCTTTAAATTTATAACCCTAGACGTAAGCTTAAAACAAGGATGCGAACCCGCAGTGTACGGGTCAATCGTAGTAAAAAGCAAGGAATTCCAGGGGTCGATCACAGGGACTTAGTGAAACAAAGTCCAATTACGGTAATCTTTAGTAAATACTAACCACAAAGCAATTAAAACAATCAAAGATGATATAGAAGTCAATAAAGGAAATATGCAATTCTAGGGATTAAAGCATCTAGTTGTGGTTCCAACTCAAGATCTAAAGATAAGCGGACAAAGTTGAGGTTTTTGCATAGGGAAGGTGTTACTAAAGTGGAATAGATCACCGGGTAAGTCTCACTACTCACTAATCCTAAACCGTAACTCCTATTACCGGGTAAGTCTCAAGGAATTAATATAAAGAACTAGAACCTCAAACTAACACACCATCTAAGGGAATAGAATCAACCTTTACCGGGTAAGTCTCAGGCTAACTTACAAAGATGGGATGGAAGCACACTCAAACCCCAATAAAGGATAAACCTTTATTACCTACACTTATGATCTTAGGTAAACAAACTAAGGAATTACCGGGTAAGTCTCATCCTAAGCTTGCATTGAATCAGGAAAGGTGTAATAAGAATAGGATTTGGCAAACTCTAACACTTAACTCTCAGTTTCGAATCAGATAAGTCACCTCGGTCAGCCAAGTTCCACCCCGGCCGAGATGTTCATCGACTGAGCGAGATGCTTAGGGTTAAGGTAAAGACTCGAACTTTCAGGGTCCTACTGGAATCTAAGATTATTCTATCATTATTTTTCCCACAACCTTCAGCCAATCACCCTAGAATCACACAAAGAGATTAGCCACTCATCATCATAAAAGCAATAATCAAATATATGGGAAGAAGGTGAATATTTGAAAAGAAGAATTTAATGAAAAGACTTCAATAACTGAATCAAATATCACAACAAAAGCGTTCCTTGGATAGAAATCCAACAAGGTAAGACAACAAGGAAGGGAATCTAAGATAATCTTACAAAAACCCTTCAAAAGCTATAAAAGCTATAATCTTCCTTCTTCAACCTTCAAAAAGGTTCTTCAAATCTCCCAACTGGAGTATGGCTGCTGCGTGCTATGCGGGGTGTATGCGGGATATAAGCAAGGTGATAGCGGATGTCGGATTTGTGGGAAATCCGACCCTTTTTATAGGAAAATTACTCTCCAAAGATAAGATATCTTAGAAAGATCTCTTCTCATAAAAATAGGTAAAATATATGATCTAGCATATCTTCTTCCTTCCAGGAGCCAAGCCCAAAAATATAAGATCTCTTTCCAAAGATAAAAGATCTCAGCCAAGAATAAAATATTCCCGCCGCGTCCCAGGTGTTCGCCTCGGTCGAGTCGACTTCTCTGGATCACCTCGGTCGAGGTGAATCTGTGGTCAACCGAGGTGAGTCACAACTGAATGTGAAATCTCTCAAATCTGATCCAAAGTGAATCTCTAATCCATGGCTATGCTTCCTGGATATTTCCTTATGTTCCTGAATGTAGCTTCAATGACTCCATAGCTCCTTTTGCTCCTTTTTGATGCAAAACGTGTCATTTTACCTATGATTACAATGAAACTAGGTGTAGACCTCGATTCCCGCAAAGGTAGATGAAATGGTAATATAATCACATATTATACATACAAACATGCAGATTATTGAAGATAAAACGTCCAAACAAACCCCAAAATATAGACTATAATTCATGCTATCAGCCCTCTCCTTTTTTTTTCAATTACTTCTATTTAAAATAAAATTGTAATGTAATAAAAAAAATTGAGTGTATAAAAAAATGAGTATTCTCTTTCATGTATTTTAGTTAGTAAATTTATTTTAGTTGCTTTCTTTATCGTAGTTAGTACTTTTATTTACTTAGTAATTATTTTATTCAAAAGCTAATGTAATAAAAAAAAATTTGGATGTATAAATAAAAGAGTTTGCTTTGTTGTAATTATTTTACTTGGTCTTTTTTATTTTACTTGCTCTCTTTTATATTTATTTACTTAGTAATTTTATTTTAGTTGCTTTCTTTTACTATGTAATTATTTTATTCTAAAGCTAATGGCAAATGTAATGAAAAAAAATTGAATGTATAAAAAATTGAGTTTGCTTTGTTGTTTTATAGTTACTAATTTTATTTAAGTTGCTTTCTTTTATTTACTTAGTAATTCTATTTAAATGCTATTGTAAAAAAAATTCAATGTATAAAATATAAATTATAAAAACATAGTTATGTGAAATTTCAATCTACAAAACTTTAGTAGAAATTTTAATTGTACAAAGATTAACAAATGCATAATTTTTTAATTAAAATATAAGATACTTATATTATTATTATTTTTTTAAATTCATGTGCCAAACCGCCAAACCGCCGGTTTGGCGGTTTGATAATTGCCGGTTTAGGTTTAGGTTTGGCCAACCGGCGGTTTAGGTTTGCGACCCACCACTACGTATACAAATCAAACAACTGATCAAAGAAATAAGGAAAAACGCCGACCTTTAGTCCTTAGTCAATGTAGAGAGAAATCAAAAAATGGGCGATTACTCTCCCTCAGTAAAAAAAAACTATATCCACTGATACTCATACCGCTAAAAACAAAACGAACAATAAACCAATCGAGAAAACATTAAGAAAGGAAAAAAAAAATCAAAACCAATTTTATGGTAGGAACTACGGGCCTCTACAACCCAACACAATATAGTTTTTATAAATGAAGATCGCTTTCTAGAACTCTAGGGGTATCCGAAAAAACAACTTTTGAAAGGATATAAACTTAACATGCAAAAATGAACACATTCAAATGATAACGTTAGCGGAAACAAAAATAAGTGTAGAACCTGATGGAAAAATGCAAGTTTTGACAAAAATGAGATAATAAAAACAAACAAGAGATTTTTCACTATTAAATATATAGACCCCATAAAAGCCTTTTAAATAACTATCTATTTTATCTACGCACCACCAAACGAACAAAATAAAAACGAATTTTGACTCCAACTAACAACGGAACTGATCTCAACGATCAAACCAACCTTAGTCATTGGAGATTATAATGAACTATTAGAACACACGGACAAAAAAGGGGGAGCTTCACTTCCAAATAACAAACTAGATAGGCTACAACATTTTGCTCAACATTGTAACCTAACAAATATCCCTACAAAAGGAAATGAGTTCACATGTAAAAGGAGAAAGGAAGGCAACGACAACACTAACGAAAATTTGATAGAATTATGACTTCTTTGAAATCATCCAAATATCCACAAATCCATATTAGAAATCATGCATTTACATCTTCGTATAATCTCCGCTAATATAGAAAACATGCATAATAATAATTTTAAGAACAAACCCTTCAGATTTGAAAATGTGAATGAAACACCGGGATTGTAAAAATCTTATAAAACAAACATGGAGAACTCAATATCCGGGAACTCATCTGTTCAACTTGGTGAAAAAGACATGTCACTTTAAAAAAAAGTTAAAACAATGGAGTCGTAATAAGTTTTGGAATATAAATAAACAACTAAAAACAGTTGATAAAAAAATCGAATATCTACAAAAACATACATTTTAGAGCTTTAATCAATTGCAAAATGATAAGATTAATAGACTTATCAAAAAGCGGAAATGTCTACTAGACTATCAACACAAGTATTGGGTGCAACGAGCTAAAACCAATAATTTAAGATTTGGGGATAAAAACATGAAGTCTCACCATAGGAAAGCTACTGGACGAAAGAATAAAAAGATTATTGCCACAATTACTAAAACCAATGGCGTAATTTTATTAAAAGAAGACGACATCAACGAAGTATTTTTGAACGAGTTTCAATGTCGTTTTATAACTTCGGTAATAGTTAATCACAACCTTAAAAAACATCTAGAAAAAATCCAACCATAAATAAATGAAAATGAGAACCATTAATTAACTAAACCCTTCTCTTAGTTCTTTATAAGATAAATAAAAGGTGCAAACTTTGATATTGGATGTGAGAAATCACCGGGTCCGGATGGCATGGCGGTTGGTTTCTGTTAGAGGTATTGACACGTTATTTAACCCGCGGTAAATAGGGTGATTAAAAGTTTCTAGAGAAGTGACAATATCTTTAAACAAATTAACCCTACATTTATAGCTCGTATCCCAAAAATAGGCATGTCAACCCCTACTTTCCACTATAGATCCATTAGCCTATGCTCGATAGTCTATAAAATCATTGCTAAAATACTATCAAAGAGGCTAAGCTCAGTCCTCCCAAACTAATCCATCCACTGCAAAACGCTTTTACTCAGAACAGAACAATACATGATAATGTTCTAATTGCCTTACCCATGAAATCTTTCATGGCTTTATACCTCATAATAAGAACGGCGTATAAGGTTCCAAATCTTTTTGCTTCATAGTTATTAATACCTCGTAATAAGACGCCCGATGTATTTTAAGGGCGTGTAATGTCAATTTTGTAGTAGTGATGTCGATCAATTATAAATAAATGAGCAAATACCATATTTATAAATATATGAACTGATTTACCCTTAATATATTAATATTCTCAATTTGTTATAATATTTTGTATTTAATTCCTGTATAATAAGTTTTAGGTACAAGATATAGTCAAATCACTTGTATACAAGAAAACTAATCTAATAATATTTTCAAGTTACTTGTAAATGTCACAAGAATCGTGTACAAGAAAATTTTCATATTAATTCTTGTACAATAAAATTCTTTACATTAAATCGTATACAAGAGAAAATTCGAGTATCATACTTACATATATTTATAATTTTAAAAAGAATAATAAATTATGATATCCAAGTTCCAACTTGTCCAGTTAGTATTAGGGTGGGAGGGAGGGGCTAACAAATAGAGATCGATGACTATATTTGTTTATTAATTTTTCATATCTCTTACAAGAATCATAAAGCTACAAGAGATACACCTCGTTTACAATAAATATCAAAATAAGTCAAAACAATTAATGATAAATAAATTGTAAAAATTATAAATTTTATAAGTTTTAATAAGAAAATTATATATTATATTAATTTTATTAAAATAAATAAAAATTATCATAAAGTATGACAATAAGGACAAATTGGTCTTTATATGTTTTAATATGCAATTTACTAACTAAAATATAGGAGGGAGACATTGTAATACCCGAAAATTTAATTTCCTTTATTTCCGAGTCATACTAGATTTGACCATCTCAATCATTATACACCATAAATAATTTCTTCAATTGTCAAATTCTATCATTTTATGTGAAGAATTAATCACATAAAATGCTTTTTTTATCAACTTCTATGATTTTATGTGAAGTCTTGCAATCTTGCTCATATAAAATAATTCTAAAAACACTTTTGCAAGACTAGAATTAAAGGGTTCTTTTGAAAAAGTCATGACAAGTCTTGACAAGTCTTGACAAGGCCATGACAAGTTTTGACAAGGCCCAAGACAAGAGTGATGGCCAGCCGCCCTCCTCCTACGCAGGGTTGCTTGCGCTTGCACTCCTTCTAGGCCAACATGGTAGAAGCGACAACCATTGCCTTCGTCTGCTTACGACCCGGGCCAGAGGTGAAGCGCCCAACTGCCTCCTTCCAATCTCACGCCCGCAAAGCCTTCATAGTAGCCCTTGCTTCACCTCCACACGTGTAGAATATTCCGGATTCCCTCCTTTTCTCCTTCAGGAAATCATGGTCTCTTTGTTGCCGTATCTGGAGTGAGCATCTCGCTGCTAGTGGTAGACGAGTACATACCTTCCTTGTGCAGCCATAAGACACCTTATTCCCCCCTTCCCGTCTACATACATCGAGCCCTCCTTCTAACCTAACGTTGCTCCCCATCTTTCTTCTCATTGGCCATCTACTCCCAACTCTCTCTTGTGTTTCGACCATACCATCAAACACAACTCTACACCCTAACAACCAGGGGTGGAGCTAGAAAAAATTTAGGGATGGACAAACTTTTAAATTAAAAGACAAAAAAGGTCTATAAATATATAAATTAATTAATTAATATATATAAATGCTCCTATCATAACAAATGAATTTAATATAATCCATTTGATTTATTAATTCTTTGTGTATAACGAAAAATTATTCTCTACTACCTCAACAAAGTTAAAAATTTTTTAAACATTATTAAGTATTATACAAACTTATCATATACTTTTAAACATAAACTTAAGTTTTATATAGTAAAATACATTTATGGATTTGTTAAGACTATATTAAAAATAAATTTGATAAAAATGTATAATTAATTAGATAACTAAATTACTTTATATAATTGGTTAGGAAAAGAATAAAAAATTGGTTAAATTATGATATTAAATATTGAAACCAACTAAATAAGTAAAGAAGGCATAATAGCCTACTACTTTTGATTGAAAAGTGTCAGCATAGTACGTGTAAGAAAACTGTGTCTTAGCCTAGTAGCCTGCATCTAGTCACATCAAATTGCTGCAGAAAAATAAAACTTTAGATGCAAGTACTCGGTAAATTAAGTCCAACAACCTCACGTGGTAAGAGCAAATAAAAAAAACTAAAAGAAATAGGTTCATTCTATCATTTATTTGTGGGTTAGGGTGGGCGACTGCCCATACACACCCACCCTTGTCTCCGCCACTACTAACAACTGTCCAGGCTACGTACCTTACCTCTATCGAGAGTGATAGACAGTCAGCCTTAGGATTCCTTAGTCGTGGACGTGAGAAGTGAACCAAGATCCCCATCCTCCTCCTCATATGTGCACGCAAGGGACCACCTATTACACCTAGTGTTGGATCCAACAATGTAAGACCCTCGCTCTTCTTTCTTTCCTTTGTTCTTTTGTCATGCTAGAGAAACTAAATCCCCTTCCTCTTGTAACAATCCACCATCAACAAGACTAGAGAAGGAGAGCTTCATGGTGTCATCAGCCCCACTTAATCACGCAGATCCACGCAGACTCTTCGTCTTAACCATCGGAAAAGAAGTCAGTAAGCAAGCCTTGGCACCCTTTTATGATTGTGTATCCAAGAAAGAGAATCATAAGTGTGTATGTGTTTTGATCTCGACAGGGTTCGAAGCGTGGATATGTTGCCTACCAGATTTGGACAAGAAGTTAAGGTTGAGGAGTTTTGATCCTGCAATGTGTGATGACCTTGCAACCTGAGACACCATGGTTGAGATTTGAACCTAAGTCCGCTTACAGATCCTGAGTTTTGTTTTCCAGAAATTGGGTTGGTCAGTCCACTTTGGATCAATCTTTCGATGCCTTAGAAAAATATTTCACCATTTAGTTTTTAATATGTTGTTGAGGGATATGCATTCTTGGAGGTATCAAAACTCGGGATCGATCCAATGGTTAGATCTAGGGTTATAACATCTCAAAGTAGACTAGTGATGTAGTTTGTAAAAAAGCAAACTTTTGGCAAAGTATGAGAAAGTCAACTTGGGAATTTTGTGTAAGAGATATAGCTTCTTGTTTTTGGGATTTCTTTGTTTCTATGAGTAGAGTGCATAGCATTTAAGTTTTAGATTTTTTTTCTTTAGAATTTTTGGATTTTAATACGAGTGTCTTATGTTGAGTCAAAGTGCAATCCTAGAGAGTTTTTCATGAAAGTTAGAAGTTGGAAAATTCTTCCAGCTTGGTAAATCTTTCCTTTGAATTTTTGTTTATGGTTTTGGGTTTCAAAGGATAGTTTGATAGTATTATAGGATTTGTTTAGGGTTCTTATGGTCCTGGGATAAAAACATCTTTTTACCCTTATGAGGGTAAATTGGTAATTTCTTTAGATAACCTTTGGTAACTTAGAAGTTGAGAACTTCTAAGGGTTTGGACATGTTATTGATTCAATTTTCTTTTATATCAGGCATTTGATTTCGTACACTTGTTGATCGAGTTTGAGATATCGGGATTATAACTCGACTCAGGTAAGTCATTTGGGTTTACTTAACTACTTTCATATATGAGTTGATCATATGAGTGGTGGTTGCAATATGAATGATAGTATGTTTATAAGATTAATTACCGACGTATTATTGGCCCAAGTAAAATGGGTGCATCATCTGCTCAACTCTTGCGAGAGATTGGGAGGTTCTCCGCGAGAATTCGAAACATGGTAGACGAGGAAGATACTTACCACTCCATGTGGTATACAGGTCGGTGTGTCAAACTATTCTAGCTAAATAAAGGGACGGAGGCGAGATTCTTAGACTTCTCGTGCCACAAGTATAATTGGATTATGAGTGTATAACGTTAATAAAGATAATAAAACAGATTGTGTGATAGCATGCTCTCTGTTTATATTCCTACTTTATGTGTGTTTGTGCTTATGTGTTTTTGTTATATATGAATGGTTCGCTAACGGTGTATCCGTGTTGTCAGATGCCTTGCAGGATAGGTTAGTTGTTGAGTGATCTAGATGGTGTGGTCAGTCGGGGTTCCCGTACGTTGTAGAATGGGTGGTGGCTGATTTGTTTTCCTTTGTTATTGATGCTAGTAGCATAGTTGGATATTAGTATTATTCTCGGCTGCGAGTTTGTTGTTCTCTTGACATTTTATCTATTTTATTCATTTTCAGTATTTTAACATTTGTGCCTTGTTGTAAGATCCGGTAATATTGTTGTCAAACTAAGGTCGGGACTCATTGTGAGGTCCTAACCAATAGCTCCCCGAGTTCTAAGAATTTGGGGTGTTACAGACATCTACTAACTCATATTAGTGAACTAAGGTACTTTGTCCAAATTCTCTCTTTGAGATAATAGCCAAACAAATAGATTCAATCATTATCCTAGGGAGATCATAGTTAGTCATCACAACCATACCAAAATAGAGATTCAATGTCGACCACTTCCACAATTCCGATTGAATTCTCCTCGAGCCCACAAAACAGACCCTCCCAAAGTAACCCCCGACAATGAAGCCAATACTTGCATCCCCATCCTTAAGCATTACCGCATCAAAATAAATTTTAACCACTCCCTTTGCTAGTTCGTTGCACCCTTCCTGACCCGTATATCCCACTCCTATCTCCGACATAAAGATCAAGGCCGTCAACTCATCCACTACTACCCTAGCATGCATGAAAAACATCCATGAATCTACCGCCATATCAACCGCGCTGAAATGATTATTGTCATGCCCCTCTAACAATAGTTGTCATTCAGAGCACACCAAAGTGAATCATTGCCTTCTTTGTGTTTAATCCTAACTTCTTGTGTTACATTAGGTCTTGTAAATATTTGCACCCTAAGGTTAAAATTTCAGCCTCATCAGTAGTTGAGACAAGAGGTCACATTGCAACCGTTGGTGAGTAGCATCTATTCCTACCACGCATTTACATTTTGTTGCATTAATTTACATCAAGGGAAATGATAACTCAAGCATGGCAGATGTTATAGCTAATAATTTCACTTAGTCAATGCATATATTCACTAAATACTAGAAATAAATTCCGGTAAGTCAAAAACTCGAGAGGGAGGCTTAGACAAAAATCAAGGGCTTCTGTTAGCATGAAATATTGTGATATTTTAAGCACGTTTTCTAAGTGTATTTCATCCATATTGGTAGTCATTGATAAAGCATTGAAGCATTTGTGAGTTAGTTTATCTATTTTGATGATATAGAGGTCTACATAAGCTTTGTGTTGATTGTAGGCAATTAAGAGCTAAAACCGAACGAATCAAGGGAGAATGGAGTTAGATTGAGCATGTCCAAGGATTGAGGACATCACTAGGAGCTAAGGAAGGTGCTAAGTTGAAGAATAGCACGAGACAAAGGAGAATTACGATCTACATGTGTTCCACGCTCTAAAATACGGCCGTACTACGTTCCACGTTCTATTCCACGGCCGTGGAACCTTGGCAAGACAAGCGTGGAGCATTCCAGCAACTTACACGGCCGTGGAGGATTGTGAAGAACCGTGATCAACTTCCACGCTCTAAATTACGGGCGTGGAACCCTTCCACGACCGTGATCTTGGCGATCTTTTACGCAATAATTTAAGCCACGATCCACTACGCACATGGGCCGAAGACATATTTTATCCAGCCCTATAAAAGGACAGAAGAAAGGAGATTTCGTCACCTTCGCTACCTCGCTTACACCTCCGCTTAGGGTTTGCATCCTTGCTGACACCTTCGCTTAGACTTTACCTACGCTTATTGCATGTGCCTAGGATTTCGAGTTGGACGTGTGGATATTGCTATTTCGCAACGGAGAATTGCAAGAGTTGAAGATTTGGAAGATTGTTCGTACGGATATTTCGTTTTATCCTTAGGTTTGATTAGAAGACGGATTGACATCCCGTTCTTCGTTCTTATCAAGGATTGTGATTATTTGTGTTATTCTGAATCTACTTACATCATTGTTCTTGATTTGTGGAGTTGAGATTGATTTGAGATTTATTCACAAGGTTTTCGAAGGTTTTCATCTTTCATTCTTTTAAATCTTGAATTTGATATCAATATGATTATTGTTGGCTAAAACCCTTTAGCAATTCTAAGGTGAAGGGTTGATAGTTGTGACTTAGATGATGATAGATCGATCGTAAACAGATTGGACCCTGAGAGTTAGAGAGAATCGCCGACGAACCTAATCCACGGTCTTTCTTGAGCTTCCACGGCCGTGGAACTCAAGAACTACCCGTAATTTTGTGTCAGTGACGAACCTTGCTTTTACTTTAATCCAAAGTTAAAGATTTGCTTTAACTTAGTCTTGGCTTGCCTTTTCTAGGTGGTAGTGAAGCCTCAACAACCTCTACCTCGATTTCGAGTGTCATAACCTTAATCAGTTAAGTTAGTCTTGATCCTTGGCTTACAAGTTTGGGTATTTGACGTTAATATTTACCTTTAGAATCTTTCTATACTGAAGCCTCAACAACCTTTATAGAGAGTGCCTTTGGGTGAATCATATAAGGTCTTGGAACTTCACCGTACATCGCCTTACATTCGTATACCTTTGCATACCTCAACTCTGTCCTTATATCCTTAGTATATCTTGAATCGATTGCCACAACTGGATTCCTGGATCTTTAGAATTGTTGTTTTCCCAATATTTACAAAAGCTCATACATTTACTCGCTTGACAATTCTTAACTGGATTTAACCCCCCAAATCTCTGTGTTCGATACTCTAGAATTCTTGCTTAACTATATCGATCCGTACACTGCGGGTTCGCTTGCTTGATTTCTACTTTTATAATTAAAGCTTATTTGCACGCACGCTAAGTGGCGAACAAGTTTTTGGCGCCGTTGCCGGGGATTTGGTCTAGGCCGAATTCGGTTATCGGTTGTCAAGCTTGGGAGCTTTTCCCTTGTTATTTGATATCTCTTCGAGTGCATGCGCAGGTCTAGGAACAACGAAGACCTCTTATCTCTTGATCAAGAGCTTGAGAGGACTTTGAGGAGAAAGCTTAAGGAAAGAAAAATGGCTGAAGAAAGAGAACGTGATCTCCAATCGGAGTTAGCGGAAAAGGAAGTTTAACTCCAATGGAGTGAGAAGACTCGTAGGGAAGAAACGGATCGTCATCAAATGAAGGTTGATGATCTAACGGACATGATGTTCCAAATGAGGCTGGAAATAAACAAAATCTACAAGATCACTTCCCACTACCCTTCATCGATCAAATGCTTGAAAGGTTAGCACAACATTCGCACTTTTGCTATCTTGACGGTTATAGTGGCTTCTTTCAGATTCCGATACACCCGGATGATCAAGAGAAGACCACGTTCACGTGCCCGTGGGGTACGTTTGCCTATAGGAGGATGCCGTTCGGGCTTTGCAATGCCCCAGCCACCTTTCAAAGGTGCATGATGGCCATCTTCTCGGAATATATAGAGGAAATCATGGAGGTTTTTATGGATGACTTCTCCGTTTATGGTTCCTCTTTTGACAATTGTCTTTCTAACCTTGCTCTTGTGTTACAAAGGTGTGAAGACACTAACCTAGTTCTTAATTGGGAGAAGTGTCAATTCATGGTGAAAGAAGGCATTGTATTAGGACACTTAATCTCTAGTAGAGGGATTGAGGTGGATAAAGCTAAAATAGAGACAATAGAAAAGCTTCCTCCTCCAACTTCGGTGAAAGGGATAAGAAGTTTTCTAGGACATGCTGGATTTTATAGACGCTTCATAAAAGACTTCTCTAAAATATCAAAACCGCTTACTAATCTATTGATGAAGGATGCAGTTTTTGAGTTTTTGCAGGAATACTTGGATGCGTTTAATATGATTCGGGAAGCTCTAATTTCAGCCCCGATTATCCAACCTCCGGATTGGAATCTTCCCTTTGAGGTTATGTGTGATGCAAGTGACGTAGCTATAAGAGCTGTTCTTGGACAAAGAAAGGAAGGGCGAACCCATGCCATATACTACGCTAGCAAGACGCTAAATGAAGCGCAGCTCAACTACGCCACTACGGAAAATGAATTTCTCGCTATTGTTTATGCAATTGACAAATTTCGCTCTTATCTTGTAGGTGCAAAGGTGATTGTATACACGGATCATGCTGCAATCCGGTACCTCCTTACAAAGAAGGATGCGAAGCCAAGACTAATTAGATGGATTCTTCTCCTACAAGAATTCGATCTAGAGATCCGCGACAAGAAGGGTTCGGAAAATTCTGTTGCGGATCATTTGAGTCGTCTAACACATCTAGAGGACGACCATCTACCTATAGATGACTCCTTCCCGGACGAGCATTTACACATTATAGAGGAGTGCATCGATGTGATCGCCAAAGGTAACGAACCATGGTTTGCTGATTTTGTTAACTATTTGGTTTGTCAGGAATTACCGCCCGGATTATCCTACGCACAAAGAAAGAAGTTCTTTAAGGATGTTCGGGAATACTTTTGGAATGAACCTCTCCTCTTTAAGAGAGGTCCGGATGGTATTATTCGGCGATGTGTGTCGGAAGATGAGATGCAAAGTGTCATCCGCCATTGTCATTCACTACCTTGTGGAGGACACGCTAGTTCGAACAAGACTAGCGCTAAGGTATTGCAATCTGGATTCTTTTGGCCTACTCTATTTAAAGATGTGCAAACCTTTGTTTCCTGCTGCGATGCTTGTCAAAGAACACGAAATATATCTAGGAGGAATGAGATGCCTCTCAACAACATCCAAGAGGTGGAGATCTTTAACGTATGGGGAGTAGACTTCATGGGACCATTCCCATCATCTTGTGGTAACCAATACATACTTCTAGCGGTTGATTATGTTTCAAGATGGGTTGAAGCGATTGCCTCTCCCACCAATGATGCTATGGTAGTGGTTAAGTTCTTTAACAAGACCATTTTCCCACGATTTGGGACACCACGGACCATCATTAGTGATGGAGGCTCTCACTTCATTGCCCGGTGCTTTGAAGCTCTTTTAGCTAAGTATGGGGTGACTCACAAGATCGCCACCCCTTATCATCCACAAACTAGTGGACAAGTTGAGATCTCAAACCGGGAAATCAAAGGAATCCTAGAGAAGACGGTTTCAAGGACTAGGAAGGATTGGTCCTTGAAGCTAGATGATGCATTGTGGGCGTACCGGACTGCGTATAAGACTCCCATCGGAACCACACCATACAACCTTGTGTATGGGAAGTCTTGCCATTTACCGGCAGAGTTGGAGCACGAGGCGTTTTGGGCAATCAAGTGGTTAAATTTCAGCATGAAGGAAGCGGGAGAGAAGCGTCTCTTGGACCTAAATGAGCTTGAAGAACTTCGCTTGAACGCTTACGAAAACGCCAAGATCTACAAAGAAAGAGCAAAGCGTTGGCATGATAAGCATATCATTCTGAAGGACTTCAAAGAGGGAGATCAAGTTCTCCTCTTCAATTCAAGGCTTCGTCTCTTTCCAGGTAAGCTTAAATCTCGTTGGACCAGACCTTTTCTAATCAAACGTATTTTTTCCCATGGTGTAGTTGAAGTATGGGGTGAAACAGGCGGAAGCTTTAAGGTGAATGGTCAACGACTCAAGAAGTATACACCGGAACTCCAAGCTGAAGAGTTCGCGCCCACCGCACTCGAATAAGTGCGAATTTGGTCTAGCTACGGACCTTAAACAAAGCGTTGGCATGATTTACTTTGTTTGTTTACCCATGATCATAAGTGTAGGTAATAAAGGTTTATCCTTTATTGGGGTTTGAGTGTGCCTTCAACCCATCTTTGTGAGTTAGCCTGAGACTTACCAAGTAAAGGTTGATTTTATTTCCTTAGGTGGTGTGTTGGTTTGAGATTATAGTTCCTTTCCTTAGTACATTGAGACTTACCCGGTGATAAGAGCTTTGGTTTGGGATAGTGAGTAGTGAGACTTACCGGTAATCTATTCACACCTTAGAAACACCTTCCCTTTGCAAAACCTCAGCTTTGTCCGCGTTATCCTTTGAGATCTTGAGTCAGAATCACAACTAAATGTTTTAATCCCTAGAATCCGCATTTCCCCTTATTTGACCTTATTATCATCTTTGATTGCTTTAATTGCTTTTGTGGTTATTAGTTACTTGACAACCTATTCTTGCTTAGTTTCACCTAAGTCCCTGAGATCGACCCCCGCAATTCTTGCTTTTTATTACAATTGATCCGTACACTGCGGGTTCGCATCCTTGTTTTAAGCATACTTCTTGGGTTATAAATTTAAAGCTTGCACACACCGTTTGGAGCGAACACATGTGATGTCGATTATCACTGACCTATGTTTTACTTATCACCCCGTATGCGTGGTTGTGATAACCTTTCTCTGTCATCCCGCCGTGGAGTTTGGGAGGTTCTTTGACGTCAAGCTACCTGGTATACAAGAAGGGCGTAATCCACTCCCATAGGGTACATGGGTTGTGTGATCGACACTACTTCTATATGGCTAGCAGGCCCAGAGGCCAGGATGATACGTTCCTCGTGTCACATAGTTTCATCTATCTATATATACACGATTTGAGTGAATGATTATTATATAAAGATAATAAATGGGTAAATGTCTGATAGCATGCTGATGTGTTTATCTTTCATGCTTGTGCTTGTGCTTATGCATTACCTTATATATGTATGGTTAGCTAATGGTTTTATACCATGTTGTAGATGTCTTACATGATAGGCGTGTTGCTGAGTGATCTAGCAGGGTGACAGGCCGAGGACCTCTCATACATTAGGTGGTTATGACTTTTGGGGTTGTTTATGTTTCCCTCCTGCGTGAGGATGATGTTTTGTATAACTCCTGTGTGAGGGTTATGTTTGATACGTGGCTATGATCTTGTTCACCCTTTTGGTTGTACAATTTATACAACTTTATGTATTTGTTTTATATCTGTCAATGCCATGTTGTAAGGTCTAGTGAACTTGTTGTCAGGCTAGGGTCAGGATCCATTGTCAGATCTTAGCCCAATGTGGAATGCCGCGGATTTGGGGTGTTACAAAGATAATGTTGTATTATCTAATAAATATAACTCTCATATTATATCAAACCGAACCCTGAAACCGATTTGGACCTAAATCGAAAATTAGAAATATTATAACAAACCGAACCTATTAGAGTCGATTTCGATTGATTTAGGTTTTGGACCCAAACCGTACTAAAAATTACAAGCTACAAATATTTAAATAACATTAAAAAAACTACAATGTAAAGTACAAATATATTCACTCTCATTTATCCCATACAAAAATAAAAATATGAAATATCTAAATAAATTTATCTAGATAAAAATAACAATTTCTTAAATAAAAATCGGTTTTTGGTTTAGACTATCGATTTTGTGGTTGTTACCGAAAACCGAACCAAAACATATTTTCTAAAATATGTAGACTTAAAACCAAATATAAAATATCGATTATCACTGACCTATGTTTTACTTATCACCCCGTATGCGTGGTTGTGATAACCTTTCCCTTTCATCCCACCGTGGAGTCTGTGAGGTTCTTTGACGTCAAGCCACCTGGTATACAGGAAAGGCGCAATCCACTCCCATAGGGTACACGGGTTGTGTGATCGACACTACTTCTATATGGCTAGCAGGCCCAGAGGCCAGGACGATACGTTCCTCGTGTCACGTAGTTTCATCTATCTATATATACACGATTTGAGTGAATGCTTATTATATAAAGATAATAAATGGGTAAATGTGTGATAGCATGCTGATGTGTTTATCTTTCATGCTTGTGCTTATGCATCACCTTATATATGTATGGTTAGCTAATAGTTTTATACCATGTTGTAGATGCCTTACATGATAGGCGTGTTGCTGAGTGATCTAGTAGGGTGAGAGGCCGAGGACCTCTCATACATTAGGTGGTTATGACTTTTGGGGTTGTTTATGTTTCCCTCCTGCATGAGGATGATGTTTTGTATAACTCCTGTGTGAGGGTTATGTTTGATACGCGGCTATGATCTTGTTCACCCTTTTGGTTGTACAATTTATACAATTTTATGTATTTGTTTTATATCTGTCAATGCCATGTTGTAAGGTCCAGTGAACTTGTTGTCAGGCTAGGGTCAGGATTCATTGTCAGATCTTAGCCCAATGTGGAATGCCGCGGATTTGGGGTGTTACAAAGATAATGTTGTATTATCTAATAAATATAACTCTCATATTATATCAAACCGAACCCTGAAACCGATTTGGACTTAAATCGAAAATTAGAAATATTATAACAAACCGAACCTATTAGAGTCGATTTCGATTGATTTAGGTTTTGGACCCAAACCGTACTAAAAATTAAAAGCTACAAATATTTAAATAATATTAAAAAAACTACAATGTGTACAAATATATTCACTCTCATTTATCCCATGCAAAAATAAAAATATGAAATATCTAAATAAATTTATCTAGATAAAAATAACAATTTCTTAAATAAAAATCGGTTTTTGGTTTAGACTATCGATTTTGTGGTTGTTACCCGAAAATCGAATCAAAACATATTTACTAAAATATGTAGACTTAAAACCAAATATAAAATATCGGTTGTCGGTTCGGTCTAAACCGAAACCACTCGGTCCGTAAACCGAAAAGGTCATGCTCCGCCCTAGTAGATCCGGTTAACCGAAACCCATTGTTTTTTTTTTTTGGTAAAACCGAAACCCATTGGTTCGGTTCAGAGAAAACCGCTCGGGAGCCTTAGGGCCTGTTTACTATGGGTTTGAGTTTATTCGGGTTTATAAACTAACGAGTTTAAAAACTCAAATAAAAATAACCTCATCTTGAGAAGGTTATTTTTTACGGGTTTAAAAACCCAAATAAACTATCATTTAGTTTATAAACCCGCAAGGTAAACGGTTACACAAAATCAGCAAAGGTTTATAAATATCATTTAGTTTATAAACCCGCAAGTTAAACGGTTACACAAAAATCAGCAAAGGTTTATAAACTATTATTTAGTTTATAAACCCGCAAGGTAAACGCGCCCTTAGTTTCAAGTGTTTTTGGTGCGCGCACCTCCGGGCCGGATCGGACGCTCTATCCGTTTCTTATTTTGGTAAGGCGTAGACATAACGGGTCTGAGGGCCCAGATATAACCCGAACATCCTTATCGGGTGAACCAAGTTTATCGTGCGCAAGCCAGGAGGAGCCACTCTTCCTCCCCATTCGCCGTCGACTTCGTAAAAGGTAACCCTCTCTCCTCCATAGCCGAAGAGTCTACTCTTCTTCCTTCGTTGTCCATTTCCATTATAGAAGCCACATTATCTTTGTTTCCGCAGTTATTCGCTGATCTAGGGTTTTCTATTGTTCTTCTACGAGAAGTAGCTTTCTTTACGGTAAATATTGTGGTTTGAAAACCTGCAATTCTTCATTTTCTCACATCGATTTCACGCATCCAGAGTCCACTTTTGCAGTTCGTTGATTTTATGACGGGGTTACTGGAATATTGTTGCAAATTTTCAATTTATGATGCTTTACATGAAGATCGGTTTTTGTGAAATCTAGTCGATAATTTTTCAGTCATAGAACCTGTGATTTAATTCCTCCGCTTTATTTTTAGGATATGTTATTTGCGGGATTGGGTAATTGAACAATATCTGTCTTGGCTGGCATTAATCCAGTTTGATTGGGGGTACAGTTAGGGTTTTTTATGGCTGACCGGAATGCTGCCCTTGCTCGTCCGGTGTGGGTGAAACAGGCTGAAGAGGCGAAGCTAAAGAGTGAGGCCGAGAAAGCTGCAGCTGCCAAGGCGGCGTTTGAAGCCACTTTTAAGGATGTAGAAAAGAGCAGGGAGAATGCTGCTTCCTCAGACAGTGAAGCTGAGGAGGCCGAGGAACTAGCCAACAAGCCTATAGGGCCAATTGATCCGTCAAAGTGCTTAGCGGCTGGGACTGGTATCTCTGGTGGTGCAGCTGGTGCTCCGGCAACCTTGACTATCACCGCTAAGGATTCAGATGGAAGGAAAATTCCTTTTGGAGGTGCTGTGATCAAAGTCAAGGTTACTCCTGGACTTGGTGTCGGGGGATCGGATGTAGATGGTATTGTCAAGGACCAAGGTGACGGGACTTATTCAGCCACCTATGTTGTTGCGAAAAGAGGAACTTACATGGTTAATGTTGAGTGCAATGGAAAGCCAATTTCTGGTAGTCCATTCCCAGTGTTCTTCAGTGCAGGTAATTGTGGCGATTCATTGCTTTTGAATTTATCATATTATTGTGCATAACCCGATAATATGATCCACTTGAAGTAGATAATTATAAATTCCCAACACTATACTTAATGTGGGCATATAGGGACGAGGATGTGCAAAAGAATAACATAGATAGGTTGGCGACAGAAACTTGATGATCAATCAGATTGGAACAATAATATCAGTTTACTATAATATCTTATGGAGTTTTTTCGTTTATGCTAGGAGAATAGCTTATGCCTACAACACCTCTTTTTTTACACTAAAGATTTCAAACCCATGCCATGTCAACATTATATCCTTATGCTTTTCTGCACGGGGAGCATATTGTGTCTGATGCTCCTTCCAGGAAAAATTGAGTTATGTCTGATATCCAATTGTCTATTGGTTTGTTTCCTTTCTTTTTCAGGAAATTCGACTGGTGGGGTTCTGGGCTTGGCTCCAGCCACAACATTTCCCAACCTTGTTAACCCAAATATGCCCAACATGCCCAACTACTCGGGTTCCGTCTTCCAGGCACAGCCTGGATTACTTGGGATGGTTCCTGGACTTGTTGCTGGTGCATCTGGTGGTGTGATTTTACCTGGAATTGGTGCATCATTAGGAGAAGTTTGTCGAGAGTATATCAATGGTCGATGCTTCAAAACGGATTGTA
The DNA here is from genome assembly GCA_033239125.1 of Fagopyrum homotropicum. NCBI lineage: Eukaryota > Viridiplantae > Streptophyta > Magnoliopsida > Caryophyllales > Polygonaceae > Fagopyrum > Fagopyrum homotropicum. Next base: position 33,170,862 of record BSWB01000003.1, read on the forward strand.
AGCTGAACCATCCCCCACAGAATATGTTGGTCGCTGCAGTGGCTGCTTCTTCCACAATGGGGACTCTAAATCAGGTGCCGATGTCTCCGGCAGCAGCTGCCATGGCTGCTGCTCAAGCAATCAAGGCTGCCCAAGCCTTTGAGGCGCACGCTGCTCAAATGCAAGCCCTATCGCAATCGACTAAGGATTCATCTGGTATTGATCCTCTTTTTTGACATGTTTAAGTGCCATATATCCCTACAGTAGGTATTCACTATGTTTGGCATGAGCTATAACATTTTGGGGAGCTTTTTTTCTCTTCCCATGAAAAAAACACAAATTTTCAAGCTGAAGCTAGTAAAAATATTATAGCTCATTTCAATTTTTTGTCCAAACAAGCTTAATTTTCTTTTGTGTACTCTGGTATGAACCATCTTCATCCTTGATTTACGTTTGTCCTTTGTATGCTCCTTATGTATTTTCTTCGTGAAGAATATCTTAAATCTGTTTTTGCAGGTTCGGATATTGAGAAAGATTCTGATGCCTTGAAGAAAACAGTTCAAGTAAGCAATTTGAGCCCAACTCTTACTGCAGAACAATTGAAGCAACTGTTTGCTTGTTATGGCACAGTGATTGAATGTACCATCACTGATTCAAAACATTTTGCCTACATTACATACTCGAAACCTGAGGAAGCAACTGGTGCTCTGTCATTAAATAATATGGACGTTCGTGGTCGGCCATTGAATGTTGAGATGGCAAAGTCACTTCCTCAGAAACCCGCTGCCTCTTTGGCTTCTTCGTCACTTCCCCTCATGATGCAGCAAACAGTTGCAATGCAGCAAATGCAATATCAGCAAGCATTGTTGATGCAACAAACAATTACTGCACAGCAGGCAGCTAACCGTGCTGCCACCATGAAGAATGCAACAGAACTAGCATCAGCTAGGGCTGCAGAAATAAGTAAAAAGTTGAAAGCAGAAGGTGTTGATATTACTGAAAAGGAAACAGAGACAAAATCTCGGTATGTTATGTGCATTGCTTCTGTAAATTCAGTTAAAACTCACTTGCTGTTTCTCTCGACCTCGTTGAGCAGTTAAATCGTGTCTAGTTCCTAGAAGAGGTGATACTCTTGTCAAGGATCTTAAGTTGAGTCGTATTTCTGTTGAAGAATATTGAGACCTTCAGAGTTAATTTTGCTGGCATGTAAATAAGAAAAAGATATAGCTAAAGAATCCCCTTCCTTTTTGTCCTTAGGGCGTGGCTTGAACTTTCCTCATTTGTAATTTCTAAGGTAGAATATTCATCAACTGTATAGTATTGGGCTACATGGTCGATAGAGTGGAAATTGATGAACACTATTAGAAAGATAATTTTGACATATAAAAAAATAAGTTATTAGATGTCACTGTTATTTAATGTCCTTTTCAAGTTCTTTCGTGTCCCATGTTAGTTCTATGTTAACATGCCCTTCTACACAGGTCCCCTTCTCCTGCACGTGCAAAGTCAAAGTCCAGATCACCTGTTGGTTACAGGGGAAAGCATAGGTCTCGCTCCATCTCTCCATCACGACGCTTTAGAGATCATAAATCAAGATCACCTCATAGACATCGCAGGAGATCACGTTCTCCTTCACCCTCATCTAGACGCTCTAGGTATCATAGGTCTAGATCTCCAGTAAGATCTCGCTACCATTCAAGCTATGACTATGATCATGGAAGGCGATCTAGCCGGGACTTTAGAGATTGTAGCGATAGGAGCAGGAGGAGGGATACTGATTCTTTACGTGATAACCATTCATCTATTTCAAGAAGAAACAAGAGTAGGAGCACCAGCCCTCAAGAGAGGAAATCAAATCGGAAGCGGTCAGAGTCACCAAAATATCGGCGTCACGACCATTCAAGCCGCCATTCAAGGTCACCAGATCATCACAGGGGGCGTAGAATATCTCCTAGTAAAGTGGAAGAGAAAAAGGAAAAGCATGCCCAACGATCTAGGTCAACATCTGTGGATGATAAACGTATGTCCTCAGCTGATAAAGATGAGAGAAAAAGTAAGAGGTCACCAGATCATCACAGGGGGCGTAGAATATCTCCTAGTAAAGTGGACGAGAAAAAGGAAAAGCATGCCCAACGATCTAGGTCAACATCTGTGGATGATAAACATATGTCCTCTGCTGATAAAGATGAGAGAAAAAGTAAGAGGTCACCAGATCATCACAGGGGGCGTAGAATATCTCCTAGTAAAGTGGAAGAGAAAAAGGAAAAGCATGCCCAACGATCTAGGTCAACATCTCTGGATGATAAACGGATGTCCTCTGCTGATAAAGATGAGAAAAAAAGTAAGTCAAAACATCGTGAAAGGAAGAGGTCCAGATCTATTTCTGCTGAAGGTACAGACCTAAGAGGAGCAAGATCGTCTCCAAGAAATTCAGATGAAAGAAAACTAAAGTACCGAAAGCACTCAAGATCAAAGGATAAAGAAGATGAGGGAAAAGAGGGGTCACGGCATAGGGAGAGGAGGTCTGAACATGCCGATGACAAGGACCAAAGCCGTGAATTTAACTGTGATGTTGATGGAGATCAATCTGAAGATGAAAAGCACAGACGTAACCGAGAGAAAGATGGGAGTAGAAACAGGAAACAGAAGCATCGTACCAGAAGGCGATCCCGTTCATTATCTGCAGATGATGAACGCGATGAGAGAGGCAGGTTATCTTCAAATAAGTCAGACAAGTCCAGGCGTAAACATAGAAGGCGCTCTACGTCAAGATCTGAGGAAGATAAATACCTCTCAAATGAAGAAATTGATACAATTAGGGATGAAAAGTCTAATCGCGATAGCAAGAGAGCTTCCAAATCTGATGGTGTTATCAGAAAATCTGTTGGAGATTCAACTAATACCGGAAAAGATGAAACTGTGGTCACAGACATGAAAAGATTTGCAATGAATGGAACTGATTTTGCAAAATCTATTGTTGATAATGATGATCCATATGAAATCGGAGCTACCACTGCAGATTTGCTGGAAAGTTCACGTAACAAGTCCAAGAACGGTTCTTATCTCACCGAGACTGGCATTGAACAAGGGAAACAGGAAGGTGCGCAAAGGCTATGATTCTTTTTATGTCTTCAGTCCTTGATCAGTATGTGACTGAAGTAACATGTGTTACAATTTAGAATTTGCTTGACGAAGTTGTAGTTTTAGAAATCAACACAAAATAACATCAACACACAATAACAAACTTATGTTTGTCAGTATTGTCATTTAGAGAAATTTGACGAGTTGATTATCGTAGGTTGGTTAATAATCTAATGCATATAATTTAAACACATAGCTGCAGTCTGCACTCTCCTGGAGTAGAATACGCAACTTACTCTCATTTCTCTTCTTTTTTGGGCAAATAAACTCACAATGTGAACGTTTTTGGTCTCCAGGTGTGGTAGATGGGTACTAGAGATGACTGATGAGGAAGGATATTGGATTGTGGGCTGACAAAGATCTTCCTCAGTCTCAACAACATATCTTATGATAGGTGCTAATGCAAGCTGGCTGTCCGTTTGGATCCCTGTGTGCACTTCTGTCATTACCTTCTGGTTCTTAGTTGGCATTGTTGAATGCTGATCAATACAGAAAGACTATTCCAATACCAATTCAGATGTTGTGTGGCGGGCAAAATTGACTTCCCCTACAAATTTGTTTGATATTAAGTTTGTATTAGTAGTTTCTCTGGCTTTTGACACTTCATAAAAGCTGGTTTTGCTATCTGTTTCGCTTTTGCAGGCTGAAGTATAACTGAATTGGAGATTTGGGCCGAAGTATTTGTTCAAGCATTCTTCTTTTCTTTCACCGCTATCAGCCATCCCTTGTTTATGACAAGGCTCTTTGGCCTATTGATGTATGTGAACTATCACCCTTTAACTATGTACTGAACTCATTTCTGTAATCTGTTTTGAGTTGACCTTATCACAAACCTTGGATGAGAATCATCATTTAGGTCATCTTTTATGTGGGGATTTGCTTTCATTAGTTGATTCCTCCCTCTCTTTCCTTTGCTGAGCATATTCAATGTGCTGCCTTTAAATAGCTACATGTTGCTTGGTTGAATGTTTCTGTAGCATGCTTGTCCTTTCAAGTATGTTTTTTCCTTTATCTAGTTCCCTTGGGAATGAATGTTTGTTTGGCAATGCCAATGCGTGTTACTTTCTCCTTACGCGTGTTTTCTTTGTTTTGTTTTTCTTTTTCTTCCTTTCTTCTCTTCTTTTCTTTTGATCTGAGGGAGATTTTCTTCCTCCCAAATTACTTATAAGGTGCAAGTAGACATGCTGTGAATGAAAGCATCAAACTTTGCGATGTTGAGCACAAGGACAGCTTGGCTTCATGCAGCCAACAAGTATAATTCAGGTAATTTCCTTCCATTTAGAGGGCTTAGCTCATCTGATTTTGTGATTACACATCACACTTTTGAACATAATGCATGGAAAATGTTTACTGAGAAAGATGTCATCTCGTTATGGGTGTAGCTATATAGGACTCGTATTTGTGTAATTTCAGGAAATTTCCTTTCATCTAGAGAGAGGGCTTAGCTTATCTAATTTTGGTTAAAAATCACTTGTTTTTTCACCCTCTAACATTACGCATGACAAACGTTTACTGAGGTAGATGACATCTCATTCTGTTTCCTGTTATGACCTGACCCATTAATAGAATTTTTCAGATCACACTGAACATCGATTAGTTGTTTGTAGTGGTTTTGACAGCTACTGCTTAGGCTTTTCTTCTTTCATTTTGCATGCCTGACCAGTGAATTGCAACCCACCACACAACCTTTCTTTTGCTTCAGGGGAAAGTTTGAAAATGTGAGATTTCTGCTAATATGTATTTTTCTTCAAGTATAGCAAATATGGGTACCATACAACCTTTCTTGTCTGGGCCCCTTGTTTTATTATTCATATAGGTTTAGTTTGGTTGTCTAGCTTCTCTCTTCCTCAACAGTTTGCCTTGTAGAGTGAGCTTTTGACAGCTGAAGCTCCTGGCTTATTTGCTAATGCATTCAGTTGAACAGACTTTCAATTACCCATGCTTCATAGTAATTGGAATCATGATAGGCAGCATCTGCTTTTTCTCAACAGTTTGTCTTGTAGAGTGAGCATCTACCGGAGATTTTGCAGCCATGTTTGCGCTTTCAGAACTGCAGTAAATGCCAGAAATTGATGCTCTCAATGAGGCTAGGGCTGGCAAAGTGCCAAGCTATCGAAGCTTGTGTTTTGATCTGAACGTGATGCATTTTTATTCTGATCAATCTTTTGTTGTACAAATTATACCTCAAAGGGACCCATTGGTTTACAGCAGAATCAATGATGGTATGCTCTACACCTCAACGCTAACTAAATGAAATAAATAAAATTTCATCCACCAGTTGTTAGATATATTCAAAATTGCTCAACCCGTTAAAAGCAGATTTGAGACTTGGAGGCTGCAAATTCATTTTCATCCAGCATGTTCGAAGGTGGCTAAGATGAAGATGACCGCACAAAATAGTGAGTTGGATGTTCACTCTGTGCGGGGTAGCTTATAGATTTTACACGTCCTTGCCTTTCGGTATGCTGATATTTTTGGGTTGTTAAGTACACGAGATGATAATTATTAATATTTTTGGATTGTTAAGTGCACGAGATGAAAATTATTAAAGCATAAGCATTGAGATTGTGCGTCAAAAAAATTAAAAAAAAATCTTAAAATTTTATTTTTGGACAAAATCTAAAATTTATCAAGAAAAAGTATGGTGCAACGAGACTGTGCGGCAACGTTAAATCTTAAATCTTTAACGCACAGTCTTGGGTTTAACGCACAGTCTTGGGTTTTTATCATTATGTTAGTAGTTCTGATGTCATGTATTTAGCGATCTAGTTGCTTCATTTTTCATTGGTACTTGCGTTGGTGAAACTGTCGAAAACTAAACACTTAGGGATGTTATATGAGCTGAGCCTTGGTATGCTCAGGAGCCTAAATTCATGCCTGATTTTTTAAATAAAAAAAAATTCACATAAACTACAATCTTACAAATAGCAAAACAATAAAATATTTAAACCAACAAAGCTTCATAACACAAACTAACAAGTAACATCCCGATAGTGAATTAAAAAATAAATGCATAGTATGTTACATAACCATGCAATGCAACAACACATCTTGAACCGTATGGCAAAATATGATAGTAATGCATGCATCCTCACTTGCTCACCTACAACAAAAAAAAACATCAATGTTTAGAAGCTATTTACTTGCAATATCAAATAACATGATTCTAAATTAAGTTAAGCAAGAAGTATTACATCACACTTCAAATTCAGATCGGAACCAATTCGATGCACAAAGAATGCCTTCAATTGTATCATCACCGAAGGAACATCGATAATCACTAATAACTCTACGTCCGGCACTGAAGGCCGACTCAGAAGATACCGTAGTTGCCGGAATTGAAAGAACGTCTCGGACCATCTTTGATAATGTTGAAAACTTCAAAACATTTGATTTCCACCAAGCCAAAACATCAAACTCTTTGCCTCCACCCAATAACACACCTTCATAATATATATACAACTCATTTTTTGATCCAATCTTGTTTTGATCCAATCTTCAATTTCATCCACATAGACCACATCATCCGTGCACCTTCCAACTAAGCTTGTTTCAACGACATTACTTGAACAACATCCACCACTTGCATCCTTGGTGATGTAGTTCTCATATAAACGATGCATCTCATTAATACTATCCTTAAGTTTCTCTTCCACTTCACCTTCTTCATATATCTTTCCATACACAAACCTAATCTTGTGGGTCTTATTTTTGGGATCTAAATTAGCCGTTATATCATCCATCATAGCCTAGACATGAGTCCGGTTTGGACAAAAGCACCAAATAGGCGGGTTTTAAATCGGCCCAAAACTAGCGGTTTAGGTTTACCGCTTTGACCAAACCGCTGGTTGGAGGTTTGGGTTTAGGTTTGTCATTTTGACAAACCTAAACTTGGGGTTTAACCTTATTTTAATTTATTTAAAAAACAAGCCAATAGTGAAAAAAAGAGCCGTTAGTGGGCCCGCCAACGGCTATTTCAAATAGCCGTTAATGGGCCCACATCCCCAACGGCTACTAGCCGTTGGGATGTGTTTGTTTTTTCTAATAAATGGTAAATGACTAAATGCTTATAAAAAAAAACCATCCATTTCCTATAAATATTCAACCCCTCTTCCAATTATCTCACACTAAGATTCTCGACTCTCTCTACTACTACTCTTAAGTCTCAAGTCTCAAGCTCGTATTCTCAATTTCTTGAATTTATTCTTCGTCTCTCAATCTCGTAATGGCAAACCTGAGCGAAAAAACTCCTTCACATTTCTTCCATAGCACTCAAGAAAGCGAAACCCAAATGCCGTAAATGTCACATGGTGAAGGGGCATTTCGACAAGCTCCTCAACCGTAAATGCTTACATCCAATATTTTCCTACAAAGCATTACAAGAAGGGTGAGTCGGTGAACGAATATTGCCAAGTCTTGTGCAACTATTTTTCGAAGGTGTACAAGTGGAGGGCGAAGGGCGGCTACGGGACTTTGCAAGCCCACATGTAGAAAGTCTATTCCGAGAAGCTAGAGATATCACGGGGACAATCTCAATTGTTCTACGGGTTTGCATCTTCTTCCTCTCAATCTCCTTTATTTATGTATAGTTATGATGAAGAAAGTTTAGGATTAGTCAACCTTATATGTTCTCATGCATTTCCATTTGCTTATGCGGAATATGAAGAAATTCGAGCATATAACACTAAATATCTTCAACCTTCTTTTAACCTAACTTCTCGCAAAACCGTTTCAAAATTAGTTTCTAAATCTTACCAACAAAAGAAACAAAATATTCTTTCAATTTTGTCATCTTTTTCGCATCAGGTTTCTATTTGTAGTGATACTTGGACTACACTATCACAAAATTTTTTTTACATGGACATTACTTTACATTTTATTGATAATGATATGTTTTTGCATAAATTTATTATTGTACTTTTCTATTTCAACGAAAGACATTATGACACAAACATTGCAAACTTGATAAAAACAGTTTTACAAAAATATAATTTACAAGGTCGAGTTTTTTCATATTCTTTTGATAATGCATCCGCTAACACCTTCGCCATAAACAATTTAGTGGAGGATGCGGGACAATATTTGCGAACTCATTTTATTCATCAAAGATGTGCATGCCATATTTTAAACTTATGTGTTCAACATGGACTAAAATTTTATCGGTTATCTTAATCCTCATCACCAACATTATTGAACTTATTTGACATTCATCCGATTTGAGAAAAAAAATGAAGAACAATATGTTTACAAAATAATGTTCATCAAATTGCATTTTTAAAGACATTGGAACTTCACTTACAAATTACCTAGTCAAGCCCTTCGTTACAAAGAGCTTTTACAAGTTTTTTTCGCACAAAACATTCTTTGACCGATGTTAGATGATGAAAAAGTTTGACAAACTTGTCTTGATAATATTTTAAAGGTATGTAGTGATTCAACTAATGTGATGAGTTGCGTTTACTCTCCCACTTCTTGTAGCTTTTTAGAAATAGGTGTTAACGTTTCCAAGGCTTTACAAACCGGTTCTAATTATCCAACCCTTATAGTTTCTGTAAATGACATGAAATTGAAATGAAAAAACAATTACAAGGAAATTCCCTTGATTTATCTTATTCTTCCGTTTTTTATCCTAGACTTAAACTTGAAGGTGTTTCCGATTTGTTGATTGTTTACTATGATTTTTTGAGTTTAGATGGCATAATTTCTAACATTATGAATGAATTTCGTATTGGAATTGAAAATTAATTTTCTTCATTTCAAACAAGTGCTAGCTCTTCTTCTATCGTCGAACCGACTCCTACACCTTTTTCTTCTTCATCATCTTTTATTCGTTCAAAAGCAAAACAAATTTTAGCTAAAAGAACATAAACACCAAGACATTCATCCACAAGTGTAAAATTTCAAGATTATTTAACAATGTGTTTTAGTTTTGATCATGAATCTTTTGAAATTTTGGATTGGTGGAAGAAGTTAGCCCCGAATATCCAACCTTTATCAAAATTGTGCAACAAGTCAATAAACCATGGTCATGCCTTTATCAACGTTTGTCGTGGTGAAAACATCTAGCCATAGAGGGAATATGCTCACCTACAAGAGAAGCCAATTGAACCCAAAAAGTTGGAGGCGCAAGTATGCATTCAAGATTAAATTAGGGCGGGGAAACGGAAACAACGGCACGCCCCGGAGTATGACTCAAAATCGGATGCTAACTCTGATGTTCTAGGCAAAACTTCCGATTCTGATGCATGAAGGTAAGTGGGATAACTAAACAACTTGGAAGGTCAACAAAAGGTAAGAGAATTACGTGAGCTTTGATTCCTCTTAACCCCGAGAGGATACGTAAGGAACCGGGAAACTGGTTCAAACCCTTCCTTTTTTTTAATTAAAGAACCAACATCTCGGGTGAGATATTGGATATCTCAATGAGATTTCCCATGTCGAGAGCAATCTCGGTCAAAATTTCCAAAATCTTGGGTCGAGATTTTGGAATTTTTGATCGAAATTGCTCTCGATATTTTTTAAAAAATCAGTGCTGAACCACCGGTTTGGTTTTTTCCGGTTTAGGTTTAGGTTTACGACCCATGTCTACCTTAGCTTTCATGAAATCTCTTGGGTCATTCTCCATATCACCTAAAATTTTCTTAATCTTCCGAATTTCAAAAAAATATAGTTTTGCAATTGTATATTGATGACCTGAAAAAATGTTTGTTACCTTATCAAAAGTAGATAAGAAGTTGCATACATCTTTAGCTCTTTCTCAATCATCATCAGATGGTAATGCAGAATATGCCGGATCTCTATTTGCAAACCTAGAAAAAGCGTCTTTGAAGATGAGAGCCCTTTCCAACATATGAAATGTCGAGTTTCACCGGGTGATACAATCAAGAATTAACTTTTTATTGGAAGGCAAATACCTATTCTTTACAACTCATTCCACTTGTGAAGGCGCGATGGATTCAAAAGTATAAACTTCACACTCTCACGAATATTCTCAATGATAGATTTTAGAGAAACCAATCCATATTGCACTAAGAGATTCAAGATGTGTGCACAACACCTGATGTGGAAGATCTTCCCACCAAAGAACATTGCATCTCTAATATGAAAATGTTCTTTCAAAGACCTAATAGTTGCATCATTTGAAGAAGCATTGTCGAATGTAGCGGTGGAAATCTTGTTCTATATTCCTCATTCAGTCAAATATTCATACATCTTATCTACTATTGGAATGCCGGTGTGGGGTGGAGACAAGAGACAAAAGTTTAGAATGTGGTTTTGTAAATTTCAATTCATGTCTACAAAGTGTCCGGGGATACACATATAACCTTTTATTGGTTAGAAGCCGACAAATCAGAAGTCAAGCTAACTTTTCCAAGTTTTGCAAACATCTTCTTCACCTTAGCCTTTTCTTCCGCATACAACTTCATTGCACGGTCTCTGAGAGCAAGGTGACCAAAAGGTTCATACTTCGGGTTAATTAAGCATCTTACTATAACCTCTAAAGAACTTGTGTTCAACCATCATGAATGGGTACTCATGTACCATAATCATCTTCCCCGTCATATCCTTGATTGCTTCTTTATCATACTTGTAGGATGTTAGTGCTCCACTTCCACGGCATCAAAATTGAGCAATGCTTGCATTGGAACGACTCCATCACCAGAGATCTTACTCTTACGAATAGAGCATGCAACAACGTGTCCCTTGTAATGTGTTGTTGGTCCTCATATTTTTTAAGACATTCGAACCCTACAATGGTTGCATTTCACACATGTGATACATTCTCTACATCACTCACATAATTCCAAACATTTGAAGTCTTTCGTCGTTTGGACTCATTTCCAGTCACTTGAGATGGAGCTTCATCGACTTCCTCCTCAACATTCATAAAGTGATTCGCTTCTGAAGTCCACATAATCTAAGAAAGAGTATAACTTAAAAAATCAGTATAATAAAAAGTATAAAATCAGCACAAATTATTCATGAAAATAAGTACAAACTAATAGTTAAAAAATCAGCACAACTAATTCACGAAAGTAACAATTAAAAAAAATTCAGCATACTAAAAAAACAACAAAACTCATTCATGGAAGTAACTGTTAAAAAAAATCAGTATACTAAAAAAAAAAAAAAAAAAAAAATCAGCACTTGTCTAGGCTTGGTGTCAATGTTAAAGATTAAGTATAGATTGTATTTAATGATTGGAGTATAGAAATCGGGGGTAGTTTTATAAGTCTAAATCCAAACAGCTTTGTATTGTAAAAAAAATGTTGAATTTTTGTTTCGTTTCCACTATAAGGCTTTAAAGTCTAATATGTCAAACTACTTGTGTATGTTGATATGATACACATGGATTAGTCTATACTATATGCAACAAAGTAACAAATCTTATCAAACCAATAAGATTATTGACATATCATGTAGATAAACATTTGAGAGACCAAACACAAACTAACAAATAAAAAATCAACATACTAAAACGTTTGGCATGATCATGTTAATGCATCTTTTGGCAGGATAGTTGTCTCAACCTCATATAGATACTTGTCTCACCCTCACACATATCATGTAGATAAGCGTTTGATATGATACTTGTCTCAACCTCATACGCTAGACAAATACAGCAGCAAAGGAGATTCAAATTTATCAAGAGAAGCAAAGTAGACAAATAAGTTATGTAGAATTGATCTATCTTGTATTTCATTTCTAGGTTGGTTATATCTTTTTATTTTTGTGAATAAGTCACACGGTAGGAGTGATTTTATTTTGGTTGAGGAGTTAGTGGTTCCATTGCTTGTTAGTGATGTAGATACAAATAAGTTATGTAGAATTGATCAAGGTTTTGTTATCACTAGGTCTTGAAGCGGTTGCTCGTTAATCAATTGGTCTTTCCAAAATCTTATTGTTTTACCATCGCCTACACGTCATTTAAGTCCTTTATAAAGTTCTTCTCTTAATTTAATTAATTTCTTCCACATGTGGTGAAGAACCGGTAGGTGAATAAATAAGGTAAAAGATACTCTAGAAGGAGGGTTGAATAGAGTATGAGAACTTTTCGCAAACCAAATCTCAAGGACTTGAAACTCCTTTCAAGGGCCTTGATGTCGATTTGTGATCTTTGTGAACCTTTGATTTCAAGGGCTTTGAATCTACTTTCAAGGGCCTTGGCTTCTTGCTCCTACAAAACAAAGTTAGTCACAGTAAAGTATATATGGTGCGGAATTGAAAAGATCGACACGAGGATATGTTTACGAAGTTCGGCTATAACTAGCCTACTCTTCATCCCAGAGTATATCCTTAGGATCTAACTATCTATTATCAGCTTCAAAGAGTTCTAGATACAAACTAGAAGAAATCCCCTTTTTCTCTCACTGTAGTCAATGCTACGATCTAGCTCCAACTCTCAGCCTAGCTATAATAGCCTAGTTACTTCGCAGAGAACACACACTCTAGTATAACACTATATAGATCTTCCAATTGAGCTCTTGTGTTTTTTCTCTCTAAGGGGATATGAGTTTTGCGTAAAAGAGAGAAAGAAAAAAAATGAATGAAGATGTTTAGGTTGCTTGAAGATGTAAAGATGTTTTCCTGTGTAAGCTTGTGTATTTGTCTTCTACGACCATCATCTCCATTTATACTCTTCTATGGAGAGGTCCTCTAGCCGTTGTAGAAATGACCGTTTGAAGACGAATCTTCTTCTCCATGAAGATCGTTTCTTGTTTCGAGATAAGGTAGACGTTGTAAATCTTCAGCTCTTGAGAACACGTCGAGTCCTTAGCTCCTTGATCTTCTCGTCTTCTGTTGAATCGAGAGAGAAGATACTTTTCCGCTCTTTGATTTTAGAAAATCTTCTGAAAAGATTCTCTAATCTTCGGTTGTGATCTTTCTTCGGTTGATGAGATCTTTCTGTTAAGAAAAAGTCTTCCTGGAAAATTTTCAGCTCATTTGAATCCTTATTTCGTGCATCTGTAACTCTAAGGCCTTTGAGATCGTCCCTTTGTAAACACTATCTTCCTTTTCCTTGAGTTATACTTCAAGGCCCTTGAAATCCATATCAAGGCCCTTGACATTTTGATAAAACCTGCACTGAATTTAAACCAACCAAACATCTAGAGAATATAATCAATACATTGTTAGTGTATCCAACTACCACATTTGTGTTAAGTCTTCCATCATCAACACTTGTAAAATATTTTAATCAAGGTGGAGTTTTCATGTGGTTTTTCACATTTGTAGTTCCAAAGACATATGCCTTTTAGATATTTTTCTTCTATAACTTTGACCCCAATATTGTGTGGTTCAGTGATTAGCTTCCACAAAAGTTTCATTTGAAACACCTTGTTCATATCTTATGCTTTCCTAATTTCAGTTCCTCCAAGTGATCTCGGTTTCCAAGTTATATCCCAGTTGATTAGTGAATGAAAATTCGGTCCCATATTCTAGAAGAAATTTCTATTGATATGATCCAATTCTTTATGGATCCTTGTTGGAATCATAAATGCTTGCATTAGGTAACTTGGTTTTGCATTGAGATTCGGTACTATTAATGTTGTTCTTCCTTCTTGTGAAAGAGACAAAGCTTTCCATTTTGTCAGTTGTTGTTTTGATTTTCAGAACAACAATATTAAAGATGTCGTTAATTACCCTTCCGTTTATTATTGGGCATCCTAGATATTGTTCTAAGTTACTGGAGGTCATGATACGCAATTGCAATTGAATTCTTCCTTTGCAAGTGGAATCGAAGTTTTAGTAATTTGGAAAGCAAATTTGTGATAGTTGATTACTTGACCAAAGACTGGGTATTAGTTTGTTAGGACTGATAGAATTTTGTTGCTTGCATCTACAAATGCTTTTGAGAAGATGATTACATTGTCCATAAAGGGTAAAAATGGAATCTTTGATCCGTTTTTTCATAATGGGAATCCAACAAGTCATTGTTAATTTTTGAGAAGATGATTACATTGTCCGTAAAGGGGTCTCCTTGTCGTAACTTTCTCTTTGGGGAAACTATTTTTGTCAGGGAGCCATTGATTAGTATGGAGTGCGAGACTACGGAGACACATTCTTCAATCCATTTTCTAACTTTTCTCTGAAGTCAAAATTTTGAAGCTATCATAGGCCTTTTCTATGTCTAGTTTAATTGCCACAAAACCTTCTTTTCCTTTCTTTGTTCTAAAAGCATGAAATATTTCATGAGCAATGAGAACATTATCGTTCATTGATCTGTTTTGGGTAAAAGCGACTTGTAATGGGTGAATTAGTTTTGAAAGTACTAAGTTTAGTTTCTTTGCCAAAATTTTGACAATTATTTTGTAAACTGTCGAACATAAACTTATAGTTTTGTAGTGGAAGTAGTTTATTGGTTATCTATATTTAGAATAAGTGCTATAAATGTGTGATTAATTTGTTTGAGAATCTTTCCGGTCCTAAAGAAACTTTTTAACTGCTTTGGTAACCGCTAGCCCAATAATGTGTCAATATTTATGATAGAAACCAATTGTCATACCATCCGGGCCTAGTGATATGTTAATTGCATTCTTTATTTCTTTGGTAGAGAAGGGTTTCACTAGTTCTTGGTTCTCATTTTGTTGAATAAATTCAAGCTATTTTGGAGATTGTATACCATCGAAGCTTTAAAGCGACATTGGTACTCCTTTAAAAACTCTTCGTTGATGTCATCTTCTTTTGATAAAATTGTGCCATTGTTGATGGTAATTGTAACGAAAATCTTTTATTGCTACGACCAATAGCTTTTCTACGGTGAAACTTCGTGCTCGTGTAGATCACCTAGACACAATTTATTAGTTTTACCTCTTCGCACCCAATATTTATGTTGATAATCTAATATACATTCCTGCTTCCTATTGAGTCTACCTATTCTATCATTTTTCTTATGGCTAAAGTTTTAAAATGTATGTTTTTGAAGCGATTCAATTTCTTAATCGAGTGTTTTTAGTTGTTTATTGATATTTCCAATTTTTTATAGACTATGTTTATAAGTAAGACTTCAGGTTGGCATGCTTATTTCTCTTGATTTGTCTCTATGAGCACATGCTATTTGGCCCTTGTTGGGAAAAACCTTCCACTTTCGTGTTGGTAGAATGGGAATATGGACTAATTAAGTCAATGACTTAATTGATACAAACTCACTTATACTTTGTGGAGAAGGAATTCTACAAGATTTGTGTGGGCACTCTCACAACTTGCTTAGCTTGCTTGAGCTCTCAAATTTGTGGATGATAGAAATTTACAACTTCTCCACCTATTTATAGTGGGAGGAGATCACATTCCCTACACACTAATCTATGAAGATATTTGAGAAGAAAGTTCTAGAATTACACAAAATCCTAGAAGATATTTTAGAGGAGAATTTTAGATTAGTTTAGACTAATCTTCTCTAGATCATTCTCTTCTTATCTTTCATTCCCTAGATCTTTCCCATAATGGACTCCTACTTCTTGGGTCTTATCCCATTAGACTTATATCCAATTTGTTGGATAACCCATTTATTAATTGGGCTTGATTAAGGAGGGACCACCAATTCTCCCCCTCACGACTTAATCATGTGATACGATGCCGGTACCTTGACAACAATCTTCAAACTTCTTGATCGGTATTACCTTGGTTATAATGTCTGACCAGTTCTCATCCGTGTGCACCTTGCCAAGTTGCAGAAGCTTTTCTTCAAGAACATCCCGGATCCAGTGATGACATATATTGATGTGCTTCGAGCGGGAGTGAAGAGTTGAATTCTTTGCCAAGTGAATTGTGCTTTGATTATCACATTGCAAGATATAACGATCTTGCTCTACTTCCATCTCCATCAAGAAGTTCTTCATCGATAACATCTCTTGCATGCCTCAATTGCTGCAATATATTCTGCTTCAGTGGTGGACAAGGCAACACTCTTTTGTAACTTTGATTGCCAGGAAACAACTCCCCCTACGAATGTAATTGCATATCCTGACGTTGATTTCCTGGAATCATTATCACCGGCCCAGTCGGCATCTGTGTATCCTTATAGTATAGGCTTCTCTTTTTCGAAGAATAAGCACCTATTAGTAGTGCCTCGTAGAT
Organism: Fagopyrum homotropicum; assembly: GCA_033239125.1. Lineage (NCBI taxonomy): Eukaryota > Viridiplantae > Streptophyta > Magnoliopsida > Caryophyllales > Polygonaceae > Fagopyrum > Fagopyrum homotropicum. The sequence goes on from BSWB01000003.1 coordinate 33,187,059, forward strand.
ATCGGAGGATCCATTTCACTGCAGCCCAATGTTCCTTTCCTGGATTTGCTAGGAAGCGACTCACTACTCCAACTGCATAGGCAATGTCGGGCCTAATGCACACCATGGCGTACAGTGCCTACTACCGAGGCATAGGGGATCTTCTCCATATCTCGCTTCTCTTGCTCACTAGTTGGGCATTGCTTTGAACTTAACTTAAAGTGCCCAGCAAGTGGTGTGCTTACCGGCTTAGCTTGGTGCATATTGAATCTCTCTAGCACCTTTTCGATGTATCTTTCTTGGGATAGCCACAACATCTTCTGTGATCGATCACGAGTGATCTTCATTCCAAGAATTTGCTTTGCCGGTCCTAAATCTTTCATGGCAAAGCTCTTGCTCAAATCTTTCTTAAGAGCAGTTATCTTGTTACGATCATGACCTACTATTAACATGTCATCGACATAAAGTAAAAGTATGAGAAAGTCGCCACGATCATACCTCTTCATGAAGACACATGGGTCACATGGATTCTTCTTGAAGTCATGATCTGCCATGAAAGAGTCAAATTTCTTGTACCACTGCCTTGGTGCTTGTTTTAGCCCAGAAATACTCTTCGTTAGTCGGCAGACTAGATTCTCCTTGCCTGGTTCTTTGAATCCTTCAGGCTGCTCCATGTATATCTCCTCTTCAAGATCTCCGTGGAGAAAGGCGGTCTTGATGTCGAGTTGTTCGATCTCCAAGTCCAGAGCAGCTGCTATACCAAGAACAACTCGGATTGATGACATCTTTACTACCGGAGAGAATATCTCTTCAAAGTCGATGCCTTTCTTTTGTTGGAATCCTTTTACGACCAATCGAGCTTTGTACCGAGGCTTTGAGTTTTCATCCTCTAATTTTATTCGGTATACCCATCTATTCTTCAAAGCTCGCCTCCCTTTTGGTAGCTCCACTAGCTCATATGTGTAGTTTTCATGCAAGGATTCCATTTCATCTTGCTTGGCTCTTAGCCACTCACTCTTGTGGGTGTCATCCATAGCCTCCTTGTAGCTTTGAGGCTCCCCCTCATCCGTGAGGGTCACATTTCCGTCCGGGGTGTATCGTGTAGATGGTCGTCTTTCTCTGGATGACCTTCTCGGTTGAGAGTCTGGTGGAGTGCTCGATTGTGCTTCTAGTCCTTGATGGGTTTCTTCATCACCGTGTTCTGAAGTAGGATCACTCTCTTCATTATTGTCGCTTCTTGGCGTGACTTCTTCGGAAGTGATTTCTCGTGTAGGAGAAGGATGAGGGTCTGTTGTGCTTCTTTTGACTCTTGTCCTTGGTTTCTCTGACCTTTGAATATCTTCAATTGTTTGATCTTTGAAGAATACCACATCTCGGCTTCTAACGATCTTGTTGGTGGTCGAATCCCACAGCCGGTATCCGAGTTCATCTCTGGGTGATCCAAGGTAGATACATTCTTTGGTCTTGGCATCAAGCTTGGCACGTTCGTCCCTAGGTATGTGAACGAATGCCCTGCACCCAAACACCTTTAGATGGTCATACGAAACCTTCTTTCCTGACCAAACTTCCTCCAAGGTGTCTCCATTTAGGGGAACGGACGGCGTAAGGTTGACAATGTCGACAACAGTCTTCACAACTTCTCCCCATAACGACTTGGTCAATTTTGCGTGCGATAGCATATACCGAACTCTTTCTGTGATTGTTCGGTTCATTCTCTCTGCAAGCCCGTTCAGTTGTGGTGTCTTAGGTGGCATATTCTCCATCCTGATCCCATGAGATCTATAGTATGCCTCAAACGGACCTCGATATTCTCATCCATTGTCAGATCAAACACTCTTGAGCTTTTGTCCTGTCTCTCGTTCCACCCGAGCAACAAACTCCTTGAATGCATCAAGAACTTGATCTTTGGTCTTTAAGAGATGAACCCATACCTTCCTTGAGTGGTCGTCTATGAAGATAACAAAATATGACGCACCACCAAGGGATTTCTCGGACATGGAGCAAACGTCGGTGTGCACAAGATCTAGAATATTCTTTCTTCTTCTAGGTTGAGAAGATGTTTGGAAGAAAACTCTATGTTGTTTACCAGCTAGACAATCAACACAAGGGTCAAGAGAGTTACCTTGCACCTTTGGGAGGAGATGTCTTCGCGCTAGTGTGTGAAGACCCTTCTCACTCATGTGCCCGAGCCTTCGATGCCATAGTTCCATGTCTTCTCCTGCGTCATTGGCTTCTCCTTTGCAGAGCTTGGCTTGTGTCACGTACAATGACCCTTCCTTCTTTCCTCGAGCTATTATCATGCTTCCTTGGATGAGCTTCCATTTGCCGCCACCAAACTGATTTACTAGGCCAAGATTGTCAAGCTTTCCAGTTGATATGAGGTTGAGGCGCATATCCGGGACATGCCTCACATCCTTAAGGGTAAGCTTGCATCTTGTATTTGATACCAGGATGATGTCTCCTATACCAACAATCTTGCTCCTATTTTGATTCCCCATTTGGACATTACCAAAGTCACCGCTTTTGTAGGTTGAGAAGAAACTCTCATGAGGTGTGATGTGGAATGATGCACCGGAATCGACAATCCAGGAGCTATCGTCTGAGGCGATATTGAGGAAGTTGTCTTCTCCGAAGAGATATAGATCATCGCCTTCATCTGCCATAACGGTTATACCCTTATCTTTCTCTCGCCTCTTTGTTGGGTTAATTTGGTCTGGCTTGACATTTCCGGCCTTTTGATCTTTCTTAAGAAATCGACATTCTGATTTCTTATGGCCTATTTTTCCACAATAATAACAAGTTGGCCTAGAGCGTGACTTAGACCGACCTCGAGACTGGTCTCGGTTTCGGTTCATATTGAGCCCACGTGTATCGCTTCTACTCCGTTTGTTAATAATGTTCGCCTCAGACTGGGTAGACGTGCCTCGTTCCTTCCTTCTAACTTCTTCACCAAGGAGGCTATCACTAACGGCGTCCATGGTGAGCTTCCCTTCCGGGGTTGAGTTACTAAGAGTAACTACAAGAGTGTCTCAACTCTCTAGAAGGGAACTAAGGAGTAGAAGGGCTTGCAATTCATCTTCAAGTTTCATTCCATCTTTACTTAGCTGATTTACGAGCCCCTTGAAATTATTCAAGTGCTCGATCATGTTTTGGTCATCCTTGTACTCCATCTTCACCAACCGTTGAACTAGAACGACTTTGTTACGAGGCGTTTTCTTTTGAATCATGGACTCAAGTTTTGTCCATAATTCAAAACCATTTGTATATGTAGATACATGTTCAAATAGAGATTTATTGATGTACATACGGACCATGGCGACTGCTTTCCAATTTAGAAGCTCCCACTCCTTCTCGCTCTTCCCTTCGGGCTTATCCTTGCTGGTGATGGGCTCGTACAAATCCTTACAATAAAGGTGGTCTTCCATCATCGGCTTCCAATAAGAATAATTATCGGCCGTGAGTTTGAACATATCGCCATCGTGAATGACGGTAGCCTCCATCTTGACAACACGAGCTAAGGAATAATGACCAGAATAACCTTGCTCTGATACCAGTTGCTGGGAAAAACCTCCCACTTTCGTGTTGGTAGAATGGGAATATGGACTAATTAAGTCAATGACTTAATTGATACAAACTCACTTATATTTTATGGAGAAGGAATTCTACAAGATTTGTGTGGGCACTCTCACAACTTGCTTAGCTTGCTTGAGCTCTCAAATTTGTGGATGATAGAAATTTACAACTTTTCCACCTACTTATAGTGGGAGGAGATCACATTCACTACACACTAAACTATGAAGATATTTGAGAAGAAAGTTCTAGAATTACACAAAATCCGAGAAGATATTTTAGAGGAGAATTCTAGATTAGTTTAGACTAATCTTCTCTAAATCATTATCTTCTTATCTTTCATTCTCTAGATTTTTTCCGTAATGGACTCTTCCTTCTTGGGACTTAGCCCATTGGATTTATATCCAATTTGTTGGATATCCCATTTATTAAATGGGCTTGATTAAGGAGGGATCAACAGTCCCCACGTCACCATGGCAGTGCCAGATCCATCACATACCCGGCATATGTATACACGAGTGTGATGATGGGGCAAACAAAACAGTAGGATGCAAGTAAGATTTGTTTTTATTAACCTTCGAAACAACATCGGAATGTTGAAACAGTTATTATTCGATACATAAGTAGGTGCACTTCGCTTTATATTATGAGCAAATAGACCATTCCGTCGTCAGGTGCTTCAGCACATCTGACATCTCACTCTCCGGCAAGATCATGGTCACCGATCTCCCTTCCTCTCCATTGGCGGCGGGTCCAGGAAGCACGAAAACCGCCCCTTCTTCCCCGACGCCATCGACGAAATAGTTCACAAGGCATGGCTGATGTCCCTTCATCACAAACCCATAGCAATTGGCTCCCTCTAAGTTGACAAAAGTCAAGTTGGATCCATACACCACGAAATCCGACGACTCGGGTTCGTTCTCCACCATTTTAGAGATCCGAGCACGCTCGTCGACGGCCCGGTCACCGATCAACCGAGCAAGCTTCATTGGATGTGTGTCTTTCACCTCAAAATCTACTTGCACAACACTCACTACCTGAGTGTTTCTAACGATCTCCATGCCATTACGAACATCAATGTCTTTCTTGATTACAGTCACCTTATTGGGCTTTTTGGGCCCAGATGTGGCCTTTGCCACAGCCTGCCAAATGACTCCACACAGTGACTCAAAGTATGGGCTTGGTCCGGGTCCATTAAGGCCCAAAACCTTAGTCTGAAGCTGAGCTAGCTGTGTAGAGGTCAAAAGGATGGAGAAAGTGGTGAGTTTGCAAGAGGTGGCTACTGCCCAGTGATCTCCAACTGGGTCAACTCGCTTCAGCGAGAGAGCTTCTTCTGGGCCTGTATGTATTGGGCTTTTGGGCTCATGGGCTTTTAATTTAGTGAGATTGGGCTGATGTTTGGGCTGGTAGCCTGATAAGAACCCGGCCCATGAGTTCATGTACTCTGTGACTGAGAAGAAGTCTCCTAGAACATGAGCAAACCCTAAGCCCAATGCTAGACCTCCACACTTGAGATTAGTAACCTGTTGGAAAAAATGCAATATTAAGTATATACACGTCGGTAGAGTTTCATTAATGCATATACCTAGTTTTGTGCAGCAATAATTAAAGAATAGCGACTATACAGGGTGCGTAAGTCGTTATGGTTCCCCCCCCCCCCCCCCTCATCATATTGGCCTACAAGCATTGAATATTGATTTGAGACACAATAGTGTGTGATTCTGGTGGAGGGACGATAACATTTACGGAAAGTCGTAAATGTACGGCGATGAAATTCACAAACCTAGAACGGATCTAGAACCCGTAACTATCACGAATCCATGATAATTTTCCTTGTAAATTGTAATAAAAAAAATAGTGAGGAAAATTATCACGGATCTAAAACCCGTAATATCTTTTCTTTGTGAATCCTAACCCTCAAAAAAAACAAAAAACTAACACTGCCATGGATCCGGCTTCCGGATCCGTGTGAGCTGTAAGATAATTTTGTTTTTGGAGGGGTTTCGGAATCCGTAACCATGACGGTTACGAGTTTCAAATGCGCAATGCGTTTGTGAATTTCATCGCTGTGTACATAATACCCCTCAACAAGGATTTTTGAAAGGCATGATTTATGAAATTTATGGGTTACTTATTTTGATGCATTTAAAAAAGAATAATTAAATTTAGAAATATATTCAATTTCGTTATAAAAGTCGTAATCATGTATGCTTTCAGATTTTACAACCAAGGGGTTTTACTGGGATAAACAAATAAAAAGAAGGGAAAAAGCTCATGTGTGACATTAGATTTAACAGTTTTTGTGGTAAACACAAATTTTAGAATAATGCAAACTTGTAATGAGGAGCATTTAATGGAGTGCTGTGCAAATTTATCTAACAAACCGGCAAGTTCAATAATGCAATAAGATATTTCAGCTACCGACTTTATACTTTTCTATCAATAAATAAATGATTTTTAAATTAGGAAAATATATTTCAGTGATTTATTTAATCTGAATCATGGACCAGTGACTTTTGTGTTGATTGATTTGATGCTGCATATTTATAATTTATGTGTTGTCCAATGCTTTGTTTTACTAGATTTTGGTATGCCTTCTGTCTTTAAAATATTAATGTTATTTCTTAGATTTTAAGGTTGTAGGACTTATGGGTCATATCCCGGGTGGTAACACTGAATGAATCAATATAAATCAGAAAATAAAAAACATATTGTTTCACATTTGATAGATTTTAATTACACAAAAGTGTATAAAAATTACACAAAAGTGTAATATAAAGGTACTTTGTTAATTTTGATAGATTTTAATATTTAAAAATAATTCCAAGTTATTTCTGTTTTACAATTCAATTTGGTTACCTAAAGTTTGTGTGGACACGTTGCATGTCACTTAAATAAGGGAATCAAACCTTGTATGATTGTGGAAAGATTTCTCAAGCCTTGTAACACATAGGGTTTGTTTAGTATCTATATACCTACAAACTAGTTAGGATTACCGGCTCCATTTGATAACGTAAGGTTACGAAGATGAAGAAGAAAATAATTATTTAAATGAAAAATTAAGAAGATGAAACTGTTTATGAGGATAAGTATGAAAATAAGTGAAATGAATATTTGATAAAATAAATATGATTGTAGGTAAAATTAAAAAAAAAATGTGTTAAATTTTTTTATAGATAAAAGAGAAGAAAAAAGAAGAGGGGTAAATATGAGATATTAACCTCAATCTAATTCTCTTAATTCTCGTAATCGAAGTTTTTATAGCATTATAAAATTCGCATAATCTAATTCTCATAATCTTCATAATCCCAACCGTTTAGGGCCCGTTTGATTTTAACTTTGGAATTGGAAGCGGAATAGAAACGAATCTAGTCCATACGTATATGTTGTTCATGAAAGTTTTGGAATCATTCCTTGTGGTTTGAAGTAATTGTAGTAGAATTTGATTACTTTTGATACCCCATAGGGAAACAAAATATGGGAAGCAAGTGCATCTTGCATAAAGCCACAATTAATGATTCCATAAAATTTCATGAATAAGGATATACATATGGACAAAATTCTTTTCCATTCTGTTTCCGGAGTTGGAACCAAACGGGCCCTTAATCTCCTTCGTTCTCTTACCAAACGAGATTAAGAGAATCACTTTTCCCTTTTAATTCTCATAATCTTAATCACCTTAATTTATATGATTATCAAACGGAGCCGATATCTGGTTATTATAATTTGGATTTTGAGTAGAAAAATAACATGATTTTACAAATATAAGATCTATGCTTCATCTTTCCAAATCAAACATTATAATTGAACAACTAATTTGAAAATAACAAACAATTCATATAATGACTTGTTTTAATACTTTCTCAAACCAAAGAAACAAGTGAAAATTTATAAATCTACAGAAATAAAATTAGCCTAAATCAAAGTATTTTTGAGATAAGAATACCTGGATGAAAACAGGAGGAGAAAAAGTGAGGTCAGGCCCAAGAACCTGGCTAGGCACAAGCAACTTCAGCCGAGAAGCATCTTTGTAATTCAACTCGATCCACTCCTCAACTGTTTTGGAGCTCTTGGCCTCAATGAACCGGACCCCACAATCATTGCACTTGATGTAGGGCCGGCCCGTCTCTTCGGACCGCCTGAACCGGCCACACGACTCGTAATAGTAAGCTAGCCATGTGAAGCAAGTTTCCTTAAACCTAGCCACGGTTAGCCCACATAGCTCAACTGTTTTGCTTTCAAAGAGATAAGCCACCCTGTGGTAGTGAAGCTTCATGGCTAGGTCTAGGTTCGTTGGCTCGTATGTCGAGTTCAACCCAGTCACCCTCCCTGGACCCACCGACGAGACCTTGAACCCATACACCATGTCTGCTGGTTCACATTGGTTAACCATTTTGGTTATAGCTAGAGTTTATTAAGACTTACGATAAGAAGTGGATGGTTTGCTGCTACATCTTGAAGGCGTGTTATATAGAAGAGTGAGTCTAAAGATCAAATCAATTTTAGGATTAAGGAAAAATATTTAGGTTTATTCTAACCATTAATAATTTAATATCAACCACCCCAGTCCGATGTATATAAAATTTTGTTTTAAATAAAACAAATAAATGTTCATATTTTTTTTAATTATTCGTAGATGAACCCTATTCACATCGTGTTTTGACAAATAACGGGTATATAAGGAAGTGAATCATCTAAAAAAAAGAAATATAATACATTTCAACTATCTTTTAGCTAAAAATAATGTAATATTTGTAATAAGTTTATAACTAAAATTTCCCAAAACTATAGGCCTTTTTGAGTTTTGAGTTTTCAATTTGAAGATTTTTTTTATAAGTTTATTTTTTTGGTAAAAAGGAGTAGAACTCCGGCGCCAAGCGCTTAATTTAAACTTGAAGAATGAATCGTCCGGGTCAAAGCGACCCCCTATAATTGTTTAACAAAAAATGAAGAGCTCCTGAAGGGGGAGATTCGAGAAAATGAATGCCAATGGAAAATTCAAAAGCAAAAGTAGCTAGATAGTCCGCAACGGTGTTAGCCTCGCGGTAGATGTGACAGAAGTGGACGGACCATTTCCTACGTAGAAAGCCTTGGCAACGGGCTACCAGACTGGGGAGGGGGTGTGTATGGTTAACTCCCTTCTCAATGAGCTTCACAGCAAGCTCCAAATCAGTTTCAAAAATTACTTGACGCTGGCCCATATCCCAACAGGTTTCCAAGCCCAGAAGAATGCCCCAAAGCTCCGCAAAAGGTACAATACAAGTGCCAATATGGTGAATCGCTCCTTTGAGCCATTGGCCGTCCTCAGATCGTAACACCCCGCTGGCCGTAGCTGCACCATTACCTTGTTGAACCGCTCCATCTGAGTTCCACTTAACCCACCGTACAGGCGGTTTAGTCCAGCTGATATTTAGATCCTTTCTTAGTGTCTTTCCTCCCGGGCCTTTGTGAGCTGTTATGGTGCTACTGTATTCTCTCGCCTGGGCTAAGATAATTCCATTTGGATGATTCGGAATGGTAGAATGTTGGAAGATTCGGTTACACCTCCATTTCGACAATCCCCAAACGACAAAGGAGAAAAATGAGCTCCAGTGAAGGCCTTCTACATTTTTGGAATCATCTGTGATGTTGTTGATGAACCAGTCCGTTTCACTCTGAATAAAGAAATCTTCTGGAATTAAAGATTGATCAAATTGCAACCAGATTGATTTACGCAACTGAACAGTCCCTGCAGATATGAAAAAGGGTTTCCGGCGTGTTTGCACACATGTCGCAATCAGTAGTTGTGGCTAGGTGTCGACGATATCTTTCCGCATTCGTCAATGTTTTGCCCAAAGCCCCCATCCAGAGGAAGATTTTGATTTTCTCTGGGATGTTCAGTTTCCAAATTCCTGTGTAAATTGATTTGCTAGGAAGATCTGTCATACCGTATCGTAGGAACTTGTATCCCGATGCCATGGTGTACTCCCCGTTATTGCTGAAAGGCCACTGTACTCTATCTTCCTCACTTGTTTCTTCAAAGATTCTGATGGCTGCGAGATTCATCAGAGTAGTTGTTGGGAGCAGATGGTTTAAAGCAGACCAATTCCAACCTTGGCCCTCAATCCAAAGGTCCTTGACTTTGGAATTCAATAAAATTTCCTCCACTAGGTGTGTGGCGATGTTCATTAGGGGCATTTTAATTACCCATTTGTCTGTCCAGAAATTAAACGTCTTACCATCTCCAACTCTCCAGGCAGCTCCTGGATAAATCATTGAATGAATGCTACAGATTATGCTCTTAAATGTGATAGAACCTGTTCGACTTCTTCCCATTTTAAGAATATCAAGAACCCCTCCCAGTTTGTACTTCGCCCGGAGGACTGAAACCCACAATGAGTTTCTCTCATTCAGTAGTCTCCATCCTAGTTTCCCGAGTGCCGCCATGTTATATGATGATAGTGATCTCAAACCCCCACCTCCCAGCACTTTAGGGGTACACAGATCCTCCCTGGAAATGAGATTCATTCTCCACTCCCCATTCGATCCGTTCCAGATGAATTTCCTGCAGATACTTTCATATTTTTTGATGGAAGTTAAATGTAGTTTCACTGTTTTCATAACATAGCTTGGGAGGGTGGAGAGGACTGCTCTCGTGAGGGTAAGACGGCCTGCAAGATTCAACGATCTTCCTTTCCAATTTGTTAACTTAGATTGGGCTCGCTGAAGGAGAAACTCAAAGTCTGAAGTAACCATTTTTCTGTTGAGGATTGACATCCCCAGATAAGTTCCAAACTCCTCTTTGATATCAAGCCCACTTAACGATTTGAGTTTGTCTCGTAGTCTTGTATCTACGTTTGGGGAAACAAGCATATTTGATTTTGTGATGCTTACTTTCTGACCGGATACCTCACAAAACTGCTCGATACATTTCATCATCACTTTCATCTGGCGTGAGGAGGCTTCGGCAAGTAAGACGATGTCATCCGCAAAGAAAATGTGAGAAATAGGAGGAGCATCCTTGTTTAGCTTGATGGGTTTCTATGATCTCTCTACAACCTCTTGCAAGATGAGATGGTTGAGTCTTTCCAGGCACAAAACAAAGAGGTACGGGGAAAGGGGGTCACCTTGACGTATTTCCCTAAAGGTCAAAACTCTGGTAGCATCTCCCCGTTCCATAGCACTCTCATACTCGGAGATGAGACACATTTCATGATACGATCGATCCAGGTGGATGGAAGACCTGTTCTAATGAGCGTGTCTTCTATGAAGTTCCAGTTAAGCCTATCGTAAGCCTTCTCCAGATCGAGTTTTATTGTCATCCATCTTTTCCCCGACTTCTTCCCGCATTCGGATTTGATATTATCCCCTCTTAAGATCAATCTTGGAGAACAATGTTGCTCCGCTAAGATCATCTAAGATGCCATCTAATCTGGGAATGGGGTGACGGTACTTGATAGTGATGTTATTGATTGCTCTACAATCAACACACATCCTCCAAGTTTTTTCCTTCTTAGGTACCAATAGAACTGGAACCGCACATGGACTCAAGCTTTCTCGAACGTAGCCTTTATTCAAAAGCTCTTGCACTTGATCCTGAATTTCCTGACTTTCTTGAGGACTCATCTTGTATATTGGACGATAAGAAAGTGTCGAACGTGAAATGAAATCAATTTGGTGCTCAATGTCTCAAAAAGGTGGAAGACTTGCATAAATCTGATCCGTAAATACATCATGAAACTCATCCAAAGTCCTTAAAGTGTTTTTAGGTAAGGTAGGCTTGACTTCATCACACGTGCCAAGATTTCATGCATAAGTATATGCATCATTACCTTTATTCATTATAGTGGGGATTCCTATTTCCTTAGATTGCCTTCCTCCATATTTGGTACAATCATAATTTCTTTGTTGAATGTGTTATTCTAATTCTTCCACTTTTTATAAGTTACAAATATTTATTATTGTTTTCCTTGGTTGATCATGTTGTTCGGTTGTCGTTGATTTGCAAAATGAATGGTTCATTCTTCAGTTTGATACTAAGTATATTTATTTCAGATTATAAGACTATATATGTTTATTTCTATGTTTTGTAAGACTGAAAATGTTTTTTTCTTAAGCTTTTATTTCGGTTATTTTGTTATCATGTTAATATTTTTATCTACTCATATATCATTGATTTTTGAAAGAATTTGGCTTACTAGGCTTTTTTTAGTTTTATGTTTAGTAAATGTACCCCATAATGTTTTACCATTTTATATAATGTTAGGTAAAAGTAATTAAACCCTTCTATTTTAATTAAAAAATAATAATAGATGTTTGTTAGTATTATGTAAATATAAGTTTTAATTCTTAATTACTAAATTTGTTTTTTATTTGTTTTTTTTTTTGCCTTTTTTATTTGTTTTTATTTTTTATATTCTGTAATGAACATACCAGAATTTTTACATACCAAAAATTTTTACATACCAGAAATTTACATACCAGATTTTTTATACCAGAAAATTGCATGCAAAAAATTCATACCAAAAAGTTTCTTATATCAGAAAATGAACATACTAGAATTTTCATGATAGAATTTTCATTCAACAATGTGAACATACCATATCCCAAATGCAAATCACAATGACTGAGCAACACAATTTTACAATAACAACAAATAATTTTACAAATAACAGCAAAGTAATGCCCATATTAATACTAACTAATATATACGAGCTGTTCCATCTTCACATCCAACTACAACTTTAGGATCCATGTACATGCTACCAAACAAAAATTCTTCTGCTACTAGACAAAAAATCATGAATAGAAGAAGCAACCAAGAATTCTAGAAGACAAAGAAAATAAAACATATATTCATTGGTTGAATGTCCATCATGTAGAATATATGCCTTTCTTATTCTGTAAAAAGCATGACTATTATTCCAAATTATGTTAGTAATGAAAATAATTATCACTCCAACAACCAAATCATAATGTGTTTCTCAAACGAAGAGAAGCTATACACACTTTAGAGTTGACTGAAAAGGAAACATGTTACTCTCTAACATATAACTATTGACGGCAATGTTGCAAAACCAACATTAGATACGATTAACCAATTAAAATTGTTGTATAGCTCATGCTAAAACATTGTATGCTCTACTTAGAGTATTAGCTCATTTACTGCATACATAAACATTTTGGAAATGTGACTTCACGAGAAGGAAACAATGATTTGTTTCCATTGCGCCTCCAAATGCTTAAACGAGTACCAACCAAGCCAACAATCTGGAGGATACTAATAATATCATATTAGTGTTTAAAATGTAATCAACCCATTTATAGTAATTTAACTGTAGTACCAGAAGTAAAAGAACCCAAATTATGTAAAATCAGATACATATATCGTAAGTTGTTACTACGTCCAAAATGTAATTGGTCATTACCTTGCTCTCATCAAAGTCAAAATCAACCAAAGGCCCTAAACTTGAAAGGGAATATTCTTCAAGACATCTATAACTCTCTTACGACCAAAGTCGCATAACCTTATACCAAAGATGGAAGAATTATGTAAACAACAAGAATCGTGGAGTAAAATTTACACCAAATTGGTGAGAAGCCGGTTGAGCCCCGAGTCGGATAGGAGATGATTGGATAAGAGAGTATCTAGATCTAGATCTAGCACTCGATCGTCTCCCTCTACTTGCTGCTGCTACTTCTCTTCGACGAGTAGTCCCCATCCACCGCCGCCCTAATTTGGTTCGTCGTTCTAGGGCTCCGACAAGCCAATGTCGCTCCGGTTCTCCATGAATAGGAAGAGATGGATAGGACAGAGAAAATTTATGTTGAAAGGACACTCGAAGAGGAATCGGAGAGGAATGGAGAGCCATAGCCTCCTTCGGCAATCACCGGACTACAGAGAGAGAGAAGCGAAGGATTATTGTTTATCTGTCAGTCGCACATAATACGACAGATTAAGTGGGTAGGGAAGGATACTATCCGGGCTTGCGGTAAAATAAAAAGTGAGGTATATTTATTTTACTGAATTATGTTAATGAGCTAGTTAGTGTAGGTATAACTAGAAAAGGCCTAGTTACTTAATTAGCCCTTGATTTTTCCATGTATATCTATCACATTATGATAAATGAATTCTATATTTCAATATTTTTAAAATGATATATTATTTGTTTTACTCGCCGTGTCCTGTTTCCTATATCTTTGAGGATTGCCGCTTCCCCGTTTCTCGCCGTGCCCGTATCCGTGTCCGTGGATCACAATTTTTTACACACTGAACAATTCAAGCTAAATGATGTGGAGTGGATGACTCTCAAAACCACATATTACCGCAAGTATACGTCCGTGTCAATGTAATTACATGATTATGACATCAAGGTCGAGATCTCAAAGGACTATATTTATCTTGAATATGTCTCAAGCTCACTAGAAAAGTTTTGAATGTGTAAAATGAAATAAAAAGGGTGATCAAGTGATTGATGATTGGGTTTGGGGGTAACAAGTATCAAGTAACAATAATCAAGTATCAATGTGAGAAAAAACTAGGTTTGGGGACATAACGTCAAAACCATAGCTAGTATCATGCTCAAACATGTTGTATTCATTCAATGAGGAAAATAAAAGTCACAAATACTAAGGAGGCATGATATTGGTGAAGTTTCATTTGACTCTATAGTAAATAATATCTATCACATGGTATTTTCTATTTACACACTAGTTGATCAAACTTGATATTAACATATGATTACATTAGACGATATAAGCATAACATGGTGTTTGCTATTTGCTTGTATCATCTAACATATAACCATAGTTTGGACAATCACATCACAAGTATGGGGTCCATCCTCACGGCCCTATCCACCATTACTCTAGCAATATAGGAATCACAACATTGCACAATCATCCTTGTATTACTTATCGGTCATAACATAGAAGATTAACTCACAAATCATTCATTTATGCTTGAAAATATACAATGTCCTAAGAGAACAATCTAAACTATTTCTAATCAAGCATTCAACATTCAAAATAAGTCTAAACATGAGATGAATCATAAATGAATTCTAGCCCCCCTATATGCTACTAAACATGCATTTTATTCTTCATCATATCATAAACATTATCTTGGAAGTTTTACCGAGTGGTAACAACAACCCCCCCCACAAGAATACGGGATCAGATGTAGTATATTCGGTATCGTTTTCTCAAGGACCATATCTGTATTGGATGATACAAAAATATAGATATACTAAGCTAAAAGGAACGAAAATAGAGGAAAAGAAGTATTGTAGGAATCAAATGGTGAACATTGAAAAATAATTAACAAGGTGTGAGATGATATAAATGGGATGAGTAATCTAAGAAATAAGTATTCCCACTATAATAAATCAAATAGAAACCGCTTATGTGAACAACAACAACTTCAATCAACAATAATGTAGGTAGTCATCTAAAATAGTCTTACCGTGCTTTCCAACTTGCGTAGCTCACAATCCAGCGGTTCGGAAAGTATTTGAAATCCATTAAAAACTTAGAAATCCGGAAAACATCAAGAACAAACTTCATTTTGGCTCTTCAGTATGAAAGAGGTACGAAGACCAAAATTTTCTATAATAGTTCCTCAAGGCAATGATAAAGCACTACTCTCAAAACTAAGTTCTTTTCAATAAACCAATAAAACAACCTTCGCTTGTGGCTCTTCAGTTGTTTTACCTAAACTAGTTATAAACACCACTTCTTTAGAAGGTAAATAAAAGGTGGAAACAAAGCACTTTAAAAAGAAACATAAAGTTCCGGATATTAATTCAGTAATTAATAAATAAATCAATTCAGTTATTCACATAAACAAATCAAAAAATCCCTTAGATCATGGAGACTTAGCCAGAGAAACAACAAGGAGAGAAATTAGATGAAAAGAGTAGTCTTTTCATATAATAAAACTCAAAGCAAAAGAATAACAAAATAAGTCTAGCCGCGGCCAGAGTTCCGAGGTAAAGTCGGACTTGCAAAATTTGTGTCGTAGTCAACGACCTAAAAGAACCAACCTCTAAAAGTTTGGAAGGAAAAACATATAGAAGAAGTATTTAGGCAAAAAACTAATACAAAAAGCCCAACGAAACAATAGGAAAATAGGTTAAGTAGCAAAACTATCGTCGCAGTCCAAACAACCCGAAGAAACGGCCATCGAATGGCTAAGTGACGGTCATGGAAACCGTATGGCTTCCCGTAGGGAGACCATTTGGACTGCGAATCTTCAATAGTTGGGCTGGTCATACATGGGAGCATGAGTTGATCCAAACAGCCATATGAAATGGCCATCGAACAACTTGTAGGGCGTTTCTCTTGTAGTTTCAGCTTGTTTGGAAAGGCCATCTTGTACGATTTTATGCTCCAATGTAGGTAGGCTCTTGACTTCAATCCAAGGTGGTTATTGAGCTTCTCGAGTAGTTGATCTTCAATCATATGAGATGTTATGTTTGTGACGCTTGAATTCCGGGAAGATTGAGCTTTTACGCAAGGCCCATATCCTGAATTAATTTTGCGGGATGGGTTTGGGTCAAAATTGCTATTTAATTTGGATGAAATTCCGACGGGATCGGGACTTGCGGGATTTGTGTTCACCACTAATTAAAACGAGAGAATGAGGGACATCGTTTAAACCCTAATTAAATGGGTAATTAAAATTGGGTATACGGTTTTTGGCGATTAAATTCGGGTAATTATAATGGATGATAAAGACCCTACTTTAAAACCCTAATTAAAATCGTGTAATTAAATTGGATATATGTTTTGGGTACTAGATTTCTGATTTAGGTTCTGGGTATTAGGTTTTTGGTATTGAAATTAAAGTATAATAAACTTTTCGGTATTGAAACGCAATATCAAAATTCGAGTCTTAAAATATTAGTTACATCAAACAAATATAGAGCGAGTCTTAAAGTATGTCAAGGGTTAATGTTTCCACATCGTTAAAAAAAAAAAGAAGTCTAGTATGTAAGGTTAATGGGTTTTCAATTAATTGGTTTTAGGATGCAATCCCACCAGACCCAGCCTTAAGGCATGTCGGTTGGTTTTAAAATGATAACGAGTTTAATATATAAAGTTGATGAACTACTTCTACGATTGAGCCCACGTTATATCTGACAAGTTGAAATCTCATAAAAAGGTGGATGAGGATGGAGAAGTCACTGATGGACCACGTCCTAAGAAAAGTGAGAGTGAAAGGTAGTTGAGGAGAAGGCAGCTGAAGGGGCACCTAATCCTGGTCAGTTGGGTATCATTGAGTGATGCTTCAGCGGAATGAACGGAGTATTAACTGTTACACTTAAGCATGCAATGTGCAAGCAGCCCATTGGTTTACATGTTACAACACAAAACAAATTGCTATCGCCATTATTGAACATCCTAATTAAATCCTGTCTATTTCATATAACAAACTTCAAATTAGGTCAACTTTCAAAATAATCATTTTGGTTGGTGGGTTTTTTTTCATACGAGTTGTTCTTGGCTTTATTTATTATTATCGGAAGATATCAATATATTTTGATTGAACAAATTAGATTATAATTTTTTTATTTTAGTTTAATTTTAGATTTTATTATATTCTCTTGTAAACCTATATATAGGATGGTATAAAAATCAATACAAATGATCTTGAACCTTCAAACCCTACTACCGCCGTCAAGCTACCGACGTCTAACTCAAGCTAGCCATTGATCTATTGGTGATCCTATCAACCTATTGTTGGCACTGATCTACTACGGTCTTAACAATCTACATGGGGTGTCAACTACCTATGCTTGTTATCAATGAAATGTTTTAATCTTCAACGTGTTATCTTACCGTCGTTTTGACCGCGAGAGCTTATGAAAAGATATAAATATATTTTGCTTAACCAATTAGGTTATAATCTTTTTATTCTAGTTTAATTTAGATTTGATCATATTGAAAATTTCTTTGTGATTCTATTTAATATTTTCATGTAAACTCTATATATAGGGAAATGTTAATATTAATATAAGTGTGATTCTATTTCCTGCTTAATCTATCAATAATGTGATCAAATAGGCAAAGAGAGCACATATAATGGTCATATTCGGCACCAATCAATGATGACAATTGGTTGATTGGGAGACAAGTGGATGAACCATTTTCATCACTCGATACCGTCTCCTAAAATGTTAACCGATTTGTCACCTAACCACAATTTTATCAACAATATCCGTGAATATTGGATAAAACTATTTTTCTGAAGTGAAATAGAACCTTTTTTAAACCGAAAATTGAGATAAAGAGCGAACCTAATTGCCATCTAAAACAAACAATTTTTTTTAACCCGATCAAATTCCCAACATGGTCAGAACTATAACATAGATCCAACATAAATTACATAACTCCATTACATATAAAAATACGAAGTGCAATAAGTTATTATTCCGATTAAAAAACTTAGGAATGGTCTAGAGCCGGAGTTCACAAGAGGGAGTCAGAGTTTATAGTCATACTTCGCAGGAGGGATTAAGCATATCATAAAGACCGAAGTCATATATAGTTTGCAAAAAATGTTAAAAGAATAGAAGTTGGAACAGATTATGAAAGAAGAACAACTATTTAAAGTGACGACAAAGACAATGAAGATTATGAGAGTTTCCTCAAGGGTTTCAACAATTTTAATTAAGCTCCATCTTATCCATTAAACGGTTTTTCTTTTATAATAGTCTTTAGAACGGGCGATCGGTTAGGTAACGGTTTTTAAATTGTCCGCCTATCCGGCCTGTCACATCATTTGTCCGTGTTTCATCGATATGTTACGGGTTTTCACCCATTTTTCGTGACGGATTTATGAATACCTACCAAATGCACACTATTATCCCTATTGATGGCTCAAGGGCGAGAAATCGGTTCTAGTCAGCGGCGAGCCAAGGAAAGAGGTAACTGTCATTGAACTTCGGATTACTAGCATAGAATACAAGATTGTTGAGATAAATCACTATATAAATGACCAGTAAAACTAATGATAAATTAGTTGACATAAGTCTAAGACTAAATTAGTGGATGAATGAGGACTTGAGTAAACAACTCTCGTGTGCCAATAGTTTTTCAATAAAATAAAATAAAAAGGTTTGCATTTTTTTCATGAGTTATTCATTCCTCCCACTTTCATTCCTTATAAATTCTTACTAGTTTAGTGCCCGCACCTTGTGCGAGTTTTGTGTAAATAAAAAGATATTATATTTTCAATTTTATACCTTATGTATTTGTTAATCTATAAAAATATATTTAACACTAAGAAATACCATTTCATCCAAACTTAGTCATTTTTTTATGTATTGGATATAAATTCAATTGACAAAGCTGAGATTTTGCAAAGGGAAGGTGTTACTAAAGTGGAATAGATCACCGGGTAAGTCTCATTACTCATTAATCCCAAACCGTAACTCCTATTACCGGGTAAGTCTCAAGGAATTAAGATAAAGAAGTATATCCTCAAACTAACACACCAACTAAGGGAATAGAATCAACCTTTACCGGGTAAGTCTCAGGCTAACTCACAAAGATGGAATGAAAGCACACTCAAACCCCAATAAAGGATAAACCTTTATTACCTACACTTATGATCTTTGGTAAACAAACAAAGGAATTACCGGGTAAGTCTCATCCTAAGCTTGCATTGAACCAGGAAAGGTGTAATAAGAATAGGATTTGGCAAACTCTAACACTTAACTCTCAGTTTCGGATCAGATAAGTCACCTCGATCAGAAGAATTCCACCCCGGCCGAGATGTTCATCGACTGAGCGAGATGCTTTAGGGTTAAGGATAAAGACTCGAGCTTTCAGGGTCCTATTGTAATTAAGATTATTCTATCATTGTTTTTCCCACAACCTTCTTCCAATCACCCTAGAATCACACAAGGAAATTAACCACTCATCATCATGAAAGCAATAATAAAATATATGGGAAGAAAGTGAATAATTGAACAAGAAAACCTTAAGAGAAAGGCTTCAATAACTGAATCAATTATCAAACAAAAAGCGTTCCTTGGATAAAAATCCAACAAGACAAACGACAACGAGGGGAATCTAAGAGAATCTTACAAAACCCTTCGCAAAGCTATAAAAGCTACAAACTTCCTCTTCAACCTTCAAAAAGGTCCTTCAAATCTCCCAACTGGAGTAAGGTAAAACGGCTTCTCTAGGCACGATCGGTGGTATAGCATGATATGGATTTGTGGAAAATCCAACCCTTTTTATAGGAAAATTACTCTCGAAAGATAAGATATTTTAGAAAGATCTCTTCTCATAAAAATAGGTAAAATATATGGGCTAAATTATCTTCTTCCTTCTAGGAATCCAGCCCAAAAAGATAAGATCCTCCTTCCAAAAATAAAAGATCTCAGCCAAGAATAAAATATCCTTGCCGCGTCCAAGGTGTTCGCCTCGGTCGAGTCGGCTCCTCTAGATCACCTCGGTCGAGGTGACTTTGTAGTCAACCGAGGTGAATCACAACTGAATGTGAAATCTCTCAAATCTGGTCCAAAGTGAATCTTTAATCCAACTCCATGATTCCTGGATTATTCCTTAAGCTCCTGAATGTAGCTCCAATGACTCCTTAGCTCCTTTTGCTCCATTTTAGTCCAAAATGTGCCATTTTACCTACGATTACAACAAAACTAGGTGTAGACCTCGATTCCCGCAAAGGTAGATGAAACGACAATATAATCACATAATATACATCCAAACATGCAGATTATTGAAGATAAAACGTCTAAACATGCCCCAAAATATAGACGATAATTCATGCTATCAGCTACGTAAAAATGTACTTCAGACTCTTATGATTTGTGAAGTTCTGACATGTAGCACCATACACGTAATGTCTCGAGATCATCAAAGCATGATCTACCACTGCCAACTCCGGATCATGAGTCGGGTAGTTCTCCTCATATGTCTTCAGCTGTCTAGACGCATAAGCAATCACTCTGCCTCTCTGCATCAATACACATCCCAAGCCTTGCTTGGATGCAACACTGTAAACCACGACATCATCAGAACCCTCTGGCTGTGCCAAGACGGGAACAGAAGTCAAACGCCTCTTCAACTCCTCAAAACTCTGGGCACACTGGTCGGTCCACACAAATCTGGTAGTCTTCCTCAGAAGATTCGTAAGTGGACGGGCAATCACAAAAAATCCCTCCACGAAGTGTCTGTAATATCCGGCTAGGCAAGAAAGCTATGCACTTCCTTGACGTTCGTTGGAGTCGTCCATGCAGCAACAGACTCGATCATCGCCGGAACTACCATAATCCCATCGGCGGAGACGATATGTCCAAGAAAAGAAACCTCAGACATTCAGAACTCACACTTAGAGAGCTTGGCATATAGCTCTCTATCCCTTAGAATCTGGAAAATTATCCTCAGATGACCGGCATGCGCCTCTCTACTACGAGAGTATACAAGAATGTCATCAATGAAGACCACTACAAACTGATCAAGGAAGTCGATGAAGATGTTGTTCATCAACTCCATGAAGACTATTGGGGCATTCGTTAGCCCGAATGGCATCATTACAAACTCGTAGTGTCCATAACGGGTACGAGGTATCTTGAGCGTAAATCAATTCGGGAGAAGACTGTCGCTCCCTGACGCTGATCAAGTAGATCATTAATACGAGGTAGTGGATACTTGTTCTTGATTGTCACCTTGTTCAGCTCTCTGTAATCAATACACAGTCTCAATGATCCATCCTTCTTCCGCACGAAGATGACAGGTGCACCCCATGGTGAAACACTAAGGCGTATGAAGCCCTTCTCAGCCAACTCCTCGAGTTGCTTCTTCAGCTCTAACATCTCGATAGGCGCCATACGATATGGGGCCTTCGAGACGGGTCTCGTACCAGGCTTCAACTCGATACTGAAGTCCACACTCCTCTGAGGCGGCAAGCTCGACCGTTCAGTAAATACGTCTACAAACTTGTAGACCATTGGTATGTCCTCAAAAGTTGGACTCTCTCAACCTTCATGGCATAGCACCAAAAGGCATCACATCCCTGTGCTATCAGTCTAGTTGCTCGTACAGAACTGATGACAGAGCCCATCTTCCCAGGGTCCTAACCTCGGATGACCTCAATCTGACCAACCTCGATAGAGACTGTAACAGTCCGTCTACCAACATCTAAAAACAGCACGGTGTCTACGCATCCAATCCATACCTAATATGACTTCTTCATTCATCAATGGCATGACTAAGAAGTCAACAAGCAAAACACGAGTCCTTAAACGAAGGGGACAACTACGTATCTCACAAGTACCTCTGACACGGCTACCATCAAGTAACCCTATAGTAAAGGGTGTCCCCTCTATTGTAGCTGTACTCAGACGCTCAACACATGTATCAGATATAAATGAATGTGTAGCACCCGTAGCAGCCGGTGCAGGCGGCTCCTCTTCACTTCTCAGCTCAAAGGCTCTACCCTAAGCTCCTCTGGTGTCAGTGGTGCTCCCACCATGAACTCCTCTCTACTCCTCAGCTCTAAGGCTCTACCCTGAGCTCCTTTCGTGTCAGTGGTGCTCCCACCAAGACCTCTACCTCTACTCGGCCCGGGAGAAGATCCCTGAGTAGAAGGACGATCCGGGACTCTTTGTTGTCCTTGTGTCTATTGATGAGGTTTCCTCTAACCACCTCCCGCTACACTGGCATGGGAGAACCCAACTGAGATGCAACTCCACCCTGCCTACAGAAGGCAGCTCGATGTCCTGGTTTACCACAGGTGAAGCAAGTCACAACTGGCCTGGTACACTCTGGCTTCAAATGTCCAGGATCACCACAGTTGTAACATTGTCGTCCCTTATCTACAGTCAGTGCAGATGAGGGGTAACTCTGATGTCTCTGGTCTCGTCTAGAACTAGATACTCCTCCAACTCCACTAGTCTACCCAGTGCAATGCCTCTTCTCAGACCGTCCCGTCTTAGAAGCCCTCATCTGACTGGATCGCTCCTTCTCATAAGCAAAAGCCCGGTCCTAATAATTAGATAGGGACTCGCAATGGAATCCCGCCATATATGATTATGTGCTCTTCCTCAGACGTCGGGGGAACAGGTACACATGCTGGTCCTCAGAAGGTACAGCTGGACCCAACAAAGCTAACTCAGTCTAGAAGCGGTTGATGGCGTATGCAATGGACACATCCTCAAAGCCGGCTTCCATAAAATCATGTAGCTTCTCCCTCCTCAGTGAGGCAGGGCAAAACTGCTCTCTAATCATGCTCCTCATACGGTCATAACTGGTGGCTCTGGCTCGTACAGTCCTCCACCACTGATGTGCAAGGTCACGGAATAGAGACTGAACTACCTCTATCCGTTTGTCCTCAGGATATCTAATAGACTCTAAAGCTGAGTCTACATGTCCTATCTAGACCTTTGTCTCTAAACCAATCTTCCCTGAGAATGGTGGTACACCCATCTGGTGAAATGCCTTTAACTAGGTATCTGGTCGAGGCCCTCTGATCTCCTTTGTAGCTCGAATCCTTTGTAGCTCGAACAATCTCAACAGCACGTGCCGGCATAGCTGGCACCTATGTGGCTCCCTGAAACATCTTTGAAGATCCCTCATGCCCTGGTGGATTTGGGGCCCGTCTGCCAGCTCTAGTAGCCTCCTCAACGCGTCTAATGCACTCTCTAAACTTTGGCCCCTCATGGAGACACGATCTAATTCATCAGACTAGACTCGATGTGAATGATGTCTCCTCGATCCACCACTCCTCGTCTCTGGGACGACACTCTCAACGACCTCCTCATGTACCTCCTCCACCACTGGTGGATCAACAGTGGGAATTGGTCCCTCACCTATCACACCCGGAGGAAGAGGTGGTCTACCACAACCTCGGCCTACAACAGTAATAGCTCTAGTCCGAGCCATCTGCGGGGTATGCACACCTAACTTATATGGCTCTATATAGGCCATATGTTTAGATATATATATATATATATATATATATATATATTATATATATATATATATATATATATATATATATATATAGAGTATAGATCCTATGAGAACACCCCCTAACGTGAGAACATGAGAACAGATTCGTAATTATTATTAGTTTTGTTACGAAGGTGCCATATCGTTTAATGTATTATTCGTAGTTATTGTTGATTGAGCGGATTATTCGTAGTTATTGTTGGATTCCTAATGATTATTATTCGTAGTTATTATTAATTATGATATCTACTCTAAAGCTGAACCCTTAATACTAACCATCCAACGGTGTACGATTGTTCTCATGTTCTCACGTTAGGGGTGTTCTCATGGGAACCACGCCCTATATATATATATATATATATATATATATATATATATATATATATATATATCTAAACATATGGCCTACAATAGCAATAGCTCTAGTCCGAGCCATCTGAGTGGTGTTGTGCCTTCCCCGTATACCAGGTCTAGCCTGACTCAAGAGAACCTCCCAGACTCCACGGCGGGATGAAAGGGAAAGGTTATCACAGCCACGCATACGGGGCAATCAATAAAGCATAGGTCGGTAGAAATGACATCTCATGCTATCATAGCACATATAATGCACACATCACTCATGCAAACACCCAATATATGGATGGTAGCTAAGTAAGTCCTACGGACATACCTCAACCTTGTACACAACTCAAACACAATCAAATAGAACCCAACTCCAATCCTGAGAGAGTGGCACTACCTAATAACAAGGTATAAAGATATATCAACCTCTATTCATCAAAAGGGTCACAATAAGACCCAAAGAGATCCATAAAGATCATACTCAACCTCACAACCTCAACCAATAACAACCTAAGTCCTTAAAGCCGTACAAGGCATAATCCGATCATAACCCCAACCAAACAAATCCTCACACATCTAGCATGATCCTATACACTAATACTAGGAAAGGAGGGAACAAAGGCACCCTAAGGAAGGCCTAAAAGCAACACACACCTGCAGAACCAAGTGCAACACCAAGCTGGTGCAGCTGGCCGCAGGGGCGGCTAGGAGATGGCGCAGGGGTGGCTCACAACTGGCGCAGGGGCGGTCCAGAGGTGGCGCAGGGGCCGGTAGTGCGCAAAGACACACCTTCAGCTCCTTCACTTCTTCCTTTGATTCCTTCACTTCTTCTTCGTCCAACACACATACATACAAAAACATACATATACATATGATAGCATGAATTATAGTCTATATTTTGGGGTTTGTTTGGACGTTTTATCTTCAAAAATCTGCATGTTTGTATGTATAATATGTGATTATATTACCATTTCATCTACCTTTGCGAGAATCGAGGTCTACACCTAGTTTTGTTGTAATCGTAGGTAAAATGACACGTTTTACATCAAAAAGGACCTATGGAGTCATTGGAGCTACATCCAGGAACATAAGGAACCATCCAGGAAGCATAGCCATGAATTTAGGATTCACTTTGGACCAGATTTGAGAGATTTCACATTCAGTTGTGACTCACCTCGGTTGACCACAGATTCACCTCGACCGAGGTGATCCAGAGAATTCGACTCGACCGAGGCGAACACCTGGGACGCGGCGAGAATATTTTATTCTTGGCTGAGATCTTTTATCTTTGGAAAGAGATCTTATATTTTTTGGGCTTGGCTCCTGGAAGGAAGAAGATATACTAGATCATATATTTTACCTATTTTTATGGGAAGAGATCTTTCTAAGATATCTTATCTTTGGAGGGTATTTTTCCTATAAAAAGGGTCGGATTTCCCACAAATCCAGAACCCGTATACAGTTGGAAATCACACATAGCACGCAGCAGCCATACTCCAGTTGGGAGATTTGAAGAACCTTTTTGAAGGTTGAAGAAGGAAGATTGTAGCTTTTATAACTTTTGAAGGGTTTTGTAAGATCATCTTAGATTCCCTTCTTTGTTGTCTTCCTTTGTTGGATTTATATCCAAGGAACGCTTTTGTTGTGATATTTGATTCAGTTATTGAAGTCTTTTCATTAAATTCTTCTTGTTCAAATATTCACCTTCTTCCCATATATTTGATTCATACTTTCATGATGATGAGTGGCTAATTTCCTTGTGTGATTCTAGGGTGATTGGCTGAAGGTTGTGGGAAAAACAATGATAGAATGATCTTAATCACAGTAGGACCCTGAAAGTTCGAGTCTTTAACCTTAACCCTAAGCATCTCGCTCAGTCGATGAACATCTCGGCCGGGGTGGAATTTGGCTGACCGAGGTGACTTATCTGATCCTAAACTGAGAAGTTAAGTGTTAGAGTTTGCCAAATCCTATTCTTATTACACCTTTCCTGGTTCAATGCAAGCTTAGGATGAGACTTACCCGGTAATTCCTTAGTTTGTGTACCTATGATCATAAGTGTAGGTAATAAAGGTTTATCCTTTATTGGGGTTTGAGTATGCTTTCATCCCATCTTTGTGAGTTAGCCTGAGACTTACCCGATAAAGGTTGATTCTATTCCCTTAGATGGTGTGTTAGTTTGAGGTTATAGTTCTTTATCTTAATTCCTTGAGACTTACCATGTAATAGGAGTTACGGTTTAGGATTAGTGAGTAGTGAGACTTACCCGGTGATCCATTCCACTTTAGTAACACCTTCCCTATGCAAAAATCTCAGCTTTATCCGCTTATCTTTAGATCTTGAGTTGGAACCACAACTAGATGCTTTAATCCCTAGAATTGCATGTTTCCTTTATTGACTTCTATATCATCTTTGATTGTTTTGATCACCTTTTGTGGTTAGTATTTACATAAGCATACCGTAATTGGACTTTGTTTCACTAAGTCCCTGTGATCGACCCCTGGAATTCCTTGCTTTTACTACGATTGACCCGTACAATGCGGGTTACGTATAGGGTTATAAATTTAAAGCTTGCACACACCATTTGGAGGGAACAAGTTTTTGGCGCCGTTGCCGGGGACTTGGTCTAGACCGAGCCGGTTACGGTTTGCTTTTGGGGCACTTGCCCCTGTGCCTTCTAACCACTCTACTTGAGTGACTTTTGCAGGTTCTTTCTTAGGTTTATGCGAAGAACCCGCACTGGGAAGGAAATCGTTCCTAACGATCCCGAACCAGAAAAGACATACAAGCGACGCTTAAGAGAAGCGAAGATGACCCAACAAGACAACCGCGATCTTGAGGCCGAATTGAAAGAGGCGCTAGAGCTGCTACGCCTCAGCAGGGAAGAGCTAAGGCAGGAAAGAGAAGAAACTCGCACCAGGACTGAAGCGATCAAAGCTGATATGGCAGCTTTACGAGACTAGTTTCTACCTCGACCGAGGGAAGATCCTGTTCCAGATCCTCGACCGATGTAGGTCCCAGTCGCTGACCCTCGACCGAGGCAGGTTCCAGTACCTGACGCCCCGGCCGAGGTACTTCCACCTCGGATGCCAGTCCGAGACGCTTTTCCTGCAGGAATCCCACAAACCCTAGGTCAAAGGATGGACCCCAATCAACAACTGAGGCGTCCAGGAGTTAACCTAGGAGATCCAACGGACCATGACTATGAACTTCGACCGCAAGTTCTATCCATGATTCGCCAATGCCAGTTCGGAGGGATGGATAAGGAATCACCACATCAACATCTTCAAAACTACGAGATCTTGATGGAGACCTTGAGACCCTCAAGGATTGAAAATAACAACTACAAGCTAAGACCTTTTTACTTTTCTTTAAAAGATAGAGCTCTTACCTGGTGTCAATCTCTTCCTCCAGGAAAAATAAGCACATGGGAGGAGATGACGACGGAATTCTTGACCAAATTCTTTCCCCCCTCAAAAACAGCTGAAATGAGAGGGAAGATCAACGCTTTCATTATGAAGGACAAGGAGAGCTTGTCCAAATCATGGGAGCGGTTCAAGGATATTCTTTTGGATTGCCCACATCATGGGATTCCAAAGTTAGAGTTATTGGAGATATACTTCAAAGGACTGGACGGAAGCACCCAGTTCAATCTCCAACTACTCTCCGCCGGTACATTTATGGACATGGCGGTTGACGAAGCTTGGGACTTCATCGAGAAGCAAGCTTTGCACATGGAGAAGTACACCCACCAAGGAGCTGAAGGTGGAGTTAAACGAGTTAACTTCCAAGAAACTCAGCCCAACAACAATCAACTCACGTCTTTGAAAAATGACGTGAAGCAATTGAAGGAACTCTTGGTTGCTCAAACCAAGAAAGAAGAGCAAGGACAAAGGAACAACAACAATGGATACCGTAACAACAACAACGGTTCCCGGAACAACAATTACAACAACAACAATAGAGGATCCAATAACAACAACTGGAGGGCAAATAACCAAATTCTGGTAACAATCATTCAAACTCTAACTCTAACGATTCCTCTGACCCTTTCCTCTCTTCCCCTTCTTCTTCTTCTTCTTCTACTCCATTAAAGAGCCAAGGGCAAGGATCAAGTTCGTCTCAGCCGGAAAAGAAGGACACAGTCCTGGAGGCTATCTTGATCAAGCTCAACGCTATGGAGACTTCTATGACTTCATTTTCGAAGGCCCAAAAAGCCTTTGAACAACAACTTGCAAGTAGGGCGAATGAAGCGCCAAGAGACCCAGGGAAGCTTCCAGCAAGGACGGAAAGCAACCCTAAGGGCCAGATCATGGCCATAACTACGAGGAGTGGACTGAAAACTGCAGATCCAGTGCCTCGGTCGGTGCCAGTACCAACGAAGACCACCTCGGTCCAGATGCAGTCGAAGAACACCTCGACCGAGATGCCAACCGAGGTGGAGCCACATAAAGCGGAGGGGAAAACTGAAGTTTATGTTCCACCTCCTGCATACAAACCACCACTTCCATTCCCCTAGTCAAGGGCCAGAGCACATCTAGACAAGCACTTTGGTAAGTTCCTTGACTTGATGAACAAACTACATATTAACATTCCTTTCCTTGATGCTATTCTAGGAATGCCCGCCTACGGGAAGTTCTTGAAGGAGATCCTATCAAGGAAAAGGAAACTGGAAGATTTTGGTGAAGTTAGGATGACATCTAAATCCTCGGAGCTCATACAAATCATGAAGGAGAAGATGCCACCTAAATTGAGAGATCCCGGCTCATTTTGCATTCCCATTCAAGTTGGGGATATCACTTGTGAAGCCCTTTGTGATCTAGGAGCCAGCGTGAGCATCATCCCGCTGGAGCTATGTGTGAAGATCGGACTTGGAGAGCCCAAGCCGGTCAAGATTCGACTTTATATGGCGGATCGCTCCATCACCCATCCCGTGGGGATCTTGGAGGACGTTCCGGTCAAGTTAGGTAACTTCTATTTACCTATAGATTTTGTTGTACTTGACATTCCCGCAGATTATCCTATTCCTATTATTCTCGGGAGGCCATTTCTAGCAACTTCGGGTTGCAACGTGGATTACAAGAATGCCAAGCTGAAATTCAACATTGGCGGCGATGAGGTGGAGTTCGCATTACTTGCAGCCATGAAAGGGGAGCAGCTAACTGATGATATCTTCAACATCTACGATGAAGAAGAATCAAGAGAATTGGTGAGCTCTATCCTTACTAACGATCCACTTGAAAGAGTTATTAGCTTCAGTTTAATGGAGGAAGGTATAGATGCTTCTTGTGATGTAGATATACGGAGCTTAAAAGCAATGGAAGAAGATCCAGGAGCTAAAACTGAGAAGCTAACCCAGGAGACGAAGATCTCCAATTTCGGTTCCAGTTGTAGTACCTCGACCGAGGCACCTTCTGGACTGAGCGAGGCGACTGAAGAACATCTCGGTCAACGCCTCTGCGCCTCGACCGAGGTCGATGGCGAGACGACTTCAACTGAGACTTCCGAAAGTCCAGTTTCTAGATCTACTCCACTGGAAGGAGGAAGCAAGGATCCCCCTCAGAAAGCACCCCCAGTTGTGGAGCTTAAACAACTCCCAAATCACTTGAGGTATGTCTTTCTTGGACCGGATTCCACTTATCCCGTTATTGTTAGTGCTTCCCTTTCCGAAACTGAATTATCTAAACTAATGCATGTCCTGAGAAAGCATCAAAAGGCTTTGGGTTATACTATAGATGATTTTATTGGCATTAAGCCCTCTTTCTGCATGCATAGAATTTTAATGGAGGATGATCATAAGACTTCACGGGAACCTCAAAGACGGTTGAATCCGATGATGAAAGAGGTTGTGAAGAAAGAAATTCTTAAGTTGTTGGATGCAAGTATCATATATCCTATCTCGGACAGCAAGTGGGTTAGCCCGGTGCATGTGGTTCCGAAGAAAGGAGGGATGACCGTTGTGACAAATACGAACAGCGAGTTGATCCCAACTCGGACCGTTACGGGCTGGAGGGTTTGCATCGATTATCGGAAGCTGAATACGGTCACACGGAAGGACCATTTTCCACTTCCCTTCATTGATCAAATGCTCGAGCGGTTGGCCCAGCATTCACACTTTTGCTACTTAGACGGCTATAGTGGATTCTTCCAGATTCCTATCCATCCGGATGATCAGGAGAAGACCACTTTCACTTGTCCATGGGGGACATTTGCTTATAGGAGGATGCCATTTGGATTGTGCAATGCACCCGCTACCTTCCAGCGATGCATGATGGCTATCTTTTTCGAGTACATAGAGGAGATCATGGAGGTATTCATGGATGATTTTTCTATATATGGTTCCTCTTTTGATGATTGCCTATCTAACCTTTCTCTAGTGCTTAAAAGATGTGAAAACACTAATCTTGTTTTGAATTGGGAGAAGTGTCATTTTATGGTTAATGAAGGCATCGTGCTAGGACACCTCGTTTCTAATCGAGGCATTGAGGTCGATTGCGCTAAGATCGAGACTATTGAGAAACTCCCTCCCCATTGTTCTGTTAAGGGTGTGAGGAGTTTTCTCGGGCATGCAGGTTTCTACAGGAGATTCATCAAGGACTTCTCTAAGATTTCTAAACCTCTAACTAACCTCTTGAATAAAGATGTTGTTTTTGAGTTTTCGCTGGAGTGTCTTGATGCTTTTTACAGGATTAAGGAAGCATTGATCTCCACTCCCATTATCCAGCCTCCGGATTGGACCTTGCCCTTTGAGATCATGTGCGACGCTAGTGATGTAGCCGTAGGAGCGGTGCTTGGACAGAAAAAGGATGGACGGACCACCGCCATCTATTATGCTAGCAAGACGCTAGATGTAGCACAATGCAACTACGCTACCACCGAGAAGGAATTATTGGCGGTTGTATATGCTTTCGAGAAGTTTCGTTCCTATTTAGTAGGGGAGAAAGTCATTGTCTACACCGACCATGCAGCCATCCGTTACTTGTTGGCTAAGAAAGATGCCAAGCCACGCCTTATTCGATGGATTCTCTTCCTTCAAGAGTTTGATCTAGAGATCCGCGATAAGAAGGGATCCGAAAATTCTGTTGCGGATCACCTCAGCCGGCTACCTGCATCTTCACGCGAGAAAGACGACCCGCCCATAGACGATTCATTCCTCGATGAGCATTTACACTTGTTGGAGCGTTTGATAGACTTGTTTAATTCACCCCACAATGGAGGTGAAGTATGGGGTGAGGGCACCTCCCATCACGTTTGAGAGGGGCATCATGGTCTAGCTAGCGACCTTAAACCAAGCGCTTCTTGGGAGGCAACCCAAGGTATTGCTTTCTTTTCCCTTTTTCTAGTCTAGCTTAGATAGTTTGCTTTTGCTTTGCTTTGTTTTGTTTTTGGCGTTCTAGACAGATAACAGGAGACATCTAAGGAAGGAGCATAACTGGAAGGACAGAAGATCCAGAATTTGAGAAGACGAAGTTCGACTGAGGCATCTCGGTTGCCTTCAGAGCACCTCGACCGAGATGATTCTTGAGGAACCGAGGCGACTAGGGTTTCTGAAGAACCACCTCGGTCCGTACCACCTCGGCCCAGTCGAGACCATCTCGACCGAGGTGACAGCAGTTCCAGAAAGGGTATAAAAGGGGGATTTATTTTCTCTCTCTTCACTTTCACTCTTCCTCGACCGCGGCGACAGTTTCACCTCGCCTCCTTCGATTCTTGCTCATTTTCAAAGATTTTCGCTTCCAAACTGCGATTAAGGCATAGAGGATTCCAGTGCATCATCGATCTGCAAGAAAATCGAACCGATTCGGCCAAACGAGGTAAAATAAAACCGAAACCCTACCTCGCTGTTTTCACTTTGATTTGGGCTTTGGTTGCCCTTGCATTTGCTGAGAAAAGGCTTAAGTACCCCATAGGAAGCAGTTGTAGTGGTTTTGGGAGAAAAGAACTGAATTTTTAGAAGGAATTAGAATCCAGTTTTCCGCCTCGGTCTAGTCGTTCTGTGCCTCGGCCGAGGTGATTCTTGAGAGTTGTTAGTTGACCGAGGTGACCTGACAGTGACAGTTTTCTGAAAATGACTTCCGACCGACGCCTTGCCCTTAGAGATAGATCCTCACCTTCCCCTTCTTCCTCTTCTTCCCGACCTTATCGACCGGTGATCCATGAGCGACACCAGGTCGAGTACGACCGTATTTCCGGCCGTCCAGTGATTGCACCTCGCTTCCTGGACGTGTCTGCTTTTGATTGCCTCCAGGTAGACGGAGACCTTAGGAGGATGATATCTACAGTAGGGCTGGATCAGTTTACTGAGATCCGAGCCCCAGCCTATCTGGAGCCCACCTTAGAGTTCGTTAGCTCCTTCACCTACCTCCCCACAGAGAGATCTGTGAAGTACCGGTTGATGAACCGGAACTTCTTAGTGTCACTTGAGTACTGGAGGGAGATTTTTGGCTTTCCTGAGCCCACCGCTGTTGACTTCCCTTCCCGATCTGTAGCTAGGGAGTTTTGGGGACAAATTGCTCACGTGGTTGAGCACGTAGACAGATGGCGCCCTGGAGATTCCAGGGAGAAGGTCATCTTCCACTTAGCCTTTAGGTTAGCCCACCGGATCTTCAGCGAGACACTTCTGGCGCGTACTGAGACGCCCCAGAAGATCCGACAGGGGGAGCTTTTCAGTTTATACTGCATGGTTACTGGGGTATCCCGGACTTTGGCTTGATGCTGGCAGAGGATCTGCACAGGATCAAGGCCAAAGCGAAGGGAGACATCTGCTACGGAGGGATTGTCACCCACATAGCTAGTTATCAGGACATGGATCTCAGCGCTTGCACGATGGTGGCGGCTGCCAAGCCGCTTGGGCTGCAGGAGATGATCACTCGGAGGATTCTGGTTCCCCGAGGTTTGACTACACCTTACGTGGCTATGCTGTGGGAGCTGACTGCACCACAGGGGATCAGGTGGTCTGACCAGTTTACTGTTTTTGACCCTCATTATTGGCAGACCGCTTGGGCTCCATTGATGGAGGATTATAGAGAGGCAGCAGCTGCCCCAGCTGAGGAGGAGGCAGATGATGAGGAGACGGCTGATGACAGAGAGGGTGGAGTCCCGATGGATACAGGGACAGATACTACAGGGACGAGCGCACCAGTTATAGATCTGGATGATGAGGATACTGAGCCTGCACCTGCTACTTCTCCAGTGAGACCTGCTAGGCGTAGGACATGCCGATACAGAGATTCAGAGGCTCACAGTCGGATCGACGACCTGACGGATCAGGTTATTGATTCATATGCTGCTTTGTCACTGGATATCCGCGAGATGCAGGAGCGGCAGCATTACCAGCACATGATGGCCCAGATCCAGTTTGAGCACGTCATGGGCTATCCCTTCGACCCGTCCCAGTATCCGTATGTGCCACCACCACCACCACCGGATCGTGACTATTGAGAGCTGCAGGATTTTCTTTTCTTATTTTTATGCAGTTCAGCTTATTATCCGGTGAGTACTTTTACCTTAGACTTATTTTGACCCACTGGGACAGTGTGTCCTAAGTATGGGGTGTTTATTTGATGTATTTGACATTTATTCGATGTATGACTCTAGTTGACCGGATATTTATCTATATTTATGCTTCACTTTTGCATCTATGTGTTTATCTGAGACTACATGCATACTTACAAATTAGTTGATTGAAAAAAATGTCGAAACTGAAAGAAAACTGGTTTTTAAAAAAAATTTTTTGGACCTCGACCGGGGCAGTTCTGGCCGAACGAGGTCCTTCACCTCGGTTGACCTAAGAACACCTCGACCGAGGTGGTTTAACTAAAAGTTTTCGAAACGATTTTTGTGCTTCTTATCTGGATATGATCTCAGTGAAGATCTTGCTTACTGACTGGTTTTGAAATTCTTTATGTGTTTGAAAGGTTTTATAATATGTTTAAGTTGCTAAATGCTTTGTTTGAAATTATTGGCATGTTTAATACTTTGTTTTATCCAAATTATGTTGAATTTGAAGGTTGACACCACATTATGAGTTCTCTCACTTTCTTCCTGGAAAGACCAAGGCAATTCATTCTTCTCTCTTCTTCTTCTTAATCATGCTTAGCCCCTCATATACATTTTGCCTCCCTTTACCTATCCGGGAATTTGGAAGCAAGCGAAGTGGTGAAAGCAAGTGAAGTTAAAGTTGAGAAGTTGGCTGGAAGTGAAAGTGTTAGAAAGTAATAATAGGTTTGGGGAAATCAATCATGAAGATGACTAACTCGGCACCATTCACATAGCCGGGTGTTTGTGTCTTGCCAAAGTCGGATTGAGCGATATTCCTAACGGGTCATGGTATGTGCATCAAGGGTTTGATGCATCTCAAGAAATTGATGATTGCTGATTTCCTAGGCTTCGGTTATTGTGCACCTCTGTCCATGCATCCCAAAAAGTAAAGTAAAAGAAAAAGTGTGAGATAAGCAAAGCTTATGGGTGGAAGATGTTGCAAGTCAAAGTGAAAGTGAAGTTCATCCTTTTCCCGGATTCTAGCACCACATTACCTTACATATATCCCTACCCTACACGTTTCTTGACCTTTCTTTTGGGAAGCCCTTGAGACCTTGAGCTTGTTGATTGACTTAGTGGTTTAAACTGGATTATGCATGATTAATTTCGATAGGTATGACTTATTATGCATTCTATGATTTTATGCAAAGATGAACGACTTTCTTATATTTATAAAATGTTTTGATCATATTTTGATTTTAAATTCCATGAAGTATTCTCTTAGAGTGATCTATGATTGTTGCACACCATAAAAATGTTTTTTGAAAGACTTTTCATTGATTTTATTGACTTATAATCCATTCTATCTTGTCTTTTATATGCGGAACTTGCTTGGGGACAAGCAAGAGCTAAGTAGGGGTATTTTGATAGCATGAATTATAGTCTATATTTTGGGGTTTGTTTGGACGTTTTATCTTCAAAAATCTGCATGTTTGTATGTATAATATGTGATTATATTACCATTTCATCTACCTTTGCGAGAACCGAGGTCTACACCTAGTTTTGTTGTAATCGTAGGTAAAATGGCATGTTTTGCATCAAAAAGGAGCTATGGAGTCATTGGAGCTACATCCAGGAACATAAGGAACCATCCAGGAAGCATAGCCATGGATTTAGGATTCACTTTGGACCAAATTTGAGAGATTTCACATTCAATTGTGACTCACCTCGGTTGACCACAGATTCACCTCGACCGAGGTGATCCAGAGAATTCGACTCGACCGAGGCGAACACGTGGGACGCGGCGAGAATATTTTATTCTTGGCTGAGATCTTTTATCTTTGGAAAGAGATCTTATATTTTTTGGGCTTGGCTCCTGGAAGGAAGAAGATATACTAGATCATATATTTTACCTATTTTTATGGGAAGAGATCTTTCTAAGATATCTTATCTTTGGAGGGTATTTTTCCTATAAAAAGGGTCGGATTTCCCACAAATCCAGAACCCGCATACAGTTGGAAATCACGCATAGCACGCAGCAGCCATACTCCAGTTGGGAGATTTGAAGAACCTTTTTGAAGGTTGAAGAAGGAAGATTGTAGCTTTTATAGCTTTTGAAGGGTTTTGTAAGATCATCTTAGATTCCCTTCTTTGTTGTCTTCCTTTGTTGGATTTATATCCAAGGAATGCTTTTGTTGTGATATTTGATTAAGTTATTGAAGTCTTTTCATTAAATTCTTCTTGTTCAAATATTCACCTTCTTCCCATATATTTGATTCATACTTTCATGATGATGAGTGGCTAATTTCCTTGTGTGATTCTAGGGTGATTGGCTGAAGGTCGTGGGAAAAACAATGATAGAATGATCTTAATCATAGTAGGACCCTGAAAGTTCGAGTCTTTAACCTTAACCCTAAGCATCTCGCTCAGTCGATGAACATCTCGGCCGGGGTGGAATTTGGCTGACCGAGGTGACTTATCTGATCCTAAACTGAGAAGTTAAGTGTTAGAGTTTGCCAAATCCTATTCTTATTACACCTTTCCTGGTTCAATGCAAGCTTAGGATGAGACTTTCCCGGTAATTCCTTAGTTTGTGTACCTATGATCATAAGTGTAGGTAATAAAGGTTTATCCTTTATTGGGGTTTGAGTATGCTTTCATCCCATCTTTGTGAGTTAGCCTGAGACTTACCCGGTAAAGGTTGATTCTATTCCCTTAGATGGTGTGTTAGTTTGAGGTTATAGTTCTTTATCTTAATTCCTTGAAACTTACCCGGTAATAGGAGTTACGGTTTAGGATTAGTGAGTAGTGAGACTTACCCGGTGATCTATTCCACTTTAGTAACACCTTCCCTATGCAAAAATCTCAGCTTTGTCCGCTTATCTTTAGATCTTGAGTTGGAACCACAACTAGATGCTTTAATCCATAGAATTGCATGTTTCCTTTATTGACTTCTATATCATCTTTGATTGTTTTGATCACCTTTTGTGGTTAGTATTTACATAAGCATACCGTAATTGGACTTTGTTTCACTAAGTCCCTGTGATCGACCCCTAGAATTCCTTGCTTTTACTACGATTGACCCGTACACTGCGGGTTACGTATAGAGTTATAAATTTAAAGCTTGCACACACCGTTTGGAGCGAACAAGTTTTTGGCGCCGTTGCCGGGGACTTGGTCTAGACCGAGCCGGTTACGGTTTGCTTTTGGGGCACTTGCCCCCGTGTCTTCTAACCACTCTACTTGAGTGACTTTTGCAGGTTCTTTCTTAGGTTTATGCGAAGAACCCGCACTGGGAAGGAAATCGTTCCTAACGATCCCGAACCAGAAAAGACATACAAGCGACGCTTAAGAGAAGCGAAGATGGCCCAACAAGACAACCGCGATCTTGAGGCCGAATTGAAAGAGGCGCTAGAGCTGCTACGCCTCAGCAGGGAAGAGCTAAGGCAGGAAAGAGAAGAAACTCGCACCAGGACTGAAGCGATCAAAGCTGATATGGCAGCTTTACGAGACCAGTTTCTACCTCGACCGAGGGAAGATCCTGTTCCAGATCCTCGACCGATGCAGGTCCCAGTAGCTGACCCTTGACCGAGGCAGGTTCCAGTACCTGACGCCCCGGCCGAGGTACTTCGACCTCGGATGCCAGTCCGAGACGCTTTTCCTGCAGGAATCCCACAAACCCTAGGTCAAAGGATGGACCCCAATCAACAAGTGAGGCGTCCAGGAGTTAACCTAGGAGATCCAGCGAACCATGACTATGAACTTCGATCGCAAGTTCTATCCATGATTCGCCAATGCCAGTTCGGAGGGATGGAGAAGGAATCACCTCATCAACATCTTCAAAACTACGAGATCTTGATGGAGACCTTGAAACCCTCAAGGATTGAAAATTACAACTACAAGCTAAGACCTTTTTACTTTTCTTTAAAAGATAGAGCTCTTACGTGGTATCAATCTCTTCCTCCAGGAAAAATCAGCACATGGGAGGAGATGACGACGGAATTCTTGACCAAATTCTTTCCCCCCTCAAAAATAGCTGAAATGAGAGGGAAGATCAACGCTTTCATTATGAAGGACAAGGAGAGCTTGTCCAAATCATGGGAGCGGTTCAAGGACATTCTTTTGGATTGCCCACATCATGGGATTCCAAAGTTAGAGTTATTGGAGATATACTTCAAAGGACTGGACGGAAGCACCCAGTTCAATCTCCAACTACTCTCCGCCGGTACATTTATGGACACGGCGGTTGACGAAGCTTGGGACTTCATCGAGAAGCAAGCTTTGCAAATGGAGAAGTACACCCACCAAGGAGCTGAAGGTGGAGTTAAACGAGTTAACTTCCAAGAAACTCAGCCCAACAACAATCAACTCACGTCTTTGAAAAATGACGTGAAGCAATTGAAGGAACTCTTGGTTGCTCAAACCAAGAAAGAAGAGCAAGGACAAAGGAACAACAACAATGGATACCGTAACAACAACAACGGTTCCCGGAACAACAATTACAACAACAACAATAAAGGATCCAATAGCAACAACTGGAGGGCAAATAACCAAAATTCTGGTAATAATCATTCAAACTCCAAAATTCTGGTAACAATCATTCGAGTCTTTAACCTTAACCCTAAGCATCTCGCTCAGTCGATGAACATCTCGGCCGGGGTGGAATTTGGCTGACCGAGGTGACTTATCTGATCCTAAACTGAGAAGTTAAGTGTTAGAGTTTGCCAAATCCTATTCTTATTACACCTTTCCTGGTTCAATGTAAGCTTAGGATGAGACTTACCCGGTGATCTATTCCACTTTAGTAACACCTTTCCTATGCAAAAATCTCAGCTTTGTCCGCTTGTCTTTAGATCTTGAGTTGGAACCACAACTAGATGCTTTAATCCCTAGAATTGCATGTTTCCTTTATTGACTTCTATATCATTTTTGATTGTTTTGATCACCTTTCGTGGTTAGTATTTACATAAGCATACCGTAATTGGACTTTGTTTCACTAAGTCCCTGTGATCGACCCCTGGAATTCCTTGCTTTTACTACGATTGACCCGTACACTGCGGGTTCGCATCCTTGTTTTAAGCTTACGTCTAGGGTTATAAATTTAAAGCTTGCACACACCGTTTGGAGCGAACAACATACATCAACATAAGCCAATTAAGGCTGGAACAAGATCCAAACCAAAGGGATCTAAGCTAGGCTAAGGAAAGACGGAAAACATGAGGGGAGAAGAAATAAAGAGGAAAAGCCATGTACTCACCAAGCTGAGCTCTCCAGAAGATCAAACACACAACACCACCACCTGAAGCTGGCTCAACAAGACACAACAACATCACCATAAGCAAACCACAAGCAAAGGCAAGCACAAGGCTCACAAAACTCACAAAAACTCACACATGGATCAAGAAGAGATCCAAAGGGAGAAGAGAAGAGAGGATGAAGTACGTAGGGAGAGAGAGATGGGGCTAAAGATACCTAACCCTCACCAGTAGGAAAGGGGGAGAAGCTTATAAAGGAAGGAGGGGCAAAAAGAAAAGCTCGGGTCAAAGAAGACGGTTGCAGCCCACCATAAACCGCAGGGGCGGCTGTCCTTGCCGCTGGGGCGTCTCACAAAACCGCAGGGGCGGCTAGCCAGGGGCGCAGGGACGACCCACTGCAGCTCAAAAGGAGAAAAGCAACTACGACTCAGCTGAAACGCAGGTGCAGGATCCCTCAAAGACTAAGGCTCTTACATCTCACCCTCCCTAAAACAAGTTTCGTCCCGAAACTTGCAAAATCCCAAAGTCTCTCGGACCCATAAGCCGAGGTATAACTCTCACTCTCTCTATCGGAGGTATCACTTCTCCGTTCAAAAGATCACATCCTATAACAATCTATAACCTCAAACATCAACATGGATGAATCATCAACTCCAGAAAACAGGGCCATAACGCTACCAAAGGCGTAGAGGAATCACATCTGTCGCCATACCACATCACAAGGCATAGAAGAACTACATCTGCAGCCAAAACATATCACATGCATAGAGGAAATACGTCTCTAGCCAAACCATATCACAGGCATAGAGGAAATACGTCTCTAGCCAAACCATAAACATATATATCGCATGGAGGAATCACATCTCCACTGAAACTATGTCCATCAAGGTAGCATGGAGGAAAGAACCATCTCCAGCTGAATCCTAATCACACTAAAATAGCATGGAGGAAAGAACCATCTTCATCCATAGTATTAAACATACGTAAATAGCATGGAGGAAATAGTCATCTCCAGCTATAACATACATCACACTAGCACATCAAGATCTACTAAGATCATAAATCACATCATAGCTAGCATGGAGTAACATATCAAGGCATATAAGCACATAGGCACAACATTCATCAAGATATCACTAAGATCTACTCGTGCTCCCACAGATGGATCTGTCTCGACATAACTCTGGATAGTCCTTCTGGACACTATCCTCAGTCTCTCACACAACCTCTTCAGGTCCTCATCTCGACCACTATGTCCTCAATATGGGAATGTCTTTCGAATGCAAGCGTCTCATATCTCATTCCAAGAATGTAACCAAATGCTCAACAAAGATGTGGTTCGACTTAACCAGTAGATCATCATAACTCGCAAAGTGTCTCAAACCTAGTATATACTCCCTCAGTTGAGACACAAGAAACACTGGGTGAACATCCTCTAACCTCAGAGGCAAAGCTAAACATCATGCTTCCTTCAGAATATTGATCAAGATCTCAAATAAACCGACATATTGGAAACTTAGTTTCCCTTCTAGGCCAACACGCCTGATGTTTCACAGCGGAGATACTCTCAGCTGGACATGAACTCTCAATCCAAACTGTAGAGGTCAATGCCTATTGTCTGCATATGATATCTAGCGACTTTGTACAACCAGCATTCTTCCTCTAATCAGCATTACTTGAACTACAAAATCCTGAATCTGGTTAGGTGTTGATAACACGATTTATGACGTTAGTTTAGGAATTCATTTAGATAGTTTTTCCCGTATTCATGCATGGTTTGGCATTATTTCATGACGTTTACGCTTAATTCATGCATATTGTCGAGATAGACGTCTACACGAACTATTGTCGGTTTTGTAGGTATTTTGGGGCACTTTTGGAGCTTAATCAATACATTCGAGGATCATTCCTCGTGATGACATACTTCCAGACTCATTAAAAAGCAAGCTAGGAGCAAAGGAGAACAAATAGGACCTTGTTGGTGCATGCCTTGCACCAACTCATGGCTTAACGATCAAAAGAGAGCTGTCTATGAAAAACCGCGGCCCAGACCCAGATTCCACGCCCGTAATTTTGGCCGTGGTTCTCTCTGGACAGTTGTGACAACTGTCCCACGATCTCCATAACTGATTGTTGCTCTTGGTGGAAAATATAAGTGGTCATGTAGGCTGTTGCTGGAGGATTCTCTCCCACACTCTCTCATTACACATCATTCCATTGGAGGCTACTCTTGGAGAGGAAGAAAACACTCTCATTTGGGGAAGAAGAAGAACAACGCTAGTTTTAGAGTTTTTAGAGTTTTTGAGGGATTTTTGAGTGAGCTTGTTGAAGACATTTGCAAGGATTTGTAAGGAACGATTTGGACCTTCTTTTGAAGGGTTGTAAGTCTTTCTTAAACATATATTCAGCTTGGTTTACTTGTGTTTACTTGTTTCTTTTCTCTTTCATTTCATTTTCTTGCTATGGAAGCCATGAATGTTTGCTTGTTGAGTTTGAATGTTAAAATGCTTGTTGTTGGCTAAATAGTTTTGATTCTAGGGTAATGGAATGATGGTTATGGCTTGGACTATGATAGAATAGACATAAATGTATCCTTGGATGATTTGGTTTCTCGAACCTAACCTCTATTAGAAATCACGGTCAGTTTTTCAAGAACCACGCCCGTGGTTTGGTATGAACAACCCGTGATTTTCTCTGTTGTGCTTGTATTGATGAATCTGAATCTTAGGATGTTAGATTGTTGAAATCCTAGTGTTTTTTAAGCATAATCTACCCTAGGGTGACCTAATGCTAGCAAACTAAGTGAGGAAAGAGACCTACCCGGTGATTTCCGACCTTAAGTACCAATAATGACGAGACCTACCCGAGACTTACCCGGTATTGGACTGAGTGTGCTAGGATTGATGTTTAGGACTTGCCTTCCCGAGACTTACCCGGTAAGGAGAGGTTAGACCCCTAGATAGAAATCCGGTTTGTGTAGATTTCCCAACCTTAGGCTCCTAGAGACTTACCCGGTAATAGGACCTTAGTTGCGGGATTAGTGGATCACGAGACCTACCCGGTGATTGATCCCATTTGAGAAACATTCCCTCCCAACATACCATAGCTAGTTCAAGGTTGATTTGAAGCTTGAGTCCAATGCCATAACCGGAATTTCTAACCCCTAGAATCCGCTTTTCTCTCTTTGATCATATATCTTGTGTTTGTGTTGTTTATTTGTGTTGCTAGCTTGATTGGTTAGTTTGTTTTATAATCTTGCATCATTTGTGATCCTTGCTTGATCACCACAAAACCAAACCCAAAAAAATATCATGATTTTCATTTCTTTATTTCTTTCTCTTTTCTTAGACTAGATTTGTACTATCCATAATCACCTATTGGATTCGATTTCACCTTAGTCTTTGTGTTCGACCTCGGAATACTATCCTTGCTACAAAACGATCCATACATTGTGGGTTTGCTAGGAGTTAGGAAAATATATCGAGTTATAAATTTAAGACTTTTGTGCTACACAATCTTAGCGTAACAGGTATTATTCCACTAATACTGCTAGGTCACTTCTAGCATAAGGATATACGACATCTATGTCTATATATTGTGTCATAGGGCCGTCCCAAAAAAAATGCACGTCAATCACTATCATATCATAAACTCATTAATGGGCGGTAATCTAACCATCCATGCTTCCAATTTAACTTACACTCATAATAGATCCTCAAGATCTAGATGGTCCTCTCTAACAGACCATCTTTTTGGGGGTGAAATGTAGTCATGGAGTACAGACTCATCCCCAAAGCAGTTTGAATCTGTTGCCAAAATCTCGATGTAATTCATCCATCACGATCAGAAACGATCGTTCCCGGTGCATCATGGAGTCTCACTGTCTACTTAGTGTACTCCTCCACTAATCCATTCTCTGGCTACGTCTCTCTGATAGGAATGAAACGTGCTAGCTTCATTAATCTATCACCATCAATCGAGATAACAACAATCTCCCACTGGGCCACAATCCCATAACAAAGTCCATAGAGATGTCCTCCCATTATCACTACTGCACTGGTAGTGGATGG
Source organism: Fagopyrum homotropicum (assembly GCA_033239125.1). Classification (NCBI taxonomy): domain Eukaryota; kingdom Viridiplantae; phylum Streptophyta; class Magnoliopsida; order Caryophyllales; family Polygonaceae; genus Fagopyrum; species Fagopyrum homotropicum. Next base: position 33,229,717 of record BSWB01000003.1, read on the forward strand.
AGCTCTTCCCTGGGTCAGTAATGCTCTATCTGGACCTGCTTATAGGTCACACACTGCATCACAAATCTTGTTAAATCGACTTCAATCTTCTACATTAATATAATTGTCTCACCTTATGGTACATCTTACTCGTACCAGGATGTACTGAATAAGGTGTACAGTGAGTGTACTGTAAGATTGTCTGTCTCTACTTTGCATAAGTAGGTACACAAAAGCGGTCAGGGCGCTCCATCACTCCATCTACTTTAATTGAGAATTATGGTGCCTCATTACGAGACATCTTCTCTCTAAACCTTATCAAGGTCAGGTAGGTCCCCTGTTTCTGTTGGACCTAATCCAACAGACCAGGTAGAACCTCTTAGGTATGACTGAGTATCCTCATCAAGGAACTGATTATCCAACTCTAGCCAAGCTAGATCTCTCTAAAGCTGAGGCTGAACTGTCAATCTCACAATTGTCTTCTCTCGAGACTTCTTTCCGTTCAAGTTGTCAATGACAACGTTCAACTTCTCTGAATGATATGGAATCTCCAGGTCAAAATCCCGATCCACTCAAGTCCTTAACGCTAGTGGTTATTCAACTCTCACGACATAAAAACGTACCTCAGGCTCCTATGGTCTATGGAAACCTGACATGAAACATCACCCAAGTATTATCTTCAAATCTTCAAGGCTTGAAGTACCATCGCTACTCTAGATCATACGTCAAGTAGTCCTCCTCATACGTCTTCAGCTGTAGACACACATATCAATAACTCTACTCATCTGTATTAATACACATCTCAAACTTAGTTGGGGTGTATCACCGTAAATCACGGGATCCTCAGTATCTTCTGACTATGACAGAATGGAAGCAGAGGCCAAATGCCTCTTCAATTCTTCAAAGCTCTGGTATAATGCTTTACAACGCAATTTTGGTGGTCCTCCTCAAAAGACTAGTAAATAGATGCACATTCACAAAACCCTTCCTCAAAGCATTGGTAGTAATCGGCGGAGCCGAGAAAACTATGCATTCCTTAATGTTCATCAGTATCTTCCATGTTACAACATACTTAGTTCTTGCCAGGTCAACCATGATCGCACGGGCGGAGACAACATGGCCTAAGAAGGCTACAACTGGCATCTCAACTCACATTTAGAGAGTGTAGCATACAACCCTCTATCTTTCAAAATATGCAGAACTGTCCTCAGTTGACCAGTCTGCTCCTCTCTGCTACGAGAGTCTACCGATATGTCATCAATAGAAACCACCACAATAGATCAGGGAAGTCGATGAAAATGCTATTCATTAACTCCTTGAGGACTATTAAGGCACATGCCAACACGAATACCATCACTACAACTCGTAGTGTTAATAATGGTACCAAAGGCTGTCCTATGTATATCTTGCTCTCTCACCCTCAATTGCTGATATCCTGAGCGCAAGGGAATCCTGAAAACACAATTGCTTCTTGAAGCTGACCCATCACGACGTCAATACGAGACATTGGATACACGAGTGTGAAGAAAGCTCGTCTTAGCCCACTCCTCAAGTCGTCAGTTACCGTATCTCAACAAGGACCATATGATATGGGCCTTCTCAATGAATCTCGTAACATAATTCAACTCGATACCCAAGTACACACTCTGCTGAAGTGGCAATGACTGAAGGTATTTCTATGGTCGTCTATACCCAATCAAAAGTAAATCCTGACTTAATACTAAAAGAAGTATAGTAGTTAAGTAAGGGTTGAACACAAGAGAGGTAAGGTATTTTATTAGATGCAATTATTGATGAAAGAACAAGTATCAAAGGAGGGGGGGGGGTTGGTTAAATTGATGAACAAAAACTTATGAAAACGAATAACGCAACAAGTAAGACAATGTTGGGTGAATCTACACTAGGTTGATTCTAAGCATGCAATTGCTACTTTGGTGAGTTCCTTTTACAAGTTTTCAAGTAATCTCCCGTCTCGATCATAAATATGTGTTGAGCCAACCGGCATCAACACAACTTAACAGGTTAATGTCCCGTAAACCTACAAGAACAAATAACAAGTTAGCTTTCAAACAAAGACTAAGGGATATAAAGAAAAGATTAAAACCGTTAACCTTATCTTTATATTTGTGTTCCTATTCTTTAAGTAATTACAACCCGTTATTACTTAAAGTTTACTTCTAGATTAAAGACCCGAACCCGGAACCTATTAATCCTTGTTGTTTGCATGCACTTTAGAACCTAATGTGATCAATCTCAAGTAATAGTAAAACATGTAATTAGGCAATAGAGATCAAGCAAACACAAAACATTACTGAATGAAAACTTATATTAAAGAAAACTTACAATGCAACTTCAAACCAACCCAATGTAGCAAGGGAGTTAGCAACTCATTACAAAGGTAGCAAGATAATCTAAATGGGAAAAGTGGATAATTTGTTGGCTAATAAGATGGTTCATTCTAGCAATCAACCAAGGACTATTTATACTACAAAAGACACTAAATAGGAGTAAATGGCCGGCCCAAAACAGCCAACTTTAATGCCATAAAGGTGGTGTAAACAGCCGGAGTAAAGCTTCTGACGTTAAACCGCTGGGGCGGCCTTCAGCTCCGCAGGGGCGGTGAAGGCAAAAATGCTTGATCTTCATCATGGCCGCCGGAGCGGCTAGGCAATTCCGCAGGGGCGGATCTTCAATTCTCTTCAAACGTCTGACCTTTCAACTTCCTGCCATTTCTGATGCCAAGCCGCCGGGGCGTCCCTATATCAACGTAGGGGCGGTGACACAACCTCTTCAATTTCCAGCTCCCAGGTTGAGGCGCAGGAAGAGGCGCAGTGGAAGGTGCAGGGGCATTGATTTTCGTTTCTTTGGGGCAAGTCACCGCAGGGGCGCCAAGGAGTGGCGTAGGGGCGGTGACACACTTCATGGCTGGCGCTGGTGAAGGCACAAGGAGCGCTCGGGAGTAAGGCGTCACCCGCAAGGGCGGTGACAAGGCTCCACTGGGGCGGTGAGGCAACAGAAGCTTTTCTTCGTGAACGATCTTCACTCCTAAGTGCTTATAACTCCTTCCTTAGCTTCTTTTAGTCTTCTTCTTCTGGACCAAGAAGTTAGTAGCATAAACCGACACAAATGTAATAAAAAGACTCTAAAAACTATCCTAAGTGATAGTGATTCCATCACCTATCAAACTCCCCCATACTTAGACCTTTTACTCATCCCGAGTAAAACAAATGACAACAACTAGACTCAAAGGCCTCAGGAAGCATGGGCAAGCAGAAAAGACAACGAAAACAAAAGAAAAGCCAAGAATGAAGAAGGAAAAGAGAGGAAATGTGAGAAAAAGGGAGAAACTACCATCCTTATTGCTCCAAGAGTGGCCTACCCGGACAACCTCCTTATGACTCCCCTTCTTATGTCGCCAAACGCCGGATGGGAAACCTACACTCAGTGTCTCTCATTTTGCCAAGGCATCCTTTCGGGTTTTGACCTTGCCACTCTTCTTCTTTTGGTGATCTCACTTTAACTCACATCTCTCAAGTCCAATTTTGCACCAACCTAAGGTTGGTCGGACTACCTTCTTTTTGCCTAAACCGCCCTTTCGGGTTTTCGGTTTATCCAAGGATTTTCATGCCTTTTGCATTTTCTTTGGCTTTTTTTTGTTGTGAATTTCCAACTGAATTCAAAAGCAAGACAACTCAAAAGAAACTGTACAAGCAATGATATGTCCCTCCCCCATACTTGAAATACACTTTGTCCTCAAAGTGGAAATGAGGCAAAGATAAATGTGGGAAAAAGGAAAGAGATATACCCCTCATTGGGATGGTCCAGATGGACCACCTGGACCCTCCTCCGGGTCGTAAGGGAAGTGGCGGAAGAAGTGCTCCTGCCGGCGGTAAAGCGTGTCGATGCGGACCTCCTGAGCCTCCATCCTCTCTCTAAATGAAGTCTCGTAGCTAGCTTGTCAAGCCAGCTGTTGAGTCTCCAACTGCTGCTGATGAGCCGCCTGCCAAGCATCCAGTCGGCGGTCGAAGTGAGTGGTCATGGAGGAGGCGAAGCTGGACTGCCACGCCTGCTGCTGCTCAAGCATGGACCGCTGGTACTCGGTCTGCCATGCCTGATGTTGTGTGGTCAAGGTTCCCATCTGAGCTTGAAAACTCTCCATGGTCTGACTGTCGTCCCGTGCTGCAGTAGGCATCTCCTCGTCAGTGACTGGGCCCGGCTGGAGCCTGGAGCATATCTCCCAACAATATCCTCCTGAGGCCGTCTCGGTGGAACGGGGTCAGCTGGTACGTACAACTCGGAGAGCTCGTCTCCCAGTGGAAGTCACCGGGGGAGGTATGTAATGTGACTCTCATCTGCTAAACAAAGCCAAAAGAGGTTCTCCCTGTCCCTCCTGAGGAGCCTACACCTCCTCAACATACCCTCCGTATACATTGAGGCCTCTAGTCCGTCCTCTAAGGCAGCGAGATCCATCACCTGTGCAGCTAACAAGGAGATGATCCCACCTCCCACAATGTCTCGTGGCTCATTCTTCCTAATCCGCTTCAAAGGGTAAGGAAGAGGTATGGCCAATCCGGTACCCAGTCGTTTGTGGGGAGGCAGGCGTATAGCAATGGAAGGTCCTTGGGAGCGACCTTATTCTCCTCCTTGTGTCCACAAAAGACACTCATGAAGATCTTCGAGATGAGCCTCAAAGAGGGGTGAGTGAATTTGTTGTAGTACTCACCTCCTGCATGAAACTCAAATCTGGTTGCGGCCTGCCAAAACTCCATCAAGTCGGGTGTCGGGATGGGGTCCCACCAGTCGTCGGAAGCGGCTATAGTCACCTCTAATGCCTCCTGTAGCTGAGTGTAGTCCAATGTATACTTTCGTTTGTTGAACTTGAAAGAAAGTCCAACACAACCGTGATCTACCGTTTCTATTTTGAATGTGGCAATGAACTTGCGGCTGAGCTCGGGGTATGTTGGAGCACTCGTTATCAGAAAATCACCGAGCCCAGCGTTGTTGAGGAATTCCTGCATGCTCTCTAACATGCCCAAACGTTCCAAAATAGGAACGTCTAGAAACCGGGTTGCATACACATCCCGACCTTATACGATCCTATACCGTTCCTTCTCAGCTTCCGATAACTTATATTTCCTCTGGTCTTCCATCACTCGTAGTTGAATAAGCAAAGGAATTAGAAATTTTTAGAAAATTGAGAAAGAGACGAACCCTCTGTTGAGTTTTCCGCAGGGGCGGCTGAAGCAGGCGCAGGGGCGGCAAGGCGCGGGTGCGGGAGCTTGCAGGCGCAGGGGCGGGCGAAGAGCAAAGGGCGATTTTGGAGTCGGCGAAGGTTGTGTTGCTGGGGTTGTTCCGGCGTTGTCTTTGTTGGTGTAGGCTTAGCTGGAGGAGGGGCAGCGGAGGGGCGAGGGTGTTGGTGAGTGAGAGGTTTGAGGGGATGTTGTTTGTGTGTGGTGGTGAGGGCTGATGTCGCAAAGGGGGCGGTTCAGGCTAGGTCGCCGGAGGTGGCGCAAGAGTGTCTGGACAAGGTGGTGCGAGAGCTTCCGGAGGACGCAAGGGCGTGACAGGCGAGGTAGACTAGGGTTCGAAGAGTGAATGGAGAGGGGATGAAAAGGGCGGTAGTTGGAGGTTATTTTTGAGAAGTGTATTTTTTTTCTACCCTTAATAAAACTGCAGGGGCAGCGTTGGTCAACGCAGGGGCGGTGACAAGGAAGAGGGGGTACGCAGCCTCAACGCCGGGGGCGGCGGTGAGGATGAGTGTCAAGGATGGCCGCTGCAGGGGCGTGGGGTGTCACCGTGGGGGCGGTGGCCAGTATGTTGCAGACGCTGGCTCAGCGCCGGGGGCGGCGTTAGGCAAGGGTGTCACCTCGGGAGCGAGGTCTCCCAGACGCAGGGGCGGTTTTCTTGACAGAAGATCCTCTTCTTATTCCTTCGGGTTGCCTCCCGAACAACGCCTTTGTTTTACGTCGTTGGCTCGACGTAAGGACTCTACCTCTATGATTGAGCCTCCTCCAGCATCACCTTTGGGTTTACAACCGTCTGTGAAGGTAATCCTCCGGAGGACCTAGTTCCAATCCTTGTGATGGCTTCCACCATTTGAGCAACCTGTTTTTCAAGGTTCTTAATGCTGGATTATGTTGTTTGGACATTAGTAGCAAAGTGTTTAGTCAAAACCTGCAACATATCTTCAGTTGATTGGTACTTACCTTGACAGGGTTGCTGTTGTTGGTTTTGTTGATCCCTCCAATGAAAGTTCTGTTGGTCACGCCAGTTTGGCATGAAATTCTGTGCATAGGGATCGTTCCTAGGCCTTTGCAATTGTGGTTGTCCATAACCCATTGCGTTCACCTCAACATCGGCATCCTGGACTTGGGGACATATGTCCGTTGGATGATATGGGTCAGCACATACTCCACAAGCTTTGAGCTGTTGTGGGGTTCCCATAAGTGTTAGTCTCTTCACCATTTCTTTCAGTTCCGCAAGCTCGGTGGAGATCTCACTTTTCCCGGTATTTAAAGCATGAAGTTCTTTCTTGGACGAGGTCCTTCCAAAGTTTCGAGTTCCTTCCGCTAGTTCCTGTATCTTTTCCAAAGCGATGTCAAGAGTAGAGTTAAGAATATTACTTCCGCAAGCCACATCGTCGATCCTCCTTTCATTGTCTAGCAAGACATTATACAAGTACAAGACTAGATCTTGAGTTGAATATCCGTGGAAAGAACAGCTGGATCAGAGGCGTGCAAACCTTTCGAAGTACTCATAGAGAGTTTCGTTCGCCTCTTGCTCGATGTTGCTTATAGCTTTCTTCAAGCTGTTTGCCTTCTTGGCTTGGAAGTATTTCTCCAAAAACGCCTTGTAAAGGTTTTCCCAAGTGTCGATGCTCCCGGATGGAAGGTGGTAATACCAATCATCCGCGGAATCTTTGAGTGTGAAGCCGAATGCCCTCATATAGATTTGTTCTTCGCTAATGTTGGCCGGCTTCATGCTCATACACACGGTATGGAACTTCCCAAGGTGTTTGATGGGGTCTTCACAACTTAGCCCATGAAAAGATGGAAGCAAGTGAATAAGACCCGGCTTGAGCTCAAAATTGACTCCTTCCCCTAATGCCGGTATAGTGGCCGCAAGGGGGTTTTGAGCCAAGGTGGGCTGCGTGAGTTGACGAAGTGTACGGTCAGCCATCTCTTGTTGAAGTTGTTGTTGTCTTCGTTGCCGGATGTGTGTCCTCTCAATTTCTGGATCAAAAGAAGCAATGACGGAGTTAGTAGCACGGGTTTGAACCATAAAAATGGTTCAAACCAATAATCAATAATAACAATAAAACACTAAAACTCCCCGACAACGGCACCAAAATTTGACTGAAGGTATTTCTATGATCGTCTATACCCAATCAAAAGTAATTCCTGACATAGCACTAAAACAAGTATAGTAGTTCAGTAAGGGTCGAACCCAAGAGAGTTAAGGTATTTTATTAGATGCAATTATTGATTAAAGAACAAGTAACAAAGGGGGGGGGGGGGGTTGGTTAAATTGATGCACAAAAATTTATGAAAACGAATAACGCAACAAGTAAGACAATATTCGGTGAATCTACACTAGGTTGATTCTAAGCATGCAATTGCTACTTTGGTGAGTTCCTTTTACAAGTTTTCAAGTAATCTCCCGTCTCGATCATAAATATGTGTTGAGCCAATCGGAATCAACACACCTTAACAGGTTAATGTCCCGTAAACCTACAAGAACAAATAACAAGTTAACTTTCAAACAAAGACTAAGGGATATAAAGAAAAGATTAAAACCGTTAAGCTTATCTTTATATTTGTGTTCCTATTCCATAAGTAATTACAACCCGTTATTACTTAAAGTTTACTTCTAGATTAAAGACCCGAACCCGGAACCTATTAATCCTAGTTGTTTGCATGCACTTTAGAACCTAAGGTGATCAATCTCAAGTAATAGTAAAACATGCAATTAGGCAATAGAGATCAAGGAAACACAAAGCATTACTGAATGAAAAATTATATTAAAGAAAACTTACAACCAAAGTAACAACGCAGCTTCAAACCAACCCAATATAGCAAGGGAGTTAGCAACTCATTACAAAGGTAGCAAGATAATCTAAATGGGAAAAGTGGATAATTTGTTGGCTAATAAGATGGATCATTCTAGCAATCAACCAAGGACTATTTATACTACACAATACACTAAATAGGAGTAAATGACCGGCCTAAAACAACCACCTTTAATGCCATAAAGGTGGTGTAAACAGTCGGAGTAAAGCTTTTGACGTTAAACCGTAGGGGCGGCCTTCAGCTCCGCAAGGGCGGTGAAGGCAAAAACGCTTGATCTTCTTCATGGCCGCCAGGGCTGGCTAGGCAATCCCACAGGGGCGGATATTCAATGCTCTTCAAACGTCTGACCTTTTAACTTCCTGCCGTTTCTGATGCCAAGCCGCCGGGGCGTCCCGATGTCAACGCAGGGGCGGTTACACAACCTCTTCATCTTTCAGCTCCCAGGTTGAGGCGCATGCAGAGGCGCAGTGGAAGGCGCAGGGGCGCTAGTCTTCGTTTCTTCAGGGCAAGTCACCGCAGGGGCGCCAAGGAGTGTTGTAGGGGCGGTGACACACTTCATGGCTAGCGCTGGCAAAGGCGCAGGGAGCGCTCCGGAGTAAGGTGTCACCCGTAGGGGCGGTGACAAGGCTCCGCTGGGGTGGTGAGGCAACAAAAGCTTTCCTTCGTGAACGATCTTCACTCCTAAGTGCTTATAGCTCCTTCCTTAGCTTCTTTTAGTCTTATTCTTCTGGACCAAGGAGTTAGTAGCATAAACCGTCACAAATGCAATAAAAAGACTCTAAAAACTATCCTAAATGATAATGATTCCATCACCTATCAAGCAACTAGACGATTCAGTAATACGTCTATAAGCTCATAAACGACTGGAATATCCTCCAACGTGGAACTATCTTCTTCATGGCACATCATTAGAAAGCATCACCTCCTGGCGCTATAAACTTCGCTGCTCATATAACACTAATGGCAAACTCACCTTTTCAAAGGTCGTAACCTCGGAAAACCTCTATCTTACAATCTCAAAGGAGATTAGAACAACCTTCCAACTGATGTCTAACATGACATGATATCTATTTGTCTACATCATACACATAATGACTTCCTCATCCGCCTATGACATGACAAAGAAGTCTTTAAACCATACACAAGTCCCTGAATAAATAGGACAATATATAACTCACGGGCACCTCAGACCCCTAACTGGTAATCCTGTAAAGGAAAGTCTACCTCTTACTATTTCCACAGTCTACTATTAACGCATGCATCGAAAGACAAGAAGTGCATAACACTCACAACAAGCAAAACTCCACTAGGTAAACCATTAATAAGAATGGTACCTGTACAGCTAACGCTAGAAGCTCGACTACATATCATCATTCAATCTCGGATCCATGCTCCTCAGGTATCATAGAGGTCATTGTCATAGCCTCCACTTCCACTCTTTCTGCACCGGAAAGAGGAAGGTCTTGTTGAGAAGAAACACTGCCTTGCTCACAAAAAGGAGCTAGATGGCCTAATTCACCACAGGTGAAGCAAGCTATCAGTGCCAAGGGGCACACAAATCGCAAATGACCTGGATAGCCAGAGTTGAAACATAACTGTCCCATCCTTGCAACCTGTGCAGCTAAAGTGTAACTCGATCTTCGTCGTCCAACTTTCATAATCTTACTCCGGGAGGGAACTAGTAAAGGCAATGCCTTGCCCTGTCGACAGAATTTCGCTCTATGCCTTGCTTTACCACATGTAAAGCATATTATTGGCGTCTTTGGGCACACCGCTCGCCAGTGTCCAAACTTCGCGCAATTATAACACTGTAGTTCCTTGCCAGTCGTCTTCATGGCCAAAGGACCGCTTGATTGTCCTGACATCTGACTTGGTTCATCATTCATCATCTTTGCTTCTCCATTAACTGATTCAGTCCATTGCTTCTTCTTTGATCCAGAAGCTTCAATTGGTCCCACCCACGTTGGTAAATCCGGTGTAGGTCTACCCGCTATCACAAGCTCATATACTTGCTGCATATATTCTTGAAACTCAAGTCTACTCATGGAGACATGATCAGCCTCTTCAAACTCGTTCCTTGCCATAAGCGAACCAACAACGGAAACTGGTCCCTTACTTGACGTGACTAGAGGAAGAGGGGTTGTACCCCTACCTCGTCCCACTACAGATACTGCTCTAGTCTGAGCCATCTATAGGATATACGCACCTAATCTTATAAGGCTATATATATGTCATATGTATCAATATATATATATATATATATATATGTATATATATATATATGTATATATATATATATATATATATATATATATATACATACTACATCCACACAATCCATAATACACACAAATATATATACGTATCTACACTGCAGAGATCCATGGCAGAGGTGATGACTTCTCGTACATTCTAACCCAAAACCAAACTTAAAACCAAAAACGTTTTAAAACATCAAACCCCTTTCGGGTTCTGTTTATTTTACCAATCAGACCTTATTGCAGGTAGCAAGTGCCATTGTTGTCAACCTGGGCTCTGATACCAACTCTATAACACCCTGAATCCGCGGGACTCGGAGTGCCACATTGGGCTAGGATCTCATAGTGGATCTTGACCCTAGCCTGACAACAAGTTCACTAGACCTTACAACATGGCACTGACAAATATAAAACAAATACATAAACGGTGAAACTGTATAACTAAAGGTAAAAGACAACATAGCCGAGTATATAAAACAACATCCTCACACAGGAGGTACAAAAGATCATCCTCACACAGGAGGGAAACACAACAAACCCAAAGCAACCACGTAATGTACGAGAGTCCTTGGCTTGTCACCCTGCCAGATCACTCAGCAGCGCCTAACCTGTAAACATGCACAATACGGAATGAAACCGTTAGCTAACCATACATATATGAGGTAATGCATAAGCACATACACGGTCAGGAAAGATAAACACATCAGCATGCTATCACACATTTACCCATTTTATCATCTTTATATAATATTCATTCACTTAAATCGTATATATATACCAATAGATGAAAATATGTAACACGAGGACCGATACATCCTCGCCTCTGATTCTGCTAGCCATGTGGAGTGGAATAGGTCACACAACCCGTGTACCCTGTGGGAGTGGTATTGTGCCCTCCCCGTATACTAGGTCTGGCTTGACTCAAGATAACCTCCTAGACTCCACGATGGGATGAAAGGGAAAGGTTATCACATCCACGCATACGGGGTAATCAATAAAACATAGGTCGGTATAAACGACATCTCATGCTATAATATCAACATATAATGCACACATCACTCATCCAAACACCCAATATAGGGATGGTATCTAAGTAAGTGCTACGGACATACCTCAACCTCGTACACAACTCAAACACGATCAACCAGAACCAAACTCCAATCCTGAGAGAGGGGCCCTGCCTAATAACAAAGCATAAAGATATATCAACCTCTATTCATCAAAAGGGTCACACCTAGACCCCAAGGGATCCATAGGGATCATACTCAACCTCAAAACCTCAACCAATAACAACCTAAGTCCTTAAAGCCGTACAAGGCATAAACCGATCATAACCCCAACCAAACACTTCCTCACACATCTAGCATGATCCTATACATTCATACTAGGAAAGGAGGGAACAAAGGCACCCTAAGGAAGGCCTAAAAGCAACACACACCTGCAGAACGAAGTGCAACACCGAGGTGATGCAGGTGGCCGTAGGGGCGGCTAGGAGATGGCGCAGGGGCGGCTCACTGCTGGCGCAGGGGAAGTCCAGAGGTGGCGTTGGGGCGGCTAGTGTACAGAGACACACCTTCAGCTCCTTCACTTCTTCCTTTGATTCCTTCACTTCTTCTTCGTCCAACACACATTAATACAAAAACATACATATACATACATCAACATAAGCCAATTAAGGCTGGAACAAGATCCATACCTAAGGGATCTAAGCTAGGCTTAGGAAAGAGGTCAAAGATGAGGGGAGAAGAAAGAAAGAGGAAAAGCCATGAACTCACCAACCTGAGCTCTGCAGAAGATCAACCACACAACACCACCACCTCAAGCTAGCTCAACAAGGCACATCAATATCACCATCAGCAAACCACAAGTAAAGCCAAGCACAAGGCTCACAAAACTCACAAAAACTCACACATGGATCAATAAGAGATCCAAAGGGAGAAGAGAAGAGAGGATGAATTACGTAGGGAAAGAGAGATGGGGCTGAAGATACCTAACCCTCATCAGAAGGTAAGGGGGGAAGCTTAAAAGGAAGGAGGGGTAATAAAGCAAAGCTCGGGTCAAGAAGACGGTTGCAGCCCACCACAAACCGCAAGGCCGGCTGGCATGCCGCTGGGGCCAGCTAGGGGCGCAAGGGCGGCCCACTGCAGCTCCAAAGGAGAAAAGCAGTTGTGGCTCAGCTGGAACGCAGGTGCGGGATCTCTCAAAGACTAAGGATCTTACAGATAGCCAGTTGTACGAGTATCGGTCACACAATCCGTGTATCTTGTGGGAGTGGATTGCGGCCTTCTTGTAAAGCCAGCTTGGCCTGACATCAAAGAACTTCCCAGACTTCACGGCGGGATGAAAGGGAAAGGTTATCACAACCACGCAATGGGGCAATCAATATAGCATAGGTAAGTATAAACGACATCTCATGCTATCATAGCAAACATATAACGCACACACCACTCATGCAGACACCCAATATAGGGATGGTAGCTAACTAAGTCCTACAGACTTACCTCAACCTCGATCAACCTCAACCACGATGACCTCTAGACTGGAGGGATTACACAACCTATAAACAAGGCATAAAGAGATACATCAAACTCCTATCAACACATGGGTCACACCTAGACCCAAAGGGATCCATAGGATCATCCTCAACCTAACCTCACAACCTAATAAACCTCAAAAAGCCATGCAAGGCATATATCGATCATAACCTCATCAAAACCCATCCTCACACATCTATCATGATCCTATACACTCTTACTAGGAAGGGAGGGAACAAAGGCATCCTAGAGCAAGCCTAGAAGCAACACACACCTGCAAAACCAAGTGGAAAATCCAGCTGGTGTTGGTGGTCTCAGGGGCGGCTCATTGCCGGCGCTGAGGCGGCTGCAAGGTGGCGTAGGGGCGGCTGGTCAGTAGAAGACACCACTTCATCCCTTTCTTCACTTCTTCCTTCGATTCCTTCACTCCTTCACTCCAACACCATATATACACAAACATACATATATATACATCTACATATGTCAATCATGGCTGGAGCAAGATCCAATCTAAGCTAGACTAAGGAAAGAGAGGAAAAGATGAAAGAATGAAGAAAGAAAGAGAAGAAGCCATAGAAGCTTACCAATCTGAACCTATGCAACTTTAAAACTCTCATCAAGACCTCCAAGCTAGCTCAATAAGGCACAACAACATCAACCATCAACAATCAGCAAGCAAAGCCAAGCATAAGCTCTCAAAATCACATAAAACTCAAGGAGGATCAAAGATGATCCTAGGAGAGATGAGAGGAGAATAAGAACATAGGTAGAGAGATGGAGTTGTAGATGAAGAACCCTCATCAGAAGGAAAGAGAAGAAGGTTATAAAGGGGTGAAAAGGGTAAAGCACGGGTCAAAGGGTCAACAAAAATGGCTGCAGCCACATAGAGCCGCAGGGGCATACCCTATGAGGAGCTGGTGCGGCCCAGGAAAACCGCAGGGGCGGCCCAGGCAAACCGCAGGGGCGACCACTAGGTCACGCAGCTCACATACTCAGCAACTCAACAACTAGGCTCTTACAGGTTTTAGAGAGGCAGCGCACTGGGCAGACCAGTGGTGTTGGAGGAGCATATGGTTCCGGACGGAGTCAGAGACGTCAGAGTTACCCCTCATTTGCATTGACTGCAGATAAGGGACGACAGTGTTACAACTGTGGTGATCTTGGACATTTGAGGCCATAGTGTACCAGGCTAGTTGTGACTTGCTTCACCTGTGGTAGATGTTCGCTCCAAACGGTGTGTGCAAGCTTTAAATTTATAACCCTAGACGTAAGCTTAAAACAAGGATGCGAACCCGCAGTGTACCAGTCAATCGTAGTAAAAAGCAAGGAATTCCAGGGGTCGATCACAGGGACTTAGTGAAACAAAATCCAATTACGGTAAGCTTTAGCAATCACTAACCACAAAGAAATTAAAACAATCAAAGATGATAAAAGTCAATAAAGGAAATATGCAATTCTAGGGATTAAAGCATCTAGTTGTGGTTCCAACTCAAGATCTAAAGATAAGCGGACAAAGCTGAGATTTTTGCATAGGGAAGGTGTTACTAAGTGGAATAGATCACCGGGTAATTCTCACTACTCACTAATCCCAAACCGTAACTCCTATTACCGGGTAAGTCTCAAGGAATTAAGGAAAAGAATTATAACCTCAAACTAACGCACCAACTAAGGGAATAGAATCAACCTTTACCGGGTAAGTCTTAGGCTAACTTACAAAGATGGAATGAAAGCACACTCAAACCCCAATAAAGGATAAACCTTTATTACCTACACTTATGATCTTAGGTAAACAAACTAAAGAATTACCGGGTAAGTCTCATCCTAGGCTTGCATTGGACTAGGAAAGGTGTAATAAGAATAGGATTTGGCAAACTCTAACACTTAACTCTCAGTTTCGGATCAGATAAGTCACCTCGGTCAGCCAAATTCCACCCCGGCCGAGATGTTCATCGACTGAGCGAGATGCTTAGGGTTAAGGTTAAAGACTCGAACTTTCAGGGTCCTACTGTGATTAAGATCATTCTATTATTGTTTTTCCCACAACCTTCAGCCAATCACCCTAGAATCACACAAAGATATTAGCCACTCATCATCATGAAAGTATTAATCAAATATATGGGAAGAAAGAGAATAATTGAACAAGAAAACCTTAAGAGAAAGGCTTCAATAACTGAATCAATTATCAAACAACAAGCGTTCCTTGGATAGAAACCCAACAAGACAAACAACAAGGAAGGGAATCTAAGATAATCTTACAAAAACCCTTCAAAAGCTATAATAGCTATAGACTTTCTTCCTTCAACCTTCAAAAAGGTTCTTCAAATCTCCCAACTGGAGTATGGCTGCTGCGGTGTATAAGGTGTAAGCGAGGTGATAGCGGGTGTATGCAGGATGTATAACGTGCTATGCGGGATACAGATTTGTGGAAAATCCAACCCTTTTTATAGGAAAAATACCCTCCGAAGATAAGATATCTTAGAAAGATCTCTTCCCATAAAAATAGGTAAAATATATGAACTAGCATATCTTCTTCCTTCCAAGAGCCAAGCCCAAAAATATAAGATCCTCTTTCCAAAGATAAAAGATCTTAGCCAAGAATAAAATATTCTCGCCGCGTCCCAGGTGTTCGCCTCGGTCGAGTCGACTTCTCTGGATCACCTCGGTCGAGATGACTCTGTAGTCAACCGAGGTGAGTCACAACTGAATGTGAAATCTCTCAAATGTGGTCCAAAGTGAATCTTTAATCCATGGCTATGCTTTCCTGGATGTTTCCTTATGTTCCTGAATGTAGCTCCGATGACTCCATAGCTCCTTTTGCTCCTTTTTGATGCAAAACGTGCCATTTTACCTACGATTACATCAAAACTAGGTGTAGACCTCGATTCCCGCAAAGGTAGATGAAATGGTAATATAATCACATAATATACATACAAACATGCAGATTATTGAAGATAAAACGTCCAAACAAACCCCAAAATATAGACTATAATTCATGCTATCAAAAAACCCCATACTTAGCCCTTGCTTGTCCCCAAGGAAGTTCCGCATATAAAAGGCAAGGTAGAATGGATTATAAGTAAAAAAAAATCTTTCAAAACATTTTTATGGTGTGCAACAATCATAGATCACTCTAAGAGAATACTTCATGGAATTTAAAATCAAAATATGATCAAAACATTTTATAAATATAAAAAAGTTGTTCATCTTTGCATAAAATTATGGAATGCATAATAAGTCATAATTATCGATATTAATCATGCATAATCCAGTTTAAACCACTAAGTCAATCAACAAGCTCGAGGTCTCAAGGGCTTCCCTAAAAGAAAGGTCAAGAAACGTGTAGGGTAGGGATGTATGTAAGGTAATGTGGTGCTAGAATCCGGGAAAAGGATATACTTCACTTTCATTTTGACTTGCAACATCTTTCACCAATAAGCTTTGCTTATTTCACACTTTTTCTTTTTACTTTACTTTTTGGGATGCATGGACAGAGGTGCACAATAACCGAAGCCTAGAAAATCAGCAATCATCAATTTCTTGAGATGCATCAAACCCTTGATGCACATACCATGACCCGTTAGGAATATCGCTCAATCCGACTTTGGCAAGACACAAACACTCGGCTATGTGAATGGTGCCGAGTTACTCATCATCATGATTGACTTCCCCAAACCTATTTATTTCTTTCTAACACTTTCACTTCCAGCCAACTTCTCAACTTTAACTTCACTTGCTTCCAAATTCCCGGATAGGTAAAGGGAGGCAAAAAATGTATATGAGGGGCTAAGCATGATCAAGAAGAAGAAGAGAGAAGAATGAATTGCCTTGGTCTTTCCAGGAAGAGAGTGAGAGAACTTATCTTGCGGTGTCAACCTTCAAATTCAACATAATTTGGATAAAAACAAAGTATTAAACATGCCAAAAATTTCAAACAAAGCATTTAGCAACTTAACATATTATAAAACCTTTCAAGCACATAAAGATTTCAAAACCAGTCAGTAAGCAAGATCTTCACTGAGATCATATCCAGATAAGAAGCACAAAAATCGTTTCGAAAACTCTCAGTTAACCCACCTCGGTCGAGGTGTTCTTAGGTCAACCGAGGTGAAACACCTCGTTCGGCCAGAACTGCCCCGGTCGAGGTCAAAATTTTTTTTTTTTTCAAATCAGTTTTTTTTCAGTTTCGACGTTTTCTCAATCAAATAACCTGTATGTATGCATGCAGTCTCAGATAAACACATAGAAGCAGAATGAAGCATAAATATCATAGAAGGTCAAGTCATATATCCATGAGTCAAATAATACATAAATACCCCATACTTGGGACACACTGTCCCAGTGGGTCGAAATAAGTCTAAGGAAATAAAATACTCACCGGACATAAAGCTGAACTGCATCAAAATAAGAAAGAAAATCCTGCAGCTCTTAGTAGTCACGATCCGGTGGTGGTGGTCGTGGCACATATGGATACTGAGACGGGTCGAACGGGTAGCCCATGATGTGCTCAAACTGGATCTGGGCCATCATGTGCTGGTAATGCTGTCGCTCCTGCATCTCGCGGATATCCAGTGATAGAGCGGCATAAGAATCAATCATCTGATCCGTCAGATCATCGATCCGACGGTGAGCCTCTGGGTCTCTGTGTCGGCGTGCCCTACGCCTAGCAGGTCTCACTCGAGATGTGGCTGGTGCAGGCTCAGTATCATCATCATCATCAAGATCAATAACCGGCACACTCGTCCCGGCTGTATCCGTCCCTCTATCCATCAGGACTCCATCATCCCTGTCATCAGCAGTCTCCTCATCTACCTCCTCCTCCTCCTCAGCTTGTGCAGCTGCTGCCTCTCTATAATCCTCCATCAGTGGGGCCCAAGCAGTCTGCCAGTAATGAGGCTCATAAACTGTAAACTAGGCTGACCACCTGATCCCCTGCGGTGCAATCAACTCTCATGGAATAGCCACATATGGTGTAGTCAGTCCTCGGGGAACCAGAATCCGCCGAGTAATCATCTCCTGCAGCCCTAGCGGCTTGGCAGCCGCCACCATAGTGCAAGCGCTGAGATCCATATCCTGATAGCTGGCGATGTGGGTCACAATCCCTCCGCAGCAAATGTCCCCCTTTGCCTTGGCCTTGATCTTGTGCAGGTCCTCTGCCAACATCAAGCCAAAGTCGGGGATCCCTCCAGTCACCATGCAGTATAGGCTAAAAAGCTCCCCCTGTCGGACCTTCTGGGGCATCTCAATACGCGCCAGAAGCGTCTCACTGAAGATACGGTGAGCTAACCTAAAAGCTAAGTGAAAAATAACCTTCTCCCTGGAGTCTCCAGGGCGCCACGTGTTTGCGTGCTCTACCACGTGAGCAATCTGTCCCCAAAACTCTCTAGCTACGGTCCGGGAAGGAAAATCTACAACAGTCGGGGCTGGGAAACCAAAAATGTCCCTCCAGTACTCTAATGGAACTATGAAGTTCCGGTTCATCAACCGGTACTTCACAGAACACTCTGTGGGGAGGTAGGTGAAGGAGCTAATAAACTCTAAGGTGGGCTCCAAATAGGCAGGTGCGCGGATCTCAGTAAACTGATCCAATCCTACCCTCGATATCATACGTCTAAGGTCTCCTTCCACATGGAGACAATCAAAGGCTGACACGTCCAGGAAGCGAGGTGCTATCACTGGACGGGCTGCTACACGGTCGTAATCGACTCGGTGTCGCTCGTGGATCACCGGTCGATAGGGTCTGGAAGAAGAGGAAGAAGGAGAAGGGGAGGATCTATCCCTAATGGCAAGACGTCGGTCATAACTCATTTTCAAACGCTCTCTGTCAGATCACCTCGGTTGGTTTGACAACACTGAAGAACACCTCGGCCGAGGCACAGCACGTCTGGACCGAGGCGAAGAACTGCGCGATCTAATTTCCTCAAAAATCCAGTTCTTTTCCCCCAAAATCACTACAGCTGGTTCCTATGGGGTACTTAATTTATTTCTCAGCAAATGTGGGGCAATCCAAGCCCAAATCGAAGCAAAAACAGCGAGGTTAGGGTTTTGTTCTCTTTTTACCTCGTTCGGCCGTTTCGGTTCGATTTCTTCACTGATCGACGTTGCACTGGGATCCTCTACGCTTTAATCGCAGTTTGGAAGCGAAAATATTCAAAAATGAGCAAGAATCGAGGAGCGAGGTGAAATGGAGCGCCACGGTCGAGGGGGTAGGTAAAGAGAAGAAAAAGAATTTTTTCCCCTTTTTATACCCTTTCTGGAACTGCTGTCACCTCAGTCGAGGTGGTATCGACTGGACCGAGGTGGTTCTTCAGAAACCCTAGTCGCCTCGGTTGCTCAAGAATCATCTCGGTCGAGGTGCTCTGACAGCAACCGAGATGTGCCTCAGTCAAACTTCATCTTCTCAAATTCTTGAACTTCTGTCCTTCCAGTTATGCTCCTAGTTTGTACTCCTTCCTTAGATGTCACCTGTTGTCTGTCAAGAACGCCAAAAACAAAACAAAGCAATGCAAAAGCAAAACTATCTAAGCTAGACTAGAAAAAGGAAAAAGAAAGCAATACCTTGGGTTGCCTCCCAAGAAGAGCTTGGTTTAAGGTCGCTAGTTGGACCATAATGCGTCTCAAACGTGATGGGAGGTGCCCTCACCCCATACTTCACCTCCATCGTGGGGTGAAGTAAGTAAGTCTATCAAACGCTCCAACAAGTGTAAGTGCTCATCGGGGAATGAATCGTCTATGGGTGGGTCGTCCTTCTCGCGTGAAGATGCAGGTAGCCGGCTGAGGTGATCCGCAACAGAATTCTCGGATCCCTTCTTATCGCGGATCTCTAAGTCAAACTCTTGAAGTAAGAGAATCCATCGAATAAGGCGTGGCTTGGCATCTTTCTTAGCCAGCAAGTAACGGATGGCTGCATGGTCGGTGTAGACAATGACTTTTGCCCCTACTAAGTAGGAACGAAACTTCTCGAAAGCATATATAACCGCCAATAACTCCTTCTCGGTGGTAGCGTAGTTGCGTTGTGCTACATCTAGCGTCTTGCTAGCATAGTAAATGGCGGTGGTCCGGCCATCTTTCTTCTGTCCAAGCACCGCTCCTACGGCTACATCACTAGCATCACACATGATCTCAAAGGGCAAGGTCCAATCCGGAGGTTGGATAATGGGAGCGGAGATCAACGCTTCCTTAATCTTGTAAAAAGCATCAAGACACTCCTGCGAAAACTCAAAAACAACATCTTTATTCAAGAGGTTAGTTAGAGGTTTAGAAATTTTGGAGAATTCCTTGATGAATCTCCTGTAGAAACCTGCATGCCCGAGAAAACTCCTCACACCTTTAACAGAACAAGGGGGAGGGAGTTTCTCAATAGTCTCGATCTTAGCGCGATCGACTTTAATGCCTCGATTAGAAACAAGGTGTCCTAGAACAATGCCTTCATTAACCATAAAATGACACTTCTCCCAGTTCAGAACAAGATTAGTGTCTTCACATCTTTTCAGCACTAGAGAAATGTTAGATAAGCAATCATCAAAAGAGGAACCATAGACTGAAAAATCATCCATAAATACCTCCATGATCTCCTCTATATACTCGGAAAAGATAGCCATCATGCATCGCTGGAAGGTAGCGGGTGCATTGCATAATCCAAACGACATCCTCCTATAAGCAAATGTCCCCCATGGACAAGTGAAGGTGGTCTTCTCCTGATCATCCGGATGGATAGGAATCTGGAAGAATCCACTGTAGCCGTCTAAATAGCAGAAGTGTGAATGCTGGGCCAACCGTTCGAGCATTTGTTCAATGAAGGGAAGCGGAAAATGGTCCTTCCGAGTGGCCGTGTTCAGCTTCCTATAATAAATGCAAACCCTCCAGCCCGTGACGGTCCTGGTTGGGATTAACTCGTTGTTCTTATTCGTCACAACGGTCAGCCCTCCTTTCTTCGGAACTACATGCACCGGGCTAACCCATTTGCTGTCCGAGATAGGATATATGATACCTGCATCCAACAACTTAAGAATTTCCTTCTTCACAACCTCTTTCATGATCGGATTTAACCGTCTTTGAGGTTCCCGTGAAGTCTTATGATCATCCTCCATTAGAATTCTATGCATGCAGAAAGATGGTTTAATGCCAATAAGATCATCTATAGTATAACCTAAAGCCTTTTGATGCTTTCTCAAGACATGCATTAGTTTAGACAATTCAGATTCGGAGAGGGAAGCGCTAACAATAACGGGATAAGTAGAATCCGGTCCAAGAAAGACATACCTCAAATGATTTGGGAGTTGTTTAAGCTCCACTACTAGGGGCGCTTTCTGAGGGGATCCTTGCTTCCTCCTTCCAGTGGAGTAGATCCAGAAACTGGACTTCCGGAAGTCTCAGTTGAAATCATCTTGCCATCGACCTCGGCCGAGGCGCAGAGGCGTTGACCGAGATGTTCTTCAGTCGCCTCGCTCAGTCCAGAAAGTGCCTCGGTCGAGGTACTGCAACTGAAACCGAAACTGGAGATCTTCGTCTCCTGGATTAGCTTCTCAGTCTTAGCTCCTGGATCTTCTTCCAGTGCTTTTAAGCTCCGTATATCTCCATCACAAGAAGCATCTATACCTTCCTCCATTAAACTGAAACTAATAACTCTTTCAAGTGGATCGTTAATAAGGATAGAGCTCACCAATTCCCTTGATTCTTCTTCATCGTAGATGTTGAAAATATCATCGCTTAGCTACTCTCGTTTCATGGCTGCAAGTAATGCGAACTCCACCTCATCGCCACCAATGTTGAATTTCAACTTGGCGTTCTTACAATCCACGTTGCAACCTGAAGTTTCTAGAAATGGCCTCCCGAGAATAATAGGAACAGGATAATCTGCGGGAATGTCAAGTACAACAAAGTCTATTGGCAAATAGAAGTTACCTAACTTGACCGAAACGTCTTCCAAAATGCCCACGGGATGGGTGATGGAGCGATCCGCCATGTATAATCGAATCTTGACCGGCTTGGGCTCTCCAAGTCCGATCTTCACACATAGATCCAGCGGAATGATGCTCACGCTGGCTCCTAGATCGTATAAGGCTTCACAAGTGACATCCCCAACTTGAATGGGAATGCAAAATGAGCCGGGATCTCTCAATTTAGGTGGCATCTTCTCCTTCATGATTTGAATAAGCTCCGAGGATTTAGATGTCATCCTTACTTCACCAAAATCTTCCAGTTTCCCTTTCCTTGATAGGATCTCCTTCAAGAACTTCCCATAGGCGGGCATTCCTAGAATAGCATCAAGGAAAGGAATGATAATGTGCAGTTTATTCATCAAGTCAAGGAACTTACCAAAGTGCTTGTCTAGATATGCTCTGGTCCTTGACTGGGGGATGGAAGTGGTGGTTTGTATGCAGGAGGTGGAACATAAACTTTAGTTTTCCCCTCCTCTTTTTGTGGCTCCACCTCGGTTGGCATCTCGGTCGAAGTGTTCTTCGACTGCACTAGGACCGAGGTGGTCTTCGTCGGTACTGGCACCGACGGAGGCACTGGATCTGCAGTTTTCAGTCCACTCCTCGTAGTTATGGCCATGATTTGGCCCTTAGGGTTGCTTTCCGTCCTTGCTGGAAGCTTCCCTGGATCTCTTGGCGCTTCATTCGCCCTACTTGCAAGTTGTTGTTCAAAGGCCTTTTGGGCCTTCGAAAATGAAGTCATAGAAGTCTCCATAGCGCTAAGCTTGATCAAGATAGCCTCCAGCACTGCGTCTTTCTTTTCCGGCTGAGACGAACTTGATCCTTGCCCCTGGCTCTTTAATGGAGTAGAAGAAGAAGAAGGGGAAGAGAGGAAAGGATTAGAGGAATCGTTAGAATTGGAGTTAGAATGATTGTTACCAGAATTTTGGTTGTTCGCCCTCCAATTGTTGCTATTGGATCCTCTATTGTTGTTGTTGTAGCTGTTGTTCCGGGAACCGTTGTTGTTGTTACGGTATCCATTGTTGTTATTCCTTTGTCCTTGATCTTCCTTCTTGGTTTGAGCAACCAAGAGTTCCTTCAATTGCTTCACGTCATTCTTCAAAGACGTGAGTTGATTGTTGTTGGGCTGAGTTTCTTGGAAGTTAACTCTTTTAACTCCACCTTCAGCTCCTTGATGGGTGTACTTCTCCATATGCAAAACTTGCTTCTCGATGAAGTCCCAAGCTTTGTCAATCGCCATGTCCATAAAGGTACCGGCGGAGAGTAGTTGGAGGTTGAACTGGGTGCTTCCGTCCAGTCCCTTGAAGTATATCTCCAATAACTCTATCTTTGGAATCCCATGATGTGGGCAATCTAAAAGAATGTCCTTGAACCTCTCCCATGAATTGGACAAGCTCTCCTTGTCCTTCATAATGAAAGCATTGATCTTCCCTCTCATTTCAGCGGTCTTTGAGGGGGGAAAGAATTTGGTCAAGAATTCCGTAGTCATCTCCTCCCATGTGCTGATTTTTCCTGGAGGAAGAGATTGATACCAAGTAAGAGCTCTATCTTTTAAAGAAAAGTAAAAAGGTCTTAGCTTGTAGTTGTATTTTCAATCCTTGAGGGTCTCAAGGTCTCCATCAAGATCTCATAATTTTGAAGATGTTGATGCGGTGATTCCTTCTCTAGCCCTCCGAACTGGCATTGGCGAATCATGGATAGAACTTGCGGTCGAAGTTCGTAGTCATGGTCCACTAGATCTCCTAGGTTAACTCCAGGACGCCTCAGTTGTTGATTGGGGTCTATCCTTTGACTTAGAGTTTGCGGGATTCTTGCAAAAAGAGCGCCTCGGATTGACATCCGAGGTGGAAGTACCTCGGCCGGGGCGTCAGGTACTGGAACCTGCCTCGGTCGAGGGTCAGCGACTGGGACCTGTATCGGTCCAACATCGGGAACTGGATCTTCCCTCGGTTGAATTTCATATTGGTCTCGTAAGGCTGCCATATCTGCTTCGATCGCCTCAGTCCTGGTGCGAGTTTCTTCTTTCTCTTGCCTTATCTCTTCCATGCTGAGGCATAGCTGCTCTAGCGCCTCTTTCAACTCGGCCTCAAGATCGCGATTGTCTTGGTTGGCCATCTTCGCTTCTCGTAAGCGTCGTTTGTATGTCTTTTCTGGTTCGGGATCGTAAGGAACGATTTCCTTCCCAGTGCGGGTTCTTCGCATAAACCTAAGAAAGAACCTGCAAAAGTCACTCAAGTAGAGTGGTTAGTAGACACGGGGCAAGTGCCCCAAAAGCAAACCGTAACCGGCTCGGTCTATACCAAGTCCCTGGCAACGGCGCCAAAAACTTGTTCGCTCCAAACGGTGTGTGCAAGCTTTATATTTATAACCCTAGACGTAAGCTTAAAACAAGGATGCAAACCCGCAGTGTACGGGTCAATCGTAGTAAAAAGCAAGGAATTCCAGGGGTCGATCACAGGGATTTAGTGAAACAAAGTCCAATTACGGTAAGCTTTAGCAATCACTAACCACAAAACAATTAAAACAATCAAAGCTGATAAAAGTCAATAAAGAAAATATGCAATTCTAGGGATTAAAGCATCTAGTTGTGGTTCCAACTCAAGATCTAAAGATAAGCGGACAAAGCTGAGATTTTTGCATAGGGAAGGTGTTACTAAGTGGAATAGATCACCGGGTAAGTCTCACTACTCACTAATACCAAACCGTAACTCCTATTACCGGGTAAGTCTCAAGGAATTAAGGAAAAGAATTATAACCTCAAACTAACGCACCAACTAAGGGAATAGAATCAACCTTTACCGGGTAAGTCTCAGGCTAACTCACAAAGATGGAATGAAAGCACACTCAAACCCCAATAAAGGATAAACCTTTATTACCTACACTTATGATCTTAGGTAAACAAACTAAGGAATTACCGGGTAAGTCTTATCCTAGGCTTGCATTGGACCAGGAAAGGTGTAATAAGAATAGGATTTGGCAAACTCTAACACTTAACTCTCAGTTTCGGATCAGATGAGTCACCTCGGTCAGCCAAATTCCACCCCGGCCGAGATGTTCATCGACTGAGCGAGATGCTTAGGGTTAAGGTTAAAGACTCGAACTTTCAGGGTCCTACTGTGATTAAGATCATTCTATCATTGTTTTTCCCACAATCTTCAGCCAATCACCCTAGAATTACACAAAGAGATTAGCCACTCATCATCATTAAAGTAATAATCAAATATATGGGAAGAAAGAGAATAATTGAACAAGAAAACCTTAAGAGAAAGGCTTCAATAACTGAATCAATTATCAAACAACAAGCGTTCCTTGGATAGAAATCCAACAAGACAAACAACAAGGAAGGGAATCTAAGATAATCTTACAAAGACCCTTCAAAAGCTATAATAGCTATAGACTTTCTTCCTTCAACCTTCAAAAGCTATAATAGCTATAGACTTTCTTCCTTCAACCTTGAAAAAGGTTCTTCAAATCTCCCAACTGGAGTATGGCTGCTGCGGTGTATAAGGTGTAAGCGAGGTGATAGCGGGTGTATGCAGGATGTATAGCGTGCTATGCGGGATACGGATTTGTGGAAAATCCAACCCTTTTTATAGGAAAAATACCCTCCAAAGATAAGATATCTTAGAAAGATCTCTTCCCATAAAAATAGGTAAAATATATGATCTAGCATATCTTCTTCCTTCCAAGAGCCAAGCCCAAAAATATAAGATCCTCTTTCCAAAGATAAAAGATCTCAGCCAAGAATAAAATATTCTCGCCGCGTCCCAGGTGTTCGCCTCGGTCGAGTCGACTTCTCTAGATCACCTCGGTTGAGATGACTTTGTAGTCAACCGAGGTGAGTCACAACTGAATGTGAAATCTCTCAAATCTAGTCCAAAGTGAATCTTTAATCCATGGCTATGCTTTCCTGGATGTTTCCTTATGTTCCTGAATGTAGCTCCGATGACTCCATAGCTCCTTTTGCTCCTTTTTGATGCAAAACGTGCCATTTTACCTACGATTATAACAAAACTAGCTGTAGACCTCGATTCCCGCAAAGGTAGATGAAATGGTAATATAATCACATAATATACATACAAACATGCAGATTATTGAAGATAAAACGTCCAAACAAACCTCAAAATATAGACTATAATTCATGCTATCAGTAGACAAGGTCATAGAGCTGCCTTCTGCAGGCAGTGTGGAGTTGTATCAGAGCAAGGTTCTTCTCCTTCCAATGTGACGGGAGGTGGACAGAGGACACCTCAACAACAGACACAAAGACATCAAAGAGTCCCAGATTGTCCTTCTACTAAGGGATCTTCTTTCGGGCCGAGTAGAGGTAGAGGTCGTGCTGGGAGTACCATTGACACCAGAGGAGCTCACAGTAGAGCCTTTGAGCTTAGGAGTACAGAGGAGCCGCCTGCACCGGCTACTACATGTACCATTCTACTTCATGGCTTACTTGTTAGAGTTTTATTTGATACGGGTGCTACGCATTCTTTTATTTTTGATGTATGTGTTGAGTGTCTCAGTTTAGCTACTATAGAGGGGATGCCCTTTACTATAGGGTTACCTGATGATACTAGGGTCAGAGGTACCCGTGAGATACGTAGTTGTTCCCTTTGCTTAAGGACTTGTGTGTTGCTTGTTGACTTCTTAGTCATGCCATAGATGCATGAAGAGGTCATATTAGGTATGTATTGGATGCGTAGACACCGTGCAATATTAGTCGCTGGTAGGAGGAGTGTGACATTCTCTACCGAGGTAGGTCAGATAGAGGTCTTCAAAGTTTGGGCCCTTGGGAAGACAGGTCCTGTCAATAGTGTCGTACGAGTAGCTAGACTGATAGCACATGGATGTGATGCCTTCTGGTGCTATGCCATGAAGGATGGAGAGAGTCCAGCATTGGAGGACATACTAGTGGTCAGCGAGTTTGCAGACATGTTTGCTGAGTCGTCGAGCTTGCTTCCTCAAAGGAGTGTGGATTTCAGTATCGAGTTGGAGCCTAGTACGAGACCCATCTCGAAGACCCCGTATCGTATGTCGCATGCCGAGATGTTGGAGCTAAAGAAGAAACTCGAGGAGTTGGCTGAGAAGGGCTTCATCCGCCCAAGTATATCCCCCTGGGCAGCACCTATCCTCTCCATACGTAAGAAGGACGGATCGTTGAGACTGCGTATCGATTACAAAGAGGTGAAAAAGGTGACAG
This sequence comes from Fagopyrum homotropicum, assembly GCA_033239125.1. Classification (NCBI taxonomy): domain Eukaryota; kingdom Viridiplantae; phylum Streptophyta; class Magnoliopsida; order Caryophyllales; family Polygonaceae; genus Fagopyrum; species Fagopyrum homotropicum. The sequence goes on from BSWB01000003.1 coordinate 33,256,690, forward strand.
TCAAGAAAAAGTATCCACTGCATCGTATTAATGATCTACTTGATCAGCTTCAGGGAGTGAAAGTATTCTCCCGGATTGATTTACGCTCATGATATCACCAATTTAGGGTGAGGGAGCAAGATGTGCACAAGATGGCATTTCGTACCCGTTATGGACACTACGAGTTTATAGTAATGTTATTTGGGCTAACGAATGCCCCAACAGTCTTCATGGAGTTGATGAACAGTATTTTCATCGACTTCTTTGATCAGTTTGTAGTGGTCTTCATTGATTACATTCTGGTATACTCTCGTAGCAGAGAGGAGCATGCCCGTCATCTGAGGACAATTTTGCAGATTCTGAGGGATAGAGATATGTATGCTAAGCTTTATAAGTGTGAGTTCTGGATGTCAGAGGTAGCCTTTTTTAGGAAATATTGTCTCTGCTAGTGGGATCATGGTTGATTAGGCGAAGATCGAGTCTGTTGCTGCATGGACGACACCGACGAACTTCAAGGAAGTGCGTAGCTTTCTTGCCCTAGCAGGTTATTACCGACACTATGTGGAGGGATTTTCTGTGATTGCCCAAACACTTACGAGTCTTTTGAGGAAGACAACCCAATTTGCATGGACTGATGAGTGTGCCCATAGATTTGAGGAGTTGAAGAGGCATTTGACTTCTGCTCCTATCTTGGCACATTCAGAGGGTTCTAAGTATTTTGTGGTTTACAGTGATGCATCCAAGTTAGGCTTGGGATGTGTATTGATGCAGAGGGGCAGAGTGACTGCATATGCGTCTCTAGAGTTGGAGACGTATGAGGAGAACTAGCCGACTAATGATCTGGCGTTAGCAGTAGTAGTTCATGTTTTGAACATCTAGAGACATTACGTGTATGGTGTCACGTGTCACATCATCACAAACCATAAGAGTCTGAAGTATGTTTTTACGCAGCGGGAGTTGAATAACCGCCAGGGTCGATGGCTCGAGTTGATCGAGGACTGTGACCTTCAGATTCAATATCATCCACGAAAGGCGAACATTGTCACCGACGCCCTGAGTAGGATGACGGCTCGAGAGAAGTCGATTGCGAGACTAACTGTTCAGCCTCAGCCCTAGAGGGATCTAGATTGGCTACATACGGACATCCAGTTTCATGATGAAGATGCTAAGTTGTATGCTTTAGAGGTTGTACCTGGTCTGTTAGATGAGATCCAGCAGAAGCAGGGAACCTACCCGACCTTGACGAGGGTTAGAGAGCGTATATCTCGTGGAGAGGCACCACAATTCTGCATAGGAGCCGACAGAGTGATAAGATGCCATGACCGCGTTTGTGTACCTGTTGATGAAGAGATGTGACAAAGGATCTTACAAGAGGCTCACTGTACACCTTACTCAGTGAATCCAAGTACGAGTAAGATGTACCATGATATGAGACGCTCATATTGGTGGGGAGGGCTGAAGTCCAATGTAGCCAGATTTGTGGCACAGTGTGCGATTTGTCACCAGGTCAAGATATAGCATTATACACATGGAGGTGAGCTCCATCCACTACCAGTACCACAGTGGAAGTGAGAGGACGTCTCCATGGACTTTGTGACCGGATTAAGGCCCAGTAGAAGTTTTGATGCTATTTGGGTTGTTGTTGACAGATTAACAAAGATGGAACGTTTCATTCCTATCAGAGAGACATGGCTAGTGAGCAGATTGATTGAGGAGTACACTAGACAGATAGTGAGACTCCATGGTGTACCTAGGACGATCGTCTCTAATAAAGATGGACGGTTTACCTCGAGATTTTAGCAGCAGATTCAGACTGCTTTGGGGAAGAGTCTACACTTCACGACTGTGTTTCACCCCCAAACAGATAGTCAGTCAGAGAGGACCATCCAGACCTTTGAGGATATGCTGCGAGCTTGTGTGTTGGATTGGGGACAAGGATGGTCTGATTACCTCCCATTGGTTGAGTTCTCATACAACAACAACTAGTATGCATCAATTGGGATGGCTCCTTGTGAAGCACTGTATGGACATAGGTGCCGTACACCTTTATGTTAGGATGAGCCTAGCAGTATTAGTGGGATAGCGCCATAGCAGATTCAGGATGATATGACTCGAATAGTACTGATTAGAGAGGATGTTGGCTGCACAAAGTCGCTAGAAGTCATATGTAGACAAGAGGCGTCAACCTCATGAGTTCATAGTGGGAGCTCAAGTCTGGTTGAGAGTATCTCCAACGCGAGGCTTCAGACGTTTTGGCATAAAGGAGAAGTTGAGTCCCTGATATGTCAGTTCTTTCAAGATATTGGATAATGTTAGGAGGGAAGCGTACAGATTAGCTTTGCCTCCGAGGTTAGAGGGTGTTCACCCTGTGTTCCATGCATCTTAGCTGACGGAGTATATACTAGATCTGAGGCACATTATGAGTTATGATGACTTGGTGGTTGAGCTATGCCACATCTTTTCTGTGCATCCTATTGCAGTCCTAGAGCGAGGTGTGTGACACTTGCGTTCGAAGGACATTTCTATGTTGAGGATACAGTGGTCGAGACGAGGACCTGAGGAGGCTACATGGGAGATTGAGGATAGTATCTTGAGGAACTATCCAGACTTTTATGCTGAGATAGATGCACCTAGGGTTGATGAATAAATCTTACTGCTATCTTGGTGAGTATGTGATTATATGCTTATGTGCTTACATGCCTTGATGTGTTTATTCCATGCTAGCCATGATGAGATTTATGATCTTATTAGATCTTGATATGCTAGTCTGATATATGATTACAATTGGAGATGGTTCTCTCCTCCATGCTATCTGAGTGCGATTAGGATTCAGCTGAAGATGGTTCTTTCCTCCATGATACCTTGATGGACATAGTTCATTGGTGATGTTATTCCTCCATGAGTTGTATATGAGTATGATTTAGCTAGAGATGTGCTTCCTCTATGCCTTTGGATAGCGTTATGGCCCTGTTTTCTAGAGTTGATGATTCCCCCATGCTGGTGTTTGAGGTTTATAGATTGATATAGGTTGTGACCTGTTGAATGGATATGTGATACCTCCAATAGAGAGAGAGTTAAACCTCAGCTTATGGGTCCGAGAGGATTTGAAAATTTTCAAGTTTTGGGACGAAACTTGTTTTTAGGGGGGTGAGATGTAAGAGCCTTAGTTGTTGAGTTGCTAAGATTAGTGCTGAAGGCCGCCCCTGCGTGACCTAAAGGCCGTCCCTGCGTGACCTAAAGGCTGTCCCTGCGGTTTGCCTGGGGCGCACCTGCGCCTCACTGAGCCACCCATGTGGTTTAGGGTGTGCTGCAGCCGCCTTTGTTGACTCTTGACCCGTGCTTTACCCCTTTCGTTCCTTGATAAGCTTTCTTCTCTCTCCTTCCTAATGAGGGTTCCCCATTTACATCTTCATCTTCTTCCTCATGTCCTTCTTCTTATCTTCCTCCTTTGGATCTCTTCTTGATCTTTGTTGGAGTTTGTGTGAGTTTAAGAGCTTATGAGCTTGGGTTGTTGTGGTTGATGCTGCTGTGCTTGTGATTGGGCCAGCTTGGAGGTTATGGTGAGAGGTTTTGCCTCTGTATAGGTTCAGCTTGGTAAGTTTGTCTTCCATCTCTTCCTATCTTTTTTCTTTCTTGCTTCTTTCCTTCTTTCCTTCAATCCTAACTTAGGTTCAACACGTTTGATCTTGTGGCAGCCTTGATTGGCTTCAATTGTTATATCTATGTATGTATATGTATGTGTATGGCTGCTGGATGAAGAAGGACAAAAAAGATCGAGTGAAGAAGCAAAGGACAGCCGGAAGTGCACCTTCTGCACACCAGTCGCCCCTGCGCCCCTTTGGACCGCCCCAACGCCTTGTGTGATTGGCCACAACACCACCTCCTAGCCGCCCCTACGGCCACCTGCACCAGCTTTGCCTTGCTCTTGGTTCTGCAGGTGTGTCTTGCTTCTAGGCTTGCCTATGGATGGCATCGCCTCTTCATTTCCTAGTATGAGAGTGTAGTACCATGCTAGGGTTAGATGAGAGTGTTTGGATGATTGCTATGCCTTATACAGATTTTGAGGATTACTAGGTTGTGAGGCTTAGGTTAAGGATGATCCTATGGATCCCTTAGGTCTAGGTGTGACCCCTTTGATTGATAGGAGATTGATATATCTCCATGCCTTGTTATTGGGAAGTGTACCGTTTAGGATTGGAGGTTGATTGTGGTTAAGTGTTATACAAGATTGAGGTAGATTTGTAGGACTTTCTTAGCTACCATCCTTATAATGGGTGTTTTGCATGAGTGTTGTGTGTATTATATGTTTGCTATGTTACCATGTGATGTCGTTTATTACCGACCTATGTTTTATTTATAGCCCCATATGTGTGGTTGTGATAACTTTTCCCTTTTATCCCGTTGTCGAGTCTGGGAGGTTCTTTTACGTTAGGCCACCTAGTATACAGGAAGGTGCAATCCAATCCCATAGGGTACACAGGTTGTGTGACGGACACTACTTCCAGATGGCTAGCAGGCCCAGAGGCTTGGATGATACGTTCCTCGTGTCACATAGTTTCATCTATATATATATATATATATATACGATTTGAGTGAATGGATATTATATAAAGATAATAAATGGGTAAATGTGTGATAGCATGTGGATGTGTTTATCTTTCAAGAATGTGCTTGTGCTTATGCATTATCTTATATATGTATGGTTAGCTAATGGTTTTAAACCATGTTGTAGATGCCCTGTAGGATAGGCGTGCTACTGAGTAATCTACGGGGTGGCAGGCCGAGGACCTCTCGTACATAGGATGGTTGTGGCTTTTTGGGTTGTTTATGTTTCCCTCTTGGGTGAGGATGATGTTTTGTTTACCTCCTGCGTAAGGATGTTATTATATACTCGGATGTGATCTTGTTTACCCTTTTTGGTTGTACAGTCTATACAGCTTTATGTATTTGTTTTATATCTGTCAGAGCCATGTTGTAAGGTCCAGTGAACTTGTTTTCACGCTAGGGTCAGGATCTAGTGTGAGATCATAGCCCAATGTGACACTCCGAGTCCCGCAAATTTAGGGTGTTATAGGATAGACATCGTAATGTGTTAGATGTTGGTAGGAGGACCGTGACGGTCTCTATTGAGTCAAGTCAGATTGAGTTTTTTCGGGAGTTGGACCTTGGAAAGTCGGGTATGGTTATTAGCGCAGTACGAGCAGCGAGGCTGATAGCACATGGTTGTGGTGCCTTTTGGTGGTATGTCACCAACGAGAGCGAGAGTCCAACATTAGAGGACATCCCAGTGGTCTGCGAGTTTCTGGATGTGTTTTCCGAGTGTTCTCTCCATAAGGTGTGTGAGCAAATAAGATTTAAATTTATATTCAAGAACCAAGCCTAACGATAGTGAATCCGCAGTGTTCGAATCAATCATAGTATGGGCTGATATTCCGGAGTCGATCTCAGGGAATCGGTGAGAACAAAGCAGCAAAAGTAATCTAACTTGTGTAGTAAGAAAAGCAATGATCAATGTAAAGAATATAGAAGTAAGAATAACTAGGAATGCGGATTTTAAAGATACAAGGAGAGGGTCTAAGTTTAGAGCCGGATAGCAAAGGTAGGTATTGTAAGGTGAAGTTCCAACACCCTTTTATCTCTTCCAAAGGATTCTAATTAATGGATGTTGAGTCTCGTCAAGAAGAGGTTCTAAGGATAGGATTATACTCTCAATACCAAACACCAAACCCAAGGAAGTTGAAAGAAACACAAAAGTAAAGGCTTTGGGACTCTCCACCTTAATAGAGGGTTTTGAATCCTGTATTACCTAGAACTCATAAACACGCATAACCAAGCAAGGCTAAGGGTTAGAAAGGGTTAACAAGGGTAGGATTTAGGCAATATTCAACTTTGGATAAAGGGAAAAGCGAAACGTGCAAAAAAGGGGAAACTACGGGCATATCTTGGGAAACCACGGTCGTGGTTCTTGAAGAACATGCCGTGGAAAACGTCGTTCGAGGGTTTCGTCTTACAACTCTTAGGGTCCAATCTGTAAAGCCTCAGTCTATCATCATCTATACCACAACCATCAACCCTTCACCCTATAATCGCAGGGGGTTTATCCAACAATCATCATATTCAATTCATTATCAAGAAAGAGAATCAACAATAACATGCAACCAACAAGAACACAAAGATGAATAATGATGAAATCAATAATCAACCATAAAAAATCAATAACTGAATCAAACAACGTATGATCCCAGAGTATGTGGTCTCAAAGACAATAATCAAAACCTAAGAAATATCTCACAAAGTCTCCATGGCGGGATAAAGAAAGCTCTTCAATCTCTCCCGATGGTGAAGCAATTAAATCTCGAACGTGACAAATCCGATGTCCGGAAGTGAATCCAAATGTGTGATGTATAAGCCGTCCTCAAAAAATGCAGGGGTCGACCTTCTTTTATAAGATAAAATTAGGTCTGCACGCTTTCTCCTTTCTTGTTGACGTGGCAATAACGGAACGGTCTTTTTCGAAGAAAACCACGGCCGTGGTTTACCCCGTGATGACTCTCGACCTCCTTTGCACGTACGAAATTCAAAGAAATACCTAAACCCCGGCCGTGGAACTTCCTTCTTGGCCGTGGTTCTTCCTTTTCGATGCTTTTCTCCTTTGCTTCACTTCATACTCCTTCCTATGATTCTCAAATGCTCCCTAATGAACTCCACATAGTCCAATACTCTCCAAATGCTTCCTTTCCACTCCAATTCAGCGCCAATTCACCCAAAATCACAACAAAGTTTGTGTAGATTTCGATTCCAAGATAATAGGTGAATGTGCTCAATAAGTGCTATGAATATATGTCCATGTGCTCAAAATAAAGGAAAAAACTACCTATATGCACATCTAAACTACGTCATATTTCATGCTATCAAAATACCTCATACTTGCCTCTTGCTTGTCCCTAAGCAAGGTTCAAATTTAGAATACAAAGATGTTTGAAATAGGAATGCAAAGACTAGGAAAAACACAATATTTTTGGATTCGTGCTTCTATTCATAGATCACTCTCTACACTTGTTCATAGTTTTCGGAAAACCATTATGCGAGCAAAAAGACTCATGCCTTGAAAAGAATAATCACATCTTGCAAAAGCTTTCAAAACAAGCATCATAACGTGAAGCAAAATCAAAATCAATCATGGAAAAAATCCAATTTGGAAAACAAAGCCAAATAACAATCTCAAATATCTTAAGGTATTTAAAATGAACATCAACAAACGTGTTAGGGTGGGATATGTATAGGATATGTGGTGAAAAATCCGGGAAAGAGGACAATAACATCAAAAACTTTTTAAGTACACTTCAACAAACACCAATGAGAGAATTACTCTTCTTTTTTAGAACAACTTTTTTTACTATATTTTTTGAGACCAAAGATAGAGGTGCACAATAACCGAAGCCTATGAAATCAACATTAACTCTATTTTTTGAGTTGCCTCAAACCGTGATGCACATATAATGACTCGTTAGGAATATCGCTCAATCCGACTTTGGCAAGACACAAACACCCGGCTATGTGAATGGTGCTGAGTTACTCATCATCATGATTGACTTCCCCAAACCTATTTTCTAACACATTCACCACTTTCAACTTCAACTTCACAACTTTTGCACAATTGCATCCTAATTCCCAGATAGGTAATAAGGGGAAAAATATATAAATACGTGAGGAGATAAAAGGTGATCAAGAAAACGAAAGTAATAAAAATCGGAATGTCTTAATCATATCAATAAGAAGTGTAAGAACTAATAAGCGGTTTCAACCTACAATTTCTCAACATGACTTAGATTAATTTCCAAATTATAAAACATGCAAGGAAATTCAGCAAAATATTCAAATCCTTTACAATTCACTATTCCATTTAAACACATAAAAATCATCAAAAATCCAATCCACAAGTAGTTTTCTTCATTGAGGTAATCTCCATTTAAACACATAAAGTATCAAGAGTTATTACACACCAAGGTATTTCATTCACCCCATAATTTAACTACACGTTGTTCCCAACGTGCAAACAAAGCTAAGAAAATTACAAAAACTCACAATTTTTTATAAAGATGATAAGGGAGAGAAACGTCACCAACCGAGTGGTGGTGGGAATAGATGCCATGAGGGGTCATATGCGCGGCCAAACTGAGCATGTAGAGGTCCCGCATCATCGGTTGACTATCCTCCACGATGCCAAAACGGTTGTCCTTGTTGTCCATCCGTGACTGAAGTCCAGAAAGCCATGGAGGCGTCTCGTTGAACCAAGTGGGGCGCTTGGACGTGCTAGCGCGGCGCTGGGAAGGACTGAGGGAGACTTTGACAACTTTCCGGAGACTTTGAAAGCTTTCTCTCCCATGGATGGGATCTCAGCTAGCGGCTCCAAAGAGCTGCCAAAGTCTCCCTCAACTCTGTACTCACTAGGACCAGTATCTGTCCCAGTGTCCCTGTCCTCCTCACCATGTCCTCCTACCTTCTCAGAATCGGCATCATCCTCATCAACCTCTAGACCTCCATTCTCAGCGTGCATCTGCTCGAACGTCAACTTATAGTTGTGAGGGTTCCGAATGGAGTATTCCGACCTCCATGAGATCCCTCTGCCACCTTTGCCCTCCAGGGCATAGCAGCATGCGGTGGACATCTATGACGGGGAATCAAAATACCCCTATGGATGAATCTCTCAAGACCAAGAGGTCTAGCCTCCGCGGCTAGTTCACAAGCAGAAAAATCAACGTACAAGTGACGAGCAATATGAGTCACTATCCTTCCCATACAAATATCTCCCCTAGGGTTGTTCTTAATCTTCCTCAAGCTATCAACAAGCAATGTGGCACAGTCAGGAGTGACGCCGGTAGCTATGCAGTACAAAATGAAAAGCTCATCAGCCTTAAGCCGTTGTGGCACCTCGGTCCTAGGAAACAAACATTCGGACATAATCCGATGTGCAAGCTTGAAGGACGGGTTGTAGATCAAGCTTTCCTTAGAATCGGCCTGGTGCCATCTATCTACAGAACAAACTACCACAACTATGCTCTCCAAAAAAGCACTAGGCCTTGTGGTCCTAGGGAAGGTCCCATGAACGGTATCTCCAAACCCAAAACACTGAGAAAACCCCCCAATCGACAAATTATAATTCCGCTTCATAAACCGAGTAGTGGTGGGAATGGATGCCATAAGGGGTCATATGCGCGGCCAAACTGAGCATGGTAAAGGTCCCACATCATCGGCTGGCCATGCTCCACGGTGCCGAGACGGTTGTCCATGCTGTCCATCCGTGACTGAAGTCCCGAAAGCCATGGAGGCGTCTCGTCGAACCAGTTGGGGCGCTTGGACGTGCTAACGCGGCGCTGGAAAGGACTGATGGAGACTTTGGCAACTTTCCGGAGACCTTGGCAGCTTGCTCTCCCATAGATGGGAACTAAGGTGGCGGCTCCGGAAAGCTGCCGAAGTCTCTCTCAACTGTGTACTCACTTGGACCGGTATCCGTCCCAGTGTCCATGTCCTCCGGACCATGTCCTCCTACCACCTCAGCAGCGGCATCATCCTCATCAACATCTAGAACTCTCATCTCAGCGTGCATCAGCACGAACATCAACTTCCAGTTGTGAGGGTTCCGAATGGAGTATTCCGACCTCCATGGTATCCCTATCCCGTGTTTTCCTCCCAGGGCATAGCAGCATGCGGTGGACGTCTATGACGGGGAATCAAAATACCCCTATGGATGAATCTCTCAAGACCAAGAGGTCTAGCCTCCGCGGCTAGTTCACAGGCTGAAAAATCAACGTACAAGTGACGAGCAATATGAGCCACTATCCCTCCCACACAAATATCTCCCCTAGCTTTGTTCTTAATCTTCCTCAAGCTATCAGCAAGCAATATGGCACAGTCAGGAGTGGCGCCGGTAGCTATGCAGAACAAAATGAAAAGCTCAGTAGTCTTAAGCCATTGTGGCGTCTCGAACCTAGGAAACAATCATTCGTTCATAATCCGATGCACAAGCTTGAAGGACGGGTTGTAGATCATGATTTCCTTAGAACCGGCATGGTTCCATCTATCTGCAGAACAAACTACCATAGCTATGCTCTCCCAAAAAGCACTAGACCTTGTGGTCCTAGGGAAGGTCCCATGAACGGTATCTCCAAATCCAAAGCTCTTAGCAAACTTCCCAATGAAAAATTATAATTTCGGTTCATCATCTGGAACTTAACGGTTCTCTCCATAGCATCATGGTCAAAAGAGGTAAGAAACTCCATGATCAATTCCTCGTAGGCATGCTCTCTAATGCCTAAGAAGTCTCTAAGTCCAACATTGTCAATCATCATGTTTAGATTATCAAAAACATTCATACACTCGAGCTCCACAATCAGTAAGTACACAGGGGAAACGATGGTGTAACACCCCAAATCTGCGGGACTCGGGATGCAATGGGCGTAGACCTCACAGCGGGTTCCGACCCTTAGCCTAACAACAATTTCACCGGATCTTGCAACAAAGCACAAGTAAAGGCCAAAACCGAAATACATATTTATGGAAATGATATGATTCCTGGAAGAAAACAAACAAAGACTCCACCTGAGATACAACACCAAAGGCCAAACGCCATAAACACGACATAAGAAATACGATATACAATACACAAACATCGGTATAAAACCATTTACTAATAATCAAGCATTAGAATCAAGGTGATGGCACAAACACACGTAAGTCATCATACACACATAACAAACTCCAAAGAACACAAATCCGGTTTGTTATCTTTTTATTAAGTCATATCCCATTTTAATTCAACTTCTTTTCTGTCACGAGAATCTCCCGAAACTCGCCTCCATCCCTACTTACCGGCAATGAATGGTACTGATGCATCCGACCGTCTACCCGCACGGGCTAGCCTCCGAGAACCTCCTAGACTCTTGCAAGAGCTAGGAAGATGATGTCACCGCCCATTATCATAAACTCAACATAAGAAATACGGAACCCCTGTTGCCCATTCTTCCAGATCTCTCGGCCGCATTCCTAACCTGTAAGGCAACTACAACATCGGTATAAAACCGTTAGCCAATAATCAAGCATTAGAATCAAGGTGATGGCACAAACACACGTAAGTCATCATAAACACATAACAAACTCCAAAGCACACAAATCCGGTTTGTTATCTTTTTATTAAGTCATATCTCATTTTAATTCAACTACTTTTCGGACACGAGAATCTCCTGAAACTCGCCTCCGTCCCTACTTATTGGCAAGGAATGGTACTGATGCATCCAACCATCTACCCGCACGGGCTAGCCTCCGGGAACCTCCGAGACTCTCGCAAGAGTTAAGCAGATGATGAAACCGCCCATTATCATACACTTGGGCTAAAATAATTTAAATTCGGTGGTCCTATTACCGATTTAGTTGTTATAACATAAACAATAAAACGCACACCACCAAACACACATCGAAAACTAATACATAGAATACGAGTGATAACACGATTTATGACTTAGGTTTAGGCACTCATTTAGATATATTTTCCGCTCATTCATGCATGGTTTGCACTAGTTCGTGACGATTTGCACTCAATTCATATATTTTGTCGAGATAGACGTCTACACGGACTTTTGCATGCTTTGTAGGTATTTTAGGAGTTTTAGGAGCTTAATCGATACATTTGAGGATCGTTCCTCGAGATGACACACCTTCGGACTCATTGGGATGCAAGCTAGGGGGTAAGGAGGGCACATGGGACCTTGTTGGTGCATGCCATGCACCAAACTGAGGCTTGATGATCCAAAACAAGTTGAGGCACCAAAACCACGGCCACTGGGACTTCCACGGGCGTGGTTTTGGCCGTGGTTTTCCCTAGACAGCTATGACAGCTGTCCCACGATCTTCATGGCCGACTCTTGCAAATTTGGAGGATAAAAGGTGGTCCTGCAAGGCTGTTAGGGGAAGACCCCTCACTCCCATTCTCTCCCACACTCTCAACAACAATATTCTCTCATTTGGAAGATTGGATTGGAGCTACCATTGGAGAAGAAGAAAGATTTCCATTGGAGAAGAAGAAGAAGCACACTAGTTCATAGTTCCATAGTCTTTTTGAGTGATTTTGAGTGAGCTTTGTGAAACTTTTTGCAAGGGTTTGTAAGAAACGATTCGAACCTTCTTTTGAAGGGTTGTAAGTCCTTCTTGAACCTTGATTTAGCTTGTTTTACTTGTTTTATTTGCTTAATCCAACTTTCATTTCATCTTCTTGCCATGGATTCTATGATTTTATGCTTGTTGAGTTTGATTGTTAAGATGCATGTTGTAGGCTAAATAGATGCGATTCTAGGGTAAGGAAATAATGGTTATGGCTTGGACTATGATGGATGGACTTAGATATACCTTTGGATGATTCGTTTGCTTGAATCGAGCCACTGTTGGAAATCACGGTTCGTTCTTGCCAGTCCACGGCCGTGGAAGTGGATGAACAACCCGTGGTTTAGACTAACTCACTTGTTTTGATGAATCTAAGTGCTAGAATGTTAGATTGTTGAAATCCTAGTGTTTGTTGAGTTAAATCTATCCTAGGATAACCTAGTGTTAGCAACTAAGTGTTAGAAGAGACCTACCCGGTGATTCTTGATCTTAGATACTGAAGATGACGAATTCTAGGTGGTAGTGAGCCTCGCAAGCCGCTATTGGACCGAATGTGCTAGGATAAGTGTTTAGGACTTGCCTTCCCGAGACTTACCCGGTAAGGAGAGGCTAGATCCCTAGATAACCATCCGGTTTGTGTAGATATCCCTACCTTAGGCTCCTAGAGACTTACCCCGTGATAGGACCTTAGGTGCGGATTAGTGGATCATGAGACCTACCCGGTAATTGACCCCATTTGAGAAACATTCCTTCCCAACATACTATAGTTAACCCAAAGAATGACTAGATAGCTTGAGTCCTATGCCATAACCGGAATTCCCAACCCCTAGAATCCGCTTTTCTCTCTTTGATCTCATATCTAGTGTTTGTCTTGCTTGTTTGTGTTGATTTGCTAGATTGTTAGTTTGTTTTGCATTCTTATATTGTTGTGATTCTTGATTAATCACCACACAAAACCTAACCCAAAAATATTGAGATTTTCATTTATTTGTTTCTTTCATCTTTTCTTAGCCTAGATCGACACTATCCTTAATCACTATTTGACTCGATTTCACCTCAGTCTTTGTGTTCGACCTCGGAATTCTATCCCTACTAAAAAACGTCCCGTACACTGCGGGTTCGCTAGGAGTTAGGAGAAATATAACGAGTATAAATTTAAGGCTTTTTGCGTGTCACGTTCTTAGCGTAACAAGTTTTTGGCGCCGTTGCCGGGGACTAGGTCTAGATTGAGTCATTTTTGTGATTGTTTATAGTATAGATCTTTCTTGTTGCTTTTGATCTTGTTTGGTTTGTGTCTTTGCTTTTCAGGGTATCTCTCACTCTTTAGTTGTATGCGAAGATCTTGTGCCAAGGATTTAGCTCCATTCGATCCCGAACCGGAGAAAACCCTTAGATCTAGATCCAAGAGCATTAGAAAAGGAAAAGAGATGGCCAGAAGAGATCTCTAAGATGAGTTAGATGAAGCTTTAGAGCAAATTAGATTAAGAGATCAGCTCTTGGAGAATGAAAGGAGACTTGCCAATGAGAGGCAAGAAGCAACTAGGAGGGAGATTGAAGAGATTAGGCAAGCTCTTGTGGAAAGAGAGCTTAATTGTCAACAACCTCCACCTCCACCACAACCGCAGCCGGCGGCGATTAACATTCGGGTTGTGCTCATTGCTATTGAAGAGCCACAAACGTTAGGGCAACGTATGGATCTAGCACAAAGAGCACACCGTCCGGGTGTGAACTTAGGAGATCCCGCAACCCATGATTACGAGCTCCGCCCTCAAGTTCTACAAATGATCCGGCATAATCAATTTGGAGGGATAGAAGGAGAGTCTCCTCATCAACACTTGATGAACTATGAGATATTGATGGAGACTCTAAGACCGCCTAGATTGGAGAGCAACAACCATAAGCTTAGGGCTTTCTCCTTCTCACTTAAGGATAAAGCCTTGGCTTGGTATCAATCTATTCCACAAGGGCGAGTGAGTACTTGGGAGGAGATGACAACCGAGTTTTTGACAAAGTTCCTCCCACCTTCCAAGACTACCGAGTTAAGAGGGAAGATCAATGCCTTCATGATGAAGGATAGAGAAAGCTTATTCAAGTCTTGGGAGAGGTTCAAAGACCTTCTCCTAGATTGTCCACAACATGGTATACCGAAAATTGAGCTATTGGAAATCTACTTCAAGGGACTTGATGAAGATAGCCAATTCAAGCTTCAATCTCTTTCCGGTGGGACTTTCATGGAGAAGAATGTGGATGAAGCTTGGGAATTTGTAGAGAAACAAGCTTTGGTGATTGAGAAGTACTCCCATAGGAAGAGTGATGGGAGGAAAGCGGGAGCATATGAGGTGAGTGAAGTCACCATGAGTAACTTCAAGCTTGATGCAATCAACAATGAGCTGGAATCTTTGAGGGAATTGTGTGCTACAACTTTGAAGAATCAAGCAAGCCCTCAAGTGCAAGTGCAAGCAAACTTGTCTTCCAAGGAGGAAGATGTGAACTACATGTGAAGGGGCAATTACAACAACTATCAAGGCCCAAGAAACTTCAACAACAACTGGCAATTCAACAATTACCGGCCTAACCACAACCATCCCGGGTTTTCCTATTCTAACCCGGATGGAGCCTTGAACCCCCCCGCTTCCACAAGCGCAGCTCCACCACCAAAGACTTCACAAGAACCTCCACCCGGATTTACTCAACCTCCAAAGGATAGAACCGAGATGATGTTTGAGCAATTGCTTGGAAGGTTGAGTGGTCTTGAGAGGACGGTGACTTCCATTTCTAAGGCTCAAAAGGTGTTGGAAGCACAAGTGTTCCAAAAGGCGGGTGAAGCTCATAGAGATCCGGGAAAGCTTCCCGGAAGAACCGAAGATAACCCGAGAGGCCAAGTGTTGGCCATCACAACAAGGAGCGGGTTGAGCATGAAGGACCCCTTGCCTAAGGAGAATGCTAAGGGAAAGCAAGTAGTAGTGGAGGAAGAGCCATTGCAAGAAGAAGGAGGCAAGAGCAAGGATGATGAGCCAACATATGTGGCACCACCTCCATACAAGCCACCACTACCATTCCCACAATCACGAGCAAGAGCTCGCTTGGACAAGCACTTCGGTAAATTCCTTGAACTTATGTCTAAATTGCATATTAACATTCCGTTCATGGATGCTATTCTAGGTATGCCGGCATATGGCAAGTTCTTGAAGGAAATACTCTCCAACAAGAGGAAGTTGGAGTAGTATGGGGAAGTGAGGATGACAAAGAGGTCCTCGGAATTGATCCAAACCATGAAGGAGGAGATGCCTCCTAAGCTAAGAGATTTGGGTTCCTTTTGTGTGCCAATTGGAGTGGGAGAAGTGAAGTATGAAGCCCTATGTGATCTTGAGGCAAGTGTAATTATCCCGCTTGCACTTTGCAACAAGGTTGGGCTAGGAGAGCCAAGGCCGGTCAAGATGACCCTCTACATGGCGGACCGCTTAATCACTCATCCCGTAGGAATCTTAGAAGACATACCGGTGCAACTCGGGAAGTTCTATGTGCCCATAGACTTCGTTGTTTTGGACATCCCGGCGGACTATCCGGTTCCTATCATCTTGGAGAGACCTTTCCTAGCCACTTCCGGATGCTTGGTGGATTGTAAAAATGGAATTCTCTCCTTCAATATTGGAGAAGAGAATATCAAGTTCAAGCTGTCCACAATGATGAAGGGGCCAGCCCTTGGTGAAGATGTGTTCAACATTGTCGAGCAGGAGGAGTATAGAGAAGTTGTGAGCTCGCTCTTGATCAAGGACCCCTTGGAGAAGGTTCTTAGCTTAAGTTTGATGGAGGAAGGAGTAGAGGAGGCTTGCAATGAAGAAATCAAGGCTTTGGAATCATTGGAAAAGAAGACAAGAGTTGAATTTGAAGCACACGAAGATGTGCTGAATTTCTGCAAGAACCACGGCCAGGGACCAAGAACCACGCCCGTGGTTTCTCCCGTGGAACTCTCTGGAATGCTCAAAAAGGCTAGCTTTGCAAGTTCCACGGCCGTGGTTGTGCCAGAGCCCGTAATTTTGCCCGTGGTTTCTCCAGAAACTACATTGGTTGTTGATCAAGCTTCAAGGAGCTTTGGGGAGTCTTCCATGGCTATGGATTCATCTCAACCAACTTTGTATGGAGCGTCTCCACTCGATAAAGGTCCTCCTAAACTTGAACTCAAACCTCTCCCCTCTCATTTTAAGTATGCTTTTCTTGGTGAGAATTCTACATATCCGGTTATTGTGAATGCATGCTTGAATGATGATGAACTTGCTAGATTATTGCATGAGTTGAGATTGCATAGGAAAGCTATAGGCTATACCATTAATGATTTAGTTGGCGTTAAACCTTCTTTGTGCATGTATAAGATCTTAATGGAAGATAATCATAAACCTTCAATTGAACCTCAAAGAAGACTAAACCCTATCATGAAAGAAGTGGTGAAGAAAGAGATTCTTAAATTGCTAGATGCGGGAATCATTTTCCCGATTTCGGGTAGTAAGTGGGTTAGTCCTGTACATGTGGTTCCTAAGAAGGGTGGGATGACCGTAGTGACTAATGAGATTAGCTCAATATTCCCATTTTTGTTACTTAGATGGCTATAGTGGATTGTTCAAAATCCCTATTCACCCCGATGATCAAGAGAAAACCACATTCACATGTCATTGGGGTACTTTTGCATATAGGAGAATGCCATTTGGGTTGTGTAATGCACCCGCCACCTTTCAAAGGTGTATGATGGCTATCTTTTCTGAGTATATTGAGAATATCATGGAAGTGTCTATGGATGATTTCTCTGTTTATGGATCTTCCTTTGATGATTGTTTAGCTAACTTGTCCTTGGTGCTTAAGAGATGTGAGGAGACTAATCTAGTCTTGAATTGGGAGAAATACCACTTCATGGTAAGTGAAGGTATTGTGTTGGGACACTTGGTGTCCAACCGAGGCATTGAGGTTGATAGGGCCAAGATAGAAACCATAGAGAAGTTGCCACCACCTACCTCGGTGAAGGGGGTAAGGAGTTTTCTAGGGCACGCCGGTTTTTACCGGAGATTTATTAAAGATTTCTCTAAGATTTCTAAGCCTCTTACTAACCTACTAATGAAAGATGTTGAGTTTGTTTTCTCCAAGGATTGCATTGAGGCTTTTTGTAGGTTGAACAATGCTTTGATCTCCGCACCTATCATGCAACCTCCGGATTGGAGTTTACCGTTTGAGATCATGTGTGATGCAAGTGATGTAGCCGTTGGGGCTGTTTTGGGTCAAAGGAAAGATGGGCTTACACATGCCATTTATTATGCTAGCAAGACGCTAGATGATGCCCAACTCAATTATGCTACCACCGAGAAGGAGTTGCTAGCGGTTGTGTATGCATTTGAGAAGTTCCGCTCGTATCTTGTTGGAGCGAAGGTCATAGTGTATACGGATCATGTTGCGATCCGTTATCTCCTTACTAAGAAGGATGCCAAACCTCGGTTGATTAGGTGGATCCTTCTTCTTCAAGAGTTTGATTTGGAAATCCGAGACAGGAAGGGGTCCGAAAATTCTATGACGGACCACCTTAGTAGACTCCCACCATTGGAGATTGAGAGTGATGACATCCCAATTGATGACTCATTCCGGGATGAGCAATTGCAAATGGTGGAGGAGTGCTTATTTCAAGTGTCAAGGGGTAATGAGCCATGGTATGCCGACATTGTGAACTACCTTGTGTGTGAGGAGGTGCCACCCGGTTTATCCTATGCCCAAAGGAAGAAATTCTTCAAGGATGTGAGGCATTACTATTGGAGTGAACCACTTTTGTTCAAGAGAGGGCCGGATGGAGTATTTAGGAGATGCATACCGGAGGATGAGGTGGAGAGTGTGATCCGCCATTGTCATTCCTTGCCATGTGGAGGCCATGCTAGCTCGCACAAGACATGTGCTAAGGTGTTACAATCGGGTTTCTTTTGGCCAAGTTTGTTCAAGGATGTGTAGAATTTTGTGGTAGCTTGTGATGCTTGCCAAAGGACGGGCAACATCTCAAGGAGGAATGAGATGCCCTTGAACAACATACAAGAAGTAGAGATATTTGATGTGTGGGGTGTGGACTTCATGGGGCCATTCCCCTCTTCATGTGGCAACCTCTACATCCTATTGGCGGTGGACTATGTTTCGAGATGGGTAGAGGCAATCGCCTCTCCCACAAATGATGCCAAGGTTGTGGTGCGGCCCTTCAACCGAGTGATCTTCCCTAGGTTTGGAACACCAAGGGTGATCATAAGTGATGGAGGAAAGCACTTCACCAATAGGAACTTTGGGGCACTTTTGGCTAAGTATGGGGAGACTCATAAGGTGGCAACACCTTACCACCCCCAAACTAGTGGCCAAGTGGAGATCTCCAACCGGGAGATAAAGGGAATTCTTGAGAAGACGGTTTCAAGGACGAGAAAGGATTGGGCTATGAAGCTCGATGACGCTTTGTGCGCTTATAGAACCGCTTTCAAGACACCGATTGACACCACTCCCTACAAGCTAGTCTATGGCAAGTCTTGCCACCTTCCGGTAGAGATGGAGCATAGAGCGTATTGCACCATTACATGGCTGAATTTTTACCTCAAGGAGGCCGGAGAGAAAAGGTTGCTTGACATGAACGCTCTTGAGGAGATCCGGTTGGATGCCTATGAAAACGCCCGCATCTACAAGGAAAGGACCAAACGTTGGCATGACAAGCGTCTCATCCCGAAGGAGTTGAGTGAAGGCGACCTTGTCCTTCTCTTCAACTCAAGGCTGAGGCTCTTCCCCGGAAAGCTAAAGTCAAGATGGACGGGTCCTTATGTGGTGAAGAAGATATTTCCCCATGGAGCGGTCAAAATAGGAGGGGAGCATTGTGGAGATTTTAAGGTGAATAGGCACCGTTTGAAGAAGTATATCCCGGGAGCTCCGGTGGATATGATTGCCCCACTTCACCTTGAGTAGAACGCCCCCGAGTTTGGTCAAGCTAATGACCTTAAAGAAGCGCTTGGTGGGAGGCAACCCTTTGGTAGACATCTTTCCCTTTTTGTTTTGTTTTGTTTTTGATTTTTCTGTTTTTGTGTGTGTTTGGTGTGCTTTGTGTGTGTGCTAGAGTCTTGGTAGCATGGAAGCCTTGCATGACATGTGGATGATGATGATGAGCCCCTCATCAATTGTGGGTGGAGCGGACGCGGGACTTGGACGGCTAGTGGTGCCTAGCGCGGATCCCGACGCCATAACGAATACTTTGAGCTCTCTACCATCGTTGATAGGATCATCCGACATCACTTCACTTGAGTGATCCCAAATACCAAAGCAAACCATTTTTACATTGTGAGAACCCTCTTTCACTCTTCTTTACTTGAATACCACATTGGGGACAATGTGTTTCTAAGTATGGGGTGGGGTTTGCATGATCTTTTCCGTGATTAGCATCTAGGGTAGTTTCTTTTAGTCACATGCTTCATTATGTCTTGCATTGTACATAGATATTTCGAAAAATCCAAAAAAATCAGAAAATTTTAAAAAAATTTAGTGCTTCTAAGCTTGGGAATGACCCTTATGATGAAATTGTCTTGTGAATTGGCTATGGATTGCCCTATGTGTTGAATTGATGAATGCATATGTGGACTTGAAGTACTTATCTTGAATCCCATGAATGGATTGTGATCATGATGTTTGCCTTGATTGGATTGAGGATTGAAAGTGAAAATTACATGCTAGTTCTTGCACATCATCTAGGAGTGATTAAGGCAATTCATTTTTCTCTACTTCTCATCTTGATCATGTTGTTTGAACACCTCAATTGTTAAAAATTTGACCTCTTTTGACCCATCCGGGAATAGGAGCATGTTAGTGTGTTGAGTGTGTGAAAAACAAGTGTGGGGTGAAGTTGTTGATGAAATAATGTTATGATTGAAGTGCTGAATTTGTTGTGAAAGTGTAGACAAAAATATAGGTTTGGGGACGTTGGTTTAAATGACGAGTAACTCGGCACCATTCACATAATCGGGTGTTTTTGCCTTGCCAAAGTCAAATAAACCGATAGTCCTAACGAGCTTTGGTATGTGTGCCCGGTGTGGATGCACCTCGAAAAATAAAAAAGCCCGAGGACGGCTAATCACCAAGGTTTCGGCTTTTGTACACCAATGCCATTGTCTCAAAAATAAGTGAAAGAAAAAGAAAAGAAAAGAAAGAAAAGATGGAGAAAATATACACTTGTGGGAAGTTGATAAAAAATGTGAAGTTGTGAAGTTAGTTCCATTCCCGGATTAGCATCACATGACCTAGAAAAATTCCCACCTAATCACAACGTTTCTTAGCCTCTTATATCCTAAGCCCTTGTGACCTATTTGCATGTGTGTAAGACTTAGTGATCTAGATTGGATATGCTCATGATCATCTTGGCTTCTTACATTTTTACATTTCATGCATGCTTTTGAGTTAAGTATAATTGTCTTTCCGTGCCTTCATTTATTCGATGCATGATTGCTTGTCCATTGCAATGAAACATGACTATGAAGGTGATCCAATATTAGAAGCACAACTCCAAAAAGATTTTGTTGTTTTTCTGCATGCATAAATCATGTAATCTCTTAGTCTATAGTTAGGGACTTGCTCGGGGATGAGCAAACCTTAAGTATGGGGTATTTTTGATAACACGATTTTTGACTTAGGTTTAGGCACTCATTTAGATATATTTTCCGCTCATTCATGCATGGTTTGCACTAGTTCGTGACGATTTGCACTCAATTCATGTATTTTGTCGTGATAGACATCTACACGGACTTTTGCATGCTTTGTAGGTATTTTAGGAGTTTTAGGAGCTTAATCGATACATTTGAGGATCGTTCCTCGAGATGACAGACCTTCGGACTCATTGGGATGCAAGCTAGGGGCTAAGGAGGGCACATGGGACCTTGTTGGTGCATGCCATGCACCAAATTGAGGCTTGATGATCCAAAACAAGCTGAGGCTATCACTCTGTAATTAATTGCAGTAGAGGGAAGTTTTGCAAATTTATAATAGTTAGGTCAAAACTACTAATATAAAATATGGGTTACAGATTGCAATTATACTAAATGTTGAGAAACCAGATTTAATTAGGGCAAAGGATTCCTTTGAATCCTTAGCTTGGCGGCGGGGAGGAGCAGACACCGGGTTTGGCAAAGCGAGGGTGATCCAGTAGGACGAAGGTGAGGTAGGGTTTCTCCGTTGTGTGGCAGCAGTTGACTCCCTCAGTCCGGCGGTTACAAAGAAGAAGCAGGTTGAAGGGGAGGTCTCCTTCTGCGATGGTGTCGACGCCGTCTCACCCTAGCGGTTGTTGCGGAGATGGTTCTCCGGACAGACTCGACAAAAGAGAAGAGGGTGAATGGCGAGATGGAGATGAGTGTTGCTAGAAACGATGGAGGATCGAGAATGAGCTTGAGAGTCGTTGTAGAGAGAAATAACTGTTGAGGAGAAGACGGGAGATGAAGTGCCCCGGTGAGGGATACGAGCTGCGTGGGTGAGAATGGGAAACAAAGGAAGGGGGAGATCGTGAAGTAAATCTTGAATGGTTGGGAGGCTGAAAAGCCAGGAACGAGAGGTCGGGTGTGGTGCCAGCTAGGTGAGGGATCGAGCTAGGATGAGAATAGGGCTCATTGGTGCTCAGGGCTAGCATGGGCGGGACAAGCAACTAGACAAAGGCTAGATGACCACTGAAAGAAGGGCTGACTAGCGTGGGAGTAAAGAAAAGAAATTAGAAAAAGTAATAAAAAAAAACCGGAAATTGGAAAACAAAATAACTCAAGCAAAACCCTCTAAACGAACTTTTCGGATCGGAAACATTTCCGAAAATAATATACAGAATTATTTATACATATCAAATCAATAAAAATAATCATAAAGAAGATTTTTTAGCTATTAAAATTGTAATAAATATACGGAGAAATACATATCGAAAACACGCCTTAAAATTGGGGTGATTCACCAGATCCCCCTAAAAACAAGTGTTCTCGCGAAACTTGCTATATGCCGAAATTCTCGGTCCCTAAGGCCGAGGTATGAACTATCAACTAAGAAGGCTTAAACCTTCAAATCTATACACACTACTACTCGAACTATCACCGCAAGATATATCAGGTTATACAACACATTCCCGCTTAGGGCACAAACTATGCATAACATCACACATGCACATAACTCGACCAAGAGAAGAACAATATCTGACCCGACGATTCTATCGATGCTACTAGCTCAGCGTAAAACTCAACCAAGGATAATGTTCTCCGTCTTCTAGTTAGCCTCATCGGTTCCTCGTCTGCCACTAGAACCTCATGACAGACAACATGTCTCGCGTCATGTATGTAATATCTTGATTGATACACACTAAATACCAGGTGAACACCCTTTACTTTTGGGGGCAACACCAACTTGTAAGTCATTTTTCCAACTCGCATGAAGATCTCAAAAAGTTCCGATATATCGGAAACTCAACTTCCTTCTCGGGTCTTTCTCAATGCAACATTTACATTATGTTCCTATTTTCTTGTCTCTAACTAAGAAGATCGAACTTCGAATTTACACCGTTGGCTTTGTTTCTTGCCAAACCAAACTTTCATGTTACGCTTCCTCACTTCTTGCTGCAAGTTCCAAGTAATGATGTACTTTACTTGGCATTGCATCTATTAGCAAGACACGTATGCTTTTACTTTTACATCGTTCCTCAATACTCAGTCACCACCTTATCTTGGAGAATAACTTGTACACGTTCAAACCCATCATACCTCGAGGCAATGTAAAAATAGTTACACCAATGAAACTCCTCTTAACTTTGAACAGCTGTATTGTCAATTTTCATCCCATTTAAAAATTCATTGTCATTTGGGGTTTAGTCATAGATGGTGTTAGTTGGAGAATCTCTCTATAAATCCGGTAATGACTAGCAAATCCGAGAAAACTTATAACTTCTTTTACATCCTTCGGGGGTTGTCATCCGAAAAAACTTCTTTTACAACTTGTCATACAACTTCTCTCTTCTTCGATAGTAGACAAAAATATCTTATTCGGGCCATTAGTAAGCCCATATGGAATCACTACAACTCGTAGTGACCATGGTTTGTCCGGAATGCCGTGTTTGTAATATCCTAGTTTCGACTTCTCAATTGGTGACAATTAAACCTTAAATCAATTTTAGAAGAGACCACCGACCCTTGCAACCGGTTGAGTAGATCATCTATACGTAGTAAGAGGTACTTGTTCCTCATTGTTATCTTGTTCGGCTCATTTCAATCGATGTAAAAATGGAGATAACCGTCTCTCTTTTTGCAAATTGTTGTTCTCCATAACAACTTTAAATCAAGAGTTTAAGATAGATTTCAATATTAACTTCAAGTCAAGAGTTTCATATAGTATCCGGTGTTATCTATGGCAGTGCATTGGTTCTAATGAACCTTTATCAACAAGACCTTGCAATTGCTCCTTCAATTGCTTCCACAACTCATGTCTCTTCACAAGGTCACTGTATATGGGCCTTGGATGTCGGAGGTGCGCCAAGATAAACCTTAGTGGCAAAATTCCACATTTTTACATATTGGAATCCGTGATATCTTGGTTTTCGTCTTTCCTTCTTTCATTCCATAACATAAGACCGTCACAACCTTGTCTTAAAACTTGACAGGTGGTCATGATACTAATGATCTACCCCGATCTGTTGGGGTGAATTCATTTCAATACGCGTATTGTTCCATTTGTAGCTACAATGTCAACTATCCTCTTTCAATGATCCTTCATCTCCTGAACTCGAGGGACTTGCACGAGTCTTCTAACTCTTGAAGCCTTGGTGAAACAATATTTCAAATTAATCTCCCTTTTTACTTCGAAGGAATGGCAATAATAATATTTCTTGATCTCGCACATATGTTCAGTTACGAAGGTTTGAACTACAAGACTCAATCATGCCTTACAACAAATCGATCTTATCTTCTTCGCTTTTCCTGACATCCCAACATATGGGAGGAGCTCTTTGTATTCTACATAAGCTTTCACCAAAGACATTCTTTCCTTAAGTAGGCATAGAATTTTATACTTCATTTTCTTTTGTAACGTTAAACCGACTGTAGAGGATCTAACCTCAATCTTTCAAGTACTTCTTGTACATCTCATATCGAAAACAAACTTCAAAACTTCGGTTTTCTCTTACTCTTGTTGGTCACCTTAAGCATCTCTTGGTATTCAATGAACAATATTCACAATCGTACTAGTATGCCCCGTGGAAAAATGCTAGAAGAAATTATCCATCCAAAACCACTGAAATATCAAACTCATTACATCTCAAAGTACTATAATCATAAACTCAAAGCTTGTAGCGTTGCCCTAATCTAGGCCCTCCCCTTCACGCCATAGCCACCATGGCTCTTCCGTGTGAGTTTGAAACATCTGACTCAACTTTTTCTTACAAAAACATACCATCAATTTCATTAGTACAAACATACATTGCATCCTCTTTTTGTATTCCCATTTTATACAACAACAAATGAAGCCTCACTTTCCTCTTGGTTCTTCTAGTTCTATTCACCCTAATCAAACTTTAAAAGTTCTGAACCGTGACATTCTCCTATATGCCAATCCCATGACCTAAGAAGGTCGCATATGGTCATTACAAACACTCCCAGGGAGATAAGTTATAGTTATATGCTTGAAACCTTCAATGCTACTTGATTATAACATTCACACTTCCGTTGATATAACTCCTTATTGGTGACATTCAACCACCGGGAACATTCCAAGTTCTTGTTACCATTCCTATATGATCTCACGGCCTGATTACTCTTCCCTTCCACACTCATCCATAGACCACCCGCAAATGCGCGTTCTCGGCTGTCACCAATTAGCTTATAACTTACCTTCTCTAATTCCAATGACATACCATTCATCTATACTTCCATGTTACCATTATCATGAAAGTTACCCTCTCGGTGTATTCTACTTCAACTTTGCTAGCTCGATCTACACTCCACGCTTCCTTCTTCTTTTGAAAGGTACCACTCTCATAGGGTTAAGCACTCTTCCATGATGTTTTACAATGCACTTTGTTACGCTTAGGATGTGTGCATGCAAAAGCTTTAAATTTATAACTCGTTATATTTCTCCTAACTCCTAGCGAACCCGCAGTGTACGGGACGTTTTGTAGTAGGGATAGTATTCCGAGGTCGAACACAAAGACTGAGGTGAGATTGAATCGATTAGTGACTAAGTTTAGTGAAGATCTAGGCTAAGAAAAGAGAAAGAAATAAACAAATGAAAATCTCAATGTTTTTGGTTTGGTTTTAAGGTGATCAATCAAGGATCACAAATCATGCGGAATCAACAAACAACTAAGCTAACAACACGAATAAACAAGCAAACAAGAGATAGGCAATCAAAGAGAGAAAAGCGGATTCTAGGGGATTGGAAATTCCGGTTATCGCATAGGACTCAAGCTATCTAATCATTCCTTGGATCAACTATAGTATGTTGGGAGTGAGTGTTTCTATATTGGGATCAATCACCGGGTAGGTCTCATGGTCCGCTAGTCCGTCCCTAAGATCTCATCACCGGGTAAGTCTCAAAGAGTCTAAGGAATGGAATTCTACACAAACCGGATGATATTCTAGGGATCTAACCTCTCTTTACCGGGTAAGTCTCGGAAAGGCAAGTTTAAAACACCTATCCTAGCACACTCAGTCCAATAGCGGCTTATGAGGCTCACTAATACCTAAGGTTTGTCATCTTCGGTATCTAAGAGTAAGAATTACCGGGTAGGTCTCTTCTAACACTTAGTTGCTAACACTAGGTCACCCTAGGATAGTTTTAACTCAACAAACACTAGGATTATAACATCCTAACATTCTAGAACTTAGACTCATCTAATGAAACGAATCAGGCAAACCACGGGCTGTTCTACCACTTCCACGGCCGTGGACTGGCAAGAACAAACCGTGGACTCCAACAGTGGCTCGGTTCAAGTAGATGAATCATTCAAAGGCAAATCTAAGTACATCCTATCATAGTCCAGCCATAACCCTCCTTTCCTTACCCTAGAATCGCATCTATTTAGCCAACAACATACATCATCACAATCGAAATCATCAAGCATAAAATTATAACATCCATTTGCAACCACTTGAGAATCATCAGTTTTGGTGGCCTTTGCTTCCTCCCACTTGGAAACATAGTTCACCGCAAGTAATATATATGTGTGTCCCAAAGAAGTAGGAAATGGACCCATGAAATCTATCCCCCAAACATCAGATATTTCGCAAAATGTAAGAGAGGATTGGGGCATTTCATGTCTCCTAGAGATGTTACCTACTCTTTGGCACCTATCACACACTTTGCAAAATGCAAAAGTGTGTCTAAAAATGTGTGGCCAATAGAACCCCACAACCAAAACCATTCTTACAGTTTTGTTGGCCCCAAAATGCCCTCCACATGCTTCAGAATGACAGAATGTAAGGACAGATTGTACCTTATTGTCCGGGATGCAACGGCAGATTACTTGATCACTACAATGCTTCCAAAGGTAGGGATCGTCCCAAACGTAATGTCGAGCTTCGGCCTTCCCCTTCTCTCGTTGTGCCTTGGTGAAGTCTGGAGGTTACTCACTCCTAACCATGAAGTTTACAATGTCAGCAAACCTGGGCTTAAAAGATTGAAGTTTAAGACAAACTTCTATCAACATTTCCGCAGAGGCGCCTAGTTCGAGCCGCAGGGGCGGGTTTCTTAAAGCGTAGGGGCGGTTACACAACAGAGGGTTGTGTAGAAGGTGTTGTTTGGAAAGCTTCCAACTATTCTGTTTCCCTTGGTTGGGTCTTCTTCTTCCTTCACTAGCCTGCTCAAATGATCGGCCACCAGGTTATCAACCCCCTTCTTGTCCCGTATCTCTAGATTGAACTCGCTTAGAAGGAGAACCCACCGAATCAACCTTGGTTTTGCCTCCTTCTTTGCCATGAGGTACCTAAGAGTTGCATGGTCAGTAAAAATAATTACCTTTACTCCAAGAAGGTATTGTCTGAACTTCTCAAGTGCAAAAACCACCGCTAGCATCTCCTTCTCGGTGGTGGAGTAATTCCTTTGTGCTCCATTAAGCGTCATAGATGCATAATGGATGACTTGTGAGGATCTTCCATCTTTTTGTCCTAACACAGCCCCTACAACATAGTCACTGGCATCACACATAATCTCGAAAGGTTTCTCCCCATCCGGACACCGAATGATTAGTGCCCTAGTGAGACATGCCTTCAAAGTGTCGAAAGCTTTCTTGCTACTATCATCCACTATGAAGGTGGCGTCTTTCTTAAGTGATTCACACAATGGTGCCGAGATCTTTGAAAAGTCTTTGATGAAGCGTCGGTAAAAACCTGCATGACCAAGAAAAGAGCGGATGTTCCGAATGTTAGTAGGATAAGGTAAACTTTGAATAACATCAACTTTTGCCTTATCTACCTCTATCCCTTTTGAGGATATCACATGTCCTAGCACTATTCCTTGTTCAACCATGAAATGGTACTTTTCCGAATTAAGAACTAAATTTGGTTTCAACACGTTTTTCAAGAACGAGTTTTAAGTGTCCTAGACATGCATCAAAACTATTTCCAGGGATGGTAAAATCATCCATAAAGACTTCAATAAAGTTTTCTATATATTCAGAGATAATACTTATCATGCATTGTTGGAAGGTGTCGGGGGTATTGCAATGTCCAAATGGCATTCTGCGGTACACAAAAGTGCAAAATGGACAAGTGAACGTCGTCTTTTCTTGGTTTTCCGGCGCAATGGCTATTTGGAAAATAGTTTGAATATCCATCTAGAAAGCAATAATATGGATGACCTGCAAGACGTTCTGACATTTGGTCAATAAAACGTAATGGAAAGTGGTCTTTACGTGTTACCTTGTTGAGTTTACGGTAGTCAATGCATACTCTCCAACCGGTTCGTGTTTTACTCGGGACCATTTCTCCATATTGATTCTCCACCATAGTGATACCCCCCTTCTTTGGAACCACTTGGGTTAGACTAACCCACTTGATATCCGAGATGGGGGAAAATCATATCCGCTTGGAGGAGCTTCAATACCTCTTTCTTGACCACATCCATCATCGGCGGATTCATCCTTCATTGAGGTTGCCTAGATGGTTTCGCTTCATCCTCATGTAGAATTCTATGCATGCAAGTGGATGGACTTATCCCTTCGATGTCCGCAATGGTCCATCCAAGGGCCGTCTTGTGTTCTTTCAACACTTTCACCAACCTGTCCTCTTGACCGGTTGTCAACTTGTTGGAGATGATCACCGGTAGTGTGTTGATGTCCCCGAGAAATGCATACTTGAGGTGAGGTGGAAGGTCTTTCAACTCTATCTCCGGTGCCTGCACTATAGATGGAACAAGCTTTTCTCTTGGGGTTAGTAAAGTGGGACCAATGGCCAAAGTGGAGATAGGTAACCTCTTGTGCCCATCCAATTGGGCTAATACCTCTTTCATACTAGTTGTCAATGCATATTCTGAATTATGATCATCAATGTCATGCTCAATTATATTTTTCAATTCTTCAATGTCATAAATATCAAAAACATCTTGCACAAAAGGTTCAATAATATCAATGGCACATAAAGAATGATCATCAATAGGAAATTTCATTGCATCATAGGTGTCAAATTCAACTACTTCCCCGTCAAACTCCATTGTAAATTTGCCACTAACATAATCGATTTTAGTCCTAGCAGTTTTTAGGAATGGTCTCCCTAATAATATTGGTGCAACATGTGAGTCATTTTCATGTCCATTACAAAGAAATTAGCATGAAAAATCAAATTATCTACCATTACTAATACATCCTCAATAATCTCTTTCGGGTAAACATTAGATCTATCAGCAAGTTGTACTACAGTCCGAGTTTCAGTTAATGGCCCAAGGCCAAGTGATTTATATATGGAGTATGGAAGGAAATTAATAGAAGCACCAAGATCAAGCATAGCTTTGTCAAAATGTGTTTCCCCTCTAACACAAGGAATGCTTACCATGCCCGGATCGCTACATTTCTTGGGCATTCTACGTTGGAAAACGACGGACACATGTTCGCTCACTTGCACTTTTTGTTTCCCCTTGAGCTTTTGATTCCTCTTGATGGTGCAGAGTTCCTTCAAGAAACGTGCATATTTAGGAATACTTTTCACCAACTTATGGAGAGGGATGTTTACCTCGCATTTGGAGAAGGTCTCAAAGAGATCGTTGTCCTCGATTATTCTTCTCTCCTTTAGTGCCTCAGGGAAGGGAGCTGGTGGTTTCTCAGAGTATAAGGGAGGAAACTCAGGTCGGATGTATGAATCCTTCTCAACAGAACTCTTTCTCGAGTTTTCCGCAGGGGGGCCAACTTGCAGGCGCAGGGGCGGCTCAGGGGTTGTCACCGCAGGGGTGGCTTCTACTCAGGGCTTGGCGTAGTTGCATCCGCAAGTACGGCTGTGGGGGCGGGAAACTCGTCAGAGGGTTTGTTCTTCCCCTCTATTGTTGTTTTTTGTTGGATTTGCTTCTCACTTCTAAATGTTAGGGCACTAACATTCTCCTTGGGGTTTATCACTGTCTGGGAAGGCAATCCTCTGGAGGATCAAGCTTCGATCCTTGTAATGGCTTCCGCCATTTGCCAAACCTGTTTCTCAAGGCTCTTGATGCTGGATTCTGTTGTTTGGACATGAGTAGCAAAATCATTAGTCAAAACCTGCAGCATATGCTCAGTTGATTGATACTTACCTTGTCGGGGCTGCTGTTGTTTGTTTTGTTGATCCCTCCAATGAAAGTTTTGTTGATCACGCCAATTTGGCATGAAATTCAGCGCATAGGAATCATTTCGTGGCTTTTGCTATTGTTGTTGTCCATATCCCACTACATTCACCTCAGCATCGTTATCCTGGACTTGAGGGCACATCTCCGTTGGGTGGTAGGGGTCGGCACAAACTCCACATGCCTTAAGTTGTTGTGGAGTTCCCATAAGTGTCAATATCTTCACCATCTCTTTTATCTCAGCAAGTTCAATTGAGATCTCAGTTTTCCAAGGATTAATGGCATGAATTCCTCTCTTGGAAGAAGTCCTTCCCAAGTTCCGAGTTCCCTCAGCTAGTTCTTGTATCTTTTCCAAAGCAAGGTCAGGAGTGGAATTAAGAATGTTACCTCCACAAGCAGCATCGACGATCCTCCTTTCGTTGTCAAGCAAGCCATTGTACAAGTATAAGACTAGGTCCTGAGTCTAATACCCATGGAAAGGACATCTGGATTGGAGGCGTGCAAACCGTTCGAAGTACTAATAGAGAGTCTCGTCTGCCTCTTGTTCGATGTTGCTTATAGCTTTTTCAAGATATTGGCTATCTTCGCTTGAAAGTACTTCTGTAGAAACGCCTTTTGGAGATTCTCCCAAGTGTCGATGCTCCCAGATGGAAGGTGGTAGGTAGTACCAATCATCCGCTCCATCCTTGAGCGTGAAATCGAACGCCCTCATCTTGATTTTCTCTTCCGTAATGTTGGCCGGTTTCATGCTCATACACATGGTATGAAACTTTCCAAGGTGCTTGATTGGGTCTTCACCCCTTAGCCCATGGAATGATGGGAGCAAGTAGATCAGCCGCGGCTTGAGCTCGAAATTGATACCTTCCCCTATTTCCGGTATAGTAACCGCAAGGGGATGTTGAGTCAAATCCGGCAGCGTGAGTTGGCGAAGTGTTCGGTTGGCCATCTCTTCTCGGAGTTGTTGTTGTCTACATCGCCGGATGTGTGTTCTCTCAATTTCTGGATCAAAAGGAACAATTCCAGAGTTAGTAGCACGGGTTTGAGCCATAAAAATGGTCCAAACAATTAATCAATAATTAAAACGAAATAAAAACACAACTAAACTCTCCGGCAATGGCGTCAAAATTGACAGGAACTTTTCCTTAGGTCGTTTTTATCTTATCAAAATAAATTCCCAACTTAACACTAAGAGAGTTTGATGATGTTTATATTAGATTTAGTTATTGATCATATAGCAAAGTAAGGGGGGGGGGTTTGGACTGAATTGATGCAAAACAAAGTAAGAAAGCAAGTAACAAGATAAATAAGATGACGATGAATGAGCTACACTAGGTTGATTCTTAGCATGCAATACTACTTTGGTTGGTTCCTTTTACAAGTTTATTATTATGTTCTTGTCTTGATCATATGTTTGTGTTGAGCCAACTGGCATCAACACAATTTAAAAAGTTAATGTTCCGTAAACCAACAAGAACAAAACACAAGTTAACTTTTCAAGAAAGACAAAGAGATATAAAGAGAAGAATAAAACCATTACACTTTTATTTATATTTGTAATCCTCTTCCCTTAGATAATCACAACCAGTTTTTACCTAGAGGATTCTACTAGATTAAAGACCCGAACGCGAAATCTATTAATCCTAGTTTTTGCATGCATTTAGACACTAAGGTGATCAATCTTAAGTGGGAAGAAATCATGCAATTAAATAAGTGAAGCTCAAGGAATACAAAACATACTGAATAAAACTTATATTAAAAAGGACTTACAACCAAAGCAGCAATGCAGCTTCAAAACAACCCAATGTAGCAAGGCAATTAGAAACTCATTACACAAAGGAAGAAAGAGAAAAGATAGAATAAAATGGGGAAATGATGGATGATTCTAGCAATCAGCAATAGGTCTATTTATACTACAAAGGGCACTAAATGGGAGTAAATGGCCGGCGTAAACAACCACCTTTAATGTCATAAAGGTGGTGCAAACAGCCGGAGTAAAGTCTTTGTCGCTCAACCGCAGGGGCGGCCTTCAGGACCGCAGGGGCGGTTTAGGCGGAAACGCTTGAAGTTCATCGTGGCCGTAGGGGCGGCTTGGCAATTCCGCAGGGGCGGATCTTTAATGTTCTTCAAATGTCTGAATCTTCATTTTTCTCTCGCTTCTGATGTCGAGTTGCAGGGGCGGCCCAATGTCACCGCAGGGGCGGTGACACTGTCTCTTCGGCTTCCCAGTTCCGTAGGTTGGCCAGCAGATAGAGGTGCATGGGTGCCGGCCTTCGCTTCTTCAGGATAAGTCACCGCAGGGGCGCTAAGGAGGGGAGAAGGGGCGGTGACAGTCTTCGTTCCGGGCACTGGCGAAGGCGCAGGCTATGTTCCGGAGTGTAGTGTCATCCGCAAGGGCGGTGACACTGCTCCGCGGGGGCGGTGAGACACTAGGAACTTCGTCTTCGTAGATGACCTTCATTCCCAAGTGCTTCTAACTTTTTGTTTAACTTCTTTTAGGCTTCTACTTCTGGATTAAGAAGTTAGTAGTATACACCGACTCTAATGTAATAAAAAGACTCTAAAAACTAACCTAAATGATAGTGATTCCATCACCTATCCAAGTGACTTGCCCGATGTCGAGGCAGTTTGTTGTTTCTTCAAACTTCTTAAATATAGCTGTCGGATTTTCCTCCAAAGTCTCCAAGCTGTGTATATCTGCATCACAAGGAACATCTACACCTTTCTCTATCATACTAAAACTCAAAACTCTTTCGGAAGGATCTTTGATAAGGATAGAGCTAAACAATTCACGTGATTCCTCTTTATCATAGATGTTGTTGATGTATTTCTTGAGGCTTTGGCCTTCCATCAAGGATGATATCACGAATTCTATATGTTCTTCCCCAATGTTGAAAGACAACTTGGCAATATTGCCATCCACGTAGCAACCGGAGGTTACAAGAAACGGCCTCCCAAGGATGATTGAGACTAGAAAATCTGCATGAATGTCCAATACCACAAAGTCTATGGGAATATATAATTTACCTAGCCTTACCGGAATGTCTTCTAACATGCCTACGGGTCGAGTGATTGATTGATCCCCCGTGTATAGCATCATCTTAATTGGTTTATGTTCCCCAAAGCCAACCTTCTCACACAATGCAAGTGGAATGATGCTCACACTTGCTCCTAGGTCACATAGTGCATCATATGTGACGTTTCCAACTCCAGTGGGGATACAAAATGATCCCAGATCTCTTAATTTGGGTGGCATCTTCTCCATCATGATCTTGATGAGTCGGATGATCTTAAGGACATCTTCACTTCACCAAACTCTTTCAGCTTCCTCTTGTTAGAATGGATTTCTTTTAAGAACATCCCGTATGCGGACATACCTAGAATAGCATCAATGAAAGGTATGTTAATATGGAGTTTACTCATAAGGTCTAGAAACGTACCAAAGTACTTGTCTAGACGTGGTTTCGCTCTAGACAGAGGGAATGGTAGTGGTTGCTTGTACGTAGGAGGTGGTACGTATACTTCTTCTTTTTCTTTCACTCCGGTTGACTCAGAAGCATCTCGGTCAAGGTCCTTTCCGAGGTGACTCCTTGTTGTGGTCTCCTCGGTTGACCCAGATTTCACCTCGGTCGAGATGTGCTGCATTACAGCTGCATTCGATCGAGGTTTTGGGTCAGCGGCCTTCACCACTCCTTGTTGTAATCGCCATAATTTGGCTCTTTGGATTATTCTCTGTACGTCCTCGTAGTTTCTCTTGATCTCTAGGAACTTCTCCAGCCTTGCTAAACAATTGATTTTATAAGGCTTTTTGTGCCTTAGAAATTGAAGTAATTGTGCTCTACAATCCACTCATCTATCGTGCCAATGCCTCAATCATAGCTTCCAATTTATCCTTCGGTGGCTGACTCGAGCTTGATGGCGGTTCCTTGCTTCTCAATGAAGAAGAAGAAGAAGAAGAAGGTGATGTTAGAGCACTTTAAGCATGGGAATAAGGATTAGCGTAGTTGTTTTGATTAGATCTCCAGTAGTTGTTGTTTTGGTTCTTGTTGTTGTTATTGTAGTTGTTATTCCTATTCCCCTGGTAGTTGCCTCTTCCAACATACCCAACACCTTGCTCCTTGGTTTATTGAGTTTTCACCTTTATGAGATCTTTCAAAGCTTTCATCTCATTGTTGAGGGCGTTGATTTGATTAACGTAGAAGAGGTGAGGTTTAACTCTTGAGGTCTTGAGCTTTGACCTCCTGCCTCTGTACTCCGGTGAGAGTATTTCTCCATAGTGAGAGTTTGTTTTTCAACAAAGTCCCACGCTTCATCAACTTGTTTATCCATGAACGTCCTAACTGAGAGTGATTGAAGTTCTTCAGCATCCAAACCCTTGAAATAGGTCACTTGCAAATCTATCTTTGGAATCCCATGACGTGGACAATCCAACAGAAGGTCTTTAAACATTTCCCATGACTTAAAGACGCTTTCGCCATTCCTCATCACAAATGCATTTATTTTAGCCCTTTACTCCACCCACTTTGATTGCGGGAAGAATTAGGTGAGAAACTCCGCGGTCATCTCCTCCCATGTGTTCACACTTCCAGTTGGAAGAGAATGATATCATGCAAGTGCTTTATCCTTTAAAGAGAAAAAGATTACACGTAGTTTATAGTTGTTATTTTCACATCTGGAAGGTCTCAAAGTCTCCATAATAATATCATACTTTTATAGGTGTTTGTGTGGCGATATTGATTATTACCGACATGATTGACCCCCTTGAAATGGGCAGTGATAACCTTTCTCTTTCATCTTGTAAGAAGTTTGAGAGGTTCTCCGAGGGTATGTCGTACCTGGTATACGGGCAAGGTACGTTACCTCCCCACATCATATGGCCTACGGGGGCGTGTGCCTGATTCCACTCCAGGTGGTTATGGGACTCAGAGGTGAGAATGATATACTTCTCGTGTCACAACCTTAGATATGATTTTAAGCGTATAACGTTATAAAGATGATTATATGGGTAATTGTGTGATAGCATGTTTGGTGTTTATGGTTATTCTAATGCGTGTATTTGCTTGTGCATTATCTTATATATGAATTGTTAGCTAACGGTTTCATACCGTGTTGTAGATCCTTTGCACGTTAGGAAGACTGTAGAGTGATCTGGAGGAGTGATCATCCGAGGAGTTCCGTACATCTAGGATGTTATGGGCTTTTGGGTTTTGTTATATATACGTTGTGGATGTTTTATACTCGGCTGCGGGGTTTTGTATGTATGATGATTGTTGATGTTTTCTGTTTTTTAAAGGATGTTTTATATTTATTTGTGTCTTGTTGTAAGATCCAATGAACTTGGTGTTAGGCTTGGGTCAGGACCCATTGTGAGGTCTTAACCCAGTAGCACTCCGAGTCCTACGGACTTGGGGTGTTACATTAGGTTGCAAGAAGTGCCACGGACTATTGTAAGTGATAGAGATGTCAAGTTCCTTAGTTATTTTGGAAGATGATTTGGGGAAAACTAGGTACCAAGTTATTGTTTTAAACTTCTAGTCATCCTCAAACGGATGACTAGAAGTTTAAAACAATTTTCTTATAATCAGGTGTTACATTAGGTGTTTTGAAAGAAAATTTCAATGCTTGGAAAGATGTTTTACCTCATGTAGAATTTGCTTATAATCATACGTTGCATTCATCTTCAAATTTAACGCCTTTTGAATGTGTCCATGAAGTGAATCATTTGACTCCTTTTTATCTTATACCGTTGCCTTTAGAGGAGCGACTATATTTCATTGCAAGAAAACAAGTGGAGTTCATTAAGTAATTGCATGAGAAACATGCATAAGGATGGAACAAAAAGGGGAAAACATCAATTCAAAGGCAAATCGGAACCGCAAGGAGATGTTGTTCAAACCCAAAGATCTAGTTTGGTTTCATCTAAGGAAAGAGCAATTCCCGGAGAAGAGGAAGTCTTAGTTGTCTCCAAGAGGAGATAGACCATTTAAAGTGAAGTGAAAAGTTGGTAATAATGCTTATGTCTTGGAACTTCCAGCTAAGGATGGTATAAGTCTCATATTTAATGTAGGTGATTTGAGTCTTTACGAGTTTAAAGATGAGCATGTTGATGATTCGAGGACGAATCCTTCTCAACAAGGGGAGTCTGATGTGGTACCATCTCCAATACGACATCAATGTCCAATTACTAGATCAAAGGTTAAAGCATTGAAGGACAAGCCAACTACACCTTCTTTAGATTCTACCATGGAAGGTGCGATCACAAGGTCAAGAGCAAAGTCTATTCAAGAGGAAGTTACGAGCTTACTCTCAAAATTGTACACTCAAGGAAACCTAACTCACTCTTAGGAAACATCTGGTGACATTACTGACTATTATGGGAGAGTCAAGCCACGACTAAGAATATCCATTGTTCGCTCGAAAGTGTGAATCACTAAGTCTTAAATTTATAAAAACTGAAATCAAGCAAAGCGAACCCGCAGTGTACGGATCGGTATAGTAAAGCAAGAATTATAGAGAATCGAACTCAGGGATTTGGGGGATCAAATTTAGTTTGTAAATTGTCCGGCAAGTAAAAATATTTTGTAAAGATAATTGGGAAAACAATGATTCTAAAGATTCAGATATCCAATTGTGGCAATAGATTCAAGATGTTCTAAAGGTATAAGGACAGAGTCAGGATTGTAAAGGTATAGAATTAAGGTAGGTGTTGTACGGTGAAGTTCCAAACCCTATAAGTGTCACTGAAAGGCTCTCTAAGTAAAGGATGTTGAGTCTCGTTATA
Organism: Fagopyrum homotropicum; assembly: GCA_033239125.1. NCBI lineage: Eukaryota > Viridiplantae > Streptophyta > Magnoliopsida > Caryophyllales > Polygonaceae > Fagopyrum > Fagopyrum homotropicum. The sequence goes on from BSWB01000003.1 coordinate 33,293,390, forward strand.
AAGGGAATCGAAGGATAAGATTAAACTCTTAAATACCCATGCCCAAACCCAAGGGAATCAAAGATAACCCGAAGAGGTTAAGGTTGTGACAATCAAAACCAAAGTAGAGGATGTTGAGTCTCACTACTACCTAGAAAAGGTAAGTCAAGGCTAGGTTAAAGCAAATCTTTAACTTTGGATCAAAGCAAAAGCAAAACACGTACGACAGAGGAAAACCACGATCAAATCATGAAGAACCACGGCCGTGGAACTCAAGAACAGTTCGTGGAAAGCCTCGACGAAGAGATTTCTCTCAACTCTCAAGGTCCAATCTGTTTTGGTTGAATCTATGATCATCTATGCCACAACTATCAACCCTTAACCTTAGAATCGCTTAAGGGTTTTAGCCAACAATCATTGTCATCAAATCAATAATCAATTCAAAAGAGAAAAAGGGTAAAACCTTAAAATCACGAGAATAAACTCAAAACAAATTTCAATCAAACACAATAGTCGCAACTTGCGTTCAGTGGATGTAGAATAAGGTAAGAATCTCTCACAAGTCTCAAGGAACAAGGAAGAACGGGATGTCAATCCGCCTTCAAGATCAAACCCTAAGATCTTTTCCGAGTACGCAATCTTCAAATGCGTACTTCTCCAAATCTTCCCTGCACCCAATAAAATATTCCGAAATCTCTCTAAGCAATGCCTCCAAAATGCAGCCCTAGCCAATGAGGCTATTTCTCTCTTTTTCTAGCCTTCTTATAGGAGAAAAGTAGGGTTACAAAAGCCCAATAACCGCTGTAGATGTGGCAAAAATGACACGTGGCGACCGTTACAAGAACCACGACCAAGAGCACTTTTCCACGCCCGTGGAACCACTGTGGAATGGCTTCTTTGCTCTCGACATGATTTTCCACAACCTCAATAAGTAAACCACGATCATGGTTCCTTCATATTTGGCCGTGGAAACTCCAAATCCTTCGTAAAAGCCTTTGTTTCGTAAAGCTTTCGAATCATGCTCCTTCCTTAGCTTCTCCAATGCATCCCCTTGATGCGTAGTATGATCAAATACTCCTACTTACAACATATATGCTCCAATCCAAGCCTTTATTCACCTAAAAACATAACAAAGCTTGTGTAGATCTCTATACCAACATAATAGGTAAATGTGCTCATAAATGCTTCAGACTCATATCCATATACACAAAAGAAGGGGGGAAACAACCAAAACATGTACCTCAAATATGGTCATATTTCATGCTATCAAAATGCCCCATACTTGTCTCTTGCTTATCTCCAAGCAAGGTTTTCAAAAGCTAGAACATAAGGTAGAATGAAATATGAATGCAAAACAAGGTAAGACAATCTTTTTGGTATTGTGCTTCTAAGCAATAGATCACCCTCAAATCTTGCTTCATGTTTCCTTGAAAACTTCTATGTACATAAACCAAATCATGTCATGCAAGAGAAACCTCATATATTGCATAAGCTTCAAGACAAACATCATAATCCAAAGCAATGTCAAAATCAATCAAGTGAAATTCAAATTTAGATCACCAACCCAAACAACATTCCATAGATCTTAAGGACTTTCAAGCAAAGGTCAAGAACGGTGAATAGGTCGGAAACATATATGGGAATGTGGTGCAAAGATCCGGGAAAAAAGAACAACACAAACTCTTTTCTTTTTACAACTTGAATCAACCACCATTTGAGAGCTTTGCTCTCCCTTTTCAGCACAAAATTCTTTTCCGACTTTACTTTTTGAAACTATGGACAGTGGCGCACAAAAACCAAAGCCTAAGAGATTGGCGTTTCTCAATTTCAAGATGTCTCAAACCCTTAATGCACATACCATAATCCGTTAGGAATATCGCTCAATTCGACTTTGGCAAGACACAAACACCCGGCTATGTGAATGGTGCCAAGTTACTCATCATCACAATTGACTTTCCCAAACCTATTTTCTATAGTTTGAATGCACAATTTTCTTTCATGGCCCTTCCACATCAAACATGCCAAAATTAACACTCTTCCTAATTCCCGGATAGGTAAAGGAGGCAAAAATATCATTGAGGGGCTAAATGAATAAAGAAGAAGCAAGAAAAATCGAGGTGCCTTAATTATTTCATAAAGTAGTGCAAGAACTTATAATGTGATTTCAACCTTCATTCCTCAATATGATTTAAACAAAAACTTTCACAATATGAAACTTGCAAGAAGATCAAACAATGTATTCAATTTCTTCACAATTCACAACTTAATTCAAAGACATAAAGTCATGAAAAATTCAATCCACAATTAGATTCATCATTAAGGTCATTTCCAGTCCTAGAAGCACAATAATTTTAAAAAAAAATTCAAATTTGTATGGGTTTTTCAAAGCTTAATATATGGAAACGTGTGACAATAAAAAGAAAGATGCAAGTGTTCATGGATAAAGCGAAGCAAATGTATCGAGTTATTACATCAACGAAGAGTCATACCCCACCCCATGTTTAGAATACACATTGTCCTCAATGTAAGAAAAAAAGAAAAGAAAACGATCTACAAAAACTCACGAAGGCGGTGGAGTAGCTCGAACAAAGCGGTCATCTCATCACATAGGAGGCGGTGGTGGATATGGGGAGAAGTTGAGGTCGAATGGACGCCCAAACTGCTGCCGGTAGACGTCACAGAGGATCCTTGCATTTTCATTGCGCTCATCATCATGCTCACCAAAGCGGGTCTCTAGGCGATCCATCCGCTGCGTAAGTCCGGCTACCCATGGCGGCTGCTCAACCATCCACGACGGTCGTTGTTGCATCCAATCCGGTGGCGCTCCCATCCATGCTTGAGGAGCACCCATCCAAGCCGGCTGTTGGTCCATCCATGCTGGTGGACCCTCCATCCACGTAGGACGCTCACTCACGCTAGCACATCTGGGAGAGGAAGAAGCGGAAGGTCGCTGGTGGTAAGTGGATCTCCTAGCAGGCTCTTGGAAATCTGCCAGCTGACCCGGAAAATCTTCAAAACCTCCTTCAGCACCTCCCATGTCCGGGAACTCATCACCTCCCACATCCACATCAGCAGCATCGTCTCCATCAGCCTCCTCAACAAGTATATCCTCGGGAATGTAAGGTGGAGATCCTAAAAGTGTGGCATGCATCGGAACAAAGGTAGCCTTCCAGTTCTGCCGCCTAGTTCTAAGGGAATAATCAGGACTCCATGGAATGCCTCGTCCCCCCTTGTCTTCCCAAAGCATGGAAATAAAGGGTTCACCTCGATGGCGGGGAATCAAGAGCCCCCTAGTCATAAATCCTTGAAGCCCCAAAGGCTTCGCAGCAGCTATGATCTCACATGTAGAAAAATAAATCACAAACTGTTTTGCAATGTAAGTCACAATTTCCCCATAGCCAATGTTTCCCGCTGATTTGTTCTTAATCTTGCTAAGAGTGGAGGCAAGCATAGTGGCACAATCCAGAGAGTGATCGATAATCATAGAATAGAGAATGAAAAGCTCATCAGCCTTGAGCTTTTGGGGAGTGTCGGTCCTTGGGAAAAGGAACTCGGATAGGATCCTATGTGCTATCTTGAGGGCAAGGTGGTAGATAAGCTTGGCTTTTGAGTCGGCCGGTTGCCAACGGTCCTCATTGCCTACAATCATAGCAATCTCTCCCCAAAACTCCTTAGCTCTAACACATCTAGGGAATGTCCCATTGAATGTATCAACAAACCCAAACAATGCTCCAAACTGAGCAATAGACAAGTGGTAATTATGCTCCATCAACCGGAAAGATATTGTTCGGTTAACGGTACTATGCTCAAAGGAAGTGATGAACTCCCTAGTAATTTCCTCATATGCATCTTCCCTAATGCTAGCAAACAAAGTCAATCCAGCCCTATCCAACATCCATCTCAAATCCTCAACAACATGCAACTCCTCAAGTTCCTCAAGTACAATGTACATAGGAGCAATCACCTTGCGTTTGTGAATCTTCTCAAAAGCTCCTAAATGGTTTTCATGGATGGTAGGAACTTTAGGGGTAGGTGGGACAATGGTAGGGGGTTGGGAAGAGGACCCAACGCCCTTCTGTTTCTTGTTCCGGTTCGATTTCCTTGTTCCAAACATTTTCGACCAAAACCACGGTCTAATCTTCAATTTCCACGGCCGTGGAACTTTACGGCTACCCGTGGAATCTCTCGATTTCGCTCAAAAACTCAGCAAATCAACAACAAACACAACAACAACAGTCCTAAACTAATTCTTTGTTCAATTTCGTTCACTTTTCCTAAAAATTTTCAAAGAAAACGAAAAAAATCAACCAAAGAGAAGATTGAAAGAAAACCTAGGGTTTGGATTTGAAGAAATACAAATTCTCGCCCGATCGCTGAATGTTCGTTCTGTTTGTTGCCACAATCAGTTGTAGAATAAGATTTGCTTCAATTTGGGGCAAGGAATTTCGCAAAACGATTACCGAATGAAGAAGTACAGGATTGAGGAGATTGCATGGTTTTTGTGCGTGGAAAGGGGTTGATTTTGTGCAGAATTGTGAAGAAGAAGAACTTATATAGCCCCGTAAAATCTTTGAAAACCACGATCTATCGGGCTGTTCCACGGCCGTGGAAGTAGTAGTATGGCCGTGGAAAGTGGTTCTTTTATTTTGCTGGCTACAACCTGATTTTCCACGGCCCAAATTAGGCAAAACACGGTCGTGGTTTTGCCTTTTTTCTCGTGGAATCCTCTATTCTTGCCAAAAGTCCAAGTTTGGCCGTTCTTTCGGCTTTCGTCTATAACACCCCAAATCCACAGGCCTTGGGATGCTACATTGGGCTAGAATCTCAAAATGGATCCTAACCCTAGGCTGACAACAAGTTCACTAGATCTTACAACAACGCACAAGTAGAGTAAAACCAAATACATAAAAGTTGTATGATATATCAAAAGAGTTTACAAACTTAAAGCCGAGTACAAAACATCAAACATAAACACCTGATACAAAAGATCCCAATTCACGCATCCTGATGTACAGAAGTCCTCGGCTGGTCACAACATCTGGCTCACTCTGTAGTCTTCCTAACCTGTAGATCATCTACAACACGGTATACACCGTTAGCTACAACAATAGATAAGCATGAAGGTAATAACACAAACACACATAACATCTCATACATGCAATGCCACACACATTCATTTATTATCTTTCATTTATGTTATTCCTGTACTAATTCAACTTCTTTTATGGCACGGGGAGCCTAAAGAACCCCGTCTCTTCCCCCTTTAACTCAGGTGTTGCATGGGGATTTACCCCCCCTGAGCTACTGGCTTCCGAGCACTTCCTTCCACTGTCGGCGAGCTTCTGGCAAGTGGTCACCGCCCGTTATAATACACTTGGGCCATTTAAATAAAATATATGCTCGTCCTAGTCCAGTTTAGGTTATAAATGCACAATCATATGAACACACACAACCATCACAATCATAAAAATCAATAACTGAACGCTAAGTAAGTCCTATGGACTTACCTCATACACTCGTATCCAATACCACGTCACAGCTTCCCCTTGGGGAAGAAACCATTGGCTTAATAGCAAGGCACACAATATCATATACTACAAGGGTTAGGAGACTCGTCTCCATAACCAGAACAAACCTACAACTTCAATCTAAACCTCAAGATCATAACAAGCTCACATATGTTTATGGCATAACCTCAACATCAACACGAGTGCAAAAGGCACATCTCTATCATACAACTTATCCTTTCCACGCTAGCCTAGCTAACAACTAAGCCAAGGCCAACGGAAAGGAAGGAAGGAAGACATACCAACCAAGTATGTACCAACAGGAACAAAGAAAACAAGCTGATCCAGTGAGACGCAGGGTTGGCTCACCAAGGGCGGAGGGGCGGCTCACAGGCAGGCGTAGGGGCTGCTCACACCAGGCATAGGGGCGGGTGTCTGTGCAGAATGTTGGCCCCGACTTCTCTTAGACCCCTTTCTCGACTCTCTTCACTTCTTCAACATACCACAACAACATATACACATATATACACATATAAGATCATTAACCATCTAGAAAAGGATCCAACACAAGCCTAGCTTGTGATCCTAAGCTAGAAACGAAGAAAGAAGCAAGAAAAAGGGAAAGAAGAGAGATGAAGGAGAAGAGCTTACCACAACAAGCCCTAAGCTGCAACTATGGAGCATCAGCACGTCTATCACCTCAACACAACATCAACAACCTTCAGCAACAACCTCAAGATCAACCACAACCAAAAAGCACACTTAAACTCTCAAGAACTCACTAACACAAGATCAAGAGAAGCAAAGAAGATCAAGGAAGAAGAGAGGAGAAGATGGAGAACGTAGAGAGGGTGAAGAAGCTGGAATGAAGTGGAAAAACCTCTCATTTGAAGGATAGGGAAACGTATAGGAGAAGCCAGCCGCAAAGCACGAGTCAAAGAGTCAACGAATGCGGCTGCTCAAACAATGAGCCGTAGGGGCGGCTAGCCTAAGGCGCAAGGGCGCCTAGCCGCTGGGCTGGCCTAGGTGGTGCACAGGTGCGGCTGCCAGAGTCCAAGGTACGCTCAGCAAGGACTCATCTAAGGCTCAGCAAGACTCCTAGGCTCTCAAAGACTAAGGCTCTTACATCACCACCCCCCTAAAAACAAGTTTCGTCCCGAAACTTGCAAAATCCCAAATCCTCTCGGACCCATAAGCCGAGGTAACTCTTTCCTCAAGAACATCAGGTCACAACCTATAACATTCTATATCCTCAACACAGCATGGAGGAACCACAACTCCAGCATAAGAACTCTACACAAGGCCTAGAGGAAGATCATCTCTACCCAAACACTAACCACATCACAATGGCATGGAGGAAAGCCATCTCCAGCCACAACGTACACATATCACTACTATGTGGAGGAAAACCATCTCCACTCACACTATGTCCATCAAAGGTAGCATGGCGGAAAGAACCATCTCAAGCTAATCCTAACACACAAACCATAGCAGGGAGGAAAAAACCATCTCCCACTATACCTATCTCGTACTAGCAAACAAGATATAGCAGATCATATGCACATATCACAGCTAGCACGAAAACACAGCATATCACATAAGCATATAACACGTACTCACTAAGAAGGCACTAAGATCTACTTGTGGATCCTACTGGTGCGTCTAGCTCAACATAGAACTCTAGATAGTTCCTCTGGATACTATCCTCTGTCTCCCAAGTAAGCCTCAGCTGGTCCTCGTCTAGACCACTGTATCCTCAGCATAGGAATGTCCTTCGAGCGCAGGCGTCTCCCACCTCGCTCTAGGACTGCAATGGGGTGCTCTACAAACGTGTGGTCCGGCTCAACCACCATATCATCATAACTCACGATGTGCCTCGAATCTGGTATATACTCCCTCAGTTGAGACACATGAAACACAGGATGAACGCCCTCTAACCTCGGAGGCAATGCTAATTTGTAGGTTTCCCTCCCAACTCTATCCAATATCTCAAAAGGACCGACATATCGGGGACTCAGCTTCCCCTTTATGCCAAAACGTCTGACGCCTTGCGTCGGAGATACTCTCAATCAAACATGAGCTCCTACTCTGAACTCTAGAGCTCGACGCCTCTTGTCTGCATACGACTTCTAGCGACTCTGTGCAGCCAACATCCTCTCTCTGATTAGCGCTACTCGAGCCATAGCATCCTGAATCTGCTCTAGCGCTATCCCACTGATGCTGCTAGGCTCATCCCTACATAAAGATGTACGACATCTACGTCCATACAGTGCCTCATAAGGAGTCATCCTTATACATGTATGTCAACTGTTGTTGTATGAGAACTCAATGAGTGGCAGGTAATCAGACCATCCATGTCCCCAATCCAACACACAGGCTCGTAGTATATCCTCTAAGGTCTAGATGGTCCTCTTTGACTGACCATCTGTCTGGGTGTGAAACCCAGTCGTGAAGTGTAGACTCGTCCCCAAAGCAGTCTGAATCTGCTGCCAAAATCTCGATGTGAATCGTCCATCACGATCAGAACCGATCGTCCTCGGTACCCCATCGATTCTCACTATCTGTCTAGTGTACTCCTCAGCTAATCTGCTCACGGGCCACATCTCTCAGATGGGAATTAAACGTGTTGTCTTTGTCAATCTGTCAACGATCACCCAGATAGTATCAAAGCTCCTACTGGTCCTCAACCCAGTCACAAAATCCATAGAGACGTCCTCCCACTTCCACTATGGCACTGGCAGCGAATGGAGCTCACCTCCAGGCCTGAAATGCTCTATCTTGACCTACTGACAGGTCGCACACTGAGCCACAAATCTGGCTACGTTGGCCTTCAGCCGTCCTCACCAATATGTGCGTCTCACATCATGGTACATCTTACTCGTACCAAGGTGTAATGAGTAAGGTGTACAGTGCGCCTCCTGTAATATCCATTGTCTCACCTCTACATCTGCAGGAACACAGACACGATTATATCGCCTCATAACTCCATCTGCCCCAATAGTGAACTGTGGTGCCTCTCCACGAGACATCCTATCTCTGACCCTCGTCAAGGTCAGGCAGTTCCCCTGCTTTTGTTGGATCTCCTCTAATAGACCGGGTAGAACCTCTAAAGCAAACAACTGGGCATCCTCATCAGGAAACTTGATGTCCATCTCTAGCCAGGCTAGATCTCTCTGAAGTTGAGGTTGTACTGTAAGTCTGGCAATCGCCTTCTCTCGAGGCGTCTTCCTCCTCAAGGCGTCAACTACTACATTCGCCTTGCCAGGATGATACAATATCTCAAGGTCAAAGTCCTTGATCAACTCAAGCCATCGACGTTGGCGGTTATTCAATTCCCGCTGCGTGAAAATGTACTTCAGACTCTTATGGTCTGTGAAGATCTGACATGTAGCACCATACAAGTAATGTCTTCACATCTTCAAAGGATGAACTACTGCTGCCAACTCCAGATCATGAGTCGGGTAGTTCTCCTCATACGTCTTCAGCTGTCGAGACGAATATGTAGTCACTCTACCTCTCTGCATCAGCACACATCCCAAGCCTAGCTTGGATGCATCAATGTAGACCACAAAATCATCAAAACCCTCTGCTTGTGCGAAGAAAGGAGCAGAAGTCAAAAACCTCTTCAACTCCTAAAAACTATGAGCGCACTGATCAGTCCATACAAATCTGGTAGTCTTCCTCAAAAGACTTGTCAGTGGACGGGAAATCACAGAAAATCCCTCGACAAAGCGTCTATAATAACCGGCTAAGCCAAGAAAGATACGCACTTTCTTGACGTTCATCGGTGTCGTCCATGCAACAACAAACTTGATCTTCTCCGGATCAACCATGATCCCATCCGCGGAGACTATGCGTCCTAGAAATTCAACCTCAGACATCAAAAACTCACACTTAGAGACCTTGGCGTACAGCTCTCTATCCCTCAAAATATGCAAAACTGTCCTCAAGTGTCCAACATGCTCCTCTCTACTACGAGAGTACACCAAAATGTCATCAATGAAGACCACAACAAACTCATCTAGGAAGTCGATGAAGATATTGTTCAGCAACTCCATGAAAACTATTGGGGCATTCGTCAGCCCGAATGGCATCACTACAAACTCGGAGTGTCTATAACGGGTACGAAATGCCTTCTTGTACACATCATGTTCTCTCACCCTCAACCGGTGATATCCTAAACACAAGTCGATCCTGGAGAAGAGTGTCACTCCCAGCAACTGATCAAGTAGATCATCAATACAAGGTAATGGATACATGTTCTTGATGGTCACCTTGTTCAACTCTTTGTAATCTATACACAGTCTCAACGATCCGTCCTTCTTCCGCACAAAGAGGACAGGTGCACCCCATGGTGAAACGCTAAGGCGTATGAAGCCCTTCTCAGCCAACTCCTCGAGTTACTTCTTCAGCTCCAACATCTCGATAGGTGACATACGGTATGGGGCCTTCGAGATGGGTCTCATGCCAGGCTCCAAGTCAATACCAAAATCTATGCTTCTCTGAGATGGCAAGCTAGATGGCTTTCCAAATACGTCTATAAACTCACAGACCACTAGTATGTCCTCCAAAGCCGGACTCTCTCCATCCTTCACGGCATAGAACCAGAAGGCTCATATCCCTGTGCAATCAGTCTCGCTGCTCGTACGGCACTGATGACAGATCTTGTCTTCCTAAGGTCCCAACCCTAGAAGACCTCTATCGGACCTAAATCGGTAGAGACTATAACAGTCTTCTTACCCACATCTAACACCGCACGATGTCTACGCATCCAATTCATACCTAATATGACTTCTTCATGCATCAAGTCAACAAGTAATACATGAGTCCTTAAGCATAGGGGATAACTACGTATCTCCTGGGTACCTCTGACCCTACTACCATCAGGTAACCCTATAGTAAAGGGTGCCCCCTCTCTGGTAGACAAACTCAAACGCTCAACGCATGCAGTAGAAATAAATGAATGCGTAGCACCCGTATTAAACAAATCTCTAACAGGTAAACCATGTAACAGAATGGTACCTGTAGAAGCCGGTGTTGGCGGCTCCTCATCACTCCTCAGCTCAAAAACTCTACCTCGAGCTCCTCGGCTATCACTAGAACCTGGAACTCTTTGCTGTCCTTGTGTCTGATGCTGAGGCGGTCTCTGCCCACCTCCTGCTGCACCTGAAAGGGAAGAACCCTGTTGTGATGACGCTTTGCCCTGACGGCAAAACGTAGCTCTATGTCCTGACTTCCCACACGAGAAGCAAGTCACTGGTGCTCTAGGACAATCAGTCCTCACATGCCCATAGGCCACGCAATTGTAACACTCCCAACCTCTCTCAGCTAACTGTGCAGACACTGGAACACTCGAGCAGCCCTGAGTCTGACCTCGCCCGTATCCAGATGCTCCTGCACCAATCAGTGCGGTATGCTGTCTCTTCTCAGACCGTCCTATCTGAGAAGTCCTCCTCTAACTAGCTCTCTCTCTCTCAAAGGCAGAGGCCCGATCCTGGTAGTCTGCCAATGAGTCACAGTGAAATCCCGCCATGTATGAGCGTGTGTTCTCCCACAGACGACGGGTGAAAAGGTACACATGCTAGTCCTTAGATGGTGTAGCTGGACCCAGCAAGGCTAGCTCAGTTTGGAAGCGGCAAATAGTGTTTGTAATGGGTACGTCCTCAAAACACGCCTCCACAAAATCCTGCAGTTTCTCATTCCTCAGTGGGGCAGGGCAGAATTGCTCTCTCAACATAGTCCTCATCTGCTCAGGTGGTAACTCGTGCTCTAACTGTCCTCCATCACTGGTGTGCTAGGTCACAGAATAGAGATTATACTAGCTCCATCCATTTGTCCTCTGGGCAGCGAATAGACTCTAAAGCTGAGTCTACATGGCCAATCCACACCTCTGTCTCTAGGCCGATCTCCCTAGAGAAATCTGGTACTCCCTGCTGGTGGAACGCCTTCAACCAGGTATCTGTTCGAGGTCCTCTGGTCTCCTACACAACTCGAGGTGGCTCAAAAACACAAACCGGTGCAGCTGGCACCTGAGTAGCTCCATGGGATCTCTTAGATGATCTCGCATGCCCTAGCAGATCTGGGGCTCGTCTGCCCGCTCTGATGGCCTCCTCAAAATGCCTAAGATAATGTCTGAACTCTGAACCACCCATAGAGACGGTCTGACCCATCAGACTAGCCTGGATAGGCCGGCTGTCTCCTGGACCCACCACTCCTCGTAGCTAGAACTACGCTCTAAGCAACCTCCTCTAGAGCCTCCTCTACCACTGGTGGATCTATAGCGGGAGCTGGTCCCTGTCCTATCCCTCCTGAAGGAAGAGGTGGTCTACCTCTACCTCTCCCTGCAGCAGCAATAGCTCTAGTCCGAGCCATCTGCAGGGTATGCACATCTAACGTATAAGACTCTATATAGGCCATATGTATAGATATATATATTACTTAATAATACATGCATACACATCATCACATAAGAGATATCTATATATATATATATATATACATATATATATCAATATTGTCGAGATCCTCAAATGGGTGACGGCTTCTATACATACTATCCCAAAACATTTGTACTCGCTTTAAAACCAAAACCTTTTGAAAAGTCAAACCTTATGTGGGTTCTACTTAGTTATCCACTCTACCTTTATTGCAGATAGCAAGTGCCGTTGTTGTCAACCTAAGGCTCTGATGCCAACTCTATAACACCCAAATCCACTAGACTTGGGATGCTATATTGGGCTAGGATCTCACAATAGATCCTGACCCAAGCTTGACAACAAGTTCAATGGATCTTATAACAAGGCACAAGTAGAATAAAACCAAATACATAAAAGTCGTATGATACATCAAAAGAGTTTAGAAACTCAAAGCCGAGTACAAAATATCAAACATAAACATCTGATACAAAATATCACAACCCACGCATCCTAATGTACAGAAGTCCTCGGCTGGTCACACCATCTGGCTCACTCTGCAGTCTTCCTAACCTGCAGATCATCTACAACACGGTATACACCGTTAGCTACAACAATAGATAAGCATGAAGGTAATAGCACAAACACACATCAACATCTCATACATGCAATTCCACACACATTCAATTATTATCTTTCATTTATGTTATTCCTTTACTAATTCAACTTCTTTTCTGGCACGAGGAGCCTAAAGAACCCCGTCTCTTCCTCCTTTAACTCAGGTGTTGCATGGGGATCTACCTCCCCCCTGAGCTACTGGCTTCCGAGCACCTCCTTCCACTCTCGGCGAGCTTCTGGCAAGTGGTCACCGCCCATTATAATACACTTGGGCCATTTAAATGAAATATATGGTCGTCCTAGTCCGGTTTAAGTTATAAATGCACAATCATATGAACAAACACACAACCATCACAATCATACAAATCCATAACTTAACGGTAAGTAAGTCATATGGACTTACCTCATACACTCGTATCCAATACCACGTCACAGCTTCCCCTTGCGGAAGAAACCAACGCCTGCAATAGCAAGGTACACAATATCATATACTGCAAGGGTTAGGAGACTCGTCTCCATAACTAGAACCAACCTACAACCTCAATCTAAACCTCCACATCATAACAAGCTCACATATGCTTATCGCATTACCTCAACATCAACACGAGTGTCTAAGGCACATCTCTATCATACAACTTATCCTATCCACACTAGCCTAGCTAACAACTAAGCCAAGGCCAAAGGAAAGGAAGGAAGGAAGACATACCAACCAGGTACGCACCAACAGGAACAAAAAACACAAGCTGATCGAGTGAGACGCAGGGGTGGCTCACCAAGGGCGCAGGGGCGGCTCACAGGCAGGCGAACGGGCGGCTCAGACTAGGCGCAAGGGCGGCTGTTTGTGCAGAATGTTGGCCCGGACTTCTCATCGACCCCTTTCTCGACTCTCTTCACTTCTTCAACATACCACAACAACATATACACATATATACACATATAAGATCATTAACCATCCAGGAAAGGATCCAACATAAGACTAGCTTGTGATCCTAAGCTAGAAAGGAAGAAAGAAGCAAGAAAGAAGGAAAGAAGAGAGATGAAGGAGAAAAGCTTATCATAACAAGCCCTAAGCTTCAACTATGGAGCATCAGCACGTCTATCACCTCAACACAACATCAACAACTTTCAGCAAAAACCTCAAGATCAACCACAGCCAAAAATCACACTCAAACTCTCAAGAACTCACTCACACATGATCAAGAGAAGCAAAGAAGATCAAGGAAGAAGAGAGGAGAAGATGGAGAATGTAGAGAGGGTGAAGAAGCTGGAATAAAGTGGAAAAACCTCTCATCTGAAGGATAGGGAAATTTATAGGAGAAGCCAGCCGCAAAGCACGAGTTAAAGAGTCAACGAATGCGCCTTCTCAAACACAGAGCTGCAGGGGCGCCTAGCCGTTGGGGCGGCCTAGGTGGTATGCAGGTGCGGCTGCCAGAGTCCAAGGTAAGCTTAGCCAACCAGAGAGAAGAAGGCGTAGGGTGGAAGGCTTGGCCACCACTATCTAAGGCTCAGCAAGACACCTAGGCTCTCAAAGACTAAGGCTCATACATCTTCATTTCTTTTTCTCGTTTCTTAACCCTGACATCCAAAGACACAAACATACAGGAAGTTATCGACAAAAAACAAACAAAAACAACTACTCTAATCTAATCTAAGAAAGAAAACAAAAACAAATGCGAGAATGCAATACCTTGGGATTCCTCCCAAGAAGCGCTTTGTTTTAGGTCCGTAGCTATACTATTCCTTTATACCTAAATGAGGACAATCGGTGCGATTTCCTCAGTTTGGAGTTCCGGTGAGTACTTTTTGAGTCGTTGATCATTCACTTTGAAACTTCCGCACTTCTTACCCCATACTTCAACTGCACTATGGGGAAAAACGTGTTTAATTACATAAGGTCCTGTCCAACGAGATTTAAGCTTACCGAGAAAGAGTCGTAGTCTATAAATGAAGAGAAGAACAAGGTCTCCTTCTTTGAAGTCTTTTGGAATGATATGGTTATCATGCCAACGCTTCGCTCTCTCCATGTAGATCTTGGCGTTGTCATAGGTGTTTAAGCGGAGTTCCTCTAATTAATTAAGGTCTAAGAGACGCTTCTCTCCCGCTTCCTTCATGCCAAAGTTCAACCACTTTACAGCCCCATACGCCTTATGTTCCTGTTCCACCAGGAGATGACAAGACATCTCATACACAAGGTTGTACGGTGCTGTACCAATGAGACTCTTGTATGCCGTTATATACGCCCACAATGCATCATCCATCTTTAGAGACCAATCCTTCCTTGTCTTTGACACCGTCTTCTCTAGAATTCCATTGATCTCCCTATCAGAAATCTCCACTTTTCCACTTGTTTACGAATGGTAGGGTGTGGCGATCTTGTGAGTCACCCCATACTTAGCTAGTAGAGCTTCAAATCGACGGGAAATGAAGTGTGATCATCCGTCACTAATGATGGTTCGGGGTTTCCCAAACCTTGGGGAAATATTAACAACCACCATTGCATCTTTATTTGGAAAGGAAACAACTTCAACCCATCTTGAAACATAATCTACAACTAGAAGTATAAATTGGTTACCACAAGATGATGGGAATGGTCCCATGAAGTCAACTCCCCAAACGTCAAAGATCTCCACCTCTTGGATATTGTTGAGAGGCATTTCATTCCTCCTAGAAATATTTCCTGTTTTGTGACAAGCATCGCAGAAAGCAACAAAGGTTTGCACATATTGTTGAGAGGCATTTCATTCCTCCTAGAAATATTTCCTGTTTTGTGACAAGCATCGCAGAAAGCAACAAAGGTTTGCACATCCTTAAATTATGTAGGCCAAAAGAATCCAGATTGTAATACCTTAACACTAGACTTATGAGAGCTAGCGTGTCCTCCACAAGGAAGGGAATGGCAAAGATGAATGACACTTTGCATTTCGTCTTCAAGCACACATCTTCTAATGATGCCATCGGGACCTCTCGTGAAGAGTAGAGGTTCATTCCAATTATATTGGCGGACATCCCTAAAGAAGTTCTTCCTTTGTGCGTAGGATAGTCCGGGAGGTACTTCCTGACAAACCAAATAATTTACAAAATCAGCAAACAAAGGTTCATTACCTCTAGAAATATGATCGATGCACTCTTCCATTAGATGCAGTTGTACGTCCGGGAAAGAGTCATTAATAGGTAAATCATCACTAGTAGCATGTGGTAGACGACTCAAGTGATCCGCGACAGTATTTTCGGATCCTTTCTTGTCACGAATCTCAAGATCGAATTCTTGAAGGAGGAGAATCCACCAAATCAGCCTTGGCTTTGCATTTTTCTTGCCAAGCAAATACCGAATTGTTGAATGATCCGTGTATAAAATCACCTTCGCTCCTACAAGATAAGAACGAAACTTTTCAAAAGCATAAACAACAACAAGTAATTCCTTCTCTGATGTAGCGCAGTTGAGTTGTGCTTCATCTAGCATCTTGCTAGCATAATAGATGGCATGAGTGCATCCATCATTCATTTGTCCAAGCACCGCTCCAATAGCTACATCACTTGCATCACACATGACCTCAAAGGGAAGATTCCAATCCGGAAGTTGATTTATTGAGGCTGAGATTAAAGCTTCCCAAATCCTATAAAAAGCATCCAAACATTCTTTCGAAAATTCAAAAACAACATCCTTCATCAATAGATTAGTTAGCGATTTAGAGATTTTCGAAAAGTCCTTGATGAATCT
The DNA here is from genome assembly GCA_033239125.1 of Fagopyrum homotropicum. Classification (NCBI taxonomy): domain Eukaryota; kingdom Viridiplantae; phylum Streptophyta; class Magnoliopsida; order Caryophyllales; family Polygonaceae; genus Fagopyrum; species Fagopyrum homotropicum. The sequence continues at coordinate 33,309,625 of BSWB01000003.1, forward strand.
CCTATAGAATCTAGCATGTCCTAGAAAACTTCTAATCCCCTTTACCGAAGATGGAGGAGGAAGTTTCTCTATCGTTTCGATCTTAGCCTTGTCAACTTCAATCCCTCTATTAGAGATCAAGTGTCCAAAAATAATGCCATCCTTAACCATAAAGTGACACTTCTCCCAATTTAGAACTAGGTTCGTGTCTTCGCACCTTTGTAGAACAAGAGATAGGTTAATAAGACAATTATCAAATGAGGAACCATAAACAGAAAAATCATCCATAAAAACCTCCATGATTTCCTCAATGTATTTTGATAAGATAGCCATCATACATCTTTGGAAGGTGGCTAGAGCGTTGCAAAGTCCGAATGGCATCCTCCTATAAGCAAACGTACCCCATGGGGCACGTGAATGTGGTCTTTTCTTGATCATCCGGATGAATCGGAATCTGAAAGAAACCACTATAACCGTGAAGATAGTAAAAGTAAGAGTGTTGTGCTAACCTCTCAAGCATTTGATCAATGAAGGGCTACGGGAAGTGATCCTTCCTTGTTGCGTTGTTCAGCTTGCGATAATCAATGCACATCCTCCATCCTGTCACAGTTCTTGTTGGAATGAGTACATTGTTATTGTTAGCTACAACGGTCATTCCTCCCTTCTTCGGGACAACTTGAACAGGGCTCACCCACTTGCTATCGGAAATAGGGAAACTGATACCTGCATCAAGCAATTTTAGAATCTCCTTCTTCATGATTGGATTTAACCGTCGTTGAGGTTGACGTGAAGGCTTATAATCCTCTTCCATTAGAATCTTGTGCATACATAAAGACTGTTTAATTCCTACAAGATCCTCTATGGTGTAACCAAAAGCTTTCCTATGTTTCCTCAAAACAATCATAAGCTTTTCATGTTCAACTTCACTCAAATCAGAACTAACAATAACAGGCAACGTAGAATTAGTTACAAGAAATGCATAGCTAAGATGTACGGGAAGTGGCTTCAATTCCAAAGCTGTTGATGCCTTTGGAGTGTCATGTGGGCTGTCCGATGTCTTCTTGGAAGTCTCCAAGGGTGTGGAAGTGTTGGAAGAAGAATCAAGAATTTTTGTAGAAAGAACAAAATATTTCTCACCATTTTCCAAAACCACGGTGCCACTGTTACTTCCACGGCCGTGGAAGGTGTCTTGGAGGCCGTGGAAAGTGGTGTCAATTAAATCTCTGCTCTCGACATAGTATTCCACGGGTGGAATAGGTGAAACCACGCCCGTGGAAAAGCACAACTGGCCGTGGTTTTTGACGTTTTCCGAGCCATCGTACAATTTTTCGAATTCTTCAACTTGCACTTCTTTTAGCTCCTCCAAAGCATCAATCTCAGCATTGCAATCCTCTTCCTCTCCTCTTTCCATAATGCTCATAGTTATGACCTTTTACAACGGATCTTTGAACAAGATCGAACTCACTTCCTCTCTAGATACCTCTTCATCATAGATAATGAACATATCCTCCCGCATTGCTAGTTCTTTTGCCAAGGTTGAAAGGACAAATTCAACCATCTCTTCTCCAATATTGAAGGCCAATCTAGCATTCTTGCAATCAACCATACAGCCGGAAGTTGCAAGAAAAGGTCTTCCGAGTATGATCGGGACCGGACAATCTGCAGGAATGTCAAGCACAACAAAGTCTATAGGGATATAGAATTTACCGAGCTTAACCGGGACATCTTTAATGATTCCTACGGGTCGAGTAATGGATCGATCCGCCATATATAACGTCATCTTCACCGGTTAGGTTCACCTAAACCAACTTTCCTACACAAAGCAAGTGGAATGATGCTCACACTTGCTCCCAAGTCACAAAGTGCATCATATGTGACCTCTCCAACTCCTATTGGTATACAAAATGACTGCGGATCTCTCATCTTTGGGGGCATCTTTTCTGTCATCGTTTTAATGAGCTCCAAAGATTCCGAACTCATCTTGACTTCTACAAAGTCTTCCAGCTTTCTCTTGTTAGAGAGGATCTCTTTCAAGAACTTCCATAAGCAAGCATACCTAAAATCGCATCAATAAAAGGTATGTTAATATGGAGTTTGCTCTTAAGATCAACAAACTTACCGAATTGATTGTCTAGACGCACTCTTGTTCTAGGTTGCAGGAATGGCAAAGGAGGTTTATAAGCTGGAGGAAGAACATAGAGATCTTCCTTCTGCTTTTTCTTTTCTTTCTCTTTTTCAACGGGGACCTCAACGAACTTGGGCTGCAGATCGGTGGTTGTTACACCACTTCTAGTTGTAATCGCCATCACCCTTCCTTTCGGATTGTCCTCCATCTTTCCAGGATTTTTCCCTTTGTGTCTAGGAACTTCTCCGGCCTTGCTGAATACTAGATTCTCTAAAGCTTTTTGTGCTTTATCAATCGAAGTAATGTGACTCTCCATTCTTTGGATCTTTCCCAAGATCGTCTCCAGCAAAACATCGTGTCTATCCTTCTGTGGTTTGCTTGAACTATTTAAAGTTTGCCCCTGACTTTTCAAAGGAATAGAAGAAGATGGTGATGTTAGTGCATTTTTTGCATGTGAATAGGGGTTACCGGGATTTTGTTGGATGGATCTCCAATTGTTGTTGGAGTTCCTGTTGTTGTTCCAATTATTGTTCCGGTAATTGTTCCTATTTCTTTGATTGTTCTCCCTTCCTAGATAGCCAACGTCTTGCTCCTTCGTCTTTTGAAGGCTGGATTTTATGACTTCCTTCAGCTCTTTAATCTCATTGTTGAGGGAGAAGATTTGAGCTTGAGCTGCTAAATTTAACTTTGCTCCTGGATCTCCTGAATCTCGATTCCCACCATCAGCTTTCCTATGGGAATACTTCTCAATCACATTAGCTTGCTTCTCAATGAAGTCTCAAGCATCATCTTCCCTCATATCCATTAATATTCCGCAAGAAAGAGATTGAAGATTAAATTGCGTTGCTACATCCAATCCCTTGTAGTAGATCTCCAATAATTTCAGCTTTGAAATGCCATGGTGCAGGCAATCCAATAGAAGATCTTGAAACCTTTCCCAAGATTTAAACAAAATTTCGTTAGGTCTTCATATAAAAAGCATTTATTTTACCTCTCAATTCCGCTGATTTGGATGGCGGAAAGAACTTGGTGAGGAATTCTGATGTCAAATCCTCCCATGTATTAAGTCTTCCGGCGGGAAGAGCTCGATACCAAGCTTTGTCCTTCAAAGAGAAGAAGAACGGCCTCAACTTTTAGTTGTTGACAACCCTTTTAGGCTTCATAGTCTCCATAAGAATCTCAAAATTTTGCAAATGTTGGTGTGGAGATTCAACTTCCGCTCTACCAAACTTACTTTGGCGGATCATAGTAATGACTTGTCGGATAAATCCGAAATCGTTGGCATCTTGATCCCTAAGATTCACACCTAAACGGCGTGGTTGCTGAATTGGATCCATTCGTTGCCCAAGAGTTCGTGGTTCATCCACGATATTAGCAGCTCTCGCATCTCTAGCGGGAATGCAAGGATCAACATAGGCTTGAGGATTAAATGGTGGTATTTCCTCTAGCTCCGGCATATCATCATCATCGGATGATTCAGCTCTAGATGATTTAGCTTTCCTACTCCCGGCGCCTTTTTTCTCCAATTGTATTTGTAAAACCATCGCCTTAAGCTCATCAATTTGAGCTTGACTTCGCTCTCAATCAGCACGAGCGAAAGCTTGCTCTTCAATACGTAATCTTTCACTTGTATTGAGTTGAGCTCTAGTTTCATCCAACTTCTCTTGGGTATTCCTTTCATTGTGTTCAACCATCTTTTTCTCTATTAACTTTTTCTTCAAAGTTTTCTCTGGTTCAGGATCAAAAGGAACGAGGTCTTTCAATGATCTAGACCTTCGCATATACCAAACAATTATGCAAAATCACTCAAGTAGATAGATCAAATAACAAGAGCAAAAGCTCCCAAGCCCGACAACCGAAAACCGAATTTGGCCTAAACAAAATCCCCGACAACGGCGCCAAAAACTTGTTCGCTCAAAAGTGTGTGCGTCAGAGTGTTAAATTTATAAAACTAAAATCAAAGCAAAGAGAACCCGCAATGTACTGATCGGCGTAGTAAAGCAAGAATTCCAGAGTATCGAACTTAGGGATTTGGGGGGATAAATTCAGTTCACAAATTATAAGGCAAATAACAAAAGCTTTTATAAAGATTAATTAGGAAAACAACGATTTAAAGATTCAGGTATCCAATTGTGGCAATCGATTCAAGATGTTCTATAGATATAAGGACAGAGTTGGGATTCCAAAGGTATATCTAAGGTAAGGAAATGTACGGTGAAGTTCCAAAACCCAAATGTCTCACCCAAAGGCTCTCTCTATAAAGGTTGTTGAGGCTGCAATATAGAAAGGATCAAAGGATAAGAATTACTCTCAAATACCCATATCCAAACCCAAGGGAATCAAAGATAAGCCAAAACGGTTAAGGTTGTGACACTCGAAACTGAAGTAGAGGATGTTGAGTCTCACTACTACCTACAAATGGTAAGCCAAGGCTAGGTTAAAGAAAATTTTTAACTTTGGATCAAAGCAAAAGCAAAGGACGTACGACAGAGGAAAACCACGGTCTGATCTTGAAGAACCACGTCCGTGGAACTCAAGAACAGGCCGTGGAAAGCCTCGACGACGAGGGTTCTCACAACTCTCATGGTCCACTCTGTTTTGGTTCAATCTATCATCATCTATGTCACAACTATCAACCCTTCACCTTACAATCGCTTAAGGGTTTTTTGCCAAGAATCATAGTCATCAAATCAATAATTAAATTCAAAAGAGAAAAAGGGTAAAACCCTAAAATCTCAATAATAAACTCCAAACAAATGTCAATCAAACACAATAATCGCAACTTGCATTCAGTGGATGTAGAATAAGGTAAGAATCTCTCACAAATCACAAGGAACAAGGAAGAACAGGATGTCAATCCGCCTTTAAGATGAAACCGTAAGATTTTTTCCGAGTACGCAATCTTCAAATGCGTACTTCTCTAAATCTTCCCTGTACGCAATAAAATCTTCCGAAATCTCTCTAAGCAATGCCTCCGAAATGCAGCCCTAGCCAATGATGCTATTTCTCTCTTTTTCCAGCCTTCTTACAGGAGAAAAGTAGGGTTACAAAAGCCCAATAACCGCTGTTGACGTGGAAAAAATGAAAAGTGGCGACCGTTACAAGAACCACGACCAAGAGCACTTTTCCACGCCCGTGGAACCACCGTGGAATGGCTTCCTGTTTGCCACTTAGCGTGCGTGCAAATAAGTCTTAAATTTATAAAACTAGAAATCAAGCAAGCGAACCCACAGTGTACGGATCGGCGTAGTAAAGCAAGAATTCCAGAGTATCGAACACAGGGATTTGGGGGGTTAAATTCAGTTAATAATCGTCAAGCAAGTAAATGTATGAGCTTTTGTAAATATTGGGAAAACAACAATCCTAAAGATCCAGGAATCCAGCTGTGGCAATCGATTCAAGATATACTAAAGATATAATGACATAGTTAAGAGCTGCAAAGGTATACTAATGCAAAGCAATGTACGGTGAAGTTCCAAGGCTTTATATGACTTATCTAGAAATACTCTCTATAAAGGTTGTTGAGGCTTCAGTATAGAAAGGATCTAAAGACAAGAATTAATATCAAATACCCAAACTTGTAACCCAAGGATCAAGACTAACTAAACCGATTAAGGTTGTGACACTCGAAATCTAAGTAGAGGTTGTTGAGGCTTCACTACCACCTAGAAAAGGCAAGCCAAGACTAAGTTAAAGCAATTCTTTAACTTTGGATTAAAGTAAAAGCAAGGTTCGTAAACTAAGGGAAATTACGGGTGGATCTTGAGATTCCACGTCCGTGGAACTCAAGAACACACCGTGATTTTGGTTCGTCGGCGATTCTCTCTAACTCTCAGGGTCCAATCTGTTTACGATCGATCTATCATCATCTAAGCCACAACTATCAACCCTTCACCTTAGAATTGCTAAAGGGTTTTAGCCAACAACAGTCATTATGATATCAAATTCAAGATTTAAAAGAATGAATGATGAAAACCTTCGTAAACCTTGAATAAATCTCAAATCAATCTCAAATCCACAAACAAGATAATGATGTATATCAGATTCGGAATAACACAAACCAATCACAATCCTTGATAAGAACAAAGAACGGGATGTCAATCCGTCTTCTAATCAAACCTAAGGACAAAGCGTAACTTCCAAATCTCCAAGTCTTTCGCAAATCTCCGTTGCGAAATAACAATCTCCACACGTCCAACTTAAAACCCTAGCCACGTGCAATAAGCGTAAGCGAAGTCTAAGCGGAGGTGTATGCGAAGGTGACGGAATCTCTCTCCTTCCGTCCTTTTATAAGGCAAGATAGAATAAGTGTCCAGCCCATTGTGTAAAAGATCGTGGCTTTAATTTGTACGTTAAAAGATCGCCTAAATCACGGTTCCATAGGAATCCACGCCCGTGGTTTAGAGCGTGGTTTAGAGCGTGGAAATTCATCACGGTGCTTCACAACTTCCACGGCCGTGTAACCCTCTGGAATGCTCCACGCTTGTGTTGCCAAAGTTCCACGGCTGTGGTTTAGAGCGTGGACTCCATTACGATCGTATTTTAGAGCGTGAAACATAGATTGCTCGTAAATCTCCTTTGTTTCGTGTCATTCTTCATCCTAACATCTTCCTTAGCTCCTTTGTGGTGTCCTCAATCCTCGTACATGCTCAATCCATCTCCATTCTCCCTTATTCTGTTCGGTTTTAGCTCTTATTCGCCTACAATCAACACAAAGCTTATGTAGACCTCTATATCGACAATATAGATAAACTAACTCACAATTACTTAAATGCTTTATCAATGAACACCAATATGGATGAAATATACTTAGAAAACGTGCCTAAAATAACACAATATTTCATGCTAACAAATAACCCCATACTTGCCACTTGCTTGTCCCCAAGCAAGGTCTTTCAAAAGCTTTAAAACTCAAGTTAGGATGAAATATATGTACACTCTTAAAACAACACTTCTTTCAGATGAATGTGCTTCCTAGTCAATAGATCATTCTCAAATCTTCCTTCATTCGTTTATAAGACTTTTATACACATAATCAAAGAGTAAAGAGTAAAGAAAGCTCATGAATTGATCAAACTTCCATGTAAACATCATAACCTTCAAGCATTATCAAAATCAAACATAAGAAACTTCAATTTAGATCACTAAGTCATATATCATTCTCTTGATCTTAAGGACTTTCAAACAAGGTCTAGAATGCGGAAAGGGAAGGAAAGCTTTAAGGAATGTGGTGCATGAATCCGGGAAAGTGGATAACTACTCTTTTCTTTTTCTCTTGCGGTTTCCGCAACACTTTTAACTTAGAACTTCGCTCTCTTCTTTTCAATTAATTTTTCGACTTTACTTTTGGAGTTATGGATAGAGGTGCACAAAAACCGAAGCCTAGGAGATTGGCGTTTCTCATTTTTACGAGATGCCTCAAACCCTTGATGCACATACCATAATCCGCTAGGAATATCGCTCAATCCGACTTTGGCAAGACACAAACACCCGGCTATGTCAATGGTGCCGAGTTACTCATCGTCATTATTGGCTTCCCCAAACCTATAATTTCTTTCTATTCTTTTGAATGCAAAATATTGCTTTCATGGCCCTCCCACATCAAACATGCCAAATATCAACTCCTCCAAATTCCCGGATAGGTAAAGGAGGTCATAATTTTATTGAAGGGTTAAATGATCAAAGAAAGAAGAAAGAAAATCGAATTGCCTTAATCATCTCAAGAAGAAGTATAAGAACTTATCATGTGATTTCAACCTTGATTTCTCAATATGATTTAGGTAACACTCATCACATTATGAAACTTGCAAAAGAGGAATAATCAACTAATTCAATTTCTTTTTAATCCACTATTTGTTTAAGCATACGATTGTCATCAAGACTCAATTCACAAGTAGTGATTATCATAGAAGTCATCTCTATCCTTAGAAGCACAAAATTTTTCAATTTTTATGGGTTTTTCAAAAGCTTTTTCATGCAATGCAATAATGAAACGTGTAACAATAGAATGAACATGCAAGGTAGTCTCGATAAAAGCATACAAAGTGAGTAAGAGTTATTACAAACGATTAGTCACACCCCACCCCATACTTGGAACAAACATTGTCCCTAATGTTCAAAAAGAAAAAGAAGAAAAGAAAGAAAGGAAAAGAACTCACAAAACGGTGGTGGAGTGGCTAAAGCGGTAGATCATCAATCATCCTCACTGCGGTGCCGGTGGAGGTGGAAACGGGAAGAAGCCGGGATCATAGTTCCGCCCAAACTATTGGCGGTATATGTCTCTCATCATGCGGTCATGATCGTCAGCTCGTGCATCCCTAGAATCTGCACGGATCTCCAAGGCTCCGACCCTATCGGAAATGTCGGTAGCCCACTCTAGTAACTGCTCATACCAACCAGGTGGCTGGCTGTACAAGGCCGGTGCGTCAGAAGGTGCTGGTGTAGGTGGCGGCTGTGCATGCCAAGGTGGTGGAGCTCCCATCCAGTCCGGCTGCGTACTATACCAAGTAGGAGGATCCGCCATCCAAGTCGGTCTCTCGCTCACGCTGGCGCGGCGAGAGGAAGATCCAGAAGCTCTAGCGGGGCAGGGAGAGTGTCTGGGAATGTCGGGAACTACATCCGGCTGATCCAGAAAGGTACCAAAGTCATGCTCTCCCCTCCTCCCTCATACTCATCACCTCTCATCTCCTCCTCCTCTACAACTGGTGGTGGTGGAACGTAAGGAGGGGCTACTAATCTGTTCGCATGCATGGCAGCGAACGTCTCCTTCCAGTTATGGCGTCCAGCCATAATGGAATACTCAGGGAGCCACTCAATCCCTCTCTCTGTCCTACTCTCCCAAGGCATAGCAGCATACGGTGGACCTATATGTGTGGGGAAGATGATGCCTCTAGTCATGAGGCTCTGAAGTCCTAGGGGTCTAGCTTTAATGCGGGTGCAAACGGAGAAGTCTACCCCTAACTGCCTAGCAAGGTGGGTGACCATCCCACCGTATCCAATGTTGCCGGCCCTCTTGTTCTTTAGCTTGCTCATAGTAGCAACTAAGAGGGTGGCGCAGTCAGCTGGCCTGCGATACAACATACTGTAGAGAAGAAATAGCTCATCTGTCTTAATCTTGTGAGGTGTCTCCGTCCTAGGGAAGAGACACTCAAAAAGCACTCTATGGGCAATCTTCTAGGCTAAGTGGTAGATCAACTTAGCCTTAGTATCAGCAGGTTGCCAGCGGTCCTCGCTGGCGTAAATCATGGCAATCTCCTCCCAGAAATCCTTGGCGTACACGCCACTGGGGAATCGACCATTAAAGTTCTATTGGAACCCAAAGAAGGCTCCAAACTCTTTAATAGAGAAATCATAGTTTCTCTCCATCAGCCGGAAAGAAACTGTCCTGTCAACGTGACTGTGCTCAAAGGAAACTACAAACTCCCTAGTAATCTCCTCATAAGCATCTTCCCGAATAGCGGAGAAGATGACTAAGCCGGCTCTATCCAATAGCCATGTGAGATCCCCTATCACATGCAAGGGCTCTAGATCCTCAAGTAGTAAGTACCTAGGTCCTATGACCGTCCTCTTATGGATCCTCTCTAAGGCATCTAGATGATCCTCATGGATAGTAGGGATCCTAGGGGGAGGTGGTGATGGTGATGAAGGGGGTGATGGAGGCTCAGCGGGTGGTGCTCTAGAAGAGGAAGCGGTGTTGCCTTTCCTTTTCTTATTCTTATTCCTATCAGACATTCTCCTTACAAAATCCATTTTCTGTTGAAAACCACGGCCTGTTCTTCAGGTTCCACGGCCGTGGAATGTCCAGAGACCGTGATTCGTCTCGAAAATTCTCAAAACTCAGCAAAATCACACCAAACCCAGCAGCAAGCAGCCCTAGACTAATTTCAGTCCAATTCCAATAAGCTCTCCTAAAAATTCTAGCAAAAACGAAGTCAAATCGACGAAGAGAGAGAAAGAATGAAAAACCTAGGTTTTCGGATTTTGGAATCCGAATTTTGTCTTCTCCGGTGAATTTCCGCTCGAATCGTTGCTTGGATCTTGTTGGTGATTGGATTTGCTTCAGTTTTGGCCAAAGAATCGTTAAAAATGATTAACGAATGAGGAATTGAGAGATGGGGAAAGGATTCGGCGAAAGAGGGCGTGGAATTGGCTAATTGTGTGTGTTTTGTGAAGAAACGTGGTTTTTATAGTGGCCGTAAAAAATTTTAAAAATCACGGTCTATCGGGGGGTTCCACGGCCGTGGAAATATACGGAACCGTGGTTTTGGTGATTTTTTTTAGGCTTTTGAAAATTACGGTCACTTTAGTTGTCACGGCCGTGGCTTTGGCCGTGGAACTCTCTATAATGTGTCAAAGTCCAAGTTTCGTCAATTTTCTTCAAACTTTTCCTTCCCCCTTTCTTTTCCACTGTTCCTACATACAAAAACACGAACATACCGGAAGGCATCGAAGGCAAAACAAAACAAAACAAAACGTCTAAACTATGCTAATCTATGAATCAAAAACATGAATGTGAATGCAATACCTTGGGTTGCCTCCCAAGAAATGCTTTGTTTAAGGTCCGTAGCTAGACCATATTCGCACTTATTTGAGTGCGGTGGGCGCGAACTCTTCAGCTTGGAGTTCCGGTGTATACTTCTTGAGTCGTTGACCGTTCACCTTAAAGCTTCCGCCCTTTTCACCCCATACTTCAACTCCACCATGGGGAAAAACACGTTTGATTAGAAAAGGTCCAGTCCAATGAGATTTAAGCTTACTTGGAAAGAGACGAAGCCTTGAATTGAAGAGAAGAACTTGATCTCCTTCTTTGAGGTCCTTTGGGATGATATGCTTATCATGCCAACGCTTCGCTCTTTCTTTATAGATCTTGGCGTTTTCGTAGGCGTTCAAGCGAAGTTCTTCAAGCTCATTGAGGTCTAAGAGGCCCTTCTCTCCCGCCTCCTTCATGCTGAAGTTCAACAACTTTATTGCCCAATACGCCTTGTTCTCCAACTCTACCGGTAAGTGGCAAGACTTCCCATACACAAGGTTGTATGGAGTAGTTCCGATGGGAGTCTTATATGCAGTCCGGTATGCCCACAATGCATCATCTAGCTTCAGAGACCAATCCTTCCTAGTCCTTGAAACCGTCTTCTCTAGGATTCCTTTGATCTCCCGGTTTGAGATCTCCACTTGTCCACTAGTTTGTGCATGATAAGGGGTGGCGATCTTGTGAGTCACCCCATACTTAGCTAAAAGAGCTTCGAAACGCCGGGCAATGAAGTGAGAACCTCCATCACTAATGATAGTCCGTGGTGTCCCAAATCGTGGGAAGATGGTCTTGTTAAAGAACTTAACTACTACCATGGCATCATTGGTGGGAGAGGCAATTGATTCAACCCATCTCGAAACATAATCCACCGCTAAAAGTATGTATTGGTTCCCACAAGGTGATGGGAAAGGTCCCATGAAGTTTATTCCCCAAACGTCAAAGATCTCCACCTCTTGGATGTTGTTGAGAGGCATCTCATTCCTCTTAGATATATTTCCTGTTCTTTGACAAGCATCACAGCAGGAAACAAAGGTTTGCACATCTTTAAATAGAGTAGGCCAAAAGAATCCAGATTACAATACCTTAGCGCTAGTTTTGTTCGAACTAGCGTGTCCTCCACAAGGTAGTGAATGACAATGGTGGATGATACTTTGCATCTCATCTTCCGGCACACATCGCCGAATAATGTCATCCGGACCTCTCTTAAAGAGGAGAGGTTCATTCCAAAAGTATTCCCGAACATCCTTAAAGAACTTCTTTCTTTGTGCGTAGGATAATCCGGGCAGTAACTCCTGACAAACCAAATAGTTAACAAAATCAGCAAACCATGGTTCGTTACCTTTGGTGATCACATCGATGCACTCCTCTATGATATGTAAATGCTTGTCCGGAAAGGAGTCATCTATAGGTAGATGGTCGTCCTCTAGATGTGTTAGGCGACTCAAATGATCCGCAACAGAATTTTCCGAACCTTTCTTGTCGCGGATCTCTAGATCGAATTCTTGTAGGAGGAGAATCCATCTAATTAGCCTTGGCTTCGCATCCTTCTTTGCAAGGAGATACCGGATCGCAGCATGATCCGTGTATACAATCACCTTTGCACCTACAAGATAAGAGCGAAATTTGTCAATTGCATAAACAATAGCTAAGAATTCCTTTTCGGTAGTGGCGTAGTTGAGCTGCGCCTCATCTAGCGTTTTGCTAGTGTAGTAGATAGCGTGGGTTCGTCCTTCTTTCTTTTGCCCAAGGACAGCTCCTATAGCTACGTCACTTGCGTCACACATAACCTCAAAGGGAAGATTCCAATCCGGAGGTTGGATAATCATGGCTGAAATTAGAGCTTCCCGAATCATATTAAACGCATCTAAGCATTCTTGTGAAAAATCAAAAATTACATCCTTCATCAATAGATTAGTAAGAGGTTTTGATATCTTAGAGAAATCCTTTATGAAACGCCTATAAAATCCAGCATGTCCTAGAAAACTTCTTATCCCTTTCACCGAAGTTGGGCGAGGAAGCTTTTCTATTGTCTCTATTTTAGCTTTATCCACCTCAATCCCTCTACTAGAGATTAAGTGTCCTATACAATGCCTTCTTTCACCATAAATTGACACTTCTCCCAATTAAGAACTAGGTTAGTGTCTTCACACCTTTGTAATACAAGAGCAAGGTTAGAAAGACAATTGTCAAAAGAGGAACCATAAACGGAGAAGTCATCCATAAAAACCTCCATGATTTCCCCTATATATTCCGAGAAGATGGCCATCATGCACCTTTGAAAGGTGGCTGGGGCGTTGCAAAGCCCGAACGGCATCCTCCTATAGGCAAACGTACCTCACGGGCACGTGAACGTGGTATTTTCTTGATCATCCGAGTGTATCAGAATCTGAAAGAAACCACTTTAACCGTCAAGATAGCAAAAGTGTGAATGTTGCGCTAACATTTCAAGCATTTGATCGATGAAGGGTAGTGGGAAGTGATCATTCCTCGTCGCGTTGTTTAGCTTGCGGTAGTCTATACACATTCGCCATCCTGTTACGGTTTGTGTAGGAATGAGTTCATTATTTTTGTTGGTGATGACCGTCATTCCTCCCTTCTTCGGAACCACTTGTACGGGAATCACCCACTTGCTATCGGAGATAGGATAGATGATACCTGCATCAAGTAGTTTAAGAATTTCCTTCTTGACAACCTCCTTCATGGTCGGATTTAACCGCCTTTGAGGTTGTCGCGAAGTTCTAAAGTCCTCTTCCATTAAGATCTTATGCATGCATAGGGAAGGTTTGATTCCTACTAAATCCTCTATAGTATATCCCAAGGCTTTCCTATGTTTCTTAAGGACAACCATAAGCTTACTATGTTCATCTATGCTTAAATCGGAACTAACAATTACCGGAAAGGTAGAATTAGGTCCAAGAAATGCGTACCTTAGATGTGTAGGAAGTGGTTTCAATTCCATCACTATAGGAGTTTCTAATGGCTCTTGAGGAGCATCCGATGCTTCCTTTGAAGTGTCTAAGGATGTAGAAGGTGTTGGAGAAGAATCAAGAGAAGTTGTAGAACAGACACAATTTCCTTCGAATTCACCCAAAATTACGGCACCCCTGCCTTCTCCACGGCCGTGATTTTGGGCGTGGAAAGTAAATACGGTGCCTCTGTTTCCTCCACGGCCGTGTAACTCTCTGGAGTGCTCCACGCTTGTGTTGGTGAATTCCATGGCCGTGGAATAGGCCGTCTGACCGTGGATTCGTACGTTTTCTGCCTCATCGTGGAGTTTCTCGAACTCTTCTTCACACACTTCTTCTTGTGTCTCTAAGGCTTCAATTGCCTCATTGCACTCCTCTTCTTCCCCTATATCCATTATGCTCATAGAAATAACTTTTTGCAAGGGATCTTTGAAGAGAATAGAACTTACCTCCTCCCTAGATAGCTCTTCGTCTTGGATATTGAATATATCCTCATCGAAGGCTGGTTCCTTCACTAAAGTGGAAAGTACGAACTCTACCTTTTCTTCTCCTATGTCAAAGGCGAGTCTAGCATTCTTGCAATCGACTATACAGCCGGATGTTGCAAGAAATGATCTTCCGAGAATGATCGGGACCGGACTATCTACAGGAATGTCAAGCACAAAAAATTCTATAGGAACATAGAACTTACTTAGCTTGACCAGGACGTCTTCAACTATACCGACGGGGCGAGTTATGGATCGATCCGCCATGTACAACGTCATCTTTACCGGTTTAGGATCGCCTAAACCGATCTTCCTGCATAAGGCAAGCGGAATGATGCTCACGCTTGCTCCTAAATCACATAATGCATCATATGTGACATCTCCCACTCCTATGGGAATACAAAATGACCCCGGATCCTTTAGCTTTGGGGGCATCTTCTCTTTCATGGTTTTAATGAGATCCGATGAATCCGAACTCATCTTAACCTCTCCAAAATCCTCTAGCTTTCTCTTGTTAGAGAGGATCTCCTTTAGGAACTTTCCATAAGCTGGCATACCTACAATTGCATCAATGAAATGTATATTAATATGCAGTTTGCTCATGAGTTCAATAAACTTACCGAATTGTTTGTCTAGACGCGCTCTTGTTCTAGATTGCGGGAATGGTAGGGGAGGTTTGTAAGCTGGAGGAGGAACGTAGGCATCTTCCTTCTCCTTCCCCTTTTCTTTCTCTTTCTCAACGGGACTTCTACAAACTTAGGTTGCGGGTCAGTAGTTGTCACTCCGCTCCTAGTTGTGATTGCCATCACCCTTCCTTTTGGGTTGTCCTCCGTTTTTCCTGGAAGTTTCCCTTGATTCCTAGGAACTTCCTCCGCATGACTAAACATTTTATTTTCTAAAACCTTTTGGGCTTTATCAACCTTAGTTATGTGATCATCAACCTTGATGATGCGAGTCTCCAATCCTTGAAGCTTGCTCAAAATTGTTTCCAACATGGGATCGGGCTTCTCTTTCCCCGAAGTACTTCCACCATTAGATGTTTGCCCCTGGCTTTTCAAAGGAGTAGAAGAAGAGGAAGCTGGAGTTAGTGAATTTCCTGAATTGGAATAAGAATTACCGGAATTTTGTTGATTGGGACGCCAATTGTTGTTGTTTGAACCCCTATTGTTGTTCCCATTGTTGTTCCGGTTGTTGTTGTTGTTCCAATTGTTCCGGTTGTTGTTCCGGTTATTGCGGTTTGTATTCTCATTCCCGTTGTGGTTATTGTTGTTGC
This sequence comes from Fagopyrum homotropicum, assembly GCA_033239125.1. Taxonomy (NCBI): domain Eukaryota; kingdom Viridiplantae; phylum Streptophyta; class Magnoliopsida; order Caryophyllales; family Polygonaceae; genus Fagopyrum; species Fagopyrum homotropicum. Next base: position 33,324,983 of record BSWB01000003.1, read on the forward strand.
CCAAATAACCTACATCTTGTTCCTTTTGCTTCGAAAAGTTGGTTTTGATGGCTTCCTTCAACTCTTTAATCTCCGTGTTGAGAGAAAAGATTTGAGTTTGAGCTGCTTGTGATAGCTTTGCTCCTTGATCCACATGATTCACCTCCACTTTCCGATGAGAATACTTCTCAATGACTCGCGCTTGCTTCTCAATAAAGTCCCAAGCGTCATCTTCCCTCATGTCCATGAATGTACCACATGAAAGGGATTGGAGCTTGAATTGTGTCTCCACATCCAGCCCCTTATAGTATATCTCCAATAGCGCCAATTTGGATGTGCCATGATGTGGGCAATCCAATAGTAAATCTTGAAATCTTTCCCAAGATTGAAACAAACTTTCGTTAGATCTCATAGAAAATGCATTAATCTTACCTCTCAACTCCGCCGTTTTGGATGGCGGAAAGAACTTAGTGAGGAATTCTGAAGAAAGATCCTCCCATGTCTTAAGTTTCCCACTTGTAAGAGCTTGATACCAAGACAATGCTTTCCCCTTCAAGGAGAAGAAGAAAGGCTTGAGCTTATAGCTGTTGGTAGTTGCATTCTTTGGCTTCATTGTCTCCATCATGATCTCAAAATTTTATAGATGTTGATGTGGAGATTCAGCTCTTGTTCCCCCAAATTGATTTTGGCGGACAATGGTAATAACTTGAGGGTTGAAGCTAAACCCTTGGGCATCATCGGCATCAAAGTTCACACCCAAACGGCGTGGTAGCTGTGTTGGATCCATCCTTTGGCCAAGAGTTCTTGGCTCCTCATCCACACGTTCGACTCTCGTACCTCTAGCTGGAACACGGCGATTTGCAGCTGGCCGTGGAAAGAACGGGTTCACATTGATCGTTGGATCAATTTCCTCTAGTGGTGGCATGGAGGAGTCGCTATCCTCATTGGATGAGTTGGCTCTAACCGATCTTCCCGGTCTCCTTATTCTCTTTTTCTCCTTGAGGTTGTTTATTTCTAACCTCATTTAGAACATCATATCCGATAGATCATCAACCTTCTTTTGATGACGATCCATTTCTTCCCTGCGAGTCTTCTCACTCCATTGGAGTTGAGCTTCCTTTTCCGCCAACTCCGTTTGGTAATCACGTTCTCTTTCTTCAGCCATCTTTCTTTCCTTAAGCTTTCTCCTCAAAGTCCTCTCAAGCTCTTGATCAAGAGGTAAGAGGTCTTCGTTGTTCCTAGACCTGCTCATACACTCGAAGAGATATCAAATAACAAGGGAAGAGCTCCCAAGCTTGACAACCGATAACCGAATTCGGCCTAGACCAAATCCCCGGCAACGGCGCCAAAAACTTGTTCGCCACTTAGCGTGCGTGCAAATAAGTCTTATATTTATAAAACTAGAAATCAAGCAAGCGAACCCGCAATGTACGGATCGGCGTAGTAAAGCAAGAATTCCAGAGTATCAAACACAGGGATTTGGGGGGTTAAATCCAGTTAATAATCGTCAAGCAAGTAAATGTATGAGCTTTTGTAAATATTGGGAAAACAACAATCCTAAAGATCCAGGAATCCAGTTGTGGCAATCGATTCAAGATATACTAAAGATATAAGGACAGAGTTAAGAGCTGCAAAGGTATACTAATGCAAAGCAATGTACGGTTAAGTTCCAAGGCTTTATATGACTTATCTAGAAATACTCTCTATAAAGGTTGTTGAGGCTTCAGTATAGAAAGGATCTAAAGACAAGAATTAATATCAAATACCCAAACTTTTAACCCAAGGATCAAGACTAACTAAACCGATTAAGGTTGTGATACTCGAAATCGAAGTAGAGGTTATTGAGGCTTCACTACCACCTAGAAAAGGCAAGCCAAGACTAAGTTAAAACAATTCTTTAACTTTGGATTAAAGTAAAAGCAAGGTTCGTAAACTAAGGGAAATTACGGGTGGATGTTGAGATTCCACGGCCGTGGAACTCAAGAACACACCGTGATTTTGGTTCGTCGGCGATTCTCTCTAACTCTCAGGGTCCAATCTGTTTACGATCGATCTATCATCATCTAAGCCACAACTATCAACCCTTCACCTTAGAATTGCTAAAGGGTTTTAGCCAACAACAGTCATTATGATATTAAATTCAAGATTTAAAAGAATGAATGATGAAAACCTTCGAAAACCTTGAATAAATCTCAAATCAATCTCAAATGCACATACAAAATAATGATGTATATCAGATTCGGAATAACACAAACCAATCACAATCCTTGATAAGAACGAAGAACGGGATGTCAATCCGTCTTCTAATCAAACCTAAGGACAAAGCGTAACTTCCAAATCTCCAAGTCTTTCGCAAATCTCCGTTGCGAAATAGCAATCTCCACACGTCCAACTTAAAACCCTAGGCACGTGCAATAAGCGTAAACGAAGTCTAAGCGGAGGTGTATGCGAAGGTGACGGAATCTCTCTCCTTCCGTCCTTTTATAGGGCAAGATAGAATAAGTGTCCAACCCATTGTGTAAAAGATCGTGGCTTTAATTTGTACGTTAAAAGATCGCCTAAATCACGGTTCCATAGGATTCCACGCCCGTGGTTTAGAGCGTGGCTTAGAGCGTGGAAATTCATCACGGTGCTTCACAACTTCCACGGCCATGTAACCCTCTAGAATGCTCCACGCTTGTGTTGCCAAAGTTCCACGACCGTGGTGTAGAGCGTGGACTCCATTACGGCCGTATTTTAGAGCGTGGAACATAGATTGCTCGTAAATCTCCTTTGTTTCGTGTCATTCTTCATCCTAGCATCTTCCTTAGCTCCTTTGTGGTGTCCTCAATCCTCGGACATGCTCAATCCATCTCCATTCTCCCTTATTCCGTTCGGTTTTAGCTCTTATTCGCCTACAATCAACACAAAGCTTATGTAGACCTCTATATCGACAATATAGATAAACTAACTCACAATTGCTTCAATGCTTTATCAATGAACACCAATATGGATGAAATACACTTAGATAACGTGCCTAAAATAACACAATATTTCATGCTAACACTTCCTTTCTCTCGACATGATTTTCCACGACTTCAATAAGTAAACAATGGCCGTGGTTCCTTCATATTTTGCCGTGGAAACTCCAAATCCTTCGTAAAAGCCTTTGTTTCGTAAAGCTTTCAAATCATGCTCATTTCTTAGCTTCTCCAATGCATCCCCTTGATGCCTAATATGATCAAATACTCCTACTTACTCCATATATGCTCCAATCCAAGCCTTTATTCACCTAAAAACACAACAAAGCTTGTGTAGATCTCTGTACCAGCATAATAGGTGAATGTGCTCATAAATGTTTCAAACTCATATCCATATACACAAAAGAAGGGGAAAAACAACCAAAACATGTGCCTAAAATATGGTCATATTTCATGCTATCAAAATACCCCATACTTGCCTCTTGCTTGTTCCCAAGCAAGGTTTTCAAAAGCTAGAACATAAGGTAGAATGATATATGAATGCAAAACAAGGTAAAACAATCTTTTTGGCATTATGCTTCTAAGAAATAGATCACCCTCAAATCTTTCTTCATGTTTCCTTGAAAACTTCTATGTACATAAACCAAATTATGTCAAGCAAGAGAAACCTCATATATTGCATAAGCTTCAAGACAAACATCATAACCTAAAGCAATGTCAAAATCAATCATGTGAAGTTCCAATTTAGATGACCAAGCCAATCAACATTCCATAGATCTTAAGGACTTTCAAGCAAAGGTTAGGAAACGTGAATAGGTGGGAAACATATAAGGGAATGTGGTGCAAAGATCCGGGAAATAGGAACAATACAAACTCTTTTCTTTTTACAACTTCAGTCAACCACTATTTGAGAGCTTTGCTCTACCTTTTCAGCACAAAACTCTATTTCAACATTACTTTTTGGAAGTATGGACAGTGGTGCACAAAAACCGAAGCATAGGAGATTGGCGTTTCTCAATTTCGAGATGCTTCAAACCCTTAATGCATATACCATAATCCATTAGGAATATCGCTCAATCCGACTTTGGCAAGACACAAACACCCGGCTATGTGAATGGTGCCGAGTTACTCATCATCAAAATTGAATTCCCCAAACCTATTTTCTATACTTTGAATGCACAATTTTCTTTCATGGCCCTCCCACATCAAACATGCCAAAATTCACACTCTTCCTCATTCCCGGATAGGTAAAGGATGCAAAAATTTCATTGAGGGGCTAAATGAATAAAGAAGAAGCAAGAAAAATCGAGGTGCCTTAATCATTTCATAAAGAAGTGCAAGAACTTATAATGTGATTTCAGCCTTCATTTCTCAGTATGATTTAAACAAAAACTTTCACAATATGAAACTTGCAAGAAGGTCAAACAATGTATTCAATTTCATCAAAATTCACAACTTAATTCAAGCACATAAAGTCATCAAAAATTCAATCCACATGTAGATTCATCATAGAGGTCATTTCCAGTCCTAGAAGAACAATAATTTTCAAAAAAAAAATTAAAATTTGTAGGGGTTTTTCAAAGCTTAATAATGCAATGCAATATGCAAACGTGTGACAATAAAATGAAAGATGCAAGTGTTCATGGATAAAGCGAAGCAAATGTATCGAGTTATTACATCAACGAAAAGCCATACCCCACCCCATACTTAATATACACATTGTCCTCAATGTAAGAAAAAAAATGAAAAGAAAAAGAATTAAGAAAACACACGAAGGTTGTGGAGTAGCTCGAACCAAGAGGTCATCTCATCACATAGGAGGCGGTGGTGGATATGGGGAGACATTGGGGTCAAATGGACGCCCAAACTGCTGCCGGTAGACGTCACGGAGGATCCTTGTATTTTCCTTGTGCTTATCATCATGCTCATCAAAGCGGGTCTCTAGGCGATCCATCCGCTGCGTAAGTCCGGCTACCCATGGCGGCTGCTCATCCGTCCACGACGGTCGTTGCTGCATCTCCTCCGGTGGCGCTCCTATCCAAGCTGGAGGAGCACCCATCCGAGCCGGCTGCTGGTCCATCCATGCTAGTGGACCCTCCATCCACGTAGGACGCTTACTCATGCTAGCACGTCTGGGAGAGGAAGAAGCGGAAGGTCGCTGGTGGTAAGTGGATCTCCTAGCAGGCTCTTGGAAATCTGCCAACTGACCCGGAAAATCTCCAAAAGCTCCTTCAGCATGTCCCATGTCCGGGAACTCATCACCTCCCATATCCACATCAGCAACATCGTCTCCATCAGCCTCCTCAACAGGTATATCCTCGGGAATGTAAGGTGGGGGATCCTAAAAGGTTGGCATGCATCGGAACAAAGGTAGCCTTCTAGGTTTGCCGGCTAGTCCTAAGGGAATAATCACGACTCCATGGAATGCCTCGTCCCCCCTTGTCTTCCCAAGGCATGGAAATAAAGGGTGGACCTCGATGGCGGGGAATCAAGAGCCCCCTAGTCATAAATCCTTGAAGCCCCAAAGGCCTCGCATCAGCTACCATCTCACAAGCAGAAAAATCAATCCATAACTGTTTTGCAATGTAAGTCACAATTCCTCCATAACCAATGTTTCCCGCTGATTTGTTCTTAATCTTGCTAAGGGTGGAGGCAAGCATAGTGGCACAATCCGGAGAGTGACCGAAGATCATAGAATAGAGAATGAAAAGCTCATCAACCTTGAGCTTTTGGGGAGTCACGGTCCTCGGGAAAAGGCATTCGGATAGGATCCCATGGGCTATCTTGAGGGCAAGGTGGTAGATAAGCTTGGCTTTCAAGTCGGCCGGTTGCCAACGGTCCTCATGGCCTACAATCATAACAATCTCTCCCCAAAACTTCTTAGCTCTAACACCTCTAAGGAATGTCCTATTCAATGTATCAACAAACCCAAACAATGCTCCAAACTGAGCAATAGACAAGTGGTAATTATGCTCCACCAACCGGAAAGATACCGTTCAGTTAACGGCACTATGCTCAAAGAAAGTGATCAACTCCCTGTAATCTCCTCATATGCATCTTCCCTAATGGTAGCAAATAAAGTCAATCCAGCCCTATCCAATATCCATCTCAAATCCTCAACAACATGCAACTCCTCAAGTTGCTCAAGTACAATGTACCTACGAGCAATCACCTTGCGTTTGTGAATCTTTTCAAAAGCTCCTAAATGGTTTTCATGGATGGTTGGAACTTTAGGGGTAGGTAGGACAATGGGAGGGGGTTGGGAAGAGGACCCAATGCCTTTGTGTTTCTTGTTCCGGTTCGATTTCCTTGTTCCAAACATTTTCGACCAAAACCACGGCGTGATCTTCAATTTCCACGGCCGTGGAACTATACGGCTACCCGTGGAATCTCTCGATTTCGCTTAAAAACTCAGCAAATCAACAACAATTACAACAACAACAACAACAACAATAACAACAACAACAGTCCTAAACTAATTCTATGTTCAATTCCGTTCAGTTCTATTAAAAATTTTCAAAGAAAACGAAAGAGATCAACCAAAGAGAAGATTGAGAGATAACCTAGGGTTTGGATTTGAAGAAATACAAATTCTCGCCCGATCGCTGAATGTTCGTTCAGTTTGTTGCCACAATCAGTTGTAGAATAAGATTTGCTTCAATTTGGGGCAAGGAATCGCGCAAAACAATTACCGAATGAAGAAGTATGGGATTGAAGAGATTGCGTGGTTTTTGGGCGTGGAAGGGGGTTAATTTTATGAGAGAATTGTGAAGAAGAAGCACTTATATAGCCCCGTAAAATCTTTGAAAACAACGGCCAATCGGGTTGTTCCACTGCCGTGGCAGTAGCAGTATGGCCGTGGAAAGTGGTTCTTTTATTTGGCTGGCTACGACAAGATTTTCCACGGCCCAAATTAGGCAAACCACGGCCGTGGTTTTGCCTTTTTGCTCGTGGAATCCTCTGTTGTTGCCAAAAGTTTAAGTTTGGTTGTTCTTTCGGCTTTCTTTACTTCTTTTTCTCGTTTCTTAACCCTGACATCCAAAGACACAAACATACCGGAAGGTTTCGACGAAAAACAAACAAAAACAACTACTCTAGTCTAATCTAAGAAAGAAAACAAAAACAAATGCGAGAATGCAATACCTTGGGTTGCCTCCCAAGAAGCGCTTTTTTAGGTCCGTAGCTAGACTATTCCTTTATGCTTAAATGAGGACAATCGGTGCGATTTCCTATGTTTGGAGTTCCGGTGAGTACTTCTTGAGTCGTTTGACCATTCACTTTGAAACTTCCGCACTTCTCACCCCATACTTCAACTGCACCATGGGGAAAAACGTGTTTAATTACATAAGGTCCTGTCCAACGAGATTTAAGCTTACCGAGAAAGAGTTGAAGTCTAGAATTGAAGAGAAGAACAAGGTCTCCTTCTTTGAAGTCTTTTGGAATGATATGCCTATCATGCCAACGATTCGCTCTCTCCTTGTAGATCTTGGCGTTCTCATAGGCGTTTAAGCGGAGTTCCTCTAATTCATTAAGGTCTAAGAGATGCTTCTCTCCCGCTTCCTTCATGCCAAAATTCAACCACTTTACAGCCTAATACGCCTTATGTTCCAGCTCCACCAAGAGATGGCAAGACTTCCCATACACAAGGTTGATTGGTGTTGTGCAAATGGGACTCTTGTATGCCATTCTATACGCCCACAATGAATCATCCAGCTTTAGAGACCAATCCTTCCTTGTCGTTGACACCATCTTCTCCAGAATTCCTTTGATCTCTCTATTAGAAATCTCCACTTGTCCACTTGTTTGCCGATGGTAGGGTGTGGCGATCTTGTGAGTCACCTCATACTTAGCTAGTAGAGCTTCAAATCGACGGGAAATGAAGTGTGATCCTCTGTCACTAATGATGGTTCGGGGTGTCCCAACCCTTGGGGAAATAGTTCGATTAAAGAACTTAACAACCACCATTGCATCATTATTTGGAGAGGCAACAACTTCAACTCATCTTGAAACATAATCTACAACTAGAAGTATATATTGGTTACAACAAGATGATGGGAATGGTCCCATGAAGTCAACTCCCCAAACGTCAAAGATCTCCACCTCTTGGATATTGTTCAGAGGCATTTCATTTCTCCTAGAAATATTTCCTGTTTTTTGACAAGCATCGCAGCAAGCAACAAAGGTTTGCACGTCCTTAAATAATCTAGGCCAAAAGAATCCGGATTGTAATACCTTAGCGCTAGTCTTATGCGAGCTAGCGTGTCCTCCACAAGGAAGCGAATGACAATGACGAATGACATTTTGCATTTCGTCTTCAGGCACACATCTTCTAATGATTCCATCGGGACCTCTCTTGAAGAGTAGAGGTTCATTCCAATTGTATTGGCGGACATCCCTAAAGAACTTCTTCCTTTGTGCGTAGGATAGTCCGGGAGGTATTTTCTTACAAACCGAATAATTTTTGGATCCATTCTTGTCACGAATCTCAAGATCGAATTCTTGAAGGAGGAGAATCCACCTAATCAGCTTTGGCTTTGCATCTTTCTTGGCAAGCAAATACCGAATTATTGAATGATCCGTGAATACAATCACCTTCGCTCCTACAAGATAAGAACGAAACTTTTCAAAAGCATAAACAACAGCAAGTAATACCTTCTCCGTTGTAGCGTAGTTGAGTTTTGCTTCATCTAGCATCTTGCTAGTGTAATAGATGGCATGAGTGCATCCATCATTCTTTTGTCCAAGCACCGCTCCAATAGCGACATCACTTGCATCACACATGACCTCAAAGGGAAGATTCCAATCCGGAGGTTGATTTATTGAGGCTAAGATTAGAGCTTCCCGAATCCTGTAAAAAGAAAGCAAACATTCTTTCGAAAATTCAAAAATAACATCCTTCATCAATAGATTAGTTAGTGGTTTAGAGATTTTCGAAAAGTCCTTAATGAATCTCCTATAGAATCCAGCATGTCCTAGAAAACTTCTAAACCCCTTCACCAAAGATGGAGGAGGAAGTTACTCTATCGTTTCAATCTTAGCCTTGTCAACTTCAATCCCTCTATTAGAGATCAAGTGTCCTAAAACAATTCCTTCCTTAATCATAAAGTGACACTTCTCCCAATTTAGAACTAGGTTCGTGTCTTCACACCTTTGTAGAACAAGAGATAGGTTAGTTAGACAATTATCAAATAAGGAACCATAAACAGAAAAATCATCCATAAAAACCTCCATGATTTCCTCAATGTATTCCGATAAGATAGCCATCACACTCCTTTGGAAGGTGGCTGGAGCGTTGTAAAGTCCGAATGGCATCCTCCTATAAGCAAACGTACCCCATGGGCACGTGAATGTGGTCTTTTCTTGATCGTCCGGATGAATCGGAATCTGAAAGAAACCACTATAACCGTCAAGATAGTAAAAGTAAGAGTGTTGTGCTAACCTCTCAAGCATTTGATCAATGAAGGGCTGCGGGAAGTGATCCTTCCTCGTTTCGTTGTTCAGCTTGCGATAATCAATGCACATCCTCCATCTTGTCACGGTTCTTGTTGGAATGAGTTCGTTGTTCTTGTTAGCTACATCGGTCATTCCTCCCTTCTTCGGGATAACTTGAACAGGGCTCACCCACTTGCTATCATAAATAGGGAAAATGATACCTGCATCAAGCAATTTTAGGATCTCCTTCTTCACGACCTCTTTCATGATCGGATTTAACCGTCGTTGAGGTTGACGTGAAGACTTATAATCCTCTTCCATTAGAATCTTGTGCATACATAAAGATGGTTTAATTCCAACAATATCTTCTATGGTGTAACCTAAAGCTTTCCTATTTTTCCTCAAAATAATCATAAGTTTTTCATATTCATCTTCACTCAAATCAGAACTAACAATAACGGGAAATGTAGAATTAGTTCCAAGAAATGCATACCTAAAATGTTCAGGAAGTGGCTTCAATTCCAAAGCTGTTGATGCCTTTGGAGTGTCATGAGGGTTGTCCGATGTCTTCTTGGAAGTCTCCAAGGGTGTGGAAGTGTTGGAAGAAGAATCAAGAATATTTGTAGAAAGAACGGAATTTTTCTCAGCATTTTCCAAAACCACGGTGCCACTGTTACTTCCACGGTTGTGGAAGGTGTCTTGGAGGCCGTGGAGAGTGGTGTCAATTAAATCTCTGCTCTCAACATAGTTTTCCACGGGTGGAATAGGTGAAACCACGCCCGTGGAAAAGCACAACTGGCCGTGGTTTTTGATGTTTTCCGAGCCATCGTACAATTTTTCGAATTCTTCAACTTGCACTTCTTTTAGCTCCTCCAAAGCATCAATCTCAGCATTGCAATCCTCTTCCTCTCCTCTTTCCATAATGCTCATAGTTATGACCTCTTACAACGGATCTTTGAACAAGATCGAACTCTCTTCCTCTCTAGATACCTCTTTATCATAGATTATGAACATATCCTCCCCCATTGCTGGCTCTTTTGCCAAGGTTGAGAGGACAAATTCAACCTTATCTTCTCCAATATCGAAGGCCAATCTAGTGTTCTTGCAATCAACCATACAGCCGGAAGTTGCAAGAAAAGGTCTCCCGAGTATGATCGGGATCGGACAATCTGCAGGAATGTCAAGCAGAACAAAGTGTATAGGGATAGAGAATTTACCGAGCTTAACCAGGACATCTTCAATGATTCCTACGGGTCGAGTAATGGATCAATCCACCATATATAACGTCATCTTCAACGGTTTAGGTTCACCTAAACCAACTTTTCTACACAAAGCAAGTGGAATGATGCTCACACTTGCTCCCAAGTCACAAAGTGCATCATATATGACCTTTCCAACTCCTATTGGTATACCAAATGACCCCGGATCTCTCAGCTTTGGGGGCATATTTTCTGTCATCGTTTTGATGAGCTCCAAAGATTCCGAACTCATCTTGACTTCTCCAAAGTCTTCCAGCTTCCTCTTGTCAGAGAGGATCTTTTTCAAGAACTTCTCATAAGCGGGCATATCAAAAATCGCATCAATAAAAGGTATGTTAATATGTAGTTTGCTCATAAGATCAACAAACTTACCGAATTGCTTGTCGAGACGCGCTCTTGCTCTAGATTGCGGGAATGACAAAGGAGGTTTATAAGTTGGAGGAGGAACATAGACATCTTCCTTCTCCTTCTTCTTTTCTTTCTCTTTTTCAACGGGGACCTCGACGAACTTGGGCTGCGGCTCGGTGGTTTTTACACCACTTCTAGTTGTCATCGCCATCACCCTTCCTTTCGGATTGTCCTCCGTCTTTCCAAGAAGTTTCCCTTGGTCTCTAGGAACTTCTCCGGCCTTGCTGAATACTTGATTCTCTAAAACTTTTTGTGCTTTATCAATCGATGTAATGTGACTCTCCATTCCTAGAATACTTTAGCTTAGTTCCTGAAACATGGTTAGTACTCAAAGAATAAACATTGTTGCATCTAGGAGCTGTGTAACATCCCGAATCCGCGGGATATCGGAATGCTACGGGCGAGACCTCACAATGGATCCCGACCCTTAGCCCGACAACAATCTCACCGGACCTTTCCAACATGGCACAAATAAAGGATTAAACGTAAAAAGGTTAATAATGTATGCGAGAACTGAAAAGTAAGGGGTACAATGTGGAAACTCAGCCGAGTCCTCAAAATGACACAAAATTCCAATCATAAATCCGAAAACAGTACATAAAACCACAATCAAAACATAACAATAATAATCCCAAAAAAAACGCCCCGTCCTATAATGTATGGAACCCTCATCTGTCCACTCCTCCACCTCACTCGGCGGCATCCCTAACCTGCGGGGCATCTACACAAGCGGTTTAAAACCGTTTGCTCAATTCGAAGCATTAGAGACAAGTTGAAGGCACATACACACTCATACATCATAGGATCACATAAGCATGCTCAACAAACAAGTACGGTTTATCATCTTTATTTATTAGGTCATATCCCATTCTAATTCAACTTCTTTTGTGACATGAGAATCTCCCGAAACTTGCTTCGGTCCCCACTTACCACATGGAACAGTACGGATGCATCCGACCGTCTAACCACACGGGCTAGTCGCAAAGAACCTCCTAGCTCTACGCAAGAGCTAGACAAGTTGTCACCGCCCGATATCATACACTTGGGCCAAATAATATATCAAGGTCGGTAATCCTATTTCCGGTTTTATAAGTTATAATGAAAGTAGTAAAACACATGCCACCAAACACACATCGAGTCTAATACGTAGAATACGAGCTAAGTAAGTCTGGAGACTTACCTCGTCACCACACTCAACTCGCATACTCTCGCTTCCTTAAAGAGGAAGTCCACAACCTGCTCACAAGGGAATATACGATCATCAACACAAGTTCAAGCTCAACGAAGTCTAATACTTCACTCTAGGGATCTACGCAAAATCACCTAGCTCTCAACCTAGGAACGCATCCTAGAACTCACATTCCTCACAACACTCTTAGCACAAGGAAACCTCTCACAACAGCCTATACATCACATGGTCATGAACAATAACCTAAGAGAGCCAATCTATCCTAGAAAGATCCAACATGTTGAAACAACTCAAGATCAACAATCACATCAAGCCATAACGGCTCTAAGGATAGCAACCACTAGATGGCATTCTCATAAGTCCTAGGTCCACCCTAAGCATTCTTCTAACTAGGTATAATCATAAGGCTAGGAATGGAACGAAGAGAAATGAAGGAGGAAGCCTACTAGTGAAGAAAACGCAACCGCGGAAGCAAACTGGCACCCCTTGCGTGGAGCTGTCACCGCCCCTGCGCTTGGGAGCCGCCCTTGTAGTGGCTCTGGCTGCCCCTGTGGTGGCCCTGGTCCGCCCCCGCACCTCTGAAGATCCTCCCCCGCGGTTTGAGAAGTAGAACGTCGTCTGCTTCGTTTGCGACTATGGATCCTTGGCTCCAATGTCTTCCTCTTCATGTTGGGTCTTCTCCAAACACCAACCTATGATCTTAGGCTCCTCTCCACGACCTAATGGAGCCAAGAACATGAACATAAAATGGATCTAAGGAAAAAATTCCTCAAGAGCACCATCTATGGCCATCGATGAAGAGGAAGGAAAGAATGGATATTCAACAAGGAAGGAGAAGGGGAAAAGAGGAAGAACTTACCAAATCACTGAGATCCTTCTCCACTGTAGCTCATCCACAAGTAAATCTCCAAGGGAAGACAGGAAGAAAGCACAAGAAAGAGTAGAGGAGAAATGGACTAACGTGAATGAGAAGTGAAAGAGGAGAGAGAGAGGACCACTCAAAGCTGAAAAGGTGGGAGGGAAACAAGGGGTCGGTTGGCACCTTGTCACCTCAGCTGGAAACGAGAGGTCAAAAGCGGAATAAGGGGAACAAGGGGTCGGCGCTGGATTTTGGGAATAAATCCCGGAACTCAGCAAACGTGCCCGCGGGAAAACTAAGCCACTGATGCGGGAAGCTCAGAAACATCTCGACACCCGGAAAAATATTCAAGATGTTATAACTAACCCCCTAAAAACAAGTTTCATCCCGAAACTTGCTAAAGGTATTCGCAAACCGCACACTCGAAAATCGCATGGAACCCGTAAAGCTAACTATCAACCTCAAACCCAACGTCAGTCTCATAACCATGACAATACCTAACGAGGTAATCACATATACACGTAAGTAGCACACAAGGCATATCGCATCACAAAACACATAGGCATAACCAAGGGAAAAAGCTCGGGACTAACCCGATTGTCCTATCAGTGCCTCTAAACCTACATAAAACTCGGGATAGTTCCTCCGGATGCTATCCTCTGTCTCCAATGTAGATTCGTCGGATCCTCGCCTCGACCACTACACCCTCATCATCGGTATCTCCTTCGATCGAAGACGCCTCGTACTCCGCTCTAAAACCGCTATCGGATGCTCCGCAAAAGTATGGTCTTGCTCGACCACCAGATTCTCATTGCTAATGATGTGTCTCGGGTCATAGATGTACTCCCTCAGCTGCGACACATGGAATACCTGATGTATCCCCTCCAACCGCGGTGGCAATGCTAGTCGGTATGCCACCTCATCAGCTCTCTCTACTATCTCGAATGGACTGACATATCGGGGGCTTAACTTTCACTTAATGCCAAATCGTCTGACACCCCGCGTCGGTGATACCCTCAGCCGCACCTAAGCTCCTACCCTGAACTCGAGATCTATATGCCTCCTATCCGCATACGATCTCTGACGACTCTGCGCTGTCAACATCCTCTCTCGTATCAAAGCAACCCTAGCCATGTCATCGTGTACCCAATCTGGAGCTACAACGCTAGAACTCCCCGGCTCGTCCCAATATAAGGGAGTGCGGCATCTCACTCCATACAATGCCTCATACGGTGTCATCCCAATCGACACGTGCCAGCTGTTATTGTATGAAAAACTCCACCAATGGGAGGTGGTCTGGCCATAGCTGCCCCCAATCTAGCACACTTGCCCTCAACATGTCCTCCAAGGTCTTGATAGTCCGCTCTGACTAGCCGTCGGTTTGTGGATGGTAAGTAGTGGTGAAATGAAGACTCGAACCTAGGGCAGCATGTACATGCTGCCAGAACCTCGAGGTAAAGTTCCCGTCCCTATCCGAGATGACAGTCTTCGGTACCTCATGTAACCTCACAATCTGACGAGTAAACTCCTCGGCTAGATGACTCACCGGCCACGGCTCCCGAATAGGGATGAAACGTGTGGTATTCGTAAACCAATCTACTACTACCCATATCGCGTCAAAGCTCATACTCGGCCTCAAACCGGTAACAAAGTCCATGGATATATCCTCCCACTTCCACTATGGCACGGTCAGTGTACAAAGCTCTCCTGCGTGTCACTAGTGCTCTATCTTGACCTGCTGGCAGGTCGCGCATCGGGCCACATATCTAGCTACATCGGGCTTGAGCCCTCCCCACCAATAAGATCTCCTAAGGTCCTTGTACATCTTACTCGTGCCTGGATGCACAGAGTAAGGTGTAGAATGTGCCTCATGCAAAATCTGCTCTCTCAACTCCTGCTCGAACGGTACACAAATACGTCCCTGGCGTCTCAACAACCCGTTTGCCCCTATGATAAATTGTGTTGCCTCTCCTCGGGTCATCCTGTCACGAATCCTCGTCAAAATGGGGCATCCCTCCTGCTTCTGCCGGATTTCCCCGGACAGGTCAGGTAATACCACTAACTCGGACAAATGGCAGACCGCATCCGGAAACCGGATATCCAACTCCAACTCCGCCAAATCCCTCTGCAATTGTGGCTGAACCGTAAGTCGAGCTATAGCCTCCTCTGGAGGAGTCCTCCTACTCAAAGCATCGGCGACTACGTTCACCTTCCCCGGATGGTATAGAATCTCCAAATCAACGTCCTTAATCAACTCTAACCATCTCCTTTGGCGGTTATTCAACTCCCGTTGAGTGAATATATACTTCAAACTCTTATGGTATGTGAAGATCTGGCACGTAGCCCCGTACAAGTAGTGTCGCCAAATCTTCAGGGCATGAAATACTACCGCTACCTCAAGATCATGGGTGGGATAATTCTGCTCGTACGGCTTCAGTTGTCGAGAAGCGTACGCAATAACCCTACCCCTCTGCATCAAAACGCACCCCAAGCCTAGCTTGGAGACATCACTATATACAACAAAATCCACTATCTTCTTCCTCTTATGGTATCTCATCCTTCTTAGATCTTAGTGCTAGGTTCTTTGTGTTAGATGGGAGCTCTCCATCTTCTTCACCAAGAACCATCTCATGAGTAATGAGTTTTCCAAGAAGGTCGCCAAGAGGAAGTGTTGTGAGATTTTGAGCTTTTTCGACTACAGTCACCTTTGGTTCCCACTTGGCTTTGGGTAAGCTCCTTAGAACCTTCTTTACTTTCTCTTCGTTTGTGAAAACTTTTCCAAGTGAGTCCAGGTTGTTCACGATCTCGGTGAATCTTGTGAACATTTATTTGACTAATTCATTTGAGTTCATCTTGAATAGCTCATATTTTCTGAGGAAGATGCTTATCTTTGTTTCCTTGACTTGACTTGTTCCTTCATATATGACAACAAGTTTTCCCATATTTCTTTTGAAATCTTGCATGATGAGACACGGCTGAATTCATTTGCGTCAAATCCATAGTAGAGCAAGTTCACGGCCTTGTAGTTCTTTGAATCACTATCCAAGTCGGTTTGTGTGAAGTCAACTTCCTTCTTTGCGAGTTGGACTCCTTCAACCGTGGTGGTTGGGATTTTAGGGCCATTTTGAATAATGGTTCATAATTCCATGTCCTCATCAATAACAAACATTTGCATTAGGTTGAGATGTGGATCTTCCTTGAGCGAATCATCCATCACCTACAGAGTTCATGATTAGTCTCATTGATGGTTAAATCAATATATGTGAGTCTAGCTCTGATATCAATTGAAGAACCGTAAGGTGAATAAAAAGGATATAAATACTCTAGAAGGGGGGTTGAATAGAGTATCACAACTTTTCGCAAAAACCTATCTCAAGGCTTGAAACTAATATCAAACGCCTTGATATCAATTTGAGCTCTTAGTGAAACAACTTGTTTTCAAGGGCTTTGAAAGTGATTTCAAGGGCCCTGACGTTGTAAACCTGCAAAGCAACGTTAGTCACAATAAAGCAAGATATGGTGCGGAAATGAAAAGATCGACATGGTGATATGTTTACCAACTTCAGCTCTAACAGCCTACTCTCCGTCCTAGGGTTTACCATTAGGATCTAACTATCTATTATTAGATTCATTGAGTTCTAGATACAACCTAGAAGAAATTCTCTTCTTCTCTCACATTAGCCAATGCTACGATCTATTTCCAACTATCCTAGCTATAATAGCCCGGTTACTTCGCAGAGTAACACGCACTCGAGTATAATACTCTCTAGATATTCTAATGAAGCTCTCGTGTTTTTCTCTCTCTAAGGAATAAAGCTTTTGTAAACTAAGAGGAAGAAAAAAAAAATTCTTGGATCGAATGAAGATGCTTTGGATCGCTTGAAGACTTTTCATATTTCCGTGTAAGCTTGTTTTTATATTCTCTTCAATCGACATCTTCATTTATAGTCTTCGCTGGAGAAGTCTTCTAGCTGTTTGAGAAGATGACCGTTGTTGATGTTTCTTCTTGTCCATAGAAAACGCTTCTAGGTTGAGATGAGATAGCCGTTGTAGATTTTCCTTATCTTCTTCATATCCTTAATGCACGTTGATTCTTTTTCTCTTGAATCAAGTTATTGAAGATCTTATTGTTTAAGCATCGAAATCTTCAAGTTTGTTGAGAATCTTTAGCTGGAGATCTTCGGCTTTGTTGGGAAGAGATCTTGCGTCAATTTGGTTGAACCGAATCTTCTTTGTTGGTCGAGATCTCCTTATATCTTCTTGAAAGATATTCTCTTGATCCTTGGTAGATTTGGTTGTTTGAGATTGATTTGAATTCCTTCCAATCGTCATATGCTTTGAATCTTGTTTCAAGGCTTAGGCGTTGATCCCTTGAAATAGTTTTCAAGGCCTCCGTATTGAACCTTAGAAATGGTTTACAATCTCTGCGTTTGTCCTTTGAATCCGTTTTCAAGGCCTCCGTTCATCCCTTGAAATGCTTTCCAAGGCCTGCATACATTTGACAAACACAAAAACACACCAAGCAATCTAGAAATAAAATCGATATTTGTTAGTATAAAAACTGCTCATTTGTCTAAGTCTTTCATCATCACATATGCATATATATATAATCGAGGTGGAGTTTTCAAGCGGCAAATAATAAGTATGACATTAAAAAATTGTAGGTTTTCCTAAGTGTTGAGTTTGGAGTGAATTTTCTCCGAGCAATTTGGGAAATTCTAGAAATGGAGATTCTTAAAGATAGGGGCCGGGTCATAAGAAGTTTAACGTTATCACATAAAGGCTACATTAAAAAGGTGTTGTCAAAGTTCAAATGTCACCAGTCAAGTCTATTGATACAACTAGTGTTGCTAACATCCATTTTACCACTTTGTTTTCACCTCAGTCGGATGAGGAAAAAGGAGTATATGTCGCGAGTCCCTTATACTAGTGTAGTAGGGAGTTCGATGTATACTACGGTCTGCACAAGACCATACATGGTGATGACATGATTTATGACGTTAGTTTAGACATTCATTTAGATAGTTTTCCCCCCTATTCATGTATGGTTTGACATTTGTTTGTGGGGTTTATGCTTAATTGAGTCTTATTTCTAGAAAATACGTTTACATGAGCTTTTGTCCGTTTTGTAGGTATTTTGGGAGCTTTTGGATTTAATTGATACATTCAAGGATCATTCCTCGTGGTGGCACACACTCGGACTCCCTAAGGAGCAAGCTAGAAGCAAAGAAGAACACAAAAGACCTTGTTGGTGCATGTCTTGCACCAACTCATGACTTGGTGATCCAAGGAGGGATTTCTGATGAAAACCACGGCCTACCACGCAAAACCACGCCCGTGGTTTTGACCCGTGGTTTCTGTCAGCACAACCATGACACTTGTCATGCGATTCCTTTACTAGACCTTTTCTTTTCTTGGTTGAGTGTGGACTTGGTAGAGCTTGTAAATAGTGTGCAGGAGGACTCTCAGCTCTCATTATCCATCCATAGTTGTTGGAGAAGTTGAGGAAGAACAAAAACACTCTCATTTTGAGATAAGAACATCATCATCAAACTTAGATCTAGAGTGAAACTTTGAAGGATTTTTAGTGACTTTTATGGAGAAACATTTGAAAGCATTGTAAGGAACATTTTGGAGCTACTTTTGAAGGGTTGTAAGTCCCATTTAAACTGATATTCAGATAAGATCACTTGCTTCTATTCACTCTTATTTCACTTTCTGCTATGGAAACCATGTATGCTTGCATGATGAGTTTAGTTCTTGAAATGCATGTTATTGGCTAAGTAGTTGTGATTCTAGGGTGATGAATAGAAGGTTATGACTTGAATAATGATAGAATATACTTGAATGTACCTTAGGATGACTTCCATGCTCGAAACCTAACCCCGACCAAAATCACGGCCTGTTCTTCACAAATCTCGGTCGTGGTTTAGTATGATCAGCCCGCGGTTTTGCTATGTTGTGATTATATTTATAAATTTGTATGTTAAGAAGTTAGATTGTTGAAATCCTAGTGTTTGTTTAGCCTTATCTAGCTTAGGGGGACCTAATGCTAGCAAACTAAGTGAGGAAAGAGACTTACGTACCTGGTGATTCCGATGTTAGATACCAAAGATGATAAACTCTAGGGAGTAGTGAGCCTCACAACCCGCTATTGAAGTGAGTGTGTTGGCATCGTTGCCTAGGACTTGCCTTCCCAACACTTACCTGGTAAGGAGAGGTTTTACCCCTAAATAGCAATCCGGTTTGTGTAGAATTTCCAACCTTAGGTTCCTAGAGACTTACCCGGTAATAGGACCTTAGGTGCGGGATTAGTGGACCATGAGACCTACCCGGTTATTGATCCCATTAGAGAAACACCATTTCCCAACATACCGCATCTTTTCCAAGGTTGATTAGAAGCTTAAGTGCAATCCCATAACCGGAAGTCCGAATCCCTAGAATCCGCTTTTCTCCCTTTGATCACATATCTTGTTCTTGTGTTGTTTGTTTGTGTTGCTTGATTGATTGATAAATCATGCATGACTTTAATCTTGATTTATCACCATAAAAAAAAACGCAACCAAAAATATCATGATTTTTTTTTCTTTATTTTCTTCTTTTCTCTTAGACTAGACTTGCATTATCCATTATCACTTGTTTGATTTGTTTTTACCTTAGTCTTCGTGTTCGACCTCGGAGTAATATCCTTGCTACAAAACGACTCCTACACTGTGGATTCGCTAGGAGTTAGGAGAATATATCGAGTTATAAATTGTAAGGCTTTTGCGTGGTACATTTCTAGCGTAACATATGGCACAAATTGCTAGTGTCGTGAGCAAGTTTATGAAAACCAGGAAATGAACACTAGGAAGTTGTGAAGAGGAAATTTCGGTACCTTAAATATACATCTTATTGGGCTCGATTTTGGAAATGAGACGCAATGTTTGGTCATAAGGTACTTTGATGTTGATTGTGTTGGAGATGTTGATACTAGAAGATCTATGACCGATTATGTTTTCACTCTTAGTGGTTCTGTTGTGAGTTGAGGCAACGTAACTTGCAACCTACAATCACTCTACCAAAGATGCAAAGTATATGACACTCACAAAATCAGCTAAAGAGTGAATTTGGTTGAAGAAATTGGTTAGTGATCAAATATACATCACAATCACGCTATTGTATATTGTGACAATTTGAGTGAAATTTGTTTAGCAAAGGATCAAGTTCATCATGAGACGACTAAGCATATTGATGTTACGATCATTTTTTGAGAAGTGAGAAGTGGATCATGGTGAATAAAGTTGGTACTAATGATAATTATATTGATATGTTCACCGAGCCGGTACCTCACATCAAGTTTCAACATTGTTTGGACTTGTTAAATGTCAAAAGTTTTTTAGTCTCCGATGGGCACATTTGTTTGATACAGTCTAATACTTGACGAACAAATATAATCTATGGTTTCGGTACATTATATATTGTATTGTTCCATTTGTCTTCAATCATTTGTCTATTAGCAACCCAAAACTCTTCAATAAAACATATCCAAAGTGAACGCAATCATTATTGGGTGAACCTTTATTAATTTGCGTGTTATTTTTGTCGCTTATATTCATGTTATATTGAAATTTTTTTTGTATAATTTGACAACGGTTCAATTGAATGTTTTCATTATGACTACTTTGATCCGATCACTCCAAATTATTACAAACGCTTACGTCGCTTTTTCACGCATGTACGCAATTCATATAATTCAATTCCACGTATCGACCACTATATACGTATAAACATATACTGTATAGTCGATCATGAACTAACATGGGTATTTGATTCCTTGGCGGCGGGGTGGAGCAGCAAAACCCCTACCCGTTGGCCGCCATTTCACTCTCAGCCGCCTTCCCATCGTCACGAAACTGCTTATAAATATCACTCTTATAATACTTCCTGGTTCTTGCCACGAGAAGAAACGACACCAACATCCCGAGAGCCGTAGTTGCCGTTATGATAAAGAAAGCCATCCTAAAACAGTGCACTCCGGTACAAGTCAACTCTTGCCCAGGATTCCTGGTCAACCCGAGTGCTTTCATTTGCTTATCTGCCTCCCTATCGTACAAATGCCCCGTTATCCTGACGTTCAGTATGTACCCTCCTATGGCTCGCAACCGCCCCAAAGTTGTAGAGTGTGGAGTAGTACTTGAGGCCAAAGATCTCGGAGATAATAGCAAAGAGGAGGGGCCATTGGGCTCCGAAGCAGAACCCGATGATGACGGAGGCTGCATAGAGGCCGTTGGGGACGTCGAATGCGATGAGGAAGTGCCCGATGCAGGAGATCGCTAGGGTGATTGTCAAGATTGCCGGCCTTGGGATTTTGTACTTGTTCAGTAAGTGCTCCGAGACGAAGCCCGACATTACCCGCCCGAGGTAGTTCCATATGCTCACAAGTGATACGAACGTGCTTATGCTCTTCTTGGGGTACCTGTACGTTCATATTGCTCATTTATATCTCAATCTCATCCTTTTTCACGAAAAATAAAACCTCAAAGTCTTACCCGAGGGATGACCCGATCTGGCCGAGGTTGTCAATGGCGGTCAACGTTCCACCTACGCCGCACGTGGTAGCGAGGAAGAGGATGATCATGTCGATGCTAAACAATGCTTGGAGGATGGTGTAGTCTTCTCCTCTGTCTGGTGGGCGGAAGACATTCTGAAAGCATCCGCTGGGCGGAGATGAAGCCCCAGCTGAAACCGAAACCGGAGTTTCAGTCACCACATTGACTTTAGAGACGGTAATTCCGTCGGGTAACGTTGACTTGGTCAACTCCTGCTTAAGCACGGTATAAAGAGGGAGCAAGAGGAGGGCAAGAACGACGACGGTGCTGAAGATGTAATCAATGTGGTTGAAGTGGAGTTGCTTTTGGAGGATGATAAGTATGGTGAGGAATCCGGCAAGAGCAAACGAGAGGTAGAGCATTTGGTAAAAGGCGTGTTTGACTTGTTTGGTTTGAGGGATTGGGTTGAGGAAACGAATGGTGGCGAGGAAGAGGAGGGAGATGAGCGTTGGGAGCCATCCGATCATGAGGATCAATGCTTTGGAGTTTTTGTTGTCGTATAGGGCCTAGTAGATTTGTGTGATGATGGCTCCGCTTAGTCCGACGAAGCCTTTCAGGAGCCCCAGGACGACGCCTCGGCTCTCCGGGAAGTTCTTCACGCATGTTACCAACGCTCCTGTGTTGGCGAACGACTGGCTACGTACAATAGGGTAATAGTCAATATCAACGACTACAATACGTTTGAAAGGCAAAGAGGTGTACTAAAGACAAGTCAATACGGTAGCACATTTTAAAATGGAATTTTATGACGCTCACTTGTGTAGATTTTTCAAATGATTGATTTTCAAAACCGAATCTTTTGAAATTTCGAAAACGAATCTTCACAAAAGGAAACCTCTACCTAATTAGTAGTGTCATTAAGGTTGCCACAAATGAAGTTAATTTGGAGGGTATGTAAACATGTAATATTAAGGCACAAAGTGAGTGACGTGGTATGGATAAGATGGAAAACCAAATAAGGAAGAATGGACCTGTGAGTTTGCGCCAATACATATGTACAAGCACATCTGCCATACCGGTGGTTTGGCAATCCGACTAGTAACAGCGAGCCACATCATGAAATAACCAAAGAAGTTAAGTAGGGCTCCAGCAGCGAGCACCACCCAGGGAGGAGCAACCTCCATGAGCAAGCCCGAAGGTACTCCCACGTTGGCCCCGACATCCTTAAAAAAGGAGAGGAGATTAAGAGTAGTTTGGTCGTACCCAAGCGATGTTTTGATATCTCCCGAGTAGAGTCCGAACATATATGTGGCGCCTGACATGGCCATGATCAACAGCGTTGCGTACACCATAAACCATCGCGATTTTATCAGATCTACGCCCATCCAGGAGCTCCGCCCCCCGCCGATCAAATTCATCCACTTTCTTTAGCTTTGCAATCGGTCGACGGTTGACCCAAACTCTGTCACAGTTTCATGTGTGTGGTCTGTCATGGATTTGTTTGGGGATATTTATAGGGAAATTGTTGGGTGACATATGCCTTTTTTTTGTTGTTAGAATAAAATAATGTTAGGGGTCATTCTTTTATATATTGTCTATCCCTTTTGTTAATATTGAGAAGATAGACTTACAAAAACACAATTTAACTCACCCAATCAAATCAATTCCCAACTTTATGCTCAATGTTGGAGTAAAGTAAATTTTTTAACTCAAGAGTATCCAACAACCTTGTTGAAAACTTGGAGCATTACTAAACATTTATAATAGTGGTCACCACATGAATTGTCAATTTTTATAGCTTAATATTGCTACAAGATAAGCATGTACACGGTTTGGACCCACCGGGTCGACGGTTCCGTTCCACCGGATGTGTTAAGAGTCTGGGAAGGGTGACCCGGACCCGCCTAAAAGGCCAATCCGTCAGGTTGGTGACCCGTCGGGTCACGGGTCAGACCCGATGGTTTGACAATTTTTTTTTCAAACCCGATATTTTTTTTTAAAAAAAATAAAGGATTGTTGGCGGGTCGACCCGCCAACGGGTTTGCCCAACGGCTAAAATAGCCGTTGGGTTCGAATTTTCTTTTTTTGTTTAAACTGACCGTTGGCGGGTCGACCAGCCGGGTCTGCAGGTAAGGATCACCTCGACCCTTACCCGCACCCGTAACCCGCCGGGTCACGGGTAAGCCGTGACCCGTGGACATGCTTACCACAAGATTCTTAACATTTTTTTTTCCAGAAGCAAATAGTTTTCGTTAAACTTTAATAAGTTAATGTCCCAAAAATAATTTTGTGAAGCTAATTTTGTTGATATTGTTATGAAAACTTGATACACATACACCTTATGTTTACACATCCGACTAAAGTTTAAAACGAAATTAAAATAATATATTATCTTTTATAAAAAGTATTCTATTATAAATGAAAAAATAGAAAATAAGTAATGACTTTTTCTAGTTTTGTGTTTAGTAAATGTACCCCTTAAGAGAAGAGTATGTAGAGTTTGAGAATAAATACAAAAGGTTGGGGTATATTTACTTAATTGATACACATACACCTTATGTTTACTAGGCTTTTTCCAATTTTGTGTTTAGTAAATGTACCCCTTGAGAGAAGAGTGTGTAGAGTTTGAGAATAAATACAAAAGGTTGGGGTATATTTACTTAATTGAAACATTAAAAAGCCTAGTTAATTCTATACTTTTTCAAAAAGGCCTAGTTACCAAATTGCTCTTAATCTAATTGAAATATATTCACATTTCTGTTATTTATTGCCCTTTTGTTTCATTGACTTTCCTATTTCATAATTTTTATAAAAGTTATCCATAATTAATGAGATCTGGACCTTTAATTTAAATTGATGGTGTAGATATCTAACTTCACTGTAAAGTTCCCTTTGAACTTCACTGGAGCGAGACGTGTATGTATCCACAAATATGGTCATTTTACAAATAAATAGTCATACATCAAGAATATTTAATGCATATATTGAATAAACAAGTTCTACCTAAATAACTTTTTTAATATCATGTTTAGATCATCAACAATTCTAAAGATAAG
Organism: Fagopyrum homotropicum; assembly: GCA_033239125.1. Classification (NCBI taxonomy): domain Eukaryota; kingdom Viridiplantae; phylum Streptophyta; class Magnoliopsida; order Caryophyllales; family Polygonaceae; genus Fagopyrum; species Fagopyrum homotropicum. Next base: position 33,349,656 of record BSWB01000003.1, read on the forward strand.
TTTATATCGAGTCGTTTTAAATCTTATTCTTATAACGCGGATATCCATCTAAATTTTACAAATTTATTTTTTTAACTTATGTTTTATTATACATATTAAATACTATAAGTTTATATCGAGTCGTTTTAATTCTTATTTTTATAACTCGGATATCCATTTACAAGAACTCAAATATCCATTTAAATTTTATAAAATTATTTTTTTTAACTTACGTTTTATTATGCATATTAAGTACTATAAGTTTATATTGATTCGTTTTAATTCTTATTCTTATAACTCGGATATTCATTTACAAAATCGCGGATATCCATTTACAAGAACGCGGATATCCATCTAAATTTTACAAATTTATTTTTTTAACTTATATTATACATATTAAAATACTATAAGTTTATATCGAGTCGTTTTAATTCTTATTCTTATAACTCGGATATTCAATTTACAAGAACTCGGATATCCATTTTAATTTAACAAATTTATTTTTTTAACCTATGTTTTATTATACATATTAAATACTATAAGTTTATATCGAGTCGTTTTAATTCTTATTCTTATAACTAGTTTGTGTTAAATATAAGACATGTATAATGTATTGAAATATCAAGGGAGAATTTGACATACTAGGCTTTTTTTAGTTTTTGTTTAAGAAAATGTACCCCAAATTTTTTACCACTTTTATTTAATAGTAGGTAAAAATTATTAACCCTTCTATTAGAAAGAAAGAATAAATGATGTTTGTTATTTGTTATATAAGTATAATTTTTAATTTTTAATTACTGAATTTGTTTTCTTTTATTATTTTTCTTGCCTTTTTTATTTATTTTTTATTTTCTTTTTTATTTTCTGGACTGAATTTCTCATACCGGAAATTCTCATACCAGAATTTTCATACCAGAAATTTCATACCAGAAATTATCATACGAAAAGTTCATACCAGAAATTTCATACCAAATTTTTTTTCATACCAGAATTTTTTTCATACTAGAACTTTTTCATACCAGAATTTTTCGTACCAGAAATTTCATACGAAAAGTTCATACCAGAAATTTCATTCCAGAAATTTCTGAATTAAAACTAGCGGCACAATCAACACTTGATCCTTGTGCTTTCTGTCCGCTATTTATTTTTGTTTACATAATACTTTTATTTTGAGACAATTTTAACATATAATTCTCCACTCAAATAATGCTCAACTCCTCAACGTCTTGTCAATTTATCATTGTCAACTGGGAAAAAGAACAAGTCTTTTGGAAACCAAAAGAGACGGTGATGGACCCATTTTTGCAAACCGTCATCATATACGCAAATTACAATAAAAAAAATTGCAAAATTACAACGAGCCCCCTAAAATTTGCAAAATTAAATATTAGACAATTAAAAATTCATTCCGGTATGTAAATTTCGGTATGTAAATGTCCGGTATGTGAAATTCTGGTATGTGAAAATCCGGTATGTGAAAATCCGGTATGTGAAATTCCGGTATGTGAAAATTATGGTATGTGAAAATTCCGGTATGTGAAAATCCGGTATGTGATAATTCCGGTATGTGATAATTCCGGTATGTAAAATTCCGGTCCGGTATGTGAAAATTCCGGTATGTGAAATTCCGGTATGTGGAAATTCCGGTATGTGATCATTCCGGTGTGTGAAAAAATTTTTCATTCTAGAAAATAAATAAAAAATAACGAAAATAAAAAAGACAAAAAAATTAATAAAAGAAAATAAAAAAAGAAATTCAGTTTTTAAAAAGCATTTGGAAGAAAGAAGAAAACAAGAGGATGGAGAAGGTTTGAAGGTAAAAAAAAATAAGAGGGGTATATTTACTTAATTGAAAAACAAAAAAGCCTACTTACTATCACTATGTCTCTAAATAGCCTACTAACCAAATTTGCCCAAATATCAATGATTCAATTATCAAAGATAAGTCTATATTTAATTTAAAGAACGATGATTATGAATTTATGATAATGATAATTGTAATGATCACTCGTGTTAAACATCTTCCGGTTTTAAGATTCGGATATCCAATACGATCCGTATTTGGTTGGATATCCGATATTCTTCTCAGGATCGGATAATTATCAGGATATCCGGTTGATCCGGATTCCAAAATATAGTATGCGAAAATGATTTGGTTGGATCGGATTGGATTATTATCCACGGATATCCGGATGATCCGAATGACTTTTGTTTGACACGATCGATCCGGATGTCCTCTTTATCTGAAAATGCAAAAATGATTTAGCCGGATCCGGATATCCAATTGATCCGAATATCCTCTTATCTAGATATCCGTTTGATCTAGATATGTATTTGCTACTTTGTTTATCACAAAATGTAATGAAAAAACAATTAAAAGGCACAAAACAAAATCAAAGTAAAAATGATAATCATATAGATACGTTATAATAAGAAAATAAAATTAAAGTTTTAAGATAATAGATATTAATATCTTTATATTTTATATCTATATATGAAAACAAGAGTACGAGACGAACTTATAATTTAAGATTATTATAGACATTTTCATTTAAATGAGACCAATTTCTATTAAAAGATTATTATTGAGACCAAATTATAATCATATCTATAAGAATCAATATTTTAAGATCAGACTCACTTATAATAAAAGATTATTGGCAATTTTGATAACCAGACCCCTTTTTGAAAAACTATAGTAGTAACTAGGCTTTTTAATGTTTCAATTAAGTAAATATACCCCAACCGTTTGTATTTATTCTCAAACTCTACACATTCTTCTCTCAAGGGGTACATTTACTAAACACAAAACTAGAAAAAACCTAGTAAACCAAATTGTTTCAAAGGAAGGGTTATTATGAACTTATGAAGTAACCAGATATGCATAACTAATTCATTATTTTGCTTAACTCAAATATTTTCCCCTTAAATACATATATTTTTTAATATAAATATTAGTACATACAATGTTGATTTATCCTTCATAAAACAAAACGGGTACTCGGATGCCGAAGACAATCCGATGAGGCAATGAATCCGATGATCCACGGATATTTGGATATCCGATTATCCATGAATATCCGGTGATCCACTGATCCGTGAGTATCCGGATAGGCGGATTTCCACGATTATTTGGATATCCATGATTATTTGGATATCTAGGATTATTCGGATATCCGTGGATATTTGGATTCCTAAAACCCTGATCCGTATCCGATATTGTGATCCAGAAAGATCTCCCGTATCGGATTCCGACCGGCTCAAAACGGGTACTAAAATATAGGGGTTTTTCGGATCGAGTCAACGGATTTTTCGGACCGGATTGGTGGATCAAATTGGTTTTGCCACCCATACTAATCATATTGGCGAATAATTAACCGATCCAACTAAAATCATCTACGGATGCCATATTTTATTAGACCAAAATATTCACATAACTAGGTAATTTGGATTTAACTCGAGAAATTGCACCATCCAAAACCGACCTGGATCAAGATGTTAGAAACATTAAAAAATAAAAATAATCCCGCCCGAAGTGACCCGAGAACCAACTAAACCGATTTGTTATGGCCCAAGAACCAAGTCTATCCGATGACCCGTTCCAACCTGAACAACTAGTACCCGACCCAAATTGACCTGATCCGAAATAACCAGCTAACAAAAACAAACCTATTTATACCCGACTCGATTCCAACCCGAACCCGTTTGACCCGACCCAAACTCGACCCGTTTGACCCGACCCGAACTCGACCCACCAACCCCGTTTGACACCATGCAAAGAACCGATGCTACCCGAGAACCCGTTTTAACCCGAACATTTGGTACCCGATCCAAACCGACCCGATCCGGAACAAACCGTTTAAAAACCAAGCCAACTTTTTACCCGACCCAATTCCAATCCGATCTTGTTATAACCCGACCCGAACCCGACCCGTCAGCCCCGTTTGACAGCTCTAGAGTTTACGTCATAGAGTTTTTCAAAGAACTTCATAATATCTTGATTGGATCTCTTAAGAAAAGAACAACATGGGTTTTTTTTTGCTATAACGTTGGCATATAATTAGGGTTGTGCAAAATCGGAGCGAACCAGAAAACCCGACCGGATCGGACCGATATTTACGGTCCGGTCTACGGTCCAGGTTTTTTTACAAATCCGGGTTACGGTCCGGTCCGGTTTTGAACCGTATAAAAACCATAACCTCCGGGTTGGACCTTAAACTACGAATATCCGGTCCAATTCGGTCCGATCCGGGTCCGGGTTTGGACCGATAAACCACACCAAAATTGGACAATTTAGGTACAAACCGGTCCGGTCCGATCCGAAATATTCAAAATTGCACAATTAAGGTACAAACCGGTCCAAAACGGAACCGGTCCAACCCGGAACCGGACTGGTTTGAATCAGACCGTAACGGTTCGATCCCGGTCCGGTCTACGATTCAAGATGTCATCATTTTACTGTCCACCGGTCCGGACCGGACCAGCTAGATCCGGTCCGGTCCGGTCCGATATGGACCGTATGCACAGACCTACATATAATTACCCCAATTGGGAAAAATAATTCTCCTTATCTACACTTGTCAAAATATGTCATTCTCAAAGAGTGCTCCTTACTAGATAAGACACAGGAATTTCATTTAATCTGAAATCAATTAAGACGACTTAAATACCACTATTATTTCCTCTATGTATTCGGAGAAGATGGCCATCCATATGCACAGACCTACATATAATTACCCCAATTGGGAAAAATAATTCTCCTTATCTACACTTGTCAAAATATGTCACACCTTTGTAATACAAGAGCAAGGTTAGCAAGACAATTGTCAAAAGAGGAACCATAAACGGAGAAGTCATCCATAAAAACCTCCATTATTTCCTCTATGTATTCGGAGAAGATGGCCATCATGCACCTTTGAAAGGTGGATGGGGCGTTGCGAAGCCCGAACGGCATCCTCCTATAAGCAAACGTACCCCATGGGCACGTAAATGTGGTCTTCTCTTGATCATCCGGGTGTATCGGAATCTGAAAGAAACCACTATAACCGTCAAGATAGAAAAAATGAGAATGTTGCGCTAACCTTTCAAGCATTTGATAGATGAATGGCAATGGGAAGTGATCCTTCCTCGTTGCATTGTTAAGCTTGCGGTAGTCTATGCACATCCGCCATCCCGTTACGGTTTGGATAGGAATGAGTTCTGTTCGCTCCAAACGGTGTGTGCAAGCTTTAAATTTATAACCCTAGACTTAAGCTTAAAACAAGGATGCGAACCCGCAGTGTACGGGTCAATCGTAGTAAAAAGCAAGAAATTCCAAGGGTCGATCACAGGGACTCGGTGAAACAAAGTCAATACGGTAAGCTTCGTGAATACTAACCACAAAGAGCAATTAACACAATCAAAGATGAATAAGAAGTCAATAAACAAACATGCAATTCTAGGGATTAAAGCATCTAGTTGTGGTTCCAACTCAAGATCTAAAGATAAGCGGACAAAGCTGAGATTTTTGCATGGGGAAGGTGTTACTAAAATGGAGTAGATCACCGGGTAAGTCTCACTACTCACTAATCCAAAACCGTAACTCCTATTACCGGGTAAGTCTCTAGGAATTAAGATAAAGAACTATTACCTCAAACTAACACACCATCTAAGGGAATAGAATCAACCTTTACCGGGTAAGTCTCAGGCTAACTCACAAAGATGGGATGGAAGCACACTCAAACCCCAATAAAGGATAAATCTTTATTACCTACACTTATGATCGTTGGTACACAAACTAAGGAATTACCGGGTAAGTCTCATCCTAAGTTTGCATTGGACCAGGAAAGGTATAATAAGAATAGGATTTGGCAAACTCTAACACTTAACTCTCAGTTTCGGATCTGATAAGTCACCTCGGTCAGCCAGATTCTACCCCGGCCGAGATGTTCATCGACTGAACGAGATGCTTAGGGTTAAGGTTAAAGACTCGAACTTTCAGGATCCTACTGGAATCTAAGATTATTCTATCATTGTTTTCCCCACAACCTTCAGCCAATCACCCGAGAATCACACAAGGAAATTAGCCACTTGATGTGATCCCCACCGGGGAAGAAATCATCGTCATCAAGCCGGAACCAATCGTTTTGCCACCAACCGTACAAGTCAAAAGTCAGCCGGAACTTATCAAAATCAATAGTTATGTGTTGGAGGTCATGCCTAAAACTGAGCCAAAACTTATTGAAATGAAACCGAAAATGCTTGCACCGAGCATGCCAAATGGAAGCCAATTTTCACTCTCTCCGGCTAAGCTGTCAGGTTTGCGCACTCTCAGTAAAACGACTATAACTGAGACAATTCTTGGAACTAAAATACCCATGAGTACTACTTTGAAAGGTATTTTCAAGATCTACAACTTTGTAGTTTATGGGAAGTCAAGAATCCAAGAGGAACAGGGTGAAAATGACCCGACAATGAAGCAGCGTTTATACTTGAGTGGATTTTTGACCAAGATCACTCATGGAGGCATGGAAGATGGTTATACAAACATATGCACGTCCACCCAGTACATATTTTATGCAGCATATCATCCTCATATTATTCATATATTATGCATGAATTTATGTATTAATTATGTGAAAGTTGGTGGAAAAAAGTAGGTGGAAAAGTAGGTGGAGAAAGTAGGTGGTGAAAGTCCCTTTGTTTTTCCTTTGTTTAATTTCCAAACTCTTGAGCTTGTAACCTTTAATTGTTGGGAGTTAGGTGCTGAATTTTCAGCCTATATAAGGCCTCTCCCACAAACCTTTTTTAGAGGACGAAATAGAATTGAGTTATCGATCAAAAGTTGTGTTTTCACTTTGAGAAAAACAAAACCCGAATTCTAGGTGAGATGCTTAGTTTTCAAACATCTAGGTGAGATGCTTAGGTGGTTCTAAGGTGAGAGGCCGAGGGACAAAGGTTCGAACCCCAAAGTGAGATTCCGAGGGTAGTTCGTTCGAGTTGAGGGATTCCCAAAGTGAGAGGCCGAGGGAATTTGCTCTTCATATCCAAAAACACAAAATCCAAAAAAAAAGAGAGAGTTCTATTTCATCGATTCCAATCCGATTGTGAACTTGTGCCGGTGGATCCTCGTGTTCGAATCTAGTTCGAATCACATCAAGTGGTATCAGAGCCCAACGGTGCGAGTTCCTCAAGCTTTCGGGGATGACGATCATCAACGACAATGCAAACGGTGGTAATCGAAACAACCAACGTTTGGATAGGCTTGAAGCCCAACTAGCTGAGATATTGAGAAGGTTTCCTCTCCTTACCTTGAACCCTCATGACAAAATCCAAGGAGGTAGCAACCATGCCAACCGGAATGGACAAATCAACCACCGTCGAGAACGAAATGTTGATAGTCGTGCCCATGGGAACCCGGATTGTATTCAAGCATCTCGACATGATGGCGACGAAGTCGAAAGAAGTAGTTACCATGGTAATACATCCCACAATCACTTTCTCAATGATGGCATGACGGATTCGAGGACGAATCCTTTTCAAGGGAAAGGGGATGATGTGATCCCCACCGGGGAAGAAATCATCGTCATCAAGCCGGAACCAATCGTTTTGCCACCAACCGTCCAAGTCAAAAGTCAGCCGGAACTTATCAAAATCAATAGTTATGTGTTGGAGGTCATGCCTAAAACTGAGCCAAAACTTATTGAAATGAAACCGAAAATGCTTGCACCGAGCATGCCAAATGGAAGCCAATTTTCACTCTCTCCGGCTAAGCTGTCAGGTTTGCGCACTCTCAGTAAAACGACTATAACTGAGACAATTCTTGGAACTAAAATACCCATGAGTACTACTTTGAAAGGTATTTTCAAGATCTACAACTTTGTAGTTTATGGGAAGTCAAGAATCCAAGAGGAACAGGGTGAAAATGACCCGACAATGAAGCAGCGTTTATACTTGAGTGGATTTTTGACCAAGATCACTCATGGAGGCATGGAAGATGGTTATACAAACATATGCACGTCCACCCAGTACATATTTTATGCAGCATATCATCCTCATATTATTCATATATTATGCATGAATTTATGTATTAATTATGTGAAAGTTGGTGGAAAAAAGTAGGTGGAAAAGTAGGTGGAGAAAGTAGGTGGTGAAAGTCCCTTTGTTTTTCCTTTGTTTAATTTCCAAACTCTTGAGCTTGTAACCTTTAATTGTTGGGAGTTAGGTGCTGAATTTTCAGCCTATATAAGGCCTCTCCCACAAACCTTTTTTAGAGGACGAAATAGAATTGAGTTATCGATCAAAAGTTGTGTTTTCACTTTGAGAAAAACAAAACCCGAATTCTAGGTGAGATGCTTAGTTTTCAAACATCTAGGTGAGATGCTTAGGTGGTTCTAAGGTGAGAGGCCGAGGGACAAAGGTTCGAACCCCAAAGTGAGATTCCGAGGGTAGTTCGTTCGAGTTGAGGGATTCCCAAAGTGAGAGGCCGAGGGAATTTGCTCTTCATATCCAAAAACACAAAATCCAAAAAAAAAGAGAGAGTTCTATTTCATCGATTCCAATCCGATTGTGAACTTGTGCCGGTGGATCCTCGTGTTCGAATCTAGTTCGAATCACATCACCACTTATCATCATTATGAAAGTATTAAATATATGGGAAGAAGGTGAATATTTGAACAAGAAGATTTTAATGAAAAAGACTTCAATAACTGAATCAAATATCACAACAAAAGCGTTCCTTGGATATAAATCCAACAAGATAAGACAACAAGGAAGGGGAATTGAAGACAATCTTACAAAACCCTTCAAAAGCTATAAAAGCTATGATCTTCAATCTTCCTTCAACCTTCAAAAAGGTTCTTCAAAACTCCCAACTGGAGTATGGCTGCGGCGATGTATGCTAGATAAGAGGGGGTGATAGCGGATCTTTCGGTGTAAGCGGGGTTGTTGGATTTGTGGAAATCCAACCCTTTTTATAGGAAAATAACCCTCCAAAGATAATATATCTTAGAAAGATCTTTTCCCATAAAAATAGGTAAAATATAAGATCTTCTTCCTTCCAGGAGCCAAGCCCAAAAATATAAGATCACCTTCCAAAGATAAAAGATCTCAGCCAAGAATAAAATATTCTCGCCGCGTCCTAGGTGTTCGCCTGGGTCGAGTCGGCGTCTCTGGATCACCTCGGTCGAGATGAATCTCTAGTCAACCGAGGTGAGTCATAACTGAATGTGAAATCTCTCAAAACTGGTCGAAAGTAAATCTTTAATTCATGGCTATGCTCCCTGGACGGTTCCTTATGCTCCTCGATGTAGCTCCAAATGACTCATGACTCCTTCTGCTTCTTTTTGATGCAAAACATACCATTTTAACTGCAATTACAGCAAAACTAGGTGTAGACCTCGATTCCTGCAAAGGTAGATGAAATGGTAATATAATCACATATTATACATGCTAACATGTAGATTATTGAAGATAAAACTTCCAAACAAACCCCAAAATATAGACTATAATTCATGCTATCAAAATACCCCATACTTAGCCCTTGCTTGTCCCCAAGCAAGTTCCGCATATAGAAGACAAGATAGAATGGATTATAAGTCAAGAAAATCAATAAAAAGTCTTTCAAAAACATTTTTATGGTGTGTTACAATCATAGATCACTCTAAGAGAATACTTCATGGAATTAAAAACTCAATATGCTCAAAACATTTTATAATATAGGAAAGTTGTTCATCTTTGCATAAAACCATAGAATGCATAATAAGTCATAATTATCAAAATTAATCATGTATAATCCAGTTTAAACCACTAAGTCAATCAACAAGCTCAAGGTCTCAAGGGCTTCCCAAAAGAAAAGGTCAAGAAACATGTAGGGTGGGGATGTATGTAAGGTAATGTGGTGCTAGAATCCGGGAAAAGGATGAACTTCACTTTCACTTTGACTTGCAACATCTTCCACCAATAAGCTTTGCTTATTTCACACTTTTTTACTTTACTTTTTGGGATGCATGGACAGAGGTGCACAATAACCGAAGCCTAGGAAATCAGCAGTCATCAATTTCTTGAGATGCATCAAACCCTTGATGCACATACCATGACCCGTTAGGAATATCGCTCAATCCGACTTTGGCAAGACACAAACACCCGGCTATGTGAATGGTGCCGAGTTACTCATCTTCATGATTGACTTCCTCAAACCTATTATTACTTTCTAGCACTTTCACTTCCAGCTAACTTCTCAACTTTAACTTCACTTGCTTTCACCACTTCGCTTGCTTCCAAATTCCCGGATAGGTAAAGGAGGCAAAATGTATATGAGGGGTTAAGCATGATCAAGAAGAAGAAGAGAGAAGAATGAATTGCCTTGGTCTTTCCAGGAAGAAAGTGAGAGAACTTATCTTGTGGTGTCAACCTTCAAATTCAACATAATTTGGATAAAAACAAAGTATTAAACATGCCAATAATTTCAAACAAAGCATTTAGCAACTTAAACATATTATAAAATCTTTCAAACACATAAAGAATTTAAAACCAGTCAGTAAGCAAGATCTTCACTGAGGTCATATCCAGATAAGCAACACAAAAATCGTTTTCGAAAACTCTCAGTTAACCCACCTCGGTCGAGATGTTCTTGGTCAACCGAGGTGAAACGCCTCGTTTGGCCAAGACTGACTCGGTCGAGGTCAAAAAATTTTTAAAACCATTTTTTTTTTCAGTTTCGACGTTTTTCTCAATCAAATAACCTGTAAGCATGTATGTAGTCTTACACAAGCACGTAGAGCATAATAATATCCGAAAGAGTCATACAAATCATCCACATACCCTAATACTTGGGACACATTGTCCCAATGGGTCAAAATAACTCTAGGGACAGGATACTCACCGAACATAGCTAAACTGCATGAAGAAGTAAGAAACAGCTCCCAGATAAGACCATCTCGGTTGGCGAAGCACATCTCGGTCGAGGTGTTTTGACAGTACCCGAGATGTATCTCAGTAAAGCTCGTTTCCTCAACTTCTCAAAATTTTGTTCTTCCAGTGTAGCTCCTGAACTGTGATCCTTCCTTTTGGAATACCTGGTTGTTGTCTAGAGGAAAACAAAAACAAAGCAACTATCTAAACTAAACTAGAAAAGGGAGAAGAAAGCAATACCTTGGGTTGCCTCCCAAGAAGCGCTTGGTTTAAGGTCGCTAGCTGGACCATACGGCATGGGATTACTCAATGCACTTCGAATGTCGTGGAGTGCTCATCACATCCGTAAAAATCTTCCAAGAAGGTTCCGATTCCTAACTTCACCGGAAAATGGTAAGATCTCCCACGTACAAGCTTGTACGGTTTGATTCTCACCGGAATTCGTCTAGACTTCCTGCACTTCAATGGGACATTCCTCGTGTCCCATCCTTTCCTTGATCGAGAAAATAGTTTCTCGAGAATCATAACAGCTTCCCCATCTATAGCTTGGGGATGGTACAGGGTCCTGAGCATGCGAGGGACCCCATACTTGAACAAGAGACTCTTCATCGCCTTAGCGGTGTAGTGCTTGCCAACTCCACTCCTCATGATCCAAGGAGCTTCTTCTTCCAACAATTTCAAGGAAGACTTCATCTTGATCTTTGGAGGTTCTTTCGGAAGAGACCTTCAACTCTCCGGTACTTTCTTGAAAAATTCAGAAATTTTAATAGGGAATTCGAATGGAGTAAAAGAACTTACCTTGTAAAGTTCTCCAAAGCTCGGATCGGGTTTCATGTTAGGTTGATAACCAACACATGAAATCTCTCTCAACTCAGTTGATCTTTCTTCCACCTTGGTCACAATCTCAGTAATTTGACCAGGGTTCTCTGCATCTTCTACTTCCAGTTTTGCAGATTCTTCCATCCCGGCCGAGATCTCTTCCACTTCGACCGAGGTCTCAACAGTCAGATCGAGACCTTCCATATCCTCCTCTTCCTTAGAAGTTTCAGGAGAAATTTTTGGTTCGACTGGGGGAATGCTTGGAACGTGCAACACTTCCTTATGCTCCTCTTGCGGCCTAGCATAGGATAGGGTGCTTTCCTTGAGCTCCTCCACCTTCTTCATCAACCTCTCCCATCTTGATTCAAGAGAATCTTCAAGGGATTGCTCACAAATCTTTTTAGGGACATTCAGTTCATCCCACATCGCAAGTTCATGCTTAATGGCCTCTTCTCTTTCCCATTCATTGTTGAACCAATAGAAGGAGTACTTCTTCTCCAAGTATTCATAATGGTCTGCCCTAACACTTTGTCTTGCTATCCAGGCTGGATCAAATGTAGTCATCGGAAATCCTGAAAACTACAAAACTCATAGAAAGAGTAGTTAGTAGCAACAGGGGCAAGTGCCCCGAAAGCAAACCGCAACCGGCTCGGTCTAGACCAAGTCCCCGGCAACGGCGCCAAAAACTTGTTCGCTCCAAACGGTGTGTGCAAGCTTTAAATTTATAACCCTAGACTTAAGCTTAAAACAAGGATGCGAACCCGTAGTGTACGGGTCAATCGTAGTAAAAAGCAAGAAATTCCAGGGGTCGATCACAGGGACTCGGTGAAACAAAGTCAATACGGTAAGCTTCGTGAATACTAACCACAAAGAGCAATTAGCACAATCAAAGATGAATAAGAAGTCAATAAACAAACATGCAATTCTAGGGATTAAAGCATCTAGTTGTGGTTCCAACTCAAGATCTAAAGATAAGCGGACAAAGCTGAGATTTTTGCAAGGGGAAGGTGTTACTAAAATGGAGTAGATCACCGGGTAAGTCTCACTACTCACTAATCCAAAACCGTAACTCCTATTACCGGGTAAGTCTCAAGGAATTAAGATAAAGAACTATTACCTCAAACTAACACACCATCTAAGGGAATAGAATCAACCTTTACCGGGTAAGTCTCAGGCTAACTCACAAAGATGGGATGGAAGCACACTCAAACCCCAATAAAGGATAAACCTTTATTACCTACACTTATGATCGTTGGTACACAAACTAAGGAATTACCGGGTAAGTCTCATCCTAAGTTTGCATTGGACCAGGAAAGGTATAATAAGAATAGGATTTGGCAAACTCTAACACTTAACTCTCAGTTTCGGATCAGATAAGTCACCTCGGTCAGCCAGATTCCACCCCGGCCGAGATGTTCATCGACTGAACGAGATGCTTAGGGTTAAGGTTAAAGACTCGAACTTTTAGGATCCTACTGGAATCTAAGATTATTCTATCATTGTTTTCCCCACAACCTTCAGCCAATCACCCTAGAATCACACAAGGAAATTAGCCACTCATCATCATTATAAAAGTATTAAATATATGGGAAGAAGGTGAATATTTGAACAAGAAGAATTTAATGAAAAAGACTTCAATAACTGAATCAAATATCACAACAAAAGCGTTCCTTGGATATAAATCCAACAAGATAAGACAACAAGGAAGGGTAATTGAAGACAATCTTACAAAACCCTTCAAAAGCTATAAAAACTATGATCTTCAATCTTCCTTCAACCTTCAAAAAGGTTCTTCAAAACTCCCAACTTGAGTATGGCTGCGGCGATGTATGCTAGATAAGAGGGGGTGATAGCGGATCTTTCGGTGTAAGCGGGGTTGTTGGATTTGTGGAAATCCAACCCTTTTTATAAGAAAATAACCCTCCAAAGATAATATATCATAGAAAGATCTTTTCCCATAAAAATAGGTAAAATATAAGATCTTCTTCCTTCCAGGAGCCAAGCCCAAAAATATAAGATCACCTTCCAAAGATAAAAGATCTCAGCCAAGAATAAAATATTCTCGCCGCGTCCTAGGTGTTCGCCTCGGTCGAGTCGGCGTCTCTGGATCACCTCGGTTGAGATGAATCTCTGGTCAACCGAGGTGAGTCATAACTGAATGTGAAATCTCTCAAAACTGGTCCAAAGTAAATCTTTAATCCATGGCTATGCTCCCTGGACGGTTCCTTATGCTCCTCAATGTAGCTCCAAATGACTCATGACTCCTTTTGCTTCTTTTTGATGCAAAACATACCATTTTACCTACAATTACAGCAAAACTAGGTGTAGACCTCGATTCCCGCAAAGGTAGATGAAATGGTAATATAATCACATATTATACATGCTAACATGCAGATTATTGAAGATAAAACGTCCAAAAAAACCCCAAAATATAGACTATAATTCATGCTATCAAGTTCGTTATTCTTATTGGTGATGACCGTCATTCCTCCCTTCTTTGGAACTACTTGAACCGGACTCACCCATTTGCTATCGGAGATAGGGTAGATGATACCTGCATCAAGAAGTTTAAGAATTTCCTTCTTGACAACCTCTTTCATGGTCGGATTCAACCGCCTTTGAGGTTGTCTTGAAGTCCTAAAGTCCTCTTCCATTAAGATTTTATGCATGCATAGGGAAGGTTTGATTCCTACTAAGTTCTCAATAGTATATCCTAAAGCTTTTCTATGTTTCCTAAGGACAACCATGAGCTTACTATGTTCATCTATGCTTAGATCGGAACTAACAATAACCGGAAAGGTAGAATTAGATCCGAGAAATGCGTACCTTAGATGAGTAGGAAGTGGCTTTAGTTCCATCGCTTTCGGAGCTTCCAATGGTTCTTGAGGAGCATCCGATGCTTCCTTAGCAGTGTCTAAGGAAGTAGAAAGTGTAGGAGAAGAATCAAGAGAAGTTGAAGAAGAGGTACGATCACCTTCTTCCACGGCCATAATCACGGTTTCTCTGTATCCTCCACGGCCGTGGTTTAGGGCGTGGAATGTGGTTACGGGTGCTCTGTTTCCTCCACGACCGTGTAACCCTCTGGAGTGAGCCACGCTTTGGTTGGTGAAATCCACGGCCGTGGAATATAGTGTATGGCCGTGGATTCTCACGTTTTCTACTTCGTTGTGGAGTTTCTCAAACTCCTCTTCACATACTTCTTCTTATGCTTCTAAGGCTTCAATTGCCTCATTGCATTCCTCTTCTTCCCCTACATCCATTAGACTCATGGTAATAACCTTTTGCAAAGGATCTTTGAAGAGAATAGCACTTACCTCCTCTCTAGACAACCCTTCTTCATCTTGGATATTGAATATATCCTCATCAAAGATTGGTTCCTTCACTAGAGTGGAAAGAACGAACTCTACCTTCTCCTCTCCTATGTCAAAGACGAGTCTAGCATTCTTGCAATCGACTATGCAGCCGGAAGTTGCAAGAAACGGTCTTCCGAGTATGATCGGGACCGGACTATCTGCAGGAATGTCAAGCACAACAAAATCAATGGGTACAAAGAATTTACCTAGCTTGACCGGGACGTCTTCTACAATACCGACGGGGCGAGTGGTGGATCGATCCGCTATGTATAACATCATCTTCACCGGTTTAGGGTCGCCTAAACCGATCTTCCTACATAATGCGAGTGGTATGATGCTCACACTTGCTCCCAAGTAACATAATGCATCATATGTGACATCTCCCACTCCTATGGGAATACAAAATGACCCCGGATCCTTTAGCTTTGGGGGCATCTTCTCCTTCATGGTCTTGATGAGATCCGAAGAATCCGAACTCATCTTAACCTCTCCAAAATCCTCTAACTTTCTCTTGTTAGAGAGGATCTCCTTTAAGAACTTGCCATAAGCCGGCATACCTACAATAGCATCAATGAAAGGTATATTAATCTGCAGCTTGCTCATGAGTTCTATAAACTTACCGAATTGTTTATCTAGGCGCGCTCTCGCTCTAGATTGAAGGAGTAGTAGGGGAGGTTTGTAAGCCGGAGGAGGAACGTAGACCTCTTCCTTCTCCTTCCCCTTCTCTTTGTCTTTCTCAACGGAGACTTCAACAAACTTAGGCTGCGGATCGGTAGTAGTCACTCCGCTCCTAGTTGTGATTGCCATCACCCTTCCCTTTGGGTTGTCCTCCGTTTTTCCTGGAAGTTTTCCTTGATTCCTAGGAACTTCCTCCGCATGAGTAAACATTTGGTTTTCTAAAACCTTTTGGGCTTTATCAACCTTAGTTATGTGATCATCAACCTTGATGATGCGAGTCTCTAACCCTTGAAGCTTTCCCAAAATTGTCTCCAACATGGGATCGGGCTTCTCCTTCCCCGAAGTGCTTCCTCCATTAGATGTTTGCCCGTGGCTTTTCAAAGGAGTAGAGGAAGAGGAAGGTGGAGTTAGTGAATTTGAATTGGAAGGATAAGAGTTACCGGAGTTTTGTTGATTGGAGCGCCAATTGTTGTTGTTTGAACCCCTATTGTTGTTCCAATTATTGTTCCGGTTGTTGTTGTTGCCATTCCAATTATTCCGGTTATTGTTCCAGTTATTGTTGTTGTTGCGGTTTGTATTCTCACCACCGTTGTTGTTGTTGTTGCCCAAGTAGCCAACATCTTTTCCTTGATGCTTTGAAAAGTTGGTCTTGATAGCTTCCTTCAACTCTTTAATCTCATTGTTAAGGGAGAAAATTTGATTTTGAGCTTCATGTGTGAGCTTTGCTCCTTGCTTTACACGATTTCCTTCTACCTTCCGGTGAGAATACTTCTCTATGACCCTTGCTTGCTTCTCAATGAAGTCCCAAGCGTCATCTTCCCTCATGTCCATGAATGTACCACATGAGAGGGATTGGAGCTTGAATTGTGTCTCCACATCCAGCCCCTTATAGTATATCTCCAAAAGTGCAAGCTTGGATATGCCATGATGAGGGCAATCCAAGAGCAAATCCTGAAACCTTTCCCAAGATTGAAACAAACTTTCGTTAGATCTCATGGAAAATGCGTTAATCTTACCTCTAAGTTCCGCCATTTTGGATAGCGGAAAGAATTTAGTGAGGAACTCCGCGGAAAGGTCTTCCCACGTGTCTAGTTTCCCACTAGGAAGAGCTTGGTACCAAGACAATGCCTTCCCCTTCAAGGAGAAGAAGAAAGGCTTGAGCTTATAGTTGTTGGTAGTCGCGTTCTTCGGCCTCATTGTCTCCATCATACACTCAAAGTTTTGTAATTGTTGGTGTGGAGATTCAGCGCTTGTTCAACCAAATTGGTTTTGGCGAACAAGAGTAATAACATGCGGGTTGAAGCTAAACCCTTGTACATCATCAGCATCGAAGTTCACACCTAAACGGCGTGGTTGCTGCGTTGGATCCATCCTTTGGCCAAGAGTTCTTGGCTCCTCATCCACACGTTCGATCCTAGCATTCCTAGGTGGAACACGGAGATTTGCAGCTGCCCGTGGATGGAATGGATTCACATTGATCGTTGGATCAATTTCCTCTAGCGGTGGCATGGAGGAGTCGCTATCTTCATTAGATGAGTTGGCTCTAACCGATCTTCCCGGTCTCCTCCTTTTCTTTTTCTCCTTAAGGTTGTTTATTTCCAACCTCATGTGGAACATCATGTCAGTTAGATCATCAACCTTCATTTGGTGACGATCCGTTTCTTCTCTACGTGTCTTCTCACTCCATTGGAGTTGAGCTTCCTTTTCCGCAAGCTCCGATTGGAGATCACGTTCTATTTCTTCAGCCATTTTCTTTTCCTTACGCTTTTGCCTTAAAGTCCTCTCAAGCTCTTGATCAAGAGGTAAGAGGTCTTCGGTGTTCCTAAACCTGCGCATGCACTTGAAAAGATATCAAATAACAAGGGAAGAGCTCCCAAGCTTGACAACCGAGAACCGAATTCGGCCTAGACCAAATCCCCGGCAACGGCGCCAAAAACTTGTTCGCCACTTAGCGTGCGTGCAAATAAGCTTTAAATATAAAACTAGAAATCAAGCAAGCGAACCCGCATTGTACGGATCGATATAGTTAAGCAAGAATTCCAGAGTATCGAACACAGGGATTTGGGGGGAACAAATTCAATTATAGGTTATCAAGCGAGTAAATGTAAGAAGCTTTTCAAATATTGGGAAAACAACAATCCTAAAGATCCAGATATCCAGCTGTGGCAATCGACTCAAGATATACTAAAGGTATAAGGACAGAGTTGAGGGTTGCAAAGGTATGCTAATGTAAGGTAATCGTACGGTGAAGTTCCAAACACCTTATATGACTCACCTAGAAGACACTCTCTATAAAGGTTGTTGAGGCTTCAGTATAGAAAGGATCTAAAGATGAGGATTAATGTCAAATACCCAAACTTGTAATCCAAGGATCAAGACTAACTAAACCGATTAAGGTTGTGACACTCACAATCGTGGTAGAGGTTGTTGAGGCTTCACTACCACCTAGAAAAGGCAAGTCAAGACTAAGTTAAAGCAAATCTTTAACTTTGGATTAAAGTAAAAGCAAGTTCGTTACTTAACACAAAATTACGGGTAGTTCTTGACTTCCACGGCCGTGGAAGCTCAAGAACAGACCGTGGATTAGGGTTGTCGGCGATTCTCTCTAACTCTCAGGGTCCAATCTGTTTACGATCGATCTATCATCATCTAAGCCACAACTATCAACCCTTCACCTTAGAATTGTTAAAGGATTTTAGCCAGCAACAGTCATATTGATATCAAATTCAAGGTTTAAAAGAATGAAAGATGAAAACTTCCGAAAACCTTCAATAACTTTCAAATCAATCTCATATCCAAAATCAAGAACAATAATCGTCAATAGATTCGGAATAACACAAACAATCACAAATCTTAGATAAGAAGGAAGAACGGGGTGTCAATCCGTCTTCTAAATCAAACCTAAGCAAGAAGCGAAATCTTCTTGCGAAAAATCTTCCGAATCTTCAATCTTCCCTCAATCCGGGAATCTCACTAACAACACGCAAATCTCTCAATCACAATCTCCGCCAAATGCGAAATTAGGGCAATTCCCAGCGTAAGCGTAAGCGAAAGTGCGTCTAAGCAGAGGTGACGGAATCTCTCTTCGTCCGTCCTTTTATAGTGTAAGATAAAATATCGGCCCGGCCCAATTGCGTATGACATCGTGGCTTAAAGTGTGGCGAAAAAGATTGCCAAGATCACGGTCGTGGAAGGGTTCCACAACCGTAATTTAGAGCGTGGACATCATCACGGTTTGTCTCAATCTTTCCACGGCCGTAGAAGTTGCTGGAATGAATCACGCTTCCCTTGCCAAGGTTCCACGGCCGTGGACTTGAACATGGAATGTAGTACGGCCGTATTTTAGAACGTGGTTTAGGGAAAAACCGTGATTCATCCTTTCTTCGTGCATATTCTTCAAGCTAGCACATTCCTTAGCTCCTAGAGATGTCTCAATCCTTGGACATGCTCAATCAAACTCCATCCTTGCTCAATTCGTTCGGAAATAGCTCTTAATTGCCTACAATCAACATAAAGCTTGTGTAGATCTCTATATCGATATTATAGACAAACTAGCTCACAAATGTATCAATGCTTAAGCAATGACTATCAATATGGATGAAATACACTTAGAAAACGTGCCTAAAATATCACAATATTTCATGCTAACAAATAACCCCATACTTGCCACTTGCTTGTCCCTAAGCAAGGTCTTTCAAAAGCTTTAAAACACAAGTTAGGATGAAATATGTGTACCTTCTCAAAGCAAAACTTCTTTTGGATGAATGTGCCTTCTAATCAATAGATCATTCTC
The DNA here is from genome assembly GCA_033239125.1 of Fagopyrum homotropicum. NCBI lineage: Eukaryota > Viridiplantae > Streptophyta > Magnoliopsida > Caryophyllales > Polygonaceae > Fagopyrum > Fagopyrum homotropicum. The sequence continues at coordinate 33,369,168 of BSWB01000003.1, forward strand.
AAATCTTGCTTCATTCGTTTATAAGACTTTCATACACTTAATCAAAGAGTAAAGAGTAAAGAAAGCTCATGAATTAATCAAACTTCCATGTAAACATCATAACCTTCAAACATTATCAAAATCAATCATAAGAAACTTCAATTTAGATCACCAAGTCATATAACATTCTTTTGATCTTAAGGACTTTCAAACAAGAAAGGTCTAGAATGTGGAAAGGGAAGGAAACTTTAAGGAATGTGGTGCATGAATCCGGGAAAGTGGATAACTACTCTTTTCTTCTTCTCTTGCGGTTTCCGCAGCACTTTCAACTTAGAGCTTCGCTCTCTTCTTTTCATTTTTCGACTTTACTTTTGGAGTTATGGATAGAGGTGCACAAAACCGAAGCCTAGAAGATTGGCGTTTCTCAATTTTTATGAGATGCCTCAAACACTTAGCGCACATACCATAATCCGCTAGGAATATCGCTCAATCCGAATATGGCAAGACACAAACACCCGGCTATGTGAATGGTTCCGAGTTACTCATCATCATTATTGACTTCCCCAAACCTACAATTTCTTTCTATTCCTTTGAATGCAAAGTATTGCTTTCATGGCCCTCCCACATCATACATGACTTTTTCATTCAACTCCTCCAAATTCCCGGATAGGTAAAGGAGGTCAATATTTCAATGAGGGGCTAAATGATCAAAGAAAGAAGAAAGAAAAAATCGAATTGCCTTAATCACCTCAAAAGGAAGCATAAGAACTTTTAGTGTGATTTCAACCTTAATCTCTCAACATGATTTAAGTAACATTCATCACATTATAAAATTTGCAAAAGAGGTATAATCAACTCATTCAATTTCTTTTCAATTCACTATTCGTTTAAGCATGCGATTGTCATCAAACTCAATTCACAAGTAGTGATTATCATAGAAATCACCTCTATCCTTAGAAGCACAAAATTTTTCAAAATTTTTCAATTTTTATGGGTTTTTCAAACTCTTTTTCATGCAATGCAATAATGAAACGTGTAACAATATAATGAACATGCAAGATAGTCTCAATAGAAGCAATCAAAGTGAGTAAGAGTTATTACAAACTTTTAGTCATACCCCACCCCATACTTGGAACAAACATTGTCTCTAATGTTCAAATAAAAGAAAAAGAAGAAAAGAAAGAAAGAAAAAGAAACTCACCAAATGGCGGTGGAGCGGCTAAAGCTGTCGGTCATCATCATCGTCACTACGGTGGAGGCGAGAATGGAGAAAAGCTAGGGTCATAGTACCGCCCGAACTGCTGGCGGTAGACATCCCTCATCATATGGTCGAGGTCATCCATGCGTCCATCTCTAGCGTCAGCTCGGATCTCCAAAGCTCCCACCCTATCAGAAAGGCTGGTAGCCCACTCTGGCATCTGCTCATACCAACCTGGAGCCTGGCTGTACCACCCCGGTGCATCTGACGGTGCTGGTGCTGGTGGTGCCTGTGCAGACCATGGAGGTGGAGCTCCGTACCATGCAGGAGGGGTCTCCATCCAAGTGGGTCTCTAGCTCACGCTGGCGCGGCGAGAAGATGATCCTGAAGCTCTGACGGGAGGTGGAGAACGTCTAGGCATATCAGGAGCTATGTCCGGCTGATCCGGAAACGTGCCAAAGTCCTGCTCAGCTCCTCCTCCTCCTCCCTCATACTGATCTCTCATCTCCTCCTCCTCAACTACAGGCGGTGGTGGAACATATGGAGGGGCTGCAATCCTGTTCGCATGCATAGCAGTGAACGTCTCTTTCCAATTATGGCATCCAGCCATAATGGAATACTCTGGGAGCCACTCAATGCCCCTCCCTGTCCTACTCTCCCATGGCATAGCGGCGTAAGGTGGACCTCTATGGGTGGGGAAGATGAGACATCTATTCATAAAGGCCTGGAGTCCTAGGGGTACAGCAGGAATACGTGTGCAGGCGGAGAAATCTACCCCTAATACTCTAGCAAGGTGGGTGACTATCCCACCATATCCAATGTTGCCAGCCCTCTTGTTCTTTAGCTTGCTCATGGTAGCAGCTAAGAGGGTGGCGCAGTCAGCAGGTCGTCCATATAGCATGGAGTACAGAAGGAAGAGCTCATCCGTCTTGATCTTCTGAGGTGTCTCCGTCCTAGGGAAGAGACACTCAGAAAGTACCCGGTGAGCAATCTTCAAGGCTAAGTGATACATCAACTTAGCCTTGGTATCAGCTGGTTGCCAGCGGTCCTCGCTGGCATAGATCATGGCTACCTCCTCCCAGAAATCCTTGGCGTAAACGCCGCTAGGGAAACGACCATTGAAGGTCTCTTGGAACCCAAAGAAGGTTCCAAACTCCCGGATGGAGAAATCATAGTTTCTTTCCATTAGACGGAAAGAAACTGTCCTATCCACATGGCTGTGCTCAAAAGACGTCACAACCTCTCTAGTAATCTCCTCGTAAGCGTCTTCTCGGATAGCCGAAAAGACGATAAGACCGGCTCTATCCAAGAGCCAAGTAAGGTCATCTACGATATGTAGAGGAGCTAAATCCTCCAACAATAGGTACCTAGGTCCTATAACAGCCCTCTTATGGATCCTCTCTATGGCGTCGAGGTGATCCTCGTGAATGGTGGGTACCCTAGGGCTAGGAGGTGATGGCGATGAAGGTGATGATGGAGGTGAAAGGGATGAAGGTGGTGGTGCTCTAGAGGATGAAGAGGAAGAGGGGTTGCCCTTCCTCTTTTTATTCTTATCCTTCTCCTTGTTCTTATCCTTATTTCTCCCGGAAACTCTCCTCACAAAATCCATTACTGTTGAAAACCACGGTTTGTTCTTGGTGTTCCACGGCCGTGGAAGTGACAGAGACCGTGGTTCGTCTCGACTTTTCTCAAAACTCAGCAGATAATCACCAAACTCAGCAGTCAATCAGTCATATGCTAATTTCTTCCAATTTCAATCAGTTCTCCTACAAATGCTAGCAAAAACGAAGCGGAATTGACAAAGATAGAGAAAGAACCAAAAACCTAGGTTTTCGGATTTTAGAATCCGAATTGTGCTTTCTCCGGTGGTTTGCCGCTCGATTTGTTGCTTGGATCTCGTTGGTGGTTGGATTTGCTTCAGTTTGGGTCGAAGAATCGTTGAAAACGATTAACGAACGAAGAATTGAGGTGAGGGGCGTGATTTCGGCAAAATAGGGCGTGGAATTGGGTTTGTGAGATGTGTTTTGTGAAGAACGTGGTTTATATAGTGGCCGGCAAAATTTTTGAAAACCACGGTCTATCGGGGGGTTCCACGGCCGTGGAATTGTACGGAACCGTGGTTTTGGTGATTTTTCAAAGGCTTTTGGAAATTACGGTCACTATAGCTGTCACGGCCGTGGGTTAGGCCGTGGAACTCTCTATAATGCTCCAATGTTCAAGTTTCGTCACTTTCCTTCAAAATTACTCTTCCCCCTTCCTTTTCCACTGTTCCTACATCCAAAAACACGAACATACCGGAAGGAATCGAAGGCAAAACAAAGCAAAAACGTCTAAACTAAGCTAAAATATCAATCGAAAACAAAAACGTAAATGCAATACCTTGGGTTGCCTCCCAAGAAGCGCTTTGTTTAAGGTCCGTAGCTAGACCATATTCGCACTTATTCGAGTGCGGTGGGCGCGAACTCTTCAGCTTGGAGTTCCGTCGTATACTTCTTGAGTCGTTGACCGTTCACCTTAAAGCTTCCGCCCCCTTCACCCCATACTTCAACTGCACCATGGGGAAAATACGTTTGATTAGAAAAGGTCCTGTCCAACGAGATTTAAGCTTACTTGGAAAGAGACGACGCCTTGAATTGAAGAGGAGAACTTGATCTCCTTCTTTGAAGTCCTTTGGAATGATATGCTTATCATGCCAACGCTTTGCTGAAATTCAAGAGACGCTTCTCTCCCGCTTCCTTCATGCTGAAATTCAACCACTTGATGGCCCAAAACGCCTTGTGCTCTAACTCTACCGGTAAGTGACAAGACTTCCCATACACAAGGTTGTATGGTGTGGTTCCTATGGGAGTCTTATACGCAGTCCGGTACGCCCATAATGCATCATCAAGCTTCAAGGACCAATCCTTCCTAGTCCTTGAAACCGTCTTCTCTAGGATTCCTTTGATCTCCCGGTTTGAGATCTCAACTTGTCCACTAGTTTGTGGATGATAAGGGGTGGCGATCTTGTGAGTAACCCCATACTTAGTTAGAAGAGCTTCAAAGCGCCGGGCAATGAAGTGAGAACCTCCATTACTAATGATAGTCCTTGGTGTCCCAAATCGTGGGAAGATGGTCTTGTTAGAGAACTTAACCACTACCATGGCATCATTGGTGGGAGAGGCAATTGCTTCCACCCATCTAGAAACGTAATCCACCGCCAAGAGTATGTATTGGTTTCCACAAGATGATGGGAACGGTCCCATAAAGTCAACTCCCCAAACATCGAAAATCTCCACCTCTTGGATGTTATTGAGAAGCATCTCATTCCTCCTGGAGATATTTCCTGTTCTTTGACAAGCATCGTAGCAGGAAACAAAGGTTTGCACATCTCGAAATAAAGTAGGCCAAAAGAATCCAGATTGCAATACCTTAGCGCTAGTCTTGTTCGAACTAGCGTGTCCTCCACATGGTAGTGAATGACAATGGCGGATGACACTTTGCATCTCATCTTCCGGCACACATCGCCGAATGATGCCATCCGGACCTCTCTTAAAGAGGAGAGGTTCATTCCAAAAGTATTCCCGAACATCCTTAAAGAACTTCTTTCTTTGTGCGTAGGATAATCCAAGCGGTATCTCCTGGCAAACCAAATAGTTAACAAAATCAGCAAACCATGGTTCGTTACCTTTGGAGATTACTTCGATGCACTCCTCAATGATATGTAAGTGTTCGTCCGGGAAGGAGTCATCTATAGGTAAGTGGTCGTCCTCTAGATGTGTTAGGCGACTCAAATGACCCGCAACAGAATTTTCCGAACCCTTCTTGTCGTGGATCTCTAGATCGAATTCTTGTAGGAGAAAAATCCATCTAATTAGCCTTGGCTTCGCATCCTTCTTTGCAAGGAGATACCGGATCGCAGCATGATCCGTATACACAATCACCTTTGCACCTACAAGATAAGAGCAAAACTTGTCAATAGCATAAACAATGGCTAAAAATTCCTTTTCCGTAGTGGCGTAGTTGAGCTGCGCTTCATCTAGCGTTTTGCTAGCGTAGTAGATAGCGTGGGTTCGCCCTTCCTTCCTTTGTCCAAGAACAGCTCCTATGGCTACGTCACTAGCATCGCACATAACCTCAAAGGGAAGATTCCAATCCGGAGGTTGGATAATAGGTGCTGAAATTAGAGCTTCCTGAATCATGTTAAACGCATCCAAGCATTCCTGTGAAAACTCAAAAACTGCATCCTTCATCAATAGATTAGTTAGCGGTTTTGATATTTTTGAGAAATCCTTTATGAAGAGCCTATAGAATCCAGCATGTCCTAGGAAACTTCTTATCCCTTTCACCGAAGTTGGGGGAGGAAGCTTCTCTATAGTCTCTATTTTTGCCTTATCCACCTCAATCCCTCTACTAGAGATTAAGTGTCCTAAAATGATGCCTTCCTTAACCATGAATTGACACTTCTCCCAATTTAGAACTAGGTTAGTGTCTTCACACCTTTGTAATACAAGAGCAAGGTTAGCAAGACAATTGTCAAAAGAGGAACCATAAACGGAGAAGTCATCCATAAAAACCTCCATTATTTCCTCTATGTATTCGGAGAAGATGGCTATCATGCACCTTTGAAAGGTGGATGAGGCGTTGCAAAGCCCGAACGGCATCCTCCTATAAGCAAACGTACCCCATGGGCACGTAAATGTGGTCTTCTCTTGATCATCCGGGTGTATCGGAATCTGAAAGAAACCACTATAACCGTCAAGATAGCAAAAATGAGAATGTTGCGTTAACCTTTCAAGCATTTGATCGATGAATGGCAATGGGAAGTGATCCTTCCTTGTTGCATTGTTAAGCTTGCGGTAGTCTATGCACATCCGCCATCCCGTTACGGTTCGGGTAGGAATGAGTTCGTTATTCTTGTTGGTGATGACCGCCATTCCTCCCTTCTTCGGAACTACTTGAACTGGACTCACCCATTTGCTATCGGAGATAGGGTAGATGATACCTGTATCAAGAAGTTTAAGAATTTCCTTCTTGACAACCTCTTTCATGGTCGGATTCATCCGCCTTTGAGGTTGTCTTGAAGTCCTAAAGTCCTCTTCCATTAAGATTTTATGCATGCATAGGTGTTCGCCCCTAAACGTGCGTGCAAATAAGCTTTAAATTTATAAAACTAGAATCAAGCAAGCGAACCCGCAGTGTACGGATCGGCGTAGATTAGCAAGTATTCCAGAGTATCGAACACAGGGATTTGGGAAGAAACAATTTCGATTTCAGATTATCAAGCAGATAAATGTAACAGCTTTGCAAATTATTGGGAAAACAACAATCCTAAAGATCCAAGTATCCAGCTGTAGCAATCGATTCAAGATATACTTAACGATATAAAGATAGAGTTGAGATATGCAAATGTATGCTAATGTAAGGTAATCGTACGGTGAAGTTCCGAAGACCTTATATGACTCACCTACAAGACACTCTCTATACAGGTTGTTGAGGCTTCAATATAGAAAGGTTCTAAAGGCAAGAATTAATGTCAAATACCCAAACTTGTAATCCAAGTATCAAGACTAACTAAACCGATTAAGGTTGTGACACTCACTATCGAGGTAGAGGTTGTTGAGGCTTCACTACCACCTAGAAAAGACAAGTCTAAACTAAGTTAAAGCAAATCTTTAACTTTGGATTAAAGTAAAAGCAGTTCGTAAACTTAAGGGAAATTACGGGTGGATCTTGAGATTCCACGGTCGTGGAACTCAAGAACAAACCGTGATTTAGGGTTCGTCGACGATTCTTTCTAACTCTCAGGGTCTAATCTGTTTATGATCAATATATCATCATCTAAGCCACAACTATCAACCCTTTACCTTAGAATTGGTAAGGGTTTTTAGCCAACAATCATCATTATGATATCAAATTCAAAGATTAAAAGATTGAAAGATGAAAACTTCCGAAAACTTCCAATAAACTTCAAACCAATTTCAAAGTCACAATCAAGAACGAATATCGTCAATAGATTCAGAATAAAGCAAACAAACACAATCTTAGGAAAGAAGGAAGAACGGGATGTCAATCCGTCTTCTAAATCAAACCTAAACAAGAAGAGAAATCTTCTTGCAACAATCTTCCAAAAACTTCGATCTTCCGTCAATCCGGAAATCTCCACAGCAATCTCCACCAAAAGTGCGAGATTAGGGCAACTCTAAGGAAGAGGGCAAAATACGTCTTTTTGCAAGAATTACGAAAAATCTCCAAGTCGCGGTGTCGTAAGTGTAAGACTAAAGCGAGGTGACGGAATCTCTCTTCGTCCGTCTTTTTATAGGGCAAGATAAAATATCGGCCCCGCCCAATCTTCAAAAGATCGTGGCTTCAAAATGTGGCGAAAAAGATCGCCAAGATCACGGTCGTGGAAGGTTCCACGACCGTAATTTAGAGCGTGGAAATCAACACGGTTTGAACCATGGATTCCACGACTGTAAAAGCTTCTGGAATGAATCACGCTTCTCCTGCAGGGTTCTACAGCCGTGGAACTGAACGTGGTTTGTAGTACGGCCGTATTTTAGAGCGTGGTTTAGGGCAAGAACGTGATTCTTCCCTAGCCTCGTACATTCCTGAAGTTGACACTCATTTTGTTCCTAAGAATGCCCTCAATCCATGGACATACTCAATCAACTCATCTTTGCTAAATTCCGTTCGGAAATGGCTCTCAATCACCTATAATCAACATAGAACTTGTGTAGACATCCATATCGACAATATAGGCAAACTAGCTCACAAATGCAACAATGCTAAATCAATGATTATCAATATGAATCAAATACACTTAGAAAATGTGCCTAAAATATCACAATATTTCATGCTAACAAATAACCCCATACTTGCAACTTGCTTGTCCCTAAGCAAGGTCTTTCAAAAGCTTTTAAAACAAGAGTTAGGATGAAATATGTGTACCTTCTCAAAGCAATACTTCTTTTGGAGGAATGTGCCTTCTAAAGAATAGATCATTCTCAAATCTTGCTTCAATCGTTTATAAGACTTTCATACACTTAATCAAAGAGTAAAAGGCAAAGAAAACTCATGAATCAATTAAACTTCTATACAAGCATCATAACCTTCAAACATTATCAAAATCAATCATAAGAAACTTCAATTTAGATCACCAAGTCATATAACATTCTTTTGATCTTAAGGACTTTAAAAGAAAAGGTCTAGAATGTGGAAAGGGAAGGAAACTTTTAAGGAATGTGGTGCATGAATCCAGGAAAGTGGACAACTACTCCTTCTTCTTCTTTTGCGGTTTCCGCAACACCTTCAACTTAGAGCTTCGCTCTCTTCTTTTCATTTTTCGACTTTACTTTTGGAGTTATGGACAGAGGTGCACAAAAACCGAAGCCTAGGAGATTGGCGTTTCTCAATTTTTATGAGATGCCTCAAACCCTTAGCGCACATACCATAATCCGCTAGGAATATCGCTCAATCCGACTTTGGCAAGACACAAACACCCGGCTATGTGAATGGTGCCGAGTTACTCATCGTCATGATTGACTTCCCCAAACCTATAATTTCTTTCTATTCAATTGATTGCAAATAATTGCTCTCATGGCCCTCCCACATCAAACATGCCTTTTTCTCATTCACTTCTCCAAATTCCCGGATAGGTAAAAGAGGCTAATATTTCAATGAGGAGCTAGATGATCAAAGAAAGAAGAAAGAAAGTATTGAATTGCCTTAATCATCTCAACAAGAAGTATAAGAACTTATAGTGTGATTTCAACTTCAATTTCTCAACATGATTTAAGTAACATTCATCACATTATGAAACTTGCAAAAGAGGTACAATCAACACATTCAATTTCTTTTCAATTCACTAATCGTTTAAGCATGCAATTGTCATCAAACTCAATTCACAAGTAGTGATTATCATAGAAATCATCTCAATTCCTTAGAAGCACAAAATTTTCAAAATTTTTTCAATTTTTATGGGTTTTTCAAGTTCTTTTTCATGCAATGCAATAATGAAACGTGCAACAATATAATGAACATGCAATGATAGTCTCGAATAGAAGCAACCATAGTGAGTAAGAGTTATTACAAACTTTTAGTACATCCCACCCCATACTTAGGACGAACATTGTCCCTAATGTTCAAAAGAAAGAAAGAAAAGAAGAAAAGAAAAAGAAACTCACAAAGTGGCGGTGGAATGGCTAAAGCGAACGGTCATGCAATCAATCACTGCGGCGCTGGTGGAGGCTGGAATGGAGAGAAGCTAGGATCATAAAACTGCCCAAACTACTGGCGATAGACATCCCTCATCATGTGGTCGAGGTCATCTAAGCGTCCATCTCTAGCATCGGCTCGGATCTCCAATGCTCCTACTCTCTCCGAAAGGCCAGTAGCCCAATCCGGCATCTACTCATACCATCCCAGAGCCTGACTGTACCATGCTGGAGCGTCGGATGGTGCTGGTGCTGGTGCAGGTGTCTGCTTTGTGGACCATGGAGGTGGAGCTCCATACCATGCAGGAGGTGTGGTCATCCATGTAGGTCTCTCACTCACGCTAGCGCGGCGAGAAGACGAGCCTGAAGCTCTAGCTGGACGTGGAGAACGTCTAGGCGCATCGGGGGCCGCATCCGGATGATCCGGAAACGTGCCAAACTCCTGCTCGGCTCCTCCTCCATCCTCAAACTGATCTCCCATCTCCTCCTCCTCAACAACGGGCGGTGGTGGAACATACGGAGGAGCTGCAATCCTGTTCGCATGCATAGCAGCGAACGTCTCCTTCCAATTATGGCGTCCAGCCATAATGGAGTACTCCTGCAGCCACTCAATGCCTCTACCGGTCCTGCTCTCCCAAGGCATGGCCGCATAAGGCGGACCTCTATGAGTGGGGAAGATGAGCCCTCTAGTCATGAAGGCATGAAGACCTAAAGGTATAGCTGGTATACGGGTACAGGCAGAAAAATCAACTCCCAAACTCCTAGCAAGGTGGGTAACTATCCCACCATATCCAATTGTTCCCTTCCTCTTGTTCTTGAGCTTGCTCATAGTAGCAGCCAAGAGGGTGGCACAGTCAGCTCGGCGCCCATACAACATGGAGTAAAGCAAAAAGAGTTCATCTGTCTTGATCTTTTGGGGCGTCTCCGTCCTAGGAAAGAGACACTCCGAAAGAACGCGGTGAGCAATCTTCAAGGCTAGGTGGTACATCAACCTAGCCTTGGTGTCAGCAGGTTGTCAACGGTCCTCGTTGGCGTAAATCATCGCTACCTCCTCCCAAAAGTCCTTGGCATAAACGCCACTAGGAAATCGACCGTTAAAGGTCTCATGAAACCCGAAGAAAGTCCCAAACTCACGGATGGAAAAGTCATAGTTTCTTTCCATAAGATGGAAAGAAACGGTCCTATCTACATGGCTATGCTGAAAAGACGTCACTACCTCCCTCGTAATCTCCTCGTAGGCGTCTTCTCGGATAGCCGAGAAGACAACAAGTCCGGCTCTATCCAAGAGCCAAGTAAGGTCATCTATAATGTTGAGAGGAGCTAGATCCTCGAACAATAGGTACCTAGGTCCAATCACAGCTCTCTCGTGGATCCTCTCGAATGCATCGAGGTGATCCTCATGAATGGTCGGGACTCTAGGGCTAGGAGGTGAAGGTGATGAAGGTGATGATGGAGGTGAAGGGGAAGAGGGTGGTGGTGCTCTAGAGGATGAGGAAGAAGAGGGATTACCCTTCCTCTTCTTGTTCTGGTCATTCTTTTTCTCCTTGATCCTCCCCGAAACTCTCCTCACAAAGTCCATTCTGTCAAAAATTACGGGCTGTTCTAGAGGTTCCACGGCCGTGGTTCTCCCAGGAACCGTGATTCGTCTCAGAAATTCTCAAATCTCAGAATTCAGCACTCAATCTCAACAAACAGGAAGCCCTAATCTAATTTCCTCCAATTTCAATCAGTTCTTCCTAAAATCTCTAACAAAAACGAATCAAATCGACAAAGATCAAGAAGAGTGGAAAAACCTATTTTTTGGATTTAAAAATCCGAATTGTGCGTTCCTTGGTGAATTTCCGCTCGATTCATCGCTTGGATCTTGTTGGTGGTCGAATTTGCTTCAGGTTAGGAAGAAGAATCGTTAAAAACGATTAAGAAACGAGGATTTGAGAGAGGGTCGTGGATTTCGGCGTCTAGGTCGTGGAAGGGGGATTTTGTGGAGTGTTTTGGTGAAGAACATGGTTTATATAGTCACAGGCAAAATTTTGAAAATCACGGTCTGTCGGGGTGTTCCACGGCCGTGGAATTGTACGGAACCGTGGTTTTGGTGATTTTTCAAAGGCTTTTGGAAATTACGGGCACTATAGCTGTCACGACCGTGGTTTAGGCCGTGGAACTCTCTGTAAAGCTCCAAAGTCCAAATTTCGTCACTTTTCTTCAACATTATCCTTCCCTTTTCCTTTTCCATCGTACCTACATCCAAAAACACGAACATACCGGAAGGAATCGAAGGCAAAAACAAAGCAAAAACGTCTACTCTATGCTAAACTATGAATCAAAAACAAAAACAAAAATGCAATACCTTGGGTTGCCTCCCAAGAAGCGCTTTGTTTAAGGTCCGTAGCTAGACCAATCTCGCACTTATTCGAGTGCGGTAGGCGCGAACTCTTTGGTTTGGAGTTCCGGCGTATACTTCTTGAGTCGTTGGCCGTTCACCTTAAAGCTTCCGCCCGTTTCACCCCATACTTCAACTGCACCATGGGGGAAAATACGCTTAATTAGAAAAGGTCCGGTCCAACGAGATTTAAGCTTACCTAGAAAGAGACGAAGCCTTGAATTGAAGAGGAGAACTTGATCTCCTTCTTTGAAGTCCTTTGGAATGATATGCTTATCATGCCAACGCTTTGCTCTCTCCTTATAGATCTTAGCGTTTTCATAAGCATTCAAGCGGAGTTCGTCCAGCTCATTAAGGTCTAGGAGACGCTTCTCTCCCGCTTCCTTCATGCTGAAGTTCAACCACTTGATAGTCCAAAACGCTTTGTGCTCCAACTCTACCGGCAAGTGACAAGACTTCCCATACACAAGGTTGTATGGTGTGGTTCCTATGGGAGTCTTGTACGCAGTCCGGTATGCCCACAATGCATCGTCAAGTTTCAAAGACCAATCCTTCCTAGTCCTTGAAACCGTCTTCTCTAAGATTCCTTTGATCTCCCTATTTGAGATCTCAACTTGTCCATTTGTTTGTGGATGATAGGGGGTAGCAATCTTGTGAGTAACCCCATACTTAGCTAGAAGAGCTTCAAAGCGCCGGGCAATGAAGTGAGAACCTCCATCACTAATGATTGTCCTTGGCGTCCCAAATCGCGGGAAGATGGTCTTGTTAAAGAACTTAACCACCACCATGGCATCATTGGTGGGAGAAGCAATTGCTTCCACCCATCTAGAAACGTAATCTACCGCCAATAGTATGTATTGGTTTCCGCAAGAGGATGGGAACGGTCCCATAAAATCAACTCCCCAAACGTCGAAAATCTCCACCTCTTGGATGTTGTTGAGGGGCATCTCATTCCTCCTAGAGATATTGCCTGTTCTTTGACAAGCATCGCAGCAAGAAACAAAGGATTGCACATCTCTAAACAAAGTAGGCCAAAAGAATCCAGATTGCAATACCTTTGCGCTAGTCTTGTTCAAACTAGCGTGTCCTCCACAAGATAGTGAATGACAATGACGGATGACACTTTGCATCTCATCTTCCGGCACACATCGCCGAATGATGCCATCCGGACCTCTCTTAAAGAGGAGAGGTTCATTCCAAAAGTATTCCCGAACATCCTTAAAGAACTTCTTTCTTTGTGCGTAGGATAATCCAGGCGGTATCTCCTGGCAAACCAAATAGTTAACAAAATCAGCAAACCATGGTTCGTTACCTTTGGAGATTACTTCGATGCACTCCTCAATGATATGTAAGTGTTCGTCCGGGAAGGAGTCATCTATAGGTAAGTGGTCGTCCTCTAGATGTGTTAGGCGACTCAAATGATCCGCAACAGAATTTTCTGAACCTTTCTTGTCGCGGATCTCTAGATCGAATTCTTGTAGGAGAAGAATCCATCTAATTAGCCTTGGCTTCGCGTCTTTCTTCGCAAGGAGGTACCGGATCGCAGCATGATCCATGTAGACAATCACCTTTGCACCTACAAGATAAGAGCGAAACTTGTCAATAGCATAGACAATGGCTAAAAACTCTTTCTCGGTAGTGGCGTAGTTGAGCTGCGCTTCATCTAGCGTCTTGCTCGCATAGTATATGGCATGGGTTCGCCCTTCCTTTCGTTGTCCAAGAACAACTCCTATAGCTACGTCACTAGCATCGCACATAACCTCAAAGGGAAGAGTCCAATCCGGAGGTTGGATAATAGGTGCTGAAATTAGAGCTTGCCGAATTGTGTTAAACGCATCCAAACATTCCTGTGAAAACTCAAAAACCGCATCCTTCATCAATAGATTAGTGAGAGGTTTTGATATCTTAGAAAAGTCTTTAATGAAACGCCTATAAAATCCAGTATGTCCTAGGAAACTTCTTATCCCTTTCACCGAAGTTGGGGGAGGAAGTTTCTCTATGGTCTCTATCTTAGCTTTATCTACTTCTATCCCTCTACTAGAGACTAAGTGACCTAATACAATTCCTTCCTTAACCATAAATTGACACTTCTCCCAATTAAGAACTAGGTTAGTGTCTTCACACCTTTGCAAAACAAGAGAAAGGTTAGAAAGGCAATCGTTAAAAGAGGAACCATATACGGAGAAGTCGTCCATGAAGACTTCCATGATTTCCTCTATGTATTCAGAGAAGATGGCCATCATGCACCGTTGAAAGGTGGCTGGGGCGTTGCAAAGCCCGAACGGCATTCTCCTATAAGCAAACGTACCCCATGGGCACATGAATGTGGTCTTCTCTTGATCATCCGGGTGTATCGGGATCTGAAAGAAACCACTATAACCGTCAAGGTAGCAAAAATGTGAATGTTGCACTAACCTTTCAAGCATTTGATCGATGAATGGCAATGGGAAGTGATCCTTCCTCGTTGCATTGTTGAGCTTGCGGTAATCTATGCACATCCGCCATCCTGTCACGGTTCGGGTAGGAATGAGTTCGTTGTTCTTGTTGGTGATGACCGTTATTCCTCCCTTCTTCGGAACTACTTGAACTGGACTCACCCACTTACTATCGGAGATATGGTAGATGATACCTGCATCAAGAAGCTTAAGAATTTCCTTCTTGACAACCTCCTTCATGGTCGGGTTCAACCGCCTTTGAGGTTGTCTTGAAGTTCTAAAATCTTCCTCCATTAGTATCTTATGCATGCATAGGGAGGGTTTAATTCCTACTAAGTCCTCAATTGTATAGCCTAAAGCTTTCCTATGTTTCCTAAGGACAATCATGAGCTGATTATGTTCATCTATGCTTAGATCGGAACTAATATTAACCGGAAAGGTAGAATTAGGTCCTAGAAAAGCGTACCTTAGATGAGTAGGAAGTGGTTTGAGATCCATTGCTTTCGGAGCTTCCAATGATCCTTGAGAAGCATCCGATGTCTCCTTAGAAGTTTCTAAGGGTGATGAGTGTGTGGGAGAAGAATGAGAAGAAGTTGAAGAAGTGTCTCGATCACTCCTTTCCACGCCCAAAATTACGGGTTCCTCATGTCCTCCACGGCCGTGGTTTAGGGCGTGGAAGGGAAATACAGTTGTCACATCTTCTCCACGACCGTATAACTCTCTGGAGTGGGACACGGTTTTGGTTGTGAAATCCACGGCCGTGGAATATAGTGTGTGGCCGTGGATTCTCACGTTTTCTGCCTCATTGTGGAGTTTTTCAAACTCCACTTCATGCATCTCTTCTTGTGCTTCTAAGGCCTCAATTGCCTCATTGCACTCTTCTTCTTCCCCTACATTTGTTAGACTCATGGTGATAATTTTTTGTAAAGGATCGTTAAAGAGAATCGCACTTACCTCTTCCCTAGACAAACCTTCTTCGTCTTGGATATCGAATGTATCCTCATCAAAGATTGGTTCCTTCACTAGAGTGGAAAGAACGAACTCTACTTTCTCTTCTCCTATATCAAAAGCGAGTCTACCATTCTTGCAATCGACTATGCAGCCGGAAGTTGCAAGAAACGGTCTTCCGAGTATGATCGGGACCGGACTATCTGCAGGAATATCAAGCACGACAAAATCAATGGGAACAAAGAATTTACCTAGCTTGACCGGGACGTCTTCTACAATACCGACGGGGCGAGTGATGGATCGATCCGCCATGTACAACGTCATCTTGACCGGTTTAGGGTCGCCTAAACCGATCTTCCTACACAATGCAAGTGGTATGATGCTCACACTTGCTCCTAAGTCACATAAAGCATCATATGTGACATCTCCCACTCCTATGGGAATGCAAAATGACCACGGATCCTTTAGCTTTGGGGGCATTTTCTCCTTCATGGTTTTGATGAGATCCGAAGAATCCGAACTCATCTTAACCTCTCCGAAGTCTTCTAGCTTCCTCTTGTTAGAGAGGAGCTCCTTCAAGAACTTGCCATAAGCCGGCATACCTACAATAGCATCAATAAAGGGTATATTAATATGCAGCTTGCTCATGAGTTCTATAAACTTACCAAATTGTTTATCTAGGCGCCTCTCGCTCTAGATTGAGGAAATGGTAGGGGATGTTTGTAAGCCGGAGGAGGAACGTAGACATCTTCCTTCTCCTTCCCCTTCTCTTTATCTTTCTCTACGGGGACTTCAACAAACTTAGGCTGCGGATTGGTGGTAGTCACTCCGCTCCTAGTTGTGATCGCCATCACCCTTCCCTTAGGGTTGTCCTCCGTCTTTCCTGGAAGTTTCCCTTGATTCCTAGGAACTTCCTCCGCATGGCTGAACATTTGGTTTTCTAAAACCTTTTGAGCTTTATCAACCTTAGAAATTTGATCATCAACCTTAATGCTGCGGTTCTCCAACCCTTGTAGCTTTCCCAAAATCGTTTCCAACATGGGATCGGGTTTCTCCTTCCCCGAATTGTTTCCTCCGTTAGATGATTGCCCCTGGCTTTTCAAAGGAGTAGAGGAAGAGGAAGGTGGAGTTAGTGAATTAGAATTAGAAGGATAAGAGTTACCGGAATTTTGTTGATTGGAGCGCCAATTGTTGTTGTTTGAACCCCTATTGTTGTTCCGGTTGTTGTTGTTTCCATTCCAATTGTTATTCCGGTTGTTGTTCCGGTTATTGTTGTTGTTATTGCGGTTTGTGTTATCACCGCCATTGTTGTTGCCCAAATAGCCTATCCTTCCCTTGTTGTTTTGGGAAGTTGGTCTTGATAGCCTCCTTCAACTCTTTGATCTCATTGTTGAGGGAGAAAATCTGATTTTGAGCTTCATGTGTGAGCGTCGCTCCTTGCTCCACACGATTTCCCTCCACTTTCCGGTGGGAATACTTCTCTGACCCTTGCTTGCTTCTGAATGAAGTCCCAAGCGTCATCTTCTCTCATGTCCATGAATGTTCCGCATGAGAGGGATTGGAGGTTGAATTGCGTCCCCGCATCTAGCCCCTTATAGTAGATTTCCAGCAAGGCAAGTTTGGATATGCCATGATGAGGGCAATCCAAGAGCAAATCCTGAAACCTTTCCCAAGATTGAAACAAACTTTCGTTAGGTCTCATGTAAAATGCATTAATCTTACCTCTAAGTTCCGCCGTTTTGGATGGCGGAAAGAATTTGGTGAGGAACTCTGCGGAAAGGTCTTCCCACGTGTCTAGTTTCCCCCTATGAAGAGCTTGGTACCAAGACAACGCTTTCCCCTTCAAGGAGAAGAAGAAAGGCTTGAGCTTATAGTTGTTGGTAGTAGCATTCTTCGGTCTCATTGTCTCCATCATACACTCAAATTTTTGCAAGTGTTGGCGTGGAGATTCAGCGCTTGTCCCGCCAAATTGGTTTTGGCGAACAAGAGTAATAACTTGAGGGTTGAAGCTAAACCCTTGCACATCTTCAGCATCGAAATTCACGCCCAAACGGCGCGGTTGTTGTGTTGGATCCATCCTTTGTCCAAGAGTTCTTGGATCATCATCTACACGTTCGATCCTCGCATTCCTAGGCGGAATGCGGCGATTAGCAGCTCCCCGTGGATGAAAAGGATTCACATTGATCATAGGATCAATCTCCTCTAGCGGTGGCATGGAAGAATCACTATCATCAGCGGATGAGTGACTTTTTCTTCTAGATCTTGATGCCCTTCTTGAGGATTTCTTGCTTCCCTTATTCTTAAGGTCGCTTAGTTCTTTCCTCATTTGGAAAATCATATCCTGTAGATTGTTAACTTGAGATTGATGACGATCCATTTCATCCCGGCGGATGTTCTCATTCCATTGGAGTTGAGCTTCCTTCTCCGCCAACTCCGCTTGAAGATCACGTTCGTGTTCTTCAGCCATCTTCTTTTCCTTGCGCTTTTGCCTTAAAGTCCTCTCAAGCTCTTGATCAAGAGGTAAGAGGTCTTCGGTGTTCCTAGACCAGCGCATGCACTCAAAAAGATATCAAATAACGAGAGCAAGCTCACAAGCTTGACAACCGGATACCGAATTCGGTCTAAACCAAATCCCCGGCAACGGCGCCAAAAACTTGTTCGCCCCGAAACGTGCATGCAAATAAGCTTTAAATTTATAAAACTAGAATCAAGCAAGCGAACCCGAAGTGTACGGATCGGCATAGATTAGCAAGTATTCCAGAGTATCGAACACATGGATTTGGGGAGAAACGAATTCGATTTCAGATTATCAAGCAGATAAATGTAAGAGCTTTGCAAATTATTGGGAAAACAACAATCCTAAAGATCCAAGTATCCAGCTGTGGCAATCGATTCAAGATATACTTAACGATATAAAGACAGAGTTGAGATATGCAAAGGTATGCTAATGTAAGGTAATCGTACGGTGAAGTTCCAAAGACCTTATATGACTCACCTACAAGACACTCTCTATACAGGTTGTTGAGGCTTCAATATAGAAAGGTTCTAAAGGCAAGAATTAATGTCAAATACCCAAACTTGTAATCCAAGGATCAAGACTAACTAAACCGATTAAGGTTGTGACACTCACAATCGAGGTAGAGGTTGTTGACGCTTCACTACCACCTAGAAAAGACAAGTCTAAACTAAGTTAAAGCAAATCTTTAACTTTGGATTAAAGTAAAAGCAGGTTCGTAAACTTAAGGGAAATTACGGGTGGATCTTGAGATTCCACGGTCGTGGAACTCAAGAACAAACCGTGATTTAGGGTTCGTCGACTATTCTTTCTAACTCTCAGGGTCTAATCTGTTTATGATCAATCTATCATCATCTAAGCCACAACTATTAACCCTTCACCTTAGAATTGTTAAGGGTTTTTAGCCAACAATCATCATTATGATATCAAATTCAAAGATTAAAAGATTGAAAGATGAAAACTTCCGAAAACTTCCAATAAACTTCAAACCAATTTCAAAGTCACAATCAAGAACGAATATCGTCAATAGATTCAGAATAAAGCAAACAAACACAATCTTAGGAAAGAGAAATCTTCTTGCAACAATCTTCCAAAAACTTCGATCTTCCGTCAATCCGGAAATCTCCACAGCAATCTCCACCAAAAGTGCGAGATTAGGGCAACTCTAAGGAAGAGGGCAAAATACGTCTTTTTGCAAGAATTACCAAAAATCTCCAAGTCGTGGTGTCGTAAGTGTAAGCCTAAAGCGAGGTGACGGAATCTCTCTTCGTCCGTCTTTTTATAGGGCAAGATAAAATATCGACCCGGCCCAATCTTCAAAAGATCGTGGCTTCAAAATGTGGCGAAAAAGATCGCCAAGATCACGGTCGTGGAAGGTTCCACGACCGTCATTTAGAGCGTGGAAATCAACACGGTTTGAACCATGGATTCCATGACCGTAAAAGCTTCTGGAATGAATCACGCTTCTCCTACAGGGTTCCACGGCCGTGGAACTGAACGTGGTTTGTAGTACGGCCGTATTTTAGAGCATGGTTTAGGGCAAGAACGTGATTCTTCCCTAGCCTCGTGCATTCCTGAAGTTGACACTCATTTTGTTCCTAAGAATGCCCTCAATCCATGGACATACTCAATCAACTCATCTTTGCTAAATTCCGTTCGGAAATGGCTCTCAATCACCTATAATCAACATAGAACTTGTGTAGAAATCCATATCGACAATATAGGCAAACTAGATCACAAATGAGACAATGCTAAATCAATGAATATCAATATGAATCAAATACACTTAGAAAACGTGCCTAAAATATCACAATATTTCATGCTAACAATAGGGAAGGTTTGATTCCTACTAAGTCCTCAATAGTATATCCTAAAGCTTTTCTATGTTTCCTAAGGACATCCATGAGCTTACTATGTTCATCTATGCTTAGATCGGAACTAACAATAACCGGAAAGGTAGAATTAGATCCGAGAAATGCGTACCTTAGATGAGTAGGAAGTGGTATTAGTTCCATCGCTTTCGGAGCTTTCAATGGTTCTTGAGGAGCATCCGATGCTTCCTTAGAAGTGTCTAAGGAAGTAGAAAGTGTAGGAGAAGAATCAAGAGAAGTTGAAGAAGAGGTACGATCACCTTCTTCCACGGCCATAATCACGGTTTCTATGCATCCTCCACGGCCGTGGTTTAGGGCGTGGAATGTGGTTACGGGTGCTCTGTTTCCTCCACGACCGTGTAACCCTCTGGAGTGAGCCACGCTTTGGTTGGTGAAATCCACGGCCGTGGAATATAGTGTATGGCCGTGGATTCTCACGTTTTCTGCTTCGTCGTGGAATTTCTCAAACTCCTCTTCACATACTTCTTCTTGTGCTTCTAAGGCTTCAATTGCCTCATTGCATTCCTCTTCTTCCCCTACATCCATTAGACTCATGGTAATAACCTTTTGCAAAGGATCTTTGAAGAGAATAGCACTTACCTCCTCTCTAGACAACCCTTCTTCATCTTGGATATTGAATATATCCTCATCAAAGATTGGTTCCTTCACTAGAGTGGAAAAAACGAACTCTACCTTCTCCTCTCCTATGTCAAAGGCGAGTCTAGCATTCTTGCAATCGACTATGCAACCGGAAGTTGCAAGAAACGGTCTTCCGAGTATGATCGGGACCGGACTATCTGCAGGAATGTCAAGAACAACAGAATGAATGGGTACAAAGAATTTACCTAGCTTGACCGGGACGTCTTCTACAATACCGACGGGGCGAGTGATGGATCGATCCGCCATATATAACGTCATCTTCACCGGTTTAGGGTCGCCTAAACCGATCTTCCTACATAATGCAAGTGGTATGATGCTCACACTTGCTCCCAAGTCACATAATGCATCATATGTGACATCTCCCACTCCTATGGGAATACAAAATGACCCCGGATCCTTTAGCTTTGGGGGCATCTTCTCCTTCATGGTCTTGATGAGATCCGAAGAATCCGAACTCATCTTAACCTCTCCAAAATCCTCTAACTTTCTCTTGTTAGAGAGGATCTCCTTTAAGAACTTGCCATAAGCCGGCATACCTACAATAGCATCAATGAAAGGTATATTAATATGCAGCTTGCTCATGAGTTCTATAAACTTACGGAATTGTTTATCTAGGCGCGCTCTCGCTCTAGATTGAGGGAATGGTAGGGGAGGTTTGTAAGCCGGAGGAGGAACGTAGACCTCTTCCTTCTCCTTCCCCTTCTCTTTGTCTTTCTCAACGGAGACTTCAACAAACTTAGGTTGCGGATCGGTAGTAGTCACTCCGCTCCTAGTTGTGATTGCCATCACCCTTCCCTTTGGGTTGTCCTCCGTTTTTCCTGGAAGTTTTCCTTGATTCCTAGGAACTTCCTCCGCATGAGTAAACATTTGGTTTTCTAAAACCTTTTGGGCTTTATCAACCTTAGTTATGTGATCATCGACCTTGATGATGCGAGTCTCTAACCCTTGAAGCTTTCCCAAAATTGTCTCCAACATGGGATCGGGCTTCTCCTTCCCCGAAGTGCTTCCTCCATTAGATGTTTGCCCGTGGCTTTTCAAAGGAGTAGAGGAAGAGGAAGGTGGAGTTAGTGAATTTGAATTGGAAGGATAAGAGTTACCGGAGTTTTGTTGATTGGAGCGCCAATTGTTGTTGTTTGAACCCCTATTGTTGTTCCAATTATTGTTCCGGTTGTTGTTGTTGCCATTCCAATTATTCCGGTTGTTGTTCCGGTTATTGTTGTTGTTGCAGTTTGTATTCTCACCACCGTTGTTGTTGTTGTTGCCCAAGTAGCCAACATCTTTTCCTTGTTGCTTTGGAAAGTTGGTCTTGATAGCTTCCTTCAACTCTTTAATCTCATTGTTGAGGGAGAAAATTTGATTTTGAGCTTCATGTGTGAGCTTTGCTCCTTGCTCCACACGATTTCCTTCTACCTTCCAGTGAGAATACTTCTCTATGACCCTTGATTGCTTCTCAATGAAGTCCCAAGCGTCATCTTCCCTCATGTCCATGAATGTACCACATGAGAGGGATTGGAGCTTGAATTGTGTCTCCATATGCAGCCCCTTATAGTATATCTCCAAAAGTGCAAGCTTGCATATGCCATGATGAGGGCAATCCAAGAGCAAATCCTGAAACCTTTCCCAAGATTGAAACAAACTTTCGTTAGATCTAGTGGAAAATGCGTTAATCTTACCTCTAAGTTCCGCCGTTTTGGATAGCGGAAAGAATTTAGTGAGGAACTCCGCGGAAAGGTCTTCCCACGTGTCTAGTTTCCCACTAGGAAGAGCTTGGTACCAAGACAATGCCTTCCCCTTCAAGGAGAAGAAGAAAGGCTTGAGCTTATAGTTGTTGGTAGTCGCGTTCTTCGGCTTCATTGTCTCCATCATACACTCAAAGTTTTGTAAGTGTTGGTGTGGAGATTCAACGCTTGTTCCGCCAAATTGGTTTTGGCGAACAAGAGTAATAACATGCGGGTTGAAGCTAAACCCTTGTACATCATCAGCATCGAAGTTCACACCTAAACGGCGTGGTTGCTGCGTTGGATCCATCCTTTGGCCAAGAGTTCTTGGCTCCTCATCCACACGTTCGATCCTAGCATTCCTAGGTGGAACACGGAGATTTGCAGCTGCCCGTGGATGGAATGGATTCACATTGATCGTTGGATCAATTTCCTCTAGCGGTGGCATGAAGGAGTCGCTATCCTCATTAGATGAGTTGGCTCTAACCGATCTTCCCGGTCTCCTCCTTTTCTTTTTCTCCTTAAGGTTGTTTATTTCCAACCTCATTTGGAACATCATGTCAGTTAGATCATCAACCTTCATTTGGTGACGATCCGTTTCTTCTCTACGTGTCTTCTCACTCCATTGGAGTTGAGCTTCCTTTTCCGCAAGCTCCGATTGGAGATCACGTTCTATTTCTTCAGCCATTTTCTTTTCCTTACGCTTTTGCCTTAAAGTCCTCTCAAGCTCTTGATCAAGAGGTAAGAGGTCTTCGGTGTTCCTAAACCTGCGCATGCACTTGAAAAGATATCAAATAACAAGGGAAGAGCTCCCATGCTTGACAACCGAGAACCGAATTCGGCCTAGACCAAATCCCCGGCAACGGCGCCAAAAACTTGTTCGCCACTTAGCGTGCGTGCAAATAAGCTTTAAATATAAAACTACAAATCAAGCAAGCGAACCCGCATTGTACGGATCGATATAGTTAAGCAAGTATTCCAGAGTATCGAACACAGGGATTTGGGGGGAACAAATTCAATTATAGGTTATCAAGCGAGTAAATGTAAGAAGCTTTTCAAATATTGGGAAAACAACAATCCTAAAGATCCAGATATCCAGCTGTGGCAATCGACTCAAGATATACTAAAGGTATAAGGACAGAGTTGAGGGTTGCAAAGGTATGCTAATGTAAGGTAATCGTACGGTGAAGTTCCAAACACCTTATATGACTCACCTAGAAGACACTCTCTATAAAGGTTGTTGAGGCTTCAGTATAGAAAGGATCTAAAGAAGAGGATTAATGTCAAATACCCAAACTTGTAATCCAAGGATCAAGACTAACTAAACCGATTAAGGTTGTGACACTCACAATCGTGGTAGAGGTTGTTGAGGCTTCACTACCACCTAGAAAAGGCAAGCCAAGACTAAGTTAAAGCAAATCTTTAACTTTGAATTAAAGTAAAAGCAAGTTCGTTACTTAACACAAAATTACGGGTAGTTCTTGAGTTCCACGGCCCTGGAAGCTCAAGAACATACCGTGGATTAGTGTTGTCGGCGATTCTCTCTAACTCTCAGGGTCCAATCTGTTTACGATCGATCTATCATCATCTAAGCCACAACTATCAACCCTTCACCTTAGAATTGTTAAAGGATTTTAGCCAACAACAGTCATATTGATATCAAATTCAAGGTTTAAAAGAATGAAAGATGAAAACTTCCGAAAACCTTCAATAACTTTCAAATCAATCTCACATCCAAAATCAAGAACAATAATCGTCAATAGATTCGGAATAACACAAACAATCACAAATCTTAGATAAGAAGGAAGAACGGGGTGTCAATCCGTCTTCTAAATCAAACCTAAGCAAGAAGCGAAATCTTCTTACGAAAAATCTTCCGAATCTTCAATCTTCCCTCAATCCGGGAATCTCACTAAAAACACGCAAATCTCTCAATCACAATCTCCGCCAAATGCGAAATTAGGGCAATTCCCAGCGTAAGCGTAAGCGAAAGTGCGTCTAAGCAGAGGTGACGGAATCTCTCTTCGTCCGTCCTTTTATAGTGTAAGATAAAATATCGGCCCGACCCAATTGCGTATGACATCGTGGCTTAAAGTGTGGCGAAAAAGATTGCCAAGATCACGGTCGTGGAAGGGTTCTACAACTGTAATTTAGAGCGTGGAAATCATCACGGTTTGTCTCAATCTTTCCACGGCCGTAGAAGTTGCTGGAATGAATCCCGCTTCCCTTGCCAAGGTTCCACGGCCGTGGACTTGAACGTGGAATGTAGTACGGCCGTATTTTAGAGCGTGGTTTAGGGAAAAACCGTGATTCATCCTTTCCTCGTGCATATTCTTCAAGCTAGCACATTCCTTAGCTCCTAGAGATGTCTCAATCCTTGGACATGCTCAACCAAACTCCATCCTTGCTCAATTCGTTCGGAAATAGCTCTTAATTGCCTACAATCAACATAAAGCTTGTGTAGATCTCTATATCGACATTATAGACAAACTAGCTCACAAATGTATCAATGCTTAATCAATGACTATCAATATGGATGAAATACACTTACAAAACGTGCCTAAAATATCACAATATTTCATGCTAACAAATAACCCCATACTTGCCACTTGCTTGTCCCTAAGCAAGCTCTTTCAAAAGCTTTAAAACACAAGTTAGGATGAAATATGTGTACCTTCTCAAAGCAAAACTTCTTTTGGATGAATGTGCCTTCTAATCAATAGATCATTCTCAAATCTTGCTTCATTCGTTTATAAGACTTTCATACACTTAATCAAAGAGTAAAGAGTAAAGAAAGCTCATGAATTAATCAAACTTCCATGTAAACATCATAACCTTCAAACATTATCAAAATCAATCATAAGAAACTTCAATTTAGATCACCAAGTCATATAACATTCTTTTCATCTAAAGGACTTTCAAACAAGAAAGGTCTAGAATGTGGAAAGGGAAGGAAACTTTAAGGAATGTGGTGCATGAATCCGGGAAAGTGGATAACTACTCTTTTCTTCTTCTCTTGCGGTTTCCGCAGCACTTTCAACTTAGAGCTTCGCTCTCTTCTTTTCCTTTATCGACTTTACTTTTGGAGTTATGGATAGAGGTGCACAAAAACCGAAGCCTAGGAGATTGGCGTTTCTCAATTTTTATGAGATGCCTCAAACCCTTAGCGCACATACCATAATCCGCTAGGAATATCGCTCAATCCGACTATGGCAAGACACAAACACCCAGCTATGTGAATGGTTCCGAGTTACACATCATCATGATTGACTTCCCTAAACCTACAATTTCTTTCTATTCCTTTGAATGCAAAGTATTGCTTTCATGGCCCTCCCATATCATACATGACTTTTTCATTCAACTCCTCCAAATTCCCGGATAGGTAAAGGAGGTCAATTTTTCAATGAGGGGCTAAATGATCAAAGAAAGAAGAAAGAAAAAATCGAATTGCCTTAATCACCTCAAAAGGAAGCATAAGAACTTTTAGTGTGATTTCAACCTTAATCTCTCAACATGATTTAAGTAACATTCATCACATTATGAAATTTGCAAAAGAGGTATAATCAACTCATTCAATTTCTTTTCAATTCACTGTTCGTTTAAGCATGCGATTGTCATCAAACTCAATTCACAAGTAGTGATTATCATAGAAATCATCTCTATCCTTAGAAGCACAAAATTTTTCAATTTTTATGGGTTTTTCAAACTCTTTTTCATGCAATGCAATAATGAAACGTGTAACAATATAATGAACATGCAAGATAGTCTCAATAGAAGCAATCAAAGTGAGTAAGAGTTATTACAAACTTTTAGTCACACCCCACCCCATACTTGGAACAAACATTGTCTCTAATGTTCAAATAAAAGAAAAAGAAGAAAAGAAAGAAAGAAAAACAAAGAAAAAGAAACTCACAAAATAGCGGTGGAGTGGCTAAAGCCGTCGGTCATCATCATCGTCACTGCGGTGGAGGCGAGAATGGAGAGAAGCTAGGGTCATAGTTCCGCCCGAACTGCTGGCGGTAGACATCCCTCATCATATGGTCGAGGTCATCCATGCGTCCATCTCTAGCGTCAGCTCGGATCTCCAAAGCTCCCACCCTATCAGAAAGGCTGGTAGCCCACTCTGGCATCTGCTCATACTAACCTGGAGCGTGGCTGTACCACCCCGGTGCATCTGACGGTGCTGGTGTTGGTGCTGGTGGTGCCTGTGCAGACCATGGAGGTGGAGCTCCGTACCATGCAGGAGGGGTCTCCATCCAAGTGGGTCTCTCGCTCACGCTGGCGCGGCGAGAAGATGATCCTGAAGCTCTGGCGGGACGTGGAAAACGTCTAGGCATATCAGGAGCTATGTCCAGCTGATCCGGAAACGTGCCAAAGTCCTGCTAAGCTCCTCCTCCTCCTCCCTCATACTGAACTCTCATCTCCTCCTCCTCAACTACAGGCGGTGGTGGAACATATGGAGGGGCTGCAATCCTGTTCGCATGCATAGCAGCGAACGTCTCTTTCCAGTTATGGCGTCCAGCCATAATGGAATACTTTGGGAGCCACTCAATGCCCCTCCCTGTCCTGCTCTCCCATGGCATAGCGGCGTAAGGTGGACCTCTATGGGTGGGGAAGATGAGACATCTAGTCATAAAGGCCTGGAGTCATAGGGGTACAGCAGGAATACGTGTGCAGGCGGAGAAATCTACCCCTAATACTCTAGCAAGGTGGGTGACTATCCCACCATATCCAATGTTGCCAGCCCTCTTGTTCTTTAGCTTGCTCATGGTAGCAGCTAAGAGGGTGGCGCAGTCAGCAGGTCGTCCATATAGCATGGAGTACAGAAGGAAGAGCTCATCTGTCTTGATCTTCTGAGGTGTCTCCGTCCTAGGAAAGAGACACTCAGAAAGTACCCGGTGAGCAATCTTCAAGGTTAAGTGATACATCAAATTAGCCTTGGTATCAGCTGGTTGCCAGCGGTCCTCGCTGGCATAGATCATGGCTACCTCCTCCCAGAAATCCTTGGCGTAAACGCCGCTGGGGAAACGACCATTGAAGGTCTCTTGGAACCCAAAGAAGGTTCCAAACTCCCGGATGGAGAAATCATAGTTTCTTTCCATCAGACGGAAAGAAACTGTCCTATCCACATGGCTGTGCTCAAAAGACGTCACAACCTCTCTAGTAATCTCCTCGTAAGCGTCTTCTCGGATAGTTGTTCGCTCAAAAGGGTGTGCGTCAAAGTCTTAATATTTATATCTAGAACTCAAAAGCAAAGCGAACCCGCAGTGTACGGATCAGCTGTAGAAAGATAAGAATTCCAGAGTCGAACTCAGGGATTTGGTGAGAATAATTCCGATTTCAATTATCTAGCGAAAATATAAAAACTTTTGTGATTTGATAAAGAGAGAAATGATTCCAAGGATTCAAGTATCCGATTTAGGCTTTCGATTCAAGACATTTCTATAGGTATAGGACAGAATTTATATTGCCAAGATTAAATGTTCAAAGGTAGGATTCGTACGATGAAGTTCCGAAACCTATATGACTAATCTATAGGTTCTCTCTATAAGGGTTGTTGAGGCTGCAATATAGAAAGATCTAGAGACAAGAATTATGTTCAAACTAACTATCTAAAACTCCAGGATATGACTCTCCAAAGTAAAGATTAGAAAGCACACTTAAAATCTTAATAAAGGGTGTTGAATCTCTTTATTACCCAAATCTTGTGATCTTAATCTATTAAATGTAGAAACAGGTTTGAAGTGCCTTCATACATTCAATTAGAGGGTAGAAAGGTTAATCAAGATTGGGATTTAGACAAGAATTAGTTTTGATTAAAGATTAGTTCAATTAAAGTTCGTCAGAAGAATAAATCGCCATGTTCATAAGAAAATCGGCCGATTTTCCTCAAGAACATTCCGATTTTCCTGTTTGTCGCAAAACTAAAATCTAAACTCTCAGGGTCCTAATGTTTGAATGAGTTCAGTCTATCATTATCTAAGCCTTAATCATCAACTATCCTCCCCAGAATCACAAGGTTTTTAGCCAACCATTTTCAAAATCGAATCAAACTAATTATTGAGAAAGATATCGCAAAGAAACCAAATCTTGAATGAAAAATCAATAACTTTCAAATCTGTAAACAATTGTCAAATCTGCTCAATGTATCTCTCAAACAACTCAATTTCGTGTTCACAAACCACAAACAATGCAATGGATAAAGAAATCTCACAATCAAAGATCAAGAATAACTTTCCGGCAAAAGCTCTTCAATCTCTCTCCAAGAATCGTTGATTTCTCCAAAACGTGTAAAGATTTTCCAGTGCGGCCTCCTCGTCTTCGTTCGCAGGGTTCTCTTCTATAGTTTCTTGCAGATGGGCCGTTTGGGAAAACTCTCCTCTAGCCCAAAATAATTGGGCTTTGTGTCGTCTTTTCATTTGGCCGAATCGTGAAGAAAATCGACCCAATCGATTTAGGTGCATGATAGCATGAATTATAGTCTAGTTTTTGGGGTTTGTTTGGACGTTTTATCTTTCATAATCTGTATGTTTGTATATACATTTTGTGATTTTACTACCATTTCATCTACCTTTGCGAGAATCGAGGTCTACACCTAGTTTCGTTGTAATTGCAGGTAATATGGTACGTTTTGCATCAAAAAGGAGCAAAAGGAGTCATGAGTCATTTGGAGCTACATCCAGGAAGCATAGCCATGGATTGAAGATCCACTTTGGAGCAGATTCGAGAGATTTCACATCCAGTTGAGACTCACCTCGGTTGACCAGAGATTCATCTCGACCGAGGTGATCCAGGGACGCCGACTCGACCGAGGCGAATACCTAGGACGCGGCGAGAATATTTTATTCTTGGAAGAGATCTTTTAAATTTGGAAAGTGATCTTATATTTCTGGGCTTGGCTTCTGGAAGGAAGGAGATATGCAGAATATATATTTTACCTATATTTATGGGATAATATCTTCTTAAGATTTATTATCTTTGGAGGGTTATTTTCCTATAAAAAGGGTCGGATTTCCCACAATTCGAAGAGCCCGCATACACGAACATCCGCCTACACCGAAAAAGACGCAGCAGCCGCATACCCCAATTTGGGAGAGAGTTGAAGAACCTTTTTGAAGGTTGAAGGAAGATTGAAGTCCATAGCTTTTATAGCTTTATTGAAGGGTTTTGTAAGATTGTCTTCAATTCCCTCAATTGTTGTCTTGTCTTTTTGGATTATTATCCAAGGAACGCTTTGTTGTGATATTTGATTCAGTTATTGAAGTCTTTTCATTAAATTCTTCTTTGTTCAAATATTCACCTTCTTCCCTTACATTTAATACTTTCATAATGATGATGAGTGGCTAATTTCCTTGTGTGATTCTAGGGTGATTGGCTGAAGGTTGTGGGAAAAACAATGATAGAATAATCTTAGATTTCAGTAGGATCCTGAAAGTTCGAGTCTTTAACCTTAACCCTAAGGATCTCGTTCGGTTGATGAACATCTCGGCCGGGGTGGAATTCTTCTGACCGAGGTGACTTATCCGACCTTAAACTGAGAGTTAAGTGTTAGAGTTTGCCAAATCCTATTCTTATTACACCTTTCCTGGTTCAATGCAAGCTTAGGATGAGACTTACCCGGTAATTCCTTAGTTTGTATACCAACGATCATAAGTGTAGGTAATAAAGGTTTAGCCTTTATTGGGGTTCGAGTGTGCTTCCATCCCATCTTTGTGAGTTAGCCTGAGACTTACCCGGTAAAGGTTGATTCTATTCCCTTAGATGGTATGTTAGTTTGAGGTTATAGTTCTTTATCTTGATTCCTTGAGACTTACCCGGTAATAGGAGTTACGGTTTAGGATTAGTGTGTAGTGAGACTTACCCGGTGATCTACTCCACTTTAGAAACACCTTCCCCACGCAAAAATCTCAGCTTTGTTCGCTTATCTACAGATCTTGAGTTGGAACCACAACTAGATGCTTTAATCCCTAGAATTGCATGTTTGCTTTATTTGACATCTTATTCATCTTTGATTGTGTTAAATCGCTCTTGTGGTTAGTATTAACATTAGCACACCGTATTGACTCTGTTTCACCGAGTCCCTGTGATCGACCCCTGGAATTTTCTTGCTTTTACTACGATTGACCCGTACACTGCGGGTTCGCATCCTTGTTTTAAGCTTAAGTCTAGGGTTATAAATTTAAAGCTTGCACACACCGTTTGGAGCGAACAAGTTTTTGGCGCCGTTGCCGGGGACTTGGTCTAGACTGAGCCGGTTGCGGTTTGCTTTCGGGGCACTTGCCCCTGTTGCTACTAACTACTCTTTCTATGAGTTTTGTAGTTTTCAGGATTTCCGATGACTACATTTGATCCAGCCTGGATAGCAAGGCAAAGTGCTAGGGCGGACCATTATGAATACTTGGAGGAGAAGTACTCCTTCTATTGGTTCAACAATGAATGGGAAAGAGAAGAGGCCATTAAGCATGAACTTGCAATGTGGGATGAACTGAATGTCCCTATAAAGATTTGTGAGCAACCCCTTGAAGATTCTCTTGAATCAAGATGGGAGAGGTTGATGAAGAAGGTGGAGGAGCTCAAGGAAAGCACCCTATCCTATGCTAAGCCGGAAGAGGAGCATAA
The DNA here is from genome assembly GCA_033239125.1 of Fagopyrum homotropicum. Lineage (NCBI taxonomy): Eukaryota > Viridiplantae > Streptophyta > Magnoliopsida > Caryophyllales > Polygonaceae > Fagopyrum > Fagopyrum homotropicum. The sequence goes on from BSWB01000003.1 coordinate 33,399,683, forward strand.
GGAAGTGCTACAAGTTCCAAGCACCCCTCCAATCAAACCAGAAGTTTCTCCTGAAACTTCTGAGGAAGAGGAGAATATGGAAGGTCTCGATCTGACTGTTGAGACCTCGGTCGAAGTGGAAGAGATCTCGGCCGAGATGGAAGAATCTGCAAAACTGGAAGCAGAAGATGCAGAGAACCTTGTTCAAATTACTGAGATTGTGACCAAGGTGGAAGAAAGATCAACTGAGTTGAGAGAGATTTCATGTGTTGGTTATCAACCTAACATGAAACCTGATCCGAGCTTTGGAGAACTTTACAAGGTAAGTTCTCTTACTCCATTCGAAATACCTATTAAAATTTCTGAATTTTTCAGGAAAGCACCGGAGAGTTGGAGGTCTCTTCCGAAAGAACCTCCAAAGATCAAGATGAAGTCTTCCTTGAAATTGTTGGAAGAAGAAGCTCCTCGGATCATGAGGAGTGGAGTTGGCAAGCACTACACCGCTAAGGCGATGAAGAGTCTCTTGTTCAAGTATGGAGTCCCTCGCATGCTCAGGACCCTGTACCATCCCCAAGCTATAGATGGGGAAGCTGCTATAATTCTCGAGAAACTGTTCTCGATCAAGGAAAGGATGGGACACGAGGAATGTCCCATTGAAGTGCAGGAAGTCTAGACGAATTCCGGTGAGAATCAAACTGTACAAGCTTGTACGTGGGAAATCTTACCATTTGCCGGTGAAGTTAGGAACCGGAACCTTCTTGGAAGATTTTTACGGATGTGATGAGCACTCCATGACATTCGAAGTGCATTGAGTAATCCCATTCCGTATGGTCCAGCTAGCGACCTTAAACCAAGCGCTTCTTGGGAGGCAACCCAAGGTATTGCTTTCTTCTCCCTTTTCCAGTTCAGTTTAGATAGTTGCTTTGTTTTTGTTTTCCTCTAGACAACAACCAGGTATTCCAAAAGGAAGGATCACAGTTCAGGAGCTACACTGGAAGAACAAAATTTTGAGAAGTTGAGGAAACGAGCTTTACTGAGATACATCTCGTGTACTGTTAGAACACCTCGACCGAGATGTGCTTCGCCAACCGAGATGGTCTTATCTGGGAGCTGTTTCTTACTTCTTCATGCAGTTTAGCTATGTTCGGTGAGTATCCTATCCTTAGACTTATTTCGACCCACTGGGACAGTGTGTCCCAAGTATGGGGTATGCGGATATGTTATTTGACTATGGATGATTGTATGCTACTTTGATGGATATTTATGATCTTATTATGCTTCACTTTCGCTTCTATATGTTTATCTGAGATTACATACATGCATACAGTTTATTTGATTGAGAAAAACGTCGAAACTGAAAAAAATGGTTTTTAAAAAAAATTTTTGACCTCGATCGAGTCAGTCTTGGCCAAACGAGGCATTTCACCTCGGTTGAACCAAGAACACCTCGACCGAGGTGGGTTAACTGAGAGTTTTCGAAAACGATTTTTCGTGTTGCTTATCTGGATATGATCTCAGTGAAGATCTTGTTTACTGACTGGTTTTGAATCCTTTATGTGTTTGAAAGGTTTTATAATATGTTTAAGTTGCTAAATGCTTTGTTTGAAATTATTAGCATGTTTAATACTTTGTTTTTATCCAAATTATGTTGAATTTGAAGGTTGACACCGCAGGTTAAGTTCTCTCACTTTCTTCTTGGAAAGACCAAGGCTATTCATTCTCTTCTTCTTCTTCTTGATCATGCTTAGCCCCTCATATATATTTTGTCTCCCTTTACCTATCCGGGAATTTGGAAGCAAGCGAAGTGGTGAAAGCAAGTGAAGTTGAGAAGTGGCTGGAAGTGAAAGTGTTAGAAAGCAATAATAGGTTTGGGGAAGTCAATCATGAAGATGAGTAACTCGGCACCATTCACATAGCCGGGTGTTTGTGTCTTGCCAAAGTCGGATTGAGCGATATTCCTAACGGGTCATGGTATGTGCATCAAGGGTTTGATGCATCTCGAGAAATTGATGATTGCATATTTCCTAGGCTTCGGTTATTGTGCACCTCTGTCCATGCATCCCAAAAAGTAAAGTAAAAAGAAAAAGTGTGAAATAAGCAAAGCTTATTGGTGGAAGATGTTGCAAGTCAAAGTGAAGTTCATCCTTTTCCCGGATTCTAGCACCACATTACCTTACATACATCCCTACCCTACACGTTTCTTGACTTTTCTTTTGGGAAGCCCTTGAGACCTTGAGCTTGTTGATTGACTTAGCGGTTTAAATCGGATTATACATGATTAATTTTGATAATTATGATTTATTATGCATTCTATGATTTTGTGCAAAGATGAACAACTTTCCTATATTTATAAAATGTTTTAAGCATATTGAGTTTTTAAATTCCAGGAAGTATTCTCTTAGAGTGATCTATGATAGTCGCACACCATAAAATGTTTTTGAAAAGCTTTTTCATTGATTTTCTTGACTTATAATCCATTCTATCTTGTCTTCTATATAAGGAACTTGCTTGGGGACAAGCAAGGGCTAAGTATGGGGTATTTTGATAGCATGAATTATAGTCTAGTTTTTGGGGTTTGTTTGGACGTTTTATCTTTCATAATCTGTATGTTTGTATATACATTTTGTCATTTTACTACCATTTCATCTACCTTTGCGAGAATCGAGGTCTACACCTAGTTTCGTTGTAATTGCAGGTAATATGGTACGTTTTGCATCAAAAAGGAGCAAAAGGAGTCATGAGTCATTTGGAGCTACATCCAGGAAGCATAGCCATGGATTGAAGATCCACTTTGGAGCAGATTCGAGAGATTTCACATCCAGTTGAGACTCACCTCGGTTGACCAGAGATTCATCTCGACCGAGGTGATCCAGGGACGCCGACTCGACCGAGGCGAATACCTAGGACGCGGCGAGAATATTTTATTCTTGGAAGAGATCTTTTAAATTTGGAAAGTGATCTTATATTTCTGGGCTTGGCTTCTGGAAGGAAGGAGATATGCAGAATATATATTTTACCTATATTTATGGGATAATATCTTCTTAAGATTTATTATCTTTGGAGGGTTATTTTCCTATAAAAAGGGTCGGATTTCCCACAATTCGAAGAGCCCGCATACACGAACATCCGCCTACACCGAAAAAGACGCAGCAGCCGCATACCCCAATTTGGGAGAGAGTTGAAGGACCTTTTTGAAGGTTGAAGGAAGATTGAAGTCCATAGCTTTTATAGCTTTATTGAAGGGTTTTGTAAGATTGTCTTCAATTCCCTCAATTGTTGTCTTGTCTTTTTGGATTATTATCCAAGGAACGCTTTGTTGTGATATTTGATTCAGTTATTGAAGTCTTTTCATTAAATTCTTCTTTGTTCAAATATTCACCTTCTTCCCTTACATTTAATACTTTCATAATGATGATGAGTGGCTAATTTCCTTGTGTGATTCTAGGGTGATTGGCTGAAGGTTGTGGGAAAAACAATGATAGAATAATCTTAGATTTCAGTAGGATCCTGAAAGTTCGAGTCTTTAACCTTAACCCTAAGCATCTCGTTCGGTTGATGAACATCTCGGCCGGGGTGGAATTCTTCTGACCGAGGTGACTTATCCGACCTTAAACTGAGAGTTAAGTGTTAGAGTTTGCCAAATCCTATTCTTATTACACCTTTCCTGGTTCAATGCAAGCTTAGGATGAGACTTACCCGGTAATTCCTTAGTTTGTATACCAACGATCATAAGTGTAGGTAATAAAGGTTTAGCCTTTATTGGGGTTTGAGTGTGCTTCCATCCCATCTTTGTGAGTTAGCCTGAGACTTACCCGGTAAAGGTTGATTCTATTCCCTTAGATGGTATGTTAGTTTGAGGTTATAGTTCTTTATCTTGATTCCTTGAGACTTACCCGGTAATAGGAGTTACGGTTTAGGATTAGTGTGTAGTGAGACTTACCCGGTGATCTACTCCACTTTAGAAACACCTTCCCCACGCAAATATCTCAGCTTTGTTCGCTTATCTACAGATCTTGAGTTGGAACCACAACTAGATGCTTTAATCCCTAGAATTGCATGTTTGCTTTATTTGACATCTTATTCATCTTTGATTGTGTTAAATCGCTCTTGTGGTTAGTATTAACATTAGCACACCGTATTGACTCTGTTTCACCGAGTCCCTGTGATCGACCCCTGGAATTTTCTTGCTTTTACTACGATTGACCCGTACACTGCGGGTTCGCATCCTTGTTTTAAGCTTAAGTCTAGGGTTATAAATTTAAAGCTTGCACACACCGTTTGGAGCGAACAGTGCAAAACCGTTCGATTTCAAGGTATGAAAATCGTCCGATTTATATATATATTGGCACAATTTTCTTCAACAGAAAGTGCTCTTCCTTTGGTTCGTCTTATATGCTTCTCCTTTGCAATTCCTTAGCTCTTTGTGATCCTTCTAAGACTCCTTTAGCTTCCTTAACATCCTTAGATGCTTCTTGCTCTATTTTTGCTTCCAATTCCGCTCCATTTACCTACAATTCATCAAAATCTCGTGTAGACCTCTATTTTCGACAATTGATTGAATAGAACATAAAAGGCATACAAAATCTCTCTAAATGCAAGGTAAACTGAGACAATCTTCTACAATATGCATGAATATGATGGTACATAATTCATGTCATCAAAATACCCCATACTTGCCCCTTGCTTGTCCCCAAGCAAGACTCAAATTTAGAATATAAGATGTCATGGATTATGTATGTATGAAAACTCAAAAACTTTTCTTTTGGTAGTGCTTCTTCTTATTGGATCACCCTCAAAGTGATGTTTCAAGACATAAAAAGGCAAAGCATGTATCAATGATGACTATAAGATGAACAAACTCCCTTTTCTTCCTTGAAAGCATAAATAAAGAATATGATAAAGGTGTAGAGGTAATCAAAGTCAAACAAATCTAAGCCATTAAGTCTTAAACACATGCATAAAAGTCTCAAGGTCTTCTAATCAAAGGAAAGGTTCAAGAAACGTATTAAGGGAAGGAGTTCTTTTTGGCAATTGTGGTGCTAATCCGGGAAAGAGGAACATATAACACCTTCAAGAATTTTCTTCACCGCACATGCTTCGCATGTAGAAAGCTTTGCTTTCATTATACTTTACTTTTTGAGAGTATGGACAGCGGTGCACAAAAACCGAAGCCTAGGAGATCGGCGTTTCTCAATTTCGAGATGCCTCAAACCCTTGATGCACATACCATATCCCGTTAGGACTTGTCGTTCAATCGGACTTTGGCAAGACACAAACACCCGGCTATGTGAATGGTGCCGAGTTACTCATCCTCATGTTCAACGTCCCCAAACTCATGAATTTCTACACTTTCTTTTTAATACTTTTTCCTTGGCCCTCCCACATCAAACATGCCTTTTTTCAATCACCTATCCTAATTCCCGGATGGTAAAAGGAGGGTTACATATTTCATTGAGGAGCTAGCATGATCAAGATATGAGAAAAGAAAAGAAGTGAATTGCCTTAGTCATCCTTAAATGATGTAAAAGAACTTGCAATATAGCTTCGACTATTATTTCATTCTCTTATCAAAACATCTAAATCATATAACTTATTCATGTGTTCAAGTAACAAAAGCAAATTCATTCATGCTATAATCAAAATCTCAACACAACTAAGCATCTTTTTGCCTATCCATATACACAATTCTCATCATAGAGGTCATTTCCATATAAGAAGCACTAAAAATTTTTGAAAATTCATAGGTTTTGAAAAAGATCATGCAAATGCAAGTGTCATAATGGAAAGCAAGTAGTGCAAGAGTTATTACAAGCCAGATTTGTCAAGAGTAGTGGAAAGTACATAAAGTGCTAAAGTGAAACATAAGGTATTGTAAGTACCCCCACCCCATACTTGACATCCACATTGTCCCCAATGTGAAAATCAAGCATAGAAATGAGAAAAATACTTACAATGTAAAAGAAGTGGAAGCTCAATCCTCTGTCGGTGGTGGAGGTGGTGGATAGGGATACATCGGTGCGCTAGGATCGTAGAAGTGGCCGAACTGGTGGTAGTACATGTCTCTCATCTGGCCATCATAGGATGAATGCCTAGCGTCCGTCTCCTCCCTATAATTCCTGAACTGGGTGTTCAGGGTCTCGTAGTCGGTACGGAGGGTACGGTAGTCGGTGCTGAGGCTCTGGAAACTAGTGACTAGCTCCCTGAAGTGGCGTGGAGCTCGGCGTCCTCGTCTAGGGCCTGGAGCATGTGCATAAGAATGTCGAGGTGGCTGTATGTCATCCTCCGTCTCCTCATCCTGCCTACTAGTCATGCTCGGTCCTACACCATGAGTATCAGTGTCCATGGCATCCGTAGCATGTCCGCTATGAGTATCACTCTCAAACTCGAGCATGGTCTCCTGTCCTCCATCCTCATCCTCCTCCTCTGAGTCACCTGCATCATCATCATAATAAGTAGGAGGTGAGAACTCCTCAAGCATCGACTCAAAGGTCTCCTTCCAATTCCTCTTGTTCCGAATGGTGTATTCGGATTTCCATATGATCTCGGATGGCTTCTTCTTCGGATCCCTGTGCCATGGCATCGGCACATGAAGAGTTCCTCTCCCTCGAGGAATCAAGACCTGTCGAACCACCAACCTCTGTGAGCCTAAAGGAAGGGCACTCTCAGCTAGAGTGCATCCGGAGAAGTCCAATCCCATGGTCTTAGCCACATGAGTGACAAGACCTCCTGCACAAATGTCGCCCTTAGCTTTGTTGGCTATCTTTCCTAGATAGTCAGCAAGCATGGTGGCGATGTCGGGAATGGTGGTGGATGTCATGCAGTAGAGAATGAAGAGCTCATCAGCCTTGAGCTTCTGTGGAGTCTCTGTCCGGGCAAATAAACTCTCGCTAAGTATCCTATGCACTACCTTAAAGGAAAGGTTGTACATACTTGTCTCCTTGGAGTTTCCGGGTCTCCACTTATCCCCTCCATACTCACCTACGGAAATAGCCTCCCAAAAATCACTAGCACTGAGACCTCTAGCAAATGTGCCTGCATCTGAATAAGAGAAACCGAACAAGTCGCCAAAAGTGTCAATGGACATAGTGTGGTCTTGGCTCATGAGGCGGAAAGTGACCATCCTTTCCCTAGGGTCGTGCTCAAACGTGCTAAGGAATTCTAGGGTGATCTCTCTATAAGCATCCTCCCTAATCGTAGCAAACTGTCTCAACCCAGCTCTGTCTAGCATCATATCAACATCCTCTCGAACATACAACGAATCTAAGTCATCAAGCACTATGTAGCGAGGAGGGGTGAATGGGCGATCTACAATGCGTTCATAGCGTTTCTTGTGCTTGGATAGGGGAGGGGGAAGCTTAGGGATGTTGGTAGGTGGTGGTGGAGGTGGGGCAGGGGCTTTGGAAGAAGATCCCTTCTTCTTCCCCGTGTTTCTAGTTATCCTCTTTACTGGATCCATTCTAAGTCCTAAAAATCGACCTGTTCTTCACAAAAATCGGCCGATTTATCTAGGCTGGGTCGATTTTTATCTCGATTTCAATGATTCTCACAATTCTGTAAAGTTCTGTTCAATCTATCACCACACACAGTTCCCTACAATGATTTCTAAGCAGATTCCTCTATCAATTCCAACAAACAAACACTTCCTAAGCAAACTTCAATTTCGAATGAGAAACTTAGGTTTTGGAAAGAAAAACCTGAATTCCTTATGGAGGAGTCGATTGCCGTGCGTGCTGTTGTTAGATCCTTGTTCCTTGTTGAAAATGCTTCAGTTTGGAGCCAAGAATCACTCAAAATGGTTAAGGAATGAGGATTGTAGGGTGTGGCAATTTTTTGGCTTTCTTGAGAGAGGGAAGTCGAGAATTGGGGGTTTTGGAATGAAGAAGATCGAGTCTAATGTGCTTATATAGGGTCGATAATTTTTGAAGAAAATCGGCCGATTTATCTGGTCGATTTATTTGTCGGGTCGATTTTTGTTTCTGTCGGAAAAAATCGGCCGATTTATTTTGACAGGTCGATCTCCAGGTCGATTTTTGTTTCTGTTGAAAAAAATCGACTTGCTCTATTACTGAATCGGACGATTTATTTCTGGCAACTCGATTTCCTTCCTTGTTTTTCTTGAATCTCGAAGATATAACTCATTTATGCTCCATTCTCCATGAATCTCTCACATTTGAACCTAATTTCCTGCGATTAATGACACGACAAACCAAGAGTGCATCGAGGAACAAATAAAAAAAACAAAAAACGAAAAAAAGCAAAGCAATTAATCTACTCTAACTAAGTGATGGAAAGAAGGGAAAACTATACTATCATGGGTTGCCTCCCAAGAAGCGCTTTATTTATCGTCTTTAGCTGGACGGTGTATGATGTTGTGTTCAATGGAGGAGGATAGGAGCTATCTCCTTGACCGGAGCTTCTGGTGTGTATTTCTTCAACCGTTGGCCATTAACCTTAAAACTTCCGCTTTGTTCACCCCATACTTCAACTGCACCATGGGGGAAAACTCGTTTAATTACATAAGGTCCTGTCCAACGGGATTTGAGCTTACCTGGAAATAGACGCAGCCTTGAGTTGAATAGGAGGACTTGGTCTCCCTCCTTCAAGTCTTTTGGAATGATGTGCTTATCATGCCAGCGCTTTGTCCGTTCCTTGTAAATCCTTGCGTTCTCGTACGCATTTAGTCGGATCTCATCCAGCTCATTGATGTCTAAGAGCCGCTTCTCTCCGGCTTCTTTCATGTCGAAGTTGAGCCACTTGATGGCCCAATAAGCTTTGTGCTCTAGCTCTACAGGAAGATGACATGATTTACCATAAACAAGATTATAAGGAGTAGTACCTATTGGTGTCTTGAAGGCCGTCCTGTATGCCCATAGTGCATCGTCAAGCTTCATTGACCAATCTTTCCTCGTTTTAGAGACGGTTTTCTCTAAAATCCCTTTAATCTCTCTATTGGATATCTCGACTTGTCCGCTGGTTTGCGGGTGGTAAGGTGTAGCTATCTTATGGGTCACCCCATACTTAGCCAATAGAGTCTCATATCGACGGGCCGTGAAGTGCGTTCCTCCGTCACTAATGATGGTTCGGGGAGTTCCGAACCTTGGGAAGATCGTTTTATTGAGGAACTTCACCACTACCATTGCATCATTAGTAGGAGAAGCGATTGCCTCTACCCATCTTGAGACGTAATCTACGGCAAGAAGTATATATTGGTTACCGCATGAAGATGGAAAAGGTCCCATAAAGTCGATGCCCCATACGTCAAAGATCTCTACTTCTTGTATGTTGTTGAGAGGAATCTCATTCCTCCTGGATATATTACCTGTCTTTTGACAAGCATCACAAGAAACAACAAACTTTTGCACATCTTTGAAAAGTGTAGGCCAATAGAAGCCGGAACGAAGTACCTTAGCACAAGTCTTGTGGGAACTTGCATGTCCACCACATGGTAATGAATGGCAATGGCGGATGACACTATCCACCTCATCTTCGGGAATACATCTCCTGTAAATGCCATCTGGACCTCTTTTGAATAGAAGAGGTTCGTTCCAATAGAATTGCCGGACGTCTCTAAAGAACTTCTTCTTTTGAGCATATGAAAGTACGGGTGGAATCTCCTGACAAACAAGGTAATTTACAATGTCAGCAAACCATGGATCATTACCTTGTGATATGTGTTGAAGACACTCTTCAATCTCGTGCAGCTGCTCGTCAGGGAAGGAATCGTCTATCGGAAGTTCATCCGACTCGCCGGTGAGTTGCGGAAGACGACTAAGGTGATCAGCAACGGAGTTCTCCGATCCTTTCTTATCACGGATCTCTAAATCGAACTCTTGCAAGAGTAAGATCCATCTTAGAAGCCTTGGCTTCGCATCCTTCTTCGTGAATAAGTATCGAATTGCAGAATGGTCCGTGTAGACTATCACCTTCGCACCTACAAGGTAGGAACGAAATTTCTCAAAAGCGTATACTACGGCGAAAAGTTCCTTTTCCGTAGTTGCATAATTGTATTGAGCCTCATCTAGCGTTTTGCTAGCGTAGTAGATGGCATGAGTGCGACCATCTTTCTTCTGTCCAAGAACGGCTCCTATAGCGACGTCGCTTGCGTCGCACATGACCTCGAAAGGAAGAGTCCAATCGGGTGGTTGAATGATTGGTGCCGAAATCAAAGCTTCTTTGATCCTGCAAAAAGCATCTAAGCAATCTTTCGAGAATTCGAAAGTCGCATCTTTCATCAAAAGATTAGTCAAAGGTTTTGAAATCTTAGAAAAATCCTTTATGAATCTCCTATAGAAGCCTGCATGTCCTAAGAAACTTCTAATTCCTTTTACTGATGAAGGGGGAGGTAACTTCTCAATGGTTTCTATTTTCGCTCTATCAACCTCTATTCCCCTTTGTGATACTAGATGAACTAACACAATTCCTTCGGTTACCATGAAATGACACTTTTCCCAGTTTAAGACTAAGTTAGTGTCCTCACATCTCTTAAGAACTAGTGAAAGGTTATAGAGACAGTTATCAAAGGAAGAACCATATACCGAAAAGTCGTCCATGAAGACTTCCATGATATTCTCTACATATTCGGAGAAGATTGCCATCATACACCTTTGGAAGGTGGCTGGAGCGTTGCATAAGCCGAATGGCATTCTTCTGTAAGCGAACGTACCCCATGGGCACGTAAAAGTTGTCTTCTCTTGGTCGTCCGGATGAATTGGAATCTGAAAGAAACCGCTATATCCATCTAGATAACAAAAGTAAGAATGTTGGGCTAACCTTTCCAACATTTTATCGATAAAAGGAAGGGGGAAGTGGTCCTTCCTTGTAGCAGCGTTCAGTTTGCGGTAGTCGATACACATTCGCCACCCCGTAACTGTCCGTGTAGGGATAAGTTCGTTGTTCTTGTTGGCAACAACGGTAATGCCTCATTTCTTGGGTACTACTTGTACTGGGCTCACCCATTTGCTATCAGAAATAGGGAAGATGATACCTGCATCAAGTAGCTTAAGGATTTCTTTCTTCACGACCTCTTTCATTGCCGGGTTTAACCGTCTTTGAGGTTGGCGTGAAGGTTTGTAATCCTCTTCCATTAAAATTTTGTGTATACGTAGAGAAGGCTTTATTCCTACTAAATCATCAATGGTGTAACCTAATGCTCTCCTATGTTGCTTCAAAACATGCATAAGTTTCTCTAATTCAGTTTCATTCAAATTTGCATTGACAATGACCGGGTATGTGGAATTAGTGCCAAGAAATGCATACCTTAAATGTGTGGGAAATGGCTTCAATTCTAATGATGGGGTACCTTGATTGATGATGAATCTTGGCCTTCGAATGTTGTAGGGGAGGCCTCTAGAGACGGGGGTACGGCATCATTAGATTCGAGCGCGGCTGCGGAGACGTTTGGAGAATCCAGAGAATTACCCATTGAATCGACCTCCCCTGTAATAAATCGGTCGATCTGCTATACGATTTTTCTTTCTGTCGGAAAAAATCGGGTTGCCTCTTCATAAATCGGACGATTTAATGTTGTCAGGTCGATTTTTGTTTCTGTCGAGAAAAATCGGATTGCATCTCCATAAATCGGACGATTTATTTCTGGCAGGTCGATTTTCTTCACAGTTTCCGGAGTCAATTCTAATTCTTCAATCTTTACTCCTAGTTCTTCTTCCACATCATTTAATGTTGTCACATCCTCATTGCAATCATGCTCTACTCCTTCTTTCATGATGCTCATACTAAGAACCTTTTGGAGAGGGTCTTTCATCAAGATTGAACTTACTACCTCTCTAGACTCTTCTTCATCCAAAATATCGAAAACATCGTCTCTCAAGGCTGGCTCCTTGATCAAGGAAGAGAGAATGAATTCTATCTTTTCTTCACCAATATGGAAGGATAGCTAGCCGTTCTTGCAATCTACCATGCATCCGGATGTGGCAAGGAACGGTCTCCCAAGGATGATGGGAACCGGGTAATCTGCAGGTATGTCAAGAACGACAAAATCTATTGGGGTGTAAAACTTACCGAGCTTTACCGGAATGTCTTCTAATATTCCCACCGGCTTAGTGGTGGAACGATCAGCCATGTAGAGTGTGATCTTCACCGGTCTAGGCTCTCCTAGACCAACTGCCTTGCATAGAGCGAGAGGTATGATACTAACACTTGCTCCAAGGTCACAAAGAGCATCGTAGGTAGCTTCTCCCAAAGTGATGGGTATGCAAAAGGATCCTGGATCACGGAGCTTGGGTGGCATATTCTCCGTCATAGTCTTGATGAGTTCGGATGACTCCATACTCATCTTGACTTCTCCTATGTCTTCCAATTTCCTCTTATTAGAGAGGATCTCCTTGAGGAATTTCCCGTAAGCCGGCATACCTAAAATTGCATCCATAAAAGGTATGTTAATATGTAGCTTACTCATAAGTTCAACAAACTTACCAAAATGTTTATCTAGGCGTGCACGCGCTCTAGATTGAGGAAAAGGTAGAGGTGGTTTGTAAGCGGGAGGAGGAACATAGACTTCTTCCTTCTCTTTTGCCTCTCCTTCTTTTGTGGCGGTATCAACTACTTTAGGTTGAGGATCGGTGGTCGTTTTGCCGCTCCTAGTGGTTATTGCCATAACCCTTCCCTTTGGGTTATCTTCTGTCTTTCCGGGAAGCTTCCCTTGATCTCTTGGAACTTCTCCGGCTTTGTTGAATACTTGGTTTTCTAAAGTTTTGTGAGCTTTGTCAACCAAAGTTATGTAACTCTCCAATCCTTGTAGCTTGCCTAGGATCGTCTCTAGCATGGGATCGGGTTTGCTTGACCCGCTTGATTGTCCCTGGCTTGTTGAAGGAGTAGAAGAAGATGGAGGTGTTAGAACCTTTTCAGCATAAGAGTAAGGATTACCTGGACTTTGCTGATTTGACCTCCAATTGTTGTTATTTGAGTTCCTATTGTTGTTGTTATTCCAATTGGAGTTTCGGTTGTTATTGTTGTTGTTGCTCCAATTGGAATTCCGGTTATCATTCCTTTGATTGTTGTCCCGCCCCATGTAGTTGGCTTCTTGCTCCTTAGTCTTTTGAAGACTCGTTTTGAGCACTTCCCTCAATTCTTTGATGTCATCTTTGAGGGAGAATATTTGTGTTCGAGCCGCTTGATTCAACTTGGCTTCCGAATCGCCTTGATTCCGGCTATGTGAGTCCACCTTCCGGTGGGAATACTTCTCAATCACTTGGGCTTGCTTCTCAATGAAGTCCCAAGCATCATCCTCTCTCATGTCCATAAATGTGCCACAAGAGAGAGATTGAAGCTTGAATTGTGTTTCCACATCCAATCCTTTGTAGTAGATCTCCAATAATTCCAGCTTGGAAATGCTATGGTGTGGGCAATCCAACAATAGATCTTGAAACCTTTCCCAAGATTGAAACAAGCTTTCATTAGGTTTCATAGAAAAAGCATTTATTTTACCTCTCAATTCCGCCGTTTTGGATGGCGGAAAGAATTTGGTGAGGAATTCCGAAGACAATTCCTCCCATGTAGCTAACTTCGCAGCTGGAAGAGTTTGGTACCAAGCTAGAGCTTTGTCCTTCAAAGAAAAGAAGAACGGTTTGATCTTGTAGTTGCTTGTAGTAGCCTTCTTCGGTTTCATAGTCTCCATGAGAATCTCAAAATTCTGCAAGTGTTGATGTGGAGATTCAGTACTTGCTCCGCCATATTGACTTTGGCGAACCATGGTGATGACTTGTGGTGAGAAGCTAAATTCTTTGATGTCTTCAGCTCCGAAATCCACACCTAGATGGCGTGGTTGCTGAATTGGATCCATCCGTTGCCCCAAAGTTCGGGGTCTATCTTCGTTATTAACAGCTCTAACGTTCCTAGTTGGTATGTGAGGAACAACCCTTGGTGTTGGGGTGTTTCGGGTAGGACGAAGTGATGGATCAATCTCTTCAAGTTCCGGCATGTCCGGATCAATCTCTTCATCATCGGATGAGTCATTTCGAATGGATTTAGTTGGTGTCTTGACTTTCTTCTTCTTCTTGGATTCGTTCAACTCCAACTTCATGTCCAACATCATAACTCTTAGTTCATCAATCTGAAATTGATGACTTATTTCAGCTTCTTTTCGTGCTTTCTCACTCAACTGGAGTTGGCGTTGAGCTTCGTTCAGTTCAACCTTGTAGTTTCTCTCATCGTTTTCAGCCATTTTCTTCTCCTTCAACTTTCTCCTCAAAGTTCTTTCTAATTCGGGATCGAAAGGAATTAGATCTTTAGTGGATCTAGTCTTTCGCATATACCTAAAGAACCTGCAAAGATCACTCAAGTAGACAAATCAAATCACAAGAGCAAGAGCTCTCAAGCTAGACAACCGAAAACCGGATTTGATCTAGACCAAATCCCTGGCAACGGCGCCAAAAACTTATTCGCTCAAAAGGGTGTGCGTCAAAGTCTTAATATTTATATCTAGAACTCAAAAGCAAAGTGAACCCGCAGTGTACGGATCAGCTATAGAAAGGTAAGAATTCCAGAGTCGAACTCAGGGATTTGGTGAGAATAATTCCGATTTCAATTATCTAGAGAAAATATAAAAACTTTTGTGATTTGATAAAGAGAGAAATGATTCCAAGGATTCAAGTATCCGATTTAGGCTTTCGATTCAAGACACTTCTATAGGTATAGGACAGAATTTGTATTGCCAAGATTAAATGTTCAAAGGTAGGATTCGTACGATGAAGTTCCGAAACCTATATGACTAATCTATAGGTTCTCTCTATAAGGGTTGTTGAGGCTGCAATATAGAAAGATCTAGAGACAAGAATTATGTTCAAACTAACTATCTAAAACTCCAGGATATGACTCTCCAAAGTAAAGATTAGAAAGCACACTTAAAATCTTAATAAAGGGTGTTGAATCTCTTTATTACCCAAATCTTGTGATCTTAATCTATTAAATGTAGAAACAGGTTTGATGTGCCTTCATACATTCAATTAGAGGGTAAAAAGGTTAATCAAGATTGGGATTTAGACAAGAATTAGTTTTGATTAAAGATTAGTTCAATTAAAGTTCGTCAGAAGAATAAATCGCCCTGTTCATAAGAAAATCGGCCGATTTTCCTCAAGAACAGTCCGATTTTCCTATTTGTCGCAAAATAAAATCTAAACTTTCAGGGTCCTAATGTTTGAATGAGTTCAGTCTATCATCATCTAAGCCTTAATCATCAACTATCCTCCCCAGAATCACAAGGTTTTTAGCCAACCATTTTCAAAATCGAATCAAACTAATTATTGAGAAAGATATCGCAAAGAAACCAAATCTTGAATGAAAAATCAATAACTTTCAAATCTGTAAACAATTGTCAAATCTGCTCAATGTATCTCTCAAACAACTCAATTTCATGTTCAGAAACCACAAACAATGCAATGGATAAAGAAATCTCACAATCAAAGATCAAGAATAACTTTCCGGCAAAAGCTCTTCAATCTCTCTTCAAGAATCGTTGATTTCTCCAAAACGTGTAAAGATTTTCCAGTGCGGGCTCCTCGTCTTCGTTCGTAGGGTTCTCTTCTATAGTTTCTTGCAGATGGGCCGTTTGGCAAAACTCTCCTCTAGCCCAAAATAATTGGGCTTTGTGTCGTCTTTTCATTTGGCCAAATCGTGAAGAAAATCGACCCAGTCGATTTAGGTGCAAAACCGTTCGATTTCAAGGTATGAAAATCGTCCGATTTATATATATATTGGCACGATTTTCTTCAACAGAAAGTGCTCTTCCTTTGGTTCGTCTTCTATGCTTCTCCTTTGCAATTCCTTAGCTCTTTGTGATCCTTCTAAGACTCCTTTAGCTTCCTTAACATCCTTAGATGCTTCTTGCTCTATTTTTGCTTCCAATTCCGCTCCATTTACCTACAATTCATCAAAATCTCGTGTAGACCTCTATTTTCGACAATTGATTGTATAGAACATAAAAAGCATACAAAATCTCTCTAAATGCAAGGTAAACTGAGACAATCTTCTACAATATGCATGAATATGATGGTACATAATTCATGTCATCAATAGCCGAAAAGACGATAAGACCGGCTCTATCCAAGAGCCAAGTAAGGTCATCTACGATATGTAGAGCAGCTAAATCCTCCAACAATAGGTACCTAGGTCCTATAACAGCCCTCTTATGGATCCTTTCTAAGGCGTCGAGGTGATCCTCGTGAATGGTGGGTACCCTAGGGCTAGGAGGTGATGGCGATGAAGGTGATGATTGAGGTGAAGGGGATGAAGGTGGTGGTGCTCTAGAGGATGAAGAGGAAGAGGGGTTGCCCTTCCTCTTTTTATTCTTATCCTTCTCCTTGTTCTTATCCTTATTTCTCCCGGAAACTCTCTTCACAAAATCCATTACTGTTGAAAACCACGGTCTGTTCTTGGTGTTCCACAGCCGTGGAAGTGACAGAGACCGTGGTTCGTCTCGACTTTTCTCAAAACTCAGCAGATAATCACCAAACTCAGCAGTCAATCAGTCCTATGCTAATTTCTTCCAATTTCAATCAGTTCTCCTACAAATGCTAGCAAAAACTAAGCCGAATTGACAAAGATAGAGAAAGAACAAAAAACCTAGGTTTTTGGATTTTAGAATCAGAATTGTGCTTTCTCCGGTGGTTTGCCGCTCGATTTGTTGCTTGGATCTCGTTGGTGGTTGGATTTGCTTCAGTTTGGGTCGGAGAATCGTTGAAAACGATTAACGAACGAAGAATTGAGGTGAGGGGCGTGATTTCAGCGAAATAGGGCGTGGAATTGGGTTTGTGAGATGTGTTTTGTGAAGAACGTGGTTTATATAGTGGCCGGCAAAATTTTTGAAAACCAAGGTCTATCGGGGGGGTTCCACGGCCGTGGAATTGTACGGAACCGTGGTTTTGGTGATTTTTCAAAGGCTTTTGGAAATTACGGTCACTATAGCTGTCACGGCCGTGGGTTAGGCCGTGGAACTCTCTGTAATGCTCCAAAGTTCAAGTTTTGTCACTTTCCTTCAAAATTACTCTTCCCCCTTCTTTTCCACTGTTCCTACATCCAAAAACACGAACATACCGGAAGGAATCGAAGGCAAAACAAAGCAAAAACGTCTAAACTAAGCTAGAATATGAATCGAAAACAAAAACATAAATGCAATACCTTGGGTTGCCTCCCAAGAAGCGCTTTGTTTAAGGTCCGTAGCTAGACCATATTCGCACTTATTCGAGTGCGGTGGGCGTGAACTCTTCAACTTGGAGTTCCGGCGTATACTTCTTGAGTCGTTGAACGTTCACCTTAAAGCTTCTGCCCGCTTCACCCCATACTTCAACTGCACCATGGGGAAAATACGTTTGATTAGAAAAGGTCCGGTCCAACGAGATTTAAGCTTACCTGGAAAGAGACGAAGCCTTGAATTGAAGAGGAGAACTTGATCTCCTTCTTTGAAGTCCTTTGGAATGATATGCTTATCATGCCAACGCTTTGCTCTCTCCTTATAAATCTTGGCATTTTCATAAGCGTTCAAGCGGAGTTCTTCAAGCTCATTAAGGTTCAAGAGACGCTTCTCTCCCGCTTCCTTCATGCTGAAATTCAACCACTTGATGGCCCAAAACGCCTTGTGCTCTAACTCTACCGGTAAGTGACAAGACTTACCATACACAAGGTTGTATGGTGTGGTTCCTATGGGAGTCTTATACGCAGTCCGGTACGCCCATAATGCATCATCAAGCTTCAAGGACCAATCCTTCCTAGTCCTTGAAACCGTCTTCTCTAGGATTCCTTTGATCTCCCGGTTTGAGATCTCAACTTGTCCACTAGTTTGTGGATGATAAGGGGTGGCGATCTTGTGAGTAACCCCATACTTAGCTAGAAGAGCTTCAAAGCGCCGGGCAATGAAGTGAGAACCTCCATCACTAATGTTAGTCCTTGGTGTCCCAAATCGTGGGAAGATGGTCTTGTTAAAGAACTTAACCACTACCATGGCATCATTGGTGGGAGAGGCAATTGCTTCCACCCATCAAGAAACGTAATCCACCGCCAAGAGTATGTATTGGTTTCCACAAGATGATGGGAACGGTCCCATAAAGTCAACTCCCCAAACATCGAAAATCTCCACCTCTTGGATGTTATTAAGAGGCATCTCATTCCTCCTAGAGATATTTCCTGTTCTTTGACAAGCATCGCAGCAGGAAACAAAGGTTTTCACATCTCGAAATAAAGTAGGCCAAAAGAATCCAGATTGCAATACCTTAGCGCTAGTCTTGTTCGAACTAGCGTGTCCTCCGCATGGTAGTGAATGACAATGGCGGATGACACTTTGCATCTCATCTTCCGGCACACATCGCCGAATGATGCCATCCGGACCTCTCTTAAAAAGGAGAGGTTCATTCCAAAAGCATTCACGAACATCCTTAAAGAACTTCTTTCTTTGTGCGTAGGATAATCCGGGCGGTATCTCCTGGCAAACCAAATAGTTAACAAAATCAGCAAACCATGGTTCGTTACCTTTGGAGATTACTTCGATGCACTCCTCAATGATATGTAAGTGTTCGTCCGGGAAGGACTCATCTATAGGTAAGTGGTCGTCCTCTAGATGTGTTAGGCGACTCAAATGATCCGCAACAAAATTTTCCGAACCCTTCTTGTCGCGGATCTCTAGATCGAATTCTTGTAGGAGAAGAATCCATCTAATTAGCCTTGGCTTCGCATCCTTCTTTGCAAGGAGATACCGGATCGCAGCATGATCCGTATACACAATCACCTTTGCACCTACAAGATAAGAGCGAAACTTGTCAATAGCATAAACAATGGCTAAAAATTCCTTTTCCGTAGTGGCGTAGTTGAGCTGCGCTTCATCTAGCATTTTGCTAGCGTAGTAGATAGCGTGGGTTCGCCCTTCCTTCCTTTGTCCAAGAACAGCTCCTATGGCTACGTCACTAGCATCGCACATAACCTCAAAGGGAAGATTCCAATCCGGAGGTTGGATTATAGGTGCTGAAATTAGAGCTTCCCGAATCATGTTAAACGCATCCTAGCATTCCTGTGAAAACTCAAAAACTGCATCCTTCATCAATAGATTAGTTAGCGGTTTTGATATTTTTGAGAAATCCTTTATGAAGCGCCTATAGAATCCAGCATATCCTAGGAAACTTCTTATCCCTTTCACCGAAGTTGGGAGAGGAAGCTTCTCTATAGTCTCTATTTTTGCCTTATCCACCTCAATCCCTCTACTAGAGATTAAGTGTCCTAAAACAATGCCTTCCTTAACCATGAATTGACACTTCTCCCAATTTAGAACTAGGTTAGTGTCTTCACACCTTTGTAATACAAGAGCAAGGTTAGCAAGACAATTGTCAAAAGAGGAACCATAAACGGAGAAGTCATCCATAAAAACCTCCATTATTTCCTCTATGTATTCGGAAAAGATGGCCATCATGCACCTTTGAAAGGTGGATGGGGCATTGCAAAGCCCGAACGGCATCCTCCTATAAGCAAACGTACCCCATGGGCACATAAATATGGTCTTCTCTTGATCATCCGGGTGTATCGGAATCTGAAAGAAACCACTATAACCGTCAAGATAGCAAAAATGAGAATGTTGCGCTAACCTTTCAAGCATTTGATCGATGAATGGCAATGGGAAGTGATCCTTCCTCGTTGCATTGTTAAGCTTGCGGTAGTCTATGCATATCCGCCATCCCGTTACGGTTCGGGTAGGAATGAGTTCGTTATTCTTGTTGGTGATGACCGTCATTCCTCCCTTCTTCGGAACTACTTGAACCGGACTCACCCATTTGCTATCGGAGATAGGGTAGATGATACCTGCATCAAGAAGTTTAAGAATTTCCTTCTTGACAACCTCTTTCATGGTCGGATTCAACCGCCTTTGAGGTTGTCTTGAAGTCCTAAAGTCCTCTTCCTCTAAGATTTTATGCATGCATAGGGAAGGTTTGATTCCTACTAAGTCCTCAATAGTATATCCTAAAGTTTTTCTATGTTTCCTAAGGACAACCATGAGCTTACTATGTTCATCTATGCTTAGATCGGAACTAACAATAACCGGAAAGGTAGAATTAGATCCGAGAAATACGTACCTTAGATGAGTAGGAAGTGGCTTTAGTTCCATCGCTTTCGGAGCTTCCAATGGTTCTTGAGGAGCATCCGATGCTTCCTTAGAAGTGTCTAAGGAAGTAGAAAGTGTAGGAGAAGAATCAAGAGAAGTTGAAGAAGAGGTACGATCACCTTCTTCAACGGCCATAATCACGGTTTCTCTACATCCTCCACGGCCGTGGTTTAGGGCGTGGAATGTGGTTACGGGTGCTCTGTTTCCTCCACGACCGTGTAACCCTCTAGAGTGAGCCACGCTTTGGTTGGTGAAATCCACGGCCGTGGAATATAGTGTATGGCCGTGGATTCTCACGTTTTCTGCTTCGTCGTGGAGTTTCTCAAACTCCTCTTCACATACTTCTTCTTGTGCTTCTAAGGCTTCAATTGCCTCATTGCATTCCTCTTCTTCCCCTACATCCATTAGACTCATGGTAATAACCTTTTGCAAAGGATCTTTGAAGAGAATAGCACTTACCTCCTCTCTAGACAACCCTTCTTCATCTTGGATATTTAATATATCCTCATCAAAGATTGGTTCCTTCACTAGAGTGGAAAGAACGAACTCTACCTTCTCCTCTCCTATGTCAAAGGCGAGTCTAGCATTCTTGCAATCGACTATGCAGCCGGAAGTTGCAAGAAACGGTCTTCCGAGTATGATCGGGACCGGACTATCTGCAGGAATGTCAAGCACAACAAAATCAATGGGTACAAAGAATTTACCTAGCTTGACCGGGACGTCTTCTAAAATACCGACGGGGCGAGTGATGGATCGATCCGCCATGTATAACGTCATCTTCACCGGTTTAGGGTTGCCTAAACCGATCTTCCTACATAATGCAAGTGGTATGATGCTCACACTTGCTCCCAAGTCACATAATGCATCATATGTGACATCTCCCACTCCTATGGAAATACAAAATGACCCCGGATCCTTTAGCTTTGGGGGCATCTTCTCCATCATGGTCTTGATGAGATCCGAAGAATCCAAACTTATCTTAACCTCTCCAAAATCCTCTAACTTTCTCTTGTTAGAGAGGATCTCCTTTAAGAACTTGCCATAAGCCGGCATACCTACAATAGCATCAATGAAAGTTATATTAATATGCAGCTTGCTCATGAGTTCTATAAACTTACCGAATTGTTTATCTAGGCGCGCTCTCGCTCTAGATTGAGGGAATGGTAGGGGAGGTTTGTAAGCCGGAGGAGGAACGTAGACCTCTTCCTTCTCCTTCCCCTTCTCTTTGTCTTTCTCAACGGAGCCTTCAACAAACTTAGGCTGCGGATCGGTAGTAGTCACTCCGCTCCTAGTTGTGATTGCCGTCACCCTTCACTTTGGGTTGTCCTCCGTTTTTCCTGGAAGTTTCCCTTGATTCCTAGGAACTTCCTCCGCATGAGTAAACATTTGGTTTTATAAAACCTTTTGGGCTTTATCAACCTTAGTTATGTGATCATCAACCTTGATGATGCGAGTCTCTAACCCTTGAAGCTTTCCCAAAATTGTCTCCAACATGGGATCGGGTTTCTCTGTTCGCCACTTAGCGTGCGTGCAAATAAGCTTTAAATTTATAAAACTAGAATCAAGAAAGCGAACCCGCAGTGTACGGATCGACGTAGTTAAGCAAGAATTCCAAAGTATCGAACATAGGGATTTGGGGGGAACAAATTCAATTATAGGTTATCAAGAGAATAAATATAAGAGCTTTTCGAATTATTGGGAAAACAACAATCCTAAAGATCCAAGTATCCAGCTGTGGCAATCGATTCAAGATATACTAAAGATATAAGGACAGAGTTAAGATATGCAAAGGTATACTAATGTAAGGTAATCGTACGGTGAAGTTCCAAAAACCTTATATAACTCACCTACAAGACACTCTCTATAAAGGTTGTTGAGGCTTCAATATAGAAAGGTTCCAAAGGTAAGAATTAATATCAAATACCCAAACTTGTAATCCAAGGATCAAGACTAACTAAACTGATTAAGGTTGTGACACTCACAATCGAGGTAGAGGTTGTTGAGGCTTCACTACCACCTAGAAAAGGCAAGCCTAAACTAAGTTAAAGCAAATCTTTAACTTTGGATTAAAGTAAAAGCAAGTTCGTAACTTAACACAAAATTACGGCTAGTTCTTGAGTTCCACGGCCGTGGAAGCTCAAGAACAGACCGTGGATTAGGGTTGTCGTCGATTCTCTCTAACTCTCAGGGTCTAATCTGTTTACGATCGATCTATATTCATCTAAGCCACAACTATCAACCCTTCACCTTAGAATTGTTAAGGGTTTTTAGCCAACAATAGTCATATTGATATCAAATTCAAGATTTAAAAGGATGAAAGATGAAAACTTCCGAAAACCTTCAATAACTTCCAAATCAATCTCAATGTCACAATCAAGAACAATAATCGTCACTAGATTCGGAATAACACAAACAAACACAAATCTTAGATAAGAAGGAAGAACGGGATGTCAATCCGTCTTCTAAATCAAACCTAAGCAAGAAGCGAAATCTCCTTGCAAATAATCTTCCGAATCTTTGATCTTCCGTCAATCCGGAAATCACAATAGCAATACGCCAAAAATCTCTCAAACACAATCTTCCGTCAACGCGAAATTAGGGCAATTCCAAGCGCAAGCGTAAGATGCGTCTATGCGTAAGCGAAGGTGACGGAATTGCTCTTCGTCCGTCCTTTTATAGTGTAAGATAAAATATCGGCCCGGCCCAATTACGTAGGAGATCGTGGCTTAAAGTGTGGCGAAAAAGATCGCCAAGATCACGGTCGTGGAAGGGTTTCACGGCCGTAATTTAGAGCGTGGAAATCAACAGGGTTTGAACCAACTTCTCCACGGCCGTAGAAATTGCTGGAATGAACCACGCTTCCCTTGCCATGGTTCCACGGCCGTGGACTTGAACGTGGAAAGTAATACGGCCGTATTTTAGAGCGTGGTTTAGGGCAAGAACGTGATTCTTCCTTAGCCTCGTGCATCCTTCAAGTTGGGACTCCTTAAGCTCCTAGGAATGTCCTCAATTCATGGACATGCTCAATCAACTCCATCCTTGCTCAATTCCGTTCGGAAATAGCTCTCAATTACCTATAATCGACATAAAGCTTGTGTAGATCTCTATATCGACATTATAGACAAACTAGCTCACAAATGCATCAATGCTTAATCAATGACTATCAATATGGATCAAATACACTTAGAAAACGTGCCTAAAATATCACAATATTTCATGCTAACAAATAACCCCATACTTGCCACTTGCTTGTCCCTAAGCAAGGTCTTTCAAAAGCTTTAAAACAAAAGTTAGGATGAAATATGTGTACCTTCTGAAAGAAAAACTTCTTTTTGATGAATGTGCCTTCCAATCAATAGATCATTCTCAAATCTTGCTTCAATCGTTTATAAGACTTTCATACACTTAATCAAAGAGTAAAGAGTAAAGAAAGCTCATGAATCAATCAAACTTCCATACAACATCATAACCTTCAAACATTATCGAAATAAATCATAGGAAACTTCAATTTAGATCACCAAGTCATATAACATTCTTTTGATCTTAAGGACTTTCAAAGAAAAGGTCTAGAATGTGGAAAGGGAAGGAAAACTTTAAGGAATGTGGTGCATGAATCCGGGAAAGTGGACAACTACTCTTTCTTCTTCTCTTGTGGTTTCCGCAACACCTTCAACTTAGAGCTTTGCTCTCTTCTTTTCATTTTTCGACTTTACTTTTGGAGTTATGGATAGAGGTGCACAAAAACCGAAGCCTAGGAGATTGGTGTTTCTCAATTTTTATGAGATGCCTCAAACCCTTAGCGCACATACCATAATCCGCTAGGAATATCGCTCAATCCGACTTTGGCAAGACACAAACACCCGGCTATGTGAATGGTGCCGAGTTACTCATCGTCATGATTGACTTCCCCAAACCTACAAAAAAATTTTCTATTCTTTGAATGCAAAATATTGCTTTCATGGCCCTCCCACATCATACATGCCTTTTTCATTCAACTCCTCCAAATTCCCGGATAGGTAAAGGAGGTCAATATTTCAATGAGGGGCTAAATGATCAAAGAAAGAAGAAAGAAAAATCGAATTGCCTTAATCATCTCAACAAGAAGCATAAGAACTTATAGTGTGATTTCAACTTCAATTCCTCAACATGATTTAAGTAACATTCATCACATTACGAAACTTGCAAAAAAAAGTATAATCAACTCATTCAATTTCTTTTTCAATTCACTATTCGTTTAAGCATGCAATTGTCATCAAACTCAATTCACAAGTAGCGATTATCATAGAAATCCTTTCTATCCTTAGAAGCACAAAAATTTTCAAATTTTTTCAATTTTTATGGGTTTTTCAAACTCTTTTTCATGCAATGCAATAATGAAACGTGTAACAATATAATGAACATGCAAGATAGTCTCAAATAGAAGCAATCAAAGTGAGTAAGAGTTATTACAACTTTTAGTCACACCCCACCCCATACTTGGAACAAACATTGTCCCTAATGTTCAAATAGAAGAAAGAAAAGAAGAAAAGAAAGAAAGAAAAAGAAAGAAAAGAAAAAGAAACTCACAAAATGGCGGTGGAGCGGCTAAAACTGTCGGTCATGTAAATCATTACTACGGTGGAGGCGGAGGCGGGAATGGATGGAAGCTAGGGTCATAGTGCCGCCCGAACTGCTGGCGGTAGACGTCTCTCATCATATCATCGAGGTCGTCCATGCGTCCATCTCTAGCATCGGCTCGGATCTCCAATGCTCCCACTCTGTCAGAAAGGCTAGTAGCCCACTCCGGCATCTGCTCATACCATCTCGGAGCCTGACTGTACCACCCTGGAGCATTTGACGGTGCTGGTGCTGGTGCTGGTGGCTGCTGTGCGGACCATGGAGGTGGAGCTCCGTACCATGCAGGAGGTGTCTCCATCCAAGTAGGTCTCTCACTCACGCTGCCGTGGCGAGAAGATGAACCTGAAGCTCTGGCTAGACGTGGAGAATGTCTAGGCACATCAGAAGCAATGTCCGGCTGATCCGGAAACGTGCCAAACTCCTGCTCTGCTCCTCCTCCTCCCTCATACTGGTCTCTCATCTCCTCCTCCTCAACTACGGGCGGTGGTGGGACATATGGAGGAGCTGCAATCCTATTCGCATGCATAGCTGCGAACGTCGCCTTCCCCGTCCTGCTCTCGGATAGGAGCTGCAATCCTATCCGGGAGCCACTCAATGCCCCTCCCCGTCCTGCTCTCCCAAGGCATAACTGCGTAAGGCGGACCTCTATGGGTAGGGAAGATAAGGCCTCTAGTCATGAAGGCCTGGAGTCCTAGGGGTACAGCTGGTATACGTGTGCATGCAAAAAAATCAACCCCCAACATCCTAGCAAGGTGGGTAACTATCCCACCATATCCAATGTTGCCTGCCCTCTTGTTCTTAAGCTTGCTCATGGTAGCAGCTAAGAGGGTGGCGCAGTCAGCAGGGCGCCCATACAGCATAGAGTACAGAAGGAAGAGCTCATCCGTCTTGATCTTTTGAGGCGTCTCCGTCCTAGGAAAGAGACACTCAGAAAGAACACGGTGAGCAATCTTCAAGGCTAAGTGATACATCAACTTAGCCTTGGTATCAGTAGGTTGCCAGCGGTCCTCGCTGGCGTAAATCATAGCTACCTCCTCCCAAAAGTCTTTGGCGTAAACGCCACTAGGAAAACGACCATTGAAGGTCTCTTGGAACCCAAAGAAGGCTCCAAACTCTCGGATGGTAAAATCGTAGTTTCTTTCCATAAGACGGAAAGAAACGGTCCTATCCACATGGCTGTGCTCAAACGATGTCACAACCTCTCTCGTAATCTCCTCATAAGCGTCCTCTCGGATAGCCGAGAAGACGATAAGACCGGCTCTATCCAAGAGCCAAGTAAGGTCATCTATGATGTGGAGGGGAGCTAGATCCTCCAACAATAAGTACCTAGGTCCGATAACAGCTCTCTTATGGATCCTCTCGAGTGCATCGAGATGATCCTCGTGAATGGTAGGTACTCTAGAGCTAGGAGGTGCAGGTGATGAAGGTGATGATGGAGGTAAAGGGGAGGAAGGTGGTGGTGCTCTAGAGGATGAAGAGGAAGAGGGGTTACCCTTCCTCTTTTTGTTCTTGTCCTTCCCATTCTTCTTCTCCTTAATCCTCCCAGAAACTCTCCTAACAAAATCCATCACTATTCAAAACCACGGTCTGTTCTTGGTGTTCCACGGCCGTGGAAGTGACAGAGACTGTGGTTCGTCTCGCTCTTTCTCAAATCTCAGCAATCAAGTAGTCCTAGTCTAATTCCTTCCAATTTCAATCAGTTCTCCTATAATCTCTAGCAAAAACGAACCCAAATTGACGAAGATAGAGAAGAGCAAAAAAAACCTAGGTTTCGGATTTTAAAATCCGAATTCCGCGTTCCTTGGTGATTTTCCGCTCGATTCGTTGCTTGGATCTCGTTGGTGGTCGAATTTGCTTCAGTTTGGGTCGAAGAATCGTTGAAAACGATTAACGAACGGAGAATCTAGGTGAGGGGCGTGGAATCGGCGAAGAGGGTCGTGGAATTGGGTTTTATGAAGTGTTTTTGTGAAGAACGTGGTTTATATAGTGGCCGGCAAAATTTTCGAAAATCACGGTCTGTCGGGGGGTTCCACGGCCGTGGAAATGAACGGAACCGTGGTTTTTGTGATTTTTCAAAGGCTTTTGGAAATTACGGTCACTGTAGTTGTCACGGCCGTGGTTTAGGCCGTGGAACTCTCTGTAATGCTCCAAAGTCCAAGTTTCGTCACTTTTCTTCAAAATTATTCTTCCCTTTTCCTTTTCCACCGTTCCTACATCCAAAAACACGAACATACCGGAAGGAATCGAAGGCAAAACAAAGCAAAAATGTCTATTCTAAGCTAAACTATGAATCGAAAGAAAAAATGTAAATGCAATACCTTGGGTTGCCTCCCAAGAAGCGCTTTGTTTAAGGTCCGTAGCTAGACCAAACTCGCACTTATTCGAGTGCGGTGGGCGCGAACTCTTCAGCTTGGAGTTCCGGCGTATACTTCTTGAGTCGTTGACCGTTCACCTTAAAGCTTCCGCCCGCTTCACCCCATACTTCAACTGCACCATGGGGGAAAATACGTTTGATTAGAAAAGGTCCGGTCCAACGAGATTTAAGCTTACCTGGAAAGAGACGAAGCCTTGAATTGAAGAGGAGAACTTGATCTCCTTCCTTGAAGTTCTTTGGAATGATATGCTTATCATGCCAACGCTTTGCTCTCTCCTTATAAATCTTGGCGTTCTCATAGGCGTTCAAGCGGAGTTCTTCAAGTTCATTAAGGTTCAAGAGACGCTTCTCTCCTGCTTCCTTCATGCTGAAATTCAACCATTTGATAGCCCAAAACGCCTTGTGCTCCAACTCTACCGGTAACTGACAAGACTTCCCATACACAAGGTTGTATGGTGTGGTTCCTATGGGAGTCTTGTACGCAGTTCGGTACGCCCACAATGCATCATTAAGCTTCAAGGACCAATCCTTCCTAGTCCTTGAAACCGTCTTCTCTAGGATTCCTTTGATCTCCCGATTTGAGATCTCAACTTGTCCACTAGTTTGTGGATGATAAGGGGTGGCGATCTTGTGAGTAGCCCCATACTTAGCTAGAAGAGATTCAAAGCGCCGGGCAATGAAGTGAGAACCTCCATCACTAATGATAGTCCTTGGTGTCCCAAATCGTGGGAAGATGGTCTTGTTGAAGAACTTAACCACCACCATGGCATCATTGGTGGGAGAGGCAATAGCTTCCACCTATCTAGAAACATAATCCACCGCCAAGAGTATGTATTGGTTCCAACAAGATGATGGGAACGGTCCCATGAAGTCAACTCCCCAAACATCGAAAATCTCCACCTCTTGGATGTTATTGAGAGGCATCTCATTCCTCCTAGAGATATTTCCTGTTCTTTGACAAGCATCGCAGCAGAAAACAAAGGATTGCACATCTCTAAATAAAGTAGGCCAAAAAATCCAGATTTTAATACCTTTGCGCTAGTCTTGTTTGAACTAGCGTGTCCTCCACAAGGTAGTGAATGACAATGGCGGATGACACTTTGCATCTCATCTTCCGGCACACATCGCCGAATGATGCCATCCGGACCTCTCTTGAAGAGGAGAGGCTCATTCCAAAAGTATTCCCGGACATCCTTAAAGAACTTCTTTCTTTGCGCGTAGGATAGTCCGGGTGGTATCTCCTGACAAACCAAATAGTTAACAAAATCAGCAAACCATGGGTCGTTACCTTTGGAGATCACATCGATGCACTCCTCAATAATGTGTAGGTGTTCGTCCGGAAAGGAGTCATCTATAGGTAAGTTGTCGTCCTCTAGATGTGTTAGGCGACTCAAATGATCCGCAACAGAATTTTCCGAACCCTTCTTGTCGCGGATCTCTATATCGAGTTCTTGTAGGAGAAGAATCCATCTAATTAGCCTTGGCTTCGCATCCTTCTTTGCAAGGAGGTACCGGATCGCAGCATGATCCGTGTAGACAATCACCTTTGCACCTACAAGATAAGAGCGAAACTTGTCAATAGCATAAACAATGGCTAAAAATTCCTTATCCGTAGTGGCGTAGTTAAGCTGCGCTTCATCTAGCGTCTTGCTAGCATAGTATATGGCATGGGTTCGCCCTTCCTTTCGTTGTCCAAGAACAGCTCCTATAGCTACGTCACTAGCGTCACACATAACCTCAAAGGGAAGAGTCCAATCCGGAGGTTGGATAATAGGTGCTGCAATTAGAGCTTGCCGAATTGTGTTGAACGCATCTAAGCATTCCTATGAAAACTCAAAAACTGCATCCTTCATCAATAGATTAGTGAGCGGTTTTTATATTTTAGAAAAGTCTTTAATGAAACGTCTATAAAATCCAGCATGTCCTAGGAAACTTCTTATCCCTTTCACCAAAGTTGGGGGAGGAAGCTTCTCTATAGTCTCTATTTTCGCCTTATCAACCTCTATCCCTCTACTAGAGATTAGATGTCCTAATACAATTCCTTCCTTCACCATAAATTGACCTTTCTCCCAATTAAGAACTAGGTTAGTGTCTTCACACCTTTGTAGAACAAGAGCAAGGTTAGAAAGGCAATTGTCAAAAGAGGAACCGTATACGGAGAAGTCATCCGTGAAGACTTCCATGATTTCCTCAATGTATTCGGAGAAGATGACCATCATGCACCTTTGAAAGGTGGCTGGGGCGTTGCAAAGCCCGAACGGCATTCTCCTGTAAGCGAACGTACCCCATGGGCACGTGAATGTGGTCTTTTCCTGATCATCCGGGTGTATCGGAATCTGAAAGAAACCACTATAACCGTCAAGATAACAAAAGTGTGAATGTTGCGCTAACCTTTCAAGCATTTGATCGATGAAGGGTAGTGGGAAGTGATCCTTCCTCGTCGCGTTGTTAAGCTTGTGGTAGTCTATGCACATCCGCCATCCCGTTACGGTTCGGGTAGGAATGAGTTCGTTATTCTTGTGGATAATGACCGTCATTCCTCCCTTTTTCGGAACTACTTGAACCGGACTCACCCACTTACTATCGGAGATAGGATAGATAATACCTGCATCAAGAAGTTTAAGAATTTCCTTCTTGACAACCTCCTTCATGGTCGGATTCAACCGCCTTTGAGGTTGTCTTGAAGTCCTAAAGTCTTCCTCCATTAATATTTTATGCATGCATAGGGAGGGTTTAATTCCTACTGAGTCTTTTATAGTATAACCTAAAGCTTTCCTATGTTTCCTAAGGACAACCATAAGCTTACTATGTTCATCTATGGTTAGATCGGAACTAACAATAACCGGATAGGTAGAGTTAGGTCCTAGAAAAGCGTACCTTTGATGTGTAGGAAGTTGTTTCAATTCCATTGCTTTCGGAGCTTCCAATGGCTCTTGAGGAGTATCCGATGCCTCCTTAGAAGTGTCTAAGGGTGTAGAAGGTGTGGGAGAAGAATCAAAAGAAGTTGAAGAAGTGGCACGATCACCTTCTTCCACGGCCTGAATCACGGTTTCCATACTTCTTCCACGGCCGTGGTTTATGGCGTGGAAGGTGGTTACGGTTGCTCTGCCTCCTCCACGACCGTGTAACCCTCTGGAGTGAGCCACGCTTTGGTTGCTGAAATCCACGGCCGTGGAATATAGTGTATGGCCGTGGATTCTCACGTTTTCTGCCTCGACGTGGAGCTTCTCAAATTCCTCTTCATATGCTTCCTCTTGTGCTTCTAAGGCTTCAATTGCCTCATTGCACTCCTCTTCTTCCCCTACATTCGTTAGACTCATAGCGATAACCTTTTGCAAAGGATCTTTGAAGAGAATCGCACTTACCTCCTCTCTAGACAACCCCTCTTCATCTTGGATATTGAATATATCCTCATCAAAGATTGGCTCCTTTATTAGAGTGGAAAGAACAAACTCTACCTTCTCTTCTCCTATGTCAAAGGCGAGTCTAGCATTCTTGCAATCGACTATGCAGCTGGAAGTTGCAAGAAACGGTCTTCCGAGTATGATCGGGACCGGACTATCTACAGGAATGTCAAGCACAACAAAATCAATGGGAACAAAGAATTTACCTAGCTTGACTGGGACGTCTTCCACGATACCGACGGGACGAGTGATGGATCGATCCGCCATGTACAACGTCATCTTCACCGGTTTAGGGTCGCCTAAACCGATCTTCCTACACAATGCAAGTGGTATGATGCTCACGCTTGCTCCTAAGTTACATAATGCATCATATGTGACATCTCCCACTCCTATGGGAATACAAAATGACCCCGGATCCTTTAGCTTTGGGGGCATTTTCTCCTTCATGGTCTTGATGAGATCCGAAGAATCCGAACTCATCTTAACCTCTCCAAAATCCTCTAGCTTCCTCTTGTTGGAGAGGAGCTCCTTTAAGAACTTGCCATAAGCCGGCATACCTACAATAGCATCAATGAAGGGTATATTAATATGCAGCTTGCTCATGAGTTCTATAAACTTACCAAATTGTTTATCTAGGCGTGCTCTCGCTCTAGATTGAGGGAATGGTAGGGGAGGTTTGTAAGCCGGAGGAGGAACGTAGACATCTTCCTTCTCCTTCCCCTTCTCTTTGTCTTTCTCAACGGGGACTTTAACAAACTTAGGTTGCGGATCGGTGGTAGTCACTCCGCTCCTAGTTGTGATTGCCATCACCCTTCCCTTAGGGTTGTCCTCCGTCTTTCCTGGAAGTTTCCCTTGATTCCTAGGAACTTCCTCCGCATGGCTGAACATTTGGTTTTCTAAAACCTTTTGGGCTTTATCAACCTTAGAAATTTGATCATCAACCTTAATGATGCGGTTCTCCAAACCTTGAAGCTTTCCAAATATCATTTCCAACATGGGTTCGGGCTTCTCCTTCCCCGAAGCATTTCCTTCGTTAGATGTTTGCCCCTGGCTTTTCAAAGGAGTAGAGGAAGAGGAAGGTGGAGTTAGTGAATTCGAATTGGAAGGATAAGAGTTACCGGAGTTTTGTTGATTGGAGCGCCAATTGTTGTTGTTTGAACCCCTATTGTTGTTCCAATTATTGTTCCGGTTGTTGTTGTTGCCATTCCAATTGTTCCGGTTGTTGTTCCGGTTATTATTGTTGCGGTTTGTATTCTCACCACCATTGTTGTTGTTGCCCAAGTAGCCAACATCCTTTCCTTGTTGCTTTGGAAAGTTGGTCTTGATAGCCTCCTTCAACTCTTTGATCTCATTGTTGAGGGAGAAAATCTGATTTTGAGCTTCATGTGTGAGCTTTGCTCCTTGCTCCACACGATTTCCCTCAACTTTCCGGTGGGAATACTTCTCTATGACTCTTGCTTGCTTCTCAATGAAGTCCCAAGCGTCATCTTCCCTCATGTCCATGAATGTACCGCATGAGAAGGATTGGAGCTTGAATTGTGCCTCCACATCCAGCCCCTTATAGTATATCTCCAGCAATGCAAGCTTGGATATGCCATGATGAGGGCAATCCAATAACAAATCCTGAAACCTTTCCCAAGATTGAAATAAACTTTCGTTAGATCTCATGGAAAATGCATTAATCTTACCTCTAAGTTCCGCCGTTTTGGATGGCGGAAAGAACTTAATGACGAACTCCGCGGAAAGGTCTTCCCATGTGTCTAGTTTCCCACTAGGAAGAGCTTGGTAACAAGATAATGCTTTCCCCTTCAAAGAGAAGAAGAAAGGCTTGAGCTTATAGTTGTTGGTAGTTGCGTTCTTCGGCCTCATTGTCTCCATCATACACTCAAAGTTTTGCAAGTGTTGGTGTGGAGATTCAGCACTTGTCCCGCCAAATTGGTTTTGGCGAACAAGAGTAATAACTTGAGGGTTGAAGCTAAACCCTTGTACATCATCAGCATCAAAGTTCACACCTAAACGGCGTGGTTGCTGCGTTGGATCCATCCTTTGGCCAAGAGTTCTTAGCTCATCATCCACACGTTCGATCCTAGCATTCCTAGGTGGAACACGGCGATTAGCAGCTGCCCGTGGATGGAATGGATTCACATTGATCGTGGGATCAATTTCCTCTAGCGGTGGAGTGGAGGAGTCGCTATCCTCGTTGGATGAATGACCCCTATTCGACCTTAAGGATCTCCTTGAGGATTTCTTGCTCCCCTTATTCTTAAGGTTGCTTAGTTCTATCCTCATCTGGAACATCATATCTTTTAGATCGTCAACTTGAGATTGATGACGATCCATTTCATCTCGGCGAATCTTCTCATTCCATTGGAGTTGAGTTTCTTTCTCCGCTAACTCCGATTGAAGATCACGTTCGTTTCCTTCAGCCATCTTCTTTTCCTTACGCTTTTGCCTTAAAGTCCTCTCAAGCTCTTGATCAAGAGGCAAGAGGTCTCCGGTGTTCCTAGACCTGCGCATGCACTCAAAGAGATATCAAATAACAAGGGAGAAGCTCCCAAGCTTGACAACCGAAAACCGAATTCGGCCTAGACCAAATCCCCGGCAACGACGCCAAAAACTTGTTCGCCACTTAGCGTGCGTGCAAATAAGCTTTAAATTTATAAAACTAGAATCAAGCAAGCGAACCCGCAGTGTACGGATCGACGTAGTTAAGCAAGAATTCCAAAGTATCGAACACAGGGATTTGGGGGGAACAAATTTAGTTGTAAAGTTGTCAAGCGAATAAATATAAGAGCTTTTCGAATTATTGGGAAAACAACAATCCTAAAGATCCAAGTATCCAGCTGCGGCAATCGATTCAAGATATACTAAAGATATAAGGACAGAGTTAAGATATGCAAAGGTATACTAATGTAAGGTAATCGTACGGTGAAGTTCCAAAAACCTTATATAACTCACCTACAAGACACTCTCTATAAAGGTTGTTGAGGCTTCAATATAGAAAGGTTCCAAAGGTAAGAATTAATATCAAATACCCAAACTTGTAATCCAAGGATCAAGACTAACTAAACCGATTAAGGTTGTGACACTCACAATCGAGGTAGAGGTTGTTGAGGCTTCACTACCACCTAGAAAAGGCAAGCCTAAACTAAGTTAAAGCAAATCTTTAACTTTGGATTAAAGTAAAAGCAAGATCGTAACTTAACACAAAATTACGGCTAGTTCTTGAGTTCCACAGCCGTGGAAGCTCAAGAACAGACCGTGGATTAGGGTTGTTGTCGATTCTCTCTAACTCTCAGGGTCTAATCTGTTTACGATCGATCTATCATCATCTAAGCCACAACTATCAACCCTTCACCTTAGAATTGTTAAGGGTTTTTAACCAACAATAGTCATATTGATATCAAATTCAAGATTTAAAAGGATGAAAGATGAAAACTTCCGAAAACCTTCAATAACTTCCAAATAAATCTCAATGTCACAATCAAGAACAATAATCGTCACTAGATTCGGAATAGCACAAACAAACACAAATCTTAGATAAGAAGGAAGAACGGGATGTCAATCCGTCTTCTAAATCAAACCTAAGCAAGAAGCGAAATCTCCTTGCAAACAATCTTCCGAATCTTCGATCTTCCGTCAATCCGGAAATCACAATAGCAATGCGCCAAAAATCTCTCAAACAATATCTCCGCCAAATGCAAAATTAGGGCAATTCCAAGCGCAAGCGTAAGATGCGTCTATGAGTAAGCGAAGGTGACGGAATTGCTCTTCGTCCGTCCTTTTATAGTGTAAGATAAAATATCGGCCCGGCCCAATTGCGTAGGAGATCGTGGCTTAAAGTGTGGCGAAAAAGATCGCCAAGATCACGGTCGTGGAAGGGTTCCACGGCCGTAATTTAGAGCGTGGAAATCAACACGGTTTGAACCAACTTCTCCACGGCCGTAGTAGTTGGTGGAATGAACCACGCTTCCCTTGCCATGGTTCCACAGCCGTGGACTTAGACGTGGAAAGTAATACGGCCGTATTTTAGAGCGTGGTTTAGGGCAAGAACGTGATTCTTCCTTAGCCTCGTGCATCCTTCATGTTGGCACTCCTTAAGCTCCTAGGAATGTCCTCAATTCATGGACATGCTCAATCAACTCCATCCTTGCTCAATTCCGTTCGGAAATAGCTCTCAATTACCTATAATTAACATAAAGCTTGTGTAGATCTCTATATCGACATTATAGACAAACTAGCTCACAAATGCATCAATGCTCAATCAATGACTATCAATATGGATCAAATACACTTAGAAAACGTGCCTAAAATATCACAATATTTCATGCTAACAGTGACCACTTGCCAGAAGCTCGTCGAGAGTAGAAGGAGGTGCTCGGAAGCCAGTAGCTCAGGGGGGAGGTAGATCCCCATGCTACACCTGGGTTAAAGGGGGAAGAGACGGGGTTCTTTAGGCTCCTCGTGTTACAAAAGAAGTTGAATTAGTAATGGAATAACGTAATAAAAGATAATAAATGAATGTGTGTTACATTGCATGTATGAGATGTTGATGTGTGTTTGTGTTATTAACTTCATGCTTATCTATTGCTGTAGATAACGGTGTATACCGTGTTGTAGATGATCTGCAGGTTAGGAAGACTGCAGAGTGAGCCAGATGGAGTGACTAGCTGAGGACTTCTGTGTATTAGGATGCGTGGGTTGGGATCTTTTTGTATCAGATGTTTGTGTTTGATGTTTTGTACTCGGCTTGGAGTTTGTAAACTCTTTTGATGTATCTTATACAGCTTTTATGTATTTGGGTTTACTCTACTTGTGCCTTGTTGTAAGATCCATTGAACTTGTTGTCAGGCTAGGGTCATGATCCATTGTGAGATCCTAATGTAGCATCCCGAGTGCCGCGGAATCGGGGTGTTATAGTGTAGGCCTTGAAAAGCATTACAAGGGAAGGACTCGGCTAAGGGATTCGTTACAACACACGCACATCTATAACAACCAAAAGATAGAATCTAGAAGAAGAACCCGATCCCGTCATATAATGTACGGGAATCCCGGATGACCATACCGTCCGGATCACTCAGTAGCATCTCTAACCTGCGGAACGCCTACAACATCGGTATAAACCGTTATATAACATTCAAGAAATCAAAAAGGCAATAAAGGCACAAACACACATAGGAAGGTAAACACATAGCATGCTCTCACACAACCGGTTATTATCTTACATTAAGTTATCCATTACTAATTCAACTTCTTTTGTCACACGAAAATCTCCCGAAACTCGCCTCCGCTTCCGTCTACCAACAGGAATATATCAGTACTATCAGTTACCTGCAAGCCTGGGTTGCAAGAGCACCTCATAGTCTCTTGTAGAACTAGACAAGTGGTCACCATCCGGTTATCATACACTTGGGCTAATTATGGTTATAAAGGTCATCCTAGTCCGGTTATCCGTCATAAACAACATCATAAACAAGTCAATACACTCTAACGAATATACAACATGCAGCTAAGTAAGTCCAAGGGACTTACCTAACTCGAAGGTAACTCAAAGGTCAACAACAACTCAAGTTCGCGAAGGAAAGGAAGGAATGCCTGCTCAAACAGGGCACAACGAATCTTGAACAAAATGATTGCTAGAAGTCTATAACTTCTAGTCTCCATGATCTCTTAGCGATCTCCACAAGCTAGGGTCACAAACCCTAGTCTTACAGATCACCAAGGGTGAACAATAACCAACACAACTCAAGGAAGGAACGAGGAAACAAGGGAAGGAAGCAGCTCACCAAAGACGGGAGTAACTTCTAGAAAACCACAGGGGCGGCTGGACAGAAGCGCAGGGGCGGCATTAGGCAGATCCGCAGGGGCGACTCTATGCAGGCGCGGGGGCAATTTCGGCACAAAAGGTGGCGCCGGAGCTTCTCTTTGACAATAACTCACAACAGGGAACCAAAGCTCGATCCTTTGTTCCACACTCTTCAGTTCTCAACCAGGGGAGCTTGAGAACATCAACCTGTCAACAACGGAAAGGCTAAAAAGAATCAAGACTCGATCTTGATTCTTGGAGAAGAAGGAGAAAAAAAGAACAAAAGAAAGAGAAACAAAAGGGAGGGAAGATGTAGCAACTTTAAGAACGTGAGGGAGAATCCAAGGAAAGAAGACTTACACGTTCAGCAAGGTTCACAAGGGAAGAAGGCTGCAACTTTCAAGGTTGAAGAAAAACGTGTGGAAGAAACGGGAAAAGTAACAGAAGGCGGGAATTTATAGGAAACGGTGGGAAAGATAGAAGGAATGATGTCTTTAGGGTTAGACGATCAAAGGAAAGTCGGCCCATAAGATAGAGGATCGGATCGTCTATCTATGAAAAGAAATAAAACGGAATTAAAAATCAAATCGGTGTGATCTTGGGCAAAACCACAGGGGCGGTTCACCCTGCCGTGGGGCGGCTGGCCGCTGGGGTGGTAAAGGCAAAAGTTGGGGTCTTACACACTAGTCTCAAATCAAGGTCCTATTACTGGGTAAGTCTCATGGAGCTAAGGTCGAGAGTTCTACATAAACCGGGCCACTACCTATGGGTCAAACCCTCCTTACCGGGTAAGTCTCGAAAAACGTAAGTCTTAAGTAACGATCCTAACAAACTCAATCCAATAGCGGATTTTTTTGGCTCACTACTACCTAGAATTCATCATCTCCTATACCTAAGAGCGGAATTCACCGGGTAAGTCTCATTCCTCAGTTAGTTTGCCAACATAGGACCCTAAGCTAGATTAGGCTCAACAAACACTAGGATTTGAACAAATCTACAACCTAACATCCGGGTTCATCAACATAAGGACAACAACATAACAATCTCGGGTGGATCATGAACATCTCGGCCGCAATGACATGAAACATATGCCGAGATTTTAAATTAAGCTAGGTTTTCGTACACAAAATCATCCTAAGCTAACATGCAAGTCCATACAATCATCATCCAAGCCATAACCATCATTCCATCACCCTGGAATCACAATTATTCACCCAATAACATACATTTTAAGATCAACCATCATCATACAAGCATGCATGCATTCCATAGCAAGATAATGAAGATAAGAACAATGAAGGAAATGTACTTAGCTGGATAGATGTTTACAACAGTCTTACAAAAATAAAGAGCAACTCCAAGCAGATTTTACAAGTTTCCAAGAGAACCTCACTTAAAACGACTCAATCTCATTCTAGATCTTAAGATGGGATAATATTCTACACTAATCTCCCCCAAGAACACCCACAAGGGGCTTGGAAGAGAGCTGGAAGAGTAGAAAGATCACAAAAACAGCGTGCAAAGCAACTCAAGTACTCTAAGGGAAAGCAAAGGTCAAACAAAGAGATCGTGTTCCAAGTGTCGTGGTTGTCCGAACAAGAATCTCGGTTGGCTCATGCACCCTTCTCGGCCGAGTTGTATTTTCCCTAGACCAAGATTGCACCAATTCTGCCCTAATCATCACTTGAACATGAGTTTGTCCAAGCCTTGCACCAACTAGGGTCCATGTCTTCTTCTTTTCTCCAAGCATGAGTCTTTTGGAACCTCTACTTACTCTAGCAATAGCCGCTCCACACTAGCATCAGATATAAACGAGTGTGTAGCACCCGTATCAAATAAAACCCTAACAAGCATGCCATAAATCTGAATGGTACCTATAGTCGCCGGTGTTGCCGGATCCTCCGTTTTCCTTATCTCGAACACTCGAGCCTGAGAATCCCTAGCCTCTAACGTACCTCCACCACGACCTCGGCCGCGACCTGAGCCCTGTGATAAACCTTGTGGAGTAGAATGACCATGGGCTCTATACTACTACTGCCCCTGGGTTAGATACTGTGATGATCTTTGTCCTCCACTTTGTGCTCCCCAAGGGATGATCCTTGTTGTGCTGGAGCCCTTCCCTAGCGGCAGAAGCTAGCTCGGTGACCAGTCTTACTACAAGTGAAACAAGTCACTAACGGCCTCTTACAAGTGGGCTTAATATGATCCCGCTCTCCACAGTTAAAGCACTGTCGGTCACCCTCGGGAAGAGGTGTCGACGATCTAGAACCTTGTCTATTGTGGACATGGACTCGTTGGTACCCCGATACTCCACTTCTTGCACTAGCTGTTCGCTCCAAACGGTGTGTGCAAGCTTTAAATTTATAACCCTAGACGTAAGCTTAAAACAAGGATGCGAACCCGTAGTGTACGGGTCAATCGTAGTAAAAAACAAGGAATTCCAGGGGTCGATCACAGGGACTTAGTGAAACAAAGTCCAATTACGGTATGCTTATGTAAATACTAACCACAAGAGGTAATCAAAACAATCAAAGATGATATAGAAGTCAATAAAGGAAACATGCAATTCTAGGGATTAAAGCATCTAGTTGTGGTTCCAACTCAAGATCTAAAGATAAGCGGACAAAGCTGAGGTTTTTGCATAGGGAAGGTGTTACTAAAGTGGAATAGATCACCGGGTAAGTCTCACTACTCACTAATCCTAAACCCTAACTCCTATTACCGGGTAAGTCTCAAGGAATTAAGATAAAGAACTATAACCTCAAACTAACACACCATCTAAGGGAATAAAATCAACCTTTACCGGGTAAGTCTCAGGCTAACTCACAAAGATGGGATGAAAGCACACTCAAACCCCAATAAAGGATAAATCTTTATTACCTACACTTATGATCTTAGGTAAACAAACTAAGGAATTACCGGGCAAGTCTCATCCTAAGCTTGCATTGAACTAGGAAAGGTGTAATAAGAATAGGATTTGGCAAACTCTAACACTTAACTCTCAGTTTAGGATCAGATAAGTCACCTCGGTCAGCCAAATTCCACCCCGGCCGAGATGTTCATCGACTGAGCGAGATGCTTAGGGTTAAGGTAAAGACTCGAACTTTCAGGGTCCTACTGGAATCTAAGATTATTCTATCATTGTTTTTCCCACAACCTTCAGCCAATCACCCTAGAATCACACAAGGAAATTAGCCACTCATCATCATGAAAGTATTAATCAAATATATGGGAAGAAGGTGAATATTTGAACAAGAAGAATTTAATGAAAAGACTTCAATAACTGAATCAAATATCACAACAAAAGCATTTCTTGGATAAAAATCCAACAAGGCAAGACAACAAGGAAGGGAATCTAAGACAATCTTACAAAAACCCTTCAAAAGCTATAAAAGCTATAGACTACAATCTTCCTTCAACCTTCAAAAAGGTTCTTCGAATCTCCCAACTGGTGTATGGCTGCTGCGTGTCTTTCGGTGTAAGCGGTGATAGCGGATGTATGCAGGATAAGTAGGATGTCGGATTTGTGGGAAATCCGACCCTTTTTTTTAGGAAAATTACTCTCCAAAGATAAGATATCTTAGAAAGATCTCTTCCCATAAAAATAGGTAAAATATATGATCTAACAAATCTTCTTCCTTCCAGGAGCCAAGCCCAAAAATATAAGATCCTCTTTCCAAAGAAAAAAGATCTCAGCCAAGAATAAAATATTCTCGCCGCGTCCCAGGTGTTCGCCTCGGTCGAGTCGACTTCTCTGGATCACCTCGGTCGAGGTGAATCTGTGGTCAACCGAGTTTAGTCACAACTGAATGTGAAATCTCTCAAATCTGGTCCAAAGTGAATCTCTAATCCATGGCTATGCTTCCTGGATGGTTCTTTATGTTCCTGAATGTAGCTCCAATGACTCCATAGCTCCTTTTGCTCCTTTTTGATGCAAAACGTGCCATTTTACCTACGATTACAACAAAACTAGGTGTAGACCTCGATTCCCGCAAAGGTAGATGAAATGGTGACATAATCTCATATTATACATACAAACATGAAGATTATTGAAGATAAAACGTCCAAACAAACCCTAAAATATAGACTATAATTCACGCTATCAAAATACCCCATACTTAGCCCTTGCTTGTCCCCAAGCAAGTTCCGCATATAAAAGACAAGATAGGATGGATTAATAGTCAAGAAAATCAATGAAAAGTCTTTCAAAACTTTTTTATAGTGTGCCACAATCATAGATCACTCTAAGAAAGTATTTCATGGAATTTAAAATCAAAACATGATCAAAACATTTTATAAATATAAGAAAGTTGTTCATCTTTGCATAAAATCATAGAATGCATAATAAGTCATAATTATCGAAATTAATCATGCATAATCCAGTTTAAACCACTAAGTCAATCAACAAGCTCGAGGTCTCAAGGGCTTTCCAAAGGAAAGGTCAAGAAACGTGTAGGGTAGGGATGTATGTAAGGTAATGTGGTGCTAGAATCCGGGAAAAGGATGAACTTCACTTTCACTTTGACTTGCAACACCTTCCACCAATATGCTTTGCTTATTTCACACTTTTTCTTTTTACTTTACTTTTTGGGATGCATGAACAGAGGTGCATAATAACCGAAGCCTAGGAAATCAGCAATCATCAATTTCTTGAGATGCATCAAACCCTTGATGCACATACCATGACCCGTTAGGAATATCGCTCAATCCGACTTTGGCAAGACACAAACACCCGGCTATGTGAATGGTGCCGAGTTACTCATCATCATGATTGACTTCCCCAAACCTATTATTACTTTCTAACACTTTCACTTCCAGCCAACTTCTCAACTTTAACTTCACTTGCTTTCACCACTTCGCTTGCTTCCATATTCCCAGATAGGTAAAGGAAGGCAAAATGCATATGAGGGGTTAAGCATGATCAAGAAGAAGAAGAGAAAAGAATGAATTGCCTTGGTCTTTCCAGGAAGAAAGTGAGAGAACTCATAATGTGGTGTCAACCTTCAAATTCAACATAATTTGGATAAAAACAAAGTATTAAACATGCCGATAATTTCAAACAAAGCATTTAGCAACTTAAACATATTATAAAACCTTTCAAACCCATTAAGATTTTAAAACCAGTCAGTAACAAGATCTTCACTAAGATCATATCCAAATAAGAAGCACAAAACTTTTTTCGAAAACTCTCAGTTAAACCACCTCGGTCGAGGTGTTCTTAGGTCAACCGAGGTGAAACGCCTCGTTCGGCCAGAACTGCCCCGGTTGAGGTCCAAAAATTTTTTTTAAGACCAGTTTTTTTTCAGTTTCGACGTTTTTCTCAATCAAATAACCTGTAAGTATGCATGTAGTCTCAAATAAACACATAGATGCAAAAGTGAAGCATAAATATAGATATCCGGTCAAATAGAGTCATACATCAAATAAATGTCAAGTAATACACAAATACCCCATACTTGGGACACACTGTCCCAGTGGGTCAAAATAAGTCTAAGGAATAAAGTACTCACCGGATAATAAGCTGAACTGCATAAAAATAAGAAAGAAAATCCTGCAGCTCTCAGTAGTCACGATCCGGTGGTGGTGGTGGTGGCACATACAGATACTGGGACGGGTCGAATGGATAGCCCATGACGTGCTCAAACTAAATCTGGGCCATCATGTGCTGGTAATGCTGCCTCTCCTGCATCTCGCGGATATCCAGTGACAAGGCGGCATATGAATCAATAACCTAATCCGTCAGATCGTCGATCCGACTGTGAGCCTCTGAATCTCTGTGTCGGCGTGTCCTACGCCTAGCAAGTCTCACTGGAGAAGTAGCAGGTGCCGGCTCAGTATCATCGTCATCTAGATCTATAACCGGAGCACTAGTCCTTGCAGTATCTATCCCTGTATCCATCGGGACTCCACCCTCTCTGTCATCAGCTGTCTCCTCATCATTTGCCTCCTCCTCAGCTGGGGCAGCTGCTGCCTCTCTATAATCCTCCATCAGTGGAGCCCAAGCGGTCTGCCAATAATGAGGGTCATAAACAGTAAACTGGGCAGACCACCTAATCCCCTGTGGTGCAGTCAGCTCCCATGGCATAGCCACGTACGGTGTAGTTAAACCTCGGGGAACCAGAATCTGCCGAGTGATCATCTCCTACAGCCCAAGCGGCTTGGCAGCCGCCACCATCGTGCAAGCACTGAGATCCATGTCCTGATAGCTGGCGATGTGGGTGACAAGCCCTCCGTAGCAGATGTCTCCCTTCGCCTTGGCCTTGATCTTGTGCAGATCCTCTGCCACATCAAGCCAAAGTCCGGGATACCTCCAGTCACCATGCAATACAGACTAAAAAGCTCCCCCTTTTGGATTTTCTAGGGCGTCTCAGTACGCGCCAGAAGTGTCTCACTGAAGATCCGGTGGGCTAACCTAAAGGCTAAATGGAAGATGACCTTCTCCCTGGAATCTCCAGGGCGCCATCTGTCTGCGTGCTCAACCACGTGAGCTATCTGTCCCCAAAACTCCCAAGCTACAGATTGGGACGGGAAGTCAATAGCTGTCGGCTCAGGAAAACCAAAAATCTCCCTCCAATACTCTAGTGGCACTAAGAAGTTCCTGTTCATCAACCGGTACTTCACAGAACGCTCTGTCGGGAGGTAGGTGAAGGAGCTAATGAACTCTAAGGTGGGCTCCAAATAGGTTGGGGCTCGGATCTCAGTAAACTGATTCAGCCCTACTGTAGATATCATCCGTCTAAGGTCTCTGTCTACCTGGAGACAGTCAAAAGCAGACACGTCCAGGAAGCGGGGTGCAATCACTGGACGGCCGGAAATACGGTCATAATCGACCTGGTGTCGCTCGTGGATCACCGGTCGATAGGGTCGGGAAGAAGGGGAAGGTGAGGATCTATCCCTAAGGGCAAGGCGTCTGTCGGAACTCATTTTCAGATCTGTCACTGTTAGGTCACCTCGGTCGACTGACAACACTCAAGAATCACCTCGGCAGAGGCACAGCTCGTCTGGACCGAGGCGGAAAACTGGATTCTAATTTCTTCTGAAAATTCAGTTCTTTTCCCCCAAAATCACTACAACTGCTTCCTATGGGGTACTTAATCCTTTCCTCAGCAAATGCAAGGGCAACCAAAGCCCAAATCGAAGCGAAATCATCGAGTTAGGGTTTCGGTTTTGTTTTACCTCGTTCGGCCGAATCGGTTCGATTTTCTTGCAGATCGATGATGCACTGGGATCCTCTATGCCTTAATCGCAGTTTGGAAGCGAAAATCTTCGAAAATGAGCGAGAATCGAAGGAGCGAGGTGCAAACTGTCGCCGCGGTCGAGGAAGGGTGAAATGGAAGAGAGAGAAAATTAATCCCCCTTTTATACCCTTTCTGGAACTGCTGTCACCTCAGTCGAGATGGTCTCGACTGGACCGAGGTGGAACGGACCGAGGTGGTTCTTCAGAAACCCTAGTCGCCTCGGTTGCTCAAGAATCATCTCGGTCGAGGTGCTCTGACAGCAACCGAGATGCCTCAGTGAAACTTCGTCTTCTCAAATTCTCGATCTTCTGTCCTTCCAGTTATGCTCCTTCCTTAGATGTCTCCTGTTATCTGTCTAGAACGCCAAAAACAAAACAAAGCAAAGCAAAAGCAAAACTATCTAAGCTAGACTAGAAAAAGGGAAAAGAAAGCAATACCTTGGGTTGCCTCCCAAGAAGCGCTTGGTTTAAGGTCGCTAGTTGGACCATGATGC
The DNA here is from genome assembly GCA_033239125.1 of Fagopyrum homotropicum. Taxonomy (NCBI): domain Eukaryota; kingdom Viridiplantae; phylum Streptophyta; class Magnoliopsida; order Caryophyllales; family Polygonaceae; genus Fagopyrum; species Fagopyrum homotropicum. The sequence continues at coordinate 33,443,686 of BSWB01000003.1, forward strand.
GTCTCTCATACGTGATGGGAGGTGCCCTCACCCCATACTTCACCTCCATCGTGGGGTGAAGTAAGCAAGTCTATCAAACGCTCCAACAAGTGTAAATGCTCATCGGGGAATGAATCGTCTATGGGTGGGTCGTCCTTCTCGCGTGAAGATGCAGGTAGCCGGCTGAGGTGATCCGCAACGGAATGTTCGGATCCCTTCTTATCGCGGATCTCTAGATCAAATTCTTGAAGCAAGAGAATCCATCGAATAAGGCGTGGCTTGGCATCTTTCTTAGCCAACAAGTAACGGATGGTTGCATGGTCGGTGTAGACAATGACTTTCGCCCCTACTAAATAGGAACGAAACTTCTCGAAAGCATATACAACCGCCAATAATTCCTTCTCGGTGGTAGCGTAGTTGCGTTGTGCTACATCTAGCGTCTTGCTAGCATAGTAAATGGCGGTGATCCGTCCATCCTTCTTCTGTCCAAGCACCGCTCCTACGGCTACATCACTAGCGTCGCACATGATCTCAAAGGGCAAGGTCCAATCCGGAGGCTGGATAATGGGAGCGGAGATCAACGCTTCCTTAATCCTGTAAAAAGCATCAAGACACTCCTGCGAAAACTCAAAAACAACATCTTTATTCAAGAGGTTAGTTAGAGGTTTAGAAATCTTAGAGAAGTCCTTGATGAATCTCCTGTAGAAACCTGCATGCCCGAGAAAACTCCTCACACCTTTAACAGAACAAGGGGGAGGGAGTTTCTCAATAGTCTCGATCTTAGTGCGATCGACCTCAATGCCTCGATTAGAAACGAGGTGTTCTAGCACAATGCCTTCATTAACCATAAAATGACACTTCTCCCAATTCAAAACAAGATTAGTGTCTTCACATCTTTTAAGCACTAGAGAAAGGTTAGATAGGCAATCATCAAAAGAGGAACCATATACAGAAAAATCATCCATAAATACCTCCATGATCTCCTCTATGTACTCGGAAAAGATAGCCATCATGCATCGCTGGAAGGTAGCGGGTGCATTGCACAATCCAAATGGCATCCTCCTATAAGCAAGTGTCCCCCATGGACAAGTGAAAGTGGTCTTCTCTTGATCATCCGGATGGATAGGAATCTGGAAGAATCCACTATAACCGTCTAAGTAGCAAAAGTGTGAATGCTGGGCCAACCGCTCGAGCATTTGATCAATGAAGGGAAGTGGAAAATGGTCCTTCCGTGTGGCCGTATTCAGCTTCCTATAATCGATGTAAACCCTCCAGCCCGTAACGGTCCTGGTTGGGATCAACTCGTTGTTCTTATTTGTTACAACGGTCATCCCTCCTTTCTTCGGAACTACATGCACCGGGCTAACCCACTTGGTGTCCGAGATAGAGTATATGATACCTGCATCCAACAACTTAAGAACTTCTTTCTTCACAACCTCTTTCATGATCGGATTTAACCGTCTTTGAGGTTCCCGTGAAGTCTTATGATCATCCTCCATTAGAATTCTATGCATGCAGAAAGAAGGCTTAATGCCAATAAGATCATCTATAGTATAACCCAAAGCCTTTTGATGCTTTCTGAAGACATGCATGAGTTTAGACAATTCAGTTTCGGAGAGGGAAGCACTAACAATAACGGGATAAGTGGAATCCGGTCCAAGAAAGACATACCTCAAGTGATTTGGGAGTTGTTTAAGCTCCACAACTGGGGGTGCTTTTTGAGGGGGATCCTTGCTTCCTCCTTCCAGTGGAGTAGATCTAGAAACTGGACTTTCGGAAGTCTCAGTTGAAATTGTCTCGCCATCGACCTCGGTCGAGGCACAGAGGCGTTGACCGAGATGTTCTTCAGTCGCCTCGCTCAGTCCAGAAAGTGCCTCGGTCGAGGTACTGCAACTGGAACCGAAACTGGAGATCTTCGTCTCCTGGATTAGCTTCTCAGTTTTAGCTACTGGATCTTCTTCCAGTGCTTTTAAGCTCCGTATATCTGCATCACAAGAAGCATCTATACCTTCCTCCATTAAACTGAAACTAATAACTCTTTCGAGTGGATCGTTAATAAGGATAGAGCTCACCAATTCTCTTGATTCTTCTTCATCGTAGATGTTGAAGATATCATCGCTTAGCTGCTCTCCTTTCATGGCCGCAAGTAATGCTAACTCCACCTTATCGCCGCCAATGTTGAATTTTAACTTGGCGTTCTTGCAATCCACGTTGCAACCCAAAGTTGCTAGAAATGGCCTCCCGAGAATAATAGGAACAGGATAATCTGCGGGAATGTCAAGTACAATAAAGTCTATTGGTAAATAGAAGTTACCTAACTTGACCAGAACATCCTCCAAGATTCCCACGGGATGGGTGATGCAGCGATCCGCCATATATAGTCGAATCTTGACCGGCTTGGGCTTTCCAAGTCCGATCTTCACACATAGCTCCAGCGGGATGATGCTCACTCTGGCTCCTAGATCACAAAGAGCTTCACAAGTGACATCCCCAACTTGAATGGGAATGCAAAATGAGCCGGGATCTCTCAATTTTGGTGGCATCTTCTCCTTCATGATTTGAATGAGCTCCGAGGATTTAGATGTCATCCTAACTTCACCAAAATCTTCCAGTTTCCTCTTCCTTGATAGGATCAACTTCAAGAACTTCCCATAGGCGGGCATTCCTAGAATAACATCAAGTAAAGGAATGTTAATATGCAGTTTATTCATCAAGTCAAGGAACTTACCAAAGTGCTTGTCTAGATGTGCTCTGGCCCTTGACTGGGGGAATGGAAGTGGTGGTTTGTATGCAGAAGGTGGAACATAAACTTCAGTTTTCCCCTCCGCTTTCTGTGGCTTCACCTCGGTTGGCATCTCGGTCGAAGTGTTGTTCGACTGCACCTGGACCGAGGTGGTCTTCGTCGGTACTGGCACCGACCGAGGCACTGGATCTGCAGTCTTCAGTCCACTCCTCGTAGTTATGGCCATGATCTGGCCCTTAGGGTTGCTCTCCGTCCTTGCTGGAAGCTTCCCTGGATCTCTTGGCGCTTCATTCGCCCTACTTGCAAGTTGTTGTTCAAAGGCTTTTTGGGCCTTCGAAAATGAAGTCATAGAAGTCTTCATAGCATTAAGCTTGATCAAGATAGCCTTCAGAACTGCGTCTTTCTTTTCTGGCTGAGACGAACTTGATCCTTGCCACTGGCTCTTTAATGGAATAGAAGAAGAAGAAGGGGAAGAGAGGAAAGGGTTAGAGGAATCGTTAGAGTTGGAGTTTGAATGATTGTTACCAGAATTTTGGTTGTTCGCCCTCCAATTGTTGCTATTGGATCCTCTATTATTGTTGTTGTAGTTGTTGTTCCTGGAACCGTTGTTGTTGTTACGGTATCCATTGTTGTTGTTCCTTTGTCCTTGCTCTTCCTTCTTGGTTTGAGCAACCAAGAGTTCCTTCAATTGCTTCACGTCATTCTTCAAAGACGTGAGTTGATTGTTGTTGGGCTGCGTTTCTTGGAAGTTAACTCTTTTAACTCCACCTTCAGCTCCTTGGTGGGTGTACTTCTCCATATCCAGAGCTTGCTTCTCGATGAAGTCCCAAGCTTCGTCAATCGCCATGTCCATAAAGGTACCGGTGGAGAGTAGTTGGAGGTTGACCTGGGTGCTTCCGTCCAGTCCTTTGAAGTATATCTCCAATAACTCTAACTTTGAAATCCCATGATGTGGGCAATCCAAAAGTATGTCCTTGAACCGCTCCCATGACTTGGACAAGCTCTCCTTGTCCTTCATAATGAAATCGTTGATCTTCCCTCTCATTTCAGCTGTCTTTGAGGGGGGAAAAAATTTGGTCAAGAATTCCGTCGTCATCTCCTCCCATGTGCTGATCTTTCCTGGAGGAAGAGATTGATACCAAGTAAGAGCTCTATCTTTTAAAGAAAAGTAAAAAGGTCTTAGCTTGTAGTTGTTATTTTCAATCCTTGAGGGTCTCAAGGTCTCCATCAAGATCTCATAGTTTTGAAGATGTTGATGCGGTGATTCCTTCTCTAGCCCTCCGAATTGGCATTGGCGAATCATGGATAGAACTTGCGGTCGAAGTTCATAGTCATGGTCCGCTGGATCTCCTAGGTTAACTCCTGGACGCCTCAGTTGTTGATTGGGGTCCATCCTTTGACCTAGAGTTTGTGGGATTCCTGCAAGAAGAACACCTCGGACTGGCATCCGAGGTGGAAGTATCTCGGCCGGGGCGTCTGGTACTGGAACCTGCCTCGGTCGAGGGTCAGCAACTGGATCCTGCATCGGTCGAGGATCTGGGACTGGATCTTCCCTCGGTCGAAGTAGAATTTGGTCTCGTATGGCTGCCATATCTGCTTCGATTGCTTCAGTCCTGGTGCGAGTTTCTTCCTTCTCTCGCCTTAGTTCTTACCTGCTGAGGCGTAGCAGCTCTAGCGCCTCTTTCAACTTGGCCTCAAGATCGTGTTTGTCTTGGTGGGCCATCTTCGCTTCTCTTAAGCGTCGCTTGTATGTCTTTTCTGGTTCGGGATCGTAAGGAACGATTTCCTTCCCAGTGCGGGTTCTTCGCATAAACCTAAGAAAGAACCTGCAAAAGTCACTCAAGTAGAGTGGTTAGTAGACACGGGGGCAAGTGCCCCAAGAGGAAACCGTAACCGGCTCGGTCTAGACCAAGTCCCCGGCAACGGCGCCAAAAACTTGTTCACTCCAAACGGTGTGTGCAAGCTTTAAATTTATAACCCTAGACGTAAGCTTAAAACAAGGATGCGAACCCGCAGTGTACGGGTCAATCGTAGTAAAAAGCAAGGAATTCCAGGGGTCGATCACAGGGACTTAGTGAAACAAAGTCCAATTACGGTATGCTTATGTAAATACTAACCACAAGAGGTAATCAAAACAATCAAAGATGATATAGAAGTCAATAAAGGAAACATACAATTCTAGGGATTAAAGCATCTAGTTGTGGTTCCAACTCAAGATCTAAAGATAAGCGGACAAAGCTGAGGTTTTTGCATAGGGAAGGTGTTACTAAAGTGGAATAGATCACCCGGTAAGTCTCACTAATCCTAAACCGTAACTCCTATTACCGGGTAAGTCTCAAGGAATTAAGATAAAGAACTATAACCTCAGACTAACACACCATCTAAGGGATTAGAATCAACCTTTACCGGGTAAGTCTCAGGCTAACTCACAAAGATGGGATGAAAGCACACTCAAACCCCAATAAATGATAAACCTTTATTACCTACACTTATGATCTTAGGTAAACAAACTATGGAATTACCGGGTAAGTCTCATCCTAAGCTTGCATTGAACCAGGAAAGGTGTAATAAGAATAGGATTTGGCAAACTCTAACACTTAATGATAACACGATTTATGACTTAGATTTAGACACTCATTTAGATAGATTTTCCGCTCATTCATGCATGGTTTAGCATTAGTTCACGGCGTTTGCACTCAAATCACGTATTTTGTCGAGATAGACGTCTACTCGGACTTTTGCTTGCTTTGTAGGTATTTTGGGAGATTTAGGAGCCTAATCGATACATCCGAGGATCATTCCTCGAGATGACACACTTACGGACTCATTGGAATGCAAGCTAAGGGCTAAGGAGGACTCATGGAACCTTGCCAACACAAGCCATGCACCAAATCATGGCTTAACGATCCTAGAAGCAACCTCTGGAACAAACCACGGTCTGGACCAAGACCACGGCCGTGGACTTGCCCGTGATTCTTGCCAGGACCACATTGACAGCTGGCCACGATCTCTTCCATTGCTCTTGCATCTTAGTGGGTATTTAAAGGATTTTGCAGGCTGTAATTGGGGATCCTTCTCCTCTTTTTTGACCTACCTTTCTTCCCCAAAACACTTCTCCATTGTTGCCTCTCTTCCAAGCACCCATTAGGGGTGTTCTTGGAAGAGATTAGTGTAGATTCTCGTTTTAGAGTGAGATTAGATTGGATTCGAGTGAAGCTTCGATTGTTGTCAAGTTGGATTAGCTCTTGGAGCCTTATAAGGATTTGGTAATTTCTATTCTATGCTTTTAATGTCTTTTCTTTGGATTGTTCTTCATCATTTGACCATGACTTGCAAGCATGCTTTATTTGTGAAGATTGATCTTGAAATGAATGTTGTTGGCTAGATAGATTGCGATTCTAGGGTAAGGAAAGAAGGGTTATGGCTAGGACCATGATAGGATGAACTTAGATTTACCCTTGGATGACTCTTGTTGTTGAAATCCTAGTGTTTGTTGAGCTAATTCTATCCTAGGGTGACCTAGTGATGACATGAATTATGTACCATCATATTCATGCATATTGTAGAAGATTGTCTCAGTTTACCTTTCATTTAGAGAGATTTTGTGTGTTTTTTATGTTCTATTCAATCAATTGTCGGAAATAGAGGTCTACACGAGATTTTGATGAATTGTAGGTAAATGGAGCGGAATTGGAAGCAAAAATGGAGCAAGAAGCATCTAAGGATGTAAAGGAAGCTAAAGGAGTCTTAGAAGGATCACAAAGAGCTAAGGAATTGCAAAGGAGAAGCATAGAAGACGAACCGAAGGAAGAGCACTTTCTGTTGAAGAAAACCGTGCCAATATATATAAAAATCGGACGATTTTCATACCCTGAAATCGAACGGTTTTGCACCTAAATCGACTGGGTCGATTTTCTTCACGATTCGGCCAAATGGATAGACGACACAAAGCCCAATTATTTTGGGCTAGATGAGAGTTTTGCCAAACGACCCATCTGCAAGAAACTATAGAAGAGAACCCTACGAACGAAGACGGGGGGGCCGTATTGGAAAATCTTTACACGTTTTGGAGAAATCAACGATTCTTGGAGAGAGATTGAAGAGCTTTTGCCGGAAAGTCATTCTTGATCTTTGATTGTGAGATTTCTTTATTCCATTGCGTTGTTTGTGGTTTGTGAACACGAAATTGAGTTGTTTGAGAGATACATTGAACAGATTTGACGATTGTTTTACAGATTTGAAAGTTATTGAATTTTTCGTTCAAGATTTGGTTTCTTTGCGATATCTTCTTCAATAATTAATTTGATTTGATTTTGAAAATGGTTGGCTAAAAACCTTGTGATTCTGAGGAGAATAGTTGATGATTAAGGCTTAGATGATGATAGACTGAACTCAATTGAACATTAGGACCCTGAGAGTTTAGATTTAGTTTTGCGACAAACAGGAAAATCGGGCTGTTCTTGAGGAAAATCGGCCGATTTTTCCTATGAACAGGACGATTTATTCTTCTGACGAACTTTAATTGAATCAATCTTTAACCAAAACTAATCCTTTCCTAAATCCCAATCTTGATTAACCTTTTTATCCTCTAATTGAATGTATGAAGACACTTCAAACCTGATTCTACGTTTATTAGATTAAGATTTCAAGATTTGGGTAATAAAGAGACTCAATATCCTTTATTAAGATTTTTAATTGTGCTTGCTATTCTTTACTTTGGAGAGTCATATCCTGGAGTTTTAGATAGTTAGTTTGAACATAATTCTTGTCTTTAGATCTTTCTATATTGTAGCCTCAACAACCTTTATAGAGAGAACCTTTAGGTTAGTCATATAGGTTTCGGAACTTCACCGTACGAATCCTACCTTTGAACAATTAATCTTGGCAATATAAACTCTGTCCTATATCTATAGAAGTGTCTTGAATCGAAAGCCTAAATCGGATACTTGAATCCTTGGAATCATTTCTCTCTTTATTAAATCACAAAAGTTTTTATACTTTCGCTAGATAATTGAAATCGGAATTATTCTCACCAAATCCCTGAGTTCGACTCTGGAATTCTTACCTTTCTACAGCCGATCCGTACACTGCGGGTTCACTTTGCTTTTGAGTTCTAGATATAAATATTAAGACTTTGACGCACACCCTTTTGAGCGAACACCTAGTGTTAGCAACTAAGTGTTTAGAAGAGACTTACCCGGTGATTCTACTCTTAGATTTCAAAAGATGACAAACCTTAGGTAGTGGTGAGCCTCACAAGCCGCCATTGGACTAAGTGTGCTAGGATAGTTGTTTAGGACTTCCCTTTCCGAGACTTACCCGGTAAGGATAGGTTAGACCCCTAGGTAATAATCCGGTTTGTGTAGAATTCCTATCCTTAGGTTCTTAGAGACTTACCCGGTGATGAGACCTTAGGAATGGACTAGTGGACCATGAGACCTACCCGGTAATTGATCCCAATCTAGAAATGCTTAATCCCAACATATCATAGTTAATCCGAGAAATGAATAGAAAGCTTGAGTCTATGCCATAACCGGGACTTCCAAACTCTAGAATCCGCTTTGTTATTTCCATTCTCCTATCTTTTGTGTTAGTGTGTTTGTGTTGCTTGATTGTGTTCACATACTTGTGATCTTTGTTTGATCACCCAAAACCCTCCAAAAACATTGTGTCTTCCGTTTTCTTTATTCCTCATCTTATCTTAGTCTAGATTCACACTATCTTCGATCATTGAATGACTTAGTTTCACCTCAGTCCTTGTGTTCGACCTCGGAATACTTTCCTTTCTACAAAACGACCCGTACACTGCGGGTTTCGCTAGGTAGTTTAGGATTTTAGTTCGAGTTTATAAATGTAAAGCTTTTTGTGCTATTTCCTAGCGTATCAAGTTTTTGGCGCCGTTGCCGGGGACTAGGTTAAGATTAAGTCATTTGTTTTTGATTGTTTTTAGTGTTTATCTTTCTTGTTACTTTTGATCTTGTGTTGTTTTTGTCTTTGCCTTTTCATGTTTGCCATGGACGGATTGTACCTCCAAGACGACCTTGACAACATGGAGTATGAGGAGTGGATGAAAGGCCAAGATCTAGGATCTCTCCATGATGAGTTTGAGTATTGGGAGGAGTTCAATGTCTATCATGAGTCCCATGATCAAGCTCACATGATTACATTACCTCATGAGGAACATCACCATCAACTTCATGAAGATCGATTGGAATTAATGCTAGAGAAAATGTTGAGGAAGATGGATGATCTAGAAAGCAACCTTACTTCCATTTCTAGTTCCCACATGGAGCTTGAAGCGGAAGTATGTCATCAAGAGGAGGTTCACTATGAGGGGATCCAAGAATTGCCCGGTTCAACCATAGCCAATAGAAGCCTTGAGGAAGAGTTGAATGAAGCTCGAGAGCAATTATGGCTAAGGGAATTGGCCCTGAAGGAAGAAAGGAGATTGAATACCGAGAGAGAAGAACAAATGAGGAGGGAGATTGAGGAGATTAGGAATGCTCTTATGCTAGGAGATCCTACCATTCTTCAAGGTTCACCTCCATCTCCTTCACCTTTAGAGGAGTGCAATGAAGTATTCTCATCCCCGGACATCCTTGCCAGCAACCCCGGAACCATACATGAAGAGCTCACTTGGAACGGATGCAACAGAGTGAACTACGGCCGTGGAGGACAAACCACGCCCGTGGGAGCCAACAGAGAGAACCACGGCCGTGGAGTACAAACCACGCCCGTGGAAGGTTCTGTCCTGGACGATCCTAAGCTAATTTCAGCTCCTTCCGGTCCTTTCTTGCTTGCCCGGAGTACATACGAAGATTGGAGCCCCTTTCCTAAGGATTCTCCATTATTGAATGAAGAAAGCAAGTATGATGGATCCATGATGGTTATAAAGAACTTCAATGAAGGATTCTTTCCGAGAATCGGCTTTCCTCGGATCATAGAGGATGAGGATGACAAGCGCTTCACCGGAGTGACCGCGGAGTATAAATTGCCTAAGTATGGGGTGGCACCTATGGTTGCAACTCTATACTATCATCAAGGAAGCGGTGATGAAGGAGTCTACTACTCACCGGTGAAGAGAGAACTTAAGGCTTATTTGGGCATCAAGTGGCCCTTGAATGTCATCATGGATTCCGGGAAAAGATGGTTGCTTGGACTCCTCAAGCAAACCATGGTATTCGAGGTGGATTGACATATCCACGGAGTTTGGTCAAGCTAATGACCTAAAAGAAGTGCTTAATGGGAGGCAACCCATTGGTACAACTCTTTCCCTTTTCTCTTTTGCCTTTGTTTTTGCTTTTGTGTGTTTTTGTGTGTTGTGTGTTTGTGGTAGATTTTAGGTAATGAGGAAGCCTTGCAAGGCGAGTTGATAACGATGATTCCGTTTTCAAACATGGGTGGAGCGGACGTGAGGCTTGGACGGCTTGAGGTGTCTTGTTAGATGGAAGAGCTCCCATCTCACATATACCTTGGCGCGGGTCTCGACGCCGGAATGATTATGAAGAGCTCTCTACCATGCTTGATCGATCATCCATCACCACCACTCCACACGAGTTCATCCCAAATACCGAAGCAAACCATTTTACATTGTGAGAACCTTCTTTCACTCTCTTTACTTGAATACCACATTGGGGACAATGTGTTTCTAAGTATGGGGTGGGGTTTGCATGATACTTTGCATGACTAGCATCTAGAGTAGTTTCTTTTTAGTCACATGTTTTATTATATCTTGCATTGTACATACATATTTCGAAAATTCCAAAAAATCAGAAAATTTAAAAAATTTTGTGCTTTCTAGGCTTGGATATGACCCTAATGATGAACCTTGTCTTGTGGATTGGCTATGGATAGCCTTGTGTGTTTAATTGATGATGCATATGTGGACTTGAAATACTTATCTTGAATTCCATGAATGACTTGTGATTATGATGCTTACCTTGATTTAATTGAGGATTGAAAGTCGAAATTGCATGCTAGTTCTTGCACATCAATTAGGAGTGATTAAGGCAATTCATCTTCCTCTACTTCTCATCCTGATCATGATTGCTTGAGCACCTCAATTGAGATAAATTTGACCTCTTTTGACCCATCCGGGAATAGGAGCATGTTAGTGTGTTGATGTGTGTGAAAAGCAAGTGTGGGGTGAAGTTGTTGATGAAAAGAATGTCATAAATGAAGTACTGAAATTGTTGTGAAAGTGTAGCCAAAAATATAGGCTTGGGGACATCGGTTTAAATGACAAGTAACTCGGCACACTTCACATGATCGGGTGTTGGTGCCTTGCCAAAGTCAAATAAACCGATAGTCCTAACGAGCTTTGGTATGTGTGCCCGGTGTGGATGCACCTCAAAAAATAAGAAAAAGCCCGAGGATGGCTAATCACCAAGGTTTCGGCTTTTGTACACCAATGCCATTGTCTCAAAAATAAGTCAAAGAAAAAGAAAAAGAAAAAGAAAAGAAAGAAAAGAAAATAAAGAAAAATATGCACTTGGGGGAAGTTGATAAAAAAAATGTGAAGTTGTGGTTGTTTAGTTCCTTTCCCGGATTAGCATCACATAGCCTAGAAAATTACCACCTAATCACAACGTTTCTTGGCCTTCTATTTTACAAGTCCTTTTGACCTACTTGCATGTGTGTAAGACTAAGTGATTTAGATTGGATATACTCATGATCATCTTGACTTCTTCATCTTTACATTTCATTGCATGCTATCAAGTTAAGTGTAATTGTCTTTCCATGCTTTCATTTATTTGATACATAATTGCTTGTCCATTGCCATGAAACATGACTATGAAGGTGATCCGATATTAGAAGCACAACTCCAAAAAGATTTTGCCATTTTTCTGCATACATAAATCATGTTATCTCTTAGTCTATAGTTGGAAATTTGCTCGGGGACGAGCAAACCTTAAGTATGGGGTATTTTGATAACACGATTTATGACTTAGATTTAGACACTCATTTAGATATATTTTCCGCTCATTCATGCATGGTTTAGCATTAGTTCACGGCGTTTGCACTCAAATCACGTATTTTGTCGAGATAGACGTCTACTCGGACTTTTGCTTGCTTTGTAGGTATTTTGGGAGATTTAAGAGCCTAATCGATACATCCGAGGATCATTCCTCGAGATGACACACTTCCGGACTCATTGGAATGTAAGCTAAGGGCTAAGGAGGACTCATGGAACCTTGCCAACACAAGCCATGCACCAAATCATGGCTTAACGATCCTAGAAGCAACCTCTGGAACAAACCACGGTCTGGACCAAGACCACGGCCGTGGACTTGCCCGTGATTCTTGCCAGGACCACATTGACAGCTGGCCACGATCTCTTCCATTGCTCTTGCATCTTAGTGGGTATTTAAAGGATTTTGCAGGCTGTAATTGGGGATCCTTCTCCTCTCTTTTGACCTACCTTTCTTCCCCAAAACACTTCTCCATTGTTGCCTCTCTTCCAAGCACCCATTAGGGGTGTTCTTGGAAGAGATTAGTGTAGATTCTCGTTTTAGAGTGAGATTAGATTGGATTCGAGTGAAGCTTCGATTGTTGTCAAGTTGGATTAGCTCTTGGAGCCTTGTAAGGATTTGGTAATTTCTATTCTATGCTTTTAATGTCTTTTCTTTGGATTGTTCTTCATCATTTGACCATGACTTGCAAGCATGCTTTATTTGTGAAGATTGATCTTGAAATGAATGTTGTTGGCTAGATAGATTGCGATTCTAGGGTAAGGAAAGAAGGGTTATGGCTAGGACCATGATAGGATGAACTTAGATTTACCCTTGGATGACTCTTGTTGTTGAAATCCTAGTGTTTGTTGAGCTAATTCTATCCTAGGGTGACCTAGTGTTAGCAACTAAGTGTTTAGATAAGACTTACCCGGTGATTCTACTCTTAGATTTCAAAAGATGACAAACCTTAGGTAGTGGTGAGCCTCACAAGCCGCCATTGGACTAAGTGTGCTAGGATAGTTGTTTAGGACTTCCCTTTCCGAGACTTACCCGGTAAGGATAGGTTAGACCCCTATGTAACAATCCGGTTTGTGTAGAATTCCTATCCTTAGGTCCTTAGAGACTTACCCGGTGATGAGACCTTAGGAATGGACTAGTGGACCGTGAGACCTACCCGGTAATTGATCCCAATCTAGAAATGCTTAATCCCAACATAACATAGTTAATCCGAGAAATGAATAGAAAGCTTGAGTCTATGCCATAACCGGGACTTCCAAACTCTAGAATCCGCTTTGTTATTTCCATTCTCCTATCTTTTGTGTTAGTGTGTTTGTGTTGCTTGATTGTGTTCACATACTTGTGATCTTTGTTTGATCACCCAAAACCCTCCAAAAACATTGTGTCTTCCGTTTTCTTTATTCCTCATCTTATCTTAGTCTAGATTCACACTATCTTCGATCATTGAATGACTTAGTTTCACCTCAGTCCTTGTGTTCGACCTCGGAATACTTTCCTTTCTACAAAACGACCCGTACACTGCGGGTTTTGCTAGGTAGTTTAGGATTTTAGTTCGAGTTTATAAATGTAAAGTTTTTTGTGCTATTTCCTAGCGTAACACTTAACTCTCAATTTAGGATCAGATAAGTCACCTCGATCAGCCAAATTCCACCCCGGCCGAGATGTTCATCGACTGAGCGAGATGCTTAGGTTAAGGTAAAGACTCGAACTTTCAGGGTCCTACTGGAATCTAAGATTATTCTATCATTGTTTTTCCCACAACCTTCAGCCAATCACTCTAGATTCACACAAGGAAATTAGCCACTCATCATCATGAAAGTATTAATCAAATATATGGGAAGAAGGTGAATATTTGAACAAGAAGAATTTAATGAAAAGACTTCAATAACTGAATCAAATATCACAACAAAAGCGTTCCTTGGATAAAAATCCAACAAGGCAAGACAACAAGGAAGGGAATCTAAGACACTCTTACAAAAACCCTTCAAAAGCTACAAAAGCTATAGACTTCAATCTTCCTTCAACCTTCAAAAAGGTTCTTCGAATCTCCCAACTGGAGTATAGCTGCTGCGTGTCTTTCGGTGTAAGCGGTGATAGCGAATGTATGCAGGATAAGCGGGATGTCGTATTTGTGGGAAATCCGACCCTTTTTATAGGAAAATTACTCTCCAAAGATAAGATATCTTAGAAAGATCTCTTTCCATAAAATAGGTAAAATATATGATCTAACAAATCTTCTTCCTTCCAGGAGCCAAGCCCAAAAATATAAGATCCTCTTTCCAAAGAAAAAAGATCTCAGCCAAGAATAAAATATTCTCGCCGCGTCCCAGGTGTTCGCCTCGGTCGAGTCGACTTCTCTGGATCACCTCGGTCGAGGTGAATCTGTGGTCAACCGAGGTGAGTCACAACTGAATGTGAAATCTCTCAAATCTGGTCCAAAGTGAATCTCTAATCCATGGCTATGCTTCCTGGATGGTTCTTTATGTTCTTGAATGTAGCTCCAATGACTCCACAGCTCCTTTTGCTCCTTTTTGATGCAAAACATGCCATTTTACCTACGATTACAACAAAACTAGGTGTAGACCTCGATTCCCGCAAAGGTAGATGAAATGGTGACATAATCTCATATTATACATACAAACATGCAGATTATCGAAGATAAAACGTCCAAACAAACCCTAAAATATGGACTATAATTCACGCTATCACTAGCCTCTCTTGTCTTCTACTTCTTCTTTGGTCCCCCCCCCCGACTACGCGGCCCTCCTAGGACGGGGTCGGTCCCTCTCATACACTTAAACTCGGTCTTGGTAATTTGCCAGCCAGTCAAAGCGGAAACCCGCAAGATAGGCGTGGGTGGACTCTCTCAACCTCTGTGAGAACAAGTACATGTGCTAGTCCATCGGAGGTGCGGTGGGACCCAGCAGTGCCAACTCCTCTCTAAACCTCCTTATCGCTCCACCATTGGGACGCCCTGGAACCCAACCTTTAAGAAACCATGCACTCTATCTCTCCTCAGTGATGCAAGGCAGAGTCTTACGAACAAGACTTAATAACTGATCAAACTTGGTAAATCTGCTCCGACCATCCTCTACCAGTATTGTGCCTGATCTCGGAACAAAGTCTGAATTAGCTCCACCCGTCGCTCCTCGGGGAAACGGATTGATTCTAACAAAGACTCCACATGTCCTATCCAGTGCTCCACCTCTAGCCTCACCTTCCCTTAGAAAGTGGGTACACGTAGCTGGTTGAAAGCCTTCAACCAAGATTCCGGTCTCGGTGATCTTTGCTCGTCTCGCCCTCTATCATTCTCAATAACTATCACTAGTGTAGTCCTCTCCGGTGCAGGTTTAACCTGGGTAACTCTCTGCGAGACCTCATCCAATCAAGCAGGTATTGGCGGCGTTGGGGGTGGTACTCCATTCCTATATGCCTCCTCAACTGCCGTAGGTACTCCCTGTACACATACACTCCTATCGACACTCGACCAGACTCGGCCGACGGTAAACTCCGTACTCTAGACCTAGCAACGGTCCCCTCCCTAACCTCAGGAATAACACTCTCAGAAAGCTCCTCAACAGGAGCATTAGTGGCTGGCAGATCCGAGCTGGCTGGCCGCAATGGGGGCACGTCCCCGACCACTTGCTATTGGAGGTCTACCTCCTCGTCGTCGACCTCGGATGGCAGGAGTCCTATCAGCAGTGTCACGTCCAACTGGAGGAAAAGGTGGACGACCTTCTCCCCGTCATGTAAATGTCCCTGACCTTGTGTGTGCCATCTGCACAAGATACATATCCTGTAATCAAGCCAAGATAACGTATACATAACTATCACATAAGTCCAAAACTATCATGCAAAGGTCAACTAATCTATACTGCTGAGATATGTGAAGGTGGTGGCGGTTCCCGTACTTCTATCCCAACCCTACTATGCGCATGAATTTTGAAAACAAAATCCTTTTAAAAACTCATACCCCTTTCGGGTTCTATTTTTAAAGATTCGACCTTTTAGAAGATTCCAATGTCATTGTTGTCATCCTAGAGCTCTGCTACTATATTATAACACCCCAAATCTCAAACTTGGGGCGCTACGGGTTAAGACCTCACAATGGGTCCCGACCCTAGCTTGACAACAATATTAATGGATCTTACAACAAGGCACAAACAATAAAAACTAAAATCCAATATTGAAATATGCAATGTCAAATAAATAAACAGACTCTCAGCCGAGGTACAAAAGTCATAACCAAAAACCACAAAGGAAACGGTCAGAGTCAGTTATAAGAGAAACACATAAAACCCCACACCAATCCTATCACGTACGGGTCCCCCGACTGACCACCTCCTTTGACTCACTCGGCAGCTACCCTATCCTGCAAGGCATCTAACAACACGGATACACAGTTAGCTAATTATAACATAGAGGAAAAAACCGAAACTCAATCACATATAAAGTAAGAGTTAAACACATATAATGCTATCATATAAGTCCTTTATTATTATCTTTATGATTTATAGTTGTGACACGAGAAGTCTTATACTCTCTCCTTCAATCCTTTATCCAGCAGGAGTGGTTCAGCGCACCTCCCCGTTTACACAATGGAGTGGTTCGGTACCCTCCCTGTATACCAAGTCTGGCCTAGTCGGGAAGCACCTTCCAGACTCCCTCGGGGGAACTCGACAAGTGGTTATATGAGAACAACAATATACCACAACACATAACCATACATCACTCAAGCATTCACCAATAAATCATAGAAGCTAAGTCCTAAGGTCTTACTTTAACAAAATACGCTCAGCTATCCACACAAACCCGATATGTAATCAACTCCTCAACGCTTGATATAAGTCAAGGAAAAGGTATAATAATCAATCCAGGTCAATATGAAACTACGTTCAAACAGTTTCCTACCTTACGCATAGCTCAACAAGATCAACAATTAACCAAACCGTAACCCACTACATAAGATTTTCTCTAGTTTTGATAGGCCACCTATCATCATGCTACAACATGATCAAAGGGATACATAGAAGGAAGAACAACATACCAAGAGAACACTCTTAAGCCACAGGAAAGACTTAAGAGTCTCACTAGAGAAAAACCGTGGCCGCGGAGGTGAAGAGGTGTGGGCGGAAAGATCCCAAAGGCCGCACCCACGGTAGACGAAAGGCGTGGGGGTGGTGAGGCGCGGTCCGGGGAAGGAAAGCGTGGTCGTGAGACTGGCGACTACGGTCTTTGTCGTCTCCTTCTTCGTGCAAGGCTCCTCTCTTATGCTCTTAGCACTTCATGTACTCCTTTGTAATCAAGTCAGGCACTAAGGTAGTCACTCTGTGTTGTAAGGAAAGGAAATGGGTAGAGCAACCTACCCTTGCTCTTAAATGGAGATCAATGGAGACAAATTGCTTATTCAGCAACCTTCAACGATGGTTCTTTCGTGTGGTCTTGCTGCAGTCCGTTTGAGATGAAAGATGTATACTTTGTTGATCGCGGAAATCAAGAGATACAAGTGAAGAGAGGAAGAAGAAGGAATCACTTTAAGGAAGGGGAAAAGGAATAGAGAACAAGACTTACGTGATTCTCCACAAGTTGTTAAGGTTTTTGAAGAGAGCGGCAGGCTATTGAATTAGTTTAAGAAGAGGAAGGTTTTAGGATTATAAAAGAGAGAACCGTAACCGATGACGGTTACAAAAATAGAAGAGATGCGACCCACTGTTTACCTACACCCGCGTGAAACAGTGGCCGCCCCGTGGGTCGGCGCACCCGCTGCCCACTGTGGCCGCCCCCACAGGTAATCTACCCGAAGGCAACCATAAAAGGCCTCTAAAGAACTGGGCGTTACAAATGAGAGATGTTTATATCCGGTAAGATCCATAAGAGGATTCTGGTAGGGAGACTGAGGGTTGATGGGAGATCTTCAAAAACGGGGAAGACGAGCGGATGATGAAATATAGGTTTTCCCAAAGTCGGTGCAACAACAAGTGGCAACAATAAAAACGAGTGGTGGCAACGGTCAACATGATTGGTACTCCGATGAAGGTGGAAGTGATATTTTTTATGAAAAACTTGTTCAAAGGTGAAGGGTTTCCTCTATTAGGATTGATGTTAACCTCATTAGAGGAAGGATGGATTTACTCTATATTTTGAATCGTAGAGAGGTTTTCTTTTTTTAGATTGTCCAAAGCATTTCTCCGCCTTCTCTTAAAACTTAATAAAATATTTGATTTTTTAGTGAAATTGCTAGTTATTCTCACCCATGATGCATTGCGTTATTTTGATTAATGTGTAATAATTTGTTTATTTTATACTTAATATGAATAATTTTTCCCTTTTCAAACAAAATAAAGTACAGGACCCGCCCGTCCGGCCCGAAGTCCAACTCAGGCGGGTGTGGACAAGACATCAAGCCCAAATTTCGAAATCGACCCGGAAAAAGGGGAGTTGCTTTTATGAAGTCTGGCCGGGTCCGATTTTGTTGTAGGTTAGAGGTGTCAATCCATCAGGTGGGTACGGGTCAAGGCAACTTCATTTTGGGTTACTTTGTGTTGCGTCAAATTTGTGTGTGATGTCATGTCGGGTTTACTCGGGTTGGGATAAGTGCACTTGACAATTGAAGTTTGAGTTCTCGGGCTATTTTGGGTCGCTTTAATCAGTTATCGGATTATTTTGGGTTGATTTGCTTACTCTTTCGGCTAGATTTCGGGTAGGATGATGCCAAAAATTCGATCGAGTCCGGATATATCATTTTGGTATAATGGGGTTTGAGTTATTTCTTGACGGGCTAATCTATATAACATACTAAAAGAGAACCCATTAAGGCCACATGTCAACCATTGAGGCATGCCCCCTAGGATTTTTTCCAATATATTTACAGATATGCCACAAGATATTTACAGATTTGCCATTTTTCTTTTATAAAATAAGTTTTAAAAAATATTAATAAACAATCAGCAATGACACATCACCTTTTAAATAACACATCACCTTTTAAATATGCCACGTAAGCATTTGTTTGACTTATTTACAAATTTGTTACATATACCTATTAAATATTTGAAATAAAAAATCATAAGATATTGATAACAAACAAGATCTTCAAAATTTTAACAAACAAAATTATGAAATGTTCTTCACATTTTTTAAACTCTGTTATTATAATTTTATAAAAATAATATAGCCCCATTTTAAAATTTTATTTTTCTTCTCCTTATTTTTAAATTTCGAAATGTAATTTTTTTAAGTTAATTATTGAACTTAATTTTTAATTTTGAATTTATATCATAGTTTATTTTATTATTTTTTTAATTTAATTTTGAAATTAAATTTTTTTTAATAAATATATATATTATACTAAAACAAACCTCATTTTATCCACAAGTCAATTTCTAAAGTCATCCCCAATAGCATTTTTTATTTGTTTACAGATTTGTCACTTGATAACAAAATTTATATTGATCAGATCAAAATAAATAAATTCATATATTATAATTCTACTTTGCTTAGAAAATATCACGCATATTCTAACTAGATTTACACATTTTTAAAATTTAAAACCTGAATTAAATTTTACACCTCTAGATTTATATAAGTAAGGATGTAGTTGCATTTTATTTCAAAAAATTATATTATCCATCTTGACATAATTTATTTTAGTTTATAAATCTTATCCAACAAAATTGTTATTGATACATCCCACATTTTACGAATTTTTTATCGTACATTTATAATTTTTTAATAGCTAAATATCATAATAAATTATTTTCACTTAATTTTTTATTCATAACAATATCAAAATTTTAATGTTAATGATAATCTATACAATTAGTTTGTTTCTTTCTTAATAAAAAATAGTTTATAGTTTATCCAGCAATCAAAATAGTTAAATTTTACCATCTTTTCACTTTTTAAAAGTTTATATGCTATTTTATAAATCTATTTAATCTTTTCTATATCATTTTTTATAATAAATAATTAAGTTTTAAAAGTTATATTGAGGTATAAATATAATACTCTAATATAATATTTTTGATATATTTTTAAGTATGTGCTTTCATTTTATAAAATTTTTTAAGTTAATCCTCACAACATGATGTTAGTCGTATTAGTTAATAAAAATGACTAAGTTTGGATGTAATGGTATTTCTTAATCTTATATTTTTTTTATAGATTAATATCCAATACATAATATATAAAATTAAAAATATAGTATTTTTTATTTAGACAAAACCCGCACAAGGTGCGGGCACTAAACTAGTTTGGATTATGAAGGGCTCAAATATACTATTTTTTGTTTCCGGTCAAACCCCTTTCTGTTTTGGCTAAATTTCAAATAGGGTGAATGTTTTGAGAGTCAATATCCACAAATCAGAAAAGTTTCAAAACATTCACCCTCTTATGGAGGTATTTTAACTCTATTTTCACTTTGAATCACCAAATGAAAATCATTTAATAAATTGGTATTTTTATAACTCAACTCATACGAATTATTTTTCTTAATAGTTGAAAAAATGAGAACTTATGGCTGAGATTAGCCGAATTTATTTTTACTATTATATATACTATTACTTAAATATATTTTTTAATGTCAAATTCCTTCTTAAATTACTCCAATAAAATATTGATAATAATAACATCCTACTAAGTAATAATACCTAGTAAGAGATATTATGTAAAAATTACCTAGATTGGATCCGTTTTGGTAACATACGATTACATACATGTGGATGAAAATGAAGAAAATTATTTAGATGAAAAATTAAGAAAATGAAATTGTTTAAGGCATGAATATAAAAGTAAGAAAAATGATCTAGGGTTTGATAAATGAATATGATTGTTTGTCAAATTATGAAAAATATGTGTTAAAATTTTTTGTAGATGAAGAGATGAAAAATGGAAGAAGGGTAAAATGAAATTTTAACCTCAATAATTCTTTTAATTTTTATAATCAAAGTTTAATAGGATTGCACAATAAATCTTTAACATATTTCTAGCCTTTGTAAAAATCAAATTACGAGAATTATTTCCTCCTCTTAATTCCTATAAACTCAATTAATTTCCTTAATTTGTTCATCCACTGAACCCATCTTATTCAATCCTATATAATAAATGAATAGTAATTTATACTTTTATTATAATATGTTTTCGATATTTGTAAATACATTTTATAATCCACAATAGAACTTCAACATGTTTGTAATGTTTGTATGATATTGCTACAATACCAATGACATGTCAAAAATACAACACTTCATTATTAAAATAATCACTGAAATTGCTATGGATGCCTTAGGAATTAGGACTTGCGACATAATTTATTAAAGAAGACAATATACTATTATCAATCAACAACGTAATTTCTTTAATGCACAATCTTCGATCAATATTTTACAAAACAATATTAACGAAATATATAAAATATTTAAGGGAGAATTTGACATACTAGACTTTTTTGAGTTTTTTTTAAGAAAATGGACCCCAAATTTTTTACCACTTTCATTTAATAGGAGGAAAAAATTTGGGCAATTTTGGTAACTAGACTTTTTTGAAAAACTATAGTAGTAACTAGACTTTTTAATGTTTCAATTAGGTAAATATACCCCAACCTTTTGTATTTATTCTCAAACTCTACACACTCTTCTCTCAAGGGGTATATTTACTAAATGCAAAACTAGAAAAAGCCTAGTAAACAAATTGTTTAAAAAAAATTATTAACCCTTATATTAGATAGAAAGAATAAATGATGTTTGTTATTTGTTATATAAGTATAATTTTTAATTACTGAATTTGTTTTCTTTTATTATTTTTCTTGCCTTTTTTTATTTTCTTTTTTATTTTCTGGACTAAATTTCTCATACCGGAATTTCTCATACCAGAATTTTCATACCAGAAGTTATCATACGAAAAGTTCATACCAGAATTTTTTTTTCATAACAGAATTTTTTTCATACTAGAACTTTTTCATACTAGAATTTTTTCATACCAGAAATTTCATACAAAAAGTTCATACTAGAAATTATCATACGAAAAGTTCATATCAGAATTTTGTCATACCAGAATTTTGTAATACCAGAATTTTGCCATACCAGAAATTGTCATACCAGATTTTCATACCATAAAATTACATACCTATAAAATTAAATACCATAACTACATACAGAGCTACATACTAGAATTAAATACCAGAAAATTTTTTATCCTTTTTTATTTTTTATAAATTTCTGGTATGATTTTATGATAGGAAATTAATTTATTCTAATTCAATAAACAGATAAAAGTGATGGATTTGGATCTTACATCTCCCAAATTCAGAATTAAAACCACTATCAATGCTCTAATTCAGAGATAAAAGTGATGGGTAGATCTAGTGTTATGGTTCTCTATAAAGGTGACGGCGTGAGATGACCACTACCCAACAACTCCTGGAGGTTGTCCTGCTCCATCTCTTAATCTCCAATATTGACAATCTCCAACCGCCTGCACCAAACAACAATAACTCTATCAGAACCATAGGATCAGTAACACAAAAATCAATTAACACTTACACCATGAATAACTCCTTTAGTAGTCACATCAAATGCCCCAAAATAACACAAATTGCATTAATCCAATCTATAATTCTCTGCCTATTTGCACTTTGATAATAGTCCATCTCACTATAAGTGTAACTGAGAGAATCCGAATACTCTCCTACTGCAAAATATGGTTCAATCACCTTCAAGTAATCCCTCACATACCCTCCCCAAAACCCGCGCACAAAATCAAGCCTCCACCCGTCATAGCCAACCTCATTCCTGCAACAAAACAATGCACTATTGTCCCAACTAACTCTGGATTAAAACAAAGCAAGAAATAAGCTAATCAACTAAATTAAGCCAGCACATCCATTCGATTATATCCCTCCTAACGAAATCTTGTGCATGATCAATGTTAGGTGCAATATGGAAATTATCTCCACTGCTCTTGTTGCCCCTGTCCTACAAGGCATTAATTAAAGGGTAATTTTGTGTAGTTTATACTTTATATGTTTGAAGAATCAACCTCACGCCCTTTTAAGTCTCCATATATATGGTAATAGAGATCACTTAGTATTAGACTTTTCAACTTTACACCCTCATTGTAACATAAACAAGAAGACAATAAAGCTGAAATCAAGACAATCAATGAAGGAAATTTCAGTGTATAACTTGTCGGTGACAAGTGAAGTCCCCAGATTTATCATCTTGAGAAAATGCAGATTGATTACAAAAAATGGTCGAACTCAAAAAGAAGATTTTAACATAAAAAGGTATCGAGCAGTGCAACCATTTTTGTTTAACATACCAGAGGAAATTAATTTCTTAATTTGTTATTATCTAGATCTAGATCCACCCGGATCCTTTAGCCGTCTTGTATGATCTGAAATACATACCTATGGAATGGAGTAGTAGCAATTTGAAGTGGATAGGATCGGAAATTCTTACCCGAGGAAGCCATTTCTGTTTCGTGTCTTCTGGTATGAATAATCCGCCACCTTGCAGCAAGACTGAGAGAACCTCGACGGCTGGTCTACTGCGTAGACGAAGGAGAAATCCCGGCGAGTGGTCTAATAGGAGAAAGAGGAAACCCTGGCGGCCGGTCTGTTGCGAAGACGAAGGAGGAAGCTCCGGTGGCCGGTCTGCAACGATTCCTTGGCTACTCCTGCGGAACTGCTAGCACGTGAGTGAGGAAGAAGGTAAGAGATATGTGGTCGGTCTGCAGCGATTCATTGGCGTACGAGAAGTTAAGGGAGAGAAGAAGGCGGCGTGCGAGTAGGCGAGGGAAGAGAAGATATGCCCTCTTCATCCAGCAGTCTCACGAGCCCTCCATTTCTCGGACTCTAGTAGTCTCACGAGCCCTAGATTATAGGGAAGCCAGATTTAGATCCATCTAGATCTAGATTTGTGGCGGTCGGTGGCGATTGGAGATGGCGTCGAGAGGGGATGTTGATACAATGGTTTCGAGTTTGAGAGAAAGATAGGAGAAAAGTGTGAGAAATGAAGAGATGCAATGGTTGCTATTTTGAGAGAAAGATGGGAGAAAAGTGTGAGAAATGAAGGATAAGGGAGACGACGTGTAACACCCCGAATTCTCAAAACTCGGGACATTACTGGTTAGAACCTCACAATGGGTCCCGACCTCAGTTTGACAACAATATTACTAGGATCTTGCAACAAGACACAAATAAGAAAAACCGAAATTCATAAAAATGTATTTTTTTAAAGGAATGAATGCAACAAGGTCTAGCAGTCTATAGTTCTTAAACAAAGGAAAAAGACCAATTGTCTTAACAAAAGGAAAGAACGACAAGATAACAACCCAAACCCCCACTCTAAGGAGTACGGAGACCCGGCTGACCACTACTTTCGGATCACTCAGCTACTGTTCTAAC
Source organism: Fagopyrum homotropicum (assembly GCA_033239125.1). Lineage (NCBI taxonomy): Eukaryota > Viridiplantae > Streptophyta > Magnoliopsida > Caryophyllales > Polygonaceae > Fagopyrum > Fagopyrum homotropicum. Next base: position 33,467,783 of record BSWB01000003.1, read on the forward strand.
CTGCGGTAAATCTAAAAACACAACAAAACAACCATTAACTAGTTATCTAAACATTAGGAGAATAATAATAGCACACACACACATAAAAATAATAAACACTCATCATGCTTTCAAACAATCCATTTATTATCTTCATTTAAGTCATTCACTCTAATGATACTTATTTTGTGACACGAGGGATTCCCAAACCTCGCCTCCGTCCCCGTGTACCCATCAGGAGTGGATCCGATGCATCTCACCGTGTACCTGTATGGTCTGGGTATAGAGAACCTCCCAGTCTCCTGGCAGAGCTGGGCAGTGATGTCACGGCCCGTTATACATACACTTGGGCCTTAACACATAATAACAACGGTCGTCCTAACAAGTTGTTATCATTATTATCACACACATTGCACACACACCACCATTATCATTCAACTAATATCCAGAAACTGTCTAAGTAAGTCGCAAGGACTTACCTGAATCAAACCACAACTCTCACAATCTCAACTCGGTCTGCAACCGTAAAAACTCAAACGCTTGCCATACAAGGCACGTGAATCAAAATACATCTCATAATCTTAGAAGTCTATAACTTCTAAGATGCACAAACTCATCAAGAGAAAATTACTAAAATGCCCTTTTAAGGTAAAATGACTATTTTACCCCCAGTTCCGAAACTCAATAAATCTATTCTTAACTCTTAATATTTTCTTTTAGGACTTGATTCCCTAATCTGGTTCTCAAGGTTAGTTTACCAAAGTTTATGAGGTTAAATGCCAAAAACTCGTCAAGAAAACAACATTAGTCCCTTTCCGGTTATTATTCTACTTTTATACCTATGTGTATAAGTATATATATACGTTACCCTTACTCATCTATGTATATACTTATGTATACACACTCTACCTATTCATATATATATATACTTGTCTCTCTTATCTCATACCTATATATACGTATATATGTACCTGGCATTGCTACGTATATATTTATTCATCTCTCAACTCTTACTTCTACATATACACACCTCTATGTATTGTATTCCTACATAAGCATGTTATATCTTCTGTTCAAACATGTATATACCTATATATACATTCAGTACCTCTAATCTTATATATACCTACATATTCTCAGCACTCTTTTACTTATATACTTCTATATACAACATACGACAGTACACCGAGGCGGGAGGTACTCACCCGTCCAACCTACTCGTCACACACTTGGAGAGGGACCGCAGCTCAGTTAAGTTCTACAGGTTAGCTGTCCCAGGGTTCGGAGCTGGCTCGTTTGCTCTCCACCGTTGCACTGCCCAAACAGTTTCTTCCGGATCCCGTTTCTGGGGTACAAAAATTCGTCTGCACGTTTAACAGGTCATCACAATATACCCTCATCATCTTGGTCCAAAGCTGAAGGAGGAGGGAGTACTTACCAACTGCAGCAGAGGAGGGCACTCGCTGCTGTGTCGATCGGCACCTCTGTAAGAACCCCATGTCGTCTCGGTGTTGCTGCTGTGTGAAACTTCGGTCAGGTATCCGGCTAGTATTACACGAAGACAGAGAGGGAGGAAGAGGGCAGAAGCGGATGGCTTACCCGATGGTCGACAAAGAAGGCTAAAGAGGTCCCTGCTGCGCTCGAATCAGATCTGGAACGTAAGCGGAGTAGTCCTTACGGCTCGGCGCTTTGAAGTGTTGCAGCCCGTCGCCGCTCTCGTCAATGGTGCTGTGAAGAATGTTGGAGAGCCACCGTTCCGGCCGTGCAGAGCACTGGAGACGCTGGTTGCAGGAGACGGCCAGGTCTAGGGCGGTGTTGGAGAGAGAGAGAGTCTACTGCAGAAGGGAGCACGATGGAGAGGGGAGCGTCGAATGTAGACGGAAGTCAAGGAACGTGGGCTGCAGAAGGAAGCGGTAAAAGATCTGTTGCGTGATTCCAGGAGCTGTTACGCTTGCAGATCGGATCTCCCTCCAGCTCAGCACAACATGACGTTGGAGCGGCTTCTTCACTGTTGGCTGACGCTTGCTAGGCTCATTGGGGTTTCTGTGTCACTACTGGGCCGACTCACAAGCAAAGGCAAGGAGAGGAGTGGGCTGAATGTGTAGCAAGGAGAGGAGTGGGCTGGAGACAACATGGGCCAAGGAAGGAAGCACAAGGAGAGATGGGCTGTCATGTGTTGTCTGGGCCTTGTCACAAGGTTGTCTGGGCTTCGTCATGGCCTCGTCTCAGCTTTGTCATGGTCTCGTCAAAAGACGTCGTAATGACTTAGATTATGGTTTGATAAAATTTCATCATTTTATGTGACTAAAAGAGTACATAAAATGATAGAATGAGTTCTAGTATAACCCAAGGTAGAACTAGTAAAGGTCAACGGTCGAAACCCGGTTTGACGCGGTATTAAACGGAAAAATTTTATTTTATTTTATTTTATTTTATTTTATTTTATTTTTATTTATTTTTATTTTTTTTATTTTTTTATTTTTGGATATTACATCAGTGCCCTCTTAAAATAAGTTTCGTCCCGAAACTTAGAATAATGTATCTAAACAACCAACTTTCTTTGTATAACTTGGTTTCATTAAATTCCGTTTTCTAACATGCAACTACTCAATCATCATAATCGAGCAAACATCAAAGAAACACAATCAATCAATAGCAAGGTAAGAATCATAGAAGTCAAACATAACAACATCCGAGTACTAACTCCTCGGTACAGAAGTAGCAATTAACTCCACAAAGAACCCAAGGTGACTACGCCTAATGCTATCCTCCGACTTTGAGTAGTCTCATCGGCTCCTCATCTAGGCCATTGGATCCTCCACCTCGATATATCCTTAGACCATAGATGTCTAGTATTGTTCTCTAGGACGGCTACTGGGGAGTCTACAAAATGATAATATGGCTCGACCATCCAATCTTCATGACTGATGACGTCTCTCGGGTCCGGTGTGTTCTCTCTCAACTTAAACATGTAGAACCCTGGGTGGACACCCTGTCATATGGTTAGGAGTGCTAGTCGATAGATGACTCCTCATTCCGATCTAAGATGTCCCCGATTGCCTTTCTAAACTCACTTTCAACTTTCTTGGTGATTTTACCAAAATAACTTATAAAAACGCTATTCTTTCTATTGAGCTCACTTGCTTTTGACCTTCCAGGAGTCCCCACTATAAATTCTGAAACAATGATCTTAGACATACCCTAGCACTTTACTAAGTGCCTACCGCTCTTTGTAAGACCATTCTCTTCGTCTTGTTTCTCTAATATGATTTAGTTGGACCGTCTCTCCATTGATGACATATCACTTGTCCCTGGTAAGCTGTCAACTTGCTATAACCTACAATCACACTCCATGTGGAGATTTTTCATATCGATCTATAGTTCCTTAACTGGAGGTCCTAGTTAACTTAGCATTGAGTTTCATGTTTTGTGGGTTATGGGCTCACCACGCTTCCGCTGCGCTACTCTGATCAATATGTTGCACCTATTAATCCTAATGATGTTCTTTGTGAGTACGGATGATTTACTTCCCTCCCTGTAACTTTCCTTTTTATAACAACAAGATCCTCTCACACCACCCGTCAGTCTACAGATGGTTCACTTGAGTAAAGAGAAGGCTTATGCTCTAGCCATGGGTATGGGTTGTCTAAAACCTCGGGATAACCGTCTATATCTGTCGAAACTATGGTCCTCGACCCCTGGAATTTCACAATCGGTCCAGATAACTCCTCGGTAAAATATCTCATCGGTCATGTCTCCTTTGAAGAATTGGGACGTGCGTCTTTAGAAATCCCGAGAATTCCTTATGTCTCAAAACTCAACTTACTACTCGTGCGGACTATTCAATGTAGTTATCTTTTCCCAATTCTTTTGACCTCCAAACTTAGGGTACATCACGTTAACCTACAAGTCATTACCTTGAATTATTTACAATCTTAACGTGGAGGTTTCTATTTGGTTCCAAATTCTCAAGGTGCGGTAATAAGTCTATAACGAGACCAGCATACCAACTACATGATGATCTCTCATGTTTGTCATGTGAACTCTTCTACTAGGTGACTCATATTATAATATTTTCCCTTCTCCGAATCAGCTCTAACTGTCAGTTGATCTTTACTTGCCATTCCATGTTGGAACTTCAGCTACGTTGTACTCTTGCATAGGTCCCATAAAGGCATCATCATTACACTTTACCAATCATCGTGTTATCGGATCGATCATTTGACTTTTATTAAACATTTACCAGTACCATTTACATTAGAGACATCAGATGTATATGGTTTTCTCAATAATCAAATTTCTCGACTCGCATTCATTATCTTGTTCTTATACTCACGTTGTTTTATCATCTTTAAATCCTTAACTCCTGTAGGCTTTCATAAATTCTCCTTTCATCGTCGAGAGAAAACTTCAAGGTATACCATTTGTATGCGGTTCCAAAACTACTCCTCCGTCCACCTATGACCGGTTATCCAGATTGGTTATTGGAATGCTACCATTTCTCTGGAAACTCTTATATAAACATCTTTTGGTAATCATCTTATTGGGGTGATATGGATCCTTATAATAGCCTTCAGTCATTAAACTTTACTCTTTCTAAGGTTTGTCCCAGCAAATATGTAAATTCCAACTACCATCTTATTGGGGTGATATGGATCCTTATAATAGCCCTTCAGTCATTCAACTTTACTCTTTCTAAGGTTTGTCCCAGCAAATATGTAAATTCCAACTACCATCGCCCCACAACTCGATAAGATATGTTACCATGGCATTAAATCATACTTCCTATGTTTGTGCCGCCTTTATGAAAGAGCGCTCTCAATCTTTAGGGCGTGAAATGTTAAGTACCCTCAGTATGGACTGACGTAGGATTTGGTCAAATCATTTGCTTCCTCTTACTCCTCTAGTTCTTCTTACACGAATTCGTCTATACTAACTGTGATCAGTAAAACTTTTCCTTAGCCAGTAAGTGAGCAACTTCTCCCAGAAATTCTCTTTATACCATTACTGATATAAGGGTCATTACCGACCGTCCAAATATTCTTCCTAAATTCTTAATTAGTGTCATTGTTTTGGACTTATTCAATGTGACTCTCAAGGGTTTTAGTACTCTGTGGTTATTCTTCTTATCTGTCAACCAATCATCACCGGTTAACCCGTACATGTAACTTCTAAGTTGTCATTAAGTAGGATGTAGTTGACCTTCTACAACATCATAGACTTACTTTCCTTCCATCTCTTTTGAGGCTTGATATACTTGGTGAAATACATCTCCTCCAATCTTTCTGTTTATACTTCTTTAGCTCCTCCTATCATCTACACTATTGTAAGATCGTTATACTCTTACGAGTCCAGTTGTATCATTCTTCTTTCATCAACAGACTTATCAATCCTTCTAGGATCGCTTGTAGGTACATCTCTGTGATTCTTTTACCCGAGTTATCGTCTATTTGCGGTTCTCTATTATGAACTTGCAGTGTTGTTAGCTTAAATCCCTTGGTGAATAAGAAGGTATTGGGGCCCTCAAGTTCACCAATACTCTTCTCACACACTCTTCTTCCTTGGGTGTTGCTTTGTAATGCCGCCTTTATAGAAGCCGATCATTGTTGTATCACGGTATGTGTCAAAATTCTTGTATGTTCTACGAGATCACTCCACTTCCATGTTGGTGGAATCTACCTTTCCCTTTCTGACCACGCATAAGCTCCCAAGTTGCAGCTCTTAATTTTTCCTATTTGGATGAATAATGTATCTCGTGTTGACTTCTATACTTATGATTGTCTCGGTTTCCCATCTTGATTGTGGCGGCAAGTAGCTTGTCAAGAGTGATCATATTCCGCTCTGCTTCTAGCCTCAAACTTTCACCTTCTGGTCCGTCGGTAAGCTTAGATTCAATGCCTCTTGTCTGGATCGCTACTATATTTCACCTTGACCTTCATGCCTATTTGTGTTCCTGAAGGCATCCCCTTTGTTTGTAACGTTACTTAACACCATCTTGGAAGAACCTATGGGTTGTCTCTTCCAATTTGTATACTTGCCGGTCATCCAACGCGTTGCCGGAACTACTCTCATGTATACTCTTCATTTGATCCTATTGAGTTGACTCGGGATTCCCTCCTGGTCATCGTAGTTGGTGTTGTCTTTTAGTCTTCACTTTTCCGTCTCGACGTTCATCGACAAGATTGAAGGGATTTTCCGCCGTTCGTCTACTTTAATGCACATAAGATTGTGCATACTAATCCTCACGTTGAAACCCTTCAAATGTACTTAGGTGTTTCAACTGAACGAGGATCTCATATTGTTATCTCCGTGAAGGGCATACTATAACTATAAATTCTACTAATCTTCGGTAAATGCTTATCTACATCACCCATCATTATAATCAAGCTAATAAGTCCAAAGAGAGTAACAACCTAAAGTCCATACTAAGCATACTGAGATCCGCGGTAGTAGTGGTGGTCAGCCATACTTTCTATCCCCAACCAGACTATGCATGCATTTGAAAACCAAAAGTCCTTTTTAAAACTCAGATCCCTTTTTGGGTTCTGCTTAAGTATTTATTCGGTCTTTCAGAAGATTTCAAGTGCCATTGTTGCCAACCTAGAGCTTTGATACCATGTTGTAACACCCGGAAATCTCGGAACTCGGGACATTACTGGTTAGAACCTCACAATGGGTCCCGACCTCAGTTTTACAACAATATTACTAGGATCTTGCAACAAGACAAAAAATAAGAAAAACCGAAATTCATAAAAATGTATTTTTGTAAAGGAATGAATGCAACAAGGTCTAGCAGTCTATAGTTCTTAAACAAAGGAAAAAGACCAACTGTCTTAACAAAAGGAAAGAACGATAAGATAACAACCCAAACCCCCACTCTAAGGAGTACGGAGACCCGGCTGACCACTACTTTCGGATCACTCAGCTGCTGTTCTAACCTGCGGTAAATCTAAAAACACAACAAAACAACCATTAACTAGTTATCTAAACATTAGGAGAATAATAATAGCACACACACACATAAAAATAATAAACACTCATCATGCTTTCAAACAATCCATTTATTATCTTCATTTAAGTCATTCACTCTAATGATACTTATTTTGTGACACGAGGGATTCCCAAACCTTGCCTCCATCCCCGTGTACCCATCAGGAGTGGATCCGATGCATATCACCGTGTACCTGTATGGTCTGGGTATAGAGAACCTCCCAGTCTCCTGGCAGAGTTGGGCAGTGATGTCACGGCCCGTTATACATACACTTGGGCCTTAACACATAATAACAACGGTCGTCCTAACAAGTTGTTATCATTATTATCACACACATTGCACACACACCACCATTATCATTCAACTAATATGCAGAAACTGGCTAAGTAAGTCGCAAGGACTTACCTGAATCAAACCACAACTCTCACAATCTCAACTCGGTCTACAACCGTAAAAACCCAAACGCCTGCCATATAAGGCACGTGAATCAAAATACATCCCATAATCTTAGAAGTCTATAACTTCTAAGATGCACAAACTCATCAAGAGAAAATTATTAAAATGCCCTTTTAAGGTAAAATGAGTCCAAAGAGAGTAACAACCTAGAGCCGTGACATCACTGCCCAGCTCGGTCAGCAACGACTTACCTGAATCACATCCAAAGAGAGTACCTGTATGGTCTGGGTATAGAGAACCTCCCAGTCTCCTGGCAGAGCTGGGCAGTGATGTCACGGCCCGTTATACATACACTTGGGCCTTAACACATAATAACAACGGTCGTCCTAACAAGTTGTTATCATTATTATCACACACATTGCACACACACCACCATTATCATTCAACTAATATCCAAAAACTGGCTAAGTAAGTCGCAAGGACTTACCTGAATCAAACCACAATTCTCACAATCTCAACTCGGTCTGCAACCGTAGAAACTCAAACGCCTGCCATACAAGGCACGTGAATCAAAATACATCCCATAATCTTAGAAGTCTATAACTTCTAAGATGCACAAACTAATCAAGAGAAAATTACTAAAATGCCCTTTTAAGGTAAAATGACTGTTTTACCCCCGGTTCCGAAACTCAATAAATCTATTCTTAACTCTTAATATTTTCTTTTAGGAATTGATTCTCTAATCTCGTTCTCAAGGTTAGTTTACCAAAGGTTATGAGGTTAAATCCCAAAAACTTGTCAAGAAAACAACATTAGTCCCTTTCCGGTTATTATTCTACTCTTATACCTATGTGTATTAGTATATATATACGTTACCCTTACTCATCTATGTATATACTTATGTATACACACTCTACCTATTCATATATATATACGTGCGTCTCTCATCTCATACCTATATATACGTATATATGTACCTGGCATTGCTACGTATATATTTATTCATCTCTCAACTCTTACTTCTACATATACACACCTCTATGTATTGTATTCCTACATAAGCATGTTATATCTTCTGTTCAAACATGTATATACCTATATATACATTCAGTACCTCTAATCTTATATATACCTACATATTCTCAGCACTCTTTTACTTATATACTTCTATATACAACATACGACAGTACACCGAGGCGGGAGGTACTCACCCGTCCAACCTACTCGTCACACACTTGGAGAGGGACCGCAGCTCGGTTCAGTTCTACAGGTTAGCTGTCCCAGGGTTCGGAGCTGGCTCGTTTGCTCTCCACCGTTGCACTGCCCAAACAGTTTCTTCCGGATCCCGTTTCTTGGGTACAAAAATTCATGTACACCTTCAACAAGTCATCACAATATACCCTCTTTATCTGGATCCTAAGCTGAAGGAGGAGGGAGTACTTACCAACTGCAGCAGAGGAGGGCACTCGCTGCTGTGTCGATCGGCACCTCTGTAAGCACCACACGTCGTCTCGGTGCTGCTGCTGTGTGAAACTTTGGTCAGGTATCCGGCTAGTATTACACGAAGACAGAGAGGGAGGAAGAGGGCAGAAGCGGATGGATTACCCGATGGTCGACAAAGACGGCTAAAGAGGTCCCTGCTGCGCTCGAATCAGATCAGGAACGTAAGCGGAGTAGTCCTTACAGCTCGGCGGTTTAAAGTGTTGCAGCCCGTCGCCGCTCTCGTCAATGGTGTTGTGCAAAATGTTGGAGAGCCACCGTTCCGGCCGTGCAGAGCACTGGAGATGCTGGTTGCAGGAGACGGCCTAGTAAAGGGTGGTGCTGGAGAGATTGGTCGAGAAAGAGAGTCTACTGCGGAAGGGAGCACGATGGAGAGGGGAGCGTCGAATGTAGACGGAAGTCAAGGAACGTGGGCTGCAGAAGGAAGCGGTAAAAGATCTGTTGCGTGATTCCAAGAGCTGTTACGCTTGCAGATCGGATCTCCCTCCAACTCAGCATAACATGACGTTGGAGCGGCTTCTTCACTGCTGGCTGACGCTTGCTGGGCTCATTGGGGTTTTTGTCTCACTACTGGGCTGACTCACAAGCAAGGGCAAGGAGAGGAGTGGGCTGAATGTGTAGCAAGGAGAGGAGTGGGCTGGAGACAACATGGGCCAAGGAAGGAAGCACAAGGAGAGATGGGCTGTCATGTGTTGTCTGGGCCTTGTCACAAGGTTGTCTGGGCTTCGTCATGGCCTCGTCTCAGCTTTGCCGTGGTCTCGTCAAAAGACGTCGTAATGACTTAGATTATGGTTTGATAAAATTTCATCATTTTATGTGACTAAAAGAGTACATAAAATGATAGAATGAGTTCTAGTATAACCCAAGGTAGAACTCGTAAAGGTCAACGGTCGAAAACCGGTTTGACGCGGTATTAAACGGAAATATTTTATTTTATTTTATTTTTATTTTTATTTTTATTTTTATTTTTAATTTTAATTTTTTTTTTGGATATTACACGACATTCGAGTTTGAGAGAAGAATTAAGGGTTAGGTTTTTACGTTAAAAAGTAATATAGGGTTACATTTACTTAATAAAAACCATAATAGCCTAGTTACTATTTGACATTCTAAAAAGGCCTAGTTTCCAAATTAGCCCAATATTTAAAGAATAAAATCATGACTAAATATTTAACATTTTTAAAGTCTAATTTTTAACCCATTAATTAAAAACACTTGTAATTGACTTAATAATAAAATAAAATTAGACAACCAAACTATATAATAAAGTAATCATTATTTTTGGGGGATATTAAGGGCACGGCGCTCGATGTCGTATACGCACCACGTAGACGCGATGCGTGACCGTGAAGGTCACACATCGCGTCTACGTGGATTTATGACCGTTGAGATTCGAACGTTGTAATCCGAACGTTGTAATTCAAACGTTGTAAAAGTGACCATTGTAATTTAAACGTTATTGATTTCATTTGGTTATATAAAGATAGTGATAGATGAGGTGAAAAATGCTCACAACATCTTCGAAAAAACAACACAACATTTTCTGGAGAACGGCTGCGAGAATGTCAACACACGAGGATGATGAAGTGATGATTCCGTTCGACGATACAAAATTTAGTGATCCAGACGAGTTTCTTCGGCATTTCGAGGTAAGTACTTTATAACCGAAAATATAGAAAAACTAGAATTGTTGTATATAATGTATTTTTAAGTTAGATATAGTTGCAATTAATGTTAGAAACATTTATTATAATTCGTGTTTTTATTATTTGAAAATTAGTAAACCGAAAACTAGAAATTTTGTAGTTTTTTGTTTCTATGTGAACTAGGATCTTCCGAATTATTCTCGTGACGAAGGGAGTGATTATTCGCGAATGTTTGAAATTCGCGGTTTTTTCCATGATCGCGAGACGATGGTGGATTGGGCTCGATTCATGGGAGGAACCATGAACATGGTGTTGGTTACTAGTAGGTCGTGGAGAAATTCTTGGGGGTTCGTTACGTTTCGTTTGACATGCGAACGTTTTGGAGCCCCTCGTAAGAAGAAAGATGTGGATCCTGATACCGAGTCATCTTCTAGCCGAGCTCAGAAATCGAAGAAGGACGGATGTTGTTTTGAGCTTGAGGGCGTACAAAGCGAGGCTGAGAAGTGGACGTTGCATGTTATAAATGGAGTGCACAATCATACACTTCCCGAGTAGTTGAAGGGACACACATATGCTGGGAGATTGACGGAGAAACAATTTCGGAAGGTTGGACGTGAGCTTGAGTCGGGTTTCAAGCCGAGAAATATATTGAAGTCAATAAAGTTAGATGATCCATACAACGTCAGGACAATCGAACAAATATACAATGCTGGAATGAAGATTAGGAAGCTACAAGCCGAAGGACAGAGTCCTCTCCAACAAGCACGACATATTTTAGAGGAGCGTCGTTATTACGTAAATGTGAGAAGATGCTCGGAATCGGAAGAAATTTCAGATTTTGTCATCATGCATCCGGATTCAAGACATCTCCTCAACCTATTTCCTTATGTCATCATAATGGACACGACGTACAAGACGAACGAGTAAGTTTTAATATACATATTATTATGATTTTTAATTTTTCATGTACTTTTAGTTTAATATAAATGTAAACTCATAATATATCCTATATAGGTACAAGATGCCGTTGTTAGAGATTGTCGGTATCACTAGCACGAGGTTGACGTTTGCAATAGCATTTGTTTTCATGGCCAAGGAAAACACCAATCATTACGAGTGGGCATTACAGAGACTCCGACATGTGTGCGGAAATGTTACACCGGGGGTGATTGTGACGGACAGAGAGCTAGGACTCATAAGTGCCCTCGGTGTTGTTTTTCCGGATGTGAAGCACATGATTTGCACCTTTCATATAAAGTGCAACATCCAACATAGATCTTGGGCGGTGAATCGGTCAAAGGAATTACAAGTTGTTTTTGCATCACACTACCATGCTCTTATTGAATCTAGATCTCCTGAGAGTTACGAGCGGCGTTTGGGTGAAATGAAATTGGCAAGCGTATCCGAGGTTGATGGAGTATTTGGAAACTACATGGCTAATCCCCTAAAAGGAAGCAATTGTTCGATATTGATGCGACTTGCATCTACACTTTGGCACGAGGACAACGAATGCGTAAGAACTTATTTATATATTGTTTGCAATTGTTTTCTAATGTTTGTCTTGTAGATTAATTTATTGAATTGATATTGGTTGTTAGGTGTGAGTCCGCACACTCATTGTTGAAGGGTACATTGCGTTCTACCGTTCAAGGATTTCAGTTGGTGATGGAGAACATTGACTTGATGGTAAATGATCAGATTGATAAGATTCAAGCGTCAATAGAAATGTCACGTGAGAGGATGTTGTTGGCTGTGCGTGTGCCTATATTTGATTTGCTCCAAAACAAAGTAAGCAACGAGTGCTTCTTGGAGTTGTTGGGGATCTACGAGAAGGCAAAGCAAATTAGGAGCTTGACAACATGTAAGGATTCATATTGGAGGGAAGCTCATGGGTTGCCTTGTACGCACGAGTTCTATATTGCTATTAGGCATCGGGAGCCAATACGTTTGGATCAGATTCATGTTCGCCACTTAGCGTGCGTGCAAATAAGCTTTAATTATAAAACTAGAAATCAAGCAAGCGAACCCGCAGTGTACAGATCGATATAGTTAAGCAAGAATTCGAGAGTATCGAACACAGGGATTTGGGGGGTTAAATCCAATAATAGATTATCAAGCAAGTAAATTTATGAAGCTTTTCAAATTATTGGGAAAACAACAATCCTAAAGATCCAGGAATCCAGCTGTGGCAATCGATTCAAGATATACTAAAGATATAAGGATAGAGTTGAGGTTTGCAAAGGTATGCGAATGTAAGGTGATCATACGATGAAGTTCCAAAAACCTTATATGACCCACCTAGAAGACACTCTCTATAAAGGTTGTTGAGGCTTCAGTATAGAAAAGATCTAAAGGTAAGAATTAACGTCAAATACCCAAACTTGTAATCCAAGGATCAAGACTAACTAAACCGATTAAGGTTGTGACACTCACAATCGAGGTAGAGGTTGTTGAGGCTTCACTACCACCTAGAAAAGGCAAGCCAAGACTAAGTTAAGGCAAATCTTTAACTTTGGATTAAAGTAAAAGCAAGTTTGTAAACTGACACAAAATTACGGGTAGTTCTTGAGTTCCACGGCCATGGAAGCTCAAGAACAGACCGTGGATTAGGTTCGTCGGCGATTCTCTCTAACTCTCAGGGTCTAATCTGTTTACGATCGATCTATCATCATCTAAGCCACAACTATCAACCCTTCACCTTAGAATTGCTAAAGGGTTTTAGCCAACAACAGTCATATTGATATCAATTTCAAGAATTAAAAGATTGAAAGGTGAAAACTTCCGAAAACCTTTAATAACCTTCAAACTAATCTCAAATCCACAATTCAAGAACAATAATGCAATAGTTTTGGAATAACACAAACAATCACAAATCTTAGATAAGGACGAAGAACGGGATGTCAATCCGTCTTCTATTCAAACCTAAGTATGAAGCGTAATCTCCTTGCGAACAATCTTCCGAATCTTCAACTCTTCCGTCAATCCGGAAATCTCAATAGCAAAGCACAAATCTCTCAATCACAATCTCCGCCAAAATGCGAAATTAGGGCAAATCCAAGTATAAGCGAAAGTGCCTCTAAGCGTAAGAGAAGGTGAGCCTAAGCAGAGGTGACGGAATCTCTCTTCTTCCGTTCTTTTATAGTGCAAGATAAAATATTGGCCCGACCCAATTGCGTAGAAGATCGTGGCTTCAAAGTGTGCGTAAAAGATCGCCAAGATCACGGTCGTGGAAGGGTTCCACGACCGTAATTTAGAGCGTGGAAATTTGTCACGGTTTGACACAACCCTCCATGGCCGTAGAAGTTGCTGGAATGAACCACGCCTCTCTTGCCAAGGTTCCACGGCCGTGGACTTGAACGTGGAATGTAGTACGGCCGTATTTTAGAGTGTGGTTTAGGGGTAAACCGTAATTCTTCCTTTCCTCGTGCTATTCTTCAAGTTAGCATCATACTTAGCTCCTAGAGATGTCCTCAATCCTTGGATATGCTCAATCAAACTCCATCCTCGCTCAATCCGTTCGGAAATAGCTCTTAATTGCCTACAACCAACATAAAGCTTGTGTAGATCTCTATTTCGACATTATCGACAAACTAGCTCACAATTGCATCAATGCTTAATAAATGACTATCAATATGGATGAAATACACTTAGAAAACGTGCCTAAAATATCACAATATTTCATGCTAACAAATAACCCCATACTTGCCACTTGCTTGTCCCTAAGCAAGGTCTTTCAAAAAGCTTTTAAAGCACAACTTAGGATGAAATATGTGTACCTTCTCAAAGCAAAACTTCTTTTGGATGAATGTGTATTCTAATCAATAGATCATTCTCAAATCTTGCTTCATTCGTTTATAAGACTTTCATACACTTAATCAAAGAGTAAAGAGTAAAGAAAAGCTCATGAATTAATCAAACTTCCATGTAAACATCATAACCTTCAAACATTATCAAAATCAATCAAAAGAAACTTCAATTTAGATCACCAAGTCATATAACATTCTTTTGATCTTAAGGACTTTCAAACAAGGTCTAGAATGTGGAAAGGGAAGGAAAACTTTAAGGAATGTGGTGCATGAATCCGGGAAAGTGGACAACTACTCTTTTCTTCTTCTCTTGCGGTTCCCGCAACACTCTCAACTTAGAGCTTCACTCTCTTCTTTTCATTTTTGGACTTTACTTTTGGAGTTATGGATAGAGGTGCACAAAAACCGAAGCCTAGGAGATTGGCGTTTCTCAATTTTTATGAGATGCCTCAAACCCTTAGCACACATACCATAATCCGCTAGGAATATCGCTCAATCCGACTTTGGCAAGACACAAACACCCGGCTATGTGAATGGTGCCGAGTTACTCATCATCATGATTGACTTCCCCAAACCTATAATTTCTTTCTATTCTTTTGAATGCAAAATATTGCTTTCATGGCCCTCCCACATCAAACATGCCTTTTTCATTCAACTCCTCCAAATTCCCGGATAGGTAAAGGAGGCCAATATTTCAATGAGGGGCTAAATGATCAAAGAAAGAAGAAAGAAAATCGAATTGCCTTAATCATCTCAAAAAGAAGCATAAGAACTTATTATGTGATTTCAACCTTGATTTCTCAACATGATTTAAATAACATTCATCACATTATGAAATTTGCAATTAGAAGTATAATCAACTCATTCAATTTCTTTTCAATTCACTATTCGTTTAAGCATGCAATTGTCATTAAAACTCAATTCACAAGTGGTGATTTTCATAGAAATCATCTCTATCTTTAGAAGCACAAAATTTTCAAAATTTTTCAATTTTTATGGGTTTTTCAAAATCTTTTTCATGCAATGCAATAATGAAACATGTAGCAATAAAATGAAACATGCAAGATAGTCTCAATAGAAGCAATCAAAGTGAGTAAGAGTTATTACAGACGATTAGTCACACCTCACCCCATACTTGGAACAAACATTGTCCCTAATGTTCAAAGAAAATAAAAAGAAGAAAAGAAAGAAAGAAAAAGAACTCACAAAATGGCGGTGGAGCGGCTAAAGCTGTCGGTCATCATCGTCATCACTGCGGTGGAGGTGGAAATGGAGAGCAACTAGGATCGTAGTACCGTCCGAACTGCTGGCGGTAGACGTCCCTCATCATATGGTCAAGATCGTCCATACGTGCGTCTCTAGTGTCAACGCGGATCTCCAATGCTCCAACCCTATCAGAAAGATCGGTGGCCCACTCCGGCAACTGCTCATACCAGCAGGCGGCTGGCTATACCACGCCGGTGCATCTGAAGGTGCTGGTGCAGGTGGCGGCTGTGTTGACTATGGTGGTGGAGCTCCGTACCACGCAGGAGGGGCCTCCATCCAAGTGGGCCTCTCGCTGACACTAGCACGGCGAGAAGATGATCCTGAAGCTCTAGCTGGGCGGGGAGAACGTCTAGGCATGTCAGTAGTTGCGTCCGGCTGATCCGGGAAAGTGCCAAAATCCTGCTCAGCTCCTCCTCCTCCTCCCTCATACTCATCTCTCATCTCCTCCTCCTCAACTACAGGTGGTGGTGGGACATATGGAGGGGCTGCAATCCTGTTCGCATACATAGCAGCGAACGTATCCTTCTAGTTATGGCGTCCAGCCATAATGGAATACTCTGGGAGCCACTCAATGCCTCTCCCCGTCCTGCTCTCCCATGGCATAGCAGCGTAAGGTGGACCTATATGGGTAGGGAAGATGAGGCCTCTAGTCATGAGGGCCTGAAGTCCTAGGGGTACAGTAGGAATGCGTGTGCAGGCGGAGAAATCTACCCCTAATATCCTTGCAAGGTGGGTGACTATCCCACCATATCCAATGTTGCCAGCCCTCTTATTCTTTAGCTTGCTCATGGTAGCAGCTAAGAGGGTGGCGCAGTTAGCAGGTCGTCCATATAACATGGAGTAGAGGAGAAAGAGCTCGTCCGTCTTGATCTTCTGAGGTGTCTCCGTCCTAGAGAAGAGACACTCAGAAAGTACCCGGTGAGCAATCTTCAAGGCTAAGTGATATATCAACTTAGCCTTAGTGTCAGCTGGCTGCCAGCGGTCCTCGCTGGCATAGATCATGGCGACCTCTTCCCAGAAATCCTGGGCGTGCACGCCACTAGGGAAACAACCATTGAAGGTCTCGTGGAACCTAAAGAAGACTCCGAACTCCCGGATGGAGAACTCATAGTTTCTTTCCATCAGACGGAAAGAAACTGTCCTATCAACATGGATGTGCTCAAAAGAAGCCACAACCTCTCTCGTGATCTCCTCAATGCGTCTTCTCGGATTGCCGAAAAGACGACAAGACCGGCTCTATCTAAGAGCCAAGTAAGGTCCCCTATGACATGTAGAGGAGCTAAATCCTCCAACAATAGGTACCTAGGTCCTATAACCGTCCTCCTATGGATCCTCTCTAAGGCATCGAGATGATCCTCGTGAATGGTGGGGACCCTAGGGCTAGGAGGTGATGGTGATGAAGGTGATGATGGAGGTGAAGGGGATGAAGGTGGTGGTGCTCTAGAGGAGGAAGAGGAAGAGGGGTTGCCCTTCCTCTTTTTACTCTTATCTTTGTCTTTGTTCTTATCCTTATTCCTCCCGGACACTCTCCTTACAAAATCCATTTTCTGGCAGAAACCACGGTCTGTTCTTGGTGTTCCACGGCCGTGGAAGTTACAGAGACCGTGGTTTGTGTCGACTTTTCTCAAAACTCAGCAATCAATCACCAAACTCAGCAGTCAATCAGTCCTAGACTCATTTCTTCCAATTCCAATCAGTTCTCCTACAAGTTCTATCAAAATTAAGGCCGAATCGACAAAGATAGAGAAGAGCGAAAAAAACCTAGGTTTTCGGATTTTAAAATCCGAATTCTGCTTTCCTTGGTGATTTGCCGCTCGAATCGTTGCTTGGATCTCGTTGGTGGTTGGATTTGCTTCAGTTTGGGTCGAGGAATCGTTAAAAACGATTAACGAACGGAGAATTAAGGTGAAGGGTGTGGAATCGGCGTTTTTGGGAGTAATTTGAGTTTTGTGTGTTGTGTTTTTGTGAAGAACGTGGTTGATATAGTGGCCGGCAAAATTTGTGAAAATCACGGTCTGTCAGGGGTTTCCACGGCCGTGGAAATGTACGGAACTATGGTTTTGGTGATTTTTCAAAGGCTTTTGGAAATTACGGTCACTGTAGCTGTCACGGCCGTGGTTTAGGCCGTGGAACTCTCTGTAATGCTCCAAAGTCCAAGTTTCGTCACTTTTCTTCAAAATTACTCTTCCCCTTTTCTTTTCCACTGTCCCTACATCTAAAAACACGAACATACTGGAAGGAATCGAAGGCAAAACAAAGCAAAAACGTCTAAACTAAGCTAATCTATGAATCAAAAACAAAAACGTAAATGCAATACCTTGGGTTGTCTCCCAAGAAGCGCTTTGTTTAAGGTCCGTAGCAAGAACAAATTTGCACTTATTCGAGTGCGGTAGGCGCGGACTCTTCAGCTTGGAGTTCCGGCGTATACTTCTTGAGTCGTTGACCGTTCACCTTAAAGCTTCCGCCCGCTTCACCCCATACTTCAACTGCACCATGGAGAAAAATACGTTTAATAAGAAAAGGTCCGGTCCAACGAGATTTAAGCTTACTTGGAAAGAGACGAAGCCTTGAATTGAAGAGGAGAACTTGATCTCCTTCTTTGAAGTCCTTTGGAATGATATGCTTATCATGCCAACGCTTTGCTCTTTCTTTGTAAATCTTAGCGTTTTCATAAGCGTTCAAGCGGAGTTCTTCAAGCTCATTAAGGTTCAAGAGACGCTTCTCTCCCGCTTCCTTCATGCTGAAATTCAACCACTTGATGGCCCAAAACGCCTTGTGCTCCAACTCTACCGGTAAGTGACAAGACTTCCCATACACAAGGTTGTATGGTGTGGTTCCTATGGGAGTCTTATACGCAGTCCGGTACGCCCACAATGCATCATCAAGCTTCAAGGACCAATCCTTTCTTGTCCTTGAAACCGTCTTCTCTAGGATTCCTTTGATCTCCCGGTTTGAGATCTCAACTTGTCCACTAGTTTGTGGATGATAAGGGGTGGCGATCTTGTGAGTAACCCCATACTTAGCTAGAAGAGCTTCAAAGCGCCGGGCAATGAAGTGAGAACCTCCATCACTAATGATAGTCCTTGGTGTCCCAAATCGTGGGAAGATGGTCTTGTTAAAGAACTTGACCACTACCATGGCATCATTGGTGGGAGAGGCAATTGCTTCCACCCATCTAGAAACGTAATCCACTGCCAAGAGTATGTATTGGTTTCCACAAGATGATGGGAACGGTCCCATAAAATTAACTCCCCAAACATCGAAAATCTCCACCTCTTGGATGTTATTGAGAGGCATCTCATTCCTCCTAGAGATATTTCCTGTTCTTTGACAAGCATCGCAGCAGGAAACAAAGGTTTGCACATCTCTAAATAAAGTAGGCCAAAAGAATCCAGATTGCAATACCTTAGCACTAGTCTTGTTCGAACTAGCGTGTCCTCCACATGGTAGTGAATGACAATGGCGGATGATACTTTACATCTCATCTTCCGGCACACATCGCCGAATAATGCCATCCGGACCTCTCTTAAAGAGGAGAGGTTCATTCCAAAAGTATTCCCGGACATCCTTAAAGAACTTCTTTCTTTGTGCGTAGGATAATCCGGGCGGTATCTCCTCACAAACCAAATAGTTAACAAAATCAGCAAACCATGGTTCGTTACCTTTGGAGATTACATCGATGCACTCCTCTATAATGTGTAAGTGTTCGTCCGGGAAGGAGTCATCTATAGGTAAGTGGTCGTCCTCTAAATGTGTTAGGAGACTCAAATGATCCACAACAGAATTTTCCGAACCCTTCTTGTCGCGGATCTCTAGATCGAATTCTTGTAGGAGAAGAATCCATCTAATTAGCCTTGACTTCGCATCCTTCTTTGCAAGGAGATACCGGATCGCAGCATGATCCGTGTACACAATCACCTTTGCACCTACAAGATAAGAGCGAAATTTATCAATAGCATAGACAATGGCTAAAAATTCCTTTTCCGTAGTGGCATAGTTGAGCTGCGCTTCATCTAGCGTCTTGCTAGCGTAGTATATGGCATGGGTTTGCCCTTCCTTTCTTTGTCCAAGAACAGCTCCTTTAGCTACGTCACTTGCGTCACACATAACCTCAAAGGGAAGATTCCAATCCGGAGGTTGGATAATAGGTGCTGAAATTAGAGCTTCCCGAATCATGTTAAACGCATCCAAGCATTCCTGCGAAAACTCAAAAACTGCATCCTTCATCAATAGATTAGTTAGCGGCTTTGATATTTTAGAGAAATCCTTAATGAAGCGTCTATAGAATCCAGCGTGTCCTAGGAAACTTCTTATCCCTTTCACCGAAGTTGGGGAGGAAGCTTCTCTATAGTCTTTATTTTCGCTTTATCCACCTCAATCCCTCTACTAGAGATTAAGTGTCCTAAAACAATTCCTTCCTTTACCGTAAATTGACACTTCTACCAATTAAGAACTAGGTTAGTGTCTTCACACCTTTGTAATACAAGAGAAAGGTTAGAAAGGCAATTGTCAAAAGAGGAACCGTATACGGAGAAGTCATCCATAAAGACCTCCATGATTTCCTCAATGTATTCGGAGAAGATGGCCATCATGCACCTTTGAAAGGTAGCTGGGGCGTTGCAAAGCCCGAACGGCATCCTCCTCTAGGCAAACGTACCCCATGGGCACGTAAATGTGGTCTTCTCTTGATCATCCGGGTGTATCGGAATCTGAAAGAAACCACTATATCCGTCAAGATAACAGAAATGAGAATGTTGCGCTAACCTTTCAAGCATTTGATCGATGAATGACAATGGGAAGTGATCTTTCCTCGTCGCATTGTTAAGCTTGCGGTAGTCTATGCACATTCGCCATCCCATTACGGTTCGAGTAGGAATGAGTTTGTTGTTTTTGTTGGTGATGACCGTCATTCCTCCCTTCTTCGGAACTACTTGAACCGGACTCACCCACTTGCTATCGGAGATAGGGTAAATGATGTTCGCCACTTAACGTGCGTGCAATCAAGCTTTAAATTTATAAAACTAGAATCAAGCAAGCGAACCCGCAGTGTACGGATCGATATAGTTAAGCAAGAATTCCAGAGTATCGAACACAGGGATTTGGGGGGTTAAATCCAGTTATAGATTATCAAGCAAGTAAATGTATGAAGCTTTTCAAATTATTGGGAAAACAACAATCCTAAAGATCCAAGAATCCAGTTGTGGCAATCGATTCAAGATATACTAAAGATATAAGGACAGAGTTGAGGTATGCAAAGGTATGCTAATGTAAGGTAATCGTACGGTGAAGTTCCAAGGACCTTATATGACTCACCTAAAAGACACTCTCTATAAAGGTTGTTGAGGCTTCAGTATAGAAAGGTTCTAAAGGTAAGAATTAACGTCAAATACGCAAACTTGTAATCCAAGGATCAAGACTAACTAAACCGATTAAGGTTGTGACACTCACAATCGAGGTAGAGGTTGTTGAGGCTTCACTACCACCTAGAAAAGGCAAGCCAAGACTAAGTTAAAGCAAATCTTTAAGTTTGGATTAAAGTAAAAGCAAGTTCGTAACTTAACACAAAATTACGGGTAGTTCTTGAGTTCCACGGCGGTGGAAGCTCAAGAACAGACCGTGGATTAGGTTTGTCGGCGATTCTCTCTAACTCTCAGGGTCCAATCTGTTTACGATCGATCTATCATCATCTAAGCCACAACTATCAACCCTTCACCCTAGAATTGTTAAGGGTTTTTAGCCAACAATAGTCATATTGATATCAAATTCAAGAATTAAAAGAATGAAAGATGAAAACTTCCGAAAACCTTCAATAACTTTCAAACTAATCTCAAAGTCACAGATTAAGAACAATATCGTCACTAGATTCGGAACAACACAAACAATGACAATCTTAGATAAGAAGGAAGAACGGGATGTCAATCCGTCTTCTAAATCAAACCTAAGCAAGAAGCGTAATCTTCTTGTGAACAATCTTCCGAATCTTCGATCTTCCGTCAATCCGGAAATCCCAATAACGAAGCGCAAATCTCTCAAACACAATTGCGTAGGAGATCGTGGCTTAAAGTGTGGCAAAAAAGATCGTCAAGATCACGGTCTTGGAAGGGTTCCACGGCCGTAATTTAGAGCGTGGAAATCAACACGGTTTGACACAACTCCTCCACGGCCGTAGAAGTTGCTGGAATGAACCACGCTTCCCTTGCCATGGTTCCACGTCCGTGGACTTGAACGTGGAAAGTAGTACGGCCGTATTTTAGAGCGTGGTTTAGGGCAAGAACGTGATTCTTCCTTAGTCTAGTGAATCCTTCAAGTTGGCACTCCCTTGGCTCCTAGGAATGTCCTCAATTCATGGACATGTTCAATCAAATCCATCCTTGCTCCATTCCGTTCGGAAATAGCTCTTAATTACCTATAATCAACATAAAGCTTGTGTAGATCTCTATATCGACATTATAGACAAACTAGCTCACAAATGCATCAATGCTCAATCAATGACTATCAATATGGATCAAATACACTTAGAAAACGTGCCTAAAATATCACAATATTTCATGCTAACAAATAACCCTATACTTTCCACTTGCTTGTCCCTAAGCAAGGTCTTTCAAAAGCTTTAAAACACAAGTTAGGATGAAATATGTGTACCTTCTCAAAGCAAAACTTCTTTTTGATGAATGTGCCTTCTAATCAATAGATGGTTCTCAAATCTTGCTTCAATCATTTATAAGACTTTCATACACTTAATCAAAGAGTAAAGAGTGAAGAAAACTCATGAATCAATCAAACTTCCATACAAACATCATAACCGTCAAACATTATCAAAATCAATCATAGGAAACTTCAATTTAGATCACCAAGTCATATAACATTCTTTTGATCTTAAGGACTTTCAAAGAAAAAGGTCTAGAATGTGGAAAGGGAAGGAAAACTTTAAGGAATGTGGTGCATGAATCCGGGAAAGTGGATAACTACTCTTTCTTCTTCTCTTGCGGTTTCCGCAGCACTTTCAACTTAGAGCTTCGCTCTCTTCTTTTCACTTTTCGACTTTACTTTTGGAGTTATGGATAGAGGTGCACAAAAACCGAAGCCTAGGAGATTGGCGTTTCTCAATTTTTATGAGATGCCTCTAACCCTTAGCGCACATACCATAATCCGCTAGGAATATCGCTCAATCCGACTTTGGCAAGACACAAACACCCGGCTATGTGAATGGTGCCGAGTTACTCATCGTCATGATTGACTTCCCCAAACCTATAATTTCTTTCTATTCCTTTGAATGCAAAGTATTGCTTTCATGGCCCTCCCACATCATACATGCCTTTTTCATTCAACTCCTCCAAATTTCCGGATAGGTAAAGGAGGTCAATATTTTAATGAGTGGCTAAGTGATCAAAGAAAGAAGAAAGAAAAATCGAATTGCCTTAATCATCTCAAAGAAGCATAAGAACTTATAGTGTGATTTCAACTTCAATTCCTCAACATGATTTAAGTAACATTCATCACATTATGAAACTTGCAAAAGAGGTATAATCAACTCATTCAATTTCTTTTCAATTCACTATTCGTTTAAGCATGCAATTGTCATCAAACTCAATTCACAAGTAGCGATTATCATAGAAATCCTCTCTATCTTTAGAAGCACAAAATTTTCAAAATTTTTCAATTTTTATGGGTTTTTCAAACTCTTTTTCATGCAATGCAATAATGAAACGTGCAACAATAAAATGAACATGCAAGATAGTCTCAAATAGAAGCAATCAAAGTGAGTAAGAGTTATTACAACTTTTAGTCACACCCCACCCCATACTTGGAACAAACATTGTCCCTAATGTTCAAATAGAAGAAAGAAAAGAAGAAAAGAAAGAAAGAAAAAGAAAGAAAAGAAAAAGAAACTCACAAAATGGCGGTGGAGCGGCTAAAACTGTCGGTCATGCAAATCATCACTGCGGTGGAGGCGGAGGCGGAAATGGAGAGAAACTAGGATCGTAGTACCGCCCGAACTGCTGGCGGTAGACATCTCTCATCATGTTATCGAGGTCGTCCATGCGTCCATCCCTAGCGTCGGCTCGGATCTCCAATGCTCCCACTCTATCAAAAAGGCTAGTAGCCCACTCTGGCATCTGCTCATACCATCCCGGAGCCTGGTTGTACCACCCCGGTGCATCTGACGGTGCTGGTGGCTGCTGTGCGGACCATGGAGGTGGAGCTCCGTACCATGCAGGAGGTGTCTCCATCCAAGTGGGTCTCTCGCTCACGCTGGCGCGGCGAGAAGATGAACCTGAAGCTCTGGCTGGACGTGGAGAACGTCTGGGCACATCAGAAGTAATGTCCGGCTGATCCGGAAACGTGCCAAACTCCTGTTCTACTCCTCCTCCTCCCTCATACTGATCTCTCATCTCTTCCTCCTCAACTACGGGTGGTGGGTGGACATATGGAGGAGCTGCAATCTTGTTCGCATGCATAGCTGCGAACGTCGCCTTCCAATTATGGCGTCCAGCCATAATGGAGTACTCCGGGATCCACTCAATGCCCCTCCCCGTCCTGCTCTCCCAAGGCATAGTTGCATAAGGTGGACCTCTATGGGTAGGGAAGATGAGACCTCTAGTCATGAAGGCCTGGAGTCCTAGGGGTACGGCGGGAATGCGTGTACATGAAGAAAAATCCACCCCTAACATCCTAGCAAGGTGGGTGACTATCCCACCATATCTAATGTTCCCCGCCCTCTTGTTCTTTAGCTTGCTCATGGTAGCAACTAAGAGGGTGGCGCAGTCAGCAGGGCGCCCATAGAGCATAGAGTACAACAGAAAGAGCTCATCCGTCTTGATCTTCTGAGGTGTCTCCGTCCTAGGGAAGAGACACTCAGAAAGAACACGGTGAGCAATCTTCAAGGCTAAGTGATACATCAACTTAGCCTTGGTATCAGCTGGTTGCCAGCGGTCCTCGCTGGGGTAAATCATAGCAACCTCCTCCCAAAAATCTTTGGCGTAAACGCCGCTAGGAAAACGACCATTGAAGGTCTCTTGGAACCCAAAGAAGGTTCCGAACTCCCGGATGGAGAAATCATAGTTCCTTTCCATCAACATGGCTGTGCTCAAAAGACGTCACAACCTCCCTCGTGATCTCCTCATAAGCGTCCTCTCGGATAGCCGAGAAGACGATAAGACCGGCTCTATCCAAGAGCCAAGTAAGGTCATCTACTATGCGAAGAGGAGCTAAATCCTCCAACAATAGGTACCTAGGTCCTATAATAGCCCTCTTGTGGATCCTCTCTAATGCATTGAGATGATCCTCGTGAATGGTAGGTACCCTAGGGCTAGGAGGTGCGGGTGATGAAGGTGATGATGGAGGTGAAGGGGAGAAAGGTGGTGGTGCTCTAGAGGATGAAGAGGAAGAGGGGTTACCCTTCCTCTTTTTGTTCTTATCCTTCTCATTTTTCTTCTCCTTAATCCTCCCAGAAACTCTCCTCACAAAATCCATTATTGTTCAAAACCACGGTCTGTTCTTGGTGTTCCACGGCCGTGGAATTGATAGAGACCGTGGTTCGTCTCGCTTTTTCTCAAAATTCAGCAAACAACACTCAAACTCAGTAATCAGGCAGCCCTAGTCTAATTCCTTCCAATTTCAATCAGTTCTCCTATAATTTCTAGCAAAAACGAACCCAAATTGACAAAGATAGAGAAGAGCGGAAAAAACCTAGGTTTCGGAATTTAAAATCCGAATTCTGCATTCCTTGGTGATTTGCCGCTCGATTCGTTGCTTGGATCTTGTTGGTGGTCGAATTTGCTTCAGTTTGGGTCGAAGAATCGTTGAAAATGATTAACGAACGGAGAATTGAGGTGAGGGGCGTGGAATCAGCGAAAATGGTCGTGGAATTGGGTTTTGTGAAGTGTTTTTGTGAAGAACGTGGTTTATATAGTGGCCGGCAAAATTTTTGAAAACCACGGTCTATCGGTGGGTTCAACGGCCGTGGAAATGTACGGAACCGTGGTTTTGGTGATTTTTCAAAGGCTTTTGGAAATTACGGTCATTGTAGTTGTCACGACCGTGGTTTAGGCCGTGGAACTCTCTGTAATTCTCCAAAGTCAGAGTTTCGTCACTTTTCTTCAAAATTACTCTTCCCCTTTCCTTTTCCATTGTTCCTACATCCAAAAACACGAACATACCGGAAGGAATCGAAGGCAAACAAAGCAAAAACGTCTAAACTAAGCTAAACTAAGAATTGAAAACAAAAAACGTAAATGCAATACCTTGGGTTGCCTCCCAAGAAGCGCTTTGTTTAAGGTCCGTAGCTAGACCAAGCTCGCACTTATTCGAGTGTGGTGGGCGCGAACTCTTCAGCTTGGAGTTCCGGCGTATACTTCTTGAGTCGTTGACCGTTCACCTTAAAGCTTCCGCCCGCTTCACCCCATACTTCAACTGCACCATGGGGGAAAATACGTTTGATTAGAAAAGGTCCGGTCCAAAGAGATTTAAGCTTACCTGTAAAGAGACGAAGCCTTGAATTGAAGAGGAGAACTTGATCTCCTTCTTTGAAGTCCTTTAGAATGATATGCTTATCATGCCAACGCTTTGCTCTCTCCTTATAAATCTTGGCGTTCTCATAAGCGTTCAAGCGGAGTTCTTCAAGCTCATTAAGGTTCAAGAGACGCTTCTCTCCCGCTTCCTTCATGCTGAAATTTAACCATTTGATAGCCCAAAACGCCTTGTGCTCCAACTCTACCGGTAAGTGACAAGACTTCCCATACACAAGGTTGTATGGTGTGGTTCCTATGGGAGTCTTGTACGCAGTCCGGTACGCCCATAATGCATCATCAAGCTTCAAGGACCAATCCTTCCTAGTCCTTGAAACCGTCTTCTCTAGGATTCCTTTGATCTCCCAATTTGAGATCTCAACTTGTCCACTAGTTTGTGGATGATAAGGGGTGGCGATCTTGTGAGTAACCCCATACTTAGCTAGAAGAGCTTCAAAGCACCGGGCAATGAAGTGAGAACCTCCATCACTAACGATAGTCCTTGGTGTCCCGAATCGTGGAAAGATGGTCTTGTTGAAGAACTTAACCACCACCATGGCATCATTGGTGGGAGAGGCAATAGCTTCCACCCATCTAGAAACATAATCCACCGCCAAGAGTATGTATTGGTTTCTACAAGATGACGGGAACGGTCCCATGAAGTCAACTCCCCAAACGTCGAAAATCTCCACCTCTTGGATGTTATTGAGAGGCATCTCATTCCTCCTAGAGATATTTCCTGTTCTTTGACAAGCATCGCAGCAGGAAACAAAGGATTGCACATCTCTAAATAAAGTAGGCCAAAAAAATCCAGATTGCAATACCTTAGCGCTAGTCTTGTTCGAACTAGCGTGTCCTCCACATGGTAGTGAATGACAATGGCGGATGACACTTTGCATCTCATCTTCCGGCACACATCGCCGAATGATGCCATCCGGACCTCTCTTAAAGAGGAGAGGTTCATTCCAAAAGTATTCCCGGACATCCTTAAAGAACTTCTTTCTTTGTGCGTAGGATAGTCCGGGTGGTATCTCCTGGCAAACCAAATAGTTAACAAAATCAGCAAACCATGGTTCGTTACCTTTGGAGATCACATCGATGCACTCCTCAATAATGTGTAGGTGTTCGTCCGGGAAGGAGTCATCTATAGGTAAGTGGTCGTCCTCTAGATGTGTTAGGCGACTCAAATGATCCGCAATAGAATTTTCCGAACCCTTCTTGTCGCGGATCTCTAGATGGAATTCTTGTAGGAGAAGAATCCATCTAATTAGCCTTGGCTTCGCATCCTTCTTTGCAAGGAGGTACCGGATCGCAGCATGATCCGTGTAGACAATCACCTTTGCACCTACAAGATAAGAGCGAAACTTGTCAATAGCATAAACAATGGCTAAAAATTCTTTTTCCGTAGTGGCGTAGTTGAGCTGCGCTTCATCTAGCGTCTTGCTAGCATAGTATATGGCATGGGTCCGCCCTTCCTTTCGTTGTCCAAGAACAGCTCCTATAGCTACGTCACTAGCATCACACATAACCTCAAAGGGAAGAGTCCAATCCGGAGGTTGGATAATAGGTGCGGAAATTAGAGTTTCCCGGATCATGTTAAACGCATCCAAGCATTCTTGTGAAAACTCAAAAACTGCATCCTTCATCAATAGATTAGTTAGCGGTTTTGATATTTTAGAGAAGTCTTTTATGAAGCGTCTATAAAATCCGGCATGTCCTAGAAAACTTCTTATCCCTTTCACCGAAGTTGGGGGAGGAAGCTTCTCTATAGTCTCTATTTTCGCCTTATCCACCTCTATCCCTCTACTAGAGATTAGGTGTCCTAATACAATTCCTTCCTTTACCATAAATTGACACTTCTCCCAATTAAGAACTAGGTTAGTGTCTTCACACCTTTGTAAAACAAGAGCAAGGTTAGAAAGGCAATTGTCAAAAGAGGAACCGTATACGAAGAAGTCATCCATGAAGACCTCCATGATTTCCTCAATGTATTCGGAGAAGATGGCCATCATGCACCTTTGAAAGGTGGCTGGGGCATTGCAAAGCCCGAACGGCATTCTCCTATAAGCGAACGTACCCCATGGGCACGTGAATGTGGTCTTCTCCTGATCATCCGGGTGTATCGGAATCTGAAAGAAACCACTATAACCGTCAAGATAGCAAAAGTGAAAATGTTGCGCTAACCTTTCAAGCATTGGATCGATGAAGGGTAGTGGGAAGTGATCCTTCCTCGTCGCGTTGTTAAGCTTGCGGTAGTCTATGCACATCCGCCATCCCGTTACGGTCCGGGTAGGAATGAGTTCGTTGTTCTTGTTGGTGATGACCGTCATTCCTCCCTTCTTCGGAACTACTTGAACCGGACTCACCCACTTACTATCAGAGATAGGATAGATGATACTTGCATCAAGAAGTTTAAGAATTTCCTTCTTGACAACCTCCTTCATGGTCGGATTCAACCGCCTTTGAGGTTGTCTTGAAGTCCTAAAGTCTTCCTCCATTAATATTTTATGCATGCATAGGGAGGGTTTGATTCCTACTAAGTCTTCTATAGTATAGCCTAAAGCTTTGCTATGTTTCCTAAGGACAACCATAAGCTTACTATGTTCATCTATGGTTAGATCGGAACTAACAATAACCGGATAAGTAGAGTTAGGTCCTAGAAAAGCGTACCTTAGATGAGTAGGAAGTGGCTTTAGTTCCATTGCTTTCGGAGCTTCCAATGGCTCTTGAGGAGCATCCGATGCCTCCTTAGAAGTGTCTAAGGTTGTAGAAGGTGTGGGAGAAGAATGAAAAGGAGTTGAAGAAGTGGCACAATCACCCTCTTCCACGGCCTGAATCACGGTTTCCCTGCATCCTCCACGGCCGTGGTTTAGGGCGTGGAAAGGAAATACGGTTGCTCTGTTTCCTCCACGACCGTGTAACCATCTGGAGTGAGCCACGCTTTGGTTTGTGAAATCCACGGCCGTGGAATATAGTGTATGGTCGTGGATTCTCACGTTTTGTGCCTCGTCGTGGAGTTTCTCAAACTCCTCTTCACATACTTCCTCTTGTGCTTCTAAGGCTTCAATTGCCTCATTGCACTCTTCTTCTTCCCCTACATTCGTTAGACTCATAGCAATAACCTTTTGCAAAGGATCTTTGAAGAGCATCGCACTTACCTCCTCTCTAGACAACCCCTCTTCATCTTGGATATTGAATATATCCTCATCAAAGATTAGCTCCTTCACTAGAGTGGAAAGAACGAACTCTACCTTCTCCTCTCCTATGTCAAAGGCGAGTCTAGCATTCTTGCAATCGACTATGCAGCCGGAAGTTGCGAGAAACGGTCTTCCGAGTATGATCGGGACCGGACTATCCGAGGGAATGTCAAGCACAACAAAATCAATGGGAACAAAGAATTTACCTAGCTTGACTGGGACGTCTTCTACAATACCGACGGGGCGAGTGATGGATCGATCCGCCATGTACAACTTCATCTTCACCGGTTTAGGGTCGCCTAAACCGATCTTCCTACATAATGCAAGTGGTATGATGCTCACACTTGCTCCCAAGTCACATAATGCATCATATGTGACATCTCCCACTCCTATGGGAATGCAAAATGACCCCGGATCCTTTAGCTTTGGGGGCATTTTCTCCTTCATGGTCTTGATGAGATCCGAAGAATCCGAACTCATCTTAACCTCTCCAAAATTCTCTAGCTTCCTCTTGTTGGAGAGGAGCTCCTTTAAGAACTTTCCATAAGCCGGCATACCTACAATAACATCAATGAAAGGTATATTAATATGCAGCTTGCTCATGAGTTCTATAAACTTACCAAATTGTTTATCTAGGCGTGCTCTCGCTCTAGATTGAGGGAATGGTAGGGGAGGTTTGTAAGCCGGAGGAGGAACGTAGACATCTTCCTTCTCCTTCCCCTTCTCCTTGTCTTTCTCAACGGGGACTTCAACAAACTTAGGTTGCGGATCGGTGGTAGTCACTCCGCTCCTAGTTGTGATTGCCATCACCCTTCCCTTAGGGTTGTCCTCCGTCTTTCCTGGAAGTTTACCTTGATTCCTAGGAACTTCCTCCGCATGGCTGAACATTTGGTTTTCTAAAACCTTTTGGGCTTTATCAACCTTAGAAATTTAATCATCAACCTTAATGATGCGGTTCTCCAAACCTTGAAGCTTTACCAAAATCGTTTCCAACATGGGATCGGGCTTCTCCTTCACCGAAGCGTTTCCTCCATTAGATGTTTTCCCCTGGCTTTTCAAAGGAGTAGAGGAAGAGGAAGGTGGAGTTAGTGAATTCGAATTGGAAGGATAAGAGTTACCGGAGTTTTGTTGATTGGAGCGCCAATTGTTGTTGTTTGAACCCCTATTGTTGTTCCAATTATTGTTCCGGTTGTTGTTATTGCCATTCCAATTATTCCGGTTGTTGTTCCGGTTATTGTTGTTGCGGTTTGTATTCTCACCACCATTGTTGTCGTTGCCCAAGTAGCCAACATCCTTTCCTTGTTGCTTTGGAAAGTTGGTCTTGATAGCCTCCTTCAACTCTTTGATTTCATTGTTGAGGGAGAAAATTTGATATTGAGCTTCATGTGTGAGCTTTGCTCCTTGCTCCACACGATTTCCCTCTACCTTCCGGTGAGAATACTTCTCTATGACCCTTGTTTGCTTCTCAATGAAGTCCCAAGCGTCATCTTCTCTCATGTCCATGAATGTACCACATGAGAGGGATTGGAGCTTGAATTGTGTCTCCACATCCAGCCCCTTATAGTATATCTCTAGCAATGCAAGCTTGGATATGCCATGATGAGGGCAATCCAAGAGCAAATCCTGAAACCTTTCCCAAGATTGAAACAAACTTTCGTTAGATCTCATGGAAAATGCATTAATCTTACCTCTAAGTTCCGCCGTTTTGGATGGCGGAAAGAACATAGTGAGGAACTCCGCGGAAAGGTCTTCCCATGTGTCTAGTTTCCCACTAGGAAGAGCTTGATACCAAGACAATGCTTTCCCCTTCAAGGAGAAGAAGAAAGGCTTGAGCTTATAGTTGTTGGTAGTCGCGTTCTTCGGTCTCATTGTCTCCATCATACACTCAAAGTTTTGCAAGTGTTGGTGTGGAGATTCAGCGCTTGTCCCGCCAAATTGGTTTTGGCGAACAAGAGTAATAACTTGAGGGTTGAAGCTAAACCCTTGTACATTATCAGCATCAAAGTTCACACCTAGACGGCGTGGTTGCTGCGTTGGATCCATTCTTTGGCCAAGAGTTCTTGGCTCCTCATCCACACGTTCGATCCTTGCATTCCTAGGTGGAATACGGCGATTAGCAGCTGCCCGTGGATGGAATGGATTCACATTGATCGTGGGATCAATTTACTCTAGCGGTGGCATGGAGGAGTCGCTATCCTCATTAGATGAGTTGGCTCTAACCGATCTTCCCGGTCTCCTCCTTTTCTTTTTCTCCTTGAGGTTGTTTATTTCAATCCTCATTTGGAACATCATATCAGTTAGATCGTCAACCTTCATTTGATGACGATCCGTTTCTTCTCTACGTGTCTTCTCACTCCATAGGAGTTGAGCTTCTTTCTCCGCTAGCTCCGATTGAAGATCACGTTCGTGTTCTTCAACCATTTTCTTTTCCTTTCGCTTTTGCCTTAAAGTTCTCTCAAGCTCTTGATCAAGAGGTAAGAGATCCTCGGTGTTCCTAGACCTGCGCATGCACTCAAAGAGATATCAAATAACAAGGGAGAAGCTCCTAAGCATGACAACCGATAACCGAATTCGGCCTAGACCAAATCCCCGACAACGGCACCAAAAACTTGTTCGCCACTTAACGTGCGTACAATCAAGCTTTAAATTTATAAAACTAGAATCAAGCAAGCGAACCCGAAGTGTACGGATCGATATAGTTAAGCAAGAATTCCAGAGTATCGAACATAGGGATTTGGGGGGTTAAATCCAGTTATAGATTATCAAGCAAGTAAATGTATGAAGCTTTTCAAATTATTAGGAAAACAACAATCCTAAAGATCCAGGAATCCAGTTGTGGCAATCGATTCAAGATATACTAAAGATATAAGGACAGAGTTGAGGTATGCAAAAGGTATGCTAATGTAAGGTAATCGTACGGTGAAGTTCCAAGGACCTTATATGACTCACCTAAAAGACACTCTCTATAAAGGTTGTTGAGGCTTCAGTATAGAAAGGTTCTAAAGGTAAGAATTAACGTCAAATACCCAAACTTGTAATCCAAGGATCAAGACTAACTAAACCGATTAAGGTTGTGACACTCACAATCGAGGTAGAGGTTGTTGAGGCTTCACTACCACCTAGAAAAGGCAAGCCAAGACTAAGTTAAAGCAAATCTTTAAGTTTGGATTAAAGTAAAAGCAAGTTCGTAACTTAACACAAAATTACGGGTAGTTCTTGAGTTCCACGGCGGTGGAAGCTCAAGAACAGACCGTGGATTAGGTTTGTCGGCGATTCTCTCTAACTCTCAGGGTCCAATCTGTTTACGATCGATCTATCATCATCTAAGCCACAACTATCAACCCTTCACCCTAGAATTGTTAAGGGTTTTTAGCCAACAATAGTCATATTGATATCAAATTCAAGAATTAAAAGAATGAAAGATGAAAACTTCCGAAAACCTTCAATAACTTTCAAACTAATCTCAAAGTCACAGATTAAGAACAATATCGTCACTAGATTCAGAACAACACAAACAATGACAATCTTAGATAAGAAGGAAGAACGGGATGTCAATCCGTCTTCTAAATCAAACCTAAGCAAGAAGCGTAATCTTCTTGTGAACAATCTTCCGAATCTTCGATCTTCCGTCAATCCGGAAATCCCAATAACGAAGCGCAAATCTCTCAAACACAATCTCCGCCAAATGCGAAATTAGGGCAATTCCAAGCGCAAGCGTACGATGCGTCTATGCGTAAGCGAAGGTGACGGAATCTCTCTTCGTCCGTCCTTTTATAGTGTAAGATAAAATATCGGCCCGGCCAAATTGCGTATGAGATCGTGGCTTAAAGTGAGGCAAAAAAGATCGCCAAGATCACGGTCGTGGAAGGGTTCCACGGCCGTAATTTAGAGCGTGGAAATCAACACGGTTTGACACAACTCCTCCACGGCCGTAGAAGTTGCTGAAATGAACCACGCTTCCCTTGCCATGGTTCCACGGCCGTGGACTTGAACGTGGAAAGTAGTACGGCCGTATTTTAGAGCGTGGTTTAGGGCAAGAACGTGATTCTTCCTTAGTCTCGTGAATCCTTCAAGTTGGCACTCCCTTGGCTCCTAGGAATGTCCTCAATACATGGACATGTTCAATCAAATCCATCCTTGCTCCATTCCGTTCGGAAATAGCTCTTAATTACCTATAATCAACATAAAGCTTGTGTAGATCTCTATATCGACATTATAGACAAACTAGCTCACAAATGCATCAATGCTCAATCAATGACTATCAATATGGATCAAATACACTTAGAAAACGTGCCTAAAATATCACAATATTTCATGCTAACAAATGATACCTGCATCAAGAAGTTTAAGAATTTCCTTCTTGACAACCTCTTTCATGGTCGGATTTAACCGCCTTTGAGGTTGTCTTGAAGTCCTAAAGTCTTCTTCCATTAAGATTTTATGCATGCATAGGGAAGGTTTGATTCCTACTAAGTCTTCTATAGTATAACCTAAAGCTTTCCTATGTTTCCTAAGGACAACCATAAGCTTACTATGTTCATCTATAGTTAAATCGGAACTAACAATTACCGGATAAGTAGAGTTAGGTCCTAAGAATGCGTACCTTAGATGTGTAGGAAGTTGTTTCAACTCCATAGCTGCAGGAGTTGATAACACGATTTATGACTTAGGTTTAGGTAATCATTTAGATAGATTTCTCACTCATTCATGCATGATCTAGCACTAGTTCACGACGTTTGCACTTAAATCATGTATTTTGTCGAGATAGACGTCTACGCGGACTTTTGCTTGCTTTATAGGTATTTTGGGAGATTTAGGAGCTTAAACGATACGTTTGAGGGTCGATCATCAAGATGACACATCCTCGGACTGATTTGAATGAAAGCTAAGGGCTAAGGAGGACTCAAGGAACCTTGCCAACACAAGCCATGCGCCAAATTAAAGCTTAATGAACCAAGGCAACGCTGAAACACCAAACCACGGTTCACTGCCAGATCACGGCCGTGGAACTACCCGTGGATTTTTCCAGTCGGTTGTGACAGCTGTGCCACGATCTCATGGCTCACTCTAGCAAGGTGGTAGTATTAAAGTGGTCCTGCATTGCTGAGAGAAGACATCTTGGAGCAGCTCTCCATTATCCACTATCATCCAATCAAAAATACTCTCTCAACAAGAAGATTCTCTCAAGGAGGAAAGCTACCATTGAAGAGGGAGAAGAGCTCCATTGGAGAGGAAAGAGAAGAACACACCATTGCTAGCACTTGATAACTTTTGTAGTGAAGAAATTCGGAATCGATTTCTAGAGTTGTATGAACCATCTAAACCTTCTTTTGGAAGGGTTGTGAGTCATTTTAATCTTACTTACAGCTTGGTTTTGTTTACCTCACTTGTTCATCTCTTTCTCTTTATTATCTTGCAAATGGAAGCTATGATTTTATGTTTGATGGTTTCGATTGTCATGATGAATGTTGTAGGCTAAATAGATGTGATTCTAGGGTAAGTAAGGGATGGTTATGGCTAGGACTATGATAGGATGGACTTAGATTTGCCCTTGGATGAGTCACTTACTTGGACGTAGCCTCTGTTAGAGTCCACGGTTTGTTCTTGCCAAACCACGGCCGTGGACTTGGTAGAACACCCCGTGATTCTCCCTGTTTCGATGGATCTAGTTTTAGATTGTTAGAATGTTGAAATCCTAGTGTTTGTTGAGTTAAATCTACTCTAGGGTGACCTAGTGTTAGCAACTAAGTGTTAGGAGAGACTTACCCGGTGATCCTTACTCTTAGATTCCAAAGATGACAAACCTTAGGTAGTGGTGAGCCTCATAAGCCGCCATTGGACTAA
This sequence comes from Fagopyrum homotropicum, assembly GCA_033239125.1. Lineage (NCBI taxonomy): Eukaryota > Viridiplantae > Streptophyta > Magnoliopsida > Caryophyllales > Polygonaceae > Fagopyrum > Fagopyrum homotropicum. Next base: position 33,502,916 of record BSWB01000003.1, read on the forward strand.
GTGTGCTAGGATAGTTGTTTAGGACTAACCCTTCCGAGACTTACCCGGTAAGGATAGGTTAGATACCTAGGTAACAATCCGGTTTGTATAGAATTCCATCCCTTAGGTTCTTAGAGACTTATCCGGTGATAAGACCCTAGGGACGGACTAGTGGACCATGAGATCTACCCGATGAATGATCCCAATCTAGAAAGACTCATTCCTAACATATCATAGTTAATCCAAGGATGATTAGATAGCTTGAGTCCTATGCCATAACCGGAATTTCCAACCCCTAGAATCCGGTTTTGATTTCTCTTTGGTTTGTTTCTTTGCTTTTCAGGACATCTCCTACTCTTTAGGTGTATGCGAAGATCTCGTGGTAAGGATTTAGCTCCATTCGATCCCGAACCGGAGAAAACCCTTAGATCTAGATCCAAGAGCATTAAAAAGGGAAAGTAGATGGCCGGAAGAGATATCCAAGCTGAATTGGATGAGGCTTTAGAGCAAATAAGGCTAAGAGATGAGCTCTTGGAGGAAGAAAGGAGACTTGCCAATGAGAGGCAAGAAGCAACTAGGAGGGAGATTGATAAGATTAGGCAAGCCCTTGTACAAGGAGAGCTTAATCGTCAACAACCTCCACCTCCTCCACCACCACAACCGCAGCCGGCGGCAAATGTTAGGGTTGTACCCATTGCAATTGAAGAGCCACAAATATTGGGGAGACGTATGGATCCGGCACAAAGAGCACACCGTCCAGGTGTGAACTTAGGAGATCCCGCAACCCACAACTACGAACTCCGCCCTCAAGTTCTACAAATGATCCGGCATAATCAATTGGGAGGGATGGAAGGAGAGTCTCCTCATCAACATTTGATGAACTATGAGATTTTGATGGAGACTCTTAGACCGCCAAGATAGGAGAGCAACAACCATAAGCTTAGGGCTTTTTCCTTCTCTCTTAAGGATAAGGCCTTAGCTTGGTATCAATCTATTCCACAAGGGCGAGTGAGTACTTGGGAGGAGATGACAACCGAGTTTTTGACTAAGTTCTTCCCACCTTCCAAGACTACCGAGTTAAGAGGGAAGATCAATGCCTTCGTGATGAAGGATAGAGAAAGCTTGTTCAAGTCTTGGGAGAGATTCAAGGACCTTCTCCTAGATTGCCCACACCATGGTATACCAAAAATTGAGCTATTGGAGATCTACTTCAAAGGACTTGATGAAGATAGCCAATTCAAGCTCCAATCTCTTTCCGGTGGGACTTTCATGGAGAAGCATGTAGATGAAGCTTGGGAGTTTGTGGAGAAACAAGCTCTAGTGATTGAGAAATACTCCCATAGGAAGAGTGAAGGGAGAAAGGCGGGAGCATATGAGGTGAGCGAAGTCACCATGAGCAATTTCAAGCTTGACGCCATCAACAACGAGCTAAAATCTTTGAGGGAGTTGTGTGCTACAACTTTGAAGAACCAAGCAACTCCTCAAGTGCAAGTGCAAGCTAATTTGTCTTCCAAGGAGGAAGATGTGAATTACATGGGAAGGGGCAATTACAACAACTACCAAGGCCCAAGGAACTTCAACAACAACCGGCAATTCAACAATTACCGGCCCAACCACAATCATCCCGGCTTTTCCTATTCAAACCCGGATGGAGCCTTGAACCCTCCCGCTTCCACAAGCACAACTCCACCACCAAAAGCTTCACAAGAACCTCCACCTGGATTTACCCAACCTCCAAAGGATAGAACCGAAATGATGTTTGAGCAATTGCTTGGAAGGTTGAGTGGTCTTGAGAGCACCGTGACTTCCATTTCTAAGGCTCAAAAGGTGTTGGAAGTACAAGTGTTCCAAAAGGCGGGTGAAGCCCATAGAGATCCGGGAAAGCTTCCCGGAAGGACCGAAGACAACCCAAGAGGCCAAGTGTTGGCCATTACAACAAGGAGCGGGTTGAGCATGAAGGATCCCTTGCCCAAGGAAAATGCTAAAGGAAAACAATTAGTGGTAGAGGAAGAGATAGTGCAAGAAGATGGAGGCAAGGGCAAGGATGTTGAGCCAACTTATGTGGCACCGCCTCCATACAAGCCACCACTACCGTTCCCTCAATCATGAGCAAGGGCTCGTTTAGACAATCACTTTGGTAAATTCCTTGAACTATTGTCTAAATTGCATATTAATATTCCGTTCATGGATGCTATTTTAGGAATGCCGGCATATGGCAAGTTCTTGAAGGAGATACTCTCCAACAAAAGGAAGTTGAAGGAGTATGGGGAGATAAGAATGACAAAGAGGTCCTCGGAATTGATCCAAACAATGAAGGAGGAGATGCCTCCCAAGCTAAGCGATTCGGGTTCCTTTTGTGTTCTAATTGGAGTGGGAGATGTGAAGTATGAAGCCCTTTGTGATCTTGGGGCAAGTGTAAGCATCATACCGCTTGCACTATGCAACAAGGTTGGGCTAGGAGAGCCAAAATCGGTCAAGATGACCCTCTACATGGCGGACCACTCTATTACTCACCCGGTTGGGATCTTAGAAGACATTCCGGTGCAACTAGGGAAGTTCTATGTGCCCATAGACTTCGTTGTTTTGGCCATCCCGGCGGACTATCCCGTTCCCATCATCTTAGGAAGACCTTTCCTAGCCACTTCCGGATGCCTAGTGGATTGCAAGAATGGGGTTCTCTCCTTCAACATTGGAGAAGAGAATATCAAGTTTAAGCTATCCACAATGATGAAAGGGGCAACCCTTGATGAAGATGTATTCAACATAGTCGAGCAAGAGGAGTCTAGAGAGGTTGTGAGCTCGATCTTGATCAAGGACCCCTTGGAGAAGGTTCTTACCTTAAGTTTGATGGAGGAAGGTGTTGAGGAGGCTTGCAATGAAGAAATCAAGGCCTTGAAAGCACTAGAAAAGGAGACAAGAGCTGAAAATTGAGGTTCACGAAGGCATGCTCAGCATCTATAAGAACCACGGGCGTGGAATGCAGTCCACGGCAGTAGAACTCTCTGGAAAGCTCCAACGTGCAAGCTTGGCAACTTCCACGGCCGTGGATGTGGAGCCAACCGTGGTTCCAACCGTGGTTTCCCCAGAATCAGACCTCATTGATGATCAAGCTTCAAGGAGCCTTGGAGGATCTTCATTTGCTTTGGATTCATCTCATCCAACGTTATTTGGATCGTCTCCACTCGACAAAGGTCCTCCTAAACTTGAACTCAAACCCCTCCCCTCTCATTTAAAGTATGCTTTCCTTGGTGATAATTCTACATATCCGGTGATTGTGAATGCATGCTTGAATGATGATGAACTTGCTAAGTTGTTGCATGAGCTAAGATTGCATAGGAAGGCCATTGGCTATACTATTGATGATTTGGTTGGCATAAAACCCTCTTTGTGCATGCATAAGATATTGATGGAAGATAACCATAAACCCTCTATTGAACATCCAAGAATATTGAATCCTATAATGAAAGAGGTGGTTAAAAAAGAGATCATTAAGTTGCTAGATGCGGGGATTATCTACCCTATCTCGGATAGTAAGTGGGTTAGTCCCGTTCATGTAGTTCCTAAGAAGGGTGGGATGACCGTAGTGACTAATGAGAACAATGAACTAATCCCAACTAGGACGGTTACAGGATGGAGGATGTGCATTGACTATAGGAAGTTAAACATGGCCTCTAGGAAAGATCACTTCCCTCTCCCTTTCATTGACCAAATGCTAGAAAGGTTAGCTCAACACTCTCATTTTTGCTATCTAGACGGTTATAGCGGATTCTTCCAAATCCCTATCCACCCCGATGACCAAGAGAAAACCACCTTTACATGTCCATGGGGTACTTTTGCGTATAGGAGAATGCCGTTTGGGTTGTGTAATGCACCTGCCACCTTCCAAAGGTGTATGATGGCTATCTTTTCGGAATACATTGAAAATATCATGGAAGTGTTTATGGATGATTTTTCTGTTTATGGTTCTTCCTTTGATAATTGCTTGGCTAACTTGTCACTAGTATTGAAAAGATGTGAGGAGAAAAATCTTGTCTTAAATTGGGAAAAATGCCACTTCATGGTAAGTGAAGGTATTGTGTTGGGACACTTGGTGTCCAACCGTGGCATTGAGGTTGATAGGGCCAAGATTGAAAAAATAGAGAAGTTGCCACCACCCACCTCGGTGAAAGGGGTAAGGAGTTTCTTAGGGCATGCCGGTTTTTACCGGAGGTTTATTAAAGACTTCTCTAAAATTTCTAAGCCTCTTACTAACCTACTAATGAAAGATGTTGAGTTTGTTTTCTCCAAGGATTGCCTTGAGGCTTTTTGTAGGTTGAAGAACGCTTTGATCTCCGCACCTATCATGCAACCTCCGGATTGGAGTTTACCATTTGAGATCATGTGTGATGCAAGTGATGTAGCCGTTGGGGCTGTTTTGGGGCAAAAGAAAGATGGGCGCACACATGCCATCTATTATGCTAGCAAGACGCTAGATGATGCCCAACTCAATTATGCTACCACCGAGAAGGAATTGCTAGCAGTGGTGTATGCATTTGAGAAATTCCGCTCGTATCTTGTTGGAGCGAAGGTCATTGTGTATACGGATCATGCTGTGATCCGTTATCTACTTACTAAGAAGGATGCCAAGCCTAGGTTGATTCGGTGGATCCTTCTTCTTCAAGAGTTTGATTTGGAAATCCGGGACAAGAAAGGGTCCGAGAATTCCGTGGCGGATCACCTTAGTAGACTCCCACCGTTGGAGCTTGAAAGAGATGACATCCCGATTGATGACTCATTCCGGGATGAGCAATTGCAAATGGTGGAAGAGTGCTTGTTCCAAGTGTCTAGAGGAAGTGAGCCATGGTACGCCGACATTGTGAACTATCTTGTGTGTGAGGAAGTGCCTCCCGGATTGACATATGCCCAAAGAAAGAAGTTCTACAAAGATGTGAGGCACTACTATTGGAGTGAACCACTTTTGTTCAAGAGAGGGCCGGATGGAATGTTTAGAAGGTGCATACCGGAGGATGAAGTGGAGAGTGTGATCCGCAATTGTCACTCCTTGCCATGTGGAGGGCATGCTAGCTCACACAAGACATGTGCGAAAGTATTGCAATCGGGTTTCTTTTGGCCGAGTTTGTTCAAGGATGTGCAAGGCTTTGTGGTAGCTTGTGATGCTTGCCAAAGGACGGGCAACATCTCAAGAAGGAATGAGATGCCCTTGAACAACATACAAGAAGTGGAGATATTTGATGTGTGGGGTGTGGACTTCATGGGACCATTCCCTTCTTCATGTGGCAACCTCTACATCCTATTGGCTGTTGATTATGTTTCGAGATGGGTGGAGGCAATCGCCTCTCCCACAAATGATGCCAAGGTTGTGGTGCGGTTCTTCAACCGAGTGATCTTCCTAGGTTTGGAACACCAAGGGTGATCATAAGTGATGGAGGGAAGCACTTCACTAATAGGAACTTTGGAGCACTTTTGGCTAAGTATGGGGTGACTCATAAGGTGGCAACACCTTACCATCCCCAAACTAGTGGCCAAGTGGAGATCTCCAACCGGGAGATCAAGGGAATTCTTGAGAAGACGGTCTCTAGAATGAGAAAAGATTGGGCTATGAAGTTCGATGATGCCTTGTGGGCAAATAGAACCACTTTCAAGACACCAATTGGCACCACTCCCTACAAGTTAGTCTATGGCAAGTCTTGCCACCTTCCGGTAGAGATGGAGCATAGAGCTTATTGGGCCATTAAGTGGCTAAATTTTTACCTCAAGGAGGCCGGAGAGAAGAGGATGCTAGACATGAATGCCCTTGAGGAGATCCGGTTGGATGCTTATGAGAATGCCCGGATCTACAAGAAGAGGACCAAACGGTGGCATGACAAGCGCCTCATTCCGAAGGAGTTGAGTGAAGGAGACCTTGTCCTTCTCTTCAACTCAAGGCTGCGGCTCTTCCCCGGAAAGCTAAAATCAAGATGGACCGGGCCATATGTGGTGAAGAAGATCTTCCCCCATGGAGCTATTGAGATAGGAGGGGAGCATTGTGGAGATTTCAAGGTGAACGGGCACCGGTTGAAGAAGTATGTCCCGGGAGCTCCGGTGGATATGATTGCCCCACTTCACCTAGAATGAGACGCCCCCGAGTTTGGTCAAGCTAATGACCTTAAATAAGCGCTTGATGGGAGGCAACCCATTGGTAACGTTTTCCTTTTTTTTCGTTTTGCTTTTGTTTTTGATTTTGCTGTTTTTGTGTGTGTTTTGTTTGCTTTGTGTGTGTGTTAGAGTCTTGGTAGCATTGGAAGCCTTACATGGCATGTGAATGATGATGATGAGTCCCTCATCAATCATGGGTGGAGCGGACGCGGAACTTGGACGGCTAGCGGTGCCTAGCGCGGGTCCCGACGCTTTGATGAACATTTAGAGCTCTCTACCATTGTTGATAGGATCATCCACCATCAATCCACTTGAGAAATCCCAAATACCATTAGCAAACCATTTTTACATTGTGAGAACCCTCTTTCACTCTTCTTTACTTGATTTACACATTGGGGACAATGTGTTTCTAAGTATGGGGTGGGGTTTGCATGATCCTTTGCATGATGAGCATCTAGGATAGTTTAATATTTTCACATGTCTTGCATTGTATATACTCATTTCGAAAATCCCATAAAAATCAGAAAATTTAAAAAAATTTTGTGCTTTCTAGGCTTGGATATGACCCTAATGATGAATCTTGTCTTGTGGATTGGCTATGGATGGCCTTATGTGTTAAGTTGGTGAATTGCATATGTGGACTTGAAGTACTTCTCTTGAATCCCATGAATGATTTATGATCATGATGTTTGCCTAGAATGGATCGAGTATTGAAAGTCGAAATTACATGCTAGTTCTTACACACCATCTAGGAATGAATGAGGCATTTCATCTTTCTCTTCTTCTCATCTTGATCATGATGTTTAAGCACCTCAATTGATATAATTTGCCCTCTTTTGACCCATCCGGGAATAGGAGCATGTTAGTGTGTTGATTTGTGAGAAAAGCAAGTGTGGGGTGAAGATGTTGATGAAAGAATGTCATGAATAAAATGCTGAAATTTTTGTGAAAGTGTAGACAAAAATATAGGTTTGGGGACATTGGTTTAAATGACAAGTAACTCGGCACACTTCACATAATCGGGTGTTGGTGCCTTGCCAAAGTCAAATAAACCGATAGTCCTAACGAGCTTTGGTATGTGTGCTCGGTGTGGATGCACCTCGAAAAATAGAAAAAGCCTGAGGATGGCTAATCACCAAGGTTTCGGCTTTTGTAGACCAATGCCATTGTCTCAAAAACAAGTAAAGGAAAAAGAAAAGAAAGAAAAGATGGAGAAAATATACACTTGAGGGAAGTTGATCGAGGACAAAATTGTGGAGTTAGTTCCATTTCCGGATTAGCATCACATAGCCTAGAAAAATCCCCACCCAATCACAACGTTTCTTGGCCTTTTATTTCATAAGACCTTATGACCTATTTGCATGTTTGTAAGACTTAGTAATCTAGATTGGATGTGCTTTTGATCATCTTGACTTCTTCATTTTTACATGTCATGCATGTTTTCGAGTTAAGCATAATTGTCTTTCCGTGCCTTCATTGATTTGATACATGATTACTTGTCCGTTGCCATGAAACATGACTATGAAGGTGATCCAATAGTAGAAGCACAAACCCAAAAAGATTTTGCCATTTTTTTGCATACATAAATCATGTCATCTCTTAGTCTATAGTTGGGAATTTGCTCGGGGACGAGCAAACCTTAAGTATGGGGTATTTTTGATAACACGATTTATGACTTAGGTTTAGGTAATCATTTAGATAGATTTCTCACTCATTCATGCATGATCTAGCACTAGTTCACGACGTTTGCACTTAAATCATGTATTTTGTCGAGATAGACGTCTACGCGGAATTTTGCTTGCTTTATAGGTATTTTGGGAGATTTAGGAGCTTAAACGATACGTTTGAGGGTCGATCATCAAGATGACACATCCTCGGACTCATTTGAATGCAAGCTAAGGGCTAAGGAGGACTCAAGGAACCTTGCCAACACAAGCCATGCACCAAATCAAAGCTTAATGAACCAAGGCAACGCTGAAGCATCAAACCACGGTTCACTGCCAAATCACGGCCGTGGAACTACCCGTGGATTTTGCCAGTCGGTTGTGATAGCTGTGCCACGATCTCATGGCTCACTCTAGCAAGGTTGTAGTATAAAAGTGGTCCTGCATTGCTGAGAGAAGGCATCTTGGAGCAGTTCTCCATTATCCACTATCATCCAATCAAAAATACTCTCTCAACAAGAAGATTCTCTCAAGGAGGAAAGCTACCATTGAAGAGGGGGAAGAGCTCCATTGGAGAGGAAAGAGAAGAACACACCATTGCTAGCACTTGATAGCTTTTGTAGTGAAGAAATTCGGAATCGATTTCTAGAGTTGTATGAACCATCTAAACCTTCTTTTGGAAGGGTTGTGAGTCATTTTAATCTTACTTACAGCTTGGTTTTGTTTACCTCACTTGTTCATCTCTTTCTCTTTATTATCTTGCAAATGGAAGCTATGATTTTATGTTTGATGGTTTCGATTGTCATGATGAATGTTGTAGGCTAAATAGATGTGATTCTAGGGTAAGGAAGGGATGGTTATGGCTAGGACTATGATATGATGGACTTAGATTTGCCCTTGGCTGAGTCACTTACTTGGACGTAGCCTTTGTTAGAGTCCACGGTTTGTTCTTGCCAAACCACGGCCTTGGACCTGGTAGAACACCCCGTGATTCTCCCTAGTTCGATGGATCTAGTTTTAGAATGTTAGAATGTTGAAATCCTAGTGTTTGTTGAGTTAAATCTACTCTAGGGTGACCTAGTGTTAGCAACTAAGTGTCAGGAGAGACTTACCCGGTGATCCTTACTCTTAGATTCCAAAGATGACAAACCTTAGGTAGTGGTGAGCCTCATAAGCCGCCATTGGACTAAGTGTGCTAGGATAGTTGTTTAGGACTAACCCTTCCGAGACTTACCCGGTAAGGATAGGTTAGATACCTAGGTAACAATCCGGTTTGTATAGAATTCCATCCCTTAGGTTCTTAGAGAATTACCCGGTGATAAGACCCTAGGGACGGACTAGTGGACCATGAGATCTACCCGGTGATTGATCCCAATCTAGAAACACTCATTCCCAACATATCATAGTTAATCCAAGGATGATTAGATAGCTTGAGTCCTATGCCATAACCGAAATTTCCAACCCCTAGAATCCGCTTATCCATCTTGATTCATATCTCGTGTTTAGCTTGTTTGCTTGTGTTGATTCGTTAGCTTAGTTGATTGTTTACTTTGCATCATTTGTGATCCTTGATTGATCACCTAAAAACCGACCAAAAACATTGAGGTTTTCATTTCTTTATTTCTCACTCTTTTCTATAACCTAGATCTTCACTAAACTTAATCATAAATCGAATCAATCTCACCTTAGTCTTTGTGTTCGACCTAGGAATACTATCGATACTACGAACGTCCCGTACACTGCGGGTGCGCTAGGAGTTAGGAGAAATATAACGAGTATAAATTTAAAACCCATTGCGTGTCACATCCTTAGCGTAACAGCAGTCTCCAATGGCTCTTGAGGAGCTTCTGATGCTTCCTTAGAAGTGTCTAAGGAAGTAGAAGGTGTTGGAGAAGAATCAAGAGACGTTGAAGAGGTGGCACATTTGCCTTCGTCCACGGCCAAAATTCCGGTTTCTCTGGCTTCTCCACGGCCGTGATTTTGGGCGTGGAATGTAGTTATGGGTGCTCTGTTTCCTCCACGACCGTGTAACCCTCTGGAGTGAGCCACGCTTTTGTTGTTGAAATCCACGGCCGTGGAATATAGTGTATGGCCGTGGATTCTCACGTTTTCTGCTTCGTCGTGGGGTTTCTCAAACTCCTCTTCACATACTTCTTCTTGTGCTTCTAAGGCTTCAATTGCCTCATTGCACTCCTCTTCTTCTCCTACATTCATTAGACTCATAGTAATAACCTTTTGCAAAGGATATTTGAAGAGAATAGCACTTACCTCCTCTCTAGACAACCCTTCTTCATCTTGGATATTGAATATATCCTCATCAAAGATTGGTTCCTTCACTAGAGTGGAAAGAACAAACTCTACCTTCTCTTCTCCTATGTCAAAAGCAAGTCTAGCATTCTCGCAATCGACTATGCCGCCGGAAGTTGCAAGAAACGGTCTTCCGAGAATGATCGGGACCGGACTATCTGCAAGAATGTCAAGCACGACAAAATCAATGGGTACAAAGAATTTACCTAGCTTGACCGGGACGTCTTCTACAATGCTGACGGGACGAGTTATGGATCCATCCGCCATGTACAACGTCATCTTCACCGGTTTAGGGTCACCTAAACCGATCGTCCTGTATAAGGCAAGTGGTATGATGCTCACACTTGCTCCTAAGTCACATAATGCATCGTATGTGACGTCTCCCACTCCTATGGGAATACAAAATGACCCCGGATCCTTTAACTTTGGGGGCATCTTTTCTTTCATGGTCTTGATGAGATCCGAAGAATCCGAACTCATCTTAACCTCTCCAAAATCTTCTAACTTCCTCTTGTTGGAGAGGAGCTCCTTTAAGAATTTGCCATAAGTCGGCATACCTACAATAGCATCAATGAAAGGTATGTTAATATGCAATTTGCTCATGAGTTCTATGAACTTACCGAATTGTTTATCTAGACGCGCTCTTGCTCTAGATTGAGGGAATGGTATGGGAGGTTTGTAAGCCGGAGGAGGAACGTAGACATCTTCCTTCTCCTTCCCCTTCTCTTTTTCTTTCTCAACGGGGACTTCAACAAACTTAGGTTGCGGATCGGTGGTTGTCACTCCGCTCCTAGTTGTGATTCCCATAACCCTTCCCTTTGGGTTATCCTCCGTTATTCCTGGAAGTTTCCCTTGATTCCTAGGAACTTCCTCCGCATGAGTAAACATTTGATTTTCTAAAACCTTTTGGGCTTTATCAACCTTAGTTATGTGATCATCAACTTTGATGATGCGAGTCTCTAACCCTTGAAGCTTTCCCAAATTGTCTCCAACATGGGATCGGGCTTCTCCTTCCCCGAAGTGCTTCCTCCATTAGATGTTTGCCCCTGGCTTTTCAAAGGAGTAGAGGAAGAGGAAGGTGGAGTTAGTGAATTTGAATTGGAAGGATAAGAGTTACCGGAGTTTTGTTGATTGGAGCGCCAATTGTTGTTGTTTGAACCCCTATTGTTGTTCCAATTATTGTTCCGGTTGTTGTTGTTGCCGTTCCAATTATTCTGGTTGTTGTTGTTGTTGTTGTTGTTTGTATTCTCACCACCGTTGTTGTTGTTGCCTAAGTAGCCAACATCTTTTCCTTGTTGCTTTGGAAAGTTGGTCTTGATAGCTTCCTTCAACTCTTTAATCTCATTGTTGAGGGAGAAAATTTGATTTTGAGCTTCATGTGTGAGCTTTGCTCCTTGCTCCACACGATTTCCCTCCACTTTCCGGTGAGAATACTTCTCTATGACTCTAGCTTGCTTCTCAATAAAGTCTCAAGCGTCATCTTCTCTCATGTCCATGAATGTACCGCATGAGAGGGATTGGAGCTTGAATTGTGTCTCCACATCCAGCTCCTTATAGTATATCTCCAAAAGTGCAAGCTTGGATATGCCATGATGAGGGCAATCCAAGAGCAAATCCTGAAATCTTTCCCAAGATTGAAACAAACTTTTGTTAGATCTCATGTAAAATGCGTTAATCTTACCTTTTAGTTCCGCCGTTTTGGATGGCGGAAAGAACTTAGTGAGGAACTCCGCAGAAAGATCTTCCCATGTGTCTAGTTTCCCACTAGGAAGAGCTTCATACCAAGACAATGCCTTCCCCTTCAAGGAGAAGAAGAAAGGCTTGAGCTTGTAGTTGTTGGTAGTCGCGTTCTTCGGTCTCATCGTCTCCATCATACACTCAAAATTTTGTAGGTGTTGGTGTGGAGATTCAGCACTTGTTCCGCCAAATTGGTTTTGGCGAACAAGAGTAATAACCTGCGGGGTGAAGCTAAACCCTTGCACATCGTCAGCATCAAAGTTCACACCTAAACGGCGTGGTTGCTGCGTTGGATCCATCCTTTGGCCAAGAGTTCTTGGCTCCTCATCCAAACGTTTGATCCGTGCATTCCTAGGTGGAACACGGCGATTCGCAGCTGGCCGTGGATAGAATGGATTCACATTGATCGTGGGATTAATTTCCTCTAGCGGTGGCATGGAGGAGTCGCTATCCTCATTGGATGAGTTGGCTCTAACCGATCTTCCCGGTCTCCTCCTTTTCTTTTTCTCCTTAAGGTTGTTTATTTCCAACCTCATTTGGACCATCATGTCCGTTAGATCATCAACCTTCATTTGGTGACGATCCGTCTCTTCTCTACGTGTCTTCTCACTCCATTGGAGTTGAGCTTCCTTTCCCGCTAGCTCCGATTGAAGATCACGTTCTCTTTCTTCAGCCATTTTCTTTTCCTTACGCTTTCTCCTTAAAGTCCTCTCAAGCTCTTGATCAAGAGGTAAGAGGTCTTCGGTGTTCCTAGACCTGCGCATGCACTTGAAAAGATATCAAATAACAAGGGAAGAGCTCCCAAGCTTGACAACTGAAAACCGAATTCGGCCTAGACCAATTCCCCGGCAACGGCGCCAAAAACTTGTTCGCCACTTAGCGTGCGTGCAAATAAGCTTTAATTATAAAACTAGAAATCAAGCAAGTGAACCCGCAGTGTACGGATCGATATAGTTAAGCAACAATTCCAGAGTATCGAACATAGGGATTTGGGGGGTTAAATCCAATTATATATTATCAAGCAAGTAAATTTATGAAGCTTTTCAAATTATTGGGAAAACAACAATCCTAAAGATTCAGGAATCCAGTTGTGGCAATCGATTCAAGATATACTAAAGATATAAGGACAGAGTTGAGGTTTGCAAAGGTATGCGAATGTAAGGTGATCGTACGATGAAGTTCCAAAAACCTTATATGACCCACCTAAAAGACACTCTCCATAAAGGTTGTTGAGGCTTCAGTATAGAAAAGATCTAAAGGTAAGAATTAACGTCAAATACCCAAACTTGTAATCCAAGGATCAAGACTAACTAAACCGATTAAGGTTGTGACACTCACAATCGAGGTAGAGGTTGTTGAGGCTTCACTACCACCTAGAAAAGGCAAGCCAAGACTAAGTTAAGGCAAATCTTTAACTTTGGATTAAAGTAAAAGCAAGTTCGTAAACTGACACAAAATTACGGGTTGTTCTTGAGTTCCACGGCCGTGGAAGCTCAAGAACAGACCGTGGATTAGGTTCGTCGGCGATTCTCTCTAACTCTCAGGGTCCAATCTATTTACGATCGATCTATCATCATTTAAGCCACAACTATCAACCCTTCACCTTAGAATTGCTAAAGGGTTTTAGCCAACAACAGTCATATTGATATCAATTTCAAGAATTAAAAGATTGAAAGGTGAAAACTTCCGAAAACCTTTAATAACCTTCACACTAATCTCAAATCCACAATTCAAGAACAATAATGCAATAGTTTCAGAATAACGCAAACAATCACAAATCTTAGATAAAGACGAAGAACGGGATGTCAATCCGTCTTCTAATCAAACCTAAGTATGAAGCGTAATCTCCTTGCGAACAATCTTCCGAATCTTCAACTCTTCCGTCAATCCGGAAATCTCAATAGCAAAGAACAAATCTCTCAATCACAATCTCCGCCAAAATGCGAAATTAGGGCAAATCCAAGTGTAAGCGAAAGTGTCTCTAAGCGTAAGCGAAGGTGAGCCTAAGCATAGGTGACGGAATCTCTCTTCTTCCGTCCTTTTATAGTGCAAGATAAAATATTGACCCGACCCAATTGCGTAGAAGATCGTGGCTTCAAAGTGTGCGTAAAAGATCGTCAAGATCACGGTCGTGGAAGGGTTCCACGACCGTAATTTAGAGCGTGGAAATTTGTCACGGTTTGACACAACCCTCCACGGCCGTAGAAGTTGCTAGAATGAACCACGCCTCTCTTGCCAAGGTTCCACGGCCGTGGACTTGAACGTGGAATGTAGTACGGCCGTATTTTAGAGCGTGGTTTAGGGGTAAACCGTAATTCTTCCTTTCCTCGTGCTATTCTTCAAGTTAGCATCATACTTAGCTCCTAGAGATGTCCTCAATCCTTGGACATGCTCAATCAAACTCCATCCTTGCTCAATCCGTTCGGAAATAGCTCTTAATTGCCTACAATCAACATAAAGCTTGTGTAGATCTCTATTTCGACATTATAGACAAACTAGCTCACAATTGCATCAATGCTTAATAAATGACTATCAATATGGATGAAATACACTTAGAAAACGTGCCTAAAATATCACAATATTTCATGCTAACAATTCACCCTTATTGGAAGCAAGTACGATGGGAAAAATTCAATCCGACGCATGAAGATGAGGTTGTCCATATTGATCGATACATGGAGTCACTCAATGACTTTAGGGAGCGATTGGACAAGAATTTGCTTCCGAGAGATGTGCTTGAGCGGATGGCTTCATCATATGAAGATATTACAAGTCTGGGCAATTCAACGTTGAGAGTACTAGAGCAGAAAGTCAGAACTAAAGGAAGACCACCAAAGTATGGCATTCTTTCAACAAGAAGAGAACCAAGTCGGTTTGAACATGGTTCTGAATCGGCACGTCCACGTCCTCGAGGTCGTCCACCTAAAGCAAGACAACATGTGGAAGTTAAAGTGGAGGAGCCCGAGCCTGAAGAGGCCAAAGTTGAAGTTAAAGTTGAGGAGGCTGAGCCACGTGGTAAGAAAAGCACCACTAGACGTTCTAAGAACTATCGGTTCAAGGGTGATCAGATGCAGAAGTTCATGAAACCCTTCATCCTTTCAGCCTATGATGTTAAAGGAGATGGGCATTGTGGATTTAGATCTCTTGCCGTGGTTTCGGGATACTCGGAAGAAGATTACTTGATTGTTAGAAGGGAAATGGCTACAGAGTTGTTGATGAGAAAGGACTTGTACGCACGTGTGAGTATTTTTTGTTGATAAACCCTTCATCCTTTTCTTTGATTTACTATATTTTGTTGATAAAATAATAAATTTCACTAATAATTGTTTTTTTGTCAATAGTCGGCGGTAAAATGGACGGTTGATGAAGTTATCGAGGCCACTTGGTGGACTGATCCTATACCTTTTGGGCCGGAGAATTGGATGAAGTGTCCACTTGTTGCAACAGTAGCAGCGACATATTACCGGTGTGCAGTTGTTATACTTGGCTCAAGCCCCGAGACATGTTTACCAATTGTTGCAACGGTTGAGAACCAAGAACCCCCAACAGAGATTCGTGCAATAGTGTGGGTCAATGGAAATCACTTTGTAGCCGTAAGTTTTCTTTCTTTCTACACCTCTTATATCTCATATATTTTCTTTCTTTCTACACCTTTTCATTTGTCAATCATCTTTCGTTAGGTTTGGCTTAAACCAGACTCTCCATTACCACCTTTGACCTTTCCATGAAGGCGTGGACATGATTCTAGCGTTGATGGATGAGATGCACACTTCCGTGATAGATTCAAGATGTTCGACGACCTCCGGCGCAAAGAGTGTCCTAGAGAAGTGATAGTCAATCTCGTATCTTATTAAGAGTGATAGGTTATATGTGTTTCAGGGTTTCATTTGGTTGATGGATGTTTGAATTATATGTAATTCATGCGGAGTACTATAAAACTTGTGTTTCTTCTTAGCTTAAACAAAGTTCAAGGTTATATGTGGTTCATGGATGTTTGTCTTGTTTTATAATAAGCGAGATTAGTGATATAAAACTTGTGTTTCTTCTTAGCTTAAACAAAGTTCAAGGTTATATGTGGTTCATGGATGTTTGTCTTGTTTTATAATAAGCGAGATTAGTGATAGACCTTAAAACAATGTAAAAGGTAAAGCACATAACTTGCAACATATAAAATGTAATATATACAACAAAAGGTAATGACAATCACTTTGTATGTCCTCCAAAGTACAAAAGGTAGCGTGGGCCAACAAACGGTAAAGTACATCAATCTCGTCTCGGCTGTGTCGCCCTGACCTGAGATGGTGCTATATGAACGTCTGGGCCAACGGACTCGTCGTACATCGTATGTATGTCCTCCATAGTCACTGAGCCACGACTAATAATATCCCGTAGGCGGGCCTGAATAATGTGTAGCCTCTGCATTGGAAAATAAAGTTGTAAGCGCTAAAGGTAAAGCATAAAACTTTAAAACTTTAAAGGTAAATATATCAACACATACCCGAGTATCTGAAACAGGGACCGGAGGAGGACGATCTACCGGTGGAGACTGCATAGCTGAGCCAGGAAGGAGAAATGGATGGCACCGCTCGCTAAACCAGGACATGTAGTCCTGAGATACTGTCCATGGTAAAGGGGCCCTAGTCTGACCCTGAAGCGCAAATCTGCTCGCCTCCTCGTGTCTAGCAGCCCAACGATCATTTGCGCCATGGAATCTCACCCTATACCCTCAACTTCCAAAAGCGGGGCGCTGCTCCAAATAAGGGACAATCCTCTGAAGTGGGATCGTCTGAATGTACCCAAACTGTCGGAGGACTCGATCCGGCATGTATGCCTCGATGATATCTCCTATCTTGATCGTCCCTCGGTATGTCGACACAGCAAACTCGCCCTCAAAATTTAACACTCTATCGCTATGTGACATGAACTTGATGTCCTCCGCTCTCATCTGATCTAACTGTGAGCGGAAGGATCTCAGCCTCTCAAGAGTGGGTGCTGGTGTCCTCGGGACAGACAGTCTAGAAGCCCATATGGCCGATCTATGACGTCCTGGATCCTCTGCCGCTGAACAACCCAAGGACGGGAAGTGGGCATAGATCTAGAACTGTAAATATTAAAATAAATAAAAGATATTATTAGTAAGAATAACAAATGAAAGTTCTTATCTAAAGTGACTAATTACAATGAATGTTCTTACCTGTAGAAGTGATGTACATCCTCCTATCGTCTTCACCTTCAGTCGTGAGGCATCGCCCAACATACTGTAGGTAAAGTCCAGATTTGTCATTTTATCATAACGATAACAATAAGAAGTTATTAGTTATTGAAGTAGAGTGATAGTTATACGTACGAGTACAAGTACGCTAACACGTCGGTGCCCCAAGCATAGTCTCCAGTCCGGCCATGGTCTCGCACCAAGTCGATCAACCAAGGTCGAATCTTGTTCGTCGATTTATCGACGAACAAGGATGAGCCTATAAAGAAAAGAAGAAATACAGAAGCCACCTCCTCAGGTGGGGTAGCTGGGTCGCGCCGAATGGCATCATACGCAGTCCTCAGCAAGTCAACTGGTAGAGTTGTCTGGTGACTCCTAGCCTCCACCTTTGATATATGAAATGTATCACTCAGCCACCTAACCCTCTCTCGTGCCAGCATAAGTGTGACCATGGCCTCTCCATCAATCCTAATGCCTAGGATGACGGCTACATCGTGCATGGTGATGGTCATCTCACCCCAAGGTAGATGGAAGCTGCTAGTCTCTGGATGCCAACGCTCCACGAATGCATGTATGAGGGCGTGGTCAACTCTAGCAAACGAGACGTCTAGCAAACCCATCAATCCACTCTGAGATGCTAAAGCAAACCAGGAAGTGGGGTCCGCTCTATCAGCATCGGAAATCCATCTATTAAGCATCTGAATGTGCTCTATCCGCCGTAAAGCTGTCATCGGCCTCCTGTGATCCTCCTTCATAACACAACGAATATTCAATTAAATGTTTTATTAATTTAGTTTTTGTAACATAATGTGTTATAATTGTGATTACTTATCTACCTCTCCCATCCAGACACCGCGAGCACGGTGTCCGGCATAGCAAGTGAGCACATCGCTGATCAATGGTGCCCCTGTATCAACAACTACACGGTCTCGATCAGCCGGTACAAATGGCTCCTGCGGCGGCACTACAGGATCTGCAGCTGGAGCATCAAAGTCAAAATCTCGCTGCTCGGTATGATCGTCAACCGGTGGATCTACCTGCTCCTCAGCAAGAATATGTGTAGCTGTCTCCATGTGCTCGTCAGTAGTAGTATCAGTAGCTGGCTCAACCTGCTCATCAGCAGTAGTATCAACGCGCTCGCCAGCTGTGAGATCTATCTCCCCTGCCTATACAGAAGGACCGGCCACATCCTGGTCCGAGTCAGATCCGTATGTCAGTGGTAGAAGAACCTCCCGAGGAAGAGCCGGAGATGCATCTAAGATGTATGGTCTCTGTGGCTGCTGTGGTGGTGGTGTGTCGGCAGCCGAACCAGCTACCTGGGACCTCCTCCCCATCGTAGCCCTGGTGGTGGCGAGACCATCTCTACGAGTCGAGGCCGTGGGACGCCTCCGTCTATGTCCTTGCATGGCCTGTAATATCTATATTTGATATTACAGGCCAATTTAATTAATTTTCTTTTATTTAGTTTCCTTTAGTTTCAATTCAATTAAATTTAAAAGAAACTAAAAGAGATTAAATAAATCATAATTACATTAATAAAATTAACTAAATAGTAAAGGTAGAGATTTTAATTTGATATATTTTTAATCCATTTTATTTTATATATTTTTAATCCATTTTATTTTATATTAAAATAGATAAATTAATTTAATATATTAAATATATTACAATTAAATTAATTAGATATATTTTTATTCCATTTTTTTTGAATTAATATACATTAATTAAGATTATATAATATTAATATATTTAATACAATATTTTTAATCCATTTTATTTTAAACTAAAATGAATAAATTAATTTAATATATTTAATATATTACAATTAAATTAAATAAAAATATTTTTGTTCCATTTTATTTGTATTTAATATTCTTTACTTAAATTAATTTATTTTTAATTAATTAAATGCATTGGAATGCATTATATTGCATTCCAATGCGTTAAAGGATGAACAATGGCTCCACGGTTTCGCAATGCGTGACAATGGAGCACTGTTCATCGTCTTCGACAGTCCGCCATTGAAGGCGGACTGTCGAAGCAAATCAACGCCCTTTTTTCGCAATCTACCCTTCAACCAACCTAAAACTAACAAATTCAACAACAATCTAACTTATTCATGTCCATTTCATGCTCAATTACGAACCGAAAAGTGAAAAACGAAAATCGAGCAAAAACCGAGCAAAAACCGAACAAAAATCAAACGATACCTCTCTCGGGTCGTGTTTCCGTTTTTGAAATGGCCTTCCTTCATTACCGTCTTTATAAATTGCTTGATTTGGTGTGAAATGTTGAGAAATGGAGCTCGATCGTTGTATTCGCCGTCGTCCACTGCTTGCGACTTTTTTTATAATGAAACTGCTTACGGGATCTCATCCCGTAAGCGATTTAGGGCTGAAACTCTCACGCATTCGCAATGCATGACCGTCACGGTCACGCATTGCGAATGCGTGAGAGTTTCACTCATTCGCAAAGCGTGAACGTGAGATCACGGTCACGCTTTGCGAATGAGTGATGCAATATTGAATTCCTGAACCGTGCGAATACGAGTTCCGTTATTTTTATATCGATAGTACCTTCTATGCTTGAATATAATTGTTAAAAGTCATGTATCATATTAAAAATAATAATTTATTAAAAATATTTCAATAATATATATATATATATATATATATATATATATATATATTCTCTTCACTAATTTTATACTCTTGGATCAATTTTGATTTATGTTAGATCGGACATACAAATTAAATTAGGCTGGAATATTTTGGGTTTACGAATCATTTCAGCTAAGGTAGTTTTGGACCTTTTATTTTCGGGTTGTTTTGGATTGTTGGGTTGCTTTTGGACCCTGTTCAGTTGTGTGGTTGTTGGGGAATTTTTAGTTTAGGGTTACCTAGGATTTATAATTTGTGGTGTTTAGTTGTAGTTGTAGAGTTGTAGTTGTTGTTTTAGGTCAGATATTTTGGGTTTATTTTGAAATATTGAAATTGAAGGTTTCAGGAGATTTCTGGGAGTTTTTAATTTTTGTTTACATCCTTACGCTCTCATTCTTCTCTTCTCTTCTCTTCTCTACCCTCTATTTATTTGCCTTGAATTTCGTTCCATACTTGCCTCGTCTACAATGGCTTCAACGAGTTTTGTCTTCCCAATACCACCAATGCCGATATTGAAGCCCCAGATGAATCAAATTTTCATCTTCAGCCCTTCAACGATCTTCTTTTTTTCTTCCATCCATAGAGATTCTTCTGCAATGGAAGCATTCTCCAAGCTTTTCTACCTTCTTGGAACCATGTGTTTCTCTCTCTTTCTCAGCTTGGCTTGCATCTCTGTAACGTCCTTGATATTTGTTTGCAGGAACTCCTGTACAATATCCTTCTTGGAACCATTTGTTTGCAGGAACCATGTGGTGACCTAAAAAGCTCCGTATGAAACTTGATTTGAAATTGGAGCAAAAGATGGGGATTTCTCTCTTGGTGCTAAAATATCATAAAGAAATTTTCAATTGATTATTGAATTTGAGCCAAATACGGCACATACCTTGAAGATCAAGATGACAGTGGCTATGGATGAAGATGGAGTGTAACATTCTGGAATTTTTATTCCGTTTAATTCCGAATCAATTCGAACTTCGAGTCGTTGACGTTTCCCATTCTATCTAGTATTTCTTTCTTCACAAATTTTATCATTTTATGTAGAATTTAATTCACATTAAATGATAGAATTATATCAAACCCTAATTCTTATAATTATATATCATTTTATGTAGAATTTAATTCACATAAAATGATAGAATTATATCAAACCATAATTCTTATAATTAATCCTTAACGACGACTTAAGACGAGATCATGACAAGGCTGAGACGAGACTGTGACAAAGCTGTGACGAGATCATGAGAAGGTTGAGGTGAGACTGTGATAAAACCGTGACAAGGTCATGACGAAGCCCGACAACTTTGTGACAAGGCCTTGCATGGGCTTGACAAAGTCAAGACGAGTTTTTGACAAACTGTGACAACCTTCAGCCCACTTTGTTTTCTTTATTTCAGCCCACCATGGCTTACTTGTCAAACCTCCAGCCCACTTTGTTTTCCTTGCTCCAGCCCACACCGGACCTATTGTTGCCTCAGCCCAGTCCTGCTCGTGCCTCCAACTAGCCCAGATTGCAGCAGCCCCTTCGCCCGACACAATTGCTCGCAACCCAGGAAGAAGGTGGGCCGTTACCTCTACTCCTCGCAGACCAATCGCCAGCCCTAGCAGCTCTTGCAAACGAAGACGTCCGGCAACCCTAGGCAACTGCAGAGACGATTTCCTACATGGCTGGGATTACGCATCTGCAGTAGACGGACGCCGCTCCTCCTCACGCTCTCCTCTCCTCCTCCATCGTACCATCCTTCACACAGCAGCAGACGAGCCTTTTCCTCCAGCCCTGCAGTGCACAACGCCGAGCTGTTGGTGCACCTCCAAGGACAGTAACCGCCTCCTTATTCTTCCTACTGCAGCCTCGAGCAATCAGGGACCGTGGCTTCTCCCCTTATGTGCAAAACGAATACTCAGCAACAACCTTGCTACCTTCTTTTCCGTACATTTGAGTCTCGGAATCGGGTAAGGCTTGTACCCCTTGCTACACTACATTTCAGTCCACCTTTCCCTTGCCTAACGTGTACTAGTTCCGTTTTTAAACCTACTCAGAACAACCATAAGTGAGCTGTACATATTCAAGCGTTTTCTTGAGTTTTCGGAAGTGACAAACAGTCAACTTTGGGTCCAGATTTGGGTAAGTTAGACTTCTTCTTTTTGTCTGAATTTTGGATATGTTGTAGTCCGTAGTACATAGTAGATCATACTAAAATTTGGGAAAAATCGGAGTTATGGTTTGAGAGTTATGATGTTGCAAAGTTGATTCCTCATGCAGTTTTTATAATTGTGTTGAGTGTTGGGAAAAACAACATATGATGTTGTTTTGTGAGATAGTTTGAATAGGCTTTTGATCTCTGTTGGACTTGAATTTTAGATATGATATAGTTAGCATATTTTAGTAGAACATATCAAAATTTGGAATAAATCCAGCGAGTGGTTTACGAGTTATGATTTTTCAAAGTTAAGACAGTGTGCTGTTGTTAAGTTTTTGCTGAATTTCCAGAAACTGTGTTGATCAGTGAAGTTTGAGCATATTTTTTGATGCCTTAGAGATAAGATCCACCGTTCCGTTTTTCGGATGTTGTTTAGTGCCATGCATAGGTTAACATGTCAAAAGTTGGGATGAATCCAACGGTGGGATTTAGAGTGATAGAGGCTCAAAGTGGACTGGTTGTACAATTAGAAAATATACTCAGATTTTGGCTAAGTATAGAAAATTTCAAGTGTTGTAACCAACTTTGGAAATTTTTGTAGAAGTCATGGTTGAACAGTTTTAGGAAATTCTTGCTCCTAGGAGTAGATGAGACATCATAGATGATCTAGGGAATTATTTCGGAATTTTTGTAAGATTATTCGAATTTTATATTTGAAACCGAAGTTGGACCTTAACGATCTTACCGAAAAAAGGAAAATGGGTAAATTTCCAGTTTGTAACCAAACTCATCTTTAGGAGTTAGAATATGACTCTTTAGTCTCAAATAAGAGTTTAGGCATGAATTATAGAATTTTTGAAAGTTTCGAGATCAAAGATAAAATAATCATTTTACCATAAATTGGTATTGTATTAAATTTTGTTCTAATAAGATCTTCTACCTTATAAGTCTTAGACTAATAATTACCTAGAAAGTGTGCTAACACACTTGCCTCCTTTGACGGGCAACCGAGTTATACAGTTACAGATTAAGTTGTGATTAAGAGAGTCGAGATGTGATTCAGGTTAGTCCACGGACTTACTTAGTTGGCTTCTTGTATGAGTGTAATGTGTATGAGTGGTGTTTGTTAGTTATGATAAACAACAAAACTGGATTAGGCCAACTTTATTATAGTGTGTAATTGACCCAAGTGTATGATAACGGGTCGTGACATCATTTGCCTAGCTCTTGTGAGAGTCTAGGAGGTTCCCTGGGACCAGCCCAGTCAGGTAGACGGTCAGATGCATTAGTACCATTCCCCGTTGGTAAACGGGGACAGGGGCGAGGTTTGGGAATCCCTCGTGTCACAAAATAAGTATCATTAGTAATGACTTATCACCTAATTAAAGATAATAAAAGGATTGAGTGTTGCATGTTGATTGTGTATGTTGTGTGTTTGTGCTTTTACCTTTATACTTATGCATAGAATGTTAGCTAACGGTATTATACCACTTTGTAGATGTCTTGCAGGTTAAGACAGTTGTAGAGAGATCCGAAGGGAATGGTCACCGGGTCCACGTACTCATTTAGTTGGGAACGAGGTGGTCTTATGTTATTCATATGTGTCGTTTTATTACCGTTGTTTTGTAAGGCTGATACACATCCTTCATGTATATATTGTTTAAAGTTTTCAAATGTTTTTAATACTTTTGTGCCTTGTTGTAAGATCCTAGTAAAATTGTTGTCAAACTAAGGTCGGGACCCATTGTGAGGTCCTAACCAGTAGATGCCCGAATTCTGTGAATTTGGGGTGTTAAAATATGGTATCAGAGCTCTAGGTTGGCAACAATGACACTTGAAATCTTCTGAAAGACCAAATGTATAAAATAACGAGAACCCGAAAGGGGTCTAAAATTTTCAAAACGGATTTATATTTTTACACGAGCATAGTCGGGTTCTGGGTTAGTAGTACGTCGGACTACCTTCGCTCTTCGTGGATCTCTGCAACTTAGAATGATAGGTGTGTTAGTTAGTATATAGACTTATATCGATATGTTCTAATGTATGATTATATATATGTATATGTATAGCATGTTAGTATCCTAAAGGATATTTTGTGTCCTTTAGTTGTGATATAATGAAGCGATTATCGCCTCATTATAAATCGGTAGCGGACTTGAAGAGTTTTCAACACGAGACAATGAAATCGAACCCTAAATTGAGTATTATACTCGGGTAGGCTGCTTGGTGATCCTTACAAATCATCCAAAGAACAAGTGAGCAAGGAAGTAAATTTGTGAAGATAATTGTTACCACAAGCACAATCAGATGAGGAAGAAATTCCTGAGTCAGTTCAGTTAGAAGGAATAGAAGGTCGTACAAGGAACTCGGGCAAACGAGGCCGAGAGATGGAATTAGAGGAACCATGCAAGAGACTACAAGAGTGCGGAGTAGAGATAACAATATTGGACCGAGACAAGTAGAATTGAGTACAACCAAGATTGCGGAATCAAGGACATTACAATCGAGGCGGATGCCCTATAGACCAGTAGGGGCATGAGAAACCAGAAGAGACAGTGTCAATCCGGGTGTGAGAATCTAATGTGCACGGAATGAAGACCTATAATTGAGTGTAAAAGCGAAAAGGAAGACCCCACAAGCGTGAGGAGGTTTTGACCTCCTCAGAGATATAAAAAGTTTGAAAGAAACCGCGACACCAATATCCAAAAAAAAATGGAAGCATGTAGCAGGGTCAACGGAGTTTCATGAAGGCGATATTACCACTAACTCCAGTGAAGAAATGTGTATGGGTGAAAAGCCTTGCTGGACTCGAGAGTCTAGGGTAACCCCAATTATCACGGGACCTAAGCCATCAACAAAGACGGTCCATGCAAGAGGAACCGCAAGTGGATGATCATTACGGCCATAAGAATTGCAAAGACGCTTGCAAGCTATCGTGGAAAACTTGAAATGACTATTTATGTCAGATGGATGACCCAATCGGACAAGAGGAATGGAGTTAGCCAAAGTAAGCGGGAGGGTAAATAATTGAACAAACTAAAGAAGTATAAAAGGATTGTTGTGAGCAACTGTTTACCTACTAGCTAAGGAAATTTTGACAGATCACAATTAACATGGAATGGAGACTTACAACTTAATGTAAGAGCGAAAGGTAGACTTCACAAGCGTGGAGACGTTTTGTCTTCTTTCAAGATAAGAATTCTAAGAAGAATCGCAACGCCAGTATCGAAAGGATCGAAGCCGTGTAACATAGTCAACAGAGATTTGGAAGGAAATATTACAAACAACGCCGATTAAGGAACCTGTGCTTGTGAGAATTGTATGGTGGACTCAAGAGTCCAAGGTCACCCCCATTTATAACAGAACATAGGTCATCAACATAGACAGTCCCTGTAAAGGGACTACAATTGGGAGGTAATCAAAAGTAATCGGAACTACAAGACGCTTACCATCTATCGTGGAGTGTTAGGAACGACTTTTGACGCTAGGAGAATGGCACAGTGAGACTTGAGAAAGAGAGTTGTCCCAAAGGAAGCAGAAGAGTGGAAGATAAGACGAACTAAAGAAGGATAAAAGGATTAATCTAGTAGGTGATGTGCACCAAAAGTTTAATACCAATAGAGGTACGAAATTGAGATAAGTCAATTATAGACTAACCGATGTCAACCAAGGACGTGCAAGTAGTGTTTGGTATTGACGAGTTATGTGCCGTTAAGAAGAGATATTTGTGACGGTGGATCTATGGAGTAGCTTTACCGACGCCTTAGAGGATTTCCTTAAGTAGGCAACGACAAACTTCTTGGATGATTTAAAGGTATAAAGAGAGAAACATTTTAAAGTTTACTTCTTGGCTAGTTAAGATCAAACTCAGGTCAAGTCAGGGAGTATGGATCCGTGGTAGAGGAATTAAGAAAGTAAGCGGAAGAAGTTGTTTTTTTTAATCGTTGTTTTATTTTCTAAAGGCAAGTAAAGAAGGTACTTGGTACTTCATCCGTATAAGACTCATGGGGTAATTGGAAGAACGAGTTTGGTCAATCATTTTATACTTATAGAAAAAGGTCCTTAGGATTAATGAATGACAACAGGATAAGTAGAGTAGTGCAGCGGAAGCGTGGTGGGTCCTAAGCCACAAAGCAAGAAGCTCAAGGGTACTGATGGATGTCGTGTCGAGTTTAAGATGGTGATAGTTGTTGAAATGCATTCTAGTTGGAAGAAACGGGAGATAGGCTATGTGAGTGACTGGGAATGTTGTACGGAAACTTATGTGCATGTCGAAGTAATAGAAAGAGACTAGACCCTGTTATGGATCCGAGTGAAGAGTCATGGCTTTGTTACATGTTGCCAGACAAGTGGTTTTGGAATTCTATATTAATGGAATACTCTAGAGTGAGTTTCCCGGATAGATCAGGAAAGAATTAATGATGTAATAAAAGTATTGTGCATGACCTGCACTAGAAAGCTCAAAGTGAGTAACTACCGTCCTAAGTCGAAGATACATAAGAAAGAGAAGCGACAAGAGCATACTTGCAACCTAGTAACCGTGCTTAAAGAAAACATAATCTCGGAGCATATTTTATGTGTAGTGTTATATCGGAACGGATCCGAGTTGCGTTTTGAGTCAGAGGGATACTGTCGGGCTGGTAACAATGGTGGATAAAGAGCGCACTGCTGATGGTATGTTAACATTTATTGAGTAGTTATTAACAAATAACGGTGATATGAGATCACTTTGTGTCTAATGCCGTCATTTCAGACATATTCTATTTTACTTAAGATCTTGGAAAATGGGTGAGAAACCTAAGTTTAAGCTAACGATATATTAGAGATCTATAAATAATATAATAATGCCAAGTGAACAAAGAGGAGACCCACTAGATTTGATTCTTAGTTGCCCCGATTGTTAAACCATAAAAGGGTAAAGGTGACGATTCCTTACCGGAGGAATAAGATGACTGAGTAATATTAAAAGACAAGACCAAGTAGGTCGTGATACGAAGAACATTGGGTACTTGGTAGAGTGCTGGTGGATGTCCAAGACCATTGGCCTGAGTGTGTAGTCAGAACCTTTTCAGAAGGTTGGAAGAAAGTGGTCATAACGAAGGGAAGAAAGTTGAATAGATTATTTTCCGTAGGGTCATCAAAGGATTTGGAAGTGAGTTATGTAAGGCAACCATGGGAAGTTTTAAAGTGGTTTAAAAGTGACTGATGAACTAGTATTCCTCACCCTATTGGAGAGTGTAGCTTCAGTTTTCCACGGAGACTAAGTTTAGAAACTGGGTTTGAGAATTTCAGTGGAGAGATACCTACCAGACACGGGTTCGGTTATCATATTAGAGGATCAGATTGTTAAGCCGGATGATACCGGTAAGATATCCGGTAACCACTTTGGAACGTGGTAGCAGGCGCTTGTGATCTAAATACCTGAAAAAATTTAAGATTTAGTGGTTTTATGAAAAGCTGATAAGGCTACCTAAGATACTAGGATAGTAAGAGACGTAACCTTTCAAAGACCTATGTAGTGATAGTTGTAACCTCGAGAGTGACGAGTTAGGGGTTGACCTTGGATGTGTGATATTGTTTGACTGCTTGTTTATTTCATGATTGAGTGTTTAGTCAGTGATGCGTGTTTTTGGTAATCTTGATGTGCGGGAAACTTAGATGTGGAAACGACGAGACTTTTGTGTAGTGATCGAACACACCCATTTGGTGCCTTAAAGGCCGATCAGGATTTTCTTACCCTAAGTTTCGGGACGAAACTTATTTTGAGGGGGATCTGATGTAACGACCAGTTTTTTTTACAATTACGCTTTGATAGGGTTAGAGAAGGATAGGAAACGAATAAAAGTTTAGTGAGACTAGGACATACCAGTTTATTTATGGAAGTCGTTTAATTAAGTACCTTGTTCTAAGTTTCGAGCCGAAACTTATTTTAAGGGGGTACTGATGTAATATCCGGAATTTTTATTCCGTTTAATTCCGAATCAATTCGGACTTCGAGCCGTTTGTTTCCAATTCTATCTAGTATTTCTTTCTTCACAAATTTTATCATTTTATGTAGAATTTAATTCACATTAAATGATAGAATTATATCAAACCCTAATTCTTATAATTATTTATGATTTTATGTAGAATTTAATTCACATAAAATGATAGAATTATATCAAACCCTAATTCTTATAATTAATCCTTAACGACGACTTAAGACGAGATCATGACAAGGCTGAGACGACACTGTGACAAAGCTGTGACGAGATCATGACAAGGCTGAGACGAGACTGTGACAAAGCTGTGACGAAGTCATGACGAAGCCCGACAACTTTGTGACAAGGCCATGCATGGGCTTGACAAAGCCAAGACGAGTTTTTGACAAACTGTGACAACCTTCAGCCCACTTTCTTTTTCTTTATTTCAGCCCACCATGGCATACTTGTCAAACCTCCAGCCCACTTTGTTTGCCTTGCTCCAGCCCACACCGGACCTACTGTTGCCTCAGCCCAGTCCTGCTCGTGCCTCCAACCAGCCCAGATTGTAGCAGCCCCTTCGCCTGACACAGTTGCTCGCAACCCAGGAAGAAGGCGGGCCGTTACCTCTACTCCTTGCAAACCAATCGCCAGCCCTAACAGCTCTTGCAAACGAAAACGTCCGACAACCCTAGGCAACTGCAGAGACGATTTCCTTCATGGCTGGGATTACGCATCTGCAGCAGACGGACGCCGTTGCTCCTGATGCTCTCCTTTCCTCCTCCATCGTACCATTCTTCACACAACAGCAGACGAGCCTTTTCCTCCAGCCCTGCAGTGCACAACGCCGCTGGTGCGCCTCCAAGGACAGTAACCGCCTTCTTATTCTTGCTGCTGCAGCCTCGAGCAATCAAGGACCGTGGCTTCTCCCCTTCTGTGCAAAACGAATACTCAACAGCAACCTTGGTACCTTCTTTTCCATACATTCGAGTCTCGGAATCGAGTAAGACTTGTACTCCTTGCTACACTACATTTCAGTCCACCTTTCCCTTGCCTAACATGTACTGGTTCCGTTAATAAACCTACTCAGAACAACCATAAGTGAGCTGTACAAATTCAAGCGTTTTCCAGAGTTTTCGGAAGTGACGAACAGTCAATTTTGGGTCCAGATTTGGGTAAGTTATACTTCTTCTTTTTGTCTGAATTTTGGATATGTTGTAGTCCGTAGTACATAGTAGATCATACTAAAATTTGGGAAGAATCGGAGTTACGGTTTGAGAGTTATGATGTTGCAAAGTTGATTCCTCATGCAGTTTTTATAATTGTGCTGAGTGTTGGGAAAAACAGCATGTGATGTTGTTTTGTGAGATAGTTTGAATAGACTTTTGATCTCTGTTGGGCTTGAATTTTTGATATGATATAGTTGGCATATTGTAGTAGAACATATCAAAATTTGGAATAAATCTAGCGAGTGGTTTACGAGTTATGATTTTTCAAAGTTAAGACAGTGTGCTGTTTTGTTAAGTGTTTGCTGAATTTCCAGAAACTGTGTTGATCAGTGAAATTTGAGCATACTTTTCGATGTCTTAGAGATAAGATCCACCGTTCAGTTTCTGGGATGTTGTTTAGTGTCATGCATAGGTTAATATGTCAAAAGTTGGGATGAATCCAACGGTGGGATTTAGAGTGATAGATGCTCAAAGTGGACTGATTGTACAATTAGAAAATATACTCAGATTTTGGCTAAGTATAGAAAATTTCAAGTGTTGTAACCAACTTTAGAAATTTTTGTAGAAGTGATGGTTGAACATTTTTAGGAAATTCTTGCTCTCAGGAGTAGATGAGATATCATAGATGATCTAGGGAATTATTCGGAATTTTTATAAGATTATTCGAATTTTATATTTGAAGCCGAAGTTGGACCTTAACGATCTTACCGAAAATAGGAAAATGGGTAAATTGTCAGTTTGTAACCAAACTCATCTTTAGGAGTTAGATTATGACTCTTTAGTCTCAAATAAGAGTTTAGGTATGAATTATGGAATTTTTGGAAGTTTCAAGATCAAGGATAAAATAGTCATTTTATCATAAATTGGTACTGTATTAAATTTTGTTCTAATAGGATCTTCTACCTTAGAAGTCTTAGACTTCTAATTACCTAGAAATTGTGCTGACACACTTGTCTCCTTTGACAGGCAACCGAGTTATACAGTTACAAATTGAGTTGTGATTAAGAGAGTCGAGATCTGATTCAGGTAAGTCCACGGACTTACTTAGCTGGCTTCTTGTATGAGTGTAATGTGTATGAGTGGTGTTTGTTAGTTATGATAAACAACGAAACTGGATTAGGCCGACTTTATTATAATGTGTAATTGACCCAAGTGTATGATAACGGGTCGTGACATCATCTGCCTAGCTCTTGCGAGAGTCTAGGAGGTTCCCTGCGACCAGCCCAGTCAGATAGACGGTCAGATGCATTAGTACCATTCCTCGTTGGTAAACGGGGACAGGGGCGAGGTTTGGGAATCCCTCGTGTCACAAAATAAGTATCATTAGTAATGACTTATCATCTAATTAAAGATAATAAAAAGATTGAGTGTTGCATGTTGATTGTGTATGTTGTGTGTTTGTGCTTTTACCTTTATAGTTATGCATAGAATGTTAGCTAACGGTATTATACCGCTTTGTAGATGTCTTGCAGGTTAAGACAGTTGTAGAGAGATCCGGAGGGAATGGTCAGCCGGGTCCACGTACTCATTTAGTTGGGGACGAGGTGGTCTTATGTAATTCATATGTGTCGTTTTATTACCGCTGCTTTGTAAGGCTGATACACATCCTTCATGTATATATTGTTTAAAGTTTTCAAATGTTTTTAATACTTTTGTGCCTTGTTGTTAAATCCTAGTAAAATTGTTGTTAAACTAAGGTTGGGACCCATTGTGAGGTCCTAACCGGTAGCTGCCCGAATTTTGAGAATTTGGGGTGTTACATAGAGGAGAGAGAAATCAACGATGAATTGAGTATGGCAGACTTTTTTTTTTTTTGCTGATAATTATTTTAGGTGCATTTTGGTCTTTGATCCAAATCGAAACTATTTTTGAACCATTTAACTAAACACGTATTTAATTAACCACAAATCTCGATAACACTCGTTTACAACCGCAATCACAACCATCACAACAACAACACTCGGAACCGCAACAACCCCAGCCATATAACTAAACAGGGCCTTAGTCTTGGCTAGAGTCGGACTAGTTTATTTGGGCATACTGCATTTTGACTGGAAGTAAGAAAAATCATTTTCCATGTTTGGGCGCAGTGGGCTTATTGGCCCTTTGACAAAAAATACTCCGCCTAACTTTCTTATTCCAATGGACATATTTAAGGCTTGTATTCTACACAATAATTTGCAATTTATCGGCCCAATATCTCATTTGGTCGGACTTCTCGCATTCTTCTGGTTTAATATTCCATCACTCATTACATATAAGAAATAAAACAAATCTTGAATAACAAGAAAGAAAAATGATTATGAAACTAGAATGAAGACATTTTATTTATAAGAATAGTATGTTTACTAAAGTTCGGAAATAGCTATTATTTAAAAATACCTATTAAAATAACATAAACAAAATATAGATATTTTAAAAAATAAATCTTGATAAAATGTTTTTAAAACAATATGTTGTTTATGAGATGGTGCTTAGTACGATCGAAATCTGAATAATTTTTTTTGTTAAATATTTTAAAAAAATCAAATCTGATCAAAATTCGTTAAAAAAATTTATGTTGAAAAAAAAATATTAAAGATAAAACTGAAGCTCTTTTATGAAAAAAAACAATTTACAAATCTTTTAACTTATCACTAACGAAATTTTTGTGAATAAAAATTAAAAAGAGAATTTAATTTTATGAAAACTGTTTGTAAAAATAAAAACAAAAACAAAATATAGATATATTAAAATAAATGAATTTGATCAAAAATTTTAAAAATTGTTTGTTGCTTATTAGATGGTGTTTAGACCGATGGAAATCTAATCAAAAATTTTAAAAAAAAAATTGGCATTTAAAAAAATGATTCTAATAAAAAATTTAAAAGTCTGCTACTTATGAAACGGTGTTTAGGCCGATCGAAATCCGATCAAAATTAAAAAAAATACGACAAATCATGCAAAATACGACGAAGCTTATTAGATGGAACATGAAAAATACGACAAGACATGAAAAGTTTCAAATAACAGATCAATATACAAACTTTTTCTTATTAGATGGTGCGATAAATACATGGAAAAAAATATGACGAAGCAATAAAATTGTAACCTTGAAAATATCTTCAAATCGTCTTAGCCTGAAAAAGACGAGGAAACATGTTCAATAAATAGTAGAATTGAAATTGAAAGATGTAGAAATTTGTAGATTAACATGAAAAATAAGAAAAGTGTATTGACTTATGAGAATGTGGGTTTTTTATATATAGTTGAAATAATGTGAGAAGTGTACTTGAGAAGTTTATGTTAAGTATATCTGAAATTAAGATATGGCTTCCCAGAAGCTGTAAGTTAACATTGTAACATACAGAAGAAGTTTAACAATCAATCTATCATATCTTTAGAAAGTTAAACATTTATAATTTAGATATTGTTTTACTATAAAAAGATTTTTTGGCTTAATTTGTGATTTAGTAAAAAATATAATCCGAGAAAAAATGTGAAGCCACCATGTTAACATGTCGTCCATTTTAGTAAAGTATATAGAAGATTCGAAATTTTTTTAAACTACCTAATTCAATATTGCTTTAAACTAACTAATTAGATATTGTTTTTATTGTTTGATTCGTTTTTAAACCAACTAATTAAATATTATTTTAAACTAACTATTTAGATATTATTTTATTAGATTTAGTTAAAAAAAATTTTATTTATTTTAATAAAAAAATATTTATTGGCTTAATTCGTAATTTAGTAAAAGATTTAATACGAAAAAATATGTGGGGTGTCACGTCAGTATATGTGTAGTATACTTAAGTAAATTTTATATATATATAGAGAGAGAGAGTTTGACTCACATGTAAACCGCCCTTATAGTGTTCAATGAGAACACACATTAACCATAAGATTGCTTTGATCTAATGGTCTTAATTAAACCAAATTTTAGGAAATATTTTACTCCACTTTTCAATTAAAGAGGGTGCATTACACTCTCCATAGTAATTATAGTCAAATATGGCAGTTAGAGATTCTCTCCCTAATTGTTATTATCCTAATGTTCACATTTACATCCAAATCTGGTTTTCAACGTGAAATCATATTGCTTTTTTTTTTTTTTTTCATTTCTCAATTCATCATTCACCATAGTTGATATCAACAACATTTCTAAATCAATTCAATTATCATCTCCATTCTTCTATTTGATATTGTACAAAAGTATTCGTCCGTGTTCATGAAAATATTCGTCAATATACTATTAAAAATTCATTCATGATACCGATATTATTCGTTCATGTCTAACAAATTTTAGTCGATTATTGATAAATGAAATTAATAGTTAGTGATACATAAATTATTTATTTATATAGTGAAAAATATTCGCTCATAATCTGAAGAGACCAATGTTTCAATCTTCGGACAATTCGCGAACATATACGTATATGAAGATATTCGTCCATGTTACTTCAAATATTCGTTAGTGTTACTAAATATATTCATACATATGATATAATATATTCGTTAAAAATTTTAGTTATTCAATTCTATCCAATAACTTGTCGCACATACACGGACAAACCACCACAAATCGCCGGATAAAAGACATATAACCACCGAATATTTACAGCATTTAGTGTCAAATAAAAACTAAAGTACAATAATTCATGTATATGACAATGGAATAACAAATTTTGTTCATCAAATCAAAGAAGGTTTCAAGCACCACAAAAACATATTGAATCTTAATCTAAGCAAAATCAATGTCCTTCTCATTTTGCTAAATACATTAACATACATCAACGAATAAAAACTCAATAAACAGTGAATACAAATCCAATAGCATATGCTTCTCTTGTACTTTTGAGGATGGGGACAACCATAAATTCCGGTTGGTCTGCAATGATGACAAATTTGGAGTCGTACAACAAGATTGTTGATGGTAATGATGTAATATCAACACGAGACTACGAGGATGAAGGAAAATGAGGCTTTTGAATAGTCTCGAGCGAAATTGATGGTGAGCGAGACGAAATTGGTCTTATAGACGGTTGAGTCGCGATGCACGAGACTGAAGGAATGTTGGAAGGGCACCTGAGGCATTCGAGGGAGATCCATGACGAGTTCAAGTCCGGATCTGCGAAGAAAACCGGCCGGCCAAATCTGGTTTGGAGACGACGATGGTGCCTTTATTGGACGAACGGTAGCAACCCTAATCATCGTTGAATCGCTCTTGCTCGCCATTGGAGTCGTTTCTCAAATAATCGGTTATTGAGCGATGATGGGAGATTTGAATGAGAGATTCTAGGGTCATATAAGGTAACAAATCTTTTTATATCCAATAATGGAGCAAATTGAGTGAAAATTGATTTTCATGCGCAGCCAATTCTCCACTCTCATTCTAATTTGTTTTATTTTTATTTATTTTCCCTATTTATTATGGTTAATCTTGATCATCTATTATTCTAATCTTACGAATTAGATTTGTTCTCATTGTATACTATAAAGACTGTTTACATGAGAGTCTGATTCTATATATATATATATAAAACCGTAATTTTAAACATCAGTAGTTAAAGTGTGCTTTTTAACTATGTTTTATGTATAAAAAAATCAACTACTAAACCCGTAATCTATTATATAAAATCTTCTAGTTTGAAATATTATTAGTCTAAGGGCCCGTTTGGTTTGAACTCCGGAATCGGAAACGGAATGGAAACGAATCTAGTCCATATGTATACCCTTATTCATGAAAGTCGTTGGAATCATTCCTTGTGATTTGAAGTAATTGAGGTTGAATTTGATTACTTTTGATACCCTATAGGGTAACAAAATATTGGGAGACAAGTGCATTTTGCATGTAAACACAAGGAATGATTCCATAAAATTTCATGAATATGGATATACATATGGACTAAATTCGATTCCATTCCGTTTCCGTTTCCGGAGTTGGAACCAAACGGGCCCTAAGTGTGAACAATATTTCAAGTTTAATTTAAAAATTACTTTAACATTAATATAATTTTTTATTATGTGACATGTGATATCAACTATAGACAATGTTTAAAATTAGTTTAACATTAATATAATTTTTTATTATGTGACATGTGATATCAACTATAGACAATGTTGACCTTAAGAATTACCGAAAATTGGATTTAACAAAGCTATTACACTTTGGCAAGTTATTTCATTGACGAAATTCGACACTTCATCTAAAGTTAATATCTTTTATTATATTTAATCGTATTTTGATATATAATAAATTGATTTGAAAAATCTGAAATTTTAAAAACAATATCTTTTAGTTATGTTATAAAATTTAAATAAAAGAAATATAAAGTTTTTGCGAAATGACGTATCATTGAAATTGACTCACAAGTCACGAGAGGAATAACAAACTATATTTCACTTTGGATTGATTATAGTTCTAGTTGAGAACGCACGCGCAAAATTGATGTTAGGACTAGTTGAGAACGCGCTATGCTGGCGCGTCGGAATTGCGGTAAGTGCATATTTGCATAATTGCATGGAACACGAGGTATGATATGTTGCAGACCATTTGCGTTGTTTTCGCTTGGAGACGTTTGACTTTGATTAAAATATATTTATGGTACGTTGCAGATCATGTGCGTTGGATCTGTTTATTTTTCTTATTTGTAGATAATGGAGATGGTGCAGCATTGATGTGGAAAACTTGTTCCCGATTTCAATCTTGAAGTCATCAGATCCTTTCTTTGTTCTATTTGAACACAAATTACTTCCCTTCTTGAGTTTCTGTTTCATGATTGTCTATATGGATAAAATTGCGATATGAACATCACGTAATTGAATTTGTGTTTTTTTTAATTATGATGCTAGCTAGTATTTGTTGAAACAACTTGAAGTGTGTCAATAATATATGCCCTCCATTTTTGTGCTAATGGTGTACAAACAATGTAAGTCAATCAATTACTTGCTGATCAAGCCGAGTATTCGCTCCTAAACCAAATCCACAGTCAAAATGATAGCCGGGTAATGTTCCAGCGAATCAAACTACAAGTAGCCAAAAGCGAGAGAATGGTTAATTCGCGTTGCAGTCCACCACAAAGAACCATGCAACAAAGAAAAATGATAAGTGAATCGAAACAATTGCATTTCACAAGAGACGAATATGATTCTGCAGGCCCATAATTTGTTCATCAAAGTCACCATGCATGGGATCGATACTTAACTGTATCTCATGTGAGTTTGCAGTTCCCACTTACCTAGTGCTAAGCTCCTCACTGGAGAGGTGGAAAAATATTTCAGAAAAAAGATGCAACAAGACTTTATGCGTACAGAAAATGTATTAGGTAATAATAATGAAATGGTCAATATTCGAGAATTACCTTGATCGATACGGATAACCACCTCTGCTTGCCATTGCCTTGTGAATAGAAAACGGAGAAGCTGAAATTAGACTGCTTTGGTGAAGCAACACAAAACCTAGGGCAGAGAACATTAATTCATTCAATAAATGGGATGTTTGGAAGGGGGAAGGACAAGCAAGTTAAATCACTTAGTACATCACAAATTGAGAATCGAGATGGTTGATAGAACATCATGCCCAAGAAATTGCTGCATGGAAAATAAGCATAGCTAAATCACCTCATCAATACACTATTGGTATGCTTTCCACACAATTAAAATACAAAAGGTTGATACTTTGGAATCTAGATGATTTCATATGCAATCCATCCACCAAATATGATGATCTAAGAAACAAAAATGTTCACTTACCACATTGGTTAGCCACTGATACCCCAGAATTTAGTGACCAATCCAGAATCACATCAGAGTTATCATCATCATTTTTGTCCTTTATTCTCAAGTTTTCTGGTTGATTAATATTGAACCTGTTAGCAAAATTTGATCCACTAATTAACCAAATTTCCGCTCACAAATCATCTACACCAGCAAAACAGAAATAATCAACAATCTTAAGACATTTATTAGCACAAAAAATAATAGATGTATAAAAATTCATTCATCGCACAACTTCTCTCCAAGCTCAAGCTCCTTCAATCAAAAGATTAACTTACCAAAACAGAAACAATCATTTGTTCGTAACCAGAAATCAAAATAAACGAGAAAGGTTGGAAAATAGTGAGACAAGAAAGGAGTGAGGAGACTTATTGGCAAGGGCTTCTCGATAAGCTTGAGAAAGTGCCTTGATCATAGTGTTAGATCCCATGACAATCAAATTCGCAAGAATTCTCGCAGCCTAACAGGCAATTATATGTTATTGAGGCAAATAAACTCGAACAAGAGCAGATCTTTTAGAAAGACTTAGAGAGAAAGTAAATGGAAGAATCTAAGATCTCGAACAGGCAATCATAGTGTGCATGCTAAGATCCAACCTAGTGTTGCTCTTCATTCCATATCTATTATCACCATCTTTGCTTGATATCTTTTTGCTTTTGTCTTGTTTTGTTACAATCCAAACCCCTCCCCCCTCTTATTGGTTACAATTCGGTAATTGAATACAATCAAAACTTGACTAAAGTCTCTTGGGTTCGACCCTTACTTACACTATACAATCCGGTTAAGTGTAACGTTAGGTAATCTACTTTGACTAAAGCTAAAAGACAACGACCATAGGTTTTTAGCCTTGTCAGGTCCCATACCGCATGTCGCCTATTGAGTTGTTAGAGTTGAAGAAGAAACTCGAGGAGTTGGTTCAGAAGGGCTTCATCCGCCCTAGCGTATCCCCGTGGGGTGCACCTGCCCTCTTCGTGCAGAAGAAGGACGGATCGGTGAGATTGTGTATTGACTAAAGAGAGCTGAACAAGGTGACCATCAAGAACAAGTATCCTTTGCCCTACATTGATGACTTGTTGGAACAGCTTCAGGGAACAACTGTGTTCTCCACGATCGATTTGCGATCGGGATATCACCTGAGAGAGCAGGATGTGCATATGACGGCATTTCGGACTCGGTATGACCATTAAGAGTTTGTAGTGATGCCATTCAGGCTCACGAATGCGCCCGCCGTCTTTATAGAGTTGATAAATGGCATATTCATCGACTTCCTTGATCAGTTTGCGGTGGTCTTCATAGACGATATCTTGGTGTACTCTCGTAGCAGAGAGGAGCATGTAGGACATCTGAGGACTGTGTTGCGAGTTTTGCGGGATAGAGAACTGCATGTCAAGTTCTCTAAGTGCGAGTTCTGGATGCCAGAGATAACATGTCTGGGTCACGTTGTTTCCGCCGAGGGGATGAAGGTTGATCCGACAAAGATCGAGTATGTAGTAGCTTGGACGACACCGACGAACGTCAAGGAAATACGCAGCTTCCTTGGCCTAGCTGGTTACTATCGCTGGTTTGTGGAGGGATTCTCTGTGATTTCCCAACCACTTACCAGTCTGTTGAGGAAGACTACCTGGTTTGTATGGTCCGAGCCGTGTACTCAGAGTTTTGAGGAGTTGAAGAGACATTTGACTTCCGCTCCCATCTTAGCACAGCCGAAGGGCACAAAGGACTTTGTAGTCTACAGTGACGCATCCAAGCTAGGCTTGAAATGTGTTTTGATGCAGCATGGTAGAGTGATTGCTTATGCATCTAGACAACTAAAGACGTATGAGGAGAATTACCCGAGTCATGACCTGGAGTTTGCAACGGTAGTTCATGCATTGAAGATCTAGAGACATTACTTGTATGACGTTACATGCTAGATCTTCACAGACCATAAGAGTCTGAAGTATATTTTCACGCAACGGGAATTGAATAACCTCCAACGTAGATGGCTTGAGCTGATCAAGGACTTTGATCTTGAGATCCTGTACCATCCGAGGAATGCGAACGCTGTCGTCGACGCCCTTAGTAGGAAGACACCTCGAGAGAAGGAGATTGTGATAACACGATTTATGACTTAGTTTTAGGTAATCATTTAGATAGATTTCTCACTCATTCATGCATGGTTTAGCACTAGTTCACGACGTTTTGCACTCAATACATGTATTTTGCCGAGATAGACGTCTACACGGACTTGTGCGTGTTTTATAGGTATTTCGGGAGATTTAGGAGCAAAACGATACGTTTGAGGATCGTTCATATAGATGACACACCCTCGGACCCATTAGGACACAAGTTAAAGGCTAAGGAGGACTCATGGAGCCTTGTCAACACTTGCCATGCACCAAACCACAGCTTAATGATCCAAAGCGAAGTTTCTGCACAGAATCACGGTTCTCTGACACTCCACGGCCGTGGAATCAACCGTGGATTTTTCCAGATTCTTGTGACAGCTGTGCCACGACTCTCATGGCCAGCTCATGCAAGTTTGTTATAAAAGTGGTCCTTCATGGACTGTGAGAGGCAGTTGGGAGTTGGGGAGTAACTCATCCATTATCCATTTCTCTCTAACAAGAAATATTCTCTCAACAAAAAGTTTTTCTAGGAAGGAAAGTGTCAAAGAGAAGAATAAGAGCTCCATTGAAGAGGAGGAGAAGAACACACACCATCACCACACTTGATAGTTTTGTAGTGAAGAGTTCCGGATTTTATTTCTAAGAGTTGTATGAATCATTGAACCTTCCTTTGGAAGGATTGTAAGTTGTTCTAATTCTATTTTCAGCTTGGTTTTGTTTTAGTTCACTTGTCCATCTCTTTTCCTTCATTATCTTGCAATGGATGTTATGATTTTATGTTTGTTTGTTTCAATTTCTATTATGAACGTTGTAGGCTAAATTGATGTGATTCTAGGGTAAAGAAAGGATGGTTATGGCTAGGGCTATGATAGGACGGACTTAGATTTACCTTTGGATGACTTTTGCTTATGAACGTAGCTGCTGTTAGAAATCACGGGTAGTTCTTGTCAGACCACGGCCGTGGTTTAAGTAGAACAAACCGTGATTTTCCCTGGTTCGAAGGATCTTGCCTTAGATCTATAGAATGTTGAAATCCTAAGTGTTTGTTGAGTTTAACCTACCCTAGGGTAACCTAGTGTAGTAACTAAGTGTTAGGAGAGACTTACCCGGTAATCCTTGCTCTTAGATTCTAAAGATAACAAACCTTAGGTAGTGGTGAGCCTAATAAGCCGCCATTGGATTAGATGTGCTAGGATAGTTGTTTAGGATTTTCCTTTCCAAGACTTACCCGGTGAGGATAGGTTAACCCCTAATTAGCAATCCGGTATGTGTAGAATTCCTATCCTTAGGTTCTTAGAGACTTACTCGGTAATAAGACCTTAGGAGTGGACTAGTTGGATCATGAGATCTACCCGGTAATTGATCCCAATTTAGAAACACTTAATCCCAACATATCATAGTTAATCCAAGGAATGAATAGATAACTTGAGTCTTATGCCATAACCGGAACTTCCAACCCCTAGAATCCGTCTTTTCTTTCTTTGATCATTAATCTTGTTTAGCTCGTTTATTTGTGTTGATTCTTAGTTTAGTTTGATTGTTTACTTTGCATGAATTGTGATCTTTGATTGATCACCAAAAACCAACCAAAAACATTTGAGATTTTCTTTTCTTTATTTCTTTCTTTTCTTTCAACCTAGATCTTTACTAAATTCAATCACAATTCGAATCAATTTCACCTTAGTCTTTGTGTTCGACCTCGGAATACTAACCCTTCTACAAACGTCCCGTACACTACGGGTTTCGCTAGGTAGTTAGGAATTAGTTCGAGTTATAAATTTAAAACCCATTTGCGCATCACGATCTTAGCGTAACAAGTTTTTGGCGCCGTTGCCGGGGACTAGGTCTAGATTGAGTCTATTTTGTGATTGTTTCTAGTGTAGATCTTTCTTGTTGCTTTTGATCTCTTTTTGGTTTGTGTCTTTGCTTTTCAGAACATCTATTACTCTTTAGGTGTATGCGAAGATCTCGTGGCAAGGATTTAGCTCCATTCGATCCCGAACCGGAGAAAACCCTTCGATCTAGATCCAAGAGTATCCGAAAAGAGAAAGAGATGGCCGGAAGGAACCTCCAAGCTGAGTTGGATGAAGCCTTAGAGCAAATAAGGCTAAGAGATGAACTCTTGGAGGAAGAAAGGAGACTTGCCAATGAGAGACAAGAGGAAACTAGGAGGGAGATTGAGGAGATTAGGCAAGCCCTCGTTCAAGGAGAACTTAATCGCCGACAACCTCCACCTCCTCCACCACAACCGTAGCCGGCGGCTAATGTTAGGGTTGTGCCCATTGCCATTGAAGAGCCACCAACCCTAGGGAGATGTATGGATCCGGCACAAAGAGCACACCGTCCGGGTGTGAACTT
Source organism: Fagopyrum homotropicum (assembly GCA_033239125.1). NCBI lineage: Eukaryota > Viridiplantae > Streptophyta > Magnoliopsida > Caryophyllales > Polygonaceae > Fagopyrum > Fagopyrum homotropicum. The sequence goes on from BSWB01000003.1 coordinate 33,544,161, forward strand.
AGGAGATCCCGCAACCCACAACTATGAGCTCCGCCCTCAAGTTCTACAAATGATCCGGCATAATCAATTTGGAGGGATGGAAGGAGAGTCTCCTCATCAACATTTGATGAATTATGAGATCTTGATGGAGACTCTTAGACCGCCAAGATTGGAGAGCAACAACCATAAGTTAAGGGCTTTTTCCTTCTCTCTTAAGGATAAGGCCTTAGCTTGGTATCAATCTATTCCACAAGGGCGAGTTGGTACTTGGGAGGAGATGACAACCGAGTTTTTGACTAAGTTCTTCCCACCTTCCAAGACTACCGAGTTAAGAGGGAAGATCAATGCCTTCGTGATGAAGGATAGAGAGAGTTTGTTCAAGTCTTGGGAGAGGTTCAAAGATCTTCTCCTTGATTGTCCACACCATGGCATACCAAAAATTGAGCTATTGGAGATCTACTTCAAAGGACTTGATGAAGATAGCCAATTCAAGCTCCAATCTCTTTCCGGTGGGACATTTATGGAGAAACATGTAGATGAAGCTTGGGAGTTTGTGGAGAAGCAAGCTCTAGTGATTGAGAAGTACTCCCATAGGAAGAGTGAAGGAAGAAAGGCGGGAGCATATGAGGTGAGTGAAGTCACCATGAGCAATTTCAAGCTTGACGCCATCAACAACGAGTTGAAGTCCTTGAGGGAGTTGTGTACTACAACTTTGAAGAACCAAGCAACTCCTCAAGTATTTCCACAAGCCAGCTTGTCTTCCAAGGAGGAGGATGTGAATTATATCGGAAGAAGCAACTTCAACAATCACCAAGGCCCAAGGAGTTTTAACAACAACCGGCAATTCAACAATTACCGGCCCAACCACAACCATTGTTCGCCCCTTAACGTGCGTGCAAATAAGCTTTAAATTTATAAAACTAGAATCAAGCAAGCGAACCCGCAGTGTACGGATCGACGTAGTTAAGCAAGAATTTCAGAGTATCGAACACAAGGATTTGGGGGGAACAAATTCAGTTCGCAAATTGTCAAGCAAGAAATGTAATAAGCTTTGCAAATATTGGGGAAAACAGCAACCCTAAAGATCCAGGTGTCTAATTGTGGCAATCGATTCAAGATATACTAAAGAACTACGGACAGAGTTAAGAGTTGCAAAGGTATGCTAAGGTAAAGCAATGTACGGTGAAGTTCCAAGGCTTTATATGACTTATCTAGAAATACTCTTTATAAAGGTTGTTGAGGCTTCAGTATAGAAAGGATCTAAAGACAAGAACTAATCTCAAATACCCAAACTTGTAATCCAAGGATCAAGACTAACTAAACCGATTAAGGTTGTGACACTCGAAATCGAAGTAGAGGTTGTTGAGGCTTCACTACTACCTAGAAAAGGCAAGCCAAGACTAAGTTAAAGCAAATCTTTAACTTTGGATTAAAGTAAAAGCAAGGTTCGTAAACTGAAGTAAATCACGGGTAGTTCTTGAGAATCACGGCCGTGGAAACCTAAGAACAGGCCGTGATTTAGGGTGTCGACGATATTTCTCTAACTCTCAGGGTCCAATCAAATTACAATCGATCTATCATTATCTAAGCCACAACTATCAATCCTTCACCTTAGAATTGCTAAAGGGTTTTAGCCAATAATCATAGTCATAGAATCAAATATCAAATATGAAAGGGAGAAAAGGTAAAACCTTGAAATATCAATAACAAACACAAAACCAATGTCAATAAAACTCAAAAGTAACTTGCGTTCAATAGATGTAGGATAGAATAAGAATCTCTCACAAATCTCAAGGAACAAAGAAGAACGGGATGTCAATCCGCCTTCAAATGAAACCCTAAAATCTTCCAACTTCGCAAAAAGGGAAGTGCGTCCTTCCCCAAATCTTCCCTCCAAATAGGGAGACCTCCAAGTCTGCCTCTCTAAGTATCCTTTGGAGAATTTAACTCTTCTAGTCTCCCTTTGGAGGAATTGACTCTCGAATATATGTAGGGATCAATCTAGGGTTTAAAGATAAAACCCTAAATATTTGGGCTGAAAATAAGTCGAATCCGCTGGTATCAGAAGATACTCTAGGCCGGGCCGCGTCAGCAGGTATCAGAAGATACTTTGGGCCGCGTCCGAAGGTATCAGAAAATACTTTGGTCGCGTCCTAAATTCCTTTTATGCTCCTTTTTATCTCGCTTCAAGGCTTAATCCTTAAATATGCTATTTTGCTCCATAATTCGCCAAATTACCTACAAATGCAATAAAACTCTGTGTAGACCTCTATTCTTGCAAAGTAGGTGAATATAATCATAAATGCCATGAGTGTATGTCTATGCATGCAAAATAAAGGGAAAATCTATATAAATACATGCCTAAAAATAGGTCATAATTCATGTCATCAAAATACCCCACACTTGCCTCTTGCTTGTCCCCAAGCAAGGTTTAAACTTAAGATACAAGATGATATGGATTATGAATATGCAAAAATAAAGAAAAACCACAATATTTTGGTTGTGCTTCTATTCATAGATCACCCTCAAATAGTTGCTTCATAACTAATGATAATCATCATATGGTCGAAAGGAAATATAGCATGGAAAGGATAATCATACTTTGTAAGAAAATCATAACATGCATCATAACTTGCAATATATCAAAATCAATCATGAGGAATCCAATTTAGACCACAAAGTCAAACACATTCCAATGATCTTAAGGACTTTCAAGTAAGGTCAAGAATGCGGAAAGGAGGGAAACTTATAAGGGATGTGGTGCATGAATCCGGGAAAAGGAATAACCCAACTCTTTTACTTTTTCTTTTAATTTTGCAACACCATTAACTTAGAGCTTTGCTCTTTTCTTTTTCACATTATTTTTTGACTTTACTTTTGGAGTTATGGATAGAGGTGCACAAAAACCGAAGCCTAGGAGATTGGCGTTTCTCAATTTTTATGAGATGCCTCAAACCCTTAGCGCACATACCATAATCCGCTAGAAATATCGCTCAATCCAACTTTGACATAACACAAACACCCGGCTATGTGAATGGTGCCGAGTTACTCATCATCATGATTGACTTCCCCAAACCTACAAATTTTTTCTATTCTTTGAATGCAAAATTTTGCTTTCATGGCCCTCCCACATCAAACATGCCAAAACTCAACTCTTCCTAATTCCCGGATAGGTAAGGGAGGCCATTATTTCATTGAGGGGCTAAATGATCAAAGAAAGAAGAAAGAAAATCGAATTGCCTTAATCATTTCAACAAGAAGTGTAAGAACTTATATGCGGTTTCAACCTTCAACACTCAACATGATTTAGAATGAAAGCGAATTATCAAACATGCATGAAGTTCTAACAAAGTATTCAAATCCCACATATGTCATAAATCAATTCAAGCATATCAAAATTATCATAGCTATTCCACAAAACAATGTTCATCATAGAGATCATATCCATTCTAGAAGCACAAAAATTTTAAAATTTTTCAAAATTTTCAAAATCATATGATGCAAGACATAAAACATGCAAATGGTATTGCAAATACCTCCACCCCATACTTAAAACTCACATTGTCCCCAATGTGAAGAAAAGAAAAGATGGAAAAGGATACTCACAATGTAAGATGGCGAATTAGGCAAGACGAATCATCAATCTGCCGGTGGTGATGGGAATCTATAGAAGCTCAATAGGGAATTCCGAATACCCCAATCGACGTCAAAGAATGAAGAAGGGGAACGTCTTTCCGCCGAAAATTTTTTTTCCGAAATTTTTTTTTTCGGGTCGGGAATTTCCACGGCCGTGGAACTTTCTGTTGCTCTCGACAAAGCATTCCACGGTCCAATTTAGCAAACCACGGCCGTGGTTTTGCCTCTTTGGCCGTGGAACTTTCTGTTGCTCGCAAAAAATCCAAGTTTTGTCATTCTTTTCAACTTTTCTCATCTACTCTTGCTTATTCCTTATTCTTGACATCCAAAAACACAAACATACCGGAAGGTATCGAAGAAAAACAAACAAAAACAACTACTCTAATATAATCTAAGGAGAAGAAAAGGGGAAAATGATGCATTACCTTGGGTTGCCTCCCAAGAAGCGCTTTGTTTTAGGTCCTTAGCTAGACCAATCTCCATAGATGACTCAATGCACCTTAAACATCTTGGATTGCTCTTCAAATCCATCATCAAACTCTTCCAAAAAATCTCCGGTTCCTAATTTCACCGGCAAGTGGTAAGATCTCCCACGTACAAGCTTGTATGTTTTGATTCTCACCGGAATCCTCCTAGCTTTCCTATGCTTTAATGGGACATAATTCAGCCTTGCATCCCATCCTTTCCTAGACCGAGAAATCAGTTTCTCGAGAATCCTCCTAGCCCCCCCATCTCCAACTTGGGGATAATGTATGGTCTTCGTCATGTGAATGACCCCATACTTGAACAAAAGACACTTATTGGCATTGCCGTTGAAGCGCTTGCCAAATTTACTCCTTGTAGTCCAAGAAGCATCTACTTCCAACAATTTTAATGAAGGTTTCATCTTCACCTTAGGAGGTTCTTTTGGAAGAGAACTCCAACTCTCCGGTGCATTCCTGAAAAAATTAGAAATCTTAATAGGAATTTCAAAAGAAGTAAGAGAATGTACCTTGTAAAGTTCATCAAGGCTTGGGAAAAGTTTCATGTTGGGATGATGATCCACACATGGAACATCTCCCAACTTAGCTGGATCTTCTTCAACCTTGGCCACAGTTTCAGTAATTTGGCCAAGGTTCTCCACTTCTTCCTCTTCTTCAATGAGAACTTCAAGAGGAGCTTCAGAATCGAGCGGAGGAACGATCGAAACTTGGAGTTCTTTGTCGCACTTCTCCTCCGCCTTAACTTTGATAACATAGGATACGTTGCTTTCCATGTCATCCAGCTTCTTCAACAGTTTTTCACACGTTGATTGAAACAGATCTTCAATAGGTTGCTCATAAACCTTTTGAGGGATATGAAGCTTATCCCAATCTGCAAGCTCATTCTCAATAGCCTCTTCTCTTTCTCTTTCGTTACTAAAGTTGATGCACTCAAATATATATTGTAAATATTTATATTGCCCAACCGAGCTAATTGTATTGCTCTCCAATTCTCTTCTTCCAAAGCTTCGTCCCTAAGCCTTTGCCTCCAAATTTCATCAAGCTCATCTTTGAGACCCCTTATTTCGTTCCTCGCCATCTCATAGCTGCTTCCATCCATTGGAAAATCTGAAAACTCAAAAACTCATACCAAAAGATTAAAAGAAAAACAAAAGCTCCCAGAACTTGTTCTTTGACGAAACTCTGTTCCGTTACCGGAACAAGAACTTCGTATGTACCTAAGAACACAAACCTGCAAGAACACTCAAAAGAGATATCAAATAACAAGAGCAAAGCTCCCAAGCTTGACAACCGATAACCGAATTCGGCCTAAACCAAATCCCCGGCAACGGTGCCAAAAACTGTTCGCCCCTTAACGTGCGTGCAAATAAGCTTTAAATTTATAAAACTAGAATCAAGCAAGCGAACCCGCAGTGTACGGATCGACGTAGTTAAGCAAGAATTTCAGAGTATCGAACACAGGGATTTGGGGGGAACAAATTCAGTTCGCAAATTGTCAAGCAAGAAATGTAATAAGCTTTGCAAATATTGGGGAAAACAGCAACCCTAAAGATCCAGGTGTCTAATTGTGGCAATCGATTCAAGATATACTAAAGAACTACGGACAGAGTTAAGAGTTGCAAATGTATGCTAAGGTAAAGCAATGTACGGTGAAGTTCCAAGGCTTTATATGACTTATCTAGAAATACTCTTTATAAAGGTTGTTGAGGCTTCAGTATAGAAAGGATCTAAAGACAAGAACTAATCTCAAATACCCAAACTTGTAATCCAAGGATCAAGACTAACTAAACCGATTAAGGTTGTGACACTCGAAATCGAAGTAGAGGTTGTTGAGGCTCCACTACTACCTAGAAAAGGCAAGCCAAGACTAAGTTAAAGCAAATCTTTAACTTTGGATTAAAGTAAAAGCAAGGTTCGTAAACTGAAGTAAATCACGGGTAGTTCTTGAGAATCACGGCCGTGGAAACCTAAGAACAGGCCGTGATTTAGGGTGTCGACGATATTTCTCTAACTCTCAGGGTCCAATCAAATTACAATCGATCTATCATTATTTAAGCCACAACTATCAACCCTTCACCTTAGAATTGCTAAAGGATTTTAGCCAATAATCATAGTCATAGAATCAAATATCAAATATGAAAGGGAGAAAAGGTAAAATCTTGAAATCTCAATAACAAACACAAAACCAATGTCAATAAAACTCAAAAGTAACTTGCGTTCAATAGATGTAGGATAGAATAAGAATCTCTCACAAATCTCAAGGAACAAAGAAGAACGGGATGTCAATCCGCCTTCAAATGAAACCCTAAAATCTTCCAATTTCGCAAAAAGGGAAGTGCGTCCTTCCCCAAATCTTCCCTCCAAATAGGGAGACCTCCAAGTCTGCCTCTCTAAGTATCCTTTGGAGAATTTAACTCTTCTAGTCTCCCTTTGGAGGAATTGACTCTCGAATATATGTAGGGATCAATCTAGGGTTTAAAGATAAAACCCTAAATATTTGGGCTGAAAATAAGTCGAATCCGCTGGTATCAGAAGATACTCTGGGCCGGGCCGCGTCAGCAGGTATCAGAGAATACTTTGGCGCGTCAGGCGGTATCAGAAGATACTTTGGGCCGCGTCAGCAGGTATCAGAAGATACTTTGGGCCGCGTCCGAAGGTATCAGAAAATACTTTGGTCGCGTCCTAAATTCCTTTTATGCTCCTTTTTATCTCGCTTCAAGGCTTAATCCTTAAATATGCTATTTTGCTCCATAATTCGCCAAATTACCTACAAATGCAATAAAACTCTGTGTAGACCTCTATTCTTGCAAAGTAGGTGAATATAATTATAAATGCCATGAGTGTATGTCTATGCATGCAAAATAAAGGGAAAATCTATATAAATACATGCCTAAAAATAGGTCATAATTCATGTCATCAACCATCCCGGATTTTCTTACTCTAACCCGGATGGAGCCTTGAACCCTTCCTCTTCCACAAGCACAACACCACCATCAAGAGCTTCACAAGAACCTCCACCCGGATTTACTCAACCTCCAAAGGATAGAACCAAAATAATGTTTGAGCAATTGCTTGGAAGGTTGAGTGGTCTTGAGAGCACGGTGACTTCAATTCTCTAAAGCTCAAAAGGTTTTGGAAGCACAAGTGTTCCAAAAAGCGGGTGAAGCCCATAGAGACCCGGGAAAGCTTCCCGGAAGGACCGAAGACAACCCAAGAGGCCTAGTGTTGGCTATTACAACAAGGAGTGGGTTGAGTATGAGAGATCCTTTGCCCAAGGATGATGCTAAGGGAAAGCAAGTAGTGGTAGAAGAGGGAAGGGTGCAAGAAGATGGAAGCAAGAGCAAGGATGTAGAGCCAACCTATGTGGCACCGCCTCCATACAAGCCACCACTACCGTTCCCACAATCAAGAGCAAGAGCTCGTTTGGACAATCACTTTGGTAAGTTCCTTGAACTAATGTCCAAATTACATATTAACATTCCGTTCATGGATGCCATTTTAGGAATGCCGGCATATGTCAAGTTTTTAAAAGAAATACTCTCCAACAAAAGGAAGTTGGAGGAGTATGGGGAGATAAGAATGACCAAGAGTTCTTCGGAATTGATCCAAACAATGAAGGAGGAGATGCCTCCCAAGCTAAGAGATCCGGGCTCTTTTTGTGTCCCGATAGGAGTGGGAGATGTAAAGTACGAGGCCCTTTGTGATCTTGGAGCGAGTGTAAGCATCATACCGCTTGCACTTTGTAACAAGGTTGGGCTAGGAGAGCCAAAACCGGTCAAGATGACCCTCTATATGGCGGATCGTTCTATCACTCATCCGGTTGGGATCTTAGAAGACATCCCGGTGCAACTAGGAGGATTCTATGTGCCAATTGATTTTGTGGTCTTGGACATTCCGGCGGATTATCCGGTTCCCATCATCTTAGGAAGACCCTTCCTAGCCACCTCCGGATGCCTAGTGGATTGCAAGAATGGAACTCTCTCCTTCAACATTGGAGAAGAGAACGTCAAGTTCAAGTTATCCACAATGACAAAAGGGCCAGCCCTTGATGAGGATCTTTTCAACATAGTCGAGCAAGAGGAATCTAGGGAAATTGTGAGCTCGATTTTGATCAAGGATCCCTTGGAGAAGGTTCTTACCTTAAGTATGATGGAGGAAGGTGTTGAGGAGGCTTGCAATGAAGAGATCAAAGCCTTGGAAGCATTGGAAGAGGAGCCAAGAGTTGGATTTGAAAGCCACGAAGAGGTGTTGAACAGCTGCAAGTTCCACGGTCGAGATTTAAGTTCCACGGCCGTCAAACTTTCTGGACAACTCCGAGAAGCAAGCTTAACAAGAACCACGGCCGTGGAAGTTGATTAAACCGTGATTCCAGCCGTGGTTTTCCCTGGACCAGTCCTTGATGATGGTCAAGCTTTTAGGAGCCATGAGGAATCTTCATTTACTTTGGATTCATCTCATCCAACTTTATTTGGATCATCTTCAACCGATAAAGGTCCTCCTCAACTTGAACTCAAACCCCTCCCCTCTCATTTAAAGTATGCATTTCTTGGTAAAAACTCTACATATCCTGTGATTGTTAATGCATGCTTGAGTGATGATGAACTTGCTAAATTGTTGCATGAACTGAGATTGCATAGGAAAGCCATTGGCTATACTATTGATGATTTGGTTGTCATTAAGCCTTCTTTGTGCATGCATAAGATAATGATGGAAGATAACCACAAACCCTCTATTGAACATCAAAGGAGATTGAATCCTATAATGAAAGAGATAGTCAAAAAGGAAATCATTAAGTTGCTAGATGCGGGAATTATCTACCCTATCTCGGATAGTAAGTGGGTTAGTCCCGTTCATGTAGTTCCTAAGAAGGGTGGGATGACCGTAGTAACTAATGAGAACAATGAACTAATTCCGACTAGGACGGTTACATGGTGGAGGATGTGCATTGATTATAGGAAATTGAACATGGCCTCTAGGAAAGATCACTTCCCTCTTCCCTTCATTGACCAAATGCTAGAAAGGTTAGCTCAACACTCTCATTTTTGTTATCTAGATGGCTATAGTGGATTCTTCCAAATCCCTATCCACCCCGATGACCAAGAGAAAACGACCTTTACATGTCCATGGGGTACTTTTGCATATAGGAGAATGCCATTTGGGTTGTGTAATGCACCCGCCACCTTCCAAAGGTGTATGATGGCTATCTTTTCGGAATACATAGAAAATATCATGGAAGTGTTTATGGATGATTTCTCTGTTTATGGTTCTTCCTTTGATAATTGCTTGGCTAACTTGTCATTGGTATTGCAAAGATGTGAGGAGACAAATCTTGTCTTGAATTGGGAAAAATGCCACTTCATGGTAAGTGAAGGCATTGTGTTAGGACACTTGGTGTCTAACCGTGGCATTGAGGTTGATAGGGCCAAAATTGAAACGATAGAGAAGTTGCCGCCACCTACCTCGGTGAAGGGGGTAAGGAGTTTCTTAGGGCATGCCGGTTTTTACCGGAGGTTTATTCAAGACTTCTCTAAAATTTCTAAGCCTCTCACTAACCTACTAATGAAGGATGTTGATTTTTTCTTTTCCAAGGATTGTCTTGAAGCTTTTTGGAGGTTGAAGAACGCCTTGATCTCCGCACCTATCATGCAACCTCCGGATTAGAGTCTACCTTTTGAGATCATGTGTGACGCAAGCGATGTAGCCGTAGGGGCTGTTTTGGGGCAAAGAAAAGATGGGCGCACTAATGCTATTTATTATGCTAGCAAGACGCTAGATGATGCCCAACTCAATTATGCTACCACCGAGAAGGAGTTGCTAGCGGTGGTGTATGCATTTGAGAAGTTCCGCTCATACCTTGTTGGAGCGAAGGTCATAGTTTATACGGATCATACTGCGATCCGTTATCTACTTACAAAGAAGGATGCCAAACCAAGGTTGATTCGGTGGATCCTTCTTCTTCAAGAGTTTGATTTGGAAATACGAGACAAGAAGGGATCCGAAAACTCCGTGGCGGATCACCTTAGTAGATTGCCTCCATTAGAGCTTGGAAGAGACGACATTCCAATTGATGACTCATTCCGAGATGAGCAATTGCAAATGGTGGAGGAATGCTTGTTCCAAGTATCTAGAGGAAATGAGCCATGGTATGCCGACATTGTGAACTACTTAGTGTGTGAGGAAGTACCTCCCGGATTGACATATGCACAAAGAAAGAAGTTCTTCAACGATGTGAGGCATTACTATTGGAGTGAGCCACTCTTGTTCAAGAAAGGCCCGGATGGAATGTTTAGAAGATGCATACCGGAAGATGAAATAGAGAGTGTGATCCGGCATTGTCACTCCTTACCATGTGGAGGCCATGCTAGCTCACACAAGACGTGTGCAAAGGTATTGCAATCCGGTTTTTATTGGCCTAACTTGTTTAAAGATGTGCAAGGTTTTGTAGCGGCATGTGATGCTTGCCAAAGGACGGGCAACATCTCAAGAAGGAATGAGATGCCCTTGAACAACATCCAAGAAGTCAAAATATTTGATGTGTGGGGTGTAGACTTCATGGGACCATTCCCTTCTTCATGTGGGAATCTCTTCATCCTATTGGCGGTGGACTATGTGTCAAGATGGGTGGAGGCAATCGCCTCTCCTACAAATGATGCCAAGGTGGTGGTGCGGTTCTTCAACCGGGTGATCTTCCCTAGGTTTGGGACACCAAGGGTGATCATTAGTGATGGAGGAAAGCACTTCACCAATAGGAATTTCGGGGCGCTTTTGGCCAAGTATGGGGTGACTCACAAAGTGGCAACACCTTACCATCCCCAAACTAGTGGTCAAGTGGAGATTTCCAACCGAGAGATCAAAGCCATCCTTGAGAAGACGGTGTCTAGGACTAGAAAGGATTGGGCTATGAGGCTCAATGATGCCTTATGGGCATATAGAACCGCCTTCAAGACACCGATTGGCACCACTCCCTACAAGTTGGTCTATGGCAAGTCTTGCCATCTTCCGGTAGAGATGGAGCATAAAGCTTATTGGGCCATTAAGTGGCTAAATTTTGATCTCAAGGCGGCGGGAGAAAAGAGATTGCTTGAATTGAATGCCCTCGAGGAGATCCGGTTGGACGCTTATGAGAATGCCCGGATTTACAAAGAGAGAACCAAAAGATGGCATGACAAGAGGATCATCCCCAAGGAGTTAAGTGAAGGAGATCTTGTCCTTCTCTTCAACTCAAGGCTAAGGCTCTTTCCCAGAAAGCTCAAATCAAGATGGACCGGGCCATATGTGGTGAAGAAGATCTTTTCCCATGGAGCCATTGAGATAGGAGGGGAACATTGTGGGAACTTTAAGGTGAATGGGCACCGATTGAAGAAGTATATCTCGGGAGCTCCGGTGGAGATAATTGCCCCACTTCACCTTAAGTAGACGCCCCCCGAGTTTGGTCAAGCTAATGACCTTAAAGAAGCGCTTGGTGGGAGGCAACCCATTGGTAACATTTTTCTTTTCTTGATTTGCTTTTGTTTCTAGATTTTTCTATCTTTGTGTATGTTTTGTCTACTTTGTGTGTGTGCTAGAACATTAGTGGCATTGGAGGCCTTGCTTGACATAGGAATGATGATGATGAAACCCTCATCAATTATGGGTGGAGCGGACGCGGAACTTGGACGGCTAGCGGTGCCTAGCGGGGGTCCCGAAGCTTTGATGGATGTTTAGAGCTCTCTACCATGGTTGATAGGATCATCAAACATCAATTCACTATTGAGCAATCCCAAATACCGTAACAAACCATTCTTACATTGTGAGAACCTTCTTTCACTCTCTTTACTTGAATACCACATTGGGGACAATGTGTTTCTAAGTATGGGGTGGGGTTTGCATGATCCTTTGCATGATGAGCATCTAGGATAGTTTAAAATCTTCACATGTCTTGCATTGTACATACTTAAAACAAAAATCCCATAAAAATTCAGAAAATTTAAAAAAATTTTGTGCTTTCTAGGCTTGGATATGATCCTAATGATGAATCTTGTCTTGTGAATTGGCTATGGATGGCCTCATGTGTTAGGATTAATGAACGCATATGTGGACTTGAACTACTTCTCTTGAAATTCTATGAATGACTTGTGACCATGATGTTTGCCTAGAAAGGATTGAGTAGTGAAGATCGAAATTACATGATAGTTCTTGCATATCATCTAGGAATGAATGAGGCAATTCAATCTTTCTCTACTTCTCATCTTAATCATGATTGCTTGAGCACCTCAATTGAGATAAAATTGACCTCTTTTAACCCATCCGGGAATAGGAGCATGCTAGTGTGTTGATGTGTGTGAAAAGCAAGTGTGAGGTGAAGTTGTTGATGAAAAGAACACCATGCATAAAATGCTGAATTTGTTATGAAAAGTGTAGCCAATAATATAGGTTTGGGGACATTGGTTTAAATGACAAGTAACTCGGTACACTTCACATAATCGGGTGTTGGTGCCTTGCCAAAGTCAAATGAACCAATAGTCCTAACGAGCTTTGGTATGTGTGCCCGGTGTGGATGCACCTCGAAAACTAAGAAAAAGCCCGAGGACGGCTAATCACCAAGGTTTCGGCTTTTGTACACCAATGCCATTGTCTCAAAAACAAGTCAAAGAAAAAGAAAAGAAAGAAAAGGTAGAGGAAAATATGCACTTGAGGGAAGTTGATCGAGGACAAGGATGTGGAGTTAGTTCCATTCCCGGATTAGCATCACATAATCTAGAAATCCCCACCCAATCACTACATTTCTTGGCCCTTTTATCTCACAAGACCTTATGACCTATTTGCATATTTGTAAGACTTAGTGATTTAGATTGGATGTACTCTTGACCTTCTTGACTTCTTCATCTTTACATTTCATGCATACTTTTGAGTTAACTACAATTGTCTATCCATGCTTTCATTTGTTTGATGCATGATTGCTTGTCCTTTGCCATGAAACATGACTTTGAAGGTGATCCAAAATTAGAAGCACAAACCCAAAAAGATTTTGCCATTTTTCTGCATACATAAATCATGTCATCTCTTAGTCTATAGTTGGGAATTTGCTCGGGGACGAGCAAACCTTAAGTATGGGGTATTTTGATAACACGATTTATGACTTAGTTTTAGGTAATCATTTAGATAGATTTCTCACTCATTCATGCATGGTTTAGCACTAGTTCATGACGTTTTGCACTCAATACATGTATTTTGCCGAGATAGACGTCTACACGGACTTGTGCGTGTTTTATAGGTATTTCGGGAGATTTAGGAGCAAAACGATACGTTTGAGGATCGTTCATCTAGATGACACACCCTCGGACCCATTAGGACACAAGTTAAAGGCTAAGGAGGACTCATGGAGCCTTGCCAACACTTGCCATGCACCAAACCACAGCTTAATGATCCAAAGCGAAGTTTCTGCACAGAATCACGGTTCTCTGACACTCCACGGCCGTGGAATCAACCGTGGATTTTGCCAGATTCTTGTAACAGCTGTGCCACGACTCTCATGGCCATCTCATGCAAGTTTGTTATAAAAGTGGTCCTTCATGGACTGTGAGAGGCAGCTGGGAGTTGGGGAGTTGCTCATCCATTATCCATTTCTCTCTAACAAGAAATATTCTCTCAACAAGAAGTTTTTCTAGGAAGGAAAGTGTCAAAGAGAAGAAGAAGAGCTCCATTGAAGAGGAGGAGAAGAACACACACCATCACCACACTTGATAGTTTTGTAGTGAAGAGTTCCAGATTTTATTTCTAAGAGTTGTATGAATCATTGAACCTTCCTTTGGAAGGATTGTAAGTTGTTCTAATTCTATTTTCAGCTTGGTTTTGTTTTAGTTCACTTGTCCATCTCTTTTCCTTCATTATCTTGCAATGGATGTTATGATTTTATGTTTGTTTGTTTCGATTTCTATTATGAACGTTGTAGGCTAAATTGATGTGATTCTAGGGTAAGGAAATGATGGTTATGGCTAGGGCTATGATAGGACGGACTTAGATTTACCTTTGGATGACTTTTGCTTATGAACGTAGCTGCTGTTAGAAATCACGGGTAGTTCTTGTCAGACCACGGCCGTGGTTTAAGTAGAACAAACCGTGATTTTCCCTGGTTCGAAGGATCTTGCCTTAGATCTATAGAATGTTGAAATCCTAAGTGTTTGTTGAGTTTAACCTACCCTAGGGTAACCTAGTGTAGTAACTAAGTGTTAGGAGAGACTTACCCGGTAATCCTTGCTCTTAGATTCTAAAGATAACAAACCTTAGGTAGTGGTGAGCCTAATAAGCCGCCATTGGATTAGATGTGCTAGGATAGTTGTTTAAGATTTTCCTTTCCAAGACTTACCCGGTGAGGATAGGTTAACCCCTAATTAGCAATCCGGTATGTGTAGAATTCCTATCCTTAGGTTCTTAGAGACTTACCCGGTAATAAGACCTTAGGAGTGGACTAGTTGGATCATGAGATCTACCCGGTAATTGATCCCAATTTAGAAACACTTAATCCCAACATATCATAGTTAATCCAAGGAATGAATAGATAACTTGAGTCTTATGCCATAACCGGAACTTCCAACCCCTAGAATCCGTCTTTTCTTTCTTTGATCATTAATCTTGTTTAGCTCGTTTATTTGTGTTGATTCTTAGTTTAGTTTGATTGTTTACTTTGCATGAATTGTGATCTTTGATTGATCACCAAAAACCAACCAAAAACATTTGAGATTTTCTTTTCTTTATTTCTTTCTTTTCTTTTAACCTAGATCTTTACTAAATTCAATCACAATTCGAATCAATTTCACCTTAGTCTTTGTGTTCGACCTCGGAATATTAACCCTTCTACAAATGTCCCGTACACTACGGGTTTCGCTAGGTACTTAGGAATTAGTTCGAGTTATAAATTTAAAACCCATTTGCGCATCACGATCTTAGCGTAACAGATTGCACGACTGATGGTCCAGCCTCAGTTACAGAGAGATCTAGCATGACTAGAGATGGACATCTAGTTTCCTGATGAGGATGCCCAATTGCTTACCTTAGAGGTTCTACCTGATTTGTTGGGTGAGGTCCAACAGAAATAGGAGACCTGCCCGACGCTGATGAGGATACGAGATAGGTTGTATCGTAGTGAAGCCCCATAGTTCTCCATAAGAGCAGATGGAGTGATGAGACACCGCGAGCGCGTCTGTGTACCCGCTGATGCGGAGCTGAGACAAAGGATTTTACAGGAGGCTCACTCCACACCTTACTCAGTGCACCAAGGTGCGAGTAAGATGTATCAAGATGTGAGACGTTCATACTAGTATGGAGGGCTGAAGTCCGATGTAGCCAGATTTGTGGCTCCGTGTGCGACCTGTCAACACGTCAAGATAGATCATTGCAGACCTGGAGGAGAACTCCATCCACTGCCAATACCGTAGTGGAAGTGGGAGGACATCTCCATGGACATTGTGACTGGATTAAGGCCGAGTAGGAGCTTTGATTCCATACGAGTTTTCGTTGAGAAATTGACGAAAACTGCACGTTCTATCCCTATTCGGGAGACGTGGCCAGTGAGCCAATTGACAAAGGAGTTCACTAGGCAGATAGTGAGACTCCATGGTGTACCGAGGACAATCGTCTTAGATCGAGATGGACGATTTAACTTGAGGTTTTTGCAGCACATACAGACTGCCTTGGGTACAAGTTTACACTTCACGACTGCATTAAATCCTAAGACATATGGCCACTCAAAGAGGACGATTTAGACCTTGGAGGATATGTTGCGGGACTGTGTATTGGACTAGGGATAAGTGTGGTCAGATCACCACCCATTGGTTAGTTTTCGTACAAAAACAGCTAGCATGCATTGATTGGGATGGCCCCATATGAAGCATTGTATGTGAGGAGGTGTCGTACACCGTTATGTTGGGATAAGCTTAGTAGTGTGAGTGGTTTAGTGCCTAAGCAGATTCAGGATGATATTGCCCGAGTAGCGCTGATTAGAGAGAGGATGTTGGCTGCACAAAATCACCAAAAGTCGTATGTAGACAAGAGGTGTCGGCCTCTAGAGTTAAGGGTTGAAGCTCATGTCTAGCTGAGAGTATCTCCGACGCGTGGCATCAAATGTTTCGGCATAAATGGGAAGCTGAGTCCCCGATATTTTGGTCCTTTTGAGATTATAGACAGAGTTGGGAGAGCAGCGTACGGACTTGCTTTACCACCGAGGCTAGAGGGTGTTCACCCTGTGTTTCATGTGTCTCAGTTGAGGGCGTACATACTAGATTCGAGAAACAACGTCAACTATAATGACTTAGTGGTTGAGCCGGACCACACGTTTGTTAAGCATCCGATTGTAGTCCTAGAGCGGGGTGTGAGACGCATGTGTTCGAAGGACATTCTTGTGTTGAGGATATAATGGTTGAGACAAGGACATGATGAGGCTACACGGGAGACAGAGGATAATATCCAAAGGAACTATCCAGAGTTCTATGCCGAGATAGATGCACCTGTAGGATCGACGAGTAAATCTTTGTGCTATCTTGGTGAGTTGTGTGCTTATGTTCTGTGACGTGTTTTGTGCTAGCTGTGATGTGTGCATACGATCTTAGTAGATCTTGTTTTGCTAGCGCGAGTTGTGTTTTCAGTTAGAGATGGTTCGTCCTCCATGCAATCGAAATGTGATTAGGGTTTAGCTGGAGATGGTTTTTCCTCCATGCTATTGTATTATGGACATAGTTTGGCTGGAGACGGTTTTCCTCCATGCCCTTGCGGTATGAATGTGGCTTGGTTGGAGATGGTTTTCCTCCATGCCCTTGTGATGTGATTATGGGTTAGCTAGAGATGGTTTTCCTCTATGCCATTGGATAGCGTTTTTGATTATGTTGCTGGAGTTAATGATTCCTCCATGCATGAGTTTTGAGGTTATAAAGTGTTATAGGTTGTTATCCTATGAGCGGAGATGTGATACCTCCGATAGAGAGAGCGTTTATAACTCGGCATATGGTTCCGAGAGGATTTGGGAATTGTTCAAGTTTTGGGACAAAACTTTTTTTTAGGGAGATATGATGTAAGAACCTTAGTTTCTTTAGGATCCCACCCCTGCGGTTGTACTTGACCGCATGTGCGGTGCCGCCGTTGCGGTTTTACAAGGTGGGCGCCATCTTTTAAACTGTTTTGATTTTCCCCGATGCTTCTTCCTTAAGCTTCTTTTCTTCTCCTTCAAGTGAGGGTTTCCAACTCCTTCAGATCTCATTTCCTCTCCTCATGTTCTTCCTCCTTCCTCTTCTTCAGATCTCATTTACTCTTTACAAGAGTAAAGCTTGGGTTTCCCGCTCCTTCTTTAGATCTCATTTCCTCTCCTCACGGTCTTCCTCCTTCCTCTACTATTTGACCGCCCCCTCGCCTTGACAACGCCGCCCCCGCGGCTAAGGAGTGTCACCGCCCCCGCGGCTGAGAGCCACCGCCCTTGCAGCGTCACCGCGCCTGCGCCTTGTTGCTTTCATAGGTGCGTTTCTCCAGGACATACCAAGCGTGATATATGTTCTTCCTTTCCTTATGTTTCTAGCTTGAGAATGAGGCTAGGCTAGTGTTGTGCATGTTGAGCTTGATGATGTATATGTTGAGGTAATGCCTTAGGCATTTGTGAGTTATGATAAGATTTCGAAGTTTAGATACGGATTATGTTTTAGGTATGATCATGGGTTTAGGAAGGGGAATCTCCTAGCCTTGGATAGTGTTTGATTTGTGTGTGCCTTGTTGATGCAGACACTGATCGTTTCCTCGAGGGGAAACTGTGACCATGTGGTTCACATTTACATTTGGGAGAGGTTAGTGCATTGGACTTACTTAGTTAGCGGTTATGAGTTTGAATGATTGTGATAGTGGTGCTTGTGCATATGAGTGTTGCATTTATAACCTAAACCGGACTATGACGACCATATATGTATATTAAATGGCCCAAGTGTATTATAATGGGTCGTAACACTTGCCTGAAGCTCGTCGAAAGTGTGGGGGTGCTCTACGATTAGTCCACCAGGGGCAGGCTTGATCCCCTATTCCAAACCTGGGGGTTAAAGGGGACAAATGTGAGGTTCTGGGTGCTCCTCGTGTTACAAAATAAGTTGAATTAGTAATGATATAACTTAATGAAGATAATAAACGGGTTTTGATGTGAGCATTGCATAT
The DNA here is from genome assembly GCA_033239125.1 of Fagopyrum homotropicum. Taxonomy (NCBI): domain Eukaryota; kingdom Viridiplantae; phylum Streptophyta; class Magnoliopsida; order Caryophyllales; family Polygonaceae; genus Fagopyrum; species Fagopyrum homotropicum. The sequence continues at coordinate 33,562,418 of BSWB01000003.1, forward strand.
TGTGGTGTGATGATGTGTTTGTATGTGCTATTGCTTTCATTCTTATTCATGAACTGTTTGCTAATGGTTTTATACCGTGCTGTAGATGTTCTGCTGGATAGGAAGAATGTAGAGTGATCTAGATGGGTGATCAGACAAGGGTTTCCGTATACTAGGTTGTGCGAGGGTTTTGGGATTTTTTGTACACATATGTATATGATGATGTTGTTTTGTACTCGGTTGTTATTTTGTATACATTTTGATATATGTTTATACAGTTTTTATGGGTTTGGGTTTTATATTTATTTGTTTCTTGTTGTAAGATCCAGTGAACTTGTTGTCAGGCTAGGGTTGAGATCCATTGTAAGATCCTAGCCCATAATGTCTCGAGTCCCGCAGATTCGGGGTGTTACATGATGTATGGATCAATCATAAAGTTGAGATGGATAAATAATACAAGGACAATTGTGCAATGTTGTGATGCCTATATTGATTGAGTAGTGTTGGCTAGGGCTGAAAGGATATTTAATCTACTTGTCTTGTGAATGTCCAAACTATGGATATGCTATATGATGCAAGCAAATAGCAAACACCATGTGATGCAAGCATTGTTTAATGTAGTCATAAGTTGTTAATAAGCTTGAATCAACTAGTGTGTAAATAGCAAACACCATGTGATACTCACTATTTTACATAAGCCAAATGTCTTGACAAATCATACCTTATACCATGCTATATTACTATTTGTGACTCAATACTCTCCTTATTTGATTGAACACAACATGATTGAGCATGATTCTAGATACAGTTTGGTGGATTAGCCCCAATTGTAATACCTGAAAATTTTCTTCTGACTATTTCCGAAACAAAAGAGAAGTTGACCGATTATGACTTTTTCGGCGCTATAGTTCTATAGTACGGATTCCGACATTATGTTGTCTTCTTTTAAGTTTCGGGACGAAACTTATTTTAAGGGGGTACTAATGTAATACCCGAAAATTTAATTTCCGGTAAATCCTGAGTCAACTAAAATCTTGTCATTTTATGCGAAGAGTTAATCACATAAAATATTCTTTTCCCAACTTCTATGATTTTTTGTGAAACTTAATCATATAAAATCATTCTTAAAACACTCTTGCAAGCCTTATAGTAATATCCAAAAAAAAAAATAATAAAATAAAAATAAAAATAAATAAATAAAATAAAATTCGATTCGAAATTTCACACCGAATCATAATTGTCGGATCTAACCGTAGGTTTCCGGACCTAAGTCAATTCTTTTGACGGGCTTGTCAAGCCCAATTCTTGCTTTGTTTACTTGAACCGGTTGGGTCCAATTCTGGACTTTGACCGACGCAGTAGGCCTGGGCATCCCACTTAAATTTCTTCATTAAATCAGCCCATGCCTTCTTCTTCTCTTCAGCTAAGTGGAAGCCAAGAGTTCTCCTTCTCCACCTCACGCTGGACCCACCATATGAAAGCCTTAACTCATCTTCAAAACAAGATCGTAACTGAAGATCTTGGCACGTTCACAATCCGGCCTCTCTCCTCACAACCGTTACCTTCCTTAATTGCGTATAAGCGATACCTTGGCACGGATTTCACGCGAGACTCGGCATCCCCAAGTGACTCCATTGTCCTCGAGCGCAGCCGGCGCCCACCTTCTCTGGAGCTTCTGCAACAACCGTCACTTCAACAACACCTCGTCGACGATAACGGTGAAGTCAAACCGACTCGGAAAGGTGAGCCATACGACCCTTATTTCCTTTCTCTTCCTGTCATGCTTGGCTTCCTAATGGGCTCAACAATGTGCAGTGGACAAGGAAGACACCAACCTTGCGTGCAGTCACGTCGACCGGAGAGCCTACACCGCCCTAGGTCGCAAGCGTTGAAACCTGTCACATACCGGGTGCCCAGCGAACCGATCGGATTCACTTGGGTTGTGGTTCCTGCGTGTAGTTGAGTCCTTCCGTCCCAGATCTCGGCGGTCCACTTTGGTCGACTATGCCGTAGTCTATCGGTGAGCCTCTCTTTGGTTTAGCTTTCAGTATCGTTACAAAGTAGCCAAGGTAGTAATGTTTATGGTTAAGCTGATAAATGGTGATTAGTGGGGTTTAGGAGAGGATCAATGGAGGTTGGTTGTTGCTGAATGTACTTCTCGATGTGGGTCGGCAAGGAGAGTGTACGTGGGGTAGTAAAGCTAGGTTGGAGATGGTAAGTTGCTGTTAGTAGTGGTGTAGGATGTTAAAGATTAATATATATGTATATGTATATGTATATGTATATGTATATGTATATGTATATGTATATGTATATGTATATGTATATGTATATATATATATATATATATAAACATATATATATATATATATATATATATATATATATATATATATATATATATATATATATATATATATATATATATATATATATAAATACGAGTGGTTATATTTCGTTTAGTTGAGGAGTGTTCCAAATGAGGTTAGGTCGGTTAAGCATAATCGAGTTTTTGAATCTTACGGGTATAGACTTTATGTCGGTGATGGTGTTTACCTTTAGATGACCCTAAGATTAGCGTTCTAGCGTAAGCTACGCTAGTATACGTTCTTGCTCTTTACCAATAATTTATGAACAAGTTATATAAGTTTTGGGTATAGTGGATGTGGGTTGTCTTTGGCTAGGTTTAGCGTTGATTAGGTTGTTATGAGGTGGGAAGTTAGGAAACCGTCTAGATGAGTAGTATTGATATTGATCCAAGTTTCCTCGTTATACACAGGCGTTTGAAATCTTGTAATTTCGGAATCAAGTGGTAGCTTTAAGAGGACTTTGACGCGATTCAAGTAAGTCCACGGACTTACTTAGCTGGCTTTCTTGTATGAGTGTAATATGTATGAGTGGTGTTTGCTAGTTATGATAAACAACGAAACCGGATTAGGCCGACTTTATTATTTACGTAATTGACCCAAGTGTATGATAACGGGTCGTGACATCATCTACCTAGCTCTTGCGAGAGTCTAGGAGGTTCCCTGCGACCAGCCCAGTCCGGTAGACGGTCAGATGCATTAGTACCATTCCGCGTTGGTAAACGGGGACAGGGGCGAGGTTTGGGAATCCCTCGTGTCACAAAATAAGTATCATTAGTAATGACCTATCACCTAATTAAAGATAATAAAAGGATTGAGTGTTGCATGTTGATTGTGTATGATGTGTGATTGTGCTTTTACCTTTATACTTATGCATAGAATGTTAGCTAACGGTTTTATACCACTTGTAGATGCCTTGCAGGTTAATACATTTGTAGAGTGATCCGGAGAAAATGGTCAGCCGGGTCCACGTACTCATTTAATTGGGGACGGGGATGTCTTCTGTTCTTCATATGCATCATTTTAGTAGCGTTTCTTGTAAGGCTGATACATATTCTCCATGTATATATTGTTTACAGTTTTCAAACGTTTTAAATACTTTTGTGCCTTGTTTTAAGATCCAAGTAAAATTGTTGTCAAACTATGGTCGGGACCCATTGTGAGGTCCTAACCAGTAGCTCCCCGAGTTCTCAGAATTTGGGGTGTTACACCAATCCTATTACTTTTCCCATATTGGTAGTTCAACTTTCTACTTGAAACTTGTTACCTCACACACCCAAGCATTGGATCACTTGATCACCCCCTTTTATTTCATTTTACACATTCAAGATTTTCTAGTTGAATTTGAGACAAAGTTCGGATATACACTCTCTTGGGATTCAACCTTGATGCATAACACTTACATTGACACGGTCGTATACTTGTGGTAATATGTGGTTTTGAGGTAGTACACCTACCCCACATCAACAAACCTTAGGATGATTAAGATAGAATTCCATCTATAAATAAGGTCAATTATCCATTCATTCAAATATCCAAATTTCATTCGGAAGTTTCAGAGTCATGTTTGTGTGTTGCAATGTTGATCAGCCGACAACTCCATATCGATCGGCCGAAAGGTGCTTTTCCCTTTGATTAATAAAGCTTTGAGTTTTAGTTAATGCTTGTTTTTTTTTTAAATTCCTTTGTTTTAGGGTGTGAAGAGCATGACTTCATTGATAACTTATGATGTTGATCATGTATCTCTTTATGACTATTTTTCTTCCAAGTGTATACTTTGAGTTTTGATCAAAGGAATCCCAAGAGCCGAGTCACATGATCAACATCATATGTAAAACTCAAAGTATAACTTATGATGTTGATCATGTGAGGGTGTGAAGAGCATGACTTCATTGATAACTTGTGATGTTGATCATGTGAGGGTTGATCATGTAGCACTTTGAGTTTTGAATATGCAAAATGTGAGGGTTGATCATGTATCTCTTTATGACTATTTTTCTTCCAAGTGCTAATAGAAAAATGTCAGAGCCGAGTCACTCATGCATTTCACATTCTGTAGAATACGAGAGCCGACCAAAATTATCCCCCACATTAGATGATTCACATTCTTTTATGGATTGATTATTGTCAATTAAAATCTAATATCTATGTAATGGTAATTTTGATCTTATAACTATTTTCTTAATCATTGATACATTGAAACTTAAGTTACCTACGAAGTTGTTGATTCTGAATCAAGCAATGAACAATTAATTCCTTCTCCCTTATTGCTATGAAACGTCTTCTACTAGTTGGCAAACAAGATTCTATCGATCGGTCGAGTAGTCTCTACCGATCGGCCGACCAGTCTCTACCAATGGGCCGACCAATATTTTTTTCTCGCCTCTGTAATTTCTGATTTTGTTCTCTTAGTTTCCTTTATTTGTACTTCGATCGGCCCACCTGTGTTTGTGGATTGGCGTACCAATCGTTTGTCTTTATCTTCTGTTTAGGTTTCTATTTTATTCGGGTTTCATTATTAATATGTCAAATTAATTCACTATTTCCCCTGATTTCGATCTTGACCCTATCACTAAATTTGGGTCTTGTAAGTATTTGTGAGATATAAGGATCACATTTCAGCCCTCATCTTATTGACGTCGTTGCCGGAAAAGTTACTTGTTTTGATTGACTTACTATTGTGAAATATTATTCCGTCTAGTTGTCTTTTTTGTCAAGATATGTGTCCAAAGACACTGAACCAAATATCACTATGAAGGAAGATAATCTCGCAGAGATGCAACAACAACTTAGCAATCTTTAACAAAAGATTAGGTTGGTATCAACAAGAGAGCAAAGAACCCTCAAAGTAGCCACCACTATCCAAATCGAATAGGAAAGAGAAAATGCAGCAAAGTTTGGGGCATATGTCATGCCAAACCATTGTTGACCAATAAGCGGAGTCGTAACTCTAGAGTTAACAATTGATTTTGAGATTAAGGTTGGTTTAATCACTTTAATCACTTCACATGACTTCTCTAGAATCCCATCGAGAGACCCCAAAAGAGAAAGTGATTACTTACTTCATCTTAACTCTCTTACTACTAGGGATCAACTCCAAGAGGTGTTTAAGAATACATTTTTCCACATAGAAAAATTGCCGAGTTAAGATCCAAAATTACTATTTTAAAGCTAATTGCATGTGAAACCATCTATAGAGCGGGTGGACAATTCAAAGATCTAATATGAAAATGTATATCTTATTCAATCCTTTTTTCAAGGGGTTGATAATAACACACGTTTTATAATCAATTGTTATGCAAGAGTGTGATCATGGCAGTTAATGATGTTTGGAATCTATTAGAGAACCTGAACAAATATCATAAAATTTATTATGATCCTAACGAGCTTCGTACCCAAAATAATGCCTCTATTTACCTCATTTTAAGAACCTATCAAGAGGACCATATGGTCCCTGCATTTAAATTCACCATGAAGGATGACACCTTGTCCAGCCCACATCCCTAAAATACACACCACACCTATAATGAAAGCCAATAACATTATAACATAAGCTTACCCACCCTTGAAGGTTGGGTAATATAGTTTTCAAGAGAGTTATCCTTTGTTGCCTTTTGTAGCTTTTTCGTTCCGAATATCTCTCATCAGATTTTCCGGATATGAGTTAGGTGTGGAAAGTGTCTTTACCGAAGTTCTTCCACTTTGAACCATGTTTTAAAATTTATAAAACCTAAAAGGGAAAATAGTAATTAGATAAAAAAAAAGGGTTTTGAAATTAATTATTCAAACAATTCAACATCTTCCCTAACAACGACATCAATTTGATGAGGGCTTAAACGTGAGATTCTAATAACATATAATTACGAGAACCACTGTAGTATAGGGAGTAAATATCGAACACAAGTGGGTTGATGACTTAAATTAAAATATTAATTAAGACACTAAACAAAAAAATAAATATTTAATATATACAAAAATTAAAATAAAGCAAATGAAGATGATGACATGACTTATGACCTTAGTTTAGGCTTGTATTTAATTAGATTTTTCCATTGTTTTTGCATGCATTTGCATTAGTTCGTGGCATATGCTTGATCGAGTCATATTGTTAGAAAAGATGTTTACACGAGATTTTGTCGGGTTTTCAAGCATTTCGGTGATCTTTTGGACGTTATTGACATATTTGAGGATCAAGCCCCGTGGCAGTTCGTACTCGAGGCATGAAGGAAGGCAGCTTTGGAGCAAAGAAGAAGTCAAGTGTGATTTCGGGTTGGTGCAGGATTGATCTCGGTTGAGATTCCTGAATCTTGCACCACCCGAAGTTTTCATCAAGTGAAGGCTCACGTGATGGCTAAAGAATCTCGGTCCTAACAACTGACGAATCTCACCCGAGATATACCAAATGACCGAGATTTCCCTCCTTAGCAACTTTTCAACACTTGTCACAAAAATCAAAACGACCCTTGCTTTCCTGCGGTGGAGTGTGATGTTGGGTGTGGCAGGCTGACCCTAGGTACCTCTCCTAAGACCTGGTAGAGGTCCATTATATAACACCCCAAATCTCAGACTCGTGGCGCTACGGGTTAGGACCTCACAATGGGTCCCGACCCTGGCTCGACATCAATATTATTGGATCTTACAACAAGGTACAAACGGTAAAACATGGAAATCCAAATATAATAGTATGCAAACGTAAGGTAAACTGTCAGAGTCAATGTTAGCATGAAATATTGTGATATTTTAGGCACGTTTTCTAAACGTATTTGATTCATATTGATAGTCTTTGATTGAACTTTGCTGCATATGTGAGCTAGTATTACCTATATTGTCGATATGGATGTCTACACTAGTTCTATGTTGATTATAGGTGATTTGGAGCTATTTCCGAACGGAATCGAGAAAAGGAGAGTTGATTTGATATGTCCATGGATTGAGGACATTCTTAGGAAGCAAATTGGAGTTTTAGCTTAAGGAATGCACGAGGCTAGGGAAGAATCACGTTCTTGCCCTAAACCACGCTCTAAAATACGGCCGTACTACAAACCACGTTTAGTTCCACGGCCGTGGAACCCTGCAAAGGAAGCGTGATGCATTCCAGTAACTATTACGGCCGTGGAATATATGGTACAAACCGTGACCTAATCCACGCCCTAAATTACGGTCGTGAGAACTTCCACGACCGTGATCTTGGCGGATCTTTTCGCCACACTTTGAAGCCACGATCTTTTGAAGATTGGGCCGGGCCGATATTTTATCTTGCCCTATAAAAAGACGGACGAAGCAAGATTCCGTCACCCCCGCTCATACCGGCTTATCACCGCTTGCACCCGCTACCTCCGCTCATACCGGCTTATACCCGCTTACGCCCGCCATCTTCGCTTAGCGGCATTTATCGACGCTTAGGATCGTTCATCTCCGAATTGGTGGAAGATCGAAGCTTTTGGAAGATTTTGCAAGAAGATCTCTCTTCTTGTTTAGGTTTGATTCGGAAAACGGATTGACATCCCGTTTTCCCTTCTTTCCTAAGGTTGTGATTGTTAACTTTATTGCGAATCTTTTGACAACATTCGTTCTTGATTGTGACTTTGAGATTGGTTTGAAGATTATTGAAAGTTCTTGAAAGTTTTCATCTTTTTATCTTTTAATTCTTGAATTGATATCAACATGACTGTTATTGGCTAAAAACCCTTAACAATTCTAAGGTGAAGGGTTGATAGTTGTGGCTTAGATGATGATAGATCGATCGCAAATAGATTAGACCCTGAGAGTTAGAGAGAATCGCCGACAACCCTAAATTACGGCCTGTTTTTGAGTCCACGGCCGTGGAACCTCAAGAACTAACCGTGATTTCCCTTAAGTCCACGAACTTGCTTTTACTTTAATCCAAAGTTAAAGATTTGCTTTAACTTAGTTTAGACTTGTCTTTTCTAGGTGGTAGTGAAGCCTCAACAACCTCTACCTCGATTGTGAGTGTCACAACCTCAATCGGTTAAGTTAGTCTTGATCCTTGGTTTACAAGTTTGGGTATTTGACACTAATTCTCACCTTTAGAATCTTTCTATATTGAGCCTCAACAACCTGTATAGAGAGTGCCTTGTAGGTGAGTTACATAAGGTTTTTGGAACTTCACCGTACGATTACCTTACATTAGCATACCTTTGCATATCTTAACTCTGTCTTTATATCATTAAGTATATCTTGAATCGATTGCCACAGCTGGATACTTGGATCTTTAGGATTGTTGTTTTCCCAATATTTGCAAAACTCTCATACTTACTCACTTGGTAACCTGCAATCGAATTTGTTCCCACCCAAATCCCTGTGTTCGATACTCTGGAATTCTTGCTTAGCTACGTCGATCCGTACACTGCGGGTTCGCTGCTTAATTCTAGTTTTATAAATTTAAAGCTTATTTGCACACACCTTTAGGGGCGAACAATTTTTTGGCGCCGTTGCCGGGGATTTGGTTTCGGCCGAATCCGGTTGCCGGTTGTCAAGCTTGGGAGCTTGCTCTCGTTATTTGATATTACTTTGAGTGCATGCGCAGGTCTAGGAACACCAAAGATCTCTTACCTCTTGATCAAGAGCTAGAGAAAACCTTGAGGCAAAAGCGCAAGGAAAAGAAGATGGCCGAAGAACACGAACGTGATCTTCAAACGGAGTTGGCAGAGAAGGAAGCTCAACTCCAATGGAATGAGAACCTCCGCCAGGATGAAATGGATCGTCATCAATCTGAAGTTAGCAAACTGCAGGATGCGATGTTCCAAATGAGGATGGAGTTAAGCGACCTTAAGAATAAAGGAAGCAAGAAATCCTCAAGGAGGGGATCAAGAACTAGAAGAAGAAGTCACTCGTCCGCTGATGATAGTGACTCTTCCATGCCACCGTTAGAGGAGATTGACCCCACGATCAATATGAATCCTTTCCATCCACGAGGAGCTTCTAATCGCCGCATTCCACCTAGGAATGTGAGGGTCGAACGTGTGGATAATGAGCCAAGAACTCTTGGCCAGCGGATGGATCCAACGCAACAACCACGCCGCTTGGGTGTGAATTTTGATGCTGAAGATGTGCAAGGGTTTAGCTTTAACCCTCAAGTTATTACTCTTGTTCGCCAAAGCCAATTTGGCGGTACAAGCGCTGAATCTCCACACCAACACTTGCAAAACTTTGAGTGTATGATGGAGACGATGAGACCGAAGAATGCTACCACCAATAGCTACAAGCTTAAACCCTTCTTCTTCTCTTTGAAAGGGAAAGCGTTGTCTTGGTACCAAGCTCTTCCTAATGGGAAACTAGACACGTGGGAAGACCTTTCCGCGGAGTTTCTCACCAAATTCTTCCCGCCCTCCAAAACGGCGGAACTTAGAGGTAAGATTAATGCTTTTTCCATGAGACCTAACGAAAGTTTGTTTCAATCTTGGGAAAGGTTTCAGGATTTGCTCTTGGATTGTCCTCATCATGGCATATCCAAGCTTGCCTTGCTAGAGATTTACTACAAGGGGCTGGATGCGGGAACGCAATTCAACCTCCAATCCCTCTCATGTGGAACGTTCATGGACATGAGAGAAGATGACGCTTGGGACTTCATCGAGAAGCAAACAAGAGTCATAGAGAAGTATTCCCACCGGAAAGTGGAGGGAAATCGTGTGGAGCAAGGAGCAAAGCTCACACATGAAGCTCAAAATCAGATCTTCTCCCTCAACAATGAGATCAAAGAGTTGAAGGAGGCTATCAAGACCAACTTCCCAAAGCAACAAGAGAAGGATGTTGGCTATTTGGGCAACAACAATGGCGGTGATAACACCAACCGCAACAACAACAACAATAACCGGAACAACAACCGGAATAACAATTGGAATGGAAACAACAACAACCGGAACAACAATTGGAACAACAATAGGGGTTCAAAAAACAACAATTGGCGCTCCAATCAACAAAATTCCGGTAACTCATATCCTTCCAATTCTAATTCACTAACGCCACCTTCCTCTTCCTCTACTCCTTTGAAAAGCCAGGGGCAATCATCTAATGGAGGAAACAATACGGGAAAGGAGAAGCCCGATCCCATGTTGGAAACAATTTTGGGAAAGCTTCAAGGGTTGGAGAACCGCCTCATCAAGGTTGATGATCAAGTTTCTAAGGTTGACAAAGCTCAAAAAGTTTTGGAAAACCAAATGTTCAACCACGCAGAGGAAGTTCCTAGAAATCAAGGGAAACTTCCAGGAAAGACGGAGGACAACCCTAAGGGAAGGGTGATGGCGATTACAACTAGGAGCGGAGTGACTACTACCGATCCGCAGCCTACATTCGTTGAAGTCCCCGTAGAGAAGGAAAAAGAAAAAGGGAAGGAGAAGGAAGATGTCTATGTTCCTCCTCTAGCTTACAAACCTCCCCTACCATTTCCTCAATCTAGAGCGCGAGCGCGCCTAGACAAACAATTCGGTAAGTTCATAGAACTCATGAGTAAGCTGCATATTAATATACCCTTCATTGATGCTATTGTAGGTATGCCGGCTTATGGCAAGTTCTTGAAGGAGCTCCTCTCCAACAAGAGGAAGCTAGAAGATTTTGGTGAGGTCAAGATGAGTTCGGATTCTTCGGATCTCATCAAGACCATGAAGGAGAAAATGCCCCCAAAGTTGAAGGATCCGGGGTCATTTTGCATTCCCATTGGAGTGGGAGATGTCACATATGACGCTTTATGTGACTTATGAGCAAGTGTGAGCATCATACCACTTGCATTGTGCAGGAAGATCGGTTTAGGCGACCCTAAACCGGTAAAGATGACGTTGTACATGGCGGATCGATCCATCACTCGCCCCGTCGGTATTGTAGAAGACGTCCCGGTCAAGCTAGGTAAATTCTTTGTCCCCATTGATTTTGTCGTGCTTGACATTCCTGCAGATAGTCCGGTCCCGATCATACTCGGAAGACCGTTTCTTGCAACTTCCGGCTGCATGGTCGATTGCAAGAATGGTAGACTCGCTTTTGATATTGGAGAAGAGAAAGTAGAATTCGTTCTTTCCACTCTAGTGAAGGAGCCGGTTTTCGACGAGGACATTTACGATGTCCTAGATGAAGAAGGTTTATCTAGGGAAGAGGTAAGTGCAATTCTCTTTAACGATCCTTTACAAAAAGTCATTACCATGAGTCTAACAGATGTAGGGGAAGAAGGAGAGTGCAAAGAGGAAATTGAAGCCTTAGAAGCACAAGAAGAGATGCATGAAGTGGAGTTTGAGAAACTCCACGATGAGGCTGAGAATGTTAGAATCCACGGTCATACCCTATATTCCACGACCGTGGATTTCACAACCAAAATCGACCTCCATTCCAGGGGATTACACGGCCGTGGAACATATGGAGAGGCCGTATTTCTGACCGTGGAAGAAGGTGATCGGCATACTTCTTCAACTTCTTTTGATTCTTCTCCAACTCACTCAACACCCTTAGAAACTTCTAAGGAAACGTCGGATGCTCCTCAAGGATCATTGGAAGCTCCGAAAGTGATGGAACTCAAACCACTTCCTACTCATCTAAGGTACGCTTTTCTAGGATCTAATTCTACCTTTCCGGTTATCGTTAGCTCCGAACTGAGCATAGATGAACATGAGCAGCTCATGATTGTCCTTAGGAAACATAGAAAAGCCATAGGCTACACTATTGAGGACTTAGTAGGAATTAAACCCTCCCTATGTATGCATAAGATACTAATGGAGGAGGACTTTAGAACTTCAAGACAACCTCAAAGGCGGTTGAATCCGACCATGAAGGAGGTTGTCAAGAAGGAGATTCTTAAACTTCTTGATGCAGGTATCATCTATCCTATCTCCGATAGCAAGTGGGTGAGTCCAGTTCAAGTAGTTCCGAAGAAGGGAGGAATGACGGTCATCACCAACAAGAACAACGAACTCATTCCTACCCGAACCGTGACTGGATGGCGAATGTGTATAGACTACCGCAAGCTCAACAACGTAACGCGGAAGGATCACTTTCCATTGCCATTCATCGATCAAATGCTTGAAAGGTTAGCACAACATTCACATTTTTGCTACCTTGACGGTTATAGTGGTTTCTTTCAGATTCGATACATCCGGATGATCAAGAGAAGACCACATTCACGTGCCCTTGGGGTACGTTCGCCTATAGAAGAATGCGGTTCGGGCTTTGCAACGCCCCAGCCACCTTTCAACGGTGCATGATGGCCATCTTCTCCGAATACGTAGAGGAAATCATGGAAGTCTTCATGGACGACTTCTCCGTATACGGTTCCTCTTTTAACGATTGCCTTTCTAACCTTTCTCTTGTTTTACAAAGATGTGAAGACACTAACCTAGTTCTTAATTGGGAGAAGTGTCAATTCATGGTTAAGGAAGGAATCGTATTAGGTCACTTAGTCTCTAGTAGAGGGATAGAGGTAGACAAGGCTAAGATAGAGACCATAGAGAAACTTCCTCCCCCAATTTCGGTGAAAGGGATAAGAAGTTTCCTAGGACATGTTGGATTTTATAGACGTTTCATTAAGGACTTTTCTAAGATATCAAAACCTCTCACTAATCTATTGATGAAGGATGCGGTTTTTGAGTTTTCACAGGAATGTTTGGATGCGTTTAACACCATTCGGCAAGCTCTAATTTCAGCACCTATTATCCAACCTCCGGATTGGACTCTCCCCTTCGAGATTATGTGCGATGCTAGTGACGTAGCTATTGGAGCTGTTCTTAGACAACGAAAGGAAGGACGAACCCATGCCATATACTATGCTAGCAAGACGCTAGATGAAGGGCAGCTCAACTACGACACTACCGAGAAAGAATTTCTAGCCATTGTCTATGCTATTGACAAGTTTCGCTCTTATCTTGTAGGTGCAAAGGTGATTATCTACACGGATCATGCTGCGATCCGGTACCTCCTTGCGAAGAAAGATGCGAAGCCAAGGCTGATTAGATGGATTCTTCTCCTACAAGAATTCGATCTTGAGATCCGCGACAAGAAAGGTTCAGAAAATTCTGTTGCGGATCATTTGAGTCGCCTAACACATCTAGGGGACGACCATCTACCCATTGATGACTCCTTTCCAGACGAACACTTACACATCATAGAGGAGTGCATCAACGTGATCTCCAAAGTTAACGAACCATGGTTTGCTGATTTTGTTAACTATCTGGTTTGCCAGGAGACACCGCCCGGACTATCCTACGCACAAAGGAAGAAGTTCTTTAAGAACGTCCGGGAATACTATTGGAACGAGCCTCTCCTCTTTAAGAGAGGTCCGGATGGCATCATCCGGCAATGTGTGCCGGAAGATGAGATGCAAAGTGTCATCCGCCATTGTCATTCACTACCTTGTGGAGGACACGCTAGTTCGAACAAGACTAGCGCAAAGGTATTGCAATCTGGATTCTATTGGCCTACTTTATTTAGAGATGTGCAATCCTTTGTTTCTTGCTGCGATGCTTGTCAAAGAACAGGCAATATTTCTAGAAGGAACGAGATGCCCCTCAACAACATCCAAGAGGTGGAGATTTTCGACGTTTGGGGAGTTGATTTCATGGGACCATTCCCATCTTCTTGTGGAAACCAATACATACTATTGGCGGTAGACTATGTTTCTAGATGGGTGGAAGCAATTGCCTCTCCCACAAATGATGCCATGGTGGTGGTTAAGTTCTTCAACAAGACCATCTTTCCGCGATTTGGAACACCAAGGACGATCATTAGTGATGGAGGTTCTCACTTCATAGCCCGTCGCTTTGAAGCTCTTCTAGCTAAGTATGGGGTTACTCACAAGATCGCTACCCCTTATCATCCACAAACTAGTGGACAAGTTGAGATCTCAAATAGGGAGATCAAAGGAATTCTAGAAAAGACGGTTTCAAGGACTAGGAAGGATTGGTCCTTGAAACTAGATGATGCATTATGGGCGTACCGGACTGCGTACAAGACTCCCATAGGAACCACACCATACAACCTTGTGTATGGGAAGTCTTGTCACTTGCCGGTGGAGCTAGAGCACAAAGCGTTTTGGGCTATCAAGTGGCTGAATTTCAGCATGAAGGAAGCGGGAGAGAAACGTCTCCTAGACATCAATAAGCTGGATGAACTTTGCTTGAACGCCTATGAAAACGCCAAGATCTACAAGGAAAGGGCAAAGCGTTGGCATGATAAGCATATCATTCCAAAGGACTTCAAAGAAGGAGATCAAGTTCTCCTCTTCAATTCAAGACTTCGCCTCTTTCCAGGTAAGCTTAAATCCCGTTGGACCGGACCCTTTCTAATTAAGCGTATTTTCCCCCATGGTGCAGTTGAAGTATGGGGTGAAGCGAGCGGAAGCTTTAAGGTGAACGGCCAACGACTCAAGAAGTATACGCCGGAACTCCAAACTGAGGAGTTTGCACCTACCGCACTCGAATAAGTGCGAGTTTGGTCTAGCTACGACCTTAAACAAAGCGCTTCTTGGGAGGCAACCCAAGGTATTGCATTTTCGTTTCGTTTTCGATTCATAGTTTAGCTTAGAATAGACGTTCTTTTTTTCTTTGTTTTTGCCTCGATTTCTTCCGGTATGTTCGTGTTTTTGGTTGTAGGATCGATGGAAAAGGAAAAGAGGAGAGTAATGTTGAAGAAAAGCGACGAAATTCGGACTTTGGAGCTTTACAGGAGGTTCCACGGTCTAAATTACGGTCGTCATAGCTACAGTGGCCGTAATTTCCAAAAGCCTTTGAAAAATCACCAAAACCACGGTTCTGTACACTTCCACGGCCGTGGAACACCCCGACAGACCGTGATTTTCAAAATTTTGCCTGCAACTATATAAGCCACGTTCTTCACAAAACTCATCCCAAAAACCCCTCTTTCCACGACCTAATTGCTGGAATTCCACGACCTCCTCAAAATCTTTGTTTCTTAATCGTTTCTAACGATTCTTCTTCCCAAACTGCAGCAAATTCAACCACAAACAACATCCAAGCGACGAATCGAGCGGAAATTCATCAACAAACTCGCATTTCGGGTTTTTCAATCCAAAAAAGAGGTTTATTCTTTGTTCTTGATTCTCTCCAATTTGGTTCATTTTTGCTATAGATTTTTAGGAAGAACTGATAGAGACTGGAAGGAATTAGACTAGGACTGCTTGTTGTGGTGATTGCTTGTGAATTTGCTGAGATTCGTGAAATTCTGGGACGAATCACGGTCTTTGGGTAAACCACGGCCGTAATTCTTGAAGAACAGACCGTAATTTTTCTGCAGAATGGATTTTGTAAGGAGAATGTCGGGAAGGATAAAAGAGAAGAAGGGTGAGCAGAATAAGAAAAGGAAAGGCAATCCCTCCACCTCCTCATCCTCTAGGGCACCACCACCCTCATCTCCCTCACTACCATCCTCACCTTCACCTCCATCTTCACCTCCTCACCCTAGAATCCCGACCATACATGAGAACCATCTTGCTGCATTTGAGAGGATCACGGAGAGGGCAGTGATTGGCCCTAGATACTTGTTGTTAGAGGATCTAGTTCCTCTCAACATTGTTGATGACCTGACATGGCTCTTGGATAGAGCCGGATTACTTGTCTTCACGAACATTCGTGAAGACGCATATGAGGAGATTACACGGGAGGTTGTGACCTCCTTTGAGCACAGCCACGTAGACAGGACCGTCTCTTTCCGCCTCATGGAGAGAGATTATCAGTTGAGTATCATTGAGTTTGGGACCATTTTCGGGTTCCATGAGACCTTTAATGGTCGATTTCCGAGTGGAGTTTACCCCAAGGACTTTTGGGAGGAAGTGGCTATGGTTTATGCCGACGAGGACCGTTGGCAACCCGCTGATACCAAGGCTAGATTGATGTACCATCTAGCCTTGAAGATAGCTCACCGTGTTCTTTCGGAGTGTCTCTTTCCTAGGACGAAGACGCCCCAAAAGATCAAGACGGATGAGCTATTCTTGCTCTATTGTATGCTTTATGGACGCCGTGCAGATTGTGCTACTCTCTTGGCTGCTACGATGAGCAAGCTCAAGAACAAGAATAAGGGGAACATCGGGTATGGTGGGATAGTTACCCACATTGCTAGGAGTTTTGGTGTGGATTTTTCTGCTTGCACCCGCATACCGGCCGTTCCTTTAGGGCTACATGCATTCATGGTTAGGGGTCTCATTTTCCCCACACATGGAGGTCCGCCTTATGCGGGCATGCCTTGGGAGACTAGGACGGGTAGGGGTATAGAGTGGCTACCGGAGTATTCCATTATGGCGGGACGCCATAATTGGAAGGAGACGTTCGCTGCGATGCATGCGAACAGGATAGTAGCTCCCCCTTACGTCCCACCACCGGTTGTCGAGGAGGAGGATATGGGAGATCAGTTTCAGAGTGGAGGAGGAGCGGAGCAGGAGTTTGGCACGTTTCCGGACCAGCCGGAGGCGGCCCCAGATGTACCTAGACGCTCTCCACGTCCAACTAGAGCCTCAGGCTCGTCATCTCGCCGCGCTAGCGTGAGTGAGAGGCCCACGTGGATGACCACACCTCCCACATGGTATGGCATTCCCGCTCCTTGGTCCACGGAGCAGCCAGCAGCACCACCACCAGCACCAGCACCATCCGACGCCCCAGCATGGTACAGTCACGCCCCGGGATGGTACGAGCAGATGCCGGATTGGGCTACCGGACTTTCAGAGAGAGTTGGAGCGTTGGAGATCCGGGCCGACGCTAGAGACGGACGCCTCGACGACCTCGACCACATGATGAGGGACGTCTACCGCCAGCAGTTTGGGCGGCACTACGACTCCAGCTTCTCCCCATTCCCGCCTCCGCCGGCGCCGCAATTATTCGATGCATGACCGTTCGTTTTAGACATTCCCGCCACCACTTTGTGAGTTTCTTTTCTTTTCTTTCTTTTTCTTCTTTCTTTTGAACATTAGGGACAATGTTCGTCCTAAGTATGGGGTGGGATGTACTAAAAAGTTTGTAATAACTCTACTTACTATGTTCGCTTTCAATTGAGACTATCGTTGCATGTTCATTATGTGTTGCACGTTTCCTTATTGCATTGCATGAAAAGTGACTTGAAAAACCCATAAAAATTGAAAAATTTTGAAAATTTTGAGCTTCTAATGAATTGAGATGATTTCCATGATAATCACTACTTGTGAATTGAGTTTGATGACAATTGCATGCTTAAAAGGATTGTGAATTGAAAAGAATTTGAATGAATAAATTTTACCTCTTTTGTAAAGCTTTATAATGTGAAAATGTTACCTAAATCATGCTAGGAAATTGAAGTTGAAATCACATTATAAGTTCCTATACTTCTTGTTGAAATGATTAAGGCAATTCGATACTTTCTTTCTTCTTTCTTTGATCATCTAGCTCCTCATTGAAATATTAGCCTCCTTTACCTATCCGGGAATTTGGAGAAGTGAATGAGAAAAAGGCATGTTTGATGTGGGAGGGCCATGAGAGCAATTATTTGCAATCAAATGAATAGAAAGAAATTGTAGGTTTGGGGAAGTCAATCATGACGATGAGTAACTCGGCACCATTCACATAGCCGGGTGTTTGTGTCTTGCCAAAGTCGGATTGAGCGATATTCCTAGCGGATTATGGTATGTGCGCTAAGGGTTTGAGGCATCTCTTGAAAAATTGAGAAACGCCGATCTCCTAGGCTTCGGTTTTTGTGCACCTCTATCCATAACTCCAAAAGTAAAGTCGAAAAATGAATAGGAGAGAGCGAAGCTCTAAGTTGAAGTGTTGCGGGAACCGCATAAGAAGAAGAAGGTAGTTGTCCACTTTCCCGGATTTATGCACCACTTTCCCTTAAAGTTTTCCCTTCCCTTCCGTATTCTAAACCTTTTCTTTGAAAGTCCTTAAGATCAAAAGAATGTTATATGACTTGGTGATCTAAATTGAAGTTTCTTGTGATTGATTTTGATAATGTTTGAAGGTTATAATGCTTGCTTGGAAGTCAAATTGGTTCATGAATTTTCTTTGCTTTTTACTCTTTAATTGAGTGTGTGAAAGTTTGATAAACGATTGAAGCAAGATTTGAGAATGATCTACTCTTTAGAAGTCACGTTCATCCAAAAAGAAGGTACACATATTTCATCCTAACTCTTGTTTAAAGCTTTTTGAAAGACCTTGCTTAGGGACAAGCAAGTGTTAAGTATGGGGTTATTTGTTAGCATGAAATATTGTGATATTTTAGGCACGTTTTCTAAACGTATTTGATTCATATTGATAGTCTTTGATTGAACTTTGCTGCATATGTGAGCTAGTATTACCTATATTGTCGATATGGATGTCTACACTAGTTCTATGTTGATTATAGGTGATTTGGAGCTATTTCCGAACGGAATTGAGAAAAAGAGAGTTGATTTGATATGTCCATGGATTGAGGACATTCTTAGGAAGCAAATTGGAGTTTTAGCTTAAGGAATGCACGAGGCTAGGGAAGAATCACGTTCTTGCCCTAAACCACGCTCTAAAATACGGCCGTACTACAAACCACGTTTAGTTCCACGGCCGTGGAACCCTGCAAAGGAAGCGTGATGCATTCCAGTAACTATTACGGCCGTGGAATATATGGTACAAACCGTGACCTAATCCACGCCCTAAATTACGGTCGTGAGAACTTCCACGACCGTGATCTTGGCGGATCTTTTCGCCACACTTTGAAGCCACGATCTTTTGAAGATTGGGCCGGGCCGATATTTTATCTTGCCCTATAAAAAGACGGACGAAGCAAGATTCCGTCACCCCCGCACATACCGGCTTATCACCGCTTGCACCCGCTACCCCCGCTCATACCGGCTTATACCCGCTTACGCCCGCCATCTTCGCTTAGCGGCATTTATCGACGCTTAGGATCGTTCATCTCCGGATTGGTGGAAGATCGAAGCTTTTGGAAGATTTTGCAAGAAGATCTCTCTTCTTGTTTAGGTTTGATTCGGAAAACGGATTGACATCCCGTTTTCCTTTCTTTCCTAAGGTTGTGATTGTTAACTTTATTGTGAATCTTTTGACAACATTCGTTCTTGATTGTGACTTTGAGATTGGTTTGAAGATTATTGAAAGTTCTTGAAAGTTTTCATCTTTTTATCTTTTAATTCTTGAATTGATATCAACATGACTGTTATTGGCTAAAAACCCTTAACAATTCTAAGGTGAAGGGTTGATAGTTGTGGCTTAGATGATGAATGATCGATCGCAAATAGATTAGACCCTGAGAGTTAGAGAGAATCGCCGACAACCCTAAATTACGGCCTGTTCTTGAGTCCACGGCCGTGGAACCTCAAGAACTAACCGTGATTTCCCTTAAGTCCACGAACTTGCTTTTACTTTAATCCAAAGTTAAAGATTTGCTTTAACTTAGTTTAGACTTGTCTTTTCTAGGTGGTAGTGAAGCCTCAACAACCTCTACCTCGATTGTGAGTGTCACAACCTCAATCGGTTAAGTTAGTCTTGATCCTTGGGTTACAAGTTTGGGTATTTGACACTAATTCTCACCTTTAGAATCTTTCTATATTGAGCCTCAACAACCTGTATAGAGAGTGCCTTGTAGGTGAGTTACATAAGGTTTTTGGAACTTCACCGTACGATTACCTTACATTAGCATACCTTTGCATATCTTAACTCTGTCTTTATATCATTAAGTATATCTTGAATCGATTGCCACACCTGGATACTTGGATCTTTAGGATTGTTGTTTTCCTAATATTTGCAAAACTCTCATACTTACTCACTTGGTAACCTGCAATCGAATTTGTTCCCACCCAAATCCCTGTGTTCGATACTCTGGAATTCTTGCTTAGCTACGTCGATCCGTACACTGCGGGTTCGCTGCTTGATTCTAGTTTTATAAATTTAAAGCTTATTTGCACACACCTTTAGGGGCGAACAGTCAACTAAACATAATATGCAAAAACCCACACCCGTCCTATCACTTACGGGAACCCCGACTGACCTCCTCATCCGAATCACTCGGCAACTACCTTATCCCGCAAGGCATCTAACAACACAGATAAACTGTAAGCTAACTATAACATAAAGGAAAACGCCTAAGCACAAACACATACAGAGATAAAGGTAAACACAGATCATGTTATCACAAAGCTCCTTTATTATTATCTTTATTAGGGTCATCCACATTATTCAATTATAGGTGTGACACGAGAAGTCTTAGACTCTCGCCTTCGGTCCTTTATCCAGCTGGAGTGGTTTAGCGCACCTCCCTGTATACACAGTGGAGTGGTTCGGTACCCTCCCCATATACCAAGTCTGGCCTAGTCGCGAAGCACCTCTCAAACTCCCTCAGGAGAACTGGACAAGTGATCACGCCCGTTGCCCGTGGACCAAGTCATAAGTCGGTATATATATATATAAAGATGCAACACATCATAGCACAACAACACACACCACTCAAGCATTAACCAATATATAATAGAAGCTAAGTAAATCCTTAGGACTTACTTGAAACCGTATACTCTCAATTATCACACCACCCAGTTAGAAAACTCTCCTCAATGCTTGATGTGAGTCAAAGCAATGTATTACAACCAAAACACATCCATATGAAGCTGCATCACAACAACTCCATATCTTATGCAAACCTCAACGTAACTCGGAAACTAACCTAAACTAATCCACTACATGGGATTTGCTCAAGATATGCTAAGCCACCTAAGATGATATTACCTCATGCATAAATGGGTACAAGGAAGAAGGAAAGACATACCAAAAGAACACACTTAAGTCAAAGGAATGACTTAAGTGTCTCATGGAGGAAAACTGCAGCCGCGGCGGTAAAGAAACGTAGGGGCGGCAAAGAAACAGAGGCCGCACCCGCGGCAGGAGTGAGGCGTGGGGGCGGTAAGGCGCGGTTGCGGGGGAGGGCATGCACGGTCGCGGCACTGAAGACATCGATCTCCGACTTCTCCTTCTTTGTTCTCGGTCTTCTTTCTCTTTCAATCCTTCCTGCAACCTTGTTCCTAGTCGGTCAGATCATCATGAAGCCTCGTAATGTCCAAAGGGACGGAAAGGAAGAATGATTTACCCCTACTCGTGAACGGGATCGAATGATACGAGGGTTTCTTCCGGAATTCACAAGGACGGCTCGCTAAGACAAACTCGCTGCAACCCGGTGAAGATGAGCAGTACAACGTTATTGTGGCGGAATCCAGAAGAGGAGAAAGAGGTGAAGGATGAAACAAGAAGCAACTATGACGGAAAAGGAGGAAAAGTAAAAAGAAGGAACTTCACTTACGTAAATCTCCCAAGGATGAAGCTCCAGCAAGAACGGCAACTTTCAGAAATTAGGGCAACGAATGAAGGGTTCGGAAATAAAAAGGAAGGGTTCGTAACCGTCGACGGTTACGAAAGGAAACGACACGTCCCACTGCTTACACAACCCTGCAGGAAGCAATGGCCGCCCCCGCGGGTGGACGCACCTACAGCGCCGTGTGGCCGCCCCGCGGGTAACCTACCCGAGACCTATCCTAAAGAGCCTCCAAAAGAACCGAGTGTTACATCATCACCCCCCTAAAAACAAGTTTTATCCCGAAAATTAGGTCCGAAAGATCCTCACGGTCTAGAATCCCTATAGATCAAAACAACTCATGTGAAAGTCGCAACTTTCTAACATATTACTCCGCCAACCGTTAAATCAAGACAAAGACCCCAACTAATAGATCACAAGTCTACGCAAGCGTACACACATCAAATCATACACAAGTCAACATATAAATGAAAACTGGGTCCGAAACTAACCCGATGATCCTCTCTCAAAGAATAACTCAGCCCAGAACTCCGGATAGTTCCTCCGAGTACTTTCCTCGATCTCCTAAGTAGCCTCGTCGGCTCCTTGTCGCGACCACTGAACTCACATCATCAGTATGTCCTTGGAGAAAAATTGTCTCGCACTCCTTTCCAAGACAACGACCGGATGCTCCATAAAGGTGTGGTCATGCTCAACTACCATGTCCTCGTAGTTGATGACGTATCTCGGGTCCGGTATGTACTCCCTCAATTGAGACACGTGAAAGACGAGCTGAACTTCTTCCGGTATCAGCGGTATGGCTAGTCGGTATGCTACCTCCTCGACCCGCTCTAAGATCTCAAACAGTTTGACATACCGGGGGCTTAACTTCCCCTTAAAGCCGAAAAGTCGGACGCCCCGTGTCGGTGATACCCGCAACCAAACCTGAGTCCCGACTTTGAACTCCAAGGGTCGGTGCCTCTGGTCCGTGTAGGACTTTTGGCAACTCCGTACTGCCAGTAGACGCTCCTGTATCAGGGCTACTCGGACCATTTCATCAAGTACCTGCTTTGGTGTGACTCTACTATCGCTACTCAGCTCCTTCTAACAAAGTGGTGTACGA
This sequence comes from Fagopyrum homotropicum, assembly GCA_033239125.1. Lineage (NCBI taxonomy): Eukaryota > Viridiplantae > Streptophyta > Magnoliopsida > Caryophyllales > Polygonaceae > Fagopyrum > Fagopyrum homotropicum. Next base: position 33,585,128 of record BSWB01000003.1, read on the forward strand.
CATTTCTGCCCATACAATGCCTTATATAGAGTCATCCCAATCAACGCATGCCAACTGTTATTATATGAGAACTCTACCAACAGAAGATGATCGAGCCACACATGACCCCAGTCTAGCACGCATGCTCTCAGCATATCCTCTAAAGTCTGGATGGTCCTTTCCCACTGTCTGTCCGTCTGCGGATGATACGTTGTCATGAAATACAGACTCGTACATAAGGAGGCATGAACATGATGCCAAAATCTCGAGGTAAATCGACCGCCTCTGTCTGAGATGATTGTCCTCCGTACCCCGTGGAGTCTCACTATCTATCTAGTGAACTCCTCAGGCAACCTACTCACCGGCGACATTTCCTTGATAGGAACGAAACGTGCGGTCTTGGTCAGGCGGTCTACTATCACCCAAATGGTGTCATAACCTCGGCTCGGTCTTAGGCCGGTAACAAAATCCATGGAGATGTCCTCCCATTTCCACTTCGAAACCGGTAATGGGTAGAGCTCTCCTCCGGACCTGCGGTGCTCGTTCTTGACCTATTGACAAGTCGCACACTAGGCTACATATCTAGCCACGTCGGGCTTCAACCCACCCCACCAGAAAGAACTTCTCACATCTTGGTACATCTTACTCGCACCTGGATGCATTGAGTAAGGAGTAGAGTGGTGCCTCCTATAAGATCCTTTTCCTCAACTCTTGGTCTGCCGGTACATAAACACACTCGCGGCGTCGTAGTAGTCCATTGGCACCCACCTGAAACTGTGGTGCTTCTCCTCGAGACATCGGGTATCGGATCCTCAATAGTGTAGGGCAGCTCCCCTGTTTCCGTCGGATCTCTCCCAACAGATCAGGTAACAACTCTAGGGTAGACAAGTGACCGTTTGTGTCCGAGAACTAAATGTCTAACTCCAACCCGGCCAGGTCTCTCTGCAGTTGAGGCTGAGCTGTCAACCTAGATATCGCCTTCTCCTGAGGTGTCTTCCGGCTAAAGGCATCAGCGACAACATTCGCCTTGCCCGAATGATACAATGTCTCCAAGTCAAAATCCTTAATCATCTCCATCCATCTCCTCTGGTGGTTATTCAATGTTACGCTAGAAATTGTACGACACAAATCCAAGGCAAGAGTGCCTACACTCGTTCGCCCAAAACTGCACACACAAAGTCTTAAATTTATAACTCGATCTAAAATCCTAAACTACCTAGCGAAACCCACAGTGTACGAATCGTTATGTAGGAAGGAAAGTATTCCAAGGTCGAACACAAGGACTGAGGTGAAATCAAGTCATTCAATGATGATGTATATTGCAAATCTAAACTAAGATGAGATGAGGAATAAAGAAAGTGCAAAGCACAATATTTTTTTTTGGTTTTGGGTGATCAACAAGGATCACAAATATATCAACACAAACAAGCAAACAACACAACAAACATGAGGATAGGTGATAGGAGGTAAGAAATGCGGATTCTAGAGATTCGAAATTCCGATTATGACAATGGACTCATGCTTCTAAAGAACAAAGGAAAGTTGTGGTTGTTCGGAGTTTGGTGTTTCTCTAATGGGAGCAATTACCGGGTAAGTCTCATGCTCCACTAGTCTTGCACCTAAGGTGCTATCACCGGGTAAGTCTCAAGGAACTTAAGGATGGGAATTCTACACAAACCGGCCACTACCTAAGGGTCAAACCCCTCCTTGCCGGGTAAGTCTCGGAAAAGGTAAGTCTTAGGCAACGATCCTAGCACACTCAATCCAATAGCGGCTTTTTTGGCTCACTACTACCTAGAGTTCATCATCTTATGTATCTAAGAGAGGAAATTACCGGGTAAGTCTCATTCCTCAAAAAGGTTGCTAATATTAGGTAACCCTAAGCTAGATTAGGCTCAACAAACACTAGGATTTCAACACATCTACATCTTAACATCCAGATTTATCAATATAAGTACAAGAGAACAAAACCACAGGTGGATCATGGAAACCACGGCCGTGGAAGCATGAAGAACAGGCCGTGATTTTATACAAATTTAGGGTTTCGAACACAAATCCATCCTAAGCTAACATGCAAGTCCATACAATCATGGTCCAAAGTATAAACATCATTCCTTCACCCTAGAATCACATCTACTCTGCCAACAACATACATTTCTAGATCAAACTTCATAAATAAAGCATGCTTGCAAGTCATGGATAGATAATGAAGAATAAACCAAAGAAAAGACATTAAAAGCTAGAATAGAAGTTACCAAGTCATACAAAGGCTTCAAGAGCTGCTCCAAGTTGTCAACAATGGAAACCTCACTCAAAACCACTCAAATCTCACTATAAAACTAAAATCTACACTAACCTCTCCCAAGAGCACCCAAAAGGGTGCTTGGAAGAGAAGCTACCATGGAAGAGTGTTGGAGAAGAGATAGAGGAAAAAGGAAAAAGGTGAGGAAGAAGATCCAAAATATAGCCTGCAACATCACTTAAGTAATTCCACAAAATCAAGGGTCGGACAAAGGAATCGTGTGACAAGTGTCAAAGCTGTCCAGACAGAAACCACGGGCAAAATGATGAAACCACTGGCGTGGTTTTGGCCTCTTGGCCGTGGTTCTGCAGCAGAAGCCTTCCTTGGATCATCAAGTCAGGAGTTGGTGCAAGGCATGCGTCAACAAGGTCTTTTGTGTTCTCGTTTACTCATAGTTTGCTACTTAATGAGTCTGGATGTGTGCAACCACAAGGAATGATCCTCGAATGTATTGATTAAGTTCCAAAAGCTCCCCAAAATACCTACAAAACCGATAAGAGCTCGTGTAGACGTCTATTTTGACAATATGGATGAATTGAGCGTAAACGTCACGAACTAATGCGGAAACATGCATGAATGGAAAGGAAAACTATCTAAAAGAGTGCCTAAACTAGTGTCATAAATCATGTCATCATTCAACTTCCACTAAGTAAATATACTTAAGGCTCTTATGGTCCGTGAAGATCTGGCACGTCGCCCCGTAAAGATAGTGACGCCAGATCTTCAGAGCATGAACTACCGCAGCCAGCTCGAGGTCGTGAGTCGGGTAGTTCTCCTCGTAGGTCTTTAACTGTCTTGATGTGACGCTATGACTCTACCTCGCTGCATAAACACACACCCCAAGCCCAACTTGGATGCATCACTGTATACTTCAAAATCCTCAATTGGCTCGGGTTGTGCCAGGTTCGGAGCAGCCCTCTTCAGCTCCTCGAAACTATGCTGACACTGCTCTGACCATGTAAACCGGACGGTCTTCATCAGCAGGCCGGTGAACGGCGAGCGATCACTGAAATCCCCTCTATGAATCTGCGGTAGTATCGTGCTAGCCCCAAGAAACTGCGTACCTCCTTAACAATCTTCAGAGGCCGCCAAGTAGTTACAAACTCAATCTTGGCCGGATCAACCTTGATCCCTTGTCGGTCACCACATGACCCAAGAATACTGATGACATGAATTATATACCATTATATTCATGCATTATAAGAGTCTATCACCTCATTTTTACATACATTTGATGAAAATTGTATGACTTTCAGTTCATATTCATGTACATTCCGAGAATAGAGGTCTACACACTTATATTTTTGAAATTGTAGGTAAAATGTGATGACGCGGCACGAAAAAGGAGCATTTTGGAGCATAACATCATTAAGGATCAGGAGAGGAGCCAAAAGATATGAAAAGATATGACAAAAGATCACAAGAGAAGATAGAAATCGTAACTAAAAGATATCACACGATCAGAAGCAAAAATCGGATGATCATATATAAAATTCAGTCGATCCCCTTCACAAATGATCCGATTTTTATCTTATGTAATCCGATTGGTTGTAGGATTGTAACCATAAGATCACATCTCATACACTATAAAAGGAGGACGTCTCACCACCTTCAAAGGCATCCAATCCCATACAATACACCGAGTATACTATCAAAGGTGCTAAGGAAAGCATTCGCAGTTGAAGATCGAAGGAAGTTCGGAAGTTCTAGTCCAAGAATAAAGTTCTTGGAGGTTTTGTGAGTTTGATTCTATATTCTGTCTTTGTGATAACAATTTGAAGTTTTTATTGATTTTTGAGGATTGAAACATTGTTCTTACGATATTGGTTTGGTTTTATTAAAGATTCAAAGTTTTCTCAAGTTTTGTGCTTTCTTGATTTAATATCTCTTTTGATTTCGATAATGTGTATTCTTGGCTAAATCCTTGTGATTCTAGGGTGATTAGTTGAAGATTATGGTTAAGATGATGATAGAATGACCTTCACGAACATATTGGATCCTGAGAGTTGAGTTTAACCTTAACAGAAGCAAAAATCGGGGTGTTCGTTGAGCAAATCGGACGATTTCTACAAATGGACAAGCCGATTTTCCTTCAGTTGTACCTATCTTGCCTTATCCTTTATCCTTGGTTAAAGATTGCCTAAAACCTAGCCTTGTTGAACCTTCCAAACCTATATCCGAGTGTTGGAAGAGACTTACCCGGTGATTCTCATCCTTGGTTGCCAACGATTACAAGTTCTATGTAATAGAGGATTCAAACCCCTCTCTTAAGGTTGACTGTGCCATAACCCTTACCTTTGTGAGTTGAACCTGATTCCCTTGGGTTTGTGTTTGGTTTGGAGAATATTTTCCTTCCCTTAGATCCTCTATTTTATCGAGACTCAACATCCTTTAGTTAAAGCCTTTGGGTTTGGACATGGGTGGTGGAGACTTCACCGTACATCATTCCATCTTTGAACACATCCTTAGAAATCCCAATTATATGCATACAATCTTTATAAGTCTTGAATCAAAAACCATAATCGGATTCCTTGATCCTTAGAATCCTTTTTCCCCAAATCTTTACACAAGATCAATTCTTTGTCTTTTCATTCTTAATAGTTACATCTTTCCTTGTTAGATATCTTATTCTGATTTTGATTTCACCAAATTCCTGAGTTCAACCCTGAAATTCTTGCTTTTACTGCTATCGATCCGTACACTACGGGTTCTCCTTTATTGCTTTTATTCTTGGGTATAAATTTAAAGCTTGCACACACCCTTTGGAGCGAACAAGGTTTTGGCGCCGTTCGGGGGATTTGGCTAAGAACAAATTCGGTTTCGGTTATCTAACTTGGAAACTCCTTGCTTTTGCTATTGATCGCTTTTCTTGAAGTGTTTTTACAGGATCTTATAGTAGGTTTATGCGAAAAACTCGAGCGAGTAAAGAAATCGTACCCTACGATCCCGAACTTGAAAAGACTTACAAAAGCAGATTGAAAGAAGCTAAAAGAATGGTTGCTGCAAATATTGAAGGAGAATCTGACCTTAGAGCTGAATTGAATGAAGCTCTTGATCGAGTAAGGGAGCGAGATGAATCTCTCGTTAGGCTAAGGAATGAAGGAATAGCTATGGAAGAGTAACATCAAGCTGACATGGCCGAGATGAGAGAAGCTATTCGATTATTAAAGGAGCAAACGGAAAGGAATGCTACAGCTGCAGGAAATCCGCCAGCGCCTCTCAATGTACCACCAACTGCACCTAACCCGTTACCAAGTGTTGAGATAGAAGATCCACCGATGGAGATACCACAAAGGTTGGGTGAAAGAATGGATCCCGTTCAACAAAGACGCCGTCCGGGCGTAATGATCGACCCAACAAAGTAGAATATTTGATTTTCGCACCAAGCTATTACTATGATCCGCCAAAGTAAGTTTCGAGGATTGGAGAGGGAATCTCCACATCAACACTTGCAGAATTATGAAATTCTCATGGAGAATATGAAGCATGTAGGCGCATCTAACAACAAAGATATAATTTGGGACCATTGTATTTTTCTTTGAAGGATAGGGCGCTTTCTTGGTATAATTCACTTCCAACCGGAAGAGTGAACACTTGGGAGGCAATGACTTCGGAATTCCTTACCAAATTCTTTCCACCATCTTAAACAACGGAATTGGGAGGCAAGATAAATGCCTTTGTCATAAAGGACAACGAGAGCTTGTATAAATCATGGGAAATGTTTAATGACCTTCTTTTGGATTTCCCTCATCATGGCATTCCGAAATTAGAGTTGCTAGAAATTTATTTCAAGGATTTGGATGGAGAAACCAAATTTAAACTCCAATCCCTTTCTGCTGGAAAATTCATGGACAGGAAGGTTGATGTCGCTTGGGAGTTTGTTGAAAACAAACTCAAATTGTTGAGAAATATTCTCAACGAGGACCAGATACTAGAAGCCAAAGTTCAAGAACTCCAGGACTGAATCTCACTACCGATAGCGTGAATCAAATCAATGCTGTCAAGAATGAGATGAAGACTTTGAAAGATCTTCTGAAGAGCCAAACACAAGCATCAAAACAAAATGCTAGCTACACTGGAAGAGGAAATATTCAAGGGAATCAACAAGGGAATATGAACAACTACAACAACAACAACAACAACCGGATCACAATAACCATTGGGGATCCAACAAAAATAATTCCGATAACCCTTATTCTCATGCTGAAAAAGCTCTTAACCCTCCTTCTTCCTCTACTTCTACTCCTTTGAAAAGCCAGGAACCATCTTCGAGTTCAACACCCAAGGATCGACTTGAAGGAATGATCGAAGCCTTGGCTGGAAAAATGAGCGGAATAGAAAGTGCGATTACGAGTATTACTAAGGCACAAAAAGCCTTGGAATCAAATGTTCACCAACGCCGTAGAAGTTCCAAGAGATCAAGGGAATCTTCCCGGAAAGACGGAGAACAATCCCAAGGGCCAAGTGAATGCTATCACCACAAGGAGCGGAACCAACGATCCGCTACCAAACAATGTGGATAAAGGAAAGCAACCAATGGTTGAGGAGCTGGAGCCTAGCAATAAGGAGAAAACACCGGTCTATGTTCCCCCTCAAGCATACAAACCACCGCTCCCTTTTCCAAAATCCCGAGTTAGAGAAAGGATCGACAAATAGTTCGGTAAGTTCGTTAACCTCATGAGCAAATTACATATTAATATCCCTTTTATGGATGCCATTGTAGGAATGTCGGCATATGAAAAATTCTTGAAAGAGATTTTTTCCAATAAAAGTAAGCTAGAAGACATTGGAGAAGTGAGGATGACTAGAAGGTCTTCAGAACTTAACTAAAAGATGAAGGAAGAAATGCCAAACAAGTTTAGAGATCCCGGATCTTTCTGCGCTCCTATTAGCATCGGAAAAGTCACATACGAAGCCCTATGTGATCTTGGAGCAACCGTTAGTATCATATCACTTGCTTTGTGCAAAAGAGCTGGACTTCGAACACCACAACCCGTCAAGATGACTCTCTATATGGCAGATAGGTCCATCACACATCCCGTGGGAATTCTAGAAGACATACCCGTCTTACTAGGTAAATTTTACATTGCCATAGATTTTGTTGTTCTCCACATTCCTGCAGATCACACCGTTCCAATCATACTTGGACGACCTTTCCTTGCAACTTCGGGTTGCGTTGTGGATGTCAAGAATCGAATGCTCTCCTTCAACCTTGGAGAAGAGCATGTACAATACCATCTCCCCTCAATGCTCAAAGGGCCAGCTGCAGGAGAGGACATATACAACACTTACGATGATGAAGAAGCATCAAGAGAAGAGGTATGTTCAATTCTAATAATAGATCCTCTTAAAAAAAGTCATTATCTTGTGTATTGCAAATGAAGGGGAAGAGGAGGAATGCAACATCGGTTCGAGCACTAAGAACCTTGGAGGAAGATCCCGCAAATGAATTTGAAGAATTAGAAGAATGCACGAAAAAAGATGAAGAAATCAGTTCGTCTCACGAAAATCGACCGATTTTTGTAGATAAAATAAATAATTGAGTCGATTTTGCAAAAGTCGTAGCTAGAGAACGAATGAAAAATCGGGTGAACAGGGCCAGATCGACCGATTTTCCTATAGCTTCTGGACTTTTCAAAAATCGATTGAAAACGTTTCTGCTTGCAACTACGCATCTTCTTCGACTCCAAATTCTTCTCCAAGCTCCTCCACATGCCAAGACACACCTTCTAAGGATCCTCCCATCTTAGAATTGAAACCCCTCCCATCTCATCTAAGGTACACTTTCTTAGGACCGAATTCTACTTATCCGGTTATTGCAAGTTCTAAATTGATTGAAAATGAACTTGATAAATTGATGGTTGAACTAAGAAAACACAAAAAGACTATTGGCTATACTATTGATGATCTTGTTGGCATTAAATCTTCTTTATGTATACATAAAATATTGATGGAAGATGACCACAAACCTTCACGAGAACCTCAACGACGGCTAAACCCGATCATGAAAGAGGTTGTGAAGAACGAAATTCTTAAGCTTCTTGATGCAGGAATCATCTTCCCTATTTCCGATAGCAAATGGGTTAGTCCAGTCCCTGTAGTTCCGAAGAAAGGACGAATGACCGTTATAACAAAAGAGAACAACGAACTCACTCATTCCTACAAGAACGGTAGCAGGATGGAGGATGTGCATCGACTACCGCAATCTGAACGTTGCGACAAGGAAGGATTATTTCCCTCTTCCTTTCATCGATCAAATGCTTGAAAGGTTAGCACAACACTCACACTTTTGCTATTTAGATGGTTATATTGGTTTCTTTTAGATTCCCATTCATCCCGATGATCAAAAGAAGACCATATTCACATGTCCATGGAAAACGTTTGCCTATAGAAGAATGTCATTTGGACTTTGCAACGCTCCAGCCACCTTTCGAAGGTGTATGATGGCCATCTTCTCCGAATACATCGAGAATATAATGGAGGTTTTCATGGATGATTTTTCTGTTTACGGTTCTTCCTTTGATGAATGTCTTGCTAACATTTCTCTAGTCCTTCAAAGATGTGAAGCAACTAATCTTGTCTTGAATTGGGAGAAGTGTCACTTTATGGTTAGTGAAGGCATTGGTCTAAGACATATGGTATCCAACCGTGGCATCTAACTTGATAGAGCAAAGACCGAGACCATTGAAAGGCTACCTCCACCAACATCGGTGAAAGGAGTAAGAAGTTTCCTTGGTCACGCAGGTTTTTATAGACGCTTCATTTAAAGACTTTTCTAAGATTTCCAAGCCATTGACTAACCTACTAATGAAAGATGTGGTTTTTGAGTTCTCAAAGGATTGTCTAGATTCTTTCTACAGGATCAAAGAAACGTTAATCTCAGCTTCCATAATTCAGCCACCGGATTAGAACTTACATTTTGAGATCATGTACGATGCTAGTGATGTATCCATAGGAGCTGTTCTTGCGCAAAAGAAATATGGGCGGACATATGCCATCTATTACGCTAGCAAGATGCTAGATGAAGCCCAACTAAACTACTCTACAACGGAGAAGGAACTGTTATCCGTGGTTTACGCTTTCGAGAAGGTTCGTTCTTACCCTTTGGGAGCGAAAGTGATCATTTACACCGACCACGCAGTAGTCCGCTACTTGCTCACAAAGAAAGACGCGAAGCCAAGGCTTATTAGATGGATCCTCCTTCTACAAGAGTTCGATCTAAAGATCCGTGACAAGAAAGGGTCCGAGAACTCGGCGGCGGACCATTTGAGTCGACTTCCATACATCACGAGCAAGGATGGCAATTTATCCATAAATGACTCCTTTCCGGATGAGTAACTACATGAAATCGAAGGATGTCTTCGACACATCTCAGAAGGTAACAAACCTTGGTTTGCGGATTTCGTTAATTACTTAGTTTAAAATGAGATACCTCCAGGATTGTCATATGCTCAATGAAAGAAGTTCTTCAAACAAGTCAAACAATACTATTGGAACGAACCTCTCCTTTTCAAGAGAGGACCGGACGAAATGATTAGAAGATGCATTCCGCAAGATGAGGTTGAAAGCGTTATCCGGCATTGCCATTCACTCCCTTGCGCCGGACAAGCTAGTTCACACAAAACAAGCGCCAAGGTATTACAATCAGGATTCTTTTGGCCAACTCTATTAAAAGATGTGCAGAATTTTGTTGTTGCTTGTGATGCTTGTCAAAGAACAGGAAATATATCAAGAAGGAACTAAATGCCCCTCAACAACATTCAAGAGGTTGAGATCTTTGACGTATGGGGAGTAGACTTCATGGGACCTTTTCCATCATCTTGTGGAAATCAATACATACTTCTAGCTGTGGATTATGTTTCTAGATGGGTTGAAGCAATCGCTTCTCCTACTAATGATGCTATGGTGGTAGTGAAGTTCTTCAATAGAACGATCTTCCCACGATTCGGGATGCCCCGAACCATTATTAGATACGGAGGGACGCATTTCACAACCCGTAAGTTCGAAACTCTATTGTCTAAGTATGAGGTTACCCACAAGATCGCCACTCCTTATCATCCTCAAACAAGCGGATAAGTGGAGATATCGAATAGAGAAATCAAGAGCATCCTAGAGAAGACCGTTTCTAGAACAGGGAAGGATTGGTCATTCAAGTTAGATGATGCGCTCTGGGAATACAAAACCGCTTTCAATTCTCCCATAGGAACGACACCCTACAATCTCGTCTATGGAAAGTCTTGCCATATTCCGGTGGAGTTAGAACACAAAGCAAATTGGGCAATCAAATGGCTCAACTTTGATTTAAAAGAGGCTAGAGAGAAACGCTTCCTGGACATCAATGAGATTGAAGAGCTCCGTCTCAACGCATAAGAAAATGCGAAGTTCTATGAAGAAAGGACGAAAAGATGGCACGATAAGCATATCGTTCTGAAGGATCTGAAAAACGGAGATCTAGTCCTTCTTTTCAACTCAAGACTTCGTCTATTCCTGGGTAAACTCAAATCCCGTTGGTCTGGACCTTTTCTAATCAAACATATCTATCCTCATGGTGCAGTCGACATTTGGAGCGAGAAAACAGGAAGTTTCAAAGTCAATGGTCATCGTTTGAAGAAATACACACCGGAACTGCCGGTAGAGGACATTGCTCCTACCATTATCGAGTAATCGTTAGAGGGAAATAAGTCCAACTAGCTACATTAAATCAAGCACTTCTTGGGAGCCAACCCAAGGTATTTCCATTGGACACGTTGAAGGTGACAAATGAATTTTAGGAAAGGATTTCCATTGGACAAGTTGAAGGTGACAGATGGCGACCCGAAACCTCCAAGGAAAAGAGTATCTACAATCTTACCTTCAAGATAGCTCATCGGATCTTGAGCGAGCCGATGTTTGCAAGAACGGAGACTCCACAAAAGGTACAAGCTAATGAACTCTTCATCCTTTATTGCATGTTTGAAGGAACGTTTCCGGATTAGGCCACCATGTTGTCGGACTACTTGGGAAATATTTCCAATAAATTCGGCGGCCACATTTGTGTTGGACGCCTTGTGACCTATGTGGTCAAGGCATTGTTCCTAGAGGGCGAGGAGAGCCACATGTTGCAATGCCTTGGGATAGACAACCCAAGAAGATTTTGTGGAAAGCGCGCTCCACATTCAAAGATGTTTACTACTGGAAAGAAGGATTTGAGCACTTCAGTGATGAGGAGTTCACTGAAGATGAGGGTGAAGATGCTGAGGATATAGGAGGTGATACTGAGGGGTACCCCACGGACACACAGGCTCCAGCTGGGGGCATGCTGTAGTTAGGTAGGGGAGGAGATACGAGGTCCTAGATACCGACCATGAGGGAAGTCCGAGTAGGCTAGTTGATGATGAGGCTACAGAGGATGAGCACATGGCAGAGGCCGATCCGTTTTTCCCTCCTCCACAGGAGATGCCAGCTAGACCGCCTCGCCGGTCATCTCACGTCAATGTCGGACTCAGCGACAGGACGACGACTCCAATTTCAGTGTCTAGATGTCCACCTTAACGAGAGAGTTCCATGATTTCCGGACCGAGGTACGAGGCCGCCATTCTTCCTACGACGGCCAGCGGAACGACCTCTACTATCATACATTTGGCCGCTTTTATGATCCTACAACTCCGATGTATCCTTATCCACCACCACCACCACTGCAGGATTGAGAGACTCGCCTTTTACATTCTAAGTATTTTTCTCCATTCTAAACTTGAGTTTTCACATTGGGGACAATGTGAGATTCAAGTATGGGGTGAGGGTACTTACAATCTTATATCATCTGGTCACATGTCTACTTTCATTACATTTTCATTTCAAATTTTGGGTTTGTAATAACTCTAGTCACACGTTTCATTTTGGACATTTGCATGCATTATCATCCATTTTCAAAAATCCAAAAAAATTGAAAACTTTTCAAAAAATATGTGCTTCTAAAAAGGGATATGACCTCGATGATGACAATTGTTTGTGTAAAAATGGCAAAGAAAGTCTTGTATGTTTAGGTTTAGTTATGACGTTTATGGACATTCATCCTTTGCTTAAACAATATATATAATTTGTATGCTATTTGATGTTTTGATAAAATTAAGAAATGATAATTGAAACCAACAATTAAGTTCTTATACATCATAATGGAATGACTAAGGCGCTTCAAATCTTTTTCTCTTCTTCTTATCCACGTTAAGCACCTCAGATGTGTTATTTCCCTTCCTTTACCTTTTCCGGGAATTAGGAAGCATGCTAGTGTGAAGTGTGGTACGTTGTGAAGTTTTTGAAAAAGTGGAATGTGTTAAAGTATAGAAAATAGGTTTGGGGACGTCAATCATGATGATGAGTAACTCGGCACCATTCACATAGCTGGGTGTTTGTGTCTTGCCGAAATCGGATTGAGCGATAGTCCTAACGAGTCATGGTATGTGCATCACGGTTTGAGGCATCTCGAGAAATTGAGAATTGCTTATTTCCTAAGTTTCGGTTATTGTGCACCTCTGTCCATGTTCTCAAAAGTGAAAAAGTAAAATTTGCAAAATGCAAAGTGAAATTCAATTTTCGGTGGCTGCAAAAGAGTTCAAAAATTGTGAAGTTTTATTCCTTATTCCCGGAATTTAAAACCACATATCCTTTATATTTCCCCACCTCTTTGACACGTTTGTTTGGCCTTTATAATTGAAAGTCCTTGATACCTTTGTGCACGTGTTTCACGCTTATATGGTTTAGATTTGTTTTCTCATGATTATCTCTACATTTTATACCATACATTTCATGTATATTGTTCAAATAAAGTATAATTTCCCTTTCATGCCATAAGTATATCAATCCATACATTATCTTTCAATGCCTTATTACATCATGATAAGAGTGATCCATTATTAAGAAGCACATTACAAAAAGAGTTTTTTTTTAGCATTATATGATCCATATCATCTTATATTCTAAATTTGAACCTTGCTTGGGGACAAGCAAGAGGCAAATATGGTGTATTTTGATGACATGAATTATATACCATTATATTCATGCATTATAAGAGTCTATCACCTCAGTTTTACATACATTTGATGAAAATTGTATGACTTTTAGTTCATATTCATATACATTTCGAGAATAGAGGTCTAAAAACTTTTATTTGTGAAATTGTATGTAAAATGTGATGATGTGGCATGAAAAAGGAGCATTATGGAGCATGACATCATTAAGGATCAGGAGAGGAGCCAAAAGATATGAAAATATATGAGAAAAGCTCACAAGAGAAGATAGAAGTCGTAACTAAAAGATATCACACTATCAGAAGCAAAAATCGGATGATTATATATAAAAATCCGTCGATCCCATTCACAAATGATCCGATTTTTATCTTATGTAATCCGATTGGTTGTAGGATTGTAACCATAAGATCACATCCCATACACTGTAAAAGGAGGACGTCTCACCACCTTCAAAGGCATCCAATCCCATCCAATACACAGAGTGTACAATCAAACGCGCTAAGGAAAGCATTCGGAGTTGAAGATCGAAGGAAGTTCAGAAGTTCTAGTCCAAGAATAAAGTTCTTGGAGGTTTTGTGAGTTTGATTCTATATTTTGTCTTTGTGATCACGATTTGGAGTTTGTTATTGAGTTTTTCTTTGATTTTTGAGGATTGAAACATTGTTCTTACGATATTGGTTTGGTTTTATTCAAGATTCAAAGTTTTCTCAAGTTCTTCGCTTTCTTGATTTAATATCTCTTTTGATTTTGATAATGTGTATTCTTGGCTAAAACCCTTGTGATTCAAGGATGATTGGTTGAAGATTGTGGTTAAGATGATTATAGAATGACTTTCAAAAACAGATTGGATCCTGAGAGTTAAGTTTAACCTTAACAGAAGAAAAAAATGGGTATTCGTTGAGCAAATTGGACGATTTCTAGGGATGAACAACCCGATTTTCCTTCTGCCGTACCTATCTTGCCTTATCCTTTATCCTTGGTTAAAGATTGCGTAAATCCTAGCCTTGTTGAACCTTTCTAAAATATATTTGAGTATGGGAAGAGACTTACCCGGTGATTCCCATCCTTGGTTGCCAACGATTACAAGTTCTAGGTAATAGTGGATTCAAACCCCTCTATAAAGGTTGAGTGTGCCATAACCCTTACCTTTGTGAGTTGAAGCTGATTCCCTTGGGTTTGTGTTTGGTTTTGAGAATATTTTCCTTCCCTTAGATCCTCTATCTTATCGAGACTCAACATCCTTTAGTTAGAGCCTTTGGGTTTGGACATGGGTGGTAGAGACTTGACCGTACATCATTCCATCTTTGAACATGTTACGCTAAAAAGTGTGCACGCAATAAGCCTTAAATTTATACTCGTTATAATTATCCTAACTTCTAGCGCACCCGCAGTGTACGGGACGTTTGTAGCATGGATAGTATTCCGAGGTCGAACACAAAGACTAAGGTGAAATTGATTCGGTTTTGTGATTAAGTTTAGTGAAGGTCTAAGGTTAGAAAAGAGGGAAACAAAGAAATGAAAATCTAAATTGTTTTTGGTCGGTTTTGATGATCAATCAAAGATCACTATTCATGCAAAGTAAACAATCAAACTAGACTAAAAATCAGCACAAATGAACAAACCAAACAAGATAATGATCAAGGAAAGAAAAGACGGATTCTAGGGGTCGGAAGTTCCGGTTATGGCATAGAACTCAAGTTATCTATTCATTCTTTGGATTAACTATGATATGTTGGGATTAAGTGTATCTAATTTGGGATCAATTACCGGGTAGGTCTCATGGTCCAACTAGTCCACACCTAAGGTCTTATTACCGGGTAAGTCTCTAAGAGCCTAAGGATAGGAATTCTACACAAACCGTATTGTAAATTAGGGGTCTAACCTATCCTTACCGGGTAGGTCTTGGAAAGGGAAATCCTAAGCAACTATCCTGGCACATCTAATCCAATGGCGGCTTATTAGGCTCATCACTACCTAAGGTTTGCTATTTTAGATTCTAAGGGCAAGGATTACCGGGTAAGTCTCTCCTAACACTTAGTCACTAAACTAGGTAGGTTAAACTCAGCAAACACTTAGGGTTTCAACATTCTATAGGTCTAAGGCAAGATCCTTCAAACCAGGGAAAATCACGGGTTGTTCTTCCTAAACCACGGCCGTGGTTCTTCAAGAACTACCCGTGATTTCTAACAGCAACTACGTTCATAAGCAAAAGTCATCCAAAGGTAAATCTAAGTCCATCCTATCATAGTTCTAGCCATAACCATCCTTTCCTTACCCTAGAACCACATCAATTTAGCCTACAACATTCATAATGGAAATCGAAGCAAACAAACATAAAATCAAAACATCCATTGTAAGATAATGAAAGAAGAGAGGTGAACAAGTGAACTTAATTCAAAACTAAGCTGAAGATTAGAATAGAGCCACTTACAACCCTTCCAAAAGAAGGTTCAAAGGTTCATACAATCTCTAGAAAACGAAATCCGAAATACAAGAAAGCTATGGTGTGTGTTCTTCTCCACCTTTTCAATGGAACTCTCCTTATTCTCTTTGACACTTTCCTTCCACGAAAATCTTCTTGTTTTTGAGAATATATTTGTTAGAGAGAAATGGATAATGGATGAGCTGCTCCCAAACTACTCCAGCTGCCTCAAACAACCCATGAAGGACCACTTTTATAACAAATCCTTCATGAGCTGGCCATGAGAGTCGTGGCACAGCTGTCACGAGAATCTGGCAAAATCCACGGTCATTTCCACGGCCGTGGTTCGTCAGAGAACCGTGATTCTATGCAGAAACTCCGCCTTGAATCATTAAGCTGTGATTTGGTGCATGACTTGTGTTGGCAAGGTTCCATGAGTCCTCCTCAGCCCTTGGCTTGTGTCCTAATGAGTCCGAGGGTGTGTCATCTAAATGAACGATCCTCAAACGCATCGTTTAAGCTCCTAAACTTCCCGTAATACCTACAAAATGCGCACAAGTCCGTGTAGACGTCTATCTCGACAAAATATGTGAATTGGGTGCAAAACATCTTGAACTAATGCTAGATCATGCATGAATGAGCGAGAATTCTATCTAAATGTACACCTAAAACTATGTTATAAATCGTGTTATCAAAATACCCCATACTTAAGGTTTGCTCGTCCCCGAGCAAATTCCCAACTATAGACTAGAAGATGACATGATTTATGTATGCAGAAAAATGGCAAAATCTTTTTGGGTTTTGTGCTTCTACTATTGGATCACCTTCATAGTCATGATCAATGGCAATTGGATAAGCAATTATGTATCAAACAATAAGGGCATGGAAAGACAATTGTACTTAACTCAAAAGCATGCATGAGATGTGAGGATGAAGAGGTCAAGAAGATCAAGAGTCTATCCAATCTAGATTACTAAGTCTTACAAACATTCAAGTAGGTCATAAGGGCTTGTGACATAAAAGGCCAAGAAACGTTGCAATTGGGCGGGGGATTTTCTAGGTTATGTGATGCTAATCCGGGAATGGAACTAACTCCACATCCTTGTCCTCGATCAACTTCCCCCAAGTGTATATTTTTCCCTATCTTGCTTTCTTTTCTTTTTCTTTAACTCATTTTTGAGACAATGGCATTGGTGTAAAATAGCCGAAACCTCGGTGATTAGCCATCCTCGGGCTTTTTCTCTTTTTCGAGGTGCATCCACACCGGGCACACATACCAAAGCTCGTTAGGGCTATTGGTTCATTTGACTTTGGCAAGGCACCAACACCCGATTATGTGAAGTGTACCGAGTTACTTGTCATTTAAACTAACGCCCCCAAACCTCTATTTTGGCTACACTTCCGCAATAATTTCAGCATTTCATTCACGACATTCTTTTCATTACATCTTCACCCCGCACTTGCTTTTCACACATTTCAACACACTAGCATGCTCCTATTCCCGGATATGTTTAAAGGAGGTCGATTTTATATCAATTGAGGTGCTCAAGCAATCATGATCAAGATGAGAAGTAGAGAAAGATGAAATGCCTCATTCATTCCTAGATGGTATGCAAGAACTATCATGTAATTTCGACTTTCAATACTCAATCCATTCTAGGCAATCATCATGATCACAAGTCATTCATAGAATTTAAGAGAAGTAGTTCAAGTCCACATATGCATTTATCAATTCAACACATAAGGCCATCCATAGCCAATCACAAGACAAGTTTCATCATTAGGGTCATATCCAAGCCTAGAAAGCACAAAAATTTTTAAATTTTCTGATTTTTTTGGAATTTTTGGAATATGTATGTACAATGCAAGAAATGTGCAAATATTAACCTATCCTAGATGCTCATCATGCAAAGGATCATGCAAACCCCACCCCATACTTAGAAACACATTGTCCCCAATGTGTAAATGAAGTAGAGAGAGTGAAAGAAGGTTCTCACAATGTAAAATTGTTTGCTATGGTATTTGGGAATTCTCAAGTGAATTGATGTTGGATGATTCTTTCAACCATGGTAGAGAGCTCTAAGCATCCTTCAAAGCTTCGGAACCCGCGGTAGGCACCGCTAGCCGTCCAAGTTCCGCGTCCGCTCCACCCATAATTGGTGAGGGTGTCATCATCTTTTTCATTGCCAAGAAAGGCTTCCAATGCCACTAATGCTCTAGCACACACACTAAGTAGACAAAACACACAAAAAGCACAAAAAAAAACAGAAAAATCTAAGCAAAAATGAAAAGGAAAAAAGTGTTACCAATGGGTTGTCTCCCACCAAGCGCTTCTTTAAGGTCATTAGCTTGACCAAACTCGGGAGCGTCTATTCGAGGTGAAGCGGGGCAATCATGTCTACCGGGGCTCCCGGAATATACTTCTTCAAGCGATGCCCATTCACCTTGAAATTTCCACAATGCTCCCCTCCTATTTCAATAGCTCCATGGGGAAAGATCTTCTTCACCACATATGGCCCGGTCCATCTTGATTTGAGCTTTCCGGGAAAGAGCCTTAGCCTTGAGTTGAAGAGAAGGACAAGATCTCCTTCACTCAACTCCTTTGGAATGATCCTCTTGTCATGCCACCTTTTGGTTCTCTCCTTGTAGATCCGGGCATTCTCATAAGCTTCCAACCGGAGCTCCTCAAGGGCATTGATATCAAGCAACCTCTTTTCTCCCGCTTCCTTGAGGTCAAAATTTAGCCACTTAATGGCCCAATAAGCTCTATGCTCCATTTCCACCGGGAGATGGCAAGACTTGCCATAGACCAACTTGTAGGGAGTGGTTCCAATTGGTGTCTTGAAGGCGGTTCTATATGCCCATAGTGCGTCATTGAGCTTCATAGCCTAATCCTTCTTTGTCCTAGACACCGTCTTCTCGAGGATGGCCTTGATCTCTCGGTTGGAGATCTCCACTTGACCACTAGTTTGGGGATGGTAGGGTGTTGCCACCTTATGAGTCACCCCATACTTGGCCAAAAGTGCTCCAAAGTTCCTATTTGTGAAGTGCTTCCCTCCATCACTAATGATTACCCTTGGTGTCCCAAACCTAGGGAAGATCACCCGGTTGAAGAATCGCACTACCACCTTGGCATCATTCGTAGGAGAAGCGATCGCTTCTACCCATCTTGACACATAGTCCACCGCCAACATGATGTAGAGATTGCCACATGAAGAAGGGAATGGTCCCATGAAGTCTACACCCCACACATCAAAAATCTCAACTTCTTGGATGTTATTCAAAGGCATTTCATTCCTCCTTGAGATGTTTCCCGTCCTTTGGCAAGCATCACATGCCGCTACAAAACCTTGCACATCTCTAAACAAGTTAGGCCAATAAAAACCGGATTGCAATACCTTTGCACACGTCTTGTGTGAGCTAGCATGGCCTCCGCATGGTAAGGAGTGGCAATGCCAGATCACACTCTCCACTTCATCCTCCGGTATGCATCTTCTAAGCACCCCATCCGGGCCTCTCTTGAATAGAAGTGGCTCACTCCAATAGTAATGCCGTACATCGTTGAAGAACTTCTTCCTTTGTGCATATGTAAATCCGGGAGGTACTTCCTCACACACTAAGTAGTTCACGATGTCGGCGTACCATGGCTCACTTCCTCTAGCCACTTGGAACAAGCATTCCTCCACCATTTGCAATTGTTCATCCCGGAATGAATAATCTATCGGGATGTTGTCTTTCTCAAGCTCCAATGGTGGGAGTCTACTAAGGTGATCCGCCACAGAGTTCTCGGATCCTTTCTTATCTCGTATCTCCAAATCAAACTCTTGAAGAAGAAGGATCCACCGAATCAACCTTGGTTTGGCATCCTTCTTTGTAAGTAGATAACGGATCGCCGCATGATCCGTATAAACTATGACCTTCGCTCCAACAAGGTATGAGCGGAACTTCTCAAATGCATACACCACCGCCAACAACTCCTTCTCGGTGGTAGCATAATTGAGTTGGGCGTCATCTAGCGTCTTGCTAGCATAGTAAATAGCATGAGTGCGCCCTTCTTTCCTTTGCCCTAAAACAGCCCCAACAGCCACATCACTTGCATCGCACATGATCTCAAATGGTAGACTCCAATCCGGAGGTTGCATGATAGGTGCGGAGATCAAGGCGTTCTTCAAGCTACAAAAAGCTTCAAGACAATCCTTGGAAAAGACAAAATCAACATCTTTCATTAGTAGGTTAGTGAGAGGCTTAGAAATTTTAGAGAAGTCTCGAATAAACCTCCGGTAAAAACCGGCATGCCCTAAGAAACTCCTTACCCCCTTCACCGAGGTAGGTGGTGGCAACTTCTCTATCGTTTCAATCTTAGCCCTATCAACCTCAATGCCACGGTTAGACACCAAGGGTCCTAACACAATCCCTTCACTTACCATGAAGTGGCATTTTTCCCAATTTAAGACAAGATTTGTCTCCTCACATCTTTGCAACACTAATGACAAGTTAGCCAAGCAATCATCGAAAGAAGAACCATAAATAGAGAAATCATCCATGAACACTTCCATGATATTTTCTATGTATTCCGAAAAGATAGCCATCATACACCTTTGGAAGGTGGCGGGTTCATTACACAACCCAAATGGCATTCTCCTATATGCAAAGGTACCCCATGGACATGTAAAAGTCGTTTTCTCTTGGTCATCGGGGTGGATAGGAATTTGGAAGAATCCACTATACCCATCTAAATAGCAAAAATGAGAGTGTTGAGCTAACCTTTCTAGCATTTGGTCAATGAAGGGGAGGGGGAAGTGATCTTTCCTAGAGGCCATGTTCAATTTCCTATAATCAATGCACATCCTCCACCCCGTAACCGTCCTAGTCGGTATTAGTTCATTGTTCTCATTAGTTACTACCGTCATCCCACCCTTCTTAGGCACTACATGAACGGGGCTAACCCACTTACTATCCGAGATAGGGTAGATAATTCCTGCATCTAGCAACTTAATGATTTCCTTTTTGACCACCTCTTTCATTATAGGATTCAATCTCCTTTGATGTTCAATAGAGGGTTTGTGGTTATCTTCCATCATTATCTTATGCATGCACAAAGATGGCTTAATGCCGACCAAATCATCAATAGTATAACCAATGGCTTTCCTATGTAATCTTAGTTCATGCAGCAATTTAGCAAGTTCATCATCACTCAAGCATGCATTAACAATCACATGATATGTAGAATTATCACCAAGAAATGCATACTTTAAATGAGAGGGAAGGGGTTTAAGTTCAAGTGAGGGAGGACCTCTATCGGTTGAAGACGATCCAAATAAGGTTGGATGAGATGAATCCAAAGCAAAGGAAGACTCCCCATGGCTCCTAGAAGCTTGATCATCATCAAGAGCTGATTCAGGGAAAACCACGGTTGGAAACACGGGTTGCTCATCTTCCACGGCCGTGGTTCTTGCCAAGCCTGCTTCTCGGAGTTGTCCAGAAAGTTTGACGGCCGTGGAACATAAATCTCGACCGTGGAACTTGCAGCTGTTCACCACCTCTCGTGGCTCTCAAATCCAGCTCTTGGCTCCTCATCCAAGGCTTCCAAGGCCTTGATCTCTTCATTGCAGGCCTCTTCAACACCTTCCTCCATCATACTTAAGGTGAGAACCTTTTCCAAGGGATCCTTGATCAAGATCGAGCTCACAATTTCTCTAGATTCCTCTTGCTCGACTATGTTGAAGATATCTTCATCAAGGGTTGGCCCTTTCATCATTGTGGACAGCTTGAACTTGATGTTCTCTTCCCCGATGTTGAAGGAGAGAGTCCCGTTCTTGCAATCCACTAAGCATCCGGAAGTGGCTAGGAAAGGTCTTCCTAAGATGATAGGGACCGGATAATCCGCCGGGATGTCCAAAACTACAAAATCAATAGGCACGTAGAATCCTCCTAGCTGCACCGGAATGTCTTCTAGAATCCCAACCGGATGAGTGATAGAACGGTCCGCCATATAGAGGGTCATCTTGACCGGCTTTGGCTCTCCTAGCCCGACCTTGTTGCTAAGTGCAAGCGGTATGATGCTTACACTTGCCCCAAGATCACAAAGGGCCTCGTACTTCACATCTCCCACTCCTATTGGGATGCAAAAAGAGCCCGGATCCCTCAACTTGGGAGGCATCTCTTCCTTCATGGTTTGGATCAATTCTGAGGATCTCTTGGTCATTCTTATCTCCCCATACTCCTCCAACTTCCTTTTGTTGGAGAGTATTTCTTTCAAGAACTTCCCATATGCCGGCATTCCTAAGATGGCATCCATGAACGGAATGTTAATATGTAACTTGGACATTAGTTCAAGGAACTTACCAAAGTGATTGTCTAAACGAGCTCTTGCTCTTGATTGTGGGAATGGTAGTGGTGGCTTGTATGGAGGCGGTGCCACATAAGTTGGCTCTACATCCTTGCTCTTGCCTCCATCTTCTTGCCTTCTTCCCTCTTCTACCACTACTTGCTTTCCCTTAGCTTGGTCCTTGGGCATAGGATCCTTCATACTCAACCCACTCCTTGTTGTGATAGCCGACACTTGGCCTCTTGGGTTGTCTTCGGTTCTTCCGGGAAGCTTTCCCGGATCTCTATGTGCTTCACCCGCCTTTTGAAAGACTTGTGCTTCCAAGACCTTTTGAGCTTTAGAAATTGAAGTTACGGTGCTCTCAAGTCCACTCAACCTTCCTAGCAATTGCTCAAACATGACTTCGGTTCTATCCTTTGAAGGTTGAGAAAAACCGGGTGGAGGTTCTTGTGAAGCTCTTTGTGGTGGAGTTGTGCTTGTGGAGGCGGGAGGGTTCAAGGCTCCATCCGGGTTAGAGTAAAAAAATCCGGGATGGTTGTGGTTGGGCCGGTAATTGTTGAATTGCCGGTTGTTGTTGAAATTTCTTGGGCCTTGGTAATTGTTGAAGTTGCCCCTTCCCATATAATTCACATCCTCCTCCTTGGAAGACAAGTTAGCTTGTGGAAGCACTTGAGGAGTTGCTTGGCTCTTCAAGGTTGTAGTATACAACTCTCTCAAGGATTTTAACTCGTTGTTGATGGCGTCAAGCTTGAAATTGCTCATGGTGACTTCGCTCACCTCATATGCTCCCGCCTTTCTTCCTTCACTCTTCCTATGAGAGTACTTCTCAATCACTAGAGCTTGCTTCTCCACAAACTCCCAAGCATCATCTACATGTTTCTCCATAAATGTCCCACCGGAAAGTGATTGAAGCTTGAATTGGCTATCTTCATCAAGTCCCTTGAAATAGATCTCCAATAGCTCAATTTTCGGTATGCCATGGTGTGGACAATCTAGGAGAAGGTCTTTGAATCTCTCCCAAGACTTGAACAAACTTTCTCTATCCCTCACCACGAAGGCATTGATCTTCCCTCTTAATTCGGTGGTCTTGGAAGGTGGGAAGAACTTGGTCAAGAACTCGGTTGTCATCTCCTCCCAAGTACCAACTCGCCCTTGTGGAATAGATTGATACCAAGCCAAGGCTTTATCCTTAAGAGAGAAGGAAAAAGCCCTAAGCTTATGGTTGTTGCTCTCCAATCTTGGCGGCCTAAGAGTCTCCATCAAAATCTCGTAGTTTATCAAATGTTGGTGAGGAGACTCTCCTTCCATCCCTCCAAATTGATTGTGCCGGATCATTTGTAGAACTTGAGGGCGGAGCTCATAGTTGTGGGTTGCGGGATCTCCTAGATTCACACCCGGTCGGTGTGCTCTTTGTGCCGGATCCATACGTCTCCCTAGGGTTTGTGGCTCCTCGATAGCAATGGGAACAACCCTAACATTGGCCGCCGGCTGCGGTTGTACCACCGGTGGTGGAGGAGGTGGAGGTTGTCGGCGATTAAGCTCTCCTTGAACAAGGGCTTGCCTAATCTCCTCAATCTCCCTCCTTGTTTCCTCTTGCCTCTCATTGGCAAGTCTCCTTTCTTCCTCCAAGAGCTCATCTCTTAGCCTTATTTGCTCGAAGGCTTCATCTAACTCAGCTTGAAGATTTCTACCGGCCATCTCTCTCTCTTTTCGGATGTTCTTGGATCTAGATCGAAGGGTTTTCTCCGGTTCGGGATCGAATGGAGCTAAATCCTTGCCACGAGATCTTCGCATACACCTAAAGAGTAATAGATGTCCTGAAAAGAAAAGACACCAACCAAAGAGAGATCAAAAGCAACAAGAAAGATCTACACTAGAAACAATCACAAAATAGACTCAATCTAGACCTAGTCCCCGGCAACGGCGCCAAAAACTTGTTACGCTAAAAAGTGTGCATGCAATAAGCCTTAAATTTATACTCGTTATAATTATCCTAACTTCTAGCGCACCCGCAGTGTACGGGACGTTTGTAGCATGGATAGTATTCCGAGGTCGAACACAAAGACTAAGGTGAAATTGATTCGGTTTTGTGATTAAGTTTAGTGAAGGTCTAAGGTTAGAAAAGAGGGAAACAAAGAAATGAAAATCTAAATTGTTTTTGGTCGGTTTTGGTGATCAATCAAAGATCACTATTCATGCAAAGTAAACAATCAAACTAGACTAAAAATCAGCACAAATGAACAAACCAAACAAGATAATGATCAAGGAAAGAAAAGACGGATTCTCGGGGTCGGAAGTTCCGGTTATGGCATAGAACTCAAGTTATCTATTCATTCTTTGGATTAACTATGATATGTTGGGATTAAGTGTATCTAATTTGGGATCAATTACCGGGTAGGTCTCATAGTCCAACTAGTCCTCACCTAAGGTCTTATTACCGGGTAAGTCTCTAAGAGCCTAAGGATAGGAATTCTACACAAACCGGATTGTAAATTAGGGGTCTAACCTATCCTTACCGGGTAGGTCTTGGAAAGGGAAATCCTAAGCAACTATCCTGGCACATCTAATCCAATGGCGGCTTATTAGGCTCACCACTACCTAAGGTTTGCTATTTTAGATTCTAAGGGCAAGGATTACCGGGTAAGTCTCTCCTAACACTTAGTCACTACACTAGGTAGGTTAAACTCAGCAAACACTTAGGGTTTCAACATTCTATAGGTCTAAGGCAAGATCTTTCAAACCAGGGAAAATCACGGGTTGTTCTTCCTAAACCACGGCCGTGGTTCTTCAAGAACTACCCGTGATTTCTAACAGCAACTACGTTCATAAGCAAAAGTCATCCAAAGGTAAATCTAAGTCCATCCTATCATAGTTCTAGCCATAACCATCCTTTCCTTACCCTAGAACCACATCAATTTAGCCTACAACATTCATAATGGAAATCGAAGCAAACAAACATAAAATCAAAACATCCATTGCAAGATAATGAAAGAAGAGAGGTGAACAAGTGAACTTAATTCAAAACTAAGCTGAAGATTAGAATGGAGCCACTTACAACCCTTCCAAAAGAAGGTTCAAAGGTTCATACAATCTCTAGAAAACGAAATCCGAAATACAAGAAAGCTATGGTGTGTGTTCTTCTCCTCCTCTTCAATGGAACTCTCCTTCTTCTCTTTGACACTTTCCTTCCTAGAAAATCTTCTTGTTTTTGAGAATATATTTGTTAGAGAGAAATGGATAATGGATGAGCTGCTCCCAAACTACTCTAGCTGCCTCAAACAACCCATGAAGGACCACTTTTATAACAAATCCTTCATGAGCTGGCCATGAGAGTCGTGGCACAGCTGTCACGAGAATCTAGCAAAATCCACGGTCATTTCCACGGCCGTGGTTCGTCAGAGAACCGTGATTCTATGCAGAAACTCCGCCTTGAATCATTAAGCTGTGATTTGGTGCATGACTTGTGTTGGCAAGGTTCCATGAGTCCTCCTCAGCCCTTGGCTTGTGTCCTAATGAGTCCGAGGGTGTGTCATCTAAATGAACGATCCTCAAACGCATCGTTTAAGCTCCTAAACTTCCCGTAATACCTACAAAACGCGCACAAGTCCGTGTAGACGTCTATCTCGACAAAATATATGAATTGGGTGCAAAACGTCTTGAAGTAATGCTAGATCATGCATGAATGAGCGAGAATTCTATCTAAATGTACACCTAAAACTATGTTATAAATCGTGTTATCAGAACACATGGCTTATAAATCCCAATTTTGACCATACAATCTTTAGAAGTTTTGAACCGAAAACCACAATCGTATTCCTTGATCCTTAGAATCCTTTTCCCCAAATCTTTACACAAAATCAAGTCTTTGTCTTTTCATTGTCAATAGTTGCACCTTTCCTTGTTAGATCTCTTATTCTGATTTTGATTTCACCTCATATGTATTATCGCCCGTCCTCAAATGTCCAGCGTGCTCCTCTCTGCTCCGCGAGTACACTAGGATGTCGTCAATAAACACCACCACAAACTGGTCCAAGAAGTTGATGGAAATGCCATTCACCAACTACATAAACACGGAAGGAGCATTCGTCAGTCCGAATGACATCACTACAAACTCGTAGTAGTCGTACCTGGTCCGGAAACCGTCTTGGGCACATCTTGATCTCTCACACTCAACTGGTGATACCCGGACCTCAAGTCAATCTGGGAGAATACGGTCACTCGCTACAGCTGGTCTAACAAGTCATCAATGCGAGGTAGTGGATACTTGTTCTTGATCGTCACCTTATTCAACTCCCAATAGTCGATACATAATCTCATCGACCCGTCTTTCTTCCTCACAAACAGGACTGGTGCTCACCAAGGTGAGACACTAGGGCGGATGAAGCCCTTCTCTGCCAACTTCTTGAGTTGCTTCTTCCGCTTCAACATCTCGATAGGTGTCATGCGGTAAGGCGCTTGTGAGATCGGTCTCGTACTTGGCTTCAACTCGATGTTGAAATCTACATCCCTCTTTCGTGGCAACCGTAGTGGCTCTCCCAATACGTATGTGAACTCACTCACAACTAGGATCTCCTTTGAAGTCAGGCCCTTACTCCCCTTCACGGCGTAACATTAGATGGCCTCACATCCCTGCTAGATCAATCTCGCCGCTCAAACGGCGCTGATAACTGTGTTGGCCTTATCAAGGTCTCAGCCTCGGAATACCTCAACCTGCCCTGCCTCGGTAGTGACCTTTACGGCGCTGATTATTGTTATCATGATGGATAGACGTTTTATCTTCATAAATCTGCATGTATGGATGTGTATCCTTTGATTATATTGTTGTTTTGTCTACCTTTGTGGGAATCGAGGTCTACACCTAGTTTCGTTGTAATTGTAGGTAAAATGGCACGTTTTGGATCGAAATGGAGCTAAGGAAACTAAGGAGCCATTGGAGCTACATTCTAGGGCTATATGAAGAACTCAGGAAGCATGGAATTGATTAAGAAGATTGATTTTGGACCAGATTCGAGATGATTCACATTCAGTTGAGATTCACCTTGGTCATCTACAGTATCACCTCGACCGAGGTGATTGATAGGTGATGGAATCACTATCGTTTATGATAATTTTTAGAGTCTTTTTATTGCATAGTATCGGTTTATGCTACTAACTCCTTGGTCCAGAAGAAGAAGACTAAAAGAAGATAAAGAAGGAGTTATAAGCACTTAGGAGTGAAGATCGTTCACGAAGCAAAGCTTCTGTTGCTTCACCGCCCCCGCGGAGCTGTGTCACCGCCCCTGTGGGTGACACCTTACTCCGGAGCGTTCCTTGCGCCTTCGCCATCGCCAGCCACGAAGACGGTCACCGCACCTACGTCAACCCTTGGCGCCCTTGCGGTGACTTGCCCTGAAGAAGCGAAGACCAGCGCCCCTACGCCTTCCCTTGCGCCTCAACCTGGGAGCTGGAAGATGAAGAGTCAGTGCCACCGCCCCTGCGTCGACACTAGGAAGCCCCGGCGGCTTGGCATCAGAAATGACAGGAAGTTGAAGAGTCGGACGTTTGAAGAGCATTAAAGATCCGCCCCGCGGAATTACCTGGCCGCCCCTGCGGCCATGAAGAAGATCAAGCGATTTCGCCTACACCGCCCCTGCGGATCTGAAGGCCGCCCCTGCGGTTCAACGTCAGAAGCTTTACTCCGGCTGTTTACACCACCTTTATGGCATTAAAGGTGGTTGTTTTGGGCCAGCCATTTTCTCCTATATAGTGTCTTTTGTAGTATAAATAGTCCTTGGTTGATTACTAGAATCATCCACTTATCATCCAATCTTAGAATTCACTTTTCCATTAAAACTTTCTTGCTACCTTTGTAATGAGTTGCTAACTTCCTTGCTACATTGGGTTGGTTTGAAGCTGCATTGTTACCTTGGTTGTAAGTTCTTTCTAATATAAGTTTTCATTCAGTAATTCTTTGTGTTTCCTTGATCTCCATTGTCTAATTGCATGCTTTACTATTACTTGAGATTGATCACTTTAGGTCCTAAAGTGCATGCAAAGAACTAGGATTAATAGATTCCGGGTTCGGGTCTTTAATCTAGTAGTAAACTTTAAGTAATAACGGGTTGTAATTGCTTAAAGAAAAGGAACACAAATATAAAGATAAGTTTAACGGTTTTAATCTTTTCTTTATATCCCTTAGTCTTTGTTTGAAAGCTAACTTGTTAATTGTTCTTGTAAGTTTACGGAACACTAACCTGTTAAGTTGTGTTGATGCCGGTTGGCTCAACACATATATATGATCGAGACGGGAGATTACTTGAAAACTTGTAAAAGGAACTCGCCAAAGTAGCAATCGCATGCTTTGAATCAACCTAGTGTAGATTCACTCATCATTTGTCTTACTTGTTGTATTATTCGTTTTCATAAGTTTTTGTGTGCATCAATTCAATCAACCCCCCCCCCCTGTTACTTGTTCCTATAACCAATAATCACATTTAATAGAAATACCAAACTCTCTTGGGTTAGACCCTTACTTAATCACTATACTCATTTTAGTGCTAACTCGGGATTATATTTTGATAAGATAAAACGACCTCTAGACCAGAGTCTTGTCAGTGATCTTGAGGAGCGTCCCGACTGCGGCGAACACCTTGCCGCCGGCGAGATCTTTATTTTTAGCTGAGATCTTTTATTTTTGGAAGGAGGATATCTTATATTTTTGGCTGGATTTATGGAAGGAAGATATTTTATTTGGCTGATTTATTTATATTTTTTAGGAAATTATCTTTTTAAGATATCTTATCTTTGGAAGATAATTTTCTTATATAAAGGGTTGGATTTTCCACAAGTTCAACCATGCTTAGAGCATCCAGCAATTGAAGGGTTTTCTGGAGTTTTGAAGGAAGTTTGAAGGAAGTTTTGAAGGGTTGAAGTTCAAGGAAGGAAGGAATATAGTTGAAGTTTGCTTTTGAAGGAGTTTGTAAGATCTTCTTAGATTACTTTTGCTTTGTTGTCTTTGCTGATTTGTGATTGAGGAACGCTTGTTTGTTGATTGTTTGATTCAGTTATTGAAACCTTTTTCCTAAGCTTTTCTTGTTCGAATATTGATTCCTTTCCTATTAATTTGATTATTGTTATCATGGTGATTGTTGGCTAAGTTTCTTATGTGATACTAGGGTGATTGACTGAAAGTTGTGGGAAAGACGATGATAGAATGATCTTAATCCCAGCAGGAACCTGAAAGCTCGAGTCTTTACCGTAACCGTAGAACACCTCGGTCAGTCATTGAACATCTCGGCCGGGATGGAATGTACTAAGCGAAGTGAACCTTTCCTGAACATTATCTGAGTTAAGAGTTTAAGTTTGCCAAATCCTATCCTTGTTACACCTTTCCTGGTTCAACGCAAGCTTAGGATGAGACTTACCCGGTGATTCCTTTGTTTGTTTACCTATGATCATGAGTGTAGGTAATCAAGGTTTATCCTTTATTAGGGTTTGAGTACGCCTTCATCCCATCTTTGTGAGTTAGCTTGAGGCTTACCCGGTAAAGGTTGATTCTATTCCCTTGGGTGGTGTGTTGGTTTGAGATTATAGTTCCTTTCCTTAGTACCTTGAGACTTACCCGGTAATACGATCTTTGGTTTGGGATAGTGAGTAGTGAGACTTACCCGGTGATCTAATCCCATCTTAGAAACACCTTCCCTTTGCAAACCTCAGCTTTGTCCGCGTATCCTTTGAGATCTTGAGTCGGAACCACAATTAGATGCTTTATTCCCTAGAATCTGCGTTTCCTTTATCTGACTTTATATCATCTTTGATTGCTTTAATTCGTAGTTATTGGCAATATTTGACTACCTGATTTTGTGTTTTGCTTACCATAATCCCTGTGTTCGACCCCTGGAATTCTTGCTTTTATTACAATTGATCCGTACACTGCGGGTTCGCATATTGTTTGACCATACTTCTTGGGTTATAAATGTTAAAGCTTGCACACACCTTTTGAATCGAATAGATAACCCGATGGTGAAAGGTGCTCCCTCTACAGTCTCCGGTGATAGGCGCTCCACACAAGCATCGGATATAAACGAGTGTGTATCAACCCTATCAAATAAAACTCAAACATGCATACCATGAATCTGAATGGTACCTGTAGTTGCCGGTGCAATCGGATCCTCAGTGCTCCTCATCTTGAACACCCGAGCCTGCAAACTTCTGGCCTCTGAAGTACCTCCACTATGACCTCGGCCCCGACCTAAGCCCGGTGCAGAACCCTATGGAGTAGAATGTCCAGGGGTCCTGTATTGTTGCTTCCCGTGCGTTAGATACTGAGATGATCTCTGCCAACCACTCTGTGCTCCCGCAGGGGATTATCCCTGTTGGGACAGAGCCTTGCCCTGGCGGCAAAAGCTAGCTCGGTGTCCAATCTTTCCGCAAGTGAAACAAGTTACCAACGGCCTCTTACAAGCGGGCTGAATATAACCCCGTTCTCCACTGTTAACGTAGTGTCGGTCACCCTCAGGAAGTGGTGTCGACGATGTGGAACCCTGTCTAGTGTGGGCTGAAACTCATCTATTCCCTGATGCTCCGGCTACTGCACTAGCTTGCCCAGTCTGTTGCCTCTTCTCGGGCCCATCTGACTGTGCACCTCTCCTAGGACCTGGTCGGGCCCTCTCATACGTTGAAGTTCGGTCCTGGTAGTCTGCCAGGGAGTCACAACGAAAACCCATAAGATAAGCACGGGTGACCTCTCTCAACCTTCGTGAGATTAAGTATACGTGCTGGTCCACCGTAGGTGCGGCGGGACCCAACAGTGCTGAGTCCTCTCTGATCCTCCTGATCGCCTCCGCCACCAGAACGTCCTCAAATCCGGCCTCAATGAAATCATGTACCCTGTCTCTCCTTAGTGATGCAAGGAAAAAACTTTCACGCACAAGGCTCAACAGCTTATTCAATCTGATAACCCCACCTCGGACCGGCTTCCACCAGTAATGTGCCTGATCTCAAACAAGGTCTAAACTATCTCCACCCGTCGCTCTTTGGGGCAATGGATCCCCTCCAAGACGGAATCTACCTGACCTATCCAGTGCTCCACCTCAAGCCCCACCTTCCTGTCAAAATTGAGTAAATGCCGCTGGTTGAAAGCCTTCAATTAGGAGTCCGGTTTTGGCGATGTCGGCTCGTCTCACCCTCTATCGCCCTCAACAACTAACACCGGTAAAGCTCTCTCTAGTGCAGTTATAACCTGGGTAACCCTCTGTGAGAGCTCAACCGACCTCGTGGAACTGGTGTTGCTTGGGATGGTACTCCAACCCTGTAAGCTTCCTCTACCTGCTGCACGTACTCACGATACACAGACGCTCCTATCGATACCCGACCTGACTCGGTCGATGGTGAACTCCGTACTCTGGACCTATCAGCGGTCCTCTCCCTAACCTCGGGAATAGCACTCTCCGCAACTTCCTCAACAAGAGCATCAACAAGTGGCGGATCCATAGTTGGCGGGTCCACAATGGTGGAACGTCCCCGACCTCTCCCTAGCGGAGGTCTACCTCCTCGTCCTCAACCTCAGACGACAAGAGCCCTATCAACGTCGTCACATTCAGCTGGAGGAAAAAGTGGACGGCATCTTCCTCGTCCAGCAACTGTCCCTGTCCTAGTACGTGTCATATGCACGGAATACATATAGTCTAATCAGGCCACACTAACGTATACATAAAACTATTACATAAGTCCAAAACTATCATGCAAAGGTTAACGAATTATGTTGCCAAGATTTGCAGAGGTGGTGGTGGTTCCCATACTCTATCCTAAACCGACTATGCGATCGACTTTGAAAACAAAAATCTTTTTTAAAACTCAAACCCCTTTCGGGTTCTATTTTTAATCGTTCGACTTTTCAGAAGAGTTCCGATGCCATTGTTGCCAACCCAAAGCTTTGATTCCATATTGTAACACCCCAAATCTCACACTCGGGACGCTACGGGCTAGGACCTCACAATGGGTTCCGACTCTACCTCGACAACAATATTACTTTATCTTACAATAAAGCATGGAAATCCAAGTAGAATAGTATGCAATTCCAAAAACGATAACAGACTCTCAGCCGAGGTACAAAGACATAAACGGTAAACGTAAGGTAAACTGTCAGAGTCAACTAAACATAATATGCAAAAACCCACACCCGTCTTATCACATACGAGAACCCCGGCTGACCTTCTCACCCGAATCCCTCGCCAGCTACCCTATCCTGCAAGACATCTAACAACACGGACAAACAGTTAGCTAACTATAACATAAAGGAAAACGCCATACAGAGATCAAGGTAAGCTTAGATCATGCTATCATTGAGCTCCTTTATTATTATTATCTTTATTAGGGTCATCCACATTATTCAAGTATAGGTGTGACACGAGAAGTCTTAGACTCTCTGATAGCATGAATTATAGTCTATATTTTTGGGGTTTGTTTGGACGTTTTATCTTCAATAATCTGCATGATTGCATGTATAATATGTGATTATATTACCATTTCATCTACCTTTGCGGGAATCGAGGTCTACACCTAGTTTTGCTGTAATTGTAGGTAAAATGGCACATTTTGCATAAAAAAGGAACAAAAGGAGCTATGGAGTCATTGGAGCTACATTGAGGAGCATAAGGAACCATCCAGGAAGCATAGCCATGGATTAAAGATTCACTTTGGACCAGTTTTGAGAGATTTCACATTCAGTTATGACTCACCTCGGTTGACCAGAGATTCATCTCGACCGAGGTGATCCAGAGACGCCGACTCGACCGAGGCGAACACCTAGGACGCGGCGAGAATATTTTATTCTTGGCTGAGATCTTTTATCTTTGGAAGGTGATCTTATATTTTTGGGCTTGGCTCCTGGAAGGAAGAAGATCTTATATTTTACCTATTTTTATGGGAAGAGATCTTTCTAAGATATTTTATCTTTGGAGGGTTATTTTCCTATAAAAAGGGTTGGATTTCCAAAAATCCAAGATCATGCTATACCATCGATCAGGGTTTATAGCACGCAGCAGCCATACTCTAGTTGGGAGTTTCGAAGAACCTTTTTGAAGGTTGAAGGAAGATTGAAGATCATAGCTTTTATAGCTTTTGAAGGGTTTTGTAAGATTGTCTTTGATTCCCTTCCTTGTTGTCTTATCTTGTTGGATTTATATTCAAGGAACACTTTTGTTGTGATATTTGATTCAGTTATTGAAGTCTTTTCATTGAATTCTTCTTGTTCAAATATTCACCTTCTTCCCATATATTTAATACTTTCATAATGGTGATGAGTGGCTAATTTCCTTGTGTGATTCTAGGGTGATTGGCTGAAGGTTGTGGGAAAAACAATGATAGAATAGTCTTAGATTCCAGTAGGACCCTCAAAGTTCGAGTCTTTAACCTTAACCCTAAGCATCTCGCTCAGTCGATGAACATCTCGGCCGGGGTGGAATTCGGCTGACCGAGGTGACTTGTCTGATCCTAAACTGAGAGTTAAGTGTTAGAGTTTGCCAAATCCTATTCTTATTACACCTTTTCTGATTCAAAGCAAGCTTGGGATGAGACTTACCCGGTAATTCCTTAGTTTGTATACCAACGATCATAAGTGTAGGTAATAAAGGTTCATCGTTTATTGGGGTTTGAGTGTGCTTTCATCCCATCTTTGTGAGTTAGCCTGAGACTTACCCGGTAAAGGTTGATTCTATTCCCTTAGATGGTGTGTTAGTTTGAGGTTATAGTTCTTTATCTTAATTCCTTGAGACTTACCCGGTAATAGGAGTTAAGGTTTAGGATTAGTGAGTAGTGAGACTTACCCGGTGATCTAGTCCACTTTAGTAACACCTTCCCCTTGCAAAAATCTCAGCTTTGTCCGCTTATCTTTAGATCTTGAGTTGGAACCACAACTAGACGCTTTAATCCCTAGAATTGCACGTTTGCTTTATTGACTTCTTATTCATCTTTGATTGTGTTAATTGCTCTTTGTGGTTAGTATTTACGAAGCTTACCGTTATCGACTTTGTTTCACCGAGTCCCTGTGATCGACCCTTGGAATTTCTTGCTTTTTACTACGATTGACCCGTACACTGCGGGTTCGCATCCTTGTATTAAGCTTAAGTCTAGGGTTATAAATTTAAAGCTTGCACACACCGTTTGGAGCGAACAAGTTTTTGGCGCCGTTGCCGGGGACTTGGTCTAGACCGAGCCGGTACGGTTTGCTCTTGGGGCACTTGCCCCCGTGTCATCTAACCACTCTACTTGAATGACTTTTGCAGGTTCTTTCTTAGGTATATGCGAAGAACCCGCACTGGGAAGGAAATCGTTCCTTACGATCCCGAACCAGAAAAGACATACAAGCGACGCTTAAGAGAAGCGAAGATGGTCCAACAGGATAACCGCGATCTTGAGGCCGAATTGAAAGAGGCGTTAGAGCTGCTACACCTCAGCAAGGAAGAACTAAGGCGAGAGAAGGAAAAAACTCGCACCAAAACTGAAGCAATCGAAGTAGAAATGGCCGTCATACGAGACCAGATTCTACTTCGACCGAGGGACGACCCAGTTCCAGATGCTGGACCGAGGCAGGTTCCAGTTGCTGACCCTCGACCGAGGCAGGTTCCAGTACCAGACGCCCCGGCCGAGATACATCCACCTCGGATGCCAGTCCGAGATGTTCTTCTTGCAGGAATCCCACAAACCCTAGGTCAAAGGATGGACCCTAATCAACAACTGAGGCATCCAGGAGTCAACCTAGGAGATCCAGCGGACCATGACTACGAACTTCGACCGCAAGTTCTATCCATGATTCGCCAATGCCAATTCGGAGGGATGGAGAAGGAATCACCACATCAACATCTTCAAAACTACGAGATCTTGATGGAAACCTTGCGACCTTCCAGAATTGAAAATAACAACTACAAGCTAAGACCTTTTTACTTTTCTTTAAAAGATAGAGCTCTTACTTGGTATCAATCTCTTCCTCCAGGAAAAATTAGCACATGGGAGGAGATGACTACGGAATTCTTGACCAAATTCTTTCCCCCCTCAAAGACAGCTGAAATGAGAGGGAAGATCAATGCTTTCATTATGAAGGACAAGGAGAGCTTGTCCAAGTCATGGGAGCGGTTCAAGGACATCCTTTTGGATTGCCCACATCATGGGATTCCAAAAATCGAGTTGTTGGAGATCTACTTCAAAGGACTGGACGGAAGCACCCAGTTCAATCTCCAACTACTCTCCGCCGGTACCTTCATGGACATGGCGATTGATGAGGCTTGGGACTTCATTGAGAAGCAAGCCTTGCACATGGAGAAATATACCCACCAAGGAGCTGAAGGTGGAGTTAAAAGAGTCAACTTTCAAGAGACTCAATCCAACAACAATCAACTCACGTCTTTGAAGAA
The DNA here is from genome assembly GCA_033239125.1 of Fagopyrum homotropicum. NCBI lineage: Eukaryota > Viridiplantae > Streptophyta > Magnoliopsida > Caryophyllales > Polygonaceae > Fagopyrum > Fagopyrum homotropicum. The sequence continues at coordinate 33,620,550 of BSWB01000003.1, forward strand.
TGACGTGAAGCAATTGAAGGAACTCTTGGTTGCTCAAACCAAGAAGGAAGAGCAAGGACAAAGGAACAACAACAATGGATACCGTAACAACAACAACGGTTCCCGGAATAACAACTACAACAACAACAACAACAATAGAGGATCCAATAGCAACAATTGGAGGACGAACAATCAAAACAACCAGAATCCTGGTAACAATTATTCTAACTCTAACTCTAATAATTCCTCTAACCCTTTCCTCTCTTCCCCTTCTTCTTCTTCTTCTACTCCATTGAAGAGCCAGGGGCAAGGATCAAGTTCGTCTCAGCCGGAAAAGAAAGACGCAGTTCTGGAGGCTATCTTGATCAAGCTTAGCGCTATGGAGAATTCTATGACTTCATTTTCGAGGGCCCAAAAGTCCTTCGAACAACAACTTGCAAGTAGGGCGAATGAAGCGCCAAGAGATCCAGGGAAGCTTCCAGCAAAGACGGAAAGCAACCCTAAGGGCCAGTGCATGGCCATAACGACGAGGAGTGGACTTAAAACTGCAGATCCAGTACCTCGTTCGACGCAAACCACCTCGGTCCAGATCCAGTCGAAGAACACCTCGACCGAGATGCCAACCGAGGCGGAGCAACAGAAAGCGGAGGGGAAAACTGAAGTTTATGTTCCACCTCCTGCATACAAACCACCGCTTCCATTCCCCCAGTCAAGGGCCAGAGCACATCTAGACAAGCACTTTGGTAAGTTCCTTGACTTGATGAATAAGCTGCATATTAACATTCCTTTCCTTGATACTGTTCTAGGAATGCCCGCCTATGGGAAGTTCTTAAAGGAAATCCTATCAAGGAAAAGGAAATTGGAAGACTTTCGTGAAGTTAGGATGACATCTAAATCCTCGGAGCTTATTAAGATCATGAAGGAGAAGATGCCACCTAAATTAAGAGATCCCGGCTCATTTAGCATTCCCATTCAAATTGGGGATGTCACTTGAGAAGCCCTTTGTGATCTAGGAGCCAGCGTGAGCATCATCCCACTGGAGCTATGTACGAAGATCGGACTTGGAGAGCCCAAGCCGGTCAAGATTCGACTTTATATGGCGGATCACTCCATCACCCATCCCGTGGGAATCTTGAAGGACGTTCCGGTCAAGTTAGGTAACTTCTATCTACCTATAGATTTTATTGTACTTGACATTCCCGCAGATTATCCTATTCCTATTATTCTCGGGAGGCCATTTCTAGCAACTTCGGGTTGCAATGTGGATTGCAAGAACGCCAAGTTGAAATTCAACATTGGTGGCGATGAGGTGGAGTTCGCACTACTTGCAGCCATGAAAGGGGAGCAGCTAACTGATGATATCTTCAACATCTACGATGAGGAAGAATAAAGAGAATTGGTGAGCTCTATCCTTATTAACGATCCACTCGAACGAGTTATAAGTTTTAGTTTAATAGAGGAAGGTATAGATGCTTCTTGTGATGCAGATATACGGAGCTTGAAGGCACTGGAAGAAGATCCAGGAGCTAAAACTGAGACACTACTTCAAGAGACGAAGATCTCCAGTTTCGGTTCCCGTTGCAGTACCTCGACCGAGGCACTTCCTGGACCGAGCGAGGCGACTGAAGAACATCTCGGTCAACGCCTCTGCGCCTCGACTGAGGTCGATGGCGAGATGTTGTCAACTGAGACTACTGAGAATAATAATCTTCTTACTCACTTCTCTGACATTCATCCTCAGTTGGTGGAACATTCTATCCACCAACTTTCTGATAAAAATGGACCTTGGTATGCTGATATTGTGAATTATCTTGTTTGCCAGGAAACACCGCCCGGATTGACGTACTCTCAAAAGAAGAGATTTTTCAAGGAAGTACGACATTACTACTGGGACGAGCCGCTGCTATTCAAGCGCGGTCCAGATGGGATGCTTCGAAGATGCATTCCTGAAGATGAAGTTAATAGCGTCATAAGGCATTGCCATTCACTTCCATGTGGAGGACATGCTAGCACCGATAAAACTTGCGCTAAGGTATTGCGTTCCGTTTTCTTTTGGCCTACATTATTTAAGGATGTACAAGCTTTTGTTGTCTCTTGTGATGCATGCCAAAGAACAGGGAATCTATCGAGGAGGAACGAAATGCCACTCAATAACATCCAAGAGGTGGAAATCTTTGATGTATGGGGGATTGACTTCATGGGACCTTTCCCATCCTTCGGAGGAAACCTCTATATCCTTCTTGCGGTTGATTACGTCTCTAGATGGGTTGAAGCCATTGCTTCTCCCACTAACGACGCCAAGGTGGTTGTGAAGTTCTTGAACAGAACTATCTTTCCACGATTTGGAACTCCGCGCATCATCATCAACGATGGAGGAACGCATTTCATCAACCGGAAGTTCAAGGCACTTCTATCGAAGTATGGGGTAACCCACAAGGTATCAACTGCTTATCACCCTCAAACTAGTGGACAAGTCGAGATCTCGAATAGAGAAATCAAAGCAATTTTGGAGAAGACCGTCTCTAGAACGAGGAAGGATTGGTCCATGAAATTGGACGATGCTCTTTGGGCGTACAGGACCGCATTTAAAACTCCCATAGGTACCACCCCTTACAATTTGGTATATGGGAAGTCTTGCCATTTGCCCGTCGAATTGGAACACAAAGCGTATTGGGCGATCAAATGGTTGAATTTCGACATTAAGGAAGCCGGCGAGAAGCGACTATTGGAACTCAACGAGCTGGAGGAACTGCGTTTGAACGCTTATGAGAATGCCAAAATATACAAGGAAAGGACGAAGAGATGGCATGACAAGCGTATCGTCCCAAAGGAGCTTAACGAAGGAGACTTAGTTCTACTCTTCAACTTCCGCCTCCGCCTGTTCCCAGGTAAGTTAAAATCCAGATGGACCGGACCTTATGTTGTGAAACATGTTTTTCCTCATGGTGCAGTTGAGATATGGGGCGAAACTAGCGGAAGCTTCAAGGTCAACGGTCATAGACTTAAGAAGTACCGACCGGAGACTCCGGTTGAGGAGGTTGCACCAATATACCTCATTTGAGACGCATCATGGTCCAGCTAGCGACCTTAAACCAAGCGCTTCTTGGGAGGCAACCCAAGGTATTGCTTTCTTTTCCCGTTTTCTAGTCTAGCTTAGATAGTTTGCTTTTGCTTTGTTTTGTTTGTTTTTGGAGTCCTAGATAGATAACATGAGACATCTAAGGAAGGAGCATAACTGGAAGTTCAGAAGTTCGAGAATTCAAGAAGACGAAGTTTGACTGAGACACCTCGGTCCAGTCGAGGCCACCTCGACCGAGTTGATTCTTGAGCAACCGAGGCGACTAGGGTTTCTGCAGAACCACCTCGGTCCGTACCACCTCGGTCCAGTCGAGACCATCTCGACCGAGGTGACAGCAGTTCCAAGAACAGTATAAAAGGAATAAAAAATTATGTTTTCACTTTTTACCTTCTTCGACTCGACCGCGGCGCCTTCTCACCTCGCTTCCTCAAATCTTGCTCGTTTTCGAAGATTTCCGCTTCCAAACTGCGATTGAAGGGTAGAGGATCCCATTGCAAGTACAGATCTGCGAAGAAGTCGAACGAATTGACCGAAACGAGGTAAAAACAATCGAAACCCTAACTCGTTCGTTCGTTTCGATTTGGGCTTTGGTTGCCCCTGAATCTTCTGAGAAAAGGCTTAAGTACCCCATAGGAAGCAATTGTAGTGATTTTTGGGGGAAAAGAACTGGATTTCTGAGATTTGAATCGCAAACTTTTACGCCTCGGTCCAATCGAACTGCATCTCGACCGAGGTGATTCTTGAGGATTGTCAGCGACCGAGGTGATCTGACAGTAGCTGGAAAAAAAATGAGTTCCGAACGTCGCCTTGCCCTCAGAGATAGATCCTCACCCTCCCCTCCTTCCTCTTCTTCCCGACCTTACTGCCCGGTGATCCACGAGAGATTCTGTTCGCCCCTAGAGGTGTGTGCAAATAAGTTTTAAATTTATAAAACTAGAATCAAGCAGCGAACCCGCAGTGTACGGATCGATATAGTTAAGCAAGAATTCCAAAGTATCGAACACAGGGATTTGGGGGAAACGAACTCGATTGCAGATTATCAAGCAAGTAAATGTGAGAGTTTTGCAAATTATTGGGAAAACAACAATCCTAAAGATCCAGGTATCTAATTGTGGCAATCGATTCAAGATATACTAAATGATATAAAGACAGAGTTGAGATATGCAAAGGTATACTAATGTAAGGTAATCGTACGGTGAAGTTCCAAAAACCTTATATAACTCACCTACAAGACACTCTCTATACAGGTTGTTGAGGCTCAATATAGAAGGGTTCTAGAGGCGAGAATTAGTGTCAAATACCCAAACTTATAATCCAAGGATCAAGACTAACTTAACCGATTGAGGTTGTTGAGGCTCACAATCGAGGTAGAGGTTGTTGAGGCTTCACTACCACCTAGAAAAGACAAGTCTAAACTAAGCTAAAGCAAATCTTTAACTTTAGATTTAAAGTAAAAGCAGATTCGTAGACTTAAGGGAAATCACGGTTAGTTATTGAGGTTCCACGGCCGTGGACTCAAGAACAGACCGTAATTTAGGGCTGTCGGCGACAATTCTCTAACTCTCAGGGTCTAATCTATTTGCGATCGATCTATCATCATCTAAGCCACAACTATCAACCCTTCACCTTAGAATTGTTTAGAGCTTTTAGCCAATAACAGTCATATTGATATCAATTCAAGAATTAAAAGATAAAAAGATGAAAACTTTCAAGAACTTTCAATACTCTTCAATTCAATCTCAAAGTCACAAAGAGAATAAGCAATGTCAAAAGATTCACAATAGAACAAATAATCGTAACCCTAGGAAAGAAAAGAAAACGGGATGTCAATCCGTTTTCCAAATCGAACCTAATCAAGAAGAGAGATCTTCTTGCAAAATCTTCCAAGAACTACGATCTTCCGCAAATCCGGAGATCTCAACAGCAATCTCCACCAAAAGTGCGAGATTAGAGGAATTCCAAAAACGAACTACGATCTCTTCAAAGAGATGTCAATTGCTTCCAAGCAAGCTAAGCAAAACGTCTTCGTGTCTAAGCGGCGAAGAATGAGGGCAAACGGGTAGCGAAGGTGTGCCAAGATCGTAGCCAAGGTCGTAGCCAACGTCGTAAGCAAGGTCGTAGCCAACGTCGTAAGCGAGGTCGTAAGCAAGGTCGTAAGCGAGGTCGTAAGCAAGGTCGTAGCCAACGTCGTAAGCGAGGTCGTAAGCGAAGGTGACGGAATCTTGCTTCGTCCGTCTTTTTATAGTGTAGGGCAAAATGTCGGCCCGGCCCAATCTTTAAAAGATCGTGGCTTCAAAGCGTGGCGAAAAGATTCGCCAAGATCACGGTCGTGGAAGTGTTCCACGACCGTAATTTAGGGCGTGGAAACAATTACGGTTTGCAACATATGTTCCACGGCCGTGTAATCCCCTGGAATGAACATGGATTTCTGACTCCAAATCCACGGCCGTAATTCTGAACGTGGTTTGTGATACGGCCGTATTTTAGGGCGTAATTTAGGGCAAGAACGTGATTCTTCCCTAAACTCGTGCATTCTTCAAACTAAGACTCCAAATTGCTTCCAAAGAGTGTCCTCAATCTATGGACATATCAACTCAACTCTCCTTTGCTCGTTTCCGTTCGGAAATAGCTCCAAATCACCTATAATCAACATAGAACTAGTGTAGACATCCATATCGACAAAATAGGTAATACTAGCTCTCATATGCACAAAGTTCAATCAAAGACTATCAATATGAATCAAATACGTTTAGAAAACGTGCCTAAAATATCACAATATTTCATGCTAACAAATAACCCCATACTTAACACTTGCTTGTCCCTAAGCAAGGTCTTTCAAAAAGCTTTAAACAAGAGTTAGGATGAAATATGTGTACCTTCTTTTGGATGAATGTGACTTCTAAAGAATAGATCATTCTCAAACCTTGCTTCAATCGTTTTTCAAACTTTCACACACTTAATCAAAGAGTAAAAAGCAAAGAAAATTCATGAACCAACTTAACTTCTAAACAGGCATTATAACCTTCAAACATTAACAAAATCAATCTCAAGAAACTTCAATTTAGATCACCAAGTCATATAACATTCTTTTGATCTTAAGGACTTCCAAAGAAAAGGTCTAGAATATGGAAGGAAAGGGAAAACTTTAAGGGGAAGTGGTGCATAAATCCGGGAAAGTGGACAACTACCTTCTTCTTCTTATGCGGTTCCCGCAACACTTCAACTTAGAGCTTCGCTCTCTTCTTTTTCGACTTTACTTTTGGAGTTATGGATAGAGGTGCACAAAAACCGAAGCCTAGGAGATCGGCGTTTCTCAATTTTTTTTTTTTTTTTCAAGAGATGTCTCAAACCCTTAGCGCACATACCATAATCCGCTAGGAATATCGCTCAATCCAACTTTGGCAAGACACAAACACCCGGCTATGTGAATGGTGCCGAGTTACTCATCGTCATGATTGACTTCCCCAAACCTATAATTTCTTTCTATTCAATTGATTGCAAATAATTGCTCTCATGGCCCTCCCACATCAAACATGCCTTTTTCTCATTCACTTCTCCAATTTCCCGGATAGGTAAGGGAGGCTAATATTTCAATGAGGAGCTAGATGATCAAAGAAAGAAGAAAGAAAGTATCGAATTGCCTTAATCATTTCAACAAGAAGTATAGGAACTTATGATGTGATTTCAACTTCAATTTTCTAGCATGATTTAGGTAACATCTTCACATTATGAAACTTGCAAAAGAGGTAAAATTCATTCATTCAAGTTCTTTTCAATTCACAATCCTTTTAAGCATGCAATTGTCATCAAACTCAATTCACAAGTAGTGATTATCATGGAAATCATCTCAATTCATTAGAAGCACAAAATTTTTCAAAATTTTTCAATTTTTATGGTTTTTTTTTCAAGTTCTTTTTTTATGCAATGCAATAAGGAAACGTGTAACACATAATGAAGATGCAACGATAGTCTCAAATGAAGCAAACATAGAGAGTAGAGTTATTACAAACATTTAGTACATCCCACCCCATACTTAGGACGAACATTGTCCCTAATGTTCAAAAGAAAGAACAAAAGAAAGAAAAGAAAAAAAGGAAACTCACAAATGGTGGCGGGAATGTCTAAAACAACGATCATGCATCAATCACTGCGGCGCCGGCGGGGGTGGGAATGGAGAGAAACTCGGATCATAGAACCGCCCAAACTGCTGGCGGTAGACGTCCCTCATCATGTGGTCAAGGTCGTCCAAGCGTCCATCTCTAGCATCCGCCCGGATCTCTAGCGCTCCGACTCTCTCCTAAAGTCCGGTAGCCCAATCCGGCATCTGCTCGTACCATCCCGGGGCGTGACTGTACCATGATGGAGCATCGGATGGTGCTGGTGCTGGTGGCGGTGGTGGTGCTGCTGGCTGCGCCGTGGACCAAGGAGGGGGGGTGTCGTACCAAGTGGGAGGTGTAGTCATCCACGTGGGCCTCTCACTCATGCTGGCGCGGCGAGATGACGAGCCTGAAGCTCTAGCTGGACGTGGAGAGCGCCTAGGTACATCCGGGGCCGCCTCCGGCTGATCCGGAAACGTGCCGAACTCCTGCTCCGCTCCTCCACCACTCTCGTACTGATCTCCCATGTCCTCCTCATCCACAACCGGTGGTGGAACGTAAGGGGGAGCCACTAGCCTGTTCGCATGCATCGCAGCGAACGTCTCCTTCCAATTGTGGCGTCCCGCCACAATGGAATACTTCGGCAGCCACTCAATCCCTCTACCCGTCCTAGTCTCCCAAGGCATGCCCGCATAAGGCGGACCTCCATGTGTGGGGAAGATGAGTCCCCTAACCATAAAAGCATGTAGCCCTAAGGGAACTGCCGGTATACGGGTGCAAGCAGAAAAATCAACACCGAACGTCCTAGCAATGTGGGTCACTATCCCACCATATCCAATGTTCCCCTTCTTCTTGTTCTTCAGTTTACTCATCGTAGCCGCCAAAAGAGTGGCACAATCTGCACGGCGACCGTAAAGCATACAATAGAGCAAGAATAGCTCATCCGTCTTGATCTTTTGGGGCGTCTCCGTCCTAGGAAAGAGACACTCCGAAAGAACACGGTGAGCTATCTTCAAGGCTAGATGGTACATCAATCTAGCCTTGGTATCGGCGGGTTGCCAACGGTCCTCGTCGGCGTAAATCATGGCTACTTCCTCCCAAAAATCCTTGGGGTAAACTCCGCTCGGAAATCGACCGTTATAGGTCTCATGGAACCCGAAAATGGTTCCAAACTCGACAATGCTCAAATGATAGTCTCGTTCCATGAGACGGAAGGAGACGGTCCTATCTACGTGGCTGTGCTCGAAGGACGTCACAACCTCCCGGGTAATCTCCTCGTAGGCGTCTTCACGAATGTTCGTGAAGACAAGCAACCCGGCTCTATCCAAGAGCCATGTAAGATCATCTACTATGTTGAGAGGATTTAGATCCTCCAACAACAAGTACCTAGGACCTATCACTGTCCTCTTCGTGATCCTCTCAAATGCATCAAGGTGGTTCTCATGTATGGTAGGGATGCTAGGGTGAGGGGGTGAAGATGGAGGTGAAGGTGAGGATGGTAGTGAGGGAGATGAGGGTGGTGGTGCCCTAGAGGTGGAGAGATTGCCCTTTCTTTTCTTGTTTTGCTCTCCCTTTTTCTCTTTTATCCTTCCCGACATTCTCCTCACAAAGTCCATTTTTCAGAAAAATTACGGTCTGTTCTTGGGAAATTACGGCCGTGGTTTACCCAGAGACCATGGTTCGTCTCAGAAACTCTTGAATCTCAGCAAATTCACCAACAGTCACCACAACAAGCAGTCCTAATCTAATTCCTTCCGGTTTTTATCAGTTCTTCCTAAAAAACTATAGCAAAAACGAACCAAATCCGCGAAAATCAAGAAGAAAGAAATAACCTCTTTTTCGGATTGAAAAATCCAAAATGCGTGTTTGTTGATCGATTTCCACTCGATTTGTTGCTTGGATTCTGTTCGTGGTTGGATTTGCTGCAGTTTAGGACGAAAAATCGTTGAAAACGATTAGAAAACGAGGAATTGAGAGAGGTGGAGGGTTTTCGGTTTCTAGGTCTTGAAAATGGGGAAAATTTTGGTTAAAGTTTGTGAAGAATGTGGGTTTTATAGTGGCCGGCAAAATTTCCAAAAATTACGGTCTGTCGGGGTGTTCCACGGCCGTGGAAGTGTACGGACCCGTGGTTTTGGTGATTTTTCAAAGGCTTTTGAGAATTACGGCCACTGTAGCTATGACGACCGTAATTTAGACCGTGGAACCTTCTGTAAAGCTTCAAAGTCCGAATTTCGTCACTTTTCTTCGACATTATCTTCCCTTTCTCCTTTTCCATCGATCCTACAACCAAAAACACGAACATACCGGAAGAAATCGAGGCAAAATAAAGCAAAAACGTCTAAACTAAACTAGTCTATGAATTGAAGACAAAAATAAAAATGCAATACCTTGGGTTGCCTCCCAAGAAGCGCTTTGTTTAAGGTCCGTAGCTAGACCAATCTCGCACTTATTCGAGTGCGGTAGGCGCAAACTCCTCAGCTTGGAGTTTCGGCGTGTACTTCTTGAGTCGTTGGCCGTTCACCTTAAAACTTCCGCTAGCTTCACCCCATACTTCAACTGCACCATGGGGGAAAATGCGCTTAATTAGAAAAGGTCCGGTCCAGCGGGATTTAAGCTTACCTGGAAAGAGGCGAAGTCTTGAATTGAAGAGGAGAACTTGATCTCCTTCTTTGAAGTCCTTTGGAATGATATGCTTATCATGCCAACGCTTTGCCCTTTCCTTGTAGATCTTAGCGTTCTCATAGGCGTTCAAGCGAAGTTCATCGAGCTTGTTGATGTCTAGGAGACGCTTCTCTCCCGCTTCTTTCATGCCGAAATTCAGCCACTTGATAGCCCAAAACGCTTTGTGCTCCAGCTCTACCGGCAAATGACAAGACTTCCCATACACAAGGTTGTATGGTGTGGTTCCTATGGGAGTATTGTATGCAGTCCGGTACGCCCATAATGCATCATCTAGCTTCAAGGACCAATCCTTCCTAGTCCTTGAAACCGTCTTCACTAGAATTCCCTTGATCTCCCTATTTGAGATCTCAACTTGTCCACTCGTTTGTGGATGGTAAGGGGTGGCGATCTTGTGAGTAACCCCATACTTAGCTAGAAGAGCTTCAAAGCGACGGGCTATGAAGTGAGAACCTCCATCACTAATGATTGTCCTTGGCGTTCCAAATCGCGGAAAGATGGTCTTGTTGAAGAACTTAACCACCACCATGGCATCATTTGTGGGAGAGGCAATTGCTTTCACCCATCTAGAAACGTAGTCCACCGCCAATAGTATGTATTGGTTTCCACAAGAAGATGGGAATGGTCCCATGAAATCGACTCCCCAAACGTCGAAAATCTCCACCTCTTGGATGTTGTTGAGGGGCATCTCGTTCCTTCTAGAAATATTGCCTGTTCTTTGACAAGCATCGCAGCAAGAAACAAAGGATTGCACACTCTAAATAAAGTAGGCCAATAGAATCCAGATTGCAATACCTTTGCGCTAGTCTTGTTCGAACTAGCGTGTCCTCCACAAGGTAGTGAATGACAATGGCGGATGACACTTTGCATCTCATCTTCCGGCACACATCGCCGAATGATGCCATCCGGACCTCTCTTGAAGAGGAGAGGCTCGTTCCAATAGTATTCCCGGACGTCCTTAAAGAACTTCTTCTTTTGTGCGTAGGATAGTCCGGGCGGTATCTCCTGGCAAACCAAATAGTTAACAAAGTCAGCAAACCATGGTTCGTTACCTTTGGAGATCTCGTTGATGCACTCCTCTATGATGTGTAGATGTTCGTCTGGAAAGGAGTCATCAATGGGTAGATGGTCGTCCTCTAGATGTGTGAGGCGACTCAAATGATCCGCAACAGAATTTTCAGAACCTTTCTTGTCGCGGATCTCAAGATCGAATTCTTGTAGGAGAAGAATCCATCTAATTAGCCTTGGCTTCGCGTCTTTCTTTGCAAGGAGGTACCGGATCGCAGCATGATCCGTGTAGACAATCACCTTTGCACCTACAAGATAAGAGCGAAACTTGTCAATAGCGTAGACAATGGCTAGAAACTCTTTTTCTGTAGTGGCGTAGTTGAGCTGAGCTTCGTCTAGCGTCTTGCTAGCGTAGTATATGGCATGGGTTCGCCCTTCCTTTCGTTGCCCAAGAACAGCTCCAATAGCTACGTCACTAGCATCGCACATAATCTCGAAGGGGAGAGTCCAATCCGGGGGTTGGATAATAGGTGCTGAAATTAGAGCTTGCCTAATGGTGTTGAACGCATCTAAACATTCCTGCGAAAACTCAAAAACCGCATCCTTCATCAATAGATTAGTGAGAGGTTTTGATATCTTAGAAAAATCTTTAATGAAACGTCTATAAAATCCAGCATGTCCTAGGAAACTTCTTATCCCTTTCACCGAAATTGGGGGAGGAAGTTTCTCTATGGTCTCTATCTTAGCTTTGTCTACCTCTATCCCTCTACTAGAGACTAAGTGACCTAATACGATTCCTTCCTTAACCATGAATTGACACTTCTCCCAATTAAGAACTAGGTTAGTGTCTTCACAACGTTGTAAAACAAGAGAAAGGTTAGAAAGACAATCGTTAAAAGAGGAACCGTATACGGAGAAGTCGTCCATGAAGACTTCCATAATTTCCTCTACGTACTCGGAGAATATGGCCATCATGCACCGTTGAAAGGTGGCTGGGGCGTTGCAAAGCCCGAACGGCATTCTCCTATAAGCGAACGTACCCCAAGGGCACGTGAACGTGGTCTTTTCCTGATCGTCTGGGTGTATCGGAATCTGAAAGAAACCACTATAACCGTCAAGGTAGCAAAAATGTGAATGTTGTGCTAACCTTTCAAGCATTTGATCGATGAATGGCAATGGAAAGTGGTCCTTCCGCGTCGCGTTGTTGAGCTTGCGGTAGTCTATACACATTCGCCATCCAGTCACGGTTCGGTTAGGAATGAGTTCGTTGTTCTTGTTGGTGATGACCGTCATTCCTCCCTTCTTCGGAACTACTTGAACTGGACTCACCCATTTGCTATCGGAGATAGGATAGATGATACCTGCATCAAGAAGTTTAAGGATTTCCTTCTTGACAACCTCCTTCATGGTCGGATTCAACCGCCTTTGAGGTTGTCTTGAAGTTCTAAAATCCTCCTCCATTAGTATCTTATGCATACATAGGGAGGGTTTAATTCCTACTAAGTCCTCGATAGTGTAACCTATGGCTTTTCTATGTTTCCTAAGGACTGTCATGAGTTGTTCATGTTCATCTATGCTTAGTTCGGAACTAACAATGACCGGAAAGGTAGAATTAGATCCAAGAAAAGCGTACCTTAGATGAGTAGGAAGTGGTTTGAGATCCATCGCTTTCGGAGCTTCCAATGGTCCTTGAGGAGCATCCGACGTTTCCTTAGAAGTTTCTAAGGTTGTGGAGTGGTTTGGAGAAGAATCAGAAGAAGTTGAAGATGTAAGCCGATCACCCTCTTCCACGGTCAGAATTACGGCCTCTCCATGTATTCCACGGCCGTGTAATCCTCTGGAATGGAGGTCGATTTTGGTTGTGAAATCCACGGTCGTGGAATATAGGGTATGACCGTGGATTCTTACATTCTCAGCCTCATCGTGGAGTTTTTCAAATTCCACTTCATGCATCTCTTCTTGTGCTTCTAAGGCTTCAATTTCCTCTTTGCACTCTTCTTCTTCCCCTACATTGGTTAGACTCATAGTGATAACTTTTTGTAAAGGATCGTTGAAGAGAATCGCACTTACCTCCTCCCTAGACAAACCTTCTTCATCTTGGATATCGTAAATATCCTCATCGAAGATTGGCTCCTTTACTAGAGTGGAAAGAACGAACTCTACTTTCTCTTCTCCAATATCAAAAGCGAGTCTCCCATTCTTGCAATCAACCATGCAGCCGGAAGTTGCAAGAAACGGTCTTCCGAGTATGATCGGGACCGGACTATCTGCAGGAATGTCAAGCACGACGAAATCAATAGGGACAAAAAATTTACCTAGCTTGACCGGGACGTCTTCTACAATACCGACGGGGCGAGTGATGGATCGATCCGCCATGTATAACGTCATCTTGACCGGTTTAGGATCGCCTAAACCGATCTTCCTACACAATGTCAAGCACGACGAAATCAATATGTGACTTCTCCCACTCTAATGGGAATGCAAAATGACCCCGGATCTTTCAACTTTGGGGGCATTTTCTCCATCATAGTCTTGATGAGATCCGAAGAATCCGAACTCATCTTGACCTCACCGAAATCTTCTAGCTTCCTCTTGTTAGAGAGGAGCTCCTTCAAGAACTTGCCATAAGCCGGCATACCTACAATAGCATCAATGAAGGGTATATTAATATGCAGCCTGCTCATGAGTTCTATGAACTTACCGAATTGTTTATCTAGGCGCGCTCGCGCTCTAGATTGAGGAAATGGTAGGGGATGTTTGTAAGCTGGAGGAGGAACATAGACATCTTCCTTCTCCTTCCCCTTTCCTTTGTCCTTCTCTACGGGGACTTCAACGAACGTAGGCTGCGGATCGGTGGTGGTCACTCCGCTCCTAGTTGTAATCGCCATTACCCTTCCCTTAGGGTTGTCCTCCGTCTTTCCTGGAAGTTTCCCTTGATTTCTAGGGACTTCCTCCGCGTGGTTGAACAATTGGTTTTCCAAAACTTTTTGAGCTTTGTCAACCTTAGAGACTTGATCATCAACCTTGATGAGGCGGTTCTCCAACCCTTGAAGCTTTCCCAAGATTGTCTCCAACATGGGATCGGACTTCTCCTTTCCCGCATTGTTTCCTCCATTTGATGATTGCCCTTGGCTTTTCAAAGGAGTAGAGGAAGAGGAGGGTGGAGTTAGTGAATTAGAATTGGAAGGATAGGAGTTACCGGAATTTTGTTGATTGGAGCGCCAATTGTTGTTGTTTGAACTTCGATTGTTGTTCCAATTGTTGTTGTTCCGGTTGTTGTTGTTTCCATTACAGTTGTTATTCCGGTTATTGTTCCGGTTATTGTTGTTGCGGTTGGAGTTGTCACCGCCATTGTTGTTGCCCAAATAGCCAACATCCTTCTCTTGTTGCTTTGGGAAGTTGGTCTTGATAGTCTCCTTCAACTCTTTGATCTCATTGTTGAGGCAGAAAATCTGATTTTGAGCTTCATGTGTGAGCTTCGCTCCTTGCTCCACACGATTTCCCTCCGCTTTCCGGTGGGAATACTTCTCTATGACTCTTGCTTGCTTCTCAATGAAGTCCCAAGCGTCATCTTCTCTCATGTCCGTGAACGTTCCGCATGAGAGGGATTGGAGGTTGAATTGCGTTCCCGCATCCAGCCCTTTGTAGTAGATTTCCAACAAGGCAAGTGTTCGCCCCTAGAGGTGTGTGCAAATAAGCTTTAAATTTATAAAACTAGAATCAAGCAAGCGAACCCGCAGTGTACGGATCGACGTAGTTAAGCAAGAATTCCAGAGTATCGAACACAGGGATTTGGGTGGAACGAACTCGGTTGCAGGTTATCAAGCAAGTAAATATAGGAGTTTTGCAAATTATTGGGAAAACAACAATCCTAAAGATCCAGGAATCCAGTTGTGGCAATCGATTCAAGATATACTTAACGATATAAAGACAGAGTTGAGATATGCAAAGGTATACTAATGTAAGGTAATCGTACGGTTGAGGTTCCAAAAACCTTATGTAACTCACCTAAAAGACACTCCCTATACAGGTTGTTGAGGCTCAATATAGATAAGGTTCTAAAGACGAGGATTATTATCAAATACCCAAACTTACAATCTAAAGATCAAGACTAACTTATCCGATTGAGGTTGTTGAGGCTCACAATCGAGGTAGAGGTTGTTGAGGCTTCACTACCACCTAGAAAAGACAAGTCTAAACTAAGCTAAAGCCAATCTTTAACTTTAGATTAAAGTAAAAGCAGGTTCGTAGACTTAAGGGAAATCACGGTTAGTTCTTGAGGTTCCACGGTCGTGGAACTCAAGAACAACCCGTAATTTAGGGTTGTCGACGATAATTCTCTAACTCTCAGGGTCTAATCTATTTACGATCGATCTATCATCATCTAAGCCACAACTATCAACCCCTCACCTTAGAATTGTTAAGGGTTTTTAGCCAATAACAGTCATATTGATATCAATTCAAGAATTAAAAGACAAAAGATGGGAATTTTCAAGAACGGTCAATAATCTTCAAATAAATCTCAGAATCACAGTCAAGAACAAGTGTTTATCAAGGGATTCAAAACGGAGTAAACAATCACAATCTTAGGAAAGAAAAGAAACGGGATGTCAATCCGATCCTAAATCAAACCTAAGCAAGAAGAGAAATCTTCTTGCAAAAACCCTCCAAGAAACTTCGATCTTCCACAAACACGAAGATCACAAACAGCAACTCTCCAATACGAACTTTGATCTTCAATGAGATCTCCAAATTACCTCCAAGATGAGGGTTTGCCGCTAAGCGAGGGTTGAAAGGTCGTAAGCGAGGTCAAAGTCTTGGGGCTGTCACCGTCTTCTGGAGAAATTGACTCTCCCTAAATCTCCCTTTTTGGAGGTTTTGACTCCTTCTAGTCTCCCTTTGGAGAAATTGGCTCCCTTTGGAGGTTTTTGCTCCCCTTCAATGTTGAAGGCTCTTCGATTTATATAGGGATAAACCTAGGGTTTAAAGATAAAACCCTAAATATTTGGGCTGAAAAGAAGTCGAATCCGCTAGTATCAGAAGATACTCTGGGCCGCGTTCGAAGGTATCAGAGAATACTTTGGCGCGTCTGACGGTATCAGAAAATACTTTGGGCCGCGTCCGACGGTATCAGAGAATACTTTGGGCCGCCTAAATTCCTTTTATGCTCCTTTTTGTCCCGCTTCAAGGCTTAATCCTTAAATGCGCCATTTTTTCTCCATAATTCGCCAAATTACCTACAAATGCAATAAAACTCTGTGTAGACCTCTATTCTTGCAAAGTAGGTGAATATAACCATAAATGCCATGAATGTATGTCTATGCATGCAAAATAAAGGAAAAATCTATATAAATACATGCCTAAAAATAGGTCATAATTCATGTCATCAAAATACCCCATACTTGCCTCTTGCTTGTCCCCAAGCAAGGTTTAAACTTAAGATACAAGATGATATGGATTATGAATATGCAAAAATAAAGAAAAACCATAATATTTTGGTTGCGCTTCTATTCATAGATCACCCTCAAATAGTTGCTTCATAACTAATGATAATCATCATATGGTCAAAAGGAATTATATCATGAAAAGGATAATCACACTTTGTAAGAAAATCATAACATGCATCATAACTTGCAATATATCAAAATCAATCATGAGGAATCCAATTTAGACCACAAAGCCAAAAACATTCCAATGATCTTAAGGACTTTCAAGTAAGGTCAAGAATGCGGAAAGGAGGGAAACTTATAAGGGATGTGGTGCATGAATCCGGGAAAAGGAATAACCCAACTCTTCTACTTTTTCTTTTGCGGTTCCCGCAACACTTCCAACTTAGAGCTTCGCTCTCTTCTTTTCATTTTTCGATTTTACTTTTGGAGTTATGGACAGAGGTGCACAAAAACCGAAGCCTAGGAGATTGGCGTTTCTCAATTTTCATGAGATGCCTCAAACCCTTGATGCACATACCATAATCCGTTAGGAATATCGCTCAATCCGACTTTGGCAAGACACAAACACCCGGCTATGTGAATGGTGCCGAGTTACTCATCGTCATGATTGACTTCCCCAAACCTATTACTTTTTCTATTCTTTGAATGCAAAAAATTGCTTTCATGGCCCTCCCACATCAAATATGCCAAATACTCAACTCCTCCTAATTCCCGGATAGGTTAGGGGGGCAATTATTTCATTGAGGGGCTAGATGAATAAAGAAGAAGAAAGAAAGGTCGAATTGCCTTAATTATTTCAATAAGAAGTGTAAGAACTTATATGCGGTTTCAACCTTCAACACTCAACATGATTTAGAATGAAAGCGAATTATCAAACATGCATGAAGTTCTAACAAAGTATTCAAATCCCACATATGTCATAAATCAATTCAAGCATATCAAAATTATCATAGCTATTCCACAAAATAAATGTTATCATAGAGATCATATCCATCCTAGAAGCACAAAACTTTTAAAAATTTTCAAAATTTTCAAAATCATATGATGCAAGACATAAAACATGCAAATGGTATTGCAAATACCTCCACCCCATACTTAAAACTCACATTGTCCCCAATGTGAAGAAAAGAAAAGGAAGAAAAGGATACTCACAATGTAAGATGGCGAATCAGGCAAGGTGAATCATCAATCGGGCGATGGTGGTGGGAATCTATAGAAGCTTAATAGGGAACTCCGAATATTTCAATCATTGTCAAAGAACGAAGAAGGGGAACACCTTTCCGCCGAAAATTTTTCCGATTTTTTTTTTTTTTTTTTTTTTTTTTTTTTTTTCGGGTCGGGAATTTCCACGGTCGTGGTTTTCAAAACCACGGCCGTGGAACTTTCTGTTGCTCTCGACAAGAGTCCAAGTTCCGTCAATCTTTTCGACTTTTCTCATCTTCTCTTGCTTATTCCTTATTCCTTGGGTTGCCTCCCAAGAAGCGCTTGGTTTAACGTCGCTAGCTGGACCTATGTCCATAGATGACTCAATGCACCTTGAACATCTTGGATTGCTCTTCAAATCCATCATAGAGCTCTTCCAAGAAATCTCCGGTTCCTAATTTCACCGGCAAGTGGTAAGATATCCCACGTACAAGCTTGTACGGTTTGATTCTCACCGGAATCCTCCTAGCTTTCTTATGCTTTAATGGGACATAATTCAGCCTTACATCCCATCCCTTCCTAGATCGAGAAATCAGTTTCTCGAGAATCCTCTTAGCTTCCCCATCTCCAGCTTGGGGATAATGTATGGTATTCGTCATATGAATGACCCCATACTTGAACAAAAAACACTTATTGACATTGGCGTTGAAGCGCTTGCCAAATTTACTCCTTGTAGTCCAAGGAGTATCTACTTCCAACAGTTCTAATGGAGGTTTCATCTTCACCTTAGGAGGTTCTTTTGGAAGAGACCTCCAACTCTCCGGAGCATTCGTGAAAAAATCAGAAATTTTAATAGGAATATCAAAGGAAGTAAGACAATATACCTTGTAGGGTTCTTCAAGGCTTGGGACAAGTTTCATGTTGGGATGATGATCCACACATGAAATATCTCCCAACTCAGCTAGATCCTCTTCAACCTTGGCCACAGTTTTAGTGATTTGGCCAAGGTTCTCCACTTCTTCCTCTTCTTCAATGAGGACTTCAAGAGGTTCTAGAGGAACTTCGGGTTTGATAGGAGGAATTCTCGAGACTTGGAGTTCTTCCTTAAAGGCTTTCAATTTTTCTTCGATCATATCAAGTTCCTTCTTCAATTCTTCAAGTTTCGAGTCTTCCGCATCTTTGGGACGTTTCTTCTTAACCTTCTTTGGGTAGTGCAGCTTTTCCCATTTTGCAAATTCATATTCAATGGTTTGTTCACGTTCTCTTTCGCTGTCAAACCAATAGAATGCGTATTTCTCTACCAAATATTCGTAATAATTTGCTCTAGCTGTATGCTTCGCTACCCATATTGGATCGTATGGAGCCATACTTAGCTAGTAGAGCCTCAAAAACTCATACCAAGAGATTAAAAGAAAAACAAAAGCTCCCAAAACTTGTTCTTTGGCGAAACTATGTTCTGTTGCCGGAACAAGAACTTCGTATGTACCTAAGAACACAAACCTGCAAGAACACTCAAAAGAGATATCAAATAACAAGAGCAAAGCTCCCAAGCTTGACAACCGATAACCGAATTCGGCCTAAACCAAATCCCCGGCAACGGCGCCAAAAACTTGTTCGCCCCTAGAGGTGTGTGCAAATAAGCTTTAAATTTATAAAACTAGAATCAAGCAAGCGAACCCGCAGTGTACGGATCGACGTAGTTAAGCAAGAATTCCAGAGTATCGAACACAGGGATTTGGGTGGAACGAACTCGGTTGCAGGTTATCAAGCAAGTAAATATAGGAGTTTTGCAAATTATTGGGAAAACAACAATCCTAAAGATCCAGGAATCCAGTTGTGGCAATCGATTCAAGATATACTTAACGATATAAAGACAGAGTTGAGATATGCAAAGGTATACTAATGTAAGGTAATCGTACGGTTGAGGTTCCAAAAACCTTATGTAACTCACCTAAAAGACACTCCCTATACAGGTTGTTGAGGCTCAATATAGATAAGGTTCTAAAGACGAGGATTAGTATCAAATACCCAAACTTACAATCTAAAGATCAAGACTAACTTATCCGATTGAGGTTGTTGAGGCTCACAATCGAGGTAGAGGTTATTGAGGCTTCACTACCACCTAGAAAAGACAAGTCTAAACTAAGCTAAAGCCAATCTTTAACTTTAGATTAAAGTAAAAGCAGGTTCGTAGACTTAAGGGAAATCACGGTTAGTTCTTGAGGTTCCACGGTCGTGGAACTCAAGAACAGCCCGTAATTTAGGGTTGTCGACGATAATTCTCTAACTCTCAGGGTCTAATCTATTTACGATCGATCTATCATCATCTAAGCCACAACTATCAACCCCTCACCTTAGAATTGTTAAGGGTTTTTAGCCAATAACAGTCATATTGATATCAATTCAAGAATTAAAAGACAAAAGATGGGAATTTTCAAGAACGGTCAATAATCTTCAAATAAATCTCAGAATCACAGTCAAGAACAAGTGTTTATCAAGGGATTCAAAACGGAGTAAACAATCACAATCTTAGGAAAGAAAAGAAACGGGATGTCAATCCGATCCTAAATCAAACCTAAGCAAGAAGAGAAATCTTCTTGCAAAAACCCTCCAAGAAACTTCGATCTTCCACAAACACGAAGATCACAAACAGCAACTCTCCAATACGAACTTTGATCTTCAATGAGATATCCAAATTACCTCCAAGATGAGGGTTTGCCGCTAAGCAAGGGTTGAAAGGTCGTAAGCGAGGTCAAAGTCTTGGGGCTGTCACCGTCTTCTGGAGAAATTGACTCTCCCTAAATCTCCCTTTTTGGAGGTTTTGACTCCTTCTAGTCTCCCTTTGGAGAAATTGGCTCCCTTTGGAGATTTTTGCTCCCCTTCAATGTTGAAGGCTCTTCGATTTATATAGGGATAAACCTAGGGTTTAAAGATAAAACCCTAAATATTTGGGCTGAAAAGAAGTCGAATCCGCTAGTATCAGAAGATACTCTGGGCCGCGTTCGAAGGTATCAGAGAATACTTTGGAGCGTCTGACGGTATCAGAGAATACTTTGGCGCGTCTGACGGTATCAGAAAATACTTTGGGCCGCGTCCGACGGTATCAGAGAATACTTTGGGCCGCCTAAATTCCTTTTATGCTCCTTTTTGTCCCGCTTCAAGGCTTAATCCTTAAATGCGCCATTTTTTCTCCATAATTCGCCAAATTACCTACAAATGCAATAAAACTCTGTGTAGACCTCTATTCTTGCAAAGTAGGTGAATATAACCATAAATGCCATGAATGTATGTCTATGCATGCAAAATAAAGGAAAAATCTATATAAATACATGCCTAAAAATAGGTCATAATTCATGTCATCAGCAAGTTTGGATATGCCATGATGAGGGCAATCCAAGAGTAAATCCTGAAACCTTTCCCAAGATTGAAACAAACTTTCGTTAGGTCTCATGGAAAAAGCATTAATCTTACCTCTAAGTTCCGCCGTTTTGGATGGCGGAAAGAATTTGGTGAGAAACTCCGCGGAAAGGTCTTCCCACGTGTCTAGTTTCCCATTGGGAAGAGCTTGATACCATGACAACGCTTTCCCTTTCAAAGAGAAAAAGAAAGGTTTGAGCTTATAGCTATTGGTAGTAGCGTTCTTCGGTCTCATTGTCTCCATCATACACTCAAAGTTTTGCAAGTGTTGGTGTGGAGATTCGGCACTTGTACCGCCAAATTGGCTTTGGCGAACAAGAGTGATAACTTGAGGGTTAAAGCTGAACCCTTGCACATCTTCAGCATCAAATTTCACACCCAAGCGGCGTGGTTGTTGTGTTGGATCCATCCGCTGGCCAAGAGTTCTTAGCTCATTATCCACACGTTCGACTCTCACATTCCTAGGTGGAATGCGGGGATTAGTAGCTCCTTGTGGATGGAAAGGATTCATATTGATCGTGGGATCAATCTCTTCTAACGGCGGCATGGAAGAGTCACTATCATCAGCGGATGAGTGGCTTTTTCTTCTAGACCTTGATCTTTTTTTTGAGGACTTCTTGCCTACCTTATTCTCAAGGTCGCTCATCTTTATCCTCATTTGGACGATCATGTCTTGTAGACCGTTAACTTGAGATTGATGACGATCCATCTCATCTTGGCAGAGAGTTTCATTCCATCGGAGTTGAGATTCCTTCTCCGCCAACTCCGTTTGAAGATCACGTTCGTGTTCTTCGGCCATCTTCTTTTCCTTGCGCTTTTGCCTCAAGGTTTTCTCTAGCTCTTGGTCAAGAGGTAAGAGATCTTTGGTGTTCCTAGACCTGCGCATGCACTCAAAGAGATATCAAATAACGAGAGCAAGCTCCCAAGCTTGAAACCGGCTACCGGATTCGGTCTAAACCAAATCCCCGGCAACGGCGCCAAAAACTTGTTCGCCCCTAGAGGTGTGTGCAAATAAGTTTTAAATTTATAAAACTAGAATCAAGCAGCGAACCCGCAGTGTACGGATCGATATAGTTAAGCAAGAATTCCAGAGTATCGAACACAGGGATTTGGGGGAAACGAACTCGGTTGCAGATTATCAAGCAAGTAAATGTGAGAGTTTTGCAAATTATTGGGAAAACAACAATCCTAAAGATCCAGGTATCTAATTGTGGCAATCGATTCAAGATATACTAAATGATATAAAGACAGAGTTGAGATATGCAAAGGTATACTAATGTAAGGTAATCGTACGGTGAAGTTCCAAAAACCTTATATAACTCACCTACAAGACACTTTCTATACAGGTTGTTGAGGCTCAATATAGAAGGGTTCTAGAGGCGAGAATTAGTGTCAAATACCCAAACTTATAATCCAAGGATCAAGACTAACTTAACCGATTGAGGTTGTTGAGGCTCACAATCGAGGTAGAGGTTGTTGAGGCTTCACTACCACCTAGAAAAGACAAGTCTAAACTAAGCTAAAGCAAATCTTTAACTTTAGATTTAAAGTAAAAGCAGATTCGTAGACTTAAGGGAAATCACGGTTAGTTCTTGAGGTTCCACGGCCGTGGACTCAAGAACAGACCGTAATTTAGGGCTGTCGGCGACAATTCTCTAACTCTCAGGGTCTAATCTATTTGCGATCGATCTATCATCATCTAAGCCACAACTATCAACCCTTCACCTTAGAATTGTTTAGAGCTTTTAGCCAATAACAGTCATATTGATATCAATTCAAGAATTAAAAGATAAAAAGATGAAAACTTTCAAGAACTTTCAATACTCTTCAATTCAATCTCAAAGTCACAAAGAGAATAAGCAATGTCAAAAGATTCACAATAGAACAAATAATCGTAACCCTAGGAAAGAAAAGAAAACGGGATGTCAATCCGTTTTCCAAATCGAACCTAATCAAGAAGAGAGATCTTCTTGCAAAATCTTCCAAGAACTACGATCTTCCGCAAATTCGGAGATCTCAACAGCAATCTCCACCAAAAGTGCGAGATTAGAGGAATTCCACAAACGAACTTCGATCTCTTCAAAGAGATGTCAATTGCTTCCAAGCAAGCTAAGCAAAACGTCTTCGTGTCTAAGCGGCGAAGAATGAGGGCAAACGGGTAGCGAAGGTGTGCCAAGATCGTAGCCAAGGTCGTAGCCAACGTCGTAAGCAAGGTCGTAGCCAACGTCGTAAGCGAGGTCGTAAGCAAGGTCGTAAGCGAGGTCGTAAGCAAGGTCGTAGCCAACGTCGTAAGCGAGGTCGTAAGCGAAGGTGACGGAATCTTGCTTCGTCCGTCTTTTTATAGTGTAGGGCAAAATGTCGGCCCGGCCCAATCTTTAAAAGATCGTGGCTTCAAAGCGTGGCGAAAAGATTCGCCAAGATCACGGTCGTGGAAGTGTTCCACGACCGTAATTTAGGGCGTGGAAACAATTACGGTTTGCAACATATGTTCCACGGCCGTGTAATCCCCTGGAATGAACATGGATTTCTGACTCCAAATCCACGGCCGTAATTCTGAACGTGGTTTGTGATACGGCCGTATTTTAGGGCGTAATTTAGGGCAAGAACGTGATTCTTCCCTAAACTCGTGCATTCTTCAAACTAAGACTCCAAATTGCTTCCAAAGAGTGTCCTCAATCTATGGACATATCAACTCAACTCTCCTTTCCTCGTTTCCGTTCGGAAATAGCTCCAAATCACCTATAATCAACATAGAACTAGTGTAGACATCCATATCGACAATATAGGTAATACTAGCTCTCATATGCACAAAGTTCAATCAGAGACTATCAATATGAATCAAATACGTTTAGAAAATGTGCCTAAAATATCACAATATTTCATGCTAACAAATAACCCCATACTTAACACTTGCTTGTCCCTAAGCAAGGTCTTTCAAAAAGCTTTAAACAAGAGTTAGGATGAAATATGTGTACCTTCTTTTGGATGAATGTGACTTCTAAAGAATAGATCATTCTCAAACCTTGCTTCAATCGTTTTTCAAACTTTCACACACTTAATCAAAGAGTAAAAAGCAAAGAAAATTCATGAACCAACTTAACTTCTAAACAGGCATTATAACCTTCAAACATTAACAAAATCAATCTCAAGAAACTTCAATTTAGATCACCAAGTCATATAACATTCTTTTGATCTTAAGGACTTCCAAAGAAAAGGTCTAGAATATGGAAGGAAAGGGAAAACTTTAAGGGGAAGTGGTGCATAAATCCGGGAAAGTGGACAACTACCTTCTTCTTCTTATGCGGTTCCCACAACACTTCAACTTAGAGCTTCGCTCTCTTCTTTTTCGACTTTACTTTTGGAGTTATGGATAGAGGTGCACAAAAACCGAAGCCTACGAGATCGGCGTTTCTCATTTTTTTATTTTTTTTTTCAAGAGATGTCTCAAACCCTTAGCGCACATACCATAATCCGCTAGGAATATCGCTCAATCCAACTTTGGCAAGACACAAACACCCGGCTATGTGAATGGTGCCGAGTTACTCATCGTCATGATTGACTTCCCCAAACCTATAATTTCTTTCTATTCAATTGATTGCAAATAATTGCTCTCATGGCCCTCCCACATCAAACATGCCTTTTTCTCATTCACTTCTCCAATTTCCCGGATAGGTAAGGGAGGCTAATATTTCAATGAGGAGCTAGATGATCAAAGAAAGAAGAAAGAAAGTATCGAATTGCCTTAATCATTTCAACAAGAAGTATAGGAACTTATGATGTGATTTCAACTTCAATTTTCTAGCATGATTTAGGTAACATCTTCACATTATGAAACTTGCAAAAGAGGTAAAATTCATTCATTCAAGTTCTTTTCAATTCACAATCCTTTTAAGCATGCAATTGTCATCAAACTCAATTCACAAGTAGTGATTATCATGGAAATCATCTCAATTCATTAGAAGCACAAAATTTTTCAAAATTTTTCAATTTTTACGGTTTTTTTTTCAAGTTCTTTTTTTATGCAATGCAATAAGGAAACGTGTAACACATAATGAAGATGCAACGATAGTCTCAAATGAAGCAAACATAGAGAGTAGAGTTATTACAAACATTTAGTACATCCCACCCCATACTTAGGACGAACATTGTCCCTAATGTTCAAAAGAAAGAACAAAAGAAAGAAAAGAAAAAAAGGAAACTCACAAATGGTGGCGGGAATGTCTAAAACAACGATCATGCATCAATCACTGCGGCGCCGGCGGGGGTGGGAATGGAGAGAAACTCGGATCATAGAACCGCCCAAACTGCTGGCGGTAGACGTCCCTCATCATGTGGTCAAGGTCGTCCAAGCGTCCATCTCTAGCATCCGCCCGGATCTCTAGCGCTCCGACTCTCTCCTAAAGTCCGGTAGCCCAATCCGGCATCTGCTCGTACCATCCCGGGGCGTGACTGTACCATGATGGAGCATCGGATGGTGCTGGTGCTGGTGGCGGTGGTGGTGCTGCTGGCTGCGCCGTGGACCAAGGAGGGGGGGTGTCGTACCAAGTGGGAGGTGTAGTCATCCACGTGGGCCTCTCACTCATGCTGGCGCGGCGAGATGACGAGCCTGAAGCTCTAGCTGGACGTGGAGAGCGCCTAGGTACATCCGGGGCCGCCTCCGGCTGATCCGGAAACGTGCCGAACTCCTGCTCCGCTCCTCCACCACTCTCGTACTGATCTCCCATGTCCTCCTCATCCACAACCGGTGGTGGAACGTAAGGGGGAGCCACTAGCCTGTTCGCATGCATCGCAGCGAACGTCTCCTTCCAATTGTGGCGTCCCGCCACAATGGAATACTCCGGCAGCCACTCAATCCCTCTACCCGTCCTAGTCTCCCAAGGCATGCCCGCATAAGGCGGACCTCCATGTGTGGGGAAGATGAGTCCCCTAACCATAAAAGCATGTAGCCCTAAGGGAACTGACGGTATACGGGTGCAAGCAGAAAAATCAACACCGAACGTCCTAGCAATGTGGGTCACTATCCCACCATATCCAATGTTCCCCTTCTTCTTGTTCTTCAGTTTACTCATCGTAGCCGCCAAAAGAGTGGCACAATCTGCACGGCGACCGTAAAGCATACAATAGAGCAAGAATAGCTCATCCGTCTTGATCTTTTGGGGCGTCTCCGTCCTAGGAAAGAGACACTCCGAAAGAACACGGTGAGCTATCTTCAAGGCTAGATGGTACATCAATCTAGCCTTGGTATCGGCGGGTTGCCGACGGTCCTCGTCGGCGTAAATCATGGCTACTTCCTCCCAAAAATCCTTGGGGTAAACTCCGCTCGGAAATCGACCGTTATAGGTCTCATGGAACCCGAAAATGGTTCCAAACTCGACAATGCTCAAATGATAGTCTCGTTCCATGAGACGGAAGGAGACGGTCCTATCTACGTGGCTGTGCTCGAAGGACGTCACAACCTCCCGGGTAATCTCCTCGTAGGCGTCTTCACGAATGTTCGTGAAGACAAGCAACCCGGCTCTATCCAAGAGCCATGTAAGATCATCTACTATGTTGAGAGGATTTAGATCCTCCAACAACAAGTACCTAGGACCTATCACTGTCCTCTTCGTGATCCTCTCAAATGCATCAAGGTGGTTCTCATGTATGGTAGGGATGCTAGGGTGAGGGGGTGAAGATGGAGGTGAAGGTGAGGATGGTAGTGAGGGAGATGAGGGTGGTGGTGCCCTAGAGGTGGAGAGATTGCCCTTTCTTTTCTTGTTTTGCTCTCCCTTTTTCTCTTTTATCCTTCCCGACATTCTCCTCACAAAGTCCATTTTTCAGAAAAATTACGGTCTGTTCTTGGGAAATTACGGCCGTGGTTTACCCAGAGACCATGGTTCGTCTCAGAAACTCTTGAATCTCAGCAAATTCACCAACAATCACCACAACAAGCAGTCCTAATCTAATTCCTTCCGGTTTTTATCAGTTCTTCCTAAAAAACTATAGCAAAAACGAACCAAATCCGCGAAAATCAAGAAGAAAGAAATAACCTCTTTTTCGGATTGAAAAATCCAAAATGCGTGTTTGTTGATCGATTTCCACTCGATTTGTTGCTTGGATTCTGTTCGTGGTTGGATTTGCTGCAGTTTAGGACGAAGAATCGTTGAAAACGATTAGAAAACGAGGAATTGAGAGAGGTGGAGGGTTTTCGGTTTCTAGGTCGTGGAAATGGGGAAAATTTTGGTTAAAGTTTGTGAAGAATGTGGGTTTTATAGTGGCCGGCAAAATTTCCAAAAATTACGGTCTGTCGGGGTGTTCCACGGCCGTGGAAGTGTACGGACCCGTGGTTTTGGTGATTTTTCAAAGGCTTTTGAGAATTACGGCCACTGTAGCTATGACGACCGTAATTTAGACCGTGGAACCTTCTGTAAAGCTTCAAAGTCCGAATTTCGTCACTTTTCTTCGACATTATCTTCCCTTTCTCCTTTTCCATCGATCCTACAACCAAAAACACGAACATACCGGAAGAAATCGAGGCAAAATAAAGCAAAAACGTCTACTCTAAACTAGTCTATGAATTGAAGACAAAAATAAAAATGCAATACCTTGGGTTGCCTCCCAAGAAGCGCTTTGTTTAAGGTCCGTAGCTAGACCAATCTCGCACTTATTCGAGTGCGGTAGGCGCAAACTCCTCAGCTTGGAGTTCCGGCGTGTACTTCTTGAGTCGTTGGCCGTTCACCTTAAAACTTCCGCTAGCTTCACCCCATACTTCAACTGCACCATGGGGGAAAATGCGCTTAATTAGAAAAGGTCCGGTCCAACGGGATTTAAGCTTACCTGGAAAGAGGCGAAGTCTTGAATTGAAGAGGAGAACTTGATCTCCTTCTTTGAAGTCCTTTGGAATGATATGCTTATCATGCCAACGCTTTGCCCTTTCCTTGTAGATCTTAGCGTTCTCATAGGCGTTCAAGCGAAGTTCATCGAGCTTTTGATTGCCTAGGGATAGATGGAGACCTTAGGCGGATGATCACCACAGTTGGGCTGGATCAGTATACTGAGATCCGAGCCCTAGCTTACTTGGAGCCGACCCTAGAGTTCGTTAGCTCCTTTTCCTACCTTCCCACAGAGCAGTCTGTGAAGTACCGGTTGATGAGCCGGAACTTCATAGTTCCCTTAGAGGTTTGGAGAGAGATTTTCGGCTTTCCTGAGCCCACCGCCACTGACTTTCCTTCCCTATCTGTAGCTAGGAAGTTCTGGGGGCAGATTGCCCATATTACTGAGCATGCAGATAGATGGCGCCCTGGAGATTCCAGGGAGAAGGTCATCTTCCACCTAGCCTTTAGGTTAGCCCATAGGATATTCAGCGAGACACTTCTGGCGCGTACTGAGACGCCCTAGAAGATCCGATAGGGCGAGCTTTTCAGTCTTTACTGTATGGTTACGGGGGGTTTCCCGGACTTTGGCTTGATCTTGGCAGAGGACCTGCACAAGATCAAGGCTAAGGCGAAGGGAGACATCTGCTGCGGAGGTCTTGTCACCCACATAGCTGCTTTTAATGGGATGGACCTCAGTGCTTGTACGATGGTGGCGGCTCCGAAGCCGCTTGGATTGCAAGAGATGATCACTCGGAGGATTCTAGTTCCCCGAGGTCTGACCACTCCATATGTTGCTATGCCGTGGGAGCAGACTGCGCCACAAGGGATCCGTTGGTCTGCCCAGTTCACCGTTTACGATCCGCATTATTGGCAGACAGCTTGGGCTCCACTGATGGAGGATCATAGGGAGGCAGCAGCTGCCCCAGCTGAGGATGAGGAGGAGGAGGCTGACGATGACGAGGATACAGTAGATGAGAGAGATGGTGGAGTCCCGATGGATACAGGGACAGATACTGTAGGGACGAGCGCGCCACCGATCATAGATCTGGATGAGGAGGATACTGAGCTTGCACCTGCTGCTTCACCTGCTAGATCTGCTAGGCGTCGGACACGCCGTCATAGAGATTCAGAGGCTCGTCGTCGGATCGATGATCTGACAGAGCAGATAATAGATTCTTATGCTGCCCTTACTGTGGACATGCATGAGAGATTTGCTGCCCAGCACCCACAGATTGACAGCTGGACTCATCAGATGTTAGAGGGGCAGCACTATCAGCGCAGGATGATGGAGCTACAGTTCCAGCAGACTATGGGCTATCCGTTCGACCCGACTCAGTATCTGTACGTGCCACCACCACCACCACCGGATCAGGACTATTGAGGAGCTGCAGGATTTTCTTTATTATATTTTTTATGCAGTTCAGCTATTTATCCGGTGAGTACTCTTATTTCTAGACTTATATTGACCCACTGGGACAGTGTGTCCCAAGTATGGGGTGTTTGTATTTATTTGATGATTTCGATGTACGACTTATTTGATTGGATATTTCATATTTATGCTTCGATTGCCTTTATATGTTTATCTGATATTACATGCAAATTTACAGGTTATTTGATTGAGAAAAACGTCGAAACTGAAAAAATTGGTGTTTAAAAAAAAAAAATTTTGACCTCGACCGAGTCAGTCTTGGCCAAACGAGGCATTTCACCTCGGTTGAACCAAGAACACCTCGACCGAGGTGGGTTAACTGAGAGTTTTCGAAAACGATTTTTGTGTTACTTATCTGGATATGATCTCAGTGAAGATCTTGTTTACTGACTGGTTTTAAATTCTTTATGTGTTTGAAAGGTTTTATAATATGTTTAAGTTGCTAAATGCTTTGTTTGAAATTATTGGCATGTTTAATACTTTGTTTTTATCCGAATTATGTTGAATTTGAAGGTTGACACCACAAGATAAGTTCCTTCACTTTCTTCCTGGAAAGACCAAGGCAATTCATTCTCTTCTTCTTCTTCTTCTTGATCATGCTTAGCCCCTCATATACATTTTGCCTCCCTTTACCTATCCGGGAATTTGGAAGCAAGCGAAGTGGTGAAAGCAAGGGAAGTTAAAGTTGAGAAGTTGGCTGGAAGTGAAAGTGCTAGAAAGTAATTTTAGGTTTGGGGAAGTCAATCATGAAGATGAGTAACTCGGCACCATTCACATAGCCGGGTGTTTGTGTCTTGCCAAAGTCGGATTGAGCGATATTCCTAACGGGTCATGGTATGTGCATCAAGGGTTTGATGCATCTCAAGAAATTGATGATTGCTGATTTCCTAGGCTTCGGTTATTGTGCACCTCTGTCCATGCATCCCAAAAAGTAAAGTAAAAAGAAAAAAAGTGTGAAATAAGCAAAGCTTATTGGTGGAAGATGTTGCAAGTCAAAGTGAAAGTGAAGTTCATCCTTTTCCCGGATTCTAGCACCACATTACCTTACATACATCCCTACCCTACACGTTTCTTGGCCTTTTCTTTTGGGAAGCCCTTGAGACCTTGAGCTTGTTGATTGACTTAGTGGTTTAAACTGGATTATACATGATTAATTTTGATAATTATGACTTATTATGCATTCTATGATTTTATGCAAAGATGAACAACTTTCCTATATTTATAAAATGTTTTGATCATGTTTGGATTTTAAATTCCATGAAGTATTCTCTTAGAGTGATCTATGATTGTAACACATCATAAAAATGTTTTTGAAAGACTTTTCATTGATTTTTATGACTTATAATTCATTCTATCTTGTCTTTTATATGCGCAACTTGCTTGGGGACAAGCAAGGGCTAAGTATGGGGTATTTTGATAGCATGAATTATAGTCTATATTTTTGGGGTTTGTTTGGACGTTTTATCTTCAATAATCTGCATGATTGCATGTATAATATGTGATTATATTACCATTTCATCTACCTTTGCGGGAATCAAGGTCTACACCTAGTTTTGTTGTAATTGTAGGTAAAATGGCACGTTTTGCATCAAAAAGGAACAAAAGGAGCTATGGAGTCATTGGAGCTACATTGAGGAGCATAAGGAACCATCCAGGAAGCATAGCCATGGATTAAAGATTCACTTTGGACCAGTTTTGAGAGATTTCACATTCAGTTATGACTCACCTCGGTTGACTAGAGATTCATCTCGACCGAGGTGATCCAGAGACGCCGACTCGACCGAGGCGAACACCTAGGACGCGGCGAGAATATTTTATTCTTGGCTGAGATCTTTTATCTTTGGAAGGTGATCTTATATTTTTGGGCTTGGCTCCTGGAAGGAAGAAGATCTTATATTTTACCTATTTTTATGGGAAGAGATCTTTCTAAGATATTTTATCTTTGGAGGGTTATTTTCCTATAAAAAGGGTTGGATTTCCAAAAATCCAAGATCATGCTATACCATCGATCAGGGTTTATAGCACGCGGCAGCCATACTCCAGTTGGGAGTTTCGAAGAACCTTTTTGAAGGTTGAAGGAAGATTGAAGATCATAGCTTTTATAGCTTTTGAAGGGTTTTGTAAGATTGTCTTTGATTCCCTTCCTTGTTGTCTTGTCTTGTTGGATTTATATCCAAGGAACGCTTTTGTTGTGATATTTGATTCAGTTATTGAAATCTTTTCATTGAATTCTTCTTGTTCAAATATTCACCTTCTTCCCATATATTTAATACTTTCATAATGGTGATGAGTGGCTAATTTCCTTGTGTGATTCTAGGGTGATTGGCTGAAGGTTGTGGGAAAAACAATGATAGAATAGTCTTAGATTCCAGTAGGACCCTCAAAGTTCGAGTCTTTAACCTTAACCCTAAGCATCTCGCTCAGTCGATGAACATCTCGGCCGGGGTGGAATTCGGCTGACCGAGGTGACTTGTCTGATCCTAAACTGAGAGTTAAGTGTTAGAGTTTGCCAAATCCTATTCTTATTACAACTTTTCTGATTCAAAGCAAGCTTGGGATGAGACTTACCCGGTAATTCCTTAGTTTGTATACCAACCATCATAAGTGTAGGTAATAAAGGTTCATCCTTTATTGGGGTTTGAGTGTGCTTTCATCCCATCTTTGTGAGTTAGCCTGAGACTTACCCGGTAAAGGTTGATTCTATTCCCTTAGATGGTGTGTTAGTTTGAGGTTATAGTTCTTTATCTTAATTCCTTGAGACTTACCCGGTAATAGGAGTTAAGGTTTAGGATTAGTGAGTAGTGAGACTTACCCGGTGATCTAGTCCACTTTAGTAACACCTTCCCCTTGCAAAAATCTCAGCTTTGTCCGCTTATCTTTAGATCTTGAGTTGGAAACACAACTAGACGCTTTAATCCCTAGAATTGCACGTTTGCTTTATTGACTTCTTATTCATCTTTGATTGTGTTAATTCCTCTTTGTGGTTAGTATTTACGAAGCTTACCGTTATCGACTTTGTTTCACCGAGTCCCTGTGATCGACCCCTGGAATTTCTTGCTTTTTACTACGATTGACCCGTACACTGCGGGTTCGCATCCTTGTTTTAAGCTTAAGTCTAGGATTATAAATTTAAAGCTTGCACACACCGTTTGGAGCAAACACTCTCGCCTTCGGTCCTTTATCCAGCTGGAGTGGTTCAGCGCACCTCCTTGTATACACAGTGGACTGGTTATGTACCCTCCCTGTACCAAGTCTGGCCAAGTCGTGAAGCACCCCTAGACTCCCTCGGGAAACTAGACAAGTGATCACTGCCCGTTACCCGTGGGTCAAGTAATAAGTCGGTGTATATATATTTATATATATATATATATATATATATATATATATATATATATATATATATATATAAAGATGCAACACATCACATCATAGCAACACATACTAGTCAAGCATTCACCAATATATCATAGAAGCTAAGTAAGTCATAAGGACTCACATGAAACCGTATACTCTCAGCTATCACACCACCCATCAGAAAACTCTCCTCAATGCCTGATATAAGACAAGGCAATGTGTTACAACCAAAACACATCCATATGAAGCTGCATCCCAACAACTTCCTATCTTATGCAAACCTCAACACAACTTGAAACTAACCTAAACTGACCCACTACATGGGATTTTCTCAAGATCTGCTAAGACACCTAATATGATAGTATCTCACGCTGAAAGGGGTACAAGGAAGGAGGAAAGACATACCAAAAGAACACAAGTCAAAGGAACGACTTAAGTGTCTCACTGGAGAAAAACCGGCCGCGACGGTGAAGAGGGGCATGGGCGGCAAAGACACAAAGGTCGCACCCGCGGAAGAAATAAGGCACGGGAGCGGTGAGGCGCAGTCGCGGGGAGTGCAAAAGTGGTCGCGGAACTAGCGACAGCGATCTTTGAGTTCTCCTTCTTCGTGCTTGTCTACTTTCTCTTTCATTCCTTCCTGTAACCCTGTGCCTACTTGGTCAGATCATCATGTAGCCCCGTGATGACCAAAGGGACGGAAAGGAAGAACGACTTACCCCTACTCGTCAACGGGATCGAAGGAGACGAGGGTTTCTTCCAGGAATCACAAGACGAATCCCTAAGACAAACTCGCTGTAGTCCAGTAAAGATGAGTAGTGCAACGTTGTTGTGACAAAATCTAGAAGAGGAGAAAGAGGTGAAGGAGGAAAGAAGAAGCAACTATGACGGAAAGGGAGGAGAAGGAAAAAGAAGGAACTTCACTTACATAAATCTCCCAAGGATGAAGCTCCAGCAAGAACGACAACTCTCAAAAATTAGGGCAAGGAAGGAAGGGTTCAAAAATAAAAAAGATGGGTTTCGTAACCGTCGACGGTTAAGAAACAAAACGACGTGGGAAACAGTGGTTGCCCCGCGGACCGACGCACCTGCGGCGCCTTGAGGCCGCCCCCGGGTAACCTACCCTAAACATGTCCTAATGAGCGTCCAAAAGAACCGGATGTTACACATTCTCTCTCTTTAAAGAGATCATTCTCCTTAGAACATGGTGTTTGAGATTTGAGAGTATTTTGTTTGAAAAACTTGAAGGTGTTTGTAAGATCCGATTTTGAACAAATATTAGAGAATTGTAAGACTTTATTATTGAACAACTTCCAACTAAGATCTTTCTCTCTTTCTTTCTCATTTTCACTATGGTTTGTTTGTTGAAGATGTGTATGAATGTTGATCTCAAAATGCATGTTGTAGGCTAAATATTTGTGCTTCTAGGGTGATAGATCAATGATTATGGCTTGGATGATGATAGAATGAGCTTACATGTTTACTTTAGGGCCTCTAGCTGCTCAAAACCTAAGTATTAGGAATCTCGGCATGTTCTTCATAAAAATCTCGAATGATATTGATATGATCCACCCGAGGTTTTCCAATGTTGTTCCGTAGTTGATGAATCTTTATCTTAGGATGTTTGATTGCATAAACCCTTGTCTTTATTGAGTTGAATCTTGCTAGGACTTGTCCCAAGTTAGCAAACTAAGTGTGGAAAGAAACTTGTCCGGTGATTTCCTCCCTTAGGTATAGAAGATGATGAATTTTAGGTAATACAGGTGTGAAAACCTCTATTGGATTGTATGTGCTAGGTTTCCTGCATAACTCGAGCCTTATGCGAGACTTACCTGGTAAGGATTGGTTTGAATCTTAGGTAGTGAACCGGTTTGTGTTAAATTCTTGACCTTAGTTCCTTGAGACTTGCCGGTTATAAGAAGTTTGGTGCGGGATAGTGGAACATGAGACATCCTCCGTAATTATTCCCACAAAAGAAACGCTCATTCCTCTAACAACCCGAAACTTGTCCTCATATTATATGAATCTTGAATCCAATGCCATAATCGAGAACTCTAGAATCTGTTATTCCCATATTATTCTCATATATTGCTTTGAGTTGTTTATTTCATTTGATACTTTTCAAATTCCGATACTTGATAGATAACAACCAAAACCGAACAAAACATCATGATTCCTACCTTTTTCTTCCTCTCTCTTTTCTTAGTGTAGGTTTTAACTATTTGCAATCACTTGTATGATTTAATTTTACCTTAGTATTTTTGTTTGACCTTGGAATTCTTGCCTTGCTACAAATCGACCCATACATTGTGGGTTCGCTAGGTAGATCTAAGAAATTATTATAATTATAAATTTAAGACTTTTGTGTGCTACACTCTAGGAAACGAACAAGCTTCGCCTTCAAAAAATGAAGGCGAACAAGTTTTTGGCTCCCTTGCTTGGGACTGAGTCTAGATTGAATCATTTGTGTGAATGTTCATAGTGTAGATCTTTCTCTTGCTTTTGATCTTGTTTGGTTTTTGTCTTTGATTTTTCAGGGATTCTTCCACCTTTAGGTGTATGTGAAGATCTCGTGGCAAGGTTTTAGCTCCATTCGATCCCGAACTGGAGAAAACCCTTAGAACGAGATCCCGGTCACCAAGAAGAAGAAGGATATGGCCGGAAGAAATCTTCAAGCGAAATTGAATGATTCTTTGGAGCAAATAAAGGCTAAGGAATGAAGCCTTGGAGAATGAAAGGAGAACAGCAAACGAGAGACAAGAAGCAATGATGAGGGAAATTGCGGAAATTTTGATGCAAATAGAGGTTAATGTCCACCAAAGAAGTACCTCCACCACCACCTGCACTGGCGGGAAATGTTCGGGTTGAGCCTATTATTGAAGAGCTACAAACTCTTGAGCAAAGAACGGATCCGGCTCAAAGGGTTCACCGTCCGGGTGTCAATTTTGGAGATCCCGCCACTCATGACTATGAGCTCCGCCCTCAAGTCCTCCAAATGATCCGCCACAACCAATTTGGATGAATGAAAGGTGAGTCGTCGTATCAACACTTACTAAAATATGATATTATAACAGAGACATTGAGGCCACAAAGATTGGAGAACAACAACCACAAGCTTAGAGCGTCTTCCTTCTCACTTAAGGATAAGACTCTAGCTTGTTATCGATCCATCCCACAAGGACGAGTGGGAACTTGGGAGGAGATGACAACCGAGTTTCTTACAAAGTTCTTACTTCCTTCCAAGACAACCAAACATAGAGGGAAGATCAACGCTTTTGTGAAGAAGGACAAGGAGAGCTTGTTCAAATCTTGGGAGAGGTTCACGGACCTTCTCATAGATTGTCCCCATCATGGGATCCCAAAGATTGAGCTATATTTCAAGGGGCTTGATGAAGATAACCAATTCAAGCTTCAATCACTTTCCGGAGGGACGTTTATGGAGAAGAATGTTGATGAAGCTTGGAAATTTGTTGAGAAGCAAGAATAGTTGATTGAGAAGCACTCTCATAGGAAGAGTGATGATAGAAACCGGATGACCGGTGTATATGAAGTGAATGATACCACTTTGAGCAATGCCAAACTTGAAGCCATCAACAACGAGATTAAGTCTTTGAAAGAGCTTTGCACAATCGATTTTGAAGGCAAGTACTCAAGTGCAAGTACAAGATCAAGCTCAAGCTCAATTGGCATCCTAGGAAGAGGATCTGAGTTACATAGGAAACGATAACTACCAAGGAAACTATCAAGGGGCAAGGAGTTACAACAACAATTTCAACAGGAATTTCCATGGGAACAAATACCGTCCAACAATAACCATCTAGGTTTTTCTTACTTGAACGTAGATGGTGTATTGAATCCTCCTACTTCAACAAGTCAAAAACCACCTCCAAAGGTTCCTACACAAGCCTCGCAAGAACCTCCTCTCGCATTTGCTCAACCACCCAAGGACTGCACAAAAATGATATTTGAGCAATTTCTTGGAAGGTTTAGTGGCTTGGAGAGCACTGTCAATTCAATCTCGAAGGCCTAAAAGCTTCTAGAAGCTCAAGTATTTCAAAAAGCGGGAGAAGCCAAAAGAGATCCGAGAAAGCTTTCCGGAAGGACCGAAGATAATCCTAGAGGCAAGTCATGGATATCATAACAAGGAGTTGGCTAAAAATGAATGAGCCATTTCCCAAGGATAATGACAAGAGGAAACAATTAATGGTTGAAGAATAGCCAAATGATGGTGAAGAGGACAAGAGCAAGGAGAAGGAGCCCGCATGTGTGCCTTCACCACAATTCAAACCACCACTCCCGTTTCCACAGTTATGAGCTAGAGCTCGTTTGGACAAACACTTCGGTAAATTCCTTAAACTTATGAGTAAATTACATATTAACATTCGGTTCATGGATACCATTCTAGGAATGCCATCGTATGGGAAGTTTTTGAAGGAAATCCTATCAAACAAGAGGAAGTTAGAAGAGTATGGTGAGGTAAGGATGACTAGGAGGTCTTCCGAACTCATCCAAATCATGAAGGAGGAGATACCACCAAAATGAAGAGACCCCGGCTCGTTTTGTGTTCCAATTAGAGTTGGATAGGGGACATACGAGGCACTATGCGACCTTGGAGCTAGTGTGAGCATCATGTTGCTCGCACTATGCAAGAATGTTGGAGTTGGAGAACCGAAATTGGTGAAGATGACCTTGTACATGGATGATAGGTCTATCACGCATCCAGTGCGGATCCTTGAAGATATTCTCATCCAACTTGGGAAGTCATTATGAAGAAGAGTCAAGGGAGATGGTAAGCTCAATCTTGATCAAGGATCCTCTTGAGAAGGTTCTAAGTATGAGCATCATGGATGAAGGAATTGAGGAGAGTTGCAATGCCGAAGTCCGATCTCTTGAGGCATTGGAGGAAGAACCCGGGTATAGATTTGAAGTGCTCAAAGTAAAGATAAATTTTGTTAATGATCTCGGTCCAACCGAAGAAACTGTGACCGAGATTTTGATTAATTTAATTAATTCCACCGAGGTTTTCCAAGTCGAGAGCACTCTCGCTCATTTCCGCAGTCGAGATTTTCCAAAGATGGGCAAGATTTCTGAAGTTTCTAATCTTTAATCAAGGATGAATGAAAGGATGCATTGGGGAATCTCTTATGGCTATAGAGGCCACTCAAGGTGTATCGGAACGGTCGAGTATCTTATCAAAGGAGCCTCCCACATTGGAGTTGAAACGTCTTCCTTCCAACTTGAGGTATGCTTTTCTTGGGCCTAACTCTACATATCCGGTGATTGTGAGTGTCACTTTGAATGATGTTGAACTTGAGAAGTTGATGCATGAACTGAAATTGCACAGGAAGGCTCTTGGCTATACTATTGATGATCTAGTTGGAATTAAACCTTCTCATGCAAGCATAAAGTTTTAATAGAATATGATCATAAGCCTTCAATTGAACCTCAAAGAAGATTAAATATTATCATGAAAGTAGTTAAGAAAGAGTGCTTATTTTGTTTGATGCGGGTATCATTTTTCCCATTACCGATAGTAAGTGGGTTAGCCCGGTCCATGTTATCCCTAAGAAAGGTGGAATAACCATAATAAAAAACAAGAACAATGAGTTGTTACCAACAAGGACGGTTAAGGGATGGAGAATGTGCATAGATTATAGGAGATTTAATGTAGCTACTAGGAAAAATCACTTACCTCTCCCTTTCATTGACCAAATGTTAGAGAGACTAGCTCAACAGTCCCATTTTTTCTACTTAGATGGATATAGTGGTTTCTTCAAAATCTCAATCTACCCCGATTGTAATATCCGGAATTTTTATTCCATTTATTTCCAAATCAATTCGCACTTTGAGCCGTTGATGGTTCCCATTCTATCTAGTATTTCTTTCTCATAAATTTTATCATTTTATGTAGAATTTAATTCACATAAAATGATAGAATTATAGCAAACCCTAATTCATATAATTATTTATCATTTTATGTAGAATTTAATTCACATAAAATGATAGAATTATATCAAACCCTAATTCTTATAATTAATCCTTAACGACGACTTTAGACGAGATCATGATAAGGCCGAGACGAGATCATGACAAGGCCGAGACGAGACTGTGACAAAGCTGTGACGAGACCATGACGAGTTATGACGAGGCCATGACAAATCCGTGACAAGGTCATGCATGGGCTTGAAAAGGCCATGACAAGTTTTGACGAGTTTTGACAACCCAACCCACCTTTTCTTTTTACAACTTCAGCTCACCTTGGTTCAGCCCAACTCTCATGTTAGCCTCGCCTCAACCCATTGATGTGCGTGCTCCCAGCCTACTCTCGACCTGGCCCAACAGTAGAATGCCCAGCTGCCTCATCCCATCTCACGCCGCAACACAACAACCCTAATTCACCGTCACGCTGGAAGATACTCCGGAGCTCTCTCCTTCCTCCTTCTACAAGCATGGCCACCTTGTTGCCATACCAGGAGCGAACATCTCGCTGCTAACCTAACGCCTCTCCTCGCCTCCTGCATACTCGACTGAAGCCGTCTCCTTCTCCCCTTCGGTCCAAGACAGCAGGTGGCCTTCCATCCTCTTCGGTTCGTGCACGGCAGCGCCAGGAGAACAGCAGATGGCGCATGTTTGCTCTAGCCGCTGGGCAGTAGAGAACCAGATTGTCGGAGCGCCGCACTAGGGCCGCGGGTGTGCCTCCTGGGCCATTGTCGCACCCCTCTCCATCCCTCCAATCACGCAGCTACAACGACACAACATAGCCAGCCCTAGAGTGCATGTCCTACTCACTGCAGATGCGCCACAGGGACAGCAGCAGCAGCCTTCGGGCCATCTTCCTTCATGCCTTCGAGTCTCGGAATCGGGTAAGGCTTGTAACCCTTGCTACACTACACTTCAGTCCACCTTTTCCTTGCCAAACGTGTACCCGTTTCGTCTATTAAACCTACTCAGAACAACCGTAGGAGAGCTGTACAGATTCGTGCGTTTTCCTGAATTTTCGGAAGTGTTGAGCAGTCAACTTCGGGCCCATTTTTGGGTAACCTAGACTCTTCCTTTCTGGCTGATTTTCGGATATGTTTTAGTCGATATTGTATAGAATAACATACTATAATTTGAGCGGAATCTGAGATACGGTTTGAGAGTTATTGTGTTCCAAAGTTGACGCCTTATGCAGTTTTTATAAATGTGCTGAGTGTTGGGAAAAACAGCAGGTGATGCTGTTTTGTGAGATGGTTTTGAATAAGCTCTTGATCTCCGTTGGGCTTGAATTTTGGATATGATATAGTTGGCATATTTTTGTAGAACATATTAAAACTTGGGAGGAATCCAACGAGTGGTTTGGGATTTATGATTTTTCAAAGATTGGGTCGTAAGTTGTTTTTTTGTTGTGCTGAAATTTCTAAGTGTTGAGGAAAGGTGCTTGTGATGCAGTTTTCTGAGATAGTTTTAAATAGCCTTTTGATCTCCTTTGCTGGTGATTTTTTGGATATATTATAGATAAGATTTCATAGTAGAACATACTGAAATTTAAGAGGAATCCGAGTTGCAGTTTACGAGTTATGGCGTCCCAAAGTAGAGACCTTGAGCTGTTTTTCCAGCATTGATTTTTGACTAAGTATAGGAACATTCTAGTGTAGTAGCCAAATTTAAGGAGTTTTGTAGAAGGGATAGTTGAACAATTTTAGGAAATTCTTGCTCCTATGAGTAGATTAGATATTATAGATAATTTAGAGATTTATTTTAAACTTTTTATAAATTTATTTTAATTTCATATTTGAAGCTGTAGTTGGACCATAGTGACTTTTCGGGAAATAGGAAAGTGGGTAGTTTCTCTAGTTGTTACCTAAATTCATCCTAGGGAGTAGAATATGGTTAGTTGGCATCATATAAGAATTTAAGTACGTATTCCGGGTTTTTGGAAGTTCCGGGACCAAGGGTAAAATAGTCATTTTACCATAAATTGGTACTGTATTAAATTATGTTCTAATAGGATCTACTACCTTAGAAGTCTTAGCTTCTAATTACCTAGAAAGTGTGCTGACACACTTGCCTTCTTTGATAGGCAACCGAGTTATACAGTTACAGATTGAGTTGTGATTAAGAGAGTCGAGAATTGATTCAGGTAAGTCCACGGACTTTCTTAGCTGGCTTCTTGTATGAGTGTGATGTGTATGAGTGGTGTTTGTTAGTTAAGATAAATAACGAAACCGGAATAGGCCGACTTTAGTATATTGTGTAATTGACCCAAGTGTACGATAACGGGTCGTGACATCATCTGCCTAGTTCTTGCGAGAGTCTAGAAGGTTCCCTGCGACCAGCCCAATCAGGTAGACGGTCAAATGCATTAGTACCATTCCGCGTTGGTAAACGGGGACAGGGGCGAGGTTTTGGAATCCCTCTTGTCACAAAATAAGTATCATTAGTAATAACCTATCACCTAATTAATGATAATAAAAGGATTGAGTGTTGCATGTTGATTGTGTATATTGTGTGTTTGTGCTTTTACCTTTATACTTATGCATAGAATGTTAGCTAACAGTTTTATACCGCTTGTAGATGCCTTGCAGGTTAAGATAGTTGTAGAGAGATCCGGAGGGAATGGTCAGTCGGGTCCACGTACTCATTTAGTTGGGGGACGGGAATGTCTTCTGTTCTTCATATATGTCATTTTGGTACCTTTGCTTTGTACGGCTGATACATATTCTTCATGTATATATTATTTAAAGTTTTCAAATGTTTTAAATACTTTTGTGCCTTGTTGTAAGATCCTAGTGAAATTGTTGTCAATCTAAGGCCGGGACCCATTGTGAGGTCCTAACCAGTAGCTCCCCGAGTTCTCAGAATTTAGGGTGTCACAATATGGTATTAGAGCTCTAGGTTGGCAACAATGGCACTTGAAATCTTCTGAAAGACCGAATGTATAAAATAACTAGAACCCGAAAGGGGTCTAAAATTGTAAAACGGATTTATGTTTTTATACGCACGCATAGTCGGGTTGTTGGGTTAGTAGTACGTCATACCACCATCGCTCTCCGTGGATCTCTATAACTTGGATCGATAGGAGTTAGCTTATAGACTTTTTATGATGTTATTATTATATGTTATACACATGTGTTTGCTTAGCTTGTTAGTATCCTAAAGGATATTTTATATCCTTTAGTCGTGATATCACGAAGCGATTATCGCCTCATGATAAATCAACTGCGGACTTGACGATTCTCCAACACAAGGCAATGGAATCGGACCTTGAATTGAGTATTATACTCAGGTAGGCCGCTTGGTGATCCTTGGAAAGCATCCAAAGAACAAGTGAGCAAGGAAGTAAAGTTGTGAAGATAATTTT
The DNA here is from genome assembly GCA_033239125.1 of Fagopyrum homotropicum. Taxonomy (NCBI): domain Eukaryota; kingdom Viridiplantae; phylum Streptophyta; class Magnoliopsida; order Caryophyllales; family Polygonaceae; genus Fagopyrum; species Fagopyrum homotropicum. Next base: position 33,662,379 of record BSWB01000003.1, read on the forward strand.
TACCACAAGCACAATCAGATGAGGAAGAAATCCCTGAGTCAGTTCAGTTAGAAGCAATAGAAGGTCGTACAAGAAACTCGGGCATACGAGGCCGATAGACGGAATTAGAAGGACCATGCAAGAGACTATATGAGTGCGGAGTAGAGATAACAATATTGGAACGAGACAAGTAGAATTGAGTACAACCAAGATTGCGGAATCAAGGACATTATAATCGAGGTGGATGCCACATAGACCATTATGGGCTTGAGAAACCAGAAGAGACAAAGTGTCAATCCGGGTGTGAGAATCTAAGGTGCACGGAATGAAGACCTACAATTGAGTGTAAAAGCGAAAAGGCAAACCCCACAAGCGTGGGGAGGTTTTGACCTCCTCAGAGATATAAGAAGTTTAAAAGAAACAACGACGCCAATATCCAAAGAATGGAAGCATGTAGCAGGGTCAACGGAGTTTCAGGAAGGCGATATTACCACCAACACCAGTGAAGAAATCTGTATGGGAGAACGGCCTTGCTAGACTCGAGAGTCCAGGGTAACCCGAATTATCACGGGACCTAAGCTATCAACACAAATGGTCCATGCAAAAAGAACTACAAGTGGATGATCATTACGGCCATAAGAATTTCAAAGGCGCTTGCAAGCTATCGTGGAAACTTGAAACGACTATTTATGCCAGATGAATGACACAATCGGACTTGAGAAAGAGAGTTGTCCCAAGGGAAGCGGAAGAGTGAGATAAGACGAATTAAAAAAGGATAAAAGGATTAATCTAGTAGGTGATGTGCACCAAAAGTTTAATACGAGTAGAGGTATGAAATTGAGATAAGTCAATTATGGGCTGACCGATGTTAACCAAGGACGTGCAAATATTGTTTGGTATTGACGAGTTATGTGCCGTTAAGAAGAGATATTTGTGACTGTGGATCTATGGAGTAGCTTTACCGACGCCTTAGAGGATTTCCTCAAGTAGGAAACGACAACCTTCTTGGATGAATTAAGGGCATAACGAGAAACGTTTTAAGGGTACTTCTTGGCTAGTTAAGATCAAACTCCGTTCAAGTCAGGGAGTTTAGATCCGTGGTAGAAGAATTAAGAAAGTAAGTGGAAGAAGTTGTTTTTCAATCGTTGTTTTATTTTCTTAAGGCAAGTAAAGAAGGTACTTGGTACTTCATCCGTATAAGACTCATGGTGTAATTGGAAGAAAGAGTTTTGGGGTCAATCATTTTATACTTAACAGAAAAGGTCATTAGGATTAATGAGAGACAACAGGATAATCATAGTAGCGCAGCGGAAGAGTGGTGGGTCCTAACCCACAAAACAAGAAGCTCAAGGGTACTGATGGATGTCATGTCGAGTTTAAGATGGTGATAGTTGGTGAAATGCATCCCAGTTGGAAGGAACATGAGATAGGCTATGAGAGTGACTGAAAATGTTGTACGGAAACTTATTTGCATGTAGAGGTAATAGAAGGAGACCGGTATCTTATTATGGATTCGAGTGAAGTGTGATGGCTTTGTTACATGTTGCCACACAAGTAGTGTGGAATTCTATACTAATGGAATACTCTAGAGTGATTTTTCAGGATGGATTAGTAAAGAATTAATGATGTAATAAAAGTATTGTGCATGTCCTGCACTAGAAAGCTCAAAGTGAGTAACTACCATCCTGAGTCGAAGATACATAAGAAAGAGAAGCGACAAGAGCATACTTGCAACCTAGTAACCGTGCTTAAAGAAAGCATAATCTCGGAGTAGATTTTATGTGTATCATTATGTCGGAACAGAGCCTAGTTGCGTTTTGAGTTAGAGGGATATTACTAGTCCGATAAAAGTGGAGGGTACAAGAGTTCAATGTTGACGGTGTGTTAGCATGTATCGACTATTTATGATCAAATAATTGTGATGTAAGATCACTTTGTGCCTAATACCGTCATTCCGGACATATTCTATGTCACTTAAGGTCTTGGGCAATGCGTGGGAAGCCTGGGTTAGAGCTAACGATATATTAGAGATCTATAAATAATATAACAATGCCAAATGAACAAAGAGGATGACCACTAGATTTGATTTTAGTTGTCTCTAGTGTTAGACCTGAAAAGGGTAAAGGTGACGATTCCTTACATGAGGAATAAGATGACTGCGTAATATGAAAAGACAAGACCAAGTGGGTCGTGATACGAAGAGCATTGAGCACTTGGTAAGTGTTGGTGGATTCCAAGACCTTGGACCTGATTGTGTAGTCAGAATCTTTTCAGAAGGCCGGAAGCAAGTGGTCATAACAAAGGGAAGGAAGTTGAATAGATTATTTTCCGTAGGGTCATCAAAGGATCTAGAAGTGATTAGTGTAAGGAAAACCATTCGAAGTTTTAAAGCGGTTTAAAAGTGACTGATGGACTAGTTTTCCTCACCCTATTGGAGAGTGTAGCTTCGGTTTTCCACGGAGACTAAGTTTGAGAACTGAGTTTGAGAATTTCAGTTGGAGAGATACCTACCAGACACGAGTTAGGTCATCAGATTAGAGGGTCAAACAGTTGAGCAGGATAATACCAGTGAGATATCCGGTAACCACTCTAGAACGTGGTAACAGGCGCTTGTGATCTAAGTACCTGAAAAGATTTAAGATTTAGTGGTTTTATGAGAAGCCGATAAGGCTACCTAAGATATTATGGATAGTAAGAGACGTAACATTTCAAAGACTTATGTAGTGATAGTTGTAACCTCGGGAGTAACGAGTTAGAGCTTGACCTTGTATGTGTGATATTGTTTGCCTGCTTGTTTATTTCATGACTGAGTGTTTAGTCAGTGATGTGTTCTTTTGGTAACCTTGATGTGCGGGATACTTAGATGTGGAAACGACAAGACTTTTGTGTAGTGACCAAACACACCCTTTTTGTGCCTTAAAGACCGATCAGGATTGTCTTACCCTAAGTTTCGGAACGAAACTTATTTTGAGGGAGATCTGATGTAACGACCTGATTTTTCGTTATGCCTTGATAGGGTTAGAGAAGTTTAGGGAACGAATAAAAATTTAGTAAGACTAGGACATACCCGTTTATTTATGGAAGTCGTTTAATTAAGTACCTTGTTCTAAGTTTCGGGACGAAACTTATTTTATGGGGGTACTGATGTAATATCCGGAATTTTTATTCCGTTTATTTCCGAATCAATTCGGACTTCGAGCCGTTCCCATTCTATCTAGTATTTCTTTCTTCATAAATTTTATCATTTTATGTACAATTTAATTCATATAAAATGATAGAATTATATCAAACCCTAATTTTTATAATTATTTATCATTTTATGTAGAATTTAATTCACATAAAATGATAGAATTATATCAAACCCTAATTCTTATAATTAATCCTTAACGACGACTTTAGACGAGATCATGACAAGGCCGAGACGAGATTGTGACAAATTTGTGACGAGACCATGACGAGTTATGACGAGGCCATGACAAATCCGTGACAAGGTCATGCATGGGCTTGACAAGGCCATGACGAGTTTTGACAACCCAGCCCACCTTTGCTTTTTACAACTTCAGCTCACCTTGGTTCAGCCCAACTCTCATGTCAGCCTTGCCTCAGCCCATTTCTGGGCGTGCCCCCAGCGTGCTCTCGACCCGGCCCAACAGTAGAATGCCCAGCTGCCTCATCCCATCTCACGCCGCAACACAGCAACCCTAATTCACCGTCACACTGGAAGATACTCCGGAGCTCTCTCCTTCCTCCTTCGACAAGCATGGCCGCCTCGTTGCCATACCAGGAGCGAACATCTCGCTGCTAACCTAACGCATCTCCTCGCCTCCTGCATACTCAACTGAAGCCGTATCCTTCTCCCCTTCGGTCCAAGACAGCAGGCGGCCTTCCATCCCCTTCGGTTCGTGCACAGCAGCGCCAGGAGAACAGCAGATGGCGCGTGTTTGCTCTAGCCACTGGGCAGTTGAGAACCAGGTTGTGGGAGCGCCGCACTAGGGCCGCGGGTGCGCCTCCTGGGCCACTGTCGCACCCCTCTCCATCCCTCCAATCACGCAGCTACAACGACACAACATAGCCAGCCCTAGAGTGCGTGTCCTACTCACTGCAGATGCGCCACAGCAGGCTTCGGGCCATCTTCCTTCATGCCTTCGAGTCTCGTAATCGGGTAAGGCTTGTAACCCTTGCTACACTACACTTCAGTCCACCTTTTCCTTGCCTAACGTGTACCCGTTTCGTTTGTTAAATCTACTCATAACAACCGTAGGAGAGCTGTACAGATTCATGCGTTTTCCTGAATTTTCGGAAGTGTTGAGCAGTTAACTTCGGGTCCATTTTTGGGTAAGCTAGACTCTTCCTTTCTGGCTGATTTTCGGATATGTTTTAGTAGATATTGTATAGTATAACATACTAAAAGTTGAGAGGAATACAAGCTACGGTTTGAGAGTTATTGTGTTTCAAAGTTGATGCCTCATGCAGTTTTTATAAATGTGCCGAGTGTTGGGAAAAACAACAGGTGATGCTGTTTTGTGAGATGGTTTTGAATAAGCTCTTGATCTCCGTTGGGCTTGAATTTTGGATATGATATATTTTACATATTGTTGTAGAACATATTAAAATTTGGGAGGAATCCAGCGAGTGGTTTGGGATTTATAATTTTTCAAAGATTGGGTCGTAAGTAGTTTTTCAGTTGTGCTGAAATTTCTAAGTGTTGAGGAAAGGTGCTTGTGATGCAGTTTTCTTAGATAGGTTTAAATAGGATTTTGATCTCCTTTGCTGATGAACTTTGGATATACTATAGATAAGATTTCATAGTAGAACATACTGAAATTTGAGCGGAATCCGATTTGCAGTTTAAGAGTTATGGCGTCCCAAAGTAGAGACCTTGAGTTGTTTTTCCAGCATTGATTTTTGACTAAGTATAGGAACATTGTAGTGTAGTAACCAACTTTAAGGAGTTTTGTAGAAGGGATAGTTGAACAGTTTTAGGAAATTCTTGCTCCTATGAGTAGATTAGATATCATAGATAATTTAGAGATTTATTTTAGAATTTTTATAAATTTATTTTAATTTCATATTTGAAGCTGTAGTTGAAACTTAGTGACTTTTCGGGAAATAGAAAAGTGGGTAGTCTCTCTAGTTGTTACCTAAAATCATCCTAGGGAGTAGAATATGGTTCGTTAGCGTCAAATAAGAATTTAAGTACGTATTCCAGGTTTTTGGAAGTTCCGGGACCAAGGGTAAAATAGTCATTTTACCATAAATTGGTATTGTATTAAATTTTGTTCTAATAGGATCTACTACCTTAGAAGTCTTATTTTCTAATTACCTAGAAAGTGTGCTGACACACTTGCCTCCTTTGACAGGCAACCGAGTTATACAGTTACAAATTGAGTTGTGATTAAGAGAGTCGAGATTTGATTCAGGTAAGTCCACGGACTTACTTAGCTGGCTTCTTTATGAGTGTGATGTATGAGTGGTGTTTGTTAGTTAAGATAAATAACGAAACCGGAATAGGCCGACTTTAGTATATTGTGTAATTGACCCAAGTGTATGATTACGGGTCATGACATCATCTACCTAGCTCTTGCGAGAGTCTAGGAGGTTCCCTGCGACCAGCCTAGTCAGGTAGAAGGTCAAATGCATTAGTACCATTACGCGTTGGTAAACGGGGACAAGGGCGAGGTTTGGGAATCCGTCGTGTCACAAAATAAGTATCATTAGTAATAACCTATCACCTAATTAAAGATAATAAAAGGATTGAGTGTTGCATGTTGATTGTGTATATTGTGTGTTTGTGCTTTTACCTTTATACTTATGCATAGAATGTTAGCTAACGGTTTTATACCGCTTGTAGATGCCTTCCAGGTTAAGACAGTTGTAGAGAGATCCGGAGGGAATGGTCATCCATGTCCATGTACTCATTTAGTTGGGGACGGGAATGTCTTCTGTTCTTCATATATGTCGTTTTATACATATTCTTCATGTATATATTGTTTAAAGTTTTCAAATGTTTTAAATACTTTTGTGCCTTGTTGTAAGATCCTAGTGAAATTGTTGTCAAACTAAGGTCGGGACCCATTGTGTGGTCCTAACCAGTAGCTCCCCGAGTTCTCAGAATTTGGGGTGTTACACCACCGATGACCAAGAAAAGACCAAATTTACTCGTCCATGGGGAACTTTTGCTTATAGGAGAATGTCTTTTGGGTTGTGTAATGCACCCGCTACTTTTCAAAGATGTATGATGGCCATATTTTCCGAATATATTGAGAACATTATGGAAGTGTTTATGGACGATTTTTCAGTGTATGGATGTTCCTTTGAGGATTGCTTGGCCAACTTGTCTTTAGTCTTGCAAAGATGTGAGGATACAAACCTTGTCTTGAATTGGGATAAATGTCACTTTATGGTTAGTGAAGGTATTGTCTTAGGTCACTTGATTTCTAACCATGGAATTGAAGTTAACAGAGCAAATATTGAGACCTTTGAGAAATTATCTCTATCTTCGTCGGTAAAGGGGGTAAGGAGCTTTCTTGCTCATGCCGGTTTTTACCGGAGATTCATTAAAGATATTTCTAAGATTTCTAAGCCATTCACTAACTTACTGATGAAGCATGTTGTCTTTGAGTTCTCAAACGAGTGCGTTGATGCTTTTTGTAGGTTAAAAGAAGCATTGATATCCGCATCGATCATTCAACATCTAGATTGGAGCCTCCCTTTTGAGATCATGTGCGATGCTAGTGACGTAGCGGTTGAGGTCATGCTTGGCTAAAAGAAAGATGGGCTTACTCATCCCATCTATTATGCTAGAAAAAGACGCTAGATGAAGCCCAACTAAACTATGCCACTACCGAGAAGGTATTATTGGTAGTTGTCTATGCTTTCATGAAGTTCCACTCCTATCTAGTGGGAGCGAGGGTCATTGTGTACACCGACCACGTGGTGATCCGGTATTTTCTTACGAAGAAGGATGCTAAGACACGCCTCATTAGATGTATTCTCCTTCTACAAGATTTCGATCTAGAGATCCGAGATAACGAGAACTCGGTAGCGGACCATCTTAGCTGGTTGCCCCATTGATGATTGAGAAGAATGATGTCCCGATTGATGACTCATTTACGGATGAGCAACTTCATGTGATAGAGGAGTGCCTTCTCCAAGTCTCTAGAAGGAACGAGCTATGGTTTTCCGACATTGTGAATTATTTGGTGTGTGAAGAATTTCCTCCTAGTTTGTCCTATGCTCAAAAGAAGAAATTCTTCAAGGACGTGAGGCATTACTATTGGAGCGAGCCTCTTTAATTCAAGAGAGGCCCGGATGGGGTGTTTAGAAGGTGCATATCTAAAGATGAGGTGGAGAGCGTCATTCACCATTTCCACTCATTACCTTGTGGTGGTCACGCTAGCTCCCACAAGACTTGTGCCAAGGTATTACAATCCGGTTTCTTTTGGCCGAACCTATTTAAGGATGTGCAAAACTTTGTTATTTTTAGTGATGCTTCTCAAAGGACAGGAAACATCTCACGGTGGAATTAAATGCCATTGAATAACATTCAAGAGGTTGAGATATTTGATGTTTGGGGAGTAGACTTTTTTGGGTCATTCCCCTCTTCTTGCGGAAACCTCTGCATACTCTTGGCGGTGGACTATGTCTCGCGATGTGTTGAAGCCATTGTTCCCCTACAAATGACGCCAAGGTGGTAGTGAAGTTCTTTAACTGAGTCATTTTTCCAAGATATGGTATACCCCGGATTATCCTTAGTGATGGAGGAAAGCACCTTACCATCTAGAACTTCGAAGCACTTTTGACTAAGTAGGGGGTGACTGACAAGGTGGCCACACCATACCGCCCTCAAACTAGTGGCCAAGTTGAGATCTCCAATAGAGAGATTAAAGGTATTCTCGAGAAGACGGTCTCTAGGACGAGAAAGGATTGGTCATGAAGCTAGATGATGTGTTGTGTGCCTATAAGACCGCCTTCAAAACCCCAGATGGAACCACCCCGTATAAGCTAGTATATGGAAAGTCTTTCCAACTTCAATTGGATTTGGAGTATAGGGCATATTGGGTCATTAAGTGGCTAAATTTTGATATGAAGGAAGCCGGGGAGAAGCGCATCTTGGATATCAATGAGCTTGAGAAAATCCGGCTCGACGCTAATAAAAACGCCCGGATCTACAAGGAAAGAACTAAATGGTGGCATGACAAGCATATCATGCCGAAGGAGTTAAGTGACGGAGATCTTGTCCTTCTCTTCAACTCGAGGCTTTGACTCTTCCTGGGGATGTTGAAATCATAGTGGACCGGACCCTATGTAGTGAAGAAGATCTTTCCCCATGGAGCAGTTGAACTATGGGGTGAGCATTGTGGGAGTTTCAAGGTGAACGGGCATAAGTTGAAAAGATATACTCCGGAAGCTCCATTGGAAAGGATTGCCCCCTTCACCTCGAGTAGTCACCCACGGGACTTGGTCTAGCTAACGACCTTAAACAAAGTGCTTCTTGAGAGGCAACCCAAGGTAATTCTTGTCCTTTCTCTTTTTCTTTTTCATTTATGTTTTTGGTGTGTTTTGTATTTTTTGTGTTTTTGGTTGATAGTATTTAGGTTCTATGTGTGCTTGAAGATGAATAATGTCTAATGTGACGAGGAGAAGTTCGGGAGTTTGGTGGGAGCAAGGTGCACGAACCGATCACAAGAGAAAAGGGTTCCATGAAGTAATGATCTCGGGAAAAAAGTAGGAACCGTGACCGCACTTTTTAATTTATTAAAAAAGTTGGACGAGGTTTCTCAAGTCGAGAGAACCCGTGGTCAAAAACGCGGTCATCAATTAAACTGCGGCCGAGGTTGTGAAGAGTTGAAGGATTCCAATGTAGAAATGACCGCGGTCCCGAAAACAAAAAAAACCGCGGCCTCGATTTCCTGATAACCGTAATTTCTTCGAATTTCTGGTGAAGTATAAAAGCCAAACGTGCTTCCCTCTTCAAAGCCCTACCTTGTTCTTCATCATCCGCGGCCGCCGATTCGCACAACACCCCCAATCTCTCTCGTTTTCCACCAAATCACCCAATTCTTGTCCCAAAACACCACAATCCTTGCCCCAATATCGTTTTCAAGCTCAATCTGCATGGGAACTTTCAATCTCTGCTCAGATTAGCAATTCTCCTTTCCAAACAATAGCCTAAACACAAATCCTTAAACTTGTCGATTTGAGCTCGTTTGGTTTGAAGGAGTGCTTGCATTGGGATAGGAAAGTGCAAAGGGAACTGCTGGAAGCAAAATTTGGGAAGGATGTTTACAGACTCAAGCTCTCTCGAGATTTTCAAAAACCGCGGTTTGTTCTTCATCAACCTCGGTCGAGATCACCTGCCCAATTACCCTCATTTTTTGTTCTACAATGGATTTCGTGAGGCGATCTACAATAGCAGACATCCCACACAAAGGATCACCTTCCTCCTCTCAACAAGCACCACCACCTTCCAGAAATATCTCGATCATTAAAGGTAAGCATAGGGAGAAATTTGTTAAGCTTCAAGAACTTCCCATTATCAAACCTCGTTATCTAGTGTTAGAAGACTTGAATATGTTGCATAATAAAGGATGTTGATTTGATGTTGGACAGAGTAGGATGGACCGTTTTTGTCGGAATTAGAGAATCGGTATATGATGAGATCATAAGGGAACTTTTGAGTTCCTTTAAGCATGATCCTAAGAAGAGAAGTTTTAAATAAAAAGCAAGAATTTCAGGGGTCGATCACAAGGACTTAGGTGAAACTAAGCAAGAATAGGTTGTCAATGTAACTAATAACCACAAAAGCAATTAAAGTAATCAAATATGATAATAAGGTCAAATAAGGGGAAATGCGGATTCTAGGGATTAAAGCATCTAGTTGTGGTTCCGACTCAAGATCTCAAAAGATAATGCGGACAAAGCTGAGGTTTTGCAAAGGGAGGTGTTTCTAAGGTGGGAATAGATTACCGGGTAAGTCTCACTACTCACTATCCCAAACCAAATCTCCTATTACCGGGTAAGTCTCAAGGTACTAAGGAAAGGAACTATAATCTCAAACCAACACACCACCTAAGGGAATAGAAACAACCCTTACCAGGTAAGTCTCAGGCTAACTCACAAAGACAGGATGAAGGCACACTCAAACCCCAATAAAGGATAAACCTTTATTACCTACACTTATGATAATGGGTAAATAAACAAAGGAACACCGGCTAAGTCTCATCCTAGGCTTGCATTGAACCAGGAAAGGTGTAATAAGAATAGGATTTTGGCAAACTAGAACACTTAACTCTTAGTTTTGGATCAGAAAAGGTCACCTCGTTTAGTCAAGTTTTACCCCGGCCGAGATGTTCATCGACTGAGCGAGGTACTCTAGGGTTAAGGTTAAAGACTCGAGCTTTCAGGGTCCTATTGGAATTAAGATCATTATGTCATCGTCTTTCCCACAACTTTTAGCCAATCACCCTAGAATCGCACAAGAAATTTAGCCACTCATCATCATCATGAAAACAATAATCGAATAAAAGGGAAAGGAATGAATATTCGAATAAGTAAACCTTAAGAAAAAAAGCCTCAATAACTGAATTGAATAAACAACAAATCAGCGTTCCTCATATCACAAATCGAACAAGACAATAAACCAAAGGGAATCTAAGAAAGTCTTACAAACTCCCTCTAAAGCTAACTCCAAACTATCAATCCTTCCTTGATTGATCTTCAAACCTTCAAGCTTCCAGAAAATTTCCTAACTGCTGCGTGTGGAATATGGTGTAGAGAAAAATAAAGATCCGATGATGGCTGAATTGTGGAAAATCCAACCCTTTATATAGGAGAATTATCTTCCAAAGATAATAATTTCTTAAAAAAGATAATTTCCTATACAACATATCCATATCTCTAAAATAGATCTCCATAAAATAAAATCTTCCTTCCAGAAATCCAGCCCAAAAATACACGATATCTTCTTTCCATAATTAAAAGATCTCAGCCAAAAAATATGATCTCGCCGGCGGCAGGGTGTTCGCCTTGGTCGGGACGCTCCTCAAGATCACCTTGGTCGAGGTGGCATTGTAGCTGACCGAGGTGAATCTCAACTGAATGTGAAATCTCTCAAATCTGGTACAAAGTATATCTTCTTCATTAATTCCATGCTTCCTGAGTTCTTCTTTGAGCTCCAGAATGTAGCTCCTATGACTCCTTAGCTCCATTTCAGTCCAAAATGTGCCATTTTACCTACGATTACAACGAAACTTGGTGTAGACCTCGATTCCCGTAAAGGTAGATGAAACAACAATATAATCACATAATATACATCCATACATGCAGGTTATTGAAGATAAAACGTCTATACAAGTCCCAAAATATAGACTATAATATATGTTATCAAAATACCCCATACTTGTCCCTTGCTTGTCCCCAAGCAAGTTCCAAATCTTAAGTACAAGATAGAATGGATTATAGGTCAGAAAGATCAATGAAAAGTATTTCAAAACATTTTAGGTGGTGTGCTCCACTCATAGATCACTCTGAGAGAATGCTTCATGGCAAATAAAATCAAAAAATTTTATAAATATAAGAAAGTTGTTCATCTTTGCATAAAATCATAGAATACATAATAAATCATAATTATCGAAATTAATCATGTATAATCCAGTTTAAACCACCAAGTCAATCAACAAGCTCGAGGTCTCAAGGGCTTCCAAAATAGGTCAAGAAACGTGTGAGGGTGGGATGTATATAGGGGATGTGGTGCTAGAATCCGGGAAAAGGATCTTACTTCACTTCCTTTGAAACTCAACATCTTCCACCAATAAGCTTTGCTTATTTACTTTACTTTTTGGGATGCATGGACAGAGGTGCACAATAACCGAAGCCTAGGAGATCAACAATTATCAATTTCTCGAGATGCCTCAAACCCTTGATGCATATACCATGACCCGTTAGGAATATCGCTCAATCTGACTTTGGCAAGACACAAATACCCGGCTTTGTGAATGGTGCCGAGTTACTCATCATCATGATTGACTTCCCCAAACCTATTTGTTTCTTTCTAAAACTTCCAGCCAACATCTCAACTTTACTTTCACTTGCTTTTCTTTGCTTGCTTCCAAATTCCCGGATAGGTAAAGGGAGGCAAATATGTATATGAGGGGCTAAAGTGTGATCAAGAAGAAGAAGAGAAGAAGAGAATGAATTGCCTTAATCATCCGAGGAAGAATGCGATAGAACTCATCATGTGGTGTCAACCTTGAAATTCAACATAATTTTGATAAAAACAAAGTATTAAACATGCCAAAATTTCAGACAAAGCATTTTGCAACTTAAACATATCATAAAACCTTTCGAGCATATAAAGATTTCAAAACTCATCTGCAAACAAAATCATCACTGAGGTCATATCCAAAAAAGAAGCACAAAACGTTTTGAAAAATCTCTCAATTAAACCGCCTCGGTCGAGGTGTTCTAAGTCATCCGAGGTACTTTATCTCGTTTGGCCAGAATCATCCCGGTCGAGGTCATAAAAAAAATTTCTTAAACTAGTTTTTGACGTTTTTCTCAAACAAAAATCTGTATGCATGCATGTAATCTCAGATAAACACATAGAGCATAAATAAAATCATAAATATCCAACTCGAGTCATACAAGCATACACACAATGTCAAGTAAATACATCCACATACCCCATACTTGGGACACATTGTCCCAATGGGTCAAATAAGTCTAAAATAAGAGAATTCACCAGACATAGCTGAAGTGCATAAAGAAATAAGAAACAACTCCTAGATAAGACCATCTCGGTTGGCGAAGAACATCTCGGTCGAGGCGTTCTGATAGCATCCGAGATGTATCTCAGTCAAGCTCCGTTTTCTAAACTTCTCGAACATCTGTCCTTCCAGTGTAGCTCCTAAGTAGTAATCCTTACTTAGAGAGCACATGGTTTATGTCTAGGACGCCAAAAACAAAGCAAAGCAAACTATCTAAAACTAAGCTAGAAAAGGGAAAAGAAAGCAATATCTTGGGTTGCCTCCCAAGAAGCGCTTGATTTAAGGTCGCTAGCTGGACCATTCTCCATGGAATTACTCAATGTACCTCGAACACCTTGGAGTGCTCATCACATCCATCATAAAATTCTTCCAGGAAGGTTCCGGTTCCTAATTTCACCGGCAAATGGTAGGATCTCCCACGTACAAGCTTGTATGATTTAGTTCTCATTGGAATCCTACCAGTCTTCCTATGCTTCTGTGGGACATAAATCAGTTTTGCATCCCATTATTTCCTGGATCGAGAAATCAGCTTCTCGAGAATCCACTTAGCTCCCCCATCTCAAGCTTGGGGATAGTACAAGGTCTTTGTCACGTGAGTGACCCCATACTTGAACAAATAACACTTTGTTTCCTTAGCGGTGAAGCGCTTGTTAACTCCACTCCTTTCAGTCCAAGGAGCATTTACTTTCAGCAAATTCAAGGGAGGTTTCATCTTGATCTTAGGAGGTTTTTTTGGAAGAGACCTACAACTCTTCGGTACATCCCTGAAGAAATCTAGAACTTTAAAGGGAGTAGGAGCAAGTACCTTATAAAGTTCTTCAAATAGCGGGACAAGTTTCATGTTAGGGTGATAATCCACACATGAAATCTTTCCCAACTCAGCTGGATTCTCTTCAACCTCGGCCGATCTCTCTTCTATCTCGGCCGATATCTCTTCAACCTCAGCTGAAGTTTCAGTAGTTGGATCGAGATCTTCCTCTTCTTCCTCTTCTTCAAGAGCTTCAAGAGAAATTTCCGGTTCGATTGGAGGAATGCTTGAAACTCGTAGTACTTTCTTATGCTCCTCTTTCGGCTTAGCATAGGATAGGGTGCTTTCCTTGAGCTCCTCCAACTTCTTCATCATCTTCTCCCATTTTGATTCAAGCGAATCTTCAAGAGGTTGCTCATAAATCTTTCTAGGGACATTCAACTCATCCCATATCGCAAGCTCCTTCTTAATGGCCTCTTCTCTTTCCCTTTCATTGTCAAACCAATAGGATGAATATTTCTCTTCCAAGTATTCATAATGGTCCGCCCTAGCACTTTGTCTTACTATCCAGGCTGGATCAAATGTAGCCGTCAGAAATCCTGAAAACTACAAAACTCATAGAAAGAGTAGTCAAATGCAACAAGGGCAATAGCCCCAAAAGACAACCGAAACCGGCTCGGTCTAGACAAAGTCCCCGGCAACGGCGCCAAAAACTTATTCGCTCCAAACGGTGTGTGCAAGCTTTAAATTTATAACACAAAAAGTATGCTTAAAAAAAGGATGTGAACCCGCGTGTACGGATCAATTGTAATAAAAAGCAAGAATTCCAGGGGTCGATCACAGGGACTTAGGTGAAACTAAGCAAGAATAGGTTGTCAATGTAACTAATAACCACAAAAGCAATTAAAGTAATCAAAGATGATAATAAGGTCAAATAAGGGGAAATGCGGATTCTAGGGATTAAAGCATCTAGTTGTGGTTCCGACTCAAGATCTCAAAAGATAATGCGGACAAAGCTGAGGTTTTGCAAAGGGAGGTGTTTCTAAGGTGGGAATAGATTACCGGGTAAGTCTCACTACTCACTATCCCAAACCAAAGCTCCTATTACCGGATAAGTCTCAAGGTACTAAGGAAAGGAACTATAATCTCAAACCAACACACCACCTAAGGGAATAGAATCAACCTTTACCGGGTAAGTCTCAAGCTAACTCACAAAGACGGGATGAAGGCACACTCAAACCCCAATAAAGGATAAACCTTTATTACCTACACTTATGATCATGGGTAAACAAACAAAGAAATCACCGGGTAAGTCTCATCCTAGGCTTGCATTGAACCAGGAAAGATGTAATAAGAACAGGATTTTGGAAAACCAGAAAACTTAACTCTCGGTTTCGGATCAGAAAAGGTCACCTCGTTCGGTCAAGTTCCACCCCGGCCGAGATGTTCATCGACTGAGCGAGGTACTCTAGGGTTAAGGTTAAAGACTCAAGCTTTCAGGGTCCTACTGGGATTAAGATCATTCTATCATCGTCTTTCCCACAACTTTCAGCCAATCACCTTAGAATCGCACAAAAAATTTAGCCACTCATCATCATCATGAAAACAATAATCGAATAAAAGGGAAAGGAATGAATATTCGAATAAGTAAACCTTAAGAAAAAGGCCTCAATAACTGAATTAAATAAACAACAAATCAGCGTTCATCAGATCACAAATCGAACAAGACAATAAACCAAAGGGAATCTAAGAAAGTCTTACAAACTCCCTCAAAAGCTAACTCCAAACTATCAATCCTTCCTTGATTGATCTTCAAACCTTCAAGCTTCCAGAAAATCTCCTAACTACTGCGTGTGGAATATGGTGTAGAGAAAAATAAAGATCCGATGATGGCTGAATTGTGGAAAATTCAACCCTTTATATAGGAGAATTATCTTCCAAAGATAATAATATCTTAAAAAAATAATTTCCTATAAAATATATCCATATCTCTAAAATAGATCTCCCAAATATAAGATCTTCCTTCCAAAAATCCAGTCCAAAAATATAAGATATCTCTTTCCAAAAATAAAAGATCTCAGCCAAAAGATATGATCTCGCCGGCGCCAGGGAGTTCGCCTCGGTCGAGACGCTCCTCAAGATCACCTCGGTCGAGGTGACACTATAGCTGACCGAGGTGAATCTCAGCTAAAAGTAAAATCTCTCAAATCTGGTCCAAAGTAAATCTTCTTCATTAATTACTTGCTTCCTGAGTTCTCCTTTAAGCTCCAGAATGTAGCTCCTATGACTTCTTAGCTCCATTTTAATTCAAAACGTGTCATTTTTCCTACGATTACAACGAAACTTGGTGTAGACCCCGATTCCCGTAAAGGTAGATGAAATGACAATATAATCACATAATATACATCCGTACATGCAAATTATTGAAGATAAAACGTCTAAACAAGTCCCAAAATATATACTATAACACATGCTATCAAGAAGTTTGAAATTTAGATTGATGAATAAGATGTACAACTTCTCTATTGAAATATTTGGCGGTTTCTTTGGTTTCCCGAATGCTAGTGTTGGAACTTTCTCAAGGCAAGTTAAGGCTAAAGACCTTTGGGAGAGTATTTCATTAGTGGAGGGAGGAGAGGATGTGTCGGTTGCGGGTGTTTCCATGGACAAAAAGATATACAATTTGTCGTTCAAAACTGCTCATAGTGTGATAAGCGAGATGCTCTTTGCACGTTCCGAAAGCCCACAAAAATTGAAGGACGGGGAATTGTTCTTGATTTGGTGCAAGATCATCGGCACTAGGCCGGACACCGCCACCCTTTTGGTGGATAGTTTGAAGAAGTTCGGAAATAAGTCCAAAGGGGACATTTTTGTCGGAGGCCTAGTGACCAACATCGCTTGAGCTTTAGACTTGGACTTATCGGCTTGCAACGTAGTCGCCTCGGCCCGCCCTCTTGGTCTCTAGAAGTTTATTTCCCGTGGTATTGTCATACAACGAGGATGGGGAGTACAGTTTGTTGCTATGTCTTGGGAGACTGGGAAATAGAGAGGGATCGCTTGGAAAAGCGAATTCCCCATCCAGGATCAATACAATTGGAAGATGGTGTTTGAGGAGATGTCTGATGAGGATGAAGAGGAGGTCGACATGGGACTTGGTGTAATGCTAGTGTTCAAGACGTTGAGGCCATGGACACCGGGACCGATGTTGCGGGTCCTGGTGTTGATGATGATGATGATGACGAGGAGACGGAGGAAGACCTACTAGTTGAGGGTGGAACTAACATGGATCTTGGACGGTAGGATGGGCCCATGATGAAATCAAGACACTCGGTCTCTCATGCCTTGGTGCGAGACCCGACGCCGATCGGAGTATTTTGAGTTCTCTACCCAGATGACGCATATGAGCTCTAGGTTTGAGGGCCTTCCGGGTGAGATTTCGGGGATTAACCAACACTTGAGCCACATGGATGAGCGTCTACATCGCTTTAATGACGACAATCTATCCACGGCGGGATGTTGGCTGACCTTTACCGCTAGACATTTTGACCCGACTTTCACACAGTTCCCGACACCACCACCAAATGAGTGAGCCGACATGCCGAACTGCCATATTTTTACATTGTGAGTATCTTTTTTTCACTCTTCTATTTATTTCTTCCAATTGGGGAAAATGTGAGTTTTAAGTATGGGGTGGGGTATTTGCAATATTTTGCATATTTCTTTTCATTTCATTGCAATTTAGGATAGTTTCACATTTCTTGTCACACACTTCTTTTCGTTTTTGCATGGTATATATCTATATCAAAAATCCAAAAAAATGGAAATATTTAAAAAAAAATTGTGCTTCTAGGATTGATATGACCCTATGATGATTTTTGTGTGTGAATTGACTTTGGATGACCTTTGTGTGTTTGAATTGATATGTGGACTTGAATACTTTACTTGAATCCGTACATGAATTGTGATGTTGATTATTTTCTAGATTGGATTGAGAATAGATGGTCAAAACCGCATGATAGGTTCTCACACATCATCTAGGAATAATTAAGACATTCGATTCTTTCTTCTTCTCATCTTGTCCATGATTGTTTGAGCACCTCATTTAAATGAAAAATGTGTATATTGCCTCTTTTGACCCATATGGGAATTAGGAGCATGTGAGTGTGAGTGAGTGTGTAAAGAACAAGTGTGGGGTGATGTTGGTGATGAAGGAGTTGATGTAGTTGAAGTTGATGAAATGTGTGTGAAAAGTGGAGTAAAAAAATAGGTTTGGGGAGCTTTGGTCATAAAAATGAGTAACTCGGTACCATTCACATAGCCGGGTGTTTGTATCTTGTCAAAGTCGGATTGACCGATAGTCCTTAGGAGTCTTGATATGTGCATCCGGTGTGAGGCACCTCGGTAAAATTCCCGATGATCGTTAATCACCACGGTTTCGGATTTTGCGCACCAATGCCATTTCCCAAGTAAAATTAATAAAAAATAATATAAAGGAGGAAACTTACCCTTGATTGGTGGATGTTGAGTAAAGTGATGTTGTGGAGTTCGTTCCTTTTCTCAGATTAGCACCAAATGACCTATAAGAATTCCCACCATTGATACATTTTTTGGCCTCTTCTTGTTTAAGTTCTTAAGACCGTTATGTGCATGTGGTTTGACTTAGTGGTCTAGACTTGATTTCCTCATGAGTGATCTTGAAAATTTTGTCTTGCTTTGTGTGTGTGGATTCTGAGTAAAGTGTGATTATCTTTCCGTGCTTTGATTCTCTTTGACACACAATTGTTCTATCCTTTGCCATGAAGCGTCAATATGAGAGTGACCTATGATTAGAAGAACATTTGCCAAAAATATTGTCTTTGTTTTCCACTTTCATAATTCATGTCATCTTGTAGCTTAGATTTGGACCTTTCTTGGGGACAAGCAAGAGGCAAGTATGGAGTATTTTAATTACATGACTTATGACGTTAGGTTAGGCTTGCATATAGGTAGATTTTCCCTTTTATTTTGCATCCATAGGCATTAGTTTGTAGCATTTATGTATCATCGAGTCAAATTGTTAGAAAAGATGTCTACACGAGCTTTTGTTGCTTTTTCAGGCATTTCGGCGATCTTTTGGACGTTATCGGCACATTTGAGGATCAAGCCTCGTGGCGGTTCGTACTCGGGACCCGAAGGAAGCAAGCTTTGGAGCAAAGAAGAAGTCATGTGTGATCTCAGGTTGGTGTAGGATTGATCTCCGCCGAGGTTCCTGAATCTTGAACAACCTCAGGTTTTCATCGAGTGAACGCTCACGTGATGACTCAAAAATCTCGGTCCTGACAACTGAGCAATCTCGCCCGAGATTTACCAAATGACCGAGATTTCCCTCTTGCGTATATTTTCAGCACTTCTCACAAAAATCAAAACGACCCTTGCTTTCCTGCGGTGGAGTGTGATGTTGTGTGTGGCAGGCTGACCCTTGGTACCTCTCCTCAGACCTGGTTGAAGCTCCATTCTCTCTCTTGGAAGAGATCACTCTCCTTAGAACATGGTGTGTGAGATTTGAGAGTATATTGTGTGAAAAACTTGAAGGTATTTGTAAGATCCGATTCTAAACAAGTATTGGAGTATTGTAAGACTATGTTATTGAACAACTTCTAGCCAAGATTTTTCTCTCTTTCTTTGTCAATTTAACTATGGTTTGTTTGTTCAAGATGTGTATGAATGTTGATCTCAAAAAGAATGGTGTAGGATATATATTTGTGATTCTATGGTGATAGATAAATGGTTATTGCTTAAATGATGATAGAATAAACTTGCATGTTTAGCTTAGGGCCTCCAGCTGCTCAAATCCTAGCTCTTAGGAATCTCGGCTTGTTTTTCATGAATCTCAGCCGAGATCGATATGATCCACCCAAGGTTTTCCTTTGTTGTTCCGTATTTGATGAATATTTATGTTAGGATGTTTGATTGCATAAATCCTGGTGTTTATTGAGCTGAATCTAGCTAGGACTTGACCCAAGTTAGCAAACTAAGTGGGGAAAGATACTTACCCGGTGATTTTCTCAATTAGGTATAGAAGATGATAAATTCTAGGTAGTAGAGGTGTGAAAACCTTTATTGGATTCTGTGTGCTAGGTTTCCTCCACAAGTCGAGCCTTATCCGAGACTTACCCGGTAAGGATTGGTTCGAACCGTAGGTAGTGAATCGGTTTGTGCTGAATTTCCGACCTCAGTTTCTTGAGACTTACCCGGTAATAGGAAGTTTGGTACGGGATAGTGGAAGATGAGACCTCTCCCGTAATTGTTCTCATAGAAGAAACACTCATTCCTCTAGAAACCCGCAACTTGTCCTCACATTATTTGAATCTTGAATCCAATGCCATAATCGAGATCTTGAACTCTAGAATTCGTTTTTCTCATATTATTCTCATATATTTCTTTGAGTTGTTTGTTTCATTTGATACTTTGAAAATTCCGATATTTGATAGATCACAACCAAAACCTAACAAAACATTATGATTTTTACCTTTTTCTTCCTCTCTCTTTTCTTAGTTTAGGTTTGTACAATTTCAATCACTTGTAAGATTCAATTCACCTTAGTCTT
Organism: Fagopyrum homotropicum; assembly: GCA_033239125.1. NCBI lineage: Eukaryota > Viridiplantae > Streptophyta > Magnoliopsida > Caryophyllales > Polygonaceae > Fagopyrum > Fagopyrum homotropicum. Next base: position 33,682,459 of record BSWB01000003.1, read on the forward strand.
TGCGTTCAACATTGAAATTCTTGTCTTGCTACAAAACGCCTCATACATTGTTGGTTCGCTAGGTAGATCTAGGAGATTATTACAAGTATAAATTAAGACTTTTGTGTGAAACACTCTAGAAAGCGAACAAGTTTCGTGTTCAAAAATTAGCGAACAAAAGAGAAGAAACAAGAACATGTGATCGGCCTTGAACCAGTTGATTGGTCAAAGACTCGAAATTTTAATTGAAATAATTAAAAAAAATAAGAAAACAGAAGAGAAAACGAAGTCAAAATGAAGTGAAAATAGCGAAAATGCTCAGTATGGCCGATCGGCCTTAAGGGAGTATAACACCTTATTTATAGGGAGATAAGTAGACATACTTGAATAATACTCGAATGCTTTATTAAGAACTCGAAAACGAGCTTGTCGAACAACTAGAGGGGGTCGGCCGATCGACCTTACTACAATACTGGGCGGTGGGAATTCTTAAATTGCTAGGAAAGAAGATAATAAAGGTTGGATGATAACACCTTATTTATAGGGAGATAAACTAACATATCTCCCTAATATTTATTTTCTAAAGATAAGTTATATCTAATGTATCAAATCTATCTTAGCTAAAGGCATAATTGTCTGTAATGAATAACTGCAAACTAAAAACATTCAAGTTGACATAGTGAAGTTCTGCCCAAAATAAAAGAGAATAAAGGAGAATGATAAAACTTCAAAGCGGGCTCGTCGCAAAGGATGGGCCGATCGGCCTCCATGGGCCTGGCTGATTGGCCTAATCCCAATCTTGGTCTTTAACACTTGCTCTTTGATTGTGGTCATGTGTAGATCACGTGCAAGTAAAATATCTAGAAGGCCGATCAATTTTCATATCCGTCAAGAGATCCTTAGCGTGTATTAGATCATTTTGTTGCAAATGTAGCATTTGTACTCCACAAATGTCTGGAATGCTTGTAGTTATATAAACTAACTATTAGATCTTCAAAACACTAATATCAAGGAAATAAACCGATAAGCTATGCTAAGAAGCCCGAAAGAGTAAAAAGAATGAAATAGACGAAAAATGAAAAAAGACGCTAGTTTATTTGTTATCAATGAGGCAACAAAAATTGCTATAATTCACGCTTTGATTACTAACATGCAATATGCTAAACAACCATGCAAATTAAGTAGCTCGTCAACCTCAAACGTTAGATGATGGGATGGATCCTTAATAAATTCCTTAGTGTTATCAAACCTTGGTGCACGTGACTTTGAGCCCGAACCCACCATTGTTAGGATAATTAAGAATGAACAAGGGTCAACTAAGAGTCCACATCGACGCTTGAGGACCTTTGAGAACTTCATGGATACAATGAAGTATCATGATGCGTCTCCCGATGCCTTGGATGAGAGCTTCTCATTCTGTTTCAGAGATAAAGTTGCTATTTGGCTGCAAAACTTGCTAGAAGGTTCTATTAACACTTGGGCTCAATTGAGCTCTTCATTCCAAGGTAAGTACTACCCCTACAAAACTGTTGAGGTTAAAGATATGATCTCCCATTTTGATGTGGAGGATGAAGAGAATATTATTATGCATGAGAAAGGTACATTGAATTACTAACTTCTTATCCTCATCATGGCCGATTATCCACAAAATTAGCGATTAAAGCTTGTATAGGGGATCAACCAATTTTTTTCTTCTTAATATATAGAATTTCATGAAATTCTATGTCAACCAACCAAATGACTTCATAGTCTTGTTATTATAGATGGATTATCAATCAACATACAAAAAACTTATCCAAATGACAGAATTTAAGTAGACAAGTTATCTCTTATTCCAAGGATAACAATATAATCTATTATCAACGTCAACTTTTAGGCAAGGTCCTGTCTCCTTTACAAACCAATTGCATAGCCCCATAGCTCCACAATGACCCCAGTCTCTATGTTCAACGTAGATGTCAAACCAGTGAAGTGTGTTGCTGAAGACAAATCCACAATAATAGTCGGCGACTAGAAAGAAGTTTGGGGTGAACTTAAACTCATATATTTGGTTGTAAGGAATTTGGTGTATCCCAAAATCACGATTCTTGTCCTTGCAATGAACCTGCAAATTCGATTTGAATTCCAAATTATTTGTTATTGTGACATGTACACTTGCAAATGAGGAAGTCACATGGAGCATCATAACGAGTGCCATAATCAAGGTAGTTCGTAACTTCTTGTGAGATGAAGACAACATTTTGTAATGTGATAGTAAACAATACAAAATTTGTTAGGTGTAGATGAGATCATAATGGAGCAATTAAATATAAAACCCTATTTTCTATTAAATCTCAAACTAGTGGTTTAAGATGCATCCAAATTTTTCTTTATTTTGACTCATTTAATTCTAAGCATTGAAAACGTGCAAAGAAGTTGGATATACTCCGCTATGCGTGATAAATTACTTTGTTATTCTAAAATGGAATAATCATATTTAGAAAAAAAAAAAAAAAAAAAGTTTGTTTGCATGCATGAGTTTTTAAATCATCCAATTGTTTGACTATTTATTTTTATAAAAAATAGGAAAAACGGTTTTATAGGTGCATTTGCCAAATACAAATATATTAACTTTGACAAATAATGCAAAAAAATAACCATACAAATTGGAACATAGTAAATACTTCTAAATAAGAAAACAATAAATTAAAAATATAAAATACTTTTTAGAGGAAATGGTACAAGTAAGCCTTGTTGTTTATTAGTACAATAAAATGGACCACACTTTTTAATATTAATAATTTGTTTAATTATATTAATTGCAATATTTGTTTCATATCTAATTCAATTTTTATTATGTTTTCTCATTTAATATATATATATATATATATATATATATATATATATATATATATATATAGTAAATGGAAAGCAATTCAAGGCACTAGATGAAAATACTAGTGGCCCGAAAGTCATCTAAGAAAAAGACGCCGAATGTGATGGGACATCAAGGTCTAGTCCTGAAGGGCATCAGTTTGGATGAGCTCTTCGATCACTTGAGGAATAACAACATTAAAAGCAAGGTGTAACTGGCCTAGAACAGCAAGAGAATCAATCACAATGTTGATGTCGTTATAAATATGCTTGATCCAGACTTCCTCAAAGAAATGCACATGAAACATAATATCATCAATAAGTATTTCTCCTTATTGTGATCGTTTGCAGATACTCATGAATTAATTGATCACATTAAGGTTATCTCGCTCATATTCAATTTTTCGTAAGCCAAGCTCTTTTAACTTTAGAAGCTCGTTTAATAGGGCATGCGATTCTGTTTTGAAAATATGTAATTTTGGAACTTTTTCATAATTTAGAGAAATGAACTTAGAATTGCGGTCTCGTATGATAAAACAAAAGGAGATTGAACCACTAGAAGTTACATACCCATCAATTTGAGTTTCACAAAGTCGTTATTTGGTGGTTCCCATTTTTTGTTTTTCTTTTTTCGCCTAATGTGGCGTATTTTCTTAGCTTGGAAATCATTATCTTCTTCTTTTTTGGATTCTATCGGTATTATGATGAGGAATATAATAAATTCCTTAATGTTATTCTTCCTTATGAAATCATCTATATTGAAAATTATCAGGTTTTTGAAGTACCGCATACTCCACCAAGCCAAAAATACAATTCTTAGTTCTTCCTACTCGAGATTGTGTCTTAGGTGGTTTAACGTGTCACTTGGTCGGTATGGGTTCCAATTGATTGCAATAATAATGTTACTCGAGGTTGGTAATATATTTATAATTGTTTGTTTTGTTACAGGACATTCAATTAACAAATATCCAAGGTCTTCTAAGTTATGGTTGCAAAATATACATTACATCGGAAGTGCTATGTTTTGGTTTCTTAGACTCTCCTTTGTTTGTTAGCCTTTTTTTATTATTTTTCTTATAAAATTCTTGATTTTTGGGGGCATGTCTATCTTCCATATCCATGAACAATCATAGTTTCTCATTCTTTTTTCTTCATTGAGCAGATCTACAACTGACTTCTTAGAGAATCGCTCATATTTGTATGGAGTCCAATAGAGTATGTATGTACAGTTATTGGTCGGGAATTGAATTGTTTCAAATTTGGATATCATTGAGTTCGGGATGCACCCTCCAATGATTTTCTTATTTTTTAAATGTCCCATGTTTTATTTTAGAAGATTAGCCCACATTAAGATCGGTACTAATGTTTGTCTGAAGGTCTATCTTATCGATAATAGGTTCCTACATTATCCCTCTGTCTATCAAAAATTTATTAAATTGCCCATTCCCCAATTACCATCGTAGCCATTTTCTAAAATGTTTTATGAGGCTTAAAAGTTGTTGTCATTTTTATGAATTATTACCTTTTGGGATGTATTCCAAAATATTTTTGTTCTTTATATATTTTTTTGATACAACTCTTACTCACACATTGTCCGGTTCTTCTAGTATCTTCCATAGAAGTTTGTATTGTAAGGCAAAATTTGTGTCTCTTGATTTTCTGATTCCGTAGCCCCCTTTTTCTTTTGGTTTATATATTTCGACCCACCCTACGCAAGATGTATTTTCCGGTCCTTTATTCCATTATAATTGTTTGTTTACCCTATATAATAGCTATGTATGTGTGTTGGGAGGAGAAATTATTGCATGATAAAACTAGGTTATGCGCTAAAGTTTGATTTTATCAAAATTAATGTTTCCTATGGGGATAGCGAGTTACTTACCATTTTGATAGTTGAAGTTTTGATTTTATCACCACCTCCCCAAAAGTATTTTGTTGACTTTCCCATTAATAATCGGGTTTCCTAAATATTCTTCAAGTGCCACCGAGGATGGAATACCCATTATATTTTTAACTAGCTTTCACATATTGTTTGTTGCATTTTTTTACTTGAAATGTCGCTTTCTTGTAGTTGACCTTTTGGACTAATGTCGTGAAATTGGTAGGAGTAGTTGGTGAAGATTTTAATAATATTGGTGAATGTCAAGAACGGGATGGTTAATCCATTTCTTGATATAGGGAATCCAATACACCCATCGTCACATTACTATATTTTTGTAGGTTCCTCGTGAGAGCATATGGCACTAGATCGAGCAACAGAGAGGATACGGGGTACCTTTGTCTCAGTCTTCCCTCTAGGAGGAAGATTTATGTTGGTATGTATTAACCAATATGGAGAAGGAGACCGTCGATATGCATTCCTTGATCTATCCAATGAATTTTTTATTGAATTCGAGCCTTTGGAGTACACGAATTATATAATTCCACTCTATTCAATCATATGATTTTTCCATATCCAATTTAATTGCTGCAAATCCTTCCTTTCCGTTTTAGTCTAAAAGAGTGGAATATTTCATGTGCAATTAAAATGTTGACTTGGATCGCTCTTTAATGCACCTTGTAAGGAGGTATTACTTTATTCATTACACTAGTTATCCTCTCAACTAATATCTTTTAGATTATTTTATAGATTGTGGCACACAGGCTAATTGGTCGATAATGGTTCGTTGTTGTTGAGTTATATATTTTCGAGAGTAGTGTTATAAATGCTTGGTTGATCCGTTTTAGCATTTTTCTGATTCTGAAATAGTTTTTTATTGCTCGGGTTATAGTTGAACCAACAATATGTCAATACTTTTCGTAGGCATCTTGTCAAGTCTAGGTGACTTATCACTACCAATATTATACACTGCTTGATTTATTTCACTATTAAGATTGGCCTAGTTACAATCTCTTTATCATTTTCAGTCATCTCATGTGTGCTTTGTGCTAGTTGTAAGTCCAAATCAAATCCACTAAGAGTTCTTTCTTTGAATCTTGTAATAAAGTCAATATGTAATTCTTCCTTAATTATACTAGGATAATTAGTGTTACCCCAACATCCATATTTATCCCTTTATTCTTATTTCCGCTTTCTTCCGCATGCTAGTCTATGGTGGTATTTTGTATTTTGGTTTGCTAGTTTTATATAGGTCGTTTTCACATGTTGTCTCCAAAATCGCTTCTGGAAATTGATCAACTCAATTAATTTTTATAATAATTGGGTTTCTCTTGTTTTTAGTCTACAATTAAAGCCTTGGATAATATTCATCTGAATCCTCTCCAAATATTGATCCACATTTTTAACTTGTCTAAATATAATTATAAAAGTTGCTCTATTCGAAATCTTAGTCTTTACTTTCAATAGATTTGTTTTCATTGCTAAGTTAAACATGTGGTTCCTTAGAAATTGTGTAACAACCCGTTTTCCGTTCCCGAGAAATGCCCTTGCGCTTCGTAGTGGGACATGTCGGAGCGGAGATGGATGCCTAGGATTAGCCTTCGCCCTTGCGGAGAGCTAGCGGGTCGAGTGTATGTGCCGCCGCCCCCACGGATAGGGTTAGACGTAGGTGCGTTGTGTCACCGCCCCGCAGTTAGGTTTAGCCGTGGGTGTGGCCATCTGACAGACGGGATGATAATCCAGCTTGTTTTCTGAACTTTCACTCCTTCCGCCTTTCATTACACCTTGCTTTTATGCCTGACCCCTAGGTGTTGCAGCTACTTTGGCCCCTTGTGACAGCCTTTGTTCCCCTCTCTCACTTTTCTTCTTATCTCTCCTCTTTTCCTCCATTCTCTTCTTTTCCTCTGCGTTTCTTCTTTAGCTCCCTCCTTGAATTGCCTTGCCTTCTATAGTGTGAAGATAGTAAGCTTTGGGTTGTTGCAAGTCTCGACAGTAAGTTCTCCTCTTTTCTCCTTCTCTTCATCTTCTTGAGTGACCCTTAGGGTTGAACTCACTCTCAACGTTTTCTTTGGTGTGGGTTCACGATGATAGCCTTGTTCCTGAGGTGAACAGCTTTGTGGTGGTGGTGTGTACGGATCTGGACAGCCAAGAAGTGTTGTGAGTAGGGTTCTTCCTTCCTTCTCCTTCCTTATTTCTTCCCTTTTCCCTTTTAAATTCTAGGTTAAGACTCACTCTTGTATGATTATGCTTGTGGGTGTGGCTTGCTAAGAAGATCAAGTTGAGGAGCAGAAGATCGGTGGAAGCAAGCCTTGACGGAGAAATCAAGTTGGAACAATCGAAGATCATGAAGACCTTCGAGAATTGCCTCTGTTGTTCGCCCGCCACCGCGCTGATTCCCAGTCGTGGTTGCGCCTTCCTGTCCCCGTGCCTACACCAGCCGCGGTCCTGCCTCTCTGCCGTTGCGGTCTTCTTTCCCCGCGGTCGCGTTTCTTGTCTATTAAGTGTCCAAATTCTTCGTTTTGGACCTTTTTCCTATCCTAGTATGTTCTAGCGTTAGTATCATGATTAGGATGGCTTAGTTGAACATAGTGTGAATGTCATTTAGTGGCTTTAACTTTAGGGAGCATGTGGTTGTTGGATTAGGGTTTGCATATAGTTGTTTGACCTTCTGTAAGGATCCTCTTAGTTGTATTTGAGCATGGTTGTTGAGTTTGAACTTGTAGGACAGTGGGCTAGTGTGGTATCCTAACATGCCTTTGTTGAGCTTATAGGATCATGGGGACTAGGAGTGTTGTCCTAGCTTGTGGTTTTGTAGGATCTTGTCATGATCGTTAGAATTAGAAGTCTTAGGGCTTCTAGCTTACGAGAGCGATGTTGATTACGTGTCTTGTTGTAATCAGACGTTGAGTATCTTCCTACGGGAAGTGAGAGCAGTATTGTCGGTTTAAGCTTTGAGACGAGGTAAGTCCCCGGACTTACATAGCTAACTTTGATGTATTAGTATGATGCGTGATGGTGGTGTGTGTTTATAATTATTGTTATAACGATTAACCGGATTAGGAAGACCATGTTTATATTACTTGGCCCAAGTGTATGATAACCAGACGGTGACCGCTTGTCCAATTAAAAATGGGGAAACTGGGAGGCGCTCTGCGACCAGTCCAACAGGTGATGCTGATTCACATCAAGTACAAACCTATTTGGTGAAAAGGGACAGGGGCGAGATCATTGTGATTCTTGTGTCACACCGTAAATTCAATTAGTAAAGGGATAACGTAAATGAAAGATAATAACCACCTTGTGTGCTACCATACTATGTGTTTACATTCCATTATATGTGTATGTGCCTTTACCATCTTATTAATGCTTAGAATGTTAGCTAACGGTTTTATACCGCCTTTGTAGATACCTTATAGGTTAAGGATGCCGCCAAGTGACTTGGAGGAGTGGACAGCCGGGGGTTCCCATACATTATAGGACGGGGATTGGGGTTTTATGTTATGTTTCCGTTGTCTTATGTACTTTAGTTGTTATGATCGTATGTTGTTTTTGAGGACTCGGCTGAGTTTCCACTTTGTATCGTATTTCAGTTATGTCACATTGCATTCAAACTATTTTGGTTTTTCCCTTTTATTTGTGCCTTGTTGAAAAGACTCAGTATAATTTGTAAGAGCCTTAGGTTTTCAAGGGAACTGCCCCCGCGGTTTCGTTCACCGCAGGTGTGGTGCCGCCCCCGCGGTTTTGGTGACCTGCCCCTGCGGTTTGCAGGATGGGCGCCGTCTTCCTTGACCTTCTTCTTTTCCCGTTTATTCCCCTATAAATCTTGACTCTCTCTCCTATGGAAGGGGTTTTTTTACAATCTTCATCTTCTCCCACGATCCTTATTTCTTTCTTCCTTATCTTTCTTTAATTTCTTCCTTGGGGATCTTATTTGATCTTCCTTCATGTGTTGAGCTTTCGTGTATATTTGAGGATGCTTCTGATGATGAGGTTGTTGTTGTGTGTTGTGGCTTGAGGAGCCAGGCTTGTGAGAGTCGTTCTGAGTGATTGTGGTAAGTTCCTTCCTCTCTTCTTCCTTCTTTCCTTCCTTTCTTCTTCTTTAGTTAGGAATTCTCACAAGCTATGCTTGTGTATGATCTTCCTGGACCTTTTTTGATGCATGTATATATATGTGTATGTTAATGTCTGCCTTTGGGGCAATGAAGAATTGAAGAGGACCGAGAGTAGGATCGAAGAGAAGCAGAGAGTCTCCCTCTGCACAATTAGCCGCCCTTGCGCCTTGACAGAGCCGCCCCTGCGGCTGAGCTTGTGTCACCGCTCCTGCGGCTGAGTGTCTCCGCTCCTGCGGTTAAGTGTCACCGCCCCTGCGGTGTCGCCGCTCCTGCGTCTTCTTTCTTCCGCAGGTGAGTGTCCAAGACATACCAAGACTTGGTATGTGTCTTTCCTTTTCCTTTTGGCTTAGCTTGAGAGTGTAGCTAGGCTAGTGTTGTGCATGATGGGTTGTTGATGCATATGTTGAGGTAATGCCTTAAGTATTTGGTGAGTATGTTGAGATATCGAGGTTATAGATACGAGTTACGGTTTGGATATGTTTATGGGGTGTAGGAGGCTGATCTCCTAACCTTGGCGGTGTTTGATTGCGTGTGCCTTGCTGATGCAGGCGCTGATCGTTTCCTCGAGGGGAAACTGTGATGTGGTGCAGGGTTACGTTAGTATCAGGTAAGTCCGTAGGACTTACTTAGTGAGTAGTTGTGGATTTGAGTGATTGTCATAGTGGTGCATGTGCATACGATTGTTGCATTTATAACCTAAATCGGACTAGGACGACCACATATGTATATTAAAAGGCCCAAGTGTATTATAACAGGTCGTGACCACCTGTCAAAGCTCGCCGAGAGTGGAGAAGGTGCTCTGAAACCGGTACTCCAGGGGGGAGGTAGATCCCTATGCAAAACCTGTGTGAAAGGGGACAGAGGCGAGGTTCTAAGGTTCCTCGTGCGACAAAAGAAGTTGAATTAGTAATGGAATAACGCAATTGAAGATAATAAATGGTTGTGTGTGTGGCATTGCATATTGTGATGTGTTGATGTGCTTGTATGTGCTATTACTTTTATTCTTATTCATAGACTGTAGAGTGAGTCAGATGGGTGATCAGCCGAGGGCTTCCGTACACTAGGTTGTGCGAGGGTTTTGCGATGTTTTTGTACATCTTTGTATATGGTGTTGCCGTTTTGTACTCGGCTGTGTTTTATACACCTTTGACGTATAAATATTTCTACAGTTTTATGTATTTGGTTTTATATCTTTTTGTGCCTTATTGTAAGACATAGTGAATTTGTAGCCAGACTAGAATCAGGATCCACGGTGAGATCCTAGCCCAGTAGCGCCCCGAGTCCTGCGGATTTGGGGTGTTAAAAAATTGTTATCAGGCTAAGGGTCGGGACCCATTTGAGGTCTCTGCCTATAGCATCCCGAGTCCTGCAGATTCGGGGTGTTACAAATTGGACCCGTCACGTTTGTTTAACTAGTTTTTCAAAATCCTTTCTTTTTTCACATTATTTCAAACCTAAAAGATTGTCATTTCATTCCGCCATTATTGTTTATATCAATGGTCGATCAGGCATGATCCAAGTTTGTGAAAGCGTGGTTTCTTGTTATTGGGGTTGGATATTGATCAATAATCTGATGGTTTGCTATAGATCTAACTTTTTGAAAGTATTATCCGGACTCTTTATTTGTTCTCTATGTGAACTCGATACCTTGGGTTGGGAGGTCATGGAGAAGACATATGTCCTTAAAACTGATTAATATATTGAAAATTTAGGCATCGGAGGGGTGCCCATAGTTATTCACTTTAATTTTGAATTTCGTGGAGGTCACCCACTAATAGACAAGGGAGACTCATGGATTGAATAAAAATTTGTCAAGGTTTCCTAAAATTTCGCCTTTTCATTTTTCTCTGGGCAAAGGATATGCAAAATTAATACCATAAAAACATTATTATTAAGGTTATGGTGTGTCATGGCTAAAAACCGTTTCCCTTTTTATAAAAGTTCTATAGATTCGTTGGCCATCAGATATGCTTTCTATACCAAGCATAATCCTCCTAAAAGGTCATTTGTTGGAATGAATCATATGTTATGAAATCCTATTTTTTGTCACATAGGTTCATCAAAACCACAATGGTCTTAGTTTTGGTCAGTGTTATAGCTTTATAGAAATAATTTGGTTTACTAGGCTTTTTTTAATTTTGTGTTTAGTAAATGTACCCCTTGAGAGAAGAGTGTGTAGAGTTAGAGAATAAATACAAAACGTTGGGGTATATTTACTTAATTGAAACATTAAAAAGCATAGTTACTACTCTAGTTTCTCAAAAAAGTCTAGTTACTAAGATTGCCCTAGCTTCTATTTGTTAAACTTTACAAGTTGTTTCAATATTCGTCCAAAATTGTTTCTTCCTTATCCCTCTCACATTCCATATAAATATCTTCATGGAAAACTATTAAGTATTTTCGGTGGATAAAGTTCCATTTTTCTACCCATAGAGTTCTCAATTAGCATTAGAGTCATCTAATTCCCATTATTTTCAAACATTTACACCCTTTAATCTTCAAAATTAGTTGGTCATTTTTCATATCCGTACCAAGTAATTTTAGAGTGATTCAAATTGTGTTTATGACGTGGTTCATTCAATTTGGTTTTCATCCTTCTAACAAATGTTGAAAGGTTCAACTCCCTTCCTTTGCAACCCATAAGAGTGATTTGTTGTCCAATAATAGGCTTGAATCGATGACGACGGGTCGTTTATACTACAAGAAACCAATCTTACATAGAGATCATTTCTAGGCCGAGTATGAGTTGGTCAATATGCTTAGTTGGTTCAATTCAATACCAACACTGTCAACTTGTCCCAACAAAGGGACGCGAGTTTCTAGGCAAATTTGTTCATATAGCCGAAAAAAGCTTAGGTTTTATTACACGAAAGTTAAACTTGTTATATATATGAACCAGATAGAGGAAGGGAAAAAAACTCATGTGAGAGGAAATTGTCGTGATCCGAGATACAACAATTAAGCTTTTCATCACAAATTTGTAATGTCTTAATAAAAGCGATATCCCATGTTGCATTTGGAACAAGAAAATACAATGTACTACTTTCAAAAGTCTTTATAAAGCAAATTTAGCGGAAAGATGACCGAAAATGTTTAGCAAGCTGTCAATTGAAAATCTTGTGTGTTTATCAATAGAACGAGATTCAACATCCGATCATCCGCCACCTTAACCAACGAAAATTTATTTATTGTTATTTAATTAGTTTTTTTTTCCAAAGTTAGTTTTTATTTTCATGTTAGGTTTTTTATGCAAAGTTAGTTAGATTAGTTATTTTTATTACTTGTCTTTATCGTTTTGTAAGGCAATAAATTCATAATTTAATCTCATAAAAAAAACATACTTTGATTATTGAATACGAGTTGTTAATTATTCTTATTGTGTCATTATCGTTGCTTAAAAAATTATGTGGGATTTACAAAAAAGAAGTTGAACTCGATGAAATATCAGGATCACTCTCATGTTTTTACTTTACCCATGATCATCAATCCCTATATTGAAAACTTTTAGGATAACTTTCCTTCCTCTGATGACAAAAAACGGATATTTCAGATAACCTTCAATCGTAAGACACCAAAAAGGAAAGGTTAGGAGAGCGAATCAACAAGGTCATGGTAAATGTAACTTTTTAAGTAGGACCAATTTATATAATATAAATTATGATTATACTTTCTTCTAATTTTTAATATTCCTAGTTAATCAATTGAAAGTAGTATTTTTGTTATAATTTTGAAAATATCTCCTTATGATTATAATTCTTTTTTAATTTTTATTTATATGTCTACAAATTTTATTTTAAGATTTGTTTTTTTATAATATAAATTAAAATTGATTTTTTTTTATGAAAAAGTAATATTTCAATGTATTAAATAAAATAAGACACACTATTAAAAACAAAAAATAGTTTATGACTGTTTTATAACATCCTTATTATATATGTGCGTGAATTATTATATTTTAATATACTAATTAGTAATTTATAAATAATAAATAAAATTAATAAATTAAGCAACAAATATGGTGACTAAATTTGGTAATTCATAATAAATATATAAAAATGGTTTGTTAAAAAAATAAAATTTAAAGGTAGTTCTTTTGAAAAACCGTTTAACCAAAGACACCTTTTAGTGTAGATACTATAAATTTTATCCTACTCACGAGTAACGTGCCTTGAGAAAATGTGTCATTATGAAAGAGTAATTTTTAAATATATTAAATAAAGGATTTTTTCTTTTGGTGTCATTGAGGTTTCGACTTTTTCTCTTGATATCCACCAAGTTTCAAAAAATTCTCTTGGTGCCATCAAGATTTGAATACTTTCCTCTTGGTGTCCTTTTTTAAAATTGCCATCAAAATTTATGAACTCTGTTAACTTAATTTTTTGAAAAAAGGAAATTAAACTATTTTCTATTTTTAATGTAAAATTAAAAAGAAAACAAGAAAAGAAAATAAGAACAGAAGTTGACTCTTTCTCTCTGGCGCACGACGACACAAGATACAACTCTGCACCTCGATGACGCCGACTCCGACTCCCCTCGTGAGAAAATTCCCATTCGAAATCCCCATTCCTTCAGATTTACTATTAATATGTGATGAAGTTACTGAATAATTTCTCACCTCAGTTCCACAACTTGCTGACCTTCTATGTGAATTCACTTTATTCTGACCTTTCCCTTGATTGGTTGCTCGCTTATCAAACGAGAAAACCCTTTTCTCTTCAGCCTTGCCTTTATTTCCTTCATCACCATCCTCTCTCATCTCTAGAAGCCTAACTTTGCTTTTCATTTGAGGAATAACCATGTGGTCCGATGCTTCCTGCAGGCTCACAAGCATTCTTAATGATTCTGAGTGATTTTATCCGGCGCCGGCGTAGAGGCCGGCGCCGGCGCATTGCGAGTGCGCGCTAGGGCTCGCGCACTCGCAATGCGCAAGCGCGCGAGGCAGGCGCGCAAGCGCAGCGCGCCTGCCCAGCCCGCCTCCGCGCCTATTTAAGGTGGCGCGGAGAGGCCAGCCTCCCTTGCCCTTCGTCCTCACTTCCGTTCCGCGTCGTTTGCCCTCGCGTTTCGCAGTCGTCGCGCACTTCCCTTGCCCTAGATTTTTTTTTCGCTTGTTTTCATCCATTTCTTCTTTTTTTCGATACGTCCAACAATGGAGGAAGATTCAGCTATCGAGAGATTGGAGGAAGATTCAGCTATCGAGAGATCTAGGAGTAGACCACTTGTGAATTGATTCCAGGCTAGTTAATATTGTTTTTTTATCGTTTATTTATTTTTTGCATTATACTTGAAACTAGTTAGTTTAGTTAGGTTCGGTTAGTTAGGCATAATTGAAATTGGATTAATTTCGATAGTTAGTAGTATTGAAACTATTTAGTTTAGTTAGGTTTGGCTAGTTAGGAATAATTGTAATTGGACTATTATCGATAGTTAGCATTATTGAAACTACTTAGTTTAGTTAGGTTCGGCTAGTTAGGAATAATTGTATGATAGTTAATATATATATATATATATATATATATATACAATATATATATGTATATGATTATAATAATAACACAATTTTATATATAAATATATGTATATAATAGAAAAATAAAAATTTGAGTTAAAAAAATATACAGCATATGTTGAGGACTGTCAGTGCAAAGAGGAAGAGGGCGAGTAGATTAGTCACAGCTTCCGCCCGTCGAGAGGTTGTAGCTCGACGAGTTAGACTTGCATCGGCATCCGTTCAGGCACCTGTAGATGCAGCTGTAGAGGCATCCGTTGAGGCACCTGTGGATGCACCTGTGGATGCACCTACAGATGTAGAGGTTCATGCACCTGTAGATGCAGCTGGCGAGGAGGATGTCGTACCTATTTCACTTACTGCTGATTACGACACGGAGGATTCTGCGCACGATATGTCTCATTTAGATGATATACTAGAGGATGAGCATGAGGAGATACGAGTTGAGGTAGAGCAGCAGTAGTACATACCACAGCCGAGGGAGCCGGACGACTTACCTGAGCATGTACGTGATGAGGAGCAGGTAGAGGAGTACGTACCTCCTCCTTTATTGACATGCTATGCTGACCACAGAGCCAACGTTATATGGGCCGGTATGGCTTCTCCCGTGATTAGAGTTGTTCGGAGGCTCGACGCATTCAGTAGATTACGTGAGTGGCGACGAGATGTAGATGACGCGCTTTCATGGTTTGGATTAGCTAGACGCAGCGGACTGACGGATTTGGAGGACGTACAGTTTGGCGGCGTCGATCATTGTCTGATTACGGCGTTTGTCGAGAGGTGGCACCCAGAGACAAACACATTTCACATGCCATGGGGGGAGATGGGAATAGCGCTACACGATGTTCAGATCATTATAGGACTACCAGTTGATGGAGATGCATTGGTGACTTCCGTCGATGATAGTGTACGACTTGATTGGCTAGTTCAGTGTCTTGGCTTATCACCAGCAGAGGCTAGACGTCAGACTTCACAGCTATTTTGCGATACTATTAGGCGTAGAGCCGCTGAGATGTTGGCCCTTCCAGAGCCTCCACATGACACTATTGCATCTGCATATCTGTTATTGTCCATATCGTCGACTTTGGTAGTCGACAAGTCTACCAACAGGATGCGAGGATGGCTTATTGATCTAGTACGAGATCATTTGAGGACAGACGCGTATGCTTGGGGCACCGGGACCCTTGCTTATCTTTACAGATATTTGGGGGATGCCACCAGGAAGAGGGTGACGACGATGGCAGGATGTACTTCCCTGTTACAGGTGTGTTGTCGTAAATATTTTCCTTAATATAACATCACTTTATTAATAAGATTGAAATTAATAAAAGAATTTGTACAGTTTTAGATTTACGCACATTTCTCGTCATTGGGATGTGCCGCTGTGGAGGATCCGGATATGCTTGGTCATGCACGGTGGTGTTCGAGACTTTCTGTCCCGAAGACTCCGTCTATTACCGTAGAGAGGTTACACTCCTTACGAGCTCAGTTGGACCAGATGAGGGCGGAGGATGTGTGCTTTACCCCGTATGATGAGCGGGTGCTTGATTTTGGCGTAGAGCATGGTGTTTCTCGGTATCGGGGTATCATATGGATATCCGACATAGAGGAGGCGTATTGTAACACCCCGAATTCTCAGAACTCGGGACATTACTGGTTAGGACCTCACAATGGGTCCCGACCTCAGATTGACAACAATATTACTAGGATCTTGCAACAAGACACAAATAAGGAAAGCCGAAATTCATAAAGTAGTATTTTAAGTTAATGAATGTGACACGGTCTAGCAGCCTAAAGTACTTAAAAGGGAAAAATAACAACTGTCTTAACAAAAGAAACCACAACAACCAACAACCCCAACCCTAAGGAGTACAGAGACCCGGCTGACCACTACTTCCGGATCACTCAGCTGCTGGTCTAACCTGCGGTAAAACTAAAAACACAACAAGAGAAACCATTAGCTAGTTATCTAAAAATTAGAGGAATAATAATAGCACACACACACACATAAAAATATAAACACCCATCATGCTTTCAAGCAAGTCCATTTATTATCTTCATTTAAGTCATTCACTCTAATGATACTTATTTTGTGACACGAGGGATTCCCAAACCTCGCCTCCGCCCCCGTGTACCCATCAGGAGTGGATCCGATGCATCTCACCGTGTACCTGTATGGTTTGGGTATAGAGAACCTCTCAGTCTCCTGGCAGAGCTGGGCAGTGATGTCACGGCCCGTTATACATACACTTGGGCCTTAACACATAATAACCACGGTCGTCCTAACAAGTTGTTATTCTTATTATAACACACATTGCACACACAACCATCATCACCCAACTAATATCCAGAAACCAGCTAAGTAAGTCGCAAGGACTTACTTGAGTCCAAACACTCTCTAACACGTCTCAAAATAGTCCGTACTCGTGGTAACTCAAACGTCTGTCAATTAAGGCATGTGGATCAAAATCACATCTCAATATCCAACCTCATGCGAAGGAATTACGGAAAAAGCTCTCTTACGGTAAAAGACCATTTTACCCTTAGTGTCGTAAATTCTCGAAGTTTATTCTTGAATTCTACTAATTTCTTTCATATCTTGTTTTCCATAAATTATGTCTCTCGGATAGCTACTTATAGTTATAAGGTCCAACTCGAGACAACCTGAAGAAGGACAACACTCCTTCTCTCCGGTTACTAATTACGCTACTACATATATTATACCGTCAAGCATGTTTTTAACCTTTCTCCTCAACTCAATTATTTTTACATAATTTCATAACTCTCAACTCGTACTTATATATTAACTCATATATGATTATATATACACTATATTTATGCTTATAAATATATCCTTATATAAAAATCACATACTTGCTAATTCTATGCTTTTATATAGCTTACCTTTACCGTCTATATATATATATATATATATATATATATATATATATATATATATATATATATATATGTATCTTCACTGCTCTTATTCATTTATATTTATACGTATGTCTCCCGTCTCGTATATCTATATATTCGTATATAAGTACACTGCACTGCCAAATATATATTTATTTATATAGTCTCCAATCCCCTACTTTCGGTTCAGTACTCCTATATGTACATACATACATCTATATATGTACGCCTATGCATATATAAATATATATACTCGTAATCTTCATTTCCGCCATCTGTATATACGTACCCTACCCAACCACACACATACATATATATATATATATATATATATATATATATATATATATATATATATATATATATATATATATAACCGCATCTACTCCAACTCTTCATCTACTGGTACAAAAAAAAAAAAAAACCTGCACTCTCCAATCTACCTCCTACATATACAATATACAAGCATACAAACTGTACTGGTGAGGGATGAAACGCACCGTCCCGCCCACTCATCACGTACTCGAAGAAGAGCCCAGTCCGGTTCGATTCTACAGGGTGGCTCGCAGGGGTTCGAAACTGGCTCGGTTGTGCTCCACCGTTGCACCGCTCCTCCTACCTCGTAACTTCCACTGCAGTGCCGGACGACCTTTGTTGCGGAATCGATCGGTACCACCATTGCACTTCTCCGGCGTCTCGTATTGATACTGTGCGGTTTAATTCAGTGATGATATCCGGGAACCAAGAGGAGGAAACGGGTGGCAAGGACAGCGGCTCACCTGGGGTCGGCAAGGTCGGCGGGAAGAAGGCCTGGTGGCTGCTGTTTGTTGCCGGGCTCACGGTTGAACGTGGTTACAAGCTTCGTCGGTTGCTGCTGAAGATGAAAGCGGCAATACGTCTTGTAGAGGAGGGTAAGGGTAGGATTAGAGCGTCAATTAGATTAGGGTTAAGCTGATTAGGTTAGGGTTTAATAGGTTTAAAGTAGTGATTAGATATTGGGCTGATTGTAATTGTTTTTGGGCCGGGTCTATTGGGCCTGTTCCTCTAGTTTAAAATATGAGCTGAAGAATAAATCGTTTCGCATGGAACCGCTCTTCGGTTTTTAAAATGTACGGGATTAATTACGAGTTACATAAATTATCATATTATGTGAATCAAGGTCACATAAAATAATAGAATTTAATATCGTTTTATTTTATTTAAGGGAATAAAGGTTGGCGGATCGGAATCGGAATCCGGTTTGATCTTGTATTAAACGGAGTTTAAATTTTTCGATTATTACATTAGTGCCCTCTTAAAAGAAGTTTCGTCCCGAAACTTAGAATAATATAACTAATCATTCGACTTTCTTTGTAAAACTTAGTTTCCTAAAATTTTTGTTTTCTATCATGCAACTACTCAATCATCATGCTCAGACAGACATCACATAGAACATAATCACTCAATCCAATATAAAACATGAACAGTCTAACGACACACATCCAAGGACTAACTCGTCAATACAGAAGTAACATCTAACCCTGCAAAGAACTCGGGATAATTACATCTAATACTCTCCTCTATCTCCCAAGTGGCCTCATCAGCTCCTCGTCTAGACCACTGGATCCTCAACATCGGTATCTTCTTGGACCGTAGACGTCTAGTACTGCGCTCCAGGACAGCTACTGGGTACTCTACAAATGTATGATCGGGCTCAACTATCAGATCCTCGTGACTGATGACGTGTCTCGGATCCGGGATGTACTATCTCAACTGAGATACATGGAAGACCGGATGGACACCCTCTAGCCTCGGCGGTAGTGCTAATCTGTAGGCCACCTCTCCAACTCTCTCCAAGATCTCAAAAGGTCCGACATATCGGGGACTCAACTTCCCCTTAATGCCGAAACGCCGGACTCCTCTTGTAGGTGAAACTCTCAACCACACCTGAGCACCCACCCTAAACTCCAAGGGTTGACGCCTTTTGTCGGCGTATGACTTCTGACGACTCTGAGCTGCTAACATCCGCTCTCGGACCAGGAAAATCCGAGCGATGTCCTCCTGTATCTGATCTGGAGCTACTCCATCAGCTCTACTAGGCTCATCCCAACATAATGGCGTGCGACATCTCCGCCCGTACCAAACTTCATAAGGGGTCATCCCAATAGACGCGTGCCAGCGGTTATTATACGAAAACTCTACAAGTGGAAGGTGATCTGGCCATACCTGTCCCCAATCTATTACACAAGTCCGCAACATGTCCTCTAGCGTCTGGATGGTCCTCTCAGAATGACCGTCAATCTGTGGGTGGTAAGCAATAGTAAAGTGGAGACTCCTCCCCAAAACAGTATGTACCTGATACCAAAATCTCGAGGTGAAACATCCATCTCTGTCGGAGACGATAGTCCTCGGTACTCCATGGAGTCTCACAATGTTTTTGTGAACTCCTCAGCTAGACGACTTACCGGCCACGTTCTCATTTAACCGGGATAAAACGTGCGGTCTTCGTTAGACGGTCTACCACTACCTAGATAGCATCAAAACCTCTGCTGAGTCTCAATCCCATGACAAAATCCGTTGATATATCCTCCCACTTCCACTGTGGTACTAGAAAGTGGGTGGAGCTCTCCTCTGGACCTACGATGCTCAATCTTGACCTGATGGCTGGTCGCACACTGAGCTACATACCGAGCCACGTCGGGCTTCAAACCACCCCACCAGAAGGAACGTCTCACATCCTTATACATCTTACTCGCTCCAAGTTGTACTGAGTATGGGGTAGTATGAGCCTCACCCAATATCCTCTGCCTCAACTCATTGTCTGATGGTACACAAATGTGGTCCTGACGTCTCATCACTCCATCAGCTCCAATAATGAACTGTGGTGCCTCATCTCGGGACATCCTCTCTCGGATCCTGATCAAAGTCGGGCACGTTTTCTGCTTTTGTCGGATCTCACCCAACAGATCAGGAAGTAACTCCAAGGTAGCCAACTGACAAGTTGTATCTGGAAACTAAATCTCTACTTTTACCCAAGCCAAAACTCTCTGCAACTGTGGTTGTACCGCCAACCGGGCTATCACTCTCTCCCGAGGTGTCTTCCATCTCAAAGCGTCAGCTACTACATTCGCCTTTCCGGGGTGGTAGAGTATCTCAAAGTCGACATCCTTGATCAACTTTAACCACCGCCTCTGGCGGTTATTCAACTCCCACTGAGTGAATATGTACTTCAGACTCTTATGGTCTGTGAAGATCTGACATGTCGCCCCATAGAGATACTGACACCACATCTTAAGAGTATCGACCACTACAGCTAACTCTAGGTCGTGCGTGGGGTAGTTCTCCTCATACGTCTTCAACTACCGAGACGCATAGGCTATGTCCTTACCTCTCTGCATCAAAACACACCCCAAGCCCAGCTTGGGTGTATCACTGTATACCACAAAGTCATATGTACCCTTTGTATACAATTATCAGATGCATATGATTTTCCCAAAAGCCAAATTCCTCGCATCGCATTTATTATGTTTCCCTTATACTCATGTCGTTTTACCTTTTTTTTTTTTTTTTACTCTTTACCGCCAATAGGATAGTTAAATCCCTTTGAGTTTCCTCGTATACGTCTTACGGACCACGTTGGTTGGTCTTTTTACTTCCATCAACTCTTATGTTATCAGTCCAGCTTGAATTTTCATTGGAGTATCTCCATTTCTCATTGAACTTTTATATATACACTTTTCGGTAATCATCTGATTGAGGTAATACCAGATCCATATGACAACCTTTAGTCATTCAACTTTACTCCTTCTCATGTATGTTCTAGCTAACATGTAGATCCCATCAGCAATCACCTCACAACTCAATCAGACATTTCACCAAGGCTTTAACTCATACTCTCTATGTTTGTGCCGCCTCTATAGTTCCAATTATTTTGTGTCACATCTTTAATCACAAGGGTTTCCCCTGTCAATCTAGACAGTTTAACCCCACCTTTTCTAGGAGGAGCATCATCAGTCCTACTTGTGTGGAATGATAAGACATAGAACATGTTCACAATCATCTGTTTCTTCTTACTCTTCTAGTTCTTCTTACAGGGATCCCTTCATACTAACTTTGATATGTATCTTTCCTTAGTAGTAAGTAACTACTCACAACAACTCCCTTTACACCATTACTATCATCAATGATCATTACCGACCGTCAAGAGCTTCTCTTTAATTTTTTTATTAGAGTTATCATATTGGACTCATTCAATGTTGTCATCAAGGCTACTAGTATTTGTATTGATTTAACTTCACCATTGTCGTCGTTGATCTTTGGAAGAAATTCACCAGCTGTCAGCAAATTTCCTTTATAACCTTGTGGTTATTCTTCTTATCTGTCAACCAGCCATCACTAGTTAGCCAGCACGTGTAATTTCTCTGTTGTTACCAATTAGTCTATAGTTGACCTTCTATAAGATTGTAGACTTACTTTTCTTCTATCTCCGTTGAGGTTTGCTATACAAGGTGAAAATATATCTCTTCCATTTATTTTCCTTTAACTCCTTCTACAATTTACCCTCTTATAAGAGTACTATACTCTTACGAGTCTAGTTGTTCCTTCGTCTCCCGTCAACGGACTAGTAATTTCTTCCACGATAACTTGTAGGTATTTCCCCATAATTCTTTTTACCCGAGTTATCGTCCAATTGCGGTTCTCTGTTATGACCCGCTAGTGTTGTTAACTTAGATCCCTTTGTGAATGAGAAGTCATTAGAGACCCCCGTGTTCACCAACCATTCTCCTACACCTTCCTTGTGTGCTGCTTTGTACTTCCGCCTTTGTAGAAATCCGATCTTTGTTGTATCCCGATTCTTGTTGAATTTCTTGTGTTTTCTAGGAGGTCACCCCACTTCCATGTTGGTGAACATGCCTTCTATTTTCTAGCAACCTGTAAGCTTTCCTTTTTGCGGCTCTTTTATTCTTCGTATTTGGATGGACAATGTATTTCATCCTGACTCCTACGCTTATGATTGTCTCGGTTTCCCATCTCGATGGTGGTGTCAAGTAGCTGGTCGAGAGTGATCATATTCCGTCCTGCTTCTAGTCTCAAACTTTCACTTTCTGGTCTGTCACTAAGCTTATATTCAATGCCTCTTGTCTGGATCGCTACTATATTTCACCTTGACTTTCATGCCCATGTGTGTTTCTAAAGGTATCCTCTTTGTTTGTAACGTTGCTTTACACCACACTTGAAAGAAATTATGGGTTGTCTCTCCCAATTTGTATACTTGCCGGTCATCCAACGCGTTGCTAGAAATACTCTCATGTATATTCTTCATTTGATCCTATTGAGTTGACTAGATATTCCCTTCTTGTCATCGTGGTTGGTGTTGTCTTTTAGGCTTCACTTTTCCGTCTCGACATTCCTCAACAAGCTCGAAGGAGTTGTCCGTCGTTAGTCTACCCTAATGCTCATAAGCTGTGCGTACTTATCCTTAAGTTGAAACCCTTTAATTATACTTAGGTGTGTCAACAGAACGAGGATCTCATACTATAATCTCCGTGAAGGGCATACTATAACTGTAAATTCTACTAATCTTCGGCATATACTTATCCATATCACATATCCTTATAATCAAGCTAAAACGTCCAACTAAAGTAAAACCTAAAGTCCATACTAAGCATACCGAGATCCGCGGTAGTAGTGGTGGTCAGCCGTACTTTTCTATCCCCAACCAGTCTATGCATGCATTTGAAAACCAAAAGTTCATTTTTTAAAACTCAGATCCCTTTTCGGGTTCTGCTTAAGTACTTATTCGGTCTTTCAAAAGATTTCAAGCGCCATTGTTGCCAACCTAGAGCTCTGATACCATGTTGTAACACCCCGAATTCTCAGAACTCGGGACATTACTGGTTAGGACCTCACAATGGGTCCCGACCTTAGTTTGACAACAATATTACTAGGATCTTGCAACAAGACACAAATAAGGAAAGCCGAAATTCATAAAGTAGTATTTTAAGTTAATGAATGCGACACGGTCTAGCAGCCTAAAGTACTTAAAAGGGAAAAACAACAACTGTCTTAACAAAAGAAACCACAACAACCAACAACCCCAACCCTAAGGAGTACGGAGACCCGGCTGACCACTACTTCCGGATCACTCAGCTGCTGGTCTAACCTGCGGTAAAACTAAAAACACAACAAGAGAAACCATTAGCTAGTTATCTAAAAATTAGAGGAATAATAATAGCACACACACACACATAAAAATATAAACACCCATCATGCTTTCAAGCAAGTCCATTTATTATCTTCGTTTAAGTCATTCACTCTAATGATACTTATTTTGTGACACGAGGGATTCCCAAACCTCGCCTCCGCCCCCGTGTACCCATCAGGAGTGGATCCAATGCATCTCACCGTGTACCTGTATGGTCTGGATATAGAGAACCTCCTAGTCTCCTGGCAGAGCTGGGCAGTGATGTCACGGCCCGTTATACATACACTTGGGCCTTAACACATAATAACCACGGTCGTCCTAACAAGTTATTATTCTTATTATAACACACATTGCACACAAAACCATCATCACCCAACTAATATCCAGAAACCAGCTAAGTAAGTCGCAAGGACTTACCTGAGTCCAAACACTCTCTAACACGTCTCAAAATAGTCCGTACTCGTGGTAACTCAAACGCCTGTCAATTAAGGCATGTGGATCAAAATCACATCTCAATATCCAACCTCATGCGAAGGAATTACGGAAAAAGCTCTCTTACGGTAAAAGACCATTTTACCCTTAGTGTCGTAAATTCTCGAAGTTTATTCTTGAATTCTACTAATTTCTTTCATATCTTGTTTTCCATAAATTATGTCTCTCGGATAGCTACTTATAGTTATAAGGTCCAACTCGAGACAACCTGAAGAAGGACAACACTCCTTCTCTCCGGTTACTAATTACGCTACTACATATATTATACCGTCAAGCATGTTTTTAACCTTTCTCCTCAACTCAATTATTTTTACATAATTTCATAACTCCCAACTCGTACTTATATATTAACTCATATATGATTATATATACACTATATTTATGCTTATAAATATATCCTTATATAAAAATCACATACTTGCTAATTCTATGCTTTTATATAGCTTACCTTTACCCGTCTATATATATATATATATGTATCTTCACTGCTCTTATTCATTTATATTTATACGTATGTCTCCCGTCTCGTATATCTATATATTCGTATATAAGTACACTGCACTGCCAAATATATATTTATTTATATAGTCTCCAATCCCCTACTTTCGGTTCAGTACTCCTATATGTACATACATACATCTATATATGTACGCCTATGCATATATAAATATATATACTCGTAATCTTCATTTCCGCCATCTGTATATACGTACCCTACCCAACCACACACACACATACATATATATATATATATATATATATATATATATATATATATATATAACCGCATCTACTCCAACTCTTCATCTACTGGTACAAAAAAAAAACAAACCTGCACTCTCCAATCTACCTCCTACATATACAATATACAAGCATACAAACTGTACTGGTGAGGGATGAAACGCACCGTCCCGCCCACTCATCACGTACTCGAAGAAGAGCCCAGTCCGGTTCGATTCTACAGGGTGGCTCGCAGGGGTTCGAAACTGGCTCGGTTGTGCTCCACCGTTGCACCGCTCCTCCTACCTCGTAACTTCCACTGCAGTGCCGGACGACCTTTGTTGCGGAATCGATCGGTACCACCATTACACTTATCCGGCGTCTCGTATTGATACTGTGCGGTTTAATTCAGTGATGATATCCGGGAACCAAGAGGAGGAAACGGGTGGCAAGGACAGCGGCTCACCTGGGGTCGGCAAGGTCGGCGGGAAGAAGGCCTGGGGGCTGCTGTTTGTTGCCGGGCTCACGGTTGAACGTGGTTACAAGCTTCGTCGGTTGCTGCTGAAGATGAAAGCGGCAGTACCTCTTAGAGGAGGGTAAGGGTAGGATTAGAGCGTCAATTAGATTAGGGTTAAGCTGATTAGGTTAGGGTTAAATAGGTTTAAAGTAGTGATTAGATATTGGGCTGATTGTAATTGTTTTTGGGCCGGGTCTATTGGGCCTGTTCCTCTAGTTTAAAATATGAGCTGAAGAATAAATCGTTTCGCACGGAACCGCTCTTCGGTTTTTAAAATGTACGGGATTAATTACGAGTTACATAAATTATCATATTATGTGAATCAAGGTCACATAAAATAATAGAATTTAATATCGTTTTATTTTATTTAAGGGAATAGAGGTTGGCGGATCGGAATCGGAATCCGGTTTGATCTTGTATTAAACGGAGTTTAAATTTTTCGATTATTACACGTATATGCCGGACCGTTTCTTGCGACAGTTTGGATACGTACAGACAGTGCCTCTACCCCGTATTCCTCCCCTTCATGAGATTCGTCCGACGACCGGACGTGTATCTAGGCTTTCATATCCTCTCTCATACGATCGTTGGGCATCCCGCCATCTGGAGGAGACCAGAGTTTCACTAGTTGGATTGATACCAGCTACCTCTCCTTGGCTCGTCGATGATGCGTACATGTCTTGGTATACGGTCCATTGCCATCCGTACGTCTTGCCGACGTCCATTGCACTCCAGTTACCTATAGACCGTCCCCCACCTGTTCCGGTTTCACATCAAAGAGTACGTTTGTTTTTAACATTTAAATTACTCTTTATTTTAATTTTCAATTATGTTAAAAATTTATTTTTTGTATTGCAGCGTTTTCACATTCTTATAGGAAATTTACGAGAGATGCAGGCTCGCGGTCTTCCGTATTCTGCAGAGGATATAGATCACATGATAGCGGAGGCAGTTAGACGTACGCCTCCTGTGGCTCCATCTCAGGTCCGGGCTTCACAGCATTCTCCAGCTCCAGCACATTTGTAGTTGTAGTTCACTACTCTTATGTTTATTTTGGATGTTGAGCGTATGTTTTTTTTTTATACTGTTATGTTTATTTTGGATGGATAATATGTATTGTTTTTTACTTTTGATGCTTTCCTAAGTTTTTTTAGCGATTTTATTTCCCTTAAGTTTCAGTCAACTATTTCAAACTACTAAAACACAATGAGAACCATATATGAAACCGACTAAATCAATATTGTCAACAAGTACAATAAAAACGTCTAAAATACGATTTCAAGTAAGGTTTCTCAAAACGGCTAAAGATATCCTGCACTATTGTGTTCAACTCCCCATGCTCGATGGAGATCCTCATAACGAGCTATCCTTTCAATGAACGGCGCATCCCATCCATCCACACTTGCATCATGGTTATTTTTTCAAGCGTCGCTCAACAACGGTAACGGAGCATCATCTTTTAACCATACCTACAAAAATAAAATTACAGAAAACGGTTAGTAAATATTAGGTCTAAATATACGTCCATTGAATGAAAGTAAATCGTCAACCTACCGGCACAAAGTGTGTGTTGTTATATATATAGGCTAACGAACAAATGACCGTAGGGGCCTCTTGGTCGGGAACGGTGGCAATCATAGGCAGGAATGTCGCTGGAATGTTCCCTAGGACAACCAATGCAATCTTATAGTAGGTGGCGGCTGCACATGCGATCATCGGTATTTCCATCCAATTTGGTTCTGGACACGGAGACTTACTCGTCCAATAAACGTTTTGAATGACTTCATCAACATGATTGAAGATTCTACACTGTAATGATTAACAAGTAAGATTATGTAAAATCATGGATTATAATTAAAACTTTGATGTAACCGGAAGACTTAGTTACCTTGGAATAAAATTCCCTTCTCGCATTTAACTCCATAACCATATCTCGCCGTATTATCAAATAATCCTCATCCGAGAATCCCAACACCGCGGAAATTGCTCTATATCCACAATGGCCGTCTCCTGGTACATCCCTTACTCTTAATACATAAGGCTTCATGAACTTTGGAAAATCTTCTTCCCTCAAACAAAATCCGGTCTTCGCGGGTTGCTTTCCTTTACGTCGTGCTCTACTCGTAGGAGTCAACTCCGGTGTAGAATCTACATCTTTAGCTTTCTTCCCTTTCGGACGCCTAGGACCACGTGTAGCAGAATGCTCAAAAGAGCTAGGCTCTCTTCTAGTTGATCTCGGGATTGGAGGTCGTCCCTTTGCATTGGCCTTCTGTGCCGGCTCCTTCATTGTCGTACCCCCGGGGTTTTCCATGTCATCCATAAAAGATGCAATCTTATCTTGCTCATCCGGGCTTAACATATTTGAGTTCATTCTTTCTCTAAACCTGTTCAGCGCCGCTTGATTCGGGTTCGAACGATCATCATCATCATCACCAATATCACCATCCAAAAAATCAACCGGATTCCAATGAACTTGCTTCCAATAAGGGTGTATCTGTGACAAATAGATAGGTCTACGAGCCCGGATTGCTAGTCTAAAGTCATGCACACACGGCACTTCATAAACCTCTCTCCAATAACTATCCCGACATCCTTCATCATCTCTTGTATGTCGAGCCTTGGTGTAATTATTCCACAAGAGCGTGAAACACTCATTTGTTACGTAGTCACGGAGCAAGTCAAATATCGGTATACGCACCTGCAAAAAAAGGTTTATTAAATATCAAATAAATATTTAACATTATTTTCATCAATTAAACTATTGATATACTAACCTCTCGTGGAATCCTCTCCCGTGACATCTCTAGAGAAGCTTCTAGCTTTTGGACTTGGTCCGTGACCATCAAATGTATGCTATCACAAACCAGCTGAAATCCTCCAACGCTAGAATCTAGTGTTTGTTTTAACAACTTGTGCGCAGACTCACACCTAAGAAGAAAATTTTATTACAAAAAACGAAGAAATGTTTAACAATGTAGCGAATGTTTAAATAACTTACGCATTTGTCGTTCGTGTGCCGAAATGATGATGTAGGTCAGTCCATGCTCGAACGATTGCCTCCTTGTACGGGTCAAGCCAAGTCGTCTCTAGATAAGTCATTAACCTCGGAGATGATTGCCAATAGTCTCTCATTTCCAACAAACGGCGTTGGTAGCTTACAGGGGATCTTGACTCGAACAAGGCATGACAATGGGATATGAAGAGTTCTTCCACTTCCTTATTGCGCAAAACAAGTGCCGCTCTGTTAACTATATTGCACTTTATGTGAAACGTGCACAATATATGCTTCACCTCGGGAAATACTACACCCAATGCGCTTATAAGACCAAGCTCACGATCAGTGGCAATCACCTCCGGCGTCTTTCCGTATAACAAATGTCGGACCCTCCTCAAAGCCCACTCATAATGATCTCTATTCTCGTGTGCCATGAACACAAAAGCAATTTCGAATGTCTTCTTGGTGCTAGTGATGCCTACGATCTCCAACAATGGCATATTGTACCTAAAAGTAATACGAAACAAAGACTGAGTTACAATTTCTAAGGAAAATAAGAATGAGTGTATGAAATAAAGTAAAAATGTGGCTTGAATTGAAGCTTACTTGTTGGTCTTATATGTTGAGTCCATCACAATAACATAGGGAAACATGTTGAGCAAATGTCTCGAGTCGGGATGTGAGATAAAGAAATCAATCACTTCATCGGAATCTTGACTTCTCCGAGTATTTATATAGTATCCACGTTCCGTCAACGTGTGAAGTGCTTGCTGTAATGGAGATCTTCCTTCGGCTTGTTCCATTCTAATCTTCAAACCGGTGTTGTAAACTTGACGGATGGAGGTGACATTGTCGGGATCCTCTAATTGTACGGATTTTAATATATGTCTCGGTTTTAAGCAAGAATTCAATTCACGCTCCACCTTTCGGGTCTGCTTCGGAGTCATACGTCCAACATATGCATGACCTCTTAACACCGAAGGAATGATATGGTTGTGGATTCCACATACAACCCTCACCGTCCACTTTTCCTCTTCAATTTGGGTTCCTACAAGCTCAAACAAACACATACACTTCTTTGAGTTTTTTTTCCGGCTAGAACTTGGAACATGATCGGGATCTACGTCTTTTTCTTTTCTCGGTTCTCCGTGTCTATCACAACCCAATTGTAGGATACGAAAACCCCTTCTATCCAACCATGATTTTTTAATGACCAACACCATATTCATAGCGTTGGCCACATACCGAGCCCATCCCAAAAAGTTCTCTCTATCCGCAAAATATCCATGAAGCTCAAATTTTGAAGAATAATTGGTACCGAGAGCACGAGAGTAATCCATAAGATCCTAAATAAAAATAACATAGAATATTATTTTAAAAAAAAGACATCATTTTATTCTTGCATTGCTAATTCTATGATTTCGATTCTCTATTCTAACATTGCTAATTCTATGATTCCGATTCTCTATTCTTGCATTGCTAATTCTATAATTCCGATTCTCTATTCTAAAATTGCTAATTCTATGATTTCGATTCTCTATTCTAACATTGCTAATTCTATAATTCCGATTCTCTATTCTAACATTGCAAATTCTATAATTCCGATTCTATATTCTAACATTGCAAATTCTATAATTCCGACAAAATAAAACGACATAACAGTAAAGTATAAAAATGAGTTTGTACACTTACTTCAAGTTTTGCGAGAATTTCTTCCGGATCACTATATTTTTCAATATCGAACGGCATCATCGAGCTTTCACCATCGGATTCTACATCAACTTCATCGGAATACGACGACATTTTAACGACTTTTTTCTTTACGTTTTCTAACTTGTGGATGAAGGTGAATGAGTCTCATATGTTATTATATAGGCTCCAAAAATCCCCAACGGCTATATTCCCCCAACGGCTACATCCCCAACGGCTACATCCCCAACGGCTCTATTCGAAAGTATAACGGGCGGACTCCGCCTCTATGAAGGCGCGAGTCCGCCCGAATAGTAGCCCTGATGATTCTTCCAACTCCTTGGTACCTTTTAGGAGCTCTTTTCCAACATCAACCGAGCATCCATTTGAGTTGACTCCGTTGTAAAAAGTTTTGAGGATATGATTCAGCTTTTGCGCGCCCTTGAATTGGATACCTCGTCAATGTGGAGATTAGTGAGTGTGGAAAATGAGCATTTGATGCCCATTGAACACGTCAATTGCTTGTGTTGTTTGTGTCTGCAAAGTCCATTGATCTTCTATTGATTTGCCTGAGGAATCCAATC
This sequence comes from Fagopyrum homotropicum, assembly GCA_033239125.1. NCBI lineage: Eukaryota > Viridiplantae > Streptophyta > Magnoliopsida > Caryophyllales > Polygonaceae > Fagopyrum > Fagopyrum homotropicum. The sequence continues at coordinate 33,712,888 of BSWB01000003.1, forward strand.
ATTGCACTGCTCCCAGTGAGGTTCATTTTCTTGAGCTTTCCGTTGTCATCAAGAGCATAAGAAAGTGTCATTGAGAGATCTAGTGGCTGCTTTGAGCTGTGTCCTCCTCCATAAGGTACTATTTGATTCGACGTCTCTACATCCATGCGAGCACTTTGGCTTTTGCTTGACGGTCTTTGTAGTTTCGCTGTATTTGAAGTTACCTGCAGCAACAGAGAGTTACCTGCAACACTTTGGCTTTTGATTCTCTCAAGAAAATCAGCAAACTCGTGAGAAATTCAGCAAAATCGAGAGAAAATTACTATTCCTGAATTTACAATACTCCTTTGCAAACAGAAGAGTGGATTGAAGATGCACAACAACACACTGCACACATAGAAGAATGGATTGAGAAAAAATCAGAGTTGAATAAACATTCCTTTACAAACCCTAAAATCAGGAAACCCTAAAATTGATACTCTTAGGTGACGAAAGAAGCAGTGGTGACGAGAGAATCCGGCGATGATGATGGGAGTCGGAGTTGACGAGGGAGTTGGAGTCGGCGTCGGTGTCTTCGAGGTGCTACTCTATCTTGTGTCGTCGTGCGTCCGTTCTTTTGTTCTTTTCTTGTTTTTTTTTTTTAATTTTACATTTAAAATAGAAAATATATTAATTTCCTTTTTTTCGAAAAATTTAAGTTAACAGAGTTCAGAAATTTTAACAGAAATTTTAAGAAAGGGCACGTAGAGAAAAGTATTCCAACTTTGATGGCACCAAAAGGATTTTTGAAACTTAGTGGATATCAAAAGGAAAAGTCGAAACCTTAATGGCACCAAGAGGAAAAATCCTTAAATAAAATAAGACAAATTATTAAAAACAAAAAATAGTTTATGACTGTTTTATAACATCTTATTATAGTATGTGCATGAATTATTATATTTTTATTTACTAATTAGTAATTTATAAATAAATAAAATTAATAAATTAAGCAACAAATATGGTGATTAAATTTGGTAATTCATAATAAATATATCAAAATGGTTTGTCAAAAAATAAAATTTAAAAGGTAGTTCTTTTGAAAAACCGTTTAACCAAACACACGTTTTAATGTAGATATATTATAGTGAATTTTATCCTACTCACGGTAACGTTGTTTGAGAAAATGTGTCATTATGCAAAATAGTTTGTAACACAAAACTTATTGCAATCCACAAAGACCCTAAACTTGATATTTTTTTTTTAATTAAGAAAGGTAACGAGAAATCAACACTATACAGAATTTTGGTATACAATTATTTTTTTTTTAATTATTTGGGGATACGATTAGGAAAACAAAAATTGTTAGACACCAACCGCAAATTGTTAAAAATGGAAGGTCTCAAATAGAAGAAAACGGTATACCTCAACTATATTTTTTGATTAACTTATTATTTAATTAGTATTTTATTTTTATATTGATTGTAATAAGTTATCTCAATTTTAATACTTAACTTATAGGGGAAGAATCACTTTATTACCAACTAATAAGCATTGTTGTAGATAGTTGTAATTGACATGCTTGTATCCATATCCAGCCTAGCACAAGATTTATGGAATAACTTAATTAGTTAGAAAGTAGAATTGGTGAAAAGACGTCACATATACGTACATACATACTTAAGTCATCATTACATTTGATCTCTTTGAATTTACTCTAAACCAACACTTGTACACAATGATATACATAACTAGTCACCCACCAAAAAGAAACACTACAGGTGACATATAACCAATTTATCTAAACTTTTTTTTGTTGTTATTCTTGAATTACGATTGGTTTCCAGCTTCATACTGCTATTACCCGTGTTAAAATTACTAAGCCTTTTTGCTATTCATCCCACATATTTCATGTTATTCGTATCACATTTACGCCTACACATCTCAGACGCGTAGTAATAAGGCCAATTCTAGTTTTCAAAAAAACAAAAGAGATGAATGTTTGGTTATGAACTACTACGTATCCGGCATGCGTAGTTGTAGTCATTTTTTCTTTATTTTTTGAACGAAATGTTTTGACATGATCTACTACGCATCCGACATGCGTTGTCGTAGCCATTTTTTCTTTACTTGCGAAATGAGCTTGTTACTACAACTCCGTAATGTGTAGTCGATCATGTGGTAAAATAGCATGTTTCCGTAATGTACAAATAACAATGGCCGCCGATAGAGGTAGGAAACATGTATTTGACCTACCCTCTTATACATTTTTATTCTTTAAAAGAAAAAGGGTTTTAAGAACATGCATCCACAAACACACCAACATTAAATAATAGCAAAAAACAAGGCTTGAAGAGTAGACACTAAAGAACAATTTCTCATTTTGTATGTTAAATTGCACTATTCTCGTACATGTTTCGTTATCATTAATTTGTAACTTGATTTTGTATGTTGAATTGTACCATTCTATTCGCTGAATGAATCACAATGTTGTGGTTATTTATTGTGGTAATTGAACAATTTCTGCTTTTTCTTGATATATAGGTCATTACTTCTTCAGTTGTAAAGACGGTAAACTATTACTCGCAAATGTTACAATGTAAATACTATTAAGACAAATGAAATGAATCAATATTGTTTTGATTTAGTACAAGGAATTTATGAAGTAAACTCTCTTTTTGATTAGCATGATTTCTGCTTTGGATGCATAGGTTTTAACCATAGTTATGGTTGATGAACCTCTCCCTATACTGAAAACTATCTTCAGCTTTGTTCATTTTTACCGGTGATCGGGAAACTTGTCGTATATTTTTAGGCTGTATTACAAGTTTTCGTTGTGATTTGCTTTTGAACAGGTTGAAGTTCAGTATAAGCACGAGTTACTCTTCCTCCCGTGGAAGCGAAGAAGATGCAAGGTACTTAACCCAACACTCAACAACAAGCATATTTTAACTTACAACAATATAATAATGTTGCAATTTCTAGAAACTTCATTTGTCGTTGTTGTGTTTGGGAGTTTTCCTTAATTTTATTTTGTGGGTGTTACGATCTTAGGAATTAAAAGGACAACCATTACCTTGCATCAACTTGATTATATTTTGATAATTTTTGTTTGATACATATGTATACCGGGTTTGGATCTATTATGTTGTTGGCTTTGCCGAAGGTGGGTTGACCATGCTCCCGAGGTTTGGGCACTTGTTTGACTTGTAAGTGTCTCTGTCTGCTGATGGCTTTGCCGAAGTTGGACGAGCCACGTGAGTTGTGCCGAATTTGGATGTATTTTTAGATACATCGGTTTCAAGATAGTAGGTATGTTTTGGAGGATTGCATGTTTCTCCGTTGAATAAATTTTAGATCTGAACCTACCATTTTCTTTGGATATTCCTCAAAACACCAAGGCTATATATGTTTTGATCGAGTCAAGAATAGATATTATATCTCTTCTATTTCATGAGAACACTTTTCCTTTTTGAACATAAACTCCCTACCCAACCCAATACACCCTTTATTGCAATCCCCTTTATCCATGATTCATCTATTGCAACCCAAGTCCTCCTCTGGCACATCTATTTCGGGTACAACTAACCCATCTTCATCCTTCAGTGATCTACAACCCAATAGCACAGCCCATTTATCTCTTCTAATTTCAACCTACAAACCAGTGATACCCACAGTTCATCCCCTTTTTCTCATATTCTGCCACCACCGGTACCTCCATCTCCAATTCAAAACCGAGCTTCACACCAAATCTTTAAACCATCCGCCTTCTTCTATCCTTGTATGTAATGAACCAGTGGACAATAAGGCAACTAGACATCTCGAATGCTTTCTTGCATGGGGACTTCATTGTAGAGGTATTCATCCTTCAACCTCCCGGTTTTATTCACCCCTCTTTTCCCAATCATGTTTGCAAACTCAAGTCCTTGTACGGACTCAAGCAATTTCTTTGTGCTTGGTTTTTGAAACTAGGAGATGCTTTTACTTCCATGGGTTTTACAACTTCAAACTCTGACACTTCAATGTTCATTTTTTGATATATCCAAAAATGATTTTGCTTACGTTGATGACCTTCTTTTCATTGATTCTTCTCCACCACTTGCAAATCAATTCAATACCCCACTCTCTTCCAATTAAGTTCCCTGTTAAGGATCTCGATTCAATAAGATACTTATTCGGTATTAAAATTCATCGACATTCCCCTGGCTTTTACTTATCCTAAAAATGCTATATCCATGATCTAGTCACCACAGCAAATATGCATCTTTCCAAACTAGTTTCCACACCTATTGCAACAAATTTTCAAGAGTCCTTTCTCGACTCTTCAGCCTTTGATAACCAACCTCTGTGTCAGATTATCATAAGTAGCCTCCGATATCTTGCTTTGACAAGACTAGATATTTCCTTTATTGTAAACAAGCTCGCCCAATTTATGCATTCCCAAGTCGGGCTCACTTGCAATCAACAAAAAGAGTCCTTCGATATATGATCTTTGTAGACTCTATGCAAATAGGTTAAATAAAGGTGAACTTTATGTAAATAAAAGGTGTTGTTGTAACAACCCTAACAGACTCGTATATGTATAAAAGACACTCCTATCAGTCATTGAATGTATGAGTTTTTCCTTCTTTGCCGATCGACCGCACCGACCGTTCTCCCTTGCGGAGCGGGTGAGTAGGATAGTCTTTAACCTCTGTTGCTTTTAAGTTAGTACGTTAATTGTTGAAGCAAGGAGCAGGTCTGGGACTGGGTAGATTGGACTCAAACTTAGGACCTTTGCCATCACTCTTAACCTTCAGGATTTTTGCTTATAAACTACTGTCTTTGAGAATTATTTTTGATGTCTTAGAACGAACATCCACCGTTGAATTTTTGATACATTGTAGATAGAAATATGAAGTTTACTGTGTTAAATTTTGGGAGAAAGTTATCGGTCGGATTAGAACTTATAAGGGCTCAAAGTAGAGTCGTTGGGCTGTTTTTACAGCAGAGGATAATTGACTAAGTATGGAATTTTTCAGCTTGCTTTCCAACTTTGGAAATTTATGAGAGGATTATGGTTAATTATTTTGGATAGATCTTTACCCCTATTTTTAGTATGTATACCATAGAGAAGCTAGGATTTTGTCTCGGAATTTTATACCCTTATCCAAACCGTGTATATTAACCCAAAGTCGGACCTTAACGTTTTTTTTTTGTACAAACAAAGAATTTTGGGTAACTCTTATAATCCTTTCCAAACTTTTCAATGAGAACAAAATTATGGACATAGGTTCTAAAAGAGAATATTAGAACTAAATGATAGACTTTTTGGGAATTTTCGGGACTAGGGGTAAAATAGTCTTTTTACCTTAAGAGAGCCTTTTTCCGTAATCTTTCTTCATGAGATTGTACATCTTAGAAGTTTATAACTTCTAAGAGTTTAGGGATGTGATTTTGATCCACGTGCCTTGTGTAACAGGCGTTTGAGTTTCTACAGTTGCGGACCGAGTTGAGAAATTGAGAGTTGTGAATTGATTCAGGTAAGTCATTGCGACTTACTTAGCTAGTTTCTGGATATTAGTTGGGTGATAATGGTTGTGTGTGTACAATGTGTGTTATAATAAATAACAACTTGTTAGGACGACCGTGGTTATTATGTTTTAAGGCCCAAGTGTATGTATAACGGGCCGTGACATCACTGCCCAACTCTGCCAGGAGACTGGGAGGTTCTCTATACCCAGACCATACAGGTACACGGTGAGATGCATCGGATCCACTCCTGATGGGTACACGGGGGCGGAGGCGAGGTTTGGGAATCCCTTGTGTCACAAAATAAGTATCATTAGAGTGAATGACTTAAATGAAGATAATAAATGGATTGTTTGAAAGCATGATGAGTGTTTATTATTTTATGTGTGTGTGTGCTATTATTATTCTCCTAATATTTAGATAAATAGCTAATGGTTATTTTGTTGTGTTTTTTTTTTAGATTTACTGCAGGTTAGAACATCATCTGAGTGATCCGGAAGTAGTGGTCAGTCGGGTCTCCGTACTCTTTAGAGTGGGGGTTTGGGTTGTTGCTTTGTTGTCTTTCCCTTTTGTTAAGACAGTTAGTCTTTTCCGTTGTTTAAGTACGATAGGCTGTTAGACTTTGTTGCATTCATCCTTTTACAAATACATTTTATGAATTTCGGTTTTTGTTATTTGTGTCTTGTTGCAATATCCTAGTAATATTGTTGTCAAACTGAGGTCGGGACCCATTGTGGGGTCCTAATCAGTAATACTCCGAGTTTTGAGAATTCGGGGTGTTACAACATGGTATCAGAGCTCTAGGTTGGCAACAATGGCACTTGAAATCTTCAGAAAGACCGAATAAGTACTTGAGCAGAACCCGAAAAGGGATCTGAGTTTTAAAAAGAACTTTTGGTTTTCAAATGCATGCATAGTCTGGTTGGGGATAGAAAAGTACGATTGACCACCACTACTACCGCGGATCTCAGTATGCTTAGTTTAGACTTATAGTATTGTACAATTATGTATGTTATATAAATATCTATATATATGTAGCATGTTATTACCCTAGAAGATATGAAATATCCTTTAGTTGAGTTATCATGATGCGATCATCGCCTCATGATAAAACGTTTGGAGATCTTAAGGGATATCTGTAAGAAGATAGTGGACTCATACTCCAGATTGGAACATTACATTATGGTGGACGCCCTGGTGGTTTCGACAATTGTCCGAAGAACGAGTGGTTAAGGAGTTGAGGATTACTAGAGGATGTTAACAACAAGAACAATCGGGCGAGAAAAGAATATCAAGCAATTCAAATAGAAGTGATAGAAAACCGTACAAGGATTTTAGCGGGATGACGACGAGAGGTGAAACTCAAGATGCATGTAAGGACTAATAAGAGCACGGATTGAAGAGGACAACATCAAAACACCATTCAAACAAAGTATAGCACAACTACACTTGGCGGGTTAAAGGACACTACAACCAAGGTGGATGCCACCATAGACAAGTATGAGCATGAGAGTACAGAGAAAATAGAATGTTGACCCAGATGTAAAAGATTAAAGGAGTACCAAGACAGAAATTTACGATCGAGTTTTAAAGACAAAAATTAATAAATTTCATAACCATGGAGATGGGTTGACTCCTTTAGAGACACGAGAATGTTGAAGGAAAGCACGACACAAGTATCAAAGATAGTAGAAGTCTGAAATTGAGACAATGGATTTCCATGAAGGTAATGTTACAAAACAACATCCACCGAGGAAGAAGCATATGCGGGAAGGATCATGATGGACTTGAGGGATCATAATAACTACTCAATCACCAAGAGACTTAAGTTAACCATACTAGTGGTTCATTGCAAAGAGTTGTAGGTAGACGATAACTTAGGAAAAAGGAACCGCGAAGATGGGTTTGTAAGCTATCACGGAAGGTTTGATAAACCCATAGATGGCAGGTGAATAATGCAACTAGACTCGGATAAAGTAATCTAAAAAAAAAAAGGAGAAAAGTGTAAATTGTGGAAGGAGCTAAATGTGTATAAACGGATAACCTATAAGGGATAAGTTTTCACCTTGTGTATCCGCATCGAAAGAGATAGAAGAAAAGTAAGTCTACGATCTGGTAGAAGACCAACTACAGACTAACTAGTAATAACGGGGAATTCACACGTCTGAGTTGACCAGTGATGACCGGTTGGTAGATAAGAAGAATAAAATCAGATTTACTAAAGAATGTTACCGACATATGGAGAATCTCTACAAAAGATCAACGACGATAATTGTAAAGTTAAACCGATACAAGTACCAGTACCCTTAATAGTAACATGGAATGAATTCGAGCCAATATCTCTAATTAAGAATTTAAGGAGAAGATTTTGACGGCCGGGAATGACCCCATAGGTCTTTAAAGAGATTAAGGAAATGGTTGTGAGTAGTTTCTTACCTTCTGGCTAAGAAAAAGGTACATTTCACAGTAGTACTAATGGATTGCATAAGGAGAACTAGAGGAGTAAGAAGAAGTAGATGATTTTGATCATGTCCAACGTCAATCAAGACAGAAGGTGCTTAACAGGCCACACATATGAGACTGATGGTGCTCTCCCGAGGTTTACAGAGGAAGCCTTTTTGACTAAAGATGTCACACAGAATAACTACAGTTATAGAGACGCAACAAACATAGAAATTATTACCTTAGTGTCTTGATAATATGTCTCATCAAGTTGTGAGGTGATTGAAGATGGAATCTACATGTTGGCTAGAATAGACATGAGAAGGAGTAAAGTTGAATAACTAAAGGTTGCTAAATAGATCCGGTATTACCCTAATAAGATAATTACCGAAATGTGTCTATATAAAAGTTTAATGAGAAATGGAGGTTCTCCATTGAAAATTCAAGCTCGACTGATGACATAAGAGTTGATAAAAGTAATAAGACCAACCAACGTGGTCCGTAAGGCGTATACGAGGAAACACAAGGGGATTTAATTATCCTAATAGGGGGTAAAGATTTATAGAAGATAAAGCGACACGGGCATAAGGACAACATAATAAATGCGCAAGAACTTTGATTTTTGATAAAATCATATACAACTGAGGTTTCTTATGCAAATGGTACCCATATGTGTTTAATAAAAGTCATACACATCAGACCGATAAGGCTTGGATGGATAAAGTGTAAACCAAAAGAATAACTTAACTAGTAAGAAGGAAAGTCATGTATCAAAGGCGGGTCTTGCTAAATTGGGATAAAGTGTTGAGATGATGATGCCTTTGTAGAATCTATGCAAGAGTACACGTAACTGAGGTTCCAACATGAAATGGGCAGTAATGATCAACTGAAAGTTGAGACCGATTCAGGGGGGAAATTGTTATCAGATGAGTCACCTAGTAGAAGAGTTCACAAGACAAGCTTGAGAGACCAAAAGGGATAAAATGTCGACCCAGATATGAGGGTCTAAGGTGCATGGAAGGGATACCTACAATGAAGTGTAGAAGCAAAATGTAGACTTTACAAGGGTGGGGAGGTTTTGACCTCCTCAAAGATATAGGAATTTGAAAGAAATCGCAATGTCGGTATCAAAGAGTTGAAGCCTTGTAGCGGAAACAATGGAGTATCATGAAGGCAATATTGCCGGTAACACCAACGAAGGAATGTATATATGAGAACGACCTTGGTGAACTCGAAAGTCCAAGGTAACCCCAATTATTACGGGACTTAAGTCATCAACACCGACGGTCCATGCAAGGGGAACCGCGTGGAGATGATAACTAAAGTCATTAGAACTACAAAGACACTTACCAGCTATCATTGAAGACTTGGAATGACTATTTATATCAAGATGAATGACCCAGTTGGGCTCGAGTAGTAGAGTTAGCCTAAGGAAACAGAAGTGTGGAAGATAAAAACGAATTAGCAAAGCATGAAAGGATTAATCGAGGAGATGATGCGCACCAAGAAATTTAACATCAGTATAGGTATGAGAAGAGTAAGTCTGAGATATGGAGATAAGTCAATTATAGACCGACCGACGTCAACTGAGGACGTGTAAGGGTTGGTTGGTATTGACGAGTAGGTACCGTTAAGAAGAGACATTAGTGACTGCGGATTTAAGAGGTAACTTTACCGATGCCTTGGAGGATTCCCCAAGTAGGCAACGACAAACTTCTGGGATGATCAAAGGATATGGAGAGAATCGGGTTAGAGGTTGCTTTCTGGGTGGTTAAGAACAGACTACAGTTGAGTAAGAGAGTAAGGGTCTGTTTGAAGAGGATCTTGCTAGTAGTAGGAGGGAAGTATAGGCGGGAGTTGGGTAAATCATGTTGACCCTCAGAAAGACGCCATTGTGATTAATGAGTGTTACACCCGAAGCATGGTAGGCCAATAACCCACAGATGAAGAAAATCAATGTTAGGTGAACTATGATTTCAAGTTAAGGAATTAGAGATCTATATGAAATGGTCCACTTGGGTGTGTGATTTGTTTTTGAGTTATATAAATTTGAAAGCTTGACAAGAAGTAGGTGAAAACCCATTAATTAAGGAACGATCCAATTAGGTCACATTGAGGAAACCGGACCAAGCGGTTTGTATTACAAAGAGCATTGGGCACTTAGTAAAGTGCCGACAGAAGTTTAAGATCATTGTTTCAGAATCAATAGTCGGGAACTTTCGAAAGGAAAAAGCAAGTGGGCCAAGTTAAAGGAAAAGTGGTTGGATAGAGTCATCAAAAGAGCTGGAAGTAAGTTTAGAAAACCAAACCGTTGAGAGGGTACCTACCGAATCCGAGACACGTCATCAGCTATGAAGATCAGATAATTTAGCCGGTTCATGCTTTTGTAGAGTTCCGGTGGTTTAGACGAGGAGCCGATGAGGCCACTTGGGAGACAGATGAGAGTATTAGACGTAATTATCCCGAGTTTTATGCGGGGTTAGCTACTACTTTTGTACCGATGAGTTAGTACTCGGATGTTGTGTGGTTTGACTTTTCATGTTTTTACTTTGGATTGAGTAAATGTGTTTTCTTTGATGTGTGCCTGATTCTGATGAATGAGTAGTTACATATTAGAAAACGAGACTTAATGAAACCAAGTTATACAAAGAAAGACGTTTGATTAGATACATTATTCTAAGTTTCGGGACGAAACTTATTTTAAGAGGGCACTGATGTAATACCCGAAAAATTTTAATTTCCGTTTAATACCGATCAAATCAGATTGCGATCCGCCAACCTTTATTCTTTTTAAATAAATAAAACAAATGGTAAATCCTATCATTTTATGTGACCTTATGTTCGCCCCTAAACGTGCGTGCAAATAAGCTTTAAATTTATAAAACTAGAATCAAGCAAGCGAACCCGCAGTGTACGGATCGGCGTAGATTAGCAAGTATTCCAGAGTATCGAACACAGGGATTTGGGGAGAATAAATTCGATCGTAGGTTATCAAGCAAGTGAATATAAGAGCTTTGCAAATTATTGGGAAAACAACAATCCTAAAGATCCAAGTATCCAGCTGTGGCAATCGATTCAAGATATACTTAATGATATAAAGACAGAGTTGAGATGTGCAAAGGTATACTAATGTAAGGTAATCGTACGGTGAAGTTCCAAAAACCTTATATGACACACCTACAAGACACTCTCTATACAGGTTGTTGAGGTTTCAATATAGAAAGGGTCAAAAGGCAAGAATTAATATCAAATACCCAAACTTGTAATCCAAGGATCAAGACTAACTAAATCGATTACGGTTGTGACACTCACAATCGAGGTAGAGGTTGTTGAGGCTTCACTACCACCTAGAAAAGGCAAGCCTAAACTAAGTTAAAGCAAATCTTTAACTTTGGATTAAAGTAAAAGCAGGTTTGTAAACTTAAGGGAAATTATGGGTGGATCTTGAGATTCCACGGCCGTGGAACTCAAGAACAAACCGTGATTTAGGGTTCGTCGACGATTCTCTCTAACTCTCAGGGTCTAATCTGTTTACGATCGATCTATCATTATCTAAGCCACAACTATCAACCCTTCACCCTAGAATTGTTAAGGGTTTTTAGCCAACAATCATCATTATGATATCAAATTCAAAGATTAAAAGATTGAAAGATGAAAACTTCCGAAAACTTTCAATAAACTTCAAACCAATCTCAATGTCACAATCAAGAATGAATATTGTCAATAGATTCAGAATAAAGCAAACAATCACAATCTTAGGAAAGAAAGAAGAACGGGATGTCAATCCGTCTTCTAAATCAAACCTAAACAAGAAGAGAAATCTTCTTGCAACAGTCTTCCAAAAACTTCGATCTTCCGTCAATCCGGAAATCTCAACAGCAATCTCCACCAAAAGTGCGAGAGTAGGGCAACTCTAAGGAAGAGGGCAAAATACCTCTTTTTGCAAGAATCGCCAAAATCTCCAAGTCGCAATGTCGTAAGTGTAACACAAGGTCTAAAGCGAGGTCGCAAATGCGTCTAAGCGGGGATCACGGAATCTCTCTTCGTCTGTCTTTTTATAGGGCAAGATAAAATATCGGCCCGGCCCAATCTTCAAAAGATCGTGGCTTCAAAATGTGGCGAAAAAGATCGCCAAGATCACGGTCGTGGAAGGTTCCACGACCGTAATTTAGAGCGTGGAAATCAACACGGTTTGAACCATGGATTCCACGACCGTAAAAGCTTCTGGAATGAATCACGCTTCTCCTGCAGGGTTCCACGGCCGTGGAACTGAACGTGGTTTGTAGTACGGCCGTATTTTAGAGCGTGGTTTAGGGTAAGAACGTGATTCTTCCCTAGCCTCGTGCATTCCTGAAGTTGACATCCATTTTGCTCCTAAGAATGCCCTTAATCCATGGACATACTCAATCAACTCGTCTTTGCTCGATTCCGTTCGGAAATGGCTCTTAATCACCTATAATCAACATAAAGCTTGTGTAGACATCTATATCGACAATATAGGCAAACTAGCTCACAAATACAACAATGCTCAATCAAAGACTATCAATATGAATCAAATACACTTAGAAAACGTGCCTAAAATATCACAATATTTCATGCTAACAAATAACCCCATACTTGCAACTTGCTTGTCCCTAAGCAAGGTCTTTCAAAAGCTTTTAAACAAGAGTTAGGATGAAATATGTGTACCTTCTTCAAAGCAATACTTCTTTTGGAGGAATGTGCCTTCTAAAGAATAGATCATTCTCAAATCTTGCTTCAATCGTTTATAAGACTTTCATACACTTAATCAAAGAGTGAAAAGCAAAGAAAGCTCATAAATCAATCAAACTTCCATACAAACTTCATAACCCTTAAACATTATCAAAATCAATCATAAGAAACTTCAATTTAGATCACCAAGTCATATAACATTCTTTTGATCATAAGGACTTTCAAAGAAAAGGTCTAGAATGTGGAAAGGGAAGGAAACTTTAAGGAATGTGGTGCATGAATCCGGGAAAGTGGACAACTACTCCTTCTTCTTCTTTTGCGGTTTCTGCAACACCTTCAACTTAGAGCTTCGCTCTCTTCTTTTCATTTTTCGACTTTACTTTTGGAGTTATGGACAGAGGTGCACAAAAACCGAAGCCTAGGAGATTGGCGTTTCTCAATTTTTATGAGATGCCTCAAACCCTTAGCGCACATACCATAATCCGCTAGGAATATCGCTCAATCCGACTTTGGCAAGACACAAACACCCGGCTATGTGAATGGTGCCGAGTTACTCATCATCATGATTGACTTCCCCAAACCTAGAATTTCTTTCTATTCTTTTGATTGCAAATAATTGCTCTCATGGCCCTCCCACATCAAACATGCCTTTTTTTCATTCACTTCTCCAAATTCCCGGATAGGTAAAGGAGGTCAATATTTCAATGAGGAGCTAAAATGATCAAAGAAAGAAGAAAGAAAGAAAAATCGAATTGCCTTAATCATCTCAACAAGAAGTATAAGAACTTATAGTGTGATTTCAACTTCAATTTCTCAACATGATTTAGGTAACATTCATCACATTATGAAACTTGCAAAAGAAGCACAATCAACACATTCAATTTCTTTTCAATTCACTAATCGTTTAAGCATGCAATTGTCATCAAACTTAATTCACAAGTAGCGATTATCATGGAAATCATCTCAATTCCTTAGAAGCACAAAATTTTCAAAATTTTTCAATTTTTATGGGTTTTTCAAGTTCTTTTTCATGCAATGCAATAATGAAACGTGCAACAATATAATGAACATGCAATGATAGTCTCGAATAGAAGCAAACATAGTGAGTAAGAATTATTACAAACTTTTAGTACATCCCACCCCATACTTAGGACGAACATTGTCCCTAATGTTCAAAATAAAGAAAGAAAAGAAAAAGAAACTCACAAAGTGGTGGTGGAATGTCTAAAGCGAACGGTCAATCATCAAATCCTCATCACTGCGGCGCTGGTGGAGGCGGGAATGGAGAGAAGCTAGGATCATAAAACCGCCCAAACTGCTGGCGGTAGACGTCTCTCATCATGTGGTCGAGGTCGTCTAAGCGTCCATCTCTAGCATCGGCTCGGATCTCCAATGCTCCTACTCTCTCCGAAAGGCCAGTAGCCCAATCCGGCATCTGCTCATACCATCCCGGAGCCTGAATGTACCATGCTGGAGCGTCGGATGGTGCTGGTGCTGGTGCTGGTGCTGGTGCTGCTGTCTGCTCTGTGAACCATGGAGGTGGAGCTCCGTACCATGCAGGAGGTGTGGTTATCCATGTAGGCCTCTCACTCACGCTAGCGCGGCGAGAAGACGAGCCTGAAGCTCTAGCTGGACGTGGAGAACGTCTAGGTGCATCGGGGGCCGCTTCCGGCTGATCCGGAAACGTGCCAAACTCCTGCTCGGCTCCTCCTCCACCCTCAAACTGATCTCCCATCTCCTCCTCCTCAACAACTGGTGGTGGGACATATGGGAGAGCTGTAATCCTGTTCGCATGCATAGCAGCGAACGTCTCCTTCCAATTATGGCGTCCCACCATAATGGAATACTCCGGTAGCCACTCTATACCCCTACCTGTCCTGCTCTCCCAAGGCATGGCCTCATAAGGCGGACCTCTATGAGTGGGGAAGATGAGCCCTCTAGTCATGAAGGCATGAAGACCTAAAGGAACGGCCGGTATGCGGGTACAAGCAGAAAAATCAACACCCAAGCTCCTAGCAAGGTGGGTAACTATCCCACTGTATCCAATGTTGCCCTTCCTCTTATTCTTGAGCTTGCTCATAGTAGCAGCCAAGAGGGTGGCACAGTCAGCTCGGCGCCCATACAGCATGGAGTAAAGCAAAAAGAGCTCATCCGTCTTGATCTTTTGGGGCGTCTCCGTCCTAGGAAAGAGACACTCCGAAAGAACACGGTGAGCAATCTTCAAGGCTAGGTGGTACATCAACCTAGCCTTGGTATCAGCAGGTTGCCAGCGGTCCTCGCTGGCGTAGATCATCGCTACCTCCTCCCAAAAATCCTTGGCGTAAACGCCACTAGGAAAGCGACCGTTAAAGGTCTCCTGAAACCCAAAGAAGGTCCCGAACTCACGGATGGTAAAATGATAGTCTCTTTCCATAAGACGGAAAGAGACGGTCCTGTCTACATGGCTGTGCTCAAAAGACGTCACAACCTCCCGTGTAATCTCCTCATAAGTGTCTTCTCGGATAGCCGAGAAGACAACTAGTCCGGCTCTATCCAAGAGCCAAGTAAGATCATCAATAATGTTGAGAGGAGCTAGATCCTCCAACAACAAGTACCTAGGACCAATCACAGCCCTCTCCTTGATTCTCTCGAGTGAATCAAGGTGATCCTCATGTATGGTCGGTACTCGAGGGCTAGGAGGTGAGGGCTATGATGGTGATGATGGAGGTGAAAGGGAAGAGGGTGGTGGTGCTCTAGAGGATGAGGAGGAAGAGGGGTTACCCTTCCTCTTCTTGTTCTGGTTATTCTTCTTCTCCTTAATCCTCCCCGAAACTCTCCTCACAAAGTCCATTCTGTCAGAAATTACGGGTTGTTCTACAGATTCCACGGCCGTGGTTCTCCCAGGAACCGTGATTCGTCTCAAAATTTCTCAAATCTCAGCAAATCAATACTCAATCTCCACAAAAGGCAGTCCTAATCTAATTTCTTCCAATCTCAATCAGTTCTTCCTAAAATCTCTAACAAAAACGAACCAAATCGACAAAGATCAAGAAGAGTGGAAAAACCTATTTTTCGGATTGAAAAATCCGAATTACACGTTCCTTGGTGAATTTCCGCTCGATTCGTCGCTTGGATCTTGTTGGTGGTCGAATTTGCTTCAGTTTAGGAAGAAGAATCGTTAAAAACGATTAAGAAACGAGGAATTGAGAGAGGAGGCGTGGATTCGGCTTTTAGGTCGTGGAAGAGGGGTTTTGTTGGTGGTTTTTGTGAAGAACGTGGTTTATATAGTCACAGGCAAAATTTTGAAAATCACGGTCTGTCGGGGTGTTCCACGGACGTAGTTCTGTACGGAACCGTGGTTTTGGTGATTTTTCAAGGGTTTTTGGAAATTACGGGCACTGTAGCTGTCACGACCGTGGTTTAGGCCGTGGAACTCTCTGTAAAGTTCCAAAGTCCAGATTTCGTCACTTTTCTTCAACATTATCCTCCCCTTTTCCTTTTCCATCGTTCCTACATCCAAAAACACGAACATACCGGAAGGAATCGAAGGCAAAAACAAAGCAAAAACGTCTATTCTAAGCTAAACTATGAATCGAAAACAAAAACAAGAATGCAATATCTTGGGTTGCCTCCCAAGAAGAGCTTTGTTTAAGGTCCGTAGCTAGACCAATCTCGCACTTATTCGAGTGCGGTAGGCGCGAACTCTTCGGTTTGGAGTTCCGGCGTATACTTCTTGAGTCGTTGGCCGTTCACCTTAAAGCTTCCGCCCGTTTCACCCCATACTTCAACTGCACCATGGGGGAAAATACGCTTAATTAGAAAAGGTCCGGTCCAACGAGATTTAAGCTTACCTGGAAAGAGACGAAGCCTTGAATTGAAGAGGAGAACTTGATCTCCTTCTTTGAAGTCCTTTGGAATGATATGCTTGTCATGCCAACGCTTTGCTCTCTCCTTATAGATCTTAGCGTTTTCATGAGCATTCAAGCGGAGTTCATCCAGCTCATTGATGTCTAGGAGACGCCTCTCTCCCGCTTCCTTCATTCTGAAGTTCAACCACTTGATAGCCCAAAACGCTTTGTGCTCCAACTCTACTGGTAAGTGACAAGACTTTCCATACACAAGGTTGTATGGTGTGGTTCCTATGGGAGTCTTGTATGCAGTCCGGTACGCCCATAATGCATCGTTAAGCTTCAAAGACCAATCCTTTTTAGTCCTTGAAACCGTCTTCTCTAGAATTCCTTTGATCTCCCTATTTGAAATCTCAACTTGTCCACTTGTTTGTGGATGATAGGGGGTAGCAATCTTGTGAGTAACCCCATACTTAGCTAGAAGAGCTTCAAAGCGCCGGGCAATAAAGTGAGAACCTCCATCACTAATGATCGTCCTTGGTGTCCCGAATCGCGGGAAGATGGTCTTGTTAAAGAATTTAACCACTACCATGGCATCATTGGTGGGAGAGGCAATTGCTTCCACCCATCTAGAAACGTAATCTACCGCCAATAGTATGTATTGGTTCCCACAAGAGGATGGGAATGGTCCCATAAAATCAACTCCCCAAACGTCGAAAATCTCCACCTCTTGGATGTTGTTGAGGGGCATCTCATTCCTCCTAGAGATATTGACTGTTCTTTGACAAGCATCGCAGCAAGAAACAAAGGATTGCACATCTCTAAACAAAGTAGGCCAAAAGAATCCAGATTGCAATACCTTTGCGCTAGTCTTGTTCGAACTAGCGTGTCCTCCACAAGGTAGTGAATGACAATGGCGGATGACACTTTGCATCTCATATTCCGGCACACATCGCCGAATGATGTCATCCGGACCTCTCTTAAAAAGGAGAGGCTCGTTCCAAAAGTATTCCCGGACATCCTTAAAGAACTTCTTCCTTTGTGCGTAGGATAGTCCGGGTGGTATCTCCTGACAAACCAAATAGTTAACAAAATCAGCAAACCATGGTTCGTTACCTTTGGAGATCACATCGATGCACTCCTCAATAATGTGTAGGTGTTCGTCCGGGAAGGAGTCGTCGATGGGTAAATGGTCGTCCTCTAGATGTGTTAGGCGACTCAAATGATCCGCAACAGAATTTTCTGAACCTTTCTTGTCGCGGATCTCTAGACCGAATTCTTGTAGGAGAAGAATCCATCTAATTAGCCTTGGCTTCGCGTCTTTCTTCGCAAGGAGGTACCGGATCGCAGCATGATCCGTGTAGACAATCACCTTTGCACCTACAAGATAAGAGCGAAACTTGTCAATAGCATAGACAATGGCTAAAAACTCTTTTTCGGTAGTGGCGTAGTTGAGTTGCGCTTCATCTAGCGTCTTGCTAGCATAGTATATGGCATGGGTTCGCCCTTCCTTTCGTTGTCCAAGAACAGCTCCAATAGCTACGTCACTAGCATCGCACATAACCTCAAAGGGAAGAGTCCAATCCGGAGGTTGGATAATAGGTGCTGAAATTAGAGCTTGCCGAATTGTGTTAAACGCATCCAAACATTCCTGCGAAAACTCAAAAACCGCATCCTTCATCAATAGATTAGTGAGAGGTTTTGATATCTTAGAAAAGTCCTTAATGAAACGTCTATAAAATCCAGCATGTCCTAGGAAACTTCTTATCCCTTTCACCGAAGTTGGGGGAGGAAGCTTCTCTATGGTTTCTATCTTAGCTTTATCTACTTCTATCCCTCTACTAGAGACTAAGTGACCTAATACAGTTCCTTCCTTAACCATAAATTGACACTTCTCCCAATTAAGAACTAGGTTAGTGTCTTCACACCTTTGCAAAACAAGAGAAAGGTTAGAAAGGCAATCGTTAAAAGAGGAACCGTATACGGAGAAGTCGTCCATGAAGACTTCCATGATTTCCTCTATGTATTCGGAGAAGATGGCCATCATGCACCGTTGGAAGGTGGCTGGGGCGTTGCAAAGCCCGAACGGCATTCTCCTATAAGCAAACATACCCCACGGGCACGTGAATGTGGTCTTCTCTTGATCATCCGGGTGTATCGAAATCTGAAAGAAACCACTATAACCGTCAAGGTAGCAAAAATGTGAATGTTGTGCTAACCTTTCAAGCATTTGATCAATGAATGGCAATGGGAAATGATCCTTCCACGTTGCATTGTTGAGCTTGCGGTAGTCTATGCACATCCGCCATCCCGTCACAGTTCGGGTAGGAATGAGTTTGTTGTTCTTGTTGGTGATAACCGTCATTCCTCCCTTCTTCGGAACTACTTGAACCGGACTCACCCACTTACTATCGGAAATAGGGTAGATGATACCTGCATCAAGAAGCTTAAGAATTTCCTTCTTGACAACCTCCTTCATGGTCGGATTCAACCGCCTTTGAGGTTGTCTTGAAGTTCTAAAATCTTCCTCCATTAGTATCTTATGCATGCATAGGGAGGGTTTAATTCCTACTAAGTCCTCAATAGTATAGCCTAAAGCTTTCCTATGTTTCCTAAGGACAATCATGAGTTGATTATGTTCATCTATGCTTAGATCGGAACTAACAATAACCGGAAAGGTAGAATTAGGTCCTAGAAAAGCGTACCTTAGATGAGTAGGAAGTGGTTTGAGTTCCATTGCTTTCGGAGCTTCCAATGATCCTTGAGAAGCATCCGATGTCTCCTTAGAAGTTTCTAAGGGTGATGAGTGTGTGGGAGAAGAATCAGAAGAAGTTGAAGAAGTGTCTCGATCACTCCTTTCCACGCCCAAAATTACGGGTTCCTCATGGCCTCCACAGCCGTGGTTTAGAGCGTGGAAGGGAAATACGGTTGTCATTGCTTCTCCACGACCGTATAACTCCATGGAGTGGGACACGGTTTTGGTTGTGAAATCCACGGCCGTGGAATATAGTGTGTGACCGTGGATTCTCACGTTTTCTGCCTCATCGTGGAGTTTTTCAAACTCCACTTCACCCATCTCTTCTTGTGCTTCTAAGGCTTCAATTGCCTCATTGCACTCTTCTTCTTCCCCTACATTTGTTAGACTCATAGTAATGACTTTTTGTAAAGGATTGTTAAAGAGAATCGCACTTACCTCCTCCCTAGACAAACCTTCTTCATCTTGGATATCGAAAATATCCTCATCAAAGATTGGCTCCTTCACTAGAGTGGAAAGAACGAACTCTACTTTCTCTTCTCCTATATCAAAAGCGAGTCTACCATTCTTGCAATCGACTATGCAGCCGGAAGTTGCAAGAAACGGCCTTCCGAGTATGATCGGGACCGGACTATCTGCAGGAATGTCAAGCACAACAAAATCAATGGGAACAAAGAATTTACCTAGCTTGACCGGGACGTCTTCTACGATACCGACGGGGCGAGTGATGGATCGATCCGCCATGTACAACGTCATCTTCACCGGTTTAGGGTCGCCTAAACCGATCTTCCTACACAACGCAAGTGGTATGATGCTCACACTTGCTCCTAAATCACATAATGCATCGTATGTGACATCTCCCACTCCTATGGGAATGCAAAATGACCCCGGATCCTTTAGCTTTGGGGGCATTTTCTCCTTCATGGTCTTGATGAGATCCGAAGAATCCGAACTCATCTTAACCTCTCCGAAGTCTTCTAGTTTCCTCTTGTTGGAGAGGAGCTCCTTCAAGAACTTGCCATAAGCCGGCATACCTACAATAGCATCAATAAATGGTATATTAATATGCAGCTTGCTCATGAGTTCTATGAACTTACCAAACTGTTTATCTAGGTGCGCTCTCGCTCTAGATTGAGGGAATGGTAGGGGAGGTTTATAAGCTGGAGGAGGAACGTAGACATCTTCCTTCTCCTTCCCCTTCTCTTTGTCTTTCTCTACGGGGACTTCAACGAACTTAGGCTGCGGATCGGTGGTAGTCACTCCGCTCCTAGTTGTGATTGCCATCACCCTTCCCTTAGGGTTGTCCTCCGTCTTTCCTAGAAGTTTCCCTTGATTCCTAGGAACTTCCTCCGCATGGCTGAACATTTGGTTTTCTAAAACCTTTTGAGCTTTATCAACCTTAGAAATTTGATCGTCAACCTTAATGATGCGGTTCTCCAACCCTTGAAGCTTTCCCAAAATCGTTTCCAACATGGGGTCGGGCTTCTCCTTTCCCGTATTGTTTCCTCCATTAGATGATTGCCCCTGGTTTTTCAAAGGAGTAGAGGAAGAGGAAGGTGGAGTTAGTGAATTAGCATTGGAAGGATAAGAGTTACCGGAATTTTGTTGATTGGAGCGCCAATTGTTGTTGTTTGAACCCCTATTGTTGTTCCAATTGTTGTTCCGGTTGTTGTTGTTTCCATTCCAATTGTTATTCCGGTTGTTGTTTCGGTTATTGTTGTTGTTGTTGTGGTTGGTGTTATCACCGCCATTGTTGTTGCCCAAATAGCCAACATCCTTCCCTTGTTGCTTTGGAAAGTTGGTCTTGATAGCCTCCTTCAACTCTTTGATCTCATTGTTGAGGGAGAAAATCTGATTTTGAGCTTCATGTGTGAGCTTTGCTCCTTGCTCCACACGATTTCCCTCCACTTTCCGGTGGGAATACTTCTCTATGACCCTTGCTTGCTTCTCAATGAAGTCCCAAGCGTCATCTTCTCTCATGTCCATGAATGTTCCACATGAGAGGGATTGGAGGTTGAATTGAGTCCCCGCATCCAGCCCCTTATAGTAAATCTCCAGCAATGCAAGTTTGGATATGCCATGATGAGGGCAATCCAATAACAAGTCCTGAAACCTTTCCCATGATTGAAACAAACTTTCGTTAAATCTCATGGAAAATGCATTGATCTTACCTCTAAGTTCCGCCGTTTTGGATGGCGGAAAGAATTTGGTGAGGAACTCCGCGGAAAGGTCTTCCCACGTGTCTAGTTTCCCCCCTAGGAAGAGCTTGGTACCAAGACAACGCTTTCCCTTTCAAGGAGAAGAAGAAAGGCTTGAGCTTATAGTTGTTGGTAGTAGCACTCCTTGATCTCATTGTCTCCATCATACACTCAAAGTTTTGCAAGTGTTGGTGTGGAGATTCAGCGCTTGTCCCGCCAAATTGGTTTTGGCGAACAAGAGTAATAACTTGAGGGTTGAAGCTAAACCCTTGCACATCTTCAGCATCGAAATTCACGCCCAAACGGCGCGGTTGTTGTGTTGGATCCATCCTTTGGCCAAGAGTTATTGGCTCTTCATCTACACGTTCGATCCTCGCATTCCTAGGCGGAATGCGGCGATTAGCAGCTCCTCGTGGATGGAAAGGATTCACATTGATCGTGGGATCAATCTCCTCTAGCGGTGGCATGGAAGAATCACTATCATCAGCGGATGAGTGACTTCTTCTTCTAGATCTTGATGCTCTTCTTGAGGATTTCTTGCTTCCCTTATTCTTAAGGTCGCTTAGTTCTATCCTCATTTGGAAAATCATATCCTGCAGATTGTTAACTTGAGATTGATGACGATCTATTTCATCCCGGAGGAGGTTCTCATTCCATTGGAGTTGAGCTTCCTTCTCCGCCAACTCCGCTTGAAGATCACGTTCGTGTTCTTCAGCCATCTTCTTTTCCTTGCGCTTTTGCCTTAAAGTCCTCTCAAGCTCTTGATCAAGAGGTAAGAGGTCTTCGGTGTTCCTAGACCTACGCATGCACTCAAAGAAATATCAAATTACGAGAGCAAGCTCCCAAGCTTGACAACCAGCTACCGAATTCGGTCTAAACCAAATCCCCGGCAACGGCGCCAAAAACTTGTTCGCCCCTAAACGTGCGTGCAAATAAGCTTTAAATTTATAAAACTAGAATCAAGCAAGCGAACCCGCAGTGTACGGATCGGCGTAGATTAGCAAGTATTCCAGAGTATCGAACACAGGGATTTGGGGAGAATAAATTCGATCGTAGGTTATCAAGCAAAGTGAATATAAGAGTTTTGCAAATTATTGGGAAAACAAAAATCCTAAAGATCCAAGTATCCAGTTGTGGCAATCGATTCAAGATATACTTAATGATATAAAGACAGAGTTGAGATGTGCAAAGGTATACTAATGTAAGGTAATCGTACGGTGAAGTTCCAAAAACCTTATATGACTCACCTACAAGACACTCTCTATACAGGTTGTTGAGGCTTCAATATAGAAAGGGTCAAAAGGCAAGAATTAATATCAAATACCCAAACTTGTAATCCAAGGATCAAGACTAACTAAATCGATTACGGTTGTGACACTCACAATCGAGGTAGAGGTTGTTGAGGCTTCACTACCACCTAGAAAAGGCAAGCCTAAACTAAGTTAAAGCAAATCTTTAACTTTGGATTAAAGTAAAAGCAGGTTCGTAAACTTAAGGGAAATTACGGGTGGATCTTGAGATTCCACGGCCGTGGAACTCAAGAACAAACCGTGATTTAGGGTTCGTCGACGATTCTCTCTAACTCTCAGGGTCTAATCTGTTTACGATCGATCTATCATTATCTAAGCCACAACTATCAACCCTTCACCCTAGAATTGTTAAGGGTTTTTAGCCAACAATCATCATTATGATATCAAATTCAAAGATTAAAAGATTGAAAGATGAAAACTTCCGAAAACTTTCAATAAACTTCAAACCAATCTCAATGTCACAATCAAGAATGAATATTGTCAATAGATTCAGAATAAAGCAAACAATCACAATCTTAGGAAAGAAAGAAGAACGGGATGTCAATCCGTCTTCTAAATCAAACCTAAACAAGAAGAGAAATATTCTTGCAACAATCTTCCAAAAACTTCGATCTTCTGTCAATCCGGAAATCTCAACAGCAATCTCCACCAAAAGTGCGAGATTAGGGCAACTCTAAGGAAGAGGGCAAAATACGTCTTTTTGCAAGAATCGCCAAAATCTCCAAGTCGCAATGTCGTAAGTGTAACACAAGGTCTAAAGCGAGGTCGCAAATGCGTCTAAGCGGGGATCACGGAATCTCTCTTCGTCTGTCTTTTTATAGGGCAAGATAAAATATCGGCCCGGCTCAATCTTCAAAAGATCGTGGCTTCAAAATGTGGCGAAAAAGATCGCCAAGATCACGGTCGTGGAAGGTTCCACGACCGTAATTTAGAGCGTGGAAATCAACACGGTTTGAACCATGGATTCCACGACCGTAAAAGCTTCTGGAATGAATCACGCTTCTCCTGCAGGGTTCCACGGCCGTGGAACTGAACGTGGTTTGTAGTACGGCCGTATTTTAGAGCGTGGTTTAGGGTAAGAACGTGATTCTTCCCTAGCCTCGTGCATTCCTGAAGTTGACATCCATTTTGCTCCTAAGAATGCCCTTAATCCATGGACATACTCAATCAACTCGTCTTTGCTCGATTCCGTTCGGCAATGGCTCTTAATCACCTATAATCAACATAAAGCTTGTGTAGACATCTATATCGACAATATAGGCAAACTAGCTCACAAATACAACAATGTTCAATCAAAGACTATCAATATGGATCAAATACACTTAGAAAACGTGCCTAAAATATCACAATATTTCATGCTAACACCTTAATACACGTAAAATGATAAAATTATGTAACCCGTATAATAATTCCGTGTTGTATTAAAAAAAACCGAAGAACGGTTTCGTGCGAGTAACGAATTATTCCTTCACCATTTTTTTTATTAGATGAGCAGGCTCAACAGCTGGCCCAGTAACCCTTCTTCCGGCTCAAAATTTACCTTAACCTAATTGCTGAAGATTTAACCTAATCTTCTCCTTAATTAAGTTAACCTAATCAAATTTTAACCTAATCTAACATTGCCCTAATCCAGCGTACGCTGCAACTGCGAGTCCCGCTGCACAACCGAAGCAGATCCGGAACCACCACCGTACCTCCCACACGTGACTGCCTCCGGCCGGACTCCAGCAGCGCCGACACACCGCCTCATCCTCGACGCCGGGATCTGCTGAGTCGTCATCCAGCAAGCGCCTGGATCCCGATCGAGCTTCTGTACCGACGCTACAGCCAGACAGCTACGGACCGCTGCTGCTTTGCCTCCCTACCGCCGTCCTCTTCCCATCCTTCTGTCCTCGTCAACCACCAACCCTACCGCCGTCCTCTGCAATTTATTGTGGCACCAGCGAACCCAAAAGTAGTAGCTTCCATCCAAACGCGTGCGGGTGTCTCCCAATCTCACCGATGTCAACACCGTCCCGCCGAGGTAAACGCCGATCTCTCTTTCTCCTAGCCTGTGTTTGAAAGGGGCAGCACGGTGGTTATTAATTGGTATTGTGTGCCAATAGTTGCAGCCTTCTGCCCAGTCATAACGGACCTTGTTGGTCGGCGATGGGCCAACGCCGGAGTTCCTTCTTTGCCGATCGACCGCGCCGGCCGTCCTCCCTTGCGGAGCGGGTGAGTAGGATAGTCTTTAACCTCTGTTGCTTTTAAGTTAGTACGTTAATTGTTGAAGCAAGGAGCAGGTCCGGGACTGGGTAGATTGGACTCAAACTTAGGACCTTTGCCATCACTCTTAACCTTCAGGATTTTTGCTTATAAACTGTTGTCTTTGAGAATTATTTTCGATGTCTTAGAACGAACATCCACCGTTAAATTTTTTATACATTGTAGATAGAAATATGAAGTTTACTGTGTTAAATTTTGGGAGAAAGTTAACGGTCGGATTAGAACTTATAAGGGCTCAAAGTAGAGTCGTTGGGCTGTTTTTACAGCAGAGGATAATTGACTAAGTATGGAATTTTTCAGCTTGCTTTCCAACTTTGAAAATTTATGAGAGGATTATGGTTAAGTATTTTGGAGAGATCTTTACCCCTATTTTTAGTATGTATACCATAGAGAAGCTAGGATTTTGTCTCGGAATTTTATACCCTTATCCAAGCCGTGTATATTAACCCAAAGTCGGACCTTAACGTTTTTTTTTTGTACAAACTAAGGATTTTGGGTAACTTTTATAATCCTTACCAAACTTTTCAATGAGAACTAAATTATGGACATAGGTTCTAAAAGAGAATATTAGAACTAAATGATAGACTTTTTGGGAATTTTCGGGACCAGGGGTAAAATAGTCTTTTTACCTTAAGAGAGCCTTTTTCCGTAATCTTTCTTCATGAGATTGTACATCTTAGAAGTTTATAACTTCTAAGAGTTTAGGGATGTGATTTTGATCCACGTGCCTTGTGTAACAGGCGTTTGAGTTTCTACAGTTGCGGACCGAGTTGAGAAATTGAGAGTTGTGAATTGATTCAGGTAAGTCATTGCGACTTACTTAGCTGGTTTCTGGATATTAGTTGGGTGATAATGGTTGTGTGTGTACAATGTGTGTTATAATAAATAACAACTTGTTAGGACGACCGTGGTTATTATGTTTTAAGGCCCAAGTGTATGTATAACGGGCCGTGACATCACTGCCCAGCTCTGCCAGGAGACTGGGAGGTTCTCTATACCCAGACCATACAGGTACACGGTGAGATGCATCGGATCCACTCCTGATGGGTACACGGGGGCGGAGGCGAGGTTTGGGAATCCCTTGTGTCACAAAATAAGTATCATTAGAGTGAATGACTTAAATGAAGATAATAAATGGATTGTTTGAAAGCATGATGAGTGTTTATTATTTTATGTGTGTGTGTGCTATTATTATTCTCCTAATGTTTAGATAACTAGCTAATGGTTGTCTTGTTGTGTTTTTTTTAGATTTACTGCAGGTTAGAACAACAGCTGAGTGATCCGAAAGTAGTGGTCAGCCGGGTCTCCGTACTCTTTAGAGTGGGGTTTGGGTTGTTGCTTTGTTGTCTTTCCCTTTTGTTAAGACAGTTAGTCTTTTCCGTTGTTTAAGTATGATAGGCTGTTAGACTTTGTTGCATTCATCCTTTTACAAATACATTTTATGAATTTCGGTTTTTCTTATTTGTGTCTTGTTGCAAGATCCTAGTAATATTGTTGTCAAACTGAGGTCGGGACCCATTGTGAGGTCCTAATCAGTAATACTCCGAGTTCTGAGAATTCGGGGTGTTACATCGTGAATATGTCGGAGGTGAGCATTTTCGGTGGAGGGGTTTGTCGGAAAGGCTCTTCACCTTGACCATGTGGAACTTGTGGCATTTCCGAATCCGGCATTTGAGTCTCGCTTCCTTGGGTGCTAGTAAAGAAAGCGAGACTCGGAGTGAAGTCATAGTCGCTTGGGTAACCCGAGTTTTCCATTTCACTTGATTGAGAAATCGAGAATACGAGATCGAGATTGAGATTGAGAGAAGTAGTAGATAGATAAGAATGTTGGTGTGAGATAAATGGAAGAATTGTAGGGTATTTATAGGAATTGTGGGTAGGAAATTTTTTTTTAATCAAACAAGAATAATAAAAATAAATAAAAACACAACCCAAATGGCTCTTAGAGCCGTTGGGATTGTGGGGCCCACCGACTTATAGCCGTTGTGGGCCAAATAGCCGTTAGCATTGCCAACAACTATTTAGGTTTGGCCGAACCGGCGTTGAACCGCCGGTTTAGGTTTGGCCCGCAAACCTTCGGTTTGACCAAATCGACAAAGCTAAACCAACGGTTTGGCGGTTTGGTTTGAACCGGTCCATTTCTAATTTCACTCATACATGCATCGGGTATTAGTGAATTATTATAATGTATCTAGTAAAATGTAATAGCGCACTTAATTCTGAATTGCATACAATCGTGCTATATAGAACTAGTGGTGGGTCGCAAACCTAAACCGTCAAAATCCAAACCGGCGGTTTAGGTTTAACCTAAACCGCCGGTTTGGTCGGCGGTTTAGCCGGTTTATAAAAAAAAAAAAAAAAATTGAAAAACTGGACCAAATCGGACCAAACCGGCGGTTAACTGACGGTTTGATCTCCAAACCGCCCGTTTGGTCCATTTTTTTAAAAAAAAAATAAAAAAAATACCCAAACCGGCGGTTAAACCGCCGGTTTGGGTAAACCGCAGGCCAAACCTAAACCTAAACCGTAAACCCACGATTTGGGCCGGTTCACAAACCGCCGGTTTGACGGTTTGGTTCAAACCGGACCCAACTCTATATAGAACGTTATTTATATAGCATGAGTTTAAATTCATAATAAGAAAATACTATTAATTGAACTTGCACGTTTAAATTCATATGAATCGTGCAACTTCAAATAGAATCCTAATAAAACGAAAAGAATAAACCGTCAAAGGTTATATTATCCAATAATAATCATATAGGGTATATTAGGGAATTAATATCTTTTGTTATCTAACATATGAAACCAAATGTATCTCTTAATTATTGTCTAAATTTAATAATCAATCATAACCGTTGAATGTTTTTTATTTAATGGCTGAGGCATATTCTTGCTAGTTATCGTAACCCATGTTCTCAAGAGGATCCTAATTATATATATGGTTAAGTTCTGGTTAGACATATAATATAATAAGAAAAAAGAACGTATACGACTTGACAAATTAAATAACGGACGGCGTAGATTTAACGATTATAAATGGTAATCTTGCATTGAAATTATTGCAACGTTCATGTAAAAGGTAATTAAGAGATACAAGTCATATATTATCCGACTTATATGGAAATACAATATATGAAATTTGCAAGTAATTGTGCACATTAATTAACATTAACTTATCGGCTTAATCATGCATGTCTAGTCGTGCATCGTATGAACATTGGTTGAACTTAGTCGTGCATGAACTATGAAGTTTTTTCTAGTCGTGCATCATATTAGTTATGCATGAACAATGTATTTAGTCGTACATGTATTTAGTTGTGCATGAACTATGAACTTAGTTGTGTATTAACTTATAGGTATAGTCTTGCATTAATCTATAGGTCTAGTCGTGTTCATATGTTCATTGGTCGAAATTAGTCGTGCATTAACTTAGAGACTTAGTCGTGCATTGTCTAATCGTGCATCATATGAACATTGATTGAACTTAGTCGTGCATATATTTAATCTTGTGCATCACATAAACATTGGTTGAATTTAGTCATGCATGTATTAAGCTAGCCGTGCATCATATATATATATAGTTTATTAAGATAATTAATATAGTTCATATCGCATTAGAAAACTGTAAATATTACATTAATTATTGCGTAATTTTATTTACATATCATAATCGTCCAATATCTTAAATCTTGTGTATGAGATTTGTTTTCATTTCTTATCGTAAAAGTGATTTTCACCTTATCCTAACCGTATAGGGTTAAGTTCGGCTAAAAATGACTCATGTGGAGAGGAGTGATGAGGGTTGTGAGCCATAAGATCATAAAAATTGGACAACCAAGACTAAAAGACAAGACACTACATGACACACTACTTTCCATTGATTAGTTCTTTTGTGGTTCATTTTTGGTAAATGTACGCCTCATGTTTTGTGAATATGATGTTCATTTTCTACACGATAATAGTTCAATTTTATCCCTCTCAGTCACATTCAATTCGTCCTTTTTTCGCTCAAAGTTTCATTGTTTCTTTTCTTGATTCCAACAAGAATGAGTTTATTATCACTTACATCAAGTATCCGCCTTATATTCACTTCATAAGAATGCATATGAAGTTGATACCTTATTAAGTTAAGTTATGCACAATATGTGTTCAATGAAACTTTGGTATACGGTTATGAGTTTTGTGGGTTTTAATCATGGTAGGGAAAAAAATAATTGCCCAAAGTGGTTATGAATCGAACATATGCTCAAATATATATATTTTTTTTTGTAGAATAACTTTAGCTAGGAGCTTAAGTTATTAGTTGATATCAATTTAACTCTGGGATTTGGTAAATAGTGATTTTAGAACGTGTAGTTTATATTTTGTTAACATTTAAGTTCTTTTGTGGTCTAAAGGTTTAGTATCCAACAACCAAGATGTAGTATCCAAAATGTTGAAGATGTAGTATCCAACGTGACTTTATTTTTAAAGTAAATAAAAAAATTCAACTCAATTAGTTTTTTTTTAGTTCCATCAAGTTCATTTTCCATACAAATTTTTAGCTATATACATATATTAAAGCAGAAACACTTTGTGTCACGTGTCATGATCTTATAAACTTCACACCACATGTCATTTTCTTGCGCATCTTAATTTTATAATTATAGTAATTAACAAGTCAATACAAAAAGCAATGATATAGATAATAGATATATTATTTCCATTTATAATTTTATCACAATCGATCTTCAATATATTTTCAAGATATTCTTTTCATTATTTTAAAAAAAAATTCTCACTTTTAATCATAAAATGATTAGATTATAAATATATAATTTTTATATTAATTAGGAAATACTCACTAACTTAAAAATGTATAAACTTTTACAATATAATTATTACATCTTTTTAATGGATATTATTTAAAATAACCTAAGATAATTTTGTAATTAAATTTTTTAAATTTTCTCTACTTTAGCATTTATATTTTAATTTTGAAATTTATTTATATTTTTTCTTTTGAAAATTTTTATTTCACTTTTATCAACTTTATAAAATAGTCTACTAACATTAACTAAGATATGTAATATTGTCTAAATTAGTTTATTTTTTTTGTTTATCTGAAATTATAATTAATTTAATTATAAGTTTTAATTAATCTTTCGGTAGTTAATTAAAACCATTATGTTACATAAATTTTTTTATAAAAATTTTAAAAATTATAAAATTCAAATTATATTCGTGCCTTGGCACGAGAACTACACTAGTACTATATTAAAGTCAAAGCATTTACTGTAACGTGGTTCTTTCTAAAGCATAATATGCTACATGTCATTTTTTTTAGAATTTTATTTTTTTTTAAATTATAATTACCATATTATAATTATCCTACTATATAACTTATATTTATCTACTTACCAAACATGTCATTTTATGTATATACATATACTAAACATACTTCAAATTATACTAATAAAATAATTATTATATGATAAAACTTTTACCAAAATAACTTTATATATATATATATATATATATATATATATATATATATATATATATATATTTATCTATACTAAACATACTTTTTTAATATACGTATATATGAAAGTTTATGCATTCCCGCTTCATGAAGTGCAAAGCTTGTGGATATAATTAATTAATATTTCTATTTTATTTTGAAAAATAGAAAATTGTATTTAAAAAGCCTAAAAATATGGAAGTTTATGTATTCCCGCTACATGGAAGATGTAATTGAAAATTAGAGAGATGAGTGTCAACTTCACGGTTAGATAATTTACTATTCTAACTTGAACATATAAATATATAGTTCTTATATTACATAGAAAATAATTAATAACTTATCAAATGTATAAATTATTATAATTTAATTATTATATATATTTTTATGTAAGTATATTATTTAAAACTGCGTAAGATAATTTTGTAATTGAACTTTTTAATTGTCCTCTATTTTAACGATTATATTTTAATTTTTGAAATTAATTTATATTTTTATTTTTTTATTTCACCTTTATCGTCTTTATTAATAGTATACTAACATTAACTTTAACAGATATGTAATATTAAAACTATTTTTACTTTTTTATCGAAAATTATAATTAATTTAATACTAAAATTTTAAACTCTCTTTGAATTAATTAATTTAAACCACTATGTTACATCAATTTTTTTTTATAAAATTTGAAAAACTATATACCCATTAAAATTCAAAATTATACCCGTGTCTTGGCACGGAAATTACACTAGTTATGTTTATTTTACATACCTAATAGCTCCATTTTCCATAAGTATCAAAATATTATGAAATCCAGTTTGACAAATATAGAATTATTTATAGTAGTTAGAGCATGACCATTTAGTTCATACCCCATCAATGGTGTCGATGTATTACCAAATGGTGAAGCTGTAGTATCTATGATGTACAGACACGAACACTGAAAACGAACACGACGACAAACGAGAAAAAACGACAATGCTAAAAAACATATAACGGGGATACGACGAGAAAAACAAATAATATATATATAGAATTCATAATTTATAATGAACACCTTCCTTATTTGGATATAGAGAATATTATATTTCATATTTGTGAAAGATGATTTGTTTCTAATAAAATCATTTTAAATACTGTTTGCATGTCTTTATGGTTTAAGTTTGATCCGGGACATACAAAAATGTGACGTCCTGATGTGGATATATTTTATTCCTAGAAATATATAATATCGGTCCGTTTGGCATGACATAGTAAAATATTTGGGAGATTAAAATTTCACAATAATCTCCATAATCCATGTTGAATTGGATGAAAAAATGGACATAATAATCTCTCAAAATAATCTCCCGAGATTATAATCCCCAATAACCTCGAATGTCCACCGACGGAAAGGAATATTGAGTTGTAAAGTTTCAAATAAATTTTAGTTTTGATAATTCGGATCCTTTTTACACTTTTGACCCCCAGTAGGACTAATATTACTGCGGGGTATCTAATCTTTAGAATAACATACCATACATGCAACCGCGTAACATTAAATTTCTTTTTGACAATTAAATTAATTTCCATTTCCTCCAAAAAATATTCCCAAAAAATAAAAGAAGAAGACGCGTCCATATCGCTGTATGAATCCTCCTGGCTATGAGCTGGTGTCGTCCCCATGTGATTGATGATTGACAGCCTCAAATCCCTCAATCGTCTTCATGCACTGGATCTGATGCTACTTTCCCCTTTTACCCTCGTCTTTACTCCGTAATACCCACTGTACCACTTCACGAACTTCCGAAGCCCAGTGGCAAGATCGGTACTTGGCTTATACCCGAAATCCCGATTAGCTAGCGTCACGTTCGCGTGCGTGAACGGCACGTCCCCATTTGTCGGCATTGTGATCACGCGCTTCTTCGCCTTTACCCCCAGCAAACTCTCCAGGATCCCTACTAGCTTACCAACGCCTACCGGCGACGTGTTTCCGAGGTTATACACCCGCAATTGGGCCGGACCGCGCTTCTTCCCGCCGCTTCCGGTACTTTTCTCTGCGGTATCCAACGCACCTAAACAACCCTTCACCACATCGTCAATGTACGTGAAATCACGCGCCACCTCTTTTCCATCTTGGGTTTTGTAGATAGTTATCTGTTTCCCTTGCAGGATGTCCTTGGTGAAGAAGAAGTAAGCCATGTCGGGTCGGCCCATTGGGCCGTATACGGTGAAGAACCGCAGTCCGGTGAGGGAAAGCCCGTAGATGTGATTGTAGGTGTGAGCGATCTCCTCGCCGGCTTTCTTCGTGGCGGCGTAGAGGCTTGCGGGGCGGTCGGTGCGGTGGTTTTCGGAGAATGGGTTTTCTGTGTTGAGCCCGTACACGGAGGAGGAAGAAGCCCAGACGATAGCCGGTTGTGGATCGGCCGCCTTCGCTATCTCAAGAAGGTTGACGAATCCGGCTATGTTGGACGCGATGTAGGATTGGGGATTCTGCATCGCATACCGAACTCCAGCCTGGGCGGCGAGGTGGAGGATATGTGTAAACGGCACGATGTCAAATAGTTTAGCGAGAACCGGTGCATCATTAAGATCAGCCTCAACTATCATAACCTGGTGGCGCGTGAGAAGCGACTGACGGGCGCGTTTAAGAGAAGGGTCGTAATAGGAGTTGAAGTTATCGAGTCCTACAACGCCATCGCCGCGTTTTTTCAACGCGAGGGAGCAATGACTCCCGACGAACCCGGCAGCGCCGGTGACGAGAACGGAGAAGCCATCGGGGCGACGTGGGGTGGCGGAGCGGCGGACTTGTTTCTCCCAGGCGGATCCAGAATGGAAGAGGAGGTTGTGGGCGGTGGTGTGGAAGTGGCCGCCGGCGTCGGAGAGTGGAGGGTAGTGGACGGTGAAGTAGAAGACGAGAATAAGAGCGATGAGAAGAGTAGCGCGGAAGAGAAGCTTGGACGAGGCGTTGAGGAGCTTGGTGTTGTTGACGCGCCGGAGATAGTTGTTGTACTGAGCCTCAAGCTTGTTGGTTTTGCTGGTGTCTCCCATGGTGTTGTTATACGAATCGGGAAATTGAGAGCTTGGGATTCATTCAGGGAAGGAGCCCTGAAGAGTAGAAGCCTGGAGTGTGCGGAAATATATAAAAGGGATTTAGATGATTGTAAAATACCCATATTGCCCTCTGACGGTGTTCAACTGTGTGCCAGGCTTTCGGGTTAAAAATGGGAAACTAGTTTTTTTACATCCCGTTTTAGAATGATTTGACTAGTTGATGAGCTGGTGTCTATGGGAAGTCAAAATAATTTTAGCGTGTTAATATAAATGAAATGATCTGTGTCTTATCGTCTTGTAAAGCAGGTTTTGTGGCAATTAAGGTGAAAACGCGTAGAATTATTCAATCGAAACTAATTTTGGGTAATTGCTCTATCCCAGATTGAGTAATTTGGGTATTTTCAAAAATGTAACTAAATTATACGGAGTAACAAACTAACAACTTTGCGCTTCACATTTTAATAAAGAAACTAGACAATCAAGTCCGATACAAATTTTGCGTATGTTATTTATTTTGTTCGGGGAAATTAAGTACACGATATTCGCGTAATCGTCACAATCACGTATTGTGAAGGCGTGAAATAACCTTCATGGTTTCGAAACCCGTAATCGGACGGTTAGGGCTTCCGAAACTGTAATGAGTTTGACCGTTATAATTCGAACGTTGTGTAATGATAATAAATTTGAAATATGACCGTTGTTACGATCGATTGACGTTCGAACGCTTTGTATGTTCGGGTATATATATTAAAGAAGAAGTGGTCAATCTTCACAAACTCTCCCAAAAATCGGTACCTAAAATGACAACACACGACGATAAAAAGATGTTGATTCCGTTCGATGATACAAACTTTAGCCAGCCACACTTGAGGTAATGATATTTTAACTTATTATAAGTTATAATTATACTGAAAGACAATAATTCTTATTCTATTTTTTCAATCAAGGACTACCGAATTATTTGCGTGAAAAATGGACCGATTATTCTTACATGTTTGAAATTCATGTTTTTTCCACGGCCGCGAGACAATGGTTGGTTGGAATCGATTCATGGGAGGAATTGTGAATATGGTGTTAGTCACAAGTAGGTTATGTAGAAATTTTAAAGGATTCTTTACATTTCGTTTGACATGCAAACATCTTTGAAACCCTTGGAAGAAGAAAAACGTTGATCTTGAAGTCCGATCAATCATCTAGTTGAGCACACAAATCGAGAAAAGACGAGTGTTCATTTGAGCTTGAGATCGTACAAAGCGAAGTTGATAAATGGATGTTGCCTGTTATATATGTGGTGCACAATCATACACTTCTCAAGCAGTTAAAAGGATATACATATGTTGGCCGATTGACGCACACATAATTTCGGAGGGTGGGACGTGAACTTGGGTCGGATTTCAAGTCGATGAATATTTTGAAAATACTATAGTTGGTTGACCCCACAATGTCACCATCATAAGACAAATATACAATGTTGGATTGGAGATTAGGATTCTACAAGCTAAAAGACGAGGTCCACTCCAATAAGCACTCCACACACTAGAACAAACGTCGTTACTATGGCAATGTGAAGAGATTTCCGTATTCAAATGAAGTTTCATATTTTTTTCATCATGCATCCAGATTCCAAACATCTCCTCAACTTGTTTTCTTACGTCATCATAATGGACATACAAGACGAACGAATTAGTTTTAATATACATTCTTTTTATGAGTCTTTATATATTACATGCACATTTTCTTTCAAGTCCAACAAATCTAGAGTCTTGATTTTGTGTAATCTATAGGTACAAGATGCCGTTGTTAGAGATTGTCGGTATCACTAGCACGAGGATGACGTTTACAATAGCATTTGTTTTCATGCCAATGGAAAACTCGAATCATTACGAGTGGGAATTAGAGACTTTGACATGTGTGCGAAAATGTTACACAAGGGTTTATTGTGAAGAATAGAGAGCTTGAATTTATATGTGCACTATGTGTCGTTTTCCCGGATGTGAAGCACATGCTTTACACATTTCATGTCAAGTGCAACATTGAACATAGATCTTAGGCGGTAATAAGATCAAAGAAAACACAAGCGGTTTTTGCATAACACTACCATGCCTTGTTTGAATCTAAATCCTCTACTAGTTACGAGAGGTGTTTGACCAAGATGAAAGGTAATTGACAAATTTATCCAAGGGTGATGGAGTATGTAGAAGCTACATGGCTAATCATACAGGGAGGCAATTGTTTGAGCATGGTGCGACTTGTATCGTCATTTTGGCACGTGGACAACAAACGCGTAAGAACTCAATCATACCTTCTTTATAAGTTTTATACTTTTAAAATTATAATGGTATATTGATTCGATAATGGTTCTTAGGTGTCCGCACACTCTTTTTTTAAGAGTACGTTGTGTTCGAGTGTGCAAGAATTTCAGTTTGTGGTAAAGAACATCGACTTGATGATAACTAATCAGTTTGGAAATATCCAAGCGCCCATATAGACTACACACGAGAGGATGTTGTTGGATATGTTGGTTCCAACATTCGATTTGTTTCAGAACAAACTAAGCAACAACTACTTCATTATATTGTTGGAGATCTACAACAAGGCAGAGAAACTTAGGAGCATAACAACATGTCAAGATTCATATTGGAGGAAAACTAATGGAGTGTCTTGTGCGCATGAGTTCTTCCTTGTTATTAAGGCTCGGGTGAATATGTTTGGATCAGATCCATCCATATTGAGGCAAGTACGATGGGAAAAAGTGGATCCTAAAAGATGACGTGGTCCACATAGATCCACACATTGTGTCACTAAACAACTTTAAGGAGCGAACATATTTGAATTTGTTGAGTAAAGATCAAATTGAGTGGATGACTTTGACATATGAGGACATGATACATCCGAACTCTTAAAAAATGACAAAATCAAAGCAGCGGGTAAGAGCTAAAGGAATACCACCAAAATATGATATTCTTTCAACAAGGAGAGCACCAAGTGGGTCCGAGCATGGTTTAGGGTCGGGCCGTCCATGTCCTCGGGGTTACCCACCAAAATTAGATCAACAAGAGGAATTTAAGGTTGAAGAGGCTGAACCGGGTGAATATGATGAAGTTAAGGTTCAGGAACCCGAACCAGAGGAACTAACTCCGAAAAAGTAAACCACGTGAAAAGAAAACTATCTCCCGACGGTCTAAAGTTTACCGCTTCAAGGATAATCAGATTCATAAGTTCATGAAACCATTCATCCTCTCGGCGTTGGATGTAAAAGGCATTAGACATTGTGGTTTTGGAGCTCTTGTTTAGGTTTTAGGATATTTTGAGAAAGATTATTTGATCTTACGAAAGGAATCAATGACGGAGTTGTTCATGAGAAAGGACTTCTATGTAATTGTGAGTATCTCTTTTGTTCCTTAGCCATTATTTGTTCATAAAATCATTCATTCCTTCACCTGTATTTGTTTTATGGAAACAATCGTCTTACATCTGGCCTATTGATACAGTTATAAAGCCTATTTTCTAGACCGAGGATGTACCTTGCCCACTGGAGAATTGGATAAAGATACCAACTATCAGTTTGACAGCTGCGGTTAACGTTTCATTGTTGTTATACTTGAAAGTAGTCTTGAGACATGTTTACCTATGATGACAACGATTGAGAACCAAGAACCTCGTCAGAGATTCGTACAATAGCATTGGTTGATGGTAATCACTTTGTAACTGTAAGTTAGTTCACTTTGCTATCTTGTTTATGATCCAACTATAATGACCAAGTGTAACGGGACCTTTTTTTCTCAGGTTTGGACCCAACCAAATTCACTCTATTGGGTTTGTCAATTCCGTGGAAATGCTATCATGTTTCAAGTGTGGATGAATGATACATTCCTTTTTGCGATATGTTAAAGCATCACGATAACCTCAGGCGCCTAGAGTGTCCTATAAAACAACCATCTTGATCGAGTAAGTGTAATATGTGTGCTATGTCTTGTTCTTGTTTTATGACTAAGTGTTGTTCTTGTTTTATAACTAATTTTTAGTTGTGTCATTATCTTGGAAGTGTCGTTATTTTGTTGTTTTGTAATGTGTCAAACTGAAATACATAAAATCAAACCAAAATATACAAAGTGAAATCATTACACGAAGTGAAATCAATACACAAAGTGAATCAATACACATAGTCAAAACAATACACAATGTCAAACCGATATACACAAAATCTAGCACCCGGGTCAATTTCATATGGCATGTGGTGCCCTAACTTAAGATGGCACAATATGAACCTATACTGAAACTGACTCGGCCTAAAGCGCACGTAGCTCCGATATGGTGTACGGCTCACCGCGGACAATATTATCTATAATATGTTCGTGAAGTATGTGCAAATGCTTTAATAAAAATACATTTGTTAGTAACTATTTAGATATTTAACTTGTACAATAGAAAAAATTAGTAAACACGTAACTGAGTATCTAAAACTGGAGCTGGAGGACGATCCGATGGTTGAGTCTATAAAGCAGAGCCGAGTAATATGAATGGTGACCCTACTCCCTGAAACAAGACATGTAGTCAATTTATACAGTCCACGGATTAAGAGCCATAATCCGACCATGTAGTGAAACTCGGCTCGTGGCGCCTTGTCTAGTAGCCCACATGTTATCCGAGGAACTAAACCGGACCTTGTACCCCTTGCTACCAGAAGCCGGACGAACCTCGAGATATGGGATGATCCTCTCTAGTGGGACAGTCTGCACAAATCCAAATTGTTTGAGGACCTTGCTCGCTTGTATGGCTTGATGATATCTCCAATCTAGATCGTGCCTTTATAAGTGGACATGTAAACTCACTCTCAAAATCTGGACTCGATCTCCATAGGGCATAAACTGGGCATAAACTTGATGTCCTCCGCTCTCATATGGTCTATTTGTGAATGGAGTGATCTCAATCTATCCAATGTCTGTGGCGGTGTCTTCACGACAACTAGTCTCAAAGTCCACCTAGTTGATCCATGTATGCCAAGATCCT
The DNA here is from genome assembly GCA_033239125.1 of Fagopyrum homotropicum. Lineage (NCBI taxonomy): Eukaryota > Viridiplantae > Streptophyta > Magnoliopsida > Caryophyllales > Polygonaceae > Fagopyrum > Fagopyrum homotropicum. The sequence continues at coordinate 33,751,410 of BSWB01000003.1, forward strand.
TTTCCACAGAACAACCAAGTAACAGGAAGTGTGCATATATCCAAAATTGTACATATTTATTGATATAATTGTTATTATTAGATAAATTATGACATAATCGTATTTAAGACTAAAAAATGTTACATAAAACAATGTTGTACAACCGCCGATCGTCTTCACCTATCGTCCTATGCGACAATTTGTTAAATGAAGATTAATATCTATACAAATGAATGTCCAAATAGTTAACTAAAGTGATAGTAATACATACCATATAAGTACGCCAAGACGCCAACACCCCATGCATATCCTCCCGTGCCCTGAAGGTCTCGTACTAAACAAATCAACCCAGAAGGAATCTCGTTTGATGACTTATCGACGAACAGAGATGGCCTCTAGAAGAATAGGAGGAACACATAAGCTACATCTTCAGATGGGGTGGTTGAGCCGCGACGTAGAGTAGAGAATTCCGTCCTCATGGAGTAGACAAATAATGCAGTTTGGTGTGCCCGTGCCTCTGTCTCCATGATGCGAAAGGTATCGCACAACAAGGATACACGGTAACGTAGTGTCAACGATGTCAACAGAGGATCTCCATCAACCCTAAATCCCACGATAACAACTATGTCGTGGATAGTGATGGTCTTATCACCCCATGGAAGGTGAAAACTACTAGTCTTGTAACACCCCAAAATTTCAAAACTCGGGGCGCTATGTGTTAGAACCTCACAATGGGTCATGATCCTAGCATTAGAACAATCTCACCAAATCTTACAACAATGCACAAATAAAAAGGGAAAACCGACTAAAATAATATGCAATAATGTCATGTTCCAAAAAGAAAGACTCTCAGCCGAGTACTACATTAGTACGGTAATCCAAAATGACAAATGCAAAAATGAAAGACTAGAATAGAGAAGCCCAAAACCCGTCTTATAAAGTAAGGTAACCCGGATGACCACCCCGTCCGGATCACTCTGTAGCTACCTTATTCTGCAAGGTGTCTACAACATGGGATAAACGCTAACTAATAATTTTAATATATTAGGATAACTACAATAGCACCCACACACGTCATTGCAGAAATGAAATACGCATCATGCTTACACAGAAGTCCAATTATTATCTTGCATTAGGTTATTTACTTCTAATTCAACTTATTTTGTGGCACGAGGATCTCCCGAACCTCGCCTCTGTCCCCATATACCAACAAGAATGGATCCGATGTACCTCACTGTGTACCTGTATGGCCTGGTCGCAAAGAACTTTCCAATCTCATGGCATAGTTGGGCGGTGATGCCACTACATTATACATACACTTGGGCCAAATTTATAACAACGTCAATCTCCATAGGACACAAACTTGATGTCCTCCGGTCTTTGTGCATGGAGTGATCTCAATATGTCCAATGTCTGTGGTGGTGTCTTTGGGACAGCTAGTCTCAAACCCCACCTAGTTGATCCATGTCTACCAGGATACTTTGCCACTGAACAACCAAGTAACAAGAAGTGTGCATATATCCAAAACTGTACACATTTAATGATATAATCATTATTATTAGTTAAATATGACATAATCGTATTTAAGGCTAAAAAATATTACGTGTAACAATGTTGTATAACCACTGATCATCTTCAGCTTCAATCATGAAGTGCCGCCTATCATCCTATATGACAATTTGTTAAATGAAGATTAATATCAATACAAATGAATATCCAAATAGTTAACTAAAGTAATAGTAATACATACAAATATAAGTACGCAAAGATGCCAACACCCCATGCATATCCTCCCGTGCGCTGGTGGTCTCGTACTAAACCAATCAACCCGATACGGATCTTGTTCGTCGACTTATCGATGAACAAAGAGTGTCCCTACAAGAAAAGGAGGAGCACATAAGCTACATCTTTAGATGGGATGGATAGGTAGCGACATAGAGTGAAGAATTCAGTCTTCAGGGCATCAACAAATAATGTAGTCTGGTGTGCCTGTGCCTCCGCCGTAGTGATGTGAAAGGTATCGCACAACAAGGATGCACGGTCACATAGCGTCAGCGATGTCAACCGAGGATCTCCATCATTCCTAAAGCCCATTATAACAACTACATCATGGATAGTAATGGTCATATCACCCCATCGAAGGTGAAAACTACTAGTCTTGTAACACCCCAAATTCTCAAAACTCGGGGGCGCTATGGGTTAGGATCTCACAATGGGTTCTGACCCTACCTTAGCAACAATGTCACCGGATCTTACATCAAGGTAGAAATAAAAAAGGAAAACAGAATAAAATAATTTGCAATAGTGTCATTTTCCAAAAAGAAAGACTCTCAACCGAGTACTACATCAGTACGGTAATCCAAAGTAACAAATGCCAAAACGAAAGACTAGAATACAAAAACCTCAAACCCGCCCTATAAAGTACGGGAACCCGGATGACCACTCCGTCTGGATGACTCTGTAACTACCCTATCTTGTATGACATCTATAACATCGGATAAACCGTTAGCTAACAATTCTAATATATCATAAGAACTACAATAACACACACACACGTCATTGCAGAAATGAAACGCGTATCATCCTTACACAAAAGTCCAATTATTATTTGCATTAAGTTATTCACTTCTAATTCAACTTATTTTGTGGCACGAGGATCTTCCGAACCTCGTCTCTGTCCCCGTATACCAACAGGAATGGATCCGATTCACCTCACCGTGTACCTATATTTAGGGGTGAGCATCTCCGGATATCCGATCCAAAAGCTCAGATATCCGATCCAACTAACTTTAAAAAGTCCGATCCGAGAACACCCGGATACCCGACAGTTTTATCCGGACGGATATCCAATCCGGACATTTATTCTTAGACTAGTCGGATATATCCGATCCGACTTTTTCCACTAAACCCTGATCCGTATCCGATCCAAAGATCCGAAAAATATGTCCGGATCGGATCGGACTCGGATCACCAACTGTCGGATATCTTCGGATTTTTCCGGATCGGACCTTTGGATTAGCGGATCGGATTAGTCGGATCGGATATTTTTGCTCACCCCTACCTATATGACTTGGTCGCAAAGAACCTCCTAGTCTCATGGAAGAGCTGGGCAGTGATGCCACCGCCCGTTATACATACACTTGGGCCAAAATAACAATAATGTCGTCCTACTCAGGTTATAATTATGAAACACCAAATACACACATCACTATCATAATTCACACCAATACGTAGAAAGTCAGTTAAGTAAGCCCAAAGGATTTACATGTATCACGACAAGTCCAACTAATCAACCACTCTCGTTCCCGTAGGAATAACTCAACCTTCTAATATACGAGGAAACATGGATCAACGTATCCATCATCTAGAAGTTCCAACTTCTAGTCCAGCAACGACTATCACAAGTCTAACTTATCAACCAATCAACATTCCAAGTTGTTACGCTCAGGATGTGTGTGTGATACGCAATAGGTTTTAAATTTATACTCGTTATATTTCTCCTAACTCCTAGCGAACCCGCAGTGTACGGGACGTTTGTAGTAGGGATAGTATTCCGAGGTCGAACACAAAGACTAAGGTGAGATTAATTCGATTTGTGATTAAGTTTAGTGAAGATCTAGTTAAGAAAAGAGAAGGAATAAAGAAATGAAAATCTAAATGTTTTTGGTGGGTTTTTAGGTGATCAATCAAGGATCACAATTCATGCAAAATGAACAATCAACTATGCTAACAAATCAACGAAAACAAACAAGTAACACAAGCAAAAACTATGTGATAAAAGAGAGAGAGATGGATTCTAGAGGTCAAGATTTCCGGTTATGGCATTGGACTCAAGCTTCTAAAGATTCTAAGGACAAAGCTGCGGTGTTGGGAAAGGGTGTTTTACTAATGGAAGCAATTACCGGGTAGGTCTCTCACTTCACTAGTCCCGCATCAAACTCCTATTACCGGGTAGGTCTCAAGGGGTTAAAGTAAGGAATTCTACACAAACCAGACACTACTTAAGGGGCAACCCTCTCCTTACCGGGTAAGTCTCGGAATAGGGAAGTCTCAAGCAACAATCCTAGCACACTCGATCCAATAGCGGCTTATGAGGCTCACTACTACCTAGAATTCATCATCTTAGGTATCTAAGATCGGAAATCATCGGGTAGATCTCTTCTCTCACTTAGGTTGATAGCGTTAGGTGACCCTAAGCTAAATTAAGCTTAATAAACACTAGGATTTCAACAACCTAACACCCTAACATACAGATTCATCAATTAAATATCAACAGAGAAGAAAATCGGGTGGATCTTATATAAATCGGCCGATCTGGCATGATGAACAGCCCGATTTTTCTTCCTGGGTTAGATTTCGTGCATACAAATCATCCTAAACTAACATATAAGTCCATCCTATCATCACCCAAGCCATAACCATCAATCCATCACTCTAGAATCACAATAAACTAGCCAATAGTGTGCATATCAAGATCCAAAATCATCACACAAGCATACATGGTTTTTATAGATGGATGATGAAAGATAAGCAAGTAAAATCAATAAATCTCAGCTGAATCTAAGTTTAGCAAGACTTACAACCCTTTAAATGAAGTTCCAAAACGTTCCTAACAATCCTTGCTATAGTTCTTCAATCCAAAACTCCAAAAATCACTCAAAATCACTCAAAACCTCCCTATAACTCCTAGATTGGTGTTCTTCTTCTTCCTCCAATTTGAGAGAGTTTTTCTTCTTCTCCAAGTCTAGCCCCCAATGGATCAGCTGTGAATGAGAGAATGGGAGAGGAGAGATCAGCAACAACTTGCAGGCCCACTTATATTCTCCACCAAGAGCAAGGCCGGATCAAGAGATCGTGGGACACGTGGCTTAAGCTGTTGAAGGCCTAAAAATTGACCTACTCAGGAAAATCGGCCGATTTTCCTGAGTGATGGTCCGATTTTCTTCAACAGAAGCATGCTATGATCGTCTAGCCATGAGTTGCTCCATTGCTTGCACCAATAGTGGTCTTTGTGTCCTTTGTTGCTCCAATTATGATTCTTCAAAGCTTCGGATGTGTACCACCATGAGGCTTGACCCTCGAATGCATCGGTTAATGTCCAAAAGATCCCCGAAATACCTACAACACCGACAAAAGCTCGTGTAGACGTCTTTTCTAGAAATATGCACGAAATGAGTGTAAACGTCGTGAGCTAGTGCCAAAACGTGCATGAATAACGGAGAAAACTATCTAAATGTATGCCTATACTAACGTCATAAATCACGTTATCAAAATACCCCATACTTAAGATTTGCTCGTCCCCGAGCAAGATCCAACTATAGACTAAGAGACGACGTGTTTCATGCATGTAGAAAAACAACAAAATCTTTTTGGAATTGTGCTTCTAACATTGGATTACCTTCAAAGTCATGTTTCATAGCAATAGACAAGCAATCATGCATCAAATGAATGAAGGAATGGAAAGACAATTATACTTAACTAGAAGGCATGTATGAGAGGTGAAAATGAAGAAGTCAAGATGATCATGAGTATGTCCAATCTAGATCACTAAGTCTTACACACATGCATTTAGGTCACAAGGACTTAGAAAAGAGGAAGCTAAGAAACGTTGTGAATAGGTGGGAATTTTTAGGTCATGTGATGCTAATCCGGGAAAGGAACTAACTCCACAATTTCGTTTTTTCTCGACTTCCCAACAAGTGTAATTTTTCCATCTTTTCTTTGTTTTCTTTTCTTTTTCACTCATTTTTGAGACAATGGCATTGGTGTACAAAAGCCGAAACCTTGGTGATTAGCCGTCCTCGGACTTTTTCTATTTTTCGAGGTGCATCCACACCGGGCACACATACCAAAGCTCGTTAGGACCATCGGTTTATTTGACTTTGGCAAGGCACCAACACCCGATTATGTGAAGTGTGCCGAGTTACTTGTCATTTAAACCAACGTCCCCAAACCTATGTTTTTGTCTACACTTTCACAACAAATTCAACATTTTATTCACGTCATTCATTCATCAACAACTTCACCCCCCACTTGCTTTTCACACACATCAACACACTAGCATGCTCCTATTCCCGGATGGGTCAAAAGAGGTCAAATTTATATCAATTGAGGTGCTCAAACATCATGATCAAGATGAGAAGAAGAGAAAAATGAATTGCCTCATTCATTCCTAGATGGTGTGTAAGAACTAGCATGTAATTTCGACTTTCAATACTCAATCCATTCTAGGCAAGCATCATGATCACAAATCATTCATGGGATTCAAGAGAAGTACTTCAAGTCCACATATGCATTCATCTATTCAACACATAAAGCCATCCATAGCCAATTCACAAGACAAATTTCATCATAAGGGTCATTCCCAAGCTTTAGAAGCACTAAAATTTTTAAAATTTTCTGATTTTTTTTTTGAATTTTTCGAAATATGTATGTACAATGCAAGACATAATGAAACATGTGACTAAAAGAAACTATCCTAGATGCTAATCATGCAAGTGATCATGAAAACCCCACCCCATACTTAGAAACACATTGTCCCCAATGTGGAAACTAAATAAAGAAGTGAAAGAGAGTCCTCACAATGTAAAATTGGTGATGCTTTGGTATTTCGGTTCACATCAAATGATGATGGTGGATGATCGATCAAGGATGGTAGAGAGCTCTTGATGTTCATTATGGTGTCGGAACCCGCGCTTGGCATCGCAAGCCGTCCAAGTTCCACGTCCGCTCCACCCATGCTTGATTGGAGATCATCACTTTCCTTTACATAAGGAAAAATCGGACCAACTACCCAGGAAAATCGGCCTATTTCTGTGAAGAACAGGTCGATTTTCCTGGGCGCTTTCTTCCTTGTCCCTGTGCTCGGATCTTGCACCTTCAGCAGTTCCATGGGGTTTTCACATGACCTCCAACATCTCATCACACATGACAATCAACAAGATCTAGCACCCAAAAATACAAAAGAAAAACAAAGCACACCAAGAATGAGATCAAACAAAAGCAAGAAAAACAAAGGGGAAAAATATGTACCAATGGGTTGCCTCCCATTAAGTGCTTCTTTAAGGTCATTAGCTTGACCAAATTCAGGAGCGTATCACTCAAGGTGAAGTGGGGCAATCACTTCCACCGGGGCTTCCGGGATGTACTTCTTCAAACGGTGCCCATTCACCTTGAAGTTACCACAATGATCTCCTCCTATCTCTACCGCTCCATGAGGAAAGACCTTCTTCACAACATAGGGACCCGTCCATCTTGACTTGAGCTTTCCGGGGAAAAGCCGCAGCCTCGAGTTGAAAAGAAGTACCAAGTCACCCTCATTCAACTCCTTTGGGATGAGGCGCTTGTCATGCCAACGCTTGGTCCTCTCCTTGTAGATCCGGGCATTCTCATAAGCATCCAACCGGATCTCCTCAAGGGCGTTCATGTCTAGCAACCACTTCTCACCGGCCTCCTTGAGGTCAAAATTCAACCACCTTATAGCCCAATATGCTCTATGCTCCATCTCTACCAGAAGGTGGCAAGACTTGCCATAAACTAGCTTGTAAGGAGTGGTGCCAATTGGTGTCTTGAAAGCGGTTCTATATGCCCACAAAGCATCATCGAGCTTCATAGCCCAATCTTTTCTCGTCCTAGAGACCGTCTTCTCAAGGATTCCTTTTATCTCCCGGTTGGAGATCTCCACTTGGCCACTAGTTTGGGGATGGTAAGGTGTTGCCACCTTATGAGTCACCCCATACTTAGCCAAAAGTGCTCCAAAGTTCCTATTAGTGAAGTGCTTCCCTCCATCACTTATGATCACCCTTGGTGTTCCAAACCTAGGAAAGATCACTCGGTTGAAGAACCGAACCACCACCTTGGCATCATTTGTGGGAGAGGCGATTGCCTCCACCCATCTCAAAACATAATCTACCGCCAATAGGATGTAGAGGTTGCCACATGAAGAAGAGAATGGTCCCATGAAGTCCACACCCCACACATCAAATATCTCCACCTCTTGTATGTTGTTCAAGGGCATTTCATTCCTCCTTGAGATGTTGCCCGTCCTTTGGCAAGCATCACAAGTTACCACAAAGTTTTGTACATCCTTGAACAAACTTGGCCAAAAGAAGCCCGATTGCAACACTTTCGCACATGTCTTGTGTGAGCTAGCATGCCCTCCACATCGCAAGGAATGATAATGGCGGATCACACTCTCCACCTCATCCTCCGGTATGCATCGTCTAAACACTCCATCCGGCCCTCTCTTGAACAAAAGTGGTTCACTCCAATAGTAGTGCCTCACATCTTTGAAAAACTTCTTTCTTTGGGCATATGTCAAACCGGGAGGCACTTCCTCACACACAAGATAGTTCACAATGTCGGCATACCAAGGCTCACTTCCTCTAGACACTTGGAATAAGTACTCCTCCACCATTTGCAATTGCTCATCCCGGAATGAATCATCAATCAGGATGTCATCTCTTTCAAGCTCCAATGGTGGGAGTTGTTACGCTCAGGATGTGTATGATACGCAATCGGTTTTAAATTTATACTCGTTATATTTCTCCTAACTCCTAGCGAACCCGCAGTGTACGGGACGTTTGTAGTAGGGATAGTATTCCGAGGTCGAACACAAAGACTAAGGTGAAATCGAGTCAACAAGTGAGCATAGATAGTGTGAATCTAGTCTAAGAAAAGATCAAGGAATAAAGAAATGAAAATCTCGGTATTTTTGGTTGGTTTTTGTGGTGATCAAGCAAAGATCACAAATCAAGCAAGATATCAAAATAAACTAACAACTCAAGATAGCAGGGTAAAAAGATAACACAAGCACAATATATGTAATCAAAGAGAGGAAAGTGGATTTTAGAGGTCAAGATTTCCGGTTATGGCATTGGACTCAAGGTTCTAAGGATTCTAAGGACAAAGTTGCGGTGTTGGGAAAGGGTGTTTCACTAATGGAAGTAATTACCGGGTAGGTCTCTCACTTCTCTAATCCCGAATCAAACTCCTATTACCGGGTAGGTCTCAAGGAGCTAAAGTAGGGAATTCTACACAAACCGGACACTACTTAAGTGGCAAACCTCTCCTCACCGGGTAAGTCTCGGAAAAGTAAGTCTCAAGCAATAATCCTAGCACACTCGATCCAATAGCGGCTTGCGAGGCTCACTACTACCTAGAATTCATCATCTTAGGTATCTAAGATCGGAAATCATCGGGTAGATCTCTTCCCTCACTTAGGTTGATAGCATTAGGTGATCCTAAGCTAAATTAGGCTAAATAAACACTAGGATTTCAACACCCTAACACCCTAACATACAGATTCATCAATTAAAGAGCAACAAAAGGAAAAATCGGGTGGATCATGGCCTAAATCGGCCGATCTGGCTGAAGAATAGCCCGATTTTTCTCTGTGGGTTAGGTTTTGTGCAATCAAATCATCCTAAACCAACATATAAGTCCATTCTATCATCACCCAAGCCATAACCATCAATCCATCACTCCAGAATCACATTAAACTAGCCAATAATATGCATATCAAGATTCAAAATCATCACACAAGCATACATGGTTTTCATAGATGGTTGATGAAAGATAAGCAAGTAAAACAATAAATCTCAACTGATTATAAGTTTTAGCAAGACTTACAACCCTTCAAATGAAGTTCCAAAACGTTCTTAACAATCCTTGCAATAGTTCTTCAATCAAAGACTCCAAAAATCACTAAAAATAACTCAAAGCCTCACTATCACTCTAAGTTTGGTGTTCTTCTTCTTCCTTCCCTTTGAGAGAGTTTTTCTTCTTCTCCAAGTCTATCCCAATCCAATGAGCTGTGAATGAGAATGTGGGAGAGGAGAGATGCTCAGCAACAGCTTGCAGGCCCACTTATATTCTCCACCAAGAGCAAGGCCGGATCAAGAGATCGTGGGACACGTGGCTTAAGCTGTTGAAGGCCTAAAAATCGACCTACTCAGGAAAATCGGCCGATATTCCTGAGTGATGGTCCGATTTTCTTCAACAGAAGCATGCTATGATCGTCTAGCCATGAGTTGCTCCATTGCTTGCACCAATAGTGGTCTTTGTGTCCTTTGTCACTCCAATTATGATCCTTCAAAGCTTCGGATGTGTACCACCATGAGGCTTGACCCTCGAATGCATCGGTTAATGTCCAAAAGATCCCCGAAATACCTACAACACCGACAAAAGCTCGTGTAGACGTCTTTTCTAGGAATATGCATGAAATGAGTGTAAACGTCGTGAGCTAGTGCCAAAACGTGCATGAATAACAGAGAAAACTATCTAAATGTATGCCTATACTAACGTCATAAATCACGTTATCAAAATACCCCATACTTAAGATTTGCTCGTCCCCGAGCAAATTCCCAACTATAGACTAAGAGATGACATGATTTATGTATGCAGAAAAATGGAAAAATCTTTTTGGGTTTGTGCTTCTACTATTGGATCACCTTCATAGTCATGTTTCATGGCAACGGACAAGAAATTGTGTATCGAACGAATGAAGGCACGGAAAGACAATTATACTTAACTCGAAAACATGCATGAAATGTAAAAATGAAGAAGTCAAGATGATCAAGAGCATATCCAATCTAGATTACTAAGTCTTACAAACATGCAAATAGGTCATAAGGTCTTATGAAATAAAAGGCCAAGAAACGTTGTGATTAGGTGAGGATTTTTCTAGGCTATGTGATGCTAATCCGGGAATGGAACTAACTCCACAATTTTGTCCTCGATCAACTTCCCTCAAGTGTATATTTTCTCTATCTTTTCTTCTTTTTTCTTTTTTTTTTCTTTTTTTTTCACTTATTTTTGAGACAATGGCATTGGTGTACAAAAGCCGAAACCTTGGTAATTAGCCATCCTCGGGCTTTTTCTATTTTTCGAGGTGCATCCACACCGGGCACACATACCAAAACTCGTTAGGACTATCGGTTTATTTGACTTTGGCAAGGCACCAACACCCGATTATGTGAAGTGTGCCGAGTTACTTGTCATTTAAACCAACGTCCCCAAACCTATATTTTTGTCTACACTTTCACAACAAATTCAGCATTTTACTCATGACATTCTTTCATCAATATCTTCACCCCACACTTGCTTTTCACACACATCAACACACTAACATGCTCCTATTCCCGGATGGGTCAAAAGAGGTCAAATTTTTCATCAATTGAGGTGCTCAAACAACATGATCAAGATGAGAAGTAGAGAAAGATGAATTGCCTTAATCACTCCTAAATGATGTGCAAGAACTAGCATGTAATTTCGACTTTCAATCCTCAATTCACTCAAGGCAAACATTCATGATCACAAATCATTCATGGGATTCAAGATAAGTACTTCAAGTCCACATATGCATTCATCTATTCAACACATAAGGCTATCCATAGCCAATTCACAGGACAATTTCATCATAAGGGTCATTCTCAAGCTTTAGAAGCACTAAAATTTTTTAAAATTTTCTGATTTTTTTTTGGAATTTTCGAAATAAGTATGTACAATGCAAGACATAATGAGACATGTGACAAAATTAAACTATCCTAGATGCTAATCATGCAAGTGATTATGAAAACCCCACCCCATACTTAGAAACACATTGTCCCTAATGTGTAAACTAAATAAAGAAGTGAAAGAGAGTCCTCACAATGTAAAATTGGTGATGCTTTGGTATTTCGGTTCATGTCGAATGATGATGGTGGATGATCGATCAAGGATGGTAGAGAGCTCTTGATGTTCAATATGGTGTTGGAACCCGCGCTTGGCACCGCAAGCCGTCCAAGTTCCACGTCTGCTCCACCCATACTTGATTGGAGATCATCACTTTCCCTTACAGAAGGAAAAATCGGCCCAGCAACCCAGGAGAATCGGCCGATATGGCTGATGAACATGCCGATTTTTCTGGTTGATTTCCTCCTCGTCCATGTGCTTGGATCTTGTACCTTCAACAGTTCCATGAGGTTTTCACATGACCTCCAATATCTCATTACACATGAAAATCAACAAGATCTAGCACTCAAAAACACAAAAGAAAAACAAAGCACACCAAGAGTGAGATCAAACAAAAGCAAGAAAAACGAAAGGGAAAAATATGTACCAATGGGTTGCCTCCCATTAAGCGCTTCTTTAAGGTCATTAGCTTGACCAAATTCAGGAGCGTTTCACTCAAGGTGAAGTGGGGCAATCACTTCCATCGGGGCTTCCGGAATGTACTTCTTCAAACGGTGCCCATTCACCTTGAAGTTACCACAATGATCTCCTCCTATCTCCACCGCTCCATGAGGAAAGACTTTCTTCACAACATAGGGACCCGTCCATCTTGATTTGAGCTTTCCGGGGAAGAGCCGCAGCCTCGAGTTGAAGAGGAGTACTAAGTCACCCTCATTCAACTCCTTTGGGATGAGGTGCTTGTCATGCCAACGCTTGGTCCTCTCCTTGTAGATCCGGGCATTCTCATAAGCGTCCAACCGGATCTCCTCAAGGGCGTTCATGTCTAGCAACCGCTTCTCACCGGCCTCCCTGAGGTCGAAATTCAACCACCTTATAGCCCAATATGCTCTATGCTCCATCTCTACAGGAAGGTGGCAAGACTTGCCATAGACTAGCTTATAAGGAGTGGTGCCAATTGGTGTCTTGAAAGTGGTTCTATATGCCCACAAAGCATCATCGAGCTTCATAGCCCAATCCTTTCTTGTTCTTGAGACCGTCTTCTCTAGTATCCCTTTTATCTCCCGGTTGGAGATCTCCACTTGGCCACTCGTTTGGGGATGGTAAGGTGTTGCCACCTTATGAGTCACCCCATACTTAGCCAAAAGTGCTCCAAAGTTCCTATTAGTGAAGTGCTTCCCTCCATCACTTATGATCACCCTTGGTGTTCCAAATCTAGGGAAGATCACTCGGTTGAAGAACCGCACCACCACCTTGGCATCATTTGTAGGAGAGGCGATTGCCTCCACCCATCTTGAAACGTAGTCCACCGCCAATAGGATGTAGAGGTTGCCACATGATGAAGGGAATGGTCCCATGAAGTCCACACCCCACACATCAAATATCTCTACCTCTTGTATGTTGTTCAAGGGCATCTCGTTCCTCCTTGAGATGTTGCCCGTCCTTTGGCAAGAATCACAAGCTACCACAAAGCCTTGTACATCCTTGAACAAACTTGGCCAAAAGAAGCCTGATTGCAACACTTTCGCACATGTCTTGTGTGAGCTAGCATGCCCTCCACATGGCAAAGAATGACAATGGCGGATCACACTCTCTACCTCATCCTCCGGTATGCATCTTCTAAAGACTCCATCCGGCCCTCTCTTAAACAAAAGAGGTTCACTCCAATAGTAATGCCTCACATCTTTGAAGAACTTCTTCCTTTGGGCATATGTCAAACCGGGAAGCACTTCCTTACACACAAGATAGTTCACAATGTCGGCATACCAAGGCTCACTTCCTCTAGACACTTGGAATAAGTACTCCTCCACCATTTGCAATTGCTCATCCCGGAATGAATCATCAATCGGGATGTCATCTCTTTTAAGCTCCAAGGGTGGGAGTCTACTAAGGTGATCCGCCACGGAGTTCTCGGATCCCTTCTTGTCCCGGATTTCCAAATCAAACTCTTGAAAAAGAAGGATCCACCGAATCAATCTAGGCTTGGCATCCTTCTTGGTAAGGAGATAACGGATCGCAGCATGATCCGTATACACTATGATCTTCGCTCCAACAAGATATGAGCAGAACTTCTCAAATGCATACACAACCGCTAGTAACTCTTTCTCGGTTGTGGCATAGTTAAGTTGGGCATCATCTAGCGTCTTGCTAGCATAATAAATGGCATGAGTGCGCCCATCTTTCCTTTGCCCCAAAACAGCCCCAACGGCTACATCACTTGCATCACACATGATCTCAAACGGTAGGCTCCAATCCGGAGGTTGCATGATAGGTGCGGAGATCAAGGCGTTCTACAACCTACAAAAAGCCTCAAGGCAATCTTTGGAGAAAACAAATTCAACGTCTTTTATTAGTAGGTTAGTAAGAGGCTTAGAAATTTTAGAGAAATCTTGAATAAACCTCCGGTAAAAACCGGCATGCCCTAAAAAGCTCCTTACCCCCTTCCCCGAGGTAGGTGGTGGCAACTTCTCTATCGTTTCAATCTTAGCTCTATCAACCTCAATGCCACGGTTGGACACCAAATGTCCCAACACAATACCTTCACTTACCATGAAGTGGCATTTTTCCCAATTTAAGACAAGATTTGTCTCCTCACATCTTTGCAATACTAATGACAAGTTAGCCAAGCAATCATTAAAGGAAGAACCATAAACAGAGAAATCATCCATGAACACTTCCATGATATTTTCAATGTATTCCGAAAAGATAGCTATCATACACCTTTGGAAGGTGGCGGGTGCATTACACAACCCAAATGGCATTCTCCTATATGCAAAAGTTCCCCATGGACATGTAAATGTGGTTTTCTCTTGGTCATCGGGATGGATAGGGATTTGGAAGAATCCGCTATAACCATCTAGGTAGCAAAAATGAGAATGTTGAGCTAACCTCTCTAGCATTTGGTCAATGAAAGGGAGAGGGAAGTGATCTTTCCTAGAGGCCATGTTAAGCTTCCTATAGTCAATACACATCCTCCACCCCGTAACCGTCCTAGTCGGGATTAGTTCATAGTTCTCATTGGTCACTACGGTCATCCCACCCTTCTTAGGAACCACATGAACGGGACTAACCCACTTACTATCCGAGATAGGGTAGATAATTCCCGCATCTAGCAACTTAATGATCTCTTTCTTGACTACCTCTTTCATTATGGGATTCAATCTTCTTTGATGTTCAATAGATGGTTTATGGTTATCTTCCATCATTATCTTATGCGTGCATAAAGAGGGCTTAATGCCAACAAGGTCATCAATGGTGTATCCTATTGCCTTTCTATGCAATTTCAATTCATTCAACAATCTATTAAGCTCATCATCGTTCAAAGATGCATTCACAATCACCGGATAAGTAGAATTTGAACCAAGGAAAACATACTTTAAATGAGAAGGAAGAGGTTTAAGATCAAGTTGAGGAGGACCTTTTTCGGTTGGAGATGATCCATACAATGTAGGTTGAGATGATTGCAAAGCCATGGAAGCCTCCTTGAAGTCCCTTGATGATTGCTTACAATCAACTAGTTGATGCTGAAAGGATTCAGGAAAATCGGCCCAGTCAGAAAAATCGGCCGATTTTCCTGAGGGTAGGTCGATCTGAGTTTCTGTTTTTGCAGAACTGGACGAAACTTCAGTACAAGGCCAAAAATCGGCCGATTTTCCTCCTCCAGTCCGATTTTTCTGCATGCTTCTCCCTTCCTCTAGCACTTCAAATCCAACACTTGGTAGCTCGTCCAATGCATTCAAGGCCTTGATTACTTCATTGCTACTCTCCTCAACTCCTTCCTCCATCAAGCTTGAGCTAAGAACCTTCTCAAGTGGATCCTTGAGCAAGATTGAGCTCACAACCTCTCTAGACTCCTCTTCCTCAACTATGTTGAATACATCTTCATCAAGGGTTGGCCCTTTCATCATTGTGGACAGCTTGAACTTGATGTTTTTTTCTCCAATGTTGAAGGAGAGAGTCCCATTCTTGCAATCTACTAGACATCCGGAAGTAGCTAGGAAAGGCCTCCCCAAGATGATAGGAACCGGATAGTCCGCCGGGATGTCCAAAACAACGAAGTCTATGGGCACATAGAACTTCCCTAGTTGCACCGGAATGTCTTCCAATATTCCAACCGGATGAGTGATTGAGCGGTCCGCCATGTAAAGGGTCATCTTGACCGGCTTTGGCTCTCCTAGCCCAACCTTGTTACAAAGTGCAAGCGGGATGATGCTTACACTCGCCCCAAGATCACATAGGGCGTCATACTTTACTTCTCCTACTCCGATTGGCACGCAAAAGGATCCCGGATCTCTTAGCTTAGGAGGCATCTCCTCCTTCATCGTTTGAATCAACTCCGAGGATCTCTTTGTCATCCTTATCTCCCCATACTCCTCCAACTTCCTTTTGTTGGAGAGTATCACTTTCAAGAACTTGCCATATGCCGGCATACCTAAGATAACATCCATGAACGGAATGTTAATATGCAATTTAGACATAAGTTCAAGGAATTTACCAAAGTGACTATCCAAGCGAGCTCTTGCTCGTGATTGTGGGAATGGTAGTGGTGGCTTGTATGGAGGCGGTGCCATATATATTGGCTCAACATCCTTGCTCTTGCCTCCATCTTCTTGCAATGGCTCTTCTTCATTCACCACTTGCTTCCCTTTAGCATTCTCTTTGGGCAAAGGATCCTTCATGCTCAGCCTACTCCTTGTTGTAATAGCCAACAATTGGCCTCTTGGGTTTTCTTCGGTTCTTCCGGGAAGCTTTCCCGGATCTCTATGCGCTTCACCCGCCTTTTGGAACACTTGTGCTTCCAAAACCTTTTGAGCCTTAGAAATAGAAGTCACCGTGCTCTCAAGACCACTCAACCTTCCAAGCAATTGCTCAAACACCTTTCGGTTCTATCCTTAGGAGGTTGGGTGAATCCGGGTGGAGGTTCTTGTGAAGCTTTTGGTTGTGGAGTTGTGCTTGTGGAAGCGGGAGGGTTCAAGGCTCCATCCGGGTTAGAATAGGAAAACCCGGGATGGTTATGGTTGGGCCGGTAATTGTTGAATTGCCGGTTGTTGTTGAAGTTCCTTGGGCTTTGGTAGTTGTTGTAGTTGCCCCTTCCCATGTAATTCACATCTTCCTCCTTGGAAGACAAATTAGCTTGCACTTGCACTTGAGGAGTTGCTTGGTTCTTCAAAGTTGTAGCACACAACTCTCTCAAAGATTTTAGCTCGTTGTTGATGGCGTCAAGCTTGAAGTTGCTCATGGTGACTTCACTCACCTCATATGCTCCCGCCTTTCTCCCTTCACTCTTCCGATGGGAGTATTTCTCAATCACTAGAGCTTGCTTCTCCACAAACTCCCAAGCATCATCTACATTCTTCTCCATGAAAGTCCCACCGGAAAGGGATTGGAGCTTGAATTGGCTATCTTCATCAAGTCCTTTGAAGTAGATCTCCAAAAGCTCAATTTTTGGTATACCATGGTGTGGACAATCTAGGAGAAGGTCTTTGAATCTCTCCCAAGACTTGAACAAGCTCTCTCTATCCTTCATCACGAAGGCATTGATCTTCCCTCTTAGCTCGGTAGTCTTGGAAGGTGGGAAGAATTTGGTCAAAAACTCGGTTGTCATCTCCTCCCAAGTACTCACTCGCCCTTGTGGAATAGATTGATACCAAGCCAAGGCTTTATCCTTAAGAGAGAAGGAGAAAGCCCTAAGCTTATGGTTGTTGCTCTCCAATCTAGGCGGTCTAAGAGTCTCCATCAAAATCTCATAGTTCATCAAATGTTGATGAGGAGACTCTCCTTCCATCCCTCCAAATTGATTATGCTGGATCATTTGTAGAACATGAGGGTGGAGCTCGTAGTTGTGGGTTGTGGGATCTCCTAAGTTCACACCTGGACGGTGTGCTCTTTGTGCCGGATCCATACGTCTCCCTAATGTTTGTGGCTCTTCAATAGCAATGGGCACAACCCTAATATTTGCCGCCGGCTGCGGTTGTGGTAGTGGAGGAGGTGGAGGTTGTTGACGATTAAGCTCTCCTTGTACAAGGGCTTGCCTAATCTCATCAATCTCCCTCCTAGTTGCTTCTTGCCTCTCATTCACAAGTCTCCTTTCTTCCTCCAAGAGCTCATCTCTTAGCCTAATTTGCTCTAAAGCCTAATCCAACTCAGCTTGGAGATCTCTTCCGGCCATCTCTTTTCCCTTTCTAATGCTCTTGGATCTAGATCTAAGGGTTTTCTCCGGTTCGGGGTCGAATGGAGCTAAATCCTTGCCACGAGATCTTCACATACACCTAAAGAGTAAGAGATGTCCTGAAAAGCAAAGACACACACCAAAGAGAGATCAAAAGCAACAAGAAAGATCTACACTATAAACAATCACAAGATAGACTCAATCTAGACCTAGTCCCCGGCAACGGCGCCAAAAACTTGTTACGCTCAGGATGTGTATGATACGCAATAGGTTTTAAATTTATACTCGTTATATTTCTCCTAACTCCTAGCGAACCCGCAGTGTACGGGACGTTTGTAGTAGGGATAGTATTCCGAGGTCGAACACAAAGACTAAGGTGAAATCGAGTCAACAAGTGAGCATAGATAGTGTGAATCTAGTCTAAGAAAAGATCAAGGAATAAAGAAATGAAAATCTCGGTATTTTTGGTTGGTTTTTGTGGTGATCAAGCAAAGATCACAAATCAAGCAAGATATCAAAATAAACTAACAACTCAAGATAGCAGGGTAAAAAGATAACACAAGCACAATATATGTAATCAAAGAGAGGAAAGTGGATTCTAGAGGTCAAGATTTCCGGTTATGGCATTGGACTCAAGGTTCTAAGGATTCTAAGGACAAAGTTGCGGTGTTGGGAAAGGGTGTTTCACTAATGGAAGTAATTACCGGGTAGGTCTCTCACTTCTCTAATCCTGAATCAAACTCCTATTACCGGGTAGGTCTCAAGGAGCTAAAGTAGGGAATTCTACACAAACCGGACACTACTTAAGTGGCAAACCTCTCCTCACCGGGTAAGTCTCGGAAAAGTAAGTCTCAAGCAATAATCCTAGCACACTCGATCCAATAGCGGCTTGCGAGGCTCACTACTACCTAGAATTCATCATCTTAGGTATCTAAGATCGGAAATCATCGGGTAGATCTCTTCCCTCAGTTAGGTTGATAGCATTAGGTGATCCTAAGCTAAATTAGGATAAATAAACACTAGGATTTCAACACCCTAACACCCTAACACCCTAACACCCTAACATACATATTCATCAATTAAAGAGCAACAGAAGGAAAAATCGGGTGGATCATGGCCTAAATCGGCCGATCTGGCTGAAGAACAGCCCGATTTTTCTCTCTAGGTAAGGTTTTGTGCAATCAAATCATCCTAAACCAACATATAAGTCCATTCTATCATCACCCAAGCCATAACCATCAATCCATCACTCCAGAATCACATTAAACTAGCCAATAATATGCATATCAAGATTCAAAATCATCACACAAGCATACATGGTTTTCATAGATGGTTGATGAAAGATAAGCAAGTAAAACAATAAATCTCAACTGATTATAAGTTTTAGCAAGACTTACAACCCTTCAAATGAAGTTCCAAAACGTTCTTAACAATCCTTGCAATAGTTCTTCAATCAAAGACTCCAAAAATCACTAAAAATCACTCAAAACCTCACTATCACTCTAAGTTTGGTGTTCTTCTTCTTCCTTCCCTTTGAGAGAGTTTTTATTCTTCTCCAAGTCTATCCCAATCCAATGAGCTGTGAATGAGAATGTGAGAGAGGAGAGATGCTCAACAACAGCTTGCAGGCCCACTTATATTCTCCACCAAGAGCAAGGCCGGATCAAGAGATCGTGGGACACGTGGCTTAAGCTGTTGAAGGCCTAAAAATCGACCTACTCAGGAAAATCGGCCGATTTTCCTGAGTGATGGTCCGATTTTCTTCAACAGAAGCATGCTATGATCGTCTAGCCATGAGTTGCTCCATTGCTTGCACCAATAGTGGTCTTTGTGTCCTTTGTCGCTCCAATTATGATCCTTCAAAGCTTCGGATGTGTACCACCATGAAGCTTGACCCTCGAATGCATCGGTTAATGTCCAAAAGATCCCCGAAATACCTACAACACCGACAAAAGCTCGTGTAGACATCTTTTCTAGGAATATGCACGAAATGAGTGTAAACGTCGTGAGCTAGTGCCAAAACGTGCATGAATAACGGAGAAAACTATCTAAATGTATGCCTATACTAACGTCATAAATCACGTTATCAGGAGTCTACTAAGGTGATCCGCCACGGAGTTCTCGGATCCCTTCTTGTCCCGGATTTCCAAATCAAACTCTTGAAGAAGAAGGATCCACCGAATCAATCTAGGCTTGGCATCCTTCTTGGTAAGGAGATAACGGATCGCAGCATGATCCGTATACACTATGACCTTCGCTCCAACAAGATATGAGCGGAACTTTTCAAATGCATACACAACCGCTAGCAACTCTTTCTCGGTTGTGGCATAGTTAAGTTGGGCATCATCTAGCGTCTTGCTAGCATAATAAATGGCATGTGTGCGCCCATCTTTCCTTTGCCCCAAAACAGCCCCAATGGCTACATCACTTGCATCACACATGATCTCAAACGGTAGGCTCCAATCCAGAGGTTGCATGATAGGTGCGGAGATCAAGGCGTTCTTCAACCCACAAAATGCTTCAAGGCAATCTTTGGAGAAAACAAATTCAACGTCTTTCATTAGTAGGTTAGTAAGAGGCTTTGAAATATTAGAGAAATCTTGAATAAACCTCCGGTAAAAACCGGCGTGCCCTAGAAAACTCCTTACCCCCTTCACCGAGGTAGGTGGTGGTAACTTCTCTATCGTTTCAATCTTGGCCCTGTCAACCTCAATGCCACGGTTAGACACCAAGTGTCCTAACACAATACCTTCACTTACCATGAAGTGGCATTTTTCCCAATTCAAGACAAGATTTGTCTCCTCACATCTTTGCAATACTAATGACAAGTTAGCCAAGCAATTATCAAAGGAAGAACCATAAACAGAAAAATCATCCGTGAACACTTCCATGATATTTTCAATGTATTCCGAAAAGATAGCCATCATACACCTTTGGAAGGTGGCGGGTGCATTACACAACCTAAATGGCATTCTCCTATATGCAAAAGTTCCCCATGGACATGTAAAGGTGGTTTTCTCTTGGTCATCGGGGTGGATAGGGATTTGGAAGAATCCGCTATAACCATCTAGGTAGCAAAAGTGAGAATGTTGAGCTAACCTCTCTAGCATTTGGTCAATAAAAGGAAGAGTGAAGTGATCTTTCCTAGAGGCCATGTTAAGCTTCCTATAATCAATACACATCGTCCACCCCGTAACCGTCCTAGTCGGGATTAGTTCATTGTTCTCATTGGTCACTACGGTCATCCCATCCTTCTTAGGAACTACATGAACGGGACTAACCCGCTTACTATCCGAGATAGGGTAGATAATTCCCGCATCTAGCAACTTAATGATCCCTTTCTTGACTACCTCTTTCATTATAGGATTCAATCTTCTTTGATGTTCAATAGAGGGTTTATGGTTATCTTCCATCATTATCTTATGCATGCACAAAGAGGGCTTAATGCCAACAAGGTCATCAATGGTGTATCCTATTGCCTTTCTATGCAGTTTCAATTCATTCAACAATCTATTAAGCTCATCATCATTCAAAGATGCATTCACAATCACCGGATAAGTAGAATCTGAACCAAGGAAAGCATACTTTAAATGAGAAGGAAGAGGTTTAAGATCAAGTTGAGGAGGACCTTTTTCGGTTGGAGACGATCCATACAATGTAGGTTGAGATGATTGCAAAGCCATGGAAGCCTCCCCTAAGTCCCTTGATGATTGCTCACAATCAATTGGTTGATGCTAAAAAGACTCAGGAAAATCGGCCCAGTCAGAAAAATCGGCCGATTTTCCTGAGGGTAGGTCGATCTGAGTTTCTGTTTTTGCAGAACTGGACGAAACTTCAGCACAAGGCCAAAAATCGGCCGACCTGACCCCTCCAGTCCGATTTTTCTGCTTGCTTCTCTCTTCCTCTAGCACTTCAAATCCAACACTTGGTAGCTCGTCCAATGCATTCAAGGCCTTGATTACTTCATTGCTACTCTCCTCAACTCCTTCCTCCATCAAGCTTGAGCTAAGAACCTTCTCAAGTGGATCCTTGAGCAAGATTGAGCTCACAACCTCTCTAGACTCCTCTTCCTCAACTATGTTGAATACATGTTCATCAAGGGTTTGCCCTTTCATCATTGTGGACAGCTTGAACTTGATGTTTTCTTCTCCAATGTTGAAGAAGAGAGTCCCATTCTTGCAATCTACTAGACATCCGGAAGTAGCTAGGAAAGGTCTCCCCAAGATAATAGGAACCGGATAGTCCACCGGGATGTCCAAAACAACGAAGTCTATGGGCACATAGAACTTCCCTAGTTGCACCGGAATGTCTTCCAATATTCCAACCGGATGAGTGATTGAGCGGTCCGCCATATAAAGGGTCATCTTGACCGGCTTTGGCTCTCCTAGCCCAACCTTGTTGCAAAGTGCAAGCGGGATGATGCTTATACTTGCCCCAAGATCACATAGGGCGTCATACTTTACTTCTCCTACTCCGATTGGCACACAAAAGGATCCCGGATCTCTTAGCTTAGGAGGCATCTCCTCCTTCATCGTTTGAATCAACTCCGAGGATCTCTTTGTCATCCTTATCTCCCCATACTCTTCCAACTTCCTTTTGTTGGAGAGTATCTCCTTCAAGAACTTACCATATGCCGACATACCTAAGATAGCATCCATGAACGGAATGTTAATATGCAATTTAGACATAAGTTCAAGGAATTTACCAAAGTGATTGTCCAAGCGAGCTCTTGCTCGTGATTGTGGGAATGGTAGTGGTGGCTTGTATGGAGGCGGTGCCACATATGTTGGCTCAACATCCTTGCTCTTGCCTCCATCTTCTTGCAATGGTTCTTCTTCATTCACCACTTGCTTCCCTTTAGCATTCTCCTTGGGCAAAGGATCCTTCATGCTCAACCCACTCCTTGTTGTAATAGCCAACACTTGGCCTCTTGGGTTATCTTCAGTTCTTCCGGGAAGCTTTCCCGGATCTCTATGAGCTTCACCCACCTTTTGGAACACTTGTTCTTCCAACACCTTTTGAGCCTTGGAAATAGAAGTCACCGTGCTCTCAAGACCACTCAACCTTCCAAGCAATTGCTCAAACATCATTTCTGTTCTATCTTTTGGAGGTTGAGTAAATCCGGGTGGAGGTTCTTGTGAAGCTTTTGGTGGTGGAGTTATGCTTGTGGAAGCGGGAGGGTTTAAGGCTTCATCCGGGTTAGAATAGGAAAACCCGGGATGGTTATTATTGGGCCGGTAATTGTTGAATTGCCGGTTGTTGTTGAAGTTCCTTGGGCCTTGATAGTTGTTGTAATTGCCCCTTCCCATGTAGTTCACATCTTCCTCCTTGGAAGACAAGTTTGCTTGCACTTGCACTTGAGGAGTTGCTTGGTTCTTCAAAGTCGTGGTACACAACTCCCTCAAAGACTTCAATTCGTTATTGATGGCATCAAGCTTGAAGTTGCTCATGGTGACTTCACTCACCTCATATGCTCCCGCCTTTCTCCCTTCACTCTTCCTATGGGAGTATTTCTCAATCACTAGAGCTTGTTTCTCTACAAACTCCCAAGCATCATCTACATTCTTCTCCATGAAAGTCCCACCGGAAAGAGATTGGAGCTTGAATTGGCTATCTTCATCAAGTCCTTTGAAGTAAATCTCCAATAGCTCAATCTTCGGTATGCCATGGTGTGGACAATCTAGGAGAAGGTCTTTGAATCTCTCCCAAGACTTGAACAAGCTCTCTCTATCCTTCATCACGAAGGCATTGATCTTCCCTCTTAACTCGGTAGTCTTGGAAGGTGGGAAGAACTTAGTCAAAAACTCGGTTGTCATCTCCTCCCAAGTACTAACTCGCCCTTGTGGAATAGATTGATACCAAGCCAAGGCTTTATCCTTAATAGAGAAGGAAAAAGCCCTAAGCTTATGGTTGTTGCTCTCCAATCTTGGCGGTCTAAGAGTCTCCATCAAAATCTCATAGTTCATCAAGTGTTGATGAGGAGACTCTCCTTCCATCCCTCCAAATTGATTATGCCGGATCATTTGTAGAACTTGAAGGCGGAGCTCGTAGTTGTGGGTTGCGGGATCTCCTAAGTTCACACCCGGACGGTGTGCTCTTTGTGCCGGATCCATACGTCTCCCTAATGTTTGTGGCTCTTCAATTGCAATGGGCACAACCCTAACATTCGCCGCCGGCTGCGGTTGTGGTGGAGGAGGTGGAGGTTGTTGACGATTAAGCTCTCCTTGTACAAGGGCTTGCCTAATCTCATCAATCTCCCTCCTAGTTGCTTCTTGCCTCTCATTGGTAAGTCTCCTCTCTTCCTCCAAGAGCTCATCTCTTAGCCTTATTTGCTCTAAAGCCTCATCCAACTCAGCTTGGAGGTCTCTTCTGGCCATCTCTTTCCCCTTTTTGATGCTCTTGGATCTAGATCTAAGGGTTTTCTCCGGTTCGGGATCGAATGGAGCTAAATCCTTGCCACAAGATCTTCGCATACACCTAAAGAGAAAGAGATGTCTTGAAAAGCAAAGACACAAACCAAAGAGAGATCAAAAGCAACAAGAAAGATCTACACTATGAACGATCACAAAATACTCAATCTAGACCTAGTCGCCGGCAACGGCGCCAAAAACTTGTTACGCTCAGGATGTGTGTGTGATACGCAATAGGTTTTAAATTTATACTCGTTATATTTCTCCTAACTCCTAGCGAACCCGCAGTGTACGGGACGTTTGTAGTAGGGATAGTATTCCGAGGTCGAACACAAAGATTAAGGTGAGATTAATTCGATTTGTGATTAAGTTTAGTGAAGATCTAGTTAAGAAAAGAGAAGGAATAAAGAAATGAAAATCTAAATGTTTTTGGTGGGTTTTTAGGTGATCAATCAAGGATCACAATTCATGCAAAATGAACAATCAACTATGCTAACAAATCAACGAAAACAAACAAGTAACACAAGCACAAACTATGTGATAAAAGAGAGAGAGATGGACTCTAGAGGTTAAGATTTCCGGTTATGGCATTGGACTCAAGCTTCTAAAGATTCTAAGGACAAAGCTGCGGTGTTGGGAAAGGGTGTTTCACTAATGGAAGCAATTACCGGGTAGGTCTCTCACTTCACTAGTCCCGCATCAAACTCCTATTACCGGGTAGGTCTCAAGGGGTTAAAGTAAGGAATTCTACACAAACCGGACACTACTTAAGGGGCAACCCTCTCCTTACCGGGTAAGTCTCGGAATAGGGAAGTCTCAAGCAACAATCCTAGCATACTCGATCCAATAGCGGCTTATGAGGCTCACTACTACCTAGAATTCATCATCTTAGGTATCTAAGATCGGAAATCATCGGGTAGATCTCTTCCCTCACTTAGGTTGATAGTGTTAGGTGACCCTAAGCTAAATTAAGCTTAATAAACACTAGGATTTCAACAACCTAACACCCTAACATACATATTCATCAATTAAATATCAACAGAGAAGAAAATCGGGTGGATCTTATATAAATCGGCCGATCTGGCATGATGAACAACCCGATTTTTCTTCGTGGGTTAGATTTCGTGCATACAAATCATCCTAAACTAACATATAAGTCCATCCTATCATCACCCAAGCCATAACCATCAATCCATCACTCCAAAATCACAATAAACTAGCCAATAGTGTGCATATCAAGATCCAAAATCATCACACAAGCATACATGGTTTTTATAGATGGATGATGAAAGATAAGCAAGTAAAATCAATAAATCTCAGCTGAATCTAAGTTTAGCAAGACTTACAACCCTTCAAATGAAGTTCCAAAACGTTCTTAACAATCCTTACAATAGTTCTTCAATCAAAGATTCCAAAAATCACTAAAAATCACTCAAAACCTCACTATCACTCTAAGTTTGGTGTTCTTCTTCTTCCTTTCCTTTGAGAGAGTTTTTCTTCTCCTCCAAGTCTATCCCAATCCAATGAGTTGTGAATGAGAATGTGGGAGAGGAGAGATGCTCAGCAACAGCTTGCAGGCCCACTTATATTCTCCACCAAGAGCAAGGCCGGATCAAGAGATCGTGGGACACGTGGCTTAAGCTGTTGAAGGCCTAAAAATCGACCTACTCAGGAAAATCGGCCGATTTTCCTGAGTGATGGTCCGATTTTCTTCAACAGAAGCATGCTATGATCGTCTAGCCATGAGTTGCTCCATTGCTTGCACCAATAGTGGTCTTTGTGTCCTTTGTTGCTCCAATTATGATTCTTCAAAGCTTCGGATGTGTACCACCATGAGGCTTGACCCTCGAATGCATCTGTTAATGTCCAAAAGATCCCCGAAATACCTACAACACCGACAAAAGCTCGTGTAGACGTCTTTTCTAGGAATATGCACAAAATGAGTGTAAACGTCGTGAGCTAGTGCCAAAACGTGCATGAATAACGGAGAAAACTATCTAAATGTATGCCTATACTAACGTCATAAATCACGTTATCACAAGTCCATCAACAATATATCCTTCATAACAAGGTCTGAAAACTACATCATAGTATTTTTCCTACATTTAACATATATCATCATAATTCCTAAACATCATAAGGTCTCAACTTGAAAGAACTCTACTTCCATACCACTACTTAAGATTCACTCTAATTCTGCTTGGTTCCACCATAATATAACAATAACAACGTTAGACAAGAAGCAAAAGTCAACGTACCGATATAGGTAAGTCTCATGGACGTGTTTTTGAATTGACCAGGCATTTAGGGTCACATATGGGTGAGACCGTGACATTGCGGTAGTAGAGGTTTGGATTGATATATGTAAGTCTCAATGACTTACTTAGCTAACTTCCCTCATAATGATGTGTGCTATTATAGTAGTGTGTGCTATGTGAATTGTAATTATAACTTGAATAGGACGACATTACTTTATTTTAAGACCCAAGCGTATGTATAACGGGTCGTGGCATCACTACCCAACTCTGTCATGAGGCTGGAAGGTTCTCCGCGACTAGCGCATTCAGGTCTATGGCGAGATGCATTGAATCACTCCTAATGGTATACAGGGACGGAAGTGAGGGTTAAGGGAACCTCATGCCACACCATAAGTTGTACTTAGAAGTGAATCACCTAATAAAAGATAATAACGAGGTTATGTGTGCAAGCATTTTGTGTTTATTTTTCCGCTTTTATGTGTGATTGTTCTATTATAGTACTTAGCTGATACAGTAGGATTTCTAGCTAACGGTTTTACCGTTATGTTATTAGATGTCTTGTGGGGAAAGAAAGTTGCAGGGTGATCCGGGGCAGATGGTCCGTCGGGTTCATGTATTCATATAGTTGGGGTGGCCTTTCAGTTATTGCATTCACATAAAAAGGCTCTTCATTTCAAGATGTTAGCAGTTTCATGCGTGTCACATGTTGCATTCATGACATTATTATTGCAATACATTTTCCATTTGTTTTATTTACATTTGTGTCTTGTTATAAGATTTAGTGAAATTATTGTCAAGGTAGGGTCGGGACCCATTATGAGGTCCTAGCCCATGACACCTCAGGTTTTTGAAATTTGGGGTGTTACATTACTCACCGACAGTTAACTATCAAGGGACTCATTTGCGATAGATGGGCTATATATATTGGACTATGCTTTAGGATTTTAGGAATGTTGTTGTGTCTTAGTCTCGAGTTTTTTGGTTGTTGAGTTTGATTCATGGGGTTTTTTTTGCCTTTGTATTTCTTTTTGCATGGTTTTAAGTTAGCATTATTGATGCGAGGTTGATGCCGCAATTTCCCAATCTAGATTGAAGTCTACTAAATTGACGACATAAGGAATCTTGACGGCAAATCTTGGCAAGATTTGTATGGTAAGGCCGAGATTCTTGGCAACTCAAAGAACGAGAACGTGAATGTTATGAATGATAATGGAAAGATAATAAAAGATGATAATTGATGAAATTGATGAAAAATATGGGAAGATAGAACCAAGATAGACACTTGCAAAAAACCTTGACCAATTAGATCAAAACCCTCAACAAAGAGTTACCTTAACCCTTCCATCTTCAACCTTACACAAGCCTTCTAATAAAGACAAAAACAAGGAGGGACTAGTTTGACTAATAACACCAATCTTTAAGAAGATTATGACACACAAGAACAACCTAACAAGGACTCACAACTATTCAATCAAATATTCTCTTTTTGATTGAATTGGAATGAATAAAATGCACACTTCGTACATGAAGTAACGAATGTTGGAGATTTGGGCTAAGTCTTCATGGTAATCGTTGAGCTTGTCTTGAGACAAGGTGCAATGAGTTGTTCATATGTGTGTCACTATGGTCCGGGTTGCGGGAGGCAAGCCAAGTGACCGGCACTGAGAACAACTAGTATTATAAAGGGAATCGAATCAAAGCAAGGTGATTCACGACAAGGTCAACTTGTGCTAGATTTTAGAAGGCCGATGTTTGGGGCTTTTAGCCACATTTTATCGGCACACCTTTGGTTCTTAGGCCTTATATTGGCTAAAGAATATGTGGTTAAAAATTGGGAACAATCCAAGCTCAAATGCTTAGTGAATGTCAATGAAGCAGCTTGTGAGCTTCTTAAGGAGCTACACTAGCTTGAGCTAAGATATTGATTATTTGTGGATCTTGGAGCTTACCCTAACTATATTCAAGTGAATGAATCTTATTGGAAGTGTTTGGACCAAGAAAAATAAGCTAGCTCCGGGGAGCGGCTTTGGGCTCACTATGAGGGCCTCGGGCCTCGGGCTTTCTGGGGCTTCAAGACCCATCTTTCAAGTAACTTCCACGTAACTTCCATAGCCGATTTTAACCACTTTTAACTCCCTAAAACCGTGGCCTCCTATGCCTATAAAAGGGAGAGCCTATTTCACTTGATTTTCACATTCGTTTTTGCAACAATAAAGCTTTTAGTTCCATTGTATTGACATTGGATAGGCCTTCTTATAAGCATGTTTGCAAAACTTGAAAGACTAGTATAGTTCCTTCGTATTGACAAAGGATAGGCATCTATCTTAGTTTGGTTTTATATTGAAAAAACCTAGGAATACCCTTTCTACAAAGTAAGACAAGTAAGTCTCTTACTTACTCTTTGTAACGTGTAACGTTTTATCCCACTAAGGTATTTGGATATTCCCGGTGTAGGGGAGAATACAATTAGAAGGAAAATTCATTTATGAATGACTCATTACATAATCCAAGTCAATGGTTTTAACATATAACAACCGGTTTATAAGACTTGCAATTGAACTTAACTTCTATTAGAGTTTTGTCTACTCTTTTTTGGAGATTACAAACTCTTTGTTGAGTTTTGTCTACTCCTTTGGAGATTACAAACTCTTGGTTGGGTTTTGTCTACTCCTTTGGAGACTACAAACTCTTCATTGGGTTTTGTCTACTCCTTTATGGATATTACAAACTCTTGGTTGGGTTTTGGCTACTCCTTTGTAGTGATTACAAACTCTTGGTTGGGTTTTGTCTACTCAGTTGTGGAGAATAGAAACCCTTGGTTAATAACTTGTTTTCAGTTCAAGATAATTAAATGAATTTGATTTGCAATTGGAAGAACCGTCTACTCACATAAGTGAGACTACGACCCTTTAGTCTAAAACCGGACACCGAAAATCCAACAATCTTCTAACTGTATTTATTGTTAAATGTTTTGTAGGATTGAATTGGTTAATAATGAGTAAGACGTTAATGATAGAAATGACTTTTCATTTTGGGAAGTTGGATAAGTTTGAGGGTGTAAACTTTAAGAAGTGACAAAAGAAAATGCACTTCCTCTTGACTACACTAAAAGTCGCTTATGTACTCACTACACCTAGACCGACCGAGCCGGTTGATGATATGGTGGAGGAGATAGAGGTTGTCCGACAAAGGAGCAAATGAGATAACGATGACCACATATGTCATGGTCATATTCACAATGACATGAGTGATGCATTGTGTGATGTCTACAAAGTGTAGAGTCATCAACGTCAATGTGGAACAACTGGAGTCTAAGTACATGGCGGAGGATGCTTCATCTTGCAAATTCTTAGTATAAGATTTTAACTCATATAAAATGGTGGACTCAAGGCAGGTAATGGAACAATACAATGAATTGCTCCGGATTCTTGGGAGGTTCACTCAACATGCCATGCATATGAATGAGGCCATTGTGGTTTCGTCTATAATGGATAAGCTCCCCCTTCGTGGAAGGACTTCCGCCATGTGCTATAGCACAAGAAGGAAGAACTCACGTTGGTGGAACTTGGCTCTCCCCTTCAAATTAAACAAGGCCTTAGGGCACAAGAGGGGGACTCAATAAAGAGGATAAAACTTCTACTTCCCACGAGGCCAACATGATGGATGACAAGGGCAAAAGGAAGAGGTTCAAAGGAAAGGACAAAGACAAGGACAAGGGAAATAAGTCCAAGAAGTCCAAGAAGGATAATGTTGACAAGAAACCAAAAGGTTCTTATTGGAAGTGTGGCAAGACTGTCCACTTCAAGCAAGATTGCAAGGTTAAGGGCGATGGATCCAAGGGTGGAGGCCAAAGTGGCCAAAACCCCAAACTAAGGTGACTCACTTATGAGTCTTGATTCTAACTTTGATATAAAATCTGATTTGAATTATGTGTCATTGACTTTTGAATGTTTGTCCATGCAGGATGATGACCTTGGATGGTGGGTGGACTCGGGTGCAACAACTCACGTTTGCAAAGATCGGCGTTGGTTCAAGACATACGTTGTTGCTAACGATGGAACACTCATACATATAGGAAACGAGTCTACCACCCCCGTTCTAGGAAGAGGACGGATTGATCTATACTTCACAAGTGGCAAGATTCTAGTCTTGTCAAATGTACTACATGCACCAGCCATTAGAAAGAATGTGGTTTCTGGTGGTGTACTCAATAGGTTTGGCTTCAAACAAGTTATAGAAGCCGACCGCTATGTATTATCTAGGAGAGGCACATTTGTAGGCTTTGGCCATTGGAACAACAATTTGTTTCTTCTCTCTTTATGTAATAAACTTTCTAATACTAATATAAACAAGAATAGTTTGTTTACATTGTCTTCTTCTTCCAACTATGATTTTGTTAAATGGCATGCACGACTTGGACATGTTCATTTTAAGCATATGAATGACATGACTAAGGATGGTATTTTACCCAAACTTGACTTGCCAAAAGACAAGTGTAAAATGTGCATGTTGACCAAGATAATGTAACGCCCCGTTCTTTTGGGTGCGTTCCGATTCTTATTTCTCCCTACTTTCGATTCGTTCGTAGCACGAGTTTTCTTTTTTATTATTATTTAAAAATATTATTTCGACATAAAAATATCTTTTCCAGTATTTTATTGCTTTGGTGTACATATACGTATTTTCCATATTTTAGTTTTAGTCAGAAAAGTCGGAAATTCCGGATTCAGGGATCCCGTTCCGAATGCTTTTGATCGAGTTTATTCTTTTAATCTTTTTCATTATTTATTTATTTTATTTTATTTTTATTTTTATTTATTTTTACTTCTCCTTCCACGCCAAGGTCTGAATGGGGGATGGCGTGTTCAGCTTGCTGTACCCTACTCCCTTGACCTCTCGACCCTCTCCTCACCACTCCATCTCTCTGTGCTTCTTCTGTCTCCCCTTAGTCTTGGCCTTACCATCTACCCAACAGACAATTGAGGCAGCTGCAACTCTCAACCTCCCTCCCACCCCTTTCTCTTTGCTACAATCACCTCCAAGACTCACCTTTCGAACTCTCTGCAACCTTAACATTTGGGCTGCCCTCGATGAAACCAACAACAAAGAACAGCCCTCCCTTGTTTCTTGAAGCCATGAGCAGCTCACTCCAACATCAGTTTTAAACCCACTGCAACTCTCTGTATCTTCATCTGGATCGAGCCGCCGAGAACACCCACGCGCCGCCTTAGAAGTGATGCATCACTGGAGAGCCCTACCTTTGCCCTACCAGGAGCCACCGAAGGCCAAGCCGGCCAACATCCGGCGCCATATGCCTTCTCCGCCTCTTCTAGATTCAAAAAGAAAAGAAAGGGGAGATGAAACCCTATTGTGTTTTCCCCTTTCTGTCGTAGGGATGGAGCAGCCGTTCGCCGGAAGTAGGTTGCCCTGTTGCCCTTTTTCACTGCCTCCGTCGCCATCGAAGCCAGCTGGGGAGTGCTCCGACCTTGCTTAGCCTAGCCGCTGGAGCCCTGCACAGCCCTTCCTTCGCTATTGTTGCCAGTCGCCACCCTGTCTTCCCCTTGCCGGAGTACGAGCCGCCGCCAAGGAAGGCCAGCGTCTACAGCCACCGGAGGGAGCCCGGGGAGCTCTGCCATCACCTCGGCCGCTTGACCTGCCGCCGCATTACCTGTTCTTCTCCCTCTGCCATCACTAGCGGACTTAAGGAAACCCTTGGAAAACATTTAAATCGCCCCCCTTATTTGGTATAATTACACTGATGCACCCATGCTTATATTTTACAGTTTTGACCCACAGTTTTGGAAGTTTGCATTTATGCCCTCTGCAGAAAATTAATTGCATATATTGACCTGGTTTTACAAATTATCAATGATGCCCTTGTTGGATTAATTTTGGATTATGACCCTAAAGATTTTAATTGTGGTTTATGACCAAGTTCCTATGTTCGTATAATTTACCCGGAAAATATTGTGGGTTTTTAACGTTGGTTTTGAAAACGAGTTTTACCTTGGGTTTATGATGTTATACAATTTGCCAGGAATATATATTTACGATTTTAACTTGAGTTTTAAAAGTGGGGCTTTCCTTAGATTTATATATGTTAATTATTCCGTTCAAATTTAGCGTATAAGTTAAATTTGTTTAGATTTGGTGTCAGGCTCGGAAGCGCCCTGATAAATGCCCAACGAATCCATATCGACATCCTTAGATCGTCTTCCGTCTTTTGACGTCATATGAGTACCCTCTCCCCCGAGCTTATGATCTTACTCGATTTAGTTATGTTTAGTATTAGTATCATGCTAGGTTGGATCTAGCATAACTTAGAGTTAATGCCAAGTAGTGGCTTTGAACCTTAGGTGAGTTTCGAGGATTTGATATTGTTTGATGTATTGATGTTGCTTCTATGCTTGAGGTGTTGGTTATCTTGTGAGGTTGTTATAAGACTTTAAGTTATATGGTTGATCTTGTGAGCGTTTTGAGGCTCGAGGGGGGGTTGTATGATCTTGTGGATTTTGGAGTTAGGTTTGGCTTATCCTAGTTGCGTTGTGAGTTATGATCTTGCGAGATCCGAGAGTTTAGAAGTCTTAGGACTTCTAGCTTGTGTTGAGTGTGATGTGAGCATGAGAGATTCTAGGATGCGGTCCTAGAATTGAGAGTCAAATGGTCTTGCGTAGATCATTTGTATAGAAGTCTAAGACTTCTATTGTGAGTGGGTTGTTGTTGATATAGTTATCTTCTTGTGAGCAGGTTATGGGCTTCCTCCCTAAGGACGCGAGAGTGTTGTGAGTTGAGTGTGGTGATGAGGTAAGTCTCCGGACTTACTTAGCTCGTATTCCTTGTATTAGCGTTGATGTGTGTTTGGTGGTGTGTGTTTATTGTTTATGTTATAACAACTAAACCGGAAATAGGTTTACCGACCTTTATATATTATTTTGGCCCAAGTGTATGATAACGGGCGGTGACATCATCTGCCTAGCTCTTGCGAGAGTCTAGGAGGTTCTTGGCGACTAGCCCATGCTGGTTAGACGGTCGGAGGCATCCGCACCGTTCCATGCCGGTAAGTAGGGACCGAGGCGGGACCACAGTGGTCTCGTGTCACAAAACTAAGTTGAATTAGAACGGGATATGACTTAATAATAAAAAGATAATAAACCGGAATTGTGTGCTTTGAGAATGTTGTGTGTTTATGATGATTTACTTGTGTTTGTGCTTTTCCCATTGATTCTAATGCTTCGAATATGAGCTAATGATAGCATGAATTATAGTCTATATTTTGGGGTTTGTTTGGACGTTTTATCTTTCATAATCTGCATGTTTGTATGTACATTATGTGATTTTACTACCATTTCATCTACCTTTGCGAGAATCGAGGTCTACACCTAGTTTCGTTGTAATTGCAGGTAATATGGTACGTTTTGCATAAAAAAGGAGCAAAAGGAGTCATGAGTCATTTGGAGCTACATCCAGGAAGCATAGCCATGGATTAAAGATTTACTTTGGACCAGTTTTGAGAGATTTCACATTCAGTTGAGACTCACCTCGGTTGACCACAGATTCATCTCGACCGAGGCGATCCAGAGACGCCGACTCGACCGAGGCGAACACCTAGGACACGGCGAGAATATTTTATTCTTGGCTGAGATCTTTTAAAATTGGAAAGTGATCTTATATTTTTGGGCTTGGCTCCTGGAAGGAAGGAGATATGCAGAATCATATATTTTACCTATATTTATGGGAGAATATCTTTCTAAGATTTATTATCTTTGGAGGGTTATTTTCCTATAAAAAGGGTTGGATTTTCCACAAATCCGATCATGCTTAGATCCCGCAAGAATCACGCAGCAGCAGCAGCCTTCTCCAAGTTGGGAGAGTTGAAGAACCTTTTTGAAGGTTGAAGGAAGATTGAAGTTCATAGCTTTTATAGCTTTATTGAAGGGTTTTGTAAGATTGTCTTCAATTCCCTCAATTGTTGTCTTGTCTTTTTGGATTGTTATCCAAGGAACGCTTTGTTGTGATATTTGATTCAGTTATTGAAGTCTTTTCGTTAAATTCTTCTTTGTTCAAGTATTCACCTTCTTCCCATATATTTTAATACTTTCATTATGATGATGAGTGGCTAATTTCTTTGTGTGATTCTAGGGTGATTGGCTGAAGGTTGTGGGAAAAACAATGATAGAATAATCTTAGATTCCAGTAGGATCCTGAAAGTTCGAGTCTTTAACCTTAACCCTAAGCATCTCGTTCAGTCGATGAACACCTCGGCCGGGGTGGGAACTGGCTGACCGAGGTGACTTATCTGATCCATAACTGAGAGTTAAGTGTTAGAGTTTGCCAAATCCTATTCTTATTACACCTTTCCTGGTTCAAAGCAAGATTAGGATGAGACTTACCCGGTGATTCCTTAGTTTGTGTATTAACGATCATAAGTGTAGGTAATAAAGGTTTATCCTTTATTGGGGTTTGAGTGTGCTTCCATCCCATCTTTGTGAGTTAGCCTGAGACTTACCCGGTAAAGGTTGATTCTATTCCCTTAGATGGTATGTTAGTTTGAGGTTATAGTTCTTCGTCTTGATTCCTTGAGACTTACCCGGTAATAGGAGTTACGGTTTTGGATTAGTGAGTAGTGAGACTTACCCGGTGATCTACTCCACTTTAGAAACACCTTCCCCACGCAAAAATCTCAGCTTTGTCTGCTTATCTATAGATCTTGAGTTGGAACCACAACTAGATGCTTTAATCCCTAGAATTGCATGTTTGCTTTATTGACTTCTTATTCATCTTTGATTGTGTTAATTGCTCTTGTGGTTAGAATCGACATAGCACACCGTATTGACTTTGTTTCACCAAGTCCCTGTGATCGACCCCTGGAATTTTCTTGCTTTTACTACGATTGACCCGTACACTGCGGGTTCGCATCCTTGTTTTAAGCTTAAGTCTAGGGTTATAAATTTAAAGCTTGCACACACCGTTTGGAGCGAACAAGTTTTTGGCGCCGTTGCCGGGGACTTGGTCTAGACCGAGCCGGTACGGTTTGCTTTTGGGGCGCTTGCCCCGTTTCATCTAACCACTCTACTTGAGTGACGACTTTTGCAGGTTCTTTCTTAGGTATATGCGAAGAACCCGCGCTGGGAAGGAAATCGTTCCTTACGATCCCGAACCAGAAAAGACTTACAAGCGATGCTTAAGAGAAGCGAAGATGGCCCAACAAGACGATCGCGATCTTGCGGCCGAATTAAAGGAGACGCAAGAGCTGCTGCGTCTCAGTTAAGAAGAACTAATGCAAGAGAAAGAGGAGAATCGCGCCAGGACAGCAGCAATCGAAGCTGAGATTGCAGTCATACGAGACCAGATTCTACTTCGACCGAGGGAAGATCCTCCTGTTGATCCTCGACCGATGCAGAATCCAGTAGCTGATCCTCGACCGAGGCAGATTCCAGTACCTGACGCCCCGGCCAATGTACTTCCACCTCGGATGCCAGTCCGAGATGTTCTTCTTGCAGGAATTCCACAAACCCTAGGTCAAAGGATGGACCCTAATCAACAGCTGAGGCGTCCAGGAGTGAACCTAGGAGATCCGGCAGATCATGACTACGAACTTCGACCCCAAGTTCTAGCCATGATTCGCCAATGCCAATTCGGAGGGCTAGAGAAGGAGTCGCCGCATCAACATCTTCAAAACTACGAGATCTTGATGGAAACCTTGCGACCGTCCAGAATTGAAAATAACAACTACAAGCTAAGACCTTTTTACTTTTCTTTAAAAGATAGAGCTCTTACTTGGTATCAATCTCTTCCTCCAGGAAAAATTAGCACATGGGAGGAGATGACCACGGAATTCTTGACCAAATTCTTTCCCCCCTCAAAGACCGCCGAAATGAGAGGGAAGATCAATGCTTTCATTATGAAGGACAAGGAGAGCCTGTCCAAATCTTGGGAGCGGTTCAAGGATATCCTTTTGGATTGCCCACATCATGGGATTCCAAAGATCGAGTTGTTGGAGATCTACTTCAAAGGGCTGGACGGAAGCACCCAGTTCAATCTCCAACTACTCTCCGCCGGTACCTTCATGGACATGGCGATTGATGAGGCTTGGGACTTTATTGAGAAGCAAGCCTTGCACATGGAGAAGTATACCCACCAAGGAGCTGAAGGTGGAATTAAAAGAGTCAACTTTCAAGAGACTCAACCCAACAACAATCAACTCACGTCATTGAAGAACGACGTGAAGCAATTGAAGGAGCTCTTGATGGCTCAAACTAAGAAGGAAGAGCAAGGGCAAAGGAACAACAACAACAACGGGTACCGTAACAACAACGGTCCCCGAAACAACAACTACAACAACAACAATAGAGGATCCAATAGCAACAACTGGAGGGCGAACAACCATAATCACGGTAACAATCATTCAAACTCCAATTCTAATGATTCCTCTAACCCTTTCCTCTCTCCCCCCTCTTCTTCTTCTTCTACTCCATTGAAAAGCCAAGGGCAAGGATCAAGTTCGTCTCAGCCAGAAAAGAAAGACGCAGTTCTGGAGGCAATCTTGATCAAGCTTAGCGCTATGGAGAATTCTATGACTTCATTTTCGAGGGCCCAAAAGTCCTTCGAACAACAACTTGCTAATAGGGCGAATGAAGCGCCAAGAGATCCAGGGAAGCTTCCAACAAAGACGGAAACCAACCCTAAGGGCCAGTGCATGGCCATAACGACGAGGAGTGGACTCAAAACTGCAGATCCAGCACCTCGCTCGACGCAGACCACCTCGGTCTAGATCCAGTCGAAGAACACCTCGACCGAGATGCCAACCGAGGCGGAGAAACAGAAAGCAGGAGGAACGACAGAAACTTATGTTCTGCCCCCTGCATATAAGCCACCACTCCCATTCCCTCAGTCCAGAGCCAGGGCACATCTTGACAAGCACTTTGGTAAGTTTCTTGACTTGATGAATAAGCTACATATTAATATTCCTTTCCTTGATGCTATTTTAGGTATGCCCGCCTATGGGAAGTTCTTAAAAGAAATCTTATCAAGGAAGAGGAAGCTGGAGGATGTTGGTGAAGTTAGGATGACATCTAAATCTTCGGAGCTTATCAAGACCATGAAGGAAAAGATGCCACCTAAGTTGAGAGATCCCGGCTCATTTTGCATTCCCATCCAAGTTGGGGATGTAACTTGTGAAGCCCTTTGTGATCTAGGAGCCAGCGTGAGCATCATCCCGCTGGAGCTATGCACGAAGATCGGTCTTGGAGAGCCCAAGCCGGTCAAGATTCGACTCTACATGGCGGATCGCTCCATTACCCATCCCGTGGGCATCTTGGAGGACGTTCCGGTCAAGTTAGGTAACTTCTATCTACCCATAGATTTTGTCGTACTTGACATTCCCGCAGATTATCCTGTTCCTATCATTCTGGGGAGGCCATTTCTAGCAACTTCGGGTTGCAATGTGGATTGCAAGAACGCCAAGTTGAAATTCAACGTTGGTGGCGATGAGGTGGAGTTCGCACTACTTGCAGCCATGAAAGGGGAGCAACTAACTGGTGATATCTTCAACATCTACGATGAAGAAGAATCAAGAGAATTGGTGAGCTCTATCCTTGTTAACGATCCACTCGAAAGAGTTATTAGCTTCAGTTTAATGGAGGAAGGTATAGATGCTTCTTGTGATGCAGATATACGGAGCTTGAAGGCACTGGAAGAGGATCCAGGAGCTAAAACTGAGAAGCTAATCCAGGAGACGAAGATCTCCAGTCTCGGATCCAGTAGCAGTACCTCGACCGAGGCACTTTCTGGACTGAGCGAGGCGACCGAAGAACATCTCGGTCAACGCCTATGCGCCTCGACCGAGGTCGACGGCGAGACGATGTCAACTGAGATTGCTGAGAACAACAATTTTCTTACTCCCTTCTCTGACATTCACCCACTGTTGGTGGAGCATTCCATCCACCAACTTTCTGATAATAAAGGTCCTTGGTACGCTGATATTGTGAATTATCTTGTTTGCCAAGAGATACCGCCCGGATTGACGTACTCTCAAAAGAAAAGATTCTTCAAGGAAGTACGACATTACTACTGGGACGAACCGCTGCTATTCAAGCGCGGACCGGATGGGATGCTTCGGAGGTGCATTCCGGAGGATGAAGTTAATAGCGTCATAAGGCATTGTCATTCACTTCCTTGTGGAGGGCATGCTAGCACCGATAAAACATGCGCTAAGGTATTGCGTTCCGGTTTCTTTTGGCCTACATTATTTAAGGATGTGCAATCTTTTGTTGTCTCTTGTGAAGCATGCCAAAGAACAGGGAATTTATCAAGGAGGAACGAGATGCCACTTAATAACATCCAAGAAGTGGAAATCTTTGATGTATGGGGGATTGATTTCATGGGACCTTTCCCATCATCCGGAGGAAACCTCTACATTCTCCTTGCAGTTGATTACGTCTCTAGATGGGTTGAAGCCATTGCTTCTCCCACTAACGACGCCAAAGTGGTTGTGAAGTTCTTGAATAGAACTATCTTTCCACGGTTTGGAACTCCACGCATCATCATTAGCGATGGAGGAACGCATTTCATCAACCGGAAGTTCAAAGCACTTCTATCGAAGTATGGGGTCACCCACAAGGTATCAACCGCTTATCACCCTCAAACTAGTGGACAGGTCGAGATCTCGAATAGAGAAATCAAGGCAATTTTGGAGAAAACCGTCTCTAGAACGAGGAAGGATTGGTCCATGAAGTTGGACGATGCTCTTTGGGCGTACAGGACCGCATTCAAGACTCCCATCGGTACCACTCCTTATAATTTAGTATATGGGAAGTCTTGCCATCTGCCCGTCGAATTGGAACACAAGGCGTATTGGGCGATCAAATGGTTGAATTTCGACATCAAGGAGGCCGGTGAGAAGCGACTATTGGAACTTAACGAGCTGGAGGAGCTGCGTTTGAACGCTTATGAGAATGCCAAAATCTACAAGGAAAGGACGAAGAGATGGCATGACAAGCGTATCGTTCCAAAGGAACTTAACGAAGGAGACTTAGTTCTACTCTTCAACTCCCGCCTCCGCCTTTTTCCAGGTAAGCTGAAATCTAGATGGACCGGACCTTATGTTGTGAAACATGTTTTCCCTCATGGCGCAGTTGAGATATGGGGCGAAACTAGCGGAAGCTTCAAGGTCAACGGTCATAGACTTAAGAAGTACCTACCGGAAACGCCGGTCGAGGAGGTTGCACCGATATACCTCCTTTGAGACGCATCATGGTCCAGCTAGCGACCTTAAATCAAGCGCTTCTTGGGAGGCAACCCAAGGTATTGCTTTCTTTCCCCGTTTTCTAGTCTAGTTTAGATAGTTTTGTTTTTTTTGCTTTGCTTGCTTTGTTTTTGGCGTTCTGGACAGACAACAGGGAACATCTAAGGAAGGAGCACAACTGGAAGGACAGAAGTTCGAGATTCTGAGAAGACAGAAGCACCTCGGTTACTGTCAGAGCACCTCGACCGAGTTGATTCTTGAGCAACCGAGGCGACTAGGGTTTCTGCAGAACTGCCTCGGTCCACACCACCTCGGTCCAGTCGAGACCATCTCGACCGAGGTGACAACAGATCCAGTAACAGTATAAAAGGCGAAAAAAAAAAAAAATTACTTTTCACTTTTTATCCTCCTCGACCGCGGCGAACAGACACACCTCGCTCATCTCAGATCTTGCTTGTTTTCGACATTTTCTGCTTCCAAACCGAGATTGAAGGGTAGAGGAGTCGATTGCAACAACAAATCTGCAAGAAAATCGAGTGCATCGGCTGGAATTTGGGCTTTGGTTGCCCTTGAATCTGTTGAGGAAAAGCTTAAGTACCCCTTAGGAAGCATCTGTAGTGATTTTAGGGGGAAAAGAACTGAATTTCTGAGAGTGGAATCGCGATTGTCTTCGCCTCGGTCCAGTCGACCTGCACCTCGGTCGAGGTGATTCTTGGAGTTTGTCAGTCGACCGAGGTAGTCTGACAGTGTTGATTGAAGATGAGTTCTGACAGGCTGTTAGCCCTTAGAGATAGATCCTCTCCTTCCCCTTCTTCTTCCTCATCCCGACCTTCTATCCCGGTGATCCATGAGAGACACCAGGTAGATTATGAGCGCATTGCTAGCCGTCCAGTGATCGCACCAAGATTTCTGGACATTTCTGCTTTTGACTGTCTCCACGTTGATGGAGAGCTTAGAAGGATGATCTCCACCGTCGGGCTGGATCAGTTTACTGAGATCCGAGCCCCAGCCTACTTAGAGCCGACCCTTGAGTTTGTCAGCTCCTTCACTTACCTCCCCACAGAGAGGGCTGTGAAGTACCGGTTGATGAACCGGAACTATTTAGTACCTCTAGATCAATGGAGAGATATTTTTGGCTTCCCTACCCCCACTGCTGTAGACTTCCCGACCCGAGCTGTAGCTAGAGAGTTCTGGGGTCAGATTGCCCACATTACAGAGCATGCAGATAGGTGGCGCCCTGGTGATTCCAGGGAGAAGCTTATCTTCCATCTTGCTTTTCGATTAGCCCACAGGATCTTCAGCGAGACGCTTCTGGCGCGTACTGAGACGCCCCAGAAGGTCCGACAGGGGGAGCTCTTTGCTTTGTACTGCATGGTCACAGGTGGATACCCCGACTTTGGATTGATGCTGGCAGAGGATCTGCATAGGATCAAGGCCAAAGGGAAGGGAGATATATGTTGTGGTGGGATAGTGACCCATATCGCTAGGTATCAGGATATGGATCTGAGTAGGTGTACTATGGTGGCGGCTGCAAAGCCGCTCGGACTACAGGAGATGATCACACGGAGGATTCTAGTTCCCCGTGGTTTGACTACACCTTTCGTCGCTATGCCATGGGAGCTGACTGCACCTCAGGGCATCAGGTGGTCTGCACAGTTCTCAGTTTTTGATCCACATTACTGGCAGACAGCATGGGCTCCACTGATGGAGGATTACAGAGAGGCAGCAGCTGCCCCTGCTGCAGAGGAGGAGGAGGAGGCTGAGGACGACGACGACGATGAGGATACAGTAGATGAGAGAGGAGGTGGCGTCCCGATGGACACAGGGACATATACAGCTGGGACGAGCGCGCCACCCATCATAGATTTGGATGACGAGGAGGACACTGAGCCGGCACCAGCTGAGGCTTCTCCAGTCAGACCTGCTAGACGCAGGAGACATGGAGTGAGGGATAGAGCTGCTCACCGACGGATCGATGACCTGACGGATCAGGTTATCGACTCATATGCTGCATTATCGCTGGATATCCGCGAGATGCAGGAGCGGCAGCATCATCAGCACATCATGGCTCAGCTGCAGTTCGAGCGTATCATGGGCCATCCTTACGATCCGACTCTGTATCCCTACATACCACCACCACCACCGGATCGAGACTATTGAGGAGCTGCTGGATTTTCTTTATTTTCTTTTATGCAGTTCGGCTTTTATCCGGTGAGTACCCTCATGATTCGACCTTTTATTTATACCCACTGGGACAGTGTGTCTCAAGTATGGGGTGTTTGTATTATTTGACTACCTTTGATGTATTTGACACCTTTGATGTATTATATTTATCGGATATTTTCGTATTTATGCTTCATTGCTTTTATATGATTATCTGATATTACATGCATACCCACAGGTTATTTGATTGAGAAAAACGTCGAAACTGAAAAAATTTGGTTTTAAAAAAAAAAAATTTTTTTACGACCTCGACCGAGTCAGTATTGGCCAAACGAGGCGTTTCACCTCGGTTGAACCAAGAACACCTCGACCGAGGTGTGTTAACTGAGAGTTTTCGAAAACGAATTTTTTGTTACTTATCTGGATATGACCTCAGTGAAGATCTTGTTTACTGACTGGTTTTAAATTCTTTATGTGTTTGAAAGGTTTTATAATATGTTAAGTTGCTAAATGCTTTGTTTGAAATTATTGGGATGTTTAATACTTTGTTTTTATCCAAATTATGTTGAATTTGAAGGTTGACACCGCAGATTAAGTTCTCTCACTTTCTTCTTGGAAAGACCAAGGCAATTCATTCTCTCTTCTTCTTCTTCTTGATCATGCTTAGCCCCTCATATACATTTTGCCTCCCTTTACCTATCCGGGAATTTGGAAGCAAGCGAAGTGGCGAAAGCAAGTTAAAGTTGAGAAGTGGCTGGAAGTGAAGTGTTAGAAAGCAATAATAGGTTTGGGGAAGTCAATCATGACGATGAGTAACTCGGCACCATTCACATAGCCGGGTGTTTGTGTCTTGCCAAAGTCGGATTGAGTGATA
The DNA here is from genome assembly GCA_033239125.1 of Fagopyrum homotropicum. Taxonomy (NCBI): domain Eukaryota; kingdom Viridiplantae; phylum Streptophyta; class Magnoliopsida; order Caryophyllales; family Polygonaceae; genus Fagopyrum; species Fagopyrum homotropicum. The sequence goes on from BSWB01000003.1 coordinate 33,794,176, forward strand.
TTCCTAACGGGTCATGGTATGTGCATCAAGGGTTTGATGCATCTCGAGAAATTGATGATTGCAGATTTCCTAGGCTTCGGTTATTGTGCACCTCTGTCCATGCATCCCAAAAAGTAAAGTAAAAAAGAAAAAGTGTGAGATAAGCAAAGCTTATTGGTGGAAGATGTTGAAAGTCAAAGTGAAAGTGAAGTTCATCCTTTTACCGGATTCTAGCACCACATTACCTTACATACATCCCTACCCTACACGTTTCTTGACCCTTTCTTTTGGGAAGCCCTTGAGACCTTGAACTTGTTGATTGACTTAGCGGTTTAAATCGGATTATACATGATTAATTTTGATAATTATGATTTATTATGCGTTCTATGATTTTATGCAAAGATGAACAACTTTCCTATATTTGTAAAATGTTTTGATCATATTGAGTTTTTAATTTCAGGAAGTACTCTCTTAGAGTGATCTATGATAGTTGCACGCCATAAAATGTTTTTGAAAGACTTTTTCATTGATTTTATTGACTTATAATCCATTCTATCTTGTCTTCTATATGAGGAACTTGCTTGGGGACAAGCAAGGGCTAAGTATGGGGTATTTTGATAGCATGAATTATAGTCTATATTTTGGGGTTTGTTTGGACGTTTTATCTTTCATAATCTACATGTTTGTATGTACATTATGTGATTTTACTACCATTTCATCTACCTTTGCGAGAATCGAGGTCTACACCTAGTTTCGTTGTAATTGCAGGTAATATGGTACGTTTTGCATCAAAAAGGAGCAAAAGGAGTCATGAGTCATTTGGAGCTACATCCAGGAAGCATAGCCATGGATTAAAGATTTACTTTGGACCAGTTTTGAGAGATTTCACATTCAGTTGAGACTCACCTCGGTTGACCACAGATTCATCTCGACCGAGGTGATCCAAAGACGCCGACTCGACCGAGGCGAACACCTAGGACGCGGCGAGAATATTTTATTCTTGGCTGAGATCTTTTAAAATTGGAAAGTGATCTTATATTTTTGGGCTTGGCTCCTGGAAGGAAGGAGATATGCAGAATCATATATTTTACCTATATTTATGGGAGAATATCTTTCTAAGATTTATTATCTTTGGAGGGTTATTTTCCTATAAAAAGGGTTGGATTTTCCACAAATCCGATCATGCTTAGATCCCGCAAGAATCACGCAGCAGCAGCAGCCTTCTCCAAGTTGGGAGAGTTGAAGAACCTTTTTGAAGGTTGAAGGAAGATTGAAGTTCATAGCTTTTATAGCTTTATTGAAGGGTTTTGTAAGATTGTCTTCAATTCCCTCAATTGTTGTCTTGTCTTTTTGGATTGTTATCCAAGGAACGCTTTGTTGTGATATTTGATTCAGTTATTGAAGTCTTTTCGTTAAATTCTTCTTTGTTCAAGTATTCACCTTCTTTCCATATATTTTAATACTTTCATTATGATGATGAGTGGCTAATTTCTTTGTGTGATTCTAGGGTGATTGGCTGAAGGTTGTGGGAAAAACAATGATAGAATAATCTTAGATTCCAGTAGGATCCTGAAAGTTCGAGTCTTTAACCTTAACCCTAAGCATCTCGTTCAGTCGATGAACACCTCGGCCGGGGTGGGAACTGGCTGACCGAGGTGACTTATCTGATCCATAACTGAGAGTTAAGTGTTAGAGTTTGCCAAATCCTATTCTTATTACACCTTTCCTGGTTCAAAGCAAGCTTAGGATGAGACTTACCCGGTGATTCCTTAGTTTGTGTATTAACGATCATAAGTGTAGGTAATAAAGGTTTATCCTTTATTGGGGTTTGAGTGTGCTTCCATCCCATCTTTGTGAGTTAGCCTGAGACTTACCCGGTAAAGGTTGATTCTATTCCCTTAGATGGTATGTTAGTTTGAGGTTATAGTTCTTCGTCTTGATTCCTTGAGACTTACCCGGTAATAGGAGTTACGGTTTTGGATTAGTGAGTAGTGAGACTTACCCGGTGATCTACTCCACTTTAGAAACACCTTCCCCACGCAAAAATCTCAGCTTTGTCTGCTTATCTATAGATCTTGAGTTGGAACCACAACTAGATGCTTTAATCCCTAGAATTGCATGTTTGCTTTATTGACTTCTTATTCATCTTTGATTGTGTTAATTGCTCTTGTGGTTAGAATCGACATAGCACACCGTATTGACTTTGTTTCACCAAGTCCCTGTGATCGACCCCTGGAATTTTCTTGCTTTTACTACGATTGACCCGTACACTGTGGGTTCGCATCCTTGTTTTAAGCTTAAGTCTAGGGTTATAAATTTAAAGCTTGCACACACCGTTTGGAGCGAACAGCTAACGGTTTTATGCCGATTGTTGTAGATTGCCTTGCAGGTTAGGAAAACGGCCGAGAGATCTGGAAGAGTGGGCAGCCGGGGTTCCGTACATTTTAGGAGCGGGTTTTGGTTGGAGTCGGGTTGTGTTTTATTCTTTGATTATTATGTTGGTATGCCGTGTGTATGGCGTTTTGATCTTTGGTGTTGATGATCGGCTAAATTCTTTTGTTGTTTTCCTTCGGGTTTCTTATCATTTGCATTAAAAGGAATTTTGGTTTTGCCTTTATTTGTGCCATGTTGAAAGATCCGGTGAAATTGTTGTCAGGCTAAGGGTCGGGACCCATTGTGAGGTCCCAACCCGTAGCATCCCGAGTCCCACGGATTCGGGGTGTTACAGATAACAAGGCTTCCATTTCCTAGAGTTGAAAGAGAACAATCAATGCTCGGCTTAGTCCACTCGGATCTAGGCGACTTGCACTCTACTCCTTCATTATGAAAGAAGAAGTATTACGTAACATTCATAGATGATTACTCTAGGTATTGTTACGGATATCTACTCTTTGCAAAGACGATGCCTTAGACAAATTCTATGTATTCAAGAATGATTTGAATTGCAACAAGGTACCTAAATAAAAAGACTACTCACGGATCGTGGTGGTGAATTTATGGATAAGGAATACTTTGATAGTGTCGGGATCATACTTGAAACCATGACACCTTACACACCACAATCAAATGGTGTGGCCGAACGAAAGAATCAAGTGCTTAAAGAGATGGTTAATGCCATGTTGTCTTACTCGGGTCTTCAGAATTCGTTTTGGGGTGGAGCTATGCTCACGGTAAACTACTTGCTTAATCGTGTTGCAAACAAAAGAAGCAAGAAGACTCCTTACGAACTATGGTTCAAAAGGAAGCCAAACCTACATTACTTACGAGTTTGGGGATGTCGAGCCATAGTAAGGCTCAATGACAACAAACGTAAGACTTTAGGTGAAAGAGGTGTTGAATGTGTGTTCATTGACTATGCCGATAACTCCAAAGCTTATAGGTTCTATGTGATATAACCAAATGATTTCATCTCGATTAATACCGTAATAGAGTCTAGGGATGCCATCTTTGATGAAGATCGCTTCACCTCGGCTCCTAGGCCTAGGGAAGTGATTAACATGACTTTAAATGAGGAACACCCAAACAAGCATCGTAGGATTCAAGATGAATCTCGGCAAGCATCCCACAGGCTTGACTTGCCTAAGATTGCTCCTATGAGCACTAATTTGTCCCAAAAATCAATTTTCCAAGTGTTCTTGGTTGAAGGGTCAAGGGATAATGAAATGGATCCTCACTCTTACTTTTATATAGATGAGGATCCAAAGACATTTGACGAGGCCATGAAGTCTCAAGATGTTGCCTTTTGGAAGGAAGCAATCCAAGAGGAGATGGACTCCATTATGGGTAACCATACATGGGAGTTAGCCAACCTTCCTTCCGGTTGCAAACCTTTGGGATGCAAATGGATCTTTAAGAGGAAGATGAAAGTTGACGGTTCCATTGACAAGTTTAAAGCATGCTTGGTTATCCAAGGCTTTAGACAAAGGGAATGCGTCGATTACTTCGACACATATGCTTCGGTGGCTAGGATTACAACCATTAGGTTATAATAACTATGTCATCTATACATAATCTAGTGATTCATCAAATGGATGTCAAGACAGCATTCCTTAATGGCGATCTTGATGAGGAAGTGTATATGAGACAACATGAAGGGTTTGTTTTAAAAGGACAAGAGCACATAGTGTGTCGCTTGGTCAAATCCTTGTATAAACTAAAACAAGCTTCAAAACAATGGTATCAAAAGTTTGATGATGTCGTATAGTCAAATGGATTTTAGATAAATCAAGCTGACAGGTGTGTCTATAGTAAGTTTGATCATACCGGTCAAGGTGTGATCAAATTCTTATATGTTGACATGTTGATCTTTGAAACAAACCAAAGACAAGTAGATCTCACTAAGGATTTCTTTCCCAGTAAGTTTTCTATGAAAGACTTAGATGAGGCGGATGTGATTCTAGGCATAAGAATCACACGTGATGCTAAAGGCTTAAGCCTCACACAATCACATTACATTGAGAAGATTGTCAAACGCTTCCAATGTGATAAAAGTACAATTGTTTGTACTCCTATGGACTCAAGTGAGAAGTTGATGCCTAACCAAGGATCAACTGTCTCTCAACTTGAGTATGCACAAGTAATAGGATGTTGCATGTATGCAATGACTAGTACTAGGCTTGATATTGCTTTTGCTATTGGTAAATTGAGTAGGTACACGAGTTGTCCTAGCTCACAACATTGGAAGGCACTAAGGCGTGTGATTAGGTACCTCAAGGGGACCATGGGTTTTGGCATCTTATATAGTAAGTATCCCTCAGTGATAGAAGGCTACTCGGACGCGTCATAGATCACTAATCTAGATGATCACTCATCCACCACATGATGGGTTTTCTTGTTAGATGGTGGTGCAATTTCGTGGGCTTCAAAGAAGCAAACATGCATCACAACCTTGACCATGGAGTCCGAGTTTGTGGCACTTGCTGCTGCCGGCAAGGAAGCTGATTGGCTAAGAAATTTGGTTCTAGAAATTCCTCTATGGCCAAAACCGGTTTCTCCTATCTCAGTTTATTATGATAGTGCATCTACGTTGGCTAAAGCTTATAGCCCAACGCATAATGGGAAATCAAGACATCTTGGTGTGTGAAATAGCTCTGTTAGAGAGCTTATAACTCACGGTATAGTATCGGTTGATTTTGTGAGAAAACATAATAATCTAGCCGATCACTTAACCAAGAGCTTGGCTAGGGACTTAGTTCAAAAGTCAGCCAAGGGGATGGGGTTAACAACCTAAATTGAAAACGATTTGTCGTGGGACACCCAATTCGCCTATGGCTTGATGCCTTAGCCAAATTCAATGAGGAAAGCCCATTCCAAGAAGTTGTGAGCATATAATGTCCATCCAAGGTAATGCTCTATGCCTATATAATATGTATAGTTTGAAATATGTAATTTCTTAACAACTCTTTTGAAAAATTGCAATTATAGGTGCAAGATGAAAAGAGAGTTGGCTACGTGAACGTGAAGTGTCAAGGCTTCTTCAAGGGAGTAGATGGTCGACTCGCCTATATGTTCATTAAAGGATTAGGACACAATAGCCTTTAAATGTGCCATTGATTTGTAAAGGAAGTGTAAATTTCGTGTATGCTGCCTTCATGTACTTAAACAAGTTAAGTGGTTCAATCCATTAGGACACCACAATTCTTTAGTGCAGAATGTGTAATTATACTAGTTCAATAAATTCAATCGAAATATATTTATGATTATGCAAATATTTTGTTTGGATGTATGTCTATTAAAAGTTTCTTGACTTTGCTCAAATGGGGGAGGAATGTTGGAGATTTGGGCTAAGTCTTCATGGTAATCGTTGAGCTTGTCTAATGACAAGGTGCAATGAGTTGTTCACATGTGTGTCACTATGGTCCGGGTTGCGGGAGGCAAGCCAAGTGACCGGCACTAAGAACAACTAATATTATAAGGGGAGTCGAATCAAAGCAAGGTGATTCACGACAAGGTCAACTTGTGCTAGATATTAGAAGGCCGACATTTGGGGATTTTTAGCCACATTTTATCGGCACACCTTTGGTTCTTAGGCCTTATATTTGCTAAAGAATATGTGGTTAAAAATTGGGAATAATCCAAGCTCAAATGCTTAGTGAATGTCAATGAAGCAGCTCGTGAGTTTCTTAAGGAGCTACACTAGCTTGAGCTAAGATATTGAGTATTTGTGGATCTTGGAGCTTACCCTAGCTTATTAAAGTGAATGAAGCTCATTGAAAGTGTTTGGACCAAGAAAATAAGCTAGCTCTAAGCTAGCTCCGGGGAGCGGTTTTGGGCTCCCTATGTGGGCCTCGGGCTTTCTATGGCTTTAAGGCCCATCTTCCAAGTAACTTCCACGTAACTTCCATAACTGATTTTAACCACTTTTAACTCCCCAAAACCGTGGCCCCCTATGCCTATAAAAGGAAGAGCCATTTGCACTTGATTTCACATTCGTTTTTGCAACAATAAAGTTTTTAGTTCCATTGTATTAACATTGGATAAGCCTTTTTATAAGCTTGTTTGCAAAACTCGAAAGACCAGTATTGTTCCTTTGTATTGACAAATGATAGGCATCCATCTTAGTTTGACTTTGTATTGAAAAAACCTAGGAATACCCTTTCTACAAAGTAAGACAAGTAAGTCTCTTACTTAGTCTTTGTAATGTGTAACGTTTTATCCCACTAAGGTATTTGGATATTCCCGGTGTAGGGGATAATACATTCAGAAGGAAAATTCATTTATGAATGACTCATAACATAATCCAAGTCAATGGTTTTAACATATAACAACCGGTTTATAAGACTTGCAATTGAACTTAACTTCTATTAGAGTTTTGTCTACTCCTTTTTGGAGATTACAAACTCTTTGTTGAGTTTTGTCTACTCCTTTGGAGATTACAAACTCTTGGTTGGGTTTTGTCTACTCATTTTGAGACTACAAACTCTTCATTGGGTTTTGTCTACTTCTTTGTGGAGATTACAAACTCTTGGTTGGGTTTTGTCTACTCCTTTCAAACTCTTGGTTGGGTTTTGTCTACTCCTTTGTGGAGATTACAAACTCTTGGCTGGGTTTTGTCTACTCCTTTGTGGAATTAATAACTTGTTTTTAGTTCAAGATAATTAAATTAATTTAATTGGCAATTGGGAGAACTGTCTACTCACATAAGTGAGACTACGTCCCTTAAGTCTAAAACCGAACACCGAAAATCCAACAACGAATATCTCACAATGTATGTGGAAAATATCAATTAACAATTAACTAGATATCTCAACCTCCTAGGGCTTTTTTATAGACCGAAATCTGTAAAAGAGAAAGACTAAAAGTAATCCTACAAACTATAAGATAGAAAAATAAAACCTTTAGAATGCTTAGAGCTTTAAAGGTATAAAATAACTAGATATAATCTTGTATAAATCTTAACAAGATTTGTGTCAACCTCAGCTTTGAGAGATATTGATATCTCGGCTGGAATTTGGTGGGTCGAGATCTCCATTTGCTTTTTCTTTCTTCTTTGATCATCTTCACTCATGTATGGCTCATCTGTGATAGATATCAATGCAACTAAAGAAGACTTGGACATAAGTAGGGTATCCTTAAATGTACATAATGCAAATAATATGGCAACCTCATCTTGAATGGATCGGATCTTGATCTTGATCTAGAGATGGATCCTTCCATGATAGAATGTCAAGATGATGTAGACGCCTTCTCCTTCAATGCTCTTGCTCTAACTCTAGTGATTGGTCCTTGTATGAGAGGTTTTGGGGATGGTCCCTCATCATACTTCCCTTCTTGAAAAGGATTTGTCCTTGAATCATTACCATGCTAATCACTAGGCACATAAGGACTTAAGTCACCTACAATGAAGGTAGGGATCACGCCATAATCCTTTGGAAGCTCCAATACATAAGCATTGTTGCCAACTTTACGTAGAACCTTAAATGGTTCATCTGCTCTTGGAGACAACTTTGACTTCCTCTTCTCTTGAAATTGTTGCTTCCTTAGATGTAAGCAAACTAGATCTCCGGGCTTGAATAGCAATTCCTTGCGATTTTTATTAGCCTTGGCCGCAACTTGCTTTTCTTTCTCCTCTAGCCTTATAAGTGTCTTCTCATGTAACTCCTTGATGAACTCAACTTTGTTTTCTGCATTAAAATCTACTCGCTTCTGTATAGGCAATGATATAAGATCAAAAGGGGTCAAATGATTCAACCCATAGACACAATCAAAAGGTGTTAGGTTAGTGATGAATGCATGGTACTTGTAACACCCAAAATTCTCAGAACTCAGGGAGTTACAAATTAGGACCTCACAATGGGTCCTGTCCCTAATTTGACAATGATTTCACTGAATCTTACAACAAACCACAAATAAAGGAAAACCTATCATAGAAAGGGTTTAATGTTATGAATGACAACAAAAGACTATCATCCAACAAAATAACTTAGAGTCAAAATATTAAAGAACAACATACAACAAAAGGAAAGGACTAATAAATAAAGACCTATACCCCTTCCTATGGAGTATGGAAACCCGACTGACCACTACCTTCCGGATCACTCGACATCACCTCTAACTTGTAGCAAATCAAAACAACATAATGAACAACCTTTAGCTAACTATCCAAATATTAGTAGAATCATAATAACACTCAACATGATATAGCACACAGTTTCGGTTATTGTCTTGTATATTTAAGTGATTCACTTCAAATCCGTTTAAGGTTGTGGCACGAGAAGTCTAAGACTCTCGACTCCGTTTCTTTATACATCAGGAGTGGTTCGGCGTACCTCCCTGTATACCATGTGGAATGGTTCAGTAGCCTCCCTGTATACCATGTCTGGCCTAGTCACGGATATCCTTCCAGTCTCCCTCGGGCTACTGAGCAGCTGATGCCACTGCCCGTTACTCTTGGGCCAAATAGAAGTCGGTTGTACTAAACTATTATCCTACTGATGAACACATTCATCAAACACCGCTATCATCATTCACACCAACATCTAGAAGGTAGCTAAGTAAGCCCGAAGGACTTACTTGAATCGACTCAAAGTTCAGGTAACACTAAGACTTGATCCAATATGTATATATCTCAATTGCCTAATATATAAGAGGAACTTATATCAGTATAACTTATCCATCATCTAGAAGATTCTAAATTTTAGGCTAACGACGACGGTAGCAAATATATAATAAACTGGTCCGCTTTATGAAAAGACGGTTTTACACCTGATTATTCCGAAAACCTTAATGTATCTAGGAAGGTTCTTAAACCTCTACTAACATTCAAGAATATGATACAAAACTCTTAAACAAAAATCTACTGAGTCTGAAAATTTTCTCAACTCTCCAACTCACTAATAAATCTCAACTTACATCCAAAACTAGCTAAGAGTCGTACTTTGGTCTAAGATTAAAACCTCTAACAACTTCTCTAAATTCTAAGAAAATTAACTAATAATACTATGACAGATATACTATTATATAGAAGCAACAAAACTCTTAAACTCCCATCTACCAATTGTATACAAATCACAAAGTTGCCTCCACAAGAGCATTCCAAGACTTAGAAAAAAATTTCGTGATAACTATCACTCAACTTAGTTTTAGTCCAACTTCATAAAATCATAACTCATGATCCAACAGTTGGATCCCCCTCAAATTCAAACATGGTGAAATATAGTATCTAGACTATAACCTATCCAAATTTCAAGTCCATCAGAATAGTCTAACTCTGTCATATTTGGATCTAAAAACTGTATCAACAAACAAGTTTTTCCATACTTTGAATATTTTCTATTTTCTAGAAAAATAGGTTTAGGTCCCAACTTTGCAAACTCATAACTTCTAAACTACTCAGGATTCTTCTCAAACTTTTGTATGCTCTACTATAGTGTCCAAACTACAACATATCAAAATTTTAGACAAATATATGGCTCCAAAGTTGGGGTTTTGTCGACTTTAAAATTTATGTTAGAAGTAGTTTTTGTGTGGTTTCCTTATGGGCTGTTTCTATGTGATTTTAAGGGAACATTATAGGCACCTAATAGCATATGCACATAGAGGGAAGGTAAAGGGAGGTTGATCATGATCTTACTCGTCCAACAAGACTCGATTGGGGTTGTTTCTATTGAACTATTGTCGTCCTACGTGACTCAAGAGTGGCAATATGTAAGAAGTGATTGCTCCAGCCTTGTTGTTGTGTGTGCGACAACGACATGAAGGAGGGCTAAAACGGTGTTGTTTGCATGCACAAACAAGGAGGCTCCTCCTGGGTTGTTGTGTGCACATAACTGAAGACAAATAGGAGAGTAGCTGTTATTGTCCGCTGCTTGTTGTTCGTGGTTCCAAGGAAGAGAAGAATGATGTTGTTGTTGTTGACGCGAGAAAGGGCAAATGTGTAATGCTTCGTCTACTAATGTTGGCACATGAAATAGTGAGCAAAAATATTCACATGCTGCATGTTTACGTGAGGACTGAAGCAGAATGGAGTAGGCGGCAGTTGTTGTCTTGTGTGAGGGAGGAGGGAGAAATGTTTCAAGCTGCTGTGTGAATAACAAACTGGAAAAGGTAGCTATGCTTGATTTTTGTTCACGTGAGATTCAAAGGAGCTGTTGTAACGTGCCAAGGAGGAGCAACAACTGGCCGTTACTTTCTGGACAGTCGAAGGTTATTAAGAATGGTAATAACATGAAATATTTGGTGTCTTAAAAATAGGTAGATTATGGTTGTTAACATGGGTTTAAATGGGAGCAAGCAAGGTTGTTTATATGGATTTAAATATGAGTAAACGAAGCTATTTACGTGCAATAGAAAAAGGGAGAGGGGAAGCAAGTCTTATGTGGGCACATAGTATATGTATAGAAGAGAGGGACAAAAGTAATGTGATATAAATTGGTACTATGTACACAAGTAGTGAGGTGAGGGGAAAGAATTATTTAGCTAAGATAGGAAATAATACCCACACCGCATTTGAACACTAAAACCCACATAAAATAACATAATTTAGGTTTTTTTGACACTAGATCCTCATAAAATGATAGGTATAATGTAGGTGGTACAAAAATATACCAACATAAAATGCTAAGTATAGTTGGTTTATGATACTAAGTATCACATAAAACAATAAAAAATTTAAGCATGTAGAATGTTGGCTCTAGAAGCACCCCTCATAACTTTGAAAATAAATGTGAAAGGAGTCCAAACGGATCTATTGTAACACCCCAAATTCGAAGGGCACGGGATGTTACGGGTTAGGACCTCACAATGGGTCCTGATCCTTAGCTTAACAACAACTTTACCGAACCTTACAACATCGCACAAATGAAAAGGCAAATGAAAGAGTTTTAATGCATGATGACAATCCGAAATACAACTCAAACAGAAACTCCAACCGAGTTCTCAAAACCACAAATATCATAACGAAAGTCTAAGACAACAATAAACAAAAATCCGATCCCGTCCTATAATGTACGGAACCTCGACTGCTCACTACCACTGGATCACTCGACCGCTTCCCTAACCTGCAAGGCATCTACAAAGCGCTATAAAACCGTTTGCTGACATTCTAAGCATTAGAATAAAGATAAAGGCACATATACATATAAGGAAGACATGCATACACAACATGCATACACACAAGTCTGTTTATTATCTTTATTTACGTTATCCTTTTATTAATTCAACTTTGGTTTGTGACACGAGAATCCCCTAAAATCTTCTCTGTCCCGGTTTATAAACAAGGAATGGTACTGATGCATCCAACAGTCTACCTGCCTGGGCTAGTCGTAGAGAACCTCCTAGCTCTCGCAAGAGCTAGGTAGTGATGTCACCGCCCGTTATCATACACTTGGACCAATTACACAATATATAGGTCGTCCTATTCCGGTTTTGTTGTTTTTACATAACTTAACACACCACCAATACACATCAAACTAATACAAAGAAGCTAGCTAAGTAAGTCCGTGGACTTACCTTACTAAAAGCTAAACCCGATATAATCCCTCACAACTTCCCGTAGGAAGGTACGCAATGTCTGATCAAGACAAGACACAAAGATCAACATCTCTCTAACAAGCTATAAGTCCTTAGATTTCAAGTTTTAATGATCTTCACAAGATCATTCCACTAAGTTAGGTTAACACGCTCAGTCCACTGCCCTATAAGCTCACATCATGACCCCACTAGCATATGAATCACAAACCTTGAAGATCCACAAGATCTTACTACAACATAACAACAAACAACTCTCACAAGGTAACCCTAAGGTCCAAAGCCACTACTTGGCATTCCACATCAAGCTATGCTAAGCCAACCTAACATGACACTAAGATGAATCAAGCTTTAAGGATGCATCAAATGGGGAAAACCAAGGGTCACGTAACCCAAAGATCACCCACATAATAAGTGGTCGGAGTCCATAAATGTGAAAACGAAAGGTTGGAAGAAAACGGGCTCGACTCCCGCTCTGACGGGTCGCCGCCCCCTCGGAGCTCCCAAGCCGCGACCGCGGGTCTCCTAAGCTGCAAGGGCGGTAGACTCCACTATAAAGGGTTGTAAAGCTGCTCGTCAACGGAACCAAATTTCCGGGCGTTACATCAGATCCCCCTCATAAACAAGTTACGTCCCAAAACTTGCTAAAAGCTGACCCTCGATCATAAACCATAAACATACCAACTATCGACTCGATAACCAACACCTACTCATGTTACCACACCAAGACCTCATAAGGTACACCCATATACTCGCGCATGAAACACATATAGCATACCACATCACATAATCACATAACATAAACAGGGAAAGAATTCAAGACTAACCCGACGGTCCTATAGAAGTCACTAGATCAGCGTAAAACTCTAGATAGTTCTGCAGGACGCTATCCTCTATCTCCCACGTAGCCTCATCGGCTCCTCGTTTCGACCACTGCACCCTCACCATCGGTATGACTTTTGACCGAAGGCGTCTAATACTCCTTTCCAGAACCGCTACAAGGTGCTCTGCAAACGTGTGGTCTAGCTCGACCACTAGGTCGTCGTGGCTAACGATGTGTCTCGGGTCATGTATGTACTCTCTCAACTGAGACACATTGAATACCGGGTTGACTCCCTTTAACCGCGGTGGTAACGCCAATCTGTAAGCCACCTCTCCAACCGCTCTAGGATCTCAAATGGTCCGACATATCGGGGGCTCAACTTGCTCTTAATACCGAAATGTCGGATGCCTCGCGTCAGCGACACTCTCAACCAGACCTGTGATCCCACTCTAAACTCTAGAGGCTTGTGCCTCTTATCAGCATAAGACCTTTGATGACTATGTGCGGCCAGCATCCGCTCTCGGATTATTGCTATCCAAGTCATATTGTCCCATACCTCCTCGGGTGCTACTCCACTCATCCTCCCCGGCTCATCCCAACACAAAGGTGTACGACACCTCAACCCATACAACGCCTCGTAAGGAGCCACCCCAATCGTCACATACCAGCTGTTGTTGGACGAAAATTCCACAAAAGGTAGGTGGTTTGGCCATACCTGCCCCCAGTCCAGCACATATGCTCTCAATATATCTTCCAGGGTCTGTATAGTCCTCTCTGATTGACCGTCCATCGGGGATGATACGCGGTCATGAAATGAAAGATCGTACCTAGGGCGGCGTGTACCTGCTGCCAGAACCTCGAGGTAAAGCGTCCGTCCCTATTTGAGATGATAATCCTCGGCACCCATGGAGCCTCACTATCTGTCGGGTGAACTCCTCGGCTAGATGACTCACCGACCACGTTTCCCTAATAGGGATGAAACGTGCGGTCTTCGTCAGTCGGTCTACTACCACCCATTAGGACTGAGCATCGGTTCAAAACTGCTAAACAGCAAGCCGAACCGAACCGAACCGCAATCCCAGAAAACGTGAACCGTAAACCGAACCGCAAAATTGCGGTTCGGTTTGCGGTTCAAACCGCACGGCTGCGGTTTGAACAGCAAATGAACCGCATTTTGCGGTTTGGTTGCGGTTTTGCGGTTTTTTCTTGCAGTTTTGCGGTTTGGTTGCGTTTTTTTTGCTGTTTTTTTTGGGTTTGCGGTTTTTTTTTATGCAATTTTTTTCGGTTTGTAGTTTATTTGCGGTTATTTTAGCGGTTTGCGTTTTTTTTGCAGTTTGAACCGCAAAACAAAACCTTACGGACCACAAACCGAACCGATTAAGTGTGGTTCGGTTGCAGTTTGGACCGCAATTTGTCGTTCGGTTACGTTTCGGTAAACCGAACCGCAATCTGCTCAGCCCTACCACCCATAGATCGTCAAATCCCTTACTCGGCCTCAAGCCGGTAATAAACTCCATGGAAATGTCCTCCCACTTCCACTATGAAACCGGAAGTGGTTAGAGTTCTCATCCGAGCCTGTGATGCTCAATCTTGACCTGTTGGCAAGTCGCGCAATTGGCTACATATCTAGCCAAGTGATGTGAGCCCACCGGACTTAAGCAACGAGACCAATGTAACCCCAAAATGACCCATCCATCCCCCTCCATGGGCCTCTAAAACAATCAAAGCTCTCAAAGAACAAGTAGGCAAACATAACCTAGAAGCTCTAAACAAATATCCATCATGAATGTAATAACTACTAGCATGAGAGTCACTACTAGAGCGCAAACAAAGCGCAAACATGTCCCGGAAGTCCACATCAAGAGGATATTAATCACGAATCAGTCCAAAACCCAAAACGCATGCAACTAAGGAAGATAGAAGTGTGTACCTACGAGATAACGCATCAGCTACGATGTTGTACTTTCCTTTCTTGTAGCGCACAACATATGGAAAAGCCTCAATATATTCCACCCATCGTTCATGGCGTTTGTTCAACTTGGCTTGTCCTCTTAAATACTTTAACGACTCGTGGTCAAAATGTATAACAAATTCACGAGGTAGAAGATACTACTCCCAAACCTGGAGGACCCGAACCAAGGCATGTAACTCCTTGTCGTAAGTAGGGTAGTTCAAGGCGGCTCCTCCCAGTTTCTCGCTAAAGTATGCCACGGGGCGTCCCTCCTGCATCAAAACTCCTCCAATCCTGATTCCCAAAGCGTCACACTCTATCTCGAAAGTTTTCGATAAGTCCGGAAGCACAAGAACGGGGGCATGGGTCAGCCGCTCTCTAAGTATCATAAAGGTTTCCTCTTGAGTGGATCCCCACTCAAATCGCACGCCCTTCTTGGTCAATTCGGTGAGGGGGGCGGCAATGGTGCTAAAGTCCCGCACGAACCTCCTATAAAACCCAACAAGTCCAAGAAAACTCCGTATGTGAGGGACCGTAGAAGGACGAGGCCATTCTGATATTGCCTTGGTCTTCTCTTCATCCACTCGCAAGCCTTCCTTCCCTACCACAAAACCCAAAAAGACCACAGATTCCGAGCAAAAATGGCATTTCTTAAAGTTTACAAACAATTGTTGTTCTTTAAGCACAAGAAATACACTTCTCAATTGTTCAACATGCTCTTTCAACGTCCGACTATAAACTAAGATGTCATCAAAATACACCACAACAAATTTACCTAAGAAATCACTTAGGACATGGTTCATTAGGCGCATAAAAGTACTAGGTGCATTCGTTAATCCAAAAGGCATTACAAGCCACTCATATAATCCATACTTAGTTTTGAAAGAAGTTTTCCATTCATCACCCTCATGCATCCTAATCTGATGATAACCACTTCTAAGGTCTATTTTAGAGAAAAGAGTAGCACCGTGAAGTTCATCTAACATATCATCAAGATGAGGAATAGGATGCCGGTACCTTACAGTTATTTGGTTGATGGCACGACAGTCGATGCTCATCCTCCAACTCCCATCTTTCTTGGGTACCAATAGCACAGGTACACCACATGGACTCAAGCTCTCCCGAATGAATCCCTTACTCAAAAGATCCTCCACTTGAGCTTGTAGCAATGAGATCGAGGAAGCGGAGAACGAGTTGGCGGATTCGGGGTCGAATCCTTTCCAAGAAGGAGGGGATGATGTGAGCCCACCGGACTTAAGCAACGAGACCAATGTGACAGCACCAAGATTCACACCACCTATCACTCGAGCTAGAGCCCGCATGCTAGGCCAAACCACTTTGACCTACCACCCTTTCGGAGCTCCGACATTTGAGGACGTCCATGACTATCACTTAGTGAACATACTTGAGGCGATTGAGGATGCCGGATCACTTTAAAACCTTAGACGTAACCTTTTTTCATTTTATGTGTCATGCTTGATTTTTAATTTCAAGGGATTAAAACCACTTTTATTTGGGATTCTTTTCAGCCACGTTTTTGATCCTCGAAGCTTTAATTCGCCGGCCATATTTATGGTTTTTAGGCCATTTATTTGCTTGAAGTTGTTGGTTGAAAGACACCTGGTTTGCCTTCATTTATCACAACTCTTGAACTACTTGTAAGCCATTATTGTGGGGAGTTGGTGCTGAATTTTCAGCCCATATAAGGCCTTCTCCTACACACGTTTTGAATAGATTATAAAGTTGAGTCAATCAAAAGTTGTGTTTTCACTTGGAGAAAAACAAACCTAGAGACTAAGGTGAGAGGCCAAAGTTTCGAAACCCATAAGGTGCGAGGCCGAGTGGTGTCCTTACGGTGCGAGGCTAGGAGGACAAAGGAGATCCAATTTCCGAAGTGAGATTCTGAGGAAAGAAGATCTCGAGCCAAGGAGATCCAAGGTGCGAGGCTGGACGATTCCTTTCTTGGCATATCCATATAAATCGAAAATACACAAAAAGAATCGATGTTGGAACAACACCGGCGGATCCTTGCGTTCAACTGACGAAGAGCACATCAAGTGGTATCAGAGCCCAACGGTGCAAGTTCCTCAAGCTTTCGGGGTACAAATTGCTTACCTAAACTTGTTTTTAGTTTTTGCAATTTTGAGTAGTTCCCCAAAATTTTGGTGGTTACAATCTTCTTTCTTGTGAGTCTTTAGAAAGATCTTGTCGACCTTTTATTCAAAAAAAAAAAAAAATTAAAAAAATCCATGAGGGTTAGCCCTAGACTTAGCCTTACGACAAGGTACACAACTAGCACAACATCTCTCAACATCACTTCTCATCTTAGTCCAATAAAAGTGTTCCCTCAATATGCCTAAAGTCTTTGTAACCCCAAAATGACCCATCAACCCCCCTCCATGGGCCTCTAAATCAATCAAAGCTCTCAAAGAACAAGTAGGCAAACATAACCTAGAAGCTCTAAACAAATATCCATAATGAATGTAATAACTACTAGCATGAGAGTCACTACTAGAGCGCAAACAAAGCGCAAAAATGTCCCGGAAGTCCACATCAAGAGCATATAAATCACGAATCAGTCCAAAATCCAAAACGCATGCATCTAAGGAAGATAGAAGTGTGTACCTACGAGATAACGCATCAGCTACGATGTTGTCCTTTCCTTTCTTGTAGCGCACAACATATGGAAAAGCCTCAATATATTCCACCCGTCGTGCATGGAGTTTGTTCAACTTGGCTTGTCCTCTCAACTACTTTAACGACTCGTGGTCAGAATGTATAACAAATTCACGAGGTAGAAGATACTACTCCCAAACCTGGAGGACCCGAACCAAGGCATATAACTCCTTGTCGTAAGTAGGGTAGTTCAAGGCGGCTCCTCCCAGTTTCTCGCTAAAGTATGCCACTGGGCGTCCCTCCTGCATCAAAACTCCTCCAATCCCGATTCCCGAAGCGTCACACTCTATCTCGAAAGTTTTCGAGAAGTCCGGAAGCACAAGAACGGGGGCATGGGTTAACCGCTCTCTAAGTATCATAAAGGATTCCTCTTGAGCGGATTCCCACTCAAATCGCACACCCTTCTTGGTCAATTCGGCGAGGGGGACGGAAATGGTGCTAAAGTCCCGCACGAACCTCCTATAGAACCCGGCAAGTCCAAGAAAACTCCGTATGTGAGGGACCGTAAAAGGACGTGGCCATTCTGATATTGCCTTGGTCTTCTCTTCATCCACTCGCAAGCTTTCATTCCCTACCACAAAACCCAAGAAATCACTTAGGACATGGTTCATTAGGCGCATAAAAGTACTAGGTGCATTCGTTAATCCCAAAGGCATTACAAGCCACTCATATAATCCATACTTAGTTTTGAAAGCAGTTTTCCATTCATCACCCTCATGCATCCTAATCTGATGATAACCACTTCTAAGGTCTATTTTAGAGAAAAGAGTGGCACCGTGAAGTTCATCTAACATATCATCAAGACGAGGAATAGGATGCCGGTAACTTATAATTATTTGGTTGATGGCACGGCAGTCGACGCACATCCTCCAACTCCCATCTTTCTTGGGTACCAATAGCACAGGTACACCACATGGACTCAAGCTCTCCCGAATGTATCACTTACTCAAAAGATCCTCCACTTGAGCTTGTAGCAATAAGGTCGAGGATGCGGAGAACGAGTTCGCGGATTCGGGGTCGAATCCTTTCCAAGAAGGAGGGGATGATGTGAGCCCACCAGACTTAAACAACGAGATCAATGTCACAGCACCAAGATTAACACCACCTATCACTCGAGCTAGAGCCCGCATGCTAGGCCAAACCACTTTGACCTACCACCCTTTCGGAGCTCCGACATTTGAGGACGTCCATGACTATCACTTAGTGAACATACTTGAGGTGATTGAGGATGCCGGATCACTTTAAAACCTTAGACGTAACCTTTTATTTTATTTTATGTGTCATGCTTGATTTTTATTTCAAGGGATTAAAACCACTTTTATTTGGGATTCTTTTCAGCCACGTTTTTTATCCTTGAAGCTTTAATTGGCCGGCCATATTTATGGTATTTAGGCCATTTATTTGCTAGAAGTTGTTGGTTGAAAGACCCTTGGTTTGCCTTCATTTATCACAACTCTTGAACTACTTGTAAGCTATTATTGTGGGGAGTTGGTGCTGAATTTTCAGCCCATATAAGGCCTTCTCCTACACACGTTTTGAATAGATTATGAAGTTGAGTCAATCAAAAGTTGTGTTTTCACTTTGCGAAAAACAAACCTAGAAACTAAGGTGAGAGGCCAAAGTTTCGAAACCCATAAGGTGAGAGGCCGGTTGGTGTCCTTACGGTGCGAGGCTAGGAGGACAAAGGAGATCCAATTTTCGAAGTGATATTCTGAGGAAAGAAGATCTCGAGCCAAGGAGATCCAAGGTGCGAGGCTGGACGATTCCTTGCTTGGCATATCCATATAAATCGAAAATACACAAAAAGAAGTCGACGGAGGAACAACACCGGCGGATCCTTGCGTTCAACTGACGAAGAGCGCATCACCAAGTTGGGCATAAACCCGCCTCACCAATAAGATCGTCGGATGTCCTCATACATCTTACTCGCGCCCAGGTGTACGGAGTAAGGTATAGAATGGACCTCCTACAATACCCACGATCTCAACTCCCTATCCGAAAGTACACATATACGCTCTTGGCGTCTCAACAATCCATCCACACCTCGGTAAATTGTGCATCCTCTCCTTGGGACATCCTCTCTCAGATCCTCGTCAAAACTGGACAACCCTCGTGCTTTTGCCAAATCTCTACCGACATATCAAGTGAAACCTCTAAAGCGGACAAGTGGGTGTCCATATCTGGAAACCGGATATCTACCTCTAACCATATCAAGTCCCTCTACAACTGTGACTGAAACGTCAGTCTAGCTATTGCCTCCTCCCTAGGTGTCCTCCTACTAAGAGCATCGGCGACCACATTCGCCTTCCCTGGGTGGTACAAAATCTCCAAGTCGAAGTCCTTAATCAACTCTAACCATCTCCTCTAGCGGTTATTCAACTCCCGCTGAGTGAGTATGTACTTCAGACTTTTATGGTCTGTGAAGATTCGACACGTGGCCCCATAAAGATAATGCCACCAAATATTCAACGCGTGAATCAATGTTGTTAGCTCGAGTAGGGTAGTTTTCTTCGTACGTCTTCAACTGTCTAGACACATATGCAATGAATCTACCCCGCCGCATTAGAACACATCTCAAGCCTAACTTGAATGCATCATTGTAAGCGACAAAGTACTCAATACCCTCTGGCTGGTCTAACACAGGAGCGGAGATCAACCTCATTTTCAGCTCCTCGAAACTCTGCTAACAGGGCTTGGACCTTTTAAACCTGATGGACTTCCTCAGCAAGGAAGCCAGTGGCCTGAAAATCATAAAAAAAGCTCTTCACAAACCTACGGTAGTACCCTGCCATACCTAGGAAGCTGCACACCTCCTTGACCGTCCTGGGAAGCGGCCATGATGAAATAGACTATATCTTCGCCGGATCAACCTTGACACCCTCGGCAGAAACTATCTGGCCAATAAAGGGCACCTCCGGCATCCATAACTCACACTTACAGAGCTTAATATAAAACTCTCTATCTTGTAGGACTCGTAGCACCGTCCTCCGGTATCCCGCATGCTCCTCCGTACTCCGGAAGTATACTAAGATATCATCGATGAAAACTACGACAAACTGGTCCAAGAAGTTGATGAAGATGCCGTTCATCAACTCCGTGAAGACGGTGGGCGCATTCTGGAGCCCGAATGGTATCACGACAAACTCATCTAGTCCGAAATGTCATCTTCGGCACGTCCTCCTCTCACCCTAAGCTGGTGATACCTTGACCTCAAATCAATACGTGAAAACACGGTGGCTCCCTGCAACTGGTCTAGCAGATCATCAGTGCGCGGTCTTGGGTACTTGTTCTTATGGTTACTTTGTTTAGCTCCCGGTAGTTGATACCTAATCTCATTGATCCGTCCTTCTTCCTGATGAAGAGGACCATGCACCCCAAGGGGAAACGCTAGGACGGATGAAGCCCCTCTCTGCTAACTCCTCGAGTTGCTTCTTTAGCTCAAGCATCTCAATAACCGCCTTACGGTATGGAGCCTTGGAGATCGGCCTCGTGCCAGTCTCCAACTCTATCCCTAAGTCTACACTCCTCTACGGAGGTAAGCCAGGTGGCTCACCAAAAATGTCCTCAAACTCACATGCTACGGGGGTCTCCACCAATGAAGGACTCGTTTTCTCCTTTATGGCATAACACCAAAAGGCCTCTCATCCCTGTCCGATAAGTCTCGCAGCTCGGACCGCACTGATGATTACACCGATCTTTCTGAGGTCCCAACCTCGGAAAATCTCCTCATGGCCAACCTCTGTGGTGACCGTCACGGTCCTCCTACTGATATCCAATATAGCTCGATGGTGATCCATCGAGTCCATCCCTAGTATGACTTCTTCATTCACTAGGTGCAAGACGTAGAAGTAAACTAGCCAATCACGGTTTCCCAAACGATTGGAGCAAGCGTGAACCTCCTGTGTACTGCGAACCTAACCCCCGTCGGGTAACCCTATAATGAAGGGTCTCCCCTCTACCGTATATAAGGCCAACCTAACTACACAATCATTAGAAATAAAAGAGTATATAGCACACATATCAAAAAATACCCTGACCGGGAAGCCATGAATCTGAATAGTACATGTGGATGCGGGTGCCACCGGCTCAACTACGCTTCTCAACTCGAAAACCCTGACGTGAGTGCCTCTAGTCTCCGTGGTGCCTCCACCACATCCTCTACCTCCACCCTGAACCGGAGCAGAACCTTGAGAATAAGCGTGGCCTGGGGCTCGTTGTTGCTGACTCCCGGCCTGATACTGAGGGGGCCTCTACCCACCTCATGCAATGCCAACACGTAAATAACTGTGTTGTGATGGTACCTTGCCCTGTCGGCAGAGGGTAGCTCTATGCCTCAGCTGGCCGCAACTGAAGCAAGACATTGGTGGCTTCTTAGACTCGCTCCTAATATGTCCATACTCTCCACAACAAAAACGTTGTCGTCCCCTATCGGATGTCGGCGTGGTAGAACGATAGCTAGGGCATTTTTCTGAAACTGACCACGCCCATGACCCGAGACTCCTACTCCTACACTGATTGGACCCATCCTTTGCCTCTTATCCGGCCCTCCGAACTGAACAGCTCTCCTAGGACCCAGTCGGTGCCTCTCATACGCTAAAGCTCAGTCCTGGTAATCCGCCAATAAATCACAGCGAAAACCCGCCAGATAGGCGTGGCTGGTCTCCTTCAACCTCCGGAAAAACAAGTACACGTGCTGGTCTACTGGAGGTACGGCGGGACCTAGCAGTGCCAACTCTTCCCGGAACCTCCTGATTGTCTCCGCTACCGGGACATCCTCAAATCCTGACTCTAAGAAATTCTGCACTCTATCTCTCCTGAAAGATGCAGGGCAAAAAGTCTCCCGGACTAGGCTTAACAACTGCTCGAAACTAGTGACCTCACTCTGAACCGTCCTCCACCAGAACTGGGCCTGATCCCGAAATAATGTCTGAACTAGCTCCACTTGTCGATCCTCAGGACAACGGATTGACTCTAACGTGGACTCCATGTGGCCTATCCAATGCTCCACCTCTAGCCCCACCTTCCCGTCAAATGTGGGTACACGCTGCTAGTTGAAAGTCTTTAACCAACAGTGTGGTCTCGGCGACCTCTTCTTGTCTCCCACTCTACCTTTCTCGGAAGCTCTCATTGGTGCAGCTCGCTCTAGTGGAACTACCACCTGAGTCACCCTTTGTGAAACCTCCGTTGATCTCACTAGTACCGGCGGTGTTGGGGGTGGTGCTCCAGCCCTAAATGCCTCCTCAACTCACTGAGCATACTCTCGGTACTCAAAGGCTCCTATAGATACTCGGCCCGAATCAGCTGACTCTAACCTCCGTGCTCCGGACCTAGCAGCGGTTTCATCCCTAACCTCGGGAATAACGCTATCAACCACCTCCTCAGCAAGGACATCCGCAGCTGGCGGATCCACAATGGGGCACGACCCCGACCTCTCACCCCGGGAGGACACGTCCCCGTCTCGGGACCACAGGAGGAAGGGGAGGTCTACCCCCCTCCTTGTCCTACGTATGATGCCGCTCTAGTGCGTGCCATCTAATGACGATATGGTGTATATTAGACTATGCTGGCAAAAGAATATAACAGGTCTAAAAGCAACTCTAATAATCTAAGGTCCATAAACTCTAGTTATAATCCACATACAACTTTAAATCCAATAAAATAGGTTGTCGAGATCTGCGGAGGTGGTGGTGGTCCTGTGCATTCTATCCATACCCGACTATGCTCGTGATTTGAAAATGATATTTATTTTGATAACACAGAACCCTTGCTCTGATACCATGTTGTAACACCCCAAATCCAAAGGACTCGGGATGCTACGGGTTGGACCTCACAATTGGTCCCGACCCTTAGCATGAAAACAACTTCACCGGTCCTTACAACATGGCACGAATAAAACGGCAAATGAAAGAGTTTTAATGCATGATGACAATCCAAAATACAACTCAAACAGAAACTCCAACCGAGTTCTCAAAACCAAAAATATCATAACGAAATTCTAAGACAACAATAAATAGAAATCCGACCCCGTCCTATAATGTGCGGAACCGCGGCTGCTCACTATCACCAGATCACTCGACCGCTTCCCTAACCTACAAGGCATCTACAAAGCGGTATAAAACCGTTTGCTAACATTCTAAGCATTAGAATAAAGGTAAATGCACATATACATATAAGGAAGACATACACACTCAACATGCATACACACAAGTCTGGTACTGATGCATCCGACCGTCTACCTGTCTGGGCTAGTCGCAGAGAACCTCCTAGCTCTCGCAAGAGCTAGGTAGTGATGTCACCGCTTGTTATCATACACTTGGGTCAATTACAAAATATATAGGTCGTCCTATTCCGGTTTCGTTGTTTTAACATAACTTAACACACACAACCAATACACATCAAACTAATATGAAGATGCTAGCAAAGTAAGTCCGTGGACTTACCTAACTCAAGGCGAAACCCGATAGAATCCCTCTCAACTTCCCGTATGAAGACACGCAACGCCTGATCAAGACAAGGCACAAATATCAACATCTCTCTAACAAACTAGAAGTCCTTAGACTTCTAGTTCTAATGATCTTCACAAGATCATTCCACACATAAGCTAGGTCAACATCCTCAGTCCAATGCCCTATAAGCTCACATCATGATCCCACTAGCATATGAATCACAAACCCTAAAGATCCACAAGATCTTACAACAACATAACAACCAACAACTCTCACAAGGTAACCCTAAGGTCCAAAGCCACTACTTGGCATTCCATATCAAGTGATAACATGTATTATAGTCTATGTTTTGGGATTGGTTTGGACGTTTTATCTTCATAAATATGCATGTATAAATGCATATTCTTTGATCATTATGTTGTTTTGTTTACCTTTGCAAGAATCGAGGTCTACACCTAGTTTCGTTGTGATTGTAGGGAAAATGGCACGTTTTGGAACAAAATGGAGCTAAGGAGTCATTGGAGCTATTATGGAGCATTGAGGAGCTACAAGAAAGGCTTAGGAACCATGGAAATGAGATGGAAGATTGATTTTGGACCAGTTTAGAGAGTTTAACACGCATCTGAGACAAACCTCGGATGACTACAATATCACCTCGACCGAGGTGATTTTCGTGGTTTGACTCGAGCGAGATGATCTTTGTGATTGGCTCAACCGAGGTGATCTTCAGGATGGGTTGGACCGAGGCGAACTATCCACATCCATGAGATCTTCTATTTTTGGCAAGTGATTTTCTTATATTTTAGGATGGATTTTCTGGATGGAAGGATGTTTTGCTGATTTATTTGGAAGATTAGAAGATACTCTAAGGAAGGAAGTTGGCTTTGAAGATCTTCTATTTTTGGAAAGTGAATTTTCCATATTTTAGGATGATTTTCTGGAAGGAAGTATATCTTTTTGGCTGATTTATTTGGAAGATTGGAAGATATTCTAAGGAAGGAAATTTCCTTTAAAGATATTTTATCTTAGGACGGTGATTCTCCTATATAAAGAGGTGTATTTTATGGAATTAGAGAATCTCGGAATCAGGGAGATCTCGGAGCTGCAGATCTCCAGATCAGAAAGCAAGTGGAAGGAAGTTTGGAAGGTTAAAGGAAGTTGAAGGAAGTTAGTTTTGAAGGAAAGTTGAAGGAAGTTGTAAGATTTTCTTAGTTTGTTTTAATTTGTTGTCTTTCTTGTTGTGATTGAAGAACGCAGTTTGATTATTTGTTTGATTGTTTGATTGAGTTATTAAGACCTTTGTGTTAAGGTTTTCTTGTTTGAATATTGATTCCTATCTTATACACTTGCTTATTGTTATCATGATGATTGTTGGCCAAGTTATTTATGCGATTCTAGGGTGATTGGCTGAAAGTTGTGGGAAAGACGATGAAAGAAGGAGCCTTTACCCCAGCGGACCCTGAAAGCTTGAGCCTTTACCTTAACCGACGAACACCTCGGTCAGTCATGGAACATCTCGACCGAGATGGGATACTAACTCAGTGAGGCGAGACATTTCCTGGTCCTTATTTGAGTTGAGGTTTCAGTTTGCAAAATGTTATCCTTGTTATACCTTTCCTGGTTCGACGCAAGCCTAGGATGAGACTTACCCGGTGATTCCTTTGTTTGTATACCCAAGATCATGAGTGTAGGTAGTAATGGTTTATCCTTTATTGGGGTTTGACTGTGCCTTCATCCCAGAGATAGCCTGAGACTTACCCGGTAAAGGTTGATTCTATCCCCTTGGGTGGTGTGTTGGTTTAAGATTATAGTTCCTTTCCTTAGTACCTTGAGACTTACCCGGTGAGAGGCTCTTTTGTTTGGGATACTAAGTAGTTAGACATACCCAGTGATTTATTCCCATCGTAGAAACACCTTCCCTCTGCAAACCTCAGCTTTGTCCACGTTATCTTTTGAGATCTTGAGTCGGAACCACAACTGGATGCTTTAATCTCTAGAATCCGCATTTTCTTTACCTGGTTATTACATCATCTTTGATATCTTTCCTTTGTTGCTTGTTCTTTTATTGACAACCCGAATTACCGATCTTTGTTTCACCATAGTCCCTGTGTTCGACCTTGGAGTATTTGTTGTTATTACAATTGATCCGTACACTGTGGGTACGCATATTATTTGATGACATGAATTATGTATCATCATATTCATGCATATTATAGAAGATTGTCTCAGTTTACCTTGCATTTAGAGAGATTTTGTGTGCCTTTTATGTTCTATTCAATCATTTGTCGGAAATAGAGGTCTACACGAGTTTTTGATGAATTATAGGTAAATGGAGTGGAATTGGAAGCAAAAGCGGAGCAAGGAGCATCTAAGGATGTTAAGGAAGATAAAGGAGTCTTAAAGGGGTCATAAAGAGCTAAGGAATTGCAAAGGAGAAGCATAGAAGACGAGCCAAGAGAAGAGCACTTTCTGTTGAAGAAAATCGTGCCAAGATGCATATAATCGGACGATTTTCTCCCCTAGAAATCGAACGGTTTTGTGTATAAATCGACTGGGTCGATTTCTTCTGTTTTTCGGCCAAATGAAAAGACGACACAAAGCCCAATTCTTTTGGGCTAGAGGAGAGTTTTGCCAAACAGCCCACCTGCAAGAAACTATAGAGGAGAACCCTAGGAACGAAAACGAGGAGGCCGCAGCGGGAAATCTTTACACATTTAAGAGAATTCGGAGATTCTTGGAGGAGGATTGAAGGACTCTTTGCCGGGAAGCTAATCTTGATTTTAGTTTGTGAGATTTCTTTGTCCATTGAAGTGATTATTGTTTTTGAACATGAATTTGAGTTACTTAAGAGATACATTAATTTGTTTTGATAATCGTTTACAGATTTTAAGGTTATTGGGTTTTTAATTCAAGATTCGGTTTCTTTGCGATATCTCCTTCAATATTTAATTTGATTCGATTTTGAAAATGGTTGGCTAAAACCTTTGTGATTCTGGGGAGAATAGTTGATGATTAAGGCTTAGATGATGATAGACTGAACTCATTCAAACATTAGGACCCTGAGAGTTTAGATTTTAGTTTTGCGACAACAGGAAAATCGGTGTGTTCTTGGAGTAAATCGGCCGATTTTCTCATGAACAACCCGATTTATTCCTCTGACGAACCTTAATTGAATCAATCTTTAACCAAAACTAATCCTTGCCTAAATCCCAACCTTGATTAACCTTTTTACCCTCTAATTGAATATATGAAGACACTTCAAACCTGATTCTACATTTAATAGATTAAGATTTCAAGATTTGGGTAATAAAGAGACTCAATATCCTTTATTAAGATTTTAATTGTGCTTGCTATTCTTTACTTTGGAGAGTCATATCCTGGAGTTTTAGATAGTTAGTTCGAACATAATTCTTGTCTCTAGATCTTTCTATATTGCAGCCTCAACAACCCTTATAGAGAGAACCTTTAGATTAGTCATATAGGCTTCGGAACTTCACCGTACGAATCCTACCTTTGAACATTTAATCTTGGCAATATAAACTCTGTCCTATATTTATAGAAGTGTCTTGAATCGAAAGCCGAAATCGGATACTTGAATCCTTGGAATCATTTCACTCTTATTTGATCACAAAAGCTTTTCGCACTTTTCGCTAGATAATTAAAATTGGATTTATTCTCACCAAATCCCTGAGTTCGACTCTGGAACTCTTACCTTATTACAGCTGATCCGTACACTGCGGGTTCGCTTTGCTTTGAGTTCTAGATATAAATTTAAGACTTTGACGCACACACCTTTTGGGCGAACAAGTTTTTGGCGCCGTTGCCGGGGATTTGGTCTAGACCAAATTCGGTTTTCGGTTGTCTAGCTTGAGAGCTCTTGCTCTTGTGATTTGATTTGTCTACTTGAGTGATCTTTGCAGGTTCTTTGGGTATATGCGAAAGACTAGATCCACTAAAGATCTAGTTCCTTTCGATCCCTAATTGGAGAGAACTTTGAGGAGAAAGTTGAAGGAAAAGAAAATGGCCGAGAACGACGAGAGAAACTACCAAGCTGAACTGAACGAAGCTCAACGCCAACTCCAGTTGAGTGAGAAAGCACGAAAAGATGCTGAAATAAGTCATCAATTTCAGATTGATGAACTAAGAGCTATGATGTTGGACATGAAGTTGGAGTTGAACGAATCCAGGAAGAAGAAGAAAGTTAAGACACCAACTAAATCCATTCGAAATGACTCATCCGATGATGAAGAGATAGATCCGGACATGCCGGAACTTGAGGAGATCGATCCACTACTTCGTCCTATTCGAAACACCCCAAAACCAAGGGTTGTTCCTCGCCTCCCAACTAGGAACGTGAGAGCTGTTAATGACGATGATAGACCCCGAACTTTGGGGCAACGGATGGACCCAATTCAGCAACCGCGCCGTCTAGGTGTGGATTTCGGAGCTGAAGACATCCAAGAGTTTAGCTTCTCACCACAAGTCATCACCATGGTTCGCCAAAGTCAATATGGCGGAGCAAGTACTGAATCTCCACACCAGCACTTGCAGAATTTTGAGATTCTCATGGAGACTATGAAGCCGAAGAAGGCTACTACAAGCAATTACAAGATCAAACCGTTCTTCTTTTCTTTGAAGGACAAGGCTCTAGCTTGGTACCAAACACTTCATGCTGCAAAGCTAGCTACATGGGAGGAATTATCTTCGGAATTCCTCACCAAATTCTTTCCGCCATCCAAAACGGCGGAATTAAGAGGTAAAATAAATGCTTTTTCTATGAAACCTAATGAAAGCTTGTTTCAATCTTGGGAAAGGTTTCAAGATCTCTTGCTGGATTGCCCACACCATGGCATTTCCAAGCTGGAATTATTGGAGATCTACTACAAAGGATTGGATGTGGAAACACAATTCAACCTCCAATCTCTCTCTTGTGGCACATTCATGGACATGAGAGAGGATGATGCTTGGGACTTCATTGAGAAGCAAGCCCAAGTGATTGAGAAGTATTCCCACCGGAAGGTGGACTCAAATAGCCGGAATCAAAGCGATTCCGGAGCCAAGTTGAACCAAGCTGCTCAAACACAAATATTCTCCCTCAACAATGAGATCAAAGAGTTGAAGGAAGTGCTCAAAACAAGTCTTCAAAAGACTAAGGAGCATGAAGCCAACTACATGGGGAGGGACAATAATCAAAGGAATGATAACCGGAACTCCAATTGGAACAACAACAACAATAACAACCGGAATTCCAATTGGAACAACAACAATATGAACTCAAATAACAACAATTGGAGGTCAAACCAGCAAAGTCCAGGTAATCCTTACTCTCATGCTGAAAAGGCTCTAACACCTCCATCTTCTTCTACTCCTTTAACAAGCCAGGGACAATCAAGCGGATCAAGCAAACCGGATCCCATGCTACAGACGATCCTAGGCAAGCTACAAGGATTGGAGAGTTATATAACTTCGGTTGACAAAGCTCACAAAGCTTTAGAAAACCAAGTATTTAACAAGGCCGGAGAAGTTCCAAGAGACCAAGGGAAACTTCCCGGGAAGACGGAAGATAACCCAAAGGGGAGGGTTATGGAAATAACTACTAGGAGTGGCAAGACAACTACCGACCCTCAACCTAAAGTAGTCGAGACCACCACTAATGAAGGAGAGGCAAAAGAGAGGGAAGAAGTTTATGTTCCTCCTCCCGCTTACAAACCACCTCTACCTTTCCCTCAATCTAGAGCGCGTGCACGCCTAGATAAACATTTTGGTAAGTTTGTTGAACTTATGAGTAAGCTGCATATTAATATACCTTTTATGGATGCGATTTTAGGTATGCCGGCTTACGGGAAATTCCTCAAGGAGATCCTCTCTAACAAGAGGAAATTGGAAGACATAGGAGAAGTCAAGATGAGTATGGAGTCATCCGAACTCATCAAGACTATGACGGAGAATATGCCACCCAAGCTCCGCGATCCAGGATCTTTTTGCATACCCATCACTTTGGGAGAAGCTACCTATGATGCACTTTGTGACCTTGGAGTGAGTGTGAGTATCATACCTCTTGCTCTATGCAAAGCAGTTGGTCTAGGAGAGCCTAGACCGGTGAAGATCACACTCTACATGGCTGATCGTTCCACCACTAAGCCGGTGGGGATATTAGAAGACATTCCGGTAAAGCTCGGTAAGTTTTACATCCCAATAGATTTTATCGTTCTTGACATCCCTGCAGATTATCCGGTTCCCATCATCCTTGGGAGACCATTCCTTGCAACATCCGGATGCATGGTAGACTACAAGAATGGCCAGCTGTCATTCCATATTGGTGAAGAAAAGATAGAATTCATACTCTCTTCCTTAATCAAGGAGCCAGCCTTGAAAGACGATGCTTTTGAAATTTTTGATGAAGAAGAGTCTAGAGAGGTAGTAAGTTAAATCTTGATGAAAGACCCTCTTCAAAAGGTTATTAGTATGAGCATCATGGAGGAAGGAGTGGAACATGATTGCAACGAGGATGTGAAGGCATTAAATGATGTGGAGGAAGAACTAGGAACAAGAATTGAAGAACTAGAATTAACTCCGGAAACTGTGAAGAAAATCGACCTGCTTGAAATAAATCGTCCAATTTGTGAAAAGGCAACCCGATTTTGTCAACAGAAAGAAAAATCGACCCGACTACACTAAATCGTCCGATTTGTGAAGAGGCAACCCGATTTTTTTCGACAGAAAGAAAAATCGTACCTCAGATCGACCGATTTACTTCAAGGGAGGTAGATCCAGTGGGAAAATTTCTGGATTCTCCAAACGTCTCCGCAGCTGTTCTCAAATCTAATGATGAAGTACCCCCACCTCTAGAGGCCTCTCCCACAACACTCGAAGGCCAAGATTCATCATCAATCAAGGTACCCCCATCATTAGAATTGAAGCCACTCCCCACGCACTTAAGGTACGCATTCCTTGGCACTAATTCCACATATCCAGTCATAGTCAATGCGAATTTGAATGATGCTGAATTAGAGAAACTTATGCATGTTTTGAAACAACATAGAAGGGCATTAGGCTATACTATTGATGATTTAGTAGGAATAAAGCCTTCTCTATGTATGCACAAAATTCTAATGGAAGAGGATTACAAACCTTCACGCCAACCTCAAAGACGGTTAAACCCGGCAATGAAAGAGGTCGTGAAGAAAGAAATCCTTAAGCTACTTGATGCAGGTATCATCTTCCCTATTTCTGATAGCAAATGGGTGAGTCCAGTACAAGTAGTACCCAAGAAAGGAGGCATTACCGTTGTTGCCAACAAGAACAACGAACTTATCCCCACACGGATAGTTACAGGGTGGCGAATGTGCATCGACTACCGCAAACTGAACGTGGCCACAAGGAAGGACCACTTCCCCCTTCCTTTAATCGATCAAATGTTGGAAAGGTTAGCCCAACATTCTTACTTTTGTTATCTAGATGGATATAGCGGTTTCTTTCAGATTCCAATTCATCCGGATGATCAAGAGAAGACGACTTTTACGTGCCCATGGGGTACGTTCGCTTATAGAAGGATGCCATTCGGCCTATGCAACGCTCCAGCCACCTTCCAAAGGTGTACGATGGCAATCTTCTCCGAGTACGTAGAGAATATCATGGAAGTCTTCATGGACGATTTTTCGGTATATGGTTCTTCCTTTGATAACTGTCTCTATAACCTTTCACTAGTTCTTAAGAGGTGTGAGGACACTAACTTAGTCTTAAACTGGGAAAAGTGTCATTTCATGGTAAACGAAGGGATTGTGTTAGGTCATCTAGTATCACAAAGGGGAATAGAAGTTGATAGAGCAAAGATAGAAACCATTGAGAAGTTACCTTCCCCTTCTTCGGTGAAAGGAATTAGAAGTTTCTTAGGGCATGCAGGCTTCAACAGGAGATTCATAAAGGATTTTTCTAAGATTTAAAAACCCTTAACTAATCTTTTGATGAAAGACGCAACTTTCGAATTTTCAAAAGATTGTTTAGATGCTTTTTGCAGGATCAAGGAAGCTTTGATTTCAGCACCAATCATTCAACCACCCGATTGGACTCTTCCTTTCGAGGTCATGTGCGACGCAAGCGACGTCGCTATAGGAGCCGTTCTTGGACAGAAGAAGGATGGTCGCACTCATGCCATCTACTATGCTAGCAACACGCTAGACGAGGCTCAATATAATTATGCAACTACAGAAAAGGAACTTTTAGCCTTAGTATACGCTTTTGAGAAATTTCGTTCCTATCTTGTAGGTGCAAAGGTGATAGTCTACACAGACCATTCCGCAATTCGATACTTATTCACGAAGAAGGACGCGAAGCCAAGGCTTCTAAGATGGATCTTACTCTTACAAGAGTTCGATTTGGAGATTCGTGACAAGGAAGGATCGGAAAACTCCGTTGCCGATCATCTTAGTCGTCTTCCACAACTTACCGGCGAAACGGATGAACTTCCTATAGACGACTCATTCCCTGACGAACAGCTACACGAGATTGAAGAGTGTCTTCAACACATCTCACAAGGTAATGATCCATGGTTTGCTGACATTGTGAATTACCTTGTTTGTCAGGAGATTCCACCCGGACTTTCATATGCTCAAAAGAAGAAATTCTTTAGTGACGTCCGGCAATTCTATTGGAACGAACCTCTTTTATTCAAAAGAGGTCCCGATGGCATTTACAGGAGATGTATCCCCGAAGATGAGGTGGATAGCGTCATCCGCCATTGCCATTCTTTACCATGTGGCGGACATGCTAGTTCCCACAAGACTTGTGCTAAGGTACTTCGTTCCGGCTTCTATTGGCCTACACTTTTCAAAGATGTGCAAAAGTTTGTTGTCGCTTGTGATGCTTGTCATAGGACAGGTAATATATCAAGGAGGAATGAGATGCCTCTCAACAACATACAAGAAGTAGAGATCTTTGATGTATGGGGCATCGATTTTATGGGACCTTTCCCATCTTCATGCGGTAACCAATATATACTTCTTGCCGTAGACTATGTCTCAAGATGGGTAGAGGCAATCGCTTCTCCTACTAATGATGCAATGGTAGTGGTGAAGTTCTTCAATAGAACGATCTTCCCAAGGTTCGGAACTCCCCGAACCATCATTAGTGACGGAAGAATGCATTTCACAGCCCGTCGATTTGAGACTCTATTGGCCAAGTATAGGGTGACCCATAAGATAGTTACACCTTACCATCCGTAAACACGCGGACAAGTCGAAATATCCAATAGAGAGATCAAGGTAATTTTAGAGAAAACCGTCTCTAAAACAAGGAAGGATTGGTCAATGAAGCTTGACGATGCACTATGGGCGTACAGGACGGCCTTCAAGACACCAATAGGTACGACTCCCTATAACCTTGTCGATGGTAAATCCTGTCATCTTCCTGTAGAGCTAGAGCATAAAGCCTATTGGGCTATCAAGTGGCTCAATTTTGACATGAAAGAAGCCGGAGAGAAGCGGCTGTTAGACATCAATGAGATAGATGAGATCCGGCTAAATGCGTATGAGAACGCAAAGATCTATAAGGAACGGACAAAGCGTTGGCATGATAAGCACATCATTCCAAAAGATTTGAAGGAGGGAGACCAAGTCCTTCTATTCAACTCAAGGCTTCGTCTATTTCTAGGTAAGCTTAAATCCCGTTGGACAGGACCTTATGTAATTAAACGAGTTTTCCCCCATGGTGCAGTTGAAGTATGGGGTGAACAAAGCGGAAGTTTCAAGGTAAATGGCCAACGGTTGAAGAAATACACACCGGAAGCTCCGGTCGAGGAGATAGCTCCTATCATCCTCCATTGAACACAAACCATACACCGTCTAGCTAAAGACGATAAATTAAGCGCTTCTTGGGAGGCAACCCATGATAGTATAGTTTTTCATCCTTTCATCACTTAGTTAGAGTAGAATAGTTGTTTTGCTTCTTTGTTTTTGTTTTTATTTGTTCCTCGATGCACTCTTGGTTTGTCGTGTCATTAATCGCAAGAAATTAGGTTCAAACTGAGAGATCCATGGAGAAAGGGAGCACAAATCAGTTAAATCTTCACGATCCATGAAGAATAAGGAAGGAAATCGAGATACACCAAGTTAATCGTCCGATTCAGGAGCAGAGCAAGTCGATTTTTGACAACAGGAAGAAAAATCGACCTGGAGATCGACCTGCCAAAGTAAATCGTCCGATTTTCTTTGTGTTCAGAGAAAAATCGAGTTACCGAAAGTAAATCATCCGATTCAGAAGCAGAGTAAGGCGATTTTTGACAACAGGAAGAAAAATCGACTTGGAGATCGACCTGCCAAATTAAATCGTCCGATTTTCTTTGAATCTAGAGAAAAATCGCCCCGACGATTAAATCGACCTTATAAATCGGCCGATTTTCTTCACAGTTTCTCGACCCTATATAAAGACTCAAACACTCGATCTTCCTCATTCCACAACCTACCACTCTCGATTTCCCCTTCTCAAGAACGCCGAAAATCGCCCATACCCTACAATCCTCATTCCTTAATCATTTTGAGTGACTCTTGGCTCCAAACCGAAGCATTTTCAACAAGGAACAAGGATCTAGCAACAACAAGCACGGCAATCGACTCCTCCATAAGGAATTCAGGTTTTTCTTTCCAAAACCTAAGTTTCTAATTCGAAATTGAAGTTTTCTTAGGAAGTGTTTGTTTGCTGGAATTGATTGAGGAATCTACTTAGGAATCATTATAGGAGATTGTATGTAGTGATTGCTTAAACAGAACTTTACAGAATTGTGAGAATCATTGAAATCGACAGAAAAATCGACCTAGCCCAGAAAAATCGGACGATTTTTGTGAAGAACAGGCCGATTTTTTGACTTAGAATGGATCTTGTTAAGAGGATAACTAGAAACACGGGGAAGAAGAAGGCATCTTCTTCCAAAGCCCCTCCCTCACCTCCACCACCATCTCAAAACATCCCTAAGCTTCCCCCTCCCCTATCCAAGCACAAGAAACGTTATGAACGCATCATGGATCGCCCATTCACCCCTCCTCGCTACATAGTGCTAGATGACTTAGATTCATTGTTTGTTCGAGAGGATGTTGATATGATGCTTGACAAGGCTGGGCTAAGACAGTTTGCTACAATTAGGGAGGATGCTTATACCGAAATCACCCTAAAATTCCTTAGTACATTCGAGCATGATCCTAGGGAACGGATGGTCACCTTCCGCCTTATGAGCCAAAATCACACTATGACCATTGACACTTTTGGAGACTTGTTTGGCTTCTCTTATTCAGATGCAGGCACATTTGCTAGAGGTGTTAGTGCTAGTGACTTTTGGGAAGCTATTTCAGTGGGTGAATACGGGGGAGACAAATGGAGGCCCGGAAATTCCAAGGAGCCTAGTATGTACAACCTCTCCTTCAAGGTAGTACATCGGATTCTTAGTGAGAGTTTATTTGCACGGACAGAGACTCCACAGAAGCTCAAGGCTGACGAGCTTTTCATTCTCTACTGCATGACATCCACCACCATTCCCGACATCTCTACTATGCTTGCAGACTATCTAGGAAAGATAGCCAACAAAGCTAAGGGTGATATTTGTGTTGGAGGTCTTGTCACTCATGTGGCTAAGACAATGGGATTAGACTTCTCCGGATGCACTCTAGCTGAGAGTGCCCTTCCATTAGGCTCACGGCGGTTGGTTGTTCGACAGGTCTTGATTCCTCGAGGGAGAGGAACACTTCATGTGCCCATGCCATGGCACCGGGATCCGAAGAAGAAACCATCCGAGATCATATGGAAGTCCGAATACACTATTCGGAACAAGAGGAACTGGAAGGAGACGTTTGAGTCGATGCTTGAGGAGTTCTCTCCTCCTACTTACTATGATGATGATGCAGGTGACTCTGAGGAGGAGGATGAGGATGGAGGACAGGGGACCATGCTCGAGTTTGAGAGTGATACTCATAGCGGACATGCTACGGATGCCATGGACACCGACACTCATGGTGCAGGACCTAGCCGGACTAGTAGAGGCGATGAGGAGACGGAGGATGACATGCAACCACCTCGCCGCTCATTTGCACGTGCTCCAGGACATGGACGAGGACGTCACCCTCCCCGTCACTTTAGGGAGCTAGTCTCTAGCTTCCAGAGCCTCAGCACTGACTATCATGCTCTCCACACCGACTACGAGACCCTGAACACTCAATTCAGGAACTACAGGCAGGAAACGGACGCTAGGCATTTATCCTACGATGGCCAGATGAGAGATTTATACTACCACCAGTTCGGCCACTTCTACGACCCTAGTGCACCGATGTATCCTTATCCACCACCTCCACCACCGACAGAGGATTGAGCTGCCACTTCTTTTACATTGTAAGTATTTTTCTTCATCTCACGCTTGATTTTCACATTGGGGACAATGTGGATGTCAAGTATGGGGTGGGGGTACTTACAATACCTTTTATTTCATCTTAGCACTTTATGAACTTTACACTACTCTTGATCATTTGGCTTGTAATAACTCTTGCACTACTCACTTTCCACTATGACACTTGCATTCGCATGCTCTTGCACTACTCACTTTCCACTATGACACTTGCATTCGCATGCTCTTTTTCAAATCCTATGAATTTTCAAAAAATTTTGTGCTTCTTATGATGGAAATGACCTCTATGATGAGAAATGTGTATGTGGATAGGCAAAAAGATGCTTAGTTGTGTTGAGATGTTAATCATAGCATGAATGAGCTTACTTTTGTTACTTGAACGCATGAATAAGTTATATGATTTAGTTGTTTTGATAAGAGAATGAAATAATAGTCGAAGCTATATTGCAAGTTCTTTTACATCATATAAGGATGACTAAGGCAATTCACTTCTCTTATTTTCTCATATCTTGATCATGCTAGCCCCTCAATGAAATATGTAACCCTCCTTTTACCATCCGGGAATTAGGATAAGTGATAGAAAAAGGCATGTTTGATGTGGGAGGGCCAAGGAAAATGTATTAAAAGAAAGTGCAGAAATTCATAAGTTTGGGGACGTTGAACATGAGGATGAGTAACTCGGCACCATTCACATAGCCGGGTGTTTGTGTCTTGCCAAAGTCCGATTGAACGACAAGTCCTAACGGGATATGGTATGTGCATCAAGGGTTTGAGGCATCTCGAAATTGAGAAACGCTGATCTCCTAGGCTTCGGTTTTTGTGCACCGCTGTCCATACTCTCAAAAAAAAGTAAAGTATAATGAAAGCAAAGCTTTCTACATGCAAAGCATGTGCGGTGAAGAAAAATCTTGAAGGTATTATGTGTTCCTCTTTCCCGGATTAGCACCACAATTGCCAAAAAGAATTCCTTCCCTTAATACATTTCTTGAACCTTTTCTTTGATTAGAAGACCTTGAGACTTTTATGCATGTGTTTAAGACTTCATGGCTTAGATTTGTTTGACTTTGATTACCTCTACACCTTTATCATGTCCTTTATTTGTGTTCTCAAGAAAGAAAAGGAAGTTAGTTCATCTTATAGTTATCATTGATACATGCTTTGCCTTTTTATGCCTTGAAATATCACTTTGAGGGTGATCCAATAAGAAGAAGCACTACCAAAAGAAGAGTTTTTGAGTTTTCATACATATATAATCCATGACACCTTATATTCTAAATTTGAGCCTTGCTTAGGGACAAGCAAGGGGCAAGTATGGGGTATTTTGATGACATGAATTATGTATCATCATATTCATGCATATTATAGAAGATTGTCTCAGTTTACCTTGCATTTAGAGAGATTTTGTGTGCCTTTTATGTTCTATTCAATCATTTGTCGGAAATAGAGGTCTACACGAGTTTTTGATGAATTATAGGTAAATGGAGTGGAATTGGAAGCAAAAGCGGAGTAAGGAGCATCTAAGGATGTTAAGGAAGCTAAAGGAGTCTTACAGGGGTCATAAAGAGCTAAGGAATTGCAAAGGAGAAGCATAGAAGACGAGCCAAGAGAAGAGCACTTTCTGTTGAAGAAAATCGTGCCAAGATGCATATAAATCGGACAATTTTCTCCCCTAGAAATCGAACGGTTTTGTGTATAAATCGACTGGGTCGATTTCTTCTGTTTTTCGGCCAAATGAAAAGACGACACAAAGCCCAATTCTTTTGGGCTAGAGGAGAGTTTTTCCAAACGGCTCACCTGCAAGAAACTATAGAGGAGAACCCTAGGAACGAAAACGAGGAGGCCGCAGCGGGAAATCTTTACACGTTTAAGAGAATTCGGAGATTCTTGGAGAAGGATTGAAGGACTCTTTGCCGGGAAGCTAATCTTGATTCTAGTTTGCGAGATTTCTTTGTCCATTGAAGTGATTATTGTTTTTGAACACGAATTTGAGTTACTTAAGAGATACATTAATTTGTTTTGACAATCGTTTACAGATTTGAAGGTTATTGGGTTTTTAATTCAAGATTCGGTTTCTTTGCGATATCTCCTTCAATATTTAATTTGATTCGATTTTGAAAATGGTTGGCTAAAACCTTTGTGATTCTGGGGAGAATAGTTGATGATTAAGGCTTAGATGATGATAGACTGAACTCATTCAAACATTAGGACCCTGAGAGTTTAGATTTTAGTTTTGCAACAACAGGAAAATCGGTGTGTTCTTGGAGTAAATCGGCCGATTTTCTCATGAACAGCCCGATTTATTCCTCTGACGAACCTTAATTGAATCAATCTTTAACCAAAACTAATCCTTGCCTAAATCCCAACCTTGATTAACCTTTTTACCCTCTAATTGAATGTATGAAGACACTTCAAACCTGATTCTACATTTAATAGATTAAGATTTCAAGATTTGGGTAATAAAGAGACTCAACATCCTTTATTAAGATTTTAATTGTGCTTGCTATTCTTTACTTTGGAGAGTCATATCCTGGAGTTTTAGATAGTTAGTTCGAACATAATTCTTGTCTCTAGATCTTTCTATATTGCAGCCTCAACAACCCTTATAGAGAGAACCTTTAGATTAGTCATATAGGCTTCGGAACTTCACCGTACGAATCCTACCTTTGAACATTTAATCTTGGCAATATAAACTCTGTCCTATATTTATAGAAGTGTCTTGAATCGAAAGCCGAAATCGGATACTTGAATCCTTGGAATCATTTCACTCTTATTTGATCACAAAAGCTTTTCGCACTTTTCGCTAGATAATTGAAATTGGATTTATTCTCACCAAATCCCTGAGTTCGACTCTGGAATTCTTACCTTACTACAGCTGATCCGTACACTGCGGGTTCGCTTTGCTTTGAGTTCTAGATATAAATTTAAGACTTTGACGCACACACCTTTTGGGTGAACATTATTCCAGGCTTATATTTTAGGTTATAAATTTAAAGCTATATCGTTCACTGATAACACGATTTATGACTTAGGTTTAGGTAATCATTTAGATAGATTTGTCACTCAATCATGCATGGTTTAGCACTAGTTCACAACGTTTGCACTCGAATCACGTATTTTGTCGAGATAGACGTCTACACGGACTTGTGCATTGCTTTGTAGGTATTTTGGGAGATTTAGGAGCTAAATCGATACGTTTGAGGATCGTTCATCAAGATGACACACCCTCGGACTCATTAGGATGCAAGCTAGAAGCTAATAAGGACTCATGGAACCTTGCCAACACAAGCCATGCACCAAATCATGGCTTAACGAGCCTAGGAGGACTTTTGGAGCAAATCACGGTCTGGGACCAAACCACGGCCGTGATTCTACCCGTGGATTTTGCCAGGTTTTCGTGACAGCTGTGCAACGATCTCTTGGCCAGCTCTTGCAAAGTTGTAGTATAAAAGTGGTCCTGCATTGGCTGAGGTAATAATCTTGGAGCAGCTCTCCATTATCCACTATCATCCAATCAAAAATACTCTCTCAACAAGAAGATTCTCTCAAGGAGGGAAAACACCATTGGAGGGCTTGAAGAGCTCCATTGAAGAGGAAGGAGAAGAGCACACCATTTATAAGCTTTAATAGCTTTTGTAGTGAAGAATTTCCGGAATCGATTTCTAGAGTTGTATGAACCATTTGAACCTTCTCTTGGAAGGGTTGTGAGTGATTCTAATACTATTTTCAACTTGGTTTTGTTTGCTTCACTTGCTCATCTCTTTCTCTTCATTATCTTGTAAATGGAAGTTATGATTTTATGCTTGATGATTTCGATTGTTATGATGCATGTTGTAGGCTAAATAGATGTGATTCTAGGGTAAGGAAAGGATGGTTATGGCTA
Source organism: Fagopyrum homotropicum (assembly GCA_033239125.1). Lineage (NCBI taxonomy): Eukaryota > Viridiplantae > Streptophyta > Magnoliopsida > Caryophyllales > Polygonaceae > Fagopyrum > Fagopyrum homotropicum. Next base: position 33,834,280 of record BSWB01000003.1, read on the forward strand.
GGACTATGATAGGATGGACTTAGATTAGCCCTTGGATGACTCACTTGCTTGGACGTAGCCTCTGTTGAAATCCACGGATTGTTCTTGACAAACCACGGCCGTGGACTTGATAGAACAAACCGTGATTCTCCCTGGTTCGATGGATCTAGCTTTAGATTGTTAGAATGTTGAAATCCTAAGTGTTTGTTAAGTTAAATCTGCCCTAGGGTAACCTAGTGATAGCAACTAAGTGGTAGGAGAGACTTACTCGGTAATCCTTACTCTTAGATTCCAAAGGTCACAAACCCTAGGTAGTGGTGAGCCTTATAAGCCGCCATTGGAGTAAGTGTGCTGGGATGGTTGTTTAGGACTAACCCTTTCGAGACTTACCCGGTAAGGATAGGTTAGATCCCTAGGTAACAATCCGGTTTGTGTAGAATTCCGTCTCTTAGGTTCTTAAAGACCTACCCGGTGATAAGACCTTAGGAACGGATTAGTGGACCATGAGACCTACCCGGTGATTGATCCCAATCTAGAAACACTCATTCCCAACACATCATAGTTTATCCTAGGAACGATTAGATAGCTTGAGTCCTATGCCATAACCGGAATTTCCAAACCCTAGAATCGCTTCTCTCTTTTGATTCATATCTCGTGTTTAGCTTGTTCGTTTGTGTTGATTCGTTAGCTTAGTTGATTGTTTACTTTGCATGAATTGTGATCCTTGATTGATCACCAAAAAACCAACCAAAAACAATTGAGATTTTTATTTCTTTATTTCTTTCTTTCTTAACTAGATCTTCACTAAACTTAATCATAAATTGAATCAATCTCACCTTAGTCTTTGCGTTCGACCTCGGAATACTATCCCTACTACAAACATCCCGTACACTGCGGGTTCGCTAGGAGTTAGGATAAATATAACGAGAATATAAATTTAAAGCTTATTGCGTGCACTTCACACGATCTTAGCGTAACAAGTTTTTGGCGCCGTTGCCGGGGACTAGGTCTAGATTGAGTTTATTTTGTGATTGTTTATAGTGTAGATCTTTCTTGTTACTTTTGATCTCTCTTTGGTTTGTGTCTTTGCTTTTCAGGACATCTCTTACTCTTTAGGTGTATGCGAAGATCTCGTGGCAAGGATTTAGCTCCATTCGATCCCGCAGCCGGCGGGATCGAATGGAGCTAAATCCTTGTTATGGAAGAGCAAATTAGGATAAGAGATGAAGCTTTGGAGAATGAAAGGAGACTTGCCAATGAGAGGCAAGAGGCAACTAGGAGGGAGATTGAGGAGATTAGGCAAGCTCTTGTGCAAAGAGAGCTTAACCGTCAACAACCTCCTCCACCTCCACCACAACCGCAGCCGGCGGCGGTAAATATTAGGGTTGTGCCCATTGCTATGGAAGAGCCACAAACGTTGGGGCAACGTATGGATCCGGCACAAAGAGCACACCGTCCGGGTGTGAACTTAGGAGATCCCGTAACCCATGATTACGAGCTCCGCCCTCAAGTTCTACAAATGATCCGGCATAATCAATTTGGAGGGATGGAAGGAGAGTCTCCTCATCAACACTTGATGAACTATGAGATCTTGATGGAGACTCTTAGACCGCCTAGATTGGAGAGCAACAACCATAAGCTTAGGGCTTTTTCCTTCTCTCTTAAGGATAAATCCTTGGCTTGGTATCAATCTATTCCACAAGGGCGAGTTGGTACTTGGGAGGAGATGACAACCGAATTTTTGACTAAGTTCTTCCCACCTTCCAAGACTACCGAGTTAAGAGGGAAGATAAATGCCTTCGTGATGAAGGATAGAGAAAGCTTGTTCAAGTCTTGGGAGAGATTCAAAGGTCTTCTCCTAGATTGTCCACACCATGGCATACCGAAAATTGAGCTATTGGAGATCTACTTCAAGGGACTTGATGAAGATAGCCAATTCAAGCTCCAATCTCTTTCCGGTGGGACTTTCATGGAGAAGCATGTAGATGAAGCTTGGGAGTTTGTGGAGAAATAAGCTCTAGTGATTGAGAAATACTCCCATAGGAAGAGTGAAGAGAGAAAGGCGGGAGCATATGAGGTGAGTGAAGTCACCATGAGCAACTTCAAGCTTGATGCCATCAACAACGAATTGAAATCTTTGAGGGAGTTGTGTGCTACGACTTTGAAGAACCAAGCAACTCCTCAAGTGCTTCCACAAGCTAACTTGTCTTCCAAGGAGGAGGATGTGAATTACATGGGAAGAGGCAATTACAACAATTATCAAGGCCCAAGAAACTTCAACAACAACCGGCAATTCAACAATTACCGGCCCAACCACAACCATCCCGGGTTTTCCTACTCTAACCCGGATGGAGCCTTGAACCCTCCCGCTTCCACAAGCACAACTCCACCACCAAAAGCTTCACAAGAACCTCCACCCGGATTTACTCAACCTCCAAAGGATAGAACCGAAATGATGTTTGAGCAATTGCTTGGAAGGTTGAGTGGTCTTGAGAGCACCGTGACTTCCATTTCTAAGGCTCAAAAGGTTTTGGAAGCACAAGTGTTCCAAAAAGCGGGTGAAGCCCATAGAGATCCGGGAAAGCTTTCCGGAAGGACCGAAGACAACCCAAGAGGCCAAGTGTTGGCCATCACAACGAGGAGTGGGTTGAGTATGAAGGACCCTTTGCCCAAGGAGAATGCTAAAGGGAAGCAAGTGGTGAATGAAGAAGAGCCATTGCAAGAAGATCGAGGCAAGAGCAAAGATGTTGAGCCAACCTATGTGGCACCGCCTCCATACAAGCCACCACTACCGTTCCCACAATCACGAGCAAGAGCTCGCTTGGACAACCACTTTGGTAAATTCCTTTAACTAATGTCCAAGTTGCATATTAATATTCCGTTCATGGATGCTATCTTAGGAATGCCGGCATATGGCAAGTTCTTGAAGGAGATACTCTCCAACAAAAGGAAGTTGGAGGAGTATGGGGAGATAAGAATGACGAAGAGATCCTCGGAATTGATCCAAACAATGAAGGAGGAGATGCCTCCTAAGCTAAGAGATTCGGGTTCTTTTTGTGTTCCAATTGGAGTGGGAGACATGAAGTATGAAGCCCTTTGTGATCTTGGGGCAAGTGTAAGCATCATACCGCTTGCACTTTGCAACAAGGTTGGATTGGGAGAGCCTAAACCGGTCAAGATGACTCTCTACATGGCGGACCGTTCTATCACTCATCCGGTTGGGATCTTAGAAGACATCCCGGTGCAACTAGGAGGATTCTATGTGCCAATTGATTTTGTTGTCTTGGATATTCCGGAGGACTATCCGGTTCCCATCATCTTAGGAAGACCTTTCCTAGCCACCTCCGGATGCCTAGTGGATTGCAAGAATGGAACTCTCTCCTTCAACATTGGAGAAAAGAACATCAAGTTCAAGTTGTCCACAATGATGAAAGGGCCGACCCTTGATGAGGATGTCTTCAACATAGTCGAGCAAGAGGAATCTAGAGAAGTTGTGAGCTCGATCTTGATCAAGGATCCCTTGGAGAAGGTTGTTACCTTAAATATGATGGAGGAAGGTGTTGATGAGGCTTGCAATGAAGAAATCAAGGCTTTAGAAGCATTAGAAAAGGAGGCAAGAGTTAGATTTGAAGACCACAAAGAAGTGTTGAACACCTGTAGGTTCCACGGTCGAGATTTGTGTTCCACGGCCGTAGAACTCTCTAGACAACTCCGAGAAGCAGGCTTGGCGACTTCCACGGCCGTGGACTTGAAGCAAACCGTGGAGTTGGCCGTGGTTTCCCCTGAATCAGCGCTTGATGATGATCAAGCTTCTAGGAGCCATGGAGAGCCTTCATTTGCTTTGGATTCATCTCATCCAACCTTATTTGGATCGTCTACACTCGATAAAGGTCCTCCTAAACTTGAACTCAAACCCCTCCCCTCTCATTTGAAGTATGCTTTCCTTGGTGATAATTCTACATATCCGGTGATTGTGAATGCATGCTTGAGTGATGATGAACTTGCTAAGTTGTTGCATGAACTAAGATTGCATAGGAAAGCCATTGGATATACTATTGATGATTTAGTTGGCATAAAACCTTCTTTGTGCATGCATAAGATATCGATGGAAGATAATCATAAACCCTCTATTGAACATCAAAGAAGATTGAATCCTATAATGAAAGAGGTAGTCAAAAAGGAGATCATTAAGTTGCTAGATGCGGGAATTATCTACCCTATCTCGGATAGTAAGTGGGTTAGTCCCGTTCATGTAGTACCTAGGAAGGGTGGGATGACCGTAGTGACTAATGAGAACAATGAGTTAATCCCCACTAGGACGGTTACGGGTTGGAGAATGTGCATTGACTATAGGAAGCTTAACATGGCCTCTAGGAAAGATCACTTCCCTCTTCCCTTTATTGACCAAATGCTAGAGAGGTTAGCTCAACATTCTCATTTTTGCTATCTAGATTGCTATAGTGGATTCTTCCAAATCCCTATCCACCCCGATGACCAAGAGAAAACAACGTTTACATGTCCATGGGGTACTTTTGCACATAGAAGAATGCCATTTGGGTTGTGTAATGCACCCGCCACCTTCCAAAGGTGTATGATGGCTATCTTTTCAGAATACATTGAAAATATCATGGAAGTGTTCATGGATGATTTCTCTGTTTATGGTTCTTCCTTTGATAATTGCTTGGCTAACATGTCATTAGTATTGCAAAGATGTGAGGAGACAAATCTTGTCTTGAATTGGGAAAAATGCCACTTCATGGTAAGTGAAGGCATTGTGTTAGGACACTTGGTGTCTAACCGTGGCATTGAGGTTGATAGGGCCAAAATTGAAACGATAGAGAAGTTGCCACCACCTACCTCGGTGAAGGAGTTTCTTAGGGCATGCCGGTTTTTACCGGAGGTTCATTAAAGACTTCTCTAAAATCTCTAAGCCTCTTACTAACCTACTAATGAAGGATGTTGATTTTGTCTTTTCCAAAGATTGCCTTGAGGCTTTTTGTAGGTTGAAGAACGCCTTGATCTCCGCACCTATCATGCAACCTCCGGATTGGAGCCTACCATTTGAGATCATGTGTGATGCGAGTGATGTAGCCGTTGGGGCTGTTTTCGGGCAAAGGAAAGATGGGCGCACTCATGCCATTTATTATGCTAGCAAGACGCTAGATGATGCCCAACTCAATTATGCTACCACCGAGAAGGAGTTGCTAGCGGTTGTGTATGCATTTGAGAAGTTCCGCTCATACCTTGTTGGAGCGAAGGTCATAGTGTATACAGATCATGCTGCGATCCGTTATCTACTTACCAAGAAGGATGCAAAGCCTAGGTTGATTCGGTGGATCCTTCTTCTTCAAGAGTTTGAATTGGAAATCCGGGACAAGAAGGGGCCCGAGAACTCAGTGGCGGATCACCTTAGTAGACTCCCACCATTGGAGCTTGAAAGAGATGACATCTCGATTGATGACTCATTCCGGGATGAGCAATTGCAAATGGTGGAGGAATGCTTGTTCCAAATGTCTAGAGGAAGCGAGTCATGGTTTACCGACATTGTGAACTACTTAGTGTGTGAGGAAGTGCCTCCCGGATTGACATATGCCCAAAGGAAGAGGTTCTTCAAGGATGTGAGGCACTACTATTGGAGTGAACCACTTTTGTTCAAGAGAGGGCCGGATGGGATGTTTAGAAGATGCATACCGGAGGATGAGGTGGAGAGTGTGATCTGCCATTGTCATTCCTTGCCATGTGGAGGGCATGCTAGCTCACACAAGACATGTGCTAAAGTGTTGCAATCGGGCTTCTTTTGGCCAAGTTTGTTCAAGGATGTGCAAAGCTTTGTCGTAGCTTGTGATGCTTGCCAAAGGACGGGAAACATCTCAAGGAGGAATGAGATGCCTTTGAACAACATACACGAAGTGGAAATATTTGATGTGTGGGGTGTGGACTTCATGGGACCATTCCCTTCTTCATGTGGCAACCTCTACATCCTATTGACGGTTGACTATGTTTCGAGATGGGTGGAGGCAATCGCCTCTCCTACAAATGACGCCAAAGTTGTGGTGCAGTTCTTCAACCGAGTGATCTTCCCTAGGTTTGGAACACCAAGGGTGATCATAAGTGATGGAGGGAAGCACTTCACCAATAGGAACTTTGGGGCACTTTTGGCTAAGTATGGGGTGAATCATAAGGTGGCAACACCCTACCATCCCCAAACTAGTGGCCCAGTGGAGATCTCCAACTGGGAGATAAAGAGAATTCTTGAGAAGACGGTCTCTAGGACAAGAAAGGATTGGGCTATGAAGCTCGATGATGCCTTGTGGGCATATAGGACCGCCTTCAAGACACCAATTGGCACCACTCCTTACAAGTTGGTCTATGGCAAGTCTTTCCACCTTCCGGTGGAGATAGAGCATAGAGCTTATTGGGCCATTAAGTGGCTAAATTTTGACCTCAAGGAGGCGGGAGAGAAGAGGTTGCTTGATATGAATGCCCTTGAGGAGATCTGGTTGGATGCTTATGAGAATGCCCGGATCTACAAGGAAAGAACCAAACGGTGGCATGACAAGCGCCTCATCCCGAAGGAGTTAAGTGAAGGCGACCTTGTCCTTCTCTTCAACTCGAGGCTGCGGCTTTTCCCCGGAAAGCTCAAATCGAGATGGACCGGGCCATATGTGGTGAAGAAGATCTTTCCCCATGGAGCTATTGAGATAGGAGGGGAACATTGTGGGAACTTTAAGGTGAATGGGCACCGGTTGAAGAAGTATATTCCGGGAGCTCCGGTGGACATGATTGCCCCACTTCACCTTGAGTAAACGCCCCCGAGTTTGGTCAAGCTAATGACCTTAAAGAAGCGCTTGGCGGGAGGCAACCCATTGGTAACGTTTCTCCCTTTTTGTTTTTGTTTTGTGATTTTTCTGTTTTTGTGTGTGTTTTGTGTGCTTTGTGTGTGTTAGACTCTTAGTAGCATTGGAAGCTTTGCTTGGCAAGTGAATGATGATGATGAACCCCTCATCAATTATGGGTGGAGCGGACGCGGAACTTGGACGGCTAGCGGTGCCTAGCGCGGGTCCCGACGCCTTGATGAATACTTAGAGCTCTCTACCATGGTTGATAGGATCATCCAACATCAATTCCACTTGAGAATCCCAAATACCATAGCAAACCATTTTTACATTGTGAGAACCTTCTTTCACTCTTCTTTACTTCATTTACACATTGGGGACAATGTGTTTCTAAGTATGGGGTGGGGTTTGCATGATCCTTTGCATGATGAGCATCTAAGGTAGTTTAATATTTGCACATGTCTTGCATTGTATATATTCATTTCGAAAATCCCATAAAAAATTAAAAATTTAAAAATTTTTGTGCTTTCTAGGCTTGGATATGACCCTAATGATGAATCTTGTCTTGTGGATTGGCTATGGATGGCCTTATGTGTTAAATTGATGAATGCATATGTGGACTTGAAGTACTTCTCTTGAATCCCACGAATAATTTGTGATCATGATGTTTGCCTAGAATGGATTGAGCATTGAAGGTCAAAATTACATGCTAGTTCTTGCACACCATCTAGGAATGAATGAGGCAATTCATCTTCCTCTAATTCTCATCTTGATCATGATTGTTTGAGCACCTCAATTGATATGAATTTGACCTCTTTTGACCCATCCGGGAATAGGAGCATGATAGTGTATTGATGTGTGTGAAAAGCAAGTGCGGGGTGAAGATGTTGATGAAAGAATGTCATGAATAAAATGCTGAATTTGTTGTGAAAGTGTAGACAAAAACATAGGTTTGGGGACGTTGGCTTAAATGACAAGTAACTCGGTACACTTCACATAATCGGGTGTTGGTGTCTTGCCAAAGTCAAATAAACTAATAGTCCTAACGAGCTTTGGTATGTGTGCCCGGTGTGGATGCACCTCGAAAAATAGAAAAAGCCCGAGGATGGCTAATCACCAAGGTTTCGGCTTTTGTACACCAATGCCATTGTCTCAAAAATAAGTGAAGAAAAAGAAAAGGAAGAAAAGATAGAGAAAATATACACTTGAGGGAAGTTGATCGAGGACAAGATTGTGGAGTTAGTTCCATTCCCGGATTAGCATCACATAGCCTAGAAAAATCCCGCCTAATCACAACGTTTCTTGGCCTTTTATTTCACAAGACCTTATGACCTATTTGCATGTTTGTAAGACTTAGTAATCTAGATTGGATATGCTCTTGATCATCTTGACTTCATCATCTTTACATTTCATGCATGCTTTTGAGTTAAGTACAATTGTCTTTCCATGCCTTCATTTATTTGATATATAATTGCTCGTCCGTTGCCATAAAACATGACTATGAAGGTGATCCAATAGTAGAAGCACAAACCCAAAAAGATTTTGCCATTTTTCTGCATACATAAATCATGTTATCTCATAGTCTATAGTTGAGAATTTGCTCGGGGACGAGCAAACCTTAAGTATGGGGTATTTTTGATAACACGATTTATGACTTAGGTTTAGGTAATCATTTAGATAGATTTGTCACTCAATCATGCATGGTTTAGCACTAGTTCACAACGTTTGCACTCGAATCACGTATTTTGTCGAGATAGACGTCTACACGGACTTGTGCATTGCTTTGTAGGTATTTTGGGAGATTTAGGAGCTAAATCGATACGTTTGAGGATCGTTCATCAAGATGACACACCCTCGGACTCATTAGGATGCAAGCTATAAGCTAATAAGGACTCATGGAACCTTGCCAACACAAGCCATGCACCAAATCATGGCTTAACGAGCCTAGGAGGACTTCTGGAGCAAATCACAGTCTGGGACCAGACCACGGCCGTGATTCTACCCGTGGATTTTGCCAGGTTTTCGTGACAGCTATGCCACGATCTCTTGGCCAGCTCTTACAAAGTTGTAGTATAAAAGTGGTCCTGCATTGGCTGAGGGAATAATCTTGGAGCAGCTCTCCATTATCCACTATCATCCAATCAAAAATACTCTCTCAACAAGAAGATTCTCTCAAGGAGGGAAAACACCATTGGAGGGCTTGAAGAGCTCCATTGAAGAGGAAGGAGAAGAGCACACCATTTATAAGCTTTAATAGCTTTTGTAGTGAAGAATTTCGGGAATCGATTTCTAGAGTTGTATGAACCATTTGAACCTTCTCTTGGAAGGGTTGTGAGTGATTCTAATACTATTTTCAGCTTGGTTTTGTTTGCTTCACTTGCTCATCTCTTTCTCTTCATTATCTTGCAAATGGAAGTTATGATTTTATGCTTGATGATTTCGATTGTTATGATGCATGTTGTAGGCTAAATAGATGTGATTCTAGGGTAAGGAAAGGATGTTTATGGCTAGGACTATGATAGGATGGACTTAGATTAGCCCTTGGATAACTCACTTGCTTGGACGTAGCCTCTGTTGAAATCCACGGATTGTTCTTGACAAACCACGGCCGTGGACTTGATAGAACAAACCGTGATTCTCCCTGGTTCGATGGATCTAGCTTTAGATTGTTAGAATGTTGAAATCCTAAGTGTTTGTTAAGTTAAATCTGCCCTAGGGTAACCTAGTGATAACAACTAAGTGGTAGGAGAGACTTACTCGGTAATCCTTACTCTTAGATTCCAAAGATCACAAACCCTAGGTTGTGGTGAGCCTTATAAGCCGTCATTGGAGTAAGTGTGCTAGGATGGTTGTTTAGGACTAACCCTTTCGAGACTTACCCGGTAAGGATAGGTTAGATCCCTAGGTAACAATCCGGTTTGTATAGAATTCCGTCCATTAGGTTCTTAGAGACCTACCCGGTGATAAGATCTTAGGAACGGATTAGTGGACCATGAGACCTACCCGGTGATTGATCCCAATCTAGAAACACTCATTCCCAACACATCATAGTTTATCCTAGGAACGATTAGATAGCTTGAGTCCTATGCCATAACCGGAATTTCCAAACCCTAGAATCTCTTCTCTCTTTTAATTCATATCTCGTGTTTAGCTTGTTCGTTTGTGTTGATTCGTTAGCTTAGTTGATTGTTTACTTTGCATGAATTGTGATCCTTGATTGATCACCAAAAAACCAACCAAAAACAATTGAGATTTTCATTTCTTTATTTCTTTCTTTCTTAACTAGATCTTCACTAAACTTAATCATAAATTGAATCAATCTCACCTTAGTCTTTGCGTTCGACCTCGGAATACTATCCCTACTACAAACGTCCCGTACACTGCGGGTTCGCTAGGAGTTAGGATAAATATAACGAGAATATAAATTTAAAGCTTATTGCGTGCACATCACACGATCTTAGTGTAACATTCACCACACACACATGTTTGACAGCGAACAAGTTTTTGGCGCCGTTGTCGGGTACTTGGTCAAGACAAGTTCGGTTTCGGTTGTCTTTCGGGGCTGCTGCCTTTGTTGATATTGATTACTTTACTTGAGTGATTTTGTAGGATCTTTCCTTAGGTTTATGCGAAGAACTCGTGCTGGAAAGGAAATCGTTCTTTACGATCCCGAACCAAAAAAGACATACAAAAGAAGATTGAAAGAAGCTAAGATGGTAGATCGAGATAATCAAGATCTTGAAGCTGAATTGAAGGAGGCATTGGAACAGCTTCGCCTCAGTAAAGAAGAATTGCAGTGAGAGAGAGACGAGACTCGTGCAAGAACTGAAGGGATTGAAGCTGATATGGCCGCTCTACGAGCTCAGTTCTTACCTCGACCGATCCTAGTTGCTCGACCGAGGTAGGAGTCAGCCCTAGTTGCACCGGCCGAGATACACCCACCCCCTTGGATGCCGGCCATGGTAGACCGAGGTGATCTTTTTGCTGGAATTCCACAAACCCTAGGTCAGAGGATGGACCCGAATCAGCAAGTGCGGCGTCCAGGAGTCAATCTAGGAGATCCAGCTGAGCATGATTATGAACTTCGACCTCAAGTATTAACCATGATTCGACAATGTTAATTTGGAGGTTGGAGAAAGAATCTCCACATCAACATTTACAAAATTATGAGATTTTGATGGAGACTTTGAGACCATCAAGAGTGGAGAACAACAATTACAAGTTGAGGCCTTTCTACTTTTCATTGAAAGACAAGGCACTTGCTTGGTATCAATCTCTTCCGGCTGGAAAAATCAACACTTGAGAAGAGATGACTACATAATTTCTTACTAAGTTCTTTCCCCCATCAAAGATCGCTGAATTGAGGGGTAAGATCAATGCTTTTATCAAGAAAGACAAAGAATGTTTTTCCAAGTCATGGGAAAGGTTCAAGGACCTTTTGTTGGATTGCCCTCATCATGGGATTCCAAAGATCGAGTTGCTGGAGATACTTCAAGGGTTTGGATGGAGACACTCAATTCAAACTCCAACTACTTTTCGCCGGCACTTTCATAGATATGCCGATAGATGAAGCTTGGGAATTCATAGAAAAGCAAGCTTTACACATGGAGAAATATTCCCATCAAAGGGTTGAAGATGGAGCAAGGAGAGTTAGCTTTCATGATACAACATCGAATGCTGCTCAATTCACCTCGCTCAATAATGAAGTCAAGGCATTGAAGGAGTTTTTAGTAGCTCAAAACAAGAAGGAGCAAGATGCTGGGTTTGTAGGAAGAGGAAATTATCAAGGGCTGCGGAACAACAACAATTACAACAACAACAGGAATTCCAACAACGATTGGAGATCAAATCAACAAAATCCCGGTAACCCTTATTCTCATGCTGAAAATGCTCTTAACGCTCCTTCTTCTTCTTCTTCTTCTACTACTACTACTCCATTGAGAAGCCATGAGCCTTCATCAAGCTCGTCCCATCCACCCAAGAAACCGGACGTTGTACTGGAAGCTATATTGATCAAGCTCAACGCTATGGAGACATCTATGAATTCATTTTTGAAGGCACAAAAAGCCTTAGAACAACAATTTTTCAACAATGCGAATGAAGCGCTAAGAGATCCTGGAAAGCTTCAAGGAAGGACATAGAACAACCCAAAAGGGCAAGTCATGGCTATCACAACATGTAGTGGATTGAAGACTGCAGGTCCAGTACCTCGGTCGGACCACAATTAGACAAGGAACAACTCGGTCGAGGTGCCAATTGAGATGGAGCCCCAGAAAGCGAATGAAAAAGCTGAAGTTTATGTTCCACCTCCTACTTATAAACCACCACTCCCGTTCCCTCAGTCAAGGGCGCGGGCACATCTAGACAAGCACTTTGGTAAGTTTCTTGACCTTATGAATAAGCTACATATTAACATCCCTTTCATTGATGCTATCCTAGGGATGCCCGCCGATGGGAAGTTTCTGAAAGAGATCTTGTCAAGGAAGAGAAAGCTGGAAGACTTTGGTGAAGTAAGGATGACCTCTAGATCTTCGGAGCTCATTCAAATCATGAAAGAGAAGATGTCACCTAAGTTGAGAGATACCGGTTCATTTTGCATTCCCATCCAAGTTGGGGATGTGACTTATGATACACTTTGTGATCTAGGAGCTAGTGTCAGCATCATTCCTCTAGAATTATGTGATAAGGTCAGCCTTGGAGAGCCCAAGCCCGTGAAGATGACGTTATACATGGCGGATCGCTCCATTACCCGTCCCGTTGGTATCTTGGAGGATGTTCCCATCAAGTTAGATAACTTCTACATACCTATAGACTTTGTTGTGCTGGACATTCCAGCAGATTATCCCATCCCTATCATTCTCGGGAGACCATCTCTAGAAACATCGGGTTGCAACGTTGATTGTACGAATGCCAAGTTGAAGTTCAACATTGGTGGCGATCATGTGGAGTTTGCACTATTGGCTGCAATGAAGGGAGATCCTTTGGAAGATGACATCTTCAATATCTATGATGAAGAAGATTCTCGAGAATTGGTGAGCTCTATCCTTATTAAAGATCCTCTTGAGAAAGTTTTGAGTTTTAGTATGATGGAGGAAGGTATAGATGTTTTGTGTGATGCAGATGTGCGAAGCTTGGAAACACTGGAAGCAGATCCAGGAGCAAGATTTGATAACTTGATCCAGGAGAAGAAAATCACATTAGGTTTCGGTCCCAGTTCCAGTACCTCGATCGAGATAGTTTCCGGAGCAAGCGAGGTGATCTTATCTGAAGAACACCTCGGTCACCCATCTCGGACCACGACCGAGACAACAGGCGAGATGAAGTCAACTGAGGAGGACAAACTGTCCGTTGATGATTCATTCTCTGATGATCACTCACAGTTGGTGGAGCATTGGCTTCGCCAAGTTTCAGATGGTAAAGAGCCTTGGTACGTTGATATTGTCAACTATCTTGTTTGTCAAGAAGTACCTCCCAGATTGACATACGCTGAAAGGAAGATGTTCTTCAAAGATGTTCGTCACTACTATTGGAATGAACCTCTACTCTTCAAGAGAGGTCCGGATGGGATGCTTCGACGATGCATTCCATAAGATGAAGCTGCTAGTGTCATACGGCATTGTCACTCACTTCCATTTCGAGGACATGCTAGCGCTCACAAAACGTGCATTAAGGTATTATATTCTAGTTTCTTTTGGCCTACATTATTTAAGGATGTAAAAGCGTTTGTTGTCTCTTGTGATGCATGCCAAAGAACAGGGAACTTGTCTAGAAGGAACGAGATGCCACTCAACAATATTCAGGAAGTTGAGATCTTTGAAGTATGGGGTGAGGACACCTTACACCTTGTTTGAGGATAGCGTACTGTCCGGCTAGCGACCTTAAACCAAGCGCTTCTTGGAAGGCAACCCAAGGTATTGTTTTCTTTTCCCCTTTTTTCTAGCTTAGTTTAGATAGTTTACTTCGTGTTTTTGTGTCCTCCTAGACAGGAATCAGGTACTCTCTAAGAAAGAATTACAACTCAGGAGTTACATGGAAGGATTGATGTTAAAGAAGTTAAAAAATGAGCTTGACTGAGATACATCTCGGATGATGTCAGAACGACTCGACCGAGATGTTCTTTGCCAACCGAGATGGTCTTATCTGGGAGCTTTTTCTTATTTCTTTATGCAGTTCAACTATGTCTGGTGAGTACTTATTTCTTATGACTTATATTTGAACCATTGGGACAATGTGTCCCAAGTATGGGGTATTTGTATGACTTGTATGACTCTCTTGATCTTGGATTATGATCTTATTTGGCTCTATGTACTTATCTGTCATTACATGTATACATACAGGTTTCTGTTTGAGAAAAACGTCAAAAACCAGTTTGGAAAAAAAAAATTTTAGCTCAACCGAGACGTTCTTGACCAAACGAGGTCGTGAAAACCGAGGCACATCTCGGTTGAACACCTCGGACACCGTCAAAACACCTCGACCGAGATGGGTTTTTAACTGAAAGATTTTCGAAACATTTTGTGCTTTTGTTCTGGATATGACCTCGATGAAGATATTTGTCTGCAGATTGGTTTTGAAATCTTTATATGCTCGAAAGGTTTTATGATATGTTTAAGTTGCTAAATACTTTGTTTGAAATTCTAGCATGTTTAATACTTTGTTTTTATCAAAGTTATGTTGGATTTGAAGGTTGACACCACATTATGAGTTCTCTCACATTCTTCTTGGGATGATTTAGGCACCTCATTCTCTTCTTCTTCTTCTTGATCATGCTTTAGCCCCTCATATACATATTTGCCTCCCTTTACCTATCCGGGAATTTGGATGCAGCTGATGAAAAGCGTGTGAAGTGAAGTTGAGATCTTGGTTGAAAGTGATGTTAGAAAAAATTAGGTTTGGGGACGTTGATCTTGATTATGAGTAACTCGGCACCATTCACATAGCCGGGTGTTTGTGTCTTGCCAAATTCGGATTGATCGATAGTCCTAACGGGTCATGGTATGTGCATCAAGGGTTTGAGGCATCTCGAGAAATTGATGACTGTTGATCTCCTAGGCTTCGGTTATTGTGCAACTCTGCCCATGCTCCCAAAAAGTAAAGTAAAGTGAAAATAAGCAAAGCTTATTGGTGGAAGATGTTGTGATTCAAAGAAAGTGAAGAAAAGATCCCATTCCCGGATTCTAGCACCACATTACCCTATACACATCCAACCCTGACACGTTTCTTGACCTCTTTTGGGAGCCCTTCAGACCTCGAGTATGTTGATTGACTTGGTGGTTTAAACTGGATTATACATGATTGATTTCGATAAATATGATTTATTATACATTCTATGATTTTAAGCAAAGATGAACAACTTTCTTATATTTATAAAATATTTTGATCATGTCTTGATTAGTTGTGCTAAGTGTTCGCTCCAAATGGTGTGTGCAAGCTTTAAATTTATACCCTAAGAAATATGCTTAAAACAAGGATGTGAACCCGCAGCGTACGGATCAATTATAGTAAAAAGCAAGAATTCCGGGGTGTCGATCTCAGGGACTTAGGTGAAAGTAAGCAAGTATGGGTTGCCAATGCAACTAATAACCACAAAAGCGATTAAAGCAATCAAAGATGATAATAAGGTCAAATAAGGGGAAAATGCAAATTTTAGGGATTAAAGCATCTAGTTGTGGTTCCGACTCAAGTTCTCAAGATAAAGCGGACAAAGCTGAGGTTTTGCAAAAGGAAGGTGTTTCTAAAGTGGAATAGATTACCGGGTAAGTCTCACTACTCACTACCCCAAACCAAAGTTCCTATTACCGGGTAAGTCTCAAGGTACTAAGAAAAAGAACTATAATCTCAAACCAACACACCACCTAAGGGAATATAATTAACCTTTACTGGGTAAGTCTCAGGCTAACTCACAAAGATGGAATGAAGGCACACTCAAACCCCAATAAAGGATAAACCTTTATTACCTACACTTATGATCTTGGGTAAACAAACTAAGGAATCACCGGGTAAGTCTCATACTAGGCTTGCATTGAACCAGGAAAGGTGTAATAAGAATAGTATTTGGCAAAACTATAACACTTAACTGTCAGTTTCGGATCAGAAAAGGTCACCTCGGTCAGTCAAGTTCCACCCTGGCCGAGATGTTCATCGACTGAGCGAGGTACTCTAGGATTAAGGTTAAAGACTCGAGCTTTTAGGGCCCTACTGGGATTAAGATCATTCTATCATTGTCTTTCCCACAACTTTCATCCAATCACCCTAGAATCGCACAAGGAATTTAGCCACTCATCATCATGAAAACAATAATCAAATATATGGGAAAGGAATGAATATTTGAACACAAAAACCTTAAGAACAAGGCTTCAATAACTGAATCAAATAATTCACAAATCAGCGTTCCTTGAATCACAACTCAAATAAGACAATAAACCGAAGGGAATCTAAGAAAATCTTACAAACTCCCTCAAAAGCTATCTCAAAACTATGAATCTTCCTTCCTTCAATCTTCAAAGCTTCCTTCAAACTTCCAGAAAATCTCCTAACTGTTGCGTTGATCTAGAAAATCCGATGATCCAAAGATCTCGAGTGATGAAAGATGCTGAATTGTGGAAAATCCAACCCTTTATATAGGAGAATTATCTTCCAAAGATAATAATATCTTAAAAAGATAATTTCCTATAAAAATATATCCATATCTCTAAAATAGATCTCCCAAATATAAGATCTTCCTTCTAAAAATCCAGTCCAAAAATATAAGATATCTTCTTTCCAAAAATAAAAGATTTCGGCCAAAAGATATGATCTCGCCGGCGCCAGGGTGTTCGCCTCGGTCGGGACGCTCCTCAAGATCACCTCGGTCGAGGTGACACTGTAGCTGACCGAGGTGAATCTCAGCTAAAAGTAAAATCTCTCAAATCTGGTCCAAAGTAAATCTTCTTCATTAATTCCTTGCTTCTTCAGTTCTCCTTTAAGCTCCAGAATGTAGCTCCTATGACTCCTTAGCTCCTTAGCTCCATTTTAATTCAAAACGTGCCATTTTTCCTACGATTATAACGAAACTTGGTGTAGACCCCGATTCTCGTAAAGGTAGATGAAACAACAATATAATCACATAATATACATCCATATATGCAGTTTATTGAAGATAAAACGTCTAAACAAGTCCCAAAATATAGACTATAATACATGCTATCAAAATACCCCATACTTGTCCCTTGTTTGTCCCCAAGCAAGTTCCAAATGTTAAGTACAAGATTGAATGGATTATAAGTCAGAAAGATCAATGAAAATTATTTCAAAACATTTTTGGTGGCGTGCTCCACTCATAGATCACTCTAAGAGAATGCTTCATGGCAATACAAATCAAGATATGATTAAAACATTTTATAAATATAGGAAAGTTGTTCATCTTTGCATAAAATCATAGAATGTATAATAAATCATGATTATCGAAATTAATCATGTATAATCCAGTTTAAAACACCAAGTCAATCAACAAGCTCGAGGTCTCAAGGGCTTCTAAAAGAGGTCAAGAAACGTGTGAAGGTGGGATGTATATAGGGAATGTGGTGCTAGAACCCGAGAAAAGGATCTTACTTCACTTCCTTTGAACTTCAACATCTTCCACCAATAAGCTTTGCTTATTTACTTTATTGTTTGGGATGCATGGACAGAGGTGCACAATAACCGAAGCCTAGGAAATCAGCAATCATCAATTTCTCGAGATGCCTCAAACCCTTGATGCACATACCATGACCCGTTAGGAATATCGCTCAATCCGACTTTGGCAAGACAAAACACCCGGTTATGTGAATGGTGCCGAGTTACTCATCATCATGATTGACTTCCCCAAACCTATTTGTTTCTTTCTAAACTTCTAGCCAACATCTCAACTTTTCTTTCACTTGCTTTTCTTCGCTTGCTTCCGAATTCCCGGATAGGTAAAGAAAGGCAAATATGTATATGAGGGGCTAAAGCATAATCAAGAAGAAGAAGAGAAGAGAATAAATTGCCTTAATCATCCCAGGAAGAAAGTGAGAGAACTCATCATGTGGTGTCAACCTTCAAATTCAACATAATTTGGATAAAAACAAAGTATTAAACATGCCAAAATTTTAAACAAAACATTTTGCAACTTAAACATATCATAAAACCTTTCAAGCATATAAAGATTTCAAAACCAATCTGCAAACAAAACCATCAATGAGGTCATGTCCAGAAAAGAACCACAAAATCGTTTCGAAAATTCTTTCAGTTAAACCGCCTCGGTCGAGGTATTCCAAGTCAACCGAGGTAAAGTACATCGTTTGGCCAGAATCATCCCGGTCGAGGTCATAAAATTTTTTATTAACCAGTTTTTAACGTTTTTCTCAATCAAATAACCTGTATGCATGTATGTAATCTCAGATAAGCACATAGAGCATAAAGAAAATCATAAATATCAAGTCGAGTCATACAAGCATACATAGTGTCGAATACTACACATAAATACCCCATACTTTGGACACATTATCCCAATGGGTCAAAATAAGTCTAAAAACAAGAGAACTCACCGGACATGCTGAGCTGCGTAATAAATAAAGAAAAGAAAATCCATGCAAGCTCTAGTCTTGATCCGCTCGTCGTGGTGGTGGTGGATACGGGATGAAGGGATACTGAGATGGGTCAAACGGATAACCCATGGTATACTGGAACTGCATCTCCATCATCCTCTACTGGTAGTGCTGGCTCTCCCACAGCTCCATCATCTCCAAGGACAAGGCGGCGTAAGAGTCGATCATCTGGTCCGTTAGCTCGTCAATCCGTCGGTGAGCTACGAGATCTCTCTGTCTGCGGACTCTACGCCTAAGAGGTCGTGATGGTTCTGCAGCAGCCTTCTCCTCTGTCGCCTCGTTGTCTAAATTGACAACTCGCACACTAGGGCCGGCTGTATCTGTACCTCTCTTCATGGCAGCACCGCCTCATCATACTCCTCCACCTGAGCCTGTGCAACATATCTAGCATCCTCTATGTAGGGCAGCCACGCGGAAGACCAGTACTGTGGATCAAAGACTGTGAACTGATCTGACCATGGAATACCCTGAGGGGAAATCTGCTCCCAAGACATAGCTACGTACGGTGTGTTAAGGCCATGAGGAACCAGTATCCTCCTCGTGATCATTTGCTGAAGTCCAAGCGGCTTTGCAGCCGCCACCAGTGTACATGTAGTCAAGTCAAGACCCATAACTGTAGAGATATGAGTCACCAGTCCTCCACAACAAATATATCCATTCGCCTTGCCCTTGATCCGATGCAGATCCTCAACTAACATGGCCTCAAAGTCAGGCACTCCTCCAGTCACCATGCAAAAAAGACTCAGAAGCTCTCCCTATCTAATCTTCTAGGGCGTTTCAGTACGCGCCAGAAGGGTCTCATTGAATATACGGTGGGCCAGACGGAAAGCCAAATGGAAGATTATGCGCTCCCTGGAATCTCCAGGTCTACATCTGTCAGCATGCTCTACTACATGGGCAATATGCCCCCAAAACTGTCGAGCTACGGCTCGAGAAGGAAAGTCGGGAACTGTAGGAGTCGGGAAGCCGAAAATATCTCTGAACTGATCCATAGGAACCATGTAGTTCCGGTTCAGCAACCGGTACTTGATGTTGTTCCTGTCAGGCATGTGAGTGACATAACTCACAAACTCTAGGGTCGGCTCAAGGTAAGCTGGAACTCTGATCTCCATAAAACGCTCCAGCCCAACCATGGATATCATCTTCTTCAAGTCCTCCAACAGGTGAAGGCACTCGAAGGCCGGAACATCTAAGAAGCGCGGGGCAATGACAGGGCGCGCACATATACGGTCAAAATCAGCCTGGTGATGCTCATGGATCACCGGGATAGAAGGTCTAGAGGAAAGGGAAGGGGAAGAACCACTGGGGGTATCTCTCAGAACAAGCTGAAGATCAGATCTGTGACTCATAATTTCTGACAAGAAAGCACATCGGTCGGTCTGACAGACTCAAGAACACCTCGGCCGAGACACAACTCGACTGGACCGAGGTGAAGCGTTGTTTGATTTCTCCTCTCTGATTTTCAGTTCTTTCACCCAAAAATCACTACCAATTTCTTCCTATGGGGTTTTTATACACTTTTCAGCACAAATCTGTGGCAACCAAAACCACTAATCTCTAAAATCAGTAAAGGGAAGGAAAGTTAGGGTTTCCGACAATTTACCCCAATTTACGAAGATTCGAGGCGTTTTTCTTTCAGTTTCTTGCTTGTAATCTGATCCTCTCGCTTTTCCTTGCTAGATCGGAGAAAAAATCGTGGAAAACGATCGAAAAACAAAGAAACGAGGTTAAGGGAGCGCCGCGGTCGAGAAGGAGGTTGGGAGGGAAGAGGGAGAAATCCTTTCTCCTTTTATACCCCTCTCCGATTCTACTGTCACCTCGGTCGAGGTGGTCCCGACCGGACCGACGTGGCTGACTGGATTATCAGACCTAGTCGCCTCGGTTGCTCAAGAATCATCTCGGTCGAGGTGTTGTGACAGCAACCGAGATGTGTCTTAGTCAAACTCCGTCTTCTTGATTTCTCGAACTTCTGTCCTTCTAGTGTTGCTCCTGAGTTGTAATCCTTCCTTAGAAAGTACCTGGTTTCTGTCTAGGACGCCAAAAACAAAACAAAGCAAAGCAAAAGCAAACTATCTAAAACTAAACTAGAAAAAGGGAAAAGAAAGAAATACCTTGGGTTGCCTCCTAAGAAGCGCTTGATTTAAGGTCGCTAGCTGGACCGTACGGCATCCCTAAACAAGATATAGTGGTGCAATCTCCTCAACCTGGACTTCCGGTTGGTATTTCTTAAGCCTATGACCATTGACCTTGAAGCTTCCGCTTGTTTCTCCCCAAATCTCAACTGCACTATAAGGGAAAACATGTTTCACAACGTAAGGTCTTGTCCATCTAGATTTCAACTAACTTGGGAAGAGGCGAAGGCGGGAGTTGAAGACTAGAACTAAATTTCCTTCTTTGAACTCCTTAGGAATGATATGCTTGTCATGCCATCTCTTTGTCCTTTCCTTGTAGATCTTGGAATTTTCATAAGCATTCAAGCGCAACTCTTCCAGCTCGTTTATGTCCAATAGCCTTTTTTCTCCGGCTTCCTTGATATCAAAATTCAACCACTTGATTGCCCAATACGCCTTGTGCTCTAACTCAACGGGTGGATGGCAAGACTTCTCATATACCAAATTGTAAGGGGTGGTACCAATGGGAGTCTTGAATGCGGTCCTGTAAGCCCAAAGAGCGTCGTCCAATTTCATGGACCAATCCTTCCTCGTCCTAGAGACGGTCTTCTCCAAAGTTGCCTTGATATCTCTATTCGAGATCTCGACTTGTCCACTAGTTTGAGGGTGATAAAGGGTTGCTACCTTATGGGTTACCACATACTTTGATAGAAGTGCCTTAAACTTCCGGTTGATGAAATGTGTCCCTCCATCGCTGATGATGATACGTGGTGTCCCAAAACGTGGAAAGATAGTCCGATTGAAGAACTTCACAACCACCATGACGTCATTAGTGGGGGAGGCAATGGCTTCTACCCATCTAGAGACGTAATCGACAACTAGGAGAATGTAGAGGTTCCCTGCGGATGATGGGAAAGGTCCCATGAAATCAACTCCCCATACATCAAAATCTCAACCTCCTGGATATTGTTGAGTGGCATCTCGTTCCTTCTAGATAAGTTCCCTGTTCTTTGGCATGCATCACAAGGAACAACAAACGTTTGCACATCCTTAAATAATGTAGGCCAAAAGAAACCGGAACGTAATACCTTAGTGCATATTTTGTGAGCGCTAGCATGTCCTCCACAAGGAAGTGAGTGGCAATGCCGTATAACACTAGTAACTTCATCTTCCGGAATGCATCGTCGAAGCATCCCATCCGGACCTCTCTTAAACAGTAGAGGTTCATCCCAGTAGTAGTGGCGTACATCCTTGAAGAATTTCTTCCTTTGAGCGTACGTCAATCCGGGCGGTATTTCCTGGCAAACAAGATAATTAACAATGTCAGCATACCAATGTTCTTTATTATCAGAAGCTTGGTGGAGCCAGTGCTCCAACAACTGTAAATGAGTCTCAGAAAAGGGTGTAAGAAGTTTGTTGTTCTCAATTGACGACATCTCGCTTGCGACCTCGGTCGGTGTCCGAGGTGGGTGACCGAGATGTTCTTTAGATAAGAACACCTCGCTTGGTCCAGAAAGTGCCTCGGTCGAGGTACTAGAACTGGAACCGAAATTCGAATTTCACTTCTCTTGGATCAGTTTCTCAATCTTAGCTCCTAGATCTTCTTCCAGTGCCTTTAAGCTCCGTATATCTACATCAGAAGAAGCATATATACCTTCCTCCATTAAGCTAAAACTAATAACTCTTTCAAGAGGGTCATTAATAAGGATAGAGCTCACTAATTCTCTTGATTCTTCTTCATCATAGATGTTGAAGATTTCATCCTTCAGCGGCTCTCCTTTCATTGCGGCAAGCAATGCAAACTCCACTTGATCTCCGCCAATGTTGAATTTCAACTTGGCGTTCTTACAATGCACATTGCAACCCGAAGTTGCTAGAAATGGTCTCCCGAAAATGATAGGAGCGGGATAATCTGCGGGTATATCAAGTACAACAAAGTCTATAGGTAAAATGCCCACGGGATGGGTAATGGAGAGATCCGCCATGTATAACCTTATCTTCACCGACTTGGGCTCTCCAAGTCCGATCTTCACATATAGCTCCAGCGGGATGATGCTCACACTGGCTCCTAGAACACACAATTTCTCACAAGTTACATCCCCAACTTGAATGGGAATGCAAAATAAGCCGGGATCTCTTAACTTGGGTGGCATCTTCTCCTTCATGATTTGAATGAGCTCCGAGGATTTAGATGTCATCCTTACTTCTCCAAAATCTTCCAGTTTCCTCTTCCTTGATAGAATTTCTTTCAAGAATTTCCCATAGGCGGGCATCCCTAGAATAGCATCAAGGAAAGAGATGTTAATGTGTAGTTTATTCATCAAGTCAAGGAACTTACCAAAGTGCTTGTCTAGATGTGCTCTGGCCCTTGACTGAGGGAATGCAAGTGGTGGTTTATATGCAGGAGGTGGGACATAAACTTCAGATTTGTCCGTCGCTTTCTGGGACTTCACCTCGGGTGGTACCTCGACCGAAGTGTTCCTCGTCTGTACCTGGACTGAGGTGTTCTTCGTCTGCACTGGCATCGACCGAGGTACTAGATCTGCAATTTCCAGTCCACTTCTCATCGTTATTGCCATGATTTGTCCTTTAGGGTTGCTCTCTGTCCTTGATGGGAGCTTCCTTGGATCTCTTGGCGCTTCATTCGCCTTAAAAAAGAATTGTTGCTCTAAGGCTTTTTGTGCCTTTGAAAATGAAGTCATGGACGTCTCCATAGCGTTGAGCTTGATCAAGATTGCCTCCAGCACTGCATCTTTCTTCTCTGGTTGGGATGAACTTGATCCAGGCTCCTGGCTCTTTAATGGAGTAGAAGAAGAGGGGTTAAAGGAATTATAAGAATTGGAATTAGAATAAGGGTTACCCGAATTTTGTTGATTAGATCTCTAATTGTTGTTGTTGGAGCCTCTATTGTTATTATAATTGTTGTTCCTGGACCCTTGATTGTTGTTTCTCCCTTGATATCCTCCTTCTTCCTTGTTTGTGTGAGCAACCAAAAGGTCCTTCAATTGCTTCACATCATTCTTGAGGGAGATGAGTTGATTATCATTTGATGGAGCTTCTAGGAAATTAACTCTCTTAACTCCATTTTCGGCTCCTTGATGGGAATATTTCTCCATGTGCAAAGCCTGTTTCTCAATGAACTCCCAAGCTTCGTCTATCGGCATGTCCATGAATGTGCTGGCGGAAAGTAGTTGAAGATTGAATTGAGTAGCTCCATCTAATCCCTTGAAGTATATCTCCAACAACTCTATCTTTGGAATCCCATGATGTGGGCAATCCAATAGAACATCCTTGAATCTCTTCCATGACTTGGAAAAACTCTCCTTGTCCTTCATGATGAATGCATTAATCTTCCCTCTCATTTCAGCGGTTTTGGAGGGGGAAAGAACTTTGTTAAAAACTCCGTCGTCATCTCTTCCCAAGTGTTGATCTTTCCGGGTGGAAGAGATTGATACCAAGTAAGTGTCATGTCCTTCAAAGAAAAGTAAAAAGGCCTTAGCTTGTAATTGTTGTTTTCCAGCCTTGAAGGTCTCAAGGTCTCCATCAGGATCTCATAGTTTTGCAAATGCTGATGCGGAGACTCCCTCTCTAAACCTCTAAATTGGCATTGGCGGATCATGGATAGAACTTGCGGTCGAAGTTCGTAATCATGCTCCGCTGGATCACCTAGGTTGACTCCTGGACGTCTCACTTGCTGGTTTGGGTCCATCCTCTGTCCTAGGGTTTGTGGAATTCCTGCAAAAAGAACATCTCGGACAGGCATCCGGGGTGGATGTATCTCAGCCACGGCAACTGGGACTGGGTCTTGCCTCGGTCGAGGGTCTGGTCGATGCAGAATCTGGGCTCGTAGATCGGCCATATCTGCTTCAATCTCTGTAGTTCTGGTGCCATTCTGCTCTCTTTCTCGCTGTAATTCTTCCTTATTGAGGCGCAGCTGTTCCAGCGCCTCCTTCAACTCGGCCTCAAGATCGCTATTGTCTTGGTTGGCCATTTTAGCTTCTTTCAAGCGTCATTTGTATGTCTTTTCTGGTTCGGGATCGTAAGGTACGATTTCCTTCCCAGCACGGGTTCTTCGCATAAACCTAAGAAAAAGATCCTGCGAAAGCACTCAAGTAGGGTGGTAAGTAGTAACAAGGGCAATTGCCTTGAAAGACAACCGCAACCGGCTTGGTCTAGACCAAGTCCCCGGCAACGGCGCCAAAAACTTGTTCGCTTCAAACGGTGTGTGCAAGCTTTAAATTTATATCCCAAGAAATATGCTTAAAACAAGGATGCGAACCCGCAGTTTACGGATCAATTATAGTAAAAAGCAAGAATTCCGGGGTGTCGATATTAGGGACTTAGGTGAAAGTAAGCAAGTATAGGTTGTCAATGCAACTAATAACCACAAAAGCGATTAAAGCAATCAAAGATGATGATAAGGTCAAATAAAGGGAAAATGCAAATTCTAGGGATTAAAGCGTCTAGTTGTGGTTCCTACTCAAGATCTCAAGATAAAGCGGACAAAGATGAGGTTTTGCAAAGGGAAGGTGTTTCTAAAGTGGAATAGATTACCGGGTAAGTCTCACTACTCACTATCCCAAACCAAAGTTCTTATTACCGGGTAAGTCTCAAGGTACTAAGGAAAAGAACTATAATCTCAAACCAACACACCACCTAAGGGAATAGAATTAACCTTTACCGGGTAAGTCTCAGGCTAACTCACAAAGATGGAATGAAGGCACACTCACACCCCAATAAAGGATAAACCTTTATTACCTACACTTATGATCTTGGGTAAACAAACTAAGGAATCACCGGGTAAGTCTCATCATAGGCTTGCATTGAAACAGGAAAGGTGTAATAAGAATAGGATTTGGCAAACTATAACACTTAACTCTCAAAAAAGGTCACCTCGGTCAGTCAAGTTCCACCCCGGCCGAGATGTTCATCGACTGAGCGAGGTACTCTAGGGTTAAGGTTAAAGACTCGAGCTTTCAGGGTCCTACTGGGATTAAGATCATTCTATCATTGTCTTTCTCTAAACTTTCAGCCAATCACCCTAGAATAGCACAAGGAATTTAGCCACTCATCATCATGAAAGCAATAATCAAATATATGGGAAATGAATGAATATTTGAACACAAAAACCTTAAGAACAAGGCTTCAATAACTGAATCAAATAATTCACAAATCAGCGTTCCTTGAATCACAACTCAAATAAGACAATAAACCAAAGGGAATCTAAGAAAATCTTACAAACTCCCTCAAAAGCTATCTCAAAACTATGAATCTTCCTTCCTTCAATCTTCAAAGCTTCCTTCAAACTTCCAGAAAATCTCCTAACTGCTGCGTTGATCCAGAAAATCCGATGATCCAAAGATCTCGAGTGATGAAAGATGCTGAATTGTGGAAAATCCAACCCTTTATATAGGAGAATTATCTTCCAAAGATAATAATATCTTAAAAAGATAATTTCCTATAAAATATATTCATATCTCTAAAATAGATCTCCCAAATATAAGATCTTCCTTCCAGAAATCCAGTCCAAAAATATAAGATATCTTCTTTCCAAAAATAAAAGATCTCAGCCAAAAGATATGATCTCGCCGGCGCCAGGGTGTTCGCCTCGGTCGGGACGCTCCTCAAGATCACCTCGGTCGAAGTGACACTATAGCTGACCGAGGTGAATCTCAGCTAAAAGTAAAATCTCTCAAATCTGGTCCAAAGTAAATCTTCTTCATTAATTCCTTGCTTCTTGAGTTCTCCTTTAAGCTCCAGAATGTAGCTCCTATGACTCCTTAGCTCCATTTTAATTCAAAACGTGCCATTTTTCCTACGATTACAACAAAACTTGGTGTAGACCCCGATTCCCATAAAGGTAGATGAAATGACAATACAATCACATAATATACATCCATACATGCAATTTATTGAAGATAAAACGTCTAAACAAGTCCCAAAATAGAGACTATAATACATGTTATCACTAAGCTAGCCTAACATGATAATAAGATGAATCAAGCTGTAAGATGCGGAAAGGAAAGAAGAGAACAAGATATCGGTAACCTACTGGTAAAGTGACACGACCACAGAACCCAGAAGTCGCCCCATGCGGTGCAAATGCTGCCCATGCGGTTTGCAGATGCCACCCCCGCGGTGCACATTGTCCGCCCCCACGGCTGAAGTCCAAAAACGTCGATTCTTCGGTTCTCTGACGTGCAGCAACCCTCCTATTGCCTCCTTTGATGCTATGAATGTCTCTTAGCTTTCACCACAAGATCCCAACCCTTCTCAACGGTCTAAGCAAGACAGAACACAAGAAAGAACAAGAGAGGACTCTCTTGAGTGAATCTATGGCTCTCACCCTTCTAGGGTGCAAGAAGGGAGAGGAAGGGAAAAGAGAAGAAGGAGAAGGAGATGACTTACTATGTAGCACATCTCTGCAGTCCACACCTTTGATTGGTACCTTCAAGAGGAGGAGAAGGCTATGGTAGAGAATGAAGGAGAAGGAGAGGAAAAAGAAGGAGAAGGAAGAAAGAAGTAATGTGAAATGAGAAGTGGGAGGAGATTAAGGCTGCATCAAATAGGGAAAACCAAGGGTCAAGCAACCCAAAGATCACCCACATAATAAGTGGTCGGAGTCCATAAATGTGAAAACGAAAGCTCGGAAGAAAACGGGCTCGAGTCCTGCTCTGAGGGTCGCCGCCCCTGCGGAACGTCCAAGCCGCTATCGCGTACGGCCGCAACCGCGGGTCTCCTAAGCCGCAAGGGCGGTAGCCTCCACTAAAGGATTCTAACGCGGCTCGACAACGGAACCAAAATTCCGGGCATTACATCTATGAACGGTTTGACTCGAAATTTATCGAAAATAAAATTCTGGGTATTACAGTTTGATTATATGCAAATTCAACATGAGACAAGACACCTTCCCAAGCATTCAAATTATCCTTCAGAACAGTCCGCACGATGGTAGTTAAGGTCCTATTAGTAACCTCCATTTTACCATCTATTTGAGAATGACTAAAGGTTAAAAATAACAACCATTTTCCTAGCTTTCCCCAAAGAGTCTTCCAAAATAAAATAAGGACTTCACATCCCTATCACTCACAATATTCCTAGGTACTCCATGTAATCAAATAATTTCACTAAAGAACAAGTTAGCAACACTATAAACATCATCGGTCTTTGACAAGCAATAAAATGCGCCGATTTAGAAAAACAATCTACTACCAAAAAAAATCGAGTCTTCCCCCTTTTTAGTCCTAGGTAACCCTAAAAAAAAGTCCATACTAATGTATAACCATGATGAGGTAGGCGTAGGAAGAGGGGTATACAAACCATGAGGTTTCAATCTAGTCTTAGCTTTCAAGCACACAAGACATTTGTTAATAATGTTCTCAGCATCTTTACGCATATGAAGCCAATAAAAGTGTGAATGCAACATTTTTAATGTCTTATCCCTTCTAAAATTTCTCATTAAACCATCCATATGAGCTTTCTCAACAAGTAAAGGTCTAAGAGAACATCTAGGAATGCAAACTTTATCCTCTCGAAATAAGAATCCCTCCAATATCTAGAAATTATCATGTGAATGTCGAGAGCAACAAAATTCTTAAAAATGTCACCAAAATGAATATCATCGTCATATAGATTCTTAATGTAGTAGAAACCTAAAACCTTAGAATACATAGTACTGATTAAAGAATGTCTCCTACAAAAGGGATTAGCAACAACATTATCATTTCCTTTCTTATACTTAATTATATAGGTAAGAGTATTTATAAACTTCATCCATCTACCAAGTATCATATCCAACTTATCTTGACTCATAAAGTGCTTCAAGGACTCATGATTAGTTCTAAGTATGAATTCATTTGGCCAAAGGTAATCGTGCCATGTCTTCAAAACTCGAAATAAATAATATAATTTCTTATCATATGTTGAATAATTCAAGCATGCTCCTTTCAATTTCTCACTAACAAATTCAAGTGACTTACCTTCTTGCATGAGCACTCCTCCAATGGAAATTCCCGATGCATTACACTCGAGTTCAAAGGGTTTGGTGAAATCTGGAAGTGCTAAAAGAGGTCCGTGTGATAATTGCCACTTCAACTCCTTAAATGCCTTCTCTTGTGAATCTCCCCACTCGAATTGCACTAGCTTCTTCGTCAAAGACGTGAGAGGGGGCTGCAATGGTACTAAAGTCTCATGCAAAACATCTATAGAAAGTAGCCTATCCATGAAAGGATTGAACGTGTCCGATCATCGTGGGTGTAGGTCACTCTTGGATTGCCTTAACTTCTCTTCATCCACTTCTAGATCTCTTGTACTCACTACAAAACAAACAAAAATAACTTGGTTAGTACTAAACTCACACTTAGTAATATTAGCATATAGAGATTCTCTTCTAAGAGTTCCAAGTACTTCCCTTAAGTGCTCTTCATGCTCCTCAAGTGATTTGCTATAGATGAGGATGTCATCAAAGTAGACAACCCCAAACTTTTCAATGAAGTGACATAAGACATGATTCATCAATCTTATGAAGGTGCTAGGATAATTAGTCAAGCCAACAGGCATTACCAACAACTCATAAAGACAAAACTTAGTCTTGATCGATGTCTTCCACTCATATTTTTCCCGTATCCGGAATTGATGATATCCAATATTAAGATCAATCTTTGAGAACAAGGTGGATCCACTAAGCCCATCTAGAATATCGTCCAGACGGGGAGTGGGATGCCGATACTTGATAGTAATATTGCTAATTGCTCTACAACCAACACACATCCTCCACATATTATCATTTTTGGGAACCAAAAGTACGGGAGTTGCCCATGGACTCAAGCTTTCTCTTACATAGCCTTTAGTCAAAAGCTCTTGAGCTTCATCTTGATTCCCTTGACTTTCTTGAGTACTCATCCTATAAGCGGGACGATCAAGAAGTGTAGCTCTTGGAATAAAGTCAATTTGATGTTCAATGCCTCAAAAAGGTGGAAGTCCTGCCGGAATCTCATCCAGAAAAACATCACAAAACTCATCCAAAAGATTTAGAATGGTTTTGGGTAAGGTAGCCTTGACTTCATCACTCAAAGTCATAAGACTTTTACATAAGCTCATAAGAATGGTATCTAAAGGAATATAATCGTCAGTGTAAACCTCTTTGGATCCTAGAAGGACTCTCGGGGATATGGACGAGATTTCTGCACTGGGGCGAGATTTTGATAATCTCGGGAAAGATTCTACATCCCTGGGGTGAGGCTCTTTATTGGAATGAGGAAAACCGTCATTGGGGCGAGATTATGATAATCTCAGACGAGATTATGATAATCTCAGACGAGATTATGATAATCTCATACGAGATTATGATAATCTTGGGCGAGATTATGCATTTCTAGGCCGACATTATTCACTAGAGTGAAGAAAGTTATCATTGGGGCGAGATTTTGAATCCCTCGGGCGAGATTATGTGTCTTTGGGACGAGATACCTCATTGGAGTTCTTTTCTCGTTCCTTTCTCTTGCCAAAATCGTGCTCCTTGTTTTTGTCCTCCTTTTTTCATAACTTTCAGCAATATGCAAAGGTGTCATAGGTTTCAAAGTTAATGTTTGACCCTTATACTTACAGGAATGTCTATTAGTATATCCATCATGCTTGACTCTTCTATCAAATTGTCAGAAACGTCCTAATAGAATATGACATGCTTGCATGGGCACAATATCATAAGTAATGGTATCCTCATAACTACCTAAGGTGATGGTAACTCTAGCTTGCTTATTCACCTTTAATTCACAACAACTATTCATCCAATGTAGCTTATAAGGTCTAGGATGATAAAATATAGTAATTTGCAATTTATCAATTAAATCAAACTAGCAATATTGCAACAACTAGCACCATCAATAATCATGTTACACACCCTTCCTTTAACAAGACATCTAATATGAAAAAAGTTCTGCCTTTGATTATCCTCACATGGATCTATCTTAGCATGCAATGTTCTCCTAGCAATCAATGATTCTCCATGCTCAAATTCAATGCCTTCATCACCATCACTAGCATTATCATGTTCATGCAATACATTAAGGTGGGTATGATTATGATCTTCTTCACTTTCATATTGTCCAAGTTGATTTATGAATAAAATCTTTTTATTAGGGCAATCTCTCATATAATGACATCTACCTTGACATTTAATACATACAATATCTGTAGAACATAAATTAGAGTTAGAATTGCTCCCTTTAGGATCACTTGAAGGCTCAATCAAGGATCAAGATTTTGGTTATTGGGGTGAGATTTTCGAAGCTCCTTAGTTGAAATTTTGTGTCCTTTTCCCGTCATTGTGAAAATCCCGGCCTTGGTCTTGGGCATTATTTGGCCAAGAATTCAGTTTCTTCCATGAATTAGAAGATCCAAAATTTGTCTTAGCTCCTTGGCTTCTTCCCTTAGTCTTCTTTTCGACTTTGATGACCAAGTGCAACAAATCTGTCATATTAGCATAAGGATATAAATCAGTTTCAATGGTTAAAGATGAATGAATACATAAATAAAGAGTCATTGTTGTCTCCTCATCCTCTATAACATTTGCTTTAACCATTTCCATTTGCATGGAAGTGTAAACTTCCTCCGCACTCATAAATCCTTTCTTGTTCTCCAATTGTTGCCTTAACTCTCTAGCATGATGTTCATGCACGAATGTAGCTCTCATCAAGGCCTTCCTTTGCTCCCAAGTGTTGATCTCCAGATCTAGCGTTCTTCTCCTTTCTTGACAAGATGATCCCACCACTAAGGCATAACCATGAAATTTCAACACAAAAAGTTGGATAATCATTTGCTCACTAAAATTATGGCAAGACCAAATTTGTTTAATTTTATTCTCCCACTCAATAAAGGCGTCCGGAACACATTTGCCTTCAAACCTTGGAACTTTCACCTTCACTTTGCCAATTCCGTCATGCTCATGGTGAGGTCTATAAGGCTTCGAGTCTCGGCCTCTCCTAAGACGATGGTTATGTCTAAGATAGTCTCTCCACATTCCCTCGTCATCATCCTCCTCAAATTCCTGAAAATTATCAGCAAAATTCGGAATATTAGGTGGTCTTTGAGGTATTTTAAGGCTAAAAACTAAGTCGGATTTGATTGATAATTTGCAAATTACTACGTTTAATGTAGATATCGGCTGCAAGTGAGTTGGATTACGCGAGCTTTCGCCAACGTCAAATGCAGGTCTCGCCTGAAATCTTTGCTGGATAGGGGCGAGATTATAGTTTGCTCATCTTTTCTTTCAAAGTGGCAACTAATGTTGTGATCTCTTGATTTGAGACCTTGAGTTGTTTAAGCATGTATATGGCTTCCGGACCTGAAGAATCACTCTTATGTGACTCTCGAGGGGTTGTTTTGCTTTGACATCTAATCAAACACACAAAGTAACAACAAACTTGTGAGTTAGTGAAAACGAAGGTTCCTTACTTATTTTCTCTCATGCTCACACTCTATTATGATATTGCAAGCTAATTGGATGTAATTATACTTTGAGATCGTCCAAGAGACGAGTGTTCCGGCTATGAACTGATTCAAGGATAGTATAAAACTTCTTCTTTTGATGTTCTCTTCGATTATGTGCACTTAAATTTCTCAACTTTTGCCTAGAAAATGTTTGATAAAATATACAACAGAAGGAACCTTGGTCAATGTCTCAGCCGAGATTTTGGATGGGGGCCAAGATTGTTGAATGTTCCTTGTTAATGACAACCACTAAATATGATGTTGCCTATACTCCTTCCTTGTTGCCTAGATGATCCCTTTTCAATTGGATCGCAGCAACTCCTGCTTGAAAAGATCTTTCTAAACTTTAGGGTGTAGTTGATGATATGAAAGGATGTTTAGGGATTTAAGTTTGGCATTTTGTATTTGCCTTTCTTGTGGAGTTAGAGAATAGGTATAGGCAAGATATATATACCTGCTTTAGGGAAAAAGTTCATGCGATATTTGATATATATTCGGTTAGGATTTGAAAAATATGATAAGATTTGACCTACTAAGATAAAATCTCAACAATAAAATAACTTGTTAATCTCTTTCCTACTTTGATATCGCAGTTGGATATAATTAGATTTGACTCAAATCTAGGTATGCATCTCGGCTGGATATGAGAAAGATCACGAAGCTTGACGACCAAGTAA
Organism: Fagopyrum homotropicum; assembly: GCA_033239125.1. Taxonomy (NCBI): domain Eukaryota; kingdom Viridiplantae; phylum Streptophyta; class Magnoliopsida; order Caryophyllales; family Polygonaceae; genus Fagopyrum; species Fagopyrum homotropicum. The sequence continues at coordinate 33,866,976 of BSWB01000003.1, forward strand.
CGCCAAAATGTCGGCGTTCTGCACAATATCTTGGGCGAGATTTCCCTCGAGCTCATGCAAGATTTTAGTTTAGGGTTGGTTGGCTTGAGTTTGGCTATGGCATCTCTCTCTTCCACAATAGACACAAGACATAACACGTTTAAATTCAAATAAAAATACTCAAACCGTGTTGTGTTGGCTGAGTAGAACTTCAATCGATTATCTTTGATACCACTTTGATGCGGGGTTGATTCAGCAGTTTCCCGATTAAGATTGAACTCCAAAAAATCGACGAGAAGAAATCTCAATGGAAAATCTTGGGTGAGATTTGTATGATAAGGCCGTGATTCTTGACAACTCAGAGAACGAGAACGTGAATATTATGGATGATAATGGAAATATAATAGAAGATGATAATGGATGAAATTGATGGAAATATAGGAATATAGAACCAAGATAGGCACTTGCAAAGAACCTTGACCACTTGGATCAAAACCATCAACAAAGAGTTACCTTTTCCCTTCCTTATTGAACCTTACACAAGCCTTATAATTAGGACAAGAACAAGGATGGACTAGTTTGACTAGTAGCACCAATCTTTAAGAAGATTAACACACACAAGAACAACCTATCAAGGACTCACAACTATTCAAACAAAGGTTCTCCTTTTGATTGAATTGGAATGAATAATACGCATACTTTGTAAATGAAGTAACTCTCACAATGTATGTGGAAAAATCTCAATTAACAACTAACTAGATATCTCGGCCTCCTAGGGCTTTTTATAGGCCGAAATCTTTAAAAGATAAAGACTAAAAATAATCCTACAAAATATAGGATAGATAAATAAAACTTTTAAAATGTTTAGATCTTGAAAGGTATAAAATAACTAGATATAATCTTGTATAAATCTTAAAAAGATTTGTATCAACCTCGGCTTTGAGAGATATTAATATCTCGGCTAGAATTTGATGGGTCGAGATCTCCATTTGCTTTCTCTTGCTTCTTTGATCATCTTCACTCATGTATGGCTCATTCGTGATAGATATCAATGTAACTAAATAAGAGTTGGACATAAGTAAGGTCTCCTTAGATGTACATGATGCCAATAAGCTACCACCCTCATCTTGAATGGTTTAGATCTTGATCTAGTGATAGATCTTTCCATGATTGAATGTGAAGATGATGTAGACTCCTTCACCTTCAATGCTCTTGCTCCAGCTCTAGTGATATATTGTTCCTTGTATGGGAGGTGTTAGGCATGGTCCCTCATCAATTATCTAATATGTTTTGAGAAAAAATGGTCAATTGTTTGATTTTATATTTGTCGTGCTCTTGTCTGAAGATCCAATAGTGAATTTGTTTCAAGCTAATTCTAGTAGACCCACTGTGTGGTGCACATTCTACTGACACCTCAGGTTCTAAATCCGGGCGTTACACATCTCAGTTTTCTTATAATGATTTGAACTTTTTATTGATGTAATTTATTTATTGTTAAATTCGTATTTAGAATTAAATGTTATCTTCCAATTTGCATGGTTGTTGTCACATTATTTGGCAAATTTTACGTATTTACATCTGCACTATGTTTTGCTATCATTGCTAAAAGGTCCATTCATCTATAACTTTACATAAATATAGTTTATTTTCGTCTATAACTTTACATAAACATAGTTAAGTCAAAGCCCATTCATCTCATTTTCTTTATAAAGATTTACAATTTCAATTAATGTAAGTTTTTATTGTTAATTTTGTATTTAGAATTAAATGTTATCTTCCAATTTGGATGGTTGTTGAAAAATTTTCGGCCAAATTTATGTATATATATCTACAAATATTTCTTCTTTCAATTTTATTTTATTTTGTTCTTTTAAATTGGCTAGTCAAACAATTTTATAATTGATAGCTCATGCGCTTTTTTTTCTTTATAAACTTAGGTAATTCTTTCTGGAACTGAGAAACTCAAATATTTACAACACATGATTGATCACGAATAGCGGAAATACTTCATCTTTTGAATAAAAATCAATTATATTATTTGCACGTTTTCAATGTTTGAGAATAAATGAGCCAAAAATAAGAAAATTATGGATGTATATAAAACCACTAACATGTGAATTATGAAAAAAAAAAAAAGGAAATACTTAAGTGTTCTCTTGTGATCTAGTCTAAACTCATCCGTAACTCTCAAAGTTTGTGTTGGTTCTCTATCACAATACATAATGTTATCATCATCTCACAAGAAGTTGCAAATTGTCTTTCTTCTGACGGTCGTCGTGTTGCAACAGCTGACATTTTCCTTTGCAAGTATACATGTGAAGATAACAAACAACTTAGAATCAAAGTCGAATCTACAAGTGCATTGCAAGGACAAGAATCGCGATTTTGGGATACACCAGATCCCTTACAACCAAATATACGAGTTCAATTTTCACACGAACATCTTTCTTGTTGCTGACTACTATTGCGGGTTTGTCTTCGGCAACACACTTCACTGGTTTGACATCTATGTTGCACGTAGAGATTTGGGTCATTGTGGAGCGAGTGGCCTATGTAATTGGTATGTAAAGGAGGAGGGGCCGTGCTTAAAACTTGATGTTGTTGATAAATTTTCTTGTTATCATTGGAATAACAATTAAATTTGTCTCCGCTTAGTTTCTTACATTTGGTTAGGTTTTTGGTATGTCGATGGACCATCGAGTATGTAATAACAAGACTAGAAAGTTGTTTAGTTGACTGTCAAATTTTCAAGAAATGCAATCAATTAAGAAATATTCAATGATGTATGTATTTGAGAAAAATATCATGAAATATATCTTATAAGAAATCAATCAAACTCAAAACATACACTATAACTATCGAAGCCGTTTTGTAAGTTTAATTTTCACATAACATCTACATAGGATTTAAAGTACATACATTCATATACTTAGTTATGAAACTCGAGAAGTTCTATCTTTGCAAGTTTTAAACTCAATTATCATTTCTTGATTTACCTTTTAAACTCAACTATATCTCTCTAAATACTTTCATATCGATGATACATCCTATCAAATATGTATGAATCTAATAGAAAAAACACGGAATATATCTTATATTGAAATTATTTATACACAAAATGTACAAAGTATAATTACCTAATCCCTTCAGTAATTTAGTTTTCACGAAACATCTACATAGGATTTTAAGTATCAACAATCATAAACTTACTAAACTCGAATAGTTTATATCCACGTATGTTTGGATCAATATAACTTATCCAATATCTAGAAGTTTCTAACTCATATATTAGCAACGAATATCCTAGAAAACGTACTAAACTAACCCTTTTATATAAAAAGGCGATTTTACCCCTTGGATCCGGAAAACTCTAAAGGCTCTATAAAGTCTCATGAACTTTTACTAGAATCCAAAGGCACGATTTCAAACCCTAAAACAAAAGGATCTGTTGAGTTTGAAAGGTGTCCAACTTTCAAAGTCCCTATCTAAACTAAGATCCGACTAAAATGTTATTATTAAATCCCAAACATTATGAGAATACATACTTACGTACAACGCCATGTCTAATCCTATAATATTAATCCACGAAGTCACACGAATCTCAAATCCATCTTCAAGAACACATAATTCTATACTTAGCCAAAATCCCTTTTCAAGACAAACTTCGTTTATACCCTACTTTGGGACATCACAAAACCGAATCTAACCGTTAAATTGCTCTCAAAACTTGAGACATTATACTACGCATGTCCATATACGATTTCAAACCCTAAAACAAAAGGATTTGCTCGTCACTTTTTGAAACTCAATAATGAAACAACTATTTTAGCTTTCTTCAAGGTTGTTATGAAAGAGTTTAAGACACAATTGGACGCTCCCATTAGTTTATATACATGGAGGGAAAGATAATGAAGAGAGGTGAGGTTCTTACGCCACTATCCCAGGACTTGAAGTGCTTGCGTGCATGAGGAAGAAGAAGGAGATGTGGCCACTATCCCTGGAGGTGCACCGGCGGCTAGATCCCAGGCGCACCCGTGGCCAGGTCCTAGACACACCCGCAACCGGTTTGGAGGCGCGGCCGCGGAATTGGGTTGTTGCTGCCCAGAAACCAGAGAGAGAGAGAGAGCATGGTACCTGCGGCCAGGTTTATCCGATGTTATTGATGTCTTGCATGATAGGGTAGCTCTAGAGTAATCCGGACGGAGTGGTCAACCGGGTTCCTGTACTTTATAGGACATGATTTGGATTTCTATATTCTAGTCTTTCATTTTTGCATTTGTAATTTTGGATTGTCTTACTAATGTAGTGTTTGGCTGAGAGTCCTTATTTTTTTAACATGACATTATTGCATATTATTTTATTCGCTTTTCCTGTATATTTGTACCTTGTTATAAGATCCGGTGAGATTCTTGTCAGGATAGGGTCAGGACCCATTGTGAGGTCTTAACCCATAGTGCCCCGAGTTTTCAAATTTTGGGGTGTCACAATACATGTCATTTTCTTTATAAAGATTTGAATTTTATTATTGTAAGTTTTTATTATTAATTTCGTATTTAGAATTAAATGTTACCTTCAAATTTGTATGTATGTTGTCGAATTATCCGCCAAATTTTATGTATTAATATCCATAGATATTTCTTTTCAAAACTTTTTCATCTTGTTCTTTTAAATTGGCTAGTCAAACAATTTGATAATTGAAAAGCTCGTGCGTTTTTTCTTTTTAAATTTAGATGGTTCTTCTTGGATTTGAAAAGCTCAACTATTTAGAAAATACAATGATTGATCACGAATAGCGGAAGTACTTCATGTTTTGAAAAAAAATTATATTATTTGCACGTTTTCAATGTTTGATAATAAATGAGCTAAAAATCACAAAATTATGGATGTATATAAAATCACTAACTTGTCTATTATGAAAAATAGGAAATACTTAAAGTGTTCTCTTGTCATCTAGTCTAAGCTCATTAATAACTCTCAAATTTTTTATTGGTTCTCTATCACAATACATAATGTTATCATTATCTCACAAGAAGTTGCAAATTACCTTTCTTCTGGCAGTCGTCGTGTTGCTCCAACTGACATTTTCGTTTGCAAGTATACATGTGAAGATAACAAACAACTTAGAATCAAAGTCGAATCCACAAGTGCATTGCAAGGACAAGAATCGCGATTTTGGGATACACCAGATCCCTTACAACCAAATATACGAGTTCAATTTCCACACGAACATCTTTCTTGTTGCTGACTACTATTGCGGGTTTGTCTTCGGCAACACACTTCATTGGTTTGACATCTATGTTGCACGTAGAGATTTGGGTCATTGTGGAGCGAGTGGCCTATGTAATTGGTATGTAAAGGAGGCGGGGCCGTGCTTAAAACTTGATGTTGTTGATAAATTTTCTTGTTATCATTGGAATAACAATTAAATTTGTCTCCGCTTAGTTTCTTACATTTGCTTAGGTTTTTGGTATGTCGATGGATCATCGAGTATGTAATAACAAGACTAGAAAGTTGTTTGTTTGACTGTCAAATTTTCAAGAAATGAAATCAATTAAGAAATATTCAATGATTTATGTATTTGAGAAAAATATCATGAAATATATCTTATAAGAAATCAATCAAACTCAAAACATACACTATAATTATCGAAGCCGTTTTGTAAGTTTAATTTTCACATAACATCTACATAGGATTTAAAGTACATACATTCATATACTTAGTTATGAAACTCGAGAAGTTCTATCTTTGCAAGTTTTAAACTCAATTATCATTTCTTGATTTACCTTTTAAACTCAACTAAATCTCTCTAAATACTTTCATATCGATGACACATCCTATCAAATATGTATGAATCTAATAGAAAAAAACACGGAATATATCTTATATTGAAATTAATTATACACAAAATATATAAAGTATAATTACCTAATCACTACAGTAATTTAGTTTTCACAAAACATCTACATAGGATTTTAAGTGTCAACAATCATAAACTTATTAAACTCGAATAGTTTATATGCACGTATGTTTGGATCAGTATAACTTATCCAATATCTAGAAGTTTCCAACTCTTAGGTTAGCAATAAATATCCTAGAAAACGTACTAAACTGACCCTTTCTATGTAAAGGCGATTTTACCCCTTGGATCCGGAAAACTTTAAAGGCTCTATGAAGTCTCATGAACTTCTACTAGAATCCAAAGGCACAATTTCAAACCCTAAAACAAAAGGATCTATTGAGTTTGGAAAATGTCCAACTTTCAAACTCCCTATCTAAACTAAGGTCCAACTAAAATGTTACGATTAAATCCCAAACATTATGAGAATACCTATTTACGTACAATTCTATGTATAATCCTATAATATTAATCCACGAAGTCACACGAATCCCAAATTCATCTCCAAGAACACATAATTCTATACTTAGCCAAAATCCCTTTGCAAGACAAACTGTGTATATACCCTACTTTGGGACATCACAAAACCGAATCTAACCTTTAAATCGCTCTCAAAACTTGAGACATTATACTACGCATATTCATATACAACATATCTCAAGTTCATTTCCATTAGAGATATCTAACACATTCATACTTGAATCACAAAATTGCAGCAACATGTAGTTTCTCCAACACTTGAAATATTTCACCAAGAACTAGAACATAACTGCTTGAGGTTCCAACTTTGGAAAATGATAATTCCTTAACCACTCGCTGGATTCCTATCACTCTTTGGTATATTCTACTATGAAATCCTTAATATAACATACCCAAAATTCAGCCAAAAAGGAAGAGTATTGCTTACCCAAATTTAGTCCCGCAATTGGTTGTTCGTCACTTTTTGATACTAAATAATGAAACAACTCCTTTAGCTTTCTCCAAGGATGCTATGAAAGAGTTTAAGACACGATTTGAAGGTCCCATCAATTTATATACATGGAAGGAAAGCAGTGAAGAGAGGTGAGGTTCTTACCCGACTATCAGGACTCGAAAAGCTTGTGTGCATGAGGAAGAAGGAGATGTTGCCACGATCCCTAGAGGTGCACCCGTGGCATGGTTGAGGCGCACCCGCGGCTAGGTCCTAGGCGCACCTGTGGCCAGGTTGGGGTGCACCCGTGGTCAGGCCCTAGGCGCACCCGCAACCAGTTTGGAGGCGCGGCCACGGAATTGGGTTGTTGTTGCCCACGTACGTTTGGATCAATATAACTTATCCAATATCTAGAAGTTTCTAACTCATATGTTAGCAACGAATATCCTAGAAAACGTACTAAACTAACCCTTTTCTATAAAAAGACGATTTTACCCCTGGGATCCGGAGAACTCTAAAGGCTCTATAAAATCTCATGAACTTTTACTAGAATCCAAAGGCACAATTTCAAACCCTGAAACAAAAGGATTTGTTGAGTTTGAAAGATGTCCAACTTTCAAACTATAACACCCCGCAAAATTGTCATCCCGAATCATATGAATGGGGATTTATGGTTCACTTATAAGGATGGGTTGTTATCCATGTCAACAAGAATTCTTCTTTTTCAGTGGTAGAGTGAAGACAAATAACTCTGGAGTTAAGCGTGCTCGTGCGGGAGAAATTTCAGGATGGGTGACCTCCTGGGAAGTTTCTCCACGAGCATGGCTGGTATGGGGACAGCGTCCCTAAGACCCGCATGGGGACAGCGTCCCTAAAACCTCGGGTCTTACAGATGGTATAAGAGCTAACCCTGAGTTACGAGTGTGCTTGCCCTAGCAGGCGGTCACTCGGCTCGGTGGACGGTCCTTCGGCTTGACATGGACGTAAGAAGTTTAAGTGGGGGAGATTGTAACACCCCGTAAAATTGTCATCCCGTACTTTATAGGACATGATTTGGATTTCTATATTCTAGTCTTTCATTTTTGCATTTGTAATTTCGGATTATTGTACTAATGTAGTACTTGGCTGTGAGTCTTTATTTTTGGAACATGAAATTATTGCATATTATTTTATGCGCTTTTCCTTTTTATTTGTGCCTTGTTGTAAGATTTGTTGAGATTCTTGTCAAGATACGGTCAGGACCTACTGTGAGGTCCTAACCCATAGTGCCCCGAGGTTTGAGAATTTGGGGTGTCACAGACTCACAATGCATGCCATTTTCTTTATAAAGATTTGAATTTTATTAATGTAAGTTTTTATTGCTATTTTTGTATTTAGAATTAAATGTTACCTTGAAATTTGTATGATTGTTATCGCATTATCCGCCAAATTTTATGTGTTAATATCTATAGATGTTTTTGTTTAAAACTTTTTTATCTCGTTCTTTTAAATTGCTAGTCAAACAATTTGATGAGTGAAAAGCACGTGCGCTTTTTTCTTTTTAAATTTAGGTAGTTCTTCTTGGAATTGAAAAGCTCAACTATTTAGAATACACAATGATTGATCACAAATAGCGAAAGTACTTCGTGTTAAGAAAAAGTATTATTTGCACGTTTTCAATGTTTGAGAATAAATGAGGCAAAAATTAGAAAATTATGGATGTATAAAAACCACTAACTTGTGAATTATGAAAAAATAGGAAACACTTAAGTGTTCTCTTGTGATCTAGCCTAAACTCATCCGTAACTCTCAAATTTTGTATTGGTTCTCTGACACAATACATAATGTTATTATCATCTAACAAGAAGTTGCAAATTACTTTTCTTCTAGCAGTCGTCGTGTTGCTCCAACTGACATTTTCGTTTGCAAGTATACATGTGAAGATAACAAACAACTTAGAATCAAAGTCAAATCTACAAGTGCATTGCAAGGACAAGAATCGCGATTTTGGGATACACCAGATCCCTTACAACCAAATATACGAGTTCAATTTCCACACGAACATCTTTCTTGTTGCTGACTACTATTGCGGGTTTGTCTTCGGCAACACACTTCACTGGTTTGACATCTATGTTGCGCGTAGAGATTTGGGTCATTGTGGAGCGAGTGGCCTATGTAATTGGTATGTAAAGGAGGCGGGGCCGTGCTTAAAACTTGATGTTGTTGATAAATTTTCTTGTTATCATTGGAATAACAATTAAATTTGTCTCCGCTTAGTTTCTTACATTTAGTTAGGTTTTTCATATGTCGATGGACCATCGAGCATGTAATAACAAGACTATGAAGTTGTTTGGTTGACTATCAAATTTTCAAGAAATATAATTGTTTGCTCACAAACGTGTGTAAAATATGAAAGAAAATAAGCTTTAAATTTAATACCATAAATAAAAGTCAAGCAAATAAGCGAACTCGTAGTGTACGGATCAATCACAACGAAAGCAAACATTCCAGGGTCGATTACAGGGACTATGGTGAAATCAAGTAGTAATGTATCAAATCTCAGCTAGAACTCGCAAACATCAAAAGCAAAGAACAAAAGCAACGTATATATGATAATCAGGAAAGAATGTAGATTCTAGAGATCAAAGTATCCGGTTGTGTTTTTTGATTTAAGACTTCTAGAGATCTATAGACAAGGCTGGTGTTGCTAAGGAAAGGTATCCAATAATCCCAAATCAAAGCTCCTATTACCGGGTAAAGGATCTAAGGAAAGGAACTATAATCTCAAACCAACCACTCAACCTAAGGGAATAGAACTAACCTTTAGTGGATAAGTCTCATGTTAAATCACAAAGTAAGGAGAAGGCACACTCAAACCTAATAAAGGATAAACCCTTATTACCTAGAAATCATCATCTTTGGTAACTAAGATAAATCATCAAGTATGTCTCAAGCTTAGATGTAAGCTTGAAAGATTCAACGAGGCTAGGATTTGGGCAAACTATAACCTAAGCTTAAAAATATAACATGAACGGGTAAACAGGGAAAATCTCGGGTTGTTCATTCTCAATGTCAGCCGAGATTCCTGAGAACAGACCGAGATTCGGTAACTACATAGGTTAAAACAACCTTCTGGAACCAATTGAAACGCCCTAAATATTAGGCGTGTTTTGTATAAATATTTTACCGCGTTTTAATAATATTTTAATAGGTTAAATATTTTTCGAATATATTTTTAAGTCGTAAATCTAATTGTACGAGTATATATATATACACACTAACCGTATTTGAGTTATTATTTTAATCTCGTAAATATTTTATGAGAATGATTTCATATCGGAAATTATATTTTTACTAGTCTAGTTATACATTTGATGCGTATAATATTCTGTATTTTTTTTCCGGTGAAGTTTCCGTTCCAAAAATCCCGTTCTAGTTAATTTTGATCGAGTTATATTATTTCATTTTGTTTTTACCAAAAAAAAAATATTATTTCATTTTCTTTTTTTTCTCTCCCTCCAGCTTTTCTTCAAGATGTCCTATCTCTCTCCCCGGCAGCCTAGTCTGGCCTCCCCGCCCAAACCTACACCTTGCTCTGGCCTCGGTGCTAGCCTGAACTGCAACTACATCCGACCTCTCGACCACCACCCGACCCCTCGTTCCTCTACCTAACCCCGTCTAGCCTCGCAAGTGGCAACTCATCCTAAAATCCAACTCCCAGCCTGCACCTATCCCTTCACAAACCTCAAGCAACAACCCTCCCTGCAAACTCTCAACCTCCCTTTGCTTCGTCTCCCACACTGCAACCTTCCATCACTCAACTTCTCCTATCTCTTTCCTCACACAAGCAACCCTCTTTCACCTCCCTAACTGAGCCACTTCATCTCTTCTTCCCTGCACCACCTCTTCGTTCACCCTTAACGCACACAAGGAGAACACACCCCTCCCTCCTCCCATCTTGAAACTACAAACTCATCTCCATCGTAACCGGTGGGATCGGGAAACAAAGACAGAGGAAGCCGGTCCCCTACGCAGCCCTCGCCGTGGGAGAAGTGCCTTGCCGTCGCTTGTTTCCCCTTAGAAAACTCCATGCGTCAACCTTTCCGCCTATACTCGGTCTCCATCTGCTTCGTTATTCTGCCTCCACTATCATCGGAGCAGCCTACCGGAGCCAAGGAGCCGCCACGTCCTAGTCGCCAATGCGTTTGCCTCTCCCGCCGCCAACAAAACCGCTGGCCTTATACCGTCTTCTCCCTCAAACCCTTCTCTCCTGATAACCCTTCTTGCTTGTGTCCTAGCCGCCACACCTCTCTCTAGGAGGAGCAGTCGAGCCACCAACACCGGCGACTTCCACCAACGACTACCACCGGCGAACACTTTCTTTGTTTGCCTCTCCTCCGAACTGGGTAGGGCTTCCGGCGACTGCTTTCTCTATTCGCGTCTCTCTAGGAGGAGCAGTCGAGCCACCAACACCGGCCGTCCTTACCTCCACCAAACGATGGAGTCTCGTTTTCTCCGTGGGTTCGTTGTCGCCGGGGTTCCGTCACCACCACGAGACCGACTTCGTTGCCTTTCCCGTCTCCACAATTTTGTCCGCCACCACCGACCATCATCTTATTGCTTTCCCAGCCCGAACCACCATTGTTTTCCTTCCTCTTTGTTTGCATATCTAGATCCGGACTTTGGTATCTCTCACACTGGAATTCGGTATATCTCGCACCAGACTTCGGTCCTCAAGGAAGACCAAGCTCCTCCAAAGCTCATCTCTTCTGGGCTCCTAAAGGTAAGCCATGAGAGCTTTTTCTATTATGTGATGAAAAGAATAAGTTTTTTGAGAATAACTCATACAAACACTGAATCGAGAAATCAAGATTCCACGAGAACAAAGGAACGAAACCTCTAGTGAAACCACTGTGTGATGAAAATAATGCGTGTTTGCTCGAAACAACGGAAAATCCTCAATCTATACAATAATGGCGTCATGCTAGTAAGATAGAACCATAAAGCACATGTTGTAGGTGTTTGTTCTCAATCTCTTTCTGACTGAAATTGTAACCTTGTGGTTACCATTAGTTCCCTTACTATGAAACTTGAACTTTAAACTTATGACTGGAATTGGAAAGAACCACTTTTTGGCTTATTCTACTAACCAATATGCAGGAGTTCCCTATATCCTTGCTATTGTGGACTTGTCCAAAATTTTCTACAACAGTTTGCTCATGAAACTCTCAGAAAATGGAAAATTTCAAAACAAATTTCTACATGAAACTCCCAGAAAATTGAAATTTTCAGAATAATTTCTACAAGAAATTCCCAAGAGTTCTTATATTGCCCGTGGTCACCGGATTCCGCCCGCTATGCTGCTCGATTCCGACCACCGCTAACTGGCCCCTCCCTAACAAACTCCAGATATTAACCGATTTGTGATAAAAAAAAACAAAGAAAACAATTGTTTCTATAAAAGTCCACAAAGAACAACTCAAATTAGATTTACTATCTCATTACCGGATCTTTATTTAATTCGAGAGCTTCATGATTTGGAGCTTCCAAGGCCCTCTTCAAGCTCGAATGTGAACAATGTCTCTGCGTGAAACTCTATGTATAAGAAAGTATTCGAACAAATCATCTTATATAATACTTTCAAGAAGATGGAAAATAGAATGTCAACAATTCTTCTCCTGGAATTTGTTTGCATCTGGTTTGATGAAAACAACCATGATAGACTTAAAGTCATCCCTATCGAGACTAAGATCGTGAATGACAACGAATAGACATTGACCAAGAGTTATATCCAAGATTCAATTTTTCAGGCCAAGACTAGCACGATGAGGATCAAATGTTTTCATATCTTTACAACCCATCACAAATCCAACTTCAAAGGAACCAAAATCGATCAACAATAACATCTAAAACTAATTCCAGAAAAACAAATTCAAATTCAACTTTACCAAAACATTTGAGAGAGTCCTCGAATCATTTCCAAACAGAGACAAATTGTATACCAATAAAATAATAATGATAATTCATCTCATCTTTGTTTTGAGGGAAATTCATCTTCATATCTAAGGTGCGAAGATGATAGAAAAATAGTTTTCTCCTTTTCTTTGTTTTCCATATGTATTCTATGTCCGATTTGTAATTTTTTGTGGGTTTAGCTCTTTCATTTTACGATGCTTCCTTTTCTTTTTTTGGGCTTTCATATCCTTTTCTTAGTTTCTTTTTATTTTGTGCGACTCTTTCTCTATTTTTGTTTAGTCTGCTTTCATGTGTTGTTAACTTGTGGTTTTATGAAGATGTAATTTTTATCGTTTTTGTTTTTTAACTCCTTTCGCTTTGGTTGTTTACGTTTATGTTTGGCAGAATTAATCTCCTTTGTTTCCTTTTCTTTTTGTTGACCATTTTTTGGTTTGTTTTCCTTAACTTACCTTCTAGCTTGTGTTTTCCTTACTCTTGTTTCTTTTTTCAAGGTTTATCTTTATTTAAACCTTTCTTTTTGCACAACCTTCGATTTCCTTTTGTGTACCTCTCATCTTCGGTCTTATTTGAAATTTCCCTCAAAACTAAATTATTTATGAACAATTGGAACCTAGATCCTTGAACCTTTATCTTTCCCAAAACCTTAGTTTGACCCCAAACTAACTTGTTGAAGTAATTTATCTAACAACACTTGATATATGAGTAAGGTGGAAAAATAAGAGGGATAAGAATGAGGATATGTGGATCTCTCATATCAAATATTTTTCTCTAGCCATTCTCGAATAATCGAATATACTCAATTAACAATATAAAGTAACCAATTATTTCCTTCAACAACCTTGAGCGGATTATGCTCATATGACCAAACTTTAGTGTAATGCTCTAATGTGTGACTATGCATGGTATATTTACCTCGTAGTGACTCCCCGACTATTTTCTGGATTAGTTGAGGATAATAGGAGAGGCAAACACTTGTTTGATGTCCCTCTTCGCATTGATCCACTTGTGAACAATTTCCTTTCAAAAAACCATCATATCTAGATTTGAGATCTGTCGACCTATTGATAGTGTTGAAAATTTGTCTTTTTCATGGAACTGAAATTTTATTTTCAATCTTTTGTTGAGAAGAGTTGTTTGAACTTCTGGTAAAAGAATGAATCTTTAAACAATTATCTTATGGCTTATGAACAACGACTTTGGTTATACCGCCTATAGAATTTGTTTTCTCAACTAGGAGTCACAAATTTTGACAATTTTTGGTCTATGTAATCTGATTGGAATAAAGCTTTTAACCAATAAACGTTTAAATTGGAAAAGATTATCCTTATTTGAGCCAATCTTCGAAATTGTGAACTAATTTGAGCAAAAAGCTCCTTATGAACAAATTTGTGAGTTTTGTTGAGGTGGACATTAGCATGTTCTTGTTTTCAAGCTCTCCTATAGATTTCGGGGTATGTATAGAGCCGTTGAGGACATGATTTATGACACTATTTTAGACATCCTTTTAGATAGTTTTCTCTTTCATTCATGCATAGTTTTGCCTTAGTTCGGGACGTTTACACTTAATCGAGTCATATTGTCAGAATTGACGTCTACAGAAGCATTTGTCGGTTTTGTAGGTACTTTGGGGAGCTTTTATACATTATTGATCATATCTGAGGATAAAGCCTCGTGGCGGCTCGAATTTGAGGTTCCAATGAAACAAGCTTGGAGGAAAGAAGAACGCAAATGTCTTAGTTGGTGCAAGCCATGCACCGGCTATTGGTTAGCCATGATCCAAGCTTGGTTGAGCCTAATTTCGGTCCATAGTAGCTTATCTCAGCTGATATGCCCCTTGGAAGCATCCAAGATACTGCTTGGTTGAAGTCTAACTCAAGGTTGAATATGCACATTTAAATTCCAACCCTAAAGTTATTGATTTACATGATAGAAAGAAGCAAGATCTGGCAAAGAGATTCATATTGGGATGCTAGACCATCTAGAAGGTACCTTTGTTGTGTAATATAAACACTATTTTATATTTTAAAATTCCATAAGTTGGGTGTTTCGGTATCATTATTAAGCTCATATGATTAATATCAGCAGCTGGGCCATTCAAAAAAGAGAAGATTGGTGAAATAAGGCACTTTTTGTAACTTGTAGACTAACTAGGCACCCTATTTTTACAATTAAAAAATAAAGATAAAATTGAGTGGATATGACCAAAATTATGGAAATTTAAAAATTATTTTCTCTCCTATTAATAATCAAATAAATTTTGTTAAATCGGGAAACTAGGTAGGAATCGAACTCTGGACGAGTTGCCCCACCCCCCGCCCTTATACTAGTTAGACTAATCAAACTTTGTGTATTCTTTTGCCGATACACAATATTTAATACACAATTTTTATACATAATTTCAATTACACAATGTCCGTACACAATTTCAATTACGCAATGTTAATACATAATACACAAATATCAGCTACGTAAAATGCATTGGACATACATATTTTATTACACAATGTAAATAATTTCAACTACACAATGTTAATACATAAAATACTTGTATAACCAAACATTCTGTAAATGACGAATTTGTGTAAGCAAACATTGTCAAAATGACATACACTTGTACTACATAAACGTAATCGTTATGTAGAAAGTCGCAAAAATTATGTATCAACATATGTACACAACCACGAAATTATGTTTCAACATATGTACATAACCACGAAATTAATAACAACATATTTCTTTAATTATGATAAATAAATAAATAATTAAAGAGCAAACCTCCATTGACGATATTCAAGTTTCTTAAAATCGAAAAAATGGAGATTAGAAAGGTAGATGAAGAAGAATAATGAAAGATTGCTGTATTTATGTGAGGAGTGATTTTAGGAGCTGTTATAATTTCTTTCCTAATTTGACGTAATAATTTAGTTTATCAATTATTTTAATTTGTCAAATCCGTTACATATTTAAGGAGATAGAATATTAACATTTATGGCAATATCAATTAATATTTATCAATTTATCTTTTTCTACATAAAATAGGGTGCCTAGTTTGTTAATTGAAAACAAAAAGTGCCTACTTTATACACCAAGATACATAAACTACCTACTTACCCTAAACACTCTTCAAAAAATGCTAGATATTCAGGATATCCAAATTCGGGATACTGTATATGTAGATTATATTGTACTAGATTATATATGGGAAGTCTTATTTCTTTTAAGGCAACACGTTTATATTCATGCAGATTATATATGTACTAATTTCAGCATATATGTGTGCCTATATTACAGATTTTCACATTACTTTATAAGAATCGGGGGTTAGTTCACTTTGACAAGTGATTAATACACTGGTGTGAATCGATAAAAATGTTCGCCGTATATTGGTCGATATATTGATATTCCCTACTCGAATTCAACTAACATACGTATTAAAGTTATTTACGGACGGTTTCGCTCTTCAATGTTCGATGTGCCAATATTCCCTACTCGATTCCAGCTAACATGCGGAAACTAGCACGCGCATTCCACCTAGTATGTATATATATATATATATATATATATATAGAGAGAGAGAGAGAGGGAGCGAGAGAGAGGTTGGTTCCCAAGTAAGCATCTCTTACCATGTAAAATGAGAACAACCTCTATCCGCTAGATCGTTAAATAGATGGCTCAGATTAGACGATATTAAAAGGGGAAAAATCGTGTTATTAATAGAAGAAATATTCGCTGGTCCTCACTCTATTATATATTCGGCAGTATAGTTACATATATTCGGCGGTATAGTCTCATATATTCGGTGTTTACATGTTCACATGGTAATATATATATATATATATATATATATATATATATATATATATATATATATATATATATATATATATATATATATATATATAGTTTTATGAAGATTTCAAGCATTATGAAAGCATACATTGTATGATTATGGGAAGCTTAGACACAATTACCATTTTCACAGTCCTAGCAACATTGAGATCCATGTGTAATCTTGTGAGAATGATACTAAAAGCTTTTTTCTTGATGATAAGTTGAAAAGTGAAGATATAAGGGTCGTTCATAAAAAATGAAATACACAGTGAACTAAAATGCGTTCAACATAAAAAAAAAAAATAATAATACAAATTTCATTGTAACCCGCCAGAAATAATACATATTACAAGTTTAGTTTAACAATTAGACATATTATTTGGAATTGAAATTGAGAAGAATCATAACTATTCAATCGAGGAGAATGAAGATTACAAAGTTTAGTTAAACAATTACACATTATTTGAAATTGAAATTGAAAAGAATGATGTATTCTTCTCAATTTCAATTCTAAATAATACAATTTCAATGTATCAACGACATCATTCTCCTCGATCTTTTATAGCTGATTCTCCACAGTTTCGTGTTGTGGGAAGCAAGAGCGTTAATGAAGAAGAGATCGTTGAAGAGATAGACAAAGCCCTTCAATTCAATTGCTTCCTAATATCCCACCAGAAATTTTCCAGCAACAGTTCAGTGCTTCCATATAGTACATATGAGTCATGTATATAGTATATAATTATATGTGGTTCACTGTTATCCGGTTCTCTATAAATAGGAGAGCTGAGTCTTAATTCATTTAATAAGAAACCACATTTATTTACTGGTTTTTTCTCTCTCCATAACAAACTTCTTCCTTCTTCTTCTACTGTATCAAACATTACACAAATCGATCGTATTCTACTTGATTCTCGATGCTCGATCCATAGCTTATCATGGTATCAGAGCTACAGGTCTACTGAAGATTGATTACTGCCTTCGTATTTGATCGATTTCTACTTCGAACTTCAGATCTGGATATGGAAGAGAACTTGAGCCCGCTTCTTCGACAATCGATGAATGATGCTATTCAGATATCAGCCTCGAGCGATCCGCTATTTCTATCAAACTCTGACAGTCCAGGTTCGCAACTAGTATCTACTCGTTTTGATGGATTGAATTTTCTGAACTGGAGCAGAGCTGTAAAAATGGCATTAGGAGCTAAGAACAAACAAGGATTCATTGATGGAACTTGTGCTAAACCTAAAGCTGAAATTGATTTGCTAAAATGGACAAGATGTGATTTCATGGTACGATGTTGGCTAATTCATTCCATGGATGGAAAGATTGCTGAAGGATTCATGTACGTGAACTCTGCTAAACAACTCTGGGATGAGATTGTTGAGTGTTTTGGGCAAACTAATGGTCCACTGATATATCAGTTAAAAAGAAATATGTGCAGCCTAACCCAAGGAAATCTACCAGTAGTCGATTATTATTCAAAGATGAAGCGAATATGGGATGAACTACAATCTCTTGAAGGATTTCCTGAATGTACCTGTGGAATTTTATTAGCATGTTCTTGTGATTTACTGAAAAAGGTTGCAGAAATTGAAGCAAGAGACAGACTGATGCACTTTCTTATGGGATTAAATGAAGGCTTTGAAGGAATAAGGAGTCAGATATTGTCCATGGAGCCAATTCCTTCGGTGAACAAGGCTTATTACTTGGTGCAGCAGGTGGAAAGACAGAGAATCATTACAGGAGGCATGAATTCTACCCAAGAAGTGAGTGCTTTAGCAGTTAATAGGGCAAGACAGACTGGACAAAGTTATAATCCATCATATAAGCAGAATACTCAGAATTCTTCTCAAAGTACTCAAAGCCTTCAAAACAAGAAAGATTATAAGAAAGAAAAAGGGGACAGATATTGTGAACACTGTCATAGGATAGGTCACCTCATGGAAAGTTGTTTTAAGTTGCATGGATATCCGGATTGGTTCAAGGAACTCAAATCCAAAAATGATCCTAAAATAGCTTCTAATGTTGTCACTGATGGAGATGTACGGATGGACACTCCTATTTCTGATGGACAAATTTCAGGAGATGGAAATTTGGTAAATCTTGTATGTCAGGAGGTGCTCAGAGTTATGAAAGGCAAGCAACTTCTAGAAGGAACTTCCTCCTCATTTGCAAACTTCGCAGGTACTTTTCTATCATCTACTGAAACATCTAAAGGAGAAAAGCAAGACATTTGTTGGATAGTAGATACTGGAGCTACAGACCATATGATATCTGATATATCTCAGTTTAAAGATTATAAAACTTTGCATAAACCTATCATGGTCAGTCTTCCTGATGGCAACATGAAATCTGTCAGCACAGTAGGAACAGTCATCCTGAATAGTTCTATTACTTTGGAGAATGTATTGCTGGTTCCTGACTTCAAGCACAATTTATTATCTGTGAGTAAGTTGGTTCGTGGAAATGGATTAAGGGCCTTCTTTGACTCTGAAAATTGCATGTTTCAGGACCGTTTGAGTAAGAAGATTTATGCATCTGGTTATGAAGCTAATGGTCTCTATCGGATTCAGACTTCCCAGTCCAGCACTATTCCTACCTTCATTTCTAACAATAATACAAACACAGCTATAAATAAAGATGCAGTTAGCTTGGAAGTTTTACATGCCCGGTTAGGGCATGCTTCCATGTCTAAGTTGAAACACTTATTTTCTCATCTTTCTTCTTGTCCTGATGCTCATACTTGTGATGTGTGTGTACTTGCTAAACACCACAAACTGCCTTATGATAGAAGTAGTTCTCATGCTTCTAAGCCCTTTGATTTGATACATGTTGATCTTTGGGGTCCATATCATGTTCCATCTATTTCAGGTGCTAGATACTTTCTGACTATTGTGGATGATTATAGTCGAGTCACTTGGACTCACCTCTTACAGAATAAGCTACAAGTCTTCTCTGTTTTGGTGGCTTTTTGGTCGCTCGTTGACAACCAATTTGGGTGCTCTCTCAAGTGTATTCGCAGTGACAATGGCACTGAAATTGTCCAGCAACAATGTTCTGATTTCTTTGCTGCTAAAGGAATAATTCATCAAAAATCAGCACCAAGAAATCCTCAACAAAATGGAAGAGTCGAAAGGAAACACCGACATCTCATAGAAACTGCTCGAGCTATGAGATTACAAGCTAATCTTCCTCTTCATTTCTGGGGAGATTGTGTCCTCGCTGCGACTCATGTTATCAATAAGTTGCCCACATCCATTTTAAAATGGAAAACTCCTTTTGAGTTGCTTATGAACAAACCTCCATCTCATGACAATCTTAGGATTGTTGGTTCTTTATGCTATGCTCTTGTTGATAGTTGTCCTAAGGACAAGTTTGCATCTAAGGCTCGTAGGTGTATATTCCTTGGTTATCCCCTTGCACAAAAAGCCTATCGATTATTTGATCTTGAGTCCAGCAAAGTGATCATAAGTAGAGATGTTGTGTTTCACGAGCATGTATTTCCTTTCAAATCTTCCCTGCCACCTAGTTCTATTTCCTCTTCTACAGATATTCTACCTCTAGTTAATCCAGCAGTTGATTCTTCCCCTGAATTTTCTATTTCTAATATTCCAGTTATTCCTCTGGATAATTCTGCCATACCTTCTATTATCTCTCCATCTCTTGATCAACCTCCTCAATTCTCTGTTCAAGAGCATCATATTCCTAACCTTCCAGTACCTTCCACCACTCCATTACTTCGCAAATCTGATCGATTAAGGGTACCTCCCACTCATCTTCATGACTTTGTTTGTCCCACCATTCCAGACTTGGCCAATTTCTCTTCAGCTTTTTCTGTTGCTTTTGATGAATTCTCTACTGAATATAAAGCTTCATTGCTCAGCACTATGACTGTTTTAGAGCCAGTGAGTTATTCCCAAGCTGCAAAGGATGCTCAGTGGGTCACAGCTATGAATCAAGAGTTGGCTGCTCTAGAACAGAATGACACATGGGAATTAGTTGAGCTTCCCCCTGGTAAGAGTATCATTGGCTCGAAATGGGTTTATAAGGTGAAATTTAAGGCTGATGGGAGTGTGGAAAGGCTTAAGGCACGTTTAGTTGCAAAGGGGTATACACAAATCAAAGGGAAGGACTACAAACATACGTTTTCTCCCGTTGCAAAGTTCACCTCTGTTCGGACTTTGCTTGTTGTTGCATCTGTTAAACAATGGGTTATTCACCAATTGGACATTAATAATGCTTTCCTTCATGGATTTCTTGATGAAGAAGTGTATTTGCAACCACCACAAGGGTATTCTAAAGCTAATCCAGGTCAGGTTTGCAGATTGAAACGTTCTTTATACGGTTTAAAACAAGCGTCTCGACAGTGGAATGTGGAATTGTCTAAGTTCCTTATCCAATTTGGTTTTACTCAATCCAAACATGATTACTCCATGTTTGTGATGTCTACTCCTACTTCCTTCACAGTCGTTCTTGCTTATGTGGATGATTTGCTCATTACTGGTGATTCATCTTCTGTAATTCAGCAATTAAAACAGGCCCTAGATCTTGCCTTTACCATCAAGGACCTTGGTGAGGTCCGGTATTTTCTAGGTATTGAGATAGCTCGTTGCTCTCAAGGCATTTTGCTCAATCAGAGGAAATTTGTTCGTGATATTGTTAAGGATACAGGTTTATCTGATTGCAAGGAGTCTCCATTTCCATTTTCTCGTGGCATCAAGCTCTCTGTCGATGATGGAGAATTAATTCCAGATCCTGAGGTTTACAGGCGATTAGTGGGTCGTCTTCTTTATCTCAATATGACTCGTCCTGACATTTCTTATGCCACACAGCAGTTGAGCCAATTTATGCATGAACCTAGACTACCTCATTATCAAGCAGCACTACAGGTTGTTCGTTATTTGAAAGGGACACCTAACCATGGTCTTTTTTTGTCATCTCAGTCATCTTTTACTCTCTCGGCATATACTGATGCCGATTGGGGCAATTGTGCCTTCATTGGTCGGTCTCTCACAGGCTATTGCGTTTTCTTAGGGGATTCCCTTATTTCCTGGAAAACAAAGAAACAGAAAACAGTTTCCAAGTCTTCCACCGAGTCCGAATATCGTGCTATGTCGATCACATCCGGTGAATTGGTTTGGCTCTTTGGTTTGCTCAGGGACCTGAATATCAGTATAACACTTCCACTCACTCTTTACTGTGATAACAAATCGGCTCAACACATTACTGCAAATCCAGTGTTCCATGAACGGACTAAACATCTCACTCTTGATTGCCACTATGTTCGAGAAAGAGTGCAGGAGGGCTTCATTCGCACATCTCATGTCCGCTCCAGTCTGCAGCTTGCTGATGTCCTCACAAAAGCTCTTGGGGCTTCTCAGCATAACTTTCTCATCTCCAAGTTGGGACTTGTTCCCTGTTTACCAAGTCCAACTTGAGGGGGGAGTATGAGTCATGTATATAGTATATAATTATATGTGGTTCACTGTTATCCGGTTCTCTATAAATAGGAGAGCTGAGTCTTAATTCATTTAATAAGAAACCACATTTATTTACTGGTTTTTTCTCTCTCCATAACAAACTTCTTCCTTCTTCTTCTACTGTATCAAACATTACACAAATCGATCTTATTCTACTTGATTCTCGATGCTCGATCCATAGCTTATCAGTACACCATTAGAAAGATAATCTTATAGTTTAGACCTAGCTTTTGTAGAAGAAAAATACATGGCTTTAGAACACACAACAGTACACCAGAAGCAAGTCGACTCGTATTCTTGTTTTTCTACTCGATTCAAAAAGCCGAAAAAGCAATTTACTTCAATAAACCAGATAAAAAAAGCTAGGTTGGTATAACCCGGATGCATTTCGGTTGGTAATCAATCCTAGAAGACCTAATCCTTGTACTTCATCTCGGACATTTGGAATCCGGGCATGTCAAATGAGGCAGAAAATTTCTCAACATCAGCCTTGAGTGCCTCGATGTCTTTGTTGTTCACCAACCCTTTGTTGAAGTCCTTGAGAAGCTTCCCGTGTTCCTTCTGGATGCTCAAGGTGATGGTCACGGATCGGTGGAGGAACTCTCCTATCTGCTCGAAATCCTTTTCCACCAGTCCTCTTGATGTCATGGCTGGGGTGCCTACATTTACAAGTTTTAGGTCAATACTAATATAAACATGGAGTTAGTTACATTTGAAAAGAAAGGAAGAAGCAAAAAGGAAAGGGTTGTTTGGATGATCACTGTGGAATAATGAAAATTAAATGCAATATATGTCAAGGTCATCCTTAGACATCAAAGGGTTCAAATTATGAAATGGTTGATAACAAACAATGTTGGGGCTTTTGCACATCCATATAGACTAAGCTACATATTTGGTTATAACCGGTGTGGTATATTCTCATCGTCAATGAAGCATGACTACATTGATTTTCCAAGGTAAATGGAAATGGTGGTTTGGTGGGTGGTAATGGGAGTAGACGTCATCTATTTTGTTGATGTGTAAACCTAACATATAAGTCCTAGGACTATCACTGAATTACCAAAAATCTTCAAATTCAGATATTCAGTTGGATTTGCTAAATAATTAAATTGCAAGCAAAGGCTGAAATTCTTACCAATGCGGACACCTCCTGGGGCCAAGGCACTGCTGTCACCAAACACAGCATTCTTGTTAATGGTGATGTTGCATAGGTCACAGAGCTTTTCAACCTTGTTACCTGCATACACACAGCAGATAAACAATGAAGCTTGACCTAGAAGATTGAATGGTGACCATCCAAGTTTACAAAGATAAAAATCTCAAGAGTTTCCTATTACCTGTCAAGCCAAGGGGGCGAAGATCCCAGAGGACAAGATGGTTCTCAGTTCCGCTAGTGACGAGACTGTAACCTTTTCCCATAAGATAGTTCCCAAGGGCAACTGCATTGGCCTTAACTTGCTTAGCATAAGCCTTGAACCCTGGAGTCATAGCCTGTTTCAAAGCAACAGCCAATGCTCCAATTTGGTGATTGTGTGGACCGCCCTGTAGGGATGGGAAGACAGCAAAGTTGATCTTGTCTTCAAAGTCATAAACGGCATCTTCAGGCTGCCCCTTCTTTGGTGGCTTGGGTCCCTTGCGGTAGAAAATCATACCAGCCCGTGGTCCACGAAGAGACTTGTGGGTAGTAGTTGTGACAATGTCACAGTACTCAAAGGGGCTGTTTGCTTCCTGTACAAACAGAATATAATTTTTATGCTGCTAGCTATTTTATATGTTCTTCAATTTTATGCATTGTTAACCAAACCAATTCCTCGTAGCAAATTCATTTGAATTTCTGAATAAGATAACATCAAAAGATATCTAAATAAATTCTTCACATAATACATCATCCAATTCCAGGGCTCCTCAAGAGGAAAAACTTCATGTAACATGTAAAATGTAAAATAGACTTTTACAGACTACAGAAGCATATTTACAGTCATAAGCAGAATGGAAGTTTCAAAAGTGCACAATAAACTATCACAAGATGCAGACTCCACAAATGCAGATAAGGTATAGTTGTCTTCTCCCTATGAAAACAATAAAATAACACAATGTGTAATGAGCTCAAACATCATAACCAACAAAGATGCGGATCCAATTTAGAATTCCTTCACATACAAATATGCAATCTACACACCACCAACCAACAGGAACCAGATACATGCATTCAAGACAAGTAATCAACAATTACACAACTTGGCTGTAGCAAATTTGCATCTATAAACTCCCTAAATAAAATAATGTCATTTATCATTGATTCATCTAACACTCAAATAAAAGGTATCCAGAAATAGAGATCAAAGCTCCCATCAACATACCTGAGCAGCAACAAGACCACTAATGTGAGCCATGTCACAGAGTAAAAGGGCACCACACTTGTCAGCAACGGCCCTGAACCGGGAGTAATCCCAATCCCTAGGGTAAGCACTGCCGCCACAGATGATCAATTTGGGCCTGAAATCCAAGGCCTTCTCCTCCAACCTGTCGTAATCGATGAACCCAGTCTGAGAGTTCACCTTGTATGGTAAACTCTCGAAGTAAATTGAGGTGGCAGAGATCTTCTTCCCGTTGGCAGTGTAGTAACCGTGTGTCAAGTGCCCACCAGACGGCAAATCCAGACCCATGATCCTGATTCATATACCCATTTCAAAACTCATTGAAATCTAACTGAAATGAGATCTGACCTAATCAAACACCACTTTCAGAAGACAACGAATTTTAAACAGAAATCATGCAAGCATTTCCGAAACAACGTAACTGAAGTTCAAATATGAACATTTCAGAACACATCCAAATCTAAGCAACCATACATAACAACGGAATCGGATCGAGTGAAATCAGCACGAAAGAAAAGAATTCAAACTCAAGGGTACAAACCTGTCATGAGGGTTTAGGACGGCGGTGTAGGCGGCGAAATTAGCAGGGCTACCAGAGTAAGGCTGGACATTAACACCCCACTTGGTAGGATCAAGGTGAAAGCACTGAAGAGCACGAGATCGACAAAGATTCTCGATCTCATCGATGAACTCGTTTCCTCCATAGTAACGGTTACCGGGCATGCCTTCAGAATACTTGTTGGTGAGGGCGGAGCCGAGAGCTTCGATGACGGCGAAGGAGGTGAAGTTCTCGGAGGCGATGAGCTCGATTCCTCGACATTGTCGGCGCTTCTCCTTCTCAATTAGGTCGTGGATCTCTGGGTCAACTTGATCTAGTGAGGTGTTACCCCATGATGAGACGGAATCCATGGTTGAAAGATGAGGGAGAGGGACTGACACTGTGATTGGGTGGAGAGGGAAGAGAAGGGCGAGTGGTGGAGAGGCAATTTGGGTTGGGATTTAAAGGAGAAGGAGGAAGAAGATGCTTTGCTTAGACTGCAGAAAATGACATTAATCTCCTTTGTGGATTGTGGTGGGTTGGTTGGTGAGTGATGAATGGCGATGACGGGTGGCGTGCAGCCTAGCCTACTCCCGATGACTATCCATACATACATCACGATGCTTCATGTTTCCTTGGTTCTTTTATTGACATTGCTTTGAAATTTGTTGTTTATTACTCCGAAACAACGTAGTATTTATTTTTAATTTATATTTAGTTCTTGTTAGGTATGCCCAAGATCATTTTGGGTAAACAAAGGTTGGATTTTTTTACCATAGTTTGGTTGTAATAACTATATTACCTGCTTTGGACGAATTTTATCTAAAAAAAATAGTATTTTATTATTATTGTATTACTCAAATTACAAAATCAAGTTATGTTTTCTTTTTTTTTTTTTTGATACATAGGTAAGAAAATAGATCGATCAGTTTCTTGAAACCGATCGGCCTATGGAATCCTTGCGGATGAGGTCTTGGACATCTTCTGGAATCTCTTCAATATGCAGTTCGGTGTTGTGTTCATGTGAAGTTATCTTGTCCGCAACCTGATTAATTTCCCTAAAAATATGTCGAGTTATGGAGCTAGTAAATTCTGAGGTGATAATCGAAATATCGTTTATAATCATATCAAGTTCCCAAGTTGGTTTCCAGATACAATTGATCGAGTTAACAAGCGTCAGATTATCTCCTTCAATCTCGATTAACTTAATTCCAATCTTCTTGGCCTTTTGGAGACCGTTTCGTAAAGCAATGGCTTCTGATTCCAAAATAGAATCAGCATCACACCTGCCACTTCCAATTTCGATTGGGACGGCATTGTGATTGCGAATGATAAACCCATATGAAAATTTTTCGGCCAAGTTTTGTGAAGCATCAAAATTGAGTTTGTGAAAGCCATTCTATGGATATATCCATTTAATGTTTTTCGTTTTTCTTTGGGGTGGTTTATTTTTTATATTATTCATATTTTGCTTCATATTTGCTCTCTTCCACACTTCCATCTGTTCCAATGCTGAAGCTTTAATATTTTCCGGAATTTTTATTTTTTTAAAAATGAATTGATTTCTTGCCATCCATATATTCCACCAAGTGATTACTGTGAGATTCATTTCTTTTGTTGAGATTAACCCTTTTATATCAAGAAGAGCGTCGGCGATTCTCCAGTTCACAAAATCGTAGTTTTTTAAGATTGTTGTTATATTTTGATTTTTAATGGTTGATATCATAAAGGGACATTGGAAGAAGAGATGTTTGGTACTTTCAATATGGTGGTTACAGAATTCACAATGCATTACAACGGGGATCTTTTGTCTGTCGAGGTTTTCCTTTGTTGGCAATCCATCCATAGCAAGTTTCCATAGAAAGTTTTTAATTTTGGGCATCACATCCATTTTCCATATCCAGGATTTATCCGATGAAACCCCACCTTGTGTTTTTGTAGAAATTCTAAAGATGATTTAGTCGAATATCATCCTTCCTCATTCCCTGACTAGTATAATCTATCCCGGATGTGACTATTGGGTACATTATACCTTTTTATTTTTTCGATAATGTTCAAAGGTAGTATTGTACTTAATTGGTTGATTCGTTGGATGTCCCATGAGTTATCCTTCATGTACGCAGAAGTGAGTTCCGTATCATTTAAAAGATTTTTATTTGTCACCGTATCTTGCAACGGTTTATCTAGTATCCAGTTATCCTTCCAGAATCTTATTGTTTTTCCGTCTCCAACCCTCCATATGAGACCTTTCGTAAATTCTTCGTTTAACTTAATTAGTTTCTTCCATTACCATGATGCGTTCGTCCCGCATTTATACTCCCATAGTCGGTTACCTCTAAGGTATTTTTCTTCTACGATTTTGACCCAAATATTGTCTGGTTCTGCCAAAATTTTCCACAGTAGTTTCATTTGGAGGGCTTTATTCATGTCTTCTGATCTTCTAATACCTGTTCCGCCAAGGGAACGTGGTTTACAAATTTTATCCCAACTAATCAAAATTTTCCACAGTACCTCTAAGGTATTTTTCTTCTACGATTTTGACCCAAATATTGTCTGGTTCTGCCAAAATTTTCCACAGTAGTTTCATTTGGAGGGCTTTATTCATGTCTTCTGATCTTCTAATACCTGTTCCGCCAAGGGAACGTGGTTTACAAATTTTATCCCAACTAATCAAAGGATGGAAATTCGGGCTTTCCATTTGGTTAATTGTTGTTGTGTTTTCATAATTACTGAATTAAAAGTATCTTTGTTTACTTGCCCATTAATAATAGGGCAACCTAAATATTGTTCTAAATTTGTAAATAGATTGATCCCTAAATGGCTTTGTATTCTTCTTCTATTACTTTGGTCAACGTTGGCCATCGTTTGAAACGCCAATTTATGGTAATTAATTATTTGACCGGAGATGTCGCAATAATCTCTCAACGCAGTGAGAACCAAATTACTGGCTTGAAAAGTTGTCTTAGAAAAGATTATAATGTCGTCCGCAAAAGCTAAGAAAGGGATTCTTGTCCCATTCTTTGAGATAGGGAATCCAATGGATTTAGGAAACTCATTGGATAATTTCTGTAAATTTCTAGAAAGCACTTCCGAACAAAGATTGAACAGAAGTGGAGAAAGTGGATCTCCTTGCCGGAGACCACGTTGTGGACAAAACATACTAGTAGGTGAGTCATTTATAAGGATTGAGTAGGAGACGGTAGAGATACACTCATGTATCCATTGTCTAAATTTTTCCCCAAATCCCAATTTTTGTAAGACTGCTTTTAGGAATTCCCAATCTACTTTATCATAGGCTTTTTCCATGTCTAATTTCATAGCCATGTACCCTTCTTTTCCTTTTTTTGATTTGAACCCATGGAATATTTCGTGGGCAATGAGGACATTATCCTGAATTGCTCTATTTTTAATAAATGCACTTTGTAACGGATGGATAATTTTTGGTAGAATTAGGCTTAATCGCTTTGCTAAAATTTTCGAGATAATTTTATATACCGTGGATACTAAGCTAATAGGTATATAATGGGACGTTGATGTTGGGTTGTCGTTCTTTGGTAGGAGGGCAATAAATGTATGATTAATTTATTTCAGAATTTTTCCGGTCCTATAAAAGCTCTTAACCGCCCTCGTCACATCAGGTCCGACAATGTGCCAGTACTTTTGGTAGAAACCCGCAGGCATTCCATCCGGTCCCGGCGATTTGTCCGCACCTATATTGAAAACTGCCTCCTTTATTTCCTTTGTAGAGAACAGCATTTCCAAATTAGTGTTATCTCTATCAAATATTTCTTGGTAAATAACTTGTAGGTGACATCGCATTTTGTTCATATCTAGTGGAAACGCTTTGAAGCGATTCTTGTAATCGTTTATGAATTCTTCGTTGATCTCCGTCTCTTTTGACACCACTGTCCCATCATTTTTGGTGATTGTTGAGATAAATTTTTTATTTCGTCGGTCCGTCGCTTTCCTATGGTGAAATCTTGTGTTCTTATCTCCAAATTGAAGAAATTTTGTTTTAGCTCGTTGCAACCAATAATTATGCTGATATTCCACCAAACACTCCCTCTTCTTGCTTAACCTTCCAATTTTATCATTCATAGTTTGGTCAAACTGTGAAAAACTTTGCTTTTGAAGCCCTTCAAGGTCTTCATCTACTTTTTGTAGTTGTCTGTTAATGTTACCAAATTTTTCTCGACTCCATTGTTTAAGTTTTTATTTGAGAAGTTTTGTCTTCTTTGCGAGATTAAACATGTGTGAACCTTCGTATTGGGTTCTCCATACTTGTTTGACTAGGTTTTCACAGTCTTGTCTTAGCGACCACATTGATTCGAATCTAAACGGTTTGCTCTTAACCCTAGAGTTCGAATTTTGAATAAAAAACGAGATCATGCAGTGATCCGAGTTTGTGAACGCATGGTTTCTAGTATGTATAGTTGGATATTCTTGGATGATTTTGAGTGAAGTCATCACTCTATCTAGTTTTTCATATGTATTATTATCTCCCTCTTTCTTTTTTTTCCACGTAAATAAATTACCTTTCGTGGGTAAGTCCCTTAGGCTAAACTGGCTCGCTAGTTGTGTCAATCTCTCAAACTTATAGTTGGGTGGAATCACCCCGCCCTTCTTATCTGTAGGTTCTATTATATCATTAAAGTCTCCAATAATAATCATCGGAATTTTTATGTTAGTCATTTCCTTTTTTAATTATGATCAGAATGGGTTTTTCAAATGTTCATTTGAGGGTGCGTAAATGAAAATAATCATGGATTCAAAATTAGTAATTGCATTTGTGTGTTTTACAAATATATATCGTTCGGCTACTTTGATAATCTCGATTTTTTTCACCCTTGATTTGGTATTCTTTCCAAAGTAGACATAAACCACCCGCAAAACCCATTGCTGGAATAAAGATTATTTTATCAAAACCCGCACTTTGCCATATTCTTTCCTCAGGCTCGTCTTTATTTTTAGTCTCTGCCAGCACAATTATTTGAATGTGTTCATTTTTACAAGTAATGTTTAAATTGGTCCAAAAATTATTTTTCTTCATTCCCCTACAATTCCAAAATGCAATCTTTATTTTGCACTATAACGAAGAATTGGGTGTTTAAATCCCGTTATTCCAAACATTACTACCCGCTTGAAACTTTTTCCTTTCAGCCTAATTGACTGAGTATGGTGAATACTCCATAATTTTTGGACCCATGGATTAGCCCAACACAAATAGTAATTGAACAAAGTAAGATATAAATTTGGCACTAATCGAAACTGCAAAGCATACGGGCTTTTTAATTGGGCAATTTCCTTTGTAATTTCACAAAGACTTTCTCTGTTAAATTTTTCATGACAGCTTACTATTAAAGATAGAAATTTTTTCCTTTTTGATAAACGCCATATACCGCATGTTACGCTAAAAAGTGTGCACGCAATAAGCCTTAAATTTATACTCGTTATAATTATCCTAACTTCTAGCGCACCCGCAGTGTACGGGACGTTTGTAGCATGGATAGTATTCCGAGGTCGAACACAAAGACTAGGGTGAAATTGACTCGGTTTTGTGATTAAGTTTAGTGAAGGTCTAGGGTTAGAAAAGAGGAAAAACAAAGAAATGAAAATCTCAAAATTGTTTTTGGTTGGTTTTGGTGATCAATCAAGGATCAAAATTCATGCAAAGTAAACTATCAAATTAAACTAAAAATCAGCACAAATAAACAAACTAGATAAGGTAATGATCAAGGGAAGAAAAACGGATTCTAGGGGTCGGAAGTTCCGGTTATGGCATAGAACTCAAGTTATCTAATCGTTCCTTGGATTAACTATGATATGTTGGGATTAAATGTATCTAAATTTAGGATCAATTACCGGGTAGGTCTCATGGTCCAACTAGTCCACACCTAAGGTCTCATTACCGGGTAAGTCTCTATGAACCTAAGGATAGGAATTCAACACAAACCGAATTGTTAATTAGGGATCTAACCTATCCTTACCGGGTAAGTCTTGGAAGGGAAAGCCCTAAAAAACTATCCTAGCACATCTAATCCAATGGCGGCTTATTAGGCTCACCACTACCTAAGGGTTGCTATTTTAGATTCTAAGGGTAAGGATTACCGGGTAAGTCTCTCCTAACACTTAGTCACTACACTAGGTCACCCTAGGATAGGTTAAACTCAGCAAACACTTAGGGTTTCAACATTGCATAGGTCTAAGGCAAGATCCTTCGAACCAGGGAAAATCACGGTTTGTTCTACCGAAACCACGGCCGTGGTTCTTCAAGAACTACCGTGATTTCTAACAGAAACTACGTTCATAAGCAAAAGTCATCCAAAGGTAAATCTAAGTTTGTCCTATCATAGTTCTAGCCATAACCATCCTTCCCTTACCCTAGAACCACATCAATTTAGCTTACAACATTCATAATGGAAATCGAAGCAAACAAACATGAAATCAAAACATCCATTGCAAGAGAATAAAAGAAAAGAGATGAACAAGTGAATTTAATTCAAAACCAAGCTGAAGATTAGAATTAGAACCACTTACAACCCTTCCAAAAGAAGGTTCAAAGACTCATACAATCTCTAGAATACGAAATCCGAAATACAAGAAAGCTATGATGTGTGCTTCTCCTCCTCTTCAATGGAGTTCTTCTCCTTCTCTTTGACACTTTCCTTCCTAGAAAAATCTTCTTCTCTTGAGAATATATTTGTTAGAGAGAAATGGAAAAGGGATGAGCTGCTCCCAAACTACCCCAGCTGCCTCAAACAACCCATGATGGACCACATTTATAACCAATCCTTCATGAGCTGGCCATGAGAGTCGTGGCACAGCTGTCACGAGAATCTGGCAAAATCCACGGTCATTTCCACGACCGTGGTTCGTCAGAGGACCGTGATTCTATGCAGAAACTCCGCCTTGAATCATTAAGCTGTGATTTGGTGCATGGCTTGTGTTGGCAAGGCTCCATGAGTTCTCCTTAGCCCTTGGCTTGTATCATAGTGTGTCCGAGGGTGTGCCATCTAAATGAACGATCCTCAAACGCATCATTTAAGCTCCTAAACTTCCCGAAATACCTACAAAACGCGCACAAGTCCGTGTAGACGTCTATCTCGACAAAATATGTGAATTGGGTGCAAAACGTCTTGAACTAATGCTAGATCATGCATGAATGAGCGAGAATTCTATCTAAATGTTCACCTAAAACTATGTTATAAATCGTGTTATCACCGCAGACAGTACAGGGAAAAAACCCTTCATTTTGTATCAACAGTTCAGTGGGTGAAACTAATTTCCTTAACGAACATGGAAACAAAACATCTTTAGCGAAGACACTGTCATTTGCTTGAGTCTTGATGAAACCGGGAACTCCTATCAGATTGGTATTTTCAAATAGAATTCTGGATCCTGCAGTATTGCGCTTTTCATCAATCTGTAATAAAAGAAAATTACAAGATTGTCTAATCTGTTGGTAAAAGATTACCAACTCTGATCTTAAATTTGCTTGGTCTTCATTGTTCCAGATTTCTTTCAAAGCTGAAGTAAAAGCCCACAGACCTGCATTCTACAGCAAGAGCCAGTAGACAGAACATAGGTAGAATAAAACTAAAAATAGGTTATTTGACTTATGAAAGCTGTTTTTAATAGCTTTGTCATGTATTAAATTTGTAAGGTTAAGCAACCATAAAAAATATTCGCATATTATGTCCTTAGTAGCCTGATTTTGCAAACATTTCAAATCTCTTAACAGTAGCATTCTAGCCAATGCTGAGCAACAGTAGATATAATTCATTCCAAAACAATATTTCTCAATTATTCTATGCTCAACATATTCATTTTGAAATCCATCCGAAAGTGCATAAAGTTGATTTTTACTAAAGTAACTGGCCAATTCCCCATTATCAAATTGATTTTCTAAATTGACTTGTTGAAAGTCTGTCAAAGAAAACTTTCTATTTAGTCTCCAATTGTTATACCTTGTTGACTTTTTCTCATTCTTATAACTTAGTTCATGTCTATAGATCCACAACCAACAAAGATGATAATAACTCAACAATGAATACTCATGTAGAGTATCCCACAATTCTTGCTGAAAATATATTAATGATGTTTCCTTTTGTTTTTGAAAATCACTCTCAACTTTTGATAGGCAACTTAGGTACTCAACAAACTCATTGTTCTTGGAAGACTCGCCTTTGTTCTTTGATTCTTGGTTGTTCTTTGCATCCTTCTCATTGACCACAACATTGAGTTGTTCGGATTTTTCTTTTTTTTCATTGTTCATCATTTGTTCAGGAGGAATAAAGCACACTGCTTCCTTAAAAGTTTTTCCTTGTTCACTCATTTTATTTTTTGACAGTAGAAGGCACCAATAAAGCAAAATATGTGAGAAAATGGAAGATTGAAGGAGATGTGAGATTAGAGCAGTAGACGATTGGCCTTTATATAGGCCAACCCAACATGAATCACACACACACATCAATTTTCTAAATACTCGTATAAAAGCACCAAAGAGTGAATTACTTACATTTTGTCAAAACTTGCAACATTTTACTTTTCGGGGTAAAAAATCTATTTGATATCCTAATTTTAAAATTTTGGATACATATTGCATTACATTGAGTAAAAAAGCTTTTTACATTCTTAAAAATATATGAATGTTTCTAAGTTGTAAATAGTTCAACTCCAAAAGACGAAAATAAAGAAAAATAAGTGAATTCTACTTGACAAATAAAGTAGTGATATTTTTGTTATAGGTCAAACCGTGAAAATTGTTAGAGTAAAGATATTATTTTAACTGAATGAAAATATAGATTCTAGGGTTTATTAAGCACACAATTTACATTTATGAATGGTTTACATATTAATATTAAAGTTTGACACCTTAATACTAATTGAATTTTAAAGAATAAAATTGGGTACATTCATATAAGTCAGTTAATAAAAATGCGGCTACACGATTATTAAACACATAATTTATTTTTATCGTGTACTATGAGAACATTCGGTATGTTAAAATAACATGAGAGATTTTACACTTTCAAACATACTCTCATATTAGATTTGAGCCAAATACATAAGTCAATCTCCATGCAAGAGGCGAGTTAAATACATGTTCACTCTCAGACGTGTGTGAATAGTGAACGAAATAATTTTAAATTTATAACCTAAAATAAAAGCCTGAACAAAATGTGAACCCGCAGTGTACGGATCAATCGCAATATGACAAATACTCCAGGGTCGAACACAAAGACTATGGTGAAATCAAGCACGGTAAATATCAGGTTGTCAATTAGGAACAAAGCAACAAAACAAAGATGAGGTATAAATCAGATAAAGGAATGCAGATTCTAGAGGTCAAAACATCCAATTGTGATTCCGACTCAAGATTTCTAAGGATAACGTGGACAAAGTTGAGGTTTGCAGAAGAAGGTATTTCTAAGGTGGGAATAGATCACTGGGTAAGTCTCACTAATCACTATCCCAAACCAAAGATCTTATCACCGGGTAAGTCTCAGGGAACTAAGGAAAAGAATTATAATCTCAATCCAACACACCACCTAAGGGGATGGAACTAACCTTTACCGGGTAAGTCTCATGCTAACTCACAAAGGTAAGATGAAAGCACACTCAAACCCTAATAAAGGATAAACCTTTATTACCTACACTCGTCATCATAGGTATACAAGCAAAGGAATCATCAGATAAGTCTCATCCTAGGCTTGCGTATAAACCAGGAAAGGTGCAACAAGGATAGGATTTCACAAACTAAAACCTAAACTCAGGATTGGTCGAATCAAGTCAAACGTCTCGCTTAGTTCATATTGATCTCGTTCGAGATGTTCTATGAACCGACCGAGGTGAGGTGCAGTTAGGTTTTGGCTAGAGTTTTCAGGGTCCAATAAGGTGAAGGTTCACTCTTTCATCGTCTTTACCACAACCTTCGGCCAACCATCCTAGAATCGCAAGGGAATTTAGCCAACAAATCATCATGATAATAACAATCAAATATATAATAAAAGAAACGATAAGCCAACAAGAAAACTTTAACAAAAAGGCTTCAATAATCAACTCAAACAAACAATCAATCCAAACAAGCAGCAAACTGTGTTCCTCAATAATCCGAATCAAAAGACAACAATCCAGGTTCCCTAAGAAAACCTTACAACTTTCTTTCAAAGCCTTCAACTTTCTCTCCAAAGCAATCTTCCTTCAAACTTCCTTCCTCCTTACAATATCTTCAATCCCAAAGATAACCACCTAACCAAGCCTCCTCCCATCCATAAAATATATTCAATCTTATAGAAAAATCACATGCCAAAAGTAAAAGATCTCATGGGTTGTGGGTCGGCGGTCTCGATCCAGGCCCAGCAAGTCATCTCGGTCGAGATGATCACGCAGTCAACCGAGATGAACGAGTTGTTACGTGCAAATCTCCAAAACTGGTCCAATATCGAATTTTTATCCAACTTCCATGGTTCCTATACCTTCCTTGTAGCTCATCGATGCTCCAAAATGCAGCTCCAATGACTCATTAAATCCTTTGGCTCCATATCGCTCCATAACGTGCCATTTTCCCTACAATTACAACAAAACTAGGTGTAGACCTTGATTCTTGCAAAGGCAAATAGAACGGCATAATCATCGAGAATATACAGCCATGCATGTAGATTTATGATGATAAAACGTCTAAACCAATCCCAATACATAGACTATAATGCATGCTATCAAAATACCACATACTTGTCCCTTGCTTGTCCCCAAGCAAGATTCAAGTCTTAGATACAAGATATAATTGATTATAAGTTATCAAAAAGATCAATGAAAAACATTTCACAAAACTTTTGGTGGTGTGCTTCCACTCGTAAATCACCCTAAGAGAATGCTTCATAGCAAATAAAATCAACACATGATCAAAACATTTTTTAAATATAAGAAAGTTGATCATCTTTTGCATAAAATCATAGAATGCATAACAAATCATATTTATCGAAATCAATCATGTATAATCCAATTTAAACCACAAAGTCAATCAACATACTCAAGGTCTCAAGGGCTTTCAAAAGAGGTTAAGAAATGTGTTAGGGTGGAATATATATGAGGTAATGTGGTGCTGAAATCCGGGAATAAGATCTTTACTTCACTTCTTTGAATTCCAAATTTCTTCCACCAATAAGCTTTGCTTATTCTTTCTTGCATACTTTCACTTTTTTATTTTATTTTTGAGAACATGGACAGAGGTGCACAATAACCTAAGCCTAGGAAATCAGCAATTCTCAATTTCTCGAGATGCCTCAAACCCTTGATGCACATACCATAACCCATTAGGACTATCGATCAATCCGACTTTGGCAAGACACAAACACCCGGCTATGTACGTGAATGGTGCCGAGTTACTCATCATCAAGATCAACGTCCCCAAACCTATTTTTCAAACACTTTCAACCACAATCTCAACTTCACTTCACATGCCTTTCATCAACTACATCCAAATTCCCGGTTAGGTAAAAGGGAGGCAAATGTATATATGAGGGGCTAAAGCATGATCAAGAAGAAGAAGAAGAAGAGAAGCGAAGTGCCTTAATCATCCCATGAAGAATGTGAGAGAATTTATAAAGTGGTTTCAACCTTCAAATTCAACATGATTTTGATAAAACAAAATACTAAATATGATAGAATTTCAAACAAAACATTTAGCAACTTAAACATATCATAAAACCTTTTGAACACATAAAGATTTCAAAGCTAATTTGCAAACAAATATCATCATCGAGGTCATATCTGGAATAGAAGCAAAAATGTTTCGAAAATTTCTTCAATTTTAAAACTATTTCGGTCGAGGTGATTTGACAGCACCCGAGATGATCGACCGAGGTGAACCTCAGTTGTCACAATCTCGTTTGGCCAAAACATTTCGGTCGAGGTAAAAAAAAAATTTCAAATCAGTTTCGACGTTTTTCAAACAAAATATGCAGTGCATGTAAATATACATCTAAGCACATGTAAGCAAATAATATCAAAGCATAGTCATCCAAGCAATAGTTATTACAAATTACAAATCCAAGGCAAGTCAAATACCCCATACTTGAGACACATTTTTTCAATGGGTCAAATATAAGTCAAAACAAGGTACTCACCGAATGAAAATGCAGAACAACAATAGAAATAAGAACAAGATCTATAATAAGCTCAATCGTCAGCCGGAGGTGGAGGTGGAATGTATGGATACTCAGTTGGATCGAAAGGATACCCCATCTGCTGCTGGAACTACAACATCGCCATCTGACACTAGTAGTGCTGGCTCTCCTCTATGCGTTCCGTCCAACCATGAATAGATCGAGTTTGAGCAGCAAAGCACTGGGTCATGTCGGTCCGTAGAGCCTGAAAAGAGTCTGTCATCTGCTGCGTCAGATCATCAATCCTGCGGTACGCCTCTGGGTCACGACGGCGGCGAGCTCTCTGCTGGGATGGTTGAGGAATCTCTACTAGAGCAGCTGGTATCTCCCTCTCTTCCTCAGTAGCCTTATCATCAAAGTTGAGTTTTGGGAGTACCGAGTCCGACGTTGACATAATAACCAGGAAAGCCAATGCAGGTTGCTGAGCTCGTCAGAAGGGTGACAAAGGTGGATTGTTCAGAGGTTTTTCCTAGTTTGGCAAGAACTGAGTCAACTTTGAGTTGATACTAGGGAAGATGTGTCGGCAGCCGAAGCTGCTGCCTGACTTTAGCTTCGAACGTGACCCATATTTGGATAGCAACTCCATTTCCGACAAAACCTTGTCAATTAAGAACATGGCCCATATTTTAAAAAATGAAAATAAATTTTTTTTACAATCTATCCAGAAGTTAGATACACTAACCGACAATTAATAAAATGGTACTTTACCAAAAATCTATTGAAGAAATGGATTTGACCACCTTCTCTTAACCTTAGATGTTGACATAACTTATACCGATTTTTCAGTAGTTCTGTAACCCCTTTAATTGACAAGGTTGATTCATGTATTCATGTGAATACCAAGCCGCTCCAGTGTAGAGGATTGTCTCCTTATGGATGTCAACATAAGTTGTAACATCAAATCCATCATCTTTTCTTCCGTTGGTTTTCCTAGAAGGTTTTTACCGTAATGAGAAGGGGTATGACTGGTTGTAATGTTTTGTTTGAACGGTAAAATAAAGGATACATTTACTAAATAAAATTATGTTACGTGCCTAGTTAATAGAGTAAAATATATATATAAAAAAAACTATTCAACAAATTTAGACTTTTCAAATTAAACCCTTAGACATATTGTTAGCCTTTTAATTTCGGTTTATGTCATTCAATATTTTAAATTCCCTAAACATTTTTTTTTGCATCAAATTACAATTAGATCTCTTTGTTTAATGAATAAAAAGGCCTAATTTCCGAAAGGTATTTTGTCATTGTCATCAAGGATTGGTCTCATCATCATATATAAGTATGTGGACTGTTGATTTACATTTAAATACACTATACTAAAGCAATTGAATACTATTACATATTTACATTACATGCAAGTAAAAGGACACTAAAGGAGGGGACAACCAATATTTAACTATTTACATTAATCGAATAAAGGGAAAAGAAAAAGAGGAAAATGAATAAAAAAAACGGCTGATTGGCAATTAGCAGGTGTAGGTCAACTTCTCACCAACTACACTTTGGAATTGGTTGCTAAGATTAATATTTACTACAACTCCCTTTTAAATTGTTTAAAATATTATTGAATTAATTAAAATTTATATTTTTTTTATAATTAAAATCAATTTTAGAGTTCTTTTAATTTAAGAAAGTAACAATTATTTTATTTTCTTTTCTTGCCAAAAAGAAGATTTGTTAAGTTTGTACTGTAGGATAAAACATTCTGGATTTGTTAAGTTTGTGAATCGAAAGTTGGTGAACATTTAACAAATGTTTAAATTTTGCTAAGAGAAATACCCGTAAGGCCATAATGGTTTCGAGTCCGGCCCTACAAATCCGGGTCGAAGCAACCCGTTTAGCAGCCGAACCCACCAACCCAATACCGTCGACAACACCGCCAACTGCCAAGTACCAATCTATCCGTTCATTACCTTATTCATTCGCAAGGGGAAATCACGACCGTCCGACTCATAACTCAATCCTATATAAACCACCTCACTCCCCACTTTCTATCTCGCCCTTCTCCATTATCAATCGAGAGAGAAGACAAATCTCTCTTACCATCCCATTTTCTCCACTTTCTCCCGTATCTAAGATTCGGACAGCCATGTCGCTTACAGTCGAGAAGACGAGCTCTGGCCGTGAGTACAAGGTCAAGGACATGTCCTTGGCTGACTTCGGAAGGCTCGAGCTCGATCTCGCTGAAGTAGAGATGCCTGGTCTCATGGCGTGCCGTACCGAATTTGGCCCCTCGCAGCCATTCAAGGGCGCCAGAATCACTGGATCGCTCCACATGACTATCCAGACTGCTGTTCTTATCGAGACTCTCACTGCTCTTGGTGCTGAAGTCCGTTGGTGCTCTTGCAACATCTTCTCCACTCAGGTACCTTTTGTTGCCCATATACCATCGTCATTTAACTCCAATTCAATTGTTGTTATTTGATTTTATTGCTGTTTAAGCGCTTGAAGTTCTTAACCTACAATATGAGATCGATGCATGTCGGTTAACTATTTTGATTCGTAAAAATGGCACCGATTAGGTCTTCACTTATCAGATCTGTTCGTAAATCCGACATGATTGATGGAAGTGCTTCACTGTATTGATCAATGACGTAAAATTAGGTGATAAGTTTGAATTATTCTCATACCCTTATAAACGCCATGAATTGTTTATTGTTGTTAGTCAATACTTATCAGACAACCTCCTTGGTCCACGTTTATCTGTTAGTTCAAAATAAGTTACAGGGTTCCAGTGGCTGCTTGTTTCAGAATCTAATATCCTGAATTTGGTCTTTTCATCACTGTTGTAGGACCATGCTGCTGCTGCTATCGCTAGGGACAGCGCCGCTGTCTTTGCCTGGAAGGGAGAGACTCTCCAGGAGTACTGGTGGTGCACAGAAAGAGCATTGGACTGGGGTCCCGGTGGTGGCCCTGACCTGATTGTGGACGATGGTGGTGATGCCACCCTCTTGATTCACGAGGGTGTTAAGGCCGAGGAGGAGTATGCTAAGTCTGGCAAGATCCCAGACCCAAGCTCCACCGATAATGCTGAGTTCCAGCTCGTTCTGACTATTATCAGGGATGGCTTGACTGCTGACCCCTTGAAGTACCACAAGATGAAGGATAGGTTGGTCGGTGTTTCTGAGGAAACCACCACTGGTGTCAAGAGGCTCTACCAGATGCAGGCTAACGGGACCTTGTTGTTCCCTGCTATCAATGTTAACGACTCTGTCACCAAGAGCAAGGTATGAAAAATTGTGTTTTTTCGTTTCTAATATCTGTTCAATCTGTATTAACATCTGTCATTTGACTCATTTGGGACCAATAACATCAAGTAGCATATGTACAATGAATTAGTTATGCTTTTTGTGAAGTTGGGTATTCACCTAATATTTTCTCTGTATTGCTGTGTCTTTATAGTTTGACAACTTGTACGGGTGCCGCCACTCTCTCCCTGATGGTCTGATGAGGGCCACTGATGTCATGATTGCCGGCAAGGTCGGTGTTGTCTGTGGTTACGGAGA
Source organism: Fagopyrum homotropicum (assembly GCA_033239125.1). Taxonomy (NCBI): domain Eukaryota; kingdom Viridiplantae; phylum Streptophyta; class Magnoliopsida; order Caryophyllales; family Polygonaceae; genus Fagopyrum; species Fagopyrum homotropicum. The sequence goes on from BSWB01000003.1 coordinate 33,907,619, forward strand.
TGTCGGAAAGGGATGTGCTGCTGCCTTGAAAGCTGCCGGAGCCCGTGTGATCGTAACTGAGATCGATCCAATCTGTGCTCTCCAGGCCCTCATGGAAGGATACCAAGTTCTCACCTTGGAAGACGTGGTTGCTGATGCTGACATCTTCGTCACTACCACCGGTAACAAGGACATTATCATGCTTAGCCACATGAGGAAGATGAAGAACAATGCTATCGTCTGCAACATTGGTCACTTTGACAATGAAATTGACATGCTTGGACTCGAGAACTACCCAGGTGTCCAGAGAATCACCATCAAGCCACAAACTGACAGGTTTGTCTTCCCAGACACCAAGAGAGGTGTCATTGTCTTAGCCGAGGGCCGTCTCATGAACTTGGGTTGTGCCACCGGCCACCCTAGCTTCGTGATGTCTTGCTCATTCACCAACCAGGTTATTGCTCAGCTTGAGTTGTGGAAGGAGAAGGCAACTGGGAAATACAAGAAGGAGGTGTATGTCTTGCCCAAACATCTTGATGAGAAGGTTGCGGCTCTCCACCTTGGAAAGCTTGGTGCTAGGCTCACCAAGCTGTCAAAGGATCAGGCTGATTACATTAGCGTGGCTGTTGAGGGTCCATACAAGCCACCTCACTACAGGTACTAGAGAGAAGCTGGGGATATTTTTTCCATTGATCATTCATGGATTACTAAAATATGCTGTAGGTGCCTAGTTTCTTTGATGTTGTTTTGGATTTTGAGAAGTTTGGATGGAATGAAATGTTGAGTCTCTGTTGAAGACGAATGGGTTGGGATTGTTATGTGTTGTAGTTGTTACAGGCTTGCAGCCTGTAGTTTTCTGCTGCTGCATCTCGTTTAAGCTCAAACCACAGAAAATGAAAAAAAAAGGAAAAGAATGTTTCAGTTTTCTTATGAATTTGGCATTTGAATATACATTTGGTTTTCACCTATCCTTGATACAAATGAAGCCTTGGACTACAGCCCAAAATAAGGCCTGACCCAAATCTTGACGGTTGATAAAGAAATACAGACACCAAGGCTTCGTTGAGTAAACGAAGCGTTATCATTATAATACATTGTTCTTATTAATTGTAACCAAGAAAATCTATTGTATTATGTCACCAACTTTCCTTAACTTGACTAACATACATCACATGCTCAATGACTCATCGCATCCTTGCCCCTAAAATACCCAATTTGGTCGGATTAACTATTTTCGTCTTAAACAATACAGTAAACCGATATCGGAATATCCCACACGTTATTTATGGGTATAAACCATGCTCATACCTGCACCTGCCATCAAAATACATGCTCATACTTCAAAGTTCAAAATCTATGAACTGGGCATCCAGTCAGTACTCAGCAGTGAGTAGAATTCAGTAATTTGATCGAAGCAGCACTTCTATTACAAACTGAAGCCATGTATCACAATTACAAGCTCTGCAAGCTTAGAAACTCAAATGGCACTCGAGTGCTAAAGATTGAGTTCCCCCTTTTGGATGGACACTTTTTCAAGCAATATATAAGAAAGATATTACTGAACAAAAAATTTCTCCATCAAAAGAAAGAAAACAATAAGATAATCATAAGCTGTGAATTAGAGGAGCTACAATTGAACCCACATTTCCTATAATTCATGGGGATTTCATCTATTATAGAAGAACATGAACCTCATAAAGGGGAATTTTTTAGGGTTACCAAATTCACCCACAAAATATAAAACAAATAATTGAGATCCGTCAATCCAATCCCTCATTGTCTGATACATCTGGTAATAACCTCACATCCTCGGCTGTAACGATTAGCCTCAGCAGGTCCACAGTTGTAGTAAGAAGATCCAGGTGTTGAACAAGGAACCGCGTCTTTCTTCAGCGTTTCATAGCTTATAAACTTGTTCTGCATAATCAGCATTCTCTTGTTCGCCTCTGAATCCATCTGAAACTCCTCGATTCCGCCGTTGTCCGGCGAATTCAGGCCGGAATTTGGAAACCCAGTTGAGATTCCGATGTGGGTTTGTAAGATTAGGAAGAGAATCAAGTGGGTTTTCAGAAAGTTCATGAGTAAGCTTGGAAATTGACTAAATTTGAGCTTTTTAGGGTTGTGTTGTTTGTTGTTTCTGGTTTGGGAGGTTGCTGTTTTTGAGTGTGAAAGGGATCGTGATTTTGTCGAAATTAGGGATATATTTGGAGTGAAGAGTGAAGAGTGAAGAGAGAGGGGTTTATGGGAAATGTGGAATTGGATACATTAAGCTGGGCTCACGGCCTGATGATCACATGGATACAGACTATACAGTCATACTCATACAGTGAGTAAGGTACTGTTGAGGTGTTTTTAGCTGGGATGATTAAGATTTGACAATGACTTGTAAACATTATGCTTGTTTTCATCACAGGTGTTACTTATTATACTTGTTTTTTTTTTTTCCAAATTATAAAACAATTGAGGCAACAAACAATCATGGTGGCTAGAGAGATCGTAAAACGAGGCAAAGACCATAGAATGAGAAAACTGAGAACGAGTATGATAATCAGAAATAAAATACTGTAATTAGGGAAATATGTTGTTGGAAGAAGCGCGTTGAGGACACTTTAGAAACAACTATAAACACATCATATTTGGACTTTGTAGAGAGTTTTTAGAGTCGATCACAAATCCACGACTCCTCCTAATAACCACAATCCCAGAAAGGGTAAGACACTGACAAATGAAACTCAAATGTTGTCGGAACAAAAGTACTCACTAAATGGATTGAAAATTCCAAAATTCTTGTTAAAAGGAGGGCCGAGGTGAGAATAGGAAAACATGTCTCATTTTTCCAACTGAGGTTTCATACTCCGTTCATCAAAACATTCAAAAGGCATCGAATGTGGTTTTTTGGTTCAATTCAAGTTTAGTTCACAAATTTGGTCAAAGCCTTGTTTGCTAAGGCTGGTCTAGAATCCTTCTTACGTTGGTTGGGATGAGGAAACCAATGGTGACCTAATCTTAGAGTTGTTTAGTACCTTTAATGCTTCATACCCTCTGAGAAACCGAACCAACCCTACTATCTTTTTCCGTCTTGAAAAAGACCAGGGCCTTCCTATTGATGACATCCAAGAGATTTTGGGTATGTCATCCTTTGTAGAGTACCCTACTAAGGTAGACTATGGTTTTTAGAAGTCTATTGGAGCAAAGTACTATGTAGGCAGTAAGACTAAGAGATCTTTCATCTATCACCCGACTTTCTTCTTATTTTTTAGGTACCTTAGTGAGTCCGTCTTTAGCCGAGTGAATAATGTAGGTACTCCTACTTCGGATGAGCTTTACATCATATGGTGTGCACGCTTTCCATAACACCTTCCCACATATCCCCTATATGCTAGTTAAGTTTCTTGGGAGGGTGGCCTTAAAGACAAAAGGTTCAATATGCATTGGAGGATAGTGTCTAAGATTGCCAAGATTTTGAGATTCCGCTTAGTTGTTTCACACCCAGCTCACCTATTAAGTTTCCTAAGATAGACCTTTCCCTCTTTAAGTTCAACAGTTATATGAAGGTAGGAAGATTCGAGCTTGTAAGAGTTAAGAGTGCTCAACAATATTTTACCATGGGATCCTAGTTGCACCGTGTTTTTCGGCAAGGAATAGAGCAAGGTATTGGGTGAAGGTGCTTGAAGAGTTAGATCAAGACTATATCCACAATGAAGATGATGAGGAAAGTGATGGTGATGAAGACCTTGACCTTGATGAGGAGGAAGGTGGCCTCAATGATGATGATGCCCCTATGAAAGATGCTCAGGGAGGTGCATCCGGCTCTAGACCTCATGCAAGAAGTTCCAACGAAAGAAACATGAAATAAGTTCATCAATACATGCAAACACAACAAGCATGGATGGTTGAGTACATCAAGAGGAACAATGAGGATAATGCTTGGATGAAAGCTCAAGATCACATATGTGATGTCATTAAATCCTAAGTCAATGCTCAAGCTAAGACCTTAAGTGACATTCAACTTGAGTAAAAGGCCACCCATGATGATCTTGTCATCGTGAGGGGTGAATGGAGAGAGTGATATGACCAATGACACCACACCTTCAGGTCAAAGACACCATGCATCTTGTATGCTTTCATTTTCGTGTTAGTCATATATTTTTCAAAAATGCAAAAAGCATTTAAAAAAGTTTAAAATCCAAAAAAGTAGAAAATTTTCAAATACTTTGTATACTTCTTACAATGAATGATATGATCTTGATGATGAACTTGTGTTAAAGTCATGACAATAATTTGAGACTTGATTATAAAATTTGTGAATTGAGTGTATTAGAAACATGTTAAATAGTCATCCATGAAATGTATATGAAAGATAAATTTAGTTATACACTTATACCTTTCTTTTGGTTGATGTTTGACATAGTGATGAAATTTAAGCTCAAGTCATATGCTTAGGTTCATGATAGTGTGTATTGGTTATGAACTCTTAATTGCTCGCCTAGGGAAGCTTACATTAGTTGACACTCACTTATGTGAAAAGTACTAACCCGTAAGACAAAAGACATATGAATGAAAAAAGTAAACAAAAAGCCAAAGTTATAGCTTACCAAAGTTCAAAAATGTCAATTGGGTATGTGATGAATGCTTATTTTTCTTTTTTAGCTTTTATGTCAACAGGGTCATGTATATGCACATTGTAAGATGAATACACAAGTGAATGTAAAGCATGTCAAAGAGCATGGATGCTTTTATTTGTTAGGCCGAGTCCAAGAAGAAAAGCATTATAAAAACTCGATCAAATTGAATGCACCTAAGCATGTGAACCTTTAGCTACTTTTCATTCATAAGGTTGGACAATACAAGCCATATGCAAGAATCACTAAAGACCTCTAAGTAGCAAGCACGAGTTGCCTTAACTTAGGATTCTCAACTACAAGCTTTATGAGTGGGCATTTAACATATATTCTTCCTTGCTTACTTTTATACTCATTATCAACTATGTCTTATGCTTTGTTATGACTCTGATATTTTGAAAAGTGATCAATCATTTGAAGCGTACTCCAAATAAAGATTTTATTTGATTTTTCCTTGTTTTCTTTTCTTTCTTGAGCCTTTGTGTATTTTTTTTACTTGGGGACAAGCAAGAGCTAAGTATGGACTATTTTGATATCATGTTTTCATGTTATGTTTATAGATGTGTTTTTATGTGATTTCCCTTTGTTTTGCATAGTTTGGGCATTCACATCTTATCTAAAGCTTTAAATGTCAAAACATGTCTACTCCTTGTCTTGTGTTATAAGTGTTTTGGTCTCAAATAGAGATCAAATGAAGACATTCAATCTTCCCAACCATCCCAAGGATCAATCATCACATCAAAATCTACCTCATGAAGTTAAGGAAGAAAGAAAGGCATTATAGGACATTTACATGAAGTCATTGGAGCAAAGGAAACCCCAATTATGGAGCATCGAGTGAAGCCTAACTCGAGCAAGGAGGAAGGATAAACTCGAGCTAAGAAGCATTGGAGGTGGAGTTGTTAACATTGGTTGAGTTTACATCATAACTCGAGCAAAGAAGACATGAAACTCAAGCAAGGAATGCACTCCACTCGACCTAAGAAGAATCAGTTGCTAGAAAGTTCAACTTGCTAGTGTGGAGCCTCGAGTGACCATTCACTCGAGCAAAGAGTACTTGCTAACTCGAGTAGCTTGAGTTTTCCTCACCACTGTAGCAAGGAAGACTAAAAACTCGAGAAAAGAAGATGAGGAACTCAAGAAAAGAAGACGGAGTTAAGTCGGTGGAACGGTCGATGCTCTTCAGGAACCAAATCGACCAAGGAAGCCTTTCCGACTTGTGGTAGCAACATCGAGTTCCAACCACTTGCATAACTAACTTCCTAGCCACTTGAACCACTTGCTTTTGAATGAGGGGACCACTACTTTTAGGCCTACATAAGAGGTCTTTTAGGCCTACATAAGAGGTCTTTGGCTGATTGTAAATGTACCATTCAAGTTCCAACCACTTGAACCACTTGCTTTCCAAATTGCGGTAGCAATATTTTGGATCTTGAATTGACCGAATTTGGATCAAATCTAAGGAGAAGTATTGGTGTTCTTCATTATTGTTCTGGCTAGATCATATTCTCAACTTGTTTTGGTCATAACTTTGGGTTGGTAAGTCCAAATTTGTCAATTATTTTTCCTACATTCCTCATTTGTTGTCTAATTTGCAACCATGTCACTTGTTTATACTATTATCATGCTGAGATTTTCGATGATGAGTGAGTAGTTTCCTTGCTAGGTTTTGGGGTGAAAAATCCCCAAATCATGCTAGACTAGTATTGTTCTTATGATATGTTTATGATTTAAAGGGAGATTAAATCATGTCGGTAGCATGTTAGAGGAATAAAATATACTTGTCATTCATTCTATATTGGACTTATTTTGAATGCCGAATGCTAGACTATCACTAGTTTTGATTGTTCCCATAACACATTGTATATTTTCAAGCATGAACGAATGATATGTAGATTAATCATCCAAATTAAGACCGATAAGTAATATGAGAATAATTGTGCAATATTGAGATGCTTATCATGCTAGATTAGAATGGTTATGTCCGAGAGGATTATCATCCTATATGTGATGTTATTGTCCAAACTATGATAATGTTGGTTGATATAAGCTAATAGAAACATCATGTGATACTTATATTGTCTAAGATGATCATAGTTAATCTCATTAATCAACTAGTGTGACAATAGCAATTACCATGTGATGCATAATAGTTGACACAAAGCCAAAAGTTAAGACAAAGCTCACCTAATGTATATACATGTTATCTTTATACTTGCTACCTTCATATCCCTTCATTGATTAAACATAACATACTTGAGCATGCTACTAGCTAGGGTTTGGGAGTAATAGCCCAAAACCTACTATTTTTCTCATACTTGACACTTGATCTTTTTACTTGCCTACTTGTTATCACAAACCCAAAGCAATTGATCATTTAATCACCCCTTTTGCTTTATTTCTTACACTTGAACCTTGATAATCGAACTTCTAACACTTCAAACTACATATAGCTCTCTTGGGATTTGACCTTGATGCTACATCATATACTTACTTTGACAAGGACGTACACAGTACACTTGCGGTAATATGTGGTTTTGAGGTGTCTTCTCACTTCACATCAACCACCAAACCCACAGAGAAGGCTTCGGAAGTTTCCAACGGATTAGGTTCAAAGGGGAAAAGCCTACAGCGTGTGGGTTTTGGATTTCATGATTATAATTGTTTCGATTTCTAAATCACTATTATTTTTGTTTATTTCATTTAATTGATTTGTCTGAGTGTAATGACTCTTCCGTTTCATGTGCAAACTTGTAGGTCGACCCTCTATTGTATTTATCGGTACGTTTGACGTCAAAATTCATCGTTGCTCCTCTTTCTTTTTGTTGCAAAATCAAATTTTGAGCTAAGTCTTGCTTTCCTTTTTTTCTCTTTGTCAAAATCACTAATTTAGTTTTCTAGTGATGTAGTGTGCTCACAATTGAAAATTTAAAATCTGCTTTGAGTAGAAGGTCCTGATAGCTGAGGATGCGAAAGCGTATTGCATGAATTGGGAGACTCTTGTTCTACACTTGGTCAAGAACTTTCTTCTACTTTTGTGGAGGAGAAGGAGACACTTGATGAAGAATTCTTAGTCCATATCATCGCCTCAAACTTCATGATCTAAATCTAAAATTGCTCGTAACCCTTGTTTTCGGTTGTAACAAGCAAAAATAGAGTATAATTGAGGGATAATTGAAGCCCTCTAATGTTTTACATATTTTGTTGAAAAGATTGATTGTGTACTATTACTTTTTAATATAATGAGGAGTCGAAAGTTTTGACTTGCCTTCAAAATCTAGTTTTTGAATTATTTTGGATTTGTTATCCAAATCTCTACCTTTTTAATGTTACTTTTTCTTATGTGATTGTTATTGATTTATGTTTTTCTTAATTACAATTTATATTATCTCTTGTTTTTGGAACATTGGGCAACAAACCTGAATGTGAATCAATCTTGATTAGTTGAATATTATAAACCGACAAATGTTACATATTCCTTATGGAGTATGAATACGGATACAATCCGATGGATGTATATCATCCCTTATTCAAGTTTGGGGTTCTACAGTGATTTTCGAAGCGCTAGTCTGAAAAGGGATCATCCTTGATAGCATCTATATTACATGGAACCATCACTAAGTCAAGAGCAAGATACCCTCAAGGAAAGGTTGCTAGCAAGATGCAAACATGGAGGGTCCGATAGAATGGAGAATTGCATGGAAGAAGCAAAATCTGGGCCAACAGCCTAAAATCTCGCCCGAGATTTCCATGTCGAGACCGAGATTTTCATTTTGTTGCATATTATCGAGTACACCTCGATCCAAGGATTATTATCCTCTACTTATCTTTTATTATTGTAATGTCTTTAAGCTCTTAAACATTCTAAGGGCCCGTTTGGTTTGAACTCCGGTATATCCTTGTTCATGGAACTTTTTGGAATCATTCCTTGTGGTTTGAACAAATTGGAGTTAAATTTGATTACTTTTGATACCCTATAAGGAAAAAAAATAAGGAATCAAATGCTTTTTGAATGAGACCACAAGGAATGATTCCAAACATATCGACTGGATTCATCTCCATTCCGTTTCCGGAGTTGCGACCAAAAAGGGGGTAAATGTATTTGTCGGTTTCGATCATATCTTTTAGGATTATTTTTAAATTATATTTTAGATTATCTTTTAAAGGAATCTCTCCTATAAATACCCTTTGAGGGTGAGATTCATAGGACGGTTAGATTTGAATTTGATTTCCACAGATTTATGAGACGCTTGTGACTTCGTTCATGGAGTTTGTATTTTATTATTTCTATTCAATCAAAAGGAGAGTTTTTGGTTGAATCGTTGTGAATCCTTACTAGGTTGTTCTTGTGTGTATTAATCTTGTTGAAGATTGGTGCTACTAGTCAAACTAGTCTCTCATTGTGCTTGTCTTATCAAGAAGACTTGTGTAAGGTTAAAGAAGGAATGGAGAAAGGTAATTCTTTGTTTAGAGTTTTGACACATAATTGGTCAAGGTTCTTTGCAAGTCTTATAATAGTCCGATCTTCTTACACTCATCAAATTACATTCCATTATGCATCTACTTATCTTCCATTATCATCCATAATTCCGCATTCTGAGTGTCACAAAATCTCGGCCAGTTCTTGATAAAATCTCGTCTGAGATATCCTTTATATTGAGCGAGATTTGCTTATGTTGTTCAAATTGAGGACTTTCATTCTAGATCGGGAACTGCAGCATCAACCCCACATCATAACCCTCCAAAGATAAAATATCTTAGAAAGATCTTCTCCCATAAAAATAGGTAAAATATAAGATCTTCTTCCTTCCAGGAGCCAAGCCCAAAAATATAAGATCACCTTCCAAAGATAAAAGATTTCAGCCAAGAATAAAATATTCTCGCCGCGTCCTAGGTATTCGCCTCGGTCGAGTCGGCGTCTCTGGATTACCTCGGTCGAGATGAATCTCTGGTCAACCGAGGTGAGTCATAACTGAATGTGAAATCTCTCAAAACTGGTCCAAAGTGAATCTTAATCCATGGCTATGCTTCCTGGATGGTTCCTTATGCTCCTCAATGTAGCTCCAATGACTCCATAGCTCCTTTTGTTCCTTTTTGATGCAAAACGTGCCATTTTACCTACAATTACAACAAAACTAGGTATAGACCTCGATTCCCGCAAAGGTAGATGAAATGGTAATATAATCACATATTATACATGCTAACATGCAGATTATTGAAGATAAAATGTCCAAACAAACCCCAAAATATAGACTATAATTCATGCTATCAAAATACCCCATACTTAGCCCTTGCTTGTCCCCAAGCAAGTTCCGCATATAGAAGACAAGATAGAATGGATTAATAGTCATGAAAATCAATGAAAAGTCTTTCAAAAACATTTTTATGGTGTGTTACAATCATAGATCACTCTAAGAGAATACTTCATGGAATTTAAAATCCAAACATGATCAAAACATTTTATAAATATAGGAAAGTTGTTCATCTTTGCATAAAATCATAGAATGCATAATAAGTCATAATTATCAAAATTAATCATGTATAATCCAGTTTAAACCACTAAGTCAATCAACAAGCTCAGGGTCTCAAGGGCTTTCCAAAAGAAAAGGTCAAGAAACGTGTAGGGTAGGGATGTATGTAAGGTAATGTGGTGCTAGAATCCGGGAAAAGGATGAACTTCACCTTCACTTTGACTTGCAACATCTTCCACCAATAAGCTTTGCTTATTTCACACTTTTTCTTTTTACTTTACTTTTTGGGATGCATGGACAGAGATGCACAATAACCGAAGCCTAGTAAATCAGCAATCATCAATTTCTTGAGATGCATCAAACCCTTGATGCACATACCATGGCCCGTTAGGAATATCGCTCAATCCGATTTTGGCAAGACACAAACACCCGGCTATGTGAATGGTGCCGAGTTACTCATCTTCATGATTGACTTCCCCAAACCTAAAATTACTTTCTAGCACTTTCACTTCCAGCTAACTTCTCAACTTTAACTTCACTTGCTTTTACCACTTCGCTTGCTTCCAAATTTCCGGATTGGTAAAGGGAGGCAAAATGTATATGAGGGGCTAAGCATGAATAGGAAGAAGAAGAGAGAGAAGAATGAATTGCCTTGGTCTTTCCAGGAAGAAAGTGAGAGAACTCATGATGTGGTGTCAACCTTCAAATTCAACATAATTTAGATAAAACAAAGTATTAAACATGCCAATAATTTCAAACAAAGCATTTAGCAACTTAAACATATTATAAAACCTTTCAAACACATAAAGAATTTAAAACCAGTCAGTAAACAAGATCTTCACTGAGATCATATCCAGATAAGTAACACAAAAATCGTTTTCGAAAACTCTCAGTTAACCCACCTCGGTCGAGGTGTTCTTGGTCAACCGAGGTGAAACGCCTCGTTTGGCCAAGACTGACTCGGTCGAGGTCAAAAATTTTTTTTTTTAGTTTCGACGTTTTTCTCAATCAAATAACCTGTAAATATGCATGCAATCTCAGATAAACATATAAATGCAGAAGTGAAGCATAAATATCTGATAAAGTATGAGTCATACATCAAGTCATCGAATAAATACATCAAATAGTCATCAAATAAGTACATCGAATACCCCATACTTGGGACACACTGTCCCAGTGGGTCAATATAAGTCTAAAAATAAGAGTACTCACCGGATAAATAGCTGAATTGCATAAAATATAATAAAGAAAATCCTGCAGCTCATCAATAGTCGCGATCCGGTGGTGGTGGTGGTGGCACGTATGGATACTGAGTCGGGTCGAATGGATGACCCATGATACGCTCGAACTGAAGCTGGGCCATGATGTGCTGATAATGCTGCCTCTCCTGCATCTCGCGGATATCCAGCGACAATGCGGCATATGAATCAATAACCTGATCCGTCAGGTCATCGATCCGTCTGTGGGCATCTAGATCCCTCACTCTGCGCCTCCTGCGTCTTGCAGGCCTAACTGGAGAAGTCTCAGCTGGTACAGGCTCAGTCTCATCATCATCATCCAGATCTATGATCGGCGGCGCGCTCGGCCCTACAGTATCTGTCCCTGTATCCATCGGGACTCCACCATCTCTCTCATCCACTGTATCCTCGTCATCAGCCTCCTCCTCAGCTGGGGCAGCTGCTGCCTCCCTGTAATCCTCCATCAGTGGAGCCAGGCGGTCTGCCAATAGTGTGGATCGTAAACGGTGAATTAGGCAGACCATCGGATCCCCTGTGGTGCAGTCAGCTCCCACGGCATAGCCACATATGGAGTGGTCAGACCTCGGGGAACTAGAATCCTCCGAGTGATCATCTCCTGCAATCCAAGCGGCTTCGGAGCCGCCACCATCGTACAAGCACTGAGGTCCATGTCATGAAAAGCAGCTATGTGGGTGACAAGCCCTCCGCAGCAGATGTCTCCCTTTGCTTTGGCCTTGATCTTGTGCAGGTCCTCTGCCAAGATCAAGCCAAAGTCCGGGAAACCCCCCGTAACCATACAGTACAGACTGAAAAGCTCGCCCTGTCGGATCTTCTGGGGCGTCTCAGTACGCGCCAGAAGTGTCTCGCTGAATATCCTATGGGCTAACCTAAAGGCTAGGTGGAAGATGACCTTCTCCCTGGAATCTCCAGGGCGCCATCTATCTGCGTGCTCAGTAATATGAGCAATCTGCCCCCAGAACTCCCTAGCTACAGATCGGGAAGGGAAGTCAGTGGAGGTGGGCTCAGAAAAGCCGAAAATCTCTCTCCAAATCTCGAGCGGCACTAAGAAGTTCCGGTTCATCAACCGGTACTTCACATACTGCTTTGTGGGAAGGTAGGTGAAGGAGCTAACGAACTCTAGGGTCGGCTCCAAGTAGGCTGGGGCTCGGATCTCAGTAAACTGATCCAGCCCAACTGTAGTAATCATCCTCCTAAGGTCTCCATCTACCCCTAGGCAATCAAAAGCGGACACATCCAGGAAACGTGGTGCAATCACTGGACGGCTAGCTATACGCTCATAATCTACCCGGTGTCTCTCGTGGATCACCGGGCGGTAAGGTCGGGAAGAAGAGGAAGAAGGGGAAGGTGAGGATCTATCTCTGAGGGCAAGGCGACGTTCAGAACTCATTTTCACTTGGATACTGTCAGATCACCTCGGTCATTGACAACTCTCAGGAATCACCTCGGCCGAGGCGCAGTTCGACTGGACCGAGGTGGAAATAGTTCGCGATTCAACTCTCAGAAATCCAGTTCTTTTCCCCCAAAAATCACTACAATTGCTTCCTATGAGGTACTTAAGCCTTTTCTTAGCAGATGCAAGGTCAACCAAAGCCCAAATCGAAGCGAATGAACGAGTTAGGGTTTCGACTGTTTTTACCTCGTTTCGGTCGATTCGTTCGATTTCTTCGCAGATCTGTACTTGCAATGGGATCCTCTACCCTTCAATCGTAGTTTGGAAGCGGAAATCTTCGAAAACGAGCAAGATTCGAAGAAGCGAGGTGAGGAGGCGCCGCGGTCGAGTCGAAATGGGTAAAAAAAGTGAAAACAGAAATTTTTCCCTTTTTATACTGTTTCTGGAACTGTTGTCACCTCGGTCGAGATGGTCTCGACTGGACCGAGGTGGTACGGACCGAGGTGGTTCTGCAGAAACCCTAGTCGCCTCGGTTGCTCAAGAATCAACTCGGTCGAGGTGGCCTCGACTGGACCGAGGTGTCTCAGTCAAACTTCGTCTTCTCGAATTCTCGAACTTCTGTACTTCCAGTTTTTCTCCTTCCTTAGGTGTCTCCTGTTATCTGTCTAGGACGCCAAAAACAGACAAAACAAAGCAAAAACAAACTCTATCTAAACTAGGCTAGAAAACGGGAAAAGAAAGCAATACCTTGGGTTGCCTCCCAAGAAGCGCTTGATTTAAGGTCGCTAGCTGGACCATGATGCGCTTCAAATGAGGTATATTGGTGCAACCTCCTCAACCGGAGTCTCCGGTTGGTACTTCTTAAGTCTATGACCGTTGACCTTGAAGCTTCCGCTAGTTTCGCCCCATATCTCAACTGCACCATGAGGAAAAACATGTTTCACAACATAAGGTCCTGTCCATCTTGATTTTAACTTACCTGGAAAAAGGCGGAGGCGGGAGTTGAAGAGTAGAACTAAGTCTCCTTCGTTAAGCTCCTTTGGAATGATACGCTTGTCATGCCATCTCTTCGTCCTTTCCTTATAGATTTTGGCATTCTCATAGGCGTTCAAACGCAGCTCTTCCAGCTCGTTGAGTTCCAATAGTCGCTTCTCGCCGGCCTCCTTAATGTCGAAGTTCAACCATTTGATCGCCCAATACGCCTTGTGTTCCAATTCAACGGGCAAATGGCAAGACTTCCCATATACCAAATTATAAGGGGTGGTACCTATGGGAGTCTTAAATGCGGTCCTGTACGCCCAAAGAGCATCGTCCAATTTCATGGACCAATCCTTCCTCGTTCTAGAGACGGTCTTCTCCAAAATTGCTTTGATTTCTCTATTCGAGATCTCGACCTGTCCACTAGTTTGAGGGTGATAAGCAGTTGATACCTTGTGGGTTACCCCATACTTCGATAGAAGTGCCTTGAACTTTCGGTTGATGAAATGCGTTCCTCCATCGCTGATGATGATGCGTGGAGTTCCAAACCGTGGAAAGATGGTTCTGTTCAAGAACTTCACAACCACCTTGGCGCCGTTGCCGGGGACTTGGTCTAGACCGAGCCGGTACGGTTTAAATTTATAAAACTAGAATCAAGCAAGCGAAACCGCAGTGTACGGATCGATATAGTTAAGCAAGGATTCCAGAGTATCGAACACAGGGATTTGGGTGGGAACAAATTCAATTGCAGATTATCGAGCGAGTAAATATGAGAGTTTTTGCAAATATTGGGAAACAACAATCCTAAATATCCAAGTATCCAGCTGTGGCAATCGATTCAAGATTTACTATTGATATAAAGACAGAGTTGAGATATGCAAAGGTATACTAATGTAAGGTAATCGTACGGTGAAGTTCAAAAAACCTTATATGGCTCACCTACAAGACACTCTCTATACAGTTTGTTGAGGCTTCAATATAGAAAGGTTCCAAAGGCAAGAATTAATGTCAAATACCCAAACTTGTAATCCAAGGATCAAGACTAACTAAATCGATTAAGGTTGTGACACTCACAATCGAGGTAGAGGTTGTTGAGGCTTCACTACCACCTAGAAAAGGCAAGCCTAAACTAAGTTAAAGCAAATCTTTAACTTTGGATTAAAGTAAAAGCAAGTTCGTAGATTTAAGGGAAATCACGGTTAGTTCTTGAGGTTCCACGGCCGTGGACTCAAGAACAGGCCGTAATTTAGGTTTCGTCGGCGATTCTCTCTAACTCTCAGGATCTAATCTGTTTACGATCGATCTATCATCATCTTAGCCACAACTATCAATCCTTCACCTTAGAATTTTTAAGGGTTTCTAGCCAATAACAGTCATGTTGATATCAAATTCAAGAATTAAAAGATTGAAAGATGAAAACTTCCGAAAACTTCCAATAAACTCCAAACCAATCTCAGAGTCACAATCAAGAACAAATAATATCACTAATTCCAGAATAGAACAATTAACACAAACTTAGGTAAGAAGGGAGAACGGGATGTCAATCCGTCTTCTAAATCAAACCTAATCAAGAAGAGAAGTCTTCTTGCAATAATCCTTCGAATCTTCCGTAAATCCGGGAATCTCAATCACAATCTCCACCAAAGTGCGAGATTAGGGCAAATCCAAGCGCGAACGTAGATCTCCAATGAGATGTAAAAATGCGTCCAAGCGGCTATCGCAAAAGATCTCTAAGCGGCGGTGTAAGTGGGCATAAGCGAGGATAAGTGCCGCTAAGCGAAGGTGACGGAATCTCCCTTCGTCCGTCTTTTTATAGGGCAAGATAAAATATCGGCCCGGCCCAATCTTCAAAAGATCGTGGCTTCAAAGTGTGGCGAAAAAGATCGCCAAGATCACGGTCGTGGAAGGTTCCACGACCGTAATTTAGAGCGTGGAAATCAACACGGTTTGAACCATGGATTCCACGACCGTAAAAGCTCCTGGAATGAACCACGCTTCTCCTGCTGGGTTCCATGGCCGTGGAACTGAACGTGGTTCATAGTACGGCCGTATTTTAGAGTGTGGTTTAGGGCAAGAACGTGATTCTTCCCTAGCCTCGTGTATTCCTGAAGTTGACATCCATTTTGCTCCTAAGAATGCCCTTAATCCATGGACATACTCAATCAACTCATCTTTGCTCGATTCCGTTCGGAAATGGCTCTTAATCACCTATAATCAACATAAAGCTTGTGTAGACATCTATATCGATAATATAGGCAAACTAGCTCACAAATGCAACAAAGCTAAATCAAAGACTATCAATATGAATCAAATACACTTAGAAAACGTGCCTAAAACACCACAATATTTCATGCTAACAAATAACCCCATACTTGCAACTTGCTTGTCCCTAAGCAAGGTCTTTCAAAAGCTTTTTAAAACAAGAGTTAGGATGAAATATGTGTACCTTCTCAAAGTAATACTTCTTTTGGATGAATGTGCCTTCTAAAGAATAGATCATTCTCAAATCTTGCTTCAATCGTTTATAAGACTTTCATACACTTAATCAAAGAGTAAAAAGCAAAGAAACTCATGAATCAATTAAACTTCTAAACAAGCATCATAACCTTCAAACATTATCAAAATCAATCATAAGAAACTTCAATTTAGATCACAAAGTCATATAACATTCTTTTGATCTTAAGGACTTTCAAAGAAAAGGTCTAGAATGTGGAAGGGAAGGAAACTTTTAGGGAATGTGGTGCATGAATCTGGGAAAGTGGACAACTACTCTTCTTCTTCTTTTGCGGTTTCCGCAACACCTTCAACTTAGAGCTTCGCTCTCTTCTTTTCATTTTTCGACTTTACTTTTGGAGTTATGGACAGAGGTGCACAAAAACCGAAGCCTAGGAGATTGGCGTTTCTCAATTTTTATGAGATGCCTCAAACCCTTAGCGCACATACCATAATCCGCTAGGAATATCGCTCAATCCGACTTTGGCAAGACACAAACACCCGGCTATGTGAATGGTGCCGAGTTACTCATCATCATGATTGACTTCCCCAAACCTACAATTTCTTTCTATTCTTTTGATTGCAAATAATTGCTCTCATGGCCCTCCCACATCAAACATGCCTTTTTCATTCACTTCTCCAAGTTCCCGGATAGGTAAAGGAGGTCAATATTTCAATGAGGAGCTAAATGATCAAAGAAAAGAGAAAGAAAATATCGAATTGCCTTAATCATCTCAACAAGAAGTATAAGAACTTATAGTGTGATTTCAACTTCAATTTCTCAACATGATTTAGGTAACATTCATCACATTATGAAACTTGCAAAAGAGGTAAAATTCATTCATTCAAATTCTTTTCAATTCACTATTCTTTTAAGTATGCAATTGTCATCAAACTCAATTCACAAGTAGTGATTATCATGGAAATCATCTCAATTCATTAGAAGCACAAAATTTTCAAAATTTTTCAATTTTTATGGGTTTTTCAAGTTCTTTTTCATGCAATGCAATAATGAAACGTGCAACAATATAATGAATATGCAATGATAGTCTCAAATAAAAGCAAACATAGTGAGTGAGAGTTATTACAAACTTTTAGTACATCCCACCCCATACTTAGGACGAACATTGTCCCTAATGTTCAAAAGAAAGAAAGAAAAGAAAGAAAAGGAAAAGAAACTCACAAAGTGGTGGTGGAATGTCTAAAGCGAACGGTCAATCATCAAATCCTCATCACTGCGGCGCTGGTGGAGGCGGGAATGGAGAGAAGCTAGGATCATAAAACCGCCCAAACTGCTGGCGGTAGACGTCTCTCATCATGTGGTCGAGGTCGTCTAAGCGTCCGTCTCTAGCATCGGCTCGGATCTCCAATGCTCCTACTCTCTCTGAAAGGCCAATAGCCCAATCCGGCATCTGCTTATACCATCCCGGAGCCTGACTATACCATGCTGGAGCGTCGGATGGTGCTGGTGCTGCTGACTGCTCCGTGGACCAAGGAGGGGGAACGCCATACCACGCAGGAGGTGTGGTCATCCTTGTAGGTCTCTCACTTACGCTAGCGCGGCGAGAAGACGAGCCTGAAGCTCTAGCTGGACATGGAGAACGTCTAGGTGCATCGGGGGCCGCCTCCGGCTGATCCGGAAACGTGCCAAACTCCTGCTCGGCTCCTCCTCCACCCTCAAACTGATCTCTCATATCCTCCTCCTCAACAACCGGTGGTGGAACATATGGGGGAGCTACTATCCTGTTCGCATGCATAGCAGTGAACGTCTCCTTCCAATTATGGCGTCCCGCCATAATGGAGTACTCCGGTAGCCACTCTATACCCCTGCCCGTCCTGCTCTCCCAAGGCATGCCCGCATAAGGCGGACCTCTATGAGTGGGGAAAATGAGCCCTCTAGTCATGAAGGCATGAAGACCTAAAGGAACGGCCGGTATGTGGGTACACGCAGAAAAATCAACACCCAAGCTCCTAGCAAGGTGGGTAACTATCCCACCATATCCAATGTTGCCCTTCCTCTTGTTCTTGAGCTTGCTCATAGTAGCAGCCAAGAGGGTTGCACAGTCAGCTCAGCGTCCATACAGCATGGAGTATAGCAAAAAAAGCTCATCCGTCTTGATCTTTTGGGGCGTCTCCGTCCTAGGAAAGAGACACTCCGAAAGAACACGGTGAGCTACCTTCAAGGCTAGGTGGTACATCAACCTAGCCTTGGTATCAGCAGGTTGCCAACGGTCCTCGTCGGAGTAAATCATCGCTACCTCTTCCCAAAAGTCCTTGGCGTAAACGCCACTAGGAAAGCGACCGTTAAAGGTCTCCTGAAACCCGAAAAAGATCCCAAACTCACGGATGCTAAAATGATAGTCTCTTTCCATAAGACGGAAAGAGACAGTCCTGTCTACATGGCTGTGCTCGAAAGACGTCACAACCTCCCGTGTAATCTCCTCATAAGCGTCTTCTCGGATAGCCGAGAAGACAACTAGCCCGGCTCTATCCAAGAGCCAAGTAAGGTCATCCACAATGTTGAGAGGAGCTAGATCCTCCAACAACAAATATCTAGGACCAATCACAACCCTCTCCTTGATCCTCTCGAGTGCATCGAGGTGATCCTTATGTATGGTCGGGACTCTAGGGCTAGGGGGTGAGGGTGATGAAGGTGAAGATGGAGGTGAAGGGGAAGAGGGTGGTGGTGCTCTAGAGGATGAGGATGAAGAGGGATTACCCTTCCTCTTCTTGTTCTGGTTGTTCTTCTTCTCTTTAATCCTTCCCGAAACTCTCCTCACAAAGTCCATTCTGTCAGAAATTACGGGCTGTTCTACAGGTTCCACGGCCGTGGTTCTCCCAGAGACCGTGATTCGTCTCAGAAAGTCGCAAATCTCAACAAATTAGCACTCAATCTCAACAAACAGGCAGTCCTAATCTAATTTCTTCCAATCTCAATCAGTTCTTCCTAAAATCTCTAACAAAAACGAACCAAATCGACAAAGATCAAGAAGAGAGGAAAAACCTATTTTTCGGATTTAAAAATCCGAATTGTGCGTTCCTTGGTGAATTTCCGCTCGATTTGTCGCTTGGATCTTGTTGGTGGTCGAATTTGCTTCAGTTTAGGAAGAAGAATCGTTAAAAACGATTAAGAAACGAGGATTTGAGAGAGGGGGCGTGGATTCGGCTTTTAGGTCGTGGAAGAGGGGTTTTGGTGTGGTTTTTGTGAAGAACGTGGTTTATATAGTCACAGGCAAAATTTTTAAAATCACGGTCTGTCGAGGTGTTCCACGGCCGTGGTTCTGTACGGAACCGTGGTTTTGGTGATTTTTCAAAGGCTTTTGGAAATTACGGGCGTTGTAGCTGTCACGACCGTGGTTTAGGCCGTGAAACTCTCTGTAAAGCTCCAAAGTCCAAATTTCGTCACTTTTCTTCAACATTATCCTCCCCTTTTCCTTTTCCATCGTTCCTACATCCAAAAACACGAACATACCGGAGGAAATCGAGGCAAAATAAAACAAAAACGTCTAAACTATACTATGCTATGAATCGAAAGCCAAAAAGCAAGAATGCAATACCTTGGGTTGCCTCCCAAGAAGCGCTTTGTTTAAGGTCCGTAGCTAGACCAAACTCGCACTTATTCGAGTGCGGTAGGCGCGAACTCTTCAGTTTGGAGTTCCGGCGTATACTTCTTGAGTCGTTGGCCGTTCACCTTAAAGCTTCCGCTAGTTTCACCCCATACTTCAACTGCACCATGGGGGAAAATACGCTTAATTAGAAAGGGTCCCGTCCAACGAGATTTAAGCTTACCTGGAAAGAGACGAAGCCTTGAATTGAAGAGGAGGACTTGATCTCCCTCTTTGAAGTCCTTTGGAATGATATGCTTATCATGTCAACGCTTCGCTCTCTCCTTATAGATCTTGGCGTTTTCATAAGCGTTCAAGCGAAGTTCGTCCAGCTCGTTGAGGTCTAGGAGACGCTTCTCTCCCGCTTCCTTCATGCTGAAGTTCAGTCACTTGATGGCCCAAAACGCCTTGTACTCCAACTCTACCGGCAAGTGACAAGACTTCCGATACACAAGGTTGTATGGTGTGGTTCCTATGGGAGTCTTGTATGCAGTCCGGTACGCCCACAATGCATCGTCAAGCTTCAAGGACCAATCCTTCCTAGTCCTTGAAACCGTCTTCTCCAGAATTCCTTTGATCTCTCTATTTGAGATCTCAACTTGTCCACTTGTTTGTGGATGATAAGGGGTAAAAATCTTGTGAGTAACCCCATACTTGGCTAGAAGAGCTTCAAAGCGACGGGCTATGAAGTGAGAACCTCCATCACTAATGATCGTCCTTGGCGTCCCAAATCGCGGGAAGATGGTCTTGTTAAAGAACTTAACCACTACCATGGCATCATTTGTGGGAGAGGCAATTGCTTCCACCCATCTAGAAACGTAATCCACCGCCAATAGTATGTATTGGTTTCCACAAGAAGATGGGAATGGTCCCATGAAATCAACTCCCCAAACGTCGAAAATCTCCACCTCTTGGATGTTGTTGAGGGGCATCTCATTCCTTCTAGAGATATTGCCTGTTCTTTGACAAGCATCGCAGCAAGAAACAAAGGATTGCACATCTCTAAACAAAGTAGGCCAAAAGAATCCAGATTGCAATACCTTTGCGCTAGTCTTGTTCGAACTAGCGTGTCCTCCACAAGGTAGTGAATGACAATGGCGGATGACACTTTGCATCTCATCTTCCGGCACACATCGCCGAATGATGCCATCCGGACCTCTCTTGAAGAGGAGAGGCTCGTTCCAATAGTATTCCCGGACATCCTTAAAGAACTTCTTCCTTTGTGCGTAGGATAGTCCGGGCGGTATCTCCTGACAAACCAAATAGTTAACAAAATCAGCAAACCATGGTTCGTTACCTTTGGAGATCACATCGATGCACTCTTCAATAAGGTGTAGGTGTTCATCCGGGAAGGAGTCATCGATGGGTAAATGGTCGTCCTCTAGATGTGTTAGGCGACTCAAATGATCCGCAACAAAATTTTCTGAACCTTTCTTGTCGCGGATCTCAAGATCGAATTCTTGTAGGAGAAGAATCCATCTAATTAGCCTTGGCTTCGCATCTTTCTTCGCAAGGAGGTATCGAATCGCAGCATGATCCGTGTAGACAATCACCTTTGCACCTACAAGATAAGAGCGAAACTTGTCAATAGCATAGACAATGGCTAAAAACTCTTTTTCGGTAGTGGCGTAGTTGAGCTGCACTTCATCTAGCGTCTTGCTAGCATAGTATATGGCATGGGTTCGCCCTTCCTTTCGTTGTCTAAGAACAGCTCCTATAGCTACATCACTAGCATCGCACATAATCTCAAAGGGAAGAGTCCAATCCGGAGGTTGGACAATAGGTGCTGAAATTAGAGCTTGCCGAATTGTGTTAAACGCATCCAAGCATTCCTGTGAAAACTCAAAAACTGCATCCTTCATCAATAGATTAGTGAGCGGTTTTGATATCTTAGAAAAGTCCTTAATGAAACGTCTATAGAATCCAGCATGTCCTAGGAAACTTCTTATCCCTTTCACCGAAGTTGGGGGAGGAAGTTTCTCTATGGTCTCTATCTTAGCTTTATCTACTTCTATCTCTCTACTAGAGACTAAGTGACCTAATACGATTCCTTCCTTAACCATGAATTGACACTTCTCCCAATTAAGAACTAGGTTGGTGTCTTCACACCTTTGCAAAACAAGAGAAAGGTTAGAAAGGCAATCGTTAAAAGAGGAACCGTATACGGAGAAGTCGTCCATGAAGACTTCCATGATTTCCTCTATGTATTCGGAGAAGATGGCCATCATGCACCGTTGGAAGGTGGCTGGGGCGTTGCAAAGCCCGAACGGCATTCTCCTATAAGCAAACTTACCCCATGGGCATGGGCACGTAAATGTGGTCTTCTCTTGATCATCCGGGTGTATCGGAATCTGAAAGAAACCACTATAACCGTCAAGGTAGCAAAAATGTGAATGTTGTGCTAACCTTTCAAGCATTTGATCAATGAATGGCAATGGAAAATGATCCTTCCGTGTTGCATTGTTGAGCTTACGGTAGTCTATGCACATCCGCCATCCCGTCACAGTTCGGGTAGGAATGAGTTCGTTGTTCTTGTTGGTGATGACCGTCATTCCTCCCTTCTTCGGAACCACTTGAACCGGACTCACCCACTTACTATCGGAGATAGGGTAGATGATACCTGCATCAAGAAGTTTAAGAATTTCCTTCTTGACAACCTCCTTCATGGTCGGATTCAACCGCCTTTGAGGTTGTCTTGAAGTTCTAAAGTCCTCCTCCATTAGTATCTTATGCATGCATAGGGAGGGTTTAATTCCTACTAAGTCCTCAATAGTATAACCTAAAGCTTTCCTATGTTTCCTAAGGACAATCATGAGCTGATTATGTTCATCTATGCTTAGATCGGAACTAACAATAACCGGAAAGGTAGAATTAGGTCCTAGAAAAGCGTACCTTAGATGAGTAGGAAGTGGTTTGAGTTCCATTGCTTTCGGGGCTTCCAATGATCCTTGGGAAGCATCCGATGTCTCCTTAGAAATTTCTAAGGGTGATGAATGTGTAGGAGAAGAATCAGAAGAAGTTGAAGAAGTGTCTCGATTACTCCTTTCCACGCCCAAAATTACGGGTTCCTCATGGCCTCCACGGCCGTGGTTTAGGGCGTGGAAGGGAAATACGGTTGTCACATCTTCTCCACGACCGTATAACTCCCTGGAGTGGGACACGGTTTTGGTTGTGAAATCCACGGCCGTGGAATACAGTGTGTGACCGTGGATTCTCACGTTTTCTGCCTCATCGTGGAGTTTTTGAAACTCCACTTCACCCATCTCTTCTTGTGCTTCTAAGGCTTCAATTGCCTCATTGCACTCTTCTTCTTCCCCTACATTTGTTAGACTCATAGTGATAACGTTTTGCAAAGGATCGTTAAAGAGAATCGCACTTACCTCCTCCCTAGATAAACCCTCTTCATCTTGGATATCGAAAATATCCTCATCAAAGATTGGCTCCTTCACTAGAGTGGAGAGAACGAACTCTACTTTCTCTTCTCCTATATCAAAAGCGAGTCTCCCATTCTTGCAATCGACTATGCAGCCGGAAGTTGCAAGAAACGGTCTTCCGAGTATGATCGGGACCGGACTATCTGCAGGAATGTCAAGCACGACAAAATCAATGGGAACAAAGAATTTACCTAGCTTGACCGGGACGTCTTCTACAATACCGACGGGGCGAGTGATGGATCGATCCGCCATGTATAACGTCATCTTCACCGGTTTAGGGTCGCCTAAACCGATCTTCCTACATAATGCAAGTGGTATGATGCTCACACTTGCTCCTAAGTCATATAAAGCGTCATATGTGATATCTCCCACTCCTATGGGAATGCAAAATGACCCCGGATCCTTTAGCTTTGGGGGAATTTTCTCCTTCATGGTTTTGATGAGATCCGAAAAATCCGAACTCATCTTAACCTCTCCAAAATCTTCTAGCTTCCTCTTGTTAGAGAGGAGCTCCTTCAAGAACTTGCCATAAGCCGGCATACCTACAATAGCATCAATAAATGGTATATTAATATGCAGCTTGCTCATGAGTTCTATAAACTTACCGAATTGTTTATCTAGGCGCGCTCGCGCTCTAGATTGAGGGAATGGTAGGGGAGGTTTGTAAGCCGGAGGAGGAACGTAGACGTCTTCCTTCTCCTTCCCCTTCTCTTTGTCTTTCTCTACGGGGACTTCAACGAACTTAGGCTGCGGATCGGTGGTAGTCACTCCTCTCCTAGTGGTGATTGCCATTACCCTTCCCTTAGGGTTGTCCTCCGTCTTTCCTGGAAGTTTCCCTTGATTCCTAGGAACTTCCTCCGCATGGTTGAACATTTGGTTTTCTAAAACCTTTTGAGCTTTATCAACCTTGGAAATTTGATCATCAACCTTAATGATGCGGTTCTCCAACCCTTGAAGCTTTCCCAAGATCGTCTCCAACATGGAATCGGGCTTCTCCTTTCCTGAAGTGTTTCCTCCATTTGATGTTTGCCCCTGGCTTCTCAAAGGAGTAGAGGAAGAGGAAGGTGGAGTTAGTGAATTAGAATTGGAAGGATAAGAGTTACCGGAATTTTGTTGATTGGAGCGCCAATTGTTGTTACTTGAACTCCTATTGTTGTTCCAATTGTTGTTCCGGTTGTTGTTGTTGTTGTTATTGCGGTTTGTGTTATCACCGCCATTGTTGTTGCTCAAATAACTAACATCCTTCCCTTGTTGCTTTGGAAAGTTGGTCTTGATAGCCTCCTTCAACTCTTTGATCTCATTGTTGAGGGAGAAAATCTGATTTTGAGCTTCATGTGTGAGCTTTGCTCCTTACTCCACACGATTTCCCTCCACTTTCCGGTGGGAATACTTCTCTATGACTCTTGCTTGCTTCTCAATGAAGTCCCCAGCGTCATCTTCTCTCATGTCCATGAATGTTCCGCAAGAGAGGGATTGGAGGTTGAATTGCGTTCCCGCATCCAGCCCCTTGTAATAAATCTCCAGCAAGGCAAGTTTGGATATGCCATGATGAGGGCAATCCAAGAGCAAATCCTGAAACCTTTCCCAAGATTGAAACAAACTTTCGTTAGGTCTCATGGAAAAAGCATTAATCTTACCTCTAAGTTCTGCCGTTTTGGATGGCGGAAAGAATTTGGTGAGGAACTCCGCGGAAAGGTTTTCCCACGTGTCTAGTTTCCCCCTAGGAAGAGCTTGGTACCAAGACAACGCTTTCCCCTTCAAGGAGAAGAAGAAAGGCTTGAGCTTGTAGTTGTTGGTAGTAGCATTCTTCGGTCTCATCGTCTCCATCATACACTCAAAGTTTTGCAAGTGTTGGTGTGGAGATTCAGCGCTTGTCCCGCCAAATTGGTTTTGGCGAACAAGAGTAATAACTTGAGGGTTAAAGCTAAACCCTTGTACATCTTCAGCATCGAAATTCACGCCCAAACGGCGCGGTTGTTGTGTTGGATCCATCCTTTGTCCAAGAGTTCTTGGCTCATTATCCACACGTTCGATCCTCGCATTCTTAGGCGGAATGCAGCGATTAGCAGCTCCTCGTGGATGAAAAGGATTCACGTTGATCGTGGGATCAATCTCCTCTAGCGGTGGCATGGAAGAATCACTATCATCAGCGGATGAATGACCTCTTCTTCTAGATCTTGATGCCCTTCTTGAGGATTTCTTGCTTCCCTTATTCTTAAGGTCGCTTAGTTCTATCCTCATTTGGAAAATCATATCTTGTAGATTGTTAACTTGAGATTGATGACGATCTATTTCATCCCGGCGGAGGTTCTCATTCCATTGGAGTTGAGCTTCCTTCTCCGCCAACTCCGCTTGAAGATCACGTTCGTGTTCTTCAGCCATCTTCTTTTCCTTGCGTTTTTTCCTTAAAGTCCTCTCAAGCTCTTGATCGAGAGGTAAGAGGTCTTCGGTGTTCCTAGACCTGCGCATGCACTCAAAGAAATATCAAATAACGAGAGCAAGCTCCCAAGCTTGACAACCGGCAACCGAATTCGGCCGAAACCAAATCCCCAACAACGGCGCCAAAAACTTGTTCGCCCCTAAACGTGCGTGCAAATAAGCTTTAAATTTATAAAACTAGAATCAAGCAAGCGAACCCGCAGTGTACGGATCGATATAGTTAAGCAAGGATTCCAGAGTATCGAACACATGGATTTGGGTGGGAACAAATTCAATTGCAGATTATCGAGCGAGTAAATATGAGAGTTTTTGCAAATATTGGGAAACAACAATCCTAAAGATCCAAGTATCCAGCTGTGGCAATCGATTTAAGATTTACTATTGATATAAAGACAGAGTTGAGATATGCAAAGGTATACTAATGTAAGGTAATCGTACGGTGAAGTTCCAAAAACCTTATATGGCTCACCTACAAGACACTCTCTATACAGGTTGTTGAGGCTTCAATATAGAAAGGTTCCAAAGGCAAGAATTAATGTCAAATACCCAAACTTGTAATCCAAGGATCAAGACTAACTAAATCGATTAAGGTTGTGACACTCACAATCGAGGTAGAGGTTGTTGAGGCTTCACTACCACCTAGAAAAGGCAAGCCTAAACTAAGTTAAAGCAAATCTTTAACTTTGGATTAAAGTAAAAGCAATTTGTAGATTTAAGGGAAATCACGGTTAGTTCTTGAGGTTCCACGGCCGTGGACTCAAGAACAGGCCGTAATTTAGGTTTCGTCGGCGATTCTCTCTAACTCTCAGGATCTAATCTGTTTACGATCGATCTATCATCATCTTAGCCACAACTATCAACCCTTCACCTTAGAATTGTTAAGGGTTTCTAGCCAATAACAGTCATGTTGATATCAATTCAAGAATTAAAAGATTGAAAGATGAAAACTTCCGAAAACTTCCAATAAACTCCAAACCAATCTCAGAGTCACAATCAAGAACAAATAATATCACTAATTCCAGAATAGAACAATTAACACAAACTTAGGTAAGAAGGGAGAACGGGATGTCAATCCGTCTTCTAAATCAAACCTAATCAAGAAGAGAAGTCTTCTTGCAATAATCCTCCGAATCTTCCGTAAATCCGGGAATCTCAATCACAATCTCCACCAAAGTGCGAGATTAGGGCAAATCCAAGCGCGAACATAGATCTCCAATGAGATGTAAAAATGCGTCCAAGCGGCTATCGCAAAAGATCTCTAAGCGACAGTGTAAGTGGGCGTAAGCGAGGATAAGTGCCGCTAAGCGAAGGTGACGGAATCTCCCTTCGTCCATCTTTTTATAGGGCAAGATAAAATATCGGCCCGGCCCAATCTTCAAAAGATCGTGGCTTCAAAGTGTGGCGAAAAAGATCGCCAAGATCACGGTCGTGGAACCTTCCACGACCGTGATTTAGAGCGTGGAAATCAACACGGTTTGAACCATGGATTCCACGACCGTAAAAGCTCCTGGAATGAACCACGCTTCTCCTGCTGGGTTCCACGGCCGTGGAACTGAACGTGGTTCATAGTACGGCCGTATTTTAGAGCGTGGTTTAGGGCAAGAACGTGATTCTTCCCTAGCCTCGTGTATTCCTGAAGTTGACATCCATTTTGCTCCTAAGAATGCCCTTAATCCATGGACATACTCAATCAACTCATCTTTGCTCGATTCCGTTCGGAAATGGCTCTTAATCACCTATAATCAACATAAAGCTTGTGTAGACATCTATATCGATAATATAGGCAAACTAGCTCACAAATGCAACAAAGCTAAATCAAAGACTATCAATATGAATCAAATACACTTAGAAAACGTGCCTAAAACACCACAATATTTCATGCTAACAATCGAGGTATGAAAATTTCCAAAATAAAGCAAGAAGAATGAGAATTCTACCATGAGAGAAAGAGATTTCAAATCATTAGTTTCCTCTATCCTCCTCTTTATGGGTTTAAATTGGAGGATTTTTCTTCACTCTACTCAAGATTGACTTTTCATTTGTTTTAAGTAGGAATTTTTTTTGTGGGTTATGTTCATTGGTGGACAGTTGTTTGATTGATATTTTGAATTCATTTTTTTAATTTTAGTTATGATTCAAAATGTTGTGAAATCGTCGTGGGTTTTGTGTTTAATTTTTAAAACTTCATATTATTTGACATTAATATATATGATGTTCTATCTTTGTTGTTTTAGTACCAGTCATTTTGTATTGGTTTTATTTCTCTCTTTCTATTTCTTTTTAGCAATGGTTAGATGAAGATTATAATCTTTTCTTGTGAGGTCCTAGGATCAGGCATTATTAATAGTAGAATATCAAAAGATAGAGTTTTAGGCTGATTAGTTGAAACTTTTGCAGCTTAGTCTCATTATCCTAGGTAGTTGTAAACACGACAAAAAATAAATAGATTTGCGACGACAATTTGCGCCGGTAAGTAGTTGTGTCGCTAATAGGTTGGTTTTTGCGACGGTATTACAACGGCAATTGGTGTCATCACTATTGGTGGATTTGTTTGCAACGACGTCGGTGTCGTTGTATAAGGTTGACTTGTTTGTGACAATTCACGACAACAATTGGTACATTCACAAAATTGTGGGTTTGCTTGTGACAACACAACGGCGACATTAGTGTTGTCGGAAAAGGGGTCAATTTGTTTGCAATGAAAATTTGTTCATTTGCCAAATACTGTTCGTCTCTTTCATTTTAGGTTCTCTATCCCGGCCCGTCTCTCTCTTTCTCAATCTTGACTTTGGTTCCCTCACTCTTAATCTTGTTTGTCTCATTGAAGGACCAATACACAAAAGTCCATCTATGCTTGCATCATCTCCCATAGTTACAACTTGATTTCCTGACCAAACTCATTAAAGCATGTGTCATTCCACCTAGAATTTTTCTTCTCTGTCTTCTTTTTGTAAATCTTCAATTTTATTTTACAAAATTGCTTCTAATATTTTTGGTGGAGTTGATCGATTACATTAGATTTATATTCTCGAACATATTAAGATATTGAAAGTTATTAAGTTACAATCTTTGAATACTTGGAATAAACTAGAAGATATTGATCTTTGAGATGCTTGATCCTCTAATCATCTTTAAAAGATTCCTATAATCTTTGATATCACTAATACAAAAATGAGTTCTTTTGAAAACTCCTATAAATTTAAAATATTTTAGAGAGTTTATTTATTAAACTCTTGAAAGCACATTTTATTTTTTAAAATTATGAAATACACTCTTGTCGGTATTAACCCGTCTAGAATGTCACACTTAACAAATTCAATTAGGGGATCGAGGGGACAAAACACATCTAGCCTGGGGTCCAGGGGCGGAGACACATCCAGTGCAAACGATGAGATATCCACGTAGTTTAGAAATTTATCATTTGTTTCTACTTAATTTGTCAGAGTCTGAATTGACATCACATATGAGTTAATGAATAGAGCCTTTAAACTAGTTGTTGGTGTAAATTTACCATAATTTTAATAGATCTTGTGTTGAACACTAGTCAATTTTAGGTATAAAATGATATATTCACAAAATAGGATGGTGAATTCTTGATAAAGCACACAAGTTATTGGTGTAAACAAAGGGAAGGATTCACAAAATAGTTATTGGTATAAAATAGTTGTTGGCATTACGCAAGCTCATCTCCTAGTACCGTTAAACCACTATCTTCCCAACTTGCATTTCTTCTGCTCAAAAGTGATAAGCATGACATTCTTGGATTCTGTAGGTTATAAACAAGATTGGTCTAGCTCTTGTAGTCGGTGCTGAATTGGCTTGTTGGAGATAAACATGATTAGGATGTGCGATGAAGGTCCTTTTGTCTTTGCTCAAGTTTGTTTATTATACTTCTTACAAAATTAGAAGAGTTACACATGTTTTGTTTATTATATTACCTTGATCGCAGTAGTTTTGCGTTACTGAAATAAACAAATAGTACATTCATTTTAAGCGTGAAATGTGTAGGTGAAGCATGAATTTCGATTAGAAGTGTAGTGATTTTCAACGAATTACTTAGGGAATAGAGAGAAGACAAAACATTTTGTGGTTTTGCTGCACAAACCTTGCAGCTAGAGTTTTCAATATGCTTTCGTGGATAAAAGAATACAACCCTAAACCTATCTATTTATAACGAAATAGATAGAATCCACACCGCGAGGGGCGGATCCCCCCACAACCCCCTGTCGCTCCGGGCCCATTAGTCCATGGGCCCAAAATATGTTTCCCCGCTTACCCGGCCCAAGAAGAGCTCGTCTTGCTCGTTCCTTGGCCCATCGTATCAGTATTCCTAGATTTATTGTCTTATTATAACAATCTCCACTTAGACAACATAATCTAATACAATAATAGAAACACTCATACAACTCCAGGACCTGGTACGCCAGATCCTCCTTGCTTCTCTTGACAGGGGCTTTCTCACTTCATCTAACAACGAGTGACATGAACCAAATCCAAGCAATGCTTGAACTTGTCTACGGTAATCGGTTTGGTCATCATATCAGCTGCATTCAGAGAAGTGTGTACCTTCTCTAGGATGATCTCACTAGAAGCTACTAGCTCTCTAATCTTGTGAAATCTCACATCAATATGTTTAGTCCGAGCATGGTACACCTGATTTTTAGCTAGATATATAACACTCTGACTATCACAATGTATCTCAACTCCACCTTGCTCAACACTCAATTCATTCACAATTCCTCTAATCCACAGTGTCTCCTTAGTTGCCTCTATTAAAGCCATGTACTCTGCCTCAGTTGTAAACAAGGCTACTACAGACTGGAAAACTGATCTCCAACATATAGGCCCCCCAACAAGAGTAAAGACATACCCTATAGTGGACCTTCGATTGTCAAGATCATCGGCATAGTCAAAATCAACATACCCTACAACTGAAGGATCACCTTCCTAGCCACCAAACATGATTCCACGGTCAACAGTACCCCTCAAATACTTGAGAATCCACTTGACGGCCGCCCAATGTTCTCTCCCAAGATTAGACATAAACTTGCTCACTTGACTAACAACTTGAGCCAAATCAGGTCTTGTACACACCATAACATACATCAAGCAACCAACTACACTTGCATAAGAAACTTTGGACATATCTTTGATTTCTCCATCAGACTTCGGACATTGAGCTGAGGAGAGTTTGAAGTGATTCGCTAGAGGAGTGTTGACAGATTTGGAGTTGGCCATATCGAATCTGTCAAGCACTTTCTCAATGTAATTCTTCTGAGACAACCATAATCTCCCAGAACTTCTCTCCCTACGAATCTCCATACCATGGATCTTATTTGCAATACCAAGATCCTTCATGTCAAATTCCTTGCTCAACAAGGTCTTTAACTCAACAATATCATCAACATTCTTTCCAGCAATCAACATGTCATCAACATATAATAGCAAGTATAAGGGAGATCCATCATCCAAATATCTCACATAAACACAACAATCATACTCACATCTCTAGTAGCCTATCCGAAGCATGTAAGAGTCAAACCTCTTGTAGCATTTCCTAGGAGCTTGCTTCAGACCATACAATGACTTTATCAACTTGCATACAAGTTTCTCCTCTTCTGGCTAGACAAAACCCTCTGGTTGCTCCATGTATATCTCCTCCTCCAAATCACCATGAAGGAAAGCTATTTTCACATTCATCTGCTCTAGATGCAAATCACAACTAGCTACCAGTGCCAACACCAGTCTGATAGACGTGTTCCGCACCATAGACGAAAAAATCTCATCATAATCAATCCCCTTCTTCTGTAAGTAAGTACCTTATGCCTTCTTTCTCTGAGATGCCTTATTTCTTCTTGAACACCCATTTGCATCCTATTGCCCTCTTTCCTGCTGGAAGAGGAACCAGCTCCCACGTCCTGTTCTTATGAAGAGATTTCATCTCCTCAGCCATAATACCTACCCATCCTTCTTTCTCTTGTCTATGAATAGCCTCTCGAAAGTTGGATGGATCATCTCCGCCAATTACTAGAGCATAATTAACCATATCCTCAAAACCATATCTAACGGGAGCCCTTGTGATGCGTCTATTTCTGCCAAAAACAAGACTATCCACCTGTTGCTGATCCACATCATGCTCATCTCCTGTTGGTGTAGGTGTGCTAGAATCTGAAAGCTCCACCTCCACTGCTGATCTGGATTCAGTCTTTGTAACTACAGGTTTCTCAACTTCCTTGGCATGTAGAAGCGTTGTTTGCTCGTCAAATATAACATCTCGACTGATCATCCGTTTCTTTGCAACATGATCCCAAAACTTGAAACCCTTCACACCTTTCTCATACCCTAGAAAGATGCACTTCTTAGACTTTGTACCCAGCTTTATTCGCTCATCACTTGGAATCAACACATATGATGGGCTATCAAAAATCTTCAAATTTGATAAGTCTAAATCAGAACCAGTCCATACCTCCTTTGAAACCTTCCTGTCAAGAGAAGTCTAGGGTGATCTATTTATTAACTAGACCGCCATACTCACTGCCCAGAATTGCGTTGGAAGCCCTGCATTCAATCTAAGACACCGCGCTTTTTCTACAAGGGAACGATTCATCCTCTCAGAAACACCATTCTGTTGTGGTGTCTTCCGCACTGTATAATGCCCCTGAATGCCATGCTCACCACAAAAACTCTGAAACTGAGAATCCGTGTACTCTGTTCCATTATCAAATCTCAGATACTTCACTTTCCTCCCTATTTGATTTTCCATTTCTACCTTCCATAGCTTGAACTTGTTGAAGACCTCAGATTTATGCTTTAAAAAATACACCCAGACCTTCCTTGAATAATCATCAATGAAAGTGATGTAATACCTAGATTTTCCTAGTGACGACACCTGAGTTGGTCCCCACACATCAGAATGCACATAATTAAGAATTCCACCTATGTTGTGCTGACTTGTCTTAAAAGACAACTTGGATTGTTTTCCCATCACGCAAAACTTGCAGAAGTCGATCTTACAACTCTTCACACCATCCAGAAGACCTCGCTTGTGAAGCTCAATCATCCCCCTTTTGCCAATGTGACCCAGGCGCATATGCCACAGAGTTGTGCAATCTGATTCAAAAACCACGGCTACAACTCCACCTGCAACGGTATTCCCTACCAACCGGTAGATATTACCCGATGTAATATGTCCCTTCATAACTGTCATTACCCCTTACCTTTACACATTTCTTTTTCTGTTTTGAAATAGAACCCTTTCGCATGCGAAGTCCCCAAGGAAATTAGATTTTTGTTTAGAATTGGAATGTGACGTACGTCAGTCAATGTGCGGATCATACTCATCGTGCATCCTCACCATTATCCAATACCAACAACATCACAAGCCTTGTTGTCTCCTAATCGTATGGAGCCAAAAGTTCCAGACTTGTACGTCTCAAACCAATCTCTATTCGGAGTCATGTGAAATGAACATCCCGTATCCATGATCCATACATCTGAGTAGTTGTCTGACGTCACAAAGAGCATATCAGAATCTGCACCGTCTGAGTCATCTTTCTGCACCACGTTTGCCGATTTTGAAGATTCCTCTGACTTCTTATCTTCGTACTTCTTCTTCTTGACAGGACAATCATGTTTGAAGTGACCCTCCTTCTTGCAGAAGTAACAAATTACTGGCTTTTTACCCTTGGACTTAGACCTGGATTGCTTGTTGCTTCCTTCTTGCTTCTCTTTCATCCTCCTTCTATCCTGGTTGCCTCTAACATACAACCCTTCACTTTGAGAACTCTCACTAGTATACTGTCGTCGTTCGGCTTGTGAAAGCAACGTTGTTGACACAGTATCAAGACTTATCTCGTCTTTCCCACACCTCAGCATCATCACCATATTCTCATATGAAGAGGGTAGAGAACACAGCAAGATCATAACTTTATCTTCTTCTTCAAGTTTTACATCCACCCGAGCCAGATCCCCAATAATTTGATTAAAGATATTCACGTGTTTCACCAAGTCATAACCTTCCACCATGTTCAACCCATATAATCTATGTTTGAGATACAATTTGCTAGACAAAGATTTTGACATATACCGTTTCTCCAATTGAGTCCAAATCGCTTGACAAGATTTGAGATCAATAACATGGTATATTACCTCGTCTGCCAAACATAGTCGAATGACCGACACTACCTTCTCCTGCATCTCCTCCCATTCGTCGTCTTTCAACGACTCCGGTTTTGTCTCCTTCAGCGCCTTCAACATCCCCTGTTGCGTTGGCAGATCCTTAACTCGTCACTGCCAAAAAGACCGAAGTTTCCAGTTCCGTTGAATCGCGAAACCTCAAATTTTACAACGGAACCCATCAACATTCTGGCTCTGATACCAGTTGTTGTGATTTTCAACGAGTTACTTAGGGAATAGAGAGAAGACAAAACCTCGCTCACTCGTTATTCTTCCTAGGCCTTCGTCCCAAGAAGAGCTCGTCTCGCTCGGTCTTTGGCCCATCGTATCAGTATACCTAGATTTATTGTCTTATTATAACAAGAAAAGATTGTGAAACACCTCTTGAAACTTGGGAGGTAGCGACTAGACAAGAACGACATTGATGCTCGTTTCCCGTTAGTGATCCTCAACAGTGTTCTATTTTATTTCATGTTTAGACTTGTCTTATTTTTTTCTTATGACAAAGTTTTTTTTTTCTTGTGCGAACTAGTCTTATTTTATGCTCGTAAGGATTTAAACTCATTTCTATTTCATCTATGAGTGATGTAGTTTATTAATAAAGTATGGAACTGACTAATTTGTTGTTTTATATGTTTGTTTGTAGGGCTTGATAGTCATTTTTATTCAAAAAAATTTCTTGTTCTTCATTTTCTATTTCATTTATGAGTTATGGGAAATTTTTATGAGATACTTGCAATCTGTCAATATAGATGAAAGTATGTAGTATTCAGATCCTTACGATTAAGAAATAAGCTATAAATGATCCCGGTTTGACAAACGAGAACCGGGAAAACAATATTTTTTGTTTAAAAAAAGTCAGACTTTATGACCGGACCTTGTATGTCCGCGTTATAAAGCCTGAATTTTTTTAATAAAAACGCAGATTTTGCAACGGCCTCTACCGTCGCAAAGCCATCACAAAAGGTTAAATGACGGAATATGTCGACACAAGAACTTTTTGTGACGCCTCTTCATGCAACGACAAAAGTGTCATCACAAAGATCTTTTGTAATGGCATACTGGACATTAGCTACGGCATCATGCCATGACAAATTGAGTTTTTTTTGTAGTGAAAACACAGTGAAGTGGTACAACACTTATCTTGTTGTATATAGAAGGCTACTTACTGCTTCTGTATCGTATCATGCTTGAGCATTTTCTTCTGTGCCCCTTTGAAGCTTGTCTCGAAGGAAAGAAAATTAATTTTCATACAAATTTCTTGTGAATGCAAGAATAATGGACAACACTATAAGCACACCAATTTAAACCAATGTATTTTGGTGTAGTACAAAGATAATAGTTATTTACGTTAATGTTTGAAAAAAATCGCAGTTTTAGAGAGAATGTCATAGTGTCATGTTATTATAGTTTTCGCTCAATCTTATATTTTTGTCCTTTGATAGTTTCTTTTACCATACTTTAGTCATTTTCACCCGGTAACTTGTAGCTAAATTAATAGTTGGGCTTATTTGTGGATGTTTGAGTACACCGTCATCTCGTTCCTTTTCTTCATGATAACTCATTGCCTATCAGGAATTTTTTTTTTTTATTAATTGTTAAAGTTCTCCTGTTTCATCCTTAAATATCGATGCAAATATATGTTGTCAAAGCCTTTCAATCTATATTTTCGAATTAATTAATCTAATGGTGTCATAGTCCAGTGAATAAATGGAGCATGCTTTCTCCAAGTTTATCCCTAGACTCACTGGGAGGTATATATTTCAAGCCGTTTTTAACATATTGCAATCTTTGGAGTGTGTTCTCCCTCTCTGTGGTATCAAAGACTTGTGATGTATATGTTTTATTGTACTTCTTTTACATTTGTATGTTGAAACTTCTTAAGATGAGTGTTAGTTCTCCAAATCTCAAGTAATTTAGAAGGTGAATTCAAATAGGTATATTTGGAGTGTAAGCTGCTTGTGGTTAAATTGGTCATCAACTTGTACATGAACGATGACATTGTTGAACAATTAGAGCATAAAAGTTCAGTTTGTAATTTGGCCAAGTTCCTTGGTGGTGTACCCAATCTTGAAAGGTTGACAAGACATGTATACTTCACAAAGTTAGCATACTTGCATCTTTTCCATGTTTCTTTCATCTGTGTTCTAAGTTAGCCTTGATTGTTTTACTAAAGTTCAATGTCTTTTGTTTATGGTATACGAGCATTAGATTCAACGTCTGACACCACTCATCGGTGAGGTAAAAGTTATTAAACTATATCAAGTATTTTTGAAGATATGAAAGAATTATTGGTTGTTCTTCATCTCATCACCGTAAGTGATGATGATTTTGGCTATGGTTTCTCATAGTAAAATGAAATATTTGATTGATTAGAAGTTTTGATGGAGGAATTTTGAGAAAATACTCTCTCATGCATTGACTTTACATTGTATATTCTTCCAATACTCTCAAGATATCAGAGAAAAAAATAAGGGTTAAACATACGTTAATACCATGAGAAATTTAGGTGAATGAATTATGCAATACAACATTCAAATCCTATTATACGATACAACATTCATATCCTACATGTTGCATAAGATCTCTAACATGAGGAATTATGCAACATACATCAATATGGCCTAAGCCATAAAGTTACCCATCAACCTTGTACACAGGTGGGGTTAATTATGTTTCTTGGGACGGCTTACATCTATACGTTCGGTTTATTGTTGATCATTTTAGTTGTCTTTCTTTACTTGGGCAAATCAAGGCCGCTCTAATTTGTTCTACTTTATTATATTTCTATCGTTTTAGCTTATTCTCTTCAAAAGCCTTAGGGCCTACCCCTGACGTAATAACGTTTGTCCCACTTATAATGTTCCGAGCCAAATCACATCTTGTCCCACTTATAATGTTCCGAGCCAAATCACATCTTTCTCCTAATACGGGTGCATTTAATGCTCTGAGTCAAAGCACATGTTTCTTGGGTAGGCTTCTTGATTAATAAAATGGATCGAAACTTTAGTTCAAAATTTGATGAAACTCAAAATTTTCAAATATTCAGTGAAATTGAAATTTTTAATTTTTTTGGGGGGTTTTACATATACATAGTTGATTGGGTTATTTCTATTCGTACCACGATTTCGTGCTATATGTACTAGGCTACACAACGCGTAGCCGTAAAAAAAATAAAAAAATTTTAACCCTACTACGCATCGGCCATGCGTAATCGTAGTCATTTTCCTATATTTTTTAAACAAAATCAATTTATTTTTACGGCTCCGCCATGCGTAGGTGGACCACGGATATGAATACCACGAAACATTGATAAGAATACCAATCTCGAGTTTGACTGGTAGAAAAAAAAAAAGTGTGGATGTCCCTTTTACTCATTTAAAGGAGCATAGATGTAGACCCACAATCACGAAGGTTTGCTGAATCTTCAACTCGTTGATCTTAGTAACAATGTTTGGATTATCCGAACCCGAAAACCCGAAGAAGCAGAGCCACAATTACTAAGGTTTATAACTTCCTCTCATGAGATTAAGCATATGTAAAATGACAGCAGAAAGGATGATGCCTCATCACTGAGTTCTTCCATAGATTACATACATAGTAGATTATTATATGGTGCAAACAAACAAGACACAACCCATGAAACCGCGGCTGAATTATACGTACTATACTGCATACTGCCTACGGTAATACACTCAACGGCCGGGCCCATGACCTCCTCCAAAACCACCTCTTCCTCCACCTCCACCGGGACCACCACCACCACCACCAGGGCCTCCAAAACCGCCACCCCCACCTGGACCACCACCTCCGCCACCCGGACCTCCAAATCCACCACCGCCACCGTGATGACCTCCGAAGCCACCGCCTTGTCCACCAAACCCTCCGCCCCCACCTGGGCCTCCAAATCCTCCTCCACCTGGACCCCCGAATCCGCCTCCCCCACCACCACCTGGACCCCCGAATCCACCTCCCCCGCCACCTGGACCACCAAAACCACCGCCGCCGCCACCTGGACCTCCTCCGAAGCCGCCTCCGCCACCTCCTGGGCCTCCGAAGCCACCGCCGCCACCTCCAAATCCACCTGGCCCTCCTCCTCCACCGGGACCACCGCCACCGTCACCGAAGCCACCACCTGGACCGCCGCGGCCTCCTCCTCCTCCCGGACCGTGATGATGCGCCATCTTATCTGTAAAATGATAGCAAAAGACTTGTTGGTTTATAGCTTTGTGAGAGTGTGTGTGAAAAGCCTCGGAGATAGGCAGCCGATTCTTATAGTGCACCTCTGGGACCAACTCAGCTGCACAGTCCTCCTTCCATTGGCTTATTAAAATATCACAACCCTCAAATATACTTGTGTTTTCTCATATTGTAAAAATATTTTTATATTAGGCGTTACATTCTAAATGGAGGTTTCTAGTAAGAACAGACTTACATTGTTTTAAAAAAAAAAAATTCAATTTAAACGCGTTTAGACTCGTAATTTTTACTTGTTTCCTTCAAATTTATACGTTTTCCTTTAATATTGACAAGTTTGTAACTTTTTTTCAATGTCTGTTACTTTTTTTAATATATTTTATTAAAAATTAAAATATAAAATAAAATTTAAAAAATAAAAATAAATTTATATATAATCATAATACTTTAAATTTAAAATAATTAAAATTACTAAATAATGGTGTATAGTTATTTTTTGTAGCTTTAATTAAAAAACTGAAAAGATAAATTTAAAACTATTTTTTATTTTTTTGAATTAAAATAAAATATAATTAAATTTTAATTATTTTCGGATTAAAATAAAATATAAAAACTAATTTAAAATTAATTCAAAATTAATTAAAATTTACTATATTATTATTTTAAGTAAGGGCACATAATTAGTTCTAAATTTACTTTTCTAAAAAATAAATATAATAAAAATAATTCTATACCATTAATTAGTATTTTAAAAAATTAATTAGTTTAAAATTTAATGTGGTCATAATTATTTTAAATTAATTTTTTTGGATTTTTTTTATTTTATAAATGAATTTTTAATAAAATATATTAAGAAATGTATAATGAAAAATAAATTAAATCATGAGGGTACCAAAAAGAAACTTAAAAACTTGTGAGTAAAAAAAGAAAAAGTCCAAACTTGAAGGTATTAAGAAGAAAAATCCATAAATTTAAAATGAGTTGAGATTGAGCATGTCGAAACTCGGTTCGTTCGGCAATAAGAACATACACTATTACTCAAGCTGCATATATTATACTTGTTTATAAATCAATCGAGTATGAGCATATCCGGCTCGTTCGACTCCTATGGTACACCTAAACAACATTTTCCTCTTGTCATCTCCCTTATTTTCTAAAAATAAAACAGGGAAACATGTTTACATTACAAAATTACGGTAAATTACTTGAGGGTAATAACGACCCTTCGACGATTCTAATCTTTTTTTAAGGGAAATTTCATATGGTTTCACTTTTGTTTGGGGATTTTTGAATTTTGCCCAGAGTTTTTGTTAGTACGGATGGTGTCCTTATGTTTTTATACTTTTCGGCAAATGCCCAATTCCGTTTAAACTATAAAGAGATGTCAACTTAAATAATATTTTTAAAAAGACCTTTGTGCAAAATATTTAGCCTTTTTTATCATTTAAAAAAAAGAAGTTTTTTTCATTTAAAAAAAATTATTTTAGTTGACATCCCTTTACAATTTTAACGGAAGTGAACATTTTCCGGAAAATATTAAAATAAGAGCATCATCCAAACTAAAAAAATATCTGGATAAAATCCGAAAACTCCCGAACCACAGGGGGGCATCATTTGAAATTTCTCTTTCTTTAATAATGAAAAGCGGTTAGATCGGTCTATCTCCTAAAATTAGTCCAACCTAAAACATTTTCGCAAATATAAATACGAAATTAAATATTTTTACGGATAAAAATATAAAATTCGATGATTCTATTCGTTCACACCCCACAAAATATCTTATCTCCTCTTTTTTTTTTTTTCCTTTATCTTATTTTGTTACCCAACGTACAATTATTGAAAATTGATAGCAATAAAGGATTGGTCCTACCTCCATTGTCGTTCATCCAACTGACTGGCAGGTTTTCTAAATTATTATGCTTTTTCTAAAATTACGAAATGTGGAATCTAACCACTTTTTTGGGGGGGTTTTCTCATTAAATAAAATAAGTTATTTTAAAAAAAATCTAAATATTTTTAGATTTTTCAAAAAAAAAAATTATGATACCATCGGCGCTAATATATTTACGGTATCTCTACAATTATCATCAAGTTATAATGCCAATTGTGTTATAACCAATACTATTGTATGTTATTAAAATAAATTAATTAGAAGTTTAAAAACAAAAGATTGGGATTAAATTTCAATTTTAAACTCAAATAGGTTAGTTAGATTTAAAATGATATTTTTAAAGAAAATAAATGACCTTTTTAATAATAGACAGTGGACTTTATTTTATTTAGATTTATATAACAAAATAGTTTAAAATTCGATTTTCATACAAAATCTTATTTCATAAATGAATTTCTTATGGCATCGTTAACCGTGTTAAATTAATATTAGATATGTACGTACAGATTGGCAAACATGGAGTTCCGTATTGAAATGTGCAAGTTGAAGGAAGATTTGTATAAACACATGTCGTATGGTTGGTGTTACACCGTTACATGTTTTGCAAATGTAAGTTTGGGTACGTAACTTTAAAAATACTAAACAAACGAGGCAACTGTCTCGATTGTGGCATTTAATATGATGCTATGAGTGACGTGGCTTTTGGCTGCAATTGTCGGCAAACTATATTTTCAGTGGATAAGGTCAAAACAAATTC
Source organism: Fagopyrum homotropicum (assembly GCA_033239125.1). Taxonomy (NCBI): domain Eukaryota; kingdom Viridiplantae; phylum Streptophyta; class Magnoliopsida; order Caryophyllales; family Polygonaceae; genus Fagopyrum; species Fagopyrum homotropicum. Next base: position 33,948,309 of record BSWB01000003.1, read on the forward strand.
TCGGACACATTAATTGTGTCAAGATTGCATCCTCATGATGTACGAGTTAAAAAGAAGACCTTATATGACTAAGAAATTGTATCACGAGTTTCGCAGTATTAGCTTTAAAGTGAAAATTTTGAGATTAGAAGCATACAATAGGTGAAACGGCAAGATGTATGGTCAGGCAGCAATAGGGTGTCCTTTGGATCAAGACTTCGGTGTCACATCCTAGCTTCGAAGCCCAACCCAAGAGCTCCGCAAAAAACTAGCAAAACGTCCACCAAACGGCTGTAGGGTGGCCGTAGTGCTGTCGTTTGATTGGCCGATTCAGCGCCGTTGCGAAGAGTTTTCAAATCTCTGGTTTTATCTTTAGCAATCATATATTATATGTAACCTAGACTCCGATTTCTCCCATTATATAAACATACCTTGGTTTTAGTGTTAGGTACATCGAATCCTCCTTAATTTAGTAGTCATTTGATTCCTCTTTATTCTAGGCGTCAAGTAATTATCAGTTTTGCTCTGAAAGTTTTCCCTGCTATAACCAAACATTTATGAATTTATGTTCTTTTTGATTTTATATATTGTTTTTGATTTATATTTTATCATGTTTGGCTAAACTTTCTCACGATCTAAGGATTTGATGATCTCTATAATGATTTAATTTATTGTTTCCATATATTTTTATGAATTGATATTTTAATATTTTTTCTTTTAAAAGCCCTTTATTCTTACCTTTTAATTACCTTCAAAAAGAGTGGTGTTTTTAATTGGTTTAGATAAAACAAGTGAATGGTAAAAAGCGAAGTTTGTTTTATTGGATTTATTGAAAAAAAAAACTTGGTTTAAAGGATGACATATATTTTATGCTTTGAGGATTTCTAACTATCGTAGAAAGTTCCAATATTTGTACCTTTTTAAAATGAAGGGCCACAAGCGAATGTTTTTCTTGGTCTTTTATGGATTTCTAAATACTTCATGAGTTTTTCTATACTCGTCAAACCGATGGATTGAGAGTTACATGAGTTGAAAAATACGGTATTGGTTTGTCTATGCTCAATGCTATTTTAGATGGTTATCTGCAATTATCATATATCAATATTCATGAAATCCATATGCATCAATATCTTAACTCATTATAGTGGGGATTCTTGTTTCCTGATATCGCTTCCCTCCATTATTCGCTTACAACAATCATTGATTTCCCTTCCATTAGTGTTTTTTTTCTTGCTTCCTTCTTTTACTTAGCATAATTGTTTATTATTTACATCCAAAACATATGTGGTCCTTATGAATTCGATATTAAAAGATACTACATCCGATCACGTATCCTTGTGGAGAAGTTGTTACAATTTGGTAAAACTTTCACAAACAGGAGACAACCCACGGGTTTGAATTTTCTTTTTCTCTTTTTTGTCATTTGCTTATGTTATTTTCTTTATCTGGATGCCGACTATTGTTTATGTCTTATGTAGGGATGCTCGAGGACTCTCTGGTCATACATGTAGACTTCAAAAAGCCTCCGCTTCAATCCACCCTTCTACCACCTACCCTTCTTTACCACCATATGATTTGCATTGCTTTGTGAGTATCTTATTCTCTTTACTTCTTTTTTCACATCGAGGACGACGTGTAGCTTAAATATGGGGTGCTCTACTCACATTCGCACATCATGTTTCCCTATCATGTCACATGTTTCATATTTTGCATTTTTCTTTTTTATTGATTCGTTTCCCTTTCCGCATGCATTCATAAACACAAAACCACATAAGCAAAGAAACGCTCCCAAAAAAAAACTCTCAAAACCCTATCCCACCACTCTCCCAAAACCTAATCGGAACCTCAACAAAGGTAGATTGCAAAAATGGTGGCTCAATCGACCGCTACCAAGAATCTCTCACAAAGATCCCCCTCTCTTTCAGGCCGGAAATGGAGTTCTAAAACTCTTCAGAATCAAATTTCCTCTTCAAAAGGCAAGAAAATAGAAACCTCGATCTTATAGAAAGTGTAGGGATGTGGATCTCTTGAAAGACCGTACCTTCCATCCTCAACCTTGCTTGGCTCGAGGTTCCGATGGTGTTGTGGTCTGGCGGCGTTTCGCTAGCCCTAAGGGTTGGGAAAGTCCTAGTGCTGCCCTGTCTAGGTGTTGGTGGTGGGTTTTGTTTCCTTGGTTTTACTCTACGTAGCAACCCACTGAACAAGTGTTTTTTTTGGCCTCTCTTCTCTGCGGCTCTGTTTCTTCCTTCCATCTCATCTTCCTTCTTGCACCCTTCCAAATCTTATATGCCTTCTCATACCCCCTCCAATCCTTTTTGAACTCTCTTTTTTCTTTTGTTCCAAGCTTCTGTCGAGTTTTATTGCTACCTTTTTCGGTTTTCGCAATGGACCAACTCAAATCAACCACTCAGAAGATCTTTCCTCCATCCTCACCCCTGAACGAGAATGGGTATGACCTACCAAAGGCTCAAATGACCACAAACCAAAACAATATGGCCGAAAAGCCATAATCCAAAAACAAGAAACGAGTTGCTTACATTTACAATGGTCTTTCTATTGTTGTTGTTGGTTGACTCTTTTACTTAACCTTACCCAATCAAATCTGGTGAACCCCTTCTGGCAATATCTCTGCCATAACAATGGCTTTCCGGTGAACCCGGATTTTGTGTTGAAACACACCCTACATTTGGTTTTGTTGCGGAAATCTCTATGTAGGATGTGTATGAAGGGTTTTTTTGTCCTAGAAAGCGATATTCTTCAAAATCCCATGTGTCAATGAATTAGGCTAAACATGTTAATTACAAATGTTTTCTGTCTTACAAACTGTTTCATGCATCATTTTGTTGCATCTGATTACTGGTATCTTGGTATCGAATGCATAGATGGTTATATAACCCAAATTAAAAACTTGATTTACAATACTAGAAGGGACATGACTCAAATTACTGTAGCATTAAACGTCTGTTTGATGATCTCTATTAAAGTGAAGAAACATGTTAAGACCCATAAAACTTTAAAGCCTAATCACATAAACCATTTTTCCCGTTCCTTTTTTTTGGCTTATGTGGACATGATTATCACATCATGGACTTATGGTTTTTGGGCCAAATTTCCCTATTCCGTCAATTTCCATTTGGTACTGTGCAAAGACAAACAATGGTGGAACCCATTTAATAAAACACAAGGGATTTATAAAGCCCACTATCATAATAAAACGATTTCTACAATTCGTATTACTAAAAATATTAAACTCAAAATTTATTTTGTATTAAAATATTCACTCACCCAAAAATCAAAAATCAAAGACCAAGTTAAGAACCTCTATAAAGTCATGAACCGGCTATATCCATTAGAAAAAAAGATTGGTACATCTAACCATTTACAAGTGGGAAAAGGATCTCAAGCCTTCGGTACCTCCCAAATCAAACCAAGTCCTAATAGGATAGTATGATTATAAGTTTTTGGAACATTAGAGGTTTTAGTCAGAGTAACCTCTCGACAAATCTCAAAGCCGTCTGCAAAATACACAATATCAATATTATTGTTCTAGCAGAGACAAATTTTGAAAACCCGCCGGAAGATCTTTTGTAGAGATCGGCGGGGTATGAACTGATTTGTAACAATCTTAACTGCAAACTGAACATCGTATTTGCCTATGCACCACCTCAGGAAATATCAAATGATTTTTTCTAGGATGCGATAACCAACATAATCAATGCATCCCCAACACCAAAAAACAGTCACTCCCGACAAAATATATCAACCCTCTATAAACAATCTTTTCCCAACAAATTATCTTTCTCTTATCCACCAAGTTCTACACCTTTATTCATCAAAATAACCGTGTTCTGCAATCTTGTCTTCAGAGGTTTGATGTAGTCTTTCGTTGACAATTTCGTGCATTTGTCGAGAAGGGGGCGTGGATTTGTGATCGACTCCTGACGGATCTGTTGCAGTCCAAGTTTGAGGTGTCCACAGTTGTTTCGCAAACTTCCTCCCTGTGTACTTCCTTCGAAGATGAATGTTTATGCTCGTTACCTTTTGCTGATTGGATCATCATGCTTTCCCTTGAAGATTTTTTTTCTTTCGGTTTCATTTTGATGTATTTTTGTGTATTTCTTTTCTCCTATATTTGTGGTCCTTATGACGGTTTGTTCGTCTGCCGATTTTTTTGGTCTTTCGACCCACTAGACAACACGCCGTCTAATTGGTTCGAACCACTTTCCATTTTCAAAATAAATAAATAAATAAACACAAAACCACAAAAATATTACATTTAGCGTAGATTGAGTTGACTCTCATCTTTGCTACTTCCAAAAATTAAAATATCATGCTATTACTCTTAATTTGTCAATGATGTTTTGGATTTCTACATCTTTATATTGTTTATGACCATGAGTTTTTGGATGATTATTGACGGTGAGCTTGTCCAAACATAACCCTTGTGAATACTCTAGCCTTTGAACATGCATTTTCATGTGTTTTTTTCTTACTTATTATTTTAATGATCTCTGTCATGTTTAATTTTTTCTAGAACTTGTGATTGAATCTCTTTCAAAGATACAAGCTCATTTGAACTTTATTTCCTATGAGACATTTCCTAACATTATATATGTTTTCTTTCTATTAGTCACTTCTTGCCTTTATTATCCTTTCTTTGGTGTTCCTAAATAAGCACTGCAACCGTGTATAACCTCATTTGACCCTATCCGGGGTTGTGTTGGAAGAAGAGAATGGATAAATCAAGTATGGGCTATTGACAAGACCTTTTCCTATGGTCGTTTTTATCTTATCAAAATATAATCCCAACTTAGCACTAAAACAAGTATAATGGTTAAGTAAGGGTCGAACCCAAGAGAGTTTTGTTATTCTTATTAAATTCAATTATTGATTATAAATTCAAGTAACAAAGGGGGGAGGGATTTTGGGTGAATTTATGCAAACAAAACTTATGAAAGCAAGTAACACAACGAGTAAGACAATAATGGGTGAATCTACACTAGGTTGATTCTTAGCATGCGATTACTAGTTTGGTGAGTTCCTTTTTACAAGTTTTCAAGTAATCTCCCATTTCGATCATATATATGTGTTGAGCCAACCGGCATCAACACAACTTAACAGGTTAGTGTTCCGTAAACCTACAAGAAAAATTAACAAGTTAGCTTTCAAATAAAGACCAAGTGATATAAAGAAAAGATTAAAACCGTTAAACTTATCTTTATATTTGTGTTCCTTTTCTTTAAGCAACTACAACCCGTTATTACTTAAAGTTTACTACTAGATTAAAGATCCGAACCCGGAATCTATTAATCCTAGTTCTTTGCATGCACTTTAGAACCTAAGGTGATCAATCTTAAGTGATAGTAAAACATGCAATTAGACAATGAAGATCAAGGAAACACAAAGTATTACTGAATGAAAACTTATATTAGAAAGAACTTACAACCAAAGTAATAATGCAGCTTCAAACCAACCCAATGTAGCAAGTGAGTTAGCAACTCATTACAAAAGTAGCAAGAGAATTATGATGGAAAAAGTGGATTCTAATTGGATGATTCTAGCAATCAACCATGGGTCTATTTATACTACAAAGGGCACTAAATAGGAGTAAATGGCCGGCCCAAAACAGCCACCTTTAATGCCATAAAGGTGGTGTAAACAACCAGAGTAAAGTCTTTGTCGCTGAACCGCAAGGGCGGCCTTCAGATCCGCAGGGGCGGTTCAGGCGAAATCGTTTGATCTTCTTTGTGGTCGTAGGGGAGGCCTGACAGTTACGCAGGGGCGGATCATTGATGATCTTCAAACGCGTGACTCTTCAACTTTCTGTCGCTTCAGGTTCCGAACCGCAGGGGCGTCCCAGTGTCAACGCGGGGGCGGTGACACTAACTCTTCATCTTCCAGCTCCCAGGTTGAGACGCAGGCAGAGGCGCAGGGGCGCTGGCTTTGCTTCTTCAAGGCAAGTCACCGCAGGGGCGCCAAAGGGTTGACGCAGGGGCGGTGACAGTCTTCGTTCCTGGCGCTGGCGAAGGCGCTGGATGCGCTCCAGAGTATGGTGTCACCCGCAGGGGTGGTGACAATGCTCCGCGGGGGCGGTGAAGCAACAGAAGCTTTGCTTCGTGAATGATCTTCACTCCTAAGTGCTTATAACTCCTTCTTTATCTTCTTTTAGTCTTCTTCTTCTGGACCAAGGAGTTAGTAGCATAAACCGAGACTAATATAACAAAAAGACTCTAAAAACTAACCTAAATGATAGTGATTCCATCACCTATCAAACTCCCCCATACATAGACCTTTTACTCGTCCCGAGTAAAACAAATGACAATAATTTTTAAACTCAAAGGCCTCAGGAAGCATGGGCAAGCAGAAAAGACAATGAAAACAGAAGAAAAGCCAAGCAAGAAAGACGGAAAAGAGAGAAGATGTGAGAAAAAGGTGAGAAAAGTACCATCCTTATTGCTCCAAGAGTGACCTACCCGGACAACCTCCTTATGACTCCCCTTCTTATGTCGCCAAACGCCGGAAAGGGAACCGACACTCGGTGCCGCTCATTTTGCCAAGGTGCCCTTTTCACCTTGCCACTCTTCTTCTTTTTCTTTGATGATCTCACTTGAAACTCACATCCCTCAAGTCCAATTTTGCATCAACCTAAGGTTGGTCGGACTACCTTCTTTTTGCCTAAGCCGCCCTTTCGGGTTTTCGGTTTATCCAAGGATATTCATGCCTTTTTTTCATTTTCTTTGCCTTTTTTTTTACTGAATTTCAAACTGAATTCAAACTACAAAAACTCGATGCAACATACTCAAAAAAAACTATACATGCAAAGATATTTCCTCCCCCATACTTGAAGCACACTTTGCCCTCAAAGTGGAAAATGAAAGCAAAGATAAATGTGGGAAAAGAAAAAGGAATGATACCACTAGTGGGATGGTCCGGCTGGACCATCTGGACCCTCCTCCGGTGGGTACGAGAAGTGGCTGAAGAAGTGCTCCTGCCGGCGGTAGATGTCCTCGATGCGGGTCTGCTGAGCCTCCATCCGACGGCCAAAAGAGGTCTCAAAGCTGGCTTGCCAAGCCAACTGCTGAGCCTCCAGCTGCTGCTGCTAGGCTGCCTGCCTAGCATCTTGCCTCTGGTCGAAGTGGGAAGTCATGGAGGTGGCAAAGCTCGTCTGCCAGCTCTGCTGCTGCTCAAGCATGGTCCGTTGGTACTCGGTCTGCCATGCCTGATGCTGGGTGGTCAGGGCCGCCATCTGAGCCTGCATGTTTGCAAGAGCCGGATCCTCATCCGGTGCTGTAGTAGGAATCTCCTCGTCGTCGGGGATGGGCATGTGTTCCTCATGATGAGCCCGGATGGAGCTCGCAGCATGCCTCTCCACAATGGCCACATGAGGCCGCCTCGGCACGAAAGGATCCACCGGAATGTAAAACTCGGAGAGCTCGTCTCCAAGAGGCAGTGGTCGTGGGAGGTAGGTGATGTGGCTCCCGTCGGCAAAAGAGAGCCAGAAGAGGTTGTCGCCGTCCCTCTTGAGGAGCTTGCACCTCCTCAACAAACCCTCTGTGTAGAAAGGAGCCTCCAACCCATCCTCTAGGCCGGAAAGATCCATAACTTGTGAGGCGATCAAGGAGATCACCCCACCGCCAACAATGTCCCTTGGCTCGTTCTTCCTAATTCGCTTCAAAGCGGCAAGGAAGAGGGACGGCCGATCCATCACCTTCTCGCTCATCGGAAGGCAAGAGTATAGCAGTGGGAGGTCCTTGAGGGCGACCTTGTTCTCCTCTTTGTGTCCACAGAAGACACTCATGAGGATCTTGGAGAGGAGCCTCAAGCTAGGGTGAATGAGTTTGTTGGAGTACTCACCCCCTACATGAAACTCTAATCCGGTAGCTGCCTGCCAGAACTCACACAAGTCCGGAGTCGGGACTGGCTCCCACTAGTTCTCGGAGGGGTTGAGAGTCACCCTGAAGGCCTCCTATAGCTGGTAGTAATCAAGTGTGTATTTTGTCTTGTTGAACTTGAAGGTGAGTCCAATACACACATGATCCTCCTTCTCCATGGTGAAGGTGGCTATGAACTGTCGACTGAGCTCGGAATACAGGAGCACTCTTCTATAGAAAGTCTTCGAGCCCAGCATTGGCTAGAAAGGACTGCATGCTCTCCAGCATGCCTAGCTTCTCTAAGGTAGGAACGTGCAAAAACCGAGTTGCATACACAACCCGATCTTGCACAATCCTATAGCGAGTCTTCTCACCCTCCAACATCTTGTGCTGCCTTTGTGATTCCATTCTTGTAGATAATTAAGCAAAAGAATTAGCAACTTCCAAAAATAGGGAAAGAAGACGAACCCTCTGTTGTGTTTTCCGCAGGGGCGGCTGAAGAGGCGCAGGGGCGGTGAGGCGCAGGTGTGGCAGCTTGCAGGCGTAGGGGCGGGAGAAGTGCAGAGGGCGATTCTGGGCAGCTACGAAGGTGGTGGTGCTGGGGGCGTTCCGATGGCTTTCTTGTTGGTGGAGACGTCGTCGGAGATGCTCAAAGTGGAGGGTAGAGAGTGTGAGAGAGGTAGGAAAGGTTGTGGGGTTAAGGTTGGAGAGGGGGGATGGTGTTAGAGGGCGTATTGCGGCGCAGGGGCGTCGGAGCTGGTGGTGGTGGAGTTGTAGAGGTGGCACAGGAGCATCGGAGCAGTGGTGTGTGAGGGGAGCGCAAGGGCGTGGGCGTGAGGGAGTAAGGTTCGAATGGGAGTTGTGTTTGGTGAAGGAAGAGAGTTGGTGGGTGTGGTAGGTGTAGGCAATTTTTGGGATCCTTATTTTTTTTCTTTTTTGGGTAAACCCGCAGGGACGGGGGCTTGTCGTCGCGGGGGCGGTGACAAAGAAGAGGGGGCTCGCAGGCTCAGCGCCGGGGCGGCTATGAGGATGTGTGTCAAGGATGGCCGCCGCAGGGGCGTAAGGGAATCACCGCGGGGGCGGTGACCAGTATGTTGCAGACGTTAGCTCAGCGCCGGGGGCGGCGCTGACCATGGGTGTCACCGCAGGGGCGGGGACACTGAGCCACAGGGGCGGTTTTCTTGACAGAGGCTCCTCTTCTTATTCCTTCGGGTTGCCTCCCGAGCAGCGCCTTTGTTTTACGTCGTTGGCTCGACGTAAGGGCTCTACTTCTCTGATTGTGCTTCCTCCAACACCATCTCATCAATTGGATCGTTCTTTAATCCTTCAAGGTAAGACTTTAGCCTTTTTCCGTTTACCTTGAACACCTTGTGCGTTTGGGGATCATAAAGATCCACAGCTCCGTGAGGGTATACTTCGGCTACCACAAACAACCCGTCCATCTTGAACGCAGCTTACCTGCGAAGAGTTTCAAACGTGATTGAAAGAGAAGTACCTTTTTACCTACCTTGAAGTCGTTCCGGAGAATGTTTCGGTCATGCCATGCTTTAGTCTTTTCTTTGTATGCAGTGGCATGGTCATATGCATCTAGTCTCAATTCCTCCAACTCTTGCTATTGGAGTTTCCGGAATTCTCCTACTTCCTCTATGTTCATGTTGCACTTCTTTACCGCTCACCAAGCTTTGTGCTCTAGCTCCACCGGAAGGTGGCAAACTTTCCCAAACACGAGCCTGAAAGGAGACATCCCTATAGGAGTTTTGTAGGCTGTCCGATATGCCCATAGAGCGTCATTCAGCCTTGCACTCCAATCCTTCCTTCCGGGAGAGACCGTCTTTTCGAGAATGGTCTTTATTTCCCGGTTAGATACCTCAGCTTGGCCATTTGTTTGCGGATGATAAGCTGTTGACACTCATTGGTGGACGTGATACTTCTTAAGGAGAGTCGTGATCGTTTTGTTGTAGAAATGGGTACCTCTATCACTGATTAAGGCTTTCGGAATTCCAAATCTTGCAAAAATGTTTTCCTTAAGGAAAGCTGCAACCACTTTTGAATCATCAGTTTTGGTAGTCTTTGCTTTCACCCACTTGGAAACATAGTCCACCGCAAGTAAAATATATGTGTGCCCGAATGAAGTAGGAAAAGGCCCCATGAAATCAATTCCCCAAACATCAAATATTTCGCAAAATATAAGAGAGGATTGGGGCATTTCATGCATCCTGAAAATGTTTCCTACCCTTTGGCACCTATCACACACTTTGCAAAACGCAAAAGCGTCTCTAAAAATGTGTGGCCAAAAGAAACCGGCATCCAAAACTTTTCTTGCAGTTTTGTTTGCCCCAAAGTGTCCCCCACATGCTTCGGAATGACAGAAGGTTAGGACAGATTGTACCTCATTATCCGGAATGCAACGGCGGATTACTTTGTCACTACAGTGCTTCCAAAGGTAGGGGTCGTCCCAAACGTAGTGTCGGGCTTTAGCTTTCACCTTCTCCCGTTGTGCCTTGGTGAAGTCTGGAGGATACTCTTTTCTAACTGTACCTTCTTTTGGGTGAATGTGACTTCTAAAGAATAGATCATTCTCAAACCTTGCTTTAATCGTTCTTCAAACTTTCACACACTCAATCAAAGAGTAAAAAGCAAAGAAAATTCATGAACCAACTTAACTTCTAAACAAGCATTATAACCTTCAAACATTATCAAAATCAATCACAAGAAACTTCAATTTAGACCACCAAGTCATATAACATTCTTTTGATCTTAAGGACTTTCAAAGAAAAGGTCTAGAATACGGAAGGGAAGGGAAAACTTTAAGGGAAAGTGGTGCATAAATCCGGGAGAGTGGACAACTACCTTCTTCTTCTTATGCGGTTCCCGCAACACTTCAACTTAGAGCTTCGCTCTCCTCTTTTCATTTTTCGACTTTACTTTTGGAGTTATGGACAGAGGTGCACAAAAACCGAAGCCTAGGAGATCGGCGTTTCTCAAATTTTCAAGAGATGCCTCAAACCCTTAGCGCACATACCATAATCCGCTAGGAATATCGCTCAATCCGACTTTGGCAAGACACAAACACCCGGCTATGTGAATGGTGCCGAGTTACTCATCGTCATGATTGACTTCCCCAAACCTATAATTTCTTTCTATTCAATTGATTGCAAATAATTGCTCTCATGGCCCTCCCACATCAAACATGCCTTTTTCTCATTCACTTCTCCAAATTCCCGGATAGGTAAAGGAGGCTAATATTTCAATGAGGAGCTAGATGATCAAAGAAAGAAGAAAGAAAGTATCGAATTGCCTTAATCATTTCAACAAGAAGTATAGGAACTTATAACGTGATTTCAACTTCAATTTCCTAGCATGATTTAGGTAACATTTTCACATTATAAAACTTGCAAAAGAGGTAAAATTCATTCATTCAAGTTCTTTTCAATTCACAATCCTTTTAATCATGCAATTGTCATCAAACTCAATTCACAAGTAGTGATTATCATGGAAATTATCTCAATTCATTAGAAGCTCAAAATTTTCAAAATTTTTCAGTTTTTATGGGTTTTTCAAGTCATTTTTCATGCAATGCAATAAGGAAACGTGCAACACATAATGAACATGCAACGATAGTCTCAAATGAAAGCGAACATAGTAAGTAGAGTTATTACAAACTTTTTAGTACATCCCACCCCATACTTAGGACGAACATTGTCCCTAATGTTCAAAAGAAAGAAAGAAAAGAAAGAAAAGAAAAGAGACTCACAAAGTGGTGGCGGAAATGTCTAAAACGAACGATCATGCATCAATCACTGCGGCGCCGGCGGAGGTGGGAATGGAGAGAAACTCGGATCATAAAACCGCCCAAACTGCTGGCGGTAGACGTCCCTCATCATGTGGTCAAGGTCGTCTAAGCGTCCGTCTCTAGCATCCGCCCGGATCTCCAATGCTCCAACTCTCTCTGAAAGTCCGGTGGCCCAATCCGGCATCTGCTCGTACCATCCGGGGGCGTGACTGTACCATGCGGGGGCGTCGGATGGTGCTGGTGCTGGTGGTGGTGCTGCTGGCTGCTCCGTGGACCAAGGAAGTGGGGTGGAATACCATGTGGGAGGTGTGGTCATCCACGTGGGCCTCTCACTCACGCTAGCGCGGCGAGATGACGAGCCTGAGGCTCTAGCTGGACGTGGAGAGCGTCTAGGTACATCTGGGGCCGCCTCCGGCTGGTCCGGAAACGTGCCAAACTCCTGCTCCGCTCCTCCTCCACTCTCGAACTGATCTCCCATATCCTCCTCTACAACCGGTGGTGGGACGTAAGGGGGAGCTACTATCCTGTTCGCATGCATCGCAGCGAACGTCTCCTTCCAATTATGGCGTCCCGCCATAATGGAGTACTCCGGTAGCCACTCTATACCCCTACCCGTCCTACTCTCCCAAGGCATGCCCGCATAAGGCGGACCTCTATGTGTGGGGAATATGAGACCCCTAACCATGAAATCATGTAGCCCTAAGGGGAGGGCTGGTATGCGGGTGCAAGCAGAAAAATCTACACCAAATGTCCTAGCAATGTGGGTAACTATCCCACCATATCCAATGTTCCCCTTCTTCTTGTTCTTGAGTTTGCTCATCGTAGCCGCCAAAAGAGTAGCACAATCTGCACGGCGTCCATAGAGCATGCAATAGAGCAAGAATAGCTCATCCATCTTAATCTTTTGGGGCGTCTCCGTCCTAGGAAAGAGACACTCCGAAAGAACGCGGTGAGCTATCTTCAAGGCTAGATGGTACATCAATCTAGCCTTGGTATCGGCGGGTTGTCAACGGTCCTCGTCGGCGTATATCATCGCAACTTCCTCCCAAAAGTTCTTGGGGTAAACTCCGCTCGGAAATCGACCATTAAAGGTCTCATGGAACCCGAAAATGGTCCCAAACTCGACAATACTCAAATGATAGTCCTTTTCCATGAGACGGAAAGAGACGGTCCTATCGACGTGGTTGTGCTCGAAAGACGTCACAACCTCCCGGGTGATCTCCTCATAGGCGTCTTCACGAATGTTCGTGAAGACAAGCAATCCGGCTCTATCCAAAAGCCATGTGAGATCATCAACTATGTTGAGAGGATGTAGATCCTCCAACAACAAATACCTAGGACCAATCACTGTCCTCTCCGTGATCCTCTCAAATGCAGCAAGGTGGTTCTCATGTATGGTCGGGATGCTAGGGTGAGGAGGTGAAGATGGAGGTGAAGGTGAAGATGGTAGTGAAGGAGATGAGGGTGGTGGTGCCCTAGAGGTGGAGGGATTGCCCTTTCTTTTCTTATTCTGCTCTCCCTTCTTCTCTTTTATCCTTCCTGACACTCTCCTTACGAAATCCATTTTTCACCAAAAATTACGGTCTGTTCTTGGGGAAATTACGGCCGTGGTTTACCCAGAGACCGTGATTCGTCTAAGAATTTCACGAATCTTAGCAAATTCACCAACAATCACCACAACAAGCAGTCCTAATCTAATTCCTTCCAGTCTTTGTCAGTTCTTCCTAAAAATCTATAGCAAAAACGAACCAAATCCGCGAAAATCAAGAAGAAAGAATAAACCTCTTTTTCGGATTGAAAAATCCAAAATGCGCGTTTGTTGATGGATTTCCGCTCGGTTTGTCGCTTGAATCTTGTTCGTGGTTGGATTTGCTGCAGCTTAGGATGAAGAATCGTTGAAAACGATTAGAAAACGAAGAATTGGAGGAGGTCGTGGGGTTTCGGCGTTTAGGTCGTGGAAAGGGAATTTTTGGGGCAAATTTGTGAAGAATGTGGCTTATATAGTCGCAGGCAAAATTTTGAAAATCACGGTCTGTCGGGGTGTTCCACGGCCGTGGAAGTGTACGGAACCGTGCTTTTGGTGATTTTTCAAAGGCTTTTGAGAATTACGGCCACTGTAGCTATGACGACCGTGATTTAGACCGTGGAACCTTCTGTAAAGCTTCAAAGTCCAAATTTCGTCACTCTTCTTCGTCATTATTCTCCCTTTTTCCTTTTCCATTGATCCTACAACCAAAAACACGAACATACCGGAAGAAATCGAGGCAAAATAAAGCGAAAACGTCTATTCTAAGCTAAACTATGAATCGAAAACAAAAACGAAAATGCAATACCTTGGGTTGCGTCCCAAGAAGCGCTTTGTTTAAGGTCCGTAGCTAGACCAATCTCGCACTTATTCGAGTGCGGTAGGCGCAAACTCCTCAGCTTGGAGTTCCGGCGTATACTTCTTGAGTCGTTGGCCGTTCACCTTAAAACTTCCGCTAGCTTCACCCCATACTTCAATTGCACCATGAGGGAAAATACGCTTAATTAGAAAAGGTCCGGTTCAACGGGATTTAAGCTTACCTAGAAAGAGGCGAAGTCTTGAATTGAAGAGGAGAACTTGATCTCCTTCTTTGAAGTCCTTTGGAATGATATGCTTATCATGCCAACGCTTTGCCCTTTCCTTGTAGATCTTAGCGTTTTCATAGGCGTTCAAGCAAAGTTCATCCAGCTTGTTGATGTCTAGGAGACGCTTCTCTCCCGCTTCCTTCATGCTGAAATTCAGCCACTTGATAGCCCAAAACGCTTTGTGCTCCAGCTCCACCGGCAAGTGACAAGACTTCCCATACACAAGGTTGTATGGTGTGGTTCCTATGGGAGTCTTGTACGCAGTCCGGTACGCCCATAATGCATCATCTAGCTTCAAGGACCAATCCTTCCTAGTCCTTGAAACCGTCTTCTCTAGAATTCCTTTGATCTCTCTATTTGAGATCTCAACTTGTCCACTTGTTTGTGGATGGTAAGGGGTAGCGATCTTGTGAGTAACCCCATACTTAGCTAGAAGAGCTTCAAAGCGACGGGCTATGAAGTGAGAGCCTCCATTACTAATGATCGTCCTTGGTGTTCCAAATCGCGGAAAGATGGTCTTGTTGAAGAACTTAACCACCACCATGGCATCATTTGTGGGAGAGGCAATTGCTTCCACCCATCTAGAAACGTAGTCTACCGCCAATAGTATGTATTGGTTTCCACAAGAAGATGGGAATGGTCCCATGAAATCGACTCCCAAACGTCGAAAATCTCCACCTCTTGGATGTTGTTGAGGGGCATCTCGTTCCTTCTAGAAATATTGCCTGTTCTTTGACAAGCATCGCAGCAAGAAAAAAAGGATTGCACATCTCTAAATAAAGTCGGCCAATAGAATCCAGATTGCAATACCTTTGCGCTAGTCTTGTTCGAACTAGCGTGTCCTCCACAAGGTAGTGAATGACAATGGCGGATGACACTTTGCATCTCATCTTCCGGCACACATCGCCGAATGATGCCATCCGGACCTCTCTTGAAGAGGAGAGGCTCGTTCCAATAGTATTCCCGGACGTTCTTAAAGAACTTCTTTCTTTGTGCGTAGGATAGTCCGGGCGGTGTCTCCTGACAAACCAAATAGTTAACATAATCAGCAAACCATGGTTCGTTACCTTTGGAGATCACGTTGATGCACTCCTCTATGATGTGTAGGTGTTCGTCCGGAAAGGAGTCATCAATGGGTAGATGGTCGTCCTCTAGATGTGTTAGACGACTCAAATGATCCGCGACAGAATTTTCTGAACCTTTCTTGTCGCGGATCTCAAGATCGAATTCTTGTAGGAGAAGAATCCATCTAATTAGCCTTGGCTTCGCGTCTTTCTTTGCAAGGAGGTACCGGATCGCGGCATGATCTGTGTAGACAATCACCTTTGCACCTACAAGATAAGAGCGAAACTTGTCAATAGCGTAGACAATGGCTAGAAACTCTTTCCCGGTAGTGGCGTAGTTGAGCTGTGCTTCGTCTAGCGTCTTGCTAGCGTAGTATATGGTATGGGTTCGTCCTTCCTTTCGTTGTCCAAGAACAGCTCCAATAGCTACGTCACTAGCATCGCACATAATCTTGAAGGGGAGAGTCCAATCCGGAGGTTGGATAATAGGTGCTGAAATTAGAGCTTGCCGGATGGTATTAAACGCATCCAAACATTCCTGCGAAAACTCAAAAACCGCATCCTTCATCAATAGATTAGTGAGGGGTTTTGATATCTTAGAAAAGTCCTTAATGAAACGTCTATAAAATCCAGCATGTCCTAGAAAACTTCTTATCCCTTTCACCAAAATTGGGGGAGGAAGTTTCTCTATGGTCTCTATCTTAGCCTTGTCTACCTCTATCCCTCTACTAGAGACTAAGTGACCTAATACGATTCCTTCCTTAACCATGAATTGACACTTCTCCCAATTAAGAACTAGGTTAGTGTCTTCACAACGTTGTAAAACAAGAGAAAGGTTAGAAAGACAATCGTTAAAAGAGGAACCGTATACGGAGAAGTCGTCCATGAAGACTTCCATGATTTCCTCTACGTACTCGGAGAAGATGGCCATCATGCACCGTTGAAAGGTGGCTGAGGCGTTGCAAAGCCCGAACGGCATTCTCCTATAGGCGAACGTACCCCAAGGGCACGTGAATGTGGTCTTCTCTTGATCATCCGGATGTATCGGAATCTGAAAGAAACCACTATAACCGTCAAGGTAGCAAAAATGTGAATGTTGTGCTAACCTTTCAAGCATTTGATCGATGAATGGCAATGGAAAGTGATCTTTCCGCGTTGCGTTGTTGAGCTTGCGGTAGTCTATGCACATTCGCCATCCAGTCACGGTTCGGGTAGGAATGAGTTCGTTGTTCTTGTTGGTGATGACCGTCATTCCTCCCTTCTTCGGAACTACTTGAACTGGACTCACCCACTTGCTATCGGAGATAGGATAGATGATACCTGCATCAAGAAGTTTAAGGATTTCCTTCTTGACAACCTTCTTCATGGTCGGATTCAACCGCCTTTGAGGTTGTCTTGAAGTTCTAAAATCCTCCTCCATTAGTATCTTATGCATACATAGGGAGGGTTTAATTCCTACTAAGTCCTCGATAGTGTAGCCTATGGCTTTTCTATGTTTCCTAAGGACAATCATGAGCTGTTCATGTTCATCTATGCTTAGTTCGGAGCTAACAATGACCGGAAAGGTAGAATTAGATCCAAGAAAAGCGTACCTTAGATGAGTAGGAAGTGGTTTGAGTTCCATCACTTTCGGAACTTCCGATGGTCCTTGGGGAGCATCCAACGCTTCCTTAGAAGTTTCTAAGGGTGTTGAGTGGTTTGGAGAAGAATCAAAGGGAGTTGAGGAAGTATGCCGATCACCTTCTTCCACGGTTAGAATTACGGCCTCTCTATGTGTTCCACGGCCGTGTAATCCCCTGGAATGGAGGTCGATTTTGGTTGTGAAATCCACGGTCGTGGAATACAGGGTATGACCGTGGATTCTTACATTCTCAGCCTCATTGTGGAGATTCTCAAACTCCAATTCATACATCTCTTCTCGTGCTTCTAAGGCTTCAATTTCCTCTTTGCACTCTTCTTCTTCCCCTACATTGGTTAGACTCATAGTGATAACCTTTTGTAAAGGATCGTTAAAGAGAATCGCACTTACCTCCTCCCTAGACAAACCTTCCTCGTCTTTGATATCGTAAATATCCTCGTCAAAGATTGGCTCCTTCACTAGAGTGGAAAGAACGAACTCTACTTTCTCTTCTCCAATATCAAAAGCGAGTCTTCCATTCTTGCAATCGACCATGCAGCCGGAAGTTGCAAGAAACGGTCTTCCGAGTATGATTGGGACCGGACTATCTGCCGGAATGTCAAGCACGACAAAATCAATGGGAACAAAGAATTTACCTAGCTTGACCGGGACGTCTTCTACAATACCGACGGGGCGAGTGATGGATCGATCCGCCATGTATAACGTCATCTTTTCCGGTTTAGGATCGCCTAAACCAATCTTCCTACATAATGCAAGTGGTATGATGCTCACACTTGCTCCTAAGTCACATAAAGCGTCATATGTGACATCTCCCACTCCAATGGGAATGCAAAATGACCCCGGATCCTTCAACTTTGAGGGCATTTTCTCCTTCATGGTCTTGATGAGATCCGAAGAATCCGAACTCATCTTGACCTCTCCGAAATCTTCTAGCTTCCTCTTGTTGGAGAGGAGCTCCTTCAAGAACTTGCCATAAGCCGGCATACCTACAATAGCATCAATGAAAGGTATATTAATATGTAGCTTACTCATGAGTTCTATGAACTTACCGAATTGTTTGTCTAGGCGCGCTCGCGCTCTAGATTGAGGAAATTGTAGGGGAGGTTTGTAAGCTGGAGGAGGAACATAGACATCTTCCTTCTCCTTCCCCTTTCCTTTGTCCTTCTCTACGGGGACTTCAACGAACGTAGGCTGCGGATCGGTAGTAGTCACTCCGCTCCTAGTTGTAATTGCCATCACCCTTCCCTTAGGGTTGTCCTCCGTCTTTCCTGGAAGTTTCCCTTGATTTCTAGGAACTTCCTCCGCGTGGTTGAACAATTGGTTTTCTAAAACCTTTTGAGCTTTGTCAACCTTAGAGACTTGATCATCAACCTTGATGAGGCGGTTCTCCAACCCTTGAAGCTTTCCCAAGATCGTTTCCAACATGGGATCGGGCTTCTCCTTTCCCGTATTGTTTCCTCCATTAGATGATTGCCCCTGGCTTTTCAAAGGAGTAGAGGAAGAGGAAGGTGGAGTTAGTGAATTAGAATTGGAAGGATAAGAGTTACCGGAATTTTGTTGATTGGAACGCCAATTGTTGTTGTTTGAACCCCTATTGTTGTTCCAATTGTTGTTCCGGTTGTTGTTATTTCCATTCCAATTGTTATTCCGGTTGTTGTTCCGGTTATTGTTGTTGCGGTTGGTGTTATCACCGCCATTGTTGTTGCCCAAATAGCCAACATCCTTCTCTTGTTGCTTTGGGAAGTTGGTCTTGATAGTCTCCTTCAACTCTTTGATCTCATTGTTGAGGGAGAAAATTTGATTTTGAGCTTCATGTGTGAGCTTCGCTCCTTGCTCCACACGATTTCCCTCCACTTTCCGGTGGGAATACTTCTCTATGACTCTTGCTTGCTTCTCGATAAAGTCCCAAGCGTCATCTTCTCTCATGTCCATGAACGTTCCACATGAGAGGGATTGGAGGTTGAATTGCGTTCCCGCATCCAGCCCTTTGTAGTAAATCTCTAGCAAGGCAAGCTTGGATATGCCATGATGAGGGCAATCCAAGAGCAAATCCTGAAACCTTTCCCAAGATTGAAACAAACTTTCGTTAGGTCTCATGGAAAAAGCATTAATCTTACCTCTAAGTTCCGCCGTTTTGGAAGGCGGAAAGAATTTGGTGAGAAACTCCGCGGAAAGGTCTTCCCACGTGTCTAGTTTCCCATTAGGAAGAGCTTGGTACCAAGATAACGCTTTCCCTTTCAAAGAGAAAAAGAAAGGTTTGAGCTTATAGCTGTTGGTAGTAGCGTTCTTCGGTCTCATCGTCTCCATCATACACTCAAAGTTTTGCAAGTGTTGGTGTGGAGATTCAGCGCTTGTACCGCCAAATTGGCTTTGGCGAACAAGAGTGATAACTTGAGGGTTAAAGCTAAACCCTTGCACATCTTCAGCATCAAATTTCATACCCAAACGGCGTGGTTGTTGTGTTGGATCCATCCGTTGGCCAAGAGTTCTTGGCTCATTATCCACACGTTCGACTCTCACATTCCTAGGTGGAATGCGGCGATTAGCAGCTCCTTGTGGATGGAAAGGATTCATATTGATCGTGGGATCAATCTCTTCTAACGGTGGCATGGAAGAGTCACTATCATCAGCGGATGAGTGACTTTTTCTTCTAGACCTTGATCTCCTTTTTGAGGATTTCTTGTTTCCCTTATTCTTAAGATCGCTCATCTCTACCCTCATCTGGAAGATCATGTCTTGTAGACTGTTAACTTGAGATTGATGACGATCCATCTCATCTTGGCGGAAGGTCTCATTCCATCGGAGTTGAGCTTCCTTCTCCGCCAACTCCGTTTGAAGATCACGTTCGTGTTCTTCAGCCATCTTCTTTTCCTTGCGCTTTTGCCTCAAGGTTTTCTCTAGCTCTTGATCAAGAGGTAAGAGATCTTCGGTGTTCCTGGACCTGCGCATGCACTCAAAGAGATATCAAACAACAAGAGCAAGCTCCCAAGCTTGACAACCGGCTACCGGATTCGGCCGAAACCAAATCCCCGGCAACGGCGCCAAAAACTTGTTCGCCCCTAGAGGTGTGTGCAAATAAGTTTTAAATTTATAAAACTAGAATCAAGCAGCGAACCCGCAGTGTACGGATCGACGTAGCTAAGCAAGAATTCCAGAGTATCGAACACAGGGATTTGGGTGGGAACGAACTCGATTGCAGGTTATCAAGTGAGTAAATATGAGAGTTTTGCAAATATTGGGAAAACAACAATCCTAAAGATCCAGGTATCCAGCTGTGGCAATCGATTCAAGATATACTTAATGATGTAAAGACAGAGTTGAGATATGCAAAGGTATACTAATGTAAGGTAATCGTACGGTGAAGTTCCAAAAACCTTATATAACTCACCTACAAGGCACTCTCTATACAGGTTGTTGAGGCTCAATATAGAAAGGTTCTAAAGGCAAGAATTAATGTCGAATACCCAAACTTGTAATCCAAGGATCAAGACTAACTTAGCCGATTACGGTTATGACACTCACAATCGAGGTAGAGGTTGTTGAGGCTTCACTACCACCTAGAAAAGGCAAGCCTAAACTAAGTTAAAGCAAATCTTTAACTTTGGATTAAAGTAAAAGCAGGTTCGTAAACTTAAGGGAAATTACGGGTAGATCTTGAGACTCCACGGCCGTGGAACTCAAGATCAAACCGTGATTTAGGGTTCGTCGACGATTCTCTCAAACTCTCAGGGTCTAATCTGTTTACGATCGATCTATCATCATCTAAGCCACAACTATCAACCCTTCACCTTAGAATTGTTAAGGGTTTTTAGCCAATAACAGTCATGGTGATATCAATTCAAGAATTTAAAAGATAAAAAGATGAAAACTTTCAAGAACTTTCAATAATCTTCAATTCAATCTCAAAGTCACAATCAAGAACGAATGTTGTCAAAAGATTCACAATAGAACAAGTAATCGTAATCCTAGGAAAGAAAGGGGAACGGAATGTCAATCCGTTTTCCGAATCAAACCTAAACAAGAAGAGAGATCTTCTTGCAAAATCTTCCCAAACTTCGATCCTCCGCCAATCCGGAGATCTCAACAGCAATCTCTACCAAAAGTGCGAGATTAGGGCAATTCCCAAACACGAACTTCGATCTCCAAAGAGATGTCGATACTTCCAAGCAAGGCTAAGCGAAGTGTAGCCGGCTTATGCGTTGATAGAATGTGGATTGCCAAAATTCCCCCTAAGCCAACTGACGGAATCTTGCTTCGACCGTCTTTTTATAGTGTAGGGCAAAATGTCGGCCCGGCCCAATCTTTAAAAGATCGTGGCTTCAAAGTGTGGCGAAAAGATTTGCCAAGATCACGGTCGTGGAAGTAATCCACGACCGTCGTTTAGAGCGTGGATATAAATACGGTTTGCACCATATGTTCCACGGCCGTGTAATCCACTGGAATGAACTTCAATTTCTGACTCCAAATCCACGGTCGTGGAATTGAACGTGGAACGTGATACGGTCGTATTTTAGAGCGTGGTTTAGGGCAAGAACGTGATTCTTCCCTAACCTCGTGCATTCCTCAAGCTAAAACTCCAATTTGCTTCCAAAGATTGTCCTCAATCTATGGACATATCAACTCAACTCTCCTTTGCTCGATTCCGTTCAGAAATAGCTCCAAATCACCTATAATCAACATAGAACTAGTGTAGACATCCATATCGACAATATAGGTAATTCTAGCTCACATATGCACAAAGTTCAATCAAAGACTATCGATATGAATCAAATACGTTTAGAAAACGTGCCTAAAGTATCACAATATTTCATGCTAACACTAACCATGAAATTCACAATGTCAGCAAACCAAGGTTTAAAGGACTGGAGCTTGAGACAAACCTCTGTCGACAATCCGCAGGGGCACCTAGACTGAGCCGCAGGGGCGGGAGGTGTGAGGCGCGGGGGCGGTTACACAACAGAGAGTTGTGTAAAATGTATCGTCTGGAAAACTTCCAGCTATTTCTTTTCCTTTTCTTGGGTCCTCCTCTTCCTTTACTAGCCTACTCAAATGATCAGCCACCAGGTTCTCATCTCCCTTCTTGTCCCATATCTCTAGGTTAAACTCACTTAGAAGGAGCACCCATCGAATTAATCGTGGCTTTGCTTCCTTCTTTGCCATGATGTACCTAAAAGCTGCATGATCAGTGAAGATAATTACCTTTACCCCAAGTAGGTACTATCTGAATTTATCAAGGGCAAAAACCACCGCTAACATCTCCTTCTCGGTGGTAGAGTAATTCCTTTGCGCTCCATTTAGTGTCATAGACGCATAATGGATCACATGTGAAGCCCGTCCGGCTTTCTGTCCTAAGACAGCTCCAACGCCGTAATCGTTGGCGTCACACATGATTTCGAAAGGTTTTTCCCAATCCGGAGAACGGATGATTGGTGCGCTGGTGAGACATGCCTTCAAAGCGTCGAAAGCTTTCTTGCAACTCTCATCCACTATGAAGGTGACGTCTTTCTTGAACAATTAACATAAGGGTGACGAGATCTTCGAAAAGTCTTTCATGAAACGTCGGTAGAAACCCGCATAACCAAGAAAAGATCGGATTTCCCGAACATTAGTAGGATAAGGTAAACTTTGAATTACATCAACCTTTGCCTTATCTACCTCTATCCCTTTGGAGGATATTACATGTCCTAGCACAATTCCTTGTTCCACCATGAAATGACATTTTTCCGAATTAAGAACTAGATTGGTTTAAACACATTTTTCAAGAACAAGTTTTAAATGTCCTAAACATGCATCAAAACTGTCTCCATGGACGGTAAAATCATCCATGAAGACTTCAATGAAATTTTCTATGTATTCAGAGAAAATACTTATCATGCATCGTTGGAAGGTGCCGGGTGCGTTGCAAAGTCCAAATGGCATTCTGCGGTACACAAAAGTGCCAAATGGGCAAGTGAACGTCGTCTTTTCTTGATCTTCCGGTGCAATGGCTATTTGGAAGTAGCCCGAATATCCATCATGGAAGCAGTAGTACGGATGACCTGCAAGACGTTCCAACATTTGGTCAATAAAAGGTAATGGGAAATGGTTGTTAGCATGAAATATTGTGATATTTTAGGCACGTTTTCTAAGTGTATTTGATTCATATTGATAGTCTTTGATTTAGCAATGTTGCATTTGTGAGCTAGTTTGCCTATATTGTCGATATGGATGTCTACACTAGATTTATGTTGATTATAGGTGATTGAGAGTCATTTCTGAACGAAATCGAGCAAAGAAGAGTTGATTGAGTATGTCCATGGATTAAGGGCATTCTTAGGAGCAAATTGGAGTTCAACTTGAGGAATGCACGAGGCTAGGGAAGAATCACGTTCTTGCCCTAAACCACGCTCTAAAATACAACCGTACTACAAACCACGTTTAGTTCCACGGCCGTGGAACCTTGCAAAGAGAGGCGTGATGCATTCCAGTAACTATTACGGTCGTGGAAACCATGGTTCAAACCGTGACACTTTCCACGCTCTAAATTACGGTCGTGGAACCTTCCACGACCGTGATCTTGGCGATCTTTTTCGCCACACTTTGAAGCCACGATCTTTTGAAGATTGGGCCGGGCCGATATCTTATCTTACCCTATAAAAAGACGGACGAAGCAAGATTCCGTCATCCTCGCTTATCCCCGCTTAGACACACTTTTGCGACCTCGCTTTAGACCTTGGCTTATGCCTTTGCTTAGCGGCACAACCCTCGATTGGAAGCATTTACATCTCATTGGAGATCGAAGTTCGTATTGGGATTTTGCCCTAATCTCGCACTTTTGGTGGAGATTGCCGTTGAGATTTCCGGATTGGCGGAAGATTGAAGCTTTTGGAAGATTGTTACAAGAAGATTTCTCTTCTTGTTTAGGTTTGATTTAGAAGACGGATTGATATCCCGTTCTTCCTTCTTTCCTAAAATTGTGTTTGTTTGTTTCATTCTGAATCTATTGACAATACTCGTTATTGATTGTGACTTTGAGATTGGTTTGAAGTTTATTGAAAGTTTTCGGAAGTTTTCATCTTTCAATCTTTTAATCTTTGAATTTGATATCAACATGACCGTTATTGGCTAAAAACCCTTAACAATTCTAAGGTGAAGGGTTGATAGTTGTGGCTTAGATGATGATAGATCGATCGTAAACAGATTAGACCTGAGAGTTTGAGAGAATCGTCGACGAACCCTAAATCACGGTTTGATCTTGAGTTCCACGGCCGTGGAGTCTCAAGATCTACCCGTAATTTCCCTTATGTTTACGAACCTGCTTTTACTTTAATCCAAAGTTAAAGATTTGCTTTAACTTAGTTTAGGCTTGCCTTTTCTAGGTGGTAGTGAAGCCTCAACAACCTCTACCTCGATTGTGAGTGTCATAACCGTAATCGGCTAAGTTAGTCTTGATCCTTGGATTACAAGTTTGGGTATTCGACATTAATTCTTGCCTTTAGAACCTTTCTATATTGAAGCCTCAACAACCTGTATAGAGAGTGTCTTGTAGGTGAGTCATATAAGGTTTTTGGAACTTCACCGTACGATTACCTTACATTAGTATACCTTTGCATATCTCAACTCTGTCTTTATATCATTAGTATATCTTGAATCGATTGCCACAGTTGGATACTTGGATCTTTAGGATTGTTGTTTTCCCAATATTTGCAAAAACTCTCATATTTACTCGCTTGATAATCTGCAATTGAATTTGTTCCCACCCAAATCCCTGTGTTCGATACTCTGAAATACTTGCTAATCTACGCCGATCCGTACACTACGGGTTCGCTTGCTTGATTTTAGTTTTATAAATTTAAAGCTTATTTGCACACACCTTTAGGGGCGAACAAGTTTTTGGCGCCGTTGCCGGGGATTTGGTTTCGGCCGAATTCGGTAGCCGGTTGTCAAGCTTGGGAGCTTGCTCTCGTTATTTG
The DNA here is from genome assembly GCA_033239125.1 of Fagopyrum homotropicum. Lineage (NCBI taxonomy): Eukaryota > Viridiplantae > Streptophyta > Magnoliopsida > Caryophyllales > Polygonaceae > Fagopyrum > Fagopyrum homotropicum. Next base: position 33,973,217 of record BSWB01000003.1, read on the forward strand.
ATATTACTTTGAGTGCATGCGCAGGTATAGGAACACCGAAGATCTCTTACCTCTTGATCAAGAGCTAGAGAAAACTTTAAGGCAAAAGCGCAAGGAAAAGAAGATGGCTGAAGGACACGAACGTGATCTTCAAGCGGAGTTGGCGGAGAAGGAAGCCCCACTCAATTGGAATGAGACCCTCCGCCAGGATGAAATGGATCGTCATCAATCTCAAGTTAACAATCTACAAGACATGATCTTCCAGATGAGGGTAGAGCTAAGCGACCTTAAGAATAAGAGAAGCAAGAAATCCTCAAGGAAAGCATCAAGGTCTAAAAGAAAAGGTCACTCATCCGCTGATGATAGTGATTCTTCCATGCCACCGTTAGAGGAGATTGATCCCACGATCAATGTGAATCCTTTCCATCCACGGGGAGCTGCCAATCGTCGTGTTCCACCTAGGAATGCGAGGATCGAACGTGTAGATGAAGAGCCAAGAACTCTTGGCCAGCGGATGGATCCAACGCAACAACCACGATGTTTGGGCGTAAATTTTGATGCTGATGATGTGCAAGGGTTTAGCTTCAACCCTCAAGTCATTACTCTTGTTCGCCAAAACCAATTTGGCGGAACAAGCGCTGAATCTCCACACCAACACTTGCAGAACTTTGAGTGTATGATGGAGACGATGAGACCAAAGAGCGCTACTACCAACAACTATAAGCTCAAGGCTTTCTTCTTCTCCTTGAAGGGGAAAGCGTTGTCTTGGTATCAAGCTCTTCCTAGTGGGAAACTAGACACGTGGGAAGACCTTTCCGCGGAGTTCCTCACCAAATTCTTTCCGCCATCCAAAACAGCGGAACTTAGAGGTAAGATTAATGCTTTTTCCATGAGATCTAACGAAAGTTTGTTTCAATCTTGGGAAATGTTTCAGGATATGCTCTTGGATTGCCCTCATCATGGCATATCCAAACTTGCCTTGCTGGAGATTTACTACAAGGGGTTAGATGCGGGAACGCAATTCAACCTCCAATCCCTCTCATGTGGAACATTCATGGACATGAGAGAAGATGACGCTTGGGACTTCATTGAGAAGCAAGCAAGGGTCATATAGAAGTATTCCCACTGGAAAGTGGAGGGAAATCGTGTGGAGCAAGGAGCAAAGCTCACACATGAAGCTCAAAATCAGATTTTCTCCCTCAACAATGAGATCAAAGAGTTGAAGGAGGCTATCAAGACCAACTTCCCAAATCAACAAGGGAAGGATGTTGGTTATTTGGGCAACAACAATGGCGGCGATAACAATAACCGGAACAACAACCGGAATAACAATTGGAATGGAAACAACAACAACCGGAACAACAATTGGAACAACAATAGGGGTTCAAACAACAACAATTGGCGCTCCAATCAACAAAATTCCGGTAACTCTTATCCTTCCAACTCTAATTCACTAACTCCACCTTCCTCTTCCTCTACTCCTTTGAAAAGCCAGGGGCAATCATCTAATGGAGGAAACAATTCGGGGAAGGAGAAGCCCGATCCCATGTTGGAAACGATTTTGGGAAAGCTTCAAGGGTTGGAGAACCGTTTCATTAAGGTTGATGATCAAATTTCCAAGGTTGACAAAGCTCAAAAAGTTTTGGAAAACCAAATATTCAACCATGCGGAGGAAGTTCCTAGGAATCAAGGGAAACTTCCAGGAAAGACGGAGGACAACCCTAAGGGAAGGGTTATGGCAATCACAACTAGGAGCGGGGTGACTACCACCGATCCGCAGCCCAAGTTCGTTGAAGTCTCCGTAGAGAAGGACAAGGAGAAAGAGAAGGGGAAGGAGAAGGAAGATGTCTACGTTCCTCCTTCAGCTTATAAACCTCCCCTACCATTCCCTCAATCTAGAGCGAGAGCGCGCCTAGATAAACAATTTGGTAAGTTCATAGAACTCATGAGCAAGCTGCATATTAATATACCATTTATTGATGCTATTGTAGGTATGCCGGCTTATGGCAAGTTCTTGAAGGAGCTCCTCTCTAAGAAGAGGAAGCTAGAAGACTTCGGAGAGGTTAAGATGAGTTCGGATTCTTCAAATCTCATCAAAACCATGAAGGAGAAAATGCCCCCAAAGCTAAAGGATCCGGGGTCATTTTGCATTCCCATAGGAGTGGGAGATGTCACATACGATGCGTTATGTGACTTAGGAGCAAGTGTGAGCATCTTACCACTTGCATTGTGTACGAAGATCGGTTTAGGCGACCCTAAACCGGTGAAGATGACGTTATACATGGCGGATCGATCCATCACTCGCCCCGTCGGTATTGTAGAAGACGTCCCGGTCAAGCTAGGTAAATTCTTTGTTCCCATTGATTTTGTCGTGCTTGACATTCCTGCAGATAGTCCGGTCCCGATCATACTCGGAAGACCGTTTCTTGCAACTTCCGGCTGCATAGTCGATTGCAAGAATGGTAGACTCGCTTTTGATATAGGAGAAGAGAAAGTAGAGTTCGTTCTTTCTACTCTAGTGAAGGAACTAATCTTTGATGAGGATATTTTCGATATCCAAGATCAAGAAGGTTTGTCTAGGGAGGAGGTAAGTGCGATTCTCTTTAACGATCCTTTACAAAAGGTTATCACTATGAGTCTAACCAATGTAGGGGAAGAAGAAGAGTGCAATGAGGCAATTGAAGCCTTAGAGGCACAAGAAGAGATAGGTGAAGTGGAGTTTGAGAAACTTCACGATGAGGCAGAAAACGTGAGAATCCACGGTTATACCCTGTATTCCACGGCCGTGGATTTCACAACCAAAATCGTGCCTCACTCCAGGGAATTATACGGTCGTGGAGAAGATGTGACAACCGTATTTCCCTTCCACGCCCCAAACCACGGCCGTGGAGGCCATGAGGAACCCGTAATTTTGGGAGTGGAAAGGAGTGATCGAGACACTTCTTCAACTTCTTCTGATTCTTCTCCCACACACTCATCACCCTTAGAAACTTCTAAGGAGACATCGGACGCTTCTCAAGGATCATTGGAAGCTCCGAAAGCAATGGAACTCAAACCACTTCCTACTCATCTAAGGTACGCTTTTCTAGGATCTAATTCTACCTTTCCGGTTATTGTTAGTTCCGATCTAAGCATAGATGAACATAATCAGCTCATGATTGTCCTTAGGAAACATAGGAAAGCTATAGGCTATACTATTGAGGACTTAGTAGGAATTAAACCCTCCCTATGCATGCATAAGATACTAATGGAGGAAGATTTTAGAACTTCAAGACAACCTCAAAGGCGGTTGAATCCGACCATGAAGGAGGTTGTCAAGAAGGAAATTCTTAAGCTTCTTGATGCAGGTATCATCTACCCTATCTCCGATAGTAAGTGGGTGAGTCCGGTTCAAGTAGTTCCGAAGAAGGGAGGAATGACGGTCATCACCAACAAAAACAACGAACTCATTCCTACCCGAACCGTAACTGGATGGCGGATGTGCATAGACTACCGCAAGCTCAACAATGCAACGCGGAAGGATCATTTTCCATTGCCATTCATTGATCAAATGCTTGAAAGGTTAGCACAACATTCACATTTTTGCTACCTTGACGGTTATAGTGGTTTCTTTCAGATTCCGATACACCCGGATGATCAAGAGAAGACCACATTCACGTGCCCATGGGGTACGTTTGCTTATAGGAGAATGCCGTTCGGGCTTTGCAACGCCCCAGCCACCTTCCAACGGTGCATGATGGCCATCTTCTCCGAATACGTAGAGGAAATCATGGAAGTCTTCATGGACGACTTCTCCGTATACGGTTCCTCTTTTCACGATTGCCTTTCTAACCTTTCTCTTGTTTTGCAAAGGTGTGAAGACACTAACCTAGTTCTTAATTGGGAGAAGTGTCAATTTATGGTTAAGGAAGGAATTGTATTAGGCCACTTAGTCTCTAGTAGAGGGATAGAAGTAGACAAGGCTAAGATAGAGACCATAGAGAAGCTTCCTCCCCCAATTTCGGTGAAAGGGATAAGAAGTTTCCTAGGACATGCTGGATTTTATAGACGTTTCATTAAGGACTTTTCTAAGATATCAAAACCTCTCACTAATCTATTGATGAAGGATGCGATTTTTGAGTTTTCGCAGGAATGTTTGGATGCGTTTAACACCATTCGGCAAGCTCTAATTTCAGCACCTATTATCCAACCCCCGGATTGGACTCTTCCCTTTGAGATTATGTGCGATGCTAGTGACGTAGCTATTGGAGCTGTTCTTGGACAACGAAAGGAAGGGGCAACCCATGCCATATACTATGCTAGCAAGACGCTAGATGAAGCGCAGCTCAACTACGCCACTACCGAAAAAGAGTTTCTAGCCATTGTCTATGCTATTAACAAGTTTCGCTCTTATCTTGTAGGTGTAAAGGTGATTGTCTACACGGATCATGCTGCGATCCGGTACCTCCTTGCGAAGAAAGATGCGAAGCCAAGGCTAATTAGATGGATTCTTCTCCTACAAGAATTCGATCTTGAGATCCGCGACAAGAAAGGTTCAGAAAATTCTGTTGCGGATCATTTGAGTCGCCTAACACATCTAGAGGACGACCATTTACCCATCGACGACTCCTTCCCGGACGAACACCTACATCTTATTGAGGAGTGCATCGATGTGATCTCCAAAGGTAACGAACCATGGTTTGCTGATTTTGTTAACTATTTGGTTTGTCAGGAGATACCGCCCGGACTATCCTACGCACAAAGGAAGAAGTTCTTTAAGGACGTCCGGGAGTACTATTGGAACGAGCCTCTCCTCTTCAAGAGAGGTCCGGATGGCATCATTCGGCGATATGTGCCGGAAGATGAGATGCAAAGTGTCATCCGTCAATGTCATTCACTACCTTGTGGAGGACACGCTAGTTCGAACAAGACTAGCGCAAAGGTATTGCAATCTGGATTCTTTTGGCCTACCTTGTTTAGAGATGTGCAATCCTTTGTTTCTTGCTGCGATGCTTGTCAAAGAACAGACAATATCTCTAGGAGGAATGAGATGCCCCTCAACAACATCCAAGAGGTGGAGATTTTCGACGTTTGGGGAGTCGATTTCATGGGACCATTCCCATCCTCTTGTGGAAACCAATACATACTATTGGCGGTGGATTATGTTTCTAGATGGGTGGAAGCAATTGCCTCTCCCACCAATGATGCCATGGTGGTGGTTAAGTTCTTTAACAAGACCATTTTCCCGCGATTTGGGACGCCAAGGACGATCATTAGTGATGGAGGTTCTCACTTCATTGCTCGGCGCTTTGAAGCTCTTCTAGCTAAGTATGGGGTTACTCACAAGATCGCTACCCCTTATCATCCACAAACGAGTGGACAAGTTGAGATCTCAAATAGGGAGATCAAAGGAATCTTAGATAAGACGGTTTCAAGGACTAGGAAGGATTGGTCCTTGAAGCTTGACGATGCATTATGGGCATACCGGACTGCATACAAGACTCCCATAGGAACCACACCATACAACCTTGTGTATGGGAAGTCTTGTCACTTGCCGGTAGAGTTGGAACACAAAGCGTTTTGGGCTATCAAGTGGTTGAACTTCAGCATGAAAGAAGCGGGAGAGAAGCGTCTCCTAGATATCAATGAGCTGGATGAACTCCGCTTGAATGCTTATGAAAACGCTAAGATCTATAAGGAAAGAGCAAAGCGTTGGCATGATAAGCATATCATTCCAAAGAACTTCAAAGAAGGAGATCAAGTTCTCCTCTTCAATTCAAGGCTTCGTCTCTTTCCAGGTAAGCTTAAATCTCGTTGGACCGGACCTTTTCTAATTAAGCGTATTTTCCCCCATGGTGCAGTTGAAGTATGGGGTGAAGCGAGCGGAACTTTTAAGGTGAACGGCCAACGACTCAAGAAGTATACGCCGGAACTCCAAGCTGATGAGTTCGCGCCTACCACACTCGAATAGGTGCGAGTTTGGTCTAGCTACGGACCTTAAACAAAGCGCTTCTTAGGAGGCAACCCAAGGTATTGCATTCTTGTTTTTGTTTCCGATTCATAGATTAGCTTAGTATAGATGTTTTTGCTTTGTTTTTGCCTCGATTCCTTCCGGTATGTTCGTGTTTTTGGATGTAGGAACGATGGAAAAGGGAAAGGAAAGGATAATGTTGAAGAAAAGTGACGAAAATTGGACTTTGGAGCTTTACAGAGGGTTCCACGGCCTAAACCACGGTAGTGACAGCTACAGTACCCGTAATTTCCAAAAGCCTTTGAAAAATCACCAAAACCACGGTTCCGTACACTTCCACGGCCGTGGAACACCCCGACAGACCGTGATTTTCAAAAATTTTGCCTGTGACTATATAAGCCACATTCTTCACAAAAATCATCCCAAAACCCCTCTTCCACGCCCTAATTGCCGAATTCCACGACCCCCTCTCAAATCCTCATTTCCTAATCGTTTTCAACGATTCTTCTTCCTAAACTAAGCAAATTCAACCACAAACAAGATCCAAGTGACGAATCGAGCGGAAATTCACCAACGAACGCGCAATTCGGATTTTTCAATCCGAAAAATAGGTTTTTTCTCTCTTCTTGATTCTTGCCAATTTAGTTCGTTTTTGTTAGAGATTTTTAGGTAGAACTTATTGAGATTGGAAGAAATTAGATTAGGACTGCCTGTTGTGGAGATTGATTGCTGATTTGCTGAGATTTGTGATTTTCTGAGACGAATCACGGTCTCTGGGGGAATTACGGCCGTGGTTCCTATAGAACAGACCGTAATTTTGAGCAGAATGGATTTTGTGAGAAGAGTTTCGGGGAGGATAAAAGAGAAGAAGAATGATCAGAATAAGAAGAGGAAGGGTAATCCCTCCTCCTCCTCATCCTCTAGGGCACCACCACCCTCTTCCCCTTCACCTCCATCCTCACCTCCTCACCCTAGAATCCTGACCATACACGACGATCATCTTGATGCACTCGAGAGGATCAAGGAGAGGCCAGTGATTGGCACTAGATACTTGTTGTTGGAGGATCTAGCTCCTCTCAACATAGTTGATGACCTCACTTGGCTCTTGGATAGAGCCGGACTTATTGTCTTCTCGGCTATCCGAGAAGACGCCTATGAGAAGATTACACGGGAGGTTGTGACATCTTTTGAGCACAGCCATGTAGACAGGACCGTCTCTTTCCGTCTCATGGAGAGAGACTACCATCTGAGCATCCGTGAGTTTGGGACCATTTTTGGGTTTCAGGAGACCTTTAACGGTCGATTTCCTAGTGGCGTTTACGCCAAGGATTTTTGGGAGGAGGTGGCGATGATTTACGCTAGCGAGGACCGCTGGCAACCCGCTGACACCAAGGCTAGGTTGATGTACCACCTAGCCTTGAAGATTGCTCATCGCGTTCTTTCGGAGTGTCTCTTTCCTAGGACAGAGACGCCCCAAAAGATCAAGACGGGTGAGCTCTTCTTGCTCTACTCCATGTTGTATGGACGCCGTGCTGATTGTGCTACTCTCTTGGCTGCTACTATGATCAAGCTCAAGAATAAGAAGAAGGGCAACATAGGATATGGTGAGATAGTTACCCACATTGCTAGGAGCTTTGGTGTTGATTTTTCTGCTTGCACCCGTATACCGGCCGTACCTTTAGGGCTACATGCTTTCATGACTAGGGGTCTCATTTTCCCCACACATAGAGGTCCGCCTTATGCGGGCATGCCATGGGAGAGCAGGACGGGTAGGGGTATAGAGTGGCTACCGGAGTACTCCATTATGGCGGGACGCCATAATTGGAAGGAGACGTTCGCTGCCATGCATGCGAACAGGATAGCAGCTCCCCCATATGTCCCACCGCCAGTTGTTGAGGAGGAGATGGGAGACCAGTTTGAGGGCGGAGGAGGCGCTGAGGAGGAGTTTGGCACGTTTCCGGATCAGCCGGAGGCGGCCCCCGATGCACCTAGACGTTCTCCACGTCCAGCTAGAGCTTCAGGCTCGTCTTCTCGCCGCGCTAGCGTGAGTGAGAGGCCTACGTGGATGACCACACCTCCTACATGGTATGGCGTTCCCCCTCCTTGGTCTACAGAGTAGACAGCAGCACCAGCACCAGCACCACCACCAGCACCATCCGACGCTCCAACATGGTATAGTCAGGCCCCGGGATGGTACGAGCAGATGCCGGATTGGGCTACCGGACTTTCAGAGAGAGTAGGAGCATTGGAGATCCGAGCCGATGCTAGAGACGGACGCCTAGACGACCTCGACCACATGATGAGAGACGTCTACCGCCAGCAGTTTGGGCGGTTCTATGATCCTAGCTTCTCTCCATTCCCGCCTCCACCAGCGCCGCAGTGATGAGATTTGATGATTGACCGTTCGCTTTAGACATTCCGCCACCACTTTGTGAGTTTCTTTTTCTTTTCTTCTTTTCTTTCTTTCTTTTGAACATTAGGGACAATGTTCGTCCTAAGTATGGGGTGGGATGTACTAAAAGTTGTAATAACTCGTACTCACTATGCTTGCTTCTATTCGAGACTATTTGCATGTTCATTATATTGTTGCACGTTTCATTATCGCATTGCATGAAAAAGAACATGAAAAACCCATAAAAATTGAAAAATTTTGAAAATTTTGTGCTTCTAATGAATTGAGATGATTTCTATGATAATCACTACTTGTGAATTGAGTTTGATGACAATTGCATGCTTAAAAGAATAGTGAATTGAAAAGAATTTGAATGAATGAATTTTACCTCTTTTGCAAGTTTTATAATGTGATGAATATTGTCTAAATCATGTTGAGAAATTGAAGTTGAAATCACACTATAAGTTCTTATACTTCTTGTTGAGATGATTAAGGCAATTCGATTTTTCTTTCTTCTTTCTTTGATCATTTTAGCTCCTCATTGAAATATTGACCTCCTTTACCTATCCGGGAATTTGGAGAAGTGAATGAAAAAGGCATGTTTAATGTGGGAGGGCCATGAGAGCAATTATTTGCAATCAAAGGAATAGAAAGGAATTCTAGGTTTGGGGAAGTCAATCATGATGATGAGTAACTCGGCACCATTCACATAGCCGGGTGTTTGTGTCTTGCCAAAGTCGGATTGAGCGATATTCCTAGCGGATTATGGTATGTGCGCTAAGGGTTTGAGGCATCTCATAAAAATTGAGAAATGCCAATATTCTAGGCTTCGGTTTTTGTGCACCTCTATCCATAACTCCAAAAGTAAAGTCGAAAAATGAAAGGAAGAAGAGCGAAGCTCTAAGTTGAAGTGTTGCGGAAACCGCAAAAGAAGAAGAAGGGTAGTTGTCCACTTTCCCGGATTTATGCACCACATTCCTTAAAGTTTCCTTCCCTTTTCACATTCTAGACCTCTTCTTTGAAAGTCCTTAAGATCAAAAGAATGTTATATGACTTGGTAATCTAAATTGAAGTTTCTTATGATTGATTTTGATAATGTTTGAAGGTTATGATGCTTGTTTAGAAGTTTAATTGATTCATGAGTTTTCTTTGCTTTTTACTCTTTGGATAAGTGTATGAAAGTCTTATAAACAATTGAAGCAAGGTTTGAGAATGATCTATTCTTTAGAAGGCACATTCCTCCAAAAGAAGTATTGCTTTGGGAAGGTACACATATTTCATCCTAACTTTTGTTTAAAGCTTTTTGAAAGACCTTGCTTAGGGACAAGCAAGTGTTAAGTATGGGGTTATTTGTTAGCATGAAATATTGTGATATTTTAGGCACGTTTTCTAAGTGTATTTGATTCATATTGATAGTCTTTGATTTAACAATGTTGCATTTGTGAGCTAGTTTGCCTATATTGTCGATATGGATGTCTACACTAGCTTTATGTTGATTATAGGTGATTGAGAGTCATTTCCGAACGAAATCGAGCAAAGAAGAGTTGATTGAGTATGTCCATGGATTAAGGGCATTCTTAGGAGCAAATTGGAGTTCAACTTGAGGAATGCACGAGGCTAGGGAAGAATCACGTTCTTGCCCTAAACCACGCTCTAAAATACGGCCGTACTACAAACCACGTTTAGTTCCACGGCCGTGGAACCTTGCAAAGAGAGGCGTGATGCATTCTAGTAACTATTACGGTCGTGGAAACCATGGTTCAAACCGTGACACTTTCCACGCTCTAAATTACGGTCGTGGAACCTTCCACGACCGTGATCTTGGCGATTTTTTTCGCCACACTTTGAAGCCACGATCTTTTGAAGATTGGGCCGGGCCGATATCTTATCTTGCCCTATAAAAAGACGGACGAAGCAAGATTCCGTCATCCTCGCTTATCCCCGCTTAGACGCACTTTTGCGACCTCGCTTTAGACCTTGGCTTACGCCTTTGGTTAGCGGCACAACCCTCGTTTGGAAGCATTTACATCTCATTGGAGATCGAAGTTCGTATTGGGATTTTGCCCTAATCTCGCACTTTTGGTGGAGATTGCCGTTGAGATTTCCGGATTGGCGGAAGATTGAAGCTTTTGGAAGATTGTTGCAAGAAGATTTCTCTTCTTGTTTAGGTTTGATTTAGAAGACGGATTGACATCCCGTTCTTCCTTCTTTCCTAAAATTGTGTTTGTTTGTTTCATTCTGAATCTATTGACAATACTCGTTATTGATTGTGACTTTGAGATTGGTTTGAAGTTTATTGAAAGTTTTCGGAAGTTTTCATCTTTCAATCTTTTAATCTTTGAATTTGATATCAACATGACCGTTATTGGCTAAAAACCCTTAACAATTCTAAGGTGAAGGGTTGATAGTTGTGGCTTAGATGATGATAGATCGATCGTAAACAGATTAGACCTGAGAGTTTGAGAGAATCGTCGACGAACCCTAAATCACGGTTTGATCTTGAGTTCCACGGCCGTGGAGTCTCAAGATCTACCCGTAATTTCCCTTAAGTTTACGAACCTGCTTTTACTTTAATCCAAAGTTAAAGATTTGCTTTAACTTAGTTTAGGCTTGCCTTTTCTAGGTGGTAGTGAAGCCTCAACAACCTCTACCTCGATTGTGAGTGTCATAACCGTAATCGGCTAAGTTAGTCTTGATCCTTGGATTACAAGTTTGGGTATTCGACATTAATTCTTGCCTTTAGAACCTTTCTATATTGAAGCCTCAACAACCTGTATAGAGAGTGTCTTGTAGGTGAGTCATATAAGGTTTTTGGAACTTCACCGTACGATTACCTTACATTAGTATACCTTTGCATATCTCAACTCTGTCTTTATATCATTAGTATATCTTGAATCGATTGCCACAGCTGGATACTTGGATCTTTAGGATTGTTGTTTTCCCAATATTTACAAAAACTATCATATTTACTCGCTTGATAATTTGCAATTGAATTTGTTCCCACCCAAATCCCTGTGTTCGATACTCTGGAATACTTGCTAATCTACGCCGATCCGTACACTGCGGGTTTGCTTGCTTGATTCTAGTTTTATAAATTTAAAGCTTATTTGCACACACCTTTAGGGGCGAACAATGGTCTTTGCGTGTTACCTTGTTGAGCTTGCGGTAGTCAATGCAAACTCTCCATCCGATTTGCGTTTTGCTCGGGACCATCTCTCCATGCTGATTTTCCACCATTGTGATGCCTCCTTTCTTTGGAACCACTTGGGTTGGACTAACCCAAGTGCTATCCGAAATAGGGAAGATCATATCTGCTTGGAGGAGCGTCAACACCTCCTTCTTGACCACATCCATCATTGGCGGAATCAACCTCCGTTGAGGTTGCCTAGAGGGTTTGGCTTCATCCTATGCATGCAAGTTGATGGACTTATCCCTTTGATGTCCGCAATGGTCCACCCAAGGGCCGTCTTGTGTTCTTTCAACACTTTCACCAACTTGTCCTCTTGACCGGTAGTCAACTTGTTGGAGATGATCACTGGCAAGGTATTGTTATCTCCAAGGAAAACGTACTTGAGGTGGGATGGAAGATCCATCAATTCTATTTCCGGTGCCTGCACTATAGACGGAACAAGCTTCTTGCTTGGGGTTAGTAAAGTGGACCCAATGGCCAAATTGAAGATAGGTAGCCTTTTATGCCCATCTAATTGGGCCAGGACCTCTTTCATGCTGGATGTTAATACATATTCTGATTTGAAACCATCAATGTCATGCTCAATTACATTTTTCAACTCATCAATATCAGAATTATCAAACACATCTTGCACAAAAGGTTCAACAATGTCAATAGCACATAAAGAATGATCATCACTAGGAAATTTCATTGCATCGTAGATGTCAAATTCCACTACTTCACCATCAAACTCCATGGTTAGTTTGCCACTAACATAATCAATTTTAGTCCTAGCAGTTTTCAAAAATGGTCTACCTAACAATATCGGTGCAGCATGCGAATCATTTTCCATATCCATTACGAAGAAATCAGCAGGAAATATTAGGTTGTCTACCATTACTAATACATCTTCAATTATCCCTTTCGGGTACACATTAGATCTATCAGCAAGTTGTACTACAATCCTAGTTTCCGTTAATGGCCCAAGGCCACGTGATTTGTAAATAGAATATGACAAAACATTTATAGAAGCACCAAGATCAAGCATGACTTTGTCAAAACGGGTTACCCCTATAACACAAGGAATGCTTACCATGCCCGGATCGCTGCACTTCTTGGGCATTCTCCGTTGGAAAACAGCCGACACATGCTCACTTACTTGCACTTTTTGTTTCCCCTTCAGCTTCTGATTCCTCTTGATAGTGCATAGTTCCTTCAAGAAACGAGCATATTTAGGAATACTCTTCACTAACTTGAGGAGGGGAATGTTTACCTCGCATTTGGAGAAGATCTCAAAGAGATCTTTATCCTCAATGATTCTTCTCTCCTTTAGAGCCTCAGGAAAAGGAGATGGTGGTTTCTCAGAGTACAGTGGCGGGAACTTAGGCCGGATGTAAGAATCCTTCTCAGCTGAACTTTTTGTCGAGTTAATTGCAGGGGCGTCAGTATGCAGGCGCAGGGGCGGCTCAGGGGTTGTCGCCGCAGGGGCGGAGACATCCAGCCGCAGGGGCGGAGACATCCAGCCGCAGGGGCGGCGTCTGCTCGGTGTTGGGCGCAATTGCAGCCGCCGGGGCGGCTGTGGGTGCGGTAAACTCGTCAGAGGGTTTGCTTTGTGATTCTTTTGCTGGTTTTTGTTGGATTTGCTTCCCACTCCTTAATGTTAGGGCACTAACATTCTCCTTGTGGTTTATAACCGTCTGGGAAGACAATCCTCCGGAAAATCTAGCTTCGGTCCTTGTTATGGCTTCCGCCATTTGCCCAACCTGTTTTTCAAGGTTCTTAATGCTGGATTCTGTTGTTTGGACATGAGTAGCAAAATGCTTAGTCAAAACCTGCAACATATCTTCAGTTGTTTGAACTTACCTTGTCGGGGCTGTTGTTGGTTTTGTTGATCCTCCAACGAAAATTTTGTTGATCACACCAGTTGGGCATGAAATTCTGCGCATAGGAATCGTTCCTAGGCCTTTGCTGTTGTGGTTGTCCATAACCCATTGCATTCACCTCAGCATCGTCATCCTGGACTTGGGGACACATGCCCGTTGGATGGTATGGGTCAGCACACAGCCCACATGCCTTCAGCTGCTCTGGGGTTCCCATAAGTGTTAATCTCTTCACCATCTCCTTCAGTTCCGCAAGCTCAGTGGAGATCTCACTCTTCCCGCGGAATTCACAACATGAACACCTCTCTTGGAAGGGGTCCTTCCAAAGTTTTGGGTCCCTTCAGCTAGTTCCTGTATCTTTTCCAAAGCAAGGTCAGAGGTAGAGTTAGGAATGTTACCTCCACAAGCCGCATCGACGATCCTCCTTTCATTGTCGAGCAAGCCATTGTACAAGTACAAGACTAGATCTTGAGTCGAATATCCGTGGAAAAGACAGCTAGATCGGAGGCGTGCGAATCTTTCAAAGTACTCATAGAGAGTTTCGTCCGCCTCTTGCTCGATGTTGCTTATAACTTTCTTCAAGCTATTAGCCTTCTTGGCCGGGAAGTATTTCTCCAAAAACGCCTTGTGGAGGTTCTCCCAAGTGTCGATACTCCCGGATGGAAGGTGGTAATACCAATCATCCGCTGCATCTTTGAGTGTGAAGCCGAATGCCCTCATCTTGATTTGCTCTTCGGGAATATTGGCAGGCTTCATGCTCATACACACGGTATGGAACTTCCCCAGGTGTTTGATGGGGTCTTCACCACTTAACCCATGGAAAGATGGGAGCAAGTGAATGAGACCCGGCTTTAGCTCGAAGTTGATTCCTTCCCCTAATGCCGGTATAGTAACCACGAGAGGGTTTTGAGCCAAAGTGGGCTGAGTGAGTTGGCGAAGAGTACGATCAGCCATTTCTTGTTGGAGTTGTTGTTTTCCACGTTGCCGGATGTGAGTCCTCTCAATTTCTGGATCAAAGGAAGCAAAGCCGGAGTTAGTAGCACAGGTTTGAACCATAAAAATAGTTCAAACCAATAATCAATAATAACAATAAAATAAAATTAACTAAACTCCCTGGCAACGGCGCCAAAATTTGACAAGACGTTTTCCTATGGTCGTTTTTATCTTATCAAAATATAATCCCAACTTAACACTAAAGCAAGTATAGTGGTTAAGTAAGGGTCGAACTCAAGAGAATTTTGTTATTCTTATTAAATTCAATTATTGATTATATATTCAAGTAACAAAGGGGGGGGGGGGTTTGGGTGAATTTATGCACACAAAACTAATGAAAGCAAGTAACACAACGAGTAAGACAATAATGGGTGAATCTACACTAGGTTGATTCTTAGCATGCGATTACCACTTTGGTGAGTTCCTTTTTACAAGTTTTCAAGTAATCTCCCGTCTCGATCATATATATGTGTTGAGCCAACCGACATCAACACAACTTAACAAGTTAGTGTTCCGTAAACCTACAAGAACAAGTAACAAGTTAGCTTTCAAATAAAGACCAAGGGATATAAAGAAAAGATTAAAACCGTTAAACTTATCTTTATATTTGTGTTCCTTTCCTTTAAGCAACTACAACCCGTTATTACTTAAAGTTTACTACTAGATTAAAGACCCGAACCCGGAATCTATTAATCCTAGTTCTTTGCATGCACTTTAGAACCTAAGGTGATCAATCTTAAGTGATAGTAAAACATGCAATTAGACAATGAAGATCAAGGAAACACAAAGTATTACTGAATGAAAACTTATATTAGAAAGAACTTACAACCAAAGTAATAATGCAGCTTCAAACCAACCCAATGTAGCAAGGGAGTTAGCAACTCATTACAAAGGTAGCAAGAGAATTATGATGGAAAAAGTGGATTCTAATTGGATGATTCTAGCAATCAACCATGGGTCTATTTATACTACAAAGGGAACTAAATAGGAGTAAATGGCCGGCTCAAAACAGCCACCTTTAATGCCATAAAGGTGGTGTAAATAGCCGGAGTAAAGTCTTTGTCGCTGAACCGCAGGGGCGGCCTTCAGATCCGCAGGGGCGGTTCAGGCGAAATCGTTTGATCTTCTTCATGGCCACAGGGGCGGCCTGGCAGTTCCGCAGGGGCGAATCATTGATGATCTTCAAACTCCTGACTCTTCAACTTTCTGTTGCTTCAGGTGCCGAACCGCAGGGGCGTCCCAGTGTCAACGTGGGGGCGGTGACACTGACTCTTCATCTTCCAGCTCCCAGGTTAAGACGTAGGCAGAGGCGCAGGGGCGTTGACTTTACTTCTTCAAGGCAAGTCACCGCAGGGGCGGTGACAGTCTTCGTTCCTGGCGCTGGCGAAGGCGCAGGCTGCGCTCCGGAGTATGAAGTCACCCGCAGGGGCGGTGACAATGCTCCGCGGGGGCGGTGAGGCAACAAAAGTTTTGCTTTGTGAATGGTTTTCACTCCTAAGTGCTTATAACTCTTTCTTTATCTTCTTTTACTCTTCTTCTTCTAGACCAAGGAGTTAGTAACATAAACCGACACTAATGTAACAAAAAGACTCTAAAAACTAACCTAAATAATAGTGATTCCATCACCTATCAACTATCCCCCGAAGCATGAAAGTGAATTTAACAAGTAAATGCGCGAGTTTGAATGCATATTGGCATTATTAAAGATCTTTCCATGTTTGGTATAGAGAGGACGAAAAGTTTCTGCCAAATATGCAACAACAAATTAAATAAATAGTGCTTGATTCAAAAGTGAAGCAAAAGCTTATTCTTAAAAGAGATATCAAGTGCTACAAAGTTCAAAGTGTTATGATTCAGGAAAAAGTACAAATTATAAAGAAAAGTATGAAGTAACAATGCCTTAAAGTCGTTAAAGGAGTTTCAAGTTATAAAGATTCGATTCCCCAAATATAGTTTTTCATTTTGACCGACTCTTTTGGCTTACCAACATCACTTTTCCATGTCCTATATCCCGTTACACCTTTATAAAAGACCTCATATTATTTATCTTTCATATTAGCTTTATTTGAGAGATAATGAAGTTAGAGAACGCCTTGACAAACTTACAGTAAGATATGTTCATGTATGTTGAGTTTGAGAGTATATTGATATATACATAAACACATCTTGCGAGATTGAGAAGAAACACATTACCCTTGAGCGGTTTGGATGGCTATAATTCTTTATTTATCATCTTATTGTGATTGATGATATGATGACATGATTTGAGTTGTATGTTTTCCTCTTAGCCGAGACACTCATTTGTTCTAACAAATAGCATGCATACGATATGATCTCATTCGAAGACGACCAAGGTTTAGGTATGAGGTATTTTGATGAGTGTCAAATGTAACACTTTTTATACCTTGTTTTCATGCATATCATATGTTCGCTCCAAGACGTGTGTGTATGTGAAGACAAATAGCTTTAAATTTATACCGAGAATAAAAGCAAAATCGAACCCACATTGTAAGGATCGATCGTAATAAAAGCAAATATTCCATGATCGATCACATGGACTGTGGTGAAACCAACTGGTAAAAGCAATCTAGCTAGACAATTTTGCAAATATCGATAACAAAAAGCAATGACACGAACATATGTAATAATCGGGAAAGATGCAGATTCTAGAGATCAAGGTATCTAATTGTGGTTTTTGATTCAAGACTTCTAAAGATGTATGGAAGAGCTTGGATTGCAAAGGAAAGGTGTTTCGAAAGTGTTATAGATCATGGGGAGGTCTCACTATTCGTTATTCCAAACCAAAGAAACATATCACCGGGTTAGTCTCAAATCTTTAATGGAATGGAATGATAGTCTCAAACCAACCACTCAACCTAAGGAAATAGAATTAACCATCACCGGGTAAGCCTCAAGTTAAATCACAAAGGCAAGAGGAAGGCACACTCAAACCTAATAAAGGATGAACCTTTATCATCTTTGGCAACCAAGCAAGGAAATCGCCGGGTAAGTCTCTTCCCAAGCTTGGATATAGGTTAGGAAGGTTCAATAATGCTAGGGTTTAGGCAATCTTTAACCAAAACTTAAGGATAAAGCATGAAAGGTACGACAAAAGAAACCACGGTCAATTCTTGGTGAAATCTCGGCCGAGATTCTCAAGAACAGCCCGAGATTTGTCTTTGCGAAGGCAAAAACACAACTCTAAGGGTCCAATTGTTTGTAAAGGTCAATCTATCATCATCTAAACCACAACCACCAACCAATCACCCTAAAATCGCAAGGGTTTTAGCCAACACTCATCATATTCAATCAAGATATATATATATATATATATATATATATATATAATCAAGAACCGAATACAATCAATAAAACCAAAAGAAACACAAGAATCACTAAGCAAGGAGTTCTCTAATATCATAACTGAATCAAATCAATAATAAAACTCCATTCTTGTGTTCCAAAGTAAAGAAAATAAAAATTTAGGGTTTGAAAGGAATAATCTCACAAAGAATCCCAATGTATTGAATGTTGAAGTAGTACGGGTTGTCAATCCTTTTCCAAGCTGCGAATCCAAGGTGTTCTTGCTACAATGTGTCTCTAATCTCTAGTCGTTGTTGTCTCTCTTATCATCCTTGCAACCTTCTATCTTATAGAATAAAGTTAGGGTTTGAAAGATTTGCATTTTGGGCTGAAATGTCAAAACCACGGTTAGACCTAAAGAGAATCTCGGCCGAGATTTTATGTCCTTGTCCGAGATTTCTTCTCTGAGGTGTGAGATCTTCTGATCTTTGTAATTTCTCCCAACACTTGACTTCATCATTCTTTTAAGTTCTTGAATACATCCGTATGTGGTCCACTTGATGAACTGTCCATGAATACTTCATTTCCGCTCCAATTTGCGCTAATTCACTTTCAATTGCCATAAAACTTGTGTAAATCTCGATTCTAACATAACAGGTGAATATGAACCAAAATTGCCAAGAATGTATGCCTATGTATGCAAAAGAAGGGGAAAAACTAGTGATAGGTGATGGAATCACTATCATTTAGGATAGTTTTTAGAGTCTTTTTATTGCATTAGTGTCGGTTTATGCTACTAACTCCTTGGTCCTAGAGAAGAAGACTAAAAGAAGATAAAGAAGGAGTTATAAACACTTAGGAGTGAAGATCGTTCACGAAGTAAAGCTTCTGTTGCTTCACCGCCCCCGCGGAGCCTTGTCACAGCCCCTGCGGGTGACACCACACTCCGGAGCCCCCCCCCCCCCCCCGTGCCTTCGCCAACACCAGCCACGAAGACTGTCACCGCACTTGCGTCAACCCTTGGCGCCCCTGCGGTGATTAGCCTTGAAGAAGCGAAGACCAGCGCCCCTGCGCCTTCCCCTATGCCTCTGCCTACGCCTCAACCTGGGAGCTGGAAGATGAAGAGTCAGTGTCACCGCACCTGCGTTGACACTGGGACGCTCCTGCGGCTCAGCATCTGAAGCGACAGAAAGTTGAAGAGTCGGACGTTTGAAGAGCATTAAAGATCCGCCCCTGTGGATTTGCCTGGCCGCCCCTGCGGATTTGAAGAAGATCAAGCGTTTTCGCCTACACCGCCCCTGCGGATCTGAAGGCCGTCCCTACGGATCCGAAGGCCGCCCCTGCGGTTCAACGACAGAAGCTTTACTCCGGCTGTTTACACCACCTTTATGGCATTAAAGGTGGCTGTTTTGGGCTGACAATTTACTCCTATTTAGTGCTAATTGTAGTATAAATAGACTTAGGTTTGATACACTTATCATCCGATTTTTAGAATTCACTTTTCCATAATAATTATCTTGCTACCTTTGTAATGAGTTGCTACCTCCCTTGCTACATTGGGTTGGTTTGAAGCTGCATTGTTGCTTTGGTTGTAAGTTCTTTCTAATATAAGTTTTCATTCAGTAATTCTTTGTGTTTCCTTGATCTTTATCGTCTAATTGCATGTTTTACTACTATTTGAGATTGATCACCTTAGGTCTTAAAGTGCATGCAAAGAACTAGGATTAATAGATTCCGGGTTCGGGTCTTTAATCTAGTAGTAAATTTTAAGTAATAAGGGGTTGTAATTGCTTAAAGGAAAGGAACACAACTATAAAGATAAGTTTAACGGTTTTAATATTTTCTTTATATCCCTTAGTCTTTGTTTGAAAGCTAACTTGTTAATTGTTCTTGTAGGTTTACGGAACACTAACCTGTTAAGTTGTGTTGATTCCGGTTGGCTCAACACATATATATGATCGAGACGGGAGATTACTTGAAAACTTGTAAAAGGAACGCACCAAAGTAGCAATCGCATGCTTAGAATCAACCTAGTGTAGATTCAACCATCATTGTCTTACTTGTTGCATTATTCGTTTCATAAGTTTTTGTGTGCATCAATTCAATCAAACCCCCCCCCCCTTTTTGTTACTTGTTTCTATAATCAATAATTGCATTTAATAGAAATACCAAACTCTCTTGGGTTCGACTCTTACTTAACCACTATACTCATTTTAGTGCTAAGTCGAGATTATATTTTGATAAGATAAAACGACCTCTAGAATAGAGTCTTGTCAACTAGCTATATGCACATCTATACTAAGGTCATATTTCATGTCATCAAAATACCCTCTTTTACATCCCATATATGCCTACTCATAGGGAAATCATCCATTTTTTGTATTTCGGTATCTACCTTGACTTCAATGTATTTCAAGCATTTCCGACATCAAATGTGTCAAGATTGCATCCTCCTTGAAATTATAGTTGAAAATAAGATCTTATATGACCGAGGAACTGCAACACGAAGTCCGTAGGATTAGCTTTGAAGTGAATGATTTGAGATTAGAAGCATATAACAAGTGGAACGGCCAATATGTATGGCCAAACTGCCGTAGGGTGGTCTTTTGGATCGAGACTTCGGTGTCACAACCCAGCTTTGAATCCCAGCCCAAGATCTCCACAACAAACTAGTGAAACGTCCACCAAACAGCATGAAAACGGTCGTCGGGTGGTCATAGTGCTACCGTTTGGGTAGTCAAGATCAACATCGTTGCGAAAAGTTTCCAAATCTCCGATTTTATCTTTGGCAAACATATATTTTGTGTAACCCTAGACTCCGATTTCTCCCCTTATATAAGTATACCCCAACCTTAGGGTTAGATACACTGATTTCTCCTTAACTCAACAGTCTTTTAGTTCCTCATTATTCTAGTCGTCAGGTAGTTATTAGCTTTGCTTTGAAGGTTCATCTTGCTGCAACCAAACAATTGTGATTTTATGTCATTTTTGATTTTATATATTCATTTTGCTTTATGTTCTATCATGTCTAGCTAAACTCCCTCATGATCTAAGGATTTGATGATCCTTATAATGGTTTAATTTCTTGTTTGTGTATATTTTTATGAATTGAGATATTGATATTGTTTCTTTTCAAAACTTTTTATTCCTACCTTTTAATTACATTCGAAAGAAGCGGTGCTATAATTGATTTAGATAAAACAAGTGAAGGGTCAAAAACAACGTTTGTTTTATTGGATTTATTGAAAAGAACTTGATTTTGAGAGTACTAGTTTATCAAAGCTTCGAGCATTTCTAATCATTGTAGCAAGTTCCGGTTTTTGAACCTTTTTACACTGAAGGGCCACAAGTGAATGTTTTCTTGGTCTTTTTTGGATTTCTAAATGTTTCATGGGTTTTCTTATACTCGCCGAATTGTTGGATTGAGAGTTACATGAGTTGTAAAGCACGGTTTGGTTTGTCTATGCCCAAGACTGTTTTAGATGGTTACATGCAATTATCATATATCAATGTTCATGAAATATATATGTGCATCAATATCTAAATTCATTATAGTGGGAACTCATGTTTCCTTAGATCGTCTTCCTCCATATTTACTATAATCATAATTGCTCTTGCTTGTTATTCAGTTACCATATTGCTTGCTAGTCTACTTAAAATAATAAATTATTAGTGTTATCCAAATAAGATTTAATCCATGTGAATTCAATAACTGATTATACTATATCTAATCTCGTATCCTTACGGAGGAGGGTGTTTGTACTTTGATAAAACTTTCATGATCAGGCATCTAAGAGGATCCATGATTGAGTTTTTTCGGGTTTAATTGAGGTTTACGGTTTTTTTTCGCTTTCAAGTAGGGTTCAACGCGGACGACATGAGTTGAAAGTGAAAATGTCAATTCAATCTGCATGTGTTAAAACCGTGCGTTTTGTAAATTTATCACTATGACTTTAACCGTCCGAAATTAAAATCGTTGATATTTATAAGGGTAAATTGCTATGAATTACCTAAACTTTTATCGAGTTGTGGAAAATAACACGTACTTTCATTAATTTATAAAATAATCTAAACTTTACATGATTTTTCATTAATTGACATCAAATGAATCATCCAGTTAAATCTTCCGGTAAATTGTATACTAATGATGATTAAGTAGGCATATATGAAAATTAAACAAAATAAATCAATAAAAGGCTTCTGGTAAAGGGTTTGCACGACGTTTCATTCGACCTAGTTTACTTTTGCACAACATCTTCGGTGTTGCCAATGACAGCGATTGAGGAGTGGTCCTTGGATGATTTTTTCTTTGTTTTGTTGTGTTTATTGATGGAGCCGACACTGTCTCATTCACAGGTATATAATCTTTTCAATTTGTCTCCATTGGGATTGGAGGGTTTTAGTCTTCTGATACCAAAAGTAATCTTTGTTTATTCACCTATTAGTGATTCTCTTTAGTATATTTATTCTTGTGTTTCTTTAATGAATTGCAGAGTTTAGGGATTGAGGATGACAACTTTACTATCAAATTGCATTATAGGGGAATAATGCAAACACTTCCACAAATTGAGTATGTAGGAGGAGACACATATCGTTTTGAGAAGGTAAATCCAAGTTGTTTAAGGTTCACCAATATCGTTGATATGATTGATAAGGTGGAGATGATGCATAGTAATGCTAGTACAAGAGTCATTTACTATTGTGTTCCTGGTGATAGCTTGAGGAATGGATTTAGAAGGATAAACTCTAATGATGATGTGGTTGTAATGTCTTTGTTTGCATCTACAGATGGAGAGATTAATATATATATATATATATATATATATATATATATATATAGGGTGTGGTTCCCATGAGAACACCCCTAACGTGTATACATGAGAACAATCGTACACCGTTGGATGGTGAGTATTAAGGGTTAGGATTTAGAGTAGATATCATAATTAATAATAACTACGAATAATAATAATTAAGAATCAAACAATAACTACGAATAATCCACTCAACCAACAATAACTACGAATAATACATTAAACGATATGGCACCTTCGTAACAAAACTAATAATAATTACGAATTTGTTCTCATGATTACACGATAAGCCTGTTCTCATAGGATCTATACTCTCTCTCTCTATATATATATATATATATATATATGTATATAGTAAATCAAACAGAGACTGTTGTTTCTCAAGGTTGTGAAGCTAAAAGAAAAGCTAGTGAAAAGGGAAAGACTACAATAAGTGATAAGGGAAAATTCATTGTTTACGAGGATTGTGAAAGTTCAAGTGATGAAGAATTCCTAAACAATAGAATGATCTTAAGAGAAGTTAGCATTGAAGAAGAGAGATATCAACTTGAGCTTTGTAATAGAACATTTGCTTTCAAATCTTCATCTGATGAGTTCTATGATAGTTTGCTTGAGTCAAGTGATGAGAAACTTGGTATGAAGAGGTCATTGGCACCTAGAACACACTTAAGTGAAGACAAGGCAATAGAGTTCACCAAGTTTGAGTGGAATGTAGGCATGAAGTTTGCATCGGCTGAAATTTTCAAGGATATGGTAATAAGATATTCTATTGTATTACATGGTGTAGGAGCTCACACATGAACAAGTTAGCAGCTAAGTGCAAAGAAGGTTGTCCATGAAAGATATATGCATCATGGGATGGGAAAACAGATTCATTTATAGTGAAGAGCTTGATTGATACACACACATGTACTAGGGAGGATTTTGAGATCAAACAAGCAAAGCCAGAATGGTTAGCAAGGGAGTTTATTGAGAAGTACAAGATAAATCCTCAATGAGAGACTAAAGAATTGATGGATGAAGCTAGAAAGAGGTTTGGGGTGCATTTTAAGCAAACATAAATGTCACAGAGTGAAGAAAGCATCCCATAAAATCTTGTATGGATCAATAGAAGAACATTATATGAAAGTAGGGTCATACATTGTTGAATTACATAGAGTAGACCCTACTATTACAGTTGTGTTGATAGCTCAAGAAAATGAAATACCAAGAGAGCCTGTTGTGTTTCCAATAATGTATGTGAGCTTTCCTGGTTTAAGCGAGGGATTCAAGAAAGGTTGTAAGCCAATCTTATGTTTTGATGGTTGTTTTTTTGAAAACATTTCTTGGAGGTATGCTTCTAGCTGCTATTGGAAGAGATGAAAATAATCAGATGTTTCCCTTAGCTTGGGCTGTTGTGGAGGCTGAAAATAATTCGTCATGGAGTTGGTTTATGGAGAATTTGAGAAGTGACTTGCCTACATTTGGTGGAGAGAAATGCACTGTTATTTCTGACCAACAAAAGATACATTTACTCATATTGCCTATGTTAATTACTTCTAATGTTTTCATGATTTTTTTTATCTAGTTGTTGTAGAGAACATGTTAACTTTATTAATGCATGGTCTTGTAAATGTTGTCAAAGAGATTTTTCCTTTGGTGGAGCATAGAAATTGTGCAAGGCAACATTTACTCAAACTGGCACAAGAAATATATAAGTGTAGGGTTGAAGCATGCATTTTGGAAAGTTGTCAAGGCTTATACAATTGCAGATTTTGATGTTGCTCTAGAAGAGATGAACGTGTTAAGTACAAAGGCTGTTGAGGACTTCATAGCTCAAGGTCCAAGAAATTTTTGTTGAAGCAAACTGAAGACATTTAGCAAGTCAGATGTGCATGTGAACAACCTTGAATGGTTACATTTTAGAAGAAAGAAGTAAACCTCTTATGGATATGATGGAGGATATAAGGTTGACACTTATGGAAAGATTGTTTAGAAATAGGTTGTTAATGGAAAATAGTTGTGATGAAGTTTGTCCAAGGATAATGAAGCACTTGAATAAGGAAAGTTACTTGCTAGGGATTGCTATGTGATACAAGCAAATACTGAGTTGTATCAAGTGATGCATGGAGTTCATATGCTAAATGCAGATTTGAAAAATAAAAGTTGTAGTTGTAGGAGGTGGGATATCACAGGAGAGCCTTGTTGTCATGTAATTGCTTGTGCAAATCGTAGGAGACAAGTTGTTGATGTGTATGTGCATGATTGGTTTAAAAAAAATATGCATTGACACATGAAATCCCAATAAGTATTATTAGAGGTAAACAACATTGGTTGAATGTGGACTATCCATTACTACCTCTTAGTGTGAAAGTTGGGGCTAGTAGGCCAAAGAAGAATAGGAGGAAGGATCCATATGAAAGACTTGAAAGACTAGGCAAGTTAAGCAAACATGAAGTTACTATGACATGCCAAATATGTAATGTCAAGGGGCATAACAAAAGGGGATGCCCACAGAAGGGCATTGCAAGACCAATTCAAGATGAGCAACCCGTGAGTATCCATACACTTTAAACCATTCAAGATCTTATAACTTGTATTTCTGTTTTTTGTTTTTTTTTTATGTTATCACCATTGTGTTATGATTTTCTCAGGTAAAAAAGAGAGGAAGACCAAGGAAAGAAACCAATAATGCACCAGAAAATACTCACTTAAGGGCAACTAGACCAAAAGGAAGGCCTAGGAAGGGTACTAACCCTATTCTCACTATGAAAGAAAGGCTTATAGTGGGATTTGGAGTGTTTTTCGCTGAAAATTCATCAGCCATTCATATAAATGTGAGTGTTACTTGTTCTCAACTAACACTTCCAATATTTACTAACTTGTTTTTTTAGGTATGCTTATGTTTTCTTCTTAATTGTACAACCTGGTGTAGCTGGAGCAACTGCATTAAATTTTTCACAAGGAGCACCTAGTGCTACATCTTCTCAACCATGGACAGCAAGTCAGCAAGCTAGCAACAACAACTATGAGCATCTCCTGATTTAGCTTGATCGTTTTGGACTATTAAAGCAAGCTTATTTTGATTGTTTTTTTTGGCATGAGAGACTTCATGTGTACAATGAAGCTTTGGAAACAGCTAGCAAGGGAAAACCTATTTCATATATGCATAAACCTATTTCATATATCCACACACCTTTTAAGAAAGGTGAGCACCTGATGTTTTTGTCTTCTGTTTCAACTTGAAGTTCATTCTCACATTTTCCCCTTTTATATTGATGGTTGAATTTAGATTTTGATAATGGAACACAGAGAAGAATAAATTACAAATGATAAGGAACATTCAAATAAATCAGTTTGAATTGGTAAGTGGACATTAGCCTATGTGGGAGTCGAACCCACATCCTGGTGCGCGAACTCATTGCTCTACCAGTTGAGCTAATAGGCTACTAGATTGTGCATTTCATGAATTCAAATAATACATCACGACCTGCAATAATCTGTTATTAGTTTTTGAAATTGGTTTCACATCATATACCTCTAAGAGGTAAGAGCCTCTCAAATTGACAACCTCTTTAATACAAAGGCATGAAACTAATTGTAGTAAAATCAAATTTCATGTTTTCAACCTTCTCCATGTCATTTACACTTGTATAACACATTAGTTCAAAACTAATGAAAGAAAATGAAATCCTGCATTTTATAAAGGATTAGATCCTTATTTGCTGACTAAGATCCTGTATTTTTGAGCTTCAACATTCACTCAAACAAGAACTAAGCTTCAACTTCACTCAAACAAGAAGCACTAATGTATATATTATAAAATAGCATCTACCAATTTCATGTAAATAATGAGCAATCTGCAAACCTCAAACAATATTTCAAAATCATAATGGAAGCACAATGAATGATAACTGATTCCACAAACAACACTCATCACAGTCATGGTACGCTCAACAAATATAAATGAGTCCTTAATTAGTCAAGAAAAGTGAAATTTTCGTTCAGGCATTTCATCGAACACCTTAACTACATAACTAAAAGTTACAAGCTTTGATGCATTTGAGATAAAAAAAAGAAAAGAAGAAGCATTACCTCGATGTTGTTTAGTATGAAGAAAACGAGTTTGCACTATCAAGAGTTGAATGGAGAGTGAAGACCATGATACTTCCTTTATAAGCTGACAAACCAATTAGCAAAATATACAGCAATGAAGTTTTTGAACTGGGAGAGGAAAATGGGTGTCCTTGCTATGAACTTATGATGGTTGTAGGATAAATGGATTTATCGATGAGAGAATTGAGTAGAAAGAAGAGACGAAATGGATGAAGAATTAGAATTTTTTGAAAGATATTAGGCAGAGGATCGGGGTTTCATCTTGCAAGGGCCAGGGAGCAGCCTGCACGTGCCTGTTATGACTTTTATTTTGATTTATTTTGTTTTTTTTTTTAATTTTATGTATTTTCTTTGTTTTTCCTCTATAATTTTCATATATGGTACTTAATCATCATTGGTATACAATTTACCGGAAGATTTAACCGGACGAATCATTTGATGTCAATTAATGAAACATCATTGTAAAGTTTAAATTATTGAAAAAATTACATAAACAGTACCCATCTTTTAGGGTGACTAAACTTTGGTACCCCATCGTTTAAATTATGTACCTTACCTATTGAGTTCAACCAAAGATTTATATCTGGATTACTATTCACACGTTAAATTAACAGATCGGTGTTAAATATCAAATGCAAAATTGTGCACTGACCTTAGGCAAAATTGTCCACATACCTTAGATATTTAACACCGATATGTTAACTTAATGTGTGAACATTAATCCAAGTACTAATATTTGATCGGGCTCAATAGATGAGGTACCGTTCTGATAGTTAAAATGAGGGTACTAAAGTTTAGTCAATTTTAAAAGATAGGTACTGTTTAGACAATTTTCTCTAAATTATTTTATAAATTAAGAAAATACGTGTTATTTTCCACAACTCTATAAAAGACAATTTACCCTATTTATAATTTAGGGATACTTTTGTATTGTTAAAAAGTATTGTGTGATTATGTGGAATTTGTTGACGCTACGCCCCCAAGGTTTGCCCCATTGAGACTCAGTTCCACTCTTTCGTCCCGTGCCGCCGTCCCTTCCTGCTTCAGAAGCTTAGACCGAGCTCTTCAATGGCGGCTAACTCCAAGGTGAGCTTCAAATCATTCAACCACAGAGTCATCACCCCTTCTATTCGCTTGCCCACCAAACCATTATTCTGTTTCTCCCATGAAAAATTTATTTTACATTCAGTTTTGATGTTGCGCATTTTAATGGGCAGAATTCGGAATCCAGTACGTTTCGATTGTTTCAAACTTCCGGTGATAAACCCAGTTCAGGAGGATTAGGGTTTCTAGATTTTGCGGAAGAACCACTGCCCCCTCCACCTCCTTCCGTAGAAGTGCTTCCTTCTGAGGTGATTGTTGAGTTCTTCATTTGAATGTTTCTGAAATTGTGGTTTCCTGTTTTAATTGCGATGATTAAATTAGGATTTTCTTTCTTCAAGGCTTCTACGTCTGTGAAATACACTGTAGAGCAAATCAATGCAGGAGATGTTACTCTCCTCAAGGTATTGCCACTTTTACTCTCATTTTATTCCTTACAAAATCATAAGGGTGAATAAATGGAATATTGTTTTGACGGTTACTATAAGATCGAGTATTGAAAAGAGCAAAGGAGTTCTCTTTCAGTCCATTGATATCTGAATTGAGCTCACATTGAATGAATAAACTTGTCTATATGAATGAGCAGCCAAACGAAGCTAATATGTATTATGTGAAGTTCAAAGTTATAGAACAGACTAATTTTAGCTACGTAGTTGTTGAGCATCTGACTACTTTCATTGGGCAGGGCCGAGTAAGTACACAGGAGGTTTTTGCGCTGTCCAACTCGGATTTAGTCCCCGGAACATATGAAGGTCTGTTCCACAATGTTCATCCTTTTTCAGTTTTACTTCGGCTGCTATTTTTTGGTTATCAAAGAGAATAATTACAGATGCTTGTAACTGTTCTTTGAAGAATAGGGGGTCTGAAATTGTGGGAAGGCTCGCTTGATTTGATTGAAGCTCTCAACTCTGAAATTACAAATGGGCATTTATCATTTGAAGGGAAGAAAGTTTTGGAGGTAAGTTTTGGCTCGAAGGGGATTCTTGCTTTCCACAAAAGATTGACAAAGTGGCTTATTTGCACATATGTACACCAATTTTTTTGTGCTGAGATTTTTTGTTCATTATTGTGCAGCTTGGATGTGGCCATGGACTTCCTGGGATCTATGCCTTCCTTAAGGTGTGATTTTGTTTTTTTTCCCGGACCGAAATGTTCCTTGTTTCATTCTTCCCTACCTCAAATTGAGAAAAGAGTACTGCATAGAGAGAAAAGCGAATGAAAGCTTCTGATCTTTTTCATACATTCTAGGGTTTCATCATGAGGCATTATAGAATGCTATATCCATAAATCTCTAGACAAGTGTATGGATGTCCTTGCTTGTGTGATGAGCAAGAATAGGACCATTTATTCATTCTATGACGGCTATTCCATTGGATCATAGGTCGATGGTGGTGCACTATGATGTGCGCTATTAAAGAGGATGTTCCAAATTTTAGTCTACTGAATTTTTTTTTCATTTTTTTTTTGCATCAGGGTGCAGCTGCAGTACACTTTCAGGACTTTAATGCTGAGGTGCTAAGGTGTCTCACCATCCCCAATGTCAACGAGAATATCCCCGAGCTAGTTCAAACTTCAAATGCTGGCCATGAGAGTAGTAATATAGCAACAGAAGTTCGTTACTTTGCTGGTGACTGGAGTGACCTCCATAATTTTCTGCCTCGTGCTCGTTCTGTTGAAAAAGAGAAGCCTTGTAATCTTTCTGAGGATAATTCAGGAGGTGGCTATGATGTAATTCTAATGGCGGAAACTGTCTATTCTGTGTCCACCCTTCCAATTCTGTACAAACTTATCAAAGAGGTATCTCTCTTGGCATACTCATGGCCATTTGACTGAATAGTATGAAGCTGGAAGTAACCGAATCTCACCATATCTTTCTTTCTACAGTGCATAAGCCATCCTCATGGTACCGTGTACGTAGCTGGGAAGAAGTATTATTTTGGAGTAGGTGGTGGAACAAGGCGGTTCCTTCCTATTGTGGAGAAGGATGGTACCTCCATTTCCTGATAATCTCTGCTAAATAGTCTTCTTCTAATCTACTGTGAAATTATTAGAGATAAATCTACTAAATTAACCTTCATTTCCTTTTTTTCTTGTTGAGATAATATAGCCTGCATTTTTTTCGGGAAAGGATACTTTGTATAACTCTACAAGAACATAAACTAATTCAATCTATCATTGCTTTGTAGGTGTTATGGATACTAGTTTGATTGCTGAAGTGGCAGATGGCTCATCAAATGTCCGAGAAGTCTGGAAGTTGTCTTGCAAGCAGAACTAAGACTTTGCACTTTCGACGAAGACTGGATGCTAAAATAGGTACATTTGACTAGTCTTTCTTTGCCGAATGTTGTAGTAAGGTGATTGCAGATTGGGATCTGCAGGAAACTAGATGAAAATATATGCAAAGTGTTTTTCACTTTGATTCGCTGAATGTTCAGGTTTAGATGAAAATATATGCTTTGATTTTGCATAGTGCAAGACATGATTGCGCACCAGTGTACTTGTATGCGAAGTATTGTTTGAACTAGTTTAGACAGATGAAATGATAATCTCAGTTCTGGCCAAATATGAAGAAATCGGAGCAATATGTTTGTTTCTGTTCCAGAGTTTTTAACAGCAACTAAAGATACCCATGTCAGACTCCAACAACAATTGCTTTAGCTTACAAGTTCACAGTCATAGAAACAAAACAGACAAATGACGATGACTTAATGAGTCAATCTCTGCCGCATTTATAGATTTTGGAACAACCTCTGGTATAAGGGTTGGACGGGTCTGGATAGCATGATCTGTAGGACTCACCACGGGCCTTACTGTCACAGGCGGGAGCGTCTTTTTTGAGGGCGCCATATGAGATGTGGGTCTGCTGTGCAAGAATCCTCTTGCTTATATCCGACTCCATCAAGAACTCACCTTCTTGATCACACTCGGCAATTGATCCATTGCACGTCGAGAAGATTTGGATCATGCTATTGTCAGCTGCAGCTCCCTGATAGTCGACTAGGCAGAGCGCTAGGAGGAAGAAGACAGTAAGAAGGAAACTCTTGGTATGCTTTGGCTCCATTGCTTGGTTTGTTCTTATTGAACCTCTCTCTCTTTCTCTCCTTCATCCTTATAGAGATGTTAGTGGAAGCTTACTTTAACAGTGGAGTTGGACCGCACTTTACCTACTACATATCATAATTAAGTGAGACGACCAGACAGCATGCGTTCTAACTCTATTCTGATTATGGCTTGATTTCTAAGATTAATGGAGATTAATGATTGGACAAATGTAATCAGTGCACTCAGCGGAAGCAGTTGATTGTTGACTTAGTTTTCCAAATTGGCTCAATAATAACCAATTAGTGATTGTGCCTTTTAGTTACCTGAGTACATTGGCTCACACTCGTTTCCATTGTTCCATTTCATGAGCAAAGTGAAGAGATTTGTCTTCTTTGCTTACTGAAACATGAATTCATTCAGTACAGAAATGCTTGCAGCAGAAGATACCTGTCTTTGTGATCTTTTTCTTCAATAGCATATTCATAGAGCATCCTTGCCTCTTATTTCACGTAGGGCGGAGCATGTTAAGTTCGGTATACCAAACCGAACCGAGTGATTTCGGTCTAGACCGAATCGGCAACCGACAATTTAGGTTCGGTTTTAGGTCTGCATATTTTAGGATATCGGTTCCAGTTCGGTTTTCGGGTATTAACCGCAAAACCGACGGTATAAACCGAGAAACCGATTTTTATTTAAAACAAATGACCGGTTCATAGTTGTTATTTTTATCGGCATAGATGAGAGTGACTATATTTGTAATTTACATTTTAGTTATTATTTTTTTTAAAATTATTTAAATGTTTGTAGCTTTTACTTTTTAGGTTGCTTTAGGACCAAAGCCTAAACCAAACCGAAACCGACCCTAAGACTAACCGCATCTCACTCCGTCTATGATGCTATTTATGCACAGTATTTCTATACGTATTTGCGTATAGACTCCGTCTGTATAGCTTTTTGTTGCATTCCATTCCGTCTATAATCTTATTTTAACCTAACTTTCTCTTTTTCCCATAAAATATTTGAGAAAAAATAAATTATAAAAGTTATTATTGGTTTACTTGTGGAGGAGTAGGACCCATTTTAATTTGCATTCTTGGAGGATGACGTCTATATTTGAACGGAGTGAATTTATTTAACTATTTAAACGGAGAAAATACATTGGACGTAGGAATTTGTTTTAGATAGGAGTGTAAAATTTAACCCTTTTCACTAGGGATGTAGATAGTCTAATAGGTTCGGTTTTCGATTCTAGGTTCTGATATTTCTAATTTTTCTGTTTTAGGTCCAAACCAAAACCGAACCTACTTTTATAGGTTCGGTTTGGTTTTGGACATATGCTCACCCCTAATTTCTTGATCGGCTGATAAGCATTGAGTCTTTACCCATACCCTCCAATTTCAATGTTCTTTATTCCCAACTTTGTCCATAACCCAGGGTATTAATCGACGCTCAGTGGTCTCTCAAGATAAATATAATTGCACAATTTCCGTTGCTATGCTTTGAGCCACAAAATTTAGCTTGGTAAACCCAAAATCTTTTTTCCATGAGATATTCCTTGTTTTTCTATTATTATGATTATTTTTTATTGTGTTTTGTTTTCCTCTTTTATTGTTTCATTCTAGGCTTTGATTTGGTATCACATACGAGGTTCTATATATTTTGGTTTTTGTTGATAAAGATACATTGATTTCTCATGAATCACATATTTCACCATGTGATAGTAAGTTCAGTTAGTTTGTTCATCTAGTTTTCCATTTAGCATTGATGTAATTTGATGTGATCGAGATCGCCTCGAACACGAAGGACCGGCGGTATGATTCCACTTGACTCAAACGGTATGAACGAGATGAAGATTGATGGATTGAAGGATTGAAATCCAGTTATGATGAGCAAACTCCCTCCGAATCTTACTTCGGGAATCCCTCAAATCGAACGCCTCACCCTCGGAATCGCACTCCGGGTTTCACGAACCTTCGTTGTCTTCGCTTCTCACTAAGACAACTCCTTTAGCATCTCACCAAAGGTTGTGAAAACTAAGCCTCTCACCTAGATTTCGGGATGATTTTGAGAAAACCAACAAAACATTTTAGAGAAACTCTCTTTCATTCAACTTCAACTTGTCAAATTACATGGTTGGAGGTCCCTTATATAGGGCTGAAAAATCAACCAAATACAATTAAATAAAAGGAAAGGAAATATTCAACAAAGCGGGAAATACGAAGAGTTGAGCGGGACTTGATTCATGGCAACTAATTAAAGCGGAAATACGAAGAGTTGAACGATACTTGATTTAATGCAATTTGGGCTTATTTTATGGTGCGGAAGAGAATGAGTCGGACTTGTTTTGATGGATGGAATATGGGCTGGATTGGGCGTGCATGTGCGCTCCATTTCCACCTTGCATGCCTCCATGCATGGTCATGGTCAAAAGTCCACACAATTATAAACGTTGTTGCATTGTCGGGTCATTTTCACCCTCTTCCTTTTGGAATCTCGACTTATCATAAACTACAAAATTGTAGATCTTGAAAATACCTTCGAAAGTAGTACTTGTGGGTCTTCTAACTCCAAACGCATCTTCAGATATAGGCATTTTACAGAGAGTGCATAAATTTAATAGCTTAGCCGGATCGAGCAGAATATGACTCAACTTGACCACGCTCGGAGTGAGCATTTTAGGCTTCATGTTGGGGCTCTCGGGGATCACATCATCCCCTTTCCCTTGAAAAGGATTCGTCCTTGAATCCGTCATGCCATCCTTGGGAAAGTGATTGTCGGATTTATTATCATGGTTACTACTTCTCTCGATTTCGCCGCCATCATATCGAGATGCTTGACTACGATCCGGGTTCAAGGGAAGGGGAGGAAACCTTCTCCTTATCTCAACTAGTTGGGCTTCAATCTTATCCAAACGTTGGTCGATTCGATTACCACCGTTTCCATTGTCGTTGATGCTCGGTGGAGAAGTAGGTGGTGGTGGAGGCACAAGATCCGATGGACGAGGAGGTTGGGCTAGTGGAGCAGCCTTCGGTAGTGGTATAGGCGGTGATATGTACTTTGTTTTGCTTGTTGCTTTCTCAACTCGGCTCATTGGAAAGTAAGACGCCTCCTTCATCCATTTTTTGACCACTCTACGGCGCCGATCTTCCTCTTCTTTTTTTTCGATCCTCCTTTTCTTGACGACGACGTCGGTCTTCTTCCTCTTGTTTACGAGCTTCGTCTTCACGGCGACGGACTTCTCTTCTCTTTCGTCGTCTTCGTAGTTCTTCATAGTTCTTCATAGACGGCCTCGTAAAGATCGTCTTCCATTTCACTCAAACGAAGATAACCATCGTCATACTCTCGAATAGCCCATCAAACGTATTCTCTATTTATTGTTCTTTTTCGATCGCGTCTTGACATTCCCGAACAATTCACAACTTACAACAAGTTCGATTACAAAATCAACCGAGTATGCAAACTCGCAAAATCCGCAACCGAACAAACAAACTCGTACTTTCCTTTCTTTTTTTTGACTTTTTTTTTTCAAATAATGAAGCAACTCTCCACTTTTTTTTCCTTAATATGTTGCTACGCCACTTTTTTTTTTGAAAGAAAGAAGATGAACAATACTAACAAGAGATGTGTTGAACACGTACTGTAGGCTTTGATACCAAATGATGCGCCCCAACCAAAGGATCCAATGATGCAACACAAACGAAAAACTAAAGAAAACATAAACATGTGTTTTGGATTTGTGATAATTGAAAATAAGTACAAGATATGTATTGCTAGAGCTTCGAGCATCTCACCATCCACTCTACAATACTCGTATCAACTCTCAAAAGCCTCTCACCTATGAGAACTAATGTCTTCGCCCTCGCATCTCACAAAGGCAACCCACCCGGCATCTCACCAAGGAGGAGGTTTCGGCATCTCACCAAAAACCAAGTAACCAAACTGTTTTCCAAATATTGTCAACTCTCACTTATATTTCTATGAACCAAGCAAGCCTTTAAATAGGGAAAATAAGGCTAGCTAAAATATCAAAAATAAGGCCAAAAGTCATAATAAATTATAGGCCTTCAAGATCCACATAATGAGGCATTGGTTTTGGACTCTTCACATTGTTCCCATAAATCCGACTGCTTAAAGAACTGCATATACAACCCATCTCTTGGATGAATCTGCACTTGTAATCTTCATCAATATTGTAGACATTTAAATTATCTTTCCAACAAGTATTTATGGACCTTCATTGGATAAATGTAGCATTCTTTATGTCCAAAATACCGAAGGGTCTACTGAAGAGGATTCAGGGGTATTATGTGTTGAACAACTTCTATTTTGAGCATGTTTAATTTTTCATTAGATGAAACACTTAGAACATTAGTTGTAGAGATCGAAGTTGTCGTTCTAAACCATCTTGAATCACCTCAAACGGACTTCGGAATAAGAAGATAAAAACATTACATTGTAGTGAAGCCATTTGCATCGGTTCCCCGGATCACATCATAATCTCTAGAAGCTATTGAAAGAGGTTTCGATTCTCCACAACTCGTTTTAATCTTACTTAACTATGTTGTTTGTAACAAAGTTGCATTTAAAGAATAATTGTTTGACACTTTCGTGAAGTGTTGGCAAAGTGTGTAGTACATTGACACCAACACTATTTGTTTTTTTTTATAGGTTTTCCTTTGTTGAAAGTCCGTTGATCGAGAGATTCTATGATTATAGTTGGTTAAACCTTTTTGTTTATGTATCATATTCATTGCCGACTTTGCTGAGAATCATCCCTTAACCGATAGTATCAATTTAGTTTTGTCTTGTATGGTGGTTCTTGGAAGTGGGTAGCTTTTGATGGAAAAGATGATATTGAGTGGGAGTATGGTCCCAGATTATCATGTAATTTGCTACAATTACATTTATTATATGTGATGTAGGTGCTTAATAGTTTCTCAGTATTGATCAGATTTTGATTTGATACTAGTTTACTAAGAGGTTGTTCTTGTAAGCCAATTGTTTTTTTCAAAATTGGTAGTCCTTCCATTTACATGTACCATTGGAAACCATAATAAAATTCTAGTACGTGGTTCGTCAATTTTTTCCATTACCAAGAAGTGTTTTTTTCTTCTCCATCTTTGTAGTCCCAAATCCGTGTCCTTACATATTTTTCTTTGATGACTTTGACAAAACAACGAAGTAGTAGATGCTTGGGATAATAAAAATTATTTAGTATGTTTACATGCCAAACATAGAAATTAAGTGCAAGTATATCCCCAAAATATACTTCATATTTAAATTAGCATTTCTTTTCAGTAGTTTATTATTGAGAGAATTGGTACAAAAGATCTTTTTGGGGCAAATTTCGAATAATACCCTCATGGTTTGGGGCTTTTTGGATTTTGCTCAAAAATATTTTTAGTTCAGACGGTATCTTTAAGGTTTTACTATTTTTAGATTTTGCCGAAATTCATAAACATCCGTTAAATTTGTAAACATTTGTTGATTATTTGTTTTACCACAAAAAAATTAAAGAAAGAAAAACAAATAAAAAGAAAAAGAAATATGCCTCTCCTTTTCAACCAAGACGAAACACTTATTCCCTTCATCATTGAAAGAGGAATCTTCATCTTTTTCCCCTTGTTTTCGATCGTCAACATCCACAAGCAGGCTTCAAAATGATATCCACTTCTCCCATTGAGTCACAACATGTGTGTGTCCCCCAACTTACCCTTTCTCGAATTCTTCTTACTCTTAGGCTTGAACAAAGCCCCATTTATCATCATCTGAAACTATGTAGTCATTCTTCAAGTTTTGTGATTAATGATTAGGGTAAAGAGAAGCTACAAGGCCATCTGACCCCACCATGAGAAGGATAAGGTTAAACTAGGGTCAATCACTCGTGTCAGAGACGTTGATGATGCTCGTCTTCATGAGCTAGTGGATCGAAAACTTGTAGTCACTTGCAACTTCTTTTGTAGATAAGGAGTTGTTGATAGAGTGCACATGACTACAAATAATTGACATCTAAGAACAAGTTCAACCAACATATGCCCCAATCTCACTATAATTTAGTGAATACTGAAACAATACAAGATGAATTATGTATGACATATCATATTACAACCACTATATTGTACCACAAATTAACTGAATTGGTGTACATAAAGATGAACATTTGGATGAAAAACTCAACTACAAAAGTTTCTTCACCTATTCAGATGTGAACAAGTTTTGAGAACAATATTGAAACATGTAACCATACCGATTACATCTCAATAGATACGCAAGAAGCAAACCTTGTACAAAAGACTTTCCTTTGCAAGCCTATGATTATTGTTTTATTGAAACAAGATACTTATCAATCCAATATGTGTACCACTTCGGCCAATCAAAAGTCTTGTTGTATGGAGCATCACACAATTGGGTGTTTGCAACATAAAAACACCATCAAAACAACAAATCACACTCAGGGGTCATTTGGTAACCATACCCCAATTAAAGGTATCAAGTATGTGTATCAGATATGGGTATCAATATATGAGTATAAATTGTCTGATATCTTTGTTGATACGTTGAAGTATATCAAATATCAAAATCAAAAAGATCAGAAACCTTATATTTGTTTGAAGGACACAATCCTCCTTAAACATACAAAAACAATTTGTACAAGTCCCAAGATTGTTGATTTGGGTTTGATTTTTCAAAAAACCCTTTTTCTCCAAATCCCATTTGGGTTGAAATTAACATCAAGGACTATTAACATTGAAACTAGTAGATGAAATGAAATTTCTAAGAGCAAAACCCTACATTGGGCATACATGTTCAAAACGAGCAAATTTCAAGCACTCAAAGAAACAATCAAGGTGAAAAGGGAAAACAAGAATCAATCAATGTGAAAAGGCAAATTTGAAGTAGACAAAGAAACAATTATCTTCTTTTTCTTCTTCTTGTTTCCTCTTCTTTTCCAAACCCATCAACAAAGTTCTCAGCTTCCTAGGCGACAACTAGAGCTGTCAAAAGTTGACCCGACCCGTGAAACCGACCCAATGAACCCGAATCCGAACCCGACCCCGAAAATTTGAAAAATAGAATACCCGAAACTGACCCGCTTGAACCGATTTAACCCGAGGTAATAAATGACCCGAAGTAACCCGGTCCAAATGACCCGAATGCCCGAATAATCTGACCCAAAATAACCTGATAGTCCGAAGCAACCCGACCTAAGTGGCCCGATAGCCTGAAGTTGTAAGATCCAATTTTGGCCTTCACCGCCCCTGTAGTAAAGGGTGTCGTCCCTGCGGCAGGGCAAACCTCCCCTGCGGTTTTGTCCTAGATCGTGCCGATCTGTTTTCGTTCGTTTTTTATTTCCTTCCATAGATAGAAGATTCGATCTTCTTTCTTATGGGATGACTTTCCTATCACATTCTTAACCCTAGAACGTCCTTCCTTCTATCTTTTTCCACTGTTTCCTATACATGCCCTCTTTCTCTTCTTTTTCCCGTTTCTTGCATACATTTTTCCTTCAACCTCAAAAGCTGCAACTTTCTTCCCCTGTGATCTTGCTGAACGTGTAAGTCTTCTCCTTCTGCGTTTCTCCCTCACGTTCATGAGTTGTTGCATGCCTTTTCCTTCTGTTTCGTTTTTTCCTTTCGTTCTTCCTTTTCTTCTTCTCCAAGAATCAAGTTTGAGCCCTGATTCTTTTTGGCCTTCTCGTTGTTGATTCGTTGATGTTCACAGGCTCCTTTGGTTGAGTCTTGATGTGTGTGGATCAAAGGATCAAGCTTTGGATTCCCTGTAGTGGTTTTGCTGTCAAAGAAAAGCCCGCAGTTGCTTTTGTCAAGAAACCGCCCCCGCGCCTCCTCCTTGTCGCCCCTGTGGATCTTTCTAGCGCTGTCCCTGCACCTTGTCCAGCCGCCCTGCGGTTCTTCTTGCAGTCTCCCCGTCTTTGGTGAGCTGATTTCCTTCCTTGCTTTTCTCGTTCCGTTCCTTGACTTTTGTGGATGTTGTTGACCCTTTGTGATCTGTAAGACTAGGGTTTGTGATCCTAGCTTGTGGAGATCTCTTAGAGATCATGGAGACTAGAAGATATAGACTTCTAGCAATCGTTTCGATTCTTGATTCGTTATGCCTTGTTGAGTAGGTTTTC
Source organism: Fagopyrum homotropicum (assembly GCA_033239125.1). NCBI lineage: Eukaryota > Viridiplantae > Streptophyta > Magnoliopsida > Caryophyllales > Polygonaceae > Fagopyrum > Fagopyrum homotropicum. The sequence continues at coordinate 34,012,063 of BSWB01000003.1, forward strand.
CGCTCTTCTTTCTAGAGGAAATCTGAGTTGTTGCTGACCGTTTGTATTACCTTCGAGTGAGGTAAGTCCCTTGGGCTTACTTAACTTCATTCTGTATATTAGTTTGATTGTATTGACTTGTTGTGTTGTCGTTTATTGTTATAGCTGGTAACCGGAACTAGGATTGACCTTTATAACCGTAATTGGCCCAAGTGTATTATAACTGGGCGGTTACCGCTTATCCAGTTCAGAATGGGGAAACTAGGATGTGCTCTTGCGACCAGTCCTGTAAGTGACAGAAGGATGCATACGTTCTATTCCCGTTGGTGAAAGGGGATAGAGGCGAGATCGTAGTGATACTCGTGTAACAACTTTAAGCTGAATTAGTAAAGAGATTAACATTAATGAAAGATAATATCCGGCTGAGTGTGAGCATGCTATGTGTTTACTTTACCTTATGTGTGTTTGCGTTTTTATTGTCTTTTTGATATCTAGAATGTTAGCGAACGGCTTATACCGATGTTGTAGATGTTCCGCAGGTTAAGGATGTTGTTGAGTGATCCGGACAATGTGGTTCGTTGGGGTTCCCGTACATTATAGGACGGGATCGGGTTTATATTTCTGTTGTTGCTTTTCCTTTTATTTTGAACTCGGTTGCGAGTCTGTTACGCTTCCCTTTGTTTAAACCATTGGTTTTATTATAAGTTTTGATTTTCATTTATTTGTGCCTTGTTGTAAGATCCGTTGTGTCGTTGCTACTCTAAGGGTCGGGACCCATTGTGAGGTACTAGCCCGTGACGCTTTGAGTTCCCAGAACATGGGGTGTTACAATATGGTATCAGAGCCAGGTTGACAACAATGGCACTCAAAATCTTCTAAAGGTCGAATAGATAAATAAACAAAACTCGCAAGGGGTCTACTTTTTCAAACGGGGGTTTTGTTTTACACTTGTTGACCTGGGATAGATGTACGGGCGACCACCACTATCTCTACGGATCTTAATAGTTAGTTTTCTGTTATTTTAGCCTTTTTGTGCTTTTCTTGGATTTCTGCTTTAGTTGATAGCGTGGCCTTTTATATTCTTATATATCTATCCTTATAGCAGATGGCGCGCACTAGAGCTACATCTACTATGGGGCGAGGAAGGGGTCGACCACCACTTCCACCTGTTGTCCATGGACGAGGACGTGCAGGAAGACCTCCAATAGCTAGAGGTCGGGGCCAAGCCCTAGTTGTTGATCCGCCTATCGCTGAGGCGTTCGTTGAGGAAGTTGCTGAGAGCGTTGTTCTTGAGGCTGGGAACGGGACCGCTGCTAGGTCCGAAGCACAGCGAGCACCACCGCTAATACCCGTGAGATCAATTCAGATTTCGCAGAGAGTTACGCAAGTGGTGGTTGCACCTGCTAGAGTTGCTGAGGTGGCTAGAGCACCAGAGGAGGCGAGAGAGCCGAGACCCAATTGTTAGTTGAAGGCTTTCAACCAACTGAGAACTCTTTTTTCGGAGGCAAGACTGGACTAGAGGTGGAGCTATGGTTAGGTCAGTTGGATTCTCCTATGGAGGCTATCTGTTGCCCAAATAGACACCGAGTCGACATAGCTTAGACATTGCTGCAAGATCAGACTCATCACTGGTGGAGGACCATACACAGTAAGTTTACCAGCTACGAGCAAATGAAGACTACGATCAAGGATCGCTACTTCCTTGTAGCTATGAGGAGAGATCGACTTCAGGATTTCCTCGAGGCTAGATTCGAGGATCTTCCTATTGTTGAGATCGTCAGCAAGTTTCAGGAGGAGCTGTCTTTGCTGGGTGCGTCTACACCACCCGAGGATCAACATGTTTAGCTTAGACATTGCTACAGGATCAGGCTTATCTTGCTTGTTTCCGTTGTGAATCCTTGACGGACTATCAGCATAGAGAATTTGCTTATGAGAGAGACCGACCGGGTCAGAGGAGAGCTTCTCAGACAGGAGCATCTGTTTGCTCCAAAAGGTGTGTGCAAGCTTTAAAATTTATAACCCAAGAAGTATGTTTGAACAATATGCGAACCCGCAGTGTACGAATCAATTGTAATAAAAGATAGAATTCCAAGGGTCGAACATAGGGACTATGATGAAACAAAGCACAAAATCGGTGCTCAAATGTTGCTAATAACTAAAAGCTATTAAAGCAATCAAAGATGATATAAAAGTCAAGTAAGGAAAATGCGGATTCTAGGGATTAAAGCATCTAGTTGTGGTTTCGACTCAAGATCTCAAAAGATAACGCAAACAAAGTTGAGGTTTGCAATGGGAAGGTGTTTCTAAGGTGGGAATAGATTACCGGGTAAGTCTCACTACTCACTATCCCAAAACAAAGCTCCTATTACCGGGTAAGTCTCAAGGTACTAAGGAAAGGAATTATAATCTCAAACCAACACACCACCCAAGAGGATAGAATCAATCTTTATCGGGTAAGTCTCAGGCTAACTCACAAAGATGGGATGAAGGTACACTCAAACCCAAATAAAGGATAAACCTTTATTACCTACACTCATGATTTTAGGTAAACAAACAAAGGAACACTGGGTAAGTCTTATCCTAGGCTTGCATTGAACCAGGAAAGGTATAATAAGAATAGGATATGGCAAACTTTGAATCTTAACTCAGATAGGTTCAAGAAAGGTTCACCTTGTTCAGTCATATTCCACCCCGGCCGAGATGTTCAACGACTGAGCGAGGTTTTCTAGGGTTAAGGTAAAGACTCGAGATTTCAGGGTCTTGTTGAGACTAAGATCATTCTATCATCGTCTTTCCCACAACTTTCAGCCAATCACCCTAGAATCGCATAAGAAACTTAACCAACAATCATCATGATAACAATAATCAATTTAATGGGAAAGGAATTAATATTCGAACAAGAAAACCTTAAGAAAAAGGTCTCAATAACTGAATCAAACAATCAACAAACAAGCGTTCCTCAATCACAAGTCAGCAAAGACAACAAACCGAAAGAAATCTAAGAAGATCTTACAAAACTCCTTCAAAAGCCAACTTCAACTATGATTCCTTCCTTCCTTGAACTTCAATCCTTCAAAACTTCCTTCAACTCTTCCTTCAAACACTCCAGAAATCCTTCGGAAAATCCTTGATCCGAAGATAGGTGATCCGTAGATGGCTGAATTGTAGAAAATCCAACCCTTTATATAGGAGAATTATCTTCCAAAGATAAAATATCTTAAAAAGATAATTTTCTATAAAATATATCTCTATCTCTTAAAATAAATCAGCCAAAAATAATATCTTCCTTCCAGAAATCCAGTAAAAAAATATAAGATATCCTCCTTCCAAAAATAAAAGATCTCAGCCAAAAATAAAGATCTCGCCGGCGACAAGGTGTTCGCCTCGGTCGGGACGCTCCTCAGGATCACCTCGGTCGAGGTGGCACTGTAGCTGACCGAGGTGAATCTCAACTGAATGTGAAATCTCTCGAATCTGGTCCAAAGTCAATCTTCTAAATCATTTCCATGCTCCCTTAGATCTTCTTTAAGCTCCAGAATGTAGCTCCAATGACTCCTTAGCTTCCTTAGCTCGATTTTAGTCCAAAACGTGCCATTTTACCTACAATTACAACGAAACTAGGTGTAGACCTCGATTCCCGCAAAGGTAGACAAAACAACAATATAATCATAGAATATACATACATACATGCTTATTTATGAAGATAAAACGTCTAAACCAACCCCAAAATATAGACTATAATACATGCTATCAAAATACCCCATACTTGTCTCTTGCTTGTCCCCAAGCAAGTTCCAAATCTTAAATACAAGATAGAATGGATTATAAATCAGAAAAGATCAATGAAAAGAATTTCAAAACATTTTTGGTGGTGTGCTTCACTCATAGATCACTCTAAGAGAATGCTTCATGGCAAATAAAATTGAGACATGATCAAAACATTTTATGAATATAAGAAAGGTGTTCATCTTTGCATAAAATCATAGAATGCATAATAAATCATATTTATCGAAATTAATCATGTAGAATCCAGTTTAAACCACCAAGTCAATCAACAAGCTCGAGGTCTCAAGGGCTTCCAAAAGAGGTCAAGAAACGTGTAAGGGTGAGATGTATATAGGGTAATGTGGTGCTAGAATCCGGGAAAAAGATTTTTTCTTCACTTTCTTTGAATTTCAACATCTTCCACCAATGTAAAGCTCGGAGAGCTCATCTCCGAATGGTAGTGGACGGGGCAAGTAAGTAATGTGGCTCCCATCTGCAAAAGATAGCCAAAACAAGTTCTCACCATCTCACCGGAGGAGCTTGCACCGCCGGAGAAGTCCTTCATTGTAGAATGGGATCGCCATCCCATCCTCTAACTTGGTCATACCCATGACCTGCTTAGTAATCAAGGAGATGACCCCACCTCCAACAATATCTCGGGCCTCGTTCTTCCTAATCCGCTTCAAAGCGGTAAAGAAAACGCATGGTCGATCCGGCACGTTTTCACATGCCGGAATGCAAACGTATAGCAACGAAAGGTCCTTGAGAGCGACCTTATTCTCCTCCTAGTGTCCACAGAAGACACACATGATGATCTTCGAAAGGAGCCTCAAGAAAGGGTGAGTGAGTTTGTTGTTGTACTCACCCCCGACATGAAACTCAAAGCCGATCGCTACTTGCCAAAACTCCACCAATTTCGGAGTTCGTGCAGTTTCCCACCACTTGTTAGTAGGGTTCTTAGTGACCCCAAAAGCCTCTTGTAGTTGTGAAAAGTTTACCATTTACTTCCGCTTGTTGTACTTGAAAGTAACAGCGGCAACTACGTGATCCTCCTTCTCCATGGTGAAGGTGGCAATGAACTGGCGGGAGAGCTCAAGGTATATCGGGGCACTCTTGTGGAGGAATTCCCCTATCCCAGCATTCTCAAGGAAGGGCTGCATGCTCTCCAAAATGCCTAGCTTCTCCAAGGTCGGAACGTGTAAAAACCGAGTTGCATACACTACTTGGTCTTGCACAATTTCATAACGTGCCTTCTCAGTCTCCGACATCTTGTATTTCCTATTGGTGTCCATCCTAGCAACACTTTCAAGCAAAACAATCAGATATCACAAAGAAAGGAATGGAGACGAACCCTTTATTGTGATTTCCGCAGGGGCGGTAGGCTGATCCGTAGAGGAGGGCTGGCGCAGGGGCGGAATGTGACAAACACAGGGGAGGTGAAAGAGTTGATGGCGATTTTTGACAGCTTCGTCGGAGGTGGAACATAGGCTGCTTTGCCGGCGTATCTGGCTGGTGGTGGTGGCTTCTAGTGACCAACGGAGGTGGTGAATGGTGGGTAGTGGTAGTTTAGTGTGGGGAATGATGGTTAGGGTTGAGTGAGAGGTTGAGGGATGGTGTAACAAAGGGACAGAGGGGGTGGCACAGGGACGTAGTAGTAGCGTGAGGGATGGCGTCGCAGTGGTGGTACAAGGGCGTGTGGTGACCGGTGCAGTGGTGGCGTGAGGGGAAGAGAGTTGGGGTACAGGGGGAGTTTTGGGGGCTAGGTCGAGAGAGAGATGAGTGGTAGGTGAAGAGAGAGAGAGGGGTTTGTGCGGTAGGTGTAGGATCTTTTTTGTCATTTATTTTTTTCTTTTTTGGGTAAACCCGCAAGGGCAAGGGCTTGTCACTGGCGGGGCGGTGACAAGGAGAGAGGAGACGCAGACCCAGCGCCAGAGGAGGCTCTAGGGCTTCTATCAAGGGGCAAACGCGGCAGGGATGGGGGCTTGTCACTGCGGGGCGGTGACAACCTTGAGCTGGTGCAGGCCCAACACCGAGCGGCACTGGGCATGGGTCGTCACTGCAAGGGCGATGACATTGGGCCGCAGGGGCGGTTTCCTTGACAGTGACTGTTAGCATGAAATATGACTATGTTTTAGGCACTTGTCTTGATTGTTTTTCCCTCTTAGATGTGTACATGGATATGAGTTTGAAGCATTTATGAGCACTTTCACCTATTTTGTCGATATAGAGATCTACACAAGCCTTGTTTTGTTTATAGGTGAATAAAGGCTTGAATTAGAGCATAATGTGAAAGGATAGGAGTATTTGATCATGCTAAATGGCAAGGAGATGCTTTGGAGAAGCTAAGGAAGGAGCATGAGTGAAGAACATCACAAAACAAAGGCAAAACGAAGGCTAGGGAGTTCCACGACCTAAACTAGGACCGTGGTTATGCAGTGAGATCGTGGAGAGTGATTTTGGAGCACAATAGAAAGTTCCACGCCCGCTGTGGAAACTTGTACTAGACCGTGATTTCCATGACGAAGTGACGTGTCATATTTGCCACGTCAACGACGGTTATTGGGCTTTTCTCGTAACCCTATTTCGCTCTATAAGAAGGCTTGAGAAGGGAGTTTTAACGACGGTCGCTTAGGGTTTCATTTTACCTTCACTTGCAATTCCGCGCTAAGGATTGAGACGAAGGATTGGAGATTCCGGATCGTGGCTTAAGAAAGACGCAATATTGAAGATTATGGACTTCGAGATTTTCTTAGGGTTTGCTTTGGAGACGGATTGACACTCCGTTCTTCGTTGTTCCTTAAGATTATTGTGAGGATTCTTGTTCTATATTCTGCATTCATTAAACACAATACCTTGTTGTTCGGATTTTAGATTGATTTTTTGGTTTTTATAGAGTTTTCGAGGGTTTACACTTTTTCTCTTCTTAATTTGATATTTGATTCAATGACTATGATTATTGGCTAAATCCTTTTAGCAATTCTAAGGTGAAGGGATGATAGTTGTGGCTTAGATAATGATAGATCGATCGTAAACAGATTGGACCCTAAGAGTATGAGAAACCTCGTCGACAGCCTAAACCACGGCCTGTTCTTGAGTTCCACGGCCGTGGTTCTTCAAGATCTAGCCGTGATTTCCTCTGTTTTACTACCTTTGCTTTTGCTTTAATCCAAAGTTAAAGATTTTCTTTAACCTAGTCTTGGCTTGCTTTTCCTAGGTAGTAGTGAGACTCAACATCCTCTATTTCGGTTTCGAGTGTCACAACCTTAACCGTTCTAGTTTATCTTTTATTCCTTGGGTTTGGGCATGTGTATTTGAGATTAATTCTTGTCCTTAGATCCTTTCTATACTGCAGCCTCAACAACCTTTATAGAGAGTGTCCATGGGTGAGTTATATAGGGTTTTGGAACTTCATCGTACTCAACCTTACATTAGTTATACTTTTGCAACCTCAACTCTGTCCTTATATCTATAGAATATCTTGAATCAATTGTCACAATTGGATACTTGGATCTTTAGGATTGCTGTTTTCCCAATATTTGCAAAGCTTCTATACTTTATTCGCTCGATAATTTGTGAACTGAATCTTATCCCCCAAATCCTTGAGTTCGATACTCTAGAATTCTTGCTTTACTACGCCGATCCGTACACTGCGGGTTCGCGCTTTTGCTTAATTTCAGTTTTATTAATTTTAAGACTTATTTGCACGCACACACTTTGAGGCGAACAAGTTTTTGGCGCCGTTGCCGGGGATTTGGTCTAGACCAAATTCGGTTTTCGGTTGTCGAGCTTGGGAGCTTTTGCTCTTGTGATTTGATTAGTCTTTTTGAGTGATTTTTGCACATTCTTTAGGCATATGTGAAAGACTAGATCTACCAAAGATCTAGTTCCTTTTGATCCAGAACTTTAGATACTTTGAGAAGAAAGTTGAAAGAGAAAAAGATGGCTGAAAACAATGAGAGAAACATCCAAGCGGAGTTGGATGAAGCTCAACTTCAACTCAAGTTGAGTGAGAAGGCTCGTATGGAAGAATTGCAGCATCATTAATTCCAGATATTAGAGCTGAATCATCCGACCATGATGAGATTCCTGACCTAGAGGATATTACACCACTAGTCGGTCCAGTTCGTGGTAATCCTAGACCACACGTTAACCCTCCCGCTCCCGTTGGAGATGTGAGAGTTGCTGATGGAGGGGATGAACCACGAACCCTTGGACAAAGGATGGATCCAATTCAGCAACCACGCCGTCTAGGTGTGAATTTCGGAGGTGAAGACGTCCAAGATTTCGGGTTTATCCCGCAAGTGATTACCATGGTTCGCCAAAGTCAGTTTGGTGGAACGAGTGCTGAATCTCCACACCAACATTTCATGGAGACATTGAAGCTGAAGAGGGTTGTCAACAATCACTACAAGATCAAGCCGTTCTTCTTCTCTTTGAGGGACAAGGGTTTGTCTTGGTATCAAGCTCTTCCAGCTGGAAGACTTAACACTTGGGAGGATCTATCTTCGGAGTTCTTCACCAAGTTCTTTCTGCCATCCAAGACGGCGGAGTTGTGAGGTAAGATTAATGCATTTTCTATGAAAGCTAACGAAAGTTTGTTTCAATCATGGGAAAGGTTTCATGATCTCTTATTAGATTGCCCACACCATGGCATTTCAAAGCTGGAATTATTGGAGATCTATTACAAAGGGCTGGATGTGAAAACACAATTCAAGCTCCAATCTCTTTCTTGTGGTACATTTATGGACATGAGAGAAGATGATGCTTGGGGCTTCATTGAGAAGCAAGCCCAAGTGATTGAGAAGTATTCCCACCGGAAGGTGGATCCTAATAACCGGAATCAAGGGGATCCGGGAGCTAAGTTGAATCAAGCTGTACAAACTCAAATATTCTCCCTCAACAATGAGATCAAAGGGTTGAAGGAAGTTATAAAAACTAGCCATCAAAAGGCAAAGGAGCAAGAGGCCAACTACCTAGGGAGAGACAACCACCAAGGCAATAGGAATGATTACCGGAACAACAACCAGAACAACTGGAACAATAACAATAGGAACTCCAACAACAACAATTGGAGATCCAACCAACAAAATCCAGGTAATCCCTATTCACATGCTGAAAATGCTTTAACACCTCCATCTTCTTCTACTCTTTTGAAAAGTCAGGGTCAAACATCGAATGGCTCGGGCAAGCCGGAGAAGGACAAACACGATGCTATGATGGAGACAATCCTAGGAAAGCTCCAAGGATTGGAGAATCATATCACTTCGGTTGATAGGGCAAAAAAAGCCTTAGAAAACCAAGTGTTTAGCAAGTCCAGAGAAGTTCCTAGAGATCAAGGAAAGCTTCCCAGGAAGACGGAGGACAACCTGAAAGGAAGGGTGATGGCAATCACTACTAGGAGTGGTGTAACAACCACCGATCCGCAACCCAAGTTTGTAGAAGTCCGAGCTGAGAAAGGAAAGAATAAGGAGAAGGAGAAGGAATATGTCTATGTTCCTCCTCCAGCTTACAAACCTCCTCTACCATTCCCGCAATCTAGAGCAAGAGCGCGTCTAGACAAGAAATTCGGTAAGTTCATTGAACTCATGAGCAAACTACATATTAACATACCTTTCATTGATGCAATTGTAGGTATGCCCGCTTACGGGAAGTTCTTGAAAGAGCTCCTCTCTAACAAGAGGAAGCTAGAAGATTTTGGAGAAGTCAAGATGAGTTCGGAATCTTCAGAGCTCATCAAAACGATGACGGAGAAGATGCCCCATAGTTGAGAGATCCAGGGTCATTTTGCATTCCAATAGGAGTTGGAGAAGTCACATATGATGCTCTTTGTGACTTGGGAGCAAGCGTAAGCATCATCCCGCTTGCTTTGTGTAGGAAGATTGGATTAGGTGATTCTAAACCGGTGAAGATGACGTTGTACATGGCGGATCGATCCATAACTCGGCCCGTCGGCATCATTGAAGACATCCCAGTCAAGCTCGGTAAGTTCTAAATTCCCATAGATTTTGTTGTGCTTGACATTCTTACAGATTGTCCGGTCCCGATCATACTCGGAAGACCGTTTCTTGCAACCTCGGGTTGTATGGTGAATTGCAAGAATGCTAGACTAGCATTCGATGTAGGAGAAGAGAAGGTTGAATTTGTGCTCTCAAATTTGGTGAAAGAGCCTGCACTTGGAGAGGATATGTTCAACATCTATGACGAAGAGGCGTCTAGAGAAGAAGTAAGTTCGATCCTGTTCAAGGATCCATTGCAAAAGGTTATAACCATGAGCATCATGGAAAAGGGAGAAGAAGAGGATTGCAATGCTGAGATTGAAGCTTTGGATGAGCTAAAAGAAGTACATGAAGAATTTGAGAAATTCTATGTTGGCTCGGAAAACAGAAGAAACCACGGCCAGTCGTGCTATTCCACGGCCGTGGTTTCACTAAAACAGCCCGTAGAGTGTTATTTTGAGGATAACAGAGAGTTCCACGTCCAAAACCACGGCCGTGGAAGTTACAGGTGTGCCGTAATTTTGGGAAATTCAAAGAACAATTCCATCTTTTCCACAAACACTCTTGAGTCTTCTTCCGCACCTCCCACATCCTTAGAGACTCCTAAGAATGCATCAAGCACGCCTCAAGACACATCAAAGACACCAATTGCTTTGGAATTGAAGCCACTTCCCACACATCTTTGGTATGCTTTTCTTGGAACTAATTCTACTTTTCCCGTTATTGTTAGTTCCGATTTAAAGTAAGATGAACATGAGAAACTAATGAATGTGTTACTGTAGAGGATCTTGTAGGAATTAAAACATCTTTATGTATGCATAAGATTCTAATTGAGGAGGATTACAAGCCTTCACGACAACCTCAAAGACGGTTAAACCCGGTAATGAAGGAAGTCGTGAAGAAGGAAATCCTTAAGTTACTTGACGCAGGTATCATCTATCCTATCTCCGATAGTAAGTGGGTGAGCCCCGTTCAAGTCGTTCCCAAGAAGGGAGGAATGACCGTTGTGACCAACAAGAACAAAGAGCTCATTCCAACAAGAACCGTGACGGGCTGGAGGATGTGCATTGACTACCGCAAGCCGAACAATGCAACTAGGAAGGATCACTTCCCACTACCATTCATAGATCAAATGCTTGAAAGGTTAGCACAATACTCCTATTTTTGTTACCTTGACGGTTATAGTGGTTTCTTTTAGATTCCGATTCACCCGGACGATCAAGAGAAGACCACATTTACGTGCCCATGGGGTACGTTTGCTTATAGGAGGATGCCATTTGGACTTTGCAACGCTACAGCCACCTTTCAAAGGTGTATGATGGCCATCTTCTCGGAGTATATTGAGGAAATCATGGAGGTTGTTATGGATGATTTTTCAGTTTATGGTTCCTTATTTGACCATTGTCTTGCTAACCTTTCTCTTGTGTTGCAAAGATGTGAAGACATCTTAAGTGGGAGAAGTGTCAAGTCATGGTTAAGGAAGGCATTGTTCTAGGACATTTGATCTCTAATAGAGGGATCGAAGTTGATAAAACTAAGATAGAGACTATAGAGAAACCTCCTCCTCCATCTTCGGTAAAGGGGATAAGAAGTTTCCTAGGACATGCAGGATTTTATAGAAGATTCATCAAAGACTTTTCGAAAATTTCGAAACCGCTAACTAATCTATTGATGAAGGATGCAATTTTAATTTTTCCCAGGAATGTTTAGATGCCTTCTATAAGATTAGAGAAGCTCTAATCTCAACCCCGATAATCCAACCTCCGGATTGGAACCTTCCATTTGAGGTTATGTGTGATGCAAGTGACGCAACTGTTGGAGTAGTGCTTGGAAAAAAGAAGGAATGCCGCACTCATGCCATCTATTATGCTAGCAAAACGCTAGATGAAGCGCAACTCAACTACGCCACAACTGAAAAGGAATTATTAGCCGTTGTATATGCTTTTGAAAAATTTCATTCTTATCTTGTAGGAGCGAAGGTGATTGTATACACGGACCACTCAGCAATACGGTATTTGCTCGCCAAGAAGGATGCAAAACCAAGGCTGATTAGATGGATTCTTCTTCTTCAAGAATTCGATCTAGAGATTCGGGACAAGAAAGGTTCCAAAAATTCTGTAGCGGATCATCTAAGTCGTCTACCATACATCGACGGCGACGACCTACCCATTGATGACTCCTTCCCGGATAAGCACTTACACATCATGGAAGAGTACATCGACAAGATTTCGAGAGGTAACGAACCTTGGTTTGCTGATTTTGTAAATTTTTTGGTTTGCCAGGAAATACCTCCCGGACTATCCTATGCACAAAGAAAGAAGTTCTTTAGGGATGTCCGACAATACTTTTGGAATGAACCTCTACTCTTCAAGAGAGGTCCCAACGGCATCATTAGGAGATGTGTGCCGGAAGACGAAATGCTAAGTGTCATTCGTCATTGTCATTCACTTCCTTGGGGAGGACACGCTAGTTTCAATAAAACTAGCGCTAAGGTATTGCAATCCGGATTCTTTTGGCCTACTTTATTTAAGGATGTGCAAACCTTTGTTTCTTGTTGCGATGCTCGTCAAAGAACATGAAATATCTCTAGGAGATACGAGATGCCTCTTAACAACATTAAAGAGGTGGAAATCTTTGACGTTTGGGGAGTTGATTTCATGGGACCATTCCCATCATCTTGCAGAAACCAATACATACTTCTAGCTGTAGATTATGTTTCGAGATGGGATGAAGCTATTGCCTCTCTAACTAATGATGCAATGGTTGTTATCAAGTTCTTTAATAGAACTATCTTCCCAAGGTTTGAGACACCACGGACCATCATTAGTGACGGAGGTTCACACTTCATTGCCCGACGATTCGAAGCTCTACTAGCTAAGTATGGGGTGACTCACAAGATCGCCACTCTCTACCATCCACAAACAAGTGGTCAAGTAGAGATTTCGAATAGAGAGATCAAGGGCATCCTTGAGAAGACGGTATCAAATACAAGGAAGGATTTGTCTTTGAAGTTAGATGATGCCATACAACCTTGTGTATGGGAAGTCTTGTCATCTCCTGGTAGAGTTGGAACACAAGGCGTATTGGGCTGTGAAGTGGTTGAACTTCAGCATGAAGAAAGCGGGCGAGAAGCGCCTCTTAGACCTTAACGAGCTAGAAGAACTCCACTTAAATGCCTATGAGAATGCAAAGATTTACAGTGAAAGGGCGAAGCGTTGGCATGATAAGCATATCATTCCAAAAGACCTTAAAGAAGGAGATCAAGTTCTCCTCTTCAATTCTCGACTTCGACTCTTCCCAGGTAAGCTTAAATCTCGTTGGACTGGACCATATTTGATTAAACGTGTTTTTTCCCATGGCGCAGTTGGAGTATGGGGTTAGAAGTGCGGAAGTTTCAAGGTGAATGGCCAACGACTTAAGAAGTACTCACCGGAGCTCCCAGCTGAGGAAATCGGTCCGATTGTCCTCAATTGAACATAGGAATGGTCTAGCTACGGACCCAAAACAAAGCGCTTCTTGGGAGGCAACCCAAGGTATTGTATTTTCGTTTTTGTTTTTCTTTCTTAGATTAGATTAGTTTAGTTGCTTTTGTTTGTTTTCCCCTCAATACCTCCCGGTATGTTATGTTTCTGGATGCAGGAATAAGGAATGAACAAAGGAAGGAAGAAAAAGTTGGAAATTGATAACAAGATTTATGACTTAGGATTAGGTAGTCATCTAGATAGATTTCTCATTCATTCGTGCAAGTTTTGGCATTGATTCATGACGTCTTCGCTCAATTCACGCACATTTCTAGAAAAGACGTCTACACTACCTTTTATCGGTTTTGTAGGTAATTCGGGGATCTATTGGACGTTAATCGATACATATGAGGGCCAAGCCTCATGATGGTACACATCCAAAGCTTTGGAGGAGCATAATTGGAGCAACAAAGGACACAAAGACCACTATTGGTGCGAGCAATGGATCAACTCATGGCTAAACGAGCATAACAAGTTTCTGCTGAAGAAAATCGGACCAGCAAGCAGCTAAATCGGCCGATTTATTGCTCTGGGTCGATTTTTAGGCCTTTGACAGCTTAAAGCCACGTATCCCACGATCTCTTGCCCGTCCTTGCTCTTGGTGGAGAATATAAGTGGTCCTGCAGGTGGTTGCTGAGCATCTCTCCTCTCCCACACTCTCATTCACAGCTCATCAATTTGGTAGGAAGATTGGAGAAGAAGAAAAGCTCCCAAGGATTGAAGGAAGAACAAGAAGACCATTCTAAGAGTGATTTTGAGTGATTTTGTAGACTTGGATTGAAGAACTAATTGCAAGGATTGTTAAGAACGTTTTGCATCTTCATTTTAGAGTTTGTAAGTCTTGCTACAACTTGGATTTGGCTGAGATTTATTGATTTTGCTTACTCATCTTTCATTACTCATCTATGAACACCATGTATGCTTGTTTGATGATTTCGGATCTTGATATGCATATTATTGGCTAGTTTCTTGTGATTTTAGAGTGATGGATTGATGGTTATGGCTTGGGTGATGATAGGATGGACTTATATGTTAGTTTAGGATGATTTGTATGCACGAAACCCATTTCAGAGACAAAAATCGACCTGTTCTTCATCTAGATCGTCCGATTTTTTGTATGATCCACCCGATTTTCTTCTCTGTTGCTCTTTAATTGATGAATCTGCATGTTGGGGTCCTTGGTTGTTTAAATCCTAGTGTTTATTAAGCCTAATTTAGCTTAGAATCACCTAATGCTACCAACCTAAGTGAGGGAAGAGATCTACCCGATGATTTCCGATCTTAGATACCTAAGATGATGAATGCTAGGTAGTAGTGAGCCTCATAAGCCGCTTTGGATTGAGTGTGCTAGGATTATTGCTTGAGATTTCCCTATTCCGAGACTTACCCGGTAAGGAGAGGGTTACCCTTAAGTAGTATCTAGTTTGTGTGGAATTCCTTACTCTAACCCCTAGAGACTTACCCGGTAATAGGAGTTTGATGCGGGATTAGTGAAGTGAGAGACCTACCCGGTAATTGCTTCCATTAGCGAAACATTCTTTCCCAAACACCGCAGCTTGTCCTTAGAATCCTTAGAACCTTGAGTCCAATGCCATAACCGGAAATCTTGACCTCTAGAATCTACTTTTCTCTCTTGATTAATACTTGTGCTTTGTGTTACTTACTCGTTGGCTAGCTTACTTTGCTAGTTGTTTATTACTTTGCTTGACTTGTGATCTTTGTTTAATCACCACAAAAACCAACAAAAACATTGTGTTTTCCATTTTCTTTGTTCCTCACCTTATCTTAGTCTAGATTTACACTATTTTTGATCATTGCTTGACTCGATTTCACCTTAGTCTTTGTGTTCGACCTCGGAATACTTACCTTTCTACAAACGTCCCGTACACTGCGGGTTCGCTAGGAGTTAGGATAATTATAACGAGTATAAATTTAAGAATTATTGCGTGCACATCACATCTATTCCTAGACGTAACAAGTTTTTGGCGCCGTTGCCGGGGACTAGGTCTAGATCGAGTCTAATTTGTGATTGTTTGTAGTGTAGATCTTTCTTGTTGCTTTTGATCTCTCTTTGGTGTGTGTCTTTGCTTTTCAGGACATCTCTTACTCTCTAGGTGTATGCGAAGATCTCGTGGCAAGGATTTAGCTCCATTCGATCCCGAACCGGAGAAAACCCTTAGATCTAGATCCAAGAGCATTCGAAAAGAGAAAGAGATGGCCGGTAGGAACCTCCAAGCTGAGTTGGATGAAGCCTTAGAGCAAATTAGGCTAAGAGATGAGCTCTTGGAGGAAGAAAGGAGACTTGCCAATGAGAGGCAAGAGGCAACTAGGAGGGAGATTGAGGAGATTAGGCAAGCACTTGTGCAAAGGGAGCTTAACCGTCAACAACCTCCTCCACCTCCACCACAACCGCAGCCGGCGGTGAACGTTAGGGTTGTGCCCATTGCTATGGATGAGCCACAAACGTTGGGGCAACGTATGGATCCGGCACAAAGAGCACACCGCCCGGGTGTGAACTTAGGAGATCCCGCAGCCCATGATTACGAGCTCCGCCCTCAAGTTCTACAAATGATCCGGCATAACCAATTTGGAGGGATGGAAGGAGAGTCTCCTCACCAACATTTGATGAACTACGAGATCTTGATGGAGACTCTTAGACCGCCGAGATTGGAGAGCAACAACCATAAGCTAAGGGCTTTCTCCTTCTCTCTTAAGGACAAGGCCTTAGCTTGGTATCAATCTATTCCGCAAGGGCGAGTTGGTACTTGGGAGGAAATGACAACCGAGTTTTTGACTAAGTTCTTCCCACCTTCCAAGACTACCGAATTAAGAGGGAAGATCAATGCCTTCGTGATGAAGGATAGAGAGAGTTTGTTCAAGTCTTGGGAGAGATTCAAAGACCTTCTCCTAGATTGTCCACACCATGGCATACCGAAAATTGAGCTATTGGAGATCTACTTCAAAGGACTTGATGAAGATAGCCAATTCAAGCTTCAATCCCTTTCCGGTGGGACTTTCATGGAGAAGCATGTAGATGATGCTTGGGAGTTTGTGGAGAAGCAAGCTCTAGTGATTGAGAAGTACTCCCATAGGAAGAGTGAAGGGAGAAAGGCGGGAGCATATGAGGTGAGTGAGGTCACCATGAGCAACTTCAAGCTCGACGCCATCAACAATGAGTTGAAATCCTTGAGGGAGTTGTGTGCTACAACTTTGAAGAACCAAGCAACTCCTCAAGTGCCTCCACAAGCCAACCTATCTTCCAAAGAGGAGGATGTGAACTATATGGGAAGGGGCAACTACAACAACTACCAAGGCCCAAGGAACTTCAACAACAACCGGCAATTCAACAATTACCGGCCCAACCATAACCATCCCGGGTTTTCTTACTCTAACCCGGATGGAGCC
Organism: Fagopyrum homotropicum; assembly: GCA_033239125.1. Taxonomy (NCBI): domain Eukaryota; kingdom Viridiplantae; phylum Streptophyta; class Magnoliopsida; order Caryophyllales; family Polygonaceae; genus Fagopyrum; species Fagopyrum homotropicum. The sequence continues at coordinate 34,028,729 of BSWB01000003.1, forward strand.
TTGAACCCTCCCGCTTCTACAAGCACCACTCCACCACCAAGAGCTTCACAAGAACCTCCACCCGGATTCACTCAACCTCCAAAGGATAGAACCGAAATGATGTTTGAGCAATTGCTAGGAAGGTTGAGCGGTCTTGAGAGCACGGTGACTTCCATTTCCAAGGCTCAAAAAGTGTTGGAAGCACAAGTGTTCCAAAAGGCGGGTGAAGCACATAGAGATCCGGGGAAGCTTCCCGGAAGGACCGAAGAAAACCCAAAGGGACAAGTGTTGGCCATTACAACAAGAAGTGGGTTAAGCATGAAGGATCCTTTGCCTAAAGAGAATGCTAAAGGGAAGCAAGTGGTGAATGAAGAAGAGACTTCGCAAGGAGATGGAGGCAAGAGCAAGGATGTAGAGCCAAGATGTGTGGCACCGCCTCCATACAAGCCACCACTACCGTTCCCTCAATCACGAGCAAGAGCTCGCTTGGACAATCACTTTGGTAAGTTCCTTGAACTAATGTCTAAATTGCATATTAACATTCCGTTCATGGATGCTATTTTAGGGATGCCGGCATATGGCAAGTTCTTGAAGGAAATACTCTCCAACAAAAGGAAGTTGGAGGAGTATGGGGAGATAAGGATGACTAAGAGATCCTCGGAGTTGATTCAAACGATGAAGGAGGAGATGCCTCCTAAGCTAAGGGATCCGGGATCCTTTTGTGTGCCAATCGGAGTAGGAGAAGTGAAGTATGATGCCCTATGTGATCTTGGGGCAAGTGTAAGCATCATCCCGCTTGCACTTTGCAACAAGGTTGGGCTAGGAGAGCCAAAGCCGGTCAAGATGACTCTTTACATGGCGGACCGCTCAATCACTCACCCGGTTGGGATCTTGGAAGACATCCCGGTGCAATTAGGGAAGTTCTATGTGCCCATAGACTTCGTTGTTTTAGACATCCCGGCGGACTATCCGGTTCCTATCATCTTGGGGAGACCTTTCCTAGCTACTTCCGGATGTCTAGTGGATTGCAAGAATGGGACTCTCTCCTTCAACATTGGAGAAGAGAACATCAAGTTCAAGCTGTCCACAATGATGAAAGGGCCAACCCTTGATGAGGATATATTCAACATAGTTGAAGAAGAGGAGTCTAGAGAGGTTGTGAGCTCAATCTTGCTCAAGGATCCACTTGAGAGAGTTCTTAGCTCAAGCTTGATGGAGGAAGGAATTGAGGAGAGTAGCAATGAAGTAATCAAGGCCTTGAATGCATTGGACGAGCTACCAAGTGTTGGGTTTGAAGTGCTAGAAGAAGAGGAAAACTGCCAGAAAAATCGGACTGGGGGCCAAAAATCGGCCGATTTTTGTACTTATGCTGAAATTTCAGCCAGTTTTGCCAAAACAGAAACTCAGATCGACCCCCCTTCAGAAAAATCGACCGATTTTTCTTCCTGGGTCGATTTTCCTGAGTCTTTTCAGCATCAACAACTTGAGTGTGAGCAATCATCAAGGGACTTCAAGGAGGCTTCCATGGCTTTGCAATCATCTCAACCTACATTGTATGGATCATCTCCAACCGAAAAAGGTCCTCCTCAACTTGATCTTAAACCTCTTCCTTCTCATTTAAAGTATGCTTTCCTTGGTTCAAATTCTACTTATCCGGTGATTGTGAATGCATCTTTGAATGATGATGAGCTTAATAGATTGTTGAATGAATTGAAACTGCATAGAAAAGCAATAGGATACACCATTGATGATCTTGTTGGCATCAAACCATCTTTGTGCATGCATAGGATAATGATGGAAGATAATCATAAACCCTCTATTGAACATCAAAGAAGGTTAAATCCTATAATGAAAGAGGTAGTTAAGAAGGAGATCATAAAGTTGCTAGATGCGGGAATTATCTACCCTATCTCGGATAGTAAGTGGGTTAGTCCCGTTCATGTAGTACCTAAGAAGGGTGGGATGACCGTAGTAACCAATGAGAACAATGAACTAATCCCCACTAGAACGGTTACGGGATGGAGGATGTGCATTGATTATAGGAAGCTTAACATGGCCTCTAGGAAAGATCACTTCCCTCTTCCTTTCATTGACCAAATGCTAGAGAGATTAGCTCAACACTCTCATTTTTGCTACCTAGATGGCTATAGTGGATTCTTCCAAATCCCTATCCACCCCGATGACCAAGAGAAAACAACCTTTACATGTCCATGGGGTACTTTTGCATATAGGAGAATGCCATTTGGGTTGTGTAATGCACCCGCCACCTTCCAAAGGTGTATGATGGCTATCTTTTCGGAATACATAGAAAATATCATGGAAGTGTTTATGGATGATTTCTCTGTTTATGGTTCTTCTTTCGATGATTGCTTGGCTAACTTGTCCTTAGTATTACAAAGATGTGAGGAGACAAATCTTGTCTTAAATTGGGAAAAATGCCACTTCATGGTAAGTGAAGGTATTGTGTTAGGACACTTGGTGTCTAACCGTGGCATTGAGGTTGATAGAGCGAAAATTGAAACGATAGAGAAGTTGCCACCACCTACCTCGGTGAAGGGGGTAAGGAGCTTTTTAGGGCATGCCGGTTTTTACCGAAAGTTCATTCAAGATTTCTCTAAAATTTCTAAGCCTCTCACTAACCTACTAATGAAGGATGTTGATTTTGTCTTCTCCAAAGATTGCCTTGAAGCTTTTTGTAGGTTGAAGAACGCCTTGATCTCCGCACCTATCATGCAACCTCCGGATTGGAGTTTACCGTTTGAGATCATGTGTGATGCAAGCGATGTAGCCGTTGGGGCTGTTTTGGGGCAAAGGAAAGATGGGAAAACTCATGCTATTTATTATGCTAGCAAGACGCTAGATGATGCCCAACTTAACTATGCCACAACCGAGAAAGAGTTGCTAGCGGTAGTGTATGCCTTTGAGAAGTTTCGGTCATACCTTGTTGGAGCGAAGGTCATAGTTTATACGGATCATGCTGCGATCCGTTATCTACTTACCAAGAAGGATGCCAAGCCTAGGTTGATTCGGTGGATCCTTCTTCTTCAAGAGTTTGACTTGGAAATCCGGGACAAGAAGGGATCCGAGAACTCCGTGGCGGATCATCTTAGTAGACTCCCACCGGTAGAGCTTGAGAGAGATGACGTCCCGATTGATGACTCATTCCGGGATGAGCAATTGCAAATGGTGGAGGAATGCTTGTTCCAAGTGTCTAGAGGAAGTGAGCCATGGTACGCCGACATTGTTAACTACTTGGTGTGTGAGGAAGTGCCTCCCGGTTTGACATATGCCCAAAGGAAGAAGTTCTTCAAAGATGTGAGGCATTACTATTGGAGCGAGCCACTTTTGTTCAAAAGAGGGCCGGATGGGATGTTTAGAAGATTCATACCGGAGGATGAGGTGGAGAGTGTGATCCGCCATTGTCATTCCTTGCCATGTGGAGGGCATGCTAGTGCACACAAGACATGTGCGAAAGTGCTACAATCGGGCTTCTTTTGGCCAAGTTTGTTCAAGGACGTGCAAGGCTTTGTGGTAGCTTGTGATGCTTGCCAAAGGACGGGCAACATCTCAAGGAGAAATGAGATGCCCTTGAACAACATACAAGAGGTGGAAATATTTGATGTGTGGGGTGTGGACTTCATGGGACCTTTCCCCTCTTCATGTGGCAACCTCTACATCCTATTGGCGGTTGACTATGTTTCAAGATGGGTGGAGGCAATCGCCTCTCCTACAAATGATGCCAAGGTTGTGGTGCGGTTCTTCAACCGAGTGATCTTTCCTAGGTTTGGAACACCTAGGGTGATCATAAGCGATGGAGGGAAGCATTTCACCAATAGGAATTTTGGAGCACTTTTGGCCAAGTATGGGGTGACTCATAAGGTGGCAACACCTTACCATCCCCAAACTAGTGGCCAAGTGGAGATCTCCAACCGGGAGATCAAGGCCATTCTTGAGAAGACGGTATCAAGGACGAGAAAAGATTGGGCTATGAAGCTCGATGATGCCTTGTGGGCATATAGGACCGCCTTCAAAACACCAATTGACACCACTCCTTACAAGTTGGTCTATGGAAAGTCTTGCCACCTTCCGGTAGAGATGGAGCATCGAGCATATTGGGCTATAAGGTGGCTAAATTTTGATCTCAAGGAGGCCGGAGAAAAGCGGTTGCTAGACATGAACGCCCTTGAGGAGATCCGGTTGGATGCATATGAGAATGCTCGGATTTACAAGGAGAGAACCAAGCGATGGCATGATAAGAGGATCATCCCAAAGGAGTTGAGTGAAGGAGACCTTGTCCTTCTCTTCAACTCGAGGCTGCGGCTCTTCCCCGGAAAGCTCAAATCAAGATGGACCGGGCCATATGTGGTGAAGAAGATCTTTCCTCATGGAGCGGTAGAGATAGGAGGAGATCATTGTGGTGACTTCAAAGTGAATGGGCATCGATTGAAGAAGTACATCCCGGAAGCCCCGGTGGAAGTGATTGCCCCGCTTCACCTTGATTGAAACGCTCCCGAATTTGGTCAAGCTAATGACCTTAAAGAAGCGCTTAATGGGAGGCAACCCATTGGTATATATTTTTCCTTGTGTTTTTCTTGCTTTTGTTTAATCTCACTCTTGGTGTGCTTTGTTTTTCTTTTGTGTTTTTGGGTGCTAGATCTTGTTGATTATCATGAGTTATGGGATGTTGGAGGTCATGTGAAAACCTCATGGACCAGTTGAAGGGACAAGATCCAAGCACATGGACGAAGAGGAAAGCACCCAGAAAAATCGGCCTGTTCATCAAAAAATCGGCCGATTTTCCTGGGTTGCTTGGCCGATTTTTCCTCTGTAAAGGAAAGTGATGATCTCCAATCAAGCATGGGTGGAGCGGACGTGGAACTTGGACGGCTTGCGGTGCCAAGCGCGGGTTCCAACACCATAATGAACATCAAGAGCTCTCTACCATCCTTGATCGATCATCCACCATCATCATTCAATGTGACCCGAAATACCAAAGCATCACCAATTTTACATTGTGAGGACTCTCTTTCACTTCTTTATTTAGCTTCCACATTGGGGACAATGTGTTTCTAAGTATGGGGTGGGGTTTTCATAATCACTTGCATGATTAGCATCTAGGATAGTTTAATTTTGTCACATGTTTCATTATATCTTGCATTGTACATACATAAATCAAAAATCCAAAAAATCAGAAAATTTTAAAATTTTAAGTGCTTCTAAGGCTTGGATATGACCCTAATGATTGAACCTTGTCTTGTGGATTGGCTATGGATGGCCTTATGTGTTAAATTGATGAATGTATATGTGGACTTGAAGTACTTCTCTTGAAACCATGAATGATTTGTGATCATGAATGTTTGCCTTGATTGAATTGAGTATTGAAAATCGAAACCGCATGCTAGTTCTTGCACATCATCTAGGAATGAATGAGGCAATTCATCTTTCTCTACTTCTCATCTTGATCACGTTGTTTGAGCACCTCAATTGATATAAATTGACCTCTTTTGACCCATCCGGGAATAGGAGCATGCTAGTGTGTTGATGTTTGTGAAAAGCAAGTGTGGGGTGAAGGTGTTGATGAAAGAATTCCATGAATAGAATGCTGAATTTGTTGTGAAAGTGTAGACAAAAATATAGGTTTGGGGACGTTGGTTTAAATGACAAGTAACTCGGTACACTTCACATAATCGGGTGTTGGTGCCTTGCCAAAGTCAAATAAACCAATAGTCCTAACGAGCTTTGGTATGTGTGCCCGGTGTGGATGCATCTCGAAAAATAGAAAAAGCCCGAGAATGGCTAATCACCAAGGTTTCGGCTTTTGCACACCAATGCCATTGTCTCAAAAATAAAAGAAAGAAAAGAAAATGAAGAAAAATATACACTTGAGGGAAGTTGATAAGAAAATTTGAAGTAGTGGTTGTTTAGTTCCTTTCCCGGATTAGCATCACATAGCCTAGAAAATTCCCGCCTAATCACGACGTTTCTTGGCCTTCTATTTCACAAGTCCTTATGACCTACTTGCATGTGTGTAAGACTAAGTGATTTAGATTGGATATGCTCATGATCATCTTGACTTCTTCATCTTTACATTTCATTGCATGCTATCAAGTTAAGTGTAATTGTCTTTCCATGCTTTCATTTATTTGATACATAATTGCTTGTCCATTGCCATGAAACATGACTATGAAGGTGATCCAATATTAGAAGCACAACTCCAAAAGATTTTGCCAATTTTTCTGCATACATAAATCATGTCATCTTTTAGTCTATAGTTGAGAATTTGCTCGGGGACGAGTAAACCTTAAGTATGGGGTATTTTTGATAACAAGATTTATGACTTAGGATTAGGTAGTCATCTAGATAGATTTCTCATTCATTCGTGCAAGTTTTGGCATTGATTCATGACGTCTTCGCTCAATTCACGCACATTTCTAGAAAAGACGTCTACACTACCTTTTATCGGTTTTGTAGGTAATTCGGGGATCTATTGGACGTTAATCGATACATATGAGGGCCAAGCCTCATGATGGTACACATCCAAAGCTTTGGAGGAGCATAATTGGAGCAACAAAGGACACAAAGACCACTATTGGTGCGAGCAATGGATCAACTCATGGCTAAACGAGCATAACAAGTTTCTGCTGAAGAAAATCGGACCAGCAAGCAGCTAAATCGGCCGATTTATTGCTCTGGGTCGATTTTTAGGCCTTTGACAGCTTAAAGCCACGTGTCCCACGATCTCTTGCCCGTCCTTGCTCTTGGTGGAGAATATAAGTGGTCCTGCAGGTGGTTGCTGAGCATCTCTCCTCTCCCACACTCTCATTCACAGCTCATCAATTTGGTAGGAAGATTGGAGAAGAAGAAAAGCTCCCAAGGATTGAAGGAAGAACAAGAAGACCATTCTAAGAGTGATTTTGAGTGATTTTGTAGACTTGGATTGAAGAACTAATTGCAAGGATTGTTAAGAACGTTTTGCATCTTCATTTTAGAGTTTGTAAGTCTTGCTACAACTTGGATTTGGCTGAGATTTATTGATTTTGCTTACTCATCTTTCATTACTCATCTATGAACACCATGTATGCTTGTTTGATGATTTCGGATCTTGATATGCATATTATTGGCTAGTTTCTTGTGATTTTAGAGTGATGGATTGATGGTTATGGCTTGGGTGATGATAGGATGGACTTATATGTTAGTTTAGGATAATTTGTATGCACGAAACCCATTTCAGAGACAAAAATCGACCTGTTCTTCATCTAGATCGTCCGATTTTTTGTATGATCCACCCGATTTTCTTCTCTGTTGCTCTTTAATTGATGAATCTGCATGTTGGGGTCCTTGGTTGTTTAAATCCTAGTGTTTATTAAGCCTAATTTAGCTTAGAATCACCTAATGCTACCAACCTAAGTGAGGGAAGAGATCTACCCGATGATTTCCGATCTTAGATACCTAAGATGATGAATGCTAGGTAGTAGTGAGCCTCATAAGCCGCTATTGGATTGAGTGTGCTAGGATTATTGCTTGAGATTTCCCTATTCCGAGACTTACCCGGTAAGGAGAGGGTTACCCTTAAGTAGTATCTAGTTTGTGTGGAATTCCTTACTCTAACCCCTAGAGACTTACCCGGTAATAGGAGTTTGATGCGGGATTAGTGAAGTGAGAGACCTACCCGGTAATTGCTTCCATTAGCGAAACATTCTTTCCCAAACACCGCAGCTTGTCCTTAGAATCCTTAGAACCTTGAGTCCAATGCCATAACCGGAAATCTTGACCTCTAGAATCTACTTTTCTCTCTTGATTAATACTTGTGCTTTGTGTTACTTACTCGTTGGCTAGCTTACTTTGCTAGTTGTTTATTACTTTGCTTGACTTGTGATCTTTGTTTAATCACCACAAAAACCAACAAAAACATTGTGTTTTCCATTTTCTTTGTTCCTCACCTTATCTTAGTCTAGATTTACACTATTTTTGATCATTGCTTGACTCGATTTCACCTTAGTCTTTGTGTTCGACCTCGGAATACTTACCTTTCTACAAACGTCCCGTACACTGCGGGTTCGCTAGGAGTTAGGATAATTATAACGAGTATAAATTTAAGACTTATTGCGTGCACATCACATCTATTCCTAGACGTAACAGAAATAATTGACGGAACTTGGATTTTTGGCACACAACAGAGACTTCCACGCCCAAAACCACGACCGTGGAAGTAGCAGATGACCGTAATTTTCCAAATTTTGACACAAATCAGAAAATTCCACGGTGTCCATACAAAACCATGGCCGTGGAACACCTCGAGTGACCGTGGTTTTCCAAAATTTTACGGCCACTATATAAACCTCTTTCCTTCACAAAACACACTCATCCTCAAAACTACGCCCCAAAATCGCAGATTTAGCCCCTTTCCCGTAATTCCTCATCCGGAGTCCGATTCGAGCGATTCTTCAACCAAAACTGGAGCATTTTCAATCCTCTACAAGATCCAAGCAATAAACTGAGTGAACAATCCACATTGGGGAAGGAATTTGGATTTTTCAAATCCAAGCCTAGGTTTTATTCTCTATTCTCTTCTAGGTCAATTTGGTTCAATTTTCTTGCAAGATTATAGGAGAACTGGACGAAATTGGAATTAGAAGTAGTCTAGGGTTGTGATTATTGAATTTGGTGTGAATTTGCTGAAGTTTGAGAGAGACAAACCAATTCCACGGGTCCGTACATTTCCACGGCCGTGGAATTTCAAGAACAGACCGTGGATTTTACTGTTTTGAGTAAAAATGTTAAGGAGAAAGTCTAGTAGAAACAAGAAGTAGAAAGGTGATAGTTCCTCTTCTTCCCAACCCCCTCCTAGTGAACCACCATCACCACCACCTCCTAAAATCCCTAGAATCCATGAGGATTATGAAGGAGCCATGGAAAGGATTTCAAAGAGACCGATAATAGAACCTAGGTACCTTGTCCTAGAGGAGCTTGAAGAGCTCAATGTAGTGAATGACTTGACTTGGCTTTTGAATAAAGCAAGATTGATCATCTTCTCCGCCATTAGGGAATATGCTTATGAGGAGATAACAAGGGAGTTTGTAACTTCCTTTGAGCATAGTGCCGTTAACCGAACATTGTCTTTTAGGTTGATGGAGCAAAACTATGAGTTCTCCATAGTTCAGTTTGGAACCTTCTTTGGGTTTCATGAGAGTTTTAATGGAAGGTTTCCCGGAGGAGTGTATGCTAAAGACTTTTGGGAAGATATTGCTATGATCTATGCTAGTAAGGATCGTTGGCAACCGGCCGACACTAAGGCTAAACTCATATACCACTTAGCCTTGAAGATAGCCCATAGAGTCCTTTCGGAATGCCTTTTCCCTAGGACCGAAACACCACAAAAGATTAAGACCGATGAACTTTTCCTCCTCTATTGCATGCTCACTAGTACTTCCGCAGATTGTGCCACCCTACTTGCCTCTACCATTAGTAAGTTGAAGAACAAAAAGGCCGGGAATATAGGTTATGGAGGTATGGTGACTCACATCGCCAACCAGCTAGGCATTGACTACTCCGCTTGCACTAGGATAGCGGCGAAACCTTTGAGTCTCAATGGACTTATGACTAGAGGGATCATCTTTCCCCGCCACCGTGCTTCACCTACCACAGCCATGCCCTGGGAGGTGAGAGGTAGTAGGGGCATTCTATGGCTTCCGAAGTACTCTATCATGCTATGCCGTCACAATTGGAAGGAGACTTTCGTACCGATGCATGCCAATAGACTAGTAGCTCCTCCATACGTGCCTGATGAGGTTCCAGCTGAGGATGATGATGAAGAGATGGGAGGAGGAGATGACCATGATGCAAGAGGGACTGAGCATGACTTTGGCACATTCCCGGATCAGCCGGCCGACTTCCCGGAGCCGCCCAGGAGATCTCCCCGCCAGTCTAGACCTTCCGGTTCTTCTTCCTCACCCCGGGCTAGTGTGAGTGAGAGGCCGACGTGGATGGAGACTCTACCTGCTTGGTATGGAGCGCAGCCGTCATGGATGGGAGCTCCTCCTCCATGGTATGATCATCCACCGGTTGCACAGACACTTCCTCAGGATGCGCCTTCATGGTATGGGCAGCTGCCAACTTGGTATTCACAGCTACCAAATTGGGCGGATGACCTTTCGAGGAGAGTAGGAGACTTGGAGGTCCAGCAACAAGCTCATGATGTAGAGAGGCAGGAGAACGCCAGGATATTACGAGATGTGTACCGGCAACAGTTTGTGCGACCTTTCAGCTCTGACTTCTTTCCTTACCCACCGCCACCGCCTCCATAGTGATTGATGATGGATGCTTTGAGCCACTTCACCACCATTAGTGAGTTTCTTTGTTTCTTTTCTTTTCTTTATTTCTCTTGAACATTGAGGACAATGTGTATGTAAAGTATGGGGTGGGGTGTGACTCTCGTTTGTAATAACTCGATTCACTTTGCTTTGCTTATGTCTATGAACACTTGCATATTTCTTTTATTTGTCACACGTTTCATTATTACATTGCATTGAAAAGCTTTGAAAAACCCATAAAAATTTGAAAATTTTGAAAATTTTTGTGCTTCTAAGATTAGAGATGATTTCTATGATGAATCTACTTGTGGAATGAGTTTTTTATGACAATTGTATGCTTAAATTGAATTATGAATTGTGAAGAGATTGAGTATGTTGTTTATCCTTTCTTGCAAGTTTCATAATGTGAAAGTTTTATCTAAATCATTTTGAGAAACGAAGGTTGAAATCACAATATAAGTTCTTATACTTCTTTATGAGATGATTAAGGCACCTCGATTTTCTTACTTCTTTCTTTGATCATTTAGCCCCTCAATGAAAATATTTGCCTCCTTTACCTATCCGGGATTTAGGAAGATTTGATTTTGGCATGTTTGATGTGGGAGGGCCATGAAAACAATTGTTTGAATTCAAAGTGTAGGAAAATAGGTTTAGGGAAGTCAATCATGATGATGAGTAACTTGGCACCATTCACATAGCCGGGTGTTTGTGTCTTGCCAAAGTCGGATTGAGCGATATTCCTAACGGATTATGGCATGTGCATCAAGGGTTTGAGGCATCTCGAAATTGAGAAACGCCAATCTCTTAGGCTTCGGTTTTTGTGCACCGATGTCCATAACTCCAAAAGTAAAGTCGAAAAATTATGTGCAAAAAGTCTAGAGCAAAGCTCTAAGTTGGTGGTTAGTTCAAATGATGAAAAGAAAAGAGTTTGTGATGTTCCTTCTTCCCGGATTCATACACCACATCCCTTTACAAGTTTCCCACCCTTTCTGTATTCTTGACCTCACTTGAAAGTCCTTGAGATCATAAGAATGTTATTTGACTTGGTGATCTAAATTGAAGTTTCACATGTTTAATTTTGACAATGCTTGAAGGTTATGATGTTTGTCTTGAAGTTTATGCAATTTATGATGTTCCTTTGCTTTGCATATTTTAGTTTATCTGTGTGAACGTTTTCAAGGATAAATGAAGCAAGATTTGAGGATGATCTATTGATTAGAAGCACATTACCAAAAAGATTGTTTTGTTTTGTTTTGCATTCATATTTCATTCTACCTTATGTTCTAAGCTTTTGGAAACCTTGCTTGGGGACAAGCAAGCGACAAGTATGGGGTATTATGTTAGCATGAAATATGACTATATTTTAGACACTTTTTTTTATTCTTTTTCCCTCCTAGATGTGTACATGGATATGAGTTTGAAGCATTTATGAGCACTTTCACCTATTTTGTCGATATAGAGATCTACACAAGCCTTGTTTTGTTTATAGGTGAATAAAGGCTTGAATTGGAGCATAATATGGAAGGATAGGAGTATTTGATCATGTTAAATGGCAAGGAGATGCTTTGGAGAAGCTAAGGAAGGAGCATGAGTGAAGAACATCACAAAACAAAGGTAAAACGAAGGCTAGGGAGTTCCACGACCTAAACCACGACCGTGGTTATGCAGTGAGATCGTGGAGAGTGATTTTGGAGCACAACAGAAAGTTCCACGCCCTAAACCACGGCCGTGGAAACTTGTACTAGACCGTGATTTCCATGACGAAGTGACGTGTCATATTTGCCACGTCAGCGACAGTTATTGGGCTTTTCTCGTAACCCTATTTCGCTCTATAAGAAGGCTTGAGAAGGGAGTTTTGACGACGGTCGCTTAGGGTTTCATTTTACCTTCACTTGCAATTCCGCGCTGAGGATTGAGACGAAGGATTGGAGATTCCGAATCGTGGCTTAAGAAAGACGCAATATTGAAGATTGTGGACTTCGAGATTTTCTTGGGGTTTGCTTTGGAGATGGATTGACACTCCGTTCTTCGTTGTTCCTTAAGATTGTTGTGAGGATTCTTGTTCTATATTCTGCATTCATTAAACACAATACCTTGTTGTTCGGATTTGAGATTGATTGTTTGATTTTTATAGAGTTTTCGAGGGTTTACACTTTTTCTCTTCTTAATTTGATATTTGATTCAATGACTATGATCATTGGCTAAAACCTTTTAGCAATTCTAAGGTGAAGGGTTGATAGTTGTGGCTTAGATAAAGATAGATCGATCATAAATAGATTGGACCCTGAGAGTGTGAGAAACCTCATCTACAGCCTAAACCACAGCATGTTCTTTAGTTCCACGGTCGTGGTTCTTCAAGATCTAGCCGTGATTTCCTCTGTTTTACGACCTTTGCTTTTGCTTTGATCCAAAGTTAAAGATTTGATTTAACCTAGCCTTGGCTTGCCTTTCCTAGGTAGTAGTGAGACTCAACATTCTCTATTTCGGTTTTGAGTGTCACAACCTTAACCGTTCTAGTTTATCTTTGATTCCTTGGGTTTGGGCATGGGTATTTGAGATTAATTCTTGTCCTTAGATCCTTTCTATATTGCAGCCTCAACAACCTTTATAGAGAGTGTCCTTGGGTAAGTTATATAGGGTTTTGGAACTTCACCGTACTCAACCTTACATTAGTTATACCTTTGCAACCTCAACCTTGTCCTTATATCTATAGAATATCTTAAATCGATTGCCACAATTGGATACTTGGATCTTTAGGATTGCTGTTTTCCCAATATTTGCAAAGCTTCTATACTTTATTCGCTCGATAATTTGTGAACTGAATTTGATCCCCCAAGTCCCTGAGTTCGATACTTTGGAATTCTTGCTTTACTACGCCGATCCGTACACTGCGGGTTCGCTTTTGCTTAATTTCAGTTTTATAAATTTTAAGACTTATTTGCAGACACACACTTTGAGGCAAACAATTACTCCTCTTCTTATTCTCTCGGGTTGCCTCCCGAGCAGCGCCTTTGTTTTACGTCGTTGGCTCAACGTATGGACCTTACATCTCTGCTTGGGCCTCCTCTAACGCCATCTCGTAAATATCCACAGCACCATGTGGATGGACCTCAGCTATCACATATGGACCTGTCCACCTTGAGCGTAGCTTTCCTGCAAAAAGTTTTAAACGTGATTGAAATAGAAGGACTTTGTTACCTGCTTGAAAGTCCTTTTGGAGGATGTTCCGGTTATGCCATGCTTTTGTCTTCTCTTTGTATGGTGTGGCATGGTCGTATGCATCAAGCCTTAACTCCTCCAGCTCTTGCAATTGAATCTTCTGAAATTCTCATACTTTATCCACGTTCATGTTACATTTCTTTACCGCCCACCATGCCTTGTGTTCTAGCTCCACCGGTAGGTGAGAAGCCTTTCCGAACACAAGTCGGAATGGGGACATACCAATAGGAGTCTTGTACGCCGTTTGGTATGCCCACAAAGCGTCATCGAGCCTCAAGCTCCAACCTTTTCTTCCGGGGAAACCGTCTTTTCAAGGATGGTCTTGATCTCCCGGTTCGACACTTTCGCTTGTCCATTTGTTTGTGGGTGGTAGGTTGTTGACACACGTTGATGGACATGGTACTTCTTAAGGAGATAGGTGATTGTCTTGTTGCAAAAGTGTGTTCCCCTATCACTTATCAAAGCCTTGGGGATGCCAAAACTTGCGAAAATGCTATCCTTAAGAAACGTTGCCACAACCTTAGAATCATCAGTTTTGGTGGCCTTTGCTTCCACCCACTTGGAAACATAGTCCACCACAAGTAATATATAAGTATGCCCAAAAGAGTTAGGAAAAGGACCCATGAAATCTTACCCCCAAACGTCAAAAATTTCGCAAAATATAAGTGAAGATTGAGACATTTCATTTCTCCTAAAAACATTACCTACTCTTTGACACCTATCACACACCTTACAAAACGCTAAAGCGTCTAGGAAGATGTGTGGCCAAAAGAACCCCGCATCTAAGACTTTCCTAGAGTTTTATTGGCACCACAATGTCCCCCACATGCTTCAGAATGACAAAAGGAGAGAAGAGATTGTACCTCATTATCCGGGATGCAACATCGTATTACCTGATCACTACAATGCTTCCAAATATATGGATCATCTCATACGTAGTGTCTTGCTTCGGCCTTCACCTTCTCTCTTTGTGCTTTGGTGAAGTGTGGAGGGTACTCACCTCGAACAAGAAAGTTAACAATGTCAGCAAACCAAGGTTTAAAAGAATGAAGCTTAAACAGAACCTCTGTCGTGTAATCCGCAGGGGCGGCCAGAGCATCACGCAGGGGCGCCAGTCTCTAGCCGCAGGGGCGGTTACACAACAAAGAGTTGTGTAGAATGTGTCGTCTGGAAAACTCCCAAGTATGGCCTTTCCTCTTGTTGGATCTTCCTCCTCCTTCACCAGCGTACTCAAGTGGTCTGCGGCAAGGTTCTCTTCTCCCTTCTTGTCTCGGGTTTCCAAATTGAACTCGCTTAGAAGGAGCACCCACCGGATCAACCTTGGCTTTGCTTCTTTCATGGTCATGAGGTACCAGAGGGTTGCATGGTCAGTAAACACTATTACCTTTACACCGAGGAGGTATTGTCTGAATTTCTCTAGCGCAAACACCACCGCTAACATTTCCTTCTCGGTGGTGGAGTAGTTTCTTTAAGCTCCATTCAGCGTCATGGATGCATAATGGATGACATGTGATGCTCTTCCGTCAGTTTGTCCTAGGACGACTCCTACAACATAATCGTTGGCGTCACACATGATCTCAAAGGGCTTCTCCCAATTTGGAGATCGGACGATGGGTGCACTAGTGAGACAAGCTTTCAAGGTGTCAAATGCCTTCTTGCAATCTTCATCCACAATGAAAGTCGCATCCTTCTTGAGTAGCTCACACAACGGTGTTGAAATCTTGGAAAAATCCTTGATGAATCGCCGATAGAAACCTTCATGACCTAGGAAAGAACGAATCTCACACACATTAGTAGGGTAAGGCAAACTTTGAATTAAATCAATTTTAGCCTTATCTACTTCTATTCCTTTTGATGATATTACATGTCCTAACACAATTCCTTGTTCAACCATGAAATGACATTTTTCGGAATTAAGAACTTAATTGGTTTCTACGAATTTTTGAAGAACAAGTTTTAAATATCCTAAGCATGCATCAAAACTATCCCCATGGACGGTGAAGTCATCCATAAAAACTTCAATAAAATTCTCAATATACTCCGAAAAAATATTATCATGCACCGTTGAAAGGTGCCGGGAGCATTGCAAAGTCCAAATGGCATTCTGCGATATGCAAAAGTGCCAAAAGGACATGTGAAGGTCGTCTTCTCTTGATCCTCCGGAGCGATGACTATTTGAAAGTAGCCCAAATATTCATTCAAGAAACAGTAATAGGGGTGACCTGCAAGGCGTTCAAGCATTTGGTCAATAAAGGGAAAAGGAAAATGGTCTTTACGAGTTACCGTATTTAGTTTGCGATAGTCGATGCAAACTCTCCAACCGGTTTGTGTCTTGCTTGGAACCATCTCACCATATTGGTTTTCTACCATGGTGATACCTCCTTTCTTCGGAACCACTTGGGTTGGACTAACCCACTTGCTATCCGAAATCGGGAATATCATGTCCGCTTGGAGGAGCTTCAATACCTCCTTTTTGACCACATCTATCATGGGCGGATTCAATCTTCGTTGGGGTTGCCTTGATGGTTTTGCCTCTTCCTCAAGGAGGATCTTATGCATACATGTGGAGGGACTAATCCCCTTGATGTCCGCAATGGTCCAACCAAGAGCCGTCTTGTGCTCCTTTAAGACTTTCACTAACTTCTCTCCTTGAATGGGGGATAACTTGCTAGAGATAATCACCGGCAAGGTATTGTTTTCCCCTAGAAAAGCGTATTTGAGATGTGGTGGAAGGTCCTTCAATTCTATCTCTGGTGTCTGCACTATAGACGGAAGCTTTTCGCTTGTAGTTAGCAATCTAGGCTCAATAGCCAAAGTTGAGATAAGGAGCCTTTTGCGCCCAACCAAATGAACTAGAACTTCCTGCATGTTGGATGTTAGTGCATAATCCGAAGTATGAATGTCAATATCATGTTCAATTATGCTTTTAAATTCATCTATGTCGGATATGTCAAAAACATCTTGAATAATAGGATCAATCACATCAATAGCACAAAGAGGATGATCATCAATGGGGTGTTTCATTGCATCATACATATTAAACTCAACCACTTCCCCATCGAATTCCATAGTCAATTTACCACTAACATAATCAATTTTAGTTCTAGCGGTTTTCAGAAAAGGTCTTCCCAACAAGAGAGGTGCAGCATGTGAATCATTTTCCATATCCAACACAAAGAAATCAGCAGGAAAAATCATATTATCAACCATTACTAATACATCCTCAATAATCCCTCTCGGGTAAACATTTGATCTATCAGCAAGTTGGACTACAATCCGAGATTTATGGAGTGGCCCAGGGCCAAGAGATTGGTAGATGGAGTAAGGAAGAACACTAATGGATGCACCTAAATCAAGTATTGCTTTATCAAAACGGGTTTCCCTAATAACGCAAGGAATGCTTACCATGCCCGGATCACTACACTTTTTGGGCATTCGGCGTTGGAAGACAGCTGACACATGCTCACTAAGTTGCACCTTCTACTTTCCCTTCAGCTTCTGGTTCCTCTTGATGGTGTAAAGTTCCTTCAAAAATAGAGCATATTTAGGAATACTCTTCACAAGTTTTAAAAGGGGGGTGTTTACCTCACATTTGGAAAAGGTCTCAAAGAGATCCTTATCCTCAATCACCCTTCACTCTTTTAGTGCTTCAGGAAAGGGAGCAAGAGGTTTCTCGGCATATAGAGGGGGAAAGCTGAGACGGATGTAAGAATCCTCTTCAGCAGAACCCTCTGTCGACTTTTCCGCAGGGGCGGATGCTTTCATGCACAGGGGCGGTTCAGGGGCAGTCACCGCAGGGGTGGTGACATCCAGCCGCAGGGGCGGCGTCTGCACAGAGGGCAATGCAGTTGTAGCCACAGGGGCGGCTGTGGGGGCGTCAGAACCGTCAAAGGGTTTTTCCTTAGCTTCCATGGCTGGCTTTGGAGTACCTAAGACCATAGTCTCCGACAGAGACGGACGGTTCACTTCGAGGTTCTGGCAGCAAGTTCATGCCGCCCTAGGTACAAGTCTGCGGTTCACGACAGCTTATCATCCTCAGACCGATGGTCAGTCTGAGCGGACCATCCAGACTTTGGAGGACATGTTGTGAGCCTGTGTGTTAGATTGGGGACAGGTGTGGCCAGATCACCTTCCTTTAGTGGAGTTTTCATATAACAACAGTTGGCACGCATCGATCAGGATGACTCCTTATGAGGCTTTATATGAACAGAGATATCGTACACCGTTGTGTTGGGACGAGCCCAGTAGTGCCAGCGGAGTAGCACCCGAGCAGATTTAGGATGACATGGCTCGGGTAGCAGTTATCCGAGAGAGGATGTTAGTAGCACAGAGCCAACAGAAGTCTTATGCAGATAACAGGCGCAGACCTCTAGAGTTCAGAGTTGGAGCTCAGGTTTGGTTGAGAGTATCCCCGACACGAGGCGTTAGACGTTTTGGTGTCAAGGGGAAGCTGAGTCCCAGATATGTTGGACCGTTCGAGATTCTTGAGCGAGTTGGAGAGGCAGCTTACAAACTTGCGTTGCTACCGAGACTCGAGGGTGTTCACCTAGTTTTCCTTGTGTCTCAGCTACGGGAGTACATACCTGACCCGAGACACATCGTCAGTCATGAGGATCTAGTGATCGAGCCAGACCACACGTTCGTAGAGCACCCGGTGGCTGTCTTAGAGCGTTGTACGAGACGCTTGCGTTTGAAGGACATCTCGATGATGAAGATACAGTGGTCGATGCGAGGAGCTGATGAGACGACTTGGGAGACAAAGGATAGTATCCAGAGGAACTATCCGGAGTTTTACGCTGAGCTTGTTGTACCTTTAGCTTAGTCGGTTGGTTGGTTTTTTTCTTTGTTACGTTGTGAACGCTTTTGTGTGACGTTTTGTGTTACGTGCCCCGAGTGGGAATATATGAGCTCAGTTCTGTTTCTGTGTGTTGTTGTGATCGTTTGGCTTTTGCAAGTTTCGGGACGAAACTTCTTTTTAGGGGGATCTGATGTAAGATCCTAGGTTTTTGCCTTCACCGCCCTGCGGTGAAGAGGGCCGCCCCCGCGGCCATTGTGGTTGTAAGATATGCCCCTGCGGATCGTGCGACAGATTGTGCCGATCTATTTTTGTCGTTTTATCTTTCTTCCATAGATAGAATACCCGATATTCTATCTTATGGGCCGGTTTCCTTGTTTTCTTTCCAACCCTAAACGCCCTTCCGTCTAGCGTTCCAGCCCTCCCTATATATTCTCTTCCTTCTCTCCTTTTTCCCATTCCTTGCTATCGTCTTCAAACCCTAGAGAGTTGTAGTCGTTCTTGCTTCCTACAATCCCGCTGAACGTGTAAGTGCATCTTTACTGGTTCTTCCTCACGTTCCTTTAACGTTGCACGCCTTCCCTTCTGTTTTGGTTTCTTCCTTTCTTTCTTTTCTTTCCTTCTTCTCCAAGGATCAAGCATGAGCCTTGATTCTTGTGGAGTGTTCCGTTGTTGACCCTTCGTTGTTTTCAGGCTCTCTGGAGTGGAGTCTCTACGTGTTGGAACCAAAGGTTCGAGCTTTGGTTGCCCCTGCTGTGAGATCTGTCGAAGAGAAGCCCGACAGTAGCTTCTGAAGAAGATCTGCCCCTGCACCTGCACAAAGCCGCCCCTGCGCCTGCACAGAGATGCCCATGCGCCTCTGTTCAGCCGCCCCTACGCATCTGTCTAACCGCCCCTGCGGTTTCTCTACAGTAACTCCCGTCTTTTATGAGTTGCTTCCTTCCTTCCTTTCCTCGTTCCTTCCTTGGTTCCTTATGGTTGTTCCTTGTTCCCCTGAGTTGTTGTAAGACTAAGGTTGAGCCCTTAGCATGTGCTGATCTCTTAGAGATCTTTGAGACTAGAAGTCATAGACTTCTAGCAACCGTTTCGTTCCTGATCTGTGTTGCTTGTTCGTACAGGCTTTCCTTGCTCCTTTCCTGAGGAAAACTGAGTTGTTCCTGAGTTGTGTTGATCTTTTGGTTTACCTTCGAGTGAGGTAAGTCCCTTGGACTTACTTAGCTTCATTCTGCGTATTAGTTGGATTGTTTTGGCTTGTTTGTGTTACTATCATGTTTATAACGGATGATTAAAATTAGGATTTACCCTTTTATAACCTTAACTAGCCCAAGTGTATTATAACCGGGCGGTGACCACTTGTCTAGTTCTACAGGAGACTAGAATGTGCTCTTGCATACTATGTGTTTTTTGTACCTTATGTGTGTTTGTGCCTTTACACTCTTGCTTATACCTAGAATGTTAGTTAACGGTTTATATCATCGTTGTAGATGTTCCGCAGGTTCAAGATGTTGTTGAGTGATCCGGACGGTGTGGTCAGCCGGGGTTCCCGTACATTACAGGACGGGATTGTGTTTTGTTTCGTTAGTTATTTCCCTTTTGTTTTGACCCGGTTGTGGAGCTTTTGTGTTTTCTTCTGTTTGAACCTTTGGTTTTTTATTAAGTTTTGGTTTTCATTCGTCTCTGCCTTGTTGTAAGATTTGTTTACTGTTGCTACTCTGAGGGTCGGGACCCATTGTGCGGTCCTAGCACTTAGCGTTTCAAGTTCCCAGAACTTGGGGTGTTACAGCGCTACCCTCAATGGATACTATCTTAGCCCTACCCTATCTCTCCTACCGACTGACACAATACCCACTTCCCCTTACAAACTTGCCCCAATTGCGGACCCCCCCACCCCCCACCCCCACAATCACCTCATCAACTCCACCGGCCACTACTACTCCAACATATCCACCACTCCATCGCAGCTCCTGAATCACCAAACCCTCAACCCTTTTACGAGATTATGTTTGTCAAAAGGCAACCCACTTTGATCTCCGATCTCGTCAATCTTCTACCTTGCGGAAATCAGGTACCCGATATTCCATTGTGGATTCTTTATCATATGAACACCTTTCTCTTATCTATGTTATTTCTCTTAACTCTATCTATCAGGAACAGGAACCGACCTCCTTCAGGGAAGCAATTGCAAATCTGAAATGGCAAAAAGCTATACAAGATGAAATTTATGTCCCGCAATGCAACAACACATGGGAATAGGTTGATCTCCCTACTGATCGTAGAGTTATTGGCTCTAAATGGGTTTTTCGCATCAAATATAACTATGATGGTCTGATTGAGCGTTACAAGGCGCGTATGGTTGTCCTTGACAACCATCAATAAGAAGGCATTCACTACAATGAAACGAATTCTCTTGTTGCTAAATTAGTCACAATCAAACTACTTTTATCCATTACCTTTATTTATAACTAGGAACTTCATTAGATGGATGTTCACAATGTCATTCTTCATGGTGATCTGCATGAGGAAATTTATATACTCCCACTTCCTATATTTTAGACCTCTTATCAAGTTTGTCGCCTCAAAAAATCTTTGTACGGTCTTCGTCAGGCTCCTCGGAATTGGTTTCACAAGTTCACATCTTCCCTTATGAAATGCGGATTTTGTCAGTCCCTTGTTGATTACTCCCTTTTCACCTACAAGCGGTCAGGTATCACCTTTTATATTCTGATTTATGTAGATGATTTGGTCATTACTGGCAACGATATTGCTATCATTCGTAGATTTAAGGATTATCTTCATACTTTCTTTAACATGAAGGACCTTGGACCCCTTTGGTTCTTCTTAGGCATTGAAATTGTTTGTACTCTAAGTAATTTTTGGCTTAACCCATGGAAAATACCCTTGACATTCTGGCTAATTCCGGTCTACTTGGATGTAAACCTGCATCTTTCCTAATGTCTACTGACCACGACCTTCAATTGGATCCGTCCGCGCTGTTTGATGATATTGAGAAATATTGGCATTTGGCTGGACATCTTATCTACTTGTCCATCACTCACCCTGAACTTGCATATTCGGTTCATATATTTTCTCAGTTCATAGCTGCTCCGCACCTTGGACAATGAGATGCTTCCTTGAAGGTTCTTCGTTGTCTAAAGTTATCACCCGCTCAAGGTATTTTCTTATCTTGCTCTAGTGATCTCTGTATTCGTGCTTTCTGTGACTCAGATTATGCAACTTGCCCTACCACTACACGTTCTACTACAAGCTACTTCATTTTACTTGGTACCTCACCCATTTCTTGGAAAACCAAGAAACAAGCTACCGTTTCCCGATCTTTTGTTTAGGTTGTGTACAAGATAATGAAAACTACCACTTGTGAGCTTCTTTGGCATCGTTCTCTCCTTTAGTCCCTTGATTTTTGGCATAAGGCTCGCATGCCCCTTTATTGCGATAACTAGTCAACCATTCATATTGCCAACAACCCAGTCTTCTATGAGTGCAACATATTGAGATTGATTGTCATACTACCATATAACAGATTCAAGGAGGCATCATTCATACTCAACATTCACTCATCAACTTGTTGACGATTAAGGCACTTAGTCCCACAAAATTCAACTTTTTGATTTGCAAGCTTGTAGTTGTTTCATCTCCACATCCAGCTTGAGGGGAGTATAAGATTGCCTACTATATTAGGCCGAAATGGGGCTTATCCTTCATTTGTTAGTTTACCGTGTTACCTTTTAATGAAATAAAACAAGTTTTCGGTTCACGTATACACCGTTTTTTTGGGCTAAGATCTATTTGTTCATTATACAGTAGCTTGATTTTGTTGAGATGAGAATATATCCTTTGATTCTGCCTAGTGCAAGACATGATTGCGCACTAGTGTACTTGTAAGAGAAAGGTTGCTTGTACTTGTTTAGATAGATGAAATGATCATCTTGGTTTTCGCCAAATATAAAGAAATTGGAACAATATATTTTTGTTCTACTGTTTTTAACAGCAACTAAAGATACCCATCAGAGACACCAGCAACAATTGCTTAAGCTTTACAAAGTCAGAGAAACAAAACAAACAAATGAGGTTATTCTGCTTTGAAGCATTTGTATTTTTTGGAACAACCTCTGGTACAGGCCTGTCTAGTGGTGGCCGCAGGATTTTAAAAGGGGGGGCAAAATTTTATTTTCGATAAAAATATATATGAAAATAAAATAGCGATAAAAACAAAGTCAATATGTCATCTACTTACAATAAACAAAAATACAAAAAAAATTAAAAAAAACATTACACTTAAAAAGTGCGGTCGTGGACCGCGCCTATATATTTTAAAAAAAAAAGTTTTCCTATAGGCGCGGTCTATAACCGCGCCTCTTTAGTTTTTTTTTCCAAAAACGTTACACTATAGCCGCGGTCAGGACCGCACCTCTATTTGTGTTTTTATTATCTTTATTTCAGATATTAAAACGTTGTCCTCGACAATGCTTTTTACAAATAAGAGTGTGGTCTAAGACCGCGTTCTAATCCAAACAACAAATCTCGTGCATTTTGGTGAATTATTTCACTCCGAGTCTAAAACGGGAAATTCTTTTGAAGTTTCGTTCACTTCGGCTCCAAAAAAACATTTAAATATAACACAAGAATAGTGATATTTAAAATAAATAAATCTTAGAAAACTATTTTATAAACGACAGAAGTCACAACCCATTTTGAAACGATTCTTTTTCACCAAAAAAAATAAATAATTTTTTTGGGGGGCGGCTGCCCCACCCTGCCCCCAGGGCCGCCCCTGGGCCTGTCCAATAGCGTGTTTATTCAGCCCGACTGAACAGGGCCTCACAAATTTAGGGGCCCCAAATATTCATTGTTGTACATGTTAACAGAGTTGGCCTGTGGAATACACTCAGACCTTTTGACAATAGATCCGAGTTCGAATCAGAATTCCTACAATTATTTGTCTCACAAGGTATTTTCCTCTCTAGTTACATTTTGTGAATTAAATTGCACCATGTAATTCCACTCTAATATTTTTCAATTCTTTGACGATGATAATAAATAATATTTAAAATTAAAGTTTGTGTTTGTCATATATAACTTCTTCTTCTTCTTTTTTTAATTTCTTTTTACTATATCTAATTATATTTAATTAGTTGTACTTGATTGTATAAATTATTTTGTTAATTTTATAAAAATAGATCATACTTTAGTTAGTATTAAGGATTAAGTTTAATATTTTTTAAAATAAATCAAATTTTATTTTATTTACACATAGATCTTTATTTTTTATTTTAAAAAATATTTATTCTTATTTATTTATCTTCCTGATTAAACGAGATTATATTTAATTATAACTTATAGCAGATGGCCTCCATTACTCATTGGACGGCCCTGCTCGGGTGGGACGGGTCTAATCTACACGATTCGTAGGAGTCACCGTTATTAGCGTTGCAGGCCGCCTTTTCTTTTTCCAAGGCTTTATATAATATCTGGTTGGTTGTGTCTGCAAGAATCCTCTTGCTTATATCTGACTCCATCAAGAACTCACCTTCTTGATCACACTCGGCAATTGATCCATTGCACGTTGATAAGATTTGGATCATGCTATTGTCAGCTGCAGCTCCCTGATAGTCGACGAGGCAGAGCGCAAGGAGGAAGAAGACAGTTAGAAGGAAGCTCTTGGTAGACTTTGGCTCCATTGCTGGGTTTGCTTTTACTGAACCTATCTTGTTTTCTCTCCTTCATACTTATAGAGATGTTAGTGGAAGCTTACTTTAGGCAATATGCATAGAGTGGAGTATTGGACGGCACTTTACCTACTACATATCATGAATTCATAATTAATAAAGACGACCAGATAGCATGCGTTCTAACTCTATTCTGATTATGGCTTCATTTGTGAGTGTAATCAGCAGCAGCAGTTGGTTGTTGATTTGGTTTTCCACATTGGCTTAATAATTATAACCAACTAGTGATTCTTTCCAAATAGTTTACTCATTAAAAAATACAGTGTCTGGCTTAGAGGTTCATTCACTACAGAAATGGAATGCTTCTGGAGGTAACTGATCACTAGATCGATATAAAAGCGGGTTCGGGTCGGGTCATAACTAAAAATTCTACCCGGAAGGTGCAGACCGGGCTTCCCCGGCCCGGCTTGTCTGGACACAAAAAGCGGGTGGGCTGCCGGGCCGGATGTCCCGTACATACTTGATTGTGTTTTTTTTTTTCCGGGATTTATCGTTCAAAACAAGTAATATAATGTATTTAACCCAAACTTTCAATCCAATTGTAGTTGCATAGTGCACAATCAACGAGTTCAACAACAATCAACACACAAAAATAAATAAATCCAAATACCTGAAAAACAACAACACCATTACAATCAAGTTATCCGTGCAAACTTGTATTATAAACGAGTATAACTCGTCAAAATACTTCAGACAAACTAAATAAAAAATTAGATAATGTGACATTCAAAACAATCTAAATTATATATCTAATTATATGTATAAAACTATTTCGGGTCGGGTTGGCCCGCAGGCCAAACTGCTTACTCATATCCGTCCCACCAAAATACGGGTCGGGTCGGACCCAAAAGGGTCACACTAGTTGCCTATATCGATGTATTTTCCAGGACCTGCCCGGATTTGTACACGTATACCCATCAGAATGAGCAAAGTGAAGAGATTCGTCTTCTTTATACACGTAGACATGAATTCATTCCGCACAGAAATGGTTGCAGCTGAATCTACTTCATTCTTAAAAATCTTAAATCCTAAAATTGGGATCTTTGACAAATTTACCACTTATTAAAAATAGCAGTTTTCTAGAATCTTACATATCTTCATCACCTTCTTTTGATATCAAATTCCAATAAGATAGACAATGTCCACTACTTCAATGTTTATACATCATTACTTTGTCTATCTTATTTTGAGATCTCTCCATCGAGATAAAATAAAAAAAGTGAACTGCAAAATCAATATTATCTTTTCCCAATAAATGCTTAAATTGCATATGCTATATTGAATCTTATCGAGGATGAGGATGACAACATGATGAATCTTATAGAGTTGCGTATAATTTAAGTTTAATCAAAGTAATCCTTTCGTAGTTATACTCATCGTTATCCTCTACATAATAATAAGGTAATCAAGACTGTACCTTGCTCATCTGTAGATGTTAGAATCAACAATCCTTTATATTTACTTGCTGATACGTTTTTCAAAGAACCCAGTAGTGCCCTTCAACATGTTTATTGGATCAAGACTGTAACAACTGAAAACACAACACAATTCTTTACTTGCTGATGTCTGCAAATCTCTATAATTTTATAAGAACAATGATTTAACAAATTTGTATCAAGTCAATGAGCAGTACATGAAACCAAACTAAGGGTCGTTTGGAAGATCTAAGAATCATTCCCGATAACGGAATGATTCCGAATCAGTCAAAAACTATGTTTGTTTAGAGGTCTTTTAACACATGAAAATAATTTTATCATTTCATTTCATTCCCTTTCGTTACCCTTATCTTATTCCATTCCGTTTTCATTCCACCGCTCCAACCAAACAGGCACTAAAAATATTTCTCACCAAAAGTCACCACACGAACATTTCCCGTCTTTGAAGTGATGAAATCTGTTCATGTCTCGAATAATAATCTCCCTATTAGTAAAACTACAAATGAACTTGAGAACAGTGTGACAATCTCCACATATCCTAAGGTTCTTAGTTATCCTTATAGCTGTACCAGGCACAGATTTAAGCAAACCGTATGCCACAGCCAGTCTTTCGCTGTGCCAAAATAGCTGCCTCTCCTTCTCGTGCTCCTCCATGTCGTGTAACACGTAGCTAGTGTCCGGCACATAACCTCTTTTTCTTATCTCTTCCTCCAACTCCATTAGCAGGCTAAAAATCTTGTCCTTCATTGGATGAGAAGTCTCACCGGCAAAGAAAAATTGTCTCTCCTTAGCCATTTCAATGCAACTGTAACCGGGCTCTTTCTTGACTTCCATTTCTGACATTAACTTTCTAACCTCGGACACATTCTTCCACATACAAGCAGCTGCGTAAGTGTTTGATAACAAAATGTATGTTGAAGGATCTCTAGGTTTTAAGCTAAGTAGCTTATCAGCAACCCGGCTCCCAACTTCGGTTTTCTTATGCTGCTTACAAGCACTCAACAGAGCAGCATAAGCAGCTTCATCAGGCTCATATGGCATTGTTTTTAATACATTCTCAGCCTCATCAAGGTGACCGGATCTGCTAAGGAGATCTAGTAGAGCTGTGTAATGATGCAAAGATGGTTTGATTCCGTGATCACGGATCATTGAACTAAAAAGATGCCTACCCTTTTCAACCAAGCCGACATGGCTACAAGCATACACTAATCCAAGAAAGGTCACTTCATTTGGTTGCACACCAGCTTTCTCCATCTCATCATACAACGAAAGCGCTTCCTCGGCTTTTCCGTGTTGAGCTGTCCCAACTATTATTGAAGTCCAAGAAACCACATCACGTTGATGCATCTGAATGAAAATGCTCTTTGCTGCTAATACGTCGCTGCATTTTGCATACATATCAACAAGTGCATTTCCAATAAACAGATTGTTATCAAAGCCAAGGACTAAAACTAAACAATGGGCTTGCTTTCCAAGCTCTAGAAGGGCCATGTTTGCTACGCCAGCAACGAGGCTGGAAAGAATGTATGGATCAACACCATCATCCAACTCTCTTCTCATATCCTTGAACACTTTGAAAGCACTATTTATATGTCCACTTTGCACCATCCCTGATATCAAAGCGCTCCAAGATAACAAAGTTTTGGCAGGCATTTCACGGAAAAGTTTAACCGCATCCTGTTTCCTCCCAGCCTTAGCATACCCTGAAACCATTGCTGTCCAAGATATAGGATTCTTTGCTCCAATAGTATCAAAAACCATTCTGGCATCATCAACAAATCCACATTTGGCATACATGTCAACAAGTGATGACTTAACCACGTCATCATTGCTGTATCTTGAAACAACAAAATGACCATGAACTTGCTTACCTAGCTCAATATCACATATGCCTGCACAAGCCTTAACCAAGCTAGCAATCACAAAATGGTCAGGTTGTAATCTATCAAGACTCCACATATCAGGAAAAATGCTTAGTGTTCTGTTGGGTAAGTCAGCTTGGTTGTGGGCACTGAGAATTGAATCCCAAGAGACTTGGTCTCGGTGAGGCACTTCGTCGAACAGCTTCAGTGCATCATTGACAAGACCACATTTACCATACATGTTAATGAGGGTATTGGGTAGAGGCCCATACTGCTGGAGACCGAGTTTGATGATTTGGGCATGGAGTTTCTTGCCTAGAGTCGGAGATCCACGTTTTGCATAGCCTACAAGCTGGTTTATATAATTGGTGTAAGCAATCATATCACCGTTAAGAAGTCTATCTCTGCTACTGGGTCATTCGGAATCTGAAATCAAGGTTGATGCCTGATGCGCTACCGGCGACGGATTCATGGGAGAAGAAAGGGTGGCGCGATACAAGGACATGTAACATTAGGCTCGTTTGGTCCACTCGGTTTCCTCGCTTTTGAGGTTCAACTGTAAGTATTCAAGAGAAGAAGATTCGAATAAAAGATAATACTAGATTAAGGGCATGTTTGGTATTGTATTATAGGAGATTCATTTAGATTCTTTTTGACGGGATTGTAGGGGATGGCAAAAATAACATCGTTTGGTATGAGTTGGAGCTTCGAGATTATATTCTTTTACGAGATTTTTTTTGTCAAAAGAATCTCATAAAAAGAAGTTTGCCCACCCAAACTTCTTAGGATTCTTAGGATAGATTGTTTTTATTATCTACCTACCCTTTCTTCACCCGGCTTCTGCATATTCGATCTCTGAATCACAAATCCAACCCTTCCAAGAACGATGCTCCAATCTTCCACACAGTTGCCGCCTCCTTCTCCAATCGATCGGAATCAGCACCAACAATGGTGCCTCCGCCGCCGCAGCTGCTGGTGTCACCAAGGATCGTCGCCACAACTGCTGGTGTCACCAAGGATCTGCATAACTTGGATCTGATACATTGAATTCTCGATCTGGGTATACCAACAAATCTGTCTAAAAAGTTTGATTTTCAATTCAAAAATGGGGTCGTTAGTAGGTCAGATCGGAATCTGGGGATTGTTGATTTGCTTAGTGAATCAATTTGGGCACGGGTTCTATCTCCCTAGTAGTTACCCACCCAAGCATGGTATTGGTAAAATCCTAACAGTCAAAGAGAACTCTTTGACCTCCATTGATATTGAGATTCCCTATAGCTACTACAATTTGCCCTTTTACAAACCACTTGAAGGTGTCAAGGTAATGCTGAGAATATAGGTGAAATCTTGATGGGTGATACGATTGAGAACTCACCTTATCGATTTAAGATGTTCACCAATGAATCTGATGTTTCCCATATACTACATCGTCCTTGTCGGCTGTAAAGTTTAAGCTCTTGAAGGAGAGGATTGATGAGATGTATCAGGTTAATTTGCTATTGGTGTCAAGCTTCAGGATCAATATTATGTGTTTAATGATTATATGACATTTTGATAATATTGTGCTTTGCTTTGCATTTGTTTACTGTTCTTGATGATTAATCACAATTTTTGTTGTTGTCCTTATTATATATTTCATGATAATATTGCATATCAAATCCATTTAACTTGCTGTTGTCAAAGCCATTTGTGTTTTGTTCTTAATGTTCCTGAGGTCTTACACTACTGCATTTGTTAATCTCTAACTGAAATTTGTATCATGGGGTAAAGCCATTTAACTTGCTGCTTATTGTAGATCAAAGTGGAAGATTCTTACCTATTGCATTTGTGAATTTCCAATTGAAATTTGTTTCATGGGGGACTGTTAGTAGAAATCTTTTCATCCTGTGTAGCTTTGTTTCGATGTTCAAGTTCAACGCAAATATATTAACATATATAAAAGGACATTTGTATAAGGATATTTTGGTAATCTTTTAATAAATAATCTCACACAACAAACTTATATCAAACACATAGTTTGCAATATTTAACCATCTCCAACAATCTCCATCTACAACAATCCCCAACAATCTCCATCCCCACAATCTAAAAAAAGAAACTCCAACTAGTACCAAACAGGCCCTAACCCGTTTGGTATTAGTTAGATAAGATTCTTTTTCACTGTATGGAAAAATGTCACTGATTGGTATCAGAGGCAACTTAGGTATTGTATTCTTTTTCGAGAATCTTTTGATTAAAGAATCCCGTAAAAAAAACTTGTTCACCCAAGCTTCTTAGAGATTCATTGGGTTAGATTCTTTTCAATTCCAATCGTACCCTTCTCTCGTTCATTCGTCTCTTTCGTTCTTCTTTCTAGACTTCTCATTGTTTCTTTTCGACACTGGACGATTCAAAATTTCAAAGAATCAGTCAATCGAAGGTAGAGGGCAACAACGACTAGCTCGGCCATTCACGTTGGAGTGTTGGGCCCAGGTTCTCCCTTCCAGTAACCTCAGTTCCGGCGGCACAGATTCGTATTTTTCCAGTTTCCCGGTTTTACTTCCTTCCCTACACTACTTCATTCCAAAGCGTCAGATTCGTCGAGTTTTTCAACTAGGTTGGCTCAGTTCGAGTTTCATCCATGAGTTTCATCCAATTTCAGTTCATGAATGAGTATCATCCAATTTCATTTCGAGTCTCATGACTTTCATTCAATTTCAGTTCGGTTATAAGTTTCAATCTGTTATTCACTTATTTTCTGAAATCTTATATGCTCAATTTTTATGCTGAATGTGTGAAATTGTGAATCTGTGATGAACCGAAATTTCGGTTCCAATTTCTTTTATTCATCACTTCTGTAAGTTCTGTTCCAAGTTCTAGTTTCTATTATTCACTTCTAAAGTTTGAAATTGTGATGAACCGATTTGGGTGCTGAAATTATCTGTTTCGGATGACTGGAATGAGTCTTTGAAGACTGAAATTGCTATTTTGTAACTTTTGTTTTGATTTCATATGTTTGATTTCTATATGTTTCGGTATCAATTTGTGGATAAATGACCATGGGTTGTTACACAGAAATTCATTAAAATTCAAAACAGTTACTGTTTTTCTGCAGAGTATATGTGTGGTAGTGCAATCCAGACTTTTTTTTTATATGTGACTGTTCAATTGCGATGACCATGGACTCTTAGTGATAAGCAACACTATTTCTCTTGATATTTCCCTTATGTATCGTGTAAAAGTTTCGGTTAAGATTTTTTTCAGGATGAAGAAGATAGGGGTATTATCGTAATCATTCTGTAAACAATGTGCATAAATAATCTAATACCAAACACGTAATATTTACGCAAAAATAATCTCTAAGAATCCCCATCTCCGACAATCTCCAACAATCTCAAGAATCTCCGTCCCGAAGAATCTAACAAAAAAATACCCATACGATACCAAACAGGCCCTAAGGCTGTGTTTTGCAAGGCATGTTTTTATATTTTTATAAACACCTGTTTTAAAAATTTTCATCATTATAATATAACTAGTTTTTTATTTGTTAAAGAAAAAAACTTTTTAGATATTTGAATTAAAAATAAGATATCTAACATATATTTTGTAATTCTATATAATTCACTAATTAATATTATTATAAATAAATAACTAAAATTAATGACTTAACTAACAAAACAAGTTCTAATCATCCAACATAAATTTTCTATATAAAATTGTTAATTATGGTTAAATTTAGTGAAACCCACCAATCTATACTT
Source organism: Fagopyrum homotropicum (assembly GCA_033239125.1). NCBI lineage: Eukaryota > Viridiplantae > Streptophyta > Magnoliopsida > Caryophyllales > Polygonaceae > Fagopyrum > Fagopyrum homotropicum. Next base: position 34,059,814 of record BSWB01000003.1, read on the forward strand.
TTACTGGTGATCTAATCAAATAGATAAATGTAAATTGAATTAGATGCATTAATTTGATTTATATGGGGTCATTTAGATTTTGTTTTATACGGCAAGTCTGCTTATTTAATTTTTAATTAATCACTATTACCAGTTTTAAGTAGACCAATAGCAACTGAATTCATCCTATAAATAAAGCTAAGCAAAAGTAGTGTTCAGAAATACTAATATATTGTGTGAAATCACTGAAATGTACCAAGACAATACGATAGTGAATCCTGATATATAAGTCGTCACTATTTTTATTTTTATTGTTAGTTGATTTTAGGATAGAACGCCAAAAAGTTTGTGTGTAGATTTATTCTAACGTGATCAACCAAACCGGATATAAAATATAAATTAACAGATCGAGAGGGTAATGACCGAGATAGTACCGCGAGGTCTAGGAAGTATCCGATCCGGACGTAAAACAATAATGTCCGTCGAACATGTTGAATCAAAGACAAGGAAAACAGTGGACGTATTATATTATGAGGAAAGATATGTAATTTTGTTACATTTAGCCAATAACTAAGTGCAAAATTCAAAGACAAACAGATTCCAGGAGAAGCAGTGGAATGTTAGCTACCTACTCAAGGTCCAAAGCACAAACACTCCTCCCTTTTATTCATTGATTGGCTATGGTGATGTAACAAGATTGAGCCATGAAATGAGGGTACCTCAAACCCATATATCAGAAGTACAGTCACCTCCAGGATACCTCATTTCGTGGGCAAGTGAAGGGCCATCCGGCTCTGTTTCGAAGTCCACAAAGAAGTTCGGATTTATAGCTAGCCCACCTTTCTCCGTGTCAACGTCGATTTGCAGCATGTGAGATCCTTTTTCCATCAGCTCCGGATAGAACTGCCGGTCCCATGCGCTGAACAGCGAGTTGGTCACGTACAGTCGCTTCCCGTCAAGACTCAGCTGGATCATCTGAGGTCCTCCTCTCAACTGTTTTCCCTGGGGAAAAAATGGATGTAAGCAAACACACAATCTTGAATTTGTTGCCAAGTAGTCTTTACCTTGATCTCCGGGGTCTCGGCTTGATAGGTTGAGCCGTCTTCAGCTACAGCAACAACAGGGCTTCCTTTACGAAACACCCCTCCGACCCATACTTGACCGGTTAACACAGGGTTCTTCGGGTCTTCAATGTTGTACTGTCTGATATCACCATGAAGCCAGTTCGAGAGATAGAGAAACCGATCATCTAAAGCGAGCAAGAAGTCAGTTATGAGCCCAGGCATCTCAGGTAGGATCCAGTTTTGCACCTTCACTGGCTCGACAGATACTGCAACCTCATGGCTCCATGTGTCATCTGGGTTCTTGAAGAACCTGACCATGTTGCTAGTTAAGGCACAGCCGACGTATCCCGTGTCCTTTGATGGGTCATGCAGGAACCTTATCTGCGAAACTGAAGAATTTGAGACACTCTTTCAAGTGAGTAATTACAATGACAGCAAAACTTGAGCTAGTTTGTTTCACCTCCAGAGGTATCATGCCAGTGTTGCCAAGGTCTAGTGTTTGTTTTAGCTCGCCATCAGGCCAGCTGTATACAAACAGATGCCTTCCGTACAGACCATCCGAGACGTGTTGAAGGTTAAAACCTTTAGAGAAAGCTAAAGGAGCTCCCCATGATGAGCTGATCATGGTTTTATGGCGAGGTTGATACCAGTAATCATAACCGAAAGCAGGGCTGTGTCCTGGCTTCTCCCACCTGACAAATAGTTAATTTTTAGATTCTTACATCCGTGACTAAAACTGAAACTGAAACTTAATGAAACTGAAAAAATTTGACTGAAACTTAATGGAATGAATAGAATTAATTTGTTTCTATGTTTGTTTAAGATGATAATGAATTGATTGTATGAGGTGTTAATTGACCAAAAAGCCCTTACAAAAGCCATCAGCTTCTCATTCAACCGAGGGTAGAAAAGCCATCAGCTTTTCTTTCAACCGATTCAACCTCACCCAGTTGAATGAATCAACCGATTCAACCCATTATTCAAGCAACTCATATCCGAATGGTAAAAATGGAGTACCGAACACAAGATGAAACTCATTCAATCCATTCAACCAGTTGAAAAGTGTGTACTGAACGGGCCCATAGTACTTAATCCAAGGATCTTACCTTCCTTTGATATTGAATTCAGAGTCGAGGAGGAGAAACCCATTTCCCTCGGCATTTCCATCTTTATCTCCAATACAAGAAATCAAGACGTCACCAGAGGCGAGGCAATGGGAGGTGTGGGGATAAGCCAATCCAGTTTTCTTGACAATATCAGCTGGCTCAACAGATTTGTGCAACTCGGGAGCCCGAGGATCCTTTTTCGTGTCAACAATATATATCCTTCCTGAACTGAAAACAAGCAATAGTACCATACAAAATTTGATCAGATTCATACACCAAAAAGCCACAACAGAACCAGGATCTAACACATACATCAATGAAGGAAGCACGAGAAATCGCCTATCAGCTGATGAGTCCCCATGGCAAGAACTGCATGAATTCCAACCCGAATGGTGAAGCTCGTCTCCTAAATTCGGCATAGGCAACCGATGAATGACTTTCGAGTAGGTAGGCGAGTTCGGATCCACATCAATTGTACCCAAGTAGTCTGGCTTGTCTATTCCTGTCCCTTAATTCATAATTTAACCCTCAAAATAATCAGATTCTGCCATGTTAGATCAAATCAAGCACATAATCAAGACATTCATAACTTCATACTCTAACTCAGCAAAAATAAAGTTCATAAACAGACAGGAGATCAAATTCATCTGGCTGAAATGCAAAACCCTCCATGGAAAGCTGAATACACTCGTTTTTCCAACACAATCGAAGCAAGCAAATCCATAAACAGAAGCCCTTCAAATTGCAACCTATGTAAACTCAATTTACAGAATAAAAGCACTCGAGATGCAAGAAACTAAATAAAAAATTAGGGATTTGGTAAGATACCAGAATAAACACAGGTAACATAAAGAAGAGATTCTCTGGGACCAGCCATGGCATCCAACGGAGTTGCATAGCCGGGTCCTTTTTTACAGCAAACGCCGTTGGCAGTCTCCGGCACCGCCGCATGCTCCACCGCTACCACGTTCACTGCGGACATCTTTCTCCAAACTCACAAATTAGACACCACCCTTTTTCTTTCTCCCCTTCTTTATATCTGTCAGTGCAGATTATAAAATGATCACAGGACAAAAGGATAAGAATTGCTTTCCTGTCAACACGAAAAAGGATAGCAATAACAATTGTTTTGGTATAATTGGGTAGAAAAGATACCAATGAGCTTGGGTCTATTACGTCTGTATATGGAGCGAAGTATGTACGTAAGTATACATAGACGGTGAACAAGGCCCCATATGAAGGCCAAATTCATAAATTATTGCAAAGATACAATTCCAACGCTGAACGCCCATCTTTCCCTTGGTCTTCGTCATCCTCTTTGGTTTTTTTGGTTTCTACTGTTTAATTCTTAACACGGGCCCCACCAATGTATTATCCAAGCCTACGGTGATTATGTGTTCGTAGATTGAAGTGATTGGTTTAACTATTTTTTCCTCAAATGTCGCCATGAATTTTGTCATACCATTTTTCCCGTATTTAGAACATTAAATAGACAAGAAACATAGTTGATACGAATTAGACCTTTTTGTCGTAGGATCTTCTTGTTACTCATGTAATAATATATAATGAAGTTGTGATTATCAAAGTGGAGGCAAATGATATAGCTTGTGTAATATATCTAAGTCTAAGTCCAGTATATTACATGAGATGTTTAAAGCTTGTTATAGGTGGTTAATGTTCCCTATGTTGCTAACTATTGTGAGTAATCACGTAATTTTGGTAGCTATGTTACATTAGATGGTATAATTAGTTTTGAGGGAGTTTATCTAATATTAGGAAGAATGTATGGATTAGTCTCGTATATTTGGGTGGTTAGACTCACATGTCCCACTTTGTTAGTTTGATGGGCCGGCGTATGTGTTGTGTAGTTGATCCAGTCAAAGACAAAACTGGGTTTGAAGCCTGATGAGTCAACTCCGAGCTAGAAACGGTTTGGTTCACTAAAGTGAAACGACACGGTTGAAGCTATTGCGTTGGTATATATTGTGGTGAAGGGACTCATCATACTCTAATGGAAGAGTTGCCGTTTGAATGACTTTAGCTAGGGTTCCTCTTGTGTGAAAGAGAGAGAGCGACGGAAAGAAGAGAAGAAGGAGGTGGTTGTCAGGGAATCGAGACGTTCATCCTCAATTATGATCTCTCCAAACAAAGATCTTCTATGAAAAGATAACAACCCTTTGATCGAAGTTTTGTTTGGCCTCCCAAGGACTATTTTGATATCTTGTTCTTTGTGCTTATCTTGTTCTTGCTTCCATTCTAGGTTTAGGTTGTTTACCAAGATGATCTTGCGTGCAAACCTACAACTACACCTATTGTAATCATCTCGAATGCTTAGTGAAATATGGGATCGCATCTCCTTTCCTGAGGTTCCGCATACATAGGGTTTATGACTGAACTGCGTAAACAATTCTCGCTCAAATAAGCTTATACGTGATAACAAATATCATACATAATGCACGTTAATTTGTACTGCTTCATAGCCTCTTGAAAACCCTCCCCAGATACATTATATGAAAGACTAACGCCACGATTGAGAGAGTGATGATCAACAACTTATTCTTCAAATTCTTATCGAATAGCCCTCCTCTACAGATCACCTGCCCTGGTTTATCATCGCTGACTAGCTCGTCCCTCCCTTTAACTCGACCTAGTTCATCCGGGTCGGTCTCTTCTTCCTTGATCTTCTTTCCGAGATCATCAGCAGAAGCTTCCGCGTCAAGGCTTGTCGTAGCCTGATCAACCACTGTTGCCGGCTCTTCTTTCTTCTTCTCATCGGGTAAGCTGCTAGGAGCAGCAAGAGGTTCAGGTTCAGGCACAGGCTCAGGCTCGGGCTCGGGTATCTTTGGCTGAACAAACTTGGGCTGCTTAACATAAAGTATCCCTCCTTCGAACTTAGCCACGATTCCTTTGGTGTCACACTCATCTGGGACGCGTATTTCCTTGATAAAATGCTTCCATTTATCGTCTCCAACTGGACGCTCTCCGCTGATCCTTAAAAGCCGAGATGACGACAGCTGAACCTTCAACTGCTCCTTCCTGAATTCTGTATTCACATTTGTACGTACTGTTTTGTCAAGTTCCAGTTAAAACGGTTTTCTTAAGAATGATTATATGTAATTACCGGGCAGATGAACAAGGAAGGTCACTGCGCCTTCTTCAGCTACCAATTCCGTCTGAGGATCAAAGATTTCGTACTGACGAGGAGAAGCAGTAGTTGAAGCCATTCTTGGATCCGTAATGTTATATTTGCTTTGGTGATCAGGAATCATAGCCGATCATACGTATATATACATGTGGGTGAATTATGATCTAATTTAGAATGCTTGCTTGAGTGGTTATGGTTTCCTACATGTACAGATATTCCACTTCTAAGATTGGTTGCTTTGTATACCATATTGGGGAAACCCAAACTTTCTGCATGTCTTTCTTCTGTCGTTCAGCAACACGGGAGTAAGAATCTCCCTATAATATGTCTTACTTTTGTAACTTCATTTTTGAATTTAAATTAGGGAAAGTTTTCAAGTGTTTAAATTAGGGAAAGTTTTCAAGTGAACAAAACGGGTAATATATATATATAGAGGGATAGGATCAAGTAAGAACATAATTACGGTAAGAAATAAGAACCTATATGTGTCGTCGGATTATATGACTAACTCTAAGATTTAGTGAATTATATAAGGTAACCGTGCATTGTCTTGATTAGATAATTTATTTTATTAGGTAATTAAGTGTAAATGGCATATAAAATCGTTACCGAATAGGAAATAAAATATTGTTATTGTGCTTGTTCAAATTTGTTTTAGTAAATTTTATTATGAATATAAATTGAAAATATTAATGTTTTCTTTATTCGTGTTTATATATTAAAACAATATTTGGATTACATTTTTTTTTATATAAATTTATATTTATTATTAAGTATTATACAAAGAGCATGCACGAGTAAGTTTTTTTTTAAAGCATGGACGACTAAGTATTATTGTACGTGTAATTTAAATATTGCACATTTTATGTACCGTTTTATTTATTATTACACGTATATTTTATGTGTTTTTTTTAAAGCATGCACTAGTAAATGAAAGAGAGATAATATACACGATTAAGTAGCATTGAGTGCACTAGTAAGTATTGCACGATTTATGTTTTTTTGAAAGTATGCACGATTAAGTGCACTAGTAAGTACTACACGTTTTATATTGTTTTGAAAGCATGTACGAGTAAGTGCAAATGAACATCAATGTGCATGTGCATGTATTGGTTGTGCACATGTACATTTCGTGCATATATTATAATATTACGCAATGTACGATCAAATGATACGTATCATGCACGTTACGTTCAATTTATGAGCAAGACGCCGGAATGGGTAAAATAAATAAAATCGAATAATAGTTTATCTTATTGTGTCGAGTTATATATAATGGTCGTAAATACCTTTTGTAATTTAAAAGGTAATCATATATATCCATCCTAAAATATCAATCATCTAATTAACATACAAAAATAATATTGAATCATGATCGTTGATTTTATTTAATCATGCGGTCTATATTGGTTCTTATTTCTTACCGTAATTATGGTTCTTACTTGATCATATATATATATATATATATATATATATATATAGTATAGATCATATGAGAACAGACCTTCTCGTGTAATCATGAGAACAAGCCTTATTGTTTAATATATTATTCGTAGTTATTATTAGTTTTGTTATGAATGTGTCATATCGTTTAATGTATTATTCATAGTTATTGTTGGTTGAATGAATTATTCGTAGTTATTGTTGGTTGAATGGATTATTCGTAGTTATTATTGATTATGATATATACCCTAAATCTCGACCCTTAATACTCACCATCCGACGGTCTAAGATAGTTCTCATGATACACAATAAGTTTGTTCTCACATGGGAACCCCTCTCTCTCTATATATATATATACACTAGTGTGGACGCGCGTGCTACGCACGCGTCCCGTGACTTATGCTCGTAAATTATGTCGGTTAAGGGTTAAGAGGATAAAATATTTTATTGAAATGAATTGTAAAATTTATAGTTAAACGAAGAACATAATAAAGTGGTATATATAAACGAGATAGGTATTACATTAAAACGAGACGTCAACCTCACGGTTGAATTCCGCCATACATAAAAAAAATTAAGTACAATAATACTTGTTTCATTAAGTTGTTCCTATGTAACAGTTGCCTACGCTGCTCATCAACTTCACGGTATGCAAGTATTAGGGTCATCGGGCCAGCTTCATCATACGCATTGATATGCTCTCTTGTTTGCTACTCAAATTCTCTTCCTTCTGGTGCTAATGTCTCAAACATCACACTCGTGAACAAGAACGTAAATAAACATAAGTTGATAAGTATAAGAGTTGAATATAATTGGAGTGTTCATTTTGAATGGAAGCTATACAAACATGCCAGAACCTTTGCAAAGAAGTAGAAGCTTTCCTTCGTTCTGCACAATCACTGACATTTGCTTCCTAGAACTGCTAAATTTTATGCATTCAACACCTTGTAACTTCTATAACAAACCGAGAATGAATATGAAGATAAATGAATCTACGTTCCCAATTGTTTAGACACAGTTGTTATCATCATATTAGCCTCTAACTTTGCATTAATCTATCTAAATGTTATAGAGAAAATTGTCAAATGCTCCCAAACATCGAAATAAAAATTGCATTACAAGTATCAAAACCAATAAACCCACAATTTACATGCTTGATTGAGAATCATATCTACACAATAATCCTTCAAATTTCATCCCCAAAATGTGCTTCCTTCAGGTACCTTAACCTAGATGAATATTAGAATATAAATACACAATAAAAAGAACAAAATAAAAACCAAAGAAACCCGTAAAGTAACATGAGTTGTTTCAAGTAGATAAATAAACTCTATCAACATTGAAAGCAGAAAATGCAGAACAACAATCTGAATTCTGCAACATTACTAAAAAAAACTTCAGCTGTGTCAGATTTATGAATCAAATATCTTCTTCACATCTTTATATAACAAAAAGAGGAGCACATTGCAGTGAAGTGCACCACTTATGCAAGCAGACCCAAGTTTCTTTCAAGAAACCTATGAATCACAACTCAGCAAGGAAATTATAATCTATGCAATATTATAAATAGAACTGCAAAACCAATAAAAACTCCCAATACAGAAATTGATATTTACTATAAATTTGTTTAGGAAAATAAGTGTGAATGAAGTTCTATTGAGCAGATATGAAAAGCAAGAAGAAGGACTTCGATTCCTTTCTTGGAAAATGTTATACAAAACGATCCACTAATTAATGAAGTTCTATTGAGCAGATAGGTATGCATGCAGATGTTAGGACATTAAGAAAGCCTAACATCTGATTCTTGGTTTAATCTTGAAATCCTAATTTTGTTTTACAAATATCAACCGGATTGTCTAGATTCATCGATAGCCAAAACAGAGAATGCCAATAGAATTTCGATGTGATTCGATATTAAATTTAGGGTTCTGATGCAAAATCTAGCGAGGAAAATCTAGAAGCGAATGAAAATTGAGTTGTCGAAGTGAACCAACAAGTACGAGTGATAACTAAGACCAAAGAGACCCACCCAAAAGCAATTCTCGGCATTGGAGGTAAAGGAGGAGCCTAAAAAGCTATAGGGAATGGAAGGCTTAGTTAGAACATAGCAAAAACATAGGTAAAATAATGAAGAATTTGGTTAATGTGTTCAAATTACCTTCTTATTCAGTCTTGTGGCTTTGAATTTAGGCATCATCCAAGACATATCACTATATCAGTATATCACTGTGTATAGAGAAAGAAGAGGAACTGTTACATTAACAATATTATGTGGATTCAACTGCAAACTAAAACTGGAAGGAGAATCAATTCTTTGTTTGGATCTTCATCATTTTTAAGAGAAAAGAAATCAATTTGAATCCCTAAATGAAAAAAATCGGGCAATTTTGGTAACTAGGCCTTTTTTAAAAACTAGAGTAGTAATTAGACTTTTTAATGTTTTAATTAAGTAAATATACCCCAACCTTTTGTATTTATTCTCAAACTCTACACACTCTTATCTCAAGGGGTACATTTATTAAACGCAAAACTAGAAAAAGCCTAATAAACAAATTGTTTCAAAAAAATCAAAGCCAAAAAGGAAAGATTCACATAATTCCATTTCTTCACAAAAGCCAAAAGAAACTATAAGGAGAAGTGTTGGTTGAATATCTTGCTTCTAAACATATTAATTAGAAATTAACATTTGTTTTCTAGAAACAGAGAAAACAAAGGAAATAAAAAACCATGAACACTATGAGAGCATGATAAAGTCAGACCGGAAAAAATATATAAATTTCAAAGAATATGCTTCCTTGTCAAAATAAAATAAAAACAGAAAAGCATGAAATCACTTCCTATTGAAGAAAGTGTAGTAAACAACCAAGGATATGATCACCCAGAGGTACAAAGAAAAATCATGAAATCACAAAGGCTTCAAACAAAATAAAAACAAGAAATGAAATGCAAAAAGAAGAGGAATAGTAGTTGCTTAGCATAAAACTGAAACAACTTACCGTTATAAGAAGATCGCGTCGGCTGACTAATAACTGTAGTATAAAAGAAAGCAACATAAATTAGGCAGGTGGGAATGAAGTTGAGAGCATCGAAAAGAGAATATGATGAAAACTTACCTAAACCAAACGCAATCCGAAGTCCGAAGACGACTGCATTGAAAAAAAAAGAGGAAAAAATAGTCTTAGGTATTACATACTAAAGAGAAATTGCAAATGGGATATAAGAAATTGTAGCTGCCATACCAAATACAAACCGGGTGGAACCAATGCCGATGACAAACCTGAGACGGTACAAAAAAACATATGAGCGCATTATAATAAGATGAGCAACAGAGGAGAAGGTGATAAACAGGAAGCACAAGTTTAAAATGGATGCCTCTCTTCTTCCTACTACTGTGGTTATAGCAAATCCTAATTTATCATATATACTTCTTTCATTGAGAACTGTTGTTGACCAACATGCAGCATTAGAAACCAATGAACTGAGACTAAATGAAAGAAAGTAGAAGTTTATAACACTAATTAATATTTTGAAGGAAAAATAGTATATTATTAAAGATTTTGTTTGAGCTAGAGTGATCATTATCCTCCTCTTGTAAACTACAAGAGGCTCAACCTGATTGATAACACGATTTATTGCGTAGTTTAAGTAGTCATTTAGATAGATTTCTCACTCATTCATGCATGGTTTAGCATTAGTTCACGACGTTTTGCACTCAATTCATGTATTTTGTCGAGATAGACGTCTACACGAACTTGTGCGTGTTTTATAGGTATTTTGGGAGATTTAGGAGCTTAATTGATGCATTCGAGAATCAATCCTCGAGATGACACACCTCCGGGCTCATTAGGATGCAAACTAGAGGCTAAGGAAGACTCATGGAGCCTTGCCAACACAAGCCATGCACCAAATCACAGCTTAATGATCCAAGGCGAAGTTTCTGGAGCAAACCACGGTTCACTGGCACATCCCACGGCCGTGGATTCTACCCGTGGATTTTTCCAGATTCTTGTGACAGCTGTGCCACGATTTTCATGGCCAGCTCATGCAAATTTGTTATAAAAGTGGTCCTGCATTGGCTGAGAGAATCATCTTGGAGCAGCCCTCCATTATCCCACATCATCCAATCAAAAATACTCTCTCAACAAGAAGATTCTTGTAGAAGGAAGTAGAAGGAAGCCACCATTGGAGAGGAGCTTATTGGAGAAGAAGAAGAACACACCATTGCCACACCTTGATAGCTTTTGTAGTGAAGAGTTTCGGTTTTGATTTCTAGAGTTGTATGAACCATTTGAACCTTCTTTTGGAAGGGTTGTGAGTCATTCTTATCTAAACTTCAGCTTGGTTTTGTTTCCTTATTTATTCATCTCTTCCCCCTTCATTATCTTGCAAATGAATGCTATGATTTTATGTATGATGATTTCGATTGATATGATGAATGTTGTAGGCTAAATAGATGTGATTCTAGGGTAAGGAAATGATGATTGTGGCTAGGACTATGATAGGATGCACTTAGATTTACCTTTGTATGAGTAACTTACAAGAACGAACTCTCTGTTGAAATCCACGGGTAGATCTTCCCATTCCACGGCCGTGGATGTGTAGAACAGCCCGTGATTCTTCCTGGTTCGATGAATCTAGCTTTAGATTGTTAGAATGTTGAAATCCTAGGTGTTTGTTGAGTTAATCTAGCCTAGGGTGACCTAGTGTTAGCTACTAAGTGTTAGAAGAGACCTACCCGGTGATTCTTACCCATAGATTTCGAAGATTACAAACCCTAGGTAGTGGTGAGCCTCACAAGCCGCCATTGGACTAAGTGTGCTAGGATAGTTGCTTAGAACTTCCCTTTCCGAGACTTACCCGGTAAGGATAGGTTAGACCTCTAGGCAACAAATCCGGTTTGTGTAGAATTCCAATCCTTAGGATTCTTAGAGACTTACCCGGTAATGAGATCTTAGGAATGGATTAGTGGACCATGAGACTTACCCGGTGATTGATCCCACTCTAGAAACACTTACTCCCGACATATCATAGATCATCCGAGGAATGATTAGATAGCTTGAGTCCTATGCCATAATCGGAATTTCCAACCCCTAGAATCCATTTCTCTTTATTTGATCCATATCTTGTGTTTATTTTGTTTGCTTCTTTGTGTTGATTCGTTAGCTTAGTTGATTACTTACTTTTGCATGAATTGTGATCCTTGATTGATCACCTAAAAACCAACCAAAAACAATTGAGATTTTCATTTCTCTATTTCTCTCTTTTCTTAACTTAGATCTTCACTAAACTCAATCATAAACCGAATCAATCTCACCTTAGTCTTTGCGTTCGACCTCGGAATACTATCCATACTACGAGCGTCCCGTACACTGCGGGTGCGCTAGGAGTAGAAGAAATATAACGAATATAAATTTAAAGCTTATTGTGCACACATCCTGAGCGTGACACTGATCAGGCAAGAATCGAAAAGGAGCTAATCAACCTTCATTACCTAGTAGACACAAAATGAGGGGGGGGAGAAAGAAAAACAAAACAACTTAGACACAATACAATGCACTCTGGGATAGAACATGAAGCTACCAATTGACACCTAAATATGACTTCTACAATTTATCCTCCAGAGCATTATCACATAAGACTTATCATATCATCTTTTTACGCGCTAAGATCCAATAACCACACTTAAAAAACTGATTCATAAATAAGCAAAGAAAGCTTGTATACATATAATTAGAAGGAAAGGAAAGAAAGAACTACATCAAACCTCTATGTCCATAAGATCAACCAAGAGAGATATAGCATACCATGTCAGCACAAGCATGCAAGAGAAGGAGGAATGCAAGCACAAACACACAAGATGAAGATGATTAACGTTAACAGATAGCAATGAGTGCAAATCATTGGAAATCTTGGGTTCAGTTCTCCTAAAAAATCTTAATTCTAGATACAAATTCATATATTAAGTTGGAGATAAACAAATAGAACATTTATTTGGACCAAATAATACATCAATATAAAGGCTCAATTGATATTGAAGAGACGTGAAATACCAAAACACCACATGAAAATAATCTTTCCACAAAAGTGGTTTGCTTCCTATCTATCTTTTCATCTATTTGTGGTTTGTGTATCTCGAATGGAGATTTTAAAATTGGTGTTAGTAGCTAGATTTGAAAGGTTACTCACTTGAGGAGGTCGAGGACAAAGAATCGTTTGAAGCAACTTCTCCTGTCAAACATAGGAAAGTGAGACTCATTTAAACTAGCTAGTAATATTAACCACCCCCTTCAACCTACTAAGAATTCACAAATGACCACGCTTGAGGAAACCATGAATATGAACCACAAAAAGGGACAAGCACGACTACAAAATGGTAAAGCAAAAAGCCTCTTTGAACAAAGAATTTTGAAATGGAGATGTGCATTAAAAATAATGAAACATGACTAAAATTTTTAGATGTCCATGTTTGTATACACAATAGTAGTAACCATCTCCGAGAAATTTCCGGTGAAAATGGTTCACCACCGACGATTAACCAGATACGGACGTTGCATGCATTCGTTATAATCAATCGACTAAACCAAGTTCTTTTATTGCCCCTACAATAGTAAATCAGCAACATTAACAATCAAAATCTTTAGATGTCCATGTTTGTATACACTTTGCATGCATTTCTAAGTGGGTAACTTACTTGTTTATGGAAATATAAGTGGACAAGCCTTTAGATAGACCATATATTTGACCAGTAACATGCTTGAAATACTTGTTTTCTTCCTCTCCAAATTTCTAGTGTTCAGGTTCATGGTACTTCTCCCCTTACACATATTAAGCACGCAATTTTATAAGTGTAAGAGGTGTGCTAAAAATAAAAACATTGTCATTCCAGATTTCATACAACCCATGTATACACGAGGCTTTGATCTATGGCGACCGAGCGCAGAGCCCACCATTCCTATCAAGATTGAAATTTGAACTTGAGTAAAAATATAGCAAAAATATAATATGATTGAATATAAAATCACTTGGTTTAAGGTCTCTTCTTATGGAAGCATGCTTTTCAACTGTAAATTTCTACACAAAATGAGTAAAAAGAGCACTAATATGAGTTGTCAAAGCGCTACATAGATTGATTTACAAAGAATGTGTTATATAGTTTCTCTTAGGCATTTCATCGAACACCTAATATGCATCCTCTAATCACCCGGAAAAATCAACAATCTGCAAACTTTTTAAGCCATAGGTTTACTTACTGTGAAAGAAGGGTCTCCAAGATTGAGCTTAAATGCTTTCGAAATTCAGAAACGGGACATGCATCCTGAGTTGCACAACCCGGAGATTTCAAATAAAAAGGATGATGAAATCTAACTTCAAATTTGCACCAGTAAATGACCTGTCAATTAAGTGGGCTATAAAAAAGGATAATGAACATTGAACCCACAAAACACAAAGCAATGAAGCCGTAAGACAAACAAAAGAAAGAGAACTAAAGACGATATCAGAGATGTGATAATAACCTAATCCAAAGCTGAATCTGAAAGGGGACAAAATGAATGGCAAAAATTACCAAGGAAGCTATCATCGATATGTGGTGGCTCATCCTAAAATTAGGGTTTCGACGCCCATCATGAGATTGTTGAGGCTGAGATCAATAGAGATTACAGATGATTTGAGAGAGTTGTTAAGAGTGAGGATTCGAGATAATTTTAGAAGAGATTGAGAGAAGTGAGGGACGGAGTAAGAGGGGAGTAAATGAAGCGGTGATGAAGGAAGAGGGGAGATGGCATTAGTTGTATAGGAGAGATTGAGGCGGTGGAGCGGTGGAAGAACACGACCACTGTTACAGGGAAGTGTTTGAAGAAGCCACATTAAAAAGAAAAAAAAAAAGAATTATCAATAGGCAAAAATGTAGTTATCATCAAACAGGATAAATATGACAAAATATAAAAAAATATTGATAAAATTGGAATTTCCCTATTCATTTGGAAACTCCCACATTTAGTATAGTAAGAATATATATATATATACATACATACTATATTAAAAGTAAGACTTGCCCGAATGAACCGTTCAATACCGAAATTACCCTTTCCAATTTTTTTTCCTTTTTTCCCGTCTTCATTTGCCTTTACAGAAGCCCGTTTCGTTTTCATTTTTTAATTGGAAAATACAACTTTGCCCTCCTATTTTTGCTTGTTTGTTAAACAACACGTGTCCCCGCAGATGGCGTATAAGGGTTACACGCGTTTTTACCGTGTCATCTCCTTGTTGTAGCAGTGATTTCCTTTCGACGCGTCTCTCGCTTCTTCTTGCTTCTGGCGGATTCATTGTCTCCCCTTTTCGTATGCTTTCGTTTGTAATCTCTGCCAAGGTTCTCCTCTCTCATTTATCCATCTCCTTCAGTTCCTTCTCTAAATCTTTCTCCAGGCATCCGCCTCAGATGGAATCTCATTTATCCCTCTCTCATTTATCCATCAGTTGTGTTTGGGCACCACCAGCGAACACCCAGCCCGGTGGCCCACTTCCGGTGGTGTCTATGCTGAAGAAAAAAAGAGGGATACCCAAAAGTATGCTCCAAGGAGGTGTTTCTACAAAGCCCGTCTTTTCGGCAACTTCATTCAATTTTAGATCAAAAGTGAAGTAACTTTACTAGCGCTCCTTGAATTGACTACAAGATTTTACTGTTATTTCAATCCTACTTTTTGAATGTCTTTCAACCCTACTTCTTTAAATTTTTATATACGGGTCTCTGATGGTATTCAATTCTTCTTATTTGTAGGTTTACCTCCTTCATACCTCAATTTAGTTAGGGCAATCACCCCTGGTTTGCCCTTTTTCCAAATTTCAGCTATATGATTTTTCTTCTTCGGTGATCTTGTAATTGTGGGTTTTCACTTTTTGTTTTAGGCCTTGCCCCAATGCTAGATGAAATGTCTTTGAGAATATGACTCTGATTTTTTTTAATTTATTAAATTCAAAGTACAGATTGTTTTCGATCAATTGAATTGTTTAGTCTTTGTATTTTTTAGTATAAAGATGCAGTGCTTATACTCCTAATGAAATTGTCAACCAAGGTTGGGGATGGGCCATTTGCATGTTGATGATACAGTTGGTTCTTGTGAAGCAACAAGAGACGGTGATATGACGATGTGCAGACTTCTTGTTTATAGTTCTCAAGTCTATATAGTTGCATGTAACTTTCATAAACTAATTCTGATTCACGGAAAATTATCTTGGCTATAGAGCATCATGGTCATGCCTGATTGAGCTGCTCAAGCATTGACATTAACTTTTCAACAGCTATTCGGTATTGAGAGGATATTGCTCTTTGTGGCTTCATATAGACCCTCCACAATTTGTACGGAGATGAGTCTGTCTTCGAATGCACTTAACAGTTGGGCGTATTTGTTGGTATCCATAAGCGTTCTATATGTTGAGAATACAATTATAATAAGATTCTTTTCACCATCATTTAGTAAACCATGTAAGGCTTGTCCGTTGTGTTTTACATTGCTTGTTTATCTTTTGTTAATTATATCATATATTCTCTTTTCTTATTTTATTTGTCCTTATACTGATTCATGTTTCCACTTTCACATTACATCAGTGTTTGGGCTTTCCACAGAATCCATGCAGCTTTCAGATGACTCGATTGCACACTAACATCTCAATCTCAATCTTCTCTGCAGATGAACACCTACTGCAGTCATTCTCTGTACTGAGAAGAATGCTCTTGGTAAATTTCATCTACACCTTTATTTTTAAATTTGTCTACATTTTCATGAGCTTGTTTTTTGTTAATCCAACGGTACAAACTATCCTTAATCTTTCTTCTTCAAAATGTTCTATCAGTATTACATTATACTGAAACTTTGTACCTTTTCATACTAAACAAAGGTAAATATTCTCATGGTAATTCCTAGGGTTCTTTTTCAATAACTTTTGGTTTATTTAGTGTGTAACCTTGAAATACTTTTGTTTGGGGACCTAAAATGCAAATTATCTACCTTCCTTGAATATAAAGCTACACATCAACTAAAGTTGAAGAGCTTTGAAAAATGTCTCTGTAATCATCTTCCATGTCTATAGTTATATATCTCGAGGCAAAATGGTTATGTTGTAAATTATTGTGAATTTGCATATGTTAATTAAAATAATTGATGCCTCTTTTATGTTTTCAGAAAACGGGCATGGAGATACTCTAAAGTGAGCAAGAAGTTGTTTCAAGCTGATGTTAGAGCTTTGCCAATGTACCTATCAACAAGGCATTTGGTGAAATTCTATAGCTTTTAGTTACGATAAATTCTATTTCCTTTCATCTTCAAGCTGGACAAGTTTGACTGGTACTACCGGATTGCTTTTTGGAGAGTGTGTTTGCAGCTCCTCAATAGTCTGAAGCTCTTGTCCGTAGCATTGTTTTCTAGCGTAATGGTTGGTCCCTTGAGGAAGACTGATGACCCTAAAAATGGTGTATTTTCTAGAGATAAGGAAGTGATGAAGTAGGAATGGTAGACTGTTTATTCTTCTTATTATAAAGAGTGATTTTATCGCATATAATTTCCATCACTTAATATTGTCTATCTTCTCGTCTTATCGGATATGGGTCTTCATCCTCAACAACCTTAAGATGTTGGTAATTATGGTGGGGTGTGGAGAACCTATCGTTGTCTTAGCCGCCTTCAAACTCAGCAAACGATGGGAAGGCAGCCATAGGTTAGGTGAATTTTGAGTTTTTTAGTCTTAAGAGTGGATTAAATTATGTGGGTATTGATGATTGCTTGTTGGAGTTAATGGGTTCATTTTGTCATGGAAGACAATAATAATATGTATGAGTTTTGTGTAGGCGGATGGATTGTGGTGTTCTTGTTGCAGAGATAGAATACTGGAATCGTGGACAGAAGCGTGGACAAATTGGGCACCGATCTGGAATCGTGGATGAATACACCACCAAAGAGGACAACCTTGACAACGGAATCGTGTACAAATTTGACACCGAACTACAAATATACCAAACGTACACGAGAAACATGCTCTAACATAGTATTCCCTTGTCCATTTTGATTAAAATTTCATGGTAAATTTGGCTTTCTTGGTAAATTTGGTTTTCTTGGCAAATTTGTCTACATTTTTATGAGCTTGATTAGTTTAGAGGGTGAAGAATGTTGACTTGCCAGCTGCCTAAAATAAGGCAAAAGAAGGGGCATTCCACAATATATTACCACTCTTTTAGGGGGAATTTAACCTCCTTTTAGAAAAAATTAGTCATATTTGTTCTCATTTTTATTTGTGGAGTATTCGATTAATAATATACTGACTTATTATTTTCGAGTTTTAATCATATTTGTAACCTTCGATCACATGTTCACGAACGAATCGGTCACCATTACTAATGCACAACTACAATTACGATACAAATTCACGACGCGCGTGTATATATATATATATATATATATATATATATATATATATATATATATATATATATATATATATATATATATATATATATATCAAGTGAGTAGGCTAAAAGGTAACCCTAATTAAAAGAGGATAAAAGATATGAAAGATAAAATGTTGTTAACGTGATTGTATGAGATCGGCTCGATCGGGAAAATCTCGATTGTATGAACTAAATCGACTTGATCAAAGATGGTGATCGACACAATCTTTCATAAAATGCATCATCCGGATGAGTGTTCATGTGGTTGTTAGCTTACTACAATTGGCTCGATCGATGGTAGTGATCGACTCAATCCTTTGTAACATCATCGACTCGATCTCTAAGTGTGATCGGCTCGATCTAGTAGTGTAGAATGGCATGCCTTCTTTGTTTCTCCTTCTTGATCACAATGAGAATCGAGCTTGATAAACACATTCTTTCGATTTAGTTCTAAATGGTGCTCATTAAGTCCTCAAACACCTAAAATACCATAAAAGCTCTTGTAAACATCCAAAACAACAATATAAACATATTCTAGCTTAAAATAATGCAAAACTACAAATATTGCTATGAATATTAATGCAAATGCATTTAAAAAAACAATAGTTTCAATACAGGATATATATATATATATATATATATATATATATATATATAACTCACTTAGGGCCCGTTTGGTTACGGAAGGAGAAATGAAAACGGAAACGGAATGAATACATGAAGGAAAGGAAACAGAAATGATTATTTTTATTTTATATTTGGTTATATTTAGGAATGGATTCATTGACCTCAATGATATTTTTTCTTGTTTGGTTTGAATGGATTCATTGAATGGAATCATTAATCATTAATCAAAAAAATGACCCCAAACCCTACTCGAAAATTCACCTCTCAACCATGAACTTGAAAGCCTTTCACTATATCAGCAAACCCAATTCTCCAAATTGTCAAATTCGTCGAGTCGTATTACTCGAATAACCCATCTAACCTAGCATTGTTTAGATAATCAAAATGCCCTACGATTGCCACGTCTAATTTCATTGATGTCCCTTTCGGGTTATAAGGGTCGGGTCACATAGAAACCAAAATTACCCTTGTCAGACAATAACATAGGAAAAGAACATGTTTCATTCAATTAAGCAGCATCAAATAAGAACTCGACACGAACACAGTTTATCTTGTAAACCATCGTCGCCAAAACTAGCCATCACTATGATGCATTGCAGCCCATTGGTGGGTGTTAATTGAGCACAATGAAGAAGAATAATCAGCTCCCTGATAATACAAAGACTTAGCACATGAAACAAGGTAAATTAATAGATCACAAACCCATGCATCAGTTTCTACCTACTGTCATGTTTTCACTATAAGATCCTAGGTTTTTGCCTTCACCGCCCCTACAGTGAAGAGGGCCGCCCCCGCGGCCAGCCGCCCCTGCGGTTGTGAGATCCGCCCCTGTTGATCGTGCGACAGATCGCGCCGATCTGTTTTCGTCGTTTTATCTTTCTTCCATAGATAGAATACCCGATATTCTATCTTATGGGCCGGTTTCCTTGTTTCTTTCTAACCCTAGACGCCCTTTCCGTCTAGCGTTCCAACCCTCCCTATATATTCTCTTCCTTCTCTCCTTTTCCTGTTCCTTGCTATTGCCTTCAAACCCTAGAGAGCTGCAGTCGTCCTTTGCTTCCTGCGACTTTGCAGAACGTGTAAGTTCATTCCTTCCTGGTTCTTCCTCACGTTCTTACAGTGCTGCATGCGTTCTCCTTCTGTTTGGCTCCTTCCTTGCGTTCTCTCTTTTCTTCTTCTCCAAGGATCAAGCTTGAGCCTTGATTCTTGTGGAGTGTTCCGTTGTTGACCCTTCGTTGTTCTCAGGCTCTTCGGAGTTGAGGCTTGACGTGTTGGAACCAAAGGTTCGAGCTTTGGTTGCCCCTACTGTGAGATCTGTCGAAGAGAAGCCCGACAGTGTTTTATGACGAAGATCCGCCCCTGCTCCTGCACAAAGCCGCCCCTGCACCTCTGTCACAGCCGCCCTTGCGCCTGCACAGAGCCGCCCCTGCGCCTCTGTTCAGCCGCCCCTGTGCATCTGTCTAACCGCCCATGCGGTTTCTCTGCAGTAACTCCCGTCTTTGGTGAGTTGCTTCCTTCCTTCCTTTCCTCGTTCCTTCCTTGGTTCCTTACGGTTGTTCCTTGTTCCCCTGAGTTGTTGTAAGACTAAGGTTGAGCCCTTAGCATATGTTGATCTCTTAGAGATCTTTGAGACTAGAAGTCATAGACTTCTAGCAACCGTTATGTTCCTGATCCATATTGCTTGTTCGTACAAGCTTTCTTTGCTCCATTCCTGAGGGAAACTGAGCTTCCTTGTGTGTTTCTGAGTTGTTCGTTGATCTCTTGTGTTACCTTCATGTGAGGTAACTCCCTTGGACTTACTTAGCTTCATTCTTTCTTGGTTCTTCCTCACGTTCTTACAGTGCTGCATGCGTTCTCTTTCTGTTTGGTTCCTTCCTTGCGTTCTCTCTTTTCTTCTTCTCTACGGATCAAGCTTGAGCCTTGATTCTTGTGGAGTGTTCCGTTGTTGACCCTTTGTTGTTGAGTGTTCCGTTGTTGAGCCTTGACGTGTTGGAACTAAAGGTTCGAGCTTTGGTTGCCCCTGCTGTGAGATCTGTCGAAGAAAAGCCCAACAGTAGCTTCTGACGAAGATCCGCCCCTGCGCCTGCACAGAGCCGCCCATGCGCCTATGTCATAGCTGCCCTTGTGCTTGCACAGAGCCGCCCCTGCACCTCTGTTTAGCCGCCCCTGCGCATCTGTTTAACCGCCCCTGCGGTTTCTCTGCAGTAACTCCCGTCTTTGGTGAGTTGCTTCCTTCCTTCCTTTCCTCGTTCCTTCCTTGGTTCCATATGGTTGTTATTTGTTCCCCTGAGTTGTTGTAAGACGATGGTTGAGCCCTTAGCATATGTTGATCTCTTAGAGATCTTTGAGACTAGAAGTCATAGACTTCTAGCAACCGTTTTGTTCCTGATCCGTGTTTCTTGTTCGTACAGGCTTTCCTTGCTCCTTTCCTGAGGGAAACTGAGCTTCCATGTGTGTTTCTGAGTTGTTCGCTGATCTCTTGTGTTACCTTCGTGTGAGGTAAGTCCCTTGGACTTACTTAGCTTCATTCCGCGTATTAGTTGGATTGTATTGGCCTGTTTGTGTTGTTTATTATGTTTATAACGGATAGCCGGAATAGGATTCACCCTTTATTACCCTTAACTGGCCCAAGTGTATTTTAACCGGGCGGTGACCACTTGTCTAGTTCTACAGGAGACTAGAATATGCTCTTGCAACCCAGACCCCTAGGTAACGGATAGTACTGATCTATTCCTATTGGTAGACGGAAGCGGATGCGAGTTTCGGGAGATTCTCGTGTGACAAAAGAAGTTGAATTAGTAATGGATAACCTTAATGAAAGATAATAACCGGTTGATGTGTGAGCATGCTATGTGTTTTCTGTACCTTATGTGTGTTTGTGCCTTTACACTCTTGCTTATACCTAGAATGTTAGCTAACGGTTTATACCGTCGTTGTAGATGTTCCGCAGGTTCAGGATGCTGCTGAGTGATCCGGATGGTGTGGTCAGCCGGGGTTCCCGTACATTATAGGACGGGATCGGGCTTTGTTTTTCGTTTGTTGTTTCCCTTTTGTTTTGACCCGACTGTGGAGCTTTTGTGTTTTCTTTTGTTTGAACCTTGGGTTTTATATTGAGTTTTGTTTTCATTCGTCTGTGCCTTGTTGTCAGATCCGTTTGTTATTGCTACTTTGAGGGTCGGGACCCATTGTGCGGTACTAGCCCGTAGCGCTTCAAGTTCCTAGAACTTGGGGTGTTACAATATGGTATCAGAGCTCTAGGTTGGCAACAATGACACTTGAAATCTTCTACAGGTCGGATGGATAAATAAATAGAACCCGCAAGGGGTCTAACGTTTTCAAAAGGGGGTTTTGTTTTAACCTTTCGGTCTGGGATAGATGTACGGGCGACCACCACTACCTCCGCGGATCTCAGCAGTGTAGTTTTTTTTGTGTTGGCCTTTATGTGTGCTTTTTCTGGAGTTTTGCTTTAGTTGTAGCGTGGCCTTATATATATATATAGTCTTATATATTTATCCTTATAGTAGATGGCGCGTACTAGAGCTACATCTGCTATGGGGCGAGGAAGGGGTCGACCACCACTTCCACCTGCCGTCCGTGGACGAGGGCGTGCAGGAAGACCTCCACTAGCTAGAGGTCGGAGCCAAGCCCCACCTGCCGATCCGCCTATCGCCGAGGCGTTTGTTGAAGAGGTTGCTGAGAGCATTGTTCCTGAGGCTGGAAATGGGACCGCTGCTAGGTCTGGAGCACAGAGAGCGCCATCAATAGAGTCCGCACGAGTGTCTATCGGAGCTTCTGCATATCGCGATTATGTACAGAGAGTTGAAGAGGCTATCAGGACTAGAGGACCAGCACCAGTGCCGCCAGTTCCTGCGAGATCAGCTGAGGCTTCGCAGAGAGTTACACAAGCTGTTACCCCACCTATTGGAGTTGTTGAGGTTGTTAGAGTGCCGGCTGAGGGAAAAGAGCCAAAGCCTGACAGTTGGTTGAAGGCTTTCGACCAGCTGAAGGTTCCCGTCTTCGTGGGAAGGATTGGCTTGGAGGTGGAGCAGTGGCTAAGACAGGTTGATTCTGCTATGGGGGCTATCGGTTTCCCTGAGGGACGTCGAGTCAACATAGCACATACATTGCTGAATGATCAGGCTCATTCTTGGTGGAAGACAATTTGTAGTAAGGTCACTAGTTATGAGTAGATGAAGACAGTGATCAGGGATCGCTATTGCCCTGCAGCCATAAGGAGAGACCATCTCTAATATTTTCTTGAGGCTGGATTCAAGGATTTTCCTATTGCTGAGATAATCCTCAAGTTTCAGGATGAGTTAGCGTTGCTAGGTCCGACTGCACCACCGGAGGATCAACATGTTTACCTTTTCTCTCGGAGGTTGAGAGAGTCAACACGCTCTTATCTTACTGGTTTCCATTGTGACTCTCTAGCGGATTATCAGGATAGAGGTTCTACGTATGAGAGAGACCGACCGGGTCAGAGGAGAGCTTCTCAGACAGGAGGTCCAAAGAAGAGACAGAAGACTGGATTAGCTAGTGCTGGAGCTGGAGCAGCTGCTTTTGGGCGTAGTCAGATGTTCACCACTTAGCGTGCGTGCAAATAAGCTTTAAATTTATAAAACTAGAAATCAAGCAAGCGAACCCACAGTGTACGGATCGACATAGTTAAGCAAGAATTCTAGAGTATCGAACACAGGGATTTGGGGGGAACAAATTCAATTTCAGATTATCAAGCAGGTAAATGTAAGAGCTTTGCAAATTATTGGGAAAACAACAATCCTAAAGATCCAAGTATCCAGCCGTGGCAATCGATTCAAGATATACTAATGATATAAGGACAGAGTTAAGATATGCAAAGGTATGCTAATGTAAGGTAATCGTACGGTGAAGTTCCAAAAACCTTATATGACTCACCTACAAGACACTCTCTATAAAGGTTGTTGAGGCTTCAATATAGAAAGGTTCTAAAGGTAAGAATTAATGTCAAATACCCAAACTTGTAATCCAAGGATCAAGACTAACTAAACCGATTACGGTTGTGACACTCACAATCGAGGTAGAGGTTGTTGAGACTTCACTACCACCTAGAAAAGGCAAGCCAAGACTAAGTTAAAGCAAATCTTTAACTTTGGATTAAAGTAAAAGCAAGTTCGTAAACTTAAGGGAAATCACGGTTAGTTCTTGAGGTTCCACGGCCGTGGACTCAAGAACAGGCCGTAATTTAAGGTTCGTCGGCGATTCTCTCTAACTCTCAGGGTCCAATCTGTTTACGAACGATCTATCATCATCTAAGCCACAACTATCAACCCTTCACCTTAGAATTGTTAAGGGTTTTTAGCCAACAATAGTCATAATGATATCAAATTCAAGGTTTAAAAGATTGAAAGATGAAAACTTCCGAAAACTTTCAATAAACTTCAAACCAATCTCAAAGTCACAATCAAGAACAAATATCGTCACTAGATTCGGAATAGAACACACAAACACAATCTTAGATAAGAAGGAAGAACGGGATGTCAATCCGTCTTCTAAATCAAACCTAAACAAGAAGAGGAATCTTCTTGCGAACACTCTTCCGAATCTTCGATCTTCCCTCAATCCGGAAATCTCAATCACAATCTCCACCAAAGTGCGAGATTAGGGCAACTCCAAAGATGAGCGCCAAGTCCGTCTTTTGCAAAAGTTGCAAAGATCTCTAAAGCGAGGCCTGGGCGAAAGTGCGTCTAAGCAGAGGTGTAGGTGTAAGCCTAAAGCGAGGTGACGGAATCACTCTTCGTCCGTCCTTTTTATAGTGTATGATGAAATAGCGGCCCGGCCCAATCCTTTAAAAGATCGTGGCTTAAAGTGTGGCGAAAAAGATCGCCAAGATCACGGTCGTGGAAGGTTCCACGACCGTAATTTAGAGCGTGGAAATCAATACGGTTTGAACCATCTTCTCCACGGCTGTAGAAGTTGCTGGAATGAACCACGCTTCCTTAGTCATGGTTCCACGGCCGTGGAACTGAACGTGGAAAGTTGTACGGCCGTATTTTAGAGCGTGGTTTAGGGCAAGAACGTGATTCTTCCCTAGACTCGTGCATTCCTCAAGTTAACACTCCATTTGCTCCTAAGAATGTCCTCAATCCATGGACATTGCTCAACAACTCCATCCTTGCTCGATTTCGTTCGGAAATAGCTCTCAATCACCTATAATCAACATAAAGCTTGTGTAGATCTCTTTATCGACATTATAGGCAAACTAGCTCACAAATGCATCAATGCTCAATCAATGACTATCAATATGATTCAAATACGCTTGGAAAACGTGCCTAAAATATCACAATATTTTATGCTAACAAATAACCCCATACTTAACACTTGCTTGTCCCTAAGCAAGGTCTTTCAAAAGCTTTAAAACAAGAGTTAGGATGAAATATGTGTACCTTCTCAAAGCAATACTTCTTTTGGATGAATGTGCCTTCTAAACAATAGATCATCCTCAAATCTTGCTTCAATCGTTTATAGGACTTTCATACACTTAATCAAAGAGTAAAGAGTAAAGAAAACTCATGAATCAATCAAACTTCCATACAAACATCATAACCCTTAAACATTATCAAAATCAATCATAAGAAACTTCAATTTAGATCACCAAGTCATATAACATTCTTTTGATCTTAAGGACTTTCAAAGAAAAAGGTCTAGAATGTGGAAAGGGAAGGAAACTTTAAGGAATGTGGTGCATGAATCCGGGAAAGTGGACAACTACTCTTTTCTTCTTCTCTCGCGGTTTCCGCAACACCTTCAACTTAGAGCTTCGCTCTCTTCTTTTCATTTTTCGACTTTACTTTTGGAGTTATGGATAGAGGTGCACAAAAACCGAAGCCTAGGAGATTGGCGTTTCTCAATTTTTATGAGATGCCTCAAACCCTTATCGTACATACCATAATCCGCTAGGAATATCGCTCAATCCGACTTTGGCAAGACACAACACCCGGCTATGTGAATGGTGCCGAGTTACTCATCATCATAATTGACTTCCCCAAACCTATAATTTCTTTCTATTCTTTTGATTGCAAATAATTGCTCTCATGGCCCTCCCACATCAAACATGCCCTTTTCATTCACTTCTCCAAATTCCCGGATAGGTAAAGGAGGTCAATATTTCAATGAGGAGCTAAATGATCAAAGAAAGAAGAAAGAATAATCGAATTTCCTTAATCATCTCAACAAGAAGCATAAGAACTTATAGTGTGATTTCGACTTCAATTCCTCAACATGATTTAAGTAACATTTATCACATTATGAAACTTGTAAAAGAGGTATAATCAACTCATTCAAATTCTTTTCAATTCACTATTCGTTTAAGCATGCAATTGTCATCAAACTCAATTCACAAGTAGCGATTATCATAGAAGTCATCTCAATTCCTTAGAAGCACAAAATTTTTCAAAATTTTTCAATTTTTATGGTTTTTCAAACTCTTTTTCATGCAATGCAATAATGAAATATGCAACAATATAATGAACATGCAATGATAGTCTCGATAGAAGCAAACATAGTGAGTAAGAGTTATTACAACTTTTAGTCACACCCCACCCCATACTTAGGACGAACATTGTCCCTAATGTTCAAAAAAAAAAAGAAAGAAAAGAAAGAAAAGAAAAATAAACTCACAAAATGGTGGTGGAGTGGCTAAAACTGTCGGTCATGCAATCATCATCACTGCGGCGCTGGTGGAGGCGGGAATGGAGAGAAGCTAGGATCATAAAACCGCCCAAACTGCTGGCGGTAGACATCTCTCATCATGTGATCGAGGTCGTCCAAGCGTCCATCTCTAGCATCGGCTCAAATCTCCAATGCTCCTACTCTCTCCGAAAGACCAGTAGCCCAATCCGGCATCTGCTCATACCATCCCGGAGCATGACTGTACCACTCTGGAGCGTCGGGTGGTGCTGGTGCTGGTGCTGGTGCAGATGGTGTTTGTATAGCCCATGGAGGTGGAGCTCCATACCATGCAGGAGGTGTCTCTGCCCAAGTGGGTCTCTCACTCACGCTGGCGCGGCGAGA
The DNA here is from genome assembly GCA_033239125.1 of Fagopyrum homotropicum. Lineage (NCBI taxonomy): Eukaryota > Viridiplantae > Streptophyta > Magnoliopsida > Caryophyllales > Polygonaceae > Fagopyrum > Fagopyrum homotropicum. The sequence continues at coordinate 34,086,664 of BSWB01000003.1, forward strand.
AGACGAGCCTGAAGCTCTGGCGGGACGTGGAGAACGTCTAGGCACATCGGGGGCCGCATCCGGCTGATCCGGAAACGTGCCAAACTCCTGCTCGGCTCCTCCTCCACCCTCAAACTGATCCCTCATCTCCTCCTCCTCAACTACGGGCGGTGGTGGAACATACGGAGGAGCTACAATCCTGTTCGCATGCATAGCAGCGAACGTCTCCTTCCAATTATGGCGTCCAGCCATAATGGAATACTCCTGTAGCCACTCTATACCCCTACCTGTCCTGCTCTCCCAAGGCATGGCCGCATAAGGCGGACCTCTATGTGTGGGGAAGATGAGACCTCTAGTCATGAAGGCATGAAGTCCTAAGGGTACGGCTGGTATGCGGGTACATGCAGAAAAATCAACTCCCAAGCTCCTAGCAAGGTGGGTAACTATCCCACCATATCCAATGTTGCCCTTCCTCTTGTTCTTAAGCTTGCTCATAGTAGCAGCTAAGAGGGTGGCACAGTCAGCTCGGCGTCCATACAGCATGGAGTACAACAGAAATAGCTCATCCGTCTTGATCTTTTGGGGTGTCTCCGTCCTAGGGAAGAGACACTCCGAAAGAACACGGTGAGCAATCTTCAAGGTTAAGTGGTACATCAACTTAGCCTTGGTGTCAGCAGGTTGCCAACGGTCCTTGCTAGCGTATATCATAGCTACCTCCTCCCAAAAGTCTTTGGCGTAAACGCCACTAGGAAAGCGACCATTGAAGGTCTCATGGAACCCAAAGAAGGTCCCGAACTCACGGATGGTAAAATCATAGTTCCTTTCCATAAGACGGAAAGAAACGGTCCTATCCACATGGTTATGCTCGAAAGACGTCACAACCTCCCTCGTAATCTCCTCATAGGCGTCTTCTCGGATAGCCGAGAAGACAACTAGTCCGGCTCTATCCAAGAGTCAAGTAAAGTCATCTATAATGTTAAGAGGAGCTATATCCTCTAACAATAGGTACCTAGGTCCAATCACAGCCCTCTCATGGATCCTCTCGAATGCATCAAGGTGATCCTCATGAATGGTCGGTACTCTAGGGCTAGGAGGTGAGGGTGATGAAGGTGATGATGGAGGTGAAGGGGAAGAGGGTGGTGGTGCTCTAGAGGATGAAGAAGAAGAGGGATTACCCTTCCTCTTCTTATTTTGGTCATTCTTCTTCTCCTTTATTCTCCCAGAAACTCTCCTCACAAAGTCCATCACTATTCAAAATTACGGCCTGTTCTTGAGGATTCCACGGCCGTGGAACTACCAGGGACCGTGATTCGTCTCAGTTTTTCTCAAAACTCAACAATCAGCACTCAAATTCAGCAATCAGGCAGCCATAGTCTAATTTCTTCCAATTTCAATCAGTTCTTCCTAAAATTTCTAGCAAAACGAACCAAATTGACAAAGATCAAGAAGAGTGGAAAAAACCTAGGTTTCGGATTTTAAAATCCGAATTGTGCGTTCTGTAGTGATTTGCCGCTCGATTCATTGCTTGGATCTTGTTGGTGGTTGAATTTGCTTCAATTTGGGAAGAAGAATCGTCGAAAACGGTTAACGAACGGAGATTTGGAAAGAAGGGCGTGGAATCGGCGATTTTGGGTCGTGGAAGAGGTTTTGTGGAGTGTTTTGGTGAAGAACGTGGTTTATATAGTGACAGGCAAAATTTTGAAAATCACGGTCTGTCGGGGGGTTCCACGGCCGTGGAAATGTACGGAACCGTGGTTTTGGTGATTTTTCAAAGGCTTTTGGAAATTACGATCACTATAGCTGTCACGACCGTGGTTTAGGCCGTGGAACTCTCTGTAATGCTCCAAAGTCCAAGTTTCGTCACTTTTCTTCAACATTATCCTTCCCTTTTCCTTTTCCATCGTTCCTACATCCAAAAACACGAACATACCGGAAGGAATCGAAGGCAAAATAAAGCAAAAACGTCTAAACTAAGCTAAACTATGAATCGAAAACAAAAACAAAAATGCAATACCTTGGGTTGCCTCCCAAGAAGCGCTTTGTTTAAGTTCCGTAGCTAGACCAATCTCGCACTTATTCGAGTGCGGTAGGCGCGAACTCTTTAGCTTGGAGTTCCGGCGTATACTTCTTGAGTCGTTGGCCGTTCATCTTAAAGCTTCCGCCCGCTTCACCCCATACTTCAACTGCACCATGGGAAAAAATACGCTTAATTAGAAAAGGTCCGGTCCAACGAGATTTGAGCTTACCTGGAAAGAGACGAAGCCTTGAATTGAAGAGGAGAACTTGATCTCCTTCTTTGAAGTCCTTTGGAATGATATGCTTATCATGCCAATGCTTTGCTCTCTCCTTATAGATCTTGGCGTTTTCATAAGCGTTCAAGCAGAGTTCGTCCAGCTCATTAAGGTCTAGGAGACGCTTCTCTCCCGCTTCCTTCATGCTGAAATTCAACCACTTGATAGCCTAAAACGCCTTGTGCTCCAACTCTACCGGCAAGTGACAAGACTTCCCATACACAAGGTTGTATGGTGTGGTTCCTATGGGAGTCTTGTACGCAGTCCGGTACGCCCACAATGCATCGTCAAGCTTCAAAGACCAATCATTCCTAGTCCTTGAAACCGTCTTCTCTAGAATTCCTTTGATCTCCCTATTTGAGATCTCAACTTGTCCACTAGTTTGTGGATGATAAGGGGTGGTGATCTTGTGAGTAACCCCATACTTAGCTAGAAGAGCTTTAAAGCGCCGGGCAATGAAGTGAGAACCTCCATCACTAATGATAGTCCTTGGCGTCCCAAATCGAGGAAAAATGGTCTTGTTGAAGAACTTAACCACCACCATGGCATCATTGGTGGGAGAGGCAATTGCCTCCACCCATCTAGAAACGTAATCTACCGCCAATAGTATGTATTGGTTTCCACAAGAGGATGGGAACGGTCCCATAAAATCTACTCCCCAAACATCGAAAATCTCCACCTCTTGGATGTTGTTGAGGGGCATCTCATTCCTCCTAAAGATATTGCCTGTTCTTTGACAAGCATCGCAGCAAGAAACAAAGGATTGCACATCTCTAAATAAAGTAGGCCAAAAGAATCCAGATTGCAATACCTTTGCGCTAGTCTTGTTCGAACTAGCGTGTCCTCCACAAGGTAGTGAATGACAATGGCGGATGACACTTTGCATCTCATCTTCCGGCACACATCGCCGAATGATGCCATCCGGACCTCTCTTAAAGAGGAGAGGCTCGTTCCAAAAGTATTCCCGGACATCCTTAAAGAACTTCTTCCTTTGTGCGTAGGATAATCCGGGCGGTATCTCCTGACAAACCAAATAGTTAACAAAATCAGCAAACCATGGTTCGTTACCTTTGGAGATCACGTCGATGCACTCCTCTATAATGTGTAGGTGTTCGTCCGGGAAGGAGTCATCGATGGGTAAATGGTCGTCCTCTAGATGTGTTAGGCGACTCAAATAATCCGCAACAGAATTTTCTGAACCTTTCTTGTCGCGGATCTCTAGATCAAATTCTTGTAGGAGAAGAATCCATCTAATTAGCCTTGGCTTCACATCTTTCTTCGCAAGGAGGTACCGGATCGCAGCATGATCCGTGTAGACAATCACCTTTGCACCTACAAGATAAGAGCGAAACTTGTCAATATCATAGACAATGGCTAAAAACTCTTTTTCGGTAGTGGCGTAATTAAGTTGCGCTTCATCTAGCATCTTGCTAGCATAGGATATGGCATGGGTTCGCCCTTCCTTTCGTTGTCCAAGGACAGCTCCTATAGCTACGTCACTAGCATCGCACATAACCTAAAAGGGAAGAGTCCAATCCGGAGGTTGGATAATAGGTGCTGAAATTAGAGCTTGTCGAATGGTGTTAAACGCATCCAAACATTCCTGCGAAAACTCAAAAACTGCATCCTTCATCAATAGATTAGTGAGCGGTTTTGATATTTTAGAAAAGTCTTTAATGAAGCGTCTATAGAATCCAGCATGTCCTAGAAAACTTCTTATCCCTTTCACCGAAGTTGGGGGAGGAAGCTTTTCTATGGTTCTATCTTAGCCTTATCCACCTCTATCCCTCTACTAGAGATTAGGTGTCCTAATACAATTCCTTCCTTAACCATAAATTGACACTTCTCCCAATTAAGAACTAGGTTAGTGTCTTCACACCTTTATAAAACAAGAGAAAGGTTAGAAAGACAATCGTTAAAAGAGGAACCGTATACGGAGAAATCGTCCATGAAGACCTCCATGATTTCCTCTATGTATTCGGAGAAGATGGCCATCATGCACCTTTGAAAGGTGGTTGGGGCGTTGCAAAGCCCGAACGGCATTCTCCTATAGGCAAACGTACCCCATGGGCACGTGAATGTGGTCTTCTCTTGATCATCCGGGTGTATCGGAATCTGAAAGAAACCACTATAACCGTCAAGGTAGCAAAAATGTGAATGTTGTGCTAACCTTTCAAGCATTTGATCAATGAATGGCAATGGGAAGTGATCCTTCCTCGTTGCATTGTTAAGCTTGCGGTAGTCAATGCACATCCGTCATCCCGTTACGGTTCGGGTAGGAATGAGTTCGTTGTTTTTGTTGGTGATGACTGTCATTCCTCCCTTCTTCGGAACTACTTGAACCAGACTCACCCACTTACTATCGGAGATAGGATAGATGATACCTGCATCAAGAAGTTTAAGAATTTCCTTCTTGACAACCTCCTTCATGGTCGGATTTAACCGCCTTTGAGGTTGTCTTGAAGTCCTAAAGTCTTCCTCCATTAATATCTTATGCATGCATAGGGAGGGTTTAATTCCTACTAAGTCCTCAATAGTGTAGCCTAAAGCTTTCCTATGTTTCCTAAGGACAATCATGAGCTGATTATGTTCATCTATGGTTAGATCGGAACTAACAATAACCGGAAAGGTAGAATTAGGTCCTAGAAAATCGTACCTTAGATGAGTAGGAAGTGGTTTTAGTTCCATTGCTTTCGGAGCTTCCAATGATCCTTGAGGAGCATCCGATGTCTCCTTAGAAGTTTCTAAGGGTGTTGAAGGTGTAGGAGAAGAATCGAAGGAAGTCGAAGAAGTGTCTCGATCATCCCCTTCCACGGCCAAAATTACGGTTTCCCTATGTCCTCCACGGCCGTGGTTTAGGGCGTGGAAGGTGGTTACGGTTGCTCTGCCTCCTCCACAACCGTGTAACCCCTTGGAGTGAGCCACGCTTTGGGTTGTGAGATCCACGGCCGTGGAATACAGTGTATGGCCGTGGATTCTCACGTTTTCTGCCTCATCGTGGAGTTTTTCAAACTCCACTTCACCCATCTCTTCTTGTGCTTCTAAGGCTTCAATTGCCTCATTGCACTCCTCTTCTTCCCCTACATTCGTTAGACTCATAGTAATGACCTTTTGTAAAGGATCTTTGAAGAGAATAGCACTTACCTCCTCTCTAGATAACCCTTCTTCATCTTGGATATTGAATATATCCTCATCAAAGATTGGCTCCTTCACTAGAGTGGAAAGAACGAACTCTACCTTCTCTTCTCCTATGTCAAAGGCGAGTCTAGCATTCTTGCAATCGACTATGCAACCGGAAGTTGTAAGAAACGGTCTTCCGAGTATGATCGGGACCGGACTATCTGCAGGAATGTCAAGCACGACAAAATCAATGGGAGCAAAGAATTTACCTAGCTTGACTGGGACGTCTTCTACAATACCGACGGGGCGAGTGATGGACCGATCCGCCATGTATAACGTCATCTTCACCGGTTTAGGGTCGCCTAAACCAATCTTCCTACACAATGCAAGTGGTATGATGCTCACACTTGCTCCCAAGTCACATAGCGCATCGTATGTGACATCTCCCACTCCTATGGGAATGCAAAACGACTTCGGATCCTTTAGTTTGGGGGGCATTTTTGCCTTCATGGTCTTGATGAGATCCGAAGAATCCGAACTCATTTTAACCTCACCGAAATCTTCTAGCTTCCTCTTGTTGGAGAGGAGCTCCTTTAAGAACTTGCCATAAGCCGGCATACCTATAATAGCATCAATAAAGGGTATATTAATATGCAGCTTGCTCATGAGTTCTATAAACTTACCAAACTGTTTATCTAGGCGTGCTCTCGCTCTAGATTGAGGGAATGGTAGGGGAGGTTTGTAAGCTGGAGGAGGAACGTAAACATCTTCCTTCTCCTTCCCCTTCTCTTTGTCTTTGTCTACGGGGACTTCAACGAACTTAGGCTGCAGATCGGTGGTAGTCACTCCGCTCCTAGTTGTGATTGCCATCACCCTTCCCTTAGGGTTGTCCTTCGTCTTTCTTGGAAGTTTCCCTTGATTCCTAGGAACTTCCTCCGCATGGCTGAACATTTGGTTTTCCAAAACCTTTTGGGTTTTATCAACCTTAGAAATTTGATCATCAACCTTAATGATGCGGTTCTCCAAACCTTGAAGCTTTCCCAAGATCGTTTCCAACATAGGATCGGGCTTCTCCTTCCCCGAAGTGTTTCCTCCATTAGATGCTTGCCCCTGGATTTTCAAAGGAGTAGAGGAAGAGGAAGGTGGAGTTAGTGAATTCGAATTGGAAGGATAAGAGTTACCAGAATTTTGTTGATTGGAGCGCCAATTGTTGTTATTTGAACCCCTATTGTTGTTCCAATTGTTGTTCCGGTTGTTGTTGTCATTCCAATTGTTCCGGTTATTATTCCGGTTATTGTTGTCGTTGTTGCGGTTTGTGTTCTCACCGCCATTGTTGTTGTTGCCCAAATAGCCAACATCCTTGCCTTGTTGCTTTGGAAAGTTGGTCTTGATAGCCTCCTTCAACTCTTTGATCTCATTGTTGAGGGAGAAAATCTGATTTTGAGCTTCATGTGTGAGCTTTGCTCCTTGCTCCACACGATTTCCCTCCGCCTTCCGGTGGGAATACTTCTCTATGACCCTTGTTTGCTTCTCAATTAAGTCCCAAGCGTCATCTTCCCTCATGTCCATGAATGTTCCACATGAGAGGGATTGGAGGTTGAATTGCGTCCCCGCATCCAGCCCCTTGTAGTAAATCTCCAGCAATGCAAGCTTGGATATGCCATGATGAGGGCAATCCAATAACAAGTCCTGAAACCTTTCCCATGATTGAAACAAACTTTCGTTAGACCTCATGGAAAATGCATTGATCTTACCTCTAAGTTCCGCCGTTTTGGATGGCGGAAAGAATTTGGTGAGGAACTCCGCGGAAAGGTCTTCCCACGTGTCTAGTTTCCCACTAGGAAGAGCTTGGTACCAAGACAACGCTTTCCCCTTCAAGGAGAAGAAGAAAGGCTTGAGCTTATAGTTGTTAGTAGTCGCGTTCTTCGGCCTCATTGTCTCCATCATACACTCAAAGTTTTGCAAGTGTTGGTGTGGAGATTCAACGCTTGTCCCGCCAAATTGGTTTTGGCGAACAAGAGTAATAACTTGAGGGTTGAAGCTAAACCCTTGCACATCATCAGCATCAAAGTTCACACCTAGACGGCATGATTGCTGCGTTGGATCCATCCTTTGGCCAAGAGTTCTTGGCTCATTATCTACACGGTTCATCCTTACATTCCTAGGTGGAATGCGTTGGTTTGCGGTCGTCCGTGGAGCGAATGGATTCACATTGATCCTTGGATCAATCTCCTCTAACGGTGGCATGGAAGAGTCGCTATCATCAGCGGATGAATGACCCCTATTCGACCTTAATGATCTCTTTGAGGATTTCTTGCTCCCCTTATTCTTAAGGTTGCTTATTTCTATCCTCATCTGGAACATCATGTCCTTCAGATCATTAACTTGGGATTGATGACGATCCATCTCATCCCAGCGAATATTTTCATTCCATTGGAGTTGAGCTTCTTTCTCCGCTAACTCCGCTTGAAGATCACGTTCGTGTTCTTCAGCCATCTTCTTTTCCTTACGCTTTTGGCTTAACGTCCTCTCAAGCTCTTGATCAAGAGGTAAGAGATCTTTGGTGTTCCTAGACCTGCGCATGCACTCAAAAAGATATCAAATAACGAGAGTAAGCTCCCAAGCTTGACAACCGGCTACCGAATTCGGCCTAGACCAAATCCCCGGCAACGGCGCCAAAAACTTGTTCGCCACTTAGCGTGCGTGAAAATAAGCTTTAAATTTATAAAACTAAAAATCAAGCAAGCGAACCCGCAGTGTACGGATCGACGTAGTTAAGCAAGAATTCCAGAGTATCGAACACAGGGATTTGGGGGGAACAAATTCAATTTCAGATTATCAAGCACGTAAATGTAAGAGCTTTGCAAATTATTGGGAAAACAACAATCCTAAAGATCCAAGTATCCAGTTGTGGCAATCGATTCAAGATATACTAATGATATAAGGACAGAGTTAAGATATGCAAAGGTATGCTAATGTAAGGTAATCGTACGGTGAAGTTCCAAAAACCTTATAAGACTCACCTACAAGATACTCTCTATAAAGGTTGTTGAGGCTTCAATATAGAAAGGTTCTAAAGGTAAGAATTAATGTCAAATACCCAAACTTGTAATCCAAGGATCAAGAATAACTAAACCGATTACGGTTGTGACACTCACAATCGAGGTAGAGGTTGTTGAGACTTCACTACCACCTAGAAAAGGCAAGCCAAGACTAAGTTAAAGCAAATCTTTAACTTTGGATTAAAGTAAAAGCAAGTTCGTAAACTTAAGGGAAATCACGGTTAGTTCTTGAGGTTCCACGGCCGTGGACTCAAGAACAGGCCGTAATTTAAGGTTCGTCGGCGATTCTCTCTAACTCTCAGGGTCCAATCTGTTTACGAACGATCTATCATTATCTAAGCCACAACTATCAACCCTTCACCTTAGAATTGTTAAGGGTTTTTAGCCAACAATAGTCATAATGATATCAAATTCAAGGTTTAAAAGATTGAAAGATGAAAACTTCCGAAAACTTTCAATAAACTTCAAACCAATCTCAAAGTCACAATCAAGAACAAATATCGTCACTAGATTCGGAATAGAACACACAAACACAATCTTAGATAAGAAGGAAGAACGGGATGTCAATCCGTCTTCTAAATCAAACCTAAACAAGAAGAGGAATCTTCTTGCGAACACTCTTCCGAATCTTCGATCTTCCGTCAATCCGGAAATCTCAATCACAATCTCCACCAAAGTGCGAGATTAGGGCAACTCCAAAGATGAGCGCCAAGTCCGTCTTTTGCAAAAGTTGCAAAGATCTCTAAAGCGAGGCCTGGGCGAAAGTGCGTCTAAGTAGAGGTGTAGGTGTAAGCCTAAAGCGAGGTGACAGAATCTCTCTTCGTCCGTCCTTTTTATAGTGTATGATGAAATAGCAGCCCGGCCCAATCCTTTAAAAGATCGTGGCTTAAAGTGTGGCGAAAAAGATCGCCAAGATCACGGTCGTGGAAGGTTCCACGACCGTAATTTAGAGCGTGGAAATCAACACGGTTTAAACCATCTTCTCCACGGCCGTAGAAGTTGCTGGAATGAACCACGCTTCCTTAGCCATGGTTCCACGGCCGTGGAACTGAACATGGAAAGTTGTACGGCCGTATTTTAGAGCGTGGTTTAGGGCAAGAACGTGATTCTTCCCTAGACTCGTGCATTCCTCAAGTTAATACTCCATTTGCTCCTAAGAATGTCCTCAATCCATGGACATTGCTCAACAACTCCATCCTTGCTCGATTTCGTTCGGAAATAGCTCTCAATCACCTATAATCAACATAAAGCTTGTGTAGATCTCTATATCGACATTATAGGCAAACTAGCTCACAAATGCATCAATGCTCAATCAATGACTATCAATATGAATCAAATACGCTTGGAAAACGTGCCTAAAATATCACAATATTTCATGCTAACATCAGACGCCTGGACGTTCTGGTTTTTAGCATAATCTTCATGGAGTTGATGAACAACATCTTCATCGACTTTCTAGACCAGTTTGTAGTTGTCTTCATCGACGACATTATGGTTTACTCCCGCAGTAGAGAGGAGCATGATGGACACTTGAGGATCGTTCTTCAGGTCTTACAAGATAGAGAGCTCTACGCCAAGCTCTCTAAGTGCGAGTTTTGGATGTCCGAGGTAGCATTACTTGGTCACATTGTTTCAGCTGAAGGAATCAAGGTGGATCCGGCAAAGATTGAGTTAGTAGCTTCTGGGCCGCCACCTAAGAACGTCAAGGAGGTTCGCAGCTTCTTAGGATTGGCAGGCTACTACAAGCGTTTTGTTGAGGGCTTTTCAGTTATCGCCCGACCGCTCACTTCCTTGCTGCGGAAGTCTACGAGGTTCGCATGGTCCGAGTCGTGCCTGCAGAGTTTCGAGGAGCTGAAGAAGAGGTTGACCTCTGATCCTATCCTAGCTCAGCCAGAGGGCACTGAGGATTTTGTGGTTTACAGCGACGCATCTAAGCTGGGCTTGAGATGTGTTTTGATGCAGAGGGGAAAGGTGATTGCTTATCCGTCTCGATAGCTGAAGACGTACGAGGAGAATTATCCTACTCATGATCTTGAGTTAGCTGTTGTTGTTCATGCTTTAAAGATTTAGAGACACTATCTGTACAGAGCCACGTGTCAGATTTTCACAAACCATAAGAGTTTGAAGTACATATTCACTCAGCGGGAGTTGAATAACTGCCAACGCAGATGGTTAGAGTTGATCAAGGACTTTGATCTTGAGATCTTATACCACCCGGGAAAGGCTAACGTGGTAGCAGATGCTCTCAATAGGAAGACTTCCCAGGAGATGGCTATCGCTAGACTGACAGCTCAGCCACAGTTACAGCAAGATTTGACATGGCTAGAGATGGATATCTACTTCCCAGATTCCGACAGTCAGTTGTCCACCTTGGAGTTAGCACCTGATCTGTTGGCTGAAATCCGACAGAAGCAGAAGAGTTGTCCAGCTTTGACACAGATCCGAGACCGGATGTCTCGAGGAGAGGCACCACAATTTACAGTTGGTGTTGACGGAGTTTTGAGATGCCAGGAGCGTGTTTGTGTACCGTCAGATCGGGAGTTGAGACAGAGGATCCTTCAGAAGGCTCACTCTTCATCTTACTCAGTACACCCTGGTGCGAGTAAGATGTATCAGGATATCAGACGCTCTTATTGGTGGGGAGGTTTGAAGCCAGATGTCACGAGATATGTAGCTCAGTGTGCGACCTGTCAATAGGTCAAGATCGAGCATCATAAACCAGGAGGCGAGCTACACCCACTCCCCGTTCCTCAGTGGAAGTGGAAAGACATCTCTATGGATTTTGTGACTGGTTTGAGACCGAATCGTGGTTTTGATGCTATCTGGGTCATAGTAGACCGATTGACGAAGGCCGCACGTTTCATTCCGATTAAGGAAACGTGGCCGGTGAGTCGATTAGCGGAGGAGTTCACGAGACAGATAGTGAGACTTCTTGGAGTACCTAGGACTATAGCCTCTGACAGAGACGGACGGTTCACTTCGAGGTTCTGGCAGCAGGTTCATGCCGCCCTAGGTACGAGTCTATAGTTCACGATAGCTTATCATCCTCAGACCGATGGTCAGTCTGAGCGGACCATCCAGACTTTGGAGGACATATTGCGAGCCTGTGTGTTAGATTGGGGACAGGTGTGGCCAGATCACCTTCCCTTAGTGGAGTTTTCATACAACAACAGTTGGCACGCATCGACCAGGAAGGCTCCTTATGAGGCTTTATATGGATAGAGATGTCGTACACCGCTGTGTTGGGACGAGCCTAGTAGTGCCAGCGGAGTAGCACCCGAGCAGATTCAGGACGACATGGCTCGTGTAGCAGTGATCCGCGAGCAGATGTTAGCAGCGCAGAGTCGACAGAAATCCTATGCAGATAAGAGGCGCAGACCTCTGGAGTTCAGATTTGGAGCTCAGGTTTGGTTGAGAGTATCCCCTACAGAAGGCGTCAGACGTTTCGGTGTCAAAGGGAAGCTGAGTCCCAGATATGTTGGACCGTTCGAGATTCTTGAGCGATTTGGAGAGGCAGCATACAGACTTGAATTTTCACCGAGAATCGAGGGTGTTCATCTAATTATCCATGTGTCTCAGCTACGGGAGTACATACCTGACCCGAGACACATCGTCAGTCATGAGGATCTAGTGATCGAGCCAGACCACACGTTCGTAGAGCACCCGGTGGCTGTCTTAGAGCGTAGTACGAGATGCTTGCGTTCGAAGGACATACCGATGATGAAGATACAGTGGTCGAGGCGAGGAGCCGATGAGGCTACTTGGGAGACAAAGGATAGTGTCCAGAGGAACTATCCGGAGTTTTACGCTGAGCTTGTTGCACCGTTAGCTTAGTATGTTGTTTGGTTTTTCCTTTGTTGCGTTGTGAACGCTTTTGGTGTGACGTTTTGTGTTACGTGCCCCGAGTGGGAATATATGAGCTCAATTATGTTTTTGTGTGTTGTTGTGACCGTTTGGCTTTTGCAAATTTTGGGACGAAACTTCTTTTTAGGGGGATCTGATGTAAGATCCTAGGTTTTTGCCTTCACCGCCCCTGCAGTGAAGAGGGCCGCCCCCGCGGCCAGCCGCCCCTGCGGCTGTGAGATCCGCCCCTACGGATCGTGCGACAGATCGCGCCGATCTGTTTTCGTCGTTTTATCTTTCTTCCATAGATAGAATGCCCGATATTCTATCTTATGGGCCAGTTTCCTTGTTTCTTTCTAACCTTAGACGCCCTTTCCGTACAGTGTTCCAACCCTCCCTATATATTCTCTTCCTTCTCTCCTTTTTCCCGTTCCTTGCTATCGCCTTCAAACCCTAGAGAGTTGCAGTCGTCCTTTTCTTCCTGTGACTTTGCAGAAGGTGTAAGTTTATTCCTTCATGGTTCTTCCTCACGTTCTTACAGTGATGCATGCATTCTCCTTCTGTTTGGTTCCTTCCTTGCGTTCTCTCTTTTCTTCTTCTCCAAGGATTAAGCTTGAGCCTTGATTCTTGTGGAGTGTTCTGTTGTTGAGCCTTCGTTGTTCTCAGGCTCTCTAGAGTTGAGTCTTGACGTGTTGGAACCAAAGGTTCGAGCTTTGGTTGCCCCTGCTGTGAGATCTGTCGAAGAGAAGCCCGACAGTAGCTTATGACGAAGATCCGCCCCTGCACCTCTGTCACAGCCGCCCTTGCGCCTGCACAGAGCCGCCCTTGCGCCTCTGTGCAGCCGCCCCTGCGCATCTGTCTAACCGCCCCTGCGGTTTCTCTGCAGTAACTCCCGTCTTTGGTGAGTTGCTTCCTTCCTTCCTTTACTCGTTCCTTCCTTGGTTCCTTATGGTTGTTCCTTGTTCCCCTGAGTTATTGTAAGACTAAGGTTGAGCCCTTAGCATGTGTTGATCTATTAGAGATCTTTGAGACTAGAAGTCATAGACTTCTAGCAACCATTATGTTCCTGATCCGTGTTGCTTGTTCGTACAGGCTTTCCTTGCTCCTTTCCTGAGGGAAACTAAGCTTTCTTGTGTGTTTCTGAGTTGTTCGCTGATCTCTTGTGTTACCTTCATGTGAGGTAAGTTCCTTTACTTACTTAGCTTCATTCTGCGTATTAGTTGGATAGTATTGGCTTGTTTGTGTTGTTTATTATGTTTATAACGGATTACCGGAATAGGATTCACCCTTTATTACCCTTAATTGGCCCAAGTGTATTATAACCGGACGGTGACCACTTGTCTAGTTCTACAGGAGACTAGAATGTGCTCTTGCAACCCAGACCCGTAGGTAACGGATAGTACTGATCTATTCCTATTGGTAGACGGAAGCGGAGGCGAGTTTTGGGAGATTCTCGTGTGACAAAAGAAGTTGAACTAGTAATGGATAACCTTAATGAAAGATAATAACCGGTTGATGTGTGAGCATGCTATGTATTTTCTGTACCTTATGTGTGTTTGTGCCTTTACACTCTTGCTTATACCTAGAATGTTAGCTAACTGTTTATACCGTCGTTGTAGATGTTCCACAGGTTCAGGATGCTGCTGAGTGATTCGGATTGTGTGGTCAGCCGGGGTTCCCGTACATTATAGGACGGGATCGGGTTTTGTTTTTCGTTTGTTGTTTCCCTTTTGTTTTGACCCGGCTGTGGAGCTTTTGAGTTTTCTTTTGTTTGAACCTTGGGTTTTATATTGAGTTTTGTTTTCATTCGTTTGTGCCTTGTTGTAAGATCCGTTTGTTGTTGCTACTCTGAGGGTCGAGACCCATTGTGCGGTCCTAGCCCGTAGCGCTTCAAGTTCCTAGAACTTGGGGTGTTACATTCACTATCACTGTATTCAGCACACCTCATAATAGTAGAACAAGCAACCAAGGTAAATTTGCATGGTCCTCCTCCATATTAAACCCCTTTTGCTTGCATATCATCAAAACTCATCAAAATCTTTTAGCATGAAATATTGCGGTATTCTAGGCACTTTTTCTAGTTGTTTTTCATCCATTATAGTGTTCATTGATAAGGCATTGAAGCAATTGTTAGCTAGTTTGTCTATATTGTCGATATAGAGGTCTACATAAGCTTTGTGTTGATTATAGGTGAATAAGAGCTAAAACCGAACCAATTGAGAGAGAAAGGAGAAGATTTGAGCACATCCAAGGATTAAGGACACATCAAACAAGCCAAGGAAGATGCTAGGATGAGGAATGGCACGACACAATGGAAACCACAAGCAATTTACACTTCCACGCTCTAAAATACGGTCGTAGAGAAGTCCACGCCCAAAACCACGGTCGTGGATCTTGGCAACATGAACGTGGAGTATTCCAGAGAGTTACACGGTATAAAGTACGGTCGTGGAAATCATGAAGAACCGTAATCCACTTCCACGCCCAAAACCACGGCCGTGGAACTCCAAGAAACCGTGATTTAGGCGATCTTTTGACGAATAAAATATTGACACATCATTTACGCATATGGGCCGGACGGTTGTTTTACCCTTCCTTATAAAAGGGTTGGAGGAGAGAGATTTTGGTACTTCGGCTTACACGTGCTTAGGGTTGCATTGAAGGTCCGGAGAATTTGCATTTTGCAAACGGAGATTCGTGAAGGTTTTGAAGATTTGGAAGTTGTTTGTGGCGGAAGTTGCGCCTTTTATTCCTAGGTTTGATTAGAAGACGGATTGGCATCCCATTCTTCGTTCTTATCAAGGATAGTTATTGGTTTGTGTTTATTCCAAATCTGATATACATTATTATCCTTGTTGTGGATTTGAGATTTATTGAAGGTTTTCGAAGGTTTTCATCTTTCATTCTTCTTAATCTTGAACTTGATATTATAATGACAGTTATTGGCTAAAACCCTTTAGCAATTCTAAGGTGAAGGGTTGATAGTTGTGGCTTAGATGATGATAGATCGATCGTAAATAGATTGGACCCTGAGAGTTAGAGAGATTTCGCCGACGAACCAAAATCACGGTCTGTTCTTGAGGTTCCACGGCCGTGGAACTCAAGAACTACCCGTGATTTACCCTAGTTTACGAACTTTGCTTTCACTTTGATCCAAGGTTAAAGATTAGCTTTAATCTAGTCTAGGTTTGCCTTTTCTAGGTAGTAGTGAAGCCTCAACAACCCCTTCTTCGATTTCGAGTGTCACAACCTTAATCGGTTTAGTTAGTCTTGATCCTTGGGTTACAAGTTTGGGTATTTGAGATTAATTCTTGCCTTTAGATCCTTTCTATACTGAAGCCTCAACAACCTTTATAGAGAGTGTCTTTAGATAAGTCATATAAAGCCTTGGAACTTCACCGTACATTGCTTTACTTTAGCATACCTTTGCAACTCTTAACTCTGTCCTTAGTTCTTTAGTATATCTTGAACCGATTGCCACAATTAGATACTTGGATCTTTAGGGTTGCTGTTTTCCCAATATTTGCAAAGCTTTTACCATTTACTTGCTTGACAATTTACAAACTGAATTTGTTCCCCCCAAATCCCTGTGTTCGATACTCTGGAATTCTTGCTTTACTACGCCGATCCGTACACTGCGGGTTCGCTTGATTTTATTCTAGTTTTATAAATTTAAGACTTGATTGCACGCACGCTAAGTGGCGAACAAGTTTTTGGTGCCGTTGCCGGGGATTTGGTTTAGGCCGAATTCGGTTACCGGTTGTCAAGCTTGGGGCTTGCTCTTGTTATTTGATATCTCCTTTGAGTGATATTTGCAGGTTACTTTAGGTATATGCGCAGGTCTAGGAACAACAAGGACCTCTTACCTCTTGATCAAGAACTTGAGAAGACTTTGAGGAAGAAACTCAAAGAAAGAAAGATGGCTGAAGAAAAGGAGCGGGATTATCAAACAGAGTTAGCGGAATCCGAAGCTCAACTTAGATGGAGCGAGAAGACGCACAAGGAAGAATCGGATCGTCATCAATCAAAAATTGATGAGCTAACGGATATGATGTTCCAAATGAGGCTGGAATTGAGCAACCTCAAGAAGAAGGAGAGGAGGAAACTAACAAGATCGGTTAGAGCCAACTCATCCGATGAGGATAGCGACTCCTCCATGCCATCTCTTGAAGACCTTAACCCGACGGTCAACATGAATCAATTTAATCCAAGACAAAGACCGGCTGCCAATTATCGTGTCCCGGCTGGGGGTGCGAGAGCCGTTCGTGTAGAAGAAGAGCCGAGAACTCTTGGACAAAGGATGGATCCAATTCAGCAACCACGCCGTCTAGGTGTGAACTTTGATGCTGATGATATGCAAGGGTTTAGCTTCAACCCACAAGTTATTACCATCGTTCGCCAAAGTCAGTTTGGAGGAACGAATAGCGAGTCTCCACATCAACATTTACAGAATTTTGAGATCTTAATGGAGACAATGAAGCCAAAGAACGCAACCACCAACAACTACAAGATCAAGCCATTCTTCTTCTTTTTGAAAGGGAAAGCTTTATCTTGGTATCAAGCTCTTCCAAATAGAAGACTCAACACATGGGAGGATCTTTCTTTGGAGTTCCTCACCAAATTCTTTCCGCCATCTAAAACGGCGGAGTTGAGAGGTAAGATTAATGCATTTTCTATGAGATCTAACAAAAGTTTGTTTCAATCTTGGGAAAGATTTCAGGATTTACTATTAGATTGCCCACACCATGGTATTTCCAAGTTAGAGCTATTGGAGATATACTATAAAGGGCTGGATATGGAAACACAATTCAAGCTCCAATCCCTTTCATGTGGTACATTCATGGACATGAGGGAAGATGACGCTTGGGACTTTATTGAGAAGCAAGCCCGAGTCATTGGGAAGTATTCTCACCGAAAAGTAGAAGCAAATCGAGTGGAGCAAGGAGCAAAGCTAACACAAGCCGCTCAAACTCAAATCTTTTCTCTCAACTCCGAGATTAAAGAAATGAAGGAAGTCATCAAGGCTAACTTTCCAAATCAAAAGGGGCAAGATGTTGGTTATCTAGGAAACAACAATAACCACAATGGGAATGAGAATACAAACCGCAACAACCGGAACAATTGGAACAACAACAACAACAACAACAACAACAACAACAACCGGAATAACAATTGGAACAACAATAGGGGTTCAAACAACAACAATTGGCGTTCCAACCAACAACACAATTCCAGTAATTCTTATCCCAATTCAGGAAATTCACTAACTCCACCTTCTTCTTCTTCCATTCCTTTGAAAAGTCATAAACAAGCATCTAATAGTGGAAGCACTTCGGGGAAAGAGAAGCCCGATCCCATGTTGGAAACAATTTTGGGAAAGCTTCAAGGATTGGAGAGTCACATCACCAAAGTTGATAATCACATTACTAAGGTTGATAAAGCCCAAAAGGTTTTAGAAAACCAAATGTTTAGCAATGCTGAGAAAGTTCCTAGGAATCAAGGAAAACTTCCAGGAAAGACGGAGGATAACCCAAAAGGAAGGGTGATGGCTATCACAACTAGGAGCGGAGCAACAACCACCGACCCGCAGCCTAAGTTTGTGGAAGTTCCCGTCGAGAAGGAGAAAGAGAAGGGGAAGGAGAAGGAAGACATCTACATTCCTCCTCCAGCTTACAAACCTCCCCTACCATTCCCTCAATCTAGAGCAAGAGCGCGTCTAGACAAACAATTCGGTAAGTTTATTGAACTCATGAGCAAACTGCATATTAATATACCTTTCATTGATGCAATTGTAGGTATGCCAGCATATGGGAAGTTCTTAAAGGAGATCCTCTCTAACAAGAGGAAATTAGAGGATTTTTGAGAGGTCAAGATGAGTTTGGATTCGTCGGATCTCATTAAGACAATGAAGGAGAAGATGCCCCCAAAGCTGAAGGATCCGGGGTCGTTTTGTATTCCCATAGGAGTGGGAGATGTCACATATGATGCATTATGTGATTCAGGAGCAAGCGTGAGCATCATTCCGCTTGCCTTATGCAGGAAGATCGGTTTAGGCGAATCTAAACCGGTGAAGATGACGTTATACATGGCGGATCGATCCATAACTCATCCCGTCGGTATAGTTGAAGACGTCCCGGTCAAGCTTGGTAAGTTCTATGTTCCTATAGATTTTGTTGTGCTTGACATTCCTGCAGATAGTCCGGTCCCGATCATACTCGGAAGACCGTTTCTTGTAACATCCGGTTGTATGGCTGATTGCAAGAATGCTAGACTCGCCTTCGACATAGGAGAAGAAAAGGTAGAGTTCGTTCTCTCCACTTTGGTGAAGGAACCAGCTTTTGAAGAGGATATATTCAACATCCATGACGAAGAGCTATCTAGAGAGGAGGTAAGTTCGATTCTCTTCAAAGATCCCTTGAAAAAGGTGATCTCTATGAGCATTATGGACATAGGGGAAGAAGAGGAATGCAATGAGGATATTGAAGCTTTAGAGAAGCAAAAGGAAGTGTATGAAGAAGAATTTGAGAAACTCTACGATGGGTCAGAGAACGTGAGAAATCACGGCCAGTCGTGCTATTCCACGGCCGTGGAATCCACCAACATGACTGTAATCAGCTATTCAGAGGACTCCAGTAAGTTACACGGCCAAAACCACGGTCGTGGAATAAACAGAGGCACCGTAATTGATTTCCACGCCCAAAACCACGGCCGTGGAGGAAACAGGGGAGCCGTAATTTTGGGTGAATCTGAAGGAAATTGTGTTTTCTCCGCCACTTCTTTTGATTCTTCTCCAACAACTTCTACATCCTTAGACACTTCTAAGGAAACATTGGACACTCCTCAAGAGCCATTAGAGAGTCCTATAGTGATGGAATTGAAGACACTTCCCGTACATCTAAGGTACGCATTTCTAGGACCTAATTCTACCTTTCCGGTAATTGTTAGTTCCAATTTGAGTATAGATGAACACAGTAAGCTTATGGTTGTTCTTAAGAAACATAGGAAAGCCTTAGGGTATACTATACAGGATCTAGTAGGAATCAAACCTTCACTATGCATGCATAAGATCCTAATGGAAGAAGACTTTAGAACTTCGCGACAACCTCAAAGGCGGTTAAATCTGACCATGAAGGAGGTTGTCAAGGAGGAAATTTTTAAACTACTTGATGCAGGTATCATCTATCCTATCTCCGATAGCAAATGGGTGAGTCCCGTACAGGTGGTTCCAAAGAAGGGAGGAATGACGGTCATTACCAACAAGAACAATGAGCTCATTCCTACGCGAACCGTGACAGGATGGAGGATGTGCATAGACTACCGCAAGCTGAACAACGCAACGAGGAAGGATCACTTCCCACTACCCTTCATCGACCAAATGCTTGAGAGGTTAGCACAACACTCACACTTTTGCTATCTTGACGGTTATAGTGGTTTCTTTCAGATCCCGATACATCCGGACGATCAAGAGAAGACCACATTCACTTGCCCGTGGGGTACGTTTGCTTATAGGAGAATGCCGTTTGGGCTTTGCAATGCCCCAGCCACCTTTCAAAGGTGCATGATGGCTATCTTCTCAGAGTACATAGAGGAAATCATGGAGGTTTTTATGGATGATTTTTCTGTTTATGGTTCCTCTTTCGATAATTGCCTTTCTAACCTTGCTCTTGTGCTACAAAGGTGTGAAGACACTAACCTAGTTCTTAATTGGGAAAAGTGTCAATTTATGGTGAAAGAAGGCATTGTATTAGGACACTTAATCTCTAGTAGAGGGATTGAAGTGGATAAGGCTAAGATAAAGACTATAGAAAAGCTTCCCCCTCCATCTTCGATGAAAGGGATAAGAAGTTTTCTAGGACATGCTGGATTTTATAGACGTTTTATAAAGGATTTTTCTAAGATATCAAAGCCGCTTACTAATCTATTGATGAAGGATGCAGTTTTTGATTTTTTACAGGAATGTTTAGATGCGTTTAATAAGATTCGGGAAGCTCTAATCTCAGCCCCGATTATTCAACCTCCGGATTGGAATCTTCCATTCGAGGTTATGTGTGACACAAGTGACGTAGCTATAGGAGCTGTGCTTGGGCAAAAGAAGGAAGGACGAACCCATGCTATCTACTACGCTAGCAAGACGCTAGATGAAGTGCAGCTCAACTACGCCACTACCGAGAAAGAATTTTTAGCAATTGTATATGCATTTGAAAAGTTTCGCTCTTATCTTGTAGGTGCAAAAGTGATTGTATACACGGATCATGCTGCGTCCGGTATTTACTTGCAAAGAAGGATGCGAAGCCAAGGCTAATTAGATGGATTCTTCTCCTACAAGAATTCGATCTAGAGATCCGTGACAAGAAGGGTTCGGAAAATTCTGTTGCGGATCATTTGAGTCGTCTACCACATCTTGAGGACGACAATCTACCTATAGATGACTCCTTTCCGGACGAGCATTTGCATATCATAGAGGAGTGCATCGACAAGATTAGTAAAGATGAGCCATGGTTTGCTGATTTTGTTAACTATTTGGTTTGCCAGGAATTACCACCCAGATTATCCTATGCACAAAGAAAGAAGTTCTTTAAGGATGTTCGGGAATACTTTTGGAATGAATCTCTCCTCTTTAAGAGAGGTCCTGACGGCATCATTAGACGATGTGTGCCGGAAGATGAGATGCAAAGTGTCATCCGTCATTGTCATTCACTACCTTGTGGAGGGCACGCTAGTTCGAACAAGACTAGCGCTAAGGTATTGCAATCTGGATTCTTTGGCCTACTTTATTTAAAGATGTGCAAACCTTTGTTTCCTGCTGCGATGCTTGTCAAAGAACAGGGAACATATCTAGGAGAAACGAGATGCCTCTTAACAACATTCAAGAGGTGGAGATCTTTGACGTTTGGGGAGTAGACTTCATGGGACATTTCTCATCATCTTGTGGAAACCAATACATACTTCTAGCCGTAGATTATGTTTCGAGATGGGTTGAAGCAATAGCCTCCCCTACTAATGATGCCATGGTTGTGGTTAAGTTTTTTAACAAGACCATTTTCTCACGATTTGGGACACCACGGACTATCATTAATGATGGAGGCTCTCACTTCATTGCCCGACGATTCGAAGCTCTATTAGCTAAGTATGTGGTGACTCACAAGATCGTCATCCCTTACCATCCACAAACAAGTGGACAAGTGGAGATTTCAAATCGGGAGATTAAAGGAATCCTAGAGAAGACGGTTTCAAGGACAAGGAAGGATTGGTCTTTGAAGCTAGATGATGCATTATGGGCATACCGGACTGCATATAAGACTCCCATAGGTACGACGCCATACAACCTTGTGTATGGGAAGTCTTGTCACTTGCCGGTAGAGTTGGAATATAAAGCGTATTGGGCAATAAAGTGGCTGAACTTCGGCATGAAGGAGGCGGGAGAGAAGCGTCTCTTGGACCTTAACGAGCTTGAAGAACTCCGGTTGAACGCCTACAAAAACGCCAAGATCTATAAAGAAAGAGCGAAGCGTTGGCATGATAAGCATATCATTCCAAAGGACCTCAAAGAAGGAGATCAAGTTCTCCTCTTCAATTCAAGACTTCGTCTCTTTCCAGGTAAGCTTAAATCTCGTTGGACTGGACCTTATCTAATCAAACGTGTTTTTCCCCATGGTGAAGTTGAAGTATGGGGTGAAAAGGGCGGAAGCTTTAAGGTGAACGGTCAACGACTCAAGAAGTACTCACCGGAACTCCAAGTTGAAGAGTTCGCACCTACCGCACTTTAATAGGTGTAAATACGGTCTAGCTACGGACCTTAAACAAGCGCTTCTTGGGAGGCAACCCAAGGTATTACACTTATGTTTTTGTTTTTGATTCGTAGATTAGAATAGTTTAGACGTTTTTGTTTTGTTTTGCATTCGATACCTTCCGGTATGTTCGTGTTTTTGGATGTAGGATCAATGGAAGAGGCAAGGGAGAAGGAAAAGTTAGAAGAAATTGCCGAAACTTGGACTTTGGCACATTATAGAGAGTTCCACGGCCAAAACCACGGCCGTGGCAGCTACAGTGACCGTAATTTGCAAAAGCCTAAGAAAAATCACCAAAACCACGGTTCCGTACATTTCCACGGCCGTGGAAACCCTCGAGTGACCGTGATTTTCCAAAAAGAGATTCGGGACGGATGGTCAGCCGGGTCCACGTACTCATTAGATGGGGGACGAGGGAGTCTTCCATTCGGCATGCATGTTATTTTTATATGTTTTGTAAGGCTGTCATGTGTTGTTCATTCATAAAAATACTTTTTGTTATTTTCAAAAAAAAAATTAAATACATTTATGTCTTGTTGTAAGATCCTAGTAAAGTTGTTGTTAAACTAAGGTTGGAACCCATTGTGAGGTCCTAACCAGTAACTCTCTGAATTCTAAGAATTCGGGGTGTTACAACATGAAGATATAGAAATATTTTTTAAACTGAAATTATATATGTACGATTTTTTGATCAAAATTGCGTATCAATTTATTTATGTACAAAAAACTTTAGACGAATATTTTTTCTTAAAAAAAGGATCTAACTGAAATAGTTACAACTTACAAACGGTAATGGAAGATATAGAAACAATAATTATTTAGACTAAAAAAACAAACTATTCATCAAGCGACGATCAATATACATACAAAAATACAATTTATTGTGTTAAATTAAGAGACGAAAGACGGGAAGAATTTTGAGAAAGACGACGGAACAATAAAGTTGAAACCTAAAAGATATCTCAAAACGTAAATTTGGAATCAGAACCCATACCCTAAAAAGACGACGGAACATAATCAATATATAATATAATTGTAACATGAAGATATAGAAATACGTAGATTTACCTAATAAAAACAAGAAAATGTTATTGTAAGATCCTAGGTTTTTGCCTTCACCGCCCCTGCGGTGAAGAGGGCCGCCCCCGCGGCCAGCCGCCCCTGCGGCTGTGAAATCCGCCCCTGCGGATCGTGCGACTGATCGCGCTGATCTGTTTTCATCGTTTTATCTTTCTTCCATAGATAAAATACCCGATATTCTATCTTATGGGCCGGTTTCCTTGTTTCCGTTCTAACCCTAGACGCCCTTTCCGTCTAGCGTTCCTGCCCTCCTATATATTCTCTTCCTTCTCTCCTTTTTCCCGTTCCTTGCTATCGCCTTCAAACCCTAGAGAGCTGTAGCCGTCCTTTGCTTCCTGTAACATTGCCGAACGTGTAAGTGAATTCCTTCCTGGTTCTTCCTCACATTCTTACAGTGTTGCATGTCTTCTCCTTGTGTTTTGGTTTCTCCCTTGCGTTCCTTTCTTTTCTTCTTCTCCTCCAAGGATCAAGCATGAGCCTTGATTCTTGTGGAGTGTTCCGTTGTTGACCTTTCATTGTTCTCAGGCTCTCTGGAGTTGAGTCTTGACGTGTTGGAACCAAAGGTTCGAGCTTTGGTTGCCCCTGCTGTGAGATTTGTCGAAGAGAAGCCCGACAGTAGCTTCTGACGAAGATCCGCCCCTGCGCCTGCACAGAGCCGCCCCTGCACCTCTGTCACAGCCGCCCCTGCGCCGGCACAGAGATGCCCCTGCGCCTCTGTTCAGCGGCCCCTGCGCATCTGTCTAACCACCCTTGCGATTTCTCTACAGTGACTCACGTCTTTGATGAGTTGCTTCCTTCCTTCCTTTGTTCCTTATGGTTGTTCCTTGTTCCCCTGAGTTTTCGTAAGACTAAGGTTGATCCCTTAGCATGTGTTGATCTCTTAGAGATCTTTGAGACTAGAAGTCATAGACTTCTAGCAACCGTTTCGTTCCTGATCCGTGTTGCTTGTTCGTACAGGCTTTCCTTGCTCCTTTCCTGAGGGAAACTAAGTTGTTCCTGAGTTGTGTTGATCTTTTGGTTTACCTTCGAGTGAGGTAAGTCTCTTGGACTTACTTAGCTTCATTCCGCGAATTAGTTGGATTGTATTGGCTTGTTTTTGTTGTTTATCATGTTTATAACGGATAACTGGAAATAGGATTCACCCTTTTTACCCTTAACTGGCCCAAGTGTATTATAATCGGGCGGTGACCACTTGTCTAGCTCTACATGAGACTAGAATGTGCTCTTACAACCCAAACTCGTAGGTAACGGATAGTAATGATCTATTCCTATTGGTAGACGGAAGCGGAGGCGAGTTTCGGGAGATTCTCGTGTGACAAAAGAAGTTGAATTAGTAATGGATAACCTTAATAAAAGATAATAACCGGTTGATGTGTAAGCATGCTATGTGTTTTCTTTACCTTATGTGTGTTTGTGCCCTTACACTCTTGCTTATACCTAGAATATTAGCTAACGGTTTATACTGTTGTTGTAGATGTTCCACAGGTTCAGGATGTTGCTGAGTGATCCGAATGGTGTGCTCAGCCGGGGTTCCCGTACATTATAGGACCGGATTGGGTTTTTGTTTTGTTTGTTGTTTCCCTTTTGTTTTGACCCGGCTGTGGAGCTTTTGTGTTTTCTTCTGTTTGAACCTTTGGTTTTATATTAAGTTTTGGTTTTCATTCGTCTGTGTCTTGTTGTAAGATCCGTTTGCTGTTGCTACTCTGAGGTTTGAGACCCATTGTGCGGTCCTAGCCCGTAGCGCTTCAAGTTCCCAGAACTTGGGATGTTACAATATGGTATCAGATCTCTAGGTTGGCAGCAATGGCACTCGAAATCTTCTAAAGGTCAGATGGATAACTAAATAGAACCCGCAAGGGGTCCAACGTTTTTAAAAGGGGGTTTTATTTTTAACCTTTTGGTCTGGGATAGATGTACGGGCGACCACCACTACCTCCGCGGATCTTAGCAGTGTAGTTTCTTTCGTGTTGGCCTTTATATGTGCTTTTTCTGGACTTTTGCTTTAGTTGTAGCGTGGCCTTATATCTATATATGTAGTCTTATATATCTATCCTTATAGCAGATGGCGCGTACTAGAGCTACATCTGCTATGGGGCGATGAAGGGGTCGACCACCACTTCCACCTGCCGTCCGTGGACGAGGGCGTGTAGGAAGACCTCCACTAGCTAGAGGTCGGGGCCAAGCCCCAATTGCTGATCCGCCTACCGCTGAGGCGTTTGCTGAAGAGGTTGCTGAGAGCATTGTTCCTGAGGCTGGGAATGGGACCGCTGCTAGGTCTGGAGCACAAAGAGCGCCATCAATAGAGTCCGCACGAGTGTCTATCGGAGCTTCTACATTTCGCAACTATGTGCAGAGGGTTGAGGAGGCTATCAGGACTGGAGGACCAGCACCAGTGCCGCTAGTTCCTGCGAGATCAGCTGAGGTTTCGCAGAGAGTTACATAAGTTGTTGCCCCACCTGCTAGAGTTGTTGAGGTTGTTAGAGCGCCGGATGAGGGAAAAGAGCCAAAGCCTGACATTTGGTTGAAGGCTTTCGACCAGCTGAAGGTTCCCGTCTTCGTGGGAAGAATTGGCTTGGAGGTGGAGCAGTGGCTACAACATGTGGATTCTACTATGGAGGCTATCAGTTACCCTGAGGGACGTCGAGTCAACATAGCATAGACGCTGCTGAAGGATCAGGCTCATTCTTGGTGGAGGAACGTTCGCAGTCAGGTCACCAGTTATGAGCAGATGAAGACAGTGATCAGGGATCGCTATTGCCCTGCAGCCATGAGGAGAGACCGTCTTCAGGATTTCCTTGAGGTTGGATTCGAGGATTTGCCTATTGCTGAGATAATCCTCAAGTTTCAGGACGAGTTGGCGTTGCTAGGTCCGTCCGCACCACCAGAGGATCAGCATGTTTACCTTTTCTCTCGGAGGCTGAGAGAGTCAACGCGCTCTTATCTTACTAGTTTCCTTTGTGAGTCTTTGACGGACTATCAGGATAGGGCTTCAGCCTATGAGAGAGACCGATCGGGTCAGAGGAGAGCTTCTCAAACAGGAGGTCCTGAGAAGAGACAGAAGACTGGATCAGCCAATTCTGGAGCTGGAGCAGCTGGTTTTGGGCGTAGTCAAACGCGTGGACATTCTAGTTTCCATCAAAGTTCGGATAGAGGACGGCAGTGTCATAACTGCGGAGTAGCTGGACACATTCGAGCTGACTGCAAGAAGCCAGCAGTGACTTGCTTTTCTTGTGGCAAGCCCGGACACAGAGCTGCGTTTTGCCGTCAGGGCAAGGCGCTATCCCAACAGGGTTCTTCACCTACTAGTGTTGTTGGAGGAGGACAGAGATCACAGTACCAGCAGCAGCAGAGAGTTTCTGGTTCTACCGCTCCTCAGGGTTCCACTCCGGGACAAGGGAGAGGTAGAGGACATGTTGGTGGATCTGCAAACACCAGAGATGCACCAGCCCGAGTTTATGAGTTGAAGAGTGTTGTAGAGCCGACAACGCCAACAGCTACAGGTACCATTCACATTAATGGTTTTCCTGTCACAGTTCTTTTTGATACTGGTGCTACGCATTCTTTTATATCTGATGCATGTGTAGATAGATTGGCCTTAGTTACTGTAGAGGGTAGACCCTTCTTTATAGGATTACCCGATGGGGGTAAGATACGAGGTACGCGAGAGGTTCGCGATTGCCCTATTAGATTGGGAGGTCGCGATTGGCCAGCTAACTTCTTCGTCATGTACTTAGTACATGAAGAAGTTATTCTGGGCATGGATTGGATGGATCGACATCACGTAGTTTTGGACATCGGCAAGAGGACAGTGATAGTAACTACAGATGCAGGCCATGTTGAGATCTTCCGAGGATGGTATCTCGGGAAGACTGGTACATTCATCAGTGCAGTACGAGCTGTGAGACTTATCAGTCAGGGATGCGAGGCTTTTTGGTGCTATGCCATGAAGGATAGTACTAGTCCAGCTTTGGAGGAGATTCCAATCGTTTGCGAGTTTGCTGACGTCTTTGGAGAGCCATCAGGTTTACCTCCACAAAGGAGTGTAGTTTTCGGCATTGATCTAGAACCCGGTACGAGACCGATCTCTAAGGCTCCTTACCGCATGGCGCCTATCGAGATGCTTGAGTTGAAGAAACAACTTGAGGAGTTAGCAGAGAAGGGTTTCATCCGCCCAAGTGTATCTCCTTGGGGTGCACCAGTTCTCTTCGTCAGGAAGAAAGATGGGTCAATGAGGTTATGTATCGACTACCGAGAGCTGAACAAGGTGACGATCAAGAACAAGTACTCATTGCCCCGTATCGAGGATCTTTTGGATCAGTTGCATGGAGCTTCAGTGTTTTTGAGGATCGATCTGAGATCAGGATATCACCAGCTGAGGGTGAGAGAGCATAATGTAGCCAAGATGGCATTTCGGACTAGATATGGACACTACGAGTTTGTAGTGATGCCATTTGGGCTCATGAATGCGCCCGCAGTCTTCATGGAGTTGATGAATAACATCTTCATCGACTTTCTAGACCAACTTGTAGTTGTCTTCATCGACGACATTCTGGTTTACTCCTGTAGTAGAGAGGAGCATGCTGGACACTTGAGGATCGTTCTTCAAGTCTTACAAGATAGAGAGCTCTACGTAAAGCTCTCTAAGTGCGAGTTTTGGATGTCCGAGGTAGCATTCCTTGGTCACATTGTTTCAGCTGAAGGGATCAAAGTAGATCCGGCGAAGATCGAGTCAGTAGCTTCTTGGCCGCCACCTAAGAACGTTAAGGAGGTTCTCAGCTTCTTAGGATTGGCATGCTACTACAGGCATTTTGTTGAGGGCTTTTCAGTTATCGCCCGACCGCTCACTTCCTTGCTGCGGAAGTCTACGAGGTTCGTATGGTCCGAGTCTTGCCTGCAGAGTTTTGAGGAGCTGAAGAAGAGGTTGACCTCTGCTCCTATCCTAGCTCAGCTAGAGGGCATTGAGGATTTTGTGGTTTACAGCGACGCATCCAACCTGGGCTTGGGATGTGTTTTGATGTAGAGGGGAAAGGTGATTGCTTATGCGTCTTGACAGTTGAAGACGTACGAGGAGAATTATCCTACCCACGATCTTGAGTTAGTTGTTGTCGTTCATGCTTTGAAGATTTGGAGACACTATTTGTACGGAGCCACGTGTCAGATTTTCACAGACCATAAGAGTCTGAAGTACAGATTCACTCAACGGGAGTTGAATAACCGCCAGCACAGATGGTTAGAGTTGATTAAGGACTTTGATCTTGAGATCTTATACCACCCGGGAAAGGCTAATGTGGTAGTAGATACCCTCAGTAGGAAGACTTCCCGGGAGATGGCGATCGCTAGGCTGACAGCTCAGCCACAGTTACAGCGATATTTGACATGGCTAGAGATGGATATCTACTTCCCAGATTCCGACAGCTAGTTGTCCACCTTGGAGATATTACCTGATCTGTTGGCCGAAATCCGAAAAAAACAGGAGAGTTGCCCAGCTTTGACACGGATCCGAGACCGGATGTCTCAATGAGAGGCACCACAGTTTACAGTTGGTGCTGACGGAGTTTTGAGACGCCAAGAGCGTGTTTGTGTGCCGTCAGATCGAGAGTTGAGATAGATGATCCTTCAGAAGGCTCACTCTTCATCTTACTCAATACACCCTGGTACGAGTAAGATGTATCAGGATATCAGACGCTCTTACTGGTGGGGAGGTCTGAATCCAGATGTGACAAGATATGTAGCTCAGTGTGCGACCTGTCAGCAGGTCAAGATCGAGCATTATAGACCAGGAGGCGAGCTACACCCACTTCCAGTCCCTCAGTGGAAGTGGGAAGACATCTCTATGGATTTTGTGACTAGTTTGAGACCGAGTCGTGGTTTTGATGCTATATGGGTCGTAGTAGATCGACTGACGAAGACCGCACGTTTCATTCCGATCAAGGAAACGTGGCCGGTAAGTCGATTGTCAGAGGAGTTTACGAGACAGATAGTGAGACTTCATGGAGTACCTAGGACTATAGTCTCTAACAAAGACGGACGGTTCACTTCGAGGTTCTGGCAGCAAGTTCATGCCGCCCTAGGTACGAGTCTACAGTTCACGACTTCTTATCATCCTCAGACCGATGGTCAGTCTAAGCGGACCATCCAGACTTTGGAGGACATGTTGCGAGCATGTGTGTTAGAATGGGCACAGGTGTGGCCACATCACCTTCCCTTAGTGGAGTTTTCGTACAACAACAGTTGGCACGCATCGATCAGGATGGCTCCTTATGAGGCTTTATATGGACAGAGATGTCGTACACCACTGTGTTGGGACGAGCCCAGTAGTGCCATCAGAGTAGCACCCGAGCAGATTCAGGATGACATGGCTCGAGTAGCAGTGATCCGAGAACGGATGTTAGCAGCACAGAGCCGACAGAAGTCTTATGTAGATAAGAGGCGCAGACCTCTGGAGTTCAGAGTTGGAGCTCAGGTTTGGTTGAGAGTATTCCCGACATGAGGCGTCAGACGTTTCGGTGTCAAAGGGAAGTTGAGTCCTAGATATGTTGGACCGTTCGAGATTCTTGAGCGAGTTGGAGAGGCAGCTTACAGACTTGCGTTGCCATTGAGACTCGAGGGTGTTCACCCAGTTTTCCATGTGTCTCATCTACGGGAGTACATACCTGACCCGAGACACATCGTCAGTCATGAGGATCTAGTGATCGAGCCATACCACACGTTCGCAGAGCACCCGATGGTTGTCTTAGAGCGTAGTACGAGACGCTTGCGTTCGAAGGACATACCGATGATGAAGATACAGTGGTCGAGGCGAGGAGCCGATGAGGCGACTTGGGAGACAGAGGGTAGTGTCCAGAGGAACTATCCGGAGTTTTACACTGAGTTGTTGCAACATTAGCTTAGTATGTTGCTTGGTTTTTTCTTTGTTGCGTTGTGAACGCTTTTGTGTGACATTTTGTGTTACGTGCCCCGAGTGGGAATATATGAGCTCAATTCTGTTTCTGTGTGTTGTTGTGATCGTTTGGTTTTGGCAAGTTTTGGGACGAAACTTCTTTTTAGGGGGATCTGATGTAAGATCCTAGGTTTTTTCCTTCACCGACCCTGCGGTGAGAGGGCCGCCCCGCGGCCAGTCGCCCGTGCGGCTGTGAGATCCGTCCCTGCGGATCGTGCGACAGATCGCGCCGATCTATTTTCGTCGTTTTATCTTTCTTCCATAGATAGAATACACGATATTCTATCTTATGGGCCGGTTTTCTTGTTTTCTTTCTAAGCCTAGACGCCCTTTCCGTCTAGCGTTCTAGTCCTCCTATATATTCTCTTCCTTCTCTCCTTTTTCCCGTTCCTTGCTATCGCATTCAAACCGTAGAGAGCTATAACCGTCCTTTGCTTCCTGCAACTTCGCTAAACATGTAAGTTCATTCCTTCCTGGTTCTTCCTCACGTTCTTACAGTGTTGCATGTCTTCTCATTGTGTTTTGGTTTCTCCCTTGCGTTCCTTTCTTTTCTTCTTCTCCAAGGATCAAGCATGAGCCTTGATTCTTGTGGAGTGTTCCGTTGTTGACCTTTCGTTGTTCTCAGGCTCTCTGGAGTTGAGTCTTGACGTGTTGGAACCAAAGGTTCGAGCTTTGGTTGCCCCTGCTGTGAGATTTGTCGAAGAGAAGCCCGACAGTAGCTTCTGACGAAGATCCGCCCCTGGGCCGGCACAGAGGCACCCCTGTGCCTCTGTTCAGCCGCCCTTACGCATCTGTCTAACCGCCCCTGGGGTTTCTCTGCAGTGACTCGCGTCTTTGGTGAGTTGCTTCCTTCCTTCCTTTCCTCGTTCCTTCCTTGGTTCCTTATGGTTGTTCCTTGTTCCCCTGAGTTGTCGTAAGATTAAGGTTGAGCCCTTAGCATGTGTTGATCTCTTAGAGATCTTTGAGACTAGAAGTCATAAACTTCTAGCAACCGTTTCGTTCCTGATCTGTGTTGTTTGTTCGTACAGGCTTTTCTTGCTCCTTTCCTGAGGGAAACTGAGTTGTTCCTGAGTTGTGTTGATCTTTTGGTTTACCTTCGAGTGAGGTAAGTCCCTTGAACTTTATTCCGCGTATTAGTTGGATTGTATTGGCTTGTTTGTGTTGTTTATCATGTTTATAACGGATAATTGAAAATAGGATTCACCCTTGTTACCCTTAACTGGCCCAAGTGTATTATAACCGGACGGTGACCACTTGTCTAGTTCTACAGGAGACTAGAATGTGCTCTTGCAACCCAGACCCGTAGGTAACAAATAGTACTGATCTATTCCTATTGGTAGACGGAAGCGGAAGCGAGTTTCGGGAGATTCTCGTGTGACAAAAGAAGTTGAATTAGTAATGGATAACCTTAATGAAAGATAATAACCGGTTGATGTGTAAGCATGCTATGTGTTTTCTTTACCTTATGTGTGTTTGTGCTCTTACACTATTGCTTATACCTAGAATATTAGCTAACGGTTTATACCATCGTTGTAGATGTTCCGCAGGTTCAGGATGCTACTGAGTGATCCGGATGGTGTGGTCAGCTGGGGTTCCCGTACATTATAGGACCGGATTGGGTTTTTGCTTCGTTTGTTGTTTCCCTTTTGTTTTGATCCGGCTGTGAAACTTTTGTGTTTTCTTCTGTTTGAACATTTGGTTTTATATTAAGTTTTGGTTTTCATTCGTATGTGCCTTGTTGTAAGATCCGTTTGTTGTTGCTACTCTAAGGGTCGGGACCCATTGTGCGGTCCTACCCCGTAGCGCTTCAAGTTCCCAAAACTTGGGGTGTTACAGTTATTTGACTTATGTGAAGGTATCTATATAGTTGAAATTACATAAGAAGCGTATCGAACAATTTTATTTGTAGCGGTTTTGATAGTATAACTGATTTACTGAATTTTATTGGAAGCGTATCGAACAAAAGATTTTGATGGCTTAAAAAATCGGGGATAAAAAAAATCGGTGTAGAATTTTTCCCGAAAGAGTATAATCGTTCCAAGAAGAAAAAAAGTAACTTGAAATCGTTTCAAATAATAAAGATAATTTAAAAATAAAATATTTAATGGTATAAAAAACAGTTTTAAAAAAATATATTTTATGACGTTAATTGTGATAACTCTAATTCAGAATACTACTTTCACGACGCGCCACGGCAACGCTAATGTATAGGGCTTTACCATTAGATATAGATAGATTTTATGATTTTAGACGGTAAATGGTATCAATAATAAATAATTAAAATTTTTAGTAAGACTTTGATTAAAAAGCTTATTATTTTAATAATTTAATATTTTTGTTAAAAATTGTTGAATGTGAAATTTATATATAATGAATACGAGTGAATAGTTTTTGAAATTAGTAATTGTCTTTGATGAAGTTACAAAATAGAGTCGAGAACATTCCAAAACTCGTATAATGTAAAATCTGCGATTGAGTGTCGGTGGTTGAATGCTTTAATGCTTTGAGTTTTGTGAATGACAATCACATGTAACCTATTTTTCAATATTATCTTCATATGCAATGGTATCGATTTTCTCTATGAATCATAATTGGATTCCTCAACATATTCTAATATTTAATCATTTATTTACGCCGTATCATACTAGGATGACAATAGGTCCGATCATAAGTGATCCGGTGAGAGATTACTTGTACACGCCTTAAAAATGAGTCTAATCCGACAATAAATAAACTATTTTTTTTCAAAAATAACTAGTTTATATCCGTACACTTCACGAGTATTTATTGATAAAAATTTTTGTATTCGATCCTCACATTAGTAAATCAATCACCCACGTACCAAATATAAATCTGATATAAATAAAAATATAGCATTTTTTTCCTCTTGGTACACCCACATACCAAATATAAAAAATTTTGTTTCCTCTTAGTATCGTTATGGTTTAATTTTTTTTTTTCCTCCTTATACCCATTCTTAATATATTTTATAAAATTTCAATAATAAAATAAAATTTTAAAATAAAAATAAAAACTAATTTTGAATAGAAAGCTTAGTTTTTAGGGCTAATTAGGTAAGTAGGTTGTTTTAGGTTTTAGTTTAGTAAATAGGCTAATTGGATTTTGCTATTAGGTTAATTGTACCCCACAAAATTTTACCGCCTCTCCACTCTCTTCCAAACATTCTACGCTCCCTCTTCCTCAAAAACTTTAACCCTCAACAATGGAGTCTTCAAGCTCAAAGACCCATCATCTTCTCTCTATATTGCAATCTTCGTTTAAAAAAAATAAATTATTTGCAATCTTCAAGCTTGATCTAGATCTAGATCTAAAGCCAGATCTAGATCCAGATCGATAAGGATTTCGTAAAACAAGTACAATTTCCCGAGTTGAAGAGCCGTATGTGTACGATTTAAGATTAATATTTCGTTTCACGGGATCACCATGAGAATTATTAGCGGATTGTATAATTTCAGTTTTGTTTTTGCAATTGTTTGTAGAAATCAATTTTAGGGTTTGACATTGAAGACCAATTAATGTGTGCAATTGAATATTGAAAGGTTCAATATCGGCTTCTACCTCACATTTATACGTGATTAGTTCTAGTAGATGTAAATTGAGGATGGAATTTCAAATTTTCAAATTTGCTGATTGTTCAACAATTTGCTTTCCACATGGCCCGTACTAAGCAGATTGCTCGCAAGTCCACCGGAGGAAAGGCTCCTAGGAAGCAATTGGCTACCAAGGTTACTCTCGCTTCATTTGCCCATGTGGTTCTTTTCGATAGGGTTTTGATTCATATTTTCTAGCCATCTAACTATACTCTTGTATCTAATCAAGCTGCTCGCAAATCTGCCCCAACTACCGGTGGAGTAAAGAAGCCCCACAAATACCGCCCTGGAACTGTTGCTCATCGGTTAGTATTTCTTCCCTTATCTCTAGTTACATTGCTTGTGCAATCAATTTTCAAGGGATCTGACTCAGTTCATGATAGATCCCTTCAACTGGGCTTCTCAATAGCTGCGAAGATTGTGGGTCTAACAATGGAGTCCAAACGATTGATCTGAGGAGCGAGAGGCAAAGGATTTGCCGGTGGCAATCGATTTTTAAGGGATATAACCGGAAACAAGATTGAATGAGAACGAAGATTGTAGGTCTAACAATGAAGTCCAAACGATCGATCCGAGGAGCGAGAGACAAAGGATTTGCTGGTAGGAGTGTAGGCAATGCTGCAACATGGACTAATATGGCAGCTTCCATTCCTACAATGCTCGACTTCGGCTTGTTCGGAATTCCGATGATGGGAGCTGATATTTGCGGCTTTGCTTACAACACAACCGATTGGATCTTTCTGCAAACCAAGCTTCTAACACAGCTCTACCAATGGTGTCAATGTTGAATTTTCTATTTTCTATTTTTTTAACTTCTGGTATGTGAATCCGTTATGTGAATTTCCGGTATATAAATTATAAAAAAAAGGCAAAAAGAAAACAAAAAAATTTTTGGCATGATCATACCAAAAAATTATAAAAAAATAAAATAAGACAAAAAAAAAACTTATGGTATGAAAAATTTTCTAGTATGATAAAATTTCTGGTATGAAAAATTTTCTGGTATGAGAAATTTTTGCTATGATAAATTTATTCCAGAAAATAAAAAAATAATATAGAAAATAAAAAGACAAAAAAATAAAATAAAAAAATAAATTCAGTAATTAATAATTAAAACTCACACTTAAATAACAAATAACAAACATTCTTTTTTTTTTTTAAATAGAATGGTTAATTAGTTTTACCTACTATTAAATAAAAGTGGTAAAAAAATATGGGGTATAGTTTCTTTAACAAAAACCAAAAACAACCTAGTAGGCCAAATTCTTTCTAGTTTTTATAATTTGTTTTTTGAAATATAAATAAATTAAAAATAATTATATTTATGAAATTATAAACTAAAAAAATTTATAAATACTAAGTACTTGTAAATAATTTATTTTTTAATCGAAAAACCTAAAAAAGTAATTTTAGGATTTTTTTAGTTTTAAAAAAATATTGTATTTTAAAAAAAATATTGAATTAAAAAAAATATAGAAATTAAACTAAAACTAAATCAAAAAGTTATTAATTCAAAAATTATAAATATGTTAATAAAATAAAATTATTAAATATACTTTATTAAAAGTTTCCTCTTGAATTATAAAAACAATTACGTCTACATTTCCGTTTCTATATTTTAAATATATTTATAATTTTTTTTGACAACATATTTTGAATTAGGTTTATTTTTAATTTTTAGTTTTTAATTTTATTTTAATTAAAATATAAATATAATTTTTTTATATCTTTTAGTTAAAAATAAAAAATTTAGACCCAAATTTAATATTTAAAATTAAAAACATAAAATTTCTTCTTTACTATTACTTAGTATTCATAAAATTTTTATCTGAAAAACGAAAGAGAAAGTAAGTTAGTTTTTTAATAAATTTAATTAATTTAAAATTTAATGTGATTATAATTAGTTTTACAAAAATATTTTTTATTTTAAAAATAGAAAATAAAAAGTAAGTTGATTTTTTTTATTCGGAATTAATTTTGAATTTTTAAAATATTTTTTTATTTTTATAATTGAATCATTAATGAAATCTATTAAAAATTGGTATAAAGAGGAAATAAATTATACCACGTGGGTACCAAGAGGAAACTTAAAACAATGTGAATATCAAGTGAAAAAATTCATATTTGAGGAATACCAAGAGAAAATATCCAATAATATGTTTGATCTTAGCCAAAAATGTTATGAATGTATGTGATGCTTACTTGATATCCGATGTGATATAGCAAAATTCATGAAAATATGACCAAATTTAAAATAATTTAAAAGTAATTAGGAGAAAAAGACATATTATTTTATAGTAAAAGTAAAAACTCACGTAAATTTTTTGTGTGATGTATCGAAATTGAGAGTCAAAATTATATATCACATTAAGTGTTAAATCAAATACGAGATTGCTATTTGTACCACCCGTTCCATGCTATGCGTACCACATTTACGCCTACGCATCGCGTACGCGCAGCATTAAGACCAATATGAGCTACGCGTCTAGCATGCGTAGGCGTAAGCGCTTTTTTTTTTTTAAAAAAATTATTTATTTGAGCGCCGGCTCCTGGCGCCTGCGCTCAAATCGTAAATCTGGTTAAAATTCCGGTATTTTTCGATGTAAAGTGTGAAAATTGCGTTGAAAAAAAAAAGGGGTTTGAGCGCCCGCGTCTTGCGCCGGCGCTCAAATTTTAAAAAAAATTAATAATAATTTTTTTTCATAAAAAACGAAAAAAAAACGCTAACTATACGCAACTCGTAGTCGTACAAATGGTATGAATAACATGTTCATTGTGGTACGAATAACAATAATCAATCAAATACTTTACAAAATAATTATAATTTAATAAAAAAAATTTAATGACTTAATTAAAAAATTTAAAAAATATATTACGAAAAAAAAAGCAGTACCAACACGTTGTCTAGTATATGTATAAAGATATAGATTATATAGATTCAAATGAATAAAAGATAATATTGAGTCTATAATGCAGGTGATAAAATCACCATCATCCGAGAGCCCGTCACCCACCCGAATTTTATTGAATATTTATTCATTTTATTGGATAGTTAGATATTCGTTAGATCATGTGAATGAGATTGTCCGTCTTAGGTATTTATGTCTCCATTCAACTTTTTTTAATCAGTGACCAATTATGATGATTAAATATACGTAAATGACCACTCTAATCTTAAACTCAATCTCCATCAACAATTTTTTATATATTTATTTTCAAACAAATCTAACAAAGTATTTATTACACTATATATATGTTAAAATTATATAATTACCACTAATTTTGTCTTATATATATATTATTGATGTAACATTTAAATTTAAATTTTGAGAACAATATAGATTTAAATATAACATATTACCTACTATTAAAATGAATTTATTTTTAAAAAATTGAATTTAAAAAATGAATTTTTTTTAAACTTTAATTTGTTTAGTTAAGAATTTTTATAGGTAAGAATATTTAAAAGTTTTATAGGTAAGAATATAGATTTAAATATAACATAGTTTTTTTATTTAAGACTTTGGTAATTATTAATACTAAATTTATTAATTAACTTTTTACAATATGATCTAATTAGATTTGTATAAATATATCCTTTTTTTTAACATTTTTTGATACGGCAAAGGACGTTAATGCCTACTTTAAAAAAAATATAATTTATTTAACTAATAATTATTTAATTAATAAATAATTTTTTTCTAACGTTAAGGGAAGTTGAGTTGATAGTTATATAAACCATATCATTATGAGAATTTCTTGTCATACATGGTGAATTGGTTTTGTGTTTCACATATTGTCTTCGCGTGATAAAGTATATACATATTATGGGTTGTGTGATATTCCTCGACGAGAGCCTAAGGATCGTTAGCTAACGGTTTATACCAAACTCTTTTTAGATAATCGTATGGACATGTTCACTATAAGGACGTCAATTGAAGATGGTGGTTAGCCGAGACAGTGTGTGCCACAAGTATGGTGAGTTGGGGTTATGTGTTTGTTAAACTGCATGTAGACGGATGTGTATGCTCACATGAAAACAACATTGTAGGTTAAAGGTTACTAGTGTAAAGTTTATGTTGTTTTGTTAATGATGTAGGTTAAAGGTTGTTAGTGTGAAGTTTATGTTGTTTTGTTATGCTATTGGATACATGAAATAGTGAAATAGAGCTTCTCTTGCAACTTTTACGTTAAAATAGATTATTTGAGATTTTATATTTTTTGTGATTATTCCACATTTTTACTATTTTTTTTAATTAAATTTTAGGTTAAAAAGAGCTTCTCCCGCAAGTTTTACGTTAAAAATATCTTATTTGAGAATTTTTCCTTTTTGTGATTATCCCACAAGTTTTACTATTTTTTAATTAAAATTTTAGGTTACTATAGAGCTTCTCCAATGATTGATCAAATCTTTACATTACGTTACAAAGATAACCAACACAATTATTTTTTGGAATCTAGTTTTAGTAGAAAATTTTATTTACTTAATTACTAATTTAGTAAAAAAAATTTACTCTGAAAAAAATCATAA
Source organism: Fagopyrum homotropicum (assembly GCA_033239125.1). Classification (NCBI taxonomy): domain Eukaryota; kingdom Viridiplantae; phylum Streptophyta; class Magnoliopsida; order Caryophyllales; family Polygonaceae; genus Fagopyrum; species Fagopyrum homotropicum. The sequence goes on from BSWB01000003.1 coordinate 34,124,909, forward strand.
AGACGCCACACCATCATCTATTTTGGTAAATATGTGTAGATACTTAATCCTAATATTCTAAATCATTCAATTTCAATGTGCACATTTGAGGCCTCAAATTTGAGACCATTTGTAAATAATAGGACCTCCTTTATCAACTAGCCTATTATACATTTTTTTTCTAAAATGAGGCCCCAAAATTCTAGATTGTAAGATCTCAGTTTTGACCTTCACCACCCCCGAGGTGAAGAAGGCCGCCCCTGCGGCCTTGAGGTCTGTCACCGCCCCCGCGGTGACAATGGGCCGCCCCTACAAATTTGCTGCAGATCGCCCGATCTGTTTTCGTTCGTTTTATCTTCCTTCCATAGATAGAATATCCGATCTTCTATCTTATGGGCCGGCTTCCTTATCTTCTTCTTAACCTAGACATCCTTCCTTTCTATCTTTCCCGCCTCTCCTATATATTCCTGTATTTCCTCCTTTTTTTCGTTTTTCGCTTACGTCTCGTTCAACCCTGAAGCTACAACCGTCTCCTTGCTTCTTGTGACCTTGCTGAACGTGTAAGTCTTCTCCTCTGAGTTCTTATTCATCACGTTCATGTAGTTGTTGCATGCCTTTCCCTTCTGTTTCGTTTCTTTTTCGTTCTTCCCTTTTCTTCTTCTCCAAGGATCAAGCTTGAGCCTTGATTGTTGGTAAAGCATTCCGTTGTTGATTCCTTGATGTTCACAGGCTCCCTTGGTTGAGTTGTGATTTGGTTGTGTGTTGAGAAAGGCAAGCTTTGGCCTATGGTGAAGTTCCTTGCTGTCAAAGGAGAAGTCGGCGTTTCTGTTGCAAAAACCGCCCCCGCGCCTCTATTGTGCCGCCCCCGTAGATTCCCGCCCCTGCGCCTGTCCAGCCGCCCCTGCGGTTTCCTCTGTAGTAACTCCCGTTCTTGTGAGTTGCTTCCTTGCTTTCCTCGTTCCTTTCCTAGTTCCTTGTGGTTGTTCCTGGACCCTTTAGTGTGCTGTAAGACTAAGGTTGAGCCCTTAGCTTGTGGAGATTTCTTAGAGATCATTGAGACTAGAAGTTATACACTTCTAGGAACCGTTTCGTTCCTGATTCGTGATGCTTGTGTGAATAGGCTTTCCTTGCTCCTTTTCCGAGGGAAACTGAGTGTTCTCTGAGTTGTTGCTGAGCTTTTAGATTACCTTCGAGTGAGGTAAGTCCTTTGGACTTACTTAGCTTCATTCCGTATATTGGTTTGAGTGTTTTGGCTTGTTTGCGTTATTATTATTGTTATAACGGATAATCAAAATAGGATTAACCCTTTATAACCTTAACTGACCCAAGTGTATGATAACCGGGAGGTGACAACTTGTCTAGTTCTATAGAAGACTATAATGTGCTCTTGCAACCCAAACCTGTAGGTAACGGATAGTACTGAACTATTCTTATTGGTAGACGGAAGCGGAGCCGAGTTTCGGGTGATTCTCGTGTGACAAAAGAAGTCGAATTAGTAATGGATAACCTTAAGAAATATAATAACCGGTTGTGTGCGAGCATGCTATATGTTTACATTTACCTTATATGTGTTTGTGCCTTTATGTTCTCTATGATATCTAGAATGTTAGGTAACGGTTTATACCGTCGTTGTAGATGTTCCGCGGGTTCAGGATGCTGTTGAGTGATCCGGATGGTGTGGTCAGCCGGGGATTCCCATACATTATAGGACGGGATCGGGTTTATGTTTTTTGTCGTTGCTTTTCCCTTTTGTTTAAATTCGGCTGCAAGTCTTTTACGATTTTCTTTGTTTAAACCTTTAGTTTTATATTAAGTTTTAGTTTTTATTCTTTTGTGTTGTAAGATTCGTTGTGCTATTGCTAATTGTGTGGTCCTAGCCACCCGTAACGCTTCAAGTTCCCAGAATTTGGGGTGTTACAAAGACCCTGATCATAATTTTTGGTGACACCGTCTACGAATCGGGCCTGTTATAACTGACGCTCAAGCTCAACCACACCAGTTATGCATTAGTATTTTTGACGCCGTTATTCATCAAACTCCACTTTTTTGCTTTATATACATGTAGATAGTAATATATAATTATATACAAGTTATTGTACAAGCTCGCTGAATCGAAAAAAATGCACATTTTCTCCACGAAATTGGTGTTATTGTATGATTGATTTTGATAAATTTATACAACGACATCACCATAATGTCGCAATCATTTTGAAAAACATCAACTTGTAATTAATAAAAGATAAGCTTTTATATTTTGGAAAAAAAGATTTTAATAAATTAAAATAAAAACCATTTTACTTTGTATTAAATAAAATATTTAAGTATATAATTTTTTGGAAAAATAACCCAAAATAATACCAAGTATCAACATTAAACCGAAAATAATACGAACTTTAAAATTTATTAGGAGCGATACAAACTATCAATGTATTTACCAAAAATAATACGTCATATATTTTCCGGCAAAAACCCTACCTTCGGCGACGACGTGGCAACCGGAATGTTACATGTCATCAAATAAATGGATTAAATATGTGATGTGGATTTTATTTTTTTTAAAAATCAATTTAATAATATTTAAAACATTAAAAAATAAAAACTATTATTTTTAAAAATTTAAGTAATAATTTTTGTAAAAAAAATAATAATTTTTAGAATTTTTTTAATCAAAATTTTTAGATTTTTTTTAAAATTTTAAATAATAATTTTCTAAAAATAATTATATTTTTATATTTTTCCAAAAATTATAAAAATATGATAATTTTTAGAATTTTTTTAATCAATTTATTTTTTGTATTTTTGTATAAAATGAAAATTTTAATTCTACAAAAATGATTTGTAAAAAAAAATATTCGAATTAAAAAAAAATTTTAATCAAAATTTTTTTTCGTATTTTTGTATAAAATGAAAATTTTAATTCTAAAAAATAATATGTATTAAAAATATTCGAATTAAAATTTTTTTAATCTTGTTACCTAATCCCTTTTTTCCTAATTTTGTAAAAAAATATATTTTATTAAAAATTAATAAAAATATGCCCCCCAAAAAACATTTTTTAAAAAAATTCACAACAAATTGATTTATTTTTTTATTAAAAAAATTTCATAAAAAACAAAATATTTTTACATTTTTTTACAAACGTGTTTAAGAAAATGTTCAAACTTTATTTTAAATTTTTTTTTTTACAAAAAGCTAATTGTTTAAAAAAATTTGTACACATGTTTTTTTTTTACAAAAAACATTATTTAAAATTTTAAAATATTAAATTTTTTATTCATAATATGTTCAATATTATTAATTTATTTTTAAAAAATAAAATCCAGATCACACATTTAATCCATTTATTTGATGACATGTAACATTCCGACTGCCACGTCATCGCTTGAGTTAGAGTTTTTGCCGGAAAAGTATGACATATTATTATTGGTAAATACAGTAATAGTTTGTATTGCTCATAGTAATTTTTAAAGTTCGTATTATTTTCGGTTCAATGTTGATAGTTGATATTATTTTGGGTTATTTTTCTTAGTTTATTTTGTAGTTGATATGTTTACTTGATCCACCGAATTTGTTAAGCAACATAGACTTTGTCGAATTCACCATTCAAACAATATGATGAAAGAAAAATAATAATCTTGTTGTTGTACTTTAAATATACTTATTCATGCAAAATATATTCTCTCTCAAATTTTCTCGCGAAACCTATATTTGATACCAAACATTATTATAACAATTCACTTCATACACTTTGCATTTCATTATGAATCGTAGAACTCTAAATAAGATTTTGTGTTATACAACTCGAATCTCTTCATACGGACACGCTTGGAAATTGGCAAGTCCCGTTACCTATCAAACCATTAAAACAAGTAAACATTAACAAAACTTACTACAAAAAATCATTTCATTATGATAATATTACACAAATTTTCTAGTTATGCAACATCTTAAGATTTAATTATATATTTTTATTTGTTGATTTTTCTTATTGTTAAATAACGGAGTATATAGAAAATATAAAAAATAGGGATAGGAAGAGCGAAACTCACTTGGATTAGTAGTGGTCTGGATAGCAAGTCCAGAGAAATGGCAATGGGCTCCAGAACTCCTAAATTTGGCCCAATAAGCACTGAACACGTAGCTTGCGTGCCATACTACAGACACAGGCTCATAACAACCCTTAACCGGAGAAAGCGCGTCTTCACAATCTCCGTTCAACCTCTCGCATGCCGACTTTACAGCCTCCCCCAATGCGCTAACGTTTGCATCGCTCGCCACAACGCACCAAATTTCTCCAGAGAACGGCCGATTGTTTTCCGCCGCTGGCAACGCGTCCCCGTAGTGGCTCTTTCTTCCGGTGAAATCGACCTCGTACACTGGAACACCATCTGGCCTGAGGATTCCCCAATGCCGCTTGGTTCCCGGACCTTCCTTGAGATTCTCGTTGTAGAGCGAGAAGAGGAATGCTGGAATCATTACTCCAGGCCTTGCCGGGGTTCCTAACGGAGGTTCTGCTGTCACTTTCCGGATGAGGTTCCGATTGTAGGTTGCGGCGTTGTACACGTTTGCTCCTGGCTCGTCGACATCGCCGGAGTTTGGCCAACCTGTCTCGGCAATCGCGATCCGGATGTTTCCAAACCCTAGCCTTTCCATTGCGAAGATGACGGAGTCAATCATTTGATCTAGAAGGTTCGTGTAGAGTAGTCCGGTTCCAGGATCTTTGTATGTGAGGTGTCCACCTCGGAAGAGCGCAAAATCAAGGCTGATGTTGATTGGATCGGCTGACCATGGGAGGTACGGGTATATGTCAAGGTATAAGAATGAACTCGTTGAGTTTAGAAAGTAAAGGAGGGAGACAATTGTTGGGAGAAGATCCTGCCGGAAGGTCCCGTTCGAAGGTGGGAAAGTCGAATTCAAAATATCCATGGCGAGAGGGCTTCCGACCTTGACATTGTGGATGTTCCGCGTTCTAATAGAATTCCGGATGAAACGCATCGCAGGGACAAGACCGTTCCATTGTTGGGAGTTGTAATGGCTGAGGACATCATTTCCTACCATGATCGTACGGATTAGAGTGTTCGGGTAGTAAGGAAGGAAGTTGTCCATAATCCACTGATCCGCCATGGAAGCGTTGGAGGCGATCAGGGGAATGAGGTCATTCGGGACTGTGATAGTGACTCGGAGGTCGGTGCCTACGAGGAGCTTCAAAATCTCTGGATCTGCGTTGTAGAGCTTCACATAACCAACGTTCATGGCCTTTATGACCTCAATAGATCGGTAGGGGGAGAGTAGGTTGTTTCCTTGGGTTCCATAGTTGATTCCAATCCTCTGATTGATGCCCGTGTTGCTTGCATTATTTGCACTAGTGGATGTACTGGTTGCATTGGTTGTCGTAGTTGTGCTGGCTGTGTTGGTTGCATTGGTTGGCTTGGCTATGTTCGTTGCGTTTGCCGGCATGGATGTGTTTGTTGTGTTTGCTGGCATGGATGTGTTCGTTGTGTTGGAGGTGGTGTTTTCTACAACTCCATGGCAATACAGTACTGGAAACAAGCATAATTCAAAATCAATTGGTATGGTAAGAGAAATTTACTCATTTAAGATCATGGTTTTTATGTTAATATTGAGCTTTTCAAAGTAAACTTATATGCCATGGATGGGTTACAATTACAATCAAACTACAGTAAAGATAATAGCATAGTATGTGTTATTTGAGTGAAGCTCACCATTGGAGGAGTACATGAAGGCTAAAAAGAGCAGAAAGAAGAGTGTGGTGACACTCATGCTTTTTGGTTTGCTTCTTCGTGTGATCTTCTATGGTGAGGAAGATTGCAGCCTAATCAATTGAATACATTATAATGATTTATAGGGAGATTAAGGAAGTGGATATAAGAGCCCTTTTCAGGAGATTGAAGATAGTTGAACTGCATGCATGCTTGGATATCTTACATTTGATGATCAGTGTTAGGAGAAAGCTTGGTTGGATTAAGGTTTGTGAAACATGATATATTTGCTTGCACATAAGGCAAGAGGCGTGTGAATATAGACTTTTATGAAGGTAATATCATAGGTGATTATAAGATAGGTTATTGGTTTGATTATTTTTCAGGAGCTGCATGCAATGTGCATGAATTTGCATCTTCTTTTCTTCTTGAATGGTTAGATTATTAGTATAAAATTAGGATGTTTTGTGTTGTTCCAATTGTTTGGTGAAGAGCTTATTTGGGGTGATTTGTTTATGCAATAGTAAAATTCACTACTAAAAAATGTGTTGATATCCACATATGTTTTTTTAGGCGGAAGATTTTATTTTTGCGGATTATCAACGGAAATAATGGACAATCAACGATCAAAAGTGTTAGTTATGGTAAAAAATTATAATTTAAAACGTTAGGAAACTAAACTCCATGATATTTGGTTAGAGATGTATAGTGAACAAATTTTGTATACACATTGGTGAAGTTTAATGTTGATGACTATCATTTAATTAAGTCTGCAAATTAGTATTATTGAAGTTAAGTTGTGTTTTAGTGTTATTTTGAGTAAACTCTCAAGAGTGGTTCAAGTAATCAATGTTTGTGTAGCCATCTAGTGGACTCAATCATTTTATTTTAATCTTCGGTCTAGGTAAGTTGTTCTCTCACGTGATTTTATATTATTTATTTACTAATGTCATTATACAACAAATGATAATATCAAGGCTAAACTTGTAAATACGTGGGTGTGATTTGTTGTAGTTGTGTTGGTGCATATATTTATTGGACTAATTCGTTTTATTCCCGTCTTCAATTTAATAACTCGAAAGTTAAATATACGCCGAAAAATTAATTAGACACACTAAAATCTCATGCGCCTCTTAAGCCACACGAAACACAGGATATAAACGGTACACAGAGCATGCGCCTCCTAAGGCGCACCAATGCATGCACATCAAACGGCGCATCAAAGTAATTTCAAAACGCTAAGCACATCCTGAGTTTGTTATTTTATCGGGAAAAACAAATTCCGGGCTTGGATACGGTGTCATGCATTTCCTAATGCCCATAAGGGGGTAGTTTTTAAAAACCTTGCGTTCTATAAATGGAGTTAGAAGGAATCATCGTAGAACACAATTTTGAAGGAATATTGTTTTAGTAAGTACAAAAAGTCTTATTAAAATATGGATTCGGATGATGGTGATCAAAGCCTCGAAGCACAAGCTCTGACTATACTCTTCTTATATGGAGTTAACCACATACCCTCGAGATAAATGCGACCAGGGGTTAAATATACTCTTCTGCTCTATTTTGAAAAGAAGGTTGATTTTTTCTATCGGAGGATTTGACACGGTGATCACGTGTATATGTCGTTTCATGATGAACCAAATTAATGCGGTTAGGGGTTCTTTGGAGATTGCACGAACAACCAGTCCAACCAAAATGACTCATCACTCCATAATTGTACGGTTAGTCGGCAAGATCTCGGAACAATGTTTTTATAGGTTGTTTGACACATACAACAAAGTAAACTCGGGAAAAATACAAGATGAGTGCTTTGATAAGTGGTTGTCAACTTGTCTTTGACCCCCTTGCGTATATGGTATTTCCTTGTGTATTCAAAATAATGTTTCAATCATGCCCGGACAAATTCACAAGTTTTGGAAACAATTGGCTTGATGATTTCAAAATAATGCACAAGATGATCATATCCCTATTTCAGCAGGACATGTCCATTATCAAGGATTCGTCAAGATATTTCTTGCCAATGAAGTGAGTCAAGATGTTATTAACAAAGTTGGAAACACGTTCAACTATGCAATGAATCCAAACAGTTCGACTCCACAAGAACCGATTGTAAAAGTGGTTAGGGGACGCCCAAAGAATAACCCATGTCAAAGAGAGAAGAGTGCATGAGAGATAAATGAGATGGTATTGAATAAGTCAAAATTCCAAAAGTCAACACACGACAATAGAGAACGCAACCGTGGTAGAGGCAGATCTGGACGAAGGAAGAATATGATTTCCCTAACCATTTCTAATATGTGTAGTGCTGATTACATGGAGGCATATGTTGACGGGGTTATGGACGTCTGACTAGACGGCAACTATGGGTATCGCTCATTTGCCGAGTTGTTGGGTAGAGGGCAAGATGCATACGTTGAACTTCGTGGGAGTTGGTGGAGGAATTGATAAAAAAATCAATGTATATACGAGTTGGCTAGTATCCTTATCCCAATACCAGATTTGATATTCAACATCCACTACACGGCCTCGAATGCTCTCCTTCATATTTGATGGATGTGCCTATTGTTGGTTTGACATTTGCAACTAGATATCTTATATCTCTTGTCTACCTTACTTGGATTTAACCCTGCACATATCTCTTAATGGTTTCGAACGACCCTCTCAACGAACTACTCAGGGTGTATTGCATAGCGCATGTCAGCAATAATACTCACTTCGTACCGGTGAGTTAACGTACTTAAAACACCTTTCATATTAATTGTCTATCAATTTACTAAAAAATGTTTAAATTTTTTTACAGGTTTGGTTGCATTCAACATCTCCAATACCCCTAGTTCCAACAGAGTGAGAATTGTTTCACCACCCTAGTGTTGATGGTTGGGATCAACCATTTAATAATAGAATAAAATAATATAGGACATATCGAGAACGTGATGATCATTCATTATTGTAATTTTTTAAGTTGTTTAAGTTGCGCTTGGATTATTTTTATGTGTAAATTTCTTTCGTTTTATCACTAATACAATAATAGTGTTTTATGACACTTTTTTTTACTTAATTTAGTATTTATCATTTGTTATAAGTTTTAAATATTAATTAAGATTTCCGGTATGTATATTGTGTATATAATTTAAATGTGTTGGATATATGTTTCTTAAAAATTAATAGGGACATATAACTAATTATATTTATATATCAATTTTATATATTAATTATATATATATTTTAACGATAAAATATAATTTGATTGATAAATTTAAAAGTGTTGCATGTATTATAATTAATATATACTACTTTGTAAATAATTTTTTAATTTAAGATGTGGATTTAATATAAAAAATTTCAATTAACATATAATTGCTAGATGAACTTGTAAATAAATAATGTTTGATTAAAATAAATGAACAATTAAAAAAATACGTAACAATATCACTTAAATTTTAACAAACTTATCTACAAATCAAAAGTAATTAACAACAAGTATAAAACTTGAACCGGTAAAGCGTAGATTCGTTGACGGATGTTGTTTTAAAATTTTATGTTCCTATGCGGATCACATGTGCATGCTATTATCTATATAATGCGCTCGAAGAGGCGCACATGGGTAGCACAAGAACTCCCTCAAATAATATTGTATCATGCGCCTTTAGACGTGCATATAAGAGTTTAATCTCTGAGTGTTTCAAGAGGTGCATGCTATTATCTATATAATGCGCTCGAAGAGGCGCACATGGGTAGCACAAGAACTCCCTCAAATAATATTGTATCATGCGCCTTTAGACGTGCATATAAGAGTTTAATCTCTGAGTGTTTCAAGAGGTGCACAAGGTTTGCACAATAGCTTCCCTCAATTTCATCCACCTGCCGACGTTGTTGCTTCAATTCAGGCCACGATGATAGGTCGTGGTCTCAATGTCTCTTCCAGTTGCAAATATGTCTATTTTGAGGGAGGATGATGAAGAAGAACCTAGTAGATGTGAATACCTCCAACCAAGGAAAAAAGAAATAAAGCGGTAACCGAGGAAGAAGTATTTTGCAAAGTACATGAAGATGGTAGTTCTAGGTTTTTTTGAAAGTTGACTGGTTAGTTTCTTAGATTTATAATTGTTTGTAGTTAGAATTTTTTAGGATTTAGGTAATTTAAAATTATTTCTTGCATTTTGATTCCTTCTTTTCTCTCAAATTTCATTTCTGGAAATCTATTTATGTAGTTGTCTTGTCACTTGTGGCACTTTGTTTAATTAAAACCATTTCTTGAACTATTAGATATGAGCCTCAATAAAATACGGAAGATCAGATTCAAAAACAATAAGAAGAGCTTACAAATAGACACTCGAAGATGTATCATTTGTCAATGTGTATTCTTGCTCTACTCCATACCTACATTAGAATTTGCAATTCAAACAGACACTCGAAGAATTAGTCATCTGTGTAGGATCCAAAATTTGCAGATAAGACAAAAATATTCGGTCACACAAACTCATTTTATGTGGTATGTGTAAGTTAGATCATGTTTCCAGCAAGCTTACCAAGATGTTGTTGCTGCCGCAAAAAGGGTTCTTGAAGATTGCCTGAGGACTGCAAAAAGGATTTAGTAGTGACAAAAATAAAGAACATAAGCAACGTAATCAATCCACCATCTAAGAAACCTGAAATTTCAGTGATTGAAGGTGCTAATGGAAAGATTGTACTGAAAATAGACGGGAAGATTTAGATATGAAAAACTTCAGTTTTGACCTTTTTCTCGATCAAAAAATTGGCATGACAATTGGAGCCACCATCCATGCAACAAATGTAACTTTCACTTTGCTTATCTTGTTGAATTGAAATTATTTTTATTCCACGTTAATTTATACTTGCTTATTTGGGATTCGAGTTTTCAGTTTATTAATTTTGAATTTCTAAATTATTTGCGTTTTCTTATAGTTGTGGATTAAATACTCTAAAATTGTTATAATTTTGTTAGAAATAGCCTCAATCTTATATTGTCAAGTGAAGGGTGCAAATCAAAAAAAAAAAAGTCATCTTCAGAGTATAGTTTTTGGTTTGTTTAAAGACTCACTTAGGAACTGAAAACCATACAAAAAAAGCTTTAAACTCAAGATTTTGCATAGCTTTCTCAAATAAAGAAACAAACAAGAAATCGAACAATGATTAGTCTAAGTAGGGACCATGAAGTGCTGAGTTGCTGACTGCGTTGTTGACCTTTGTTTGTTCATATCATCAAGGAACTTCTCATTAATGACAAATTTGTTATTTGGACATTCCTTAATAATTTGCAAGGATTTACATGAAATTGACCTAGAGAGAAAGGCAACCAACATTTATTTCATAATTGATCTCCAATCAAAGCAACCCAGCTTCTTTTGACAATAATTTTGGAGCAAACATGTGAAAAATCACATCTTGAGACCTCTCTTTCTCTACGATTCCATTACCATAAGTCTTCTAAACAAAATATTTGTGAATCCATTTGTAACACCCCAAATTATCAAAACGCGAGGAGTTACGGGTTAGGACCCCACAGTAAGCCCCGATCCTAGTTTGATAACACTTTCACTAGATCTTACAACAAGGTACAAATAAGGAAACCGAAACTCATAAAACGATATTGTAAACGACATGCTACTAACAACCAATAATGTACTTAAGATCAAAATGTCTAAAAGTCAACATACTAAGAGGGAAACAATAATAAAATATCCAACCCTGTCCTAGGGAGTACGGAGACCCGGTTGACCACTACTTTCAGATCACTCAACCGTTGCTCTAGCTAAACTGTGATAACTCTAAACAACAAAAGTAATAAACCATTATCTAACCATCCAAAAGTTAGACAAATGAAAATAGCACACACATAATAGCAGAATAAATCACTCATCATGCTTTTAGAGAATTTCATGTATTATCTTTATTTCAGTCATACACTTTACTAATGGTACTTATTTTTTGACACAAGGGATTCCCAAACCTCGCCTCCGCCCCGTGTAACCAACAAGAGTGGATCCGATGCACCTCACCTTATACCTGTCTAGTTTGGGTATAGAGAACCTCCTAGTCTCGTGTTAGAGTTGGGCAGTGATGTCACCGCCCGTTATACATACACTTGAGCCATACACGTATAAAAGGTCGTCCTATGCATGCTATAAATATTAAACACACAACACACACCACCACCATCATCTAGATAACATCTAGAAACCAAGTAAGTAAGCCCCAAAGGACTTACCTAAATCAAATCTCAATTCCCGTTATCTCAACTCGGTTTACAACCGCATAAAATGAACTGCATGTTATAAAAGGCCAGTGGATCAATAATATATCTATCATCCAGAAGTTTATAACTTCTAAGTTAATGACGACTATTCGAGAATATATACTAAGCTGACACGTTTTTTATGAAAAGACGGTTTTACCCCTAATAATTCTAAAACCCTAATGGCTCTAGAAAGGTTCATAAATCTCTAACTAATATTCAAGGTCCTGATATAAACACTTAAACAAAGAATTAATGTGTTTGAAAGTTTTTTCAAACTTTCCAACTTCTTAATAAATCTCAACCTATATCCAAAGTAGTTAAGGTCTTACTTTGGTCTAAAATTAAAATCTCCTAATAACCTCTGAAAATTCCAAGGAAAATATCTAGCAATACTATGACATATATGCTCTCATATAGAGGGAGCTAAACTCACAAACTCCCGTCCATCAATTCTACATAAATTCACAAAGATGTTTGCACAATACCATTCCAACACTTAAGAAAATTTTCAGGACATTAATTACTCAACTTAGTTTTGGTCCAACTTCATAAAATTATATCTCATGATCCAACCGTTGGATCTCCCTAAAATTCAAACACGGTGAACTATATCCTATCAAAATTTCAAACCCATAAAAAAAGTCTAACCCAATCGTATTTAGTTCTAGAAACTGCACCAAACAACAGTTTATCCATACTTAGAAAATTTTCAGCATTTTTCAAAAAAACTGCTTTTGGGCCAACTTTAAAAATTCATAACTTCTAAACTAATCGGCTGGATGCTTCTCAAATTTTGATATGTTTTACTACAGTACCCCAACCACAACGTATAAAACATTTAGCCAAAAAGGAGGAGGTTTTCGTAAACAGATCCGGTTCCAAAGTTGGTTTCTTAACACAGTTTTAAAACTCAAAAAAAAAAACTGAACAGAGTGCTTACTGTTTCTCCTGGCTGCTGAGCAAGGCTGGGGAAAGTGAAAGCATTCATCAGCCATGAATATGTAGAAGGAAGGCAAGAAGAAGGAGGCCTACTCAGTCACTAACCCAACAACGTGAAAGAGAAGCCTCGGCTTGGTTCCCGGAGTGAGGCTGCTGTGTGAAGATGGTGCTGGTTGCTGCACTGTTTATGTGAGCAATGAGGAGGAGAGGGGTGTAGCAGCTTCATGTAAGGGAGGAATGAGGGCTGATACTTCGGTTAAATTGCAACCATAAGTATAGGGCATGAAGAGATGATTTTCCTTGGCTGCTGCGTCTTTGCGTGAGGGAAAAGGAGGGCAACTGTTATGTTTTTTTTTTTTTTTTGAAAGTTTAATTGTATTAGATAGATGAGGATGTACAAGAGAGTTCATGTGCAATAACAGTTCAAACATGAGAAATAGAGATTAGTGAAAGTGAATTCCTAGAATTCTAGCATCGGCCAGGCTTTGAGAGGATCTGTCCTTCCAATGGTGTGCGAGGTAGTTCCTGGTATCGCAAATAACCATCCCAGCACATTCCACAGCTCTAGTGAAGGTACTGTTGAATACAAGGTTGTTTCTAGCCTTCCAGACAAAGTAAATGTATGCTGTAATGGTAGCAATCCTGGCGCTTTCCAGTAGGTTGTGTTTTGGGTTTTGTTCGCCCGAAAAGGTGTGCAAATAAGTTTTAAATTTATAAAACTAGAATAAAAGCAAGCGAACCCGCAGTGTACGGATCGGCGTAGTTAAGCAAGTATTCCAGAGTATCGAACTCAGGGATTTGGGGGATCAAATTCAGTTCACAAATTATCGAGCAATGAAAATAGAAGCTTTTGCAAATATTGGGGAAAACAGCAACCCTAAAGATCCGGATGTCAAATTGTGGCAATCGATTCAAGATATACTATAGATATAAGGACAGAGTTGAGGTTTGCAAAGGTATACTAAGGTAAGGTAATGTACGGCGAAGTTCCAAAACCCTGTATGTCTAACCCAAAGACTCTCTCTATAAAGGTTGTTGAGGCTGCAATATAGAAACGATCTAAGGACAAGAATTGATCTCAAATACCCAAACTTGTAACTCAAGGATCAAAACTAACTAAACCGATTAAGGTTGCGACACTCAAAATCGAAGTAGAGGTTGTTGAGGCTTCACTACTACCTAGAAAAGGGCAAACCTAGACTAGATTAAAGCTAATCTTTAACCTTGGATAAAAGTAAATGCAAAATTCATAAATTGGGGTAAATCACGGCTAGATCTTAAGAATCACGGCCGTGGAAACCTAAGAACAGGCCGTGATTTAGGGTGTCGACGATATTTCTCGCACTCTCAGGGTCCAATCAAATTACGATCGATCTATCATTATCTAAGCCACAATTATTAACCCTTCACCTTAGAATTGCTAAAGGGTTTTAGCCAATAACCATCATCATCAATTCAATAATCAAGTTTAAAGAGAAAATGGACGAAAACCTCAAAAACTCAATGACTATCAAATAACCAATCTCAAATCCAATAACAAATGTTTGTATTGAATGAATGCATAAAAAAGGAATAAAAATCCTCACAACAATCTTAAGGAACAATGAAGAACGGGGTGTCAATCCGTCTCCAAAGATAAACCCTAAGATAATCTCGAAGTACACAATCTCCAAAATGCCTCCTTCTCCGAATCTTCCCTGTACGCAATAAAATCTTCAAGCCTCCCTCTCTTTGGGGATCCAAATCCTAGGGTTGTCACCGTCCTTTCTTCAATGTTGAAGGCTATCGAATATATGTAGGGATAAATCTAGGGTTTTAAAGGTAAAACCCTAGAAATCTGGGCTGAAAAGAAGTCGAGTGCGGTGGTATCAGAAGATACTCTGGGCCGCGTCATAAGGTATCATAAAATACTTTGGCGCGTCAGACGGTATCAGAGAATACTTTGGGCCGCGTCCGAAGGTATCAGAAAATACTTTGGGCCGCGTCCGAAGGTATCAGAATATACTTTGGCGCGTCAGACGGTATCAAAAGATACTTTGGCGCGTCCTAAATTCCTTTTATGCTCCTTTTTGTCCCGCTTCAAGACTTAATCCTTAAATGTGCCATTTTTTCTCCATAATTCGCCAAATTACCTACAAATGCAATAAAACTCTGTGTAGACTTCTATTCTTGCAAAGTAGGTGAATATAACCATAAATGCCATGAATGTATGTCTATGCATGTAAAATAAAGGGAAAATCTATATAAATACATGCCTAAAATTAGGTCATAATTCATGTCATCAAAATACCCCATACTTGCCTCTTGCTTGTCCCCAAGCAAGGTTCAAACTTAAAATAAAAGATGATATGGATTATGAATATGCAAAAATAAAGAAAAACCACAATATTTTGGTTGTGTTTCTATTCATAGATCACTCTCAAATGGTTGCTTAATAGCTAATGAAAATCATCATATGATCAAAAGGAATTATATCATGGAAAGGATAATCACACTTTGGAAGAAAATCATAACATGCATCATAACTTGCAATATATCAAAATCAATCATGAGGAATCCAGTTTAGACCACAAAGCCAAACAACATACTCGAAGATCTTAAGGTCTTTCAAGCAAAGGTCAAGAAACGTGAATAGGTGGGAAACTTATAAAGGAATGTAGTGTATGAATCCGGGAAAAAGGAACAACACAAACTCTTTTTCTTTTTACTATTTGAACTAACCACCATTGAGAGCTTTGCTCTCCCTTTTCAACACAAAATTCTTTTTCGACTTTACTTTTTGGAAATATGGACAGCGGTGCACAAAAACCGAAGCCTAGGAGATCGGCGTTTCTCAATTTTGAGATGCCTCAAACCCTTGATGCACATACCATAATCCGTTAGGAATATCGCTCAATCCGACTTTGGCAAGACACAAACACCCGGCTATGTGAATGGTGCCGAGTTACTCATCATCAAGATTGACTTCCCCAAACCTACAATTTTCTATACTTGTGAATGCAAGCATTTGCTTTCATGGCCCTCCCACATCAAACATGCCAAAACTCAACTCTTCCTAGTTCCCGGATAGGTAGGGAAGACAATTATTTTATTGAGGGGCTAAATGAATAAGGAAAGAAGCAAGAAAAATCGAGGTGCCTTAATCATATCAATAAGAAGTGTAAGAACTTATCATGCGGTTTCAACCTTCAATACTCAACATGATTTAGAATGAAAGCAAATTATAAAACATGCATGAAATTCTAACAAAGTATTCAAATCCCACATATGTCATAAATCAATTCAAGCATATCAAAATCATCATAGCTATTCTACAAAACAATGTTCATCATAGAGATCATATCCATCCTAGAAGCACAAAATTTTTTTTTTTTAAAATTTTCAAAAATTTCCAAAATTTTCGAATCATATGATGCAAGACATAAAACATGCAAATGGTATTGCAAATACCTCCACCCCATACTTAAAACTCACATTGTCCCCAATGTGAAGAAAAGAAAAGGAAGAAAAGGATACTCACAATGTAAGATGGCGAATCAGGCATTGCGAATCATTCATTGAGTGGTGATGGTGGGAGTCTATATAAGTTCAATAGGGAACTCCGGATATTCCAATCGGTGTCGAAAAATGAAGAAGGGGAACGACTTTTGGCCAAACAAAAATTTTCCGAAAAAAAAAAAAAAAAAAATTATTATTTTTTTTTTTTTTGAAAAAAATCGACCGATTTTTCAAAAAATCGGCCGAGTTTTCTGCCCGATTTTTCGTCGGCCCGATTTTTCCTGAGGGGGTCGATCTCTGGGTCGATTTTTCTTTCTGTTGTAAAAAATCGACTTGTTCTGAAGCCTAAATCGACCGATCTTCTTTTGGTAAGTCGATTTCTTGCCTTTTGTTCCTTGAAAACGTCCTTAGGCACATTTGTATTGCCTTTTTCCATCAATTCCTCAAGATTATACCTAATTCCTGCGATCCATGACACAAACAAACCGAGAGCGTATCGAGAAAAACAAAAAAAACAAAGCAAAAACAGAACAAACAAGCTAACTATCCTAAGAAAAAGAAAAGGGAAAAAAAATGCATTACCTTGGGTTGCCTCCCAAGAAGCGCTTGGTTTAACGTCGCTAGCTGGACCTATCTCCATAGATGACTCAATGTACCTTGAACATCTTGGATTGCTCATCAAACTCATCATAAAATTCCTGAAAAAAGATTCCGGTTCCTAATTTCACCGGTAAATGGTAATATCTCCCACGTACAAGCTTGTACGGTTTGATTCTCACCGAAATCCTTCTAGCTTTCCTATGCTTTAATGGGACATAATTCAGCCTTGTGTCCCATCCTTTCCTAGATCGAGAAATCAGTTTCTCGACAATCCTCCTAACTTCCCCATCTCCAGATTGGGAATGATGTATGGTGTTCGTCATGTGAATGACCCCATACTTGAACAAAAGACACTTCATCGCCTTAACGGTGAAGTGCTTAATAACTCCACTCCTTGTAGTCCAAGGAACATCTACTTCCAGCAGTTTTAATGGAGGTTTTATCTTCACCTTAGGAGGTTCTTTTGGAAGAGACCTCCAACTCTCTAGTGCATTCCTGAAAAAATTAGAAATTTTAATAGGAATTTCAAAACAAGTAAGAGAATGTACCTTGTAAAGTTCTTCAAGGCTTGCGATGAGTTTCATGATGGGATGATGATCCACACATGAAATATGTCCCAACTTAGCTGGATCCTCTTCAACCTTGGCCACAATTTCAGTAATTTGGCTAAGGTTCTCCACTTCTTCCTCTTCTTCAATGAGGACTTCAAGAGGGGTTTCAAGCTCAATAGGAGGAAGGCTTAAGACTTGGAATTCTTCCTCGCAGGATAAATGATTTTCCAAGGATCTTTGAGCTTCAGAAATAGCCTTCATTTTGTCTTCCATCTTGTCCAACACTTTTAACATCTTTTCCAGCATCGTCTGTGTCCCATCCTCGGATGGTTGTTGTGGAGGCTGCACTTGAGGAGGTTGCTCATAAAAGTTATGAGGGGGATTGAGCTCATCCCAATAGGCAAGCTCATCCTCAATAACTTCATCTCTTTCTCTTTCACTGTCGAACCAATGAAAGGCGTATTTCTCTTCCAAGTATTCATAATGGTCCGCCCTAGCACCTTGCCATGCAAACCATGCTGGATCAAATGCAGGTTTATAGCTACATGCAGCCATTGGTGAACCTGAAAACTCAAAAACTCATACCGAAAAGATTAAAAGCAAAAACAAAAGCTCCCAAGCCAGACAACCGAAAACCGAAATTGGTCTAGACCAAATCCCCGGCAACGGCGCCAAAAACTTGTTCGCCCGAAAAGGTGTGCAAATAAGTTTTAAATTTATAAAACTAGAATAAAAGCAAGCGAACCCGCAGTGTACGGATCGGCGTAGTTAAGCAAGTATTCCAGAGTATCGAACTCAGGGATTTGGGGGATCAAATTCAGTTCACAAATTATCGAGCAATGAAAATAGAAGCTTTTGCAAATATTGGGGAAAACAGCAACCCTAAAGATCCGGATGTCAAATTGTGGCAATCGATTCAAGATATACTATAGATATAAGGACAGAGTTGAGGTTTGCAAAGGTATACTAAGGTAAGGTAATGTACGGCGAAGTTCCAAAACCCTGTATGTCTAACCCAAAGACTCTCTCTATAAAGGTTGTTGAGGCTGCAATATAGAAACGATCTAAGGACAAGAATTGATCTCAAATACCCAAACTTGTAACTCAAGGATCAAAACTAACTAAACCGATTAAGGTTGCGACACTCAAAATCGAAGTAGAGGTTGTTGAGGCTTCACTACTACCTAGAAAAGGGCAAACCTAGACTAGATTAAAGCTAATCTTTAACCTTGGATAAAAGTAAATGCAAAATTCATAAATTGGGGTAAATCACGGCTAGATCTTAAGAATCACGGCCGTGGAAACCTAAGAACAGGCCGTGATTTAGGGTGTCGACGATATTTCTCGCACTCTCAGGGTCCAATCAAATTACGATCGATCTATCATTATCTAAGCCACAATTATTAACCCTTCACCTTAGAATTGCTAAAGGGTTTTAGCCAATAACCATCATCATCAATTCAATAATCAAGTTTAAAGAGAAAATGGACGAAAACCTCAAAAACTCAATGACTATCAAATAACCAATCTCAAATCCAATAACAAATGTTTGTATTGAATGAATGCATAAAAAAGGAATAAAAATCCTCACAACAATCTTAAGGAACAATGAAGAACGGGGTGTCAATCCGTCTCCAAAGATAAACCCTAAGATAATCTCGAAGTACACAATCTCCAAAATGCCTCCTTCTCCGAATCTTCCCTGTACGCAATAAAATCTTCAAGCCTCCCTCTCTTTGGGGATCCAAATCCTAGGGTTGTCACCGTCCTTTCTTCAATGTTGAAGGCTATCGAATATATGTAGGGATAAATCTAGGGTTTTAAAGGTAAAACCCTAGAAATCTGGGCTGAAAAGAAGTCGAGTGCGGTGGTATCAGAAGATACTCTGGGCCGCGTCATAAGGTATCATAAAATACTTTGGCGCGTCAGACGGTATCAGAGAATACTTTGGGCCGCGTCCGAAGGTATCAGAAAATACTTTGGGCCGCGTCCGAAGGTATCAGAATATACTTTGGCGCGTCAGACGGTATCAAAAGATACTTTGGCGCGTCCTAAATTCCTTTTATGCTCCTTTTTGTCCCGCTTCAAGACTTAATCCTTAAATGTGCCATTTTTTCTCCATAATTCGCCAAATTACCTACAAATGCAATAAAACTCTGTGTAGACTTCTATTCTTGCAAAGTAGGTGAATATAACCATAAATGCCATGAATGTATGTCTATGCATGTAAAATAAAGGGAAAATCTATATAAATACATGCCTAAAATTAGGTCATAATTCATGTCATCAAAATACCCCATACTTGCCTCTTGCTTGTCCCCAAGCAAGGTTCAAACTTAAAATAAAAGATGATATGGATTATGAATATGCAAAAATAAAGAAAAACCACAATATTTTGGTTGTGTTTCTATTCATAGATCACTCTCAAATGGTTGCTTAATAGCTAATGAAAATCATCATATGATCAAAAGGAATTATATCATGGAAAGGATAATCACACTTTGGAAGAAAATCATAACATGCATCATAACTTGCAATATATCAAAATCAATCATGAGGAATCCAGTTTAGACCACAAAGCCAAACAACATACTCGAAGATCTTAAGGTCTTTCAAGCAAAGGTCAAGAAACGTGAATAGGTGGGAAACTTATAAAGGAATGTAGTGTATGAATCCGGGAAAAAGGAACAACACAAACTCTTTTTCTTTTTACTATTTGAACTAACCACCATTGAGAGCTTTGCTCTCCCTTTTCAACACAAAATTCTTTTTCGACTTTACTTTTTGGAAATATGGACAGCGGTGCACAAAAACCGAAGCCTAGGAGATCGGCGTTTCTCAATTTTGAGATGCCTCAAACCCTTGATGCACATACCATAATCCGTTAGGAATATCGCTCAATCCGACTTTGGCAAGACACAAACACCCGGCTATGTGAATGGTGCCGAGTTACTCATCATCAAGATTGACTTCCCCAAACCTACAATTTTCTATACTTGTGAATGCAAGCATTTGCTTTCATGGCCCTCCCACATCAAACATGCCAAAACTCAACTCTTCCTAGTTCCCGGATAGGTAGGGAAGACAATTATTTTATTGAGGGGCTAAATGAATAAGGAAAGAAGCAAGAAAAATCGAGGTGCCTTAATCATATCAATAAGAAGTGTAAGAACTTATCATGCGGTTTCAACCTTCAATACTCAACATGATTTAGAATGAAAGCAAATTATAAAACATGCATGAAATTCTAACAAAGTATTCAAATCCCACATATGTCATAAATCAATTCAAGCATATCAAAATCATCATAGCTATTCTACAAAACAATGTTCATCATAGAGATCATATCCATCCTAGAAGCACAAAATTTTTTTTTTTTAAAATTTTCAAAAATTTCCAAAATTTTCGAATCATATGATGCAAGACATAAAACATGCAAATGGTATTGCAAATACCTCCACCCCATACTTAAAACTCACATTGTCCCCAATGTGAAGAAAAGAAAAGGAAGAAAAGGATACTCACAATGTAAGATGGCGAATCAGGCATTGCGAATCATTCATTGAGTGGTGATGGTGGGAGTCTATATAAGTTCAATAGGGAACTCCGGATATTCCAATCGGTGTCGAAAAATGAAGAAGGGGAACGACTTTTGGCCAAACAAAAATTTTCCGAAAAAAAAAAAAAAAAAAAATTATTATTTTTTTTTTTTTTGAAAAAAATCGACCGATTTTTCAAAAAATCGGCCGAGTTTTCTGCCCGATTTTTCGTCGGCCCGATTTTTCCTGAGGGGGTCGATCTCTGGGTCGATTTTTCTTTCTGTTGTAAAAAATCGACTTGTTCTGAAGCCTAAATCGACCGATCTTCTTTTGGTAAGTCGATTTCTTGCCTTTTGTTCCTTGAAAACGTCCTTAGGCACATTTGTATTGCCTTTTTCCATCAATTCCTCAAGATTATACCTAATTCCTGCGATCCATGACACAAACAAACCGAGAGCGTATCGAGAAAAACAAAAAAAACAAAGCAAAAACAGAACAAACAAGCTAACTATCCTAAGAAAAAGAAAAGGGAAAAAAAATGCATTACCTTGGGTTGCCTCCCAAGAAGCGCTTGGTTTAACGTCGCTAGCTGGACCTATCTCCATAGATGACTCAATGTACCTTGAACATCTTGGATTGCTCATCAAACTCATCATAAAATTCCTGAAAAAAGATTCCGGTTCCTAATTTCACCGGTAAATGGTAATATCTCCCACGTACAAGCTTGTACGGTTTGATTCTCACCGAAATCCTTCTAGCTTTCCTATGCTTTAATGGGACATAATTCAGCCTTGTGTCCCATCCTTTCCTAGATCGAGAAATCAGTTTCTCGACAATCCTCCTAACTTCCCCATCTCCAGATTGGGAATGATGTATGGTGTTCGTCATGTGAATGACCCCATACTTGAACAAAAGACACTTCATCGCCTTAACGGTGAAGTGCTTAATAACTCCACTCCTTGTAGTCCAAGGAACATCTACTTCCAGCAGTTTTAATGGAGGTTTTATCTTCACCTTAGGAGGTTCTTTTGGAAGAGACCTCCAACTCTCTAGTGCATTCCTGAAAAAATTAGAAATTTTAATAGGAATTTCAAAACAAGTAAGAGAATGTACCTTGTAAAGTTCTTCAAGGCTTGCGATGAGTTTCATGTTGGGATGATGATCCACACATGAAATATGTCCCAACTTAGCTGGATCCTCTTCAACCTTGGCCACAATTTCAGTAATTTGGCTAAGGTTCTCCACTTCTTCCTCTTCTTCAATGAGGACTTCAAGAGGGGTTTCAAGCTCAATAGGAGGAAGGCTTAAGACTTGGAATTCTTCCTCGCAGGATAAATGATTTTCCAAGGATCTTTGAGCTTCAGAAATAGCCTTCATTTTGTCTTCCATCTTGTCCAACACTTTTAACATCTTTTCCAGCATCGTCTGTGTCCCATCCTCGGATGGTTGTTGTGGAGGCTGCACTTGAGGAGGTTGCTCATAAAAGTTATGAGGGGGATTGAGCTCATCCCAATAGGCAAGCTCATCCTCAATAACTTCATCTCTTTCTCTTTCACTGTCGAACCAATGAAAGGCGTATTTCTCTTCCAAGTATTCATAATGGTCCGCCCTAGCACCTTGCCATGCAAACCATGCTGGATCAAATGCAGGTTTATAGCTACATGCAGCCATTGGTGAACCTGAAAACTCAAAAACTCATACCGAAAAGATTAAAAGCAAAAACAAAAGCTCCCAAGCCAGACAACCGAAAACCGAAATTGGTCTAGACCAAATCCCCGGCAACGGCGCCAAAAACTTGTTCGCCCGAAAAGGTGTGCAAATAAGTTTTAAATTTATAAAACTAGAATAAAAGCAAGCGAACCCGCAGTGTACGGATCAGCGTAGTTAAGCAAGTATTCCAGAGTATCGAACTCAGGGATTTGGGGGATCAAATTCAGTTCACAAATTATCGAGCAATGAAAATAGAAGCTTTTGCAAATATTGGGGAAAACAGCAACCCTAAAGATCCGGATGTCAAATTGTGGCAATCGATTCAAGATATACTATAGATATAAGGACAGAGTTGAGGTTTGCAAAGGTATACTAAGGTAAGGTAATGTACGGCGAAGTTCCAAAACCCTGTATGTCTAACCCAAAGACTCTCTCTATAAAGGTTGTTGAGGCTGCAATATAGAAACGATCTAAGGACAAGAATTGATCTCAAATACCCAAACTTGTAACTCAAGGATCAAAACTAACTAAACCGATTAAGGTTGCGACACTCAAAATCGAAGTAGAGGTTGTTGAGGCTTCACTACTACCTAGAAAAGGGCAAACCTAGACTAGATTAAAGCTAATCTTTAACCTTGGATAAAAGTAAATGCAAAATTCGTAAATTGGGGTAAATCACGGCTAGATCTTAAGAATCACGGCCGTGGAAACCTAAGAACAGGCCGTGATTTAGGGTGTCGACGATATTTCTCGCACTCTCAGGGTCCAATCAAATTACGATCGATCTATCATTATCTAAGCCACAATTATTAACCCTTCACCTTAGAATTGCTAAAGGGTTTTAGCCAATAACCATCATCATCAATTCAATAATCAAGTTTAAAGAGAAAATGGACGAAAACCTCAAAAACTCAATGACTATCAAATAACCAATCTCAAATCCAATAACAAATGTTTGTATTGAATGAATGCATAAAAAAGGAATAAAAATCCTCACAACAATCTTAAGGAACAATGAAGAACGGGGTGTCAATCCGTCTCCAAAGATAAACCCTAAGATAATCTCGAAGTACACAATCTCCAAAATGCCTCCTTCTCCGAATCTTCCCTGTACGCAATAAAATCTTCAAGCCTCCCTCTCTTTGGGGATCCAAATCCTAGGGTTGTCACCGTCCTTTCTTCAATGTTGAAGGCTATCGAATATATGTAGGGATAAATCTAGGGTTTTAAAGGTAAAACCCTAGAAATCTGGGCTGAAAAGAAGTCGAGTGCGGTGGTATCAGAAGATACTCTGGGCCGCGTCATAAGGTATCATAAAATACTTTGGCGCGTCAGACGGTATCAGAGAATACTTTGGGCCGCGTCCGAAGGTATCAGAAAATACTTTGGGCCGCGTCCGAAGGTATCAGAAAATACTTTGGCGCGTCAGACGGTATCAAAAGATACTTTGGCGCGTCCTAAATTCCTTTTATGTTCCTTTTTGTCACGCTTCAAGGCTTAATCCTTAAATGTGCCATTTTTTCTCCATAATTCGCCAAATTACCTACAAATGCAATAAAACTCTGTGTAGACTTCTATTCTTGCAAAGTAGGTGAATATAACCATAAATGCCATGAATGTATGTCTATGCATGTAAAATAAAGGGAAAATCTATATAAATACATGCCTAAAATTAGGTCATAATTCATGTCATCAGGTTTGGTCTCGAGCAAAGCCACGACCAAACATTGTTGTTGTATGGTGCAGGATAGGGGACTCTTGTCCATCTTGATATAATGTCAAGCACAAGAGAGGAGTAGCTGCAATGATGCCACAAATGATCATCATCTTCCACCATGTTCCTGCATAGCATGCAAATGTCATTAATAGCATGATTCCATCTCTTGAGCCTAGAGAGAGTCGGAAGTTTCTTGTGATAGGCAATCCAAGTGGTAAAGCGACACTTGGGGGTGTTGGTCTTGAGCCAAATTGATTTGAAGGGGTTAGGGTGGGGTGCAGGAGGGTGATGATTGAAAAATTTGTACGCCAGTTTGGGCGAGAAGGTGTCCATGGGGATTGATGAAGGCCAAGGGATGGTGATACCGCTGGGGGGTTAAGAATCTCGTCGCGAACATAGAGGAGGCTCTTCCAGAAGCTGTTGTGATAAGCCTTAGGATTACAGTTCCAAATGCTGCAGTTTTTGAGGATATGCTTAGTGGATCATCTGATCCAAAGGTTATCGTCGCCCCTGTCGATATCATAGATGAGACGAGCCAAGGCAGCTTTGTTTCTAGCAAGCAAATTGGGGAATCCAAGGCCACCCATCTTCAGATCGCAACAGATGGAGGACCAGGCAACAAGGGCACGTCTACTATTATCTTTACCCGACCAGAAGAAGGATCTAATAAGAGCTTGAACCTTGTTGAGAACTGCAGCAGGAATCAGAAGCATCGAGCTCCAGTACAGAGATAATGTACTGAGGGTAGATTTGATGAGTTGAGCTCTCCCAGCGTAGGACAGAAGCTTAGCACTCCAAGACTGAATTCTCGAAGTGACTTTGTTGATAAGGGGAAGGTAGTCAGGAATGGTAAGCCTTTTGGCCCCAATGGGGACACCAAGGTAAAGAAATGGAAGTGTACCAATTGGCATACCCGAGAGAGAAGCAGCAAGTTCCTGATCCGTCAAGCACATTCCACCAGTGAATAGAACAGATTTGGCGGGGTTAATGCGGAGTCCAGAGGCGTCGCCAAATTCATCAAGAGTGGCCAGCAGGATCTTAATGGAGGGTATATCACCTCGACATAGCAGCAATAGATCATCAGCAAAGGCCAGGTTGATAATTGCAGGAGTGGTACATTTAGGGTGGAAGTTGAATTCAGGATCCATAGTACTCTTGTGAAGCATTTGAGTGAGCACTTCCATAACAATTGAGAATAGTAGCGGGGAGAGTGGACAGCCTTGGCGCAAGCCTCTACCACCCAAAAAATGGCCACAGAGATTCCCATTAATATTGATAGAGTAAGAAGCCGTAGTGATGCATTCTTTGATTAAACTGATGAATTTCGTTAGAAAACCCATCTTCAGAAGGCATTGCAGGATAAATTCATGACTGATTAAGTCGAATGTTTTGGTAATGTCAATCTTCATTGCGGCTCTAGGAGAAATGTGCTTCCAGCTATATTTGTGAAGTAAATCTTGAAAGATAAGAACGTTATGTTTGATCGATCGATTTGCAACAAATGCACTCTGATTAGGACTAATGGTGTGTGGAAGAATCTTGCTAATTCTGGCCGAGAGGATTTTAGCAATCACCTTATAGATGGTATTGCAACAGGCAATGGGTCTGAAATCTGCAGGAGCTAAAGGGTTATCAATTTTTGCTATGAGGGAAAGGGATGTGTGATTAACCTGTTTAAGGAGCCTTCCATTCAAGAAGAAGTCCGAGATAGCTTCAGTAAGGTTATCATGTGTGATCGCCCAGGAAGCCTTGAAGAAAAATGAGTTAAATCCATCCGGCCCAGGCGTTTTGTTGTCTCCAATAGAGTAGAGAGCTTGTTTGATTTCGTCTTCAGTAACCTACAAGCAAAGAGATGCAAAGTCCTCCTGGTTAAGTTGGGGGAGTAGGATATCGGGGAAGGTGGAATAGATGGGTGGATTGGGTGGGTTGAGAAGGCTATTGAAGTGGTTAACAAGCGTGTTATCAATGATTTGGGGATCATAAGAGATGGTTCCATCAATGGTTCTAATGGAAAGAATACGGTTAGCACAGCGCCTAGCCTTGATGCATTTGAAAAAGTATGAGGAACATTGGTCTCCTTTAGAGATCCAGTTGGACTTAGAGAGTTGAGCAAGATACACATGAAGGACATCCATATTTGTAGTCAGTGAGGTTGTGAGCCTGCGTTCCTCATCCTGGAGCAAGGGATCATGAAGATTATCCTTTAACTGATCCTGGATCCCATGAAGGTGAGTTCTGCTCTCGTTAATATTGTTGTGAATGTCTTCAAGTTTTAAGCTCTGAAATCGCTTGAGCTTAGGTTTAAGGAGCTTGAGCTTTTTTGAGAGACGAAACATTGGATTGCCCTCAATTGGAGTGTCCCAGATAGCAGCAACACAGTTATGGAAGTTATCATGCTCAGCCCATTGGTTATTGAATCTGAATGGGGGACGAGGGCAGGCAGCAGTTGGTGTAGTGATGAGGAGGCTAGGCAAATGATCAGAGATGTCAGGCACATCGAAGTGAGCATGAGAAAGAGGGTAGGCCCGGCGCCAACAATCATTGATTATGATACAATCAAGTTTACACCATATACGAGATCCAAGCTGCCTATTATTCCAGGTGAATTTACAGCCAGAGTAGGGGTGATCCTCAAGATTGTTAAGCTGAAAACAGGTTGCAATCTCCATAGATTGTTGGGAATAGCAAGGCCCATGGATGGATGATTTTTCGTCAGGGGAGAGTGTGACGTTGAAGTCACCAAGGATTGCCCAGGGTATGGAAGAGTTTAACAATTTGATTGTTGAGATGGTGTTCCAAAGTTCAGTTCGGTTTTCAAGTGCATTGTGAGCATAGACAAAGGATAGTTCAGATAGGGTGGTTCGGTTAGGGTTGGTTAAGGGATTGGTGATGTAACAATAGATGAGCTGATCGGTAATGATAGATGTGGAGAGGTGAAGTTGGTTAGGGTTCCACCAAACCCAGACCCTGTAGTTATGAGAGATAGAGGAGTTGGATACGTGATTCCATGAGGGAAATAGGTGGTTAGAGAGGCGCTTCTCCTTGTTGCTTTTTAGCCTCGTTTCAAGCAAGGCAAAGACGTCTAAGTTGTTCTTCTTCACAAAGCTTTGAACGGCTTTTTGTTTCACGGGGTCGTTCAACCCCCGTATATTCCATGAACAGGTTCTAAGATTCATTGGAACCGTTGCTTTGGGCCTGGGTAGCACTTGCTATCAAGGCAGAATTTGTGGTTTCATTAGGGCTAGTGGAATCGGAGCAAGGGGGAGTGACCGAAGGCAGGTTGGTTGATAAGGCCTGATTAGGGTTAGGGTTTTGTAGCGTAGAGGAGTCCAGGATAGTGTTAACAATCAAGGGGGGGGGGGGGGAGGGGGTTGATGTTACACTGAGAGTGGTGGTTTCTGAGCAATAGAGAGTATCTATTGTCTGGTTAGAGGGTGGGGACTGGTTAGGGTTGGGCTCTTTAGAATGAGGATTGGAAGGGTTGGTGTCATTAGGATTCATGGATTTGTCTTGGGTACTCTGGTGGATAGGTCTGAGCGAAGGAGTTAGCTGCATGGATGGAGAAGGGATGAGCTGGGGTGACTGTCTAACAGTAGGAGCAGGAGGAGGCATGCCCAAATCTATTCGGTGGGACACATCAGGGGTAGGGAGAATTGGTGCAAGATTTTGGTTATCAGTTGGTGCGGGGCGTGGCCTCGGAATGGTTTTGAGCTCGTTATGTTTCTTGGTGCTCAAGTTTGAAGGTCCTCTATCAGATGGTTTATTGATAGTGCAACTGTGACCGAATGTCAAACAGGTAGAACATCGAGGAGGGATCCAATCATAGGTTACCTTTTGAGTAATGGTTATACCATCAGGACCAATCAAAGTAACGTCCCGAATGAGAGGCCGAGCGGCTTGAATATCCACAAGAATACGAGCAAACCCCAATCTGTCTTGGTTGGCAGAGCAAGAATCCGTGAGTAAGGGAGTACCAATAGCCGAACCAATTCTGGCAAGCATATGGGTGGACCATAGCCTATAGTCAAGGTCGTGAAGTGTGACCCAGATAGGAACGGAGCTAAGTGAAGAGTAGTCAAGCTCAAGGCCATGGGTCCACCATTTGAGCAAAAGAGTAGTCGAACCATTAGTGACCCAGGGGCTTCCAAGAAGGATGGAGTTAAGCTCAACTTCATTGGTAAACTGGAGGACAAAGATGCCCTTGTCGTTACGGAGGATCTTAGGTGGAGAGATAGAGTTCCAATGCTCCTTCACAAACTTATTCATCTTGTGAAATGAAATAGGACTACCAAGTGGGAAACCGACCAGAGAAAGGCTCCATTTGAGGGAAGCTTCAACAATATCCTCGTTAGAGAAATGGATGCTTCCAGCATCTAAACCAGGAGTGAATGTGAGGGGAACGTGATTCCAACAGGCATTGTGCGAGACTATCTCACTGTAGGAATACGAGGTGTCGGCTAAAGGTGCTTTTAGTTTAAGGCGTGCATTTACTGGGGGATGTGAAAGGTTCGTTAAGTGATTAATAGTATTGGTAACTGGGGGGGTCACGGAAGTTGAAGCGTTTGTATCAGGGTTGGTTGGTATGGTTGGGTCAGGCGAAAGGGCTGGTTGGCTGGTGGTAACCTGTGTAGGGCCGGGAGAGGAAGCCATAACATGTACATTGGATGGAATCTCAGTAGAGGTTAGGGGAGGTATAGTGGCTTCAGGTTCAGGTGAGACGTTAGTAATCTCATCTTCACAGACCTTGGGGGGGGGGGGGTTTGAGAAATCATGGGCGGGGGGGGGGGGGGGGTGGGGGGGGGGGAAGAGCGTATCGCAGGATAGAGCTGGTGGCGATGGGGTTCTGGTGGTCAGGCGTTTGTTGTTAGATAGGATAAGATCATCCGGGATGGCCTCGTATGGGCTATCAGGGGACGGTGAGGACGGTACTTGTGGAGTGTTTGGGGCTGAGTGGTGGGCTGAAGAAGGACGATGCATCTCCGAGAGCTTAATGGTGCGACGACGGGGTTTCCGGGAGCCGGCCATTGGGGCCGGGCGGAGGAAGAGAGTGGAGGGGGGTGCGGCCGGGAGGCCACACTAGGGTAGTATGAGGAGAGAGAAGAGAGCCAAATTTGTTGCAACTGTTATATTTTGTTTTCAAATGAGGGAGAAGGGAGCACTAAGCTTTACGTGGGTCAAGGCTCTTGGGGGTTACAAAAGGAGAGGGCAAGGTGGCAATTATGAGCATTAAAAAGGCTAGGTATATGGGTTTAAATGGTATCAAGCAAGGCTGATCACATGGGTTTAAATGTCATGAATGAGTGTCATTATGAGGGAGGTATAATGGCTGCATTTATACGTGTGGAAGGAGAAGGCAACACTATGATTTACCTGACTTTTCCTTCATGTAATTAGATAAAGGCATGTATAAAGGGGGCCATCTAGGTGTGGTATAAATAGGTAGCCAAAATTGCTTGCTTCCAGGTGATGTAGTTTGTGGGGGTAAGTTTGATGATGTTTGCGAGGTTGGCAACAATGAAAGGTTTTGTTGGTTCATGAGGGTTTGGTAGCGTGCTCGAGTATTCAGCCATGGTGATATTATCGTGTTTGGATCGACAATATCTGATACCATATAAGCAGATGAACTCAAATGTGTTTATTATTGAAGTAATCGTGTAATATATATATATACACACAAAGGAAACCCTATTCTGTAGAGATATTCTACTAACAAACCAAATCTTCACTCTAACTAATAAATTTGTAACTGAACGGATATTATTGTTATCAAATATACCCACCTAAACTTTGACTCTAAACTCACATAAGATGATATGCATAATGTGGTAATGTATAAATATACCCACATAAATTAATAATAAGGTTAAGCGTGTAGAAGGTTGGCCATGAAAACACCACCCACCCGTGACTTCGAAAATAAAATGAAACGAGTCCAAACCACTCTAAGTTTGGTTTGACTCGAATTTTATCGGAAATAAAATTTTCGGATATTACACCATTACCATGAGTCTACTTTTTGTGATTTTTATTCTCTCATAAACATTTAGAGTTGTTAATATTTTTTTGTTCTCTCTATTGAGCAGATGATCTTTGGAGGACCTTCTTACATTTTGTGCATATATTTGATCGTGTACTTATCTACTAATATTTCCATAGCCATTAAGTCATGTTTTTGCAAGAATCCCTTGTAACTTGAAGCAAATCAAATGTATGGGTTATTCTCATATCTACTCTGGTTCGAAGATCCAAAAATGCATAATTATGGTTTAAGCAGTAAAAATCAGAATCTGTCCGCGATTAGGACAGTAAAACGACACAACCAAGCATAAGTTAGCCCGTTGGATTACATATATAAATTCATTGAATAGTATATTGGATTTACTGATTCATGTATAAGGCATTGAGAAAGTTGAGATCTGGCAGCAAGCACAATATATTCATTTAAGAATACTCCTTTATCAGTTTCATAACCTGCATTTGAAGAAGGAAAGAGCAAATGACCACTGAGTTGATCATCATATTCCTCTTGTGATGAGCTATTTCTGTAAGAATATTTATAAGATATTTTCTTATAAATATTCTATATGGCAAATGTGTCTAAGTTTAATATATACAGTTAAGTCCAAAGTATAGTTTGTAGTTTTAATATAAAGTCGAAACCGTAATGGATCGGTATCGGTTAAAGACGTTAAAATTACGGGATTAATATAATCCCTCCTTCCTTATCTAATAAATAAAATTCACCTCTGCTCATCAAATTATATATATATATATATATATTACAGTTAAAAGGAAGTTGGCGGTAGTTTTTGTTAAAAACAGTTGCATTCTTCACGGATAGCGTAATGAAGTAGAAATTACCGTCAGAAGGTACTGCAGGCATGAACAAAAGATTACTGCAGATTAAGAAAACTATAAAAGAGAGAAGTGTTTAATTAATATTAATCTCATCCATTAGAGATTATTGAAAGTGAAGGATTAAGGAAGGAGAAAACTATTCGCTTACGTTTACGGATCGGACTCGTTTGATTTGCAATGAAGATTCCCACGGATAAAGGTTAGTCTTCGATTCATATTCCCACGGATAAAGGTTAGTCTTCGATTCATATACGGATATATCGGTTGATTCATGTTTAAGTCTAGATCAATTACAGTGTTTTGATTTCGAAACGGAATCGTAAATTATCTTACAATTGGTATCAGAGCAAGGTTATAGATTTACACGAATCACCGATTTATTCGTATTCAAATCCAGATTATATATGTATAGTTCGGCAATCGTTAACAACATGATCTAATTCCTTTTAAATACACATGATGTGCTTACGTTGGACATAGTTTCATGTTTGAAGATAATGGAATGATTAACAGTGTTTACAATTCTGGTTTATATATATCTTTATGTACTGTTTATATATGATCAGTGATTAAAGAAATTAGTTTAGATTCATAAACTGTGTTCATTGTTTTGTAACAATATAATAGAATGAATATTTACAATAGTCCAAATATTCATCCGCTTTGATTGTGGATATGTTTTGCATGCTTATACTGTGTTTTGGGCTTATAGTGGCTATTATTTTATAAAGCAATTACTGCCCTTTCATTAGGCATGTTTTCATTGGAATTGTTTTGTATGATCACATGAACAAATCGGGTATAGGTGTGTAGGGCAAAATCAAAAGTATTGTACTGTACAATAAAGTAATTAAATTTAAATGTTAAAATTATGTATAGCTTGTTAGTCACCAAAGTGGCCTAGTTATATTAAGTTTAACTTTTAAATTTTAGTATATGATCGATTGTTCATGATGAAATAGATGCTATGAAATGATTTGATTGAACAATTGATTTATTGATTATGATTCTAAGAGATCACCCAAAGGTGGCTCATTGAAAATAGTCAATAATATTAAAGAGATTAATCATGGTTCTTAGGTTGAATAGTGTGTATATCCAAAGATAGCATGCTTATTTGATTTATTTATGTCATGATTGTCTATTAAATGTATATTTTAGCATCGATGATTGTGTGTGTGTTTTAAGTATTGCCCAAAGGTTGCTTGAATACATGTTTTAAATTTTACATATATGATCTGAATCTATATTATAGTCAAAGCACTAATAGGTAAGCATGTATAAATTATTGCAGCTTCGTCAAATTTATCTGCATCTGCAAACTCTGTTGTCAAGTTCAATGGGCAAAACTATGATGATTGGTCTGAACAAGTCCGATTTACTTTGGGCATTATGTCGTTGGACCTTGCTATACTCATGGATAATGTACCAGCAGGCATTACAGAGGATAGCTCCGAAGCTGAAAAGTCTCTTTATGAGGATTGGGAGCGTTCTAACAGGCTGAGTTTGAATCTCATGAGGATGAGTATGGCTGAAAGTATTAAGCCATCAATGCCTAAGACAGAGAGTGCAAAGGAATTCTTTCTGAAAGTTAAGGAGTATTCACAGTCGGATTTGGCGGACAAGTCAATTGTAGGAAGCCTTATGAGTGAGTTAACTACGAAGAAGTTTGACTGGTCTCAGCCTATCCATGATCATGTGACGTATATGTCTAATTTGGCAGCAAAGTTAAAGACCTTGGGAATGGACGTTAATGAAACATTTTTGGTCCAGTTTATCATTAACTCTCTACCTTTTGAGTTTGGTCAGTTCCAGGTGAACTATAACACCATTAAAGACAAATGAAACTTTTAGGAATTAAAGGCCATGCTTGTTCAAGAGGAAGGGAGATTAAGGAAGATAAAGGATCAAGTTGTCCATTTTACAAGTCATGATGGTGCCAGCAGCAGTAAGGGTAAGTCAGGTAAAAAGGACAAGAGGAACAAGAACCCTTTGAAAGTCAATGAGGGTCATGTTAAGAAGGAAGTGAAGTGTTTCTTTTGCAAGAAAACGGGACACTTCAAGAAGGATTGTCCTAGAAGGAAGGCTTGGTTTGAGAAGAAAGGTATACATTATAGTTTTGTTTCCTTTGAATCTAATCTTATAGAAGTGCCTAATAATACTTGGTGGATAGATTCTGGTGCTACTACTCACGTGTCTCATATTAAACAGGGATTCAGTATGATCCGGCCCATAAGAGGAGCTGAACAGTATTTGTTCATGGGAAACAGGATGAAGGCAAAGATAGAGGGCATTGGGACTTACAGATTGATCTTGGACACTGGTTGTTATATAGATCTTGAAGGATGTCTTTATGTACCTGAATGTGCTAGAAATCTTGTTTCCATTAGTAGATTGGACAACTTAGGTTTTATTATTAAATTTGGACATGGTGAATTTTCATTGTACAAACATAATATCTTTTATGGTAGTGGTACATTGATTGATTCACTTTACAAGTTTAATCTTGATATTAAATTTTCTGAATCTTTGCTTCATGTTGAAGCTAATGTGGGCATCAAGCGTAGTACATCTAATGAAAATTCAGCTTTCTTATGGCATCAAAGATTAGGTCACATATCTAAGGAAAGGTTAATGAGGTTGGTGAAAAATGATATCCTACCTCACTTGGATTTTAGTGACTTAGATGTGTGTATAGAATGCATTAAAGGAAAGCAAACTAAACACACTACAACAAAAGGCGCCACAAGAAGCACTCAACTTCTTGAGTTAATTCACACTGATATTTGTGGTCCTTTTGACGTTCCTTCATGGAGCGGTGAAAAGTAAATTCATCACTTTTATTGATGATTTCTCACATTATGGATATATTTATCTATTGTACGAAAAGTCTCATTCTATAAATGCCTTAGAGGTATTTGTTACTGAGGTGGAAAGACAATTAGATAGAAAAATAAAAGTTGTGAGATCCGACAGAGGTGGAGAATTTTATGGGAAATATAATGAAAATGGACAGTGTCCAGGTCCATTTGCAAAGTTCCTTGAAAATAGAGGCATTTGTGCACAGTATACAATGCCCGATACACCTCAGCAAAATGGTGTAGCTGAGAGGCGGAACCGTACATTAATTAATATGGTTAGGAGCATGTTAAGTAATTGCTCTTTGCCCTTATCATTGTGGATACACGTATTAAAGACTGCAACATATTTATTGAACCGGGTTCCTAGTAAGGCAGTTCCTAAGACCCCTTATGAGCTGTGGACGGGAAGGAAACCTAGTTTGAGACATCTCCGTGTTTGGGGTTGTCTTGCAGAAGTGAGGGTGTATAATCCACATAAAAAGAAGCTTGATCTAAGAATAGTTAGTGGATTCTTCATTGGCTACCCTGATAAGTCAAAGGGGTATAAATTTTATTGCCCTAACCATAGTACGAGAATCATAGAAACTGGCAATGTTAGGTTCATTGAGAATGGTCAAACTAGTGGGAGTGGTGATCCACGAAAAGTGGACATTCAAGAAATTCAGGTTGAAGATCTTTCACCTGTGGTTTCTTCTGAGGTTGTTGTACCAATTGTCATATCATAGTTACATGACAACTTGGAACAACAAAATGATGTCCAAAATCCATTAGTTGAAAATGAAATAAATGAACCGGTCATAGTACAAGAAGAGACAACTGAACCACGTGAATCATTAAGGCGGTCTATAAGAGAAAGAAGATCTGCCATTCCAGATGATTATGTGGTTTATTCTCTTGAAAGTGAATGTGACTTAAGCATTGATGAAGATCCAGTTTCGTTTAAAAAAGCCATGGGAAGTGACAATTCTGAAAATTGGTTAATTGCCATGAAAGAAGAAATGAAATCGATGAGTGACAACCAAGTATGGGATTTAGTTGAGTTGCCTGAGGGTTCCAAGACAGTTGGGTCCAAGTGGGTCTTTAAGACCAAACGGGACTCCAAGGGCAACATTGAAAGGTATAAGACTAGATTGGTTGCTAAAGGATACACTCAAAAAGATGGCATTGACTACACAGAGACTTTCGCACCGGTGTCAAAGAAAGACTCTTTGAGAATTGTTTTGGCTTTGGTGGCTCATTATGACATTGAGCTTCACCAAATGGATGTAAAGACCGCTTTTCTAAATGGAGATTTAGAGGAGGAAGTATATATGGACCAACCTGAAGGGTTCTTGACCACAAACAAAGAACATATGGTGTGTAAGTTGAGAAAATCAATATATGGACTGAAACAAGCTTCCCGACAATGGTATCTTAAGTTTAATAATATCATCACGTCTTATGGTTTTGTAGAGATCACCGTTGATCGGTGTATCTACATAAAGGTCAGTGGGAGTAAATTTGCTATTTTAGTCCTATATGTTGATGATATCTTGCTTGTTGCAAATAACATAGGCATGTTACATGATATAAAGAAATATCTCTCTAAGCACTTTGAAATGAAAGATATGGGTGAGGCATCCTATGTGATTGGAATAGAAATATTTCGGGATAGATCACATGGATTGTTAGGTTTGTCTCAAAAAGCTTATATCAATAAAGTCTTAGAGAAATATAGAATGGATAAATGCTCTGCAGGGATAGTTCCAATTCAGAAGGGAGATAAGTTTAGTAAACTGCAAGGTCCTAAAAATGAATTGGAATGAAAGGAAATGGATAATATTCCTTATGCATCAGTGGTAGGGAGTTTGAATTATCTTCAAACATGTACTCGACCTAACATTAGCTTCGTTGTAGGCATGTTGGGTAGATATCAAAGTAATCCCGGAATGAACCACTGGAAAGCTGCTAAAAAGGTTCTCAAGTACTTGCAAGGCACCAAAGAGCACATGCTTACATATAGGAGATCCGATCATCTAGAGGTCATTGGATATTCAGATTCAGATTTCGCCGGATGTGTGGATAGCAGGAAATCTACGTTCGGATATGTGTTTCAATTAGTGGGAGGAGCTGTTTCATGGAGGTGTGGGAAACAGTCTATCATTGCTACTTCTACTATGGAGGCTGAGTTTGTGGCATGCTTTGAGGCCACTAACAATGCATTGTGGATGCGGAATTTTATCTCGGGGCTTGGAATTGTTGACAGTATAGCTAGGCCACTGAGAATTTATTGTGATAACTCCGCAACCGTGTTCTTTTCGAAGAACGACAAGTACTCTAAGGGTGCTAAGCACATGGAGTTAAAGTACTTGTTAGTTAAAGATGAAGTGAAGAAACATAGAGTATTTTTTGAGCATATTAGAACGGACATGATGGTTGCAGATCCGTTAACTAAAGGTTTACCACCTAAGGCGTTCAATGGCCATGTAGAACGTATGAGTGTCATAGATAAGACCTTGCTATTATAATTATATCTCGCTCATCAAATTATAACACTTTGAATTCACTTATTGATATGTTTTTGCTTTACAATACTTGTTATCATTATCATATTTGTATACAACTATTGTTTTCTGATGACACGTAATTTGAGACTTATAGTGCATCTCAAACTTAAAGCAATATTGAGTTTTGAATTGATTTGTGATACTTGGAAGGAATCATGTCGCTAAATGACATGTGACCGCCATGATCCAATCAATTTTGATTCAATTATGGATTATTGATATCTTATGGACTTATATAAATTTCCGCATTAGAGATATTGAACTATTAAGGTGACACACATGCCAAGTGGGAGAATGTAAGAATATTTATAAGATATATATATATATATATATTCTATATGGCAAATGTGTCTAAGTTTAATATATACAGTTAAGTCCAAAGTATAGTTTGTAGTTTTAATATAAAGTCGAAACCGTAATGGATCGGTATCGGTTAAAGACGTTAAAATTATGGGATTAATATAATCCCTCCTTCCTTATCTAATAAATAAAATTCACCTCTGCTCATCAAATTATATATATATATATATATATATATATATATATATATATATATATATTACAGTTAAAAGGAAGTTGGCGGTAGTTTTTGTCAAAAACAGTTGCATTCTTCACGGATAGTGTAATGAAGTAGAAACTACCGTCAGAAGGTACTGCAGGCATGAACAAAAGATTACTGCAGATTAAGAAAACTATAAAAGAGAGAAGTGTTTAATTAATATTAATCTCATCCATTAGAGATTATTGAAAGTGAAGGATTAAGGAAGGAGAAAACTATTCGCTTACGTTTACGGATCGGACTCGTTTGATTTGCAATGAAGATTCCCACGGATAAAGGTTAGTCTTCGATTCATATACGGATATATCGGTTGATTCATGTTTAAGTCTAGATCAATTATAGTGTTTCATTTCGAAACGGAATCGTAAATTATCTTATAATTTCTACAGCTTTGGTGAGACTTATTTGTAATTTTGTAGTATCATTTGATATGTTTTAAAAAATATGGATTGTATGCTCTAGGACTACGTCATTTTCTGGTTAGTAGGTAAAGGTTTGAACTGAAATCAATAAAACTAAGACTTATCTTCATGATGAACTTTGTCTTTTCTTCATAGTTTCAACATTCATTTGCAATTTACCTAAAGAACTAATAGATAAAAAAACAAGAAGCTGATATATTGAAATACTCATCTAAATCAGTCCTTAATTAAACACCAATATATTACAATTCAAAAATCAGCACTTCAGATCGTGCTTCAGCTGGACTTCAACATTGATTTTATTTTATTTGCTTCTTCACAAGTATCTTCTTGTGGTTTGTAAAAAGCATTTAATGTTTAGATATAATATATTTACAAATAAATCACACAAATATACACAAGGGTTGCACTTTCTAGCTCTATCGCATGTTGTTGATCAACTAGGTGAGATACACACGTTTAAAGATATACCATTAGTCAGAACAAACACAGAAAGAAAACACAACAGTTTTACTGTATAGTACATCTAAGTTATCGTCTGTGACTGTTTGTGCAAGTAAATACAAACCCAGTTCCTCAACAAACATTGTTCCTCGACATTTATTTAGCTGCAGAAATTATACATACTGTTATTCTCATTGAATTTTCATGTTAGCGCCTAAATAAAATTACAAAGTATTCTACATCCTACTGTAAGATGTATGGCTCTATTCTCCCAAGGGGCTTCTACATTTTTCTATACAGTGTGGACTATGATTATATTATAATCCAAGAAAAAAGAAAATTATAATTTATAATTCCAAGTGATATGATATACAGTAAGAACAATGCCAAATGTAACAGTATAGCAATCCCTAATCCAACACTCCATCACTTGAGTGCTTAATTCTAAGCACTCAAGGTTGGAGGGTCCAGTGTGCATGAGAAATGCCAAATTCACAATTACTAAAAAATTATTCACTGAATTTTGGTTAATACTCCACTGGTGTTTTTTTTTATGTTTCCTTGGTTACAATTTATAGATTTACAGAATGTAGAATATATGTGGACTAGATAATCCATTCCTGAACTAGATAATTTTCCACTTAGTAGGCCAAAATATGATTAGGAACACAACTTGGACATAGTGAATTACAAAGATGACAGTCTCATAAAAGATAAAATAGGAGTGCTAGGGGAGTATCTGATCAAGTACAGAGGGTAACTGATCAACAAAGTAATCGAGGATGGTGACAACTTCTTCTTCATAATTAACCAAGGAAGAAGCAAATTCACGTAGAGCCTTCCGTTGACTTAAGTCTGAAGATAGCTTGAGTTAGAAGATATTCTAATCCTAATCAAATTATTAAGAGAGAAAGATCACAGTATATTTAGGAGATATCTAAATATAAGATAGTTCTAATAGGATTAAGATTAGTATATGCTTTTCTTATATAAGGAGATACCTAGGTATTAAGAGCGCTTAAGTTTTGAGTTATTTTCTTAAACAATAAAGAGAGTTATTTTTTTAAAACTTTGAGTCCTCAAAAATTTCTATAATTGGTATTAGAGCTTGGCAAGCTCGTGAGAGATCGAAGAAATTTTTGCGAGAGACATCACAAAACATGGTGACATTACGGAGACATCGAAGAAAGGATGACCTTCCTCAATCAAGTGTCTGATGCTAACTTCAACCAACTACAGGGTATGTGCTATAAGAATGAAAATTCTACTCAAGGTACACAAGGTGTGGGGAATCAATGAAACACCAACAAACGATAGTGAGAAGAACGACATGACCACAAACTTTTTGTTTAATCGATCCCCGAGGCGCTTATCTTACAAGTTGGTGAATTAGACACGGCAAAGAAAGTTTGGGAGGCCATAAAATCAAGACATGTGGGAGAAGAAAGAGTCAAAAAATCTCGGTTGTAAACATTGTTGGCAGAATTTGATCGTCTTAAGATGAAAGATACCGAGACAATCGACAATTTTGTTGAAAAATTATGAGAAATCTCATCAAAGTCGGCTGCCCTAGGAGAAGAGATCGAAGAGTTTAAGCTTGTTAAAAAGTTTCTTAAGAGTCTCCCTTGTAAGAAATACATACACATCGTAGCGTCGCTTGAACAAGTGCTAGATCTTAAGAATACAAGTTTTGAAGACATCATAGGACGTCTAAAGGCTTATGAGGAGCGTATCTCCGAGGAAGAAGAGGCACAAGAAGATCAAAGCAAACTAATGTATGCAAATGTGGAATCCCAATCAACACAACCAAACCGTGATTCTAATGGAGGATATAGAGGTAGAGGTCGTGGAAGACGCTTCTATAACAGGGGAAGAGGTCGCGGAAGGTCTAATGGAGCAAGAGACTTGCCGGAAATAGAGTGTTTCCGATGTGATAAATTTGGCGACTATGCCTCAAAGTGTCCAGACCGATTACTGAAACTGCAAGAAGCACAAGAGAATGGCAACAAATATACAGAAGACGTAGATGAGCTCATGATGCACGAGGTGGTGCACTTAATTGAGGGAAATGTTGTACCAAGCAAATACAAAACAAATAACAGAGAAGATAATGTTTGGTACCTTGATAATGGAGCCAATAACCACATGGCTGGAGATCGACGATACTTCTCTTTCTTAGATGATTCCATTGCCGGGAAGGTGAAATTTGGTGATGATTCTCACATAGATATCAAAGGGAAGGGTATGATTGAATTTATGGATTTGAACGGTGAACTAAGAACGATGTCGTATGTATATTTCATTCCCGATTTAAAGAGTAACATCATCAGTCTTGGGCAAACTACGGAATCAGGATGTGGCGTGAGAATGAAGGGAGAAATCCTAACAATGCATGATCGTGAGGGAAGATTTCTCGTCAAAGAAATTAGATCAAGAAATCGACTTTACAAGGTTTGTATGAGGATAAAGAATATGATGTGTCTTCACAAAGGGAAACAAGCGACTCAAGCAAATGGCATGCAAGGTTAGGTCATATTAGTTTTGAAACAATGAAATCCATGATGCAAAAAAAACTTGTCATACGAGCTCCACATGTTAACTTCAAGAAGGAAGTTTGCGGTTCGTGCTTGCTTGGAAAGAAAGAAAACTGTTTCCACAAGCTACTATGTATCGAGCAAATAAGGTACTTGAGCTTATGCATGGCAATCTTTGTGGCCCCATAACGCCAAATATTATGGCTGGAAACGAGTATCTCTTCGTTCTCGTTGATGATCACTCTAGATACATATGGACAATACTTTTGAAGGAGAAGGGTGATGCGTTTAACAAGTTCAAGAGATTCAAAAGTTTGATAGAGCAAGAATCAGGAGCAAACATACAAGTCTTCAGAACGGATAGAGGCCGAGAATTTTTGTCACAAGAACTCAACTCCTTATGCGATAATTCAAACATAAGACGGCACCTCACAGCTCCATATACACCTCAACAAAACGGAGTTTTTGAGAGAAGTAATAGGACTCTAATGGAGATGACTCGAAGTATCCTAAAACACATGCATGCTCTGAATTCCCTATGGGGAGAAGCAATAAGGCATTCTACATATCTCTTGAATCGGATAGCTACAAGAGCACTCAAGGATAGAACCTCATATGAAGTCTTCCGCACTAAGAAACCCAATATCAATCTTCTTCTAGTTTTTTGTTGCATCGGGTACTCAAAAACAAAGGCAACACATCTAAATAAGTTGGATGATAGATCACGTGTGTTAGTTCATCTAGGCACAGAACCGGGATCGAAGGCGCATCGTTTGTTTGATCCACAAACTCAAAAGAAAGTGGTGAGTCTAGATGTTATTTTTGATGAAACAAAAGGGTGGAAATGGAATCAAAACAACTCATAGCATAATAAATCCGGAAGCTTCAAGATTAGATATGAAGTTTTTGGAAATCATGGAGTTCAAGAAATAGAGAACAATGACGACACCATCGGAGATGCTGAAGGATCAGGAACTAACAATGATAACAATGAGGATGAAGAGCATGATGTTGATGATTAAGAACACGATGGTGGTGATGACGCGTGCAATGACGATGATGAGCATGATAATGATGAAGATCATGATGATGATGACGAGTATCCAACTCAACCGATGCTAAGAAGAAAAACAAGGCAGAGGACGAGACCAAAACATCTTGAGAACTATGTGCTACTTGCCGAAGAAGAAGGGGAGCGGTTGTCGATGTGTTTGAACAATGAGCCTAGAGATTTTTATGAGGCAAAGGAATCAAAGAATTGGGTACTTGCATGTAAAGATGAGATTCACTCAATCACAACGAACCATACTTGGAATCTTGTAGGCCTTCCACAAGGAGAAAATCTAACAAGTTTAAAGTGGGTGTTTAAGATCAAGAGAAACTCCGATGGTAGCATAAATAAATACAAGGCCAGACTCGTCGCAAAGGGATACCTGCAAAGACATGGGATCGATTTTAATGAAGTATTTTCCCCGGTAGTGTGAATAGAGACAAATCCGCTTTCTCATCAATCTAGCATCTTATGGATGGGAAATACATCATCTTGATGTAAAAATAACATTTCTTCATAGCGAGCTGAAAGAACAGTTTATGTCACGCAACCAGAGGGATTTTTAGTCATTGGGTGTGAAGACAAAGTTTACAAGCTCAATAAAGCCTTGTATGGCTTAAAACAAGCCCCGAGAGCATGGAACAATAAGTTGAATCAAATTCTCAAGGAACTGTAACACCCCAAATTCAAAGAGCTCGGGGAGTTACGGGTTAGGATCTCATAGTTGGTTCCAACCCTAGTTTCACAACAAGGAAACCGAAAATCATAAAACAAAGTTTAATGTTATGAATGCAACCACATGATACTATCAACCAACGACGTACTTAAGATCAAAATATCTAAAGCCAACATGCTAAGAAGGAAAAACAATTATAAAAATATTCAACCCCATCCTATGGAGTACGGAGACCCGGCTGACCACTACTTTCTGGATCACTCGGCCGCTGCTCTAACTTGTGGTAAGTCTAAACAAAAAAAACAACCAACCGTTAGCTAGCTATCCAAAAGTTAGAAGAATAATAATAGCACACAGACACATCATAACAAAATAAAACACCCATTATGCTTTCACAGAAATCCATTTCTTATCTTAATTTAAGTCATACACTTTACTAATGCAACTTATTTTGTGACACGAGGGATTCCCAAACCTCGCCTCTGTCCCCGTGAACCAATATGAATGGATCCGATGCATCTCACCGTGTACCTGTATGGCCTGTCCTGAGAGAACCTCCCAGAATCCTATCAGAGCTGGGCAGTGATGTCACCGTCCGTTATACATGCACTTGGACCATATAATTATAAGGGTCATCATATGCATGTTAAAATTATTAAACACGT
This sequence comes from Fagopyrum homotropicum, assembly GCA_033239125.1. Lineage (NCBI taxonomy): Eukaryota > Viridiplantae > Streptophyta > Magnoliopsida > Caryophyllales > Polygonaceae > Fagopyrum > Fagopyrum homotropicum. Next base: position 34,168,037 of record BSWB01000003.1, read on the forward strand.
AAACACATAAACACACACAACTATTATCATTCAACTAACTCTAGAAGCCAACTAAGTAAGCTCAAAGGACTTACCTGAATCGAGTCACAAATTCTCGTTATCACAAAACTCGACCCGCAACCGCAGGAACTCAACCGCTTGATATAGAAGGCAAATGGATCAATAAAGTATCCAACTCTTTTAGAAGTCTCCAAATTTTACGATACTCAAGTCTATCATAAGGAAAATCACCAATTTACCCTCCTTAGGGTAAATGACTATTTTACCCTCGAGCCTCAAAATCCTAAAAAATTCCATATTATAGTCCCACTACCCTTTGGAACCAAAATCAATAATTTAACTCTCAAAGGAAAGCTTTGTTACACTTAGGGCCCGTTTGTTTTAAAGTTCGAAAACGGAAACGGAATGGAAACAAATTTAGTCCATATGTATCCCATTGTTCATGAAAGTTTTTGGAATCATTCCTTGTGGTGTCATGCAAAAGGCATTTGCTTCCCTCTAATTTGATTACTCTTGATACCCTATAGGGTAACAAAATTGAAGGATTCAAGTGCATTTTGGATGAAATGACAAGGAATGATTCCAAAATTATTCATGAACAAAGTACACATATGGACTAGATTCGTTTCCATTCCATTTCCGTTTCCGGATTTTAAACCAAACGGGCCCTTAAAAGATTTATCCAATTTCTCGATTCTCTCAAAAAGTCACTAAGACTCAACTTTGACTTAAAATTATACACTCCCATAAAAATATGAAAAATCTAAGAAAATTATCTAGGTCTTCTATACTATACACTCTACTCATAGGAATAAAAAATCCCAAAAATAACCGACAACAATTCCTACACAAAAATCTAAAGTTGACTCCTCAACCCAAAGTTTCTATACTTAGCCAAAAATCTGCAATTTTCCAATTTGCATCACTAGGCAACTTTGGAACCTTATAGATCTAGATCCGACCGTTCGATCAACCCCATCTTTTGATACATAATAGCATGCATAACCCTTTATGACATATTGAAAACTAAACGGTGAAAAATAATTTTAACATATCGAAACAGGAGTCCAAAGATGATAACTCACCAACAAAAATTGGAACTCACCAGAGGCTACAGGAGTTCGAGACTCACTGCTTCCTCTTTAACGAATTTAACTCCACTGCTTCATCACTTGCTCATTACTAGACTCAAATCTCCTACATTGAAGGCAGGAATAACTCCATATTCCTCCGGAAGCTCCAAGACAAAAGCATTTTTTGCAACCTTATGCTTGACTCGAAATGGTCCGTCTCCCCTTGGAGATAACTTAGACTTCCTCTTTTCCGGAAATTTCTCTTTCCTTATATGCAACAAAACTAGATCTCCCGATTTGAATAGCATTTCCTTGTATACCGATTTGCCTTGGTAGCTACGACCTTCCCTTTCTCTTCCAGCCTTATGTGTGTCCTCTCATGTAGATTATTGATGAACTCCACCTGTTTTCCTGCATTAAAACCTACTTGCGCCTCTATAGACAACGATATAAGTTCAAAAGGGGTCAAATAATTCAACTCATAGACACACTCAAAAGGCGTTAGATTGGTAGATGAATGAATGATACGATTATATGCAAACTCAATATTTGGTAACATATCCTCCCAAGCACTCAAATTGTCTTTCAAAACAACCCCCAAATAGTAGTTAAGGTCCAATTAGTAACCTCCGTTTGAGGATGACTAGAGGTTGAAAATAACAGCCTAGTTCCTAGCTTTTCCCAAAGAGTCTTCCAAACACTAGTACAAAGAGGGGGGTGTAGACCCCGGTTTTCAAAGCGTGGTTAACAGGAGCGAGGTAAATACACTTGGACCTCGCTAATTGTCACTGAGGTAAAAAAAATTCGGACCACGGTTATTTTTAAATAACCGTGGTCCCAATTCTATTTTTTTATAAAAAAATTACAAGATTCGGACCACTGTTATTTAAAATAACCGTGGTCCCAGTTATTTTTTTAATTTTTTTTACAGACTTCGGACCACGGTTGTTTAAAATAACCGTGGTCCAGTTCAATATTTTTTTTAAGAAAAACACCATGGTTCTTAAAGAACCGTGGTGTTTAAAAAAAACTACCAGTTCACTGAACCGTGGTGTTTAAAAAAAACTACAAGTTCACTTCAGCTTTGGCTACACCAATTCTGATTCTAAACGCATACAACAATAATAATCACTACAGCTTTGGCTACTACTTCTTAGCCTATTCTTCAAGTGAGTATGACACGTTCTTGATTTCGTTATGTGTTCTTCAAGTAAGTATGCACCTTTTCCTGGCTAAGTTCAGTCTCTCTGTATATCCTTAATAGAGCTTCATAACCTGATTTGATTTGGTGACTTTCCGCATTACAGCCACATATGATGCCTGTGAAACATAGTAGTTAACAAAGAGAGTTGTTAGAACTCATAAACATTCAAAATTTTATGACAAATGAAGCTTTGGCTACTGCTGCTTATGGATTGACAAATGAAGCTTCAAAAACATTCAAAATTTTATGCAATTGCTCCTTCAAACTCCTCTACAGTCTGCAGCAACAATTAGCAGAAATACAAGAATCTAGCTTTACTTGCACTGAATGTAATCTAGCTTTACTTGTACTGAATGCAATTAACAGAAACCACAAAGTGCAAATCATATGACTAGAACCATAATAAAAGAGAGCTGTAAGACCTCATAGATACCTTGACTTTTCAATAATAAACAGTGTCCCAACAACTCCAGAAACAATTCTATACTATATTAAGCACATAGGTTGAAACAAGAATGTTATCAATAACCAAACACACAGAAAAGCAATTCATTGCCTATAAACATTTTCATCCAAATATTATTCACAGAATTTAAGTCTAGGATGGGTAAAGAGAGATAGGTAGAGGAAATGACTAATGATTAAGAAAGATGGGATGTTAAAGTATTGTATTTCATAGCTTGTTCATATACATTTGGGATGTGAAAGTATTAACAATCACATCAACACTCGAGAAAGCAAGGGCTCTTATGAAGCCTTCATTTAAATTAAAATAATCCCAAAGCACGTCGAAAAGCTGTTAGGACATCCATTTGAGGATGAACTAGCTTACCTTCCTGATAGTAGGTAGTCTTGTCAAATATTCCCAAAGCTAACAGTGTAATGTATAATGTGCAGAATTTCAAAGCAACTCAAAGATTTTAATCAACCCGGCTTTTGTCTTCGAATGAGACAACCAATTAGCCGTGATAAAGATCAGTATATCCGCTCCTCGCTATCTTGATGAACCTCGGTCAATACTATCAATTCGTAATGTTGGAACTCTCTTCTTGCCTACTCTTGCAGCGCTCTCGTGAACCAAGAAATGTGTCACGTAGAACTCAACAGTACATTGATAATCCTGTGAGCACGGAAACTGTTTAGATGATCACAGCAATAGCCGAGCAAACCGAGCCATGAAGTGTTCAAAAAATGTACCAAAAATCTGAAGCTATAGCTTCCCTTCTCCTTTGTAATCTTCCTTCCATGTGTCTCGTATACTTTCTTCGGATCCTTGACAGCACTCATCAACATACATAACATCGATTCCCATTGATTTCTGTTGATTGAATCCCCAACAAATACCAGTTTCTTTCCTCTAATCATTTCCAGCATTTTAGTAGCATTAAACCTATCAATCAAGCACATAATCACATCTAAATTTTACAAGATAGGGCCTTTATCCATCCTATTAAACATATCAATCAAAGACATCATTCTTCACATTAAACCTAACAAGCAAACATAATCCTTAATCCAAGAAATTAAAAAGAAATTACCTTGGGAGGCCACAATCTTGAGGTTGCCACCTTCATTTCATGAAGTCACTATCCAATCTCCCATTTCCTTTGCAATTGAACCCTTCATCAATGAAAGGGCAAGAGAAATTTGAATACAAAGGGTAGTAGCTCTCATCAAAAACCCACTCTTCACTGAGCATGTCAAGCAAGGGCTCATACAGATGGTCGTGCTAAACTATGTTGGAACCTAGAATAAGATCGAAGTCTCTACCGTTGGTCTCCATATGGTCCTTAATCTCCCATCCGAGCTCTGCGACCTTGACTCTTCCACCATTAGATGCCACAATATTGGCGTTCGCATCCACATTGTACTGGATATTGGAGAGTAGATGCCCTAGATCCGTGACTGTAACGTCGGCGCCAAGAACGGAGACTGCGGCTTTCCCGACGAGTCCGGTGCCAGATCCGAGATCGAGGATGCGGCGAGGGTTGGAAGAGAGAGGGATGTTGGGGAGGAGCGAAACGAGGGTGGAAGTGGCGAAGGAGAATCGCCCGCTCCCAGTTGAAGGAGAGTGAAAATCAATGGTTAGGGCTGGCCAAACCTAACTGCGCACACAACTGCCTAATTAGGGCTTAAAGCGACGTCGATCAATGAGGATGGGTTTACCACGGTTATTTTATGACCGGGATCCGAAATCATTTTGTGACCACGATTAGTAATATAACCGGGATCCGAATTTTAATACCCTGGTTAAATCATATAACCGGGGTCTAAATTTAAAAAAAAAATCAATTAACCTCGGTTATACATATAACCGTGGTCCAAAAATACTTTTTATCACGGTTCTTTCAAACCGCTCCAACATAAGCGAGGTCTAGGGGGTTTTTGTACTAGTGAAAAGAAACTAAGGAACTTAAAATCTCTATCACTCACAATAGTCATAGGTATTCCATGTAATCTAACAACTTCCCTAAATGATAATTTAGCAACATTATAAGCATCATCGGTCTTATGACAAGCAATAAAATGAGTCATTTTAGAAAAACAATCAACAACCACAAAAATAGAATATCTCCCCTTCTTAGTCCTAGGTAATCCAACAACAAAATTCATACTAATATCAAGCCATGGTGAAGCAGGGTTAGGTTTCGGAGTATACAAACAGTGTGGTTTCAATCTTGCCTTAGCTTTCAAGCACACAATACATATCTTAATCATGTTCTCAACATCTTTAAGCATACAAGGCCAATAAAAGTGTGAATGCAACATATGAAATGTCTTATCTCTACCAAAGCGTCCCATTAAACCACCCATATGAGCTTCCTCAACAAGTAACAATCTAAGAGAACATCTAGGAATAAATACTTTATCCTCACGAAATAAGAAGCCTTCGAAAATATAGAATTTATCACGCAGAGGAAAATCTCGGTCAAAATCTCGGGCGAGATTTCTAGTGTAAGGCCAATATTGACACTATTCAAAAATATCACCGAAATCAATGCCATCCACGTAATAGATCCTTAATTTAATAAAAACCTAAGACCTTAGAATCCATAGTAGTGATCAAAGAATGTCTCCTAGAAAGGACATCAGCAACACCATTATCTTTTCCTTTTTTATACTAAATGATATGCGAAAAAGTTTTATAAACTCCATCCATCTACCATGTCTCCTATCCAACTTATCTTGAGTCATAAAATTCCTTAAGGACTCATGATCAGTTCTAAGAATAAACTCATTAGGTCAAAGGTAATGTTGCCATGTCTTGAAAACTCGAAATACTACATACAATTCCTTATCATATGTTGAATAACTCAAGCATGCTCCTTTCATCTTCTTACTAAAGAATGCAAGTGACTTACCTTCTTGCATGAGCATGTAACACCCGGTTCTTTTGAAGGCTCTTTAGGATAGGCATCGGGTAGGTTACCCGCGGGGGCGGCCAAAGGGCTCCGCAGATGCGTCGACCTGCGGGGCGGGTAAGTAGTGGGCCGCGTCGTTTTGTTTCGTAACCGACAACGGTTATGAAACCCTTCCCTTTTATTTCCGAACCTTTACCTTCCTTGCCCTAATTTCAGAGATTGTCGTTTTTTGTGGAGCTCTTCATCCTTGGGAGATTTACGTAAGTGAAGTTCCTTCTTTTCCCTTCTTCTCCCTTTCCTTCATAGTTGCTTCTTCTTCCTTCCTCCATCTCTTTCTCTCCTTCTAGATTCCGTCACAACAACGTTGTACTGTTCATCTTCACCGGACTGCAACAAGTTTGACAAAGGAAGCCATCCTTGTGGATTCCAAAAGAACTTCTCGCCTCCTTCGATTCCGGTGACGAGTAAGGGAAAGTCGTTCTCCCTTTCTGTTCTTTTGGTTACCAAGGGGCTACATGAGGATCTGACCGATTAGGCACAGGGTTACAGGAAGATTTGAAAGAGAAAGAAGACCGAGCACGAAGAAGGAGAAGTCGGAGATCGTTGTCACTAGTTCTGTGACCGTGTCTGCACTTCCCCGTGACCGTGCCTCACCGCCCCCGCGCCTTACTCCTGCCGCGGGTGCGGCCTCTGTGTCTTTGCCGCCCATGCGCCTCTTCACCGCCGCAACTGCGTTTTTTCTCCAGTGAGACCCTTAAGTTGTCCCTGTGACTTAAGGGTGTTCTTTTGGTATGTCTTCCCTCCTTCCTTGTACCCTTTGATCATGATGTAGTATCATGTTAGGTGGATTAGTAGATCTTGATCAAATCTCATGCAGTGGGTTAGTTTTAGGTTAGTTTCCGAGCTGCGTTGAGGTTTGTATAAGGTTGGAAGCTGTTAGGATGCATCTTCATATGGATGTGGATTGGTTATAACATCTTGCCTTGACTTATATCAGGCATTCAACAGAGTTTACAGATCGAGTTGTGTGATAACTGAGAGTATTCGGTTTCAGGTAAGTCCTTAGGACTTACTTAGCTTCTATGACATATTGGCGAATGCTTGAGTGGTGTGTGTTGTTGTGTTATGACGTTTTTTATCTTAAATATACCGACCTATTATTTGACCCACGAGTAACGGGCGGTGATCACTTGTCCAGTTCTCCCGATGGAGTCTGGAAGGTGCTTCGTGACTAGGCCAAACTTGGTATACGGGGAGGGTACCGAACCACTCCATTGTGTATACGGGGAGGTGTGCTGAACCACTCCAGCTAGATAAAGGACCAAATGCGAGAGTCTAAGACTTCTCGTGTCACACTTATAAATGAACAATGTGGATGACCTTAATAAAGATAATAATAAGGGATTTATGTGATAACATGATATGTGTTTACTCTTTTTCCTTATATGTGTTTGTGCTTCGGTGTTTTCCTGTATGTTATAGTTAGCTAACGGTTTATCCGTGTTGTTAGATGTCTTGTAGGATAGGGTAACTGCTGAGTGATTCGAAGGAGGAGGTCAACCGGGATTCTCGTACGTGATAGGATGGGTGTGGGTTTTTATATGTTAAGTTTTGTAGACTTTGACAGTTTACTTTATGGTTTCATTTATGTTTTTGTACCTCGGTTGATAGTCGGTTATCATATTTGGCATTGCATACTTTTATATTGGAGTTCTACGTTTTATCGTTTATGCCTTGATGTAAGATCCAGTAATATCGTTGTCGAGCTAGGGTCGGGACCCATTGTGAGGTCCTAGCCCGTAGCGCCCCATTGTGGCAATCGATTCAAGATGTTCTAAAGATGTAAGGACAGAGTTAGGAATGCAAAGGTATAGATCTAAGGTAGGGTATTGTACGATGAAGTTCTAAACCCATAAGTCTCACACAAAGGCTCTCTCAATAAATAAATGTTGAGTCTCGTTATAAAGGGAATCAAGGGATAAGATTAAACTATCAAATACTCATGCCCAAACCCAAGGGAATCAAAGATAAGCTAAAATGGTTAAGGTTGTGACACTCGGAACCGAAGTAGAGAATGATGAGTCTCAATACTACCTAGAAAAGGTAAGCCAAGGCTAGGTTAAAGCAAATCTTTAACTTTGGATCAAAGCAAAAGCAAAGAATGTACGACAGAGGAAAACCACGATCAGATCTTGAAGAACCACGGCCGTGGAACTCAAGAACAGGCCGTGGAAAGGCTCGACGACGAGGTTTCTTGCAACTCTCAAGGTCCAATATGTTTTGGTTCAATCTATCATCATCTATGCCACAGCTATCAACCCTTCACCTTAGAATCGCTTAAGGGTTTTAGCCAACAATCATTGTCATCAAATCAATAATCAAGATTAAACAAAGGAAAAGATAAAACCTTGAAAACTCAATAGCAAACACAAAATCAATCTAAATCAAACTCAAAATCCGTACTTGTGTTCAATGAATATAGAATAGAGTAAGAAATCTCTCACAAATCTTAAAGAACAAAGAAGAACGGGATGTCAATCAACCTTCAAAGTTAAACCCTAAGATCTTCCAACTTCGCAATATCAAAGTGCGTACTTCTTGATAGCATGAATTATAGTCTATATTTTGGGATTGGTTTAGACGTTTTATCTTCATAATCCTGCATGTATGGATGTATATTCTTTGATTATATTGTTGTTTTGTCTACCTTTGCGGGAATCTAGGTCTACACCTAGTTTCATTGTAATTGTAGAAAAAATGGCACGTTTTGGACTAAAATGGAGCTAAGGAAGCTAATGAGTCATTGGAGCTACATTCTGGAGCATTGAGGAGTTATAAGAAGATCTCAGGAAGCATGGAAATGATTTGGAAGATTTATTTTGGACCAAATTTGAGATGATTTACATTCAACTGAGAATCACCTCGGTCAGCTACAGTACCACCTCGACCGAGGTGATCTTGAGGAACGTCTGGACCGAGGTGAACTGATGACGGAACATGAGATCTTTATTTTTGGGTGAGATCTTCTATTTTTGGAAAGTCAATATCACATATTTTTTGGCTGGATTTTTGGAAGGAAGATAATATTTTTGGCTGATATATTTTGGAAGATATGGATATATTTTCTAGGAAATTATTTTTTTAAGATATTTTTATCTTTGGAAGATAATTCTCCTATATAAAGGGTTGAATTTTCTACAATTCAGCCATCTTCAGATCATTGTTTTTTTGGAGGATTTTCTGAAGATTTTGATGGAAGTTTGAAGGAAGTTTTGAGGGTTGAAGTTCAAGGAAGGAAGGAATCAAGTTGAAGTTGGCTTTGAATGAGTTTGTAAGATCTTCTTAGTTTGGCTTTTGGTTTTGCTGTCTTTTTTTATTTGTAATTGAGGAACGCTGATTGTTTGTTTGTTTGATTTAGTTATTGAGTCCTTTGTGTTAAGGTTTTCTTGTTCGAATATTGATTCCTTTCTTATAAATTTGATTATTGTTATCATGATGATTGTTGACTAAGTTCTTTATGCAATTCTAGGGTGATTGGCTGAAAGTTGTGGGAAAGACGATGATAGAATAATCTTAATCCCAGCAGGACCCTGAAAGCTCGAGTCTTTACCTTAACCGTAGAACACCTCGGTTAGTCATTGATCATCTCGGCCAGGATGGAATATAACTGAACGAGGTGAACCTTTTCTGAACCTTATATGAGTTAAGTTCCAGTTTTCCAAATCCTATCCTTGTTATACCTTTCCTGGTTCAACACAAGCCTAGTATGAGACTTACCCAGTGATTCCTTTGTTTGTTTACCTAAGATCATGAGTGTAGGTAATAAAGGTTTATCCTTTATTGGGGTTTGAGTGTGCCTTCATCCCATCTTTGAGAGTTAGCCTGAGACTTACCCGGTAAAGGTTGATTCTATCCCCTTGGATGGTGTGTTGGTTTGAGATTATAGTTCCTTTCCTTAGTACCTTGAGACTCACCCGGTGAGAGGATCTTTGGTTTGGGATAGTGAGTAGTGAGACTTACCCGGTGATCTATTCCCACCTTAGAAACACATTCCCTTTGCAAACCTCATCTTTGTCCACGTTATCTTTGAGATCTTGAGTCGGACCATAACTGGATGCTTTAATCTCTAGAATCCACATTCCCTTTATCTGACTTTTATATCATCTTTGATTGCTTTAATTTGCTGCTAGTAGTTATTTGACAACCTGATTACCCTTCTTTGTTTCACCATAGTCCTTGTGATCGACCCCTAGAATATTTGCTTTTATTACAATTGATCCGTACACTGCGGGTTCACATATTGTTCAAGCATACTTCTTGGGTTATAAATATTAAAGCTGGCACACACCTTTTGGAGCGAACAAGTTTTTTGCGCCGTTGCCGAGGACTTGGTCTAGACCAAGTTCGGTTTCGGTTGTCTTTCAGGGCTATTGCCCTTGTTTCTATTGACTACTTTACTTGAGTGTTTTCGCAGGATCTTTTCTTAGGTTTATGAAAAGAAATCGTGCTGGAAAGGAAATCGTTCCCTACGATCCCGAACCAGAAAAGATCTACAAGAGAAGATTCAAAGAAGCTAAGATGGCCGGTCAAGACAATCACGATCTTGAAGCCGAATTGAGGGAGGCATTGGAACAGCTACGCCTTAGTAAGGAAGAACTGCAGCGAGAGAAAGACGAAACTTGTGCAAGAACAAAAGCAATTGAAATAGATATGGCCACTCTAGGGGCCCAGTTTTGCCTCGACCGATCCCAGATCCTCGACCGAGGCAAGTCCCAGTCCTAGTTGCCCCGGCCGAGATACACCTACTACCTTGGATGCCTATCCGATATGTTCTTCTTGATGGAGCTCCACGAACCCTAGGACAGAGGATGAATCCCAATCAACAAGTCAGGTGTCCAGGAGTCAATCTAGGTGATCCAGCCGAGAATGATTATGAACTTCGACCGCAAGTTCTAACCATGATTCAACAATGTCAATTCGGAGGTTTGGAGAGAGAGTCTTCGCATCAGCACTTGCAAAATTATTAGATCCTGATGGAGACTTTGAGGCCTTCGAGAGTGGAGAATAACAGTTACAAGTTGAAGCCTTTCTGTTTCTCTTTGAAAGACAAGGCGCTTGCTTGCTATCAAGGTCTTCTGGCCGGAAAAATCAACACTTGGGAAGAGATGACAACGGAGTTTCTTACTAAGTTCTTTCCCCCTTCTAAGACTGCTGAAGTAAGGGGAAAGATCAATGCTTTTTATTATGAAGGACAAAGAGAGTTTGCCCAAGTCATGGGAGAGATTCAAGGATCTTTTGTTGGATTGCCCACATCATGGGATTCCAAAGATTGAATTTCTGAAAATATACTTCAAGGGTTTGGATAGAGATACTCAATTCAAGCTCCAATACTTTCCGCCGGTACCTTCATGGATATGCAAATAGATGAAGCTTGGGATTTCATTGAAAAGCAAGCTTTACACATGGAGAAGTACTCCCATCAAAGAGTTGAAGATGGAGCAAGGAGAGTTAGATTTCAAGACACATCATCAAATGGAGCTCAACTCACCTCGCTTAGCAATGAAGTAAAAGCATTGAAGGAGCTTTTAGTAGCTCAAACGAAGAAGGAGCAAGGCGGTGGCTACCAAGGAAGAAACAACTATCAAGGGCCGCGGAACAACAATTACAACAACAACAGCAGAAACTCCAACAATCACAATTGGAGATCTAATCAACAAAATTCTGGTAACCCTTATTCTCATGCTAATAATGCTCTTAATGCCCCCTCTTCTTCTTCTTCTTCTTCTTCTTCTTCTTCTTCTTCTTCTTCCTCTTCTTCTTCTTCTTCTACTCCATTGAGAAGCCAGGAGCCTGCATCAAGTTCGTCCCAACCACCAAAGAAAGATGTTGTGCTGGAGGTAATATAGATCAAGCTCAACACTATGGAGACATCAATGAATTCATTTTCGAAGGCACATAAAGCCTTAGAGCAACAATTTTTCAATAAGGCGAATGAAGCGCCAAAAGATCCAGGAAAGCTTCCAATAAGGACAGAGAGCAACCATAAAGGACAAATCATGGCAATTACAACACGCAGTGGATTGAAGACTGCAGATCCAGTACCTCAGTCGAGCCATGACCAGATGAACACCTCGGTCGAGGTGCCAACCGAGATGGAGCCCCAGAAAGCAAAAAATAAATATGAAGTTTATGTTCCACCTCCTGCTTATAAACCACCACTTCCATTCCCTCAGTCAAGGGAGATGGCACATCTAGACAAGCACTTTGGTAAGTTTCTAGACCTTATGAATAAATTACATATTAACATCCCTTTTCTTGATGCCATTCTAGGGATGCCCGCCTATGGGAAGTTTCTGAAAGAGATTCTATCAAGGAAGAGGAAGCTGGAGGATTTTGGTGAAGTAAGGATGACATCTAGGTCTTCGGAGCTCATTCAAATCATGAAGGAGAAGATGCCACCTAAATTGAGGGATCCCGGTTCATTTTGCATTCCCATTCAAGTTGGGAATGTAACCTATGATGCATTATGTGATCTAGGAGCCAACGTGAGTATCCTCCCGCTGGAGCTATGTGAGAAAGTCGGACTTGGAGAGCCCAAGCCGGTGAAGATGACGCTATACATGACGGATCGCTCCATTACCCGTCCCATCGGTATTTTGGAGGACGTTGCCATCAAGTTAGGTAATTTCTACATACCTATAGACTTTGTTGTGCTTGACATTCCCGCAGATTATCCCATTCCTATCATTCTCGGGAGACCATTTCTAGCAACTTCGGGTTGCAACGTGGATTGTAAGAACGCCAAGTTGAAATTCAATGTTGGTGGAGATTATATGGAGTTTGTATTGCTTGCTGCAATGAAGGGAGAGCCGCTGGAGCATGATATCTTCAACATCTATGATGAAGAAGAATCAAGAGAATTGGTGTATTACGTTCTGGTTTCTTTTGGCCTACATTATTTAAGGATGTGCAAGCGTTTGTTGTTTCTTGTGATACATGCCAAAGAACAGGGAACTTGTCAAGAAAGAATGAGATGCCACTCAACAATATTTAGGAAGTTGAGATTTTTGATGTATGGGGAGTCGATTTCATGGGACCTTTTCCATCATCCGCGGGAAACCTCTACATTCTCTTAGCTGTTGATTATGTTTCTAGATGGGTGAAAGCCATCACCTCCCCCACTAATGACACCATGGTGGTTTTGAAGTTCTTCAATTGGACTATCTTTCCACGTTTTGGGACACCACGCATCATCATCAACGATGGAGGGACACATTTCATCAACTGGAAGTTCAATGCACTTTTATCGAAGTATGGGGTAACCCATAAGGTAGCAACCCCTTATCACCTTCAAACTAGTGGACAGGTTGAGATCTCGAATAGAGAAATCAAGGACTTCTTGGAGAAGACCATTTCAAGGATGAGGAAGGACTGGTGCATGAAGTTGGACGATGCTCTTTGGGCTTATAGGACCTCTTTCAAGGCTCCCATTGGTACCACCCCTAAAAATTTGGTATATGGGAAGTCTTATCACCTACCCGTTAAGCTAGAGCACAAGGCATATTGGGCAATCAAGTGGTTGAATTTCGACATCAAGGAAGCCGGAGAGAAGAGACTTTTAGACATTAATGAGCTGGAGGAGTTGCGCTTAAACGCCTATGAGAATGACAAGATCTACAAGGAAAGGACGAAGAGATGGCATGACAAGCATATCATTCCTAAGGAGCTCAAAGAAGGAGATCTTGTTCTACTCTTCAACTCCCACCTCCGCCTCTTTCCAGGTTAGTTGAAATCTAGATGGACAAGACCTTACGTTGTGAAAACTGTTTTTCCCTATGGTGCAGTTGAGATTTGGGGTGAACAAGCGAAAGCTTTAAGGTCAACGGTCATAGGCTGAAGAAGTACCGACCGGAAGTCCCGACTGAGGATATTGCACCACTATACCTTATTTGATGATGACGTACGGTCCAACTAGCGACCTTAAATCAAGCGCTTCTTGGGATGCAACCCAAGGTATTGCTTTTGTTTCCCTTTTCTAGCTTAGTTTTAGATAGTTTGCTTCGTTGTGTTTTTGCATCCTATAGACATGAACCAGGTACTTTCTAAGGAAGGATTACAGCTAGGAGCTACACTGGAAGGACAGAAGTTCGAGAAATTGAGAAGACGAAGTTCTATTGAGATACATCTCGGATGTTGTCACAGTACCTTGACCGAGGTGTTCTCTGTCAACCGAGGCATCAAGGTCATCCACCACCGCCAGCTGACGAGGATTAGAGCTTCATGGATTTCTTTTCAATATTTTGTTATGCAGTTCAGCTAGATTCGGTGAGTTTTCTGATTTCCTTCGACTTATATTTGAACCATTGGGAAAATGTGTCCCAAGTATGGGGTATTTGGATGTATTATTTGACTTATTTGCTTCGATGGTTGCATGACTCTTATGGATATTATTGTTTATTTGGCTCTATATGCTTATCTATCATTACATGCAAACATACAAGTTTCTGTTTGAGAAAAATGTCGAAAACTGGTTTGCAAAATTTTTTTTTTATGAACTCGATCGAGACGTTCATGGCCGATCGAGGATGAACACCTCGGATGACGCCAGAACACCTCGACCGAGATGGCTTTAACTGAAAGGTTTTCGAAACTTGTTGTGCTTCTTCTCTGGATATGACCTCGATGAAAATTTTTGTTTACAGATTGGTTTTAAAATCTTTATATGTTCGAAAGGTTTTATGATATGTTTAAGTTGCAAAATGTTTTGTTTGAAATTTAGCATGTTTAATACTTCGTTTTTATCAAAATTATGTTGAATTTGAAGGTTAACACCACATGGTGAGTTCTATCACATTCTTCCTGGGATGATTAATGTAGTTCATTCTCTTCTCTTCTTCTTCTTTACCATGCTTTAGCCCCTCATATACATATTTGCCTCCCTTTACCTATCCAGGAATTTGGAAGCAAGTGAAGAAAAGCAAGTGAAAATGAAGTTGAGATGTTGCCGGAAAATGTTAGAAAGAAACAATTAGGTTTGGGGAAATCAATCATGATGATGAGTAACTCGGCACCATTCACATAGCCGGGTGTTTGTCTCTTGCCAAAGTCGGATTGAGCGATATTCCTAACGGGTCATGGTATGTGCATCAAGGGTTTGAGGCATCTCGAGAAATTGATGATTGCTGATCTCCTAGGCTTCGGTTATTGCGCACCTCTATCCATGCATCCCAAAAAGTAAACTAAAATAAGCAAAGCTTATTGGTGGAAGATGTTGTGATTCAAAGAAAGTGAAGTAAGATCCTATTCCCGGATTCTAGCACAACATTACCCTATATACATCACACCCTAACACGTTTCTTGACCTCTTTTGGAAGCCCTTGAGACCTCGAGCTTGTTCATTGACTTGGTGGTTTAAATTGGATTATACATGATTGATTTCGATAATTATAATCTATTAATGCATTCCATGATTTTATGCAAAGATGAACAACTTTCTCATATTTATAAAATGTTTTGATCATGTCTTGATTTTATTTGCCATGAAGCATTCTCTTAGGGTGATCTATGAGTGGAGCACACACCAAAATGTTTTGAAATCTTTTTCATTGATCTTTTTAATGACTTATAATTCATTCTATCTTGTATCTAAGATTTGGAACATCATTGGGGGCAAGCAAGAGAGAAGTATGGGGTATTTTGATAGCATGCATTATAGTCTATATTTTTGGATTGGTTTAGACGTTTTATCTTCATAAATCTGCATGTATGAATGTATATTCTTTGATTATATTGTTGTTTTATCTACCTTTGCGGGAATCAAGGTCTACACCTAGTTTCGTTGTAATTGTAGGGAAAATGGCACGTTTTGTACCGAAATGGAGCTAAGGAAGTTAAGGAGTCATTGGAGCTACATTCTGGAGCATTGAGGAGTTATAAGAAGATCTCAGGAAGCATGGAAATGATTTAGAAGATTGATTTTGGACCAGATTCTAGATGATTTATATTCAGCTGAGAATCACCTCTGTCAGCTACAATACCACCTCGACCGAGGTGATCTTGAGGAGCGTCTGGACCGAGGCGAACTGATGACGTGACATGAGATCTTTATTTTTGGTTGAGATCTTCTATTTTTGGAAAGTGAATATCACATATTTTTAGGCTGGATTTCTGGAAGGAAGATAATATTTTTGGCTGATATATTTTGGAAGATATGGATATATTTTCTAAGAAATTATCTTTTCAAGATATTTTATCTTTGGAAGATAATTCTCCTATATAAAGGGTTGAATTTTCTACAATTAAGCCATCTTCGGATCACTGATTTTTTGGAGGAATTTTTGAAGAGTTTGACGGAAGTTTGAAGGAAGTGTTGAAGGTTGAAGTTCAAGAAAGGAAGGAATCAAGTTGAAGTTGGCTTTGAAGGAGTTTGTAAGATCTTCTTAGTTTGGCTTTTGGTTTTGTTGTCTTTTCTGATTTGTGATTGAGGAACGCTGATTGTTTGTTTGTTTGATTTAGTTATTGAGACCTTTGTGTTAAGTTTTTCTTGTTCGAATATTGATTCCTTTCTTATAAATTTGATTATTGTTATCATGATGATTGTTGGCTAAGTTCTTTATGCGATTCTAGGGTGATTGGCTGAAAGTTGTGGGAAAGACGATGATAGAATGATCTTAATCCCAACAGGTTCCTGAAAGCTCGAGTCTTTACCTTAACTGAAGAACACCTCGGTCAGTCATTGAACATCTCGGCCGGGATGGAATATAACTGAACGATGTGAACCTTTTTTGAACCTTATCTGAGTTAAGTTCCAGCTTTCCAAATCCTATCCTTGTTATACCTTTTCTGGTTCAACACAAGCCTAGGATGAGACTTATCCGGTGATTCCTTTGTTTGTTTACTGTTAGCATGAAATATTGTGATATTTTAGGCACGTTTTCTAAGTGTATTTCATCCATATTGGTGGTTATTGATGAAGCATTGAAGCAATTGTGAGTTAGTTTATCTATATTGTCGATATAGAGGTCTACATAAGCTTTGTGTTGATTGTAGAAAATTAAGAGCTAAAACCGGACGAATCAAGGGAGAATGGAGATGGATTGAGCATGTCCAAGGTTGAAGAATGACACAAGACAAAGGAGAATTACGAGATACTTGTGTTCCACGTCCTAAAATACGGCCGTACTAGAGTCCACGCTCTAAATCACGGCCGTGGAACTTTGGCAACACCAACGTGGAGCATTCCAGCAAGTTACACGGTCGTGGAAGTTGTGACAAACCGTGATGAACTTCCACGCTCTAAACCACGCTCTAAACCACGGGCGTGGAATCTTAGGAAACCGTGATTCTGGCGATCTTTTACGCAATATTTTAAGCCACGATCTACTACGCACATGGGCCGAAGACACATTTCATCCAGCCCTATAAAAGGACGGAAGGAAAGAGATTCCGTCACCTTCGCTACCTCGCTTACACCTCCGCTTAGACTTTGCCTACGCTTATTGCACGTGCCTAGGGTTTCAAGTAGGACGTGTGGAGATTGCTATTTCGCAACGGGATTTGCGAAGAGTTGAAGAATTGGAAGCTACGCTTTATCCTTAGGTTTGATTAGAAGACGGATTGACATCCCGTTCTTCGTTCTTATCAAGGATTGTGATTGTTTGTATTATTCTGAATCTACTTACATCATTGTTCTTGTTTGTGGATTTGAGATTGATTTGAGATTTATTCAAGGTTTTCGAAGGTTTTCATCTTTCATTCTTTTAAATCTTGAATTTGATATCATAATGACTGTTGTTGGCTAAAACCCTTTAGCAATTCTAAGTGAAGGGTTGATAGTTGTGGCTTAGATGATGATAGATCGATCGTAATTTGATTGGACTCTGAGAGTTAGAGAGAATCGTCGACGCACCAAAATCACGGTGTGTTCTTGAGTTCCACGGCCGTGGAATCTCAAGATCCACCCGTAATTTCCCTCAGTTTACGAACCTTGCTTTTACTTTAATCCAAAGTTAAAGATTTGCTTTAACTTAGTCTTGGCTTGCCTTTTCTAGGTGGTAGTGAAGCTTCAACAACCTCTACCTCGATTTCGAGTGTCACAACCTTAATCGGTTTAGTTAGTCTTGATCTTTGGATTACAAGTTTGGGTATTTGATATTAATTCTTACCTTTAGATCCTTTCTATACTGAAGCCTCAACAACCTTTATAGAGAGTGTCTTTAGTTGAGTCATATAAAGTCTTGGAACTTCACCGTACATTGCTTTACATTCGTATACCTTTGCAAACCTCAACTCTGTCCTTATATCTTTAGTATATCTTGAATCGATTGGCACAACTGGATTCCTGGATCTTTAGGATTGTTGTTTTCCCAATATATTTGCAAAGCTCATACATTTACTTGCTTGACGATTTATAACTGGATTTAACCCCCCCAATCCCTGTGTTCAATACTCTGGAATTCTTGCTTAACTACGTCGATCCGTACACTGCGGGTTCGCTTGCTTGATTTCTAGTTTTATAAATTTAAGACTTATTTGCACGCACGCTAAGTGGCGAACAAGTTTTTGGCGCCGTTGCCGGGGATTTGGTTTAGGCTGAATTCGGTTATCGGTTGTCAAGCTTGGGAGCTTCTTCTTAGTTATTTTATATCTTTTCGAGTGTATGCGCAGGTCTAGGAATAACGAAGACCTCTTACCTCTTGATCAAGAGCTTGAGAGAACTTTGAGGAGAAAGCTTAAGGAAAGAAAAATGGTTGAAGAAAGAGAACGTGATTATCAAACGGAGTTAGCGGAAAAGGAAGCTCAACTCGAATGGAGTGAGAGGACTCGTAGGGAAGAGATGGATCGTCATCAAACGAAGGTTGATGATCTATCGGACATGATGTTCCAAATGAGGTTGGAAATAAACAACCTCAAGGAGAAAAAGAGAAGAAGAAGACCGGGAAGATCGGTTAGAGCCAACTCATCCAATGAGGATAGCAACTCCTCCATGCCACCACTGGAGGAAATTGATCCAACGATCGATGTGAATCCATTTTTTCCACGGCCAGCTGCAAATCGCCGTGTTCCACCTAGAGGTGCGAGAGTCGAACGTGTGGATGAGGAGCCAAGAACTCTTGGCCAAAGGATGGATCCAACGCAACAACCACGCCGTTTAGGTGTGAACTTTGATGCCGATGATGCACAAGGGTTTAGCTTCAACCCTCAAGTTATTACCATTGTTCGCCAAAATCAATTTGGGGGAACAAGCGTTGAATATCCACACCAACATCTACAAAATTTTGAGATCATGATGAAGACAATGAAGCCAAAGAATGCAACTACCAACAACTATAAACTCAAACCTTTCTTCTTCTCCTTGAAGGGGAAATCATTGTCTTGGTATCAAGCTCTTCTAAGTGGGAAACTTGAGACATGGGAGGATCTTTCTTCGGAATTCCTCACTAAGTTCTTTCCGCCATCTAAAACGGCGGAATTAAGAGGTAAGATCAATGCATTTTCAATGAGATCTAACGAAAGTTTGTTTCAATCTTGGGAAAGATTTCAGGATTTGCTATTGGATTGCCCTCATCATGGCATATCAAAGTTGGCACTATTGGAGATATACTATAAGGGGCTGGATGTGGAGACACAATTCAAGCTCCAATCCCTTTCATGTGGTACATTCATGGACATGAGGGAAGATGACGCTTGAGACTTCATTGAGAAGCAAGCGCGAGTTATAGAGAAGTATTCTCATCGGAAAGTGGAGGCGAATCATGTGGATCAAGGAGCAAAGCTATCACAAGCAGCTCAAACTCAAATCTTTTCTCTCAACACGGAGATTAAAGAGTTGAAGGAAGCCATAAAAACCAACTTTCCGAAGCAAAAGGAGCAAGATGTGGGTTATTTAGGCAACAACAATAACCACAACGGGAATGAGAATACGAACCGCAACAACCGGAACAACAACCGGAATAATTGGAACAACAACAACAATAACCGGAACAACAATTGGAACAACAATAGGGGTTCAAACAACAACAATTGGCGCCCCAACCAACAAAATTCCGGTAATTCTTATTCTTCCAATTCAGGAAATTCACTAACTCCACCTTCCTCTTCTTCCACTCATTTGAAAAGCCAGGGGCAAACATCTAATGGTGGAAGTACTTTGGGGAAAGAGAAGCCCGATCCCATGTTGGAGACAATTTTGGGGAAGCTTCAAGGATTGGAGACTCGCATCATCAAGGTTGATGATCATATAACTAAGGTTGATAAAGCCCAAAAAGTTTTAGAAAACCAAATGTTTAGTCATGCGGAGGAAGTTCCTAGGAATCAAGGGAAACTTCCAGGAAAGACGGAGGACAACCCAAAAGGAAGGGTGATGGCAATCACAACTAGGAGCGGAGTGACAACTACTGACCCGCAGCCTAAATTTGTAGAAGTCCCCGTTGAGAAAGAGAAAGAAAAGGGGAAGGAGAAGGAAGATGTCTACGTTCCTCCTCCAGCTTACAAACCTCCCCTACCATTCCCGCAATCTAGAGAAAGAGCGCGTCTAGACAAGCAATTCGGTAAGTTTATTGAACTCATGAGCAAACTGCATATTAATATACCTTTCATTGATGCAATTGTAGGTATGCCGGCTTATGGTAAGTTCCTAAAGGAGATCCTCTCTAACAAGAGGAAGCTAGAGGATTTTGGAGAGGTTAAGATGAGTTCGGATTCATCGGATCTCATCAAAACCATGAAAGAGAAGATACCCCTAAAGCTAAAGGATCCGGGGTCATTTTGTATTCCCATAGGAGTGGGAGATTTCACATATGATGCATTATGTGACTTGGGAGCAAGCGTGAGCATCATTCCGCTTGCCTTATGCAGGAAAATCGGTTTAGGCGATCCTAAACCGGTGAAGATGACGTTGTATATGGCGGATCGTTCCATAACTCGCCCCGTCGGTATAGTTGAAGAAGTTCCGGTCAAGCTAGATAAATTCTATGTTCCTATAGATTTTGTTGTGCTTGACATTCCTGCAGATAGTCCGGTTCCGATCATTCTCGGAAGACCGTTTCTTGCAACATCTGGTTGCATAGTCGATTGCAAGAATGCTAGACTCGCCTTTGACATAGGAGAAGAGAAGGTAGAGTTCGTTCTTTCCACTTTGGTTAAGGAACCAGCCTTTGATGAGGATATATTCAATATCCAAGACGAAGGGCTATCTAGAGAGGAGGTAAGTGCTATTCTCTTCAAAGATCCTTTGCAAAAAGTTATTTCTATGAGCTTAATGGATATAGGGGAAGAAGAGGAGTGCAATGAGGCAATTGAAGCCTTAGAAACACAAGAAGAAGTGTGTGAAGAAGAGTTTGAGAAATTCCACGATAAGGCAGAAAATGTACGAATCCACGGTCAGACGGCCTATTCCACGGCCGTGGATTTCACCAACGAAAGCATGGAGCACTCCAGAGGGTTACACGGCCGTGGAGGAAACAGAGCCACCGTATTTACTTTCCATGCCCAAAATCACGGCCGTGGAGAAGGCAGGGATGCTGTAATTTTGGGTGAGTTCGAAGATATTTGTGTCTCTTCTACAACTTCTCTTGATTCTTCTCCAACACCTTCTACATCCTTGGACACTTCTAAGGAAGCATCGGATGCTCCTCAAGAGCCATTGGAAACTCCGATAGTGATGGAATTGAAACCACTTCCAACACATCTAAGGTACGCATTTCTTGGACCTAATTCTACCTTTCCGGTAATTGTTTGTTCCGATTTGAGTATAGATGAACATAGTAAGCTTATGGTTGTCCTTAAGAAACATAGGAAAGCCTTAGGATATACTATAGAGGACTTAGTAGGAATCAAACCTTCCCTATGCATGCATAAGATTTTAATGGAAGAGGACTTTAGAACTTCACGACAACCTCAAAGGCGGTTAAATCCGACCATGAAGGAGGTTGTCAAAAAGGAAATTCTTAAGCTACTTGATGCAGGTATCATCTATCCTATCTCCGATAGCAAGTGGGTGAGTCCCGTACAAGTGGTTCCAAAGAAGGGAGGAATGATGGTCATCACCAACAAAAACAATGAGCTCATTCCTACACGAACCGTAACAGGATGGCGGATGTGCATAGACTACCGCAAGCTAAACAACGCGACGAGGAAGGATCACTTCCCACTACCCTTCATCGATCAAATGGTTGAAAGGTTAGCACAACATTCACACTTTTGCTATCTTGACGGTTATAGTGGTTTCTTTCAGATTCCGATACACCCGGATGATCAAGAGAAGACCACATTCACATGCCCGTGGGGTACGTTTGCCTATAGGAGGATGCCGTTCGGGCTTTGCAACGCCCCAGCCACCTTTCAAAGGTGCATGATGGCCATCTTCTCGGAATATATAGAGGAAATCATGGAGGTTTTTATGGATGACTTCTCCGTTTATGGTTCCTCTTTTGATAATTGCCTTTCTAACCTTGCTCTTGTGTTACAAAGGTGTGAAGACACTAACCTAGTTCTTAATTGGGAGAAGTGTCAATTCATGCTGAAGGAAGGCATTGTATTAGGATACTTAATCTCTAGTAGAGGGATTGAGGTGGATAAAGCTAAGATAGAGACAATAGAAAAGCTTCCTCCCCCAACTTCGGTGAAAGGGATAAAAAGTTTTCTAGGACATGCTGGATTTTATAGGCGTTTGATAAAGGATTTCTCTAAAATATCAAAGCCGCTAACTAATCTATTGATGAAGGATGCAGTTTTTGATTTTTCGCAGGAATGCTTAGATGCGTTTAATATGATTCGGGAAGCTCTAATTTCAGCTCCGATTATCCAACCTCCGGATTGGAATCTTCCCTTTGAGGTTATGTGTGACGCAAGTGACGTAGCTATAGGAGCTGTTCTTGGACAAAGAAAGGAAGGGCGAACCCATGCTATCTACTACGCTAGCAAGACGCTAGATGAAGCGCAGCTCAACTACGCCACTACCGAAAAAGAGTTCTTAGCTATTGTATATGCAATTGATAAATTTTGCTCTTATCTTGTAGGTGCAAAGGTGATTGTATACACAGATCATGCTGCAATCCGATATCTCCTTGCAAAGAAGGATGCGAAGCCAAGGCTAATTAGATGGATTCTTCTCCTACAAGAATTCGATCTAGAGATCCGCGACAAGAAGGGTTCGGACAATTCTGTTGCGGATCATTTGAGTCGTCTAACACATCTAGAGGACGACCACCTACCTATAGATGACTCCTTTCCAGACGAGCATTTACATATCATCGAGGAGTGCATCGATCTGATCACCAAAGGTAACGAACCATGGTTTGCTAATTTTGTTAACTATTTGGTTTGTCAGGAATTACCGCCCGGATTATCCTACGTACAAAGAAAGAAGTTCTTTAAGGATGTTCGGGAATACTTTTGGAATGAACCTCTCCTCTTTAAGAGAGGTCCGGATGGCATTATTCGGCGATGTATGCCGGAAGATGAGATGCAAAGTGTCATCCTCCATTGTCATTCACTACCTTGTGGAGGACACGCTAGTTCGAACAAGACTAGCGCTAAGGTATTGCAATCTGGATTCTTTTGGCCTACTCTATTTAAAGATGTGCAAACCTTTGTTTCCTGCTGCGATGCTTGTCAAAGAACAAGAAATATATCTAGGAGGAATGAGATGCCTCTCAACAACATCCAAGAGGTGGAGATCTTTGACGTTTGGGGAGTAGACTTCATGGGACCTTTCCCATCATCTTGTGGTAACCAATACATACTTTTAGCAGTTGATTATGTTTCAAGATGGGTTGAAGCGATTGCCTCTCCCACCAATGATGCCATGGTAGTGGTTAAGTTCTTTAACAAGACCATCTTCCCACGATTTGGGACACCACGGACCATCATTAGTGATGGAGGCTCTCACTTCATTGCCCGGCGCTTTGAAGCTCTCTTAGCTAAGTCTGGGGTGACTCACAAGATCGCCACCCCTTATCATCCACAAACTAGTGAACAAGTGGAGATCTCAAACCGGGAGATCAAAGGAATCCTAGAGAAGACGGTTTCAAGAACTAGGAAGGATTGGTCTTTGAAGCTAGATGATGCATTCTGGGCGTACCGGACTGCGTATAAGACTCCCATCGGAACTACACCATACAACCTTGTGTATGGGAAGTCTTTCCATTTACCGGTAGAGTTGGAGCACAAGGCGTTTTGGGCAATCAAGTGGTTGAACTTCAGCATGAAGGAAGCGGGAGAGAAGCGTCTCTTGGACCTTAATGTGCTTGAAGAACTTCGCTTGAACGCTTACGAAAACGCCAAGATCTATAAAGAAAGAGCGAAGCGTTGGCATGATAAGCATATCATCCCAAAGGACCTCAAAGAAGGAGATCAAGTTCTCCTCTTCAATTCAAGGCTTCGTCTCTTTCCAAGTAAGCTTAAATCTCGTTGGACCGGACCTTTTCTAATCAAACGTATTTTTCCCATGGTGCAGTTGAAGTATGGGGTGAAACGGGCGGATGCTTTAAGGTGAACGGTCAACGACTCAAGAAGTATACACCGGAACTCCAAGCTGAAGAGTTCGCGCCCACCGCACTCGAATAAGTGCGAATTTGGTCTAGCTACGGACCTTAAAGAAAGCGCTTCTTGGGAGGCAACCCAAGGTATTGCACTTACGTTTTTGTTTTTGATTCATAGACTAGTTTAGTTTAGATGTTTTGCATTGTTTTGCCTTCGATGCCTTCCGGTATGTTCGTGTTTTTGGATGTAGGAACAGTGGAAAAGAAAAGGGGAAGGAAAAACTTGAAGAAAATTGACGAAACTTGGACTTTGGAGCATTACAGAGAGTTCCACGGCCTAAACCACGGTCGTGACAGCTACAATGACCGTAATTTTCAAAAGCCTGAGAAAAATCACCAAAACCACGGTTCCGTACATTTCCACGGCCGTGGAACCCCCCGATAGACCGTGATTTTCAAAAATTTTTACGGCCACCATATAAACCACGTTTCTTCACAAAACGCACCACAAAACCCAAAACCACGCCCAAATCGCCGATTCCACTCCCCCTCTCTCAAATCCTCATTCGTTAATCGTTTTTGACGATTCTTTAGCCAAAACTGAAGCAAATCCAATCACCAACAAGATCCAAGCAACGATTCGAGCGGCAAATCACCGAAGAAGCCACAATTTGGATTCCAAAATCCGAAAACCTAGGTTTTTGGTTCTTTCTCTATCTTTGTCGATTCGGCTTCGTTTTTGCTAGTATTTTTAGGAGAACTGATTGGAATTGGACTGAAATTGGTTTAGGACTGCTTGCTGCTGAGTTTGGTGAATTTCTGTTGGATTTTGAGAAATCACGTGCCGAACCACGGTTCCTGGACATTCCACGGCCGTGGAACCCTTAGAACATACCGTGATTTTCAGCAGTAATGGATTTTGTAAGGAGAGTGTCTGGTAGAAACAAGGATAAGAACAAAAAGAGGAAAGGAAACGATGCTTCCTCCTCTAGAGCACCACCCACCGAGCCTCCATCACCTCCATCATCACCATCACCACCTCCCCCTAGGATCCCCACTATCCATGAGGATCATCTTGATGCCTTAGAAAGGATCGAGAAGCGAGCTGTTATTGGACCTAGGTATCTACTGCTTGAGGAGTTAGAGCCTCTACATGTGATAGGAGATCTCACATGGCTTTTAGATAGAGCCGGCTTAGTCATCTTCTCCGCTATTCGAGAGGATGCTTACGAGGAGATTACTAGAGAGTTTGTAGTCTCTTTCGAGCATAGCCATGTTGACAGGACCGTTTCTTTCCGGCTGATGGAAGAAACTATGAATTCTCCATTAGGGAGTTTGGAGCCTTCTTTGGGTTCCATGAGACCTTCAATGGTCGTTTCCCCAGTGGCGTGTACGCCAAGGATTTCTGGGAGGAGATCGCGATGGTATATGCTAGTGAGGACCGCTGGCAGCCAGCTGATACCAAGGCTAGGTTGATGTATCACCTAGCCTTGAAGATTGCTCATAGGGTGCTTTTTGAGTGTCTCTTCCCTAGGACGAAGACGCCTCAGAAAATCAAGACAGACGAGCTTTTCCTTCTCTACTGTATGTTATACGGTAGACCTGCTAACTGCGCCACCCTCTTAGCTGCTACTATGAGCAAGCTAAAGAATAAGAGGGCTGGTAACATTGGATACGGTGGGATGGTCACCCACCTTGCTAGATAGTTAGGGGTAGATTTCTCAGCATGTACACGTATTGCACCATATGCTGCTATGCCTTGGGAGAGTAGGACAGGGAGAGGGATATAGTGGCTTTCCGAGTATTCCATTATGGCTGGACGCCATAACTGGAAGGCGACGTTCGCTGCCATACATGCGAACAGATTAGTAGCCCCTCCTTACGTTCCACCACCACCAGTTGTAGAGGAGGAGGAGATGAGAGGAGGAGATGATTATGAGGGAGGAGGAGGAGCTAATCATGACTTTGGTACATTCCCGGATCAGCTGGATGCAGTTCCCGACATGCCTAGACGTTTTCCCCGTCCCGCTAGAGCTTCAGGATCATCCTCTCGCCGTGCTAGTGTGAGCAAGAGGCCTACTTGGATGGCGGATCCTCCTTCATGGTACAACACTCAGCCGGATTGGATGGGAGCTCCACCGCCTTGGCATGCACAGCCGCCACCTGCACCAGCACCTTCATATGCACCGACGTGGTACAACCAGCCGCCTGGTTGGTACGAGCAGCTGCCAGAGTGGGCTACCGACCATTCCGATAGGGTTGGAGCATTGGAGATTCGTGCTGATGCTAGGGATGCACGGGCCGACGATCTTGACCACATGATGAGAGATGTTTACCGTCAGCAGTTCGGGCGGCACTATGATCCCGGCTTCTCCCCATTTCCACCACTGCCTCCACTTCAGTGATGACGTTTGATGATCGACCGTTTTAGCCGCTCCACCACCATTTTGTGAGTTCTTTTTCTTTCTTTCTTTTTCTTCTTTTTCTTTTTGAACATTAGGGACAATGTTTGTTCCAAGTATGGGGTGGGGTGTGACTAATAGTTTGTAATAACTCTTACTCACTTTATATGCTTCTATCGAGACTACCTTGCATGTTCATTCTATTGTTACACGTTTTATTATTGCATTGCATGAAAAAGCTTTTGAAAAACCCATAAAAATTGAAAAATTTTGAAAATTTTGTGCTTCTAAGGATAGAGATGATTTCTATGATAATCACCACTTGTGAATTGAGTTTTGATGACAATCGCATGCTTAAACAAATAGTGAGTTGAAAAGAAATTGAATGAGTTGATTATTCCTCTTTTGCAAATTTCATAATGTGATGAATGTTACTTAAATCATATTGAGAAATCAAGGTTGAAATCACATGATAAGTTCTTATACTTCTTTTTGAGATGATTAAGGCACTTCGATTTTCTTTCTTCTTTCTTGGATCATTAGCCCCTCATTGAAATAATGGCCTCCTTTACCTATCCGGGAATTTGGAGGAGTTGATATTTGGCATGTTTGATGTGGGAGGGCCATGAAAGCAATTATTTGCATTCAAAAGAATAGAAAGAAATTATAGGTTTGGGGAAGTCAATCATGACGATGAGTAACTCGGCACCATTCACATAGCCGGGTGTTTGTGTCTTGCCAAAGTCGGATTGAGCGATATTCCTAGCGGATTATGGTATGTGCACCAAGGGTTTGAGGCATCTCGAAAAATTGAGAAACGCCAATCTCCTAGGCTTCGGTTTTTGTGCACCTCTATCCATAACTCCAAAAGTAAAGTCAAAAAATGAATTGAAAAGAAGAGAGCGAAGCTCTAAGTTGAAAGTGCTGCAGAAACCGCAAGAGAAAAAGAGAAGAGTTAGTTATCCACTTTCCCGGATTCATGCACCACATTCCTTAAAGTTTTCCTTCCCTTTCCGTATTCTAGACCTTGTTTGAAAGTCCTTAAGATCAAGAGAATGATATATGACTTGGTGATCTAAATTGAAGTTTCTTATGATTGATTTTGATAATGTTTGAAGGTTATGATGTTTACATGGAAGTTTGATTAATTTATGAGCTTTCTTTACTCTTTACTCTTTGATTATGTGTATGAAAGTCCTATAAACGAATGAAGCAAGATTTGAGAATGATCTATTGATTAGAAAGCACATTCATCTAAAAGAAGTTTTGCTTTGAGAATGTACACATATTTCATCCTAACTTGAGTTTTAAAGATTTTGAAAGACCTTGCTTAGGGACAAGCAAGTGGCAAGTATGGGGCTATTTGTTAGCATGAAATATTGTGATATTTTAGGCACGTTTTCTAAGTGTATTTTATCCATATTGGTGGTCATTGATGAAGCATTGAAGCAATTGTGAGTTAGTTTATCTATATTGTCGATATAGAGGTCTACATAAACTTTGTGTTGATTGTAGGAAATTAAGAGCTAAAACCGGATGAATCAAGGGAGAATGGAGATGGATTGAGCATGTCCAAGGATTGAGGACATCACTAGGAGCTAAGGAAGATGTTAAGTTGAAGAATGACACAAGACAAAGGAGAATTACGAGCTACTTGTGTTCCACGCCCTAAAATACGGCCGTACTAGAGTCCACGCTCTAAACCACGGCCGTGGAACTTTGGCAACACCAGCGTGGAGCATTCCAGCAAGTTACACGGTCGTGGAAGTTGTGACAAACCGTGATGAACTTCCACGCTCTAAACCACGGGCGTGGAATCTTAAGAAACCGTGATTCTGACGATATTTTACGCAATATTTTAAGCCACGATCTACTACGCACATGGGCCGAAGACACATTTCATCCAGCCCTATAAAAAGACGGAAGGAAAGAGATTCCGTCACCTTCGCTACCTCGCTTACACCTCCGCTTAGACTTTGCCTACACTTATTGCACGTGCCTAGGGTTTCAAGTAGGAAGTGTGGAGATTGCTATTTCGCAACGGGATTTGCAAAGAGTTGAAGAATTGGAAGCTACGCTTTATCCTTAGGTTTGATTAGAAGACGGATTGACATCCCGTTCTTTGTTCTTATCAAGGATTGTGATTGTTTGTGTTATTCTGAATCTAATTACATCATTGTTCTTGTTTGTGGATTTGAGATTTATTCAAGGTTTTCGAAGGTTTTCATCTTTCATTCTTTTAAATCTTGAATTTGATATCATAATGACTGTTGTTGGCTAAAACCCTTTAGCAATTCTAAGGTGAAGGGTTGATAGTTGTGGCTTAGATGATGATAGATCGATCGTAATTTGATTGGACTCTGAGAGTTAGAGAGAATCGTCGACGCACCAAAATCACGGTGTGTTCTTGAGTTCCACGGCCGTGGAATCTCAAGATCCACCCGTAATTTCCCTCAGTTTACGAACCTTGCTTTTACTTTAATCCAAAGTTAAAGATTTGTTTTAACTTAGTCTTGTCTTGCCTTTTCTAGGTGGTAGTGAAGCCTCAACAACCTCTACCTCGATTTCGAGTGTCACAACCTTAATCGGTTTAGTTAGTCTTGATCCTTGGATTACAAGTTTGAGTATTTGATATTAATTCTTGGGTAAAATGGGAGAGTGGGTATGTTTTGTAACCATGAGCATATAAAGGGCCCCAAGTTAATAATGGGTACAAAATAGGCCCCTCTAATTTATATAAAAAAGATTTATTAAAATAAAAGGAGGATATAAAAGGAAATCAGAATATCTTTCTCTCTCCATTTATTAAGCAACTAATTATTACAAAACAGGAAAGTAAATATCTTTATCTCTCCATTTATTAAGATAATCAAAATATCTCCATTTATTAATGAAATCAAAATATTTTCCGGATTCTTCGTCCTTTCCAACTTGTGTTCATCCATGGCGACGATATTGAGATTTCCGCAGGAACATGTGTACATAATCGTCTGAAACTGCAAACATATGTACATATATAATTAATCAGTAACATTTTCGCAGGAAAAAATGTACATAATCACTAGAGACTGCAAACATATGTACATGCAAACACAAAAACTGTACATATTCTAATCGACATCATGTTATATGTACACACAAAATATGTTTTCGTATCATCAAACCCCTATCCAAATGTACACGAACTGCATATTTAGTACATATATAGTTATTTAGTAATATTTTCCCAGCATCATATGTACATATGTACATAGTCAGCAACATATGCATAATCAGCAACATATGTACATAATCAACAGCATATGTACATAATCAACCCATATCCGAATATATCATACCTGGCTATGGCGACTGAAGCTAATCCCGGCTTGCTCACCGTCGAACGCCCTCCACCGCTAGCCGCAGACATCGTTGTTGCTCTTGATCTCTTGTTCTTCGTGAACTTGAACTTGAGGCGGTTGTTTAGGATAGCACGACTCCACCTCGTTCTCCCTCTCGCCGCAATCGCCAAAACACGATCTACGGCCTCCCGCACAGCACGACCTCGGCGTAGAGCCGATGTCGACGAAGAAGAGGGGTTGAGTCGTCGAAATATCGAATCGATTATACTTTGGCGGGGTTCGAAATTATGGGCGATCTCATCAGGCTAAGCGTGGCGGACGGTGACGGTGGAGCCGTTTGTGATGGCGGTTGAGCCGTCGGTGATGGTAGGGTCGCCGGATACGTCACCGCGAGGATGTCATACGACGGCAAAGATGAATTGGCGAAAGTCAGTCTTCCGATAATGGTGGATATATAATACTGGAAAATCTCACGGTTACCTTCTTTAGATGATCTCCTATTTTATTGCTTAATTACTTTATTTAACCAAATAAATAACTTCCATTAATTTAGTAATTGCCTATTAAAATATAGCCTTAATTACTAGTTTATCTTTTTTTTAAATGTAAAATAACGGGGGCCTAGTTTGTTTTTTAGAAAAAAAAGTTACCCTACCCCCTTAATCTTCTCTTAATTCTTACCTTTAGATCCTTTCTATACTGAAGCCTCAACAACCTTTATAGAGAATTGTCTTTAGTTGAGTCATATAAAGTCTTGGAACTTCACCGTACATTGCTTTACATTCGTATACCTTTGCAAACCTCAACTCTGTCCTTATATCTTTAGTATATCTTGAATCGATTGCCACAACTGGATTCCTGGATCTTTAGGATTGTTGTTTTCCCAATATATTTGCAAAGCTCATACATTTACTTGCTTGACGATTTATAACTGGATTTAACCCCCCCCCCAAATCCCTGTGTTAGAATACTCTGGAATTCTTACTTAACTACGTCAATCCGTACACTGCGGGTTCGCTTGCTTGATTTCTAGTTTTATAAATTTAAGACTTATTTACACACACGCTAAGTGGCGAACATTTACCTAAGATCATGAGTGTAGGTAATAAAGGTTTATCCTTTATTGGAGTTTAAGTATGCCTTCATTCCATCTTTGAGAGTTAGTCTGAGACTTACCCGGTAAAGGTAAATTCTATCCCCTTGGATGGTGTGTTGGTTTGAGATTATAGTTCCTTTCCTTAGTACCTTGAGACTCACCCGGTTAGAGGATCTTTGGTTTGGGATAGTGAGTAGTGAGACTTACCCGGTGATCTATTCCCACCCACTAGTACAAAGACCCCCCTAGACCTCGCTTATGTTGGAGCGGTTTATAAGAACCGTGATCAAGGTTATTTTCGGACCACGGTTATAGGTGAAACCGTGGACAATTGTTTTTTTAATTTTTTTTAAAAAAATTCGGACCCCGGTTATATTAAATAACCGGACTATAATGTTAATTGTTTTGCTTGGACCACGGTTATCTTTAAGAACCGGGATGAAATAATATTTTCGGACCCCGGTTAATTAATAACCGTGGTATAAAAAAACCCTAGCCTAACATTCAGATCGATCGATCGACCAAATCTCTCATCAGGTACCCAGGACGGCGTTCCTCAAACCTAATCTCTCCTCAGCCCCGCGTTCCTCAAACCTAATTTGTTTACAGATTGGTTTTAAAATCTTTATATGTTCGAAAGGTTTTATGATATGTTTAAGTTGCAAAATGTTTTGTTTGAAATTTTAGCATGTTTAATACTTCGTTTTAATCAAAATTATGTTGAATTTGAAGGTTGACACCACATGGTGAGTTCTATCACATTCTCCCTGGGATGATTAAGGTAGTTCATTCTCTTCTCTTCTTCTTCTTTACCATGCTTTAGCCCCTCATATACATATTTTCCCCCCTTTACCTATCCGGGAATTTGGAAGCAAGTGAAGAAAAACAAGTGAAAGTGAAGTTGAGATGTTGCCTGAAAGTGTTAGAAAGAAACAATTAGGTTTGGGGAAATCAATCATAATGATGAGTAACTCGGCACCATTCACATAGCCGAGTGTTTGTGTCTTGCCAAAGTCGGATTGAGCGATATTCCTAACGGGTCATGGTATGTGCATCAAGGGTTTGAGGCATCTCGAGAAATTGATGATTGCTGATCTCCTAGGCTTCGGTTATTGCGCACCTCTATCCATGCATCCCAAAAAGTAAACTAAAATAAGCAAAGCTTATTGGTGGAAGATGTTGTGATTCAAAGAAAGTGAAGTAAGATCCTATTCCCGGATTCTAGCACAACATTACCCTATATACATCACACCCTAACACGTTTCTTGACCTCTTTTGGAAGCCCTTGAGACCTCGAGCTTGTTCATTGACTTGGTGGTTTAAATTGGATTATACATGATTGATTTCGATAATTATAATCTATTAATGCATTCCATGATTTTATGCAAAGATGAACAACTTTCTTATATTTATAAAATGTTTTGATCATGTCTTGATTTTATTTGCCATGAAGCATTCTCTTAGGGTGATCTATGAGTGGAGCACACACCAAAATGTTTTGAAATCTTTTTCATTGATCTTTTTGATGACTTATAATTCATTCTATCTTGTATCTAAGATTTGGAACATCATTGGGGGCAAGCAAGAGACAAGTATGGGGTATTTTGATAGCATGCATTATAGTCTATATTTTTGGATTGGTTTAGACGTTTTATCTTCATAAATCTGCATGTATGAATGTATATTCTTTGATTATATTGTTGTTTTATCTACCTTTGCGGGAATCAAGGTCTACACCTAGTTTTGTTATAATTGTAGGGAAAATGGCACGTTTTGTACCGAAATGGAGCTAAGGAAGTTAAGGAGTCATTGGAGCTACATTCTGGAGCATTGAGGAGTTATAAGAAGATCTCAGAAAGCATGGAAATGATTTAGAAGATTGATTTTGGACCAGATTCTAGATGATTTATATTCAGCTGAGAATCACCTCTGTCAGCTACAATACCACCTCGACCGAGGTGATCTTGAGGAGCGTCTGGACCGAGGCGAACTGATGACGTGACATGAGATCTTTATTTTTGGTTGAGATCTTCTATTTTTGGAAAGTGAATATCACATATTTTTAGGCTGGATTTCTGGAAGGAAGATAATATTTTTGGCTGATATATTTTGGAAGATATGGATATATTTTCTAAGAAATTATCTTTTCAAGATATTTTATCTTTGGAAGATAATTCTCCTATATAAAGGGTTGGATTTTCTACAATTAAGCCATCTTCGGATCACTGATTTTTTGGAGGAATTTTTGAAGAGTTTGACGGAAGTTTGAAGGAAGTTTTGAAGGTTGAAGTTCAAGAAAGGAAGGAATCAAGTTGAAGTTGGCTTTGAAGGAGTTTGTAAGATCTTCTTAGTTTGGCTTTTGGTTTTGTTGTCTTTTCTGATTTGTGATTGAGGAACGCTGATTGTTTGTTTGTTTGATTTAGTTATTGAGACCTTTGTGTTAAGTTTTTCTTGTTCGAATATTGATTCCTTTCTTATAAATTTGATTATTGTTATCATGACTATTGTTGGCTAAGTTCTTTATGCGATTCTAGGGTGATTGGCTGAAAGTTGTGGAAAAGACGATGATAGAATGATCTTAATCCCAACAGGTCCCTGAAAGCTCGAGTCTTTACCTTAACTGAAGAACACCTCGGTCAGTCATTGAACATCTCGGCCGGGATGGAATATAACTGAACGATGTGAACCTTTTTTGAACCTTATCTGAGTTAAGTTCCAGCTTTCCAAATCCTATCCTTGTTATACCTTTCTTGGTTCAACACAAGCCTAGGATGAGACTTATCCGGTGATTCCTTTGTTTGTTTACTGTTAGCATGAAATATTGTGATATTTTAGGCACGTTTTCTAAGTGTATTTCATCCATATTGGTGGTTATTGATGAAGCATTGAAGCAATTGTGAGTTAGTTTATCTATATTGTCGATATAGAGGTCTACATAAGCTTTGTGTTGATTGTAGGAAATTAAGAGCTAAAACCGGACGAATCAAGGGAGAATGGAGATGGATTGAGCATGTCCAAGGATTGAGGACATCACTAGGAGTTAAGGAAGATGCTAAGTTGAAGAATGACACAAGACAAAGGAGAATTACGAGCTACTTGTGTTCCACGCCCTAAAATACAGCCGTACTAGAGTCCACGCTCTAAATCACGGCCGTGGAACTTTGGCAACACTAGCGTGGAGCATTCCAGCAAGTTACACGGTCGTGGAAGTTGTGACAAACCGTGATGAACTTCCACGCTCTAAACCACGCTCTAAACCACGGGCGTGGAATCTTAGGAAACCGTGATTCTGGCGATCTTTTACGCAATATTTTAAGCCACGATCTACTACGCACATGGGCCGAAGACATATTTCATCCAGCCCTATAAAAGGACGGAAGGAAAGAGATTCCGTCACCTTCGCTACCTCGCTTACACCTCCGCTTAGACTTTGCCTACGCTTATTGCACGTGCCTAGGGTTTCAAGTAGGACGTGTGGAGATTGCTATTTCACAACGGGATTTGCGAAGAGTTGAAGAATTGGAAGCTACGCTTTATCCTTAGGTTTGATTAGAAGACGGATTGACATCCCGTTCTTCGTTCTTATCAAGGATTGTGATTGTTTGTGTTATTCTGAATCTACTTACATCATTGTTCTTGTTTGTGGATTTGAGATTGATTTGAGATTTATTCAAGGTTTTCGAAGGTTTTCATCTTTCATTCTTTTAAATCTTGAATTTGATATCATAATGACTGTTGTTGGCTAAAACCCTTTAGCAATTCTAAGTGAAGGGTTGATAGTTGTGGCTTAGATGATGATAGATCGATCGTAATTTGATTGGACTCTGAGAGTTAGAGAGAATCGTTGACGCACCAAAATCACGGTGTGTTCTTGAGTTCCACGGCCGTGGAATCTCAAGATCCACCCGTAATTTCCCTCAGTTTACGAACCTTGCTTTTACTTTAATCCAAAGTTAAAGATTTGCTTTAACTTAGTCTTGGCTTGCCTTTTAAAGGTGGTAGTGAAGCCTCAACAACCTCTACCTCGATTTCGAGTGTCACAACCTTAATCGGTTTAGTTAGTCTTGATCCTTGGATTATAAGTTTGGGTATTTGATATTAATTCTTACCTTTAGATCCTTTCTATACTGAAGCCTCAACAACCTTTATAGAGAGTGTCTTTAGTTGAGTCATATAAAGTCTTGGAACTTCACCGTACATTGCTTTACATTCGTATACCTTTGCAAACCTCAACTCTGTCCTTATATCTTTAGTATATCTTGAATCGATTGCCACAACTGGATTCCTGGATCTTTAGGATTGTTGTTTTCCCAATATATTTGCAAAGCTCATACATTTACTTGCTTGACGATTTATAACTGGATTTAACCCCCCCAAATCCCTATGTTCGATACTCTGGAATTCTTGCTTAACTACGTCAATCCGTACACTGCGGGTTCGCTTGCTTGATTTCTAGTTTTATAAATTTAAGACTTATTTACACGCACGCTAAGTGGCGAACATTTACCTAAGATCATGAGTGTAGGTAATAAAGGTTTATCCTTTATTGGAGTTTAAGTGTGCCTTCATTCCATCTTTGAGAGTTAGTCTGAGACTTACCCAGTAAAGGTAAATTCTATCCCCTTGGATGGTGTGTTGGTTTGAGATTATAGTTCCTTTCCTTAGTACCTTGAGACTCACCCGGTTAGAGGATCTTTGGTTTGGGATAGTGAGTAGTGAGACTTACCCGGTGATCTATTCCCACCCACTAGTACAAAGACCCCCTAGACCTCGCTTATGTTGGAGCGGTTTATAAGAACCGTGATCAAGGTTATTTTCGGACCACGGTTATAGGTGAAACCGTGGACAATTGTTTTTTTAATTTTTTAAAAAAAAATTCAGACCCCGGTTATATTAAATAACCGGACTATAATGTTAATTGTTTTGCTTGGACCACGGTTATCTTTAAGAACCGGGATGAAATAATATTTTCGGACCCCGGTTAATTAATAACCGTGGTATAAAAAAACCCTAGCCTAACATTCAGATCGATCGATCGACCAAATCTCTCATCAGGTACCCAGGACGGCGTTCCTCAAACCTAATCTCTCCTCAGCCCCGCGTTCCTCAAGCTCTCTCCAAGCCGGCGTTTTTCAGCCTCGCTCTAGGCCGGCGTTCTTCAGCCTCGCTCCAGGCCGGCGTCCTCGTCGATTTGCTCTCACTTGTCCTCTTCCGTTTTCATTCTTTCAGCAAGGAAGCAACCCAACAACTCAACAAGTAAGATCTTCAACTTCGAAATCTATGCAGGATGAACCGATGAACCTCCGTTTCACTATCTTGTTTTTCTTGCTCGCTTATTCTGATTTCTGAATCGTCTCTTTCAAAACTGTAGGTTCGCTCATCAATAACAAATCTGTTGAGACAAATTTCTTTGGATTTTCAGATTAATTTGAGCTTGTTTATGCAACTTTCAGTGTTTGGATCACTATGTGCAGCTGGAGGATTGTTAGGCTCAATATTTAGTGGGGAAGTTAGTGATTATCCGGGCAGGAGAGGTGTAAGTACTTCCTTTTTCACGTGTAATTGTCCATATCGACTATCCAAACTCAACTTTTGTTATTCTACAGTTTTAGTTCAAGAATTTCAACTCAAGCTTGAATTTTTATACAACAAGTTTCCCTGAGTCGTTTCCGCCGGTGTGAAAGATTTTGAGGCAAGATGGACTGGATGGGCTGGTGTTAATGTTCCTGATGAGACTAGACAAATGACTTTAGCAGATGCTCTTGCTAAAAAGGTTTGAAAATATGATGTGATACTTTCTGTGTTCTGTATTTAGTAGCAATGCATTTATCAATAATATTGAGGCTTTTTTTTATTTCAGAGGTGTATATCCATATTTCCTGATGAGGAAATAGGTTTGTTCCTTCATACACCCTTTCCTTCATCAGAAATTCATATAACACTGCCATCTCCGTCCGAACTGCTACGAGTTATCTTAGATGCAGACTTGGTTGGGTAAATTTATCTTCATCTGATAATAAATATGATCACAAGTCCATAATCTCTCAACGGATATGCAAATGTCAATTGCCTTGGTATCTTGAGAATCTTGCATGCCATTCTAATTTTTCGAGGAATTAGTTGAGGAAGAACCAAATCCTAGCAAGGTGCGCCAATTTTGTGCAACAATCTCTTGTTTTTTTAGTTATTACCACTAAATTGGGACACTTATTCCTTGAGGTATCAATACGAACTATGAAGTTACGCTTCTACTAGAATTTTGGAAATAATACAACTAGTAGAGGGAATGTAGAAGTTGGTTAATGATCTGACCAATTGTGTTGCTGATATATTATTTTGTACTGATGCATATGATTTTGCAGTTGTTATGCCTGATCAAGCATTCATTTTAGACTGGGTGTTTGTTGATGGGCCACCTTAAAAGGATAGTGTATAGGATAACAATAAACGCCAGGATTTCCATGTTATCCTTCCAAAGTCTAGACCTCAAGAACTGTATTGGGCTGAGGAAGAACAACGGATATTCTTTAAATTTCATAAAGAAAGGCGGGCAAGAGAGGAGGTCATAAGTGTCAAGTTAAATTATTCTGTAGTTGGTTAATGATTTGTAGTCTGGTCCATAATTTTTTGGCTTCTTCATTTGCATTTGACCAATCTTCATTCTCTTTAGTATCCTTTTGTTATTATATCATTTTCCTTATTTGAAATAATTTCATTATCAAGGAGATTGTTAATCACCAGTATTACTTGGCTTAAGAAAAACAATAGACTTTCCACTAGACCTGTAGTCATGCTGTAGTTTGCCTTTTTATTTGGTGTCATTGAACAAGGCTGTTTGGGCAATTACTTACATTTAGGGTTCATCCCCAATTCCTTGTTTCCTTATGTTCTCTAGATCTTGAATAATGAAAAACGGATGAAAATCATGTAGGATTACCCCTTTGAATTATATTGGTTAATGAATTTGCTAATTTCTTTGTTATCCCTATGACAATCTAGGTTCCATGAGTTCCTTAAGCTTGCAGGAGGCTGTGAGCATGGTGGGTTATTTGTTTATCATATACGATTCAGAAGTTTATTTATCATTATAATATCATTTGATACTAACTCCATTAATCAACATTTTGACACAGGTACCTCCATTGTTTCTAGATGTAAAACCGGAATATTTTGTACTTCATAGTAAGCATGTTAAGATATTTCAAGTTTTGTATTATCATCTCATCTCTATCTTATCCCTTTTCCATTCAGACGTGAGTTTTATGTTTCTTGTGCATCATTTAGAGTGTCTGTAAATCCCAGATCAGTTCTCTCTCTTCCTTTGTGATGTTGTGTGTTACTTTATGCAGTGTGTTGTTAGCATGAAATATTGTGATATTTTAGGCACGTTTTCTAAGAGTATTTTATTCATATTGATAGTCTTTGATTTAGCAATGTTGCATTTGTGAGCTAGTTTGCCTATATTGTCAATATGGATGTCTACACTAGCTTTATGTTGATTATAGGTGATTGGGAGTCATTTCCGAACGGAATCGAGCAAAGAAGAGTTGATTGAGTATGTCCATGGATTAAGGGCATTATTAGGAGCAAATTGGAGTTCAACTTGAGGAATGCACGAAGCTAGGGAAGAATCACGTTCTTGCCCTAAACCACGCTCTAAAATACGGCCGTATTACAAACCACGTTTAGTTCCACGGCCGTGGAACCTTGCAAAGAGAGGCGTGATGCATTCCAGTAACTATTACGGTCGTGGAATCCATGGTTCAAACCGTGACACTTTCCACGCTCTAAATTACGGTCGTGGAACCTTCCACGACCGTGATCTTGGCGATCTTTTTCGCCACACTTTGAAGCCACGATCTTTTGAAGATTGGGCCCGGCCGATATCTTATCTTGCCCTATAAAAAGACGGACGAAGCAAGATTCCGTCATCTTCGCTTATCTTCGCTTAGCGGCACAACCCTCGCTTGGACGCATTTACATCTCATTGGAGATCGAAGTTCGTGTTGGGATTTTGCCCTAATCTCGCACCTTTGGTGGAGATCGCTGTTGAGATCTCCGGATTGGCGGAAGATCGAAGCTTTTGGAAGATTGTTGCAAGAAGACTTCTCTTCTTGTTTAGGTTTGATTTGGAAGACGGATTGACATCCCGTTCTCCCTTCTTTCCTAAAATTGTGATTGTTTGCTTTATTCTGAATCTATTGATAACATTTGTTCTTGGTTGTGACTTTGAGATTGGTTTGAAGATTATTGAAAGTTTTCGGAAGTTTTCATCTTTCTATCTTTTAATTCTTGAATTTGATATCAACATGACTGTTATTGGCTAAAAACCCTTAACAATTCTAAGGTGAAGGGTTGATAGTTGTGGCTTAGATGATGATAGATCGAGCGTAAACAGATTAGACCCTGAGAGTTTGAGAGAATTGTCGACGAACCCTAAATTACGGTTTGTTCTTGAGTTCCACGGCCGTGGAGTCTCAAGATCTACCCGTAATTTCCCTTAAGTTTACGAACCTGCTTTTACTTTAATTCAAAGTTAAAGATTTGCTTTAATTTAGTTTAGGCTTGCCTTTTCTAGGTGGTAGTGAAGCCTCAACAACCTCTACCTCGATTGTGAGTGTCATAACCGTAATCGGCTAAGTTAGTCTTGATCCTTGGATTACAAGTTTGGGTATTTGATATTAATTCTTGCCTTTAGAACCTTTCTATATTGAAGCCTCAACAACCTGTATAGGGAGTGTCTTGTAGGTGAGTCATATAAATTTTTTGGAACTTCACCGTACGATTACTTTACATTAACATACCTTTGCATATCTCAACTCTGTCTTTATATCATTAGTATATCTTGAATCGATTGCCACAGCTTGATACTTGGATCGTTAGGATTGTTGTTTTCCCAATATTTGCAAAACTCTCATATTTACTCGCTTGATAATCTGCAATTGAATTTGTTCCCACCCAAATCCCTGTGTTCGATACTCTGGAATTCTTGCTAATCTACGTCGATCCGTACACTGTGGGTTCGCTTGCTTGATTCTAGTTTTATAAATTTAAAGCTTATTTGCACACACCTCTAGGGGCGAACAAGTTTTTGGCGCCGTTGCCGGGGATTTGGCTTCAGCCGAATTCGGTAGCCGGTTGTCAAGCTTGGGAGCTTGCTCTCGTTATTTGATATTACTTTGAGTGCATGCGCAGGTCTAGGAAAACCGAAGATCTCTTGCCTCTTGATCAAGAGCTAGAGAAAACTTTAAGGCAAAAGCGCAAGGAAAAGAAGATGGCTGAAGGACACGAACGTGATCTTCAAGCGGAGTTGGCGGAGAAGGAAGCTCAACTCCAATGGAATGAGACCCTCCGCCAGGATGAGATGGATCGTCATCAATCTCAAGTTAACAATCTACAAGACATGATCTTCCAGATGAGGATAGAGATGAGCGACCTTAAGAATAAGGGAAGCAAGAAATCC
This sequence comes from Fagopyrum homotropicum, assembly GCA_033239125.1. Taxonomy (NCBI): domain Eukaryota; kingdom Viridiplantae; phylum Streptophyta; class Magnoliopsida; order Caryophyllales; family Polygonaceae; genus Fagopyrum; species Fagopyrum homotropicum. The sequence goes on from BSWB01000003.1 coordinate 34,208,460, forward strand.
TCAAGGAAAGCATCAAGGTCTAGAAGAAAAAGTCGCTCATCCGCTGATGATAGCGATTCTTCCATGCCACCATTAAAGGAGATTGATCCCACGATCAATGTGAATCCTTTCCATCCACGGGGAGCTGCCAATCGTCGTGTTCCACCTAGGAATGCGAGGATCGAACGTGTAGAAGAAGAGCCAAGAACTCTTGGCCAGCGGATGGATCCAACACAACAACCACGCCGTTTGGGCGTGAACTTTGATGCTGATGATGTGCAAGGGTTTAACTTCAACCCTCAAGTCATTACTCTTGTTCGCCAAAACCAATTTGGCGGGACAAGCGCTGAATCTCCACACCAACACTTGCAGAACTTTGAGTGTATGATGGAGACAATGAGACCAAAGAGCGCTACTACCAACAGCTATAAGCTCAAGCCTTTCTTCTTCTCCTTGAAGGGGAAAGCGTTATCTTGGTATCAAGCTCTTCCTAGTGGGAAACTAGACATGTGGGAAGACCTTTCCGCCATCCAAAACGGCGGAACTTAGAGGTAAGATTAATGCTTTTTCCATGAGATCTAACGAAAGTTTGTTTCAATCTTGGGAAAGGTTTCAGGATTTGCTCTTGGATTGCCCTCATCATGGCATATCCAAACTTTCCTTGCTGGAGATTTACTACAAGGGGTTAGATGCGGGAACGCAATTCAACCTCCAATCCCTCTCATGTGGAACATTCATGGACATGAGAGAAGATGACGCTTGGGACTTCATTGAGAAGCAAGCAAGAGTCATAGAGAAGTATTCCCACCGGAAAGTGGAGGGAAATCGTGTGGAGCAAGGAGCAAAGCTCACACATGAAGCTCAAAATCAGATTTTCTCCCTCAACAATGAGATCAAAGAGTTGAAGGAGGCTATCAAGACCAACTTCTCAAAGCAATAAGGGAAGGATGTTGGTTATTTGGGCAACAACAATGGCGGCGATAACAATAACCGGAACAATAACCGGAATAACAATTGGAATGGAAACAACAACAACCGGAACAACAATTGGAACAACAATAGGAGTTCAAACAACAACAATTGGCGCTCCAATCAACAAAATTCCGGTAACTCTTATCCTTCCAACTCTAATTCACTAACTCCACCTTCCTCTTCCTCTACTCCTTTGAAAAGCCAGGGGCAATCATCTAATGGAGGAAACACTTCGGGGAAGGAGAAGCCCGATCCCATGTTGGAAACGATTTTGGGAAAGCTTCAAGGGTTGGAGAACCGCATCATTAAGGTAGATGATCAAATTTCCAAGGTCGACAAAGCTCAAAAAGTTTTGGAAAACCAAATGTTCAACCATGCAGAGGAAGTTCCTAGGAATCAAGGGAAACTTCCAGGAAAGACGGAGGACAACCCTAAGGGAAGGGTTATGGCAATCACAACTAGGAGCGGAGTGACTACCACCGATCCGCAGCCTAAGTTCGTTGAAGTCTCCGTAGAGAAGGACAAGGAGAAAGAGAAGGGGAAGGAGAAGGAAGATGTCTACGTTCCTCCTTCGGCTTATAAACCTCCCCTACCATTCCCTCAATCTAGAGCGAGAGCGCGCCTAGATAAACAATTTGGTAAGTTCATAGAACTCATGAGCAAGCTGCATATTAATATACCATTTATTGATGCTATTATAGGTATGCCGGCTTATGGCAAGTTCTTGAAGGAGCTCCTATCTAACAAGAGGAAGCTAGAAGACTTCGGAGAGGTTAAGATGAGTTCGGATTCTTCGGATCTTATCAAAACCATGAAGGAGAAAATGCCCCCAAAGCTAAAGGATCCGGGGTCATTTTGCATTCCCATAGGAGTGGGAGATGTCACATACGATGCGTTATGTGACTTAGGAGCAAGTGTGAGCATTATACCACTTGCATTGTGCAGGAAGATCGGTTTAGGCGACCCTAAACCGGTGAAGATGACGTTGTACATGGCGGATCGATCCATCACTCGCCCCATCGGTATTGTAGAAGACGTCCCGGTCAAGCTAGGTAAATTCTTTGTTCCCATTGATTTTGTCGTGCTTGACATTCCTGCAGATAGTCCGGTCCCGATCATACTCGGAAGACCGTTTCTTGCAACTTCCGGCTGCATAGTCGATTGCAAGAATGGTAGACTCGCTTTTGATATAGGAGAGGAGAAAGTAGAGTTCGTTCTTTCCACTCTAGTGAAGGAGCCAATCTTCGATGAGGATATTTTCAATATCCAAGATGAAGAAGGTTTGTCTAGAGAGGAGGTAAGTGCGATTCTCTTTAACGATCCTTTACAAAAGGTTATCACTATGAGTCTAACCAATATAGGGGAAGAAGAAGAGTGCAATGAGGCAAATGAAGCCTTAGAGGCACAAGAAGAGATAGGTGAAGTGGAGTTTGAGAAACTTCACGATGAGGCAGAAAACGTGAGAATCCACGGTTATACCCTGTATTCCACGGCCGTGGATTTCACAACCAAAATCATGCCTCACTCCAGGGAGTTATACGGTCGTGGAGAAGATGTGACAACCGTATTTCCCCTCCACGCCCTAAACCACGGCCGTGGAGGACAAGATCCACCCGTAATTTTGGCTGTGGAAGAGAGTGGTCGAGACACTTCTTCAACTTCTTCTGACTCTTCTCCCACACACTCATCACCCTTAGAAACTTCTAAGGAGACATCCGATGCTTCTCAAGGATCATTGGAAGCACCGAAAGCAATGGAACTCAAACCACTTCCTACTCATCTAAGGTACGCTTTTCTAGGATCTAATTCTACCTTTCCAGTTATTGTTAGTTCCGGTTTAAGCATAGATGAACATAATCAGCTCATGATTATCCTTAGGAAACATAGGAAAGCTATAGGCTATACTATTGAGGACTTAGTAGGAATTAAACCCTCCCTATGCATGCATAAGATACTAATGGAGGAAGATTTTAGAACTTCAAGACAACCTCAAAGGCGGTTGAATCCGACCATGAAAGAGGTTGTCAAGAAGGAAATTCTTAAGCTTCTTGATGCAGGTATCATCTACCCTATCTCCGATAGTAAGTGGGTGAGTCCGGTTCAAGTAGTTCCGAAGAAGGGAGGAATGACGGTCATCACCAACAAGAACAACGAACTCATTCCTACCCGAAACGTGACTGGATGGCGGATGTGCATAGACTACCGCAAGCTCAACAATGCAACGCGGAAGGATCATTTTCCATTGCCATTCATTGATCAAATGCTTGAAAGGTTAGCACAACATTCACATTTTTGCTACCTTGACGGTTATAGTGGTTTCTTTCAGATCCCGATACACCCAGATGATCAAGAGAAGACCACATTCACGTGCCCATGGGGTACGTTTGCTTATAGGAGAATGCCGTTCGGGCTTTGCAACGCCCCAGCCACCTTCCAACGGTGCATGATGGTCATCTTCTCCGAATACGTAGAGGAAATCATGGAAGTCTTCATGGACGACTTCTCCGTATACGGTTCCTCTTTTAACGATTGCCTTTCTAACCTTTCTCTTGTTTTGCAAAGGTGTGAAGACACTAACCTAGTTCTTAATTGGGAGAAGTGTCAATCATGGTTAAGGAAGGAATTGTATTAGGCCACTTAGTCTCTAGTAGAGGGATAGAGGTAGACAAGGCTAAGATAGAGACCATAGAGAAGCTTCCTCCCCCAATTTCGGTGAAAGGGATAAGAAGTTTCCTAGGACATGCTGGATTTTATAGACGTTTCATTAAGGAATTTTCTAAGATATCAAAACCTCTCACTAATCTATTGATGAAGGATGCGGTTTTTGAGTTTTCGCAGGAGTGTTTGGATGCGTTTAACACCATTCGGCAAGCTCTAATTTCAACACCTATTATCCAACCCCCGGATTGGACTCTTCCCTTTGAGATTATGTGCGATGCTAGTGACGTAGCTATTGGAGCTGTTCTTGGACAACGAAAGGAAGGGGCAACCCATGCCATATACTATGCTAGCAAGACGCTAGATGAAGCACAGCTCAACTACGCCACTACCGAAAAAGAGTTTCTAGCCATTGTCTATGCTATTGACAAGTTTCGCTCTTACCTTGTAGGTGCAAAGGTGATTGTCTACACGGATCATGCTGCGATCCGGTATCTCCTTGCGAAGAAAGATGCGAAGCCAAGGCTAATTAGATGGAATCTTCTCCTACAAGAATTCGATCTTGAGATCCGCGACAAGAAAGGTTCAGAAAATTTTGTTGCGGATCATTTGAGTCGCCTAACACATCTAGAGGACGACCATTTACCCATCGACGACTCCTTCCCGGACGAACACCTACATCTTATTGAGGAGTGCATCGATGTGATCTCCAAAGGTAACGAACAATGGTTTGCTGATTTTGTTAACTATTTGGTTTGTCAGGAGATACCGCCCGGACTATCCTACGCACAAAGGAAGAAGTTCTTTAAGGACGTCCGGGAGTACTATTGGAACGAGCCTCTCCTCTTCAAGAGAGGTCTGGATGGCATCATTCGGCGATGTGTGCCGGAAGATGAGATGCAAAGTGTCATCCGTCATTGTCATTCACTACCTTGTGGAGGACACGCTAGTTCGAACAAGACTAGCGCAAAGGTATTGCAATCTGGATTCTTTTGGCCTACTTTGTTTAGAGATGTGCAATCCTTTGTTTCTTGCTGCGATGCTTGTCAAAGAACAGGCAATATCTCTAGGAGGAATGAGATGCCCCTCAACAACATCCAAGAGGTGGAGATATTCGACGTTTGGGGAGTCGATTTCATGGGATCATTCCCATCCTCTTGTGGAAACCAATACATACTATTGGCGGTGGATTACGTTTCTAGATGGGTGGAAGCAATTGCGTCTCCCACCAATGATGCCATGGTAGTGGTTAAGTTCTTCAACAATACCATCTTCCCGCGATTTGGGACACCAAGGACGATCATTAGTGATGGAGGTTCTCACTTCATTGCCCGGCGCTTTGAAGCTCTTCTAGCTAACTATGAGGTTACTCACAAGATTGCTACCCCTTACCATCCACAAACGAGTGGACAAGTTGAGATCTCAAATAGGGAGATCAAAGGAATCCTAGAGAAGACGGTTTCAAGGACTAGGAAGGATTGGTCTTTGAAGCTCGACGATGCATTATGGGCATACCGGACTGCATACAAGACTCCCATAGGAACCACACCATACAACCTTGTGTATGGGAAGTCTTGTCACTTGCCGGTAGAGTTGGAGCACAAAGCGTTTTGGGCTATCAAGTGGTTGAACTTCAGCATGAAAGAAGCGGGAGAGAAGCGTCTCCTAGACATCAATGAGCTGGATGAACTCCGCTTGAACGCTTATGAAAACGCTAAGATCTATAAGGAGAGAGCAAAGCGTTGGCATGATAAGCATATCATTCCAAAGGACTTCAAAGAAGGAGATCAAGTTTTCCTCTTCAATTCAAGGCTTCGTCTCTTTCCAGGTAAGCTTAAATCTCGTTGGACCGGACCTTTTCTAATTAAGCGTATTTCCCCCATGGTGCAGTTGAAGTATGGGGGGAAGCGAGCGGAACATTTAAGGTGAACGGCCAACGACTCAAGAAGTATACGTCGGAACTCCAAGCTGAGGAGTTCGCGCCTACCGCATTCGAATAAGTGCAAGATTGGTCTAGCTACGGACCTTAAACAAAGCGCTTCTTGGGAGGCAACCCAAGGTATTGCACTTTTGTTTTCACTTTCTATTCATAGATTAGCTTAGTATAGACGTTTTTGCTTTGTTTTTGCCTCGATTCCTTCCGGTATGTTCGTGTTTTTGGATGCAGGAACGATGGAAACGGGAAAGGAAAGGATAATGTCGAAGAAAAGTGACGAAATTTGGACTTTGGAGCTTTACAGAGGGTTCCACGGCCTAAACCACGGTCGTGACAACTACAGTACCCGTAATTCCCAAAAGCCTTTGAAAAATCACCAAAACCACGGTTCCGTACACTTCCACGGCCGTGGAACACCCCGACAGACCGTGATTTTCAAAATTTTGCCTGCGACTATATAAGCCACATTCTTCACAAAATTCATCCCAAAAACCTCTCTTTCCACGACCTAATTGCCGAAAATCCACGACCATCCCTCAATCACTCGTTTCCTAATCGTTTTCAACGATTCTTCTTCCTAAACTGAAGCAAATCCAACCACAAACAAGATCCAAGCGACGAATCGAGCGGAAATCCATCAACAAACGCGCAATTCGGATTTTTCAATCTGAAAAATAGGTTTTTCTCTCTTTTTGATTCTTGGCAATTTGGTTCGTTTTTGTTAGAGATTTTTAGGAAGAACTAATTAAGATTGGAAGGAATTAGACTAGGACTGCCTGTTGTTGAGATTGATTGCTGATTTGCTGAGATTTGTGATTTTCTGAGACGAATCACGGTCTCTGGGGGAATTACGGCCGTGGTTTTCACAAGAACAGACCGTAATTTTGAGCAGAATGGATTTTGTGAGAAGAGTTTCGGGGAGGATAAAAGAGAAGAAGAATGATCAGAATAAGAAGAGAAAGGGTAATCCCTCCTCCTCCTCATACTCTAGGGCACCACCACCCTCTTCCCCTTCACCTCCATCCTCACCTCCTCACCCTAGAGTCCCGACCATACACGACGATCATCTCGATGCACTCGAGAGGATCAAGGAGAGGCCAGTGATTGGCCCTAGATACTTGTTGTTGGAGGATCTAGCTCCTCTCAACATTGTTGATGATCTTACTTGGCTCTTGGATAGAGCCGGACTTATTATCTTCTCGGCTATCCGAGAAGACGCCTATGAGGAGATTACACGGGAGGTTGTGACATCCTTTGAGCACAGCCATGTAGATAGGACCGTCTCTTTCCGTCTCATGGAGAGAGACTACCATTTGAGCATCCGTGAGTTTGGGACCATTTTTGGGTTTCAGGAGAACTTTAACGGTCGATTTCCTAGTGGCGTTTACGCCAAGGACTTTTAGGAGGAGGTTGCGATGATTTACGCTAGCGAGGACCGCTGGAAACCCGCTGACACCAAGGCTAGGTTGATGTACCACCTAGCCTTGAAGATAGCTCACCGCGTTCTTTCGGAGTGTCTCTTTCCTAGGACGGAGACGCCCCAAAAGATCAAGACGGATGAGCTGTTCTTGCTTTACTCCATGCTTTATGGACGCCGTGCTGATTGTGCTACTCTCTTGGCTGCTACTATGAGCAAGCTCAAGAATAAGAAGAAGGGCAACATAGGATATGGTGGGATAGTTACCCACATTGCTAGGAGCTTTGGTGTTGACTTTTCTGCTTGCACCCGCATACCGGTCGTACCTTTAGGGCTACATGCTTTCATGGTTAGGGGTCTCATTTTCCCCACACATAGAGGACCGCCTTATGCGGGTATGCCATGGGAGAGCAGGACGGGTAGGGGTATAGAGTGGCTACCGGAGTACTCCATTATGGCAGGACGCCATAATTGGAAGGAGACGTTCGCTGCCATGCATGCGAACAGGATAGCAGCTCCCCCATATGTCCCACCGCCGGTTGTTGAGGAGGAGATGGGAGATCAGTTTGAGAGTGGAGGAGGCGCTGAGGAGGAGTTTGGCACGTTTCCGAATCAGCCGGAGGCGGCCCCCGATGCACCTAGGCGTTCACCACGTCCAGCTCGAGCTTCAGGCTCGTCTTCTCGCCGCGCTAGCGTGAGTGAGAGGCCTACGTGGATGACCACACCTCCTACATGGTATGGCGTTCCCCCTCCTTGGTCTACAGAGCAGACAACAGCACCATCACCACCACCAGCACCATCCGATGCTCCAGCATGGTATAGCCACGCCCCGGGATGGTACGAGCAGATACCGGATTGGGCTACCGGACTTTCAGAGAGAGTAGGAGCATTGGAGATCCGAGCCGATGCTAGAGACGGACGCCTAGACGACCTCGACCACATGATGAGGGATGTCTACCGCCAGCAGTTTGGGCGGTTCTATGATCCTAACTTCTCTCCATTCCCGCCTCCACCAGCGCCGCAGTGATGAGGATTTGATGGTTGACCGTTCGCTTTAGACATTCCACCACCACTTTGTGAGTTTCTTTTTCTTTTCTTCTTTTCTTTCTTTCTTTTGAACATTAGGGACAATGTTCGTCCTAAGTATGGGGTGGGATGTACTAAAAGTTTGTAATAACTCTTACTCACTATGCTTGCTTCTATTCGAGACTATTTGCATGTTCATTATATTGTTGCACGTTTCATTATCGCATTGCATGAAAAAGAACTTGAAAACCCCATAAAAATTGACAAATTTTGAAAATTTTGTGCTTTTAATGAATTGAGATGATTTCTATGATAATCACTACTTGTGAATTGAGTTTGATGACAATTGCATGCTTAAAAGAATAGTGAATTGAAAAGAATTTGAATGAATAAATTTTACCTCTTTTGCAAGTTTCATAATGTGATGAATGTTACCTAAATCATGTTGAGAAATTGAAGTTGAAATCACACTATAAGTTCTTATACTTCTTGTTGAGATGATTAAGGCAATTCGATTTTTCTTTCTTCTTTCTTTGATCATTTTAGCTCCTCATTGAAATATTGACCTGCTTTACCTATCCGGGAACTTGGAGAAGTGAATGAAAAAGGCATGTTTGATGTGGGAGGGCCATGAGAGCAATTATTTGCAATCAAAAGAATAGAAAGGAATTCTAGGTTTGGGGAAGTCAATCATGATGATGAGTAACTCGGCACCATTCACATAGCCGGGTGTTTGTGTCTTGCCAAAGTCGGATTGAGCGACATTCCTTAAAGTTTCCTTCCCTTTTCACATTCTAGACCTCTTCTTTGAAAGTCCTTAAGATCAAAAGAATGTTATATGACTTGGTGATCTAAATTGAAGTTTCTTATGATTGATTTTGATAATGTTTGAAGGTTATGATGCTTGTTTAGAAGTTTAATTGATTCATGAGTTTTCTTTGCTTTTTACTCTTTGGATAAGTGTATGAAAGTCTTATAAGCAATTGAAGCAAGGTTTGAGAATGATCTATTCTTTAGAAGGCACATTCCTCCAAAAGAAGTATTGCTTTGAGAAGGTACACATATTTCATCCTAACTCTTGTTTAAAGCTTTTTGAAAGACCTTGCTTAGGGACAAGCAAGTGTTAAGTATGGGGTTATTTGTTAGCATGAAATATTGTGATATTTTAGGCACATTTTCTAAGAGTATTTGATTCATATTGATAGTCTTTGATTTAGCAATGTTGCATTTGTGAGCTAGTTTGCCTATATTGTCAATATGGATGTCTAAACTAGCCTTATGTTGATTATAGGTGATTGGGAGTCATTTCCGAACGGAATCGAGCAAAGAAGAGTTGATTGAGTATGTCCATGGATTAAGGGCATTCTTAGGAGCAAATTGGAGTTCAACTTGAGGAATGCACGAAGCTAGGGAAGAATCACGTTCTTGCCCTAAACCACACTCTAAAATACGGCCGTATTACAAACCACGTTTAGTTCCACGGCCGTGGAACCTTGCAAAGAGAGGCGTGATGCATTCCAGTAACTATTACGGTCGTGGAATCCATGGTTCAAACCGTGACACTTTCCACGCTCTAAATTACGGTCGTGGAACCTTCCACGACCGTGATCTTGGCGATCTTTTTCGCCACACTTTGAAGCCACGATCTTTTGAAGATTGGGCCGGGCCGATATCTTATCTTGCCCTATAAAAAGACGGACGAAGCAAGATTCCGTCATCTTCGCTTATCTTCGCTTAGCGGCACAACCCTCGCTTGGACGCATTTACATCTCATTGGAGATCGAAGTTCGTGTTGGGATTTTGCCCTAATCTCGCACCTTTGGTGGAGATCGCTGCTGAGATCTCCGGATTGGCGGAAGATCGAAGCTTTTGGAAGATTGTTGCAAGAAGACTTCTCTTCTTGTTTAGGTTTGATTTGGAAGACGGATTGACATCCCGTTCTCCCTTCTTTCCTAAAATTGTGATTGTTTGCTTTATTCTGAATCTATTGATAACATTTGTTCTTGGTTGTGACTTTGAGATTGGTTTGAAGATTATTGAAAGTTTTCGGAAGTTTTCATCTTTCTATCTTTTAATTCTTGAATTTGATATCAACATGACTGTTATTGGCTAAAAACCCTTAACAATTCTAAGGTGAAGGGTTGATAGTTGTGGCTTAGATGATGATAGATCGAGCGTAAACAGATTAGACCCTGAGAGTTTGAGAGAATTGTCGACGAACCCTAAATTACGGTTTGTTCTTGAGTTCCACGGCCGTGGAGTCTCAAGATCTTCCCTTTGAGATTATGTGCGATGCTAGTGACGTAGCTATTGGAGCTGTTCTTGGACAACGAAAGGAAGGGGCAACCCATGCCATATACTATGCTAGCAAGACGCTAGATGAAGCACAGCTCAACTACGCCACTACCGAAAAAGAGTTTCTAGCCATTGTCTATGCTATTGACAAGTTTCGCTCTTACCTTGTAGGTGCAAAGGTGATTGTCTACACGGATCATGCTGCGATCCGGTATCTCCTTGCGAAGAAAGATGCGAAGCCAAGGCTAATTAGATGGAATCTTCTCCTACAAGAATTCGATCTTGAGATCCGCGACAAGAAAGGTTCAGAAAATTTTGTTGCGGATCATTTGAGTCGCCTAACACATCTAGAGGACGACCATTTACCCATCGACGACTCCTTCCCGGACGAACACCTACATCTTATTGAGGAGTGCATCGATGTGATCTCCAAAGGTAACGAACAATGGTTTGCTGATTTTGTTAACTATTTGGTTTGTCAGGAGATACCGCCCGGACTATCCTACGCACAAAGGAAGAAGTTCTTTAAGGACGTCCGGGAGTACTATTGGAACGAGCCTCTCCTCTTCAAGAGAGGTCTGGATGGCATCATTCGGCGATGTGTGCCGGAAGATGAGATGCAAAGTGTCATCCGTCATTGTCATTCACTACCTTGTGGAGGACACGCTAGTTCGAACAAGACTAGCGCAAAGGTATTGCAATCTGGATTCATTTGGCCTACTTTGTTTAGAGATGTGCAATCCTTTGTTTCTTGCTGCGATGCTTGTCAAAGAACAGGCAATATCTCTAGGAGGAATGAGATGCCCCTCAACAACATCCAAGAGGTGGAGATATTCGACGTTTGGGGAGTCGATTTCATGGGATCATTCCCATCCTCTTGTGGAAACCAATACATACTATTGGCGGTGGATTACGTTTCTAGATGGGTAGAAGCAATTGCCTCTCCCACCAATGATGCCATGGTAGTGGTTAAGTTCTTCAACAATACCATCTTCCCGCGATTTGGGACACCAAGGACGATCATTAGTGATGGAGGTTCTCACTTCATTGCCCGGCGCTTTGAAGCTCTTCTAGCTAAGTATGAGGTTACTCACAAGATTGCTACCCCTTACCATCCACAAACGAGTGGACAAGTTGAGATCTCAAATAGGGAGATCAAAGGAATCCTAGAGAAGACGGTTTCAAGGACTAGGAAGGATTGGTCTTTGAAGCTCGACGATGCATTATGGGCATACCGGACTGCATACAAGACTCCCATAGGAACCACACCATACAACCTTGTGTATGGGAAGTCTTGTCACTTGCCGGTAGAGTTGGAGCACAAAGCGTTTTGGGCTATCAAGTGGTTGAACTTCAGCATGAAAGAAGCGGGAGAGAAGCGTCTCCTAGACATCAATGAGCTGGATGAACTCCGCTTGAACGCTTATGAAAACGCTAAGATCTATAAGGAGAGAGCAAAGCGTTGGCATGATAAGCATATCATTCCAAAGGACTTCAAAGAAGGAGATCAAGTTTTCCTCTTCAATTCAAGGCTTCGTCTCTTTCCAGGTAAGCTTAAATCTCGTTGGACCGGACCTTTTCTAATTAAGCGTATTTCCCCCATGGTGCAGTTGAAGTATGGGGTGAAGCGAGCGGAACATTTAAGGTGAACGGCCAACGACTCAAGAAGTATACGTCGGAACTCCAAGCTGAGGAGTTCGCGCCTACCGCATTCGAATAAGTGCAAGATTGGTCTAGCTACGGACCTTAAACAAAGCGCTTCTTGGGAGGCAACCCAAGGTATTGCACTTTTGTTTTCACTTTCTATTCATAGATTAGCTTAGTATAGACGTTTTTGCTTTGTTTTTGCCTCGATTCCTTCCGGTATGTTCGTGTTTTTGGATGCAGGAACGATGGAAACGGGAAAGGAAAGGATAATGTCGAAGAAAAGTGACGAAATTTGGACTTTGGAGCTTTACAGAGGGTTCCACGGCCTAAACCACGGTCGTGACAACTACAGTACCCGTAATTCCCAAAAGCCTTTGAAAAATCACCAAAACCACGGTTCCGTACACTTCCACGGCCGTGGAACACCCCGACAGACCGTGATTTTCAAAATTTTGCCTGCGACTATATAAGCCACATTCTTCACAAAATTCATCCCAAAAACCTCTCTTTCCACGACCTAATTGCCGAAAATCCACGACCATCCCTCAATCACTCGTTTCCTAATCGTTTTCAACGATTCTTCTTCCTAAACTGAAGCAAATCCAACCACAAACAAGATCCAAGCGACGAATCGAGCGGAAATCCATCAACAAACGCGCAATTCGGATTTTTCAATCTGAAAAATAGGTTTTTCTCTCTTTTTGATTCTTGGCAATTTGGTTCGTTTTTGTTAGAGATTTTTAGGAAGAACTAATTAAGATTGGAAGGAATTAGACTAGGACTGCCTGTTGTTGAGATTGATTGCTGATTTGCTGAGATTTGTGATTTTCTGAGACGAATCACGGTCTCTGGGGGAATTACGGCCGTGGTTTTCACAAGAACAGACCGTAATTTTGAGCAGAATGGATTTTGTGAGAAGAGTTTCGGGGAGGATAAAAGAGAAGAAGAATGATCAGAATAAGAAGAGAAAGGGTAATCCCTCCTCCTCCTCATACTCTAGGGCACCACCACCCTCTTCCCCTTCACCTCCATCCTCACCTCCTCACCCTAGAGTCCCGACCATACACGACGATCATCTCGATGCACTCGAGAGGATCAAGGAGAGGCCAGTGATTGGCCCTAGATACTTGTTGTTGGAGGATCTAGCTCCTCTCAACATTGTTGATGATCTTACTTGGCTCTTGGATAGAGCCGGACTTATTATCTTCTCGGCTATCCGAGAAGACGCCTATGAGGAGATTACACGGGAGGTTGTGACATCCTTTGAGCACAGCCATGTAGATAGGACCGTCTCTTTCCGTCTCATGGAGAGAGACTACCATTTGAGCATCCGTGAGTTTGGGACCATTTTTGGGTTTCAGGAGAACTTTAACGGTCGATTTCCTAGTGGCGTTTACGCCAAGGACTTTTAGGAGGAGGTTGCGATGATTTACGCTAGCGAGGACCGCTGGAAACCCGCTGACACCAAGGCTAGGTTGATGTACCACCTAGCCTTGAAGATAGCTCACCGCGTTCTTTCGGAGTGTCTCTTTCCTAGGACGGAGACGCCCCAAAAGATCAAGACGGATGAGCTGTTCTTGCTTTACTCCATGCTTTATGGACGCCGTGCTGATTGTGCTACTCTCTTGGCTGCTACTATGAGCAAGCTCAAGAATAAGAAGAAGGGCAACATAGGATATGGTGGGATAGTTACCCACATTGCTAGGAGCTTTGGTGTTGACTTTTCTGCTTGCACCCGCATACCGGTCGTACCTTTAGGGCTACATGCTTTCATGGTTAGGGGTCTCATTTTCCCCACACATAGAGGACCGCCTTATGCGGGTATGCCATGGGAGAGCAGGACGGGTAGGGGTATAGAGTGGCTACCGGAGTACTCCATTATGGCAGGACGCCATAATTGGAAGGAGACGTTCGCTGCCATGCATGCGAACAGGATAGCAGCTCCCCCATATGTCCCACCGCCGGTTGTTGAGGAGAAGATGGGAGATCAGTTTGAGAGTGGAGGAGGCGCTGAGGAGGAGTTTGGCACGTTTCCGGATCAGCCGGAGGCGGCCCCCGATGCACCTAGACGTTCACCACGTCCAGCTCGAGCTTCAGGCTCGTCTTCTCGCCGCGCTAGCGTGAGTGAGAGGCCTACGTGGATGACCACACCTCCTACATGGTATGGCGTTCCCCCTCCTTGGTCTACAGAGCAGACAACAGCACCATCACCACCACCAGCACCATCCGATGCTCCAGCATGGTATAGCCACGCCCCGGGATGGTACGAGCAGATACCGGATTGGGCTACCGGACTTTCAGAGAGAGTAGGAGCATTGGAGATCCGAGCCGATGCTAGAGACGGACGCCTAGACGACCTCGACCACATGATGAGGGATGTCTACCGCCAGCAGTTTGGGCGGTTCTATGATCCTAACTTCTCTCCATTCCCGCCTCCACCAGCGCCGCAGTGATGAGGATTTGATGGTTGACCGTTCGCTTTAGACATTCCACCACCACTTTGTGAGTTTCTTTTTCTTTTCTTCTTTTCTTTCTTTCTTTTGAACATTAGGGACAATGTTCGTCCTAAGTATGGGGTGGGATGTACTAAAAGTTTGTAATAACTCTTACTCACTATGCTTGCTTCTATTCGAGACTATTTGCATGTTCATTATATTGTTGCACGTTTCATTATCGCATTGCATGAAAAAGAACTTGAAAACCCCATAAAAATTGACAAATTTTGAAAATTTTGTGCTTCTAATGAATTGAGATGATTTCTATGATAATCACTACTTGTGAATTGAGTTTGATGACAATTGCATGCTTAAAAGAATAGTGAATTGAAAAGAATTTGAATGAATAAATTTTACCTCTTTTGCAAGTTTCATAATGTGATGAATGTTACCTAAATCATGTTGAGAAATTGAAGTTGAAATCACACTATAAGTTCTTATACTTCTTGTTGAGATGATTAAGGCAATTCGATTTTTCTTTCTTCTTTCTTTGATCATTTTAGCTCCTCATTGAAATATTGACCTGCTTTACCTATCCGGGAACTTGGAGAAGTGAATGAAAAAGGCATGTTTGATGTGGGAGGGCCATGAGAGCAATTATTTGCAATCAAAAGAATAGAAAGGAATTCTAGGTTTGGGGAAGTCAATCATGATGATGAGTAACTCGGCACCATTCACATAGCCGGGTGTTTGTGTCTTGCCAAAGTCGGATTGAGCGACATTCCTTAAAGTTTCCTTCCCTTTTCACATTCTAGACCTCTTCTTTGAAAGTCCTTAAGATCAAAAGAATGTTATATGACTTGGTGATCTAAATTGAAGTTTCTTATGATTGATTTTGATAATGTTTGAAGGTTATGATGCTTGTTTAGAAGTTTAATTGATTCATGAGTTTTCTTTGCTTTTTACTCTTTGGATAAGTGTATGAAAGTCTTATAAGCAATTGAAGCAAGGTTTGAGAATGATCTATTCTTTAGAAGGCACATTCCTCCAAAAGAAGTATTGCTTTGAGAAGGTACACATATTTCATCCTAACTCTTGTTTAAAGCTTTTTGAAAGACCTTGCTTAGGGACAAGCAAGTGTTAAGTATGGGGTTATTTGTTAGCATGAAATATTGTGATATTTTAGGCACATTTTCTAAGAGTATTTGATTCATATTGATAGTCTTTGATTTAGCAATGTTGCATTTGTGAGCTAGTTTGCCTATATTGTCAATATGGATGTCTAAACTAGCCTTATGTTGATTATAGGTGATTGGGAGTCATTTCCGAACGGAATCGAGCAAAGAAGAGTTGATTGAGTATGTCCATGGATTAAGGGCATTCTTAGGAGCAAATTGGAGTTCAACTTGAGGAATGCACGAAGCTAGGGAAGAATCACGTTCTTGCCCTAAACCACGCTCTAAAATACGGCCGTATTACAAACCACGTTTAGTTCCACGGCCGTGGAACCTTGCAAAGAGAGGCGTGATGCATTCCAGTAACTATTACGGTCGTGGAATCCATGGTTCAAACCGTGACACTTTCCACGCTCTAAATTACGGTCGTGGAACCTTCCACGACCGTGATCTTGGCGATCTTTTTCGCCACACTTTGAAGCCACGATCTTTTGAAGATTGGGCCGGGCCGATATCTTATCTTGCCCTATAAAAAGACGGACGAAGCAAGATTCCGTCATCTTCGCTTATCTTCGCTTAGCGGCACAACCCTCGCTTGGACGCATTTACATCTCATTGGAGATCGAAGTTCGTGTTGGGATTTTGCCCTAATCTCGCACCTTTGGTGGAGATCGCTGCTGAGATCTCCGGATTGGCGGAAGATCGAAGCTTTTGGAAGATTGTTGCAAGAAGACTTCTCTTCTTGTTTAGGTTTGATTTGGAAGACGGATTGACATCCCGTTCTCCCTTCTTTCCTAAAATTGTGATTGTTTGCTTTATTCTGAATCTATTGATAACATTTGTTCTTGGTTGTGACTTTGAGATTGGTTTGAAGATTATTGAAAGTTTTCGGAAGTTTTCATCTTTCTATCTTTTAATTCTTGAATTTGATATCAACATGACTGTTATTGGCTAAAAACCCTTAACAATTCTAAGGTGAAGGGTTGATAGTTGTGGCTTAGATGATGATAGATCGAGCGTAAACAGATTAGACCCTGAGAGTTTGAGAGAATTGTCGACGAACCCTAAATTACGGTTTGTTCTTGAGTTCCACGGCCGTGGAGTCTCAAGATCTACCCGTAATTTCCCTTAAGTTTACGAACCTGCTTTTACTTTAATTCAAAGTTAAAGATTTGCTTTAATTTAGTTTAGGCTTGCCTTTTCTAGGTGGTAGTGAAGCCTCAACAACCTCTACCTCGATTGTGAGTGTCATAACCGTAATCGGCTAAGTTAGTCTTGATCCTTGGATTACAAGTTTGGGTATTTGATATTAATTCTTGCCTTTAGAACCTTTCTATATTGAAGCCTCAACAACCTGTATAGGGAGTGTCTTGTAGGTGAGTCATATAAGGTTTTTGGAACTTCACCGTACGATTACCTTACATTAGCATACCTTTGCATATCTCAACTCTCTCTTTATATCATTAGTATATCTTGAATCGATTGCCACAGCTTGATACTTGGATCTTTAGAATTGTTGTTTTCCCAATATTTGCAAAACTCTCATATTTACTCGCTTGATAATCTGCAATTGAATTTGTTCCCACCCAAATTCCTGTGTTCGATACTCTGGAATTCTTGCTAATCTACGTCGATCCGTACACTGCGGGTTCGCTTGCTTGATTCTAGTTTTATAAATTTAAAGCTTATTTGCACACACCTCTAGGGGCGAACATGTGTGCTTCTATAGATTTTACTCTGTAGCGATGAACCAACATGAGATGGGTTGTATTTATAATTCATAGTTCAAGGTGGATTCAAAGTTTATGTAAATGAAATTGTTGAATTGCTCCATGATCACGGTTTTAATACAAGTTTACTGCTATAGTTTTGTTGATATGATTTGTAAGCTCGTTAATGTTTGACGAGGGTACGTTGCAACCACGGTTCTCTAAAGAACCGTGGTGTTTTTTTTTAAAAAAAAAAAATTAGAACTGGGACCACGGTTATTTTAAATAACCGTGGTCACAGTTCTGATTTTTTTTAAAAAAAAAAACACCACGGTTCTCTAAAGAACCGTGGTCCGATGCGTTTTTTTTTTATGAAAGAGACTTTTTACCCCGGTTATTTTAAAATAACCGGGGTCCGACTTTTTACCCCGCTATAAAAAAACCGGGGTCCGAAAAATTTTAGCACGGTGACATTTACCGGGGTGCGAACCGTCGGACCTCGCTCCCGTTAACCACGCTTCCATAACCGGCTTCCCATGTACAAAATAACCGGGGTCTAGGGGGGTATTTGTACTAGTGACCTTAGAAATACCTTCCCTTTGCAAACCTCAGCTTTGTCCACGTTATCTTTTGAGATCTTGAGTCGGAACCACAACTGGATGCTTTAATCTCTAGAATCCGCATTCCTTTATCTGACTTTTATATCATCTTTTATTGCTTTAATTTGCTGCTAGTAGTTATTTGACAAACTGATTACCGTTCTTTGTTTCACCATAGTCCTTGTGATCGACCCCTGAAATATTTGCTTTTATTACAATTGATCCGTACACTGCGGGTTCGCATATTATTCAAGCATACTTATTGGGTTATAAATATTAAATCTTGCACACACCTTTTGGATTTAACACTTCTCCAAATCTTCCTTTCAAATCTCTTCTTTCTGTGGGGCGTCCCCAGCGTCCAAGTTTTCAAGTCTCTAAGTCTCCCTTTTGGAGATTTTTGCTCCCCTTCAATGTTGAAGGATATCGGATATTTGTAGGGATAAATCTAGGGTTTAAAGATAAAATCCGATATATTTGTGCTGAAAAGAAGCCGAGCCCGCCGGTATCAGAGCCCACTTTGGTGCGCGGTATCAGAAAATACTTTGGCGCGTCAGACCGTATCATAAAATACTTTGCCTATATTGTCAATATGGATGTCTACACTAGCTTTATGTTGATTATAGGTGATTGGGAGTCATTTCCGAACGGAATCGAGCAAAGAAGAGTTGATTGAGTATGTCCATGGATTAAGGGCATTATTAGGAGCAAATTGGAGTTCAACTTGAGGAATGCACGAAGCTAGGGAAGAATCACGTTCTTGCCCTAAACCACGCTCTAAAATACGGCCGTATTACAAACCACGTTTAGTTCCACGGCTGTGGAACCTTGCAAAGAGAGCCGTGATGCATTCCAGTAACTATTACGGTCGTGGAATCCATGGTTCAAACCGCGACACTTTCCACGCTCTAAATTACGGTCGTGGAACCTTCCACGACCGTGATCTTGGCGATCTTTTTCGCCACACTTTGAAGCCACGATCTTTTGAAGATTGGACCGGGCCGATATCTTATCTTGCCCTATAAAAAGACGGACGAAGCAAGATTCCGTCATCTTCGCTTATCTTCGCTTAGCGGCACAACCCTCGCTTGGACGCATTTACATCTCATTGGAGATCGAAGTTCGTGTTGGGATTTTGCCCTAATCTCGCACCTTTGGTGGAGATCGCTGTTGAGATCTCCGGATTGGCGGAAGATCGAAGCTTTTGGAAGATTGTTGCAAGAAGACTTCTCTTCTTGTTTAGGTTTGATTTGGAAGACGGATTGACATCCCGTTCTCCCTTCTTTCCTAAAATTGTGATTGTTTGCTTTATTCTGAATCTATTGATAACATTTATTCTTGGTTGTGACTTTGAGATTGGTTTGAAGATTATTGAAAGTTTTCGGAAGTTTTCATCTTTCTATCTTTTAATTCTTGAATTTGATATCAACATGACTGTTATTGGCTAAAAACCCTTAACAATTCTAAGGTGAAGGGTTGATAGTTGTGGCTTAGATGATGATAGATCGAGCGTAAACAGATTAGACCCTGAGAGTTTGAGAGAATTGTCGACGAACCCTAAATTACGGTTTGTTCTTGAGTTCCACGGCCGTGGAGTCTCAAGATCTACCCGTAATTTCCCTTAAGTTTACGAACCTGCTTTTACTTTAATTCAAAGTTAAAGATTTGCTTTAATTTAGTTTAGGCTTGCCTTTTCTAGGTGGTAGTGAAGCCTCAACAACCTCTACCTCGATTGTGAGTGTCATAACCGTAATCGGCTAAGTTAGTCTTGATCCTTGGATTACAAGTTTGGGTATTTGATATTAATTCTTGCCTTTAGAACCTTTCTATATTGAAGCCTCAACAACCTGTATAGGGAGTGTCTTGTAGGTGAGTCATATAAATTTTTTGGAACTTCACCGTACGATTACTTTACATTAGCATACCTTTGCATATCTCAACTCTGTCTTTATATCATTAGTATATCTTGAATCGATTGCCACAGCTTGATACTTGGATCGTTAGGATTGTTGTTTTCCCAATATTTGCAAAACTCTCATATTTACTCGCTTGATAATCTGCAATTGAATTTGTTCCCACCCAAATCCCTGTGTTCGATACTCTGGAATTCTTGCTAATCTACGTCGATCCGTACACTGTGGGTTCGCTTGCTTGATTCTAGTTTTATAAATTTAAAGCTTATTTGCACACACCTCTAGGGGCGAACAAGTTTTTGGCGCCGTTGCCGGGGATTTGGCTTCAGCCGAATTCGGTAGCCGGTTGTCAAGCTTGGGAGCTTGCTCTCGTTATTTGATATTACTTTGAGTGCATGCGCAGGTCTAGGAAAACCGAAGATCTCTTGCCTCTTGATCAAGAGCTAGAGAAAACTTTAAGGCAAAAGCGCAAGGAAAAGAAGATGGCTGAAGGACACGAACGTGATCTTCAAGCGGAGTTGGCGGAGAAGGAAACTCAACTCCAATGGAATGAGACCCTCCGCCAGGATGAGATGGATCGTCATCAATCTCAAGTTAACAATCTACAAGACATGATCTTCCAGATGAGGATAGAGATGAGCGACCTTAAGAATAAGGGAAGCAAGAAATCCTCAAGGAAAGCATCAAGGTCTAGAAGAAAAAGTCGCTCATCCGCTGATGATAGCGATTCTTCCATGCCACCATTAAAGGAGATTGATCCCACGATCAATGTGAATCCTTTCCATCCACGGGGAGCTGCCAATCGTCGTGTTCCACCTAGGAATGCGAGGATCGAACGTGTAGAAGAAGAGCCAAGAACTCTTGGCCAGCGGATGGATCCAACACAACAACCACGCCGTTTGGGCGTGAACTTTGATGCTGATGATGTGCAAGGGTTTAACTTCAACCCTCAAGTCATTACTCTTGTTCGCCAAAACCAATTTGGCGGGACAAGCGCTGAATCTCCACACCAACACTTGCAGAACTTTGAGTGTATGATGGAGACAATGAGACCAAAGAGCGCTACTACCAACAGCTATAAGCTCAAGCCTTTCTTCTTCTCCTTGAAGGGGAAAGCGTTATCTTGGTATCAAGCTCTTCCTAGTGGGAAACTAGACATGTGGGAAGACCTTTCCGCGGAGTTCCTCACCAAATTCTTTCCGCCATCCAAAACGGCGGAACTTAGAGGTAAGATTAATGCTTTTTCCATGAGATCTAACGAAAGTTTGTTTCAATCTTGGGAAAGGTTTCAGGATTTGCTCTTGGATTGCCCTCATCATGGCATATCCAAACTTTCCTTGCTGGAGATTTACTACAAGGGGTTAGATGCGGGAACGCAATTCAACCTCCAATCCCTCTCATGTGGAACATTCATGGACATGAGAGAAGATGACGCTTGGGACTTCATTGAGAAGCAAGCAAGAGTCATAGAGAAGTATTCCCACCGGAAAGTGGAGGGAAATCGTGTGGAGCAAGGAGCAAAGCTCACACATGAAGCTCAAAATAAGATTTTCTCCCTCAACAATGAGATCAAAGAGTTGAAGGAGGCTATCAAGACCAACTTCTCAAAGCAACAAGGGAAGGATGTTGGTTATTTGGGCAACAACAATGGCGGCGATAACAATAACCGGAACAATAACCGGAATAACAATTGGAATGGAAACAACAACAACCGGAACAACAATTGGAACAACAATAGGAGTTCAAACAACAACAATTGGCGCTCCAATCAACAAAATTCCGGTAACTCTTATCCTTCCAACTCTAATTCACTAACTCCACCTTCCTCTTCCTCTACTCCTTTGAAAAGCCAGGGGCAATCATCCAATGGAGGAAACACTTCGGGGAAGGAGAAGCCCGATCCCATGTTGGAAACGATTTTGGGAAAGCTTCAAGGGTTGGAGAACCGCATCATTAAGGTAGATGATCAAATTTCCAAGGTTGACAAAGCTCAAAAAGTTTTGGAAAACCAAATGTTCAACCATGCAGAGGAAGTTCCTAGGAATCAAGGGAAACTTCCAGGAAAGACGGAGGACAACCCTAAGGGAAGGGTTATGGCAATCACAACTAGGAGCGGAGTGACTACCACCGATCCGCAGCCTAAGTTCGTTGAAGTCTCCGTAGAGAAGGACAAGGAGAAAGAGAAGGGGAAGGAGAAGGAAGATGTCTACGTTCCTCCTTCAGCTTATAAACCTCCCCTACCATTCCCTCAATCTAGAGCGAGAGCGCGCCTAGATAAACAATTTGGTAAGTTCATAGAACTCATGAGCAAGCTGCATATTAATATACCATTTATTGATGCTATTATAGGTATGCCGGCTTATGGCAAGTTCTTGAAGGAGCTCCTATCTAACAAGAGGAAGCTAGAAGACTTCGGAGAGGTTAAGATGAGTTCGGATTCTTCGGATCTCATCAAAACCATGAAGGAGAAAATGCCCCCAAAGCTAAAGGATCCGGGGTCATTTTGCATTCCCATAGGAGTGGGAGATGTCACATACGATGCGTTATGTGACTTAGGAGCAAGTGTGAGCATTATACCACTTGCATTGTGCAGGAAGATCGGTTTAGGCGACCCTAAACCGGTGAAGATGACATTGTACATGGTGGATCGATCCATCACTCGCCCCATCGGTATTGTAGAAGACGTCCCGGTCAAGCTAGGTAAATTCTTTGTTCCCATTGATTTTGTCGTGCTTGACATTCCTGCAGATAGTCCGGTCCCGATCATACTCGGAAGACCATTTCTTGCAACTTCCGGCTGCATAGTCGATTGCAAGAATGGTAGACTCGCTTTTGATATAGGAGATGAGAAAGTAGAGTTCGTTCTTTCCACTCTAGTGAAGGAGCCAATCTTCGATGAGGATATTTTCAATATCCAAGATGAAGAAGGTTTGTCTAGAGAGGAGGTAAGTGCGATTCTCTTTAACGATCCTTTACAAAAGGTTATCACTATGAGTCTAACCAATGTAGGGGAAGAAGAAGAGTGCAATGAGGCAATTGAAGCCTTAGAGGCACAAGAAGAGATAGGTGAAGTGGAGTTTGAGAAACTTCACGATGAGGCAGAAAACGTGAGAATCCACGGTTATACCCTGTATTCCACGGCCGTGGATTTCACAACCAAAATCATGCCTCACTCCAGGGAGTTATACGGTCGTGGAGAAGATGTGACAACCGTATTTCCCCTCCACACCCTAAACCACGGCCGTGGAGGACAAGATCCACCTGTAATTTTGGCTGTGGAAGAGAGTGGTCGAGACACTTCTTCAACTTCTTCTGACTCTTCTCCCACACACTCATCACCCTTAGAAACTTCTAAGGAGACATCCGATGCTTCTCAAGGATCATTGGAAGCACCGAAAGCAATGGAACTCAAACCACTTCCTACTCATCTAAGGTACGCTTTTCTAGGATCTAATTCTACCTTTCCGGTTATTGTTAGTTCCGGTTTAAGCATAGATGAACATAATCAGCTCATGATTGTCCTTA
The DNA here is from genome assembly GCA_033239125.1 of Fagopyrum homotropicum. Classification (NCBI taxonomy): domain Eukaryota; kingdom Viridiplantae; phylum Streptophyta; class Magnoliopsida; order Caryophyllales; family Polygonaceae; genus Fagopyrum; species Fagopyrum homotropicum. The sequence goes on from BSWB01000003.1 coordinate 34,231,746, forward strand.
GGAAACATAGGAAAGCTATAGGCTATACTATTGAGGACTTAGTAGGAATTAAACCCTCCCTATGCATGCATAAGATACTAATGGAGGAAGATTTTAGAACTTCAAGACAACCTCAAAGGCGGTTGAATCCGACCATGAAAGAGGTTGTCAAGAAGGAAATTCTTAAGCTTCTTGATGCAGGTATCATCTACCCTATCTCTGATAGTAAGTGGGTGAGTCCGGTTCAAGTAGTTCCGAAGAAGGGAGGAATGACGGTCATCACCAACAAGAACAACGAACTCATTCCTACCCGAACCGTGACTGGATGGCGGATGTGCATAGACTACCGCAAGCTCAACAATGCAACGCGGAAGGATCATTTTCCATTGCCATTCATTGATCAAATGCTTGAAAGGTTAGCACAACATTCACATTTTTGCTACCTTGACGGTTATAGTGGTTTCTTTCAGATCCCGATACACCCGGATGATCAAGAGAAGACCACATTCACGTGCCCATGGGGTACGTTTGCTTATAGGAGAATGCCGTTCGGGCTTTGCAACGCCCCAGCCACCTTCCAACGGTGCATGATGGCCATCTTCTCCGAATACGTAGAGGAAATCATGGAAGTCTTCATGGACGACTTCTCCGTATACGGTTCCTCTTTTAACGATTGCCTTTCTAACCTTTCTCTTGTTTTGCAAAGGTGTGAAGACACTAACCTAGTTCTTAATTGGGAGAAGTGTCAATCATGGTTAAGGAAGGAATTGTATTAGGCCACTTAGTCTCTAGTAGAGGGATAGAGGTAGACAAGGCTAAGATAGAGACCATAGAGAAGCTTCCTCCCCCAATTTCGGTGAAAGGGATAAGAAGTTTCCTAGGACATGCTGGATTTTATAGACGTTTCATTAAGGAATTTTCTAAGATATCAAAACCTCTCACTAATCTATTGATGAAGGATGCGGTTTTTGAGTTTTCGCAGGAGTGTTTGGATGCGTTTAACACCATTCGGCAAGCTCTAATTTCAACACCTATTATCCAACCCCCGGATTGGACTCTTCCCTTTGAGATTATGTGCGATGCTAGTGACGTAGCTATTGGAGCTGTTCTTGGACAACGAAAGGAAGGGGAAACCCATGCCATATACTATGCTAGCAAGACGCTAGATGAAGCGCAGCTCAACTACGCCACTACCGAAAAAGAGTTTCTAGCCATTGTCTATGCTATTGACAAGTTTCGCTCTTACCTTGTAGGTGCAAAGGTGATTGTCTACACGGATCATGCTGCGATCCGGTATCTCCTTGCGAAGAAAGATGCGAAGCCAAGGCTAATTAGATGGAATCTTCTCCTACAAGAATTCGATCTTGAGATCCGCGACAAGAAAGGTTCAGAAAATTTTGTTGCGGATCATTTGAGTCGCCTAACACATCTAGAGGACGACCATTTACCCATCGACGACTCCTTCCCGGACGAACACCTACATCTTATTGAGGAGTGCATCGATGTGATCTCCAAAGGTAACGAACAATGGTTTGCTGATTTTGTTAACTATTTGGTTTGTCAGGAGATACCGCCCGGACTATCCTACGCACAAAGGAAGAAGTTCTTTAAGGACGTCCGGGAGTACTATTGGAACGAGCCTCTCCTCTTCAAGAGAGGTCTGGATGGCATCATTCGGCGATGTGTGCCGGAAGATGAGATGCAAAGTGTCATCCGTCATTGTCATTCACTACCTTGTGGAGGACACGCTAGTTCGAACAAGACTAGCGCAAAGGTATTGCAATCTGGATTCATTTGGCCTACTTTGTTTAGAGATGTGCAATCCTTTGTTTCTTGCTGCGATGCTTGTCAAAGAACAGGCAATATCTCTAGGAGGAATGAGATGCCCCTCAACAACATCCAAGAGGTGGAGATATTCGACGTTTGGGGAGTCGATTTCATGGGATCATTCCCATCCTCTTGTGGAAACCAATACATACTATTGGCGGTGGATTACGTTTCTAGATGGGTGGAAGCAATTGCCTCTCCCACCAATGATGCCATGGTAGTGGTTAAGTTCTTCAACAATACCATCTTCCCGCGATTTGGGACACCAAGGACGATCATTAGTGATGGAGGTTCTCACTTCATTGCCCGGCGCTTTGAAGCTCTTCTAGCTAAGTATGAGGTTACTCACAAGATTGCTACCCCTTACCATCCACAAACGAGTGGACAAGTTGAGATCTCAAATAGGGAGATCAAAGGAATCCTAGAGAAGATGGTTTCAAGGACTAGGAAGGATTGGTCTTTGAAGCTCGACGATGCATTATGGGCATACCGGACTGCATACAAGACTCCCATAGGAACCACACCATACAACCTTGTGTATGGGAAGTCTTGTCACTTGCCGGTAGAGTTGGAGCACAAAGCGTTTTGGGCTATCAAGTGGTTGAACTTCAGCATGAAAGAAGCGGGAGAGAAGCGTCTCCTAGACATCAATGAGCTGGATGAACTCCGCTTGAACGCTTATGAAAACGCTAAGATCTATAAGGAGAGAGCAAAGCGTTGGCATGATAAGCATATCATTCCAAAGGACTTCAAAGAAGGATATCAAGTTTTCCTCTTCAATTCAAGGCTTCGTCTCTTTCCAGGTAAGCTTAAATCTCGTTGGACCGGACCTTTTCTAATTAAGCGTATTTCCCCATGGTGCAGTTGAAGTATGGGGTGAAGCGAGCGGAACATTTAAGGTGAACGGCCAACGACTCAAGAAGTATACGTCGGAACTCCAAGCTGAGGAGTTCGCGCCTACCGCATTCGAATAAGTGCAAGATTGGTCTAGCTACGGACCTTAAACAAAGCGCTTCTTGGGAGGCAACCCAAGGTATTGCACTTTTGTTTTCACTTTCTATTCATAGATTAGCTTAGTATAGACGTTTTTGCTTTGTTTTTGCCTCGATTCCTTCCGGTATGTTCGTGTTTTTGGATGCAGGAACGATGGAAACGGGAAAGGAAAGGATAATGTCGAAGAAAAGTGACGAAATTTGGACTTTGGAGCTTTACAGAGGGTTCCACGGCCTAAACCACGGTCGTGACAACTACAGTACCCGTAATTCCCAAAAGCCTTTGAAAAATCACCAAAACCACGGTTCCGTACACTTCCACGGCCGTGGAACACCCCGACAGACCGTGATTTTCAAAATTTTGCCTGCGACTATATAAGCCACATTCTTCACAAAATTCATCCCAAAAACCTCTCTTTCCACGACCTAATTGCCGAAAATCCACGACCATCCCTCAATCACTCGTTTCCTAATCGTTTTCAACGATTCTTCTTCCTAAACTGAAGCAAATCCAACCACAAACAAGATCCAAGCGACGAATCGAGCGGAAATCCATCAACAAACGCGCAATTCGGATTTTTCAATCTGAAAAATAGGTTTTTCTCTCTTTTTGATTCTTGGCAATTTGGTTCGTTTTTGTTAGAGATTTTTAGGAAGAATTGATTAAGATTGGAAGGAATTAGACTAGGACTGCCTGTTGTTGAGATTGATTGCTGATTTGCTGAGATTTGTGATTTTCTGAGACGAATCACGGTCTCTGGGGGAATTACGGCCGTGGTTTTCACAAGAACAGACCGTAATTTTGAGCAGAATGGATTTTGTGAGAAGAGTTTCGGGGAGGATAAAAGAGAAGAAGAATGATCAGAATAAGAAGAGAAAGGGTAATCCCTCCTCCTCCTCATCCTCTAGGGCACCACCACCCTCTTCCCCTTCACCTCCATCCTCACCTCCTCACCCTAGAGTCCCGACCATACACGACGATCATCTCGATGCACTCGAGAGGATCAAGGAGAGGCCAGTGATTGGCCCTAGATACTTGTTGTTGGAGGATCTAGCTCCTCTCAACATTGTTGATGATCTTACTTGGCTCTTGGATAGAGCCGGACTTATTATCTTCTCGGCTATCCGAGAAGACGCCTATGAGGAGATTACACGGGAGGTTGTGACATCCTTTGAGCACAGCCATGTAGATAGGACCGTCTCTTTCCGTCTCATGGAGAGAGACTACCATTTGAGCATCCGTGAGTTTGGGACCATTTTTGGGTTTCAGGAGAACTTTAACGGTCGATTTCCTAGTGGCGTTTACGCCAAGGACTTTTAGGAGGAGGTTGCGATGATTTACGCTAGCGAGGACTGCTGGAAACCCGCTGACACCAAGGCTAGGTTGATGTACCACCTAGCCTTGAAGATAGCTCACCGCGTTCTTTCGGGGTGTCTCTTTCCTAGGACGGAGACGCCCCAAAAGATCAAGACGGATGAGCTGTTCTTGCTTTACTCCATGCTTTATGGACGCCGTGCTGATTGTGCTACTCTCTTGGCTGCTACTATGAGCAAGCTCAAGAATAAGAAGAAGGGCAACATAGGATATGGTGGGATAGTTACCCACATTGCTAGGAGCTTTGGTGTTGACTTTTCTGCTTGCACCCGCATACCGGTCGTACCTTTAGGGCTACATGCTTTCATGGTTAGGGGTCTCATTTTCCCCACACATAGAGGACCGCCTTATGCGGGTATGCCATGGGAGAGCAGGACGGGTAGGGGTATAGAGTGGCTACCGGAGTACTCCATTATGGCAGGACGCCATAATTGGAAGGAGACGTTCGCTGCCATGCATGCGAACAGGATAGCAGCTCCCCCATATGTCCCACCGCCGGTTGTTGAGGAGGAGATGGGAGATCAGTTTGAGAGCGGAGGAGGCGCTGAGGAGGAGTTTGGCACGTTTCCGGATCAGCCGGAGGCGGCCCCCGATGCACCTAGACGTTCACCACGTCCAGCTCGAGCTTCAGGCTCGTCTTCTCGCCGCGCTAGCGTGAGTGAGAGGCCTACGTGGATGACCACACCTCCTACATGGTATGGCGTTCCCCCTCCTTGGTCTACAAAGCAGACAACAGCACCATCACCACCACCAGCACCATCCGATGCTCCAGCATGGTATAGCCACGCCCCGGGATGGTACGAGCAGATACCGGATTGGGCTACCGGACTTTCAGAGAGAGTAGGAGCATTGGAGATCCGAGCCGATGCTAGAGACGGACGCCTAGACGACCTCGACCACATGATGAGGGATGTCTACCGCCAGCAGTTTGGGCGGTTCTATGATCCTAACTTCTCTCCATTCCCGCCTCCACCAGCGCCGCAGTGATGAGGATTTGATGGTTGACCGTTCGCTTTAGACATTCCACCACCACTTTGTGAGTTTCTTTTTCTTTTCTTCTTTTCTTTCTTTCTTTTGAACATTAGGGACAATGTTCGTCCTAAGTATGGGGTGGGATGTACTAAAAGTTTGTAATAACTCTTACTCACTATGCTTGCTTCTATTCGAGACTATTTGCATGTTCATTATATTGTTGCACGTTTCATTATCGCATTGCATGAAAAAGAACTTGAAAACCCCATAAAAATTGACAAATTTTGAAAATTTTGTGCTTCTAATGAATTGAGATGATTTCTATGATAATCACTACTTGTGAATTGAGTTTGATGACAATTGCATGCTTAAAAGAATAGTGAATTGAAAAGAATTTGAATGAATGAATTTTACCTCTTTTGCAAGTTTCATAATGTGATGAATGTTACCTAAATCATGTTGAGAAATTGAAGTTGAAATCACACTATAAGTTCTTATACTTCTTGTTGAGATGATTAAGGCAATTCGATTTTTCTTTCTTCTTTCTTTGATCATTTTAGCTCCTCATTGAAATATTGACCTGCTTTACCTATCCGGGAACTTGGAGAAGTGAATGAAAAAGGCATGTTTGATGTGGGAGGGCCATGAGAGCAATTATTTGCAATCAAAAGAATAGAAAGGAATTCTAGGTTTGGAGAAGTCAATCATGATGATGAGTAACTCGGCACCATTCACATAGCCGGGTGTTTGTGTCTTGCCAAAGTCGGATTGAGCGATATTCCTAGCGGATTATGGTATATGCGCTAAGGGTTTGAGGCATCTCATAAAAATTGAGAAACGCCAATCTCCTAGGCTTCGGTTTTTGTGCACCTCTGTCCATAACTCCAAAAGTAAAGTCGAAAATGAAAAGAAGAGAGCGAAGCTCTAAGTTGAAGTGTTGCGGAAACCGCAAAAGAAGAAGAAGGGTAGTTGTCCACTTTCCCGGATTTATGCACCACATTCCTTAAAGTTTCCTTCCCTTTTCACATTCTAGACCTCTTCTTTGAAAGTCCTTAAGATCAAAAGAATGTTATATGACTTGGTGATCTAAATTGAAGTTTCTTATGATTGATTTTGATAATGTTTGAAGGTTATGATGCTTGTTTAGAAGTTTAATTGATTCATGAGTTTTCTTTGCTTTTTACTCTTTGGATAAGTGTATGAAAGTCTTATAAGCAATTGAAGCAAGGTTTGAGAATGATCTATTCTTTAGAAGGCACATTCCTCCAAAAGAAGTATTGCTTTGAGAAGGTACACATATTTCATCCTAACTCTTGATTAAAGCTTTTTGAAAGACCTTGCTTAGGGACAAGCAAGTGTTAAGTATGGGGTTATTTGTTAGCATGAAATATTGTGATATTTTAGGCACGTTTTCTAAGAGTATTTGATTCATATTTATAGTCTTTGATTTAGCAATGTTGCATTTGTGAGCTAGTTTGCCTATATTGTCAATATGGATGTCTAAACTAGCCTTATGTTGATTATAGGTGATTGGGAGTCATTTCCGAACGGAATCGAGCAAAGAAGAGTTGATTGAGTATGTCCATGGATTAAGGGCATTCTTAGGAGCAAATTGGAGTTCAACTTGAGGAATGCACGAAGCTAGGGAAGAATCACGTTCTTGCCCTAAACCACGCTCTAAAATACGGCCGTATTACAAACCACGTTTAGTTCCACGGCCGTGGAACCTTGCAAAGAGAGGCGTGATGCATTCCAGTAACTATTACGGTCGTGGAATCCATGGTTCAAACCGTGACACTTTCCACGCTCTAAATTACGGTCGTGGAACCTTCCACGACCGTGATCTTGGCGATCTTTTTCGCCACACTTTGAAGCCACGATCTTTTGAAGATTGGGCCGGGCCGATATCTTATCTTGCCCTATAAAAAGACGGACGAAGCAAGATTCCGTCATCTTCGCTTATCTTCGCTTAGCGGCACAACCCTCGCTTGGACGCATTTACATCTCATTGGAGATCGAAGTTCGTGTTGGGATTTTGCCCTAATCTCGCACCTTTGGTGGAGATCGCTGCTGAGATCTCCGGATTGGCGGAAGATCGAAGCTTTTGGAAGATTGTTGCAAGAAGACTTCTCTTCTTGTTTAGGTTTGATTTGGAAGACGGATTGACATCCCGTTCTCCCTTCTTTCCTAAAATTGTGATTGTTTGCTTTATTCTGAATCTATTGATAACATTTGTTCTTGGTTGTGACTTTGAGATTGGTTTGAAGATTATTGAAAGTTTTCGGAAGTTTTCATCTTTCTATCTTTTAATTCTTGAATTTGATATCAACATGACTGTTATTGGCTAAAAACCCTTAACAATTCTAAGGTGAAGGGTTGATAGTTGTGGCTTAGATGATGATAGATCGAGCGTAAACAAATTAGACCCTAAGAGTTTGAGAGAATTGTCGACGAACCCTAAATTACGGTTTGTTCTTGAGTTCCACGGCCGTGGAGTCTCAAGATCTACCCGTAATTTCCCTTAAGTTTACAAACCTGCTTTTACTTTAATTCAAAGTTAAAGATTTGCTTTAATTTAGTTTAGGCTTGCCTTTTCTAGGTGGTAGTGAAGCCTCAACAACCTCTACCTCGATTGTGAGTGTCATAACCGTAATCGGCTAAGTTAGTCTTGATCCTTGGATTACAAGTTTGGGTATTTGATATTAATTCTTGCCTTTAGAACCTTTCTATATTGAAGCCTCAACAACCTGTATAGGGAGTGTCTTGTAGGTGAGTCATATAAGGTTTTTGGAACTTCACCGTACGATTACCTTACATTAGCATACCTTTGCATATCTCAACTCTCTCTTTATATCATTAGTATATCTTGAATCGATTGCCACGGCTTGATACTTGGATCTTTATGATTGTTGTTTTCCCAATATTTGCAAAACTCTCATATTTACTCACTTGATAATCTGCAATTGAATTTGTTCCCACCCAAATTCCTGTGTTCGATACTCTGGAATTCTTGCTAATCTACGTCGATCCGTACACTGCGGGTTCGCTTGCTTGATTCTAGTTTTATAAATTTAAAGCTTATTTGCACACACCTCTAGGGGCGAACATGTGTGCTTCTATAGATTTTACTCTGTAGCGATGAACCAACATGAGATGGGTTGTATTTATAATTCATAGTTCAAGGTGGATTCAAAGTTTATGTAAATGAAATTGTTGAATTGCTCCATGATCACGGTTTTAATACAAGTTTACTGCTATAGTTTTGTTGATATGATTTGTAAGCTCGTTAATGTTTGACGAGGGTACGTTGCAGCCACGGTTCTCTAAAGAACCGTGGTGTTTTTTTTTAAAAAAAAAAATTAGAACTGGGACCACGGTTATTTTAAATAACCGTGGTCACAGTTCTGATTTTTTTTAAAAAAAAAACACCACGGTTCTCTAAAGAACCGTGGTCCGATGCGTTTTTTTTTATGAAAGAGACTTTTTACCCCGGGTATTTTAAAATAACCGGGGTCCGACTTTTTACCCCGCTATAAAAAAAACGGGGGTCCGAAAAATTTTAGCACGGTGACATTTACCGGGGTGCGAACCGTCGGACCTCGCTTCCGTTAACCACGCTTCCATAACCGGCTTCCCATGTACAAAATAACCGGGGTCTAGGGGGTATTTTTACTAGTGACCTTAGAAATACCTTCCCTTTGCAAACCTCAGCTTTGTCCACGTTATCTTTTGAGATCTTGAGTCGGAACCACAACTGGATGCTTTAATCTCTAGAATCCGCATTCCCTTTATCTGACTTTTATATCATCTTTTATTGCTTTAATTTGCTGCTAGTAGTTATTTGACAAACTGATTACCGTTCTTTGTTTCACCATAGTCCTTGTGATCGACCCCTGAAATATTTGCTTTTATTACAATTGATCCGTACACTGCGGGTTCGCATATTATTCAAGCATACTTATTGGGTTATAAATATTAAATCTTGCACACACCTTTTGGATTTAACACTTCTCCAAATCTTCCTTTCAAATCTCTTCTTTCTGTGGGGCGTCCCCAGCGTCCAAGTTTTCAAGTCTCTAAGTCTCCCTTTTGGAGATTTTTGCTCCCCTTCAATGTTGAAGGATATCGGATATTTGTAGGGATAAATCTAGGGTTTAAAGATAAAATCCGATATATTTGTGCTGAAAAGAAGCCGAGCCCGCCGGTATCAGAGCCCACTTTGGTGCGCGGTATCAGAAAATACTTTGGCGCGTCAGACCGTATCATAAAATACTTTGGCGCGTCCTAGCTTCTTTTTATGCTCCTTTTTTTCCCTCTTCAAGGATTGATCCTTAAATATGCCATTTCGCTCCATAATTCGCCAAATTACCTACAAATGCAATAAAACTCTGTGTAGACCTCTATTCTCGCAAAGTAGGTGAATATAAACATAATTGCTATGAATGTATGTCTATGAAAGCAAAATAAAGGGAAAATCTACATAAATACATTCCTAAATATAGCTCATAATTCATGTCATCATGTCACACTTAGCCTCACATGGTTTAGTAAAGTCGGGAAGTGCTAGAAGAGGTGCATGCGATAGTTGCCACTTTAACTCTTTAAATGTCTTCTCTTGTGCATCTCCCCACTCGAGGTGTACTTGCTTCTTCATGAGAGACGTGAGGGGGGATAAAATGGTACTAAAATCCCGTACAAAACGTCTATAAAACGTGGCCAACCCGTGGAATGATCAAACATGTCCAATTGTTGTAGGTGTGGGTCACTCTTGGATTTCTTTGACCTTCTCTGCATCTACTTCTAGACCTCTTGTTCTTACTACAAATCCAAGAAATATAACTTAATTAGTACTAAACTCACATTTCTTAATGTTAGCATATAAATATTCATTTTTAAAAGTTCATAGTACTTTCCTCAAGTGTTCTTCATGTTCCTCAAGTGATTCGTTGTACATGAGGCATCTCATCAAAGTAGACAACCACAAACTTTCCAATGAAATAACGTAAGACATGATTCATTAATCTCATGAAAGTGCTAGGAGCGTTAGTCAAAACAAAAGGCATAACCAACCACTCATAAGCATTTGGATACGACATATCTTGAATTTGCATTGGACTCTGGCAATGTTCGGTTGTCATTATGTACAAATGGTTTTAACCCATTTAACCAATTTGGAAAACTTATTCTTTTTGGCTAGTCATTGTAGCACCATATAATCTTTCAACGTTTATTTATTTAAAACCCATACATTTCTTGATGTTGATTATACTCGATCCACATAATCCGAAGAAGCTTACAAATGTTTAATTGAAACCTCTAATTGATGAATTGAAGTTGTTATAGATTCTCGGTGTCCCGATATTGTTATATCTCAAAATGAAATATTTTGTATGCAAGCTACCTTGTTATGGAAAATTAATGATTTTACAACTTATATTGATGATGGTGGGTTGAAGTATGGGCGGACCGTTGCCTTGCCCATATTATATGGAAGATACCAGATCATTTCGGTTACATCATTGTTAAAAATATTCATGGTTTTATGATCATCGAAGATGTACTAGTGTTGATAATCCCTTTAGGAGAAATAGAAAGTCCTTTGACAAAAATCGTGTTGAGAAGTCCTCTCCTTCTAAAATTGACATGCTATTGGGATCGTGTTAATGATATATCAATAGTGATTGATGCTCCTCATTTAACTTCCGAAGGATACAAGGTCTTTCATTAATGGACAAAGCAAAGTAGATTTTGACAACTTCTCTATTGGAGAAGCCTTTTGATCTGACATAATCTTGATGTCATACATGTCAAGAAAATGTTTTCGATAATATTTTCAACACAGTGATGAATGTTAGTGACAAGTCAAATGATACATTAATGCGAGAAAAAAATTTAAAACTATATTGTGACCGTCCAAAGTTACAGGTTGATGAGGATTACAAGAGGCCAAAACCAATGTCTATATATAGAGGGTCGAGTTTCGGAGAAAACTATTCTTAGGGTGAAGAATGAGAACCTCTAAGATCCGTTAGATTATTATATGAACCTTCCATGATAAATCCTTAATAGAGTAAGTATTAGTTGGCTACAAGGTGATAATATTATGTGCATGCATATCAGGTAACAATATTATTTTAGGAATAGAATATTATTTTCATGAACACAGTTGTTGCTTATTACACGATTAATCTTAATCTTTGAAAAATTGGATCTTGGAGATCGTGTAAGTTTCAGGCATTTTGTAATCTTTAATTTTTTGTCATGAACGTTTCGTGTTGGTATTTTCAATCATATCTTATCGCACTGAACCTTAGTCGTGTTTTCATTGCGTGTTGTTACTAGTGCTTTGTCCGTCGTCATTCTTGTTCATGAACATAAACCAAAGCGACAACCAAATAACCAACACCATCAAGCTATATTTATTGACACGAGCAACACAAACCAACGCCAATAACCAATGAGTTCATGAACATAGTGTGCATGAACAAGTCAACATGGTCATGAACATAGTGTGCATGAACACAATTTGCATACACGAACATATAAACATAAACCAAAGAATGCTCAAGAAACAATGCCACCAAATTATATTTATTGACACGAGCAACTACGCCCTAAAAGAGGATTCATTGTTGTCGGGGACTAAAACACCACCTACAACATAAATCAACATTTTCATGAACATAGTGTGCATACACGAACAAAATGTGCATTTTTTTGTCTTCAATCGTGTTCGTCTCCGGTTACAAATCATTAGGTTTTAGTATATTCAAATTAATGATGCATTATTTTTGGTAATTGCACAACCCATTATACAAACACATACAAGGAATGTTATAATTCGAGATAGGAAATAAATTTGACAAGATAATTCAAAGAAAGGAGATCAATCTCAGTCATTCATATTTTACGATCTAACGAACATTAGAGGTTCTCATTCCTCTCCGTAAAATTGGTTATCACCCAAATCAGTTCTTATATATATATATATATATATATATATATATATATATATATATATATATATATATATATGTGTGTGTGTATATATATATATATATATATATATATATATGAGAACTCAAAGAAATGAAGTTTGTGAATGGACCAATTCCTTCAAGTTTAGGATAAATATGCTACTAATCTTGGTCGATGTGTACAAACCGATAACAACAAGTTAATTGGGATGAAGAGTCATGATTGTTACGTGTTCATGTAGAGATTGATATTAGTTGCTTTTAGAGAGACGTTACCAAAGATTGTTTGTGGATCATTGATTAAAACTAAGTCAATGTAAGATCCAAATTTTCACCTTCACCACCCCCGCGGTGAAGGAGGCCGCCCCAACGGCCTTGTTGTCTGTCACTACCCCCGCGGTGAGAAGGGGCCTCCCCTGTGGCACAGGCAATCCGCCCCTGCGGCATTGCCACAAATCGTGAAGATCTTCTTTCATTTTTCGGTTCTATCTTGTTTCCTATCTTAGACGATCTAATTTTCTTACCTTTGGACGACTTTCCTGTATCTTCTAAGCCCTAGAACGTCCTTCCTTTTATCTTTTCTTCCTCTTCTATATAATCTCGTAGTTCGCTCAAAAAGGTGTGTGCAAGCTTTAAAATTTATAACCCAAGAAGTATGCTTGAACAATATGCGAACCGCAGTGTACGGATCAATTGTAATAAAAGCAAGAATTCCAAGGGTCGATAACAGGGACTATGGTGAAACAAAGCACAAAATTGGTTGTCAAATGTTGCAAATAAAGCAATTAAAGCAATAAAAAATGATGTAAAAGTCAAGTAAGGGGAAATGCGGATTCTAGGGATTAAAGCATCTAGTTGTGGTTCCGACTCAAGATCTCAAAGGATAACGCGGACAAAGCTGAGCTTTGCAAAGGAAAGGTGTTTCTAAGGTGGGAATATATCACCGGGTAAGTCTCACTACTCACTATCCCAAACCAAAGCTCCTATCACCGGGTAAGTCTCAAGGTACTAACGAAAGGAACTATAATCTCAAACCAACACACCACCCAAGGGAATAGAATCAACCTTTACCGGGTAAGTCTCAGGCTAACTCTCAAAGATGGGATGAAGGAATACTCAAACCCCAATAAAGGATAAACCTTTATTACCTACACTCATGATCTTAGGTAAACAAACAAAGGAATCACCGGGTAAGTCTCATCCTAGGCTTGCATTGAACCAGGAAAGGTGTAATAAGAAATAGGATTTGGCAAACTTAAACTCTTAACTTCAGATAAGGTTCAGGAAAGGTTCACCTCGTTTAGTCAAATTCCATCCCGGTCGAGATGTTCAACGACTGAGCGAGGTGTTCTAGGGCTAAGGTAAAGACTCGAGCTTTCAGGGTCCTGCTGGGATTAAGATCATTCTATCATCGTCTTTCCCACAACTTTCAGCCAATCACCCTAGAATCGCATAAGAAACTTAGCCAACAATCATCATGATAACAATAATCAAATTAATGGAAAAGGAATCAATATTCAAACAAGAAAACCTTAAGAAAAAGGTCTCAATAACTGAATCGAACAAGTAACAAGCAAGCGTTCCTCAGTTACAAATCAACAAAGACAACAAACCAAAAGCAATCTAAGAAAATCTTACAAACTCCTTCAAAAGCCAACTTCAACTATAATTCCTTCCTTCCTTGAACTTCAATCTTCAAACTTCCTTCAATCCTTCCTTCAACTTCCTTCAACTTCCTTCAGAGAATGGGTGATCCGTAGATTTCAGGATGCTGAATTGTGGAAAATCCAAACCTTTATATAGGAGAATTATCTTCCAAAGATAATAATATCTTAAAAAGATAATTTCCTATAAAATATATCCATATCTCTTAAAATAAATCAGCCAATATAATATCTTCCTTCCAAAAATCCAGCAAAAAATATAAGATATCCTCTTTCCAAAAATAAAAATCTCAGCCAAAAATAAAGATCTCGCCGGCGGCAGGGTGTTCGCCTCGGTCGGGATGCTCCTCAAGATCACTCGGTCGAGGTGGTATTGTAGCTGACCGAGGTGAATCTCAACTGAATGTGAAATCTCTCGAATCTAGTCCAAAGTAAATCTTCTAAATCATTTCCATGCTCCCTGAGATCTTCTTTAAGCTCTAGAATGTAGCTCCAATGACTCCTTAGCTTCCTTAGCTCCATTTCGATGCAAAACGTGCCATTTTACCTACAATTACAACGAAACTAGGTGTAGACCTCGATTCCCGCAAAGGTAGACAAAAACAACAATATAATCAAAGAATATACATCCATATATGCAGATTAATGAAGATAAAACGTCTAAACTAGCCCCAAAATATAGACTATATTACATGCTATCAAAATACCCCATACTTGTCCCTTGCTTGTCCCCAAGCAAATTCCAAATCTTAGATACAAGATAGAATGGATTATAAGTCATAAAGATCAATGAAAAGCATTTCAAAACCTTTTTCGGTGATGTGCTCCACTCATAGATCACTCTAAGAGAATGCTTCATGGCAAATAAAATCAAGAAATGATCAAAACATTTTATAAATATAAGAAAGTTGTTCATCTTTGCATAAAATTATAGAATGCATAACAAATCATATTTATCGAAATTAATCATGTATAATCCAGTTTAAACCACCAAGTCAATCAACAAGCTCGAGGTCTCAAGGGCTTTCCAAAAGAGGTCAAGAAATGTGTCAGGGTGGGATGTATATAGGATAATGTGGTGCTAGAATCCGGGAAAAGGATCTTACTTCACTTCCGTTGAAACTCAACATCTTCCACCAATAAGCTTTGCTTATTTTCCTTTACTTTTTGGGATGCATGGACAGAGGTGCACAATAACCGAAGCCTAGGAGATCAGCAATCATCAATTTCTCGAGATGCCTCAAACCCTTGATGCACATACCATGACCCGTTAGGAATATCGCTCAATCCGACTTTGGCAAGACACAAACACCCGGATATGTGAATGGTGTTGAGTTACTCATCATCATGATTGACTTCCCAAAACCTATTTGTTTCTTTCTAACACTTTCAGCCAAGATCTCAACTTCACTTTCACTTGCTTTACTTGCTTCCAAATTCCCGGATAGGTAAAAGGAGGCAAATATGTATATGAGGGGATAAGCATGATCATGAAGAAGAAGAGAAGAGAATGAATTGCCTTAATCATCCCAGAAAGAATGTGATAGAACTCATCATGTGGTACCAACCTTCAAATTCAACATAATTTTGATAAAAACAAAGTATTAAACATGCTAAAACTTCAAACAAACCATTTTGCAACTTAAACATATCATAAAACCTTTCGAGCATATAAAGATTTCAAAACCAATCTGCAAATAGAATCATCATTGAGGTCATATCCAAAGAAGAAGCACAAAACGTTACGAAAACTTTCAGTTAAAAGCCTGCCTCAGTCGAGGTGTTCTGGCGTCATCCGAGGTGTCCACCTCGATCGGCCATGAACATCCCGGTCGAGGTCATAAATTTTTTTTTCAAACCAGTTTTCGACGTTTTTTCAAACAAAAACATGTATGTATGCATGTAATGGCAGATAAACACATAGAGCAAGATAAAACAATAATATCCGGTAGAGTTATACAAGCATACATAAAGTCAAATAATACATCCAAATACCCCATACTTGGGACACATTGTCCCAATGGGTCAAATAAAAGTCTAAAATCAGAGAACTCACTAGACCTAGCTGAACTGCATAATAAATAAAGAAAGAAAATCCATGCAGCTCTAATCCTCGTCAGCTGGTGGCGTTGGTGGATGTGGAATGTAGGGGTATTGGGTCAGATTAAAGGGATAACCCATCATCTACTAGTGTTAGATCTCCATCAAACGTCTAGTATAGTACTGACTCTCCAATATCTGATGTGTCCAACCCTCAATATCTCGGCGCTGGTCCTCGAAACGCTCGTGCATGTCAACGGTCAGGGAAGCGTAAGCGTAGACCATCTAATCAGTGTGGTCATCAATCTTCTAGTGTGCCTCGGGATCTCTGAACTTGCGGCGGGATCTGCGCTGCAGTGGTGGTGGTGCTGTTGCGTCCTCCTCTGTCGCCTCGTCATCAAGGTCGACAACTGGAACACTAGGGCCGCCGGTATCAGTACCGGTCTCCATAGCAGCACCTCCCTCATCATACTCCTTCTCATCATCAGTAGCAGCATCTCTGGCATCCTGCATGTAAGGAAACCAAGAAGAAGACCAGTATTGTCGGTCGAAGATGGAGAATTGAGATGACACAAAATGCCATGTGGAGCTGTCGTCTCCCATGGCATAGCGACGTATGGCGTGTTGAGACCACGAGGTACAAGAATACGCCTCGTGATCATCTCCCGAAGTCCAAGTGGCTTTGAAGCCGCAACCAATGTACACGCCGTCAAATCTAAACCCATGGTAGTAGCAATATGGGTCACCAAGCCTCCACAACAGATATCTCCCTTGGACTTGCCCTTGATCCTATGCAAGTCCTCAGCCAGCATACCGCCAAAATCAGGCACTCCCCCTGTAACCGTGCAAAACAAACTCAAAAGCTCCCCCTGTCTGATCTTCTTGGTCGTCTCAGTACGCGCCAGAAGAGTCTCGTTGAATATCCTGGGAGCCAGACGGAAGGCGAGGTGGAAAATGATGCGCTCTTTGGAGTCTCCAGGTCTCTACCTGTCACTGTGCTCCCCCACATGGGCTATCTCGCCCCACAAATCTTGAGCTACAACTCGGGAAAGAAAATCAGTCACTGTGGGGTAGGGAAACCGAAGATCTCTCTAAACTAGTCCATCGGTACGATGTAGTTCCGGTTTAGGAACTGGTACTTGATGATGTTGTGTTCTGGCACGTGAGTGACAAAACTCATAAACTCCATAGTAGGCTCTAAGTAAGCTGGCGCTCGTACCTCCATAAACTCCTCCAGTCCCACCATCGATATCATCTTCCTCAAGTCCTCCGCCACGTGGAGGCACTCGAAGGAAGCAACATCCAAAAACCGCGGGGCAACAATGGGACGCCCGCATATCCTATCAAAGTCAGCCTGGTGACGCTCATGGATCACCGGAATAGTGGGATGAGATGCAAAAGAAGGAGAAGAACTACTGGGTCTATCTCTCAAGACCAGCTGGCGATCAAATCTACTGCTTATGATATCTGACAGATGAACACCTCGGTTGCTTTGACAATCACCTCGACCGAGACACAACCGACTGGACCGAGGCGAAGGGTTGTTCGATCGAACTCTCAGATTTTCAAGTTATTTTCCCCCAAATCACTACCAAATGCTTCCTAAGGGGTACTTATATCTTTTCCAGCAAGAAACTATGGCAACCAAAGCCAAATCTGTCCTAAATCAGTAAAGGAAAGAGAATTAGGGTTTTTGGACAAAATACCCAGATTCTGCAGAATTGGAGCGGTTTTCTCGTTGTTTGATGCTTGAAAATCGATCCTCTTGCTTTCTCCGGTGTAATCGAACCAAAAATCGCAAGAAACGAGCAAGATTTGAAGATTTGAGGGATATGGCCGCCGCGGTCGAGGTTGAGCGTGGAAGGGAAAAATGAAGAGAGAGAAAAACTGTCTCGCCTTTTATACCCCTTGCTGAATTTGATTTCACCTCGGTCGAGGTGATCCCGACCGGACCGAGGTGTCTGACTGGATGTCAGACCTAGTCGCCTTAGTTGCCCCAAGAACATCTCGGTCGAGGTGCTGTGACAGCAACCGAGATGTGTCTTAGTCGAACTTCTGTCCTTCCAGTGTAGCTTCTGAGCTGTAATCGTTCCTTAGAAAGTACCTGGTTTCTGTCCAGAGGACGCCAAAAACAAAGCAAAGCAAAACTATCCAAAACTAAGCTAGAAAAAAGGGAAAAGAAAGCAATACCTTGGGTTGCCTCCCAAGAAGCGCTTGGTTTAAGGTCGCTAGTTGGACCGTACATCCTCCCTAAACAAGGTGTAGCGGTGCAATCTCCTCAACCTGGACTTCCGGTTGGTACTTCTTCAGCCTATGACCGTTGACCTTATTGCTTCCGCTTGTTTCACCCCAAATCTCTACTGCACCACAGGGAAAAACATTTTTCACAACGTAAGGTCCTGTCCATCTAGATTTCAACTTACCTGGGAAGAGGCGGAGACGGGAGTTGAAGAGTAGAACTAGATCTCCTTCTTTGAACTCCTTTGGAATGATATGCTTGTCATGCCATCTTTTTGTTCTTTCCTTGTAGATCTTGGCATTTTCATAAGCGTTTAAACGCAACTCCTCCAGCTCATTGATGTCAATTAGTCTCTTCTCTCCGGCATCTTTGATGTCGAAATTTAACCACTTGATTGCCCAATATGTATTGTGCTCCAGCTCAATGGGTAGATGACAAGACTTCCCATATACCAAATTGTAAGGGATGGTACCAATGGGAGTCTTGAATGCGGTCCTGTAAGCCGAAAGAGCATCGTCCAACTTCATAGACCAATCCTTCCTTGTCCTAGAGACGGTCTTATCCAAAATTTTCTTGATTTCTCTATTCGAGATCTCGACTTGCCTGCTAGTTTGAAGGTGATAAGGGGTTGCTACCTTGTGGGTTACCCCATACTTCGATAGAAGTGCCTTGAACTTCCGGTTGATGAAATGTGTCCCTCCATCGCTGATGATGATGCGTGGCGTCCCAAAGCATGGAAAGATAGTCCAATTGAAGAACTTCACAACCACCATGGCGTCATTAGTGGGGAGGCAATGGCTTCCACCCATCTAGAGACGTAATCAACAGCTAGGAGAATATAGAGGTTCCCTGTGGATGATGGGAAAGGTCCCATGAAATCAACCCTCCATGCATAAAAACTCTCAACCTCCTGAATATTGTTGAGTGGCATCTCGTTCCTTCTAAACAATTTCTCTGTCCTTTGGCATGCATCACAAGAAACAACAAACGTTTACACATCCTTAAATAATGTAGGCCAAAAGAAACCAGAACGTAATACCTTAGCGCATGTTTGTGAGCGCTAGCATGTCCTCCACAAGGAAGCGAGTGGCAATGCCGTATAACACTAGCGACTTCATCTTCCGGAATGCATCGTCGAAGCATCCCATCCGGACCTCTCTTAAACAATAGAGGTTCATTCCAGTAATAATGACGTACATCCTTGAAGAACTTCTTCCTTTGAGCGTACGTCAATCCAGGCGGTATTTCCTAGCAAACAACGTAATTGACAATATCAGCATACCAAGGCTCTTTACCATCAAACATTTGGCGGAGCCAGTGCTCCACCAACTATAAATGACTCTCAGAAAAAGAATTAGGAAGTTTGTTTTCCTCAGTTGAGAACAACTCGTTTGTTGTCTCGGTCAGTGTCCAAGATGGTTGACCGAGATGTTCTTCAGATAAGAACACCTCGCTTGGTCCAGAAAGTGCCTCGGTCAAGGTACTGGAACAAGGACCGAAACCTAAATTGCTTTTCTTCCCTTGAATTAGTCTCTCAATCTTAGCTCCTGGATCTGCTTCCAATGCTTTTAAGCTCCGTATATCTGCATCACAAGAAACATCTATACCTTCCTCCATTAAACTAAAACTAAGAACTCTTTCAAGAGGGTCATTAATAAGGATAAAGCTCACCAATTTTCTTGATTCTTCTTCATCATAGATGTTGAAGATGTCATCCTCCAACGGCTCTCCCTTTATTGCAGCAAGCAATGCAAACTCCACTTGATCACCGCCAATGTTGAATTTTAACTTGGTATTCTTACAATCAACATTGCAACCCAAAGTTGCTAAAAATGGTCTCCCGAGAATGATAGGAACGGGATAATCTGCGGGTATGTCAAGTACAACAAAATCTATAGGTAAATAGAAATTACCTAACTTGACGGGAATGTCTTCTAAAATGCCCACGGGATGGGTAATGGAGCGATCCGCCATGTATAGCTTATCTTTACCGCTTGGGCTCTCCAAGTCCGATTTTCTCACATAGATCCAGCGGATTGATACTCACGCTGGCTCCTAGATCACACAATGCCTCATAAGTTACATCCCCAACTTGAATGGGAATGCAAAATGAACCGGGATCTCTTAATTTGGGTGGCATCTTCTCCTTCATGATTTGAATGAGCTCCGAAGACTTAGATGTCATCCTCACTTCCCCAAAATCTTCTAGCTTCCTCTTTCTTGATAGAATCTCTTTCAGAAACTTCCCATAGGCGGGCATCCCTAGAATGGCATCAAGGAAAGGGATGTTAATGCGCAGTTTATTCATTAGGTCTAGAAACTTACCAAAATGCTTGTCTAGATGTGCTCTCGTCCTTGACTGAGGGAATGGAAGTGGTGTTTTCTAAGCAGGAGGTGGAACATAAACTTCATATTTATCCTTCGCTTTCTGGGGCTCCACCTCGGTTGGCACCTCGACCGAAGTATTTGTCGGGTCGTGGCTCGACCGAGGTACTGGATCTGTAGTTTTCAGTCCACTTCGTGTCATTATTGCCATAATCTGTTCATTAGGGTTGCTCTCTATCCTTGTTGGGAGCTTCCCTGGATCTCTTGGCGCTTCATTCGCCTTGTTGAAGAATTGTTGCACTAAGGCTTTTTGTGCCTTCGAAAATGAAGTCATCGATGTCTCCATTGCGTTGAGCTTGATCAGAATTGCCTCCAGCAATGCATCCTTCTTCTCTGGTTGGGACAAACTCGATCCAGGCTCCTGGCTTCTCAATGGAGTAGAAGAAGAAGATGAGGGGTTAAAAGCATTATTTCCATGAGAATAAGGGTTACCCAGATTTTGTTGATTAGATCTCCAATTGTTGATGTTGGAGTTTCTATTGTTGTTGTAATTGTTGTTCCGCGGCCCTTGATAGTTCTTTCTTCCTTGATATCCTCCATCTTGCTCCTTCTTCGTTTGAGCTACTAAAAGCTCCTTCAATGCCTTTACCTCATTGCTAAGCGAGGTGAGTTGAGCTCCATTTGATGATGTTTCCTAGAAGCTAACTCTCCTTGCTCCATTCTCAGTTCCTTGATGGGCGTACTTCTCCATATGTAAAGCTTGATTTTCAATGAAATCCCAAGCTTCGTCTATCGGTATATCCATAAATGTGCCGGCTGAAAGTAGTTGGAGATTGAATTGAGTCGCTCCATCCAAACCTTTGAAATAAATTTCTAGCAACTCGATCTTTGGAATCCCGTGATGTGGGCAATTCAATAGAATATCCTTGAATCTCTCCCATGACTTGGACAAACTCTCCTTGTCCTTCATAATAAAAGCATTGATCTTTCCCCTCATTTCCGTCGTCATCTCTTCCCAAGTGTTGATTTTTCCGGCCGGAAGAGATTGATACCAAGCAAGCGATTTGTCCTTCAAAGAGAAATAGAAAGGCCTCAACTTGTAGTTGTTGTTCTCCAATCTTGAAGGTCTCAAAGTATCCATTAGAATCTCATAGTTTCGCAAATGTTGATGCGGAGACTCGCTCTCTAAACCTCCAAATTGACATTGTCGGATCATGGTTAGAACTTGCGGTCGAAGTTCATAATCATGCTCACCTGGATCACCTAGATTGACTCCTGAACGCCTGACTTGCTGATTAGGGTCCATCCTCTATCCTAGGGTTTGTGGAACTCCAACAAAAAGAACATCTCGGATAGGCATCCGAGGTGGGTGTATCTCGGCCGAGGCAACATGAACTGGGTCTTGCCTCGGTCGAGGATCTGGGATCGGTCGAGGCAGAAACTAGGCCCTTAGAGTGGCCGTATCTGCTTCAATTCCTTTTGTCCTAGCGCGAGTCTCTTCTCTCTCATGCTGTAGTTCTTCTCTATTGAGGTGTAGTTGTTCCAATGCTTCCTTCAATTCGGCTTCAAGATCGCGATCGTCTTGATTGGCCATCTTACTTCTCTTAAACTTAGCTTGTAAGTCTTTTCTTGTTCGGGATCGTAGGGAACGATTTCCTTTCCAGCACGAGTTCTTCACATAAACCTAAGGAAAGATCCTGCGAAAACACTCAAGTAAAGGGGTCAAAAGTAAAAAGGGCAATTGCCCCGAAATACAACCGAAACCGGCTTGGTCTAGACAAAGTCCCCGTCAACGGCGCCAAAAACTTGTTCACTCCAAAAGGTGTGTGCAAGCTTTAAAATTTATAACCCAAGAAGTATGCTTGAAAAAAATGCGAACCCGCAGTGTACGAATTAATTGTAATAAAAGCAAGAATTCTAGGGGTCGATCACAGGGACTATGGTGAAACAAAGAACAAAATCGGTTGTCAAATGTTGCAAATAAAGCAATTAAAGCAATCAAAGATGATGTAAAAGTCAAGTAAGGGGAAATGCGGATTCTAGGGATTAAAGCACCTAGTTGTGGTTCCGACTCAAGATCTCAAAGGATAACGCGGACAAAGCTGAGGTTTGCAAAGGGAAGGTATTTTTAAGGTGGGAATAGATCACCGGGTAAATCTCACTACTCACTATCCCAAACCAAAGCTCCTATCACCGGGTAAGTATCAAGGTACTAAGTAAAGGAACTATAATCTCAAACCAACACACCACCCAAGGGAATAGAATAAACCTTTACCGGGTAAGTCTCATGCTAACTCTCAAAGATGGGATGAAGGCACACTCAAACCCAAATAAAGGATAAACCTTTATTACATACACTCGTGATCTTAGGTAAACAAAGAAAGGAATCACCGGGTAAGTCTCATCCTAGGCTTGCATTGAACCAGGAAAGGTGTAATAAGAAATAGGATTTGGCAAACTTAAATTTTTAACTTCAGATAAGGTTCAGGGAAGGTTCACCTCGTTCATTCATATTCCACCCCGGCCGAGATGTTCAATGACTGAGCGTGGTGTTCTAGGGTTATGGTAAAGACTCGAGCTTTCAGGGTCCTGCTGAGATTAATATCATTCTATCATCGTCTTTCCCACAAATTTCAGTCAATCACCCTAGAATCACATAAGAAACTTAGCCAACAATCATCATGATAACAATAATCAAATTAATGGAAAAGGAATCAATATTCAAACAAGAAAACCTTAAGAAAAAGGTCTCAATAACTGAATCGAACAAGTAACAAACAAGTGTTCCTCGGTCACAAATCAGCAAAGACAACAAACCAAAAGCAATCTAAGAAAATCTTACAAACTCCTCCAAAAGCCAACTTCAACTATAATTCCTTCGTTCCTTGAACTTCAATCTTCAAACTGCCTTCAATCCTTCCTTCAACTTCCTTCACAAAATGGGTGATCCATAGATTTCAGGATGCTGAATTGTGGAAAATCCAACCCTTTATATAGGAGAATTATCTTCCAAAGATAATAATATCTTAAAAAGATAATTTCCTATCAAATATATCCATATCTCTTAAAATAAATCAGCCAATATAATATCTTCCTTCCAGAAATAAAGCCAAAAATATAAGATATCCTCCTTCCAAAAATAAAAGATCTCAGCCAAAAATAAAGATCTCGCCGGCGCCAGGGTGTTCGTCTTGGTCGGGACGCTCCTCAAGATCACCTCGGTCGAGGTGGTACTGTAGCTGACCGAGGTGAATCTAAACTGAATGTGAAATCTCTCGAATATGGTCCAATGTTAATCTTCTTAATCATTTTCATGCTCCCTGAGATCTTCATTAAGCTCCAGAATGTATCTCCAATGACTCCTTAGCTTCCTTAGCTCCATTTCGATACAAAACGTGCCATTTTACCTACAAGTTCAACGAAACTAGGTGTAGACCTCGATTTCCGCAAATGTAGACAAAACAACAATATAATCAAAGATTATACATTCATATATGCAGATTAATGTAGATAAAACGTCTAAACTAGCCCCAAAATATAGATTATAATGCATGCTATCACCCGTCTTTTCTTCTTTTTTTCTTTTCTTGCTTACGTCTTCTTCAACCCTAGAGCGCTGCAGCCTTGCTTCCTGAGATCTTGCTAAACGTGCAAGTTCTCCCTCGCTTGTTCTTCATCACGTTCATGTGTTGTTGCACCTTGTTTCGCTTCTGCTTCGTTTCTCTCTTCGTTTCCTCCTTTTCTTCTTCTCGAAGAATCAAGTATGATCCTTGATTCTTGTGAAGTGTTCCTTTGATGATCCTTTGATATTCACAGGCTCCCTTGGTTGAGTTGTGACGTGGTTGTGTGTTAAGAAAGGCAAGCCTTGGCCTTTGGTAAAGTTCCTTGTTGTCGAAGGAGAATTCAGCGTTTCTGTTGCAGAAACCGCCCCCGCGCCTCTGTTGTGCCGCCCTCGCGGATTCCTGCCCCTACACCTGTCCATCCGCCCCGAGGTTTCTTCTACACTAACTCCTGTTCTTGTGAGTTGCTTCCTTGCTTTCCTCGTTCCTTTCCTTGTTCCTTCTTGATGTTCCTTGACCCCTGAGTGTTCTGTAAGACTAAAGTTGAGACCTTAACTTGTGTAGATCTCTTAGAGATCATGGAGACTAGAAGTTATAGACATCTAGTATTCGTTTCTGTTCTTGATTCTTGATGCTTGTGTGAACAGACTTTTCTTGCTCCTTTCCTGAGAGAAATTGATCCGTTCTCTAAGTGTTTGTTGAGTGTTGAGATTACCTTCGAGTAAGGTAAGTCCCTTGGACTTACTTAGCTCCATTCCGCGTATTGGTTTGATTGTATTGACTTGTTTGTGTTGCTTATCATGTTTTAGCTAACAACCAGACTAGGATTGACCTTTGCTATACCTTAATTGACCCAAGTGTATTATAACCGGGCAGTTATTGCTTGTCCAATTCACAATGGAAAACTAGGAGGTGCTCTCGCGACCAGTCCAGCAGGTAACAAAAGGATGCATTTGTTCTATTCCTGTTAGTGAAAGGGGGCGGAGGCGAGATCGTAGTGATACTCGTGTAACATCCATAAGTTGAATTAGTAATCGGATAACCTAATGAAAGATAATAATCGGTTGTTGTGTGAGCATGCTATGTGTTTGTATCTTTACTGTCTTTCTGATATGTAGAATGTTAGCTAACGGTTTATACCGATGTTGTAGATGATCCACAGGTCCAGGATGCTGCTGAGTGATCCGGATGGTGTGGACAGTCGGGGTTCCCGTACATTATCGGGCGGGATCGGGTTTATGTTTTTGTTGTGCTTTTCTTTTTGTTTTGAACTCGGTTGCGAGTCTTTATACGCTTCCTTTTGTTTAAACTTTTGGTTTATATTGAGTTTTAGTTTTCATTCGTCTGTGCCTTGTTTTAAGATTCGTTGTGTCATTGCTACTCTGAGGGTCGGGACCCATTGTGAGGTCTTAACTGGTAACGCTTTGAGTTCCCAAAACTTGGGGTGTTACAGTCAATTCTTCTACTTTATATGTTCAGGGACGTTATTAGTTGTTGAAATAGAAGAATTAAATAAGGTTGTTCCACTAATTCTACGTAACCTGAAGGTGATTTTTCCTCCATCATTTTTTGAGTATTTGAATTTTCATTAAAATCAAACACATGATACGTTTAGAGTGAACGCCGTTATTTGTAGTTGAATTCGAGGAACCACTACATTTTACTACAACTTTGATATCTTATTTCACATCTAGCTTTATATTGTATCCATGATTTACGTTGTTGATCGGGATACCTTTGAGTGATAAAATATTTAGATCAGTTTCACATTTCTTTTTCTTCCTACCATCCTTGTTGAGCTTCTCCATTGAAAACCAAAGATGAAATGCAACAACCTTACATTTTATAAAACTAATAAATACAACATACTAAAATCCAAAAATACCATTATATAACAACTTCGTAAAGATAACAACTTACCTCTTAGCACTTTTCCAACTAATTTACCGAATTGATAATTATATGTGAATTGTATAAGCCCTTTTAGTGGTATTTTATAGGTAATTATATGAGAAAATTTTGATTAAAACAACTGTTAAAGTTAATAATAAGCCCATTATAATCGTTCAAGTTAGGTGAGACTTATTAAAATTTCCCCATCATAACACTTGATCCTTACCTAGAATATTTTATGAAAAAACCCAAACAAATTTAAACCTACCCCAACCTTGATTTAGCATATACTAGTTCATATCCCGTGTCTTGCACTGTTATTTGTTAATAAACGTTAGAAATTTAACAGGTCAACACAGGTATTTATTAATTAAAGTTACGAATATAATATGTCAATGACTCACGTATGAGTATGTCACAACGACCCACAACCCATATATCAAATATCATTCCGATGTGGGATAACAAAATAATCATGTATGATTTGTTTAATCTTAAAACCTTATATTTATATTTTTACAAGTTCTCAAACTATCATCCTTACTTGATAACCGATGTGCGATAGCAAAATCCATGCATTTATGACCTAATTTCAAAATTCGTAGATAACAAATGATTTTTAAAATAATTATCAGAAAAAGATTTATTATGTTTTTGTAAAAGTAAAAATTCTGGTAATATTTTTGCGTGATGTATCTAGAAAATTGAGATTATCAAGTTAGAAGATGAATCAAATCTCATAAAAAAAAGTTGTGGTTTAGTAAAAAAGACTTGATGGCTTAATTATGAAATCAGTAAAATAAGTTGTAAGAAAAACCGTGAGGTCACTAGTTCAGCATTATTGTCGTTTGTTTTAGGGTGTGTTTGGCATGCAACACTAAAAACTAGTGATTAGGGTTTAGAAGTGCTTTTTGAGGTTTTTGGGAAACACTAGTGTTTAGTGTTTAAAAATAATAACGAGTGTTTGGATGTTGTGTTTACCTACAGTGTTTCGGGAAACACTTTCTTCTTCAATTCACCAAAAAATATCTCATTTAACAGAAGCAACTAAAATTGAAGACAAAAACACTCCAATCTAGTTGTCCTTATAAATCAACTAAAATTGAAGACAAAAAAAATACAAATGAACTAAACCTACTCTTTCACCAATCTCAATTTGAAGTATGTATCTCAGCTAGAAAAGATGCATTAGGACTCAATTAAAATGACAAAAATAAGAATAAATAGAGAAACAATAAAAGAATTTAAAGGGGGAATGAAATCTTCATTAGTAATCTCTCGTTTAACAGAAGTAATAGGCTCCTTAGAATTCAATTCCATGAAAAATTGCATTTTCTAGGCCATGGTTGTGGAGTGTTGTTCTCTTTGTAACCCTAACCCTACTTCCTTACCTAACTTACCTCTCACAAGACTTTCTATTCCGTCTTCTTCGTCAGCCCTTTCTTTCCGCTGGAATCATCTCCTTATGCTATATGCCGTCTCTCTTACCTATCAGCCTCGTGGACTCAGCGCCCCTGCCTTAATCTCTTTTAGCAATCGCCGTTCTTTGCTCCGTTGCCCGCTTCTCACGGAGATTAGGTGATATCGACCTTCTGCTATACAAATGCACATGGTCTGACCTACCAACGATTGAAGAGAGAGACGGGGGAAGAACAAAGAAGGAGAAAGTGGAGATTTTTGGTGAGGGAAGGTCACTTTTATAGTTGGTTTTAAGGTAATTACACTAAAGTGTAGGGGAAACAAAGTCATTTTACGCAAAAAAACACTAGTGTAAATGAGAAACCCTTGTTGGAATGAGGGTTTCGAAAACATTTCCGAAAACACTAATGACTAGTGTTTTTCGGAAGGTCAAACACTCGTTAAGAATAGAAACACCCGTAAACACTTGTTTACACTAGCATTTTCGTGATTCCAAACACAACCTCAAGATAGGTATACAAATTTATAGATTAGTTTATGAAAAACCCTTACAAGTTAAACCTACATGTAAGGTTAGAATTTTTTGCAATCAAATTTGTCTTTGTGAATAAAGTTCACTCAAACAATGTTTTTTTTGATAACGGAAAGCAATTAGATTGTCCTAGCTCCTAGAAGTAGTTTATCCTAATTCCTAGCTAAAGTATCATTGAGGATGTGAACATAAAGTTCGCAATCGTCCGAAAAATGAGTATTGGGTGTCAAGATTCCCAAATAGGTCAACCGTTTAACAACACAATTGATTTCTGTGAAAACATGCTTAGTATGACCTTCGTCAAAGAAGAGAAGATCCAATTTGTTGTTGTAAAACCCCAAATCTGATGGACTCGGGCTGCTACGGGCTAGGACCTCACAATGGGTCCCGACCCTTAGCCTGACAACAACTTCACCGGACCTTACAACACGGCACAAATAAAAAGCCAAATGGAAAGAGTTTTTAATGCATGAAGAGTATCTGAAATACAACCGAAAAACATAACTCCAGCCGAGTTCTCAAAACCAACAACATGACAGTTTGAAACAATAATAAAAGATAAACTGATCCCGTCCTATAATGTACGGAACCCCGGCTGCTCACTACCGCCACATCACTCGACCGCCTCCCTAACTTGCAAGACATCTACAAGCGGTATAAAACCATTAGCTAAACATTCTACGCATTAGAATAAAAGTAAAGGCACATAAACACAGAATGAACACATACAACATGCATACACTCAAGTCCATTTATTATCTTCGTTTACGTTATTCCATACTAATGATACTTATTTTGTGACACGAGGGATTCCCAAACCTCGCCTCTATTTAACAACAAGGAATGGTAGTAATGCATCTGACCGTCTACCTGCCCGGGCTAGTCACAGAGAACCTCCTACCTCTCGCAAGAGCTAGATAGTGATGTCACGGTCCGTTATCATACACTTGGGCCAATTACGTAATATATATAGGTCGTCCTATTCTGGTTTCGTTGTTTAACATAACTAACACACACCACCAAAACACAATATGCTAATACAAAGAAGTCAGCTAAGTAAGTCCGTGGACTTACCAATCCCAAAGCGAAACCCGATCGAACTCTCTGAACCTCCCGTAGAAAAATATGCAACGCTTGTTCAACACAAGACACATGGATCAAACAACACTCTAGTCAACTAGAAGTCCTTAGACTTCTAGGCTCAACATCCTCACAATAATAACATCACTCTAGTCAACTAGAAGTCCTTAGACTTCTAGACTCAACATCCTCACAAGAACAACAACTCAAGATAGATCAACACTCTAGTCAACAAGAAATCCTTAGACTTCTAGTGCTATTAATCCTCACAAATCATAAACACACAAGATACATGATCACTCTCAGTCCACTACCTTAAAGGCTTCCAACATGACAACTCAGTCCCAAACCGATAACCTCAAAGATCTCAAGAGATCATACTACAATATCACAACCAACATACTCTTAACTCTTACGAGATAACCCTAAGGGTCAATCCACTACTTAGCATTCCATATCACTTGTGTTAACTCATCCTATCATGCTACTAAGATGGATGAAGATCAAGGAAGCGGAAAGGGAAGAAAGGAACAAGAGATCGGAGGCTTACTGGTGTAGAAACCGCCCCTACGGTGTCAAGATGCCGCCCCTATGGTGTGTAGCATCCAGAGTCCGCCCCCGCAGTTTACAAGATCCGCCCCCGCGGCTCATTGGATCCGCCCTGCGGTTGTAGTCTAGAAATGTCGATTTCTTCAGTTCTTTGATGTGCAACAATCTTCCTATTGCCTCCTTTGATGCTGTGAACGTCTCATAGCCTCCAACATAAGATCATATCCCTTCTCCACGGTCTAATTATGCCATCAACACAATCAAACACAAGAGGAGCCTCCTTTAGGTGGATTCATGGATTCCTACCATTCAAGGTAGCAAGAAGAAGAAAGACGAAGAAGGAAGGAAGGGGGAGGAAGGAACTTACCTTGGAGCACGTCTCTGCATTCTGAACTCCGTGTGACAGTATCAATAGAAGAGAGAAGCAAAAGTGGAGAATAACGTGAAGGAGATGAGAAAGAAGAAGGGAGAGAATGAAGTAACGTGAAAAGAAAGGAGGGAGAGGGAGTTAGGCTGCATAAATGGAAGGAATGCCAAGAGACAACATCCATGAATCACTCCTCTCATAAAGAGGACGGAACTAAAAGAGTTAGAAGAATAAAGGTTGGACGGAAAAGGCACAACAATCGCTCTAACGTGTTACCTCCCCCGCGGGACATCCAAGCCGCGGTTGCAGATGGCCGCGGGTGCGGGCCTTCTAAGCCGCAAAGGTGGTAGCCCTTTCTCAAGGCTTCTAACGCCTCTCGTAAATGGAACCGAAATTTCGGGCGTTACAGTTGTCGGTTAAATCATCTCGACCTCCCAAGGGAAACTCCAAAGACCCTGGCTGGAGTGCCTTGGTGACACAAATTTTCACCCTAGATTTTGATTTTTATTATTTGCAATTTGATAACTTCTTATAAGATAGTTTTAAGAGCAAATACTTTCTCTTTTAGTACTGAATTAAAATATGTTTTTTACATTTAGACTAATAACCTCGTCGTTGTGGTTCCGGATAACAAACCGATGGAGGTAGCCCTAAAATCAAGTTTTGAGCTATCAAAATTAAGTATGTAGAATACAAGCTTTGTTTTTTCCATTTGATATTATTGTTATTCCGTTTGGTAGCATTGTTTTTGGTTGGGGTCTAATGTCATAGTCACATTTTGTTTTCGAATAAAATCATCTCGACTCCTTAGGAGGATGCTTGCATTCGTCATCGCTTTCCCAGTCCAACGCCAACAACATCAACCATTGTCAAGAGTGTTGTCAAGTCTCTCGGCTCCACCTTCTCCTCTCTTCGTCTTGGACTGGAGTCGACCCAGATCCGCCACTAGTAGTCACCCCCTTCATCGGATGAGTCGCGCCAGTGGCCATCTTCCTTCGTCCTTGCCATTGCTAGAAGAACCCTTGCCGGATACGAAGATTGTTGCCGCCGCATTGTTCGGTTTAAAACCTAACCAGGTCTTATGAGTTTGGGTATAATTATGGATTTACTCCCATATTTCTTGTCTATGTTAAATGGCTCAAACTTTCAAAATCTGCAAAAACTATCCCAAAATGGGTAATTATGGGAAATTACTCATATTTATATTTACAAGAATGAGCTAGACTATTGGAAATTCATTAAATTTCCTGAATTAAATAATTACAAGATATGACCTATATTTATAGTCACATAAAATATCCCAAACATTATAACTATACTTAAGGGACCAAGTTTTAACAAATGGAGTTAAACTGGTGTGGTTGACTTGTTTAGATTCTTGGAGGCATGCTTAGATGAGAAGATAGTTTTTTTTCAATTTCGATACACGATATTCTTCATTGTTTGACTTCAAGTCATGAGCCTCCTAAACATTTACTTGAGTATCGTTATGTTTGGACGTTTGTTGTAGGTTTGAGATTTTTCTTGATTAGATTGGTTATATTTTGTGATATTATTATTAGGTACTTGGTTGTTTGGATTTGTATTGGTCATTATTTGAGTTCATCTTTTGAGGTAAGTCATATTGACTTATTTGTTTAGGTTAAATTTGTTGTTGATTGTGAGTAGTACTTGTTTTGTGGTTATGTTGAATCCTATATATGTTTGTATTTTGAAATTAGATGGTGTGTTGACTTTTGTACCTTAGAAGTTTAGATAATACTTGTTGATTGTGGGAGTAGTCGAGAGTCGTTTTTGTGCTGCTTTTGTAATAATTGAGACATCGACAAATATAGCTATGGCTGAGATTGTAGTAGACAAAGTTATGATTAAAGTTATGATTGAGATTGTAGCAGATTAATATTATGGCAAATTGAGTTATGGTTAAAATTGTGAGATGTGTTGAAAATAGGGTAATTGGTTATGTTACGCACTAACAATTACGCCTAGAGGGTAATTGGTTTTGTTACACATTGAAAATTATGCCTCATGATGCTAGTTTACGACAAATGTTATATGATATATTGGACTACCCTAATTTGTTATGTTACACATTGACAGTTAAGCCTAGAGGGTAATTGGTTATGCTACGCACTAATAGTTATTCATCAAGAGACTCATTTGTGATATATATGATGGATCAGTTATAAGAATTGTTGATTGTTGTATATGAGAAATGTAGGTATAGTCAAGGATGATGAGAGTTGTTGATGGATATTGATAGAATCAGGATTAGCATTGTAACACCCGTGGGAACTCACTTGCTTGTCATAAGAGACAGTGTATCAAAACACATTTCTTATATCCTTAAAAGTTTACAACTTCTAAGATGTATCAATCTATCATAAGGGAAAGAAAAGAATTACTAAAGTACCCTTCTATAGTAAAATGACCATTTTGCCCTTGGTCCCGAGAATTTAAAAAATCTCACCACTATATCCCAAATTCTTCTTATGGAACTAAATTTCCTAGTTTAACTCCTAAGAATTAGGTTTGTAGAACCTAGAAAGTTATACATTTTCCTTAATGTTAAAAGCCCCTTAGGTCCAACTTCAGCCTTATGATATGTATACTAATCATAAGGCCAAATATCTCTCACAAATATTCATCCAAGGCTCCTATGTAAATTTCTAAAGTTGGTTCCAACACTTAGTGATTTCATACTTAATCAAAATCTAAGTCTTTTCAAAACAAAACTAGGCAACTACCCTTCTTTGACTAGTTATAACTTCAGATCCGACCGTTGAAATGCTCCCAAAATTTAACACCACATACCTTGTACACCCACCTATAACCTGTTACAAACTCAACGGTGGATCCTCAATTTAACGTATCAAAATACCCCTCTAAACAAGCTGTAAAACCTGGACTGGACAATTAAAAATGTGTGCAACAATTCAACACACATCAACAGCTCTAGTCTATGCCCCTCCCTCTCACGACTCACACTCTCAGCTAACCCCTACCCCTTACTCAGATAAATGTTGGAGGTAAAGTACTAACCTTGTCTCAGCAGCAGTCCGGTCCGCAACAGCCCTTGGTGGATGGCTCGCAATAGGGGCAGTCGGGGTCCTAGTTCCGATCGAAGAAGGTCGTATACATATGTGTTGTCTTCTACAGCTCGGCGAGGCTTCTGCAGTGGGCAGCCAACGACTCTCTGAGGCCTCCGATGGCTGGGTAAACGAGCATGTTCAGCAGGGAGGACTCACAACAGAAGGCATGTAAGGAATGGTCGGGACTCACCTTTTTCTGATGTAGGAGTGATGTCACCCGTCTCTGGTTGCAGCCGCCACCAGCACTCGGTTACAGGTGCAAGGAGCCGTCCGTTGTGCAGTGATGGCCGACTTCAAGGGTGCGCTCTGTAACAGCAACGTAGGAGGAGATTTGTGTGGATCCGTTGGAGGCGTTAGAAGCAGAACCTGGACGTATTAGAGGATAGGTATGGCTGAAAAGGAAAGGAGTTTTGTGCTGTGATTTCTGCATGATCTCAAGGACGTTACAAAGATATGGGGAGAGAGGGAGCTGACGGTTTCTTTCCTCACTTCAAGCTGTTGCGCTTCCTGGACAACAAACGTTGGGGAGTGAACTGGACTGCTTCTGGTTGGGCTTCCTGGACTGCTCCAATCCGCCAGCAAGGGAAAAGCAAGGGGCTGGATAATTGAATCCAATAAGAAAGCAATGGGTTGAATACAAGGTAATAATTAAGAGTGGGCTGATGTTGTCAAGGCCTTGTCAAAAACTTGTCATTGCCTTGCCGAGCCAATGCATGGCCTTGTCCTGATCTCGTCTTGGTCTCGTCAAATCTCGTCATGACTTTGTCAAAGACATGTCATGATATAAACCAGGGTTTGATACATTAGGGTTTGATATAAAATTCTATCATTTTATGTGAAGTGAGGTTACATAAAATGATAAAATTTGAGATGGTGTGTACGACTAGGCAGAAAGAGAAAGATCAACGGACCGAAAACCCGATTTGATACGGAACTAAACGGAATAAAAATTCCTGATATTACAAGCGTTATCTTACATTGTTTCTATTTGTTGTTAGAATTTTGTTGAATTGAGATTAAACATGCAAACAAAGTTCATCCATTTCTACTTTGCTATTAAAAGTAATTTATATTTTGAGTTTTCTTTTGTTTAATTTGTGATTTTTATGAGGTGTTAAATGTTAGAAGTTTTGAGGTTTAAAAACAATTAAATTGTTTATGGTGTTATGTTTTGTAATAGCTTTGTAAGAAGGATACAACATCAAGTCTTGATAACAAGTTGAATGGTTTCCTATATTTGTTGTGTCTTATTGAAAGGTTCAATTTTTGTTGTTGTTGTTTAAGTTATGATTGATGATTCCATTGTGTGCATTATAACTTCGTAACGTGTCAAATTTGATGAACTTAAGGCGTTACATCAATAACCAAAACATAAAAAAATTGGGTGTTAGATTTCCAATTCAAAACTCAAATATAATAGTTTGAAAATTCAACATTTTTACTTGACACCGTCATTAACTTATATTTGCTCTTGTTTGGTTGAACTTTACTTATCAAAAGGTTTCGCTTCTTTATTAAGTTTTACTCCCTCCGATCGTAAACAAATGTCATTTTGTCATTAAAACTTTGATCACAATTATTTGTCATTTTAGATTTTTTAGACCAATAAATAAGTAGTAATTATGATGATGTTCTTGAAAATTGTTTTTATTGACTACTTTTAGGTAAATAATTTTTCTTATCGGTTTAAAAGACGGTTGAACATTAAATAAGAGATAAGATTTAGAAAAAGCTTTGTGAAATTTATGTTATTTAATATGTTTCTTAAAAGCTGTGTTAAAGTCTAAAACGACAATTAATTATGATCGGAAGGAGTATTAATTAGCACCTTTATTTATTTGTTTTTAAACTTAGTAATAGTAATTACCTTAATGAGAATTCCAAAAAATAAGCATCGGGAAGTGCACTAATCTTAATGATAGGTAAAAACTTCTCATGATTTTTAATGATAATTTATTAATTATTATTGTTTTAATAATAAAAGTAATTATTAAAATTGTAAGCTCCACTGAACCAACCACTTATTAGTTCCTACAAATTTTAAAACCTATGACAATTTACTCCCTCCGATCATAAATAAATGTCGTTTTAGCATTAGAAATTTGATCACAATTATTTGTCGTTTTAAGTTTTCTAGCCAATAAATACACGATATTTATAAGAGCTGTTTTTGAAAATTGTTTTTATTGATTACTTTTAGGTCAAAAATATTTTTTATTGATTAAAAAGAGTGTTGAGTATTAAATAAGTGATAATATTTAGAACGACAAATAATTATTTATGATTTTTCTTAATAATTGTATCAAGGGTTAAAACGACAAATAATTATAATCGGAGAAAATGCCACGATTACAATCATGCAACTTTATTATGGTATTTTGAGAGATTGACAATGATAGTTGCATATGGGTATCAATTATACGACTTGATGCATATCTATCCCTCCAAACACCATAATCATCACTAACCTTATCTATTTTTTAATTAAAGAAAGTCAAATTCATTATAGGTATAATGGGTCAAACAAGAACCTACTTCAATCATCATGGTCAAAACCTCACTAATTATAATGGTCACGTACCTTAAATGAACCAACTCTTATAAACAATAATTTAACTAAAATATTGCAAATTATTTTCTAGAAAAAAGAAAGGTATATAACTTATGAAGGCATGTGCAATAGGACAAAAAAATTCTTCTTTATTAGAAGCCTTTAAAGGAACCTAAACCCAAACTACCCTAAACATGTGCCTTGTTTCTACTTCCGTTGATTAACATATATGATAATTACTTCTCAACTACAAATCGTTGGAATCAATTTTTATCAATTAGAATCGAAATAATATTTTGGGAAATTTTTCGGTGGATTCCGATCAATATCAATGCCGGAAAACATAATCGTTAGTTTTGTGGGTCCGAGTATTACAATTTGGTATACTTATATGTATAAAATGATTGAAAAATTATTGCCCAAAGATGAGTGTATCAAATGCACCTAGGAAGATATAAGTGTGGAAGAACTTGTCCCACATTAATAATTGGAGATTGGTTAGACATCATATATAGGAGAATAAGTATATTATGATTAATTAAGTCTATGAACAGACGCTCCAGTGTTTGCTAGACTGCAACAATCCTTCTACTACTTGGGAATTTGAGTTGTTATTACCAGATTTTTTTTAGTTTCCGATTTTTTAAAATTTATGAGTTGTTTTTTGAAATCATTATTTTCGTAATATTTTTTTTTGAAAATCATTTGTTTTGAATCTTTTTTATTCAGCATATCGGGTATTTATTTCAAAATTTTAATTTTCTTACAAATATTTTAAAATATTCTATTTTATAAAAATAAAAAAATTCAGAAAAACTATTTGAATCAAATACGAAGTTTTATGCGAAAGTTTATCTCGTATTATAATTCCGTATAAATTTATCGAAATATTTTATAAAATATTTTTGGATATATTTTATTTTCGGGATTATCGTCTTCTTGGAAAAAGATTAATTCAGATCAAATTTGATATATAAACTGAAGTTTTTCCCATTAAATTAAATTTTGTATAAATCCCTACTAATCAGGGTTGTTTTTTTGAATCAGATATCTACTATGGGTGAAACTGTTAATCGAGTTGCCTCCGACTCAATTATCGACCCTATGGTCGACCCGGCTTCGCACCCAATATTGTGTTTGAGATTGGTCTATCGGGACCTTTTGGGGACCGAACCTCTCGGCTTAGTCCACACTGATTTGTGTAATTGAAGTTTGTGCAGTCGAGAGACGGTAAAAAGTATTTTATAACCTTCATAAATGATTGTACGAAATATTGTCATGTATACGTGCTAATAAGCAAGGATGAAACTTTGAAAAAAGTTTAAAGAGTACAATTTGGAAGTAGAAAATCAACTTGAAAAAAGGATAAAAATTATCCGAATTGATAGAGGAGGAGAGTATGATGAACCCTTTAATGTGTTATGTAGAGATATGGGATAATACATCAAACGACTACTCCTTACTCTCCAGAATCCAATGGAATTGCGGAACGAAAGAACCGAACTGTAAAGGAAATGTTGAATCAATGTTGCAGGAATTTGGGTTAGCCCAATTCATTTGGAGGGAAGCTTTTCTTTTGTTCCTCACAAGGTAAGATATAAAATGCCTTATGAACTTTGGCATGGTAGAGTACAAATGTACAAATACTTCAAAGTGTGGGGTGCCTAGCAAAAGTGGTTGTACCACCTCCGAAAAGGGTCACTATTAGACCAAAAACTATTGATTGTATATTCATCCAATATGCACATAACAATAGCACTTATCGATTTTTGGTACACAAATCAGAAATAACGGATTCCATGCTTATACAATCATGGAATCACGGAATGCGTCTTTTGAAGACATTTTTCCATGCAAGAAAAAAGAATATCTTAACCGTACTCATAAAGAAGAAGACGACAAAAAGTTTGTACGCAATACAGATATAGAGGATGAAGCTCAACGGAGAAAACGAGCTCGATAGAAAGTTGAATCTCGAAGGAGCAAAAGTGTAAGAGCCTTAGTTCTTTAGTGATTCCGCGACCGCGCCTCGGCCTAGCCGTAGGTGCGGCACCGCCCCGCGGCACCCGCGGTTTTGTAAGGTGGGACGCCGTCCTTTTAGCCGCCTAGCTTTTCCTTTTTCTTCTTCTTTAAGTCCCTCTTCTTCTCCTAGCTAATGAAGGTTTTCTTTTCCAAACTTCTTCTCTTCTCCCACGTTTTCTTTCTCCTTCTCTTTTCCTTGGTTCCTTCTTGTGGATTTTCCTTGATCTTGATCCAAGAATTAGCTTGGTGAAGCTTTGTTGATGATGATGCTGAGATGTTGAAGATGAGTTAGTGTTGTTGTGCTAGGTTTAGTCAGTTGTGAGGTTCTCCCCGTTCCCGAGTTGCAGTGTTGAGTTCCTTTTCTTTTGCTCTTCTTCTTTCCTTCCTTTCTCTTTCTTAGATAGAAATCCCACAAGCTATGCTTGTGTTTGGTCTTCCTTGACATTGATGATGGTTTATATATATGTATATATGATGTGGTTTGCCTTGGACAATGAAAAAGTGAAGAGGTCGAGCAAGAGGAGAGAAGCGAAGCACAAAATCGCCTTTCAAACAATTGACCGCCTTCGTGCCTTGACAGCGCCGCCCTTGCGGCGG
The DNA here is from genome assembly GCA_033239125.1 of Fagopyrum homotropicum. Lineage (NCBI taxonomy): Eukaryota > Viridiplantae > Streptophyta > Magnoliopsida > Caryophyllales > Polygonaceae > Fagopyrum > Fagopyrum homotropicum. The sequence continues at coordinate 34,269,798 of BSWB01000003.1, forward strand.
AGTTGTCTCACCGCCCCCCCGCGGCTGAGTACCACCTCTCTTGCGGTATCACCGCTCTTGCACCTTGTTTCTTCCGCATGTGCGTTCATCCAGGACATACCAAGTGTGGTATGTGTCTTTCCTTTCCTTTTGACCTTAGCTTGAGAGTGTGGCTGGCCTAGTGTTGTTTAGGTTGAGCTTATTGATGTATATGTTGAGGTAATGCATTAGGCATTTGTGAGGCTTGTTGAGATATTGAGGTTTAGATACGAGTTATGTTTGGGTATGATCATGGGGTGTAGGAGGTGGAATATCCTAACCTTGGTGGTGTTTGATTGTGTGTGCCTTGCTGATGTAGGAACTGATTGTTTCCTCGAAGGGAAATTGTGACCACGTGATACAGGTTTACGTTTGGGACCGGTAAGTCTATTGGACTTACTTAGTTAGCGGTTATGGATTTGAATGATTGTGATAGTGGTGATTGTGCATATGAATGTTGCATTAATAACCTAAACCGGACCAAGACGACCATATATGTATATTAAATGGTCCAACAGTATTATAACGGGTCGTGACCACTTGCTTGTAGCTCGCCGAGAGTGTGGAGGTGCTCTGCGGCCAATTGATCCCCTATACCAAACCTGGGGGTTAAGGGGGACATAGACGAGGTTCTGGGGCTCCTCGTGTTACAAAATAAGTTGAATTAGTAATAGTATAACGTAATGAAGATAATAAACGGTTTTGATGTGAGCATTGCATATTGTGATATGATGATGTGTTTGTATGTGCTATTATGATTATTCTTATTCATGAACTATTAGCTAACGGTTTTATACCGTGTTGTATATGTTCTACAAGATAGGAAGATTGTAGAGTGAGCCAGATAGGTGATCAGCCGAGGGCTTCCGTACATTAGGTTGTGCAAGGGTTTTGGAATGTTTTGTACACATTTGTATATGATGTTGTCGTTTTGTACTCGGTTGTGATTTTTTATACGTTGATGTATGTTTATACAGTTTCATAGATTTGGTTTTACATCTATTTGTGCCTTATTGTAAGATCTAGTGAACTTGTTGTCAGGCTAGGGTCAGGATCCATTGTGAGATCCTAGCCTAGTAGCACCCCAAGTCTCGCGGATTTGGGGTGTTACAAAAAGAGCTAAAAAAGAGATAACTTTTGGTGATGAGTTCATAATGGCTTTATTTTTATAGAAAGAACCAAAAACTTATACAAAAGTTATGTCTACACCAGATGCACCTACTTGGAAAGAAGTAGCCAAAAGTGAGATCGACTTCATTATGTAAAATCATACATGAGAGTTAATTGACTTACCGCAAGGGTGTAAAACACTTGGAAGCAAATGGATTTTTAAAACTAAGTTGAAAACCGATGGCTTCATAGATAAACAAAGTGCAATGATTTTGGCAGAAAGAAGGCTTGGATTTATTTGACATAAATTCTCCGGTAACGAGAATAGCATCAATAAGAATGTTGGTAGCAACATCATTGAGAAACCTAGAGATAAACTAAATAGATGTAAAAACGGCCTTTCCAAACGGAGATTTGGAAGAGGAGGTTTATTTGAAACAACCTGATGGGCATGTCGTTCTTGGACAGGAACATAAGGCGTATAGACTCGTCAAATCCTTATATGGACTTAAACAAGCTCCTAAACAATGACATAAGAAATTTAACATTGTAATAATGTCAAATGGATTCAACATAAATGAATGTGATAAATGTGTCTACTATAAAGACACATTTAATATTTACATTATACTGTGTCTATATGTAGATGGCGTGTTGATAATAGGCATCAACAAAGACATGATAAACAACACTAAAAATATACTGAGTGGGAAGTTTGACATGAAGGACTTAAGACTGGCAGATGTAATACTAGGGATGAAAATCACAAGAGATACTTTAAGACTTATCCTGTCTCAATCGCATTATGTAGAGACAATTTTTGCAAGATTTAGGAACTACACTAGTGGGACTGCGAGGAGTCCTATAGACCATAATATCACCTGACCAAAAACTCAAGGGATGCGGTATCTCAACTGGAATATGAAAGGATATATGGTAGTCTTATGTACTTAACCAACTATACCAAACTTGATTTGGCGCATGCGGTTAATGTATTTAGCCGTTACACGAGCAATCTAGGACATAAACACTAGAAAGGCATAACTCGGGTATTGAACTACTTACATTATACTAAAGAGTTTGGGCTGCATTATAGCACCCATCCAACTGAATTAGAAGGATACAGTGATGCCAACTGGATTTCTGACTCGAGAAACACCAAATCTACTAGTGGATATGTATTCACACTAGGTGGAACAACGGTATCTTGGAAAAATTTCAAACAAACTCTCTTGGTAAAATCCACGGTGGAATTTGAGTTCATTGCTTTGGATAAAGCAGCTGAAGAAGTTGAGTGGCGTCGGAATTTCCTAGGAGATATTCCTTTATGGAACAAACATGTGTCAGCCATATGTGTACACTATGTAGTCATTTGGCAATAGATTGGGCACAAAATTGTATATATAATGGAAAGTCTTGTCACATTAGACGGAGACATAAGACTAGTAGACAACTACTCTCGACAAGCGTGATTGTGATAGATTATGTCAAATTAGCAAACAACCCAGCGGGTCCATTTAATAATGGTTTGTCACGAGATCAAGTTGCAAAATCATCAAAAGGAATGGGTTTACATCTTATTACAAAAGATGATGATTGACTGTCAACCCCACCTACATGACTAGGATCCCATGATGTAAGTTCAAAGGGAAAACCAACTCGAGTAGAATCTAGGTGTAGACTGGGAGACCTATGTCTTTGCCTAGTTCCTCGATGAAGCAAGTGTTGCTTGATAAAGCATTGAGGTTAAGCTTATAATGATTCCATATCCTTGAAAATTGAAATAGAGCCGGGGTATGATAAATATTCTTTATGGTATATCACATTGTGAGTGTGACACGGGGCCGTGCCTAGGAGAATCTTGGGAAGACTGATTTTCTCCAAGTTCACTCATGATTTAACCAGGGTTGTTAAATGCCGAAATGAACACAACAAAGAGAACATCGTTTTGTGGAGAAGATGAAACTGTGTGATAGTTATTGTCTAGTTTTACATCAAATGCTGGGTGGTTCAAGACGTCATGTTCACCGACAAGTCAAGTAAATCTGATGACTATTCACTACGGAAGGTTTAAGGCTGAAAAAAACTACCAACCCAGATACAATGATTCTTCGATTGTACTCTCAAAAGTTCATTCCCTTTTTTTATCAAAGACAAAACATGTTTAAGATTCATTTCTATATATGTTGGGATTATTGAATCAATTTTATGAACTTGCGCTGAAAGGATTTTCTGGGCAATTTTCCGCTGGGTCCAGTCAATATCAACGCCGGAAAACGGGAGCGTTAGCTTCGTGGTTCCGAGTAGTACAACTTAATATACTCATATGTATAAAATGATGTCCAAATGAATGAGAAAGTAATCCAAAAATGAGTGTATCAAATGCACCTTGGGAGATTTGATTATGGAGGAACTTGTCCTACATCGACAATGTGAAGATTAAATAGACACCATATATATGAGAATGAATATATTATGGTTAACTAATTTTATGGAGAGACTCTCTAGCCTTTGCTAGACCACACACGCGAGCCGAGGCGCGGTCGTAGTCGGTGTTTGCGAGAATGGCTTTGGGATGAGGGTCTTATGGACTTGATGTTGAGCTGGTCACCTATCATTGTGTTTATGGGCCGGCTCAAATCCTTTCTCACCTGGTTTTACTTTCAGTCAAACACAAGGCCAAATGGTGGGTCCAAACCGCGATCCAAACTTAACCATTCCGTATGATTTGATATTATCTCCAAAGATTTTCTTTTTCTTTTTCCTTCGGGAATGGGTGGATGAGAGTGATTCTCTCAATACAAAACCTCCTCCAGACTCCTATACAAGGAGAGTTGATATCTTATTCCAAAACAACCAATAGCAGTGATCCCTCTACTACTCTCTTCTCTCTCTTTCCGTGTCCGAAGTTCCGAGTCTCAGAGTACTCCATTGAATGTTCTCGTAGGCTTCTAGAGCTGGTTACGTAGTCTAAAGCAAAGGGCAATTGTATCTTAGGATTCTGAATCGATCAAAATCCTTCGTAATAAGGGCGATTTTAGAATTAAGGAAAGAGCATTTCACCTTTTCCACTCATTACCAAATTCAATTCGTACGATTGGATTAATGTTAAACTTCCCATGATATTCTTGATAATAGAGTTCCTACACAACTAATAATATTTTTTCAAAATCAATAATGGACAATTAGGGTTGTTATGAGCCGGCTACTCGAGCTCAATTTGAATCGGCTAGGAAAAAAAATCCTTTTTTTTTTTAAAACTTGGTTTGTCTAACTTGGCTTGTTTTTTTTTATTCAAAAAAAGGTTTTATTCGTTTCGTTCTTCATATGCATATTAATGAACCGTAGTGGTTTAGAGAAAAAAATATTTTTAAAAAAATAAAAAGTAAGTCCCTTAAACTAAAAAATGGACTGAATATGGAAATAAGTATTATTTTGTAACGAAACCCATATAATGCGGAATTATGAGCAATTGACTAACTAATGAATGAGTGGTTAGTTACAAAAATGACCCAAATTATTGGGTGGTTTTCGTAATTTTCTCCCTAAATAAATCTTAACATCAACATCTTGGCAATTGTAAAAATCTGCTTTTCCTTCAATCTTTCCAGCTTATATCCAACTCAGAATTCGGAATCACTTGAATTCAACCTTTCATTTTCTTTGTCAACTTTATCTTCACCAATAATTCACAAAAAGAAGTGGGGAGGGGAATAAATAAAAAATTCTGGGCCTCAGTAAACAGCCTGGACATGCAAATATTCTCACTCTAGCCATACAAAGCACATGCATATTAATTTCTCCCTTTTATAATAACCAGTAAGTATTACTCTTTAGAAACCTTAACCCAAAATACTCACTCCTTGAAGAAGCAATTAACCAAATCAGACAAAAAATCAATAAATTTAACAAATATACAAAACTTCTGAATCTTTCTATTTGTGCCTTTTCTACTGATCACACAACCCCATGTTGCAGATCTTCCTCCATACCAAACCCATGTGTTGCTGCACTTCAAACATAGACATATACAACATGGACAACCAAATCCTAACCAGTTGGACTTTAGAAAGAGGGTCAAAGGCCATAAAACAAAAGAATATCACAACAATGTCTGTCCATGAATGAAGAAAAAGAATGCCTTGTGAGCTTCAAAGGGAAAATGGATACATACAATTTCAGGTTTCTGAAGCTTCATCGGCAATCTGTCGAGTGAAACGAGTCAGGGAAACCGGAAGGCTTAGAAGGAATACTTGCATTTGTTCTGCTGAAAGATATATCACTGAACATGGCGGATGTGCCTTCGTCCGCTTGCCATCTTTGTAAAGCCTGAGGAAGGCTCATGTGAAGGTCAATGCCATAGCTTTCTTCTTCTTCGTGGCAAGAAGGCTTCCATTGCTCAACAAGCGGGCCCAAGACATTAACTGCGTGGCCCATGTCTGGTCTTTGATGAGGTTCGCGGGCTGTGCAGTGACCTGCCAGCTCAGCAACCCTCAAAATGCTCTCGTATGTCTCGTCATCTGGGTCTAGGACACTATCTATTGACTTTCGGATGTTATCCTTGTTGATTAGGATTCTGCGGAACCATGTGACGAGATGACACCTTTCCTCCGGCATGGTTTCGTCAAGGGCTTTTCTACCGGTGATTATTTCCATTAGAATCACGCCAAATGCATAGACGTCCACTTTCGTGGTCACTCTTCCAGTAGCTGTGAAGGGACAGAGTTGAGATGTAAAGTTAGATTGGAGCACGTGAAAGAATATAACAGTTAACAAAATGTATAAAACTGAACCTCCTGGACGAAAAGTAGATAGATAGCTGTTAATCTATACAACCAGGCAGGTATTACTTTCCATCAAGCTTCCAGAACTTCTAAAGACAACTCAACAAAACAAAATGATAAAGCCAACTTCAGAAAACCACCTATTATCAAATACAAAAATATTCTTACAATAGAATCATGAAAGTCTCTGTTTTACTGTCCAAATCCTCGGGAAATGGCATACTAATAAGTTAGTTCATCAACAGCATGAGAACGACAGCTAACACAAAACTGAAAGGAACTACCACTCCCGTTAGGCATGGCAGAATGCTTGAATGCAGATCATTAAGAGCTTAAAATCATGAAACCAAGCTATTAAATTTCACATTGTGCTAAGTCGTTGCTGACATTTCCACACAATTTTTGTTGAGAACATCCAAGTCAACGCCCTATGCTAATCTCCTATATTTATTAATACACTTAAATGCAGAAAAGAAACAAGGGTGTTTTGTTATTCCGAAAATACACAGATAAGAGTCTTTGATTTACCCACTAAACAAAAATTTTGGCAAGCATGGAACTTCTGAATAGAGACTTACCAGCATATTCGGGAGCAAGATACCCGAAGGTTCCAGCCAATCGAGTCTCCATGGAGTATTTTCCATCAGGAGCGTTTTTCACCAAACCAAAATCTGCAACCTTGGCCCTCATATCATCTCCAAGCAATATGTTAGAAGGTTTCAGATCTCTATGGATAAAACTAGACTGAGCCAAGCTGTGCAGATATTCAACTCCTCTTGCTACATCTAATGCGATTGTTACTCTTTGCTTCCAGGTAAGGGGAGGAAAACCAAGTTCCTGCCATTCAAACAGGTGTTGCCCTAATGTCCCTTGTGGCATGTACTCGTAAACCAAAAGCCTCTCATTTCCATTGATGCAATAGCCAAGGAGAGCTACCAAATGCCTATGCCGAACCTTTGTAAGGACAGCAATCTCTGCTTGGAACTCTTTCATCCCCTTCGTACCCATAGCAGAAGATTCCATCCTCTTCACAGCAATTTTTGTTCCGTCATGAAGTTCTCCTTTATAAACAACTCCAAATCCCCCCCTACCCAAAATATTCTCTTCACTAAAGTTATTTGTAACTTGTCGAATAACTTGAATTGATATGACAACGTTACCTCCTTCAAAGACAGGCATTTCACTATAATCCCCACTACTCTGACTCTGCAAATCACTAGGAACCCCGGCATACCCATTAACACTAGCCACACCATTAACAGTAGTCGCACCGTTAGTCTTCACCATCTCTGCTCCAAGTTCTGGATTTTGAACTTGGGTAAATTTCCCATGTCTTCTGCTAACATAGCATTTATACAAAACAAACATCACAACACCAACGAAAATAATAACAGCAATCACCAAACCAGCCACCAGACCAGACGATATAGATGATTTTCGGGATGATCCACTTGATCCAGCATCCGAGCTTGTGGAATTCGACCCTGAACTACTGCCACCTCCTGTGCTGATATCAGTCCCAATGAACTGGTTACCTTTCTTATTTACAGTCACACCAGATCGAAACTTTGGCACTTGACCACTAATATTATTATTTGAAACATCAAGCGTTACCAGGTGAGCCAATGTAATCAAATTCTCAGGAATTGTACCAGTCAAATTGTTATCATTCAAATACAAAGTCCTCAGATATGTCAAATTAGCAAAAGCAGGGGAGATGGTTCCATTCAAATGCTTCTTAGCAAGATTAACCGAAGTCACATTTCCAGACGAATCACAACTAATAAATGGCCATTGATTGCAAGGGTTATTACCTTGCCAAGACTCGGCAAGAAACATGGGATAATCAAACGCACCAGCAGCCGTGATTAGAGCATTCACCTGAGGGTCACACGCCTCCCCAGGCTTGTCCGTGCAAAAGCTGTTGGTTGTCCCAAGCTCAACATTTACCCCAGACTTGAACTCCGGGCAGGGGCCTTGTAGCTTGTTGTTTTGCAGAGTGACATTCAGCAAATTAGGCAAGGAAGTTAACGAAGGTGGAACCACGCCGGTTAATTGATTATCCCTGAGCTGAAGGTCAAATATACTCGTGCAGTTGGAGAGATCAGGGATTGGACCAGTGAACGAGTTTCCATGGAGCCAAACCTGAGAGAGCTGCAGCATCTCTCCAATGACGTTAACTGAAGCGGTGAGGCTCGAACCCCCTTGATTGTTGTTGTTGAGCCAGAGAGTTTGAATGGAGGAGCCACCGAGCGAACTCGGAAGAGAACCAGTGAAGCTATTATAAGAAAGCTGAAGATCGATCAACACCTGGAAGGAATCGAAGATCTCCGGTATGGATCCAGTGAGGTTGCAGCTGCTAGCATAGAGGCGAACAAGCCCACTGGAATCAGTCAACTCGGAAGGAAACTTCCACGGGCTGAGATTCGTGTTTGAGCTGAGAGAGAGGTTCTGGAGACTAGTGAGACCGGCGAAGGCGTTGGTGGCTACAGACGAGAAGTTGTTGTTATTGAGGTAGGCTTCCTGAAGATTGGAGAGGTTTTCGAGGGAAGGGAGCTCGCCGGTGAAGTGGTTCCCTTGGATAGAGAGGGTTGTGAGCTGAGAGAGGGAGTTGAGGTCGGAAGGGAGAGTACCGGTGAGAGACTGGGCGTTTAGGTTGATGGAGATAACTTGGCCGCCATTGTTACAGGTTATGCCGGACCACTTGCAGAAGGTGGTGCCGGTCCAGGAAGACGGTGTCGGCGAGATGGAGGAAGCGAGCTTGGACATGACGGAGGCATCGTCGGCGGTGGAGAAGGACAGTAGGAGGAGGAGGATTAGGGTTAGAAAGGAAGAAGACGCCATTGTTGGAGATAGAAGGTTGTTCTTTTTCTCAGCAGGGATCTGAAACTTGTTCTGGTTTTTGTGCTGGGGTGGATTGTGTGGGGAGGCTGGCTAGTGGGATTGGGACGTATCTTACACTAACGTGACAGTCTGTTATAAATTGTTATAGTATTATGGGAGATAATAAGAGGTTACGTACAAAATTTGGGGCATTTTGAGATTAGTATATAATGTTGGTGGACTAATATTCTTGTGTTTATTATATATGTTGGGTTTAGGTCTAATGCGTGTATGTGTACCTGTTGTATGCACAAGCTTTTTTTTTTATCAACAAGGTAAGATACTCGATTACACCAAACAAACTTGATGTATCGAGAGGCCTATAACCGGCAAACGGATAAACCTTCATTCAGATAGCAACGAAAACAATACATAAACACTTCAAGCAAATGACCGAAAACCAGAATATGATTAAATTAAGTCCACGGGCTGAGTTCGTATCTTACTAACCCATCATCATGTGCACCCGTATGCACACGCTTTCTATTTAATTATCATTTGTTTTTATGGAAACTAAGATCTTCAAAAGAGATTAGGAACATACAACGCATAAGTGTGGATTTACAAATGGCTCGTGTCTTGATAGTATTAGTAGATCAATGGGCATCGGATTATGGTGGAAGGGTGTCACGGTAGATATTGTTTCTTTCTCCAGGAATCATATCAAAGCAACAATAGGCACTATTGACTTAGGATATGTCTGGAGGTTTATAGGCATACGGGCATCTTGATCGACAAGAGAAATAGAAGACTTTGAATCTGATGTGTCTTGAAGCTGTTGATTTGACCCTATCATTGCTGTTTTGGGAGAACTTCAACCAGATTGTATCATTAGTATCATTATGAGATAAGTTGGGTGGTGTCGCACCACTGGAATCTGAAATGTAGCCATTTCCCAATGTAATTGAGGACCTTGGTTTGTGTGATCTAGGTTCCTATAATGGTTTATTTACTTGAAAACAAGGATTATATAATGGTCCTATTTTACGTTAACACTTGTACAAGGACTTTGTACGGTAGATTGATATTCAATTCTTCCTGAAGAACCGAGGAGGTGATTAATAAGGATATAAATATTCTAGAAGGGGGGTTGAATAGAGTATGAAAACTTTTCACAATATCGGATATCAAGGCTTTGAAACGAATCTCAAGGCCTTGAAGTCAATCTTTGCGCTTAGTGACAAAACTGTTTCTCAAAGATTTGAAGTAGATCTCAAGGCCTTGAAGTCGACACTTGCAGAAGGTTGTTAGTCACAATATAAAGCGATAGAAAGTGCAAAAATTATATGATCGACGCACGATATGTTTACGAAGTTCGGTCCTAACAGCCTACTCTCCGCGTATGTTTCTGACCCTAGGATTCTTACTATCTATTAGCTGCTTGTTATGAGTCCTAAATACAACCTAGAAGAACTTCCCTTATTCTCTCAATGTAGTCTCAATGCTACGATCTAGTCAACTCTATTCTAGCAATAATAGTCTAGTTACTTCGCAGAGTAACACACTCGAATATAACACTAAGATGGTATGTCAATGTAGCTCTTGTGTTTATCTCACTCTAATAAATGAACTTAAGAAAGCTCAAAGAGGAAGATAAACTTTTAGATCGATGAAGATGACTTGGATTGTTTCACTTGTAAGCTTTGTCTTTTCATCTTCAATCGATGTCTTCTTTTATAGTCTTCCATGAAGGATCTTCTTCTAGCCGTTTATCTCTTAGCCGTTGCAACTTCTTTCTTCCATAGGATCCAATGTTTATTGAAGGAGATCTTCTCATGTGTCGTTTGAGTACTAGCCGCTGAGTAGAATCTTCAACCAAGATCTTCTCCAAGATCTTCTCTTCAAATGTTTGCTTGATAACCGTTTGATGTTCTCCACGATCTTCTCCAAGATCTTCTCTACAACTGTTCGAGATCTTCAACAAACTTCATAGCCGTTTGAAATTTTCATTGAGATCTTCTCCAAGATTCTCTCTTCAAATGCCTATCTTCTCCAACAAGATCTTCGTGGTTGGACGTTTGGTCGATTTAAGATCTTCATCTCCTAGATCTTCTCCTTTGTATGTTGGTTGTTGTAATAAATCTTCAGCCGAGATCTTCCCTTGTAATATCGTCCAAGACCTACACATATTTAACAAACAAACCAAGACAATCAATCTAGACATATAATCAAAATTTGTTAGTTCATAATAACCGCATTTTATGTTAAGTCTTCCATCATTTAAATAGAACAATTAATAATTATTATCAAATGTAGAGTTATCAATCTCCCCCTTGATGGAAGACAAAACAAATATCGTACCTGCATTTAATGTTAGATATATGCATGCATAAAAATACTCGAAAATAAATGCAAAATGCAGAAATGTCGGATCGCATATTTTTCTCCACTTCGTCTTTCAACAAGGGAGAAAAGCAGTTAAAGCAGGGGAGTTCAAAAATATTACAGACCCAAGTTTAACAAAAATAAGTTTTTTAATAGCCCAAAACACATTTCAAGGCCTTGAAAACAAAAACAAGGAACATTTAAAGTGCATGTCAAGGCATTGACATCCAATTTCAAGGCCTTGAAATTGATTTCAAGGCTTTCAAATCCACTTCTGGTACCAACGAGTGTTGCGCTTGCCTCATACATCGTCTTGACACTTCTTCTTCCACCTTGCATGAGCTTTGTCCAAGATCTTCATTTTCTTGTACTCATCGACCTGACGCTCTTGCTCAACATCCCTGTACTTCCTAATTACCCCATATTCCTCGAGGGTAAAAACTGTTGGCTCTTCTTGTATTGGGTGAAGAATAGGCTAATTCTTCACCCTCTTTTAACAATCAAGTAACACATTTGCCGCTCTCTCCCTAGTTTGTTGAGCATCATCCTTACTCACGGGCAAGATACTTCCATCAACAGTGAAAGTAAGTGCATTTAAATAAAATATTTGATTTACCTTTGCATGCACAATTGACAGCAGCTCATGTGTGGCATCAAGCTTGTCCGACATATCAGACCGGAAATCAACCATCTCCTTCAAATATTTTCCAACCCAAATTCCAATGCTTCCAAACTCTGTTCGGGCAATTCACGAGAAGAAGACGATGAAGCTACAACTCTGTTCTTTAACTTCCATTCTCCAGTCAACGTCTTTTCAATCCCGAGACATTCAAAACACTCTTTGTCTATCTTCCCCGTGGACACTTGTTGGTCCTCATTCGAGGTGTCAATAGAGAAGTAGGCAAAAATTTTGGGAAGGAGGTTGGCATATGGTAAAGGAATGGTGCGGATGGAGTTAATTGTGTGGAGCATGCAGTTGATGATAAGGTTGGGTGCATCCACATCGAGGCCATTGAGCACTTGATAGATCAATTCCAAAGTTTGATTAGTCAACAATTCTCTAGAATTTGACCTAGGAATTACACACCTAACCAACAAGGTAAAAACGATCTTGGCTTCAAGGGTTGATGTATGTGTAAGTTGGCGAGATGTGGAGTTGGAAATAAGGAATTTTTCCTTTGCTAGCCGGACACTCTCCGTTCTAGAGGGGTAGTGGTAGAAGGTAGAAGTGGGAAGACCTAGAATATGTGCAATGAGAGTTGAGGTAAGGGAAATCGATTTACCTTTTACGATTGATTCTAGGGTTAGAGTTCCCTTATCCCTTCTTGCCGTGAGATTCACATAGAAGAGTCTTGTGAGCCTCGTCTAAGCCACCACTCCTAGATTTAACATCTTCTAGATTGAACACCCTGGAGCAGTGTACTGCATGGTAGTGGCAATGTCTTCAAGAATTACAAATCCACATATTCGCACATGCACAATGGTCTAGTATAAAATCCACCTAGCCAAGTGCCCGATGCTTTGAAATTTCTGAACCAATTTGACGACAACCCTGTTTGAGCAGAATTTCAAGATTTGATACCAGAGGGGAGGGCGTTGCCAAATATGAGGAAATGTGAACCGACACATCTTTGAACGGTGCCGGTGAGGAGCTTCTTGATTTCTTTGCTAATGAAAATGAAGCAACCCGGTTGGAGGTTCTCTTGGAAGCCGTGAATGAGCATTTGTGAGAGAGAGTTTGAAAAAACCGAAAGAGTAAAGTGCAAAAGGGTTTGAAAATTTTTGAGCACAAGGAAAGAGGTGATAAGAGAGGAAAGGATGGTTGCTTTTAAAAGAAATGCCAAATCAATTTAAGGCAAAGCAAAATCTTGATAGGACCAAGACTTTGATAGCCAAAATTGATTTGCATATCTTCCCTCATAAATCTCAACCAATTTTCAAAGCTAAGATTGGAATTTTGAAATCAAATTCTTGGTGAAAAAATTTGAAATAATTTTAAAAATTCTTCTTTAAAACGATTTAATGATCAAACATCTAGAAAGATGTAAATTATAAATCCGATCTAGGTTTATCATTTTTGTCTTTAGAATCCATGTCAAGACCTTGAATTGCATTTCAAGGCCTTGAAATAAAAAAGTAGACTGCATTATAAGGAGTAAATAAAACGATTTACTCCCCCTAAGATAATGCTTCCTTGTTCAACATACCAAGCTCCAATCTAATAAAATTGAATCGATCTTCAGGTAGAGGCTTAGTGAATATATCTACAAGCTACAAGTTAGTCAAAATGAAAGATATAAATACGTCACCTTTTTCAACATGATCAGGTATAAAGTGATGTCGTACGTCGATATGCTTTGTTCTTGAATGTTGCACATGATTTTTGGTTATCGAAATAGCACTAATATTATCACATTTAATAGGTATATCTTTGAGATCAAAATCAAGATCACAAAGTTGTTGAGCTATCCATAGAATTTGTGAGCAATAGGCTCCAACAACTATGTATTCGGCCTTAGGTATGGATAGGGCAACAAAAATTTTGCTTCTTGGAGTGCCAACTAATTAGGGATGACCCTAAGAGTTGGTAGCATCTAGAAGTTCTCTTTCTATCAAACTTATAGCCTACAAAGTTTGCATCTGAATAGCCAACGAGGTAAAACGAGTTTTGTCGTGGATACCATTACCCTAGATCCTTAGTGTCATTAAGATATCAAAGAATCCTTTTCACAACTATCAAGTGTTACTCTTTGGGATCATCTTGAAATCTAGAATACATGCACATACTAAACATAATGTCAGGTCGACTAGCGGTTAAACATAACAAAGACCCGATCATACATCGATAATCCTTTTGTACGACACTCTTACCATTCTTTTCTTGATCTAATGAAAGAGTAGAACTCATTGGAGTCTTTGCGACATTGGATTGATCCATTTTATATTTCTTGAGCAAATCCTTGGTATACTTGCTTTGGCTTAGAAAGATATCTTTCTCGGCTTGAGTAACTTGCAAACAAAGAAAAATATTTAACTCTCCCATTAAGCTCATTTCGAACTCTCTACACATAATATCTTAAAATTCCTTGCATAGAGAATCATTAGTAGCACCAAATAATATATCATCAACATAGCTTTGTACAACTAACAAATCGTTGCCTCTGATTTTGACAAACAAAGTTTTGTCAACCAAACCTCTTTTAAATTCATTTTTTAGAAGATACTTGGACAATCTTTCATACCAAGTTCAAGGAGCTTGTTTAAAACCATAAAGAGCTTTGTCCAATTTAAATACATGATCAGGAAATTCATCATTTTTAAAACAAGGAGGTTGAGCAACGTAGACTTCTCCTTCTAAGAAGCCATTAAGAAAAGCACACTTAACATCCGTTTGAAAAAGCTTTAAGTTCATGAAGGATGCAAAAACAAGTACCATACATATGGCTTATAACCTGGCAACCAAAGCAAAGGTCTCCTCATAATCAATACCTTCTTCTTGATTATAGCCTTGAGCTACAAGTCCTGCTTTGTTTCGAATGACTTTACCATGTTCATCCAATTTGTTTCGAAACACCCATTTTGTTCCTATGACGGATTGATGCTTAGGTCTAGACGTAAGGGTCCAGACTTTGTTTCTCTCAAACTCATTTTGCTTGGCAATAATCCAATCTGGTTCTTGAAGTGCTTGAACGTAGTTTTTAGGCTCTATAAGAGACACAAACGCGGAAAAAGCACACAAGTTGTTTACCCTAGATCGAGTTTGCACACCTATTTTGGATCTGAGATCACGTTCTCTTGTGGATGAGATGAAGAGTGCTTGGACTTTCATCTCTTGGTGTGTGGTACGTTGAAGATTCTAGAAGCTCAGTAGTTTGGCTTGATTCAGGTACCGTTGGAGTTTCATCGTTGTTTCCGATGTCAAGGCCTTGAGATTGATCATAAGTAGTGTTGTTGTTGGTCATTTCAAGGTCTTGAGGTTGTTCTCTGGTGTCCTGAATTTGTTCTTACATATTCTTTTACTTGAGCCTTAGGATCTTC
This sequence comes from Fagopyrum homotropicum, assembly GCA_033239125.1. Classification (NCBI taxonomy): domain Eukaryota; kingdom Viridiplantae; phylum Streptophyta; class Magnoliopsida; order Caryophyllales; family Polygonaceae; genus Fagopyrum; species Fagopyrum homotropicum. The sequence continues at coordinate 34,284,956 of BSWB01000003.1, forward strand.
TTCTCCATCAAAATTTTGATATCCATGACGATTCAGATTAAAATTTATACAACTATCACTCAAAGTTCTATCATTGCTTTCGTAAAAAATATCATGAAAACTTTTCATGACAATTTTGGTATGTTTATTGTAAACCCGATAAACTTTACTATTTGAAGCATATCCTATAAAGTTAGCTTCATCACAACGTGCATCAAACTTTTCAAGGTTGTCTTTGCCATTGTTATGGACAAAACACGTACATCTAAAGGGTTTAAAATATGAAATATTACATTTTTCCCCTAAAAAGTTCGTAAGGAGTCTTTTTCAAGATAGGGTGTATCAAACATCTATTTAAGATGTAGTTATCCGTGTTTACAACCTCAACCCAAAAACGTTTTTGCAAACTATTTTCTAAAAGCATAGTCCTAGACATGTCCTTCAAGGTGCGGTTCTTACATTCCACAATCCCGTTTTGTTGAGGTGAACTAGGAGCTGAAAAGTTGTCTAAAATACCATATTTTGCCCAAAACAAATCAAACTTAAGTATTTCAAATTATCTACCATGATCGATTCGAATAGAAACTATAGGTAGGTTTTTCAAAGTTTGCAACTCCTTACAAAGTTTTGAAAATGATAGGATGAATTATTGTCTATATTTTGGGGCCTGTTTAGACGTTTTATCTTCAATAATCTGCATGTTTGGATGTATAATGGCACGTTTTGCATCAAGGTCTACACCAAGTTTCGTTGTAATCATAGGTAAAATGGCACGTTTTGCATAAAAAAGGAGCAAAAGGAGCTAAGGAGTCATTGGAGCTACATTCAGGAGCTTAAGGAAGAATCTAGGAATCATGAAAATGGATTGAAGATTCACTTTGGACCAGATTTGAGAGATTTCACATTCAGTTGTGATTCACCTCGGTCAGCTACAGTATCATCTCGACCGAGGTGATCCAGAGGAGCTGACTCGACCGAGGCGAATACCTTGGACACGGCGAGAGATATATTTTATTTGGCTGAGATCTTTTATTTTTGGAAAGAGGATCTTATATTTTTAGGCTGGATTCCTGGAAGGAAGAAGATAATTTAGCCCATATATTTTACCTATTTTTATGGGAAAAGATCTTTCTAAGATATCTTATCTTTGGAGGGTAATTTTCCTATAAAAAGGGTTGAATTTTCCACAAATCCAACATCGGCTATCACCCAAACATCCGCTATCACCCGGAGATCGTGCTTAGGGCTGCACATCGCACAAGACAGCCGTTTTACCCCACTATAGTTGGGAGATTTGAAGAACCTTTTTGAAGGTTGAAGGAAGATTGAAGGAAGAAAGTTGGTAGCTTTTATAGCTTTTGTGAAGGGTTTTGTAAGATTCTCTTAGATTCCCTTCTTTCTTGATTGTCTTATTGGATTTTGATCCAAGGAACGCTTGTTTGCTTGATAATTGATTCAGTTATTGAAGCCTTTCTCTTAAGGTTTTCTTGTTCAATTATTCTTTTTCTTCCCTTATAGTTGATTATTGCTTTCATGATGATGAGTGGCTAATTTCTTTGTGTGATTCTAGGGTGATTGGCTGAAGGTTGTGGGAAAAACAATGATAGAATATTCTTAATCACAGTAGGACCCTGAAAGTTCGAGTCTTTATCCTTAACCCTAGAACATCTCGCTCAGTCGATGAACATCTCAGCCAGGGTGGAATTCTTCTGACCGAGGTGACTTTCCCGATCCGAAACTGAGAGTTAAGTGTTAGAGTTTGCCAAATCCTATTCTTATTACACCTTTCCTGGTTCAATGCAAGCCTAGGATGAGACTTACCCGGTAATTTCTTTGTTTGTTTACCCAAGATCTTAAGTATAGGTAATAAAGGTTTATCCTTTATTGGAGTTTGAGTGTGCTTTCATTCCATCTTTGTGAGTTAGCCTGAGACTTACCCAGTAAAGGCTGATTCTATTCCCTTAGTTGGAGTGTTAGTTTGAGATTATAGTTCTTTTCCTTAATTCCTTGAGACTTACCCGGTAATAGGAGTTACGGTTTGGGATTAGTGAGTAGTGAGACTTACCCGGTGATCTATTCCACTTTAGTAACACCTTCCCTTTGCAAAAATCTCAGCTTTGTCTGCTTATCTTTAGATCTTGAGTTGGAACCACAACTAGATGCTTTAATTCCTAGAATTGCATATTTCCTTAATAGACTTTTTTTTATCATCTTTGATTGTTTTAATCGCTTTTGTGGTTAGTAGTTGCATTGACAACCTATACCTGCTTTGTTTCACTAAGTCCCTGTGATCGACCCTTGGAATTTCTTGCTTTTTACTACGATTGACCCGTACACTGCGGGTTCGCATCCTTGTTTTAAGCTTAAATCTAGGGTTATAAATTTAAAGCTTGCACACACCGTTTGGAGCGAACAAGTTTTTGGCGCCGTTGCCGGGGACTTGGTCTAGACCGAGCCGGTTGCGGCTTGCTTTCGGGGCGCTTGCCCCTGTTTCTACTAACCACTCTACTTGAGTGACTTTCGCAGGTTCTTTTTCTTAGGTTTATGCGAAGAACCCGCGCTGGGAAAGAAATCGTTCCCTACGATCCCGAACCAGAAAAGACATACAAAAGACGCTTGAAAGAAGCGAAGATGGCCAACCAAGACAATCGCGATCTTGAGGCCGAATTAAAGGAGGCGTTAGAACAGCTACGCCTCAGCAAGGAAGAACTGAGACTGGAAAAGGAAGAAACTCGCGCAAGGACTGAGGCGATCGAAGCAGATACGGCGACTTTACGAGACTAGTATCTACCTCGACCGAACCCAGATCCTCGACCGAGGCAAGACCCTGTTCCAGATCCTCGACCGAGGCAGAATCCAGTACTTGTTGCCCCGGCCGAGATACTTCCACCTCGGATGCCAGTCCGAGATGTTCTTTTTGTAGGTATTCCACAAACCCTAGGGCAGAGGATGAACCCCAATCAGCAACTGAGGCGTCCAGGAGTCAACCTAGGTGATCCAACGGACCATGATTATGAGCTTCGACCGCAAGTTCTTTCCATGATTCGCCAATGCCAGTTTGGAGGGCTAGAGAGGGAATCTCCGCATCAACATCTACAAAATTATGAGATCATGATGGAAACCTTGAGACCTTCAAGGCTGGAAAACAACAACTACAAGCTAAGGCCTTTCTACTTCTCTTTGAAAGATAGAGCTCTTACTTGGTATCAATCTCTTCCTCCGGGAAAAATCAATACTTGGGAGGAGATGACGACGGAATTCTTGACAAAATTCTTTCCCCCCTCTAAAACCGCTGAAATGAGAGGGAAGATTAATGCATTCATCATGAAGGACAAGGAGAGCTTGTCCAAGTCATGAGAGAGATTTAAAGACATTCTTTTCGATTGCCCACATCATGGGATTCCAAAGATAGAGTTGTTGGAGATATACTTCAAGGGACTGGACGGAAACACCCAGTTCAACCTTCAACTATTATCCGCCGGCACGTTCATGGACATGCCGATTGACGAAGCTTGGGAGTTCATAGAGAAACAAGCTTTGCATATGGAGAAATACTCCCACCAAGGAGCTGAAGGTGGAGTTAAAAGAGTCAACTTTCAAGATGCTCCACCTAACAATGATCAACTCAATTCTTTGAAGAATGATGTGAAACAATTGAAGGAACTCTTAGTTGCTCAAACCAAGAAGGAAGATCAAGGATCAAGGAACAACAATGGATACCGTAACAACAACAACGGTTCCCGGAACAACAACAATAGAGGATCCAACAACAATAATTGGAGGGCAAACAACCAAAATTCGGGTAACCCTTACTCTAACTCCAATTCGAATGATTCCTCTAATCCTTTTCTCTCTTCTTCTTCTTCTTCTACTCCATTAAAGAGCTAGGAACAAGGATCGAGTTCGTCCCAGCCGGAAAAGAAGGATGCGGTGCTGGAGGCCATCTTGATCAAGCTCAACTCTATGGAGACGTCCATGACTTCATTTTCGAAGGCACAAAAAGCCTTAGAACAACAATTCTTTAACAAGGCGAATGAAGCGCCAAGAGACCCAGGGAAGCTTCCAGCAAGGACGGAAAGCAACCCTAAGGGCCAGATTATGGCCATAACGACGAGGAGTGGACTGAAGACTGCAGATCCAGTGCCTCGGTCGATGCCAGTACAGACGAAGACCACCTCGGTCCAGGTGCAGTCGAAGAACACTTCAGCCGAGATGCCACCGAGGTGGAGCCACAGAAAGCGGAGGAGAAAACTGAAGTTTATACTCCACCTCCTGCATATAAACCACCACTTCCATTCCCCCAGTCAAGGGCCAGAGCACATCTAGACAAGCATTTTGGTAATTTCCTTGACTTGATGAACAAACTACACATTAATACCCCTTTCCTTGATGCTATTCTAGGGATGCCCGCCTATGGGAAGTTCTTGAAAGAGATTCTATCAAGGAAGAGGAAGTTGGAAGACTTTGGTGAAGTAAGGATGACATCTAAATCCTCGGAGCTCATTCAAATCATGAAGGAGAAGATGCCACCCAAATTGAGAGATCCCGGCTCGTTTTGCATTCCCATTCAAGTTGGGGATGTCACTTGTGAAGCCTTATGTGATCTAGGAGCCATCGTGAGCATCATCCCGCTGGAGCTATGTGTTAAGATCGGACTTGGAGAGCCCAAGTCGGTGAAGATACGGTTATACATGGCGGACCGCTCCATTACCCATCCCGTGGGAATTTTGGAAGACGTTCCAGTCAAGTTAGGTAACTTCTATTTACCTATAGACTTTGTTGTGCTTGATATTCCCGCAGATTATCCTGTCCCTATCATTCTCGGGAGGCCATTTCTAGCAACTTCGGGTTGCAATGTGGATTGTAAGAACGCCAAGCTAAAATTCAACATTGGCGGAGATGAAGTGGAGTTTGCATTACTTGCGGCTATGAAGGGAGAGCGGCTAGGAGATGATATCTTCAACATCTATGATGAAGAAGAATCATAAGAATTGGTGAGCTATATCCTTATTAAAGATCCACTTTAAAAAGTTATTAGCTTTAGCTTAATGGAGGAAGGTATAGATGCTTCTTGTGATGCAGATATACGGAGCTTAAAGGCACTGGAAGAAGATCCAGGAGCTAAAACTGAAAGACTAATCCAGGAGAAGAAGATCTCCAGTTTTGATTCCAGTTGCAGTACCTCGACCGAGGCACTTCCTGGACCGAGCGAGGTGGCTGAAGAACATCTCAGTCAACCTCTCTGGACCTCGACCGAGGTCGAAAGCGAGATGATGTCAACTGAGACTTCTGAAAGTCTAGTTCTTCAATCTACTCCACTGGAAGGAGGAAGCAAGGATCCCCCTCAGAAAGCACCCCCAGTTGTGGAGCTTAAACAACTCCCAAGTCACTTGAGGTATGTCTTTCTTGGACCGGATTCTACTTATCCCGTTATTGTTAGCGCTTCCCTCTCCGAATCTGAATTATCTAAACTAATGCATGTCATGAGAAAGCATCAAAAGGCTTTGAGTTATACTATTGATGATCTTATTGACATTAAGCCTTCTTTCTGCATGCATAGAATTCTAATGGAGGACGATCATAAGACTTCACGGGAACCTCAAAGACGGTTAAATCCGATCATGAAAGAGGTTATGAAGAAAGAAATTCTTAAGTTGTTGGATGCAGGTATCATATTTCCTATCTCGGACAGCAAATGGGTTAGCCCAGTACATGTAGTTCCGAAGAAAGGAGGGATGACCGTTGTGACGAATAAGAACAACGAGTTAATCCCAACCAGGACCATCACGGGCTGGAGGGTTTGCATCGACTATAGGAAGCTGAACGTGGCCACCCGGAAGGACCATTTTCCACTTCCCTTCATTGATCAAATGCTCGAACGGTTGGCCCAACATTCACACTTCTGCTATTTAGACGGCTATAGTAGTTTCTTCCAGATTCCTATCCATCCGGATGATCAAGAGAAGACCACTTTCACTTGTCCATGGGGGACATTCGCTTATAGGAGGATGCCATTTGGATTATGCAATGCACCCGCTACCTTCCAGCGATGCATGATGGCGATCTTTTCCAAGTATATAGAGGAGATCATGGAGGTATTTATGGATGATTTTTCAGTATATGGTTCCTCTTTTGATGATTGCCTATCTAACCTTTCTCTAGTGCTACAAAGATGTGAATACACTAATCTTGTCTTGAATTGGGAGAAGTGTCACTTTATGGTTAATGAAGGCATTGTGCTAGGACACCTCATTTCTAATCGAGGTATTGAGGTCGATCGCGCTAAGATCGAGACTATTGAGAAACTCCCTCCCCCTTGTTCTGTTAAAGGTGTGAGGAGTTTTCTCGGGCATGCAGGTTTCTACAGAAGATTCATCAAGGACTTTTCGAAGATTTCTAAACCACTAACTAACCTCTTGAATAAAGATGTTGTTTTTGAGTTTTCGCAGGAGTGTCTTGATGCATTTTACAGGATTAAGGAAGCGTTGATCTCCGTTCCCATTATCCAGCCTCCGGATTGGACTTTTCCCTTTGAGATCATGTGTGATGCAAGTGATGTGGCGGTAGGAGCGGTGCTTGGAAAAAAGAAGGATGGGCGGACCACCGCCATCTACTACGCTAGCAAAATGCTAGATGAAGCCCAGCGTAACTACGCCACCACCGAGAAGGAGCTATTGGCGGTTGTATATGCTTTCGAGAAGTTTCGTTCTTACTTAGTAGGGGCAAAAGTCATTGTCTACACCGACCATGCAGCCATTCGTTACTTACTTGCTAAAAAGGATGCCAAGCCACGCCTTATTCGATGGATTCTCTTGCTTCAAGAGTTTGACCTAGAGATCCGCGATAAGAAGGGATCCGAAAATTCTGTTGCGGATCACCTCAGCCGGCTACCTTCCTCTTCACGCGAGAAGGACGACCCACCCATAGACGATTCATTCCCCGATGAGCACTTGCACTTGTTGGAACTTTTGATAGACTTACTTATCTCACCCCATAATGAAGGTGAAGTATGGGGTGAGGATACCTCCCATCACGCTTAGAGATGTCGTACGGTCTAGCTAGCGACCTTAAATCAAGCGCTTCTTGGGAGGTAACCCAAGGTATTGCTTTCTTTTTCCCTTTTTCTAGTCTAGCTTTAGATAGTTTGTTTTTGCTTTGCTTTGTTTTGTTTTTAGACAGACAACATGTGACATCTAAGGAAGGAATATAACCCATGAGCACAACCGAAAGGACAGAAGTTCAAGAACTTGAGAAGACGGAGTTTGACTGAGACACATCTCGGTTGCTGTCACAGCACCTCGACCGAGATGAGTCTTGAGCAACCGAGACGACTAGGGTTTCTGAAGATCCACCTCGGTCTGTACACCTCGGTGCAGTCGAGACCATCTCGACCGAGGTGACAGCAGTTCCAGAAAAGGGTATAAAAGGGGGCTGAAATTTCTCTCTCATCCCTCTCTCACCTTCTCGACCGCGGCACAGTTTCACCTCGTTTTCCCGTTCTTCGATCGATTTCGACGATTCTTGCTTCCAAACTACAAAGAAAGAGTAGAGGATCGGACTTCAGCTTATGTCCGGTGAGTACTCTATTTTCCAGACTTATTTGACCCATTGGGACAATATGTCCCAAGTATGGGGTATGCGGATATATTTATATGACCTTATGTGTATGCTTGGATGACTCTACCGGATATTATTGTCTTATTTATGCTTCATGTGTTTATCTGCCATTACATGCCTGCATACAGGTTTTTGTTTGAAGAAAACGTCGAAAACTGGTTTAAAATTTTTTGACCTCGACCGAAGTGACTCTGACCAATCGAGGTGCAATACCTCAGTTGACTTAGAACATCTCGACCGAGGTGGTTTAACAAAGACAGTTTTCGAAACGATTTTGTGCTTCTTATCTGGATATGACCTCAGTGAAGATTTTGTTTGCAGACTGGTTTTGAAATCTTTATATGTTTGAAAGGTTTAATGATATGTTTAAGTTGCTAAATGTTTTGTTTGAAATTTGTGGCATGTTTAATACTTTATTTTTATCCAAATTATGTTGAATTTGAAGGTTGACACCACATTATGAGTTCTCTCACTTTCTTCATGGGAAGACCAAGGCAATTCATTCTCTTCTCTTCTTATTCTTGATCATGCTTAGCCCCTCATATACATATTTGCCTCCCTTTACCTATCCAGGAATTTGGAAGCAAGCAAAAGTGAAAAACAAGTGAAAGAAAAAGTTGAGATGTGGCTGAAAGTTAGAAAGAAACATATAGGTTTGGGGAAGTCAATCATGATGATGAGTAACTCGGCACCATTCACATAGCCGGGTGTTTGTGTCTTGCCAAAATCGGATTGAGCGATATTCCTAACGGGTCATGGTATGTGCATCAAGGGTTTGAGGCATCTCGAGAAATTGATGATTGCTAATTTCCTAGGCTTCGGTTATTGTGCACCTCTGTCCATGCATCCCAAAAAGTAAAGTAAAAAAGTAAATAAGCAAAGCTTATTGGTGGAAGATGTGAAGTTCAAAAGGAAGTAAAGTGAAGATCCTTTCCCGGATTCTAGCACCACATTCCCTATATACATCCCACCATCACACGTTTCTTGACCTTTCATTTGGAAAGCCCTTGAGACATCGAGCTTGTTGATTGACTTAGTGGTTTAAACTGGATTATGCATGATTAATTTCGATAATTATGATTTATTATGCATTCTATGATTTTATGCAAAGATGAACAACTTTCTTATATTTATAAAATGTTTTGATCATATTTTGATTTTAAATCCCATGAAGCATTCTCTTAGAGTGATCTATGATTGTAGCACACCATTAAAATGTTTTGAAAGACTTTTTCATTGATCTTCATGACTTATAATTCATTCTATCTTGTATTTTATATTTGGAACTTGCTTGGGGACAATCAAGGGCTAAGTATGGGGTATTTTGATAGCATGAATTATTGTCTATATTTTGGGGCCTGTTTAGACGTTTTATCTTCAATAATCTGCATGTTTGGATGTATATTATGTGATTATATTGTCGTTTCATCTACCTTTGCGGGAATCGAGATCTACACCAAGTTTCGTTGTAATCATAGGTAAAATGACACGTTTTGCATCAAAAAGGAGCAAAAGGAGCTAAGGAGTCATTGGAGCTACATTCAGGAGCTTAAAGAAGAATCCAGGAATCATGAAAATGGATTGAAGATTCACTTTGGACCAGATTTGAGAGATTTCACAGTCAGTTGTGATTCACCTCGGTCAACTACAGTATCATCTCGACCGAGGTGATCCAGAGGAGCTAACTCGACCGAGGCGAACACCTTGGACGTGGCGAGAGATATATTTTATTTGGGCTGAGATCTTTTATTTTTGGAAAGAGGATCTTATATTTTTAGGCTGGATTCCTGGAAGGAAGAAGATAATTTAGCCCATATATTTTACCTATTTTTATGGGAAAAGATCTTTCTAAGATATCTTATCTTTGGAGGGTAATTTTCCTATAAAAAGGGTTGGATTTTCCACAAATCCAACATCGGCTATCACCCGAACATCCACTATCACCGGAGATCATGCTTAGGGTTGCACATCGCGCAAGACAGCCGTTTTACCCCACTATAGGTTGGAGATTTGAAGAACCTTTTTGAAGGTTGAAGGAAGATTGAAGGAAGAAAGTTGGTAGCTTTTATAGCTTTTGTGAAGGGTTTTGTAAGATTCTCTTAGATTCCCTTCTTTGTTAATTGTCTTATTGGATTTTGATACAAGGAACGCTTGTTTGATTGATAATTGATTCAGTTATTGAAGCCTTTCTCTTAAGGTTTTCTTGTTCATTATTCTCTTTCTTCCCTTATAGTTGATTATTGCTTTCATGATGATGAGTGGCTAATTTCTTTGTGTGATTCTAGGGTGATTGGCTGAAGGTTGTGGGAAAAACAATGATAGAATAATCTTAATCACAGTAGGACCCTGAAAGTTCGAGTCTTTATCCTTAACCCTAGAACATCTCGCTCAGTCGATGAACATCTCGGCCGGGGTGGAATTCTTCTGACCGAGGTGACTTTCCCGATCCGAAACTGAGAGTTAAGTGTTAGAGTTTGCCAAATCCTATTCTTATTACACCTTTCCTGGTTCAATGCAAGCCTAGGATGAGACTTACCCGGTAATTCCTTTGTTTGTTTACCCAAGATCATAAGTATATGTAATAAAGGTTTATCCTTTATTGGGGTTTGAGTGTGCTTTCATTCCATCTTTGTGAGTTAGCCTGAGACTTACCCGGTAAAGGTTGATTCTATTCCCTTAGTTGGAGTGTTAGTTTGAGATTATAGTTCTTTTCCTTAATTCCTTGAGACTTACCCGGTAATAGGAGTTACGATTTGGGATTAGTGAGTAGTGAGACTTACCCGATGATCTATTCCACTTTAGTAACACCTTCCCTTTGCAAAAATCTCAGCTTTGTCCGCTTATCTTTAGATCTTAAGTTGGAACCACAACTAGATGCTTTAATCCTTAGAATTGCATATTTCCTTAATAGACTTTTTATCATCTTTGATTGTTTTAATCCCTGGAATTTCTTGCTTTTTACTGCGATTGACCCGTACACTGCGGGTTCGCATCCTTGTTTTAAGCTTACATCTAGGTTTATAAATTTAAAGCTTGCACACACTGTTTGGAGCGAACAGAAAACTCATACAAAGCTTCCGATTTTTCTCATGAGATGAGATCCATGTAAAACGAGAATAATCATCCAAAATGAAAAGGATGTATTTTTTTCACTTGGGAGATTTGACACGCATAGGACCACATAAATCCATATGTAAAAGTTCAATAGGTCGAGAAGAACTTACAACCTTTTTTGGTTTGAAAGAACCTCTTGTTTGTTTACCTTGTGTACAAGCCTTACATAGTTCATCAACCTTGAAGTTTAGATTTGATAATCCACGTACCAAATCCTTTGAAATAAGTTTCTTCATTGTATGCATGCTTACGTGACCAAGTCGTCTATGCCGAAGCCTTGGATCGTCCATAATGGCCTTGAGACACGTTAATCTTGAACCTGGAACCTGGGTAGTGCTCATAACGTATACATTGTTGCATCGAGGAGCAGTAAGCATGACATTACTAGATGATTTATTTTGTACTTTACATTTTTCTGAATCAAAGATCACTTTGTTACCTTTGTCACAATTATAACCGATTTTACCTATACCAAAGATGTTTCACTTTCCTTTATCACCAAGAGTAATGGTTCCAAATGATTACTTCTTTAAATCTGAAAATAGTGAACTTTTTCCACTCATATGTCTTGAGCAACCACTATCTAATATCCATTTATGCTCCTTAATCTTGGTGATATCCTGCAAAACAACAAACTTCAACCTTTCCAGCTAGACCAAATGACAAATTTTGGTCCATACTCAGGTTGAACCATGTTTGGTGGTCTAGTCCCTTTATGAACCCAAATTTGCTTAACCTATTCTTTTATACATAGAGGATTAGTGTTTCGTATGATGTAGGGATCATTTCTCCTATATGGGCAAGTTGATTTTACATGTCCCTTTTTACAACAATAGAACATGTGGGTGTACGTGATCTTCCTTTAGCTTTAACAAAAGTGGCAACCGTTTTTCTTGGAAAATTTTTGTTATAACCAATACCACTCTTGTTAAGAGAGGATCGTTGTTCACCCATCATCATTTCGAGATTAGTTTTAGAACGAGTGAATTGTATGAGTTCAGCCTTCTGGTCTCTACACGTCACAATTAGATCAATCTTCTCTTTCTCTAAATTAGTATAATTTTGATGCAAAGAAGAGAGATTTTTCTTAAGAATCGCATTTTCGAATTCAAAGGCCTTGACATTGGCATCAAGGTCTAACATTGAAGTGTTGAGATTTTCAACTTTCAAAGACAATTCACTCACTCTTTTCTCTTTTTTGATCAACCTTTCTCTTAAGAGACTTATTCTCATTCTATGTTCTTTATCACTTATGATAATATCTGTAAGGAATTCAAGAAGCTCTTGGCTAGGTTGAGACATTAGGGTTCTTACCACTCCTTCAAGATAAAAAGTTAGGGATCTTCTTCTTGATCGGCCATTAAGGATAAGTTTGCTTCATCGTTTTCATCATCTGACTCATTTGTAGAATTTGAGTCACTCCATAATGCTACCATACCGATAAATTGGGTAGCATCATGAAATGACTATTCTTTCACAGTTTGACTTAATAACACAAATTTGACTTAACAACTCAAATTTTATAAAGCTCTTGTCCTTGTGGGGATGAATGATTTCGACTATTCTTTCACAGTTTGACTTAACAACACAAATTTTATGTCCAGCTTGAATCCGATACATATATATCATTGCCTGCCTTTGAATTCAAGAGAAACAACGATGAATGTATTTTATATTATTAATCACTTAGTCTTCTATAGTTATAATTTTATGTTGGATTGTGTTTTGATGATTCTTATATTATACCCCTTACTTTTGCAGACGCAAAGCGAGATGGGAAGTTCAAGAGAAACAACAATTCACAATCCTTTTTTCTTGTCTAACATATATTCCAAGTAACCCCGACATGAATTATTCTTTTGTTCAAAAATTTGATGTTGTTCGACTACATGAAAATTATTCCAACACGCATAATTGAGTGAAAAAGTGAATGTCTATTGTCCTTGTTGTGTGTTCATCTATTTAACCACGGATTATACTACTTGATTGAATATTCTAGACTTACGATCAAGGTCCTTTATAAGTACAATTTGTTTACTTGTCACTTTGTGGACTTTCGTGCAATGCTAAGTAGGAACTTCTAGTGAAAAAGTGAATGCCTATTATCCTCGTTGTTTGCGGTCGCGCCGCCTTTGTCACTGTGGGTGTGCCTCATCCTTGCCGCGATCGCGCCGACACTTCATCACCGCAGTCGCGTCTCTTTCCTCCTCGGTCGCGGAATCTCTCTAGAAGGTTCATAAGTTCGATCTTTCGACTTAGAAGTTAGGTCTAGGTATAAGATTCTTTCCTCTTAGTACTTGTTGTTTGATTCATGAGTATAGAGAGGTATTTCATAGTATGAGACTTATGGTTAATGGATTGACCTTGTGATGATCATTGATGACTAGAAGTGGGAACTTCTAGTAGTTGGATAGATTGTGATGTGCATGCCTTGGTTTATATCAGGCAATTGAGGATTCATGTACGGATCAGGAAGTGTGATTAGCTGGACTTATGTTGTTATAATTAAGTCCTTTGGGCTTACTTAGTTACATCTGTATATTGGTTGAATGGCATGAGTGGTGTATGTTGTTATGTGTTTATATTAATGATAACGGGATTAGGATGACTGGTTTATTTTTGTCCCAAGAGTAACAAGCGGTTGCATCATCTGCCCAGATCCCGATGGAGACTAGGAGGTTCTCTACGACTAGCCCAGACATGGTATACGCCAAGGGCCCTAAATCACTCCAAATTGTATACGGGGAGGTACGTTGAACCCCTCTTGTTGGTACAAGGGGACGGAGGTGAAAGGCAGTAGACTTCTCGTGCGACAAGCTTAATCGGACTAGAAGTGAATAACTTAAGTAAGATAATAAAGGAGTTATGTGAGAGCATGCTATGTGTTTCTTTCCCGCTTTGTGTGTCTTTGTGATTTTGTTATTCTTCTAATATGTAGGTTGTTAGCTAACGGGTTATCCGACGTTGTAGATGTTTTATAGGTATAGGGATTTGCAAAGAGATCCAAAGCGGATGGTCGGCCTGGTTCACGTATTCATTTAGATGGATACGGGAGAGTCTTTCAGTTTCCGCATGCACATTATTATGATATTTACGTCAATCTTATAAAAGACCAAATTTAGAAAATAACCGGAACCCGAAAGGGTCTGATATTTTTTAAATGAGTTTCTATTTATAAAATCATGTGCATAATCGGGTTGTTGGGCTAGTATCATGTCGGACCGCCATCGCTCTCTGTGGATCTCTACAACTTAGTATTATAAGTGAGATATTATATGGACTTTTTATATTTTTCATTAATATATGTTATATGATTAAGTATGTAGTATGTTAATAGATATATTATAGACTTTAGTGAAGATAGCGTGAGGCAATCATCGCCTCATGATAAAACAATAGTAGACTTTGAAGAGTTTCAGTACAAAGTTAGTAGGGCCAGACTTCGGATTTAAGTAAATTTGGTAAGTTCTGCAATCTTCTGAAAACGGGTGATCAAAAGGTGAAGACCACGTGATGATACTAGCAACAAAAACAATCAGATGAGAAAGAAATTTTGAGTCAACTCAAACAGAAATGATAAAGAGCAGTACAAGGAACTTAGCGGTAGGAAGACAAGAGATGAGATTCGAAGAAGCATGTAAGGACTGACAAGTGCACGGATTGAAGATAATAACATTGGAACACAAATCAAGTAGAGTGGAGTACAACCACATTTGGCGGGTTAAATGACATTGCAATCAAGGCGGATGCCTCCATAGACAAATATGGGCATGAGAGACTAGATGGATAAGGTGTCGACCCCGATATGAAGAATTAAAGGAGCAAAAAATGGAAATCTATGGTTGAGTTTAAAGGCGAAAGGTAGATTTCATAAGCTTGTAAATGGTTTGACTTCTTCGGAGATATAAGAATTTCGACGCATGTATGAAAAGGGATAGAAGCCCTGTATTAGAGTCAACGGATTTCTATGAAGGCAGCATTATAAAACAACCCAACGAAGGAAGAAGTGTGCATGAGAATGACCTTGGTGAACTCAAGAGTCCACAGTGACCTCTCACTTATCACGGGACTTAAGTTACTAACACCAACGGTCTATACTAGAGAAACCGCAAGTGAATGATAATCAAGATCATAGGAATAGAGAAGGTACGCTTACAAGCTATCGTGGAAGATTTGGAAGGACTATTGAGGTCAGATGGATGGCACAACTGGACTTCAGAAACGGAGTTAGCTCACAAAAGAAGTAGAAGTGTGGAGTGTAGAACAAGCTAAAGGAGTATAAATGGATGAATCCGAGTAAGTAGTGCTTCACAACCGAGAATGTACACGTGTCGTTTGGTTATTGTCGAGTTACTAACAGGTAGGAAGAGTAACCGTGACTGTGGATTTATATGGGAACTTTATCGACACCTTAGATTTCCTCAGGTGGTCAATGGCGACCCTCTTAGATCGTTTAGCAATATAAAGGGAAATTGTGTTAGAGGTTGCTTACCTACGGGTTAAGGAAGGACTCCGATTAGAGATAGTAGGGATGGATTTGTATAAGAAGAACTAAGAGTAAGAGGAAGAGTTTGTTTTCCAATCGTTGTCTTATTTCATTAAAGGCAGGTAAGGAGGGTACTTGGTACATCTTCCAAAGGGGACTAAAGGTGTGTTTTAATGAACGAGAGTTGGGTCAATCACTCAGACTTATAGGAGAAGCCTTTGCGACTAAGGATGTGATATAAAATAAGCAGAATTTATAGCGGCAATGCAAGTGTAGGGATTTTGACGTTAGCAACTTGGTAAAGTGACGTGTTGAGGTTTGGGACTGTTTTAGTGGAATGTACACCTCGGATGGAGTAGACATTAGATAAGTTATGTTGAGTGACTGATGATGTTGATGGATCTCGTGTCACCCCGACAAGATAGATACAAGAAGGTCTGTATATAAAGAGTTCATCGAGAAAGGGTGGTACTTTGTTACAAGTCCAAGGCAATCAAGTAACCTCATCATATAGTGACTGATGAGTAGTTTTGGAACCGAGTACATAAATGTAGTACTCTAGATTCATCTTCCGACGGATTGGAGATGAGTTGATGAAAGTAACAAATTTATTCAACATGGGCCGTAAAGGTTGCACGAGAAAGTGCAAAAGGGAGTAACTATCCAATTGGGTATAAGGACTTATAAGATGATGTAGCGACATGATGATACTTGAAACTTGGTAAACTATCCGCTAATCTCTCTAAGGGTGAGTTTTGGATGCCTAAGGTGGCCTTTCTGGGTCACATAGTTACTATTGAGGGGATCAAGGTTGATCTAGTGAAGATCGAGTCGGTATCTTCATGGCTAACTCCGAGGAATGTTAAGGAGGTACGCATCTTTCTAGGTTTGGCAATATATTACAGCTAGTTTGTGCAAAGGTTTTCGGTGATTGTCCGACCTTTTACTTGTCTATTATAAAAGATCACCCGATTCGTGTGGTCCGAGCCGTGCCACCTGAGTTTCGAGGAGCTAAGAAAAGATTGACTTCTGCTCTAATTCTAGCACATCTAGATGCGTGTTGAGGACTAATGAGGAGAAGTATCCGACTCACGACCTCGAGTTAGCTGTAGTGATACATGCCCTTAAGAACTGGCACCACTATCTTTATGGGGCAACATGCCAAAACTTCACAGACCATAGTCTGAAGTATATATTCACTCAAAGTGAGTTCTACCGGTACTTAGATGGTAGGAAAGGTGGCGAGAAAAAACTTTGTAATTGTGATTTTTGGGAAAATTAGAGCGAATGCTACCGATACTATCAAGAGAAACCTTAAACCCTCGTAGTAGGGGGAATTTCCATTCAAAGCGGATCTTCACCACTCTTTAGTGGGAATCAATTAGGAACGAACCTTTCGAAAGCACCTTAAGAGAGCCGGATGGAGTGGGTTGTAGCCCAAAATCAAAGAGTTGTAACCCGAGAAGATTGTTAACGGTGACAAAGATCGCAAACCTATTGCAAGAGGAATTTACTAGTATCCAAGACATCATGAGTTTATACACACAAAAGAAATTAAATAGGCAAGGATCCAACAAAGCGAGGAAAGAATGTAGGTCATACATCCTGCTAAGGGTCCAAAATTTTTGTTCCATAGATAACAGATTAGACGAGATCTTCTTTTTCCCCTTCACAAAGGCCCGAATAATTCAATTAATCTTTATCGGGGTACATTTGTTAGTCACCAGGGTAGAGAAATCACACCAGCAACACTTGTCAAGGCTTTTGCATTTGAATAGCAGACCATGGAATTTCTGGTTGTACCGATTCATACATTTAGATTGTTCCTACCTAGACAAGGCATGTGAATTAATTTGCATAGCAAAAAATTCACCCTTTAAAGTATTGTCCAACATTTTGGTAATCCAAATTGGAACAGGGAGCTCCAAGGTGTTCACATTTGTGTTGTAAAATTGTTCCTACACAAGAAGCAGAAGCAATAACAATTGTAAACCAGATAGGAAACCAAGAGAAAGGATCGGTTTTCACGTGTAGGTTACAAGGGTAAGCATTGTTAAACGTCAAGCAAAGCAAAATCCTCTTACGAAGATTTCCGTCCGGACAAGATAGATGGATACCAAAACATATATGACTCAAGGTCATTATTCCGGGGTCAAGAACAATCATAAGATTGACCAATTGTGTAAAGACATGCCGGATTGAGTAGTTATTAATGACTAGTTGATGATAAATAGAAGTGGTCTTAAAGCATAGTAAGGTAAAGAAAGGGGAACACCTGGAGGTAGGTGAAAAAGCGCAGATAAGACGCACACAAGAAGGGTTTGGCCCTTGATTTGTTTGCTTTGTCTTGGAAGTTCTGTCAACCGCCATCAATCCAAAAAGAGATCTGACGCAAGCAATGGGGTCGGATCTATGAGAGGCAAAAGTGAAAG
Source organism: Fagopyrum homotropicum (assembly GCA_033239125.1). NCBI lineage: Eukaryota > Viridiplantae > Streptophyta > Magnoliopsida > Caryophyllales > Polygonaceae > Fagopyrum > Fagopyrum homotropicum. The sequence goes on from BSWB01000003.1 coordinate 34,302,584, forward strand.
TGAAGGAAAGAGTTTTTTTTTTGGAGGGCATAGGAAGCCTTCCATAGAGAGGGATCCAACCGTCGGGTCCCTTTCCTTAATACACAACTAAAGACGAGATCCAGAATGGAGGAGAATAGAGGCACATCACAAGAATCTTTTTTTTCCCATTTTTTCCAAATGGTTGAGATCAAAGGCTGATTTCTTTTATTGGTCGGGAAGGACAGACCTCGCGTCTACGCCCGAGCGTAATGGAATTTTGTAAGAGGAAGCTTGTTCTTTTTAGGATGGAAGAGGAGGCCAAGGCGAAGGTAGATGCATTTGATGAGGGTGAAGTCATTGGAATGGAGATAAACTTGGAGGAAACCATACCCGTAGAGAAGTTGGTGGATGAAGCTGATTTGCACAACACCGGCAAAGACAATGTCGTAGGTGGCCTGAGTGTAGTCGGATCCGTCGAGTGAGGGCTCGTTTCCTGAGCATAGTTGTCGGAAGTAGCTAACGGGTTCTCTATTTGAAAGGGAAAGTGGTGGTGTCGTTGTCTCGTTGTTAGGGTTTTTTCTTTGGTGGCTACAATAGATAGCGTTAGGGAATTTTTAATAATGTTATAATGTTGAATCACACGGAACGTGCAGTTACTAAAGCTAACACATATATTAAAGTTTGGAAGTCGTAAATGCACGGGTCAAGATTTAATAAAGGCACGATGTTTACGGATATCGTAACCGTCATAAGGTCACGGTTACGGGATCCGTAACCGTGACTTAAAGTTCACGGTTATGGATCCCGTAACCATGACCAAAAGGTTACGGTTAAAAAACCCGTAACCGTCATGATTACGGGTTCGGATCCGTGATCATTTTCTACATAAATTCTACCGTGAAAAGCATCCCTCATAGTTGTCGTCTTAGGTTCTCTCAAGCATTGTTGAGTGCACTCTTGAAGGTGGTAGCTGAGCCCGGGTGTGTAGTTGCTTGGGTTATGTTGTTTTTACTTCCTCGGTGCACTTTGTAGGTGTTCAGGCCTATGAGCATGCGAGACAGAAGATCGGGAAGTAGAAAGTCGATACAATATCAACGAATTTTGCAGGCTTTGTCTATTTGGGGAGAGACTGAGGGTGTTTCGAGTCTAGTGGAGGCCTTGTTAGACCCTTCGGAGCATAGGCATTTTGAGATTGTTGATGGTGGCTCAGGCAATAGAGATGGTTTAGAGAGAAATCCTAACATCAAGAAATGTCTCCGCAAGGTTTCGGATGGGCATTTTACGGCCGCTGTTAAGGTTTTGTGTTCTTCTGGTGTTGCTTCTTACAATGAGGAGACTTTGAAGGTATTAGAGGCTAAACATCCCCATAAACCTCCACCTTCTAAGTCTTGCACTACCTTTCATGAACCACCCCTCATTATTGACATCGATTTGGTTTTAAAATGCATCAAGTCCTTTTCAAAAGGTACTTCTTGCGGTAGAGATGGTTTGAGGGCACAACACATCTTAGATGCTATGTGTGGTGAGGGTTCTTCTGTTGCCTTGGGTCTTTTGAGAGCAATCACCTCAGTGGTTAATTTGTGGTTTGGAGGCAGGTGTCCCCTGAGTTTGGCCGAGTTTGTGGCTTCGGCTCCTCTTACGCCACTGTTGAAGTCTGGCAATGGGATTCGACCCATTACAGTTGGTACTATATGGAGACGGTTGGTGTCTAAAGTTTCTATGAAGGGTGTGTGTAAGGATATGGGAGGATATTTAGGAGATCTCCAATTTGGAGTTGGTGTTTCAGGTGGTGCAGAGGCTATTCTACATAGTGTTAATAGAGTTCTGAGTGATCGTTATGCCGATGGTTCTCTAGCTATGTTGACAGTGGATTTTTCCAATGCCATCAACTTGGTTGACATGACTATTTTGCTTAGGGAGGTTAGAGAGAGATGTCCGTCTATCTCCTTATGGGTTGATTTCTTGTATGGTCAGTCCGCCCGGTTGTACATTGGAGATAGATTTATCTGGTCGGCTACTCGTGTGCAATAAGGAGACCCTTTGGGGCCCCTCCTCTTCTCTCTTGTCTTGCACCCGCTTCTGCATAAGATCAGAGACAATTCCAAGCATATTCTACATGCTTGGTATCTTGACGATGGCACCATTATTGGTCGATCTGAGGAGGTAGCTAAAGCTCTTGATATCATTCGTGAGTTTGGTCCGTGTTTAGGCCTCATGCTGAATGTTCGCAAAACTGAGCTCTTTTGGCCTTCATGCGATGGGTCGAAAGTTAGAGATGGACTTTTTCCACATGACATTGCAAGGCCGGCGTTGGGGGTTAAGTTGCTAGGCGGGGCAGTGAGTAGAGATGAGGAGTTTGTTAGAGAGCTTGTCATGAAGAGAGTTGTTAAGGCGGTTGAGTTGATGCATCTTCTTTCACAGTTGAGGGATCCTCAGAGTGAGCTTCTTCTGCTTCGTTCTTGTATGGGTGTTTCTAAGATGTATTTTGGCCTGAGGACTTGTCATCCAGAGCATTGGGAGAGTGCAGCAGCTTATTTTGATGTTGGGCTTCGTAGATCAGTCGAGAATATTGTGGTTTGTCGGGCCAGTTTTTATAGATCTTCAGTGACGACTTGCTTCTTTGCCTATTCGATTTGGGGGGCTTGGTTTATATTCTGTTATGGAGACGTCTTCCTTTTCTTTTGTTGCCTCTAGGGCCCAGTCTTGGGTGCTCCAAGACCACATTTTGCGGGACAATGGAGTTGTAGAAATGGGCTCTGAGTTTTATGGAGCTTTGGGTAATCTTCAGACTTCTATTCCTGGTTTCGATCTTTCGGTCTTTACTGTCAAGAACACCGTCCCCCCTAAAACACAACACGCTTTGGCGAGTGCTCTTTTCAGTAAGATCGTGTAGGAGGTGAAAGTTACTTTTGATTTGACCCTTAGATAAAAAGCGGTTTTCAAGTGTCTTCAATCCACACATAGTCAAGATTTCCTTCTTACCATACCCATTGATGGATTTGGGCAATGTATGTCCCCGATTGAGTATCGTTCGGTTCTTAAGTATCGCCTTATGATTCCTCTATATCCGGTTGATGAGATTTGTCCTATGCCCAATTGTCGGAGGATTCTAGATTCTTTTGGGGAGCATGCGGTTCATTGTAAAGAGCTTCCTTGATTCAAATATAGGCATGATTTGGTCTGTGATGTGTTGTGCGATGTGTTTAGGAGGGCGGGGGTCTCGGTTAAGAAGGAGGCGCCTGTGTCCTTCTTGACTGACCCACGTGAGGGGAGATCCACCTTGAGGCCGGCGGATGTCTTGGTGTTTGGATGGGCGGGTGGAAAGCATGCTTGCATCGATCTGACTGGAGTTTCCCCACTTGTTTATTTGGGTAGTGGGCCTTTTGTGGTGGATAAGGCAACGCTGAATGCGGCTTCTGCTAAGGTGGCAAACATGAGAAAGCTTGTATTGAAAAGCAACATGTGTTTCTTCCGTTCGCTTTTGACACCTTTGGTTTCCTTGCGTCCGATGCTATTGAAATTCTCAAGAGGGTGCAACGGGTTTTGCATGGCAACGTTATGTCTCATAGGTCTCATGATGTTGTATTTAGGAGGATCGGATTCGCTATCCAGAAAGGATTGGCGGCACAACTTGTTGCCTATCTTCCTTCTAGTTCGATGTAAACTTCTTTCCATAGTTTAAATGAAAACAAAAAAAAAATTAATGTTAAAAAAAAAAAAATCTAACCCAAAAATTTTTTTTCTGACACCATCATTGTTACGGACCCTATAACCGTAATGTAAGGGAAAAAAAAATTTATTTTTTATATGGTTACGGAACCCGTGACCGCATGACCGTGACGGTCACGAATTCCGTAAACGTCGTGCATTAACGAAATCTTGAACCGTGCCCGTAACACCCTTAAAGTTTAAGTAACTTTTATCAATAATTTATTATATTTACACAAATTTTCTTACTAATTTCCACCATTATTAATTCCACATAACTCTTTAAAAACAATTCGTATCTAAATTAAATCACAAAATCTTTATTTAAAAATTAAATTATATTCATGATTATAGGATTATATAACATACTAAAACATAGAACACTTATCACGTATCGCTCTAAAATCAATCACCTCAACTTTTTTTTCAATTTAAAGAAAATATTCTCACGAGATATTTATGAAATTTTCAATTTTTTTTATGAAAAATTTTCCATTAGAATTAATAAATATATTCACTGTGCTACGTCACCTTACATGTCACATTAATTTTAGTTAAAGATTAGTTAAAACAAAAAAATTTATATCAAAATTAAACAAGAGAATCGGTATCTTAATCGATTTTTAACAATTAATCTTAATAATTAATAATTGTTTATAAAATGAATTAGGGTGTGTTTGGTTGGAGATTAAAGGATATTTATTTAGATTAAATTTAGGAGATTAAATTTTTGTAAGACTTTGGATGAAGATGGAGATTATATAAAAAAATTATAGAAGGGATTAATTGGGATTAAAAATGGTCAAAAAATAACGGTTAAAGGAGATTAATTTTCAACCATCAATTAAAATTCCACTCATGTCCTTTGTTTAAGGTTAAAATAAAGGTAAATTTGTAAATTAATATCAATTAAACCTATTAAAAAATTTTCAACCAAACAACTTGACGTAGATTATTTATATCAAATAATCCTTAATAAATCTCATATAAATTTTAACCCCTTTTAAATTCCATCTAGATTAATCTTTAAAATAACCTCCATCTCTTACCAAACACACCCTTAGTATCTTGGCCGATTGTTTTCACAAAATGAATAGTACCTATTCTAATAACTAATAAATGTAGATAAGAGGTAATCTTTTCTTTTATTTTGCATATGTCATACGTTAATTTTATAAGAATTTTTTCTCTGCCATCAAGGTTTGGACTTTTCCTCTTTGTATCCACTAAAGGGGGTGTATTCAATTAAGAGTCTATAGGAATTTTTTAGAGTTTAAAAGTGTATGGGTATTGAATATAGATTTTTAAAAGTTTATATAAATTTGTAGGTATTCAATTAGGATTTAAAATTTTCCATAAAATTCCTATGGTATTTAAAAGTTTGTGGATTTTAAGAGAATCTATTATTTCATTGATTTTGTAAGATTCTTCATTACTTTTATAACTACCTAAAATCCATAGAAATCTTCCCCCAACACATAAGATTTCCACAGAATCTGTATTGACTCTATATAGAATTAAAATTTCCCACGGAATTTGCAAATCCTATGATTATTAAGAATCCGTCAAAATCTTTAAAAGTCTCGATTGAATACACCCCCCTAAGTTTCAAAATTCCTCTTGACGTCCTCAAGGTTTCTTTTATTTTCTCTTTATACCCATTCTTAATATATTACATTAAAATTCATTATAAAATAATAAAAAAAATCACAAAATGAATTTAAAATAGATTATGACTTCATTAAATATAATTAATAAATTTATAATAGAAATAGTTTATATATATTTTTATATTTTTTAAAATAAATATATTTTTATTTTTGAATTAAAATATTTTTTTTTACTTTTTACTTTTGATTTAAAATTATATATATAAAATTAAATAAAAAACATTTTTTTGAAATTTTATTAAGAGTCTAGAGAATTAAAATATAATAAAATTCTATTAATTTTGAATTTAAATTTTATAGAACTTTTATTAATTCAAAATTTTTAAAAATTATGTTTTTTTTAATTTTAAGATTATGGAAAAGTATATTATAAAAAATAATAAATTAACACATAAAAAATAATATTGTTATTTTTAAATTAAAATAAATCATACAAAATTAACTTCAAAAAAAATATATGTTTAATTTTCTGGACTCTTAAAAAAAATTTAAAAAAAATTATTTTTGATTTATTTTAGTTCAAAAATATATACAGAAATAATTTGGTTTACTAGGCTTTTTTGAGTTTTAGTTTTAGTAAATGTACCCCTTGGGAGAAGAGTATTTAAGGTTTGAGAAAAAATACAAAAGATTGGGGTATATTTACCTAATTAAAAAGATTGGGGTATATTTACCTAATTAAAAAACTAAATGGTCTAGTTACTAAAAGTAAAAGTCAAAAAAGCGTATTAACCAAATTAGCCCCAAATATAAATTATCTTTCTTTTACTTTACTTTTTTTAATTAGAAAAAGTTTTAAAAAAATAATATTATTATAAGTTTATTAGTTTAAAATGTAATGAGATCATAATCTATTTTAAATTTATTTTTTTAATTTTTTATTATTTTATAATGAATTTTAATATAATATATTAAGAATGGATATAAAGAGAAAATAATTGAAACCTTGAGAGCACAAAGAGAAATTTTAAAACTTAGTGGATATCAAAAAGAAAAGTTCAAACCTTAAGGGTATGAAGAGAAAAAATTCATTTTATAATTATCAAATTCGCATAGTATGCTGACAATAAACTATTTTTGATCTAAAATACTGATATGGTTTCAATAAAATTAATAACGAGCTGATAAATATTAAAATTTAAATTTTAAAGCAAACCACATAAAATATGGGTATTAGATTAATTATTTTTTTTATAATTTAAAATTTTATTATTATATAATAATATTTACATCGAAATAAAAGTTAGATGAATAACAAATGAATAACCAATTATACCAACTTTGCGCTTGTTTTATAAACCCGCAACGTAATCATTCTCCTTATTGATCGTCATTTCATATGAATATACGATAATGATATTAAATATATTCTTGAATGAAGAATCTTGTAGTCAACATTTTTATTTACAGAGAATAGCAGCCGGATATGGTGGCGGTGGAGATTTCCTATTAGTCCACACTTGAACGCTATTATTTATTATTTACTTGACTTTTGATCTACAAATTATTAATTAAAATAAATGATTATAATATATATAACTATTCTCTCACTCAATGATTTTTATTATAGAAATTATTTGTTGAAAAACTTATAATTAACATTTATTATATTTTTCATCTTAATACTTTTTAAATTTACGAGAACAATTTTTCAATATATATAAATATATATTGAAATATATATTTTAGTTAATAATATATTTTATATATAGAAGAAACTATGATTTTATATGAAAAAAATTGAAACGTCTTATTTCAATAACAAACTAACGATCATTACTTATGTAAGGATTATTTTTTCACATGTAAGGTAGTTAACTATATATGTAAATGATGGTTAGCATAGGTTACAAGAAACGATAAATATAAAATAATAATAATAAAATTTTTGAACGACCTTTAACATACGTTAACGATGTTTTTTTTTTTTTAAATTTTTTATCGCACATTAACCTATATTAATGTTCGTTAACCTATAATTATTTTTTGTAAAGCACTTGGATGCTTGGATTGGTATTGTAGGTTATCCGATTAGCGAGGTCCGAAAAGCTTGAGCAGAAAGAGGAAAGTTTAATGGAGCCACGAGCTCCTTGAACACAGTAGATCACAAGTTGTAGTTTATTCAAAGAATGTCCTACCTTCTTGAAGTTTCTGGATGACCAACATGTGATCCCGTGTTGTCCGCATATCCGTTTGAGAGTAGTCGGACACACGGCAACCACACATCAATCTTATTAGAACAAAAAATAATATATATTAGGTTCAACATAAGGGAAAGAAAACGCGAGCATTCCATCACCATTTAAGTATTCCTAGATAATCTTCAAATTGTACACAGAAAAACAATAGTAGATAATTATTTGTTTTGTTGATGGGATTCAAAACGTTGTTTACTTTAAAAAAAAAGATTTTAAGTAAACAACGATGAAGTTACCAAACGCCAACCGCATTCGCAATGCGTAACCGCCACGGTTACGTATTGCGAATACATTACATAACTAACATGGTTATGGAACCCGTAACTGCCACGGTGAAGGGTTCCGAAACCGTGATGTTTTGATTTGGTCTTTAAAAAATAGTTGTTGTGTAACGGTGATCAACTTGAAATATAACCGTCGTGGTTCGAACGTTATGTATGTTCGGTTATATATATTGAGAGTCAAAGAAGAAGTGGATCCACCTCTACAATGTAGCACCCCAAATTCTCAGAACACGGGGAGTTACTGGTTAGGACCTCACAAAGAGTCCCGACCTTGGTTTAACAACAACTTTATTAGGATCTTACAACAATACACAAATGTATTTAAATTCTTTGAAAATAATAAATAGTATACGTATGAATGTTCAACACATGACAACCTTACAAAACATAAATATATATAACATGCATGCCGAAAGGAAGACTCCCCCATCTCCATCTAATGAGTATGTGGACCCGACTGACCATCTTTTCCGGATCTCTCTACAACTGTCTATCTCTACAAAATCAACAACACGGAATAACCGTTAGCTAACAATCCAAATATAAATAGAATAAAGATAGCACAAACACATCCAAGATAACATAAACACTCATCATAATGGCACACAATCCGGTTATTATCTAATAGCTTAGGTGACTCACTTTATTCCGTTTTAAAGTTGTGGTACGAGAAATCTTAAGATTTCTCGCCTCCGTTCCTTCCAACTAGTACAAGTCTAGCACACCTCCGCCGTCAGCGTCACCACAAACCAAGTATGGATTAGTCCTTAAACAAACCCCCAGCGCCCTCGGGCTAACTGAGCAGAATGCCACCGCCCGTTACTCTTAGGCGAAATATGTAGGTCGGTCGATAATTAATAAAAGTACACTTATAAACACGTCATTCAAACACCACTATCGTTATTCACACTCATCCAGAAGCTAGCTAAGTAAGCCCAAAAGACTTACCTAAATCAATCTCGATTCTCAAATCTCAACCTGGTTAGCATCCGTAGATTACTCAAAATTGCTTGTCACAAGAGGCAAGTGGATCAAAATATTTCCCATACACTTAGAAGTCTACGACTTCTAATATGTAAGGTTCTAACAGAAGAGAAATTACTAAAATACCCTCCTAGGGTAGAATGACAATTTTACCCTTTTTGAAACTTCCAAAAATCCCCTAAAATATGTCTATCATCTTCTTTGGGACATAATTTCATATTCTAACTTTTAAGAATGAGTTTAGGTAGAAACTAGAAGAAACATGCATTCTCCTCACTTCTCAAAAAGGTCACTAGGATCCAACTTTAGCCTAGGATATGAGCCCCGAATAAAAATATAAAATTCTAACAAAAATCTCTAAGTCTTTTATGCTATGCACTCTATCCGTAGAAGCAAGAATTTCCCCAAAAATACCTAATAACCACTTCTACACAAATTCCTAAAGTCTGTTCCAAAACCAGAAATTCACAGTTAGCCAAAAATTGATTATTTTTTAACTTCTCAACTAGTCAACTTTGGATCTTCATAAATCTACATCTAACTGTTAGATCAACCTCAATTTTTGGTACATCACCCTATGTATGACACTCTATAACATACAAAAAATTAAACACTTATCAAAACTACTTACAACTTTTTTTTTGAAAAATCATAACTCCTAAACCTCTTGATGAAATCCTCTGAAATTTTGATATATTATACTATGTAATCCTAACTATGACATATCCGAAATCCAATTCAAAAAAAATCAAAAACCTATTCAAAACTATCTCAGAAAACTGCATCACACGCAGTTTTTATCAACACTCAGCACACTTATCAAAACTGCACGAGGAGCCAACTTTGGGATACCATAACTCTCAAACTGTAACTCTGATTCTTCTCAAAATTTGATATGTTCTTCTACAATATGCCGACTATATCATATAAAAATTTCAGTCAAAAAGGAGGAGTTTTAATTGCATACATAAATCTGGCCCTGAAGTTGGGTGCTCGACACAATTTTATAAAAAAGAAAAAGTAATAGATTCACACTGCTTCTCCCTCCTCGATCTAAGTGAGTTTAAGCTAGATTTTGTAGCATCTATTAGTACATATTTATGGAGGGAAAGGTGATGAAAAGAGGTATGGGTCTTACTCGATTCTAGGGCTCGATTGTTGGAGGTTGCGGCCAGCTTGACTCGTGCTGATGTGTTGCTGTGCGTGACAAAAGCAACGGAAGAGGTTTCTCCTGCTGCTCGTGACAACAACACAGGAAGAGGCGCTCCCGCTTGCTGGTTGCCTCTCGTGACAAAATCACAAGGAGGGCGTTGTTGTTGCAGTGTCCTTGTGCAGGAGGGTGTCGCGTTGCTGATGTTTTCAACATATCCAGGATGAGGTTGCGCTGCTTGAAGACGAAGGGAGTGAAGAGGTGGTTTCCCTCAGCCGGTGTGGACAAGAGGACCAGAGGTTGGCCTGGCGTCGCTGTTAGGGTTTCCGAGGATGAAGACTGAAGACAGAAGGGTCGGCTAGGGTTGGGTCTCGTATGTGAACACCAGGGAATGGAGAGGGACGTATATCTTTTGCACGTGCAGAAGGAAGACTGAGGATAGGAGAGAGGCCATGGCATGGAAGGAAACTAGATTTGAATGAGCGGTTTATGTGGAGAAGGAATTGTAGAAGGAAAGAGCGTTACCCTGGAGGCGTTGAAGACGGAAGGAAGATATCTGCTTCCGGGCCTTGTTGGCGTTACTTGCACAAGGAGGGATGACATATGGGCTGAAGCAGAAGGAAGAAAAGGCCCGGATGGCCTTGTCTAACGGGCCCGGATGGTATCTTGCATGGGTTAAAAACTTCTAGTTGGCAAGTTATAAGAATGGAATTTATGTATAATAAGATTGATAAAACTAGAGCATAATATGTTGGTGATCCTCACATAAATTGATAGAAGTTCATAAAATCATGATATTAAGTATCCTATAAAAATTAAACTAGTCTATGTCCGGTTTGACTCGGAATAGAAAAATTGGAATTAAATTTCCGGCTATTACACACAAACTCTCCAAAAAATTGGTACCGAAATGACAACATAAGACGATGAAGAGATGTTGATTCCGTTCGATGATTCAAAATTTAGTTAGGAGACGAATTTCTTCCACATTTTGAAATAAGAATATTTTAACTTATTGTAAGTTGATCATTAAACCGAAAAACAAGAACCCTTATTTGAATTTTTTTTCAATTAGGGTCTACCAAACTATTCGCGTGATGAAGGGACCGGTTATGCTCGCATGTTTGAAATTCGCGGTTTTTTCTACGATCGTAAGACAATGGTTGATTAAGCTCGTTTCATGGGAGGAACTATGAATATGGTATTAGTCACAAGTAGGTCATGGAGAAATGTTGTGAAATTCTTTATGTTTCGGTTGACATGCGAATGTTTCGGAAACGCTTGGAAGAAGAAAGACGTTGATCCTGATATCAAATCGTCATCTATCCTAGCACATAAATCGAGAAAAGATGGGTGCTCATTTGATCTTGAGGGAATACAAAGCGAAGTTGATAAATGGACGTTACATGTTATATGTCGAGTGCACAACCAAAAATTCCCCGAGCAGTTAAAGGGACAAACATATGTTGGCCGATTGACGCACACACAGTTTCGGAGGGTGAGATGTGAACTTAGGTTGGGCTTCAAGCCAAGGAATATTTTGAAGTCACTATCGTTGGATGACTCCCACAACATTACCACCATAAGATAATTATACAATACTGGATTGAAGATTAGGATGCTACAAGTTAAAGGGCGAGGTCCACTCTAACAAGCACTCTACACATTAGAGCAACGTCATTACTATGCCAATGTGGGGAGATGCCCGCATTCAGATGAACTTTCAGATTTTTTCATCATGCATCCATATTCCAGACATCTTCTCAACTTATTTCTTTATGTCATCATAATAGACACGACATACAAGACGAATGAGTAAGTTTTAATATACATTCTTTTTAACAGATTTTATTATGTTACATGCACATTTGCTTTCAAGTCCAACGAAACTATAGTCTAGATTTTCTGCCCTCTATAGGTACAAGATGTCATTGTTAAAGATTGTCGGTATCACTAGCACGAGGTTGATATTTGCAATAGTATTTGTTTTCATGTCTAAGAAAAACTCGAATTACTATGAGTGGACATTAGAGAGACTCCGAGATGTGTGTGAAAATGTTACGCTGGGGGTTATTGAGATGGATAGAGATCTTGGACTTATAAGTGCACTATGTGTCGATTTCCCGGATGTGAAGCACATGATTTGCACATTTCATGCCAAGTGCAACATTCAACATTTATCTTGGACGGTGACACAATCAAATCAAGCACAAACAGTTTTTGTATCACACTACAATGCCTTGTTTGAATCCAGATCCTCTACGAGTTATGAGAGACATTTTGTAGAAATGAAAGTTAATTGGCAAAGTTATTTGAGGTTGATGGAGTATATGGAGGCTACATGGCTAATCTCATACAAAGAGCCAATTGTTCGAGCCTGGGGCGGCTTGTATCATCATTTTGGCACGAGGACAATAAATGCTTAAGAACTCAATCCTACATTCTTTATAAGTTTTTTTAAAATTTATATTAGTATATTGGTTCGATAATGATTTTTAGGTGTGAGTCAGCACACTCTTTATTGAAGAGTACATTGTATTCGAGTGTGCAAGGATTTTAGTTGGTGGTAGACAACATCGACTTGATGATAATTGATGAGATCGGAAAGATCCAATCGTCCATAGAGACTTTACACGAGAGGATGTTATTGGATGTGCGGGTTTCAATATTTGATTTGTTCAGTAACAAAGTAATTAACGAGTGCTTCATTATATTGTTGGAGATCTATAGCAAGGCGAACAAACTTAGGAGCATAATAACATGTCATAATCCATATTGGAGAGAAGCTCATGGATTTCCTTGTGTCCATGAGTTCTTTCTTGCTATTAGGGCTTAGGTGCCAATACGTTTGGATTAGATCAATCTATATTGGAGGCAAGTACGATGGGAAATAGTGGATCCAACCGTAGAAGATGATGTTGTCCACATTGATCCACAAATTGTGTCATTAAGCAACTTTAAGGATTGGATGTATTTAAATTTGTTAAGTAAAGATCAGATTGAGCGGATGACTTCGACATATGAGGACATGATACATCCGGGCTCTTCAAATATGATGGAACTAGAGCAGAAGGTAAGAACTAAAGGAAGACCACTGAAATATGGTATTCGTTCAACAAGGAGAGCACCAAGTGGGTTCAAGGTCGGCATGGCCACATCCTCGGGGTCGCCCACCAAAATTAGGTCACCAAGCGGAAGTTAAGGTTGAAAAGGCCAACCAGGGTCAATATGCTCAAGTTAAGGTTAAGGATCCCGAACCAGTGAAATTAACTTCAGGTAGTAAACCACATGACAAGAAAATTATCTCCCGACGGTCTAAGGTTTATTGCTTCAAGGATGGTCAAACTCATAAGTTCATGAAACCCTTCATCCTCTTGGCGTTGGATGCAAAAGTCGATGGATATTGTGGGGTTAGAGCTCTTACTGTGGTTTTAGGATATTTTGAGGAAGATTATTTTATCATATGAAAGGAATTGGCCACAGAGTTTTTCATGAGAAAGGACTTCTATGCAATTGTGAGTATCTCTTTTGTTCCTTAACCATTGTTTGTTCATCAAAGTTCATTCCTTCACCTTTACTTGTTTTATGACAAGATTCTTCTTACATCTGGCCTATTAATGAAGTTATAAGTCCGTTTTCCTGGACCAAGGCCCGCCGGAGAATTGTACGAAGTTACCAACTGTCGGTTTGACAACATCAACTTATTGTCATTGCGTTGTGGTTATACTTGGATGGTGTCCTGATACATGTTTACCTATGATGAGAATGGTTTGAGAACCAAGAACCCCTGACAAAGATTCGTACAATAACATTGGTTGGCGGTAATCACGTTGTAAGGTAGTTTACTTCAATAACTTGTTAATGATCCTACTATAAAGACTTAGTGTAATGAGTATGATGTGGGACCATCTCCAATACAAGGACCAGTTACAAGCACAAAGGCTAAAGCATTAAAGGATAAGCCAACAACTCCTTCTTCAGATTCGATTATGGATGGAGCAATCACACGATCAAGAGTTGTAATAATTCCTTAAATCTCTCATACTATCTTAAGGGATTATTTAGATTCTATCTTTTTAGATTTTATATTATACCTTTTAAAAGATATGTTTTCTACATTATCTTTTCAAAAGATATATTTTATAGATAATATATTTTTAGTTTTTCCTAGTTTTAGTAGGTTAAGTCTCCCTTATAAATAGTCTTAGTGGCGGAGATTGTTTAGTAGATTAGATTTGATATTTTCCACAGATTTGTGTGACTTACGGCTTCACTTAATGTAATATCCGAAATTTTTTTATTCAGTTTAATTCCGAAGCAAATCGGACTTCGAGCCGTTGACGGTTTTCCATTATATCTAGTATTTCTTTCTTCACAAATTTTATCATTTTATGTAAAATTTAATTCACATAAAATGATAGAATTATATCAAACCCAAATTCTTATAATTTTTATCATTTTATGTAGAATTTAATTCACATAAAATGATAGAATTATATCAAACTCTAATTCTTATAATTAATTCTTAACGACGACTTTAGACGAGACCATGACAAAGCTGTGACGAGGCCCAGACAAGCAGTTGACGGAGCCCAGACAAGTAGTTTACGAGGCCCAGACAAGCAGTTGACAAGGCCTAGACAAGCAGTGACAAGCAGTGACAAGGCCCAGACAAGCAGTGACAAGGCCAGACAGGCAGTGACAAGGCCCATATGGCCAATCTGCACGTCAAGGACCAGCTGCTACACTTGGACCGGCCCAGCACTGCCTTGCCCACGTTAGTTAGCAAGCTGGAGGAAGGCTCTCTCTCTCCATCAGAACGTAACTGTTGGATCTCGAAGAGTCTTTCGTTGATTAAGCACCGGATCTGTCACACTCCTTCACTTCGTGTCCAGATACATGCCGGGGTATACGCTGCAGATCTCACCACACTCCTCCTCCCCTCTTCTCACGTTTCTATCCCGAACCGCCATAGCCAAGGGTTTCTTTCTGGCTCTCCTCCGCTGCTGCCTATTCCCACACCCTTCTGCACCGCTGCCGCCAACAAGAAGGACGAGAAATTGTCCAGCCTTCCCTTTCTTCTTCGTCAACCAAGCAGACCGGCAGATCTCTTGATGCATCCTCATCTCGAACGAACAACCAGCAACCCTAGGATAAACATGTATAGCCTCCCTCCTTGCACAACTGGAGTCCTTTCTTTCCTGCTGCATCATTCTCTGTACGCAAGCAATCACGAAACCAACAGGAAGAGTCAAGCAAGCCGCAAGTTCCAATGGTCGAACCCTAGAATCGAGTAAGACCCATACCTCTTTTGGTTACCTTTCCCTCCACACATATGAGCTATTAGATGCTACAAAATCTGTCCTAAAGTCACTCAGGTCGAGCAGGTGAAGCACTGTAAAAGGATTTACTTTTTGGAACTTCCAAAACTGTGTCCAGTACCCAACTTCAGAATCCGATTTAGGTATGAAATACTCCTTCTTTTTGGCTGATTTTCGGATACGTTGTAGATGGTATTGCATAGTAAATCATACTAAAATTTCAGAGTAATCCATGTTACAGTTTGAGAGATATGGGGTTTCAAAGTTGACTCCTCTTACAGTTTTTATAAATGTGCTGAGTTGAGAAAAACAGCATGGTATGCTGTTTTGTGAGATAGTTTTGAATAGGCTTTTGATCTCCGTTGAACTTGAATTTTGGATATGATATAGTTGACATATTGTTGTAGAACATATTAGAATTTGAGAGGAATCCAGCGAGTGGTTTGAGATTTACGATTTTTCAAAGATGTAGTCGTAAGCAGTTTTTCTGTTGTGCTGAAATTCGGTTTTGTGAGATAGTTTTAAATAGGATTTTGATCTCCTTTCCGGCTGAATTTGTGATATATTATAGATAAGATTTTATAGTAGAACATATCAAAATTTGGGATAAATCCAGCAAGTAGTTTAGGAGTTATGATTTTTCAAAGTTAAGACAGTGTGTTGCTTGTTAAGTGTTGTAACCAACTTTAGAAATTTTTGTAGAAGCGATGCTTTAACAGTTTTAATAAATTCTTTCTCCTATGAGTATATGGGATATCATAGATGATCTAGGAAATTATTTCGGACTTTTTATAAGATTATTCGAATTTTATATTTGAAGCTGTAGTTGGACTTTAGTGACTTTTCGGGAAATAGAAAAGGGGTAGTTTTTCTAGTTGTTACCTAAAATCATCCTAGGGAGTAGAATATGGTTAGTTAGTCTCAAATAAGAGTTTAAACATAAATTATGAAATTTTTAGAAGTTTCGGGACCAAGGGTAAAATAGTCATTTTACCATAAACTAATACTGTAATCAATTCCGTTCTATTAAGACCTACTATCTTAGAAGTCTTAAGACTTCTAATTACCTAGAAAGTGTGCTGACACACTTGTCTCCTTTGACAGGCTATTGAATTCCTACAGTTACCGATGAGTGGTGATTAAGAGAGTCGAGATTTGATTCTGGTAAGTCCACGGACTTACTTAGCTGACTTCTTGTATGAGTGTAATGTGTATGAGTGGTGTTTGTTAGTTATGATAAACAACGAAACCGGATTAGGCCGACTTTATTATTTACGTAATTGACCCAAGTGTATGATAACGGGTCGTGACATCATCTGCCTAGCTCTTGCGAGAGTCTAGGAGGTTCCCTGCGACCAGCCCAGTCCGGTAGACGGTCAGATGCATTAGTACCATTCCGCGTTGGTAAACGGGGACAGGGGCGAGGTTTGGGAATCCCTCGTGGCACAAAATAAGTATCATTAGTAATGACCTATCACCTAATTAAAGATAATAAGAGGATTGAGTGTTGGATGTTGATTGTGTATGATGTGTGATTGTGCTTTTACCTTTATACTTATGCATAGAATGTTAGCTAACGGTTTTAATACGCTTGTAGATGCCTTGCAGGTTAAGACAGTTGTAGAGAGATCCGGAGGGACTGGTCAGCCGTGTCCACGTACTCATTTAGTTGGGGACGAGGTTGTCTTATATACTTTATATGCATCGTTTTAGTACCTTTGATTTGTAAGGCTGATACATATTTTTTCATGTATATATTGTTTAAAGTTTTCAAATGTTTTTAATACTTTTGTGCCTTGTTGTAAGATCCAAGTTAAATTGTTGTCAAACTAAGGTCGGGACCCATTGTGAGGTCCTAACCAGTAGCTCCCTGAGTTCTCAGAATTTGGGGTGTTACAATATGGTATCAGAGCTCTGGGTTGGCAACAATGGCACTTGAAATCTTCTGAAAGACCAAATGTATAAAATAACTAGAACCCGAAAGGGGTCTAAAATTTTCAAAACGGATTTCTGTTTTTAAACGCGCGTATAGTCGGGTTGTTGGGTTAGTAGTATGTCGGATCACCATCGCTCTCCGTGGATCTCTGCAACTTGGATCGATAGGTGTTAGTATATAGAGTTTTTATGACGTTTATTATTACATGTTATATACATGTGTATGCTTAGCTTGTTAGTATCCTAAAGGAATTTTATATCCATTAGTTGTGATATCATGCAGCGATTATCACCTCATGATAAATCGGTGGCAGACTTGAAGAGTTTTCAACACGAGACGAAGGACTCGGACCTTGGATCAAGTAATATACTCGGGTGGGCGTCCTAGTAACCCTTGTTAACCATCCAAAGAACTAATAGGCGAAGAAGTAAAGATGTGGAGATAATTTTGACCATATATAAGTACAATCAAATGAGGAAGAATTCCCGAGTCAACTCAGATAGAAGAAATAGAAGGTCATACAGTGACTTAGTGGTATGAAGCCGAGAGATGAATTATAAGAACCATGCAAGAGACTACAAGAGTGCGGAGTAGAGATGACAATATTGGAACGAGACAAGTAGAATTGAGTACAACTAAGATTGTAAAATCAAGGGCATTACCATCGAGACGGATGCCCCATCGACCATTATGGGCATGAGAAACCAGAAGAGACAAAGTGTCAACCCGGGTACGAGAATCTAAGGTGCACGGAATGAAGACCTACAATTGAGTGTAAAAGTGAAAAGGCAGACTCCACAAGCGTGGGGAGGTTTTGACCTCCTCAGAGATATAAGTAGTTTGAAAGAAACCGCGACGCCAATATCCAAAGAATGGAAGCCTGTAGCAGGGTCAACTTAGTTTCATGAAGGCGATATTACCACTAACTCCAGTGAAGAAATCTGTATGGGAGAACGGCCATGCTAGACTCGAGAGTCCAGGGTAACCCGAATTATCACGGGACCTAAGCCATCAACACAGATGGTCCATGCAAAAGGAACTACAAGTGGATGATCCTTACGGCCATAAGAATTTCAAAGACGCTTGCAAGCTATCGTAAAAATTTGAAACGACTATTTATGCCAGATGAATGACACAATCGGACTAGAGAAATGGAGTTAGCCCATAAGAAGCGGAAGGGTGGAAGGTAGAAGAACTAAAGAAGTATAAAAGGATTTTCATGAGCAATTGTTTACCTACTAACTAAGAAAAATTTTGACAGGTCACAAGTAACACGGAATGGAGACTTACAACTTAATGTAAGAACGAAATGTAGACTTCACGAGCCGGGAGACATTTTGTCTTCTTTAAAAGATAAGAATTCTAAGAGGAATCGCAACGCCAGTATCGAAAGGATCGAAGCCCTGTAACATAGTCAACCGAGATTTAGAAGGAAATATTATAAACAACACCGATTAAGAACCTGTGCTGATGAGAATCTTGTGAGGGACTCAAAAGTCTAGGTTAACCCCATTTATAACAGAACATAAGTCATCACCACAGATGGTCCTTGTAAAGGGACTACAATTGGGTGGTAATTAAAAGTCACTGGAACTACAAGACGCTTACCATCTATTGTGGAGTGTTAAGAACGACTTTTGGCGTTAGGCGAATGGCACAGTGAGACTTGAGAAAGAGAGTTGTCCCAAAGAAAGCAGAAGAGTGAAAGATAAGATGAACTAAAGAAGGATAAAAGGATTAATCTAGTAGGTGATGTGCACCAAAAGTTTAATACCAGTAGAGGTATGGAATTGAGATAAGTCAATTATAGACTGATCGATGTCAACCAAGGACGTGCAAGTATGGTTTGGTATTGACGAGTTATGTACCGTTAAGAAGAGATATTTGTGACTGTGGATCTATGGAGTAGCTTTACCGACGCCTTAGAGGATTTCCTCAAGTAGGCAACGACAATATCTTGGATGAATTAAAGGTATAAAGAGGAACGTTTTAAGGGTTACTACTTGGCTCGTTAAGATCAAACTTCGGTCAAGTCAGGGAGTTGGATCCGTGGTAGAAGAACTAAGGAAGTAAGCGGAAGAAGTTTTTTTTTATCGTTGCTTTATTTTCTTAAGGCAAGTAAAGAAGGTACTTGGTACTTCATCAGCATAAGACTCATGGTATGATTAGAAGAAAGAGTTTTGGGTCAATCATTTTATACTTCCAGAAAAGGTCCTTAGGATTAATGGGTGACAACAGGATAAGCAGAGTAGCGCAGCGGAAGCGTGGTGTGTCCCAACCCACAAAGCAAGAAGCTCAAGGATACTGATGGATGTCGTGTCGAGTTTAAGATGGTGATAGTGGGTGAAATGCTTTCTAGTTGGAAGGAACGTGAGAAAGGCTATGTGGAGTGACTGAAAATGTTGTACGGAAACTTAGGTGCATGTAGAGGTAATAGAAGGAGGCTGCTACCCTATTATGGATCCGAGTGAAGAGTGATGGCTTTGTTACATGTTGCCAGACAAGTAGTGTGGAATTCTATACTAATAGAATACTCTAGAGTGAGTTTTCAGGATGGATTAGGAAAGAATTAATGATGTAATAAAAATATTGTGCATGGTCTGCACTAGAAAGCTCAAAGGGAGTAACTACCATCCTGAGTCGAAGATACATAAGAATGAGAAGCGACAGGAGCATACTTGCAACCTAGTAACTGTGCTTAAGAAAGCATGATCTCGGAGTAGATTTTATGTGTAATATTATATCGGAACAGAGCATAGTTGCGTTTTGAGTCAGATGGATATTATCAGTTTGATAACCATGGTGGAGAAAAGAGTGCACTACTGATGGTATGTTAACAATTATTGAGTAGTCATGATCAAATAACGGTGATAGGAGATCACTTTGTGTCTATACCGTCATTCCGGACGTATTCTAGGTCACTTAAGATCTTGGAAAATGCGTGACAAACCTAAGTTTGAGCAAATGATATATGAGAGATCTGTAAATAATATAATAATGTCAAGTGAACAAAGAGGATGACCACTAGATTTGATTTTTAGTTGTCTCGAGTGTTAGACCTGAAAAGGGTAAAAGGTGACGATTCCTTACTTGAGGAGTAAGATGACTGAGTAATATTAAAAGACAAGACCAAGTGGGTCGTGATACTAAGAGCATTGAGCACTTGGTAAGTGTTGGTGGATGTCCAAGACCTTAGACCTGATTGTGTAGTCAGAACCTTTTCAAAAGGCCGGAAGCAAGTGGTCATAACGAAGGGAAGGAAGTTGAATAGATTATTTTTCCGTAGGGTAATCAAAGGATCTAGAAGTGATTTGAGTAAGGAAAACCATTAGAAGTTTTAAAGCGGTTTAAAAGTGACTGATATACTAGTTTTCCTCACCCTATTGGAGAGTGTAGCTTCGGTTTTCCACGGAGACTAAGTTTGGGAACTGAGTTTGAAAATTTCAGTTGGAGAGATACCTACCAGACACGAGTTAGGTCATCAGATTAGAGGGTCAAACATTTGAGCCGGATAATACCAGTGAGATATCCGGTAACCACTCTAGAACGTGGTAGCAGGGGCTTGTGATCTAAGTACCTGAAAAGATTTAAGATTTAGTGGTTTTATGAGAAGCCGATAAGGCTACCTAAGACATTGGGGATAGCAAGAGACGTAATAGTTCAAAAAGTTATATAGCGATAGTTGTAACCTCGGGAGTAACGAGTCAGGGCTTGACCTTGTATCTGTGATATTGTTTGACTGCTTGTTTATTTCATGTTTGAGTGTTTAGTTAGTGATGTGTTCTTTTGGTAACCTTGATATATAGGATACTTAGATGTTGGAATGACGAGACTTTTGTGTAATGATCAAACACACCCATTTGGTGCCTTAAAGGCCGATCAGAATTGTCTTATCCTAAGTTTCGGGACGAAACTTATTTTGAGGGGGGTCTGATGTAACGACCGGATTTTTCGTTACGCTTTAATAGGGTTAGAGGGGTTTAGAAAACGAAATTAAAAATTAGTGAAACTAGGATAAACAAGTTTATGTATGAAAGTCGTTTAATTAAGTACCTTGTTCTAAGTTTCGGGACGAAACTTCTTTTAAGGGGGTACTAATATCCGAAATTTTTTTATTCAGTTGAATTCCGAAGCAAATCGGACTTCGAGCCGTTGACGGTTTTCCATTCTATCTAGTATTTCTTTCTTCACAAATTTTATCATTTTATGTAAAATTTAATTCACATAAAATGATAGAATTATATCAAACCCTAATTCTTATAATTTTTATCATTTTATGTAGAATTTAATTCACATAAAATGATAGAATTATATCAAACCCTAATTCTTATAATTAATCCTTAACGACGACTTTAGACGAGACCATGACAAAGCTGTGACGAGGCCCAGACAAGCAGTTGACGGAGCCCAGACAAGCAGTTTACGAGGCCCAGACAAGCAGTTGACAAGGCCCAAACAAGCAGTGACAAGGCCAGACAAGCAGTGACAAGGCCCAGACAAGAAGTGACAAGGCCAGACAAGTAGTGACAAGGCCCAGATGGCCAATCTGCACGTCAGGGACCAGCTGCTACACTTGGACCGGCCCAGCACTACCTTGCCCACGTTAGTTAGCAAGCTGGAGGAAGGCTCTCTCTCTCCATCAGAACGTAATTGTTGGATCTCGAAGAGTCTTTCGTTGATTAAGCACCGGATCTGTCACACTCCTTCACTTCGTGTCCAGATACATGCCGGGGTATACGCTGCAGATCTCGCCACACTCCTCCTCCCCTCTTCTCACGTTTCTATCCCGAGCCGCCATAGCCAAGGGTTTCTTTCCGGCTCTCCTCCGCTGCTGCCTATTCCCACACCCTTCTGCACCGCTGCCACCAACAAGAAGGACGAGAAATTGTCCAGCCTTCCCTTTCCTCTTCGTGAACCAAGCAGACCGGCGGATCTCTTGATGCATCCTCATCTCGAACGAACAACCAGCAGCCCTAGGATAAACATGTACAGCCTCCCTCCTTGCACAACTGGAGTCCTTTCTTTCCTGCTGCATCATTCTCTGTACGCAAGCAATCACGAAACCAACAGGAGGAGTCAAGCAAGCCGCAACTTCCAATGGTCGAACCCTAGAATCGAGTAAGACCCATACCTCTTTTGGTTACCTTTCCCTCCACACATATGAGCTATTAGATGCTACAAAATCTGTCCTAAACTCACTCAGGTCGAGCAGGAGAAGCACTGTAAAAGGATTTACTTTTCTGAACTTCCAAAACTGTGTCCAGTACCCAACTTCAGAATCCGATTTAGGTATGAAATACTCCTTCTTTTTGGCTGATTTTCGGATACGTTGTAGATGGTATTGCATAGTAAATCATACTAAAATTTCAGAGTAATCCATGTTACGGTTTGAGAGATATGGGGTTTCAAAGTTGACTCCTCTTACAGTTTTTATAAATGTGCTGAGTTGAGAAAAACAGCATGGTATGCTGTTTTGTGAGATAGTTTTGAATAGGCTTTTGATCTCCGTTGAACTTGAATTTTGGATATGATATAGTTGACATATTGTTGTAGAACATATTAGAATTTGAGAGGAATCCAGCGAGTGGTTTGAGATTTACGATTTTTCAAATATGTAGTCGTAAGCAGTTTTTCTGTTGTGCTGTAATTCAGTTTTGTGAGATAGTTTTAAATAGGATTTTGATCTCCTTTCCGGCTGAATTTGGGATATATTATAGATAAGATTTTATAGTAGAACATATCAAAATTTGGGATAAATCCAGCGAGTAGTTTAGGAGCTATGATTTTTCAAAGTTAAGACAGTGTGTTGCTTGTTAAGTGTTGTAACCAACTTTAGAAATTTTTGTAGAAGCGATGCTTTAACAGTTTTAAGAAATTCTTTCTCCTATGAGTAGATGGGATATCATAGATGATCTATGGAATTATTTTGGAATTTTTATAAGATTATTCGAATTTTATATTTGAAGCTATAGTTGGACTTTAGTGACTTTTCGGGAAATTGAAAAGGGGTAGTTTTTCTAGTTGTTACCTAAAATCATCCTAGGGAGTAGAATATGGTTAGTTAGTCTCAAATAAGAGTTTAAACATAAATTATGAAATTTTTAGAAGTTTCGGGACCAAGGGTAAAATAGTCATTTTACCATAAACTAATACTGTAATCAATTCCGTTCTATTAAGACCTACTATCTTAGAAGTCTTAGACTTCTAATTACCTAGAAAGTGTGCTGACACAGTTGTCTCCTTTGACAGGCTACTGAATTCCTACAGTTACCGATGAGTGGTGATTAAGAGAGTCGAGATTTGATTCTGGTAAGTCCACGGACTTACTTAGCTGACTTCTTGTATGAGTGTAATGTGTATGAGTGGTGTTTGTTAGTTATGATAAACAACGAAACCGGATTAGGCCGACTTTATTATTTACGTAATTGACCCAAGTATATGATAACGGGTCGTGACATCATCTGCCTAGCTCTTGCGAGAGTCTAGGAGGTTCCCTGTGACCAGCCCAGTCCGGTAGACGGTCAGATGCATTAGTACCATTCCGCGTTGGTAAACGGGGATAGGGGCGAGGTTTGGGAATCCCTCGTGGCGCAAAATAAGTATCATTAGTAATGACCTATCACCTAGTTAAAGATAATAAGAGGATTGAGTGTTGGATGTTGATTGTGTATGATGTGTGATTGTGCTTTTACCTTTATACTTATGCATAGAATGTTAGCTAACGGTTTTATACCGCTTGTAGATGTCTTGCAGGTTAAGACAGTTGTAGAGAGATCCGGAGGGAATGGTCAGCCGGGTCCATGTACTCATTTAGTTGGGGATGAGGTTGTCTTATATACTTCATATGCATCGTTTTAGTACCTTTGATTTGTAAGGCTGATACATATTTTTTCATGTATATATTGTTTAAAGTTTTCAAATGTTTTTAATACTTTTGTGCCTTGTTGTAAGATCCAAGTTAAATTGTTGTCAAACTAAGGTCGGGACCCATTGTGAGGTCCTAACCAGTAGCTCCCCGAGTTCCCAGAATTTGCGGTGTTACACTTAAGGAGTTCGTATTTTATTCATTGCTATTCAATCAAAGGAGAGTTTTGGTTGAATTGTTGTTACGTTCTTGCTAGATTGTGCTTGTGTGTGTTAATCTTATTGAAGGTTGGTGCTCTTGGTCAATCCTAGTCCCTCCTTGTGCTTGTCTTACTTAGAAGGCTTGTGTAAGGTTAAAGAAGTGCGGGTTAAGGTGATCTTCTCGTTCAATAATTTTGACACATCATTGACCAAGTTTCTTTTGCGGAAATATCTTGGTTCAAATCTTCATATATCTATCATTTATCACTAATCCATGTTCTGAGTTTCCAAGAAAATCGACCTGTTCTTCATATAAATTGGCCAATTTATTCCTAAAACAGCCCGATTTTTATCCCATTTAAGGACTTTCAATCTAGATCGGGGACTGCGACTTATCCCCATATCAAAGTGGTATAAGAGCTAATCGATTGAAGTCCGAACGTTCATAAAAAGGTTTGATTTTCTTTTGATTCTTTAAAAGTCGAGTCTTTTCTTGTTCGCCATCTTTGCGAGATTATTTGAGTTTAACGTGCGTTGACTTGTATAAGTTCGGGAAGAGAGAAACGCCATCAACCAAACGGAAGCCATCCGTTGACCTTTGAAACCTCTCCAATACAAAAAAAAGGGAAGAAAGAAAGAAAGTTCTTGAACGACACAACCAAGAGTCGATTTTTCAAAGAAAAATCGACCTATTCTTCAGAGAAATCGACCGATTTCTTACCCGATTTTTTCTACTGTTGCCAAAATTCGAAGAAATATTTGAGGCACAATTTGAAAAATTAAAGTGCACCCTGTGCAAGAGTATTACAACAGAAGATTTCCAGTATATACCTTGAAGCAAACACAGAGATTTAACTAAACCTAAACCCAAATCTGGCTATCTCTCTTTCTTAACTTCGCAACTCAAGGTACGGTCTTCTCTCTTCTTAATCTCTTGTGTGCTTTTCTTTAGCCTCTTTTCTATTCTAAACACTGAGTCTTTCTTTGATTGTGTTAGTTAGTATCTATACTTCTTAATATACTAGTTGTCTATCCACAATCTTTCTTTCTACCTTGTCGTGTATGGAGTAAACTTCTTATAGGGATTCCTTAACCATCGCACCCCACAAGAACCTTTAACCGAACCAGCTTAACTACTTGATTCAACAAAAGGAGTTCTAGGGAGCCAAGACGCTGATTTGTAAATAAGCGTTAATCCATACAAGTCAATTCCGTCAACCAGCTTGCAACAACACAACAAGAGCGTGAGCGCGAGAGAAAATAGGAAAGGCCTTTTCGTTTTCTCTAACTTAACGAGTTTGTTGTTACTGTGCGTGTTGGTATAGATGTCAAAAAGAGATAGTCCGCATGGCTCTCAGAAGGACAACAATCCGGATATAACGGACATACTCAAGCAAATCATGACCCAGATGACCAACATGGATAAACGGATTGAACAAGTAGAAGCAAGACCTAATGCAGATTACCGATCCAAATCTCGCTTACGATTCGATCCAAATGTTGTTTATGAAGTAGGAGGAAGCTCCGCTAATCCACCACCACTACCTCCTCAATATCATCCACCGATGCCCGGTAATATCCATCCTAATCAAATCGTTAATACTAACCACAATCCACTTTTTGGTGACGAATGTTAGGACATGAGTGATGAAGAGAATGAGGGAATGTGGAGAGAATACCCACAACACCACCAATGTAGAGGATGCTACAATGAACATAATCGACCTTCACCGGATAACGACGGACTTGGGAAAGTAAAAGTCAAAATTCTGAGTTTCGAAGGACGTTGCGATCCGAATGCTTACATGGAATGGGAAACCAAAATTGAACAACTTTGGTCTTGCCATAATTTGAGTGAGCAAAGGAAGATCCAACTTGTTGCGTTGGAATTCCAAGGCTATGCCCTTATTTGGTGGGATCATCTCATCAAAGAAAGGAGAAGAGCGGGTGTACCGGACATCAATACTTGGGAACGGATGAAGGCTTTGATGAAGGCCAGATTTGTGCCACCACACTACGGACGGGAGTTGAGACAACTATTGGAGAACCTCAAGCAAGGTTCCAGTTCCGTAGAGGAAGTCTACACCGCAATACAAACGGAAATGGTGAAAGCCAACATACAAGAGGATGAGGAGTCTATTATGGCTCGATTTTTAAGAATCTTACATCCTTCTTTAGCTAATGAAATTGACCTCTATCCCTATGCTTCTATGACTAATTTATTTCATTTGGCTATCAGGGTGGAGAAGAAGCTCAAAGGACGGAAACAAGGAACGACTTATTGGACTCCAAAGAAGAAAAATCGACCGATTAATAGGAAAATCGACCGATTTTCTTTCCAGATCGATGATGCAAAACGTTCTTTGCCCAATCCAGCAGCTCCCAAACCGTCTACTCAGTCTTGTCCTTTGAACGAGCCTTCAAAGGACCATCAAGAGAGTACCTCTAACCCTACCTCACGATCTCGAGATATTGTTTGTTTTAAATGTCAAGGAAGAGGTCATTATATGCATGATTGTCCTAATAAACTAGTTTTCTTTATCAATCAACAAGGACAATATGAAAGTGAGGAAGAAACTGAACATGATCATACCCATATTAATGCATTACATGAGCATGATCATGATAATCAAAGTGACAGTGATTGTGAATATGAACATGGTGATTCCTTATTTGCTAGACGCACTTTGCATGCTAAAATTGATTTATGTGAGGATAATCAACGTGAAAACCTTTTTCATACTCGATGTCTTGTTCAAGGAAAGGTTTGTAACATGATTATTGATGGGGGCAGTTGTTGCAACATTGCTAGTGAAGAATTGATCACTAAGTTGCAAATCACTGCGTTCTACCATCCTCGACCTTATAAATTGCATTGGATGAATGATTGTGGAGAATTGAAATTTAATAAACAGGCTCGTATTACGTTTACTTTGGGAAAATATGAGGATATTGTTGTTTGTGATGTTGTGCCTATGCAAGCTTGTCATATTTTATTAGGCCGCCCTTGGCAATTTGATAGAAAAGTGACGCGTGATGGATTTTCTAACAAACACTCGTTTGAGTTCAAAGGGAAAGCCATTATGCTCAAACCCATGACTCCTTTGCAGATTGCCGAACATTACGACAATAAGAAAGAGAAACACAAGCAGAAGGAGAAAGAATCAACTCTCAGAGAAGAAAAATCGTCCTGCCCAAGGAAAAATCGACCGATTTTTGAAGAAAATTGTCCTGACCAAGGAAAAATCGACCGATTTTCCTGTTGCTCATCCGATTTTTCTTCTCTGGGGCAACAACAAGCCCTTCTTTCATCAAAAAGGGAGTTTATCGATGATTATCTTCCCTTAAGATTTTTCTTTACCGAGTTTATATAAGAGCCTACTGACCTTGAGTGATGACGTGAAGGCCGCTTTGCCTTCAAATATTTTACAGGCCTTAGATGAATTCAAGGACGTATTTCCGGACGAGATTCCTGCCGGACTCCCACCACTCCGAGGCATTGAGCATCGGATTGATTTCATTCCTGGATCTTCACTTCCTAATTGCCCTGCGTATAGGATAAGTCTGCAAGAAAGCCAAGAAATACAAGATCAAGTACAAGACCTTTTGAACAAAGGCTACGTACGTGAGAGTTTAAGTCCTTGTGCGGTTCCAATTCTATTGGTACCCAAAAAGGACAACACTTGGAGAATGTGTGTGGATTGTAGAGCAATCAACAACATTACTATCAGGTATAGACATCCCATTCCTCGATTGGATGATATGCTAGACGAGTTAAGCAGTTCCACTTTGTTTTCGAAGATTGATCTTAAAAGTGGATATCGTCAAATTCGAATGAGGGAAGGAGATGAATGGAAGACAACATTCAAGACCAAATTTGGACTTTATGAGTGGTTGGTTATGCCTTTAGGTTTGACCAACGCTCCTAATAATTAACTTTATGCGATTAATGAATCATATCTTACGCCATTTTATTGGAAAGTTTGTGGTTGTTTATTTTGATGGCATCCTCATTTATAGCAAATCCATTGAGGATCATGAAGAACACTTAAGGGAAGTATTTGCAACTCTTAGATCTGAATCGTTATATGCTAACATTAAGAAATGCGAGTTTAGTACTAATCAAGTTTTTCTCCTTGGATTTGTTGTTAGCACAAGAGGACTTGAGGTGGATAAAGAGAAGATTAAAGCCATTCAATAATGGCCTACACCTACCACCGTCGGACATGTGCGATCCTTCCATGGATTGGCAACATTTTGTAGGCGTTTTGTGAAGGATTTCAGCACCATCGCAGCCCCTCTCACGCAGCTCACAAAGAAGCAAGTACCATTCGAGTGGGGAGATGCGCAATAGAAAGCATTTTTGGAACAAAAGAGGCGACTATCAAATGCACCTCTTCTTGCACTTCGGACTTCAGCAAACCCTTTGAAGTAGAGTGCGACGCTTCAGGTATTGGTATAGGAGGCGTACTCATGCAAGAAGGTAAACCTCTAGCCTACTTTAGCGAGAAATTGAAAGGTCCATGTTTGAATTACTCTACTTATGACAAGGAATTATATGCTTTATTTCGAGTTTTTAAAACATGGAAACACTATCTTTGGCCTAATGAATTCATTCTTAGAACTGATCATGAGTCTTTGAATCATTTTCGAAGTCAATATAAGTTGGACAGGAGACATGGGTGATGAATGGAGTTTATCGAGACATTTCCTTATATTATCAAATATAAGAAAGGGAAGGATATTGTCGTAGCAGATGCCCTTTCTAGGAGGTATACTTTGATCACAATAATGGATTCCAAAGTCCTAGGATTCCATTATATCAAAGAACTTTACGAGGATGATGAAGACTTTGGCGACATCTACACTGGATGCAAAAATCGACCCAACACCAGGAAAGTTTGAAGGATTTTTGTTCCATGAGGATAAAGTTTGTATTCCTAGATGTTCTCTGAGATTATTATTAGTTGAGGAAGCACATATGTGAGTTTTAATGGGACACTTTTGAAGATATAAGACCTATCACATGCTTCATTCTCACTTCTTTTGGCCTCATATTCTCAAGGATGTTGAACACTTGATTAAGAGATGCCTTGTTTGTCTAAAGGCAAAATCAAGACTAAAACCACATGGTTTGTATACTCCTCTACCTATTCCTACATCACCTTGGCTTGACATAAGTATGGATTTTGTTGTAGGTTTATCAAGGACTAAGAAGGGGAGAGATTCTATATTTGTGGTTGTTGATCGTTTTTCTAAAATGGCTCATTTTATCGCTTGTCATAAAACTGATGATGCATATAATGTAGCTAACTTATTTTTCAAGAAAGTTTTTAGATTGCATGGATATCCAAGAACTACTGTGAGCGATAGAGATGTCAAATTCCTTAGTTTCTTTTGGAAGTCGCTTTGGGGAAATCTAGGTACAAAGTTGTTATTTTCAACTTCTAGTCATTCTCAAACAGATGGTTAAACGGAGGTAACTAATCGGACTTTGACTACGATTTTACGAGCTGTTTTGAAAGAAAATTTGAATGCTTGGGAAGATGTATTACCACATGTTGAATTTGCTTATAATCGTACCTTGCATTAATCTACTAACCTAACGCCGTTTGAGTGTGTTTATGGAGTGAATCCTTTGACTCCATTTGATCTTATACCGTTGCCTTTAGAGGAGCGAGTAGATTTTGTTGCAGGAAAGCAGGTGGAGTTTATAAAGGAGTTACATGAGAAAACGCCTTCACGGCTAGAGCAAAAAGGGATTTCCGTTGCTTCTAAAGCAAATCGGAATCGCAAGGAGATGCTATTCAAACCCGGAGATCTTGTATGTTTGCATCTTCGGAAGGAGTGATTTCTGGAAAAGCGGAAGTCTAAACTATCTCCTCGTGGAGACGGACCTTTTAAGCTCAAGAGGAAAGTTGGTGATAATGCTTACATTCTAGAGCTTCCAGCTGCCTATGGTGTAAGTCTCATCTTCAACGTTGGTGATTTAAGTCCATACGAGCTTAGAGATGAGCGTAGCGGAGATTCGAGAACAAATCCTTCTCAAGAAGGGGAGTCTGATGTGGGACCATCTCCAATACAAGGACCAGTTTCACGCTCAAAGGCTAAAGCATTAAAGGATAAGCCAACATCTCCTTCTTCAGATTCGATTATGGATGGAGCAATTACCCGGTCAAGAGCTAAAGCATTCCAAGACGGAGTTACGGATCTTCTCATGACATTTACCATAAAGGAAATTCTAATCACGCTCAGGAGTTCCTTAGTGATATTGTTGACTGTTATAGAAGAGCCAAGCCACGACCAAGAAGATCCATCAAGCAAGGAAGAAGGATAAAAGCAAGGAAGATGTTCCAGAGAAGAAAATCGACCGATTTTTTTAGAAAAACCGATCGATTTTCCTGTAGAAAATTCAGTCAATTTAATTTCTTTCACTGGAATGAGTTGCAAGAGATCCGGTCATGATCTTCTATCTTTTGGCAATTATATCTTGTAATAATTCCATAAATCTCTCAGACTATCTTAAGAGATTATTTAGATTCTATCTTTTTAGATTTTATATTATATCTTTTAATAGATATCTTTTCTAGATTATCTTTTAAAAAGATATATTTTATAGATCATATCTTTTTAGTTTTTCCTAGTTTTAGTAGGTTAAGTCTCCCTTATAAATAGCCTTAGTGGGGAGATTGTTTAGTAGATTAGATTTGATATTTTCCACAGATTTGTGTGACTTACGGCTTCACTTACGGAGTTTGTATTTTATTCATTGCTATTTAATCAAAGAAGAGTTTTGGTTGAATTGTTGTTACGTTCTTGCTAGATTGTGCTTGTGTGTGTTAATCTTATTGAAGGTTGATGCTCCTGGTCAATCCTAGTCCCTCCTTGTGCTTGTCTTGCTTAGAAGGCTTGTGTAAGGTTAAAGAAGTGCGGGTTAAGGTGATCTTCTCGTTCAAGGGTTTTGACACATCATTGGTCAAAGTTCTTTTGCGGAAATATCTTTGTTCATATCTTCCTATATCTATCATTTATCATTCCATAATCATCTTCTTATCTTTCCATATCATTCACTAATCCGTGTTTTGAGTTTCCAAGAAACTCGACCTGATATAAATCGGCCGATTTATTCCTAGAGTATCCCAATTTTTATCCCAGTTAAGGACTTTCAATCTGAATCGGGAACTACGGCTTATCCCCGCATTAAAATAAATGTCATGTGACTTTTTTTTCTCAGGTTTGGACCAAACCAGATTCACCCTTAGGGGTTTATCAGTTCCGTGGAAACGTCATCATGATTCAAGCCTGGATGGATGGGACATTCCTTTTCATGATAAGTTTAAGTAGCACGATGACCTCCGGTGCCTAGAGTGTCCTAAAAAACAACCATATTGATCGAAGCCCACCAAGCTGATCCGTGTCTGCATGGATCCTTGGCGGCAGAGCAACAATGTACAACTGCCAATCGTCTTCACCTTCAGCCGTGAAGTGTCTCCCATCATCCTACATGAAAATTTATTAAATGAAATTACTATCAATACAAATGAATATCAAAATAGTTAACTAAAGTGATAGTGGTCAGTACCAATATAAGTAAGTCAAGACGCTAATGTCCCATACATATCCTCCCGTGCACTAGTGATCTCGAACCAAATCAATCAACCAAGGATGAATCTTGTTTGTCGACTTATGGATGAACAGAGAGGACCCCAAGAATAATAGAAGGAATAAAGAAGTTATATCCTCAGCTGGGGTGGATAATTCGCGACATAGAGTGGAGAATGTCGTCCTTAGGGAATCGATAGATATTGCGGGCTGGTGTGCCCGTGCCGCAACCTCAGTGATGTGAAAGTTTGTGCACAATCACGACACACGGTCACATGGGATGAGCGGTGTCAATAGAGGATCCCCATCAATCCTCAAACTCATGATAAGAACAATGTCGCGGAGAGTGATTATCATTTCACCCATGAAAGGTGAAAGATACTAGTTTTAGGATGTCATCTCTCCAATAACGCATGGATAAGTGTGCGGTCGACACTAGAAAACAAAACATTTAGTAGATCACTCAAACCACTTTGAGATGTGATAGCAAACCAAGATGTGGGGTCCTCTCTATCCGTGTCTGATATCCACATACTCAACATGGTGATATGGTTCAACCGCCTCAGTGTTGTAACGGGCTTCTTGAAATCTTCCATAAATAGATTCGATTAAATGGTTTATTAATTAATAATGTAAGATAATTTGTTACAAGTATGATCCAGTTATATACCTCGCTCATCCAAACACCGTGTGGTGACCAACATAACATGCCAACACATCGTCGATCAAGGTTGCCCGTGTCTACAACAACACGTCCTCGATCTGCCAAGATAAAAGGATCTTGTACATGCTCGTCAGTTGACATCTTTGCATGCACCTTAGTTGGGATATCTACATGCTCGTCAACAATAATATATGCATGAGGCTCCTCAACTAGGATATCAGCAAGCTGTGCAAATAGAGCCACACCATCAATTGACAACTATGGTTGTCTAGTAGAAGTGTGACTCAATTCTTCCTCCTCCTCGGACTTAGTAGCGTATAATGGGTCCGATAACACATTCAAATAAAGAATTGGTATGGATCTGATGAACACGGTCCTAGTGGCTGATGGTGGTCTTGGCCTCGGGGCTACAACTTGAGAGATAGTACTATCTCACCCCGATCTGCAAGATCTTACCTAAATAAATTTAATATACTATTCATTTCTACTTCTATAAATTTAATATAATAATTTTATTCACTTAATTTATTTGTATTAATTATACTTATTCAATTTAATATAATTACACTTAAGGATTTTATTAAAATAAATTTTATTTAAGTAATTAATTACAAATATTATACTCATTAAGTATAAAATAATTACATTAAAATAAATTTAATTTTAATTAATTAAAAACGATTACTGTCACAAATTTTAAATAAATTTAATATAACTTAAATTGATAGATATTATTTATTGTGATTTAATTAAATTTAATTCAATATAACTTATTTTAATTTAATAGAATTGACTTTTTTTTACTTTAATTAAATAAAATTTAATTTAGTTCAGTTCAATTCAATTTAATTCAATATAATACACTTTATCGGAATAAGGTATTAATAGTGCTACTATGGTTCCGAAACCCGTGAGGTGGCTGGCATTGTTCATCTTCGCTAACGAACGCCTCCAATGGCTTCGTTCGAGTTTTCTTCCAATTTCGCTTCTAAATTTGACATAATCTAATCTAATGTACTCAAATCTAACCTAAACAAACTCATTTCAAACTAACGTAACCAAAATCTTTCACATTTACGATTCCAACTTAAAATACAAAAAAAACTCGTAATCGTTTACCTCGCTTTGAGTTTGTTTCCACTTTTGGAAGGGTTTCCTTTCGCCATCACCTTGATCCATCGTTTGCTTTCGAGTATTTTAGGTTTTGTAATGTTCGGATTTGGAATCTACCGATAAACCGCCCTTCGTTCTTGGGTTTTGTTTTTCGGAATTGAACAATGGTGACGGCTATTGATTGTGAATCCGTGTTTGTAGGGTTGCGAAACATCACGGTCTCAAAACACGTAATCTCAACGGTTACTAATTCTGAAATCGAGATTTTTTTCACGCATTGCGAATGCGGTTAAGGTTTGAGAAATTTTTGGCTGTGACTGTATAACTTACGTTAATAGTTGTATATAGATTTGATTAAATGATTAAGTATATATGAGAAATGAGGTTTGGTTAGAATGGCGGCGATGGAAGAGAATCTCCGAGACAGCTGGGTGTGACTGGCAAAGTAGGGTCGGCTACTTATGTATGGCCCACAATTTGAGAGCACACCCCAAGCCAATGAAGCCTTGCTGTCTGGGAAAACGCGTCAGCAAAATTTACACAAAATGACCCACGTATCAGGGCTATTTCGCTCATTTGGACTTCCATTGCAAATTATATGATAACCAATCCAACTACTGTTGTTTGGTTGCTACTGTTTCGATCTTTTGTGCTCTCTACTAACTTCCTCTTTTTATTTCCCGCCCCCTTTTGAATTTTTGGTAGACTATGGGTTCATAAAGCTATTTTATAACCTTTTTTGGAAGGGAACTATGTGGTGACTAATCACTTCATTTATAGGTAATTATCTAATATTATCCATAAAAAACATTGCATTAGCTTCACTTTTTTTTCTCCCCATCCTACCCCTTTTTTCGCCATTTTAATTTTTCGGTCCAAACAATGTCCTAGAAATTTGATTGCTTCACATGGTAACCCAAAGATAAAAAAGTGAGTTTCTTTTCACGGTTCAGCTATTTTAATTGAAAAGATTTATGATTTCTGGGTTGGTAAACAAAGAGGAACTGGTCTAGATTGAAGTTTATAACAAAAGAACTGCGTTTTATTTTCTTTTTATATCTGTACAAATCCGGGCCGCTCCGTCCAGTCCGCCCGTCCGGAAAAAAATACAGGTATGGACAACTAGTTTGGCCCGTTCGGGTCTGATCCGGCCCGACCCGTATTTTGGTGGGACGAGTATGGATAAACATTTTGGTCCGCAGGCCAACCCGGCCCGGCCTGTATATAATTTTTTTATATATGTATATATATTTTATATTATATTAAATGCCACATATTCTGATTTTTCATTTAGTTTGTTTGAAGTATTTTGACGAGTTATACACGTTTGTAAAATAAGATTGTAGGACTAACTTGACTGTAATGATACTTGTTGTTGTTTAGATATTTGGCTTTATTCATTTTTTGGTGTTGATTGTTGTTAGAACTTGTTAATAGTACACTATGCAAATATAATGGGATTGAAAGTGTGTTAAATACATTATATTAATTATTTTGAACGATAAATTTCGGGGAAAAAACACATACGGGCCATCCAGGCAAGCCCGACTGTTTCTTACATGGGTGGATATGGACAACATTTGTGACCCGGACTGGCCTGACCAACCCGACCCGCACCTTTCGGGTAGAGTTTTTAGGTATGACCCGGCCCAAACATGGTCCGAACCCAATCCGAGGCCGCTTTTGTACAGGTCTATTTTCTTCATCGTCGACTCTTGGTCCAATTGCCAAATAAATATCTTCACACTCAACATCGATGCAAGCTCAAACTCAGCCCCATCCCCGAGATTGGCTCAAAACAACGTATCTTAAAAACAACGTATCTTATCTATTTTGAAAATGTTGATCATATTTGAATTCATGGACTTCTGAGCATCTTATCTGTTTGATGCTTGCTAATGTTCTAAACAATTATGCTTTTCTGGCATTAAAAAAGACATCTCTCTGATTTTGTTGTTTTAGGAATGTTGGCTCAAAAAATCGAAGAAGTTAGGGTTATTTTCAAAACAACAAAACTAACAATGAAAATCAAAAGATCTTAATTCCATTAATTAATCAAAAATATCAAATTAAAAAAATGAATTTAAATCATATCATATTATAATTAATATATAATTTTATTTCAAAAAGGAGATTATGCAAAATTAACAGTTGTACAAACTATCGTATGAAATTAAAATCATAAGTCAACATGCGAATGTCAATCTTTAAATTCAAATTTACATTGAAGGTCACTTGATGAGTGATCATTCAAATCAATATAAAACAAATACTCTAATACTTCACTAACATTGAAAAAAATGGCTAAAT
This sequence comes from Fagopyrum homotropicum, assembly GCA_033239125.1. Lineage (NCBI taxonomy): Eukaryota > Viridiplantae > Streptophyta > Magnoliopsida > Caryophyllales > Polygonaceae > Fagopyrum > Fagopyrum homotropicum. The sequence continues at coordinate 34,338,550 of BSWB01000003.1, forward strand.
GCTTTGAATTTAAATTCAAATTCATTATAATTGAAGGCAACATGTTTGATGAGAACATGCTTGATGAGTGATAATGTAAATCAACATGAAGTCAATTTTTTTAACGAATAACAAACATTGAGAATAATCATAGTTAAATATATTGGATCCAAATTCAATCAGTTATATTTGAAAGTCAAATTCAATCGGTCATATTTGAAGGTCACTTGTATGATGAGTGATCGTTTAAATGAACATAAAGTCAATAATTTAATACATCACCAACATCGGAAAGAACACTGGTTAGATGCATTGGGTCTAAATTCAAATTTGCCATGCAAAACCTTTACACCTTTTTTGGTAGATGAAAAAACTTAAAAGAATTAAGATTATAGGAATTAAAAGGGTGTCATAATTCTCTTAATCTCGTTTGGTAAAGGAATGAATGAGATAAGAACATTAGATTATCGAGATCAAGGGAATTAAATTTTGAGAATTGTGTAATCCTATGGAACTTGGATTACAAGGAATATAAGTATTATTGAGGCTAAAATCTCATTTTACCCTTTTTCATCTCTTTCAACCACACAAAACATTTCACAAACTTTTTTCGTAATTTTGCCCACAATCATATTTATTTTACCATACTCTCATTTCACTAATTTTCATACTCATCTCCTAAAATAATTTCATTTCCTTATATTTTGCATCTTCAACTTCATCTACATAATCTTTTGTTACCAAACAGACCCTATATATAGGTTGTGCTTATGATTAATTTATCCACAATTTTCAACTCATTTTCTCTAAAAACCATGCTTTCCACCATTATGGATCGAAATTAACACCACAACTATCGAAGTTCCCTAAACTTTTTGTAATAACCGGAATTTTCATTCTGGAGATCCTTCTTTGCCGCGGTCGCGTAAACTCCCGTTTCCGCGGTCGCGTAAACTCCCGTTTCCGCGGTCGCGCATGACATCATTCATAACCGTGTTGATACTTTCCTTCCTACACACACAATCTTTTTCCTTTCCTTATAAACATGACAACCCTATTTCTTTCCACATTCCCATCCGTTTTGATTGGATACAAACCCTATTTTCTTCTCCTCATCTCTTCTTTCAACACTCGAATCAAGCGATTTTCCTCATCCTTCTACATAGGTGTTCCCCGATTCCTTTATTGACAACAACCTCCTCTTCCTTTGCACAGTTGCACAACAAGCAGGTAAGGTATGTCCTTCGCCACATCTTCTTCTCTCCCATGAAACAACACTTCTAACAAATCATTTCCTTCTCTTCGTTCTCCACCCGATCAGCATCACATCTAGGCCAATAACATTCACTTGGTGTCTTTTGTCACGTAAATAACAACCAAGAGATTAAGAACGGCCAACCAGAGGTGACCTTGTGTTTTCTACACGAAGACAACAATAACACATCAACACCAATCTTTGGCAGCGTTTGCGTCTCTAGTTCTCCCGCGGCACGCACGTTTTCTCATGCGGTCGCGCAAAGCCCTCTTCCGCGGTCGCGCCTCCTTTTTCCCGTGGTCGCGTACTTCCTCTAGAGTTTGCAAAGTGACGAGCATCTAACTTTGGAGACATATCTAGGTATGTTAGACTTCTTTTTTTTGGCTGAAATTTTGATCGGTTGTAGTTGGAATATTATTGTAAAACATATCAATAAAAGAGAGAATTCTAGCTAGTGGTTTAGAAGTTATGTTCTTTAAAAGTTGAGCCCTTAAGATGTTTTAGGGATTATGTTAAAATATTCTAAGTGTAGGAAAATTGGTTGATAATGCAGTTTTCGGAACAAATTATGAAGGAATTAGATTCTTCTGAAGGACATGAGATTTTATTAGGTTTTGGTATATATACTAAAGTTCATCATGACAAATTGTGGGGTCGATCCAACGATTAGATTTAGAATTGTGATGTCCTAAAGTAGGGTGCAAGCTTAGTTTGTAAGTGAATGGCTTTTGCTAAATATGAAGTTTATATTCCTGGAGACATGCTGGGTTCTTGAGTTAATCTTGAGGATTAGTATTCTCTTAAAGCGTGACTTCATATCCTTGGATTTTAATAGAGGTTTATGTACATTCATATAACCTATATGGTTTTCCAGATTCCAGGGCTAAAATCGTCTTTTATAGAAAAGGGTCATTTAATACATGTTCCGGATAGTAGTTATTAACCTAGAAGTTGAAGACTTCTAGACGTTGGATAAGTTATATTGATCCAAGTTTCCTTTTTATAATAAGGCAGTTGAGATCTTACTCATATAGGATCAAGTGACATCATTAACTAGACTTGACTGGATACATGTAAGTTGATAGGTGATGGAATCACTATCGGTTTTTGGTAGTTTAAAGTCTTTTTGGAGTCTTGTAGCTGTTTTATGTTGCTAATGTATGGATCCAGATGAAGGAGTTCAAAATGAAGTAAAAAAGGATCTAGCAACACTTGGGAGAAGAAGAAGATCGACGAAGACAAGCTTCTGGTGCCACACCGCCCCGCTGCAAAAGCTACCGCCCCAACAGTGGCCAACGTCTTTGACGCCGCCCCCTGCACCTAGCATGCGCTCCGAGAGCAGCGTGTCACCGCCCCCGCGGCACCATCTAGCCGCCCCCGCGGTGACTCCCCCTGAAGAACAGAACTCAGTGCCCCAACGCCTCTTGTCAGTGGACTTGCAAAGCCGAAGAGCCTGTGTTACCGCCCCCGCGGTGGCACTCTACTTCCCCTGCGGATCAACATGAAACACGTCAAGAAGATCAAAAGTCAGACGTTCCCAAGCATTAAAGGCACTACCCCCGCGGCCCTGCCATGCCGCCCCCGCGGCTCAGTTGAATTTGGAACGTTTTGGCCTAAACCGCCCATGCGGTACTATTGCTATCGCCTGCGGTTTAGCGACAAAGGACTTAATCCGGCTGCTTAGACTCACCTTTATGGCCATTGTTCGCTCCAAACGGTGTGTGCAAGCTTTAAATTTATAACCCTAGATGTAAGCTTAAAACAAGGATGCGAACCCGCAGTGTACGGGTCAATCGTAGTAAAAAGCAAGGAATTTCAGGGGTCGATCACAAGGACTTAGTGAAACAAAGCAGAAATAGGTAAGCTATGTAATTACTAACCACGAAGCAATTAAAACAATCAAGGATGATAAAAAGTCAATTAAGGAATTATGCAATTCTAGGGATTAAAGCATCTAGTTGTGGTTCCAACTCAAGATCTAAGATAAGCGGACAAAGCTGAGATATTTGCATGTGGAAGGTGTTACTAAAGTGGAATAGATCACCGGGTAAGTCTCACTACTCACTAATCCCAAACCGTAACTCCTATTACCGGGTAAGTCTCAAGGAATCAAGGTAAAGAACTATAACCTCAAACCAACACACCACCTAAAGGAATAGAATCAACCTTTACCGGGTAAGTCTCAGGCTAACTCACAAAGATGGGATGAAGGCACACTCGAACCCCAATAAAGGATAAACCTTTATTACCCATACTTATGATCTTAGGTAAACAAACAAAGGAATCACCAGGTAAGTCTCATCCTAGGCTTGCCTTGAACCAGGAAAGGTATAATAAGAATAGGATTTGACAAACTCTAACACTTAACTCTCAGTTTCGGATCAGGTAAGTCACCTCGGTCAGAAGAATTCCACCCCGGCCGAGATGTTCATCGACTGAGCGAGATGTTTTAGGGTTAAGGATAAAGACTCGAGCTTTCAGGGTCCTACTGTGATTAAGATTATTCTATCATTGTTTTTCCCACAACCTTCAGCCAATCACCCTAGAATCACACAAGGAAATTAGCCACTCATCATCATGAAAGTAATAATCAAATATATGGGAAGATGAATAATTGAACAAGAAAACCTTAAGAGAAAGGCTTCAATAACTGAATCAATTATCAAACAAGCGTTCCTTGGATCACAATCCAACAAGACAATCAACAATGAAGGGAATCTAAAGGAATCTTACAAAACCTTTCAAAAAGCTATAAAAGCTATAAACTTTCTTCCTTCAATCTTCCTTCAACCTTCAAAAAGGTTCTTCAAATCTCCCAACTATAGTGGGATAAAACGGTTGTCTTGCGCGATGTGCAGCCCTGAGCGGTCTTCCGGGTGATAGCGGATGTTGGATTTGTGGAAAATCCAACCCTTTTTATAAGAAAATTACCCTCCAAAGATAAGATATTTTAAAAAGATCTCTTCCCATAAAAATAGGTAAAATATATGGGTTAAGTTATCTTCTTCCTTCCAGGAATCCAGCCCAAAAATATAAGATCTTCTTTCCAAAAATAAAAGATCTCAGCCAAGAATAAAATATCCTTGCCGCGTCCAAGGTGTTCGCCTCGGTCGAGTCAGCTCCTCTGGATCACCTCGGTCGAGGTGACTCTGTAGTCAACCGAGGTGAATCACAACTGAATGTGAAATCTCTCAAATCTGGTCCAAAATAAATCTCTAATCCAATTCCATGATTCCTGGATTCTTCCTTAAGCTCCTGAATGTAGCTCCAATGACTCCTTATCTCCTTTTGCTCCAATTTGATGTAAAACGTGCCATTTTACCCACGATTACAACGAAACTTGGTGTAGACCTCAATTCCCGCAAAGGTAGATGAAACGACAATATAATCACATAATATACATCCAAACATGCAGATTATTGAAGATAAAACGTCTAAACAAGTCCCAAAATATAGACAATAATTCATGCTATCAAAATACCCCATACTTAGCCCTTGCTTGTCCCCAAACAAGTTCCGAATATAAAATACAAGATAGAATGGATTACAAGTCATGAAGATCAATGAAAAAGTCTTTCAAAATATTTTAACGGTGTGCTACAATCATAGATCACTCTAAGAGAATACTTCATGGGATTTAAAATTAAGACATGATCAAAACATTTTATAAATATAAGAAAGTTGTTCATCTTTGCATAAAATCATAGAATGCATAATAAATCATAATCATCGAAATTAATCATGTATAATCCAATTTAAACCACTGAGTCAATCAACAAGCTCGAGGTCTCAAGGGCTTCCCAAAAGAAAGGTCAAGAAACGTGTAGGGTAGGGATGTATAGATGGTAATGTGGTGCTAGAATCTGGGAAAAGGATATCACTTCACTTTCACTTGTCTTTCAACATCATCCACCAATAAGCTTTGCTTATTTCACACTTTTCCTTTTTTACTTTACTTTTTGGGATGCATGGACAGAGGTGCACAATAACCGAAGCCTAGAAAATCAGCAATCATCAATTTCTTGAGATGCATCAAACCCTTGATGCACATACCATGACCCGTTAGGAATATCGCTCAATCCGACTTTGGCAAGACACAAACACCCGGCTATGTGAATGGTGCCGAGTTACTCCTCATCATGATTGACTTCCCCAAACCTATTTATTACTTTCTAACACTTTCATTTCCAACCGACTTCTCAACTTTTCTTTCACCTGCTTTTCACTTTCTTGCTTCCAAATTCCCGGATAGGTAAAGGGAGGCAAATATGTATATGCGGGGCTAAGCATGATTAAGAAGAAGAAGAGAAAATAATGAATTGCCTTGGTCTTTCCAGGAAGAAAGTGAGAGAACTCATAATATGGTGTCAACCTTCAAATTCAACATAATTGTGATAAGGACAAAGTATTAAACATGCCACAAATTTCAAACAAAGCATTTAGCAACTTAAACATATTATAAAATCTTTCAAGCATATAAAGATTTCAAAACCAGTCAGCAAACAAAATCTTCACTAAGATCATATCCAGATAAGAAGCACAAAAATCGTTTCGAAAACCGTTCCAGTAAAAACGCCTCGGTCGAGATGTTCTAAGTCAACCGAGGTGAAGTACCTCGTTTGGCCAGAATCACTTCGGTCGAGGTCAAAATTTATTTATTTATTATTTATTTATCTATTTAAACCAGTTTTTGACGTTTTTCTCAATCAATTAACCTGTATGCATGCATGCAGTCTCAGATAAGCGCATAGAGCGGAATAAAATACATATATCCGATAGAGTTAAGTCATACATCATAAAAGTCGAATAGTACATCAATACCCCATACTTGGGACACATTATCCCAATGGGTCAAAATAAGTCTAGAGGAATAAAGTACTCACCGGACATAGCTGAGCTGCATAATAAATAAAGAAAGAAAATCCTGCAAGCTCTCAATAATCCCGATCCGGTGGTGGTGGTGGTGGAACCTACGGGTACTGGGATGGGTCAAATGGATAACCCATGACATGCTCAAACTGGATCTCCGCCATCCGTCGTTGATAGTGTTGGCCCTCTAGCATCTGATGAGTCCAGCCCTCGATCTCTTGGCGCTGGTCGTCAAATCTCTCCTGGATGTCTACAGTCAGGGCAGCATAGGAGTCTATCATCTGATCGGTGAGGTCATCGATCCGACGGTGAGCATCTGGATCCCTCTATCAGCGTACCCTATGCCTAGCGGGACGTGCTGGTGCTGCAGGCAGCTCGGTCTCAGTCTCGTCATCATCCAAATCGATGACCGGCACACTAGTCCCAGCCGTATCCGTACTCGTATCCATAGGAACACCACCATCCTCATCATCATCAGCCTCCTCAGCCTCATCCTCCTCAGCTGGCCCCTGAGCTGCTACAGCTGCCGCCTCTCTAGCATCCTCCATAAATGGGATCCACGCAGTCTGCTAGTAATGTGGATCAAACACGGAGAACTGAGCTGACCATTTGATCCCCTGCGGTGCAGTCGGCTCCCATGGCATCGCCACATATGGCGTAGTAAGTCCTCGGGGAACTAGTATCCTCTGAGTGATCATCTCCTGAAGTCCTAGCGGCTTGGCAGCCGCCACCATGGTACAAGCACTGAGGTCCATATCCATGTAACTCGCTATATGAGTCACAATACCTCCACAACCGATGTCGCCCTTCGCCTTTGCCTTGATCTTATGCAGATCCTCTGCCAGCATCAATCCAAAGTCCGGAACTCCTCCGGTCACCATGTAGTATAAACTAAGAAGCTCACCCTGTCTGACCTTCTGGGCATCTCAGTACGCGCCAGAAGAGTCTCACTGAAGATCCTGTGGGCTAGTCTGAAAGCAAGATGAAATATAATCCGCTCCCTGGAGTCTCCAGGTCGCCATCTGTCTGCATGCTCAACCACGTAAGCAATCTATCCCCAGAACTCCCTAGCTACAGTTCGGGAGGGAAAATCAGCAACAGTCGGGATGGGGAAGCCAAAGATATCCCGCCAGTGATCTAAGGGAACCAAGTAATTCCGGTTCATCAACCGGTACTTCACGGCGCGCTCGGTAGGCAGGTAGGTAAAGGAGCTGACAAAGTCCAGTGTAGGCTCTAGATAGGCCGGAGCTCTAATCTCTGTGAACTGCTCCAACCCCATAGCAGAAATCATATGCCTCAAATCGTCGTCGACATAGAGGCAGTCAAAAGCTGAAATGTCCAGGAAGCGGGGTGCAATCACTGGACGGGCCGCTATGCGGTCATAATCGACCTGATGTCGCTCGTGGATCACCGGTCTAGTACGACGGGAAGTAGAAGAAGGAGAAGGAGAAGATCTGTCCCTCAGGACCAACTGTCTCTCATAACTCATCTTTTTATAATCTGTCAGGTCACCTCGGTTGCTCTGACAACTCTGTAAAACACCTCGGTCGAGGTGCAGGCCGACTGGACCGAGGCGAAGAGCTGTTCGATCGATTCCCTCAAAAATCCAGTTCTTTTCCCCCAAAATCACTACCACAGGTTCCTATGGGATACTTAATCTGTTTCTCAGCAAATGTAGGGGCAACCAAAGCCCAGAACGAGAGAAATCAATAGAGAAAGACGAAGTTAGTGTTTTTTCGATAATTACCCATATTCGGTCGATTCAATTCGTTCTTTTAGCAGATTGGTGCTTGCAATGCGATCCTCGATGCTTTCCTCTTAGTTTGGAAGCAAGAATCATCGAAAACGAGCGAAGAATAGAGGAGCGAGGTGGAAGATGCGCCGCGGTCAAGAAGAGGGTAAAGAGAGGAGAGAGAAATTTTCAGCCCTTTTTATACCCTTTTCTGGAACTGCTGTCACCTCGGTCGAGATGGTCTCGACTGGACCGAGGTGTACGGAACGAGGTGGATCTTCAGAAACCCTAGTCGTCTCGGTTGCTCAAGAATCATCTCGGTCGAGGTGCTGTGACAGCAACCGAGATGTGTCTCAGTCAGACTCCGTCTTCTCAAATTCTCGAACTTCTGTCCTTCCAATTGTGCTCATGGGTTGTATTCCTTCCTTAGATGTCACCTGTTGTCTGTCTAGGACGCCAAAAATAAAACAAAGCAAAGCAAAAGCAAACTATCTAAAGCTAGACTAGAAAAGGGAAAAGAAAGCAATACCTTAGGTTGCCTCCCAAGAAGCGCTTGATTTAAGGTCGCTAGCTGGACCGTACGGCGTCTCTATGTGTGATGGGAGGTGTCCTCACCCCATACTTCACCTTCATCATGGGGTGAGATAAGTAAGTCTATCAAACGCTCCAACAAGTGTAAGTGTTCATCGGGGAATGAATCGTCTATGGGTGGGTCGTCCTTCTCGCGTGAAGATGGAGGTAGCCGGCTGAGGTGATCCGCAACAGAATTTTCGGATCCCTTCTTATCGCGGATCTCTAGGTCAAACTCTTGAAGTAAGAGAATCCATCGAATAAGGCGTCGCTTGGCATCTTTCTTTGCAAGCAAGTAACGAATGGCTGCATGGTCGGTGTAGACAATGACTTTCGCTCCTACTAAGTAAGAACGAAACTTCTCGAAAGCATATACAACCGCCAATAGCTCCTTCTCGGTGGTGGCGTAGTTACGCTGGGCTTCGTCTAGCGTCTTGCTAGCATAGTAAATGGCGGTGGTCCGGCCATCCTTCTTTTGTCCAACCACCGCTCCTACTGCCACATCACTAGCATCACACATGATCTCAAAGGGCAAGGTCCAATCCGGAGGTTGGATAATGGGAGCGGAGATCAACGCTTCCTTAATCCTGTAAAATGCATCAAGAAACTCCTGCGAAAACTTAAAAACAACATCTTTATTCAAGAGGTTAGTTAGGGGTTTAGAAATCTTCAAGAAGTCCTTGATGAATCTCCTGTAGAAACCTGCATGCCCGAAAAAACTCCTCACACCTTTAACAGAACAAGGGGGAGGGAGTTTCTCAATAGTCTCGATCTTAGCGCGATTAACCTCAATACCTCGATGAGAAACGAGGTGTCCTAGCACAATGCCTTCATTAACCATAAAGTGACACTTCTCCCAATTCAAAACAAGATTAGTGTCTTCACATCTTTGTAGTACTAGAGAAAGGTTAGATAGGAAATCATCAAAAGAGGAACCATATACTGAAAAATCATCCATAAATACCTCCATGATCTCCTCTATATACTCAGAAAAGATAGCCATCATGCATCGCTGGAAGGTAGTGGGTGCATTGCATAATCTAAATGGCATCCTCCTATAAGCAAATGTCCCCCATGGACAAGTGAAAGTGGTCTTCTCCTGATCATCCGGATGGATAGGAATCTGGAAGAAACCACTATAGCCGTCTAAATAGCAGAAGTGTGAATGCTAGAACCGTTCGAGCATTTGATCAATGAAGGGAAGTGGAAAATGGTCCTTCCGAGTGGCCGTGTTCAGCTTCCTATAATCAATGCAAACCCTCCAGCCCGTGATGGTCCTAGTCGGGATTAACTCGTTGTTCTTATTCGTCACAACGGTCATCCCTCCTTTCTTCGGAACTACATGTACTGGGCTAACCCACTTGCTGTCCGAGATAGGATATATGATACCTGCATCCAACAACTTAAGAATTTCTTTCTTCACAACCTCTTTCATGATCGGATTTAACCGTCTTTGAGGTTCCCGTGAAGTCTTATGATCGTCCTCCATTAGTATTCTATGCATGTAGAAAGAAGGCTTAATGCCAATAAGATCATCAATGGTATAACCCAAAGCCTTTTGATGCTTCCTCAGGACATGCATTAGTTTAGATAATTCAGATTCGGAGAGGGAAGCACTAACAATAACGGGATAGGTAGAATCCGGTCCAAGAATGACATACCTCAAATGACTTGGGAGTTGTTTAAGCTCCACAACAGGGGGGTGCTTTCTGAGGAGGATCCTTGCTTCCTTCTTCCAGCGGGGAAAATTGAGGAACTGGACCTTCAGAAGTCTCAGTTGACATCATCTCGCTTTCGACTTCGGTCGAGGTCCAGAGAGGTTGACCGAGATGTTCTTCAGCCACCTCGCTTGGTCCAGAGAGTGCCTCGGTCGAGGTACTGCAACTGGAACCGAAACTGGAGATCTTCTTCTCCTGGATTAGTCTTTCGGTTTTAGCTCTTGGATCTTCTTCCAGTGCCTTTAAGCCCCGTATATCTACATCACAAGAAGCATCTATACCTTCCTCCATTAAGCTAAAGCTAATAACTTTTTCAAGTGGATCTTTAATAAGGATAGAGCTCACCAATTCTCTTGATTCTTCTTCATCATAGATGTTGAAGATATCATCTCTTAGCTGCTCTCCCGAGAATGATAGGAATCGGATAATCTGCGGGAATATCAAGCACAACAAAGTCTATAGGTAAATAGAAGTTACCTAACTTAACCGGAACGTCTTCCAGAATGCCCACGGGATGGGTAATGGAGCGGTCCACCATGTATAATCGTATCTTCACCGGCTTGGGCTCTCCAAGACCGATTTTAACACATAGCTCCAGCGGAATGATGCTCACGCTGGCTCCTAGATCACATAAGGCTTCGCAAGTGACATCCCCAACTTGAATGGGAATGCAAAATGAGCCGGGATCTCTCAATTTGGGTGGCAACTTCTCCTTCATGATTTGAATAAGCTCCGAGGATTTAGATGTCATCCTTACTTCACCAAAGTCTTCCAACATCCTCTTCCTTGACAGAATCTCTTTTAAGAATTTCCCATAGGCGGGCATCCCTAGAATAGCATCAAGGAAAGGAATATTAATGTGTAGTTTATTCATCAAGTCAAGGAACTTACCAAAATGCTTGTCTAGATGTGCTCTGACCCTTGATTGGGGAAATGGAAGTGGTGGTTTATATGCAGGAGGTGGAATATAAACTTTAGTTTTCTCCTCCGTTTTCTGTGGCTCCACCTCGGTTTGCATCTCGGACGAAGTGTTCTTCGTCTGCACCTGGACTGAGGTGGTCTTCGTCTGTACTAGCACCGACCGAGGCACTGGATCTGCAGTCTTCAGTCCACTCCTCGTCGTTATGGCCATAATCTGGCCCTTAGGGTTGCTTTCCGTTCTTGCTGGAAGCTTCCCTGGATCTCTTGGCGTTTTATTCGCCCTACTAGCAAGTTGTTGTTCAAAGGCTGTTTGTGCCTTTGAAAATGACGTCATAGATGTCTCCATAGCGCTAAGCTTGATCAAGATGGCCTCCAACACTGCGTCTTTCTTTTCCGGTTGGGAAGAACTTGATCCTTGCTCTTGGCTCTTCAATGGAGTAGATGAAGAAGGAGAAGAGAGGAAAGGATTAGAGGAATCGTTCGATTTGGAGTTAGAATGATTGTTACCCGAATTTTGGTTGTTTGCCCTCCAATTATTGTTGTTGGATCCTCTATTGTTGTTGTAGTTGTTGTTCCGGGAACCTTTGTTGTTGTTACGGTATCCGTTGTTGTTCCTTGATCCTTGATCTTCCTTCTTGGTTTGAGCAACTAAGAGTTCCTTCAATTGTTTCATGCCATTCTTCAAAGAGATAAGTTGATTAGTGTTTGATGGCTCCTCTTGAAAGTTGACTTTTTTAACTCCACCTTCAGCTCCTTGGTGGGAATATTTCTCCATGTGTAAAGCTTGCTTCTCTATGAACTCCCAAGCTTCATCAATCGCCATGTCCATGAATGTACCGGCGGATAGTAGTTGAAGGTTGAACTGGGTGTTGCCGTCCAGTCCTTTGAAGTATATCTCCAGCAATTCAATCTTTGGAATCCCATGATGTGGGCAATCCAAAAGAATGTCTTTAAATCTCTCCCATGACTTGGACAAGCTCTCCTTGTCTTTCATGATGAATGCATTGATCTTCCCTCTCATTTCAGCAGTTTTAGAGGGGGGAAAGAATTTAGTTAAGAACTAGTTTATCGCCCGTGCCGTGCACGGGTATTTGAAAATATATTTTTTACAGTTTTTTTTTCGTATGAGTAATTTTTTATAGATTTATTTTTCTTATTATATTTTGTTGATTTGATACGAATGTTTATGTTAAATAGTATACACATATAAGAAAAATAATAACAACATTGTTGTTGACCCAGTTCGGGGCATACCAAGCCAGGAGTGTCCACTATCTCTGTATTATAAAAATCACAATATTAATAATGTCAAAAAACAGTTAAAATTGTGTACATTTAATATAATAGAAATCACGATGATAACCTTTGACGTGAAACCTCGAGCACATGCGCGACAGTCCTATCCTGAAAAAGAGAAGAAGATAAACTTTATATAAGTGTAAGCTCAAGGACGGGTTTATGATCGCTTGATATTATTGATTGAAAACGAAATAAAATGAAGAAGAAATTCTAACGTACCTTAAATTATGTTGCGAAAAACTTCGTCAAATACAACATTAGTTGTAAGTATCTTGAACCTTGCCCTTAGGGTCACATATCATAATCCTTAATCCATCTCTGCTCGTCACTCTTGAGATAGCGACATATAATTGGCCGTGACTGAAGACTGGTCTAGGCAAATATATTTCTACCTGTGCAAGGGACTAACCTTGACTTTTATTTATAGTCATAGCAAAACATACCATAACTGGGAACTGTCTCCTTCGAAATTTAACAGGAATTTTCAAGTCTGTGGGTGTAAGAATTGTTCGCGGAATGAAGACCTTATGACCTATATTGTTCCCAGATATTATTTCTGCCTCGATGATTTGTTTTCCAAGTCTCCTAACTATCAGTCTGGTTCCGTTACACAACCTTGCAGACTGATCAATGTTTCTCATCAACATAATTGGAATTCCAACTTTCAGTCTCAAGACATGGTTCGGAAACCCAGAACACTTGATGCAGTTCAAGAACTCGCTCGAGTAGAAACCTTCATCAAGAGAACTTTCGCTTGGACATATACTATCCGAACTCAAGTACTTTGTCACGTCTCCAGGTATCAATGATAGAATATAGTCATTAACCTTCTCAACAATCTCATTGGTAGGGGCGAGAATAGCTCTTTCTTGAAAGTAGGTCGGTGGATCCTGAATATTGTAACTCAAAGGATATACATGGTCAACAATAGTTGCAATCGGGTCACCTGTAGATGCAAGTAGGAGATCTTCAGGGATGATAATCTGAGCTTCTCCATTAGCACTTTCACCTTCCGTGCCATCTCCAATGCCCAATATGCAATCTGAAAACTCCTTAGCCTTTTGAGCTTCTAATTCAGTAACTCCACGTATAACCCTCATGTTTTGAGTTAATCTAAGCACCGTGCAGTGATCCCACAAATATGACGCATTGATTGCAGCAAAGACAGTATCATGTCTACTTCCATGACTTACAACAGGCAATATTTGTCTAAAATCACCACCAAAAACGACAACCTTACCACCAAACGGGAGAAGTGAGCAGTCTGGATTATAAGATCGCATGACGTCCCTTAAACTTCTATCGAGCGCTTCAAAACATCATTTGTTAACCATGGGTGCTTCATCCCATATTATCAGCTTTGTCTTTGACACTAACTCAGCCAAATCCGTACCTAAACATATAAGATTAAAACATTAATATATTGTTCAGTGTAATATGAACAATATATTAAAAAAGAAGTTTTAATAATTGAATAATAAGGTTTATACCTGCACGAATGTTGCATGTTGAACTTTCGTCAACATTTATTGGGATGCCAAACCTCGAATGAGCGGTTCTACCGCCTGGAAGCAAGAGAGCTGCATTACCACTCGAAGCAACTGTTAGAACGATCTCACCTTTACTCCTCAAACCAGCCGAAAGGGATCTCCATATAAAAGTCTTTCCTGTTCCACCGTATCCATAAAGAAAAAACACCCCCCTATCAGCGGACACAGCACACATAATCTGATCATACACTCCCCTCTGCTCGTCGGTGAAACTGGAAACCAATCTGTCATGGTCCAAAGATAACTGGGATCGATCATAGTTTAGTTCATCTTGAATTAGTCTATTATGCTGCTCCATAATCAAGGCTTCGTCACGATAAGGCATAGACTTATTCGTCTTCAAACTGCCGCCGTTCCTCTGTAAAAGTTTCTCTATCTCAACCAAGGCGTAATTTTGCAGCACGACATCATCTAATTGCAAATCTAGGTACAAATAAACCAAGTTAAACATGTTTACTTACCTAGTACAAAATATACTAAACAAATTGAAAAAATAATGCAAAACTCGAATTAAATTCATATACATGAAAGAAAGCATACCATTATTACGCAACACCCTTCTCTGCCGTGCAAGAATATCATCAGATAAGTACTTCCATACTTCGGCCCAAACCAGATGAGGCGACGACATGCTACCTGAGAGATACAACATGACGAATAAATTCCGAAGATAACCAGCAGTTCCCCAAAAACTTGCTTCTTTTATACCGTCAATGTATTCCCGGTCGTCATCCAACAACCCCATAGCATAACATGCTTCCCTAAATGTGGCATATAGTGTACCGTTGATTGTCCGAATTTCCTCGTAGCATGTAGGACCCTTAATATGATTCAGCAAAACCCTCAAGTAGTACCTCTCTCCAGACCCAAGTGCAACGTGGTATATCCTCCCTAGTGTATATCCCGCACCTTGTGAGGGTTTGTTAATAAAATAGTTTATCATATTACATTTTTTTACTATATTATATGTTGTTAACTTTATTAGTTATATGTTATGAGCTCGTATAAATAACGCGTCAAGTGTTACATAGTAAATGAGACCACGTAATCCATATGTTGATCATTAATAAGTTTTATACTAATAAAAAAATTTTAAAATCTAATTTATTATTTAATAAATAATAATTTAAAGAAAAAAAATAATCACATAATTTAAAAATACCATAATCTGATACAAATTCAATTAGTAAAAAAAGATTAATTGGCTTAATTTGTGATTTAGTAAAAATATTTAATCCGAAAAAAAACGTAGGAGCGCCACGTCAGCATTAGTTTCGTATGTTTTAGTAAAATATGCAGAATATAGATGTATATTTAGTATATTGATAAAATAAGAATTACGAATTTAATAGTTCAACGGTCTAGGAATCAGTAGGTTACAAGGACCCACAAATTAGTAGATCACAAGGACCCACAAGAGCACAACGACCCAAAAATCATTAGGTCACAACAACCCAAAAATCATTAGGTCAAAACGACCAAAAAATTAGTAGGTCACAATGATTACATACAAATACTAATCCGATATAATTAAGTATTATATTTGATTCTGACCAAAAGGTTCATAAATGTATGAATTTTATAAGCCTCAAACACTCTACATCTATTTATACATGTTTTCGAAGTGTCATCCTTTCCTTATAATCGATGTGGAAGAACAAAATCATATTTTACAAAATAATTATGGTTTAATTAAAAAAGATTTATTAGCTTAATTAGTGATTTAGTAAAAAGTTTAATCCGAGAAAAAACGTGGGGGCGCCACGTCAAAATTAATGTCTTTTGTTTTAGTAAAGTATATAGAATATATATGTATAATTAGTATATTGAAAAAATAAAAATTACGAATTTAATAGTTCAACGGTCCATAAATTAATAGGTCACAAACGACCCACAAATCAGTAGGTCACAAACGACCCACAAATCAGTAGGTCACAACGAAAATTAGTAGATCACAATGACCCCCACAAATTAGTAGATCACAACTCATAACGACTCACAAATCAGTAGGTCACAACGACCTACAAATAAGTAGGTCACAACGATTCAAAAATCAGTAGCTCAGTAGGTAATAAACGACCCATATATCAATAGGTCACAAACGACACACAAATTAATAGGTTACAACAACCCACAAATTAATAGGTCACAAGGACCCACAAATCATTAGATCACAAAGACCGACAAATCATTATGTCACAAGGACACAAGCATCAATAGGTCACAACGAACCACGACCCACAAATCATTAGGTTAAAATGACCTACGAATTAGTAGGTAACAACAATCCACATTCAAATACTAATCCTGTATGAATAAGTATTATACTTGATTCTGACCAAAAGGTCCAGAAATGTATGCTTTGTATAATCTTCAAACCTTATAGGTCTATTTATAAATGTTGTCAAGCTATCATATTTCTCTAATAACCGATGTGGGATAACAAAATTTATATTTTACAAAATAATTATGGTTTAGTAAAAAAAGGATTTATTAGCTTAATTCGTAATTTAGTAAAAATTTTAATCCGAGAAAAAACGTGGGGCGCCACGTCAGAATTATTGTCTTTTGTTTTAATAAATTATATTGATGTATATTTAGTATATTGATAAAATAAGAATTACGAATATAATAGTTCAACGATCCACAAATCAGTAGGTCACAAACGACCACAAATCAGTAGGTTACACTGACCCACGAATCAGTAGGTCACAACGACCCACGAATCAGTAGGTCACAACTATACACAAATTAATAGGTCACAACAACCCACGAATCAATAGGTCACAACGACCCACAAATTCATAGGTCACAACGACCCACAAACTCATAGGTCACAACGACCCACAAATCAGTGCGTCACAACGACCCACAAATTATTAAATCATATCGACCCACAAATCATTAGGTCAAGACGAACTATAAATCAGTAGGTTACAACGATCCAAAAATCAGTAGGTTACAACGACTCAAAATGTATAGAAATGTATGATTTGTATAATCTTCAAACCTTGTAGGTCTATTTATACATGTTGTCAAAGTGTCATTCTTCTTTGATAACCGATGTGGAATAACAAAATTCATATCATACAAAATAATTAAGGTTTATTAAAAAAAAGTGATTGGCTTAATTCGTGATTTAGTAAAAGATTTAATCCGATAAAAATTTGGAGCGCCACATCAGCATTAGTATCTTCTGTTTTAATAAAGTATATAGATAGGAAGGAAGTTAAGCTTACGGGTATGAGATAGGCTTATGAACAATATCTTTTAATTTTAAATATTTGGAAAAAAAATTAAAAGAAGAGGGAATGTTATTGTAATCGGAATTAGTTAGTAATCCAAATAAAATATTTTAAAATTGGAACTAATTAAAAAAGATTTAGGCTAATTATGGTTTAGTAAAAAAAGAATTTATTAACTTAATTTGTGATTTAATAAAAAGTTTAATTAGAGAAAACGTGGGGTGACACGTCAAGAATTAGTGTTTTTTTGTTTTAGTAAAGTATATAGATGTATATTTATTATATTGATAAAATAAGAATTACGAATTTAATAGTTCAACGGTCCACAAATTAGTAGGTCACAAACAACCCACAAATCAGTAGATTTTAAGGACCCACAAATTAGTAGGTCACAAGGACCCATAAATTATTAGGTCACAACGACCCACGAATCAGTAGGTTACAACGACCCATGAATCAGTAGGTCACAACAACCCACAAATTAGTAGGTCACAACGACCCACGAATCAATAGGTCACAATGACACACAAATCAGTGGGTCACAATGACACACAAATCAGTGGGTCATAACGACCCACAACGTATTGGGTCACAACGACCCACAAATTATTGGGTCACAACGACCCACAAATTAATGGGTCACAACGACCCACAAATTATTAGGTCAAATCGACCCAAAAATCTATAGGTCAAAACGATCCAAAAATCTGTAGGTCAAAACGATCCAAAAATGATTAGGTCAAAACGATCCAAAAATCATTATATCAAAACGACCCAAAAATCATTATATCAAAACGACCCAAAAATCATTAGATCAAAAGGACCTACGAATTAGTAGGTCACAACAATCCACTCCACATACAAATGCTAATCCGGTATAATAAGTATTATACTTGATTCTAACCAAAAGGTCCGAAAATGTATGATTTGTATAATCTTCAAACATTTGAGGTCTATTTGTACATGTTGTCAAAGTTCATCCTTCTTTGATAACCGATATTGGATAACAAAATTCATATTTTACAAAATAATTAAGGTTTAGTAAAAAAAAGTTATTGGCTTAATTAGAGATTTAGTAAAAAAATTTAATCCGATAAAAATATGGAGTCTTAAGTTTTATTTTACAAAATAATCAAAGATTTTGATTATGATTTAGTAAAAAAAGGATTTATTAGCTTAATTCGTGATTTAATAAAAAGTTTAATTAGAGAAAAAACGTGGGGTGGCACGTCAAAAATTAGTGTTTTTTGTTTTAGTAAAGTATATAGATATATATTTATTATATTGATAAAATAAGAATTACGAATTTAATAGTTCAACGGTCCACAAATTAGTAGGTCACAAACAACCCACAAATCAATAGATTTTAAGGACGCACAAATTAGTAGGTCACAAGGACCCATAAATTATTAGGTCACAACGACCCACGAATCAGTAGGTTACAACGACCCATGAATCAGTAGGTCACAACAACCCACAAATTAGTAGCTCACAACGACCCACGAATCAATAGGTTACAATGACGCATAAATCAGTGGGTCACAATGACACGCAAATCAGTGGGTCATAACAACCTACAACATATTGAGTCACAACGATCCACAAATTATTGGGTCACAACGACCCACAAATCAGTGAGTCACAATGACCCACAAATTATTGGTCACAACGACCCACAAATTATTGGGTCACAACGACCCACAAGTTAGTGAGTCACAACGACCCACAAATTATTAGGTCAAATCGACCCAAAAATCTATAGGTCAAAACAATCCAAAAATTTTTATGTCAAAACGATCCAAAAATCATTAGATCAAAACGATCCAAAAATCATTAGATCAAAACGACCCAAAAATCATTAGATCAAAAGGACATACGAATTAGTAGGTCACAACAATCCACTTCACATACAAATGCTAATCCGGTATAATAAGTATTATACTTGATTTTGACCAAAAGGTCCAAAAAATGTATGATTTGTATAATCTTCAAACATTTGAGGTCTATTTATACATGTTGTCAAAGTGTCATCCTTCTTTGATAACCAATGTGGGATAACAAAATTCATATTTTACAAAATAATTAAGGTTTAGTAAAAAAAAGTTATTTGCTTAATTCGAGATTTAGTAAAAAAATTTAATCCGATAAAAATATGGAGTCTTAATTTTTATTTTACAAAATAATCAAAGATTATGATTATGATTTTGTAAAAAAAGGATTTATTAGCTTAATTCGTGATTTAATAAAAAGTTTTATTAGAGAAAAAACGTGGGGTGGCACGTCAAGAATTAGTGTTTTTTGTTTTAGTAAAGTATATAGATGTATATTTATTATATTGATAAAATAAGAATTACGAAGATCACAAACAACCCACAAATCAGTAGATTTTAAGGACCCACAAATTAGTAGGTCACAAGGACCCATAAATTATTAGGTCACAACGACCCATAAATCAGTAGGTAGGTCACAACGACCCATGAATCAATAGGTCACAACAACCCACGAATTAGTAGCTCATAACGACCCACGAATCAATAAGTCACAATGACACACAAATCAGTGGGTCATAACGACCCACAACATATTGGGTCACAACGACCCACAAATCAGTGGGTCACAACGACCCACAAATCAGTGGGTCACAACGACCCACAAATCAGTGGGTCACAACGACCCACAAATCAGTGGGTCAAATCGACCCAAATATCTATAGGTCAAAACGATCCAAAAATCTGTAGGTCAAAACGATCCAAAAATTATTAGATCAAAACGACCCAAAAATCATTAGAGCAAAACGCCCAAAAAATCATTAGATCAAAAGGACCTACGAATTAGTAGGTCACAACAATCCACTCCACATACAAATGTTAATCCGGTATAATAAGTATTATACTTGATTCTGACCAAAAGGTCCGAAAATGTATGATTTGTATAATCTTCAAACATTTGAGGTCTATTTATACATGTTGTCAAAGTGTCATCTTTCTCTGATAACCGATGTGGGATAACAAAATTCATATTTTACAAAATAATTAAGGTTTAGTAAAAAAGTTATTGGCGCATTGATTTGCGTGTCATTGTGACCCACGAATCAATAGGTTACAATGACGCACAAATCAGTGGGTCACAATGACACGCAAATTAGTGGGTCATAACGACCCACAACATATTGGGTCACAACGACACACAAATTAGTGGGTCACAACGACCCAATAATCTATATGTCAAAACGATCCAAAAATCTGTAGGTCAAAACGATCCAAAAATTATTAGATCAAAACGACCCAAAAATCATTAGATCAAAACGACCCAAAAATCATTAGATCAAAACGACCTACGAATTAGTAGGTCAAAACAATTCACTCCACATACAAATGCTAATCCGGTATAATAAGTATTATACTTGATTCTGACCAAAAGGTCCGAAAATGTATGATTTGTATAATCTTCAAACATTTGAGGTCTATTTATACATGTTGTCAAAGTGTCATCCTTCTCTGATAACCGATGTGGGATAACAAAATTCATATTTTACAAAATAATTAAGGTTTAGTAAAAAAAAGTTATTGGCTTATAAATAATAAAAATAAAAAGGAGATTTGACTATAACCTATAAAATCTTGGAAAATCTCAAAAAAAAAAAAGTTACGTACAATTTTGAATAGAAGTTTGTTAGGTTAGTAAAAAAAGCTTTCCTCCCACAAAAAATAAATATTTATTGGCCTATAAAATCTTGGAGAATCTCCAACAAAAAAAGTTACGTATAATTTTAAATTGCAGTGTTAGTTTAGGAAAAAAAGATTTTATTGCTTAAAAAATAAAGATTTATTGGCCAAAAAATTGTGGGAGCTCCATTTGATTGCTGCTTCCACAGCGCGCCACGTCATCAAATCATGTACTCTGTTTTAGTATGTATAATAGATTCCGTCGTCATCTCTTCCCAAGTGCTGATCTTTCCGGGAGGAAGAGATTGATACCAAGTAAGCGCCTTGTCTTTCAAGGAGAAGTAGAAAGGCCTTAGCTTGTAGTTGTTGTTTTCTATTCTTGAAGGTCTCAAGGTCTCCATCAAGATCTCATAGTTTGGTAGATGTTGATGCGGGGATTCCTTCTCAAGCCCTACAAACTGACATTGGCGAATCATGATAAGAACTTGCGGTCGAAGTTCGTAATCATGGTCCGCTGGATCTCCTAGGTTAACTCCTGGACGCCTCAGTTGTTGATGAGGGTCCATCCTCTGTCCTAGGGTTTGTGGGATACTTGCAAAAAGAACGTCTCAGACTGGCATCCGAGGTGGAAGTATCTCGGCCGGGACAACAGGTACTGGATTCTGCCTTGGTCGAGGATCTAGAACAGGGTCTTGCCTCGGTCGAGGATCTGGGTTCGGTCGAGGTAGATACTGGTCTTGTAAAGCCGCCATATCTGCTTCGATCGCCTCAGTCCTTGCGCGAGTTTCTTCCTTTTCCAGCCTCAGTTCTTCCCTGCTGAGGCGTAGCTGTTCTAACACCTCCTTCAATTCGGCCTCAAGATCGCGATTGTCTTGGTTGGCCATCTTCGCTTCTTTCAAGCGTCTTTTGTATGTCTTTTCTGGTTCGGGATCGTAAGGAACGATTTCTTTCCCAGCGCGGGTTCTTTGCATAAACCTAAGAAAAAGAACCTGCGAAAGTCACTCAAGTAGAGTGGTTAGTAGAAACAGGGGCAAGTGCCCCGAAAGCAAACCGCAACCGGCTCGGTCTAGACCAAGTCCCCGAAAACGGCGCCAAAAACTTGTTCGCTCCAAACGGTGTGTGCAAGCTTTAAATTTATAACCCTAGATGTAAGCCTAAAACAAGGATGCGAACCCGCAGTGTACGGGTCAATCGTAGTAAAAAGCAAGGAATTCCAAGGGTCGATCACACGGACTAAGTGAAACAAAGCAGGAATAGGTAAGCTATGTAATTACTAACCACGAAGCAATTAAAACAATCAAGGATGATAAAAAGTCAATTAAGGAATTATGCAATTCTAGGGATTAAAGCATCTAGTTGTGGTTCCAACTCAAGATCTAAGATAAGCGGACAAAGCTGAGATATTTGCATATGGAAGGTGTTACTAAAGTGGAATAGATCACCGGGTAAGTCTCACTACTCACTAATCCCAAACCGTAACTCCTATTACCGGGTAAGTCTCAAGGAATCAAGGTAAAGAACTATAACCTCAAACCAACAGACCACCTAAGGGAATAGAATCAACCTTTACCGGGTAAGTCTCAGGCTAACTCACAAAGATGAGATGAAGGCACACTCGAACCCCAATAAAGGATAAACCTTTATTACCCATACTTATGATCTTAGGTAAACAAACAAAGGAATCACCGGGTAAGTCTCATCCTAGGCTTGCCTTGAACCAGGAAAGGTATAATAAGAATAGGATTTGGCAAACTCTAACACTTAACTCTCAGTTTCGGATCAGGTAAGTCACCTCGGTTAGAAGAATTCCACCCCGGCCGAGATGTTCATCGACTGAGCGAGATGTTCTAGGGTTAAGGATAAAGACTCGAGATTTCAGGGTCCTACTATGATTAAGATTATTCTATCATTGTTTTTCCCACAACCTTCAGCCAATCACCCTAGAATCACACAAGGAAATTAGCCACTCATCATCATGAAAGTAATAATCAAATATATGGGAAGATGAATAATTGAACAAGAAAACCTTAAGAGAAAGGCTTCAATAACTGAATCAATTATCAAACAAGCGTTCCTTGGATCACAATCCAACAAGACAATCAACAATGAAGGGAATCTAAAGGAATCTTACAAAACCTTTCAAAAAGCTATAAAAGCTATAAACTTTCTTCCTTCAATCTTCCTTCAACCTTCAAAAAGGTTCTTCAAATCTCCCAACTATAGTGGGATAAAACGGTTGTCTTGCGTGATGTGCAGCCCTAAGCGGTCTTCCGGGTGATAGCGGATGTTGGATTTGTGGAAAATCCAACCCTTTTTATAGGAAAACTACCCTCCAAAGATAAGATATCTTAAAAAGATCTCTTCCCATAGAAATAGGTAAAATATATGGGCTAAATTATCTTCTTTCTTCCAGGAATCCAACCCAAAAATTTAAGATCTTCTTTCCAAAAATAAAAGATCTCAGCCAAGAATAAAATATCCTTGCCGCGTCCAAGGTGTTCGCCTCGGTCGAGTCAGCTTCTCTGGATCACCTCGGTCGAGGTGACTCTGTAGTCAACCGAGGTGAATCACAACTGAATGTGAAATCTCTCAAATCTGGTCCAAAATAAATCTCTAATCCAATTCCATGATTCCTGGATTCTTCCTTAAGCTCCTGAATGTAGCTCCAATGACTCATTAGCTCCTTTTGCTCCAATTTGATGTAAAACGTGCCATTTTACCTACGATTACAACGAAACTTGGTGTAGACCTCGATTCCCGCAAAGGTAGATGAAACGACAATATAATCACATAATATACATCCAAACACGCAGATTATTGAAGATAAAACGTCTAAACAAGTCCCAAAATATAGACAATAATTCATGCTATCAGCCATTAAGATGACTGTTTACACAACCTATTTACTCCCACTTACTGCATTTTCTAGTGTAATTAGAGCCCTAGGTTGATTGCTAGAATCATCCTCATTTTCCCACAAAATCTCTATTGCTTAGTTGCCATTTTGTATGAAGTTCTAAGCGTCCTTGCTACATTGGGTTGATTGAAGTTGCATATAATTTGGTTGTAAGTCTTTTTATAGAAGTTTATATTCAGTATCTAATTGTGTTATGTTCCTTGTTCTTTAACTTATGTTTGTATGTCTATTCTCACTTAGTTTGATCACCTAAGTTGTATAATTGCATGCAAAAGGCTAGGGTTATTCGATTCCGGGTTCGGGTCATTAATCTAGTAGCAAACTCCTAGGTAATAACGGGTTGTAATTATCTAAGGGTAAAGGAATATAACTACATAACAAGATTAACAATTTGTTTCATCTTTTCTGTATATCTCTATCTTTGTATGAATGCTAAGTTGTGGTTTGATCTTGTATGTTTACGGATCGATAAACTAGTTAAGTTGTGTTAATGCCGGTTGACATAACACATAAATAAGATCAAGATTAGAACAATTGGCGAATACTTCTAAAAAGAACCAACCAAGTTATTTGTATGCGGAAATCTCACCTAGTGTAGCTTTCTTCCTCATATTATCACCATCTTTGCTTTGCTATTTACTTGCTTTTGTCTTGTTCGATACTGCAATCCACCCCCCTCCCCTTTTGGTTACTATAATTCATAACTGAATCTAAATCATACTTTAATTCTAACTCCCTTGGGTTCGACCCTTACTTATTCACTATACATCGGTTAAGTGTTGAGTTCGGAACTTTACTTTGATTAAGCTAAAAACAACGACCATAAATTTTACATTTGTCATAAGTCATTTGGGCTTATTTAGCGATGTTTCTGTATGTTGATGAACTATGATAGTGGTGTGTTTTTTTGTATGTTTCCTAATTATAATTTGACTAGGATGACATGTTATTTAATTAAGACCCAAGTGTATGTATAACGGGTCGTGGCATCACTGCCTAACTCTGACATGAGTCTGGGAGGTTCTTCATGACCAGTCCAAACATGGTATACAGGGAGATGCATATGATCCATTCTTGTTGGCATACGGGAATGCAGGCGAGGAACGGGAGACCCTCGTGCCACACCATAAGTTGAATTAGAAGTGAATCACATAAATACAAGATAACAACGTGAAATCATGTTATGTGTTTATTTTCTGCATTGATGTGTGTGTGCTATTTTAGTACCTTCTGGTATACTAAAATTGTTAGCTAACAGTTTTATCCGATGTTGTTAGATATTGTGCAAGATAGAGTAGTTGCAGTGTGATCAGGACAAGAGTAGTCAGCGGATTCCGACGGGATTTGGGTTTTCTTTTATTCCAGCCTTCTTATTTTGCATTAGTTGTTTTGGATTATCGTATTGATGTAGTACCCGGCTGACAATCTTTCCTTGAGATCATGTCATTACATTTTTATTTCTATGCGGTTTTCCTTTATTGTGCCTTGTTGTAAGATCCGGTGAAATTGTTGTCATGCTAGGGTCATGACCGATTGTGAGGTCCTAACCGTAGCGTCCCGAGTTTTGAGAATTTGGGGTATTACACTTTTATTCTAGTTTATTTTTTTGAAGATTTGATATATGATCAAACATATGGGGCATATCACTCCCTCACTCCAAGTTACCCATTTGGTCTCCATGAAAACATTTCAACGAATCAATATCATCCATATGGAAGTGTTTCAATGAGCTATTATGGTCCATATGGAAGCATTCCGACAAATCAATATGGTCCTTATAGAAGAGTTTCAACAAACCAATATGGTTAATATGGTAACACCCCCAATGGGCTCATACTAACAAGTGACAAGTCTAGAAGAAACCAGCACTATAATATATTACTTTCTCGTGTCGATTTACTAAGTGAAGAACTTTCACATGTATTTATTATATATAATAATAAATATCAAATATCGTTATTAAATTAAAACATTTTGTATATTAATTAATTTAATTAAAATAATTATACATTTTAAATAAATTTAATATTATTTTTCATGTATAATGACTTCAATGTATTAACTTTATTTGTTAAGTGATGTGTGCCAAATGTAACATCTTTTAAGCCTTAGAATTATGTATTTCATACCTCTATTGCTCTTTCATACATCAGTGTTTGTATAGAAAGCATTCACTTTCCATATTTCGGTATCTACCGTGGCCTTTTTGTATTTCAATCATTTGCGGCAATAATTGTGACATAAATACATCCTCCCTAAAGTCAAAGCTGCAGAGAAGACCTTACATGACCGGGGAACAACAACACGAAGTCCCCTTAATATATCATGAAGTAAAGATCCACGATTTGGAGCAACAACGAATGCGATGCGGCCTAGATGCTGTCTTGAGGCCGTTTGGACCATATCATCACTACATCAGACTCTGTCGAAGACCAAGTCAAAAGCCCAACCCAAACACAACGAAACGACTAGACTAGATGGGCTGGAGACGGCTTGCATGCTGTTTGGTGGCTGTCTGGTAGCCGTTTCTATGCTGTCTCAAATACGTAGTAAAGGACAATCAAATATTCCAATTTAAACTTTGGAATTCAGATATTTTGTGTAACCCTATACTCTGAGATTTTTGCCTATATATTCATGTATCGGTTGTAGGGTTAGATATACCGTATCCACCTCGGAGTCTCCCTTACCCTGATTCCGTAGCCGTTAAGTAGTAAGATTGAAGGTTCGTCTTGCTAGAATCAAACACTTGTGAGTTTATGTCTTTCTTGATTTTATATATTATTTTTCTTTATATATGATCATGTTTGGCTAATCTTCCTCATGATCTAAGGATTGGATGATCCCTATAATATTTTAATTTATTGTTGCATATATGTTTGTGAATTGAGATTGTGATATTGCTTCTTTTTAAAGCGCTTCATTCCTACCTTTTATTTACCTTCCATAAACAAATGAAGGGCAATAAACGAAGGGCGTTTTATTGGATTTATTCAAAGCACTTGGCTTTCAAAGTACTAGTTTATCAATGCATCGATGATTTCTAACTATTGTGAAAAGTTCCAGTCTTTGTCCCTTTTTAAATGAAAAACAAAGGTTTCTCTCAGTCTTTTTTCGGATTTCTAAGTTCTTAATGAGTTTTGCTATACGTGCCGAGTCGCTGAATTGAGAGCTATGAGAGTTAGAAATCACTGTCTTTATTTGTCTATACCAAAGGCTATTTTAGATGGTTACATGCAATATTCATACAACAATGTTCATGAGCCATATATGCAATTGTACTTTAATTAACGGAAGTCGGAGACGCGCGGGTCAAGATTTTGTTAATGCACCACGTTTACGGATCCCGTAACCGTCTTAAGGTCACAGTTACGGGATCCGTAATCGTCATGATTACGGGTTCCGGATCCGTGATAATTTTCTACATGAATTCTAACCCGAAAAAAAAATAAAAATTCTAACACCATTACGGTTACGGAACCCTAACCGTGATGTCAGGATTTTTTTTACGGTTACGGAATACGTGACCGTGACGGTCACACATTGCGTAAGCGTGGTGCATTAACAAAATCTTGAACCGTGCCTGTAAGACCCCCTTAATGAATTATACTACAATTTTTGTTTTCTTGGATCACTTCAACATATGTTTGTCTACATCTTTCATTGATTTCGCCTACTATCATTGTTGCCGTATTATTTCCTTTTTTACTTAGAATTTTTAATTATTAGTATCCATCATATCTGGCTTGATCCTTATTAGATACCGAAATATACTACACTCAATCCCGTATCCTAACGGGGAGGTTGTTGTTAACAATTTGGTTAAAACTTTCACGATCAAATTTTTGGTGTCGTTGTCGGGGATCACTAATAGAATTGTTTGATATCTAAATTTTGGTTATTCTAAGTTTTTATATTGTTGAACTTTTTTACTTTTGTTTTTAATTCACAAGTTAGATTGGTGAGTGCGAAGAATCCGCGACCCAATCAAACTTGTCCCTCTGGAAAACGAGATTGAGCGCACCCTCCGTAGACAAAAATCTGCCAAGACAACCGCTGCAAATCAAGCAATGGAAGATCAAAACAATCAACTTTTTGTTGCTGATCCACAAGCTGAGATTGTTAGGCTCAATGCCGCACTTGTTGCTGATAAGGCTCGTCACCCTTAAACGTTGAACGCTAGAATGATCCTAGACAAAGGGTTCCAAACCGTGCTTTTGTCCTCCCTGCACTTAGAGGTCGAGATTTCAACCTAAGGACAAACACAATAAGGCTCATCTAGAATAATAAATTCTCAATACAGTTGAATGAGAATCCATATCAATATTTGCAAAAATTTGATAATATCAGGAACACTTTGAATTATGAAAACATTACTTCTGATGCCTTGAGAATGCGGGCATTTTATTTTTTTTTCTTTGACAAGATAGACCGCGAACTAGCTACAAAATCACCATCCAAGTAATTTTTCTACTTGAGAGGCATTAACAACAACCATCCTAAGCAATTTTTTTTTCCTCGCCATCAAACTATTGAGATTAGGGAGAAGATTTCTTACTTTGATATGGAATATGGAGAGAACATTCATTCCATTTGGAAAAGATTTAATGAGTTGCTGCACTCATATGCCCTCACCATGGATTCGAGAAGGGATGATTTATTGAATATTTTTTTTATAGTGGTATGAATGACAATACCAAAAACTTGGTTGGCACCGTTAATTCCCATGGATTTACAAGAATGAAGATGAAGTTTGGGACTATCTTGCAAATGTTGTTGAACACATATGGAAGTAAGCCAAGAAGCTCAACAAGACACGAGGTGTATATAATATATGACAAACTCGCTGAGAAAGAGCAAGCCTTCATAAAACTTGTCGATGATAATGACACTCCTTGAGTCGCTAATTTAAATATTGATAGCATGAATTATTGTCTATATTTCGGACATGGTTTTTTCGTTTTCTCATCATAATTCTGCATGCATGTACATGTATTTATAGTTTTTATGTCATTATTCAATTACTTTGCAAGAATCGAGGTATACACCACGTTTGATTGTAATAGTAGGAAATATGGCACGTTTTGGGTGGAAATGAAGCATAAAGAGCTAAGGAAGCTATGAAGCTACATTTAGGAGCATTAGGAAGGACAAGAAGAAAGGAATGAACTATGCTTGAAGGAAGAAAGAAAGATTCAGATGAAGATACGATGAAATGCACGTAGATCACTACTGATCTCGGATCAACATAGTGATGCATCTCGACCGAGATGGCCCACTGGGCCTGGATCGAGGTCGAGGGCTCACATCCTAAGGAAGTAAAATATAATTTCACCTAAAATTATTCTATAAGAATGGAAGGTGATTGTGAAGCAAAGGACTGTTGATTGAAGGCTAAAAGAAGGTTGGATCTAAGATAGATCAGAAGGACGGCCAGGAAGACGGATAGAAGGATTGCTTAGGGTTCAAGGAACCTTAGATTGTGAGGTTTTCTTGGGAATTATTTGTGAGTTTGTTATCATTCTCTTTTGGAACACATTATTGGATACCATTGATTTATTTGGATGCTTTGATAATTGGAACATCTTTGTTGGCTGATTATTCACCTTTTATTGATATTCTTGATATATTTGATATTACATTGATAATGATGATTGTTTGCTAAACACCCCTGCGATTCTAGGGTGATTAGTTGAAGGTTGTGGTATAGACGATGAAAGAATGAACCTTTATCTGAGTGGACCCTGAAAGATCGAGTTAACCCTAAGCCAAAACCCGTCTCAGGTTGTTCGTTGAGCATCTCGATCAAGATCAATATAGAACAACACGAGATCGTTCACTTCCTTGCAGATCTTGAGTTTAGGTTATAGTTTGCCAAATCCTATGCTTGTTGCACCTTTCCTGGTTTATACACAAGCCTAGGATGAGACTTACCCGGCGATTCTTTGCTTGTATACCGATGATGATGAGTGTTAGGTAATAAAAGTTTATCCTTTATTAGGGTTTGAGTGTGCCTTCTTCCTACCTTTGAGAGTAAACTTGAGACTTACCCGGTGATGTTTAGTTCTATACCCTTAGGTGAGTGATGTTGGTTTGAGTATTCTTACCTTTCCTTAGTTCCTTGAGACTTACCCGATGATAGGGCTTTGGTTTGGGAAAGTAAGTAGTGAGACTTACCCGGTGATCTATCCCATCGTGGATACATTGCCTCAACAAACCTCAACTTTGTCCACGTTACCTTTAGAAATCTTGAGTCGAAACCACAATTGGATACTATGATCTTTAGAATCTGTATTTCCCCATCTTGTTATACATCTTGTCTTTTGCTTTTGATTAGTACCATTGCATGTGATAGCATGCATTATAGTCTATATTTTGGGATTTGTTCAAACATTTTATCATCATAATCTGCATGCGTGGCTATATATTCTCGATGATTGTGTCATTTTATGTACCTTTGCAAGAATCGAGGTCTACACCTAGTATTGTTGTAATTGTAGGGAAAATGGTACGCTACGGATCGATATGGAGCCAAAGGATCTAAGGAGACATGGGAACTGCATTATGGAGTATCAGGGAGCTACAAGGAAGGCATATGACCTTGAAAGCTGGATGGAAACAAGACATAGGACCAGTTATGGAGATTTGCGTGTAACAACTCAACCATCTTGGTTGACCACATTAGCATCTCGGTCGAGATGGCTAACTGGGCCTAGATCAAGATGATCAACCCGCAACCCAATGAGATATATTTAATTTTTGGCATACAATTTTCCTATAAGATGGAAGATAATTTCTGGATGGAAGGTGTGCTCGACACGGCTGATTATCTTTGGAGCGGAGTATATTCCAGAGGGAAGAAGGAAATCAAAGGTTTTCTTGTTCCCTTATTGCTTCTTCAATTATATATTTGATTTTTATAACGATGATGATTGGTTGCTAAACACCCTGCGATTCTAGGGTGATTGGCTGAAGGTTGTGGTATAGACAATGAACGATTAGACCTTTATCTTAGCGGACCCTGAAAGCTCGAGCCTTAACCAAACTGAACCTTGTCTCAGTTAGTTCGTGGAGCATCTCGGTTGAGATCAATAAGACATGGGCGAGATGCAACCTGATTTGATCTATCCTGAGTTTAGGTTATAGTTAATTTTCCAAATCCTATCCTTGTTGCACCTTTCCTGGTTTACACGCAAGCCTAGGATGAGACTTACCCGGTGATTCCTTTGCTTGTATACCTATGATGATGAGTGTTAGGTAATAAAGGTTTATCCTTTATTAGGGTTTTAGTGTGCCTTCATCCTACCTTTGAGAGTTAGCATGAGACTTACCCGGTAAAGGTTAGTTCTATCCCCTTAGGTCGTGTGTTGGTTTGAGATTATAGTTCCTTTTCTTAGTTCCTTGAGACTTACCCGATGATAGGATATTTGGGTTGGGATAGTGAGTACTGAGAATTACCCGGTGATCTATTCCCATCTTAGAAATACCTTCCCCAACAAACCTCAGCTTTGTCCACGTTATCGTTAGAAATCTTGAGTCGAAACCACAATTGGATGCTTTGACCTCTAGAATCTGCATTCCCTTATCTGATTTATATATCATCTTTGTTTTGCTGCTTAGTTATTGATTGACAACCTGATATTTATCGTGCTTGATTTCACCATAATCCTTTTTTTCGACCCTGGAGTATTTTCCGTACTGAGATTGATCCGTACACTGCGGGTTCGCATATTGTTCAGGCTTTTATTTTAGGTTATAATTTAAAGTTATTTCGTTCACTATTCACACATGTCTGAGAGCGAACAAGTTTTTGGCGCCGTTGTTGGGGACTTGGTCAAGACCAAGTTCGGTATTTGGTTGTCCTTCAGGGCTGTTGCCCTTGTTACTACTGATTGCTTTACTTGAGTAATTTTGCAGGATCTTTCTTTAGGTTTATGCGAAGAACTCTTGTTGGGAAAGAAATCATTCCTTACGATCCCGAACCTGAAAAGACCTACAAAAGAAGATTGAAAGAAGCTAAGATGACAACATAAGACAATGAAGATCTTGAAGTTGAATTAAAAGACGCACTAGAACAACTTCAGCTTAGTAATGAAGCTTTGCAAAGGGAAAGAGAGGAAGCTCGTGCAAGAACAGAGGAGATCCGAGCTGATATGGCCGAATTGCAGGTCCATATACGACTTCCAGCACCGGTCAAGATACCACCTGTACCGGACGAGGTGCGACCTACACCGGTTGAGATACGACCTCCAGCACCTCGGTTGCCAGCTAGGGCTGACCGAGTCAACCAGTTTGTAGGTGAAACACAAACCCTAGGTCAAAGGATGGACCCGAATCAACAAGTGCGGCGTCCAGGCGTTAATTTAGGAGATCCGGCTGAGCATGACTACGAGTTTTGACCTCAAGTCAGCTCAATGATCCGACAATGTCAGTTTGGAGGATTAGAAAGAAAATCTCCACATCAACACTTGCAAAACTATGATATTCTTATGGAGACTTTGAGACCTTCAAGGGTGGAGAACAACAACTACAAGCTAAGGCCTTTCTACTTCTCTTTGAAAGATAAAGCGCTTGCTTGGTATCAATCTCCCCCATCCGGAAGAGTTAAAACATGGGAAGAAATGGCTACGAAGTTTCTCACTAAATTCTTCCCACCATCCAAAACTGCGGAGTTAAGGGGTAAGATTAATGCTTTTGTCATGAAGGATAGAGAAAGCTTGTTCAAGTCATGGGAAAGGTTCAAGGACCTTTTATTGGATTGCCCTCACCATGGGATTCCGAAGATTGAGTTGATAGAGATTTACTTCAAGGGTTTGGATGAGGAAACTCAATCCAAACTCCAATTACTTTCTGCGGACACTTTCATGGATACACCGGTTGATGAAGCTTGGGAGTTTGTTGAGAAGCAAGCTCTATACATGGAGAAATATTCCCATCGAAGGGCTGAAGATGGAGCAAAAAACGTTGGACCTCCGGAGCTGAATCTCACCACTTCGAGCATTGCTCAACTTACTACCCTCAACAATGAAGTTAAGGCTTTGAAAGAACTATTATTATCTCAAGCTAAAGGAGCACCCAAGGAGCAAGATGTTAGATACATAGGGCGAGGAAACTATCAAGGGCCAAGAAATAATAATTTCAACAATAACAACAACAACAACAGGAATTTCAACAATTGAAGATCAAATCAAAACAATTCCGGTAACCCTTATTCTCATGCTGAAAATGCTCTAACTCCCTTCTTCTTCTTCTTCTTCTTCCATTGAAGAGTCAAGAGCCATCTTCGAGCTCGTCCGAACAACCTAAGGAAAAGACGGATGTTGTCTTAGAAGCAATAATGACCAAACTCAACGCCATGGAAAGTTCCATGAATGCATTCTCAAAGGCACAAAAGGCTTTGGAGCACCAAGTTTTTAACTAGGCTAATGAAGCACCTAGAGATCTGGGTAAACTCCCAGGAAGAACGGCGAACAACCCAAAAGGGCAAGTCATGACAATCACCATACGGAGTGGATTAAGGACGACAAACCTAAAACATAGGTCGGACAATGATTAGTTGAAGAACACCTCGGCCGAGATGCCGGTCGAGACAGAGGCCGAGAAAGCAAAAGAGACATCCGATGTCTACATTCCACCACCTGCTTACAAGCCTCCACCTCCGTTCCCTCAATCTAGGGCACGTGCGCGTCTAGACAAACACTTTGGTAAGTTTCTAGACCTTAAGAATAAGCCACATATTAACATACCTTTCATTGATGCAATCTTAGGTATGCCCGGCTATGGGAAGTTTCTAAAAGAGATCTTATCAAAGAAAAGAAAGTTGGAAGACTTTGGGGAAGTACGGAAGACCTCTAGATCTTTGGAGCTCATTCAAATCATGAAAGAAAATCTGCCACCAAAGCTAAGAGATCCCGGTTTGTTTTGCATTCCCATCGAAGTTGGGGACGTGACTTACGATGCACTTTGTGATCTAGGAGTGAGCGTGATCATAATTCCTCTAGCACTTTGTCAGAAGATCGGTCTTGGGGAACCTAAGCCCGTGAAGATGACTTTATACATGGTGGATCGTTCCATTACTCATCCCGTTGGAATCTTGGAGGATATTCCCGTCAAGCTAGGTAATTTTTACATACCCATAGACTTTGTAGTATTGGACATTCCTGCAGATTATCCTATTCCCATCATTCTTAGAAGACCATTCCTTGCAACTTCGGGATGCAATGTTGATTGTAAGAATGCCACATTATCATTCAATATTGGTAAAGATCATGAGGAATTTGCACTCTCAGCCACAATGAAGGGACAACCCTTATAAGAA
This sequence comes from Fagopyrum homotropicum, assembly GCA_033239125.1. NCBI lineage: Eukaryota > Viridiplantae > Streptophyta > Magnoliopsida > Caryophyllales > Polygonaceae > Fagopyrum > Fagopyrum homotropicum. The sequence goes on from BSWB01000003.1 coordinate 34,372,588, forward strand.
GACATCTTTAACATCTATGATGAAGACGATTTTCGAGAATTGGTGAGCTCTATCCTAATTAAAGATCCTCTTGAGAAAGTTTTGAGTTTTAGTATGATGGAGGAAGTTGTAGATATCTCATGTGATGCAGATATACGAAGCTTGGAAGCATTGGAAGAGGATCCAAGGGCTGGATTTGAAGAACTCATCAAGGAGCCGAAAAACACATTAGGTTTCGGTCCATCTCCCAACATCTTGGCCGAGATGACTTCTGAAGAAAACAAAATGAGGTCAACTGGAGAGATCACCTCGGTCCCTGACAGAGACGTCTTCTCGAGAAAACGAGATGAGGTTCACTGGAGATCATCTCGGTTTATCATCCCGGTCACTACCGAAGCACCTCGACCGTACCCAACCTGAGGAAAACGACACTGCCACTTCTTCAAGGGACATCTTCTTATTAGATGATGCAAATGTATCTTCCATCTCTTCCGAAGTTTCCAGATCCTTTTCCACGGAGGAAGGAGGTACGAATTCAACACTTAAGAAACCTCCTATCTTAGAGCTTAAACCTTTTCCACATCACTTAAGGTACACTTTCGTTGGTCTGGATTCTACATATCTTGTCATTGTTAGTGCTACTGTTATTGAAGATGAACTATCTAGATTAATGCATGAGTTGAGAATACATAGAAAGGTTTTGGGTTATACTATTGATGATCTTGTTGGTGTTAAGCCTTCTCTTTGTTGGTGTTAAGCCTTCTCTTGTTGGTTACAACGGTCATCCCACCCTAATAAGGGTGGGATGACCGTTGTAACCAACAAGAACAATGATTTGATTCCCACAAGGACCATTAGAGGTTGGAGGATGTGCATTGAATATCGAAGATTGAATTTGGCAACGACCATTTTCCTCTTCCATTCATTGATCAAATGCTTGAACGGTTAGCACAACATTCCCATTTTTGCTACTTAGATGGTTATAGTGGTTTCTTTCAGATTCCTATCCATCCGGATGATCAAGAAAAGACCACTTTCACTTGTCCATGGGGGACATTTGCTTATCGAAGGATGCCATTCGGATTATGTAACGCACCCGCCACTTTTCAGCATTGTATGGTGGCTATCTTCTCCGAGTATATTGAGGAGATCATGGAGGTATTCATAGATGATTTTTCTGTATATGGTTCCTCTTTTGATAACTGTTTGGCTAACCTTTCTCTAGTGTTACAACGTTGTGAAGACACTAATCTCATTTTGAATTGGGAGAAGTGTCACTTCATGGTTACCAAAAGAATTGTTCTAGGGCACCTCATTTCCAAACGAGGTATAGAAGTCGATCGAGCTAAGATCGAGACTATTGAAAAACTTCCCCCACCTTGTTCTGTTAAAGGTGTGCGGAGTTTCCTTGGGCATGCAAGTTTGTACAGGAGGTTCATCAAGGATTTCTCTAAGATCTCTATACTGCTTACTAATCTATTGGATAAGGATGTTGTTTTTGAGTTCTCGCATGAATGCCTTGATGCTTTTTACAGGATAAAGGAAGTGTTGATCTCTGCTCCTATCATTCAACCTCCCGATTGGACCTTGCCCTTTGAGATCATGTGTGCCGCTAGTGATGTGGCTGTGGGAGCAGTTCTTGGACAAAAGAAATATGGCCGGGCCAACGCCATTTACTATGCTAGCAAAAATGCTAGATGAGACTCAACTGAACAACGCCACCACCAAGAAAGAGCTCTTGGTAGTTGTCTTTGCATTTGAGAAGTTTCGTTCATACTTAATGGGAACGAAAGTTATTGTCTATACGGACCATGCAGCTATTCGATACTTGCTAGCTAAGAAGGACGCAAAACCGCGTCTTATTCGTTGTATTCTCTTGCTTCAAGAATTTGACTTAGAGATTCACGATAAGAAGGGATCCAAGAATTCTGTAGCGGATCACCTCAGCCGGCTACCCCCTACCTAATTCAACAGGGACGATCTCCCCATTGATGATTCATTTCCCGATGAATAATTGCATTTAGTGGAGCATTGACTTCACCAAATTTCTAATGGTAATGAGCCTTGATATGCTAATATTGTTAATTATCTTGTTTGTTAGGAAATACTTCCAGGATTGACATATGCTCAAAAGAAGAAGTTCTTCAAAGACGTACGTCACTACTATTGGAACGAGCCTCTACTTTTCAAGAGAGGACCGGATGGGATGCTTAGATGGTGCATTTCGGAGGACGAGACTACAAGCATCATACGGCATTGCCATTCACTTCCTTGTGAAGGACATGCTAGCGTTCACAAAACGTGCACTAAGGTATTACGTTTTGGTTTCTTTTGGCCTTCATTATTTAAGGATGTGCAAACGTTTGTTGCTTCTTGTGATGCATGCCAAAGAACATGAAATATATCTAGGCGGAACAAGATGCCTCTTAACAATATTCAGGAAGTCGAGATCTTCGATGTGTGGGGCTATGAATTTTATGGGACCTTTCCCATCATCTGCAGGAAACCTCTACATTCTCTTGGCGGTTGATTACGTCTCTAGATGGGTAGAAGCCATTGCTTCTCCCACTAATGACGTCATGGTGGTTGTGAAGTTCTTCAATAGGACTATCTTTCCACGCTTTGGAATGCCTCGAGTCATCATTAGCGACGGAGGAACACATTTTACAGACCGGAAGTTTGAGGCACTTCTATCGAAGTATGGGGTAACCCACATGGTAGCAACCCCTTATCATCCTCAAACTAGTGGGCAGGTGGAGATCTCTAATAGAAAAATCAAAGCAATTATGGAGAAGACCGTATCAAGAACACGGAAAGATTGGTCCATGAAGTTGGACGATGCTCTTTGGGCGTACAACACCGCATTCAAGACTCCCATAGGTACCACCCCTTACAATTTAGTATATGGGAAGTCTTGTCATCTTCCCGCTGAGTTGGAACACAAGGCGTATTGGGCGATCAAATGGCTAAATTTTGACCTCAAGGAAGCTGGAGAGAAGAGACTTTTGGATATCAATGAGTTGGAGGAGTTACGCTTGAATGCCTATGAGAATGCCAAGATCTATAAAGAGAGAACTAAGAAATGGCACGACAAGCATATCATCCCTAAGGAGTTCAAAGAAGGAGATCTTGTTCTACTCTTCAACTCCCGCCTCCCTCTTTTTCCAAGTAAGTTAAAATCTAGATGGACAGGACCTTACATTGTGAAAAATGTTTTTTCCCATGGTGTAGTTGAAGTATGGGGTGAAACTAGTGGAAGCTTTAAGGTCAGCGGTCATAGGTTGAAGAAGTATCAACCGGAAGTTCTAGCTGAGGAGATTGCACCCTTGCATCTTGCTTAGAGTGACGTACGGTCTAACTAGAGACCTTAAACCAAGCGCTTCTTGGGAGGCAACCCAAGATATTGGTTTCCTTTTTCCTTTCCTAGGCTACTTTAGATAGTTTGCTTCGTGTTTGTGTGTACTCTTAGACAAGAATTAGCTATTACCGAAGAAGAAGAAAAACAATTCACGAAACACATGGATGGATTGATGAGAATTTGAGAAAATGAAGTTCGACTGACACACATCTCGGATGCTGTCAAAGCTTCTCGACCGAGATGGAGTTAGCTCAACCGAAATGATGGTAACTAGGAATCACCTTGGTCCAGCATCTCTGTCAGGCGACCATTTCGACCGAGATGAAATCAAAATTTTCGAGGGGTATAAAAGGGGGAAGACATTCTCTCTCTTGAAACCTAACCTAAACTCTCTCCTCGCCTCGACCGAGCCGGCGCCCTTATCTCTCAAATCCTCAAATCTCAACCATTTTGCTCGATTTTTGGCTCCAAATCATCGGGAGAAGCAAGACATACGGATCTCAAGCATCAAATCTCGCTCAAATCCATCCCACGCTGTAGAAATTTGGATATTTCGTTCGAAACCCTTCTCGTTCGATTTCGGTTTGATTTTGTTCAAATTAGAAGATATTTGTTGTTGTTTGTTGTTGGAAACTACATAAGTACCCCTTAGGAAGCCTTTGGTTGTGATATTAGAGGGAAACAGTTGCAATTTTGGAGGTTCAATCGACATAGCCTTTTGCCTTGGTCCACTGTATGCATCTCGGCCGAGATACAACAATAACCGATGAGATCACCCTCAGAAATGGAAAATTTGCATCGTTCTGATCGTCAGTTGGCTCTCCGAGACCTTCCTACTGCTCGGACGCCTGCTCCATCACCTCCCCCACAGCCTCAAGTCCCGGTTATCCATGAGAGATTCCAAGAGGACTTTGATCGCATTTGTGGCCGCACCATCTTTGATCCGCGGTATGTAGACATTGGTGATTTTGATTGTTTGCACATTGTTAAGGATTTGCAGAAGATGGGATCTATGGTCGGATTGGAGACCTTTCTAGCCATTCGTGCGCCGGCTTATCAGGAGCCGACATACGAGTTTGTGAGCTCCGTTATGTATGTGCTGGAGAAGAAAGGAATCAAGTTCCGTTTTCTCAACAAGAATTATGCTATCCTCATCGACCTGTTTGGAGAGATCTTCGGGTTTTAGCCGCCTACTCCTATAGATTTCCCGTCCCGCAAGAATGCTTGTGATTTCTGGGAGAGCATTGCACACATCACCTCCCACCGAGATAGATGGCTACTAGGGGACTCCAGGGAGCGCATCGTTTACCATCTCACCTTCCGCATCACCCATAGGATTCTCAACGAGATGCTTCTGGCGCGTACTGAGACGTCCCAGAAGATCCACCAGGGTGAGTTGTTTGCTATGTTTTATATGGTTACAGGTGGTATTCCTGACTTCTCTGCCATGCTTGCTGAGGAGCTTCACAAAGTAAAGGGCAAGAAGAAGGGTGATATCTGCTTTGGAGGATTGGTGACTCATATTGCCACCGTCATGGATTTAGATTTGTTGGCTTGTACTTTGGTGGCGGGGGCCAAGCCGCTTGGATTGCAGGAGTTTATTGTGTGTTGAGTTCTCGTTCCCCGCGGTCTTGGCACCCCTTATGTGGTCATGCCTTGGGAAACGAAATTCCCTAAAGGCATTATTCGTTGCCTCAGTTCACCATCTTCGACCCTCAGAATTGGTCAATAGTTTTGGTATTCTATCATGTAGGAGGCTGTTATAGATGCGGAGTTGGAATCTGATGATGATGATGACGACACAAAGGGAGCCGCGATGATGGACACGGGTACAGATCCAGAAGGCCCTAGTGGTTCCACCATCGAGATTGGCGATGAGGCTACTGAGGATGAGAGGGAGCCACCAGCTGCTCCAGTGGAGATTCCTCAGACTACACAACGAGCTCGCCGCCGCCGTGACCCCGATGCACATAGGAGGATAGATGATCCGACGCAGCAGATGACAGAGTCTTTTCAGGCTCTCCGGACTGACATGACATCACGCTTCGCCGCCCAGACTCGCTCTATTCGGACTTGGATGCTAGAGATACAGGAGAGCCAGCACCCCCAACGTCAGATGGCGGTGCTGATGTTCGAGCAACAGATGGGGTATCCTTTCGATCCTACTAGTATCCATACATTCCACTTCCGGCCGACGATTGAGCTCATTTGGATCATGTACTGGTTTCTTTATGTTGTTCTGCTTTGTCATTAGGTTAGTACTTTGATTTTGACTTATATTTCACCTATTGGGACAATGTATCTCAAGTATGAGGTATTTGACTTGCTTGGATCTGTAATCAATAATAACTTTTGACTTGATGACTTTGCTTATGATCATATTTTCCTACATGTGCTTATATGTCACTTTACATCACTGCATAAAGATTTTGTTTTGATTGAAAAACGTTGAAACTGGACTAAAATAATACTTTTGACCTCGACCGAGACGACTTGGCCAAACAAGATTAAGACAACTGAGGTTCACCTCGGTCGATCATCTCGGGTGCTGTCAAACCACCTCGACCGAAATGATTTTCAAACTGAAGAAATTTTCTGAACGTTTTGTGCTTCTAATCCATATATGATCTCAATGATGATATTTTGTTGCAGATTGGCTTTGAAATCTTTATTTGTTCAAAGGATATTATGATGTGTTTAAGTTGTTGAATGTTTTGTTTGAAATTCTAGCATGTTTAGTATTTTGTTTTATCAAAATCGCGTTGAATTTGAAGGTTGAAACCACCCTATAAGTTCTCTCACATTCTTCTTGGGATGATTAAGGCACTTCGCTTACTCTTCGTCTCCTTCTTGATCATGCTTTTAGCCCTTCATATATATTTTTTGCCTCCCTTGACCTATATGGGAATATGGATGCAGTTAATGAAAAGCGTGTGAAGTGAAGTTGAGATTGTGGTTGAAAGTGTTAGAAAAATAGGTTTGGGGACGTTGATCTTGATGACGAGTAATGCGGCACCATTCACATAGCCGGGAGTTTGTGTCTTGCCAAAGTCTGATTGATCGACAGTCCTAACGGGTCATGGTATGTGCATCAAGGGTTTGAGGCATCTCGAAAAATTGAGAATGGCTAATCTCCTAGGCTTCGGTTATTGTGCACCACTGTCCATGTTCTCAAAAATAAAGTAAAAAAAAACTGAAAGTATGCAAGGAAGAATAAGCAAAGCTTATTGGTGGAAGATGTTTGGAATTCAAAAGTGTGAAGTAAAGATCCTATTCCCGGATTTCAGCACCACATTACCCTATATACATCCCACCCTAACACAATTCTTGACCTCTATTTTGAAAGTCCTTGAGACCGTGAGTATGTTGTTTGACTTTGTGGTTTAAAATGGATTATACATGATTGCTTTTGGTAAATATGATCTACTACACATTCTATGATTTTATGCAAAAGATGATCAACTTTCTTATAATCATAATATGTTTTGGGCATATGTTGATTTTATTTGCTATGAAGCATTCTCTTTGGGTGATCTACGAGTGGAAACACAACACCAAAAGTTTTGAAAAATGTTTTTTATTAATCTTTTTACTGACTTATAATCCATTCTATCTTCTATCTAATGTTTGAATCTTGCTTGGGGACAAGTAAGGGATAAGTATGGGGTATTTTGATAGCATGCATTATTGTCTATATTTTGGTATTGGTTTAGACGTTTTATCATCATAAATCTGCATGCATGGCTATATATTCTCGATGATTATGTCATTTTGTATACCTTTAAAAGAATCGAGGTCTACACCTAGTATTGTTGTAATTGTAGGGAAAATGGCACGTTATGGATCGATATGGAGCCAAAGCATCTAAGGAGACATGAGAGCTACATTATGGAGTATCAAGGAGCTACAAGGAAGGCATAGATACCTTGGAAGCTGGATGGAAATGAGATATAGGACCAGTTATGGAGATTTGCACGTAGCAGCTTGACCATCTCGGTTCACCACATTAGCATCTCGGTCGAGATAGCTAACTGGGCCTGGATCGAGACGGCCAGCCCGCAACCCAATGAGATATTTTATTTTTGGCCTACAATTTTCCTATAAGATGGAAGATAATTTTTGAATGGAAGGTGTGCTCGACACGGCTTATTATCTTTGGAACGGAGTATATTCCAGAGGGAAGAAGGAAATCAAAGGAAGATTGCTTGGAGCAAAAGTTTGAAGGTTTTGAAGGAAAGTTGTAAGGTTTTCTTAGTGAACGTTGATTGTTGTCTTTTGATTCGATCTTTGAGGAACATAATTTGCTGCTTGTTTGGATTATTTGTTTGTTTGATTATTGAGACGTTTTTGTTAAGGTTTTCTTGTTCCCTTATTGCTTCTTCAATTATATATTTTGTTGTTATAATGATGATGATTGTTGGCTCAACACCTTGCGATTCTAGTGTGATTGGCTGAAGGTTGGGGAATAGACGATGAAAGATTAGACCTTTATCTTAGTGGACCCTGAAAGCTCGAGCCTTAAACAAACTGAACCTCGTCTCGGTCAGTTTGTGGAGCATCTCGGTCGAGATAAACAAGACATGGGCGAGATGCAACCTGATTTCGATCTATCCTGAGTTTAGGTTATAGTTAATTTTCCAAATCTCTATCCTTATTGCACCTTTCCTGGTTTACACGCAAGCCTAGGATGAGACTTACCCGGTGATTCCTTTGCTTGTATACCTATGATGATGAGTCTTATGTAATAAAGGTTTATCCTTTATTAGGGTTTGAGTGTGCCTTCATCATACCTTTGAGAGTTAGCCTGAGACTTACCCGGTAAAGGTTAGTTCTATCCCCTTAGGTTGTGGGTTGGTTTGAGATTATAGTTCCTTTCCTTAGTTCCTTAAGACTTGCCCGGTGATAGGATCTTTGGGTTGGGATAGTGAGTAGTAAGACTTACCCGGTGATCTATTCCCATCTTAGAAATACCTTCCCTTGCAAACCTCATCATTGTCCACGTTATCCTTAGAAATCTTGAGTCAAAACCACAACTATATGCTTTGACCTCTAGAATCTGCATTCCCTTATTTGATTTATATATCATCTATGTTTTGCTGCTTAGTTCTTGATTGACAACCTGATATTTATCGTGCTTGATTTCACCATAGTACTTGTGTTCGACCTTGGAGTATTTGCTGTACTACGATTGATTCGTACACTGCGGGTTCGCAGATTGTTCAGGCTTTTATTTTAGGTTATAAATTTAAAGTTATTTCGTTCACTATTCACACACGTCTGAGAGCGAACACCATGCTTCTAAAGTTAGATTGCTCTACTGTGATTATTCTAACCGATTCCCTGAGATCGAATCCGGAATATAAGCCCTTACTACGATAGATCCTTACACTGCGGGTTCGCTTATCATTAGGTTTATTATTCGGATTATAAATTTAAAGCTTTGTTTGCACACACCTTTTGGAGCGAGCAAGTTTTTGGTGCCGTTGCCGGGGAATTGGTCAAGACCAATCCAGTGTACGGTTGTCTAACTTGGAAGCTTCTTGATTTTGTTACTAGTTATTCTATCTGATTGTTCTTGCAGAACCTTTGCTTAGGTTTATGCGAAGAACTAGAACTGGTAAAAAAATCGTTCCTTACGATCCTGAACCAGAAAAGACCTACACACTAGTACAAATACCCCCTACATCCCGATTATTTTGTACATGGGAACCCGATAAGGAAGCGTGGTTAACGGGAGCGAGGTCCGACAGATCGCACCCCGGTAAATGTCACCGAGTTAAAATTTTCGGACCCCGATTTTTTAATAACCGGGGTAAAAGTCGGACCCCGGTTATTTTAAAATAACTGGGGTAAAAGTCGGACCCCGGTTATTTAAAATAACCGGGGTAAAACTCTGTTATTTTTAAATAACCGGGGTCTTACTTTTACCCCGGTTATTTTAAAATAACCGGGGTAAAAGTCGGTAAAATTTGTAATTTGGGGACCTCGGTTTTAGTATAATAACCGTGTTATTTTTACTAGTTTTTAAAATTTTATTCCCGATTTCTACATAAAACCGTGGTATTTTTTTAACCGTAATTTATTATATTTAATATAAAAATTAGCTAATTTGGTACCTGCTTAAATTGCACAATACATATTTTACTTAACAAAAATTATTAATTAAGGAGCTGGAAGATATATTTGCAAAAAAGGATCAACTACAATTCTTTCTAAAAAAGGTCTTTACTATAACATTTTAGGAAGCTCTAAGCGTGGAAGTTTATTGGTATTCTTTAAATTAATGCAGCAAGTTTAAATTTGTGTCCTGATTAAGGTATGATAGGTAAAATCGTGTTGGAACTACCTTTCATTTGTTTATAAAGATGATGGCTGAGCATAGACAAGTTTAAATTTGTGTCCTGGTTAACATTTTAGTAATGCTGAAGGGAAGGGTAAGTACTTGAAGACTGATGATGCATTGATTCCTAAGTGTAAACAATGTAGTTATCGAATTTGAAAAGATGGCAGTTTGACACAAACCTGGGATGTGCTTAATTACAACCATTGCATCTTTGTCAGTAATTCTGACCCAAATTCCTGCAACAAATTAAGACATTTAGAAAGAGAAAAACAAAATCCCTAGTTGTTTTCATGGAGGAAATAAGTCATTGTGTTATATCTTACAGATTGGTGAAGTAAGTCAAGTTCCAGAGCGCATCAGGGATTTCAACAACATCATCCAAAGAGTAAACCTTCCTATATACAAAAAATGAAAGAAAGAAAGAATGAATTAAGCTCACTGTGTTAGGATATACAAGATGGAACAATCGAATCACTCAGCGCGGGAGAGGATGAGCATACAGTACAAAGCAGTGATGTGGCAGGTGGAGTTAGTCTTGAAGGAACAATCGCTTAGATGAAGGGATTGTAGGTGCAGGGATCGTCTATGGTGATCGAATCGATCTGCGCCACATCAAAGCTTCGGGATTGAGAGGTTAGGGCTAACGACTTTGAGGCCGGTGCAACGATGTTGTTTCCGAATACGGTCAAAACGACGCCGTTGGATTACAATCTTTTACCACGGTTATTAATAAAGTGGGGTCCGAGATCAAAATATCACCCCGGTTACTAATATAACCGGGGTCCGAAATTTTAATACCCCGGTTAAATTATATAACCGGGTCTAAAACATTTTTAAAAAAATTAAAATCAATTCTCCTCGGTTATACATAAAAACCGTGGTCCGAAATTACCTATTATCACGGTTCTTTCAAACCGCTCCAACACAACCGAGGTCTAGGGGGTATTTGTACTAGTGACAAGAGAAGGTTGAAAGAAGCTAAGAAGATGGCTGCTGCCAATGATGAAGGAGTAGAAGATCTTCGAGCTGAGTTGGCCAATGCTCGAGAACAATTAAGACTCCAAAAAGAAGCCCTCATAAGAGAGAGAGCTGAAGCAATTGCTCAAAACGAGCGATTTCACGCCGGGATAAATGAACTAAGAGAGTTGGTTCAATGAAAAAATGAGGATGCTAGAGTTGTGGTGAATCCACCAACACCTTCTTATGAACTACCACCTCCACCACCACCTCCACCGAGGGTTGAGCCAGTTGACCCATTTGTGGACATTTCGCAAACACTTGGTCAACATATGGATCCCGTTCAGCAAACACGTTGTCCCGGTGTTAACTTAGACGATCTAGATGAAAGAGATTATGAGTTTAGACCTCAAGTTATCACCATGATTCAGCAGAATCGTTTTGGAGGAATGGAGAGAGAATCACCACACCAACACTTACAAAACTATGACATTTTGATGGAAACTTTAGGACCTTCCAGATGTGAATATAAAAACTATAAACAACATATTTTATTTTTCTCTATGAGGGATAAAATACTTGCATGGTATCATTCACTTCCAACTGGAAGTGTGAATACATGGGATGAGATGACCGCGGAGTTTCTCACCAAATTCTTCCCGCTATCAAAGACGGCGAAGTTAAGGGCTAAAGTAAATGCATTTGTGATGAGTAATTGTGAAATTCTTTTTAAGTCATGGGAAAGGTTTAAAGACCTTTTGTTGGATTGTCCACATCATGGGATTCCAAAGATTGATTTGCTTGTGATCTACTTCAAGGGTTTGGATGTAGAAGCGCAATTCAAACTTCAATCACTCTCAGTTGGAACATTCATGGATAAACCTGTTGATGAAGTGTGGGACTTTGTTGAAAAACGGACTCTCACTATGGAGAAATACTCTCATCGGAGTACTGAGGTAGGAGGTAAGCTCAAGACCTCAAGAGCTGAACCTCACCTCCTCTAGCGTTGATCAAATCAACGCCCTCATCAATGAGATGAAAGCTTTGAAGGAGCTCATAAAGGCAAAAACTCAACAAACCAAGGAGCAAGATGTTGGGTATGTTGAAAGAGGAAACTACCAAGGGAATAGGAACAACAACAATAATGACCGGAACTACAACAATTGGAGATCCAATCAAAACAATTCCGGTAATCCTTATTCCTATCCTGAAAATGCTCTAACTCCACCTTCTTCTTCTTCTACTCCATTGAAGAGCCAAGAACCATCATCAAGCTCGATTCAACCACCAAGGGATAAGTTGGAAGCTATGATCAAGGCGCTGGCAGAAAAACTGAGTGGATTGGAGAGCACAATTACTTTGATTTCTAAGGCACAAAAAGCCTTTGAAAATTAAGTATTTAGCAAGGTCGGAGAAGTTCCTCGAGATCAAGGGAAACTTCCAAGACGTACAGAGAATAATCCAAAAGGCCAAATCATGGCGATTACAACAAGAAGTGGTGTGAAGACCGCTGACCCACAACCTCGATCGAACGAAGCTATAAAGCATCCCATCTCGACCGAGATGAATTTTGGGTCAACCGAGGGGAACACAACAGGGAGTCACCTCGGAAAGGACCTCGACCGAAATGCTTTTGGGTCAACCGAGGTGAAGGAAAAAGAAGAATTTTACGTACCACCACTTGCGTACAAGCCACCACTACCATTCCCACAGTCTAAAGCGAGAGCACATCTAGACAAGCACTTCGGTAAGTTTCTAGACCTTATGAGTAAGCTCCATATTAACATACCTTTCTTTGATGCTGTTCTAGGTATGCCCGCATACGGGGAGTTCCTAAAGGAAATCCTCTCTAACAAGAGGAAGCTGGAAGACTTCGGTGAAGTGAAGATGTCCTCAAGATCATCGGAACTCATCAAGATCATGAGGGAGAAGATGCCACCCAAATTAAGAGATCTGGGATCGTTCTGTATCCCTATTGAAGTTAGAAACGTCATATATGATGCACTATATGATCTAGGAGCAAGCGTGATCATCATTCCACTTGCATTGTGTGAGAAGGCTGGTTTAGGGGAACCTAAACTAATTAAGATGACACTATACATGGCGGATCGATCAATCACTCGGACCGTAAGTTCTACATTCCCATAGACTTTGTGGTATTGGACATTCTTGCAGATTATCCAGTCCCAATTATCCTTGGAAGGCCGTTTCTTGCAACATCCGGTTGCTACGTAGATTGCAAAAATGCCAAGTTGTCTTTCAACATCGGGGAAGAACAGGTTGAATTCGTAATGTCAACCTTAATGGAAGGCCAAGGACTCAAGGAAGACATATAAAACATCTATGATGAAGAGGAATAACGCGAATTGGTTAGCTCTATCCTTATTAAAGATCCTCTTGCAAGAGTTTTGAGTGTTTGGCTGCACTAGTTTAACTAGTGTTTGGGTTTTGAGGGAGTGTTTGTGGAACACTAATGGGAGTGAGGTTTTTTTGTTTAGTGGTAGTGTTTTCAGAAACAAAAAAGACATCTCTACCCTCACTTTTATTGGTAATTACTGTGCGTTACCAGGTATAAATCTCCTCCTTTCTCTCTTCACTCTCATTATTCCCCGACAGGTATCTTTTCGCTTCTTTTATTTCCTTCTTCCATCCCGAATCGGAGGTCCTCTACCCGAGAGGTCTCTTCGCTTCTTCGTCTTCCTTCTTCCATTCCGAATCGGAGGTCCTGGTGATTGCATGTATTATAGTCTATATTTTGGGACTTGTTTAGACGTTTTATCTTCAATAAACTACATGTATGGATGTATATTATGTGATTATATTGTCATTACATCTACCTTTACGGGAATCGAGGTCTACACCAAGTTTCGTTGTAATCGTAGGTAAAATGGCACGTTTTGGATTGAAATGGAGCTAAGGAGCAAAGGAGTCATAGGAGCTACATTCTAGAGCTTAAAGAAGAGCTTAGGAAGCAAGGAATTAATGAAGAAGATTTACTTTGGACCAGATTTGAGAGATTTCACATTCAACTGAGATTCACATCGGTCAGCTATAGTGTCACCTCGACCGAGGTGATCTTGAGGAGCGTCCCGACCGAGGCGAACACCCTGGCGCCGGCGAGATCATATCTGTTGGCTGAGATCTTTTATTTTTGGATGGAAGATATCTTATATTTTTGGGCTGGATTTCTAGAAGGAAGATCATATATTCTGGAGATCTATTTTAGAGATATAATATATTTTATAGGAAATTATCTTTTTAAAATATTATTATCTTTGGAAGATAATTCTCCTATACAAAGGGTTGGATTTTCCACAATTTAGCCATCCTCTACACCATCTTTTGATCATTGAAGAAGCTACAATTAGGAGAATTTCTGGAAGTTGAAGGAAGCTTTGGAAGTTGAAGGAAGCTTTGAAAGTTGAAGGAAGGAAGATTGATAGTTTTGAGATAGCTTTTGAAAGAGTTTGTAAGATTTTCTTAGATTTCTTTTTGGTTCATTGTCTTGTTTGATTTGTGATTCAAGGAACGCAGATTTGTGATTATTTGATTCAGTTATTGAAGCCTTTTTCTTAAGTTTTTTGTGTTCAAATATTCATTCCTTTCCCTTTTATTCGATTATTGTTATCATGATGAGGAGTGACTAAATTCCTTGTACGATTCTAGGGTGATTGACTGAAAGTTGTGGGGAACACAATGATAGAATGATCTTAATCCCAATAGGACCCTGAAAGCTCGAGTCTTTAACCTTAACCCTAGAGTACCTCGTTGTTCGCTCCAAACGGTGTGTGCAAGCTTTAAATTTATAACCCTAGACGTAAGCTTAAAACAAGGATGCGAACCCGCAGTGTACGGGTCAATCGTAGTAAAAAGCAAGGAATTCCAGGGGTCGATCACAGGGACTTAGTGAAACAAAGTCCAATCACGGTATGCTTATGTAAATACTAACCACAAGAGCAATTAAAACAATCAAAGATGAATAAGAAGTCAATAAAGCAAACATGCAATTCTAGGGATTAAAGCATCTAGTTGTGGTTCCAACTCAAGATCTAAAGATAAGCGGACAAAGCTGAGGTATTTGCATAGGGAAGGTATTTCTAAAGTGGAATAGATCACCGGGTAAGTCTCACTATTCACTAGTCCAAAACCGTAACTCCTATTACCGGGTAAGTCCCAAGGAATTAAGATAAAGAACTATAACCTCAAACTAACACACCATCTAAGGGGATAGAATCAACCTTTACCGGGTAAGTCTCAGGCTAACTCACAAAGACGAGATGAAAGCACACTCAAACCCCAATAAAGGATAAACCTTTATTACCTACACTTATGATCATAGGTACACAAACTAAGGAATTACCGGGTAAGTCTCATCCTAAGCTTGCATTGGACCAGGAAAGGTGTAATAAGAATAGGATTTGGCAAGCTCTAACACTTAACTCTTAGTTTAGGATCAGATAAGTCACCTCGGTCAGCCAAATTTCACCCCGGCCGAGATGTTCATCGACTGAGCAAGATGCTTAGGGTTAAGGTTAAAGACTCGAACTTTCAGGGTCCTACTAGAATCTAAGATTATTCTATCATTGTTTTTCCCACAACCTTCAGCCAATCACCCTAGAATCACACAAGGAAATTAGCCACTCATCATCATAAAGGCAATAATCAAATATATGGGAAGAAGGTGAATATTTGAACAAGAAGAACTTAAAGCGAAGACTTCAATAACTGAATCAAATATCACAACAAAAGCGTTCCTTGGATATAAATCCAACAAAGGAAGACAACAAAGAAGGGAATCTAAGATAATCTTACAAAAACCCTTCAAAAGCTATAAAAGCTATAGTCTTCAATCTTCCTTCAACCTTCAAAAAAGGTTCTTCAAATCTCCCAACTGGAGTATGGCTGCTGCTACTTATAAACCCTGATCGATGGTATAGCACGATGTTGGATTTGTGGAAATCCAACCCTTTTTATAGGAAAATAACCCTCCAAAGATAATATATCTTAGAAAGATCTCTTCCCATAAAAATAGGTAAAATATATGATCTAGTATATCTTCTTCCTTCAAGGAGCCAAGCCCAAAAATATAAGATCTCTTTCCAAAGATAAAAGATCTCAGCCAAGAATAAAATATTCTCGCCGCGTCCCAGGTGTTCGCCTCGGTCGAGTCGACTTCTCTGGATCACCTCGGTCGAGGTGAATCTGTGGTCAACCGAGGTGAGTCACAACTGAATGTGAAATCTCTCAAATCTGGTCCAAAGTGAATCCTACATCCATGGCTATGCTTCCTGGATGGTTCCTTATGTTCCTGAATGTAGCTCCAATGACTCCATAGCTCCTTTTGCTCCTTTTTGATGCAAAACGTGCCATTTTACCTACGATTACAACAAAACTAGGTGTAGACCTCGATTCCTGCAAAGGTAGATGAAATGGTAATATAATCACATAATATACATACAAACATGCAGATTATGAAAGATAAAACGTCCAAACAAACCCAAAAATATAGACTATAATTCATGCTATCAAAATACCCCATACTTAGCCCTTGCTTGTCCCCAAGCAAGTTCCGCATATAAAAGACAAGATAGAATGGATTATAAGTCAAGAAAATCAATAAAAAGTTTTTCAAAAACATTTTTATGGTGTGCAACAATCATAGATCACTCTAAGAGAATACTTCATGGAATTTAAAAATCAAAATATGATCAAAACATTTTATAAATATAGGAAAGTTGTTCATCTTTGCATAAAACCATAGAATGCATAATAAGTCATAATTATCGAAATTAATCATGCATAATCCAGTTTAAACCGCTAAGTCAATCAACAAGCTCAAGGTCTCAAGGGCTTCCCAAAAGAAAGGTCAAGAAACGTGTAGGGTAGGGATGTATGTAAGGTAATGTGGTGCTAGAATCCGGGAAAAGGATGAACTTCACTTTCACTTTGACTTGCAATCATCTTCCACCCATAAGCTTTGCTTATATCACACTTTTTCTTTTACTTTACTTTTTGGGATGCATGGACAGAGGTGCACAATAACCGAAGCCTAGGAAATCAGCAATCATCAATTTTTTGAGATGCATCAAACCCTTGATGCACATACCATGACCCGTTAGGAATATCGCTCAATCCGACTTTGGCAAGACACAAACACCCGGCTATGTGAATGGTGCCGAGTTACTCATTTTCATGATTGACTTCCCCAAACCTATTATTACTTTCTAACACTTTCACTTCCAGCCAACTTCTCAACTTTAACTTCACTTGCTTTCACCACTTCGCTTGCTTCCAAATTTCCGGATAGGTAAAGGGAGGCAAAATGTATATGAGGGGCTAAGCATGATCAAGAAGAAGAAGAGAGAAGAATGAATTGCCTTGTTCTTTCCAGGAAGAAAGTGAGAAAACTTATCTTGCGGTGTCAACCTTCAAATTCAACATAATTTAGATAAAAACAAAGTATTAAACATGCCAATAATTTCAAACAAAGCAATTAGCAACTTAAACATATTATAAAACCTTTCAAACACATAAAGAATTTCAAAACCAGTCAGTAAACAAGATCTTCACTGAGATCATATCCAGATAAGAAGCACAAAAATCGTTTCGAAAACTCTCAGTTAACCCACCTCGGTCGAGGTGTTCTTAGGTCAACCGAGGTGAAACACCTCGTTCGGCCAGAACTCCACCGGTCGAGGTCAAAAATTTTTTTTTAATCCAGTTTTCTTTCAGTTTCGACGTTTTTCTCAATCAAATAACCTGTAAGTATGCATGTAGTCTCAGATAAACACATAGATGCAAAAAGCGAAGCATAAATATAGATAAATATCCGGTCAATCAAAGTCATACATCACATAACTGCCAAGTAATACACAAATACCCCATACTTGGGACACACTGTCCCAGTGGGTCAAAATAAGTCTAAGAAATAAAGTACTCACCGGATAAATAGCTGAACTGCATAAAAATAAGAAAGAAAATCCTGCAGCTCTCAAGAATCCTGATCCGGTGGTGGTGGTGGTGGCACGTACGGATACTGAGATGGGTCGAATGGATAACCCATAGTCTGCTGGAACTGTATCTCCATCATCCTGCGTTGATAGTGCTGTCCCTCGAGCATCTGATGAGTCCAGCTGTCAATCTGTCGGCGCTGGGCAACAAATCTCTCATGCATGTCCACAGTAAGGGCAACATAAGAGTCTATCATCTGATCCGTCAGATCATCGATCCGACGATGAGCCTCTGGATCTCTATGACGGCGTGTCCTACGCCTAGCAGATCTCGCAGGTGATGCAGCAGGTGCAGGCTCAGCCTCAGTGTCATCGTCCAGATCAATAACTGGTGCGCTCGTCCCTACAGTATCCGTCCTTGTATCCATCGGGACTCCACCCTCTCTCTCATCAACTGTCTCCTCATCATCTGCCTCCTCCTCAGCTGGGGCAGCTGCTGCCTCTCTATAATCCTCCATCAATAGAGCCCAAGCGGTCTGCCAATAATGTGGGTCAAAAACAGTAAACTGGGCAGACCACCTGATCCCTTGTGGTGCAGTTAGCTCCCACGGCATAGCCACGTACGGTGTAGTCAAACCTCGGGGAACCAGAATCCGCCGAGTGATCATCTCCTGCAGCCCAAGCGGCTTGGCAGCCGCCACCATTGTGTAAGCGCTGAGATCCATGTCCTGATAACTAGCTATGTGGGTGACAAGCCCTCCGCAGCAGATGTCTCCCTTCGCCTTGGCCTTGATCTTGTGTAGATCCTTTGCCAACATCAAGCCAAAGTCCGGGATACCCCCAGTAACCATGCAGTATAAACTGAAAAGCTCTCCTTGTTGGATCTTTTAGGGCGTCTCAGTACGCGCCAGAAGTGTCTCGCTGAATATCCGGTGGGCTAACCTAAAGGCTAAATGGAAGATGACCTTCTCCCTGGAATCTCCAGGACGCCATCTGTCTGCGTGCTCAACAATATGGACAATCTGCCCCTAAAACTCCCTAGCTACTGATCGGGATGGGAAGTCAACAAAAGTGGGCTCAGGAAAGCCAAAAATCTCTCTCCAGTATTCAAGTGGCACTAAGAAATTCTGGTTCATCAACCGGTACTTCACAGATGTCTCTGTGGGGAGGTAGGTGAAGGAGCTAATGAACTCTAAGGTGGGCTCCAAATAGGCTGGGGCTCGGATCTCAGTGAACTGATCCAGCCCTACTGTAGAAATCATCCTCCTAAGGTCTCCGTCTACCTGAAGGCAATCAAAAGCAGACACGTCCAAGAAGCGAGGTGCAATCACTGGACGGCCGGAAATACGGTCATAATCGACCTGGTGTCGCTCATGGATCACCGGTCGATAAGGTCGGGAAGAAGAGGAAGAAGGGGAAGGTGAGGATCTATCCCTGAGGGCAAGGCGTCGGTCAGAACTCATTTTCAGAAAATCACACTGTCAGGTCACCTCGGTTGACTGACAACACTCAAGAATCACCTCTGCCGAGGCACAGCTCGACTGGACCGAGGCGAAAAACTGGGTTTCTAATTTCTTCAGAAAATTCAGTTTTTTCCCCCAAAATCACTACAACTGCTTCCTATGGGGTACTTAAGCCTTTCCTCAGCAAATGCAAGGGCAACCAAAGCCCAAATCGAAGCGAAATCGGAGAGGTAGGGTTTCGGTTTTATTTTACCTCGTTCGGCTGAATTGGTTCGATTTTCTTGCAGATCGGTGATGCACTGGGATCCTCTAAGCCTTAATCGCAGTTTGGAGACAGAAATCTTCGAAAACGAGCAAGAATCAGAGAAGCGAGGTGAAACTGTCGCCGCAGTCGAGGGAGAAGAGTAAAGTGAGGAGAGAGAAATCTTCGCCCCTTTTATACCCTTTTCTGGAACTGCTGTCACCTCGGTCGAGATGGTCTCGACTGGACCGAGGTGGTACGGACCGAGGTGGTTCTTCAGAAACCCTAGTCGCCTCGGTTGCTCAAGAATCATCTCGGTCGAGGTGCTCTGAAGGAAACCTAGATGCCTCAATCGAACTTCGTCTTCTCAATTTCTAGATCTTCTGTCCTTCCAGTTATGCTCCTTCCTTAGATGTCTCCTGTTATCTGTCTAGAATGCCAAAAACAAAACAAAGCAAAGCAAAAGCAAACTATCTAAGCTAGACTAGAAAAAGGGAAAAGAAAGCAATACCTTGGGTTGCCTCCCAAGAAGCGCTTGGTTTAAGGTCGCTAGCTGGACCATAGTGAGTCTCTCATATGTGATGGGAGGTGCCCTCACCCCATACTTCACCTCCATCGTGGGGTGAAGTAAGTAAGTCAATCAAACGCTCCAACAAGTGTAAATGCTCATCGGGGAATGAATCGTCTATGGGCGGGTCGTCCTTCTCACGTGAGGATGCAGGTAGCTGGCTGAGGTAATCCGCAACAGAATTTTCGGATCCCTTCTTATCGCGGATC
This sequence comes from Fagopyrum homotropicum, assembly GCA_033239125.1. Lineage (NCBI taxonomy): Eukaryota > Viridiplantae > Streptophyta > Magnoliopsida > Caryophyllales > Polygonaceae > Fagopyrum > Fagopyrum homotropicum. The sequence goes on from BSWB01000003.1 coordinate 34,392,656, forward strand.
TCTAGATCAAACTCTTGAAGCAAGAGAATCCATCGAATAAGGCGTGGCTTGACATCTTTCTTAGCCAATAAGTAACGGATGGCTGCGTGGTCGGTGTAGACAATGACTTTCGCCCCTACCAAATAGGAACGAAACTTCTCGAAAGCATATACAACCGCCAATAATTCTTTCTCGGTGGTAGCGTAGTTGCGTTGTGCTACATCTAGCGTCTTGCTAGCATAATAGATGGTGGTGGTCCGTCCATCCTTCTTCTGTCCAAGCACCGCTCCTACGGCTACATCACTAGCATCGCATATGATCTCAAAGGGCAAGGTCCAATCCGGAGGCTGGATAATGGGAGCGGAGATCAACGCTTCCTTAATCCTGTAAAAAGCATCAAGACGCTCCTGCGAAAACTCAAAAACAACATCTTTATTCAAGAGGTTAGTTAGAGGTTTAGAAATCTTAGAGAAGTCCTTGATGAATCTCCTGTAGAAACCTGCATGCCCGAGAAAACTCCTCACACCTTTAACAGAACAAGGGGGAGGGAGTTTCTCAATAGTCTCGATCTTAGCGCGATCGACCTCAATGCCTCGATTAGAAACGAGGTGTCCTAGCACGATGCCTTCATTAACCATAAAATGACACTTCTCCCAATTCAAAACAAGATTAGTGTCTTCACATCTTTTAAGCACTAGAGAAAGGTTAGATAGGCAATCATCAAAAGAGGAACCATATACAGAAAAATCATCCATAAATACCTCCATGATCTCCTCGATGTACTCGAAAAAGATAGCCATCATGCATCGTTGGAAGATAGCGGGTGCATTACACAATCCAAATGGCATCCTCCTATAAGAAAATGTCCCCCATGGACAAGTGAAAGTGGTCTTCTCCTGATCATCCGGATGGATAGGAATCTGGAAGAACCCACTATATCCGTCTAAGTAGCAAAAGTGTGAATGCTGGGCCAACCGCTCGAGCATTTGATCAATGAAGGGAAGTGGAAAATGGTCCTTCCGTGTGGCCGTATTCAGCTTCCGATAATCGATGCAAACCCTCTAGCCCGTAACGGTCCGGGTTGGGATCAACTCGTTCTTATTTGTCACAATGGTCATCCCTCCTTTCTTCGGAACCACATGCACCGGGCTAACCCACTTGCTGTCCGAGATAGGATATATGATACCTGAATCCAACAACTTAAGAATTTCTTTCTTCACAACCTCTTTCATGATCGGATTCAACCGTCTTTGAGGTTCCCGTGAAGTCTTATGATCATCTTCCATTAAAATTCTATGCATGCAGAAAGAAGGCTTAATGCCAATAAGATCATCTATAGTATAACCCAAAGCCTTTTGATGCTTTCTTAGGACATGTATTAGTTTAGATAATTCAGTTTCGGAAAGGGAAGCACTAACAATAACGGGATATGTGGAATCCGGTCCAAGAAAGACATACCTCAAATGATTAGGGAGTTGTTTAAGCTCCACAACTGGGGGTACTTTCTGAGGGGGATCCTTGCTTCCTCCTTCCAGTGGAGTAGATCTAGAAACTGGACTTTCGGAAGTCTCAGTTGAAGTCGTCTCGCCATCGATCTCGGTCGAGGCGTAGAAGCGTTGACCGAGATGTTCTTCAGTCGCCTCGCTCAGTCCAGGAAGTGCCTCGGTCGAGGTACTGCAACTGGAACCGAAACTGGAGATCTTCGTCTCCTGGGTTAGCTTCTCAGTTTTAGCTCGTGGATCTTCTTCCAGTACTTTTAAGCTCCGTATATCTGCATCACAAGAAGCATCTATACCTTCCTCCATTAAACTGAAGCTAATAACTCTTTCAAGTGGATCGTTAGTAAGGATAGAGCTCACCAATTCTCTTGATTCTTCTTCATCGTAGATGTTGAAGATATCATCAGTTAGCTGCTCCCCTTTCATGGCTGCAAGTAATGCGAACTCTACTTCATCGCCGCCAATATTGAATTTCAACTTGGCGTTCTTGCAATCCACGTTGCAACCCGAAGTTGCTAGAAATGGTCTCCCGAGAATAATAGGAACAGGATAATCTGCGGGAATGTCAAGCACAACAAAATCTATTGGTAGATAGAAGTTACCTAACTTGACCGGAACGTCCTCCAAGATGCCCACGGGATGGGTGATGGAGCGATCCTCCATATAAAGTCGAATCTTGACCGGCTTGGGCTCTCCAAGTCCGATCTTCACACATAGCTCCAGTGGGATGATGCTCACGCTGGCTCCTAGATCACAAAGGGCTTCACAAGTGACATCCCCAACTTGAATGGGAATGCAAAATAAGCCGGGATCTCTTAACTTCACCAAAATATTCCAGTTTCCTCTTCCTTGATAGGATCTCCTTCAAGAACTTCCCGTAGGCGGGCATTCCTAGAATAGCATCAAGGAAAGGAATGTTAATATACAGTTTATTCATCAAGTCAAGGAACTTACCAAAGTGCTTGTCTAGATGTGCTCTGGCCCTTGACTGGGGGAATGGAAGTGGTGGTTTGTATGCAGGAGGTGGAACATAAACTTCAGTTTTCCCCTCCTATTTCTGTGGCTCCACCTCGGTTGTCATCTCGGTCGAGGTGTTCTTTGACTGCATCTGGACCGAGGTGGTCTTCGTCGGTACTGGCACCGACCGAGGCACTGGATCTGCAGTTTTCAGTCCACTCCTCGTAGTTATGGCCATGATCTGGCCCTTAGGGTTGCTCTCCGTCCTTGCTGGAAGCTTCCCTGGATCTCTTGGCGCTTCATTCGCCCTACTTGCAAGTTGTTGTTCAAAGGCTTTTTGGGCCTTCGAAAATGAAGTCATAGAAGTCTCCATGGCATTGAGCTTGATCAAGATAGCCTCCAGAACTGTGTCTTTCTTTTCCGGCTGAGACGAACTTGATCCTTGCCCCTGGCTCTTTAATGGAGTAGAAGAAGAAGAAGAAGGGGAAGAGAGGAAAGGGTTAGAGGAATCGTTAGAGTTGGAGTTTGAATGATTGTTACCAGAATTTTGGTTGTTCGCCCTCCAATTGTTGCTATTGGATCCTCTATTGTTGTTGTTGTAGTTGTTGTTCCTGGAACCGTTGTTGTTGTTACGGTATCCATTGTTGTTGTTCCTTTGCCCTTGCTCTTCCTTCTTGGTTTGAGCAACCAAGAGTTCCTTCAGTTGCTTCATGTCATTCTTCAAAGATGTGAGTTGATTGTTGTTGGGCTGAGTTTCTTTGAAGTTAACTCTTTTAACTCCACCTTTAGCTCCTTGGTGGGTGTACTTTTCCATATGCAAAGCTTGCTTCTCGATGAAGTCCCAAGCTTCGTCAATCGCCATGTCCATAAAGGTTCCGGCGGAGAGTAGTTGGAGATTGAACTGGGTGCTTCCGTCCAGTCCTTTGAAGTATATCTCCAATAACTCTAACTTTGGAATCCCATGATGTGGGTAATCCAAAAGAATGTCCTTGAACCGCTCCCATGATTTGGACAAGCTCTCCTTGTCCTTCATAATGAAAGCATTGATCTTCCCTCTCATTTCAGTTGTCATTGAGGGGGGGGGGAAGAATTTGGTCAAGAATTCCGTCGTCATCTCCTCCCATGTGCTAATTTTTCCTAGAGGAAGAGATTGATACCAAGTAAGAGCTCTATCTTTTAAAGAAAAGTAAAAAGATCTTAGCTTGTAGTTGTTATTTTCGATCCTCGGAGGTCTCAAGGTCTCCATCAAGATCTCATAGTTTTGAAGATGTTGATGTGGTGATTCCTTCTCTAGCCCTCCGAACTAGCATTGGCGAATCATGGATAGAACTTGCGGTCGAAGTTCATAGTCATGGTCCGCTGGATCTCCTAGGTTAACTCCTAGACGCCTCAGTTGTTGATTGGGGTCCATCCTTTGACCTAGGGTTTGTGGGATTCCTGCAAGAAGAACATCTCGGACTGGCCTCCGAGGTGGAAGTACATCGGCCGGGGCTTCAGGTACTGGGACGTGCCTCGGTCGAGGGTCAGCAGCTGGGACCTGCATCGGTCGAGGATCAGCAACTGGATCTTCCCTCGGTCGAAGTTGATATTGGTCTCTCAAAGCGGCCATATCTACTTCGATTGCTTCAGTCCTGGTGCGAGTTTCTTCTTTCTCTTGTCTTAGTTCTTCCCTGCTGAGGCGTAGCAGCTCTAGTGCATCTTTCAATTCGGCCTCAAGATCGCGGTTGTCTTGTTGGGCCATCTTCGCTTCTTTTAAGCGTCATTTGTATGTCTTTTCTGGTTCGGGATTGTAAGGAACGATTTCCTTCCCAGTGCGGGTTCTTCGCATAAACCTAAGAAAGAACCTGCAAAAGTAACTCAAGTAGAGTGGTTAGAAGACACGGGGGTAAGTGCCCCAAAAGCAAACCGTAACCGGCTCGGTCTAGACCAAGTCCCCGGCAACGGCGCCAAAAACTTGTTCGCTCCAAACGGTGTGTGCAAGCTTTAAATTTATAACCCTAGACGTAAGCTTAAAACAAGGATGCGAACCCGCAGTGTACGGGTCAATTGTAGTAAAAAGCAAGGAATTCCAGGGGTCGATCACAGGGACTTAGTGAAACAAAGTCCAATCACAGTATGCTTATGTAAATACTAACCACAAGAGCAATTAAAACAATCAAAGATGAATAAGAAGTCAATAAAGCAAACATGCAATTCTAGGGATTAAAGCATCTAGTTGTGGTTCCAACTCAAGATCTAAAGATAAGCGGACAAAGCTGAGGTATTTGCATAGGGAAGGTATTTCTAAAGTGGAATAGATCACCGGGTAAGTCTCACTATTCACTAGTCCAAAACCGTAACTCCTATTACCGGGTAAGTCTCAAGGAATTAAGATAAAGAACTATAACCTCAAACTAACACACCATCTAAGGGGATAGAATCAACCTTTACCGGGTAAGTCTCAGGCTAACTCACAAAGACGGGATGAAAGCACACTCAAACCCCAATAAAGGATAAACCTTTATTACCTACACTTATGATCATAGGTACACAAACTAAGGAATTACCGGGTAAGTCTCATCCTAAGTTTGCATTGGACCAGGAAAGGTGTAATAAGAATAGGATTTGGCAAACTCTAACATAGGGCTGTTACATGAGACAAGCCGCTCGGGCTCGTCTCGGGCTCGGCTCGCTAAAAGCTCGGCTCGTGATCGTTCGTGTAGTCTAACAAGCCGAACCCGAGCCTATTACTAGGCTCGTCACGAGCCCGAGCCGAGCCCGAGCCCTTAACGAGCCGCTCGTTAAAAAAAAATTCCTAGGGTTTTTGATTTTTTGAAGAAAACTGAAGTGAGAAGGGCAAGGCAAGGGCGGCCGCATTCCTTTCTTCTCTCGACTATCAACAGCAGCGAATAGCGATTGGCAAACCAGTGAACCTCCTTCAACCATCTTCCTCTGGCTCCGGCTCCGGCTCCGGCTACTCGATGGTGACCCTCCATCCTTCGGCGGCAACACTCGTTCGCTGCTTCGCATCTGTTCGACACTCCTTCGCATCTGTTCGGCGGCGAGACTCGTAAGTCGAAGCCCTATGTCTGGTTTGCTTCTCTTCTCAGTCTTCTATTTCACTAATCAAAGTTATCAAACTTTTCAACTCTTCTCCTTCAGTGTTCCGGCAGTGAGGCGGTCCGACAGCCGACTAGCTTGCTTCTCTTCAGCGGAATCAGCGCCAACTCATTCTTTCTTCTCAGTCTTCTCCTTCATTTGTCCGGCTAATTGGTTCAGTGGTTCGCTTCTCCGGCTAATTGGTCCAGTGGGTCGCTTCTCCGGCTACCTCCAGGCTCCAACTTATTCACCAACCCTCTGCACTCTCCCGACTAGCTTGCTTTGGACCTTCGGTAGTGTAATTTTTGAGTATCTCCTCACCTCTTTCTCGATTGATGTTTCATTTACAATTTAATGGCTTCTTGTGTGACTTACTGACTTTTGTTGATTCACATCATCTTCTGTTGGTTTTGTGATTGTGGATTTTGTTGATTGGTTGAGGTTTTTAATTGACTGACCAGTTGTTGTGTAAATCTCTTTTGTGATCGAATACTTTGTTTATTTTGAGCTCATTTTGGATTTTATTTATTGATATCACAGCCCTCTACAGTATGCACTCTTTGTATATTGATTGATTTGTTGTTGCGTAAATCTCTTTTGAACACTGATTTAGTGTCTACTGTAAGTCTGTAACTCATTTACTAATTACTGTCTACTAATACTTTGCTTGTGTTCATGGAGATATAACTCTAGTCTACTTGTTGTTGGTTTTGTGATTGCTTGTCTAATGTAGTATTGTCTACTTTTTGTATGTGTATGATTTATTGATTTTAATGGGCTGCTGTGTTTATTTGTCTGTAACTCATTTATTGTCTATTGTAACTAATTTACTTTCTATTGATTTTATGGGTTGTTGCTACCGCACTTTCATGAATGATATGTGCTAAATTGCTTATTTCTATTCTTTTTACTATGCTGATTTTTTTAATTTATACTTTTTTAGATTATGTCGGCTTCAGAAACGGACCAGTTTACGAATGTTGATGAGGAAGTTGATGTTGATGAGGAAGTTGATGAGGCTCCATCTCAAGTGACTGAAAATCCTTCCAAGCGGCGAAAAACTTCCAATGTTTGGAATGATGTGAGTGAAGTTGTAGAGAATGGTGTCACATGTGTGAAATGCAACCATTGTGGGATTCGGATGTCTTATAGAATAGGAGGATCAACAACACACTATAAGAGACATATTGCTATATGTGCTATTAGTAAGAGTAAGATCTCTGGTAAAGGAGTCGGTCCAGTGCAAGCATTGCTTAGTTTTGATGCCGGTGGAACTGGAGCACTAGCACCTTACAAGTATGATAAAGAAGCAATCAAGGATATGACGGCAAAGATGATCATGCTACATGAGTACCCATTCATGATGGTTGAACACAAGTTCTTTAGAGGTTATAGTAAGATGCTTAACCCGAAGTTTGAACCTTTTGGCCGCCTTGCTATTCGAGATCGTGCAATGAAGTTGTATGTGGAAGAAAAGGCTAAGATGAAGAAAATGTTTGCAAAAGTTGGAAAAGTTAGCTTGACTTCTGATTTGTGGACTTCTAACCAGACTAAAGGTTATATGTGTATCACCGGTCACTTTGTAGACACAGATTGGAATTTACAGAACCGCATTCTAAACTTTTGTCTCTTGTCTCCACCTCACACCGGCATTGCAATAGCAGACAAGATGTATGAATGTTTGACTGAATGGGGAATAGAGAACAAGATTTCTACTGTTACCTTCGACAATGCTTCTTCAAATGATGCAGCTATTCGGTCTTTGAAAGAACATTTTCAGATTAGAGATGCATTGTTTTTTGGTGGGAAGATTTTCCACATAAGGTGTTGTGCACACATCTTGAATCTCTTAGTGCAAGATGGATTGATTCCTCTAAAGTCCGTCATTGAGAATGTTCGTGAGAGTGTGAAGTTTATTCTTTTGAGTCCATCACGCCTTCACAAGTGGAATGAAGTTGTGAAGAACATGTCTTTGCCTTCCAATAAGAAGTTAATTCTTAATTGCATCACCCGGTGGAACTCGACATTTCATATGTTGGAAAGGGCTCTCATCTTCAAAGACGCTTTTGCTAGGTTTGCAAATAGAGATCCGGCATATTCTACATTACCATCTGATGAGGATTGGGAAAGAGCTAAAGATGTGTGCAAGTTCTTGTCTACTTTTGATAAGGTAACAAACATCTTCTCAGGTCGTCAATATACAACTGCAAATCTATATTTTTCTGAAATTTGGAAGATTAGGAAAATTTTAGATGATATGGAGAATGACCCAAGAGATTTTATGAAGGCTATGGTGGATAGTATGAAATCCAAATTTGACAAATATTGGAAGGAGTGCAATCTTTTTATGATTATAGCGGCTATTTTAGATCCCCGAAACAAAACCCACAAGATTAGATTTGTTTATGGAAAGATATATGAAGAAGATGAAGTGGAAGAGAAACTTAAGGATATTATTAGTGAGATGCATCGTTTATATGAGAACTACATCACCAAGGATGCAAGTGGTGGGTGTGGTTCGAGTAATGCCGGAAAAACAAGCTTAGTTGGAAGGTGCACGGATGATGTGGTCCATGTGGATGAAGATGTGGATGAATTTGAAGATTGGATCAAAACAAGATGTGAAAATATGCCATCAAGAAAGGAGTTGGACATCTATCTTGAAGAAGGTGTGTTATTGGGTGGAGGTAAAGAGTTTGATGTTTTGGCTTGGTGGAAATCAAATGTTTTGAAGTTTCCAACGTTATCTAAGATGGCCCGAGATATTCTCTCAATTCCGGTAACTACGGTACCTTCTGAGTCGGCTTTTAGTGCCGGGCGTAGAGTTATTAGTGATGATCGATGTTCCTTGGGTGATGATACAATTGAAGGAATTCTTTGTGCATCAAATTGGTTCCGAGCTGAATTTGAAGTGTGATGTAAGTATTTCTTACTCTAACTTAATTTAGAATAATGTTATTTGATATTGTAAGGATGTGGCTTCTAAAAATTGATGTTTTTCTTGTTGTAGGTGAGCAAGTGAGGATACCACGTTTTGCCATACGGTCCAAGATGTGTTGTTGGGTTGTATGTTTTTGATGTGAACTTGGTTTATGGTTGTGTAACATACTTTGGATACTTTGCATTTGTGTTTTAATTTGCTATCGGGATGTTACTTGTTAGTTTGTTCGGATTTAAACTATTGAACTTTGTTGGTTTAAATATTCTATTGTTTTGGCATTTGTAAGATTGTAGTTTATGTGAATTTTTTATGTAAAATTAGCACATGTTTTAATTTAAAAAAGAAACAGGTTAACGAGCCGAACGAGCCGAACGAGCCCGAACGAGCCCAAACGAGCCGAACGAGCCCTAACGAGCCGAGCCGAACGAGCCGAGCCTGAACACGAATTTAGGCTCGGTCCAATTGTCAGGCTCGGCTCGTTTCAAAACGAGCGGAGCCTGAGCATACCAAGGCTCGGCTCGTTCGGCTCGTATAACAGCCCTACTCTAACACTTAACTCTTAGTTTAGGATCAGATAAGTCACCTCGGTCAGCCAAATTCCACCCCGGCCGAGATGTTCATCGACTGAGCGAGATGCTTAGGGTTAAGGTTAAAGACTCGAACTTTCAGGGTCCTACTGGAATCTAAAATTATTCTATCATTGTTTTTCCCACAACCTTCAGCCAATCACCCTAGAATCACACAAGGAAATTAGCCACTCATCATCATGAAGGCAATAATCAAATATATGGGAAGAAGGTAAATATTTGAACAAGAAGAACTTAATGCGAAGACTTCAATAACTGAATCAAATATCACAACAAAAGCGTTCATTGGATATAAATCCAACAAAGGAAGACAACAAAGAAGGGAATCTAAGATAATCTTACAAAAACCCTTCAAAAGCTATAAAAGCTATAGTCTTCAATCTTCCTTCAACCTTCAAAAAAGGTTCTTCAAATCTCCCAACTGGAGTATGGCTGCTGCTGCGTATAAACCCTGATCGATGGTATAGCACGATGTTGGATTTGTGGAAATCCAACCCTTTTTATAGGAAAATAACCCTCCAAAGATAATATATCTTAGAAAGATCTCTTCCCATGAAAATAGGTAAAATATATGATCTAGTATATCTTCTTCCTTCAAGGAGCCAAGCCCAAAAATATAAGATCTCTTTCCAAAGATAAAAGATCTCAGCCAAGAATAAAATATTCTCGCCGCGTCCTAGGTGTTCGCCTCGGTCGAGTCGACTTCTCTGGATCACCTCGGTCGAGGTGAATCTGTGGTCAACCGAGGTGAGTCACAACTGAATGTAAAATCTCTCAAATCTGGTCCAAAGTGAATCCTAAATCCATGGCTATGCTTCCTGGATGGTTCCTTATGTTCCTGAATGTAGCTCCAATGACTCCATAGCTCCTTTTGCTCCTTTTCGATGCAAAACGTGCCATTTTACCTACGATTACAACAAAACTAGGTGTAGACCTCGATTCCCGCAAAGGTAGATGAAATGGTAATATAATCACATAATATACATACAAACATGCAGATTATGAAAGATAAAACGTCCAAACAAACCCAAAAATATAGACTATAATTCATGCTATCACTCGCTCATCCGATGAACATCTCAGTCGGGGTGGAACTTGACTGACCGAGGTGATATTTTCTGATCCGAAACTGAGAGTTAAGTGTTATAGTTTGCCAAATCCTATTCTTATTACACCTTTCCTGGTTCAATGCAAGCCTAGGATGAGACTTACCCGGTGATTCCTTAGTTTGTTTACCTATGATCATAAGAGTAGGTAATAAAGGTTTATCCTTTATTAGGGTTTGAGTGTGCCTTCATCCCATCTTTGTGTGTTAGCCTGAGACTTACCCGGTAAAGGTTGATTCTATTCCCTTAGTTGGTGTGTTGGTTTGAGATTATAGTTCCTTTCCTTAGTAACTTGAGACTTACCCGGTAATAGGAGCTTTGGTTTGGGATAGTGAGTAGTGAGACTTACCCGGTAATCTATTCCCACTTTAGAAACACCTTCCCTTTGCAAAATCTCAACTTTATCCACTTTATCTTTAGATCTTGAGTTGGAACCACAACTAGATGTTTTAATCCCTAGAATTTGCATTTCCCCTTTATTTGACCTTATTATCATCTTTGATTGCTTTAATCGCTTTTGTGGTTATTAGTTGCATTGACAACCTATACTTGCTTAGTTTCACCTAAGTCCCTGAGATCGACACCCCGGAATTCTTGCTTTTTACTATAATTGATCCGTACACTGCGGGTTCACATCCTTGTTTTAATCATATTTCTTGGGATATAAATTTAAAGCTTGCACACACCATTTGGAGTGAACAAATTTTTGGCGCCTTTGCCGGGTACTTGGTCTAGACCAAGCTGGTTGCGGTTGTCTTTCGGGACAATTGCCCTTGTTGCTATTAACCACTCTACTTGATTGCTTTCGCAGGATCTTTTCTTAGGTTTATGCAAAGAACCCATACTGGGAAGTAAATCGTTCCTTACGATCCCGAACCAGAAAAGACATACAAAAGATGCTTAAAAGAAGCGAAAATGGCCAACCAAGACAATCGAGATCTTGAGGCCGAATTGAAGGAGGCGCTGGAACAGCTGCGCCTCAATAAAGAAGAACTGCAGCGTGAAAGAGAGCAAACTCGCACCAGAACTGCAAAGATTGAAGCAGATATGGCCGATCTACGAGCCTAGATTTTGCATCGACCAGACCCTCGACCGAGGCAGGACCCAGTCCCAGTTACCGCGGCCGAGATACATATGTTCTTTTTGCAGGAATTCCACAAACCCTAGGACAGAGGATGAACCCAAACCAATAAGTGAGGCGTCCAGGAGTCAACCTAGGTGATCCAGCGGAACATGATTACGAACTTCGACCACAAGTTCTCTCCATGATCCGCCAATGCCAGTTTGGAGGTTTAGAGAGGGAGTCTCCGCATTAGCATTTGCAAAACTACGAGATTTTGATGGAGACCTTACACCTTCAAGGCTGGAAAACAATAATTACAAGCTAAGGCCTTTTTACTTTTCTTTGAAAGACAGGGCACTTACTTGGTATCAATCTCTCCCTCCCGGAAAGATCAACACATGGGAAGAGATGAAGACGGAGTTTTTAACAACGTTCTTTCCCCCCTCCAAAACCGCTGAAATGAGAGGGAAGATTCATGCATTCATCATGAAGGACAAGGAGAGTTTGTCCAAGTCATGGGAAAGATTTAAAGATGTTCTCTTGGATTGGCCACATCATGGGATTCCAAAGATAGATTTGTTGGAGATATACTTCAAGGGATTGGATGGAGCTACTCAATTCAATCTTCAACTACTCTCTGCCGGAACATTCATGGACATGCCGATTGACGAAGTTTGGGAGTTCATTGAGAAACAAGCTTTGCACATGAAGAAATACTCCCACCAAGGAGCCGAAAATGGAGTTAAGAGAGTTAATTTTCAGGAAGCTTCATCAAATGATAATCAACTCATCTCCCTCAAGAATGATGTGAAGCAATTGAAAGACCTTTTGGTTGCTCACACAAAGAAGGAAGAAGGAGGATATCAAGGCTCAAGGAACAACAATTAAGGGCCCAGGAACAACAATTACAACAACAATAGAGGCTCCAACAACAACAATTGGAGATCTAATAATCAAAATTCGGGTAACCCTTACTCTAACTCCAATTCTAATAATTCTTTTAACCCCTCTTCTTCTTCTTCTACTCCATTGAAGAGCCAGGAGCCTGGATCATGTTTCTCCCATCCAGAAAAGAAAGATGCAGTGCTAGAGGCCATCTTGATCAAGCTCAACGCTATGGAGACGTCCATGACTTCATTTTCGAAGGCACAAAAAGCCTTAGAGCAACAATTCTTCAATAAGGCGAATGAAGCGCCAAGAGATCCAGGGAAGCTCCCAGCAAGGACAGAGAGAAACCCCAAAGGACAAATCATGGCAATAATGACGAGAAGCAGATTGAAAACTGCAGATCCAGTGCCTCGGTCGATGCTAGTGCAGACGAAGAACACCTCGGTCCAGGTACAGACGAGGAACACTTCGGTCGAGGTGCCATCCGAGGTGGAGTCCCAAAAGGCGACGGACAAATCTGAAGTTTATATCCCACCTCCTGCATATAAACCACCACTTCCATTCCCTTAGTCAAGGGCCAAAGGACATCTAGACAAGCATTTTGGTAAGTTCCTTGACTTGATGAATAAACTACATATTAACATCCATTTCCTTGATGTTATTCTAGGGATGCCCGCCTATGAGAAGTTTTTAAAAGATATTCTTTCAAGGAAGAGGAAGCTGGAAGATTATGGTGAAGTAAGGATAACATCTAAATCCTCGGAGCTCATTCAAATCATGAAGGAGAAGATGCCACCCAAGTTAAGAGATCCCGGCTCATTTTGCATTCCCATTCAAGTTGGGGATGTAACTTGTGAGGCGTTGTGTGATCTAGGAGCCAGCGTGAGCATCATCCTGCTGGAGCTATGTGTGAAGATCGGACTTGAAGAGCCCAAACCGGTGAAGATAAGGTTATACATGGCGGACCGCTCCATTATCCATCCCGTGGGCATCTTGAAAGACGTTCCGGTTAAGTTAGGTAACTTCTACTTACCTATAGACTTTGTTGTACTTGATATACCAGCAGATTATCCCGTTCCTATCATTCTCGGGAGACCATTTCTAGCAACTTCGGATTGCAATGTGGATTGTAAGAACGCCAAGTTGAAATTCAACATTGGCGGAGATCAAGTAGAGTTTGCATTGCTTGCTGCAATGAAAGGAGAGCCGTTGGAGGATGACATCTTCAACATCTATGATGAAGAAGAATCAAGAGAATTGTTGAGCTCTATCCTTATTAATGACCCTCTTGAAAGAGTTATTAGTTTTAGCTTAATGGAGGAAGGTATAGATGCTTCTTGTGATGCAGATATACGGAGCTTAAAGGCACTGGAAGAAGATCCAGGAGCTAAAATTGAGAAACTGATCCAGGAGAGGAGAAATTCCAATTTCGGTCCCAGTTTTAGTACCGCGACCGAGGCACTTTCTGGACCAAGCGAGGTGTTCTTATCTGAAGAACATCTCAGCCACTCACCTCGGGCACCGACCGAGACAACAAGCGAGATGCTTTCAACTGAGAACAACAAACTTCTTACACCCTTTTCTGAAACTCATTTATCGTTGGTGGAGCACTGACTCCACCAAGCTTCTGATAATAAAGAACCTTGGTATGCTGACATCGTTAATTATCTTGTTTGTCAGGAAATACCGCCCGAATTGACGTACACTTAAAGGAATAAATTTTTCAAGGATGTACGCCACTACTACTGGGATGAACCTCTATTTTTAAGAGAGGTCCGGATTGGATGCTTCGACTGTGCATTTCGGAAGATGAAGTTACTAGTGTTATACGGCATTGCCACTAACTTCCTTGTGGAGGACATGCTAGCGCTAAGGTATTACGTTCCAGTTTCATTTAGCCTACATTATTTAGGGATGTGCAAACGTTTGTTGTTTCGTGTGATGCATACCAAAGAATAGGGAACTTATCTAGAAGGAACGAGATGTCACTCAACAATATCTAGGAGGTTGAGATTTTTGATGTATGAGGAGTTGATTTCATGGGACCTTTCCCATCATCCACAGGGAACCTCTACATTCTCCTAGCTGTCGATTATGTCTCTAGATGGGTAGAAGCCATTGCCTCTCCCATTAATGACGCGGTGGTTCTGAAATTCTTCAATCGGACTATCTTCCCACGTTTTGGGACACCACGTATCATCATCAGCGATGGAGGAACACATTTTATCAACCAGAATTTTAAGGCACTTCTATCGAAGTATGGGGTAACCCACAAAGTAACAACTCCTTATCACCCTCAAACTAGTGGACAGGTCGAGATCTCGAATAGAGAAATCAATGCAATCTTGGAGAAGACCGTCTCTAGGACGAGGAAGGATTAGTCCATGAAGTTGGACGACACTCTTTGGGCTTACAGGATCGTATTCAAAACTCCCATTGGTACCACCCCTTACAATTTGGTATATGTGAAGTCTTTCCATCTACCCATTGAGTTAGAACACAAGGCGTATTGGGCAATCAAATGGTTGAATTTTGATATCAAGGAAGCCGGTGAGAAGCGGCTATTGGACATCAATGAGCTGGAAGAGTTGCGCTTGAATGCTTATGAGAATGCCAAGATCTACAAGGAAAGGATAAAGAGATGGCATGACAAGCATATCATTCCTAAGGAGTTCAAAGAAGGAGATTTAGTTCTACTCTTCAACTCCCGCCTTCGCCTCTTTCCAGGTAAGTTGAAATCTAGATGGACAAGACCTTACGTTGTGAAACATGTTTTCCCCTATGGTGCAGTTGAGATTTAGGGAGAAACAAGCGGAAGCTTCAAAGGTCAATGGTCATAGGCTTAAGAAACACCAACCGGAAGTCCAGGTTGAGGAGATTGCACCACTATATCTTGTTTAGGGTTGTGTACGGTCCAGCTAGCGACCTTAAATCAAGTGCTTTTTGGGAGGTAACCCAAGGTATTGCTTTCTTTTCCCTTTTCCTAGTTTAGTTTAGATAGTTTGCTTTGCTTTGTTTTTGGCGTCCTCTAGATAGAAACCAGGTACTCTCTAAGGAAGGATTACAACTCAGGAGCAACACTGGAAGGACAGAAGTTCGAAAAATTGAGAAGACGGAGTTTGACTGAGACACATCTCGGTTGCTGTCACAGCACCTCGACCGAGATGATTCTTGAGCAACCGAGGCGACTAGGGCTGACAACCTAGTCAGCCACCTCGGTTCAGTCGGGACCACCTCGACCGAGGTGTTGTCAGATTCAGCGAGGGGTATAAAAGGGGAACAAATTTCTCTCTCTTTCCTCCCAACTCCTTCTCGACCGCGGCGCTCTCTTAACCTCGATCTCTCATTTTTCACTTGTTTTCCACGACTTCTGCTTTGATCCCACAAAGAAAAGCAAGAAGATCAGATTGCAAGCAACAAACTGCGGGATAAACACCTCGAATCTGCGTAATTTGGGTAAACCGTTCGAAAACCCTAACTTTTCTATTTTCACTAATTTCAGTCGGATTTGGCTTTGGTTGCCATCCATTGTTGTTGGAAAAGGTATAAGTACCCCATAGGAACAATTGGTAGTGATTTTGGGGGAAAAGAACTAAAAATCAGAGAAGAGAATTCGAACAGCTTCTCGCCTCGGTCCAGTCGAACGGTGTCTCGGCCGAGGTGTTCTTGAGTTTGTCAGACCGACCGAGGTGCCTTGTCAGCATAAACTATGAGTTCTCATTCCGACCTTCAGCTTGTTCTGAGAGACACCCCCAGTGGTTCTTCCCCTTCCTCTAGACCTTCTATCCCGGTGATCCATGAGCGTCACCAAGTCGATTTTGACTGTATATGCGTGCGCCCTATCA
This sequence comes from Fagopyrum homotropicum, assembly GCA_033239125.1. NCBI lineage: Eukaryota > Viridiplantae > Streptophyta > Magnoliopsida > Caryophyllales > Polygonaceae > Fagopyrum > Fagopyrum homotropicum. The sequence goes on from BSWB01000003.1 coordinate 34,408,599, forward strand.
TTGCCCCGCGCTTCTTGGATGTTCCGGCCTTCGAATGCCTCCACATGGTGGAGGACTTGAAGAAGATGATTTTTATGGTTGGTGATAACACGATTTATGACGTAGGTTTAAGCACTCATTTAGATAGTTTTTCCGCTCATTCAAGCATGGTTTAGCACTAGTTCATGACGTTTGCATTCAATTCTTGTATATTTGTCAAGATAGACGTCTACACGGACTTTTGCATGTTTTGTAGGTATTTTGGGAGCTTTAGGAGCTTAATTGATATATTCGAGGATCGTTCCTCGAGATGACACACCTTCGGACTCATTGGGAAGCAAGCTAGGAGCTAAGGAGGACACATGGGACCTTATTGGTGCATGCCTTGCACCAAATTGTGGCTTGATGATCCATGAAAGTATGAATCACCAAAACCACGGCCACTGGGACTTCCACGGGCATGGAAATAGGCCTTGTTTCTCCCTGCATAGTGTTAGCATGAAATATTGTGATATTTTAGGCACGTTTTCTAAGTGTATTTGATTCATATTGATAGTCTTTGATTTAGCAATGTTGCATTTGTGAGCTAGTTTGCCTATATTGTCGATATGGATGTCTACACTAGCTTTATGTTGATTATAGGTGATTGAGAGTCATTTCCGAACGAAATCGAGCAAAGAAGAGTTGATCAAGTATGTCCATGGATTAAGGGCATTCTTAGGAGCAAATTGGAGTTCAAACTTGAGGAATGCACAAGGCTAAGGAAGAATCACGTTCTTGCCCTAAACCATGCTCTAAAATACGGCCATACTACAAACCACGTTTAGTTCCACGGCCGTGGAACCCTGCAAAGAGAGGCGTGATGCATTCCAGCAACTATTATGGTCGTGGAATCCATGGTCCAAACCGTGACACTTTCCACGCTCAAAATTACGGTCGTGGAACCTCCCACGACCGTGATCTTGGCGATCTTTTTCGCCACACTTTGAAGCCACGATCTTTTGAAGATTGGGCAGGGCCGATATTTTATCTTGCCCTATAAAAAGACGGACAAAGCAAGATTCCGTCATGATCGCTTAGGGATTTTTGGCAATCCACGCTTCATCCTCGCTTAACGGCATTCATTGACGCATTAGCCCTCGCTTGGAAGCATTGACATCTCGTTGGAGATCGAAGTTCGCGTTTGGGAATTACCCTAATCTCGCACCTTTGGTGGAGATTGCTGTTGAGATCACCGGATTGGCGGTAGATCGAAGCTTTTGGAAGATTGTCGCAAGAAGATTTCTCTTCTTGTTTAGGTTTGAATTGGAAGACGGATTGACATCCCGTTCTCCCTTCTTTCCTAAGATTGTGATTGTTTGCTTTATTCTGAATCTATTGACAACATTCTTTCTTGGTTGTGACTTTGAGATTGGTTTGAAGATTATTGAAAGTTTTCGGAAGTTTTCATCTTTCTATCTTTTAATTCTTGAATTTGATATCAACATGACTGTTATTTGCTAAAAACCCTTAACAATTCTAGGGTGAAGGGTTGATAGTTGTGGCTTAGATGATGATAGATCGATCGTAAACAGATTAGACCCTGAGAGTTAGAGAGAATCGTCGACGAACCCTAAATTACGGTTTGTTCTTGAGTTCCACGGCCGTGGAGTCTCAAGATCTACCCGTAATTTCCCTTAAGTTTACGAACCTGCTTTTACTTTAATCCAAAGTTAAAGATTTGCTTTAACTTAGTTTAGGCTTGCCTTTTCTAGGTGGTAGTGAAGCCTCAACAACCTCTACCTCGATTGTGAGTGTCATAACTGTAATCGGCTAAGTTAGTCTTGATCCTTGGATTACAAGTTTGGGTATTTGACATTAATTCTTGCCTTTAGAACCTTTCTATATTGAAGCCTCAACAACCTGTATAGGGAGTGTCTTATAGGTGAGTCATATAAGGTTTTTGGAACTTCACCGTACGATTACCTTACATTAGCATACCTTTGCATATCTCAACTCTGTCTTTATATCATTAGTATATCTTGAATCGATTGCCACAGCTTGATACTTGGATCTTTAGGATTGTTGTTTTCCCAATATTTGCAAAACTCTCATATTTACTCGCTTGATAATCTGCAATCGAATTTGTTCCCACCCAAATCCCTGTGTTCGATACTCTGGAATTCTTGCTAATCTACGTCGATCCGTACACTGCGGGTTCGCTTGCTTGATTCTAGTTTTATAAATTTAAAACTTATTTGCACACACCTCTAGGGGCGAACACATAGCTGCGACAGCTGTCCCACGATCTCCATAACCAACCCTTGCCCTTGATGGTGTATAAAAGGTGGTCTTGCAGGCTGTTAAGGGCAGACCCCATCATTCCATTCTCTCCCACACTCTCAACAACACATATTCTCTTATTGGAAGATTGGATTGGAGCTACTCTTGGAGGAGAAGAAACACTCTCTTTTTGGGGAAGAAAAGAAGAACACTCATCTTAGAAGTTTCATAGTTTTTAGAGAGATTTTGGAGCAACTTGTTGGAAACGTTTGCAAGGGTTTGTAAGGAACGATTTGAACCTTCTTTTGAAGGGTTGTAAGTCTTACTTAAACTCATTTTCAGCTTGGATTTCTTTGTTCTACTTGTTCATCTCTATTTCACTTCATTTACTTGCCATGGAAGCCATGATTGAATGCTTGATGAGTTTGAATGTTATGATGCATGTTATTGGCTAAATAGATGCGATTCTAGGGTAAATAAATGATGGTTATGGCTTGGACTATGATAGGATAGACTTAATTGTACCCTTGGATGATTTGTTTGCTCGAACCTAGCCTTTGTTCAAAATCACGGACTGTTCTAAGGGGTTCCACGGCCGTGGACTTGATGAACTGTCCGAGATTTTTGTCTGACTTGCTTGCATTGATAAATCTGAATGTTAGGTTGTTAGATTGTTGAAATCCTAGTGTTTGTTGAGTTAGATCTATCCTAGGGTAACCTAGTGTTAGCAACTAAGTGTGAGAAGAGGCCTACCCGGTGATTCTTGCTCTTAGGCACTGAAGATGATGAACTCTAGGTAATAGTGAGCCTCACTAGCCGCTATTGGACTTAGTGTGCTAGGATTTATGTTTAGGGCTTGCCTTCCCGAGACCTACCCGGTAAGGAGAGGTTAGATCCCTAGATAGCAATCCGGTTTGTGTAGAATTCCTAACCTTAGGTTCTTTGAGACTTACCCGGTGATGAGACCTTAGGAACGGACTAGTGGACCATGAGACTTACCCGGTTATTGATCCGAATTTAGAAACACCCACTCCCAACATACCATAGTTAATCCAAGGAATGATTAGATAGCTTGAGTCCTATGCCATAACCGGAATTTCTAACCCCTAGAATCATCTTTTCTCTCATTGATTACCTATCTGTGTTTGTGTTTGTGTTTGTTCATTTGTGTTACTAGCTTAGTTGATTGTTAATCTTGCATGATTCGTGATCCTTGACTGATCACCTCAAACCAAACCAAAAACAATTGAGATTTTTCATTTCTTTATTCCTTTCTCCTTTCTTAGCCTAGATCAATACTATTCTTAGTCACTATTGATTCAATTTCACCTTAGTCTTTGTGTTCGACCTCGGAATACTATCCTTACTACAAAACGACCCATACACTGTGGGTTCGCTAGGAGTTAGGAAAAATATATCGAGTTATAAATTTAAGACTTTTGCGTGTCACAATCTTAGCGTAACAAGTTTTTGGCGCCGTATCCGGGGACTAGGTCTAGATTGAGTCATTTTTGTGATTGTTTATAGTGTAGGTCTTTCTTGTTGCTTTTGATCTAGTTTGGTTTATGTCTTTGCATTTTCAGGACATCTCTCATTCTTTAGGTGCATGCGAAGATCTCGTGGCAAGGATTTAGATCCATTCGATCCCGAACCGGAGAAAACCCTTAAGGCTAGGTCTAAGAGCATTAGAAAGGGAAAGGAGATGGCCGCAAGAGATCTTCAAGCTGGGTTGGATGAGGCTATAGAGCAAATTAGGTTAAGAGATGAGCTCTTGGAGAATGAAAGGAGACTTGCCAATGAGAGGCAAGAAGCAACTAGGAGGGAGATTGAAGAGATTAGGCAAGCTCTTGTGCAAAGAGAGCTTAATCGTCAACAACCTCCTCCACCTCCACCACAACCGCAATCGGCGGTTAATATTCGGGTTGTGCCCATTTCTATTGAGGAGCCACAAACGTTAGGGAAACGTATGGATCCGGCTCAAAGAGCACACCGTCCGGGTGTGAACTTAGGAGATCCCGCAATCCATGATTACGAGCTCCACCCTCAAGTTCTACAAATGATCCGGCATATCAATTTGGAGGGATGGAAGGAGAGTCTCCTCATCAACACTTGATGAATTATGAGATCTTGATGGAGACTCTAAGACCGCCTAGATTAGAGAACAACAACCATAAGCTTAGGGCTTTTTCCTTCTCTCTTAAGGATAAAGCCTTGGCTTGGTACCAATCGATTCCACTAGGGCGAGTAAGTACTTGGGAGGAAATGACAACCGAGTTCTTGACTAAGTTCTTCCCACCTTCCAAGACTACCGAGCTAAGAGGGAAGATCAATGCCTTTGTAATGAAGGATAGAGAAAGCCTATTCAAGTCTTGGAAGAGGTTCAGTGACCTTCTCCTAGATTTTCCACACCATGGTATACCAAAAATTGAGCTATTAGAGATCTACTTCAAAGGGCTTGATGAAGATAGCAAATTCAAGCTTCAATCTCTTTCCGGTGGGAATTTCATGGAAAAGAATGTCGATGAAGCTTGGGAGTTTGTAGAGAAACAAGCTTTGGTGATTGAGAAGTACTCCCATAGGAAGAGTGATGGGAGGAAAGCGGGAGCATATGAGGTGAGTGAAGTCACCATGAGTAATTTCAAGCTTGATGCAATCAACAACGAGCTAAAGTCTTTGAGGGAGTTGTGTGCTACAACTTTGAAGAGTCATGCAACCCCTCGAGTGCAAGTGCAAGCAAACTTGTCTTCCAAGGAGGAAGATGTGAACTATATGGGAAGGGGAAACTACAACAACTATCAAGGCCCAAGGAACTTCAACAACAACCGGCAATTCAACAATTACCGGCCTAACCACAACAATCCCGGGTTTTCCTATTCTAACCCGGATGGAGCCTTGAACCCTCCCGCTTCCACAAGCGTAACTCCACCACCTAAGGCTTCACAAGAGCCTCTACCTGGATTTACTCAACCTCCAAAGGATAGAACCGAGATGATGTTTGAGCAATTGCTTGGAAGGTTGAGTGGTCTTGAGAACACGGTGACTTCCATTTCTAAGGCTCAAAAGGTGTTGGAAGAACAAGTGTTCCAAAAAGCGGGTGAAGCTCATAGAGATCCGGGAAAGCTTCCCGGAAGAACCGAAGATAACCCGAGAGGCCAAGTGTTGGCCATTACAACAAGAAGTGGGCTAAGCATGAACGATCCCTTACCTAAGGGAAATGACAAGGGGAAGCAAGTAGTGGTAGAAGAAGAGACATTGCAAGAAGAAGGAGGCAAGAGCAAGGAAGATGAGCCAACATATGTGGCACCACCTCCATACAAGCCACTACTACCGTTCCCACAATCACGAGCAAGAGCTCGCTTGGACGAACACTTTGGTAAATTCCTTGAACTTATGTCTAAATTGCATATTAACATTCTGTTCATGGATGCTATTCTAGGTATGCCGGCCTATGGAAAATTCTTGAAGGAGATACTCTCCAACAAAAGGAAGTTGGAGGAGTATGGGGAAGTGAGAATGACAAAGAGATCCTCGGAGTTGATTCAAACTATGAAGGAAGAGATGCCTCCTAAGCTAAGAGATCCGGGATCTTTTTGTGTGCCAATTGGAGTGGGAGAAGTGAAGTATGAAGCCCTATGTGATCTTGGGGCAAGTGTAAGCATTATCCCGCTTGCACTTTGCAACAAGGTTGGGTTAGGAGAGCCAAAGCCGGTCAAGATGACCCTTTACATGGCGGACCGTTCAATCACTCACCCCGTAGGAATCTTAGAAGACATACCGGTGCAGCTCGGGAAGTTCTATGTGCCCATAGACTTCGTTGTTTTGGACATCCCGGCGGACTACCCGATTCCTATCATTTTGGGAAGGCCGTTCTTAGCCACTTCCGGATGCTTGATGGATTGTAAAAATGGAATTCTCTCATTCAACATTGGAGAAGAGAATATTAAGTTCAAAGTATCCACGATGATGAAGGGGCCAACACTTGGTGAAGATGTGTTCAACATTGTCGAGCAAGAGGAGTCTAGAGAAGTTGTGAGCTCGATCTTGATCAAGGACCCCTTGGAGAAGGTTCTTAGCTTGAGTTTGATGGAGTAAGGAGTTGAGGAGGCTTTCAATGAAGAAATCAAGGCTTTGGATGCATTGAAAAAGGAGACAGGAGCTGAATTTGAAGCACACGAAGGTGTGCTGAATTCCTGTAGAAATCACGGCCTAGGGGGAAGAACCACGCCCGTGGATTGTCCCGTGGAACTCTCTGGAATGCTCAAAAAGGTTAGCTTTGTAATTTCCACGGCCGTGGTTGTGCCAGAGCCCGTGATTTTGCCCGTGGTTTCTCTAGAAACCGCATTGGTTGTTGATCAAGCTTCGAGGAGCTTTGGGGAGTCTTCATTGGCTTTGAATTCATCTCAACCAACATTGTATGGAGCGTCTCCAACCGATAAAGGTCCTCCTAAACTTGAACTTATACCCCTCCCCTCTCATCTTAGTTGGCATTAAACCTTTTCTTGGTGAAGATTCTACATATCCGGTGATTGTTAGTGCATGCTTGAATGATGATGAGTTGAGTAGATTGTTGCATGAATTGAGATTGCATAGGAAAGCCATTGGCTATACCAATGATAACTTAGTTGGCATTAAACCTTCCTTGTGCATACATAAAATCTTGATGGAAGATAATCATAAACCTTCAATTGAACCTCAAAGAAGACTAAACCCAATCATGGAAGAAGTAGTAAAGAAGGAGATTCTTAAATTGCTAGATGCGGGAATTATTTTTCCGATTTCGGATAGTAAATGGGTTAGTCCCGTGCATGTGGTTCCTAAGAAGGGTGGGATGACTGTAGTAACCAATGAGAATAATGAACTAATCCCAACTAGAACGGTTACGGGATGGAGGATGTGTATAGACTATAGGAAACTAAATGTTGCCTCTAGGAAAGATCACTTCCCTCCTCTTTTCATTGACCAAATACTAGAGAGATTAGCTCAACATTCCCATTTTTGTTACTTAGACGGTTATAGTGGATTCTTCCAAATCCCAATCCACCCGATGACCAAGAGAAAACTACATTCACATGTCCTTGGGGTACATTTGCATATAGGAGAATGCCATTTGGGTTGTGTAATGCACCCGCCACCTTTCAAAGGTGTATGATGGCCATCTTTTCTGAGTATATTGAAAACATCATGGAAGTGTTTATGGATGATTTCTCTGTTTATGGATCTTCATTCGATGATTGTTTAGCTAATTTGTCCTTGGTGCTTAAGAGATGCGAGGAGACAAACCTTGTCTTAAATTGGGAAAAATGCCACTTCATGGTAAGTGAAGGCAGTGTGTTGGTACACTTGGTGTCCAACCGTGGCATTGAGGTTGATAGGACTAAGATAGAGACGATAGAGAAGTTGCCACCACCTACCTCGGTGAAGGGGGTAAGGAGCTTTCTAGGGCATGCCGGTTTTTACCGGAGATTCATTAAAGATTTCTCTAAGATTTCTAAGCCTCTTACTAACCTACTAATGAAAGATGTTGAGTTTGTTTTCTCCAAGGATTGCCTTGAAGCTTTTTGTAGGTTGAAGAATGCTTTGATCTCCGCACCCATCATGCAACCTCCGGATTGGAGTTTACCATTTGAGATCATGTGTGATGCGAGCGATGTAGCCGTTGGGACAAAGGAAAGATGGGCTTACACATGCCATCTATTATGCTAGCAAGACGCTAGATGATGCCCAACTCAATTATGCTACCACCGAGAAAGAGTTGCTAGCGGTTGTGTATGCATTTGAGAAGTTCCGCTCGTATCTCGTTGGAGCGAAGGTCATTGTGTATACGGTTCATGCTGCGATCCGTTATCTCCTTACTAAGAAGGATGTCAAGCCTCGCTTGATTCGGTGGATCCTTCTTCTTCAAGAGTTTGACTTGGAAATCCGGGATAAGAAAGGGTCCGAAAATTCTGTGGCGGACCATCTTAGTAGACTCCCACCGTTGGAGATTGAGAGAGATGACATCCCGACTGATGACTCATTCCGGGATGAGCAATTGCAAATGGTGGAGGAGTGTTTGCTTCAAGTGTCCAAGGGAAATGAGCCATGGTATGCCGACATTGTGAACTACCTTGTTTGTGAGGAGGTGCCACCCGGGTTATCCTATGCCCAAAGGAAGAATTCTTCAAGGACGTGAGGCACTCCTTATCACCCTCAAACTAGTGGACACGTCGAGATCTCGAATAGAGAAATCAAGGCAATCTTGGAGAAGACCGTCTCTAGGACGAGGAAGGATTGGTCCATGAAGTTGGACGACACTCTTTGGGCTTACAGGATCGTATTCAAAACTCCCATTGGTACCACCCCTTACAATTTGGTATATGTGAAGTCTTGCCATCTACCCGTTGAGTTAGAACACAAGGCGTATTGGGCAATTAAATGGTTGAATTTTGATATCAAGGAAGCCGGTGAGAAGCGGCTATTGGACATCAATGAGCTGGAAGAGTTGCGCTTGAATGCTTATGAGAATGCCAAGATCTACAAGGAAAGGACAAAGAGATGGCATGACAAGCATATCATTCCTAAGGAGTTCAAAGAAGGAGATTTAGTTCTACTCTTCAACTCCCGCCTTCGCCTCTTTCCAGGTAAGTTGAAATCTAGATGGACAAGACCTTACGTTGTGAAACATGTTTTCCCCTATGGTGCAGTTGAGATTTGGGGAGAAACAAGCGGAAGCTTCAAAGGTCAATGGTCATAGGCTTAAGAAATACCAACCGGAAGTCCAGGTTGAGGAGATTGCACCACTATATCTTGTTTAGGGATTCCGTACGGTCCAGCTAGCGACCTTAAATCAAGTGCTTTTTGGGAGGTAACCCAAGGTATTGCTTTCTTTTCCCTTTTCCTAGTTTAGTTTAGATAGTTTGCTTTGCTTTGTTTTTGGCGTCCTCTAGACAGAAACCAGGTACTCTCTAAGGAAGGATTACAACTCAGGAGCAACACTGGAAGGACAGAAGTTCGAAAAATTGAGAAGACGGAGTTTGACTGAGATAAATCGTAAGATGTTGATGCGCTCTCCGTCCGTTGAACGCAAGGATCCGCCGGTGTTGTTCCTCCGTCGATTTCTTTTGTGTATTTTTGATTTATAGGGATATGCAAAGCAAGGAATCGTCCAGCCTCGCACCTTGGATCTCCTTGGATCGAGTTCTTCTTTCCTCGGAATCCCACTTCAGAAATTAGACCTTATTTGTCCTCCTAGCCTCGCACCGTAAGGACACCACTCAGCCTCTCACCTTGTGGGTTTCGAAACCTTGGCCTCTCACCTTAGTCTCTAGGTTTGTTTTGCTTTAAAGTGAAAACACACTCAACTCTATAATCTGATTAAAAACGTGGGTAGGAGATGGCCTTATATGGCTGAAAAATTCAGCACCAACTCCCCACAATAATAGCTTACAAGTAGTTCAAGAGTTGGATACTAAATGAAGGAAAGCCTAGGGTCTTTCAACCAACAACTTCAAGCAATAAATGGCCTAAAAAACCATTCATATGGCCGGCCACATTAGAGCTCCAAGGTTCCAAAAATGTGGCTGAAAGAAACCCAACTAAAAGTGGTTTTAAACCATGAAATAAAGTCAAGCATGACCACATAAAATAAAACAAAAGGTTACATCTAGGTTTAAAGTGATCCGGCATCCTCAATCGCCTCAAGTATATTCACCAAGTGATAGTCATGGACGTCCTTAAATGTCGAAGCTCTGAAAGGGTGGTAGGTCAAAGTAGTTTGGCCTAGCATGCGTGCTCTAGCTCGAGTAAGAGGTGGTGTTGATCTTGGTGCGGTCACATCAGTCTCGTTGCTTAAGTCCGGCGGGCTCACATCATCCCCTCCTCTTTGGAAAGGATTCGACCCTGAATCCGCCAACTCGTTCTCCGCATCCTCGACCTCATCACCTACATAAAATGGAGACAAATCAGCAACATTAAACACATTATGGACACCATACTTAGTAGGAAGTTCAATGCGATATGCGTTATCGTTAATCTTCTCAAGGACCCGGAAAGGACCATCCGCTCTTGGGTTGAGCTTAGATTGCCGAATAGAAGGAAAGCGATCCTTCCTCAAATGGACCCACACGAGGTCTCCTTCCATGAAAAGCATTTCCCGGCGCCCTTTGTTGGCTTGCTGGACATATTGCTCGGTACGTTTTTCTAATTGGATTCGGACCCGCTCATGCAAACCTTTCACAAACTCAGCTCTAGATTTTCCATCCACATCAACGGGTTGTGGAGCCGGTTGAGGAGTCAAATCCAACGGAGTAAGAGGATTCTTGCCATAAACAATTTCAAAAGGGGACTTCTTGGTCGCCGAATGAATAGCCCGGTTATATGCAAACTCCACCAAGGGCAAACAATCCTCCCACCTGCACAAGTTAGTATCCATCATAGTACGAAGCAAGGTGCCAAGAGTCCGGTTTACTACCTCAGTTTGTCCATCCGTTTGGGGATGACAAGAAGTCGAAAAGCACAACTTCGTCCCCATCTTGGCCCAAAGTGTCTTCCAAAAATTGCTAAGGAACTTAGAGTCTCGGTCCGACACAATTGACCTAGGTATCTCATGCAGCTTAACAATATGCTCAAAGAAAAGATTAGCCACATTTGACGCATCATCAGATTTACTACAAGCAATAAAATGTGCCATCTTAGAAAACCTATCAACTACCACAAAAATGGAATCATGTCCTCTCCTAGAACGAGGTAATCCTAGGACAAAATCCATGGAAATGTCTTCCCAAGGAGAGCTAGCAATAGGCAAGGGTAAGTATAATCCATGAGGGTTAGCCTTTGACTTAGCCTTGCGACAAGGTACACAACTAGCACAACATCTCTCAACATCACTTCTCATCTTAGGCCAATAAAAGTGTTCTCTCAATATGCCTAAAGTCTTCGTAACCCCAAAATGACCCATCAATCCCCCTCCATGGGCCTCTAAAACAATCAAAGCTCTCAAAGAACAAGTAGGCAAACATAACTTAGAAGCTCTAAACAAATATCCATCATGAATGTAATAACTACTAGCATGAGAGTCACTACTAGAGCGCAAACAAAGCGCACAAATGTCCCGGAAGTCCACATCAAGAGCATATAAGTCACGAATCAGTCCAAAACCCAAAACGCATGCGTCTAAGGAAGATAGAAGTGTGTACCTACGAGATAACGCATCAGCTACGATGTTGTCCTTTCCCTTCTTGTAGCGCACCACATATGGAAAAGCTTCAATATACTCTACCCATCGTGCATGATGTTTGTTCAACTTGGCTTGTCCTCTCAAATACTTCAACGACTCGTGATCAGAATGTATAACAAATTCACGAGGTAGAAGATAGTGCTCCCAAACCTGGAGGACTTGAACCAATGCATATAACTCCTTGTCGTATGTTGGGTAGTTCAAGGCGGCTCCTCCCAGTTTCTCGCTAAAGTATGCCACGGGGCGTCCCTCCTGCATCAAAACTCCTCCAATCCCGATTCCCGAAGCGTCACACTCTATCTCGAAGGTTTTCGAGAAGTCCGGGAGCACAAGAATGGGGGCATGGGTCAGCCGCTCTCTAAGTATCATAAAGGACTCCTCTTGAACGGATCCCCACTCAAATCGCACGCCCTTCTTGGTCAACTCGGTAAGGGGGGCGGCAATGGTGCTAAAGTCCCGAACGAATCTCCTATAGAACCCGGCAAGTCCAAGGAAACTCCGTATGTGAGGTACCGTTGTCGGACGTGGCCATTCTGATATGGCCTTGGTCTTCTCTTCGTCCACTCGCAAGCCTTCCTTTCCTACCACAAAACCCAAAAAAACCACAGATTCCGAGCAAAAATGGCATTTCTTAAAGTTTACAAACAAATGTTGTTCTTTAAGCACAAGAAATACACTTCTCAAATGTTCAATATGCTCATCCAACGTCCGACTAAACTAAGATGTCATCAAAATACACCACAACAAATTTTCCTAAGAAATCACGTAGGACATGGTTCATTAGGCGCATAAACGTACTAGGTGCATTTGTTAATCCAAAAGGCATTACAAGCCACTCATATAATCCATACTTAGTTTTGAAAGTAGTTTTCCATTCATCACCCTTATGCATCCTAATCTGATGATATCCACTCCGAATGTCTATTTTAGAGAAAAGAGTAGCACCGAAAAGTTCATCTAACATATCATCAAGACGATGAATAGGATGTCGGTACCTTACAGTTATTTAGTTGATGGCACGACAGTCGACGCACATCCTCCAACTCCCATCTTTCTTAGGTACCAATAGCACAAGCACGGCACATGGGCTCAAGCTCTCCCGAATGTATCCCTTACTCAAAAGGTCCTCCACTTGGGCTTGTAGCTCCTTTGTTTCCACCGGGTTTGCTCGATATACGGGCCGATTTGGAAGGGTTGATCGGGGTATGAAGTTAATCTGATGTTCTATACCTCGGATAGGGGGTAGTCCCGGGGGAATCTCTTCGGGCATAATCTCCTTGAACTCCTCAAGTAACCCTGAAATACAAGAAGGCAAAGACAAATCATTAGCTTCCCTAGTAGATAAAGTTGTTACACAAACAAGAAGGAAGCAAATATCCCCCTTTGTAGGGCTCGACGGGCATTGTGTAGCCGTGCGGTGAGTAGGGTCTTGGGGTCAAGAACCATCTTAGTCTTTCCCTTTGACCTTTCTGCCTCAACTTTCTCCAACCTCTTCCTTTCTCTACACATGTGGTCTTCCATGATCTCGGATGGGCTGAGGGGCATGAGTTTTACTTTCTTCCCGGCCATGGCGAAGAAGTATATGTTGGTGTAACCATCATGAAACACCCTTCGGTCAAACTGCCATGGTCTCCCAAGTAAGAGATGGCAAGCTGTGATTGGAAGCACGTCACAAACAACGTCGTCTTGGTATGGTCCGATGGCAAAGTGAACAAAACATTGCTCCTTGACTTGAAGGGGAGCGTTGGTGTTGAGCCACTGGAGCGAATAAGGTTGTGAGTTCGCCTTCGTTTTGAGTCCTAGATGTACAACGACCTCCTGACTAACAATATTACAGCAAGACTCACTATCAATAATAACAGTAAACAATTGTCCCGAAATTAAACAACGAGTGTTAAAGAGATTCTCCCTTTGTGAGACATCGGGAACAAGTTCGCTTGCTTGTAGGGCCTTTTTTGTGACAAGGCAGAAATCTCCCACAAGAGCACGAGCTTCTACTTCAACACCGTCAATGATTGGAGCTACTGTTTCATAGCCATCTTCGGATTTATGATTCTCGGTGACCTCTTCCCTAAATGCATTCAATAAAACCTTACGGGGATTAGGGCACTCCCGGGCATAATGACCATGCTCATAACACTTGTAGCACTTCACTTCCCTAGTCCGGCTCGTTTCTAGAGTTGGTGGAATACTAGGGTTAGGGGCGGAGGTGGCCTTGGGAACTACTGTTGGAGATGAACCAATTGTGTGGGTAGGACGATTATTGCGAGAGGGCTCAGTGGATTCATGACTTGTCCCTCGTCTTGTTGATCCGGATGCCTTACGTTTTTGGATGACATTATAGGCATGGGTAGCATGGTGTAGGGCATCAATTAGGCTTGTGTGTCGGAGTTGTTCAACTATTTCGGACACATCGGGGTTAAGCCCATATAGGAACTTGGCTAGGATATAGTCGTTGGGCTGTCGGGTTCCCGATCTCTGAAGGAGAGTTCTCAACTCTTTGTGGTACTCGTCTGGAGTTCGGTTACCTTGACGTAGCCTTTCAAATTTGAGCAACAATTGTTGCTTGTAATCCGAAGGTATGAACCGAGCACACATCCTTCTACGGAGTTCAAACCAGGTGTTGATGCGCGGCTGTTGATGTGCCTCCACATATTCCAATTCTTCCTACCACCAAGTTAGAGCAAAATCAACAAAATGAATAGTAGCAGCTTCAATCTTTTCATACTCGTTAAAATCATAATAACGGAAGACTTGTTCAGCCTTAGTCTCCCACTCAATGTAGGTCTCTGCTTTTGCAGTTCCGGTGAAGTTTGGAACATCCACTTTTGATCCATGGTAACGCCTCCTATTGCGGTAATCACGATTTTCTTCATCGTCCGAGTCATCGTGTCGACTACGGTCCCGGTTTCTGTTATGGTCTCTATCTCGGCATCTATCTTGGTTTCTGCTCCCATGGCTATTCACACTCCTACTCCTATCCTGGCCTCTGCGAGGTGGTCCTTGGTTACTTCCTCCTTGACTTTGTTCAGGTGGGACGGGAGGTAGTCTCCTTAGAAGCTCCGCGAATTGGGCTTCAAGGCGGTCAATACGTGGGTCGGCTTGATTGATCTCATTACCATTGACGGATGCCATCTTGCTGTTGGACTACAAAACAATCAAAGAAACAAACAAAACCAAGTGTCCAAAGGTATAATAAAACGAAATGTTCAAAGGCAAAACCGAAAGTAATAAAAATGCCGGTTTCGTGACCGAAACGGTGTCGGATGGCTAAAAAAAGCCCTTAGGTCACGGCAAAGCGGTGAGTTGGACTCGGAGGCCCGTTTCCCTTCTCGGAAAGGTATAGCAATTATAATTCTGAGTTCGGACGCCTTTTTTCCGCAAAACCACAAAACCGGTCATTTTTCACCTTTTCGAGATTTTTTGCCTATCACAAAAAAAAAAAAACTCAAAGGCAAAGGTTAGAGACAAAAACTTTCTCTCTCTCTCCTCTCTCAAGTGTATTTCTCCTCACACTCACTCAAGTGTTTGATAGTGTTTGGATTCACACAACTCCCCTTTTCCTTTACTTCGAGGCAAAGCTCTCCCTCACCTTTTCCAAAGCCTTAGGCAATGCTCTCCACACAAAGATTTCTCTTGGTAACAAAATTCCGCCAATTTTCCAAGGTAGTACACAAGGTAAACAAGGTATCCCACGATGCAATATAACTTCAGAAAAGCAAACAACAAAAGGCAACAAAGCAACAACAAATACGAGCCTTCCGGCGAGTATTTACTTAGTCCCGACAAGTAGTTAGTCAAAGCAATAACAAGCATTTTCCCCAAAACGTATGGGTTGTGTTTTGGAATGGCTAGAACACTCAAGAACAACTTTGATAACAAATTTCAAGGACAACTTTGATAACAAATTTCAAGAACAACTTTGATAACAAACAAATTTTCAAGAACAACTTTCTTTTCTTTCTTTTTTTCCTTTTCTTTTCTCTTTGTTTCGTTCGTTTTTTTTTTTTTGACTTTACTGGATGATATAAGATATGCTTTTCGTTTTTTTTTTTGAATAAAAGGTCAACAAGATCTCTCTAAAGGCTCACAAGAAAAAAGATTGTAAACACAAAATTTTGGGGAACTACTCAAAATTGCAAAAACTAAAAACAAGTTTAGGTAAGCAATTCGTACCCCGAAAGCTTGAGGAACTCGCACCGTTGGGCTCTGATACCACTTGATGCGCTCTCCGTCCGTTGAACGCAAGGATCCGCCGGTGTTGTTCCTCCGTCAATTTCTTTTGTGTATTTTTTATTTATAGGGATATGTCAAGCAAGGAATCGTCTAGCCTCGCACCTTGGATCTCCTTGGCTCGAGTTCTTCTTTCCTCGAAATCTCACTTCGGAAATTAGACCTCCTTTTTCCTCCTAGCCTCGCACCGTAAGGACACCACTCAGCCTCTCACCTTGTGGGTTTCGAAACCTTGGCCTCTCACCTTAGTCTCCAGGTTTGTTTTGCTTTAAAGTGAAAACACACTCAACTCTATAATCTGATTAAAAACGTGGGTAGGAGATGGCCTTATATGGCTGAAAAATTCAGCACCAACTCCCCCACAATAATAGCTTACAAGTAGTTCAAGAGTTGGATACTAAATGAAGGAAATCCTAGGGTCTTTCAACCAACAACTTCAAGCAATAAATGGCCTAAAAACCATTCATATGGCCGGCCACATTAGAGCTCCAAGGTTCCAAAAACGTGGCTGAAAGAAACCCAACTAAAAGTGGTTTTAAACCATGAAATAAAGTCAAGCATGACCACATAAAATAAAACAAAAGGTTACATCTAGGTTTAAAGTGATCCGGCATCCTCAATCGCCTCAAGTATGTTCACCAAGTGATAGTCATGGACGTCCTTAAATGTCGAAACTCTGAAAGGGTGGTAGGTCAAAGTGGTTTGGCCTAGCATGCGTGCTCTAGCTCGAGTGAGAGGTGGTGTTGATCTTGGTGCGGTCACATCAGTCTCGTTGCTTAAGTCCGACGGGCTCACATCAGATGCAACAGCTTCTAACACGACAGTTGGCTTTTTATCACCCCTGGGATATTGACCTTGCCAAGCCGTTGGGCAGTTTTTCCATTTCCAGTGCATGCAGTCTATTCTACCGATCATTCCAGGCCAACCTCGTTGCTCTCCTACATATAGTAGGTGTTGCATGTCTATAGCATTGGGCTTGCGTAAGTACTCGTCCCCAAACAAGGTTATAATTCCATCAACAAAGTGGGCTAAATAAGATCTTGTTGTGGACGCTCCAATGCGAACATAATCATCAACAGCATCGGCACCCACTCCATATGCTAGCATGCGTATGGCGGCGGTGCATTTTTGCAACGGGCTTAGGCCTAGCCTACCAGTCGCATCCGGAAGTTGGCGAAAAATGGAAAAGATTGGGACAAAGCATTGACAACGCGAAAAAATACGTGTCGCCTCATTCGAAATCTTTGTCGAAACAACCTATCGTTGTAGGTCGGCGTCGAAGAGAAATAATCCTCGAACAATCGAGCATGCCCGCTTTCACGATCTCTCTCTATATATGTCCGTCTTCGACGTTGTCGTGAACATCCAGCGATTTCTTGGACCAACATCTCTCTTAGCTCATCAATTTTTTCATTGATGTCCGTATTGCGTTCAGAATTTTGAGAAGATTGCGGTGAAAGGACGAGGTCTTCTGATGAACAAGTAGAGGAGTTGGGTGAAGAAGGAAAATTGAAATTCGAAGGCCTTTGAGACATTGTGAAGTTAGAGAAATGAAAGTGGATAGGAGTTGTAGATATGTGAAGCTCACATAGGTTTTTATAAAAAAAAATTATTGGATTATCACTTAATGTGTATAATAAATTCGTGACTGAGTTGTCAATTCACACTCGATTATTGTGTTTTTCAGATTCGAAATTCAAATCAATGTTAGATTTCATTTATTGTGTATAATAAATCCGTGAGTGAGTTATCAATTCACACTCGATTATTGTGTTTTTCAGATTCGAAATTCAAATCAATGTCAGATATCATTTATTGTGTATAATAAATCCGTGACTGAGTTGTCAATTCACACTCGATTATTGTGTTTTTCAGATTCGAAATTCAAATCAATGTCAGATGTCATTTATTGTGTATAATAAATTCGTGACTGAGTTGTCAATTCACACTCGATTATTGTATTTTTCAGATTCGAAATTCAAATCAATGTCAGATATCATTTATTGTGTATAATAAATCCGTGACTGAGTTGTCAATTCAAACTCGATTATTGTGTTTTTCAGACCCGTGATTGAGTTGTCAATTCATGACTCGGTTATTGTGTAAATGAGACATATAACTCATTTATACCTTCTATAAAAGGGTTTAAAGAGCACAAGACCATCACACCAACACTTCATCTTCTACCCTCGTCTCATTCAACTAACACAACTTCTCTCTTTCTCTATTATTCACTTACAATGGATGAAAACGGAAATCCTATTCCAAACCCTTTCTTTTTCCATCCAAACTTTACCTAAGGTTTAGGAACACAAGATCCGAATCAAACTCAAAATCCACAATTCATAAATTATCCGCAGTACCCTCAAACTCAAAACCCACAATTCATGAATTATCCTCGTTACCCTTAACCACAAAACCCACAATTTATGAGTTATATGCAATACCCCCAAACTCAAAACTCGCAATTCATGAGTTATATGCAATACCCCCAAACTCAAAACCCTACTGAAGGCTTGATCCCAACGTCTCCACCTATTACCATCCCGCCTTTTGGGACTCATGAACCGACAGTTGATCTAGACAATGACGATGAAGAAGAAGTTCAAGTGACAACCGAGGAAGTTGCTAGAAGGTTGCGTTGGGGGGGAGTCGAAGACAATTTGCTCGTTAGTGGATGGATGAACACGAGCAAAGATGCTATCCAAGGAACCAATCAAAGTACCAACACCTTTTGGAATCGAATTTCTCAATATTACAACGAAAGAAGGGGAGATTTAGCATCTCGCTCATGGAAACAATGTAAGAACCGCTTCCAAAAGCTTAATACACTTACTTCTAGATTTACAGGTGTATATGCTACATCAGAAAGGGGGAGAATAAGTGGAGAAAGCCTTGACGATATCCTTGCAAGGGCTCATATTTTGTATCAAGATCAATATAAATCAAAATTCAATCATGAAAACATTTGGCGCATGCTCAAAAGTCTCCCAAAATGGCAAAGTAGCATTCAATCGACATCATCAAAACAAGGGGATGGCTCGAAGATGGCAAAGGTAAATGAATCTGGATCATACACGTCAAGCCCCAATGTTGGAACTCCCTCAAGTGAAGGCGGAACCCCAGATAGCTCATTTGTCCGTCCTTTAGGAACTAGTTCGAAGAGGGCGGGAAAGAGACCGGTAAGTACAACATCATCCTCTGATTATTCAGAACAAATTAAAATTTTGGACAATATGAAGAGTAGAGAGCTTGAGGTCTGCCTCCAAGAATTGGAAATAAAGAAGGAAAAATTAAAGATGATTGCTATTTCCGAAGCTAGGAAGGACATAATAGAACAGAGGAAGGCCAAAGAGTTTGAGTACAAAAGGAAGTCAGTCATTCTTAATAGTTTGATGGAGATGAAAGATTCCCTGTCTCCCGAACAAGAGAAGATGAAGAATGACTTGATCAGAGAACTATGTATTTGAGTCTATGTTTAAGTTTGGGGTCCTTTTAGAGTTCGTAATGTATGTTTAGATTTATCATTTGTGTTTTATTTCAATCTTATGTTATAAGTTAAGTGTATGTTTAAATTAATGTATAATTAGTTGTTTTCTTATTAAATTGGAATTTTATTTGTAAGTTAATGTCTCGGTTATTTTATGTCTAACATCTATTTTAAATTGTTTTTTTTTTATTATAAAAAAAATTCAAATACATATATAAATTAAATAAATATCATATTAGATTGATATGAATAAAGTCTTATGCAAAAAATAAAATTTAAAAACGTTAAAAGTTTACTACGTAAAACTCTATATACGTTACAAGAAGTCAAAAAAAAATTTTTATCGAAACATATGCAAAATGGGTGTCATTGGATAGATAAAATTAAATCTTACTCAAAAATAATTTTTTTTTTATAGTTAACATTTTAACGGGAAAAGGGGTTTTAAATTTAATTTAAAACCCCCTGCCACGTGGCGCGCTGTCACTGGCCATATTTCGGCCAGTGAGGGCGCGCCACATGGCACGCCTCTTCCCTGAACTGAGTCAAAACGACGTCGTTTTACAAAGGAAAAAAATGAAAAATGAATAAGGGTCGACGCCAATAATGGCGTCGACCCCCGGGGCTACTAAGCCTCTTCCAGTGCCATGTCATCATTTTTATGACATGGAGGGGGCTTAGTAGCCCCCCGACCCTCTATTGTGGAGGGTCTAAGTGTTTTTTTAGACTTCTTTTACCCATCGGGACGATATTTCCTAAGTATGGGTTGCTTTGAGATACCTTATTCTGTAATAACCGATTTATTTGCTTATGACTATTTCCCCTGCTTCCTTTATGTGTTTAGAAGCTATTCTAAACATTACATGCATTGCGACAGGATTTTTTATCGAAAAAACGAACAAAAACTAGTTTGAATTTTTTTTATCTCGACCGAAATGAACTATGGCCGAACGAGGTGACCATAACAGGAGCTTACCTCGGTCCACTACCTCGTTTGCCTATAAGTCATCTCGACCAAAATGGGTTTCAAAAACTTGAAATTTTTGATGATTTTCGTGCTTCTAATCTGGATATGATCCCAATGATGAATATTGTTTGCTGATTAATTTTTATGAACCTTATGTGTTTGAAATGATTTATGATGTATTGAAGGTATGATTGCTTTGTTCAAAACTTGAAGCATGTTTAGTAAGTTGTTTTTATCCAAATCTTGCTGAATTTGAAAGTTGACACTACATTATGAGTTCTCTCACATTCTTTTGGAATGATTAAGGTAATTCATTATTCTTTCTTCTTCTTCTTGATCATGCTTTTAGCCCCTCATTGAAATATATTTGCCTTCCCTTACCTATCCGGGAAATTGGAAGCAAGAAAGTGAAAAGCAAGTGAAAGACGATGTTGAAAGGAGAAAAAGTGTTAGAAAAATAGGTATGGGGGCGTTGATCTTGTTGATGAGTAACTCAGCACCATTCACATAGCCAGGTGTTTGTGTCTTGCCAAAGTCTGATTGATCGATAGTCCTAACGAGTCTTGGTATGTGCATCAAGGTTTGAGGCATCTCGAGAAATTGAGATTAGCTGATCTCCAAGGCTTCGGTTATCATGCACCTTTTTCCATGTTCTCAAAAAGTGAAAAGTAAGCAAAAATGGTGAAAAGAAACAAGAAAATCTTGTTAATGAAGTGAAGTTCAAGATTGTGAAGTTTTTATGCTTTTCCCGGATTTAGCACCACGATATCATTTATACACTCCATCCCTAACTCGTTTCTTGACCTTTGATTGAAAAACCCTTGAGACCATGAACATGTTGTTTGACTTTGTGGTTTAAACTAGATTATTCATGACTGATTTTGATGAGTTTGATTTGCTATGCATGTAATAATCTCAAGTAAAGTATGATTAGCTTTCCTATAGTCATGACTTGTTTTGATCATACATGATTCTTATTGGCTATGATGCATTCTCTAAGGGTGATCTATGGGAGAAGCACATGATTGAAAGTTTTGAAGTTTTTTTCACTGAGTTTTAACTGATTATAATTCATTCTATCTTGTATCTAAGATTTGAATCTTTCTTGGGGACAAGCAAGAGGCAAGTATGGGGTATTTTGATATCATGAATTACTGTCTATATTTCGGACATGGTTTTGTCATTTTCTCATCATAATTATGCATGCATGTACATGTATTTATAGTGTTTATGTCATTATTCAGTTACTTTGCAAGAATCGAGGTCTACACCACGTTTGATTGTAATTGTAGGGAATATGGCACATTTTGGATGGAAATGAAGCATAAAGAGCTAAGGAAGATATGGAGCTACATTTAGGAGCATTAGGAAGGACAAGAAGAAATGAAGGAACTATGCTGGAAGGAAGAAAAAAATATTCAGATGAAGATACGATGACATGCATGTAGATCAATACTGATCTCGGATCAACAC
The DNA here is from genome assembly GCA_033239125.1 of Fagopyrum homotropicum. Taxonomy (NCBI): domain Eukaryota; kingdom Viridiplantae; phylum Streptophyta; class Magnoliopsida; order Caryophyllales; family Polygonaceae; genus Fagopyrum; species Fagopyrum homotropicum. The sequence goes on from BSWB01000003.1 coordinate 34,430,217, forward strand.
AGTGATGCATCTCGATCGAGATGGCTCACTGGGCCTGGATCGAGGTTGACGGTTCACAACCCAAGAAAGTAAAATATAATTTGACCTAAATTCTTCTATAAGAATGGAAGGTAATTGTGAAGCAAACGACGGCTGATTGGAGACAAAAAGAAGGTTGGATCTAAGATAGATCAGAAGGACGGCCAGGAAGAAGGCTATTGAAGGAAGGATTGCTTAGGGTTCAAGAAACCTTAGATTGTGAGATCTTATTGGGAAGTATTTGTAAGTTTGTTATCATTCTCTTTTGGAACACATTATTGGATACCATTGATTTGTTTGTTTTCTTTGATAATTGGAACATCTTTGTTGGTTGATTGTTCCTCTTTTCTTGATATTCTTGATATATTTGATATTACATTGATAATGATGATTGTTGGCTAAACATCCCTGCGATTCTAGGGTGATTAGTTGAAGGTTGTGGTATAAACAATGAAAGAATGAACCTTTATCTGAGTGGACCCTAAAAGCTCGCGTTAACCCTAATCCAAAACCTGTCTCGGGCTGTTCGTTGAGCATTTTGACCGAGATCAATATAGAATAGCACGAGATCATCCACTTCCTTACAGATCCTGAGTTTAGATTATAGTTTGCCAAATCCTATCCTTGTTGCACCTTTCCTGGTTTATAAACAAGTCTAGGATGAGACTTACCGGTGATTCCTTTGCTTGTATACCGATGATGATGAGTGTTAGGTAATAAAGGTTTATCCTTTATTATGGTTTGAGTGTGTCTTCATCCTACCTTTGAGAGTTAACTTGAGACTTACCCGGTGATGGTTAGTTCTATACCCTTAGGTGAGTGATGTTGGTTTGAGTATTCTTACCTTTCCTTAGTTCCTTGAGGCTTACCCGGTGATAGAGCTTTGGTTTGGGAAAGTGGGTAGTGAGACTTACCCGGTGATCTATTCCATCGTTGAAATATCTTCCCTAAACAAACCTCAACTTTGTCCACGTTACCTTTAGAAATCTTGAGTCGAAACCACAACTGGATACTATGATCTTTAGAATCTACATTTCCCCATCTTGTTATACATCTTGTCTTTTGCTTTTGATTAGTACGATTGCATGCTTCTAAGTTAGATTACTCTACTGTGATTATTATCACTAATTCCATGAGATCGACTCCGGAATATAAGCCCTTACTACGATAGATTCGTACACAGTGGGTTCGCTTATCGTTTGGTTTATTATTCGAATTATAAATTTAGAGCTTTGTCTGCACACACCTTTGGAGCGAACAAATACTAATATAAATTGTCATGTTTGCAAGGGCACAAGTCTTGATATAGTATTATTCGTCCTTCAATGAACACAAGATATATTATGAGATCATGGAACAAGTCAACTATCTAGGAAATTGAAGAGACTATCAAAGGGAAAGTGCTTATGCAAGATGTCCCTTCTCACAAAAGAAATTTCCACAATTCCCATGAAGAAATTTCCCGCCCAAAGATCCCATCCCTGATCAAGCACAAGCTCCCGCAAAAACCACATAGGACAAAATTCTAGAGAAGCTCGCAAACGGAAAACATGTGCTGGCAAGATCTATTTGAGACATTAGGAACTCAATCATGAGTTTTAAGGAAAGATTTAACAAGATAAAAACCACTATTGATGTGATTAGCAAAATCCATAAGATGTTGGAAACTTAAGTTCCAACTCAGCCAACAAATGGAGAAGGCTCAAAGAAAATTCCCTACAACTACAAAGACAAATCTAAAAGTAGTTTACGCTATCACAGTAAGAAGCGGAAAAGAGATTGTATATCCCGTAGCCATTGAGACGACTACAAAGAAAATCATTGAGAAAAAAGCTTCTCCTGCAGAGGTAACTGTCACTACACCTTCTAAGCTATATAAACCCTCCTTCCTTTTCCTCAAGCTCATAAAAAGAAGAAGATGGATGAAGATTTTGGAAAATTTCTGGAGCGAATGAACAAGCTTTACCTAGATATCTCACTTGTTGAGGCATTGAAACAACTGCCCAATCACTGAAAGTTTATGAAGGAGTTGTTATCAAAGAAGAAGCTTCACAACTATGAAGGCTCCTACACCACCCAAGAAGGGAGATCCTGAAAGCTTTTGCATCCCATTGACCTTTGGTGGAAGAAAGCACACTTGCCTATGTTATTTAGGTGCTAGCGTGAGTGTTATTTCACTCAAGTTGTGTAAAGAATTAGAATTAGGAGAACTTTCACCGATGAAATTCACCTTGACTTTGGCCGATGAATTTGTCATTTGACTTGTTGGCATGCTTGAGAACTTTGTTCTAAAGATTGACAAGCATGAGATGCTTGTAGAGTTTGTAGTTGTTGGTGTTGATGCAAGTATTAACGTCCATGTTACCACTAGATGCCCTTCCTTTCTACCACCGGATCTCTAATTGATATTCGTGAGGAATTCATCATCTTTCGGTTTGAAGAAGAAAAAGTGAGTTTCACCCTTCCTAAATTCCCTAAGTGTTCCCTCATCGATGATGATATATGTGCCATAACTAACTCCATTACCGATGATGAGTGTATTTTTATTGAGGACAACCCAGCTTTAGATGTCTTTGCCTTGCAGGATACTCCACATGTTGTTGCCATGAAATTCATGTTTAGAGAGGTGCTCAAGAGTCAAGTCGAGATGAGAATTACAATTCATGAGCTCAAAGAAATTGTGAAAGACCTTCTAAAGAATAACACCACCCTCGAACTTAAAGACCTTCTAAAGAATATCAAGTTGCGACACTAGAAGAAGCCTTCCTCAAACTTAATGACCACCACCCACCCTTGCCAAGCTCCGGCGACGCCAAGACCCACGCCCTTGCGCTACCCTCCTCAATCTCTACCACCAACACCCTCAATCTCTCCAACCTCAACCCCAAACACTCCCCACCACCCACACTCACCGTCCATCACTCATCACCACCACCGGCGATGCTATCCACTAGCCAGAAATAGCCGGAAAGAACCTCAGCTCCACCACTTGTCGCAACTGTCCAAAATCGCCTCTATGTCTTCTCCCGCCCCTGCGTCTGCAAGCTCCCGCCCCTGTGTCTCACCGCCCCTGCGGATCACACCAGCCGCTCCTACGGAAATAGCAACAGAGGGTTTGTCTCTTTCTCTATTTTTGAACTTTCTGATTCCTTTGCTCAATTATTTGTAAGAATGAAACCCTTGCCAAGCTCCGGCGATGCTAAGACCCACGCCCTTGCGCTACCCTCCTTAATCTCTACCACCAATACTTTCAATCTCTCCAACCTCAACCCCAAACACTCCCCACCACCCACACTCACTGTCCATCACTCATCACCACCACCGGCGATGCTATCCACTAGCCAGAAATAGCCAGAAAGAACCCCAGCTCCACCACTTGTCGCAACTGTCCAAAATCGCCTCAATGTCTTCTCCCGCCCCTGCGTCTGCAAGCTCCCGTCCCTGCGTCTCACCGCCCCTGCGGATTACACCAGCCGCTCCTACGGAAATAGCAACAGAGGGTTTGTCTCTTTCTTTATTTTTGAACTTTCTGATTCCTTTGCAAGAATGGAACCCCAAAGGAAGTATAAGATGTCCGAGGTAGAGAAGACCCGCTACGGGATTGTGCAAGACTAGATTGTATATGCAACTCGGTTTTTGCACATTCCGATGTTGGAGAAGTTGGACATGTTGGAGAGCATGCAATTCTTCCACACCAATGCTGGGCTCGGGGAACTTCTGAAGAAGAGTGCTCCCACATACCCCGAGCTCAATAGACAGTTCATTGTCACCTTCACCATGGAGAAGGAGGACCATGTGTGTGTATGGCTTTCCTTTAAGTTCAACAAGAAGAAGTACACACTTGACTACCTCCAGCTGTAGGAGGCCTTTAGGGTGACTCTCAACCCCTCTGACAAGTGGTGGGAGCCAATCCCGGACGATGAGGAGATGCCTACTACAACGGGAGATGATGGTCCCGCACTTTAGAGCCTCCAGGCTCAGATGGCTGCCTTAACTACTCAGCACCAGGATTGGCAGACCGAGTATCAGCGGATCATGCTAGAGCAGCAGCAGACTTGGCAGTCCAGCTTTGCCACGTCCATGACCGCCCACTTTGACGGGCGTCAAGATGCTTAGCATGCCACCCAACAGCAGTAGCTCAAGGCTCAGCTGTTGGCTTGGCAAGCCAACTTTGAGACCACTTTTGGAGGCCGGATGGATGCCCAGTAGACCCGCATATATGAGATCTACCGCCGGCAGGAGCATTTCTTACCACTTCCCTTATCCGCCGGAGGAGGGTCCGGATGGTCCAGCCGGACCATCCCATTAGTGGGTATCATCTCTTTCCCTTCTCCACCATTAGTCTTTGCTATCATTTTCCACTTTAAGGGAAAAGTGTTCTTCAAGTATGGGGGAAGGAATACTATCGTGCATATATAGTTGTTTGAGTTGTTTGAGTTTGAGTTTGTTTCAATTTTTTTATAATTCAGTTTTAAATTCAGTAAAAAAAAAAAGAGAAAAAGCCAAAGAAACGAAAAAAGGCAAGAAATCCTTGGATAAACTGAAAACCCGATTGGGCGGTTTAGGCAAAAAGAAGGTAGTCCGACCAACATTAGGTTGGTGCAAATATGGACTTGAGAGGTGTGAGGAATTGGTGAGGTCATCATGAAAAGAAGAAGAGTGGTAAGGTGAAAACCCGAAAGGGCGCCTTGGTAAAACGAGCAGCACCGAGTGTAGGTTCTCCTTCCGATATTTGGCGGCATAAGAAGGGGAGTCACAAGGAGGTTGTCCGGGTAGGTCACTCTTGGAGCAATAAGGATGGTAGTTTTCTCACTTTCTTCTCACTTTCTCTCTTTTCCTTCTTTCTTTCTTTCTTTCTTGGTTTTTCTCTTGATTTCCTTATCTGTTTTACTGCACCATGCTTCCTGAGGCTTTTGAGTTCTGAATTTGTCATATGTGTTACTCGGGACGAGTAAAAGGTCTAAGTATGGGGGAGTTTGATAGGTGATGGAATCACTATCATTTAGGTTAGTTTTTATAGTCTTCTCATTGTATTAGAGTTGGTTTGTGTTGCTAACTTCTTAATCCAAAAGAAGAAGTCTAAAAGAAGCAAAAGAGAAGTTCGAAGCACCTGGGAGTTGAAGATCATTCGCGAAGACAAGCCTCTATTGCCACACCGCCCCCGCGGAGCAGTGTCACCGCCCCTGCGGGTGGCACTGCACTCCGGAACGCAGCCTGCACCTTCGCCAGTGCCCGGAACGAAGCAAGTCACCGCCCCTGCGGCCACCTCTAGACGCCCTTGCGGTGACTCACCTTGAAGAAGCAAATCCGGCGCCCTTGCGCCTCTGCCTGCGGACCAACCTGCGGAGCTGTGAAGCCGAAGAGCTAGTGTCACCGCCCCTGTGGTGACATTGAGCCGCCCTTGCGGCTCGACATCAGAAGCAACAGAAAGATGAAGAGTCAGACGTTTGAAGAGCATTAAAGATCCGCCCCCGTGGGATTGCCAGGCCGCCCCTACAGCCATGAAGAACACCAAGCGTTTTGGCCTAAACCGCCCCTGCGGCCCTGAAGCCTGCCCCTACGGCCCTGAAGCCCGCCCCTGCGGCCCTGAAGCCTGCCCCCGCGGCCCTAAGGCCCGCCCCCGCGGTTTACCGCCAAAGACTTTACTCCGGCTGTTTACACCACCTTTATGGCATTAAAGGTGGCTGTTTAGGACGGCCATTTAATCCCTTTTACTGCCAATTCTAGTATAAATAGGTTCATGACTAATTGCTAGAATCATCCACCATTTTCCTATTATTCTTTCTAATTCCCTTACATCCTTTGTGTAACGTGTTTCTAATCTCCTTGCTACATTGGGTTGTTTGAAGCTGCATTACTTCTTTGGTTGTAAGTCTTTAGTAATATAAGTATTATTCAGTCATATGTTTTATATTCCTTGTGCTTTAACTTTCAATTGCATATTTCTTACCACTTAGTTTAATCACCTTAAGTGTCTAATTGCATGCAAAGAACTAGGATTACGGGTTCGGGTCTTTAATCTAGTAACAAAACCTTTAGGTAAAAGCTGGTTGTGATTACTGAAGGGAAAAGGAATATAAATATAAAGAAAAATCTAACGGTTTTATTCTTTTCTTTATATCTGTTTGTCTTTGTTTGAAAGCTAAATTGTGACTTGTTCTTGTAGGTTTACGGAACATTAACTTGTTAAGTTGCGTTGATGCTGGTTGGCTCAACACATATATATATATATATATATATATATATATATATATATATATATATATATATATATATATATATATATGATCAAGACGATAACATTGATGAAATACTTATAAAAAGAACCAACCAAAGTAGCATTGCATGCTAAGAATCAACCTAGTCCTTTTCTCATCATATTATTCACATCTTTACTTACTTCCTTGTGCTTTTGTCTTATTACAATTCAATCCACCCCCCTCCCTTGTTGATTACAATCTCAATAATTGAATTTAATCAAAACATCAACTTAACTTTCTTGCGTTCGACCCTTACTTACGCTATACATAAACTTGTTAGTGTAACGTTAGGACTTCTACTTTGACCTAAGCTAAAAGACAACGACCTTGGATTTTAGCGCTCATCAGAGTTCCTCTTTGATAAGCCTATGTGACCTTTTCCACATTTATTTATGTTTCCCTTCTATTAGCCACTTCTTGCCTTTATTTTCCCTTCTTTGGTTCCCCTACAAAATGCCTCACATCCGTGTATATCCGCATTTGACCCTATCCGGGGTTGTGATGAGAGAATGGAATAAATAAATCAAGTATGAAGTGTTTCTTTGAATGCAAAAGTGAATCCAAGAAGTAAATGCGCGAGTTCTTGTACATATTATCCTAATTGAAGATATTTTCATGTTTGGTAGAGAGAACGAAAAGTTTCCGCCAAGTATGCAACAACAAATAAATAATTGATTGGTTCAATTGTGAAGAAAAGCTTATCCCTCAAAGAGACATCAAGTTCTACAAAGATCAAAGTGTTATGGTTCATGAAGAAGTACACGTTAAAGATCTTCTTGTTTAGTTAGTTGGCCTTTGAAGATCTTCTTCTAGATCTTCCCTCTTGGTCGTTGTAGGCGTCGGCATCTTGATCTTTCCTTGTAATGCTTTTCAAGACCTACACACACTTTAACACACAAACCAAGACATGAAATCTAGAAATATAATCGATATTTGTTAATTTATAAAACCGCATTTATATGTTAAGTCTTTAATCATTTAAATAAAACAATTCATATCAAAGGTGGAGTTATCAAAGGTGATCCTATATCACCCCTCTTATTTATGTTATGTGTTGACATTTTTCTTAGCTACTAATGCTAAAAGTAAACAATGAGAGTTCATGGTATTCAAGTTAGGTGTGGTACCTCGACTATATCACATTTATTTTTTCGTAGATGATAGATAGCTTGATCTTTGCAAGGGAGAACTCCAAGAATGCTCGATCATTGCTAACGTGGTTAGCCGTGACGAAAGAGCACCGGGTCAGAAAATTAACTACGAAAAATCGGAGATTTCACTTAAAAAAATGTATCGGAGATTGCTGGTGCACACCTTGTGGGTGTCCTCGATGTATGTAGGGTGACGAAACACAACTTGTATCTAGAACTACCCACTGTATTCAGATGATTGAAAAAAACTGCCTTCCAAAGTATAAAGGAGAGGGTTATGAGAAAGCCGGTTGCTAAAAAGAATGAATTCTTTCACAAGAAAGTAAAGAAATCCTCCTCAAGTAAGTGATCCAAAGTATATCAATGTACGTAATGAACATGTTCAAACTTTCATCGGGGTTGACCTTAGAACTTCACTTGCTAATGGCGGCCTTTTGGTAGGGATCAACGGTGGAGAAAAGACATCCACTAGAAGAGTTGGGAAATGTTTTGCTTGCCTAAGAATTAGGGTGAATGGGCTTCCGAGACCTTAACATGTTCAACTCTTGCGTACTTTCTAAGCAGGGTTGGAGGATTCTCAGTAACGAAACAACATTGGTTCACAAGATCTTGAAGGCCCGGTATTTCCGGAATGAGAAGTTCTTTTTTTTTTTTTTGAAATGTTACTTGTATTAAGATGAAGAGGATTTACAAGATGAAGAGAGACGGAATGGAGTAATACATGGCTTCAGGGGGCATTATCATATAGAGAAACAAGAATGGGAACTAGCATAAATGAATGTCAAGCATTCTTGCAGTAGCAAAGGTCTTGCTGGATCGATCTTTCCAGTTATGCGAGATGTGGAGCTTGATTGCATTTATAGCATCACCTGCGCAGCTAATGGCTCTGGTAAAGACATTATTATACACCATGTTGTTCCTAGCCTTCCAAGTGAAGTACACAAAGGTAGGTATTGAGGCATTGCCGATGCATTCAAGGAGATTGGTCCCCGGGTTATGCCTTGAGCTAAGCCAAGGCCAGATGTTGTTAAGGTAAGGGGCGGGGTAGGGCATTCTTGTCCATTTAGACATGATGTCCAACACAAGCGACGAGTAGCTACATGAGTACCATAGATGATCATCATCTTCCACCGTACTGTTGCACAGTTTGCAAAGGTCACAATCAATGATGTTCCACTTCTTGATTCTAGCCAGGGTAGGGAGGCGCTTGTGATAAGCAATCCAAGTAATATAACTGCATTTGGGGATGTTGTAGTTATGCCAGATGACTTTGCAGAATGTAGAGCTGAGGATGGAGGACTGGGGATTGAAGATGGAGTAAGTTGCTTTAGTACAGAAGGTACCATTGCTGTTGGAAAGGAGGGAGATTCGGGGTCTGGAAGGGGAGTTAGGGATTTCATCCCTGATTTTGAGTATGCATTTCTAGTGGTAGATGTGATGAGGCTTTTCTTGGCACTCCCAGATGCTATAATGCTTGAGGACGTGTTTGGTAATCCAGGAATTCCACAGGTTATCTCTACCTCTATCAATGTCAAAAATGAGTCTGCAAATTGATACCTTGTTTCTTACTTTTAGATCAGGGAATCCAAGGCCACCATCCATTTTTTAAGTACATACAGTAGACCAAGCAATGAGAGCGCACTTACTACAGTCTTTCCCGGACCAAAGGAAGGATCTGATCAAGGATTGGATCTTCTTTAGGATCAAGTCCGGAAGAAGAAACATTGAGCACCAGTATTGGTTTATTGGGACGAGAATGGATTTTATAAGCTGTGCACGTCCAGCATAAGATAAGAGCTTTGCACTCCATGACTGAATTCGTTTAGTGAGCTTGTTAATCAGAAGGAGGTAGTCCGACAAGGAGAGTCTGCAACTACCCACAGGAACACCAAGGTAGTGAAAGGGCAAGGATCCAATTGTAAATCCAGTGGGCTGAGATGCAAGGGATTGACTAGCATTCGACATACCTCCCATGAAGATGGCAGATTTAGCAAGGTTGATCTGCAGCCTAGAGTAAATTCCATACGTATCAACAGTGTTCTTGAGAATGCTGATAGAGGTCAGATCACCCCTGCAAAAAAGCATTAGATCATCTGCAAAGGATAAGTGGGTGATGGGTGGTGAAAGGCATTTTGGATGATGATTGAAATTTGTGTTTGTGGTGCTTTGGTGGATCATTTGGGAGAGGTATTCGATGGCAATGGTGAAGAGAGGAGGAGAAAGTGGACAGCCTTACCGGAGACCCCTATGACCTTTGAAATGACCTTTTAACGAGCCATTTATGTTGATTGAATAGGTTGCTATTGTAATGCACTCCTTGATCCAGTGAATGAATTCACCAGGGAAGCCCATCTTAGACAAGCAGTGTAGAATGAACTCATGGCTTATAGTGTCAAAAGCCTTGGTGATGTCGATCTTCAAAGCTGCTCTGGGGGAGATGTGCTTTCTGTTGTATTTATTGAGAAGCTCTTGGCATATTAGGACATTATGTTTGATGGATCTGTCCTTAACAAAAGCACTCTGGTAGGTACCAATGATGTTTGGCAGGATGGCATTGAGACGAGAGGAGACAATCTTAGCAATGGTTTTATAGGTGGTGTTACAACATGAGATTGGTCTGTAATCCGCAGGTGAAGTTGGGTTGTCGATCTTGGCAATAAGGGAGATGGAAGTGTGATTGACTTGTTTGAGCAATCTACCCTTAGAGAAGAAGTCCTCAATGGCCTCAATAAAATCATCCTTGATAATACTCTAAGATGCCTTGAAAAATTTTGCACTATAGCCATCAGGCCCAGGGGCCTTATTATCTCCAATGCTAAAAAGGGCATCTCTAATCTCCTCGGGTGTGATCTACATAGAGAGAAGAGCAACGTTAGTGGGGCTTAGGGTGGGTAGGGGAAAGTCAGGATAGGTGCTGCTATTAAGTGAGGAGGGGTTATTGAGAATGTTTTGGAAGTGGTGGATGAAGGTAGTTTCAATAAGGTCAGGATTTGTGGTAGTGGTGCCATCTGACTTCGTGATGGAAGTTATACGGTTAGCGCATCTCCTGGCTTTAATACTTCTGAAAAAGAATGAATCACATTGATCCCCGAACTTGCTCCACTTTGCTTTTGACAGTTGAGCCAGGGTGGAATGCAAAGCGTTGAGATTTGCATTCAAGGAGATGGTATCAACTTTTTCCGCTTCCTGCAAGGAAACGTCATGGTGGTTTCTTCGGAGGCTCTCTTGTATACAATGCAATGATTTCCTGCTAGCCTGAATGGAGGAATGGATCTCTTCCAGCTTGAGACTTGGAAATTTTTTGAGATGAAATTTGAGCGCTTTGAGTTTTTTTGTGATCTTGTACATTGGGTTACCATCCATCTCCATACCCCAGATACTTGATACTTTAGCGAGGAAGTTTTCATGATGTATCCAAGCGTTGTTAAATCTAAAAGGGGCTTTGCATCTGGCATCAGTTGGAGCAATACATAGAAGGAGAGTGATCAGATACATCAGGGAGATCAAAGTGAGCAGTGGAGAGAGGGAAGGTTTGTTGCCAGGTAGAGTTGATAAGTATGCGATCAAGTTTGCACTAGGTACGTGTACCAATCTGCTTATTATTCCATGTAAATTTGCACCCGAAATAAGCATGGTCAGTGATGTTGTTTTGCTCAAAACAGCTAGCCAATTCCACAGACTGTTGGGAGAGGCTAAGGGAGTTATTGGTAGATTTTTCATCTGGTGAAAGGGTAACGTTGAAGTCACCAAGTAAGCCCTAGGGAGTGGAAGTGTTTAGGAGATTAAGGGTTGAAATTGTAGTCCAAAGGTCAGAGCGGTTTTCAGGTGAGTTATGGCCATAAATGAACGTGAGTTCAAGATGAACGGTCGGATCATTATGAGATAGGGGGCTGGAAATTTGGCAGTGTATAGCTTGATCGGTGATGACAGTTGTGGAGATGTGGAGCAGTGATGGGTTCCACCAAATCCAGACCCTACAGTTGTGAGAGATGGATGAGTTTGAGACTTGGCTCCAAGTCGGAAAGAGATTTTTGGCAAGACGCTTCTCTTTATTGATCTTTAGTATAGTCTCGAGGATTGCTAGAAGATCTATCTTCTTTTCCTTAACAAGGTTCTGAATAGCTTTCTGCTTAGTGGGGTTGTTCAATCCCCTTATATTCCATGCGCAAGCTGTAATATTCATTGAGATGTAGATGCATTTGGACCAGTGCAACTCTTGTTGGCTGGGATGTTAGAAAGAGAGGGGTGAGAAGGTTGGTTGTGGCTTGGGTGTACCGTAGGAGATGGTTTTATTGAGGTGCCTGGGGTGGGAGAATGATCCAGAGAGTTTGGGAGAATTGGATCACATCCATGAGTTGACGATGATGTCATAGAGGTAAGGGGCGGGAGAGTAGTTATTGTGGTTATTTTTGGAGAGTTGGGAGGCTCAGTTTGGATGTGATCATCATCAGAATGATTGCTGTTGGATTTCTCTTGAGATTCAGTTAGGATCGGCTCAGAGAGGGATAAGGAGGAGGTTAGGATTTGGATTTGGTTGTGCGGAGGGCTCCCCATTTTAGATGAAATTTTCCTGGAATCATCAGGGGTAGGAAGAATAGGTTCTTTATTAGGGTTAGGGTTAGGAATAACCCTAAAGGAAGTCTTGTGATGACGATTCATCTTGTGAGCCAAGGGTTAGGGTTAGGGTTAGGAATAACCCTGAATGACCCTGAAGGAAGTCTCTTAATATCGTCGACACTTACTACTTTTGATGCCGATGTGATGCTTGCATGATGAGATCCCCTTGAACATGACACAATCAAAATTAATGTTGATGCTTCTGTATCTGAGTGAAAGGGGGTCGGCCTTGCTATTGTATACCGAAACAGGTTGGGCATCGTCATGGCCATGACGGTGAAAATAATTAGTGGTCAGTGGCCTCCTCGATGGGACGAAGCTAACACAACTAGATTGGGGCTGGTGGAGGCTTTACGAAGAGGCTATCAAGAGATTGTGATAGAGTCGGATGCGAAAGCGGTCGTTGAAGCCTTCAACCGAGTTGTGCCAAACCATTCATATGGAGGCGCTGGATTATTGAGGAGATTAGAAAATTATTATGTTTATTCATTAACTATTTGGTTAAGTCGAACTAGCTCTTATTGAACAAGGTTCATCTATTTGTTCCTTTAGAAAAAGAGTTCAATTTTTAATTGCTTTTGACACTTTTACAATTGAATAGTTGAATAGTTTAGATTAATGTATATTTTTTGAAGTCTTACAAAAATATATTAGTATAATTATTTTTATCATATAAATTTTTGTATATGATTTTGAACATTGATGCTAGGGGTAGCCACCCAACGACTTATTCCATGTTAGCCTTTTTTATGTAAATAATTACGGTTGACTTAGGTCATCTCCGTCACTCATAAAAAAATATTGATTTCATGTGAAATAAAGTACAAATTAATTTCTAAATTTTTAGGGGATGGTAGAACGTACTCACATTAAATATTTTAAAAATTACATAATCCCGCACTTCGGGTACATAATAATTTAAATTTATTTATCCGGTTCAATTCATTGCAAGGGTTCAAAAGTAAAAGTCGTTTGAAGCCGAAATAGTCATTTAATTCCGCACACGGCCCCCGAATTTGAAATCAGATATGTTCCGGATTTTGAGTGTATCAAACCTTATTATGCGTATTCTATCAGATTTCATGCTTATTTTGTCAAATTTGGTTCGTTTTGTGGATTTTTTTGGTGATTGAGTGTTTTATGCCTAATCAAGTATTTTTATGATATTTTGCAGATTTTAGTGATATATCTTCGTATATTTGTTGATAATTGTCATTATATGATATATTGTTGTGATTGTTGAGAGTTGCATTGCGTTGTTCATTCGATTGAGCTTTTTGGATTTTTCTAGCCCTAGGATTGCCTTGTTGAGAATTGGAACATTAGGATTTAGCGTTTCCGGGATTTTTACGTCTAATTAAGTTTGATTATGATTCTTGCACGCATTGGATTGATTAAACTATTTTAGATCAACTTTGAGTTTACAAGGAAATTATAGTCCATCTTGTCATTTTTCCGTAAATTGTTTGTATTATGTTAATTCTTCTATTTGTTGTCATGTAGATATACCTCCACACCGTGCCCCAAATGATGCATAGGAACAATGCATCATTGCAGCCGACTACAAACGAGTGCATGCCCCTCAAGACACTTAAAGCAAAGCCCACTAGATACATCAATCTTTGAATGATCGATGAGATAAACGCTCGAGAGGACCTCAGTGGCTTGCCAACAACGGAGGCTTCCCAACAGAGAAGAAAGAAGACGAAAAAACGGCTCAAAGCAACCATCCAAACCCAAGGAAACCATTTAGAGGATGAGTTAATAGTATTTCTAGGGTATCTATTCTAAGAACGTCCCACAACTCCACTAGGGGATAAAATTCAAAGGGTAAACTATAGAAAGTACAAACAAAGAGGGATGCCTACAACTAACCAAGCGCGTTTTTTTTAATATCAGTTTCAAAAATATACCTATTAACTTTGATTTCAAGTGCTATAAACTTAGTTATTTATTTTTTTCTTTAAATAAATCTTAGAAATTAATCATTTGATTAATGAACAATAGTCTAAAAATTTGCAAGACATAAATTAAAGTTTTGATTAGATAATTATAAGAGTGATATACGAGGTTGGATTAGTGGAATTGCTTTTTCCGACCATAGTTTTTTTTTTTGTTTATTTTACCTTTATTTATAAAACCCTAAATATTGAGTACAGTATTTAGATGTGTAGTAATTAGTGACTACTGGAGGCCGAGGGTCAACCCACATGCTTCTCTGATTTTCTCTCCATCTCTATCGTAATCGTACACACCCCACACCGTATCAGTCTTTGTATTGACACTTAATCTGTCGTATTAGGTGCGACTGCCGGATAAACAATAATCCTTCGCTTCTCTCTCTCTGTCTCTCACGTTTCGCACACTCGGTACTTTCAGTCTTCATCTACACCCCATCTTCACTGATTGTTGTTCGCAATGCAAACCCAACATCATAAAAGCATCAATTCTTCAGGTTTGTCTCCTGATTCTTGCTTCAATTTCTGATATCACGACCCCCTAAAAGAAACGAAGGACTTCTGTTTTCGTTTAAGTGCCATTACATCGCTGTTTGTTTCTACGCTTTTTTTGTTTGTTTTGGTGTTGTTCCTCTTCTTCCATTTTCATTTCCAATAGCATTTATTAATTGATGGGTGTTTTTGTGCTTTACTGAATTTATGACAAGGATAAAATGGAACCCTTTTGGGGGAGGGTTTTTGGTATCAGTGTTTTGCTTTATAAATTCTTTGACATTGTTGTGTTCTTTATTGTAATTGGAAGTTAATGGCGGTTTGTGTGACTCGTTTTTGTAGGAAATGAAGGGCATAAGGTTCATGTGTGCCATAAATGTGGCTGGCCATTTCCAAACCCTCACCCTAGTGCTAAACACAGAAGATCACACAAAAAGCACTGTGGAACCATTGAAGGGTATAAGCTTGGTGCCTCTGGAGAGAATAAGACTGATTTGGATGTTTCTGATGATGATACCAAAACCCCAAGTAATGGTATATCCATTCTATCCCTCTTTTCACTTTTTCAGACATTAATTCAATGTGTATTCTTGTTATTGTAATTTGAATATCAGGCCTTTGACTTGTTATAACTTCAATATGGTTTTGAAAGGTTTGAAAGCTGTGGAGAAAGTGCCTGAGATGCTTATTAGCAGGAAGAGTAGTAGTGGGGCTGGAAGCCGATCTAGCAGGTCAACTAGATCGGAAGAGGATGTGTTTTCTGATGCAGTTGCTGATTTTTCTGATGTTCCGGTAGTTGTAGATACTATTGTTCTTAGAGAATCAGCTGACGTGAAGCCGGATTTTTCTAAGGATGTCGAGGTCACTCAACTTGATGTGGATAATGCTGATCCGGGTAAATTTTATACAAAGTAACATCAACGATATTTAATGATAGATTGGTAGGCAGTATTTCCTCCGAACTTGATGGATTCATAGCGTTTGCCTTGCCCCCTATGTTTAATATAAGGTTTTAGAGAGATATAATGATTTAGTTCAAGCAAGTTCTTATTTGTTTATGTAATGGAATAAGAGCAGACTTAATCTGGAATTATTACTTGAACCAAAAGAAGTTTAGTTGGTTAAATAGTTACCTGGATTTTCGACGACCATTTGCATAGGATGACACGTTTGTTCATAAGAAATTAGTGCCTTAGTGGTAGTCTTTTGTTATACTAGAGATTATTGACCCTTCAATGCATTTTGGCAGTAAGTTGGTGAGTTAAATGATAAAGATTTAATAATAACTGGCGAATATGAACGAAATCAGTAGCCAAAGATATTCCGAAAAATAATTTACGACATTAAATGTTCGATGTTAAATTTAGGGTTCTGAACTTTGTAAATAGATAGCAAACGTATGGAAAGTTGGTTTTCGATATAAAGTTCGAATTTATTGTTGAACTATATGGAACATATTAATTCTTGATATGGATATATTTCAACTGGTAGTAAGATATGAATATCCACTCCAAAGAAGGAAAAATAGTATGGGCAGGAAGGATAAAGTGAAAAAAGAGAAACACCTAATCTGACGTGTCAGTGTTACCATACCGCGCAATTCATTCTTATAAAGTTAAAAAAAAAAAACCTCTAATCCTTCGTCAAATGCTTTTGAATTTTAATCTTTGAACTCTCATAAGATTTATGTGTTGATGCAGGTGATTTATACCCACCAAACAGTGACACTGGCACTCAGCTGCAGAATGTTGATATTTCAATACCCGAAAATGAAGAGTTTGAAACTGACATGCCCTCGCAACCTCTCTCCAGCTCAGCAGTAGATTCCATTTCCAACTCTAGTTTGAGTGTCGGAGAAGGTTCAGTTAACGAGAGTACGTTGCCATGCTCAAAGACAGGCAATGCTCTTGATTCTGAGGAACAGGGCAATCTAGAAGTGGCCCTAGATATAAAATTAGAAGATGCTGTAAATATGACTGCTGAAAATGCTGACAAAACATCTGAAACAATTCTTCTGCCCCAAAAGGTGAATGAAGACAACTTGGAATTTGTACCAGCAAGTGCTTCCATGGAGGCATTATGGAAGCAGGGAGATGAGTTCTCTAACAAAGATAAATTTGATGGGGAAATCAATTGCTCAGGCAAGGAAACACGAGAAGTGGATGAATCAGAAGACATAACAAACATTCTGACTAACTTTGCTGACAAAACATCTGAAGCAGTTTCTGTGCCACAAATGGAAAATGGAGATAACATGGAGCTTTTACCAGCCAATGCTGCCATGCAGGTCATTGAGAGGCAACATGATGGGTTTGATGACAAAAATAATTGCTTAACCAATGCTGATATTGTCGAGCAAATCAATAGCATAGATGCTGGTTCAAATGTGGAGGTTGGTAGCTGTCTTAAAACTGTCAAAGATCATGGTAGCTTTATCAACAGCATCCAAGATTTGGTGGTTCCTGATGCTTTACCTTTGAAAGAACACTCTGAGAGTGTGCTGGAAGATTATGAAGACCACAAAAATGAGAAGCTACCTGACACCTTAGATCTTGCCCAAGAAGTTGAACATGTGGAAAATGATAATGATGTGAACAAGGAGGCTCTCTCCAATACACTTTTGATTGAGCCTAGCAAAAGTACGAACAGCAATTCTAAAGATGTTATATTTAAAACACTTCAGCAAGAGGCTGACTCTGCTAGAGAGGCGTCTGTAGAAAATAAACTGGGAAGTACAGAAACCCAGGCTGTTGATGCTGATATGTGTGAATCTAGTAGCGTAGTAGTCCATCTAGACAATGGGGTTGGGCAAGGCGAGGCAGTTACTTACTCTCAAGAGCAAAACTTCCTGGTTTCATTTGATACTACTTTTCCGAGTGTCTTAGATGTCAGTGGAAATCTTGCCAATTCTATTGAAGTTGTGAAGCCAGTTTGTGATGATTCAGAATATGGTAGAAAGGATGTTCAAATCTTTGATGTCCTTGAAGCCGACACTACCAAGGCGGAAAAGAAAAAATTACCCCTGACGAAAGACAGTGTTGATTGTGATGTTAAAACCATAGAGGTTAAGGATAAGCTATTTGTATCTACACTTACTGTAGCTCAATCTGATGATCGTAAGGATGACAAAGTGAAAGTTCAGAAGGACGAGCATGAATCTGAGGCTGTTATGTCAGGGTGCAGTAACGCTGAAGTCAAAGAGCTGGGAAGCTTTAGCAACCAAATGGTAGGTGATGAATGTGTGAACATATTAGGTACAACTCTTATCTCAGATGTTAGCAATGCCGGTAATATGACGGAACAGACACGTGATGAAGAGATTTCTGTGCATAAGGCTTCAGACTCAGTTGATGCCAGTTTCTTCAACAATGTGATGAACAATGATACCCATAGGGATGAGAATGAGATTTTCGAAGATGCTAAAGAAAAAATTTTTGGTGAAGGTAAAGTTGATTTGGGCCTTTTCTCAGATAAAGATGATAGCGCCGACGTAACTCAGAATAAACTAGAAAGAGTTGAGGTAGGAGTGCATGCTGAAAAAGTTGCAGATATGGACGACCGTTCAACCAAAGAGAAAGATGGAAATGGTTCAAATCTTGCTGATGGTGATGAGAATCTTACCAAGCAACAAGAGTCTGTTCCAGAGCTCGATGTTCAAGTTGATTCAATTAGCCAAACAGATAGTCTGGATGGCAACTGGGGATCTGTTTCAGGTAAAACTGAATACCAAAATATGTTGTTGTTTTATTTTATTACTATATGAGTTACTTGCTTCTTTTTCCACGTCATCATGGTTGTATATTAGATTAGTCGTAGAGTTAAAGCCTAATATATAATGTCATAAATTTATTCTATTTCATTTGTGGATGGTGGACCAGTTCTTTCAGGATTTTCAGATGCACCAGCTGCAATTGAAAATGGATCCCTGCCCTCTCAATCAACAGTCAAAGCCGAAAAAGTCAGTTTGGACCCGAAACCCCACAGTGGTGAATCAGACATCTTGAAGCCACCATACATTATGACATCACTTGAATATAAAGGAAATGGAAGTGGACTAAAAGACGATGCATCTGAAGCCAAAACATCAGAAGAACCACAAGAGAAGACTGGTTGGGTTCAATCTATGACCTCGGAGACCAATGAGGCATCAAGCAGCAAAAAGAACGAAGAAATAATCGCCAAGGTAACAAACTGGAGCACAGCCACCACAGGGAAGCAGCATATGCCATTAAAGAGCTTTTTGGGGGAATCATCACCTAATGTGAAGGATAATCCTTCACTGGGGACTCAGGCAGCTGACAAGACTATTGTGAATGGTAAGGAGCCTGCAGATGAGGCTTCAAGGGGAGAGATGAAGAAGGAATGGAGCTCGCCGGCTAGATATCCGACAAACATCAAGAGAGAGAAAGGTAAAGGGAAGAGCAGACCGTACTGGGCGTCGTTTATGTGCTGCTCTTCTGTACAGACAAGCTAAGGGGTCTTCTTCAAGGTCTGTCTGATTGTAACATGTAGACAATAAGCAAAGGATTATGAACAAGCTTAGAATGGTAATGGTTGACCTGCGGTGTGTGTTTTATCATTTGCTTGCTAGAATGAATGGTTGTGTGTACTTCTAGAGAACTTATATATAGATGTTAGTATGTTGAGTTGAAGGGGCGACTCCCGTTATACTAGTTGATAAATTTGCTATGTGTTTCCAGTGATGCATACCTCCTATGGAAACACTGAGGAAATTGTCCTTTGCTTAGGAAAATATCAAACACTTGGAAAGGATCCTTATCCCAACATTTTTTCAATCAAGTGTTGGTTTTATATTCTCGATATTGTTTTTTTTTTGTTTTGGTTAAAGATGAGCCCTTTGGCTGACTCGTTATAATGACATTGCTTATAGTGTACAAAATTCTGGCCAGCTCTCCACATCTTTTGCTGTACTGATCTTTATGAACCTCAGTCTAAGATTAGAAGCTCGTGGGTTCGACAGAGGTACATTTCCCATAAAATAGTAGGTGCACCAGAGTTTATTGTATTTAGGCTAGGTTATTCACAGTAATTGGTAGGCAAAATATGCCCGCCACTTGTGTTAGTTAAGTGAACTAGCCCGATTCGAGTCTAGCTTTACCCATATAACAACACTCGAATATTGATCGGCTAGTCCTTTTTAGTACTATTTTTGGAGTCGAACTTTGATATCTTCATGTTCAGCTCATTTGTTATCATACGCGACTTGTTTAGTTGAGTGAACTAGCCCGATTCGAGTCTGATTAGCTTTACTTATATAACAACACTTGAATATTGATCGGCAAGTCCTTTTTAGTACTATTATTGGAGCCGAACTTTGATATCTTCATGTTCAGCTCCTTTATTTGTAATCGCAGCTCGTTTGTTTGTAATCGCAAGTAGAGTCCAAATAAAACCGAATTGTTCGGGTTTTATACGTGCTTTTTTGGCGATGCTCTGCGAAAAGAAAAGAGGGAAGTTTCATTTTCTCCAAGAAACATTTTCCCATGTGGTACTTGATGGCGACGATTGACCCAACCCGAGTACTAGCAGATAAACCCGGTCCAACAAATCGTATCAGCCCACGAAATAAACGGCCCATATACAATAATGACGTAACCTTAGGCCCTAAACCAATTTTAGTTCATCGCCCAATGGAATCGCTCGTCGAAGGCAAATCCGTGATGCTTGGCGGGCTTTTATCACCGATTCAACCGTTCCAGTTGACACCTTATTATTGAATTAAAAATAAATCTGAAATTCTAGAATCATCCCGAGCTCTTTAGATTTTCGAACTGTCTGGAGTCTTTGTAGACTACCTCTTTCTCCCCGCTTATAAATCTCTTCTTCCATTGAATTTGAAATCATACAAGTAACAAGCTACTCGCGATTTCCAACATTTCTCGTAATCATTGATTGCTATCCACGATCTTCAGGCAAGCCTTTGAGTGATTTCTAGAGCTTCAAGTGTGCGCTGTCATGGCGGATGATTTCGACTTCGCAACGACCTCAGCTGTGAACGAGGAGGAGATGGACATGGATATGGACGATTTTCCGGAAGACGTTCCGTACTTGAAGGTTGGGGAAGAGAAGGAGATTGGCAAGACGAAGGTCATGAAGAAGCTTCTCAAGGAAGGTGAAGGCTGGGAGAGACCTAGCAAGGATGATGACGTTGAAGGTATTGTATATTTCGATCACCCTTTGTTTCTAAATTAACTTGTTTAGATTTTTTATTTATTTTAAAGGACTGGTGGTGATCAATTGAAAATGTTGAATCATCTTCTTTTTCTGTTTCCTAACGATTTGCAGTTCACTATGTTGGCACATTGCTCGATGGGACTAAGTTCGATTCCAGCCGTGATAGGGGAACCCCCTTCAAGTTTAAGCTCGGACAAGGTAAAATTCGATGTGAAATTTCTGATACTACGCTGTGAAACTCTTGCAGTATCTGGTAGTTTCATTCTGATAAATACTGTTCAATAATCTTGTAGTTTTTTTTTTTTTCCTTTCAAGTTTCATTCTTATAAACTAAAAAGCGCTGTGCTACAATGATTCATCATACAATGCCCAATAATGGATGATCTCTTTGTTATGCACTAATCACCTAGTGATAATGCTATTGGCGTTTTTGCTTCTCTGCAATTCTATTCTTCGACCTGTTAACTATTTTATGAGCAGGACAAGTGATCAAAGGATGGGATGAAGGAATTAAGACAATGAAGAAAGGTGAAAAAGCGCTCTTCACTATTCCTCCTGAGATGGCTTATGGAGAGTCCGGATCTCCACCAACTATTCCTCCAAATGCTACCCTACAATTTGAAGTTGAACTACTTTCTTGGGATAGTGTGAAGGATATATGCAAGGATGGCGGAGTGCTCAAGCAGGTACTGACCGAAGGAGAAGGGTGGCAGAATCCAAAAGACCTTGATGAGGCATTTGGTAAACTTGCACGCTCATATACCTCTTTGGTAGCTGTCTAAAACCTAGACGAGATTTCCAGTTTACATTTCAAATCTTTCTTTGTTACAGTAAAATACGAGGCTCGGCTTGAGGATGGAACTGTTGTTTCAAAATCTGATGGGGTGGAGTTTAATGTCAAAGAAGGTGATTTTAGAATGCCATGCTTAAAAAGACTAGCCTCATTATATTTTGGTACATATACTTAGATTTCATGAAGCTTTTGTTATGCTACAGGTTATTTCTGTCCTGCATTGTCTAAGGCTGTGAAGACTATGAAGAAGGGAGAAAAAGTGATGTTGACAGTGAAACCACAATGTAAGGCTATTTCAATATCAATTTGTAAGTCGCAAAGATCTGCAAGTGTATATGTTTTCCTGATGTTAAAAATTGGCCGGGACTGTTGTAGATGCATTTGGTGAAAATGGAAGACCTGCTAATGGTGATGAAGGTGCTGTGCCACCAAATTCCACCCTTAAAGTATCACTTGAGCTGGTCTCGTGGACAACCGTCTCAGATGTGACAAGTGACAAGAAGGTTCTGAAGAAAACTTTGAAGGAAGGAGAGGGATATGATCGTCCAAATGATGGCGCCGTTGTTCAAGGCAAATTACATGTGCATTACTGCTTTATAACATCACATGCATCTGATATATCAGTTTTCTCATGCTAATTCTGTATGTTACAGTAAAATTGATTGGGAAGCTACAAAATGGCACTGTTTTTGTAAAGAAGGGCCATGATGAAGAGCCACCGTTCGAGTTTAAAGTTGATGAAGGTAGGTCATACACACCATCCAACTCCTTTTGCTTGGTGAGGACATTCTCTGTGATATTTACTTCTTTTCTGATCCTTCGTTTGGGTTTCTTTGTCAGAACAAGTCATTGATGGTCTAGACAGAGCTGTGAAAACTATGAAGAAGGGAGAAGTTGCACAGATCACAATACAGCCAGAATATGCCTTCGGGTCATCTGAGTCACAACAAGAACTAGCTGTGGTACCAGCAAATGCAACTGTAACCTATGAAATTGAGATGGTGTCCTTTGTGAAAGTGAGTGCCTCTAACCTCTTATAGATTTATGTCTTTGTACTGCAATGGAAGGCTTCTAAATGTACTATGTGTGGACATGTAGGACAAGGAATCATGGGACATGAACACGCCTGAGAAAATCGAAGCTGCTGGAAAGAAAAAGGAAGAAGGGAATGTGTTGTTCAAAGCTGGGAAATATGAGAGAGCAGCAAAAAGATATGAGAAGGTATATGTTTGTAAGAAAACTTCATCCTTACCTGAACCTATTCCAGATTGACATCATTGCTTCTGTGCAGGCTGTCAAATATATCGAGTATGATTCCGCATTTAGCGATGAGGAGAAGAAACAAGCCAATGCACTCAAAATCACATGCAATCTCAATGATGCTGCTTGCAAGCTCAAGCTTAAGGACTACAAGCAAGCTGAGAAACTTTGCACAAAGGTGCTCAGCTTGTTCTTGGCTGTTTCCGTGCAACGTTTGTTTGGCCGTCTATGTTTTACAAGTTACTAATTCAGTGAATTGAATTTGTTAGGTGTTGGAACTTGATGGGCGAAACGTGAAAGCCCTTTATAGAAGGGCTCAGGCATACATTCAGCTTGTAGATTTGGACCTTGCTGAGATAGATATCAAGAAGGCTCTTGAAATTGACCCGGAAAACAGGTATACTTATCTTTCATGTTACATCATAGATCATAAAGGAATGAGCTGGTACCGTGATAGTGATCAATTATGTCCGGTATAGGGAGGTGAAGATGGAATACAAGCTCTTGAAGGACAAAGTGAAGGAATACAACAAGAAGGACGCACAATTCTACGGAAACATGTTTGCGAAAATGAACAAGCTAGAGCAAATGAAATCAAGCGTAAGTATACGATGAAGACGTATATTTTGATAATTTTTGAAGTCTTTTTGTGACTGGTCTTGTAAATTGATGATGATGCAGAGCTCGGCGGCAAAGCAAGACTCAATGCCAATGGTGGTAGACAGCAAGGCTTAAATCTGCGGAGGGCCTTATGCATTTGAAACGTATGCACTGTGATATAGTTTTGCATTGGGGTGTCGATTATGAGGCGTGTGAACTTGTGTTTTAGCCAACACTTGCATTTTGTTTGAGTAATGAATCGGTGGTGATATATCGTTCACGTTGTATGCGATCTGATATATAATAATATTACGCAAATTACTCCGCAGACGATTGAGTCGGGTTGTTCCTTACCATTGCCGAAACTTGTTACTTCTAAAAAAATAAAATATCAATGACAAAAAAGTCATCAGTTATTAATATTAAAGTTGGTTACTTCTAAGACAACGGATGTGTTTGGCCTTCTAAGACAATTGGATGTGTTTGGAGAATAAGTAAAATCACTAGGGTTTGTTTTCGAAAAACACTAGTGTTAGTGTTTAAAAATGATGACCGTATGTTTAAAAATGATGACCGTATGGCATGACCAACAAAAATACAAGTGTGTATATATTTATATTGTGTGAGATTATAAGTGAAGTTTTACTAAGGTTATGAAGAAGTTAGGGTTGGTATTATCTTTGGTTTGAGTATTTGATATGTTTGAAATATTTGGGGCTTATATGATGTCATTTTGGATTTAAGGATTTGTTATGGTTTGATGACCTTGTGATTTAAAGGACTTAGAATTTCTTACCTTATTTTACTACATCGGTGCAACTTGTTCGAATTACGTTACTTAAATGATTTATGGAATTTTAGGGAAGGAGCAGATTGACGGGAATGATTTATTAAGTTTGAGTTGGACAATGACCATTACAGGATATGTCCCCATTGTTACCTTATTATTATGAGTTTGAGTTGGATCATGACCATTACGGATATTGCCCCATTGTTATTATTACTCTTATGATGAGATGATTTGGTCTATGACCACACTTTTGGTTTAAATGGTTTTTTGCTACCTGGTTATGACCGACTACGGTAATTCATGGTACCTAGTGTACGGGTCGGGGATGTGCTTGCCCTTTGAGTGATAGAGAGGAGTCTGTTACGTCTAGGAATTGATGCACGCAAAAGTCTTAAATTTATACTCGATATATTTCTCCTAACTCCTAGCGAACCCGCAGTGTACGGGACGTTTTGTAGTAGAGATAGTATTCCGAGGTCGAACACAAAGACTGAGGTGAGATTGAATCGATTAGTGACTAAGGATAGTGTTGATCTAGGCTAAGAAAAGAGAAAGAAACAAATAAATGAAAATCTCAATGTTTTTGGATTGGTTTTGTGTGGTGATCAATCAAGGATCACAATAATGCAATATAGCAAAACAAACTAAGGAATCAAGCTAAAACACAAATATACAAGCAAACACGGAATATGTAATCAAAGAGAGAAAAGCGGATTCTAGGGGTTGGAAATTCCGGTTATGGCATAGGACTCAAGCTTCTAATCAACCTTGGATAAACTATAGTATGTTGGGAAGGAATGTTTCTCAAGTGGGGTCAATTACCGGGTAGGTCTCATGATCCACTAATCCCGCACCTAAGGTCTCATCACTGGGTAAGTCTCAAAGAGCCTAAGGATAGGAATTCTACACAAACCGGATTGTTATCTAGGGATCTAACCTCTCCTTACCGGGTAAGTCTCGGGAAGGCAAGTCTTAAACATCTATCCTAGCATATTCAGTCCAATAGCGGCATTTGAGGCTCACTACTACCTAGAGTTCGTCATCTTCGGTATCTAAGAGCAAGAATCACCGGGTAGGTCTCTTCTAACACTTAGTTGCTAACACTAGATCACCCTAGGATAGATTGAGCTCAACAAACACTAGGATTTCAACAATCTAACATTCTAGCACTTAGATTCATCAAAACAAGTGAGTTAGTCAGAACCACGGGTTGTTCATCCCAGTCCACGGCCGTGAAAAGGCAAGAACGAACCGTGGTTTCCAACAGCAACTCGGTTCAAGCAAGCAAATCAACCAAAGGTACATCTAAGTCCATTCTATCATAGTCCAAGCCATAACCATCATTTCCTTATCCTAAAATCACATCTATCTAGCCAACAACATGCATTGCAACAATCAAACTCAACAAACATACATTCATGGCTTCCATAGCAAGTAAATGAAGTGAAATAGAGATGAATAAGTAGAACAAAGAAAACCAAGATGAATGTATGATAAGAAAGACTTACAACCCTTCAAAAGAAGGTTCAATCTCGTTCCTTACAAAACCGTGCAAATCGTCTTCACAAAACTCACTCAAAACTATGAAAAACTAAGAATGGTGTGTTCTTCTCTTCTTCTCCAATGGAAATCTTTCTTCTCCTCCAAGAGTAGCTCCAATCCAATCTTCCAATGAGAGAATATGTGTTATTGAGAGTGTGGGAGAGAATGAGAGTGAGGGGTCTGTCCCTAACAGCCTGCGGGACCACCTTATATCCTCAACAAATTGCAAGAGTCGGCCATGAAGATCGTGGGATAGCTGTCACAGTTGTCTAGGGAAAACCACGGCCCATTTCCACGCCCGTGGAAGTCCCAGTGGCCGTGGTTTTGGTGTCTCAGCTTGTTTTGGATCATCAAGCCTCAATTTGGTGCAAGGCATGCACCAACAAGGTCCCATGTGTCCTCCTTAGCCCCTAGCTTCCATCCCAATGAGTCCGAAGGTGTATCATATCTAGGAACGATCCTCGAATGTATCGATTAAGCTCCTAAATCTCCCAAAATACCTACAAAGCATGCAAAAGTCCGTGTAGACGTCTATCTCGACAAAATACATGAATTGAGTGCAAATCGTTACGAACTAGTGCAAACCATGCATGAATGAGCCGAAACACTATCTAAATGAGTGCCTAAACCTAAGTCATAAATCGTGTTATCAAAAATACCCCATACTTAAGGTTTGCTCGTCCCCGAGCAAGTCCCCAACTATAGACTAAGAGATGACATGATTTATGTATGCAGAAAAAAACAACAAAATCATGTTGGTGTTGTGCTTCTAATATTGGATCACCTTCATAGTCATGTTTCATGGCAATGGACAAGCGATCATGCATCAAATAAATGAAGGCACGGAAAGACAACTGTACTTAACTCGAAGGCATGCATGAAATGTAAAAATGAAGAAGTCAAGATGATCATGAGCATATCCAATCTAGATCACTAAGTCTTACACACATGCAAATAGGTCACAAGGGCTAAGGAAATAAGAGGCTAAGAGACATTGTGATTAGGTGGAAATTTTTCTAGGTCATGTGATGCTAATCCGGGAATGGAACTAACTTCACAACTTCACATTTTTTATCAACTTCCCACAAGTGTATATTTTCTCCATCTTTTCTTTCTTTTCTTTTCTTTTTCTTTCACTTATTTTTGAGACAATGACATTGGTGTACAAAAGCCGAAACCTTGGTGATTAGCCGTCCTCGAGTTTTTTTATTTTTCGAGGTGCATCCATACCGGGCACACATACCAAAGCTCGTTAGGACTATTGGTTTATTTGACTTTAGCAAGGCACAAACACCCGATTATGTGAATGGTGCCGAGTTACTCGTCATTTAAACCAACATCCCCAAACCTATATTTTTTTTCTACACTTTTCACAACAAATTCAGCACTTCATTCATAACATTCATCCATCAACAACTTCACCCCACACTTGCTTTTCACACACTCAACACACTAACATGCTCCTATTCCCGGATGGGGCAAAAGAGGTCAAATTTATATCAATTGAGGTGCTCAAACAACGTGATCAAGATGAGAAGTAGAGAAAGATGAATTGCCTTAATCACTCCTAGATGATGTGCAAGAACTAGCATGTAATTTCGACTTTCAATACTCAATCCAATCAAGGCAAACATCATGATCACAATCCATTCATGGGATTCAAGATAAGTACTTCAAGTCCACATATGCATTCATCTATTTAACACATAAGGCCATCCATAGCCAATCCACACAACAATCTCATCATAAGGGTCATTCCCAAGCTTAGAAGCCCTAAAATTTTTTAAAATTTTCTGATTTTTTGGATTTTTTTGAAATGTGTATGTACAGTGCAAGACATAATGAAGCATGTGACTAAAAGAAACTACCCTAGATGCTAATCATGCAAAAGATCATGCAAACCCCACCCCATACTTAGAAACACATTGTCCCCAATGTGTAAATGAAGTAAAGAAGAGTGAAAGAGGGTTCTCACAATGTAAAAATGGCTTGCTTTGGTATTTGGGATTACTCAAATGGAGTGATGTAGGATGATCCTATCAACGATGGTAGAGAGCTCAAAGTGTTTGTTATGGCGTCGGGATCCGCGCTAGGTGCCGCTAGCCGTCCAAGTCCCGCGTCCGCTCCACCCACAATTTATGAGGGACTCATCATCATCATCCATATGCCATGCAAGGCTTCCATGCTACCAAGACTCTAGCACACACACAAAGCACACCAAACACACAAAAACAGAAAAATCAAAACAAAAACAAAAACGAAAAAGGGAAAGATGTCTACCAATGGGTTGCCTCCCATCAAGCGCTTCTTTAAGGTCATTAGCTTGACCAAACTCGGGGGCGTCTCACTCTAGGTGAAGTGGGGCAATCATATCCACCGGAGCTCCCGGGATATACTTCTTCAACCGATGCCCATTCACCTTAAAATCTCCACAATGCTCCCCTCCTATCTCAACCGCTCCATGGGGAAAGATCTTCTTCACCACATAAGGACCCGTCCATCTTGACTTTAGCTTTCCGGGGAAGAGCCGCAGCCTTGAGTTGAAGAGAAGGACAAGGTCGCCTTCACTCAACTCTTTCGGGATGAGACGCTTATCATGCCAACGTTTGGTCCTTTCTTTGTAGATCCGGGCGTTTTCATAGGCATTCAACCGGATCTCCTCAAGAGCGTTCATATCAAGCAACCTCTTCTCACCGGCCTCCTTGTTGTGATGGCCAACACTTGGCCTCTCGGGTTGTCTTCGGTTCTTCCGGGAAGCTTTCCCGGATCTCTATGAGCTTAACCCGCCTTTTGGAACACTTGTGCTTCCAACACCTTTTGAGCCTTAGAAATGGAAGTCACCGTGCTCTCAAGACCACTCAACCTTCCAAGCAATTGCTTAAACATCATCTCGGTTCTATCCCTTGGAGGTTGAGTAAATCCGGGTGGAGGTTCTTGTGAAGCCTTTGGTGGTGGAGCTGCGCTTGTGGAAGCGGGAGGGTTCAAGGCTCCATCCGGGTTAGAATAGGAAAACCCGGCATGGTTGTGATTAGGCCGGTAATTGTTGAATTGCTGGTTGTTGTTGAAGTTCCTTGGGCCTTGATAGTTATTGTAGCTGCCCCTTCCCATGTAGTTCACATCTTCCTCCTTGGAAGACAAGTTTGCTTGCACTTGCACTTGAGGGCTTGCTTGACTCTTCAAAGTGGTAGCACATAACTCCCTCAAAGATTTCAGCTCATTGTTGATTGCATCAAGCTTGAAGTTACTCATGGTAACTTCACTCACCTCATATGCTCCCGCTTTCCTCCCATCACTCTTCCTATGGGAGTACTTCTCAATCACCAAAGCTTGTTTCTCTACAAACTCCCAAGCCTCATACACATTCTTCTCCATAAAGGTTCCACCGGAAAGTGATTGAAGCTTGAATTGGCTATCCTCATCAAGCCCCTTGAAATAGATTTCCAATGCTCTATCTTCGGTATTCCATGGTGTGGACAATCTAGGAGAAGGTCTTTAAATCTCTCCCAAGACTTGAATAGGCTTTCTCTATCCTTTATCACGAAGGCATTGATCTTCCCTCTTAGCTCGGTAGTCCTAGAAGGTGAGAAGAACTTTGTCAAAAACTCGGTTGTCATCTCCTCCCAAGTACTCACTCGCCCTTGTGGAATAGATTGATACCAAGCCAAGGCTTTATCCTTAAGTGAGAAGGAGAAAGCCCTAAAGCTTATGGTTGTTGCTCTTCAATCTAGGCGGTCTTAGAGTCTCCATCAAGATCTCATAGTTCATCAAGTGTTGATGAGGAGACTCTCCTTCCATCCCTCTAAATTGATTATGCCGGATCATTTGTAGAACTTGAGGGCGGAGCTCGTAATCATGGGTTGCGGGATCTCCTAAGTTCACACCCGGACGGTGTGTTCTTTGTGCCGGATCCATACGTTGCCCTAACGTTTGTGGCTCTTCAATAGCAATGGGCACAACCTGAATATTAACCGTCGCCGGTTGCGGTTGTGGTGGAGGTGGAGGTTGTTGACGATTAAGCTCTCTTTGCACAAGAGCTTGCCTAATCTCTTCAATCTCCCTCCTAGTTGCTCTTGCCTCTCATTACCAAGTCTCCTCTCATTCTCCAAGGCTTCATCTCTTAGTATAATTTGCTCTAAAGCTTCATCCAACTCAGCTTGGAGATCTCTTCCGGCCATCTCTTTTCCCTTTCTAATGCTCTTGGATCTAGATCTAAGGGTTTTCTCCGGTTTGGGATCGAATGGAGCTGCATCCTTGCCACGAGATCTTCGCATACACCTAAAGAGTAAGAGATGTCATGAAAAGCAAAGACACAAACCAAAGGAGATCAAAAGCAACAAGAAAGACCTACACTATAAACAATCACAAACAATGACTAAATCTTAACCTAGTCCCCGACAACGGCGCCAAAAACTTGTTACGTCTAGGAATTGATGCACGCAAAAGTCTTATATTATACTCGATATATTTCTCCTAACTCCTAGAGAACCCGCAGTGTACGGGACGTTTTGTAGTAGGGATA
Source organism: Fagopyrum homotropicum (assembly GCA_033239125.1). NCBI lineage: Eukaryota > Viridiplantae > Streptophyta > Magnoliopsida > Caryophyllales > Polygonaceae > Fagopyrum > Fagopyrum homotropicum. The sequence continues at coordinate 34,460,412 of BSWB01000003.1, forward strand.
GTATTCCGAGGTCGAACACAAAGACTGAGGTGAGATTGAATCGATTAGTGACTAAGGATAGTGTTGATCTAGGCTAAGAAAAGAGAAAGAAACAAATAAATGAAAATCTCAATGTTTTTGGATTGGTTTTGTGCGGTGATCAATCAAGGATCACAATAATGCAATATAGCAAAACAAACTAAGGAATCAAGCTAAAATACAAATAAACAAGCAAACACGGAATATGTAATCAAAGAGAGAAAAACGGATTCTAGGGGTTGGAAATTCCGGTTATGGCATAGGACTCAAGCTTCTAATCAACCTTGGATAAACTATAGTATGTTGGGAAGGAATGTTTCTCAAGTGGGGTTAATTACCGGGTAGGTCTCATGATCCACTAATCCCGCACCTAAGGTCTCATCACCGGGTAAGTCTCAAAGAGCCTAAGGATAGGAATTCTACACAAACCGGATTGTTATCTAGGGATCTAACCTCTCCTTACCGGGTAAGTCTCGGGAAGGCAAGTCCTAAACATCTATCCTAGCACATTCAGTCCAATAGCGGCTTGTGAGGCTCACTACTACCTAGAGTTCGTCATCTTCGGTATCTAAGAGCAAGAATCACCGGGTAGGTCTCTTCTAACACTTAGTTGCTAACACTAGGTCACCCTAGGATAGATTGAGCTCAACAAACACTGGGATTTCAACAATCTAACATTCTAGCACTTAGATTCATCAAAACAAGTGAGTTAGTCAGAACCACGGGTTGTTCATCCCAGTCCACGGCCGTGGAAAGGCAAGAACGAACCGTGGTTTCCAACAGCAACTCGGTTCAAGCAAGCGAATCAACCAAAGGTACATCTAAGTCCATTCTATCATAGTCCAAGCTATAGCCATCATTTCCTTACCCTAGAATCACATCTACCTAGCCAACAGCATGCATTTCATCAATCAAACTCAACAAGCATACATTCATGGCTTCCATAGCAAGTAAATGAAGTGAAATAGAGATGAACAAGTAGAACAAAGAAAACCAAGATGAATGTATGATAAGAAAGACTTATAATCCTTCAAAAGAAGGTTCAATATCATTCCTTACAAAACCGTGCAAATCGTCTTCACAAAACTCACTCAAAACTATGAAAAATTAAGAATGGTGTGTTCTTCTCTTCTTCTCCAATGGAAATCTTTCTTCTCCTCCAAGAGTAGCTCCAATCCAATTTTCCAATGAGAGAATATGTGTTGTTGAGAGTGTGGGAGAGAATGGGAGTGAGGGGTCTGTTCCTAACAGCCTGCAGGACCACCTTATATCCTCAACAAATAGCAAGAGTCGGCCATGAAGATCGTGGGACAGTTGTCCCAGCTGTCTGGGGAAAACCACGGCCCATTTCCACGCCCGTGGAAGTCCCAGTGGCCGTGGTTTTGGTGCCTCAGCTTGTTTTGGATCATCAAGCCTCAATTTGGTGCAAGGCATGTACCAATAAGGTCCCATGTGTCCTCCTTAGCCCCTAGCTTGCATCCCAATGAGCCCGAAGGTGTATCATCTCGAGGAACGATCCTCGAATGTATCGATTAAGCTCCTAAATCTCCCAAAATACCTACAAAGCATGCAAAAGTCCGTGTAGACGTCTATCTCGACAAAATACATGAATTGAGTGCAAATCGTACGTTACGAACTAGTGCAAACCATGCATGAATGAGCGGAAAAACTATCTAAATGAGTGCCTAAACCTAAGTCATAAATCGTGTTATCAGAGTCACTTGATCCGTGATTGCCGTGCTTATCCCGGGGTTGTAGTTAGAAGGTTCCTTCGTGTCCAATTTGAGCTTGTAGATGCTTTAAACTAAAAATTCAACACTTATGAATTTGAAAGGAGACTTATAATATAAAAATGCTCGAGCATATTTTGATACTATGATTTGTGTGACTTACAATGATCTTGAGCAAGGGGCAAGGTTAGGCCTTGTTAACCCATTTCGGTCAATTAACCATGTGGTGACGTGTGGTTATATGTGATTATTGAGTACTTATTGGATTATTGGTAAAAGTTCCGTTGACATTTTAAATGATGATTCGGAAAACGACACCGATAAAGGTCTAACGAGTCGAAGTTCGAGATCCGTTGATCGGTTTTTGTCTTTTGATGCTACGTAAGTATTCTCGAACCCTTGAATGTAAATTGTTCCATATTGAGATATAAATTAGATATTGAAACGTGGTATGCCTCGTTTGGAATTCTAGGTAAGTTTTCGATTGGATAACGGGTTTTGGACAAACCTTAAGAGAAATAAAAACCCGAACTCAAGTCGGGATTAGGTAAATCACCCTTACACCTATTAGATGGTGTGTGACATATAGTTATATATGTGTTGTAATATCCGGAAATTTATTCCGTTTATTCCCGAATTAAACCGGATTTCGACCCGTTAAATTTTGTGTACGGTACCTAGTGTCATGTATTAGCACAAATTTTATCATTTTATGTGAATATGTTACTGCATAAAATGATTAAAAAATATCACCAAAACCCTACTCTTACAAGACTAGAATTAAAGGCCTCTTTTGATAAAGTCATAACAAGTTTTTGACAAAGCCAAGACAAGGCTTGACAAGGCCATGACAAGCTTTGACAAGATCAATCGGCCCACTTCCACCTTACATGCTTGGTCCATATCTTCATGCAGGATCCATCCCGTTACTCCACCTTGTTGCAGCAGTGAACCGCCTCAAGAAACCTTGTCATATGGGCCAGCAATGACGAGACCAACCCAAGTCGTCAACCCTAACAACTCTTGTAAATGAAGACAGTCGAAACCCCTCGTGTTGTCTTGCATTGCATACATTCCTACGTCTACATTCATGTTATCCAACCTCATGACATACCTTCCTTTTTTATCATGGGGCGTGGAAGATTGCAAGGAAAGAGGCAACTGCTTATACGCTTGCATTAACAATTCGATCCTATATCCGTAACATCCATACTTCCCTCTTCTCGTCCACATTCAACCACAAGGAACGCCTTACCTTCTGTAGCAGACGGATAACTTCCTCCTCCTTGCTTCACACGTGAAACGCCTCCTACCACAACTTCACAGTGCCTCCCTCCTCCTCATGTTCTCCACCTCTTCAGCGAACTGTTAGAGGTTCATCGAAAGTCAAAAGTCGTAGGATGCACACAGTGGTCAAGCTCTTCTTACGTGAACGTCAGGAGCGTCATCTCGCCTCCAACTTTGTGGCATGGGGGAGACTAATTCTAGGTAAGACGGTCTTTCCTCGCCTATATATTTTGCTCTCACCCTCACTCGCACACTTACCGTTTGAGCCCTCCAGATCTGCTGCCAACTCATAATACTAGGGGACAAAGACTTAGTCGATAGTTACGGGTCTTCCAACGGAGAGATCTTTGAGCCAGGTAGCACACTCGACATTTGATAGCAACTATCAACACTATCAACCTTGCACGCTTGGTCGGGCCTGGATTTGGAAGCGAGAGTAAGCCATATGTAGCGTTCTATCCAACAACATGTACATAGGAACGGAAGAGTATTAATTTGTCCATGTCTCCCTCAAGGATCGAACCATAGACTTGGTGCACAGCAGGTGGAGACATCACAGTGGAGGTTGGTGAGATTCGAGCCCTAGACTTGTACATATCTATAGTCGTTTTAGTATGAGTATCTTATGTTAGGTCAAAGTGAGACCTTAAAGACATGTAAGCTAGAAGATGGAAAAATCTTCCAACTTAGTTAAACATTTCTTGTGAGTGTTAGATTATGATTTTGGGTTCCAAGGGATAGTTTGAAAGTAGTTTAAGGAAATCTCTAGGATTTTGAGACCTAGGGGCAAAATAGTGTTTTTACCCTTATAAGGGTAATTTGGAAATTTCCATTAAGATAAACTTTAGTTTCTTAGAAGTTGGAAACTTCTAAGAGGCTGAGATATGTTTCTGATCAACGTTCCTTCTATATCAGGAGGTTGAGTTCTTTCCTTGCGGATTGAGTTTTGAGATATCGAGAATTGCAACGCAATTCAGGTAAGTCATTTGGGCTTACTTAACTGCTTTCATTTATGAGTTGATCATATGAGTGGTGTGTGCTATATGATTTATAATATGTTTTTTATATTAAATTACCGATGTATTATTGACCCAAGTGATTGGGCGGTGGCATGATCTGCTCAGCTCTTGCAAGAGTTTGAGAGGTTCTCCGCGACAAGGCCAGATGTGGTAGACGGAGATGGTACTGATCCACTCCATGTGGTATACGGGTCGGTGCGTCAAACCATTCTAGCTTGAAAAAGGGACAAAGGCGAGAGTCTTAGACGTATCGTGCCACAATCGTAATCGGATTATGAGTGTACAACGTTAATATAAATATAATAAAACGGTTCTTTGTTAAAGCATGTTGTGTGTTTATTTCCTACTTTATGTGTGTTTGTGCTTAAATGTATTCTTATATATGATTAATTAGCTAACGGTTTATCTATGTTGTCTGATTAATTGTAGGTATAGACAGTTGCAGAGAGATCCCGAGCGGATGGTCAGTCGGGTCCATGTACTCATTAGATGGGGATGGGGGAGTCTTCCTTTTGCATGCATGACGTTACTTATGGATTTTTCCTCTTGGTGCCCTCAAGGTTTGAACTTTTCCTCTTGATATCCACTAAGTTTTAAAATTCCTCTTGGTGCCCTTATGGTTCTATTTTTATTTATTTTTGATACTGTACGGTAAGCGATTAGATTGGATCATCTTCTCGAGACTCTCCAACCTAGAACATCCTTGTGGATGAAATCCACCACCTGGGAGGGGATCGAAGCGCAACCTAGCGGGTAGTCGTGTCCCAACTCTGCGAGCTTATCAACAACACTGTTGACTTCCCTAAAGACGTGTTGTATCTTGACCTGCTGGAAACTGACCAAAATATTAGTAATATCTGAAATCATGAGATCAAGTTCCCGTGGGAGTTTCCAAATTTGCTTAGTGGAATTGATGAATGTAAGATTATCTCCTTCAATCTCAATTTTATTGATCTCCAGATCACATGCTCTGATCACACCCTCCCTTAGCGCGCATGCTTCAGCATGAAGGACCGATGTGTTCCCACACTATCCGTAGCCTAGGGAGATGGTTGATGCATGTTGGTTTCTTAGAATGAAACCGAAGGCTGATTCCCCGGACTCACGTTTAGATCCATCAAAGTTTAACTTGACAAATCCATTATCAGGTCTTAGCCATTGGATATTTCTAGTTTTTCTATTTCTTATGGCCGCTTTTTGTTTTGTTTGGTTCTTTCTTTTGTTAGCATCCTTCCAGCTCCTTATTTGGTCTTGTACTCGTACCCTGATATTTTGAGTTTTCTTATCGCTAAAAATATTTTGGTTTCTTTCGGTCCAAACATTCCACCACGTAACTGCTAGTTGGACCACTTGATTATCGTCTAGCTTATCTTTTAAGCATGTGACCATGCTTGCCAATTTCTGGTTAGAGTTGTTAACCTGTTGGAGCTCGATCTTAATCTTGGAATTGTGAAGGTTCTCCAACGTGAAAGAGCAATTGAAGAACAAATGCTTTGCTGATTCATATGGGTGATTACAGAGAGTACATTGCATGGGCACTAGTACCCTTTATTTTTCCAAATTTTCCTTGGTTGGGAGTCCGTCTAAAGACAGTTTTTAGATAAAGTTAACTTTGGGCATGATATCCATTTCCAGATCCATTCATTTGAATCTTCTGTAAGCCCTTTATTTTTGTGGATGAGGTCCATGGCTGATTTTGTATTATACGATCCCTTATCCGAGGCCGCCCAATAGAGACGATCTCGAATAAATGATTTCGGGAGTTGGTATGATTTAATTGCGGTCATAATCTCTTGTGGGAGGAGATTGCCTAGTTTCGTATCCAGTTTTCGGGTATTCCATTTATTCTCTATGGTGTAGTTATTGACAAATTCATTATCATCAATATTACTTCTGTTCTCAAGAAGTTTGATGAGCGGTTGATCAGTCACCATTTATTTTTCCAGAATTTAACGGTGTTCCCATCCCCAACGTTCCATCTGAATCCATTTTCAAATTCAAGTCAGAGATTCATTAGTCTTCTCCTTTGCCAAGAGGTATTCTTTTGGATTTTATAGTTCCATAAGAATGAGTTTTTGAGGTATATTTCATTTATAATTTTAACCCATATTTTGTTAGGTTCTTCCATAATTTTTCAAGGCGTAACTTATTTGCACCCTAAATTTGCACTGACACCACTTTAAATTTTGATTTGAAATTTGACTGATTTGGATTTTGACAATTTGACTGCTGCACATTAATTTTGATAGGTTTCTCACTTTTTGGACTTTTAACTTTCAACGTTACTCTTTAAGTATGTCCACCTAATTATACATTAAGGTGTTGCTATTATTAATTAATTAATTAAATTTATAATTAAAATAATTTATAAAATTTGATCGGTTACTGATTCTTATTATTAGCTAATAAGTTAGTCCGTTAGAGTAATTATAAAATTAAACTCTTAATAATTCTTTTAATTAATTAATTGTATTAGTGATTTGAGTGATTAAATAAATTAACTAATAATAATTTATATGATTAATTAATCGTATTTAAAATTTTTAAAAGGTTTCAGTATGTTTCATTAACACTAAAAATATATATATTTTTCTAATTTGCATACATGCAGACCAAGTCTAGTAGGGTGAGAAAAGGTAAGACCCATATTTTGTCCCGATATTTTTGGATGGGATAAGACGAAATTTATATTTTTTGGATAAAAAACCACTAGGATCGGGGCAGCTAGGATATTTTTTTTGGTGGGACATGACGAAACCAGTGAGACTTGTATCATGTGCCGAATATTTTTTTGGTGGGACAAGACGAAATTTATATTCTTTGGATGAAAAGCAGCTAGGATCAGGATGAAACCAGTGAGAAAATATGTTACGGTAAAAAATAAGAATATATATATATATGTGTGTGTGAGTGTCATCGGATTAAATAATAAACGACGTAGATTTAATGATAATACATACTGATCACGTATTGTAATTATTGTATTTTCATATATGAAAATACAATATTATGAAAATTGTAAGTAATCGTGCACGTTAATGAACATTAACTTATAAGCCTAATCTAGTCGTGCATCATATGAACATTGATCAAACTTAATCATGCATCATATGAACATTGATCAACCTCGAATCACAAGATATGTGAGACCGAACTTTGATAACAATACACTGTTCCAACTTTTGATTAATGAACGGATTCTAGTATATAGGTTGCACCAATGTTTTCCATAGTGCAACGCGCAACTTGTTCAAGTGAAGTGTCTATCAACCCAGGTCAATCAACCGCTGCGAGACTAGAACCATTCTATCATCGAACAACCCGGCTGGAAGCCTGGAACTCCACCCACCAGGTAACCACTGATTGTAGTGTCTATGTTACAACCTAGTCTCGTCCATCAAGCTACACCTAGCCATATTGTGATTCAATCCCTAACGAACCAAACCCCGACTAAGGATTCAATGTCGTCTCAACCTCGGAATCAAGTTCGGAAGAAGCCTACATGTGGGCCGGGCCACAAAAGCCTAATCCTCAATAAAATAACGACCATCCGAAAAAGGCATCTCCAACAACCGCTTCGTCTTTTAAATTTTCTTGTTTGACTTTTGAGAAAGTTAACTCTGTCCTAGACGTTTTGTCTAACCCTAATGTCGAAAGGTTCCTCCTGGTATGTAAATTTTTTTATAATATCTACAATTTTTAATTTCACTTTATTAAGCTTAAAGTAATAACCATATTTTTTTGCTTAAATGTCGAATTTGCGAATATATCGTGCCAATCAATCACGGATAATGACTCGATCGAAAATCCCGATCCGAGTAATTATTACTCGATATATCGAATATATCTGATCCGAATTTATTCACAAAACTTCTATCCGTATCCGATCCGATGATCCAAAAATTATTCTCGGATCGGGCTCAGATCATCAATTAATAGATCTTGTCGGATTCAGAGATGGATCTTCAATGTATTATCACTTGGATACTGTTATAGTTTGAGAAGATATATAATACTCACTGCGACTAATAGTAACTTGACATATTTCGAAAAATAAATTCAATCGATATGGAATAAACTTCTCACAGCTTATTAATTTATTTTACGTTACATTAGTTATATAGTTACATTAATTATCACTTGGATAATGTTATAGTTTAAGAAGATATTTATACGTATCTTACTAGTGATTTATGTATATTTTCTGCCCCTAATTTTTTTTACATGTAACTAAATTAACGATTAATGGATTAAATTACATAATTGTATTAGATTAATATACGTACAATAAAAAATTATTGTTGTTAATGCATAAAAGTGCTTTAATTTACGCACATCCTTTGGCCTAAAACATTGGAAGGTAACAAGGTAATCATTGCAATCAGTATAATGGATCAGTTAATGATTTTAATTAATGTCAAAATCAATTGAGTGAGACTATTATGGGGCGTAAATAGCATTGCCCTTTTTCAAAGTAAATTCATTTGGAGGACCTTATTCATGTCTTCTGCTTTTCTAATACCCACTCCTCCACACTTTTTTAGTTTACAGATGTTGTCCCAACTGATGAGGGGGTGATATTTAGGTCCTATGTTCCAAAAGAAAGTGCGATTGATTTGATCTAGCTCTTTATGTATGTAGGATGGGAGCATGAAGCTTTCGATGATATAATTTGGCTTCGCATTCGGATTAGCCTTGATTAGAATCGTTCTTCCTTCTTGCGAAAGTGTGGAGCCCTTATGGTTCTATTTGTTTCCTCTTTATAGTCATTCTTAATATATTACATTAAAATTCATTATAATAATTAAAAAATATAAAAATAAATTTAAAACAAATTATGAACTCATTAAATTTAAAACAATAAATTTATAATAGAAATAATTTTAATATATTTTATTTATTTTTTAAATAAAAATATTTTTATTTTTGAATTAAAATATTTTTTTTTACTTTTTACTTTTTACTTTTCATTTTAAAAATATATATAAAAATAAATTAAAAACAGTTTTTTAAAATTTTATTAAGAGTCTAGAAATTTAAAAATATAATAAATTTTATATCTTTTTGAATTTAATTTTATATGATTTATTTAATTCGAATATTTTATAAAACTATTTTTTTTTAATTTTAAGAGTATGGAAAAGTATATTATAAAAAATAAAAACTAAAACATAAAAAAAATATTTTTATTTTGAAATTAAATTAAATTATAGAAAATTAACTTACAAAAAAATTAATATATGTTTAAATTTCAGGACTCTTAAATAAAATTTAAAAAGTTTATTTTTGATTTAATATTATATATATATATATATATATATTTTAAATAGAAAAAAATAAATAAATTAATTTTAGTTCAAAAATAAAAATTATCTTTAATTTTGTTTTAATTTTTTTGATTAGAAAAATATTTAAAACTACTTCTATTATAAGTTTATTAGTTTAAAATGTAATGAGGTCATAATTATTTTTAAATTTATTTTTAAAACTTTAGTTATTTTATAATGAATTTTAATGTAACATATTAAGAACGAGTATAAAGAGGAAACAAATAGAAGCATAAGGGTACCAAGAGGAATTTTAAAACTTAGTGGATACCAAGAGGAAAAATCACTAATTTATTTATGCTTTGTAAGGTTGTCATATGTAGTACATTCATTCAATTGTAATTATAATTTTTTTTCAAAAATATCAATTTACATTTGTTGTAAAACCCCAAATTCTTAGAATTCGGGGAGTTATTGGTTACGATCTCACAATGGGTCCCGACCTTAGTTTGACAACAACTTAACTAGATCTTACAACAAACACAAATAAGGAAAACCGAATATCATAAAATAAGGTTTTGTAATGTCATGAATGTGACCAAAGACCAACATCCAACAATAATAATATCTTAGAACTAAAGTTTCTAACAACAACATAGACAGAAAGATCAACATAAACTAAAGACTCCAACTCATCCTATGGAGTACGGAAACCCGGCTGACCACTACCTTCCGGGTCACTCGGCATCAACTCTGTAGCACGTCTAAACCACAATATACACAACAGTTAGCTAACAATCCAAATATAAGTAGAAAAAATAATAGCACAAACACATATAAGACAAGAATATAACAATCATCATGCAGACACACAAAGCCGGTTATCATCTAGTAATTTAGGTGATTCACTTCAATACATTTTAAGGTTGTGGCACGAGACGTCTAAGATTATCGCCTCCGTTTCTTATCTAACTGGAGAGGTTTGACATACCTCCCCATCTCTCATATGGAGTTGTTCGGTAGCGTCCCTACAAACCATGTCTGGCCTAGTCCCGAAGATCCTCCCACTCGCCCTCGAGCTACTGGGCAGAATGCCACCGCCAGTTACTCTTGGGCCAATTAAGGGTCGGTTATACTTAAGGTAATAACGTACTTATAAACATATAATCAATCACCACTATCATCACCCATACCAACATTTAGAAGCTAGCTAAGTAAGCCCAAAAGACTTACCTGAATCCAATCTCACCTCTCGAAATCTCAACTTGGTCCGCAAACCGCAGGAACTCAACCGCCTGTTATAAAAGGCAAGTGGATAAAAAATGTATCCCACTTTTCTTAGAAGTTTTCAACTTCTAAGATACTCAAATCCATCATAAGAGAAATTACCAAAATACCCTCATAAGGGTAAAAAAAAAACTATTTTACCCCTGGGTCTCAAAACCCTAGAAATATTCCTGGAATATTTCTAAAACTTCCTATGAAGCTCAAAACCACAGTCTAACACTCACAAGAAAGATCTAACTAAGTTGGGAGATTATCCAACTTCTTAACTTCCGTAAAAACTCGCTAACTAAGGATCCCACTTTGACTCAACATAAAACCCTCGTACAAAAATCCAAAAATTCCAAATAAAATATATCTAAACTTCCTATGCAAAGAAATCTCATGAATAGAACAAAGAAAACCTGAAAAGGATCAATCACCACTCATACACAAAAGTCACAAGTTGACTCCCAAGCACATAAACTCCCATACTTAGCTAAATATCCACTATTGTAAAAACTGCCCAACCGCTCTACTTTGAAACGTCATAACTTCAAATCCGACCCTTAGATCGTTCACAAATTTTTATACTATAAACTACTCATTTCTACAAGCAACATATCAAAATTTCGACGGAGGAAAATAACTTTAAGACATCGAAACCTATTTCCAAAGGTAGCAGTTCCAAATCGACAATTCTGAAAAAGAAGGTAGAACCCGAGGTCTCTGGTTCGATTCCTACTGCTAGCAAAACTGAGATCCAACTCACTTACACATATTGGCATCGAATCCAACATCCACTGTGGTCATAAAGTACCAATAAAAATGAGACCTTTCTCATGTCAATTTAACTTGAAATTATATGCTCTATTTCACCTCATCTACACTTAATTTCCCAAGGATTCACTCTTTGCTACACAGTTTGCCAACCTTACTAAACGTAAACTTAAACCTCCTCAACTCCATTAAATTTCAAAATAAACTCCAATAATAGCAAGAAGCTTTCCAGAGGCATGATGCTTTACCTGGTTATGGAGATAACCTTCACGATCTTCTTCTATAAGTCCTTGTACCCGTAGATCATTAGTATATCTTCAAATGATAAGACTTTCGGTCTTTGGGCCATATATTTGCTGCAGAAGATTCAAAGGTGAAGTTTTGTTCTCGGCATCTTTTCACATTCTGCCAGCTACATAGAGCCAAGCGATACAAGAGAGAAGAGTCAAGAGGATAGGGTCGTAGCGGTGCCGCTAGTCTGAGGGGAAGCGTGGGACTCCGGCCTTGATGATGTCGACCTTGACTCGAGAAAGATGGCGAGCGATCTCGAACGATCTCGGGATTTGTTGTAGAGTCATGACAGCCCCAAAGATTGGTTGCCATCACGGTTCACGGCAGCGCCAAGGCTTCTTGGTTGAGTGTTGACATGTGTGTGGATTGAAAAGTGTAGCCTTGTTGCCCTTGATGTGTTGTTGTTGTCAAAGGAGCCCGACGCTGCTTCTGTCACAGAACCGCCCCCGGGCCCTGGAGTATCCACCCCTGCGAATGCAAGTCCTGACACCCTGCCTCTTGTCTTCCGCCCCTGCGGTTTTACCTGTAGTAACTCCCATCTTTGGTGAGTTGCTTCAACCCTTGCTTCCTTTTCCCTTTCCTTATGCTAGATCAAGCTAGGCTAGACCTAGATAATTGGTGTGGATGCTATTTAGTGGCTTGTTGATCCCCATGAGTTAGTTTTGCATCTTGATTAGCATTGTTGATGTTGTTCCTTGTGAACCTTGAGACTAGGAATCCTTCTCCTAGCATGTTGAGATCTGTTAGCGATCATCGAGACTAGAAGTAGGGAACTTCTAGCACGCTGCAGTAGATCTGTTAGAGATCATTGAGACTAGAAGTATGTAGACTTCTAGCATTCGTATAGTTTCTTATTCTTTATGCCTTGACTGAACATGCATTCATCCTTTCTTTCGGGAAGCTGTACAGTTAGCTGATTCTTGAGTTACCTTAGAGTGAGGTAAGTTCCTTGGACTTACTTAGCTGCGTTCCGTATATTGGTTTGACCGTATTGGTGTTGTTTGTTGCTTTATCGTTATAACATAATCGGACTAGGATGACCTTATACCTTAATTGGCCCAAGTGTATTATAACCGGCCGGTGACCACTTGCCTAGTTCTACAAGAGATTGGGAGGTGCTCTTGCGATCAGGCCCACAGGTAACGGATAATATGCATCTGATCTATTCCTATCGGTAATGGAAATGGAGGCGAGTTTCGGCAGATTCTCGTGTGACAAAAGAAGTTGAATTAGTAATGGATAACTTATTGAAAGATAATAATCGGTTTTGTGCAAGCATGCTATATGTTTACGATCTTATATGTGTTTGTGCCTGTAGTGTCTTTTTGATATCTAGAATGTTAGCTAACGGTTTATACCGATGTTGTAGATGTCCTGCAGGTTAGGGATGATGCTGAGTGTCCGGACGGAGTGGTCAGCCGGGGTTCCCGTATATTATAGGACGGGATCAGGTTTATATTTCTGTTGTTGTCTTTTCAGTTTGTTGTTAAACTTGGTTGCGAGTCCTTTGCTTTTCCCTTTTGTTAAACCTTTGGTTTTTATAAAGTTTTTGGTTTTCATTAATTTGTGTCTTGTTGCAAGATCCGATGTTATTGTTGTTACTCTGAGGGCCGAGACCATTGTGAGGTCCTAGTCTGTAACATTTCAAGTTTTCAGAACTTGGGGTGTAACAATATTCACCATGGATCCGCATGACTATACGTTTTCTTCTCCTGTAGAAGCAAAGAAAAGTCCATAGAAAGACAAAGAAGAGAGCTTAAGAAGAAGAAATAAAAGAAGGGGAAAGAAATAATTAAAAAAAAAAAGTTGCAATGATGACAAGATATAAAAAAAATATATTAATAGAAATCAAAGAAAGTGAATTGTAGTTTGCAAATTGCAGTGTTACAGAAAAGTTCACCTTTTTCCAATCAAATCTTGATTTATTTATATAATGGACCCATAAAAATAAGTTTTTATAAGGAATGACCAATACAATATTTTTCTTTACAAAAGTGAACTATAAAGAAAAAGTTTTATAAATATGATAGCATACTTATGGCCAAATAAATCAAATATCTTTACGTAGAACTATGTGAAGACTTGACGTCATTTTAAAAGGCTACGCAGGTAACTCGGTATTAAGTTTAATATGTTATCGAGTACAGTCGCAAATCAATTTCAAATGTTGCATTCTTGTAGAACTAAGTAAGGACTTGACGCCACTCAAGTGACTACGTAGGTAACTCGATTTTAATTTTAATATACTATCGTGTACAGTTGCAAACCAAATTCAAAATTTCTTTTAAATGAACTACGAGTGATTTGATGTCTTGAAAAATAAAAAAGACCACGTAGGAAACTCGACTATAAATTATCGAGTCCAATCGCGCAAATTAAATTGACTTTTGAAATATAAAGTCAAACAAATACCCAAACCGAATTTAAAATGGTTCTAAGAACTATGTGTGACTTGATTCCTAGGATAAGTAGGAAATTTGTTACGTATAAATTATGGACCAAACTCAGTCACGAAAAATAAAATCAAATAAGAAAAAACAACCAAACACTTTTCTTGACCATGTGCGTGATAGCGGGATGAATTGAGCAACTCTTCCTAAAAGTTGGGTATAATCAGGGGCGGCAGGGTGGGGCAACCCCCCTCCAATTTTTTTTTTTTTTTTTTTTTTTTTTTTTTGTGAAAAAAAACTCGTTTCAAAATGGGTTGTGGCTTCTCTCGTTTATAAAACTATTTTCTACGATTTTTTTTAAATATCACTATTCTTTTGTTATATTTAAATGTTTTTTTGGATCTTTCGCCGAAGTGAACGAACTTCAAAAGAATTTTTCGTTTTAGACTCGGAGTGAAATATTTCATCAAAATGCACGAGATTTGTTGTTTGGATTAGAAGCGCGGTCTTAGACCACACTCTTATTTGTAAAAAGCGTTGTCGAGGACAACGTTTTAATATGTGAAATAAAGATAATAAAAACACAAATAGAAGTGCGGTCCTAGACCGCGGCTATATTTTAACGTTTTTGAAAAAAAAAAACTAAAGAGGCACGGTTATAGACCGAGCATATAGGACAACTTTTTTTTTTTTTAATATATAGTGGACCGCGCCTTTTAAGTGTAATTTTTTTTTAATATTTTTTTTTGTATTTTTGTTTATTGTAAGTAGATGACATATTAACTTTGTTTATATCGCTATTTTATTTTCATAGATATTTTTATCGAAAATAAAATTCCCCCCCCCCCTTTTAAAATCCTACGGCCGCCACTGGGTATAATTTTATTCTTTTGATGCATGATCGAGATATAAATACCATGCAAATGATAGTTGAACTATCGTTTAGGCAACCCTTCCTAGAAGGTGGGTTTGAACTTTGATTCTCTGATGCATGAAAATACCGCACTGAACTACGTGATGCTTGATCCTCTTTAAAAAGGTACGTAGGCAACCCATCCAAAAAAGGGTGCAAACCAAATCACCAAAACTAACTCAAGATTCAGTATTTATATAACTTAGAATCAAAAGGTCAAAAAGAGAAGGTTGAACTCAAATAAAAAAAATGTGTTTTGTATATTTATATTCGAATAAAACATAAAAGGTGTTTTGTAAACTTGTGTACATTTTTACTCAACAATATTCATGACAATAATCCAAAATTTCATCGGTTGAAGAAAATATAGACCTTACACAAGGCGGCAATGACTTCAGCTCCGGTATTGTCTTCTCCTTTTATTTCTCCAACAATTTCTCTTAATTCATCTTCAGGATCGTTAGTGCGATTTTCCGACAACATGTCACCAACTTCACTTTCAACATAATCTGGATTCAAATCTTCCAAATGCACAACTACATTATTTTCACTAAATTCAGCCACTTCTTGACAAAACGGGCCGTTTAAATCAAAATCCTTCAACTCCATCTGAAATTTGAATATATGGAACATGAAACTAATCAGAAAAACTCAAGGACTGAAACAAGATTAAAATAGGACATGCAACTACTTACTGATGAAGAAGTTAAAATGACCCGGATGAAGAAGCTAAACCAATGAGAAACATTTATAAATCCCCTAGCCATGATGAAGAGGTTAAACCAATAAGAAAAACTCAAGGACGAAACATGAAACTACTTACCGATGAAGAAGCTAAAAATATACAAACATTTATATAAACATTTATAAAATCCTTCGACTCCATATGAAATTTGAATATATTCAACATGAAACTACTTACTGATGAAGAAGCTAAAAAGACGCCATATGAAGAAGTCAAGGTCCGAAACATGAAACATGAAAAATACAAAAGACAGATGAAGAAGCATGAAAATACAAAACTTACTGATTCACGTTCTTAGTTGCAATGAAGGATGAAACTTATATGTTGCTAGTTGGAGAACTCTTGTAGTCTGTGATATGAAGAAGCTGAATAGACAAATGAAGCATCATCCATTTTTGTTGGACCGGAAAATCAAATGCAATACACTTATGGACTGTTGAACTTTAGAATGTTGGACTACAAAATGTTGTGGAGATTGATCCAATTAGTTATTGTAACATCCCAAGTCCGTAGGACCCGAAGTGCTACTAGGTTAGGGCCTCACAATGGGTCCTGACCCTAGCCTGACAACAAGTTCACTAGATCTTACAATAAGACACAAATAGATATAAAACATCCTTTATAAAACTGAAACATCTGATAACATAATACATACAAAACCCCACAGCCGAGTACAAAACAACATCAACGTATATGTACACAACCCAAAACCCATAACACCTAAATGTACGGAAGTCCTCGGTTGATCACTCCTCCAGATCACTCTGTGGTCTTCCTAACCTGCGAAGGATATACAACACGGTATGAAACCGTTAGCTAACAATTCATATATAAGATAACGCATAAGAACATACACACATCATAATAGCGATAAACACCAAGCATGCTATCACACATTTACCCATTTAATTATCTTTATAACGTGATACACTCAAACCATATTTATAGATGTGACACGAGAAGTATATCATTATCGTCTCTGGGTACAATAGCCATCTTGGACTGAAATCCGGCACACGCCCCCGTAGGCCATATGATATGGGGAGGTGACGTATCCGGTCCGTGTACCAGGTATGGCATGACCTCAGAGAACCTCTCAGACTCCCTTGGATGAATGAGATAGGTTATCCTTGCCCGCTATAAGGGGGTCAATCACACGTTGGTAATAATCAATATCGCATGCTAATAAGCACATAATAATCACCACTCATGCATACATCCAATATAGGAATGCATCTAAGTAAGTTCCAAGGACTTACCTGAATCAAAATATCCACAATCAACCTCGAATTCCCGTAGGAATAATCACCACGCCTGATAAACAAGGCATAAACATCAATCATCGGAACACATGCTAGAAGATTCTACTTCTAGCCTCATAGATCCTCAAAGGTCATAATTATCAATCCATAAACTCAACATATCACATTTCCTCAAACCTCTCAAGGTAACATCTAATCAACATTCCTCAATCTCAATTCTAATCCTAATTTTATTAATTAATTTTCACTTGAAAAACGTTTTGCCCGCAGGCAATTTCTGAAACCACTTGTCATCATATTTCATCAAGCAAACAACCCATAATCATCAGAATAATATAAGGATCACAATGAAATTTCCAATTATCCATTTTGACACGACTAAGGTCAATTTAGGCCAAATTGCAATACAAAAAACGAATAATTTCATAACTTATTCGTTACTAACCCGATTGACGATCCGAAAGAAGATTCGGAATCACAGCGACGCAGGCTACGCTCGGACACTATCAAATTCACCGGAATCTGAGCGATGGAACTATCCTAGTAGCATATATGCTCAACCAGATCTTCTCTTTCTCGGAAACGCAAAAACTCGGTACCAAAATGAAGATAATGAAGAGAGGAATCCAAAAACTCAAAACGGATTTGATTGGATTAAAAACAGAGAGTAGATCTATTCGAAGGGTGAGAGAAATCAGAGCTTTTAGGAGAAAACCTGAAAGGAAATGAATTAATAAATGATTTTCTGCTATTTGTAGCGAAGACGATAATTATCCTTTAGCGAAGTCGATAATTATCCTTTCACCGATCCAAAGGCGAGTTGAACCCCCTCCTCCAAACTTCTCGAAATTGGAATAATAAATCTGAAATATTGTAGGGATAATTTGGAACACCCGAATCCGCGGGACTCGGGATTCTATGGGCTGGGACCTCACAATGGGTCCCGACGCTTAGCTTGACAAAAATTTCACTGGATCTTGCAACAAGGCAAAAATAAAAGGCAAAAACCGAAATACATTTAATGCAAATGTTATGATTTCCAAATATAAACGAACGAAAGACTTCAACTGAGTTCTCAAACTACAACCACCAAAACGTCATAAACACAATATACATTACACAAGACTCAAACCCAAACATGTCCTAAAATGTACGGAACCCCGGCTGCCCACTCTTCCGGATCACGCGGCAGGATCCCTAACTTGTAGAGCATCTACAACATCGGTATAAAACCGTTAACTAACATCATAAGCATTAGGAAACAATATAGGCACAAACACAAGTAAGAAAAAATAAATCACATAGCATGCTTGGACACAAGTCCGATTATTATCTTTTGTTACGTTAATTTCATTACTAATTCAACTTAGGTTTGTGGCACGAGAGTCTCCCAACTCTCGCCTCTGTCCCCTTGTACCAACCAGAATGGTTCCGATGCATCTCACCGTGTACCTGTTGGAATAGTCGCAAAGCACCTCACAGTCTCCTGTAGAACTGGACAAGTGGCCACCACCCATTTATAATGCACTTGGGCCAATTAGTATATATAAGGGTCGTCGTAGTCCGGTTTTATCGTTGTAGCAATAAATAAACACATACCACCATCACATGCCAACTAATATGCAGAAGCTAGCTAAGTAAGTTCGGGGACTTACTTGTCTCAAAGATAATCCCACTAACCACCGCTCTCAACTTCCCGTAGGAAGGCACTCAATGCCTGGTCAAAACATGGCACACGATCAACGACTAACCGAAGCTAGCTAAGTAAGTCCGGGTACGGCGCATCAAAGGTGGCAGTAGACGCTTCACCGGCCCCTTCTTGAGGTTTCCCAGGCGGTGGCGTAGCTTGTGTTCGCCAGAAGCTTCAAGCAGCAACCGAGGCTTGCTCTCGTCTACATCCGGTGCGAAGGGAGGTAACAGGGTTGAGTAAGTTAAGGTTCTTCAAGTTGGATTTGTGAAGAAGTGAGAGAGGACGAGAATAGCAGAGGTTGAGATTTTGATGTTAGCAATCAGATCAGCTACCCCTCCTCTATCTCCTGCGGACATGCCATCGACCTCATCCATAAACAGGACAGTCTTCTAAAGCTTGGATCTTTTTGCAGCAGCATTAAGAGTTGAGAGCTGGGGTCGAAGAGAGGAGGAGAGATGAATGCGAAGGATGGATAGACTGAGAGAACATAGAGTTGGGGGTTGTCCGTGCTTCCTGGCTGCAACGGTGATAATCGAGGTGGAGATGGTGGGCTGACAAAGGAGAGGGGCATAAGGGTGGCAAAGAGAGCTCCAAAGGTGGGGTTGCCGGTGGATCGAAGGCTACATCTTTCTCCTTTGGTTATGCGGGCTCACGACGGTGGTGTTGTATATAGAATCGAAGGGAGGTCGAGGTGAGAGGGCTGAAGCAGCTGCTGGTGATTGTGGAGGTGGTGGCAGTGTTGGAGGACGACGATGCCGACTATTTTGTAGAGATGGAGGAAACTGAGGGGAGTTCGAGATTGTGAGAAGGGAGACGAGGGCGAGAAATGAGGGTGCAGGGAAGAGAGTGAAGATGCGGAGGAGTTACAGATCAGGAGGGATAGAAGAGCGATGGGTCGAACAGCTAAGGCCAGCTGGGGCTGAAAATTTGTATGCTAGGAAGAGTTAGCAAGCTAGACAAGGGGTGGATGGGCGGCTAGACTGTCAAGAAGAACAAGGCACGCCATCAACCCAGGCGGAAGGGACATACCAAGAAGAAAGAGAATAAAAAGGAGAAAAGAAAAGAAAATGAAATGAGAAAAGGAAAATTTTAAATAAAATAGGAAATCGGGAAATAAAAATAAAATCGATCAAATATTCCGTTACGGAGTTTTTCGGATACGGAAAATATTCCGAATTTTTCGTAAAATACTCTCGAAAACATATTTAAGCCATTAAAATATTAATTAATAATACGAAAAAATATTTATGCAAAACCCCTGATATTTGGGGTGTTACACCAGATCCCCTTAAAACAAGTTTCGTCACGAAACTTGCTATATGCGGAACTTCTCGGCCCCTAAGACCGAGGTATGAACTCTTAACTAAGAATGCTTAAAGCTTCAAATCTATACACACCATCTACTCAAACTACCACCGTGAGATATATCAGGTCATATAGCACATTTCTGCATGGGGCACAAACTACACATAACATCACAAATGCACATAACTCCTCAAGGGAAGAACTAGGTCTAACCCGTCGATTCTATCGATGCTACTAGCTCAGCATAAAATTCAGCCAAATATACTGTCCTCTGTCTCACATTTAGCCTCATCGGTTCCTCGTCTGCCACTAGATCATCATGACTGACAACATGTCTCGAGTCATATTTGTACTCTCTCGATTGATAACATGAAACACCGGGTGAACACCCTCTACTCTCGGCGGTCATGCCAACCGGTAAACCACTTTCCCAAATTGTGGTAAGATCTCAAAAAGGTCCAATGTATCGGAAATTCAACTTCCTTCTCGGGTCTTTCTCAATGCAACATTTCCATTATGTATCTCTTTGATTGTCTCTAACAAAGAAGATAAAATTTCAAATTTACACCGTTGGATTTGGTTCTTGCAACCAAACTTTGATGTTACGTTTCCTCAATTCTTGTTGCAAGTTCCAAGTAATGAAGGAAGAACTTTACCTCACACCGCTTCTACTAACAAGACACGTATGCTATTACTCTTACATCGTTCCTCAATACTCAATCAAGACCTTGTGTTAGAGAATCACTTGTACACTTCAAACCCATCATACCTCGAGGCAATTTCAAAACAGTTGCAATAATGAATCTCCTCTTAACTCTCAACAACTCCGTTATCAATATTCATCCTGTAACACCCCAAGTTCCGGAAACTCGAAGCGCTACGGGCTAGGACAGCACAATGGGTCCCGACCCTCAAAGTAGCAACAACAAACGGATCTTACAACAAGGTACAAATGAATGAAAACCAAAACTCAATATAAAAACAAAGGTTTAAACAAAGGAAAAACGTAAAAGACTCGCAACCGAGTTCAAAATAAAAGGGAAAACAACAAAAGGAACATAAACCCGATCCCGTCCTATAATGTACGGGAACCCCGGTTGACCACACCATCCGGATCACTCAGCAGTATCCTGAACCTGCGGAACATCTACAATGAAGGTATAAACCGTTAGCTAACATTCTACATACTAGCAAGAGCGTAAAGGCACAAACACACATAAGGTAAAGAAAACACATAGCATGCTTGCACACGACCGGTTATTATCTTTCTTTAAGGTTATTCATTACTAATCCAACTTCTTTTGTCACACGAGAATCTCCCGAAACTCGCCTCCGATTCCGTCTACCAACAGGAATAGATTAGTACTATCCGTTACTTACGGGTCTGGGTTGCAAGAGCACATTCTAGTTTCTTGTAGAACTAGACAAGTGGTGACCGTCCGGTTATCATACACTTGGGCCAATTAAGGTTATAAAGGGTGAATCCTATTCCGGTTATCCGTAATACAATAATAAACAACACAAACAAACCAATAGAATCCAACTAATACGCGGAATAAAGCTGAGTAAGTCCAAGAGACTTACCTCACTCGAAGGTAACTCAAAAGCTCAACAACAACTCAGAGAACACTAAGGAAAAGCTCAGTTTACCTCAGGAAAGGAGCAAGGAAAGTCTGTTCACACAAGCATCACGAATTAGGAACGAAACGGTTGCTAGAAGTCTATAACTTCTAATCTCAATGATCTCTAAGAGATCTCCACAAGCTAAGGGCTCAACCTTAGTCTAACAACAACTCAGGGGACAAGGAACAACCATAAGAAACCAAGAAAGGAACGAGGAAAGGAAGGAATGAAGCAACTCACCAAAGACGGGAGTTACTACAAAGGAAACCGCAGGGGCGGCTGGACATGGCGCAAGGGCGGATGGCCACGGGGGCGGTACGGCAGAGGCGCGGGGGCGGTTTACAGTGCAGAAGTGCTGTCGACTTATTCGACAACAAGGAACGCAGCAAAGACAAAAGCTTGCTCTTCTCAGTGCACAACCACTTCACAGCTAAACCAAGGGAGCCTGTGAACATCAAGGGATCAACGACGGAATGCTCCACAAGAATCAAGGATCAAACTTGATTCTTGGAGAAGAAGAAAGGAAAGAACGAAAAAGAAAACGAACAGAAGGAGAAGGCATGCAACAACTATAAGAACGTGATGAAGAAACTAGAAGAGATGAACTTACACGTTCAGCAAGGTCGTAGGAAGCAAGGGAACGACTGCAACTCTTAGGGTTGAAGAAGACGTAAGCAAGAAACGGGAAAAAGAGGAAAAGACGGGAATGTAAAGAGACGGGCTGAAAAGATAGAAAGAAGGACGTTTAGGGTTAGGAAGAAGATAAGGAAACCGGCCCATAAGATAGAATATCAGATATTCTATATATGGAAGGAAGATAAAAAGAACGGAAGAAAGAGCGGACACGATATGTCGTCATCCGTAGGGGCGAATCAACACAGCCGCGGGGGCGGCCTTCTTCACTGCGGGGGCGGTGAAGGCAAAACTGGGGTCTTACACATCCCACTCAATACTTCATTGTCATCCGGAGTAGGTTAGCCATAGATGGTGTTACTTGGAGAATCTCTCCACAAATCCGGTAATGACCAGCACATCCAAGAAAACTTGTAACTTCTTTCAAATCCTTCGAGGATTCCCATCCCGAGACAATTTGTCATACAACTTCTCTCTTTTTCGAGAGTAGACCAAAATATCTTATCCGGGGCATTAGTAAGCCCATATGTAATCGCTAAAACCCGTAGTGATCATGGTTCGTATGGAATGTCATATTTGAAATATGCTAGACACGAATTCTCAATTGGTGACAATTAGACCTTAAAACAATTTTGGAAGAGACCACCAACCCTTGCAACCGGTCAAGTAGATCATCTATTTGTGGTAAGGGATAATTGTTCTTTATTTTTATCTTGTTCAACTCAGGGTAATCGATGCACAAACGGAGATAACCGTCTCTCTTAACGCAAACTGGTGTGTTCTCCATAACAACTTCACATCAAGAGTTCAAGATATATACCAATATGAACTTCAACTCAAGAGTTCACGATATATTCAAATATGAACTTCAAATCAAGAGTTCAAGATAACATCTGGTGTTCTCTTTGGCAGTGCATTGGTTAAAATGAACCTTTATCAACAAGTCCTTGTAACTGGTCGTTCAAATGCTTCTAACTCACATATCTTCACAGGTGTCATTCTATACGGCGCATTGGATATCGGAGTTGCACTAAGCTCAACCTTAATGGCAAAATCCACATTCCGACGTAGTGGAAGTATTGATACGTCATCAGGAAGACGTTGGAAATTTCACCAATAATTGGAATCCGTGATATCACGGTTCTGTCTTTTCTTTTCCTGTTACATAACGTAAGATACCGACGAACCCTAGTCTTATCACTTGACAGGTGGTCATGGTACTAATGATCCACCCCAATACGTCCTTCAAACACGTGTATTACTCCATCTTTATCTGTAATATTAATCGCCATCTTTCAAAGATCCTTCATCTCCTGAATTCGAGAGACTTGCTCAAGTCTTCTAACTCTTGAGGCCTTGGTTAAGCAATATTTCAGCTTAATCCCCCTTTTTCACTTTTAAGGAATGATAATAATAATCTTTTTTGATCTCGCACATATGTTCAGTCATGAAGGTCCCAAATACAGGACTTAATCACGCCTTACAATATCGATCTTATGTTCTTCGATTTCCTTGACATCCCAACATATTAAAGGAGTTCTTCGTATTCTACATAAGCTTGCGTCATTTCTTCGAGTAGGTGTAGAACTTACTTCATTTCCTTACGTAAAATCAATCCGACGGTAGAGGTTCTAACCTCAATCTTCCATATACTTCTCGTACGTCTCCTATCGACATCAAACTTCAAAACTTCGGTCTTATCTTACTATTGTTGGTCACCTTATGCATCTCTCGGTATTCCAAGAACAACTTCACAACCGATACCAGTATAATCCAAGTTCCCTGTTGAAATATACAACTCATTACTTCTCAAGTGCTAACGTCATAAGCTCAAAGCTTGTAGAGTTACTATAATCCAAGTTTCCCGTTTCATGTCATCACTATCCTAGCTTCTCCGTGTGAGTCAGGAATACTTTGACTCAACTTTTGCTCGCAAAAGCATAACATCCATTTCATTAGTACAAACATACCATGCATCCTCTTTATGTATTCCCCTTTTTGTACATCAACAATAGAAGCCCCACTTTCCTCTTGGTTCTTCTAGTTTTCTTCACTCTAATCAAACCTTAAAAGTTCTTATACGTGTCATTTCCCCATATCCCTATCCTCTGACCTAAGAAGGTCGTATAAGGTCATAACAACCCCTCCCCAGGAGGTCGGTTACAGTTATTTGCTTGAACCCATCAAGGCTACTTGGTTACGCTATTTGCTCTTCCATTGACATAAATCCTTATTGCTTACACTGAAGCACCGAGAATACTCCAAGCGCTTGTTACCGTGCCTTTATGATTTCACAGTCTGGGTTACTCTTCCCATCTAAACTTATCAATAGACAACCTGCACCTGTGCGTTCTCGGTTGTCACTGAATAGCTTATGGCTGACCTTCTCAGAGGTCAATGACTTAACATTATTTTACACTCTCAATCTTACCATTCTTTTGAAGGCTACCCTATCGGGGTATTCTGCCTTAACTCCGTTAGCTTATTCTACACTCCATGCTTCCTTCCTCTTTTGTAAGATGACTATATCTTCTCGGCCCTATTGTGACGTATGACCCACTTTCATAGGCTTAACCACTCTTCTATCTCTTCCATGATGTTCTACAAGTGTACCTTCTCAAATATCATGACCTTAGTTAGCGTCCACTCACGTCTCTCTTAGTTGGTAGTGTCTTATGTCTTTCGATAAAAGCTCCTTGTTGTGTTTCTCATCTTCTAAAACCATCATCTCTATGCACTTCCTTCTTCTTGACGTTGCTTAGCCTTCTCACAATAACAAAAAACGGTTGACCATCTTAAAGACATTCTACTATGTGAACCTTCACCACGTGATTCTTCTCGTAGCCTCATACGTCCGAAGAAAGTCACCCACTTGGGATCTCATAAAAATTGACACTTTACCTTCTAGTCCCTCTGTAAGCTTATCTTACGCATCTCTTAAATCTTCATAATTGGTTCGACCACACTTCTCATCTCGACTCCCTTGAATAGGAGTGCCTAGTGAAACTTACGTCTTAGTTGGTATGCCACTTTTATCCTTGAGTGAGACTGTACTCCTCTCTACTTGATTCACGCCTTCATTTTATCAACGCATTCTCTTGGAAGAACCTTAAGTTCGGTGTCTTTGGTTTTCTTCATTGTTGCACTCAATCATTGCCTCCTCAGAACAACTCCCACATCTTCATGTTGTTTCCTTTACTTGTATAACTTCCATCTTATGATTGCTTAAGTTGAATCGAAATTCCTTTCTATTTGTGGGTCCTTGCAGTTGGTATCGTCTCTAGTCTTTACGTGATTGCTTTGACATTCTCCAAAGGAGTCCGAAGGGTCGCCAAAATGTGATGCTCAAGCGGGTAACTTGAGCATACTCATCTTCGTAGGGATACTCTCCTAAGCCAAAAGGTGTTGTCCAAGGGACGATGATAGCTTTCTATCATCAAAACTACAAGGTCTCCTAACTCTAATATGGTATTAGCGTACCATATGTATATTTATATATAACTATATATAAGACTATGCTACTACTATAAACATAACAAGTCCTAAGAATGCGAGTACAATAAAACAAGTCCAGAAGCATAACTATACTCCACATCCAAACTATGCTGCTGAGATCCGCGGTAGAAGTGGTGGTCCCGTACATCCTATCCCAACCCGACTCATGCACATGATTTTGAAAACGAAATTCTTTTCAAAAGTCAGACCCCTTGTGGGTTTTGTTTATTTAACTATTCGGTCTTTAGAAGATTGCGAGTGCCATTGTTGTCAACCTAGGGCTCTGATACCACTTTTATAACACCCCGAATCCGCGGGACTCGGGATGCTACGGGCTGGGACCTCACAATGGGTCCCGACCCTTAGCTTGACAACAATTTCACCGGATCTTGCAACAAGGCACAAATAAAAGGCCAAAACCGAAATACATTAAATGCAAATGTCATGATTTCCAAATATAAACAAACGAAAGACTTCAACCGATTTTTCAAACTACAACCACCAAAACGTCATAAACACAATACACATTACACAAGACTCAAACCCAAACATGGCCTAAAATGTACGGAACCCCGGCTGCCCACTCTTCCAAATCACGCGGCGGTATCCCTAACCTGTTGGGCATCTACAACATCGGTATAAACCCGTTAGCTTACATTCAAAGCATTAGGAAATAGTATAGGCACAAACACAAGTAAGATAAAATAAATCACATAGTGCTTGCACAAGTCTGATTATCTTATGTTACGTTAATTTCATTACTAATTCAACTTAGGTTTGTGGAACGAGAGTCTCTCGACTCTCACCTCTGTCCCCTTGTACCAACCAGAATGGATTCGATGTATCTCACCGTGTACCTGTTGGAATAGTCGCAGAGCACCTCCCAATCTCTTGTGGAACTGGACAAGTGGCTACCGCCCAGTTATTATGCACTTGGGCCAATTAGTATATATAAGGGTCGTCCTAGTTTGGTTTTATCATTAAAACATTAAATAAACACATACCACCATTACATGTCAACTAATACGCAAGAGGCATGTATGGGGTATTTTGATAGCATGAATTATTGTCTATATATCGGATATGATATTGGCGTTTTCTCATCATAATTCTACATGCATGTACATGTATTCTTAGTGTTTATGTCATTATTCGTTTAATTTGTAAGAATCGAGGTCTACACCACATTTGATTGTAATTGTAGGGAATATGACACATTTTGGGTCGAAATGGACCATAAGGAGCTAAGGAAGCTATGGAGCTACATTGTGGAGCATTAGGAAAGACAAGAAGAAAGGCAGGAACTATACTGGAAGAATGAAAGCAGGATTCAGTTGAAGATACGAAGACATGCACGTAGAATACTGCTGGTCTCGGACCAAAGTAGTGATGCATCTCGACGGAGATGGTCCATTGGGCTTGGATCGAGGTCGACGGCTCACAGCCGAAGGAAAATAAAATGTAATTTGACCTAAAATTATTGTATAAGAATGTAAGGTGAATGTGAAGAAAAAGGAGGCTGGATCTTAGAAAGATCAAAAAGGACGGGTAGGAAGACGGCTATTGAAAGAAAGAAGATCGAAGGAATGATTTCTTAGGGTTCAAGGAACTATAGAGTGTGAGAATTCCTTGGGAAGTTACTTGTGAGTTTGTTATCATATTTCTGGAACACA
This sequence comes from Fagopyrum homotropicum, assembly GCA_033239125.1. Taxonomy (NCBI): domain Eukaryota; kingdom Viridiplantae; phylum Streptophyta; class Magnoliopsida; order Caryophyllales; family Polygonaceae; genus Fagopyrum; species Fagopyrum homotropicum. The sequence goes on from BSWB01000003.1 coordinate 34,487,796, forward strand.
TTGCTGGATACGATTGTTTGTTTTGTTTGCTGGGATAATTGAGACATCTTTATTGGTTATTTATTTCTCTTTTCTTGATATCTTGATATATTATTTGATTACTTTAATAATGATGATTGTTGGCTAAACACCCTGCAATTCTAGGGTGATTAGTTGAAGGTTGTGGTATATAGGATGAAAGAATGAGCCTTTGTTTGAGTGGACCTTGAAAGCTTGAGTTAGCCCTATACCGAAACCCGCCTCGGATTGTTCATCGAGCATCTCGACCGAGATCGATATAGAACAGCACGAGACGAACCACTACATTACCTATCCTGAGTTTAGGGTATAGTTTGTCAAATCCTATCCTTGTTGCACCTTTCCTAATTTACATGCAAGCCTAGGATGAGACCCACCCAGTGATTCGTTTGCTTGTTTACCTATGATGATGAGTATTAGGTAATAAAGGTTTATTCTTTATTAGGGTTTGAGTGTGCCTTCATCCTACCTTTGAGAGTTAACCTGAGACTTACCGGGTGATGGTTAGTTTTGTACCCTTAGGCGAGTGTGTTGGTTTTAGTACCCTTACCTTTCCCTAGTTCCTTGAGACTTGCCCGGTAATAGGAGCTTTGGTTTGGGAAAGTGGATAGTGAGACCTCCCCCGTAATCTATCCCATAGTTGAAACACCTTCCCTTAACAACCCTTAGCTTTGTCCATGTTATCTTTAGAAATCTTGAGTCGAAACCACAATTGGATACAATGATCTGTAGAATCTGCATTTCCCCTATCTTGTTATATATCTTGTTTTTGCTTTTGATCTGTACTATTGCATGCTTCTGAAGTTAGATTGCTTTGCTGTGATTATTCTCACCGATTCCCTGATATCGACTGAGGAATATAAGCCCTTACTACGATAGATCCGAACACTACGGGTTCGCTTATCGTTAGGTCTATTATTTAGGATATAAATTTAAATCTTTGTATGCACACACCTTTTCGAGCAAACAACACCGCAGGGGTGGCGCCAGGATGCCGGACCACCGCAGGGGCGGTGCCTAGACGCAGATCACCGCAGGGGCGGTGACAGCTTCTCCGCAAGCGCTCCAGCTTGATTCCGCGGCTACATTTCTTCAATAGTAGGCTTCTCTCCTCCTTCCTTCTTGGTTTCTCCCTTTGGTTAGAGGTTTATACATGATAGTAGCATGCCTAGGGTGGACCTAGGGTAGTTGTGAATGCCATCTAGTGGTTGTGAATCTAGGTGTCCTTAGAACTCGATGGAAGTCTTGTTGATATTGTGTGTGTTGACCTTATGTCTCTTCTAGGTTTGTGGCCTTACTCCAGCTTGGGGTGGTATTTAGCCTTGTATAGGGTGTGGGTTGTTGTTGTTCCCTTTCACATGCTTATCGAGTTTATGGCCTCTTAGAGTCTAGGAGCGTTTACTAGCTTATATGTTGAGAGGTCTTGTATTCGGTTGTTGGTTTTGGAAGTCTTTGAGTTCGAGAGTGTGAAGATGTGTGCCTCTTATTGCTCAGGCTGAGGTTATATTCCTATGGGAAGTTGTAATCGGTTTTCTTGTTAGCTTGGAGATGAGGTAAGTCCACGGACTTACTTAGCTAGTTTTCGCATATTGGTTGATACTTGTGGGTGGTGTGTGCCTTTATAATTTGTGACATGATTAATAACTGGATTAGGACGTGGACGTGTATTATTGTTTTGGCCCAAGTGTATAATAACGGGCGGTGACAGCTTGTCCAGTCCAAAATGGGGTGACTAGGAGGTGCCTTGCGACCAGTCCAACAGGTGATGCTGATTCGCATCTGGACCAAACCTGTTTGGTAAAAGGGAACAAGGGCGGGATCCTTGTGATTTCCGTGTCACAACATAATATGAAATAGAAAGGGAATAACGTTAAATAAAAGATAATAACCGGACTTTCATGTGAGCATGTTTTTTGTTTTTTACCTTGTTATATGTTTTTGTGCCTTATCATATTTCTAATATTCAGATTGTAATGGTTTTAAACCGGTTGTTGTAGATGCCATGAGAGTTAGGAATGCCGCCGAGTGAGGTGGAGGAGTGGACAACCGGGGGTCTACGTACATTATAGGACGGGGATGATTTATGTTTATGTCGTTTGGATTATGTTCTTATGTTGTATGTTATGGATTTACATATTGGAGTTGTGTTATTTTGAGAACTCGGCTAAGTTTCCACATTATACTTTGCATTTCAGTTTTCTCGTGCATACATAAACGCTTTAAGTCTTTGCCTTTATTTGTGCCTTGTTGGAAAGGTCCGGTGAAATTGTTGTCAGCTAAGGGTCGGGACCCATTCTGAGGTCTCCGCCCGTAACATTCCGAGTCCCACGGATTTGGGGTGTTACATGTGGGAGCACCAAGTAGTGGACAGAGATCATCACAGTATGTGACTCAGGGGCAGTAGTAGTATAGAGCCCTGGCATTCTACTCAACAGGGTTCAACACAAGGCTCTGGTCGGGAACAAGGTCGAGTTGGAGGTGCCTCAAAGACTAGAGATGTGTTCGAGATGAGGAACACGGAGGATCTGGCAGCACCGGAGACTACAGGTACAGTGCAGATTCATGGCATGCTTGTTAGAGTTTTATTTGATACGGGTGCTACACACTCGTTTATATTTGATTCTTGTGTGGAGCGGCTATCGCTAAAGACAATAGAGGGAGCACCTTTTACCATCTAGTTACCGGATGGGGAAATGTAAGGGAACTAGGAGATCCACGATTGTCCTATCCGCTTAGGAAATCGTGACTGGTTAGTAAACGTCTTCATCGTGTATCTAGCATATGAAGATGTTATTCTGGGTATGGACTGGATGGATAAGCATGGAGCAGTTCTAGACATAGGTAGGAGAACAATGAAGGTCACTACCGAGATCGGGCAGGTGGAGATATTCCGAGATTAAGACCTCGGGAAGACCGGCACAGTTATCAGCACCGTCCGAGCGGTGCGATTGATTAGGCATGGTTATGAGGCCTTTTGGCGTTATGCCGTGAAGGAGAGTAATAGCCCGATTGTAGAGAAGATTCCTGTTTGAGTGAGTTCGCGGATGTGTTTGGTGAGCCACCAGGATTGCCACCATAGTGGGATGTAGATTTCGGTATCGAGTTGGAGCAATAGACGAGATTGATCTAGAAGGCACCTTACCGCATGGCGCCTATTGAGATGTTAGATCTGAAGAAGCATCTTGATGAGCTGGCAGAGAAGGGTTTCATTCACCCTAGTGTTTCACCTTGTGGAGAACCAGTCTTGTTTGTGAGGAAAAAAGACGAGTCGATTATGTTGTGCATCAACTACTGGGAGTAAAATAAAGTTACGATCAAGAACAAGTATCCAGTGCCACACATTGATGACTTATTAGACCAGCTGCATGGAGCAACATTGTTCTCCTAGATTGACTTGAGGTCAGGATATCACTAGTTGAGGGTGAGAGATCAGGATATGCTCAAGAAGGATATCCAGACCAGGTACGGTCACTATGAGTTTGTAGTGATGTCATTCGGACTGACGAATGCGCCTGCAATGTTCATGGAGTAGATAAACGGTATTTTCATCGACTTCCTGGACCAATTCGTGATGGTGTTTATTGACGACATCCTAGTGTACTCTAGGAGTAGAGAGGAGCACGTCGGTCATCTGAGGACGGTGCTTAGAGTTCTGCAGGATAGAGAGTTGTACGCCAAGCTCCGCCAAGCTCTCTAAGTGTGAGTTCTGGATGACCGAGGTGACATTTTTGGGTCATGTGGTTACCGCCGAAGGGATCAAGGTTGATCCGGACAAGATCGAGTCTATAGCTACTTGGCCGCCTCCGACGAGTGTTAAGGAGGTATGCAATATCTTGGGCTTAGCAGGGTACTATTGTCGGTTCGTGGAGGGGTTCTCGGTGATTGCTTGGCCACTCACCGGCCTTCTGAGGAAGACCGTCTGGTAGAGGTGTCAAAAGTTGACCCGACCCGTGAAACCGACCCGACAAACCCGAGTCCAAACCCGACCTGGCCCCGAAAATTTTTTAAAAAAGAAAATACCCGGAACCGACCTGCTTGATATTGATTTAACCCGAGATAATAAATAACCCGAACGGTCGAACCCGAAAATGACCCGGACCCGATAAAACCCGAGTAGAATAACCCGATAATGACCCGACAACCCGAAGTAACCCGCCCCGAAATGACCCGATAGCTTGAAGTAACCCGACCCGAAATGACCCGATAGCCCGAAGTAACCCGACTCGAAATGACCCGATAGCCTGAAGTAACCCGACTCGTAATGACCCGATTGCCCGAAGTAACCCGACCGAAATGATTCAATAGCCTGAAGTGACCCAACCCGAAATGACCTGTTAGCCCAAAGTAACCCAACTTGAAATGACCCGCTAGCCCAAAATAACCCGACCCTAGATAACCTTGATATTGTGAAGTAAAATGATGTGATAGTATGAACTATGAACTATGAAGTAGTCCAAGCCAATATGACATGTTAATTCGGAGTAAATTGATAAAAAAAAAATTACACAATTAAAACCTAAAATTTTTAAAACAATAATACTCTTACATGTATCATAAGTTCATGATATGTATAGAATATGTTAAGTTATCATCTTTTATTTTTCTCTTACAATATATAAAATTATTCAATTTGAATTAATAAAATTTGAGTTTTGAGTTAAATTTGATAATTTGACATGATTTATCAAGAAAGAAAATAGATAGTATTTATCCCGGTCCGGCTCCAGTGAAGCTCAAAAACAACTTCATGGTGAAGTTGTAAGGATATAAACCGTTGATTAAGTTTAAAGGTTGAGATCATCTTGATAATTATGGCTAGTAATAATTGAGATCAACTTGATAATTATGGCTAGTGAATAAGAAAGATAATTTATGAAAATATAAAAAATTTAATAGTACTAAAAGGAAAGCTAATATTGATAAAATAAAAATCTAATATTTTCATTTAAGTATTGTCTCCTCCTTTACTAGTCACTAACATTTATGGATATTTTGTACCGATATTTTTATTTAATCTAATTGTGTAATAACTAAATTTTTTGTATTTTTATTTTAATGACATTTAAAATATCATTTTGCTTCATTTAGATAGTTGTCGATCAAAGGTTAATATTAACAAAGAATATATTCAATACATTATTTTTATCTTTTAAATCAAAGTAATTTATGTTTATTTAATCAAAATAATCTAAAAACAATAAAATAGAGAACAATTGTAACCAATATTGAATGGATTTAAAAATACTAAATAAATGTTTTTATTATTGTATTTCCTATTTAATAGCATTACTTTTTTTTATTCATAATATTTAAATGTCAAGATCTTTCAGCAAATTGCTAATTAAGGTTATAAAATAAGAAATATAATTTTTAATATTGAGCTCTCCCGGTAAATTAAGGTTAGAGAATAAGAAAGATAATTTTAGTACTTTTTAATCCATTCAATATTAGTTACATTTGTTCTCACACCCTAATATTATGTTTTGTTTTTATTAGATTACTTTGATTAATTGAATAAACATAGATTACTTTACTTTCTTAAGATAAAAATAATGTAATGAAATATTTTTTGTTAATATTAACCCTTGGTCGACAATTAGCTAAATGAAGTAGAAGATAATTTCGAATTCCATAATAATAATAATAATAATAATAATAATAATAATAATAATACTAATAGAGACATTTTAATGAATATTAAATTTAATTAATTAAAAAATATCAATATAAAAGCATCTATAAATGTTAGTGATTAACAGAGGAAGAAGATAAACGGCTTATATCAAAATACTAATAAATGTGTTTTGTTTTTCAATATTCTCTTTCCTTTTTAGTACCAGTAAATTTCTTATATTTTCATAAAGGGCAATTTTGGTAACTAGGCTTTTTTGAAAAAATAGAGTAGTAATTAGGCTTTTTAATGTTTCAATTAAGTAAATATACCCCAATCTTTTGTATTTATTTTCAAAATTTACACACTCTTCTCTCAAGGGGTACATTTACTAAACACAAAACTAGAAAAAGCCTAGTAAACCAAATTGTTTCTTTCCATAAATTATCTTTCTTCACTAGCCATAATTATCGAGATAATTGTAATGATCACTCGTGTTAAATATCTCCCGGTTTTAAATTCGGATATCCATTTTGATCAGTATTTGGTTGGATATCCGGCATTTTCCCATGATCGGATCGGATAATTATCCGGATGTCCGGTTGATCTGGAATCCAAAATATAGTATGCGAAATGATTTGGTTGGATCGGATCGGATTATTATCCGCGGATATCCGGATGATCCGAATGACTTTTGTTTGGCCCGATTGATCTGGATATCCTCTTGATCTTAATGCAAAAATGATTTAGTCGGATCCGATATTCGATGATCTGAATATCCGTTGGATCCGAATATATATTTGCTACTTTGTTTATCACAAAATGTAATGAAAAAACAATTAAAAGGCACAAAACAAATCAAAGTAAAAAAAAAATTTTTAAAAGATGATAAAAAAAAATAGAATATTAAAGTACGTTATAATAAGAAAATAAAAATAAGGTTTGAAAACAATAGATATCTATATCTTTACATTTTATAACTATATCTGAAAACGAGAGTACGAGACTAACTTATAATTAAAGATTATTATAGACATTCGTTCATTTAAATGAGACCAACTTCTATTTAAAGATTTTTATTAAGACCAAATTATAATCATATTTATAAGAATTAATATTTTAAAATCACACCCACTTATAGTAAAAGATTATTATGAACTTATAAAGTAACCAAGTGTGCATAAGTTATTAAGTTGTAACAAATTAACATTAGTAATTCATTGTTTTGGCTAACTCAAATATTTTCCCATTAAATACATATATTTTTTTAAATATAAATATTAGTACATACAATGTTGATTTATCCTTCATAAAACAAAACGGGTACTCGGATGTCTAAGACGATCTGGTGAGGCGATGAATCCGATGATCCACGGATATTTGGATATTCGATTATCCATGGATATCTGGTGAGCCACTAATCTGTAAGTATCCGGATAGACGGATATCCATGATTATTCGAATATCCATGATTATTTGGATATCCGTGGCTATTCGGATGCCTAAAACCTTGATCTGTATCCGATCCGGTGATCCAAGAAGATCTCCCGTATCGGATTCTAACCGGATCAAAACGGATACTAAAATATCGGGGTTTTTCGGATCGAGTCAACGAATTTTTTAGACCGGATTGGCGGATAAAATTGGTTTTGCCGCCCATACTAATCATATTGGCGAATAATTATCCGATCCAACTAAAATCATTTGCGGATTCCATATTTTATTAGACCAAAATATTCACATAACTAGGTAATTTGGATTTAACTCGAAAAATTGCACCATCCAAAACCGATATGAATAAAGATGTTAGAAAATGATATCATCTTTGAGCCGACCGAACTTGACCCGACTTAATTGGCATCTCTCGTAACATTAAAAAACAAAAATAATCCGGCCCAAAGTGACCTGAGAACCAAATAAACCGATTTGTTTTGGCCCAAGAACCAAGTCTACCCGATAACCCGTTCCAACCCGAACAACTAGTACCCGACCCAAATTGACCCGATCCAAAACAACCCGCTAACAAAAACAAACCTATTTATACCCGACTCGATTCCAACCCGACCCCGTTTGACCCGACCCAAACTCGACCCGCGGACCCGTTTGACCCAACCCGAACTCGACCCGCCAACCCCGTTTGGCACCACGAAAAGAACCGATGGTACCCGATAACCCGTTTTAACCCGAACATTTGGTACCCGACCCAAACCGACCCGACCCGAAACAACCCGTTTAAAAACCAAGCCTACTTTTTACCCGACCCAATTCCAACCCGAGCTTGTTATAACCCGACCCGAACCCGACCCGTCAGCCCCGTTTGACAGCTCTACTGTCTGGTTTACGTGGTCAAAGCAATGTCAACATAGTTTTGAGGAGCTGAAGAGGAGATTGACCTCTGCTCCTATCCTAACACATCCCGAGGGAGTAGAGGATTTCATGGTATACAGTGATGCATCCAAGATGGGCTTGGGGTGCGTATTGATGCAGCAAGGTAGAGTCATAGCGTACACATCAATGCTGTTGAAGACCTACGAGGAGAACTACTCAACTCACGATCTTGAGTTGGCTATTGTAGTCCATGCTTTGAAGATCTGGCGTCATTACCTTTATGGGGTGACGTGCTAGATCTTCACGGATCATAAGAGCCTTAAGTTCATATTCACTCAGTGGGAGTTGAATAACCGCCAACGGAGATGGTTTGAGGTAATTAAGGATTTCGAGTTAGAGATATTGTATCAACCGGGAAAGGCAAATGTGGTCGCCGATGCCCTTAGCAGAAAGACGCCTTGGGAGAAGGCGATAGCTAGGTTGACAGTTCAGCCTCAGCTGTAGAGAGACCTGGCTGTGTTGGAGTTAGACATTCAGTTCTTGGATATAGACGGCCACTTGTCTACCATAGAGTTGTTACCTGATTCGTTGGGAGAGATCTGACAAAAAGAGGAGAGTTGTCCAACATTGTTGTTCCGAGACCGGATGTCTCGAGGACAGGCACCACAGTTTCAGGAGGGTGCCGATGGAGTATTGAGATGCCACAAGCACGTTTGTGTACCGGTGGACCGAGAGTTGAGGCAGAGGATCTTAGAGAAGGCTCACTCTACCCCTTACTCAATGCACCCAGGTGTGAGTAAGATGTACCAGGATATGAGACGATCTTTCTGGTGGGGCGGGATGAAACCCGACGTGGCTAGATACGTAGCTCAGTGTGCAACCTGTCAGCAGGTCCATATTGAGCACCGCAAGTCTGGAGGAGAGCTCCACCCATCACAAGTCCCGCACTGGAAATGAGAGGATATCTCCATGGATTTTGTTACCAGCCTGAGACGGAGCTGAGGTTATGACGCCATCTGGCTGATAGTAGACCACCTGACCAAGACTGCACGTGTAATTCCTATTAAGGAAATGTGGCCGTTGAGTCGGTTGGTGGAGGAGTTCACTAGGCAGATAATGAGACTCCATAGGGTACCGAGGACCAAGGTATCAGACAGGGACGGCCGATTTACCTCGAGATTTTGGCATCAGGTGCATGCCGCCTTGGGTACGAGTCTGCATTTCACAATAGCATACTATCCGTAGACGGACGGACAGTTGTAGAGGACTATCTAGACTTTAGAGGATATGCTTGGAGCATGCGTGCTAGATTGGGGACACGTATTGCCCAATCACCTTTCTCTAGTATAGTTTTCGTATCATAATTTGCATGCATCGATTGGGATGGCTCCATATGAGGCCTTGTACGGACGCGGAGGTGCCGTATACCACTTTGTTGGGAGGAGCCGAGTAGCGTTAGCAAAGTCACACCAAAGAAGGTACTAGATGATATTCCCTGAGTGGCCCTGATACGGTAGCGTATGCCGGCGATGCAGAGTCGCCATAAATCCTACTCGGACAAGAGACAGGACCCTTGGAGTTTAAAGTAGGGACCGTTCAAGATCTTACAACGAGTCGGGGAGGTAGCGTACCAACTGGCCTTACCACCAAGACAGGAGGGGGTTCACCCAGTCTTTCACGTGTCTCCGCTGAGAGAGTACATACCGGACCCGAGACACTTCATCAGTTACGAGGACTTTGTAGTCGAGCCCGACCATACCTTTGTAGAGCATTCGGTAGTTGTCTTGGAGAGGAGTACGAGACGGTTACGATCCAAGGACATAGCGATGATGCGAGTTCAGTGGTCGTGATGAGGAGCCGATGAGGCTACCTGGGAGACGGAGGATAGTATCTAGAGGAACTATCTGGATTTCTAGGCTGAGCTATCTGCTAAGAGAGGATCATCGGGTTAGTTTTGGACCCTAGTTTACATGTGCTTATTTGTGTATTATGTGGTATGTGTATGTCTGCGTGTATTCGGGAATTATAAGCTAGGGCTTTCGTCTTGATTTGTTGATCGGAGGAATATTATGTGTAAAAGTTGTGACTTTAAAAAGAGTTATTATTGGCCTCTAGGAGTTCTAGACCATGAAGATCTTTTGGGTCTATGTTTCGAGACAAAACTTGTTTTTAGGAGGTAATGATGTAATACCCGGTTCTTTGAAGGCCCCTTTAGGGTGCCTTCGGGTAGGTTACCCGTGGGGGCGGCCACAGTGGGCCGCGGGTGCGCTGACCTGCGGAGGCAGCCACTGTTTCACACGGGTGTGGGTAAACAATGGGCCGCGTCTTTTATGTTTTGTAACCATTGTCGTAACGACCGGGATTTTTGTTACGTTTTCAATAGTTTTAGAGGAGTATTGGAAGCCGTGTGCAAGGGCTCACGCCCTTGCGGCTTAGTGGGCGCAGTCGAGCAGGCCGTAGGTGCGGCTAGGAGTCCCGCAGGGGCGGTGACACGCTAGAGTAGAGTATTAGCATTTTCGACCAACCTCTCGCCTTCCTATCTTTATATCCCGCCTTATTAATGATGGGGGAGTTGATGGTTGAGGATCCTTTGGCATTCCACTCCTTCAACCACCATTCCTCTCCCTCTCATTTCCATTCACGTTACTTGTTTTCCTCTTCCAAGACATCACCCTCTTGCTCTTCTTCTCCATTCTTCTCCTTTCTTACTCCAACTACGATCCATCTTTCTTGAGGCCGGGATTGTAATGACGTGACAAGGGTAAAGCCTTCTCCCTCTCTCTCTTTACTTCTTCTTTTTTCCTTCCTCTTTCCATGGGTTGTATGGAAGATCTTCATGGATCTATGCTCAACGTTCTATCGTTGTCTTGATTATATGGTGATGAAGCTAGACCTTAGAGGGAGGCTAAGACCTAGTGTTGGAGGCGGGAAGACGTCCATAGCACCAAAGGAGACTCGAAGAGGTCGGCTACACAGTCGAAGAACTCAATAGACGGACGTTCTGGACAAATAGGCGCAGGGCCGGACCCAGACAGGCACAGGGGCAGACCCAGACAGACGCAGGGGCGGACCTAGACAGCCTTAGGGCAGACCCAGATAGGCGCAGGTGCGGCTTAGTCAGGCGCGGGTACGGTTTTGCACCAGTGAGTCCCGAATCTTGTCCTTTCTTCTCCTCTTTCCGTTCCTTATATTCGATCTATCTTAGAGGCATGCTAGGCTCGCTTAGAGTAGTTGAACTGGAATGCCATATAGTGGCTGGACCCTTAGAGGCCTTGTGTGAGTTGTGTACGTCTCGATGGTGGCATGTTGATGCGTTCGATTAGATCCGTATGGGAGCAATCCTTCTGTGAGGTTTCTATGTTAAGAGTTGGAAAGGTTGTGAACTGATTGTGTAGCCATCTTGCATTAGGTTCTTGGTGAGGAGGTTGAACCTAGAAGTCTAAAGACTTCTAGTGGTCTAGAGTATGGTTTTATTTGTGTGCCTTGTTTGAACAGGAGTTGCGTGTTTTCCCGAGGGAACTTGAGAGTGTGTTGATCGCTTGCCCTTTGGAGATTGGTAAGCCCATGGACTTACTTAGTTGGCTTCTTGTATGAGTGTAATGTGTATGAGTGGTGTTTGTTAGTTATGATAAACAACGAAACCGGATTAGGCCGACTTTATTATATTACGTAATTGATCCAAGTGTATGATAACGGGTCGTGACATCACTGCCTAGCTCTTGCGAGAACTAGGAGGTTCCCAACGACCAGCCTAGACAAGTAGACGGTCAGATGCATTAGTACCATTCCTCGTTGGTAAACAGGGATAAGGGCGAGGTTTGGGAATCCCTCGTGTCACAAAGTAAGTATCATTAATAACGGCTTATCACCTAACTGAAGATAATAAACAGACTTGAGTGTTGCATGTTGATTGTATATGTTGTGTGTGTATGTGCTTTACCTTTATACTTATGCGTAGAATGTTAGCTAACGGTATTATACCGCCTTGTAGATGCCTTGCACGTTAGAGAGGCGGTCGAGTGATCCGGCGGTAGTGGGCAGCCGGGGTTCCGTGCATTGTAGGACGGGACTGGTTATCTTATTTTATGACTTTGAGACTTATTATATTTCTGGATTTGAGAACTCGGCTGGATTGTTGTGGGATTGTATTTTTATTTTCGCTCATGTATTCAAACTATATCGTTTTGCTTTTTTATTTGTTCCGTGTTGTAAGGTCCGATGAAGTTGTTGTCAGGCTAAGGGCCGGGACCCATTGTGAGGTCTCAGCTCGTAGCATTCTGAGTCCTCCTTATTTTGGGTGTTACAATATGGTATCAGAGCCCTAGGTTGGCAACAACGGCACTCGTTATCTTCAAAAAGGCCGAATAAACAAACAAACGGAAACCGCAAGGGTTCCGAACTTTTAAAAGTGAATTTTTTTTTCAAAACCATGAGCATAATCGGGTTGGGATAGAATGTACGGACCACCACTACATCCGCGGAACTCGACAACATAGTTTATTGGACTTTTGTTATAGCATGTGTTTTGTTAGTTAAGTTTTGATCTTTTGAAGTGACCAGAAGTAATAAGTTAGTTATGTCTTTATTAGCAAATAAAGTAGTCTTATATCGATCACATCTCTACCAAATGGCATGCACAAGAGCGACAACTTACGTTGGACGAGGAGATGGCCGACCTCCCCTTCCTCCAGGAGCTCTGAGACGGGGACGTGTGGGTAGGCTTCCAAGAGGCCGAGGTCAGGGACGTGCTCCCTTTGTAGATCCGCCAGCTGCGGATGTTCCCGCTGAGGAGGTGGTTGAGAATATTGTTCCCGAGGTTAGGGATGGGACCGCTGCTTGGTCCGGAGTACGGAGTGCAGGGCCTGCTGATTCTGGCCGTGTATCGATTGGAGTATCGGAGTATTGAAAGTATGTCCAGCAAGTGCAAGAGGCATACAGAACCGGGGCACCACCTCCAGCACCGCTGGTGCCAGCTAGGCCGGCAGAGGTCTCTCAGAGGGTGACCAAGGTGGTAGTTCCACCGGTGGTAGCTACACTAGTAAGAGTCGTTGAGAATGATTGAGTGAGAGACGAGCTAAGGGCACCGAGGCCAGATTGTTAGTTGAAGACTTTCAACCAGCAGCGAGTTCCCACGTTCGACGGGAACATTGGACTTGAGGTGGAGCATTGGATTAGTCACGTGGAGTCCGCACTGGAGGCGATCCGCTGCCCTGAGGGTCGTAACGTAGAGCTAGTTCAGACCTTGTTTAGAGACCAGGCGCAGTTCTGGTGGAGGACCGTGCGGGGCGGAGTGTCTAGTTTTGAGCAGTTGCGGAGCCTTGTGAGGGAGACTTTTTGTTCTACTTCGTTGAGAAGAGACCGAGTGTAGGACTTCTTGGAGGCAGGATTTGAGGATGTGCCGATAGCTGAGACAATCAGGAGGTTCTAGGAGGACCTGTCACTACTGGGTCCTGCTGCACCACTTATGGACCAGTACGTGTACCTGTTCTCCCGGAAGCCGAGACACCCGCACTTATCTTGCGGGGTTCCGCTGTGAGTCCTTAGCCGATTATCAAGATTGGGCTTCAACATATGAGAGGGACCGACTGGGTCCTAAGAGAGCTATTCAGTCTGGAGGGTCAGACAAGAGATAGAGGATGGGGCCAGCCAGTATAGGAGTAGAAGGCTCAGGTCATGGACGTGGTCAGTCTCAAGGACGTTCTAGTTACTAGGCTGCATCACCGACTGTTTCCAGGGGACGTCAGTGTTGCAGCTGTGGGGAGTATAGAAACATTAAGCCTGAGTGTAGGAAGCCACCAGTGACATGTTTTACTTACGGCCAGCTGGGGCATTGAGCTACCTTCTGCCGACAAGGCAAGGTAACATCACAGCAGGGGTCCTCACCTGCTAGCACCTCAGGGGGTGGACAGAGGCAATCTCAGTATCATGCTCGGGGTCAGCAGCAACGAACCCCTTGTCATGCATATTCTAAGGGTTCTGCTCAAATTCCAGGTAGAGGTGGAGGGCGTGGTGGAGGCACAACAAAGACTAGAGGTACTCAGGCTCGGGTCTTCGAGTTGAGGAGCGCCGTGGAGCTAGCAACGCCTGCAGCCACATGTACTATTACGATTCATGGCTTTCCAGTCAGAGTACTTTTTGGTACGGGTGTGACGCACTCTTTCATATCTAATATTGCATAGATAGGTTGGCCTTAGATACAGTAGAGGGGGAACCTTTCCTTATAAGGTTACCCGATGGGAGTAAGGTTCGCGGTACTAGAGAGATACACGGTTGTCCCATCTGCTTGGGAGACCGTGACTAGCTAGCTGATTTCCACACCATGCGCCTAGTGCAAGAAGAGGTCATATTAGGGATAAATTGGATTGACCACCATCGAGCTGTTCTGGATGTCAGTAAGAGGATAGTGACGGTCACTATGGAGTCTAGGCAAGAGGAGGTCTTTCGAGGGTGGGACCTCGGAAAGATCGGTACGGTCATCAGTGCGGTCCGAGCCGCAAAACTCATAGGGTAGGGGTGCAAGGCCTTCTGGTGTTACGCCATGAAGGAGGAGACGAGGCTATCTTTATAGGAGACCCCTGTAGCTTGTGAGTTTGAGGATATCTTTGGCAAGCCACATGGGCTACGCCGTAGAGGAGCGTAGATTTTGGGATTGAGTTGGAGCCCGACATGAGGCCGATCTCCAAGGCTCCATACCGCATGATAGCGGTCGAGATGCTTGAGCTCAAGAAGCAACTCGAGGACTTAGCAGAGAGGGGATTTATCCGACCTAGTGTGTCTCCCTGGGGTACGCCAGTCCTCTTCATCAAGAAGAAGGTTGGATATAAGAGGCTTTGTATCGACTATCAAGAGTTGAACAAAGTCACCGTCAAGAACAAGTATCCGTTACCGTGTATTGATGATTTGCTAGATCAGTTGCAGGGCGCCACCGTGTTTTCGCGTATCGATTTGAGATCAGGGTACCACCGGCTGAGAGTGAGAGAGGAGGACGTACCGAAGACGACATTTCGGACTAGATACGGTCATTATGAGTTTGTGGTGATGCCTTTCGGGCTCACTAATGTTCCTGCTGTCTTTATGGAGTTAATGAATGGCATCTTCATCGACTTCTTAGACTAGTTTGTGCTAGTTTTCATCAACGATATTTTAGTATACTCCTGGAGTAGGGAGGAGCACGCCGGACACTAGAGGACGGTGTTGCGGGTCTTACTGGACAGAGAGCTTTATGCTAAACTCTTTAAGTGTGAGTTATGGATGCCAGAGGTTGCCTTTCTTGGCCACATTGTCTCCACCGAGGGTGTCAAGGTGGACCCGGCGAAGATAGAGTCAGTTGCGTCATGACCGCTCCCTAAGACGGCCAAGGAGGTGCGTAGTTTCCTAGGCCCGGCAGGGTATTACCGTAGGTTCGTGAAGGGTTTTTTTGTGATTGCCAGGCCACTCACTTCCTTGTTGAGGAAGTCCATCAGGTTTACATGGTCCGAGCCCTGTCAACGGAGTTTTGAGGAGTTGAAGGAGAGATTGACTTCCGCTCCCGTGTTAGCACAACCAGAGGGTGTTGAGGATTTTGTCGTTTACAGTGATGCATCCAAGCTAGGCTTGGGATGCGTTATGATACAGAGAGGTAGGGTCATTGCTTACGCGTTTCGACAACTGAAGACGTATGAGGAGAATTATCCTACCCACGACCTTGAGCTAGCCGCAGTCATTCATGCATTGAAGATCTGGCGTCATTATCTCTATGGGGCCACTTGCCAGATCTTCACACACCACAAGAGTCTGAAGTATATATTCAGTCAGCGGGAGTTGAATAACCGCCAATGGAGATGGATAGAGCTGATTAAGGATTTTGACTTAGAGATTCTCTATCACCCGGGGAAGGCGAATATGGTCGCCGATGCCCTTAGTAGGAGGACACCCCGTGAGGATGCGATTGCTAGATTGACCGTACAAACATAACTGCAAAGGGATTTGTTTCTGGTTGGAGGTAGACATCCGGTTCCCTGATACGGATGGCCACTTGTCAGCGTTAGAGGTTTTACCGGATATGTCGGAGGAGATCCGGCGGAAACAAGAGGGTTGTCCCGCACTGGCGACGATCAGGAATATGATGTCCCGAAGTGAGGCACCACAGTTTATGGTGGGTACAGAGGGGATTTTGAGGCGCCAGGAGCGCATATGTGTACCATCTGGTAGAGAGTTGAGGCAACGTATATGGCAGGAGGCCCATTCTCACCTTACTCCGTACACCCGAGCGCGAGTAAGATGTATCAGGATATACGGCGATCTTATTGGTGGGACGGCTTAAGCCCGACGTGGCTAGATGTGTAGCCTAGTGTACGACCTGTCAGTAGGTCAAGATCGAGCACCACAAGCCTAGAGAAGAGCTCCAACCACTTCCGATTCCACAGTGGAAGTGGGAGGATATTTCAATGGATTTTGTTAACGGCTTAAGGTTGAGTAGAGGCTTTGATGCGATATGGGTGGTGGTGGATCGGCTGAAAAAGACGGAACGATTTATCCTATTAAGGAAACGTGACCGGTGTATCGCTTAGCTGAGGAGTTCACCCGTCAAATAGTGAGGTTCCATGGGGTGCCGAGGACGATCATTTCAGATAAGGATGGGCGTTTTACCTCGAGGTTCTGGCAGTAGGTACACGCCTCCCTAGGCACGAGCTTACAGTTCACCACGGCGTACCATCCTTAGACGGACGAGTAGTCGGAGAGGACTATACAGACCCTTGTGGACATGTGTGCTTGATTGGGGGTAGGTATGGCCCGACCACCTCCCCTTGGTGGAGTTCTCTTATAACATTAGTTGGCATGCAACTATTGGGATGACTCCTTATGAGGCATTGTATGGACAGAGGTGCCGTACACCCTTGTGTTGGGATGAGCCTGGGAGGATGAGTAGTGTGGCACCCGAGTAGGTGCAGGATGATATGGCTCGGGTAACGTTGATCCGAGATCGGATGTTGGTTGCGCAGAGTCGTCAGAGATCCTATGCTGATAAGAGGTGCAGACCTCTGGAGTTTAGATTTGGAGCCCAGGTATGGTTGAGGGTGTCACCGACGAGGGGTGTCCTTGAGCGGATAGGAGAGGTAACGTATAGATTGGCATTGCCACCGCGATTGGAGGGAGTCCATCCAGTTTTTCACGTGTCTCAGCTGAGAGAGTACGTTCATGACCCGAGACACATAGTGAGCCACAACGACATAGTGGTCGAGCCGGACCATACGTTTGCAGAGCACCCTATAGCAGTTCTGGAGAGGGGTACGAGACGTCTTCGATCGAAGGTAATACCCATGATGAAAGTGCAGTGGTCGAGACGAGGAAACAACGAGGCCACTTTGGAGATGGAGGATAGTATCTGGCGGAACTATCCCGAGTTTTACGCAGATCTAGAGACGTCTATAGGACTGTCACGTTAGTTCTACATCCATGCCTTGGTTGCTTTCAGTGATTGTGTGTGTGGTATGTCTGATATGCTTGTGTGTGACCCTTAGGTGGTCTCGACCGGAATTTTCGTAACGTTTTCAATAGTTTTAGAGGAGTATTGGAAGCCATGTGCAAGGGCTCACGCCCTTGCGGCTTAGTGGGCACAGTCGAGCAGGCCGCAAGTGCGGCTAGGAGTCCCACAGGGGCGGTGACACGTTAGAGCAGGGTATTATCGTTTTCGACCAACCTCTCGCCTTCCTATCTTTATATCCCGCCTTATTAATGATGGGGGAGTTGATGGTTGAGGATCCTTTGGCATTCCACTCCTTTATGCAGCCACCATTCCTCTACCTCTCATTTCCATTCACGTTACTTGTTTTCCTCTTCCAAGACATCACCCTCTTGCTCTTCTTCTCTATTCTTCTCCTTTCTTACTGCAGCTACGATCCATCTTCCTTGAGGCCGGGACTGCAATGACGTGACAAGGGTAAAGCCTTCTCCCTCTTTCTCTTTTCTTCTTCTTTCTTCCTTCCTCTTCCCATTGGTTGTATGGAAGATCTTCATGGATTTATGCTCAACGTTCTATTGTTGTCTTGATTGTATGGTGATAAAGCTAGACCTTAGAGGGAGGCTAAGACCTAGTGTTGGAGGTGGGAAGACGTCCATAGCACCAAAGGACACTCGAAGAGGCCGACTACACAATCGAAGAACTCAATAGACGGACGTTCTGGACAGATAGGCGAGGGGCGGACCTAGACAGGGGCAGGGATGGACCCAAACAGGCGCAGGGGTGGACCCAGATAGGTGCAGATGCGTCTTAGTCAGGCGCAGGGGCGGTTTTGCACCAGTGACCGAATCTTATCCTTTCTTCTCCTCTTTTCGTTCCTTAGATTCGATCTATCTTAGAGGCATGTTAGGCTGGCTTAGAGTAGTTGAACTGGAATGCCATATAGTGGCTGGACCCTTAGAGGCCTTGTGTGAGTTATGTACGTCTCAATGGTGGCATGTTGATGCGTTCGACTAGATCCGTAGGGGAACAATCCTTATGTGAGGTTTCTATGTTGAGAGTTAGAAAGGTTATGGATTGAGAGTGTAGCCATCTTGCATTAGGTTCTTGGTGAGGAGGTTGAACCTAGAGTGTGGTTTGATTTGCGTGCCTTGTCTTGAACAAGCGTTGCGTGTTTTCCCGAGGGAACTTGAGAGTGTGGTGACCATTTGCGCTTTGGAGACTGGTAAGTCCATGAACTTACTTAGCTAGCTTCTTGTATGACTGTAATGTGTATGAGTGGTCTTTGTTAGTTATGATAAACAACGAAACCGGATTAGGCCGACTTTATTATATTACGTAATTGACCCAAGTGTATGATAACGGGCCATGACATCTCTGCCTAGCTCTTGCGAGAGCTAGGAGGTTCCCTACGACCAACCCAGGCAGGTAGACAGTCAGATGTATTAGTTCTCGTTGGTAAACGGGGACAGGGGAGAGGTTTGGGAATCCCTCGTGTCACAAAATAAGTATCATTAGTAACAGCTTATCACCTAATTGAAGATAATAAACAGACTTGGGTGTTGCATGTTGATTGTATATGTTGTGTGTGTATGTGTATTTACCTTTATACTTATGCGTAGAATGTTAGCTAACAGTATTATACCGCCTTGTAGCTGCCTTGCAAGTTATAGAGGCGGTCGAGTAATCCGGCGGTAGTGGACAACAGGGGTTCCGTGCATTGTAGAACGAGACTGGTTATCTTATTTTATGACTTTTAGACTTATGTGATATTTTTGGATTTGAGAAATCGGCTGGATTGTTTTGGGATTGTATTTTCGTTTTCGCTCATGTATTCAAACTATGTCCTTTTGCCTTTTATTTCTGCCGTGTTGTAAGGTCCGATGAAGTTGTTGTCATGCTAAGGGCCGAGACCCATTGTGAGGTCCCAGCTCGTAGCATTCCGAGTCCTCCGGATTTGAGGTGTTACAATTGTAGGTTACGAAACCCTCTTTTATAACCCCAAACCATTATTCCGTTTTGCCCTTATCTTCATTTCCGTTCCCTTGGAAGCTCTTGACCGCCTTGGAGATTCATGTAAGTGTTCTCTCCTATCCCCCTTGTCTTCTTCTTTTCCTTCAATGACTCCTTCTTCTTCCGTCCTTCACCCTCTCTCCCTCTTTCTCTCTTGATTTACGCCACCAGCAGCGTTGTGCTTTTTGATAGCATGCATTATGGTCTATATTTTGAGATTGGTTTGGACATTTTATCTTCATAAATCTACATGCATGGCTATATATTCTCGATGATTATGTCGTTTTGTGTACTTTTGCAAGAATCGAGGTCTACACCTAGTTTTGTGTGATTGTAGGGAAAATGGCATATTTTGGATCGTTATGAAGTCAAGGGATCTAAGGAGTCATTGGAGCTACATTTTGGAGCATTGAGGAGCTACAAGGAAGGCATGAGAACCATGAAAATTTGATAGAAATTTTATATTGAACCAGTTTTGTAAGATTTGCACGTAACTGAAGATCATCTCGGTTGACTACATGATCACCTCGACCGAGATGACTTGTTGGGCCTGAATCGAGACGCACGGCCCATGGCCCATGAGATCTTTTATTTTTGGCAAGTGATTTTCCTATAAGATTGGAGATATTTTCTGGATGGAAGTATACTTGGTTAGATGGTTATTTTGGGAGATTGAAGATATTCTAAGGAAGAAGGAAGTTGAAGGAAGATAGCTTTGAAGTGAAATTTGAAGGCTTTGGAAGGAAGTTGTAAGATTTTCTTAGGGAACCTTGATTGTTGTCTTTTGATTGGTTATTGAGGAACACAGTTTGCTGATTGTTTGGATTAATTGTTTGTTTGAGTTTATTATTGAGGCCTTTTTTTTAAGATTTTCTTGTTGGTTTATTGTTTCTTTCATTATATATTTGATTGTTATTGTCATGATGTTTGTTGGTTAAATTCTCTTGCGATTCTACAATGATTGGCTAAAAGTTGTGGAAAAGAAGATGAAAGAGTGAACCTTTACCTTGGTAAACCCTACAAGCTCGAGACGAAACCAAGCCGAACCGAACCTCGGTTGGTCCATAGAACATCTTGACCAAGATCGATATGAACTGAGCGAGACGTGAACCAGATTCGAACCAACCTGAGGTTAGGTTTTTAGTTTGCCAAATCCTATCCTTGTTGCACCTTTCGTGGTTCATATGCAAGCCTAGGATGAGACTTACCCGGTGATTCCTTTGCTTGTATACCTATGATGATGAGTGTTAGGTAATAAAGGTTTATCCTTTATTAGGGTTTGAGTGTGCCTTCATGCTACCTTTGTGAGGTAACCTGAGACTTACCCGGTAAAGGTTAGTTCTATTCCCTTAGGTGGTATGTTGGTTTGAGACTATATTTCCTTTCCTTAGTTCCTTGAGACTTACCAAGTGATAGGATCTTTGGTTTGGGATAGTGAGTAGTGAGACTTACCCGGTGATCTATTCCCATCTTAAAAATACCTTCCCTTATAAACCTCAGTTTTGTTCACGTTATCCTCAGAAATCTTGACTCGGAACCACAATTGGATGCTTTGACCCTTAGAATCTGCATTCCCTTATCTGATTTATACATCATCTTTGCTTTATTGCTTGCTCTTGATTGACAACCTGATTTTTACCATGCTTGATTTCACCATAGTCCCTGTGTTCAACCTTGGAGTATTTGCCGCTATTACAATTGATCCGTACACTGTGGGTTCGCATATTGTTCAGGATTTTATTTTAGGTTATAAATTTAAAGCTATTTCGTTCACTATTTCACACGCGTCTGAGAGCGAACACTTTTCATCTTCGTCAGACTACAGCAAGGTTAACGAAGAGAGCCGTTTTTGTGGATTCCTGAAGAAACCGCTCATCCCTTTCGATTTTATTGACGAGTAACAGTAGGTTGTCTCTCCCTTTTTGTTCCTTTGGTTATAGAGTGGCTACATGAGGGTCTGACTGAGATTACACAGAGTTACAGGAAGGGTTGAAGTAGAAAGAAGACCTTGCACGAAGAAGGAGAAGTCGGAGATCACAGTAGCCTGTCCTGCGACCACGCCTTCCTGGCCCCGCGACCACGCCTCACTGCCCCCATGCCTTTCGTCTGTCGCGGGTGCAGCCTCTGGGAGCTTTTCCGCCACCGCGACTTTTCACTTTTGCGGCCGTGGTTTTCCTCCAATGAGACTCTTAAGTTGTCTTGTGACTTAAGAGTGTTCTCTTGGTATGTTGTCCTCCTTCTATGTACCCCTTTGATCATGTTGTAGCATCATGATAGGTAACCTACCAGAACTAGAGCGAATCCCATGTAGTGGGGTAGGTTTTGGCTAGTTGTTGATATAGTTGAGTTATGCGTAAGCTAGGGAACTGTTTGGACGCAATTTCATTTTGACATGGAATGGTTTTGATACTTGTGCCTTGACTGATATCAAGCGTTGAGGAGTTGATTATAGATCGGGTTTGTGAGGATAGTTGACCGTGTTCTGTTACTGTTAAGTTCTTAGGACTTACTTAGATTTTATGATATTATGGCGAATGCTTGAGTGGTGTGTGTTTATGTGTTGTGACATTTTGTTACCTTTAATATACCGACTTATAATTTTGGGCCACGGGTAACGGGCGGTGATCACTTGTCCAGTTCTCCCGAGGGAATCTGGGAGGTGCTTCGCGACTAGGCCAAACTTGGTATACGGGGAGGGTACCAAACCACTCCATTGTGTATACGGGGAGGTGCGTTGAACCATTCCAGTTGGATAAAGGACCGAAGGTGAGAGTCCAAGACTTCTCGTGTCACACCTATAATTGAACAATATGGATGACCTTTATAAAGATATTAATAAATGAGTTATGTGATATCTTGTTATGTGTTTTACCCTTACTTTATATGTGATTGTGCTTTGGTGTTTACCTCTATGTTATGGTTAGCTAACGGTTTATCCGTGTTGTTAGATGCCTTTCAAGATAGGGTAGCTGACGAGTGAGACGAAGGAGGTAGTCAGTCGGGGTTCCCGTACGTGATAGGATGGGTGCGGGTTTTATGTGTTTATGTTTAGCTGACTCTGACAGTTCTTTTGCGGATTTCGTTTATGACTTTTGTACCTCGGTTGAGAGCTTGCTTATCTAGTTGACATTGCATACTATAATATTTGGATTTCCATGTTTTATCGTTTGTGCATTGTTGTAAGATCCAATAATATTGCTGTCGGGCTAGGGTCGGGATCCATTGTGAGGTCCTAGCCAGTAGTGCCCCGAGTCCGAAATTTGGGGTGTTACAAAAGGAATAATCATTCTTAACTGCTAGATCCTCATAATTGATGGCGTGTCTAGGTCTAGTTCATACTCTCTCAATTGAGACACATGAAACACTAGGTGAACACCCTCCAGTTCCAATGGTAGCGCTAATCGGTATGCGACCTCTCTGACTCGCTCCAAGATATCAAAAGGTCCGGCATATTGGGGACTCAATTTCTCTTAATGCCGAGCTCTGGACGCCTCGTGTCGGTGATACTCTCAACCAAACCTGGACATCCACTCTAAACTCTAGAGTTCGGCTCCTATTATCGGCGTATGATTTCTGACGACTATGTGCTGCCAACATGCACTCTCGGATCAGAGCTACTCGGGCGATGTTGTCTTGTATTTTCTCTGGAGCTACTCCACCCGCGCTGCCAGGCTCATCCCAACGTAGAGTTATCTCCTTCTCTCAAAGCGTCTTCCGACTAAGGGCATTGGTGACCACATTTGCCTTTCTTGGGTGATACAAAATCTCCTGATGAAATTCCTTGATCACCTTCAACCATCTTCTCTAGGGTTTATTCAACTCCCATTGAGTGAATATACTTCACACTCTTATGGTCTGTGAAGATCTGAGATGTCGCCCCATAAATATAGTGACGCTAGAGATAAAGAGCATGTACCACTGTAATAAACTCTAGATCATGGGTAGGGTAATTCTTCTCATACGTCTTCAAGTGTCTAGACGCGTATGCAAAGACCTTTACCTTGATGCATCATAACACATCCTAAGCCCATCATAGATGCATCACTATATACTGCAAAATCTTCAATACCCTCTGGTTGTGCATAAATCGGAGCGGAAGTCAATCTCCTTTTTAGCTCCTCAAAATTGTGTTGACATGGATCGGACCAAACGAATCGGGTATTCTTCCGCAATAGGCAAGTAAGTGGTCGTGCGATCGCTGAAAACCCTTCAACAAACCGGCGATAACAGCCCACCAAACCTAAAAAGTTGTGTACCTCCTTAACATTCGTCAGATGTAGCCATGAAGATACCGACTCGATTTTTTTTGATCAACCTTGATCTTTTTAGTTGTAACTTCGTGACCTAGAAAAGTCCATAAAGTCGATAAAGATACCATTCATCAACTCCATGAACACGGAGGGCACAATTGTAAGCCCAAATAGAATCACCACAAACTCGTAGTAGCCATACCGGGTCCAAAATGCCATCTTAGGTATGTCATGATCTCTCACCCTCAACTATTGATAACCCGATTTCAAGTCGATTATGGAGAACACTGACGTGCCATGCAGTTGGTCTAGCAAATCATCTATACGAGGCAAAGGGTACTTATTCCTGATGGTCACCTTATTTAGCTCTTTGTAGTCAATGCATAACCTCATCGACCCGTCTTTCTTCCTCACAAACAGTATCGGTGCGCCCCATAGAGAAATGTTAGGGCGTATGAAGCCCTTCTCAGCCAATTGCTCCAACTGCTTCTTCCACTCCAGCAGCTCAATAGGCGTCATGGGTTGTGTGAGACGAGGTTGTGCCCGACCATTGTGGATGGCAAGGATTTCCCTGATCCGTGTTTTCCGTGCTCATCATGTGGTTGGAATTTAGGAGGTACCTTTGTCTTCAATATGGAATATTACACTCTTGGTTGGAATACGGTTTCTAAAGTAAATAATGCTCAAGCATGTATTCATACTAGTGTGTTTGGATGATCCTTGGTGATGGATTTGAGAAAGGAGATGAGATTTACTTTGTTATAACATGTCAGGCAATTGACCTTTTTGTTACATCGACATACTGGTTTGACATGATTATGAACATATTCGAAGGTTATTGATTATTATACTCTTATGTGTATTACGGTCATATTTGAAATGTCTTGAATACTGAACTCTTTTGAGCGTTATGAGCATATTCGAAGCATGTTGATAACTGAAACCCGTTGAGTATTCTTATAAACAATCATGTGATATCATATATGACTTTATACTTGTCTTGTTCACATATTATATTGCTTATGTACCTACTTAATCTAGTGGAAGACTAACCCCACCACTGTGGGGTTGGTTATATTTTGCATAATAAAGTACAAGATCAGTTTGGGAGCTTAGAGGTCGGGCGACCTAGTGGGAGTCTATATTTTGGTTGAGCTTGGGTGGCCTTTTAGTTTTTTCTAGGACATGTTCCTAGCTTTTTCCTTATGCCTTTTGGTCTCGTGGATTATTTTTCTAAACCCTGTTGTTGTTGGCCACAGGTTTGACCCAGATGTTGTTGTTTGTTTTTGGAACGTTATGTTTGATGTCATGGATGACGGTTGGTTTTTATACTCTATCTTTACAAGTTTTAATGCCCTTAGTTTTATTTATCTATATAGCCTAAAGGATTCCTTGTCCGGAGTCCTTGCATTGTAGCGTTTTCCCATTTTAGGTGTTACAAACTCAAATACAACTACTTGGATTTCATTAAAAAAAATCATTAGTTCACTAATGCAAGACATTTTACCCTAAAAATATTAAAATACATTAGAATATGAACATATTATAAATTTTAAATAATATTATATTACGAAATACATACTAATTAATTAAAATTTTATTAGTACAACAAATATGCCATCGATGTACAAAAAAATACAAGATATTTATTGATGTATAAAATATATAATGTTATATATTAGGCATTTAAATTTTTTTTATATGTTATCTAAGTTTAAGAATCACTTCTATGTTGTAATGATATCTAGGCCAGTGATCTACCACATTACCGTCTTTGTAGTTTTACCCTTTCATGGATATTAATAGTCTTTGCTCTAATATATATATATATATATATATATATATATATATATATATATATATATATATATATATATATATATATATATTCAATTCAAAATCATATATTCTTTGTGTCTAAATCAAATTCAAATCTTAAAACGTTTTAAGAATTCTCCCTTTATATTCAATGTAGCGCAAGATTCGTTTTGTGGAACGGAAAAAGAGGGGTTGGGTCATCCATCAACAACGGTGAAGTCACCCTCGAGTATGTGTGCCTTGCATCATCATTGTCTAGGAAAATAAAGTAGGCCTAGCCTTGCAAAACTCATATAGACTAAAACCTACACTAGTGACATAAACTAGTTGGAAGAAAACGATGGTCTTGCAATACCGATAAAAATATACAATTTACCCACTATATTGAAAATGGATGTGTTTTGTTCACGACGCATTCCAAGTGACAACGATAACTATAATTGTATGTTGTATATTAGTTTGATATCTAAAATTTACATTGATTAAATATCGAAGAGATCCTTAAAACGATTTCTAACAAGAAGCTTGGTGAGTCAGAAAGTTTTGGTTACATGTATACTAGTAATTTATTATTGTAACTTTATTTTATATAAACATGACTATTATTGTTTGGCTTGCAAACTATCAACTATAATGGTTGTCCTACATTGGTTTCTTTTCGAAAATTTACATTGGTTAAATATCAAAGTGATCCTTAACAACAATTTCTAAAAATAAGCTTGGTGAGTCAAAAAGTTTTTCTTACATATTTACTTGTAGCTAATATTTTAACTTTATTTTATATAAGCGTGGATCTTACTGTTTGCTTGCAAACTATTTGCATATTTCTTAAACCGTCAAACCACACTCAATAATCTAAATGATTTGAATTATAATTGTCTTATAAATGATAGAATATGAATGATGGGATATAAAAGAGATTATGGCATAGTTATTATTCAGCAATTGAAATATATTTTTAGTGTAAATATATGAAGTAAATTATTGATACTAAAGACATTTTGGATGTCTAATAGTTTCTTAACTTGTAAGCCCTTCAATGTTTCAGCCGATCTTTGACACTTGTGTAACGATGTTGTTACTGTCCACATAGATAAATACTCGGTTGCAACATTGATCCATTACTCGTATAAAACCTGGCTTCAATATTATGACTGTTAGATTTTTGACCTCCTTCTCGATAACCTCTTTCGCTAGCAATCCATCTTTTCCCAACAATTGTGGCCAACTGGTTCCTATCAAAACAAAATATGTGATATAAAGAAAATAATGAGATGACGAGAAGAAATTTGAAGAGAAAAACTAACAAAAAGTTTGAAAATAAAAGTCACGGAGAAGTATATCGGATTTACCTGGACAATATTCTCCACTATCACATTGGAAAGTACTACCCATCTTCTTGATCACCTTCTGAACTACCTTACACAAATCTATGAGAAACCAACTTATGAAAATGTTGATTTCATTATAAATATGTCATCGGTATTTATACATACATACTAGTAGTGTTATTACCCCACTCCTTCGAGTTGTGTGATGTGTATGCATTAAATGAAAATATTTGTTGATTCCTTAATAAATTGCATTTAATGTAATAGATTCATTTGTATTGATAATATCAAAGATATATGTTCAAAGATGAATGATACTTTTCATGAATATATTACAAACAACAATATGAAACTTATTGTAAATCAAACATTATTAAAACCCTAAAACTCATACACTAATCAGATACATTAAGATATTGATACCCTTGGGACCTTATGATAAAAATAAACTCAATGTATTTTATATATTTTACATTAATAATATGGTCATATAATAACTTTTTTATTTTGTTTGGTTGTAATGAATTTGTCTATTTCTTATTGCAATTTAAACATAATTTTTTCACGTGGAACTTTACTCCTTTTTCATATTTATTCAAATTTATAGATTTTAATTTCATATCATGCGAAAATTATTTGTATATTTTCTTCGTAAGATATTGCGATAAAAATAATTTATATTCAAATGAAAGAATTAAATTGAAGATAGAGATAATTGAGATAACGTCTTTTGTGAATAATTAATTTTAGTGTTTTTTATACAAACAAATTAAATTACCATCTTAATATTTTCAAGAAAAAGAATCATATTTTACCCTATAATTTATATATTAACATTAACTTTTAAAACTAATAAACATATTTTTCTAACAACTTTTTATAATATTCATTGTATCATTAAAATATAATTTCTGCCACTTGAAATATATTCAAATATTCCTTTGTTTGGAATCTAATGATGTTTGTTATACAATTTTCACATTCGTCATGACTGAATTCTAACGTCACTTATCAGGTTAATAATGTATGCTTCAATTTAGGGTCCGATGTTTTCAATTTTTGTTTTCCTTTTAACTTGTTTCAAATTTGGGTCATGAATAAACAATAATATTATGAGCATGTCGGAAATCGGAATAGAGTTAAGTTCTAATTAAAACAGATGGGAAAATGTTATTGAAGTCCATTCGAGTTTTTAAACTATTGGGTCAAAACATGATAAAATGAAGATAGTTTGTTTTATTATATATCAAACTCTCACGATATTAAAAAAGTATCTTTCCAATTAAATTAGGTGATTTGTCCATACTAATATATTTTATCATATATTTAATACTAATTAATAACAAAGATATCCACTCTTCTAATTATAGTTGATACAGATCCTAATAAATCTCCAACATAATATATATATATATATATATATATATATATATATATATATATATATATATATATATATATATATATATATATATTGTAACACCCCAAATTCTCAAAACTCGGGACATTACTGGTTAGGACCTCACAATGGGTCCCGACCTTATTTTGACAACAATTTTACTAGGATCTTGCAACAAGACACTAATAAGAAAAACTGAAATTCATAAAATAGTATTTTGAAGAGATAAATGCAACAACGTTTAACAGCCCATAGTACTTAAACAACGTAAAAGTCTAACTGTCATAATACGTAGAAAGAAACCACAAAACAAACACCCAACCCCACTCTAAGGAGTACGGAGACCCGGCTGACCACTACATCCGGATCACTTAGCTGTTGCTCTAACCTGCGGTAAATCTAAACAACACAACAGAACAACCGTTAGCTAGCTATCTAAGCGTTAGGTAAATAAGAATAGCACACACACACACATCATAGCAAAAGTAACACTCATCATGCTTTCAAACAATCCATTTATTATCATCACTTAGGTCATTCACTCTTACTAATGATACTTATTTTGTGACACGAGGGATTCCCAAACCTCGCCTCCACCCCCGTGTAACCATCAAGAATGGATTCGATACATCTCACAGTAACACCCTAGGTTCTGGAAACTTGAAGCGCTACGGGCTAGGACCGCACAATGGGTCCCGACCCTCAGAGTAGTAACAGCAAACGGATCTTACAACAAGGCACAGCCGAATCAAAACCAAAACTTAATATAAAACAAAAGGTTCAAACCAGAAGAAAACACAAAAGCTCCACAACCGGGTTCAAAACAAAAGGGAAACAACAAAACAAAAGAAAAAAAAACCCCGATCCCGTCCTATAATGTACGGGAATCCCGGCTGACCACACGATCCAGATCACTCAGCAGCATCCTGAACCTGCGGAACATCTACAACGACGGTATAAACCGTTAACTAACATTCTAGGTATAAGCAAGAGTGTAAAGGCACAAACACACATAAGGTAAAGAAAACACATAGCATGCTTGCACACAACCGATTATTATCTTTCATTAAAGTTATCCATTACTAATTCAACTTCTTTTGTCACACGAGAATCTCCCAAAACTCGCCTCCGCTTCCGTCTACCAATAGGAATAGATCAGTACTATCCGTTACCTACAGGTTTGTGTTGCAAGAGCACATTCTATTCTCTTGTAGAACTAGACAAGTGGTCACCGCCCGGTTATAATACACTTGGGCTAGTTAAGGGTAACAAAGGGTGAATCCTATTTCCAATTATCCGTTATAAACATGATAGCAACACAAAGAAGCCAATATAATCCAACTAATACACGGAATGAAGCTAAGTAAGTCCAAGGGACTTACCTCACACGAAGGTAACCCAAAAGGCTCAATAACAACTCAGAGGATACGCAAGGAAACTTAGTTTCCCTTAGGAAAGGAGCAAGGAAAGCTTGTACGAACAAGCAACACGGATCAGGAACGAAACGGTTGCTAGAAGTCTATGACTTCTAGTCTCAAAGATATCTAAGAGATCAACACATGCTAAGGGCTCAACCTTAGTCTTACAACAACTCAGCGGAACAAAGAACAACCATAAGGAACCAAGGAAGGAACGAGGAAAGGAAAGAAGGAAGCAACTCACCAAAGACGGGAGTTACTGCAGAGAAACTGCAGGGGCAGTTAGACAGATGCGCAGTGGCGGCTGAACAGAGGCGCAGGGGAGACTCTTTGCAGGTGCAGGGGTGGTTGTGACAGAGGCGCAGGGGCGGCTCTGTGCAGGCGCAGGGGCGGATCTTCGTCAGAAGCTACTGTCAGGCTTCTCTTCGGCATATTTCACAGTAGGGGCAACCAAAGCTCGAACCTTCAGTTCCAACATGTCATGACTCAACTCCAGAGAGCCTGAGAACAACGAAAGGTCAACAACGGAACACTCCACAAGAATCAAGGCTCATGCTTGATCCTTGGAGAAGAAGGAAAGAAAAGAACGAAAGGAAGAAACCAAAACAGAAGGGAAGGCATGTAGCGCTAAAGGAACGTGAGGAAGAACCAGAAAAGATGCACTTACACGTTCAGCGGGATTGCATGAAGCAAGGACGGCTGCAGCTCTCTAGGGTTTGAAGACGATAGCAAGGAGCGGGAAAAAGGAGAGAAAGAAGAGAATATATAGGGAGGACTGGAACGCTAGATGGAAAGGGCGTCTAGGGTTAGAATGAAAACAAGGAAACCGGCCCATAAGATAGAATATCGGGTATTCTATCTATGGAAGAAAGATAAAACGACGAAAACAGATCGGCGCGATCTGTCGCACGATCCGAAGGGGCGGATCTCACAGCCGCAGGGGCGGCTGACCGCGGGGGCGGCCCTCTTCACCGCAGGGGTGGTGAAAGCAAAAACCTAGGATCTTACATCAAATCCCCCTAAAAAGAAGTTTCATCCCGAAACTTACAAAAGCCAAACGATTACAACAACACACAGAAACAGAACTGAGCTCATATATTCCCACTCGGGGCACGTATCACAAAACGTCACACAAAAGCGTTCACAACGCAACAGAGGAAAAACCAAACAACATACTAAGCTAACGGTGCATCAAGCTCAACATAAAACTCCGGATAGTTCTTCTGGATACTATCCTCTTTCTCTCAAGTCGCCTCATCAGCTCCTCGCCTCGACCATTGTATCTTCATCATTGGTATGTCCTTCGAACGCGAGTGTCTCGTACTACGCTCTAAGACAGCCACCGGGTGCTCTACGACCGTGTGGTCTAGCTCGATCACTAGATCCTCATGACTGACGATGTGTCTCGGGTCAGGTATGTACTCCCGTAGGTTAGACACATGGAAAACTGGGTGAACACCCTCGAGTCTCTGTGGTAACGTAAGTTTGTAAGCCGCCTCTCCAACTCGCTGAAGAATCTCGAACGGTCCAACATATCTGGGACTCAACTTCCCTTTGACACCGAAACGTCTAACGACTCGTGTCGGGGATACTCTCAACCAAACCTGAGCTCCAACTCTAAACTCCAGAGGTTTGCGCCTCTTATCAGCATAAGACTTATGTCGACTCTGTGCTGCTAACATCCGCTCTCGGATCACTACTACTCGAGCCATGTCATCCTGAATCTGCTCAGGTGCTATTCCGCTATCACTACTAGGCTCGTCCCAACATAGTGGTGTACGACATCTCTGTCCATATAAAGCCTCATAAGGAGCCATCTTGATCGATGCGTGCCAGCTATTGTTATATGAAAACTCCACTAAGGGAAGGTGATCTGGCCACACCTGTCCCCAATCTAACACACAAGCTCGTAACATGTCCTCCAAAGTCTGGATGGTCCGCTCAGACTGACCATCGGTCTAAGGATGATAAGCAATCGTGAACTGTAGACTCGTACCTAGGGCGGCATGAACTTGCTGGCAGAACCTCGAAGTGAACCGTCCGTCTTTGTCAAAGACTATAGTCCTAGGTACTCCATGAAGTCTCACTATCTGTCTCGTGAACTCCTTTGCTAATTGACTCACCAGCCACGTTTCCTTGATCGGAATGAAACGTGCGGTCTTCGTCAGTCGATCTACTATGACCTTAATAGCATCAAAACCACGACTCGGTCTCAAACCGGTCACAAAATCCATAGAGATGTCTTCCCACTTCCACTGAGGGACAGGAAGTGGGTGTAGCTCGCCTCCTTGTCTATGATGCTCGATCTTGACCTGCTGACAGGTCGCACACTGAGCTACATATCTCGTCACATCTGGCTTCAGACCTCACCAGAAAGAGCGTCTGACATCCTGATATATCTTACTCGCACTAGGGTGTACCGAGTAAGGTGAAGAGTGGGCCTCCTGAAGGATCCTCTGTCTCAACTCCCGATCTGACGACACATAAACACGCTCTTGGCATCTCAAAACTCCGTCAGCACCAACTGCAAACTGTGGTACCTCTCCTCGAGACATCCGGTCTCGGATCTGTGTCAAAGCTTGGCAATTCTCCTGCTTTTGTTGGATTTCGGCCAACAAATCAGGTACTATCTCCAAGGTGGACAACTGGTTTTCGGAATCTGGGAAGTAGATATCTATCTCTCGTCATGTCAAATCTCGCTGTAACTGTGGCTGAGCTATCACCCTAGCGATCGTCATCT
Source organism: Fagopyrum homotropicum (assembly GCA_033239125.1). Classification (NCBI taxonomy): domain Eukaryota; kingdom Viridiplantae; phylum Streptophyta; class Magnoliopsida; order Caryophyllales; family Polygonaceae; genus Fagopyrum; species Fagopyrum homotropicum. Next base: position 34,520,161 of record BSWB01000003.1, read on the forward strand.
CCCGGGAAGTCTTCCTACTGAGGACATCTGCTACCACATTAGCCTTTCCCGGGTGGTATAAGATCTCAAGATCAAAGTCCTTGATCAACTCTAACCATCTGCGCTAGCGGTTATTCAACTCCCGCTGAGTGAATATGTACTTCAAACTCTTATGGTCTGTGAAAATCTGAAACGAGGCTCCGTACAAATAATGTCTCCAAATCTTCAAAGCATGAACAACAACAGATAGCTCAAGATCGTGGGTAGGGTAATTCTACTCGTACGTCTTCAACTGTCGAGACGCATAAGCAATCATCTTTCCCCTCTACATCAAAACACATCCCAAGCCCAGCTTGGATGCGTCGCTGTAAACCACAAAATCCTCAATGCCCTCTGGCTGAGCTAGGATAGGAGTAGATGTCAATCTCTTTTTCAGCTCCTCGAAGCTCTACAGGCACGACTCAGACCATACGAATCTTGTAGACTTCCGCAGCAAGGAAGTGAGCGGTCGGGCGATAACTGAAAAGCCCTCAACAAAACGCCTGTAGTAGCGTGCCAATCCTAAGATGTTGCGAACCTCCTTGACGTTCTTAGGTGGCGGCCAGGAAGCTACTGACTCAATCTTTGTCAGATCCACCTTGATTCCTTCAGCTAAAACAATGTGACCAAGGAATGCTACCTCGGACATCCAAAACTCGCACTTAGAGAGCTTGGCGTAGAGCTCTCTATCCTGTAAGACCTGAAGAACGATCCTCAAGTATCATGCATGTTCCTCTCTACTACGAGAGTAAACCAGAATGTCGTCGATAAAGACAACCACAAACTGGTCTAGAAAGTCGATGAAGATGTTGTTCATCAACTCCATGAAGACTGCGGGCGCATTCGTGAGTCCAAATGGCATCACTACAAACTCGTAGTGTCCATATCTAGTCCGAAATGCCGTCTTGGCTACATCTTGCTCTCTCACCCTCAGCTGGTGATATCTTGATCTTAGATCGATCCTCAAAAACACTCAAACTCCATGCAGCTGATCCAAAAGATCATCGATACGGGGCAATGGGTACTTGTTCTTAATCGTCACCTTGTTCAGCACTCGGTAGTCGATACACAACCTCATTGACCCATCCTTCTTCGTAACGAAGAGAACTGGTGCACTCCAAGGAGATACACTTGGGCGGATGAAGCCCTTCTCTGCTAACTCCTCAAGATGCTTCTTCAACTCAAGCATCTGGATAGGCGCCATACGATAAGGAGCCTTAGAGATCGGTCTCGTACCGGGTTCTAGATCAATGCCAAAGTCTACACTCCGTTGTGGAGGTAAACCTGATGGCTTTCCAAAGACGTCATCAAACTCGCAAGCTACTGGAATCTCCTCCAAAGCTGGACTAGTACTATCCTTCATGGCATAGCACCAAGAAGCCTCACATCCCTTACTGATAAGTCTCGCAGCTCATACTACACTGATGACTGTACCAGTATTCCCGAGATCCCATCCTCGTAAGATCTCAACATGGCCTGCATCTATAGTTACTGTCACTATCCTCTTGCCGATGTCAAGAACTGCTCGATGTTGATCCATCCAATCCATGTCCAGAATAAGTTCTTCATGTACTAAGTACATGACGAAGAAGTTAGCTGGCCAATCGCGACCTCCCAATCTAATAGGGCAATCGCGAACCTCTCGCGTACCTCGTATCTTACATCCATCGGGTAATCCTTTAAAGAAGGGTCTACTCTCTACAGTAACTAAGGCCAATCAATCTACACATGCATCAAATATAAAAGAATGCATAGCACCAGTATCGAAAAGAACTCTGACAGGAAAACCATTAATGTGAATGGTACCTGTAGCTGTCGGCGTTGTCGGCTCTACATCACTCCTCAACTCATAAACTCTGGCTGGTGCATCTCTGGTGTTTGCGGATCCACCAACACGTCCTCTACCTCTCCCCTATCCCGGAGTGGAACCCTGAGGAGCGGCATAACCTGAAACTCTCTCCTGCTGCTGCTGGTACTGAGATATCTGTCCCCCTCTAACAACACTAGCAAGTGAAGAACCCTGCTGAGATAGCGCCTTGCCCTAACGGCAAAACGCAACTTTGTGTCCGGGCTTGCCACAAGAAAAGCAAGTCACTGCTGGCTTCTTGTAGTCAGCTCGGATGTGTCCAGCTACTCCGCAGTTATGACACTACCGTCCTCTATCAGAACTCTGCTGGAAACTAGAACGTCCAAGCATCTGACTACACCCAGAACCAGCTGCTCCAGCTCCAGCACTGGCTGATCTAGTCTTCTGTCTCTTCTCATGACCTCTTGTTTGAGAAGCTCTCCTCTGACCCGGTCGGTCTCTCTCATAAGTAGAAGCTCTATCCTGGTAGTCCGCCAAAGACTCACAAAGGAAACCAGTAAGATAAGAGCGTCTCGATTCTCTCAACCTCCGAGAGAAAAGGTAAACATGCTGATTCTCCGGTGGTGCGGACGAACCTAGCAACGTCAACTAGTCCTGAAACTTGAGGATTATCTCAGCAATTGGCAAATCCTCGAATTCAGCCTCAAAGAAATCTTGAAGACGGTCTCTCCTCATGGTTGCAGGGCAATAGCAATCCCTAATCACTGTCTTCATTTGCTCATAACTGGTGACCTTGTTATGAAGTGTCCTCCACCAAGAATGAGCCTGATCTTTCAGCAATGTCTGTGTTATGTTGACTCGACGTCCCTCAGGGAAACCGATAGCCTCCATAGCAGAATCAACCTGTCCTAGCCACTGCTCCACCTCCAAGTCAGTCCTTCCCACGAAGACGGGAACCTTCAGCTGGTCGAAAGCCTTCAACCAACTATCAAGCTTTGGCTCTTTTGCCTCAGCCGATGCTCTAACAACTTCAGCAACTCCAGCAGGCGGGGCAACAACTTGTGTAACTCTCTGCGAAACCTCAGCTGATCTCGCAGGAACTCGCGGCACTGGTGCTGGTCCTCCAGTCCTGATAGCCTCCTCAACCCTCTGCACATAGTCGCGAAATGCAGAAGCTCCGATAGACACTCGTGCGGACTCTGTTGATGGCGCTCTCTGTGCTCCACACCTAGGAGCGGTCCTATTTCCAGCCTCATGAACAATGCTCTCACCAACCTCTTCAACGAACGCCTCAACAATAGGCGGATCAGCAACTGGGGCTTGGCCCCGACGTCTAGCTAGTGGAGGTCTTCCTGCATGTCCTCGTCCATGGACGGCAGGTGGAAGTGGTGGTCGTCCCCTTCCTCGCCCCATAGCAGATGTAGCTCTAGTACACGCCATCTGCTATAAGGATAAATATATAAGACTATATATGTATAAGGCCATGCTACAGCTAAAGCAAAACTCCAGAAAAAGCACATCTAAAGGCCAACACAAAAGAAACTACACTGCTGAGATCCGCGGAGGTAGTGGTGGTCGCCCGTACATCTATCCCAGACCGAAAGGTTTAAAAAAAAAACCCTCTTTTTAAAATGTTAGACCCCTTGCGGGTTCTATTTATTTATCCATCCGACGTTTAGAAGATTTCGAGTGCCATTGTTGCCAACCTAGAGCTCTAATACCATATTGTAACACCCCAGGTTCTGGGAACTTGAAACGCTACGGGCTAGGACCGCACAATGGGTCCCGACTGTTCACTTCAAACGGTGTGTAAAAGCTTTAAATTTATAACCGAGGAAATATGCTTAAAACAAGGATGCGAACCCGTAGTGTACTGGTCAATTATAGTAAAAAGCAAGAATTCCAGGGGTCGATCACAAGGACTTAGGTGAAACCTAAGCAAGTGTAAGTAGTCTATGTAATTACTAACCATAAAAGCGATTAAAGCAATCAAAGATGATAAAAAGTCAATTAAAGGAATATGCAATTCTAGGGATTAAAGCATCTAGTTGTGGTTCCAACTCAAGATTTAAAGATAAGCGGACAAAGCTGAGATTTTTGCAAAGGGAAGATGTTTCTAAGGTGGAATAGATCACCGGGTAAGTCTCACTACTCACAATCCCAAACCGAAGAACCTATTACCGGGTAAGTCTCAAGGTACTAAGGAAAGGAACTATAATATCAAACCAACATGCCAACTAAGGGAATAGAATCAACCTTTACCGGGTAAGTCTCAGGCTAACTCACAAAGATGGGATGAAGGCACACTCAAACCCCAATAAAGGATAAACCTTTATTACCTACACTTATGATCTTGGGTAAACAAACAAAGAAATCACCGGGTAAGTCTCATCCTAGGCTTGCATTGAACCAGGAAAGGTGTAATAAGAATAGGATTTGGTAAACTCTAACACTTAACACTCAGTTTCGGATTAAAATAGGTCACATCGGTCATACAAATCCCACCCCGGCCAAGATGTTCATCGACTGAGCGAGGTGTTCTAGGGTTAAGGATAAAGACTCGAGCTTTCAGGGTCCTACTGTGATTAAGATCATTCTATCATCGTCTTTCCCACAACTTTCAGCCAATCACCCTAGAATCACACAAAGAAATTAGCCACACATCATCATGAAAGCAATAATCAAATATATGGGAAGAAAGTGAATATTTGAATACAAAAACCTTAAGAACAAGGCTTCAATAACTGAATCAAATATCACAAATATAAGTGTTCCTTGGATAACAAATCCAACAAGACAATCAACAAAAGTGAATCTAAGAAAGTCTTACAAATTGCGTTAAAAAGCTATGACAAGCTATCAATCCTTCCTAAATTGATCTTCTATCTTCTTTCCTTCAAAACTCCTGGAAGAATCCCTTAATTGTTGGATGCTATGAGCCCTCTAAGCATTCGGTTATCCGAAGATGGTTGAATTGCAGAAAATCCAACCCTTTATATAGGAGAATTATCTTCCAAAGATAAAATATCTTAAAAATATAATTTTATAAAAAATATATCCATATCTCCTAAAATAAATATCTTCCTTCTAAATATAAGATATTTCTATAAAATATATCCATATCTCCTAAAATAAAATTATCTTTAAGATAATTTTATAGGAAATATCTTAAAAGATAATTTCCCTAATAAAAATATATCTTATCTCTAAAATAGATCTCCAAAATATATGATCTTCCTTCCTGAAATCTAGCCCAAAAATATAAGATCTCTCCTTCCAAAAATAAAAGATCTCAGCCAAATAAAATATATCTCGCCACGTCAGGGTATTCGCCTCGGTCGGGGTGCTCCTCAAGATCACCTCGGTCGAGATGGTACTGTAGGTGACCGAGGTGAATCTCAGCTGAAAGTAAAATCTCTCAAATCTGGTCCAAAGTAAATATTCTTCATTAATTTCTTGCTTCCTGAATTCCTTTTTAAGCTCCAGAATGTAGCTCCAATGACTCCTTTGCTTCTTAGCTCCATTTTAGTCCAAAATGTGCCATTTTACGTACGGTTACAACAAAACTTGGTGTAGACCTCGATTCCCGTAAAGGTAGATGAAATGACAATATAATCACATAATATACATCCAAACATGCAGCTTATTGAAGATAAAACGTCTAAACAAGTCCCAAAATATAGACAATAATTCATGCTATCACCGACCCTCAGAGTAGCAACAGAAAACGGATCTTACAACAAGGCACAAACGAATGAAAACCAAAACTTAATATAAAACCAATGGTTCAAACCAAAAGAAAACACAAAAACTTCACAACCGGTTTCAAAACAAAAGGGAAGCAACAAAACAAAAGAAAAACAAAACCCGATCCCGTCCTATAATGTACGAGAACCCCGGCTGACCACACCATCCGGATCACTCAACAACATCCTGAACCCGCGGAACATCTACAACGACGGTATAAACCGTTAGCTAACATTCTAGGTATAAGCAAGAGTGTAAAGGCACAAACACACATAAGGTAAAGAAAACACATAGCATGCTTGCACACAACCGATTATTATCTTTCATTAAAGTTATCCATTACTAATTCAACTTCTTTTGTCACACGAGAATCTCCCGAAACTTGCCTCCGCTTCCGTCTACCAATAGGAATAGATCAGTACTCTCCGTTACCTACAGGTCTGGGTTGCAAGAACACATTCTATTCTCCTGTAGAACTAGACAAGTGGTCACCGCCAGGTTATAATACACTTGGGCCAATTAAGGGTAACAAAGGGTGAACTTTATTTCCAATTATCCGTTATAAACATGATAGCAACACAAACAAGCCAATATAATCCAACTAATGCGCGGAATAAAGCTAAGTAAGTCCAAGGGACTTACCTCACACAAAGGTAACCCAAAAGGCTCAAGAACAACTCAGAGGACACACAAGGAAACTCAGTTTCCCTTAGGAAAGGAGCAAGGAAAGCCTGTATGAACAAGCAACACGGATCAGGAACGAAATAGTTGCTAGAAGTCTATGACTTCTAGTCTCAAAGATATTTAAGAGATCAACACATGCTAAGGGCTCAACCTTAGTCTTACAACAACTCAGGGGAACAAGGAAACCCATAAGGAACCAAGGAAGGAACGAGGAAAGGAAAGAAGGAAGCAACTCACCAAAGATGGGAGTTACTGCAAAGAAACCGCAGGGGCGGTTAGACATATGCGCAGGGGCGGTTGAACAGAGGCGCAGGTGCGTCTCTGTGCAGGCACAGGGGCGTCTCTGTGCAGGCGTAGGGGCGTCTTTGTGCAGGCGCAGGGGCGGTTGGACAGATGCGCAGGGGCGGTTGAACAGAGGCGCAGGGGTGGCTCTGTGCAGGCGCAGGGGCGGATCTTCGTCAAAAGCTACTGTTGGGCTTCTGTTCGACAGATTTTACAAAAGGGAAAACCAAAGCTCGAACCTTCGGTTCCAACACGTCAAGACTCAACTCCACAGAGCCTGAGAACAACGAAAGGTCAACAACGGAATACTCCACAAGAATCAAGGCTCATGCTTGATCCTTGGAGAAGAAGGAAAGAAAAGTACGAAAGGAAGAAACCAAAACAGAAGCGAAGGCATGCAGCGCTAAAGAAACGTGAGGAAGAACCAGAAAAGATGCACTTACACGTTCAGCGGGATTGCATGAAGCAAGGACGTCTGCAGCTCTCTAGGGTTTGAAAAAGATAGCAAGGAACGGGAAAAAGGAGAGAAAGAAGAGAATATATAGGGAGGGCTGGAACGCTAGACGGAAAGGGCGTATGTTCGCCACTTAGCGTGCGTGCAAATAAGTCTTAAATTTATAAAACTAGAATCAAGCAAGCGAACCCGCAGTGTACGGATCGACGTAGTTAAGCAAGAATTCCAGAGTATCGAACACAGGGATTTGGGGGTTAAATCCAATTATAGAATTGTCAAGCAAGTAAATGTATGAGCTTTTGTAAATATTGGGAAAACAACAATCCTAAAGATCCAGGTATCCAGCTGTGGCAATCGATTCAAGATATACTAAAGATATAAGGACAGAGTTGAGGTTTGCAAAGGTATACGAATGTAAAGCAATGTACGGCGAAGTTCCAAGGCTTTATATAACTCAACTAAAGACACTCTCTATAAAGGTTGTTGAGGCTTCAGTATAGAAAGGTTCTAAAGGTAAGTATTAACGTCAAATACCCAAACTTGTAATTCAAGGATCAAGACTAACTAAACCGATTAAGGTTGTGACACTCAGAATCGAGGTAGAGGTTGTTGAGGCTTCACTACCACCTAAAAAAGGTAAGTCAAGACTAAGTTAAAGCAAATCTTTAACTTTGGATTAAAGTAAAAGCAAGGCTCGTAACTGACACAAAATTACGGGTAGTTCTTGAGTTCCACGGCCGTGGAAACCTAAGAACAGACCGTGATTTAGGGTGTCGACGATATTTCTCTAACTCTCAGGGTCCAATCAAATTACGATCGATCTATCATTATCTAAGCCACAACTATCAACCCTTCACCTTAGAATTGCTAAAGGGTTTTAGCCAACAACAGTCATTATGATATCAAATTCAAGATTTAAAAGAATGAAATATGAAAACTTCCGAAAACCTTCAATAACCTTCAAACCAATCTCAAATCCACAAATATCAATGATAATGCAACTCAGATTTGGAATAAACACAAACAAGTAACTATTCTAGATAAGAACGAAGAACGGGATGTCAATCCGTCTTCTAATCAAACCTAGGAATCAAAGGTGTAACTTCCGCCACAAACGATCTTTCAAATCTTCAACTCTTCACAAATATCCGTTGCAAAATAGCAATCTCCACACGTCCAACTTGAAACCCTAGGCACGTGCAACTCCGTAGACAAAAGTCTAAGTGCGAGGCGTAGGCAAAGATGCAAACCCTAAGCGGAGGTGTAAGCGAGGTAGCCAAGGTGACGGAATCTCTTTCCTTCCGTCCTTTTATAGGGCTGGATAAAATGTGTATTCGGCCCATGTGCGTAGTAGATCGTGGCTTAAAATATTGCGTAAAAGATCGCCAAGATCACGGTCGTGGAAGGTTCCACGCCCGTATATTAGAGCTTGGAACTTGATCACGGTTGCTTCAAATCCTCCACGGCCGTGTAAGTTGCTGGAATGTTCCACGCTTGTGTTGCCAAAGTTCCACGGCCGTGGATTAGAGCGTGGATCCTAATACGGCCGTATTTTAGAGCGTGGAACGTAGATGGCTCGTAATTCTCCTTGATTTTGTGTCATTCTTCAACTTAGTATCTTCCTTAGCTCCTAGTGATGTCCTCAATCCTTGGAGATGCTCAATCCGTCTCCATTCTCTCTCGATTTGTGATGTCCTCAATCCTTGGAGATGCTCAATCCGTGTCCATTCTCCCTCGATTTGTCTGGTTTTAGCTCTTAATTGCCTACAATCAACACAAAGCTTATGTAGACCTCTATATTGACAAAATAGATAAACCAACTCACAATTGCTTCAATGCTTTATCAATGAGTACCAAAATGGATGAAATATACTTAGAAAACGTGCCTAGAATATCACAATATTTCATGCTAACAAATAACCCCATACTTGCCACTTGCTTGTCCCTAAGCAAAGTCTTTCAAAAGCTTTAAAACTCAAGTTAGGATGAAATATGTGTACATTCTCAAAGCAAAACTTCTTTTAGATTAATGTACTTCCTAATCAATAGATCATTCTCAAATATTGCTTCATTCGTTTATAAGACTTTCATACACATAATCAAAGAGTAAAGAGTAAAGAAAGCTCATGAATTGATCAAACTTTCATGTAAACATCATAACCTTCAAGCATTATCAAAATCAATCATAAGAAACTTCAATTTAGATCACCAAGTCATATATTATTCTCTTGATCTTAAGGACTTTCAAACAAGGTCTAGAATGTGGAAAGGGAAGGAAAACTTTAAGGAATATGGTGCATGAATCCAGGAAAGTGGATAACTACTCTTTTCTTTTTCTCTTGCGGTTTCCGCAGCACTTTCAACTTAGAGCTTCGCTCTTTTCTTTTCAATTCATTTTTCGACTTTACTTTTGGAGTTATGGATAGAGGTGCACAAAAACCGAAGCCTAGGAGATTGGCGTTTCTCAATTTTGCGAGATGCCTCAAACCCTTGATACACATACTATAATCCGCTAGGAATATCGCTCAATCCGACTTTGGCAAGACACCAACACCCGGCTATGTGAATGGTGCCGAGTTACTCATCGTCATGATTGACTTCCCCAAACCTATAATTTCTTTCTATTCTTTTGAATGCAAATAATTGCTTCCATGGCCCTCCCACATCAAACATGCCAAATATCAACTCCTCCAAATTCCCGGATAGGTAAGGGAGGTCATTATTTCAATGAGGGGCTAAATGATCAAAGAAAGAAGAAAGAAAATCGAATTGCCTTAATCATCTCAAAAAGAAGTATAAGAACTTAGCATGTGATTTCAACCTTGATTTCTCAATATGATTTAAGTAACATTCATCACATTATGAAACTTGCAAAAGAGGAATAATCAACTCATTCAATTTCTTTTCAACTCACTATTTGTTTAAGCATGCGATTGTCATCAAAACTCAATTCACAAGTGGTGATTATCATAGAAATCATCTCTATCCTTAGAAGCACAAAATTTTCAAAATTTTTCAATTTTTATGAATTTTTCAAAAGCTTTTTCATGCAACGCAATAATGAAACGTGCAACAATAGAATGAACATGCAAGGTAGTCTCGATAAAAGCATACAAAAGTGAGTAAGAGTTATTACAACTATTAGTCACACCCCACCCCATACTTGGAACAAACATTGTCCCTAATGTTCAAAAAGAAAAAGAAGAAAAGAAAGAAAGAAAAAGAACTCACAAAATGGTAGTGGAGTGGCTAAAACTGTCGATCATCAAACGTCATCACTGAGGTGGAGGCGGTGGTGGAAACGGGGAGAAGCCGGGATCATAATGCCGCCCGAACTGCTGGCGGTAAACATATCTCATCATGTGGTCAAGATCATTGGCCCGTGCATCCCTAGCATCAGCACGAATCGCCAAAGCTCCAACCCTATCGGAAAGGTCGGTAGCCCACTTTGGCAGCTGCTCGTACCAACTAGGCGGCTGGCTGTACCACGCCGGTGCATCTGAAGGTGCTGGTGTAGGTGGCGGCTGTACATGCCAAGGCGGTGGAGCTCCCATCCAATCCAGCTGAGTGCTGTACCATGAAGGAGGATCCACCATCCAAGTAGGCCTCTCGCTCACACTAGCACGGCGAGAGGATGATCCTGAAGCTCTAGCGGGACGGGGAGAACGTCTAGGCATATCGGGAACTGCATCCGGCTGATCCAGGAATGTACCAAAGTCGTGATCAGCTCCTCCTCCTCCCTCATAATCATCTTCTCCTCTCATCTCCTCCTCTATAACTGGTGGTGGTGGAACGTAAGGAGGGGCTACTAATCTGTCCGCATGCATGGCAGCGAATGTCGCCTTCCAATTATGGCGTCCAGCCAAAATGGAATACTCGGGAAGCCACTCAATCCCTCTCCCTGTCCTACTCTCCCAAGGCATAGCAGCATATGGTGGACCTCTATGGGTAGGAAAAATAATGCCTCTTGCCATGAGGCTATGTAGTCCTAGGGGTGTAGCTGCAATACGTGTACATGCTGAGAAATCTACCCCTAACTGTCTAGCAAGGTTGGTGACCATCCCACCGTATCCAATGTTACTAGCCCTCTTATTCTTTAGCTTGCTCATAGTAGCAGCTAAGAGGGTGGCGCAGTCAGTAGGTCTACCGTATAGCATACAGTAGAGAAGGAAAAGCTCGTCTGTCTTGATTTTCTGAGGCGTCTCCGTCCTAGGGAAGAGACACTCAAAAAGCACCCTATGAGCAATCTTCAAGGCTAGGTGATACATCAACCTAGCCTTGGTATCAGCTGGCTGCCAGCGGTCCTCACTGGCATATACCATCGCGATCTCCTCCCAAAAATCCTTGGCGTAAACGCCACTGGGGAATCGACCATTGAAGGTCTCGTGGAACCCAAAGAAGGCTCCAAACTCTCTAATCAAAAAATCATAGTTTCTCTCCATCAGCCGGAAAGAAACTGTCCTGTCTACGTGACTGTGCTCGAAGGAAACCACAAACTCCCTAGTGATCTCCTCATAAGCATCTTCCCGAATAGCGGAGAAGATGACTAGACCGACTCTATCTAAAAGCCAAGTAAAGTCTCCTATCACTTGTAGAGGCTCTAACTCCTCAAGCAGTAGGTATCTAGGTCCTATGACCGCTCTCTTGTGGATCCTCTCTAAAGCATCGAGATGATCGTCATGAATAGTGGGGATCCTAGGGCGAGGTGGTGATGGTGATGAAGGAGGTGATGGAGGCTCGGTGGGTGGTGCTCTAGAAGAGGAAGCATCGTTGCCTTTCCTCTTTTTGTTCTTATCCTTGTTCCTACCAGACACTCTTCTCACAAAATCCATATTCTGTTGAAAACCACGGTCTGTTCTTGGGTTTCCACGGCCATGGAATGTACAAGAACCGTGGTTCGACACGTAATTTCACAAATCTCAACAGAATCACACCAAACTCAGCAGCAAGCAGTCCTAGACTAATTTCCGTCCAATTCCAATCAGTTCTCCTAAAAGTTCTATAAAAAACGAAGCCAAATCGACAAAGAGAGAGAATGAACCAAAAACCTAGGTTTTCGGATTTTGGAATCCGAATTGTGGTTTCTCCGGTGATTTGCCGCTCGAATCGTTGCTTGGATCTTGTTGGTGATTGGATTTGCTTCAGTTTTGGCCAACGAATCGTCAAAAACGATTAACGAATGAGGATTTGAGAGAAGGGGCGTGGATTCGGCGATTTTGGGCGTGGAATGGGTTTTTATGGTGTGTTTTGTGAAGAAACATGGTTTATATAGTGGCCGTAAAAATTTTTGAAAATCACGGTCTATCGGGGGGTTCCACGGCCGTGGAAATGTACGGAACCGTGGTTTTGGTGATTTTTCTCAAGCTTTTGACAATTACGGTCATTGTAGCTGTCACGACCGTGGTTTAGGCCATGGAACTCTCTGTAATGCTCCAAAGTCCAAGTTTCGTCAATTTTCTTCAAGTTTTTCCTTCCCCTTTTCTTTTCCACTATTCCTATATCCAAAAACACAAACATACCGGAAGGTATCGAAGGCGAAACAAAGCAAAACGTCTAAACTAAACTAATCTATGAATCAAAAACAAAAACGTAAGTGCAATACTTTGGGTTGTCTCCCAAGAAGCGCTTTGTTAAAGGTCCGTAGCTAGACCAAATTCGCACTTATTCGAGTGCGGTGGGCGCGAACTCTTCAGCTTGGAGTTCCGGTGTGTACTTCTTGAGTCGTTGACCGTTCACCTTAAAGCTTCCGCCAGTTTTACCCCATACTTCAACTGCACCATGGGGGAAAATACGTTTGATTAGAAAAGGTCCGGTCCAACGAGATTTAAGCTTACCTGGAAAGAGACGAAGCCTTGAATTGAAGAGGAGAACTTGATCTCCTTCTTTGAGGTCCTTTGGGATGATATTCTTATCATGCCAACGCTCCGCTCTTTCTTTATAGATCTTGGCGTTTTCGTAAGCGTTCAAGCGGAGTTCTTCAAGTTCATTTAGGTCCAAGAGACGCTTCTCTCCCGCTTCCTTCATGCTGAAATTTAGCCACTTGATTGCCAAAAACGCCTTGTGCTCCAATTCTACCGGTAAGTGACAAGACTTCCCATACACAAGGTTGTATGGTGGTTCCGATGGGAGTCTTATACGCAGTCCGGTACGCCCACAATGCATCATCTAGCTTCAAAGACCAATCCTTCCTAGTCCTTGAAACCGTCTTCTCTAGGATTCCTTTGATCTCCCGGTTTGAGATCTCCACTTGTCCACTAGTTTGTGGATAATAAGGGGTGGCGATCTTGTGAGTCACCCCATACTTAGCTTTGAGAGCTTCAAAGCGCCGGGCAATGAAGTGAGAACCTCCATCACTAATGATAGTCCGTGGCGTCCCAAATTGCGGGAAAATGGTCTTGTTAAACAACTTAACCACTACCATGGCATCATTGGTGGGAGAAGCAATTGCTTCAACCCATCTCGAAACATAATCAACCGCTAAGAGTATGTATTGGTTGCCACAAGATGATGGGAAAGGTCCCATGAAGTCTACTCCCCAAACGTCGAAGATCTCCACCTCTTGGATGTTGTTGAGAGGCATCTCATTCCTCCTAGATATATTTCCTGTTCTTTGACAAGTATTGCAGCAGGAAACAAAGGTTTGTACATCTTTAAATAGAGTAGGCCAAAAGAATCCAGATTGCAATACCTTAGCGCTAGTCTTGTTCGAACTAGCGTGTCCTCCACAAGGTAGTGAATGACAATGTCGGATGACACTTTGCATCTCATCTTCCAGCACACATCGCCGAATAATGCCATCCGGACCTCTCTTAAAGAGGAGAGGTTTATTCCAAAAGTATTCCCGAACATCCTTAAAGAACTTCTTTCTTTGTGCGTAGGATAATCCGGGCGGTAATTCCTGACAAACCAAATAGTTAACAAAATCAGCAAATCATGGTTTGTTACCTTTTGTGATTACATTGATGCACTCCTCTATGATGTGTAAATGCTCGTCCGGAAAGGAGTCATCTATAGGTAGATGGTCGTCCTCTAGATGTGTTAGACGACTCAAATGATCCGCAACAGAATTTTCCGAACCCTTCTTGTCGCGGATCTCTAGATCGAATTCTTGTAGGAGAAGAATCCATCTAATTAGCCTTGGCTTCGCATCCTTCTTTGCAAGGAGATATCGGATCGCAGCATGATCCGTGTATACAATCACCTTTGCACCTACAAGATAAGAGCGAAATTTGTCAATTGCATATACAATAGCCAAGAATTCTTTTTCGGTAGTGGCGTAGTTGAGCTGCGCTTCATCTAGCGTCTTGCTAGCGTAGTAGATAGCGTGGGTTCGCCCATCCTTTCTTTGTCCAAGAACAGCTCCTATAGCTACGTCACTTGCGTCACACATAACCTCAAAGGGAAGATTCCAATCCGGAGGTTGGATAATCGGAGCTGCAATTAGAGCTTCCCGAATCATATTGAACGCATCTAAGCATTCCTGCGAAAAATCAAAAACTGCATCCTTCATCAATAGATTAGTAAGCGGTTTTGATATTTTAGAGAAATCCTTTATGAAACGCCTATAAAATCCAGCATGTCCTAGAAAACTTCTTATCCCTTTCACCGAAGTTGGGGGAGGAAGCTTTTCTATTGTCTCTATCTTAGCTTTATCCACCTCAATCCCTCTACTAGAGATTAAGTGTCCTAATACAATGTCTTCTTTTACCATAAATTGACACTTTTCCCAATTAAGAACTAGGTTAGTGTCTTCACACCTTTGTAATACAAGAGCAAGGTTAGAAAGGCAATTGTCAAAAGAGGAACCATAAACGGAGAAGTCATCCATAAAAACCTCCATGATTTCCTCTATATATTCGGAGAAGATGGCCATCATGCACCTTTGAAAGGTGGCTGGGGCGTTGCAAAGCCCGAACGGCAGCCTCCTATAGGCAAACGTACCCTACGGGCACGTGAACGTGGTCTTCTCTTGATCATCCGGGTGTATCGGAATCTGAAAGAAACCACTATAACCGTCAAGATAGCAAAAGTGCGAATGTTGTTCTAACCTTTCAAGCATCTGATCGATGAAGGGTAGTGGGAAGTGATCCTTCCTCGTTGCGTTGTTTAGCTTGCGATAATCTATGCACATCCGCCATCCTGTTACGTGTTCGTTCAAAAAGTGTGTGCGTCAAAGTCTTAAATTTGTATCTAGAACTCAAAGCAAAGCGAACCTATAGTGTACGGATCAGCTGTAGTAAGGTAAGAATTCCAGAGTCGAACTCAGGGATTTGGTGAGAATAAATCCAATTTCAATTATCTAGCGAAAAGTGCGAAAAGCTTTTGTGATCAAATAAGAGTGAAATGATTCCAAGGATTCAATTATCCGATTTCGGCTTTCGATTCAGGATACTTCTATAGATATAGGACAGAGTTTATATTGCCAAGATTAAATGTTCAAAGGTAGGATTCGTACGGTGAAGTTCCGAAGCCTATATGACTAATCTAAAGGTTCTCTCTATAAGGGTTGTTGAGGCTGCAATATAGAAAGATCTAGAGACAAGAATTATGGTCAAACTAACTATCTAAAACTTCAGGATATGACTCTCCAAAGTAAAGAATAGCAAGCACAATTAAAATCTTAATAAAGGATGTTGAGTCTCTTTATTACCCAAATCTTGAAATCTTAATCTATTAAATGTAGAATCAAGTTTGAAGTGTCTTCATACATTCAATTAGAGGGTAAAAAGGTTAATCAAGGTTGGGATTTAGGCAAGGATTAGTTTTGGTTAAAGATTGATTCAATTAAGGTCCGTCAGAAGAATAAATCGGGCTGTTCATTAGAAAATCGGCCGATTTACTCAAGAACAGTCCGATTTTCCTGTTGTCGCAAAACTAAAATCTAAACTCTCAGGGTCCTAATGTTTGAATGAGTTCAGTCTATCATCATCTAAGCCTTAATCATCAACTATTCTCCCCAGAATCACAAAGGTTTTAGCCAACCATTTTCAAAATCGAATCAAATTAAATATTGAGTGAAATATCGCAAAGAAACCGAATCTTGAATAAAAAAAACCAATAACCTTCAAATCTGTAAACGATTGTCAAAACAAATTAATGTATCTCTTAAGTAACTCAAATTCGTGTTCAAAAACAACAATCACTTCAATGGACAAAGAAATCTCACAAACTAGAATCAAGATTAGCTTCCCGGCAAAGAGTCCTTCAATCTTCCTCCAAGAATCTCCGAATTCTCTTAAACGTGTAAAGATTTCCCGCTGCCGCCTTCTCGTTTTCGTTCGTAGGGTTCTCCTTTACAGTTTCTTGCAAAAGGGCTGTTTGGCAAATCTCTCTTCTAGCCCAAAAGAATTGGGCTTTGTGTCGTCTTTTCATTTGGCCGAAAAACAGAAGAAATCGACCCAGTCGATTTATACACAAAACTGTTCGATTTCTAGGGGAGAAAATCGTCCGATTTATATGCATCTTGGCACGATTTTCTTCAACAGAAAGTGCTCTTCTCTTGGCTCGTCTTCTATGCTTCTCCTTTGCAATTCCTTAGCTCTTTATGACCCCTTTAAGACTCCTTTAGCTTCCTTAACATCCTTAGATGCTCCTTGCTCCGCTTTTGCATCCAATTCCACTCCATTTACCTATAATTCATCAAAAACTCGTGTAGACCTCTATTTCCGACAAATGATTGAATAGAACATAAAAGGTACACTAAATCTCTCTAAATGCAGGTTAAACTGAGACAATCTTCTACAATATGCATGAATATGATGGTACATAATTCATGTCATCATTACGGTTTGTGTAGGAATGAGCTCATTATTTTTGTTGGTGATGACCGTCATTCCTCCCTTCTTTGGAACCACTTGTACGGGACTCACCCACTTGCTATCAGAGATAGGATAGATGATACCTGCATCAAGTAGTTTAAGAATTTCCTTCTTGACAACCTCCTTCATGGTCGGATTCAACCGCCTTTGAGGTTGTCGCGAAGTTCTAAAGTCCTCTTCCATTAAGATCTTGTGCATGCATAGGGAAGGTTTGATTCCAACCAAGCCCTCTATAGTATATCCTAAGGCTTTCCTATGTTTCTTAAGGACGACCATAAGCTTACTATGTTCATCTATGCTTAAATCGGAACTAATAATTACCGGAAAGGTAGAATTAGGTCCAAGGAATGTGTACCTTAGATGTGTAGGAAGTGGTTTCAATTCCATAAGTATGGGAGTCTCCAATGGCTCTTGAGGAGCATCCGATGCTTCCTTAGAAGTGTCTAAGGATGTAGAAGGTGTAGGAGAGGAATCAAGAGAAGTTGTAGAAGAGACACAAATATCTTCGAACTCACCCAAAATTACGGCATCCCTGCCTTCTCCACGGCCGTGATTTTGGGCGTGGAAAGTAAATACGGTGGCTCTGTTTCCTCAACGGCCGTGTACGCCTCTGGAGTGCTCCACGCTTTTGTTGGTGAAATCCACGGCCGTGGAATAGAGTGTATGACCGTGGATTCGTACGTTTTCTGCTTCATCGTGGAGTTTCTCAAATCCTTCTTCATGCACTTCTTCTTGCTGCTCTAAGACTTCAATTGCTTCATTACAATCCTCTTCTTCCCCTATATCCATTAAGCTCATAGAAATAACTTTTTGTAAAGGATCTTTGAAGAGAATAGCACTTACCTCCTCTCTAGATAGTCCTTCTTCGTGGATATTGAATATATCCTCATCAAAAACTGGTTCCTTCACTAGAGTGGAAAGAACAAACTCTACCTTCTCTTCTCCTATTTCGAAGGCGAGTCTAGCATTCTTGCAATCGACTATGCAGCAAGATGTTGCATGAAACGGTCTTCCGAGAATGATCGGGACCGGACTATCTGCAGGAATGTCAAGCACAACAAAATCTATAGGAACATAGAATTTACCTAGCTTGACCGGGACGTCTTCAACTATACCGACGGGGGGAGTTATGGAACGATCCACCATGTACAACGTCATCTTTACCGGTTTAGGATCGCCTAAACCGATCTTCCTGCATAAGGCAAGCGGAATGATGCTCACGCTTGCTCCCAAGTTACATAATGCATCATATGTGACATCTTCCACTCCTATGGGAATACAAAATGACCCCGGATCCTTTAGCTTTGGGGGCATCTTCTCTTTCATGGTTTTGATGAGATCCGAAGAATCCGAACTCATCTTAACCTCTCCAAAATCCTCTAGCTTCCTCTTGTTAGAGAGGATCTCCTTTAGGAACTTACCATAAGCCGGCATACCTACAATTGCATCAATGAAAGGTATATTAATATGCAGTTTGCTCATGAGTTCAATAAACTTACCGAATTGCTTGTCTAGACGCGCTCTTGCTCTAGATTGCGGGAACGGTAGGGGAGGTTTGTAAGCTGGAGGAGGAACATAGACATCTTCCTTCTCCTTCCCCTTTTCTTTCTCTTTCTCAACGGGGACTTCTACAAACTTAGGCTGCGGGTCGGTAGTTGTTACTCCGCTCCTAGTTGTGATTGTCATCACCCTTCCTTTTGGGTTGTCCTCCGTCTTTCCTGGAAGTTTCCCTTGATTCCTAGGAACTTCCTCCGCATGGCTAAACATTTGGTTTTCTAAAACCTTTTGGGCTTTATCAACCTTAGTTATGTGATCATCTACCTTGATGATGCGAGTCTCCAAACCTTGAAGCTTCCCCAAAATCGTTTCCAACATGGGATCGGGCTTCTCTTTCCCCGAAGTACATCCACCATTAGATGTTTGCCCCTGGCTTTTCAAAGGAGTGGAAGAAGAGGAAGGTGGAGTTAGTGAATTTCCTGAATTGGAAGAATAAGAATTACCGGAATTTTGTTGGTTGGGGCGCCAATTGTTGTTATTTGAACCCCTATTGTTGTTCCAATTGTTGTTCCGGTTATTGTTGTTGTTGTTCCAATTATTCCGGTTGTTGCGGTTCGTATTCTCACCACCGTTGTGGTTATTGTTGTTGCCTAAATAACCCACATCTTGCTCCTTTTGCTTCGGAAAGTTGGTTTTGATGGCTTCCTTCAACTCTTTAATCTCCGTGTTGAGAGAAAAAAATTTGAGTTTGAGCTGCTTGTGATAGCTTTGCTCCTTGATCTACATGATTCGCCTCCACTTTCCGATGAGAATAGTTCTCTATAACTCGCGCTTGCTTCTCAATGAAGTCCCAAGCGTCATCTTCCCTCATGTCCATGAATGTACCACATGAAAGGGATTGGAGCTTGAATTGTGTCTCCACATCCAGCCCCTTATAGTATATCTCCAATAGTGCAAGCTTGGATATGCCATGATGAGGGCAATCCAATAGCAAATCATGAAATCTTTCCCAAGATTGAAACAAACTTTCGTTAGATCTCATTGAAAATGCATTAATCTTACCTCTTAACTCCGCCATTTTAGATGGCGGAAAGAATTTAGTGAGGAATTCCGAAGAGAGATCCTCCCATGTCTCAAGTTTCCCACTTGGAAGAGCTTGATACCAAGACAATGCTTTCCCCTTCAATGAGAAGAAGAAAGGCTTGAGCTTATAGCTGTTTGTAGTTGCATTCTTTGGCTTCATTGTCTCCATCATGATCTCAAAATTTAGTAGATGTTGGTGGAGATTCAGCGCTTGTTCCACCAAATTGATTTTGGCGAACAATGGTAATAACTTGAGGGTTGAAGCTAAACCCTTGTACATCATCAGCATCAAAGTTCACACCTAAACGGCGTGATTGCTGCGTTGGATCCATCCTTTGGCCATGAGTTCTTGGCTCCTCATCCACACGTTCAACTCTCGCACCTCTAGGTGGAACACGGCGATTTACAGCTGGCCGTGGAAAGAATGGATTCACATTGATCGTTGGATCAATTTCCTCTAGTGGTGGCATGGAGGAGTCGCTATCCTCATTGGATGAGTTGGCTCTAACCGATCTTCCCGGTCTCCTTCTTCTCTTTTTCTCCTTGAGGTTGTTTATTTCCAACCTCATTTGGAACATCATGTCCGATAGATCATCAACCTTCGTTTGATGACGATCCATCTCTTCCCTACGAGTCTTCTCACTCCATTGGAGTTGAGCTTCCATTTCCGCTAACTCCGTTTGGTAATCACGTTCTCTTTCTTCAGGCATTTTTCTTTCCTTAAGTTTTCTCTTTAAAGTCCTCTCAAGCTCTTGATCAAGAGGTAAGAGGTCTTCGTTGTTCCTAGACCTGCGCATACACTCGAAGAGATATCAAATAACAAGGGAAAAGCTCCCAAGCTTGACAACCGATAAACGAATTCGGCCTAGACCAAATCCCCGGCAACGGCGCCAAAAACTTGTTCGCCACTTAGCGTGCATGCAAATAAGTCTTAAATTTATAAAACTAGAATCAAGCAAGCGAACCCGCAGTGTACGGATCGACGTAGTTAAGCAAGAATTCCAGAGTATCGAACACAGGGATTTGGGGGGTTAAATCCAATTATAGAATTGTCAAGTGAGTAAATGTATGAGCTTTTGTAAATATTGGGAAAACAACAATCCTAAAGATCCAAGTATCCAGCTGTGGAAATCGATTCAAGATATACTAAAGATATAAGGACAGAGTTGAGGTTTGCAAAGGTATACGAATGTAAAGCAATGCACGGCGAAGTTCCAAGGCTTTATATAACTCAACTAAAGACACTCTCTATAAAGGTTGTTGAGGCTTCAGTATAGAAAGGTTCTAAAGGTAAGTATTAACGTCAAATACCCAAACTTGTAATCCAAGGATCAAGACTAACTAAACCGATTAAGGTTGTGACACTCAGAATTGAGGTAGAGGTTGTTGAGGCTTCACTACCACCTAGAAAAGGTAAGTCAAGACTAAGTTAAAGCAAATCTTTAACTTTGGATTAAAGTAAAAGCAAGGCTCGTAACTGACACAAAATTACGGGTAGTTCTTGAGTTCCACGGCCGTGGAAACCTAAGAACAGACCGTGATTTAGGGTGTCGACGATATTTCTCTAACTCTAAGGGTCCAATCAAATTACGATCGATCTATCATTATCTAAGCCACAACTATCAACCCTTCACCTTAGAATTGCTAAAGGGTTTTAGCCAACAACAGTCATTATGATATCAAATTCAAGATTTAAAAGAATAAAAGATGAAAACTTCCGAAAACCTTCAATAACCTTCAAACCAATCTCAAATCCACAAATATCAATGATAATGCAACTCGGATTTGGAATAAACACAAACAAGTAACTATTCTAGATAAGAACGAAGAACGGGATGTCAATCCGTCTTCTAATCAAACCTAGGAATCAAAGAAATAACTTCCGCCACAAACGATCTTTCAAATCTTCAACTCTTCGCAAATCTCCGTTGCGAAATAGCAATCTCCACACGTCCAACTTGAAACCCTAGGCACGTGCAACTCCGTAGACAAAAGTCTAAGTGCGAGGCGTAGGCAAAGATGCAAACCCTAAGCGGATGTGTAAGCGAGGTAGCCAAGGTGACGGAATCTCTTTCCTTCCGTCCTTTTATAGGGCTGGATAAAATATGTCTTCGGCCCATGTGCGTAGTAGATCGTGGCTTAAAATATTGCGTAAAAGATTGCCAAGATCACGTTCGTGGAAGGTTCCACGCCCGTAATTTAGAGCGTGGAACTTGATCACGGTTGCTTCAAATCCTTCACGGCCGTGTAAGTTGCTGGAATGCTCCACGCTTGTGTTGCCAAAGTTCCACGGCCGTGGATTAGAGCGTGGATCCTAATACGGCCGTATTTTAGAGCGTGGAACGTAGATGGCTCGTAATTCTCCTTGATTTTGTGTCATTCTTCAACTTAGTATCTTCCTTAGCTCCTAGTGATGTCCTCAATCCTTGGACATGCTCAATCCGTCTCCATTCTCTCTCGATTTGTCCGGTTTTAGCTCTTAATTGCCTACAATCAACACAAAGCTTATGTAGACCTCTATATCGACAAAATAGATGATCTAACTCACAATTGCTTCAATGCTTTATCAATGAGTACCAAAATGGATGAAATATACTTAGAAAACGTGCCTAGAATATCACAATATTTCATGCTAACAAATAAACTAACTCTAATATGCACGATTTAAAATTTCCAACACTGTTCCACATGCACGATTAATTCTATAAACTAACTTAAATTATGCACGTTTTTGTAAATTTTCAACACTAATTTATTAACACGGCTATAAACAGATATATATACACAACTTGCACAAATTGAAACTTTTGCTTGCACGCTTATATATAGACAACGAATTTATCCATGAGTCATACAAGTCGTGCATGAATCTTTATACATTAACCTTAACGATGTCATCTACTACTACAAAGAGTATACCGTTTAAAAACAAACAAAACAAATTCAGGAAAAATACCAACTTAACACGAATGACGAATACGATACTTGACGACGTCTGCCAATGGTGTAAATATTGAGATAATTGAACGTATTCATACAATCTTAATTACTAAAAATTGTTTTCCATAATCAGATCTGTATAATATATACTTACATATGCACGTTGTCTAGTAATAACTTACTAATTACCATATCCTTATGTGGAGAATGAGCCTGAGCCATGTGTACATTAATCCAACTATCTATAAGTGCTCTTATTATTCACCGTAAAACATATTTTCGCTCGATCCTAACCCTATATATATAAGTAGGCTTTTGTTCAGGTACGGCTCATTTATTGCGGTACGGCCGTGCGGCTGAACGTAGAGTCGACATGTGTCCCAAAATTTTATTTTTTTTACCCAAACGATTTTTTTTTTCGGAACGAATGAGAATTTTTTTGAACTACCATGTTATAATTTATGCACTATTCTCTTATAAACTTTGAACTATTCCCATATAATTCATGAACTATTACTTTTTAATATATTATATCAAATTATTTATAAATTAATCGTTTATATGTTATGAACTATTCAATTGTAATTCATGAACTATCATTTTATAAGTTATGAATTATCCTTTATAAATTTTGCATTTTGAACTATTCTATTATAATTCATGAACTATCCTTTTATAAGTTATGAACTATCCCTTAATAAGTTTTGAACTATTACTTTCACTATTTTATAAATTTTGTACTATGAACTATTCTATTATAATTCATGAACTATCCTTTTATAAGTTATGAACTATTCCTTAATAAGTTTTGAACTATCACTTTCAGTCGTTTCTGGAAAAAAAAATCGTTCGGGACACGTGTCGGCTCTACGTTCAGCCGCACGCCCGTACCGGAATAATGTGCTTTACGTGAACAGCACCATATATATATATATATATATATATATATATATATATATATATATTTGTTCACGTACGGTTCATTTAATGCGGTATGGTCGTGCGGCCGAACGTACGGCCGACACGTGTCCTGGAAAATAAAATCTGAAACGATATTTTTTTTTTCCAGAAACGAATGAAAATTTGTTTGAACTACCATTTTATAATTTATGTACTAATCTCCTATAAACTTTGAACTATTCCCATATAATCCATGAACTATTACTTTTTAATATATTATATCAAATTATTTATAAATTAATCGTTTATATGTTATGAAGTATTCAATTGTAATTCATGAACTATCATTTTATAAGTTATGCACTATCCTTTATAAATTTTGCACTTTGAACTAATCTATTATAATTCATGAACTATCCCATAGTAAGTTTTGAACTATTACTTTCACTCCTTTATAAATTTTGCACTTTCAACTATTCTATTATAATTCATGAACTATTCTATTATAATTCATGAACTATTCCATAATAAGTTTTGAACTATTACTTTCATTCCTTTATAAATTTTGCACCATGAACTATTCTATTATAAATAATGAACTATCCTTTTATAAGTTATGAACTATTCCTTAATAGGTTTTGAACTATTACTTTCACTCGTTTCTGAAAGAAAAAAAAAATATGGGGCACGTGTCGGTTGTACGTTCAGCCGCACGCCCGTACCGGAATAATGTGCCTTACCTGAACAGCATCCATCAAAGTAATTGTAATGGATTTAAGATTAGTTTTGATATAGAGTACATAATATATATATATATATATATATATATAGGCTTTTGTTCAGGAACGGTTCAATTAATGCGGTAAGGCCGTGCGGCCGAACGTATGGCCGACACGTGTCCCGGGAAAAAAATAAAATAAATAAAATTTCCCGAAACGAATGTTTTTTTTTTCAAAAACGAATGAAAATTTGTTTGAAGTGCCATGCTATAATTTATGCACTATTCTCCTATAAACTTTGAACTATTGCCATATAATCCATGAACTATTACTTTTTAATATATTATATCAAATTATTTATAAATTAATCGTTTATATGTTATAAACTATTCAATTGTAATTCATGAACTATCATTTTATATGGTATGCACTATCCTTTATAAATTTTGCACTTTAAACTATTCTATTATAATTCATGAACTATTCTATTATAATTCATGAACTATCCCATAATAAGTTTTGAACTATTACTTTCACTCCTTTATAAATTTTGCACTTTGAACTATTCTATTATAATTCGTGAACTATTCTATTATAATTCATGAACTATCCCATAATAAGTTTTAAACTATTACTTTCGCTCCTTTATAAATTTTGCACTATGAACTATTCTATTATAATTCATGAACTATCCTTTTATAAGTTATGAACTATTGCTTAATAAGTTTTGAACTATTACTTTCACTCGTTTCTGGAAAAAAAAAAATTCGGGACACGTGTCGGATGCACGTTCAGCCGCACGCCCGTACTGGAATAATGTGCCTTACCTGAACAGCACCCTTACTCTGATTACATTCAAGAAAATCATTAATGCACTACTACAAGACATTTCATACTAAAAATAATAAATGATCATATTATAAATATCATATAAAATTATTTTACGAATACAAACTAATTAATTAAATTTAATTATTAGAACATATAAGTCATCAACGTACCAGTAAAAATAATACAAGATATTATATGAAACGCCGCTAAAATAAGGCACATTTTATATAAACTTTTCCATATTTTTATTAATATTTCCATATCATAACTATTTTTCGGGAGTATTTTACATCGTAAATATAATTTTAAGAGTATTTATGTAACACCCCCCAAAAGCGGCTTAGACGTTACAACGCTAGGGGACCCGGACAGTGAAACGCCTCGAAAATAAGGTGCATTTAGTTATAAAATTGTTCCCGTACGTTATTATTATTTTAATATCCTAAATAATTTACGAGTATGATTTTTATATTGAAAAGTATATATATATATATAACTATTATTAGCCGTAACTTATTTTACAAAAGAAAGATCGGAATATTTTTGATCCAAAGATTTCGTTCCGTATATTTTAATCGAACTATTATTTATTTTTCCTTTTATTCTTTTCTTTCTTTTTCTTTTCCCTTCCTTTTTATTTCCCCACAGGTCGCGGTATTGAGACCTGGCGCGGACCTTGTGGTTTCCTTCATCCGTTTTACACCACCCTCGAGTCATCTTCACGAGCCTCCTAGAGTAGCTAGGCACCCCGTCCGGACCCCCAGGCACCATCACCCTTATAGGAGTCTTGCACACTCCATCTGGCACCATTCAACTTTCCCTTAGCCGCCCACTCTAGACATTCTAGACCTTGCAACTTGGTCACCTAGTCACTTTACGGCCACCCTAGCTCAGTTACCTGGGCGTCTTAGCATGCGTTTGTGACTCCCCGTTCAAGCTAGCAACCTCCCTTTCATATCATGTGTTTTGCCAGCTTGCTACTAGACTCTAGCCCGACCCCTGACCACTCATATCCTTCACTCACACTCAACCTTCACTCAACCTTACTATAGTACGTCACTTTCTGCAGCCCATCTATCTCCCTTTCTCGTCGACTTCCTTCGACTCTCATCGACCCAAATCTCCACTCTGACCTCTCAATTTTGAACGTCAATCCGACAAATGAGGGTTTTAATATCAACCATTCCTATACTTCTCGGACATCTCGTGTTAAATTCATATCCTAAAAAACATCGGTCTTCTCTAACTCTGAGAAACCATGGATATACCCTATACAATGTAATACTAAACGGTTCATATAAATTAGGTATAAGAGAGAACACAAAGTGTAACAACCGGGTTTGGAGGCTCGATAAAAGTTACCATAGTTGCGACCCGCGACAACGACAAGTTTCTTACCCGAGGGGGCGGCCGTTGTCGCGCCGCCGCGGGTGCATCTACAGTTCCCCGCGGGTGCGGATGAACAACAGATCGTGATCTCTTATTTTTTACAACCGTCGTTTTTATCTTTTCTTTTTGTGAGAAATGTAACACCCCAAATTCGCGGGACTCGGGATGCTACGGGCGGAGACCTCACAATGGGTCCCGACCCTTAGCCTAACAACAATTTCACCGGACCTTTCCAACAAGGCACAAATAAAGGCAAATACTTAAAGCGTTTTTAATGTATGCGTGAGAATAATAAAATGTAAAATACAAAGTGGAAACACAACCGAGTCCTCAAAACGACTCAACTCCACTTACGTACATCCATAATATACAACACAATAATAATAATAATTCATAACGACATAAAACATAAACCCTCCCCGTCCTATAATGTACGGAGATCCTGATTGTCCACTCCTCCACCTCACTCGGTGGCATCCCTAACCTGCATGGCATCTACAACAACCGGTTTAAAACCGTTAGCTAGCAATCCGACTATTAGAAGAACGAAAAGGCACAAACACATATAACAAAGTAAAACACATAAAACAAGCTCACACAGAAGTCCGGTTATTATCTTTTGGTTAACGTTATTCCCTTACTATTTCCAATTATGTTGTGACAGGGAAATCACAAGATTCCCGCCCTTGTTCCCTTTCACCAAACAGGTTTGGTCCGGATGCGAATCAGCAACACCTGTCGGGCTAGTCGCAAGACACCTACCAGTCACCCAATTTTGGACTAGACAAGCGGTCACCGCCCATTATCTTACACTTTGGGCAAAACAATAATAAACACGTCCACATTCTAATCCGGTTAATTGTTATGTCACAAATTATAAAGGCTCACACCACCAACACGTATCAACCAATATGCGAAAGCTAGCTAAGTAAGTCCGTGGAGTTACCTTGCCTCTAAGCTAACAAGAAGAACCGACCACAACTTCCCATAGGAATATAACCTCAGCCTGATCAATAAGAGGCACACATCATCACACTCTCGAACTCTCGAACTTAAAGACTTCCAAATCCAACAACCGAACACAAGACTTAACAACATATAAGCTAGGAAACGCTCCTAGACTCTAAGAGGCCATAAACTCGATAAGCATGTGACAGGGAACAACAACAACACATACCCTATACAAGGATAAACACCACCCCCAAGCTGGAATTAGGCTACAAAGCTTGGAGAGACCATAAGGTCTACACACACATGATCAACAAAGATTCCATCGAGTTTTAAGGACACCTAGGTTCACAACCACTATATGACATTCACAACTACCCTAGGCCCACCCTAGAAATGCTACTATCATGTATATACTTATAACCAAAGGAAGAGACTAAGAAGGAACGACGAGAGAAGCCTACTGTTGAAGAAACGCAATTGCGGAATCAAGATGGCGCGCCTGTGGAGAAGCTATCACCGCCTCTGCGGCCTTTGGCGCCACCACTACGGTGGTCCGGCGTCCTGGGCCACCCCTGCGGTGGTCTATGCCGCCATTGCGGTGGCCTAGATCCGCCCCTGCGGCCCTGAAGATCCGCCCCCGCGGTCGAACAATAGAAGGTCGTCTTCGACTGTGGATCCTAAACTCGAATGGCCTCCTTCTCTTGCTGGGTCTTCTCCAACACCAGCCGCAGTATCTAGGCTCTCCCTCACGACCTAAACATGCTAAGAATCCATACACACAAAGTAAATATGAGGAACTTTGTCTAGAGCTTCATCCATGGAAATGGAGAAGGAGAGAAGAAGAGGGGGCTAAACAGCAAGGAAGAAGAAGAGATGGAGAAGGAGAAGCTTACCAAACTAGATCCGAAGTTATCCCCCTATTGACCACACCTCAGGAGATCCAAAGAGAAATGAAGAAGGAAGCAGAAGAGGAAGAGGCAGAGCAAAACCAACGTGAATAAAAGAGTGATGAGAGAGAGAGAAAGGACAAGCTGCAAATGGTGGGGAGAACAAAGGCTCAGCTGCCCAACTTGTCTCCTCACGCTAGAAGTCGAAAGGTCAGAAAGTAAAAGGTGGAATAACGAAGGGTTGGTCCGGGCTTTTGAATAAATCCCGATACTCAACATCCCGTGCCTGCGGAAAGACTGAGCCGCACACGCGGTAAAGTCGATAAACCGCTCAATAATTAGAATAAAAATTTCAGACGTCACATCTAATCCCCCCTAAAAAAACATTTTCATAACAAAACTTGCTAAATGTAAAATTCACGATCAAACACGTCTCGATAACCGCACGGAACACATAAACGTCAACTATCAGCCTTCTAACCCAAAGGTTACTCACGTAATCAAGGGAAGTGTTTATATATATATACACACAACACACAATACGTATCATATCACAAATCACATAAGCACAACCAAGGGAAGAGCTTAGGACTAACCCGACTGTCCCATAGGTGTGGCTAAATCTGTATAAAACTCGGGATAGTTCCTCCAGATACTATCCTCGGTCTCCCACGTAGCCTCATCGGTTCCTCGTCTCGACCATTGCACTCTCAACATCGGTATCTCCTTCGACCGAAGGCGTCTCGTACTACGCTCCAAAACCGATATCGGATGCTCCGTAAAAGTATGGTTCGGCTCGACCACTAGGTCCCCGTGGCTAATGATGTGCCTCGGGTCATGTATGTACTCTCTCATTTGAGATACATGAAACACTAAGTGAATACCCTCCAACCTCGGTGGCAATGCTAACCTGTATGCCACCTCACCGACTGTCTCTAGAATCTCGAATGTACCGACATATTGGGGGCTTAACTTCCCCTTAGAGCCGAATCGCCTGACGCCCCGCGTCGGTGACACCCTCAAACAAACCTGAGCTCTTAACCTGAACTTTAGGGGCCTACGTCTCCTATCCGCATACGACCTCTAGTGACTCTACGCAGCCAACATCCTCTCCCAGATCAAAGCGACTCTAGTCATGTCGCCATGTACCTACTCTGAGACTATAACGCTGGAACTCCCCACCTTGTCCTTGTAAGAGCCTTAGTCTTTTAGGGATCCCGCACCTGTGCCTCAATTGAGACGCAAGTGATGAGCTTGTGATAAGCTAGTGTTGAGCTTGTGTTGAGCCAGGGTTGAGCCGCCCCTACGGCTCTGTGGACCTCCCCGGTTCCCTGTTGGCCGCCCCTGCACCTTGTTGGCCACCCCTGCGCCTCAAGAAATCGCCCCTGCGGATTTTTGCGGCCGCAGCCACCTTTGTTGACCTTGACCCGTGCTTTACCTTGGCTTCCTTTATAAGCCTTCCTTTGCTTATGGGAGAGGGTTTCTTCATCTTCTCCAACTACATTCCCTTCCTCACGTTCTTCTTCTCTTCTGTTCTTTCTTTGATCTTCTTCTTGGATCTCCTTTGAACTTGTTGAGAGTTTGGAGTGTTTTGATGTTGATGATGATGAGAAGTATTGTTGTTGTGTTGTAAAGAAGCAAGTTGAGAGTATTGAGGATCTTTCCTCTCTATTAGTTGCTGCAGTGGTAAGTTCTTTCCTCTTCTTCTTCTTTTTCCTCTTTCTTCTTTCTTTCCTCTTCCTTGATGATGAATTCCCACAAGTTGATCTTGTGTTGATCCTCCTAGATTAGTATTGATGTATATATGTATATATATGTATATGTATGGTTGATGGATGATTAAGAAGTGAAGGATATCGAGTGAAGGATCAAAGGGAATTCGAGGATCACCTTCTGCACATCAGCCGACCCTGCGCCACTAGACAGCCGCCCATGCGCCTTCTAGTTGTTTCGCCTCTACGCCTTTCTGTCACGCAGGTGAGTCTTCTATAGGACCTACCTAGGGTGGTATGGATCATTTCCTTTCCTAGTATGAGTGGCTTAGAGGCATGCTAGGTGTGAGAGTGAGTTGAGGATCATGATGATTTCGTATGCCGGTTATGGCTATAAGGTTTAGTGTGTGTATGAGATGATGAGATGAATGTTGATAATGCCTTAGGCATTTGTGAGTTATGATGTGATATTGAGGTTTGGATTCGAGTTGTAAGTTGAGGATGGTTATAAGGTTTAGGACGTGGAATCTCCTAACCTTAGGATGATGTTCATATTGTTGTGCTTTGCTCATGCAGGCACTGATCGTTTCCCTGAGGGGAAGCCGTGACCATTTGATACGGATTACGATTGAGACAAGTAACTCCTTGGGACTTACTTAGCGAGAAGTTATGAGTTTGAGTGTGTGATGTGGTTGTGTGTATGCATATGTATGCTGCATTTATAATCTAATCGGACTAGGATGACCCTACATGCATATTAATTGGCCTAAGTGTATGATAACGGTCGGTGATAACTTGTCTAGCCCAAAATTGGGTGGCTAGGGGGTTCTCTGCGACCAGTCCTCCAAGTGATGATGATTGACACCAATCCAAACCTGAAGGGAAACGGGGACAGAGGCGTAGGGAGTTTACTCCGCGTGTCACAACGAAATGAATTAGTAATGGTATAACTTAAGTAAAGATGGTAAATGGATATGTGTGGGTGCATAGCATGATGTGATGTGTTGAGGTGTTATATTTGCTACTGCTTCATTCTTAATCATTTTTGTTAGCTAACGGTTTTATGCCATCTTGTAGATGATCCGCAAGTTAGGAAGACTGGAGAGTGAGTCATATGGGTGATCAACCAAGGACTTCCGTACACTAGGTTGTGCATGGGCTTTTGGGGATTTTATACTCGGATGTTTACGGTTTGCCGTTTTGTTACTCGGTTGTGATGTTGTAAACCTTTTGATGTATATATATTGTACAGTTTTATGTATTTGGTTTTAATCTATTTGTGTCTTATTGTAAGATCAGTGAACTTGTTGTCAAGCTAGAGTCAGGATCTACTATGAAATCCTAGCCCAGTAGCACCTAGTCCCGTGGATTTGGGGTGTTACAGTCCCAACATAATGGGATACGGCATCTATTTCCATATAATGCCTCATACGCTGTCATCCTAATCGACGCGTGTCATCTGTTATTATATGAAATTTACCAACGGAAGTTGGTATGACCATACCTGCCCCCAATCTAATACGCATGCTCGTAATATGTCCTCCAATGTCTAGATAGTCCGCTCAGACTGGCCGTCTGTCTATGGATGGTAAGCGGTCGTGAAGTGAAGACTCGAACCTAGGGCGGCGTGCACCTACTGCCAGAACCTCGAGGTAAAACGCTCGTCCGTATCCAAGATGATGGTCCTCGTTACCCATGTAATCTCACAATCTGTCGGGTGTACTCCTTGGCCAAACGACTCACCAGCCACGTTTCCCGAATGGAGATGAAAACCGCGGTCTTCGTCAGCCGATCTAATACCACCCATATCGCATCAAAGCTCCTACTCAGTCTCAGACTAGTAACGAAATCCATGGATAAGTCCTCTCACTTCCACTGCAGTACGGGCAGTGGGTGGAGCTCTCCTCCAGGTCTCTGGTCCTCGATCTTGATCTGCTGGAAGCTCGCGCATCGGGCCACATACCTAGCTACATAGGGCTTGAGCCCGCCCCACCAACAAGATTTCCTAATATCCTGGTACATCTTACTCGTGCTGGATGCACCGAGTAAGGTGTGGAATGGGCCTCATGTAAAATCCCCTCTCTCAACTCTCGGTCTCACGGTACACACATACGCCCCTGGCGTCTCAATAATTCGTCTGCCCCTACGTTAAACTTTGGTGCCTCACCTCGAGACATCCTGCCCCAGATCCTCGTCAAAATAGGACAACCCTCCTACTTTTGCCGGATCTCTCCGAACAGGTCAGGTAACACCTCTAAATTAGACAAATGGCAGTCCGTATCCGGGAACCGAATATCCATCTCTAACTCCATCAGATCCCTCTACAACTGAGGTTGAACCGTAAGCCGAGCTATCACCTCCTCTCGAGGTGTCCTCCTACTCAAAGCATCGGCGACTACGTTCGCATTTCCTGGATGGCACAAATTCTCGAAGTCAAAATCCTTAATCAGCTCTAACCATCTCCTCTAGCGATTCAACTCCAACTGATTGAATATATACTTCATACTCTTATGGTCTGTGAAGATCTGGCACGTGGCCCCGTACAAGTAATGTCGCCAGATCTTCAGGGCATGAAACACTTCCGCTAGCTCAAGATAATGGGTAGGGTAATTCTCCTCGTACGTCTTCAGCTGCCGAGAAGCATACGCAATAACTCTACCCCTCTACATCAAAACGCACCCCAAGCCTAGCTTGGAGATGTCACTATACAGTACAAAATCCTCAACACCCTCAGGCTATGCTAAAACGGCAGCGGAGGTCAACCTCCTCTTCAGCTCCTCGAAGCTACGCTAACATGGCTCGGACCAGACGAATCTAGTAGACTTCCTCAGTAAGGAAGTGAGTGGTCGTGCAATCATGGAGAAGCCCTCAACAAACCGGCGGTAGTACCCAGCCAAACCCAAGAAACTGCGCACCTCCTTGACCGTCTTGTGAGGCGGCCATGAAGAAACGACCTCTATCTTCATTGGGTCAACCATGACAACCTCGACGGAAACTATATGACCAAGGAATGCCACCTTGGGAAACCAGAACTCGAACTTAGAGAGCATAGCGTAAAGCTCTCTATCCTGAAGGACTCGAAGCACCGTCCTCAAGTGTCCCGCATGCTCCTCCCTACTCCGGGAGTAAACCAAGATGTCATCAATAAACACCACCACGAACTAGTCCAAGAAGTCGATGAAGATGCCGTTTATCAACTCCATGAAGACGGTGGGTGCATTCGTGAGCCCGAAGGGCATCACGAGGAACTCATAATGGTTGTACCTCATCCTGAATCCCGTCTTCGGCACGTCCTCCTCTCTCACCCTCAACTGGTGATATCCCGACCTCAAATCAATACGTGAAAACACTGAGGCTCCCTATAATTGGTCTAATAGATCATCAATGTTCGCTAAAGGGTACATGTTCTTGATGGTGACTCTGTTCAACTCCCGGTAATCTATACACAGACTAAAAGATCCATCCTTCTTCCTGACGAAGAGGACCGGTGCACCCCAAGGGGAAACGCTCGGGCGTATGAAACCCCTCTCGGGCAACTCCTCAAGCTGCTTCTTCAACTCCAGCATCTCGATCGACGGCATACGGTAGGGAGCCTACGAGATCGTCCTCATGCCGGGCTCTGATAACACGATTTATGACTTAGGTTTAGGTAGTCATTTAGATAGATTTCTCACTTATTCGTGCATGGTTTAGCACTAGTTCACGACGTTTGCACTCAATTCACGTATTTTGTCGAGATAGACGTCTACACGGACTCTTGCATTGCTTTGTAGGTATTTTGGGAAAATTAGGAGCTTAAACGATGCGTTTGAGGATCATTCATCAAGATGACACACCCTCGGACTCATTAGGATGCAAACTAGAAGCTAAGGAGGACTCATGGAACCTTGCCAACACAAGACATGTACCAAATCAAAGCTTAATGATCAAAGGCAAGGCTGAAGGTCCAAACCACGGTTCACTGCCCTTCCACGGCCGTGGAACCAACCGTGGTTTTTGCCAGGTTTTCGTGACAGCTGTGCCACGATCTCTTGGCCAGCTCTTGCAAAGTTGTAGTATAAAAGTGGTCCTGCATTGGCTGAGAGAATCATCTTGGAGCAGCCCTCCATTATCCACTATCATCCAATCAAAAATACTCTCTCAACAAGAAGATTCTCAAGGAGGAAAACACCATTGGAAGCTTGAAGAGCTTCATTCGAGAGGAAGGAGAAGGACACACCATTGATAGACTTTGATAGCTTTGTAGTGAAGGTTTTCGGAATCGATTCCTAGAGTTGTATGAACCATTTAAACCTTCTTTAAGAAGGATTGTGAGTCATTCTAATTCTATTTTCAGCTTGGTTTTGTTTACTTCACTTCTTCATCTCTTTCTCTTCATTACCTTGCAAATGGAAGCCATGATTTTATGTTTGATGATTTTGATTGCTATGATGAATGTTGTAGGCTAGATAGATGTGATTCTAGGGTAAGGAAAGGATGGTTATGGCTAGGACTATGATAGGATGGACTTAGATTTGCCCTTGGATGAGTAACTTACTTGGACGTAGCTTCTGTTGGAGTCCACGGTTTGTTCTTGCCTTTGCACGGCCGTGGAAGGTGTAGAACAACCCGTGATTCTCCCTGGTTCGATGATCTAGCTTTAGATTGTTTGAATGTTGAAATCCTAAGTGTTTGTTGAGTTAAATCTACCCTAGGGTGACCTAGTATTAGCAACTAAGTGTTAGAAGAGACTTACCCGGTGATTCTACTCTTAGATTTCAAAGATGACAAACCCTAGGTAGTGGTGAGCCTCATAAGCTGCCATTGGACTAAGTGTGCTAGGATAGTTGTTTAGGACTAACCCTTTCGAGACTTACCCGGTGAGGATAGGTTAGATCCCTAGGTGACAAATCCGGTTTGTGTAGAATTCCATCCCTTAGGTTCTTAGAGACTTACCCGGTGATGAGACCTCTGGGACGGACTAGTGGACCATGAGACCTACCCGGTGATTGATCCCAATCTAGAAATACTAAATTCCAACATATCATAGTTAATCCAAGGAATAGGTAGCTTGAGTCCTATGCCATAACCGGAACTTCCAACCCTTAGAATCCGTCTTTCCATCTTTGATTCATATCTCGTGTTAGCTTGTTTGTTTGCATTGATTTGTTAGTTTAGTTGATTGTTTACCTTGCATGAAATGTGATCTTGATTGATCACCTAAAAACCAACCAAAAACATTGTGTTTTCCATTTTCTTTATTCCTCATCATTTCTTAACCTAGGTTTTCACTAAACTCGATCATAAATTGAATCAATCTCACCTTAGTCTTTGTGTTCGACCTCAGAATACTATCCCTACTACAAACGTCCCGTACACTGCGGGTTCGCTAGGAGTTAGGATAAATATAACGAGAATATAAATTTAAAACCCATTGCGTATCACATCCTGAGCGTAACAAGTTTTTGGCGCCGTTGTCGGGGACTAGGTCTAGATTGAGTCTATTTTGAGATTGTTTCTAGTGTAGATCTTTCTTGTTGCTTTTGATCTCTTTTTGGTTTGTGTCTTTGCTTTTCAGGACATCCCTTACTCTTTAGGTGTATGCGAAGATCTCGTGGCAAAGATTTAGCTCCATTCGATCCCGAACCGGAGAAAACCCTTAGATCTAGATCCAAGAGCATTCGAAAAGAGAAGGAGATGGCCGGTATAAACCTCCAAGCTGAGTTGGATGAAGCCTTAGAGCAAATAAGGCTAAGAGATGAGGTCTTGGAGGAAGAAAGGAGACTTGCCAATGAGAGGCAAGAAGCAACTAGGAGGGAGATTGATGAGATTAGGCAAGCCCTTGTACAAGGAGAGCTTAATCGTCAACAACCTCCACCTCCTCCACCGGTAATACAACCGCAACCGGCGGCTAATGTTAGGGTTGTGCCCATTGCCATTGAAGAGCCACAAACCCTAGGGAGACGTATGGATCCGGCACAAAGAGCACACCGCCCGGGTGTGAACTTAGGAGATCCCGCTACCCACAATTATGAGCTCCGCCCTCAAGTTCTACAAATGATCCGGCATAATCAATTTGGAGGGATGGAAGGAGAGTCTCCTCATCAACACTTGATGAACTATGAGATCTTGATGGAGACTCTTATACCGCCAAGATTGGAGAGCAACAACCATAAGCTTAGGGCTTTTTCCTTCTCTCTTACGGACAAAGCTTTGGCTTGGTATCAATCTATTCCACAAGGGCGAGTTGGTACTTGGGAGGAGATGACAACCGAGTTTTTGACTAAGTTCTTCCCACCTTCCAAGACTACCGAGTTAAGAGGGAAGATAAATGCCTTCGTGATGAAAGATAGAGAGAGTTTATTCAAGTCTTGGGAGAGATTCAAAGACCTTCTCCTAGATTGTCCACACCATGGCATACCGAAAATTGAGCTATTGGAGATCTACTTCAAGGGACTTGAT
Source organism: Fagopyrum homotropicum (assembly GCA_033239125.1). Classification (NCBI taxonomy): domain Eukaryota; kingdom Viridiplantae; phylum Streptophyta; class Magnoliopsida; order Caryophyllales; family Polygonaceae; genus Fagopyrum; species Fagopyrum homotropicum. The sequence goes on from BSWB01000003.1 coordinate 34,556,321, forward strand.
GAAGATAGCCAATTCAAGCTTCAATCTCTTTCCGGTGGGACTTTCATGGAGAAGCATGTGGATGATGCTTGGGAGTTTGTAGAGAAACAAGCTCTAGTGATTGAGAAATACTCCCATAGGAAGAGTGAAGGGAGAAAGGCGGGAGCATATGAGGTGAGTGAGCTCACCATGAGCAATTTCAAGCTTGACGCCATCAACAACGAGCTAAAGTCCTTGAGGGAGTTGTGTGCTACAACTTTGAAGAACCAAGCAACTCCTCAAGTGCTTCCTCAAGCTAACTTATCTTCCAAGGAGGAGGATGTGAATTACATGGGAAGGGGAAACTACAATAACTACCAAGGCCCAAGGAACTTCAACAACAACCGGCAATTCAACAATTACCGGCCCAACCACAATCATCCCGGGTTTTCCTACTCTAACCCGGATGGAGCCTTGAACCCTCCCGCTTCCACAAGAACAACTCCACCACAAAAAGCTTCACAAGAACCTCCACCCGGATTTACCCAACCTCCAAAGGATAGAACCGAGATGATGTTTGAGCAATTGCTTGGAAGGTTGAGTGGCCTTGAGAGCACGGTGACTTCCATTTCTAAGGCTCAAAAGGTGTTGGAAGCACAAGTGTTCCAAAAGGCGGGTGAAGCCCATAGGGATCCGGGAAAGCTTCCCGGAAGGACCGAAGACAACCCAAGAGGCCAAGTGTTGGCCATCACTACAAGGAGTGGGTTGAGTATGAAAGATCCTTTGCCCAAGGAGAATGCTAAAGGGAAATAAGTGGTGATAGAGGAAGAGACTTTGCAAGGAGATGGAGGCAAGGGCAAGGATGTTGAGCCAACATATGTGGCACCGCCTCCATACAAGCCACCACTACCGTTCCCACAATCACGAGCAAGAGCTCGCTTGGACAACCACTTTGGTAAATTCCTTGAACTAATGTCCAAGTTGCATATTAATATTCCGTTCATGGATGCTATCTTAGGAATGCCGGCGTATGGCAATTTCTTGAAGGAGATACTCTCCAACAAAAGGAAGTTGGAGGAGTATGGGGAGATAAGAATGACCAAGAGATCCTCGGAATTGATCCAAACAATGAAGGAGGAGATGCCTCCCAAGCTAAGAGATCCGGGTTCCTTTTGTGTCCCAATTGGAGTGGGAGATGTGAAGTATGAGGCCCTTTGTGATCTTGGGGCAAGTGTAAGCATCATACCGCTTGCACTTTGTTACAAGGTTGGGCTAGGAGAGCCGAAACCGGTCAAGATGACCCTCTATATGGCGGACCGATCTATCACTCATCCGGTTGGGATCTTAGAAGACATTCCGGTGCAACTAGGAGGATTCTACGTACCCATTGATTTTGTTGTCTTGGATATTCCGGCGGACTATCTAGTTCCCATCATCTTAGGAAGACCCTTCCTAGCCACCTCCGGATGCCTAGTGGATTGCAAGAATGGGACTCTCTCCTTCAACATTGGAGAAGAGAACATCAAGTTCAAGTTGTCCACAATGATGAAAGGGCCGACCCTTGATGAGGATGTCTTCAACATAGTCGAGCAAGAGGAATCTAGAGAAGTTGTGAGCTCGATCTTGATCAAGGATCCCTTGGAGAAGGTTCTTACCTTAAGTATGATGGAGGAAGGTGTTGAGGAGGCTTGCAATGAAGAGATCAAGGCCTTGGAAGCACTAGAAAAGGAGACAAGAGTTGAAGATGAAGACCACGAAGAGGTGCTGAACAGCTGCAAGTTCCACGGATGTGGAAGTGGTTCCACGGCCGTCAAACTCTCTGTAAAGCCTCAACAAACGAGCCAGGCAAGGTCCACGGCCGTGGAAGTGGAGCCAACCGTGGTTCCAACCGTGGTTTCCCCTGAATCAGACCTCATTGATGATCAAGCTTCAAGGAGCCTTGGAGGGTCTTCATTTGCTTTGGATTCATCTCATCTAACGTTATTTGGATCGTCTCTGCTCGACAAAGGTCCTCCTAAACTTGAACTTAAACCCCTCCCCTCTCATTTAAAGTATGCTTTCCTTGGTGATAATTCTACATATCCGGTGATTGTGAATGCATGCTTAAGTGATGATGAACTTGCTAAGTTGTTGCATGAACTAAGATTGCATAGGAAAGCCATTTGCTATACTATTGATGATTTGGTTGGCATAAAACCTTCTTTGTGCATGCATAAGATATTGATGGAAGATAACCATAAACCCTCTATTGAACATCAAAGGAGATTGAATCCTATAATGAAAGAGGTAGTCAAAAAGGAGATCATTAAGTTGCTAGATGCGGGAATTATCTACCCTATCTCGGATAGTAAGTGGGTTAGTCCCGTTCATGTAGTACCTAAGAAGGGTGGGATGACCGTAGCGACCAATGAGAACAATGAACTAATCCCAACTAGGACGGTTACGGGGTGGAGAATGTGCATTGACTATAGGAAGTTGAACATGGCCTCTAGGAAAGATCACTTCCCTCTCCCCTTCATTGACCAAATGCTAGAAAGGTTAGCGCAACATTCTCATTTTTGCTATTTAGATGGCTATAGTGGATTCTTCCAAATCCCTATCCACCCCGACGACCAAGAGAAAACAACATTTACATGTCCATGGGGAACTTTTGCATATAGGAGAATGCCATTTGGGTTGTGTAATGCACCCGCCACCTTCCAAAGGTGTATGATGGCTATCTTTTCGGAATACATTGAAAATATCATGGAAGTGTTTATGGATGATTTCTCTGTTTATGGTTCTTCCTTTGATAATTGCTTGGCTAACTTGTCATTAGTATTGAAAAGATGTGAGGAGACAAATCTTATCTTGAATTGGGAAAAATGCCACTTCATGGTAAGTGAAGGTATTGTGTTAGGACACTTGGTGTCTAACCGTGGCATTGAGGTTGATAGGGCCAAGATTGAAACGATAGAGAAGTTGCCACCACCTACCTCGGTGAAGGGGGTAAGGAGTTTCTTACGGCATGCCGGTTTTTACCGGAGGTTTATTCAAGACTTCTTTAAAATCTCTAAGCCTCTCACTAACCTACTAATGAAGGATGTTGAATTTGTTTTCTCCAAAGATTGCCTTGAGGCTTTTTGTAGGTTGAAGAACGCCTTGATCTCCGCACCTATCATGCAACCTCCGGATTGGAGCCTACCGTTTGAGATCATGTGTGATGCAAGCGATGTAGCCGTTGGGGCTGTTTTGGGGCAAAGGAAAGATGGGCGCACTCATGCCATTTATTATGCTAGCAAGACGCTAGATGATGCCCAACTCAATTATGCTACCACCGAGAAAGAGTTGCTAGCGGTGGTGTATGCTTTTGAGAAGTTCCGCTCATATCTTGTTGGAGCGAAGGTCATTGTTTATACGGATCATGCTGCGATCCGTTACCTCCTTACAAAGAAGGATGCCAAGCCTAGGTTGATTCAGTGGATCCTTCTTCTTCAAGAATTTGATTTGGAAATCCGGGACAAGAAGGGATCCGAGAACTCCGTGGCGGATCACCTTAGTAGACTCCCGCCATTGGAGCTTGAAAGAGATGACATACCGATTGATGACTCATTCCGGGATGAGCAATTGCAAATGGTAGAAGAGTGCTTGTTCCAAGTGTCTAGAGGAAGTGAGCCATGGTATGCCGACATTGTGAACTATCTTGTGTGTGAGGAAGTGCCTCCCGGTTTGACATATGCCCAAAGGAAGAAGTTCTTCAAGGATGTGAGGCACTACTATTGGAGTGAACCACTTTTGTTCAAGAGAGGGCCGGATGGAATGTTTAGAAGATGCATACCGGAGGATAAGGTGGAGAGTGTGATCCGCCATTGTCATTCCTTGCCATGTGGAGGGCATGCTAGCTCCCACAAGACATGTGCGAAAGTGTTGCAATCGGGCTTCTTTTGGCCAAGTTTGTTCAAGGATGTGCAAAGCTTTGTGGTAGCTTGTGATGCTTGCCAAAGGACAGGCAACATCTCAAGGAGAAATGAGATGCCCTTGAACAACATTCAAGAAGTGGAAATATTTGATGTGTGGGGTGTGGACTTCATGGGACCATTCCCTTCTTCATGTGGCAACCTCTACATCCTATTGGCGGTTGACTATGTTTCAAGATGGGTGGAGGCAATCGCCTCTCCTACAAATGATGCCAAGGTGGTGGTGTGGTTCTTCAACCAAGTGATTTTCCCTAGGTTTGGTACACCAAGGGTGATCATTAGTGATGGAGGGAAGCACTTCACAAATAGGAATTTTGGAGCACTTTTGACTAAGTATGGGGTGACTCATAAGGTGGCAACACCTTACCATCCCCAAACTAGTGGCCAAGTAGAGATTTCCAACCGGGAAATAAAGGCCATTCTTGAGAAGACGGTATCTAGGACTAGAAAGGATTGGGCTATGAAGCTCGATGATGCCTTGTGGGCATATAGAACCGCTTTCAAGACACCAATTGGCACCACTCCTTACAAGTTGGTCTATGGCAAGTCTTGCCACCTCCCGGTAGAAATAGAGCATAGAGCACATTGGGCCATCAAGTGGCTAAATTTTGATCTCAAGGAAGCCGGAGAGAAGAGGTTACTCGATATGAACGCACTTGAGGAGATCCGGTTGGATGCATACGAGAGTGCCCGGATCTACAAGGAGAGGACCAAGCGTTGGCATGACAAGAGGATCATCCCCAAGGAGTTGAGTGAAGGAGACCTTGTCCTTCTCTTCAACTCAAGGCTGCGGCTCTTTCCCGGAAAGGTCAAATCAAGATGGACCGGGCCATATGTAGTGAAGAAGATCTTTCCCCACGGAGCTATTGAGATAGGAGGGGAGCATTGTGGAAACTTTAAGGTGAATGGGCACCGGTTAAAGAAGTATATCCCGGGAGCTCCGGTGGATATGATTGCCCCACTTCACCTTGAATAGACGCCCCCGAGTTTGGTCAAGCTAATGACCTTAAAGAAGCGCTTGGTGGGAGGCAACCCATTGGTAACGTTTTCCCTTTCTCGTTTTGTTTTTGTTTTAGATTTTTCTGTTTTTGTGTGCTTTGTGCGTGTGTTAGAATCTTGGTAGCATTGGAAGCCTTGATTGGCAAGTGAATAATGATGATGAACCCCTCATCAATTATGGGTGGAGCGGACGCGGAACTTGGACGGCTAGCGGTGCCTAGCGCGGGTCCCGACGCCTTGATGAACACTTAGAGCTCTCTACCATGGTTGACAGAATCATCCAACATCAATTCCACTTGAGAATCCCAAATACCATAGCAAACCATTTTTACATTGTGGGAACCTTCTTTCACTCTTCTTTACTTCATTTACACATTGGGGACAATGTGTTTCTAAGTATGGGGTGGGTTTGCATGATCCTTTGCATGATGAAAATCTAGGGTAGTTTAATATTATCACATGTCTTGCATTGTATATATTCATTTCGAAAATCCCATAAAATTTCGAAAATCCCATAAAAATCAGAAAATTTAAAAAATTTTGTGCTTTCTAGGCTTGGATATGACCCTAATGATGAATCTTGTCTTGTGGATTGGCTATGGATGGCCTTATGTGTTAAATTGATGAATGCATATGTGGACTTGAAGTACTTCTCTTGAATCCCATGAATGATTGGTGATCATGATGTTTGCCTAGAATGGATTGAGCATTGAAGGTCGAAATTACATACTAGTTCTTGCATACCATCTAGGAATGAATGAGGCAATTCATTTTCCTCTAATTCTCATCTTGATCATGATTGTTTGAGCACCTCATTTGATATAAATTTGACCTCTTTTGACCCATCCAGGAATAGGAGCATGTTATTGTGTTAATGTGTGTGAAAAGCAAGTGTGGGGTGAAGTTGTTGATGAAAGGAATGTCATGAATGAAATGCTGAATTTGTTGTGAAAGTGTAGACAAAAACATAGGTTTGGGGACGTTGGCTTAAATGACAAGTAACTCGGTACACTTCACATGATCGGGTGTTGGTGCCTTGCCAAAGTCAAATAAACCAATAGTCCTAACGAGCTTTGGTATGTGTGCTCGGTGTGGATGCACCTCGAAAAATAGAAAAAGCCCGAGGATGGCTAATCACCAAGGTTTCGGCTTTTGTACACCAATGCCATTGTCTCAAAAATAAGTGAAAGAGAAAGAAAAAGAAAAGAAAGAAAAGATAGAGAAAATATACACTTGAGGGAAGTTGATCGAGGACAAGATTGTGGAGTTAGTTCCATTCCCGGATTAGCATCACATAGCCTAGAAAAATCCCCACCTAATCACAACGTTTCTTGGCATTTTATTTCACAAGACCTTATGACCTATTTGCATGTTTGTAAGACTTAGTAATTTAGATTGGACATGCTCTTGATCATCTTGACTTCCTCATCTTTACATTTCATGCATGCTTTCGAGTTAAGTATAATTGTCTTTCCATGCTTTCACTTGTTTGATGCATGATTGCTTATCCTTTGCCATGAAACATGACTTTGAAGGTGATCCAATAGTAGAAGCACAAACCCAAAAAGATTTTTCCATCTTTCTGCATACATAAATCATGTTATCTCGTAGTCTATAGTTGAGAATTTGCTCGAGGACGAGCAAACCTTAAGTATGGGGTATTTTTGATAACACGATTTATGACTTAGGTTTAGGTAGTCATTTAGATAGATTTCTCACTCATTCATGCATGGTTTAGCACTAGTTCACGACGTTTGCACTCAATTCACGTATTTTGTCGAGATAGACGTCTACACGGACTCTTGCATTGCTTTGTAGGTATTTTCGGAAAATTAGGAGCTTAAACGATGCGTTTGAGGATCGTTCATCAAGATGACACACCCTCGGACTCATTAGGATGCAAACTAGAAGCTAAGGAGGACTCATGAAACCTTGCCAACACAAGCCATGCACCAAATCAAAGCTTAATGATCAAAGGCAAGGCTGAAGGTCCAAACCACGGTTCACTGCCCTTCCACGGCCGTGGAACCAACCGTGGTTTTTGCCAGGTTTTCGTGACAGCTGTGCCACGATCTATTGGCCAGCTCTTACAAAGTTGTAGTATAAAAGTGGTCCTGCATTGGCTGAGAGAATCATCTTGGAGCAGCCCTCCATTATCCACTATCATCCAATCAAAAATACTCTCTCAACAAGAAGATTCTCAAGGAGGAAAACACCATTGGAAGCTTGAAGAGCTTCATTGGAGAGGAAGGAGAAGGACACACCATTGATAGACTTTGATAGCTTTGTAGTGAAGGTTTTCGGAATCGATTCCTAGAGTTGTATGAACCATTTAAACCTTCTTTAAGAAGGGTTGTGAGTCATTCTAATTCTATTTTCAGCTTGGTTTTGTTTACTTCACTTCTTCATCTCTTTCTCTTCATTACCTTGCAAATGGAAGCCATGATTTTATGTTTGATGATTTTGATTGCTATGATGAATGTTGTAGGCTAGATAGATGTGATTCTAGGGTAAGGAAAGGATGGTTATGGCTAGGACTATGATAGGATGGACTTAGATTTGCCCTTGGATGAGTAACTTACTTGGACGTAGCTTCTGTTGGAGTCCACGGTTTGTTCTTGCCTTTCCACGGCCGTGGAAGGTGTAGAACAACCCGTGATTCTCCCTGGTTCGATGATCTAGCTTTAGATTGTTTGAATGTTGAAATCCTAAGTGTTTGTTGAGTTAAATCTACCCTAGGGTGACCTAGTGTTAGCAACTAAGTGTTAGAAGACACTTACCCGGTGATTCTACTCTTAGATTTCAAAGATGACAAACCCTAGGTAGTGGTGAGCCTCATAAGCCGCCATTGGACTAAGTGTGCTAGGATAGTTGTTTAGGACTAACCCTTTCGAGACTTACCCGGTGAGGATAGGTTAGATCCCTAGGTGACAAATCCGGTTTGTGTAGAATTCCATCCCTTAGGTTCTTAGAGACTTACCCGGTGATGAGACCTCAGGGACGGACTAGTGGACCATGAGACCTACCCGGTGATTGATCCCAATCTAGAAACACTAAATCCCAACATATCATAGTTAATCCAAGGAATGATTAGGTAGCTTGAGTCATATGCCATAACCGGAACTTCCAACCCCTAGAATCCGTCTTTCCATCTTTGATTCATATCTCGTGTTAGCTTGTTTGTTTGCATTGATTTGTTAGTTTAGTTGATTGTTTACCTTGCATGAATTGTGATCTTGATTGATCACCTAAAAACCAACCAAAAACATTGTGTTTTCCATTTTCTTTATTCCTCATCTTTTCTTAACCTAGGTTTTCACTAAACTCGATCATAAATTGAATCAATCTCACCTTAGTCTTTGTGTTCTACCTCGGAATACTATCCCTACTACAAACGTCCCGTACACTGCGGGTTCGCTAGTAGTTAGGATAAATATAACGAGAATATAAATTTAAAACCCATTGCGTATCACATCCTGAGCGTAACAGGCTCCAACTCAATGGCAAAATCAACACTCCTTTGCGGTGGTAGTCCGGGTGGCTCCCCGAAAACGTCCTCAAACTCACAAGCCACAGGAATCTCCTCCAAAGACGGACATGCCTGCTCTTTCATGGCATAACACCAGAAGGCCTCGCATCCATGCCTCTTATTGATCAGGACGAGGTTTAAGGATATTTAGGTTCACAAACACTAGATGGCATTCACAACTACCCTAGATCCACCCTAGGCATGCTACTATCATGTATACACTTCAAACCAAAGGAAGAAACTAAGAAGGAAAGAGGAGAGAAGCCTACTGTTGAAGAAACGCAGCCGCAAAATCAAGTTGGAGCGCCTACAGCCTCTGGCGCCGCCCCTTGCGGTGGTCCGGTGTCTTGGCGCCACCATTGTGGTGGCCTGCGCCGCCATTGCGGTGGCCTGCGCCGCAATTGCGGTGGCCTAGGTCCACCCCTACCGCTCTGAAGATCCACCCCCGCGGTCGAACAGTAGAAGGTCGTCATCTTCGTCTTCGACTGTGGATCCTGAACTCCAATGGCCTCCTTCTCTTGATGGGTCTTCTCCAACACAAACCACATTATCTAGGCTCTCCCTCACGACCTAAATGTGCTAAGATTCCATACATGCAAAGGAAACATGAGGAACTTCCTCTAGAGCTTCATCCATGACAATGGAGAACGAGAAAAGAAGAGGGAGCTAAACAACAAGGAAGAAGAAGAGATGGAGAAGGAGAAGCTTACCAATCTGGATCCGAAGCTATCCCCCTACTGGCCACACCTCATGAGATCCAAAGAGAAATGAAGAAGGAAGCACAAGAGGAAGAGGGGAGTGCAAAACCAACGTGAATTTAAGAGTGATGAGAGAGAGAGAAAGGACAAGCTACAAATGGTGGGGAGAACAAAGGGTCAGCTGCCCAACTTGTCTCCTCACGCTAGAAATCGAGGGCTCGGAAAGTAAAATGTGGAATAACGAAGGGTCGGTCCGGGATTTTGGAATAAATCCCAACACTCGGCACCCCGTGCCTGCGGAAAGACTGAGTTGTACATACGGGAAGGTCTATTAACCACTCAATAACCTGAATAAAAATTCCGGACGTCACAAGAAATCCGATCTTTTCTTTCTTCAGAAGTTTCTTTCATCTTAGTCATAACCCTAGAGGCATCCTTCTCTTCTTTTTCCCTTCTTACGTATCTTCCATTCCTCTCTTCCTTCACAACCTTCGTTTCATCCAAAGCATGTCGAGCGTGTTTTGGTTGTGAATGTCAGCAGAATCAGTAGCTCCTTCTTGGGTGCACCGCTGGAAGAACAATGAGTTTCTCTATTCCTTCTCCTTTCCTCTTCTCGTCTAGTTCCATGGAATCAAGACTTATTCTTGATTTGCTCTCCCTTTTGTGTTTTGTGTTAATGACTCCATTCAGTTAGTAGTGTTGTAGTTAGTCTTGAGGTGTAGACCAGGAGTTGGGAAAAGCAAGCCAAGGAGGCACGGAAGGCCTTGCTGCACATCGAAGAACTTTTGTTGTACGGTTTGAAGTTATCTCACGGTGGCACTTGCATCGTGTCGCGGTTGCGCCTCAACATTGTCACCGCCCCCGCAGCCTTCGACCACCGCGGTTGCGGCGTCTGAGTTCGTGTCACTGCAATCGCGGCCCTGAGGCACCGCGGTCACGCCGACTTTGCCTTCCTGCTTTCGCGCCTCCAATACTTTGTGGTCGCTGATTCCATCTGTAGGTTCTTTAAGCTTGGGCTTCTGGCTTATAGACTTGCTAGGTATTTTTTAATCTTCCTAGTGTCCTTTGAGTATGTTTGAGTATGTGGGGGGTATTGATTATAGTTGTGTTGTTATATGATCTTGTGAGGATCATTGAGACTAGAAGTTGGAAATTCTATCATGTTGTATGAGTTGCGATATGCGTGCCTTGCATGATTAGGCGTAGATATATTTCCTTGATTGAGAGGTAGGATTACCTAGATATAGGTAAGTCCCTTGGGCTTACATAACTAGCTTTTGTGTGTTAGCTTAACTGTAATGGTGGTGTGTGTTAATAATGTTAACATGCTAGGATGACATTTATTGTTGTTTGGCCCAATCAATAATGGGCGGTGACAATATATTCAGTTCTACAAGAGACTGGGAGATTTTTTAAGACTAGTCCAGACAAGTACACGGTGAGATGCATCGGATTCAGTCTAGTTGGTAAGAGGGGACAGAGGCGAGGTTTGGGACATCCTTGTGCCACAAAAGAAGTTGAATTAGAAAAGTGAATCACATAATGTAACACCATAAATATTCAGAACTCGGGGAGCTACTGGTTAGGTCCTCACAATGGGTCCCAACCTTGGTTTAACAACTTTACTTAGGATATTACAACAAGGAATAGATGTAAATATATATTTTGAAAAACATTAAATTATATTTGAATAAATTTACTACATACGACAGTCTTACAATGCATAAATAGATAACATGCATGCAAAAGGAAGACTCCATCGTCCCCTTCTAATGAGTACGTGGACCCGGCTGACCATCCACTCCGGATCACTCTGCAATCGTCTATACTTAAAAACAATCTAACAATACTGATAAACCATTAGCTAACTATCCAAATATTAGTAGAATAATAATAGCCAAACACACATAAAGTAAGAATATAACACTCAACATGCGGGAACATAAAACATGTTATTATCATGTATATAAGTGATTCACTTTAATTTGTTTTAAGGTTGTGACACAAAGGATTTACCAAAATCAAGTCACAATTCTTGATAACTCAATAACTCGATCCATAACATAAGAACTCAAATGTCTGATATATAAAAGGAAAGTAGATCAAAATATATCCAACTTTCTTAGAAGTTTCCAACTTCTAAGATACCAAAGCTTATCAAACAAGAATTACCAAATTACCCTTTTAAGGATAAATGACTATTTTACTCCTGGTCTCAAAACCCTAGAAATATTCCTAGAATACTTCCAAAACATCTCTTGTAACCCAAAACTAGAAAGTAAAACTCAAGGAAAAGATTTAACTTATTTGGAAGATTTTTTCAACTTCTAGCTTTCATGAAAAAACCTCTAGAGTCTCACTTTGACCCAAATTAAGACACTCGTATAAAAATCCAAAAGTTCCAAATAAAATATCTAAACCTTCTATGCAATGCACTCAACTCACTAGAAGAAAGAAATCTGAAAAAGGATCAATAACTAATCCTACACAAAATTCCCAAGTTGACTCTTCAACACAAAATCTCTCGTACTTAGCCAAAAATCTTCATTCTTCCAATCTACATCACTAGCCTACTTTGAGACGTTATAAAACTAGATCCAACCATTGGATCGACCCCAAATTTTGATATAACAAACTATGCATATTCATCTACAATCTATCAAAACATGAACAGTGAATTATCATTTAAAGGCAACGAAACAGAGGCTCATAGTGGACTGGTTATGTAGTTTCTAGAAATCGAAAAAACTAAAATTTTCAAGGGATCTAGGGTTCGATCTAACCAGCCTCAAATCTGCAATGGAGCTTTCCCACACGTCCTGAGTTCGAGTCCTCCCAACCTGAACTAGTTGTTCCAAATCCTTCATGCAAGAGTTCTAAGGTTCGATCACTACGAGAGTCATAAACACATACATCACTCTTATTTTCAAGTTCAAGATCGTAAGGAAGGAGAGGCTACCCTACTACAGAGTTTGACCAAGGCTGGTGGTGGTTGCATGATTGAGACAAACGTGGTGGAGGGCACCCTTGGCTTGGATTCGCGACACCACTAGAGGCGTCAAATCTGGCCTCTATTGTGTGCCTGCTTGATCGATCTAGATGCTGGTTCGATCATGCTCTCAATCTATCCAGCGTGGTTAGCAATTGAGGAGAGGGAACCATCCATTGGGTCCGTTCTTCTATTGTTATGTTTGGATGGGTTTAGTCATCTCATTCTCTTTCATATATCGACAAAAACGAAAGGTTAAGAGGGACATCTTACCAAGCGGTTCCGTAGTCGGCTATAGAAAAGGATCTACTCTAGTCCTCATTGGTTTATGGAGGACAATGGCACCATAGGCTACCTAGATGGTTGGCTCACTTGTAGGTAAAGGAGAGTAGATGGAGGCTATTTGTTAGAGTTGATGAGGTTGCTTCACTCAGAAGGTCAAAGGGAAGGGAGGGAAGACATGATGAGAGAGGGAGACGAAGACGGGTGTCTTCTCACTTGAAGCACAAAGGAGGAATTTGGAGCAGACGACGCTAGGGTTATTGTATTGGTGAAGACGTGCCTCTACATCCCAAATAGGGAGGCGTACGATCTGCTTTGCGTGTAGACGAAGGGAATCAAAGGACCTCCTTCCTTTTCCATCCAAAGTGAGATCATAAGAGAGGGGAAAGGTAAGCATGGCTTGCGTAAAAAGGAAGGAGAATAAGGCTTCTAAGCAGCTGCTGATTTGCTTTCTCGCGGGCTCCTCGTGCGTGCAAAAGGAAGGAGTGTCACAAAGGTACATGCTGAAGATGGAAGGCGTGAAAGGTATGGCTGAACATGGACGTGGGAATGGGGGATATACATGTAGCAATGGTAGCTGGCCAACTAGCTGATAGATCAAATTAGAATAGTTGCTATTTAGATTTGATGCCGCATTTCCCGATCTAGATTGGAAGTCCTCAAATTGAACAACAAAATGAAATCTCGGGTAACTTAGATAAAATCTCGCGTGAGATTTAGGCAAGAACAGACCGAGATTCCTTGTAAATCATAATGCAAAATAATGGATGATATGGAAAGATAAGAAGATAATAATATGAAATGATAAATGATAAATATAGGAAGATGGGACTATTATAAGACTTGAAAGAACCTTGACCAATTGTGTGCGAAAACATGATACAAAGAATTATCTTTCACCCTTCCTTCTTTAACCTTACACAAGCCATCTAGATAAGACAATCACAAGGAGGGAATAGTTTAACTAGTAGCACAAATCTTCAAAAAGATTAACACAGACAAGAACAGTCTAACAAGGATTCACAACTTTTCAATCAAAAACTCTCCTTTTGATTGAATAGAAATGATAAAATGCAAACTTCATGATGAAGTCACAAGTGTCTCACAAATTTGTGGAAATCAAATTCAAATCTAATCTACCTTAAAATCTTTCCTTATAAGGCTATTTATGAGAGAGACTTTCCTATTTTAAACTAGGAAATATATCTTTAAAAGATAATCTAGAAAAGATATATTTTTTTAAACAATTTGGTTTACTAGGCTTTTTCTAGTTTTGTGTTTTGTAAATGTACCCCTTGAGAAAAGAGTGTGTAGAGTTTGAGAATAAATACAAAAGGTTGAGGTATATTTACTTAATTGAAATATTAAAAAGCCTAGTTACTACTTTAGTTTTTCAAAAAGGCCTACTTACCAAAATGGGCCATCTTTTTTTAAGATAATCTAAAAATATTCCTAAAAAATATAACTAACAATTACCTTAAAGAATGTTTAAGAACATTTAAGGTAAAAAATAATAATAAAGATAGTTCTTCTAAAAGTAGATGATATTGGCCGGATCTTCTAGCGCGTCTCGGGCTCCAAATCTCGGATGATATCTCGGCCGAGATTTCGTGCTTCGGCCTGAGATTTCTTATTTAAAGCTCTTTCCTCTCAGATATTCTTTGTTAGCATTTTCATTTCGGATTTTTTTATCCCTTGATCTTGTGATTGGTCCTTGTATCCTTGGTCTCGAGGATCCCACATCATGCTCCCCTTCTTGAAAAGGATTCGTCCTCGAATCTTCACCATGCTTGTTATTAATCATATAGGAACTTAAATCTTCTTGTGGTAGAGACTACAATATCCACTCTCCTGGAGGATCCCTTCAAGTTTGTAACACTCATGTTTTGAATACGAGTCATTCAACACTCAACAGTAAGGAATCTCGGTCTAACTACTAACCACTAGGTGGCATTCACAAGACTATCCTAGGTCTAGCCTAGGCATGATACTACCATCTCTATCGGTTTGGATGGTCCGCTCTATCAGAGACGATGGACCTCTAAGGTTTGGATGGTCCGCTCAAACTGACCGCTTGTCTAGGGATTATGTGCAGTCGTAAAATGGAGACTCATTCTCAAAGCTGCATGAACATGTTGTCAGTACCTCAAGGTAAACCGTCCATCTCTATCAAAGACGATGGTCCTCGGTACCCCATGGAGTCTCACAGTCTGCATAGTGAAATCCTCAGCTAACCGACTCACCGGCAACATTTCCTTAATAGGAATGCAACGTGTGGTCTTTGTCAATCAGTCTACTACCACCTAGATAGCATCAAAACTCTGACTCAGTCTCAAACCGGCACAAAATCCATGGAGATGTCCTCCCACTTCCAATGTGACACTGGTAGTGGGTGGATCTCTTCGCCTTATTTGTGATGCTCAATCTTGACTGCTAACAGGTCGCACACTGAGCTACGTATCTAGCCACATCGAGCTTCAGACCACCCCACCAGAAGGAACGTCTCACGCCTTATACATCTTACTAGCATCAATTCTACTGAGTAAGGTATAGCGTGAGCCTCACCTAAGATCCTCTGTCTTAGCTCTCTATGAGACGGCACACATATACACTTTTGGCGTCTCATCACTCTGTCAGTGCCCACTGAAAACTACGGTGCCTCGCCTCGGGACATCCTGTCTCGGATCCTGTTAAATATCGGACAAGTCTCCTGCTTTTGTCAAATCACATCCAACACATCACGTAGCAGCTCTAGGGTGGACAAGTGGTTGTCCATGTATAGAACTGAATGTCCAACTCTAGCCAAGCTAGATCTCTCTACAACTGAGGGTGCGCTCTTAAACGAGCTATCACCTTTTCTCGAGGTGTCTTCCTACTAAGGGCATCGGCAACCACATTTGCCATCCCTGATTGGTACAAAATCTCTAGATCAAAGTCCTTGATCATCTCCAGCCATCTTCTTTGGCGGTTATTCAACTCCCGCTGAGTGAATATATATACTTCAGACTCTTATGGTAAGTGAAGATTGTTCACTCCAAACGATGTGTGCAAACTTTAAATTTATATCCCAAGAAATATGCTTAAAACAAGGATGTGAACCCGCTGTGTACGGATCAATTATAGTAAAAGCAAGAATTCCGGCGTGTTGATCTCAGGGACTTAGGTGAGACAAAGCAAGTATAGGTAGTCAATGTACTAATAACCACAAAAGCGATTAAAGCAATCAAAGAGATGATAATAAGGTCAATTAAAGGAAATATGCAAATTCTAGGGATTAAAACATCTAGTTGTGGTTCCAACTCAAGATCTCAAGATAAGCAAACAAAGCTGAGATTTTGCAAGGGGAAGGTGTTTCTAAAGTGGAATAGATCACCGGGTAAGTCTTACTACTCACTAATCCCAAACCAAAAGCTCTTATTACCGGGTAAGTCTCAAGGTACTAAGGAAAGGAATTATAATCTCAAACCAACACACCAACTAAGGGAATAGAATCAACCTTTACCTAGTAAGTCTCAGGCTAACTCACAAAGATGGGATGAAGGCACACTCAAACCCCAATAAAGGATAAACCTTTATTACCTACACTTATGATCTTGGGTAAACAAACTAAGGAATCACCGGGTAAGTCTCATCCTAGGCTTGCATTGAACAAGGAAAGGTGTAATAAGAATAGGATTTGGCAAACTCTAACACTTAACTCTCAGTTACGGATCAGAAAAGTCACCTCGGTCAGTCAAGTTCCACCCCAGCCGAGATGTTCGTCGACTGAACGAGGGACTCTAGAGTTAAGGTTAAAGACTCGAGCTTTCAGGGTCCTACTGGAATTAAGATTATTCTATCATTGTCTTTCCCACAACTTTCAGCCAATCACCCTAGAATCGCACAAGGAAATTAGCCACTCATCATCATGAAAGTAATAATCAAATATATGAGAAGGGAATGAATATTTGAACACAAAAACCTTAAGAACAAGGCTTCAATAACTGAATCAAATATCAAACAAATCAGCGTTCCTTGGATCACAAATCCAACTAGACAATAAAATCAAAGGGAATCTAAGAAAATCTTACAGATCCCTTCAAAAGCTATCTCAAAGCTATCAACTTCCTTCCTTCAATCTTCAAACTCCCTTCAAACTTCTAAAAATCCTTCCTAACTACAGCTGATCCAAAGATTGGATGGTGAAAAGAGGATGGCTGAATTGTGGAAAATCCAACCCTTTATATAGGAGAATTATCTTTCAAAGATAATAATATCTTAAAAAGATAATTTCCTAATAAAATATATCCATATCTCTAAAATAGATCTCCTAAATATATGATCTTCCTTCCAAAAATCCAGCCTAAAAATATAAGATATCTCCTTCCAAATATAAAAGATCTCAGCCAAATAAAATATATCTCGCCGCGCCAGGGTGTTCGCCTCGTTCGCGGCGCTCCTCAAGATCACCTCGGTCGAGGTGACACTGTAGCTGACCGAGGTGAATCTCAGTTGAATGTGAAATCTCTCAAATCTGGTCCAAAGTAAATCTTCTTTGTTAATTCCTTGCTCCCTGAGTTCTCTTTTAAGCTCCTGAATGTAGCTCCTATGACTCCTTTGCTCCTTAGCTCCATTTCGATCCAAAATGTGCCATTTTACCTATGATTACAACGAGACTTGGTGTAGACCTCGATTCCCGTAAAGGTAAATGAAACATGCAGATAAGACGTCTAAACAAGTCCCAAAATATATACTATAATACATGCTATCAAAATACCCCATACTTGTCTCTTGCTTGTCCCAAGCAAGTTCCAAATCTTAAGTACAAGATAGAATGGATTATAAGTCATAAAGATCAACGAAAAGTATTTCAAAACTTTTTTGGTGGTGTGCTCCACTCATAGATCACTCTAAGAGAATGCTTCATGCCAATTAAAATCAAAACATGATCAAAATATTTTATAAATATAAGAAAGTTGTTCATCTTTGCATAAAATCATAGAATGCATAATAAATCATAATTTTCGAAATTAATCATGTATAATCCAGTTTAAACCACCAAGTCAATTAACAAGCTCGAGGTCTCAAGGGCTTTTCAAAAGAAGGTGAAGAAACGTGTGAGGGTGGGATGTATATAGGGAATGTGGTGCTAGAATCCGGGAAAAGGATCTTCACTTTACTTGCTTTTGAACTTCAACATCTTCCACTAATAAGCTTTGCTTACTTACTTTACTTTTTGGGATGCATGGACAGAGGTGCACAATAACCGAAGCCAAGGAGATCAACAATCATCAATTTCTCGAGATGCCTCAAACCTTTGATGCACATACCATGACCCGTTAGGAATATCGCTCAATCCGACTTTGGCAAGACACAAACACCCGGCTATGTGAATGGTGCCGAGTTACTCATCATCATGATTGACTTCCCCAAGCCTATTTGTTTCTTTCTAAACTTCCAGCCAACATCTCATCTTTTCTTTCACTCGCTTTTCACTTGCTTGCTTCCAAATTCCCGGATAGGTAGAGGGAGACAAATATGTACATTAGAGGCTAAGCATGATCAAGAAGAAGAAGAGAAGAGAATGAATTGCCTTAATCGTCCCAAAAAGAATGTGATAAAACTCATCATGTGGTGTCAACCTTCAAATTCAACATAATTTTGATAATAATAAAGTATTAAACATGCCAAAATTTCAAACAAAGCATTTTGCAACTTAAACATATCATAAAACCTTTTGAGAATATAAAGATTTCAGAACCAATCTGCAAACAAAATCATCACTGAGGTCATATCCAGAAAAGAAGCACAAAAATCGTTTCGATAACTATTTCAGTTAAACCGCCTTGGTCGAGATGTTCTAGGTCAACCGAGGTACTTGACCTCGTTTGGCAAGAATCATCCCGGTCGAGGTCATAAAATTTTTTTCTTAACCAGTTTTTGACGTTTTTCTCAATGAAATAACCTGTATGCATGCATGTAGTCTCAGATAAGCACATAGAGCATAAGAAAATCATAAATAGAAAGTCATAGTCATACAAGCATACATAATGTCAAATAAGATACATCAATACCCCTTACTTGGGACACATTGTCCCAATGGGTCAAAATAAGTATAAAAATAGAGTACTCACCGGACATAAGTTGAGCTGCATAATAAATAAAGAAAAGAAATCCCTGCTAGCTCTAATCCTGGTCTACTGGTGGTGGTGCTGGATACGGGATGAAGGGATGTTGGGATTGATCAAAAGGGTAACCCATGGTATGCTGGAACTGTATCTCCATCATCCGGCATTAGTAGTGTTGGCTCTCCCTCATCTTCAACATATCCAAGGACAAGGCGGTGTAAGAGTCGATCATCTGATCTATCAGCTCGTCAATCGGTCGATGAGCTATGGGATCCCTCTACCTGCGGACTCTGCGCCTAGAAGGACGCGACGGTGTTGCGGCTGCCTTCTCCTATGTCGCCTCGTCGTCTAAGTCGACGACTGGAACACTGGGCCGGTTGTATTTGTCCCTGTCTCCATGACAACACTACCATCATTATCCTCATCCTTCCCTTCCTGCACCTGAGTTGCTGCAGCGTCTCTAGGATCCTCTATGTAAGGTATCCAAGCGGTGGACCAATACTGAGGATCGTAGATTGAGAACTGAGCTGACCACATGATACCCTGACGGGCAGTCTGCTCCCAAGGCATCACCACATATGGTGTAGTGAGTCCACGAGGAACTAGAATCCTCCTCGTGATCATCTCCTGAAGTCCTAGCGGCTTTACAGCCGCCACCAATGTACAAGCACTCAGATCCAGCTCCATGAGCGTCGCTATATGAGTCACCAGGCCGCCACAACAAATATCTCCCTTCCCCTTAGCCTTGATCCGGTGCAGGTCCTCAACTAGCATCGCCCCAAAATCAGGCACTCCCCCAGTCACCATACAGAATAAACTGAGCAGCTCTCCCTGTCTAATCTTCTGGGGTGTCTCAGTACGCGCCAGAAGAGTCTCACTGAAGATCCGGTGGGCTAGTCGGAAAGCAAGGTGGAAGATGATGCGCTCCCTGGAGTCTCCAGGTCTCCACCTATCAGCGTGCTCAACAACATGGGCAATCTGCCCCCAGAAATGTCGAGCTACGGCTCGAGAAGGGAAGTCGGGAACTGTAGGGGTCGGGAAGCCAAAGATATCTCTCCACTGGTCCATAGGAACGATGTAGTTCCGGTTCAACAACCGGTACTTGATGGCCTTCTGCTCAGGCAGGTGAGTAACAAAACTCACAAACTCTAAAGTGGGCTCGAGGTAGGCTGGAGCTCTAATCTCCATGAACTGCTCCAACCCCACCATAGAAACCATCCTCCTAAGATCATCAACCACATGGAGGAAATCAAAAGCAGAAATATCCAGAAAACGCGGTGCAATCACAAGGCGCGCGCATATGAGGTCAAAGTCAACGTGGTGACGCTCGTGAATCACTGGGATGGAAGGTCGGGAAGAAGAAGAAGGTGAGGATCTACTGGGAGCATCCCTTAGAACTATCTGGCGATTAGAACGAGAACTCATTTTTTTTTCTGACAGGTCACCTCGGTTGCTCTAACAAGGATGAAGAATCACCTCGGCCGAGACACAACTCGACTAGACCGAGGTGAAAGGCTGGGTGATTTCAACTCTCAAATTTCCAGTTCTTTTCCCCCAATATCACTACCGATTGTTCCTATGGGGTACTTAAGCCTTTTAAACCATAAACCAATGGCAACCAAAGCCAAATTCGACCTAAATCAGCGAGAAGAGGAAAGTTAGGGTTTTCGAATGTTTACCCCAGATTCAGTCGGTTGGAGGCGTTTTTGATGCAGTTTCTCGCTTGCAATCTGATCCTCTAGCCTTTCCTTGCGAGATCGGAGCAAATATCGTAGAAAACGATTGAAAGATGGGGAAAGGAGGTGATTATACCGCCGTGGTCGAGAGAGAGATAGGAGGGAAAGAGAGAGAAATTGTTCCCCTTTTATACCCCTCGCTGGATCTGACATCACCTCGGTCAGGGTGGTCCCGACTAGACCGAGGTGTCTGGACCGATTTGGATCTTTGTTAGCCCTAGTCGCTTCGGTTGCTCAAGAATCATCTCGGTCGAGGCGTTGTGACAGCAACCGAGATGTGTCTCAGTCAAACTCCGTCTTCTCAATTTCTCGAACTTTTGTCCTTCTAGTGTTGCTTCTGAGTTGTAATCCTTCCTCAAAAAGTACCTGGTTTCTTTCTAGGACACCAAAACAAAACAAAGCAAAGCAAAAGCAAACTATCTAAAGCTAGACTAGAAAAAGGGAAAAGAAAGCAATACCTTGGGTTGCCTCCCAAGAAGCGCTTGATTTAAGGTCGCTAGTTGGACCGTACGGCATCCCTAAACAAGGTATAGTGGTGCGATCTCCTCAGCCTGGACTTCCGGTTGGTATTTTTTAAGTCTATGACCATTGACCTTGAAGCTTCCACTTGTTTCTCCCTAGATCTCAACTGCACCATAAGGGAAAACATATTTCACAACGTAAGGTCCTGTCCATCTAGATTTCAACTTACCTGGAAAGAGGCGAAGGCAGGAGTTGAAGAGTAGAACTAAATCTCCTTCTTTGAACTCCTTAGGAATGATACGCTTGTCATGCCATTTCTTTGTCCTTTCTTTGTAGATCTTGGCATTCTCATATGCGTTCAAACGCAGCTCTTCTAGCTCATTGATGTCCAATAGCCGCTTCTCACCGGCTTCCATGACATCGAAATTCAACCATTTGATTGCCCAATACGCCTTGTGTTCTAGCTCAACGGGCAAATGGCGAGACTTCCCATATACCAAATTATAAGGGGTGGTACCAATGGGAGTCTTGAATGCGGTCTTGTAAGCCCAAAGAGCGTCATCCAGCTTCATGGACCAATCCGTCCTCGTCCTAGAGACGGTTTTTTCCAGAATTGCCTTGATTTCTCTATTCGAGATCTCGACATGTCCACTAGTTTGAGGGTGATAAGGGGTTGCTACCTTGTGGGTTACCCCATACTTCGATAGAAGTGCCTTAAACTTCTGGTTGATGATATGTGTCCCTCCATCGCTGATAATGATATGTGGAGTCCCAAAACATGGAATGATAGTCTAATTGAAGAACTTCACAACCACCATTGCGTCATTAGTGGGAGAAGCAATGGCTTCCACCCATCTAGAGACGTAATCGACAGCTAGGAGGATGTAGAGGTTTCCTCCGGATGATGAGAAAGGTCCCATGAAATCAGCTCCCCATACATCAAAAATCTCAACCTCCTGGATGTTATTGAGTGGCATCTCATTCCTTCTAGATAAGTTCTCTGTTCTTTGGCATGCATCACAAGAAACAACAAACGTTTGCACATCCTTAAATAATGTAGGCCAAAAGAAACTGGAACGTAATACCTTGGCGTATGTTTTGTGAGCGCTAGCATGTCCTCCACAAGGAAGCGAATGGCAATGCCGTATGACACTAGTAACCTCATCTTCCGGAATGCATCTTCGAAGCATCTCATCCGGACCTCTCTTAAACAGAAGAGGTTCATCCTAGTAGTAGTAGCGTACATCTTTAAAGAATTTCTTCCTTTGAGCGTACGTCAATCCGGGCGGTATTTCCTGGCAAACAAGATAATTAACAATGTCAACATACCAAGGTTCTTTATTATCAGAGGTTTGGTGGAGCCAGTGCTCCACCAACTGTGAATGAGTTTCAGAAAAGGGAGCAAGAAGTTTGTTATTCTCAGTTGACGGCATCTCGCTTGCGACCTCGGTCAAGGTCCAGAGTGGGTGACCGAGATGTTCTTCATTTAAGAACACCTCGCTTGGTCTAGAAAGTTCCTTGGTCGAGGTACTGGAATTGGGACCGAAACTGGAGATTCTCCTCTCATGGATTAGTTTCTCAATCTTAGCTCCTGGATCTTCTTCTAGTGCCTTTAAGCTCCGTATATCTGCATCACAAGAAGCATCTATACCTTCCTCCATTAAGCTAAAACTAATAACTCTTTCAAGAGGATCATTAATAAGGATAGAACTCACCAATTCTCTTCATTCTTCTTCATCATAGATGTTAAAGATATCATCCTCCAACGGCTCCCCTTTCATTGCAGCAAGCAATGCAAACTTCACTTGATCTCCGCCAATGTTGAATTTCAACTTGGCGTTCTTACAATCCACATGGCAACCCGAAGTTGCTAGAAATGGTCTCCCGAGAATGATAGGAATGGGATAATCTACGGGTATATCAAGCACAACAAAGTCTATAGGTAAGTAGAAGTTACCTAACTTAACCGGAACGTCTTCTAAAATTCCCACGGGATGGGTAATGGAGCGGTCTGCCATGTATAATCTTATCTTCACCGGCTTGGGCTCTTCAAGTCCGATCTTCACACATAGCTCCAGTGGGATGATGCTCACGCTGGCTCCTAGATCACACAACGCCTCACAAGTCACATCCCCAACTTGAATGAGAATGCAAAATGAGCCGGGATCTCTTAATTTGGGTGGCATCTTCTCCTTCATGATTTGAATGAGCTCCGAGGATTTAGATGTCATCCTTACTTCATCAAAATCTTCCAGTTTCCTTTTCCTTGATAGAATCTCCTTTAAGAACTTCCCATATGCGGGCATCCCTAGAATAGCATCAAAGAAAGGGATGTTAATATGTAATTTATTCATCAAGTCAAGGAACTTACCAAAGTGCTTGTCTAGATGTGCTCTAGCCCTTGACTGGGGTAATGGAAGTGGTGGTTTATATGCGGGAGATGGGACATAAACTTCAGTTTTGTCCGTCGCTTTCTGGGACTCCACCTCGGGTGGCACCTCGACCAAAGTGTTTCTCGTTTGTATATGTACCGAGGTGTTCTTCGTCTGCACTGGCATCGACCGAGGCACTGGATCTGTAGTTTTCAATCCACTTCTCGTCGTTATTGCCATGATCTGTCCTTTAAGGTTTCTCTTTGTCCTTGCTGGGAGCTTCCCTGCATCTCTTGACGCTTCATTCGCCTTATTAAAGAATTGTTGCTCTAAGGCTTTTTGTGCCTTTGAAAATTGAGTCATGGACGTCTCCATAGTATTGAGCTTGATCAAGATGGCCTCCAGCACTGCATCTTTCTTCTCTAGCTGGGACGAACTTGATCCAAGCTCCTGACTCTTCAATGGAGTAGAAGAAGAAGAAGACAGGTTAAAAGAATTATTAGAATTGGAATTAGAGTAAGGGTTACCCGAATTTTGATTGTTGGATCTCCAATTGTTGTTGTTGGAGCCTCTATTGTTGTTGTAGTTGTTGTTCCGGGAACCATGATTGTTGTTCCTTGACCCTTGATATCCTCCCTCCTCTTTCTTGGTGTGAGCTGTTACGCTCAGGATGTGATACGCAATGGGTTTTAAATTTGTATTCTCGTTATATTTATCCTAACTCCTAGCGAACCCGCAGTGTACGGGACGTTTGTAGAAAGGAAAGTATTCCGAGGTCGAACACAAAGACTAAGGTGAGATTGATTCGATATATGATTAAGATTAGTGAAGATCTAGGTTAAGAAAAGATGAGGAACAAAGAAAATGGAAAACACAATGTTTTTGGTTGGTTTTTAGGTGATCAATCAAAGATCACAATTCATGCGAGGTAAACAATCAACTAAACTAACCAATTAATGCAAACAAACAAGCTAAAACGAGATATAGATCAAAGAAAGAAAAGCGGATTCTAGGGGTTGGAAAGTCCGATTATGGCATAAGACTCAAGTTATCTATTCATTCCTTGGATTAACTATGATATGTTGGGAGTAAGTATTTCTAGATTGGGATCACTTACCGGGTAGGTCTCATGGTCCACTAGTCCATTCCTAAGGTCTTATTACCGGGTAAGTCTCTAAGAACCTAAAGGACGGAATTCTACACGAACCGGATTGTCGCCTAGAGATCTAACCTATCCTTACCGGGTAAGTCTCGAAAGGGTTAGTTCTAAGCAATCATCCTAGCACACTTAGTCCAATGGCGGCTTATGAGGCTCACCACTACCTAGGGTTTGTGATCTTTGGAATCTAAGAGTAAGGATTACCGGGTAAGTCTCTCCTAACACTTAGTTGCTAACACTAGGTTCCCCTAGGGTAGTTTTAACTTAACAAATACTTAGGATTTTAACATTCTAACAATCTAAAACTAGATCCATCGAACCAGGGAAGATCACGGGTTGTTCTACCAAGTCCACGGTCGTGGTTTGGCAAGAACAAACCGTTGATCCTAACAGAGGCTATGTTTAAGCACACAAGTCCTCCAAGGGTTGATCTAAGTCCACCCTATCATAGTCCTAGCCATAACCGTTCCTTCCTTACCCTAGAATCACATCTATTTAGCCTACAACATGCATCATAGCAATCAAAATCATCAAACATAAAATCATGGCTTCCATTTGCAAGATGATGAAAAGAAAGAGATGAACAAGTTAAGTAATCAAAACCAAGCTGAAAATGAAATTAGAGTGACTCACAACCCTTCTTAAAGAAGGTTCAAATGGTTCATACAACTCTAGAAATCGATTCCGAAATTCTTCACTACAAGGCTATGTTAATCTATCAATGGTGTGTTCTCCTTCTTCTCCAATGAAGTTCTTCCTCCAATGGTAGCTTCCTTCTACCTACTTCTTCCAAGAATCTTCTTGTTGAGAGAATATTTTGATTGGATGATAGTGAATAATGGAGGGCTACTCCAAGATGATTCTTTCAGCCAATGTAGGACCACTTTTATACTACAACTTTGCAAGAGCTGGCCAAGAGATCGTGGCACAGCTGTTACGCTAAGATCGTGATGCGCAAATGGGTTTTAAATTTATAACTCGAACTAAATCCTAAGCTACCTAGCGAAACCCGCAGTGTACGGGACGTTAGTAGTAGGGATAGTATTCCGAGGTCGAACACAAAGACTAAGGTGAAATTGATTCGATTTGTGATTGAGTTTAGTAAAGATCTAGGTTGAAAGAAAAGAAAGAAATAAAGAAATGAAAATCTCAAATGTTTTTGGTTGGTTTTTTGGTGATCAATCAAAGATCACAATTCATGCAAAGTAAACAATCAACTAAACTATGAATCAACACAAATAAACAAGCTAAACAAGATAATGATCAAAGAAAGAGAAGACGGATTCTAGGGGTTGGAAGTTCCGGTTATTGCATAGGACTCAAGCTATCTATTCATTTCTTGGATTAACTATGATATGTTGGGATTAAGCGTTTCTAGATTGGGATCAATTACCGGGTAGGTCTCATGGTCCACTAGTCCATTCCTAAGGTCTCATCACCGGGTAAGTCTCTAAGAACCTAAGGATAGGAATTCTACACAAACCGGATTGTTAGCTAGGGGTCTAACCTATCCTTACCGGGTAAGTCTTGGAAAGGGAAATCCTAAACAACTATCCTAGCACACCTAATCCAATGGCGGCTTATTAGGCTCACCACTACCTAAGGTTTGTTATCTTTGGAATCTAAGAGTAAGGATTACCGGGTAAGTCTCTCCTAACACTTAGTTGCTAACACTAGGTCACCCTAGGGTAGATTTAACTCAACAAACACTTAGGATTTCAACATTCTAACAATCTAAGACAAGATCCATCGAACCAGGGAAAATCACGGTTTGTTCTACCTAAACCACGGCCGTGGTTAGGCAAGAACTACCCGTGATTTCTAACAGCAGCTACGTTTATGCACACAAGTCATCCAAAGATAAATCTAAGTCCATCCTATCATAGCCCTAGCCATAACCATCCTTTCCTTACCCTAGAACCACATCTATTTAGCCTACAACGTTCATAATAGAAATCGAAACAAACAAACATAAAATCATGACATCCATTTGCAAGATGATGAAGGAAGAGAGATGAACAAGTGAACTAAAACAAAACCAAGCTGAAAATAGAATTAGAGTAACTCACAATCCTTCCAAAAGAAGGTTCAAATGATTCATACAACTCTTAGAAATAGAATCCGGAATTCTTCAATACAAAAACTATCAAGTGTGGTAATGGTGTGTGTTCTTCTTCTCCTCTTCAATGGAACTCTTCTTCTTCCTCTTTGACACTTTCCTTCCTAGAAAGACTTCTTGTTGAGAGAATATTTTTGTTAGAGGATAATGGATAATGGAGAGCTGCTCCAAGATGCCTTTCTCAGCCAATGAAGGACCACTTTTATAACAAATTTTGCATGAGCTGGCCATGAGAGTCGTGGCACAGCTGTCACAAGAATCTGGCAAAATCCACGGGTGATTCCACGGCCGTGGAGTGTCAGAGAACCGTGATTTGCTCCAGAAACTTCGCTTTGGATCATTAAGCTGTGATTTGGTGCATGGCTTGTGTTGGCAAGGCTCCATGAGTCCTCCTTAGCCTTTAGCTTGCGTCCTAATGAGTCCGAGGGTGTGTCATCTAGATGAACGATCCTCAAACGTATCGTTTTAGCTCCTAAATCTCCCGAAATACCTACAAAGCAACGCGCAAGTCCGTGTAGACGTCTATCTCGACAAAGTACGTGAATTGAGTGCAAACGTCGTGAACTAGTGCTAAACTATGCATGAATGAGTGAGAAATTTATCTAAATGATTACCTAAAACTAAGCAATAAATCGTGTTATCAAAATACCCCATACTTAAGGTTTGCTCGTCCCCGAGCAAACTCCCAACTACAGACTAAGAGATGACATGATTTATGTATGCAGAAAAATGGAAAAATCTTTTGGGTTTGTGCTTCTACTATTAGATCACCTTCAAAGTCATGTTTCATGGCAAAGGATAAGCAATCATGCATCAAACAAATGAAGACATGGAAAGACAATTGTACTTAACTCAAAAGTATGCATGAAATGTAAAGATGAAGAAGTCAAGAAGATCAAGAGTACATCCAATCTAAATCACTAAGTCTTACAAACATGCAAATAGGTCATAAGGTCTTGTGAAATAAAAGGGCCAAGAAATGTAGTGATTGGGTGGGGGTTTCTAGGCTATGTGATGCTAATCCGGGAACGGAACTAACTCCACAATCTTGTCCTCGATCAACTTCCCTCAAGTGTATATTTTCCTCTATCTTTTCTTTCTTTTCTTTTTCTTTGACTTATTTTTGAGACAATGGCATTGGTGTACAAAAGCCGAAAACTTGGTGATTAGCCGTCCTCGGGCTTTTTCTTAGTTTTCGAGGTGCATCCACACCGGGCACACATACCAAAGCTCGTTAGTACTATTGGTTCATTTGACTTTGGCAAGGCACCAACACCCGATTATGTGAAGTGTACTGAGTTACTTGTCATTTAAGCCAATGTCCCCAAGCCTATATATATATATATTTTTTTTTTGGCTACACTTTCACAACAAATTCAGCATTTTATGTATGATATTCTTTTCATCAACAACTTCACCTCACACTTGCTTTTCACACACATTAACACACTAGCATGCTCCTATTCCCGGATGGGTTAAAAGAGGTCAAATTTATCTCAATTGAGATGCTCAAGCAATCATGATTAAGATGAGAGGTAGAGAAAGATGAATTGCCTCATTCATTCCTAGATGGTATGCAAGAACTATCATGTAATTTCGATCTTCACTACTCAATCCTTTCTAGGCAAACATCATGGTCACAAATCATTCATAGAATTTTAAGAGAAGTACTTCAAGTCCACATATGCGTTCATCAATCCTAACACATGAGGCCATCCATAGCCAATTCACAAGACAAGATTCATCATTAGGATCATATCCAAGCCTAGAAAGCACAAAAAAAATTTTAAATTTTCTGATTTTTATGGTATTTTCGATTTAAGTATGTACAATGCAAGACATGTGAAGATTTTAAACTATCCTAGATGCTCATCATGCAAAGGATCATGCAAACCCCACCCCATACTTAGAAACACATTGTCCCCAATGTGGTATACAAGTAAAGAGAGTGAAAGAAGGTTCTCACAATGTAAAAATGGTTTGCTATGGTATTTGGGATTGCTCAATAGTGAATTGATGTTTGATGATCCTATCAACAATGGTAGAGAGCTCTTAAGCGTCCATCTAAGCTTTGGGACCCGCGTTAGGCACCACTAGCCGTCCAAGTTCCGCGTCCGCTCCACCCATAATTGATGAGGGGTTCATCATCATTCCTATGTCAAGAAAGGCTTCCAATGCCACTAATGTTCTAGCACACACACAAAGTAGACAAAACACACACAAAGGTAGAAAAATCTAGAACAAAAGCAAATCAAGAAAGGAAAAATGTTACCAATGGGTTGCCTCCCACCAAGCGCTTCTTTAAGGTCATTAGCTTGACCAAACTCGGGGGCGTCTACTCAAGGTGAAGTGGGGCAATTATCTCTACCGGAGCTCCCGGGATATACTTCTTCAACCGGTGCCCATTCACCTTAAAGTTCCCACAATGTTCCCCTCCTATCTCAATGGCTCCATGGGGAAAGATCTTGTTCACCACATATGGCCCGGTCCATCTTGATTTGAGCTTTCCGAGGAAGAGCCTTAGCCTTGAGTTGAAGAGAAGGACAAGATCTCCTTCACTCAACTCCTTGGGGATGATCCTCTTGTCATGCCATCTTTTGGTTCTCTCCTTGTAAATCCGGGCATTCTCATAAGCATCCAACCGGATCTCCTCGAGGGCATTCAATTCAAGCAATCTCTTTTCTCCCGCCTCTTTAAGATCAAAATTTAGCCACTTAATGGCCCAATAAGCTCTATGCTCCATCTCTACCGGAAGGTGGCAAGACTTGCCATAGACCAACTTGTAAGGAGTGGTGCCAATCGGTGTCTTGAAGGCGGTTCTATATGCCCATAAGGCATCATTGAGCTTCATAGCCCAATCCTTTCTAGTCCTAGACACCGTCTTCTCAAGGATGGCCTTGATCTCCCGGTTGGATATCTCCACTTGGCCACTAGTTTGGGGATGGTAAGGTGTTGCCACCTTATGAGTCACCCCATACTTGGCCAAAAGCGCCCCAAAATTCCTATTGGTGAAGTGCTTTCCTCCATCACTAATGATCACCCTTGGTGTTCCAAACCTAGGGAAGATCACCCGGTTAAAGAACTGCACTACCACCTTGGCATCATTTGTAGGAGAGGCGATTGCCTCCACCCATCTTGACACATAGTCCACCGCCAATAGGATGAAGAGATTGCCACATGAAGAAGGGAATGGTCCCACGAAGTCCACACCCCACACATCAAATATTTCGACTTCTTGGATGTTGTTCAAGGGCATTTCATTCCTCCTTGAGATGTTGCCCGTCCTTTGGCAAGCATCACATGCCGCTACAAAACCTTGCACATCTCTAAACAAGTTAGGCCAATAAAAACCGGATTGTAATACCTTTGCACACGTTTTGTGTGAGCTAGCATGGCCTCCACATGGTAAGGAGTGACAATGCCGGATCACACTTTCTACTTCATCTTCCGGTATGCATCTTCTAAACATTCCATCCGGCCCTCTCTTGAATAGAAGTGGTTCACTCCAATAGTAGTGTCTCACATCGTTGAAGAACTTCTTCCTTTGTGCATATGTAAATACGGGAGGCACTTCCTCACACACTAAGTAGTTCACAATGTCGACGAACCATGATTCACTTCCTCTAGATACTTGGAACAAGCATTCCTCCACCATTTGCAATTGCTCATCTCGGAATGAGTCATCAATTGGGATGTCATCTCTTTCAAGCTCTAATGGTGGGAGTCTACTAAGGTGATCCGCCATGGAGTTCTCGGATCCCTTCTTGTCCCGGATTTCCAAATCAAATTCTTGTAGAAGAAGGATCCACCGAATCAACCTAGGCTTGGCATCCTTCTTGGTAAGTAGATAGCGGATCGCAGCATGATCCGTATAAACTATGACCTTCGCTCCAACAAGATATGAGCGGAACTTCTCAAATGCATACACAACCGCTAGCAACTCCTTCTCGGTGGTAGCATAATTGAGTTGGGCATCATCTAGCGTCTTGCTAGCATAATAAATGGCATGAGTGTGCCCATCTTTCCTTTGCCCCAAAACAGCCCCAACGGCTACAACGCTTGCATCACACATGATCTCAAATGGTAAACTCCAATCCGGAGGTTGCATGATAGGTGCGGAGATCAAGGCGTTCTTCAACCTACAAAAAGCCTCTAGACAATCTTTGGAAAAAACAAAATCAACATCCTTCATTAGTAGGTTAGTGAGAGGCTTAGAAATTTTAGAGAAATCTTGAATAAACCTCCGGTAAAAACCGGCATGTCCTAAGAAACTCCTTACCCCTTTCACCGAGGTAGGTGGTGGCAACCTCTCTATCGTTTCAATCTTGGCTCTATCAACCTCAATGCTACGGTTAGACACCAAGTGTCCTAACACAATGCCTTCACTTACCATGAAGTGGCATTTTTCCCAATTCAAGACAAGATTTGTCTCCTCACATCTTTGCAATACTAATGACAAGTTAGCCAAGCAATTATCAAAGGAAGAACCATAAACAGAGAAATCATCCATGAACACCTCCATGATATTTTCTATGTATTCCGAAAAGATAGCCATGATACACCTTTGGAAGGTGGCGGGTGTATTACACAACCCAAATGGCATTCTCCTATATGCAAAAGTACCTCATGGACATGTAAAGGGTTGTTTTCTCTTGGTCATCGGGGTGGATAGGGATTTGGAAGAATCCACTATAGCCATCTAGATAGCAAAAATGAGAGTGTTGAGCTAACCTTTCTAGCATTTGGTCAATGAAGGAGAGAGGGAAGTGATCTTTCCTAGAGGCCATGTTCAATTTCCTATAATCAATGCACATCCTCCACCCCGTAACCGTTCTAGTCGGGATTAGTTCATTGTTCTCATTAGTCACTACGGTCATCCCACCCTTCTTAGGAACTACATGAACGGGACTAACCCACTTACTATCCGAGATATGGTAGATAATTCCCGCATCTAGCAACTTAATGATTTCCTTTTTGACTACCTCTTTCATTATAGGATTCAATCTCCTTTGATGTTCAATAGAGGGTTTATGATTATCTTCCATCATTATCTTATGCATGCACAAAGAAGGTTTTATGCCAACCAAATCATCAATTGTATAGCCTATGGCTTTCCTATGCAATCTTAGTTCATGCAACAACTTAGCAAGTTCATCATCACTCAAGCATGCATTCACAATTACCGGATATGTAGAATCAACACCAAGGAAAGCATACTTTAAATGAGAGGGGAGGGGTTTGAGTTCGAATTTAGGAGGACCTTTGTCGAGTGTAGACGACCCAAACAAGGTTGGATGAGATGAATCCAAAGCAAATGAAGACTCCTCATGGCTCCTAAAAGCTTGACCATCATCAAGGACTGGTCCAGGGAAAACCACGGCTGGAACCACGGTTTGCTCAACTTCCACGGCCGTGGTTCTTGCTAAGCTTGCTTCCCAGAGTTGTCCAGAAAGTTTGACGGCCGTGGAACATAAATCTCGACCGTGGAACTTGCAGCTATTCAACACCTCTTTGTGGCCTTCAAATCCAACTCTTGGCTCCTCTTCCAATGCTTCCAAGGCCTTGATCTCTTCATTGCAAGCCTCCTCAACACCTTCCTCCATTATACTTAAGGTAAGAACCTTCTCCAAGGGATCCTTGATCAAGATCGAGCTCACAACTTCCCTAGATTCTTCTTGCTCGACTATGTTGAAGACATCCTCATCAAAGGTTGGCCCTTTCATCATTGTGGACAATTTGAATTTGATGTTCTCCTCTCCAACGTTGAAGGAAAGAGTTCCATTCTTGCAATCCACTAGGCATCCGGAGGTGGCTAGGAAAGGCCTTCCCAAGATGATGGGAACCGGATAGTCCGCCGGAATGTCCAAGACTACAAAATCGATTGGCACATAGAATCCTCCGAGTTGCACCGGAATGTCCTCTAAGATCCCAACCGGATGAGTGATAGAACGATCCGCCATATAGAGGGTCATCTTGACCGGTTTCGGCTCTCCTAGCCCAACCTTGTTGCAAAGTGCAAGCGGTATGATGCTTACACTTGCTCCAAGATCACAAAGGGCCTCGTACTTCACATCTCCCACTCCAATTGGGACACAAAAAGAGCCCGGATCTCTTAGCTTGGGAGGCATCTCCTCCTTCATTGTTTGGATCAATTCCGAGGATCTCTTGGTCATTCTTATTTCCCCATACTCCTCCAACTTCCTTTTGTTGGAGAGTATTTCTTTCAAAAACTTGCCATATGCCGGCATTCCTAAAATGGCATCCATGAACGGAATGTTAATATGTAATTTGGACATTAGTTCAAGGAACTTACCAAAGTGATTGTCCAAACGAGCTCTTGATCTTGATTGTGGGAACGGTAGTGGTGGCTTGTATGGAGGCGGTGCCACATAGGTTGGCTCTACATCCTTGCTCTTGCCTCCATCTTCTTGCAACTTTCCCTCTTCTACCACTACTTGCTTTCCCTTAGCATTGTCCTTGGGCAAAGGATCTTTCATACTCAACCCACTCCTCGTTGTAATAGCCAACACTTGGCCTCTTGGGTTGTCTTCGGTTCTTCCGGGAAGCTTTCCCAGGTCTCTATGGGCTTCACCCGCCTTTTGGAACACTTGTGCTTCCAAAACCTTTTGAGCTTTAGAAATTGAAGTCACGGTGCTCTCAAGACCACTCAACCTTCCAAGCAATTGCTCAAACATTATTTCGGTTCTATCCTTTGGGGGTTGAGTAAATCCGGGTGGAGGTTCTTGTGAAGCTCTTGGTGGTGGAGTTGTGCTTGTGGAGGAGGAAGGGTTCAAGGCTCCATCCGGGTTAGAGTAAGAAAATCCGGGATGGTTGTGGTTGGGCCGGTAATTGTTGAATTGCCGGTTGTTGTTGAAACTCCTTGGGCCTTGGTAATTGTTGAAGTTGCCCCTTCCCATATAATTCACATCCTCCTCCTTGGAAGACAAGTTGGCTTGTGGAAGCACTTGAGGAGTTGCTTGGTTCTTCAAAGTTGTAGCACACAACTCCCTCAAGGACTTCAACTCGTTGTTAATGGCGTCAAGCTTGAAATTGCTCATGGTGACTTCACTCACCTCATATGCTCCCGCCTTTCTTCCTTCACTCTTCCTATGGGAGTATTTCTCAATCACTAGAGCTTGCTTCTCCACAAACTCCCAAGCTTCATCTACATGCTTCTCCATAAAAGTCCCACCGGAAAGAGATTGGAGCTTGAATTGGCTATCTTCATCAAGTCCTTTGAAGTAGATCTCCAATAGCTCAATTTTCGGTATGCCATGGTGTGGACAATCTAGGAGAAGATCTTTGAACCTCTCCCAAGACTTGAATAAACTCTCTCTATCCTTCATCACGAAGGCATTGATCTTCCCTCTTAACTCGGTAGTCTTGGAAGGTGGGAAGAACTTAGTCAAAAACTCGGTTGTCATCTCCTCCCAAGTACCAACTCGCCCTTGTGGAATAGATTGATACCAAACCAAGGCTTTATCCTTAAGAGAGAAGGAAAAAGCCCTAAGCTTATGGTTGTTGCTCTCCAATCTTGGCGGTCTAAGAGTCTCCATCAAAATCTCATAATTCATCAAATGTTGATGAGGAGACTCTCCTTCCATCCCTCCAAATTGATTATGCCGGATCATTTGTAGAACTTGAGGGCGGAGCTCGTAATCATGGGCTGCGGGATCTCCTAAGTTCACACCCGGACGGTGTGCTCTTTGTGCCGGATCCATACGTTGCCCCAACGTTTGTGGCTCTTCCATAGCAATGGGCACAACCCTAATATTCACCGCCGGCTGCGGTTGTGGTGGAGGTGGAGGAGGTTGTTGACGATTAAGCTCTCCTTGTACAAGGGCTTGCCTAATCTCATCAATCTCTCTCCTAGTTGCCTCTTGCCTCTCATTGGCAAGTCTCCTTTCTTCCTCCAAGAGCTCATCTCTTAGCCTTATTTGCTCTAAGGCTTCATCCAATTCAGCTTGAAGGTTTCTACCAGCCATCTCCTTCTCTTTTCGAATGCTCTTGGATCTAGATCTAAGGGTTTTCTCCGGTTCGGGATCGAATGGAGCTAAATCCTTGCCACGAGATCTTCGCATACACCTAAAGAGTAAGGGATGTCCTGAAAAGCAAAGACACACACCAAAGAGAGATCAAAAGCAACAAGAAAGATCTACACTATAAACAATCACAAATAGACTCGATCTAGACCTAGTCCCCGGCAACGGCGCCAAAAACTTGTTACGCTCAGGATGTGATACGCAATGGGTTTTAAATTTGTATTCTCATTATATTTATCCTAACTCCTAGCGAACCCGCAGTGTACGGGACGTTTGTAGAAAGGAAAGTATTCCGAGGTTGAACACAAAGACTAAGGTGAGATAGATTCGATTTATGATTAAGATTAGTGAAGATCTAGGTTAAGAAAAGATGAGGAACAAAGAAAATGGAAAACACAATGTTTTTGGTTGGATTTTAGGTGATCAATCAAAGATCACAATTCATGCGAGGTAAACAATCAACTAAACTAACCAATTAATGCAAACAAACAAGCTAAAACGAGATATAGATCAAAGAAAGAAAAGCGGATTCTAGGGGTTGGAAAGTCCGATTATGGCATAAGACTCAAGTTACCTATTCATTCCTTGGATTAACTATGATATGTTGGGAGTAAGTATTTCTAGATTGGGATCACTTACCGGGTAGGTCTCATGGTCCACTAGTCCATTCCTAAGGTCTTATTACCGGGTAAGTCTCTAAGAACCTAAGGGACGGAATTCTACATGAACCGGATTGTCGCCTAGAGATCTAACCTATCCTTACCGGGTAAGTCTCGAAAGGGTTAGTTCTAAGCAACCATCCTAGCACACTTAGTCCAATGGCGGCTTATGAGGCTCACCACTACCTAGGGTTTGTGATCTTTGGAATCTAAGAGCAAGGATTACCGGGTAAGTCTCTCCTAACACTTAGTTGCTAACACTAGGTTCCCCTAGGGTAGTTTTAACTTAACAAATACTTAGGATTTCAACATTCTAACAATCTAAAACTAGATCCATCGAACCAGGGAAGATCACGGGTTGTTCTACCAAGTCCACGGCCGTGGTTTGGCAAGAACAAACCGTGGATCCTAACAGAGGCTACGTTTAAGCACACAAGTCATCCTAGGGTTGATCTAAGTCCACCCTATCATAGTCCTAGCCATAACCGTTCCTTCCTTACCCTAGAATCACATCTATTTAGCCTACAACATGCATCATAGCAATCAAAATCATCAAACATAAAATCATGGCTTCCATTTGCAAGATGATGAAAAGAAAGAGATGAACAAGTTAAGTAATCAAAACCAAGCTGAAAATGAAATTAGAGTGACTCACAACCCTTCTTAAAGAAGGTTCAAATGGTTCATACAACTCTAGAAATCGATTCCGAAATTCTTCACTACAAGGCTATGTTAATCTATCAATGGTGTGTTCTCCTTCTTCTCCAATGAAGCTCTTCCTCCAATGGTAGCTTCCTTCTACCTCCTTCTTCCAAGAATCTTCTTGTTGAGAGAATATTTTGATTGGATGATAGTGGATAATGGAGGGCTGCTCCAAGATGATTCTCTCAGCCAATGCATGACCACTTTTATACTACAACTTTGCAAGAGTTGGCCAAGAGATCGTGGCACAGGTGTCACGAAAACCTGGAAAAATCCACGGTCATTTCTATGGTCGTGGAGTGTCAGTGAACCGTGATTCTGTGCTTCAGCTTTGCCTTTGATCTTTAAGCTTCGATTTGGTGCATGGTTTGTATTAGCAAGGTTCCATGAGTCTTCCCTAGCCTTTAGCTTGCATCCTAATGAGTCCGAGGGTATGTCACCTTGATGAACGATCCTCAAACGTATCGTTTTAGCTCCTAAATCTCCCAATATACCTACAAAGCAATGCACAAGTCCGTGTAGACGTCTATCTCGACATAATGCGTGAATTGAGTGCAAACGTCGTTAACTAGTGCTAAACCATGCATGAATGAGGGAGATGAGTTGATTATCATTTGATGGAGCTTCCTGGAAGTTAACCCTTTTAACTCCATTTTCAGCTCCTTGGTGGGAGTATTTCTCCATGTGCAAAGCTTGTTTCTCAATGAACTCCCAAGCTTCATCTATCGGCATGTCCATGAATGTGCCGGCGGATAGTAGTTGAAGGATGAAATGGGTAGTGTTACGCTAGAAACGTGACACGCAAAAGTCTTAAATTTATAACTCGATATATTTTTCCTAACTCCTAGCGAACCCACAATGTATGGGTCGTTTTGTAGTAAGGATAGTATTCCAAGGTCGAACACAAAGACTAAGGTGAAATTGGGTCAATCGTGACTAAGGATAGTGAAGATCTAGGCTAAGAAAAGAGATAGGAATAAAGAAATGAAAATCTCAATGTTTTTGGTTTGGTTTTAAGGTGATCAATCAAGGATCACAAATCATGCAAAATCATCAAACAACTAAGCTAACAACTCAAATGAACAAGCAAACACGAGATAGGTAATCAAAGATAGAGAAGCGGATTCTAGGGGTTAGAAATTCCGGTTATGGCATAGGACTCAAGCTATCTAGTCATTCTTTGGATCAACTATAGTATGTTGGGAGTGGGTGTTTCTAGATTGGGATCAATCACCGGGTAGGTCTCATGGTCCACTAGTCCGTTCCTAAGGTCTCATCACCGGGTAAGTCTCAAAGAACCTAAGGTTAGGAATTCTACACAAACCGGATTGCTATCTAGGGATCTAACCTCTCCTCACCGGGTAGGTCTCGGGAAGGCAAGTCCTAAACATAAATCCTAGCACACTCAGTCCAATAGCGGCTAGTGAGGCTCACTACTACCTAGAGTTCATCATCTTCGGTACTTAAGGGCAAGAATCACCGGGTAGGTCTCTTCTCACACTTAGTTGCTAACACTAGGTCACCCTAGGGTAGATCTAACTCAACAAACACTAGGATTTCAACAATCTAACAACCTAACACTTAGATTTATCAATACAAGCAAGTCAGACGAAATCATGGGCAGTTCATCAAGTCCACGGCCGTGGAACCCCTTAGAACATACCGTGATTTTGAACAGAGGGCTAGGTTTGAGCAAACAAAGCATCCAAAGGTACATTAAGTCTATCCTATCATAGTCCAAGCCGTAACCATCATTTCCTTACCCTAGAATCACATCTACTTAGCCAACAACATGCATCATCACAATCAAGGTCATTAAGCATAAAATCATGGAGTCCATGTCAAAAGAATGAAATGAAAGATAGATGAAGCAAATAGAACAAGAAAAACGAGCTGAATAGATATCAAAAGAGAGACTTACAACCCTTCAAAGTAAGGTTTGATTCGTTCTTACAACCCTAGAAAATGTTTCCAACAATTTTCACTCTAAAAGCTATGAAAAACTAAGAATGGTGTGTTCTTCTCTTCTTCTCCAATGGAAGCCTTTCTTCTCCTCCAAGAATATCCCCCAATCCAATCTTCCAATGAGAAAATATGTGTTGTTGAGAGTGTGGGAGAGAATGGAATGATGGGGTCTGCCCTCAACAGCTTGCAGGACCACTTCTTATACACCATCAAGGGCAAGGGTCGGTTATGGAGATCGTGGGGCAGCTGTCACAGCTGTGCAGGGAGAACCACGGCCTATTTCCACGCCCATGGAAGTCCCAGTGGCCGTGGTATTGGTGATTCAGACTTCTATGGATCATCAAGCCACGAGTTGATGCAAGGCATGCACCAACAAGGTCCCAAGTGTTCTCTTTTGCTCCTAACTTGCTTCCCAATGGGTCCGGAAGTGTGTCATCACGAGGAACGATCCTTGAATGTATCGATTAAGCTCCAAAAGCTCCCAAAATACCTACAAAACATGCAAAAGTCCGTGTAGACGTCTATCTCGACAACATACATGAATTAAGTGCAAATCGTCACGAACTAATGTCAAACTATGCACGATTAACGGGAAAATTATCTAAATGGATGCCTAAACTAACGTCATAAATGGTGTTATCAAAATACCCCATACTTAAGGTTTGCTCGTCCCCGAGCAAGTGCCAAATATAGACTAAGAGATGACATGATTTATGCATGCAGAAAAACAACAAAATCTTTTTGGAATCGTGCTTCTAATATTGGATCACCTTCATAGTCATGTTTCATGGCAAATAGACAAGCAATCATGCATCGAACGAATGAAGGAATGGAAAGACAATTATACATAATTAGAAAGCATGCATAAAAGGTAACAATGAAGAAGTCAAGATGATCATGAGCATATCCAATCTAGATTACTAAGTCTTACACACATGCAAAAAGGTCACAAGGACTTAGGAAAGAAGAGGCCAAGAAACGTTGTGATTAGGTGGAAATTTTTAGGTTATGTGATGCTTATCCGGGAAAGGAACTAACTCCACAAATTTATTTTTGATCAACTTCACCACAAGTGTATATTTTCTCCATCTTTTCTTTGTTTTCTTTTCTTTTTCACTTCCTTTTTCTTTTATTTTTGAGGCAATGGCATTGGTGTACAAAAGCCAAAACCTTGGTGATTAGCGGACCTCGAGATTTTTTCGAGGTGCCTCACACCGGGCACACATACCAAAGCTCGTTAGGACTATCGGTTTATTTGACTTTGGCAAGGCACAAACACCCGATTATGTGAATGGTGCCGAGTTACTCGTCATTTAAACCAACGTCCCCAAACCTATATTTTTTTCTACACTTTTCACAACAAATTCAGCACTTCATTCACCATATTCATTCATCAACAACTTCACCCCACACTTGCTTTTCACACACATCAACACACTAGCATGCTCCTATTCCCGGATGGGTCAAAAGAGGTCAAATTTTGTATCAATTGAGGTGCTTAAACAACATGATCAAGATGAGAAGTAGAAAAAGATGAATTACCTTAATCACTCCTAAATGATGTGCAATAACTAGCATGTAATTTCGACCATCAATCCTCAATCCAATCAAGGCAAACATTCATGATCACAATTCACTCATGGGATTCAAGATAAGTACTTCAAGTCCACATATGCATACATCAATTTAACACATAAGGCCATCCATAGCCAATTCACAAGACAATTTCATCATAAGGCTCATTCCCAAGCTTAGAAGCACTAAAATTTTTTAAATTTTCTGATTTTTTTGGATTTTTCGAAATATGTATATACAATGCAAGGCATAATAAAACATGTGACTAAAAGAAAATATCCTAGATGCTAATCATGCAAGTGATCATGAAAACCCCACCCTATACTTAGAAACACATTGTCACCAATGTGTAAATGAAGTAAAGAAGAGTAAAAGAGGATCCTCACAATGCAAAATGGTTTTGCTTCGGTATTTGGGTTCACTCAAGTGGATTGATGGTGGATGATCCTATCAACGATGGTAGAGAGCTCAAGGTGTTCGTTATGGCGTCGGGACCCGTGCTAGGCATCGCTAGCCGTCCAAGTTCCACGTCCGCTCCACCCATAATTGATGAGGGGCTCATCATCATCATCCATAAGCCATGCAAGGCTTCTATGCTACTTAGACTCTAACACACAAACTCCAAACACACAAAAACACATAAAATAGAAAAATGAAAGCAAAAACGAAAACGAAAAGGGAAAGATGTCTACCAATGGGTTGCCTCCCACGAAGCACTTCTTTAAGGTCATTAGCTTGACCAAACTCGGGGGCGTCTCACTCAAAGTGAAGTGGGCAAATCATATCCACCGGAGCTTCCGGGATATACTTCTTCAACCGGTGCCCATTCACCTTAAAATCTCCACAATGCTCCCCTCCTATCTCAACCGCTCCATGGGGAAAGATCTTCTTCAACACATAAGGCCCCATCCATCTTGACTTTAGCTTTCCGGGGAAGAGCCGCAGCCTCGAGTTGAAGAGAAGGACAAGGTCGCCTTCACTCAACTCCTTTGGGATGAGACGTTTGGCATGCCATCGTTTGGTCCTTTCTTTGTAGATCCGGGCGTTTTCATAGGCAACCAACCGGATCTCCTCAAGAGCGTTCATATCTATCAATCTCTTCTCGCCGGCCTCTTTGAGGTCAAAATTTAGCCACCTTATAGCCCAATATGCTCTATGCTCCATCTCTACCGGAAGGTGGCAAGACTTGCCATAAATTAGCTTGTAGGGAGTGGTGCCAATCGGTGTTTTGAAAGCGGTTCTATATGCCCACAAGGCATCATCGAGCTTCATAGCCCAATCCTTTCTCGTCCTAGAAACTGTCTTCTCAAGGATCTCTTTCATCTCCCGGTTGGAGATCTCCACTTGGCCACTAGTTTGGGGATGGTAACGTGTTGCTACCTTATGAGTCACCCCATACTTAGCCAAAAGTGTCCCGAAGTTCTTATTGGTGAAGTGCTTTCCTCCGTCACTTATGATCACCCTTGGTGTCCCAAACCTAGGAGAGATCACTCGGTTGAAGAATTGCACCACAACCTTGGCATCATTTGTTGGAGAAGCGATTGCCTCCACCCATCTCGAAACATAGTCTACCGCCAATAGGATGTAGAGGTTGCCACAAGAAGAGGGGAATGGTCCCATGAAGTCCACACCCCACACATCAAATATCTCCACCTCTTGTATGTTGTTCAAGGGCATCTCATTCCTCCTTGAGATGTTTCCCGTCCTTTGGCAAGCATCACATGCTACCACAAAATTCTGCACATCCTTGAACAAACTTGGCCAATAAAACCCGGATTGCAAAACCTTTGCACATGTCTTGTGTGAGCTATCATGCCCTCCACATGGCATGGAATGACCATGGTGGATCACACTCTCCACCTCATCCTCCGGTATGCATCTCCTAAATACTCCATCCGGCCCTCTCTTAAACAAAAGCGGCTCACTCCAAGAGTAATGCCTCACATCTTTGAAGAAATTTTTTCCTTTGGGCATAAGAAAGACCGGGTGGCACCTCCTCACACACAAGGTAGTTCACAATGTCGGCATACCATGGCTCATTTCCCTTGGACACTTGAAGCAAGCACTCCTCCACCATTTGCAATTGCTCATTACGGAATGAGTCATCAATCGGGATGTCATCTTTCTCAATCTCCAACGGTAGGAGCCTACTAAGATGGTCCGCCACAGAATTTTTGGACCCTTTCTTATCCCAGATTTCCAAATCAAACTCTTGAAGAAGAAGGATGCACCGAATCAAACGAGTCTTGGCATCCTTCTTTGTAAGAAAATAACGGATCGTAGCATGATTCGTATACACAATGACCTTCGCTCCAACTAGATACGAGCGGAACTTCTCAAATGCGTACACAACCGCTAGCAACTCTTTCTCGGTGGTAGCATAATTGAGTTGGGCATCATCTAGCGTCTTGCTAGCATAATAGATGGCATGTGTAAGCCCATCTTTCCTTTGTCCCAAAACAGCCCCAACGGCCACATCACTCGCGTCACACATGATCTCAAACGGTAAACTTCAATCCGGAGGTTGCATGATGGGTGCGGAGATCAAAGTGTTCTTCAACCTACAAAAAGCCTCAAGGCAATCCTTGGAGAAAACAAACTCAACATCTTTCATTAGTAGGTTAGTAAGAGGCTAAGAAATCTTAGAGAAATCTTTAATGAATCTCCGGTAAAAACCGGCATGCCCTAGAAAACTCCTTACCCCCTTCACCGAGGTAGGTGGTGGCAACTTCTCTATCGTCTCTATCTTAGCTCTATCAACCTCAATGCCACGGTTGGACACCAAGTGTCCCAACACAATGTCTTCACTTACCATGAAGTGGCATTTTTCTCAATTTAAGGCAAGGTTTGTCTCCTCGCATCTCTTAAGCACCAAGGACAAGTTAACTAAACAATCATCAAATGAAGATCTATAAACCGAGAAATCATCCATAAACACTTCCATGATGTTTTCAATATACTCAGAAAAGATAGCCATCATACACCTTTGAAAGGTGGCGGGTGCATTACACAACCCAAATGGCATTCTCCTATATGCAAATGTACCCCAAGGATATGTGAATGTAGTTTTCTCTTGGTCATCGGGGTGGATAGGGATTTGGAAGAATCCACTATAACCATCTTAGTAGCAAAAGTGAGAATGTTGAGCTAATCTCTCTAGCATTTGGTCAATAAAGGGAAGAGGGAAGTGATCTTTCCTAGAGGCTACATTTAGTTTCCTATAGTCTATACACATCCTCCATCCCGTAACCGTTCTAGTTGGGATTAGTTCATTATTCTCATTGGTTACTACGGTCATCCCACCCTTCTTAGGAACCACATGCATGGGACTAATCCATTTACTATCCGAAATCGGGAAAATGATTCCCGCATCTAGCAATTTAAGAATCTCCTTCTTTACTACTTCTTTCATGATTGGGTTTAGTCTTCTTTGAGGTTCAATTGAAGGTTTATGGTTGTCTTCCATTAAGATCTTATGCATGCACATAGAAGGTTTAATGCCAACTAAATCATCAATGGTATATCCTATAGCTTTCCTATGCAATCTCAACTCATGCAATAATTTAGCAAGTTCATCATCATTCAAGCATGCATTCACAATAACCGGATAGGTAGAATTCTCACCAAGAAAAGCATACTTCAAATGAGGGGGGAGGGGTTTGAGTTCAAGTTTAGGAGGACCTTTATCGATTGGAGATGTTCCATACAATGTAGGTTGAGATGAATCCATAGACATGGAAGACTCCTCAAGGCTCCTTGAAGCTTGATCAACCATTAAGGTAGTTTCTGGAGAAACCACGGGC
Source organism: Fagopyrum homotropicum (assembly GCA_033239125.1). Lineage (NCBI taxonomy): Eukaryota > Viridiplantae > Streptophyta > Magnoliopsida > Caryophyllales > Polygonaceae > Fagopyrum > Fagopyrum homotropicum. The sequence continues at coordinate 34,599,433 of BSWB01000003.1, forward strand.
TCTGGCACAACCACGGCCGTGGAACTTGCAAAGCTAGCACTTCGGAGCACTCCAGAGAGTTCCACAGGAGAAACCACGGGTGTGGTTTCCCTTACCTGGCCGTGATTTCTACAAGAATTCAGCACACCTTCGTGTGCTTCAAATTCGGCTCTTGTCTCCTTTTCCAATGCTTCCAAAGCCTTGATTTCCTCATTGCAGGCCTCCTCAACTCCTTCCTCCATCAAAATTAAGCTAAGAACCTTCTCCAAGGGGTCCTTGATCATGATCGAGCACACAACTTCTCTAGACTCCTCTTGCTCGACAATGTTGAACACATCTTTACCAAGGGCTGGCCCTTTCATCATTGTGGATAATTTGAACTTGATATTCTCTTCTCCAATGTTGAAGGAGAGAATTCCATTTTTGCAATCCACCAAACATCCGGAAGTGGCTAGGATAGGTCTCCCTAAGATGATAGGAACCGGATAGTCCGCCGGGATGTCCAAAACAACGAAGTCCATGGGCACATAGAACTTCCCTAGTTGCACCGGTATGTCTTCCAAGATTCCAACGGGAAAGGTTATCGAGCGGTCCGTCATGTACTGGGTCATCTTGACTGGCTTTGGCTCTCCTAGCCCAACCTTTTTGCAAAGTGCAAGCGGGATGATGCTTACACTTGCCCCAAGATCACATAGGGCTTCATACTTCACTTCCCCCACTCCAATTTGTACACAAAAAGATCCCGGATCTCTTAGCTTAGGAGGCATCTCCTCCTTCATGGTTTGGATCATTTCCGAGGACCTCTTGGTCATTCTTACTTCTCCATACTCTTCCAACTTCCTTTTGTTGGAGAGTATTTCCTTCAAGAACTTGCCATATTCCAGCAAACCTAGAATAGCATCCATGAACGGAATGTTAATATGCAATTTAGACATAAGTTCAAGGAATTTACCGAAGTGCTTGTCCAAGCGAACTCTTGCTCGTGATTGTGGGAATGGTAGTGGTGGCTTGTATGGAGGTGGTGCCACATATGTTGGCTCATCATCCTTGCTCTTTCCTCCATCTTCTTGCAATGTCTCTTCTTCTACAACCACTTGCTTCCCCTTATTATTTCCATTAGGCAAGGGATCCTTCATGCTCAGCCCACTCCTTGTTGTGATGGCCAATACTTGGCCTCTTGGGTTATCTTCGGTTCTTCCGGGAAGCTTTCCCGGATCTCTATGAGCTTCACCAGACTTTTGGAACACGTGTGCTTCCAACACTTTTTGAGCCTTAGAAATGGAAGTCACCGTGCTCTCAAGACCACTCAAACTTCCAAGCAATTGCTCAAACATCATCTCGGTTCTATCCTTTGGAGGTTGAGTAAATCCGGGTGGATGTTCTTGTGAAGCCTTTGGTGGTGGAGTTGTGCTTGTGGAAGCGGGAGGGTTCAAGGCTCCATCCGGGTTAGAATAAGAAAACCCGGGATGGTTATGGTTAGGCCGGTAATTGTTGAATTGCTTGTTGTTGTTGATGTTCCTCGGGCCTTCATAGTTGTTGTAGTTTCCCCTTCCCATGTAGTTCACATCTCCCTCCTTGGAAGACAAATTTGCTTGCACTTGCACTTGAGGGCTTGCTTGACTCTTCAAAGTTGTAGCACACAACTCCCTCAAAGACTTAAGCTCATTGTTTATTGCGTCAAGCTTGAAATTACTCATGGTGACTTCACTCACCTCATATGCTCCCGCTTTCCTCCCATCACTCTTTCTATGGGAGTACTTTTCAATCACCAAAGCTTGTTTCTCTACAAATTCCCAAGCTTCATCCACATTCTTTTCCATGAAAGTCCCACCGGAAAGAGATTGAAGCTTGAATTGGTTATCTTCAACAAGTCCCTTGAAGTAGATTTCCAAAAGCTCTATTTTTGGTATACCATGGTGTGGGCAATCTAGGAGAAGGTCCTTGAACCTCTCCCAAGACTTGAATAAGATTTCCCTATCCTTCATTACAAAGGCATTGATCTTCCCTCTTAGCTCGGTGGTCTTGGAAGGTGAGAAGAACTTAGTCAAGAACTCGGTTGTCATCACCTCCCAAGTACTTACTCGCCCTAGTGGAATCGATTGGTACCAAGCCAAGGCTTTATCCTTAAGTGAGAAGGAAAAAGCCCTAAGCTTATGGTTGTTGTTCTCCAACCTAGGCGGCCTTAGAGTCTCCATCAATATCTCGTAGTTCATCAAATGTTGATGAGGGGACTCTCCTTCCATCCCTCCAAATTGATTATGCCGGATCATTTGTAGCACTTGAGGGCGGAGCTCATAGTCATGGGTTGCGGGATCACCTAAGTTCACACCCGGACGGTGCACTCTTTGAGCCGGATCCATACGTTGCCCTAACGTTTGTGGGTCCACAATCATTATTGGCTCAAACCGAATATTAACCGCCGGCTGCGGTTGTGGTGGTGGTGGAGGAGGTTGTTGATGATTAAGCTCTCTTTGCACAAGAGCTTGCCTAATCTCCTTAATCTCCCTCCTAGTTGCTTCTTGCCTCTCATTGGCAAGTCTCCTTTCATTCTCCAAGAGCTCATCTCTTAACCTTATTTGCTCTAAAGCCTCATCTAACTTAGCTTGAAGATCTCTTGCGGCCATCTCCTTCTTTTTCTTGATGCTCTTAGATCTAGCTTTAAGGGTTTTCTCCGGTTCGGGATCAAATGGAGCTAAATCCTTGCCACGAGATCTTCGCATGCACCTAAAGAATGAGAGATGCCATGAAAATGCAAAGACACAAACCAAACAAGATCAAAAGCAACAAGAAAGATCTACACTATAAACAATCACAAAAATGACTCAATCTAGACCTAGTCCCCGGCAACGGCGCCAAAAACTTGTTACGCTAGAAATGTGACACGCAAAAGTCTTAAATTTATAACTCGATATATTTTTCATAACTCCTAGCGAACCCACAGTTTATGGGTCGTTTTGTAGTAAGGATAGTATTCCGAGGTCGAACACAAAGATTAAGGTGAAATTGGGTCAATCGTGACTAAGGATAGTGAAGATCTAGGCTAAGAAAAGATATAGGAATAAAGAAATGAAAATCTCAATGTTTTTGGTTTGGTTTTAAGGTGATCAACCAAGGATCACAAATCATGCAAAATCAACAAACAACTAAGCTAACAACTCAAATGAACAAGCAAACACGAGATAGGTAATCAAAGATAGAGAAGCGGATTCTAGGGGTTAGAAATTCCGGTTATGGCATAGGACTCAAGCTATCTAGTCATTCTTTGGATCAACTATAGTATGTCTGGAGTGGGTGTTTCTAGATTGGGATCAATCACCGGGTAGGTCTCATGGTCCACTAGTTCGTTCCTAAGGTCTCATCACCGGGTAAGTCTCAAAGAACCTAAGGTTAGGAATTCTAAACAAACCGGATTGCTATCTAGGGATCTAACCTCTCCTCACTGGATAGGTCTCGGGAAGGCAAGTCCTAAACATAAATCCTAGCACACTCAGTCCAATAGCGGCAAGTGAGGCTCACTACTACCTAGAGTTCATCATCTTCGGTACTTAAGGGCAAGAATCATCGGGTAGGTCTCTTCTCACACTTAGTTGCTAACACTAGGTCACCCTAGGGTAGATCTAACTCAACAAACACTAGGATTTCAACAATCTAACAACCTAACACTTAGATTTATCAATACAAGCAAGTCAGACGAAATCACTTCCTTACCCTAGAATAGTCCAAGCCATAACCATCATTTCCTTACCCTAGAATCACATCTACTTAGCCAACAACATTCATCATCATAGTCAAGGTCATCAAGCATAAAATCATGGAGTCCATGTCAAAAGAATGAAATGAAAGATAGATGAAGCAAATAGAACAAGAAAAACGAGCTTAATAGATATCAAAAGAGAGACTTACAACCCTTCAAAATAAGGTTCGATTCGTTCTTACAACCCTAGAAAATGTTTCCAACAATTTTCACTCTAAAAGCTGTGAAAAACTAAGAATGGTGTGTTCTTCTCTTCTTCTCCAATGGAAGCCTTTCTTCTCCTCCAAGAATATCCCCCAATCCAATCTTCCAATGAGAGAATATGTATTGTTGAGAGTGTGGAAGAGAATGGAATGATGGGGTATGCCCTCAACAGCCTGCAGGACCACTTCTTATACACCATCAAGGGCAAGGGTCGGTTATGGAGATCGTGGGACAGCTGTCACAGCTGTACAGGGAGAACCACGGCCTATTTCCACGCCCGTGGAAGTACTAGTGGCCGTGGTTTTGGTGATTCAGACTTCTATGGATCATCAAGCCATGAGTTGGTGCAAGGCATGCACCAACAAGGTCCCAAGTGTTCTCTTTTGCTCCTAACTTGCTTCCCAATGGATCCGGAAGTGTGTCATCACGAGGAACGATCCTTGAATGTATCGATTAAGCTCCAAAAGCTCCCAAAATACCTACAAAACATGCAAAAGTCCGTGAAGACGTCTATCTCGACAAAATACATGAATTAAGTGCAAATCGTCACGAACTAATGTCAAACTATGCACGATTAACGGGAAAAACTATCTAAATGGATGCCTAAACTAACGTCATAAATCGTGTTATCACGTAGCTCCATCCAATCCCTTGAAATAAATCTCCATCAACTCTATCTTTTGAATCCCATGATGTGGACAATCCAATAGAACATCTTTAAATCTCTCCCATGATTTGGACAAACTCTCCTTGTCCTTCATGATGAATGCATTGATCTTCACTCTCATTTCAGCGGTTTTAGAGGGGGAAAGAAGCTTGTCAAGAATTCCGTCGTCATCTCCTCCCATGTGTTATCTTTCCGGGAGGAAGAGATTGATACCAAGTAAGCGCCTGTCTTTCAAAGAAAAGTAAAAAGGCCTTAGCTTGTAATTATATTTTCCAGCCTTGAAGGTCTCAAGGTCTCCATCAAAATCTCATAGTTTTGCAAATGTTGATGCGGAGACTCCCTCTCTAAACCTCCAAACTAGCATTGGCGGATCATGGATAGAACTTGCGGTCGAAGTTCATAATCATGCTCCGTTGGATCACCTAGGTTGACTCCTGAACGCCTCCCTTGCTGGTTTGGGTCCATCTTCTGCCCTAGGGTTTGTGGAATACCTGCAAAAAGAACATCTCGGACAGGCATCCGAGGTGGAAGTATCTCGGCCGGGGCGACTGCAGCGGGGTCCTGCCTCGGTCGAGGGTCTGGTCGATGTAGAATCTGGGCTCGAAGCTCAGCCATATCTACTTCAATCTCTGCACTTCTGATGCGAGTTTGCTCCCTCTCTCGCTGCAGTTCTTCCCTATTGAGGCGCAACTGTTCCATTGCCTCCTTCAATTCGGCCTCAAGATCACGATTGTCTTGGTTGGCCATTTTTGCTTCTTTCAAGCGTCTTCTGTATGTCTTTTCTGGTTCGGGATCGTAAGGAACGATTTCCTTCCGAGCATGGGTTCTTCGCATAAACCTAAAAAAGAAGAACCTACGAAAGTCACTAAAGTAGAGTGGTTAGTAACAACAGGGGAAATTGCCCCGAAAGACTACCGCAACCGGCTCGGTCTAGACCAAATCCCCGGCAACGGCGCCAAAAACTTGTTCGCTCCAAACGGTGTGTGCAAGCTTTAAATTTATATCCCAAGAAATATGCTTAAAACAAGGATGCTAACCCGTAGTGTACGGATCAATTATAGTAAAAGCAAGAATTCCGGGGTGTCGATCTCAGAGACTTAGGTGAGACAAAGCAAGTATAGGTAGTCAATGTACTAATAACCACGAAAGCGATTAAAGCAATCAAAGAGATGATAATAAGGTCAATTAAAGGAAATATGCAAATTCTAGGGATTAAAGCATCTAGTTGTGGTTCCAACTCAAGATCTCAAGATAAGCGGACAAAGCTGAGATTTTGCAAGGGGAAGGTGTTTCTAAAGTGGAATAGATCACCGGGTAAGTCTCACTACTCACTAATCCCAAACCAAAAGCTCCTTTTACCGGGTAAGTCCCAAGGTACTAAGGAAAGGAATTATAATCTCAAACCAACACACCAACTAAAGGAATAGAATCAACCTTTACCGGGTAAGTCTCAGGCTAACTCACAAAGATGGGATGAAGGCACACTCAAATCCCAATAAAGGATAAACCTTTATATCCTACACTTATGATCTTGGGTAAACAAACTAAGGAATCACCGGGTAAGTCTCATCCTAGGCTTGCATTGAACCAGGAAAGGTGTAATAAGAATAGGATTTGGCAAAATCTAACACTTAACTCCCAGTTACGGATCAGCAAAGTCACCTCGGTCAGTCAAGTTCCACCCAGACCGAGATTTTCGTCGACTGAACGAGGTACTCTAGCGTTAAGGTTAAAGACTCGAGCTTTCAAGGTCCTACTGGGATTAAGATTATTCTATCATTGTCTTTCCCATAACTTTCAGCCAATCACCCTAGAATCGCACAAAGAAATTAGCCACTCATCATCATGAAAGCAATAATCAAATATATGAGAAGGGAATGAATATTTGAACACAAAAACCTTAAGAGGAAGGCTTCAATAACTGAATCAAATATCAAACAAATCAGCGTTCCTTGGATCACAAATCCAACAAGACAATAAAACAAAAGGGAATCTGAGAAAATCTTACAAATCCCTTCAAAAGCTATCTCAAAGCTATCAACTTCCTTCCTTCAATCTTCAAACTCCCTTCAAACTTCCAAAAATCCTTCCTAACTACAGTTGGTCCAAAGATTGGATGGTGAAAAGAGGATGACTGAATTGTGGAAAATTCAACCCTTTATATAGATGAATTATCTTCCAAAGATAATAATATCTTAAAAAGATAATTTCCTAATAAAATATATTCATATCTCTAAAATAGATCTCCGAAATATATGATCTTCCTTCCAAAAATCCAACCTAAAAATATAAGATATCTCCTTCCAAAAATAAAAGATCTCAGCCAAATAAAATATATCTCGCCGCGCAGGGTGTTCGCCTCGGTCGGGGCGCTACTCAAGATCACCTCGGTCGAGGTGACATTGTTGCTGACCGAGGTGAATCTCAACTGAATATGAAATCTCTCAAATCTGGTCCAAAGTAAATCTTCTTTGTTAATTCCTTGCTCCCTGAGTTCTCTTTTAAGCTCCTGAATGTAGCTCCTATGACTCCTTTGCTCCTTTGCTCCATTTCGATCCAAAATGTGCCATTTTACCTATGATTACAACGAAACTTGGTGTAGACCTCGATTCCCGTAAAGGTAGATGAAACGACAATATAATCACATAATATACATTCAAACATGCAGATTATTGAAGATAAGACGTCTAAACAAGTCCCAAAATATAGACTATAATACATGCTATCAAAGATCTGACACGTCGCCCCATAAAGATAGTAGCGCTAGGTCTTAAGTGTACTACTACAACTAACTCGAGGTCACGAGTTGGGTAATTCTCCTCATATGTCTTCAATTGTCTAGACGTGTACGCAATGACTCTACCTCGTTGTATCAAAACACATCTCAAGCCCGGCTTGGATGCATCATTGTATACCACAAAATCATCAATGCCCTTTGGTTGTGCTAGAATAGAAGTAGAGGTCAATCTCCTCTTCAACTCCTCGAAACTCTGTTGGCACGGCTCGGATCACACAAATCGGGTAGTCTTCTTCAATAGGCAAGTGAGTGGTCGGGCAATCATTGAAAACCCTTCCACAAACCGGTGGTAATATCCCGTCAAACCTAGAAAACTGCATATCTCCTTAACATTCCTCGGAGGTAGCCATGAAGATCCCGACTCGATCTTCACAGGATCAATATTGATCCTCTCAAAAGTAACTACGTGACCAAGGAAGGCCACCTTACACTTAGAATGCTTAGCATATAGCTCTCTATCCAGTAGTACCCGTGATACCGTCCTCAAGTGTCTTGTGTGCTACTCCTCTAGGCCCCTACAGTACACGAGGATGTCATCTATGAAAGCCAACATGAACTAATCTAGGAAGTCGATGAAGATGTCGCTCATCAACTCCATGAATACAGTGGCCGCATTCGTAAGCCCCAATAGAATCACTACAAACTCGTAGTGGCCATACTTGGTCCGAAATACCGTCTTAGGCACATCCTGCTCTCTCACCCTCAATTGGTGATATCATGACCTCATATCAATCCTAGAGAACATTGTAGCTCCATGTAGCTGGTCTAATAAGGCATCAATGTGGGGTAACGGATACTTGTTCTTGATGTTCACTGTATTCAACTCTCGGTAGTCGATGCACAACCTCATCGACAAGTCTTTCTTCTTCACAAAAAGTACTGATGCGTCCCATGGACAAAATGCTAGGGCGAATGAAGCCCTTCTCAACCAATTCCTTTAACTGTTTCTTCAACATTAGTATCTCGTTAGGCGTCATGTGGTAGGGTGCCTTCAAGATCGGTCTTGTATCAGGCTCCATCTCAATGTTGAAATCCACACTCCTCTATTGCGGTAGGCCTGGTAAATCTCCAAATACATTCGTGAACTCAGATACCACTGGGATCTTCTCCAATACTAGTCCCTTACTCTCCTTCATGGCATAACACTAGAAGGCCTCACAACCCTATATGATCAGTCTCACTGCTCTCACTACACTAATGATTGTACCGATCTTTCCGAGGTCCCACCCTTAGAGTATATCCACGTGACCTACCTCGGTAGTGACCGTCATGGTCCTCTTACCAATATCTAGGATTGCACTATCTCGATCCATCCAGTCCATCCCCAAAATGACTTCTTCATGTGCTAAGTGCGTGATGAAGAAGTCCACTAACCAATCACGATTTCCAAAATGAATAGGGCAATCGTAAATCACACTCTCCTCCTCATCCTTCGGTATGCATCTCCTAAATACTCCATCCGGCCCTCTCTTAAACAAAAGCGGCTCACTCCAATAGTAATGCCTCACATCTTTGAAGAACTTTTTCCTTTGGGCATAAGAAAGGCCGGGTGGCACCTCCTCACACACAAGGTAGTTCACAATGTCGGCATACCATGGCTCATTTCCCTTGGACACTTGAAGCAAGCACTCCTCCACCATTTTCAATTGCTCATCCCGGAATGAGTCATCAATCGGGATGTCATCTGTCTCAATCTCCAACGGTGGGAGCCTACTAAGATGGTCCGCCACAGAATTTTCGGACCCTTTCTTATCCCGGATTTCCAAATCAAACTCTTGAAGAAGAAGGATCCACCGAATCAAACGAGGCTTGGCATCCTTCTTTGTAAGGAGATAACGGATCGCAGCATGATCCGTATACACAATGACCTTCGCTCCAACTAGATACGAGCGGAACTTCTCAAATGTGTACACAACTGCTAGCAACTCTTTCTCGGTGGTAGCATAATTGAGTTGGGCATCATCTAGCGTCTTGCTAGCATAATATATGGCATGTGTAAGCCCATCTTTGCTTTGTCCCAAAACAGCCCCAACGGCCACATCACTCGCATCACACATGATCTCAAACGGTAAACTTCAATATGGAGGTTGCATGATGGGTGCGGAGATCAAAGCGTTCTTCAACCTACAAAAAGCCTCAAGGCAATCCTTGGAGAAAACAAACTCAACATCTTTCATTAGTAGGTTAGTAAGAGGCTTAGAAATCTTAGAGAAATCTTTAATGAATCTCCAGTAAAAACCGGCCTGGCCTAGAAAACTCCTTACCCCCTTCACCGAGGTAGGTGGTGGCAACTTCTCTATCGTCTCTATCTTAGCTCTATCAACCTCAATGCCACGGTTGGACACCAAGTGTCCCAACACAATGCCTTCACTTACCATGAAGAGGAATTTTTCCCAATTTAAAACAAGGTTTGTCTTCTCGCATCTCTTAAGCACCAAAGACAAGTTAGCTAAACAATCATCAAATGAAGATCCATAAACCGAGAAATCATCCATAACCACTTCCATGATATTTTCAATATACTCAGAAAAGATAGCCATCATACACCTTTGAAAGGTGGCGGGTGCATTACACAACCCAAATGGCATTCTCCTATATGCAAATGTACCCCAAGGACATGTGAATGTAGTTTTCTCTTGGTCATCGGGGTGGATAGGGATTTGGAAGAATCCACTATAACCATCTAAGTAGCAAAAGTGAGAATGTTAAGCTAATCTCTCTAGCATTTGGTCAATAAAGGGAAGAGGGAAGTAATCTTTCCTAGAGGCCACATATAGTTTCATATAGTCTATACACATCCTACATCCCGTAACCGTTCTAGTTGGGATTAGTTCATTATTCTCATTGGTTACTACGGTCATCCCACCCTTCTTAGGAACCACATGCACAGGACTAACCCATTTACTATCCGAAATCGGGAAAATGATTCCCGCATCTAGCAATTTAAGAATCTCCTTCTTTACTACTTCTTTCATTATTGGGTTTAGTCTTCTTTGAGGTTCAATTGAAGGTTTATGGTTGTCTTCCATTAAGATCTTATGCATGCATAACGAAGGTTTAATGCCAACTAAATCATCAATGGTATAGCCTAGAGCTTTCCTATGCAATCTCAACTCATGCAATAATCTAGCAAGTTCATCATCATTCAAGCATGCATTCACAATAACCGGATAAGTAGAATTCTCACCAAGAAAAGCATACTTCAAATGAGGGGGGAGGGGTTTGAGTTCAAGTTTAGGAGGAATTTTATCGATTGGAGATGCTCCATAAAATGTAGGTTGAGATGAATCCATAGCCATGGAAACTCCTCAAGGCTCCTTGAAGCTTGATCAACCATTAAGGTAGTTTCTGGAGAAACCACGGGCAAAACCACGGGCTCTGGCACAACCACGGCCGTGGAACTTGCAAAGCTAGCACTTCGGAGCACTCCAGAGAGTTCCACGGGAGAAACCACGGGTGTGGTTTCCCTTACCTGGCCGTGATTTCTACAAGAATTCAGCACACCTTCGTGTGCTTCAAATTCGGCTCTTGTCTCCTTTTCCAATGCTTCCAAAGCCTTGATTTCCTCATTGCAGGCCTCCTCAACTCCTTCCTCCATCAAAATTAAGCTAAGAACCTTCTACAAGGGGTCCTTGATCATGATCGAGCACACAACTTCTCTAGACTCCTCTTGCTCGACAATGTTGAACACATCTTTACCAAGGGCTGGCCCTTTCATCATTGTGGATAATTTGAACTTGATATTCTCTTCTCCAATGTTGAAGGAGAGAATTCCAATTTTGCAATCCACCAAACATCCGGAAGTGGCTAGGAAAGGTCTCCCTAAGATGATAAGAACCGGATAGTCCGCCGGGATGTCCAAAACAACGAAGTCTATGGGCACATAGAACTTCCCTAGTTGCACCGGTATGTCTTCCAAGATTCCAACGGGAAGGGTTATCGAGCGGTCCACCATGTACAGGGTCATCTTGACCGGCTTTGGCTCTCCTAGCCCAACCTTGTTGCAAAGTGCAAGCGGGATGATGCTTACACTTGCCCCAAGATCACATAGGGCTTCATACTTCACTTTCCCCACTCCAATTGATACACAAAAAGATCCCGGATCTCTTAGCTTAGGAGGCATCTCCTCCTTCATGGTTTGGATCAATTCCGAGGACCTCTTGGTCATTCTTACTTTTCCATACTCTTCCAACTTCCTTTTGTTGGAGAGTATTTCCTTCAAGAACTTGCCATATGCCGGCATACCTAGAATAGCATCCATAAACGGAATGTTAATATGCAATTTACACATAAGTTCAAGGAATTTACCGAAGTGCTTGTCCAAGCGAGCTCTTGCTCGTGATTGTGGGAATGGTAGTGGTGGCTTGTATGGAGGTGGTGCCACATATGTTGGCTCATCATCCTTGCTCTTTCCTCCATCTTCTTGCAATGTCTCTTCTTCTATCACCACTTGCTTCCCCTTATCATTTCCCTTAGGCAAGGGATCCTTCATGTTCAGCCCACTCCTTGTTGTGATGGCCAACACTTGGCCTCTTGGGTTATCTTCGGTTCTTCCGGGAAGCTTTCCCGGATCTCTATGAGCTTCACCCGCCTTTTGGAACACTTGTGCTTCCAACACCTTTTGAGCCTTAGAAATGGAAGTCGCCGTGCTCTCAAGACCACTCAACCTTCCAAGCAATTGCTTAAACATCATCTCGGTTCTATCCTTTGGAGGTTGAGTAAATCCGGGTGGAGGTTCTTGTGAAGCCTTTGGTGGTGGAGCTGCACTTGTGGAAGCGGGAGTGTTCAAGGCTCCATCCGGGTTAGAATAAGAAAACCCGGGATGGTTATGGTTAGGCCGGTAATTGTTGCATTGTCGGTTGTTGTTGAAGTTCCTCGGGCCTTGAGAGTTGTTGTAGTTTCCCCTTCCCATGTAGTTCACATCTTCTTCCTTGGAAGACAAATTTGCTTGCACTTGCACTTGAGGGCTTGCTTGACTCTTCAAAGTTGTAGCACACAACTCTCTCAAAGACTTAAGCTCATTGTTGATTGCGTCAAGCTTGAAATTACTCATGGTGACTTCACTCACCTCATATGCTCCCACTTTCCTCCCATCACTCTTCCTATGGGAGTACTTTTCAATCACCAAACCTTGTTTCTCTACAAATTCCCAAGCTTTATCCACATTCTTTTCCATGAAAGTCCCACCGGAAAGAGATTGAAGCTTGAATTGGCTATCTTCATCAAGTCCCTTGAAGTAGATTTCCAAGCTCTATTTTCGGTATACCAAGGTGTGGGCAATCAAGGAGAAGGTCCTTGAACCTCTCCCAAGACTTGAATAAGCTTTCTCTATCCTTCATTACAAAGGCATTGATCTTCCCTCTTAGCTCGGTGGTCTTGGAAGGTGGGAAGAACTTAGTCAAGAACTCGGTTGTCATCTCCTCCCAAGTACTTACTCGCCCTAGTGGAATCGATTTGTACCAAGCCAAGGCTTTATCCTTAAGTGAAAAGGAAAAAGCCCTAAGCTTATGGTTGTTGTTCTCCAACGTAGGCGGCCTTAGAGTCTCCATCAATATCTCGTAGTTCATCAAATGTTGATGAGGGGACTCTCCTTCCATCCCTCCAAATTGATTATGCCGGATCATTTGTAGCACTTGAGGGAGGAGCTCATAGTCATGGGTTGCGGGATCACCTAAGTTCACACCCGGATGGTGCACTCTTTGAGCTGGATCCATACGTTGCCCTAACGTTTGTGGTTCCTCAATCATTATTGGCTCAATCCGGAGGTTGCATGATGGGTGCGGAGATCAAAGCATTCTTCAACCTACAAAAAGCCTCAAGGGAATCCTTGGAGAAAACAAACTCAACATCTTTCATTAGTAGGTTAGTAAGAGGCTAAGAAATCTTAGAGAAATCTTTAATGAATCTCCGGTAAAAACCGGCATGCCCTAGAAAACTCCTTACCCCCTTCACCGAGGTAGGTGGTGGCAACTTCTCTATCATCTCTATCTTAGCTCTATCAACCTCAATGCCACGGTTGGACACCAAGTGTCCCAACACAATGCCTTCACTTACCATGAAGTGGCATTTTTCCCAATTTAAGGCAAGGTTTGTCTCCTCGCATCTCTTCAGCACCAAGGATAAGTTATCTAGACAATCATCAAATGAAGATCTATAAACCGAGAAATCATCCATAAACACTTCCATGATGTTTTCAATATACTCAGAAAAGATAGCCATCATACACCTTTGCAAGGTGGCGGGTGCATTACACAACCCAAATAGCATTCTCCTATATGCAAATGTACCCCAAGGATATGTGAATGTAGTTTTCTCTTGGTCATCGGGGTGAATAGGGATTTGGAAGAATCCACTATAACCATCTAAGTAGCAAAAGTGAGAATGTTGAGCTAATCTCTCTAACATTTGGTCAATAAAGGGAAGAGGGAAGTGATCTTTCCTAGAGGCCACATTTAGTTTCCTATAGTCTATACACATCCTCCATCCCGTAACCGTTCTAGTTGGGATTAGTTCATTATTCTCATTGGTTACTACGGTCATCCAACCCTTCTTAGGAACCACATGCATGGGACTAACCCATTTACTATCCGAAATCGGGAAAATGATTCCCGCATCTAGCAATTTAAGAATCTCCTTCTTTACTACTTCTTTCATGATTGGGTTTAGTCTTCTTTGAGGTTCAATTGAAGGTTTATGGTTGTCTTCCATTAAGATCTTATGCATGCACAAAGAAGGTTTAATGCCAACTAAATCATCAATGGTATATCCTATAGCTTTCCTATGCAATCTCAACTCATGCAATAGTTTAGCAAGTTCATCATCATTCAAGCATGCATTCATAATAACCGGATAGGTAGAATTCTCACCAAGAAAAGCATACTTCAAATGAGGGGGGAAGGGTTTGAGTTCAAGTTTAGGAGGACCTTTATCGATTGGAGATGTTCCATACAATGTAGGTTGAGATGAATCCATATCCATGGAAGACTCCTCAAGGCTCCTTGAAGCTTGATCAACCATTAAGGTAGTTTCTGGAGAAACCATGGGCTCTGGCACAACCACGGCCGTGGAACTTGCAAAGCTAGCACTTCGGAGCACTCCAGAGAGTTCCACGGGAGAAACCACGGGTGTAGTTTCCCTTACCTGGCCGTGATTTCTACAAGAATTCAGCACACCTTCGTGTGCTTCAAATTCGGCTCTTGTCTCCTTTTCCAATGCTTCCAAAGCCTTGATTTCCTCATTGCAGGCCTCCTCAACTCCTTCCTCCATCAAAATTAAGCTAAGAACCTTCTCCAAGGGGTCCTTGATCATGATCGAGCACACAACTTCTCTAGACTCCTCTTGCTCGACAATGTTGAACATATCTTTACCAAGGGCTGGCCCTTTCATCATTGTGGATAATTTGAACTTGATATTCTCTTCTCCAATGTTGAAGGAGAGAAATCCATTTTTGCAATCCACCAAACATCCGGAAGTGGCTAGGAAAGGTCTCCCTAAGATGATAGGAACCGGATAGTCCGCCGGAATGTCCAAAACAACGAAGTCTATGGGCAAATAGAACTTCCCTAGTTGCACCGGTATGTCTTCCAAGATTCCAACGGGAAGGGTTATCGAGCGGTCCACCATGTACAGGGTCATCTTGACCGGCTTTGGCTCTCCTAGCCCAACCTTGTTGCAAAGTGCAAGCGGGATGATGCTTACACTTGCCCCAAGATCACATAGGGCTTCATATTTCACTTCCCCCACTCCAATTGGTAGACAAAAAGATCCCGGATCTCTTAGCTTAGGAGGCATCTCCTCCTTCATGGTTTGGATCAATTCCGAGGACCTCTTGGTCATTCTTACTTCTCCATACTCTTCCAACTTCCTTTTGTTGGAGAGTATTTCCTTCAAGAACTTGCCATATTCCAGCAAACCTAGATTAGCATCCATGAACGGAATGTTAATATGCAATTTAGACATAAGTTCAAGGAATTTACCGAAGTACTTGTCCAAGCGAACTCTTGCTCGTGATCGTGGGAATGGTAGTGGTGGCTTGTATGGAGGTGGTGTCACATATGTTGGCTCATCATCCTTGCTCTTTCCTCCATCTTCTTGCAATGTCTCTTCTTCTACCACCACTTGCTTCCCCTTATCATTTCCATTAGGCAAGGGATCCTTCATGCTCAGCCCACTCCTTGTTGTGATGGCCAACACTTGGCCTCTTGGGTTATCTTCAGTTCTTCCGGGAAGCTTTCCCGGATCTCTATGAACTTCACCCGCCTTTTGGAACACTTGTTCTTCCAACACCTTTTGAGCCTTAGAAATGGAAGTCACCGTGCTCTCAAGACCACTCAACCTTCCAAGCAATTGCTCAAACATCATCTCGGTTCTATCCTTTGGAGGTTGAGTAAATCCGGGTGGAGGTTCTTGTGAAGCCTTTGGTGATGGAGCTGTGCTTGTGGAAGCGGGAGGGTTCAAGGCTCCATCCGGGTTAGAATAAGAAAACCCGGGATGGTTATGGTTAGGCCGGTAATTGTTGAATTGCTTGTTGTTGTTGATGTTCCTCGGGCCTTCATAGTTGTTGTAGTTTCCCCTTCCCATGTAGTTCACATCTCCCTCCTTGGAAGACAAATTTGCTTGCACTTGCACTTGAGGGCTTGCTTGACTCTTCAAAGTTGTAGCACACAACTCCCTCAAAGACTTAAGCTCATTGTTGATTGCGTCAAGCTTGAAATTACTCATGGTGACTTCACTCACCTCATATGCTCCCGCTTTCCTCTCATCACTCTTTGTTAGCATGAAATATTGTAATATTTTAGGCACGTTTTCTAAGTGTATTTGATTCATATTGATAGTCATTGATTGAGCATTGTTGCATTTGTGAGCTAGTTTGCCTATATTGTCGATATGGATATCTACACAAGCTTTATGTTGATTATAGGTGATTGAGAGCTATTTCCGAACGAAATCAAGCAAGATGGAGTTGTTGAGCAATGTCCATGGAAGAGGACATTCTTAGGAGCAAAAGGAGTGCCAACTTGAGGAATGCACGAGTCTAGGGAAGAATCACGTTCTTGCCCTAAACCACGCTCTAAAATACGGCCGTACTACTTTCAACGTTTAGTTCCACGGCCGTGGAACCATGGCTAAGGAAACGTGGTTCATTCCAGCAACTTCTACGGCCGTGGAGAAGATGGTTCAAACCGTGTTCATTCCCACACTCTAAATTACGGCCGTGGAACCTTCCACGACCGTGATCTTGGCGATCTTTTTCGCCACACTTTAAGCCACGATCTTTTAAAAGATTGGGCCGGGCCGCTATTTCATCATACACTATAAAAGGACGGACTAGGAGAGATTCCGTCACCTTCGCTTGGACCTCGCTTTAGGCTTACGCTTACACATTGCTTTGACGCACTTTTGGCCACGCCGCGACTTAGAGATCTTTGCGATTTTTGCAAAGGACGTACTTTGCGCTCATCTTTGGAGTTGCCCTAATCTCGCACTTTGGTAGAGATTGTGATTGAGATTTCCGGATTGACGGAAGATCGAAGATTTGGAAGGTTATTCGCAAGAAGATTTCTCTTCTTGCTTAGGTTTGATTTAGAAGACGGATTGACATCCCGTTCTTCCTTCTTATCTAAGATTGTGTTTATTTGTTCTATTCCGAATCTAGTGACATTATTTGTTCTTGATCGTGACATTGAGATTGGTTTGAAATTTATTGAAAGTTTTCGGAAGTTTTCATCTTTCAATCTTTTAAACCTTGAATTTGATATCATAATGACTATTGTTGGCTAAAAACCCTTAACAATTCTAAGGTGAAGGGTTGATAGTTGTGGCTTAGATGATGATAGATCGATTGTAAACAGATTGGACCCTGAGAGTTAGAGAGAATCGTCGACAACCCTAAAATACGGCCTGTTCTTGAAGTCCACGGCCGTGGATCCTCAAGAACTAACCGTGATTTCCCTTAAATCTACGAACTTGCTTTTACTTTAATCCAAAGTTAAAGATTTGCTTTAACTTAGTTTAGGCTTGCCTTATCTAGGTGGTAGTGAAGCCTCAACAACCTCTACCTCGATTGTGAGTGTCACAACCGTAATCGGTTTAGTTAGTCTTGATCCTTGGATTACAAGTTTGGGTATTTGACATTAATTCTTACCTTTAGAACCTTTCTATATTGAAGCCTCAACAACCTGTATAGGGAGTTTCTTATAGGTGAGTCACATAAGGTTTTTGGAACATCACCGTACGATTACCTTACATTAGTATATCCTTGCATATCTTAACTCTGTCCTTATATCATTAGTATATCTTGAATCGATTTCCACAGCTGGATACTTGGATCTTTAGGATTGTTGTTTTCCCAATAATTTGCAAAGCTCTTACATTTACTTGCTTGATAATCTACAACTGGATTTAACCCCCCAAATCCCCGTGTTCGATACTCTGGAATTCTTGCTTAACTACGTCGATCTGTACACTGCGGGTTCGCTTGCTTGATTCTAGTTTTATAAATTTAAAGCTTATTTGCACGCACGCTAAGTGGCGGACAAGTTTTTGGCGCCGTTGTCAGGGATTTGGTCTAGGCCGAATTCGGTAGCCGGTTGTCAAGCTTGGGAGCTTGCTCTCGTTATTTGATATCTTTTTGAGTGCGTGCGCAGGTCTAGGAACACCGAAGACCTCTTACCTCTCGATCAAGAGCTTGAGAGGACTTTAAGGCAGAAGCGTAAGGAAAAGAAGATGGCTGAAGATCACGAACGTGATCTTCAAGCGGAGCTAGCGGAGAAAGAAGCTCAACTCCAATGGAATGAGAATATTCGCCGGGATGAGATGGATCGTCATCAATCTGAAGTTAACGATCTAAAAGACATGATGTTCCAGATGAGGATAGAAATAAGCGACCTTAAGAATAAGGGGAGCAAGAAATCCTCAAGGAGGGGATCAAGATCAAGAAGAAGAAGCCATTCATCCGCTGATGATAGTGATTCTTCCATGCCACCGCTAGAGGAAATTGATCCTACGATCAATGTGAATCCTTTCCATCCACGGGCGACCGCAAACCGACGCATTCCACCTAGGAATGCGAGGATCGAACGTGTAGATGATGAGCCAAGAACTCTTGGCCAAAGGATGGATCCAACGCAGCAACCACGCCGTCTAGGTGTGAACTTTGATGCTGATGACGTGCAAGGGTTTAGCTTCAACCCTCAAGTTATTACTCTTGTTCGCCAAAATCAATTTGGCGGGATAAGCGCTGAATCTCCACACCAACACTTCCAAAACTTTGAGTGTATGATGGAGACAATGAGGCCGAAGAATGCTACTACCAACAACTATAAGCTCAAGCCTTTCTTCTTCTCCTTGAAGGGGAAAGCGTTGTCTTGGTACCAAGCTCTTCCTAGTGGGAAACTAGACACATGGGAAGACCTGTCCGCGGAGTTCCTCACCAAATTCTTTCCGCCATCCAAAACGGCGGAACTTAGAGGTAAGATCAATGCATTTTCCATGAGGTCGAACGAAAGTTTGTTTCAATCATGGGAAAGGTTTCAGGACTTGTTATTGGATTGCTCTCATCATGGCATATCCAAGCTTGCATTGCTGGAAATTTACTACAAGGGGTTAGATGCGGGGAAGCAATTCAACCTCCAATCCCTCTCATGTGGAACATTCATGGACATGAGGGAAGATGACGCTTGGGACTTCATTGAGAAGCAAGCAAGAGTCATAGAGAAGTATTCCCACCGAAAAGTGGAGGGAAATCGTGTAGAGCAAGGGGCAAAGCTCACACATGAAGCTCAAAATCAGATTTTCTCCCTCAACAATGAGATCAAAGAGTTGAAGGAGGCAATCAAGACCAACTTCCCAAAGCAACAAGGCAAGGATGTTGGCTATTTGGGCAACAACAACAATGGCGGTGAGAACACAAACCGCAATAACAACAACAACAGGAACAACAACCGGAACAATTGGAATGGCAATAACAACAACCGGAACAACAATTGGAACAACAATAGGGGTTCAAACAACAACAATTGGCGCTCCAATCAACAAAATTCCGGTAACTCTTATCCTTCCAATTCTAATTCACTAACTCCACCTTCCTCTTCCTCTACTCCTTTGAAAAGTCAGGGGCAAACATCTAATGGAGGAAACACTTCGGGGAAGGAGAAGCCCGATCCCATGTTGGAAACGATCTTGGGAAAGCTTCAAGGTTTGGAGAACCGCATCATTAAGGTTGATGATCAAATTTCTAAGGTTGATAAAGCCCAAAAGGTTTTGGAAAACCAAATGTTCAGCCATGCGGAGGAAGTTCCTAGGAATCAAGGGAAACTTCCAGGAAAGACAGAGGACAACCCTAAGGGAAGGGTGATGGCAATCACAACTAGGAGCGGAGTGACTACCACCGATCCGCAGCCTAAGTTCGTTGAAGTCCCCGTAGAGAAAGACAAGGAGAAGGGGAAGGAGAAGGAAGATGTCTACGTTCCTCCTCCGGCTTACAAACCTCCCCTACCATTCCCTCAATCTAGAGCGAGAGCGCGCCTAGATAAACAGTTTGGTAAGTTTATAGAACTCATAAGCAAGCTGCATATTAATATACCCTTTATTGATACTATTGTAGGTATGCCGGCTTATGGCAAGTTCTTGAAGGAGCTCCTCTCCAACAAGAGGAAGCTAGAAGATTTCGGAGAGGTTAAGATGAGTTCGGATTCTTCGGACCTCATCAAAACCATGAAGGAGAAAATGCCCCCAAAGCTAAAGGATCCGGGGTCATTTTGCATTCCCATAGGAGTGGGAGATGTCACATACGATGCGCTATGTGATTTAGGAGCAAGTGTGAGCATCATACCACTTGCATTGTGTAGGAAGATCGGTTTAGGCGACCCTAAACCGGTAAAGATGACGTTGTACATGGCGGATCGATCCATCACTCGCCCCGTCGGTATTGTAGAAGACGTCCCAGTCAAGCTAGGTAAATTCTTTGTTCCCATTGATTTTGTCGTGCTTGACATTCCTGTAGATAGTCCGGTCCCGATCATACTCGGAAGACCGTTTCTTGCAACTTCCGGCTGCATAGTCGATTGCAAGAATGGTAGACTCGCTTTTGATATAGGAGAAGAGAAAGTAGAGTTCGTTCTTTCCACACTACTAAAGGAGCCCATCTTTGATGAGGATATATTCGATATCCAAGATGAAGAAGGGTTGTCTAGGGAGGAGGTAAGTGCTATTCTCTTCAACGATCCTCTACAAAAGGTTATTACTATGAGTCTAACAAATGTAGGGGAAGAAGAAGAGTGCAATGAGGCAATTGAAGCCTTAGAAGCACAAGAAGAGATGGGTGAAGTGGAGTTTGAAAAACTCCACGATGAGGCAAAAAACGTGAGAATCCACGGCCACACACTATATTCCACGGCCGTGGATCTCACAACCCAAAGCGTGGCTCACTCCAGGGGGTTATACGGTCGTGGAGAAAGCAGAGGAACCGTATTTCCCTTCCACGCCCTAAACCACGGCCGTGGAGGACATGAGGAACCCGTAATTTTGGGCGTGGAAAGGGGTGATCGAGACACTTCTTCAACTTCTTCCGATTCTTCTCCCATACATTCAACACCCTTAGAAACTTCTAAGGAGACATCGGATGCTTCTCAAGGATCATTGGAAGCTCCGAAAGCAATGAAACTCAAACCACTTCCTACTCATCTAAGGTACGCTTTTCTAGGATCTAATTCTACCTTTCCGGTTATTGTTAGTTCCGATCTAAGCATAGATGAACATGATCAGCTCATGATTATCCTTAGGAAACATAGGAAAGCTTTAGGCTACACTATTGAGGACTTAGTAGGAATTAAACCCTCCCTATGCATGCATAAGATATTAATGGAGGAAGACTTTAGAACTTCAAGACAACCTCAAAGGCGGTTGAATCCGACCATGAAGGAGGTTGTCAAGAAGGAAATTCTTAAACTTCTTGATGCAGGTATCATCTACCCTATCTCCGATAGTAAGTGGGTAAGCCCAGTTCAAGTAGTTCCAAAGAAGGGAGGAATGACGGTCATCACCAACAAGAACAACGAACTCATTCCTACCCGAACCGTAACGGGATGGCGGATGTGCATTGACTACCGCAAGCTTAACAATGCAACGAGGAAGGATCACTTCCCATTGTCATTCATTGATCAAATGCTTGAAAGGTTAGCACAACATTCACATTTTTGCTACCTTGACGGTTATAGTGGTTTCTTTCAGATTCCGATACACCCGGATGATCAAGAGAAGACCACATTCACGTGCCCGTGGGGTACGTTCGCTTATAGGAGAATGTCGTTCGGGCTTTGCAACGCCTCAGCCACCTTTCAAAGGTGCATGATGGCCATCTTCTCCGAATACATTGAGGAAATCATGGAAGTCTTCATGGATGACTTCTCCGTATACGGTTCCTCTTTTCACAATTGTCTTTCTAACCTTGCTCTTGTTTTACAAAGGTGTGAAGACACTAACCTAGTTCTTAATTGGGAGAAGTGTCAATTTATGGTTAAGGAAGGAATTGTATTAGGACACCTAATCTCTAGTAGAGGGATAGAGGTGGATAAGGCTAAAATAGAGACCATAGAGAAGCTTCCTCCTCCAACTTCGGTGAAAGGGATAAGAAGTTTTCTAGGACATGCCGGATTCTATAGACGCTTCATTAAAGACTTTTCTAAGATATCAAAACCTCTCACTAATCTATTGATGAAGGATGCGGTTTTTGAGTTTTCGCATGAATGCTTGGATGCGTTTAACACCATTCGGCAAGCTCTAATTTCAGCACCTATTATCCAACCTCCGGATTGGACTCTTCCCTTTGAGGTTATGTGTGATGCTAGTGACGTAGCTATAGGATCTGTCCTTGGACAACGAAAGGAAGGACGAACCCATGCCATATACTATGCTAGCAAGACGCTAGATGAAGCGGAGCTCAATTACGCCACTACCGAAAAAGAGTTTTTAGCCATTGTCTATGCTATTGACAAGTTTCGCTCTTATCTTGTAGGTGCAAAGGTGATTGTCTACACGGATCATGCTGCGATCCGGTACCTCCTTGCGAAGAAAGATGCGAAGCCAAGGCTAATTAGATGGATTCTTCTCCTACAAGAATTCGATCTAGAGATCCGCGAAAAGAAAGGTTCAGAAAATTCTGTTGCGGATCATTTGAGTCGTCTAACACATCTAGAGGACGACCATTTACCCATCGATGACTCCTTCCCGGACGAACACCTACACATCATAGAGGAGTGCATCGATGTGATCTCCAAAGGTAACGAACCATGGTTTGCTGATTTTGTTAACTATTTGGTTTGTCAAGAGATACCACCCGGATTATCCTACGCACAAAGGAAGAAGTTCTTTAAGGATGTCCGGGAATACTTTTGGAACGAGCCTCTCCTCTTCAAGAGAGGTCCGGATGGCATCATTCGGCGATGTGTGCCGGAAGATGAGATGCAAAGTGTCATCCGCCATTGTCATTCACTACCTTGTGGAGGACACGCTAGTTCGAACAAGACTAGCGCAAAGGTATTGCAATCCGGATTTTTTTGGCCTACTTTATTTAGAGATGTGCAATCCTTTGTTTCTTGCTGCGATGCTTGTCAAAGAACAGGCAATATCTCTAGGAGGAATGAGATGCCCCTCAACAACATCCAAGAGGTGGAGATTTTCGATGTTTGGGGAGTAGATTTTATGGGACCATTCCCATCCTCTTGTGGAAACCAATACATACTATTGGCGGTAGATTACGTTTCTAGATGGGTGGAAGCAATTGCCTCTCCCACCAATGATGCCATGGTGGTGGTTAAGTTCTTCAACAAGACCATTTTTCCTCGATTTGGGACACCAAGGACTATTATTAGTGATGGAGGTTCTCACTTCATTGCCCGGCGCTTTGAAGCTCTTCTAGCTAAGTATGGGGTTACTCACAAGATTGCTACCCCTTACCATCTACAAACAAGTGGACAAGTTGAGATCTCAAATAGGGAAATCAAAGGAATCTTAGAGAAAACGGTTTCAAGGACTAGGAAGGATTGGTCTTTGAAGCTTGACGATGCATTGTGGGCGTACCGGACTGCGTACAAGACTCCCATAGGAACCACACCATACAACCTTGTGTATGGGAAGGCTTGTCACTTACCGGTAGAGTTGGAGCACAAGGAGTTTTGGGCTATCAAGTGGTTGAATTTCAACATGAAGGAAGCGGGAGAGAAGCGTCTCCTAGACCTTAATGAGCTGGATGAACTCCACTTGAACGCTTATGAAAACGCCAAGATCTATAAGGAGAGAGCAAAGCGTTGGCATGATAAGCATATCATTCCAAAGGACTTCAAAGAAGGAGATCAAGTTCTCCTCTTCAATTCAAGGCTTCGTCTCTTCCCAGGTAAGCTTAAGTCTTGTTGGACCGGACCTTTTCTAATTAAGCGTATTTTCCCCCATGGTGCAGTTGAAGTATGGGGTGAAGTAGGCGGAAGCTTTAAGGTGAACGGCCAACGACTCAAGAAGTATACGCCGGAACTCCAAGCTGAAGAGTTCGCGCCTACCGCACTCGAATAGGTGCGAGATTGGTCTAGCTACGGACCTTAAACAAAGCGCTTCTTGGGAGGCAACCCAAGGTATTGCATTTCTGTTCTTGTTTTTGATTCATAGTTTAGCTTAGTTTAGACGTTTTTCGCTTTATTTTTGCCTCGATTTCTTCCGGTATGTTCGTGTTTTTGGATGTAGGAATGATGGAAAAGGGGAAGGGAGGGATAATGTTGAAGAAAAGTGACGAAACTTGGACTTTGGAGCATTACAGAGAGTTCCACGGCCTAAACCACGGTCGTGACAGCTACAGTGACCGTAATTTCCAAAAGCCTTTGAAAAATCACCAAAACCACGGTTCCGTACAATTCCACGGCCGTGGAACACCCCGACAGACCGTGATTTTCAAAATTTTGCCTGAGACTATATAAACCACGTTCTTCACAAAAATCACTCCACAAAACCCTCTTCCACGACCACAACGCCGAATCCACGACCTCCTCTCAAATCCTCGTTCCTTAATCGTTTTCAACGATTCTTCTTCCCAAATCGAAGCAAATTCAACCACCAACAAGATCCAAGCAACGAATCGAGCGGCAATTCACCAAGAGACGCGCAATTCGGATTTAAAAATCCGAAACCTAGGTTTTTCCACTCTTCTTGATCTTTGTCGATTTGGTTCGTTTTTGTTAGAAATTTTAGGAAGAACTGATCGAAATTGGAAGGAATTAGACTAGGGCTGCCTGATTGTTGAGTTTGAGAGTTGATTTCTGAGATTTGCGAAAGAAACAGACAAACCACGGTTCCTGGGAGAACCACGGCCGTGGAAAGGCAAGAACAACCCGTAATTTTGACCAATGATGGATTTCGTGAGGAGAGTTTCAGGGAGGATTAAGGAGAAAAAGAATGACCAGAACAAGAAGAGGAAGGGTAATCCCTCCTCTTCCTCATCCTCTAGAGCACCACCACCCTCTTCCCCTTCACCTCCATCATCACCTTCATCACCCTCACCTCCTAGTCCTAGAGTCCCGACCATTCATGAGGATCACCTCGGTGCATTCGAGAGGATCCAGGAGAGAGCTGTGATTGGACCTAGGTACTTACTGTTAGAGGATCTAGCTCCTCTTAACATCATAGATGACCTTACTTGGCTCTTGGATAGAGCCGGACTAGTTGTCTTCTCGGCTATCCGAGAAGACGCGTATGAGGAGATTACGAGGGAGGTTGTGACGTCTTTTCAGCACAGCCATGTGCATAGGACCGTTTCTTTCCGTCTTATGGAAAGAAACTATGACTTTACCATTCGTGAGTTCGGGACCTTCTTTGGGTTCCATGAGACCTTTAACGGTCGTTTTCCTAGTGGCGTTTACGCCAAGGACTTTTGGGAGGAAGTTGCGATGATCTACGCCAGCGAGGACCGCTGGCAACCTGCTGATACCAAGGCCAAGTTGATGTATCACTTGGCCTTGAAGATTGCTCACCATGTTCTTTCGGAGTGTCTCTTTCCTAGGACGGAGACGCCCCAAAAGATCAAGACGGATGAGCTCTTTTTGCTGTATTCTATGTTGTATGGGCGCCGAGCTGACTGTGCCACCCTCTTAGCTGCCACTATGAGCAAGCTTAAGAACAAGAGGAAGGGCAACATTGGATACGGTGGGATAGTTACCCACCTTGCTAGGAGTTTGGGTGTTGATTTTTCTGCCTGTACCCGTATACCAGCCGTACCTTTAGGACTTCATGCATTCATGACTAGAGGTCTCATCTTCCCCACACATAGAGGTCCGCCTTATGTGGCCATGCCTTGGGAGAGCAGGACGGGTAGGGGTATTGAGTGGCTACAGGAGTACTCCATTATGGCTGGACGCCATAATTGGAAGGAGACGTTCGCTGCTATGCATGCGAACAGGATTGCAGCTCCTCCGTATGTTCCACCACCGCCCGTAGTTGAGGAGAAGGAGATGAGGGATCAGTTTGAGAGTGGATCAGGAGCCAAGCAGGAGTTTGGCACGTTTCCGGATCAGCCGGATGCGGCCCCGATGTGCCTAGACGTTCTCCACGTCCCGCCAGAGCTTCAGGCTCGTCTTCTCGCCACGCCAGCGTGAGTGAGAGACCTACTTGGGCTGAGACACCTCCTGCATGGTATGGAGCTCCACCTCCATGGGCTACAGAGACACCATCTGCACCAGCACCAGCACCAGCACTATCCGACGCTCCAGAGTGGTACAGTCATGCTCCGGGATGGTATGAGCAGATGCCGGATTGGGCTACTGGTCTTTCGGAGAGAGTAGGAGCATTGGAGATACGAGCCGATGCTAGAGATGGACGCTTGGACGACCTCGATCATATGATGAGAGACGTCTACCGCCAGCAGTTTGGGCGGTTTTATGATCCTAGCTTCTCTCCATTCCCGCCTCCACCAGCGCCGCAGTGATTGATTTGCATGATCGTTTGTTCTAGCCGCCCCACCGCCAGTTTGTGAGTTTCTTTTTCTTTTCTTCTTTTCTTTCTTTCTTTTGAACATTAGGGACAATGTTCGTCCTAAGTATGGGGTGGGGTGTGACTAAAAGTTTGTAATAACTCTTACTCACTATGTTTGCTTCTATCGAGACTATCATTGCATGTTCATTATATTGTTGCATGTTTCATTATTGCATTGCATGAAAAGGAACTTGAAAAACCCATAAAAATTGAAAAAATTTTGAAAAATTTGTGCTTCTAAGGAATTGAGATGATTTCTATGATAATCGTTACTTGTGGATTGAGTTTAATGACAATTGTATGCTTAAACGAATAGTGAATTGAAAAGAATTTGAATGAGTTGATTATGCCTCTTTTGCAAGTTTCATAATGTGATGAATATTACCTAAATCATGTTGAGGAATTGAAGTTGAAATCACACTATAAGTTCTTATGCTTCTTGTTGAGATGATTAAGGCAATTCGATTTTTCTTTCCTCTTTCTTTGATCATTTAGCTCCTCATTGAAATATTGACCTCCTTTACCTATCCGGGAATTTGGAGAAGTGAATGAAAAAGGCATGTTTGATGTGGGAGGGCCATGAGAGCAATTATTTTCAATCAAAATAATAGAAAGAAATTGTAGGTTTGGGGAAGTCAATCATGATGATGAGTAACTCGGCACCATTCACATAGCCGGGTGTTTGTGTCTTGCCAAAATCGGATTGAGCGATATTCCTAGCGGATTATGGTATGTGCGCTAAGGGTTTGAGGCATCTCATAAAAATTGAGAAACGCCAATCTCCTAGGCTTCGGTTTTTGTGCACCTCTGTCCATAACTCCAAAAGTAAAGTCGAAAAATGAAAGGAAGAGAGTGAAGCTCTAAGTTGAAGTTGTTGCGGAAACCGCAAGAGAAGAAGAAAGCGTAGTTGTCCACTTTCCCGGATTCATGCACCACATTGCTTAAAGTTTCCTTCCTTTTCCACATTCTAGACCTTTTTCTTTGAAAGTCCTTAAGATCAAAAGAATGTTATATGGCTTGGTGATCTAAATTGAAGTTTCTTATGATTGATTTTGATAATGTTTAAGGGTTATGATGTTTGTATGGAAGTTTGATTGATTCATGAGTTTTCTTTACTCTTTACTTTTTGGATTAAGTGTATGAAAGTCTTATGAACGATTGAAGCAAGATTTGAGAATGATCTATTGATTAGAAGGCACATTCCTCCAAAAGAAGTATTGCTTTGAGAAGGTACACATATTTCATCCTAACTCTTGTTTTAAAGCTTTTGAAAGACCTTGCTTAGGGACAAGCAAGTGTTAAGTATGGGGTTATTTGTTAGCATGAAATATTGTGATATTTTAGGCACGTTTTCTAAGTGTATTTGATTCATATTTATAGTCATTGATTGAGCATTGTTGCATTTGTGAGCTAGTTTGCCTATATTGTCGATATGGATATCTACACAAGCTTTATGTTGATTATAGGTGATTGAGAGCTATTTCCGAACGAAATCGAGCAAGATGGAGTTGTTGAGCAATGTCCATGGATTGAGGACATTCTTAGGAGCAAAAGGAGTGCCAACTTGAGGAATGCACGAGTCTAGAGAAGAATCACGTTCTTGCCCTAAACCACACTCTAAAATACGGCCGTACTACTTTCCACGTTCAGTTCCACGGCCGTGGAACCATGGCTAAGGAAACGTGGTTCATTCCAGCAACTTCTACGGCCGTGGAGAAGATGGTTCAAACCGTGTTGATTCCCACGCTCTAAATTACGGCCGTGGAACCTTCCACGACCGTGATCTTGGCGATCTTTTTCGCCACACTTTAAGCCACGATCTTTTAAAAGATTGGGCCGGGCCGCTATTTCATCATACACTATAAAAGGACGGACTAGGAGAGATTCCGTCACCTTCTCTTGGACCTCGCTTTAGGCTTACGCTTACACATTGCTTTGACGCACTTTCGGCCACGCCGCGACTTAGAGATCTTTGCGATTTTTGCAAAGGACGTACTTTGCGCTCATCTTTGGAGTTGCCCTAATCTCGCACTTTGGTGGAGATTGTGATTGAGATTTCCGGATTGACGGAAGATCGAAGATTTGGAAGGTTATTCGCAAGAAGATTTCTCTTCTTGCTTAGGTTTGATTTAGAAGACGGATTGACATCCCGTTCTTCCTTCTTATCTAAGATTGTGTTTATTTGTTCTATTCCGAATCTAGTGACAATATTTATTCTTGATCGTGACATTGAGATTGGTTTGAAATTTATTGAAAGTTTTCGGAAGTTCATCTTTCAATCTTTTAAACCTTGAATTTGATATCATAATGACTATTGTTGGCTAAAAACCCTTAACAATTCTAAGGTGAAGGGTTGATAGTTGTTGCTTAGATGATGATAGATCGATTGTAAACAGATTGGACCCTGAGAGTTAGAGAGAATCGTCGACAACCCTAAAATATGGCTTGTTCTTGAAGTCCACGGCCGTAGATCCTCAAGAACTAACCGTGATTTCCCTTAAATCTACGAACTTGCTTTTACTTTAATCCAAAGTTAAAGATTTGCTTTAACTTAGTTTAGGCTTGCCTTTTCTAGGTGGTAGTGAAGCCTCAACAACCTCTACCTCGATTGTGAGTGTCACAACCGTAATCGGTTTAGTTAGTCTTGATCCTTGGATTACAAGTTTGGGTATTTGACATTAATTCTTACCTTTAGAACCTTTCTATATTGAAGCCTCAACAACCTGTATAGGGAGTTTCTTATAGGTGAGTCACATAAGGTTTTTGGAACTTCACCGTACGATTACCTTACATTAGTATATCCTTGCATATCTTAACTCTGTCCTTATATCATTAGTATATCTTGAATCGATTGCCACAGCTGGATACTTGGATCTTTAGGATTGTTGTTTTCCCAATAATTTGCAAAGCTCTTACATTTACTTGCTTGATAATCTACAACTGGATTTAACCCCCCAAATCCCTGTGTTCGATACTCTGGAATTCTTGCTTAACTACGTCGATCCGTACACTGCTTGTTCGCTTGCTTGATTCTAGTTTTATAAATTTAAAGCTTATTTGCACGCATGCTAAGTGGCGAACACTCTTTCTATGGGAGTACTTTTCAATCACCAAAGCTTGTTTCTCTACAAATTCCCAAGCTTCATCCACATTCTTTTCCATGAAAGTCCCACAGGAAAGAGATTGAAGGTTGAATTGGTTATCTTCATCAAGTCCCTTGAAGTAGATTTCCAAAAGCTCTATTTTCGGTATACCATGGTGTGGGCAATCTAGAAGAAGGTCCTTGAACCTCTCCCAAGACTTGAATAAGCTTTCCCTATCCTTCATTACAAAGGCATTGATCTTCCCTCTTAGCTCGGTGGTCTTGGAAGGTGGGAAGAACTTAGTCAAGAACTCGGTTGTCATCTCCTCCCAAGTGCTTACTCGCCCTAGTAGAATCGATTGGTACCAAGCCAAGGCTTTATCCTTAAGTGAGAAGGAAAAAGTCCTAAGCTTATGGTTGTTGTTCTCCAATCTAGGCGGCCTTAGAGTCTCCATCAATATCTCGTAGTTCATCAAATGTTGATGAGGGGACTCTCCTTCCATCCCTCCAAATTGATTATGCCGGATCATTTGTAGCACTAGAGGGCGGAGCTCATAGTCATGGGTTGCGGGATCACCTAAGTTCACACCCGGACGGTGCACTCTTTGAGCCGGATCCATACGTTGCCCTAACGTTTGTGGCTTCTCAATCATTATCGGCTCAAACCGAATATTAACCGCCGGCTGCGGTTGTGGTGGTGGTGGAGGAGGTTGTTGACGATTAAGCTCTCTTTGCACAAGAGCTTGCCTAACCTCCTCAATCTCCCTCCTAGTTGCTTCTTGCCTCTCATTGGCAAGTCTCCTTTCATTCTCCAAGAGCTCATCTCTTAACCTTATTTTCTCTACAGCCTCATCTAACTCAGCTTGAAGATCTCTTCCGGCCATCTCCTTCTTTTTCTTTATGCTCTTAGATCTAGCTTTAAGGGTTTTCTCCGGTTCGGGATCGAATGGAGCTAAATCCTTGCCACGAGATCTTCGCATGCACCTAAAGAATGAGAGATGCCCTGAAAATGCAAAGACACAAATCAAACAAGATCAAAAGCAACAAGAAAGATCTACACTATAAACAATCACAAAAATGACTCAATCTAGACCTAGTCCCCGGCAACGGCGCCAAAAACGTGTTACGCTAGAAACGTGACACGCAAAAGTCTTAAATTTATAACTCGATATATGTTTCCTAACTCCTAGCGAACCCACAGTGTATGGGTCGTTTTGTAGTAAGGATAGTATTCCGAGGTCGAACACAAAGATTAAGGTGAAATTGGGTCAATCGTGACTAAGGATAGTGAAGATCTAAGCTAAGAAAAGAGATAGGAATAAAGAAATAAAAATCTCAATGTTTTTGGTTTGATTTTAAGGTGATCAATCAAGGATCACAAATCATGCAAAATCAACAAACAACTAAGCTAACAACTCAAATGAACAAGCAAACACGAGATAGGTAATCAAAGATAGAGAATCGGATTCTAGGGGTTAGAAATTCCGGTTATGGCATAGGACTCAAGCTATCTAGTCATTCTTTGGATCAACTATAGTATATTGGGAGTGGGTGTTTCTAGATTGCGATCAATCACCGGGTAGGTCTCATGGTCCACTAGTCCGTTCCTAAGGTC
The DNA here is from genome assembly GCA_033239125.1 of Fagopyrum homotropicum. Lineage (NCBI taxonomy): Eukaryota > Viridiplantae > Streptophyta > Magnoliopsida > Caryophyllales > Polygonaceae > Fagopyrum > Fagopyrum homotropicum. The sequence continues at coordinate 34,630,539 of BSWB01000003.1, forward strand.
TCATTACCGGGTAAGTCTCAAAGAACCTAAAGTTAAGAATTCTACACAAACCGGATGGCTATCTAGGGATCTAACCTCTCCTCACCGGATAGGTCTCGGGAAGGCAAGTCCTAAATATAAATCCTAGCACACTCAGTCCAATAGCGGCTAGTGAGGCTCACTACTACCTAGAGTTCATCATCTTCGGTACTTAAGGGCAAGAATCACCGGGTAGGTCTCTTCTCACACTTAGTTGCTAACACTAGGTCACCCTAGGGTAGATCTAACTCAACAAACACTAGGATTTCAACAATCTAACAACCTAACACTTAGATTTATCAATACAAGCAAGTCAGACGAAATCACGGGCAGTTTATCAAGTCCACGGCCGTGGAACCCCTTAGAACATACCGTGATTTTGAACAGAGGGCAAGGTTCGAGAAAACAAAGCATCCAAAGGTACGTTAAGTCTATCCTATCATAATCCAAGCCATAACCATCATTTCCTTACCCTAGAATCACATCTACGTAGCCAACAACATGCATCATCACAGTCAAGGTCATCAAGCATAAAATCATGGAGTCCATGTCAAAAGAATGAAATGAAAGATAGATGAAGCAAATAGAACAAGAAAAACGAGCTGAATAGATATCAAAAGAGAGACTTACAACCCTTCAAAATAAGGTTCGATTCGTTCTTACAACCCTAGAAAATGTTTCCAACAATTTTCACTCTAAAAGCTATGAAAAACTAAGAATAGTGTGTTTTTCTCTTCTTCTCCAATGGAAGCCTTTCTTCTCCTCCAAGAATATCCCTCAATCCAATCTTCCAATGAGAGAATATGTGTTGTTGAGAGTGTGGGAGAGAATGGAATGATGGGGTCTGCCCTCAATAGCCTGCAGGACCACTTCTTATACACCATCAAGGGCAAGGGTCGGTTATGGAGATTGTGGGACAGCTGTCACAGTTGTGCAGGGAGAACCACGGCCTATTTCCACGCCCGTGGAAGTCCCAGTGGCCGTGGTTTTGGTGATTCAGACTTCTATGGATCATCAAGCCACGAGTTGGTGCAAGGCATGCACCAACAAGGTCCCAAGTGTTCTCCTTTGCTCCTAACTTGCTTCCCAATGGGTCCAAAAGTGTGTCATCACGAGGAACGATCCTTGAATGTATCGATTAAGCTCTAAAAGCTCCCGAAATACCTACAAAACATGCAAAAGTCCGTGTAGACGTCTATCTCGACAACATACATGAATTAAGTGCAAATCGTCACAAACTAATGTCAAACTATGCACGATTAACGGGAAAAACTATCTAAATGGATGCCTAAACTAACGTCAGAAATCGTGTTATCAGGTAGCTCCATCCAACCCCTTGAAATAAATCTCCAACAACTCTATCTTTGGAATCCCATGATGTGGGCAATCCAATAGAACATCTTTAAATCTCTCCCATGATTTGGACAAACTCTCCTTGTCCTTCATGATGAATGCATTGATCTTCCGTCTCATTTCAGCGGTTTTGGAGGGGGGAAAGAATTTTGTCAAGAATTCCGTCGTCATCTCCTCCCAAGTATTGATCTTTCCGGGAGGAAGAGACTGATACCAAGTAAGCGCCCTGTGTTTCAAAGAAAAGTAAAAAGGCCTTAGCTTGTAATTATTATTTTCCAGCCATGAAGGTCTCAAGGTCTCCATCAAAATCTCATAGTTTTGCAAATGTTGATGCGGAGACTCCCTCTCTAAACCTCCAAACTGGCATTGGCGGATCATGGATAGAACTTGCGGTCGAAGTTCATAATCATGCTCCGCTGGATCACCTAGGTTGACTCCTGGACGCCTCACTTGCTGGTTTGGGTCCATCCTCTACCTTAGGGTTTGTGGAATACCTGCAAAAAGAACATCTCGGACAGGCATCCGAGGTGGAAGTATCTTGGCCGGGGCGACTGCAGCGGGGTCCTACCTCAGTCGAGGGTCTGGTCGATGTAGAATCTGGGCTCGAAGCTCAGCCATATCTGCTTCAATCTCTGCGGTTCTGGTGCGAGTTTGCTCCCTCTCTCGCTACAGTTCTTCCCTATTGAGGCGCAGTTGTTCCATTGCCTCCTTCAATTTAGCCTCAAGATCACGATTGTCTTGGTTGGCCATTTTTGCTTCTTTTAAGCTTCTTTTGTATGTCTTTTCTGGTTCGGGATCGTAAGGAACGATTTCCTTCCCAACATGGGTTCTTCGCATAAACCTAAAAAGAAGAACCTACGAAAGTCAATCAAGTAGAGTGGTTAGTAACAATAGGGGCAATTGCCCCGAAAGACTACCGCAACCGGCTCGGTCTAGACCAAATCCCCGGCAATGGCGCCAAAAACTTGTTTGCTCCAAACGGTGTGTGCAAGCTTTAAATTTATATCCCAAGAAATATGCTTAAAACAAGGATGCGAACCCGCAGTGTACAGATCAATTATAGTTAAAGCAGGAATTCCGGGGTGTCGATCTCAAGGACTTAGGTGAGACAAAGCAAGTATAGGTAGTCAATGTACTAATAACCACAGAAGCGATTAAAGCAATCAAAGAGATGATAATAAGGTCAATTAAAGAAAATATGCAAATTCTAGGGATTAAAGCATCTAGTTGTGGTTCCAACTCAAGATCTCAAGATAAGCGGACAAAGTTGAGATTTTGCAAGGGGAAGGTGTTTCTAAAGTGTAATAGATCACCGGGTAAGTCTCACTACTCACTAATCCCAAACCAAAAGCTCCTATTACCGGGTAAGTCTCAAGGTACTAAGGAAAGGAATTTTAATTTCAAACCAACACACCAACTAAGGGAATAGAATCAACCTTTACCGGGTAAGTCTCAGGCTAACTCACAAAGATGGGATGAAGGCACACTCAAACCCCAATAAAGGATAAACCTTTATTACCTACACTTATGATCTTGGGTAAACAAACTAAGGAATTACCGGGTAAGTCTCATCCTAGGCTTGCATTGAACCAGGAAAGGTGTAATAAGAATAGGATTTGGCAAAATCTAACACTTAACTCTCAGTTACGGATCAGAAAAGTCACCTCGGTCAGTCAAGTTCCACCCCGGCAGAGATGTTCGTCGACTGAACGAGGTACTCTAGCGTTAAGGTTAAAGACTCGAGCTTTCAAGGTCCTACTGGGATTAAGATTATTCTATCATTGTCTTTCCCACAACTTTCAGCCAATCACCCTAGAATCGCACAAGGAAATTAGCCACTCATCATCATGAAAGCAATAATCAAATATATGAGAAGGGAATGAATATTTGAACACAAAAACCTTTAGAGCAAGGCTTCAATAACTGAATCAAATATCAAACAAATCACCGTTCCTTAGATCACAAATCCAACAAGACAATAAAACCAAAGGAAATCTAAGAAAATCTTACAGATCCCTTCAAAAGCTATCTCAAAGCTATCAACTTCCTTCCTTCAATCTTCAAACTCCCTTCAAACTTCCAAAAATCCTACCTAACTGCAGCTGATCCAAAGATTGGATGGTTAAAAGAGGATGGCTGAATTGTGGAAAATCCAACCCTTTATATAGGAGAATTATCTTCCAAAGATAATAATATTTTAAAAAGATAATTTCCTAATAAAATATAATCATATCTCTAAAATAGATCTCCGAAATATATGATCTTCCTTCCAGAAATCCAGCCTAAAAATATAAGATATCTCCTTCCAAAAATAAAAGATCTCTTTCAAATAAAATATATCTCGCCGCGCCAGGGTGTTCACCTCGGTCGGGGCTCTCCTCAAGATTACCTCGGTCGAGGTGACACTGTAGCTGACCGAGGTGAATCTCAGCTGAATGTGAAATCTCTCAAATCTTGTGCAAAGTAAATCTTCTTTGTTAATTCATTGCTCCCTGAGTTCTCTTTTAAGCTCCTGAATGTAGCTCCTATGACTCATTTGCTCCTTAACTCCATTTCGATCCAAAATGTGCCATTTTACCTATGATTACAACGAAACTTGGTGTAGACCTCGATTCCCGTAAAGGTAGATGAAACGACAATATAATCATATAATATACATTCAAACATGCATTTTATTGAAGATAAGACGTCTAAACAAGTCCCAAAATATAGACTATAATACATGCTATCAAAGATCTGACACGTCGCCCCATAAAGATAGTAGCGCTAGGTCTTAAGGGCATGTACTACTACAACTAACTCGAGGTCACGAGTTGGGTAATTCTCCTCATATGTCTTCAATTGTCTAGACGTGTACGCAATGACTCTACCTCGTTGTATCAAAACACATCTCAAGCCCGGCTTGGATACATCATTGTATACCACAAAATCATCAATGCCCTTTGGTTGTGCTAGAATAGAAGTAGAGGTCAATCTCCTCTTCAACTCCTCGAAACTCTGTTGGCACAGCTCGGATAACACAAATCGGGTAGTCTTCTTCAATAGGCAAGTGAGTGGTCGGGCAATCATTGAAAACCCTTCCACAAACCGGTGGTAATATCCCGTCAAACCTAGAAAATTGCATATCTCCTTAACATTCCTCGGAGGTAGCCATGAAGATCCCGACTCGATCTTCACAGGATCAATATTGATCCTCTTAAAAGTAACTACGTGACCAAGGAAGGCCACCTTACACTTAGAAAGCTTAGCGTATAGCTCTCTATCCAGTAGTACCCGTGATACCGTCCTCAAGTGTCTTGTGTGCTACTCCTCTAGGCCCCTACAGTACACCAGGATGTCATCTATGAAAGCCAACACGAACTAATCTAGGAAGTCGATGAAGATGTCGCTCATCAACTCCATGAATACAGTGGGCGCATTTGTAAGCCCCAATGGAATCACTACAAACTCGTAGTGGCCATACTTGGTCCGAAATACCGTCTTAGGCACATCCTACTCTCTCACTCTCAATTGGTGATATCATGACCTCATATCAATCCTAGAGAACATTGTAGCTCCATGTAGTTGGTCTAATAGGTCATCAATGTGGGGTAACGGATACTTGTTCTTGATGTTCACTGTATTCAACTCTTGGTAGTCGATGCACAACCTCATCGACAAGTCTTTCTTCTTCACAAAAAGTACTGATGCGTCCCATGGAGAAATGCTAGGGTGAATGAAGCCCTTCTCAACCAATTCCTTTAACTGTTTCTTCAACTTTAGTATCTTGTTAGGCGTCATGTGGTAGGGTGCCTTCAAGATCGGTCTTGTTTCAGGCTCCAACTCAATGTTGAAATCCACACTTCTCTATTGCGGTAGGCCTGGTAAATCTCCAAATACATTCGTGAACTCAGATACCACTGGGATCTTCTCCAATACTAGTCCCTTACTCTCCTTCATGGCATAACACTAGAAGGCCTCACAACCCTATACGATCAGTCTGGCTGCTCTCACTACACTGATAATTCTACCGGTCTTTCCGAGGTCCCACCCTTAGAGTATATCCACGTGACCTACCTCGGTAATGACCGTCATGGTCCTCTTACCAATATCTAGGATTGCACTATCTCGATCCATCTAGTCCATCCTCAAAATGTCTTCTTCATGTGCTAAGTGCGTGATGAAGAAGTCCACTAACAAATCACGATTTCCCAAATGAATAGGGCAATCGTAAATCACACTAGTACCTCTAACCTTACCCCATCGGATAACTCTATAATGAAAGTTGCTCCCTATATTATATCTAAGGACAACCTCTCTACACATGCATCCAAAATAAATGAAAGTGTAGCAGGAATATCAAATAACACTTTAATAGGTAAACCCTTAATCTGAATGGTACATGTAGTCGCTGGTGTGTTTGGCTCATCAGCGTTCCTCAGCTCGAACACTCCTACTTGATCCCCTCTCGTATTTGGCGTACCTCCACCACATCCCCTACTTCGACCTGTTCCCTGAGTGGAATCTTGTGGAAGAGGATCCTTCTTCTTCAAGATCATGAGTGTTTGGTAATAAAGGTTTATCTTTTATTGGGGTTTGAGTTTGCCTTCATCCCATCTTTCAGAGTTAGCGTGAGACTTACCCGGTAAAGGTTGATTCTATACTCTTGGGTGGTGTGTTGGTTTGAGATTATAGTTCCTTTCCTTAGTACCTTGAGACTTACCTGGTGAGCGGATCTTTGGTTTGGGATAGTGAGTAGTGAGACTTACCCGGTGATCACCTTAGAAACACCTTACCTTTGCAAACCTCAGCTTTGTCCACGTTATCTTTTTGAGATCTTGAGTCGGAACCACAACTGGATGCTTTAATCTCTAGAATCCGCATTCTCTTTACCTGGTTATTACATCATCTTTGATATCTTTGCTTTATTGCTTGTGTTTAATTGACAACCTGAATTACCGATCTTTGTTTCACCATAGTCCCTATGTTCGACCCTGGAATTCTTGCTTTTATTACAATCGATCCGTACACTGCGGGTTCACTATTTGCAATTATTATTGGTATAAATATTATAGATTGCACACACTTTTTGGAGTGAACAAGTTGTTGGTGCCGTTGCCGGGGACTTGTTCAAGACCAAGTTCGGTTTCGGTTGTCTTTCGGGACTACTGCCCTTGTTGTTGTTGACTACTTTACTTAAGTGATTTCGCAGGATCTTTCCTTAGGTTTATGCGAAGAACTCATTCTGGAAAGAAAATCGTTCCTTACGATCCCGAACCAGAAAAGACATACAAAAGAAGATTGAAAGAAGCTAAGATGGCCGATCAAGATAATCAAGATCTTGAAGCCGAATTGAAGGAGGCATTGGAACAACTTCGCTTCAGTAAGGAAGAATTGCAACGAGAGAGAGAGAGAGAGAGAGAGAGAGAAGAGACTCGTTCAAGAACTGAAGGAATTGAAGTTGATATGGCCGCTCTACGGGCTCAATTCTTACTGTTCGCTCGAAAGTGTGTGCGTCGAAGTCTTAAAATTTATAAAACTGAAATTAAAGCAAAGCGAACCCGCAGTGTACGGATCAGCGTAGTAAAGCAAGAATTCCAGAATATCGAACTCAAGGATTCGGGGGAACAAAATCAGTTCACAAATTGTCAAGCAAGTAAATGTAGAAGCTTTGCAAATATATTGGGAAAACAACAATTCTAAAGATTCAATTATCCAATTGTGGTAATTTATTCAAGATATTCTAAGGATATAGGGACAGAGTCGGGATTGCAAAGGTATATCTCAGGTAAGGTATTGTACGGTGAAGTGTCAAACCTATATGTCTCACCCAAAGACTCTCTCTATAAAGGTTGTTGAGGCTGCAGTATAGAAAGGATCAAAGAATAAGAATTACTCTCAAATACCCATGCTCAAACCCAAGGAAATCAAAGATAAGCCAAAATGGTTAAGGTTGTGACACTCGAAACCAAAGTAGAGGATGTTGAGTCTCACTACTACCTAGAAAAGGTAAGCCAAGGCTAGGTTAAAGCAAATCTTTAACTTTGGATCAAAGAAAAAGCAAAGGACGTACGACAGAGGAAAACCACGGCTGGATCTTCAAGAACCACGGCCGTGGAACTCAAGAACAGACCGTGGAAAATGTCGACGACAAGGTTTTTCGCAACTCTCAGGGTCCAATCTATTTAAGTTCAATCTATCATTATCTATGCCACAACTATCAACCCTTCACCTTAGAATTGCTAAAGGGTTTTAAACAACAATCATTGTCATTGAATCAATAATCAAGTTTAAAAGAGAAAAAGAGTAAAATCTCGAAAACTCAATAATAACCAAACAATCAATCTCGAAAACAAACAACAAGTATATGTGTTCAATGTATTCAGAATAGGGAACAGAAATCCTCACAACAATCTCTAGGAACAATGAAGAACGGGATGTCAATCCGCCCTCAAATGTAAACCCTAAGATCTTCTCTAAGTACGCAATCTCGAAATACGTCCTTCTTCGGATCTTCCCTGTACGCAATGAAATCTTCCTAAGCAATGTTCCAAAATACACTCTGTATGGGATGTATGTAGTGTATGCAACCGTTGATCTCAACTTCTCCCTAACGTCGGGCTCGAAGTCCGTCCTTCAATGTTGAAGGCTATCGAACATTTATAGGGATAAATCTACGGTTTAAAGATAAAACCCTAAATATTTTGGGCTAAAAAGAAGTCGAGCCCGCTGGTATCAGAAAATACTCTGGGCCACGTCAAATGGTATCGGAAAATACTTTGGCGCGTCAGATGGTATCAGAAGATACTTTGGCGCGTCAGACGGTATCAGAAGATACTTTGGCGCGTCCTTGCTTCCTTTTACGCTCCTTTTTGTCCTTCTTCAAGGCTTGATACTTAAATGCGTCATTTCGCTCCATAATTCGCCAAATTACCTACAAATGCAATAAAACTCTGTGTAGACCTCTATTCTCGCAAAGTAGGTGAATATAACCATAAATGCTATGAATGTATGTCTATGCATGCAAAATAAAGGGAAAATCTACATAAATACATGCCTAAATATAGGTCATAATTCATGTCATCACTTACCTCGACCGTTCCTAGTTGCTCGACCGAGGCAAGACCCAGTCCTAGTTGCACCAGCCGAGATACACCCACCACCTTGGATGCCGCCGATGGTAGACCGAGATGTTCTTTTTGCTGGAGTTCCACAAACCCTAGGTCAGAGGATGGACCCGAATCAGCAAGTACGGCGTCCAGGAGTCAATCTAGGAGATCCAGCTGAGCATGATTATGAACTTCGACCTCAAGTTCTAACCATGATTAGACAATGTCAATTTGGAGGTTTGGAGAGAAAATCTCCGCATCAACATTTACAAAACTATGAGATTCTAATGAAGACTTTGAGACCATCAAGAGTGGAGAATAACAATTACAAGATGAGGTCTTTCTATTTCTCATTGAAAGACAAGGCGCTTGCTTGGTATCAATCTCTTCCGGCTGGAAAAATCAACACTAGAAAGAGATGACTACGAGTTTCTTACTAAGTTCTTTCCCCCCAACGAAGACCGCAGAATTGAGGGGTAAGATCAACGCTTTTATCATGAAAGACAAAGAAAGTTTGTCCAAGTCATGGGAAAGATTCAAGGACCTTTTGTTGGATTGCCTTCATCATGGGGTTCCAAAGATCGAGTTGCTGGAGATATACTTCAATGGTTTGTATGGAGACACTCAATTCAAACTCCAACTACTTTCCGTCGGCACTTTCATGGATATCCCGATAGATGAATCTTGGAATTTCATAGAAAAGCAAGCTTTACACATGGAGAAATATTATCATCAAAGAGTTGAAGATGGAGCAAGGAGAGTTAGCTTTCAAGATACATCATCAAATGTAGCTCAACTCACCTCGTTCAACAATGAAGTAAAAGCATTGAAGGAGCTTTAGTAGCTCAAACCAAGAAGGAGCAAGATGTTGGATACCAAGGAAGAAACAATTATCAAGGGCCACGGAACAACAACAATGACAACAACAACAAACAACAACAACAACAACAATTGGAGATCGAATCAACAAAATTCCGGTAACCCTTATTCTCATGCTGAAATTGCTCTTAACACTCCCTCTTCTTCTTCTACTCCATTGAGAAGCCAGGAGTCTGCATCAAGCTCGTTCCAGTCACCCAAGAAACCAGACGTTATGCTGGAAGCTATATTGATCAAGCTCAACGCTATGGAGACATCTATGAATTCATTTTTGAAGGCACAAAAAGCCTTAGAACAACAAAATTTCAACAAGGCGAATGAAGCGCCAAGGGATGCTGGAAAGCTTCCAACAAGGACAAAGAACAACCCAAAAGGGCAAGTCGTGGCTATTACAACATGTAGTGGACTAAAGACTGCAGATCCAGTACCTCGGTCGGACCACGATCAGACGAGGAACACCTCGGTCGAGGTGCCAACCGAGATGGAGCCCCAGAAAGCGAAAGAAAAATCTAAAGTTTATGTCTCACCTCCTGCTTATAAACCACCACTCTCGTTCCCTCAGTCAAGGGCGCGGGCACATCTAGACAAGCATTTTGGTATGTTTCTTGACCTTATGAATAAACTACATATTAACATCCCTTTCATTGATGATATCTTAGGGATGCCCGCCTATGGGAAGTTTCTAAAAGAGATCTTGTCAAGGAAGAGAAAGCTGGAAGACTTTGGAGAAGTAAGGATAAACTCTAGATCTTCGGAGCTCATTCAAACCATGAAGGAGAAGATACCACCTAAGTTGAGAGATCCCGGTTCGTTTTGCATTCCCATCCAAGTTGGGGATGTGACTTATGATGCACTTTGTGATCTAGGAGCTAGTGTGAGCAGCATTCCCCTTGAGCTATGTGAGAAGGTCAGACTTGGAGAGCCCAAGCCCGTGAGGATGACGTTATACATGGCGGATCGCTCCATTACCCGTCCCGTTGATATTTTGGAGGACGTTCTCATCAAGTTAGGTAATTTCTACATACCTATAGACTTTGTTGTGCTGGACATTCCCGCAGATTATCCCATTCCTATCATTCTCGGAAGACCATTTCTAGCAATATCGGGTTGCAATGTTGATTGTAAGAATGCCAAGTTGAACTTCAACATTGGCGGCGATCATGTGGAGTTTGCATTGTTGGTTGCAATGAAGGGAGAGCCTCTGGAAGATGACATCTTCAACATCTATGACGAAGAAGATTCTCAAGAATTGGTGAGCTCTATCCTTATTATAAGATCCTCTTGAGAAAATTTTGAGTTTTAGTATGATGGAGGAAGGTATAGATGTTTTGTGTGATGCAGATGTGCGAAGCTTGGAAACATTGGAAGCAGACCCAGGAGCTAGATTTGATAAACTGATTAAGGAGAAGTAAAGCACAATAGGTTTCGGTCCCAGTTCCATTACCTCGACCGAGATAGTTTTTGGAGCAAGCGAGGTGATCTTATCTGAAAAACACCTCGGTCACCCATCTCGGACCACAACCGAGACAGCAAGCGATATGATGTCAACTAAGACTTCCGTTAGTCCAGTTCTTTGATCTAAGTCCTCTTCACTGGAGAGAGAAGGTACAAATCCACCTTTGTAAGCACCCCTCAGTCTTAGAACTTAAACCACTCCTGACTCACATGAGGTATGCTTTCCTTGGTCCGGATTCTACTTATCCCGTTATTGTTAGTACTTCTCTTTCTGAAGATGAATTGTCTAAACTTATGCATGTGCTGAGGAAACATCAAAAGGCTTTGGATTATACTATTGATGATTTTGTTGGTATTAAGCCTTCTCTTTGTATGCATAAGATACTAATGGAAGACGATCATAAGACTTCACGAGAACCTCAAAGACGATTAAATCCGATCATGGAAGAGGTTGTGAATAAGGAGATTCTTAAGTTGTTGGAAGCAGGTATCATATTTCCCATATCGGATAGCCAATGGGTGAGTCTGGCGCATGTAGTTCCCAAGAAAGGAGGGATGACCGTTGTGACAAACAAGAACAACGAGTTGATTCCTACTAGGACCGTTACGGGCTGGAGGATATGCATTGATTATAGGAAGTTGAATGTGACCACTCGAAAGGACCATTTCCCTCTTCCCTTCATTGACCAAATGCTCGAATGGTTAGCACAACACTCTCACTTTTGCTATTTATATGGTTATAGTGGCTTCTTTCATATTCCTATCCATCCGGATGATCAAGAGAAGACCACTTTCACTTGTCCATGGGGGACATTCGGTTATCGGAGGATGTCATTCGGATTGTGTAACGCACCTGCTGCTTTTCAGCGTTGTATGATGGCTATCTTTTCCGAGTATATTGAGAAGATCATGGAGGTATTCATGGATTACTTTTTGGTATATGGTTCCTCTTTTGATAACTGTTTGGCTAAACTTTCTCTAGTGTTACAACATTGTGAAGACACTAATCTTGTTTTGAATTGGGAGAAGTGTCACTTCATGGTTAGCGTAGGAATTGTTCTAGGACACCTCGTTTCCAACCGAGGTATCGAGGTCGATCGAGCTAAGATCGAGACTATTGAGAAACTTCCTCCCCCTTGTTCTGTTAAGGTGTGCGGAGTTTTCTCGGGCATGTAGGTTTCTACAGGAGGTTCATCAAGGATTTCTCTAAAATCTCTAAACCGCTCACTAATCTTTTGAATAAGGATGTTGTTTTTGAGTTTTTACAGAATTGTCTTGATGCTTTTTACAAGATAAAGGAAGCGTTGATTACCGCTCCCATCATTCAACCTCCTGATTGGACCATGCCCTTTGAGATCATGTGTGATGCTAGTGATGTGGCCGTAGGAGCTGTACTTGGACAAAAGAAGGATGGTCGGACCAACGCCATTTACTATGCTAGCAAGACGCTAGATGAAGCTCAAATGAACTACGCCACCACTGAGAAGGAGCTTTTAGCAGTTGTTTATGCATTTGAGAAGTTTCTCTCTTATTTAGTGGGAGCGAAAGTTATTGTTTACACTGATCATGCAGCTATTCGTTACTTGCTGGCTAAGAAAGATGCAAAGCCATGCCTTATTCATTGGATTCTCTTGCTTCAAGAGTTTGACCTAGAGATTCGCGATAAGAAGGGATCCGAGAATTCTGTGGCGGATCACCTCAGTCGGCTGCCACCTATCTCACTTGAGAAGGATGACATATTCATTGATGACTCGTTTTCGATGAGCACTTGCATTTTATGGAGCATTGGATGGAATCTTTTGTTTCACCCCATGATCAAGATGAAGTATGGGGTGAGGACACCTTACACATTGTTTGAGGATGGCGTACGGTCCAGCTAGCGACCTTAAACCAAGCGCTTCTTGGGAGGCAACCCAAGGTATTGCTTTCTTTTCCCTTTTTCTAGTTTAGTTTAGATAGTTTGCTTCGTATTTTGTGCGTCCTCCTAGACAGGAATCAGGTACTCTCTAAGAAGAAATTACAACTCAAGAACTACATGGAAGGATTGATGTTCGAGAAGTTGAGAAAACGGAGCTTGATTGAGATACATCTCGGATGTTGTCAGAACGCCTCGACCGAGATGTTCTTCACCAACCGAGATGGTCTTATCTGGGAGCTGTTTCTTTTTTCTTTATGCAGTTCAGCTATGTTTGGTGAGTACTTTGATCTTTCAAACTTATATTTGACCCATTGGGACAATGTGTCCCAAGTATGGGGTATTTGGATATATTATGTGACTTATTTGCTACTATGTTTTGTATGACTCTTGGATATTATTGTCTTATTTGGCTTTATGTGTTTATCTGTCATTACATGCTGACCGAAGGTATTTCTATGGTCGTCTATACCCAATCAAAAGTAAATCCCAACTTAGCAGTAAGAACAAGTATAGTGATTAAGTAAGGGTCAAACCCAAGAGAGTTAAGGTGTTTTAGATGCAATTACCGATTATAATGACAAGTGCACAAAGGGAGGGTTGATTGAATTGAAGCACAAAAACTTATGAAAACGATTAATGCGACAAGTAAGACAATAATGGATGAATCTACACTAGGTTGATTCTAAGCATGCAATTGCTACTTTGGTGAGTTTCTTTTACAAGTTTTCAAGTAATCTCCCGTCTCGATCGTATATATGTGTTGAGCCAACCGGCATCAACACAACTTAACCTATTAAAGTTCCATAAACCTACAAGAACAAACAACAGGTTAGCTTTCAAACAAAGACTAAGGGATATAAAGAGAAGATTAAAACCGTTAAACTTATCTTTATATTTGTGTTCCTTTTCTTTAAGTAGTCACAACCCGTTATTACTTAAAGTTGCTACTAGATTAAAGACCCGAACCCGGAACCTATTAATCCTAGTTGTTTGCATGCACTTTAGAACCTAAGGTGATCAATCTCAGGCAATAGTAAACATGCAATTAGACAATGGAGATCAAGGAAACACAAAGTATTACTAAATGAAAACTTATATTATAAAGTACTTACAACCAAAGTAACAAAGCAGCTTCAAACCAACTCAATGTAGCAAGGGAGTTAGCAACTCATTACAAGGTAGCAAGACAATCTAAGTGGATAATTTGATGATTAACAAGATGATAAGATGGATGATTCTAGCAATCAACCAAGGACTATTTATACTACAAAAAAAACACTAACTAGGAGTAAATGGCCAGCCCAAAACAGCCACCTTAAATGCTATAAAGGTGGTATAAACAGCTGGAGTAAAGCTTCTGGCGTTAAACCGCAGGGGCGGCCTTCAGGAACCACAGGGACGGTTTAGGCAAAATCGGTTGATCTTCTTCAAAGCGGCTGGGGCGGCTACACAATTCCGCTGGGGCGGATCTTTAATGCACTTCAATGTTTGACCTTTCGCCTTCCTGACATTTCTGATGTCAAGCCGCCGGGGCGTCCCTATGTCGACGCAGGGGCGTCGACATAGTCTCTTCGCCTTTCAGTTCTCATGTTGAGGCGCAGGCAGAGGCGCAGTGGGAGACGCAGGGGAGGTGGTCTTCATATCTTCAGGGCAGGTCACCGCAAGGGCGCCAAGGAGTGGCGCAGGGGCGGTGCCGGCGTTGGTGAAGGCGCACGGAGCGTTCTAGTGGAAACGTCATCCGCAGGGGCGGCTGCAAGGACCCGCAGGGGCGGTGAGGCAACAGAAGCTTTGCTTCGTGATTGATCTTCACTCCTAAGTGCTTATAACTCCTTCTTTAGCTTCTTTTGATCTTCTTCTTCTGGACCAAGGAGTTAGTAGCATAAACCGACACTAATGCAATAAAAAGACTCTAAAAACTACCCTAATTGATAGTGATTCCATCACCTATCAAACTCCCCCATACTTAGACCTTTTACTCGTCCCGAGTAAAAACAAATGACATCAACTAGACTCAAAGGCCTCAGGAAGCATGAGTAAGCAGAAAGATAATGGAAAATAAGAGAAAAGCCAAGAAAGAAAGAAGGAAAAGAGAGAAAATGTGAGAAAAAGAAATACTACCATCCTTATCGCTCCAAGAGTGGCCTACCCGGACAACCTCCTTATGACTCCCCTTCTTATGTCGCCAAAACACCGGAAGGGAAACCTACGCTCGGTGTCGCTCATTTTGCCAATGCGCCCTTTTGGGTTTTCACCTTGCCACTCTTCTTCTTTTCTCACTTTAACTCACATCCCTCAAGTCCAATTTTGCACCAACCTAAGGTTGGTCGGACTACCTTCTTTTTACCTAAACCGCCATTTCGGGTTTTCGGTTTATCCAAGGATTTTCATGCCTTTTTTCACTTCTTTGTGTTTTTTTTTTTAAAAAAAAACTGAATTCAACAAAGCAAAAACAAATGCCAAAAACAACTCAATGAACTATACAAGCAATGATATATCTCTCCCCCATAATTAAAGTACACTTTGTCCTCAAAGTGGAAATGAGTCAAAGATAAATGTGGGAGAAGGGAAAGAAATGTACCCCTCACTGGGGTGGTCCGGATGGACCACCCGGACCCTCCTCCGGTGGGTAAGGGAAGTGGCAGAAGAAGTGCTCCTGCCGGCGGTGAAGGGTGTCAATACGGTCCTCCTGAGCCTTCATCCTCTCTCTAAATGAAGTCTCACAGCTAGCTTGCCAAGCTAGCTGCTGAGTCTCCAACTGCTGCTGATGAGCCGTCTGCCAAGCATCTTGACGGCGGTCAAAGTGAGTGGTCATGGAGGAGGCGAAGCTGGACTGCCACGCCTGTTGTTGCTCAAGCATGGACCGTTGGTACTCGGTCTGCCATGCCTGGTGCTATGTAGTCAAAGCTGCCATCTGCGCCTGCAGACTCTCCATGGTCTGATTGTCGTGTCCTGCCGTCGGCATCTCCTCATCAATGGTGTGGGCCCTGCTAGAGCCGGCTGCGTACCTCCCAACAATATCAACTTGAGGCCGTCTCGGAGGGACTGGGTCAGCCGGAACATATAGATCGGAGAGCTCGTCTCCTAATGAAAGTCTTCGGGGGAGTATGTGATGTGACTCCCGTCTGCTAAAGAGAGCTAAAAACGATGCTCCCCGTCTCTCCTGAGAAGCCTGCATCTCCTCAACATACCATCCGTATAAAGCGGGTCTTCTAACCCGTCCTCTAAAGTGGAAAGATCCATCACCTGTGCAACCAACAAGGAGATGATCCCTCCACCCACGATATCACGTGGCTCATTCTTCCTAATCCGCTTCAACGCGGTAAGGAAAAGG
Organism: Fagopyrum homotropicum; assembly: GCA_033239125.1. Taxonomy (NCBI): domain Eukaryota; kingdom Viridiplantae; phylum Streptophyta; class Magnoliopsida; order Caryophyllales; family Polygonaceae; genus Fagopyrum; species Fagopyrum homotropicum. The sequence continues at coordinate 34,646,581 of BSWB01000003.1, forward strand.
TATGGCCAATCCGGTACCTAGTCGTTGGTGGAGAGGCAGGCGTATAGCAGCGGAAGGTCCTTAAGAGCAACCTTGTTCTCCTCCTTGTGTCCACAGAAGACACTCATGAAGACCTTTGAAATGAGCCTCAAATAGGGGTGAGTGAATTTGTTGGAGTATTCACCCTTTGCATGAAACTCTGACCTAGTGGCTGCTTGCCAAAACTCAAGCAAATCAGGCGTCGGAATGGGTTCCCACCAGTCATCGGAAGTTGTAATGGTCACCCCTAATGCCTCCTGCAATTGGGTGTAATCTAATGTATATTTCTTCCTGTTGTACTTGAATGTGAGTCCAATGCACCCATGGTCCACCGTTTCCATTTTGAAGGTGGCAATAAACTGGCGGCTGAGCTCGGGGTATGTTGGGCTGTTGTTGTCAAAAAAATCCCCGAGCCCGGCGTTGTTGAGAAACTCCTGTATGCTTTCCAACAAACCCAATTGTTCCAAGGTAGGAACGTCCAGAAATCGGGTTGCATACACTTCCCGGCTTTGAGCAATCCTATACCGATCCTTCTCTCCTTCTGATAACTTATACTTCTTCTGGTTCTCCATTTCTTGCAATGAATCAAGCAAAGGAGTTAGAAAGTTCAGAAATTGGATCAAGAGACGAACCTACTGTCGTGTTTTACGCAGGGGCGGCTGCAACAGGCGCAGGAGCGGCTTGACGCAGGGGTGGGAGCTTGCAGGCGCAGGTGCGGTCGAAGAGCAGAAGGCAATTTGGGCGTTCGACGAAGGTGGTGGCGATGGGGCTTTCCCGACGTCTTCCTTGCTGTCGCCGACGTCGCCGGAGGTGGGACAGTGGAGGAGAGTGAAAGGGTTCAGTGTGTGTGTATGGTGGAGATGGTTCGTATTGCAAAAGGGGGTGGCGACGCAAGGTTGCCGGAGGTGGCGCAGGGGCGCGACGAGGTGGTGGGCGAGAGTTTCCGGAGGGCGCAAGGGCGTGGGAGGTGAGACGGCTAGGTTTCGAAAAGTGAATGGAGAGGGAGTGGAGAGGGCGGTAGATGTAGGTTATTTTTGGGAAGTGTATTTTTTTTTTCTTTCCTTAACTGAACCGCAAGGGCGGTGTTTGTCGCCGCGGGGGCGGTGACAAAAGAGAGGGGGTACGCAGCCTCAGCGCCGGGGGCGGAGCTGAGGATGCGTGTCAAGGGTGGCCACCGCAGGGGCGTAGGGTTGTCACCGCGGGGGCGGTGGCCTACATGAGCAAACGCAGGCCCAGCGCCGAGGGCGGCGCTGGCCAAGGGTGTCACCGCAGGGGCGGGGCTTAGAGCCGCAGGGGCGGTTTTCTTGACAAAAACTCCACTTTTTATTTCTTCGGGTTGCCTCCCGAGCAGCGCCTTTGTTTTACGTCGTTGGCTCGACGTAGGGATTCTTCCTCTATGATTTAGCCTCTTCCAACATCACCTTTGGGTTTATAACCGTTTGAGAAGGTAATCCGCCGGAGGTCCTGGTTTTAATTTTTGTAATGGCTTCCGCCATTTGACCAACCTGTTTCTCAAGGTTCTTGATGCTAGATTCTGTTGTTTGGACATGAGTAGCAAAGTGTTTAGTCAAAACCTGCAACATATCTTCAGTTGAGTGATAATTACCTTGGCGGGGCTGCTGTTGTTGGTTTTGTTGATCCCTCCAACGAAAATTCTGTTGATCACGCCAATTTGGCATGAAATTCTGTGCATAGGGATCGTTCCTAGGTCTTTGTTGCTGTGGTTGTCCATAACCCATTGCGTTTACTTCAGCATCGTCATCTTGAACTTGTGGACACATGTTTGTTGGATGATACGGGTCTGCACAAACTCCACAAGCTTTGAGCTGTTGTGGTGTTCCCATAATTGTTAGCCTCTTCACCATTTCCTTCAATTCCGCTAGCTCGGTGGAAATCTCACTCTTCCCGGAACTCACAGCATGAACTCCTTTCTTAGCCGGGGTCCTTCCAAAGTTCCGAGTTTCTTCCGCTAGTTCCTGTATCTTTTCCAAAGCAAGGTCAGGAGTAGAGTTAAGAATATTACCTCCGCAAGCCGCATCGATGATCCTCCTTTCATTGTCTAGCAAGCCATTGTACAAGTACAAGACTAGATCTTGAGTTGAATATCCGTGGAAAGGACAGCTGGATCGGAGGCGTGCAAACCTTTCGAAGTACTCGTAGAGAGTTTCGGTTGCCTCTTGCTCGATGTTGCTTATAGCTTTCTTCAAGCTATTGGTCTATTTAGCTGGAAAGTATTTCTCCAAGAACGCTTTGTGAAGGTTCTCCCAAGTGTCAATACTCCCGGATGGAAGGTGGTAATACCAATCATCCGTCGAATCTTTGAGTGTGAAGCCGAATGCCCTCATCTTGATCTGTTCTTCGGTAATGTTGGCCGGCTTTATGCTCATACACACATTATGGAACTTCCCAAGGTGCTTGATGGGGTATTCACCACTTAGCCCATGGAAGGATGGGAGCAAGTGGATGAGGCCCGGCTTGAGCTCAAAGTTGACTCCTTCCCCTAGTGCCGGTATAGCGACCGCAAGAGGGATTTGAGCCAAGGTGGGCTGCGTAAGTTGACGAAGAGTACGGTCAGCCATCTCTTGTTGAAGTTGTTGTTGTCTTCGTTGCCGGATGTGCGTCCTCTCAATTTCTGGATCAAAAGAAGTAAAACCGGAATTAGTAGCACGGTTTTGAACCATAAAAATGGTTCAAACCAATAATCAATAATAACAATAAAACACAAAAACTCCCCGGCAACGGCGCCAAAATTTGGCCGAAGGTATTTCTATGGTCGTCTATACCCAATCAAAAGTAAATCCCGACTTAGCACTAAGAACAAGTATAGTGATTAAGTAAGGGTCGAACCCAAGAGAGTTAAGGTGTTTTAGATGCAATTACCGATTATAATGACAAGTGACACAAAGGGGAGGGGGTTTGATTGAATTGAAGCACAAAAATTTATGAAAACGATTAATGCGACAAGTAAGACAATAATGGATGAATCTACACTAGGTTGATTCTAAGCATGCAATTGCTATTTTGGTGATTTCCTTTTACAAGTTTTCAAGTAATCTCCTGTCTCGATCGTATATATGTGTTGACCATGCTTTAGCCCCTCATATACATATTTGCCTCCCTTTACCCATCCGGGAATTTGGATGCAAGTAACGAAAAGCATGTGAAAGTGAAGTTAAGATCTTGGTTGAAAGTGTTAGAAAGAAACAAATTAGGTTTGGGGACGTTGATCTTGATGATGAGTAACTCGGCACCATTCACATAGCCGGGTGTTTGTGTCTTGCCAAAGTCGGATTGATCGATAGTCATAACGGGTCATGGTATGTGCATCAAGGGTTTGAGGCATCTCGAAAAATTGATATTTGCTGATCTCCTAGGCTTCGGTTATTGTGCACCTCTGTCCATATTCCCAAAAAGTAAAGTAAAGTGAAAATAAGCAAAGCTTATTGGTGGAAGATGTTGTGATTCAAAGAAAGTGAAGAAAAGATCATATTTCTGGATTCTAGCACCACATTACCCTACATGCATCCCACCCTGACACGTTTCTTGACCTCTTTTGGAAGCCCTTGAGACCTCAAGTATGTTGATTGACTTGGTGGTTTAAACTGGATTATACATGATTGATTTCGATAAATATGATTTATTATGCGTTCTATGATTTTATGCAAAGATGAACTGCTTTCTTATATTTATAAAATGTTTTGATCATGTCTCGATTTTATTTACCATGAAGCATTCTCTTAGGGTGATCTATGAATGGAGCACACTCCAAAAAGTTTTGAAATGATTTTCATTGATCTTTTTGATGACTTATAATTCATTCTATCTTGTATCTAAGATTTGGATCTTGCTTGGGGACAAGTATGGGGTATTTTGATAGCATGTATTATATTCTATATTTTGGGATTGGTTTGGACGTTTTATCTTCAAAAATCTGTATGTATGGATGTATATTATTTGATCATTATGTTGTTTTATTTACATTTACGAGAATCGAGGTCTACACCTAGTTTCGTAGTGATTGTAGGGAAAATGGCACGTTTTGGAACGTTTTGGAGCTAAAGAGCCGAGGAGTCATTGGAGCTACATTCTAGAGCATTGATGAGCTATAAGAAAGGCTCAGAAAGCATGGAAATGAGATGGAAGATTGATTTTGACCAGATCAGAGAGATTGACACTTAACTGAGATTCACCTCGGTTGGCTACAGTGCCACCTCGACCGAGGTGATCTTCAGGATAGGCTGGACCGAGGCAAACTGATGACGGGACACGATATCTTTATTTTTGGCTGAGATCTTCTATTTTTGGAAATTGAATTTTCCATATTTTTGGATGGATTTCTGGAAGAAAGCATTTTTTTTGGCTAATATATTTTGGAAGATTGGAAGATATTTAAAAGAAGGAAATTGCCTTTAAAAGATATTTTATCTTAGGAAGGTGATTCTCCTATATAAAGAGGTTGATTTTTTGCAGAGAAGTTATCTCGGAGCAGTTCTCCAAATCAGAAAGTTTGAAGGAAGAGTTGAAGGAAGTTTGGAAGTTTGAAGATCAAGGAAGGAAGGAAGCTAGTTTGAAGGAAGTAGTAAGATTTTCTTAGTTTGGTTTGATTTATCGTCTTTTTGATTGTGATTGAGGAACCCACTTTGTTTGTTTGTTTGTTTGATTCAGTTATTGAGACCTCTGTGTTAAGGTTTTCTTGTTTGAATATTGATTCCTTTCTCATATATTTGATTATTGTTATCATGATTGTTGGCTAAGTTCTTTATGCAATTCTAGGGTGATTGGCTGAAAGTTGTGGGGAAGACGATGAAAGAATGAGCCTTTACCCCAGTGGACCCTGAAAGCTCGAGCCTTTACCTTAACCGACGAACACCTCGGTCAGTCGTGGAACATCTCGACCGAGATGGTACATGAACTAAACGAGGCGAGCCCTTTCCTGATCCTTATCTGAATTGAGGTTTCAGTTTGTCAAATCCTATCCTTGTTATACCTTTCCTGGTTCAACGCAAGCCTAGGATGAGACTTGCTCGGTGATTCCTTTGTTTGTATACCCAAGATCATGAGTGTTAGGTAATAAAGGTTTATCCTTTATTGGGGTTTGTGTGTGCCTTCATCCCATCTTTGAGAGTTAGTCTGAGACTTACCCGGTAAAGGTTAATTCTATACCCTTGGGTGGTGTATTGGTTTGAGATTATAGTTCCTTTCCTTAGTACCTTGAGACTTACCCGGTGAGAGGATCTTTGGTTTGGGATAGTGAGTAGTGAGACTTACCCGGTGATCTATTCCCACCATAGAAACACCTTCCCTTTGCAAACCTCAGCTTTGTCCACGTTATCTTTTGAGAACTTGAGTCGAAACCACAACTGGATGCTTTAATCTCTAGAATCCGCATTCTCTTTACGTGGTTATTGCATCATCTTTGATATCTCTGCTTTATTGCTTGTGTTTAATTGACAAACTGAATTACCGATCTTTGTTTCACCATAGTCCTTGTGTTCGACCCTAGAATTCTTGCTTTTATTACAATCAATCCGTACACTGCGGGTTCACTATTTGTACTTATTCTTGGTATAAATATTAAAGCGGGCACACTCCTTTTGGAGCGAACATGAAGCAAATGAATCACTAGCTAATTCTCATAATCTTTATACCTTGTCATAAATAGTGATAACTTTGATGAAACCATGATTGATTTGTATACAAGGAAATACAAAAGACGAATTGCACATGAAGCACAAAAGCTACCCAATATGACTCTTCCCCCAAAAGTGTTATATCCGAAGAGCAAATTGATGCTAAAAGAAGTAGTCCGAATGAACCAGCTCCCATCTTAGACACTACTCAAGTAGCAGCACGAGGACTTTTCTCTTGCTATGAAAGGAAATGAAAAATCTTAGTTGGAACTATCAAGGGCTTGAAGACTCAAAAACAATGCTAGCTCTTAAGGACAAAATCCAAAAAGAACGTCCATTAATAATTTTCTTATGGAGACCATGGTAGGAAAATCAATTATAAACAAAAACTATACATAAATGTGGTTTTGATAGCAGAATTAACATCCCAACCTCATGAATATCGGTTAACCTAAGTCTATGGTGGAGGAAATATGAATGTTCACTCATCTCTTTCTCTACTAAGTACATTATGGTCGAGTGTATACGTGAAGGATCCATTGAAAAATTCGTTATGGTAGGAAAATCAATTATAGACAAAAAGCTTTGCATAAAATGCTCTCTCTCATTTGGAAAGCTCGCACAACTGTTGTGACCATTGAAAGAGGTAAAGAGATGCACTCAAAGTTGGAGAAACTTCATGAAGAGGAAGAAAGTCATTGATTTTGAGAGCTAGAATCATTGAGGTGAAGGAAGGGGAACGTAACACGTCCTATTTTTATCATAAAGCTACAACAAGAAAAAAAAGGAATATAATCCATCGGCTAAACAATTTGGATGGATCTTGGGCGGACAATGATGAATATATACACATGAACCTACTTTGATCATTTCAAGGAGGATGCCAAACAAAGAAACATTGTAGCTATAATTAGTAACATTGAACCAAAAATCAACTCTAATACGAACAAGCCTGTTCTCCAACTTCCTTACCATGATGAAGTAACTGTGAAACTTATAAACGCAAAGGCTTGTTATTCTCATTATCATAACCTGTATTTATACAAACAGGAAGATAAACTAGTTATCCAAGATAAATACATAAATATATCTTATCTCCCATAAATATAATATCACATATAAATATAATATCTCCATAAATATATCTTATCTTCCATAAATATAATATCTCCCATAAATATATCTTGTCTTCCATGAATATATCTTATCTCCTCTAATCCTCCCCCTCAAGTTGTTGTATGCAGATCGTAAATGTCCAACTTGTCAAGCAACCGTGTAAATTGAGCTCTGTCAAGTGCCTTGGTCAATAAATCCGCCGGTTGTGTATCTGTCCGAATGTGTTGTGTGGAAATCGAGCCATTCGGCAAAAGATCACTGACAAAATGGCAGTCAACCTCAATATACTTGGTTCGATCATGAAAGACGGGATTGGCTGCAATGTGTAATGCCGCTTGACTATCACAAATTAACTTCATAGGTGCCGAATGAGCAACCCCAAGGAGGCTAGAAGAGCTTTGAGCCAGATCAACTCGTAACAGGCACATGCCATGGCTCTATACTCGGCTTCTACTGAAGATAGTGCCACAATATGTTGTTTCTTGGTCTTCCAAGACACCGGGGAGGATCCCAAAAATATGTAATATCCCGTGATCGAACGACGTGATAACGGGCATCAAACGACGATATCGGTCACGGTTGTCGAACAATGGTGCAGTCGACGACATCGGTAGGTTGGACTCTAGGACGCAGGTTTATTAGCTTCCTAGAGTAAGTTCCGGGTCTTAAGACGCAGGTTGATTAGCATCATAGGGTAAGTTTTGGGCCCTAAAACGCATGTAATTTAGTATCATAGGGTAAGTTTTGGGCCCTAAGACGCAGGTACTTTAGCATCATAGGGTAAGTTATGGGCCCTAAGACGCAGGTAATTTAGCGTCCTAGGGTAACTTTTGGGCCCTAGGACCCAAGTTATTTAGCGTCCTAGGGTAAGTTTTTGGGCCCTAGGACGCAAGTAATTTAGCGTCCTAGGGTAGTGTCTGGGTCCTAGGTCGCAGGTAATTTAGCGTCATAGGGTAGGTTCTGGGCTCTAGGACGCAAGTAATTTAGCATCCTATGGTAGGTTCTAGGCCCTAGGGTGTAGGTAATTTAGCGTCCTAGGGTAGGTTTTGGGTCCTAGGATGCAAGTAAGTTAGCGTCCAAGGGTAAGTTTTATTTTGTGGAGAAAGCGAGTTTGTTTAGACGGAAGTGTGTTTAGCCGCCGCCACCATCACCGGAGGTGGCGATGACGGCGCAGCTAAGATTTGTGAGCTAGGGTTTGTTTAGGGGGAAGTGTGTTTAAGAATCGTAGGCTTTGATACCATGTGAAACTTATGAACGCAAAAGCTTGCTATTCTCATTAACATAACTAGTATTTATACAAACAGGAAGATAAACTAGTTACCCAAGATAAATACATAAATATATCTTATCTCCTCTAATAGTAACTTGGGTCCTTAAAAGTATGAAGTCATGGAAAGCTCCAGGCCCGGATGGACTTCACACAAGTTTTTATAAGAGATTTTGGGGAAATATAGGATGTAAAATCACCAATTTTAACGGTGGTGGAAAGGTGAAATTTTTCTTAATAATCTCAATAACACTATTGTCTCTCTCATTCCAACAATTCCTTCTCCTACTAATATCAAAGACTATCACCCCATCTTTATATACAATGCCTTATACAAGCTTATCACTAAGGTGATAATACTTCGCTTGAAATTCATGCTTAGAGCATTATATGAATGGAGCAAAGTGCCTTTGTCAAGGACATGCTCATCTTTGATAACTCTTTAATAGCTTTGACATGATTACATCATATGAAATAACAAAAGATCAAGGACATGTGAAATTGCTCTCAAACTCAACATGTCTAAAGTTGACTTGAGCTTCTTAGTAGCTATTCTCAAACAACTTGGTTTCTCCCCTATTTGGTTCAATCTCGCTATGACATGTGTCAACATTGTTAGTTATTCCTTCACAATAAATGGACAAGTTATTGGGCAGATTTATCCTTCTTGAGGTGTAAGGCAAAGGATCTCATCTCTCATTTTCTTTATATTCTTTGTATTGATGTGTCATCTCATCTTCTTACCAAGGTTGTTCTATTAGAACTCTCAAAGGTATCAAAATTAGCAATAGCTCTCCCATTGTTTCACATCTTCTTTTCACTAATGATAGCTTGTTGTTTTCAAATTAAAGCTACTCCTTTGGACTGTCTTGCCATTTAACAAATTATCTCTACCAATCAACATGTTTTTGGCTAATTGGTGAATCTAGAGGAGTCAAGTATTTCCTTTACCCATAATGTCTCTTATTTTGACCAATCTTATCTTGATTGTTTATTGAATGTTAAACTTGTTCAAAGCCACACCAAACACCTTGATATACTAGTTTAATTGGAAGGTATAAAAAGGATCTATTTGTAGAGATTGATGACAGAATTAGACAGAAACTTCAAGGATGGAAAATTTTGTCTCACAAGATGGAAAGAAAATTCTTCTTAAATACATTGCACAAAGTATCCCTATATATATACATATATATTATGAGTATCTACTAGTTTCCACTCAATATCATTCATGATATCCATAGAATGATGAGCTGACTCTTGTGGGGTCTTCAAATGAAAAGAAACACATTCATTAATGTAGGTGGAAGGATCTTTGTTTACCAAAAAAACTTGGAGGCATGATCTTTCAAGATTTTAGAATCTTCAACTTTGCCTTTATTAGCTAAGTAATATCGGATGATTATCCAAATTATGATTCTTTAGTTAGTAGTTTAAGGCTAGATATTTTCGGAACAATACTTTTTTAAATGCTTCCCTCGGCAATTCACGTAGTTATTTCTGAAAAAGTATTTGGAATGCAAAGGATCTCCTTAATGAAGGTATTGGTTGAAGAGTTTGAAATGGGGCCTCTATAAATCTCTAGAATGACTCATGGATCATTAATAATTTAGGGAAGACTATTTGACCCTCTTCTTATCACACTCAAAGCCTTGATGTCTCACTATTTGCGGCACATATTATTACTGATTATGGTAGTTGGAATTAAGAGCTTATTTTTTATATGTTTAATAATGAAGATGTGCAAACCATTATCCAAATGCCCCTTAGCACTAGAAGACCTATTGACTCACAATTTTTGTGGTTTGATAGGACAATAATTTTTTACTGTGCGTAGTGCTTATAAAATAGGTAGGTGTAGCCATCTTACCAATTGGATGGAGAGACTATCAAGGGATGAAGAAACTCTATGGAATAAAATTTGGTGTTTGAAGCTCCCCAACAAAATTCTTCACTTTACTTTGCTCGAATGCCATAATCATTGGATTAAATCTGGATTTGTGCAGGATCACATCCTCCGATTTGAGATCCCTCATGGCTCCAAACTACATTTCATGCTATATATATGGCTAAATAAAATCACAATAAGCATGGTGGGGATCACATGTTTTACTATAGTTGCTTGTTCAAATCTTACCAATCATATTGATATTGTACTCTTCCTTTGGGGGAATCAAGGATCAATCTTGGTTAGAGATTATCTTATCTGCGCTAGAGTCGGCCCCAAGATTGGGCCTTCTGGGCCACAACCCAAGGCACCAACATAGGTGGGCCCCCACAAAAAAAAATTTTAGAAAAAATAGTATAAATATGAATTTTTAAGCTGGTATTAGTTTCAAAGAGAAAAAGGAAAAGAGGATACCTTATATTTTTTCATATCTTCGTTATTGAACGCATCAAACTTCTTTCTTGTAATTTTCTAAAATATTTTTCTAAAGCAATACTATTTAGGTTTTTTTTGTCTCACTTTCTTTAAAAATTTTCCTGAAAGCAATTGATTTTTTTTATATATATCAAATTGTAAAACAGTCACAAATCCATCCTCAACCATTAAGCGACCTTTATTCTCTATTTTCTTTTTTAATTGTGATTTAGAAAAAAATTTGACTTGCAATCGATATAGATTAATTTGGTTGGACACACACTTTAGATTGGTATGAAGTTTTTTTTTATTTTTTTGATAATTCTACACCTAAATTTTCCATATTGAAAGTCTAATACGATTTTTATTATTGAATCAAAGGTTTTGCATAATTTCACTCGTTAAATGTTAGCTTAGAGTACCCATAAATAATATCGCCCAGGCACGAAAATCTCAAGGACCGGCCCTGGTATGTGCTTGGATCTCATGAATCTATAGGACATGCACATTTTTGGTGATATTGATGTGCAACCAAACCTAAGTATTCTTCATGAGGATTTCAGGCAACTTTTCAATTTTGATGCTTCAAACACAGTTACCCCGGATATCATACTACTTGGCTCACATTCAAGGTGGAAAAAGCCGCCACTAGGGTTTATCAAAGTTAATACTGATGTTGCCCTTCTCGCTTCAAGTTATGGACTCAGTGTAATTTCCAAATATAGTAATGTCATCTTGTTAAGGTTATTCAATCCTTGGAGGAAGGATATAATAATTCCCTCTTAGTTGAGCTTCTCGCCATACATCTTGCCCTAAAATTTGCTCTCACTAGTTAGAATTTGATTGCAACGTGGTTGTGGACTTAGTTTTATCTCATTCTAGTATGCAATCTTCACATGGTTTAGTCGCTATGATAATAAGAGTCTCTCTCCGTTTTTCACTCACTGTTCTTTCACTTTGTTAGAAGACAATGTAATAAGGTTGCTCATTATCACGCTAGAACTGTAATAGGGGTATTTCTTTTGAAGAACTCCATTATTCTTCTATCAAGTGTCTTTGTAACATTATAGCTCTGATTGCCTTTGATTTGACATAATTATTATACTCCGTTTATTTAAAAAAGAATTAACAATTTAACACTTATGATCGATAATTTGGCTTACTCAGGTTTGGTTGTACATCATGGTTATTTGACGGAGATTTTAAAATAATAAACAATTATAGTTTAAATAAAATATAAATTTTATTATTTAATGTGTTTAAAAAATGTTAGATAAGATTACGAAATTTAAAAGATATTGTGAAATAGAAGACATTAAAATGGTCTCTTTTGGAGAGCTAACACTAGTCACCCACAAGGCCACAAACTTCAACAACAACTGCTACTTCCGTAGCAAATTTGACCAAAAGCAAAAATCCACCATTATCACAATTCCTAAACTAATCAAACCACGATCTTTTGCAGCTACACACTCGAGAACAACACTTAAACTTTCAAAAGGATTCAAAAAATTAAAATGATAATAGATGTAAGTCAAACAAACTCTTCAATTCCACCACCAACATTGGCGGAAGAAGTTTCCATGCCTCTCAACTCCTCCAACAACTCAACAAATCTTCCATGAGATCTAGAAACCATCTTCCTCTTACATATGTGAGCCCCTTTGACGCATATTCTCCTCTTCTTCCCCACCACCGGATTTTGCCCCTTCGACAACCACTGAAACACCAACCATGATCAATCTCCGGCCTAACTGCCCTTAAAGGATATCAACTCCTCCTCCTGTCCACGTCACTTCTAAAACCCTAAGCTCTCGACTTCACTAGATCCGGCAACCAATTCTTGCTCAGATCTCTAATCGCCCTCCTAACATCGTTGGAGGATTATGAGGTTTTTCGTGCTTTGTCTCCTCTCTTGCCTCTTCCGCCGATTCCTTGTTGACGTTGTTGTCAAGCCACCACTGAAAGCCCTTTCTCCTTCAGTCCGTCTCCAAGAGCTTCCTTCATTCCTTAATTTTGTTGTTTGACTCTCTCAAATATCCAAATATAACATCGAGATGAACACTAAGTCACCAAGTGAAACTATCTCTACTCACCGCTAATATAAAAAGAGCAAAACGCTCTCCACTATTCACTAATCAGATGAACGACCAGAAGAAACTCTTCTTCTATAGATGAACAAACAAAGGCAATCTCTATTTATAATGAACAAATTCTAACAAATCAACAACAAAATACACAAGATTTCTCCCTAGTGAAGGATGCTAAACCCTAATCTCTCATCCTTAGTCTCGGATTTGGTTTCGAATCTGCAACTTCACCGTTAACCCATCACTCCTCCGGTTTCATCCTTATTCATTTATGAGATATTTTTCTAGTGTGTGACCCGTAAGCTTTGACTTTCCGTCTCCATATATGGTAAATTTTCATCTTTTGGAAGTGATCGGAGTTTTGTTCCACGATTGCTTTCCTTAAAGAGTGGAAAGTCATATTCCCTTTTGTAAAAAAGGCCTTAGTGTTGGCCCCACTATTAGAGAAAACCTCTTAAGAATCCAAGCCTCACACTTAGGGCCTGTTTGGTATTGTATGGGGATTCATTTTTTAGATTCTTGGGGATGGAGATTGTTGAGATGGTTGGGGATGGAGATTCATGTGGTTTGTTAAATTTATAAATTTATGGTGTTTGGTATGAGATTGTTGGGATAGATTGTTTAATGACAAATTACAATATTGTCCATTTGTTGCCACACCATAACATGCAGCCTGAAGTTTTGTATTGTAAAGCAGCTACTTCAACAATAATTGAGCTTTCAAGTCCTCTTCGTGATTCCCAATGTCATACTCAGCTTGTTCCATATAATTTGATACCTATAAAAGTGGAAGGTTGTCACTGTAATATAATGTTGTAGTATGTACATGTTACTCAAAAGTAAGAATAGATAGATGTTTAGACTGACCTTTGTGACTGCTTTGAGAACAAACAAAAATGTGAAGTACAAGTTCCTTACATGCTCTGGGTACCTTAAGAATCGATCATTGAATAAATCAAGATTTTGATCCCACTGCCATGAGAAAGCAAAGCAAATAATCTGCAGCAATATGGATTGAAATCATTCAATAAATCAAGAAGATAATCTACAGCAATATGGATTGAAGTCATTCAATAAATCAAGATTTTGACCCCACTGCCTTAAGAATCGATCATTCAATAAATCATTCAATAAATCAAAATTTACCACATTATCAAAACTACTATGAAGATATCTACAGGTCGTTGAAGTAAAGGCACTCACTAGGTTGGTAACTTCATCAAGAAGATATTCTGCAGCAATATGGATTGAAATCGAAGAATGTAGGCCGGATATTAATCATATTATTTATACAAAACCTTTTTCTCCTGATAAGTTTCTCCCAATGAATCTGAACAATAAAGTTGATAGATCTTTGTAAGACATATTTCAGAAAATATTATCTTACTGCAATTCATTATTTCGAATTTTCAAATACCAGGAGACAAATAAATTTGTAATGCAGATCTATCAAGCAACTAGAAACCTAAGTTCAAAATAAGGAATCGGAAAGGTAAAAATGGTGCCCTAGAACGAGCTGTAAAGGGTTTCCAGGTGCATTGTTGCAACTTAAGCAGTGCATTTGCTTCAGTTAGAGAAGAAGCAATTCCAGAGAAGCAATTCCAAGAAGTGGCAAATCCAACTCGGAGAAGATGAAGCAAATCAAACTCGGAGAAGAAGCAAACCGAGGCCTGAAGAAGCAAATCGAGAGAGAATCGGTGAGAATTGGAGAAGAAGCGGATCTAGAGAGAAATCTGGGAGAACTGGAGAAGAAGCAAACCTGAGGTTATCGGGAAAAACTGGAACAATCAATGAATCAAAGAAACATCAGCAATGAAGGGTATGTGTGGAATTTAAAAGAATCTAACCCAATGAATCTCTAAGAAGCTTGGATGGGCAAGCTTCTTTTTAAGGGATTCTTTTGTTAAAAGAATCTCGTAAAAGAATACAATCTTGAAGCTCCAACTCATACCAAACAGGACAAATTTTGCCATCCCGAAGAATCCCGTAAAAAAGAATCTAAATGAATCTCTAAGAAACCAATATCAAACAGGCCCTTAATGCGGGGTTGAGGCAATCCCTATTTTTAATGAATAAATCCTAACAAATCAACAAAAAAATATACACAAGATTTCTCCCCAATAAAAGAGGCTAAACCCTAATCTCTCATCCTTAGTCTCGGATTTGGTTTCGGATCTGCGAATTTACCGCTAACCCATCACTCCTCCGGTTTCATCCTTCTTGATTTATGAGATATTTTTCTAGTGTGTGGCCCGTAAGCTTTGACTTTCCGTCTTCATAGATGGCAATTTTTCATCTTTTTGGAAGTGATCGAGTTTTATTCATCCATTGCTTTCCTTCAAGAGTGGAAAGTCCTATTCCCTTTTGTAAAAAAGGCATTAGTGTTGGCCCCACTATTAGAGAAAACCTCTCGAGAATCCAAGCCTCACACTTAATGCGGGGTCGAGACCGTAATTTTCCGATCTTGATTGAAGTCCACGAAAGCTTCGAAAGACAAATCTTGGACAAGATTCCTTAATGGTAAGGCCGAGATTTGTGAAAATTCAGAAAACGAGAACATGAATGTTATGGATGATAATGGTAAGATTATAGAAGATGATAATTGATGAAATTGATGGAAAATATAGGAAGATAGAACCAAGATATGAACTTGCAAAGAACCTTGATCAATTGGATCAAAATGCTCAACAAAGAGTTACCTTAATTCTTCATTCTTCAACCTGACACAAGCCTTCAAATTGAGACAAGCACAAGGAGGGACTAGTTTGACTAGTAGCACCAATCTTTAAGAAGATTAACATACACAAGAACAACCTAGTAAGGACTTACAACTATTCAATCAAGGCTCTTTTTTTATTGAACTAGAAATGAATAAAATGAAAACTTCATAAACAAAGAAATGAGTATCTCATAATATATGTGGACCAAATAATTAAAGAGAAAATTGGTTAAATAAGGCCCTTTTTGTTTAACGTAGACTAACTAGGCCCCTCTATTTTTTGCCTAAATTTTTAAATCAAAAATAAATTAATCCAAGGGGCATAAAGGGAAAACGTAAAATATAATCCTATAAAATCATCCAACCGTCATATTTCACATCCAGTTAGGGTTTCTCGTAGTCTGTCGCCTCTCCAAAGAAGGATGTCGGCGTTGCTTCTCGATGTCGCCGCCGCACAGCCTCGTGCCGCCCAGCCCCGCGCCGCCCAGCCCCGCGCCGCCCAGCCCCGCCCATATCCGATCTGTCGCACAACCCTTCGACAACGACTTTCATCCGGTTCGCGCCGCCCAGCCTCGCCGCGGCCCGCCTCGCGCCGCCCAGCCCCGCCGCAGCCCGCCTCGCGCCGCACAGCCCCGCCGCAGCCTGCCTCACGCCGCACAGCCCTCGATGTCACCGCCACCCAACCTCGCGCCGCGCAGCCCCACTGTGCAGTACCGACGCCCAACCTCGCGCCGCGCAACCTCGATGTCACCGCGCAACCCCTTGCGCCGCATAGCCCCACCCTGCCAATCACGTGCATCGACCAATGGAGCCACCACTGTGCAGTACCGAGCCGCCGTTGTGCACTCCTGGAGGCGGATCTAGGCAGTCCTGGAGGCGGATCTGGACATTTCTCGTTGCAGCCGCAGTGCAATCCCAAGAAAACAGGAAACCCTAATTTCAATTTTAAAATGTTGGCATAATTACAAAAAAAGTTCCCTTGTTTATAATTGCATTTATGACCCATATTTTTTAAATTTGCGAAATTGCCTCAAACTAGATAATTACAAAATTAAAAAACTAAAATTTAATTTTTGCAGTTATAAATACGTGATATCGACTGCATATTTTATAAATACGGGATATTGACTACATATTTTATACATACTGCATATTGACTACATATTTAATAAATACGGCATATTGACTACATATTTTACCGTTATAATTGGGCTTGTGTAACTCGAATGGGCTTGAAACAAAGACGGGATCATGTAAACGACGGACTTGTGTAAATAAAAATTATGTATTAACATTGTGTAATTGAACTTGTGTATTAAAATTGTGTAGTAAGCATTATGTACTAGTACCGTGTATGAACAAGAGAATACACGAAGTTCAATTAGTCCAGCTGGTATAAGGGTGGGAGGGGGGGTCAGTCGTCCAGAGTTCGATACTCACTAGCAACAACATTAATATTTTGTATTGGACGGCTTATGTAACTCGAATTGGACGACTTATGTAATTCGAATGAGTTGACTTATGTAACTCGAATTGGACGACTTATGTAATTCGAATTGGGCGACTTATGTAATTCGAATTGGGCTTGGACGACTTATGTAACTTGAAATTGGGCTTGGACTCAGTTAAATTAAAATGACTAATTAACCCTTTCAATTAATCTTTATTAATAAATGAGAGGGGCCTAGTTAATCTTTATTAATAAATGAGAGGGGCCTACTTTATACTACAATAGACAAAAAGTGCCTACTTAGCCAACTCATCCATAATTAAATCAATCTAGCTATAAATCTCGTCCTCTATAGGGTATATATAGGCGAGAATTTCCTAGGAAATAAAAGAATAATATAATCCTACAAAATATAGGATAAAAAAATAAAACCTTTAGAATGTTTAAAGTATTAAAGGTATAAAATAACTAACTAATAAATAGTCAAATTTCGACTAAGATATGTCGAAATCTCGACTGGATGCTCGAGATTCTTGGCTAGGTGGGGCCGAGATCTCAACTAACTCTTACATGCTTCCTTCATCTTCACTCTTGTAAGGTTCCTCCACAATAGACATCAATGTGATCAAAGGGGATTTAGACACAAATTAAGTCTCCTTAGATGCCAATGACGCCAATAAGCTAGCAATCTCTTTGCTTTCGATATTATTTAATGTATTTTGTCTTTTTTTCTTTTTCTTTTGTTGTATTTTCTTCGTGACAGTTAGACCATCCGCCGATCTTTTTCGGCCTTTTAATCCACTTAACAATGTGTCGTCTAGGGTTTTGAACCGTTTTCCATTATAAAAAAGGGTGAATTTGCTATGTAACCTAAGCTCATAATAATTAGTTAGTGAACATCCCCCAATTACAAATAATTAAGTATATAGCATTTTTATTGATGAATAAACTAATTTATCCTTATTTAATATATCAATTTTCCTTAAAATGTTATAAGGTTTTATATTTAATTCTTGTATACTAATTCTAGGTAAAAGAAATAATCAAATTACAAAAAAATAATCTAATAGTATTTTTGATATTTTTGAGTTACTTGTATACGATACAATAATTGTGTACAAGAAAATTAGTTACAATAATTCTCGTATAAAAAAATCATTGTACAGGAGAAAATTCAAATATCATAACTAACAAATCTTTATAAATTTTAAAAAAATAAATCTATCATTATTTATTAATAATATTATACCTATAAAATATCTACTAAATAAATTTATTACTAAATACATTTATCCAATTCTCTCCAAAATAAAAAAAAAAAAAAAAAATTGTGACCTATCTTTTAGTCTACCGACTCTAAAAAGACCGGGCACGTGGATTCCCGCGACTTGACACGCAAACCAATATCGAAGCAGCTTCTTCGCTGGTTGGCGACATTTTTCGGGTGCCAAAATCGCCCAAGTAGAGAGAAAAAGGAGAGGCGAAGCGGGAAAGCAGAGAAAGAGACATAGAGATGGACGGAAAAGTCAAGCGTTAGGTCTCCTGCACCTACACCAAAATCCATCTACGACGCTTCCCTTCTAGGAATTTCCCTTTTTCTCTACGCCATTCTTCTCGCTGCCGTTTTCTTTCTGTCTATTGTTGTTTGCTTTGAAACTATTTGCGGACGCGACAATGCTAACCCTAAACTCCGATCACCGGCAATTCCAGCTCCAGCTGGGGCTCAGTTTGCAGCAGCCCAAGGTTCCTAGGGTTTCGCTGAATGCTGATCGTATCGAATCTTCCGTCTTTCGCACTGAGGCTTCTTATGCTGCTTCATCGGGTTCCAATGCTAGTTTTCCCCAAGCTTCTGATCCCGTCGAGGATGTCTCAGGTGTGTTATCTCGCTCTCTCGATCACATTCTTAGGGTTTTCTCTTGACGGTCAAGTTGAATTGTGAATCTTGATTCTGTGAAACTGTCTTTAGATCCAACTCCCCAATTCCGGTGATTTACTCGCTTTTAGAGTTTGTAAACTCATGTCCAGAGTTTCCCCTTTATATAGGGTGTTATTGGCCTTACTGGTTCGTTACGGTCATGTACAAGCAATTACTGAGCTGCATGTTTGTTCAATTACATCATGTGGCGAATTCTCTAGATTCAAAATTTTGTAAAATTTGAGTGAGTACATTATATGTAAACACGCAACGATTCTTTTGGACACCAATTCAATCATGAGATTGTCAGTACCGTGGTAGAGAGAGAATATGGAAGATAAATTAATTGGGCCACGTGATATAGGTCTTATTCTTCTTGGAGTATTCCGGCATCATCGAATACTATGATTTCTGTCCGTGTGATGATTTAAGTTTTCAAGGTGCTATTTTCCTCACTACTGTGTATCGTGTTTTGTGTTTTTCTTGCTTGAACTGAAAATTCATAACACACTACATTCCTGAACATAAAACTAGGAAATATCTTATTTGTCTATGTTGGCAGTTACCGATGGGATGCTTCTCAATGTAGCCCATCAGAAGTACAAAGCTGGAGATTATAAGCAAGCATTAGAGTTGAGCAATACTTTGTATGAAAAAAATCCTCGCCATATCAATAATCTTTTGCTCCTGGGTGCTATTCACTATCAGGTTCTTCATCTAACTAGCCTTTTTTTTTTTAATGAATTATGTCATCTCTCATACATTGAAAATCAACAACCTTTCTGAATTGAGCCATGTGTTGTTTTTCTTAAGTTGCGTGACTTTGATATGTGCATCTCAAGAAATCAAGAAGCTCTTCAATATAATTCGCGGTTTGCTGAGTGCTATGGTAACATGGCAAATGCTTGGAAGGTATTTTCTCCTTGCAATAGCATGGAATCCATAGCCAGTGACTTAAAATCCCCAGCTTCTTCTATATGTCTAAACCTTTTGATTTATCTGCTTGTAGGCGAAAGGCAATATTGACCTGGCTATTCGTTACTACTTGGTTGTAGTTGAGGTAAAATCTGGCAGTGTAAAATATATATTTTCAGCTCCACCTTTAAAACATTAGGTGATTTAGAGCTTTGGTATTTGCTCAAGCCCTTACACTCTTTATTTTGACTTATTTTCAGCTCCGACCCAATTTTGCTGATGCATGGTCCAATTTGGCTCATGCTTACATGAAGAAAGGAAGGCTCAATGAAGCTACTCAATGTTGCCAACAAGCTTTGACTTTAAATCCTCAGTTGGTATGGCACTTGCAATGTTTATTTTGGCTCTGGTTTTTCTTCTTTGAATTTCTTGAGCTCTGTACTGAAGCTTACTCTATGCACAGGTTGATGCCCGTTTTACATTGGGCAATCTAATGAAATCTCAGGGGCTTATACAGGAGGTGAGGTTGACCACACAATCTCGAGAGTTAAACTTTCTTTGAAATTATCTTTTAATGCTTCTTGTGAACAAAATACGGCGGTGAATGTCTTCTATATGCTTTGGGGGGGGTGGGGGTGGTTGCTTGCTTGTTTCATTTTCTGATTCAAGGAATTTGAAACGGTTGCAAAGACTAAGCACGTGCCCTCATCATCCACTTATTTTGTTTTATGAATAAGAAGGGTGGTCATAATCGTGAGTGGAATGAACATGTACATCCTCTTTCTTCCTTTAGATGTGTTGTATATGTAGTGATACTCTATTGGGATTGTTTTATGAATGACATGGGATATGTGATGATAATTTCATTAACAGATATGGTCTGATAATATGTTTTGTGTCAATGACAATGTCACCAAAAAGTTTCACTTTTATTGTTGTATATCTTTCTTGTCAAATAATTTGATTATACGTTCTACAGGCATATAATTGTTATGTTGAAGTTTTACGTCTCCAGCCAACACTTTCCACTGCTTGGTCCAATCTTGGTGGACTATTCATGGAGATGAGTGATTACCACCGTGCTCTTCAGTGCTATAAGGTTTTTAGGCATTTTGCTACGATAAATTTTGCATTTATTGATCAAAACTTACACACTTTTGTTATTGACGAATATTCTAGTTTAATATTATAATTATTTTTACAGGAAATAGCGAAGCTCAAACCAACATCTGCTGATGCATATCTGAATTTGGGGAATGTCTACAAGGTTCTGTTTCATACCTTTTCAGTGGCAACATGTAGCATGCTGTCACAAATAGTAATATTTATTTTTCCAACAAATCGATGTGAGCTTTTGAACCTTTTGCAGTTGCTGAGAATGCCTCATGAAGCTATCATGTGTTATGAAAATGCTCTTCAAGTTCGCCCAGACTATGCTGTTGCTTATGGTAAGTTATTTGTTTTTTAATGATTCGTGTTCTGACTGTCAGAGAGTCAGAGTTGTTTATGGTAAGTTACTCGTTTTGGTAAAGACGTTTTATCAAAAAAGTGGAAAATAGGAATTCAGTGGCACAACTAAAACTTGTTCTTTTTCTTTGACCAAATGTAATATGAGCCATATGGCCAATGGATGTAGGATAATAGTACAATAGTTTAGCAAGCATAACATTTTCGGAGTTAAGTGTTCAGAAGGTAAACCTACTATAGAGAGAAGTGAACAAAACGTTATTTTTGTTTTACTAACAGTATGCACTTACCAGGGAGGCAAGGCTGCTTTAATAATTGCTTGAGATTTGGTCTAATCCAAGTGTTTGCCGATACTGTAAACTGTTGATAAGTTTATGGAAAGAGTTTATTTAGAATAGTTTTTGGAGATAGTCTAGATAAGTGAACCTTTCCCTGGATCGAGGGCCTTCCGTACCTTCCGGTTCTTGACTTGACATGATGAATCTATATAAACTTAGAAAATATCAAATTAATCAATTAAATAGATAATAGTAACATATCACACATTCTCACATATAACATATTCACTGTCTTCTGTCAATATTCCCATGTCGATAAAATATACAATTCAGCAATTCACTAATCAAACACACACATTCAATTTTCTATCTGAGTTAGTAAATTACACATTCCATTTCTATGTCAATTGACTCAATTGTCAAGTGGACTATTTCGGTCCTTCAGAGGCAGCCAGACAAAGTCACAGAAATAAAGAAAAGGTATGAGGGAGAGAGGGAGCTTAGAGCCTGAGAGGTGAGAAAGAAAATGAGGTGAGATTGTGAGAAGAGCAACACTGAAACACAGAGAGGGAGCTGATAGCCGGGAGAAATGGAGTCAGAGAGAGACGGACATGTCCAGTAGAGCAGAGAGAGAGAGGCGAGAAAGAAAAGGTACGAGGGAGAGAGGAAGAGACCGAGAGAGAGATGCTACCAGTCGGGTATCATCGTCAGTGCTGGAAGTGCTGCACTCAGTCTCTAGTCAACGTTCTCGCCGTCGCAGCCCAAGCTTCCCAGGAGAAATGAAGACAGAGAATGGTCGCGACTATGAGAGGAGATTAGGTTTTAAATCGGTTTTTACTCATTTAAAAATTAGGGTTTTGTGAACCCGTCTAGACCGTTTTAAGTAGTACTGAACCTGTCTAAGCCCGACCAAACCCGCTTCTTCCCGTCTTGAATCGTCTACTGCTTCAAACCATCCGGGGAAGGCCGACTAGCACCAAGACGTGAGGGCCAATGTCAGTCCACCGTCTAGACAGCGTCTGGACAGCCGTCCAGAGAGCGCTTTTTAGAACACTGATCTAGGCTATGCATATTATTCTGGTAGAATTATATAAGTATAGACGTTTGTCTTCTTCCTATTTCTGCATGGTTTTCAGAACCTAACATGCTGTAATCTGCAGCCTTCATTGCTGTTTTTTGATAGACACATATGGATAGTGAGGCTAGAATAGTAACTGACAGTTATGGGTAATTGCTAGTTGTTAGGGATGTGAGGGAAATAGCTAAGGTCATCTGCGACTTTAGCATTTATGTAAGGCACTAGGTCTTCTAGCTCTTTATCCAAAATCATATCTTGTATTAGGCTTTTGTCTTTGCCTCTTAGGAGGGTTTCTCCTTTGTGATTGGCTCTTATGGAGTTGCTCCCTTGAGTGGCTTATTGGATTTCTTTCGGTTTCCCTAAGACGGTTCCTTCTCGTTCCCTTATAAACAAGCAACTTAGAAACAAAACATGTGTGAACTTGTTTGCTATACTTGGCACAACCTCCTAAAACGTTACAAGTTCCTTATAAGTACTTGTGCTGAAAAGTACTTATAATGTATATGGAGTTTGAAACTAAAGAAAAGCCTTATGCTTCTGGTTTGCAAACATGAATATGTTGTATGTGCAGCACTGCACCTTGTATACAGCGTTTGCATTGAATTGAGAAAATGATATAAATAATTTTTTGGTAGCTTGATATTGCAAATAGATGGACATTTTCTGAAATCTTATTGCATTGTGAACGCCTAACTAATGATTTAAAATCAAAATCAATCATTTGCTGCAGGTAATCTGGCAAGCATATACAGCGAGAAAGGGCAGCTGGATATGGCGATCTTCCACTATAAACAGGCTATTAGTTATGATGGACGATTTTTGGAAGCCTATAATAACCTGGTTGGAAGTTATACCTAAATTTATTTTTTCCTGTTGATTTCCATTTGTGGAGTTTTGTTAGTATGTTCTGTATGTCTAAACCGTTGATTAATTTTGGTGCAAGGGTAATGCATTGAAAACTTCGGGCAGAGTTGATGAAGCTATTCATTTCTTCCAAGTATTTCTCTCAGTGACATCTCTGTTCTCAATCTTCTTTTTGCATGATGGTATAAAAATGAAGTCTAATTTTTTTATTGTTTGTTGCATGAAGCAATGCCTGTCTCTCCAACCTAAGCATCCACATGCATTAACCAACCTTGGGAATATTTATATGGAGCGGTATGTGAAGTAGGGGACTTCAATTTTTCCTAGCTACATTTACTCAATTGTATGCTTGTGTAGGTTTAGTGTTTGAATTTACTTCTCGATGTTATAATCCTGTGGGCTGACTATTAAGGAGATCCATGTAGGAATATGATGGATGTTGCTGCCCACTGCTACAAGACTGCTATTTCTGTAACTACAGGACTGTCTGCCCCTTATAACAACCTTGCAATAATATATAAGCAGCAGGTATTGTGTTATGGATGTTGCTTTCTTTACAAGCTCTTTGGTTCATTTATCTCTAATTGGAATGTAGAAATCAATGTCTATCAGTAAAGACTTCAAAACTCGTTAGCTGCTATGCTAATATTGTTTCACCTTCAGGGAAATTATGCAGATGCTATCGCTTGCTACACTGAAGTCATAAGGATTGATCCTTTGGCATCCGATGCCCTTTTTGTCAGGGGATCCACGTATCAAGAGTTTGGAAGGGTCAGTGAGGCCATTCAGGACTATTTGAGTGTTATAAACATTCGCCCAAATTTTGCTGAAGCTCATGCAAACCTGGCATCAGCTTACAAAGACAGGTGTGTGCCATCAGTTAACAAGACTGTTGTTTGTTGCTTAAACTTGTCATGCATCAACCCTTTACTTCATAGAACCTTTATTGTGTGACTTGTTTGTAGTGGGTATGTGGAAGCGGCAATTAAAAGCTTCAAGCAAGCTTTGATTTTGCGGCCTGATTTTCCAGAAGCTACTTGCAACCTTTTACATGCTCTGCAGGTAAACTTAAGACTGATGTGTGTTTGATCTTCTTTTTCTTGTGATGGTTAAAAAAGTCGTGTTTAAATGATTGCCGATGGCATTCCATGTTCTATCAGTTGCTTACTTGCTTATGACTTGTAGAGTGTTAATTCTTTCAGTTGCTGTTGCTAAAGGTCTTCTGTTCATCTAAATGAATTGAATTCTTATTTTCTTAGAGTGTCTGTGATTGGGAAGATAGAGAAAACAGGCTTATTGAAGTTGAGAAAATCTTGAGAAGACAAATACAGGTACTTTTAACCAGTTTTTTCGTTACTACCTTACCTTATAAAGATCTCAGATTGATTCTACCACAGATCTATCTTCTTTTCATTTGTCTTATGCTTTCATTCTTGCTAAAGTTTCCATTGTGCGATTGTTTTTCAGATGTCAGTTGTTCCTACTGTGCAACCTTTTCATGCAATGGCTTATCCTCTTGACCCAATGCTTGCACTAGATATTAGGTAAATATCTTGTAAAAGTTGTAATACTTGAATGATTATACAGTGTTTGAGTTGCTTTTTCTAATATCTTTTGATTTCAATTATGAGTCAGGCAAATTATTAATATTGCAAATGCAATTGTAATCTGGACCTTGAGTTATTTTTTTCTCTAACATCTAACTTTGTGATTTTCCTAGTTGTAAATATGCTGAACACTGCTCTATGGTTGCTGCCCGTTTTTCGCTTCCTTCTTTCTGTTTCCCTGCTCCTCTGCCGGTAAAGATTGATGGTGGTAGTGGAAGATTAAGGGTTGGGTATGTGTTCTACTTTTGCCCCTTTCATTCATAAATGGCATGTTGTCTTATTGAGTTTAATTTTTTCAGGTATGTTAGCAGTGATTTTGGTAATCACCCACTATCACATTTGATGGGTTCTGTGTTTGGCATGCATAACCAAAATAATGTTGAGGTATTCCATTTTTTTATGTAATCACTCGTGTGACCATGGCTTCGTCTTGGCACCTCCATTTATTGAGTTTTTGGTATACGAAAATGATTTCATTTCATGGCTGATGGGCAGGTCTTCTGCTTAGCATTGAGCCCTAGTGATGGCTCAGAATGGAGACTCCGTACAGAAACAGAGGCAGAACATTTTGTGGATGTCTCTTCTATGTCATCTGACATGATCGCAAAGTTCATAAATGAACATGGGATTCAGATCCTCATCAACCTTAATGGCTACACAAAGGTATAACTCAACATTCTGGATAGTGACAATAGTCACATTTTCTATAGAGACTCTTCTGTATAAGTTCATTCCAGTGCATCTGCAGTAAAGACATTGAACTGTTTAAATACCTGAAAACAATGGCCTTCGACATCTTCCATCTTGTTTGATGGAAAGTTTACTGTTAGAGAAAACTACACAAAACCACCCTTAATAATCACTATTTTGCAAGGAACCACCCTTTATAAAATTTTTAGCATGTATGTGCAATAAACCACCCTTATAATATTTTTTTTACATAAAACCTCCCTTAATTTTTTAACGTTTGCAATTAACCACCCTATACTACTTCAAATAAAATCAAATAATTAAAATTGAATCATAGACAAGGTAAATTTACATTACTAATATTAATATCATTAATAATTTTGATAATTTGGTTAAATATTACAATTTATAATAGAAAGTGATCAAAAAGATAATATAAGTTATTACCTATATACAAGTAATAATTTAATTTTTAAAATTATTAAATTACATACAAACTATCGAATACAAAATCAATTCTATTACAACCTAAATTACGACTAAATCGATGACTTGGTTGCCGGATTTAATTTATTTTTAAGAAAATCACTTATTTTAGTTGACCAATAATCACGTTATTACCTTCATTTTCATTTTTTAAAAAATAAAAAAAATAAAAATATTGGGTTAAAAATTTACAAAATAGTAATGGAAAATTCACAATAATAAGGTTTTAAACTATTGAAAGTGTGAAACTAATTATGATATTAATATTAATTTAATATAATAATGAAAATTTACCTTGTCAATGTAAATTTAAATTATTTGATGTAATTTAAAATAATATAGAATAGTTAGTTGCAAACCTGTAAAATTAAGGGTGGTTTTATGTCAAAAAATTTATAATGGGTGGTTCTTTGCCAAAGAGTGATTATTAAGGGTGGTTTTGTGTAATTTCCTCTTACTGTTAATACTTATTTTAAGTTAATGTTATATGTAGCACTGCCAGCATTTATGTGCCACATTCTTGATATGACAGGCATCCACATTTATTTTGCAGGGTGCCCGAAATGAAATATTTGCCTTGCAGCCTGCTCCAATTCAAGTTTCGTACATGGGATTTCCTTCAACCATGGGAGCATCTTACATCCATTACCTGATTACTGATGAGGTTGTAATTAGAATGATAGTTTCTAAATTTACCCTTCAAGTCTGCTCTATAAATCTCTTCTCCCATGTAAATAATGAGCTTCTTCTGGTGCAGTTTGTCTCACCCAAAGATCTGTCACATATTTACTCCGAGACTCTTGTTCATCTTCCTCACTGTTATTTTGTGAACGACTACAAGCAGGTAAGTCACGTTCTCCTAATTCCACCTTACGTTGCATGCTTAAATATTCAAGAATAATTTTTGAATGTTCGTAAATTTGCAGAAAAACTCAGACGTGTTAGATCCAAACTGTCTGCCCAAGCGATCAGACTATGGATTACCAGAGAATAAATTTATCTTTGCATGCTTCAATCAACTATACAAAATGGACCCTGACATTTTCGATACATGGTATGATGGATCAATTGTAATGTTACCCTGATGCTTCCCGTATATGATTGTTGCACTGTATGCTCTTTTCTTCAATGAGTATAAATTTTTGTGTTTATTTTTCAGGTGCAATATTCTTAGAAGAGTTCCAAATAGTGCACTCTGGCTTCTTAGATTTCCTGCTGCAGGGGAGGCAAGACTACGGGCATGTAAGATTCCGGCAATAGCTGTGAATGCTCTACATAATGTTGTTTCTCTTCTCTTGGATTTGTGAATATGTTATGGAATTTATTCCCGTTTCTTCTGGTTGATAGATGCTGTTGCAAGGGGAGTGCAACCTGAGCAAATTATTTTCACGGATGTTGCTGCAAAGCAGGAACATATTAGACGCAGTTGTTTGGCAGATTTATTCCTTGACACGTAAGTTGAGAATTCTCCTTTAATCCTAACCCATCTCTAGTTTGAATATGTGCTCATGGTTTAGTATCAGTCTTTAATGTGCTGAAAGTTTGCCAAAACATCTTTGCACTTTGTTTTTGTCAGACCATTGTGCAATGGACACACAACTGGGACTGATGTTTTGTGGGCTGGTGTGCCAATGATTACCCTGCCCCTTGAGAAGATGGCTACCAGGGTTGCTGGTTCACTTTGTTTGGCAACTGATGTTGGGGAGGAGATGGTGGTTGGTAGGTAAGTTGTACACAAAGTTTCTGTTTCAGTTGTTCCTTCTGTGGTTTTAACTATCTCTTTTGCCGCACCCAAGGCAATAAATGGCAAATGTCCACCTCATTCCTGCTCGATGCAGTATTTCGAGCTTCGTGCATCATGTATGTGCTTGGAATGAAAATAAGGTCTGCATTGGTGACACTACTTTTACTTTTAGTGTCATCTGGATCGCCCATTCTGCATTGAATCACTCGCTGGGCATGCCACCATCTTCAGATTGCAACCCAGAAAGCGCACTCGACTGTTTCCTTTTGCTTCTTTCCTAGTTAATTGATTTCATATTATGTTTTATGTTGTAGGGTGCGTAAACATGCTATATCATTTCTGTTTGTAGGCATAGCATCCGCATCCTGTATCATGAACTCATGTGATATGCTCTATTGTGCTAACTAAAAATTGTTTCTATATATTTCCCTTGTTAAAAGCTTGAGAGAATATGAGGAGAAGGCTGTGTCATTGGCTTTAGATACATCAAAGCTTCAGGATCTTACTGATAGATTGAAGGCAGCCCGTTTGACCTGCCCTCTGTTTGACACAGCGCGCTGGGTGAGCCTTATTTGCAATATTGGAACCAACTGTGTTTATATTCAATGCATTTTTCTTACTCATTGATGAAAATGTATGGCATGAAACCTAACTTACCATAAAATGAAATGCAGGTGAGGAACCTGGAACGTGCGTATTTTAGGATGTGGAATTTATATTGCTCAGGCCAGCATCCTCAGACATTCAAAGTGACGGAGAATGATGGTGAATTCCCTTGCGACAGATAGTAGAAGGCAGTATATTCGGCGTAGCGCGTAGTAGGCCCAGTTGAAAGAGCCTAAACTGAGATATTAGTGGATATAAAGATGTTGTGAAAGTAGATTGTGAAAGTAGGTAATTACTGATGATGCTTTGAAGAGTTTGGTGTTTCAGGTAAACCTTCGTTCTATCCCTTGTGGGTAAAGGAGAAATGCAAGCATGGCTGATTTAATAGCTCTTAACTGACGTATCTATTTTGTTCCTTCTCTGTGAGGACTTGCTATGGATGAAACCTTTGTCTATCCTGCTTGCTTGTGGTGTTTCAAGATGCAAAGTACAATGTCAATCTTTGGTGTTGGGAGAATTGAGAGTGGGGGATACACAGGTATTTGCTTATGCTCGTCGTTCTGATCTAAAATTATTGACGTTGGATGCTCAAACAGGTGGTTCCCGGATGACCGTAACGGTGCCCTGGGTCTGATAGACCTTGAAGTATCACAAGGACCCAGGTTTCTTCATCAAAGTGGATCTCTAAATGGTCCATCCATGGTCGAGCCATGACTAAAGCGTTGTTTGTGGACACTCGAGCTCCCGGGTTGCCCTACACTTGATGTTGATCTCCCATCGTTTGATTATATGCCACAGCCTCACCAGTATCTTGATGGACTTCTAGAAATCCAAGCTACGACTTTG
This sequence comes from Fagopyrum homotropicum, assembly GCA_033239125.1. NCBI lineage: Eukaryota > Viridiplantae > Streptophyta > Magnoliopsida > Caryophyllales > Polygonaceae > Fagopyrum > Fagopyrum homotropicum. The sequence goes on from BSWB01000003.1 coordinate 34,675,729, forward strand.
GAGCGATAAACCCTCGATCCAACTACAAATTAAATAAATCATGCATTATATAGTTGAAATTAGAACATCAAGAAGTAAAGAAAATGAAGGATAAAAAACTTTCACGGGTGTTTGGTTAGAGGAATGAATAAGAAGTAACTCTTAGTTAGAGCTGTCAAAAGTTGCCTTGACGAATCCAAACTCCGACAAACCTGAAACCGATTTGGCCCTCAAAAGTTGACTCACGAATCCGAACTCTGACAAACCTGACCCATTTTAGCTCCAAAAATTTTTGGAAAAAAAAAAAGAATATTGGCAGCTAACCTCTTTGTACCTTGTTTAGTCCAAAATAATAAATGATCCGAAGCAACCCACCTAAATGACCCAATTTTCTAAAGTAACCCTATATGGATCCCTGAAGTAACTTTATATCCTGTTACAACCCGATAGCCCCACATGACCCAATTGACCCGATAATTGAAGTAACCCAGCCGGATATGTCCAGACTCATGATAGTCTGAAGTAATCTGATCCAATATGATCTGGTAGTCCGAAGTAATTCGACCCGAAATGATCCGATTATCACGTCTATTTTAATGTATACAAATAAGGTAGTTTTTTATATTGGTAATTTTGAATTGACCAATACTACTAACTAGGCATTTTAGGAATATTGTTCTATTAAGTATTCCAATAGCATAATCTTATTTAGCAAATATATTCCTAATGAGTAATCGTGTAAGACAATTAGATTGGTAAAAGTTAAAGGGTATACAAAACAAAAGTTCATAAAAAAAAAACATACCTCACCAAATTCTTTAAATAAGCGCGCAGGCTATTTAGCGCATTTTTTTTACTATGTAATGCTCATTTGTCCGTGTTACGGACAAATGGGCATTACGTAGTAAAAATAAATAAATTTGTCCGTCACGGACAAATGGCCACTGTCCGTGACGGACAAATGTGCACTATGTAATATGACTATTTTGTTGATTAAAGTTCTAAATTTTGGTTTGTTTGAAAGAAATGTGTAATCCTTTGAATAACAAAAATTAAATTTGATTGTCTTTTGTTAACAGAAAGTTTAAATCTTTTCAATAACGCTATTTTGATTTAATTGTATTTATGTTTGAAGTTCAACGTCAGGTTTAAAAACGTAACATTGATTTTGAAACTTTGATTCCTTTGTAATTGTTATGTTTGTAAGTAACTTTGGTTTCTTTGTTGAAAGAAAGTGTTAATCCTTTGAATAAAATATATTTGATTTGATCGTCTTTTGTAAAAGAAAGTTTAAATCCTTTCAATGATATAACTTTGATCTGATCGTAGATATGTATGATAGAAAGTTACGTTTATTTCTTGAAACTTTATATGTTCGATATCAAATCTTAAAACTTTGAACGATAGTAACGTTTTATTTATTGAACATTTATATGTTCGTTACGAAATCTATAAATTTTGAACGAATGTAAAGTTTATTTCTTGAAACTTGATATGTTTGTTATGAAATCGTAAAACTTTGAACAAATGTAACGTTTATTTCTTGAAACTTTATATGACTTTTAATAACGTAATTTTGATTTGATCGTATTTTTGTTTTAAAGGAATTTATAATCCTCTCAATAATGTTAAGTTGATATTTTTATCTCATTATGTTCGTTATAAATCGTTATGTTCATTCAAAGATCTTACTAAATTAAAATTTGACGAAAATGTTACTAAAGTAAAATAAACTCATTAATTTAATAAAGGTGTATAATAGGTAGTACACATTATTGGTTGATTTAAAGGATACAAATATATGTTGTAAATCTCAAGCTTTAATGTATGATTTGTCCGTGACGGACAAAGAAGAATTGTCTGTCACAGACAAACTACATCTGTCCGTGACGGACAGATCTAATCTGAGTAAACCTTAATATCCGTTCGTGACGGACATATCTAATCTCAAGTTTTGTATTGTATGTTTACACTTTTGTTTTAACTTGTTGCGTTTTATTTAACAAAATATAAACGAAGCATTCACGTCATCAAATAACAGCTCCAAGTTTTTAAGGATTATAGAGATTAAACGGCTCCAAAATTAGTTCTAAATTTTGAATGCTCCTTGCTAGAACTTCCGCACCTTAGTTGAAAAGCATAGCTAAGAGTGAGTCTCCTTGACGGACAGTTCTTGTTGTGATCCAAGTTTTGAACTTATGTGCTGAAAGAGAAGATTGTGAAGGAATTATCAAACAATCGTGGAGAACACAATTTTTAGGAACATGTATGTTCAACCTGGTCAAGAAATTGAACCTCCTCAAAACCAAACTGAAAGTTTGGAGCAAACTTAAAATTGGAAATATAAATAAACAAGTTCGGGAAACCGACGCAGCCAGGGGCGGCCCTTGGGGGGGCAGGGTGGGGCAGCCGCCCCACCCTCCAAAAAAAATAATTTTTTTTTTTTTTTTTGTGAAAAAAATCATTTTAAAATCGGTTGTGGCTTCTCATTTATAAAATATTTTTCTACGATTTATTAATTTTTTAAATATAACTATTCTTGTGTTATATTTAAATGTTGTTTTGGATCTTTCGCCGAAGTAAACGAAACTTCAAAAGAATTTCCCGTTTTAGGCTCGGAGTGAAATAATTCACCAAAATGCACGAGATTTGTTGTTTGAAGTAGAAGTGTGGTCTTAGACCGCACTATTATTTGTAAAACGCGTTGTCGAGGACAAAGATAATAAAAACACAAATAGAGGTGCGGTCCTAGACCGCGGCTATAGTGTAACGTTTTTGAAAGAAAAAAAAACTAAAGAGGCGCGGTTATAGACGCGCCTATAGGGCAGCTATTTTTAAAAAAAAAAATTTATAGACGCGGTCGTGGACCGCGCCTTTAAGTGTAATGTTTTTTTTTTTTTTTTTGTATTTTTGTTTATTGTAAGTAGATGACATATTGACTTTGTTTTTATCTCTATTTTATTTTCATAGATATATTTATCGAAAATAAAATTTCGCCTCCCCCTTTTAAAATCCTGCGGCCGCCACTGGACACAGCCATTGAAAAGCTACAAAAGATAAAATTCTGAAACTTTTCTAACCAACAAAACGAGAGGTTAAATAGACTAAACCGGAAAAGAGAATGTCTTATAGAATTCCAACAAAAATACTAGATGCAAAGAGCAAAATCAAAATTCCTATAATTCAGTGATAAAAATACAAAGTATCACCATAGGAAAGTAGCGGGAAGAAGAAACAAGAAATCAATAATCTCTATCTAGAGATTAAACGGCTCCAAAATTTAAACTAAAGAGGAAGTTAGCTCCAAGTTTTTTAAGGATTATAAAGACCGATTCAGGTCCTATCAAATTAAAGAAACCACATAATGCAACACCTTGAAGTCATTACTAAAGAAATAACGGAAATAGACAACAAGGAACTCACCAAATCATTTTCTAATGAGGACATTCCGAAAGCTGTCTTTGATATTGGAAGCGACAAATTCCCAAGCCTAGGTGGAATGTCTGCCGGCTTTTTCCAAAAATATTGGAACACCATAGGGCCCACTATTATCCGTGCGGTAAAAAGTTTCTACCGAACGGGCAAAATCCTAAAGCAAATCAATCATATCTTTATCATATTAAGACCAAAAACGGATAACCCATCTCTGGCTAATCACTACAGACTTATTAGCTTATGTTCAACAACATATAAAATCCTTGCTAAAATCCTAAAAACTAGGCTAAAGTCAATTTTTTCCAAACCAATACATCCTCTCCAAAGCGCCTTTACACAAAATAGATCAATCCATGACAATATCCTTATTGCCCATGTCACGGATTCAAATCAAAGAAGAAAAGGAGGGTTATGTGGCCTTAAAATTGGATTTGAAAAAAGAGTACGATAGGGTGGAATGACCATTTATCCTAGCGGTTCTTGACAAATTTGGTTTCGAAAAAAATTCATAAATTAGAGTAGAGAATGGATTTCCACGGTCTCATATTCCATCCTAGTTAATGATAAATCTTTAGAACTAATATACCCCAAAAGGGGCCTACGCTAAGGAGACTCACTCTTACCTATGCTTTTCAACTAAGGTGCGGAAATTCTAGCAAGGAGCATTCAAAAAGAGTGCAATCAAAATAACAAAATAATTGGCTTCCCAATTACTAGAGGTGGATCTACTATCCCCTTCCCAGCTTTGGCTAATGATATAATTATATTTGTCAAAGCATCATACTAGCAAGTACGAAGATACTAGATCTGTTGAATGGATACTGCCGCATCTCGGGGTAAAAAGTTAACTTTCATAAATCATCCTTCCAAACTACAAGAAATGTGGGAGCCGATATGGAAAGACAAATTCAACTAAAAATTGGAATAACCGCCACAAATGACTTGGATGAATATCTTGGATTTCCTATCATTAACGGTAGAGTAAACAATACAGTCTTTGAAGATGTAATAACAAAATCTAGGAAACAATTAACATGGAAAGCTTTCACACTCTCTCAAGAAGGAAGAGCAACTCTAATCAAAGCAAACCTGAATGTTAACCAAAGTATATAATGCAAAGCTTCATGCTTCCATCCTACATACACAAAGAAATAGACCAAATAAACCGTTCTTTGGAATAAAGGACATAACTATCACCCTCTTATTAGCAAAATCTGTAAACCAAAAAAATGTGGAGTGTGCATTAGGAAAGCAGAAGATATGAACAAGGTCTTCCAAATGAAACTACTCTAGAAAATTATAGCGAAGCCATATAACATTTGAGTTAAAATAGTAAACGAAAAATACCTTAAAGGTTCATTCTTATGGAACTACAAAACCTCGGAAAATACCTCTGTGCAATGAAATCGACTAATGAGTCTTCGACTTGAATTTGAAATTGGGTTCAAGTGTAATGTTGGGGATGGAAATATCATCAAGTTTTGGAAGAATCCGTGGGTGGGGACCAATTGCTCATCAAACTTCTTGGGAATAACAATAATATCGACGGAAATGAATTGGTTAGTATGTACATCACCGAGAACAAATGGAATGTCCGAAAACTGGACATGGAGATAGGTAAACATTTAACTCAAGAGATTATGACCGGAATTAAGTCATACCAACTCCCAAAATCATTTTTTTAAGACCGCCTTTACTGGACAACCTCAGACAAGGGATCATACACCACAAAATCAGCCACATATCTTATCCATAAGAATAAAGGGCTAACAAACAATTCTAATGATTGGATTTGGGAAATCGATATCATGCCCAAAGTCAAGAACTTTCTATGGAAACTGTCAATAAATGGTCTCCCTACTAAGAAAAATCTCGAAAAACAAAGGGTCACAATGCTGATGCAATGCGGACTCTGCAACCACCCATATGAGTCAGCAAAGCATGTGTTCTTCACTTGCCCATTCTTGATGGAAAACTTATCCAATGATAATACCAAAAACGAGCTCCAAATAGCAAATAACTCAAACCAAAATATGCATAACATGTTCACACTTCTTAAAAATAAACTAGATGATAAAGCAAAAAGTACAATTGGCCGTTACTTGGTGGAATGTTTGGTACTTATGAAATCAAAACATTTTTAATAATAAGAAAACCCAAAATATTAAAGCACGTGTGCATGACCAAATAAAGAATTATCAAGAGGCGAACAAAAAGAAGAATCAAACAAAACAAAAATTGACTAAAAACATAGAAAAACTAGGAATATCCACTAGATAAAACCCGAAAATGAATTCACAAAACTAAATTTTGATGGATCTAAACGTGAAACGGGAGAATCGGCCTACGGATTCATTCTTAGAAACCAGCATGCATCAACCATCTCCTTAGACTATGGACAATGTGAAAACATATCGGTCCTCCATACCGAAGCATGTGCGCTACGGGAAGGTTTGATCAGGGCATGTGATCTAGAGATCAACAATATTGAAATTGAAAGAGATAATCTTACAATTATCAATTTGATAAAACAAACATGGAAACCTCCATGAGAACTTGACCTTATCATTTCGGATATCTTAAGCCTCCAAAATATTGGATTATCTATTGTCTTTGATATTAAAATATGTTATAGGTTAACGAATATAATTACATGAATTGTCTTAATTATATGTATTTATAATCAGTAACATTTTAATAAAAATTTATATATTATAATATATATATATATATATAGGTAAATGAATATAATTAATTGTATTATAATTTGTATATTTTATATTGTCAAAAATTTAAAGATGAGAGTATATATGTAGTTTATAGTATAATAAAGTAGTACATTATATGTAGGAATGCTCTAATAAATTGAGTTGAAAGATGAGATGTTTGAGTGAGTTGACGGAGAGGGAAAATAAAAAAGTTGTCCAAAAACCTGAAATATAGATGTTTTGATAAACATGACCTTATATAAGTCTCATTTCATATGAGATATTTAACAAACAAATAAAATGATATTGCAAACTGTTATAAGTCTTGCTTAATATGATATAACAAATGAATAAAATGATATTGAAAACTAATATAATTCTCGTTTAGGCTAAACTGGTATAAATAACACTACCTGTAGTAACGTTGTGGGCAGTGGCACGACCTTTGAAAATTTTCGAAAAAAATCCTAAACTTTAGAGGGTTTCAATTTTTATCACCGGAAATTTTTTCTACCAAAATCGTGATGACATGTCAAGGGAGACTATTACTTGGAATTTTTTTTATATAAAAAATCTAGATAGAGCATATTTGGCAATACACTTGAATTAAAAACAACTCTTATCGTGTAACCAAACAAAAATTTATCCCTCTTTCTTCTGTTGATCGAAATAGCCCTAGCCCTTATTCATCTCCTCTCCCGATTAATCGGTCGTTGTTGTTGTCGTTGTTGTTGTCGTTGTTGTTGTTGTCGTTGTTGTTGTCGTTGTTGTTGTCGTTGGTGGTGGTGGTGGTGCATGATCCTTATAATTTCGTTTCTTCACTCTACTAGTTAAGGCAGTTTACATAGATAATTTTTTTTTGTGTGTAGTCATTGCTTGTTTTTCTTCTTCAAGTCGTGGTTTCTGCTTGTTTACTTGGTTGCGTTTCATTAAGTACTTACTTTTGTTTATCAAGATTGTTTATTGAGTTTGCTAATCTAATAGGAAACATGTTTTCGACCTTTACAATAAAGGTTCAACATGGAGAATTCTTGAAAACTTTTCCGACTATTGAATATGTTGGAGGCCAATTGCACTAGTGTCACGACGTTGATCCTGATTATATATCATATTTTGATATAGTTGCTATGATGAATGATGAGGCTAAGAAGTATGGTTTTAGTGATGCCGATGTTATGTACTATAGTTGTCTTGGTCAAGTTTGTACTAATTGAATGGTGAAGATTAATGGAGATGATGATGTAACTGCAATGGTTGAGCATGCCTTGACGATTGGCGAGGTGGATGTTTACATTGTACATGTAATAACAAAATCTCGGCTAGAGTATAACTCACACTCATTGTCAATTGCAAGTGCTTCTACACAACATGAAAATGTTCTTGTTGACACGTTTAGTGGCTTGGACACTTCTACAGATGATGAATGGTTGATCAATATAGTTCGTATGCTGACGGGATCCCAAGAGAGCCGCTTGATTTTGCTAATGTGGAATTTAATTTCGTTGATGGAGAAAAACCAGACTCATTTGATGAGTATTATGACAACCTTTCTGATCTCAATGATGAAGAGCTTGTTAGGGAGAGGAAAGGAAAACCCAAGGTACATGTTAATGTACACATGAACAAGGATTTTAGCAAGTGGAAAAAAGCTTTAGCCTAATTAAGTCGATTAGTGGGAAGGCTCTGAAAAAACTCTCTCTTTTTGCCCTAGAAGCGAACAGGCTAGGAGTTGGTTATCGAGTGATTTTTCAGGCATGACTGAGGCAGATCCGCCGGTGGCTGCTGACCCCATCACTGATGCTGATACTACCATGGATGACGCCTCCGTCCAACCAACCATTTCATCTGCAATAGGTAACCCTAATGCAAACGATGGAACACCTAATGTGGCCATGACCGTTAATCCGATTGCTGAGGCTGTAAGCACAATGGTTACCAAGGTTGTTATCAATGAGGGAAAAGGTTTTAGTGTGGATGGCGCTATCGTATTCACGATGGGGGTTGTTTCACCAAGTCAACCCCAGGCCCAGATCCCCGTTGCTGACAACTCGAAAGAAACAGTGACTACTAAAACTAATAAGTGTAAGATCCTAGGTTTTTGCCTTCACCGCCCCCGCGGTGAAGGGGAGCCGCAGGCGCGACTCAACCTCGCTGCCGCGGTCGCGGCATGGCCCAGCCGCAGGTGCGGCTAGGCCCAGCCCGTCTATGGGTTGTTTTATCTTCGTCTTCTCCTATTTTATTCCATCTTTGGGCTTTTGGCCCATCTTCCTTCTATTCTCCTAACCCTAGACGTCCCTTCCTTCTACCCTTCCAACCCTTCTCTATATATTCACTCCTTTCCTCCTTTTTCCCATTTCTTGCTATCGTTTTCAAACCCTAGAGAGCTGCAGCCGTCCCTTGCCTCCTGCGACCCTGTTGAACGTGTAAGTTCTTCATCCTTTGTTCCTCCTTACGTTCTTGTACTGCAGCATGCTTCCTTCCTTTCGTTTTCTTCTTCTTCTTCTCTCCTTTTCTTCTTCTCCAAGAATCAAGTTTGAACCTTGATTCTTGTTGGCTTTCCATTGTTTATGTACGTTGTTCTCAGGCTCTTTGGAGTTGAGTCTTGACGTGTTAGAGGCAAAGGTTCGAGCTTTGGTTGGCCTTGCTGCGAGTTTTGTCAAAGAAGAAAGCCGACAGCGCTTTCTGTCACGCCGCCGCCCCTACGCCTACACAGAGCCGTCCCTGCGCCTCTGTTCAGCCGCCCCTGCGCCTTAGTCCAGCCGCCCCTGCGGTTTTCTCTGCAGTAACTCCCGTCTTTGGTGAGTTGCTTCCTTCCTGACTTTCCTCGTTCCTTGGTTCCTTATGGTTTTTTCCCTGTTCCCTGAGTTGTTGTAAGACTAAGGTTGAGCCCTTAGCATGTGTTGATCTCTAAGAGATCGTTGAGACTAGAAGTCTGTTGAGACTAGAAATCATAGACTTCTAGCAACCGTTTCGTTCCTGATTCGTGTTGCTTGTTCGTACAGGCTTTCCTTACTCATTCCTGAAGAAAACTGAGCTTCCTTGAGTGTTTTTTGAGTTGTTTGCTGATCTCTTGTGTTACCTTCGTGTGAGGTAAGTCCCTTGGACTTACTTAGCTTCATTCCGCGTATTAGTTGGATTGTATTGGCTTGTTTGTGTTGTTATCATGTTTATAACAGATAATTGAAAATAGGATTCACCCTTTGATAACCTTAACTGGCCCAAGTATATTATAACCGGGCGGTGACCAATTGTCTAGTTCTACAGGAGACTAGAATGTGCTCTTGCAACCCAGACCCGTAGGTAACGGATAGTACTGATCTATTCCTATTGGTAGGCGGAGCGGAGATGAGTTTCGGGAGATTCTTGTGTGACAAAAGAAGTTGAATTAGTAATGGATAACCTTAATGAAAGATAATAACCGGTTGATGTGTAAGCATGCTATGTGTTTTCTTTACCTTATGTGTGTTTGTGCCTTTACACTCTTGCTTATACCTAGAATGTTAGCTAACGGTTTATACCGTCGTTGTAGATGTTCCGCAGGTTCAGGATGCTGCTGAGTGATCCGGGTGGTGTGGTCAGCCGGGGTTCCTGTACATTATAGGACATAATCGGATTTATGTTTCTTTTGTTGTTTTCCTTTTGTTTTGAACCCGGCTGTGGAGTTTTGTGTTTTCTTTTGGTTTAAACCTTTGGTTTTATATTGAGTTTTGTTTTCATTCGTCTGTGCCTTGTTGTAAGATCCGTTTGTTGTTGCTACTCTAAGGGTCGGGACCCATTGTGCGGTCCTAGCCCGTAGCGCTTCGAGTTCCCAAAACTTAGGGTGTTACAATATGGTATCAGAGCCCTAGGTTGGCAACAATGACACTCGTAATCTTCTACAGGTCGGATGGATAAATAAATAGAACCCGCAAGGGGTCTAACGTTTTCAAAAGGGGGTTTTTGTTTTTAAACCGTTGGTCTGGGATAGATGTACGGGCGACCACCACTACCTCCGCGGATCTCAGTAGTGTAGTTTCTTATATGTTGGTCTTTATATGTGTTTTTCTTGGTTTTCTGCTTTAGTTGTAGCGTGACCTTATATCTATATATATAGTCTTATATATCTATCCTTATAGCAGATGACGCGTACTAGAGCTACATCTAATATAGGGCGAGGAAGGGGTCGACCACCTCTTCCACCTGCCATTTGTGGACGAGAACGTGCAGAAGGACCTTCACTAGCTAGAGGTCGGGGCCAAGCCCCAATTGCTGATCCACCTATCGTTGAGGTATTCGTTGAAGAAGTTGCTGAGAGAGGTGTTGCCGAAGCAAGGAACGAGACTATTGAGAAGTCTGGAGCACAGAGAGCACAAACGATCGAGTCCGGTCAAGTGACCATCGAAGTATCTGCATATCGCGATTACGTGCAGAGAGTTTAAGAAGCTATCAAGACTGGAGGACCTGCACCAGCACCGCCAATACCCGTGAGAGTAGTTGAGAACGTGAGAGCTCAAGAGGGTGCAAGTTCGGAAGTTGAGCTTTGGTTAGACCACATGGATTCAGCGTTGGAGTCAATAAGAAGTATGCTCAGGAAGCAACCGGATTTCAAAAGAGATCTTCAGGCAGAAGGCCTTACGAAGAGACAAAAGACTTGATCAACCCGTGTTGGAGCTGGAGCATCAAGAATCGAGCATGTTCAGACGACATGTCACTTTGGGATCCAACAGACGATACGGAGTTCCAACAGAGGACGACGGTGCCATAAATGCGGAGGTGTCGGACACATCCGAGCAGATTGTGAGAAGCCTGCAATGACTTGCTTTTCTTGTGGCATGTCTAGACATAGAGCTGCGTTCTGCCGTCAGAGCAGAAGACGAGGAGGTGGTACGCTTGACACTAGAGATGCTTCAGCCAGAGTATATGAGTTGAAGAGTGTTGTAGAGCCGACAGCGTCACCGACCACAGGTACCATTCATATTAATGGTTTTCCTATCAGAGTTCTTTTCGATACCGGTGCTACGCATTCTTTTATATCCGATGCTTGCATAGATAGTTTGACCTTAGTTAGTGTAGAAGGTAGACCCTTCTTCATAGAATTACCGATGGGGTAAGTTTTGAGGTACACGAGAGGTTCGCGATTACCCTATTAGATTGGGAGGTCGCGATGGGCCAGCTGACTTCTTCGTCATGTACTTAGTACATGAGGAAGTTATTTTGGGCATGGTTTGGATGGACCGACATCGAGCAGTTCTGGACTTCGGCAGGAGGACTGTGACAGTAACTACGGAGGCAGGTCATGTTGAAATCTTCCGAGGATGGGATCTCGGGAAGATTGGTAAAGTCATCAGTGCAGTACAAGCTGCAAGACTTATTAGTCAGGGTTGCGAGGCTTTTTGGTGCTATGCCATGAAGGATAGTACGAGTCCGACTTTGGAGGAGACTCCAGTAGCTTACAAGTTTGCTGACGTCTTTGGAGAGCCATCAGGTTTACCTCCACAAAGGAGTGTAGACTTCGGCATCGAGCTAGAGCCCGGTACGAGACCGATCTCTAAAGCTCCCTATCGTATGGCGCATATCGAGATGCTTGAGTTGAAGAAGCAGTTCGAGGAGTTAGCAGATAAGGGCTTCATCCGCCCTAGTGTATCCCCTTGGGGCGCACCATTTCCCTTTGTCGGGAAGAAAGACGGGTCAATGAGGTTATGTATCGACTACCAGTGTAACAGTCAAAAATCAAATATGGCCTAATCGGAAATTTTAGGAAGTTAAACGGGTTTAACGGAATTAAAACCGTCTTAACAAGAGATCGATACCTAGATGATATAAACTCGGTGTTATTTGGAGCATTTGGGAGCTTCAATTAATAAAAATGCAGTTGAGAAAAATGATCAGGACATCGGACATGTCCTAGATATAAAAAAACATAGAAAGGCAAAACGGCCAAAAGAGTCGCAATTTCGTTTCTTAGCGGCTAAGAAAGACGGCTTAGGAATACGCGTTTCTCGAGACAATTGCGGAATAATTATCCATACAATATTTCAGATTTATTATTCCAATTTTGAGAAGTTTGGAGAAGGGGTCTTGAACCGCTTTTTCGGAACGGTGAAAGGATAACTATAGACCCGCTAAAGGATAATTATCGTCTTCGCTATAAATAGCGGAAATAACGTTTATTAATTCATTTTCTTTCACGTTTCCTCGTAAAAGCTCTGATTTCTCTCAATCTTCAAACTCAGATCTACTCTCCGTTTCTAATCCGATTTCAAATCCGTTTGAGTTTTTGGATTCCTCTCTTCATTCTCTTCATTTTGGTACCGAGTTTCTACATTTCCGAGAAAGGGAAGGCCTGGTCGAGAATATATGATACTAGGGAGGTTCCGTCGCTCAGATTCCGGTGAATTTGATGTTGTCCGAGCGTAGCCTGCATCGTTGTGATTCCGAATCTTCTTTCGGATCATCAATCGGGTTAGTAACGAATAAGTTATGAATTTATTCGTTTTTCGTATTGCGATTTTGCCTAAATTGACCTTAGGCTAGTCAAAATGGATAATTGGAAATTCCATTATGCTCGTTACTTTATTCTGGTGATTATGGGCTGTTTGTTTGATGAGATTTGATGACAAGTGGGTTCAGAAATTGCCTGCGGGCAAAACGTTGTTCTGGCAAAATTTAATTAATTAATTAAAGGTTAATTAATTAAATTGGGAAATCTAGAAAATGCTATAAGCTAATTAAATTCAAAGGAATGAATTTAACTGGTGTTTGAAGCGAGAAGTTTAATACGAAGAATATGATATTCTCAACAGGTGTTGTTGAAGGTTTTGGTTAACTATAGCTTAGTCTTTGTGAGCGTATCCAAGCACGATAAAGGAGGATAGTCCGAGTGGGAAACGGACTCAATAGTTGGTTTGCGAGGTTTTATTGTTCTTACCTGCGAGGTTACACTTGCTTAATATATGTTATGTATTTAATATGCTATGATTTTATGCATGCTTGAGTGTATATATATGTTTGTTATGATTGTATGCATGCTTATATGTATATGAGTGAGACGACGATGATGATGAATTGATATTCTTTATGAAAGCATGCATGAGGTACATGAGATGATAGTGGAAAGAATGTGATGAAAGAATGCATGAGGTACATGAGATGATAGTGGAAAGAATGTGATGAAAGAATATGATGAAAGCATGAATTTGAGTTATGATATGAAAGTGATAATATAGGATGGTAATTGATTAATTAGCCCAACTGGGTCCTGCACGGGTTTCCGGGGGACGAGGTCACTACCTGATCTACAGGGGGCCTCAGAGGTCGCTACCTGATCTACAGGGGGCCTCAAGATAAGAAAAACAGCCAGAGGTCGCTACCTGATCTACAGGGGGCCTCAAGATAAGAAAAATAGTCCAAGATCGCAACCTGATCTACAGGGGGTCTTAGGACAAGATGGCCGAGGTCGCTACCTGATCTACAAGGGGCCTATGACGCTATCGGGTTGGCCAACCGAAAGAAAAAAAAAGAAAGAAAGAAAAGAAATACGAAAGCAATGAGAAAATATATCGTACGATCAGTTGGAGCTAGTTATTAATTATCACCTATGCATCGATGCGATCGAGTCTAGCATGTTATATGTTATGTTATGATTATTTATATGTGTTGAGATGATATAAGATGTTTATATGAGATGATATGTTTATATGTGATGTGTGATAACATGCTTGAATGTTTATGTGAAATGTGATGTGAATGGTTGTGGAATTATATGTGAATGTGGATATGTATGCATTGATCGACTTTGGAATGTGAGGAAGGGTATAGAGTGTCCTTTGGGGATGGGATATTAGATACTTATATATATTGGGACAGTGCGATTTGTATACCCTTACTGAGCGTGTGGCTCATTGTTGTTATATCCACATATTTTTCAGCTACTCAGACTCAGCCTGATCAAGGCAAGGATGTTCGACCCAACACCTGGATTTGAGATCATATCAGGTGGGCTGTTATGGGATGCTACCGCCTAGGATGTTTTGTGTGGTTTTAAACAGTTGTGTTTTGTTAAACAGGGTTTTATGACGTATATTAGTATGTATATATGTTGTGAAAATGGTTGTAAGATAAAGTTTTAAAAATTTACGTTTTCCGCTTTTCCGCTTATTGCTTTAAACAGGGTTAATTAACTGGTAATAAACTAGAAATGAAATAGGTGTCACAACCAGGAGCTGGTCAAGGAGCCGATCAAGAACAAGTACCTATTGCCCCGTATCGACGATCTTTTGGATCAGCTGCATGGAGCTTCATTGTTTTCGAGGATCGATATGAGATCTGGATATCACCAGCTGAGGGTGAGAGAGCAGGACATAACTAAGACAGCATTTCGGACCAGATATGGACACTACGAGTTTGTAGTGATGCCATTCGGGCTTACGAACGCGCCCGCAGTCTTCATGGAGTTGATGAACAACATCTTCATCAACTTCCTAGACCAGTTTGTAGTTGTCCTCATCGACGACATTCTGGTTTACTCTCGCAGTAAAGAGGAGCACACTGGACACTTGAGGATTGCTCTTTAAGTTTTACAGGATAGAGAGTTGTACGCCAAACTCTCTAAGTGCGAGTTTTGGATGTCCGAGGTAACATTCCTTGGTCACATTGTTTCAGCTGAAGGAATCAAGGTAGATCCGGCAAAGATCGAGTTAGTAGCATCTTGGCCGCCACCTAAGAATGTCAAGGAGGTCCGCAGCTTCTTAGGATTGGCGGGCTACTACCGGCGTTTTGTTGAGGGTTTTTTTTCGTTATCGCCCGACCGCTCACTTCCTTGTTGCGGAAGTCTACGATATTCATATGGTCTGAGCCGTGCCTGCAGAGCTTCGAGGAGCTAAATAAGAGGTTGACCTCTACTCCTATTCTAGCTCAGCAAGAAGGCATTGAGGATTTCGTGGTTTACAACGACGCATCCAGGCTGGGCTTGGGATGTGTTCTGATACAGAGAGGTAAGGTGATTGCTTACGCGTCTCGACAACTCAAGACGTACGAGGAGAATTACCCTACCCATGACTTGGAGTTGGCTACTATGGTTCATGCTCTAAAGATTTGGAGGCATTATCTGTACAGAGCTATGTGTCAGATATTCACCGATCACAAGAGTCTGAAGTATATATTCACTCAATGGGAGTTGAATAACCGTCAGCACGGATGGTTGGAGTTGATCAAGGATTTTGTCTTGAGATCTTATACCACCCGGGGAAAGCTAATGTGGTAGCAGATGCCCTTAGCAGGAAGACTCCCCGAGAGATAGCGATTGCTAGGTTGACAGCTCAGCCACAGTTACAGCGAGATCTTGCGTGGCTAGAGATGGATATCCACTTTCCGGGTTCCGACAACCAGTTGTCCACCTTGGAGATAATACCTGATATGTTGGCCAAAATCCGACAGAAGCAGGAGAGTTGCCCACCTCTGACACAGATCCGAGACCGGATGTCTCGAGGAGAGACACCGCAGTTTGCAGTTGGTGCCGACGAAGTTCTGAGACGTGAGGAACGTGTTTGTGTGCCTTTAGATCGAGAGTTGAGACAGAGGATCCTTCAAGAGGCTCACTCCTCACCTTACTCAGTACACCCTGGTGCGAGTAAGATGTATCAGGATATCAGACGCTCATTCTGGTGGGGAGGTTAGAAGCCAGACGTCACGAGATATGTAGCTCAGTGTGCGACCTGTCAGCAGGTCAAGATCGAGCATCACAGACCAGGAGATGAGCTACACCCACTTCCCGTTCCTCTGTGGAAGTGGGAGGATATCTCTATGGATTTCGTTACCAGTTTAAGGCCGAGTCGAGGCTTTGATGCTATCTAGGTGATATTAGATCGATTGACGAAGACCGCACGTTTCATTCCGATCAAGGAAACGTGGCCGGTAAGTTGATTGGCAGAGGAGTTCACGAGACAAATAGTTAGACTTCTTGGGGTACCTAGGACCATTGTCTCTTACAGAGACGGACAGCTCACTTCGAGGTTCTGGCAACAAGTTCATGCCGCCCTAGGTACGAGTCTATAGTTTACGACAACTTATCATCCTCAGACCGATGGTCAATACGAGCGGACCATCCAGACTCTAGAAGACATGTTGAGAGCCTGCGTGTTAGACTGGGGACAGGTGTGGTCAGATCACCTTCCCTTAGTGGAGTTTTTGTACAACAAAAGTTGGCACGCATCGATTAGGATGACTCCTTATGAGGCTTTATACGGACAAAAATATCGTACACCGTTATGATGGGATGAGCCTAGTAGTGCTAGCAAAGTAGCACCTGAGCAGATTCAGGATGACATGGCTCGAGTAGCTGTGATCCGAGAGCGGATGTTAGCGGCACAAAGTCAACAAGAGTCTTATGCTGATAAGAGGCGCAGACCTCTAGAGTTCAAAGTTGGAGCTCAAGTTTGGTTGAGAGTATCCCCGACACGAGGCGTCAGACGTTTCGGTGTCAAGGGGAAGCTGAGTCCTAAATATGTTGGACCGTTTGAGATTCTGGAGCGAGTAGGAGAGGCAGCATACAGACTTGTTTTGCCACCGAGACTCGAGGGTGTTCACCCAGTCTTTCATGTGTCTCAGCTACGGGAGTACATACGGATGCGAGGCACATCGTCAGTCATGAGGATCTAGTGATCGAGCCAAACCACACATTTGTTGAGTACCCGGTGGCTGTCTTAGAGCGTAGTACGAGATGCTTGAGTTCGAAGGACATCCCGATGTTGAAGATTTAGTGGTCGATGCGAGGAGCTGATGAGGCGACTTGGGAGACAGAGGATAGTATCCGGAGGAACTATCCAGAGTTTTACGCTAAGCTCGTTGCACCTTTAGCATAGTCAGTTGTTGTAGTTCTTCCTTGGTTGCGTTGCGTACGCTTTTGTGTGACGTTTTGTGTTACGTGCCCGAGTGGGAATTTATGAGTTCAATTCTGTTTCGGTGTGTTGTTGTGATCGTGAGCTTTTGCAAGTTCCGGGACAAAACTTCTTTTTAGGAGGATTTGATGTAAGATCCCTGGTTTTTGCATTCACCGCCCCCGCGGTGAAGGGGAGCCGCAGGCGCGGTTCAACCTCGCTGCCGCGGTCGCGGCATGGCCCAGCCGCAGGTGCGGCTAGGCCCAACCCGTCTATGGGTTGTTTTATCTTCGTCTTTTCCTATTTTATTCCATCTTTGGGCTTTTGACCCGTCTTCCTTCCTTCTACCCTTCCAACCCTTCTCTATATATTCACTCCTTTCCTCATTTTTCCCATTTCTTGCTATCGTCTTCAAACCCTAGAGAGCTGCAGCCGTCCCTTGCCTCCTACGACCCTGTTGAACGTGTAAGTTCTTCATCCTTTGTTCCTCCTTACGTTCTTGTACTGTAGCATGCTTCCTTCCTTTCACTTTCTTCTTCTTCTCTCCTTTTCTTCTTCTCCAAGAATCAAGTTTGAACCTTGATTCTTGTTGGCTTTTCGTTGTTGATGTATCGTTGTTCTCAGGCTCTTTGGAGTTGAGTCTTGACGTGTTGGAGCCAAAGGTTCGAGCTTTTATTGGCCTTGCTGCGAGTTTTGTCGAAGAAGAAAGCCGACGGCGCTTTCTGTCACGCCGCCGCCCCTACGCCTGCACAGAGCCGTCCCTGCGCCTCTGTCCAGCCGTCCCTGCGATTTTCTCTGCAGTAACTCCCGTCTTTGGTGAGTTGCTTCCTTCCTGACTTTCCTCGTTCCTTGGTTCCTTATGGTTGTTCCCTGTTCCCTGAGTTGTTGTAAGACTAAGGTTGAGCCCTTAGCATGTGTTGATCTCTAAGAGATCGTTGAGACTAGAAGTCTGTTGAGACTAGAAGTCATAGACTTCTAGCAACCATTTCGTTCCTGATTCGTGTTGCTTGTTCGTACAGGATTTCCTTACTCCTTTCTTGAGGAAAACTGAGCTTCCTTGAGTGTTTTCTGAGTTGTCCGCTGATCTCTTGTGTTACCTTCGTGTGAGGTAAGTCCCTTGGACTTACTTAGCTTCATTCCGCGTATTTGTTGGATTGTATTGGCTTGTTTGTGTTGTTATCATGTTTATAACGGATAATTGGAAATAGGATTCACCATTTGATAACCTTAACTGGCCCAAGTGTATTATAACCGGGCGGTGACAACTTGTCTAGTTCTACAGAAGACTAGAATGTGCTCTTGCAAACCAGGCTCGTAGGTAACGGATAATACTGATCTATTCCTATTGGTAGACGGAAGTGGAAGCGAGTTTCGGGAGATTCTCGTGTGACAAAAGAAGTTGAATTAGTAATGGATAACCTTAATGAAAGATAATAACCGGTTTATGTGTAAGCATGCTATGTGTTTTATTTACCTTATGTATGTTTGTGCCTTTACACTCTTGCTTATACCTAGAATGTTAGCTAACGGCTTATACCGTCGTTGTAGATGTTCCGCAGGTTCAGGATGCTGCTGAATGATCCGGGTGGTGTGGTCAGCTGGGGTTCCTATACATTATAGGATGGGATCGGGTTTATGTTTCTTTTGTTGTTTCCCTTTTGTTTTGAACCCAGCTGTGGAGTTTTGTGTTTTCTTTTGGTTTAAACCTTTGGTTTTATATTGAGTTTTGTTTTCATTCGTCTGTGCCTTGTTGTAAGATCCGTTTGATGTTGCTACTCTGAGGGTCGGGACCCATTGTGCGGTCCTAGCCCGTAGCGCTTTGAGTTCCCAGAACTTGGGGTGTTACAATAAGGGTGCTCGAACGTGGAGTGAAGTCCTTGAAGGAGTTAATTAGACTACCATATCCAAAGATAGGATTAATAGAGAAACCTTGAATGGCCGAGTTAACATCAGCTATCCGTTTGGACCTTAAAGAAGATGGCACAATTCCATCGTGTTTACAGTCTTGGGCTTCCCCGTTGCTTTCCCTGTCATGGAAAGGAAGATTAGGGAGCTTTGGAAATGTGGTGAGAACTTGCAGATTATCGAACTAGACAATAATTATTGTATTGCTAGGTTTAAGAGTGAAAATGAATTGATGATGGTGCTAACAGGGGGACCGTGGGCGGTATTTGGTAGATGTCTCATTATGAAAAGTTAGACTCCGGAGTTTGTCACATCTAGCCCTATCACCTCGGCTCTAACTTGGATTAGAATTAATGGTGTCCCTGTATAGTGGTACCGCGAAGCTATCATCTGGAGCATGGCCGAAGGTCTAGGAATACCCATAACCATAGATGCTAAAGCACTACAATTCAATAGAGGAAGATTCATTCGCATATGTGTTGAAATAGATCTTAGTAAGCCATTGAAAAAGGCCATATTCATCAATGGGAAACGATGCTCTATTGAATATGAAGGGCTGGATATCATTTGTTTCAACTATGGTCGGTACGGTCATTATGCGTCTCACTGCGAGATAGCGAAAAACATAGAGGTCAAGGAGACTGAGTGTGTTACTGCCAATACGGAGGGTGAGAATGGTGCCAGTTTCGGTCAGGAAACTGGAGCCGTTAGTCAGTCAACTCCGACGCCGATCATGACGGATGAGGATCCGGGCTATGGCCCATGGATGCAAGTGGCAAGACGAAGCAGACCCCATAAAGGAAATACCAACCATGGAGCTATTCCGGGACATATGCACGTATAAAATAGGAAGGGTGGTACTGCTAACCAAGGCAAGGATATTCAGGTGAAAGGTAAGGCGATATCGACACATAACAAAGAGATGGAGAAAGATTCTGGGCACGATATAAGGACAACGACTATTAATAGCATCACTAAGATGGATAAATTTATTGTGGCGCTTACTGCGAGCCAGACGTCATTGGGCCAGGGAGTGAAAGAGATAGGACAATCCTCTAATGGGCTGATGGTTGCGACGAGTCCAGACAAAACCACAATGCTCCAAGCTATAAACAAAGGTCCAGGAACTGATGAGAATAAGAAAAATAATACTGAAGCGTCAGGTAAAAAGGTAGCCTCTCAAATTTTCAACTCTGCTGCTATCATTAAAACAGGTGAGGCTAGTAAGGAAACAAACAGAGGCCTCATAACAAAATCAAGAACGATGCTAGGAGAGCCGCTTGGAGAGCCAAGAAGAATGAGGAATTGGGTGTTGAAACATGTTCTCTTAAGAGACAACGGCAAGATAGTTCGTCTGCCGACAGGATCCCAAGTTGTGAAATAGAACTGGATGCCGGGAGCATGGTTCCCATTACTCACCCACCTATTACTAATCCATGCAGTGACATCACAGAAGGAAGCGATACGTCTGTTAAGGCACCGAACAACCAACAGGGCAATGAGGATGCTGGAACTGGTCAGGTCGTAGTGTATCCGATGGAAGCAGTAGGGGTGCATATATAATACCTCTTGTGAACCCCAGATCACTCAGGATGAAGAAATGCTAGAGAGTCAGACAGACAAGGTGGGCTCTGTGGAGGCTGAAGCTAGTAAGTAATTTATGCTTCCAGTTCTCTTCTCTATGATAGTTTTTAAGAATTGCTTAATGTGGAATGTGTTCGGTGCCGGCAAGAGCGGGTTCCGTAGAGCTATTAAGTACCTTTGCAACCATCATAGTGTAGATGTCCTTGCTATTTCTGAACCCAAGATCTCTGGGGCTAGAGCCCGTGTTGTCTGCGAATGCCTGAACTATTCCGGATGCTTCCAAGTTGAAGTTGACAGTTTTGAAGGAGGTGTATGGCTTCTTTGGAAAAGTGAGAAGATACATATAACTATTGTTAGCAATAGCAGATGGTTTATTCATGCAGAAGTTGGTGAAAGTAATAGTTCTTACAGGTTAGTAGTGGTGTATGCTCCCCCGGATATCAGCAGACGGAAGGAGTGTTGGATTGCTCGAGATCAAGAGTTGGCTACTGTATCAGCCCCTCTCATTTGTGGAGGGGATTTCAACTGTATCAAATACCTTCATGAGCAGCAAGGAGGTTCTGGCAGATTGCATGCAGACTCAAATGCGTTCAACAACTTCATCCTGACTCATGGACTTATTGACCTTGGTTTCTCTGGAGCCGATTTCACCTAGGATGATAGTAAATCTTCCAAATGGAATATGAAAAAAGGCTCGATATAGTTTTTATGAATCAGGAAGGGAGGTTGAAGTGGTCGAATGCCCATGTTAGACATCTTGCACGGTTTTCGTCCGACCATTCTCCCATCTGCCCTTCCTTGAACCCCATCACTACTATCAGAAGAGACATAAGGCCGTTTAAATTCGAGGCAGCTTGGATGACCCACCGTGACTTTCAACCCATGGGGGAGATGTGTTGGTTCAGTAATCCAGAGGTAAGTAAGGCTTTACCCTCTCTTAAAAATTCTCTTATTAATTGGAATAGACTTGTGTTTGGTAATGTGTTTCGCAGGAAAGATAAAGTTATGGCTAAGTTAGCCAAAATCCAAGCTAGGTTGTGTTGTGGAAGCACACCAAGATTGATTAAGGAGGAGAGTAAGCTAAAAGCCGATATAGAAGACATTTTGGAGCAGGAGGAGACTATTTGGTTCCAAAAGTCTAGAGAGCTTTGACTGGAGTAGGGTGATAGAAACACCACCTTTTTGCATATGTCTACTATCATTCGCAGAAGCCGGAATAGAGTGATGGGGCTTACCATGGATAATGAGGAGGGGGTGGATAATCAGGCTAGACTAGAGGCACATGTTGTTGAGTATTTCAAAGGTCTTTATAACCTTGACGATTCCCAGCACCATCCAGCCCGCAAGTTGATCACGTTGGACTTCCCCGAAATTGAGAACTTTGAGTGGGACAACATTCAGAAGCTGGTTACTATGGAGGAAGTTTGGCATACTACCAAGAGTATGGGGGCCTATAAAGCCCTTGGAGTGGACGGTTTTCAACCGATGTTCTATCAGAAGTGTTGGAGTATTGTAGGTAAGTCGATGATGAACGAAGTGACCCATTTCTTCGAACATCAGAAGCTGTATCCGGGCAATAATGATACCCTTATTTCTCTTATAGCCAAGGTTGGAAAACCTGGACTCATCAGTCAATTCAGACCGATAGCTTTATGTAATGATAGCTACAAGATTATCTCGAAGGTGCTTGTTTAACCGTATACAATCCATCATTGTTAAGCTTGTTGGCCCAACTCAAGGTAGCTTCATACCATGGTGTCTTATCCAAGATAATATTGTTCTCATGCAAGCAATTGTGCACTCCATGAGAAAGAAGAAAGCTGGAAGACAATGGATGCTTCTGAAATTAGATTTAGAGAAGGCGTATGATAGAATTAGATGGGATTTCATTGATGACACGATCATTGATGCTGGATTTTCCCATGAGTGGGGGAAGATGATTCAGGAACGTGTGAATAAATCTAAGTTGTGGGTTATTTGGAATGGCGAGGTGACGGAATAGTTTACCCCCTCGAGGGGTATAAGACAAGGAGATCCGATATCACCTTACCTCTTTGATCTTTGTGTGGAAAGACTCAGTCATTTGATCCTAGAGGCTGTTGATCGAGGTGATTGGAAGCCTATCACCTTATCCCGTGGTGGTCCTAAGTTATCACACCTCTTCTTTGCCGATGACATAACCTTGTTCGCCGAAGCTTCGGTCTCCTAGATCCAGGTTATTATGAGTTGCATCGATACCTTTTGTAAGGCTTCAGGTCAAAAGGTCAGTATTCAGAAGTCAAAGATCTTCGTTTCTCCCAATGTATCGAAGGATCTTTGCAACCATATAGGAAGTTCGAGTGGGGTGGAGGTGACCAAGAATCTTGGCAACTATCTATGTGTTCCGATCCTTCAAGGGAGAGTCTCGAAAGCCACGTTCTCTTCCCTTCTTGATAAAATCAATCTCAAACTTAATGGATGGAGAATTAAGACGTTGAGCTTTGCGGGCCGAGTTACTCTAACTAAAGCCGTTCTCACCTCTATCCCCATCTACAATATGGCAACACTCTTCCTCCCGGTTAGTGTGACTGATGAGATTGATAAATTATGCCGCAGTTTTGTGTGGGGCCACTTTGAGGGACACAGGAAGATGCATACCATTAGATGGAGCGAATTCTGTTTGCCCAAGGAGAAAGGCGGCCTTGGTATCAGACGTATGCAGGAGACCCACAAAGCGTTACTCAGGAAGTTGGATTTGAGATTTGTGAAGGAGTAAGATGGGTTGTGGATCAAAGTTTTGGAGAATAAGTATTGTAGAGGCAATTCCAAGAGGCCAGCTGTAGTGTCACACGTCTGGTGAGGAATCACAAAAGGGCTTCATCAGGTGGTAGCCATTAGGTCGAAATGGATGCTTGGTGATGGATGCTCTATCGGGTTCTAGAATGATAAGTGGCTGGAAGACGGCCCACTAAGCTCCCATGCTATCATCCCCATTGCTCAGGCGGATTTATCAAGGACGGTGAGGAGATACTGGTCGGATAAAAGGGGTTGGTATTGGCAGCAACTTAACAGTGCACTGCCATCTGTTACCTTGCTCAAGCTTGCTGTTGTCAAACCCTCGTCGATCGCGCTCGGTTTCAATGAGAATGGCGAGCCTGGCATGCACAGAGATGAAGTAGGTTGGATTTTATCACAAGACGGGAATTACAGCACCACCTCAGCCTACAGGATGCTCACGAGTGTTGATGACCTATCCTCAAGTGAAGGAGCGATCTTCAAGACTATTTGGAGACTTAGAGTGCAAGAAAGGGTCAAAAATTTCCTGTGGAAAGTGTTAAAAGGTGGTGTACTGAGTAATGAGGACTGAGTGAGACGGCATATTGGACAGTCGGAAACATGTGACTGTTGCAGACAATGCACCGAGACACTCATACATCTATTCCGAGATTGTGCTAATACTAGGTCCATGTGGCATTTATTGCAAGCTGGATCCTATATGGAAGACTTTTTCACTACCCCTTTCTCTGCATGGTTGCGAAGTAATGTTCTATCAAAAGTTCATTCTAATAATGATTATTTGTGGAGTGAATTGTTTGTAGTCGGGATCTGGCAAACTTGGAAATGGAGGAACGAGTCCACCTTCACCGACAAGCACTATGGAGGAAATAAAAGTTGGATTGTTAAAGATGCTACCAGAGAGTATACAAGAGGTTTGACAAGGCGCCAGGTGATGCATGATAATTTTCCGTCACGTAGGCTCAGCGTTACCCGGACTCCTCCACCGAAAGGGTACGTCAAAGTCAACACGGATGGGTCTAAGAAGGCGGATGGTCATGCGAGTGTGACAGGTGTTATTAGGAATAAAGCGGGAGAGTGGGTGAGAGGCTTTGGCGTTAACCTTGGTATAGGTTCCGTACCCATAGCTGAGTTGTGGGGGTTGGTCCATGGACTGAGATTAGCTTGGGATCTTGGTTTCAGATCGGTCGTTTTCGAATCTGATTCTCAGGTGGCCATTGCTCTTATCAAGAGCGCCATAGCACCTCATCACCCTCTCGTCAGTCTGGTACGTATGTGCCATGACTATATGAAAAGAGACTGAATTATCTAGTTTCGGCATGCCTACCGCGAGGCGAATAAAGTAGCGGATTTTATTACTAGTTTTGCTTTGTACCTTCCTATTGGTTTGAATGTATTGTTTGACCCACCGGAGGGTGTAGTTGACCTTTTACTTGATGATGTAAGGGGTCGAGCTATCCCCTGCTTGCGGACTACTTAGCCTTCTTTTCTATCAATAAAAGCGCGTCTAGATGCGCCGGAGACCACTGACTCTCCTTCCCACAAAAAAAAAAGGATTTTAGCAAGTGAGAATGGGCTTTAGGAACAAAGTTTGCTTCTGCTGAAATTTTTAAGGAAATGGTTACTAGATATGTCGTTGATCTCAGGTATTGTATTAGTTGGTGTAGGAATAACCACATGAAGAAATTAGAAACCAAATGTATGTATGGTTGTTCATGGAGGATATATGCATCATGGGATAACAAAGAGAATTATTTGTAGTTAAGAGCTTGAATGATATACAAATATATAGTAGAGAAGACTACAAAAGCAAACAAGTGAAGCCATCATTCCTAGCTAAAGAGTTTGTTGTTCATTATAAGAGGGATCCATATTAATAATCTAAATACTTGAAGAAACTAGTAAAAGAGAAAGATGGGGTTCACTTGTCCAGATTCCAATGTTGTAGAGTGAAACATGCAACTTACAAGATTTTATATGGTTCACTTGAAGAACACTACATGACTTTGGGTTCTACATTGTTGAGTTGGAGAGTGTATCCTAAGACTACGATTGTATTGCTCACTGCTAAAAATGTCATACCAAGAAGTCCGGATATATTTAAGTATTCTTGTTTTCACTTTGTTGCTCACTACTGAAAATTATGTTCTTTATTGGTTCAAAAATGATAAATATGTCTTTGCTTATGGATGTTCTATTAAAATTGTCAACAACCAACAACATTGGAAGCAAGTAGTTACTTCTACCACAAATCAAAATTTGTGTTGGAAGGCCGGAGAAGAATTGAAGGAAGGATCTAAGAGAGAAATTTGATAAGCCCGGAAAGCTAACAAAACATGAAATAAGTATGACAGGTCATACTAAGAGACCTTGTCCTACAAGAGATTCTGTTTCAAAATCAAATCTTAATAATCAACAAGACTTTAACCAAAGGTGTAATTTTTTGTTTATCACCTTGTCATCCCTAAATTCATAACATATTATATATATATATATATATATATATATATATATATATATATATATATATATATATATAGTAGTTCCTAACAAAGGCCATCTAGGCTAAGAGGTAGGCCAAGGAAGGGTCAAAATCCAATTATGTCCATGAATGAAAGGCTTCCTTGAGGGTTTTATTTTGATCCATTCAGTTGAAGAATTCATATAAATGTGAGTAAATTTATTTTTAAATGTAGTATATACTAGCTCAAAACATTTGAATGTATATCATTTAATTATTAAATTGTAATTGCAGCCTAGACATCTTCGGCATGTGTTATCTCAACTACTCAAAATGCACCATTTGTTGCGCATGCTCAGTCGTGAAGCCCTCACACTTTTGAGTAGTCTATTTTTTTAATGTAGTGAACTTGTGATTGCTGTCAATTTTCTTCCGGCTATTTAACTATACAACTATTGCAATACTTTTCACCATTAAAAACACTAATAGCACAAAGAAAGGGGAGTCAAGTAGCTATCATTGAACCATATACTCATTCTTTCAATATTGCATTCTTTTCCATCAATATTGCATTCTTTTCCATCAACCTTTTCAATATTGCATTCAATATTGCATTCTTTTCCATCAACCTTTTCAATTTAACCTCTATGGAGAACTTCTTCTCCTTCAATTATACAACCTTCAACTCTAACCTCTCTCTATCTTGTGCATCAGACACCATCTTAAATATAAAGACCTTCATCCTTGTTTATCTCCCTAGTTGTTAAGATAGCCATAACATCACTTTCTTTGTCAACCCATTCAAAGAATGTACAATCTTTTTCCTGCAATTTAAATTTAACAAAAATTTTAATAACCATCACATAATTCAAATTCTAACAAATGATAGTTTTAGCAATTACACTATCAATCAACAACAATAATCAACCCTAATCGTGACTCCGAAGGTCAAATTTTAGTACACATACCTTTCAGAGAGAGCAACGATAAAACCGTTTTCCTTGGTTCAAGTTATCCTTATGAACCATCAATACCACCGCCGACAAATTGTGGTGACAAAGAACCTCTACAGTTCTTCCAACCTTGTAACCCTACTTTTAGATGATTGATCACTCATTTTCTCAAATCTATGAGGTTGGATTTTTTCTATTGCCAAACAGAGCTAATTTGGATTTGAGATTAAAATACAAAGGAGGTTAGGGCTCGTACATGAAATGGGAAAAATGTGAACTTATGACACTAACGATTAAAAGGGGTGGAGGGTAAGTTGTTTCTGTTTTCCTTTTCTAATTTCTCATTTTAAATTTTTTTTTGGACATGTTAGCATTTCTGAAGCTACCTCATCACGATTTTTGGGAAAAACAATTCGGTGCTAAAAATAGCAACAACCCTCTAAAGCTTAGGCTTTTTTCCGCAATTTTTATAGGTTGTGCCACCACCCGCAACATTACTAAAGGTCGTGCTATTTATAGCATTTTTGCCTCTCATTTATGAAAAGTAGGAAAACATAATTGTATTGTCTAGATTCGGTTAAAGTAAATTTCAATCAAACAAATTTGGCTAAAGTCATTCGGATCATCAATCATATTCACGGATGATTATCCAATCCGGCCAAAAAGTTGAGTCGGATACCAATGTCATGTTTTTGAATTCAGATCAAAAAGATAATTAGCCGTATATATATACTACCGGATCCAACAATCCAAATTGAATTTGGATCGGGGTTCCTATAACTTTGAATCCGGGTCAGGTTAATATCTTCAAATAAATTTTAATAAAAAGTGTATATCTAATAGCTCCCCGACCTAATTGGATAACCCGGATTCAAATTAACAAATTGTCCGACCTAAATATGACCAGAATTAAGATGTTAAGCAATCAAACCAATTTTAATCCAACCCGAACATAAATTGGCCTAATTTTGAACCCGATTAAGCCATCCTAATTGGCACAACTACCCGAATCCATTAAAAATCCAAAGAAAACCGACCCAAAATTACCCGCGAACAAAACTAAATCGATTCATTAAGACCCAAGAACCAAGACTATTTGATAACCCGTTTCAACCCGAACAATTGATACTCGACCCAAACCGACCTGAAGACGACCTGTTAGTCCTGTTTGACACCCTTACTCTCAGGGGGTTGTGGGACGAGAACCATAGATGATGTCTAGAGTGTTATATGAGATGAACAGTTTGATTTTGGGCTTGTGCACTTTCTATACGAGTTGAATTTGAACATGATACGAGTATGATCCGTATTTCCTCGATCTAGATAATTAAGCCTCAATGGCACTTGAATTAGATGATAGACTCGACACACACAATACACAATCAACAGTGAGAAATAATGAGAAAAGGCACAGAGATGAGTAGAAGAAATGGGAGCAAATTGATCAAAGGTAGAGAAGATAGAACCGTAGAAAAACCAATGCAAGAACCTTTGATCTTGAGAGAAAAAAACAAAAACAACAGACCAACGACCCTGTTTTCTACAACTCCACACAACTCAACAATGGAGGTTGAGAAACACGAAGAGGATGTTTATGATATTAAGTAAATATTTGTAATTTATAAAATTGTTTGATATTAAGTAAATATTTGTAACTTATAAACCTATTTTTAGTTATCCATAAGCTTAGTTATAGGTTGATATAGGTTTATTTTTCCAATAACCAATCTCAGGTTGTTAGCAGCACGATCAGTAGAGTTATTAGACTTGTACATGTATTTAACTCAACCATTCTAATGAGTGAGTAAGTAATTCTCTCTATTTATCTTCTCATGGTATCGAGCCTATCGATTCTATAACTTATTTTTTCAAGACTCAAACACGGCATGCTACTGATCATGACTGCCCTTTCTTCCTCCTCCACAATCACCAATGATCAAGAACCCAACTTTTACCAATACTCAGTTGGTCTAGTGGTTGTGGTGCTAGACTCCTTAAGTGTTAGCCTGGAGATTCGAGTTCGAATCTTCTTGGAGACATGTATAAAAAAATTGGTATTTGGAGGCTATCCCAAATTGGGCCACGACTTATACCCATCCTGGATGTAGAGCGGCAAAGCCGATCGAACCGGGAGTTACGCTAAACCCTTAAAAAAAAAGAGAACTCAACTCTTCATTCATCGTTGTCAACTTTCACAACGCTAACAAACTCAACGGCCACAACTTTATCGAATAGAGAATGCAAGTCGAAGCTCTACTCATTGGGTATGGTCTATACAAGTTTGTAGACGGAACTCATCACATACCAAACGAAACAGTGTCCCAAACTACCGGTGAACCACCGGCCACGACAACAATTGCCAACCCCAAGTATCAAACTTGGATTTGCCAAGACAAACAAATCTTTGGTGTCCTTGTATCCACTCTTTCCTCGGATGCCACTCATGTTCTCGATGGAGTCAATACTCTAAATAAGCTTGGGATCTCCTTACAAAGATGTATGATAACCCATCTCAGGGTCATATCCTTCAACTCAAGCATGTCACAAAGGGAACCTCGACTATTGTTGTATATATGTAGATTGTTGGCAAGATCACGAATGATCTTGCTCTCCTTGGCGAGCATGTTGAACAAGAGGACCTAATTGACTGCATTCTTGATGGTCTTGACACGGACAATCAATATTTTATTGATGGAGTAAAGCAATGTGACACTATCATCACCACAGAAGAGCTTCACGAAAAATTAATAAACCGAGAACTCGCCTTGAAGCTTACTAAACTCATAACTTAGTTTCCCGTATCCGCAAATATGTCTTTCCATTCAAAAATGTTGATGTTCTTGAAGCATTGCATGTTTTTGGATTCAACTGGACATTGGACACCGACCTTAATAGCTGCTTCACAAGACCAACGACAAATAGGTCCACCACCACAACCCCACTAATATTCCTACTACACTGGCCCAAAATGCAAACTCTACCCAACCCGATACAACTCCCTTTGAACCACACTCTCCCTATACTATCCCATCCACTTCAACCCCTCAACAACGCAATAGCCCCCCATCTCCTACGCCTTCATCATTGGCATCCCCTGTAAATGGAATGACAGCGTCATCGCCTCCTCCACCACCTCCACCACCACCACCTCGAGTAATCACACACTCCCAAAATAGCGTGTTCAGACACCATATCGTGAAGCGGTCGGAAGTTTGCAATGCCTATCTATTACCCGTCCCGACATTGCTTATGCTATTAATAAGTTGTCTCGGTTTATGCACAAGTCGTCTGATGTGCATTGGTCTGTTGTAATACGTGTGCTTCGATACTTAGCATGCACTATCCATCATGGTGTTACTGTTCACAACAACTTTGAGCTCCACTTTCGTGCTTCTTTGATGTTGAACGGGTGGGTGACAAGAGTGATTACTTGTCTACCTGTGCTTATATTGTGTATCTGACAAAAATCCCATCTCATGAAGTAGCAAGAAGTTACGAACAATTGCCCGTTCTTTGACTAAGGCGGAATACCGTTCTGTTACGAATATTGCTGCTGAGTTGCAATGGATATATTCACTCCTTCAAGAACTTGGCTTCCAGCCTCCTAAAATACCAATCAGCTACTGTGACAATGTCGGTGCTACTCATTTATATGCGAATCTAAATTTTCACTCAAAGATGAAGCATGTCGCTTTAGATTACCATTTTATAAGAGAAAGAGTTCAAAATCATCTTCTTCTTCGGGTTGCTCTTGTCCATTATGATGATCAACTAGCTAATGCACTTACCAAGTCATTATCTACAACTAAGTTCAAGATGCTCAAGATCGGACTGCCAAATCCACCGTCCATCTTGCGGAGGATATTAAGTAAATATTTGTAATTTATAAAACTGTTGGATATTAAGTAAACATTCTAACGAGAGAGTAAGCAATTCACTCTATTTATCTTCTCATATGGATCATATGAACATCAACCTTAGAGAAGATTGACACACACAAGTCAATTAAGTCATAAAAAAACTTCACAAATTTCTCACCATAAGTTCTCTTTGCATTGAAAGGTTACGTGAATACAAACAATAACACTGTACATTTCTCACCAAAATCTCGTTTTGGATTGAAAGTTTACGTGAATACAAACAATAATTAGAAAGGTTTTATATGTCCTAGAAGCCTTATCTAAATTTAAAGAACGAATTTTAGGGGATTAAAACTAATTGAAGTTTTCTCTAATTAGAAAGGTTTGTGGTTGTAGTTTTTATATTCTTTGTATAAGATTTTTTTCTCATAATTATTTTTTAAAATTATTTGTAGGGTTGTAATATGAGACAAGCTACTCGGGCTCGGCTCGCCAAAAGCTCGACTCGAGCTCGTTCACTTTCTAAACGAGCCAAGTTTGAGCACATTTTAAAGCTCGTATAAATTTTAGGCTCGTTCGGATAAAGCTCGGCTCGTTTGGCTAAAATAACACTATAAGAGAATTATTTTAGCCAAGCTACTCGGGCTCGGCTCGTCAAAAGCTCGGCTCGAGCTCGTTCATTTTCTAAACGAGCCAAGCTTGAGCACAATTTAAAGCTCGTATAAATTTTAGGCTCGGGCTCGACTCGTTTATAAACGAGTCAAGCTTGATCATGTCAATGCTCGGCTCGTATTACACCCCTAATTATTTGTGATCCACGACTTTTTTTTTTTTAATTCGGTCATATTTTTATTTGTTTTGATATCACAAATTAGTTATCAAATAAGGGTGACAATTTGAAAACTTGTATAAATAGAAAGTTTCCTTAATTTTTTGATATCTCACATCCGTTATAAGACAAACTGATATTTTGAAAATTTGTATAAATAGAGGATTTGAACATTAAACAAATCATACATTTCTAATCTTTTGGCTAATTTTAAGTATAATTATTATTCATATCAAATTAATATTTATTTTATAGATCGTTGACCTAATATATGTGGGTCGTTGACTAACTGCTATGTGGTTGGGTCGTCCCATAAGATTATTGACATAATACATGGATCGTTAACCTACTACGTAGATCGTTTTCTATATAATTTAAAAAAATGATTGACATACATATTTGATTTTATTATTTAATTTAATAAAATTAAATACGTATATTTTTAATATAAATATTATTTTTTATTCTTTAATAATTTTTATAAATAGAAATTATACACTTCGGCTCTTTTGACTAATTAGTTTAAGTTAATTATAACTCATATAGAATTAATATATTTTACGTGAATCGTTTACCTAATTACTTATATATATATATATATATATATATATATATATATATATATATATATATATATATATATATATATATATAAAAGGTTCAGGTACGGTTTTTTTTTTTCGGTATGATGGTGTGATTGCGTGTGCGGCATACATGTGTTCAAAAAATTTTTTCCCTCCCAGAAACGATTGAATTTTTTTTTTCCAAAAACGAACGAAATTTTTTTGAACTACCATGTTATAAATTCTGCACTATTCTCTTATAAACTTTGAACTATTCTCATATAATTCATGAACTATTATTTTTTAATATATTATATCAAATTATTTATAAATTAATCGTTTATATGTTATGAGCTATTCAACTATAATCCATAACTATCATTTTATAAGTTATACACTATCCTTTATAAGTTTTGCCCTATAAAAATTATAATTCATGACTATACTTTTATAAGTTATAAACTATCCCTTTATAAGTTTTGATCTATAATTTCATTTGTTTCTGAAATTTTTTTTTTGGGACACGTGTCGGTCGCGTGTGCAGCTGCACAACCGTACCGGAATAGTGAACCGTATTTGAATACTACCCTTATTGTGTATCATGAGAACAATCTTAGATTGTTCGATGGTGAGTATTAAGGGTCGAGATTTAGGGTAGATATCATAATCAATAAGAACTACGAATAATAATAACTACGAATAATCCATTCAATCAACCATAACTACGAATAATAATACATTAAACGATATGACACTTTCGTAACAAAAGTAATAATAACTACGAATAGAATATTAAACAATAAGGTCGAAACGATATGACACTTTCGTAACAAAACTAATAATAACTACGAATATTAAACAATAAGGTCGGTTCCCATGATTACAGTTATGTATCCCATGATTACAGTTATGATTACATGATATGATAAGAGTTATGATTACATGATATGATAAGGTTTGTTTTTCATATTATATATATATATATGATTTGATTAATATATATATAATTAATGTATTTTACGTGAATGGTTTACTTAATTAGAGTTTATCTAGCTTAATTAATTTATAAGAATTTTTTTAAAAAAATACAGGAACGATTCACTTGATGAATTAATCTTTAGTCTTTTTTTAAGATAAAAATAATATATTTTACTAAACTAGTTGGTAAAAAAACCTTCTATTTTCACTAGTCTCTAATTTATTATGGATAATATGGATATACTCTTTTGTCCAAATCCTTGAACTCAACAATATTTGTAGGCAGTTGAGAATCTAGCAATGAAATTAACACAGTTGGACGTTAACAAGGAAGGCCGATGATTTATTAGTGCTCATATAAGTCAGAAATCTCACGTACACAAAACGACACCGTTTAAAGTCACACTAGAACATTAGAAAGTCGCAAAACTGATCTGATCGTCAAAGGCCAAGAAAAGAAGTTAAAGTGGCCAGAATCCGGCGGATGCATTGGTGCCGTTGTTACTTAATTTTGATTAGAAGGACCAAAATTAAGCAAC
Organism: Fagopyrum homotropicum; assembly: GCA_033239125.1. NCBI lineage: Eukaryota > Viridiplantae > Streptophyta > Magnoliopsida > Caryophyllales > Polygonaceae > Fagopyrum > Fagopyrum homotropicum. The sequence goes on from BSWB01000003.1 coordinate 34,709,151, forward strand.
TTCTTAGAGCTCAACCAAGGCTTGACCACCACCTCAGCGTCAAACACTCTCTTTTCTCCGCCCTGCACCGCCTCCACCTTAAGATAGTACTTCATTCCGGCCACCACCTGCTTCTCGGCCTCCACCACCTTCACGAACCTCAGGGGCGTCTCAACACCGTTGACGCCCGGCCACCTCAGCCGGTCACTCCGGTTGTAGTCTTCGACTGAGAACCGACCCAGCTCCTGAATTTCTTGGTTGGACTTGACGTTGTCGATTGGCATCCGGCCGCCGACGAAACGGCCGTGGACGAGGGTGGCGGAAATAGCCAGTAGGGCGAGTGTTAGAAAGAGGGGTGTTTTGGTCATTTTATGATACTCTTGTGTTTTTGGTTGTTTTGATTGGTGAGTGATGAAGAAGAAGAGGAATTGGGGGTTTTTATAGAGATGGAGTGGTATGGTGTTGTGTTGGTAGGGATGGGTGTGCAGCAACGACGTGCCGCGTATTGGTGACATGCAGTGAGAGAATAGGACACCTCCTTCGTCCTTTCTCTGCAATTTGCAATTTGGCTATATCTTCATCATTATCCCCATCCTCTCGATTTGTGGGCTTTGCAAAACACTCACTAATTCAACTCAACGGAGCAACGTAGGCTAAAACATTTGAAGGCATTAATGAATAGGGTGCAGTTAAACGAAGCTTTTAACAAGTTAATCTTGAAAAGAATATTTTTATAGTGTTATTGGTTTAGGAGGGGGAGCTGAGAGGGTGGCGTTAGAGAAAAAGAAACGTGATATAGATTATGTGATATCAATAACCATATTCCATATCAGGATATGGGAACGGAACAAGCCCTAAATAAGTTAAGTTCGTACCCTTCAAAATGTGTTTATATGCGTCTCGTTTAAAAAATGAACGAGTTTGAACCGAGACGAGACGAACCCGAGGAACTTATCTAGTACATTCCTATTAGCGAAGTTACTGAAGAAACTTTTACTGGTTCTGGAAGGCTCTAGGGTAATTTGTTAAGAGTGGAGTGGATGATAGTAAACATGACATAATAATACATAGACGATAAGTTTGAATAGGACTGCAAAGGGTGTCGTCTGAGTTATCCTCTAAAACTATCGCCTTCTGTTTTTCTGCGCACCCATTGCACCGCCCCCACCTTGATGTCACCATTTATTTGGTTGCATCTCCATAATTGTACAAACTGTCCTCGTCTACCGTCTATCCTGCAGAATACCCACCAATTAATAGTAACAAAACCTAGCGATAATGTTGCTCAAGCATGTTTGTGAGATTAAGCATGATTTGGAGATATGCTACTTGGAATAGTTTAATCATACACTTGAAGTTGTTGGACATTGGAAATTGATGTATCTTGATTCATGACTACCATAGCTGCTGCTGTTTTTTGTTTTCTAAATGCATAAAATCAAGGCTGCTACGGCTTCTTTGACTTTGATTTAGTGGAATCAGGATGAACAATTCCGATATTCTTATTTTGTAAAAATTGGAATGAGAATTGAACTATTTTCAGAAATGAATAACTAAAAGTTTACTTTTCAGGATGAACCCGGAAAAAAAAATTCCGATCCATCTAATGAACCGTAATTATTGTTTTAGGTAAAGGGGTCCGAGTGGGTCCGGGTCCGGATGAACAGTTTTGTAGTATGGGTTTGTTGATGAAAGTGATACAACCACTCACCACCCAACTCATTGACATCTCTACCTCTATCTGACTGAATCTACAAGGTGCATAATGTTAAGAATATTAACACCTACCGATTATGAGTTATTTACATCAGAAATGTTTTAGCCTTTGGTGTATTTAGTAAATTAGGTGCGGTTGTGGACATGTGGTTTTGAAAGATTTTTTTATTTCTAGATTTGGATTCTTAAAAAAATCACTATACATGTGTTTAGTAAATATATGCGATGTGATATCGGTTATGAAAAAGATATAATATCCTCATAAGTCATAAGTAATGTTCTCGTTGAAAAAGTTAAATGAGGTTGGTGCTACATCCATCTAGATTGAATGACAATTTGTTGTTTATAAATGCGATCAATCAGATTTGAAAGCTTCCATGAGATTGGATATGATATTCTCTGATACATCTAACATGATCTCGGGACTCACACGCTCTACCCTCCACCGCATTTTTAGGGAAATCAACACTGTTGTTGATAGAATCGCGCTACATGGATTTAGCTCATCTAATGACATCAGTGATATTCCATATATGTTAAAGACCTCATCCGTAAGGATGTTTTAGGTCGATCGAGTTTTAGAAACTGATCATCTTAATTCGCTTACCTTTGTATCAAAAAAAAAAATCTCGTTGAAAATTTTCATAATACAAATATTCTATTGTTGTCATTCTTATCATGGAGGATTAAATAATTTTTTTTCATTTTTGATATAAAACGACGTCGTTTGGTTTTTATTCTGCAGGGGGAGCAACGCCACATGATGTGTTGTGATTGGCCTAATTTTGGCCAACAACAGTGCGCCATGTGGTAGGGACATTTTTATTAAACCCTTTCTGCATAAATATTAAATTTTAAAAAATAAGAAAATTTATATTTGAAGAAGATTAATTATTATCTATCCAATGACACTTACTTTGCATGTGTTTTTATTAATTTTTTTTTGACTTCTTATAACATATATAGGATTTTACGTAATGGACATTTAGCGTTGTATGATTTATTTTTTCCACATATAAATTATTTTTATATATCTGATAATATATTTATTTTAAAAGTATTTGCATATTTATTAATTTAATAAAAAATACAATTTAAAATGGATCTTAGACATAAAATGAGACATTAATTAACAAATAAAATTTCAATTTAATAAAAAAAATGATACATTAACTTCAATATAACACGTAATTTATAACATAAATTTGAAATAAAATGATATATAAAATACAATTCATTAATTTATTAAAAACAGATATACAATTCATTAATTTATAATAATATTATTAATAAATATAATATATACCTCTACAATTTATTAATTTACTAAAAATAAATAGGAAAGTAAATTGTGAAAAATAGGAGCCCCGATATTCTCTGTTTTGGGTGAAAATAAGTGAAAACTGAAATGAGACTACTAAGCTAACATGAAGAAATCTTGGTAATGTTGCAAAAAAAAAAAGGAGTTTGGGGCTCTCTGATGCATATGGTCTAACAGACTAGTATACAAAATTGGTGGGTACCTTCATATTGTGAATAGGTTATAGCATGTAAATTAAGTGGACTTATGGATCGAGCATAGACCAACGCCATACATTATTGAGTATCGCTCGGTATTTAAGTATTGTCTTATGATTCCTCTATACCCGGCTGATGAGATTTGTCTTATACCCAATTGTCGAAGAGTATTGGATGTTTTTGGGGAGCGTTCAGTTCATTGTAAAGAGCTCATCGGGTGATGTTTTGTGTGATGTGTTTAAGAGAGCGGGAGTCTCAACTAAGAAGGAGGTGCATGTGTCCTTCTTAGCTGACCCACGTGAGGGAAGGTCTACGTTGAGGCCGGCGGATGTCTTGGTGTTTGGATGGGTGGGTGAGAAACATGCTTGCATCGATTTGACTGGGGTTTCCCCACTGGTTTGAATGGATAGTGGACCTTTTGTGGTGGGAAATGCAACGCTTAATGCGGTTTTTGCTAAGGTGGCCAAACATGAGAGAGCTTGTATTGAAAACCAACATGTGTTTCTTTTGTTCGCTTTCGGCACTTTTGGTTTTCTTGCGCCCGATGCTATTGAAATTCTCAAGAGGGTGCAACGATCTTGCATGACATCGTTATGTCTCCTAGGTCTTCTGATGTCGTTTTTAAGAGGATCAGATCGCTATTCAGAAAGGGTTGACGACACAGCTTGTTGCCCGTCTTACTTTTATCTCGATGTAAATTATGTTATATTAATTTAGAATCTATCTATTCCCCTAAAAAAAATAAAAACAATGATTGCACATTAACAACTTAAATAAAGGAAAAATTAGTATACTCTCATTCATCCCTTGAAGACTTTTTAGCTTTTGGGATTTTTTAATATATTTTTGTGTATCTCTTTTCTCCTTTATTTGTGTCCCTTCACGACAGTTAGTCCGTCTGTCGATCTTTTTCGGCCTTTCGGCCCACTAGTCGGCGCGCCGTCTATTGGTTCGAACTGCTTTCCATTTTCAAAAAATGGAACAAAAAAATATCTCTATCAACGTACAAACTCCCCCCAAATAGAGTAGTCTTACAGACTAGTTATGGGTCCCGTTTAGGGCAAACCGCCGAACCAGCTGTTTTCAAACCGGCCAAAACCGCCGGTTTTATGCGGTTTGCCATTTTTTTTACAAACCGCATGGAAAACCTGCGGTAGGCCGGTTTGGTTTTTCCCGGTTCAACTTTGGCCAAATCTAAACCGCCGTCTATTGTTATGTTTTTAATGTTTGAGTCTTTGGAGTTGAGAACTCGGCTGAAGTTTGTCGTTGTTTGTTTCCGGGGATCATATCATTGCATTAAAACGTATTTCGGTTTTGCCTTTATTGATGTCTTGTTGTAAGGCTAAGGTTCGGGACCCATTGTGAGGTCTCCGCCCGTAGCATTCCGAGTCCCCCGGATTCGGGATGTTACAATCTATATGGGAAGAGGATCTGATATTATATTTCAATTATTTAATATATTCACTTAAAAATGAATATTTAAAATAAACATTTATGTATATTTATATCAAAAAAACAGTACAAGAATAATTTAAAAATACAAATTCTTTCGGCTATAAATTCTTCTCGGGACAATCTGCTTTCTGGCCCAATACTAATGGACCTTTATGAATCTGGGCTGCAAAAGTCCAAATAGATACAGAAACCTCGGCACCCCGCTCCTCCAAAAAAAATAAAAAGGAAAACAAAATAAATTTGTTAGGTTATGACATGACCCACAAGTTAACGTTCAAATTCAAAGCCGAAAAGTGCACGGTTCCTACTATGGGCTGTCTCGCACTGTATCATAACACATCCTCCAGATCCAAGAATTTCAAAACCACCCTTTTTGTCATATCCCTTCTTTTATATTTTCCCTTTCTAATTTTAATATTTTTTCATTTCGCACTTCTCAACCATCTTCACAGCCTCGCATGCGTTAAATATTAAAGACCATAGACCGCAGTGTCAAAATTCAAATATTTCCTGTAACGGCTACAATTCAAGATCCTCCCTCTTCCCCTTCCTCCTTCGGTCACTCCCTCTCTCTCACCTTCGTCTTCGTTCCTTTGTCACTCCTCTCTCTCTCTGTACAGTTTCTCACACTGAAAGATGAAGCATTACATGCTACCAAGATCTCCGATGTTGAGGGAGGCTCATCCCTCATCGGACCTTCTCGCGTCTCCAAACCCTAGTTCGCAGAAGCAGCGCTCCAATCGGAAGCAGCGAGGGTTTCCGAAGGAAAACGCTGATCCCAATTCCATGCCCCAAGATTCACCTTTCCCGATCGTGAAGCCGTTAATGGCGCTAGCACCGGCTGGGAAGATGAAGAGCCCGCTTCCTCCTAGACCTCCTCCTTTCGGGAATCCCCTTAAGAGAAAGCTTAATCTAGATGCGGTTCCAGAGGGTGGAGTTTCCTCTTCTGATTCCGAAGTCAAGGTAAAGCTTGAGTTACTTGAACTTGAATGATTTTGAGCTTTTCACGATTTCTGTTTCACTTGAAAAAAAATTAGGAATCTGAATGTGAATCATCTATCGAAGGATTGACATTTTATATCTCAAATTGGAATCAACTATAACCGGTAGATCTTGCTCCTATACTCTCACAACCCTAATTGAAGATTAAAAAACTTGACGGCAAACACTAGGTTTGTGGGGGTGACATTTGAGAATTTCCCTGCAATGGGAGAATTTTTGAGGAGTTCCCACCTATGGGGTTAGCTTATTCAAAGGAGTCATATGGTGCTCCATGGCCATGTTGTCTTATACTGCAGGTTGTCGTGCGAATGAGGCCACCAAGAAAAGACGATGAAGATACTGAACTGATAGTTCAGAAGGTTGCCAATGATTCTTTGGCAATTAATGAAAAGACTTTCACATTTGATTATGTAGCCGATACAGAAGCATCCCAGGCAAGAATCATTTATTACACTTTCTATAGAAGGTAGTATAATCATCAATGAAATTCTCATGTTGTTTTAATTTGTTTGAACAGATGGATATTTTTCAGCTAGTAGGTGCTCCTCTAGTGGAGAACTGTTTGGCTGGGTTCAACAGTTCTGTTTTTGCATATGGACAGGTTAGCTATTATATATATCAAGTGTGAAGTGTATACATGGTTTGCTTAGCTACCTAAGTGGTAAATGTGATTGCAATACAATCTATTGATCAACCATTTATGTTTATCTGATCAGACGGGGAGTGGAAAAACATACACTATGTGGGGACCATCCAATGCTTTGCTTACAGAAAGCCCATTGAGTGATCAGCAAGGTTTGACACCTCGTGTGTTAGAGCGGCTTTTTGCTCGTATGGATGAGGTTAGTACAAAAGTCCCCCTCACTGTTTGAGCGACTGATTTTTCTGTTTGAGAAATGAGAGAAATTATTCTGATCTTTTGTACCAGGAGCAAGCTAAACATTCTGACAAACAACTCAAATATCAATGCCGGTGCTCTTTTCTTGAGGTAGTTTATCAAAACTAATGCCTTTTGTGAATTTACTTAGTTATCTGGCAAATCTCATGCCTTTTCTTGGTTGCAGATCTACAATGAACAAATTACTGATCTACTGGACCCTAGTCAACGAAATCTCCAGGTTTGATTACGTGAAGCTAGTAAGCTATTGGCTTGCCTTTTCTAAATTCTAATGTACGGTTTTTATTTTTTGATCTTTCTTCAGATACGGGAGGATGTGAAATCTGGTGTTTATGTGGACAATCTGACGGAAGAGTATGTCTCTTCTTTGAAGGATGTCAAGCATCTGTTGTCAAAGGTGCTGTCTGCCTCTAATATGATATTGCCTGCATCAATGGATTACAGTATTTTTTTGCTAAATTGTTTTTTAATGTTTTATGTGCAGGGATTATCAAATAGACGGACGGGTTCAACAAGTATCAATGCTGAGAGTTCTCGCTCTCATAGTGTTTTCACTTGTGTTGTTGAATCAAGATGCAAGGTATGATATGGTTTTGATCAGACTTTGTCTTATATGCGTATGATAATTGATTAGGCACCAATCTAACTTCAATTATGCACATCTTAGGTTGTATCGGATGGTCTAAGCAGTTGCAAGACAAGTAGAATCAACCTAGTCGATCTTGCTGGATCAGAGAGGCAAAAGCTTACTGGTGCAGCAGGAGAAAGACTGAAAGAAGCAGGGAATATAAACCGTTCACTGTCACAACTCGGGTACGTTTCTCAGAGTTCATCACTTTCTTGAATTCATTTTCCCAATCTGCGATTGCAGTTAAAATACATTATAAAAAAGAGCCTATTTAACCCAATTCTTTCGAATACATTTGGCTCAACCGTCGCAATTAATCTCATGAATGCACTTTCCCACCTTGCTGCTAGGTGATTGTAATTTGTATCTAGTGTGTTAAATGTAGCCGCTAAATATCCTATCTTACTAGCCTCAATTTCTATCTTGAATTCTCTAAAAAAGCAAAACATGTCTTGAGCATCTTTTGGTGTGATTACAGGAATTTAATAAACATCCTGGCAGAAGTTTCCCAAACTGGAAAGCAACGGCATATCCCATACAGAGATTCCAAATTGACATTTTTACTGCAGGAATCTCTTGGTGGAAATGCAAAAATGGCAATGATTTGTGCAATATCTCCAGCAGACAGGTTATACATCTCACTATTTCAGTTTGCCTAAGCTCAGTCTCATCATTTTGTCTGCTATAACTGTCTTCCTCTTGCATTTCGCAGTTGTAAGAGTGAAACATTCAGCACATTAAGATTTGCACAGCGTGCAAAGGCTATCAAGAACAAGGCTGTTGTGAATGAAGTGATGCAAGATGATGTTAATGTCTTACGTGAAGTGATTCGGCAACTTAAGGTTCTTATTCAATGAATCATCTTCCTTCCCCATCAAAATTGGTTTATCATCAGCAATATGTCTTGTTTGTTGGAGATAAAATAGTGATGTTATGAAATGCTTGGAATTGTGGATCCTTTGAACAGGAAGAACTACTTCTCATGAAAGCAAATGGAGGTCAAAGTAACTCTACTGGAGCATATTCGAATGGGTGGAACGCACGAAGAAGTTTAAATCTCCTCAAATTTAGCCTCAATCGCCCAATGTCATTAGCCCATTTGGATGATGACGGCGATGAAGTGATGGAAATTGATGAGGAAGCTGTTGAGAAACTCTGCATTGAAGCTGGTCTGGCTCTAGGAAGTGTTGGCATTTGCAGCAGCTCTGATGTAAGCAAGTCTAGGGTGCAAAAGGGTCATGATCCTTCGCTGAATGCATCTGAAATCAAATGTCTTGAAAATCAAGCATCTGATGTTTCAGATGTGACCATGGAAGACGAAATCCCAGAGATAGATGAGAAGAACGAAGATTTGGATGAAAATATGGATCTTTCAAATACTCCTTTGCATGGAAAGACTGCAAGCATGGAAGAAAAAGCTGTGACTCAATCTGTCACCTGTAAAAGTGATAGTAATCCTGCTGAAGATGTACTAGCTTTGAGTAATTTGCCAGAGAAAACAGATGATTTTCCAACTCCGATGATGGACTCTGTTAAAGAAGTTCTAGCTGATGTTACCGGAGAAAACACTTGTGCTGCTGCTGATAGGAATATTGGATCCGGAACTCATAACCTTAGCATTATTGCTTTTAATGCTTCTCCTGATCTGCAGTCTCCTGCCCCTAGTATCTCACCGAGAGTCAGCAGCAGCAGCGGCAGGAAGAGCCTCAGAACCTCATCAATGCTGACTGCTTCACAGAAAGATCCCAGGTCTAATGACGACCTCATCCAGGATGATGTGCTATCATCGTCGAGGACCGCTAAAGGAAGCAACTCAAAGTCCCCAACTCGTGCCAGCAACAGAAAAAGCTTCTCTACTACCGAGCATTTGGCAGCTAGTCTTCATCACGGCCTGGAAATTATTGATAACCATCTGCAAAACTCACCCTTGAGGCGGTCACCATACAGGTTTTCCTTCAAACCTGCGGATCTAAAGCAAATTCTTCCTGTTGAAAAGGTTGATGTTGGAGTGCAGACCCTACCAGAAGATACTGGGTTGTCAGATGAAGATAGGACATTGTACCTTTGTTGTAAAAGCACGACTTTTCCAAGAAATAGCCAAGTAATGGATGGGAAATTGGATCTTCAATTGGTTCCAGTTGACGACTCAATGTCAACTGAAAAAACTATAATTCAAGTCCCAAAAGTATGATACTGATGGACAACCATACATATATTGTGTGCATACTACTCCCTTATCTTCAAAATCTTATTTCTTCACAATGTGCATTTGTGCAGGCAGTGGAGAAGGTTCTAGCAGGGGCTATAAGGAGAGAAATGGCTCTAGAAGAGTTCTGTTCACATCAAACTTCTGAAATTATGCAGCTAAAACGTTTGGTTAGTTCCATCATAAGTTTTGCCATGGTTTGAGTTTCCTTGCATTTGTGAAAACTAAAGTTTATATTGTACCTATTGCAGGTTCAGCAGTATAAGCATGAAAGGGAGTGCACTGCAATCATTGGTCAAATACGCGAGGACAAGATAGTTCGGCTTGAGAACCTAATGGATGGGATATTACCCACTGAGGAGTTCATTGAAGAAGAATTTTTGTCCCTCAAGAAGGAGCATGAGGTACCTGACATATGCAAGTTTTACAGTTAATTACATTCACTATTTAATTTAACTAATGATGTTCCTTTCTTTGGTTTCCAACCAGCTTCTGAAGGAAAAGTATGACAACCACCCTGATGTGCTAACAACACGAATCGAGTTAAACAACGTTCAAAGTGAACTGGAAAGATACAAAAACTTCTTTGATTTGGGCGAAAGGGAGGTTTTGTTGGAAGAGATTCAAGATTTGAGGAGTCAATTGCTGTTTTATGCTGATACCCCTAAAAAATCTGAGAGAAGTTCCTGTTTGAAGTTGACCTATCTCTCTGAATCTACCCCATGCCCACCTTTGAGCACAATCCAGGAGTCAAATGAGGCCAATGCCGAGGAGACATATGAACAGGAATCATCTGAGGTCAATGCCAATGATAAATATGAACAGGAGAGGATTCACTGGACAGATTTAGAGAGTAAATGGATCTCTCTTGCTGAAGAACTGAGATCTGAACTTGATACAAGTCGTTCCACTGCTGAAACACTAAGGAAGGAGCTAGAGTCAGAAAAGAAATGCTCAGATGAGCTGAAAGAAGCATTGCAACTTGCAATGGAAGGTCATGCTCGGATGCTTGAGCAATATGCTGAACTTGAAGAGAAACACATGCAAATGCTTGCACGCCACAGAAATGTACAGGACGGGATTGAGGATGTCAAGAAAGCAGCTGCCAAGGCCGGAGTCAGGGGAGCTGAGTCTAGATTCATCAATGCCCTTGCCAGAGAAATTTCAGTCTTGAGAGTGGAAAAAGAGAGAGAAACGCGGTATCTAAGAGATGAAAACAAAGCACTTCAATCACAACTAAGGGATACAGCTGAGGCTGTACAGGCTGCTGGTGAATTGCTTGTACGTCTCAAAGAGGCAGAAGAATCTGTTGTAACTGCTCAGGTGCGTTCCAGCATTGTATAATATCTTTATAATGCAATGCATCACTTAATAAACTCCATAGATCTTACTATTCCATCCTTTATATTACAGAAACGAGCAGTAGAGGCAGAGAAAGAGGCGGACATGGCTCACAAGCAATTAGATAAGTTAAAGAAGAAGCACGAAAAGGAAATGAGTGCTGTCAACCGGACAACTGAGGAATCTCATCCACCAAACCGACTAAAAGAGTCGTATCCAGACTTGAGCATGCCAAAATTCGATTCACATATGCATAACAGCACAGATGATGAGAAGTGGAAAGAAGAATTCAAGGAATTCTACAATGGAAATGACGCAGCAGGGGTATCTAAACTTGACGAGCCATCATCTTGGTTTACCGGGTATGATAGTTGCAACATATGATAAGCTGACATATTTTGTTGTATGTAACAGTAATACTTCCATTCCTAGTTAAATATACCATTGTTATGCTCTATTGAATAACAAGTGCAGCAGTTTTCACTTGTTTGTGAGGGCCAATGGTTCTTCTTCCATGGCCATTGGCACCATTGTATTTCGTTTAATTTGATTCATCAAATCATCATATAAGAATTGGATGAATGGCAATTTTTTATGCAAGTCCCCCAAAGTACTCAAATTCTTGTCACGTACCACCCTTCTAAACTTGAGTGAGTAGTATGATGTTTATAGTCCGAGTTTGTTAACCGAGTCCTTTGTTCCCTCGATCATTCAGGTTTGTCCAGCGTAGAAATAACTTAACTTTTCATTTTAAGATCATATGTCTATTGTAATGTATGTTCAGTTTGGTTGTATGTTCAGTTTGGAGAAGGTCTTCCACTTCAGAAACTACGCAGTCATTAGGCTTTAACTTTTCTATAGCTCTTGACCAACGACTTAAAATTGAAAGGTCATCCGATCCAAATTATTACTGACCGGGCTGCTGCCGAAAGGAGATAAAGAAGGTGCATACCTAAAAACATTTATATTTGAGGTTAGTATCGATGTCCGTCAACTGTTTGATTATTTAAGGTTAGTTCCTTACATGAGTGTGGTGGTGGTAGTGAGGAAAGTAGAAGTTTCTCTTGTTTGATAAGTCATCTGCAAAGTAACATCTATTTGCGGTTGAACGCAAGAATAAGGTCCGGGGCATCTTTGGGTGTGACCTTGATATTTTTGTGGCGTTTGTGGAGGTTTTGGCCGTTCTCATGATATGGTTGTGTGGCCGGTGTTACTCTTGTATGGGTCTTCATGCTTTGAGTCGTGAGTGTCGTCACCCTGATGACTTTGCTTCCACTTTGGGTGAGGATAAAGGATACATTGTGGGTATTTTGAGGCCGGTTGTGGGTATCTCAAGGCTGATTGTTGCAGAGCAGATTGTTGTTGATGATGGGGGTATGGTGTTCAATGCAAGTTTGTTGGAGAAAGTTACTCGCGTTCCTATTACTAATGTGAAAAACATCCCTCATAGTTGTCATCTAAGCTTTTCTCAAGTGTTGTTGGGTGCTCTTCTGAAGGTGGTCGCTGAGCCAGGTTGTGTGGCTTCTTGAGTTAGGTTATTTTTGCTTCCTCGTTGCACATTGCAAGTGTTCAGGTCTATGAATAGGCGAGATAGATCAGGAGGTAAAAAGTCGATCCAACATCAGCGGATTTTGCAGGCTTTGTCTACTTCGGGAGAGGTTGATGATGTTTCCAGTCTTGTGCATGCATTGTTAGATTGTTTAGAGCATAGGCCTATTGGGAGGGTTGGTGGTGATTCAGGGAATGAAAATGGGCTGGAGAGGAACCCTGATATCGAGCAGTATCTTCGTAAGGTTTCGGATGGGCATTTTACGGATGTTGTTAAAGTTTTGTGTTCTTATGTAGTATCTCCTTATAACGATGCGACTTTGAAGGTGTTGGAGGCTAAACACCCCTACAAGCCTCCCCTTCGAAGCCTTGCACTACATGTCTTTTCCCAAAGGTACCTCTTGTCGTAGAGATGGTGTTTCTAGTCGTGTTTCTAGTCTTGTGCAGACATTTTACGGCTGATATTGATTTGATCTTTAAATGCATCAAGTCTTTCCCCAAAGGTACCTCTTGTGGTAGAGATGGTTTGAGAGCACAACACCTTTTAGATGCTATTGTTGAGATTTTTGCGGTTACCACGAGTCTTTTGAGAGCGGTTTCATCAATGGTTAGTTGTGGCTGAAAGATAAGTGTAGTGAGATTTGATGAGTTTGTTGCTTCGGCGCCTCTTACTCCGCTGTTGAAGCCGGATAATGAGGTACAACCCATTTTAGTGGGTATTGTATGGAAGCGGTTGGTGTCCAAAGTTACCATGAAGGGATTGGGTAAATATATGAGAGATTATCTTGGAGATTTTCAGTTTGGGGTCGGTGTCCTAGGTGGTGCAAAGGCTATACTACGTATTGTTAACAGGGTATTCAACGAGCGTCACACTAATGGTTCTCTGCTACGACATTGGATTTTTCTAATGCCTTCAACCGAGTGTCACACTAATGTAAATTGCTGCGGGAAGTTAAGGAAAGATGTCCGTTTATCTCTTTATGGGTTAATTTCTTGTATGATCAGGCTGCCCGACTGTACATTGGTGATGGTTTTATCTGGTCGGCTACTAGTGTGCTATAAGGGGACCCTTTGGGACCGCTTATTTTTTCACTTGTCTTACACCCGCTTCTTCATAGGATCAAAGACAGTTGCATGCTTCTTCTACATGCTTGGTATCTTGATGATGGTATTGTTATTGACCGGTCAAAGGAAGTGGCTAGAGAGCTTGATATCATTCGAGAGGTTGAACCGTGTTTTGGCCTCGAGTTGAATGTTTGCAAGAATAAGCTCTTTTGACCTTCGTGTGATGGATCGAAGCTTAAAGATAGACTATTCCCTCATGACATTGCAAGGCCGGCATTAGGTGTTAAGTTGTTGGGTGGGGCAGTGAGTAAAGACGGTTGTTTGTTAGAGAGAGAGTCATGAAGAGAACTATTAAGGTGGTTGAGTTGATGCACCTTCTTACATAGTTGAGGAACCCACAAAGTGATATTTTTTTGCTTCGTTCTTGTATGAGTTTTGCTAAGATGTACTTTAGCTTGAGGACTTGTCTACCGGAGCATGAGAAGTGTGCAACTTATTTGGTGGATCGGTCGAGGATATTGTGGTTTGTGAGGGTCCTTTTCTCGAGGATCTTTAGTGGTGGCTTGCTTCTTTGCCTATTCGTTTGGGGATCTTGGTTTATACTCATCTATGAAGACCTCTTCTTTTGCTTTTTTGGCCTCCAAGGCCCAGTCTTGGACCCTTCAAGACCACATATTGTGTGACGATGGAGTTATTGATATGGGCTTTGAGTTATTTGGAGTGTTGACAAAACTTCAAGCTTCTATTCCTAGTTTCAATCTTTGTGGTTTTACTGTTAAGAACAATGTCCCCCCTAAAGCCCAACATGCTTTGGTGAGTGCTCTTTTAGGTAAGACAGTGTAGATGATGGAAGAGACTTTTGATTTGACCCTTAAACAGAAAGAGGTTTTTAAGTGTCCGCAGTTACCGCATAGCCAAGAATTTATTCTTTCCATACCCATTGATGGACTTGGACAATGTATGTCTCTTGTTGAGTATTGCAGATCCTTAAGTATCACGTAATGATTCCTTTGTTCTCAGTTGATGTGATTTGTCTTATGCCCAATTGTGAGAGGGTTTTGGATGCTTTTGGGGAGCATGCGGTTCATTGTAAAGAACTTCGTGACTTCAAATATAGGCATGATCAGGTTCGTAATGCTTTGTGTGACGTGTTTAGGAAAGTTGAGGTTTTGGATAAGAAGGACTGCTTGTGGCCTTCTTAACTTATGCACGTGAAGGAAGGTCTACGTTGAGGCCGGAGGATGTGTTAGTGTTTGGATGGGTGGGTGACAAACATGACATGACGGGGTCTCTCCTTTGGTTTGTTTGAGTGGCGGGCCTTTTGTGGTGGATAAGGTGGGCCTCATTACGACCTCTATGAAGGTGGCTAAGCATGAAAGAACTTGCATCGAAAACCAACATGTATTTCTTCTGTTCGCTTTTGATACGTTTGGTTTTCTTGCACTAATGCCGTTGAGATTTTCAGAAGGGTGCAACGGGTCTTGCATGGTAATGTGTCGCCTAGGTCTTCCGACATAGTTTTTAGAAGGATGAGTTTGTTATTCAGAAGAGGTTGGCGGCACAACTTGTTACCCGCCTACCTTCTACCTCGATGAATATTATTATCTTTATTAATTTACTAGACTATTTATATTGGGAAAAAATTGGGCTATGATGTAACTGACATGATCTAATTACATTGTAATGTTGATGACATGAATTATGACCTATATTTAGGCATGTATTTATGTAGTTTTCCCTTTATTTTGCATGCATAGACACACATTCATAGCAATGATGCTTATGTTCATCTATATTGTTCGAATAGTGATCTACGCGATGTTTTATTGCAATTGTAGGGCAAATTATGGAGCGGAATGACATATTTAAGGATTAAGCCTTGATGCAGAGCATAAAAGAGCAATAAAAGGGAGCTAGGAACACGCGGAGCGAAGTCTGATACCACGCTGGAGTAAATTATGATACCACGGACGAACTCTGATATTACGGAGTGAGCTCTGATACGCGTCAGAGTAGACTCTGATACCAGCGGATTTAATTTTTTTTTTGTCCCAAGATTTGGGGTTTATCTTTAAGGTGAAGTTTATCTTTAAGCTAGGGATTATGTTAAGTTGCGATCTATCTTTAAGGCCCATGTTGAAAAAATCCAGATTTATCTCTATATATTTGGCATCACCTACAACGTTGAAAGGACCTGATGACATGAATTATATACTATCATATTCATGCATATTATGAGTTCATCACCTCAGTTTCACATTTAGTTAATGGAAATTATATGACTTTTAGTTCATTTTCATTTAATTATCGAGAATAGAAGTCTACACTATTTTATTTGTGAAATGTAGGAAAAGTGGCGAGGTGGCACAAAAAGTGGCGAGGTGGCGCGAAGATATGAGCAAATATCATAAAAGATCTGGAGGGAAGCAAAAAGATATGGAAAAGATCTCATGAAAAGATAGAAGTTTCAACTAAAAGATATCACACGATCTGGGAGAAAAATCGGATGATTATAGATAAAAATCGGTCGATCTCCTTTACAAATGACTCGATTTTTATCTTATGAAATCCGATTGGTTGTAGGATTGTAACCGAACGATTACCCCTCATACCCTATAAAAGGAGGACGTCCCATACCTTCGGAATCATCCAATTCCATCCAAGACTATTGTGTCATAGGATCGAGAGCAACAAAGGAAGCATTCAAGGAGGAAGATCGAAGGAAGGTTTTGAGTTCTAGTTCGAGAATATAGTTCTCGAAGGTTTTGTGAGTTTGATTCTATATTCTGTCTTTGTGATTGAGAATCGGAGTTTGTTGCTGAGTTTTTATTGAGTTTTGATAGATCAAAACAATGTTCTTACGCTTTTGGTTTGGTTTTAATTCAAAGATTCAAGTTTTTTTTATCATTCTTCGCCTCTTTCATTTAATCTCTAATTGATTTTGATAATGTGTATTCTTGGCTGAAACCCTTGTGATTCTGGGGTGATTGGTTGAAGAATGTGGTTTAGATGATGATAGAATGATCTTCATAAATAGATTGGATCATGAGAGTTGAGATTAACCATCGCAGAAAGCAAAAATCGGGGTGTTTGTTGAGTAAATCGGACGATTTCTAGGGATGAACAACCCGATTTTCCTTTTGTCGTACCCATCTTGCTTTATCGTTAGTCCTTGGTTAAAGATTGCTTAAACCCTAGCCTTGTTGAACCTTTCTAACCTATATCCGAGTGTGGGAAGAGACTTACCCGGTGATTTCCATCCTTGGTTTCCAACGATTACAAGTTCTAGGTAATAAAGGATTCAAACCCCTCTATTAAGTCTGAGTGTGCCATAACCCTTACCTTGTGAGTCAGATCTGATTCTCTTTTGTTTGTGTTTGGTTTTGAGAATATTATCATTCCCTTAGATCCTCTTTCTTATCGAGACTCAACATCCTTTAGATAGAGCCTTTGGGTTTGGACATGGGTGGTGGAGACTTCACCGTACATCATGCCGCTTTAGAACACATACCTTAGCAACCCCAGCTCTGTCCATATAATCTTTAGAAGTCTTGAATCGAAAACCACAATCGGATTCCTTGATCCTTAGAGTCCTTTTTCCCAAATCTTTACACAAAAATCAAGTCTTTGTCTTTTCAATTGCCAAAAGTTGCATCTTTCCTTGTTAGATTTCTTATCCTGATTTTGATTTCACCAAATCCCTGTATTCGACCCTAGAATTCTTGCTGGTTTGAGAGTATAGATCATTTCCTTATTGCAATTATTCTCGGTATAAATATTAAAACTTGCACACACACCTTTCGGAGCGAACAGGACCCCCAATGACATGGATAGCTTCCAATCTTTGGATCGCAGGCTAGTTCGATCTTTTGACGGCTGTTTGACGGAAAATTTCCGGAGAGAGATCTTGGAAGAATTACTTGGAGATCAAGGAAGAAGAGAATGCACTTTTGTAAGGTTTTCTTGGAGGATTCTAGTTAACTGTTGTCATCTTTTGGAACATGTTATAGACACATTATTGATTGATTTGCACCTTTGATTATTGAGAACCTTTGGTTAAGTGTTTTATTCCCTTTTCTTGATATCTCGACTATATATTGTTTAATTGCTTTGAACATGATGATTGTTGACTAAAACCCTTGCGATTATAGGGTGATTAGTTGAAGTTGTGGTATAGACGATGAAAGAATAGATCTTTATCTTGAGTGGAACCTGAAAGCTCGAGTTTACCCTAAACCGACCCTGTCTCGGGCTGTTCTTGGAGCATCTCGACCGAGATCAGGCAAGAACTGCACGAGATTGCTCAATGCATGTTCGATCGTGTGTTTAGGTTATAGTTTGCCAAATCCTATCCTTGTTGCACCTTTTCTGGTTTATATCCAAGCCTAGGAAGTGACCTACCCGGTGATTTCTTTGCTTGTTTACCGATGATGATTGTTAGGTAACAAAGGTTTATCCTTTGTTAGGGTTTGAGTGTGTATTCATCCTACCTTTGTGAGTTAACCTGAGACTTACTCGATAAAGGTTAGTTCTATTCCCTTAGGTAGTTTGCTGGTTTGAGAGTATAGATCATTTCCTTAGTTCCTTGACACTTACCTAGTAATAGGATCTTTGTTTTGGGATAGTGGATGGTGATACTTACCTGGTGATTTATCCCATCTAAGAAATACCTTCCCTTTGAAACCTCAACTTTGTCTGCTTATCTTTAGAAGTCTTGAGTTGAAACCACAACTGAATATTTTGATTTCTAGAATCTGCATTCCTTTATATGATTTATATACATCATTGTTCTTTGTTGCTTGAGAATTGCATAACAACCTAAAGAATGTATATCGTTGCTTGATTTCGCCATAGTCCTTGTGTTCAACCCTGGAATACTTGCTTGTATTGCAATTGATCAGTACACTACAGGTTCGCTTATATTGCTTGATTCTTGGTATAAATTTAAGGCTTATTTGCACACGTTTTGGAGCGAACAAATTTTTGGCGCCGTTGCCGGGGACTTGGTTTAGACCAAGCCGGTATTTGGTTGTCTAGCTTAGACGCTTTTGCTTTTAATCTTTTTTCTATGAGTTTTGACCTTTCAGGATTTCTTATGGATGCAAGGAGCTATGAACCTGCATTTGATCCAGCTTGGAGAGCAAGATAAATAGCTAGATTGAAGGAGTATGAATATTTGCAGCACATATATGCATTTTGCAAATTTAGTGACGAAAGGGAAAGAGAAGAGGCCGTTGAGGATGAGCTTGCATATTGAGATAAGCTTTATACCCCTCACAAGGTTTATGAGCAACCTCTTGAAGATCAGTTTGAATTAAAGTGCGAGAAATTGATGAAGAAGCTAGAGAACATTTAAAGCATCTTATCCTATGCTAACAAACCTAAGCCGGAAGAGGTGTACAAGGAAGAACCACCAGTTTTAAGCGTTCCTCTTGTCGACCCGGAAGTTCCTCTTGAAGTACTTGAAGAAGAGGAAGATGTAGAGAACCTTGGCCAAAATGATTGAAATCGTAGCCAAGGCTGAAGAAAGATCAGATGAGTTGGGAGAGGTTTTATGTGTGGATTGTCATCCTAGCATAAACCTCATCCCAAGTTTGAAGGACTTTATAAGGTTCTTGCTCTTACTCCCTTTAAAGTTCTAGATTTTTCCAAGGATGCACCGAAGAGTTGGAGGTCTCTTCTGAAGGAACCTCCTAAGGTCAAGATGAAACCTCCCCTGAATTTGCTGAAAGTAGATGCTCCTTAGATTAAAAGGAGTGGAGTTAGCAAACGCTTCACCGCTAAGGCAATGAAGTGTCTTTTGTTCAAGTATTGGGTCTCTCACATGACAAAGACCCTACGTCATCCCCGAGCTGGAAATGGGGAAGCTACTAAGATTCTCGAGAAGCTGTTTTCTAAATCCAGGAAAGGATGGGACGAAAAACTGAGTTATGTCCCATGGAAGCATAAGAAAAAAGGTAGAACTCGAGTAAGAACCAAACCGTACAAGCTTGTACGTGGGGGATCCTACCATTTGCCGGTGAGATTAGGAACCAGAACCTTTTTGGAAGAATTCTATTGTGGATGTGATGAGCAATCCAAGATATTCGAGGTACATTGAGTAATTCCATGGGGTTAGGTCCAACTAGCGACCTTAAAACAAGCGCTTCTTGGGAGGCAACCCAAGGTATTGCTTTCTTTTTGCTTTCTAGATTAGTTTAATGTAGTTTTTGCGTTTTTTGTGTCCGTGATAACATGAGCTAGGTACAATCCAAGGAAAATAAACCAAAGAAGCAGATGGAGGAAATTCAAGGTTCGAGAATCTGAGAAAAGAACGGAAACTAGAGCCATCTCGGTTGCCTACAAGAATCTCGACCGAGATCGATCTCGGCCAACCAAGATAGGAGCAACAAGGAGTCACCTCGGTCAAACATCTCGGATGACCAAATCATCTTGGCCGAAATGCTTGAAATATTTTTTTAAAAAAAACTAAATTTTGTTAATAAGAAAACTTGCGGCCGCGACATGTTCCCCTTCTTCGTTCAACAACATTCTCTTACGCCAATCGGAGTATTTAGAGTTCCTTACCCGAGCTTCTACAAATTTCCGCCACCACCTCCCGAGGAATGATTCGCTTTGCCCGATTCGCCATCTTACATTGTGAGTATTCTCTTCCACCTTTTCTTTTCTTCATATTGGGGACTAATAGCATGAATTATAGTCTATATTTTGGGACCTGTTTAGACGCTTTATCTTCAATAATCTGCATGTTTGAATGTATATTATGTGATTATATTGTCGTTTCATCTACCTTTATGGGAATCGAGGTCTACACCAAGTTTCATTGTAATCGTAGGTAAAATGGCACGTTTTGTATCAAAATGGAGCTAAGGAGCAAAGGAGTCATTGGAGCTACATTCAGGAGCTTAAAGAGGAGCTCAGGAAGCAAGGAATTAACAAAGAAGATTTACTTGACCAGATTTGAGAGATTTCACCTTCAGCTGAGAGTCACCTCGGTTGACAACAGAGTCACCTCGACCGAGGTGATCTAGAGGATCGCCCCGACCAAGGCGAATATCCTGACGTGGCGAGATGTATTTTTATTTGGCTGAGATCTTTTAATTTTGGAAGGAGAGATCTTATATTTTTGGGCTGGATTTCTGGAAGGAAGATCATATATTTTGGAGATCTATTTTAGAGATATGGATATATTTTATTAGGAAATTATCTTTTTAAGATATTATTATCTTTGGAAGATAATTCTCCTATATAAAGGGTTGGATTTTCCACAAGTTCAACCATGCTTAGAGGCTGAGAGCATCCAACAATTAAGGGATTTTCTGGAGTTTTGAAGGAAGTTGGAAGATTGAAGGAAGGAAGTTGATAGCTTGTTATAGCTTTTTAAGGGGATTTGTAAGACTTTCTTAGATTTCCTTTGGTTTGTTGTTTTTTGATTGATTTGTGATTCTAAGGAACGCTGATTTGTTTATTTGATTCAGTTATTGAAGCCTTGTTCTTAAGGTTTTTGTGTTCAAATATTCATTCTCTCTCCTTATATTTGATTATTGCTTTCATGATGATGAGTGGCTAATTTCCTTGTGCGATTTTAGGGTGATTGACTGAAAGTTGTAGGAAAGACAATGATAGAATGATTTTAATCCCAGTAGGACCCTGAAAGCTCAAGTCTTTATCCTTAACCTTAGAACATCTCGTTCAGTCGATGAACATCTCGGCCGGGGTGGAACTTGACTGACCGAGATGACCTTTCTTATCCGAAACTGAGAGTTAAGTGTTAGAGTTTGTCAAATCCTATTCTTATTACACCTTTCTTGGTTTAATGCAAGCCTAGGATAAGACTTACCCGGTAATTCCTTTGTTTGTTTACCCAAGATCATAAGTGTAGGTAATAAAGGTTTATCCTTTATTGGGGTTTGAGTGCCTTCATTCCATCTTTGTGATTAGCCTGAGACTTACCCGGTAAAGGTTGATTCTATTCCCTTAGTTGGTGTGTTGGTTTGAGATTATAATTCCTTTCCTTTGTACCTTGAGACTTACCCGGTAATAGGTTCTTTGGCTTGGGATTGTGAGTAGTGAGACTTACCCGGTGATCTATTCCACTTTAGTAACACCTTCCCTTTGCAAAACCTCAGCTTTGTCCGCTTATCTTGAGATCTTGAGTTGGAACCACAACTGAATGCTTTAATCCCTAGAATTTGCATATTCCCTTTAATTTACCTTATTATCATCTTTGATTATTTTAATCGCTTTTGTGGTTATTTGCAATATTGACTACCTATACTTGCTTTGTTTCACCTAAGTCCCTGTGATCGACCCCTTGAATTCTTGCTTTTATTACAATTGACCCGTACACTGCGAGTTCGCATCCTTGTTTTAAGCATATTTCCTCGGTTATAAATTTAAAGCTTGCACACACCGTTTGGAGCAAACAAATTTTTGGCGCCGTTGCCGGGGACTTGGTCTTGACCGAGCCGGTTACGGTAGTCTTTCAAAGCTATTGCCCCTGTTGCTACTTACCACTCTACTTGAGTGACTTTCGCAGGTTCTTCTTTTTGGTTTATGTGAAGAACCCGTGCTGGGAAGGAAATCGTTCCTTACGATCCCGAACCAGAAAAGACATACAAAAGACGCTTGAAAGAAGCAAAAATGGCCAATCGAGACGATCGCAATCTTGAGGCCGAATTGAAGGAGGCGATGGAACATCTGCACCTCAATAGGGAAGAACTACAACACGAGAGGGAGCAAAATCGCACCAGAGCTGCAGAGATTGAAGCAGATATGGCTGAGTTACGAGCTCAAATCTTGCCTCGACCAGACCCTCGACCGAGGCAGGACCCCGCTCCAGTTGCCGCGGCCGAGATACTTCCACCTCGGATGCCAGTCCGAGATGTTCTTTTTGCAGGTATTCCACAGACTCTAGGCAGAGGATGGACCCAAACCAGCAAGTGAGGCGTCCAGGAGTCAACCTAGGAGATCCAGCGGAGCATGATTATGAACTTCGACCGTAAGTTCTTTCCATGATCCGCCAATGCCAGTTTGGAGGTTTAGAGAGGGAGTCTCCGCATCAATATTTACAAAATTATGAGATTTTGATGGAGACCTTGAAACCTTCAAGAGTGGAAAATAATAATTACAAGTTAAGGCCTTTTTACTTTTCTTTGAAAGACATGGCGCTTACTTGGTACCAGTATCTTCCTCCCGGAAAGATCAACACTTGGGAGGAGATGACGACGGAATTCTTGACAAAATTCTTTCCCCCCTCCAAAATTGTTGAAATGAGAGGGAAGATCAATGCATTCATCATGAAGGACAAGGAAAGTTTGTCCAAGTCATGGGAAAGATTTAAAGATGTTCTTTTGGATTGTCCGCATCATGGGATTCCAAAGATAGAGTTGTTGGAGATTTACTTCAAGGGATTGGATGGAGCTATCCAATTCAGCCTTCAACTACTATCCGCTGGCACATTCATGGACATGCCGATTGATGAAGCTTGGGAATTCATTGAAAAACAAGCTTTGCACATGGAGAAGTACTCCCACCAAGGAGCTGAAAATGGAGTTAAGAGAGTCAACTTCCAAGAGGCTCCATCAAATGATAATCAACTCCCCTCTCTCAAGAATGATGTGAAGCAATTGAAGGATCTTTTGGTTGCTCACACCAAGAAGGAAGAGGAAGGATATCAAGGCTCAAGAAACAACAATGGTTCCCGGAACAACAACTACAACAATGGTTCCCGGAACAACAACTACAACAACAATAGAGGATCCAACAACAACAATTGGAGGCCCAACAATCAAAATCAAAATCCGGGTAACTCTTACTCTAACTCCAATTCGAATAATTCTTCTAATCCTTTCCTCTCTTCTTCCTCTTCTTCTACTCCATTGAAGAGCCAGGAGTCTAGATCAAGCTCATCCCAGCCAGAAAAGAAA
This sequence comes from Fagopyrum homotropicum, assembly GCA_033239125.1. Lineage (NCBI taxonomy): Eukaryota > Viridiplantae > Streptophyta > Magnoliopsida > Caryophyllales > Polygonaceae > Fagopyrum > Fagopyrum homotropicum. Next base: position 34,732,436 of record BSWB01000003.1, read on the forward strand.
GATGCAGTGCTGGAGGCTATCTTGATCAAGCTCAATGCTATGGAGACGTCCATGACTTCATTTTCGAAGGCACAAAAAGCCTTAGAACAACAATTCTTTAATAAGGCGAATGAAGCGCCAAGAGACCCAGGGAAGCTCCCAGTATGAACAGAGAGCAATTCCAAGGGACATATCATGGCAATAACGACGAGAAGTGGACTGAAAACTGTAGATCCAGTGCCTCGGTCGACGCCGGTGAAGAACACCTCGGTCCAGGTACAGACGAAGAACACTTCGGCCGAGGTACCAACCGAGGTGGAGCCTTAGAAAGCGTCGGACAAAACTGAAGTTTATGTCCCACCTCCTGCATATAAACCACCATTTCCATTCCCCCAGTCAAGGGTCAAAGCACATCTAGGCAAGCACTTTGGTAAGTTCCTTGACTTAATGAATAAACTACACATTAACATCCCTTTTCTTGATGCTATTCTAGGGATGCCCGCCTATGAGAAGTTCTTGAAAGAGATTCTATCAAGGAAGAGGAAGTTGGAAGACTTTGGTGAAGTAAGGATGACATCTAAATCCTCGGAGCTCATTCAAATCATGAAGGAAAAAATGCCACCCAAGTTGAGAGATCCCGGCTCCTTTTGCATTCCCATTCAAGTTGGGGATGTCACTTGTGAGGCATTGTGTGATCTAGGAGCCAGCGTGAGCATCATCCCGCTGGAGCTATGTGTAAAGATCGGACTTGGAGAGCCCAAGCCGGTGAAGATAAGATTATACATGGCGGACCGCTCCATTACCCATCCCGTGGGCATTTTGGAAGACGTCCCGGTTAAGTTAGGTAACTTCTATTTACCTATAGACTTTGTTGTTCTTGATATTCCCGCAGATTATCCCGTTCCTATCATTCTCGGGAGACTATTTCTAGCAACTTCGGGTTGCAGTGTGGATTGTAAGAACGCCAAGTTGCAATTCAACATTGGCGGTGATCAAGTGGAGTTTGCATTGCTTGCTGCAATGAAAGGAGAGCAGCTGGAGGATGATATCTTCAACATCTATGATGAAGAATCAAGAGAATTGGAAATTCCACCCGGATTGACGTACGCTCAAAGGAAGAAATTCTTTAAAGATGTACACCACTACTATTAGAATGAACTTCTATTGTTTAAGAGAGGTCCAGACGGGATGCTTCGAAGATGCATTCCGGAAGATGAAATTACTAGTGTTATACGGCATTGCCACTCACTTCCTTATGGAGGGCATGCTACCGCTCCCAAAACGTGCGCCAAGGTATTACGTTCTGGTTTCTTTTGGCCTACATTATTTAAAGATGTGCAAACGTTTGTTATTTCTTGTGACGTATGCCAAAGAACAGGGAATTTATCTAGGAGGAACGAGATGCCACTCAATAACATCCAAGAAGTTGAGATTTTTTATGTATGGGGGGTTGATTTCATGGGACCTTTCCCATCATCCGGAGGAAACCTCTACATCCTTCTAGCTGTAGATTACGTCTCTAGATGGGTGGAAGCCATTGCCTCTCCCACTAATGACGTCATGGTGGTTGTGAAGTTCTTCAATCGGACTATCTTTCCACGTTTTGGGACTCCATGCATCATCATCAACTATGGAGGGACACATTTCATCAACCGACAATTTAAAGCACTTCTATCGAAGTATGGGGTAACCCACAAGGTAGCAACCCCTTATCACCCTCAAACTAGTGGACAGGTCGAGATCTGGAATAGAGAAATCAAAGCAATCTTGGAGAAGACCGTCTCTAGGACGAGGAAGGATTGGTCCATGAAGTTGGACGATGCTCTTTGGGCTTACAGGACCGCATTCAAGACTCCCATTGGTACCACCCCTTATAACTTGGTATACAGGAAGTCTTTCCATTTGCCCGTTGAGCTAGAACACAAAACGTATTGGGCAATCAAATGGTTGAATTTCGATATCAAGGAAGCCGGTGAAAAGCGGCTATTGGACATCAATAAGCTGGAGGAGCTGCGTTTGAACGCTTATGAGAATGCCAAGATCTACAAGGAAAGGACAAAGAAATGGCATGACAAGCGTATCATTCCTAAGGAGTTCAAAGAAGGAGATTTAGTTCTACTCTTCAACTCCTGCCTTCGCCTCTTTCCATGTAAGCTGAAATCTAGATGGACAGGTCCTTACGTTATGAAACATGTTTTCCCTTATGGTGCAGTTGAGATTCGGCGAGAAACAAGTGGAAGCTTCAAGTTCAATGGTCATAGGCTTAAGAAATCCCAACCGGAAGTCCAGGTTGAGGAGATTGCACCACTATACCTTGTTTAGGGATGCCGTACGGTCCAACTAGCGACCTTAAACCAAGCGCTTCTTGGGAGGCAACCCAAGGTATTGCTTTCTTTTCCCTTTTCTAGCCTAGCTTTAGATAGTTTGCTTTTGCTTCCCTTTGCTTGTTTTTGGCATCCTAGACCGAAACCAGGTTCTCTCTAAGGAAGGAATACAACCCAGGAGCAACACTGGAAGGACAGAAGTTCGAGAAATTGAGAAGACGGAGTTTGACTGAGACACATCTCGGTTGCAGTCACAGCACCTCGACCAAGATAATTCTTGAGCAACCGAGGCGACTAGGGCTGACAACGATCCACATCGATCCAGACACCTCGGTCCAGTCGGGACCACCTCGACCGAGGTGACAGCAGAATCGGCGATGTAATAACCGGAAATTTATTTCCGATTAATTCCGAGTCAAACCGAGATTTGAAACCTTGACCTCTTTAAGATACCTAACTTTATGCATAGCACTAATTTTATCATTTTATGTAAATTTTATAACCACATAAAATGATGAAATATACACCAAACTCTAGTTATATGTATATATTTATATAGGTCTTTTGACGAGGCCATGACGAGTTTTGACGAGTTTATGACAAGACCAAGATAAAGCCATGGACTTTCTTGATAGACCATTTATACCTTACCATTCTTTGTGGGCTGCTTGGGAGGAGTCTTGGAGCCGGCCCAACCACCAAACCCTACTCCAGGCAGGAAGAGAACCGGCCCAGGAAAAACACAGCGTTGCCGCTGCTGCACGTTTTTCTTCTTCCTAACTTCACGCCTTATCCTTGATCTTCCTTCCATAAACTCTCGTACTTATCAGCTTCAACGGACGTCCAGATGCACGCCTCCTATGAGATCATCTTCATCGTCCAGATCTACAGGATTTGCCTACCCTTGGACCTTGAAAGAATCGGATCCGTTGTGCTCCCTTTCCTGCACGCAATGGCCAACAACTGCCTCCTCATGAAGACAACAACAATGGCTTCACTGGAGTTGGGACAACCACAGTCACCAGGGAGAGTGGGTCGTCTCGCCATCTACACGTGCTGACCAACACCCTGACCGGCTGCTGCTCCTTCTGTCGACCCAACCAGGAACCCGGACCGGCTGCGGCTCCTTCTGTCGACCCAACCAGGCACCCGGACGGGCTGTTGCTTCTTCTGTCGAACCAAACAGGCAACCGGACTGCTGCTACTCCCTCTGTCGACCCAAACGTGGCATCAAGGACTGGTTGCTTCTCCTTCTGGCGACCCCAAATGCAACACCAGCGGGCTGCTTCTCCTCTTTCGATCCAGCAGACCACTGATACGAGGAGCCCAAATCTGATCCGCAACAGCCTTGGGTTGTCTTTCTCATGCCTTCGAATCATAGAATCGAGTAAGATCCAACTCCGTCCTTCCTTGGTCCTTCTCTTTGATCGATTCTGAATATATATATATATATATATATATATATATATATATATATATATATGTTGATGTGGGTACCCTTTGTGTCATCAATCCGTCCCTAACAGCCTTGAAAGATAGCTTGAAGAGCTGAGGCGTTTTTCTGAATTTTCGGAAGTGACAAACAGTCAACTTTGGGTCCAGATTTGGGTAAGTTAGACTTCTTCTTTTTGGCTAGTTTTCGGATATGTCATAGACGGTATTGCATAGTACATCATAATAAAATTTTAGAGAAATCCATGTTACATTTTGAGAGTTATAGTGTTTGAAAGTTGACTCCTCATACAGTTTTTATAAATGTGCTGAATGTTGAGAAAAACAGCATGTGATACTGTTTTGTGAGATAATTTTGAATAGGTTATTGATCTCTGTTGGACTTGAATTTTGGATATGTTATAGTTGGCATCTTTTGGTAGAACATATTAAAATTTGGGATGAATCCAGCAAGTGGTTTAGTAGTTATGATTTTTTGAAGTTGGGACCTTAAACAATTTTCTGGATGTTGCTGAAATTGCTGAGTGCTGGAATTATTTAGTGTTGTGCAGTCATGTTTGAGCTTAAGTTTGGATATCTTAGAAACATAATTCACCGTTCATTTTTTAGTATGTTATAAAGTGTCATGCATAGTGTGGTATATCAAAAGTTGGGGTTGATCCAACGGTTGGATTTAGATCTATGATGGTCCAAAGTGGACTGGCTGAGCAGTTAAGAAATACTCAGTTTTTGGCTAAGTCTGAATTTCTGGTTTTGAAACCGACTTTGAGAATTTCTGGTTTTAGCAAACTTTCCTTTGAGAGTTTGAGTGTGGTTTTGAGTTCCAAAGAATAGTTTGAAACTTTGTTATGGAATTGTATAAAGTTTTAGGACTAGGGGTAAAATAGTCATTTATCCGTATAAGGGTATTTTTGAAATTTATATGATGATAGAGTTAAATATCTTAGAAGTCAGAGACTTCTAATTAAGTGGGATATATTATTGATCCACTTGCCTTTTATAACAGGCGGTTGAGTTCTTGCGGTTACAGACCGAGTTGAGATAACGAGATTATGTTTGAATTCAGGTAAGTCCTTTGGGCTTACTTAGCTGACTTCTAGATATGAGTGTGGATAATGGTAGTGGTGTGTGAATGATATGTTTATAGTTATATTTTAGTAATAATTATCTACCGAGCTATACTTGGCCTAAGAGTAACGGGCGGTGGCATTCTGCTCAGTTAGCCTGAGGGCGCTGGGGGTTTCTTTAGGGACTAGTCCACACTCGATTTGTAGTGATGCTACCGGCGGAGGTAAGCTAGACCTACACCCAGTTGGATAAGGAACGGAGGTGAGAACTCTTAAGATTTCTCGTGCCACAACTGTAAAATAAAATACGGTGAATCACTTAACTACTAGATAATAACCGGTTTGTGTGCCAGCATGATGATTGTTTTTATGTTATCTTGGTTGTGTGTGTGCTATCTTTATTCCTCTTATATTTGGTTTGTTAGCTAACGGTTTATCCGTGTTGTAGATCTGTAGAGATAAATAGTTGCAGAGAGATTCGGGACGGATGGTCAGTCGGGTCCACGTACTCATTAGATGGGGACGGGGGAGTCTTCCATACGTCATGCATGTTATGTATCTTTATATATGTTTGTAAGGCTGTCACATGTGTACTTTCATACCATTAAACATATTATGTTTTGGAAATTATTTTAAATACATTTGTGCCTTGTTGTAAGATCCTAGTAAAGTTGTTGTTAAACCAAGGTCGGGACCCATTGTGAGGTCCTAACCAGTAGCTCCCCGAGTTCCAAGAACTTGGGGTGTTACAGGCGAGGGGTATAAAAAGGGAAACGATTTCTCTCTCTTCCCTCCTAACTTACCCCTTGACCGCGGCGCTCTTTCATCTCGTTTTCTTCGTTTCTTGATCGTTTTCGACGATTCTTGCTCCCATTCTGCGAGGAAAGGCTAGGGGAACACATTGCAAGCAACAATCTGCAACAAGAACGCATCGAATCAACCAAATCCGGGGTAAAACAGTCGAAACCCTAACTCCCTCTTTCTTTACTGATTTCAGAATTTAGTGGCTTTGGTTGCCATAGATCTCTCTTGAAAAAGGATTAAGTACCCCTTAGGAACAATCTGTAGTGAAATCGGGGGAAAAGAACCGAAATTCCGAGAGTTGAAATCGAACAGCTTCGCACCTCGGTCCAGTCACCTGCGCCTCGGCCGAGGTGATTCTTGAGATCTGACAAGAAACCGAGGTAAACTGTCAAACAGAAAAGAGAAAATGAGTTCCAGGTCAGATCACCAGATTGTCCTGAGAGATAGATCATCCCCTTCTTCTTCTTCTTCTTCTCGACCCTCCATACCGGTGATACATGAGCGTCACCAAGCTGATTACGACCGCATCTGTACGCGCCCTGTGATTGCGCCGCGGTTTTTAGACATCTCCGCTTTTGACTGTTTATATGTTGCGGAGGATTTGAGACGGATGGTCTCGATGGTTGGGCTGGAGCAGTTTATGGAAATCAGAGCTCCGGCCTACCTCGAGCCTACACTAGAGTTTGTGAGTTATGTGACTCACCTGCCCGAGGAGAGGGCCATCAAGTACCGGTTGCTGAACCGGAATTATTTAGTACCGATGGATCAGTGGAGAGATTTCTTCGGATTTCCGACCCCCACAATTCTCGATTTCCCTTCTCGAGCTGTAGTTCGCCAATTCTGGGGACAGATAGCTCATGTAGTTGAGCATGCTGGTAGATGGAGACCTGGAGACTCCAAGGAGCGGATCATCTTCCACCTTGCTATTAGACTCGCCCACCGTATATTCAACGAGACACTTCTGGCGCGTACTGAGACGCCCTAGAAGGTTAGACAGGGGGAGCTTTTGAGTTTATTTTGCATGGTGACTAGGGGTGTGCCTGATTTCGGTGTGATGCTAGCTGAGGATCTGCACCGGATCAAGGCTAAGGCGAAGGGGGAGATTTGTTGTGGCGGTTTAGTGACTCACATAGCTACTGTGATGGGGTTGGATTTGAGTGCATGTACACTGGTGGCGGCTGCCAAACCGCTAGGGCTGTAGGAGATGATCACCAGGAGGATTCTAGTTCCTCGTGGACTCACTACGCCATATGTGGCGATGCCTTGGGAGTAGACTGCACCTCAGGGTATTAGGTAGTCGTCTCAGTTCTCGGTCTACGACTCTCAGTACTGGTCCACTGCGTGGATACCTTACATTGAGGATGCTAGAGACGCAGCAGCTCAGGTGCAGGAGGATGAGGATGAGGAGGATGATGGCGGTGCTGCCATGGAGACAAGGACGGACACAACCGGTTCCAGTATACCAGTCATCGATGTGGACGACGAGGAGACTGAGGAGGAGGCAGCTGCACCACCATGATGTCCTGCCAGGCACAGAGTCCGCAGACAGCGGGATCCCGTAGCTCACAGACGGATAGACGAGCTGACGGATCAGATGATCGACTCTTACGCCGCTCTATCCTTAGACATGTTGGAGATGAGGGAGAGCCAGCACTACCAGCGCTGGATGTTGGAGATACAGTTCCAGCACACTATGGGCTAACCTTTGGACCCATCCCAGCATCCGTACATGCCATATCCACCACCACCACCAGCAGATCAGGACTAGAGCTTGCAAGAATTTCTTTTATTTATTTATTATGCAGCTCAGCTTATGTCCGGTGAGTACACTTCTTTCAGACTTATTTTGACCCATTGGGACAATGTGTCCCAAGTATGGGGTATTTGGATGTATTTATATGACTTATGTTTATATGACTTATGTGTATGCTTGTATGACTCGGTTCGGATATTTATGATTTTCTTTATGCTCTATGTGTTTATCTGAAACTACATGCATGCATACAGGTTATTTGATTGAGAAAAACGTCAAAAACTGGTTAAGAAAAAAAAATTTTTGACCTCGACCGAAGTGATTCTGACCAATTGAGGTGCAGCACCTCGGTTGACTTAGAACATCTCGACCGAGGTGGTTTAACTGAAACGGTTTTCGAAACGATTTTGTGCTTCTTATCTGGATATGATCTCAGTGAAGATTTTGTTTGCAGATTGGTTTTGAAATCTTTATATGTTTGAAATGTTTTATAATATGTTTAAGTTGCTAAATGCTTTGTTTGAAATTTTGGCATGTTTAATACTTTGTTTTTATCCAAATTATGTTGAATTTGAAGGTTGACACCACATGATAAGTTCTCTCACTTTCTTCCTGGGATGGTTAAGGCAATTCATTCTCTTCTCTTCTTCTTCTTGATCATGCTTAGCCCCTCATATACATATTTGCCTCCCTTTACCTATCCGGGAATTTGGAAGCAAGCAAGTGAAAAGCAAGTGAAAGAAAAATTGAGATGTTGGCTGGAAATTCTAGAAAGAAACAAAATAGGTTTGGGGAAGTCAATCATGATGATGAGTAACTCGGCACCATTCACATAGCCGGGTGTTTGTGTCTTGCCAAAGTCGGATTGAGCGATATTCCTAACGGGCCATGGTATGTGCATCAAGGGTTTGAGGCATCTCGAGAAATTGATGATTGCTGATCTCCTAGGCTTCGGTTATTGTGCACCTCTGTCCATGCATCCCAAAAGGTAAAAAAGTAAAATAAGCAAGGCTTATTGGTGGAAGATGTTGAAGTTCAAAGCAAGTAAAGTGAAGATTCTTTTCCCGGATACTAGCACCACATTCCCTATATACATCCCACCCTCACACGTTTCTTGACCTTCTTTTTGAAAAGACCTTGAGACCTCGAGCTTGTTGATTGACTTGGTGGTTTAAACTGGATTATACATGAGTAATTTCGATAATTATGATTTTATTATGCATTTTATGATTTTATACAACGATGAACAACTTTCTTATATTTATAAAATGTTTTGAACATGTTTTGATTTTAAATTCCATGATGCATACTCTTAGAGTGATCCATGAGTGGAGCACACCACCAAAAAATGTTTTGAAACACTTTTCATTGATCTTTATGACTTATAATCCATTCTATCTTGTACTCAAGATTTAGAACTTGCTTGGGGACAAGCAAGGGACAAGTATGGGGTATTTTGATAGCATGAATTATAGTCTATATTTTGGGACCTGTTTAGACGTTTTATCTTCAATAATCTGCATGTTTGAATGTATATTATGTGATTATATTGTCGTTTCATCTACCTTTGCGGGAATCGAGGTCTACACCAAGTTTCATTGTAATCGTAGGTAAAATGGCACGTTTTGCATCAAAATGGAGCTAAGGAGCAAATGAGTCATTGGAGCTACATTCAGGAGCTTAAAGAGGAGCTCAGAAAGCAAGGAATTAACAAAGAAGATTTACTTTGGACCAGATTTGAGAGATTTCACCTTCAGCTGAGAGTCACCTCGGTTGACCACAAAGTCACCTCGACCGAGGTGATCTAGAGAAGCGTCCCGACCGAGGCGAATATCCTGACGCGGCGAGATATATTTTTATTTGGCTGAGATCTTTTATTTTTGGAAGGAGGTATATTATATTTTTGGGCTGGATTTCTGGAAGGAAGATCATATATTTTGGAGATCTATTTTAGAGATATGGATATATTTTATTAGGAAATTATCTTTTTAAGATATTATTATCTTTGGAAGATAATTATCCTATATAAAGGGTTGGATTTTCCACAAGTTCAACCATGCTTAGAGGCTGAGAGCATCCAGCAATTAAGGGATTTTCTGGAGTTTTGAAAGAAGTTGGAAGATTGAAGGAAGGAAGTTGATAGCTTGTTATAGCTTTTTAAGGGAATTTGTAAGACTTTCTTAGATTCCCTTTGGTTTGTTGTTTTTTCATTGATTTGTGATTCTAAGGAATGCTGATTTGTTTATTTGATTCAATTATTGAAGCCTTGTTCTTAAGGTTTTTGTGTTCAAATATTCATTCTCTTCCCTTATATTTGATTATTGCTTTCATGATGATGAGTGGCTAATTTCCTTGTGTGATTCTAGGGTGTTTGGCTGAAAGTTATGGGAAAGACATTGATAGAATGATCTTAATCCCAGTAGGACCCTGAAAGCTCGAGTCTTTATCCTTAACCCTGGAACATCTCGTTCAGTCGATGAACATCTCGGCCGGGGTGGAACTTGACTGACCGAGATGACCTTTCTGATCCGAAACTGAGAGTTAAGTGTTAGAGTTTGCCAAATCCTATTCTTATTACACCTTTCCTAGTTCAATGCAAGCCTAGGATGAGACTTACCCAGTAATTCCTTTGTTTGTTTACCCAAGATCATAAGTGTAGGTAATAAAGGTTTATCCTTTGTTGGGGTTTGAGTGTGCCTTCATTCCATCTTTGTGAGTTAGCCTGAGACTTACCCGGTAAAGGTTGATTCTATTCCCTTAGTTGGTATGTTGGTTTGAGATTATAATTCATTTCCTTTGTACCTTGATACTTACCCGGTGATAGGTTCTTTGGCTTGGGATTGTGAGTAGTGAGACTTACCCGGTGATCTATTCCACTTTAGTAACACCTTCCCTTTGCAAAACCTCAGCTTTGTCCGCTTATCTTGAGATCTTGAGTTGGAACCACAACCGGATGCTTTAATCCCTAGAATTTGCATATTCCCTTTAATTGACCTTATTATCATCTTTGATTGTTTTAATCGCTTTTGTGGTTATTTGCAATATTGACTACCTATACTTACTTTGTTTCACCTAAGTCCCTGTGATTGACCCCTGGAATTCTTGATTTTATTACAATTGACCCGTACACTACGGGTTCGCATCCTTGTTTTAAGCATATTTCCTCGGTTATAAATTTAAAGCTTGCACACACCGTTTGGAGCGAACAGGGACAATTTGAGTTTTAAGTATGGAGTGGAGGTATTTGCAATACCTTTTGCATGTTTTATGTCTTGCATCATATATTAAATTTTTGTGCTTCTTGGATGGATATGGTCTCTATGATGATATTGTTTTGTGGAATAGCTAAGATTATACTTATGTGTTTGAATTGAGTTATGACATGTGGGATTTGAAGACATGTTTGATAATTTGCTTACATTCTAAATCATGTTGAGTGTTGAAGGTTGAAACCGCATGATAAGTTCTTAATATCTTTTTGGAATGATTAAGGCAATTTGATTCCTTTTATTTCTTCTTCTTGATCATGCTTTTAGCCCCTCGTATATACATATTGCCTCCTTTACCTATCCGGGAATTTGGAAGCATGAAAGTGAAAAAATTTGTGAAAGTTGAAGTTGAAAAGTGAAGTATGTGTTAGAAAAATAGGTTTGGGGACGTTAATCTTGATGATGAGTAACTCGGCACCATTCACATAGCCGGGTGATTGTGTCTTGTCAAAGTATGATTGATCAATAGTCCTAACGAGTCTTGGTATGTGCATCATGGTTTGAGGCACCTCGTAAATGACGCTTGTTGATCTCCTTGGTTTCGGATACTGTGCGCATAGGTCCATGTTCTCAAGTGAAAGTAAAAAATGAAAAATTTATGAAGTGAAGCTTGCTTATTTTTGGTGGATGTGTTGTTGTTGATGTTGTGGAGTTTGTTCCTTTTTTCCGGATTTTTTGCACCACATATCCTATATACATGCCACCCATAACACGTTTCTTGGCCTTTATTTTTGAAACTCTTTAAGACCTTTTTGCACATGTGTTTTGACTTGGTGGTTTAAATTGGATTTCTCGTTGTTGATTTTGATATATTGCCAGTTATGATGCATGTATGATTTTCTGGCAAAGTGTGATTATCCTCTTCATGATGTAATTCTCTTTATCATATGATGGTTTTCATTAGCTATGAAGCAATCGTTTGAGGGTAATCTATGAATAGAAGCACAAGACAAAAAAATATTGTTGTTTTTCTTTGTTTTTGCATATTCATAATCCATATCATCTTGTATCTTAAGTTTGAACCTTGCTTGGGACAAGCAAGAGACAAGTATGGGGTATTTTGATGACATGAATTATGACCTATATTTAGGCATGTTTATGTAGTTTTTTCCTTTATTTTGCATGCATAGACACACATTCATAGCAATTGTGCTTATATTCACGTATATTGTTAGAATAGAGATCTATACAATGTTTTATTGCAATTGTAGGTAATTTGACGAATTATAGAGCGGAATGACATATTTAAGGATTAAGCCTTGATTCGGAACATAAAGGAGCAATAAAAGGGAGTTAGGAACACGCGGAGCAAAGTCTGATACCGCGCTGGAGTAAATTCTGATACCACAGAGCGAACTCTGATACTACAGAGTGGACTCTGATACCAGCGGGCTTAATTTCTTTTTTGGCCCAAGATTTAGGGTTTATCTTTAAGTTGTAGTTTATCCTTAAGCTAGGGATTATTTTAAGTTGCGATCTATCTTTAAAGCCCATGCTTGTAAAACTTCAGATTTATCTCTATATATTTGGCATCACCCACAACGTTGAAAGGACCCCCAATGATGTGGATAGCTTCCAATCTTTGGATCGCATGCTGTTCGCTCCAAACGGTGTGTGCAAGCTTTAAATTTATAACCCTAGACGTAAGCTTAAAACAAGGATGCGAACCCGCAGTGTACGGGTCAATCGTAGTAAAAAGCAAGGAATTCCAGGGGTCGATCACAGGGACTTAGTGAAATAAAGTCCAATTACGGTAAGCTTTAGTAATTACTAACCACAAAAGCAATTAAAACAATCAAAGATGATAAACAGTCAATAAAGGAAATATGCAATTCTAGGGATTAAAGCATCTAGTTGTGGTTCAAACTCAAGATCTCAAGATAAGCGGACAAAGCTGAGGTTTTTGCATAGGGAAGGTGTTACTAAAGTGGAATAGATCACCGGGTAAGTCTCACTACTCACTAATCCTAAACCGTAACTCCTATTACCGGGTAAGTCTCAAGGAATTAAGATAAAGAACTATAACCTCAAACTAACACACCATCTAAGGGAATAGAATCAACCTTTATCGGGTAAGTCTTAGGCTAACTCACAAAGATGGGATGAGAGCACACTCAAACCCCAATAAAGGATAAACCTTTATTACCTATACTTATGATCTTAGGTATACAAACTAAGGAATTACCGGGTAAGTCTCATCCTAGGCTTGCATTGAACCAGGAAAGGTGTAATAAGAATAGGATTTGGCAAACTCTAACACTTAACTCTCAGTTTCGGATCAGATAAGTCACCTTGGTCACCCAAATTCCACCCCGGCCGAGATGTTCATCGACTGACTGAGATGCTTAGGGTTAAGGTTAAAGAATCGAACTTTCAGGGTCCTACTGGAATCTAAGATTATTCTATCATCGTTTTTCCCACAACCTTCAGCCAATCACCCTAGAATCACACAAGGAAATTAGCCACTCATCATCATGAAAGTATTAATCAAGTATATGGGAAGAAAGTGAATATTTGAACAATAAGAATTTAATGAAAAGACTTCAATAACTGAATCAAATATCACAACAAAAGCGTTCCTTGGATATAAATCCAACAAAGGAAGACAACAAAGAAGGGAATCTAAGATGATCTTACAAAATCCTTCAAAAGCTATAAAAGCTACAATCTTCAATCTTCCTTCAACCTTCAAAAAGGTTCTTTAAATCTCCCAACTGGAGTATGGTTGCAGCGGTGTAGCAGACGTAAGCGGATGTATGCAGGATCTTCGGTGTAAGCGGGGTCTTGGATTTGTGGAAATCCAACCCTTTTTATAGGAAAATAACCCTCCAAAGATAAGATATCTTAGAAAGATCTTTTCCCATAAATATAGGTAAAATATAGGATCTAAATTATCTTCTTCCTTCCAGGAGCCAAGCCCAAAAAATATAAGATCTCTTTCCAAAGATAAAAGATCTCAGCCAAGAATAAAATATTCTCGCCGCGTCCCAGGTGTTCGCCTCGGTCGAGTCGGCTCCCCCCTAGATCACCTCGGTCGAGGTGAATCTGTGGTCAACCGAGGTGAGTTACAACTGAATGTGAAATCTCTCAAATCTGGTCCAAAGTGAATCTCAAATCCATGGCTATGCTTCCTGGATGGTTCCTTATGTTCTTGGATGTAGCTCCAATGACTCCATAGCTCCTTTTGCTCCTTTTTTTGATGTGAAACGTGCCATTTTACCTACGATTACAACAAAACTAGGTGTAGACCTCGATTCCCGCAAAGGTAGATGAAATGGTAATATAATCACATATTATACATACAAACATGCAGATTATTGAAGATAACACGTCCAAACAAACCCCAAAATATAGACTATAATTCATGCTATCAAAATACCCCATAGTTAGCCCTTGCTTGTCCCCAAGCAAGTTCCGCATATAAAAGACAAGATAGAATGGATTATAAGTCATGAAAATCAATGAAAAGTCTTTCAAAAATAGTTTTATGGTGTGCAACAATCATAGATCACTCTAAGAGAATACTTCATGGAATTTTAAAATCAAAATATGATCAAAACATTTCATAAATATAGAAAAGTTGTTCATCTTTGCATAAAACCATAGAATGCATAATAAGTTATAATTATCAAAATTAATCATGTATAATCCAGTTTAAACCACTAAGTCAATCAACAAGCTCAAGGTCTCAAGGGCTTCCCAAAAGAAAGGTCAAGAAACGTGTAGGGTAGGGATGTATGTAAGGTAATGTGGTGCTAGAATCCGGGAAAAGGATGAACTTCACTTGCACTTTGACTTGCAACATCTTCCACCAACAAGCTTTGCTTATTTCACACTTTTTCTTTTACTTTACTTTTTGGGATGCATGGACAGAGGTGCACAATAACCGAAGCCTAGGAAATCAACAATCATCAATTTCTTGAGATGCATCAAACCCTTGATGCACATGCCATGACCCGTTAGGAATATCGCTCAATCCGACTTTGGCAAGACACAAACACCCGGCTATGTGAATGGTGCCGAGTTACTCATCTTCATGATTGACTTCCCCTAACCTATTATTACTTTCTAACACTTTCACTTCCAGCCAACTTCTCAACTTTAACTTCACTTGCTTTCACCACTTCGCTTGCTTCCAAATTCCCGGATAGGTAAAGGGAGGCAAAATGTATATGAGGGGCTAAGCATGATCGAGAAGAAGAAGAGAGAAGAATGAATTGCCTTGGTCTTTCCAGGAAGAAAGTGAGAGAACTCATAATGTGGTGTCAACCTTCAAATTCAACATTATTTAGATAAAAACAAAGTATTAAACATGCCAATAATTTCAAACAAAGCATTTAGCAACTTAAACATATTATAAAACCTTTCAATCACATAAAGAATTTTAAAACCAGTCAGTAAGCAAGATCTTCACTGAGATCATATCCAGATAAGAAGCACAAAAATCGTTTCGAAAACTCTCAGTTAACCCACCTCGGTCGAGGTGTTCTTAGGTCAACCGAGGTGAAACGCCTCGTTCGGCCAGAACTGCCCCGGTCGAGGTCCAAAATTTGTTTTTTTAAAACCAGTTTTCTTTCAGTTTCGACGTTTTTTTCAATCAAATAACCTGTAAGTATGCATGTAGTCTCAGATGAACACATGGATGCAAAAGTGAAGCATAAATATAGATAAATATCCGGTCAATCAAAGTCATACATCACATAAATGTCAAATACATCAAATAAACACCCCATACTTGGGACACACTGTCCCAGTGGGTCAAAATAAGTCTAAGAAATAAAGTACTCACCGGATAAATAGGTGAACTGCATAAAAATAAGAAAGAAAATCCTGCAGCTCTCAAGAATCCTGATCCGGTGGTGGTGGTGGTGGCACGTACGGATACTGAGACGGGTCAAACGGATAACCCATAGCCTGCTGGAACTGTATCTCCATCATCCTGCGCTGATAGTGCTGTCCCTCGAGCATCTGATGAGTCCAACTGTCAATCTGTCGGCGCTGGGCAGCAAATCTCTCATGCATGTCCACAGTAAGGGCAGCATAAGAGTCTATCATCTGGTCTGTCAGATCATCGATCCGACGATGAGCCTCTGGATCTCTATGACGGCGTGTCATACGCCTAGCAGATCTAGCAGGTGATGCAGCAGGTGCAGGCTTAGCCTCAGTGTCATCGTCCAGATCAATAACTGGTGCGCTCGTCCCTGCAGTATCCGTCCCTGTATCCATCGGGACTCCACCCTCTCTCTCATCAACTGTCTCCTCATCATCTGCCTCCTCCTCAGCTGGGGCAGTTGCTGCCTCTCTGTAATCCTCCATCAGTGGAGCCCAAGCGGTCTGCCAATAATGTGGGTCAAAAACAGAAAACTGGGCAGACCACCTGATCCCCTGTGGCGTAGTCAGCTCCCACGGTATAGCCACGTATGGTGTAGTCAGACCTCGAGGAACCAAAATCCGCCGAGTGATCATCTCCTGTAGCCCAAGCGGCTTGGCAGCCGCCACCATGGTGCAAGCGCTGAGATCCATGTCTTGATAACTAGCTATGTGGGTGACAAGCCCTCCGCAACAGATGTCTCCCTTCGCTTTGGCCTTGATCCTGTGCAGATCCTCTGCCAGCATCAAGCCAAAGTCCGGGATACCCCCAGTAACCATGCAGTATAAACTGAAAAGCTCTCCCTGTCGGATCTTCTGGGGCGTCTCAGTACGCGCCAGAAGTGTCTCGCTGAATATCCGGTGGGCTAACCTAAAGGCTAAATGGAAGATGACCTTCTCCCTGGAATCTCCAGGGTGCCATCTGTCTGCGTGCTCAGTAATGTGGGCAATCTGTCCCCAAAACTCCCTAGCTACAGATCGGGAAGGGAAGTCAACAGCAATGGGCTCAGGAAAGCCAAAAATCTCTCTCCAGTACTCAAGTGGCACTAAGAAGTTCCGGTTCATCAACCGGTACTTCACAGATCTCTTTGTGGGGAGGTAGGTGAAGGAGCTAACGAACTCTAAGGTGGGCTCCAAATAGGTTGGGGCTCGGATCTCAGTAAACTGATCCAGCCCTACTGTAGAAATCATCCTCCTAAGGTCTCCGTCTACCTGGAGGCAATCAAAAGCAGACACGTCCAGGAAGCGAGGTGCAATCACTGGACGGCCGGAAATACGGTCATAATCGACCTGGTGTCGCTCATGGATCACCGGTCGATAGGGTCGGGAAGAAGAGGAAGAAGGGGAAGGTGAGGATCTATCCCTGAGGGCAAGGCGTCGGTCAGAACTCATTTTCAGAAAATCACATTGTCAGGTCACCTCGGTCAACTGACAACACTCAAAAATCACCTCGGCCGAGGCACAGCTCGACTGGACCGAGGCGAAAAACTGGGTTCCTAATTCCTTCAGAAAATTAAGTTCTTTTCCCCCAAATTCACTACAACTGCTTCCTATGGGGTACTTAAGCCTTTTCTCAGCAAATGCAAGGGCAACCAAAGCCCAAATCGAAGCGAAATCGGAGAGGTAGGGTTTCGGTTTTATTTTACCTCGTTCGGCCGAATCGGTTCGATTTTCTTGCAGATCGATGATGCACTGGGATCCTCGAAGCCTTAATCGCAGTTTGGAAGCGAAAATCTTTGAAAACGAGCAAGAATCGAAGGAGGCGAGGTGAAACTGTCGCCGCAGTCGAGGAAGAAGAGTAAAGTGAGGAGAGAGAATTCTTTGCCCTTTTTATACTCTTTTCTGGAACTGCTGTCACCTCGGTCGAGATGGTCTCGACTGGACCGAGGTGGTACGGACCGAGGTGGTTCTTCAGAAAACCCTAGTCGCCTCGGTTGCTCAAGAATCATCTCGGTCGAGGTGCTCTGAAAGCAACCGAGATGTCTCAGTCAAACTTCGTCTTCTCAAAATCTCGGTCTTCTGTCCTTCAAGTTATGCTCCTTCCTTAGTTGTCTCCTGTTATCTGTCTAGAACGCCAAAAACAAACAAAGCAAAGCAAAAGCAAACTATCTAAGCTAGACTAGAAAAGGGAAAAGAAAGCAATACCTTGGGTTGCCTCCCAAGAAGCGCTTGGTTTAAGGTCGCTAGCTGGACCATAATGCGCCTCTCAAATATAATGGGAGGTGTCCTCACCCCATACTTCACCTCCATCGTGGGGTGAAGTAAGTAAGTCAATCAAATGCTCCAACAAGTGTAAATGCTCATCGGGGAATGAATCGTCTATGGGCGGGTCGTCCTTCTCACGTGAGGATGCAGGTAGCCGGCTGAGGTGATCCGCAACAGAATTTTCGGATCCCTTCTTATCGCGAATCTCTAGATCAAACTCTTGAAGCAAGAGAATCCATCGAATAAGGCGTGGCTTGGCATCTTTCTTAGCCAACAAGTAACGAATGGCTGCATGGTCGGTGTAGACAATGACTTTCGCCCCAACTAAATAGGAACGAAATTTCTCGAAAGCGTATACAACCGCCAATAACTCCTTCTCGGTGGTGGCGTAGTTGCGTTGTGCCACATCTAGCGTCTTGCTAGCATAATAAATGGCGGTGGTCCGGCCATCCTTCTTTTGTCCAAGCACCGCTCCTACGGCTACATCACTAGCATCGCACATGATCTCAAAGGGCAAGGTCCAATCCGGAGGTTGGATAATGGGAGCGGAGATCAACGCTTCCTTAATCCTGTAAAAAGCATCAAGGCACTCCTGCGAAAACTCAAAAACAACATCTTTATTCAAGAGGTTAGTTAGAGGTTTAGAAATCTTAGAGAAGTCCTTGATGAATCTTCTGTAGAAACCTGCATGCCCGAGAAAACTCCTCACACCTTTAACAGAACAAGGGGGAGGGAGTTTCTCAATAGTCTCGATCTTAGCGCGATCGACCTCAATGCCTCGATTAGAAACGAGGTGTCCTAGCACAATGCCTTCACTAACCATAAAATGACACTTCTCCCAATTCAAAACGAGATTAGTGTCTTCACAACTTTTAAGCACTAGCGAAAGGTTAGATAGGCAATCATCAAAAGAGGAACCATATACAGAAAAATCATCCATAAATACCTCCATGATCTCCTCTATGTACTCGGAAAAGATAGCCATCATGCATTGCTAGAAGATAGCGGGTGCATTGCACAATCCAAATGGGATCCTCCTATAAGCAAATGTCCCCCATGGACAAGTGAAAGTGGTCTTCTCCTGATCATCCGGATGGATAGGAATCTGGAAGAATCCACTATAGCCGTCTAAGTAGCAAAAGTGTGAATGCTGGGCCAACCGCTCGAGCATTTGATCAATGAAGGAAAGTGGAAAATGGTCCTTCCGTGTGACCGTATTCAGCTTCCGATAATCGATGCAAACCCTCCAGCCCGTAACGGTCCGGGTTGGGATCAACTCGTTGTTCTTATTTGTCACAACGTCATTCCTCCTTTCTTCGGAACCACATGCACCGGGCTAACCCACTTGCTGTCCGAGATAGGATATATGATACCTGCATCCAACAACTTAAGAATTTCCTTTTTCACAACCTCTTTCATGATCGGATTTAACCGTCTTTGAGGTTCCCGTGAAGTCTTATGACCATCCTCCATTAGAATTCTATGCATGCAGAAAGAAGGCTTAATGCCAATAAGATCGTCGATAGTGTAACCCAAAGCCTTTTGATGCTTTCTCAGAACATGCATGAGTTTAGACAATTCAGTCTCGGAAAGGGAACCACTAACAATAACGGGATAAGTAGAATCCGGTCCAAGAAAGACATACCTCAAGTGATTTGGGAGTTGTTTAAGCTCCACAACTGGTGGTGCTTTCTGAGGGGGATCCTTGCTTCCTCCTTCCAGTGGAGTAGATCCAGAAACTGGACTTTCGGAAGTCTCAGTTGGAGTCGTCTCGCCATCGACCTCGGTCGAGGCGCAGAGGCGTTGACCGAGATGTTCTTCAGTCGCCTCGCTCAGTCCAGAATGTGCCTCGGTCAAGGTATTGCAACTGGGACCGAAATTGGAGATCTTCGTCTCCCGGATTAGCTTCTCGGTTTTAGCTTCTGGATCCTCTTCCAGTGCTTTTAAGCTCCGTATATCTGCATCGCAAGAAGCATCTATACCTTCCTCCATTAAACTGAAGCTAATAACTCTTTCGAGTGGATCGTTAATAAGGATAGAGCTCACCAATTCTCTTGATTCTTCTTCATCGTAGATGTTGAAGATATCATCAGTTAGCTGCTCCCCTTTCATGGCTGCAAGTAATGCGAACTCCACCTCATCGCCGCCAATGTTGAATTTCAACTTGGCGTTCTTGCAATCCACGTTGCAACCCGAAGTTGCTAGAAATGGCCTCCCGAGAATAATAGGAACAGGATAATCTGCGGGAATGTCAAGTACAACAAAATCTATTGGTAAATAGAAGTTACCTAACTTGACCGGAACGTCCTCCAAGATGCCCACGGGATGGGTGATGGAGCGATCCGCCATATATAGTCGAATCTTGACCGGCTTGGGCTCTTCAAGCCCGATCTTCACACATAGCTCCAGTGGGATGATGCTCACGCTGGCTCCTAGATCACAAAGGGCTTCACAAGTAACATCCCCAACTTGAATGGGAATGCAAAACGAGCCCGGATCTCTCAATTTAGGTGGCATCTTCTCCTTCATGATTTGAATGAGCTCCGAGGATTTAGATGTCATCCTAACTTCACTAAAGTCTTCCAGTTTCCTCTTCCTTGATAGGATCTCCTTTAAGAACTTCCCATAGGCGGGCATTCCTAGAATAGCATCAAGGAAAGGAATGTTAATATGCAGCTTATTCATCAAGTCAAGGAACTTACCAAAGTGCTTGTCTAGATGTGCTCTGGCCCTTGACTAGGGGAATGGAAGTGGTGGTTTGTATGCAGGAGGTGGAACATAAACTTCAGTTTTCCCCTCCGCTTTCTGTGGCTCCACCTCGGTTGGCATCTCGGTCGAAGTGTTCTTCGACTGCATCTGGACCGAGGTGGTCTTCATCGGTACTGGCACCGACCGAGGCACTGGATCTGCAGTTTTCAGTCCACTCCTCGTAGTTATGGCCATGATCTGGCCCTTAGGGTTGCTCTCCGTCCTTGCTGGAAGCTTCCCTAGATCTCTTGGCGCTTCATTCGCCCTACTAGCAAGTTGTTGTTCAAAGGCTTTTTGGGCCTTCGAAAATGAAGTCATAGAAGTCTCCATAGTGTTGAGCTTGATTAAGATAGCCTCCAGGACTGCGTCCTTCTTTTCCGGCTGAGACAAACTTGATCCTTGCCCCTGACTCTTTAATGGAGTAGAAGAAGAAGAAGAAGGGGAAGAGAGGAAAGGGTTAGAGGAATCGTTAGAGTTGGAGTTTGAATGATTGTTACCAGAATTTTGGTTGTTCGCCCTCCAGTTGTTGCTATTGGATCCTCTATTGTTGTTGTTGTAGTTGTTGTTCCGGGAACCGTTGTTGTTGTTACGGTATCCGTTGTTGTTGTTATTCCTTTGTCCTTGCTCTTCTTTCTTGGTTTGAGCAACCAAGAGTTCCTTCAATTGTTTCACGTCATTCTTCAAAGACGTGAGTTGATTGTTGTTGGGCTGAGTTTCTTGGAAGTTAACTCTTTAACTCCACCTTCAGCTCCTTGGTGGGTGTACTTCTCCATATGCAAGGCTTGCTTCTCGATGAAGTCCCAAGCCTCGTCAATCCCCATGTTCATGAAGGTACCAGCGGAGAGTAGTTGGAGATTGAACTGGGTGCTTCCGTCCAGTCCCTTGAAATAAATCTCTAATAACTCTAACTTTGGAATCCCATGATGTGGGCAATCCAAAAGGATGTCCTTGAACCGCTCCCATGACTTGGACAAGCTCTCCTTGTTCTTCATAATGAAAGCGTTGATCTTCCCTCTCATTTTTGTGGTCTTTGAGGGGGGAAAGAATTTGGTCAAGAACTCCGTTGTCATCTCCTCCCATGTGTTGATTTTTCCTGGAGGAAGAGATTGATACCAAGTAAGAGCTCTATCTTTTAAAGAAAAGTAAAAAGGTCTTAGCTTGTAGTTGTTATTTTCAATCCTCGGAGGTCTCAAGGTCTCCATCAAGATCTCATAGTTTTGAAGGTTTTGATGTGGTGATTCCTTCTCTAGCCCTCCGAACTGGCATTGGCGAATCATGGATAGAACTTGCGGTCAAAGTTCATAGTCATGGTCCGCTGGATCTCCTAGGTTAACTCCTGAACGCCTCAGTTGTTGATTAGGGTCCATCTTTTGACCTAGGGTTTGTGGGATTCCTGCAAGAAGAACGTTTCGGACTGGCATCTGAGGTGGAAGTACCTCGGCCGGGGCGTCAGGTACTGGGACCTGCCTCGGTCGAGGGTCAGCAACTGGATCTTCCCTCGGTCGAAGTAGAATCTGGTCTCGTATGACTGCCATCTCTGCTTCGATTGCTTTAGTTTTGGTGCGAGTTTCTTCCTTCTCTTGCCTTAGTTCCTCCCTGTTGAGGCGTAGCAGCTCTAACGCCTCTTTTAACTCGGCCTCAAGATCGCGGTTGTCTTGTTGGGCCATCTTCGCTTCTCTTAAGCGTCGCTTGTATATCTTTTCTGGTTCGGGATCGTAAGGAACGATTTCCTTCCCAGTGCGGGTTCTTCGCATAAACCTAAGAAAGAACCTGCAAAAGTCACTCAAGTAGAGTGGTTAGTAGACACGGGGCAAGTGCCCCAAGAGCAAACCGTAACCGGCTCGGTTTAGACCAAGTCCCCGGCAACGGCGCCAAAAACTTGTTCGCTCCAAACGGTGTGTGCAAGCTTTAAATTTATAACCCTAGACGTAAGCTTAAAACAAGGATGCGAACCCGCAGTGTACGGGTCAATCGTAGTAAAAAGCAAGGAATTCCAGGGGTCGATCACAGGGACTTAGTGAAACAAAGTCCAATTACGGTAAGCTTTAGTAATTACTAACCACAAAAGCAATTAAAACAATCAAAGATGATAAACAGTCAATAAAGGAAATATGCAATTCTAGGGATTAAAGCATCTAGTTGTGGTTCAAACTCAAGATCTCAAGATAAGCGGACAAAGCTGAGGTTTTTGCATAGGGAAGGTGTTACTAAAGTGGAATAGATCACCGGGTAAGTCTCACTACTCACTAATCCTAAACCGTAACTCCTATTACCGGGTAAGTCTCAAGGAATTAAGATAAAGAACTATAACCTCAAACTAACACACCATCTAAGGGAATAGAATCAACCTTTACCGGGTAAGTCTTAGGCTAACTCACAAAGATGGGATGAGAGCACAATCAAACCCCAATAAAGGATAAACCTTTATTACCTATACTTATGATCTTAGGTATACAAACTAAGGAATTACTGGGTAAGTCTCATCCTAGGCTTGCATTGAACCAGGAAAGGTGTAATAAGAATAGGATTTGGCAAACTCTAACACTTAACTCTCAGTTTCGGATCAGATAAGTCACCTCGGTCAGCCAAATTCCACCCCGGCCGAGATGTTCATCGACTGAGCGAGATGCTTAGGGTTAAGGTTAAAGACTCGAACTTTACAGGGTCCTACTGGAATCTAAGACTATTCTTTCATCGTTTTTCCCACAACCTTCAGCCAATCATCCTAGAATCACACAAGGAAATTAGCCACTCATCATCATGAAAGTATTAATCAAGTATATGGGAAGAAAGTGAATATTTGAACAAGAAGAATTTAATGAAAAGACTTCAATAACTGAATCAAATATCACAACAAAAGCGTTCCTTGGATATAAATCCAACAAAGTAAGACAACAAAGAAGGGAATCTAAGATGATCTTACAAAACCCTTCAAAAGCATAAAAGCTACAATCTTCAATCTTCCTTCAACCTTCAAAAAGGTTCTTTAAATCTCCCAACTAGAGTATGGTTGCAGCGGTGTAGTAGGCGTAAGCGGATGTATGCAGGATCTTCGGTGTAAGCGGGGTCTTGGATTTGTGGAAATTCAACCCTTTTTATAGGAAAATAACCCTCCAAAGATAAGATATCTTAGAAAGATCTTTTCCATAAATATAGGTAAAATATAGGATTTGAATTATCTTCTTCCTTCCAGGAGCCAAGCCCAAAAAATATAAGATCTCTTTCCAAAGATAAAAGATCTCAGCCAAGAATAAAATATTCTCGCCGCGTCCCAGGTGTTCGCCTCGGTCGAGTCGGCTCCCCCCCTGGATCACCTCGGTCGAGGTGAATCTGTGGTCAACCGAGGTGAGTTACAACTGAATGTGAAATCTCTCAAATCTGGTCCAAAGTGAATCTCAAATCCATGGCTATGCTTCCTGGATGGTTCCTTATATTCCTGGATGTAGCTCCAATGACTCCATAGCTCATTTTGCTCCTTTTTTTTGATGTGAAACGTGCCATTTTACCTACGATTACAACAAAACTAGGTGTAGACCTCGATTCCCGCAAAGGTAGATGAAATGGTAATATGATCACATATTATACATACAAACATGCAGATTATTGAAGATAACACGTCCAAACAAACCCCAAAATATAGACTATAATTCATGCTATCACATGCTAGTTCGATCTTTTGACGGCTGTTTGACGGAAAATTTCCGGAGAGAGATCTTGGAAGAATTACTTGGAGATCAAGGAAGAAGAGAAGACACTTTGTAAGGTTTTCTTGGAGAATTCTAGTTAATTGTTAATATCTTTTGCAACACGTTATTGACACATTATTGATTGTTTTGCACCTTTGATTATTGAGAACCTTTGGTTAAGTGTTTTATTCCCTTTTCTTGATATCTCGACTATATATTATTTGATTGCTTTGAACATGATGATTGTTGGCTAAAACCCTTACGATTCTAGGGTGATTAGTTGAAGGTTGTGGTATAGACGATGTAAGAATATATATTTATCTTGAGTGGACCCTGAAAGCTCGAGTTTACCCTAAACCGACCCCGTCTCAGGCTGTTCTTGGAGCATGTTGAACGAGATCAGGCAAGAGCTGCACGAGATTGCCCACTGCATGTTCGATCGTAAGTTTAGGTTATACTTTGTCAAATCCTATCCTTGTTACACCTTTCCTGGTTTATATCCAAGCCTAGGAAGAGATTTACCCGATAATTTCTTTGCTTGTTTACCGATGATGATGAGTGTTAGGTAACAAAGGTTTATCCTTTGTTAGGGTGTGAGTGTGCCTTCATCCTACCTTTGTGAGTTAGCCAGAGACTTACCCGGTAAATGTTAGTTCTATTCCCTTAGGTAGTGTGGTGGTTTGAGAGTATAATACCTTTTCTTAGTTCCTTGAGATTTACCCGGTAATAGGATCTTTGGTTTGGGATAGTGGATGGTGAGACTTACCCGGTGATCTATCTCATCTAAGAAATGCCTTCCCTTTACAACCTCAGCTTTGTGTGCGCTTATCTTTAGAAGTCTTGAGTCGAAACCAGAACTGTATATTTTGATCTCTAGAATTTGCATTCCTTTATCAGATTTATATACATCATTGTTCTTTGTTGCTTGAGAATTTCATAACAACTTGAAGAATATATACCGTTGTTTGATTTTGCCAGTCCTTGTGTTCGTCCCTGAAATACTTGCTTGAATTGCAATATCCGTACACTGCGGGTTCGATATTGCTTGATTCTTGGTATAAATTTAAGGCTTGTTTGCACACGTTTTGGAGCAAACAAATGTGTTAAAGGCCAATTTGAGATTAATGCCCATTTGATCAAGTTGTTGGCTCGCTAGGTTAAAAAGGCCAAATAGAAGAAGCTCACTGTTCCAATTATGACTCTACACTCAAGGCCGAACTAGGTTTTATAAATAAAGAGAAAATCTTACTGAGCCGACCCTTTCACTTACCACAACAACGACATATTGAAGTAGAGAAAGAGCTAAGTATAAGAGGTTAGCCATGCTCATTGAAACCCTAATTTGATTCATTCATATTGTGCCGCTCCTCTCTGCTTCTTCGTCTCCTTCCTTTGAGAGTTTCTCCAAGATCCAAAGTGAGATCAAGCGCTACCATATATGTGTAGCTTGAAAGAAGCTTTGAACTACAATTCCTTGGACAGAAAGAAGATCCCGAGATCTCCAAACTCGCGTGATATTGTGCTTTCTTCATCTTCTTTCCACTCTTTACTAGTTGTTTTGGATTTTACACCTTTGGTCCTCTTTTATATTTTCTTTGTGTTTTACGTTTTTTAAGACGATTAGTAGATTGAATCGTGTGATATAAATATGGTATTTCTAGCCTCATAAGCTCCAACTCCACATCAGATTATAGATCGCAAATATTTGGTTTTCTAACAACAATCTAAAATATATACTTCTCGTTGGTCTCACCGAACTTCTTGTTCTTCACCTTCTTTAACTTCTATTCTCCTAGAGATACCACCTTTATGTTTATTTGATTTGTCAAAACATACATTTCGAAGCATAACTACTCTCGATGAGACATTCGTTTTACTCGCGAAATAGAAAACTAGTAATTTTTTTATATAAGTTGTTTGAAATCCTTGGAGACTATTACATAAGGTTTCTTTCACTTTGGTACTTGATAGTTTTCTTTTGAATCTGTAATAATAAAGTACTTCATTGTTTGCCCTTTTTATTGTTTCCTTGTCTCAACATGAAAGATGTTGTCAAGATTAAGCCATTCGATGGAAGCTTTCACTTTGCCATGTGGTATGTCAAGATGAAATTAATTCTAATTAAGGATAATTGTTGGAAGACCTCTACTTAGACAAAGGAAGAGAATAAGACTGACCTTGATCAAATTGATCACTAAGAAATCATGCTCATATCACTAATGAGGTAAGACTTCAAGTCCTTATACAAGTAACTGTTAAAACCCTATGGGATACCCTAACATCTCTTTACCTTTTAAGTCCATGCCTAGTAGAACAAGTCTCATTTGTCATCTATTTCATTTTACAATGGATACTATTGAATGATAATCTTGATTCTTTTATTTGCAAGACTCTTGACTTAGAACATCATAATGATAAAATTGATGATACACATCAAGATATTATTATTATGAATCTCTTGCTTATCAATTCAATATGTTTAAAGATGTTATTCAATAGGATCATGATGACGTGACTAAGAAAAAACTACTTGATGTTATAATAGATACACGATAAAATGAAACTCTTTAAGGCTAAATCTAACCTTAAGGATCATAAGAATGAAGTCATGTATGTTTAGGGTGAGGATAAATCCAAGCCCAAACCTAAGCATAATCATGATTAGCACAACAAGCATGCTAATCATAATTCTAATCAAATTGGCAAATCCAATAATGACTCTAATGGTAATAATACTTTTGATGAAACTGTTACATGCTATTATTGTGGTAAAAGGGACACGTGTCTCTTGAATGTAGGAAAAAGAAACGTGATGAATTTGAAAATCCTTCTAGGGGTACTTCTACCTGGTGTGAATTCACTCCCTATTATAATCACGAGTAAGTGATGTGTTATGAACACTATTTAGATTATTTTTATAAGCATGATGAATGTACAGTTAGACTTGACCGTGCTACATTAGCCACTAAATGCGTTGACTATATTCCTTTTAAAATACATGATAATAAGATTACAATTATTTAGAATGTTAGTAAAGTTCTTGATCTCCTAAGTTAAACCTAATAGACAAATCAATTATGTTAACTCCACATCAAAAAATGGTTTGGTACTCTAGACTAGGACACATATGAAACAAGAAATTTCACTATTTGTGTAGATAAAGTAGAATACATGTGAAACCTAGTGACTTTAAGGCATGTGAAACCTGTATTTTAGGAAAATCCACTAGACCCAACTTTAATAGATCCCAAAATAAGGCATATGTACCCTTAGAGTATGTCTACTTTGACCTCTAAGGGCCTATACAAGTATACATAATAGGTGTTCGCTCCAAAATGTGTGTGTATATGAAGGAAAATAGTCTTAAATTAATACCAAGAATATAAGAAATAGCGAACCCGCAATGTACGGATCAATTGCAATAAATATAAATATTTCAGGGTCAATCATAAGGACTATGGTGAAATCAAGCAGGTAGGTAAACTAAATAAGATTCTTGCAAATAACAAAGAACAAAGGGAAACAATCAACGAAGATATATCAATCAAAGGAGAATGCAGATTCTATAGATCATAGCGTCAAGTTGTGGTTTCGATTCAAGACTTCTAAAGATCTATGGACAAGGATGGGGTTGTAACGGCAAGGTGTTTCTACGATGGGATAGATCACGAGGAGGTATCACTATCCACTATCACTAACCAAATATCCTATTACCGGGTAAGTCTCAAGGATCTAGGGAGAGGAACTATAACTCAAACCAACAACTCGACCTAAGGGAATAGAACTAACCATCGCCGGTTAACATGCATAGCAAAATAGATTTATCATGCATAGCAAAATATCCTATTACTCGTACTTTACATAAAATAATAACATGCATAGCAAAATAGATTTATCAAAATCAATCCTGAAAGATCCAATTTAAACCACCAAGTCAAATCACATGCTCAAAGGTCTTAAGGGCTTTCAGATAGAGGTCAAGAAATGTATTATGGGTAGGATGTATATAGGATATATGGTGCAAATCCCGGAAAAGGATAGAAATTTCACAACTGCAAATATAGCTCAACATCCACCAAACAAGAACTTTTCACTTCTTTTTATTTTTCTTTTACTTTACTTTCACTTGTAAACATGGACAGAGGTGCACAAAAACTGAAACCTTGAAAATTAGTTGGCCTCAATTTTACGAGGTGTCTCAAATCTAATGCACATACCATGACTCGTTAGGACTGTCAATAAATCAGACTTTGTCAAGACACAAACACTCGGCTATATAAATGGTGCCGAGTTACTCCTCATCATAATTAACGTCCCCAAACCTATTATTCTAACACAAACTTCACTTTCAACTTCAACTTTCACAAGCTTTCACTAATATGCTTCCTAATTCCTGGATAGGTAAAGGAGGCAAATATACATATATGAGGAGCTTAAAAGCATGATCAAGAAGAAGAAAGGAAGAAATTGAATTGCCTTAATAATACCAAAAAGATGTATAAGAACTTATTATGTGGTTTCAATCTTCAAATCTCAACATGATTTAGATAAAAACAAATTACTATTATGTATGAACATCAAATAAGGTATTCAAATCCCACATATGTCATAAATCATTTTAAGCACATAAAGATCATCAAAGCTAATCAACAAACATTTATCATCATTGAGATCACATCCATCCTAGAAGCACAAAAATCCAAAGCAATGCATAGACACATAAGCAAAAGAGTATCATAGGTAGCAGTTATTATAGACATTCTCCACCCCATACTTAAAATACACATTGTCCCCAATTTGAATAAAAGAAAAGAGTAAGAGAGCTCACAATGTCTAACTCAACGCACAATAATAAGAAAGAAAGTCTAGCAATGAAGAATGATCATGCATCTAGTGGAGGTGGTGGAAATGAGAAGTAGAAGGGATCGAATGTCTGCCCAAACTACTGGGGGTATATGTCTCTCATCATACGTGCAAGATGGTCCTGGTCCTCTTGAATGGTGTGGATGCCATCTTGAATAGCTCTAACTTACACCTCAAAAGCTCTCATCCACGCATCAAGACTCCCAAGCATGTCATGGCACTCAAATGTACATTCTCTACCTCGAGATCCGCACTGAGGTGCCCTCATAGGCTCCTTGTGCCGTCCAGACCTCGCGTTAGCAACCCTAATGCTCGGGTCCTTATTTGAGTCCTCATCATATGCCTCCTCTACAGCCGCACTAGGACCTGCTGTGCTAGTACCGGTATCCATCACATCACCCTCAACAACATCAAAGTCATCATCAGAATCACTATCATGCATACCCTGCAAAGTCTCCTCCCAGTTCCTAGGACTAGCAATAGTGTACTCAGCAATCCAAGGAATCCACCTATGAGCCTTCTTCTCCCAAGGCATGGCGACATAAGAAGCACCATGCGCTCGAGGAATAAGAATCCTGCGAGAGATTAAGTGATGGAGACCTAAAGGCTTAGCCTCAGCGGCTAAGGTACAAGCAGAGAAGTCCAAACCGATAGTCTTCGCAATATGAGTGACCAACCCACCAACACAAATGTCTCTCATGCTCTTGTTAGCTATCTTGCTCAAACTGTCAGCAGGCATAGTGGCGGTATCCAGCACAGAATCGGTCGCCATACACCACAAGATAAACAGTTCATCAACTTTGATTTTCTGTTGTGTCTCAGTCCTAGCAAAGAGACTCTCACTAAGGATGCGGTGGGCAAGCTTGAAAGCTAAGTGGTACACATTTTTCTCCTTAGAATCACCGACATGCCAATTGTCTACTCTCCACTCTATCAAAGCAATGTTCTCCCAAAATACCCTAGGTTTCATACCGTAGGAAAGGTACCTGCAATGGACTCGGGGAAACCAAAAACACTACCAAACATATCTATCGGAATGCCATAGTTCTTATTCATGATCCTAAACGTTACCCCTCTAGCTTCCGGCACATAAGTGAAAGAACTCAAAAACTCATACGTCATCTCAACATAAGCAAGTTCTTTTATCTAAACAAATTGCTCAAATCCGACATGCTCAATCATCAGCCTCAGATCATCAACAATATTCATGCAAAATCATATATATCCATAAATCTAGGAGCAACTATGGGACGCTCACAAATGCGATCGTACCTCGTTCGATGGCGGTCCTGAATAACTGGAAGAACCGGAGGTGGAGGAGGTGGTGGAGGAGCTTGCTTGGATCCATAGCCCTTACTAAGAACGATTTCTCTTGAAGAACGACGAAGAGGCTCCATAACAAAAAAAATCTCGGACTGTTCTTAAGTGGATCCCGGCCGAGATTCCTGCTGTCAACCGAGATTTTGCAGTTTTGAATCGAATTTGATGAATTTGTAAAGATTTCGTCAATGGTCCTACTAGTTTCCTATCCCTATTCCGATATGTTTCCACTCTACCACATGAACTACTTCTCCCACAATCAACCATATCGAAGAAAAGAGAAGTATGGAGTGTTTGGAACGAGATTACCTTGATTACGCTTGATTCGGTGGAATGTGGTGCTGATTGATGCCGGAAACGAGTTTGTGATGCCTTCCTCTTCAGTTTTGAGTTTACCTAGGTATCGACGGAATCTGGAGTTGGAGAGGAGAACAAGATCTGCTTCCCGTAACTCTTGTGAAGTTGCGTGCTTGTCGTTACCCTTAGTGGTATTTAAGTGAGAAAGGAGGCGTTTCGTCTTTGATGTAGGGCGTTTTGTATGTGAAGGTTATGGACTTCCTAAGACACCTTGCGATGCTTTTGTAGCTTCGGAAGAGGTATGGTTGCATCCGAGGACGTTCACGTTCGGCGTGTGAAGTTGTGTTGAAGACTCAACAATCTCGACCCACCTTAGAAAATATCGATCGATATTTCGACCGATATTGGCCACTGGAATGCTCATCTCGGTTGACCCCATAATAATCTCGACCGAGATTCCTTAGGGTGAATCGAGATTTTTCCAGTTTTTTGTGCACTTCTCAAGCTCTTCAAACGTAGCCTTTAGATCCTTCTCTAAGGCTTCTAATCCTTGTATTTCCGCATCACAAACTACATCTGCTCCCTTCCCCATAATGCTCAAACTCAAGACCTTGTCAAGGGGGTCTTTGATCAAAATTGAACTCACTAACTCCCTTGATTCCTCTTCTTTACAAATGTTGTAAATATCATCACCTAGAGTTGGTCTTTTAATCATAGCGGATAACGTGAACTCAATTAACTCCCCACCAATGTTGAAGGAGAGTTTTGCGTTCTTGCAATCAATCATGCATCCCGAAGTTGCAAGGAGGTCTTCCAAGTATGATCGGAACTGGATAATTTATAGGAATGCCTAGCACCACAAAATCAGTTGGGATATAGAATTTACCTAGCTGGACGGGGATATCTTCAAGGACTCCAACCGGATGTGTAATTAACCTATCCGCCATATATAAAGTCATCTTGACAGGTCGCGAATCTACAAGTCCAATATTCTTGCACAATGCAAGTGGTATGATGCTCACACTTTCCCCTAGATCGCACAATGCTTCGTAGGTGACTCCACTCACGCCTATTTGCACACAAAAAGATCTTGGATCTCTTAGCTTCGGTGGCATCTCCTCCTTCATGATTTGGATAAGTTTGGATGACCTTTTAGTCATCCTCACTTCTCCAACATCTTCTAGCTTCCTCTTGTTAGAGAGGGTCTCCTTGAGAAACTTCCAATAAGTTGGCATACCTACAATAGCATTCATAAAAGGGATATTAATATTTAGCTTACTCATGAGCTCAAGAAACTTACCAAAGTGTTTATCCAAGTGTGATCTAGCTTATGATTGAGGGAATGGAAGTGGAGGTTTGTAAGCTGGAGGAGGT
This sequence comes from Fagopyrum homotropicum, assembly GCA_033239125.1. Lineage (NCBI taxonomy): Eukaryota > Viridiplantae > Streptophyta > Magnoliopsida > Caryophyllales > Polygonaceae > Fagopyrum > Fagopyrum homotropicum. The sequence goes on from BSWB01000003.1 coordinate 34,764,446, forward strand.
ACATAAACCGGTTCCTTATCCTTCTCCTTCTCTTTCTCTATGGGTTGTGGATTTTCCTCAACCATCACTTGCTTCCCTTTGTCAATAGTTTTGGGCAATGGCTCATTGATTTTCAAACCGCTTCTAGTTGTGATAGTCATCACTTGCCCCTTGGGATTATTCTCCGTCCTTCCCGGAAGTTTTCCTAGATCTCTAGGAGCTTCTCCTAATTTGCTAAAAACTTGATTTTTCAAGGCCTTTTGAGCCTTAGAAATAGAATTAACGGTGCTCTCCAATCCACTTAATCTTCTCATCAATTGTCCAAACATTGTCTCCGTTCGATCCTTGGGAGGTTAATTGAATCCCGGTGGAGGTTCTTGCTTCTTCGGTGGTGGAGCATTACTAGATAATGCGGGTGGATTGAGTGCGCCATCCGGATTTGAGTAGGAAAATCCAGTATGGTTATGATTAGGGCGCCAATTGTTTCCTCCATGAATGATTTTGTTGTTGTTGAAATTCGGAGGCCCTTGATAATTCCCTATTCCCATGTAGTTAACATCCTATCCTTTGGGTGGTAATATAGCTTGTGTCGGTGCTTGTGTTTGAGCTTTCAACAACTCCTTCAAAGCTTTAACCTCATTGTTAAGAATATCAAGTTGAGCACTATTAGTTTTAGCAAGATTTACCTCATGGACTCTAGGTCGCCGGAGTCTATCATCAACTCTCTGATGGGAATACTTCTCAATGACCAAAGCTTGATTTTCCACAAATTCACATGCTTCAACAACTGGCTTCTCCATGAAAGTCCTTCCAGAAAGGGATTGAAGCTTCAATTGAGTTTCCTCATCCAAACCCTTGAAATAAATCTCTAGAAGCTCGATTTTTGGTATCCCATGATGAGGACAATCTACAAAAGGTCTTTGAACCATTCTCATGACTTGAATAAACTCTCTTTTTCCTTCATCATAAAAGTATTTATTTTACTTCTCAACTCCGTAGTCTTTGATGGTGGGAAGAATTTGGTTAGGAATTCCGTAGTCATCTCCTCCAAGTGCTATACTTCCGAAAGGTAGTGATTGGTACCAAGCAAGAGCTTTATCCTTCAAGGAGAAGGAAAAATCTCTCAACTTATGATTATTATTCTCTAAACGTGGAGGCCTCAATGTCTCCATAAGAATCTCGTAGTTTTGCAAGTGTTGATGTGGTAACTCCCCCTCCAATCCTCCAAACTGATCTTGGTGGATCATTTGAAGAACTTGAGGGCCGAACTCATAATCATGAGCGGTTAGATCTCCTAGATTAACGTCCGGACGGCGTACTCTATGAGCTAGATCCATCCTCTGTCCCAACGTTTGTGGCTCTCCCGCAAACGTATCAATTCTCACCGGACGGTGAGGTATAACTGGTGGCGCAACGGGTGGTGGTACTTTCAATCTAGCATTGTTCCTCCTATCAAGGAGCAACTCCCTCATAGTAGCTTGCATCTCATCCATATGAGCTCGAATAGCTTCTTCTCTTTCACGTGCAACAACCCTCTCTTCAATGAGAGCATCATCTCAAAACCTTACTTGTTCCAAGACATCATCTAGTTCAGCGTGAAGTCTCTTGTAAGTCTTTTCCGGGTCAGAATGGTACGGAACTACTTCCTTGCCGGTGCAAGATCTTCGCATAAACCTAGGAGAACAAATCCGCAAGAACACTCATGCAGAAAGATCAATAGCAAAAGCAAGAATCAATCGAGCAAACCAAATACCGGCTTGGTCTAGACCAAGTCCCCGATAACAGCGCCAAAAACTTGTTTGCTCCATAACGTGCATATGAAGGAAAATAGTCTTAAATTTATACTAAGAATAAAAGCAATAGTGAACCCGCAATGTACAGATCAATCTTAATAAAGGAAAATATTTCAGGGTCGATCACATGGACTATTGTGAAATCAAGCAAGTAGGTAAACTAAATAAGATTCTTGCAAATAACAAAGAACAAAGCAAAACAATCAACGAAGATATATCAATCAAAGGAGAATGCAGATTCTAGAGATCATAGAGTCAACTTGTGGTTTTCGATTCAAGACTTCTAAAGATCTATGAACATGGTTGAGGTTGCAAAGTTAAGGTGTTTCTACAATGGGATAGATCACGGGGAGGTATCACTATCCACTATCACTAACCCAAGATCCTATCACTAACCCAAGATCTATGAACATGGCTCGATTTTTGACTCCAATGGAAGCAGGTGGAGGAAGAGTGGGTTAGGGCTCGAGATGATGCTTTTCCGGTACTAAATAGTGTTTATAACGAGAGAAAAAAAAAGAAGAGAGGACAAGAGAGTAAATGAGGGGAAGATGATATATGGATAGTAACATTGGGAAGAGTACTCCGTAATTTTTAGGCATTCTTAGCGGGTTTTCTAATTTTGCAAATAATCTCAATTAAATCCGTATCATATACCTCAGTTTTCCAACTAACTCATATTTAAGTTATCGATAACTTAATCAACTCGATTTCATCCAAACTTAAATCGACTATGAAAATTTTCGAAAAAGTCTCAAAAAGTTGTTTCCTCTGTACTTTTTCGGTGTGGAAACTATGTTTTTGAAAGTGGCAACATCAATACGTTGTTGCTCTCTCATGCACAAAAGCTAAGTACACAGTAACTACATAGATTATTAAAGAAGCAGTGTGGTTACATGGAATTCTCAAAAAAATTAAGAATACTCCCTACATTGCCAATCTACCTACAAATAACTACTTAACCAATCAACTTTATATTTGTGAAAGATCTTGTGTATCATGAAAGAACTAAGCACATAGATGTCAAATATCACTATATTCGATAAATAACTTAAGAAAAATGAGTTGTATATGAACAAGATCGATAGTGAGGTAAATCATGCTGATTTTGGAACTAAAACTGTCTCTACTGATAAATTTACATTTTATAGAGAACTCGTTCATCCCAAGGGCATCACCAAACTGCCTTTGAAGCTAGATTGACATTTATGTCGAACATCAAATTCACTATTTAGATCTTAAACTGTGAACAGAAGAACTAAGAGGGTGAATTGTAATGTAATTAATGTGTTGTATGTTCAATATGGTTGTATGCGGTTTTGAGCTATGATATAACTACCATAATTTATTACAACCCAATTCCGAATTAATGGGCCGTTTGATCTAATTGTTGGATCTCTAGGTTAAAAGGCCAAACCGGGTCTGAAACCAAAGAAGCTATCCCATTGGTCTAGTTATGACTATACATTTGATGAATAAAGATGATTCGGGCTTTATAAATAAAGAGAAAATCAGATTGAGCCGACCTTTTCGCTTACTACTATGACGACGTATTGAAGTAGACAGAGTTAAGTATAAAAGATTAGATATGAACATTGAAACCCTAATTTGATTCATTCATACCCTCCTCCTTGAGTTTCTTCAAGATCCAAAGTGATATTGACCGCTGCCATTTGTGTAGCTTGAAAGAAGCTTTGAATTACGATTTTATGAGCACTAAGGAGATCCTCGGATCTCCAAACTCATTAATTTCTTCATTGTTCTTGGTTTTTACACGTGGTTCTCCTTCTGTATTTTTCTTCGTGTTTTTGAGACAATTAGTGGATTGGATCTCTTGCGATCCCGGAACTGTAAAATTTAATCCGAACCTCGTGAACAAACCTTTTACGGTGTATGTGTTCTCTCATAGATTCGTTTGATCTAAGAACAAATCTATACGCCTCTTGTTAGATCTATTTTTCCTATGAGTTTTTCATCTATGATCATTCGTTGTACTTGGATCGATCGTCGAGAAAGCGCGGAACATTGGGCAAAAGATTAAACGTAGTACGACATGTTCATAGCTTAAGCTTATCCACCAATTCTTTTATTTTCTTGATCAATCAGGTTTGTCTAGTACATGAATAACATTATTTTAGAAGTATAGATCATTGATTGCAAAGAAGGGAGGGGAGACATTGTGTTAAGTGTACTAGAGGTTGTCCAAATTCCGTTAACAATGTTAATTGTTTCATGTCTTTGTCGTTTGGAGACCATAAAACAATTGCTTGTGGGATTGTCTATCCCCACCCACATTTGGACCATCTCTCATCCCTTCATTGCCCTTCAAATAAGAGGGGGAGATGCCACATAACAAACAACAACGTCTGGTCTCATTCAATAAATTACATATGAGCACGCTTAATTTGGCCCACATTACATAAAACTACCATTCATGAGTTCAAACTTATATCAACTACCCATTTACCTATACCCTAATATCGATTTTTCGGGATATTCGTCGTCTATACTTTAACATACTGCAAATATCTAATCGTGCTTATTATATATATAAAAACAATGTTATATAGTCTCGTCCTTTACATCTATAATAAGAAGTCTAATTATATTATCGGGAGGGTTACACAATACATGAATATCAATTGAGATGTTTAAAACAAAACTAGCTAATTAGTCTACAACATTATTTGTCTCGAGTTAGGCATGATGAATATGTTATCTCAGTCTTTTCTAGTGAAGTCTTGACACAAATGTACAATACTCGAAAGAGAACATCAAGGTAGAATGTTCTTATATAGGAGAGTCGGTTCCAAAATTACTCCCTGATAATCATTCTCGCAAGCCATCTTAAGGTCATGCATTACTCTCACAATTCTGTCATAAAAATCATACACATCACAATATTTTGAACAAATTCACGTTGCCATTATCTACAAAAGAGCAATGTATGTATACAAAATCAGGGGGAAAAAAACACATTTTAAAAAATTGTCGCCGCGTAAAATTTGCTTAAAATGAATTTACACTAATCTTGTATATCAAGTTTCAACGTAGGATTGACAATATTTGAAAACCGATAATGGGTACGTAGATTCCGTTCAATTGAAAGGATAAACCTAAGATATGGATCAATTCGGTAATTGTAGGACATTATTATGGGATTATTATTTTCAATAATCTTCCTAATAATCCACATCCAAGTGAATATGGATTAAAATTTCTACACAAATAATCACTAAAAATATCTTGATGAAAATAATTCTCTCCCCAAATGGTCAATTTTTTCTTTAATTATTTCTAATAAAATAATAAATTTTGATGAGGGGTATTTATTTAGGATTTAATATTTACACTATCCGACATTACCATATTATCTTACATAAAATCTTAGAAATAAGGTTAAAAAGTCGCTTTCCCACCGATGTTGATCGATTTGATGTACAACAGCAGTACTGTTAACTACTAATCTCGTATTTATGCATAATGTTGTGATATCACATGTTGCAAATCCACGTACATCTCAAAGCCTGATTTCTTTTTTTCTCAAATCTAACTAATCACAATCAAAACACTAATATCCTTATAACAGAAGGCGACCTCTCCACATGCATATTTGGATTTTTCATCATCTGTCGGTTGTCAAATCCTTTTGAATCCAAATTTCATTTAAGTATTTAGAGCTCATGACATGACCTTTTTACTTGACAACATAATTGTTCAAATTTTAAGTTTGGTATGATATTTCTATAATAACATTACCAGAAGTTAAGATAACTCAGATAAGTGCCGAATAAAATGATCTTGTATGTAAGTAGTTTTGTAGTCATGGGGAACAAAGAGAAGTCCCCAAAGACCTTTTTTTTATATATATACAATCGGTAAGAGAATTAAACAGATCAATTTCTAAAAATCGATCGACCTACAGTATCATTACCAATGAGGTCTTTAACATCATCTAGAAATAGAACCGATATGGACGAGAATTCCCTGAAAATGTGGTGAACAGTATAGTGCATGAATCTCGAAATGTAGGTATTAGACATGAGCATATCCATCTCCCATGGAGGTTTTTAAGTTCGGTTAATCGCGTTTTCAAGTCCGGTCCCTAAAAAACTTTAAATGAATTTTATCTTCATCCCCAAGATTTTTGCAGGTAAATTCCTTCACAATCAAAACAATAAGAAAAATATACAAGAAAACCATTTCAAGTCCCTTTCTGCATTGAAGATCATATATTCTGGTGAAGAGTAAATGCATTGAAGAAGATACCTTGTGAGATATGAGGAAGAGAATTAAAAGAAATTTATCTTTCTTTTGTTGGGTGTGGCAGGAAGCTGGCCACTGTGTCTCTGACACCCTCCTTCAATGCTTCATATCTTCATCATCTCTCTTTTCCACTACTTTCTTTCTTGTCCACTTATCCTTTACATTTTACATTACTTTCTTATCCACACCCCCTTTCATCTCTAAAGAAACTTTCACTCATAAATCTTTTTTTATACATAAGTAAATTAGAAACGGGCCTAAAGTATCTTTTTGGATGAGGTCTTTAACATCAACTAGTAGAAGATTATCGTCATCAACGGTATAATTATGACCATAAAACGCGAGTATATGTGATTCGAGCCGAACATGTTAACGGTAAATTGTCATTCGAGTTCGTTTTTTTTCTAAACGAGTTGTACATTAAGTCCGAACTCGGTAGGATAACATCATTTCCACAGTTTTTTTTACCTCAAAGTGGAAAAACCATACAGAAAAGAGTCAAAAGAGTGAATTAGTAGCTCAAGGTCTAGAAGCTTACATCAGTGGTTGCCTGATAAAGCCAAATCTTGGAAAAACAAAAAACTTTTGGCTAGTGCAAATGTGGGTCTTTTGTTCTGATTCATTCCAGCTTTTAGCTCCTCTAAAATATAATAATAAGCATATGGATGGGCAAGGAAGAAAAAGCTTCTGTGACTGTAAAAATGGTGAAAAGGGTTACAATGATCAGAACTCAGAAGGGTTAATTTTTGGGATCCAGCTCAAGAATACACCATTAAATTGGACTTAAAGAGCACTTTGTCTCCACTTTAAACAGCTGTTTACCATTGAGAATCTTATTCCCACAAGTTACGGGAATTTTTAATTGCAGATAGTACGTAATCAACGCTGGATTATCCAGGACATTCAAAAAATATTAAAACAAGATGAAATCATCACACCATCGATGCCAATTCATGTCTTGTTGTGCAAGATTTTTTAGAAAATGAAATGAGATTATGTGCTGTGTAAGCTCACCCCACCATTTTTGTCAAACTATATGACAGCAAAAGATGCTGTCAAATTTTAAATTATATTACACTGAAATTTGTCTCAATTGATTACACAAATGATTTCTCTAACCCCTCTAGTTTCTACAGTCTTCACATGAATTCGATTGTACACACAATGTTACTAACTAGTCTAATGAACTGTTCTCTTGTATGAATCCTCCAAAGAATTTGGCTGCAGAATCAAGCAAAAACAGACTGGATTTTGAATGAGCACATTGATCGGTTGATCTCATCTATATACACCAGGTGAATGATACTGCTGATTATGATTCGTATTCATAATTCAGTTTTCATTTGGGTTGTGTCTGCAGATTGAAAACTTGGCCTGTGATTCTGAGCCAAACCCATTTGGACAATGCTGTGAAGATCATCCTCCCAAAACGACGGTATCTGCAGATAAAAATTGAGATAATATTGAGCTAATCCATCGAGAAACTAGATTATGATTCTTGAAGTTTTTTATGAAATGAACAATCACCTGGGAAGCGGAATCACCGCATAAACCAGTTGAAGGAATTTGATCCAAAGGGTTCAAGGAGAATGGGGCGGGATTGCCGCCATGAAGACCATTTGGCGGCATTGAAATTTGTTGGGAATGGAAACCATATGGGAAAGCTGATGAAGAGTCTATTGGAAATACAGTACTTTGTAATTGCAAGATCTGCTAAAACAATATAAATTGTATGATCAAATAGAACATTACAGCAAAAGCCGGAAATCACAGAGAAGCTCGAGTGGTACCAACACTTACATCTTTAGAAAGAAGTGCTTCCATGTTAACATCCATCCTAGGATTTACAGTTGCCAATTTCATAGAGAGGAACTGCAAACCATGAACACTTAACAATCAGCAAAATTGCTTTCTTAGCTCTATTTGTCAGATTAAAACTTATATAGATTGAAATTTAGAACCATTACCTCAACCTGTCGCTGCAACGACTGCACGTAATTTATGATCTCGTCAAGAACAACTGCTTTTCCAGTTACCTACAGAAGAAAATAAGAAATTTCATCATTACACTCCTAAACCACTGGGATCCATGGTATCTAGCAAAAGGTATTATCATGAATTGGTACCTTGTTGCAACCAGGAACCAGATCCTGCAAGAACTTCATCCTCTCACTAATTTTCTCTCTTCTAACCTATAAAGACATTAAAACAATGTACAGATAACTCGTATCAGTAATGGGTTTCCCCCAAAAGAGCTCAGTGCTCATAAATTCAGGAAATTTGCCAATAATGGGTAAAACAAGGAATCAAAGAGGAAAAAAGTGTTCATACTCTTTCAGCTAGGCTGTGGCTATCAGTTGCTTGTCCCCTTCTAGCCCTGACATGAATGTAATCCTTTGGAGGCTCTGGTGGCTTAGCAGCTTCCTTGTTTTTTGTAGTATCTTTAGTAGCATTACCCTCGTCTTTGTTAGCATCTTCATCTGGTTTGCTTCTTTTTGCACATGATGATTCATCATTCTGTTTCCCAACCTGAAATTTACACAACAATTTCCAAGTCAGATACAAAACCCAAAATGAAAACTCTAAAACCATAAACCCAAAAGAGATTTCAACATCATTAGAATGGATTATCAGTCAGTACCTTCTCTTCTTTAACAGGCGCTTTTGCTTTTGGGATTGCTTTCCTCTTCCTTGAATTGTTATTACTTTGAGCTTTAACTCCCAATTCCTTAACCGGGTTTTGTTCAGAAACAGAAGATCCTTCTGGTGAATCACCCATATCTCCATTTTTCTCATAATTCATGCAGTTATTACTAGAAACCCTAGAGAGGTTTCCGGGCTCCAATTTGGGCAACGACCCGTAACCCATCTCGGGAGTACCAGAGCAGGAGAATTTAGCAGCTCTCTCCACAAACCCACGATCCGGATTCAAATGAGCTAAACCGGATGGCCCGAAATTGCCACGGAATCGGGTTTCAGAAAGATTCAATTTTGGAGGGGAATTCAAAGGAGTATTGTTTGAGCTGCCAATTTTGCAAGATTGTGGGGAAGTCTCCCCTGAATTGCACATGCTTCCAAGCCTCCCAAACAGCTCCCTGATCACAAACCCATCTCCAGCTCCGGGACCGGCGTTGGAGGCCGCCGGAGACGAGCCGAGAGAGCTTAAAGCAGACTGAAAAGGGTCATTTCGATCCCAATTAGAGCTAAGAAAGCAATTCGGCTCACTGGGTGGCGGAATTCCGACCCCAAAAGTGGAAGAACTCCAGCGTTTCTCTCCTTCCATGACTGAAAAATACAAAATCAGCGGGTCAAGTGGTAGAATTTTGGGTTTCTTGAGGCTGAAGGAGTGTGATGAAATTTGGGGGAGATAGAATTTTAGTGCAAGTGCTTCGAGCTCACTCCAATCCTAAAAAAAGAGAAAAAGGCAACAGGGGACGAGAGGGGAATATGAAAGCGACGTGGGAGTTTGGGTCCTTTGGGTAGACAGAGATGAAAGGAGAGTGAATGGAGATTGAAAAAACAGGGGAAAGAAATAGAAAAATGATGTACCACTACTAGTTTGACCCTTTGCTTTTCTCCTTTTCTTTTATAATCATTTAATTTTTCCCTTTTACTAAAACAATTCTCCTAAAGTTTATGGGGCTTAATTTACATTTTATTTTTCCAAAGGCAACCATTAGCCTGTTGTCCAACATAGAACCAGCCTTAAAATCATGCTCTTCCAAATTTCCATGATAAAAAGTAGATGCATATTTTATATTTTGTTTGATAACATTTTTGTATATAATATTTATTTTAGTATTATCAAAAATTACGACTTCTTTTGTCAGCATAAAACTTGACTCCAGCGATGACGTGATAACCGGTTTTTTATACGTTATCAAACAATCGGTTTCTTTCGATTTGTGAAACTTTTTTTGGGGATTTTTTTCATAGTTTTATTTTTAAAAAATTGGCATAATCGTTAAAAATATTTAATTTGGGATTAAGTTAACACATGAAGTTTTAAAATAAATTAGGTTATTTATTTTTAACAAAACACATTTTTCAAAAAAATCAATTATTTTTAAAAAAATTAGTTTTTTTTAGTTTATTTAGTTTTTTACCATATTAAATAATATTAATTACAAGTTTTAATAAATAACATTCAATTCACACGTCTCGTCCTAGTTTTTTTATGACATGCAAAAATTTATTGTCATATCATCGTCAAAGCTGAGTTTTTTTTCTGTAAAAACAAGTCGTATTATTTTTAGTAAATACGTTGATAGTTTATATTACTTCTAGCAACTTTCATGTTGATATTATTTTGGGCTTAATGTTGATAGTAGTTATTATTTTGGGTTTTTAAAATGTGAAATTGTTTAATACATTAAAAGGAATAGATAAATTGATGACCAACTCATCATTATAGTTATAAGAGATAGCAAATCATACTACAGAAACAATTATAAACAAAACATGACATGATAACAAGATAATCAAATAAGAAAAACACACAAAAAAAAACATGTGACATGAGTCAACATAATGGTGACACTATAGTTATATAATTGTATGTACAAGTCATGTCAAATGCTATGCACCTGATAATTTGGATTCGTGCACTTTACCAAATGATTTCGCATTAACTTTTAATAAAATTATGTATTTTACTTGGGGATCAATCTCATGGAGCATTTTCTCCCAATGACGGATTGGCTAAGCAACATTTTCTATGGATTAAGGTGTCCAAGCCATTGTACTCCCGTGTTTGGTAATAGATCGATTCTCGTGTTTGGTAACAATACATTTTTTTCATAACAAAACAGAGTTCGATACACTATACAATCCTTGTGTATTGAAAGACCATAACAATGGTAGAAGAATGACCTTTGATATAAGAGAGGGAAAAAAAATGACATTAACACATGAGGAAATTGAACCACAAACCACCGATCCATGAGAAACATTGATAAGGGCTTAAACATAGGCTCAAATCTCACAAATTTTATAAGATCTAGTTGTAGTAAAAGGGTCAAGATCAAACACCGGAAAAACAAAGTTAAGATATGACACTTTAATTGTAAAACCAATTATAAACACACAGAGGATAAATAGAGGAATGACCGAATAGGCCGATGAGACTAGCCGATTAGGTTAGAAGATGGAAGATTACGAAAGCGATTAACAAAAACCACGAAGGTAGAAAAACTTAAACATATATCGGACAACTAACTAGTGTAAATCGGCCGATTAGTCAAAGAAAGGTAACGGACACTAATTGTAGCAATGATAGAGAAATAAGAGATTCATCACTACTTGATCCAATATGAGAGATATCGAAATAATCAAATTATAATTCCAAAGTTAATAAAATGTACGAGAATTTAAATTACCATAACAAACATATCAAGTCTTACTTGATAATAATTCAATCCAAATACTATATACATCATGTTATGAAGGTGACAATTCTACACAACTCTTGTATCTTGTAGAATATAAAGATGGTAGTCATGCAACTCTCACATATTGCGATTAACACTTGAAAGAACAAATAGGATAAAAATTTATTTTATACGCAACTATCACATTTTGCATAAAATAACTCTAAACTACCATAAAACACAATTTCAATATTATTAATAGATGGAAAACAAGGTGATCGGTCATTTAGGGCAGGGTAGTCGGCCGATTTGTGTACAAACACTCCCTTACAACCCCGATTGTCTATGTCTTCCATCTACACAAGAAAATTTCAACACCCGCAACCATATACCCTACCCCTCATGCTTGATTTGATAAGGTCCAATATCACACTTGACATATCATGTTACGGTAACCGTCTTGACACATGTTGTTATCATAATGACGGATCTACTAAGCTTGTTAAAATTTCATTGTACTCTCTTGGATCTATGTTACCATTCATGAGGATGCGCTACTCACCATCCTCAAGTCGGACTCAATTGTGGGAGTACACAAGCATTTACTTTTCATTACATCTCAAGCTCGCACATATGGTACATTTGATATTTTTTACTATTACTTATGAAAGTCACATGTTTTGAGTATTAGTACAATCTAGTTGTATTGGATAAGTTTTCAAGTTTTTTTGTTTTTTTGTTAAAGAATAAATCCGACACATATGGAAAGCTTCTCTATTTTCATCCATTTGTCAAAACACGTTTATATAAGGCCATCAAAAAATTCAGTGGAACTTAGGGGATGAATTAGATAACATGTCGATTCACATAGTTTCTCCTTTATCTAATTATGTCACCCGTCGGGTGGAAGCTTTTCATGTCGCGAGTTGTATTCACAACTTAATCTCCTCTCCCTCCAAAAAGCAATCAATCTCCAACTATTCTCATTTACCAATGTCTCCCGTCATATACACATTTGTGTATATTTGGTGTCTTTGTTATACAAATATGGGGTGATGTTCAGGTAAGGCACATTATTCCGGTATGGGCGTGCGGCTGAACGTATAGCCGACACGTGTCCCGAATTTTTTTTTTTTTATTTTTTTTTCCAAAAACGAGTGAAAGTAATATTTCAAAACTTATTAAGGAATAATTCATCACTTATAAAAGGATAGTTCATGAATTATAATAGAATAGTTCATAGTGCAAAATTTATAAAGAAGTGAAAGTAATAGTTCAAAACTTATTATGAGATAGTTCATGAATTATAATAGAATAGTTCAAAGTGCAAAATTTATAAAGGAGTGAAAGTAATAGTTCAAAACTTATTATGGGATAGTTCATGAATTATAATAGAATAGTTCAAAGTGCAAAATTTATAAAGGATAGTGCATAACTTATAAAATGATAGTTCATGAATTACAATTGAATAGTTCATAACATATAAACGATTAATTTATAAATAATTTGATATAATATATTAAAAAGTAATAGTTCATAGATTATATGGGAATAGTTCAAAGTTTATAGGAGAATAGTGCATAAATTATAACATGGTAGTTCAAACAATTTTCATTCGTTTATGAAAAAACAAAAAGAAAAAAAAACTTTTTTCCCCGGGACACGTGTCGGCCGTACGTTCGGCCGCACGACCGTACGTTCGGCCGCACAGCCGTACCGCATTAATTGAACCGTACCTGAACAAAAGCCTACAAATATGAGTGTCACCACCGAACATAAACTCTCATCTCGGTCGACCAATTGTGTCTTCTTTGGCTACTTGGTTAATCAAAGAGTGTATATGTGTCTCCGTTCAGACAATCTCAAGGTTCTTATCTCTAGCAACGTTGTATATAATGAGGACTAAAATGTAAGCATCAAATCTTCAAAATAATTACCAGACCCGTTTGTAGTATAAGGGTCATGATCAAACACATGGAGTTTAATGTAATGATTTAAGTTATTAAGTAAAAAACCGAAAATAAATAAAATAATATAAATAAAACAACATAAATGATAATAATGAGGGAAAAAATAAAATCAGAAACACGATGTCAGTCAAATTAATCAACGTAGTCAATCGACTCGGTCCGTTAGTATTAAGAGAGAAATATAGGGTTTTTATAAGTTAATGAGAAGATTAAGCTACTAAGGCACCTTTTGTTTTTAGAAAAAAAAAAGCCCCTAGTATTTAATAATTTTTAAAAAAAAGATAAATTAAATATTAAGATGATCTTTATTAGCTGGTTACGGATATTAAGGAAATATAATTAATCATTAAAATAAAAAAAGGAGATTATGAAAATTAGAAGATTTTTTTTTTCCTATTAATTATATTTAATTTTGATAATTAGAGTAATTAATTATTCTTCTCTCTCCTCTTAATATAATAAATAAAAGTTTTTGTTAAATGTAAGATTTAAACTTTAGATGAGTTGCCCCTCCCTTCCACCCTAATACCAGCTAGACTAATCAAACTTTGTGTATTTTTTTGATGATATACAATATTAATACACAACTTCAATTACACAATATTAATACATAATTTCAATTACACAATGTGCATACACAATTTCAATTACACAATTTCATTTGTTATGTCAGTTTATGTATTTAACACATAAACAAACTGAACTTGGGTAATTGATGGACTAATGTAACAAAAACATGTGTAAATGACGGATTTGTGTAACCAAACCTTGTGTTAATGAGAGACTAGTGTAACCAAACCTTGGTTAAATGACAAACTTATGTACATAACATAAATAAACGGAACTTGTGTAATTAAAAAACGACCGAATGTGTTTATTACATAAACTGACATAACAAATGAAATTGTGTAATTAAAATTATGTATTAATATTGTGTATTAAGATTGTGTATCATCAAAAAAATACACAAAGTTTAATTAGTTTAGCTAGTATAAGGGTGAGAGGGAATACCAACTCGTCTAGACTTCGAATCCTAAATTTGACAAACTAAGATTTTTTATATCAAAAGGAGAGAGAATAATAATTGATTACCCTAATTAACAAAATTAAATATAGTTTAATAGGAGAGAGAAAGATTTTCTAATTTCCATAATATATTTTTTTTATAAAATCTAGAGGGGCCTAATTTGTACCCATTTTTAACTTGGGGTCCATATTTAAAAGTGGAATTAGTTAAGTTGCGAACATATCCTTTATATTTTAAAAGCGAGAGTTGGAGGATTGCTACAGTGAATTTTCTACAATAGATTTGCTACAGTTTAGGGCCTTGGGCCGGCTTGTTTTTCCATCTTCTTTGTTATGGCCCATCTACGTGTTAGAAAGTCTGCTTCACTTTTTTTTATTTTGCGCCACGTATGTAAATTTTGGAGGATAAGTGTTGCTCTCTTCCTGATATCTTCGAACGTGCCCGTTGTAATAACCGAAAATTTTAAATTCCGTTTAATTCGGAATTTAACCGGATTCCGATTCGCTAACCTCTAACCTTTAAATAAGTTAAATTCTATCATGTTATGCGATCTAAGTTCACATAAAATAATAAAAGGTGTAACCAGAGATATTTCCGTACTTTTAAAATAAAAATAATAATTTATCTAATACGGAAATTAATTCCGTAAAAAAAATTTCCGCAAAATGCCTACCGATCCATACGAATAACGGGTTTCGTTTCAGCTCGTTTTAATGAAGTGAAAATGGGCCCAAATCGTATTGTGGACTGCCAGCCCAGCCCATTATTAACCTTTAATTAAAACCTAATTAAACTAACCTAATCTAAAGCTAATCTAACCTTACCGTCTTGTGCCGCCTCGCTACTTTCTTCCTTCCCTCTCGCGGACGAACGAACAGCAGCCACCGGGAGTTTCGTCCGCCGACGCTGTCGACCGCCACGGTAGCCGCTCCGCCCACCAACGCCGTCGACCGCCAGGTTAGCCGCTTCCTCTGTCTGTCCCTTCCCTTCCTCTCTAGTCTCGAGACTCACCAACAGCAGATCCTGGCTTCACCGGCAGCAACGCGCAACCACAGTGAGGACGGCAAAGGCACCGATCGAGACCGTGACGAGTTGCCTCCTCTGCTGTAGTGTTTCTGCAGTGTATTCAGCCAAGGGGGGTAGTGCGCTGTGGGGAGCACTTTCGGACCAGCCTTACTCGTACGAAACCGCAGGCGAGAAACGAAATCTCAGTCTCGTGGCCTACCCTTGACTCGCCGGAAAGAGGGTGCTGCGCCGGATCGAAGTAACGCCGCCGGTGAGTCTACTGTCCAATGTAAAAGTTTGTAGATGAGTATGTAGTTCTTCTGTAGAGTTTAAGGGGGATGCTCCTGTTTATTGATTTCCAGTTAAATGCTACTGTGGTTGCTATGCTATTGATATCAGGGGGTGAGATGTAAGTAGAGTACGTATTATATTATACAAATGAAGCGTGTACAAATGAAGTATACAAATGAAGGATTGTGTGTTATATTATACAAATGAAGGATTGAGAGTACGGATGCGTGTACATATATATCGTTAAGTATAGGGTACCGAAACGGATATATATAAATATAGAAGTACGAGATCGAAGCGAGAGAAGTATGTATGTGCGTATAGGTGTACTGAACAGAAAGTGAGGGTTGGAGACTATATATATAATTATATTTTTGGCAGTGTAGTTTACCTATACATGAATATATATAGATATACTAGACGGGAGAGTGTAAATAGATTTTTGAATAGATGGAAATTTTGAGATATATATATGTGGGTATATATATTTTGGTATGAGATGGGAGAGATAAAAATAGGTAGAGATATCTATAAGTATACCGAGTAATTACATAATTATAAGTGAGTTAAGGAGAAAGGTTAAAGTATAACGGTATAATATAGGGAGTAGAGTAGATTAGTAACCGGAGAGAAGGAATGTTGTCCTTCTTCGAGTGTCTCGAGCTTGACCTTATAACCTATAAGTATCTATCCAAAAAACTTAATTTATGGGAAACAAGAAATGAAAGAAATGAGGAGAATTCCAGAATAAACTTCTAGAATTTACGATACCAATGGTAAAATGGTCTTTTACCATAAGAGAGCTTTTTCCGTGATTCCTTCGCATGAGGTTGGACATCGAGGTGTGATTTTGATACACCTGCCTTATTTGACAGGAGTTTGAGTTACCACGAGTACGGACTGTTGAGACGTGTTAGAGTGTATTTTGCCTCAGGTAAGTCCTTGCGACTTACTTAGCCAGTTTCTGGATATTAGTTGAGTGGTAGTGGTTGTGTGTGCTATGTGCGTGTTTTAATAATAATAACTTGCTAGGACGACCGTTATTATTATGTTTAAGGTCCAAGTGTATGTA
Source organism: Fagopyrum homotropicum (assembly GCA_033239125.1). NCBI lineage: Eukaryota > Viridiplantae > Streptophyta > Magnoliopsida > Caryophyllales > Polygonaceae > Fagopyrum > Fagopyrum homotropicum. The sequence goes on from BSWB01000003.1 coordinate 34,781,218, forward strand.
TAACGGGCCATGACATCACTGCCCAGCTCTGACAGGAGACTGGGAGGTTCTCTATACCCAAACCAGGCAGGTACAAGGTGAGATGCATCGGATCTATTCCTGATGGTTACACGGGGGAGGAGGCGAGGTTTGGGAATCCCTCGTGTCACAAAATAAGTATCATTAGCGTGAAAGAGTAACTTAACTCAAGATAATAAAACGGACTTGTTTGAAAGCATGATGAGTGTTTATATTTTTATGTGTGTTTGTGCTGCTATTATTCTGCTAATATTTAGATAACTAGCTAACGGTTCCTCTTGTTGTGTTTTTAGTTTTACCGCAGGTTAGACCAGCAGCTGAGTGATCCGGAAGTAGTGGTCAGTCGGGTCTCCGTACTCCTTAGAGTGGGGGTTGGGGTTTGTTTTTGTCTTTCCTTTCTTTTGGTTAAGACAGTTGTTCGTTTCCTTTGTTTAAGTACTTTAGGCTGCTAGACAGTGTTGCATTCATTACCTTAAAAATACTATTTTTATAAATTTCGGTTTTCTTTATTTGTGTCTTGTTGCAAGATCCTAGTAATATTGTTGTCAAACTGAGGTCGGAACCCACTGTGAGGTTCTAACCAGTAATGTCCCGAGTTCTGAGAATTCGGGGTGTTACACCCGTCTCCTCTGCAGGTATGAACAAATCTAGGGTTTGTTCTCCCTCCTCAGGTACTCTACGCTCTGTCTCATGTTTCTTCTTCGAACGTGCCCGTCTCCTCTGTAGGTATGACTAGTTCTCGCCTTTCTTAGTTCGATAGTCGCCTGAAGTTTGTTCCTGGATTGGTAGAGTGATGCGCCCTTGACCCCTATGTCCCAAGACGAGGAAGACGAGGCACTTCGGGTTCGCTCCGATGGACCACTCATCCGTTCCCGTGCTAAAGCAATCGCTCAAGCTACCGGCTCCATCATTAGCCGCACCGTTGCTTGTCACGGACCCATTGGATGCAAACCGTGTCTCTACGCCACAATGACTTGAAACTTGTCAAGCCGGCACCGTTCCGGCGCATTTTCCATAATTTAGCGTTTTGTAATAATAAGTCTTTTTATTTTCGGAATATTAATTTCCGGGACTTTATTTCCGGGTATTAATTTTCCGAATTTAAGATTAGACTTTTGGTTTTGGAATTTAATTCGGAAACTTAATTCCGAACTTAAATTCTCAACCTTTTATATTTTTAGGTGTTTCATTCCGGAACTTAAATTCCGACTTTATTTCCGTCATTTAATTTCCGACTCTTTGTATAGCCTTCATCCACTATATAAGGGGATGCTTGGCTCATTTGTAAAGCATGTTCAATTTGATTAAGTAAAGAGAAGTATTTTCCTCCAACTTACTTGAGCATCAATCCCTCTTCCAATCCTCTCAAAGTTCTTCTTTTGGATCTTCGATCCAAACTCAACCACATTCGAGGGTTCTTCAAGAAACAACTCAACCGACCCACTTCAAGGTTTGATCGATCAATCTAGATCGACTCAATCATACAACTTCCGCCTCCATAAGCTTCCGCAACCCATCTTCATTTGCATTCGCACTTCAACTAAGGAGTAGTTGAGCTTCAGCTTGATCTAGATCCGGAATACTTCATTGACGTGTCCAAGGACGCATCAAATTGGCATCAGAGCAAAGGGATCTAAGCTAAGTTATCTTTACTCTTGTTTTTGTGCGTTATTATATTCATCCTTTTTGCCTTTTGTTCATCACCATCTTCATCTTGTTCTTCGCATCTTCATCCACGTTCTTGAAAAAAAAATTTTCGATCCATTTTTGCAAAGCAAATTTAGGAGATTTTTGGTTTGCCATCAAACCATTAATCAACAAAACATTTTTCCTTACCCAATCCGACATTGTTGTTAATCAATTTCACCATTTTCTTGGGATTTTTTTGTTGACAAAATCGGATAGCACGCCTTTTGATATTCCAAAAATCAAAAACAAAGCAAAAAAAACTCTTCAAAAAAACGGATTTGTTTCAAAGAAAAGTGGATTCATCTCTTGCATTCCAAAGGTTGCATTCAAAAGTTTCAAAAAGAAACAATTCCACAAAAACAAAAGTAAAAGACGTCCGGCAAACCGGTCCATCCGAAAAATCAGATTTTTGAAAAGGTCAAAGACCAAAGCAAGTAAAACTTGCCGATAAACGATCCGTCCATTTCCTACCTCTCCATTTTCTTACAAGTTGCAAATTTTCTCTTGAATTTGTGTGCATTTTGGTTCAAATTTGTTGGATTTGCCTTCCTTACCTAACCGCCAAACGGCTTTCCCAAAGGTAGAACCTTAACGCACTTGAACTTGGGTAACGTTGACTTATCTTGTCACCTTGCTCATTTGATTGCTTGCAATTTGTGTCCAATCTTGGAGTTATGACTAACGTCACAATGAAAAATTCTCAGGAATCTAGTGAAAGGCATGAGATCACTACTTTGACCGAAGAGAATGCCTCCCTTAGGCAAGAACTTGAAGCTTTGAAGGCTCAAATGCTTGCCCTTACGACCGCCCCACCAAATCCAAATGGAGCCTTGGTTGATGCTTCCACGTCCGATGGACGTCGCAAAGGCAAAGGTATTTTGGGAGCCGAACCGTCTAACGGTCGACGGCTTGCCTCCGTCATTGAAAACCACGGGCCCTCCCAAAATGACGGTCATGAGTCCCACAATGAAGGTGACGAGAACCCTGACCCTTCTCCAAATGATTTGCTCTATGTTGACACGGAGAATCGGCACAAACGCTATGAGCACAACCGACGTAAGTATGGCACTTCCCCTCCTCCATCTAGTGCCCAACACACCAACCGTCCCTCCCGGATTGATGACCGGTACCATCATCAAACAAATGACCGCTCTCAACGTCCCGAGAATGATCGGTCCGGACAACGCCGCCAACGGCATAGCCGGCAACCGATGTATCATGATTATGAAGAGTATGATGAACGAGATGACTTTGACGAGTTCTCCGATGATGAGTCGGACTTGGAACGGGTGGCATATGTCCGTCCATGGCACCCACCCATCCGAGAGCCTTTTGAGAACCAGGATCGAGGAGAAGAATGGTTGCCTCCTCCTAACCCACAAAGGCGTGCACCACATCATCATGGGCGCCAAAGGCATAACGATGGCCACCGACGAGCCCATCACGAAGACGCCTATATAGCACCACCCCGACCGGATCCCTACCGAGCTCGTAGGGAAGGTAAGGTTAAATTTCCGGTATTTTATGGTGAATATGATCCTTGTGCGTTTCTTGATTGGGCACAGGATATGAAAAGAGCTCTCAAGCATTGCCATTATGAAGAGTACGAGAAAATCGAAGCGGCGACACTTTACTTTGAAGGTGATGCAAAATCTTGGTGGAACCGGTACGAGACCAACCGTGAGAACCGAGGATGGGCACCGGTTGCGACATTTGATCAATTGATCTATGTCATGACTAAGAAGTACGTGCCCGACGACTTCAAAAACGACATGCGGTTGCAAATTGCCGAATTCCAACAAGGAAGCCTTACTCCGGTGGCTTACTTAGCCAAGCTGGAGGACATGCATATGAAGGCCGGCATCTCGGCCTCCGCCTCCACCCTTCGAACCAAATTCATGAGCAGCCTTAATCCATCAATTCGGCGGCCCCTCGAGATTGTCCCATACAAGGACTTAGGAGCCTTATGTCATGCCGCCATGAAGCTTCACAAGCAACAACTCGAAATGCCTCGATACTCAAGGTATAATTCTTCCACTAATCAATACTCTTATACCACTAATTCTCGTTCTCGAGATGTTTCTAGTTCCCAAGATTCCGGAGCCGCTAAAGGATCACCACGGATGAGTCAACCCACCCGGCAAGCGGCTACCGAGAAACCACCATACCGTGGCACCGTTGCTCCACTACAAACGCCTCCGGGCCGACCCCAACAAGGATCTCCAACGGTGGCCCGCCCAAGAGAACCCGTGTGTTTCAAATGTAGCGGGTTTGGTCATGTCCAACGTGATTGCCCGAACACCAAGTGGGTGATGTTTGCCAACCCATCATATGACGATGGCGAAGAGGATTATAATGGTGATATCCTCTTGGAAGATGACCAAGATACCGACCCATACTATGGCATGGAGCCATGCGACGACCAACTTGCTTGCGGTCCGGCACAACCAGGTAAGTTTGCTCTTGTCTCTCGTCGCATTCTTGCTATAAAAGAGCATCTCCCTATTGACCAACGCGAGAATCTCTTCCACTCTCGTTGCTTGGTCAATGATACTAGTCTCTCTCTTATCATCGACGGGGGTTCGTGTTGTAATATTATCAATGAAAAAGTGGTAAAACACTTTAAGTTGCCTACAACCCCCCACCCACAACCTTACGGTTCTCGCCTTTCTTAGTTCGATAGTCGCCTGAAGTTTGTTCCTGGATTGGTAGAGGGCTTTGTTGATTCCTCTTCTCTTCTCTCTAATTTCACTCCCATGTATGTCGTCTCTTTAATCTTCTTTCTTTTTGTAGTCGTAGATGCGGTTCTCTCCTTCCGAAAATGGTGAAATCCATGGCATAAGGTTTTTCCTCTACGAACTTCACAAAACCACTCTTTCTTATTCACTGAAAAACCCGATCTAAGATTGGATCCATGGCGACCATCACTTACGTTAAGGCTAGGCAGATCTTCGACATCCGTGGCAATCCCACTGTTGAGGTACCACTCCCTCATCCGTTCTCTCTGATTTTCTGGATGAATTGTGTTTAAGAGTTTTTATGTGTTTCATTTCTCGATTCGTCAGTCGCTTATGCTTTGTTGTTTCAGATTCTCTTTTCATTGTTTGTTCGGTTTGTTTTTGTTAATAGATTGATCGATTTGCGCGATTTGTTATCAGTTGAGGTGTACTATAGTTATTTCCTATTTCCTATTTCCTGTTCCGATGGAAAAATCAATAAAATTGTGTTGCTCGATCTATATGATTGTTTTATTTTTCTTTATCTGATTTCGATTTGGCCAATTTGTAGGCTGATTTAGGTTTGTCAAATGGGTCATACGCTAGAGCCGCGGTTCCAAGTGGTGCATCCACCGGTAAGTTGGTGAATCCATGAGTTGTTTTTTTTTATTGTAATGTTTCTCTAATTTCATCTATTTTGGATTAGGTTTTATTTCTTTTCACGTTGTTTAATATGAATGAGTTTTTAAGCTTTTGTGCTCAAGGAAATGAATTCATTTCGGTCGGATCAGGTTGTGCAAAATTTCATGTATTTCATTAAATTTGTAATAATTTTCAGGAGTTTATGAAGCTATTGACCTTAGGGATGGTGGCTCTAACTACCCTGAAAAGGGTGATCTAAAGGTGAATTTTATGTGTGTAAATATCTATTATACTGAATACAAAAGCTATACTACTTGTTGATACTAATATCCTGATACATAATGTAGGTTGTTGAAAATGTGAACAAAATCATTGGCCCTGTAACAGTTAAAAATCAAATATGGCCTAATCAGGAATTTTAAGAAGTTAAACGGGTTTAACGGAATTAAAACCGTCTTAACAAGAGATCGATACCTAGATGATATAAATCCGGTGTTATTTGGAGCATTTGGGAGCTTCAATTAATAAAAATGCAGTTGAGAGAAATGACCAGGACATCGGACATGTCCTAGATATGAAAAAACATGAAAAGGCAAAACGGCTAAAAGAGTCGCTATTTCGTTTCTTAGCGGCTAAGAAAGACGGCTTAGGAATACGCGTTTTTTGAAACAATTGCGGAATAATTATCCATACAATATTCCAGATTTATTATTCCAATTTCGAGAAGTTTGGAGAACGGGGCTTAAACCGCTTTCGGATCGGTAAAAGGATAATTATCGACTCCGCTAAAGGATAATTATCGTCTTCGCTATAAATAGCTGAAATATCGTTTATTAATTCATTTTCTTTCACGTTTCCTCGTAAAAACTCTGATTTCTCTCAACCTTCAAACTCAGATCTACTCTTCGTTTCTAATCTGATTTCAAATCCGTTTGAGTTTTTAGATTCCTCTCTTCATTCTCTTCATTTTGGTACCGAGTTTCTACATTTCCGAGCAAGGGAAGGCCTGGTCGAGCATATATGATACTAGGGAGGTTCCGTCGCTCAGATTCCGGTGAATTTGATGGTGTCCGAGCGTAGCCTGCGTCGTTGTGATTCCGAATCTTCTTTCGGATCGTCAATCGGGTTAGTAACGAATAAGTTATGAATTTATTCGTTTTTCGTATTGCGATTTTGCCTAAATTGACCTTAGGCTTGTCAAAATGGATAATTGGAAATTCCATTATGCTCGTTACTTTATTCTGGTGATTATGGGCTGTTTGTTTGATGAGATTTGATGACAGGTGGGTTAAGAAATTGCCTGCGGGCAAAACGTTGTTCTGGCGAAATTTAATTAATTAATTGAAGGTTAATTAATTAAAGTGGGATTCTAGAAAATGCTATAAGCTAATTAAATTCAAAGGAATGAATTTAACTGGTGTTTGAAGCGAGAAGTTTAATACGAGGAATATGATATTCTCAACAGGTGTTGTTGAAGTTTTCGGGTTAACTATAGCTAAGTTGCTTTGTGAGTGTATCCAAGCCCGATAAAGGAGGATAGTGCGAGTGGGAAACGGACTCAATAGTTGGTTTGCGAGGTTTTATTGTTCTTACCTGCGAGGTAAGTGTATATGAATTACACTTGCTTAATATATGTTATGTATTTAATATGCTATGATTTTATGCATGCTTGTGTGTATATATCTGTTTGTTATGGTTGTATGCATGCTTATATGTATATGAGTGAGACGACGACGATGATGAATTGATATTCTTTATGAAAGCATGCATGAGGTACATGAGATGATAATGGAAAGAATGTGATGAAAGAATATGATGAAAGCATAAATTTGAGTTATGATATGAAAGTGATAATATAAGATGGTAATTGATTAATTAGCCCAACTGGGTCCCGCACGGGTTTCCGGGGGACGAGGTCGCTACCTGATCTACAGGGGGCCTCAAAGGTCGCTACCTGATCTACAGGGGCCTCAAGATAAGAAAAACAGCCAGGGGTCGCTACCTGATCTACAGGGGGCCTCAAGATAAGAAAAATAGTCCAAGATCGCAACCTGATCTACAGGGGGTCTTAGGACAGATGGCCGAGGTCGCTACTGTTCGCCCCTAAATGTGCGTGCAAATAAGCTTTAAATTTATAAAATTAGAATCAAGCAAGCGAACCCGCAGTGTACGGATCGGCGTAGATTAGCAAGTATTCCAGAGTATCAAACACAGGGATTTGGGGAAAATAAATTCGATCGTAGGTTATCAAGCAAGTGAATATAAGAGCTTTGCAAATTATTGGGAAAACAACAATCCTAAAGATCCAAGTATCCAGCTGTGGCAATCGATTCAAGATATACTTAATGATATAAGGACAGAGTTGAGATGTGCAAAGGTATACTAATGTAAGGTAATCGTACGGTGAAGTTCCAAAAACCTCATATGACTCACCTACAAGACACTCTCTATACAGGTTGTTGAGACTTCAATATAGAAAGGTTCAAAAGGCAAGAATTAATATCAAATACCCAAACTTGTAATCCAAGGACCAAGACTAACTAAATCGATTACGGTTGTGACACTCACAATCGAGGTAGAGGTTGTTGAGGCTTCACTACCACCTAGAAAAGGCAAGCCTAAACTAAGTTAAAGCAAATCTTTAACTTTGGATTAAAGTAAAAGCAGGTTCGTAAACTTAAGGGAAATTACGGTTAGTTCTTGAGGTTCCACGGCCGTGGACTTCAAGAACAGACCGTAATTTAAGGTTATCGACGATTCTTTCTAACTCTCAGGGTCCAATCTGTTTACGATCGATCTATCATCATCTAAGCCACAACTATCAACCCTTCACCTTAGAATTGTTAAGGGTTTTTAGCCAACAATCATCATTATAATATCAAATTTAAAGATTAAAAGATTGAAAGATGAAAACTTCCGAAAACTTCTAATAAACTTCAAACCAATCTCAAAGTCACAATCAAGAACGAATATTGTCAATAGATTCAGAATAAGGCAACAAACACAATCTTAGGAAAGAAGGAAGAACGGGATGTCAATCCGTCTTCTAAATCAAACCTAAACAAGAAGAGAAATCTTCTTACAACAATCTTCCAAAAACTTCGATCTTCCGTCAATCCGGAAATCTCCACAGCAATCTCCACCAAAAGTGCGAGATTAGGGCTACTCCAAGGATGAGCGCAAATTACGTCTTTTGCAAGAATCGCCAAAATCTCCAAGTCGCAATGTCGTAAGTGTAACACAAGGTCTAAAGCGAGGTCGCAAATGCATCTCCGCGGGGGTAAGCGAGGATGACGGAATCTCTCCTCGTCTGTCTTTTTATAGGGCAAGATAAAATATCGGCCCGGCCCAATCTTCAAAAGATCGTGGCTTCAAAATGTGCCGAAAAAGATCGCCAAGATCACGGTCGTGGAAGGTTCCACGACCGTAATTTAGAGCGTGGAAATCAACACGGTTTGAACCATGGATTCCACGACCATAAAAGCTTCTGGAATGAACCACGCTTCTTCTGCAGGGTTCCACGGCCATGGAACTGAACGTGGTTTGTAGTACGGCCGTATTTTAGAGCGTGGTTTAGGGCAATAACGTGATTCTTCCCTAGCCTCGTGCATTCCTGAAGTTGACATCCATTTTGCTCCTAAGAATGCCCTTAATCCATGGACATACTCAATCAACTCGTCTTTGCTCGATTCCGTTCGGAAATGGCTCTTAATCACCTATAATCAACATAAAGCTAGTGTAGACATCCATATCGACAATATAGGCAAACTAGCTCACAAATACAACAATGCTCAATCAAAGACTATCAATATGAATCAAATACACTTAGAAAACGTGCCTAAAATATCACAGTATTTCATGCTAACAAATAACCCCATACTTGCAACTTGCTTGTCCCTAAGCAAGGTCATTCAAAAGCTTTCAAAACAAGAGTTAGGATGAAATATGTGTACCTTCTCAAAGCAATACTTCTTTTGGATGAATGTGCCTTCTAAAGAATAGATCATACTCAAATCTTGCTTCAATCGTTTATAAGACTTTCATACACTTAATCAAAGAGTAAAAAGTAAAGAAACTCATGAATCAATCAAACTTCTATACAAGCATCATAACCTTCAAACATTATCAAAATCAATCATAAGAAACTTCAATTTAGATCACTAAGTCATATAACATTCTTTTGATCTTAAGGACTTTCAAAGAAAAGGTCTAGAATGTGGAAAGGGAAGGAAACTTTAAGGAATGTGGTGCATGAATCCGGGAAAGTGGACAACTACTCCTTCTTCTTCTTTTGCGGTTTCCGCAACACCTTCAACTTAGAGCTTCACTCTCTTCTTTTCATTTTTCGACTTTACTTTTGGAGTTATGGACAGAGGTGCACAAAAACCGAAGCCTAGGAAATTGGCGTTTCTCAATTTTTATGAGATGCCTCAAATCCTTAGCGCACATACCATAATCAGCTAGGAATATCGCTCAATCCGACTTTGGCAAGACACAAACACCCGGCTATGTGAATGGTGCCGAGTTACTCATCATCATGATTGACTTCCCCAAACCTGGAATTTCTTTCTATTCTTTTGATTGCAAATAATTGCTCTCATGGCCCTCCCACATCAAACATGCCTTTTTCATTCACTTCTCCAAATTCCCGGATAGGTAAAGGAGGTCAATGTTTCAATGAGGAGCTAAAATGATTAAAGAAAGAAGAAAGAAAAATTGAATTGCCTTAATCATCTCAACAAGAAGTATAAGAACTTATAGTGTAATTTCAATTCCAATTTTTCAACATGATTTAGGTAACATTCATCACATTATGAAACTTGCAAAAGAAGCACAATCAACACATTCAATTTCTTTTCAATTCACTAATCGTTTAAGCATGCAATTGTCATCAAACTCAATTCACAAGTAGTGATTATCATAGAAATCATCTCAATTCATTAGAAGCACAAAATTTTCAAAATTTTTCAATTTTTATGGGTTTTTCAAGTTCTTCTTCATGCAATGCAATAATGAAACGTGCAACAATATAATGAACATGCAATGATAGTCTCGAATAGAAGCAAACATAGTGAGTAAGAATTATTACAAACTTTTAGTACATCCTACCCCATACTTAGGACGAACATTGTCCCTAATGTTCAAAATAAAGAAAGAAAAGAAAGAAAAGAAAAAGAAACTCACAAAGTGGTGGTGGAATGTCTAAAGCGAACGGTCAATCATCAAATCCTCATCACTACGGCGCTGGTGGAGGCGGGAATGGAGAGAAGCTAGGATCATAAAACCGCCCAAACTGCTGGCGGTAGACATCCCTCATCATGTGGTCAAGGTCGTCTAAACGTCCGTCTCTAGCATTGGCTCGGATCTCCAATGCTCCTAGTCTCTCTGAAAGGCCAATAGCCCAATCCGGCATCTGCTCATACCATCCCGGAGCCTGACTATACCATGCTGGAGCGTCGGATGGTGCTGGTGCTGCTGACTGCTCTGTGGACCAAGGAGGGGGAACGCCATACCACGCAGGAGGTGTGGTCATCCATGTAGGTCTCTCACTCACGCTAGCGCGGCGAGAAGACAAGCCTGAAGCTCTAGCTGGACGTGGAGAACGTCTAGGTGCATCGGGGGCCGCTTCCGGCTGATCCGGAAACGTGCCAAACTCCTGCTCGGCTCCTCCTCCACCCTCAAACTGATCTCCCATATCCTCCTCCTCAACAACCGGTGGTGGGACATATGGGGGAGCTACTATCCTGTTCGCATGCATAGCAGCGAACGTCTCCTTCCAATTATGGCGTCCCGCCATAATGGAGTACTTTGGTAGCCACTCTATACCCCTACCCGTCCTGCTCTCCCAAGGCATGGCCGCATAAGGCGGACCTCTATGAGTGGGGAAGATGAGCCCTCTAGTCATGAAGACATGAAGACCTAAAGGAACGGCCGATATGCGGGTACAAGCAGAAAAAACAACACCCAAGCTCCTAGCAAGGTGGGTAACTATCCCACCGTATCCAATGTTGCCCTTCCTCTTGTTCTTGAGCTTTCTCATAGTAGCAGCCAAGAGGGTGGCACAGTCAGCTCGGCGCCCATACAACATGGAGTAAAGCAAAAAGAGCTCATCCGTCTTGATCTTTTGGGGCGTCTCCGTCCGAGGAAAGAGACACTCCGAAAGAACACGATGAGCAATCTTCAAGGCTAGGTGGTACATCAACCTAGCCTTGGTATCAGCAGGTTGCCAACGGTCCTCGTCGGCGTAAATCATCGCTACCTCCTCCCAAAAGTCCTTGGCGTAAACGCCACTAGGAAATCGACCGTTAAAGGTCTCCTGGAACCCGAAAAAGGTCCCGAACTCACGGATGCTAAAATGATAGTCTCTTTCCATAAGACGGAAAGAGACGGTCCTGTCTACATGGCTGTGCTCAAAAGATGTCACAACCTCCCGTGTAATCTCCTCATAAGCGTCTTCTCGGATAGCCGAGAAGACAATAAGTCCGGCTCTATCCAAGAGCCAAGTGAGGTCATCAACTATGTTAAGAGGAGTTAGATCCTCTAACAAAAGGTACCTAGGTCCAATCACAGGTCTCTCATGGATCCTCTCAAGTGCATCGAGGTGATCCTCATGTATGATCGGGACTCTAGGGCTAGGAGGTGAGGGTGATGAAGGTGAAGATGGAGGTGAAGGGGAAGAGGGTGGTGGTGCTCTAGAGGATGAGGAGGAAGAGGGATTACCCTTCCTCTTCTTATTCTGGTTATTCTTCTTCTCCTTAATCCTCCCCGAAACTCTCCTCACAAAGTCCATTCTGTCAGAAATTACGGGCTGTTCTACAGATTCCACGGCCGTGATTCTCCCAGGAACCGTGATTCGTCTCAGAATTTCTCAAATCTCAGTAAATCAACACTCAATCTCCACAAACAGGCAGTCCTAATCTAATTTCTTCCAATCTCAATCAGTTCTTCCTAAAATCTCTAACAAAAATGAACCAAATCGACAAAGATCAAGAAGAGTGGAAAAACCTATTTTTCGGATTGAAAAATCCGAATTGCGCGTTCCTTGGTGAATTTCCGCTCGATTCGTCGCTTAGATCTTGTTGGTGGTCGAATTTGCTTCAGTTTAGGAAGAAGAATCGTTAAAAACGATTAAGAAACGAGGAATGGAGAGAGGAGGCGTGGATTCGGCTTTTAGGTCGTGAAAGAGGGGTTTTGTGGGTGGTTTTTGTGAAGAACGTGGTTTATATAGTCACAGGCAAAATTTTGAAAATCACGGTCTGTCGGGGGGTTCCCCGGCTGTGGAATTGTACGGAACCGTGGTTTTGGTGATTTTTCAAAGGCTTTTGGAAATTACGGGCACTGTAGCTGTCACGACCGTGGTTTAGGCCGTGAAACTCTCTGTAAAGCTCCAAAGTCCAAATTTCGTCACTTTTCTTCAACATTATCCTTCCCTTTCCCTTTTCCATCGTTCCTACATCCAAAAACACGAACACACCGGAAGGAATCGAAGGCAAAAACAAAGCAAAAACGTCTATTCTAAGCTAAACTATGAATCGAAAACAAAAACAAGAATGCAATACTTTGGGTTGCCTCCCAAGAAGCGCTTTGTTTAAGGTCTGTAGCTAGACCAATCTTGCACTTATTCGAGTGCGGTAGGCGCGAACTCTTCAGTTTGGAGTTCTGGCGTATACTTCTCGAGTCGTTGGCCGTTCACCTTAAAGCTTCCGCCCGTTTCACCCCATACTTCAACTGCACCATGGGGGAAAATACGCTTAATTAGAAAAGGTCCGGTCCAACGAGATTTAAGCTTACCTGGAAAGAGACAAAGCCTTGAATTGAAGAGGAGAACTTGATCTCCTTCTTTGAATTCCTTTGGAATGATATGCTTATCATGCCAACGCTTTGCTCTCTCCTTATAGATCTTAGCGTTTTCATAAGCATTCAAGCGGAGTTCATCCAGCTCATTGATGTCTAGGAGACGCTTCTCTCCCGCTTCCTTCATGCTGAAATTTAACCACTTGATAGCCCAAAACGCTTTGTGCTCCAACTCTACCGGTAAGTGACAAGACTTCCCATACACAAGGTTGTATGGTGTGGTTCCTATGGGAGTCTTGTATGCAGTCCGGTACGCCCACAACGCATCGTCAAGCTTCAAGGACCAATCCTTCCTAGTCCTCGAAACCGTCTTCTCTAGGATTCCTTTGATCTCCCTATTTGAGATCTCAACTTGTCCACTTGTTTGTGGATGATAGGGGGTGGCAATCTTGTGAGTAACCCCATACTTAGCTAGAAGAGCTTCAAAGCGCCGGGCAATAAAGTGAGAACCTCCATCACTAATGATAGTCCTTGGCGTCCCAAATCGCGGGAAGATGGTCTTGTTAAAGAACTTAACCACCACCATGGCATCATTGGTGGGAGAGGCAATTGCTTCCACCCATCTTGAAACATAATCTACCGCCAATAGTATGTATTGGTTTCCACAAGAGGATGGGAACGGTCCCATAAAATCAACTCCCCAAACGTCGAAAATTTCCACCTCTTGGATGTTGTTGAGGGGCATCTCATTCCTCCTAGAGATATTGCCTGTTCTTTGACAAGCATCGCAGCAAGAAACAAAGGATTGCACATCTCTAACAAAGTAGGCCAAAAGAATCCAGATTGCAATACCTTTGTGCTAGTCTTGTTCGAACTAGCGTGTCCTCCACAAGGTAGTGAATAACAATGGCGGATGACACTTTGCATCTCATCTTCCGGCACACATCGCCGAATGATGCCATCCGGACCTCTCTTGAAGAGGAGAGGCTCGTTCCAATAATATTCCCGGACGTCCTTAAAGAACTTCTTCCTTTGTGCGTAGGATAGTCCGGGCGGTATCTCCTGACTAATTAAATAGTTAACGAAATCAGCAAACCATGGTTCGTTACCTTTGGAGATCACATCGATGCACTCCTCAATAAGGTGTAGGTGTTCATCCGGGAAGGAGTCATCGATGGGTAATTGGTCGTCCTCTAGATGTGTTAGGCGACTCAAATGATCCGCAACAGAATTTTCTGAACCTTTCTTGTCGCGGATCTCAAGATCGAATTCTTGTAGGAGAAGAATCCATCTAATTAGCCTTGGCTTCGCATCTTTCTTCGCAAGGAGGTACCGGATCGCAGCATGATCCGTGTAGACAATCACCTTTGCACCTACAAGATAAGAGCGAAACTTGTCAATAGCATAGACAATGGCTAAAAACTCTTTCTCGGTAGTGGCGTAGTTGAGATGCGCTTCATCTAGCGTCTTGCTAGCATAGTATATGGCATGGGTTCGCCCTTCCTTTCGTTGTCCAAGAACAGCTCCTATAGCTACGTCACTAGCATCGCACATAACCTCAAAGGGAAGAGTCCAATCCGGAGGTTGGATAATAGGTGCTGAAATTAGAGCTTGCCGAACTGTGTTAAACACATCCAAACATTCCTGCAAAAACTCAAAAACCGCATCCTTCATCAATAGATTAGTGAGAGGTTTTGATATCTTAGAAAATTCCTTAATGAAACGTCTATAGAATCTAGCATGTCCTAGGAAACTTCTTATCCCTTTCACCGAAGTTGGGGGAGGAAGTTTCTCTATGGTCTCTATCTTAGCTTTATCTACTTCTATCCCTCTACTAGAGACTAAGTGACCTAATACGATTCCTTCCTTAACCATGAATTGACACTTCTCCCAATTAAGAACTAGGTTGGTGTCTTCACACCTTTGCAAAACAAGAGAAAGGTTAGAAAGACAATCGTTAAAAGAGGAACCGTATACGGAGAAGTCGTCCATGAAGACTTCTATGATTTCCTCTATGTATTCGGAGAAGATGGCCATCATGCACCGTTGGAAGGTGGTTGGGGCGTTGCAAAGCCCGAACGGCATTCTCCTATAAGCAAACGTACCCCATGGGCACGTGAATGTGGTCTTCTCTTGATCATCCGGGTGTATCGGAATCTGAAAGAAACCACTATAACCGTCAAGGTAGCAAAAATGTGAATGTTGTGCTAACCTTTCAAGCATTTGATCGATGAATGGCAACGGGAAGTGATCCTTCCTCGTTGCATTGTTGAGCTTGCGGTAGTCTATGCACATCCGCCATCCTGTCACGGTTCGGGTAGGAATGAGTTCGTTGTTCTTGTTGGTGATGACCGTCATTCCTCCCTTCTTCGGAACTACTTGAACCGGACTCACCCACTTACTATCGGAGATAGGGTAGATGATACCTGCATCAAGAAGCTTAAGAATTTCCTTCTTGACAACCTCCTTCATGGTCGGATTCAACCGCCTTTGAGGTTGTCTTGAAGTTCTAAAATTTTCCTCCATTAGTATCTTATGCATGCATAGGGAGGGTTTAATTCCTACTAAGTCCTCAATAGTATAGCCTAAAGCTTTCCTATGTTTCCTAAGGACAATCATGAGCTGATTATGTTTATCTATGCTTAGATCGGAACTAACAATAACCGGAAAGGTAGAATTAGGTCCTAGAAAAGCGTACCTTAGATGAGTAGGAAGTGGTTTGAGTTCCATTGCTTTTGGAGCTTCCAATGATCCTTGAGAAGCATCCGATGTCTCCTTAGAAGTTTCTAAGGGTGATGAGTGTGTGGGAGAAGAATCAGAAGAAGTTGAAGAAGTGTCTCGATCACTCCTTTCCACGGCCATAATTACGGGTTCCTCATGGCCTCCACGGCCGTGGTTTAGGGCGTGGAAGGGAAATACGGTTGTCACATCCTTTCCATGACCGTATAACTCCCTGGAGTGGGACACGGTTTTGGTTGTGAAATCCACGGCCGTGGAATACAGTGTGTGACCGTGGATTCTCACATTTTCAGCCTCATCGTGGAGTTTCTCAAACTCCACTTCATGTATCTCTTCTTACGCTTCTAAGGCTTCAATTGCCTCATTGCACTCTTCTTCTTCCCCTACATTTGTTAGACTCATAGTAATGACTTTTTGTAAAGGATCGTTAAAGAGAATCGCACTTACCTCCTCCCTAGACAAACCTTCTTCATCTTGGATATTGAAAATATCCTCATCAAAGATTGGCTCCTTCACTAGAGTGGAAAGAACGAACTCTACTTTCTCTTCTCCTATATCAAAAGCGAGTCTCCCATTGTTGCAATCGACTATGCAGCCGGAAGTTGCAAGAAACGGTCTTCCGAGTATGATCGGGACCGGACTATCTGCAGGAATGTCAAGCACGACAAAATCAATGGGAACAAAGAATTTACCTAGCTTGACCGGGACGTCTTCTACAATACCGACGGGGCGAGTGATGGATCGATCCGCCATGTATAACGCCATCTTCACCGGTTTAGGATCGCCTAAACCGATCTTCCTGCACAATGCAAGTGGTATGATGCTCACACTTGCTCCTAAGTCACATAAAGCGTCATATGTGACATCTCCCACTCCTATGGGAATGCAAAAAGACCCCGGATCCTTCAACTTTGGGGGCATTTTCTCCTTCATGGTCTTGATGAGATCCGAAGAATCCGAACTCATCTTGACCTCTCCAAAATCTTCTAGCTTCCTCTTGTTAGAGAGGAGCTCCTTCAAGAATTTGCCATAAGCCGGCATACCTACAATAGCATCAATAAAGGGAATATTAATATGCAGCTTGCTCATGAGTTCTATAAACTTACCGAATTGTTTATCTAGGCGCGCTCTCGCTCTAGATTGAGGAAATGGTAGGGGAGGTTTGTAAGCCGGAGGAGGAACGTAGACATCTTCCTTCTCCTTCCCCTTCTCTTTCTCTTTGTCCTTTTCTACGGAGACTTCAACAAACTTTGGCTGCGGATCGGTGGTAGTCACTCCGCTCCTAGTTGTGATTGCCATAACCCTCCCCTTAGGGTTGTCCTCCGTCTTTCCTGGAAGTTTCCCTTGATTCCTAGGAACTTCCTCCGCATGGCTGAACATTTGGTTTTCTAAAACCTTTTGAGCTTTATCAACCTTAGAGATTTGATCATCAACCTTAATGATGCGGTTCTCCAACCCCTGTAGCTTTCCCAAAATTGTTTCCAACATGGGATCGGGCTTCTCTTTCCCCGAATTGTTTGCTCCATTAGATGATTGCCCCTGGCTTTTCAAAGGAGTAGAGGAAGAGGAGGGTGGAGTTAGTGAATTAGAATTGGAAGGATAAGAGTTACCGGAATTTTATTGATTGGAGCGCCAATTGTTGTTGTTTGAACCCCTATTGTTGTTCCAATTGTTGTTCCGGTTAGTGTTGTTTCCATTCCAATTGTTATTCCGGTTGTTGTTCCGGTTATTGTTGTTGTTGCGGTTTGTGTTATCACCGCCATTGTTGTTGCCCAAATAGCCAACATCCTTCCCTTGTTGCTTTGGGAAGTTGGTCTTGATAGCCTCCTTCAACTCTTTGATCTCATTGTTGAGGGAGAAAATCTGATTTTGAGCTTCATGTGTGAGCTTTGCTCCTTGCTCCACACGATTTCCCTCCACTTTCCGGTGGGAATACTTCTCAATTCACCCTTGCTTGCTTCTCAATGAAGTCCCAAGCGTCATCTTCTCTCATATCCATGAACGTTCCACATGAGAGGGATTGGAGGTTGAATTGCGTCCCCGTATCCAGCCCCTTATAGTAAATCTCCAACAATGCAAGTTTGGATATGCCATGATGAGGGCAATCCAATAACAAGTCCTGAAACCTTTCCCATGATTGAAACAAACTTTCGTTAGGTCTCATGGAAAATGCATTGATCTTACCTCTAAGTTCCGCCGTTTTGGATGGCGGAAAGAATTTGGTGAGGAACTCCGCGGAAAGGTCTTCCCACGTGTCTAATTTCCCCCTAGGAAGAGCTTGGTACCAAGACAGCGCTTTCCCCTTCAAGGAGAAGAAGAAAGGCTTGAGCTTATAGTTGTTGGTAGTAGCACTCTTTGGTCTCATTGTCTCCATCATACACTCAAAGTTTTGCAAGTGTTGGTGTGAAGATTCAGCGCTTGTCCCGCCAAATTGGTTTTGGCGAACAAGAGTAATAACTTGAGGGTTGAAGCTAAACCCTTGCACATCTTCAGCATCAAAATTCATGCCCAAACGGCGCGGTTGTTGTGTTGGATCCATCCTTTGGCCAAGAGTTCTTGGCTCATCATCTACATGTTCGATCCTCGTGGATGGAAAGGATGCACATTGATTGTGGGATCAATCTCCTCTAGCGGTGGCATGGAAGAATCACTATCATCAGCGGATGAGTGACTTCTTCTTCTAGATCTTGATGCTCTTCTTGAGGATTTCTTGCTTCCCTTATTCTTAAGGTCGCTTAGTTCTATCCTCATTTGGAAAATCATATCCTGTAGATTGTTAACTTGAGATTGATGACGATCTATTTCATCCCGGCGGAGGTTCTCATTCCATTGGAGTTGAGCTTCTTTCTCCGCCAACTCCGCTTGAAGATCACGTTCGTGTTCTTCGGCCATCTTCTTTTCCTTGTGCTTTTGCCTTAAAGTCCTCTCAAGCTCTTGATCAAGAGGTAAGAGGTCTTCGGTGTTCCTAGACCTGCGCATGCACTCAAAGAAATATCAAATAACGAGAGCAAGCTCCCAAGCTTGACAACCGGCTACCGAATTCGGTCTAAACCAAGTCCCCGGCAACGGCGCCAAAAACTTGTTCGCCCCTAAACGTGCGTGCAAATAAGCTTTAAATTTATAAAACTAGAATCAAGCAAGCGAACCCGCAGTGTACGGATCGGCGTAGATTAGCAAGTATTCCAGAGTATCGAACACAGGGATTTGGGGAGAATAAATTCGATCGTAGGTTATCAAGCAAGTGAATATAAGAGCTTTGCAAATTATTGGGAAAACAACAATCCTAAAGATCCAAGTATCCAGCTGTGGCAATCGATTCAAGATATACTTAATGATATAAGGACAGAGTTGAGATGTGCAAAGGTATACTAATGTAAGGTAATCGTACGGTGAAGTTCCAAAAACCTCATATGACTCACCTACAAGACACTCTCTATACAGGTTGTTGAGGCTTCAATTCAGAAAGGTTCAAAAGGCAAGAATTAATATCAAATACCCAAACTTGTAATCCAAGGATCAAGACTAACTAAATCGATTACGGTTGTGACACTCACAATCGAGGTAGAGGTTGTTGAGGCTTCACTACCACCTAGAAAAGGCAAGCCTAAACTAAGTTAAAGCAAATCTTTAACTTTGGATTAAAGTAAAAGCAGGTTCGTAAACTTAAGGGAAATTACGGTTAGTTCTTGAGGTTCCACGGCCGTGGACTTCAAGAACAGACCGTAATTTAAGGTTGTCGACGATTCTTTCTAACTCTCAGGGTCCAATCTGTTTACGATCGATCTATCATCATCTAAGCCACAACTATCAACCCTTTACCTTAGAATTGTTAAGGGTTTTTAGCCAACAATCATCATTATAATATCAAATTTAAAGATTAAAAGATTGAAAGATGAAAACTTCTGAAAACTTCTAATAAACTTCAAACCAATCTCAAAGTCACAATCAAGAACGAATATTGTCAATAGATTCAGAATAAGGCAACAAACACAATCTTAGGAAAGAAGGAAGAACGGGATGTCAATCCGTCTTCTAAATCAAACCTAAACAAGAAGAGAAATCTTCTTGCAACAATCTTCCAAAAACTTCGATCTTCCGTCAATCCGGAAATCTCAACAGCAATCTCCACCAAAAGTGCGAGATTAGGGCTACTCCAAGGATGAGCGCAAATTACGTCTTTTGCAAGAATCGCCAAAATCTCCAAGTCGCAATGTCATAAGTGTAACACAAGGTCTAAAGCGAGGTCGCAAATGCGTCTCTGCGGGGGTAAGCGAGGATGACGGAATCTCTCCTCGTCTGTCTTTTTATAGGGCAAGATAAAATATCGGCCCGGCCCAATCTTCAAAAGATCGTGGCTTCAAAATGTGCCGAAAAAGATCGCCAAGATCACGGTCGTGGAAGGTTCCACGACCGTAATTTAGAGCGTGGAAATCAACACGGTTTGAACCATGGATTCCACGACCGTAAAAGCTTCTGGAATGAACCACGCTTCTTCTACAGGGTTCCACGGCCATGGAACTGAACGTGGTTTGTAGTACGGCCGTATTTTAGAGCGTGGTTTAGGGCAAGAACGTGATTCTTCCCTAGCCTCGTGCATTCCTGAAGTTGACATCCATTTTGCTCCTAAGAATGCCCTTAATCCATGGACATACTCAATCAACTCGTCTTTGCTCGATTCCGTTCGGAAATGGCTCTTAATCACCTATAATCAACATAAAGCTAGTGTAGACATCCATATCGACAATATAGGCAAACTAGCTCACAAATACAACAATGCTCAATCAAAGACTATCAATATGAATCAAATACACTTAGAAAACGTGCCTAAAATATCACAGTATTTCATGCTAACAACTACCTGATCTACAGGGGGCCTAGGACGCTATCGGGTTGGCCAACCGAAAGGAAAAAAAAGAAAGAAAGAAAAGAAATACGAAAGCAATGAGAAAATATATCGTACGATCAGTTGGAGCTAGTTAGTTAATTATCACCTATGCATCGATGCGATCGAGACTAGCATGTTATATGTTATGTTATGATTATTTATATGTGTTGAGATGATATGAGATGTTTATATGAGATGATATGTTTATATGTGATGTGTGATAACATGCTTGAATGTTTATGTGAAATGTGATGTGAATGGTTGTGGAATTATATGTGAATGTGGATATGTATGCATTGATCGACTTTGGAATGTGAGGAAGGGTATAGAGTGTCCTTTGGGGACGGGATATTAGATACATATATATATATTGGGAGAGTGCGATTTGTATACCCTTACTGAGCGTGTGGCTCATTGTTGTTATATCCACATATTTTTCAGCTACTCAGACTCGGCCTGATCAAGGCAAGGACATTGGACCCAACACCTGGATTTGAGATCATATCAGGTGGGCTGTTATAGGATGCTACCGCCTAGGATGTTTTGCATGGTTTTAAAACAGTTGTGTTTTGGTTAAACGGAGTTTATGACGTATGTTAGTATGTATATATGTTGTGAATATGGTTGTAAGATAAAGTTTTAAAAATTTACGTTTTCCGCTTATTGTTTTAAACAGGGTTAATTAACTAGTAATCAACTAGAAATGAAATAGGTGTGTCACATTTGGTTGGTATCAGAGCAGGGATATGATTCCTTGGGTTTGGGTTGTGGGAAGTTTTCTGAAAAGCTTTTGAAAGTTTCTTTTCCTTTTAGATGGCGGAGCACAGCCAAAGGGTCAAGTGAGTGTGTACTTGCTCAGGGTAGAAATGATCAGGAGCACCCTAAGGTGCGAGTTTAGCCAATATCACTACCACCATCGGATATGGCTGGTATATCTGATTTAGTGATATATTTGAGAGAAGTTATACCACCATAGACACAATAGTGTCTCAAGCGGGTATTATTCTAGTAAAGATGGAAAAGAATTTTGAGAAGATTTGCCGTCAAGGGGCAGAGCCGTTTGAGGGGACTACTGATCCAATAGTAATGGATGAGTGATTGAGGAACATTGTGTCCATTCTAGATGGAGTTATCTACGCTAATGAGAGACGTGTACAATATGTTATATCCTTGATTGAGGAAGCATCTAGAGATTGGTGGGACTCGGTCCCTAATGGCCGTAGTATACCACTTGTGCTGACATTGGATGATTTCTTGAGAGAGTTTAGTGTGATGTTAGTGATGGATTGATCATCCACTCATACAACTTTGATTAATTGTTATACAAAGGAAATCACCACGGAGATAGATGGGTTAAGAGAGGTGATTTTCACCGGTGAGAGGAATGTTATTCCTACTAGCCTCATATCTACAGTAACAACTTTTAGATTACTTCGAGAAGGGTGTCACGCTTATCTCGCTAGTGTGTCAAATTCTGCTATTGTTAGCCCCAGAGTATCTGAGGTGGATGTTGTCAGAGAATTTTCTGACGTTTTTCTTGATGATTTACCTGGTTTACCTCCGAGTAGAGAGGTAGACTTCGAGATTGAAGCATTACCAGGTGCAACACCTATATCAATTGCTCCTTACAGGATGGATCCACTAGAGCTGAAGGAGTTAAGGAAACAACTGAAGGAGTTACTCGAGAAAGGTTTTATACGTCCGAGTATTTCTCCTTGGGGTGCACCAGTGCTTTTTGTGAAGAAGAAAGATGGTAGTTTACGATTGTGCATAGACTACCGTCAGTTGAACAAAATCACAATCAAGAACAAGTATCCCTTACCCAAGATAGAGGATGTACTTGATAATTAAGGGGTGCTACAATGTTCTCGAAGATTCATCTTCAATCAGGATACTGGAAGTTGAGGATAACAGAGAATTCTGTTCCGAAGACAGCTTTTCGTACTCAGTATGGACACTATGAGTTTATAGTTATGCCTTTTGGGTTGACGAATGCACCTGCAGCATTCATGGCGTTGATGAACTCGATCTTCCAACCTTATCTAGATAAGTTCGTCGTGATCTTCATTGATGATATCTTGATATATTCCCGAGATGCAGATACACATAGAGAACATTTGAGACGTATCTTAGGGATTCTGAGGGAGAGACAATTGTACGCGAAGTTCAGCAAGTGCGAGTTTTGGATGGATCAGATTGCCTTTATAGGGCATGTGATATCACGAGATGGTATACAACCTGATCCATCCAAGATCAAGGCTATTACAGAATGGGAAATTCCGAAGAGCATTACGGAGATTCGCAGCTTCTTAGGACTTGCGGGTTATTACAGGAGGTTTGTAAAGAACTTTTCGATTATCGCGCGTCCATTGACTAACTTGCTAAAGAAGAATCAGCAGTTTATATGGGATAACAGTTGTCAAGAGAGCTTTGAAGAATTTAAGAAAAGATTGACTACGTTCCCTATTCTGGCTGTACCCTCAGATAAGGGTAACTTTGTGGTTTACACCGATGCATTTGGGAGTTGCTTAGGAGGAGTTCTAATGCAGGAAGGGAAGGTGATAGCATATACATCTAGACAATTGAGACCTCATGAGCAGAACTACCCTACACACGACCTAGAGCTTGCTGCTATAGTTCATGCTCTTAAGACCTGGAGGCACTATCTTTATGGTGATACATTTCTGGTGTTTACCGACCATAAAAGCGTGAAGTATATTCCCACTCAGAGGGATCTAAATCTGAGGCAGATGAGATGGATGGAGTTACTCAAGGATTATGATTGCACTATAGAGTACCATCCAGGAAAGGCGAATGTGGTAGCTGATGCTCTCAGCAGAAAGAGCAGTGACCAAGGCGGTAAGGTCAACTACAAAGTTGAGCATCTATTAGCTCTTAGAGTTATGAGAGTAGAGATGGATGTAAGAGGATCTGAGTTGATAGCGAACATTCAGGTAAGACCGTTGATTCTTGATGAGATTTCAATTAGACAAGATGAGGATGATACACTGAAGAAGTTGAAAGCTAAAGTGGGAGATGCTACCACTACACACTTCCAGTTGTCTGATCAGGGACTGTTATACAGAGGTGCACGGATATGCGTGCCAAACACTGAGGAGTTAAAGAAGAAGCTACTTGAAGAGGCACATTCCTCGAGGTATTCCATGCATTCTGGGAGTACGAAGATGTTTAATGACCTGAGGAAGGTCTATTGGTGGCCCAGGATGAGACGAGAGGTAGCTGATTTTGTGGGTCGATGTCTAGTGTGTCAGCAAGTGAAGGATGAACACCAAGTACCAGCAGGAAAGTTACAATCTTTATCACTTCCTGAGTGGAAGTGGGAGCGGATTACAATGGATTTTGTTGTTGGACTTCCTAGGACTTTCAGAAAGAATGACACGGTATGGGTGATTGTAGACAGATTGACGAAATCTGCCCACTTCTTACCGATGAGACAAGATAACTCCTTGGATGAGCTGGCAGAGTTGTATGTGAGAGAGATTGTTCGACAGCACGGAGTCCCTGTATCGATTGTATCCGATAGAGATCCGAGGTTTACCTCGCATTTCTGGGGAAGTCTACTTTGATCGCCATAGACGAGAGATGACATATGAGATAGGCGAGAGAGTGTTTTTGAAGGTATCTCCTTGGAGGGGAGTTATGAGATTTGGTAGGCATTGGAAGTTAGCACCGAGATACATTGGTCCATATGAGATCTTAGAGATGATCGGACCACTTGCGTATAGATTGGCGTTACCACCTGAGTTATCAAGATTACATGACGTCTTTCACGTATCGGTGCTACGGAGGTATAGGTCAGATCCGAGTCATATCATTCCCGAACCTGAGATAGAAGTATCTGAGAACATGTCCTACCCAGAAGAACCAGTTGAGGTTTTAGGCAGACAAGTTCGAAGATTGAGAAACAAGGAGATTCCGATGGTGAAGGTCAGATGGGGACATCATTCAGCTCGAGAGGCTACATGGGAGACCGAGCGACATATGAGAGCGAAATACCCCTATCTTTTTGAGTAAAAACCTCGAGAAATTGTGATCCGGTTGTGCATCCTTTTGATATATCCACGAGTTTGGTTCTACGTCCTTTCTTAAATTTCGGGACGAAATTTCTTAAAGTGGGAGATATTTGTAACATTCAAAAATCAAATATGGCCTAATCGGGAATTTTAAGAAGTTAAACGGGTTTAACGGAATTAAAACCGTCTTAACAAGAGATCGATACCTAGATAATATAAACCCGGTGTTATTTGGAGCATTTGGGAGCTTCAATTAATAAAAATGCAGTTGAGAGAAATGACCAGGACATCGGACATGTCCTAGATATGAAAAAACATGAAAAGGCAAAACGGCTAAAAGAGTCGCTATTTCGTTTCTTAGCGGCTAAGAAAGACGGCTTAGGAATACGCGTTTTTCGAAACAATTGCGGAATAATTATCCATACAATATTCCAGATTTATTATTCCAATTTTGAGAAGTTTGGAGAACGGGGCTTAAACCGCTTTCGGATCGGTAAAAGGATAATTATCGACTCCGCTAAAGGATAATTATCGTCTTCGCTATAAATAGCTGAAATATCGTTTATTAATTCATTTTCTTTCAAGTTTCCTCGTAAAAACTCTGATTTCTCTCGACCTTCAAACTCAGATCTACTCTTCGTTTCTAATCCGATTTCAATTCCGTTTGAGTTTTTGGATTCCTCTCTTCATTCTCTTCATTTTGGTACCGAGTTTCTACATTTCCGAGCAAGGGAAGGCCTGGTCGAGCATATATGATACTAGGGAGGTTCCATCGCTCAGATTCCGGTGAATTTGATGGTGTCTGAGCGTAGCCTGCGTCGTTGTGATTCCGAATCTTCTTTCGGATCGTCAATCGGGTTAGTAACGAATAAGTTATGAATTTATTCGTTTTTCGTATTGCGATTTTGCCTAAATTGACCTTAGGCTTGTCAAAATGGATAATTGGAAATTCCATTATGCTCGTTACTTTATTCTGGTGATTATGGGCTGTTTGTTTGATGAGATTTGATGACAGGTGGGTTCAGAAATTGCCTGCGGGCAAAACGTTGTTCTAGCGAAATTTAATTAATTAATTGAAGGTTAATTAATTAAATTGGGATTCTAGAAAATGCTATAAGCTAATTAAATTCAAAGGAATGAATTTAACTGGTGTTTGAAGCGAGAAGTTTAATACGAGGAGTGTGATAATCTCAACAGGTGTTGTTGAAGGTTTCGGGTTAACTATAGCTAAGTTGCTTTGTGAGTGTATCCAAGCCCGATAAAGGAGGATAGTGCGAGTGGGAAACGGACTCAATAGTTGGTTTGCGAGGTTTTATTGTTCTTACCTGCGAGGTAAGTGTATATGAATTACACTTGCTTAATATATGTTATGTATTTAATAGGCTATGATTTTATGCATGCTTGTGTGTATATATCTGTTTGTTATGGTTGTATGCATGCTTATATGTATATGAGTTAGACGACGACGATGATGAATTGATATTCTTTATGAAAGCATGCATGAGGTACATGAGATGATAATGGAAAGAATGTGATGAAAGAATATGATGAAAGCATAAATTTGAGTTATGATATGAAAGTGATAATATAGGATGGTAATTGATTAATTAGCCCAACTGGGTCCCGCACGGGTTTCCGGGGGACGAGGTCGCTACTTGATCTACAGGGGGCCTCAGAGGTCGCTACCTGATCTACAGGGGGCCTCAAGATAAGAAAAATAGTCTAACATCGCAACCTGATCTATAGGGGGTCTTAGGACAGATGGCCGAGGTCGCTACCTGATCTACAAGGGGCCTAGGACGCTATCGGGTTGGCCAACCGAAAGAAACAAAAAAGAAAGAAAGAAAAGAAATATGAAAGCAATAAGAAAATAAATCGTACGATCAGTTGGAGCTAATTAGTTAATTATCACCTATGCATCGATGCGATCGAGTCTAGCATGTTATATGTTATGTTATGATTATTTATATGTGTTGAGATGATATGAGATGTTTATATGAGATGATATGTTTATATGTGATGTGTGATAACATGCTTGAATGTTTATGTGAAATGTGATGTGAATGGTTGTGGAATTATATGTGAATGTGGATATGTATGCATTGATCGACTTTGGAATGTGAGGAAGGGTATAGAGTGTCCTTTGGGGACGGGATATTAGATACTTATATATATTGGGAGAGTGCGATTTGTATACCCTTACTGAGCGTGTGGCTCATTGTTGTTATATCCACATATTTTTCAGCTACTCAGACTCGGCCTGATCAAGGCAAGGACATTGGACCCAACACCTGGATTTGAGATCATATCAGGTGGCTGTTATGGGATGCTACCACCTAGGATGTTTTGTATGGTTTTAAAACAGTTGTGTTTTGGTTAAACGGAGTTTATGACGTATGTTAGTATGTATATATGTTGTGAATATGGTTGTAAGATAAAGTTTTAAAAATTTACGTTTTCCGCTTATTGTTTTAAACAGGGTTAATTAACTACTAATCAACTAGAAATGAAATAGGTGTGTCACATTTGGTTGGTATCACAGCAGGGATATGATTCTTTGGCTTTGGGTTGTGGGAAGTTTTCTGAAAAGCTTTTGAAAGTTTCTTTTCCTTTTAGATGACGGAGCACAGCCAAAGGGTCAAGTGAGTGTGTACATGCTCAGGGTAGAAATGATCAGGAGCACCCTAAGGTGCGAGTTTAGCCAATATCACTACCACCATCGGATATGGCTGGTATATCTGATTTAGTTATATATTTGAGAGAAGTTATACCACCATAGACACAATAGTGTCTCAAGCGGGTATTATTCTAGTAAAGATGGACAAGAATTTTGAGAAGATTTGCCGCCAAGGGGCAAAGCCGTTTGAGGGGACTACTGATCCATTAGTAATGGATGAGTGATTGAGGAACATTGTGTCCATTCTAGATGGAGTTATCTACGCTAATGAGAGACGTGTACAATATGTTATATCCTTGATTGAGGAAGCATCTAGAGATTGGTGGGACTCGGTCCCTAATGGCCGTAGTATACCACTTGTGCTGACATTGGATGATTTCTTGAGAGAGTTTGGTGTGATGTTAGTGATGGATTGATCATCCAATCATACAACTTTGATTAATTGTTATACAAAGGAAATCACCACGGAGATAGATGGGTTAAGAGAGGTGATTTTCACCGGTGAGAGGAATGTTATTCCTACTAGCCTCATATCTACAGTAACAACTTTTAGATTACTTCGAGAAGGGTGTCACGCTTATCTGGCTAGTGTGTTAAATTCTGCTATTGTTAGCCCCAGAGTATCTAAGGTGGATGTTGTCAGAGAATTTTGTGACGTTTTTCTTGATGATTTACCTGGTTTACCTCCGAGTAGAGAGGTAGACTTCGAGATTGAAGCATTACCAGGTGCAACACCTATATTAATTGCTCCTTACAGGATGGATCCGCTAGAGCTGAAGGAGTTAAGGAAACAGCTGAAGGAGTTACTCAAGAAAGGTTTCATACGTCCGAGGATTTCTCCTTGGGGTGCACCAGTGCTTTTTGTGAAGAAGAAAGATGGTAGTTTACGATTGTGCATAGACTACCGTCAGTTGAACAAAATCACAATCAAGAACAAGTATCCCTTACCCAAGATAGAGGATGTACTTGATAATTAAGGGGTGCTACAATGTTCTCGAAGATTCACCTTCAATCGGGATACTGGCAGTTGAGGATAACAGAGAATTATGTTCCGAAGACAGCTTTTCGTACTCAGTATGGACACTATGAGTTTATAGTTATGCCTTTTGGGTTGACGAATGCACCTGCAGCATTCATGGCGTTGATGAACTTGATCTTCCAACCTTATCTAGATAAGTTTGTCGTGATCTTCATTGATGATATCTTGATATATTCCCGAGATGCAGATACACATAGAGAACATTTGAGACGTATCTTAGGGATTCTGAGGGAGAGACAGTTGTACGCAAAGTTCAGCAAGTGCGAGTTTTGGACGGATCAGATTGCCTTTATAGGGCATGTGATATCACGAGATGGTATACAACCTGATCCATCCAAGATCAAGGCTATTACAGAATGGGAAATTCCGAAGAGCATTTCGGAGATTCGCAGCTTCTTAGGACTTGCGGGTTATTACAGGAGGTTTGTAAAGAACTTTTCGATTATCGCGCGTCCATTGACTAACTTGCTAAAGAAGAATCAGCAGTTTATATGGGATAACAGTTGTCAAGAGAGCTTTGAAGAACTTAAGAAAAGATTGACTATGTTCCCTATTATGGTTGTACCCTCAGATAAGGGTAACTTTGTGGTTTACACCGACGCATTTGGGAGTGGCTTAGGAGGAGTTCTAATGCAGGAAGGGAAGGTGATAGCATATACATCTAGACAGTTGAGACCTCATGAGCAGAACTACCCTACACACGACCTAGAGCTTGTTGCTATAGTTCATGCTCTTAAGACCTGGAGGCACTATCTTTATGGTGATACATTTCCGGTGTTTACCGACCATAAAAGCCTGAAGTATATTCCCACTCAGAGGTATCTAAATCTGAGGCAGAGGAGATTGATGGAGTTACTCAAGGATTATGATTGCACTATAGAGTACCATCCAGAAAAGGCGAATGTGGTAGCTGACGCTCTCAACAGAAAGAGCAGTGACCAAGGCGGTAAGGTCAACTACAAAGTTGAGCATCTATTAGCTCTTAGAGTTATGAGAGTAGAGATGGATGTAAGAGGATCTGAGTTGATAGCGAACATTCAGGTAAGACCGTTGATTCTTGATGAGATTTCAATTAGACAAGATGAGGATGATACACTGAAGAAGTTGAAAGCTAAAGTGGGAGATGCTACCACTACACACTTCCAGTTGTCTGATCAGGGAGTGTTATACAGAGGTGCACGGATATGCGTGCCAAACACTGAGGAGTTAAAGAAGAAGCTACTTGAAGAGGCACATTCCTCGAGGTATTCCATGCATTCTGGGAGTACGAAGATGTTTAATGACCTGAGGAAGATCTATTGGTGGCCCAGGATGAGACGAGAGGTAGCTGATTTTGTGGCTCGATGTCTAGTGTGTCAACACGTGAAGGATGAACACCAAGTACCAGCAGGAAAGTTACAATCTTTATCACTTCCTGAGTGGAAGTGGGAGCGGATTATAATGGATTTTGTTGTTGGACTTCCTAGGACTTTCAGAAAGAATGACACGGTATGGGTGATTGTAGACAGATTGACGAAATCTGCCCACTTCTTACCGATGAGACAAGATAACTCCTTGGATGAGCTGACAGAGTTGTATGTGAGAGAGATTGTTCGACAGCACGGAGTCCCTGTATCGATTGTATCCGATAGAGATCCGAGGTTTACCTCGCATTTCTGGGGAAGTCTACAAACTGCCTTAGGTACAAGATTGCATTTCAGTACGGCATTTCATCCTCAGACAGACGGACAATCAGAGAGAACGATTCAGACCTTGGAGGAGATGTTGAGATCTTGTGTTTTGGAGCTTAAAGGTAACTGGGATTCTAACCTGCCATTGCTCGAATTTGCGTATAATAACAGTTTCCATTCAAGTATTGGTATGGCCCCTTACGAGGCCTTGTATGGAAGGAAGTGTCGCACACCTGTATGTTGGGATTTTGAGGGCATGCGACAGATAGAGGGTCCTGAACTTGTACAATAGACAATAGAGAAAGTACAAGTAGTAAAGCACTGCTTGAAGGCAGCACAAGATCGTCAAAAGAGCTACTTTGATCGCCATAGACGAGAGATGACATATGAGATAGGCGAGAGAGTGTTTTTGAAGGTATCTCCTTGGAGGGGAGTTATGAGATTTGGTAGGCATGGGAAGTTAGCACCGAGATACATTGGTCCATATGAGATCTTAGAGATGATCGGACCACTTGCGTATAGATTGGCGTTACCACCTGAGTTATCAAGATTACATGACGTCTTTCACGTATCGGTGCTACGGAGGTATAGGTCAGATCCGAGTCATATCATTCCCGAACCTGAGATAGAAGTATCTGAGAACATGTCCTACCCAGAAGAACCAGTTGAGGTTTTAGGCAGACAAGTTCGAAGATTGAGAAACAAGGAGATTCCGATGGTGAAGGTCAGATGGGGACATCATTCAGCTCGAGAGGCTACATGGGAGACCGAGCGACATATGAGAGCGAAATACCCCTATCTTTTTGAGTAAAAACCTCGAGAAATTGTGATCCGGTTGTGCATCCTTTTGATATATCCACGAGTTTGGTTCTACGTCCTTTCTTAAATTTCGGGACGAAATTTCTTAAAGTGGGAGATATTTGTAACAGTCAAAAATCAAATATGGCCTAATCGGGAATTTTAAGAAGTTAAACGGGTTTAACGGAATTAAAACCGTCTTAACAAGAGATCGATACCTAGATGATATAAACCCGGTGTTATTTGGAGCATTTGGGAGCTTCAATTAATAAAAATGCAGTTGAGAGAAATGACCAGGATATCGGACATGTCCTAGATATGAAAAAACATGAAAAGGCAAAACGGCTAAAAGAGTCGCTATTTCGTTTCTTAGCGGCTAAGAAAGACGGCTTAGGAATACGCGTTTTTCGAAACAATTGCGGAATAATTATCCATACAATATTCCAGATTTATTATTCCAATTTCGAGAAGTTTGGAGAACGGGGCTTAAACCGCTTTCGGATCGGTAAAAGGATAATTATCGACTCCGCTAAAGGATAATTATCGTCTTCGCTATAAATAGCTGAAATATCGTTTATTAATTCATTTTCTTTCACGTTTCCTCGTAAAAACTCTGATTTCTCTCGACCTTCAAACTCAGATCTACTCTTCGTTTCTAATCCGATTTCAAATCCGTTTGAGTTTTTGGATTCCTCTCTTCATTCTCTTCATTTTGGTACCGAGTTTCTACATTTCAGAGCAAGGGAAGGCCTGGTCGAGCATATATGATACTAGGGAGGTTCCGTCGCTCAGATTCCGGTGAATTTGATGGTGTCCGAGCGTAGCCTGCGTCGTTGTGATTCCGAATCTTCTTTCGGATCGTCAATCGGGTTAGTAACGGATAAGTTATGAATTTATTCGTTTTTCGTATTGCGATTTTGCCTAAATTGACCTTAGGCTTGTCAAAATGGATAATTGGAAATTCCATTATGCTCGTTACTTTATTCTGGTGATTATGGGCTGTTTGTTTGATGAGATTTGATGACAGGTGGGTTAAGAAATTGTCTACGGGCAAAACGTTGTTCTGGCGAAATTTAATTAATTAATTGAAGGTTAATTAATTAAATTGGGATTCTAGAAAATGCTATAAGCTAATTAAATTCAAAGGAATGAATTTAACTGGTGTTTGAAGCGAGAAGTTTAATACGAGGAATATGATATTCTCAACAGGTGTTGTTGAAGGTTTCGGGTTAACTATAGCTAAGTTGCTTTGTGAGTGTATCCAAGCCCGATAAAGGAGGATAGTGCGAGTGGGAAACGGACTCAATAGTTGGTTTGCGAGGTTTTATTGTTCTTACATGCGAGGTAAGTGTATATGAATTACACTTGCTTAATATATGTTATGTATTTAATATGCTATGATTTTATGCATGCTTGTGTGTATATATCTGTTTGTTATGGTTGTATGCATGCTTATATGTATATGAGTTAGACGACGACGATGATGAATTGATATTCTTTATGAAAGCATGCATGAGGTACATGAGATGATAATGGAAAGAATGTGATGAAAGAATATGATGAAAGCATAAATTTGAGTTATGATATGAAAGTGATAATATAGGATGGTAATTGATTAATTAGCCCAACTGGGTCCCGCACGGGTTTCCGGGGGACGAGGTCGCTACTTGATCTACAGGGGGCCTCAGAGGTCGCTACCTGATCTACAGGGGGCCTCAAGATAAGAAAAATAGTCTAAGATCGCAACCTGATCTATAGGGGGTCTTAGGACAGATGGCCGAGGTCGCTACCTGATCTACAAGGGGCCTAGGACGCTATCGGGTTGGCCAACCGAAAGTAACAAAAAAGAAAGAAAGAAAAGAAATACGAAAGCAATAAGAAAATAAATCGTACGATCAGTTGGAGCTAGTTAGTTAATTATCACCTATG
This sequence comes from Fagopyrum homotropicum, assembly GCA_033239125.1. Taxonomy (NCBI): domain Eukaryota; kingdom Viridiplantae; phylum Streptophyta; class Magnoliopsida; order Caryophyllales; family Polygonaceae; genus Fagopyrum; species Fagopyrum homotropicum. The sequence goes on from BSWB01000003.1 coordinate 34,813,849, forward strand.
CATCGATGCGATCGAGTCTAGCATGTTATATGTTATGTTATGATTATTTATATGTGTTGAGATGATATGAGATGTTTATATGAGATGATATGTTTATATGTGATGTGTGATAACATGCTTGAATGTTTATGTGAAATGTGATGTGAATGGTTGTGGAATTATATGTGAATGTGGATATGTATGCATTGATCGACTTTGGAATGTGAGGAAGGGTATAGAGTGTCCTTTGGGGACGGGATATTAGATACTTATATATATTGGGAGAGTGCGATTTGTATACCCTTACTGAGCGTGTGGCTCATTGTTGTTATATCCACATATTTTTCAGCTACTCAGACTCGGCCTGATCAAGGCAAGGACATTGGACCCAACACCTAGATTTGAGATCATATCAGGTGGGCTGTTATGGGATGCTACCACCTAGGATGTTTTGCATGGTTTTAAAACAGTTGTGTTTTGGTTAAACGGAGTTTATGACGTATGTTAGTATGTATATATGTTGTGAATATGGTTGTAAGATAAAGTTTTAAAAATTTACGTTTTCCGCTTATTGTTTTAAACAGGGTTAATTAACTACTAATCAACTAGAAATGAAATAGGTGTGTCACATTTGGTTGGTATCACAGCTGGGATATGATTCCTTGGCTTTGGGTTGTGGGAAGTTTTCTGAAAAGCTTTTGAAAGTTTCTTTTCCTTTTAGATGACGGAGCACAGCCAAAGGGTCAAGTGAGTGTGTACATGCTCAGGGTAGAAATAATCAGGAGCACCCTAAGGTGCGAGTTTAGCCAATATCACTACCACCATCGGATATGGCTGGTATATCTGATTTAGTGATATATTTGAGAGAAGTTATACCACCATAGACACAATAGTGTCTCAAGCGGGTATTATTCTAGTAAAGATGGACAAGAATTTTGAGAAGATTTGCCGCCAAGGGGCAAAGCCGTTTGAGGGGACTACTGATCCATTAGTAATGGATGAGTGATTGAGGAACATTGTGTCCATTTTAGATGGAGTTATCTACGCTAATGAGAGACGTGTACAATATGTTATATCCTTGATTGAGGAAGCATCTAGAGATTGGTGGGACTCGGTCCCTAATGGCCGTAGTATACCACTTGTGCTGACATTGGATGATTTCTTGAGAGAGTTTGGTGTGATGTTAGTGATGGATTGATCATCCAATCATACAACTTTGATTAATTGTTATACAAAGGAAATCACCACGGAGATAGATGGGTTAAGAGAGGTGATTTTCACCGGTGAGAGGAATGTTATTCCTACTAGCCTCATATCTACAGTAACAACTTTTAGATTACTTCGAGAAGGGTGTCACGCTTATCTGGCTAGTGTGTTAAATGCTGCTATTGTTAGCCCCAGAGTATCTAAGGTGGATGTTGTCAGAGAATTTTGTGACGTTTTTCTTGATGATTTACCTGGTTTACCTCCGAGTAGAGAGGTAGACTTCGAGATTGAAGCATTACCAGGTGCAACATCTATATTAATTGCTCCTAACAGGATGGATCCGCTAGAGCTGAAGGAGTTAAGGAAACAGCTGAAGGAGTTACTCAAGAGAGGTTTTATACGTCCGAGTATTTCTCCTTGGGGTGCACCAGTGCTTTTTGTGAAGAAGAAAGATGGTAGTTTACGATTGTGCATAGACTACCGTCAGTTAAACAAAATCACAATCAAGAACAAGTATCCCTTACCCAAGATAGAGGATGTACTTGATAATTAAGGGGTGCTACAATGTTCTCGAAGATTCACCTTCAATCGGGATACTGGCAGTTGAGGATAACAGAGAATTCTGTTCCGAAGACAGCTTTTCGTACTCAGTATGGACACTATGAGTTTATAGTTATGCCTTTTGGGTTGACGAATGCACCTGCAGCATTCATGGCGTTGATGAACTCGATCTTCCAACCTTATCTAGATAAGTTCGTCGTGATCTTCATTGATGATATCTTGATATATTCCCGAGATGCAGATACACATAGAGAACATTTGAGACGTATCTTAGGGATTCTGAGGGAGAGACAGTTGTACGCGAAGTTCAACAAGTGCGAGTTTTGGACGGATCAGATTGCCTTTATAGGGCATGTGATATCACGAGATGGTATACAACCTGATCCATCCAAGATCAAGGCTATTACAGAATGGGAAATTCCGAAGAGCATTACGAAGATTCCAGCTTCTTAGGACTTGCGGGTTATTACAGGAGGTTTGTAAAGAACTTTTCGATTATCGCGCGTCCATTGACTAACTTGCTAAAGAAGAATCAGCAATTTATATGGGATAACAGTTGTCAAGAGAGCTTTGAAGAACTTAAGAAAAGATTGACTACGTTTCCTATTCTGGTTGTACCCTCAGATAAGGGTAACTTTGTGGTTTACACCGACGCATCTGGGAGTGGCTTAGGAGGAGTTCTAATGCAGGAAGGGAAGGTGATAGCATATACATCTAGACAGTTGAGACCTCATGAGCAGAACTACCCTACACACGACCTAGAGCTTGTTGCTATAGTTCATGCTCTTAAGACCTGGAGGCACTATCTTTATGGTGATACATTTCCGGTGTTTACCGACCATAAAAGCTTGAAGTATATTCCCACTCAGAGGTATCTAAATCTGAGGCAGAGGAGATTGATGGAGTTACTCAAGGATTATGATTGCACTATAGAGTACCATCCAGAAAAGGCGAATGTGGTAGTTGACGCTCTCAACAGAAAGAGTAGTGACCAAGGCGGTAAGGTCAACTACAAAGTTGAGCATCTATTAGCTCTTAGAGTTATGAGAGTAGAGATGGATGTAAGAGGATCTGAGTTGATAGCGAACATTCAGGTAAGACCGTTGATTCTTGATGAGATTTCAATTAGACAAGATGAGGATGATACACTAAAGAAGTTGAAAGCTAAAGTGGGAGATGCTACCACTACACACTTCCAGTTGTCTGATCAGGGAGTGTTATACAGAGGTGCACGGATATGCGTGCCAAACACTGAGGAGTTAAAGAAGAAGCTACTTGAAGAGGCACATTCCTCGAGGTATTCCATGCATTCTGGGAGTACGAAGATGTTTAATGACCTGAGGAAGATCTATTGGTGGCCCAAGATGAGACGAACCTTCCTATCAAAATCTGAACCTTCCTCGAGGTATTCCATAGTATTCTTATGGCGGCGGATCAGGTGCTCACGGATCTGAACCTTCCTATCAAGAAAGCTTACATTTCTTCCGCTGGAAGGTGGTTCATGGATGGTGAGTAATTTTATCCATGTGGTTTATGGACCCTGGAAATTTATGCTAGGTTTGGCTTGTAAAAATTCATTTATCCCTTGCTATTTTAACAGGTTTTCATGTAACCAAAATAAATGGGAACAAATTGACTCACAAGAGCGTTATCAGCTATATTAAGGAGGTAATTAATAGCAGGATTCAACCTTCAGTTGGCCATACATTCTGATTCATCAACCCATAGTTTTTGAATCCTTTAATCTAAAATTTGTTGGTTCTCTTTGCAGACATTAGGAACTATCCATGCACAAGAACACTTGGGCAAGAAGGCCTAATGGTATTGGAGTTAACGGGGACCGATAGAGTAGGCCTTTTGTCGGAGGTATTTGTGGTCTTTCCTGATTATCAAAATCTGCCTCCTGCAACATGTATGCTGAATTTGGGGAGAATGGTGGAGTTGTTGTAGCTTCTTTGAAACCAATTCTCAAAGATGATTTTTATTTGTATGTTTTAATTACATTTTTATAAAATGATTTGTTTTGATTTTTCTACGGGTCCTATTTTAGTTTAGTCTGATTTTGTTATGGAGTTTTGATGGTTTTCAGGTATTGGATGCGCCTGCATTGCAAGATGATTTTTACTTGAATTTGGTTGGTTGGTCTTTGCACAATGTATTGGCAAGATGATTAGGAAATTGTGTTTATTTGTGGAATGCTTGCAGCAACAAGGTAGAATCTTTATTCCTATAATTTTGAATAAGATTGCTTTTGCAAGTGTTGGATGAATATCCTTTTGCATACTTGCCTTTGATTTGGTGTTTTTCATTACAATCTAGAGGTCTTATGTTGGCATCAGTACAATTGAGTTTAAACTTTAAACAGTACTTTTACTGTTTTCAGTCTTATTACAATTTGGCCATAGTGGTAAATTATATTTTCCAATTTTAATAAAGTTGAAGGACTAAAATTTATATTATTGATAGGAGGAAGTACTATATAGCCACAATTGAATCACAAGGGCAATTACATAGTTTTAGTGTTCTTTCACGACACTACAAGGCATTAATCTATAACTGAAACTTACCTCAACTATCAATTCCATTCTTATTCTTCACAGAAGGTTTAATGACATCAAGAAGAAAACCACCACTGAAAGCTTAAATTGACACTCAATTCTTTGGTTTCTTGCTCCTGCAACTCCTTCCAAATCAGGTAAATATGGATACAAAAACTGCACTGCACTTTCATCTCTTGCAAGATCATACATAAATGTCTTAAAGATTAATCTATACGAGGAGGGAGATGAAGCTGGTCTTGGGTTCGAGACCTCCCCGATGCACCAATAGATGCTTGACTTGCAGGCCTTGCATGGCGCTTCTTGTAATTCCTCCTCACAAGAAGAACAATGTTCAAAGGCAAGAAGAAGAAGTATCATCTTATTCGGTTGTAATACCCCATGAAGAAGAGAATTATTATCTCCTTTCATGGAAATGTATATGCAAGAACAGGTTCTTTCAACCATGAAATGAGTTTTATTTTTTGTGTTAATAATTGTAAATGATAATTTTTTTAACTTTTGAAATTAAGAAGTTAATCCTTTTTTATCATTTGGTTTTTATAGATCAATTAAAAAGAAAAAAATAAAAACTAAAAATTGTACAAATATTAACGGTTATGGACAAAAGAATTTACACCAGCTTTGATTCCGTTTTAGGCAACGACCAACTATCTTCTATCAAATTTCTTAATTGTTTTCTTAATTGTTTATGTCCGCTTGTATAAGTCCCAACAATCTTAGCCTAAATAAAATTATCTCGTCATCTTATTACCAAGTCTAGATCCAGGTCTTTGCAATGACACTATTAATTTGTAAATTTTTTCATTGGAATTTAACTCAACAATGGCACTATTAATTTGTAAATCATTTCATTGGAATTTAACGCAATGGCCGTTAACAAGTTGTAAATCTTTTCATTGGAATTTAACTCAATGGCCGTTAACAAGTGGATATTACAAAGGCATCGACGCTTTCATTCCGCGAATAACACTGCGTCCTTCAAATAAAATTACCCTTTCATTTCGCGAATAATAGTCCTTCAAATAGTAATAACCCTTTTGCCACGGTGTAAATGTAGTTATTAATTCTTGTGTTGAACGCCGTTATGCAGCGAAAAAGTGATGTAAGAGAAACTCATCACATATACTTACCAGTGAAGCACCTAATGAGCCTCAACAGCGGTTCCAGACGATCTTTCACTCAAACTCTTTATCAGTATGATCTTTTCTGCCTCTACTTTTTTGTTAGCAGTCAACCTCATCCTTGCAGCTATTCATATGATACCTCGTTAACATTGTTTAATTATTATTGAATTTATGCTGTTAGTTCCAAAATCTCCCATATGTAATTTGAACATATAAGTTTATAACTTTTATTCGGCACTTTTATAAATTTCATTTTCACGGCTCAAACTTTATTTGGTTACTCAATACTGATTTAATAAATAATAGTTTACAAAATTTTACGGTTTTGCAATTTCTTTATCCCTACCTATGATTTGCAATTAATTAATCCTACAAAAATATATGTTTAGGCGCGTGCGTAGCACGCGCTACCTCCTAGTCTTGTAAAATATATGGGCGATGAAGAAACATATAGGTGAATATAAAAGATATAAGGATTTCTCCTTTTGGTGACATCAAGGTTTGAATTTTTTCTCTTGGTATCCACTAAGTTTTAAATTTTCTCTTGGTGCCCTCAAGGTTTTATTTATTTCCTCTTTATACCCATTCTTAATATATTACATTAAAATTTATTAAAAAAAAATAAAAAAATCAGAAAAAAGAATTTAAAATAGATTATGACCTCATTAAATATAATTAATAAATTTATAATAGAAATAGTTTATATAAATAAATTTTTATTTTTTGAAATAAAAATATTTTTTATTTTTGAATTAAATTTTTTTTACATTTTAGTTTCGATTTAAAAATATACATATAAAATTAAATAAAAAACATTTTAAAAAAAATATTAATAAGATTCTAGAGAATTAAAATATAATAAATTTTATTTATTTTGAATTTAAAATTTAAATAATTTATATTAATTCGAAAATTTTATAAAATTATGTTTTTTAATTTTAAGGTTATGGAAAAGTATATTATAAAAAATAATAAATTAACACATAAAAATAATATTGTTATTTTCAAATTAAAATAAATTATAGAAAATTAACTTTAAAAAAAAACTATATGTTTAATTTTTTGGACTCTTAAAAAAAATTTAAAAAATTTATTTTAGTTCAAAAATAAAAATTATCTTTATTTACTTTACTTTTTTTAATTAGAAAAATATTTAAAAAAATACTATTATTATAAATTTATTAGTTTAAAATGTAATGAGGTCATAATCTATTTTAAATTTATTTTTCTGATTTTTTTTTATTATTTTATAATGAATTTTAATGTAATATACTAAGAACGGGTATAAAGAGGAAACAAATGAAACCTTGAGGGCACCAAGAGGAATTTTGAAACTTAGTGGATACCAAGAGAAAAAGTTCAAACCTTGAGGGCACCAAGAGGAAAAATCCAAGATATAAATACTCTAGAAGGGAGTTGGATAGAGTATGAAAACTTTTTGCAAAAACCTATCTCAAGGCTTTGAAACTGATTTCAAAGGTCTTGATGTCGATTTGAGATCTTTGTGACACAACTTGTTCACAAGGGCTTTGAAAGTGATTTCAAGGGACTTGACTTTGTAAACCTGCAAAGCAACTTTAGTCACAATAAAGCACGATATGGTGCGGAAATGAAAAGATCGACACGGTGATATGTTTAGAAGTTCGGCTCTAACAGCCTACTCTCCGTCCTAGGGTTTACCCATAGGATCTAACTATCTATTATCAGCTTCAAAGAGTCCTAGATACAACCTAACAGAAATTCCCTTCTTCTCTCACTGTAGCCAACACTACAATCTAGTTTCAACTCTTAACCTAGCTATAATAGCCTAGTTACTTCGCAGAGTAACACACACTCGAGTATAACACTCTCTAGATATTCCAATGAAGCTCTCATGTAGCTTTGGTAAACTAAGAGGAAAAATAACTTCTTGGATCGAATGAAGATGTTTTGGATCGCTTGAAGACTTTAGATATTGTTGGAGATTTGGGCTAAGTCTTCATTGTAACCGTTGAGCTTGTCTTGAGACAAGGTGCAATGAGTTGTTCACATGTGTGTCACTATGGTCCGGGTTGCGGGAGGCAAGCCAAGTGACCGGCACTAAGAACAACTAGTATTATAAGGGGAGTCGAATCAAAGCAAGGTGATTCACGACAAGGTCAACTTGTGCTAGCTTTTAGAAGGCCGACGTTTGGGGCTTTTTAGCCACATTTTATCGGCACACCTTTAGTTCTTAGGCCTTATATTGGCTAAAGAATATGTGGTTAAAAATTGGGAGCAATCCAAGCTCAAATGCTTAGTGAATGTCAATGAAGCAGCTAGTGAGCTTCTTAAGGAGCTACACTAGCTTGAGCTAAGATATTGAGTATTTGAGGATCTTGGAGCTTACCCTAGCTATATTAAAGTTAATGAAACTCATTGAAAGTGTTTGGACCAAGAAAAATAAGCTAGCTCTAAGCTAGCTCCGGGGAGCGGTTTTGGGCTTCCTATGTGGGCCTCGGGCCTCGGGCTTTCTAGGGCTTCAAGCCCATCTTCCAAGTAACTTCCAAGTAACTTCCATAACCGATTTTAACCGCTTTTAACTCCCCAAAAACCGTGGCCCCCTATGCCTATAAAAGGGAGAGCCATTTGCACTTGATTAGACATTCGTTTTTGCAACAATAAAGCTTCTAGTTCCATTGTATTGACATTGGATAGGCCTTCTTATAAGCTTGTTTGCAAAACTAGAAAGACCAGTATAGTTCCTTTGTATTGACAAAGGATAGGCATCCATCTTAGTTTGGTTTTGTATTGATAAAACCTAGGAATACCCTTTCTACAAAGTAAGACAAGTAAGTCTCTTACTTAGTCTTTGTAACGTGTAATGTTTTATCCCACTAAGGTATTTGGATATTCTCGGTGTAGGGGAGAATACACTTAGAAGGAAAATTCATTTATGAATGACTCATTACATTATCCAAGTCAATGGTTTTAACATATAACAATCGGTTTATAAGACGTGTAATTGAACTTAACTTCTATTAGAGTTTTGTCTACTCCTTTTGGAGATTACAAACTCTTGCTTGAGTTTTGTCTACTCCTTTGGAGACTACAAACTCTTGATTGAGTTTTGTCTACTCTTTTGTGGAGATTACAAACTCTTGGTTGAGTTTTGTCTACTCCTTTGGAGACTACAAACTCTTGATTGGGTTTTGTCTACTCCTTTGCGGAGATTACAAACTCTTGATTGGGTTTTGTCTACTCCTTTGTGGAGATTACAAACCCTTGGTTAATAACTAGTTTTTAGTTCAAGATAATTATATTAATTTATTTGGCAATTGGGAGAACCGTCTACTTACATAAGTGCGACTACGGCCCTTTGGTCTAAAACCGGACACCGAAAATCCAACAATCTTCTAAGTGTATTTATTGTTAATTGTTTTGTAGAATTGGATTGATCAATAATGAGTAAGACGTGAATGACAGAAATGACTTCTCGTTTTGGGAAGTTGGATAAGTTTGAGGGTGTAGACTTTAGGAGGTAGCAAAAGAAAATACACTTCCTCTTGACTACACTAAAAGTCGCTTATGTACTCACTACACCTAGACCGGCCGAGCCGGTTGATGATATGGTAGAGGAGATAGAGGCTGTCCGACGAAGGAGCAAATGGGATAATGATGACTACATATGTCGTGGTCATATTCTCAATGGCATGAGTGATGCATTGTTTGATGTCTACCAAAGTGTAGAGTCATCATCATCAATGTGGGATCAACTGGAGTCTAAGTACATGGCGGAGGATGCTTCATCTCGTAAATTCTTAGTCTCGGATTTTAACTCATATAAAATGGTGGACTCAAGGCCGGTAATGGAACAATACAATGAATTGCTCCACATTCTTGGGAGGTTCACTCAACATGCCATGCATATGGATGAGGCCATTGCGGTTTCGTCTATAATGGATAAGCTCCCCCCTTCGTGGAAGGACTTCTGCCATGTGCTAAAGCACAAGAAGGAAGAACTCACGTTGGTGGAACTTGGCTCTCACCTTCAAATTGAACAAGGCCTTAGGGCACAAGAAGAGGGACTCAAGAAGGAAGACAAAACTTCTACTTCCCATGAGGCCAACATGATGGATGGCAAGGGCAAAAGGAAGAGGTTCAAAGGAAAGGACAAAGGCAAGGACAAGGGAAATAAGTCCAAGAAGTCCAAAAAGGATAATGTTGGAAAGAAACCAAAAGGTTCTTGATGGAAGTGTGGCAAGACTGGCCACTTCAAGCGGGATTGCAAGGTTAAGGACGATGGATCCAAGGGTGGAGGCCAAAGTGGCCAAAACCCATTAAACCAAGGTGACTCACTTATGAGTCTTGATTCTAACTTTGATATATATATTCTGATTTGAATTATGTGTCATTGACTTTTGAATGTTTGTCCATGCAGGATGATGACCTTGGATGATGGGTGGACTCGGGTGCAACAACTCATGTTTGCAAAGATCGGCGTTGGTTCAAGACATACGCTGTTGTAAACGATGGAGCACTCATACATATGGGAAACGAGTCTACCACCCCTGTTCTAGGAAGAGGACGGGTTGATCTGTACTTCACAAGTGGCAAGACTCTAGTCTTGTCAAATGTATTACATGCACCGGCCATTAGAAAGAATGTGGTTTCTGGTGGTGTACTCAATAGGCTTGGCTTCAAACAAGTCATAGAAGCCGACCGCTATGTATTATCTAGGAGAGGAACATTTGTAGGCTTTGGCCATTGGAACAATAATATGTTTCTTCTCTCTTTATGAAATAAACTTTCTAATAGTAATATAAACAAGAACAGTTTATTTACATTGTCTTCTTCTTCTTCTTCTTCTTTCAATTGTGATTTTGTTAAATGGCATACACGACTTGGACACGTTCATTTTAAGCGTATGAATGACATGACTAAGGATGGTATTTTACCTAAACTTGACTTGCCAAAAGACAAGTGTAAAACGTGCATGTTGACCAAGATAACAATACTTCCATTTCCTAGGGTTGAAAGAGAACAATCAATGCTCGGCTTAGTTCACTCGGATCTAGGCGACTTGCACTCTACTCCTTCATTAGGAAAGAAGAAGTATTACGTAACATTCATAGATGATTACTCTAGGTATTGTTACGTATATCTACTCTTTGCAAAGAGTGATGCCTTAGACAAATTCTATGTATTCAAGAATGAATCTGAGTAACAACAAGGTACCTTAATAAAAAGACTACGCACGAATCGTGGTGGTGAATTTATGGATAAGCAATATTTTGAGAGTGTCGGGATCATACATGAGACCACGGCACCTTACACACCACAATCAAATGGTGTGGCCAAACGAAAGAACCGAGCACTTAAAGAGATGGTCAATGCCATGTTATCTTACTCGGGTCTTAAGCATTCGTTTTGGGGTGAAGCTATGCTCACGGCAAACTACTTGCTTAATCGTGTTCCAAACAAAAGAACCAAGAAGACTCCTTATGAACTATGGTTCAAAAGGAAGCCAAACCTACATTACTTACGAGTTTGGGGATGTCGAGTCATAGTAAGGCTCAATGACAACAAACATAAAACTTTAGGTAAAAAAGGTGTTGAGTGTGTGTTCATTGGCTATGCAGAACACTCCAAAGCTTATAGGTTCTATGTGATAGAACCAAATGACTTCATCTCGGTTAATACCGTAATAGAGTCTAGGGATGCCATCTTTGATGAAGATCGCTTCACCTCGGCTCCTAGGCCTAGGGAAGTGATCAACATGACTTTAGATGAGGAACACCCAAACAAGCATCGTAGGATTCAAGATGAATCATGGGAAGCGTCCCACGGGCTTGACTTGCCAGAGATTGCTCCTATGAGCAATAATTTGTCCCAAAAATCAATTTTCCAAGTGTTCTTGGTTGAAGGGTCAAGGGATAATGAAATGGATCGTCACTCTTACTTTCATATGGATGAGGATCCAAAGACATTTGATGAGGCCATGAAGTCTCAAGATGTTGCCTTTTAGAAGGAAGCAATCCAAGAGGAGATGGACTCCATTATGGGCAATCATACATGGGAGTTAGCCAACCTTCCTTCCGGTTGCAAACCTTTGGGATGCAAATGGATCTTCAAGAGGAAGATGAAAGTTGATGGTTCCATTGTCAAGTTTAAAGCACGCTTGGTCATCCAAGGCTTTAGACAAAGGGAAGGTGTCGATTACTTTGACACATATGCTCCGGTGGCTAGGATTACAACCATTAGGTTATTAATAGCTATGGCGGCTATACATAATCTATTGATTCATCAAATGGATGTCAAGACAACATTCCTTAATGGTGATCTAGATGAGAAAGTGTATATGAGACAACCTGAAGGGTTTGTTTTAAAAGGACAAGAGCACAAAGTATGTCGCTTGGTCAAATCCTTGTATGGACTAAAGCAAGCTCCAAAACAATGGCATCAAAAGTTTGATGATGTTGTATTGTCAAATGGATTTAAGATAAATCAAGCTGACAAGTGTGTCTATAGTAAGTTTGATCATACCGGTCAAGGTGTGATCATATGCTTATATGTTGATGACATGTTGATCTTTGGAACAAACCAAAGACAAGTAGATCTTACTAAGGATTTCTTGTCCACTAAGTTTTCTATGAAAGACTTAGGTGAGGCGGATGTGATTCTAGGCATAAGAATCAAACGTGATGCTAAAGGCTTAAGCCTCACGCAATCACACTACATTGAGAAGATTGTCAAACGCTTCCAATGTGATAAAAGTTTAACTGTTAGTACTCCTATGGACTCAAGTGAGAAGTTGATGCCCAACCAAGGATCAACTGTCTCTCAACTTGAGTATGCACAAGTAATAGGATGTTACATGTATGCAATGACAAGCACTAGGCCAGATATTGCTTTTGCTATTGGTAAATTGAGTAGGTACACAAGTTGTCCTAGCTCACAACATTGGAAGGCACTAAGGCGTGTGCTTAGGTACCTCAAGGGGACCATGGGTTTTGGCATCTTGTACAGTAAGTATCCTTCAGTGATAGAAGGCTACTCGGATGCGTCATGGATCACTAATCTAGATGATCACTCATCCACCACAGGATGGGTTTTCTTGTTAGGTGGTGGTGCCATTTCGTGGGCTTCAAAGAAGCAAACATGCATCACAACCTCGACCATGGAGTCCGAGTTTGTGGCACTTGCCGCTGCCGGCAAGGAAGCTGAATGGCTAAGAAATTTGGTTCTAGAAATTCCTCTATGGCCAAAACCGGTTTCTCCTATCTCGATTCATTGTGATAGTGCAGCTACGTTGGCTAAAGCTTATAGCCAAACGTACAATGGGAAATCAAGATATCTTGGTGTGAGACATAGCTCGGTTAGAGAGCTCATAACTCACGGTATAATATCGGTCGATTTTGTGAGAACCCACAATAATCTAGCCGATCACTTAACCAAGAGCTTGGCTAGGGACTTAGTTCAAAAGTCAGCCAAGGGGATGGGGTTAACGACCTAAATTGATAACGACTTGTCGTGGGACACCCAATTCGCCTATGGCTTGATGCCTTAGCCGAATTCAATGAGGAAAGCCCATTCCAAGAAGTTGTGAGCATAAAATGTCCATCCAAGGTAATGCTTTGTGCCTATATAATATGTATAGTTTGAAATATGTAATTTCTTAACAACTCTTTTGAAAAATTGCAATTATAGGTGCAAGATCAAAAGAGAGTTGGCTACGTGAACGTGAAGTGTCAAGGCTTCTTCGAGGGAGTAGATGGTCGACTCGCCTATATGTTCATTAAAGGATTAGGACACAATAGCCTTTAAATGTGTCATTTATTTGTAAAGGAAATGTAAATTTCGTGTATGTTGCCTTCATGTACTTAAACAAGTTGAGTGGTTCAATCCATTAGGACACCACAATTCTTTAGTGCAGAATCTGTAATTATACTAATTCAATAAATTCAATCGAAATACATTTATGATTATGCGAATATTTTGTTTGGATGTATGTCTATTAAAAGTTTCTTGACTTTGCTCAAATGGGGGAGGAATGTTTGAGATTTGGGCTAAGTCTTCATTGTAACCGTTGAGCTTGTCTTGAGACAAGGTGCAATGAGTTGTTCACATGTGTGTCACTATGGTCCGGGTTCCGGGAGGCAAGCCAAGTGACCGGCACTAAGAACAACTAGTATTATAAGGGGAGTCGAATCAAAGCAAGGTGATTCACGACAAGGTCAACTTGTGCTAGCTTTTAGAAGGCCGACGTTTGGGGCTTTTTAGCCACATTTTATCGGCACACCTTTAGTTCTTAGGCCTTATATTGGCTAAAGAATATGTGGTTAAAAACTGGGAGCAATCCAAGCTCAAATGCTTAGTGAATGTCAATGAAGCAGCTAGTGAGCTTCTTAAGGAGCTACACTAGCTTGAGCTAAGATATTGAGTATTTGAGGATCTTGGAGCTTACCCTAGCTATATTAAAGTTAATGAAGCTCATTGAAAGTGTTTGGACCAAGAAAAATAAGCTAGCTCTAAGCTAGCTCCGGGGAGCGGTTTTGGGCTTCCTATGTGGGCCTCGGGCCTCGGGCTTTCTAGGGCTTCAAGGCCCATCTTCCAAGTAACTTCCAAGTAACTTCCATAACCGATTTTAACCGCTTTTAACTCCCCAAAAACCGTGGCCCCCTATGCCTATAAAAGGGAGAGCCATTTGCACTTGATTAGACATTCGTTTTTGCAACAATAAAGCTTCTAGTTCCATTGTATTGACATTGGATAGGCCTTCTTATAAGCTTGTTTGCAAAACTAGAAAGACCAGTATAGTTCCTTTGTATTGACAAAGGATAGGCATCCATCTTAGTTTGGTTTTGTATTGACAAAACCTAGGAATACCCTTTTTACAAAGTAAGACAAGTAAGTCTCTTACATAGTCTTTGTAACGTGTAACGTTTTATCCCACTAAGGTATTTGGATATTCCCGGTGTAGGGGAGAATACACTTAGAAGGAAAATTCATTTATGAATGACTCATTACATTATCCAAGTCAATGGTTTTAACATATAACAATCGGTTTATAAGACGTGTAATTGAACTTAACTTCTATTAGAGTTTTGTCTACTCCTTTTGGAGATTACAAACTCTTGCTTGAGTTTTGTCTACTCCTTTGGAGACTACAAACTCTTGATTGAGTTTTGTCTACTCTTTTGTGGAGATTACAAACTCTTGGTTGAGTTTTGTCTACTCCTTTGGAGACTACAAACTCTTGATTGGGTTTTGTCTACTCCTTTGCGGAGATTACAAACTCTTGATTGGGTTTTATCTACTCCTTTGTGGAGATTACAAACCCTTGGTTAATAACTAGTTTTTAGTTCAAGATAATTATATTAATTTGTCTGGCAATTGGGAGAACCATCTACTCACATAAGTGAGACTACGGCCCTTTGGTCTAAAACCGGACACCGAAAATCCAACAGATATTTCCGTGTAAGCTTCATGTCGTTCTCTTCAATCGTCATCTTCATTTATAGTCTTCTATGGAGTACTCTTCTTAGCCGTTGTAAAATAGCTGTTTGTAACGTTCTTCTTTCTCCATAGATCACGCTACTTGGTTGAGGTGAAGTAGCCGTTGTAAGTTCTTCTATCCTCTCTGTTCTGTTTCTTCTCTTTGACGTTCGTTGAAGATCACCGTAATCTTCTCATTGGAAATGAGCCGTTGAAGATCTTTGTTTATTGAAGATCCTAGATCTTCTTGTTAACTTCGGTTGTTAAGGTCTTTATGAGATCTTGTTATTGGGGCCAAGATCTTCTAATCAAATCTGTTGAATATCTTCTAGTTGGCTGATCTTCTCTTTAAATCTTGTTGGAAGATCTTCTTTTTATCCTTTGAAGATCTTTTTGTTGGCTGACCAAAATCTTCTCTTAAAACCTTGTTGGAAGATCTTCTTTTTTATTCTTTGAATATCTTTTTATTGGTCGGCCAAAATCTTCTCTTAAAATCTTGTTGGAAGATCTTCTTGTTATCCTTGGTAGAGATCCTTGATTTGGTTGTTGAGATTTAAATCTTGTTTAATAAAGCGTTTAGCCGAATCTTTCTTTGCATCACTTTTCAAGGCTTCAGTGTTTATCCTTTGAATTCTGTTTCAAATCCGCTTGTCCTTTGTAATTTCCGTGTAAGCTTCATGTCGTTCTCTTCAATCGTCATCTTCATTTATAGTCTTCTATGGAGTACTCTTCTTAGCCGTTGTAAAATAGCCGTTTGTAACGTTCTTCTTTCTCCATAGATCACGCTACTTGGTTGAGGTGAAGTAGCCGTTGTAAGATCTTCTATCCTCTCTGTTCTGTTTCTTCTCTTTGACATTCGTTGAAGATCACCGTAATCTTCTCTTTGGAAATGAGCCGTTGAAGATCTTTGTTTGTTGAAGATCCTAGATCTTCTTGTTAACTTCGGTTGTTAAGGTCTTTATGAGATCTTGTTATTGGGGCCAAGATCTTCTAATCAAATCTGTTGAATATCTTCTAGTTGGCTGATCTTCTCGTCAAATCTTGTTGGAAGATCTTCTTTCTATCCTTTGAAGATCTTTTTGTTGGCTGGCCAAAATCTTCTCTTAAAATCTTGTTGGAAGATCTTTTTTTTATTCTTTGAATATCTTTTTATTGGCTGGCCAAAATCTTCTCTTAAAATCTTGTTGGAAGATCTTCTTGTTATCCTTGGTAGAGATCCTTGATTTTGAGATTTAAATCTTTTCTAATAAAGCGTTTAGCCTAATCTTTCTTTGCATCACTTTTGAAGGCTTCAGTGTTTATCCTTTGAATTCTGTTTCAAATCCGCTTGTCCTTTGTAATTTGTTTCAAGGCTTGCATTCTTCCTTTAAAATGTTTTTCAAGGCCTGCATAGATTTAACAAACACAAACCAAAACAAGCAATCTAGAAATATGATCGATATTTGTTAGTTTATAAAATCGCTCATAAATGTTAAGTCTTCCATCATCCACATAGACAATTCATAATCAAGGTGGAATTATCAGGCGGAATATCTACTACTTTATTAGGTATCATAGAAGAAAATAAAAAAATTCCTTCTTGAAATTATCAACGAAATTCAACATCTTTGAGCAACAACAATATTAAACCCTCAAAGTAAAAAGTCAATTGGTTTTCCTTATACGTATCCATTCCAAAAAGAAAATACACAAAATAAATTTTTAGTACCAAGTTTAATTAAAAAGCCCGAAATGAAAGAAGAACTGGAAGAAGAGCTAGAAAATCAACACCTTGGTGATATTCTTATGTGATGAGTGGAATAAAATATCCATACTATGATATCTATCATGAATGCAACACCTTGGTGAATCGATTCAATAGATGGAATGAAGGCAATCAATTTACCAACAAACCTACTAAGAGAATGTGATATTCTATATGCTTGTGATTATGGAATCTGTCAAGGTATATTTGGAGGTCTTCCAACACCTTGGAGTCCACTTAGGATGAATTTTACGAAGTTTTAAAACTATGTGTTTAACAAGTTCAAGAAGTGGGAAGAAGTTGAGAACCTACTATATTATATTCACCCAACAAACATGGAGTGAAGGAGGAAGATCTAGAGAGCCATATTATTTGATCATATTTTGATCAACTTCAGATCAATTCTCTCAAGATCCAATCACAATAAATATACCTACCATCAGAAATCCTGTACGTGCCAGAGAAACCGGATTTTTCTACATCTATGAATATATCAAACAGCATTAGAAAGATAAAAATAATACTATATTCATGGTTGGTTTTACTACGGTTGTAATACCTGAAGTCTTACGACCATACTTCTCAAAAGCTATCAAATTCTCAAATTCAATTTCAGACTATATAAGGGACTTTAAACTGGGAAAATTCATGTCTTTAGAGTGCCAAGATCATTTTTACGACACCCTCATATGTTAGGATGAAGAATATGCAAGACACATCTATGGAGCCATTGATGAGGATAATGGCGTAGCATGGGAAGATAGTATCGGAGAAGAAGGAATATACAACATCAAATATTGCATAAATAGTCAAATACATCACCATTAAAAGCTTAGAATCTCGTGTTCTTTTAACTTTTTATTTTCTTTTTTGAATTAGTGAACGTTGACATTGTTGACCATGTGAGTGAGTCAGAGTCCAAAATACATGTTGGGGGTAAAATGGTAATAGAGCAAAGACATCCAATGCCTCTCCAACTCTATAAAATATACCCCTTTTGAGTCATTGTAAGGCATCAAAACCCATAAAGTCTAAAAACGAGAAAACATAAAATAAAGAGAAACTATTTTGAGCTTGAGACGTGGTTCGTCCTCTCTCTAAGATCAAAACACTTATTTCAATGGATCTTTCTAGTTGAAATCTTTGATGTGAATTGAGTCTTTAAGTTTCAATGTGTTTGAGTGCTTGTAATCCGCTTTTAAGTTCAATAAAAGTTTGTTTTTAAGTAAGAAGAACTACTTAATTGAGAGCTATGTTTTGA
This sequence comes from Fagopyrum homotropicum, assembly GCA_033239125.1. NCBI lineage: Eukaryota > Viridiplantae > Streptophyta > Magnoliopsida > Caryophyllales > Polygonaceae > Fagopyrum > Fagopyrum homotropicum. The sequence goes on from BSWB01000003.1 coordinate 34,831,741, forward strand.
ATAATTTACTTTCTTGATTACATTTTCTCCATCCTTATAAAAGAGAGATTTGAGTGAGAGACTGCGGTATGAGGTAGGAAATAAAATAGATCTGTGTTGTGCCTGAAGTAAGGTAGTCTTGATTGAAGATTAACCACCCCTAGAAAACCGAAAACTACAAGAACACCAGAGATCCAATGACATTACGTCCGAGTAACGATAAAAACTCTCATTCAAATTTTTTTAATACGGAGCATGATGAACTTATGATTACAGAAAAATTAATATTCAGAATATAATCGGTAGATTATGGTAGCAAGTATCATATAAAATTTATAAAATCAATTAAGTATGTTGATTTGTACTGTACAATATATAAAATTATGGCTAAAATCTATAATTCGGCAAAGGATAGGGATAATAACATCATTGCATATGACGGTGGGTATATATTTGCAATATATATTAAAGTTCTTTCTTCATGAACCGTTGCTTTATTTGCAGGCTAATGAGAATTTCCAACCTCAAGCTCTCTCAGTAGCAGTTGTTCTTGATAGCTTCGAGTTGATCCATCTTCTGATTTTGGGTTCCCGGAGAACTCTCGATCAGGTTGATCTTGTCGATGCCTTGATTTCCACAACATTCTAGCTGAAAAATCTCTACTCCAAACCAGACAACTCCATGACCCAAACAACTCTTCTAAATAAAACCCTTCTCAAGAACTCCAACAATCCTTGTCTGGCATGGAAGATCTTCAAGCGCATTCTCTCCAGCCCTTCTCCATCGCTGTCTCCTCTCTCCTCCGTTCCCACCATTGCTCACATTCTAATTCGCGCCAAAATGCTCTCCGAAATCGACACTCTCCACCACCAACTGCTGCAACATTGCACCCACCTCCACGAGTTCGTCAAAGAGCCGCTATTTTATCTTGTTAGAATCCTGGCGAAATCGGGTTTTATTGATTCGGCAATTCAACAGTTTCGATCGATTAGAGAGGTGTACGCTCCCTCGATTCATTTGTACAATGTCATTCTTGAAAGCCTGATTCGGGGGAACCGTGTTGATTTGGTGCCCTCGCTATATAAGGATATGATCTTGTCTAGTGTGGCACCAGAGACTTACACGTTCAATCTTTTGATCCACGGCCTGTGCAGTTCTGGTCAGCTACAAGTTGCAAGGATGGTGCTCGATAAAATGCCTGAGAGAGGGTGTAGGCCGAATGAGTTTAGTTTTGGAATTTTGATTCGTGGGTATTGTAGAGCTGGACTCGTCAGTCAATCATTGGAACTTATGGATGAGATGAGGGGTTTTGGGATGGTTCCCAATAAGATTGTGTATAATACAATTATCTCTAGCTTCTGTAGGGAAGGCAGGACAGAGGAAGCCGAGAATATGGTCGAAAGGATGAGAGAGGATGGCCTGTCTCCAGATGTGGTCACTTTCAATTCAAGGATTACAGCTCTCTGTAAATCAGGGAAGATGCTTGAGGCTTCTAGGATCTTCAGGGACATGCAGATAGACCAAGAACTTGGAGTTCCTCAGCCTAATATTATCACGTTCAATCTGATGCTTGACGGATTCTGTAGAACAGGTATGTTGGATGAGGCTGAGACTTTAATTGACGCAATGAAAAAAAATGGTGCTTTTACAGAGCTGGAGACTGGTAACATATGGTTGACAGGTTTGGTTAAGAAAGGCAAGCTTTTAGAAGCACAGACTGTACTCAAGGAGATGGCGTCTTTTGGTTTGGAACCAGATATTTATTCGTTTAACATTGTGATGGATGGCCTATGTAAAAATGGAATGCTTTCTGATGCAAGAACATTAATGCGGGCTATGAAAAGGATTGGCATCTCGCCAGACACAGTAAGTTACACTACTTTGCTTCAAGGATATTGCATGAAAGGGGAGACATTCTTTGCCAATAGTGTGTTGGATGAGATGATAAATGTCGGATGTTCCCCCAGCATTCAAACATGCAATATCTTGCTTGATAGTCTATGTAAGCAAGGCAGGATGTCAGAAGCAGAGAGCTTGCTGCAAAAGATGAATGAACGAGGATATGATTTGGATACTGTGACTTGTAATATTCTGATAGATGGTCTATGTAGGAATGAAAAGCTAGATAAAGCAATTGAAATTGCTAATGGGATGTGGACTCATGGAAGGGCTGCTCTTGTTGATCTTGGAAACTTGTACATCGATCTTGTAGATAATAATAATGATGTCAAGAAATGCATGCCCGATGTGATTACATATTCAATAATAATCAAGGCATTGTGCGATGCTGGCAGGCTTGAAGATGCTAAAAGCAAATTCGTTGAGATGGTAGGAAGAAAGTTGTATCCTGATTCAACCATATACAATATGTTTATATTTAGCTACTGTAAAATTGGAAAGATATCATCAGCATTTCGAGTTCTGAAGGACATGGAGAAGAAAGGTTGTAGTAGGAGTTTGCAGACTTACAATTCATTAATCTTGGGTTTACGGACCAAGAAACAGATCTTTGAAATGTTTGGACTTCTAGATGAGATGAGAGAACGAGGAATTTCTCCTACTGTCTCCACCTACAATCACATCCTTAATTGCTTGTGTGATGAAGGCAGAACAAATGATGCTATGTCTCTGCTAGATGACATGTTACAGAAGAATGTATCTCCAAACAGTTTTTCCTTCAGAGTTCTGATTAAAGCCTTCTGTGAAGAAGGTGAATTCACAGCAGCACAGGAGGTATTTGAAATTGCAATTGGTGTGTGTGGGCATAAGAAATCACTTTACAGTGAGATGTTTAATGCGTTGCTTGTGGGAGGGGAACTGTTGGAAGCCAAAAAACAGTTTGAAGTTGTATTAGACAGATTTTTTGATATAGGAAGTTTTAATTACCAATACTTGATTGACAAGCTTTGCAAGGACGAGAAGTTGGAAGATGCAAGTCATGTTCTCCAAAATTTGATAGAGAAAAGATACAGTTTTGATCCTGCATCAATGATGCCTGTGGTCGATGGACTCCATAAATGTGGGCGGAAACGTGAAGTTGATGAATTTGCTGAGAGGATGTTGGAGATGGCATCGAGAGGTGTGACTAATAAAGTTTTTCAGCACAAGAGGATAGCAAGCTATGGAAGGTTGACCAAGCACGGTGAAAACGAGTGGCAAAGCATATTACACAGGTATTACAGCGCAAACGTTTTGTTTGCTTATTTCTTTATCAGTTTCTTATGTGTATAAAGAATAGACTCTTGACTACATGGTCGTAGAATGAGAAATAATTTCATAAACTGATTTGCAGAATCTGAAAATCCTTTCCTAGGGTAGTTGCTCAATTTGTTCAAAATTTCTAATGTGCCATTTTCACAACTATCCCATACTTGTGAATCCCTTTCAACACAAAAGGATTTGTAGTATATGTTATAGCATTTGTGTTTAATGGGTTTTTTTTCAACATGAACCTTTAAATAATACCTCTATTGATGAAAGATGCTTTTCCTATTCATTCACATACCTACCAATTTCATAACATCGGGTTTGATATTCTTCTTCAACAGGGATGATGGAAGTGGAGTAGCGCTGAGAACTCTTAAACGGGTACAAAAGGGTTGGGGTCACGGGAACACATTAGATCTGCAATCACCAAAGAATGATCTGATTGATTACTTGGCAGGAAGTGGTTAAACACCATACATTATGATGCTAGTGCTTTGTTTGGCTCTGGTATAAAAGGAGAGTTGTGTGGTGATTAAAGCTCCATGGGAGCCCTTTTAATAATATTCGGGTACCCTTGGGCAGCCTCAGGGGCCAGGGCTAGTGGAAAAGCTTTCCCATCAGCAAATTGGAGCCTGATACTATTGTTTGGCGAGTTCATGCTTCTTTTCAAGATACTGATGTAAGTGACTTCTATGCTTAGCAGTTTACACGTCATATTTTCGCGTTTGACATGCTCATTTTGTCATGCCAGAGTTGTTTTGCAGAGTCCCAGATTAAAAGGGTTATTCTGCGAAGTCTCTGAATAAATGGGTTATTTTGCGCCACTCTGCAATCTTTCTATGAATTTGTTCCATGATTCCTTTCCTTTCGGATGAATGTGCCTAGAAGTAAAGTAGGGAAGTCATTAGAGTCTTCATTTGTGGATGTACACACCTCTTGATGTAAATGTTTCTAAAAATAATGAAGTAATGTAATCTGTTTGACATTGAAAGTTGGGTGGCCACTCTTATTCTCGTTCTTCTCTGTTTGTTGTTTTAGTTGGTGAAATTTTCAGTTCTCAGTTTTTATCATGTATTGAAATACTGTTCTGCACTGATGGAGAGTTCTATTAGTGTTTTCTTACCCTTTCAGCCTTACTTGAACGGCGATTCTACATGTTTTTCTTTCACTAAGAGCTGTCTATAGATCTTGCTAAATTCATCACCTTACTCAAGTATGCTGTCCTGAGGAATTCCTGTTACCTGTTAAATATTTTTCTGTTATACTTGCTTTCTCAGATAAAAGAAGCTTGGTCGATGTGAGCATCTGTATGGTTGTGAGCAGGGTGCCCAAAAGGTGTTTCTCCTTCATCTTCCCCTCAGTGAGCATATGATCAACATTTCTGACTTAACTGTAAAACTAATGTGTTTGTCAGGTCAAAGACAACTCCAGTGAAGAAAATCTTGATGGTAAGCGCCAGCCGAGGTAGGTAACATATTCAACACACTACAGTATTGAAAAACTAATGAGCCTGAAAAATGTGGTTTCCTGGAATGCATGCAACCGTGAAAGTTATGAATACTGATGATTTCAATAGAATAAATTCTTCATACTGCATTCTCTATCGCTTGAATAATCCATTTATGTACCATAAAATTCTTTCAATCGCTTACCAGTGAACTATGGTGGGGGAGTGAATGTACTGGCATGCTCGGTTGACGATGTTGGCTTTGTCGATATAAGGCTCCCCTTCTTTAGATAACCGAGTGGACTAGTTGGCTGGAGTGGAGATTTGCTTGGAGCCAGTCATTTTAGTGTGAGCGAGAATGTTTGTGATGTAGCCTTGTTTAGAAAGTGTGATGCCCACAAGAGTACGAGTTATTTGAGTACCAAGGAAGTGTTGAGAAGATGAATCGATCAAAAAGGTCTCATAACTTTTCATTAGAATTGTTGCATATTTATATTATAAGATAAAAGATAACGGAGAAGGTTGTGGAGATTATTACTCAACCTACTTTGACACATTCAAACAAACTAACAGCTGAACTAAATACAAGAAATAAACATTAACTATTTTATTTTCTAATATGCCCCCGCAAGATGGACTACGGTGAATTGAGTCCAATCTTGGATAGGAGTGCTCGTAGACGGGGTCGAGAGAGTGGTTTGGTGAGACAATCCGCAAGCTGGTCGTCGGTGTGGACATATGAAACACGAAGATAGCCGAGGTGGACTTGCTCCCGAACAAAGTGAAACGCCTGAGCAACGTGCTTCATTCTTGAGTGAAACACATGATTGAAATTGAGACTAATTGCACTAAGGTTGTTGTGAAGAGGGTTGGATATTGGATGTTGTTGACGCCAAGCTATAAAAGGAAAGCGGATCCAGATGAGTTCCGAGGTAGTGTTTGCAAGCGATATATACTCAGCCTCGGTTGAGGATCTAGAAACGGTTCGTTGCTTCCGAGAGGACCACGAGATGGGAGTTCGGCCAAGAAAGAAGATGTAGCCAGAAGTAGAGGTGTAGTCGTCCTTATTACCTGCCCAATCAGCGTCGGATAAGGCGTGGAGACTGCGGTTTCCGAAGGAATGAATGGTGGTGCCGTGATCGATGGTGCCTCGGAGGTACCTAAGGACACGTTTAAGAACATTCCAATGGTCACTGGTTGGGGATCGCATGATTTGGGATAGCTTGTTGATAGAGAAGCAACATCCGGACGGGTGAGAGAGAGGTATTGAAGACTACCAACAATCATTCTATATTCAGTTGGATTGTCGATACACGAGCCATATCTTTTTGTGATAAAACGGATGGTTCCATAGGGGTGGGGACGGGATTAGAGTTGTGCATGCTGGTTTTTGAGAGGAGATCATGGATGTATTTTTGTTGGCTTAGAAAGAGGCCTTGTGGATGAGGAAGAACTTCAACACCTAGAAAGTATGAGAGAGGTCCTAGTTCTTTTAGAGAGAATCGTTGAGCAAGGGAGGAGATGAACGACTCTAGGTGTGAGCGGTTATTGCCGGTGATAATGATATCATCGACATAGACAAGGAGATAAATCGTGGTTGTTTTATGGTGGAGAATGAAAAGGGAGGCGTCAGAGATGGAGTTGGTGAATCCGATGGATAGGAGGTGAAGGCGGAGTTCGGTGTACCAGGCCCTAGGGGCTTGTTTGAGACAATAAATGGCCTTGTGAAGTTTGCAAACTAACGTGGTTGGGTTTTGTCTATGAAACCGGGGGTTGTTATATGTAGACTTCGTCAGTGAGGGTGCCTTTAAGAAAGACGTTGTTGATGTCAAGTTGACGAAGGGGCCAACCGGCTTGGACGGCAAGGGAGAGGACGGTTCGGACCGTAACTGGCTTGATGACGGGGCTAAATCTTTCGGTGAAGTCACAACCCGGGCGTTGGTGGAAGCCTTTAGCTACGAGTCTCGCCTTGTAGCGATCTAGAGAACCATTGGATTAGTCTTGACTCGAAACACCCACTTGCAACCAACCACGTTTTGAGCGGAAAGGCGTGGGACTAGGGTTCATGTGTGGTTGGATGCTAGGGCCTCGTATTCCATAGACATGGCATTTTGCCAATTCGGGTCTTTGAGGGCTTGAGTAATATTTTGGGGTTCTTTGTGGGTGGAGAGTTGGACATTGAGGTTGAGTTTTGAGATGAGTTTAAAGATGTAGCTTTTGGATCTTGTGATGATTTGAGAGGGTGGTGGTATGAGGGGGTGACCGGAGATGAAAGGGGATTAGGTTTGAAGATGTTGAAGGTACATTGGTGGGAGTAGTGGAATTAATTAAAGACTCATCATTGAATGATTGAATTGGGGGTGGGGTTGACAGAGGTGAGGTGTGGGACCCGTTGAGAGGGTCTGTAGTTGGATTAGGGTTTGGATGAATAACTGATGAGGGTGTTAGGTTAGATGTTGGTTGTGGTGGAAGAATGAGTGAAGTGGTAGTTTGTTGGGTGAGATTAATTAATCTTGTGGGATTAATTAAAGTGGAGAGAGTTTGAGGGATGAATGTGGACGGGTTAGTGGAAAGGGGGATAGTGGCTGTTGGATTGTTAGGGTTGGATAAGTGAGTGAGAGATGGTTCCGGGTTTGAGGAGATATTGGGCGGGGGGGGGGGGGATTAATTAAATGGTGGTGGTGGTAACGGGTTAGTAGGTGGGAGGGTTGGCCGGAATGGGCGGAGAAATAGACCCAATGTGATGAGGTTGTAGTGGGTCGGTGGGTAAGTGGGATTGAGATGTAGATAGGTGAGTGAATGGGTAATGCGACTCGACAAATGTAACATGACGAGATGTATATATGATATGTACGAGGGTCTAGACAAAAATAGGCACTTTGTGTAAGCGAATATCCAATAAATACACACGCGGAGATCTCGGTTCTATTTTATTTTTGGTGTATGGTCGTAATAGAGGAAACATAAACAACCAAAACATTTTAATTTTTCATAATTATGTATCGTTCCAAAAAGTGTCAAGAAGGGCGATTTGTTTTGAAGAGTGGGAGTGGGAAGGCGATTGATAAGGTAGACAACGGTGACAAAAGCGAATGGCCATAATTTGTGGGGCATTCCCGAATGTGACATTAGGGTAAGGCCGGTCTCAACAATGTGGCGATGTCGACGTTCGGCATATCCTTTGTGCTCGGGGGCGTGTTGGGGTTAGGTGAAATGCGAAATGCCCGAGGAAGCAAGAAGAGAACGGAGGGCAATGAAATTGTCTCCATTATCCGAATAGAGGGTTTTTATTTTTGTATTGAATTTATTTTCCACAAGGGATTTGAAAGCGGAGAATGTGGATAATGTGTCGGAATTTTATTTTAGGGGATAAAACCATACATATTTAGTGAAATGATCCACAAAAATTATATGATATTTAAACCCATCAAAAGATAATACGGGGCACGTCCAAACATCCGAAAACACAACTTCTAATGGTGAGGAAGAAATAATGGGTGAACAATGAAATGAGAATTTATGCGCCTTATTAATAGAGCAAGAATTACAAATGTCCAAATTGGAATTTAACGAACCGATGTTAAACAGGGAATTGATGGTGCGAAAAACTGAACGAGTTGGATGGCCAAGATGATGATGCCAAGCCGAGCCTAGGGAGATGTGATTGACGCAGCCGAACTGGGGGAAAAAGACGGCCATGTGTAGACGTCGTCCTTAAGAGGGCCACTGACTAGGATATTGTCCGAGAATAGATCCCGGACAATAAAAGAATTAGGAAGGAAGGTGATTGAGGCTTGATTTTGAGCAGTGAATTTGGAAACAAATAGAATGTTTTTGGCAATTGACGGAACATGTAAAACATTATTTAAATTAAAACTTTTGGAAGAATGGTTTAAAACTGAACGACCAATATTAGAAATAGGTAAACCGAGACCATTACCAACATGAAGTTCATCGGGTCCGTCATAGGGGTGATATTGGGATGTTGGGCTAGGTTAGAAAGATCGTTGGTGATGTGATGTGAAACACCACTATCGACCAACCAAGGATGCGCGGAGGGGTAGGTGGTTGCGCTGTTGGCTTGGGGTTGGGAAAAGGGAGGGCGGTACGTGGATGGTGGTCGGAGAGAAGGCGCAACCTGCTGAAAGGTAGGGAAGTGAGCAAGGACGTGGCCGGAGAGGCGGCACCATTGACACATGCCAAGAAAGGGACGGGAAGGTGGCCGGTTTGAGGCGCCGTACTGCGGCAGCGGAGGAGGGGCCTGGTAGGGTGGTCGGTATTGCTGCGGCGGAAAGGAAGGCTGCTGGGAGGGCGGTTTGAATGGGCGATATTTAGGTGGGCGGGATTGCATGGTCATGACGGTGGAAGGTATACGGGAGGAGGAGACAATGGGGTTTTGTGGAGAAGGAAAGTTTTGCGGGAGAGAAGCTTTTCGTGAAGATCAGGGAATTGGATAGGAGAGTCACGGGCTCGGATGCCGTCGATGATAGCCTGGTAATTGGAGTCTAGGCCTTTGAGAACGGCATCGGTAATATCTTCCTGATCTTGAGGTTTACCCAACTGAGCGGGAGATCACAAATTCCAGAGACTTCGTGGAGGAAGTCAGTGATAAACTTGGTGCCCTTGGTGATAGAATTTAGACGTTTTTTGGGAAGCGCGATGTGGGCTCTAGATGGTTTGACATATGTGGACTCAAGGATAGTCCACACTTGGCGGGAGGTTTTAGCCCTAGTGAAAAGAGATGCAACAAGTTGGGATAGGGTGCCGATGAGGCCTCCTTTGAAAAGATGGTCTTGATGGCGCCATGTTTGGTGAGCTGGGTTAAGACGACAGCGTCACCGGTGCCGATTGTGGCCGTAAGTTCTTTGGTTGCGCCATCAACATAGAATAGGAGTTCGTGACCAACAAGATGAGATTCAACTTGATTGATCCAAGTAATTAATTTGTAGGGGTTAGTTTTAGGCAATTGGAGAAATTGATGATTTGAAAGGTTTGAGGGGTTCATGGGGATTGGGGATTTGATGAGATTGGTTTGCCATTGAAGGAGGAGAAGGAGAGAAAATAAAAACAACATTGTTTTTGAGATCAGGGCTCTGATACCATGTTGAGAAGATAAATTAATAAAAAAGATCTGATACTTTTTTAGTAGAATTGTTGCATATTTCAATTACAAGATAAAAGATAATGGAGAAGGTTGTGGAGATTAATACTCAACCTCCTATGACACATTCAAACAAACTAACGGCTGAACTAAATTACAAGAAATAAACATTAACTATTTTATTCTCTAATAGAAAGTAGTGAAGGTCACCTTGGCCTTTTAATTCAAATATGGCGAAACTTGTCAGAAAGTTTTGTTGATTTGGGTCGGCTAAGGGGTTTGGTTAGCACATCCGCTAGTTGATCATCGGTAGCAACGTATGCAACCTTGAGTTCTTGCCTTGGACTTGCTCTCGGATGAAGTGGATTGCAAGGGCTACATGTTTCATCCAAGAGTGGAAAACTGGATTAGAGCTTAAGCTCAATGCACCCAAATTGTCGCAATAAATAATCTGTTTGGCTTATTGTATGACGCCAAGCTCACCAAGGAGGAACTCAATCTAAAGTAGTTCCGAGCATGATTCAGCGAAGGCACGATACTCGGATTCAGTGGATGACCTTGCAACCTTCTTTTGTTTCTTGGTGCTCCAAGAAATCGGTGTCCGGGTAAGGAAGAAGACATACCGTATGGTGGAGGTGTAGTCATCCTTGTTTCCGGCCTAGTCAACATCAGAAAAACCGTGGAGTTGACGAGAGACATGGCAGTGTATGATGATTCCTTTGATGATTGTCCCTTGGAGGTACCGTAAGACCAACTTAAGAGCACTCAAGTATGCCGACGTTGGGTTATGCATAAACAAAGACAATTTGTTGACAAGAAAGCTAACATTGGGCCTTGTGAGAGAAAAATATTGGAGACTTCCAACTCCCTTGGAGGTACGTGTTGTTTTGGTGAGGACTAATGTGGTGTCCATGGAAGCGGAAATGGAGTTGTAATCTTGCATCTTCATTTTGATTAGAAGATCTGATATGTACTTGTGTTGGTTGAGGAACAAACCATCGGGATGGGGTTGTTGGACCTAGGGGTGAGTATCAGATCAATCTGAATGGCCGGATATTCGGGTATAATTTTTTTTTGTGAAAGTCTGATCCGGATCCGGACGGATATCCGGGAGTTTTTGCCGGATCGGATCGGATAATTATCCGCAGATACCCGGTCGATCCATTTGATCCGAATTATAAAAATTGGTATCCGAAAAGGATTTAGCCAGATCGGATCGGATCGTTATCCGAAAAAATCCAATGACCCGGCCGACCCGACCGACCCGACTGAAACGACGATCCAACTGATTCGAAAGTCCAAAGATCAAATAACAAAGTCCAAAGTTTACATAAGTAACATAATCTAAACGACAAAGTCCAAAGTTCACATAACTAACATCACCCAAACATCAAAGTTCAAAGTCCAAAGAAATACGAAACTACATCAAATATTCCAAAGAAAAAATAGTTCCAAGTAGTTGAAATGTGGATCAAAATGAAGTCTTTCAAGTCTTCCACCCTAGAAAATCAATACAAAGAAACATACATAAAATGATGGTTTTATTAGTAACTTTTAATGGTAATTACAAGATTTAAAAAATAAAATTTATGAGTTTCATTAGTCATAAGTCGTGGACTCATAAATCAAGAGTCTTGAGATTCATCGATTAATATATTTGGTTGCTCCAAAATCAAGTCCTTTAACCCTATACATATCAAAACAAAACAAAGAATATACTCAATGATTTATTAGTAGTTTAAGCAATAAAAAGAGTAATAAAGAAATAGAAAACTGCCTTCCTCTAATTCTTTCATTGCAAGTAAAGTCTCCTTTAACATGATAGGAGTGACAGATTTACGATACCAACTTTGTGCACAAATGAGAGCTTCCACCATTTTTGGTGACAAAGAAGTACGGAATGAATCAAGAAAACGTCCCCCGGTACTAAAAGCATATTCAGAAGCAACAGTAGAAACATGAATACCAAGCACATCTTTAACCATCTTTGACGAAATAGAATACCTTTTTTTGTTGTCCTTTCACCACTGTAGCACACTAAAACTCGTAGATTGACTTTGACATGATTCCTTTAGATATGACTCAAACTCAGACTAGTTATCAACACTATCAAAACCCATCTCCATTTGAAACTCTTCATTCAACAATGTAGTATAATCAATAACTCCATCACTTTGACCACAATCATGCAAGTCCATGCTAGAACTATGATTGGATGAACTCTCTTGATGCTTGTTCACTTGAGATATAATGGAAGCATACATCTTAAACAAGTAACATGGAAATGAACAAGAATAAGTTGATATTATCAACATTACCCCAATATTAATCATACTTTGTCTTCATCTTCATAGTTATTCTCTTGTTCTCGCCTTTTTCAGTGTTACAAAGGTTAGAAATCATCATACCAACACCAAATACTTGAAGAGAAGATTGGCTACAAGTCAAATAGTTAGATTCAGATAATGACAAAGTAGCATTGTAGAAGACTTTGAAAATTGAAACAAATTAGCGACTTTGTTCCAATCATCATCATTCACGGCACGATCAAATCCACAAGTCTTCTTAAGATCTCTTTCACAAGTAGAATCTCTCATTATCAAGTTGTCAAATGCTTTCTTAAACTTTATAGCAGATTGAAACATTAAATAGGTGGAGTTCCACCTTGTCTCGACATCCAAAGAAAGAAGACTTTTACTTTCTAAATTCTCCTCCACTACACACTCTTTGAATTTCTGAAGTTGCGCGGGAGAAGACCTCACAAGAGTACGGCTTTTTACAATAGAAATATCCATCTCCATTAAACCATCTTTGACAACCAAATTCAAGATATGACAAACACACCTCACATGTAGATATTTTCTCCTAGAACACTAAAACCCCAATGCTTAATTCTCCTGCTTAGATATCCAATGGATAAATCAATAGAACTAGCATTATCCACACTCACGGTCATAATGTTTTTTATTTCCCATTCAACTAAACATTTTTCAACCACTCTACCAATTAAATACCCAAAATGGCTAGCAAAAGAACAAAAAATCACAATACTTTTATGCAAAGTCCAATCATCATCAATGAAATGATCAGTGAGACATATTTAACTTAAATTCTTATTTGATGTCCAGTCATATGTAGTAGGATAAACTCTAGAAGACAATTTCTGAGAACTATATACTTTGAACCTTTTCACTTCCTTCATGATACACTTTATAGCAATATCTAACAACTGTATATCGTGAAGGAATTATAAATTTAGGTTGCATATCATTGCAAAAACCTCTAAAACCCTCTCGCTCAACAACAACAAAACCAAACTCATCCACAATTATCATCTGAGCAAAGGACTTCTTACATTTCTCTTGACTAAATTGCCATGTGGATGACACATGAATAGTTTCTAACTTTCCATTATCATGAACAAAAGCCTTTATACTCATGCTAAACTTCTGTTTTTTTTTATCAATGTTCGATGGAAGCTTCTTGCATCTATTAGTGTGATTCGATAAAGGAGTAGTACCATTTTTTGATGAACAACCTATCTTAGCATCACAATATTTGCATTTATCAAAGTCTTCATCCGAAGTTTCAACAGAGTGATCCCAACAAGAAGTTTTAGACTTTCTCTTACTAGATGCGACCCTTGAAGTAGGTGGTTTACTAACTCCTTTGGTTTTACTTGCTACTCGACTTCCTTGAGTATGCACGACAATAGCAAGAGTATTATCTGGTTCAAAATCGGTTGATCCTATTTTTGAATCCTGTAGTTAATATCTAAAAATAAAATAAGTACAAGCAAGTGATGCACATTTTTTGAATTTGGAGCGGACTAAACACTAAGCAGAAATATGTGCTAATTCATGCAAAGTTGCAAGCAGCTAAAAGCTAAAGCATAAGCACTAAGCAATAATATGTTGAATTAATGCAAGACTACAAGCAAACTAAGCACTAAGTATTAATATGCTAATAATTCAATATTGCTAATTCACATTTCATGATTTGAAGAGTACAATGGTACACAATAATTCACGCAAGCAGTCATGCAATAAATTAAAGGTTATAGTGAATCTGAAGAGTGAAGTAGTAACTCTAACTCATGCGAGCAATAATACAATGAATCTGAATGGTGATAGACACTTACACATTGATAGTCTAATATACTAAACACTAAGAAATTTACAGTGAATCTAAAGGCTAAAACACTAAGAACAAGACAATTTATTATTGTGTGCAATTTGAAAAGTATAAACCTTACCATGAATGAGTGAGCAACCGGAGCGGCGGAGGTGTGAGGTTGCGACTCTTGTGAGCGATTGAGGAACCGGATTTGAAGGCTGCCGAAGCGAGTGAGCAAGGGATGAGAATGATCTATCGAAGCAAATTGTGAATGGAACTTTCCCTTTCTCAGACAAAGAGTGAGCGGCAGATGGATGAGAAAGAAAGAAAGAAACACTGAAAGTAGACGACGGAATCAATGTTGAAAGTTGAAATCCTAGAAAAACAAAAATTATTTTTTATTTTGAAATAATCATATTTATATTTTTGTACAATATTTGTCTTATTTGGAGATCAACTCATATTAAATTGTTATTATTATGATAAATATTTGTAAATCTATAACTTAAAATAATTAAATGATATCAACTTACAAGTTTATTATGAACTTTAAAAAAAATTATTTTTATAAAAATATATATCTTTAAATGAGATCAACTTATATTACAAGGTTATTATGAATATTTGTTCATTTAAATGAGATCAACGTAACTTATGACAAAATATTATTATTATTGAGAGTTTGAGACCAACTTATGATCATATTTATAAAAACCTATATCTTAAAATGAGATCAACTTATATCAAAAGATTATTATTAATGTTTGTTCGTTAAAAAGAGATCAAGTTATAATAAAAGATTAGTTATTATTGAGGCCAACTTACAATCATATTTATAATAACTTTATCTTAAAATAAAATCAACTTACATTAAAAGATTAATATGAGTGTTTGTTCATATAAAAGAGATCAATTTATAATAAAATATTATTATCGAGACCACTTATAATCATATTTATAAAAACTTATATCTCAAAATAAGATCAACTTATATTACAAGATTATTATAAACATTTGTTCATTTAGGGTGCATTTGGTGAGTCAGGGATTATCGAGATTATTGGGATTATAACCTCTGGAGATTATTTTGGGAGATTATTCTGCCCATTTTTTTATCCACTTCAACATGGATTATCGAGATTATTGGGGATTATTATGAAATTTTAATCTTCCAAATAATCTACCATGTTCACCAAACGGACCCTTAAACGAGATCAACGTAACTTGTGACAAAAGTTTATGGGCTAATTTGGTTAATAGGCCTTTTTCAGTTTATATTCCACTAACTAGGCTTATTGTATTTTATTGTTAAGTAAGTATACCCCTCCCATTTTTTTACCGTGAAAACCCTAGCGTCACTTATTCTTCAGCTTCTCCCGTATCTTCTTCTCAAACGCTGCCCATTGCCTCCTTTCTCTCTCTCCTCTACTTCCTTCGATATTTGGATTTGGTATGAGGCGTCTTCCTTCTCCATGGCGCTAACTCCGTTCGGCATTAGAGTGATAACCATACAGTTGATCTCCTTTATATCCTGTTCTCCCTTCCACCATTTCATTCGATCCAGTCTATGGCAGTCTACCGCAAGCCAAATCTCCCCTTCCTATTGCAAGTTCAGTCTACTGCAAGTTCTGTTGTCCTCCTTTTTCTCCTTGTCAAGGCAGTTTGCTATCTTAATAGCTTTGGGGAAAACTTCAAAGATGGATTATTCCACTTTCAGGATGGGAACCGACGACAATTATACTTATGGCTGGAGTAAGTGACTTATGTGATTTATTTGGCCTGAAAGTGGGTGTAGATTATAGTTAAACTTGATGTACATTTACTAGTCATTTGCTTTTGGCTTCTAAATTGAGAATTTATAGACTGAAATATGAACTTTCTACTGCTTACAACTAATGATATTGCTTAGGAACTACAAATTAGCTCAATAAATTATAGGAAACAGGTACACACATTTAGTTAGTGGAAAGGTTAAACATTGTGCATCCATACTCCTGTTTCTTTATGAATTTTTACTGCGGTAGCTGTGAATTAGCATTCTAATCTACCCATTGTATAGATTAAAACTGGTGCTCCTTGCCGAAGTATGCGACTAGCCAAATATAACCAGGTAACAAAAAGTTCTAATTCCACTTGCTATTATTGTTGCTTCATCAGCATCAGTCTTACTTACACTTCTCACCACATGGGTAGCTCTCCAATTAGATTGTTTGACTCAAACAGGAAAGCTACAAGTGAATATAAAATAAAGAGAAAATTACCAAAATAATACGCCATTTTTTTTGCTGACTAAACTTTATTATCCCATCCTTTTAACTATCAAAACGGTACCTCATCTACTGACCCCGACCAATGATTAATATCTAGGTTCATGTTCATCCGTTAAAGTCACATATCTCCGTTAAATTTCAAGGGCAAAATTGTCCGCCTCCAAATAAACCCAAAGCCCCAAATTTCCTGAACCCTAATTTTCTATCAATTTCTCAAAATCAAAATCATAAAACCCTTTCCCCAACAATATAGCAATCAAGATCATAAATCAAAATTCATGAAGTCCAAATTTCTGCCAACAACCAAAATCAAAATCAAGAATATTAGAAACTCCAGCCTTGGTGGGGATGGTGGCGTTTCTTTGGATCATAACACCTCCATCCAGCAGTCTCGAGTCCAAGGGATATGGTGTGAGTTTGTGACATCCAACAAAATTAGACCTTGAATCTTCTCATTGCCTTCATCACTCAAGATAGCAGCTTAAACATCAGCACAATAAGCAACGGCATCATCGACTCTTACAAAGCTCCTTTCCATTGAAGAAATCCTGCAAGAATTGTTCAACCTTGGGAATATATTAAAGATATAGATGGAAGACCAATTTTGAACAAATATAGGCAAAATGATGAATTTGTAAAGAAAAATGCAAATGCTGAAGCGTATTTCTCATGAGATTGTAATTGAATGATAACAATCTTCCACAATTTCAATTGAGTTCAAGTATCGTATACATACACCTTACATAAGAAAGAATATCTTCAAGAATTACAGGAAACAAAAATAAAAGATATGGGGAATATTTTGTGGAGATTAGGTATCCGTTAATACAAACTGCAGTTGCTCCTTGCAAAGGTTGTTCTTGGAGAAGCAAGGGTGGCACGACAAATCGGACAACCGACTAGGGACCTGCTCGATCTTGGAGGCGATCACCTTCCATCTCCATTGCTGCCTGGGTCAACAACCGTCGAGAAGAAGGGCTCCTGTGCTTGCCAATGCCAATACTCGGCGTTCTCTTCCACAATGGGGAACTAGATCGGCCCCGCCCCCGCCTTCGTCTCCATTGTTGTTTGGGTCGACAACCGCCGAGAAGAAGGGCATGCCACCCTCGCCACCTTGCCGCCTTTGCATTGATTATAGAGAGATTGGAGGCTTCAGTAACCACCCGATTAGGTCACTGTCGAGCCAAATCTCTGCCAGTGCAGCCGCCGCCAAGAAATTCAGTCGAAACCCTAATCGGGTGGTTGCTGCATTTGGGGAAAATTTGGGGATTTTGTAAATAAGGCTCTCAAAAACAAGAAATTAAAATTAAAAAAATAGAGTGGACAATTTTGCCCCTGAGATTTAACGGAGATATGCGACTTTAACGGATGAACAGTAACGTAGATATTAATCTTCAGTCAGGGCCAATAGATGAGGTACCGTTCTGATAGTTAAAAGGATTGGATACTATAAAGTTTAGTCATCCCATAAGATGGGGTATTGTTTTTATAATTTAATTGGTCCTTCATTTGCAAAATAAAATTCTTTTAATGTTAAACCTACTAGTGTACATGTCTGATAAAGGGGCTTTACATGGTGATCCACGCCCATTCAAAATTGGTAATGATTTTGTAATTCTAAATGCGCAGCTTATGCGAATTGAGCTTGGTAGTGTGCGTTATGCTGGTGAGGCATTCAGATCCCCATAGACGGGAAAGACAAATCTGCATCGACAGCAACAATTACGGGCAAAAAGAAGGAAGTCGAAAGTAAAATGTGTGTTTTGGTATGTAAAATGTCCGGTTTGTAAATGTCCGGTATGTAAAATGTACGGTATGCATATGTCCGGTATTAAAATGTTCGGTATGTAAATGTCCGATATGTAAAATGTCCGGTATGTAAATGTCCGGTATGTAAAATGTCCGGTATGTAAAATATCCGGTATGTAAATGTCCGGTATGTAAAATGTCCGGTATGTAAATGTCCGGTATGTAAAATGTCCGGTATGTAAATGTCCGGTATGAAAACAGAAAATAAAAATAAATAAATAAGGGAAAAACAAAATCAAATAAAAAATTAAGTTTAGTAACTTAATTATTTGAAAAGTCCTACTATTTTTTTTCTTCTTTTTTTAAATAGAGGAGCTTTTTTTTAAATAAAGAGGTTAATTATTTTTACCTACCATTAAATGAAAGTGGTAAATAATTATGGGGTACATTTACTAAAAAACAAAACTAAAAAATGCCTAGTATGTCAAATTCTTTCAAAGTATATTATTATTGAGAGTTTGAGACCAACTTATAATCATATTTATAAAAACCTATATCTTAAAATGAGATCAACTTATATCAAAAGATCATTATGAATGTTTGTTTATGTAAATGAGATCAACGTAACTTATAACAAAAGATTATTATTATTGAGAGTTTGAGACCAACTTGTAATCATATTTATAAAAACTTTTATCTTAAAATGAGATCAACTTATATCAAAAGATTATTATGAATGTTTGCTCATATGAAAGAGATCAACTTATATTAGAAGATTATTATCGAGACCAACTTACAATCATATTTTTAAAAACTTATACTTTAAAATGAAATCAACTTATATTAAAAAATTATTGTGAATGTTTGTTCATATGAAAAATATCAACTTATAATAAAAGATTATTATTGTGACCAACTTACAATAATATTTATAAAAGCTTATATCTTAAAATGAAATAAACTTATATTAAAAGAGTATTATGAATGTTTGTTCATATAGAAGAGATCGATTTATAATAAAAGATTATTATCGAGACCGACTTATAATCATATTTATAAAAACCTATATTTTAAAATGAGATCAAATTATATTAAAAGATTATTATGAATGTTTGTTCATATGAAAGAGATCAACTTATATAAAAATTATTATCGAGATCAACTTACAATCATATTTATAAAAACATATATCTTAAAATGAAAACAACTTATATTAAAAGATTATTATGAATATTTTTTCATATAAAAGAGATCAATTTATAATAAAAAATTATTATCGAGGCTCACTTATAATCATATTTATAAAAATCTATATCTTAAAATGAGATCAACTTATATTACAAGATTATGAACTTTTGTTCATTTAAATGAGATTCAAGTAACTTATGACAAAATATTAGTATTATTATTAAGAGTTTGAGACCAACTTATAATCATATTTATAAAAACCTATATCTTAAATGAAATCAACTTTTATTAAAAGATTATTATGGATGTTTGTTCATATAAAAAGGATCAAATTATAATAAAAGATTATTGTCGAAACCCACTTATAATCATATTTTTGAAAATCTATATCTGAGAATGAGATCAAATTTTATTGGTAAAAGATTATTATGAATACTTGTTCATATAAATGAAATCAACGTAACATATGACAAAATATTATTTTACTAAATATTGTCACACAAATTTACAATTTATTTTACTAAATATTTTCATATATAAATATTAGTTTAAAATTATAATATACAACTTTTTTATTGTATAAATTTACAATTTATTTCACGAAATTTTGTCATACAAATTTACTATATATACAAGCATTTTATATTTTTATTTTTATTAAATGTTTTTAACAGGATATTCGGCGATCCGCGGATATCCGAAAATATCCGTTTTTTTTACCCGGGTATCCGCGGATATCCGAATGCTTGAAACCCCGATCTGTATCCGATCCGGTGATCCGGGAAAACTGTAACATCCGGAGATTTCATTTACGGAAGTTGAGTTGTTTCCGAGTATGCGGCTTATTTCCCGCAGACACGTTTGCTGAGTACGGGTTTTTAACGTGGGATGGGGACATCTTTTACTTTCCGACCTTGGGAAGATGAGTGAGGGGGCAAGGGGGTTGCTGATCCTTGGATATCCCACCCCTTTTGCCAGCCTCATTACTCACTCCCCTCTTTCCCACTTCTCCTCTTACGTTCGTTTCACTTCCTTCCACTCCTCTCTTCCTTCTTGCTTGCTCTTATCTTCTTTTGCCTTGAAAGAGCTTGGTAGGAGCTGCAGCTTGGGCATTCCGGATCTGCTGTGGTAAGTGATCTCTTTCCCCCTTCCTCTTGTTGATAGTTTCCCCTTCTTCCTCTTCTCTTCACCTCCATGGCTATGGAGGAAGCATTTGAATAGAGATCTAGTAAACCTTTGCATGTCCCTTTCTTTATCTCGTTTAGGTCGTGGTGAGGAAGCTAGGACTTGTGGTGAAGGTCTGGAAGAGGCCCAACAAGAGAAGGAGTAGTAGGAGCAAAGAACCAGTCGAAGAAACGAAGAAGAAGGAGTTTCTGCTGTTCGACCGCGGGGGCGGACCACCAGAGGCGCAGGGCGGATCAAGGCCACCGTAGGGGCGGCCAGAGCCACCACATGGGAGGCCACCAGGCGCAGGGGCGGCGCTAGAGGTCCGCAGGGGCGGCGACAGGGTTCCGCCGGGAGCGCCAGCTTGCTTCCGCGGCTGAGTTTTATTCACCAGTAGGTTCCTTCCTTCCTTATTCTTTGTTCCTTCCTTAGACCTTATGTTGGTACCTAGTTAGAAGCATGCTTAGGATGAACCTAGGACTTATGAGAATGTCATCTAGTGGTTTCTATCCGTGGAGCCCTTATGGCTTGATGAGAGTGATGATCTTGAGTGTTTGAGCATGTTGAGTTCTTCTAGGCTAGATTGACTCTCCTAAGATGTTGAGCATGTCCATATGTTGTAGAGGTTGTTGTGAGGTTACCTTGCTTGTTGAGAGTCTCATGAGTACCATGGACCCTAGGATGCTTTCCTAGTTTGAGAGTTGAGTGATCTTGCTTAGATCACTAGAATGAAGTCTATGACTTCATGAGTGTGGGCTTGTGTTGATGAGTGTATTCATGTATGAGCAGGTTGTGTGCTTCCTCACTAAGGAAGCTAGAGTGTTGTGAGCTGAGAGACGAGGTAAGTCTCCGGACTTACTTAGCCGTATTCGATGTATTAGATTCATTGTGTGTTTGGTGGTGTATGCTTTATCGCCTTCGTTATATCAACTAAACCGGTAATAGGACCACCGACATATATATATATATATATATATATATATATATATTAGCCTAAGTGTATGATAACGAGCGGTAACATCATCTGCCTACCTCTTGCGAGAGTCTAGGAGGTGCTCGGCGACTAGCCCGTGTTGGTTAGACGGCGGAGGCATCCGTACCGTTCCATGCCGGTAAGTAGGGACTGAGGCGGGACCACGGTGGTCTCGTGTCACAAAACTAAGTTGAACTAGAACGGGATACGATCTAATAAGTAAAGATAATAACCGGACTTGTTTTTGGAGTATGATTATGTGATGTATGACGTATGAGTGTGTATGTGCCTTCACCATGTCTTTAATGCTTCAAATATAGCTAACGGTTTTAAACCGCTTGTCTAGATGTCCAGCAGGTTAGGGACGCCGCCGAGTGAGGTGGAAGAGTGGACAGCCGAGGGTCGCCGTACACTATAGGACGGGGGCATTTTTGGGATGATTATCGTTATTTCTTATGTTGGATTATGGTTTGATGTACGCTTTCGGATTTATGTATTTTGGAGTTTTTGTGTCGTTTTGAGGACTTGGCTGAGTTTCCACGTTGTACTCTTTACTTTTTCGTCCTGTATACATTTCAAATGTTTTCGAGTTTTACGCCTTTATTTGTGCCATGTTGGAAAGGTCCGGTGAGATTGTTGTCAGGTTAAGGGTCGGGACCCATTGTGTGGCCTCGCCCGTAGAATTCTGATATCCCGCGGATTCGGGGTGTTACAAAGTGGTATTAGAGCCCTAGGTTGACAACAATGGCACTCGCAACCTTCTAAAGGCCGAATGAGGAATAAACGGAACCCCACTGGCTCCGACTTTTCATTTTCAAAATTCATATGCATGAGTCGGGATTGGGTTAGAGTGTACTGAACCACCACTCCTCACGCAAACCTCGGCGACATAGATTTCTGGATTTGACGCATGTAAGCATATATCTTACCTAGTTATCTATTTGTATATGACCTTAGGGTTGTTGTTGGACTTGTACGTACCTAGCTATGCATGTGACCTTAGGATGATTGGGCTTTTATGCCTTGGTTGTATTTTGGATTTCGGCACCTTTCTTTTATGTCTTATAAGTTCCTTTCATATTAAGTATTACGAGTACTATATGTAGACCGATTTAAATAAATATAACAAACGCAAAACGATATCAGATGACACGTACGAGAGCTACCACATATGTGGGACCCGCCAGGGGTAGACCGCCTCTACCTCCTTCCGTTCCGAGATGGGGATGAGTAGGGAGACCTCCAGTCCCGAGAGGTCGGGGTTGTATCCCCATTGCGGACCCACCCGTTGTGAATCCGTCAGCAGCTGAGTATCCCGTTGAGGACGTGACAAAGAGCGTTATTCCCGAGGCTGGGGATAGGACAGCTGTGAGGTCCGGGCACATAGTTCCCCATCTGCTAGGACCGAGGGAGCATCGATTGGAGCTACAATGTTTGAGGAGTATGTACGCCGAGTAGAGGAGGCGTTTAGGATTGGAGCGCCATCTCCAGCACCACCAGTGCCGGTACCTGTACCTGCACCTGCACCGGCGAGATCAGTCAAGGTCTCGTACAGGCTACCCAGATCAGAGCCGCACCTAAGATAGTTGCACTGGCGGTAGTTGCTCCTGAGCCGTTTGTGGAGATTGCTAGGCCTAGAGACGATCTGAGGTCTCCTAGACCCGATTCCTGGTTGAATGCTTTCAACCAGCAGCATGTGCCTTACTTGGATGTTAAAGTAGGGTTAGAGTTGGAGCATTGGATTGGGCACGTGGAGTCAGCATTAGAGGCGATCCATTGCCCGGAGGAGAGGTAGGTGGAGATAGTCCAGACCTTGTTCAGAGAGGAGGTTCAGTATTGGTGGAGGTCGGTGAGAGGAGGTGTGACCAGGATGGACCGGCTGCTGCGTCTCGTGACAGAGACAATTTGCCCAGATTCACTGCGTAAAGACAGAGTTTAGGACTTCCTAGAGGCAGGTTTTGAGGATGTTCCGGTTATTGAGGCGATTAGGCGCTTTCGAGCTGAGTTAGCATTGTTGGGACCCGCTGCACCACCAGCAGACCAGCATGTCTATCTCTTTTCTAGGAGACTGAGGGAGTCCACCCGTGCATACTTGGCGAGATTTTACTGCGATTCATTGACGGAGTACCAGGATCGAGCTTCGGCCTACGAGAGAGACCGACTGGGGATGGGAGGGCAGCACAGTCCGGGGGACCGGACAAGAGACAAAGGACCGTACCAGCTAGTCCAGGGGCAGGAGTGGCATGCTAGGGATGTAGCTAGACTCCGGGGCGTCCCGGTCCTCAGACATCAAGGCAGACACCAGACGGGGGACGTCAGTGCTACAGTTATAAAGAGTTTGGGCACATGAGGAACACATGTAGGAGATCACCTGATAACACGATTTATGACTTAGGTTTAGGTAATCATTTAGGTAGATTTCTCACTCATTCATGCATGGTTTAGCATTAGTTCACGACGTTTGCACTCAATTCACGTGTTTTGTCGAGATAGACGTCTACACGGACTTTTGCATTGCTTTGTAGGTATTTTGGGAGATTTAGGAGCTTAAACGATACGTTCGAGAGTCACTCCTCGAGATGACACACTTTCGGACTCATTGGAATGCAAGCTAGAAGCTAAGAAGGACTCATGGAACCTTGTCAACACAAGACATGCACCAAATGGATGACTTAATGATCCAAGGCAAAGCTGAAGCACCAAACCACGGTTCACTGAAGGTCCACGGCCGTGGAACCAACCGTGGTTTTTGCCAGACGGTTGTGACAGCTGTGCCACGATCTCATGGCTCACTCTAGCAAGGTTGTAGTATAAAAGTGGTCCTGCAAGGCTGAGAGAAGGCATCTTAGAGCAACCATCCATTATCCCCTATCATCCAAAAAAAACACTCTCAAGAAGAAGATTCTTTTGGGGAGAAGCTACCATAGAAGGAAGAAGAAGAGATCCATTGGAAGAGGGAGAAGAACACACCATTGCCAGCACTTGATAGGTTTTGTAGTGAAGAATTCCGGAATCGTTTTCTAGGGTTGTAAGAATCGATTAAACCTTCTTTTGGAAGGGTTGTGAGTCTTTCTAATCTTAATTTCAGCTTGGTTTTGATTACTTCACTTGTTCATCTCTTTCTCTTCATTATCTTGCAAATGGAAGCCATGATTTTATGCTTGATGATTTCGATTGTTATGATGCATGTTGTAGGCTAAATAGATGCGATTCTAGGATAAGGAAAGGATGGTTATGGCTAAGACTATGATAGGATGAACCTAGATTTACCCTTGAATGACTTGTTTACTTGAACGAAGCCTCTGTTGGAGTCCACGGTTAGATCTTGCCATTCCACGGCCGTGGAGGGTGTAGAACAACCCGTGGTTTCTCTGGTTCGATGGATCTAAGTTCTAGATTGTTAGAAGGCTGAAATCTTAGTGTTTGTTGAGTTGAATCTACCCTAGGGTGACCTAGTGTTAGCAACTAAGTGTTAGGAGAGACCTACCCGGTGATCCTTACTCTTAGATTCCAAAGATGATAAACTCTAGGTAGTGGTGAGCCTCATGAGCCACCATTGGACTAAGTGTGCTAGGATAGTTGTTTAGGACTAACCCTTTCGAGACTTACCCGGTAAGGATAGGTTAGATCCCTAGGTGACAAATCCGGTTTGTGTAGAATTCCATCCCTTAGGCTCTTTGAGACTTACCCGGTGATGAGACCTTAGGAATGGACTAGTGGACCATGAGACCTACCCGGTGATTGATCCCAATCTAGAAACACTCACTCCCAACATATCATAGTTAATCCAAGGAATGATTAGATAGCTTGAATCCTATGCCATAACCGGAATTTCCAACCCCTAGAATCCGCTTTTCTCTTTTGATTCACATCTCGTGTTTAGCTTGTTCGCTTGTGTTGATTCGTTAGCTTAGTTGATTGCTTACTTTGCATGATTTGTGATCCTTGATTGATCACCTAAAAACCAACCAAAAACATTGAGATTTTCATTTCTTTATTTCTTTCTCTTTTCTTAATCTAGATCTTCACTAAACTTAATCATAAATCGAATCAATCTCACCTTAGTCTTTGTGTTCGACCTCGGAATACTATCCCTACTACAAATGTCCCGTACACTGCGGGTTCGCTAGGAGTTAGGAGAAATATAACGAGTATAAATTTAAAACCTATTGCGTATCACACACATCCTGAACGTCCCGGTCCTCAAACATCGAGGCAGGCACCAGACGGGGGACGTCAGTGCTACAGTTATAAAGAGTTTGGGCACATGAGGAACACATGTAGGAGACCACCCGTGGCGTGTTTCTCTTGTGGTCAGGTGGGTCACTGAGCCGGTTTTTGCCGTCAGGGCAAGTCACACTCTCAGTAGGGTTCTTCGCCTGCTGGAGTAGCAGGAGGTAGTCAGAGGCCTCCACAGTTTCAGCCACATGACTCTCAGCAGAGGGTTCAGGGTCAGACTCGTACACAGGGTTCAGCCCAGGGTCAGGGCCGAGGTAGAGGCCGTGGTGGGGGTAAGCAGGAGACCAGGGGCACCCAGTCCAGAGTGTTCGAGTTGAGGAGTGTTGTTGATCAAGCAACACCGGCAGCCACAGGTACTATTCAGATCCATGGACTTCCGGTCCGAGTTTTGTTTGATTTGAGTGCCACACACTCTTTTATATCCAATGATTGTGTAGGTAGGTTGTCCTTAGTTACAGTAGAGGGGAGACCCTTTGTTGTGGGGTTATCCGATGGGGTTAGGGTTAGTGGTACCCGAGAGATACACGGTTGTCCCATACATTTGGGAAACCATGATTGGTTTGCCAACTTCTATGTCATGCACTTGGTGCATGAAGAAGTCATCCTTGGGATGGATTGGATGGACCGCCATCGAGCCGTGTTAGACATCAGTCGGAGGACCGTGACGGTTACTACAAAGATGGGTCATGAGGTGATTTTCCGAGGTTGGGACCTCGGGAAGACCGGTACAATTATTAGCGCGGTCCGAGCCGCGAGACTTATCGGGCAGGGATGCGAGGCCTTCTGGTGTTATGCCATGAAGGAGGAGACCGGACCGACGCTGGAGGAGATTCCCGTGGCATGTGAGTTCGAGGATGTATTCAGGGAGCCACCCGGATTACCACCACAGAGGAGCGTGGATTTTGCTATTGAGGTGGAGCCCGGCACGAGGCCGATCTCCAAGGCTCCTTACCGCATGGCGCCGAAGAGTTGCTGGAGCTGAAGAAGCAGCTAGAGGAGTTAGCTGAGAGGGGATTCATACGCCCGAGCGTTTCCCCTTGGGGTGCACTGGTCCTCTTCGTCAGGATGAAGGACGGATCTTTGAGACTTTGTATCGATTACCGGGAATTGAACAAAGTCACCCACTAGTACAAAAGTAGCCTCTCAGGGTAATTTCTCAAGGGTTTATAAAAACCATTGTAATATAAAAACACCCTAGGAGGTTTTGTATAAAACCCCTGAGAACATTTTATAGCTTTATTTTTTAATTTTTTAAATATACTCTCAGGGGTTTTATTTAAACCCCTAGAAAAAAATCTCGTTTAAATTTAAATCGAATCTCGTAACCTATTGTTATCGGAAGGTAAATCACAAAACCGCCTTAAACCCCTAATTTCTTTTTACTCTATCTTTTTTTATGGGATCTTTTCTTCTATCTCCTATTCTCTATTACTTCTATCACACCCTTCTAATTTGCAACACGATAACGCCAATGGAATCGACTACATCAAGGTTCAATTGCAAATAATCGACTACATCAGCAAAGAATCGACTTGTTTGCAATGAATTGACTACGTTAGATCGAGTATCTAATGCCTCAAGGTCAGTTACAACCACGGCATGAACTTGTCGCCTTCAAGCTTAGCTTCCATTGCAACCACCGCCAGGACCTACCGCCTTCAAGGGTTAAATTGCAATCGATCGGCGGTGGCGGCCCCAAATTCCTTCGATCAATCAGCGGCGGCGGCCCTGAATTCCTTCCAGTATTAGGTTTAATTTCTTTCAACATACTAGGTTTAAGTTTCTTTCAACCTCTTTGGTAACTAAGGATCGCTTGAGGTGCATCCATGGGAGCTCAATCCATGGAGTCAAATAGCTGAAAATAAACTCTAGCTCAATGTTATCCTTTTTGTGCAGTTTTCCTTCTTTTTCTATATCACAATGCCTCTTGTTGCAAATCGTACCCTTTAAGTTACGCTTAGTTATGTTCAGTTCTACTGCTTCGATTCTCCAATTGCCAATTTATAACCCTTTTGAGGATTTTTATTGAATGAATTGTGGTTCATTATGAGCAAGCTGAGCAAAGACATTTAGGTTATTGATTGATTATGTCGTTTTTCTTATCAAATGGATTGTTGAATGTTGAATCAGTTGTACGAAGCTTTGTTTCAATTGATTTTATTGTCAAATTTGTAGATTATGTTGGTTTTACAAGATTAGTTGATTACAAGTAATAAAATTAGGAATTCACTCTTTCAATTCATGACTAGATGGGGTACAAACAGGAAGCTTTGGGTATAGTGTCTGTATTCTATCATGATTTTCATACTCTGCATCTTGCCACCAGTGTTCATGTAATTGCATTATACTTGACTAGTATAATGCAATTATCTATGAACTTTGTGGAGTGATTGTGTTGACCTTTATAATATTTCATTTCGAATTTTTTTCTTCACTTATTGGTGAAATTCTCCTCTATTTCATTATCAATAATTCTGCTAAAAAGATCTCAATTTGAATAGACTTTTTGAGTGTAAAGTGGGATATGCAGGAAGCTCTGGGTATGTGGAAATCTTTGCATTTCCTTTGTAGAAACAATATGATATATTGGGACAAAAGGAAGCTATGAGAAAAGTGGCATGTAGGTATGCTAATTGTTGTTATTCCTTGTAACACCCCAAATCTGCGGAACTCGGGGCGTTACGGGTTGGAACCTCACAATGGGTCTCGACCCTTAGCCTGACAACAATTTCACCGGATCTTACAACATGGTACAAATAAAGGCCAAAACCGAAAAATATTTTTATGCAATGAATGGAACCCAAAGCAAACAAACTAAAGACTACAGCTGAAATACGAATCTAAAGACCAAATGCCATACATGAGGCTTACAAAAAATACGAGATACAATAAACAAAACTCAAACACAACTCCAACCAACTCATCCTAAAATGTACGGAACCCCGGCTGCCCACTCTTCCGGAGCTCTCGGCCACATTCCTAACCTGCAAGGCAATCTACAACAATCGGTATAAAACCATTAGCTAATATTCGAAGCATTAGAATCAAGGTGAAATGCACAAACACAAGTAAATCAACATAACACACAATATATACCAAATCACACAAGTCCAGTTTATTATTAAGTCATATCTCGTTCTAATTCAACTCCTTTTGTGACACGAGAATCTCCCGAAACTCGCCTCGGTCCCCTCTTCCGGCAATGGAACGGACGGATGCCTCCGTCTGTCTAACCAGCACGGACTAGTCGCCGAGAACCTCCTAGCTCTCGCAAGAGCTAGGCAGCGATGTCACCGCCCGTTATCATATACTTGGGCCAAATAATATAAGGGTCGGTGGTCCTATTTCCGGTTTAGTTGTTATAAATAATAAAGAATAAACACACACCACCAAACACAAATCAATATTTTGGGATTTGTTTTGACGTTTTATCTTCAATGATCTGCATGTTTGTATGCATATTATGTGATTATATTACCATTTCATCTACCTTTGCGAGAATCGAGGTCTACACCTAGTTTTGCTGTAATTGTAGGTAAAATGACACGTTTTGCATCAAAAAAGGAACAAAAGGAGCTATGGAGTCATTGAAGCTACATTGAGGAGCATGAGGAACCATCCAAGAAGCATAGCCATGGATTAAAGATTCACTTTGGACCAGTTTTGAGAGATTTCACATTCAGTTATGACTCACCTCGGTTGACCAGAGATTCATCTCGACCGAGGTGATCCAAAGACGCCGACTCGACCGAGGCGAATACCTAGGACGCGGCGAGAATATTTTATTCTTGGCTGAGATCTTTTATCTTTGGAAAGTGATCTTATATTTTTGGGCTTGGCTCCTGGAAGGAAGAAGATCTTATATTTTACCTATTTTTATGGGAGAAGATCTTTCTAAGATATTTTATCTTTGGAGGTTATTTTCCTATAAAAAGGGTTGGATTTCCACAAATCCAACATCCCGCTTAGCACGTTATACACCATTGAAGGCTGCGAGATCCAGCATACATCGCTGCAACCATACTCCAGTTGGGAGTTTTGAAGAACCTTTTTAAAGGTTGAAGGAAGATTGATGATCATAGCTTTTATAGCTTTTTGGAGGGTTTTGTAAGATTGTCTTTAATTCCCTTCCTTGTTGTCTTGTCTTGTTGGATTGCTATCCAAAGAACGCTTTTGTTGTGATATTTGATTCAGTTATTGAAGTCTTTTCATTAAATTCTTCTTGTTCAAATATTCACCTTCTTCCCATATTTTTGATTAATACTTTCACAATGATGATGAGTGGCTAGTTTCCTTGTGTGATTCTAGGGTGATTGGCTAAAGGTTGTGGGAAAAACAATGATAGAATAATCTTAGATTCCAGTAGGACCCTGAAAGTTCGAGTCTTTAACCTTAACCCTAAGCATCTCGTTCAGTCGATGAACATCTCGGCCGGGGTGGAATTTGGCTGACCGAGGTGGCTTATCCGATCCTAAATTGAGAGTTAAGTGTTGGAGTTTGCCAAATTCTATTCTTATTACACCTTTCCTGGTTCAATGCAAGCTTAGGATGAGACTTACCCGGTAATTCCTTAGTTTGTGTACCTAAGATCATAAGTGTAGGTAATAAAGGTTTATCCTTTATTGGGGTTTGAGTGTGCTTCCATCCCATCTTTGTGAGTTAGCCTGAGACTTACCCGGTAAAGGTTGATTCTATTCCCTTAGATGGTGTGTTAGTTTGAGGTTATAGTTCTTTATCTTGATTCCTTGAGACTTACCCGGTAATAGGAGTTACGGTTTAGGATTAGTGAGTAGTGAGACTTACCCGGTGATCTATTCTACTTTAGTAACACCTTCCCTATGCAAAAACCTCAGCTTTGTCCGCTTATCTTTAGATCTTGAGTTGGAACCACAACTAGATGCTTTAATCCCTAGAATTGCATGTTTGCTTTATTGACTTCTTATTCATATTTGATTGTGTTAATTGCTCTTGTGGTTAGTATTCACGAAGCTTACCGTTATTGACTTTGTTTCACCGAGTCCTTGTGATCGACCCCTGGAATTCCTTGCTTTTACTACGATTGACCCGTACACTGCGGGTTCGCATCCTTGTTTTAAGCTTAAGTCTAGGGTTATAAATTTAAAGCTTGCACACACCGTTTGGAGCGAACAAGTTTTTGGCGCCGTTGCCGGGGACTTGGTCTAGACCGAGCCAGTTGCGGTTTGCTTTCGGGGCACTTGCCCCTGTTGCTACTAACTACTCTTTCTATGAGTTTTGTAGTTTTCAGGATTTCCGATGACTACATTTGTTCCAGCCTGGATAGCAAGGCAAAGTGCTAGGGCGGACCATTATGAATACTTGGAGGAGAAGTACTCCTTCTATTGGTTCAACAATGAATGGGAAAGAGAAGAGGCCATTAAGCATGAACTTGCAATGTGGGATGAACTGAATGTCCCTAAAAAGATTTGTGAGCAACCCCTTGAAGATTCTCTTGAATCAAGATGGGAGAGGTTGATGAAGAAGATGGAGGAACTCAAGGAAAGCACCCTATCCTATGCTAAGCCGCAAGAGGAGCATAAGGAAGTATTGCACGTTCCAAGCATCCCCCCAGTCGAACCCAAAATTTATCCTGAAACTTTTGAGGAAGAGGAGGATATGGAAGGTCTCGATCTGACTGTTGAGACCTCGGTCGAAGTGGAAGAGATCTCGGCCGAGATGGAAGAATTTGCAAAACAGAAGATGCAAAGAACCTTGGTCAAATTACTGAGATTGTGACCAAGGTGGAAGAAAGATCAACTGAGTTGAGAGAGATTTCATGTGTTGGTTATCAACCTAACATGAAACCTGATCCGAGCTTTGGAGAACTTTACAAGGTAAGTTCTCTTGCTCCATTCGAAATCCCTATTAAAATTTCTGAATTTTTCAGGAAAGCACCGGAGAGTTGGGGGTCTCTTCCGAAAGAACCTCTAAAGATCAAGATGAAGTCTTCCTTGAAATTGTTGGAAGAAGAAGCTCCTCGGATCATGAGGAGTGGAGTTGGCAAGCACTACACCGCTAAGGCGATGAAGAGTCTCTTGTTCAAGTATGGGGTCCCTCGCATGCTCAGGACCCTGTACCATCCCCAAGCTATAGATGGGGAAGCTGCTATAATTCTCGAGAAACTATTTTCTCGATCAAGGAAAGGATGGGACACGAGGAATGTCCCATTGAAGTGTAGGAAGTCTAGACGAATTCCGGTGAGAATCAAACCGTACAAGCTTGTACGTGGGAGATCTTACCATTTGCCGGTGAAGTTAGGAACCGGAACCTTCTTGGAAGATTTTTACGGATGTGATGAGCACTCCACGACATTCGAAGTGCATTGAGTAATCCCATGCCGTATGGTCCAGCTAGCGACCTTAAACCAAGCGCTTCTTGGGAGGCAACCCAAGGTATTGTTTTTCCTTTCCCTTTTTCTAGTTTAGCTTAGATAGTTTGCTTTTGCTTTGTTTTGTTTGTTTTTGGCGTCCTAGACAGATAACAAGTTACAGCTAAGGAAGGAGAACCAATCAGTAGCATAACTGGAAGAACAGAAGTTCGAGAATTCGAGAAGACGAAGTTCGACTGAGACACCTCGGTCCAGTCGAGGCCACCTCGACCGAGTTGATTCTTGAGCAACCGAGGCGACTAGGGTTTCTGCCGTACCACCTCGGTCCGTACCACCTCGGTCCAATCGAGACCATCTCGACCGAGGTGACAGCAGTTCCAGGAACAGTATAAAAAGGGGAAAATTTTCTTTTTCACTTTTTTTACCCACTTCGACTCGACCGCGGCGCCTTTCCACCTCGCTTCCTCGAATCTTGCTCGTTTTCGAAGATTTCCGCTTCCAAACTACGATTGAAGGGTAGAGGATCCCATTGCAAGTACAGATCTGCGAAGAAATCAAACGAATTGACCGAAACGAGGTAAAAACAGTCGAAACCCTAACTCGTTCATTCGCTTCGATTTGGGCTTTGGTTGCCCTTGCATCTGCTGAGAAAAGGCTTAAGTACCCCATAGGAAGCAATTGTAGTGATTTTTGGGGGAAAAGAACTGGATTTCTGAGAATTGAATCGCGAACTGCTTCCGCCTCGGTCCAGTCGAACTGCGCCTCGGCCGAGGTGATTCCTGAGAGTTGTCAGTGACCGAGGTGATCTGACAGTAGCTAAGTGAAAAAAATGAGTTCTGAACGTCGTCTTGCCCTCAGAGATAAATCCTCACCTTCCCCTTCTTCTTCTTCTTCCCGACCTTACCGCCCGGTGATCCATGAGCGACACCGGGTGGATTATGACCGTATTTCTGGCCGTCCAGTGATTGCACCACGTTTCCTGGACGTGTCCGCTTTTGATTGCCTAGGGGTAGATGGAGACCTTAGGAGGATGATTACTACAGTTGGGCTGGATCAGTTTACTGAGATCCGAGCCCCAGCCTACTTGGAGCCGACCCTAGAGTTCGTTAGCTCCTTCAACTACCTTCCCACAGAGCAGTCTGTGAAGTACCGGTTGATGAACCGGAACTTCTTAGTGCCACTCGAGATTTGGAGAGAGATCTTCGGCTTTCCTGAGCCCACCGCCACTGACTTCCCTTCCCGATCTGTAGCTAGGGAGTTTTGGGGGCAGATTGCCCATATTGCTGAGCATGCAGATAGATGGCGCCCTGGAGATTCCAAGGAGAAGGTCATCTTCCACCTAGCCTTTAGGTTAGCCCATAGGATATTCAGCGAGACACTTCTGGCGCGTACTGAGACGCCCCAAAAGATCCGACAGGGCGAGCTTTTCAGTCTGTACTGTATGGTTACGGGGGGTTTCCCGGACTTTGGCTTGATCTTGGCAGAGGACCTGCACAAGATCGAGGCCAAAGCGAAGGGAGACATCTGCTGCGGAGGGCTTGTCACCCACATAGCTGCTTTTCATGACATGGACCTCAGTGCTTGTACGATGGTGGCGGCTCCGAAGCCGCTTGGATTGCAGGAGATGATCACTCGGCGGATTCTAGTTCCCCGAGGTCTGACTACTCCTTACGTGGCTATGCCGTGGGAGCTGACTGCACCACAAGGGATCCGATGGTCTGCCCAGTTCACCGTTTATGACCCACACTATTGGCAGACCGCCTGGGCTCCACTGATGGAGGATCATAGGGAGGCAGTAGCTGCCCCAGCTGAGGAGGAGGAGGCTGACGACGAGGATACAGTGGATGAGAGAGATGGTGGAGTCCCGATGGATACAGGGACATATACTGCAGGGACGAGCGCACCGCCGATTATAGATCTTGATGATGATGATGAGACTGAGCCTGCACCAGCTGATACTTCTCCAGTTAGGCCTGCTAGACGTAGGAGGCGCAGAGTGAGGGATCCAGATGCTCACAGACGGATCGATGACCTGACAGATTAGGTTATTGATTCTTATGCTGCTTTGTCGCTGGATATCCGCGAGATGCAAGAGCGGCAGCATTATCAGCACATTATGGCCCAGCTTCAGTTCGAGCGTATCATGGGTCATCCATTCGACCCAACCCAGTATCCATACATGCCACCACCACCACCACCAGATCAGGACTATTGATGAGCTGTATGATTTTCTTTATTATATTTTTATGCAATTCAGCTATTTATCCGGTAAGTACTCTTATTTTTAGACTTATATTAACCCACTGGGACAGTGTGTCCCAAGTATGGGGTATTTGTTGTACTTATTTGATGACGACTTGATGTACTTATTTGATTACTTTGATGTATGACTCATACTTTATCGGATGTTTCTTGTTTATGCTTCACTTCTGCATTTATATGTTTATCTAAGATTGCATGCATATTTACAGGTTATTTGATTGAGAAAAATGTCGAAACTGGAAAAAAAAAACAAAAAACAAAAAAATTTTTTTTTGACCTCGACCGAGTCAGTCTTGGCCAAACGAGGCGTTTCACCTCGGTTGACCCAAGAACACCTCGACCGAGGTGGGTTAACTAAGAGTTTTCGAAAATTATTTTTGTGTTACTTATCTGGATATGATCTCAGTGAAAATCTTGCTTACTGACTGATTTTAAATTCTTTATGTGTTTGAAAGGTTTTATAATATGTTTAAGTTGCTAAATGCTTTGTTTAAAATTATTGGCATGTTTAATACTTTGTTTTTATCTAAATTATGTTGAATTTGAAGGTTGACACCACATCATGAGTTCTCTCACTTTCTTCCTGGAAAGACCAAGACAATTCATTCTTCTCTCTTCTTCTTATTCATGCTTAGCCCCTCATATACATTTTGCCTCCCTTTACCTATCCGGGAATTTGGAAGCAAGCAAAGTGGTAAAAGCAAGTGAAGTTAAAGTTGAGAAGTTGGCTGAAAGTGAAAGTGCTAGAAAGTAATTTTAGGTTTGGGGAAGTCAATCATGAAGATGAGTAACTCGGCACCATTCACATAGCCGGGTGTTTGTGTCTTGCCAAAGTCGGATTGAGCGATATTCCTAACGGGTCATGGTATGTGCATCAAGGGTTTGATGCATCTCAAGAAATTGATGATTGCGGATTTCCTAGGCTTCGGTTATTGTGCACCTCTGTCCATGCATCCCAAAAAGTAAAGTAAAAAGAAAAAGTGTGAAATAAGCAAAGCTTATTGGTGGAAGATGTTGCAAGTCAAAGTGAAAGTGAAGTTCATCCTTTTCCCGGATTCTAGCACCACATTACCTTACATACATCCCTACCCTACACGTTTCTTGACCTTTTCTTTTGGGAAGCCCTTGAGACCTTGAGCTTGTTGATTGACTTAGTGGTTTAAACTGGATTATACATGATTAATTTTGATAATTATGACTTATTATGCATTCTATGATTTTATGCAAAGATGAACAACTTTCCTGTATTTATAAAATATTTTGATCATATTTTGATTTTAAATTCCATGAAGTATTCTCTTATAGTGATCTATGATTGTAACACACCATAAAAATGTTTTTGAAAGACTTTTCATTGATTTTCATGACTATTAATCCATACTATCTTGTCTTCTATATGCGGAACTTGCTTGGGGACAAGCAAGGGCTAAGTATGGGGTATTTTGATAGCATGAATTATAGTCTATATTTTGGGGTTTGTTTGGATGTTTTATCTTCAATAATCTGCATGTTTGTATGCATATTATGTGATTATATTACCATTTCATCTACCTTTGCGAGAATCGAGGTCTACACCTAGTTTTGCTGTAATTGTAGGTAAAATGGCACGTTTTGCATCAAAAAAGGAACAAAAGGAGCTATGGAGTCATTGAAGCTACATTGAGGAGCATGAGGAACCATCCAGGAAGCATAGCCATGGATTAAAGATTCACTTTGGACCAGTTTTGAGAGATTTCACATTCAGTTATGACTCACCTCGGTTGACCAGAGATTCATCTCGACCGAGGTGATCCAGAGACGCCGACTCGACCGAGGCGAATACCTAGGACGCGGCGAGAATATTTTATTCTTGGCTGAGATATTTTATCTTTGGAAAGTGATCTTATATTTTTGGGCTTGGCTCCTGGAAGGAAGAAGATCTTATATTTTACCTATTTTTATGGGAGAAGATCTTTCTAAGATATTTTATCTTTGGAGGGTTATTTTCCTATAAAAAGGGTTGGATTTCCACAAATCCAACATCCCGCTTAGCACGTTATACACCATTGAAGGCTGCGAGATCCAGCATACATCGCTGCAACCATACTCCAGTTGGGAGTTTTGAAGAATCTTTTTAAAGGTTGAAGGAAGATTGAAGATCATAGCTTTTATAGCTTTTTGGAGGGTTTTGTAAGATTGTCTTTAATTCCCTTCCTTGTTGTCTTGTCTTGTTGGATTGCTATCCAAATAACGCTTTTGTTGTGATATTTGATTCAGTTATTGAAGTCTTTTCATTAAATTCTTCTTGTTCAAATATTCACCTTCTTCCCATATTTTTGATTAATACTTTCACAATGATGATGAGTGGCTAGTTTTCTTGTGTGATTCTAGGGTGATTGGCTGAAGGTTGTGGGAAAAACAATGATAGAATAATCTTAGATTCCAGTAGGACCCTGAAAGTTCGAGTCTTTAACCTTAACCCTAAGCATCTCGTTCAGTCGATGAACATCTCGGCCGGGGTGGAATTTGGCTGACCGAGGTGGCTTATCCGATCCTAAACTGAGAGTTAAGTGTTGGAGTTTGCCAAATCCTATTCTTATTACACCTTTCCTGGTTCAATGCAAGCTTAGGATGAGACTTACCCGGTAATTCCTTAGTTTGTGTACCTAAGATCATAAGTGTAGGTAATAAAGGTTTATCCTTTATTGGGGTTTGAGTGTTCTTCCATCCCATCTTTGTGAGTTAGCCTGAGACTTACCCGATAAAGGTTGATTCTATTCCCTTAGATGGTGTGTTAGTTTGAGGTTATAGTTCTTTATCTTGATTCCTTGAGACTTACCCGGTAATAGGAGTTACGGTTTAGGATTAGTGAGTAGTGAGACTTACCCGGTGATCTATTCTACTTTAGTAACACCTTCCCTATGCAAAAACCTCAGCTTTGTCCGCTTATCTTTAGATCTTGAGTTGGAACCACAACTAGATGCTTTAATCCCTAGAATTGCATGTTTGCTTTATTGACTTCTTATTCATCTTTGATTGTGTTAATTTCTCTTGTGGTTAGTATTCACGAAGCTTACCGTTATTGACTTTGTTTCACCGAGTCCCTGTGATCGACCCCTGGAATTCCTTGCTTTTACTACGATTGACCCGTACACTGCGGGTTCGCATCCTTGTTTTAAGCTTAAGTCTAGGGTTATAAATTTAAAGCTTGCACACACCGTTTGGAGCGAACAGCTAATACAAGAAATCCGAGCTAAGTAAGTCCGGAGACTTACCCGCACCAAGTCACAACTCTTGATAACTCAAAAGAATTCGATCCGCAACATAGGAACTCAACTTCCTGATATAAAAGAAAAGTGGGTCAACAATATGTCCCAACCTCATAGAAGTTTCCAACTTCTAAGATACAAAAGATATTACTAAGTTGAAATATTTTCAACTTCTTAACTTCCATGAAAATCTCACTAAGGTCTCACTTTGTTTAAACTTAAAACTCTCATAACACAATCCAGAAATTCTAAGGAACATCTCTAATCCCTCTATGATATACACTCTCATCACTAGGACAAGGAAATCCCATAATATTCAACTATTAATCCTACAGAAAAATCCAAAGGTGGGACTTTAAGATACAAAACCTCCCGTGCTTAGCCAAATCTCCACTCTTATATAAATTGTCCAACTTCCGGCTTTGGGACCTTATAACTTCTAATTAACTAACTACCATCATACAAACTTAGCATTCTCCAACAAACTCTTCATACAAACAAATCATAGGTCCAGCTCCATGCATAGCTCAACAATCTTAACTTATACAAGTCATTCACAAGTACTCTTTATACCAACCTCTCGACACTTCTAAAACCAACAAGCAATAGACTATAACCTTTATATATTCATGTGTACCACATTACTCTTACACACTCACTCATATCTCACGTACATATTGCACAACTTCAATTACAACACACCACACAAATACTTAGAAAACCCTTCATGTATTTATATACAAATACATACATTAACATTTAAACAAGATTAACCTTCACCAAATTAAACCCAAAAACCCAATATTAGGGTGATTGCAGTTCTGAGAGTCTCACCCAAATTGATTCAACCACACGCAAAAAGAAGAGGGAAGATGGCGGCTTTCCCTGGTGCAGATCGACATCAACAATCACCACTGGCCGTGAGTGGTCGACAGTGCGAGGCTTGGCGGATTCTAGTTGCAGGTTTGGCGGCAGCAGGGCGAGGCGGTCGGAACCAGAAGATCGTGACTGCGGGAAGAGCTTTGGCTTCTCCGGTCGGGTTGAGGTCGAGTGGCAAGCCGCTTGCTCGGTTAAGACCGGCAACCTCTATCCTTCAGGAGGGGTAGATGGGAGGCGAACGGTCGCCAGAAGCGACTCACGCGAGGAGTAGCTAGAGACAAGGGTTATTGTGTCCGGTGCTTCAACCTGGTAACTTGGCGGCGGCCGGCGGTTACAGTAGTCTTGGCGGCAGGGCTGAGAAGGAAATCCAGAAGGAGGGCCACCTAGCTGGTCGACGGCAGGGAAGAAGAGAGCAAGAGTAGGGTTCGGTGGTTGAGAGGGAGCAAAGGGAATCAAATCCGGCAAAGAAGGAGGACGGGGATGATCGGCGCTGAGAAGGAAGAAGAAAGGGCAGGCTAGCGGCTGTGAACGAGAGTAAAGAAGGGAGGGGTAGGTTAGGGTTAAAACACCCTCACATCACAAGGCTGAAGAGACTTCATTTTATTTATTTTTATTTTTTTTAAAAAAAAAACGAGAACATAATAATATTAGGAAGGATAAAGAAAGAGTGATGTTATCCGGCGCCGGCGCCTTGCGAGTGCGCGCAGGGCCTCGCGCATTGGGCCTGCGCGAGGCCCATGCGCGCCTGCCCAGCCCGCCTCCGCCTATTTAAGGATGCGCGGAGGCCAGCCTCCCTTGCCCTTGTTTTCTTCGCTACCGTTGTGCGTCCTTTGCCCTCGCGTTTCGCAGCCGTCGCGCACTTCCCTTGCCCTCAATTTTTTTTCCTCTTATTTTCATCCATTTCTTCTTTTCTTCGATACGTCCAACAATGGAGGGAGATTCACAGATATCGAGAGCTCTAGGAGTAGACCACTTATGAATCGATTCCAGGTTAGTTAATATTGTTTTTTATCGTTTATTTATTTTTTGCATTATACTTGAAACTAGTTAGTTTAGTTAGGTTCGGTTAGTTAGGAATAATTGAAATTGGATTAATTTCGATAGTTAGTAGTATTGAAACTAGTTAGTTTAGTTAGGTTTGGCTAGTTAGGAATAATTGTAATTGGACTATTATCGATAGTTAGTAGTATTGAAACTACTTAGTTTAGTTAGGTTCGTCTAGTTAGGAATAATTGTAATTGGACTATTATCGATTTTATAATAGTTAATGTAATATATATATATATATATATATATATATATATATATATATATATATATATATATATATATATATATATATATTTACAATATATATGTATACGATTATAATAATAGCACAATTATATATATATATATATATATATATATATATATATATATAAATTTATAATATATATGTATATTATAATAGAAAAATAAAAATTTGAGTTAAAAAAATATTCAGCGTGCGTTGAGGACTGTCAAAGAGAAGAGGAAGAGGGCGACGAGATTAGTCACAGCTTCCGCCCGTCGAGAGGCTGTAGCTCGACGAGTTAGACTTGCCTCAGCAGCTGTAGAGGCATCCGTTCAGGCACCTGTAGATGCAGTTGTAGAGGCATTAGTTAAGGCACCTGTGGATGCACCTACAGATGCAGAGGTTCATGTACCCACATTGGCTTCTGGCGAGGAGGATGTCGTACCTATTTCACTTACTGCTGATTACGACACGGAGGAGTCTGCGCACGATATGTCTCATTTAGATGATATACTGGAGGATGAGCATGAGGAGATACCAGTTGAGGTAGAGCAGCAACAGCAGGACATACCACAACAGAGGGAGCTTGACGACTTACCTGAGCATGTACGTGATGAGGAGCAGGTAGAGGAGGACGTACCTCCTCCTTTATTGACCTGCTATGCTGACCACAGAGCCAGCGTTATATGGGCCGGTATGGATTCCCCCGTGATTAGAGTTGTTCGGAGGCTCGACGCATTTAGTAGATTACGTGAGTGGCGATGAGATGTAGATGACGCATTTTCATGGTTTGGCTTAGCTAGACGCAGCAGACTGACGGATTTGGAGGACGTACAGTTTGGCGGCGTCGATCATTGTCTGATTACGGCGTTTGTCGAGAGGTTGCACCTACAGACAAACACATTTCACATGCCATGGGGGGAGATGGGAATAACACTGCACGATGTTCATATCATTATGGGACTACCAGTTGATGGAGATGCATTAGTGACTTCCGTCGATGATAGTGTACGACATGATTGGCTGGTTCATCGTCTTGGCTTATCACCAGCAGAGGCTAGACGTCAGACTTCACAGCTATTCTGCGATACGATTAGGCGTAGAGCCGCTGAGATGTTGGACCTTCTATAGCCTCCACATGACACTATTGCATCTGCATATCTGTTATTGTCCATATCGTCGACTTTGGTAGTCGACAAGTCTACTAACAGGATGCGAGGATGGCTTATTGATCTAGTACGAGATCATTTGAGGACAGAGGCGTATGCTTGGGGCACCGGGACCCTTGCTTATCTTTACAGATGTTTGGGGGACGCCACCAGGAAGAAGGTGACAACGATGGCAGAATGTACTGCCCTGTTACAGGTGTGTTGTTATAAATATTTTTCTTTATATAACGTCACTTTATTGATAAGATTGAAATTAATAAAAGAATTTGTACAGTTTTGGATTTACGCACATTTCCCGTCATTGGGATGTGCCGTTGTGGAGGATCCGAATATGCTTGGTCATGCACGGTGGTGATTGAGACTTTCTGTCCCGAAGACTCCGTCTATTAGCGTAGAGAGGCTACACTCCTTACGAGATCAGTTGGACCAGATGAGGGCGGAGGATGTGTGCTTTACCCCGTATGATGAGCGTGTGCTTGATTTTGGCGTAGAGTTTGGTGTTTCTCGGTATCGGGGTATCATACGGATATCCGACATAGAGGAGGCGTATATGCCGGACCGGTTCTTGCGACAGTTTGGATACGTACAAACCGTGCCTCTACCCCGGATTCCTCCCCATCATGAGATTCGACCGGCGACTGGACGTGGATCTAGGCTTTCATATCCCCTCACATACGATCGTTGGGCATCCCGCCATCTGGAGGAGACCACAGTTTCACTAGTTAGATTGATACCAGCTACCTCTCCTTGGCTCGTCGATGATGCGTACATGTCTTGGTATACAGTCCATTGCCATTCGTACGTCTTGCCGACGTCCATTGTACTCTAGTTACCTATAGACCGTCCTCCACCTGTTCCGGTTTCACATCAAAGAGTACGTTTGTTTTTAAGATTTAATTTACTCTTTATTGTAATTTTCAATTATTTTAACATTTTATTTTCTGTATTGCAGCGTCTTCACATTCTTGTAGGCCGTCTACGAGAGATGCAGGCTCGCGGTCTTCCGTATTCTGTTGAGGATATAGATTTCATGGTAGAGGAGGCAGTTAGACGTACGCCTCCTGTGGCTCCATCTCAGGTCCGGGCTTCACAACATCCTCCAGGACATTTGTAGTT
Organism: Fagopyrum homotropicum; assembly: GCA_033239125.1. Classification (NCBI taxonomy): domain Eukaryota; kingdom Viridiplantae; phylum Streptophyta; class Magnoliopsida; order Caryophyllales; family Polygonaceae; genus Fagopyrum; species Fagopyrum homotropicum. The sequence goes on from BSWB01000003.1 coordinate 34,873,470, forward strand.
GTAGTTTTATTTTGGATGGATATTACACTTGAGTGTATGTTTTTTGTTTTGTTTTGATATTGTTATGTTTATTTTGGATGGATAATATCTATTGTTTTTTACTTTTGATGTTTTCCTAAGTTTCTTTAGCGATTTTATTTCACCTAAGTTTCAATCAACTATTTCAAACTACTAAAACATAATGAGAACAGTATATGAAAACGACTAAAACATGATGTTAACAAGTTCAATAATAACGTCTAAAACACGATTACAAGTAAGATTTCTGAAAACGGCTAAAGATATCCTGCACTATTGTGTTCAACTCCCCATGCTCGACGAAGATCATCATAACGAGCTATCCTTTCAATGAACGACGCATCCCATCCATCAACACTTGGATCATGGTTATGTTTCCAAGTGTCGCTCAACAACGGTAACGGAGCATCATCTTTTAACCATACCTACAAATATGAAATTACAGAAAACGGTTGGTAAATATTAGGTCTAAATAGACGTCCATTGAATGAAAGTAAAACGTCGACCTACCGGCACAAAGTGTGCGTTGTTATATATATACGCTAACGAACAAATGACCGTAGGGGCCTCTTGGTTGGGAGCGGTGGCAATCATAGGCAAGAATGTCGCTGGAATGTTCCCTAGGACAACCAATGCAATCTTATAGTACGTGGCGGCTGCACATGCGATCATCGGTGTTTCCATCCAATTTGGTTCTGGACACGGAGACTTACTCGTCCAATAAATGTTTTGAATGACTTCGTCAACTTGATTGAGGATTCTACACTATAATGATTAACAAGTAAGATTATGTGAAATCATGGATTATAATTAAAACTTTAATATAACCGCAAGACTTAGTTACCTTGGAATAAAATTCCCTTCTCGCATTTAACTCCATAACCATATCTCACCGTATTATCAAGTAATCCTCATCCGAGAATCCCAATACCGCGGAAATTGCTCTATATTCACAATGGCCGTCTCCTGGTACATCTCTTACTCTCAATACATAAGGCTCCATGAACTTTGGAAAATCTTCTTCTCTCAAACAAAATCCGGCCTTCGCGGGTTGTTTTCCTTTACGACGGGCTCTACTCGTAGGAGTCAACTCCGGTGTAGAATCTACATCTTTAGCTTTCTTCCCTTTCGGACGCCCAGGACCACGTGTAGCAGAATGCTCAAAAGAACTAGGCTCTCTTCTATTTGATCTCGGAGTTGGAGGTCGTCCCTTTGCTTTGACCTTCTGTGTCGGCTCCTTCATTGTCATACCCCCGGGGTTTTCCATATCCTCCAGAAAAGATGCAATCTTATCTTGCTCATCCGGAATTAACATATTTGAGTCCATTCTTTCTCTAAACCTGTTCAGCGTAGCTTGACTCGGGTTCGAACGATCATCATCATCATCATCACCAATATCACCATCCAAAAAATCAACCAGATTCCAATGAACTTGCTTCCAATATGGGTGTATCTGTGACAAATAGATAGGTCTACGAGTCCGGATTGCTAGTCTAAAGTCATGCACAAACGGCACTCCATAAACCTCTCTCCAATAACTATCCCAACATCCTTCATCATCTCTTGTATGTCGAGCCTTGGTATAATTATTCCACAAGAGCGTGAAGCACTCATTTGTTACATAGTCACGGAGTAAGTCAAATATCGGTATACGCACCTGCAAAAAAAGGTTTATTACATATCAAATAAATATTTAACAATATTTTTATCAATTAAACTTTTGGTATACTAACCTCCCGTGGAATCCTCTCCCGTGACATCTCTAGAGAAGCTTGTAGCTTTTGGACTTGGTCCGTGACCATCAAATGTATGCTATCACAAACCAGCTGAAATCCTCCAACACTAGAATCTAGTGTTTGCTTCAACAACTTGTGCGCGGACTCACACCTAAAAAGAAAAGTTTATTACAATAAACGAAGAAATGTTTAACAATGTAGTGAATATTTAAATAACTTACACATTTGTCGTTCGTGTGCCGAAATGATGATGTAGGTCAGTCCATGCTCGAACGATTGCCTCCTTGTACGGGTCAAGCCAAGTCGTCTCGAGATAGGTCATTAACCTCGGAGATGATTGCCAATAGTCTCTCATTTCCAGAAAACGATGTTGGTAGCTTCCAGGGGATCTTGACTCGAACAAGGCATGACAATGGGATATGAAGAGTGCTTCCGCTTCCTTATTGCGCAAAACAAGTGCCGCTCTGTTAACTATATTGCACTTTATGTGAAACGTGCACAATATATTCTTCACCTCGGGAAATACTACACCCAAGACGCTTATAAGACCAAGCTCACGATCAGTGGCAATCACCTCCGGCGTCTTTCCGTACAACAAATAACGGACCCTCCTCAAAGCCCACTCGTAATGATCTCTATTCTCCTGTGCCATGAACACAAAAGCAATTGCGAATGTCTTCTTGGTGCTAGTGATGCCTACGATCTCCAACAATGGCATATTGTACCTAAAAGTAATACGAAACAACGACTGAGTTACAATTTCTAAGGAAAATAAGAATGAGTGTATGAAATAAAGTAAAAATGTCCCTTGAATTGAAGCTTACTTCTTGGTCTTATATGTCGAGTCCATCACAATAACATAGGAAAACATGTTGAGCAAATGCCTCGAGTCGGGATGTGAGATAAAGAAATCAATCACTTCATCGGAATCTTGACTTCTCCGAGTGTTTATATAGTATCCACGTTCCGTCAACGTGTGAAGTGCTTGTTGTAATGGACATCTTCCTTCGGCTTGTTCCATTCTAATCTTCAAACCGGTGTTGTAAACTTGACGGATGGAGGTGACATTGTCGGGATCCTCTAGTTGCACGGATTTTAATATATGTCTCGGTTTTAAGCCAGAATTCAATTCATGCTCCACCTTTCGGCTCTGCTTCGGAGTCATATGTCCAACATATGGATGACCTCTTAATACCGAAGGAATTATATGATTGTGGATTCCACATACAACCCTCACCGTCCACTTTTCCTCTTCAATTTGGGTTCCTACAAGCTCAAACAAACACATACACTTCTTCGACTTTTTTCCAGCTGGAACTTGGAACATGATCGGGATCTACGTCTTTTTCTTTTCTCGGTCCTCCGTGTCTATCACAAGCCAATTGTAGGATACGAAAACCCCTTCTATCCAACCATGATTTTTTAATGACCAACACCATATTCATAGCGTTGGCCACATACCGAGCCCATACCAATAAGTTCTCTCTATCCGCAAAATATCCATGAAGCTCAAATTTTGACGAATAATTGGTACCGAGAGCACGAGAGTTATCCATAAGATTTTAAATAAAAATAACATAGAGTATTATTTTAAAAATACACATCATTTTATTCTTACATTGCTAATTCTATAATTCCGATTCTCTATTCTTACATTGCTAATTCTATAATTCCGACTCTCTATTCTAACATTGCTAATTCTATAATTCCGATTCTCTATTCTAACATTGCTAATTCTATAATTCCGATTCTTTATTCTTACATTGCTAATTCTATAATTCCAGTTCTCTATTCTAACATTGCTAATTCTATAATTTCGATTCTCTATTCTAACATTGTTGTTTCTATAATTTCGATTCTCTATTCTAACATTGCAAATTCTATAATTCCGACAAAATAAAACGACATAACAGTAAGTATAAAAATGAGTTTGTACACTTACTTCAAGTTTTGCGAGAATTTCTTCCGGATCACTATATTTTTCAATATCGAACGACATCATCGAGCTTTCACCATCGGATTCTACATCAACTTCATCGGAATACGACGACATTTTAACGACTTTTTTGTTTACGTTGTTCAGGTTTGGATGAAGGTGAATGAGTCTCACATGTTATTATATAGGCTCGAAAAATCCACAACGGCTATATTCCCCAACGGCTAGTCCAATGGTCCAATTTTTCGAAAGTATAACGGGCAGGGAGACGCGGAGGCGGAGTGCGCCTCCGCGCCAGGCCGCGCGCATGCGCAGTCCGCATGCGCGCGGACTGGCGCGGAGGCGCACTCCGCCTCCGCGTCTCCTTTGGCGCAGGCGGACTCCGCCTCTATGAAGGCGCGAGTCCGCCCGAATAGTAAGCCTGGTAAATAAGAATAACAATTTGTTAATAGAATAAATTGTTATCTTTTGACTTGGAGTTTATCGGAATAATATTTTCCGGGTGTTACATTCCTCATACATGTTCGTTTTTCCATTCTCTCCTCAACCAATTGTTGTAAAACTTGATTGGTTTCCATATCGTATCTCTTTTATCCTTCGTTTTCTTAGTAGTTCTCCATTATGATCATCTATGAGGCTGATAATCCATTATAACTGTGGTTATTATTCAATGATATGGTCATTATAATCTCCTTGCTTGGTTAAAAGCAATATAATAAGCTCGCAGAAGATGTATCACAACATATCGATGGCTAGAGATTAAAAAAAGAAAAATGATTGGATGATTAAGGATAGAAAATGAAGTTCATCATGATATATTTATCTTATTCTACTTTGGGTTTTTTGGTGAGGGATATTTTCCATGGCGATGAGTACTACTCATTTTTTTGATGGGAAATTTGCATGCAACCCACAATGTTAGTTGCCCTTTTTTCTTTCAAGATCATACTCATCAGTATTAACATTTATCATATACCACCAAGTCCTTTTTTCTTACCAAAAATGTGAAGTCTTGCGTGCTTTTTTGTGGACCCCTAAGGTGATCTTCCTTTGCTACAAAAACAAAAGGATCTTCAAATGAAGAAAGATATGGCTAAGCAATTAATGGAACATTGATACCGGGTGAAGGTGCTTGGTTTTATTTTTTTAATTTTGTTGCTCTTAAAGTAATGATGATGATGATGCCCTGATTCAATTTTTGCTCATTTTCACTCTAAAGGGCCTTTTGGAACATATCATGCGAGATGTGAAGGGAATTGAAAAATGGTGTTACTTACCGGAAGCTTTTTATATAAAGTTGGAATTGAACATATTAAATCTTGGTCAAATAATTGTCCTTTCATTTTGGTTCCAATAGGGGTAGGCAGGGTAAAATCTTAACCGTTTTTATGAACGTATCGGACAAACAAAAATAGAGATTTTGAAAATTAATATGATATATAAAACAACATGATTGAAGAGATCAGTTAGAAATAATAAGAAAATGACTTCATGGATTTTTTTGTTGGTACCGTTGGACTTTTTTGACATCTTAGATCTCCATTTTATCTCAAGTAGTAGTAAATAACTTACTACTTGTCTAAAGCTAAAATACTTGTGGCTATGGTATGATTGTTTTCATTGCCCAAATCCTTTTTGTCTACTTGGTTGCTTACAAGTTCTCTGTGTGTTTGCACAGTGTATGTTCATTCACAAGGAAAATGAGGATTTACTACCATTGGTATAACGTCTACATGTTCTGGTACTATCAGCTAGTATTGAAACTTTCACCATCCCCGCTCATTATTGATCAACTATGCTTAGTGTCTTCTTATAAAATTTGTACTTTACTGTTTCCTTGAATTTTGATCAGATTGAAGATGTAGTGTGTGTGGAAAGTGGACTGAGGATGGAGAAGAGTCAGAAGTACATGGTATTTAGACAAATCAAGTTTGGGCCACCAAAGAAAAGTGTTAAAGGAGCTGCTAAATCTGTTGATGCGTCTTAGAGCCTCAAAAGAGCACTTCGCCTCCATCAACTGTAAAGATTCCGGTTTCGGAAGATTTTGGTTCAGAAAACGATATGAAATCAACACCACCTACACAACAAAAAAATAAAATGGTCATTTTTCGATGCAAATGGTTCAGACAAGAAGATTTGATTTCAGCGACGATTCTACGATTGCTGATGGGATTTCAGATGGAATAGAGAATCATGTTTCACCAAATGTTGCAAACTCATCTAATAATAGGTACAACAGGCGAGATCCAACAAGATTCAGGCAACCAGGTCCAGGCCGAGGTTAGATACCTCAGCTATCAGATATATAGGTCCAAGCTCAAACTCCACGCAAAATAGGTACAATAGGCCGGATGGAATTTTGGCATACATAGTATAAATTATTTTTATTTCTATGTGGAAAAATAGAAGCATATATTGATATTTCTTACAACCAATGCACTCAAAAATTATCCACGAGGCATCAACTTAACAACTGAATAGTTTTATTTTGTATCAATTGTAATGTCACTAGATTTGAATACCCTACTTGTTCTTATTTGATGTCATTCGATGAGTGAATCCTTACATAAAATACCTTTTCTTGAACTCTATCGATGACAACTATCTTAGCTAGCTTAAGGTGTTGATGAAGTAGAAAAAGGTTGATTTCTTTTTAGAATTAAGAGAAAGAAATTGGTTGGAGGAAAGATATAAAGATCAACATGTTGAAATCTTTGCATTTTCTTTGTAGAAAGAAACTTTCTATTATATATTGAGACAAAAGGAAGGTACGTGAAGAGTGACATGTAGGTATGCTAATTGATGGGAAAAAAATTCCCGAGAGATGTCACTGAGGGGTTTTTTTTAAAAATCCATGAGAAACATCTCTCAGGGTTTTTTTTTAAAAACCCTTGAGAAACATCTCTCGGGAATTTTTTAAAAATCCACCATCCTTGGCACATATTTCTCAGGGGTCATAAATAACCCCTGAGAAATATTTCTCAGTGAGACGTATAAAGGGAAAGCAAAAACCGCATTTCCCTTCAATAAAAACCCCCTGAGAGAGCCTATTTCTGTACTAGTGACCATCAAGAACAAGTACCCTCTACCGCGCATCGATAATCTATTAGAACAGTTACAGGGAGCCTCCGTGTTTTCGCGCATTGACTTGAGGTCGGGCTATCACCAGTTGAGAGTGAGAGAGGAGGACGTGCCAAAGACGGCATTCAGGACGAGATATGGCCATTATGAGTTTGTCGTGATGCCGTTCGGGCTCACGAATGCACCCGCTGTCTTCATGAAATTGATGAACGGCATCTTCATCGACTTCTTGGACCAGTTTGTGGTAGTGTTTATAGATGATATCTTAGTATACTCCCTGAGTAGGGAGGAGCATGCGGGACACCTGAGGACGGTTCTTCGAGTCCTTCAAGATAGAGAGATTTATGCAAAGCTCTCTAAGTATGAGTTTTGGATGTCCGAGGTGGCATTCCTAGGTCACATAGTTTCCGCCGAGGGTGTTATGGTCGACCCGGCGAAGATAGATTCCGTTTCTTCATAGCCGCCTCCTAGGACGGTCAAGGAGGTGCGTAGTTTCTTAGGCTTAGCGGGGTATTACCGCCGATTTGTTGAGGGTTTCTCCGTGATTGCACGCCTGCTTACTTTCTTGTTGAGGAAGTCCACCAGGTTCGTCTAGTCCGAGCCTTGTCATCGTAGCTTTGAGGAGTTGAAGAGGAGGTTGACCTCCGCTCTTTTGTTAGCCCAGCTTGAGGGTGTGGAGGACTTTGTTGTATATAGTGATGCCTCCAAGCTAGGCTTGGGGGTATGGTTATTGCGTACGCTTCTCGGCAGCTGAAGCCGTACGAGGAGAATTATCCCACCCATGATCTTGAGCTAGCGGCAGTGATTCATGCCCTGAAGATCTGACGACACTATTTGTACGGAGCCACGTGCCAGATCTTCACAGACCATAAGAGTCTGAAGTATATATTCACTCACCGGGAGTTGAATAACCGCCAAAGGAGATGGTTGGAGCTGATTAAGGACTTCGACTTGGAGATTTTGTACCATCCGGAAAAGGCGAACATAGTCGCCGATGCTTTGAGTAGGAGGACTCCTCGAGAGGAGGCTATAGCTCGACTTACGATTTAGCCACAGTTGCAGAGGGATTTGACGGAGTTAGAGTTGGATATCCGGTTTCCGGATACGGTCGGCCGTTTGTCCGAGTTAGAGGTTTTACTTGATCTGTCCGGGGAGATCCGGAAGAAGCAGGAGAGATGTCCCGTGTTGACGAGATTCGGGACAGGATGACTAGAGGTGAGGCACCCCAGTTTATCACAAGAGCAGACGGGTTGTTGAGACGCCAGGGACGTATTTGTGTACCGTCAGACCCGGAGTTGAGAGAACGGATTCTGTGTGAGGCACTTTCTACACCTTACTTTGTGCATCCATGCACGAGTAAGATGTACCAGGACCTTAGGAGATCTTACTGGTAGGGCGGGCTCAAGCCGATGTAGCGAGATATGTTGCCCGATACGCGACTTGCCAACAGATTAAGATCGAGCACCAAAGACACGGAGGAGAGCTTCACCCACTGCCCGTGCCGCAGTGGAAGTGGGAGGATATATCAATGGACTTTGTTATTGGATTGAGACCGAGTAGGAGCTTCGACGCGATTTGGGTAGTAGTAGATCGGCTGACAAAGACCGCACGTTTCATCCCCATCCGGGAGACGTGGCCGGTGAGTCGTCTAGCCGAGGAGTTTACCCGTCAAATTGTGAAATTGCACGGAGTACCGAGGACCATTGTCTCGGATAGGGACGGGCGTTTTACCTCGAGGTTCTGACAGCAGGTACACACCGCCCTAGGTTTGAGTCTTCATTTCACCACCGCATACCATCCACAGACTGACGGCCAGTCAGAGCGGACTTTTCAAGCCTTAGAGGACATGTTGTGTGCATGTGTACTAGACTGAGGGCAGGTATGGGCAAACCACCTCCCATTGGTGGAGTTTTCGTATAATAATAGCTGGCACTCGTCGATTGGGATGGCACCATATGAGGCATTGTATGGGCGGAGATGCCGCACTCCCTTATGTTGGGACGAGCTAGGGAGTTCTAGTGTTGTAGCTCCGGATCAGGGTGCGGGATGACATGGCTAGGGTTGCTTTGATACGAGAGAGGATGTTGACCACCCAAAGTCATCAGAGATCGTATGCGGATAGGAGGCATAAACCTCTCGAGTTCAGGGTAGGAGCCCAGGTGTGGCTGAGGGTATCACCGACTCGGGGTGTCAAACGATTCGGCATTAAGGGGAAGTTGAGCCCCCGATATGTCGGTCCATTCGAGATAGTAGAAAGAGTTGGTGAGGTGGCATACCAACTAGCATTGTCACCACAATTGGAGGGTATACATCCGGTATTCCATGTGTCTCAACTGAGGGAGTACATCCATGACCCGAGGCACATCATTAGTCACGAAGACCTTGTGGTCGAGACGGACCATACTTTTGCAGAGCACCCGATAGCGGTTTTAGAGCGGAGTACGAGACACCTTCGATCGAAGGAGACACCGATGTTGAGGGTGCAGTTGTCGAGGCAAGGAGCCGACGAGGATACTTGGGAGACGGAGGATAGTATCGGGAGGAACTATCCCGAGTTTTACACCGGTTTAGAGACACCGATAGGACAGTCGGGTTAGTCCCGAGCTTCTTCCTTAATCCTTACCTATGTGCTTGTGATGTGATATGTTTTGTATGTTTATGTGATCACCTCGTGAGGCGTTTTCATGAGTATGAGAGTGACGTGGGGCTTGAGATAGATAGTTAGCTTCGTGAGTTCCTTGCGTTTTTTTAGTGTGCTTTGCGAGTACCTTTAGCAAGTTTCAGGACGAAATTTGTTTTTAGGGGGGTTAGTTGTAACATCCGGAGATTTTATTTCCGGAAGTTGAGTTGTTTCCGACCTTTCTGCATCTACGGCTTATTTCCCGCAGGCATGTTTGCTGAGTACGGGTTTTTAACGCGGGATGGGGACATCTTTTACTTTCCGACCTTGGGAAGAGGAGTGAGGGGACAAGGGGGCTGCTGACCTTGGATATCCCACCCCTTTTGTCAACCTTATTACTCTCTCCCCACTTTCCCACTTCTCCTCTTATATTCATTTCACTTCCTTTCACTCTTCTCTTCCTTCTTGCTTGTTCTCATCTTCTTTTGCCTTGGAAGTGCTTGGTAGGAGCTTCTAAGTAAAGATAATAACTGGGCTTGTTTTTGGAGTATGATTATGTGATGTTGACGTATGAGTGTGTATGTGCCTTCACCATGCCTTTAATGCTTCAAATATAGCTAACGGTTTTAAACCGCTTGTGTAGATGCCCCGCAGGTTAGGTTCGCCGCCGAGTGAGGTGGAGGAGTGGACAGCCGAGGGTCGCCGTACACTATAGGACGGGGGCATTTTTGGGATAATTATCGTTATTACTCTTATGTTGGGTTATGGTTTGATGTACGCTTTTGGATTTATGTATTGTGGAGTTTTTGTGTCATTTTGAGGACTCGGATGAGTTTCCACGTTGTACTCTTTACTTTTCCGTCTTGCATACATTACAAACGTTTTCGAGTTTTACGCCTTTATTTGTGCCATGTTGGAAAGGTCCGGTGAGATTGTTGTCAGGCTAAGGGTCGGGACCCATTGTGTGGTCTCGCCCGTAGCATTCCGATATCCCGCGGATTTGGGGTGTTATAGAAACCTTCCAGATCAGATCGAATTCGGACCGGACGGATACAAAAATACTCGGGTTTTTCGGACCGGATCGTTGGGTTTTTCGGACCGGGTCGACGGATCGATTGGTTTTTCCCACCCCTAGTTGGACCTCTACTCCAAGGAAGTAAGACTAATCGCCTAGATCTTTGAAGGAGAAGCAATGAGAGTGATCCTGAATTACGGAGGTAAGAGTCGTGGGGTTGGAGCCGGTGATTATGATGTCTTCAACATACACTTGCAAGTAGATTACCCCAGATTGGTTGCGAAAAATGAACAAAGAAGCATCGACGACGGAATTGATGAAGCCAATGCGACGGAGGAACTGTGGGAGCTGGTTGTACCAAGCTCGAGGGGCCTGTTTGCTATAAATGACCTTCTTGAGACGACATACATGATCCGGTTTGGACTTGTACGTCATGAAAGCCAGGGGGTTGTGCAATGAATACTTGTTCATGGAGGGTGCCTTGGAAGAAGGCCTTATTGATTTCGATTTTCCAAAGTGGCCAACCTAATTGAACGGCTAATGGTAGGACCGTCCAAAATGTGACCGGCTTCACCACGGGGCTATAAGTCTCAGTGAAGTCACAACAGGGTCGTTGATGAAAACCTTTGGTGACTAGCGAGCTTTATACCAATCGAGGGTTCCTCCGGGATGTTGTGCAAAACACCCATCTACAACCGACAACGTTGGTATTGGGTATCATTGAAACCAAATCTCAAGTACCATTTTCCAAAAGAGCATCAACTTCCTTCGTCATGACATCACGTCAATCCGGATCTTTAAGGGCTTGAGTAATGTTTTGGGTTCTTTGAGGAGAGGAAGGTGGATGTGAAGGTTGAGTTTGGAGATTGGTTTGGACATTGGTTTGGAAATATTATTTTTCGTTCTGGTGATCATTTGGTGGGGAGGAGGTGTTAAGGGCAATGTCGTTGTGTGTGGTAGCGGAAGCAGGAGATGAGGTGGGAGGGGAGGTGGACGACGGTAATTGAGGAGGGGTTAGGGTTTGCAGGAAGTGGAGGAGAGATGGGGGGAGTTAGGTCCACTAGTGGAACAAGAGGAGTAGGGAATGAAAGTTGCTGATTAGAAGTTGTTGATTTGTAGCTAAGAGCTTGAATGATATACACATGTAGTAGAGAATACTACAAAAACATCAATGTAAAGCCATCATTCCTAACAAAAGAGTTTGTTGCTCATTGCATAAGGGATACACATTGGAAATCTAAATACTTGAAGAAACTAGTTAAAGAGAAGTTTGGGATTCCTTGTCCAGATTCCAATGTTGTAGAGTAAAACGTACAACCCACAAGCTTTTGAATGTTTCACTTGGGGAACACGACATGGCTTTGGGGTCTTGCTTTGTTGAGTTGAAGAGAGTTGATCCTAGGACCATGATTGTGCTGCTCTGTAGAAAATTTCATACCAAGAAGTCCGGATATATTTAAGAGAATGTATGTGGCTTTTCATGGTCCTAGAGATGGTTTTATAAAGGGATGTATGTCAATTTTATGTCTTGATGGTCTTCCTAATGACATTTCTTGGAGGCATGCTCTTATCCGTAATTGGAGGGCATGGAAACAACCAAATATTTCTTGTGGCATGGGTTGTTATGGAGGCAAAAAAAAATTTTCCATTAAGTTGGTTTTTGGAGACCTTGAAGAATGACATACAATAATTTGGGGGCGAAACCATTATATCAAAGAGAAACATGCAATAGATGTTGAATTTTCTTCCAATTGTTGTCAATTTTCTTCCAATTGTTTAACTATACAACTATTGCAATGCTTTTCACCATTAAAAACACTAATAACACAAAGAAAAGGGCTTCAAGTAGCTAAAATTGAACAATATACTCATTCTTTCATTCCAAAAGACAAGCATACTACATTTTACATCTCAATTCAGTTAAACATAAATGACAACATAAGTTTAGCTTGAAGTTATATAACATATAACAAAGCTCCTACAAGTATAATAACAAAATGTCCAAGTTCCTCCTTATAAAATTCTTTAAAGTAAACTCCACAAACTTATTACTACACTTAGCATTTATTGAACATTTTTGGGCAAAAGTGCCAAAAATAACTTCCGAACACACTTTGAAACCTACAACCTCTCAATTGATCCATGCCAAAAATAACTTCCTAAGACTTCATGTCAATGTAAAAATAAGAAATTCGTTAGCTTTACACTTGATAAGGAATTATAAATAAAAAAAAAGAGACTAAAAATAATTTTGTAAAACATAAGAATATAATAAAATATATAAAAAGATGGAGTTTGTTAACTTAAAAATTAAATTTTAGAAATTTTAAAATTGTATTTAGAAAAAAAAAACAAAAAGAGTAAATGTGATTTAAAAAAATATGTACGTCTTACAGAAAAAAAGGAAGTAGAAGAAAAAAGAAGAAGAGAGACTACAATGTAATTTTGTATGATATAAAGATCATAGTAATATTCATAATAAAAACCTAACCCTAAACCTTATCTCCGTCACCTCTTTCAATAATGGCTTCACCGCCGTCTCTTTTAAAATCTTATGGCCTTCACTTTTCCACCCGACCTCCTTACAACCACGACTCCACCACTGTCGACCTTTGTTGAAAAACCATCAACGCTAAGTGGAAAACATCCCGGCTTTCTTCCAACCACCGACCACCACCATCGACTCCCTTCGTTGTCGCCCTCCGTAGTTTATCTTGTTTCGTATTCAGATCTGCTCAAAACCTAATCCCTATTGGCCTTCCTCGTAACATCCAACACAGGTAAACCCTTTTGGTAGGATGATGTCCCTTTCAACACGAATGGATTCCATGCTTTATCAGTCAATTTTGATGGAGAAAACGTCTCCTTTGTTGTAGAAGGAAAACCCTCGTTCTCAATTTCTTCGGCTCTACTTGCTTCAGAAAACCCCCGACTACAATTTGACATGATTATACTTTGTTTGGAGAAAACCCCCAATTTCTCGATCAATAACGGAAGGAAACCCTATTTTTTCATCTGCAACCTCGGCTTCAGGCTCGACACATCGCCGCCCTAACCTCATCTTCCAATTTGCTCTCAAGTTCCGGTGACTACCAAACTTCAAACCCCTTCGCTTAAAAAAAAAAAGAATTAAAACTTCACTATCAGTTCAACTTTTTTGATATGAAAAATAAAAAAGGTAAAATAAATAGAAAAATAAATAGAAAATTTTATTTGAAGAATGAGGATGTTAAATCTCGACCTTAGGACACCAATATCGCGGTCTCACGACACCTATCTCGACCTAACGGCCCCAAACACACAAAAAATAAAAAGAACAAATAAAATTAACTTCAATTAAGTTTTTGCTCAAATCTTTAATGTCCTAGGTAATAAAGATTTCAAAAAAAAAATTGAACAAAATCAGAACATTCAAAACAAAAGCTTGTCTTTCTACAATCTTTTGTGTTTTTAACCAAATTCTTATCAACAATTTTCTCCTTACAAATCGTTACTCTTTAAACCATCAAGTCATACAACTTTATATATCATGATACATGTGTTCTGCATAATCACCTTCTTAGGTTTGATGTTGTCATTTGGTGGCGTTTCGAGCATTTTGTCGAGAAGGGGCGTGGATTTGTAATCGATTCTCGACGGCTCTTTTGTAGTCCAAATTTGAGGTGTCCACAATTGTTCCCCATACTTCCTACATGTGTACTTCCTTCAAAGATGAATGTTTATGCTCATTCCTTCCTATTGACTTGATCCTTCTGCTTTCCCTCGAAGATCTCCTTGCTTTCAGATTGTTATGATGTATTTTTGTGTGTTCTTTTTTCCTTTGTTGGTGTCCTTCATGGAGTTTGGTCCGTTTGTCAACTTTTTTTAGTTTTCGATCCACTAGACGGCACGCCGTCTAATGTATCGAACCGCTTTTCGTTTTCAAAAAAAAAAAAAGTAATACTGATAATAAAAAGGTTGAATGGAAGCTTGAGCTCTTGATCGTTGAAGTAAATACTGAGCGTCAACCACTGTGCATGGGTTGAATACCACATGCTATTGGATGAGACTGAATATATGGTTAATGTCATGCTTCATTGGCACATGCGATTAATGTCATTGTATTTACTTGATTTGCACGAAGAGGATGCTCGGGTATGCGCTCGCCCGTTGAAAGGAGCTGAGTTTGGGACAACGTCATTGCGTTTACTGGATATCTATTTCGTTGTTTGTAATATCTTTTGATTTTCGAAGGATCACAATCGTGATCATTCTCTCAAGTACGAGATTTGATGTAAGTCGACCAAGTTTAGGATTTTATTAAACAATTTGCTTTTCAATTTCAAACTTAGTTTTAACTTTCGATCTTTTGAATTTTTAGACGTGTAATTTAATAAGTTTCTATATGTGCTAAATAAGTTAGCATACTATATTATTGTTTGCGATTTAATTTCCGACATGTTTCGGTATTTTTTTCCTTCAATTGTAGAAGTTACTTTGTTTTTAGGTTAAACCTAAAATAAAATCGACTCATCCTATTACCCGTGGTTATGATTTAAGGTGAAAGGGTATTCGGGTTATGGTTTATGGTGAAAAGGTATCCGAGTGAGAGATGATTTAGATAAACAATATTTCAATAAGACTGACATGATTAAAGTGATACAATAGACCATCACCTGACCCATTGTCATCCTAAGTCACGTCAAGGATTTTGAGTTTCAAACGAAATCCTAAGTCACGTCAAAGATTTTGAGTTTCAAACGAAATAACTAATACCGTTAGGGCTGTTCATTTCTGGATATCCGGAATTTTTTTTTTTTTATAAAAGTAGTATCCGTATCCGCTCCGAAATAGGTCAAATATCCAGTCCGAGAAGGGGAACGGATATCTGGATAAGACCACACTTGGTGGCTGTATAAATATGACACATCTGTCCTTCAGTGTGAAAGCTCACAGCTTTCATGGATGCTAAAACATTATTGACATTTGACAACTTATATTCAAAGAGAAACCACAAATCACGCATTCTCCAACCAGAAAAGATGCTTTCTTTATCTTCAAACAAAAATTCTCAATTTCAAGCTTATCACAACAAAACCTTGAAATAGTATTCTTCTTTCACCATATACTTCTTACATGTATGGTATAAAAATGTTAGCCATTTCGGCTGATCCTTCTCACTTTGAGGCAAGGTACATACAATACCAGACTCAGTATTCGTATCGCTAGCAACACGAATACGTAGTCTGGTTCTGCTTTGGTTTTTCCTCTCCATTGACAAGGCTGACCCTCTTAACCGAGAGCTGTGCCTTGTAAGTATCTGAGTTGAGGACTTTCCTGCTCACATTGTTGAAGATGTCTTTGATAACCATCTCGAAAGCCTTCTTCACATTAGTTGAGTCCTTTGCGGACGTCTCCATGAAGAACATCCCGTGCTCCTCTGCTAGATTCTTGCCTTCTTCCACGCTTACTGCCCTAATGTTGCCCAAATCAGACTTGTTCCCAACCAGCATTTTCGCCACTGTCGTGTCACAATGTGCTGTACAAAGACCCATTTTAGGAATACAATGGTACATCATTCATGTTATAATCTTAAAATTCATGTCAAGAGTAACACTAGTAGCACTACGAAGTTGGGAATATAACACATGGATCATAAACTAACCTATATAAGCTCAGCTGGTTTTACTTATGTGTCGGCTTCTGACGCCTGGTGATGCACCTATTACAAACAACAAGGGATATTCAAAGGTGGATTTGGTGCATCTAAGGGTGTGTTTGGTTGGGCGGAAGCGGAAATATGGGTACTCAGATTATTTTTGAATTATTTTCGCCCAAAAAATATCCAAATACACATGAATTATCCAAATAATAATCCCTCAAAATAATCCTGCTGGCATTTCTAACGGAGAAGATCCTACTTTATCAAAAGACTCCAAGGTAGGGGTACTCCATTGTCATTACTTATTCAAACATGAAGAACAAACCTAAGATATTCAGCAAGTCAGTATTTGACATGTCAAACAGTAGCGTTTGAAGTAGGGTGGTTCTTTTGAAACGCTACAATGCTACCCTGCCAAACACAATTTCACGACACTAAACGGTAAACACCGCTCCAGACGGTGTTGCCAAACACAACCTAACTCTTACATCATGTAGATCTCATACAAATCCTAGATCCAGAATGTGTAATGTCTAACTAAGAAAATCCAGTTCCTCTAATTAGATCTATACCCATTTGCGTCCTCATTCCTCAATCAACCCAACCAGATCCCATTAAACATCAACCATTCAAGATCACGCAACTTCAAATCCGAATACAGAATGTAGCAACAAGTAAAGAGGGGGGAAGCTTACTATTGAGTTCATCGAGCCATCGGGAGACGCTATGGAAGGTGGAGCTACGAGAGATGTCATAGACGACGAGTGCACCGACTGCGCCGCGGTAGTAGGCGGAGGTGACGGCGCGGAATCGCTCCTGGCCGGCAGTATCCCAAATCTGAGCTCTGACTTCTTTTCTGTCAATCTCTAAACTCTGTGTGTGAAACTCCACTCCGATTGTGGATTTTGTGTGATTGTTGAACTCGTTTCGAGCATATCTGGATAGAAGGTTTGACTTCCCGACGGCCGAGTCTCCGATGATCACTATCTTGAATAGGTACTCTTCTGCTTCGTCGTCCGACGACATAGTTCAAAGATTTAGCAGAATAGAGCAGGGATGGGTTTTTTGAATTTGGGATTTCGGTAGTTGGGTTTTGAGTTTTGATCGAATTTGAGCTCTGGTGGGAGAGATGTTTGTTTTGTTTAATGGAGATCATGCACAGCAGTACCTGAAAATGGAGGGGGCGGGATGTTAGTGGTGCGTGTTTTGGTTGGGCTATACTTCATTACTTCATATCTATTCAATATTCCTAGACATTTTATAAATTGGGGTCTGCCCGTCCCGAAAAAAATATGTTTATATACAGTTAATTTGGTGTGTTTAGATCTACTCAGCCCGGCTCCTAATTTGATGGGAAGGGTATGAGTAACCATTTAGTCCATGTTAGCATGAAATATTGCGATATTCTAGACACTTAATCTAGTTGTTTTTCATTCATTATTGTGTTCGTAGATATGGCATTGAAGCATTTGTTAGCTTGTTCACCTATATTTTCGATATGGAGGTCTACATTAGTTTTGTGATTGATTATAGGTGAATAAGAGCTGAAACCGGAGCATTTGAGAGAGAAAAGAGAGGATTCAATCATATCCAAAGATTAGGAACACATCAAGGAAGCTAAAGAAGGAACTAGGATGAAGAATGTCACGACACAAAGGAAACCACAAGTAATCTACACTTCCACGCCCTAAATTACGGCCGTAGAAGACTCCACGCTCTAAACCACGGCCGTGGATCTTGGCATCATGAGCGTGGAGCATTCCAGTAAGTTACACGGCCTAAAGTACGGTCGTGGAAGATGAGAGACACCGTAATCCTTTCCCCGCCCTATTTCCACGGTCGTGGAACATCAAGAGACCGTGATTTAGGCAATCTTTTGACGAATCATTTATTGCCACATCATCTACGTATTTGGGCTGGAAGATACCTCTTTCTCCACGGATAAAAAGGTGGGAAGAGGGAGTTTTCGGGGACCTCGCTTGGGAGAGTTCGCCTTAGGGTTTTCGCGAGGAACTTTGCGGAAGTGCCGGCAGTTTGGATTCCCGAAGATTGTGTGTGGCGGAAGTTGCGCCCTTTTCCTTAGGTTTTGATATTGAAGACGGATTGACTTCCCGTTCTTCGTGTTTACCTAAGATCATTGTGAGGTTTTGTGTTATATTCTGAATCCATTGAGTATTCCATTTGGTGTTTTGGATTTGAGATTGATTTTGAGTTATATTCGAGTTTTCGAGGGTTTTCATCTTTCATTCTTCTTAAATTGATTTTTGATATCATGATAATGGTTATTGGCTAAAACCCTTTAGCAATTCTAAGGTGAAGGGTTGATAGTTGTGGCTTAGATGATGATAGATTGATCATAAACAGATTGGACCCTGAGAGTGTGAGAAACTTCGTCGACAACCAAGATCACGGTCTGTTCTTAGGATTCCACGGCCGTGGAACTCAAGAACTACCCGTGATTTACCTTAATTTATGAACCTTGCTTTTACTTTAATCCAAAGTTAAAGATTTGCTTTAACCTAGCCTTGACTTGTCTTTCCTAGGTAGTAGTGAGACTCAACATCCTCTATTTCGGTTTCGAGTATCACAACCTTAACCGTTTGAGCCTATCTTGATCCTTGGGTTACAAGTTTGGGTATTTGAGATCAATTCTAGTCCTTAGATCCTTTCTATACTGAAGCCTCAACAACCTTTATAGAGAGTATCTTTGGGTTAGACATATAGGGTTTTGGAACTTCATCGTACATTACCTTACTTTAGTATACCTTTGCAATTCTTAACTCTTTCCTTATATGAATAGTATATCTTGAATCGATTGCCACAATTTGATACTTGGATCTTTAGGGTTGCTGTTTTCCCAATATTTGCAAAGCTTATTACATTTACTTGCTTGACGAATTGCGAACTGAATTTATTCCCCCCAAATCCCTGAGTTCGATACTCTGGAATTCTTGCTTTACTACGCCGATCCGTACACTGCGGGTTCGCTTGCTTTGATTCTAGTTTTATAAATTTAAAGTTTATTTGCACGCAAGCTTAGTGGCGAACAAGTTTTTGGCGCCGTTGCCGGGAATTTGGTTTAGGCCGAATTCGGTTATCGGTTGTCAAGCTTGGGAGCTTTGCTCTTGTCATTTGATATCTCTTTTGAGTGATATTTGCAGGTTATCTTAGGTATATGCGCAGGTCTAGCACCAACAAAGACCTCTTACCTCTTGATCAAGAACTTGAGAAGACTTTGAGAAAGAAGCTCAAAGAAAGAAAGATGGCTGAAAGTAAAGAGAGGGATATCCAAGCAGAGTTAGATGATTCCGAAGCTCAACTTAGATGGAGCGAGAAGACTCGCAAGGAAGAATCGGAGCGTCATCAATTGCAAATTGATGAGCTCAAGGACATGATGCTTCAAATGAGGCTGGAGATGAGTGGTTTCAAGAAGAAGAAGAGAAGGAAACCGACAAGATCGGTTAGGACCGACTCATCCGATGAAGAGAGCGACTCCTCCATGCCGTCGCTAGAGGACATTGATCCAACGATCAATGCGAACCAGAATAATCCAAGACCAGCCGCCAATCATCGTATTCCGGCTGGGGGTGCGAGAGCCGCTCGTGTAGATGAAGAGCCAAGAACTCTTGGCCAAAGAATGGATCCGATTCAGCAACCACGCCGTCTAGTGAACTTTGATGCTGACGATATTCAGGGGTTTAGCTTTAACCCACAAGTTATTACCATCGTTCGCCAAAGCCAGTTTGGAGGAACGAGTGACGAATCTCCACATCAACATTTACAGAATTTTGAGATCTTGATGGAGACAATGAAGCCAAAGAATGCAACCACCAACAATTACAAGATCAAGCCATTCTTTTTCTCTTTGAAAGGGAAAGCTTTATCTTGGTATCAAGCTTTTCCAAATGGAAGACTCAACACATGGGAGGATCTATCTTCGGAGTTCCCAACCAAGTTCTTTCCACCATCTAAGACGGCGGAGTTGAGAGGTAAAATTAATGCTTTTTCCATGAGATCTAATGAAAGTTTGTTTCAGTCTTGGAAAAGATTTCAGGATTTACTATTAAATTGCCCACACCATGACATTTCCAAATTGGAGTTATTGGAGATATACTATAAGGGGCTTGATGTGGAAACACAATTCAAGCTCCAATCCCTTTCATGTGACACATTCATGGACAAGAGGGAAGTGACACTTGGGACTTCATTGAGAAACAAGCCCGAGTCATTGAGAAGCACTCTCACCGGAAAGTGGAAGCTAATCGAGTGGAGCAAGGAGCAAAGCTAACACAAGCTGCTCAAACTCAAATCTTTTCTCTCAATACCGAGATTAAAGAATTGAAGGAAGTCATCAAAGCTAGCTTTCAAAAGCCTAAGGAGCAAGATGTTGGTTATTTAGGAAACAACAATAACCACAATAGGAATGAGAACACCAATCGCAACAGCCGGAACAACAACCGGAACAATTGGAACAACAACAACCGGAACAACAATTGGAACAACAATAGGGGTTCAAACAACAACAATTGGCGTTCCAACCAACAACAAATCTCCGGTAATTCTTATCCCAATTCAGGGAATTCACTAACTCCACCATCTTCTTCTTCCATTCCTTTGAAGGCAAACATCTAATAGTGGAAGCACTTCGGGGAAAGAGAAGCCCGATCCCATGTTGGAAACGATCTTGGGAAAGCTTCAAGGGTTGGAGAGTCACATCACTAAGGTTGATAAAGCCCAAAAGGTTTTAGAAAACCAAATGTTCAGCAATGCTGAGGAAGTTCCTAGAAATCACAGAAAACTTCTAGGAAAGACGGAAGATAACCCGAAAGGAAGGGTGATGGCTATCACAACTAGGAGCGGAGCAACAACCACCGACCCGCAGCCTAAGTTTGTGGAAGTCCCCGTCGAAAAAGAGAAGGAAAAGGGGAAGGAGAAGGAAGACATCTACATTCCTCCTCCAGCTTACAAACCCCCCTACCATTTCCACAATCTAGAGCAAGAGCGCGTCTAGACAAGCAATTCGGTAAGTTCATTGAACTCATGAGCAAACTGCATATTAATATACCTTTCATTGATGCAATTGTAGGTATGCCAGCATATGGAAAGTTCTTCCTCTCTAACAAGAGGAAACTGGAAGACTTTGGAGAAGTCAAGATGAGTTCGGAATCGTCGGATCTCATCAAAACGATGAAGGAAAAGATGCCCCCAAAGCTGAAAGATCTGGGGTCATTTTGTGTTCCAATCGCAGTAGGAGATGTCACATATGATGCATTATGTGATTTAGGAGCAAGCGTTAGCATCATTCCGCTTGCCTTATGCAGGAAGATCGGTCTAGGCGACCCTAAACCGGTAAAGATGACGTTATATATGGCGGATCGATCTATAACTCATCCCGTCGATGTCATTGAAGACATCCCAGTCAAGCTTGGTAAGTTCTATACTCCAATAGATTTTGTTGTGCTTGACATTCCTGCAGATAGTCCGGTCTCGATCATACTCAGAAGACCGTTCCTTGCAACATCCGGTTGTGTGGTGGATTGCAAGAATGCTAGACTCGCCTTCGACATAGGAGAGGAAAAGATAGAGTTTGTTCTTTCCACTTTGATGAAAGAGCCAGCTCTTGAAGAGGATATGTTTAACATCCATGACGAAGAGACATCTAGAGAAGAAGTAAGTTCGATTCTCCTCAAAGACCATTGCAAAGGGTTATTACTATGAGGATCACGGAGAAAGGAGAAGAAGAGGAGTGCAATGAGGAGATTGAAACTTTAGAAGAGCTACAAGAAGTGCATGAAGAAGAGTTTGAAAAACTCTACGATGGTCAGAAGATGTGAGGAATCACGGTCAGTCGTGCTATTCCACGGCCGTGGTTCCCACCAACATGACCGTAATCACCTATTCGGAGGACTCCAGTAAGTTACACGGCCAAAACCACGGCTGTGCAACTATCAGAGGTGTCGTAATTGACTTCCATGCCCTAAACCACGGCTGTGGAAGTAATAGTGGTGCCGTAATTTTGGGAGATTCCGAGAAAAATTACGTCCTCTTCACCAATGCTTTTGAGCCTTCTTCAACAACTTCTATACCCTTAGAAACTTCTGAGGAAGCATTGAGGAGCCCAATAATGATGGAATTAAAGCCGCTTCCCACACATCTAAGGTACGCACTTCTAGGATCTAATTCTACCTTTCCGGTAATTGTTAGTTCCGATCTAAGTAAAGACGAACATAGTAAGCTTATGGTTGTTCTAAGAAAACATAGGAAAGTCTTAGGTTACACTATAGAGGATCTTGTTGGAATTAAACCATCACTATGCATGCACAAGATTCTAATGGAGGAAGATTTTAAGCCTTCGCGACAACCTCAAAGGCGGTTAAATCCGACCATGAAGGAGGTTGTCAAGAAGGAGATTCTTAAGCTACTTGATGCAGGTATTATCTACCCTATCTCCGATAGTAAGTGGGTAAGCCCTGTACAAGTTATCCCGAAAAAGGGAGGAATGACGGTCATCACAAACAAAAATAACGAGTTCATTCCTACAAGAACCGTGATGGGATGGAGGATGTGCATAGACTACCGCAAGCTAAACAATGCAACGAGGAAGGACCACTTCCCATTACCATTCATCGATCAAATGCTTGAGAGGTTAGCACAACACTCACATTTTTGTTATCTTGACGGTTATAGTTGTTTCTTTCAGATTCCGATACATCTGGACGATCAAGAGAAGACCACGTTTATGTGCCCATGGGGTACGTTTGCTTATAGGAGAATTCCGTTCGGGCTTTGTAACGCCCCAACCACCTTCCAAAGGTGCATGATGGCTATCTTCTCGGAGTACATAGAAGAGATTATGGAGGCTTTCATGGACGATTTCTCTGTTTATGGTTCCTCTTTTGATAATTGTATATCTAACCTTTTTCTTGTGATACAAAGGTGTGAAGACACTGTACTTCGACATTTAATCGTCCATGGTGAGGGAAGGCATTGTACTTCGACATTTAATCTCTAGTAGAGGGATTGAGGTAGGTAAGGCTAAGATTGAGACCATAGAGAACCTACCTCCACCATCTTCGGTGAAGGGGATAAGAAGCTTTCTAGGACATGCCGGATTCTATAGACGTTTTATCAAAGACTTTTCTAAGATATCAAAACCGCTTACTTATCTATTGATGAAGGATGCAGTTTTTGATTTTTTGCAAGATTGTTTAGATGCATTTAACAAGATCCGGGAGGCTCTAATCTCAGCCCCAATCATACAACCTCCGGACAGGAGTCTTCCATTCGAGGTCATGTGTGATGCTAGTGATATAGCCGTTGGGGCTGTGCTGGGACAAAAGAAGGAAGGCCGCACATATGCCATCTATTACGCTAGCAAGACGCTAGATGAAGCGCAACTCAACTATTCCACTATAGAAAAAGAATTTTTGGCCGTTGTATATGCATTTGAAAAATTACGTTCTTATCTTGTAGGATCGAAGGTGATTGTATACACGGACCACTCGGCAATCTGGTATTTGCTTGCCAAGAAAGACGCAAAACCGAGATTGATTAAATGGATTCTTCTCATACAAGAATTCGATCTTGAGATCCGCGACAAGAAAGGTTCGGAAAATTCTATTGCGGATCACTTGAGTCGTCTACCACATCTAGAGGACGACAATCTACCTATAAATGACTCCTTTCCGGACAAGCATTTACACATCATAGAGGAGTGCATCGACAAGATTACTAAAGGTAACGAGTCATGGTTTGCTGATTTTGTTAACTATTTGATTTGCCAGGAAATACCACCCGGACTATCTTATGCACAAAGGAAGAAGTTCTTTAAGGATGTCCGGAAATACTTTTGGAATGAACCTCTCCTCTTCAAGAGAGGTCCTCACGGCATCATTCGACGATGTGTGCCGGAAGACGAGATGCAAAGTGTCATCCGTCATTGTCATTCACTACCTTGTGGAGGACACGCTAGCTCGAACAAGACTAGCGTTAAGGTATTGCAATCTGGATTCTTTTGGCCTACTTTATTTAAAGATGTGCAAACCTTTGTTTCCTGCTGCGATGCTTGTCAAAGAATAGGGAACATATCTAGGAGAAACGAAATGCCTCTTAACAACATTCAGGAGGTAGAGATCTTTGACGTTTGGGGAGTAGACTTCATGGGACCTTTCCCATCATCTTGTGGAAACCAATACATACTTCTAGCTGTAGATTATGTTTCGAGATGGGTTGAAGCGATTGCCTCTCCAACTAATGATGCCATGGTTGTGGTTAAGTTCTTTAACAAGACTATTTTCCCAAGATTTGGGACACCACGGACTATTATTAGTGATGGAGGCTCTCACTTCAATGCCCGACGATTTGAAGCTCTACTAGCTAAGTATGGGGTGACTCACAAGATCGCCACCCCTTATCATCCACAAATAAGTGGACAAGTGGAGATTTCGAATCAGGAGATTAAAGGAATTCTAGAGAAAACAGTTTCGAAGACAAGGAAAGATTGGCCTTTGAAGCTAGATGATGCATTGTGGGCATACCGGACTACATACAAGACTCCCATAGGAACGACATCATACATACTTGTGTATGGGAAGTCTTATCACTTACCGGTAGAGTTGGAACATAAGGCGTATTGGGCGGTAAAGTGGTTGAACTTCAGCATGAAGGAAGCGGGCGAGAAGCGCCTCTTGGACCTTAACAAGCTTGAAGAACTTCGCTTAAACGCCTACGAGAACGCCAAGATCTACAAGGAGAGAGCGAAGCATTGGCATGATAAGCATATCATTCCAAAGGACCTCAAGGAAGGAGATCAAGTTCTTCTCTTCAATTCAAGACTTCGTCTCTTTCCAGGTAAGCTTAAATCTCATTGGACTGGACCTTATCTAATCAAACATGTTTTTTCCCATGGCACAGTTGAAGTATGGGGTGAAAAGGGAGGAAGCTTCAAGGTGAACGGCCAACGACTCAAGAAGTATTCACCGGAACTCCAAGCTAAGGAGTTCGCGCCTACCGCACTCGAATAGGTGCAAGTACGGTCTAGCTACGGACCTTAAACAAGCGCTTCTTGGGAGGCAACCCAAGGTATTGTACTTATGCTTTTGTTTATCATTCATAGATTAGATTATTTTAGTCGTTTTTGCTTTGCTTTTGCCCTCGATACCTCCCGGTATGTCGTGTTTTTGGATGTAGGAACAATGGAATAGGTAATGGGAAAGGAAAAAGGTAGAAGAAATTGACGAAACTCGGATTTTGGCACATTACAGAGAGTTTCACGCCCTAAACCACGGTCGTGGAAGCTACAGTGACCGTAATTCTTCTAAAATCTGAGAAAATGCACCAAAACCATGGGTCCGTACAGTTCCACGGCCGTGGAATACCCCGACAGACCGTGATTTTCAAAAATTTTTGTGACCACAATATAAACCACTTTCCTTCACAAAAACACCCAAAATCCCTAATCCACGGTTCTCTTCCATGACCCAAAACGCCGACACCTTCCTCACCCTCTCAAATCTTCGTTTTGAGTTCAAATCGAACGATTCTTGGTGCTAAAGTGGAGCATTTTCATTCCTCTACAAGATTCAATCGACAAAACAAGTGAACAATCCCCCCAAAAGGCAGAATTTGGATTCAAAGATCCAAAACCCTAGGTTTTTACTCTTCTTCTCTTCTTTGTCAATTCGGGCTAAATTTTTGCAAGAACTTAGAGAAATTGCATAGGATTGAGATTGAAATTAGTCTAGGACAGGTTCTGCTGAGTTTGTTGTTGATTTTGTTGAGATTTGAGCAAATCAGAGACGAATCACAATCTCTGGAACTTCCATGGCCGTGGAATAGGAAGAACATACCGTGATTTCTACTGGAATTGAGAAAATGTTCACGAGAAGTGCAGGAAAGAAAAAGAAGAGAAAGGGTGATAGTTCCTCTTCTTCCCAAGCCCCTCCTAGTAAACCACCATCACCTCCACGCCCTAGAATCCCAACCATTCACCCAAACTATCTCGAGGCTTTAGAAAAGATCGAGAAGAGATCGGTCATAGGACCTAGATACCTCTTGCTTGAGGAGTTGGAGCCACTTAATGTGGTGAATGACTTGACATGGCTCTTGGATAGAGCCGGACTGATTGTTTTCTCCACTATTTGAGCGGATGCATATGAGGAGATCACGAGGGAGTTTGTTATTTCCTTCGAGCACAGCGCCGTCGATAGGACGGTATCTTTTAGATTGATGGAGACGGATTATGAGTTCTCTATCCATCAGTTTGGAGCCTTCTTTGGGTTCCATGAGACCTTTAACGGTCGTTTTTCTAGCGGTGTATACGCTAAGGACTTCTGGGAGGACATAGCCTTGATTTATACCAGCGAGGACCGCTGACAACCAGTTGACACCAAGGCTAAGCTCATCTACCACTTAGCCTTGAAGATAGCTCATAGGGTCCTTTCTGAGTGCCTATTCCCTAGGACCGAGACCCCCCAAAAGTTAAAGACCGATGAGCTATTTCTTCTATATTGCACGCTCCACGGTAGACCCGCTGATTGTGCCACCCTCCTAGCCTCCACCATAAGCAAGCTTAAGAACAAGAGGGCTGGGAACATTGGGTATGGTGGGATGGTTACCCACATTGCTACGTAGCTCGGGATTGATTGCTCCGCATGCACTAGGATAGCAGCGAGACCTTTGGGTCTCAATAGCCTTATGACTAGGGGTATTATCTTCCCTAGGCACCGCGGTTCACCTACCGCCGGTATGCCATGGGAAGAGAG
This sequence comes from Fagopyrum homotropicum, assembly GCA_033239125.1. Classification (NCBI taxonomy): domain Eukaryota; kingdom Viridiplantae; phylum Streptophyta; class Magnoliopsida; order Caryophyllales; family Polygonaceae; genus Fagopyrum; species Fagopyrum homotropicum. Next base: position 34,900,280 of record BSWB01000003.1, read on the forward strand.
AGGAGGTAGAGGTATTCCATGGCTCCCTGAGTATTCCATTATGGCTGGACGCCATAATTGGAAGGAGACATTCGGTGCTATGCATGCGAATAGATTAGCACCGCCTCCTTACGTTCCGGATGAGCCTCCAGCTGAGGATATGGGATGAGGTGATTACTATGAGGGAGGAGGTGATGAGCAAACATTTGGCACATTCCAGGATCAGCCGGACATCTTCCCAGACCTACCTAGACAGTCTCCCCGCCCTTCTAGACCCTCTGGTGCTTCTTCCTCTTGCCGTGCTAGTGTGAGCGAGAGACCGACATGGATGGATGCTCCTCCCACTTGGTATGGAGCACAACCGGAGTGGATGGGAGCTCCACCACCATGGTATGCACAGCCACCAACAGCACCGGCCCCACAGGATGCACTAGCATGGTACGGCCAACCACCAGCATGGTATGAGCAGCTTCCTGCATGGGCTACAGATCTTTCCAGGAGGGTAGGAGACTTGGAGATTCATAGGGACACTCATGATGCATGGGCTGATGAGCATGACCGGATGATGAGGGATATATACCGCCAACAGTTTGGGTGGAACTTCAGCCCCGAGTTTCGCCCGTTTCCACCACCGCCTCCACCGTAGTGACGAGATTTCATGACAGCCAGTTTCAGCCGCCCCACCGCCGTCTATTGAGTTCACTTTTCTTTTCTTTCTTTTCCTTATTTCTTTTTGAACATTGAGGACAGTGTTTGTCTTAAGTATGGGGTGGGGTGTGACTATGTGTTGTAATAACTCTACTACATTTGCTTGCCTTGATCGATGACACTTTGCATGTTTCGTTTCATAGTCACACGTTTCATTTTTTCATTGCGAGAAAAAGTTTTTGAAAAACCCATAAAAATGTGAAAAATTTTGAAAAATTCTAAAAAGGTTTCGTGCTTCTAAGATTTGAGATGATTTCTATGATAGTTCCTACTTGCGGATTGAACTTTGGATGACAATTGTATGCCTAAACGAATAATGAATTGAAAAGGAATTGAATGTGTTGATTATCCTTTCTTGCAAGTTTCATAATGTGAAGAGCTTTATCTAAATTATATTGAGAAATCGAGGTTGAAATCACGTGATGAGTTCTTATACTTCTTTATGAAATGATTAAGGCAATTCGATTTTCTTTCTTCTTTCTTTGATCACTTAGCCCCACAATAAAATTAATTGCCTCTCTTACCTATCCGGGAATTTGGAGGAGTTGACAATTGGCATGTTTGATGTGGGAGGGCCTTGAAAGCAAAATTTTGCATTCAAAGAATAGAATTAATAGGTTTGGGGAAATCAATCATGACGATGAGTAACTCGGCACCATTCACATAGCCGGGTGTTTGTGTCTTGCCAAAGTCGGATTGAGCGATGTTCCTAGCGGATTATGGTATGTGCATCAAGGGTTTGAGGCATCTCGAAATTGAGAAACGCCAATCTCCTAGGCTTCGGTTTTTGTGCACCGCTGTCCATAACCCCAAAAGTAAAGTCGAAAAATAATGTGAAAAAGAAGGGAGCAAAGCTCAAAGTTGATGGTGTTGCAATTCAAAATGAAAAGAAAAAGAGTTGGGTTATCCATTTTCTCGGATTCATGCACCACATCCCTTATAAGTTTCCCTCCCTTCCGCATTCTAGACCTTACTTGGAAGTCCTTAAGATCAAAAGAATGTTATTTGACTTGGTGATCTAAATTGAAGTTTCTTATTCTTGATTTTGATAATACCTAAAGGTTATGATGTTTGCCTTAAAGTTTAACCAATTCATGATGTTTCTTTGCTTTACATTCTTTGGTTTATGTATATAAGCGTTTCAAGGATGAATGAAGCAAGGTTTGAGAATAATCTATTGACTAGAAGCACACTTACCTAAAAGATGTTTTGTTTTGAGTTTGTATGCATATTTCATCCTAACTTGTGTTCTAAGCTTTCGAAAATCTTGCTTGGAGACAAGCAAGTGACAAGTATGGGGTATTTTGTTAGCATGAAATATTGTGATATTCTAGGCACTTAATCTAGTTGTTTTTCATTCATTATTGTGTTCGTAGATAAGGCATTGAAGCATTTGTTAGCTTGTTCACCTATATTTTCAATATGGAGGTCTACATTAGTTTTGTGATTGATTATAGGTGAATAAGAGCTGAAACCGGACCATTTGAGAGAGAAAAGAGAGGATTCAATCATATCCAAAGATTAGGAACACATCAAGGAAGCTAAAGAAGGAACTAGGATGAAGAATGTCACGGCACAAAGGAAACCACAAGTAATCTACACTTCCACGCCCTAAATTACGGCCGTAGAAGAGTCCACGCTCTAAACCACGGCCGTGGATCTTGGCATCATGAGCGTGGAGTATTCCAGTAAGTTACACGGCCTAAAGTACGGTCGTGGAAGATGAGAGACACCGTAATCCTTTCCTCGCCCTATTTCCACGGTCGTGGAACATCAATAGACCGTGATTTAGGCAATCTTTTGACGAATCATTTATTGCCGCATCATCTACGTATTTGGGCTGGAAGATACCTCTTTCTCCACGGACAAAAGGCGGGAAGAGGGAGTTTTCGGGGACCTTGCTTGGGAGAGTTCGCCTTTGGGTTTTCGCGAGGAACTTTGCGGAAGCGCCAGCAGTTTGGATTCCCGAAGATTGTGTGTGGCGGAAGTTGCGCCCTTTTCCTTAGGTTTTGATATTGAAGACGGATTGGCATCCCGTTCTTCGTGTTTACCTAAGATCATTGTGAGGTTTTGTGTTATATTCTGAATCCATTGAGTATTCCATTTGGTGTTTTGGATTTGAGATTGATTTTGAGTTATATTCGATTTTCGAGGGTTTTCATATTTCATTCTTCTTAAATTGATTTTTGATATCATGATAATGGTTATTGGCTAAAACCCTTTAGCAATTCTAAGGTGAAGGGTTGATAGTTGTGGCTTAGATGATGATAGATTGATCGTAAACAGATTGGACCCTGAGAGTGTGAGAAACTTCATCGACAACCAAGATCACGGTCTGTTCTTAGGATTCCACGGCCGTGGAACTCAAGAACTACCCGTGATTTACCTTAGTTTACGAACCTTGCTTTTACTTTAATCCAAAGTTAAAGATTTGCTTTAACCTAGCCTTGAATTGTCTTTCCTAGGTAGTTGTGAGACTCAACATCCTCTATTTCGATTTCGAGTGTCACAACCTTAACCTTTTGAGCCTATCTTGATCCTTGAGTTACAAGTTTGGGTATTTGAGATCAATTCTAGTCCTTAGATCCTTTCTATACTGAAGCCTCAACAACCTTTATAGAGAGTATCTTTGGGTTAGACATATAGGGTTTTGGAACTTCATCGTACATTACCTTACTTTAGTATACCTTTGCAATTCTTAACTCTGTCCTTATATGAGTAGTAGATCTTGAATCGATTGCCACAATTTGATACTTGGATCTTTAGGGTTGATGTTTTCCCAATATTTGCAAAGGTTATTACATTTACTTGCTTGACGAATTGCGAACTGAATTTATTCCCCCCAAATCCCTGAGTTCGATACTCTGGAATTCTTGCTTTACTACGCCGATCCGTACACTGCGGGTTCGCTTGCTTTGATTCTAGTTTTATAAATTTAAAGCTTATTTGCACGCACGCTTAGTGGCGAACAGTCCCCCAGGCCAACTTGATCCCGCCCGTGTATATATATATATAATTTAGAATGTTTTGAGTGTCACATGCTGTGTTTTTTTATTTAGTTTGTTTGGAGTATTTTCACGAGTTATACTCGTTTATAATACAAGATTGAAGAGATAACTTGACTATAATAGTACTTGTTGTTTTCAGGTATTTGGATTTATTCATTTTTGTGTATAGATGGTTGTTGAACTCATTGGTATTGCACTATGCAAGTATAACTGAATTGAAATTTTGTGTTAAATAAATTATATTACTTGTTTTGAACGATAAATTCCGAGAAAAAAAATGCACAATCAAATACATACATGCCATTCGGGCAGGCCCGATAGGCCGCTTGCTTTTTACGTGGTGGACATGGGGCAACGTCTATGACCCAATCAAGCCGGGCCGGGCCAGCCCGCTTTTTACGTGGTGGACATGAGCAGCGTCTATGGCCCGAACAAGCCATGCCGGATCAGCCCACCCCGCACCGTTTGGTTAAAATTTTTAGTTATGGCCTGACCCGAACCCGGCCCGAACCCGCTTTTTTACATGTATATTCTCATCCTGCTCGCAATGTTTTTTTAAATTATTTTGTATGAGAACGGGATTTGAGGCATCCTGCAACGTCCCGTGGCTTGAGAGGCCGCTTGATAGTAACCGATGAAGTTGCCGTCGTAAATGGTTGATCTTTTATACAAGGCGTCAAAGTGAATCATTTTTGATGAAGTTTCACATGATCCGAAGAGCATTAATGTTTTCGATATGAGCAACTAGTCAAGAATAATAAGAAAATAATCGATCACCTTATTGACTTTTTTGAAACATATATCATGGTATGTGCTTTCCAAGGTGGTTTCCACCTTCTTGTCACACGAATAATTACACTAAGTTTATCCCCATCAATTTTTATTTTTTTGATGTTACTTCAATTTTAAAAGTCATATATGAAGGCCATATGATTTGGATTCGATGACCGTTATATTTGGAACTTTATGAGCTTTCATAGTTATCACTAGGCTTTGTGATTTCTAATGATGTAACAAAAAGACAACTTTTTATTGCTTAACTTTAACCCATCAAAGTTTTTTTTAAGAAACTTTTTCTCTGGCTATTCTCAATAGATATTCTTCTTTTTTCGTCTTGTTTTGGGTATCGTTTCATATGTGCTACCCACTTCATCAATTTTATTTGCCTCCTTCGGGAGTTAATCTAATTTTTGAAAAAATCATTAATCTAATTTGTGCTTTGATAATCCTTTTTCTTGAAGATTGTTTGGTTCGAAAGTACCAAATATAACATACCATAAAATGAAAACAAGTATGAGGCTATTTATAACACTTTATTTCGTGCATTTTCCGTCATCATTATATTCCTTTCCTTACCTTTTTTGGACTAAATGACATATCATATCGGTCTATTTCCTTCTTATTAGTTTTGTGAGATCTACCAATTGATTTATATAATTGCAGACATTCTAAATATTTTTGGAGTACAAATGATACACAAATAGAAAAATTTCCTCATACACACTAATGATCTCCATATAGTCAAATAAGTCATGGTTAATACAGAAATTACTGAGGTCCGAGATGGCAGTTATAAAAATCAAAAAACGTGCAAAAGTGCTCGGCATCATACCAGTCGCTCAATCTCCCCTCATTCCTTCTACATGTGACCTTGAGATGACCTCCCGTTGATGAAAGGAATGTCCTGAAGTAGTTCTGGACCAAGCCCACAACTTTGGCCTAGGAGTTTGCTCGACCAACCTACTCGACGTGCTTGTTTTAACATCTATTCTTCTTTTCCCTTTCCCTTTTAGTTGGACTAGACTTTTTGGCTAAGTATAGGATTTTGGGTAGATCCAATGGTTGGATCTAGGGTTACAACGTCTCAAAGTTGATTGGTGAGGCAGTTTTGTGAAAACACAAATATAGGACTTTTATGTTGAGGAGCCATCTTGGGAATTTGGTGTAAGAGTGGAAGTTGATCTTTTTGGAGATTTCATTCTTATAGTGAGGAGAGTGAATTGCATAGAAGATTTATATATTTTAATTGGGATTTTTGGATTTTTGTACGAGTGTTTTATGTTAAGTCAAAGTGGGATCCTTAGCGAGTTTTTATGGAAGTTAAGAAGTTGGAAAATCTTGCAACTTAGTTACAACTTTCTCTTGAGTTTCAAATTATGGAGTTGGGTTCCATAGGATAGTTTGGAAATATTCTAGAAATACTTTTAGGGTTTTGAGATCCAGGGGTAAAATAGTCTTTTTACTTATATGAGCCTATTTTGGTAATTTATATTGAGATAACCTTTAGAATCTTAGAAGTTGGGAACTTCTAAGAGGTTGGAATATGTTATGTTCAACCTTCCTTTTATATCAAGAAGTTGAGTGCTTTTATTGCGGATCGGGTTTTTGAATTATCAAGAATTGTGACTTGATTCATGTAAGTCATTTGGGCTTACTTAGCTAGCTTCTAGATTTTAGTATCAGTGATGATAGTGGTGATTGATTATATGTTTATCAATACTTTATTACTTTAAGTATAACTGACCCTTAATTGACCCAAGAGTAACGGGCGGTGGTATTCTTCTCAGTAGCCCGAGCGCGACTAGGAGGATCTTCGGGACTAGGCAAGACATGGTTTGCGGGGAAGATACCGAACCACTCCTTATGATATATGGGGAGGTATGCCGAACCTCTCCAGCTGGATAAGAAGCGGAGGCAAGAGACTTAGACGTCTCGTGCAACAACCTTAAATGGTATTGAAGTGAATCACCTCAATCATAAGATTATAACCGGCTTTGTGTACCAACATGATGATTGTTATATTCTTACTTTATGTGTGTTTGTTTTATTATTATTATACTAATATTTGGATAGTTAGCTAATGGTTTATCCGTGTTGTTAGATTATATGTAGCTATAGACAATTGCAAAGAGATCCAGAGCGAATGGTCAGCCGGGTCCACGTACTTATTAGCTGGGATGGGGAGTCTTCCTTTTTCATGCACGTCGTTATATATATATGTATTGTAAGGTTGTCATATGTAGTACATTGTTCAAATATAATTAAATGTTTTTCAAAATATTTATTTACATTTGTGCCTTATTGTAAGATCTAAGTAAAGTTGTTAAATCAAGGTCATACTCATTGTGAGGTTCTAACCAGTAGCTCCCCGACATCTGAGAATTTGGGGAGTTACAAAAGGGGTTAAATTTTTAGAACATTAAGCAGATTAGAGAAGGAAAAGGAAGAAGACAAAGAGGAAGGTGAAGAGAAAAAGAAAAAACCATGATGCTAAATAGGAAGAGATGATCCATCACCAATCGAGACTTCAGCCGATCCATGATAAGAGAAGGCGTTGTGTTGCAGCTTACTAATGTCTAGAGTAAAATGATATGTTGCCGCTGTGTCTAGTGTCCACTGACTTGATGAGAAGTGAGTTTGGAACGACGATGGAGGAGGTGCTTGATACGAGTGGTTAAAACGGTGCCAATATTGATGAGCATAGTGATCTTGTTTAAGACATACTAGGCAGGTAGGACGAGAGTCTTGGTGTACTGCAAAGGTATTGGGAGAATTTTCACGACCTCCTTGTTGATTGAAGCGACCACCTCAATAAAGAGCGCGACCACGGGCTTTGTTGTAGTGATGGTAAAAATTATGGGTAAAGTGGCTTACGTTATGTTTGGTGTATTAGTCTAGCTTCATGATTAAGGAGATATGATAAGATAAGCTTAGGGAGGGAAGAATAGTTTGAGCGGACAAGAATGTGGCTAGGGACTTGTATTCAAGGCCGAGACCTTTGAGAAGATAAACAATGAATTTTGAGTCACTTACAAATTGTCCTGCAACATTGAGAATGGAGACAAGACTCTTGATTTTGTTGTAGAAATCAGTAATGGAGTCATTAATCCTTCTTGTTGGAGACAAATTGAAAACGGGTCTGAACTATGTGAGCACTGGAGTGAGCAACGTACAGATCAAAGAGGCAGGATTAAATTTGATGAGCTGTTGTGCAATCAATTATGTAGGTGATGGACTGGGGCGAGTAGTAATGCAAGGAGACGGTGGATTAAGGTTTTGATTTTGTGATGAATGTATTAGGTTTGTTTGTAGAGAAGGTGATGGGTTATTTGGTTCGTGCTATTCGTACCCACATATTCATGCTATTTGTACCCAATACACGACTACGCTTCTCGTAACCATAGTAGAGACACAAATTAATTCGCAAAAATGAAAGAGGATATACTACGCTTACGAAAGGCGTATTCGTAATAGTCCACATAGCAAAATTGTGGAAGAGACTAATACGAGTACGATTTTCGTAGGCGTAGCATTCCCTTGCACAATTTTGTTATGTGGACAATTACGCCTACGAGAAGTGTAGTTGAAGTTGTCCCAAAGTAGCCGTTGGAAAATTTACGTATACGCAAGTCGTAGACGTAGTATTGAGAAGTAGTCGTTACCCAACGATAATGTAACCCAAACATTAGTATAAATATTATGCATTCGACCGAACTCGTACATAATCTATCCATAAAAACTCATTGTCAAATGTTGTCTCGTAAGAAAATCTCATTCGAAGATGAATTCCGACGATGGAGAAGCGAGCTATCATTCCGGTGATGGAGAAGATGAGTTTCGCGCCGACGATGGAGATGACGGTGTTGATCTCGGTGGTGGCGAAGATGATGTGGTGGGTGACGAGGACTTCTTCAATCCCGCAATGCTTAGTAGTTACGATCCGTATTCGGTTGTTGAGGTTAGTATTTTTAATTCGTTTGTTTTGACGTAGTTTAGTGTTATATGTTTTAGTTAGTTTTATGTTATATGCTTTAGTCGTTAGTTAATGAATTAGTAGACATTTAGTCAATAAGTAATGTTATTTGTCGTTAATTGAAGAAATTACTCTTTAATTAGTTATAAATTAGTCGTTAATTAAAGAAATTAGTCGTTAATTAATGAATTAGCAGACAATTATAATGTAATTAGTCGTTAATTATTTTGAACAATATTAGAACATATGATATAGTCGTATTGAATGAAATTTTCGGAATAATTATTGTAGGCTGCCGATATTCCCGATGATTATGACTATACTAGTTTGTTCGTGGACCATCGGATATGGACTCGTTAGTTTCGTGGGTTCTTGAGAGAGCCGGAAGTAGAAATATGGTTCTCATCAAACTAAAGTCCTACAAGTCGGATAATCGTCGTTTTGGGAAGGTGATATTTGTGTGTGAGAATTACGAAGTCCGCAAGAGTGAGGCGAAGGGCTTGAGGAAACTATGCAAAACGAAGAAGTCCGATTGTAATTTTCGCTTACACATTGATGAGGTGCAAAGGGGTCTTTGGGGTGTGAGGAATGTTCACGGAATTCACAATCATCCTCTTCCGAAGAAGTTTGTAGGTCATCCTTTTGTTGGATGGTTGACGAAGGCACAAATGAAACAAGTCCAAATCTATACCGAAGTGGGAATGCCTCCGAGGGAAATTGTTTATTTGTTAAAGAGTGATTTTGAAGATCCCAATAAGATGGTCACTTCTAGGAAGCAAGTTTCAAACGCTCGGAATAAAATTAGGTTGGAAGCGATGGGAGATCGAACGGTAATTCAAGAAGCGTTGAAATTCTTGAAAGAGAAGGATTATATGTGGGATATTAGGATGAAAACCATTGAAGGAGAAGAGGAAGTGAGCGACTTATTCCTAGCTCATCCCGAGTCGAAGCGTTGGGTTGCCATGTTTCTATGCGTCGTCATCATGGATGCTGTTAGCATGAAATATTGTGATATTTTAGGCACGTTTTCTAATCGCAATTGATTCATATTGATAGTCTTTGATTGAGCTTTATGCATATATGAGCTAGTATTGCCTATATTGTCGATATGGATGTCTACACGAGTTCTATGTTGATTATAGGTGATTTGGAGCTATTTCCGAACGGAATTGAGCAAAGGAGAGTTGAGTTGATGTGTCCATAGACCAAGGGCACCTTTTGGAAGCAATTTGGAGTATTAGATTGAGGAATGCACGAATGAAGGCAAGAATCACGGTTTTACCCTAAATTACGGCCGTGGATCTTGATGCAGAATTCGATGTTCATTCCAGGGGATATTACGGCCGTGGAAGCTATCCGTGTTTGTTTCCACGCCTCAAAATTACGGTCGTGGAAACTTCCACGACCGTGATCTTGGCGAATCTTTTCGCCACTTTCGAAGCCATAATCTTTTGAAGATTGGGCCGGGCCGACGTTTTGCCCTGCATTATAAAAAGGACGGATGAAGCAAGATTCCGTCACCTCGCTCCCGCACTTACGACCTTTCAACCCTAAGTTTAGCGGCAAAAACGCAAGCTTAGCAACACACAAACCCTCATTCTTGGAGGTGATTTGGAAGAATTCATTGAAGTTCCAAAGTTCGTGTCGGAGAGTCGCTGTTGTGATCTTCGTGTGGAAGATCGAAGTTTCTTGAAGGATTTCGCAAGAAGATTCCTCTTCTTGCTTAGGTTTGATTTAGGATCGGATTGACATCCCGTTTCCTTTCTTTCCTAAGATTGTGATTGTTTATCTCGTTTTACATCTTTTGATAAACACTTGTTCTTGGCTGTGATTCTGAGATTCGATTGAAGATTATTGATAGTTCTTGAAAATTCCCATTTTCTATCCTTTAAATCTTGAATTAATATCAATATGACTGTTATTGGCTAAAAACCCTTAACAATTCTAAGGTGAAGGGTTGATAGTTGTGGCTTAGATGATGATAGATCGATCGTAAACAGATTAGACCCTGAGAGTTAGAGAATTGTCGCCGAAAACCCTAAATCACGGGCTGTTCTTGAGTTCCACGACCGTGGAATCTCAAGATCCAACCGTAATTTCCTTAAAGTTTACGAGCCTGCTTTTATCTTGATCCAAAGTTAAAGATTTGCTTTAACTTAGTTTAGACTTGTCTTTTCTAGGTGGTAGTGAAGCCTCAACAACCTCTACCTCGATTGTGAGCCTCAACAACCTCAATCGGATAAGTTAGTCTTGACCTTTAGATTATAGGTTTGGGTATTTGATGCTAATTCTCGTCTTTAGAATCTTTCTATATTGAGCCTCATCAACCTGTATAGGAAGAGTCTTTTGGGTGAGTTATATAAGGTTTTTGGAACCTCAACCGTACGATTACCTTACATTAGTATACCTTTGCATATCTTAACTCTGTCTTTACATCATTAGTATATCTTGAATCGATTGCCACAGCTGGATACCTGGATCTTTAGGATTGTTGTTTTCCCAATATATTTGCAAAACTCTCATAATAACCGCTTGATAACCTGCAATCGAGTTCGTTCCACCCAAATCCCTGTGTTCGATACTCTGGAATTCTTGCTTAACTATATCGATCCGTACACTGCGGGTTCGCTTGCTTGATTTCAGTTTTATAAATATAAAGCTTATTTGCACACACCTCTAGGGGCGAACAAGTTTTTGGCGCCGTTGCCGGGGATTTGGCTTCGACCGAATCCGGTAGCCGGTTGTCAAGCTTGGGAGCTTGCTCTCGTTATTTGATTTTTCTTTGAGTGTATGCGCAGGTCTAGGAACACCGGAGATCTCTTACCTCTTGATCAAGAGTTAGAGAAAACCTTGAGGCAAAAGCGCAAGGAAAAGAGGATGGCTCAAGAAAACGAAAGCGATCTTCAAACTAAGTTGGCGGAGAAGGAAGCTCAACTCCGATGGAATGAGTCTTTCCTCCAAGACGAAATGGATCGTCATCAAACTCAAGTTAACGGTCTACAAGACGTGATCGCCCAAATGACGATAAAGATGAGCGATCTTGAAAATAAAGTGGGGAAGAAGTCCTCGAGAAGAAGGACAAGGTCTAGAAGAAGAAACCACTCATCCACCGATGATAGTGATTCTTCCATGCCTCCTTTAGAAGAAATTGATCCCACGATCAATATAAATCCTTTCAATCAACAAGGAGCTGCTAACCGTCGCATTCCACCTAGAAATGCGAGGGTCGAACGTGTGGATAATGAGCCAAGAACTCTTGGCCAGCGGATGGATCCAACACAACAACCACGCCGTTTAGGTGTGAACTTTGATGCTGAAGATGTACAAGGGTTTAGCTTCAACCCTCAAGTCATCACTCTTGTTCGCCAAAGCCAGTTTGGCGGTACAAGCACCGAATCTCCACACCAACACTTGCAAAACTTTGAGTGTATGATGGAGACGATGAGGCCAAAGAGCGCCACTACCAACAGCTATAAGCTCAAACCTTTCTTTTTCTCTTTGAAAGGGAAAGCGCTATCTTGGTACCAAGCTCTTCCTAGTGGAAAGCTAGAGACGTGGGAAGACCTCTCCGCAGAGTTTCTCACCAAGTTCTTTCCGCCCTCCAAAACGGCGGAACTTAGAGGTAAGATTAATGCTTTTTCTATGAGACCTAACGAAAGTTTGTTTCAATCTTGGGAAAGGTTTCAGGATTTGCTCTTGGATTGCCCTCATCATGGCATATCCAAGCTTGCCTTGCTGGAAATTTACTACAAGGGGCTGGATGCGGGAACGCAATTCAACCTTCAATCCCTCTCATGTGGAACGTTCATGGACATGAGAGAAGATGACGCTTGGGACTTCATTGAGAAGCAAGCAAGAGTCATAGAGAAGTATTCCCACCGGAAAGTGGAGGGAAATCGTGTGGAGCAAGGAGCAAAGCTCACACATGAAGCTCAAAATCAAATTTTCTCCCTCAACAATGAGATCAAAGAGTTGAAGGAGACTATCAAGACCAACTTCCCAAAGCAACAAGAGAAGGATGTTGGCTATTTGGGCAACAACAACGGCGGTGATAACACCAACCGCAACAACAACAACGGCGGTGATAACACCAACCGCAACAACAACAATTGGAACAACAATCGGGGTTCGAACAACAACAATTGGCGCTCCAATCAGCAAAATTCCGGTAACTCCCATCCTTCCGATTCCAATCCACTAACTCCACCCTCTTCTTCCTCTACTCCTTTGAAAAGCCAGGGGCAATCATCAAATGGAGGAAACAACACGGGAAAAGAGAAGCCGGATCCCATGTTGGAGACGATCTTGGGAAAGCTTCAAGGGTTGGAGAACCGCATCATCAAGGTTGATGATCAAATTTCTAAGGTTGACAAAGCTCAAAAGGTTTTGGAAAATCAAATGTTCAACCATGCGGAGGAAGTTCCTAGAAATCAAGGGAAGCTTCCAGGAAAGACGGAGGACAACCCTAAGGGAAGGGTGATGGCAATTACAACTAGGAGCGGAGTGACTACCACCGATCCGCAGCCTACGTTTGTTGAAGTCCCCGTAGAGAAAAGTAAAGAAAAGGGGAAGGAGAAGGAAGATATCTATGTTCCTCCTCCGGCTTTCAAACCTCCCCTACCATTCCCTCAATCTAGAGCGCGAGCACGCCTAGACAAGCAATTCGGTAAGTTCATAGAACTCATGAGCAAATTGCATATTAACATACCTTTCATTGATGCTATTGTAGGTATGCCGGCTTATGGCAAGTTCTTGAAGGAGCTCCTCTCTAACAAGAGGAAGCTAGAAGATTTTGGAGAAGTCAAGATGAGTTCGGACTCTTCGGACCTCATCAAGACTATGAAGGAGAAAATGCCCCCAAAGCTGAAAGATCCGGGGTCATTTTGTATTCCCATTGGAGTGGGGGAGGTCACATATGACGCTTTATGTGACTTGGGAGCAAGTGTGAGCATCTTACCACTTGCATTGTGCAGGAAGATCGGTTTAGGCGACCCTAAACCGGTGAAGATGACGTTATACATGGCGGATCGATCCATTACTCGTCCCGTCGGTATTGTAGAAGACGTCCCGGTCAAGCTAGGCAAGTTCTTTGTCCCAATTGACTTTGTCGTGCTTGACATTCCTGCGGATAGTCCGGTCCCGATCATACTCGGAAGACCGTTTCTTGCAACTTCCGGCTGCATGGTCGATTGCAAGAATGGGAGACTCGCTTTTGACATTGGGGAAGAGAAAGTAGAATTCGTTCTTTCCACTCTAGTGAAGGAGCCAATCTTTGATGAGGAGATTTACAATTTCCAAGACGAAGAAGGTTTATCTAGGGAGGAGGTAAGTGCGATTCTCTTTAACGATCCTTTGCAAAAGGTTATTACTATGAGTCTAACCGATGTAGGAGGAGAAGAAGAGTGCAAAGAGGAAATTGAAGCCTTAGAGGCACAAGAAGAGATGCATGAAGTGGAGTTTGAGAAACTCCACGATGAGGCAGAAAACACTCGAATCCACGGTCATACTCTGTATTCCACGGCCGTGGATTCCATGACCAAATTCGACCTCCATTCCAGAGGATATTACGGCCGTGGAAAACCAGAGGAAACCGTGATTTTGACCGTGGAAAAGGACGATCGACACACTCCTTCAACTTCCTCTGATTCTTCTCCAATCCACTCAACATCCTTAGAAGCTTCCAAGGAAACATCGGAAGCTCCTCAAGGATCATTAGAAGTTCCGAAAGCAATGGAACTTAAACCACTTCCTACTCATCTAAGGTACGCTTTTCTTGGATCTAATTCTACCTTTCCGGTTATCGTTAGTTCCGAATTAAGCATAGATGAACATGAACAGCTCATGATTGTCCTTAGGAAACATAGAAAAGCCATAGGCTACACTATTGAGGACTTAGTAGGAATCAAACCCTCCCTATGCATGCACAAAATACTAATGGAGAAGGACTTTAGAACTTCAAGACAACCTCAAAGGCGGTTGAATCCGACCATGAAGGAGGTTGTCAAGAAAGAAATTCTTAAACTTCTTGATGCAGGTATCATCTATCCTATCTCCGATAGCAAGTGGGTGAGCCCGGTTCAAGTGGTTCCGAAGAAGGGAGGAATGACGGTCATCACCAATAAGAACAACGAACTCATTCCTACCCGAACCGTGACTGGATGGCGAATGTGCATAGACTACCGCAAGCTCAACAATGCAACGCGGAAGGACCACTTTCCATTGCCATTCATCGATCAAATGCTTGAAAGGTTAGCACAACATTCATACTTTTGCTACCTTGACGGTTATAGTGGTTTCTTTCAGATCCCGATACATCCGGATGATCAAGAGAAGACCACATTCACGTGCCCTTGGGGTACGTTCGCTTATAGGAGAATGCCGTTCGGACTTTGCAACGCCCCAGCCACCTTCCAACGGTGCATGATGGCCATCTTCTCCGAATATGTGGAGGAAATCATGGAAGTCTTCATGGACGACTTCTCCGTTTACGGTTCCTCCTTTAACGATTGTCTTTCCAACCTTTCTCTTGTTTTGCAAAGATGTGAAGACACTAACCTAGTTCTTAATTGGGAGAAGTGTCAATTCATGGTTAAGGAAGGAATCGTTTTAGGTCACTTAGTCTCTAGTAGAGGGATAGAGGTAGATAAAGCTAAAATAGAGACCATAGAGAAACTTCCTCCCCCAATTTCGGTGAAGGGAATAAGAAGTTTCCTAGGACATGCTGGATTTTATAGACGTTTCATTCAAGACTTTTCTAAGATATCAAAGCCTCTCACTAATCTATTGATGAAGGATGCGGTTTTTGAGTTTTCACAGGAATGTCTAGATGCGTTCAACACCATTCGGCAAGCTCTAATTTCAGCACCCATTATCCAACCCCCGGATTGGACTCTCCCTTTCGAGATTATGTGTGATGCTAGTGACGTAGCCATTGGAGCTGTTCTTGGGCAACGAAAGGAAGGACGAACCCACGCCATATACTATGCTAGCAAGACGCTAGACGAAGCCCAGCTCAACTACGCCACTACGGAAAAAGAGTTTCTAGCCATTGTCTATGCTATTGATAAGTTTCGCTCTTATCTTGTAGGTGCAAAGGTGATTGTCTACACGGATCATGCTGCGATCCGATACCTCCTTGCAAAGAAAGATGCGAAGCCAAGGCTGATTAGATGGATTCTCCTCCTACAAGAATTCGATCTTGAGATCCGCGACAAGAAAGGCTCGGAAAATTCTGTTGCGGATCATTTGAGTCGTCTAACACATCTAGAGGACGATCATCTACCCATTGATGACTCCTTTCCGGACGAACACCTACACATCATAGAGGAGTGCATCAAGGTAGTCTCCAAAGGTAACGAACCATGGTTTGCTGATTTTGTTAACTATTTGGTTTGCCAGGAGATACCACCCGGACTATCATACGCACAAAGGAAGAAGTTCTTCAAGGATGTCCGGGAATACCATTGGAACGAGCCTCTCCTCTTTAAGAGAGGTCCGGATGGCATCATCCGGCGATGTGTGCCGGAAGATGAGATGCAAAGTGTCATCCGTCATTGTCATTCACTACCTTGTGGAGGACATGCTAGTTCGAACAAAACTAGCGCAAAGGTATTGCAATCTGGATTTTATTGGCCTACTTTATTTAAAGATGTGCAATCCTTTGTTTCTTGTTGCGATGCTTGTCAAAGAACAGGCAATATCTCTAGGAGGAACGAGATGCCCCTCAACAACATCCAAGAGGTAGAGATTTTCGACGTTTGGGGAGTCGACTTCATGGGACCATTCCCTTCTTCTTGTGGAAACCAATACATACTATTGGCGGTAGATTATGTCTCTAGATGGGTCGAAGCAATTGCCTCTCCCACAAATGATGCCATGGTGGTGGTCAAGTTCTTCAACAAGACCATTTTTCCGCGATTCGGGACGCCAAGGACAATCATTAGTGATGGAGGTTCTCACTTCATAGCCCGTCGCTTTGAAGCTCTTCTAGCCAAGTATGGGGTTACTCACAAGATCGCTACCCCTTACCATCCACAAACGAGTGGACAAGTCGAGATCTCAAATAGGGAGATCAAGGGAATTCTAGAGAAGACGGTTTCAAGGACTAGGAAGGATTGGTCCTTGAAGCTAGATGATGCATTGTGGGCATACCGGACTGCATACAAGACTCCCATAGGAACCACACCATACAACCTCGTGTATGGAAAGTCTTGTCATTTGCCGGTAGAGCTAGAGCACAAAGCGTTTTGGGCTATCAAATGGCTAAATTTCGGCATGAAGGAAGCGGGAGAGAAGCGTCTCCTAGACATCAACGAGCTGGATGAACTCCGTTTGAACGCCTATGAAAACGCTAAGATCTACAAGGAAAGAGCAAAGCGTTGGCATGATAAGCATATCATCCCAAAGGACTTGCAAGAAGGAGATCAAGTTCTCCTCTTCAATTCGAGACTTCGCCTCTTTCCAGGTAAGTTAAAATCTCGTTGGACTGGACCTTTTCTAATTAAGCGTATTTTCCCCCATGGTGCAGTTGAAGTATGGGGTGAAGCTAGCGGAAGTTTTAAGGTGAACGGTCAACGACTCAAGAAGTACTCACCGGAACTCCAAGCTGAGGAGTTTGCACCTACCGCACTCGAATAAGTGCGAGATTGGTCTAGCTACGGACCTTAAACAAAGCGCTTCTTGGGAGGCAACCCAAGGTATTGTATTTTCGTTTTTGCTTTCGATTCATAGTTTAGTTTAGAATAGAAGTTTTTGCTTTATTTTTGCCTCGATTTCTTCCGGTATGTTCGTGTTTTTGGTTGTAGGATCGATGGAAAAGAGGAAGGGAGGGATAATGACGAAGAGAAGTGACGAAATTTGGACTTTGAAGCTTTACAGAGAGTTCCACGGTCTAAATTACGGTCGTCATAGCTACAGTGGCCGTAATTCTCAAAAGCCTGTGAAAAATCACAAAAATTACGGGTCCGTACATTTCCACGGCCGTGGAATGCCCCGACAAACCGTGATTTTTGAAATTTTGCCTGCGAGTATAAAAGCCACACTTCACCACAAAAACACCACAAAATCCCCAATTTCCACGCCCTAAATACCGAAAACACGCAGCTCATCCCAAATCTTCATTCTCTAATCGTTTTTAACGATTCTTCTTCCTAAACTGAAGCAAATCCAACCAAGAACAAGATCCAAGCAACGAATCACGCGGAAAACGATCAACAATTCCGCATTTTGGATTTCTCAATCCGAAAAAGAGGTTTTTGCTCTCTTCTTGATTCTAGTCGTTTTTGTTCGTTTTTGTTAGAGATTTTTAGGGAGAACTGATTGAGATTGGAAGAAATTAGATTAGGACTGCCTGTTGTGGAGTTTGATTGCTGATTTGCTGAGGATTGAGAAATTCCGTGTCGAATTACGGTCTACACAGATTCCACGGCCGTGGTTTAGGAAGAACAGACCGTAATTCTCAACAGAATGGATTTCGTGAGGAGAGTTTCGGGGAGGATTAAAGAAAAGAAAGGGGAACAGAATAAGAAGAGAAAGGGTAACCCCTCCACATCTAGGGCACCACCACCACCCTCATCCCCTTCACCTTCACCCCCATCTTCACCTCCATCCTCACCACCTCCATCCAGCATCCCGATCATACACGAAAACCACCAAGCTGCATTTGAGAGGATAGAGAAGAGGGCAGTGATTGGCCCTAGGTACTTGTTGTTGGAGGATCTTCATCCTCTCAACATAGTGGATGACCTTACTTGGCTCTTGGATAGAGCCGGTTTGCTTGTCTTCACGAACATTCGTGAGGACGCTTATGAGGAGATCACCCGAGAGGTTGTGACGTCTTTTGAGCACAGCCATGTCGATAGGACTGTCTCCTTCCGTCTCATGAATAGAGACTACCAGCTTAGCATTGTTGAGTTCGGGACCATCTTTGGGTTCCATGAGACCTACAACGGTCGCCTCCCTAGGAACGTTTCTGCTAAGGATTTTTGGGAGGATGTGGCGATGATCTATGCCGACGAGGACCGTTGGCATCCAGCTGATACCAAGGCCAAATTGATGTACCATTTGGCCTTGAAGATAGCTCACCGTGTTCTTTCGGAGTGTCTCTTTCCTAGGACGGAGACGCCCCAAAAGATCAAGACGGATGAGCTATTCCTTCTCTATGCTATGCTCCACGGATGCCGCGCCGATTGTGCTACTCTTTTGGCGGCGACAATGAGCAAGCTCAAGAACAAGTCGAGAGGGAACATTGGATACGGTGGGATAGTGACCCACATAGCTAGGACTTTTGGAGTGGACTTCTCGGCTTGCACACGTATACCGGCAGTTCCATTAGGGCTACACGCTTTCATGGTTAGGGGACTCATCTTCCCCACACATAGAGGTCCGCCTTATGCGGGCATGCCCTGGGAGAGTAGGACCGGTAGGGGTATTGAGTGGCTGCCGGAGTATTCCATTGTGGCGGGACGCCACAACTGGAAGGAGACGTTCGCTGCGATGCATGCGAACAGGCTTGTAGCTCCCCCTTACGTTCCACCGCCGGTAGTAGATGAGGAGGATATGGGAGATCAGTATGAGAGTGGTGGAGGAGCAGAGCAGGAGTTCGGCACGTTTCCGGATCAGCCGGATACGGCCCAGGATGTACCTAGACGCTCTCCGCGTCCGGCTAGAGCTTCAGGCTCGTCATCTCGCCGCGCTAGCGTGAGTGAGAGGCCCACGTGGATGACTACACCTCCCACCTGGTACGAGACACCCCCTCCTTGGTCCACCACGCAGCCAGCAGCACCACCACCACCACCACCGCAGCCAGCACCAGCAGATGCCCCTGGGTGGTATGAGAGGATGCCGGATTGGGCTACCGGACTTTCAGAGAGAGTCGGAGCACTAGAGATCCGGGCGGATGATAGAGACAGACGTTTCGACGACCTCGACCACATGATGAGGGACGTCTACCGCCAGCAGTTTGGGCGGTACTATGATCCGAGCTTCTCTCCATTTCCACCTCCACCGGCACCGCAGTGATAGATGACCGGACAGCTCGTTTTAGACATTCCCGCCACCATTTGTGAGTTTTCTTTTTCTTTTCTTTCTTTTGTTCTTTCTTGTGAACATTAGGGACAATGTTCGTCCTAAGTATGGGGTGGGATGTACTAAACGTTTGTAATAACTCTACTCTATATGTTGCTTCTATTCCGAGACTATCCTTGCATGTTCATTGTATGTTACACGTTTTATTCTTGCATTGCATGAAAAAGAACTTTAAAAACTCATAAAAATTGAAAAATTTTTAAAAATTTGATGCTTCTAACGAATCGATATGATTTCCATGATAATCATTACTTGCGAATTGAGTTGATAACGATTGCATGCTTGAAAGGATGGTAATTCGAAAAGGATTTGAATGAATGAATTTTACCTCTTTTGCAAGTTGTATAATGTGAGAATTGTTACCTAAATCATGTAAGAAATTGAAGTTGAAATCACATTATAAGCTCCTATACTTCTTGTTGAAATGATTAAGGCAATTCGATATTTTCTTTCTTCTTCCTTTGAATCATCTAACTCCTCATTGAAATATTAGCCTCCCTTACCCATCCGGGAACTTGGAAAGTAAATGAGAAAAAAAGGCATGTTTGATGTGGGAGGGCCATGAGAGCAAGTATTTGCAATCAATTGAATAGAAAGAAATTATAGGTTTGGGGAAGTCAATCATGACGATGAGTAACTCGGCACCATTCACATAGCCGGGTGTTTGTGTCTTGCCAAAGTCGGATTGAGCGATATTCCTAGCGGATTATGGTATGTGCGCTAAGGGTTTGAGGCATCTCGCAAAAATGAGAAACGCCAATCTCCTAGGCTTCGGTTTTTGTGCACCTCTATCCATAACTCCAAAAGTAAAGTCGAAAAAGGAGAGAGCGAAGCTCTAAGTGAAGTGTTGCGGAAACCGCAAAAGAAGAAGAAGGTAGATATCCACTTTCCCGGATTTATGCACCACTTTCCCTTAAAGTTTTCCCCACCCTTCCATGCTCTAGACCTTTTCTTTGAAAGTCCTTATGATCAAAAGAATGTTATATGGCTTGGTGATCTAAATTGAAATTCTTATGATTGATTTTGATAATGTTTGAAGGTTATAATGCTTGTTTGGAAGTTAAATTGGTTCATGATTCTTCTTTACCTCTTACTCTCTAATTAAGTGTGTGAAAGTTTGAAACGATTGAAGCAAGGTTTGAGAATGATCTATTCTTTAGAAGTCACTTTCATCCAAAAGAAGGTACACATATTTCATCCTAACTCTTGTTTTAAAGCTTTTTGAAAGACCTTGCTTAGGGACAAGCAAGTGTTAAGTATGGGGTTATTTGTTAGCATGAAATATTGTGATATTTTAGGCACGTTTTCTAATCGCAATTGATTCATATTGATAGTCTTTGATTGAGCTTTATGCATATATGAGCTAGTATTGCCTATATTGTCGATATAGATGTCTACACGAGTTCTATGTTGATTATAGGTGATTTGGAGCTATTTCCGAACGGAATTGAGCAAAGGAGAGTTGAGTTGATGTGTCCATAGACCAAGGGCACCTTTTGGAAGCAATTTGGAGTATTAGATTGAGGAATGCACGAATGAAGGCAAGAATCACGGTTTTACCCTAAATTACGGCCGTGGATCTTGATGCAGAATTCGATGTTCATTCCAGGGGATATTACGGCCGTGGAAGCTATCCGTGTTTGTTTCCACGCCTCAAAATTACGGTCGTGGAAACTTCCACGACCGTGATCTTGGCGAATCTTTTCGCCACTTTCGAAGCCATAATCTTTTGAAGATTGGGCCGGGCCGACGTTTTGCCCTGCATTATAAAAAGGACGGATGAAGCAAGATTCCGTCACCTCGCTCCCGCACTTACGACCTTTCAACCCTAAGTTTAGCGGCAAAAACGCAAGCTTAGCAACACACAAACCCTCATTCTTGGAGGTGATTTGGAAGAATTCATTGAAGTTCCAAAGTTCGTGTCGGAGAGTCGCTGTTGTGATCTTCGTGTGGAAGATCGAAGTTTCTTGAAGGATTTCGCAAGAAGATTCCTCTTCTTGCTTAGGTTTGATTTAGGATCGGATTGACATCCCGTTTCCTTTCTTTCCTAAGATTGTGATTGTTTATCTCGTTTTACATCTTTTGATAAACACTTGTTCTTGGCTGTGATTCTGAGATTCGATTGAAGATTATTGATAGTTCTTGAAAATTCCCATTTTCTATCCTTTAAATCTTGAATTAATATCAATATGACTGTTATTGGCTAAAAACCCTTAACAATTCTAAGGTGAAGGGTTGATAGTTGTGGCTTAGATGATGATAGATCGATCGTAAACAGATTAGACCCTGAGAGTTAGAGAATTGTCGCCGAAAACCCTAAATCACGGGCTGTTCTTGAGTTCCACGACCGTGGAATCTCAAGATCCAACCGTAATTTCCTTAAAGTTTACGAGCCTGCTTTTATCTTGATCCAAAGTTAAAGATTTGCTTTAACTTAGTTTAGACTTGTCTTTTCTAGGTGGTAGTGAAGCCTCAACAACCTCTACCTCGATTGTGAGCCTCAACAACCTCAATCGGATAAGTTAGTCTTGACCTTTAGATTATAGGTTTGGGTATTTGATGCTAATTCTCGTCTTTAGAATCTTTCTATATTGAGCCTCATCAACCTGTATAGGAAGAGTCTTTTGGGTGAGTTATATAAGGTTTTTGGAACCTCAACCGTACGATTACCTTACATTAGTATACCTTTGCATATCTTAACTCTGTCTTTACATCATTAGTATATCTTGAATCGATTGCCACAGCTGGATACCTGGATCTTTAGGATTGTTGTTTTCCCAATATATTTGCAAAACTCTCATAATAACCGCTTGATAACCTGCAATCGAGTTCGTTCCACCCAAATCCCTGTGTTCGATACTCTGGAATTCTTGCTTAACTATATCGATCCGTACACTGCGGGTTCGCTTGCTTGATTTCAGTTTTATAAATATAAAGCTTATTTGCACACACCTCTAGGGGCGAA
This sequence comes from Fagopyrum homotropicum, assembly GCA_033239125.1. NCBI lineage: Eukaryota > Viridiplantae > Streptophyta > Magnoliopsida > Caryophyllales > Polygonaceae > Fagopyrum > Fagopyrum homotropicum. Next base: position 34,922,778 of record BSWB01000003.1, read on the forward strand.
CAGATGCTACATACGAGACGAACAGGTTAGTATGTAAATCATTTAGTTTGTTTATATTAAACTTTTTTTTAATTACAAAGTCTCATACATTATATTTTGAAGATATGACATGCCGTTGTTGGAGATTGTTGGATTGACTAGCACATAACAGACTTTTCCCGTTGCATTTGTGTTAATGAAACGGGAGACGACGGGTCTTACGAGTGGGCTTTGGAACGCAGCGCCTTGTTATTCAATGGAAAGAAGCCGGAAGCGATAGTGACGGACCGTGAATTAGGTCTCATAAAAGCAATGCCGAGAGTCTTCGCAGATGCCAAACATATTTTGTGCGAGTGGCACGTGTTTAGATACATCGAATCAAATAGTTGGTGGAAGTCACATTCGCCATCAATCCAAGCAAAATTCATGAGAGATTGTCATGAGTTGTTTGACTCAAATACTATTGCGGCTTATGAGGTGAGACTCTTGCATATGAGGGATAGTTGGATGGACAAGTATCATTTGATGGAGTACCTCTAGAAGACATGGTTGGACAAATACAAGGAAGCTATTGTTCGTTGTTGGACCGATCACTATCTCCATCTCGGATCAAGGATGACAGAAAGGTTAGACAAATACTCATTGCATCTTTTATTGTTTAGTTTACTAATAATGATCTATTTTATAATTTTAAATTATGTTCTAATCTTAGGGCCGAGGTTGTTCATTCGATGTTGAAGAGAACTCTTAAGTCTACTCGTTGTGGATTTGATACTCTCATCAAGGCCATCCATAGAATGATTGGAGATCAGATTGATGAGATTCAGGGTAGCATTGAAAAGTCGCGTACTCATACTATCATAGGCATCCAAGAAGACCCTATGTTTACATTTCTTATCTGAAAGGTGTCGAACAACTGCATGAAGTACTTGATCGAGAATTGTAAATTGGCGCGGCAAGGGACATTTGATGCTACATGTGACGACTGGTATTGTAGGCAATCGTACGGGATCCCGTGCGCTCATGAGTTTGCAGCGGCCCTCTGGGAAAACAGGCCTATGTTTTTGACTGCAATACATCCTTTTTGGAGGCAGGTTATGTGGCATGAAGTCACCGAAAAAGTGGAAGAATCCGAGGCTATTCCTCTATCGATGGGAGATATTACTTTGACATCTTTTATGACCATGCACAGGGAGGGTAGATTGATCCAAGATGTTGTGAACAAGTTCGGGGCTTATATTGGAACTATGTTGAACCTGACGGAGTCAATTACTCGGGAGCCGAGAATTTCACATCCTACAGACAAGGGAAGCAAGCAAGGTCGAGTGCCATCTGGATTGGAGCATGCTCGAGCTGATAAGGAGTCACATATGAGGAAGTCTTCACAAAGTTCTAGAGGAAGAGTTCGAGGAGGAGGACGTGGTCGAGGACAAGCTGACACCACAGGCGAGGCTAGTACCATCCCGGAGTCTCAGACGGCTGTTCCAACTCAACCGTCTGAGCTTGTGGTCCGAGGATTCAACTAGGGTTATCGGAATATCCAGCCTTTATGCTATCTTACGTTGATCGTGTGATAGATGTTCCGGGCGATGGACATTGGGGATATCGATCACTTGGTGCGTTATTGGGTTACCATCCAGATGAGTACATTCATGTCCGGAGAGAGCTTGCTTGGGAGTTGAGTAGACACATGCATGTATACTCCAGAATACATAGCAATGATGAGATTGAAGAACTTATTGACAATGTAAACTACCTTAACCCCGCACCTTGCGCATCACAGTTCTGGATGGAGGTTCCTACTTGTGCTCTCGCATACGCCACTTTGTTTCGGGTGTCCCTTTTCATCTTCTCTAGGTTGGACTCCTACACTTGCTTGCCCTTGATTGCCGATTCTGTAGAAGAACAACAACCTCCAACAGAAGTGCATGCAATTGCCGTACTTAATGATCATCACTACGTTCCGGTAAGTCCATTTAATTCCAACGTACTTGTTAAGACATTTTAAAACGCAAAAGATGTTTCATTAACTAAATTTAAATTGTGAAAACAGGTTTGGTTGCATCAAAACGCTCCATTGCCCCCGATATGTCATGATTGGATGCGAGGTCACGATGCTTCAGTTGATGGTTTCGCCCACATATATGACCGGAGAATAGCGAGATACAGAAGACTGCTTTAGAGAGAAGAAGAGGCGGATTCCTAGTTTGAAGTCTATCATGTTTGAAGTCTATCAAGTACTTGAAAATGTAATAGTTTGTTTTTCGTGTCATACCTACAACTATCTGTAAGCGCTGTTGAACAAAAAAAAATTTTTATTAGTCAACTAAATTTTAAAGATATTGAGCTTCAAAGTAATAAACATTAGTATATGTACCCGCTCTAGAAGGACAACAGGTGCAACATGAGGCGATGGTGGTGCACCATCTGGCGGTGACTGCAAGTATGGGTGAGTACGTGGTAAGAACTAATCTAAAAAGTACTCATCCATCTACCATGGGTCGAGAACCGCTGGGACACTGTGTATGTCATATAGATGCCGGTCTCGCGTCGCCCAGAGATGTCACACCTCAGGAGAGAATAACAACTCATACTTTCCTATCCTCGACGGCCTCTTCAACACGAAAGGGCGGATGCTCCATCTTGGAGAAACTGTATGAAGCTGCGGAGGGATAATCTGAACACGTCCAAACTGGCGTAGCAGAAACTGGGGCTGATATAGCTCCTCCACGCAACAGAAGCAAATCACCCCAAATATGTCGATATGCGCATTTGTCTAGTGTGGAATCTGTCGAGAGTACCCCACGGCATCCACGTCACCTAATACAAACTTACAAAGTCAATTCACAATTAAATGTCTTTGATTATCATTTAATAAAGGTAATTGAAAGTACCTCCTCCATCCTACACATCAATAGTTATGCCCTAAATCCTAAGAAGGCCGATCTCTCAAACTGCCCTATCGTCCCCTTCTCCGACCTCAGTGTATGTCAGACATCTCTTTGTCTATGAGGGTCTGCATGCCCTCTAGGTCTGAAGTGGGAGAAATGATGGTGAATCCATGACTACACAACACAATAATGATTTAATGTTAGTTCATATACTATAAGATTGAAAAGAAATAAGTCATAGTTGATTGCATACCTCTAAAAGAAGGGAACAACCAGCTAATGTATGAACCTCCCTCCTAGAGGACTCGCCTAGATGTCGGTACAAATATGCTAACGTAGCTGTCCCCCAAGCACGAGACACCATCGTGGTGGGGTCGGGACAGACGCTCAGTAGATGAGACTTCACCCTGTTCGTGGACTTGTCAATGAATAGGGTGGAGCCAATCAGAAGAGTTAAGAATCCGCTAGCGATGTCCTCCTGCCTCGTCTTTGGGGACTCTGTCATAGTCCTGATCGTAGAGAGGAGATCAGATGTCGGCCACCCACCCGCCTCACGGCGGCCTTCACCTCCATCTGCGGAAAGCCGAACATGGAGGTGAAAAGTGTATCATCTCGGACACCCATAACCTCGTCCCCGTCGATGCGAAGTCCTAAAAGCTGATGTTCGTCATGGAGGGTGATCGCGATCTGGCCCCATGGGAAGTGAAATCATGAGATCTCCGAATACCACCGCTCCACGAAGGCAGATGCAAGCGCATGATCCACCCCAACCCACTGCATCTCCAGGAGGATGTGCAATCCACTCTCCCTGACAAGTGTCATCCACTCCGAGTCAGGAAATCGATGAGCAAGACTACGCAAGCCAGTGACAGTGGCTCCTAGCTGATAGACCGATAAGACAACTCTATCTTGTAATGCAAATATCATTTAAACATCAATAACACATTCGAATGTAATAAAAAATAAAATACCAATTTGAATATAAATCCGTACCTCTCCGACCCAAATATCGCGAGCAATGTGGGTCTCGTAGATCACGAGTAGGTCCCGTATAGCGGGACCTCCAGGAACCCATCGGCGACATCTGCAGTAACAGGGTGAGGCGGAGGTGAATGTGGAGGTGGAGGTGGAGGTGGAGAAGGAGGCGGTGGAGGTCCACCCTCCAGTGCAGAATGACCAGCACTCCTAGCACCGGCAGCAGATCTCTTTGAATAAGCGGGGGCAGGGGAACGGTGCTCCATGGACTCATGCAACTCCCACACAAAAGCGTCCATGTCCGCCTCGGGTAGGATCTGGCCGCCAGAAACGTCGGAGGAACCGAATAGCATGTTCATCCGCTCGTCTACATGCGCATCGGTCTCCTGTAGTCTCTCCTCCTTCTCCTGAGGATCCTTTTGGACGTCCACGAGATCCGCTAATCCCATCTCTATCATCCGCTACTTACGGTTAGAAACCGTAGCGGCCCATTCCCGGGTATTAGGCCAGACAACCTATATAATTTACATAATTAACCACTAATTATATTTATAATTGACTAATAAACGGCTAATTGTTAACTAATTTCATTAATTAACGACTAATTACATTATATATTGCCTAATAATCCACTAATTGTTAACTAATTTTATTACTTAACCACTAATTATATTAATTATTGACTAATAATTTAATAATTGCTAACTAATTTACATAACTAAACACTAATTATATCAATTATTGACTAACAAACGGCTAATTGTTCACTAATTTCATTAATTAACGACTAATTATATTAATTATTGACTATTAATTCACTAATTGTTAACTAGTTTGCATAATTAGTTAACGACTAATTAGATTAATTATTGCCTATCACTAATTGTTAACTAATTTGCAAAATTTACCACTAATTACATTAAAGTTTTGACTAATATTTCAATAATTGTTAACTAATTTGCATAACTAACGACTAGTTACATTAATTATTGCCTAATAATTCACTAATTGTTTGCTAATTTCATTAATTAATGACTAATTACATTAATTATTGACAATAATTTAATAACTGTTACTTAATTTCTATAATTAACGACTAATTATAGAAATTAGTCGTTAATTATAGAAACAGCTCGTCGCCGGATGTGCGTCATCCCCGAACAACGCCTTGTCCTCGTCCTCGTCCGGTGTCCAAATCGGAAACAACTCGTCGCCGTCCGTCGTCGGCCTCGCTGCCGGAAGAATCACCTCCTCCGCTGCCGGAGCGGCTGCCGGTCCGGACAATCACGCCATCTCTCCCTCTAGTCCTCACCATCTTCCTTGATCGTCGGTGGTTGCAAAGAAAGCGAAGGAGATCGCCGGCGATGGAAGAGAAAGAGAGAAGAGGAAAAAGACGAAGAATGCGGCTACGCCGAAATTTGTATACTTAATGATGCACGCTTACGCCTCTTGCAAGCGAAGTTACTTTCCGTACATGAAAAGACACTACGCTTGCGAGAGGCGTAGGCGTTTCTGCTTTTCTCTTTTTTTGAATTGGAAAGCACTAACGTCTACGCCTCTCGCAAGCGTAGTGTCTTTCCTCTTTTTTTTAAGGGGGTTAATAGACGTACCGGTGAAAATCTATAATTGTCACCCTAACTAGTAACTACGCTATTCGCGTGGGTAGTTGTTAGGGTCCCCAACTACGCTTTTGGGAGCGTAGTTGGAGTTCCAAAAAAAATAAAAATATCAACTACGCTTGTGGGGAGCGTAGTTGTGGGGAGCGTAGTTGGAGTTTCCAAAAAAAATTAAAAACTTTTTTAGGAAACTCCAACTACGCTCCCCAAATGAGTAGTTGATATTTTTATTTTTTTTGAAACTCCAACTACGCTTACTAAAAGCATAGTTGGGAACCTTATCAACTACGCACGCGAAGTGCGTAGTTATGATCACTAATAGAGATTTTCACCGGTACATTTAAAAATCACGTTTTTAAATTGATGACTACCCGTTTAGTATGCTTGCGAGAGGCGTAGGCGAGATTTGGATACATTTAGCATGAAGATGGTGGTACGAATACCAATGAGGGGGTTATTTTTACAGATTTTGTTTTGAACGTTTGTCTTTTTACACATCTGATATCATAAGAGAAATATTATATGTATTTCTTGTGTTTCTACAGTACATCACCGAATATAAATATATATATAGAGAACATTTGTCCCTTGTCCTATCTTCTACACATAGATGGGCTTATATTACGTGGGCTGTGTTGTGGGTTTGGAAATCCTATATCCTCATTAGAATAGTCGTTCCAGCCCAAATTTCACTAACAGAAGGGCAAAGGACAATTGCATTTATAATTGATTCTGAAAATTCCATGCATCTAGGTCAATTGGGTGGTACTTTGAGTTTCCAAGCCAATAAGCCGATTCGACAGAGAAGAAGCCATCTTTGTTTGACCACAAAACCTTGAATATCAAAGTGAAAGGTTGTTTGAATAATTTGAAGTTAGATTTTATCCCACTTCGATATTAATCGGACAACTACGATACAGACTTGATATTCGATTTGAGTGAAACCTTTCGATATATCTCTCGTGGAACAACATGTTTACATATTTCATCTAGTTGTAATTTTATTTGATCAATAACGACAGTGGATGCCCCTTTATTAGGATTAGGGCTATTAGTGTTTTAAGAGTCTACCTTTGATTGGTAATAGATGGGGTGGAACTGTAGGCATGTAAATGGGATTGAGATTTCCCTAAATTCGTGGGTTTTACCCCATCATGAGAATGGGGATGAAGATTTTAAACAAAGATGGGATGGGAAAAAATTGATTGCTTTGGGATGAGGGTGGAACTGAAGATAGGAATATCCGCCTCGCTACCCGAACCTGAAGGATAATTAGTTTGAAGTTTAATCGAAATTTAATTAAGAAACTGTACGTAAATTCAAAAGTTGCCGATGAAAATTGAACGTGTACACGCACTCTAAAATATTAATTTCAAATTGAATACCATTTGCTAGCTCTGTACCTTCCTTTCAGTGGTGATATCTTTCTTTATGGATGTAATCGTCGATTGAATGTTTATTATTTGGACTAGCGGATTTTGTAATCCTGTATTGTTTGCAAAGTCCAATTTTGTTCAGCCCAACCAAGCGCATTTTTTTGTTTGCTTGATGAGTTGTCTTGCTCTCTATAACTTCCTCCAAGGAAGGTGAAAAGGTGAGCAAAAATAGTCATATAAGCCTTTGCATCATGCTTCATAAAATTGTACTAAATGTGAAGGAGCTCCTTCCGCGAATTATTTCGGAGAAACACATTTAAGAAGTGATAACATCATAGCGGCCTTGGAAGTTTTTCATTGTATGAAAAACAAGAGATCAACCTTCTCCGTCAAGACGACCCAATCTCTATATGCACATGTTTATTATCTTCAGTGAAGTTTCCTCGCACCTTTTTAAAAACAACAAACTTAAGACATTAGGTTTGTAGAAAACAAGTCCTCTCCGATTTGTGTATGCCACTTCATCAATACTCGGTTATAAATCATCCGACCGATAGACTCTGCGTCATATACCGCAATGGCAATCCATATTCGAAGGCCATATGATGAAGAAACTTGATAGAGAAGTAAAATTAAATGTTATCGGTTAGGAGTGGGTATTAGTTGGCTGTTGAAGTGCTGAACCATATCTCTCGGTTTCCAGAAGTGACTAATCTACTTTACAAAAACAAGTCAAAGCAGTGCACATGAACACTCATTAAACTACATACGAATAATCATGAAACCTTAGATCTAATAAAATGACCTAGTTTATAATTAGTTTGCGGCTGAAAAGCAATGGCATGCTCTACGGACACTGTATTATTGCATATGATCTACTGTTGGGGGCTGGCTAGGGAGAATGAATTCGAATAAACAATTACACAAAAGTGGGAATCGCAGCTGGCCTGAGGGATCGAATATCATCATTATCATTATATTATTCGTCTTTGCGACTGCATGGTGGTTGCAATCATTGATGCTTCACCCTTCCTCCATTAAAGCTTCTTGCTGATCCCGAGAAAGTCTAAAGTTGTTTCCTTTCTCATTATAATCAAACTTACAGCTTATTACTTTTGCTTCATCATCATTTAGATATAGAATATGTGATTTGGTTAACATTAATTAGTGTCAGATTCTAGGTTAGGTTAGGTTAGGTTTGGATATCTACTTTCATTTGGGAGGATTTAAAAAAGATAGCCTCCACACCACAACTGTTCGCTAATACTTAAATTAATTGGTATTTTGTTTAACATTTTTCCTTTTATTGGACTTCTTTATGAAGAAAGATAAAATTTGAGGCATTTCGTTATGAGGGAGTGATTTTACCCATTTGATCTTCTAAGTAGTTGTATGACCCTATATTTAACTTTTGCGGAGATTTGAATCCTATCATTTGCTTATTTGTCTTACAAGAAATAGGTGACTCGACAAGAACAATAAATAAATCAATTATAAACTGACTAGTTAATGGACATGATTTCAAGATCACAAAAAACATTTAATTACAAAGAACTAGAACTAGAGAGAAAAATACCTTGATCAGGATGACTTTTTATAGATATCGAAGAGCACTAACAACCTCTTGCCATTGCTGGGTCTTGTTGTGGGTCTTGTAGCAATTGGGACAAAATATGGACCGACTAGTTTAAATCCAAACAAAAATTGTGAGATAAACTAGACGACTGATTAGATGCCGACATATATCTTTCCACATCGGAGAAGGGCGGCAACTTATTCATCGATAAAGACAAGGCACTGTCACAAATGTTGTTGGACGCACCCTTGTATTGTCATACTTAGTTGATATATCCAACATAAACCTTTCGATGTTTTGGTAACTTCAATACTGTGAAAAATCCTATGTTGTCCTAAATCTTTCATATAAAAACATAAGTGAAGATAGGATTTGAAACGAGTAATAAAAGATGGATTATGTCTATATAAATGAGAATTTGAAGGATCGTACATGTACAAATGAATGAAATAGAGAATAATCGGCATAGGATTCGATAAATCCAACGCTTTTTTGAGAGGAACTTAAATTAGAACACTAGTTACAACGATATTGTTTAAGGCCCTAGATCGATTTTCTTAATTGACAAACCTGGGAGGAATTGGTTGGTGTAAGCCAAGTGGTAACATCATGTACTTATGTTCCTAAATTACAATGGAGAAAAGCATTATGCACGTCTATCTGATGGACTTCAAATCTCAAAGATTTATAAAAGGCAACTAGGATATAAAAACAATTTAGAGACACGAGCTTAGCGAAGGAAGAAAGCGTATCAGTGTAATTTATACCTTGTTTTTGGCGATTTTCGAGGGCCACCAATCGTGTCTTGTGTCACTCGACAATCCCATCCGATTTAGTTTCATCTTGAAGACCCAATTGAAGCCGATGTCTTTCTTACATGGAGGAATAGTCATCATAGTCTAGTTCGTTGAAGGCTTGGTATTTTGACATTCATGACCTCTAGATAATGTCGATGTTGAGAAAACTGTTTGTATGATATTGAATCTTGAATATTATTAGACTTAGTGACATAACACATAAAGTATGAGATATGATGAGGCTGAAGTCTTAAGTCTCAAGAGTACTTATAAGACCCATTTTAGTGACGGGGTTAAAATCGAACACAAAAAGTGATGTTTCATTTTGATATACTCCCTCTGTCTGGAAATATTTGACGTTAAAGAAAGATAAGGAAGTTTGAAATTAATTGTCGTTCTATATTTTTTTCCTCTTAATTTCCTATTGTGCCCCTCCTTTATTTAGGAAAGAGAAATTCCATTCCTTCATTTCCCAAGTTTTTTTCCTGTCCCGTCTCCTTTCTTAACCGTACAAGAAAACTCTTCAAGTTCCTTCATTCCCCTATATTGGATTTTACCTCTTATTTAATTTCATATGTCATGAAAGCTTGTTATAGATTGCTTAGGTTTTTTCAAAGGCTCATCAATGGAGAAAAACTAGGTAAATTTCTTCAGGAAGGAAAACGAGAAACTCAAATGCAAAGGTTTCAATTTTTCATCAATGGAAGAAAGCAAGGTAAAATTCTTGTTGTTTAAGTTCAAATTAAGTCTCGTTTTTTCATTGTAGTGTAGCCCTTGTTACTCCTTATTCAATCCTTTTCTTTTGTTTTACTCAATTTTTTCAGGAAATTTTGGGATTTGATTTGAACCTCCCTCCCAACAGCACGGTCGAAGACAATACTAGGCGTGCCTTTGATCTGAACCTATTACCGGATGAAAATTTCGAACACCACGTGAGGCACGATTTTGATTTGAACTTGCTGCTAAATGACATTGTAAACTTGGATGCTGATGTTATAATTGATTCGAAGAAATTTTCCACTGAAGGGGAAGAAGTCAGTCCAATAATGAAATTTGAAGGAGCAGTACTAGAAATTCTGAAGATTTATATCCCACATTTTAATTGGACTTAAGGTTGAATTGAGATGTTTGGCAAATTTTTGTGAGCAAAGTAACAAGAGATGCTTAATGTTACTCTTTTGAGTGCTCTTAGTTTTTAGTGGATTTTGTAAAGGAAAGCTCTGTAAATATGTTATCTTGAGAACAATGTAATGGTGTTTATTCAATGAGCTTATGTTTCTCTATTGTTTCTTTTCTTTTCATGGTTTCAATTTTAGTTGTCTGTTTATTTTAGTTCAATGTACTAAAAAAGTGTTTGAGAGAAAGAATAATGAATTTATTCACCTTTAAACTCAATTGTTGCACATTCTGATTCAGTAAAGCAAAGATGTAGGGTGGAGGGTCTCTAAATTCTATTAACAATTTAAATTCTACTGCTGCACATTTGGTTGCTTGGATAGTTATCTGTAAGTTCATTACCTTATTCTCCCTTGGATAGTTATGTGTAAGTTCATTACCTAATTCTCCCTTGGATAGTCCACTGCTGCACATTCTGATTCATTACCTTATTCTCTCTTGGATAATTATCTGTAAGTTCATTTGGTTGCTTGGATAGTTATCTGTAAGTTCATTACCTTATTCTCCCTTGGATAGTTATGTGTAAGTTCATTACCTGATTCTCCCTTGGATAGTCCACTGCTGCACATTCTGATTCATTACCTTTTGTTATTAATTTCTTTTATTAATTTTCCAGAATATATGAGAAATGGAAAGATATTTTTGCAAGATCTAAAATTGAAAGTGATATATTTGCCAGAGTTAAAAATGGAAATGAAATTACTGCTGTCTTTTGCTTCCTGCAATAGCAAACACATGATCTCTAAAATAAGAAGAAAATAGCATATTTAAGCTCAGAAAAAGAAATCATACATTTAAGCTATAAAATAGTCATAATCTTCAAAGTCAAGGGAAAAAAAAAAGCAAAATAGATAATTTAAGCCTATATTGTCAAGCCAAATAAAATCATGGTCTCTAAACACAGAAGTTCATTCAAATTGAAAATTAAAAACTGAAAGTTGACAAAAGAGACTAAATTCAAGTGATAATGTTGAATGCAAAGTGAAAAACTCAAAGTTGAACAAATTGGTAACTAGAAACTAAATAACAGCAAATCCAAGTTCAATACATCCGCTGTCAAGCCTAAATACAATGTAATTCTCCAAAGTCAAGCAAACAAATTGTTCATGCCTTAACGGTTTCCTAATACAAAATCCTGTTTTTCCTCATTGCTGCTAGTATATTGGAGTTTCCTTCTTTGCACCACGTCTTTGACTCTCTGCAAATCAAGGGAGCATAATCGTCAAAGACGAAATTGAACACTTACAAAGCAAAAACCAAAGAGTGGATCAATTTTATCTAGTAACTGGCAGAATATATGAGAAGAGTAATAAAACTACATGTCTTATTTTCTGCACAGAGCCAAAAAAAATGACAATTTTACTCATTGTACTAACAAGAGTTGAATAGTTGACCATAAACTATTTTCTACACAAAGCCAAAAAAAAAGAACAATTTTACTCACTGTAGTAACAAGAGTTGAACATTAAAAATATGCATAAAAGTATCCATGCTATAAAAAATGAATTTTTTACACCTATAAGCAGTTTGTTTTTTTTATTCTTCTTTTGTAAGCACAACCCTATTATTAGATTAATAATGCCACTAAGCATTGTTATGTTATGGTTTAGGAGCTAGATTCATTCATACGTGACATCAATAGGAAACTTTGAAGCTGCAAATATAAATCTGTATTAACAGCAAATGAATTCACTGACTAAAAGAATTATTCATCTTCAGGTTCACTTACTGACATCATCCTCATTTGTTGTCAAGCAGACAAGTAAATAGCTTGATAAAAAAAAAGTATAGGTAACAAAGCTTCAACTTAGTAATCCACTAATTCCTTTCAATTGTTGCTTGAAGTTGAGAATAAAGTAAGATACATCCAAAATCACCAACTGAATTTTAGAGAACACTATTATAACAGTGCCTGTAAATGTATCTTAATAAGAACAGAAAAAATCATATTCACTTCAATAAGTGAACCTGAAGCACTAAACAATAGACAGTAAAATATTCATACTTTTACTTCAATAAGTGAACCTGCAAATTGGATGTATCTCAATGAGAAGAGAAAAAAATCAATTTCACTTCAATAAGTGAACCAGAAGCACTAAGAAACAGACAGTGAAATGTTCATGCTTTTACTTCAACAAGTGAACCTGCAAATTGGATGTATCTCACTGAGAACAAAAAAAAATTGATTGACTAGCAGAATTGTTCACAATGAACATTGCTTATTCAAAAAACAGAAGCACTAAGTAACAAACACTGAAGTTATAAACATATAATCAAATCATGACCTTACTAAAGCTCAAAATGATAAATGTTTAATATTGAGTAAAAAACACATAAAAATCAATTCACTTCAAGTTAAACATCAATCCCTCCAAAAAAAACATTAAATTTCAGACCGTTTACAAAAGAGTATCGCTTACAATCATTTCAGTTATATAATGTTTCAAAAACACAACATTACATAATTGTTAAACTCTATGCTCTAACATATTTCTGATACTTTCTACCAAGTCATAGTCACATGTGATTTGTGTAGGAAGGTTTCCATCTCTTTCTAATCTAGATTTATTTATATGAGGAATTTCATATCGGTTGGATCCTTGAACTTTCATGATTTCCCTCATACATAATTGTAAGCTCAAAAATATACGGTTGATCTTTTGCGTCTCATACTCGTCAAATTTCCTTTTAACAGCACTAATTAGTTCATCCACGGTCCTTAGGCACTCTTTATCTTGCAAAGACTGGATAGCACGGAAAAATCCAAGATCTAAAACATTCAAGTCCGGAGAGTTTGCCGGTTGAGAAAACAATCTGATATCTCTCCCGCTTTGTGTAGCAGCCATATGAAATTCTTCATCACTTGGTTGGACGTGTGTTCTTGCATTATCTTGTTGGATAAATATTGTATTTTCCCAATCTTCTCTTGGCCACTTATCCTGGATTGCCGGAATTACCTTCTCAAGTAAAAATGATCGTATGATTTCCTTTGTCACAGACGTGATTGGTTTGGTTTCCATGGTGCCAACTTCTCTATTTCGGCTTCGCCTTATAGCTGGTTGTGAAGTCACGAGTGGAAACACTCCTATTTTTCCTGAAAATACTTCATTACCTTCATCATCAAACCTCGGTCTTGCAAGAGCAACTAGAAACATTACCTTTCCAATAAAGTTTTTATTTTGACATGAGCGTAAAGGATTTTCCTCGGTCGGGAGCATATAGTATGACTTTGACTTCTTTGTCATGAAGAACCATTTCTCATCAATGTGCACCATATTGTACATACCAACAAATTTTGGTTCATGTGGCAAACTACTTGTGTCCAACATGGATATGCAATACTGAAGTCGTTTTATCTTGTGCTCATCCGTCAAATGTGGCTTGAGTGCATTCGAATGGCGTCGAATATGTCCTTCCTTGAAGAGCTTATGTATAGTAGCATGATTGACACTCAAAGCTTGACCAAGTGATCTTACCGTTGACCTTTGGCTCAATGGTATATCCTTTATACGGCTGAGATCAATTTCAATTCGCTTCCGGCCACAATTATTTGTTTTCCTATGACAAACATCGTTAATTGTTCCATTTGTGGTATCCTTTGCTCGTTTCCATATCCGTTGAACCGTTCGTATTGGCACCGAGTACAATGCAGAAACTTCCTTCGTTGTTTTTCGTTTCAGTTTTCCATTCACACTTCTTTCTAATAAAGCAGCATAAATCACTTTTCTTTCATCGTTGGAAATGAATTTGTAGATTTTTTGTTGTCTTTCACTTCCGACGGTTATATCATCATCTTCTGTTTGAACAAAATAAGTTTAAGAATGCATTATATAATCAAAAGACACAATTGATCAAATGCTCTTATAAATTTACACAAGAGAACAAAGCTTACAACTTATTATGATCAATTTCATAAAAAAATCTAATTAAAGAATTAAAGTTGCATGAACAAAATTTATTCTATAAAACAATATAACAAGAAATGAGAGAAATATATAGGAAGTAATTAGGAGTTAAAATTGGAAGAGCTCATTTGCAAATTATAAAAAAAAAGTTTTAAAATCGATTTTTACCTTGATGATCGATTGAATGATCATCTTTTTCCTCAACCAACCGGGCACTATCTTGGACTTCATCATTGACATGTACACCAAGATTGCTAATGTTATCAGTTTCAAAGATTATTTCGTTCTCTCTGTTTTGCTCTAAATTGGGTAGTTCATTCAAATCTAATATACCCTCATCTTCTTCATCAAGCACTTGGAGACTATCTTGGTCTTCGTTATTGACTTGGACACTATCTTGGCCTTCATAAACTCCTTCATTCTCCCTGTTTTGGTCTAAATCAGGAAACTCATTCAAATCGAATGTATGCTGGTTGTTTTGAAAAAAGTTCAAATCAAATTGGTTATGATCAGCCATGAAAATACAAGTGAAATGTTTGACTGCATCCTAATCAATGCAATGAATGTGCATATACTAGCTTGTACAGTCATAATTTCAAATTTGCCTCCAATTCAGATTGAAAATATTGGCTCTAATTTTTCATTTTTTTATCTCAGAAGTTAAAGAGTCAAGAAGAAGAAGAGTTTTACAGTGTACTCCGTATTGTTCAATTTTATTCTCTGTTAAATGAGTGCTTTATCTCATGTAATAGCAGGAGGAAAGAGATTTTGTGAAAAATGTTTGTGGGTCCCATAAATGCAAATAATTAGGGGCATTTTAGGTATGATTTTAATTTCTTAAATTGTGTGTTTATTTTCAAACGTCAAATATTTCCAAACAGAGGGAGTATTAATTAAGAAACCAAAAAAGATAAATAAAATAAACTAAATATGTGCAGCTATAAAGATCATGAACGGAAACAAGAAACCGAAATATGCGAACCCGGTCGGCCGACGTGAGTCAATTTGACCGGGTGAATGTAGTTAAGTAACGAGAAGACAACATGGATACAACCATAAGTGAAATCGGAGAGAAATTCCAAATTTTGATGGGATAGGTCGCTCGACCTCAATCAGGGAAGTCTCTCGATTTCTTTGTAAAACAATTTAGAAATCAAAATAGAAGACAAGAGAAAATTTGGATCTTTAAACAATTTGAGATCATATGGTAATCGAGAATCAAAATAGAAAACAAGTATCGATCATATAATGCATTCCAAAGTCCGGATCACCGCAACATGCAAACAATAGATCTCAATTGGCTATTCGGCAATATTGAAAGTAAGTCTAAGTTATGTAAAAGAAAACTTTGTTTATTGTCACAAGTGGTCAAAATCTATTGATCACCATACATTAATGTTGTCACCATCGATTGTCACGTACCTAAGATGTTCTCAAATGATCACATTGGACGAAGCATGGAGGGAAGAAGACTATACTCTCACCGAAAACCAACCACCTTGAGGAACATATAGTATAAAGAGATCTAATACCACTGTAACTCGCAAACATATAATCAATCCAATATCATAGATCAATGCAAGTTAGACTCACTAGACCCTAGAATAGAGAGAATTACTCACACATACCTTAAAACTTCAAAATTCTAGCTTTATTAATGATCGAAGAGAGGGTAGGTCAAGCGACCTAGGGCTCTTTGAGTGACCTCCGAAGACAGAAGCGACATAAACTTGAATAAAGACGTAGAAGAAGAGATGTCTAACCTAATGGTTGAAAAGCCTTATTTATATGGTGAGAGGATAGCTTAAAAATCATAAATTTCCTCGATCTTATCTTCTAACAAGATAAGATCAAATATGAAAGATAAAGAAACTAAACAGACGGTCCAACAAAGCAACCCAACTAAATTATGAAAGGGAAACAAAATAAGACGTCGGAACAAGCAGGTCCAGCGGGCCGTTGAGCGACCTCCTGGGCCAAAATCTTGGGCTTGGTCTAGAAATTCTCCAAGATCTTCCTTGCAATAACGAAAGGTCATTTTGAGGTCTAGTGCACAAGTGCAAAAGGTAGGTTGGCCGACCTAGGTGCCCTTTAAGCCCTTCTAAACGTTTTCCAATCTTCGTCACTCTCGGACTTTAGTCATTTCAGTCTTGACCTTGACTTCTTTGACCGTAAAGAAATCTTTAATCTGTATCAAGTCATTCAACAATAGATGTGCCATTTGTATTCCGCAAATGTCTGGAATTCCTACAATTTCATAAACCAATCGACAGATCTCCAAAATATGAATATAACGGAACTAAGATATGTTCTATATCGCAAAAGAGGTAGAAAATCAAATGGAATGGAATGATGATGACAAAAGATGCTAATTTTAGTGTTATCAAGATACAAGAGAATAATCGAGATATTGAGTCATAGGAAACATTACCTTACAAGGAGACAAATTGTGATTGAGTGAACCCGTATTCGAGGCTCCGATGTGGGTATTATTGCAATGGCAAGTTGTATTTTGATTTCAGGAACAAAGTACGATTACTCCGACGCATGGAAGGAGGAAGATCGGAATGCCTATTTGAGTATGATATTTTGAAATTTGTCGATTACAAATCAAGAGATGATCCAAGATTAGGAATAATCGGAGAAGATAAGGTATTATTAGTTGGAGAAGGTTGACATACATTTAAATCAATCTGATTTGAGATCAAACTTGAATTGGAATGTAAACAACATCTATAGAAGAAGGTATTGGAGCATAAGAGACTTGTATACAAGGGAAATAATCATTTTTACTTTATCATTTGGAAAGGAAGGAAGATAATAAGTGGAACCGTCCAATGGAGGATCCAAAATCGGATAAAGTGCGGAAATAATTTTCAGGATTGGGAGTCGCCTTGACTGAACATTGTGTGATAAAAATAGGGTTTATGGGTGGGGTAGAATTGGGTTTGAGGCTAGTAATGTGGGTAGAGGTTTAGGGTTCGGGTTGGAAGTGGGTAGCAGATAAGGTTTGGGAGGCAATTGAGCTCGCCGATTTTCGTAGGCATGGTCGCGATGTCTTCACGAGTCTCACCCATCGCTCGGGTTAGGGTTTTCATGTGCTAAAGGGGTTTGAAGGTTGAAGTCAAAATTGGACATGGTCAATTGTGATGAAAACGTAAAAATATTTTGGTAAGAACGAACACCACGAGATATAAAATACCTTTTGGAGTCAAGATCATATAAATGTGACCATATTTTCATAAACCGATAACCAAGAAAAATAAATTTTGCGACTCCGGATGGAATTTTTTGGTTTCTTTGGGAAATTTTGAGGCTAAGTTAAACATCCAAAAATGCATAAAATGTCATAGTAAGGTGTTTTATTAACAATCATTCCAAATGATTTTTCAATGATGCTTGTGGGTGTCCAATTTATAATAAAACATGCGGTAAGAATAGCAACACTCCTAAAATGTAATGGTAAATTGGATTGAAATAGAATAGTCCGTGTCATATTTAATATGTGATAATGTTTTTTCGTTCAACATGTTTGTTTTGTTAAAGCGTGTAAGCACATTGCGTTTCATGAATAATACCTTCATTTCTGAAAATCGTTGTAAAGCCATAAATTCGGATCCATATCGGATCAAATTTTGTTATTATATATTTTGAAAAGTTGAATTGTGTCATTTTGAAAAATAAAAATAAAAATTGTATGATCCTGGAAATATCATGTTTATGATTTATTAAGAAAACCTAAGTAATCCATGAATGATCATCAACTAAAGTAACAAAATAAGATGCCCCAAAAATAGAGAGTATCCGATAAGGAACCCAAAGATCACAATGTATCAAATCAAAATTCATTTTAGAATAATACGTACTTTTCAAATTAGAAAGTCTAGTTTGTTTTGTCCGATGACAATTGTCATATGAAGATTTTTAATTTTGCAATAATTTAAAATTGGTAGCTCCGGTAAAGGAAGATACGATTAAAGATGTTGGATGACCTAATCGGTTATGCCACAAGGAGAAGATCGGACTCGGAGAGGAGAGGTAGTGCGGGGGGTGGTGGAGGAGGCAATAGGAAAGTGGCAAAACCGTAATCAAAATATTCCATCTCATGCTCACTGCTAACCTTGTCAGTAAGAAATGAGGCATGGTCATCATCTATTGGTATACCATCATATGGCCTCCTTGCAGTGGAAACTTCAACTTCATGTGCGATCTTTACTCCAACTGCAGGGCTGTCTTGGCCTAATGTCACGAGTTTGTCCACAACGTCGTTGATTTCCCTGAATATATGGTGGATATGAACCTGCGTAAAACCAAACAAAATAAGAGAAATGTATGAGATAATAAGGTCGATTTCCCATGGAGTCTTCCAAATATTTTTAATTGAGTTGATAATTAGTCGTGAGGTTATCTCCTTCAATTTTAAAATTTATTTTTTAATTTTCATTTCTCTTACTCTCAAAAGTCTTTTTCTCAGGGTGTATGCTTATGCATGTAAGATGTATGTGTACCCACATTGACGATAGTCATATGCAATTATCTATGAATTACGATCTCTTATAATGTAACCAAATACACACCGATCATTGCTTCTTTTATACCCATTAAGATTGAATTTTAAACTTCCCACCATTGGTTTGGACCAATGTATGTTTCTAGTTTTTATTTGTTGTATTTTCATAAGGTTCTTAGAGTTAGTAATGTCGCGCTCATGGATTTGACTAGTTACCAGTTGTGTGATATTTGTTAGCGTTTTATTACTAAAGATAACTTTGCTGCTAATATCCCAAATATTCCACCATGTAAAGGTTATTTGTATCATAGTCTTATCTTCAAATTTTTCCCGCATGAGAGATAAGATTTTCGGAGCTTTTTTGCAAGATGTGTCTACATTCGTTAGGTGATCTTATTTTGGCATCAATTATATTATTGATAGTGTACGGAGATTAAAGGAATATGAATTTGGCACTTTCATACGGATGCTTACACAATAAACAATTCATGGGTACTAAGACTTTTTTCTTTTCAAGGTTTTCTTCTGTTAGGAGTCCATCTATAGATAATTTTCACATGAAATTTTTAGTTTTCTTTTGATGGAAAGTATTGGAAGATAAGAACCAAAGAATACTTGGAAAGAACCTTGACCAATTGGGTCAAAATCCTCAACAAAGAATTACCTTAATCCTTCCTTCCTCAACCTTACACAACTCTCCTAATTGAGACAAACACAAGGAGGGATTAAATCGACTAGTAAAACCAACCTTTATGAAGAAGAATATACAGAGGAGACCAACCTAGCAATGACTCACAACGGTTCAATCAAAGGCTCTCTTTTTATTGAATAGAGATGAATAAACGAAAACTTCATAAATGAAGCGTCGAGTTTCTCACAATATGTGGAACGAAATATCAATAACACATCTAAACTGAATTCTCGGCCCTTGGGTGATATATATGGACAAAATTCCTAAGAAAATATAAAGGATAAAATAATCCGAAAAGATAAAGATAAGATCAAAACAAAAGATACCTTTAGAATGTTTAGAGCTTTAAAGGTATTAACTAACTAAAAAATAGGCGAAATCTCAACTAGATGTAGGCGAAATCTCGACTAGCTTGTCCAAAAGCTCGGTTAGGTTCCTCCTTGTTTCCATGATCATCTTCACTCATATGTGGCCTCTCTTCTAAGTCTTCCTTGGCTGAAATTTTCAATAATGTGACTAGGGAAGACTTAGGTACAAAATGAGCATCAATGATATTCTTAGAATCTAAGGATGTCAATAAGCTAGCAACCTTTCCTTGAATGACCCTTGCACTTGATATAGTGATAAATCCATGTATAGTAGGAGATGTTGGGGATGGTCCCGCATCATACTCCCCCTCTTGAAAAGGATCCGTCATCGAATCATCAACATGCACGTCACTAGATGCAAATGGACTCAAGTCTCCTTGTGGTGACAACTACGATTTCCTTTGATACCACTTTGATGCGGGGTTGAAGCCGCAATTTTCGGATCTAGATTGAAGTCCACAAAAGCTTCGACAGAAGAAAATCTCGGGTGAAATCTCTGTCGATATTCCGTAATGTAAGACCGAGATTTTATGTAACCTAAAGAATAAGAACGTGAGTTGAATGGATGATAATGGTTAGATTAAGAAAATGAATAATGGATGTAATTGATGGAAAATATAAGAAGATAAGAACCAAGATATACTTGCAAAGAACCTTGACCAATTGGATCAAATCCCTCAACAAAACATTACCTTATCCCTTCCTTCTTTTTCTCTATATGACCTCTCGAACTTTGCACAGCTATTGCATTAAAAATTTCACCAAAATTCGCAACAGTAGTAAATATCGGTCTATATCTCGGCCCGAGATTTTTACTTGGGGGCTAGAGATTTTTATTGGGGGTCTATATCTCGTCTTCAACGATGAAAATTAGATATACACCGGGAGCCTCTCTTTCCCTAGATACAACCAAACTAGATATCCTGGCTTGAATAGCAATTCCCTACAAATTTGATTAGCCTTGGCCACAACTAGCTTCCCTTTTCCTCTAGCATCTTGCGTGATTTCTCATGCAATTCCTTGATTATGTTCACCTGTATTCCCGCAATAAACTCTACTCGCTCTGTTAAAAGCAACGGTATAAGATCAAAGAAAGTTAAGGAAAACAACTTAACTACATAGTTATGATAGTTCAAAGCTAGACAAGGATGGAAAATCCTAGAGTAAGCAAAACTTATAGGCAACCATAAAAATGACATTTCTCCCTTTCTTAGGTCTAGCTAATTCCTCAATTAAACTCACACTAATGTCTTCCAACAAAGCTACAATAGACTCATGAAATATGTACCTAGATTTACTTATAATACTCCTCAAATAATCCATGAAGGTCGAACTACATCCTCAAGGAATCGTATTCTATAATGGCATGTGTGCAACTTATCTGTAACACCCCAAGTTCTTGGAACTCGGGGAGCTACTGGTTAGGACCTCACAATGGGTCCCGACCTTGGTTTAACAACAACTTTACTAGGATCTTACAACAAGACACAAATGTAATTAAAAACAATTTCCAAAACATAATATTTTTAATGGTATGAAAGTACACATGTGACAGCCTTACAAACATACATAAAGATACATAACATGCATGACGTATGGAAGACTCCCCCGTCCCCATCTAATGAGTACGTGGACCCGGCTGACCATCCGTTCCGGATCACTCTGCAACTGTCTATCTCTACAAATCTACAACACGGATAAACCGTTAGCTAACAATCCAAATATAAGTAGAATAACAACAGCACAAACACACGCAGAAACAAAATAAACAAACATCATGCTGACACTCAACCGTTTATTATCTATTAATTAGGTGATTCATCTTATTCAATTTTACAGTTGTGGCACGAGAGCTATTAACAGTTCTCACCTCCGTTCCTTATCCAACTGGGTGTAGGTCTAGCTGACCTCCGCCGGTAGTATCACTACAAACCGAGTATGGACTAGTCCCTAAAGAAACCTCCAGCGCCCGCAAGCTAACTGAGCAGAATGCCACCGCCCGTTACTCTTAGGCCAAGTATAGGTCGGTAAATATCTATCACAACCTATAACTCTAAACATCTCAATCACACACCACTATCATCATTCATGCTCATATTTAGAAGTCAGCTAAGTAAGCCCAAAGGACTTACCTGGTATAAAGCTCGACTCTCTGTAAACCAAACTCGCTCTGTAAACTGTAGCAACTCAGTTGCCTGCCAAAGGAGATAAGTGCATTAGCACACTCCCACGTAATTAGAAGTCTAAGACTTCTAAGATAGAAGATCGTAATAGGACATAACCAATTACAGTACTAATTTATGGTAAAATGACTATTTTACCCTTGGTCCCGAAACTCCCAGAATTTCCAAAACTCAATTCTAAACTTCTATTTGAGACTATAAAGTCCCATTCTAAGTCCTAAAGTTTAGTTTGGTTACAAACTGTCACTTTTATTATTTCCTATTTTCCGAAAGATCGTAAAGGTCCAACTTCGGTTTCAAATATAAAATTCGTAAAAGCTTATAAAAATTCCGGAACAATTCTCTAGATCATCTATGATGTTCCCTCTACCCTTAGGAGCAAGAATTTCTCAAAACTGTTCATCCATCATTTTTATAAAAATTCCAAAGTTGGTTACAACACTTGAAGTTTCCTATACTTAGCCAAAATCTGAGTACACTTTGAAAAATCATAACTCCTAAACCACTCACTGGATTTATCACAAATTTTGATATGTTCTACTATAAAATCTTACCTATAATATATCCAAAATTCAGCCGGAAAGGATATCAAGAGCTTATTAAAAATCATCTCACAAAACAGCATCACTTGCTGTTTTTCCCCAACACTCAGCACATATATAAAAACGTCAACTTTGAAACACAATAACTCTCGAACTGTAACTCCGATTCTTCCCAAATTTTAATATGATCTACAACAAGATGTCAACTATATTATATCAAAAATTCAAGCCTAACAGAGATCAAAAGCCTATTCAAAACTATCTCACAAAACAGCATCCCATGCTGTTTTTCTCAACTCAGCACATTTATAAAACTGAACTTTGAAACCCCATGTCTCTCAAACCGTAACTCCGATTCTTCCCAAATTTTAATATGTTCCACCACAATATGCCAACTATATCATATCCAAAATTCAAGTCTAACAGAAGTCAATAACCCCTCCAAATTTATTCCACAAAACTGCATCTCAAGCAACTTTCCTCAAACTCAGCACACTTAGAAAACTGCATGAGAAGCCAACTTGATAAAATCATATCTCCTAAACTATAATTTAGAATAGGCTCAAATTTCAGTATGTTCTACACTGCAATACCGACAACAACATATCCAAAAACCAGAAGCAAAGGAAGAGTCTAACCTACCCAAATCTAGGCTCAAAGTCGGTTGTTCAACACTTCATGAAACTCGGAAGAAACAGCATGAATCTGTACCAGCTCCTCTATGGCTGTTCTGGGTAGATTTAGGAGACATAAAAGGGCACTCATTAGGCATGAATTACATGGGCGGAAGTGCAAGAAAGAGAAGGAGGCTCACCAATCTGCTTAGGACGCTGCTGCTTGACCCACCGGAGGGAAGTAGTGGTTACCTTGGTGATTGCAGTCGGTGGTGTGCAAGATCGAAGGCTTTGTGCCTTGTAGGTCGCAGACTGCTGGTTCGTACGCCAAGTCCACAAAGCGAGGTGGCGTCATTGCTGATGGAGGAGAATGATCGAGTACCCAAGGCTGCGTTGGTTTAGAGGCGTAAGGCGGCGGAACGCTAAATCTGTGTGGAGTGGAGGTCATCAGCGTGCAAGGGTGTGATCGATCAAGAGCAAGAAGGCAAGGGAAGAAGGTAAGGGAAGAAGTCGTGACTCACCTAGGCAGAAGAATGTGTACATACTCTCAACACTCCTGGCCGACTCGTCACGTGTGCAGAAGGCTCCCCTACTGCAATGAAGACCGGTGAGCAGTGGTTTGTTTGGTGAGTCGAAGTTCGATGATTTCAGCCAAGAAGGAGAGAGACCCGATGTAACGGCTGGGGAAGGAAAGAGCAGCAGATCCGTAGGCGTGAAGGCTGGAGAGAGAGAGGACGTACTGCTGTTGCGTGAATTACGAGGTAATTAATGCAGCAAATCTGATCCGCCTCTATCTCAGCTCTCAAAAGGGAAACAACCTCTTCATCGCTGGACTGGGGCTTTGATGGGCTCATTGGGCTGTTGATACACTGCTGGGTTGGTCCGTCCGAGAGGTAGACATGCTGTTGGGCTGGCGTGGAGCGTGGACTGCAAGTATGGCTGTCACAAAGCCCGGCTGGCTCACAAAGAGGCTGAAGACATTGCTGAAAGGGTAAGTGAGAGGACCTTGTCATGTCTTTGTCGAGCTTGTCGGGACGTTGTCATGGCTTCGTCTTGGTCTCGTCAAAAGGGCGTCACGACTTTGTCAAGAACATGTCCTAATATAAATTAGGGTTTGGTGGTTTACGGTTGCTATAAAAATTTTATCATTTTATGTGAAGTGAGGTTACATAAAATGATAAAATTTTGAGATATTGTGTCCGACTAGATAAACATATACGGGTCAACGGATCGAAATCCGGTTTGCTACGGAATTAAACGGAATAAAAATTTCTGGATATTACATTATCACAAAACTTATACCTCTCCAAATGACCATTGTCAACCATATAGGTCTTCTCCTTAATGAGACACTTGAAATAACAACTAGGTATGCACACATGATCAAACTTAACGAAGAACTCATCAAACAGGTTAAACTTATTCCTAGAGTCTTTGAGTATACAATGGGTCCCGACCCTCAGAGTAGCAACATCAAATTGATCTTACAACAAGGCACAGACGAATGAAAACAAAACTCAATATAAAACCAAAGGTTCAAACAAAAAGAAAACACAAAAGCTCCACAACCGGGTTCAAAACAAAAGGGAAACAACAAAAGAAAAACAAAACCCGATCCCGTCCTATAATGTAGGGGAACCCCGGCTGACCACACCATCCGGATCACTCAGCAGCATCCTGAACCTATGGAACATCTACAACTACGGTATAACCCGTTAGCTAACATTCTAGGTATAAGTAAGAGTGTAAAGGCACAACCACACATAAGGTAAAGATAGCACATAGCATGCTCACACATCAACCGGTTATTATCTTTCATTAAGGTTATCCATTACTAATTCAACTTCTTTTGTCACACGAGAATCTCCCGAAACTCGTCTCCGCTTCCATCTACCAATACGAATAGATCAGTACTATCCGTTACCTACGGGTCTGGGTTTCAAGAGCACATTTTAGTCTCTTGTAGAACTAGACAAGTGGTCACCGCCCGATTATAATACACTTGGGTCAGTTAAGGTTATCAAAGGGTGAATCCTATTTCCAATTTTCCGTTATAAACATGATAGCAACACAAACAAGCCAAAACAATCCAACTAATACGCGGAATGAAGCTAAGTAAGTCCAAGGGACTTACCTCACACGAAGGTAACTCAAAGCTCGGGAATAACAACTCTAGAAATACTCAAGAGAGCTCAGTTTCCCTCAGGAAAGGAGCAAGGAAAGCCTGTACGAACAAGCAACACGAATCAGGAACGAAACGGTTGCTAGAAGTCTATAACTTCTAGTCTCAAAGATCTCTAAGAGATCAACACCTGCTAAGGGGTCAACCTTAGTCTTACAACAACTGAGGGGGACAAGGAACAACAATAAAGAACCAAGGAAGGAAAGAGGAAAGGAATCAAGGAAGTAACTCACCAAAGACGGGAGTTACTGTAGAGAAACCGCAGGGGCGGTTAGACAGATGCGCAGGGGCGGCTGAATAGAGGCGCAGGGACGGATGAATAGAGGCGCATGGCCGTCTCTGTGCAGGCGCAGGGCGGATCATCGTCAGAAGCTACTGTCGGGTTTCTCTTCGACATATCTCACAGCAGGGGCAACCAAAGCTCGAACCTTTGGTTCCAACACGTCAAGACTCAACTCCAGAGAGCCTGAGAACAATGAAAGGTCAACAACGGAACACTCCACAAGAATCAAGGCTCATGATTGATCCTTGGAGAAGAAGAAAAGAAAGGAACGCAAGGAAGAAACCAAAACAGAAGGAGAAGACATACAACGCTAAAGGAACGTGAGGAAGAACCAGAAAAGATGCACTTACATGTTCAGCGGAATTGCAGGAAGCAAGGATGACTGCAGCTCTCTAGGGTTGAAGAAAATGATAGCAAGGAACGGGAAAAAGGGGAGAAAGAAGAGAATATATAGGGAGGCTAGAACTCTAGACGGAAAGGGCGTCTAGGGTTAGAAAGAAAACAAGGAAACCGGCCCATAAGATAGAATATCGGGTATTCTATCTATGGAAGAAAGATAAAACGACGAAAAAAGATCGGCGCGATCTGTCGCACGATCCGCAGGGGCAGATCTCACAGCCGCAGGGGCGGCTAGCCGTAGGGGCGGCCCTCTTCACCGTAGGGGCGGTGAAGGCAAAAACCTAGGATCTTACATCAGATCCCCCTAAAAAGAAGTTTCATCCCGAACCTTGCAAAAGCCAAACAGTCACAATAACACACAAAAACAGAACTGAGCTCATATATTCCCACTCGGGCACGTTATACAAAACATCACACAAAAGCGTTCACAACGCAACAAAGGAAAAACCAAACAACAGACTAAGGTAAAGGTGCAACAAGCTCAGCGTAAAACTCCGGATAGTTCCTCTGAATACTATCCTTTGTTTCCCAAGTCGCCTCATCAGCTCCTCGCATCGACCACTGTATCTTCCACATCGGGATGTCCTTCGAATGCAAGCGTCTTGTACTACGCTCTAAGACAACCACCGGGTGCTCTACAAACGTGTGGTCTGGCTCGATCACTAGATCCTCATGACTGACGATGTGTCTCGGGTCAGGTATGTACTCCCGTAGTTGTGACAAATGGAAAACTGGGTGAACACCCTCGAGTCTCGGTGGAAAAGCAAGTCTGCATGCTACCTCTCCAACTCGCTCAAGAATCTCGAACGGTCCAACATATCTAGGACTCAGCTTCCCCTTGACACCGAAACATCTAACGCCTTGTGTCGGAGATACTCTCAACCAAACCTGAGCTCCAACTCTGAACTCCAGAGGTCTGCGTCTCTTATCAGTATAAGACTTCTGTCGACTCTGTGCTGCTAACATTCGCTCTCGGATCACCGCTACTCGAGCCATGTCATCCTGAATCTGCTCAGGTGCTACTCCGCTAGCACTACTAGGCTAATCCCAACATAGTGGTGTACGGCATCTATGTCCATATAAAGCCTCATAAGGAGCCATCCTCATCGATGCGTGCCAACTGTTGTTGTACGAAAACTCCACTAAGGGAAGGTGATCTGGCCACGCCTGTCCCCAGTCTAACACGCAGGCTCGCAACATGTCCTCCAAAGTCTAGATGGTCCGCTCAGACTGACCATCGGTCTGAGGATGATAAGCAGTCGTGAACTGTAGACTTAGCTCATACCTAGGGCGGCTGTTCGCTCCAAACGGTGTGTGCAAGCTTTAAATTTATAACCCTAGACGTAAGCTTAAAACAAGGATGCGAACCCGCAGTGTACGGGTCAATCGTAGTAAAAAGCAAGGAATTCCAGGGGTCGATCACAGGGACTTAGTGAAACAAAGTCCAATTACGGTATGCTATTGTAAATACTAACCACAAGAGCAATTAAAACAATCAAAGATGATAAACAATCAATCAAGGAAATATGCAATTCTAGGAATTAAAGCATCCAGTTGTGGTTCCAACGCAAGATCTAAAGATAAGCGGACAAAGCTGAGGTTTTTGCATATGGAAGGTGTTACTAAAGTGGAATAGATCACCGGGTAAGTCTCACTACTCACTAATCCAAAACCGTAACTCCTATTACCGGGTAAGTCTCAAGGAATTAAGATAAAGAACTATAACCTCAAACTAACACACCATCTAAGGGAATAGAATCAACCTTTACCGGGTAAGTCTCAAGCTAACTCACAAAGATGGGATGAAAGCACACTCAAACCCCAATAAAGGATAAACCTCTATTACCTACACTTATGATCGTTGGTAAACAAACTAAGGAATTACCGGGTAAGTCTCATCCTAAGCTTGCATTGAACCAGGAAAGGTGTAATAAGAATAGGATTTGGCAAACTCTAACACTTAACTCTCAGTTCAGGATCAGATAAGTCACCTCGGTCAGAAGAATTCCACCCCGGCCGAGATGTTCATCGACTGAACGAGATGCTTAGGGTTAAGGTTAAAGACTCGAACTTTCAGGGTCCTACTGGAATCTAAGATTATTCTATCATTGTTTTTCCTACAACCTTCAGCCAATCACCCTAGAATCACACAAGGAAATTAGCCACTCATCATCATGAAAGTATTAATCAAGTATATGGGAAGAAGGTGAATATTTGAACAAGAAGAATTTAATGAAAAGACTTCAATAACTGAATCAAATATCACAACAAAAGCGTTCCTTGGATATAAATCCAACAAGACAAGACAAGACAACAAGGAAGGGAATCTAAGATAATCTTACAAAACCCTTCAAAAGCTATAAAAGCTATAATCTTCAATCTTTCTTCGACCTTCAAAAAGGTTCTTCAAATCTCCCAACTGGAGTATGGCTGCAGCGGTGTATAAACCCTGATCGGTGGTATAGCATGATATGGATTTGTGGAAAATCCAACCCTTTTTATAGGAAAAATACCCTCCAAAGATAAGATATCTTAGAAAGATCTCTTCCCATAAAAATAGGTAAAATATATGATTTAGCATATCTTCTTCCTTCCAGGAGCTAAGCCCAAAAATATAAGATCCTCTTTCCAAAGATAAAAGATTTCAGCCAAGAATAAAATATTCTCGCCGCGTCCCAGGTGTTCGCCTCGGTCGAGTCAACTTTTCTGGATCACCTCGGTCGAGGTGAATCTGTTGTCAACCGAGGTGAATCACAACTGAATGTGAAATCTCTCCTCTGGATCACCTCGGTCTAGGTATTCACCTCGGTCTAGGTATTCACCTCGGTCTAGGTGTTCACCTCGGTCTAGGTGTTCACCTCGGTCTAGGTGTTCACCTCGGTCTAGGTGTTCACCTCGGTCTAGGTGTTCACCTCGATCTAGGTGTTCACCTCGGTCTAGGTGACATTGTAGCTGACCTAGGTTAATTTCAGCTGCGTGTAAATCTCTTAAATCTGGTCCAAAGTAAATCTTTAATCCATGGCTATGCTTCCTGGATGGTTCCTTATGTTCCTGAATGTAGCTCCAATGACTCCATAGCTCCTTTTTGATGCAAAACGTGCCATTTTACCTACGATTACAACAAAACTAGGTGTAGACCTCGATTCTCGCAAAGGTAGATGAAATGGTAATATAATCGCATAATATACATACAAACATGCAGATTATGAAAGATAAAACGTCCAAACAAACCCCAAAATATAGACTATAATTCATGCTATCAAAATACCCCATACTTAGCCCTTGCTTGTCCCCAAACAAATTCCGCATATAAAAGACAAGATAGAATGGATTAATAGTCAAGAAAATCAATGAAAAGTCTTTCAAAACATTTTTATGGTGTGCAACAATCATAGATCACTCTAAGAGAATACTTCATGGAATTTAAAATCAAACATGTTCAAAACATTTTATAAATAAAATAAAGTTGTTCATCTTTGCATAAAATCATAGAATGCATAATAAGTCATAATTATCGAAATTAATCATGCATAATCCAGTTTAAACCACTAAGTCAATCAACAAGCTCAAGGTCTCAAGGGCTTCCCAAAAGAAAGGTCAACAAACGTGTAGGGTAGGGATGTATGTAAGGTAATGTGGTGCTAGAATCCGGGAAAAGGATGAACTTCACTTCACTTTGACTTGCAACATCTTCCACCAATAAGCTTTGCTTATTTCACACTTTTTCTCTTTTACTTTACTTTTTGGGATGCATGGACAGAGGTGCACAATAACCGAAGCCTAGGAAATCAGCAATCATCAATTTCTTGAGATGCATCAAACCCTTGATGCACATACCATGACCCGTTAGGAATATCGCTCAATCCGACTTTGGCAAGACACAAACACCCGGCTATGTGAATGGTGCCGAGTTACTCATCTTCATGATTGACTTCCCCAAACCTATTATTACTTTCTAACACTTTCACTTCCAGCCAACTTCTCAACTTTAACTTCACTTGCTTTCACCACTTCGCTTGCTTCCAAATTCCCGGATAGGTAAAGGGAGGCAAAATGTATATGAGGGGCTAATCATGATCAAGAAGAAGAAGAGAGAAGAATGAATTGCCTTGGTCTTTCCAGGAAGAAAGTGAGAGAACTCATGCTGCAGTGTCAACCTACAAATTCAACATAATTTGGATAAAAACAAAGTATTAAACATGCCAATAATTTCAAACAAAGCATTTAGCAACTTAAATATATTATAAAACCTTTCAAACACATAAAGATTTCAAAACTAGTTAGTAAGCAAGATCTTCACTGAGATCATATCCAGATAAGAAGCACAAAAAATCGTTTTCGAAAACTCTCAGTTAACCCACCTCGGTCGAGGTGTTCTTAGGTCAACCGAGGTGAAATACCTCGTTTGGCCAGAACTTCCCCGGTCGAGGTCAAAATTTTTTTTTTTTACAACCAGTTTTTTTTTAGTTTCGACGTTTTTCTCAATCAAATAACCTGTAAGTATGCATGCAGTCTCAGATAAACACATAGAAGCAAACTGAAGCATAAATATAAATAAATATTCGATCAAGTAGAGTCATACATCACATAAGTGTCAAATAAAACACCCCATACTTGGGACACACTGTCCCAGTGGGTCAGAATAAGTCTAAGGACAGGATACTCACCGAACATAGCTAAACTTATGAAGAAGTAAGAAACAGCTCCCAGATAAGACCATCTCGGTTGGCGAAGCACATCTCGGTCGAGGTGTTCTGACAGTACCCGAGATGTATCTCAGTAAAGCTCGTTTCCTCAACTTCTCGAAATTTCGTTCTTCTAGTGTAGCTCCTGAAATGTGATCCTTCCTTTTGGAATACCTGGTTGTTGTCTAGAGGAAAACAAAAACAAAGCAACTATCTAAACTAAACTAGAAAAGGGAGAAGAAAGCAATACCTTGGGTTGCCTCCCAAGAAGCGCTTGGTTTAAGGTCGCTAGCTGGACCCTTCTCCATAGAATTACTCAATGTACCTTGAACACCATGGAGTGCTCATCACATCCATCATAAAATTCTTCCAAAAAGGTCTGGTTCCTAATTTCACCGGAAAATGGTAAGATCTCCCACATACAAGCTTGTACGGTATGATTCTCACCGGAATTCGTCTAGACTTCCTGCACTTCAATGGGACATTCCTCGTGTCCCATCCTTTCCTTGATCGAGAAAATAGTTTCTCGAGAATCATAGCAGCTTCCCCATCTATAGCTTGGGGATGGTACAGGGTCTTGAGCATGCGAGGGACCCCATACTTGAACAAGAGACTCTTCATCGCCTTAGCGGTGTAGTGCTTGCCAACTCCACTCCTCATGATCCGAGGAGCTTCTTCTTCCAACAATTTCAAGGAAGACTTCATCTTGATCTTTGGAGGTTCTTTCGGAAGAGACCTCCAACTCTCCGGTGCTTTCCTGAAAAATTCAGAAATTTTAATAGGGATTTCGAATGGAGTAAGAGAACTTACCTTGTAAAGTTCTCCAAAGCTCGGATCAGGTTTCATGTTAGGTTGATAACCAACACATGAAATCTCTCTCAACTCAGTTGATCTTTCTTCCACGTTGGTCACAATCTCAGTAATTTGACCAAGGTTCTCTGCATCTTCTGCTTCCAGTTTTGTAGATTCTTCCATCTCGGCCGATATCTCTTCCACTTCGACCGAGGTCTCAACAGTCAGATCGAGACCTTCCATATCCTTCTCTTCCTCAGAAGTTTCAGGAGAAATTTTTGGTTTGACTGGGGGGATGCTTGGAACGTGCAACACTTCCTTATGCTCCTCTTGCGGCTTAGCATAGGATAGGGTGCTTTCCTTGAGCTCCTCCATCTTCTTCATCAACTTCTCCCATCTTGATTCAAGAGAATCTTCCGGAGGTTGCTCACAAATCTTCTTAGGGACATTCAGTTCATCCCACTTCGTAAGTTCACGCTGAATGGCCTCTTCTCTTTCCCATTCATTGCTGAACCAATAGAAGGAGTACTTCTCCTCCAAGTATTCATAATGGTCCGCCCTAGCAGTTTTCCTTGCAATCCAGGCTGGATCAAATGTAGTCATCGGAAATCCTGAAAACTACAAAACTCATAGAAAGAGTAGTTAGTAGCAACAGGGGCAAGTGCCCCGAAAGCAAACCGCAACCGGCTCGGTCTAGACCAAGTCCCCGGCAACGGCGCCAAAAACTTGTTCGCTCCAAACGGTGTGTGCAAGCTTTAAATTTATAACCCTAGATGTAAGCTTAAAACAAGGATGCGAACCCGCAGTGTACGGGTCAATCGTAGTAAAAAGCAAGGAATTCCAGGGGTCGATCACAGGGACTTAGTGAAACAAAGTCCAATTACGGTATGCTATTGTAACTACTAACCACATAAGCAATTAAAACAATCAAAGATGATAAACAGTCAATCAAGGAAATATGCAATTCTAGGAATTAAAGCATCCAGTTGTGGTTCCAACTCAAGATCTAAAGATAAGCGGACAAAGCCGAGGTTTTTGCATAGGTGTTACTAAAGTGGAATAGATCACCGGGTAAGTCTCACTACTCACTAATCCAAAACCGTAACTCCTATTACCGGGTAAGTCTCAAGGAATTAAGATAAAGAACTATAACCTCAAACTAACACACCATCTAAGGGAATAGAATCAACCTTTACCGGGTAAGTCTCAAGCTAACTCACAAAGATGGGATGAAAGCACACTCAAACCCCAATAAAGGATAAACCTCTATTACCTACACTTATGATCGTTGGTAAACAAACTAAGGAATTACCGGGTAAGTCTCATCCTAAGCTTGCATTGAACCAGGAAAGGTGTAATAAGAATAGGATTTGGCAAACTCTAACACTTAACTCTCAGTTCAAGATCAGATAAGTCACCTCGGTCAGAAGAATTCCACCCCGGCCGAGATGTTCATTGACTGAACGAGATGCTTAGGGTTAAGGTTAAAGACTCGAACTTTCAGGGTCCTACTGGAATCTAAGATTATTCTATCATTGTTTTTCCCATAACCTTCAGCCAATCACCCTAGAATCACACAAGGAAATTAGCCACTCATCATCATGAAAGTATTAATCAAGTATATGTGAAGAAGGTGAATATTTGAACAAGAAGAATTTAATGAAAAGACTTCAATAACTGAATCAAATATCACAACAAAAGCGTTCCTTGGATATAAATCCAACAAGACAAGACAAGACAACAAGGAAGGGAATCTAAGATAATCTTACAAAACCCTTCAAAAGCTATAAAAGCTATAATCTTCAATCTTCCTTCGACCTTCAAAAAGGTTCTTCAAATCTCCCAACTGGAGTATGGCTGCAGCGGTGTATAAACCCTGATCGGTGGTATAGCATGATATGGATTTGTTGAAAATCCAACCCTTTTTATAGGAAAAATACCCTCCAAAGATAAGATATCTTAGAAAGATCTCTTCCCATAAAAATAGATAAAATATATGATTTAGCATATCTTCTTCCTTCCAGGAGCTAAGCCCAAAAATATAAGATCCTCTTTCCAAAGATAAAAGATCTCAGCCAAGAATAAAATATTCTCGCCGCGTCCCAGGTGTTCGCCTCGGTCGAGTCGACTTTTCTGGATCACCTCGGTCGAGGTGAATCTGTAGTCAACCGAGGTGAATCATAACTGAATGTGAAATCTCTCCTCTAGATCACCTCGGTCTAGGTATTCACCTCGGTCTAGGTATTCACCTCGGTCTAGGTGTTCACCTCGGTCTAGGTGTTCACCTCGGTCTAGGTGTTCACCTCGGTCTAGGTGCTCACCTCGGTCTAGGTGACACTGTAGCTGACCTAGGTTAATTTCAGCTGCGTGTAAATCTCTTAAATCTGGTCCAAAGTGAATCTTTAATCCATGGCTATGCTTCCTGGATGGTTCCTTATGTTCCTGAATGTAGCTCCAATGACTCCATAGCTCCTTTTGCTCCTTTTTGATGCAAAACGTGCAATTTTACCTACGATTACAACAAAACTAGGTGTAGACCTCGATTCTCGCAAAGGTAGATGAAATGGTAATATAATCGCATAATATACATACAAACATGCAGATTATGAAAGATAAAACGTCCAAACAAACCCCAAAATATAGACTATAATTCATGCTATCAGCGGCATGAACTTGCTGCCAGAACCTCGAAGTGAACCGTCCATCTTTGTCAAAGACAATGGTCCTAGGTACTCCATGAAGTCTTACTATCTATCTCGTGAACTCTTTTGCTAATCGACTCACCGGCCACGTTTCCTTGATCGGAATGAAACGTGCGGTCTTCGTCAATCAATCTACTATGACCCACATAGCATCAAAACCACGACTCGGTCTCAAACCAGTCACAAAATCCATATAGATGTCTTCCCACTTCCATTGAGGAACAAGGAGTGGGTGTAGCTCACCTCCGGGTCTATGATGCTCGATCTTGACCTGCTGGCAGGTCGCACACTGAGCTACATATCTCGTCACATCTGGCTTCAGACCTCCTCACCTGAAAGAGCGTCTGATATCCTGATACATCTTACTTGCACTAGGGTGTACTGAGTAAGGTGAAGAGTGAGCCTCCTGAAGGATCCTCTGTCTCAACTCTCGATCTGATGATACACAAACACGCTCTTGGCGTCTCAAAACTCCGTCAGCACCAATTGTAAACTGTGGTGCCTCTCCTCGAGACATCCGGTCTCGGATCTGTGTCAAAGTTGGGCAACTTTTCTTTTTTTTTTTCGGATTTCGGCCAACAGATCATGTACTATCTCCAAGGTGGACAACTGGCTGTCGGAATCTGGGAAGTAGATATCCATCTCTAGCCATGCCAAATCTTGCTGTAATTGTGGCTGAGTTGTCAGCCTAGCGATCGCCATCTCCCGGGAAGTCTTCCTACTGAGAGCATATGCTACCACATTAGCCTTTCCCGGGTGGTATAAGATCTCAAGATCAAAGTCCTTGATCAACTCTATCCTTTTGCGCTGGCGGTTGTTCAACTTCCGCTGAGTGAATATGTACTTCAGACTCTTATGGTCTGTGAAAATCTGACACGTGGCTCCGTACAAATAATGTAACCAAATCTTCAAAGCATGAACAACAATAGCCAACTCAAGATCATGGGTAGGGTAATTCTCCTGGTACGTCTTCAACTGTCGAGACGCATAAGCGATCATCTTTCCCCTCTGCATCAAAACACATCCCAAGCCCAACTTGGATGCGTCGTTGTAAACCACAAAATCCTCAATGCCCTATGGCTGAGCTAGGATAGGAGCAGAGGTCAGCCTCTTCTTCAGCTCCTCGAAGCTCTGCAGGCACGACCCGGACCATACGAACCTCGTAGACTTCCACAGCAAGCAAGTGAGCGGTCGGGAGATAATTGAAAAGCCCTCAACAAAACGCATGTAGTAGCCTGTCAATCCTAAGAAGCTACGAACCTCCTTGACGTTCTTAGGTGGCGGCCAAGAAGCTACTGACTCAATCTTCGCCGGATCTACCTTAATTCCTTCAGCTGAAACAATGTGACCAAGGAATGCTACCTCGAACATCCAAAACTCGCACTTAGAGAGCTTGGCGTAGAGCTCTCTATCCTGTTAGACCTGAAGAACATCCTCAAGTGTCCTGCATGCTCCTCTCTACTGCGGGAGTAAACCAGAATGTCGTCGATGAAGACAACTACAAACTGGTCTAGAAAGTCAATGAAGATGCTGTTAATCAACTCCATGAAGATTGCGGGCACATTCGTGAGCCCGAATGGCATCACTACAAACTCTTAGTGTCCATATCTAGTCCGAAATGCTGTCTTAGCTACGTCCTGCTCTCTCACTCTCAGCTGGTGATATCCAGATCTCAAATCGATCCTTGATAACCCTGAAGCTCCATGCAGCTGATCCAAAAGATCGTCGATACGGGGCAATGGGTACTTGTTCTTGATTGTCACCTTGTTCAGCTCCCGATAGTCGATACATAACCTCATTGACCAATCTTTCTTCCCGACAAAGAGAACTGGTGCACCCCAAGGAGATTCACTAGGGCGGATGAAGCCCTTCTCTGCTAACTCCTCGAGTTGTTTCTTCAACTCCAGCATTTCGATAGGCGCCATGCGGTAAGGAGCCTTAGAGATCAGTCTCGTACCGGACTCTAGATCAATGCCAAAATCTACACTCCTTTTTTTAGGTAAACTTGATGGCTCTTCAAAGACCTCAGCAAACTCGCAAGCTACTGGAATCTCCTCCAAAGCTGGACTAGTACTATCCTTCATGGCATAGCACCAAACAGCCTCACATCCTTGACTGATAAGTCTCGCAGCTCTAACTGCAATGATGACGGGACCAGTCTTCCTGAGATCCCATCCTCGGAAGATCTCAACATGGCCTGCATCTGTAGTTATTGTCACTGTCCTCTTGCCGATGTCCAGAACTGCTCGATGTCGATCCATCCAATCCATACCTAGGATAACTTCTTCATGTACTAAGTACATGACGAAGAAGTTAGCTGGCCAATCGCGACCTCCCAACTGGATAGGGCAATCGCGAACCTCTCGAGTACCTCGAATCTTACCCCCATCGGGTAATCCTATAAAGAAGGGTTTACCTTCTACCGTAACTAAGACCAATCTATCTACGCAAGCATCAGTTATAAAAGAATGCATAGCACCAGTATCAAAAAGAACTCTGACGGGAAAACCATTAATGTGAATGGTACATGTAGCTGCTGGCGTTGTCGGCTCTACAACACTCCTCAACTCATAAACCCTGGCTGGTGCATCTCTGGTGTCTACAGATCCACCAACACGTCCTCTACCTCTCCTCTGTCCCAGAGTGGAACCTTGAGGAGCGGCAGAACCTGAAACTCTTTGTTGCTGCTGCTGGTACTGAGATCTTTGTCCTTCTCCAGCAACACTGGCAGGTGAAGAACCCTGATGAGATAGCGCCTTGTCCTGACGGTAAAATGCAGCTCTGTGTCCGGACTTGCCACAAGAAAAGCAAGTCACTGTTGGCTTCTTACAGTCAACTCGGATGTGTCCAGCTACTCCGCAGTTATGACACCGCCGTCCTCTGTCAAAACTTTGTTGGAAACTAGAACGTCCAACCAGCTACTCTAGCTCCAGCACTGGCTGATCCGATCTTCTGTCTCTTCTCAGGACCTCCTGTCTGAGAAGCTCTCCTCTGACCCGGTCGGTCTCTCGCATAGGCAGAAGCTCTATCTTGATAGTCCGTCAAAGAATCACAACGGAATCCAGTAAGATAAGAGCGTGTCGATTCTCTCAAACTCCGAGAGAAAAGGTAAACATGCTGATCCTCCGGTTGTGCGGACGGACCTAGCAACGCCAACTCGTCCTTAAACTTGAGGATTATCTCAACAATAGGCAAATCCCAAAATCTAGCCTCAAGGAAATCCTGAAGAACGTCTCTCCTCATGGCTACAGGGCAATAGCGGTCCCTGATCACTGTCTTCATCTGCTCATAACTGGTGACCTTATTGCGAATTGTCCTCCACCAAGAATGAGCCTGATCCTTCAGCAGCGTCTGTGCTATGTTGACTCAACGTCCCTCAGGGCAACCGATAGCCTCCATAGCAGAATCCACCTGTCCTAGCCACTGCCACATCTCCAAGCCAGTCCTTTCCACGAAGACGGGAACCTTCAGTTGGTCGAAAGCCTTCAACCAATTGTCAGGCTTTGGCTCTTTTACCTCAGCCGGCGCTCTAACAACCTCAGCAATTCCAGCAGGCGGGGCAACAACTTGTGTAACTCTCTGCAAAACCTCAGCTGATCTCGGAGAAACTGGCGGCACTGGTGCTGGTCCTCCAGTCCTGATAGCCTCCTCAACCCTCTGCACATAGTCGTGAAATGCAGAAGCTCCGATAGACACGCGTGCAGACTTTGTTGATGGCGCCCTCTGAGCTCCGGATCTAGCAGCAGTCCCATTTCCAGCCTCTAGAACAATGCTCTCAGCAACTTCTTCAGCAAACACCTCAGTGATAGGCGGATCAACAACTGGGGCTTGGCCCCGACCTCTAGCTAGTGGAGGTCTTCCTGTACATCCTCGTCCACAGACAGCAGGTGGAAGTGGTGGTCGACCCCTTCCTCGCCCTATAGCAGCGGTAGCCCTAGTGTGTGCCATCTGCTATAAGGATAGATATATAAGACTATATAGATATAGATATAAGGTCACGCTACAGCTAAAGCATAATCCAAGAAAAGCACATATGAAGGCCAACAAAAGAAACTACACTGCTAAGATCCGCGGAGGTAGTGGTGGTCGCCCGTACATCTATCCCAGACCGAAAGTTAAAACAAAAAAAATCCTCTTTTGAAAACGTTAGACCCCTTGCGGGTTCTATTTATTTATCCATCTGACCTTTATAAGATTTCGAGTGCCATTGTTGTCAACCTAGAGCTCTGATACCATATTGTAACACCCCAAGTTCTAGGAACTTGAAGCGCTACGGGCTAGGACTGTACAATGGGTCCCGACCCTCAGAGTAGCAACAACAAACTGATCTTACAACAAGACACAGACGAATGAAAACAAAACTCAATATAAAACCAAAGGTTCAAACAAAAAGAAAACACAAAAGCTCCAAAACCGGGTTCAAAACAAAAGGGAATCAACAAAAGAAAAACAAAACCCGATCCCGTCCTATAATGTAGGGGAACCCCGGCTGACCACACCATCCGGATCACTCAGCAACATCCTGAACCTATGGAATATCTACAACTACGGTATAACCCGTTAGCTAACATTCTAGGTATAAGTAAGAGTGTAAAGGCACAACCACACATAAGGTAAAGATAGAACATAGCATGCTCACACATCAACCGGTTATTATCTTTCATTAAGGTTATCCATTACTAATTCAACTTCTTTTGTCACACGAGAATCTCCCGAAACTCGTCTCCGCTTCCATCTACCAATACGAATAGATCAGTACTATCCGTTACCTACGAGTCTGGGTTTCAAGAGCACATTCTAGTCTCTTGTAGAACTAGACAAGTGGTCACCGCCCGGTTATAATACACTTGTGCCAGTTAAGGTTATCAAAGGGTGAATCCTATTTCCAATTTTCCGTTATAAACATGATAGCAACACAAACAAGCCAAAACAATCCAACTAATACGCGGAATGAAGCTAAGTAAGTCCAAGAGACTTACCTCACACGAAGGTAACTCAAAGCTCGGGAATAACAACTCTAGAAATACTCAAGAGAGCTCAGTTTCCCTCAGGAAAGGAGCAAGGAAAGCCTGTACGAACAAGCAACACGAATCAGGAACGAAACGGTTGCTAGAAGTCTATAACTTCTAGTCTCAAAGATCTCTAAGAGATCAACACATGCTAAGGGGTCAACCTTAGTCTTACAACAACTGAGGGGGACAAGGAACAACAATAAAGAACCAAGGAAGGAAAGAGGAAAAGAATCAAGGAAGTAACTCACCAAAGACGGGAGTTACTGTAGAGAAACCACAGGGGCGGTTAGACAGATGCGCAGGGGCGGCTGAATAGAGGCAAAAAGGCGTCTTTGTGCAGGTGCAGGGGCGGATCGTCGTCAGAAGCTACTGTCGGGCTTCTCTTCGACAGATCTCACAGCAGGGGCAACCAAAGCTCGAACCTTTGGTTCCAACACGTCAAGACTCAACTTCAGAGAGCCTGAGAACAATGAAAGGTCAACAACAGAACACTCTACAAGAATCAAGGCTCATGCTTGATCCTTGGAGAAGAAGAAAAGAAAGGAACGCAAGAAAGAAACCAAAACAGAAGGAGAAGACATGCAGCGCTAAAGAAACGTGAGGAAGAACCAGAAAAGATGCACTTACACGTTCAGCGGAATTGCAGGAAGCAAGGACGGCTACAGCTCTCTAGGATTGAAGAAGATGATAGCAAGAAACGGGAAAAAGGGGAGAAAGAAGAGAATATATAGGGCGGCTAGAACTCTAGATGGAAAGGGCGTCTAGGGTTAGAAAGAAAACAAGGAAACCGGCCCATAAGATAGAATATCGGGTATTTTATCTCTGGAAGAAAGATAAAACGACAAAAAAAGATCGGGGCGATCTGTCGCACGTTCCACAAGGCCGGATCTCACAGCCGCAGGGGCGGCTGGCCGCGGGGGCGGCCCTCTTCACCGCAGGGGCGGTGAAGGCAAAAACCTAGGATCTTACACTAAGATGGTAACTAACACAAACTTCCTAGATAAGGTAATGATCAATGTACTATCACTATTCACTAAGGAATATGTAATGTAACCAATCTCTAAATATCCTAAATAAGAAAATGGAATTGTTATCACACTTAGGAAAATTTAGACATGCTACCGTTAAATTCTCACCCAATTGACTAAATAAGTTGCCTCCCTTTAACATGGTTAATTCTTGTTCCAAACTTCTAGCAATAACATCTATAGGTAGTTGCTTATTAGGTAGTTGCTTTTTGGGTATCTCTTCCTTAGACGCAAACATAATACATGAAAGCTGGAATGA
This sequence comes from Fagopyrum homotropicum, assembly GCA_033239125.1. Lineage (NCBI taxonomy): Eukaryota > Viridiplantae > Streptophyta > Magnoliopsida > Caryophyllales > Polygonaceae > Fagopyrum > Fagopyrum homotropicum. The sequence goes on from BSWB01000003.1 coordinate 34,963,319, forward strand.
GACATCAACATTAGGTCGAGAAAATTCACCACTAGGGCAAAATTTCCATGCACTGGGGCAAGATACTGGTATCTCGGGCGAGAATTTCCTCTCGTGGGCCGAGATTTCTCACTATAGTGAGACTTCTTAACACTATGTCGAGGTTCTGCTCTAGTCATGGTAGGACTATCTTTACCACAACCATCCGGCATCTCTAGTACATAGACTTTATTGATACGCCCCCTGGATGGTGATACCATCCGTGTTTTTGGCTAGAAGGACCCGCAACCATTATGAAGACATTTAAATATTTCGGCTATTTAATAATAGGCTTTTTATATTCGGAACTTTAATTCCGGAACTTAATTCCGTGACTTAAATTCTGACCTTTCGTATTTTAGACCTTTCGTTTCGGATCCTTAAATTCCGGCTTTTAATTCCGTCATTTATGTTTCAGCCTTTGGTTAGCCCTCATCCACTATATAAGGCATCACATCTTCTTACTTGGTTTAGGCATCACATCTTCTTTCACCCTCTTAAAGTTCTATCTTGGATCTAGTCTTTGATCCAAGCATTCATACTCGAAGATCCTTTTGAAGGATCAACCGTACGCTTCCACATCCATTTCTATGCTTCCGCCGCCCAAGTTCTATGTTTGATCCATCTCGAACGATCAAGAAGAAGTAGTTGAAGTTTCTCCTCGATCTAGATCGTCCCTATTTCTATCATTGGTATAAGAGAAAGGGATCGAGGTCAAGTTCTCTACTTGTGTTCTTGATTGTTCTTCACAAATTTTATTTCTCTTTGGTGTTCTTCGAAGATCTTCAAGTGTTCTTCATCATTCTTCATCGTTCATCGTGTTCTATTATGATGATCAGTTTGATTTGTATGGAGAGTGGTTCCCTTCTTCCCGTGAATTAAAGCTCAAAGCGGCCAAACAAACCACCCGGAGGTACCGACGGTATTCACAAGACCGACATAGACCATATTTTGAGGATGAGGAGTGGTTGCCTCCTCCGGACCCACCAAGGCCGACTTATACCATGGACGGGCACAAACGGTATTCACACCGAGAAGCTTATTTTGAGGATACATATATTGCCCCAAGACGTCATGCTAATGCCTAAGAAGAGTTGGTCGTGCTCAAGGAAACTAATGACGATCTAAAGCGTGAGTTAGAAGCTTTGAAGGCACAAGTTCTTGCTCTAACGACGGTTGCCCAACAGGAAGAACCTCAAGCGGTGTCACAACCAAGGAGTGAGTTGGTTGTCCAACCGTTGTGTAATGAAGTATATGATCGACGTGGGACAAATCATCATTCAAGAGGTCTCCCCGGCAATTCCAATTCAATTTGTCAATCTATTACATGGAAAGTTCTTTGAAGATGACAAAGACAAGACCATTTTTGAGAGTGGAAAAGAATCCAACCCCGACAACGGTACCATTTTGTTGATGGAAAACCAATTTGAGCCAGCCGATTCGAGGTTTGTCTTTATGATGTCCACTAACTTACCTCCTAACTTGCCGTTCTATCTTTTCAGAATGGCCTCAACGTTCCCCATCAAGGGTCTTGACGGCATGAGAGACAAACTCCACGGGACCGCCACCTTGAGGGATTACATATTCAACAAACGCCACAAAGCCACAATCTTGAAAGACTACAAGTCCAAGCCACCTGACAATGTGCATCCGGTGTTGAATTTCAAGGGTCACGTTCCCAAAGATACCCCTTTCTTTATTTTTACTGTGCAAACGAGGATGTTTCACATTCAAGAGGATGAGAATGATACGCCCCCGGATGACGATGCTATCCGTGTTTCCGGCTAGAAGGACCCGCAACCATTATGAAGACATTTAAATATTTCGGCTATTTAATAATAGGCTTTTTATATTCGGGACTTTAATTCCGGAACTTAATTCCGTGACTTAAATTCCGACCTTTCGTATTTTAGACCTTTCGTTTCGGAACCTAAAATTCCGGCTTTTAATTCCGTCATTTATGTTTCAACCTTTGGTTAGCCCCCATCCACTATATAAGGATGGCTTGACTCATTTGTAAGATATGTCTAAGTTGAAATCTAAGAATTGAGAAGGAAAATCCTCTTACTTGGTTTAGGCATCACATCTTCTTCCACCCTCTTAAAGTTCTATCTTGGATCTAGTCTTTGATCCAAGCATTCATACTCGAGGATCCTTTTGAAGGATCAACCGTACGCTTCCGCATCCATTTCTATGCTTCCGCCGCCCAAGTTCTATGTTTGATCCATCTCGAACGATCAAGAAGAAGTAGTTGAAGTTTCTCCTCGATCTAGGTCGTCCCTATTTCTGTCATTTATGCTTTCCTTTCTTCTTGATGTTTTCAAGTTGCAATCCTACAATAAAACTCACTCACTTCCTCATAAGAAACGGTGCAAGATTAACAAAGGTCGAGGGAAACAAATCATCAACAAAGTCATAATAATTCAAGGATAGACATTAGCGAAAAATCCTAGAATAGACAAACTCTATAAATGATGGATCTATAATCTCATCCTTAAATGTACTTTCTATATGGATCTAAAAATGTCATAACTTGCGATTGTACCACACAATTCTCTTCCAATTTGATCCTAGGAGGTTTGAAATGCTCTATGTCTTCCATTAAAAGCAAAGTAAAAGGTATCTCCATAGTTAAAGGTTCTAGAGAACAACCTAAAGATGATTGCAAAAGCTTAGAGGTAATACTACAACCAAGAGACTTAGCACACTCTAACTCAGATTTATTCATATCTAGATCAAGATCATTCATACCATGCATATGCTCTTCACACTCAATAGCATCATCAAAATCAATTTCATGTGCATACAATTCATTACCATCTATTTCATGCTCATTACAATCAAGTTTATCTACTACATTAGATTCATGTTCCATTATTTCCATACTACTCATAGCATGTGATACAATGGTAGATTCCGCTTTTAATAAACATAAGTGATCATCCATAGAAGTAGAAGATTTAGAATCACTTATATTTACAGTTTTGATAACCTCAATTGATGGCTCCTTTCTCCGGGTTTGGAGAACTTGTGATTCCGATGACGTGAATTCAGCTGCACACTTCTTCCATCTTGGATCTCGGATGAGATCTCGGATGGGATCTCGGTTTAAAGGTGGCGAGATACTAGCGCCGAGATTCTAGAGCCGGGATTTCAACCTTCCCTTTCTCAAATCCATCATGCTCTTGATGAGGCCTAGATTGCTCATAATATCGACCTCTCTTGGGACGTTGATCACGTCTAGGATAATCTCTCCACGTGCCTTCTTCATTCTCATTCCCAAATTCCTGAAAATCATCAACAAAATCCGGAATGTTAGGTGTATTATACCGATGATTTGAATATCTGATACCTTGCCCATGATGGAGTCTTGGAGGTGATTCTAGGGTTGTGGTTTTTTATAGGACATGTGATCTTCCATCTACTTCATATTTGGATAGCAAAAACTCTTGCTTGACTAGCATCACCAAAAGTTTTGTTAACAATCATGATATGGAATGTAGGCAAAACAAAAGTATGAAATTTTGGCATTCTTGTGGTGCTTGGAGGTCATGATGAGATAATTTGTAGGAGAAAAGGTAAGATCCAAAATTTGAGAGATAAAACGGTTAGAAGTGGAAATATTTGATAAGATCTCACCAACTTGATAAGATCTTAAAATCGAATAAACTTTGTAGATCTCTTTCCTCCTTGAGATAACAGTTGGATATGGATATATATGATAAGATATGATCCAAATATCTCACTTGATTCGACTGGATTTGAAGAGAATTAACAATCTTGCCAACCAGATAAAATCTCGGACAAATTTTCACAAATCTCGGGCGAGATTTTAAATAGCAATGGGTTCTCGATGCTAGGGTTTCAGCGAGGTTTCACTCTTGGTTATGGTTGGATTGTGTTTGGCTATGGTAGTTTTCTCCTCTCCAATAAACACAAAACCATGAAAGTTGACTAAAATATTCTCAATAAAAGAATAACAACAAAGAAAAGACTCGTTATATGACTTAAAGAAGACTCAAATAAAAATAGTCACGTGATGTTTGGCTGAGTTGAACTTGAGTCGATTTGCTCTGATACCACTTTGATGCGGGGTTGAAGGTGTAGATTCCCAATTTAGATTGAACTCCACGAAAAGGTTCGACAGAATGATATCTCGGGCGAGATTATTATTGGTAAGGCCAATATTTACAAAAACTTCAGAGAATAAGAACGTGAATGTTATGGATGTTAATGGTAAGATAAAGAAGATGAATAATGGATGTTATTTATAGAAAATATAGGAAGATAATAACCAAAGCAGACTTTCAAAGAACCTTGACCAATTAGATCAAAACCCTCAATAAGAATTACATTAACCCTTCCTTCTTCAACCTTACACAAGTATCCTAACTGAGACAAGCACGAGGAGGGACTAGATCAACTAGTAGCACCAACCTTTTAAGAAGATTAGCGCATACAAGAACAACCTAGCAAGGACTCACAACGATTCAATCAAAGACTCTCTCTTTTTATTGACTAGAGATGAATAAAACGAAAACTTCATAAACGAACTGTCTAGTTCCTCACAATATGTGGAACGAAATATCAATAACAAAGCTAAAGTGATTCTCGGCCCTAGGGTGATATATATGGCCGAATTTCTAAGAAAAATAAAGAATAAAAATAATCCTAAAAGATAAAAGATAAGATCAAAAATAAAAGATACCTTTAGAATGTTGAGAGCTTTAAAGGTAGGGGTGGGCATGGGACGGGATGGGAAGTCTTCCCCATTCACATTATTTTAATACCTTTAAATAGGTATTAAAATAAACTAACTAAAAAATAGGCAAAATCTCGACTAGATATACACGAAATCTCGACTGGCTTGTCTAAAAGTTCGACTAGCTTCCTCCTTGCTTCCAGGATCATCCTCACTCATATGTGTCATCTCTTCTAAGTCTTATTTGGATGGAATTCTTAATAATGTGAATGGGGAAGACTTCGGTACAAAATGACCATCAATGGTCTTCTTTGAATCTAAAGATGTCAATAAGCTAGCAACCTCTTCTTGAATGACTCTTTCACTTGATTTAGTGATTAATCCATGTATAGTAGGAGATGTTGGGAACGGTCCCGCATCAAAAGGTTATGTGAAACTTCGAAGAACTTGGCATAGGAAAATACAATTGATTTACCTTAAATCTCATGATGTGGTTGTTATGCTAATAGTAATGTGATCAACGGTTACATTACCACCCATATGATCAATGAATTGACTCCGGACGTGTATGGATTCTCGATTAATCACGTTATAGGGCATGACGTAAGAAAACTCAACAACAGACCAATGGTGAAAGATAAATATCATAAATTCTAACCACACAACAAGGTTCGGTGAGCCTTGTTCAAGAAAGTGACGATTTATTCGTGGCATACAACACATAAGTTCAATCATATGCCAAAGGGTAACAAAGAAATTGCATAATATCATTAATGACGTCATTTACTAGGGTGTTACGGGACGGTGTATAAAAACGCCATAAAAGGTCTTTCATGACGTTTTCCAAACGCCGTGGAAGACTTTATATGTACTAGTGTTTTGGTTATTTCATATTCATATCCTATACTCATTCTCGGAATTACAAATCTTATAGACTCACACATAGAGATCGGAACAAGCAAGCAATACCATCGATAAGATAACATCTGTTGATGGTTCGGGGTATCGAGATTTCATCTTTTCTTTTCGTTCTTGACCATAGTTCTCAAACCATATTCGGACAAGTCCAAGTGGTATTTGCAACATTCAAGTTAAAATTTGGGTATTGTTCGAATAGTATCCCATCAAGGTTTAGGTCAAGGACAAACCCACAAAATCCCTCTAACCGTTTTGAAAGACTCAAAACTACTCAAACTCGCTCCTCCCAACCATCAGTGATACCTCGCGACGCTTGTGCCTACTCCCGTCCACCATAAAGCGTGGTCTGATCTTCTTCTTGTTTTACTCTTGCCTCTATTTTGATTGTATGTTTTATGAGATACACCTCCATGGGCATCTCTATTTTTTTCCTTCCAGATCTAGCTAAAGAAGACTTTGTTTCCACAACAACCGGTCTAGGATTGAAATGTTTAGGCTTTAAGAAAACTCTATAGCTAGAGAGACCAGATGAGAGACGTATTTGAGGCAAAAGACCGGTCATAGATGTAGGGAATTTGCATCTTGGTTTTTTGAGATTTTGGGGACAAAGGGAGTAGACGCGGACAACGCGTTCTTTTTAGTCGACGGAATTGGATTTTCTTTAATCATTTTTTTGTTTGCATCCTTTTATTCCTGAAAACTAGAGCTGCCAAAAGTTAACCCGAGTCGTGAAACCGACCCGAAAACCCGAATCCGAACCCGACTTGGCCCCAAAAATTTAAAAAGGAGAATACCCGGAACCAACCCACTTGAAACCGATTTAACCCGAAGTAATAAATGACCCAAAGTAACCCGACCTGAATGACCCGATTGTCTGAATAACCCGACCCGAAGTAACCTGATAACCCAAAGTGGCATGGCCCAAGTGACCCGATAGTCCGAAGTAACCCGCCCCGAAGTAACCGACCCGAAGTGACCCGATAGCCCGAAGTAACCCAATAAGTCTATAATGGCATAATCCGTACTATAAGTTTATATTATAATATTAGTCTATAATGACTTACTAGATACACATTACATAATTCATTCTATAAGTCGGATATTTAGATCTAGTTAAAGATAATTTCGATCGAACAAATCACCCAAATATTTGTTGAAAATTATTCAAACCGACTAAAATCGTTTTCACATAAATACATAATTCATACTATAATTTTAAATAATAGACATTTTAAAGATACTTTTTTTTTATTTACTATATTGTCTATATATACATAAATAGATATTACATAATCCATACTATAACTATAAGTCTATAATGACATTCTTCAACTCCAACACGATACATGTAAGGTAACGATGATTTTAACACATCAAAATAACTTTTGGTTTTAACTTATTATTTACTAATTACTTATTAAAATATTTTCCAACTTTAATTTCCGATTTTCTATATAATTATTGAAGTATACATAATTACATATTACATAATACATAGTATAAGTGTATATGTATATATGATGATGTTTTTATGTATTAACTTTTTTTTACCTTGTTAACCAAAAAATATGTGTTAAAGTGTTAAAAATAAGTTTTTTTTAAAAACATTTGTATCAATTATACGTCTTTCACTTTCGTTTGAATTAAGTTATGTGACTAATTGACTATGATATATTTTATTTTACACTTTATAACACACAAAATAGGAAAAAACATATATGGATCAAATGGATCAATTACATTAGATATATGGATCAAATGAAGCAGTCGGATATCCAAATCCGGTTAAAGTCATTTTCAATCAAACGGATCAGGCTAAAACCATTCCGATCAAACAAATAACTCAAGTATTCACGGATAATTATCCGATCCGACTGAAATCGTTTTCACATACCATGTTTTATAATTTGGATCAAATAGATCAACCAAATATCCACGAACAAGTACCGATACGGTGAAAAGTGATAAATCGTTACATTCGAATAAAGTGTTACTTTCAAACAAAGTGTCACATAATTTATATTGTGTTTAAGAAAGTTATAGTTGATTAATATAAAATTAAAATAACGATATGACGGGCTATTGATCATAATAATATTAATTGATACACGATACAAACCGTTATTTACCTGAACAACTAAATTCCGATCTAAACCGACTTGACCCAAAACAAACTATGAAAAAAAGAGATTGTTTTGACCTTACCTGTTTGAACCCGATCAATTGATACTCGATCCAAACTGACCTGACCCGAAACAAAATGCTAAAAAGAAAGATTGTTTTGACCCGGCCCGTTTGAACTCGAACATGTTGTGGCCGACCCGAACTGACCCATCGGCCCCGTTTCACACTGCTATGAAGAACCAAGCTGAATCGACCCGTTATGACCCGAGAACCGAGGCTACCCGATAACCTGTTATAACCCGAACAATCGATACCCGGCCCATACCGACCCTACCCGAAACAATCCGTTTATTAACCAATTTTTTTTTTTTTCCGACCCGACCCGACCCGTTTCAACCCGAACTTATTATAAACTGACTCTAAACCGACCTGTTTCCCCGTTTAACACCTCTGCCTAAAACCTCTATCTAGAGGCGCCCGAAATTTAAATGGATATCGAGTTGTGACCTAATTATTGATACCCTTTAGATTTGTTACGTCATTCAACGCACTTTGTTGTCTGCATGTGATGAATCATACTAGCAATGTCAATGGATCATACGTTATACTCAGCAATTATTAATCATATGAATCAATATTCTGAAACACAAAATAATTTACATAATATATATTATCTTTCCCCGCAATTTGAGTGACAAGACGTACGTCGTCCACACCTTTAATAATTCATAACACCAAGCATTACTATTACGCAACTCTTACTCAAATCAACCTTCTGATTTGCTGCTTTTTATTCAACTTACAATAGTTAAAGCACGATAAACATAAAAAAAGAAAATACATTTATTAAATAAAAAGCGTTGCATTGCAGGCTTGGATCGAACAAACTCAAGTTAAAATCATAACTAAGATTGAGTTCCCCACTCCTTCTGCATATCGAAATAGTACGTCTCCTCAAAATGACACTTTCCATCGTCATCTACAAACTGCAAACAACAATAACATCAGTTCAGAATTGAAATGTATATCTGAATATCAGATATCTGAAGATTTCGATTTCACTAACCCTAGTTCTTCCCGTATAATTTCCCCTTACAAAGAATCCACTGGGGATTCTTGATTGGTCCAGCTGCAACGTGTAAGGCTCCTCTCTTGGCGCAAGTGTTCCCACCATTTTCTTCGCATGATCCACTAAAATTTAAAAATGCTCAGCATCCATCTATATATATATATATATATATATATATATATATATATATATATATATATATATATATATATATATGTATATATATACATGCATATCGAATTTGACAGTGTTTACCTTTGATGCCATTCTTCCAGACTTCACATGAGTATCTGAGTCCAGAAACGGTGTCTTTCGACACCACGAACTCCAATTTCGATTGCTGTAAGCACCCTTCCTTGAGGGTGAACAATGGAGTTTTCGGACTCGACGCTGGATACGGTGTCTTTACGACGATGTCGGGTCGTCCAGGAGACTCGATTTTCATATTCAAAATCTTGACTTCTGCCTCCTTGCCTATGGCTTTCGTGGAATCTGAGCTGACTACTTCGTCTGCTTTGATCTTGTTGATTAGTTCACCATTGGAGACGATCTTGCAGTTGTTGGCTCCTTGGTTGGGACTAAGGAGGTGCTTGGTGGATGAGGAGGTTGCAGTGATGGCGGTTGACATTTTGGGATCACCGGAAAGAGAGATTTTTGGGGCTTCAAATGGGAAATTGAAGAATGGTTGCTTTTTGCTACCCATTTTACATGTCTTTTGTAGAAGAAATGAAATGCGTGTAACTTAAGATAATTTATATTTAAATTATATTAATGATAATTTAATTGTTGATGTGGAATACTTTAATATATATTTTTTTAATTAAAATTATTCTAATATATTATATTTTACAAATTTATTTCATATTTTCATAACTAAAGTTTAAATACTAAATATGTGTTTTTGGAGGAGGAACTACTTAGGGTTGTAGTCTATCCTACATCATCCTTACGGATGAGAACATTAAGTCCGTGATTTGTAGAAATGTCAAATGATAGATGAATGTATCTAATGTGAACAAACATGTCAGCAACTCCGTTGATTTCTCTGAAAATATGCACAAAGTGATCGAGTTAATTTGAATTTATTCAGTTTAACGAAGAGGTTTGGAATCAACATTTCAATTTTCCAAAGGCACTGTCACCAACCTTTAATGACATTGATGACAATGAGATTGCTCCCCTCGGTAATGATGTTTGAATTTTAAGATTTATTGTTTTATGGATGCTTTGATAGAGACTTGGTGTATCATCGCCAATAATGATTTTGTTTTATTGATTTTCCAGCTTCGATGAATATGATCTCTCCCTATCAGTTTCTAAGGACGGAACCACAAGATGTTTATCCAAAATTAAGTTTCGGTCTGTCAAAGTTAAGTTTGATAAATGGAGTTGAAGGTTTTTTCCAATTGATGTGCTTTTTCTTTTTTGGAGACTTGTGTTTTTCTTTTTATAATCTTTCATCAGGTGGTAGTCGATAGTGTGGCTATTAGCCCACGTTTGCATTTGGTATTTTATAAATTCATAAGATTATGAATGGTTCCTCCCTTATCATATGAAAAATAATTTTGTTTATTGTAAACGAGATAACCCACCAAATAGTCGTAATTTTAGAGAGCTCAACGAGGCTTAAATTATGTTTCATGTTTTGAAGGCGTGCATTAGGTTTGATATTATTAGAGTTTTGTGACTTTAAAATTTGCAGGACTTTTGGGTCTATGTTGTTGATAATTTGTTTTGTAAGCGGACATTTAAAGTGAATGCGATGAAGGTCTTTTGTGTGGTGGTTGCAAAATTCACAATGCAATGAACTACAATTCTTCTTTCGTCTAGTTTTTGTTTTGTATGGAGTCCATTCATCACAATTCTTCACATGAAGTTTTTTATATTTTAAACTGGATGTCAAGATTTCAGATTTAGTTACAACATATGATTTTTATTTTCTTCGAGAAGGTTAAGCAAAGCTAGTGGGGAACGAACCATTTTTACTTTTCCTCTAGTAGCTTCTATCTTATACATGGTGTTTGGAATTTTCATGTTAGTTATTGTTTCTACAAGATCATCCTTATTTAGGCCATTTTTACTTTTTCGCCAGTAGATATTATCTTATTTAGGTCCTCATCTCCTACAAGCCACTGAAGACCTTGTTTATATTCAACCAAATATTTAGTGGGGTATTCCCCCGAAGAAGTGTGAATGCTCGAAAGAGTTGATGCGCGAGTTGGGATGTATTGTGCTTATTGAATATCTTTTCTTGGTTGGTGTAAGGAACAAAAAACGTTACCACTAACCTTGTTGCTACAAGTAATTAAGCATTGGGTTGAAAGTGAAGTTTTATAGTGTTTATCCTTAAAGAGTGGTTCTAAAGAGCTTAAAAGTTAAGTGTTAGGGATCTCTTGGAATAATGCAAGAATTTATGTAAGTTTTTGCCTGTGGTCGGTATGTTATTTCATGGAAAATGTTTCGAGTATTGATCACATTTGGTACCTTGAATATTTTTTTACACCACATCATGAAATATTTCCTGACCAACGTTGTTTTTCCTTTGTCTCATGACCCTTTTACACCTTATGTAAAGACCTCATGATTCACAACTTGTATTTTAGTTTCATTTGACAGGTGGTGGAGATTTAGAACGCCTTGACAAGCTTATGGAAAGATCTTTGCATGGTTGTTGAGTTTTAGTGATTTTTGCTCTATGCCTATACACATCATGTGAGATTGAGAGAAACACATTATCCTTTGAGTAGTTTGGAGAGTTATGATTCATATTTCTTCCTTTGATTTTGATAGCATGAATTATAGTCTATATTTTGGGACCTGTTTAGACGTTTTATCTTCAATAATCTGCATGTTTGGATGTATATTATGTGATTATATTGTCATTTCATCTACTTTTGCGGGAATCGAGGTCTACACCAAGTTTCGTTGTAATCGTAGGTAAAATGGCACGTTTTGCATCAAAATGGAACTAAAGGAGCTAAGGAGTCATTGAAGCTACATTCAGGAGCTTAAGGAAGAATCCAAGAAGCATGGAAATGGATTAGAGATTCACTTTGGACCAGATTTAAGAGATTTCAATTCAGTTTAGAGCCACCTCAGTCAGCTACAGTACCATCTCGACCGAGGTGATCCAGAGGAGCGTCCCAACCGAGGCGAACACCTTGGACGCGGCGAGATATATTTTATTCTTGGCTGAGATCTTTTATTTTTGGAAGGAGAGATCTTATATTTTTAGGCTGGATTTCTGGAAGGAAGATCTTATATTTTAGGGATTTATTTATGAGAGATAGATATATTTTATTAGGATAATATCTTTTCAAGATATTTTATCTTAGGAGGGTAGTTTTCCTATATAAAGGGTTGGATTTTCCACAAGTTCAACCATGCTTATGCATGCTTAGAGCATCCAGCAGTTGGGAAGGATTTTAGGAAGGTTGAAGGAAGATTGAAGGAAGAAAGTTGATAACTTTTATAGCTTTTGTGAAGGGTTTTGTAAGATTCTCTTAGATTTCCTTCTTTGTTGATTGTCTTGTTGGATTGTGATCCAAGGAACGCTTATTTGTGATATTTGATTCAGTTATTGAAGCCTTGTTCTTAAGGTTCTTGTGTTCAAATATTCACTTTCTTCCCTTATATTTGATTATTGCTTTCATGATGATGAGTGGCTAATTTCTTTGTGTGATTCTAGGGTGATTGGCTGAAGGTTGTGGGAAAAACAATGATAGAATAATCTTAAATCCAGTAGGACCCTGAAAGTTCGAGTCTTTATCCTTAACCCTAGAATATCTCGTTCAGTCGATGAACATCTCGGCCGGGGTGGAATTCGTCTGACTGAGGTGACCTTTCTGATCTGAAACTGAGAGTTAAGTGTTAGAGTTGCCAAATCCTATTCTTATTACACCTTTTCTGGTTCAATGCAAGCTTAGGATGAGACTTACCCGGTAATTCCTTTGTTTGTTTACCCAAGATCACAAGTGTAGGTAATAAAGGTTTATCTTTTATTGGGGTTTGAGTGTGCCTTCATCCCATCTTTGTGAGTTAGCCTAAGACTTACCCGGTAAAGGTTGATTCTATTCCCTTAGTTGGTATGTTGGTTTGAAGTTATAGTTCCTTTCCTTAATTCCTTGAGACTTACCCGGTAATAGGAGTTACGGTTTGAGATTAGTGAGTAGTGAGACATACCCGGTGATCTATTCCACTTTAGTAACACCTTTCCTTGCAAAATCTCAGCTTTGTCCGCTTATCTTTAGATCTTGAGTTGAAACCACAACTAGATGCTTTAATCCCTAGAATTGCATATTTCCTTTAATTGACTTTTTTATCATCTTTGATTGCTTTAATTGCTTTTGTGGTTAGTTGCAATATTGACTACCTATATTGGTTTTGTTTCACCTAAGTCCCTGAGATCGACACCCCGGAATTCTTGCTTTTTACTACGATTGACCCGTACACTACGGGTTCGCATCCTTGTTTTAGGCATACATCTAGGGTTATAAATTTAAAGCTTGCACACACCGTTTGGAGCGAACAGACATTGATTTTTTATATAATGACATGGTTTGAAAGGTTCTTATTCTTTCAAGATGAGGCATGACTTTGTATTGCATATAGTGTTCTATATGTCATGATCTTACTCAGGGACGAGTAAGGTTTAGGTATGGGGTACTTTGATGAGTTTAAAACATACATCTTTTGAGTCATCTTATGCATGCATTTCATATCTCATTTAGTTTGGTTTGTGTTCATATATAACAAAATTCTTCATATTGCATTGTGTGGTGTCTATGTTGGTTTATTTTGTATTTCAAACGTTCGAGGTCAGAAATGTGCAAGAACAATGAAAAGAAACTAGAGTACAAGTTTCTATACTCCCCGAGGTCAAGCACATCTTAGAAGACATCTATTGGATGAGGATTAATGTTCCAAGGTAGGTTTATGTTACAGAAAGAAGAAATGAAGAACAATGTGAAGATCATTGATGTTGGATTTCAATTTATGATGACCTTTGAGAGATTCCCGATTTTGACCATCTTCCTTTTGCATTAGGACAATTGTGTCAAATGTAAAGCTATAGATCTTTGAAAAAGCTTCAACAGTAGTACTCATTGGTCTCGTTGTTCCAACCAGACTAGTAGGAAAATCAGTTTTACTAAATTGTCAAAAAACTATCAAACAACACAACGAGACGGGCTAAAACGGTATGATTTACGGCTTGTCATGCCATCATTATGCCGCTGCAAGCCGTCTAGAATTTCAGTGAGCTCCGACTTTGCTAATTTAATTCCTATACGGGATGCCATATGGCTTGGCAGGTTGTCTCCCGTGTCGTCTCACCATTGTTCTTCCTCCGAAATCATATCTTATCTTTTGTATACGGGTTGAACTTATTATGTCATCCCTATGGTTTTATCTAAGCATTATAAATAGACTTTTCTAGGTGAGGTTAGAGGAGTGTCACATCCCACCTTAGGGTGGACGAGTTTCTAGAGTTTCAAGGTTTAAAGTTTGGACAGCGGCACAACAGAGTTAGATTTCCCTTTCTTTTGCTTTGTATGTACTTTTCAACATTGATATTTATGAAAGAGTCTTATTTTATCATGTTTCGCTAATTTCTCCTGATCTAAAAAAGGGATGCTCCCTATAATGGTGTGATCTATTATTGCATATATGTTTGTGAATTGAGATTATGATATTATTTCTTTTCAAAGTACTTCATTTTACCTTTTATTTACCTTCGAAAGAACTGGCATTTATAATTGGTTCAAATAACTATCGCAGAAAAGAACATGGTTTTGTGCTAGAACTTTATCATTGCTCGGGGATTTCTAACTATCATAGAAAGTTCCGGTCTTTGTACCTTTTTTTAACTGATGGCCCAAAAGCGAAGGTTTTTCTTTATCTTTTCCGGATTTCTAAGTTCTTAAAGGGTTTTCCTATACTTTTTGAATTTCCGGATTGAGGGCTATGCAAGTTGGAAGCACGGTTTTTTTTTCTATGTCAAAAACTATTTTAGATGGTTACCTATGTTATTGCTAATTTAAGTTCATGTAATTCACATACGTGATTACTATTTAATTCATTATAGCAGGGATACTCATTTCCTTAGATCATCTTTCCAAAGATATCATCTCACAACTTGTTATCAATTGCTCTATTATCACATATTGATTCCTACAATATCTAATTGTATATCTTCGTTGTCCCCTTTTAGTTTAGTATATTCTTTTATTTGATCCAACAAATACAGATGTGGTCCTTGAAAATTCGATACCCGAATATATTACATCCGATCTCGTATCCGTGCAGGGAGCTTATTGTTAACTATATGGCTAAAACTTCCATGATCAAGTTTTGGTGCTGTTGTAGGGGAGGTTCTTGTTACTTTGACTTGTTGTTTCCATTTTGTATTTGTTCCACAGTTTGGAATCATGAAAGGCAAAGATGGACGACATTGATCCACCACGCACGTTGGAAGCAAGGATGGACCATAAACAGTCCACCCTTACACGCTTAGGTATTCCCAAACAACAAAGACAAAGTATTTGTCCATATATAGCGCTTATACTATAGAAATGATTTGGGAAAGCAAGTTCAACGGCTACGAAAGTAAAATCCCTCACCATCACTTGAAGAATTTTGAAGATATAATGAATACGATCAAATTCCGCAATGTGTTAGATGATTCCATAAAATGCGAGCATTCATTTTTTCTCTGGGTGGCAAAGCTCACAAATAGTTTGAAAAAGAACCAATTGGTAAGTATGTTATATGAGATCAATTTATTGTTGAACTTTTGAGTGTTTTCTTCCCCCCTAGTAAAACTCGTATTTGTAGAAAGAACCTTATCAACATTGACATGGAGGATAACGAAGATATCCACCATGCTTGAGAAATATTCACATGAATGATATATATTTGTCCACATCATGGTTGCGAAAAAAGTGCTCTATTAGAAAGTTTTTACGACGAAGAGAAACAATAGATGTTTTTAATCATTACAAGCTCACCAAGTTACATGTATATGATGCTTGAAATATGTCGTTCAGGCAGCTAACCATGTGGGAAAGTTTCCCTCATAAAAAAATCCAAAGAAAAAAACCTATGAAGAAAATGGTAATCCTAAGGGTCAAGATCTTTCTACTGTGGAACTAACTAGTATATGTCCAGTGTGCAGTAAAGCAAGACACAAACCCTTCAATGTCCTACTCTCACTGACCAAAACAACGCCTCTTTGCCAAAGGTTGACCCTCTTCAAGTGGAACTATCCCGCCGATGAAGACTCATATAAAGACCATAATCAAAGCCTTGATGATCAAAATGGAAACCTTATCATCAAATTATGCCACAAATAAAGCTATAGTCAAGATACAAATAAAAGAGTTGACAGAGCAAGTAGTGTTTCTACCACTTGAATCAAACCCAAAGAAGTTGATACTATCACCTTTAGGCTTTAGGAGCGGGAAGGTAACTGAAAAGTTAGTTGCTTTCAGCCCGTCTTCGTCTAAATTGTAGAAATCCAAGAAGGAGCCCATTGAGAAAGGAACACCTTACATCCCTCCTCAACCATACAAACCTCCCCTTCCTATTCCACAAAGAAGGAATAAGGCCATCTTGAATGAACGGTTTTGGAAGTTCCTAAAACTAATGAATAAACTTTATGTGAACGTTCCTCACACTAAAGTAGTGAATGAGATGTTGACATATGCCAAGTTTAAAAATGACATTTTCTCCATCAAAAAACTTATGAAATGCAAGGAAACAATATCCTAGACCAAGGAGTGTAGTGCTCAACATATGGATAGGAAGCCAATCAAGTGAGAAGACCTAGGAAGCTTTTGCATCCATCTCGATCACGAAGGACAAACTCAAAATTTTCAAAGTCATTTAGGAGTCAATATAAGTAGAATCCCTTTGGACTAATTATGTGGAAAATTGAATCTAAAGGATATCCAACCCGTATAGGTTCACACTTATCATGGCGAGTAGAGCCACAATCATATATGTAGAAATGATAACAGATGTTCAGGTAAGACTTAACGGATTTCATGTTTCTATTGATTTTGTTGTATCACTGTCAATGTTGCTTTTGTTCATGTTATCCTTGGAAGACCTTTCTTAACCAATGTAGGTGCTCTTATTGATGTAATAGACCGGAAGTGATATTTTGCCTTGGAGATCAAATAGTGGAGTACAACCTCTTAACAATTCTAAAACATACATCTATTGAAGACGATGTAAATTTCAGTAGTAATATAGATCTTCTTGTGCAATAGTGCATGCTCACCATGAATTCTAATGATCATTTGCATGTTTGCTTATATGATGTGCAGGATCTCGAAGATGATGCCTTGTTGGCACTTCCTTTAAACTTCCTCCAAAAAGCTAAGAAGGACCTACAACAAATTGCGAGCCAATGCACAAACCTAGATTTATAGATAAACTGGCCCTCACATAATCGATAGTGAGACGACGTAAAACAATGTCCAAGCGGCATACAAACGGCATGCCACATGACTTTCTAAGCAGTCTATAAGCTGTTTTAAGTAAAAATTGTGTAAATCAAGAATTCAATTTTAGAATTTGTGCAAAATGTCGTAGCCTCATACGGCATCAAGATGGGATCTAGACGGCCCAAAATGGCATAGGAGACGGCTTCCTAAGCCTACTCGATGTCGTCTCACCTCCACTACATGCCATCTCCCCCTTAAAACAATTTGCAAGACTTGCAATGCCATAGACTCTAAAGAACCACCAGGTATGCCTTCTTCCCCACCTAAACTTGAAATCAACCCATTCTCGTCAAATCTCCAAAATGAATTTCTCGATCCTGACTCAAATTTTACGGTAATCGTAGTTCTTCATTATCTAAATCCAAGACTTCATGTCTCATTGATGTACTAATGTTTCACCGAGAAACTTTGGGTTACTACATATATGATCTTATAGGAAGAAGCCCTTAGATGTGCATACATAAGATTCCTTTGGAAGTAGAAGCCCGACCCTCTCGGGAAGCGCAACAAAGACTTAATCCACCAATGAAACAAGTCGTCAAGAAGGAAATTCTCAAACTTCTCGACATTGGAATACTATATCCAATATCCGATAACCAGTGGGTAAAACATGTACATGTTGGACCAAAGAAGTGAAGAATGATAGTTGTGAAGAACAATGAAGATGTACTAGTCCCGCAAAGAACTAGAACCGGTTGGAGGATGTGCATTGAGTACTGACGCTTGAATAAAGCAACGCGGAAAGATCATTTCCTGCTACCATTAATTGACAAAATGTTAGAAAGGTTAGCCAAACATTCTCATTTTTGTTGGCTTGACGGTTATAGTGGTTTCTATCAGATTTCTATCCACCTAGACGATCAGTAGATGACCACCTTCACATGCCCATACGGAACGTTCGCATATAGAAGAATTCCTTTTGGCTTGTGCAATGCTCCTTCTACATTTCAAATATGCATGATGGTTTTTATCAACGTTATTGAGAAATTCATAGAACTAAAGTAAACGTTATTGAGAAATTGCCCCGCCTTCCTCCGTAATAGGAATAAGAAGTTTCCTCGATTATGCTGGTCTTTATCGATGCTTCATTTAGAATTTATCTAAGATAACTAAACCATTAATTAGCGTCCTCCTTAAAGATGTTACTTTTATGTTCACATAGGAATGCCATGAAGCCTTCGACAAATTAAAGAAGCACTTGTAATTGCTCCTATCATGCAGGTGCTCGATTGGAATCTTTCATTCGAGATCATGTCTGATGATAGTGACTACGCAAGTTGTAAGAGTTAGGATTTTCGAATCCTAATTAATGATGACAAAGTTAATCAGTAGTTGACATATAACTCGCGAAGAGTGCTTAAGTGATGATTATGGGAGCTTCAATTAATAAAAATGCAGTTTAAAGAAATGATCTGGACATCAGACATGTCTTAAATATGAAATAACATGGAAAGGCAAAACGGCCAAAAGAGTCGCTATTTTGTTTCTTAGCGGCTAAGAAAGACGACTTAAGAATACACGTTATCTAAGACGGTTGCGGAATGATTATCCACATAATATTTCACATCTATTATTCCTATTTCGAGAAGTTTGGAGAAGGGGGTTCAACTCGCCTTCGGAACGGTGAAAGGATAATTATCGAATTCTCTAAGGATAATTATCGTCTTCGCTATAAATATCGGAAAATCGTTTATTAATTCATTTCCTTTCACGTTTCCTCGTAAAAGCTCTGATTTCTCTCAACCTTCAAACTCCGATTTACTCGTTTCTAATCCGATTTCAAATCCGTTTGAGTTTTTGGATTCCTCTCTTTATTTTGGTATAGAGTTTGTGCGAATCTGAGCAACTGAAGTTCTGATCAGGCATATATGTTACTAGGCCGGTTTTGTCACACCGATTCTAGTTAATTTGATGTTGTCCAAGCGTAGCCTACGTCGTTGTGATTCCGAATCTTCTTTCGGATCGTCAATCGGGTTAGTAACGAATAAGTTATGAATTTATTCGTTTTCGTATTGCGGTTTGGCTTTAATTGACCTTAGGCTTGCTAAAATGGATAATTGGAAATTTCATTTTGCTCGTTATATTATTCTAGTGATTATGAGTTGTTTGTTTGATGAAATCTGACGACAAGTGGGTTCAGATATTGCCTGCGGGCAAAACGTTGTTCTGGTGAAAGTTAATTAATTAAGTAAAGGTTAATTAATTAAATTAGGATTAGAATTGGATTGAGAAATGTTGATTAGATGATACCTTGAGAGGTTTGAGGAATTGTGAGAAGTTGAGTTTGTGGATTGATAGTAGACCTGTTCATATCTGGGTCCGTGCCTGGGATGGGTGTCATACCCGGCCCGGCCGGGCTGGGCTCACGGAAACCCATTTTTTTTTTAAAATATTATTATAAAAAAATATTTTTAATTTGATTTTAAAAAAAAATTATATACAAGATATTTTATATAAAATATATTAAATTTATTATAATTATACTACATATTTTATTTTAATACTTAAAATTTATAATAATTATACTATAATATATTTATTTTCATAATTTACCGGGTTGACGGGCTGGGCTGCTCGGGCCGGTCGGGCCTATTGCCTTTTCCGGATCCGGCCCGGTGGGCTTGACGGGTCGGGCTTGTTCCCATGTCCATAACCGCCCGTTTTTCCGGCCGGGCGGGCTGCCCGGATTTGAACAGGTCTAATTGATAGTTATGACCTTTGAGGATATTGATATTGTGGATTGTGTTATGGTTATGATCTTGCGAGATCTTGAAGACTAGGAGGTGGAATCTCCTAGCTTTTGGATAGTGATAGATATTTGTGTGCCTTGTTTGTACAGGCAGTGATCGTTTCCTCGAGGGGAAACCGCAACCACTATTTAGGACTACCTTGTGACAAGTAAGTCCTTTTGGCTTTCTTAGCTAACTTAGTTGACGTTTGATATTCTTGATTGTGTTGAGGAAGACTACCCGGTTTGTATGGTGCGAGCCGTGTACTTAGAGTTTTGAGGAGATAAAGAGGAGATTGACTTCTGCTCCTTTCTTAGCACATCCAGAGGGCACTGAGGATTTCGTTGTGTATATTGATGCTTCCAAGCTTGGCTTGGGATGTGTGTTGATGCAACGGGCAGGGTAACCGGTTATGGGTCTCGACAACAAAAGACGTATGAGGAGAATTAACCGACTCATGACCTTGAGTTAACCGCAGTGATTCATGCCTTGCAGATCTTGCGTTATTACCTATATGGAATTTCATGTCAGATCTTCACAGACCGTAAGAGTCTAAAGTGTATTGTAATCAACAAGGACTGAATAACCACTAGAAGCGATGGCTTGAGTTGATTAAGGATTTTAACCTTGAATTCTTGTATCATTCGGGAAAGCAAATGTAATCGTTGATGCCCTTAGCAGGCAGCGCCTCGAGAGAAGGCGATAGCGATAATGAAAGTTCAACCTCAGTTGTAGAAGGATTTAGCCTTGCTAGAGTTGGACATTCAGTTTTCTGATACGGATAGTCATTTGTCTACTTTAGAGGTTCTACCTGATCTATTGGGGGAAATCCAACAGAAACAGGAGACATGGTAGACGTTGAGATGGATCCGAGACAAGATGTCTCGAGGTGAGGCCCCACAGTTCACCATTGGTGTTGATGGAGCGATGAGACGTCGCGAGCACGTCAGTGTACCTTCTGATGGAGAACTAAGACAGAGGATTCTGTAGGAGACTCACGCCACTTCTTACTCAGTGCACTCAGGTGCGAGTAAGATGCATCAGGTTGTGAGACGCTCATTTTGGTGAGGCAAACTGAAACCCAACATGGTCCGGTTTGTGGCCTAGTGAATGACCTGTCAGTAGGTAAAGATGGAGCACTGTAGACCCAAATAAGAACTCCATCCACTACTCGTGCCGCAAGGAAATAAGAGAAGAACTCCATGAACTGTGTTATCGATTTTAGACCAAGCGAGAACTTTAATGCTACTTGAATTGTGGGAGATAGATTGACTAGTACCGCACACGTTATTTCCACTAAGGAAAATGCGTGGTCGGTGATTCGGCTAGTTGAGGAACTCAATAGTCAGATAATAAGATACCACATGATAATTTGGTTTATTATCTCTAATAGAGATGGATGGGTTCCTTATAGATTTTGTAGTCGATGCATGCAATTATAGATATGATCTTACTTATCATGATAGCCGGTCATCCTTGGAAGGATGGTTATACTAGCAGGACCGTATTTATACTGACTTGAGGAAGGATGTTAAGATCTTACACGCTAGTTTGGATATTGGTATGGACAAATTACCTTTTGTGGATAAGACCGTATAACAATAATTGACATGCGTTGGTCACAGTGCTAATAGCATAAACCTGAGAAGGTACCGGATGATGTGATTCAAGAGTGGATACTAATAGCGTAGAGCCACCTCTAGTTGTGTGTGGTTAAGAGGCGTCGGTCTCTAGAGTTCCGAGTAGAAGCTCATGCCTGGATGAGAGTGACTTTAACGTGAGGCGTCGGAAGTTTCGACATTAAGGGAAATGGAATCTCTAATACGCCACATTGTGTGTGGTTCTGAAGCAAGTTTAAGTGATACAGACTTGTGTTGTCACCATATTAGAGGCACATTATCAGTTATAAGGATTTAGTGATTTTGATGTGTCTCAGCTGGAGAGTATACACCAGATCCGAGACACATTATCAGTTATAAGGATTTAGTGATTGAACTGGACCACATGTTTGCTGAGCATCCAATAGAGGTCCTAGAGCAGGTATTAGATGCTTACGCTCGAAGGACGTTCCGATGACGAGGATTTAGTGATTTTGATGGTTGGCCAATGAGGCCATATGTGAGATAGAAAATAGTATCCGGTGGAACTACCTAGAGCTTTATGTAGGAATAACTGCATTTATGGGATTGACGAGAAAGAATTTTAGTAGTTCTTGAGGGACTTATGTGCTTATATGACTATGTGATTTATTATGTGTTATTATTGTCGTGCTAGATTGTGATGTGTGATCTTAGTAGATCTTGTTGTGCTAGCACGGATTGTGATTATAGAGGGAGATGGTTCTTTCTTCATGCTATTGAGATGTGATTGCAGTCTAGTTGGAGATGGTTCTACCTCCATGCTATAAGCAAGATTAGGATAGTTGAAGATGATTTTATCTCCAGTATTCGAGTTGTGATATTATGATTTTGCTTGAGATGTTCTTCCTCCATGCTATCGTTGGGATTATAATTGTTGGAGATGTTATTCCTCCCTGTTATTGTTGTGATTATAGTTGCTGGAGATGTCCTTCCTCCATGCTTTTGAGTTATGACTATGGTTTGCCGGAGATGTTTTACCTCCGTGCCTTTGAGATGAGTTTATATTTTCCGGAGATTTTCAACCTCCATGCCTTTGGGATGAATTTAGGATTATTGGAGATGTTATGCCTTCGCATGAGTGAGTGTTTATACCTCAGCATATGGGACCGAGAGGATTTGGGTCTGTCTAAAGTTTCGGGATGAAACTTTTTCTTAAGGGGTGTATGGCGTAAGAGGTAGGATTTTTGAATCTTAATTAATGATGATTAAGTTAATCAGTAATTGATACAAAACTCGCGAAGAGTGCGTAAGTGATGAGTATGGGTCCCACCTTTATGTTCTTGGCGTAACTTTGGACTTATGGAGAATTTTTCACTTTTTCCGGCCCCCGGGTAATTATTTTTACCTTCCGGTGTTATTTGGAGCATTTGGGAGCTTCAATTAATAAAAATGCAGTTGAGAGAAATGATCAAGACATCGGACATGTCCGAGATATGAAATAACATGGAAAGACAAAACGACCAGAAGAGTCGTTAATTCGTTTCTTAGCGGCTAAGAAAGACGGCTTAGGAATACACGTTGTCTGAGGCAGTTGCGGAACAATTTTCCAAAGAATATTTCACATCTATTATTCCAATTTGGAGAAGTTTTGAGAAGGGGGTTCAACCCGCCTTCGTATCGGTGAAAGGATAATTATCGACTTCCCTAAAGGGTAATTATCGTCTTCGCTATTAATATCAGAAAATCATTTATTAACTCATTTGCTTTCACGTTTCCTCGTAAAAACTCTAATTTCTCTCAACCTTCAAACTCAAATCTACTCTCCGTTTGTAATCCGATTTCAAATCTGTTTGAGTTTTTGGATTCCTCTCTTCATTCTCTTAATTTTGGTACATATTTTCTGCAAATGCGAGCAATTGAAGTTTTGGTTGAGCATATATGTTACTAGGCCGGTTTTGTCGCTCCGATTCTGGTGAATTTGATGTTGTCCGAGCGTAGCCTACGTCGTTGTGATTCCAAATCTTCTTTCGGATCGCCAATCGGGTTGTGATTCCAAATCTTCTTTTGGAGCGTATCCCGTGAACATAAAAGGATCAACAATGGAACGCTCCACAAGAATCAAGAATCAACCTTGATTCTTTTATTTTTGGGCTGGATTTCTGAAAGGAAGATCATATATTTGGGAGATCTATTTTAGAGATATGGATGTATTTTATATTAGGATATTATCTTTTTAAGATATTATAATCTTTGGAAGATAATTCTCCTATATAAAGGGTTGAATTTTCCAGAAATTCAGTAACCCGCTATCCCCGCTACACCACATTCTACGCTATAGTTAGGAAGGATTTCTGGAAGTTTGAAGAAAGTTTGAAGATTGAAGGAAGAAAGTTCATAGCTTTGTGATAGCTTTTGAAGGAGTTTGTAAGATTTTCTTAGATTCCTTTTGGTCCATTGTCTTGTTGGATTTGTGATCCGAACGCTGATTTGTTTGATATTTGAATCAGTTATTGAAGCCTTGTTCTTAAGGTTTTTGTGTTCAAATATTCATTACCTTCTCATATATTTGATTATTGCTTTCATGATGATGAGTGGCTAATTTCCTTGTGCGATTCTAGGGTGATTGGCTGAAAGTTGTGGAAAAGACGATGATAGAATGATCTTAATCCTAGTAGGACCCTGAAAGCTCGAGTCTTTAACCTTAACCCTAAAACATCTCGCTCAGTCGATGAACATCTCGGCCGGGGTGGAACTTGACTGATCGAGGTGACCTTTTCTGATCCGAAACTGAGAGTTAAGTGTTAGAGTTTTCCAAACCCTATTCTTAATACACCTTTCCTGGTTCAATGCAAGCCTAGGATGGGACTTACCCGGTGATTCCTTTGTTTGTTTATCCAAGATCATAAGTGTAGGTAATAAAGGTTTATCCTTTATTGGGATTTGAGTGTGCCTTCATCCCATCTTTGTGAGTTAGCGTGAGACTTACCCGGTAAAGGTTGATTTTATTCCCTTAGTTGGTGTGTTGGTTTGAGATTATAGTTCCTTTCCTTAGTAACTTGATACTTACCCGGTAATAGGTGCTTCGGTTTAGGATAGTGAGTAGTGAGACTTACCCGGTGATCTATTCCCACTTTAGAAACACATTCCCTTTGTAAAATCTCAGCTTTGTCCGCTTTACCTTTAGATCTTGAGTTGGAACCACAACTAGATATTTTAATCCCTAGAATTTGCATATTTCCTTTAATTGACCTTATTATCATCTTTTGATTGCTTTAATCGCTTTTGTGGTTATTAGTTACATTGACTACCTATACTTGTTTTGTTTCACCTAAGTCCCTGAGATCGACACCCCGGAATTCTTGCTTTTACTATAATTGATCCTTACACTCCGGGTTCGCATCCTTGTTTTAAGCATACTTCTTGTGTTATAAATTTAAAGCTTGCGCACATCTTTTCGAGCGACCAAGTTTGTGGCGCCGTTGCCGGGGACTTGGTCTATACCAAGCTGGTTGTGGTAGTTTTTCGGGGCAATTGCCCCTGTTGCTACTAACCACTCTGACTTTCGCAGGTTCTTTTTCTTAGATTTATGCAAAGAACTCGTGTTGGGAAGGAAATCGTTCCTTACGATCCCAAACCAGAAAAGACATACAAAAGACGCTTAAAAGAAGCTAAAATGGCCAACCAAGACAATCGCGATCTTGAGGCCGAATTGAAGGAGGCGATAGAACAGCTACGCCTCAATAGGAAAGAACTGCAGCGCGAGAGGGAGCAAACTCGCACCAGAACTGCAGAGATTGAAGCAGATATGGCTGATCTACGAGCCCAGATTCTGCATCGACTAGATCCTCGACCGAGGCAGGTCCCCGCTCCAGTTGCCCCGGCCGAGATACTTCCACCTCAGATGCCTGTCCGAGATGTTCTTTTTGCAGGCATTCCATAGACCCTAGGACAGAGGATGGACCCAAACTAGCAAGTGAGGCGTCCAGGAGTCAACCTAGGTGATCCAGTGAAGGATGATTATGAACTTCGACCGCAAGTTCTTTCCATGATCCGCCAATGCCAGTTTAGAGGTTTAGAGAGGGAGTCTCCGCATCAACACCTGCAAAACTATGGGATTTTGATGGAGACCTTAAGACCTTCAAGGCTGGAAAATAATAATTACAAGCTAAGGCCTTTTTACTTTTCTTTGAAAGACAAAGTGCTTACTTGGTATCAGTCTCTTCCTCCCGGAAAGATCAACACTTGGGAGGAGATGACGACGGAGTTCTTAACAAAATTCTTTCCCCCCTCAAAAACCGCTAAAATGTGAGGGAAGATTAATGCATTCATCATGAAGGACAAGGAAAGTTTGTCCAAGTCATGGGAGAGATTTAAAGATGTTCTCTTGGATTGCCCGTATCATGGGATTCCAAAGATAGAGTTGTTGGAGATATACTTCAAGGGATTGGATGGAGCTACCCAATTCAATCTTCAACTACTCTCCGCTGGCACATTCATGGACATGCCGATTGACAAAGCTTGAGAGTTCATTGAGAAACAAGCTTTGCACATGGAGAAATACTCCCACCAAGGAGCGGAAAATGGAGTTAAGAGAGTTAATTTCCAAGAAGCTCCATCAAATGATAATCAACTCACTTCCCTCAAGAATGATGTAAAGCAATTGAAGGACCTTTTGGTTGCTCACGCCAAGAAGGAAGAGGGAGGATATCAAGACTCAAGGAACAACAATCAAGGTTCCCGGAACAACAATTACAACAACAATAGAGGCTCCAACAACAACAATTGGAGACCTAACAATCAAAATTCGGGTAACCCTTACTCTAATTCCAATTTAATAATTCTTCTAACCCTTTCTCTTCTTCTTCTTCTTCTACTCCATTGAAGAGCCAGGGGCAAGGATCAAGTTCGTCCTAGCCGGAGAAGAAAGATGCAGTGCTGGAGGCCATCTTGATCAAGCTCAACGCTATGGAGACATTCATGACTTCATTTTTGAAGGCACAAAAGGCCTTAGAGCAACAATTCTTTAATAAGGCGAATGAAGCGTCAAGAGATCCAGGGAAGCTCCCATCAAGGACATAGAGCAACCCCAAAGGACAAATCATGGCAATAAAGACGAGAAGCGGACTGAAAACTGCAGATCCAGTGCCTCGGTCGATGCTAGTGTAGACGAAGAACACCTCGGTCTAGGTACAGACGAAGAACACTTTGGTGGAGATGCCACCCGATGTGGAGTCCCAGAAAGCGACGGACAAAACTGAAGTTTATGTCCCACCTCCTGCATATAAACCACCATTTCCATTCCCCCAGTCAAGGGGTAGAGCACATCTAGACAAGCACTTTGGTAAATTCCTTGACTTGATGAATAAACTACATATTAACATCCCTTTCCTTGATGCTATTCTAGGGATGCCCGCCTATGGGAAGTTCTTAAAGGAGATTTGTTAGCATGAAATATGATGATATTTTAGGCACTTGTTTTAGTTGTTTTTCCCTCTTTCTAGTGTTCTTAGATATGTGTTTGAAGCAATTGTGAGCTAGTTCACCCACTTTGTCGATATAGAGATCTACACTAGCTTCTTTGTGTTTTTAGGTGTATAAAGCTTGGATTGGAGCAAACCATGGAAGGAAAGGAGTGTTTGATCACACTTGATAGCAAGGAGATGCATTGGAGAGGCTAAGGAGGGAGCATGGATGGAAGGTTGCACGAAACAAAGGCAAAGAAAGAGAAAAAGCAAGTTCACGCCTTGAATTATGGCCGTGGAGAAGGAAATTGAAGTCCACGCTCTAAACCACGGCCGTGGACCTGGCATCATGAACATGGATGTGAGTTTGAAGCACTCCAGAGAGTTACACGGTCTAAACCACGGCCGTGGAAATCTTAAGGCACCGTAATTTGGTCCCACGCTCTAAATTACGGCCGTGGAACATTCTACATGACCGTGATCTTGGCATATTTTATGACGTGTCATATTTTCCACGTCATCCACGTCATTGGGATTTCTCGTAACCCTGCCTTGCCTTATAAATAGGCTAGAGAAAGGAGTTTTTCGGTTCCTAACTTAACGGTTAAAATTAGGGTTTTGAAGTGACGGCTAGGATTGAAGATCGGAGGTTGCTTGTGGCAGAAGTTTGGTGATTACTTAGGTTTTGATTTCGGAAACGACTGACAACCGTTTTCCGTTGTTTACCTGAGATTTTAGTGAGGATTCTTATTCTATACTCTGAGTTCATAAACATATTGGTTTGTTACTCGGATTCGAGATTGACATTGAGTTTTATTTGAGTTTTCGAAGGTTTTCATCTTTTATTCTTCTTGATTTGAATATTGATATCATGACAATGATTGTTGGCTAAAATCCTTTAGCAATTCTAAGGTGAAGGGTTGATAGTTGTGGCTTAGATAATGATAGATCGATCGTAACTTGATTGGACCCTGAGAGTGCGAGAAACATCGTCGACACCCTAAATCACGGTCTATTCTTGAGTTCCACGGCCGTGGTTCTCAAGATCTACCCGTGATTTACCCCAGTTTACGAACTTTGCTTTTGCTTTAATCTGAAGTTAGAGATTTGCTTTAACCTAGCCTTGGCTTGCCTTTCCTAGGTAGTAGTGAGACTCAACAACCTCTATATATCGGTTTCGAGTTTCACAACCTTAACCGTTTGAGTTTATCTTGATCCTTTGAGTTTGGGCATGGGTATTTGAGATAATTCTTGTCCTTAGATCATTTCTATACTGCAGCCTCAACAACCTTTATAGAGAGAGAGTCTTTGGGTTAGACATATAGGGTTTTGGAACTTCACCATACATTACCTTACTTTAGTATGCCTTTGGAATTCTCGACTCTGTCCTTATATATATAGTATATCTTAAATCGATTGCCACAATTTGATACCTGGATCTTAGGGTTGCTGGTTTCCCAATATTTGCAAAGCTTCTACATTTCTACTTGCTTGATTACTTGAAACTGATTTTGTTTCACCAATTCCCTGAGTTCGATACTCTAGAATACTTGCTAATCTACGCCGATCTGTACACTGCGGGTTCACTTGCTTTTATTCTAGTTTTATAAATTAAAACTTATTTGCACGCACGTTTCAGGGCGAACAAGATTCTATCAAGGAAACGGAAGCTGGAAGATCTTGGTGAAGTAAGGATGACATCTAAGTCCTCCGAGCTCATTCAAATCATGAAGGAGAAGATGCCACCCAAGTTAAGAGATCCCAGCTCATTTTGCATTCCCATTCAAGTTGGGGATGTGACTTGTGAAGCATTATGTGATCTAGGAGCCAGCGTGAGCATCATTCCGCTGGAGCTATGTGTGAAGATCGGACTTGGAGAGCCCAAGCCGGTGAAGATAAGGCTATACATGGCGGACCGCTCCATTATCCATCCCGTGGGCATTTTTGAAGATGTTCCAGTTAAGTTAGGTAACTTCTATTTACTTATAGACTTTGTTGTGCTTGATATATCCGCAGATTATCCCGTTCCTATCATTCTCGGGAGACCATTTCTAGCAACTTCGGGTTGCAATGTGGATTGTAAGAACGCCAAGTTGAAATTCAACATTGGCGGTGATCAAGTTAAGTTTGCATTGCTTGCTGCAACGAAGGGAGAGCCGCTGGAGGATGATATCTTCAACATCTATGATGAAGAAGAATCAAGAGAATTGGTGAGCTCTGTCCTTATTAACGACCCTCTTGAAAAAGTTATTAGTTTTAGCTTAATGGAGGAAGGTATAGATGCTTCTTGTGATGCAGATATACGGAGCGTAAAGGCACTGGAAGAAGATCCAGGAGCTAAGATTGAAAAACTAATCCAGGAGAAACAAATCTCCAGTTTCGGTCCCAATTCCAGTACCTCGACCGAGGCACTTTCTGGACCAAGCGAGGTGTTCTTATCTAAAGAACATATCGGTCACCCACTCTGGACCTCGACCGAGGTTGAAAGCGAGATGATGTCAACTGAGATTTCTGAAAGTCTAGTTCTTTGTTCTAAGTCTACTCCACTGGAAGGAGGAAGCAAGGATCCCCCTCAGAAAGCACCCCTAGTTGTGGAGCTTAAACCGCTTCCAAGTCACTTGAGGTATATTTTTCTTGGACCGGATTCTACAAATCCTGTTATTGTAAGCGCTTCCCTTTCTGAAACTGATTTGTCTAAACTGATGCATGTCCTGAGAAAATATCAAAAGGCTTTGGGTTATACTATTGATGATCTTATTGGTATTAAGCCTTTTTTCTGCATGCATAGAATACTAATGGTGGACGATCATAAGACTTCACGGGAACCTCAAAGACGGTTAAATCCGATCATGAAAGAGGTTGTGAAGAAAGAAATTATTAAGTTGTTGGATGCAGGTATCATATTTCCTATCTCGGATAACAAGTGGGTGAGCCCAGTGCATGTAGTTCCGAAGAAAGGAGGGATGACTGTTGTGACGAATAAGAACAACGAGTTGATCCCAACTAGGACCGTTACGAGCTGGAGGGTGTGCATCGATTACAGGAAGCTGAGCGTGGCCACTCGGAAGGACCATTTTCCACTTCCCTTTATCGATCAAATGCTCGAACGGTTAGCCCAGCATTCGCATTTTTTCTATTTAGATGGTTATAGTGGCTTCTTTCAGATTCCTATCCATCCGGATGATCAAGAGAAGACCACTTTCACTTATCCATGGGGGACATTCGCTTATAGGAGGATGCCATTTGGATTATGTAATGCACCCGCTACCTTCTAGCGATGCATGATGGCTATCTTTTCCGAGTACGTAGAGGAGATCATGGAGGTATTTATGGATGATTTTTCAATATATGGTATCTCTTTTGATGATTGCCTATCTAACCTTTCTCTAGTGCTACAAAGATGTGAAGACACAAATCTCGTTTTGAATTAGGAGAAGTGTCATTTTATGGTTAATGAAGGCATTGTGCTAGGACATTTCATTGTCAACCGAGGTATTGAGGTCGATCGAGCTAAGATCGAGACTATTGAGAAACTTCCTCCCCCTTGTTCTGTTAAGGGTGTACGGAGTTTTCTCGGGCATGCAGGTTTCTACACGAGGTTCATCAAGAATTTTTCGAAGATTTCTAAACCACTAACTAAACTCTTGAATAAGGATGTTGTTTTTGAGTTTTCGCAGGAATGTCTTGATGCATTTTACAGGATAAAGGAAGCGTTGATTTCCGCTCCCATTATCCAACCTCCCGATTGGACCTTGCCCTTTGAGATCATGTGTGATGCGAGTGACGTGGCCGTAGGAGCGGTACTTGGAGAAAAGAAGGATGGCCGGACCAATGCCATTTACTATGCTAGCAAGACGCTAGATGAAGCCCAACTAAACTACGCAACCACCGAAAAGGAGCTTTTGGCGGTTCTATATGCTTTTGAGAAATTTCGCTCTTACTTAGTGGGAGCGAAAGTTAATGTTTACACTGACCATGCAGCTATTCGTTACTTGCTTGCTAAGAAGGATGCAAAGCCGCGCCTTATTCGATGGATTCTCTTTCTTCAAGAGTTTGACCTAGAGATTCGCGATAAGAAGGGATCCGAAAATTCTGTCGCGGATCACCTCAGCCGGCTACCTCCCTCTTCACGCGAAAAGGATGACCCACCCATAGATGATTCATTCCCCAATGAACACTCGCATTTGCTGGAACGTTTGATAGACTTCTTTATCTCACCACACGATGAAGATGAAGTATGGGGTGAGGATACTTTCCAGCATGTTTTGGGACGCCGTACGGTCCAACTAGCGACCTTAAATCAAGCGCTTCTTGGGAGGCAACCCAAGGTATTGTTTTCTTTTCCCTTTTCCTAATTTAGCTTTAGATAGCTTGCTTTTGCTTTGCTTTGTTTTGTTTTTGGCGTCCTAGACAGAAACCAGGTACTTTTAAAGGAAGAATTACAACTTAGGAGCAACACTAGAAGGACAGAAGTTTGAGAATTCGAGAAGACGGAGTTTGACTGAGACACATCTCGGTTGTTGTCACAACACCTCGACCGAGATGAATCTTGAGCAACCGAGACGACTAGGGCTGACAACGATCGACCTCGGTCCAGTAGGGACCACCTCGACCGAGGTGATGTCAGATACAACGAGGGGTATAAAAGGGGAATAGTTTCTCTCTCTTTCCCTCACATCCCTCTCTTGACCGCGGCGCATCCCCATCTCGCTTTCTTCGTTTCTCGATCGTTTTCTACGATTCTTGCTCCGATCTCGCAAGGAAAGGCTAGAGGAATAGATTGCAAGCAAGAACTGCAACAACAACGCCTCGAATCGATCGAATCTGGGGTAATTAGTTCGAAAACCCTAACTTTCCTATTCTCGCTGATTTTAGTCGAATTTGGCTTTGGTTGCCATTGTTTTATGTTGAAAAAGGCTGAAGTACCCCATAGGAACAATTGGTAGTGATATTGGGGGAAAAGAACTGGAAATTTGAGATTTGAAATCGCCCAGCCTTTCACCTTGGTCCAGTCGAGCTGTGTCTCAGCCGAGGTGATTTTTCAGCCTTGTCAGACCAACCGAG
Organism: Fagopyrum homotropicum; assembly: GCA_033239125.1. Lineage (NCBI taxonomy): Eukaryota > Viridiplantae > Streptophyta > Magnoliopsida > Caryophyllales > Polygonaceae > Fagopyrum > Fagopyrum homotropicum. The sequence goes on from BSWB01000003.1 coordinate 34,995,495, forward strand.
GTGACTTGTCAGCAGCAGCAGTATGAGTTCTCGTTCTGATCGCCAATTAGTTCTGAAGGATGCTCCTAGTAGATCCTCACCTTCTTCTTCTTCTTCCCGACCTTCCATCCCGGTGATTCACAAGCGTCACCGGGCCGACTTTGACCGCATATGTGCGCGCCCCATGATTGCGCCGCATTTCTTAGATATTTCTGCTTTTGATTGCCTCCATGTAGCTGATGATTTAAGGAAGATGGTTTCCACAGTAGGGCTGGAGCAGTTTATGGAGATTAGAGCTCCAGCCTACCTCGAGCCCACATTAGAGTTCGTGAGTTTTGTTACTCACTTACCGGAGCAGAAGGCCATCAAGTACCGGTTGCTGAACCGGAACTACATCGTTCCCATGGACCAGTGGAGAGATATATTTGGCTTCCCGACCCCCACAGTTCCCGACTTCCCTTCTCGATCCGTAGCTCGACAGTTTTGGGGGCAGATTGCTCACGTTGTAGAGCATGTTGATAGGTGGAGACCTGGAGACTCCAGGGAGCACATCATCTTCCACCTTGCTTTCCGACTAGCCCACCGGATCTTTAGTGAGACCCTTCTGGCGTGTACTGAGACGCCCGAGAAGATTAGACAGGGGGAGCTTCTGAGTCTATTCTGTATGGTGACTGGGGGAGTGCCTGATTTTGGGGCCATGCTAGCTGAGGATCTGTACATGATTAAGGCTAAGGGGAAGGGAGATATCTGTTGTGGCGGCCTAGTGACTCATATAACGACGGTCATGGATCTAGATCTGAGTGCAAGTACACTGGTGGCGGCTACCAAGCCGCTAGGATTGCAGGAGATGATCACGAGGAGGATTCTGGTTCCTTGTGAACTCACTACCGTAAGTGGCGATGCCTTGGGAGCAGACTGCCCCTCAGGGTATCATGTGGTCGGCCCAGTTCTCAGTCTACAACCCTCAGTATTGGTCTACCGCATGGATACCTTACATAGAGGATGCTAGAGACACGGCAACAGCTCAGGTGCAGGAGGAGGATGAGGATGATGATGGCGGTGCTTCCATGGAGACAAGGACAAATACAACCGGACCTAGTGTGCCAGTCGTCGATCTAGACGACGAGGAGACAAAGGAGGAGGTTGTTGCAGCACCATCACGTCCTACTAGGCGTAGAGTCTGTAGACAGAGGGATCCCGTAGCTCACCGACGGATTGACGAGCTGACGGACCAGATGATCGACTCTTACGTCGCCTTGTCAGTGGAGATGATGGAGATGTGGGAGAGCTAGCACTACCAGCGCCGTATGATGGAGATACAGTTCCAGCATACCATGGGTTACCCTTTTGATCCATCTCAGCATCCTTACGTCCCGTATCTACCACCACCACCAACAGATCAAGATTAGAGCTAGCAGGGATTTTTTTCTTTATTTATTATGCAGCTCAGCTTATGTGTGGTGAGTACTCTGTTTTTAGACTTATTTTGACCCATTGGGACAATGTGTCCTAAGTTTGGGGTATTGATGTATCTTATTTGACACTATGAGTATGACTTGTATGACTTTTTATTTATGATCTTTCTTATGCTCTATGTGCTTATCTGAGACTACATGCATGCATACAGGTTATTTGATTGAGAAAAACGTCAAAAACTGGTTAAGTAAAAAAAATTTTTTTTTTGACCTCGACCGGGATGATTTTGCCAAACGAGGTACTTCACCTCAGTTGACTTGGAACATCTCGACCGAGGCAGTTTAACTGAAAGAGTTTTAGAAACAATTTTTGTGCTTCTTATCTGAATATGACCTCAGTGAAGACTTTGTTTGTAGATTTGTTTTGAAATCTTTATATGCTTAAAAGGTTTTATGATATGTTTAAGTTGCTAAATGCTTTGTTTGAAATTTTAGCATATTTAATACTTTGTTTTTATCCAAATTATGTTGAATTTGAAGGTTGACACCACATGATGAGTTCTATCACTTTCTTCCTGGGATGATTAAGGCAATTCATTCTCTTCTCTTCTTCTTCTTGATCATGCTTAGCCCCTCATATACATATTTGCCTCCCTTTACCTATCCGGGAATTTGGAAGCAAGCAAGTGAAAAGCAAGTGAAAGAAAAGATGAGATGTTGGCTGGAAGTTAGAAAGAAACAAATAGGTTTGGGGAAGTCAATCATGATGATGAGTAACTCGACACCATTCACATAGCCGGGTGTTTGTGTCTTGCCAAAGTCGGATTGAATGATATTCCTAACGGGTCATGGTATGTGCATCAAGGGTTTGAGGCATCTCGAGAAATTGATGATTGCTGATCTTCTAGACTTCGGTTATTATGCACCTCTGTCCATGCATCCCAAAAAGTAAACCAAAAAAAGGCAAAAATAACCAATGCTTATTGGTGGAAGATGTTGAAGTTCAAAAGCAAGTAAAGTGAAAATCCTTTTCCCGGATTCTAGCACCACATTCCCTATATACATCCCACCCTCACACGTTTCTTGACCTTCTCTTGAAAAGCCATTGAGACCTCGAGCTTGTTGATTGACTTGGTGGATTAAACTGGATTATACATGATTAATTTCGATAATTATGATTTATTATGCATTCTATGATTTTATGCAAAGATGAACAACTTTCCTATATTTATAAAATGTTTTGATCATGTTTTGATTTTATTTACCATGAAGCATTCTCTTAGAGTGATCTATGAGTGGAGCACACAACCAAAATTGTTTTGAAATGTTTTTTATTGATTTTGGTGACTTGTAATCCATTCTATCTTGTACTTAAGATTTGGAACTTGCTTGGGGACAAGCAAGGGACAAGTATGGGGTATTTTGATAGCATGTATTATAGTCTATATTTTTGAGACTTATTTAGACGTTTTATCTTCAATAATCTGCATGTGTGAATGTATATTATGTGATTATATTGTCGTTTCATCTACGTTTACGGGAATCGAGGTCTACACCAAGTTTCGTTGTAATCGTAGGTAAAATGGCTCATTTTGGATCGAAATGGAGCTAAGGAGTCATAAGAGCTATATTTTGGAGCTTAAGGAAGAACTCAGGAAGCATGGAATTAATGAAGAAGATTTACTTTGGACCAGATTTGAGAGATTTCACATTCAGCTGAGATTCACCTCGGTCAGCTACACTACCACCTCGACCGAGGTGATTTTGAGGAGCGCCCTGACCGAGGCAAACACCATGGCACCGGCGAGATATATTTTATTTGGCTGAGATCTTTTATTTTTGGAAGGAGATATCTTATATTTTGGGCTAATTAGGTAAGTAGGCTGTTTTGAGAATTAGATTAGTAAATAGACTTTTTAGTATTTTTGAGTTAGTAAGTGTACCCTAAACTTATTTTTTAACAGTGAACCCTAACTATCTTATCCCCTTCTCTCTTCCCTCTCTCTCCCTCCCTCGTAGCCGCAAATGGCAAGCACAGTTCCTGGAATCGGAAGCGATGTTCTCGGAATCCGACTGCGATTCCGATCAAAATCCCCAATCTCCTCACAATCAGCGTAATTTCGGATATTCACACCGGAATAGCTACTCGATTAACCACAATTCAGCCTCGATCGGAAAGTCGAAAAGAGCTTCGATTCCACTGGATATTCCAGAAATCCGACTGCGAGGAGCAATTCGGTGAATTCCTGGTTTGTACGTTGGCACTGTAGGAATCGAAAATCAAAATAAGGTATTATTTCTCAATCATTAGGATAATCAGATTCAGAGTTTGTATTTACGACACAGAGCCTTGTGAATTTAGAGTTGGTTCCTTCCAGTTCCATGTTAGTTATATTTGAAATTGGATCTGGATTGGTTGAATTAAGAGGTAGATGGACTCAAATTGAACTAGAACTATCTCCCTCTCTTTTTTCCTTACAGAAGCAGTAGAGAATGCATAAGCAGTAGCGAATGGCTTCTACTTAGGCAAAAAATGGCGGAAGGAAAGAGAGCGACAGACTTGAAGGGGGGTGGGGTGGGAGGGGTTGTGCTGACTTTGTATGAAAGGATAGGGTGAAGTTACGGCGTTTGGTTTGGTTCTGGTATGACTGAAATTTTGTGAATTTTCTGGTACGAGTTTTTAGGTATAAATTTCATACCAGAATCTCTGGTACGAATTTCTCGTATGAAATTCATACCAAAAAACTATGTAAAATTCTTACCAGAAAATTTTGTTATGAGTTTTTTGGTATGAAAAATTTCTGGTATGTAGTTTTATGGTATGCAGTTTTATGGTATGTAATTTTATGGTATGAAAATCCTGTGTAACAAAATTCTAGTATGACAAAATGTAATTTTATGGTATGTAGTTTTATGGTATGTAATTTTATGGTATGAAAATCTAGTGTAAAAAATTCTGGTATGATAAAATGTAATTTTATGGTATGTAATTTTATGGTATGAAACTTCTGGTATGAAATTTATGGTATGAAATTTCTGGTATTTAAATTATGGTATGAAAAATTATGGTATGAAATTTCTGGTATGAAATTTCTGGTACGAACTTTTCGTATGATAATTTCTGGTATGAAATTTCTGGTGTGAAACTTATGGTATGAAATTTATGGTATGAAATTTCTGGTATGAAATTTCTGGTATGTGAAATTCCGGTATGAGAAATTTAGTCTAGAAAATAAAAAAAAATAATAAATAAAAACAAGAAAAATAATAAATAAAAAAAACAAATTCAGTAATTAAAAATTAAAACTTATACTTATATAACAAATAACAAACATCATTTATTCCTTTCTTTCTAAATAGAAGGGTTAATAATTTTTACCTACTATTAAATGAAAGTGGTAAAAAATTTGGGGTACACTTTCTTAAACAAAAACTCAAAAAAGCCTAGTATGTCAAATTCTCCCTTATATTTTTGGGCTAAATTTCTGGATGGAAGATCATATATTTGGGAGATTTATTTTAGAGATATGCATGTATTTTATATTATGATATTATCTTTTTAAGATATTATTATCTTTTATAGATAATTCTCTTATATAAAGGGTTGGATTTTCCACAAGTTCAGCAACCCGCTATCCCCGCTACACCACATTCTACGCTGTAGTTAGGAAGGATTTTCGGAAGTTTGAAGGAAGTTTGAAGATTGAAGGAAGAAATTCCATAGCTTTGTGATAGCTTTTGAAGGAGTTTGTAAGATTTCTTAGATTCCTTTTGGTCCATTGTCTTGTTGGATTTGTGATCCAAGGAACGTTGATTTGTTTGATATTTGATTCAGTTATTGAAGCCTTGTTCACAAGGTTTTTGTGTTCAATTATTCATTACCTTCTCATATATTTGATTATTGCTTTCATGATGACGAGTGGCTAATTTCCTTGTGCGATTCTAGGATGATTGGTTGGAAGTTGTGGGAAAGACGATGATAGAATGATCTTAATCCTAGTAGGACCACGAAAGCTCGAGTCTTTAACCTTAACCCTAAAACATCTCGCTCAGTCGATGAACATCTCGGCCGGGCTGGAACTTGACTGATCGAGGTGACCTTTTCTGATCCGAAACTGAGAGTTAAGTGTTAGAGTTTGCCAAACCCTACTCTTATTATACCTTTCCTGGTTCAATGCAAGCCTACGATGAGACTTACCCGGTGATTCCTTTGTTTATTTACCCAAGATCATAAGTGTAGGTAATAAAGGTTTATCCTTTATTGGGGTTTGAGTGTGCCTTCGTCCCATCTTCGTGAGTTAGCCTGAGACTTACCCGGTAAAGGTTGATTCTATTCCCTTAGTTGGTGTGTTATTTTGAGATTATAGTTCCTTTCCTTAGTACCTTGAGACTTACCCAGTAATAGGAGCTTCGGTTTGGGATAGTGAGTAGTGAGACTTACCCGGTGATTTATTCCCACTTTAGAAACACCTTCCCTTTGCAAAATCTCAGCTTTGTCTGCTTTACCTTTAGATCTTGAGTTGGAACCACAACTAGATGCTTTAATCCCTAGAATTTGCATATTTCCTTTAATTGACCTTATTATCATCTTTTGATTGCTTTAATCGCTTTTGTGGTTATTAGTTACATTGACTACCTATACTTGCTTTGTTTCACCTAAGTCCTTGAGATCGACACCCCGGAATTCTTGCTTTTACTATAATTGATCCGTACACTGCGGGTTCGCATCCTTATTTTAAGCATACTTCTTGGGTTATAAATTTAAAGCTTGCACACACCTTTTGGAGCGAACACAGTACATGAACGTGAGGAAGAGACAAGGAAGGATGAAGTTACACATTCAACAAGGTCACAAAAAGCAAGGATGCACCTCTCGAGGGTGAAGGAAACCGTAAGCAAGAAACGGGAAAAACAAGAAAAGACGGGAATATATAGGAAATGGCTGGAAAGATAGATGGAAGGACGTTCTAGGGTTTAGAATTGGATAGGAAATTCGGCCCATAAGATAGAAGATCGGATGTTCTATCCATGGAAAGAATATAAAACGAACAAAAACAGATCGGGTGTGATGTGTAGTCAGCCGCAAGGACGGCTTACCTTGCCGCGGGCCCGGCTCGCCGCAGGGGCGGCACTCTTCATTGCGGGGGCGGTGAAGGCAAAAGATTGGGTCTTACAGATAAGAAGTTTAGGAGTATCTTAGGAATAAATCTTAAGATACGGTAAGCACATGTATCATTAATGATATCATATTCTATGATCCTTCAAATGGTATAAAAGATGTAATCAAGAAGAAGAAGAAGAAGAAGAAAGATACAAATAGGAAAGAATCATATTTTTCAAAGTGAGATATCTCCACATTATGAAACTTCCAATTAACACTAAATAAAAAGACAAGGCATATTAAGAAACAAAGAAAGACGGTCAATCGTAGGACCATTGTTCTTAATAATCTCAAATTTCTCTTTAACCAAGCTTCTCGTATGATATAAAGTTCTTCCCATCAAAAAATAAACAAGACCTTTAGTCATGGAACAACTAAATCCAATTGTGAATCTAGGAACCATAACTGAGTTAGAATTTACATGTGAAGGTTTGTGAATTTCGGCACACTGTTCTTCATACTTAAGAGTACTATCATGCTCAAACAAATCATTAGCCAACATTATCTTAAAACAAATCAACATGTAATTCGAGAGGTAAATGATGATCAACATAGTTATCGAGATATGAAGTCAATTAAACACAAGTAGGATCCAAATTGTCATCTAGCATCCTAGAATCGGTATCTCTATCGATGTGATCAATAGGATCCGAAAGTTCATCTATACATCCAAAAAATTCATCATGTATGACAAGGGATGTATTAGGATCAATATTATGAAAACTATAAAGATAATGTCATATAGCAAGTTAATAAACATGATTAATAGGCTCAACATTCATAGTAGTAGGCATGATAAAATTAACATACTTATAAACATATGTCATGAGAATGGTATGCACGGAGGAAAACACATTCATAATATTAAACTTCAAACAGTTAGTATATACAACAAGAAGTTTAACATCAACAATGTGCTCATCAATAAGGCTAATTAGATCATTATAGACAATAAGTTCAACATGCTCTCTACAAGGTTCTCTAAAGTCCACAAAAGGCAATATATGATCACAAGATGTTTTAATAATCTTTTCAGTAATTAAACCATCATGTATGTTATGCTTTTTCATTTACTTTGGCCTTTAATTCATGCAATTTGTTACCAACTAACTCTTCATCATTATAAACAAGTTCATATAGTTTAGAGTTAGAAGGTGTAGAATCACTCCATGTTGGGGTAGCGGTTACCCCAATTACTACGGTGTTTGAAGGTGACAAAGACGAGCTACAAGTAGTAGTTGTAGGAAACGTCATAGGAGGTTGGGGTTTTGGACATGGATACACCTCGTTCCTTTCATTTGCTTCCTCTTACTGCTTGTCAATCCAGGCTTGCATTTCATCTTTTTCTTCTTTTTGGACAACCGCAATCTGTTCAGGGCTCATGGGAATAAGGGTTGTTGTCCTTCCTTGGAATTTAAAGACATACATATTTGTCTTTCTCTTGGGAGTGACGTCTCGGTCATGTTGACACGGTCTTCCAAGTAGCAGGTGATATATGGGCATCGGAGCAACGTCACATAAGATGGTATCGGTATATTTTCTTATTTAAAATGTTACTTCAACCTGTTGGTTGATGTACACTTATCCGCTCTCATGCATCCATGCTAATTTGTATGGATTTGGGTGGTCTAGTACATGTAGTTGCAATTTATCCACCAATTCAATACTAGCGATGTTGCAACAAATCATGTTGTCGATCATGACATTGCAACATCTATCCAGTATAAGGCACCTGGTCTGGAAAAGTTTGTCTCTTTGTTCAAATCTTGAAGATTCGTTTTCTTTAATGGTTTGGTCTTTTTATTTTTTCATGATGTGTAGGATCTTGCATTGTTGTTGGTTTTCCCTTCAAAACTGTAGCTAAGACTTGTCAAACGTATTAGGTTAGAAATAATAACTAAACTACCCGCTCGTTGTTTTTCTATCTTTCCCTCGTCTATACATGCACCACGTTTATCATAGTCGGTTTGTGAGGCTCTCCTTCTCCTGAAAAAACAAACCTTTTCAAAAAAACACAAAAGTTAGTGCGTTCGGATGCTACAGAACTTCATAGGGATGATCTTTGATCTCAACGAAAAAAGGCTTTTGGTGTGGTGCTAGCAAAGCAAGCAAAACCAGTCTTGCCTACCTTCTCAATCAAAAGAAAAGAACTTATAAAAGACTAGTTTAGCCAAAAATAAGATCAAAATCATGAGGGAGATGTCTAGAAAATGTGTGGAATTCACTTCCGATAATCAGATGTAGCCCACAATCTTCCATCTGAACTTGTGAATCTCGAGATGGGACAAGAAAACAACACAAATGACCTTTTTTTAAATTTTAATTTTTTTGTGTACTTCAACTTCTTCTTTATTTCATTTTTATAGTTGAATCAATACAATTTTTTTATATAGAAATTCTGAGAGCAATAATCGAAAAAATAGGGTGATGAACAACGTTTGATTGAACCGGTTTACTGCGGTTGCTGGTTCGTTGATGGCGAGCCGTTTACTACGTCGATTGTTGGTCCGGATCAGTTGTGGCTTTATGTAAGGACTAATTTGAATTTATGTTTTTACAATTTCGAACCAATTTGAACCAAAGGGGATGGAATATGGTTTTCCGGTGACCAGGTTTAGCAGTTGTTCCGACAAAGACTAGTGACGGAGGAGGGCGGTGGTATTGCTTGTGGCGTGGTGGTGGCACAACCGGCGGAGAAGGAAGGAGGCAGGTGGTGTTGTGAATCAACTGCTAGGTGTGGATGAGGATATCCCGGGGGTTTCTTCGGTAAGACTCCAAGGGTGAAAGAAGATATATATTTTTTTGAAATTATTTTAAGGATACAAAAATAATTTTAGAAGTAATCGCAATTGATATTAAAAGTAGTAAATAACGAGAATGATAGAAAACTAACTGGAACGGTGGCTGCTCCAATTGACTCTTTTTCTAGAATCGTGTGAAAGATTCTTTTTTGTGAATAAGAAAAAGATAAGATGCGGGATCAATTAAACTTCGACTGTGATACCACTTTGAGACGGGGTATTCGCCCTTTTAGATGGCCTGATATTTTGATGCCTAGGACTCTATATAAATGCAACAAAAGAAAAGAGATATGGAAAAAAGATGATCCAATGGAGGAATGAATTGGTAAATGGAGAGATCAAGGTCGAACCCTAAGCGACAACCAAGAAGCACAAAAGGTCACGATCGGAAGGATCGCCCAAATACTCAACTAGTGAAGTCTTGTAGAACCCCTCCTAATGAAGGATCATTCCCAACACTACCTCAAGGACCAACTACTAGATCACAGGCCAAGGCACTGAAGGACAAAACAACCACAACATCTTCAAGCTCCATCATGGAAGGAGCCATCACTAGGACAAGAGAAAAGGTCATCCAAGATGAAGTCGCTAGCTTGTTAAACACATGTACACTCAAAGAGACCCGACTCACTCTTAAGTCTCCTTTAGTGACATTTTTTTACTACTATGGAAGGATCAAGAAAGGACCATGAAGATCCAGCAAGCATAGAAGATGGCTAGAACGAAGAACGAGCCCCAGAGAAGAAATTTCGGCCCTGAGGACCAAAATCTCGCCGGAGATTTTCACAAGTATTGACCGAGATTTGGCTCTTGTCGAGAGTTATAAGATCCAACCATGAACTTCTAGTTACAGATATTTTATTATTTTAATACCCTTAAAGCTCTTAAACATTCTTAAAGGTATTTGTTGATCCTATTTTAGAATTATCTTTAGTTGTCGATTTTATCTTTTAGAATCTCACCTATAAATAGCCTTAGAAGGTGATATTATTGGGTAGATTGATTTTGATTATTTTTCCACAAATTGTGTGAACTCCCGGCATTGCTTATGAAGTTTGTGTTTTATTCATTTTTATTCAATCAAACAAAGAGCCTTGATTGAATTGTTGTGAGTCCTTGATAGATTGTGCTTGTGTGTGTTAATCTTCTTAAAAGTTGGTGCTCCAAGTCAATTCTACTCCCTTCTTGTGCTTGTCTTACTTAGAACGTTTGCGTAAGGTTAAAGAAATGAGGGTTAAGGTAAGCTCTTCGTTAAGGGGTTTTGACATATAAGTAGTCAAGTTTCTTTGCGGGAATATCTTGGTTTGTATCTTCCTATATTTCCATTATCTACATTCCATAAACCATCTTCTTGTCTTTTCATTATCAATCCATCAAAATTCACGTTCTTTGGTTCGAAGTTACAAAAATCTAGGTCACTTCTGAAATCTCGCCCGAGATTTGTTTTCTTAGATGTTTTAAAGGGCTTTCAATCTATATTGGAAACTGCGGCTTCAACCCCGCATCAAATTGGTATCAAAGCTCAGTCGATTGAAGTCCGTCTCAAGTTTGAGTCAATTTTATGTGAGTCTTCTTTGAGTCATATAACAATTGAGTATTTTCTTGTTGCGATTATCTTTGTGAGATTATTTTGAGATTAATGTGTGTTGACTCGTGTCTTTTGGAAGAGAGAAACGTCATAGTCAAACACAAAGCCAGGAACTAACCTTGAACAAACCTCGCCGACCGTTACAGAAAATTTTTCGCTCAAGACTTGAGTATAAAGTTGAGATCTTTCCGTTACTTGTGCCCCAACTTTCGTAAAGTTTCTCTTATCCAGTTTAAGATCGTATATTTATTGGGTTTGAGTCAAACCTAATAAAATCCCACTGCATATTTATGGAGGAAAGAGAATCATAAGTGATAGGTGATGGAATTAGTATCATTTAGGTTAGTTTTTAGAGTCTTTTTATTACATTAGTGTCGGTTTATGCTACTAACTCCTTGGTCTAGAAGAAGAAGACTAAAAGAAGATAAATAAGGAGTTATAACCACTTAAGAGTTGAAGACCATTCACGAAGCAAAGCCTATGTTGCCTCACCGCCCCGCGGAGCAGTGTCACCGCCCTTGCGGGTGACACCATACTCCGGAGCGCAGCCTGCGCCTTCGCCGGCGCCAGAACGAAGACTGTCACCGCGCCCTGCGCCACTCCTTGGCGCCCTTGCGGTGACTTGCCCTGAAGAAGCGAAGCCGGCACCCCTGCACCTATGCCTGTGTCTCAACTTGGGAGTTGTGGAGCCAAAGAGTCAGTGTCACCGCCCCTGCGTTGACATTGAGCCGCCCCTGTGGCTCGGAATCTGAAGCGACAAAAAGTTGAAGAGTTAGATGTTTGAAGATCATTAATGATCCGCCCCTGCGGCCACGAAGAAGATCCAACGTTTTCGCCTGAACCGCCCCTGCGGATCTGAAGGCCGCCCCTGCGGTTCAGCGACAAAAACTTTACTCCGGTTGTTTGCACCACCTTTATGGCATTAAAGGTGGTTGTTTTGGCCGGCCATTTATTCCCATTTAGTGTCATTTGTAGTATAAATAGACCCTTGGTTGATCTCTCGGATCATCCATCATTTCCCACTTTTATTCTCTCTTGTTTCCTTTGTAATGAGCTTCTAGTTTTCTTGCTACATTGGGTTGGTTTGGAGCTGCAGTATTACTTTGGTTGTAAGTCCCTTTTTAATATAAGTTTTATTCAGTAATGTTTTGTGTTTCTTGAGCTTCATTTATCTAAATTGCATATTTTCATTATCACTTAAGATTGATCACCTTAGGTTCTAAGTGCATGCAAACAACTAGGATTAATAGATTCCGGATTCGGGTCTTTAGTCTAGTAGTAACCTTTAAGTGATAACGGGTTGTAATTGCTTGAAGGAAAAGAAATACAAATATAAAGATTAGTTTAACGGTTTTAATCTTCTCTTTATATCCCTTAGTCTTTGTTTGAAAGCTAACTTGTGACTTGTTCCTGTAGGTTTACGGAACACTAACTTGTTAAGTTGTGTTGATGCCGGTTGGCTCAACACATACATATGATCAAGACGGGAACATTAATTGAAAACTTGTAAAAAGGAACTCACCAAAGTAGTAATCGCATGCTAAGAATCAACCTAGTGTAGATCCACTCATCATCATCATAACAATCTCATTTACTTGCTTTCTAATTTTGTGTGCATCAATTCATCCAACCCCCCCCCCCTTGTTACTTGATTCTATAATAATTGAAATTAATAAAAAAAAATAACCAAACTCTCTTGGGTTCGACCCTTACTGAACCACTATACTTGTTCTAGTGTTAAGTCGGAATTTATTTTGATAAGATAAAAACGACCTAGGAATAGAGTCTTGTCAATAAGATATTATTGTTGAGATCTTATCTAGTAGGAGGTGAGATCTTATCAAATCTGTTGAAATCCTAACCGAATATCTTTTCAACAATGGTAGATGTCAAGGCAACTGAAAAGTAGTATATCCAAGAAGTCTTTGTTGATAATCGACATTCATTGTCGAAATCAACAATCTCCGCCGAATCATACAAATCTCAGCCGAGATTTTGACCGCGGTTTGCTACTGTTGCAAATTTTTTGAGAAAATTTGGAGGCATAATCTAAAGAATCCAAGTGCACCCTGTGCAAGAGTAGATCTAGAGAAGAGTTTTTATACCATCCTTGACCCGGTTACGAGCCTTAGCCGACCACAAAACACGATCTCGACCTCCCATAGATAATCTCGGCTGAGATTTATTAATTTTGACCAAGATTTGCCCCAGTCAAGACCGAAACCAACCCTGGCTATTTCTCTCCAATTGCGCAGGTTCGAGGTACATAATTCTCTCTTCTTAATCTCTTATGTGAATTTTATAGCCTCGTTTCTACTCTAAACACTTGAGTCATTTTACTTGGGTGTGTTAGTTAGTATCTACACTTTCTATCATACTAGTGTGTCCATCCGCAATTTTATTTCTACTTTGTCTTTGTGTGAAGTAAACTTCCACCAGCAGGGGTTCCTTAACCATCTCACAACACAAGAACCTTTAACCAAACCAAGTTGACCACTTTATTCATCCAAGGAGTTCTAGTTGAGACCAAGACATTGACTTTAAATGAGTATTAATCCATCCAAGGCAATTACATCAAATTATCTTGTGATATCACCACAGAGCGTGAGTGCGAGAGAAAACAAGTAAGGTACTTTCGTTTTGCCTAATGCACAAGTTTGTTATTACTTTCCGTGTTTGTATAAATTTCAGGAAAAGATAGTCTACAGGCATCCCAAAAGAGTGAGTCTTCTATCCCCGAAGCCATGGACTTACTAAAACAACTCATGGCTACGGTCTTCACACTTGCTAAACGGATGGAGAAGCTTGAAACACGTCTTAGTGATGAATCTCGGCCAGAATCTCGCCCGAGATTTGACCCGAGATTTGTGTATGAAGTTAGATGAAGTCCTCATGTAACACCCCAAATTTTGAGAACTCGGGGAGCTACTGGTTAGGACCTCACAATGGGTCCCGACCTTGGTTTAACAACAACATTACTTGGATCTTACAACAAGGCACAAATGTACTTAAAACAATTTCAAAACATAATATTTTTACTGTATGAATGTACACATGTGACAGCCTTACAAAACATATATATATATACATAACATGCATGCTGTAAGGGAGACTCCCCCGTCCCCATCTAATGAGTACGTGGACCCGGCTGACCTTCCGTTCCAGATCACTCTGCAACTGTCTATCTCTACAAATCTACAACACGGATAAACCGTTAGCTAACAATCCAAATATAAGCAAAATAAGGATAGCACAAACACACTCAAGATAACATAAAACAATCATCATGTTGGCACACAAACCGGTTATTATCTGTTCATTAAGTGAGTCACCTTATTCCATTTTACAGTTGTGGCACGAGAAATCTTAAGAGTTCTCGCCTCCGTTCCTTATCCAACTGGGTGTAGGTCTAGCTTACCTCCGCCGGTAGCATCACTACAAACCGAGTGTGGACTAGTCCCTAAAGAAACCCCCAGCGCCCTCAAGCTAACTGAGCAGAATGCCACCGCCCGTTACTCTTAGGCCAAGATATAGGTCGGTATATAAATATTACTAAAATATAACTATAAGCATCTCATTCACACACCACTACCATTATTCATACTCATATCTAGAAGTCAGCTAAGTAAGCCCAAAGGACTTACCTGAGTCAAGTCGCAACTCTCTTAATCTCAACTCGGTATGTAACCGTAGGAACTCAATTGCCTGTTATACAAGACAAGGGAATCAATAATGTATCCCACTTTCTTAGAAGTCTCCAACTTCTAAGATATAAAAATCGATCAACAAGAGATTACCAAAATACCCTTATACAGGTAAATGACCATTTTACCCCTGGTCCCGAAACTTCTAAAAATTTCATAATTTATGTTTAAACTCTTATTTGAGACTAACTAACCATTTTCTACTCCCTAGGATGATTTTAGGTAACAATTAGAAAAACCACCCATTTTCTATTTCTCGAAAAGTCACTAAAGTCCAATTACAGCTTCAAATATAAAATTCGAATAATCTTATAAAAATTCCGAAATAATTCCCTAGGTCATCTATGATATCCTATCTACTCATAGGAGAAAGAATTTCTTAAAACTGTTAAAGCATCGCTTCTACAAAAATTTTTAAAGTTGGTTACAACACCTAACGAACAACACACTGTCTTAACTTTGAAAAACATAACTCCTAAACTACTCGCTGGATTTATCCCAAATTTTGATATGTTCTAATATAAAATCTAATCTATAATATATCCAAAATTTAGCTGCAAAGGAGATCAAAATCCTATTTAAAACTATCTCCCAAAACCGAATTTCAGCACAACAGAAAAACTGCTTACGACTCAATCTTGGAAAAATCATAAATCCCAAACCACTAGCTGGATGCCTCTCAAATTTTAATATGTTCTACAACAATATGTCAACTATATCATATCCAAAATTCAAGTCCAACGGAGATCAAGAGCTTATTCAAAACCATCTCACAAAACAGCATCACTTGCTGTTTTCCCCAACACTCAGCACATATATAAAAACGTCAACTTTGAAACACAATAACTCTCAAACCATAACTCCGATTCTTCCCAAATTTTAATATGATCTACAAAAAGATGTCAACTATATCATATAAAAAATTCAAGCCTAACAGAGATCAAAAGCCTATTCAAAACTATCTCACAAAACTGCATCACATGCTGTTTTTCCCAACACAGAACTTTCAGCAAAAACAGAAAAATTGTTCAAGGTCCCAACTTCGAAACAACATAACTCCTAATCCGACCGTTCATTTAATATCATATTTTAACCCAGTAAACTACATATACCCATCTATGACCTATCAAAAATTCAACGGTGGATCTTCAACCTAACACCTTAAAATTGATCTACAAGATTGACCGTTTCAACTTCAAAACATTGAAGAAGACAACAAAAACTGGGCACATTGAGTTCATGAGGTTCTGGGTTTGATCTACACAGTCAGCTACTCTGCAACCTCAGCTGTCTTCTCACATATCCTAAAGTTCCATACTTAGTGACATATACATTCATCTTGCCTTTGAATTCATGTTACGTACACGTAATTGGTAACAAAGCTACTATCCTCTGCACTAGTATAACAGCAACACCAAGGAGCCCAGAAGCGCTTACCGGCAGCAGGTTGAAGAGGATTCGGACTTCTCGCGGTTGGTGCGTAACCGAACCGTCCTGGTTTGGTGTTCGTAAATTGGTACACACACTGCACTCCCTAAGTTCCAACAAAACCAACTTATGCTGTTGTTGTAAGATTTCCGAGAGGAAGGAAAAAGGACAGATGGAAACAACGATCTGCTCACCAGGTTGTTTACGGGGGAGATCGAGGGAACTCCGGTGATAGCCTGCCAGCGCCGCTGCGGTCCTCTGTCGGTGTGCTGCTGCCAGTCGCCAGTCGTCGTCGCCCCAGCCTTCCGTCTTGCAGTCGCGTATGGAGAGTGCTGAGAAGATCTGGGATTACTGCAAGTCTCGTACGGGATGTTTTACGGGTATAATTTGGTTAGGCTATTAGATAGATGGGTGATTAGGTTTTAATTAAGCTGAAGGGAAAGAGATTAGGTTAAAGGGGAACATAAGCAGAAGAAAGAACGGCTGTTGTACTCCATGGGATTGAGCCGGCATGTCATGGGCTGGAGTCACCTCGCCTGATGGCTTCCCGGGCCGCAAGGAGTAGCAGCAATAGGCCGTCTCTTCTTGGGCTGCTCCTACCCGCCAGCAAGGGAGAAACAAGGCTGGACAGTTGAATTCAATAAGACACAACAATGGGCCGAAACAAGATAGGCTGATGTGGTCAAGGCCTTGTCAAAACGTGTTCTGGCCTTGTCATGGTCTCGTCTCAGCCTTGTCGAAATCTCGTCTCAGCCTTGTCATGATCTCGTCTAAAGTCATTGTTACGAATTAATTATAAGAATTAGGGTTTGATATAATTATATCATTTTATGTGAATTAAATTCTACATAAAATGATAAATAATTATAAGAATTAGGATTTGATATAATTCTATCATTTTATGTAAATTAAATTCTACATAAAATGATAAATAATTATAGCAATTAGAGCTTGCTATAATTTTATCATTTTATGTGCATTAGCTTCTACATAAAATGATAAAATTTGTGAAGAAAGAATTGCTAGATAGAATGGAAAACCGTCAACGGCTTGAAGTCCGATTTGATTCGGAATTAAACGGAAATAAAAATTCCGGATATTACATCAGTACCCCCTTAAAATAAGTTTCGTCCCGAAACTTAGAACAAGGTACTTAATTAAACGACTTCCATAAATAAACTGGTTTGTCCTAGTCTCACTAAATTTTTATTCGTTTCCTAAACTTCTCTAACCCTATCAAAGCGCTGGTCGTTACATCAGATCCCCCTCAAAATAAGTTTTGTCCCGAAACTTAGGGTAAGACAATCCTGATCGGCCTTTAAGACACCAAATGGGTGTGTTTGATCCCTACACACTCGTCGTTTCCACATCTAAGTATCCCGCACATCAAGGTTACCAAAAGAACACATCACTGACTAAACACTAAGTCATGAAATAAACAAGCAATCAAACAATATCACACATACAAGGTCAAGCCCTAACTAGTCACTCCCGAGGTTACAACTATCGCTGCATGGGTCTTTGAAAGGTTACGTCTCTTACTATCTCCAATCTTAGGTAGCCTTATCGGATTTTCATAAAACCACTAAATCTTAAATCTTTTCAGGTACTTAGATCACAAGCGTATGTTACCACGTTCTAGAGTGGTTACCGGATGTCTCACCGGTATCATCCGGCTCAACTGTCTAATCCTCTAATCTGATGACTTAACTCGTGTCTGGTAGGTATCTCTCCAACTGAAATTCTCAAACTTAGTTCCCAAACTTAGTCTCCGTGGAAAATTGAAGTTCTAGATCCTTTGATGACCCTACGGAAAATGATCTATTCAACTTTCTTCCCTTCATTATGATCACTTGCTTCGAGCCTTCTGAAAATGTTCTGTCTACACAATCAGGTCAAAGGTCTTGGACATCCACCAACACTTACTTAGTGCTCAATGCTCTTCGTATCACGACCCACTTGGTCTTGTCTTTCAATATTACTCAGTCATCATGTTCCTCAGGTACGGAATCGTCACCGTTACCCTTTTCAGGTCTAACACTCGAGACAACTAAAAATCAAATCTAGTGGTCATCCTCTTTGTTCACCTGGCATTATTATATTATTTACAGATCTCTAATATATCGTTTGCTCAAACTTAGGTTTATCACGCATTTTCCAAGATCTTAAGTGACTTAAAATACGTCCGGAATGACGGTATTAGACACAAAGTGATCTCCTAACACCGTTATTTGATCATGACTTACTCAATAATTGTTAACATACCATCAGCAGTGCACTCTTTCTCTACCATTGTTACCAGCCCGATAGTATCCCCCTAACTCAAAACGCAACTAGGCTCTGTTCCGACATAACATTACACATAAAATCTACTCCGAGATTATGCTTTCCTTCAGCACTGTTACTAGGTTGCAAGTATGCTCATGTCGCTTCTCTTTCTTATGTATCTTCGACTCAGGATGGTAGTTACTCACTTGGAGCTTTCTAGTGCAGGACATGCACAATACTTTTATTACATCATTGATTCTTTCCTAATCCATCTTGGAAAACTCACTCTAGAGTATTTCATTAGTATGAAATTCCAAACTACTTGTCTGGAAACATGTAGCAAAGCCGTCACACTTTACTCGGATACATAATAGGGTACTAGCCTCCTTCTATTACCTCTACATGCACATAAGTTTCCGTACAACATTTTTTTTTGTAACTCCACATAGCCTAACTCACGTTCCTTCCAACTAGGATGCACTTCACAAACTATCACCATCTTAAACTCGACACGACATCCCTCAACACTCTTGAGCTTCTTGCTCTGTGGGTTAGGACCCACCACACTTCCGCTGCGCTACTCTGATTATCCTGTTGTCACTCATTAATCCTAAGGACCTTTTCTGTAAGTATAAATGATTGACCTCAAAACTCTTTCTTCCAATTACACCATGAGTCGTATACGGATGAAGTACCAAGTACCTTCTTTATTTGCCTTAAGAAAATAAAACAACGATTAAAAACAACTTCTTCCGCTTACTTTCTTAATTCTTCTACCACGGATCCAAACTCCCTGACTTGACCAGATTTTGATCTTAACTGGCCAAGAAGTAACCCTTAAAACGTTTCTCTTTATACCTTTAATTCATCCAAGAAGGTTGTCGCTGCCTACTTAAGGAAATCCTCTAAGGCGTCGGTACAACTACCCCATAGATCCACCGTCATAAATATCTCTTCTTAACGGCGCATAACTCATCAATACCAAACAATACTTGCACGTCCTTGTTTGACATCGGTCAGTCTATAATTGACTTATCTCAATTTCATACCTCTACTAGTATTAGACTTTTGATGCACATCACCTACTAGATTAATCCTTTTATCCTTCTTTAGTTCGTCTTATCTTTCACTCTTCTGCTTCCTTTGGGACAACCCTCTTTCTCAAGTCTCACTGTGCCATTCACCGGATGTCAAAAGTCGTTCCTAACACTCCACGATAGATGGTAAGCGTCTTGAAGTTCCGATGACTTTTAATTACCTCCCAATTGTAGTCCCTTTACAGGGACCGTCTATGTTGATGAACTATGTTATGTTATAAATGGGGGTTACCCTGTACTCTTGAGTCCACCACACGAGTCTCACAAGCACAGGTTCCTTAATCGGCGTTGTTTGTAATATTTCCTTCCAAATCTCTATTGACTATGTTACATGGATTCGATCCTTTCGATACTAGCGTTGCGATTCTTCTTAAAATTCTTATCTTTGAAAGAAGACAAAACGTCTTCAGGCTTGTGAAGTCTACCTTTCGCTCTTACATTAAGTTGTAATTCTTCATTCTGTGTTAATTGTGATCTGTCAAAATTTCCTTGACTACTAGGTAAACAGTTGCTCACAACAATCCTTTTATACTTCTTTAGTTCGTTCTACCTACCACCCTTCCGCTTCTTATGGGCTAACTCCATTTCTCTAGTCCGATTGTGTCATTCATCTGGCTAAATAGTCGTTTCAAGTTTCCACGATAGCTTGCAAGCGTCTTTGAAATTATTATGGTCGAAATGATCATCCACTTGCAGTTCCTTTTGCATGAACCATCTGTGTTGGTGGCTTAGGTCCCGTGATAATTCGGGTTACCCTGGATTCTCGAGTCCAACAAGGAGTTCTCCCATACCCCTTTTCTTCACTGATGTTGGTGGTAATATCAACTTCTTAAATCTTCGAGGAGGTCAAAACCTCTCCACATTTATGGGGTCTGCCTTTTCGCTTTTACACTCCATTGTAGGTCTTCATTCCGTGCACCTTAGATTATCACACCCAGATTGACACTTTGTCTCTTCTGGTTTCTAATGCCCATAATGGTCTATGGGGCATCCACCTCGATGGTAATGTCCTTGATTCCGCAATCTTGGTTGTACTCAATTCTACTTGTCTCGTTCCAATATTGTTATCTCTACCCCGCACTCTTGCAGTCTCTTGCATGGTTCTTATAATTCATCTCTCGGCTTCATACAGCCAAGTCCCTTGTATGACTTTTTATTCCTTCTATCTAAGCTGACTCAGGAATTTCTTACTCATCTGATTGTGCTTGTGGTAAAAATGATCTTCACAACTTTACTTCCTTGCTCAACAAATCTTTGGATGATTTCTAAGGGTCGCCAAGCAGCCCACCCGAGTATAATACTCAATTCAAGGTCCGATTCCATTGCCTCGTGTTGAAACCTCTTCAAGTCCGCTACCGATTTATAATGAGGCGATAATCGCTTCATTATATCACAACTAAAGGATACAAAATATCCTTTAGGATACTAACATGCTATCCATATACATATATATAATAATTCATTAGAACATATCGATATAAGTCTATATACGAACTCACTTATCATTCCAAGTTGCAGAGATCCACGGAGAACGATGGTGGTCCGACGTACTACTAACCCAACAACCCGACTATGCACGTGTGTAAAAACATAAATCCATTTTGAAAATCTTAGACCCCTTTCGGGTTCTGGTTATTTTATACATTCGGTCTTTTAGAAGATTTCAAGTGCCATTGTTGCCAACCCTGAGCTCTGATACCATGTTGTAACACCCCAAATTTTGAGAACTCGGGGAGCTACTGGTTAGGACCTCACAATGGGTCCCGACCTTGGTTTAACAACAACATTACTTGGATCTTACAACAAGGCACAAATGTACTTAAAACAATTTCAAAACATAATATTTTTACTGTATGAATGTACACATGTGACAGCCTTACAAAACATATATATATACATAACATGCATGCTGTAAGGGAGACTCCCCCGTCCACATCTAATGAGTACGTGGACCCGGCTGACCATCCGTTCCGGATCACTCTGCAACTGTCTATCTCTACAAATCTACAACACGGATAAACCGTTAGCTAACAATCCAAATATAAGCAAAATAAGGATAGCACAAACACACTCAAGATAACATAAAACAATCATCATGCTGGCACACAAACCGGTTATTATCTGTCCATTAAGTGAGTCACCTTATTCCATTTTACAGTTGTGGCACGAGAAATCTTAAGAGTTCTCGCCTCCGTTCCTTATCCAACTGGGTGTAGGTCTAGCTTACCTCCGCCGGTAGCATCACTACAAACCGAGTGTGGACTAGTCCCTAAAGAAACCCCCAGCGCCCTCAAGCTAACTGAGCAGAATGCCACCGCCCGTTACTCTTAGGCCAAGGTATAGGTCGGTATATAAATATTAATAAAATATAACTATAAGCATCTCATTCACACACCACTACCATTATTCATACTCATATCTAGAAGTCAGCTAAGTAAGCCCAAAGGACTTACCTGAGTCAAGTCGCAACTCTCTTAATCTCAACTCGGTATGTAACCGTAGGAACTCAATTGCCTGTTATACAAGACAAGGGAATCAATAATGTATCCCACTTTCTTAGAAGTCTCCAACTTCTAAGATATAAAAATCGATCAACAAGAGATTACCAAAATACCCTTATACAGGTAAATGACCATTTTACCCCTGGTCCCGAAACTTCTAAAAATTTCATAATTTATGTTTAAACTCTTATTTGAGACTAACTAACCATTTTCTACTCCCTAGGATGATTTTAGGTAACAATTAGAAAAACCACCCATTTTCTATTTCTCGAAAAGTCACTAAAGTCCAATTACAGCTTCAAATATAAAATTCGAATAATCTTATAAAAATTCCGAAATAATTCCCTAGGTCATCTATGATATCCTATCTACTCATAGGAGAAAGAATTTCTTAAAACTGTTAAAGCATCGCTTCTACAAAAATTTCTAAAGTTGGTTACAACACCTCACGAACAACACACTGTCTTAACTTTGAAAAACATAACTCCTAAACTACTCGCTGGATTTATCCCAAATTTTGATATGTTCTAATATAAAATCTTATCTATAATATATCCAAAATTTAGCTGCAAAGGAGAGCAAAATCCTATTTAAAACTATCTCCCAAAACCGAATTTCAGCACAACGGAAAAACTCCTTACGACTCAATCTTAGAAAAATCATAAATCCCAAACCACTCGCTGGATGCCTCTCAAATTTTAATATGTTCTACAACAATATGTCACTATATCATATCCAAAATTCAAGTCCAACGGAGATCAAGAGCTTATTCAAAACCATCTCACAAAACAACATCACTTGCTGTTTTCCCCAACACTCAGCACATATATAAAAACGTCAACTTTGAAACACAATAACTCTCAAACCGTAACTCTGATTCTTCCCAAATTTTAATATGATCTACAACAAGATGTCAAATATATCATATCAAAAATTCAAGCCTAACAGAGATCAAAAGCCTATTCAAAACTATCTCACAAAACTGCATCACATGCTGTTTTTCCCAACACAGAACTTTCAGCAAAAACAGAAAAATTGTTCAAGGTCCCAACTTCGAAACAACATAACTCCTAATCCGACCGTTCATTTAATCTCATATTTTAACCCAGTAAACTACATATACCCATCTATAACCTATCAAAAATTCAACGGTGGATCTTCAACCTAACTCCTTAAAATTGATCTACAAGATTGACCGTTTCAACTTCAAAACATTGAAGAAGACAACAAAAACTGGGCACATTGAGTTCATGAGGTTCTGGGTTTGATCTACACAGTCAGCTACTCTGCAACCTCAGTTGTCTTCTCACATATCCTAAAGTTCCATACTTAGTGACATATACATTCATCTTGCCTTTGAATTCATATTACGTACACTTAATTGGAAACAAAACTACTATCCTCTGCACTAGTATAACAGCAACACCAAGGAGCCCAGAAGCGCTTACCGGCAGCAGGTTGAAGAGGATTCGGACTTCTCGCGGTTGGTGCGTAACCAAACCGTCCTGGTTTGGTGTTCGTAAATTGGTACACACACTGCACTCCCTAAGTTCCAACAAAACCGACTTATGCTGTTGTTGTAAGATTTCCGAGAGGAAGGAAAAAGGACAGATGGAAACAACGATCTGCTCACCAGGTTGTTTACGGGGGAGATCGAGGGAACTCCGGTGATAGCCTGCCAGCGCCGCTGCGGTCCTCTGTCGGTGTGATGTTGCCAGTCGCCAGTCGTCGTCGCCCCAGCCTTCCGTCTTGCAGTCGCGTATGGAGAGTGCTGAGAAGATCTGGGATTACTGCAAGTCTCGTACGGGATGTTTTACGGGTATGATTTGGTTAGGCTATTAGATAGATGGGTGATTAGGTTTTAATTAAGCTGAAGGGAAAGAGATTAGGTTAAAGGGGAACATAAGCAGAAGAAAGAACGGCTGTTGTACTCCATGGGATTGGCCCGGCATGTCATGGGCTGGAGTCACCTCGCCTGCTGGCTTCCCGGGCCGCAAGGAGTAGCAGCAACAGGCCGTCTCTTCTTGGGCTGCTCCTACCCGCCAGCAAGGGAGAAACAAGGCTGGACAGTTGAATCCAATAAGACACAACAATGGGCCGAAACAAGATAGGCTGATGTGGTCAAGGCCTTGTCAAAACGTGTTCTGGTCTTGTCATGGTCTCGTCTCAGCCTTGTCGAAATCTCGTCTCAGCCTTGTCATGATCTCGTCTAAAGTCATTGTTACGAATTAATTATAAGAATTAGGGTTTGATATAATTCTATCATTTTATGTGAATTAAATTCTACATAAAATGATAAATAATTATAAGAATTAGGATTTGATATAATTCTATCATTTTATGTAAATTAAATTCTACATAAAATGATAAATAATTATAGGAATTAGAGCTTGCTATAATTTTATCATTTTATGTGCATTAGCTTCTACATAAAATGATAAAATTTGTGAAGAAAGAATTGCTAGATAGAATGGAAAACCGTCAACGGCTTGAAGTCCGATTTGATTCGGAATTAAACGGAAATAAAAATTCCGGATATTACACCTCAGAATCCACCTCCGCCACCAGCCCCCGTACAACCTCCAAACCCCCCTCCAGGGCCATGTACCGCTCACCCTAATCCTCTTTATAATGCAACTCACCATCCGCACTTTGGTGGAGAACTTCAGGAAATAGGTGACGAAGAAGATGCGGGCATGTGGAAAGATTACCCAAGACGTCGTCATAATCCACGAAGAGGTCGTCCCTACGATCATTTTAGATCTCCCCAAGATAATGACGGAATTAGGAAAGTTAAGGTCAAGATTTCAAGTTTCGAAGGCAAATGCGACCGGGACGTTACATGGAATGGGAGACTAAAATTGAACAAATTTGGTCTTGCCATAATTTTAGTAAGGAAAGGAACATCCAAATTTTTGCGTTGGAGTTCCAAGAATTTGCCTTAGTTTGGTGGGATCATCTTGTCAAAGAACGGAGAAGAACATTAGATCCGGACACAGTTAGGAACAAATGAAGGTCTTAATGAAAACGAGATTTGTGCCTCAACACTATGGTAGAGAAGTGAGGCAACGATTGGAGAACCTCAAGCAAGGTTCCGTGACTGTGGAGGAAGTTTATACCACCATGCAGATGGCAGTGGTGAAAGCTAACATGCAAGAGGATGATAAGTCTATTATGGCTCAGTTTTTAAGAATTTTGCATCCTCATTAGCTAATGAAATTGATTTATATTCAAATGCTTCAATGACTAACTTATTGTATTTGGCTATAAAGGTAGAAAAAAATATCAAAGGACGGAACCAAGGATCAATTTCGTGGACTGTAGAGAGAAAATCTTGGCCTAACTGACCAAATCTCGGCCGAGATTCCACCCGAGATTCCTAGAAAGACGAGGGGAAATGATCCGCTTCTGATCCAACAACCCATAAATCTTATACAGAGTATTACCTTGTGAATGAGACTTCAAAGGATAATAAAGGGAGCACTTCTAACACTATTTTACGTTCGAGAGATATTGTATGCTTTAAATTTCAAGGTAGAGCGCTACATGAAAGATTG
The DNA here is from genome assembly GCA_033239125.1 of Fagopyrum homotropicum. Taxonomy (NCBI): domain Eukaryota; kingdom Viridiplantae; phylum Streptophyta; class Magnoliopsida; order Caryophyllales; family Polygonaceae; genus Fagopyrum; species Fagopyrum homotropicum. The sequence continues at coordinate 35,020,994 of BSWB01000003.1, forward strand.
CCCTAATAAAGAGATTTGTTTATAAATTAACCAGGACAATATGAAAGTGAAGAAGAACATGAAAATGGTCATTCCCATTTCAATGCATTACATGAACATGATATCAATAACGAAAGTGATGAAGATTGTGAGTATGAACATAATCTTTAATTGCTAGAAGAATTTTGCATGCTAAGATAGCCCCATGTGAGGATAATCAGCGGGAAAATTTTTTCATACTAGATGCATTGTTCAAGGAAATGTGTGCAACATGATTATTGATGGCAGTAGTTGTTGCAACATTGTTAGTGAGGAATTGATCACTAAGTTGCAAATCACTACTTTCTATCATCCTAGACTTTATAAACTAAATTGGATGAATGATCGTGGAGAATTGAAAGTCAACAGACAAACTAAGATTGTGATCACCTTAAGTAAATATGAGGATACTATTGTGTGTGATGTTGTGCCTTTGCATGTTGAGAGAAAAATTTTATACAAATATGAAATGTTCATATAAGTATAAATAATATCGGTCCAACTCAAGCGGAAACAGTCAATTGAGGCATCGGTAAATATGCGCCAATTATGGGACAAAAACGTTTGCGATTGAGTTCTCAAATATATATGTTCCGAATAAAGGAGGGTCAAAGTGACATATTTATGGTGGGATCTTTAAATCCTCGTAAGCCCAAAGTGTCAAAGTTAAGTAAAGAGTTGGAGACTTGATTATCGAAATATATATTTCTAGCCTTCACACACTCTAACAACTTTTGACCCTTAATTTTATTCGATAACTTAGCTGATTAAGGTTCCTGTTTGTTCAATCTTTCGAAAATATATATATATAATGCATAATCACAATGCACAAGTTTTCTTTTTTTTTTTGTGAAGAGACCTAAGTGTTTAATTTCATGGCAATTTGGTCTCTTTTGTACAAACAGTATATGCAAGCATACGTCACTTCATAAAATTACTAGTCCTAAGTAACCATTCAAATAAAAGACAAAATGGACTTTTAACTCTTTTTTATATTTATATATGGAATAGATGAAATGATGAGGAAGGGGAAAGAGGAGTCGTGTGGTGACCAATTCCACTATTCGAGTACACAAAATAATAAAGTCTCATTAATGGCTTTTGACTGGAGTTACAATTTGGAATGATATTTCTTTCCTTGCTGACCACGGATAAAATTCTAAAACAGCCGTCATTAGTGTTCTCAATAAAAGCCAATTTATCAATATATAAGGAAGGGATGAGCAAATGTTAATAAAAAAAAAGGTAGAAGAACCGTCATTAGTGTTATCAATAAAAGCCAATTTATCAATATATAAGGAAGGGATAAGCAAATGTTAATAAAAAAAAGGTAGAAGAAAGAAGGTTCTGCAGCGTGAACCAGAAAAAGAGAGCTCTCCTGAAATATACAGAAAGATAGTGTTGTAGAGCACAAAGAAGAAGAGATTGCCTTAAGGGAGAAGACAAGAGCCAAAAGGAGAGGAGAAGAAGGGAATACGTTTGAAGAATCAAGTTATCACTACAAATAATTTGATTTTTAACCCTTGAAATTTTGCTAAGGTATGATCCTCATATGAGAGCTTGTATTGATTTTCTATTTTTCAGGTTAAAGTTAGAATTGTGGTTGAATTCGAAGAGCCCTGCATCTCAAAGTGTATAATACAAAAGATCAAAAGTAGAGTTATGGCTAGAAAGTTCAAAGTGTGTGAAGCCCTTATAGTTTGGTCAAGGTCAAGAAGATTCAATCTTACGCCTTTCTCGTCTACAAATAAAAAGAAAAAAAAAGGACATGGTTGCGGAGTTCATTTTGGGGATACATGAGACTCGACTTGCATCATAAATATAGCTTCTTTGAGCTTGAGTCAATTCAAACCCTACACACGCCAAGAAAATCATTATCGGTGTCAAATTCACAAACAAGGGAATCAAATAGATTCGAGTACAGCATCAAAAATTGTTTCCGGAATATATTGTGAGAAGTTCGATCGAAGAAGATTGTTGGGAGTTTAAGCCAGAGATTCATTTGCGTTGTTCTACTCATTAAGTTATAGCTAGAGAAGTTCAATCGAAGAAGATTGTTGGGAGTTTAAGCTGGAGATTCATTTGCGTTGTTCCCACATTGAGTTAAAACCGGTCAGGGTCTATTTGAGGTTTTTGGGCGTGGTTTGAGATATATTCTCGGCAGATGATAATGACGCGGAAGCAACACATACGAGTCGATCGAAGGATACGAGTTGATGACCCGAACGTGAAGAAGAATCTATAACTTATTGCTTGGGAAGATGTTGTTTTGCCTATAAAGGAAGTACTAGTTTGCATAACATAAGACAAAAAATAAAAAGTTATTCAACTTCTACTAAGAGAGTTGTTCGGGAGGACCATAAAAATGAAAGGAAAATATGATTGTACCGAGTGAGCAACAAAAGGAAATCATTCAGAAAAAAAAAAAGGGAAAAGAAACATGTGAAAATTCACTTTATATATGGTGGGTTGTCATCAATATGAAGAATATTGTGAAGCATCATGGAATTGTCTGCAGCCAATTTCATCATAAGTGGGGAAGATGGGTCATGCTCGGAAAACCATTTGAAAGATGAATAAATTAAGTTGTGAATGTTTTCGGCAAGAGTGAGTAAATGATAGTCCAAATAAAAAATTGGGTATTCTTGTACAAGCGACACCATGAACGGTAGAATGTGAGCAAAGTATACATATATGGCTCGATAACTTGGACGAAGCGAAGACCCGATGTATAATTATACGAGGAAGGGGTGTTACCGGAAGTTTGTGATGAGTAAATTTGTTAAATTCATAAGACTAGGTTGATATGACTTCATTATTTGAAACATGAAGTTAGCATTGATCCCCCAAATTTTAAGGTTTATGTCGGATTAAATCATTTCTGGTAACATTTTTGATGAACTACGGTGAATTGATTCCGTCTCAAACGGATACGTAGGAAGCTCGGTATAAAGCAAGACGCTCATTGAGTTCGGTCACACCCAAAACTCCAAGATTTGTTAAAGTTGAGAACTAATTTTGACTTGATTCCGCTGAAACGGATATGTAGGAAACTCGTCGAGTTCATTCATACCCTAAACAAAAAAAAAGAAGAAGAAGAAGAAGAAGAAGAAGAAGAAGAAGAAGAAGAAATATACTCAACTTAGAATTTCTCATACGCAAATGATAGTCGGATAATTTGGAAAACTCTTCATAGAAGGTGGGTCCAAAAGATTCCGGTGATGCGTGAAAATGGAGAAATGCAAGTGATAACTGGTGCGGGTTTTAGACAACCCTTCAAAGAAGGAGTTTTTGGATCCTACCTATGATACATGGAAATCAAAGTCCACAAAGGTATCTCTCCGAACTATGTAAGGCTTGATCCTTCTTAGGGAAGGTACGTAGGCAACCCGTCGGGTGCAACACAAATACTCAAGAAAAATTCAAGAGGTCATCAAGAGTGTATCAATATTCTTTTAGAATCGTGAGAATACACGAATAAGGGTCGAACTTTAATAAAATATTTCAAATGAAATGTGTTACCCAATTTTATTTTCTTGTAATATTTTTGCCTAACAATGCAAGCATGTCATATCTTATTAGGACGTCCATGGCAGTTCGGTAGAAAGGTCAAACATGATGGTTTTACTAACAAAATTCTTTTTAGTTCAATGGACAAACAATTACTCTTAAGTCTATGACTTCCTTGCAGATTGCGAAACAATATGACAAGAAAAAGGAGAAATGCAAGGAAAAGCAGCGAGAAACAACTTCCAAAGAAGAAATCTCGGGCAAAACAGAAAAATCTCGCCTGAGATCTAAAGAATATCGCCCCATTTCACAGAAATCACGTTCCAATGAGAAATCTCGGCCCCGATAGGCAAATTTCGCCTGAGATTCCGCGACCGAGATTCCATCTCTAGAGCCTCATCGAGTCCTTTTAACTTCAAACGGGAATTCCTTGATGATTTCGTACCTTTGGATACTGTTTTATTGAGTCTATGTAAAAGCCTAGTGACTTTGAGTGATGAAGCCAAGGCTTCCTTACCTACAAACATTTTAAGGACTTTGGATGAGTTTTGTGATGTATTTCCGCATGAGATTCCTACAGGTCTTCCACCTTTTCGAGGCATTGAACATCGAATTGATTTTATCCTAGGTTCAACACTTCTTAATCGTCCAGCATAAATGATGAGTCCACTGTATATTCAGGAAATACAGGATCAAGTAAAAGAGCTTTTGAACAAAGGCTACATTTGAGAAAGCTTAAGTCCACGTGTAGTGCCAGTTCTATTGGTACCAAAGAAGGACAATACTTGGAGGATGTGCGTAGATTGTAGAACAATCAACAACATTAATATCAAGTCCGTCACCCCATCCCCATATTAGATGACATGCTAAATGAGCTTAGCGGAGCAACATGGCTCTCCAAGATTGATTTTAAAAGCGGATATCATCAAATCTAGATGTGGGAATGTGATGAATGGAAGACGGCGTTTAAGACTAAATTTGGTCTTTAGGAGTGATTGGTTATGCCCTTTGGTTCACTAACGCCACAAGCACTTTCATGAGATTGATGAACCATGTCTTACGCCATTACATCGGAAAGTTTGTGGTTGTCTACTACGATAACATCCTCATCTACAGCAAGTCCCTTAAAGAAGAGGAACATATGAGGGAAGTACTCGGAACTCTTAGAACTGAATATTTGTATGCTAATATTGAGAAATGTGAGTTTATTATTGATCAAGTTATTTTTCTTAGGTTTGTGGTGAGAATAAGGGGTCTTGAGGTAGACAAGGAGAGGATCAAAGCCATCCAAGAATGGCCTACACCTACCACAATCAGTCATGTCCGATCCTTTCATTGACTACCAACATTTTATAGACATTTTGTACGAGACTTCAGCACTATTACAGCCCTTCTCCCATCTCTCAAGAAAAAGCAAGTACAATTCGAGTGGGGAGATGCTCAAGAGAAAGCATTCAACGAGTTGAAGAAGCAACTATCAAATGCATCAATTCTATCACTTCCAAATTTCACCAAACCATTCGAGGTTGAGTGTGACGCATCAAGAATTGGAATTGGAGAAGTGCTCATGCAAGAAAGGTTACCGAAGACTTAGAAGGGAAGAGATTTCATTTTTGTGGTTTTTTACCTTTTTTCTAAAATGGCTCACTTTATTGCTTACCATAAAACTGATGATGCTTATAATGTGGTTAACTTGTTCTTTAGAGAAGTTGTTAGGTTGCATGGAGTACCATAGGCTATTATAAGTGATAGGGATGTTAAATTTATTAGTTTCTTTGGGAAGAATCTTTGGGAAAACTAGGTACAAGGTTGTTTTTTCAACCTCTAGTCATCCTCAAACGGATGGTCAACCGGAGGTCACTAATAGTGTAATATCCGGAAATTTTATTTCCGTTTAGTTTTGAGTCGAACCGGATTTCCGACAAGTTTAAATCTCCATACATGATTTAACATCATAAATTAAAACGTTTTATTATTTTATGTAAACTTCTACACACATAAATATATCCATCATCTTGGTCTTACTCTTGCAAGAATAGCTAGTATTAAATGATCCATTTGACAAGTGTATGACAAGCCCATGACAATGTCTTGACTAGAGCATATCCAAGCCCACCTCTCCTTGTCTCTTCTCAGCCATCCGCCAGCCTCACAACCCTAGCTGACACCTTCTTCTGTCGTCAACTTCGCCTCCCATGTTGCAATCCAGAAGACAATCGCTCCAACAGCCTACCGACGTGAGGACAGTAGGGTGAGCCCTTTTCCCCTTACCCGACCTTCCCTCCTTCTCTGCGTACCAGGAGCTCTCCAGACGCGAGCCTGCACGAAGCCATTCAACAAGGGGCTGGAACAGTGACGCCTCCCATGTCGTTTCCTTCTCGAGCCTTACCTCACATCACGTTCGACTCTCGCAGTAGATCAGTGATGCCTCAACGTTGATCCCCAGCCCATCTCCTCCCCACTCTTAGCAACGCCTCTCCTCCTATGGACGTGCACGCAACAGTAGCGCATGGAGCCGCCTTCTTTCTTCTTCCTCGTACTAGTGTGCTTGTCGAGTCACTCTTGTCTGGTAAATATCTCCCCTCCCTTCTCTACATTGCACTCTCTACTTATGTGCTGATGAGAGCCTCAATTGTATCCTAGACCCTTTCATAGCATCCCTAGAAGATGGCTCGTGGAGTTGCTACGTTTTCTGGGTTGTAAAGTGATGAACAGCTTATATGTTACAGCTGGGGTATTGTGGTAGAACATATTAAATTTTGAGAGGAATCCAGCGAGTGGTTTAGGATTTATGATTTTTCAAAGATTGGGTCGTAAGCAGTTTTTTTCTGTTGTGCTGAAATTTCTAACTGTTGGAAAACTACATATTGATACAGTTTTATGGTCCCGATTTGGGTGAGTTAGACTCCTCCTTTGTTGCTGATTTTCGGATATGTTATAGTTGGAATGGTATAATATAACATACTGAAATTTGAGAGTATTTCGAGTTATAGTTTAGGAGATATGGTTCTCCAAAGTTAGTTCTTCATGCAGTTTTTATAAGTGTGCTGAGTGTTGAGAAAAACTGCATGTGATGCAGTTTTGTGAGATAGTTTTGGATATATTTTTGATCTCTGCTGCACTTGAATTTTGGATATGTCTTAGTTAGGATTACATAGTAGAGTACACCAAAAATTGATAAAAAAAATCATCAAGAGGTTTAGTGGTTATGATTTTTCAAAGTTTAGGTTGTAAGCAGTTTTCTAGTATTTCTAAAAAGTGCTGGAAATATTTTGTGTTGTGCAGTCATGTTTGAACTTAAGTTTAGAGACCTTAAAAGCATCATCCACCGTTCAATTTTTAATATGATATAGAATGATATGTATATTGTTATGTATCTGAAGTGGAGACCGATCCAACGGTCGGATCTGGATCTATTGGGGCTCAAAATCGACTGTTTGTGCAGTTTGTGAAATGACTCAAAATTTGGCTAAGTATAGAATTCCTACATTTTGTATCCAACTTTGGAGAATTGTATAGAAGTTGTTGTTGGGTATTTTTGAGATTTTCTTGCTTCTAAGTGCAGAGGAAATCATGTAGAAGACCTAGATATTTTATTTGGAATTTATATTTGTATTCGGTTCTCATATCTTAAGCCAAAGTTGGACCTTAGCGACTTTTATGAAAGTCAAGAATGTAGTTAACTCTTCTAAATCTTTAGCAAACTTCCCTTTGAGAGTTTTGAGTGTGGTTTCGAGTTCCAAAGAATAGTTTGGAACTTTGTTATTGAATTTTATAGAGTTTCGGGACCAGGGGTAAAATGGTCATTTACCCGTATAAGGGTATTTTGGTAATTTATTTATGATTGATTATATATCTTAGAAGTTGGAGACTTCTAAGAATGTGGGATACATTATTGATCCACTTGCCTTGTATAACAGGCGATTGGGTTTCTACGGTTACAAGCCGAGTCGAGATAACGGGATTTGAGATTTAATTCAGGTAAGTCCTTGTGACTTACTTAGCTGGTTTCTAGATGTTAGTTGAATGATGATAGTGGTGTGTGTTGATTTTTTAATAATTATAACATGCCTAGGACGACTTTTATTCTTTTAAGGCCCAAGTGTATGTATAACGGGTTGTGACATCACTGCCCAACTCTGACAGGAGATTGGGAGGTTCTCTATACCCAGACCATACATGTACAGGGTGAGATGCATCGGATCCATTCCTGATGGTTACACGGGAATGGAGGTGAGGTTTGGGAATCCCTCGTGTCACAAAATAAGTATCATTAGTAAGAGTGGATGACCTAAATAAAGATAATAAATATGGATCTCTCTGAAAGCATGATATGTGTTTAGTTTTGTTTTTGTGTGTGTGTGTGCTATTTCATTATCTAATGTTTAGATAGCTAGCTAATGTTTGTTTCATGTTGTTGTTTAAATTTACCACAAGTTAGAGCTGCAGCTGAGTGATCCGGAAGTAGTGGTCAGCCGGGTCTCCGTACTCCTTAGAGTGGTGTTTGGGTTTTGCTTTGTTGTTTCCTTTCTAGGTTGATGTTATATAGACTTTTATTACCTTAAGTACGTTGTTGGCTGGTAGACGTTGTTGTTACATTCATGACATTAAAATACCGTTTTATGAATTTCGTTTTCCTTATTTGTGTCTTGTTGTAAGATCCTAGTAAAATTGTTGTCAAACTAAGGTCGGGACCCATTGTGAGGTACTAACCACTAGCTCCCCGAGTTCTGAGAATTTTGGGTGTTACAAATAGGACTTTAGCAACTATTTTGAGAGTTGTTTAGAAAGATAACTCGAATGCTTGGGAGGATGTTTTACCACATGTCGAAGTTGCTTATAGTCGTACCTTGCATTCATCTACTAATTTAACGCCTTTTGAATGTGTCTATGGATTAAAGCTTTGACTCGTTTTGATCTTATATTGGTTCCTAGCAAGGAGCGATTAGATTTCATTGCAGGAAAAAAGGTTGAGTTAATTAAGGAATTGTTATTCAAACCGGGAGATCTAGTTTGATTGCACCTAAGAAAAGAGCGATTTTTGGAAAAGAGGAAGTCTAAGTTGTCTCCAAATGGAGATGGACCATTTCGTGGGAAGTGTAAGGTTGGTAACAACGCTTAAGTCTTGGAGCTCCCATTTGAGTATAGATTAAGCAAGACCATCAATGTAGGAGACTTAAGTCCTTTTGAGTCTAAATATGAGCATGTTGGTGATTCGAGGATGAATCCTTCTCAAGAAGGGAGTATGATGAAGGATCATCTCCAACACTACCTCAAGGATCAACTACTAGATCAAGGGCCAAGGCATTGAAGGACAAGACAGCCACAACATCTTCAAGCCCCATCATGGAAGGAGCCATCACTAGGAAAAGAGCAAAGGCCATCCAAGATGAAGTCGCTACCTTGTTAAACACATGTACACTCAAAGAGACCCTACTCACACTTAGGTATCCTTTAGTGACATTGTTGACTACTATGGAAGGACCAAGCAAGGGCCATGAAGATCTAGGAAGAATAGAAGGTGGCTAGAATGAAGAACGAGCCCCATATAATAAACTTGACAAAATTGACAAACTAGCCCATTTAAGCAAATTAATTGAGAAAGAAGACTCCTAGTATTTGAGATTGGTATTTTGACCCCCTATAAAATAGAGTGGAGGAAATATAGTATAAAAAGAGGGCAAAGTTTGTTAACCCATCGGATGTAACATGTTGTACTATCACATATGTCACATCAATTAGACAAAGAAAATCCCAACATCCTTAATTTATCACCTATTATCCAAGAATCCGCTTACCCAAATAATGTCACAATCATACCCAAAAATAAATTTGTCAAAATACATAAACATACTCGAAAACAACATACCCAAAAAATCAAATATCAAAATAAAATCATATCCATAAATTGGATAATATTTTATATTTATACCCAATTTAAACATCACTTTATACAAAAACCATACCCAATTTAAATTTGTCATACCCAAAATTTTCAAAACTCGATATTATACACAAACATCAATGTCAAATGACATTTGGTCATTACACAAAAATTCGCTTGACATTTGATCATTATAACACAATTGGGTAACCATAAAACATACCCACGATATCACTTTAAATATACTTAATAATAAGAAATATACTACAAAGTCAATACACGTATAAAAGCATACCCAATTTGAATTTGTCATAACCAAATTTTACACAAATCAATATTGTACACAAACATCAATACTAAATGACATTTGGTCATTGTAACACAGTTTGGATAACCATAAAACATACCCAAAAATATCACTTTAAGCATACTCAACAATAAGAAACATACCACAAAAACAATAAACATATACCCAATAATTAGAAAAATACTACAATTCATATTTGGATAGCGAAAACAATGTCACCCAAAAAAATTAAACATTCATGGACTTGAAAATTTCATCAAACTAGCTACATTAACCAAAAAAGAAAAGTTAACATGTAAAAAAGATACTTAAACCAAAAGTAAGGATCTAATCACCATCATTTCAATTAGAAAAATTATTGCCCCTATTTTCTAGTTTTCATACCTACTTTTTCTTCCTTTTGTATAGAAGCCTAATTTGCAAAAGTGGATTTTAAGGGGTCCTATTTCCCTAATAATTCAATAAACTTCGGCCTTGAGGACAAAAATCTCGCCCGAGATTTTAACAAGTATTGACTGAAATTTGGCTCTTGTCGAAAGTTATAAGATCCAACAATCATCTTATTAGTTATAGATATTTTATTATTTTAATACCTTTAAAGCTCTTAAACATTCTTAAAGGTATTTGTTGATCCTATTTTAGGATTATCTTTAGTTGTAGATTTTATCTTTTAGATTTTCACCTATAAATAGCCTTGGAAGGTGATATTATTGGGTAGATTGATTTTGATTATTTTTCCATAAATTGTGTGAACTCGCGGCTTCGCTTACAAATTTTGTGTTTTATTCATTTCCATTCAATCACAGAGAGAGTCTTGATTGAATCGTTGTGAGTCATTGCTAGATTGTGCTTTTGTGTGTTAATTTTCTTAAAGGTTGGTGCTCTTGGTCAGTTCTACTCCGTCCTTGTGCTTGTCATACTTTGAAGGCTTGTGTAAGGTTGAAGAAGTGATGGTTAAGGTAAACTCTTCGTTGAAGGGGTTTTGACCCATAATTGGTCAATGTTCTTTGCGGGAATATCTTGGTTCGTATCTTCCTATATTTTCACTATCTAAATTCATGTTCTTCACATTCTTTGTTCTCTGAGACGTTTTCAAGGGCTTTCAATCTAGATTGAAAACTACGGCTTCAACCCCGCATCACCTCCGCTACAACCAAAATACAATAGGCAAACTTTAAGAACCCTAGATCACCTTGGAGGATTGCATGTGGCTAGTTGAAGCACCTTGCTTTGTCAATGACAAGTAGAACACACTCAAACAAGTACAAGCGAGTTGCAAGCAAGACGTCTCTTACCAAGGTTTTTTCTCCGCGTATGGAGACAACAATAGACACCGTAGGGGAATAACACAACGTGTATCAAAAGTGTTTATTATTCAAGATGAAAAATAATGAGGCACAACATCCTATTTATAGGCAGGAAAATTAGGGCTGTTAATTTTTTCGGTTCTTGGTGGAACCGTTGAAACCGAACCGGAAATTACCGGTTCAGTTCGGTTATTTTCTTGTGCTTTAACTTTAAAAAAGTATTAAATCCGTAGCGTTTAAATTATAGTTTGGTCCGGTCCGGTTCGTGCCTGAAAAATACCCTGAACCGTATTAATATAAAGTTCAGTAAGAAAATATAAAAATAAAAAGAGTAAAAGAGTAAACAATCACTAAAGTAAAAAGTTAAAGAAAACTCAATATCTCGTAGTTCCCACCTCCTAGTAGGTGGCGGAGCAGAAATCTATCACATGCAGCAGGCGGCCGCGCAAAAATCTCTTGTTGGCGGCAGACGTAGCTCCTTGCAAGCTAGCCGCAAGCGTAGTTTGGAGTTTCGGAATTCTTTCCACTATCGTTCTTTAGTTTATTTTCTTCGATTCTTAAGTCGGTGTTCCTTTGCAACTCACAAACCCGACGGAGGTAAGTTCTTCTTCTCCTATTCTTTTTAATACCCTTTCCAAGAATCGCTCGCAAACTTGTATCTTGTGTCATCTTTGGCTTTAATGTTGGTTCTTAGGAGCAAAGAATCCCTCTTTATGTGAGTATGTGTTGTATTCTTGTAAAATCATCTACAACTAGTATGTGTTGTATTCTTGACCGGTCCGGTTCCGGCCCAGTGATGCACTATTCCTGACCGGTCTGGTTCCTGACGGTTCCAATGATAAAAAAAAGGGACCGAACCATTTATGTAAAACAGTCCGTGTCCCGGTTCCGTGAAAAAATACATGTTTCCAAAACCGTTAACAACCCTATGGAAAATAAAACAACTTGGGCCGAAAATCAGCCAAGAAAATCCTTCAACTTCTTGCGTGTGTTTGGGCAAGGGCGGAGCCAAGGGGGGTATTGTACTCTTCCTTTCAACGAGATTAGTTCCATTTAGGTGGATAAAATTCATACTATTCTGTTAGCTTATGTGGTAGATAGAAGGAGGGGTGTGCCTGGAGTGCTACGTTTGAATCCTAAGAGGAAAAAAAAAAGAGTTTTATTTTTGTTTTTATGGATGAAGACTTCAAGTGAAGTTTATTATTACATCATCAATTTATTTATAAAAACACACCGATAAATTTAATATATCAAACATATATTTTCATTTTAAGAAAATATGCATATATAATTTAAATAGAGATTAAGTGTTGTTTATTTTATATTCACTTTTAGATAATCTAATGTGATTAATAGACTATAATTTCAAATACAATAATACACCCACCGCTACATAATTTATTTGAAATTTTATTTATTACAAACTAAATATATAAAATGAATTTAACTATCTTCTAAATAGAAAAACATATATAACAAAATCTCTAATTTATAGTACGAAAACTTTAATATATTTTTTATTTAATTTATAGATTTTAGTGTTTAATTTTTATCTTAATATGCAAAATGTCGTATACCAAATTGTTTCAATTTTTTTTTGTCCCCCTTACAAAAAATTTATGACTCCGCTATTGTGTATGGGCTCGTGATTCTTCTAACGCAAGTATAAGATCGAGACATCCTCTCTTCCTTCCAAACATATATTTGCATGGGAACGTTGGTTTTCTATGCATGCATGGATGTTGTCATCTTCCATCTCCAATAAATAGTCTTCACTTCTTCATTAGAGATGACTTTCATTTCCTTCTCAAGGATGATCATTGACTTCTTTCAAGTAGTGGTCTTTATCTCCCTTCTATAAGTGTTCCGAGAAGCGGTCTTCATTTCCCTACTAGAAATGTTAAGGTTAATGATCTTCATCTCCTTCCTAGTAATGTTCTTCATTCTTCTACTGGAAATAGTTTCATTTCTTTGCGGAAAATGGTCTTCATCTCTTTGATAGAAATGGTTTTCATTTCTTTCTTGAAAATGTTATTCATATCTTTCTAGAAATAAACTTAACTCTTCCCCCTTCTTCTTCTAAGAGTGTTCTTCACTCCTTTCCTTATTACTTGGTTTCCATGGTTGTGGTCCTAAAGCTCCTGACTTCTCCTCCTTGGAGTGCTCTTCACTCCTTGCTTCCTAGCTCCCATGGTTATGTCCTTGAAGCGCGCTAGATTCGGAGATGCTCCTACATTAGTTGTTTTATTAAAAAGAACTTGGTTTTGAGAGTAGCGATTTATCATTGCCTCAAACATTTCTAACTATCGTAGAAAGTTCCAGCATGTACCTTTTCTAACTGATTGGCCAAAAGCGAGGGTTTTTCTTGGTCTTTTATAGATTCTTAAGTTCTTAAAGGGTATGAACCGCCGGATTGAGGGTTACGCGAGTTGGAAAACACTGTCTTTGTTTGTCAATGTCAAAAGCTAGTTTAGATGGTTATCTACATTATTGCTAATTGAAGTTCATGTTATTCACATACGTGGTTACAATTTGATTCATTATAGCGGCATACTCATTTACATAGATCATTCATCCAAAGATATCATCTCACAACTTCTTACCAATTGCTCTACGATCACATATTGATTCCTACAATACTTGGTTTTATGTTTTCCTTGTCCCTTTTTAGCATAGTATATTTATTTATTTGATCCAACCAATACAGATGTAGTCCTTGAAAATTCGATAAACGAATATACTTTATTATATCGCGCATCCTTGCAGGGGAGGCTGTTAACTATTTAGTTAAAACATGAAGGTGAGCAATCGACACCCCAACCGACACCTATAGTCGAGACCTCACACACCATATCTCACTTCTAGGTACACTAACTACGTATGTTATATGTGTAGTTGATCGGTTCCCACCGGTATAGTAAGGACCCGTACTAAACTTAAATGAATATCGAATTGTACCATAAATAGTGATATTGCTGAGATCTGTTACTCATTTTGTTGTGTGCGTGTGATGAACCATATGATACTACCAATGGCATACGCATTTTGAAATACAAAAGAATCGACAGCCATTATCTTTTGAGTCACAATGGTCCACACATTTCATAATTCATAGCACCCATCGCCACCAAAAGCATTAGACCATTAGTTACCCAAATCAATTCCTCATTTGCTGCTTTTTAATCAAATTACAATTGTTAATCATGAACCACAACATAAATTTATTAAACGAAAAGGCCTTGCATTGCAGGCTCGGATCCAACAAACTCAAGTTAAATTCATAATCAGCTGGTAATGATCTAACATTAATTAAGATTGAGTCCCCCAATTCTTCTGCATATCGAAGTAGTACGTCTCCTCAAAATGACACTTCCCATCGTCGTCAATAAACTGCAAACAACAATAACATCAGTTCAGATATCTGAATATATCTTAAGATTTCGATTTAGATTTCACTAACCCGAGTTCTTGCACAATAATTTCCCCTTACAAAGAATCCAGTAGGGATTCTTGATTGGTCCAGCTCGAACACGTATGGCTCCTCTCTTGGCTCAAATGTTCCCACTGGTTTCTTCGCAGTATCCACTACAAATTCAAAATGTTCAGCATAAATCTATATATATATATATGCATAGCGAATTTGACAGTGTTTACCTTTGATGCCTTTCTTCCAGACTTCACATGAATACTTGAGTCCACTTACGGTGTTTTTGGACACCACGAACTCGAATTTGGCTTGCTGTAAGCACCCTTCCTTGAGGGTGAAGAGTGGATCTTTGGCACTCGACGCTCGATACGGCGTCGTTACGAAGATGTCTGGCCGTTCAGGAGACGCGATTTTCAGATTCAAAATCTTCACTTCTGCCTCCTTGCTTTTGCCTTACGAACAAATTCAACATCTCCAAATGTAAAACTTACAAAAAAAGAAAAAAGAAAAAAGAAAATGATTTTACCTCCATCAACAGCAGAGTCATCTGTGCTTCCATGAAGCTGCAGTGGTGGCGCTTTGATCTTGTTGATTGGTTCACCATTGGAGACGATCTTGGAGTTGTTGTCTCCTTGGCCAGGACCGAGGAGGAGGTTGGTGGCGGAGGAGGTTGCAGTGGTGGCGCTTGACATTTTGGGATCGCCGGAAAGAGAGAATTTTGGGATGGGAAATTGAAGAAGAATGGTTTGCTAGTCGCTACCCATTTTATATGCCAATTTTTGGTTGGTAAAAGTAAATTGAAAAATATTATATTTTTATTAAAATAAAGTTCCATTGTTTACCCAAATGGATGGATTTGATTTCTTTCTTTGTTTAGTCTCGACACGATTAGGTAGAAATAAATTGCGTGTAAGTTAAATAATGATTTTACAATACTTTAACATATAATTTTATATTTTTATTAAATTTATTTCATATTTTCATAACCAAAGTTTAAATACCGAATGAAGAACAGTTGCTTATATGATTGGTACAAAATTTTGAGGACCACTCTTATTTTTGAAGAATAAAGTTCTGATGGTACGTTTTATAAAGTCTATCAAACTCCAAAGGTCTACAATCAAACCATGTTTTTAAAAAGAAAATACAAATGCGCCGGCGCTCACTAGACGCTAACTAAAACAACGTATTTTTCCGATAAATTTAATGTTAAGACGCGTGTTTAATTTTAGATGCCGTCTGATAGCGCTGGCGCCCAGATT
The DNA here is from genome assembly GCA_033239125.1 of Fagopyrum homotropicum. Classification (NCBI taxonomy): domain Eukaryota; kingdom Viridiplantae; phylum Streptophyta; class Magnoliopsida; order Caryophyllales; family Polygonaceae; genus Fagopyrum; species Fagopyrum homotropicum. Next base: position 35,036,709 of record BSWB01000003.1, read on the forward strand.
CGAAAAAATTGGACGTCGGCGCCTTGTGAATTTTATTGGTACGTTTGAATTTGCATGTTGCGTATTAACACGCCCTTTTTTAAAATATTGTATTGTTATTTTTGATTTCGGACCATTTTTTTTAAGGGAATTTCAGATTAAATTTAGATAGAGTAAAGAAGAAAATATATTAAATTTTAGTTTGGATGCAGTCAATCTACATTCAAGCAAATTTTTTTTGAAACAATTTGGTTTACTAGACTTTTTCTAGTTTTGTGTTTAGTAAATGTACCCCTTGAGAGAAGAGTGTGTAGAGTTTGAGAATAAATACAAAAGGTTGGGGGTATATTTACTTAATTGAAATTATAAAAAGCCTAGTTACTACTATATTTTTTCAAAAAGGGTTGGTTATCAAAATTACCCAATTTTTTTTATTACATTTGGTTTATGTCACATTGTGCAAACGATGATTTGTTGTACTATGTAATTAGCAATTTTGTGATACAATAATTCTGAAATAATTTTGAAAATATCAAGCCAATATTTTGTATTTTGTTACCAATAAATGACCTAATTTTTGGTGCATTTGACATTGAATGATACATTTGGTACATTTGACAAGACAGTAGTGTATGTGGACACCGAATGCATACATGTGGTACGTTGATACTATCAATAGTGCAATTGTTCATTGAAAAATGGTAAAAATGCATATGATAATCTAGTACATGTACAAGCTAAATGCATCAACAAATAAATTCATATATAATCGAATTCAATTCATTTTCAAGCTGACTTTTATTTTCTTTCCAGCAACATCGAATTGAACCAAACCGGTCTCAAATATTAGCGGTTCATTTTCATTTATGGATATTGATAGGATTTGGTTTGAACGACTTGAGTCGATTTTGTCGGACAGTAACATCGAAATTATATTGTATTAATAATGGCTAATAATAAATATATACCGGAAGAGTTTTGTTGAACGTGAGAAATATGATCCATAAAAAAATGACTTGCGAAAAAGTAAATTACCTATATATTAAAATCTATAAAAATTAGTATAACTCGTTATATTCAAACTAAATTTATTAAGAGTCAAATAAACATATGCCATAAATAATTATAATTAATAATTATTCACTATAATTCATGGAAGATAATAATGACATATCCAATCGAAGTAAGAGCACTTTTATGGTTTGGGATAAATCAAACTTTAAATCTTACATTGTTGGCTCCACAAGGATGGCGGCTATTGCATAATGTGGAGTCGACTCCTTAAAGCTAGATACTTCTTGTCGACTACTTTCTTGCATGTTAGTGTGGGTTACAATTCAAGCTACGCGTAGTGTATCCTTATGCACGGTCAAGAGTTCTTGAAGGGTGTCTTGTTCCGGTCCGTCGGCAATGGCTCTTCCATCTCATTAATCACGGATAAATGGCTACCACGTCCTTCCCTTTTTCAGCCCATTTTAGAGCCCACTGACATAGGAGACAATGAGAGGGTCACTAACCTCATCAACTAGAACAATAAGGTGTGGCGAGAGAGCGAAGTTCGTATTTTTTTTCCATGATGATGTTGAACTTATCCTCCAAATTCATCTAGCCGAACCAAGCTTGGGCGATGAGTTGACATGGTACGATGAAAAGAACGTCTTATTCTTTGTCTGCTCATGTTACCATCTTATTATGAACAGGAAGCAAATTGAGGGCAATGCAGGTGACTCGTCTAGCGGAACTCACACATCGAAGTTGTGGCAAAATCTTTGAAGTCTCTATGTACCACCACGAGTCAAGGATCTATTATGAAGGGGTGCTAAAGGTGTTCTACCATGCAAATATAACTTATTATTGAGGAAGTGTGTCGAAGACCCATGGTGCCATGTTTGTGGAATTGTCGAAACGATCGAGCATGCCCTATTCACTTGTACAAAGGCGAAGAGTGTGTGGAAACTAGTCCCATATCTACCCAGATTGGATAATCAGGGTAGGTCTTTTGTTGAAGCATTAGTTGTTGTTCTAGCCTCTCCAGATCAGACCATGGTGGAGGACTAGGGGCAATGGTGTATGATAGGTGATGGAACCACTATCATTTAGGTTAGCTTTTAGAGTCTTTTTATTGTATTAGAGTCGGTTTGTGCTACTAACTTCTTAATCCAAAAGAAGAAGTCTAAAAGAAGCACAAGAGGAAGTTAGAAGCACTTGGGAGTCGAAGACCATTCACGAAGACAAGCTTTTGGTGCCACACCGCCCCTGCGGAGCAGTGTCACCGCCCCTGCGGGTGACACTACACTCCAGAACGCAGCCAGCGCCGTCGCCAGCGCCCGGAACAAAGACTGTCACCGCCCCTGCGCCACTCCTGGGCGCCCCTGCGGTGACTTACCTTGAAGAAGAGAAGCCGACGCCCCTGCGCCTCTGCCTGCGGACCAACCTGCGGAGCTGTTAAGCCGAAGAGCTAGTGTCACCGCCCCTGCGGTGAGATTGGGCCGCCCCTGCGGCTCTACATCAAAAGCGACAAAAAGATGAAGAGTCGGACGTTTGAAAAACATTAAAGATCCGCCCCGGCGGAATCGTCAGGCCGCCCCTGCGGCCATGAAGAACACCAAGCGTTTTGGCCTAAACCGCCCCTGCGGCCCTGAAGCCCGCCCCTGCGGTTTAGCGTCGGAGACTTTACTCCGGCTGTTTGTATCACCTTTATGGCATTAAAGGTGGTTGTTTAGGCCGGCCATTTACTCTCATTTAGTGTCAATTCTAGTATAAATAGGTTCATGGCTGATTGCTAGAATCATCCACCATTTTTCCATTATTCTCTCTTTTTCCTTACTTCCCTTGTGTAATGTGTTTCTAATCTCCTTGCTACATTGGGTTGGTTTTGAAGCTGTATTATTGCTTAGCTTGATCACCTTAGTGTTTAATTGCATGTTTCTTACCACTTAGCTTGATCACCTTAGTGTTTAATTGCATGCAAAGAATTAGGATTAATTGATTATGAGTTCGGGTCTTTAATCTAGTAGAAACCTTTAGGTAAAAGCGGGTTGTGATTACTTAAGAAAAGGATTATAAATATAAAGAAAAGTCTAATGGTTTTATTCTTCTCTTTATATCTCTTTGTCTTTGTTTGAAAGCTAACTTGTGACTTGTTCTTGTAGGTTTACGGAACATTAACTTGTGAAGTTGTGTTGATACCGGTTGGCTCAACACATATATATGATCAAGACGAGAACATTGCTGAAATATTTGTAAAAGGAATCAACCAAAGTAGCATTGCATGCTAAGAACCAACCTAGTGTAGTCATTTTCTCATCAATTCATTTACATCTTTACTTATGCTTTTGTCTTGCTACATTTCAATTTACCCCCCCCCCCTATTTGGTTACAATATCAATAATTGAATTTCATCGAAACATCAACTTAACTCTCTTGGGTTCGACCCTTGGTTACGCTATACATAAACTTGTTAGTGTAACGTTAGGAGCTCTACTTTGACCTAAGCTAAAATACAACGACCTAAGGTTTTAGCGCTCATCAATGTACAACGTGTGGTGCGCCAGAAATCACCTTTTATTCCAAGTCTTTCACCGGCCAACGTCAATGACGGTGGAAACCCATCTCCAACTCATTAAGGATAGCCGCCATCTCGTGACTTCTTCAAGATCCAGAGCAACTACGATGTCCCATCTTTGGCTCACTGGAAGAGACCATCGACGGGGTTTATTAAATTTAATTGTGATGTGTCTAGTACGGATGTTTCATGTCGAGCAGGACTGATTGCAAGAAATCAGGAGTGAAATGTGTGTCTGTTGGGAACAAAATCTATTCAGCTAGGCTCTTCCCCATCGATCACTGAGGCTGAAGCAATCTTGTGGGTTGTCACTTGTGCGGTTTTGAGGCTCACAACCTCTTTAGATTCAAACCGGTGGAGCCTATGTTTTATTTCGATTCTAGTTTAATTCTTTTTTATTTAGACTCTATTTTGTCAAATGATGTTTTGATTTCATAATGAAGTTTGAGATGTTGTTATAAAAAAAATCCTCATAATTAATATAACTCTTTTAAAAATTATTGGGAGAATTTGACATTCTAGGCTTTTTTTAGTTTTTGTTTAAAAAAATGTACCCCGAATTTTTTACCACTTTCATTTAATAGTAGGTAAAAATTATTAACCCTTCTATTAGAAAGAAAGAATAAATGATGTTTGTTATTTGTTATATAAGTATAATTTTTAATTTTTAATTACTGAATTTGTTTTCTTTTATTATTTTTCTTACCTTTTTTTATTTATTTTTTATTTTCTTTTTTATTTTTTGGACTGAATTTCTCATACCGGAAATTCTCATACCAGAATTTTCATACCAGAAATTTCATACCAGAAATTATCATACGAAAAGTTCATACCATAAATTTCATACCAGAATTTTTTTCATACCAAAATTTTTTTCATACTAGAATTTTTTCATACCAGAATTTTTCATACCAGAAATTTCATACGAAAAGTTCATACCAGAAATTTCATTCTAGAAATTTCTGAATTAAAACTAGCGGCACAATCAGCACTTGATCCTTGTACTTTCCGTCTGCTATTTATTTTTGTTTACATAATACTTTTATTTTGAGACAATTTTAACATATAATTCTCCACTCAAATAATGTTCAACTCCTCCACGTCTTGTCAATTTGTCATTGTCAACTGGGAAAAAGAACAAGTCTTTTGGAAACCAAAAGAGACGGTGATGGACCCATTTTTGCAAACCGTCATCATATACGCAAATTACAATAAAAAAAAATTGCAAAATTACAACGAGCCCCCTAAAATTTGAAAATTAAATATTAGACAATTAAAAATTCATTCCGGTATGTAAATTTCGGTATGTAAATGTCCGGTATGTGAAATTCTGGTATGTGAAATTCCGGTATGTGAAAATTCGGTATGTGATAATTCCGGTATGTGAAAATCCGGTATGTGAAATTCCGGTATGTGAAAATTATGGTATGTGAAAATTCCGGTATGTGAAATTCCGGTATGTGATAATTCCGGTATGTGATAATTCCGGTATGTAAAATTCCGGTCCGGTATGTGAAAATTCCGGTATGTGAAATTCCGGTATGTGGAAATTCCGGTATGTGATAATTCCGGTATGTGATAATTCCGGTGTGTGAAAAAATTCTTCATTCTAAAAAATAAATAAAAAATAAAGAAAATAAAAAAGACAAAAAAAATTAATAAAAGAATAAAAAAAGAAATTCAGTTTTTAAAAAGCATTCGGAAGAAAGAAGAAAATAAGAGGATGGAGAAGGTTTGACGGTAAAAAAAATAAAAGGGGTATATTTACTTAATTGAAAAACAAAAAAGCCTACTTACTATCACTATTTCTCTAAATAGCCTACTAACCAAATTTGCCCAAAATTATTTTGAAAGATTAATTTTAGTATAATTGCTTGTCACAAACATTATCTTAATCATGGTACTTGTGTGGATCGAAAAGATAGAAAACATATAGGGCCCGTTTGGTTCCAACCCCGGAAACGGAAACGGAATGGAAACGAATTTAGTCAAGATGTATATCCATATTCATGAAATTCTATGGAATCGATCCTTGTGTTTACATGCAAAATGCACTTGTCTCCCCATATTTTGTTACCCTATAGGGTATCAAAAGTAATCAAATTCAACTTCAATTACTTCAAATCAAAAGGAATGATTCTAACAACTTTTATGAATAAATGTATACATATGGACTAGATTCGTTTCCATTCCGTTTCCGATTCCGGAGTTCAAACCAAACAGGCCCATAATTCATATATGTAAAAAGTTAATAAAGAAAGGAAAATTAAAATTTAATAAAACATTTGTAAGATATAGATAAAAAGAACAACTAAAGTATCATGTGTAATAGAGAGTAGGGTTGGATATCCGATCCGTTCGGATATTCGGAAATATTTTTTTTAAACTGGTATCCAGATTCGATTCAAATTGTCGGACATTTGAATTATCAAATACATTCGAAGTTGTTTTTAATGAAGTTTTTATTGTTTTTAATGGAACTTATTGTTGTTTTTAGTAAAAACTACCCTATTTTCCATACTTCTTTGAACAAAAACACATCTTTAAAATAGTAATTTTAAACAAAATAACTAAATGATAATATACAAGTGATAAATTTATTCAACTTAAACACACCAATTAAGCTCATAATAAAACTTATTAGGCGCTAGAATGAGTTCACTAGTAGCGGGAGCGACGCTAGAAGTACGTCGACACCAAACGATAATAATCGAGATGGAGAATGGAGAGAAAGAGAGTACGGCCAGTGGCCCGGCTATTTCGCTCACATGTGACGGAGAAGAGAGAAGCAACCCTGAAGCCCTTGACTTTTGCAGTTCAACCAGAGACCTTGTTCAAGGCATTAAAAATACTCTCACTCCCACCATCTCAGTTAATGCAACGTAAGTGTTATATTTTAATACATATAATACATATTTTCGGATATCGGATATCCAAGATTTTTAAAAATAACATAATCCGTATCCAATCCGTATACCGGGAATTTTCTACATATCGGAACGGATACGGATAGGTTGTTACCGAATCGTTTAACTTTTGGATATATCCAAGCGAGATAGTCAAATTATTACGGATTGAAATTTTTCTAGAACACTCCTAATAGAGAGTCATGAGCTCTTTGTTTCCCCCTCCCACAACGACTTATTAACTTCATTCATATTTTCATTTATTTTCTTGCATTATAAAGAGTATCGTACTATATTTTTAATTTGTTACTTATTTATTTATTTTTAATATATAATATAAATGAATTATTTAATCATATATTATTTTTATTAATATTTGCTAACACAAATATAAATAAATAAAAATTACTTACAAAATTAAGATTTAATGTTACTTTTTAAATTGATAAACTGAAAAAAAAAACACCTAAATAAAATACAACTTCAACCAAATTAAAATGGATGGGAAAATTAAATTTCAATTGAAAATATTTATTAATTGTAAAAAGAAGGAACGAAAACATAAAGTAAAACTTAATTCCAATTCAAAAAATTAAACATGAGTTTTGTTACATAAACCCTTTATATGCTTTTAAATAGGTTTCTTTCCTCAAATTAAATGTCAATTGATTGTCAGTTGATAAATAAATTTAAAAATATATTCAAAAATAATTTTTGTTTTTTTTTTGGTAAGGGCGAAAAATAATTTTATAATTAATATACAACCTGAAAGGGATTTTAAATTTAATTAATCATTTACTACTTGGCGTGTCTTCAATACAAAAGAAATATCAATACAATGTCGGCTCCCAAGGTTTAAAAACACATCTCTCGTCAATGTCATCAAAATCATGATATAGCTTGAACGAGACACTTGGAAAGACAGATCAGACCATGCACCTATTGTGCTTGATTTGTGTGTCTAGGAAGAGGAAGTACATAAGGGGCGAGGAAGAAGGCAAAGGCCTTTCATATTTGAGGATATGGTTTAGAGTACGAGGGATGTCAAGTGATGATTGATAATGCATGGCATAACTCACATCATGGTGGTTTCAAGTAAGATTAGAAAGGTGGCGGAGGAGCTAAGGCATTGGGGTAAGGAGAAATTTGAATATGTCATGTATAGGTTAAAGAAGGTGTTGGAAGAGTTAAGGGAGATGCAAACGAAGGAAATAAGAGGACATGGTTTCAAATAGCGATGGAAAATGAATTCAAATAGGGGATCATGGGGTTAGCCGTTGACGAGTCCCGATCTTTCGACAATAGTAGACACTAATGATCCTTATTACAAGGAACGGACAAATGATGGTTAGCTTTGTTAATGAAGGGGGTGGCGGGTTCAGAGAAGGTTGGGGTTGGGCGAATGATGATCGATGATGATGGATCGGTAGCTAGACAGATAAGGTTGAACCCTATTAAACGACTTGGATCATGATAGGGAAGCTAAGGCCTAACACACAACCAAGAACGATTGCATAACTCTTTCACTACAAACAAAGGTCAAAGACACGTCCAACTATGAACAATAAAGAAGACTTGTGATCAATTCGAGAATATACCAACTTGTAGACACAAGTAGAACAAGTCCAAGTTTCGTGGGATCTAACAACTAACTAGGAAAGGATAGTATTTATCTTATGTAAGATAAGATTCAATCTTCTATGTTAAGATCGTAAAAGATAAGATCTTTTTAAATCTGTCTTCTAAGATATATAAAATAAGATGTATCTTAAAAAATAACAATAAAAGGCCCAAAATAAACAACTTATACCCATAATTAAAATATGTTTATATGGGTTGGAAAATAAAAATATAACATGGCCGGAATTCAGCCATTATATTCGTCCATCTCTTCATCTATCTTAATGCATTGATCAGCCAACTCTCCACGTGCATGTGCATGGGCAAGAAAGCCCTTGTGTTGTCATCCTCACCTACGTGCATTGACATGCTTATCATCTCCCCCCACGTGATCTCCCTCTTCTACTTGCATGTGCATGTGCATGTGCATGGAAGATTAAGCTTTCATGTGGACATGATCTACTACATATCTTCCATCTCCAATCAATATTCTTCATCCCTTTCCAAGAAATGGTCTTCATATCGATCTAAGAAGTGGTCTTCATTTCTCTTCGGATATGGTCTTTGTATCTCCTTTGGAAATGGTAGTCATTTCTCTTATGGAAATGACTTTGAGTCTCCCTCTTCTCCTCCTTAAACTAGTTTTTACTCCGAGCTTCCTTGCTTGCATGATCGTGATCTCCAATCGAGATAGGTCCTGAGATGCCCCTACATCACATAATACTCGTATTTTCACCAAAACACGAGTGCGGGGAAGATGAGAACTAAACTGCGTAAGTTGGTGGATAGCGATGGGAGGGTATGTGCGGAAAACATGGAAGGTTAGGGTTGTAGTTAATTAATTTAAGAATTTGTTTGTGTTTGAGGCGCATGGGACCCCTGACCTAAAAACCTTGGGAATGTCGCTTAGGCTTACACTATAATATGGTCACCACTTGCTTTTATCTTTAGGTGACGAGGGATACTATTTTCTCTTTTTTCATGCATCCGACGAAGGCTGTGAGACCTGATCGTATGACATCATATTTCTTCAAACGAAACTAGCATAACATTGGGTATGAGATTACATCTTTTTTTTTATCCATCCTTCGGAGGTTTATTTTCATGAGGGTCTTAACCACACATTTATAGGCCTTGTAGGCATTTAAAGAGTACAATTGTACAAGTGATACATCTATATAAGAGTACAAATGTACATGTGATAAATCTACAAAAGAACAACCTGATACACACTAAGGATTTTTCTACAGTAAAAAATTCAAGGTCAAGACATAAATGACTAAGATCCGAGAGTGAAGTGAAGAACATCAAGAAACGTGCAAAAATGCTCTTTCATGAAGGGGGCGCATGACCTTGAAATGGCCTCCCATCAATGCAAGGAATGTTTTGAAGCAATTCTGGACCAAGCCCACAACTTAGGCCCATGAGTTCGCTCGACGACCCGCTCGATCTGCTTGCTTCAACGTGTTATTTTCTTTCCCCTATCTACTTTATTTGGGTTAGAGTTATGGCCCATCTTCTTGAATGTTTTATATTTTGCATTTGATCTTATGTTGTTAGAAGATAAGATCGAGGGAATCTAGGGTTTTAGGTTATCTCGTGACTCTATAAATAAGGCTATTTAGCCATTAAGTTAGTAATTTCCTTTTCTACAGTACAATTCTAATTTTGTTTATTTTGTTCCTCTGAGGTCGCTCGACCACCGTATAGGTTGCTCGACCGGTCCTCGTTTTAGATCATAAATAAAGCTTTACAGTTTGTTTGAGGTATGTGTGGCTAATTCCTACCTTTTCTAGGGTTTGGTGATCCCGACTATATTCATTTATGAAGTTGGATTGATTAGCTCTATGGATATCTATTTCTAGAAGTTTTGGTAGTGTTTGGAGTATTCATTCGCTATATCGTCTACAAGGTGATGACGGCTTCAAGTGACGGTCTAACTTTCATACCTCCATGTCAAGTTCGATGTGAAGATAAGGTGTCATCTTGGGTATGTGACAATCAATGGGTGACAACACTGATATATGTCAAGCAAAGATCTAACCGCATGAAAATCAAACAACGATGTGTTTTACATAATATTCATTATATTCAATAATGTGGATTTGCTAATTGAGATCTATATTATATGCATGTCGTAGTGATGTGGATTCTAAATTTGTTTTACCTGGTTCTTCCCTATCGTTTTCTTTTCAACTTATCCACTATTTGATTTCGTGTCTACAAAGATCCAAACTTTCTCCTTTCTTTCTCCTCTATTTTATAAACTATTTTACAAAGTAGTCCAAAAAAGTTCCTAAGGGAGGACGAGTGATTGGTATTTCCATCTTCAAGCTTTCACTCTTTTTTCGTCTTTGGTTATTTGTACATTGATTTCTTGTTTCAAACTAAACATTTTTACCTAGTCCACCTGATCCTAATTGGTCGATCTGGTCCCTCAATCTTTGGTTTCTAGAATCTATTTACATTACTTGATAAGTCCAAAACATGTCTTTTAAGTCATCATTTGCATGCATTTCATACATCATTTTGTTTGGTTTGTGTTCATGTAGAGCATCAATCATTCCTTTTTTATATTGTGGTATCTAATTTGACTTATTTAGTATTTTTCATATGTTCAGGGCAAAATATGAGCAGAAAGATGAAAGAATGTCAAAGTACGAGTTTCTATACTCTTTGAGGTCAATCATATCATATAAGATATCTATATTGAGTGAGGATCGAATTTCCGAGATAGATTTATGTTGAAGAATGAAGAATTAAAGAACCATGTGAAGATCATTGATGTTGGACCCCATTTCATAATGAGCTCTAAGAGACTCTAAATTTCGGCCATCTTCCCTTTGCATTTGGACAATTGTATCAACTTCAAAGTTGTAGATCTTCAAAAGAGCGTCGAAATTAGTACTCATGGGTCGCGTGGTTCCAACCAGTACAGTGGGAAATTTAGTTTTACTAAATTGTCAAAATTTTGTCAAAAGCCCAAACGGCCTACCTCCGGCCGTTTAGCCGTCGCCGAGACGCTGAAATCATATTTTATCCTATTGTATCTTATGTTTATGGGCTGATCTTCTTTGATAGTTGTTATTCTAAGTTTTTGGTGTCATTGTCATCCGTTTGTTGTTAACTATTCGGTTAAAACTTCAACATCAACTTTGTGGCGCCAGTACCGGGGATTATAGATAGTTAGGTATATTATAAATTTCTTGTTACTTTTGATCTCCGTTTCCTTTTTGTCTTTGTCTCGCATGTTGAGATCTTGAAAGATAAAGAAGATGGAATAATATTACAATCATGGGCAACCATCACCCGAACCAATAGAATCCTCACGGGTCAACTATTGAGGAAGCTCGTAGATTCGCAAGTTTCTATGATTTCCGGAATTTGTGAAATTGGAATATTTCTCGTTGTGCTAGAAGATAAGCTCGTCAGCATCAACACCAAGATTAAAGTTCTTGCCCAGATCAGGTCGCATTGAGAGACAAGGTTGATCAATGTGCTCGACGACTGGAGGAAGCTGAAGAAGACGAAGATTCTTAGGGTAAGTTTGATGCAGGTTGCAAACCGTATAATTTTGTTTCCTCGCACCGTATTTCTCCAAACCTTAGACCGTATTTCCCTTGTAGAAGGAGTAGACAGAGGAGAAGTTTGAGTTGATGAAGTTAAAGACCCCTCGATCTTCAAGAATAAGTATGAGATATGTCGTAGAAAGCCAAGAACACGACGGTACAAGTCTTGACATTGGAAGTATCGGAATGTTGAACATCTATACTGAGCTGAATTAGGTCAAGCTATATACCTTAAACAAGCGCTTCATGGGAGGCAACCAGTGTGTTTAATCGTTCTTTCCCTTTTTGTTTTTGTTTTAGTTTTTCATTTTTTAGGAACACTATATTTCCCTATAAATTTCATTGAATATTATATAGGAACCCTACCACGAAACCACACAAGAAGGAATTGTCGAGAAGTGATCTAGAGAAAAAAAAGGTGCAAGTCGAAAATGGTAATACACGGCCAACGTACGGCCAATCCTACGGCCGTTTGGTGGCTGTAGGAAGACCGTTTTAGATGCGCAAGAGAACTTTTTTCGAATTTAATTCAATAAACCGTTGCCAAGAATTTAATTCAAACGGCTACCATATGGCCACCCTACCACCACCTACGAGCAACCTTACAGCCGAGGAAGTTGATTCACTGGCCGGAGGAAGCGGTGCTTACAAAAAGTCCAATCCAGACGGCCAGTCTACAGCCATAGAGGTTGTTTCATGACCGTTTTGACCCCGTTTGTTGACCGTCTCACTTATGAAGATGCTGAAAATTGAAGTTTTGGCTTCACAAGTTGTTGGTACACCTTCTTCACACCTCCTTCGGTATTTTTAAACCCTCTCTTCTCTCCTTAGCCTCAAATCTCAAATGCACTATATTCAATCCCACCAAGGTTGAGTTTTCTTACTCTAACCTTCGTTGCTAACTTGCTTCTTGCACGATTTATCCTTGGAATTGAAGATTTGATGACTTTCCTCACCCCGAAAATCCCAAAAACCCTAGAATTTGTGTTTTTATTGTGAACTGATTTGCCCAAATGGTTGATGTTTATGATTGATATGATGATTATTGACTATGATGAATGTATTCGATCGATGTTTGGCTTTGATTTCATCGTTTTTCTTGCCCATATACATATTTTGCTCGTTTTGAGCCTTATGAATTCTTTTTGAAAAATTATTTTCGTTTGAAGCATTTTCTTTGATCCATATTGCCTTGGATATGTTGTTGAATGTTGAATGATGTTTATTGATGTCTTGATACGCGGTTTTGCACATTTTGGTTGATTTTTGCCATCTTTGGCCGTTTTGGGCACGTTTTGTGGAAATCATCGAGATTTTTGAGAGTTGCTTGAGATTTGTTGATGATTGTTGCACATCATTGGTCATGCCTACTGCTATTACATTCACACGTATGCTTTTGTAGGTACTATGAGTTCATCTTCAAGCCGACGCAAATAATTAATAATTTCGAGCTTGATGGTTTTAATGTGTGATACTTCCTTCTTCGTTCTTCACCACCACCGCATGTTGCATCTCATGCTTTTGCGAGTATTCTCTTTCTTTACTTACTATTTTCCACATTGAGGACAATGTGGAGTTTAAGTATTGGTGGTTGTACTCACTCAAGCATTCATGTTTCTCTTTTCTGTCACATGTTTTCCTTTGTAGTTTTTAGTTTTTGTTGAGTCTTTTCCCTGCATTTTTGCTTGCATTTAGAGTAGATGAGTCGGACGAAGACTGTACTACCTTTTAAAGCTTGATATATTGGAAAATTTCTATTGGATATTTCACGTGCTTACGATGCTTTAGAAGATATCTTTTTTGCTATTGTTTATGCACATGAGTTTTTGAATAAATTTTGATAATTGACTTAGCGAGACATAAATCTTGTGAGTGCTCTTGACCTTTGGACATGCATTTTCATGTCCTTTCATTCATATTTTTGTGTGATTTCCATCATACTTCGCTTCTTCTAGACTTGTGGTTGACTCTTTTTCAAGACTACACGTTCATTCAATTCTATATACTTGTTTGTGAAGATGATCAATGCCCTTTTTGTTAAGCTTATATGGCATTTCCTACCTTTATATATGTTTTCCTTCTATTATCCACTTCTTGTCTTTATTCTCCCTTCTTTGGTTTCACTAAAAACATTTCTCGTGATATAGCCTCATTTGACCTCATTTGGGGTTGTGATGGAAGCAATGAATGAAGAAATCAAGTGTGGGGTATTCCTCTGAAGAAGTGTGAATGTTTGTAAGAGTTAATGCGTGAGTTTATAAAGTATTATACTTATGAAGACCTTCCTCGGTTGTTGCAAATATGTAAGCATTGGGTTGAAAGTGAAGTTTTATGGTGTTTATCCATGAAGAGTGGTTTTAATGAGCCTAAAAGTCAAGCGTTATGAGCTCTTGGAATAGCATACCAATTTATGGAAGGTTTTTTTCCTTTGGATGGTGTGTTGTTTCATTCAAGAGGTTTCAAGTTTGTGCAGATTCAGTACCCGGATATTTTTAGTGCACCATATTACCTAATGTTTCCCTGCTAACGTTGTTTTCCTTTGATGCATGACCCTATTACATCCTATGAAAAGACTTCATGATTCACATCTTGAATTTTAATTTAATTTGACAAGTGGTGGAGATTAAGAACGCCTTGAAGAGCCTATGGTAAGATCTTTCTATGGTTGTTGAGTTTGAGTGATTATTGTTATATGCCTAAACACATCATGTGAGATTGAGTGAAATACATTATCCTTTAAGCGATTTGGAGAGTTATGATTCATCTTTGTTCCTTTGATAGTGATTGGTGATATGATGACGTGATTTAAAAAGTTATTATTTGATACGCCCCTGGATACCAATGTCATCCGTGTCTTTGCCTAAGACAGCCCGACGAGCGGCATCCCTTGTCTTGACATGAAGTTTACCCGTTTTGACAACGTTTCCTATCTTTTGCCTATGTAATAATAGAACGGATAATTCTTATGAAATATTCCCTTCTAAGCTTTCCCATTAGACCCCCTTATATACCTTTCATTTTAGGTCTTTCGGTCCGCCACATATTCTATATAAGGATGTTTGACCTCATTTGTAAATCATGTCTAAATTTAATTAAGTTAAGTTGAAGGAAAAACCTTCGCCTCGATTTTGGGCATCACAGCTTCCCTTTCAAAAATCTTCCTTAGATCTTCGATCTAAGCCTTCACATTCGAGGATTCTTCAAGAATTAACCTATCCACTCCACTTCATGGATTGCTTGCTTAACCTTGATTGGATCAACCAATTGCTTCCGTATCAATCTCAAAGCTTCCGCCAACCATAATCTATCTTTTGATTCACCGGCACATCAGCAATGAAGTAGTTGAAGCTCTAGCTCAATCTAGATCCGAAGTTTATCCTTGAATGTATCCAATGACGCATCAAATTGGTATCATAGCAAGGGAACGAGGCTAAATTTTCTTTACTTTTGTTCTTGATTGCTCTTCATTGTTTATCATTGCTCATCATTGTTCTTCATCATTCATCATGCTCTATGACGATGATGATTGCTTTGATGAGGACGAGGAATGGTTTCCTCCTCCATACTTGCCAAATCACAAACAAACCACCCAAGGAACTGATGATATTCACACAGCTAACTGCAAGCCTATCTTGAGGACGAGGAGTGGTTGCCTCCTCCATACCCACCAAGGCCGAAACAAAGATTTCATGGGCACCGACGGTATCTCCATGACCGATGGCGTGTCTACTTTGAAGAAGCTTACATTGCACCTCGCCGTCCAGACCCTTTCCATTATCGTTGGGATGGTACGAGAACAAATTTCTACAAGAAACAACAAGAAGAGCCCAAGTCTTAAAGGGAAGAGCTAGAAACATTGAAGGAACAAGTTCATGCCCTCATCACGGGCGCCCAACAGGAAGGACCCCAAGCATTGACACAACCAGAGTGTGATTTGTTTTTTAACCCATTGTGTAACGAGGAAAAAGTCAAAGACGAGGGAAAAGTTGAAGACGAGGGCAATGTCATCTATGAAGATTGTGCCCTGGCACTTCCAATTCAATTTCTCAACCTATTATATGATGATGGTAAAGAAGAAGAAGAAGAAGAAGAAGAAGACAACGAAATCATCATTGAAGATTGCACCCCTGCACTTCCAATTCAATTTTCAACCTGTTGTAAAATCAGTCATTTAAAGAGGACAAATAAGAAGCCATCATCGGGAGAGAAGAAGATGTTAACCCCGACAATGGCACCATTATGTTGATGAACTACAAACTTGAGCCCCCGATAAAAAGGTTTGTCTTTGCTATGCCCAATAACTTATCTCCCGGCTTGCCCTTCCATCTTTTCAACATGACCCCAACGTTCACCATCAAGGATCTTGACGGCATGATGGACAAACTCTAACGAGCCGCCATATTGATAAACTACAAGCTTGAGCCTCCTGATTCGGAGTTTGTCCTCATTATGTCCGATAGTTTACAACCCAACTTTCCCCTCGATCTATTCAACATGCACCCTAAATTCAGTCTAAGGGCATTGACAGTATCTTAAACAATCTCCACTATGAGACCATCTTGACGGACTACAAGTTTGAACCGCTAGATCCGGAGTTTGTTTTCATTAGGTACAATGGTCTACCACCCGACTTACAACTCATCTAAGGCATTGAGAACCATTTCAAAGAGTTTCAGTGCCATCAAAGACCGACATCAATCCATTACCGGTACCTTATCCTGCACCTTGTCGACATATTCGACAACCTCTACGGCGCCACCCTCTTGAAAGTCTACAAGTTCAAGCATCCCGACTCCTACGGTGTGCACCCAATGTTCAACGCCAATGGTCTTGCTTCCAATGTTGATCACTTCTTTGAAGACGGTGAAACGGAGATGTTTTACATCCAAGAAGAGATAAATGATACGCCATGGATACCGATGTCATCCGTGCCTCTGCCTAAGACGTACCAGCAAGCGGCATGCCTTGTCTTGGCTTGAAGTTTTTCCGTTTTGACAACATTACTCTTATTTTTCCTATGTAATAATAAAGGGATATTTGTTATGAAGTATTCCCTTCTAAGTTTTCCCATTGGACCCCCTTCAAACCTTTCATTTTAGCCTTTCAAAAACTCCGATTGTTGATGTGCGGGGGTTTTAGAATAGAATATGGTTGGTGGAAGCTTTGAGATAGATGTGAAAGCAATTGCTTTATCTGATCAAGGTTGATCGAGGAAGCCGTGAAGTGGAGTGGATAGGTTGATTCTTGAAGAATCCTTCAACGTGAAGGCTTGGATCGAAGATTAAAAGGAAGAACTTTGAGAGGGAAGATGTGATGCCCAAAATCAAGGAGGATGCTTCACCTTCAACTTAAATTGATTAAATTTAGACATGATTTACAAATAATTCCAAGCATCCTTATATAGAGGATGTGGTTGGACCAAAAGGTCCAAAACAAAAGGTCTAAAATGAAAGGCCTAAAACTAAAGCTCTAAAATAAAAGGTCTAAAGGGGTCCAATGGGAAAGATTAGAAGGGGATATTTCATAAGAAATATCCCTTATATTATTACATAGGCAAAAGATGGGAATTGCTGTCAAAACGAGCAAGCTTCATGTCAAGACAAGGCATGTCGCTTGCCGGGCCGTCTTAGGGGGAGACACGGATTGCATAGGTATCCAGGGGCGTATCATTCTTCTTCTTAGATAAGACTTGGTTTTTATTGCATATAGTGTTTTGTATGTCATGATCTTACTTGGGGACGAGTAAGGCTTAAGTACGGGGTATTTGATAAGTCCAAAACATACGTCTTTTAAGTTATCATTTGCATTTCATACCTTATTTGGTTTGGTTTGTGTTCATATAGAGCATAAATTCTTCATATTGCATATTGTCGTGCCTAATTTGGTTTATTTCATATTTCAGGCGTTCGAGGCCGATAATGAGCAAGAACGATAAAAGAATGCCAAAATATGAGTTTCTATACTCCTAGAGGTCAAATATATCATAGAAGGCATCTATATTGGTTGAGGATCAAAGTTTTGAGGTAAATTTACGTTGAAGAATGAGGAATTAAAGAACCATATGAAGATCATTGATATTGGACCCCATTTCATGACGACCTCTAAGAGATTCCAAATTTTGACCATCTTCCCTTTGAATTTTTGGACAATTGTGTCAACTATAAAGCTGTAGATATTCAAAAGAGCTTCGAAATTAGTACTCATGGGTCTTGTGGTTCCAACCAAAGCACGAGGAAAGTCAGTTTTACTAAATTGTCAAAAAGTTGTCAAAATCCCAAACGGCCAGCCTACAGCCGATTGGTGACCGTTTTGCCGCCGCTGCGATGCTAAAATCATATTTTATCCGATTGTATCTTATTTGTATGGAATGGGATTCTTATGCCGTCGTAGGTTTTGATCCAAACATTATAAATAGACATTTCTAGGTCATATTATAGGTGCGTCGCACCCCACCTAAGGGTGGACGAGTTCCAAGGTTTCAAGGTTCCAAGGCAGCAGCCACGGCTCCGTAGAGTTAAATTTCCATTTCCTTTGTTTTGTAAGTACTTTTCAGCTTTGATATTTATGAAAGACTTCTCTTTTATCATGTCTGACTTATTCTTCTTGATCCTAGGATTGGATGATCCCTATAACGGTTTGATTTATTAGTGCATATATGTTTGTAAATTAAGATTGATATATATATATATATATTGCTTCGTTTCAAAGTGATTTGGAAGTGGTGTTTATAATTGGTTTAGATAAAACAAGTGAAGGGTCAAAAACGAAGTTTGTTTTATTGGGTTTACTAACAAGAACTTGGTTTTGAGAGTAACGTTTTACCATAGCTTTGAGGATTTCTAACTATCGTAGAATCTTCCGGTCTTTGTACATTTTTAAACTAAAGGTCCACAAGCGATGGTTTATCTTGGTGTTTTCCGGATTTCTTAATTTTTTAATGGGTTTTCCTATACTTATCGAGCAGCTAGATTGAGAGCACCGGAAAAAAGCACGGTCACTGGTTGCGGTCTAGAAGTTCTTGTGAGGATGGAGGAAGATTTAGGAGGTTGTATTGGAGGTGATAGATGTCGTCCACCGGAGGAAGGAATGATCAAGCTTAACTATGATGTAGATGTGGATGTGGAGAGGATGAAGGAAGTAGGATATGCGGGTCATGATCATGTGGGCTCGGTGTGTTTTGTCGGTGCAAAGAGGATTCAGCTAAGGTTGGATGTTGAGGTGGTCGAGGATGAATCGTTGTTTAATGTTATGGTGGTGGTGCTACAGTTTGGGTACATGAGAGTCATCCTTGGGTCTGATGGTCCGACCTTGATTGCCAAGATTAAGAGGAAAACATGTCCTCGTAGTACGACCAAATGGATTATGGAGAGGATCCTTCGGTTGACAACTAAATTTTAGATTTTCTCTTGAAACCATATACAACGCAATGGAAATAAAACAACGGGTTACCTCACACATCTCTATCTCAATGTTCCTTTTTTGTTATTTTAATTGTCTACATCTAAACCCCTCTTTTTATGTTATTTTGTATGAAGACATTTTAATAAGATAATGCTATGTTTTTCCTTCTAAAAAACAAAGGATACTAGACAATATATTCCTAGGAAAATTAATAAGTGGGAGATGAATCTAATGCTAAAAGTCCCGCCATAAAGTCAAAAAGAAAAACAGATATACTAGAAATATTCAGTGGGTGAAACCAACGATGGGAACACAAAGGTTACATTTCGACGGCTCTAAACATAGTAGCGGTCATTGTGCATTTGATTAAATCTCGAGGGATATGAATCATTAGTTGCATATGACTTTGGACAATGTGGTTTTAACATATTTAATACACTCTAAAGTGTGTGCCCTTGGAGAAAGACTATTGCACAAGAGATGAGAACAAAACACATCATAATTAAAAGAGATAATATCACGATCATCAACTCGATAAAAAAAACACGTGTGGAAACCTCATGGAAAATGAATCTCTTCAATTCACATAATTCTCTTATTTTGTCTGATTTTACGCAAGTTCATATCCATTATACTTTCAGAATAGTCAATAATATTACAGACAAACTCACAATAATTGTTCATGGTAAACCTGACTACTATAAATTTAGGGTATTTGTCAACCGTAATGTTATAAAATGGCCCACCTACATATTAAAATCGATGTGATTAAGGGCGTGTTTGGTATGCCAGGTTATAGGGGATTATTTTTGGGAATTATTTGAATAAAAATTTTCATCCTCTAAAACTTGAATTATCAGATTATTCAAAATTTATTTAAAAAAATCTCAAAATAATCTTCCATTCATACTAAACACATCCTAAATTAGTGGGTTATGTCGATACAGATTTTATAATTCAACCAATTTTGAAACCATTAATAATTATAAGAAGAAAAAAAAAAGTACATATATGCATGGGATGTTCTTTGTTTAGTCATAAATAGTGCTAATAACTTTACGGTCTTATATGGATGAGGTTGGATGTACATTATGATGGTGACGGGAGTTGCCCAAACTGCACGGTTACTTACGTGTACAAATTGATGGTGACTATGGTTTCATTTTTCCAAATATATATTACTTTTAAATAAAATATTTATGGAAATATGGATATTTAAAATAACAATAGTGTTTTTTGAGTATTAAAGAGCGGTGAGATGTAAGGGATAAAATGTACCAATTTAATAAAATATTAAGCTGTGAGTTTAATATATAATTTCATGGTTACTCCTCTTATTGTTAATTGATTGTAGTATGGAATCTCGTGTGTTTACGTATGACTCATTGGATGTGTGTTCTTCACGTCTCAGCCTCGAAAAAATATAAGAAGATAAAATCAAAAAAGAGTGAGGCTTGTGAAAAGATAGATAATTGAATAATATATTTCATAGTTATTAATAGGTTAAAAAATCGAGATTTATATATATATTTTATAATATTTCATAGTTTTTAATAAAAATACTTTATATTTATAATTTATAATATTTCATAATAATAAAATTACTTTTTTTCTTTAAGAGATACTAAATAAAAAAACTAGTTCTAAAAAAGAAAAGACATTCAATATAAACTAGATTTGGTTTGAAAAATAATTAAATTCTTAAATAAGGCTTCTAATATATCTAAATAGTAAATATACATAACTAAAAAATATATTTTACTATTTGGATATATTAATAGTCTTATTTGAGAATTTGATTGTTTCGGTCGTTTTTTTTGGTACAACATTAAAGAGATATAAGTTATAACTTTACATTAGTAAAATATGAACATTTAGTTAATAGTAACTAAATGTTTATATTTTTCTAAAATAATGTAAAAAATTATTATTGTATAATAATGAACTAAGATAATATTCTAATATATATATATAATTATTTTTTTTTATAAAAAATAACATAGTTGTTGCAATTTTAGTTCACAATTTTTATACTAGCAATTCATTTTAAAAAAATATTTTTTAAGTAATGTTTTCGAAACACAAATTAATAGTAAATACTTATTCTAACTTTTCTTAATTCAAAAATTTTATATTATTAGTTCATATAGAGTGTTTTATTAGTTCAAACATTTTATATTATTAGTTGATAATTTCTTGTATTATTAAAAGTTAATTCAAAACTTTATATTATTAGTTCATATAGGTTATTTCATTAGTTCAAACATTTTATATTAGTAGTTGATACTTTCTATTATTATTTGGTAGTTGTGTTTTTTTTTTTTTAATATATAATATTTTTTGTATTTTGAACTTTTATAATAGTAGTTCAAATTTTGTGTATCATTAATTCAAATATTGTTTTTATTAGTTAAGACGTATACAAGTTAAAAATGCATAAGAACATATACTATGAATGATAACATACAAATCTTGAATGAATCGAACCAAAGTTTTAAACTAAAAAATAAATCTTTTCTTGTAAAATGTGTAAACTATTAGTATAATAATTCGATCTAATAAACAAAACTTGTGAACGGATAATACAAAAAAATTAAACTAAAGGGCTCATAAGAATGAAAAAAATTTGACATGGGACAGTCTATCAACTCTCCGTATTTTCATACCAAATGAATAATATACCGACGGTATTGTGCATATTATATGAAAATGCGGAGAGCTTATGAATTAAGACGTTGATAAAATGTTTCATTGAAAAATTAATTCTCGTTGATTTAAAGTAAATTAATTACAGTATTAATTTTGAATTTTGGTGTCCTGAGGTAGAAGAGGCCATATGATGGTGAGTTTGAGTGATAATTCTTTGTTAGGTTAAAACAAGAATGGGGAGTCACAATCCCTGTATTGAAGGGCTCCAACCCCTAAAACAGTGATGCGACATTCTTAATTGCATATGGACTTTCTCCTCATAACCCATAATCTGTATTTAATGCTCACCCCCACCTCCTATCCCTCTTTACTTCTTACCAATATTATCTCACTTTTCTGGCTAAAGCTCATAAATTTCCACAAACAAATAACATCGACTTTCTATACCTTCCTACTACATGTCATATTTCTCGGTAAATTGGGTGGGTTACAATATAGGATAAAGTCCCTTGGATCAAAAAGTTTGATCCACCTGTCCTGATAAAAAAGTATAATAAAAAAAGAACATCGGTTCGGCCGGATACGGGCATCCCTCCAGACCTGGGTGGCTGGGTCTAGGGGTCTAGGTACGCGGGCAACTTTTCTTCTACAAAGTCTTATCTAAACCCAGAGTTGACGGGGTCTAGGTACACTGGCAATTTATATATCATGTAAGGTTCTATTGTTTCCGGGTCTATTTTCGTTTCATTTTCAAAGGTTTATAAAAATGATATGACTAAGTTAAGGTATATAAGGCTTGACTATATGGGAAGGTACACTACAACAAGTTTTCAAAGGGTATTCATAGGACAACAAGCACACTTGATTAATTACTTGTGTATGACGTATGAGTGTGTATGTGCCTTCACCATGCCTTTAATGCTTCGAATATAGCTAACGGTTTTAAACCACTTGTGTAGATGCCCCGCAGGTTAGGTTCGCCGCCGAGTGAGGTGGAGAAGTGGACAGCCGAGGGTCGCCGTACACTATAGGACGGGGGCATTTTTGGGATGAGTATCGTTATTACTCTTATGTTGGGTTATGGTTTGATGTACGCTTTCGGATTTATGTATTGTGGAGTTTTTGTGTCGTTTTGAGGACTCGGATGAGTTTCGACGTTGTACTCTTTACTTTTCCGTCTTGCATACATTACAAACGTTTTCGAGTTTTATGCCTTTATTTGTGCCATTTTGGAAAGGTCTGGTGAGATTGTTGTCAGGCTAAGGGTCGGGACGCATTGTGTGGTCTCGCCCATAGCATTCCGATATCCCGCGGATTTGGGGTGTTACAAAAACCTTCTGGATCGGATCGGATTCGGATCGGACGGATACAAAAATACTCGGGTTTTTCGGACCGGATCGTTGGGTTTTTCGGACCGGGTCGACGGATCGGATTGGTTTTGCCCACCCCTAGTTGGACCTCTACTCCAAGGAAGTAAGACTAATCGCCTAGATCTTTAAGGGAGAAGCAATGAGAGTAATCCTGAATGACGGAGGTAAGAGTCGTGGGGTTGGAGCAGGTGATTATGATGTCGTCAACATACACTTGCAAGTAGATTACCCCAAATTGGTTGCGAAAAATGAACAGAGAAGCATCGACGACGGAATTGATGAAGCCAATGCGAAGGAGGAACTGTGGGAGCTGGTTGTACCAAGCTCGAGGGGCCTGTTTGTTGTAAATAACCTTCTTGAGACGACATACATGATCCGGTTTGGACTTGTACGTCATGAAAGCTAGGGGGTTGTGCAATGAATACTTGTTCATGGAGGGTGCCTTGGAAGAAGGCGTTATTGATGTCGATTTTCCAAAGTGGCCAACCTAATTGAACGGCTAATGGTAGGACCGTCCAAAATGTGACCGGCTTCACCACGGGGCTATAAGTCTCAGTGAAGTCACAACAGGGTCGTTGATGAAAACCTTTGGTGACTAGCGAGCTTTATACCAATCGAGGGTTCCTCCGGGACGTTGTGCAAAACACCCATCTACAACCGACAACGTTGGTATTGGGTATCATTGAAACCAAATTCCAAGTACCATTTTCCAAAAGAGCATCAACTTCCTTCGTCATGACATCACGTCAATCCGGATCTTTAAGGGCTTGAGTAATGTTTTGGGGTTCTTTGAGGAGAGGAAGGTGGATGTGAATGTTGAGTTTGGAGATTGGTTTGGACATTGGTTTGGAAATATTATTTTTCGTTCTGGTGATCATTTGGTGGGGAGGAGGTGTTAAGGGCAATGGTGTTGTGTGTGGTAGCGGAAGCAGGAGATGAGGTGGGAGGGGAGGTGGACGACGGTAATTGAGGAGGGGTTAGGGTTTGCAGGAAGTGGAGGAGAGATGGGGGAGTTAGGTCCACTAGAGGAACATGAGGAGTAGGGATTGAAAGTTGCTGATTAGAAGTTGTTGATTGAAAGTTGTTGATTTGTAGCTAAGAGCTTGAATGATATACACATGTAGTAGAGAATACTACAAAAACATCAAAGTAAAGTCATCATTTCTAACAAAAGAGTTTGTTGCTCATTGCAAAAGGGATACAGATTGGAAATCTAAATACTTGAAGAAACTAGTTAAAGAGAAGTTTGGGATTCCTTGTCCAGATTCCAATGTTGTACAGTAAAACGTACAACCCATAAGCTTTTGAATGTTTCACTTGGGAAACACGACATGGCTTTGGGGTCCTGCTTTGTTGAGTTGAAGAGAGTTGATCCTAGGACCATGATTGTGGTGCTCAGTGCAGAAAATTCCATACCAAGAAGTCCGGATATATTTAAGAGAATGTATGTGGCTTTTCATGGTCCTAGAGATGGTTTTATAAGGGGATGTATGTCAATTTTATGTCTTGATGGTCTTCCTAATGACATTTCTTGGAGGCATGCTCTTATCCGTAATTGGAGGGCATGGAAACAACCAAATATTTCTTGTGGCATGGGTTGTTATGGAGGTAAAAAAAATTTCCAAGGAGTTGGTTTTTGGAGACCTTGAGGAATGACATACAATAATTTGGGGGCGAAACCATTATATCAAAGAGAAACATGCAGTAGATGTTGAATTTTCTTCCAATTGTTGTCAATTTTCTTCCAATTGTTTAACTATACAACTATTGCAATGCTTTTCACCATTAAAAACACTAATAACACAAAGAAAAGGGCTTCAAGTAGCTACCATTGAACAATGTACTCATTCTTTCATTCCAAAAGACAAACATACTACATTTTACATCTCAAACAGTCAAACATAAATGACAACATAAGTTTAGCTTGAAGCTACATAACATATAACAAAGCTCCTACAAGTATAATAACAAGTAGAATAAAAATCCATGAGCCAAAACATATTTTTATAATCATTTTTTCTATATAGATGTAAGATTTTCAAGATTTTCAACCTTGAACATTGCATTTAGGGCTGTTATACGAGCCGAACGAGCCGAGCCTTGGTATGCTCAGGCTCGGCTCGTTTTGAAACGAGCCGAGCCCGAGCCGAGCCTGAAAATTGGACCGAGCCTAAATTCGTGTTCAGGCTCGGCTCGTGAGCTCGTTCGGCTCGGCTCGTTAGGGCTCGTTCGGCTCGTTCGGCTCGTTTGGGCTCGTTCGGGCTCGTTTGGGCTCATTCGGCTCGTTCGGCTCGTTAACCTGTTTCTTTTTTAAATTAAAACATGTGGCTAATTTTACATAAAAAATTCACATAAACTACAATCTTACAAATGCCAAAACAATAGAATATTTAAACCAACAAAGTTCAATAGTTTAAATCCGAACAAACTAACAAGTAACATCCCGATAGCAAATTAAAACACAAATGCAAAGTATCCAAAGTATGTTACACAACCATAAACCAAGTTCACATAAAAAAACATACAACCCAACAACACATCTTGGACCGTATGGCAAAACGTGGTATCCTCACTTGCTCACCTACAACAAGAAAAACATCAATTTTTAGAAGTCACATACTTACAATATCAAATAATATTATTCTAAATTAAGTTAGAGCAAGAAATACTTACATCACACTTGTAAGCCACATACTTACAATATCAAGTCTGGTTAGAAGTCCACAAATCAGAAGTCAAGCTAACTTTTCCAACTTTTGCAAACATTTTCTTCATCTTAGCCTTTTCTTCCGCATACAACTTCATTGCACGATCTCGAATAGCAAGGCGGCCAAAAGGTTCATACTTCGGGTTAAGCATCTTACTATAACCTCTAAAGAACTTGTGTTCAACCATCATGAATGGGTACTCATGTACCATGATCATCTTCGCCCTCATATCCTTGATTGCTTCTTTATCATACTTGTAAGGTGCTAGTGCTCCAGTTCCACCGGCATCAAAACTAAGCAATGCTTGCACTGGACCGACTCCTTTACTAGAGATCTTACTCTTACGAATAGCACATATAGCAATGTGTCTCTTATAGTGTGTTGTTGGTCCTCCTATTCTATAAGACATCCGAACCCCACAATGGTTGCATTTCACACATGTGACACCATTCTCTACAACTTCACTCACATCATTCCAAACATTGGAAGTTTTTCGCCACTTGGAAGGATTTTCAGTCACTTGAGATGGAGCCTCATCAACTTCCTCATCAACATCAACTTCCTCATCAACATTCGTAAACTGATCCGTTTCTGAAGCCGACATAATCTAAGAAATAGTATAAATTAAAAAAATCAGCATAGTAAAAAGAATAGAAATCAACAATTCAACACATATCATTCATGAAAGTAAGTGCGGTAGCAACAACCATAAAAATCATACAGATAAACAAATCATACAAATAAAAAAAACATACAAATAAATACTAAAACACAGCAGCCCATGAAAGTAAGTGTGGTAAGAAACTAAGAAAGTAGATAGTTTATTGTTTACAATAGACAATCTGTCAATCAAATTCTGATTACCTCTCCCTACAACTAATTCAATGACTGAGCATTTCCTAACTCCAAATCCAAAACAGGCCAAAAATTAAATTCTGCAAGACATGTCCGTTTCCAATCCTTGAGTGATGTTCCAATTGATAACACAAATGCAACAAACCAAATAAGTAACCCACCAGTCATTCAAATATGTAAAGTCATTCTAGTAGAAAGTAACCCACCAGTCATCCAATTTATGTGCCCGTTATCAACAAAACTTGCAATGAACATCAATCTACAAAGTCATTCTAGTAGACAGTAATTGAAAAATCAATCCAGTAGATAGTAAATGAGCTTAACAAAATAAACAATCACAAAGCTGAAATTCAGAGAGAGAAAGAGATGAGGAAATACTCAAAATTGACACACCACTACACCCAAAACCGGAGCACCAAATGTTCGAAGCAAACTAGTCGGAGAGTGCAGTCTGTGCAGAGTGCCGTGAAGAAGTTGGAGGTGAAGAGTGAAGCCTGGGACAGTGGGACAAAGTCGGAGCACCGAAGTTGCGAAGCAAACGAATCGGGAAGCCAAAGCAGTAGAGCACTGAAGGTGCGAAGCAAACGAGTGAGATCGAACAAAACGAGTGAAAGAGAAGACTCATAAAGAAATGTTCGATTAGAGAAAGAGAAGACTGCGAAGAAGCAATTGTTACGACTTACGAGTGTCGCCGCCGAAGGATTGTCGCCGCCGCCGAAGGACCGTCGCCGCCGAAGGACCGTCACCGTCGAAGGACTGTCGCCGTCGCCGGAACCCAAAGGAAGGTGGTTGTCGTTCGCCGAGCTTGTCGATCGTCGATTGAGAGAAAGAAAGTGAGAAGCGAGAAGCGGGAGTTGAAACTTGCAGTTGCGGCCTTCTCATTTTTCTCACAACTTACAGGCCAAAAAACCCTAGCCCCTTTTTTTTTTTTTTTAAACGAGCGGCTCGTTAAGGGCTCGGGCTCGGCTCGGGCTCGTAACGATCCTAATAACAGGTTCGGGTTCGGCTTGTTAGTATTTACGAACGATAACGAGCCGAGCTTTTAGCGAGCCGAGCCCGAGACGAGCCTGAGCGGCTTGTCTCATGTAACAGCCCTATGGCTATATGGGAAGGTACACTACAACAAGTTTTCAAAGGGTATTCATAGGACAACAAGCACACTTCATTAATTACATCCATTCGGATTGTTAGGGTCCGCTAGCGTTGAGTCTCTAGGAGGTTAGAGGTATTTATTGACTGTATTGATGATTATTCAAGAATAACTTGGCTATTTGTCATGAAACACAAAGGTGAAGCTTTCAATAACTTCAAGGAGTGGAAAGTATTAGTAGAGAATCAAACAGGGAAAAAGATCAAAAGACTGCAAACTAATAATGGTTTGGAGTTATGCTCGTCTAAGTTTGATCAGTTCTGCAAAGATGTTGGAATTGCTCGTCATCATACAGTCTAGCATACACCACAACACAATGGTGTAGTTGAGAGGATGAATCAAACTCTACTAGAGAGTGAGGTGCATGCTCTCTAATACAAAATTAGATAGGAGGTTTTGGGCAGTTATAGTAACTACAACATGTTTCTTGATAAACCGCAGACCTCACACTGGCATAAACTACAAAACACCTTATGAGGTGTGGTTTGATAAGTTTGTTGACTATTCTAATCTTAGGGTTTTTGGTTGTACCTTTACTATCATGTTAGTGAGGGTAAATGATGAGTGTCAAATGTAACATCATATAGGCCTTAGAATCATGCATTTTATGCATATATTTCTCGCTCATATATCACTATTTGTATAGAAAGCATCAACTTTCTGTATTTCGGTATCTACCTTGACTTTTTTGGGTTTAAGTCATTTTTAACATCAATTGTGCCGGAAATACATTCTCCCTAAAGTCAAGAGCTGAAGAAAAGACCTTACATGACCGATGAACTACTATACGAAGCTCCATGAAGTTATCAAGAAGACAAGATCCAATATTAGAGCAACAACGAATGCGAAACGGCATGAAAAATGGCCTTTATGCCGTTTGGTGGCCGTTTAGACCACATCAACACTTCAAATTAATAAACAAAGAGTTTGTAATAATTGCTGCTTGACTTTATTGAACGTACAGAAGAGGTATATATACACGGGTAAGCTAGGGTTTCAGCATAATGGGTTGAGGCTATTAGGTACATGTACTAGTGGGCCTAATTACACAACAGGCCTAATTACAAAGCTACTGTTAATACCCCCCGGAAAAGTCATGGACGGTCACGTACTTGAAGCTTGAACCTTAGATCGATGAAACGCGACGTCCCGAGAGGTTTGGTGAAGATGTTTGCTGTTTGAGCGACGGAGGAGACATGACGGGCCACGAGATTGCCGCTCTCAACCTGTTTGCGTACAAAAAATAGTCAAGTTGTATGTGTTTCGATCGCGGGCCAACAACGGGGTTTGCTGTAATGAATGTGGCGCCGACATTATCACACAATAAGAGGGGTGGAGCAGAGAGTGGAAGCCGTAGCTCACGTAATAAATGACCAATCCACATCAATTCAGGCGTAGTATAGGCGAGAGCTCGATATTCAGCTTCCATACTTGAACGAGCCACAACTTTCTGTTTTCTCGAGGTCCAACTGATGAGGTTTGAACCAAGGTATATCGCAAAGCCATATTGGGAACGAAAGTCCGTCGGGTCTGATTTCCAGCCTACATCTGAGTATGCGGTGATGTGTGTTGTGGAGGAAGGTTGAATGTCGAGACCAAAGGACGAGGTACCTTGAAGATAGCGAAGTATTCGCTTAACAACCTGCCAATGGTGAAGGTGTGGAGCATGCATAAATTGACAGGCCCGGTTGACGGCATATGTGATCTCAGGATGCGTGATTGTAATGTACTGGAGTGCCCCGACAGTTTGCCGATAGAGCTTGGGATCGGCGAATGGGTTGCCGTCATGAGTGAGGCGAGACAAGGAGTCGGCGGGGGACCTAATGGGTTTGTTGTCAGCCATTTTCGTGCGTTTGAGGACATCACTGATGTATTTTGATTGGGATAAATGGATGTCATCTTGGTCTTGGAACACATGAACTCCAAGGAAGAATGTGAGAGGGTCCGCAATCGAAGCGTGGGTAAATCTAACGCTGAAGATTGAAATACAATATAATTACAACATATGGGTCACAAATTGCAATTATAAGAAAAGATGGGCCCGATTGTGATTTCGGGAGAAAGGTGTTGAACCCTACGGTGAAGACTATTGAGGCTTCGCAGGGGCGGCGGGGAACCAACCACGGGGGCGGTGATGCGAGGCAAGGCTTTTCTCCGATGAACAGTCTTCTTTGACGACGACAGATCCAGTGGTTTCGATGGTGGTTGCAAATCCAAGCGGATCTCTATGTTGTTTGGTGAAGGCAAGACGATGTGGTTTTTTTTTTGAGAAGATTTGTTGTTTGTGCTATTGGACCATTTCGTTGACAATGAGCAAAGAAAACACTTCGATCAACAATGAGCGGTGACACGACTTGTAAAATCGATATAACCACCAGTAGATCGGTGAAAACATTAGATCGATAGGACCACCAGTAAATCGGTGGTAAATGTAGATTTAGACGAGATTGAGGTCCCGAATCGAACCTTAGATCGATATAACCACCAGTAGATCGGTGAAAACATTAGATCGATAGGACCACCAGTAAATCGGTGGTAAATGTAGATTTAGACGAGATTGAGGTCCCGAATCGAACCTGCTCTGATACCATGATAAACAGAGAGTTTGAAATAATTGCTGCTTGATTTTATTGAACATACAAAAGAGGTATATATACACAGGTAAGCTAGGGTCTCAGCATAATGAGCTGAGGCTATTAGGTACATGTATTAGTGGGCCTAATTACACAGCAGGCCTAATTACAAAGCTACTGTTAATATAGATGACTTTGGTGATGTCCAAGTTAAAGTGATGCGGGGATAAGCCGTAGTTCCCGATCTAGATTTAAAGTCCTTAATTGAAATAAAAATCGGGTTGTTTTATAGAAAAATCGGACGATTTATCTTAAGAACAGGTCGATTTTTCGATGAACTCATAATACGGATTAGTGAATGATATGGAAAGATAAGAAGATGATTATGGAATGATAAATGGAAAATATAGGAAGATATGAACCAAGATATTTCCGCAAAAGAACCTTGACCATTGATGTGTCAAAACCCTTGAACGAGAAGATCACCTTAACCCGCACTTCTTTAACCTTACACAAGTCTTCTAAGTAAGACAAACACAAGGAGGGACTAGGATCGACCAGGAACCACCAACCTTCAACAAGATCAACACACACAAGCACAATCTAGCAAGAACGTAACAACAATTCAACCAAAACTCTCCTTTGATTGAATAGCAATGAATAAAATACGTACTCCGTAAGCGAAGCCGTAAGTTCACACAATATGTGGAAATATCTCAAATCTAATCTACCAAACAATCTCCCCCTCTAATGCTATTTATAAGGGAGACTAAACCTACTAAAACTAGGAAAAACTAAAAAGATATGATCTATAAAATATATCCTTTGAAAAGATAATCTAGAAAAGATATTTTTTAAAAGATATAAAATCTAAAAAGATATGATCTATAAAATATATCATTTAAAAGATAATCTAAAAAAGATATCTTTAAAAGATATAAAATATAAAATCTAAAAAGATATGATCTATAAAATATATCCTTCAAAAGATAATCTAGAAAAGATATATTTAAAAGATATAAAATATAAAATCCAAAAAGATAGAATCTAGATAATCCCTTAAGATAGTTTGAGAGATTTAAGGAATTATAACAAGATATAATTGCCAAAAGATAGAAGATCATGGCCGGATCTCTTGCAAAGCTCGTTCCATTTGAAGGAAATCGGACACGAAAATCGACTGAAATTCCTACAGGAAAATCGGTTGATTTTCTAGAAAATCGGACGAGTTTCTTCATTCGCCGTGCAATCTTCCATTCCATCGATTCGTCCCATGTTTGCAAATTGTCAGCCCTCCTTCCTTGAGTTTCTCTCGCTTCTAGATTGGTGAATGGTCCATGTAGCGTAGTCGTAGATGCTAAAGATGGTCCCACATCATAAAGCCTAGCCTTGACTTAGCGAGACGGCTTGGCTAGACGGTGTCGAGACGGCTTGTATGTCGTATGGTGGTTGTTTCTATGTTCTCTCAACTATGCGGAGAAGGAAAATGAAATGTTCCGATTTATCTTTGAAATTAATATATTTTATGTAACCCTAGACTTTGAGATTTTCCCATATATAAACATGTACCGACCATAGGGTTAGATATGTTGAATCCACTATTGCAGTCTCTCTTACCCTGATTTCATAGTCGTTAAGTAGTTTGCTAGAACCAAATACTTGTGAGTTTATTTCCTTTTTGATTTCATATATTGTCTTTTATTTATATTCAATCGTGTTTGGATAATCTTCCTCCTAGTCTAAGGATTGGATGATCCCTATAATGATTTGATTTATTGTCGCATATATGTTTGTGAATTGAGATTGCGATAATGCTTCTTTTCAAAGTACTTCATTTCTAATTTTATTTACCTTTGAAATAAGTGACCGGTGTTTATAACTGGTTTAGATAAAATAACTGAAGGGCCAAAAGTGAAGGGCATTTTATTAGATTTATTGAAAAGCACTTGGTTTTGAGAGTACTACTTTATCGATGCCTCAAGGATTTTAAACTATCGTAGAAAGTTCTATCTTTGTACTTTTTCTAGTTGAAGATCCACAGCGAAAGCTTATCTTGGTCTTTTTAGATTTCTAAGTTCTTAAAGGGGTTTTCTATACTTGTCGAACCGCTAGGTTGAAGGCCACGCAAGTTGGAAAATACGGTCTTTGTTTGTTTATGTCAAAGGCAATTTTAGATGATTACCTACAATATTCATATATCAATGTTCATGAGTCTCATATATGAAATAATATTTTAATTTATTATTGTAGGGATTCTCGTTTGCTTAGATCGTCTTAATCCATTGTTGCTTATAAATTGTTATTGTTTTCGCCTGCTATCATTGTTGTCTTCTTCCTTTCTTTTACTCAAAATAATTAATTATTAGTATATATCAGATCAGACGTGATCCTTGTGAATCTGTTACCCGAATATGCTACACCTGATCCCGTATCCTTGTGGGGGAGGTTGTTGTTAACTATTTAGTTAAAACTTCCATGATTAGTAAACTAGAGCCTCGAGCGAAGAAATGAAGTTTCTAGGCTATGGAGATGGTGTCAAGGGATACAAAGTTTTGGTCTTTAACCGAGAAAAGAGTTATTTTGAGTAGAAGTCTTGTCTTTCATGAGATTTTTATGCTTAACTCGATAGTGAAGCTAGTGGAATCAAGGAGAGTAGCAATGTTGATAAACAAGTTGAGATTCAGTCTCTTCCTCAAGAAGAAGAGGAACATCCACAGACAGAAGCTGAGCTACCCGAATTTACAACATTAGCGAATCAACCACATAAGCTATTCATCAGATCTTAGCCAAGGGACACTCAAGAAGAGTTGGAGTAAGACCTCTACAAATGTACGACTTTGAGGATATGGTTGGTTATGCTCTATAGGTTTTTGAAGAGGTGAATATTCATGAGCCATCCACCTATAAAGAAGTTTATCTGGGTCTGAATTTGCATAGTGATTTACAGCAGTAGGAGATGAGATGAAATCACTTCATAAGAATCAAATTGGGAGTTAGTCGTACCACCTAGAGAGAATAAGGTTATTACATGCAAATGGGTTTTCAAGAAGAAGGAAGGGATGTCGCTTGTTGAAGGGATCAAGTATAAGGCTCGAGTTGTTGCAAAAGGTTTTCATCATAGAGGGAGTGGATTATAAATGAAAATTTCTAGTCGGTAGTCAGGTATACCTCCATCATAGTGTTACTAGCAATAGTGGCACATTAGGATTTAGAGCTCGAACCACTTGATGTAAAGACAACTTTCTTACATGGAGAGATAGAAGAAGAAATATACATGACTCAGTCAGATAGTTTCAAAGTTTTAGGGAAAGAAAATTATGTCTGCAAGTTGAAGAAGTCTTTATATGGACTTAAGCAGTCTCTAAATTGTAAACACCAAAGGAGCCCGTAATAGGCGGTGATACTTTTCTCTTGTTGCAGGCAATGGAAATATCTACATGTAGCTTGAGGATCAAAGGGCCATTTATGACACAAAATCATTGTTCGATATCCAACTAAAGGTCTTGCAACCGTGTCTAGACTTGAGACCGTTGATCGTAATGAGGGATCAACAACTTGCAATACCCATCCGATTAGAATGAAATTCACTGTTTTCAGTGGATATGGTAGAAAGAAGTGAAGGCCGGTTCCGTAATAGTGCCCTCGATGAAACCAAATTTGCGTTTGGCTCTAAGAAATTAAGAATGCTTCTTGTTCACTCGGTTTGTCTCTTGTGAGGATCACCGAGCAAACATAAAGACTCGGATGATTTGAAGGATGAAGATAGTAAGGCTTTATGACCTCGAGAGTCATGCTCGGTTGAATGTGAGTTGTGAATTATAGGGTCGATATTTTGCGCCATACCACGTAGAATGACACCGACTGATTGAAGATCTATAAAATTATGTTTTCCTTCACTGAACTCCATAAACCTTGGAAAATTATTTTTATTTGTAATTTGTAACCGAAATAAAAAGATTTGGTGGGGAAGTTTAGAGTTTCAATTTAGATTGTAGGTTTGAAAATTTGTGATGTCAAGGTTTTAATTTCATTTTTTTCCAATAGTTGCCCATAAAATAAGGTTTCCTTGGTAGGATCAAAGTAATGCATAGATCTAGTTTATGAATGTGTCGCTTTATTTGCCATCTATTTTCAGTATCAACAATCTGAATATGCATTATACAGCATACTTATTTGATGCAAAAGTGGTACCAAGTTCATGTATAAGTTGGATAACTTGATTTGTTCACCAAATCAAATCTCCAAAGGGTATTGTCTAGTGAGGCTGAGGTCTTGTTTGCACAATGTAGACATCCTCACCTACCAAGCATCCTTCCACATCCTGTGGACCATCAAACTTCTTCTCCAACAAATCCCCAACAGCCCCAAGCCGAAGTCCGAGCTGCTTACGAAACTCGGAATCGACACTCAAAGGCTTTTTACTATAATCCACAGTCAAATGGATAACTTCACCATCTGCTAACCCATCCTTTCCAACAACCTGCTCCTCACTAAAATTTGCAAATGCCAAGGTTTTCACTTTCCCATCAAATTTCCCACAAGATAGTCTCCAAGGCGTGCCCCGTGTACCCGAGGCTAAAGTTTCCCCAAGCCCGGGAGCTACCTCGGCTTCCACAAGGCTATTGTCGTTTTCCGTTGGGCTAAGAGTGTGGAGTACGAACGAGATGTCCGGAGAAAGCATTTCTTGTACTAGAACTGCCATGGAAGCTTCCTTTTGAGGTACGCCAGCAGCTCGTCTGCTAAGGACTGCACGGCGTGTGTATAGAGAGGCCCACACCCGGCTTATTGCGTTGCCAAAGACAGTTGGGTTTGACGGGCTTACGTTTGGGATTGAGTCGTAGAGTCCTGCAGCTGACATTCCAGCTAAGTCTTCTACGTTAGCGCTTGAACGAACGATCAAACGAGACGTTTGAGGGAATGTTTCCTCTATTGTTTTAATGACTTGTTCTACTGGTTGCACTGATGAGATGAGGTCTTGAAGCTGAGTGCAGAGTTTGTCGAGTTCTCCGCCTTCTAGTTTGGCTGTTTCTATCTGCTCTATGCAAGACCGGAAGGTTTCGGTCTTTTGGCTTGCTTCCACTGCGGATTCCATGGAGCCAAAAGGTATGACTACTCCTGTTGGGACCTTGAATGAAGCCGAAACTCCTTGTTCATTCGAGACTGTCATTGAAAATCCATAATTTCATCAAAATTAAGAGTTTAATTGGTAGTAAATCCATCATATGTTTCATGACCAAATAGATAATCCCTACTTTTAGCAGAAGCTTCAGAGACAGTGGCTAAACGACCACATGCAGCAGCTTTTGCGCCACAAGTCCGTACCTCGGCATCAGAGAGTTGGATGATACATTCATCTGAAACCACCTGCAATAAACCAAATTTGTTTGAGTGATATTCATGTGCTTATGTATATACTAAGACCATGCGGAAAAGATTAAACCTTTTCAAACTCTGGTAGCTTGCCCTTTTGAACTTGAGACGAATCTCCATCTTGCTGAATATTAGCAGATGATTCTTGACTGCTGTCGGTTTTTTCGGATGGATTAATGCTAACTCCTCCTGCAGAGGCCTCCAACCTACAAGAGGATCCACAAGCATTGAGAAGAAATGTGATAAAGAATCCCACATTTTAATGGCATTGCAATGTGAAAATACTAGCAGAACTAACCTCACAAATTGTCCTTTAAGTTTCTTTATATCAGCAATGGTATCATCGTCTTCACATGTCACAAAGGCAACTTTTTCCTGTAGATAGGAAGTCAAATTTTTTTAATTTGAATCAGCATCATTACATGGGAAAAAAAAAATGAAACTTATTTTCTGAGAGTATAACTCACTTGACGAGCCCGCACGCCAAGGTGTGATAAGTGGGGTAATTCCTGCAACAGGATAACCCCAACTATGTTGCCACCAGCTGCAGTCACCTGTAAATAGCTAGATTGCTTAATGTACACGCTCGGAATTGAAACATAAGTTAAAGATAAAGTTTGGACAAGATATCCGACCTCCTCGTCTCCATCAGCTTTGTTGACAACCAGTATAATAGGCCCCTCAGCGGATGATGGAAGTGATCCAGGCACAATGCTGTCAACCTAACATCAATGAAACCCAAAAGTTGGTGGATGATTCTAATAAAAATGTGCAAGCACCTAAAAGAATGTTTTAATTGTAACTTCCAAACAAAATGACTAGATATAAAACCTTTAGATCATAAATACCTGAACTAAAGTTCCCTGGGCAGATCCTGAAACAAGAACATCCCATCCTTGTGATGCAAGAGCTTTCCTTGTTGCTTTGAGAAGAAGGGTAGAAATCTTTGAGACCTGAAAGATTACACTGTACAAAAAAAATTGGCACAAAAGCCAATAAGCAAAATTGGTCTATTTTGACTTGCATAGGCCATAGCATCATCAAATGCAAACTCGAAATGTAATAGACGGTGTTTACTCACCCGGCACGAATCTCAGCTTCGGTAAATGTCCTTACACTGTTCTCTGGAATATGTAAAGCTTTTCCAAGAATCTGCAGAATCATTAAGAAAACTAAGGCAACCCACTAATAGCAGTTTTGACATTCATTCTGATATACAATAAATAAACTAATGAGACGCGTTGAAATCATCCACAGTAAACAAAACCTAATACTCATAACTTAGGAGTATTAGGAGTCCTAAGGCTAATTAGGTACTTGTTCTCCTAAGAACTTATAAACAGATAAACCAGATACTGAAACTGATCATTTGCCAAAATATATACACAATAGCCTCCTAATGATGAAAAAGGAAAGCACAACAAAATGGTCATTAGTTAATATTGTACCTTGAGCAATTGACTAGATACAGACAGTAGGAAATGAATAGTTAACCTGAACTTTCTGTGGGAGTATATCAAGAAGAGATTCAGAATATTCTTCAGTCAGTCTCCGTGATCTATCCAGCGTAGCTTTAAGCCTCAGAGCCCAAATTCTCTTTCCTTCTTCACCGCCTTATATATGATAGTTTATAGCCAGACAAAATTGTCACTTTTGAAACCAACAAATAAACCCATCAAGTGTACTGCAAAATGGTAGGCACATACCTTCATTTTCTGAAAGGCCACTAGACTTCCATGCAAGAAGTTCGTTTCCAATGGCCCTACATTCTTCAGGCTTCCATCCAGATAAACCCATCTGTCGAATGCCAGCACTAAGAGTATCAAGTGGTATATCCCAAGAGCTGAGACTTTTTGAATCTACATTATCCACTAGCCAACCAGCTCCGCCTTTACCTTCCAGCTCATTGAGAAACCTGGAACAGTAGGAACAAAAAGAACTTCTGTAAGAAACAAAATTATAAAGAGACCAAAATTAGACTCAATCGCTATTACTGCTCCTCTACTATGGATCTTCAATATCTGACACCCATAAAGATAACCGTTCCTTGAGCTTGAATTCAGACTTCAACCATAATGTCAGAATATCTTATCGTTCCAAAATCCAACAAATTAACTCATATGTACCTGCTTAGAAGAACAAAACAATAATCCTCAAGACCAATCTCACAAAGACGCCACTGCATCCAAAATATAATCCCAGATAGATATAATGTATCAGAAAGATGTTTAAATATCAACTTCGGGAAGAAAAAAAAAGGTTGCAGAAATATTGATCTTAGACCTTTTGACGTATTGCTATAGCATCATCAGGGGCATCTTCGCGCATGCCACTTTCAAGACTTTTTACAAGAGATTCTCTTAGAGCATTTAGAGAAAGTATGGTTTTTGTCAGTTGATCGAAGCCTTTGCCTGAAGAATCTAAAATCTGCAAGACCACAACGGAAATAATGTATAACTATTAGAATCCACCGAATCGACATCAATAGATCCAGAAAAGCAAGTTCTTACTTTCTTATCCTCCAAAAAGGATGCAAGAGCAGAACAGCCACTTTCGTCCAGAGATTCTCTTACTGAATCAAGTTGTTCAGTCAGACTGCAAAAAGATTGTGGAAATTTAATAAAAAGAAAATCCGGTAAAGAACATGTTCACCTACGCAATAAAACTAACAATGAGGATTTGACAATTCCACCTCTTTAATAATGCCCATGCATGCAAATAAACAAGGGGAGAGGAAAAAATGTGAAAAACATCAAACACCTTCCAGCATTAAAGAAGTCTTTCAGTTCTTGATGAAATATCTTGAATTGTTCAATAAATGCTCCATTGTATTCTCCAGAATTCTTCGTGATTCTAGCCAGCATTGCTTCGGTAGAAACCAAATCTTCCGGGCCAGCATTTCGGTGAAGCTTGTTTTGTATTGTATGTTTGATTTCTTGCTGAAGTAGAATGCAATATGATTAGTTATGGAGAAATAACTACAAAGGAATTTTAGGAAGAAAGCAATGAAATTTAACCTTCAGTTCATGAGGTATATCGTTACGGTGAGCAATATCTCTGATTCGAGTAAGAGGAACAGATGCTGTAAATTCAGCCTTAAAAGATGGCAAACACGGATGAATCTTACGAATCATAAGAATTTCCTGCACAAAAGCCCATAACAATTTTTAGAAATTGTTGGTAACTTGTTTAGATCATAATCCAAAAGACAGATGAACAAAAGCTTGGTGCTTGCTAATAGTATGGATTGACAAATAAGAACGCGTTGTAACCTGAAGTGATGCATCTTTCTTGTAGGTAATTTTCTCTAACTCACGGAATATGCCCCTTGAAATCTCAGCATGCATGTTAGGTCGACGATGGCCTCCATCTTCAAAGCAAGGGATTTGTCCTGTGTTTATCCACTACATAACAAGAACATATGTCGAAAGAGCTCTTGAGACAACTCCTTGCTATAACAGAAGCAAACAAAGACATATACATATATGAGCAGAAATACCTTCAAATAGATAGCTGAATTCACAAGAGCATCTAAACGGTCCTTGGTATCCACGTTTTCACTAATCAGCCCACGCACAATTTCAAGCTTGAATAATAAGAACATCCAAAACACTTATCAAATGATGAATCAAAACAATCCTCAAGTAAATCTAATAAACTGCAATACCTTCCGCCACCAATTCCTTCCATTTTTATCACCTTCAACTAACTTCAAAGACAAACCTTCAAGGCCAGAAGCATCCCACTGTCTATCAGTTTCTCTATCCCGATGCTCGTTCGACCGCATGAATGTTGCATCTTTGCCTTGCCATTGATCCACAAACAAGGTTTTATCCTCAGAAACACTAGCAGGACTAATGGACTCATTGCGGTTCCCAGCATTGCTCGGTTCCTTAATTTTAACCGAATCTACAGACCCTTGCTCCAAAGCTTCGTTTGTTTTGTTCCAGTGACATACAATTGCAAGATTTCCTTCCTGTGGAAGGTTGAGCTTCCTGTTATCCCCTCCTTCCCAAACCAACTTCTTATCCCGACCGGCTATCACAAATTTGAATTCAACCGATTCACCTCCATTCAATTCAAATTCAGCTACCCATCCATCTTCTGTCCAATCCAAAGCCACTTGCTTCTTCCATGATCCAAATTCCTCAGTAGACCCCAACATGACTACACTTTCTCCAAACTTAACTTGGTGAGCCAGCAAAAGCCTTAGCTGCACCTTCCCGTCTTTACTAGAAGAACCCATTTTCTTCTTCTCTCCATCCTTTCTGCCATTATAAAGAAAAGCATTTCAACAAACCTATCTTCAGACCGAATTCCCAGTTCGTGAATTTCAAAACCCTATTGCTAGTACCGGCCAAATCAGAAGCAAACCCAAAAATAATGGAAGAGAATATACCTGGTTCCGAGAGAAGTAGCGGCGCAAACAAATCGAGAGCGATGAGGACAGAGACGAATCCATTTGGAAGACGATGGAGGGCGGAAGGCACTGAGATTTGAAGAATACTTGAATTGCCTTGTAACCTGGGTTGTTTGGCTACACGTAGAACAGTGAAGAAAGCGAAGAGATTCCATAGTTTTTTCGTGATTCAGAGTAATGTGAGAAAAGGGTCACAGATGAAGCAATCGAAGATTGGAGAATATAGAAGCTGATATTCACACTCATCAATCATCACAGTGGGATTGATGACAAGTGGGGTGCTTATTAATTGAACCATTGATCTTTTCGATGGATCAAAATATCGAAGATGAAAATCCAGACAAAAATTAGAGTTAAGCGAGGATAATTCGTGGAGTAATATCTGCGCACACCGTCCATTCTTTGCTTGTTTTGCCACCATTTTTGTAGTATCCATACGAAGCGGACCCACCTAAAAAGGAAAAAGGGATTCCCCGTGTCGTTAATTACACCCAAGAAACCTCACATTTGATTTTCTTTAAAACTTCATCTTCCTATGTGTTGTTTTCGTGAGTATGACAATGGATCGGGCGAATGATTTTTACCACCATCAAATTTATCACCCAAAATTATTTACTTTACTTGACTCATCCCTCGCTTTGGATCTCACTTGCATCCAATTCATCCGCATTCAACGAATGAAGCGGGTGGATCGGATGAAAATTCGGATGCACTACACTTTATTTATAAATTTATAAAAAAAAAATCAATTTTTTAATAAAATAAAAAGTATACTTAACCCAACTAAAAATCATGTAAGATTGTACATAATATAAAGTGCAACACTATAACAAATCAAAGATCTAAAATAAACAAATTATAATGAATCAGTAATAAGAACTACAATATACTAGGAAAAAAAATATAAAATTTACTTCCATACAAATTATATAGTAAAGAAATAAAGATAAATATTTTATAATATAAAAACTACAAATATTAAAAATATATATAATTTTAAGCGGGTGAATACGGGTCGGATTGGATTGGTGGATGTTGGGTGGTGAAATGTTCATTCAGATCCTACCCCTACCACTCGCTTTTCACCCATTTGTTAACGATTTTTCACCCTTTTATTATAACGGGTGACTAAATATGAGGAAACAAATCAAATCATAAAGATATCAAGAGAACACTAAAAACTTGTAAAATCTAAAAGGAAAATTTTTAATTTTGAAAAAAAAAAAATCATTTTTATAATAAAACTTAGCAAATTCATACCCAATAAGGCAATAAAGTTTTTTTTCAAATCAAAGGAAAAGACGCTTTTGCATTTTGTTGAGACAGAATAAACATTATAAAAAAATATTTATCGCATAAAAAAGACTATTGTATATACGAAACCCATGCCTCAAAGACGTGACTGCTTTGATACATTTACATCGATGATTTGTTACTTGAAAAATACTTCAGTAGACTACCAAAATTGTTGAAGTATAGAGCACACACTGGACTCATGTTCCTCGTACAATTCAGAAGAAGGTAATGTTGAATAAATTTCATGCATGGGTCTATAGAAGAAACAAATTGTTATATACGTAAAAGGCGAACTAATGCACACAGTTCCGTTGTAGTCTAGGTGGTTAGGATACTCGGCTCTCACCCGAGAGACCCGGGTTCAAGTCCCGGCAACGGAAGTTTTTTTTTAATTTTATTTTAATTTTAGGGTTTAGTTGATGTATCTTTGCATGATGTAGAGAGGAGATCTTCGTTCTACTCGTTCTTCTTCCTTGGTTGTTCGATTGAGAGTATGATTTATGTGCTATGATTTCTAATTTCTAATTTCTATTTGTAATTTATGTTCTTGATATCTTGGAATAGAGTTGATTTGATATATGTTATATGAAATCAATCAAGTTCACGAGTTCTTTACTAGATAATAGCCAAGTTGTGTGAATGAAGTTGATTTATTTTTTGCTGATATATTTTGAATTCCGTCTTTAATATCTTGGAATAGAGTTAATTTTTTGTTTCTGATTTTTTTCGATTGAGAGATCCAGTTGTGAGTTGTAATTGTAGTAGTGTAATTTGTCCAGTATCTACAAGTTCAACATATCTATCTAGGAGGTGCATCAGAGAATGTCTTCCACAATTGGTCTATTTAGATGCATTAATTGTGTTTATGATTTTCTCATTTACTGATATTTATGAAATGTTTTTTTTGTTTGAAATTGCATGAGGTTAGAGTGTATTAATGTTCAGCAATTGGTCTATTAATTAGATATATGAAATGTGTGAGTGTTATGGAATAAGATTGTTTATTTGACATTGAACAAAGATTATGTCTTCACAAAGATAAAACAACGGCATCGACACAACAAAAATCACTCAGTTGAAAATATGGTCCGACAAGGACTTTTCTTGAGTAGCTATGTGATTTCCAAAAAAAAAATGGTCAAAAGAATTACTTTAGTTGAATATCGTTGACAAAAGATTTTGAGGAAAAGAATAGAAATAAAATGTTAAAGAAAGAGACATTAAAAGAATAAGTTCCGGACCTTAAGAGGGGTGTGGAAATCTTGGTGGAAACTCAAGAATGGTGAAACGGGTTAGGGTAGGACTACAAGAGATGTTGTATTGGACAGAGGTTAGGGTGGGACTAATTTATTTTCAATGACCGCGAGAGAACAATGATTACCGGGTTTTCAAGAAATATGGTCTTCATCCCGAAGTTGAATCAATGATGGAGTTCCTTTTTGCGGGCATGATGGCAGCCAAGTGGCATTGTGTAGTGCACCTTTAAATCCCAACCTTGCTTAATCTTTTTAACCTCTATTTAAGTGTTTGAAGAGACTTTATCATTGATTCTACATTTAATAGATTAAGATTACAAGATTTGGGTAATAAAGAGACTCAACATCCTTTATTAAAGTTTAAGTGTGCTTTCTATCTTTACCTTGGAGAGTCACATCCTGGGATTTTGGGTAATTAGTTTGAGTATAATTCTTATCCCTAGACTTTTCTATATTGCAGCCTCAACAACCCTTATAGAGAGAGCCTTTGGATTAGACAAATAGGTTTCAGAACTTCACCGTACGATATCTACCTTTGAAACACATAACCTTGGCAATATAAACTCTGTCCTTTGATCTTTAGAAGTGTCTTGAATCGAAAGGCGCAGTCGGATACTTGAATCCTTGGAATCATTTACCTTCTTTATTAATCACAAAAGCTTTTGCACTTTGTTAGATAACTGAAATCGATTTTATTCTCACCAAATCCCTGAGTTCGACTCTGGAATTTCTTGCCTTACTACAGTTGATCCGTACACTGCGGGTTCGCTTTGCTTTAAGTTCTAGATATAAATTTTAAAACTAGTGACGTACACTTTTGAGCGAACGTAGGGCCCCAAAATTATCAACTTTGTAAAATAGGCTCCTATACAAAATAATAAATAAAAAATTAGTAGGTGTACTTGTGTCAACTAAAAAGTTGATGGATGGGTGACAACATTAAAGTAAAAAATTTAAAATTTGATTAGATGTTTACTTTTTTGGCTTTTTAAATAAAGAGAAGGAAAAGTAGAACCACATTTTTTGCTTGTGAAGAACGTATCTCCGCCAAAAACAAGAACCAAACCCATTTCCCCAATGCTTTGCATAAAAAAAAGTGGATCTTCCTTCTAAGTCTGCTTCTCAGATTCCGGTGCCGTCCTTCATTCTAGGGTTTACTCAGGGCGTAATCGAGGCAGAGGGTTGTAAGATTGCCGGTGAGGCTATCATGACGGAGGATGCTAAAGTTTTTGCCGTCCTTCAGTCTGTAGTTCGTCATTGATGCTCCGTCGTTGTCGGGAACCAGATCTGTATTTTTGGGTAGGTTACTTCTACTAGATTTTTGGTATGATTTTGATTCATTTTGTTAAGTAGTATTGTGTATGTGTTTGATGAATTGAGTATACTGTTAGAACATTATTGATACGTTTGGACATGTGGATTTAATCTTACAACAATATTTAAGTTTGGTAAAAATGTTACCCAATTTATGAGTATGGTTATTTTATTGGGTATATGTTTATTATTTTTGTGATATGTTTCTTATTGTTATGTATGTTGATAGCATGCATTATAGTCTATATTTTGGGATTGGTTTGGACGTTTTATCTTCATAAATCTGCATGTATGACTGTATATTCTTGATGATTATGTCGTTTTGTTTACCTTTGCAAGAATCGAGTTCTACACCTAGTTTTGTTGTAATTGTAGAGAAAATGACACGTTTTGTAGCGATACGGAGCCAATGGAATT
Organism: Fagopyrum homotropicum; assembly: GCA_033239125.1. Classification (NCBI taxonomy): domain Eukaryota; kingdom Viridiplantae; phylum Streptophyta; class Magnoliopsida; order Caryophyllales; family Polygonaceae; genus Fagopyrum; species Fagopyrum homotropicum. The sequence continues at coordinate 35,081,127 of BSWB01000003.1, forward strand.
AAGGAGTCATTGGAGTTGTATTTTGGGACATTGAGGAGCTACAAGGAAGCATAGGAACCATGGAAGCTGGATAGAAGTTTAACGTGAGACCAGTTTTGAGAGATTTGAACGTAACTGAAGATCATCTCGGTTGACTACAAGATCACCTCGACCGAGATGAATTGTTGGGCCTAGATCGAGACGCACGGCCCACAACCCATAAGATCTTTTATTAATGGACTATGATTTTCTTATAAGATGGAAGGTGAATATTGAAGGAAGATAGCTTTGAAGTGAAAGTTGAAGGCTTTTGAAGGAAGTTGTAAGGTTTTCTTAGAGAACCTTGATTGTTGTCTTTTGATTTGTTATTGAGAAACACAGTTTGTTGATTGTTTGGATTGATTGTTTGTTTGTTTGATTGATTGATTATTGAGACTTTTGTGTTAAGGTTTTCTTGTTTAGGTATTGCTTCTTTTCATACATATTTGTTTGATATTACCATGATAATTGTTGGCTAAATTCTCGTGCGATTCTAGGGTGATTGGCTGAAAGTTGTGGGAAAGACGATGAAAGAATGAGCATTTACCTTAGTGGATCCTGAAAGCTCGAACCGAAACCAAACTGAACCTCACCTCGGTCAGTTCATAGAACATCTCGACCAAGATCGATATGAACTGAGCGAGGTGTAACCTTATCTGAACCGAACCTGAGTTTAGGTTTGTTTGTCAAATCCTATCCTTGTTGCACCTTTCCTGGTCCATACGCAAGCCTAGGATGAGACTTACCCGGTGATTCCTTTGCTTGTATACCTATGATGATGAGTGTTAGGTAATAAAGGTTTATCCTTTATTAGGGTTTGAGTGTGCCTTCATCCTGCCTTTGTGAGTTAGCGTGAGACTTACCCGATAAAGGTTAGTTCTATCCCCTTTGGTGGTGTGTTGGTTTGAGATTATAGTTTCTTTCCTTAGTTCCTTGAGACTTACCCGGTGAGAGGTTCTTTGGTTTGGGATAGTGAGTAGTGAGACTTACCCGGTGATCTATTCCCACCTTAGAAATACCTTCCCTTGCAAACCTCAGCTTTGTCCACGCTATCCTTAGAAGTCTTGAGTCGGAACCACAACTGGATGCTTTGACCTCTAGAATCTGCATTCCTTTGTCTGATTATTACATCATCTCGTTTTGTTTCTTTGCTTTTGATTGACAACCTGATTTTACCGTACTTGATTTCACCATAGTTCATGTGTTCGACCATGAAGTATTTGCCGTTATTACAATTGATCATTGTTTCAGGCTTTTATTTTAGGTTATAAATTTAAAGCTAGTTTGTTCACCATCACACACACGTCTGAGAGCGAACATATGTTTAAAGTGACTTAAATTGAAGAGAAAAAATTGATTGAGTATGTATACATTGATATTGATGTTTGTGTACAATATCGAATTGGCGTTTTGGGTATGAAAAGTTTAAATTAGGTCTGTTTTTAGTATTAAATGCGACTTAAATTGAAGATGAAAAATGGATTGAGTATGTATACATTGGGTATGAATATTTTATAAAATAAAATACTGCCCAATTTATAGGTATAATGTTTTATGATATTTTAGTTTTTTGGGTATGTATATTTTCGAGTATATTCAAATTGGATATGCTTTTGGTAATAAATGCGACTTAAATTGAAGAGGAAAAATGGATTGAGTATGTATACATTGGGTATGAATATTTTACAAGAACGAAATATTATCCAATTTATGGGTATGATGTTTTATAATATTTTAGTTTTTTGGGTATGTTTGGGTTTGGGTATGTATGTTTTCGAGTATGTTTGTGTAGTCTGACAAAATTATTTTGGGTATGACAGTGACGTTTCTTGGTAAACGAATTTTTGGGTAGAAGGTGAGAAAGTGTGCATGTTGAGAATTGTGCATTTGGGTAGTATGTGGAAATAAATATCAAATGTTAGATATGTCAAATCAGATGGGAAGTAAAAGTGAGTGGAAATGATTATTTTTTGGGTCCTAAATAACAAAGATGGAAAAGGTGGGGGCTATTTTAGTAACTGTTATAGCCAAAAGGGCCCATTTCATAAAAAACGTCATATAGTATCGACTACTTGTGTATTGAGTGAAAAACCTAAATCATAATTAAAAGTAAAAAATAATATGTTATTAGTATAAATAGGTATGCTCACCTATATAATTGCTCCCGATCCAATTTTACAAATACATTAATGTCTCTATAGTATCTTCATGAAGTCTAGAACGACAAGGACTCACCACTCGTCAACCTATACTAAACGCACTTTCTAAAGTCATAATGATACAAGAATTGTCAAAATATCCTTTGCAATCTTTTGTAAAGTTGGACACTTTAGATCAGTTTTCGAAAAGATAAGAACATCAGGATTTATACTATCAAGTAATACAACTTTTTGAAGATAATAGCTCAACCCTTGAGTTACACTAGCCATCTTCTTCAAAATTTTCTTAGACTGATCAAAATCGTCGACGTCCTCATCATCATAAATTGCACGTCTCCTCCCAAACAATCTAGAAGTTGAACTTACATACTCTTAATCATCAAAATCATCACCGAAGTCTTGATACTCATACAAAAGATCAAACATCAAAGCTTTCACCTTTTCAATCTCATCAAAGATCATTGTATTCTTGTTAAAGTATCATTTACGCAATTTAATTTGTCTCTTGGGTCCAAAATTCTTGTTATTACTAAAACTTCACTTATACTCGACCAATACTTATCATATTTCTCAAACATATTTTGGCCATATCGGTGATCATCAAACCATCACTAGAACACGATTTCAATAAAGAAACTTTAACTAGACAAACCTTTTGAAAGAATAAATTAGTTAAAGGGCAGTTTCTTCTCGATAAAATCTCATTCACCTTGTGAAACTTCAATAATTTTGAGCAAATATTTACAATCCAATCTCAATCATCATCACTAGGAATATCAAAGTTAAACCTATGATGATGAATCTACAACTTCTCAAAAACTTATGTATATGACAATGCAGTTTGGAGCATGAAGTAGGTGGAGTTCCATCTTGTTTTATAATCGATGACCAACTTCTTAGAATAATCAATTTTCAAAATTTTATCCTTATCCTCAAACATTTGAACTCTCTTAGGACTTGCACACTAAAACGATACACAAGGACGCACATTCACAATCCTTGGAGCAATTACATGTAAACCGTCTTGCACAGTCAAATTTAATATGTGTGCACTACACCACAAGTACAAAAAAGCTCATTTCAACAACAATTTTTTTTTATCACATGTATATTGCAAGAGTTCTATCATCTTGTCATTCATAGAACAATTATCCACAAGCACACACGGAAAATTTGTGTGCATGTTGTACTTCTCTAGTGTCTCAAGCAAAAAAAATCAACAAGTATTTCACTTGTATGTGAAAATTGAAGATATTCAAAACTATATTATATAACAATAACATGCGTGACACATAGAGCACATACAAACAACTAATACTATGAAACAAAAAATATAATGTGAGTTAAATTTTACCTCAAAGTCATGTTTTGCAAGTTCTATTGATGATCAATTAAGTGAGAAGTAATAACCATATAACCCTTCTTTTGGTGTGGCAATGTCCATAATTCAGTGGTTATGGCAACTCTTCCGATTTGGCCCTCAAAGAGATTAACAAGATTTGTCTTTTCCTTCTCAAACATCTTCATTCGGTCACTTTTCAAAGTAGGCCGAGTAATCAACTTGATGTTTGGATTAAGACTAGTTGAATATCTCTTGAATCTAATATGATCCACTATACTTAATAAATATTCATGTACAATGATCATACATGCTAGCTCTCTCCTCGATGCTTCTTGACTAAAGTTGTGCTTTTCTATCCTTCCGGTGTTAACTGACTTTTGGCTATAACTTAATAGTTCTCGTTGGATATCCAAATTTCGCATGTTTCTTAGAACACCTTACTTTTATATGATTCCAAAGACTGGACGTTCCATTTTTATTAGGTGGAAGTCAAACCTCTACGCTTGCATCAACTTACAACTGAAGGAACAAAAGGCTCGTTGGCATCATCGAGCATAGCTGAGTTCATCAAAATTGAAGGTTGTGTGTCATGAGTACTTGATGAAGGCATGATTAACACTGACTTTGGTGATGAACTTATCGATATCGATTGAGTTGCTTGATTAGAACCGCTTTCCATTTTTTGTAAAATAAATGAGCCAATTAGTAATATACACTAGACTTCATATTCATCATTATGTAGCACCACAAGGTAAAGGAGAGGAGACATCAAAGATGACATAGTTAATAAACATAGTACTTAGCATCACACATAAACTTCATATTTACAGTAATAGACAATAAATTAGTGATAGACATTATATTTTAATGTATGTTCAAACCACTTGATTAGAATCAAATCAATGTATTGATGAGATTAAAAAAATCAATTAAAAAATTCTACGATTTTGAGTACAAAATAAGAGGCGGAATTCGCTTCTAAAATTAATAAAAAAAAATATGAATATAGTTTCAACTAAGCTAATAGAATTAGTGATGAACACTATATTCATCAAACTTTAGACATTAGACTTAATATTAGACATTTAAAATAAACTAGACTTCATATTAGACATTTACAAAATAAGAGACGTTATATACGACAAACATGAGCCCGACACTAGGGTGTTTAGATTTGACGATCTTGAAAGGATATACATTAGACATTTACAGTAAATTAGTAATAACCATTATAGTCATCATCATTATTCATGTAGCAACACGCGCAAGAATAAAAAGTCAAGACGGTAAGACACAAGTTCAGTAAATTAGTGATAAACATTATACTATAAACATTAGGCTTCATATTCATTAGTAAATTAGTAATAGAAAATTTATTGTAAATTAGTGTTAGACATTAGACATTAGACTTCATATTCATCAGTAAATTAGTAAAGAAAATTAGATATTAGCCTTCATATTCATCATCATGTAGCAACACAAGGTAAAGGAGATGATACATTAAAGAAGACATAGTAGATGGGCAAATTGCATACCTAAGTTGTAAAAGAAATAAATATGACTATAGAATGATAATATAAAATAAATATTATGTGTATATATTCGCTTACCATCTAGGATTTATTGCTTTATTACATTTTTCTAGTTTAGCGTTACCATTATGGACTATATATGTTATATATATATATATATATATATATATATATATATATATATATATATATATATATATATATATATATATATATATATATATATATATGTTATATTGTTCTATCAATAAAGCAAGTCATTTTGGATACAATTTATAAGAATTATATTCTTACATGGTATCAAATTTCAATTGTTCTCCAAGCAAAAACATGTTCCGCAAAAATCGAACATGGTTGCTCTTGAGACAACCAATCCTTACTACCTTTATCCTTCGGATCATTCTGGAGTATATCTTATTTTCGTGATCTTTGAAGGAGAAGCAAACTTTTCCGAATGGAAGAGAAATTTGATGAATGCTTTCCGAGCCAAACGAAACCTTGGATTCATTGATGGGTCAATCATATGTCCGGATGATACTTCTTCGAATTTTCAACACTAGGGTCCATTTAACTCCATGCTAGGCGGCTGGATCCTGCAGACTACGGATCTGTCAGCCAGTTCCACGGTGTCAAATCTGGACACTGCTCGCGGCTTAAGGATGGAACTAGAACAACGTTATTCCATAGGCAACGGACCACGGATCTTGAAGTTGTAACACCCCGATTCTGCGGGACTCGGGATGTCACATTGGGCTAGGATCTCACAATGGATCATGACCCTAGCCTGACAACAAGTTCACTGGACCTTACAACATGGCACTGACAGATATAAAAATAAATACATAAAACCGTATAAACTGTATAACCAAAGGTAAATAACAACATAGCCGAGTATGAAAAGACATCCTCACACAGGAGGTAAACAAGACATCATCCTCACGCAGGAGGGAAAACATAAACAACCCCAAAACCAACCACCTAATGTACGAGAGTCCTCGGCCTGTCACCCTGCCAGATCACCCAGCAGCGCCTATCCTGCAAACATCTACAATACGGTATGAAACCATTAGCTAACCATACATATATGGGGTAATGCATAAGCACAAGCACAATCATGAAAGATAAACACATAACCATGCTATCACACATTTACCCATTTATTATCTTTATATAATAACCATTCACTCAAAAACCGTATATATATATATATATATAGATGAAAGTATGTGACACGAGGACCGATACATCCCCGCCTCTGAGTGCAATGTCCAGCTGTACGAGTATCGGTCACACAATCCGTGTACCATATGGGAGTGGATTGCGCCCTTCTTGTAAACTAGTATGGCCCGACATTAGAGAACCTCCCAGACTCCACGGCGGGATGAAAGGGAAAGGTTATCACAGCCATGTAGTGGGGGCAAAAAATAGAACATAGGTCGATAAAAACGACAACTCATGCTATCATAGCAAACATATAAAGCACACGCCACTCATGCAAACACCCAATATAGGGAAGGTAGCTAAGTAAGCCCTACGGACTTACCTTAACCTCGTACAATCACAACCACGATCAACCTCCAATCCTGAGAGGGACACTACCTAATAACAAGGCAGAAAGAGATATCAACATTCCTCAATCTATAATCAATCTATAATCCTGAGAGGGACACCTAGACCCAAGGGATGCATAAGGATCATAATCAATCTATAAGCCTCACAACCAACTTTCACCTCAATATCTCAGCATAACTCACAATTCCTCAAATCCCAAGGTAGTATCTAATCAACATTCCTCAATCTCCATTCTAATCCTAATTTAATTAATTAACCTTTAATTCATTAATAAAATTTCGCCAGAGTAACGTTTTGCCCGTAGGCAATTTCTAAGCCCCCAGTCATCAGATTTCATCAAACAAACAACCCATAATCACCAGAATAATATAACGACCATAATGGAATTTCTAATTATCCATTTTGATAAGCCTAAAGTCAAATTAGGCCAAATCGCAGTACGGAAAACGAATAAATTCATAACTTATTCGTTACTAACCCGATTGACGATCTGAAAGAAGATTCGGAATCACAGCGACGCAGGCTACGCATGGACAACATCAAATTCACCGGAATTTGAGCGACGGAACCTTCCTGGTGACATATATGCTCGACCAACCCTTCATCTGCTCGGAAATGCAAAAACTCGGTACCAATATAAAGAGAATAAAGATAGGAATCCATAAACTCAAACGGAATTAAAATCGGATTAGAAACAGAGAGTAGATCTGAGTTTGAAGGTTGAGAGAAATTAGAGCTTTTACGAGGAACGTGAAAGGAAATGAATTAATAAAGGATTTTCCGCTATTTATAGTTAAGACGATAATTATCCTTTAGCAAGGTCGATAATTATCCTTTAGCAAGGTCGATAATTATCCTTTAACCGATCCAAAAGTGGGTCGAACCTCCTTCTCCAAACTTCTCGAGATTGGAATATTAAATCTGGAATATTGTAGGGATACTTATTCTCCAACTGCCTCGGAAAACGTGTATTCCTAAGCCGTATTTCTTAGCCGTTAAGAAACGAAATAGCGACTCTTTTGGCCGTTTTGTCTCTCCGTGTTATTTCATATCTAGTACACATCCGATGTCCTGATCATTTCTCTCAACTGCATTTTTATTAATTGAAGCTCCGAAATGCTCCAAATAACACCGGAGGGTAAAAATAATTACCCGGGGGAAAAGGTAAAATTTTTCCCAAACGTCCAAAATTACGCCAGGAACATAACGATGGGACTCATACTCATCACTTGTGAAATCTTCGCGAGTTATATGTCAATTACTATCAACGATTAAGTTAATCAACATTAATTAGAATTCGGAAATCCTAGCTATTACAGAAGCTACGTGTAGGTATCAGTCAATGCCGACAACAAGGACAACCTATTTCTTTATATTATGGAAGACTCCGCCGTATGTGGGATGAACTCAACGCATCGCTCCCGTCATCAACAAAGATTCGCAATCCATGCTCAAAGTTACTTGCTACGGACGAGAGGTAGAACAAAATTCATCAATTCCTTATCAGATTAGATGATTCATATCAAACTCTCCGTTCTAGTATCATATCTAAAGAGGTGTTGCCAACATTAAATAAAGTGCATTCATTAACGATTCAAGAGGAGGGCACTCGCATGGCATCTATGGACATTGAATAAAGTGCATTCATTAGCGATTCATATCAAAATTAATTTACATTGTAATAAAATAGGTCACACAAAGGATAAGTGTTTCAAAATTGTCGGTTATTTGGAGTGGTGGAATAACGGCAAAGGGAAAGATGGTAGCAACAACGCCGGATCTCGAGCATCCTCTACGACGCACTCTGTTGTAGTCAACCGCCAGCCTGCATGGAAGACTCCAGGGGTGCCAACTTCCAACAATGTGTACAAAGTGGGCATTCATCTTCCAACAATGTTGTACAAAGTGGGCATACATATGCTATTTCGGCTGCAACATTTACAAATCAAGACTGACCGCAACTTGGAACCAAAATAATGGATGAACAGTGGGCTGACCTACTTGAAAAATTCAAACAATTCCACGCAACGCCCAATGAATCGATGTCATGTATTATTGAATCGAATTTTTGGATATTAGATAGCGGAGCATCTTTTCATATGTCGGGTAATGTCAATTTATTTTTTGAGTTAAAGACGGTTAATTCGTAAGCTATTAAATTGCCTAACGGATTGTTGCAAAACGCTAATCAAGCGGGAACTATTTTTCTCAGTCAAAATGTTCATCTTACTAATGTGTTATATGTTCCCGGATTAAAATGTAGTTTAATATCATTAGTTTGTCTAACTAATTTTAATTGTAGAGTTATATTAACATCCAAACTATGTGTGATTCAAGACCTAGCTTCACGAGTGTTTTGGCTTCGTTTTTCAAATTTCAACTTTCCCATTTCCGCAGCCTTTAGAGTCGATCCTAAGTCTTCAATGTCAAATATTTGGCATAAACGTTTGGGTCATCCGTGTTTTGATTTTATAAATTTGGATACGAATAATATTAATTTGCGTTCCTCTAACAATGTCCCTTGTGACACTTGACATAGGGCAGAACAATTTCCGATAATTTGCGTTCCTCTATCATTAGTTTGTCTAACTAATTTTAATCGTTCGTCTTTTTCTCAAAGTTTATCTCATTCCGAAAAATTATTTGACCTTGTTCATTGTGATCTTTGGGGTCCATATAGAATTCCGGCTTTATGTGGAGCTTCATATTTTCTAACAATTGCCGATGATTTTTCAAGAATTACATGGGTGTGTCTTTTAAAAACAAAAAACTGAAGTTTTACTATTTTTCATACTTTCATCATAATGATTCAAACCCAAATTAATATATATATTAAACGGGTTAGAACAGATAACGGTTCGGAATTTTTTAAACTTCAACAACTGTTTTCAGACAAAGGTATTCTTCACGAAACCTCGTGTACCTATACTCCACAACAAAATGGCCGTTTTGAACGCAAACATCGACATTTTTTAAATGTTGCACGGGCATTAATCTACCAATCTAAATTGCCTATTGAATTTTGGGGACATGCGGTGTTAACAACTTGCTACGTGATAAATCGAACTCCAACAAAAATTTTTAAAACTAAATTGCCATTCGAAATATTTTTTTTTAAAAAAAACGACATTATCAACACCTACGCATTTTTGGATGCTTGACTTACGCATCTATTTTACCAAAGAATTTAAATAAATTTTCCGCCCGAACTCGCAAATGGGTTTTTATCAGATATCCGGTTATATTTTTGTCTCTCGAGATGTATTTTTTTACGAAAATATGTTCCCATTTTCAAATGCCGAAAATATTTTTGCTGAATAATTTTGATTTCCATAAAAATAATTTTTTTATTCAGCCAAAACCCTACCTCTAGGTACGTGTTTTCTCCAGCACTAGCAAACGGATCCTCCTTTTCTTCTCAGATCGACGCATACACAAATCTCACAAATACTATCCAATTTGAAAATATTGTTTTCGATTTCAATGAGAATAACCTCCTTAATGTTCGCATAATTTGCCCTCCAATTATGCATATTCTTTCCATGAAAACCAATCTGGATCTCTCTCTGATCTCGTATCTTTCTAACTTCCAACTATAGAACACATAACTTTCTCTTCTAATGATGCTTCTACAGATCATTCTCTTCACATTGAAAATCGTTTACCGTCCTCTTATTGTCCTTCTCTTTCCTCTTCCGATTCTATCGATCCATTAAAAATAGATTCCCTTCCCTCCAACAATCCCTTACCTTCTGGCGTTGAATCTCCCTCTAATGTTGCACCCTCAGTTTCCTCTTCTAATGGATCTTCTCAAATCGGTGAATACTTACCTACTATTCGACGTAGTGCTTGGGTTTCAATTCCTAATACACGCCTGCGAGATTATCACTGCATTCACCTATTACCGACACACTATACCAAGGCATCATCGCTTCTGTTGGTATCTACACGTAAGTATACATATCCAATCTCAAATTATTTTAAGACTTCTAAATTGTCTCCTTCTAATCTTTTCTACGTGAAGACAATATACTTAACCACATAACCATTGTTACGCTAAAGAGTGTACACGCAATAAGCCTTAAATTTATACTCGTTATATTTATCCTAACTTCTAGCGCACCCGCAGTGTACGGGACGTTTGTAGTATGGATAGTATTCCGAGGTCGAACACAAAGACTAAGGTGAAATTGATTCGGTTTTGTGATTAAGTTTAGTGAAGGTCTAAGGTTAGAAAAGAGGGAAACAAAGAAATGAAAACCTCAATTGTTTTTGGTTGGATTTTTGGTGATCAATCAAAGATCACAATTCATGCAAAGTAAACAATCAAACTAGACTAAAAATCTGCACAAATGAACAAACCAAACAAGATGATGATCAAAGAAAGAGAAGACGGATTCTAGGGGTCGGAAATTCCGGTTATGGCATAAAACTCAAGTCATCTATTCATTCTTTGGATCTTACTATGATATGTTGGGATTTAGTGTTTCTAATTTGGGATCAATTACCGGGTAAGTCTCATGATCCAACTAGTCCACTTCTAAGATCTCATTACCGGGTAAGTCTCTAAGATCTTAAAGATAGGAATTCTACGCAAACCGGATTGTTAATTAGGGATCTACCTATCCTTACCGGGTAAGTCTTGGAAAGGGAAGTCCTAATCAACTATCCTAGCACATCTAATCCAATGGCGGCTTATTAGGCTCACCATTACCTAAGGTTTGCTATTTTAGATTCTAAGGGCAAGGATTACCGGGTAAGTCTCTCCTAACTCTTAGCCACTACACTAAGTCACCCTAGAATAGGTTAAACTCAGCAAACACTTAGGGTTTCAACAATTCATAGGTTTTAGGCAAGGTCCGTCGAACCAGGAAAATCACGGTTTGTTCTACAGAAACCACGACCGTGGTTCTTCAAGAACTACCCGTGATTTCTAACAGGAACTACGTTCACAAACAAAAATCATCCAAAGGTAAATCTAAGTTCGTCCTATCATAGTCCTAGCCATAACCTTCCTTTCCTTACCCTAGAACCACATCAATTTAGCCTACAACATTCATAATGGAACTCAAAACAAACAAACATGAAATCAAAACATCCATTGCAAGATAATGAAAGAAAAGGGATGAACAAGTAAACTTAATCCAAAACTAAGCTGAAGATTAGAATTAGAACCACTTACAACCCTTCCAAAAGAAGGTTCAAAGACTCATACAATCTGTAGAAAAAGAAATCCGAAATACAAGAAAGCTATGGTGTGTTCTTCTCCTCCTCTTCAATGGAGTTCTTCTCCTTCTCTTTGACACTTTCCTTCCTAGAAAACCTCTTGATTTTTGAGAATATATTTGTTAGAGAAATGGATAATGGATGAGCTGCTCCCAAACTACCCCAGCTGCCTCAAACAATCCATGAAGGACCACTTTTATAACAAATCTCTCATGAGCTGGCCATGAAAGTCGTGGCACAGCTGTCACGAGAATCTGGCAAAATCCACGGTCATCTCCACGGCCGTGGTTCTTCAGAGAACCGTGATTCTATGCAGAAACTTCGCCTTGGATCATTGAGTTGTGGTTTGGTGCATGGTTTGTGTTGGCAAGGTCCCATGAGTCCTTCTTAGTCCTTGGCTTGTGTCCTAATGAGTCCGAGGACGTGTCATCTAAATGAACGATCCTTAAACGCGTCGTTTTAGCTCTAAACTTCCCGAAATACCTACAAAACGCACACAAGTCCGTGTAGACGTCTATCTCGACAAAATACGTGAATTGGTTGCAAAACGTCCTGAACTAATGCTAGATCATGCATGAATGAGCGAGAATTCTATTTAAATGTACACCTAAAACTATGTTATAAATCGTGTTATCAAAATACCCCATACTTAAGGTTTGCTCGTCCCCGAGCAAATTACCAACTATAGACTAAGAGATGACATGATTTATGTATGCAGAAAAAAAAATGGCAAAATCTTTTTGGGTTTTGTGCTTCTACTATTGGATCACCTTCATAGTCATGATCAATGGTAATTGGATAAACAATTATGTATCAAGCAATAAGGGCATGGAAAGACAATCGTACTTAACTCAAAAACATGCATGAAATGTGAGGATGAAGAGGTCAAGAAGATCAAGAGTCTATCCAATCTAGATCACTAAGTCTTACAAACATGCAAGTAGGTCATAAGGGCTTGTGACATAAAAGGCCAAGAAACTTTGCAATTGGGCGGGGGATTCTCTAGGTTATGTGATGCTAATCCGGGAATGGAACTAACTTCACATCCTTGTCCTCGATCAACTTCCCCCAAGTGTATATTTTTCCCTATCTTGCTTTCTTTTCTTTTTTTTTTCTTCTTTTTCTTTTTGAGACAATGACATTGGTGTACAAAAGCCGAAACCTTGGTGATTAGCCGTCCTCGGGCTTTTTCTTAGTTTTCGAGGTGCATCCACACCGGGCACACATACCAAAGCTCGTTAGGGCTATTGGTTCATTTGACTTTGGCAAGGTACCAACACCCGATTATGTGAAGTGTACCGAGTTACTTGTCATTTAAACCAACGCCCCCAAACCTATATTTTGGCTACACTTCCTCAATAATTTCAGCATTTTATTCACGACATTCTTTTCATTACATCTTCACCCCGCATTTGTTTTTCACACATTTCAACACACTAGCATGCTCCTATTCCCGGATGGGTTTAAAGGAGGTCGATTTTATATCAATTGAGGTGCTCAAGCAATTATGATCAAGATGAGAAGTAGAGAAAGATGAAATGCCTCATTCATTCCTAGATGGTATGCAAGAACTATCATGTAATTTCGACTTTCAATACTCAATCTGTTCTAGGCGATCATCATGATCACAAGTCATTCATAGAATTTAAAAAAAGTAGTTCAAGTCCACATATGCATTTATCAATTCAACACATAAGGCCATCCATAGCCAATCACAAGACAAGTTTCATCATTAGGATCATATCCAAGCCTAGAAAGCACAAAAAAAATTTTAAATTTTCTGATTTTTATGGGATTTTCGTTTTAAGTATGTACCATGCAAGACATTAACCTATCCTAGATGCTCATCATGCAAAGGGTCATGCAAACCCCACCCCATACTTAGAAACACATTGTCCCCAATGTGGTATTCAAGTAAAGAGAGTGAAAGAAGGTTCTCACAATGTAAAATCGTTTGCTATGGCAATTGGGAATTCTCAAGTGAATTGATGTTGGATGATCCTTTCAATCATGGTAGAGAGCTCTAAACATCCTTCAAAGCTTCGGAACCCGCGCTAGGCATTGCTAGCCGTCCAAGTTCCGCGTCCGCTCCACCCATAATTGGTGAGGGTGTCATCATCATCATTTTCATTGCCAAGGGAGGCTTCCAATGCCACTAATGCTCTAGCACACACACGAAAGTAGACAAAACACACACAAAGCATACAAAAACAGAAAAATCTAAGCAAAAATGAAAAGGGAAAAATGTTACCAATGGGTTGCCTCCCACCAAGCGCTTCTTTAAGGTCATTAGCTTGACCAAACTCGGGAGCGTCTATTCGAGGTGAAGCGGGGCAATCATGTCTACCGGGGCTCCCGGAATATACTTCTTCAAGCGATGCCCATTCACCTTGAAATTTCCACAATGCTCCCCTCCTATTTCAATAGCTCCATGGGGAAAGATCTTCTTCACCACATATGGCCCGGTCCATCTTGATTTGAGCTTTCCGGGAAAGAGCCTTAGCCTTGAGTTGAAGAGAAGGACAAGATCTCCTTCACTCAACTCCTTTGGAATGATCCTCTTGTCATGCCACCTTTTGGTTCTCTCCTTGTAGATCCGGGCATTCTCATAAGCTTCCAACCGGAGCTCCTCAAGGGCATTGATATCAAGCAACCTCTTTTCTCCCGCTTCCTTGAGGTCAAAATTTAGCCATTTAATGGCCCAATAAGCTCTATGCTCCATTTCCACCGGAAGATGGCAAGACTTGCCATAGACCAACTTGTAGGGGGTGGTTCCAATTGGTGTCTTGAAGGCGGTTCTATATGCCCATAGTGCGTCATCGAGCTTCATAGCCCAATCCTTCCTTGTCCTAGACACCGTCTTCTCGAGGATGGCTTTGATCTCTCGGTTGGAGATCTCCACTTGAACACTAGTTTGGGGATGGTAGGGTGTTGCCACCTTATGAGTCACCCCATACTTGGCCAAAAGTGCTCCAAAGTTCCGATTTGTGAAGTGCTTCCCTCCATCACTAATGATTACCCTTGGTGTTCCAAACCTAGGGAAGATCACCCGGTTGAAGAACCGCACTACCACCTTGGCATCATTCGTAGGAGAGGCGATCGCCTCTACCCATCTTGACACATAGTCCACCGCCAATAGGATGTAGAGATTGCCACATGAAGAAGGGAATGGTCCCATGAAGTCTACACCCCACACATCAAAAATCTCAACTTCTTGGATGTTATTCAAGGGCATTTCATTCCTCCTCGAGATGTTGCCCGTCCTTTGGCAAGCATCACATGCCGCTACAAAACCTTGCACATCTCTAAACAAGTTAGGCCAATAAAAACCGGATTGCAATACCTTTGCACACGTCTTGTGTGAGCTAGCATGGCCTCCGCATGGTAAGGAGTGGCAATGCCGGATCACACTCTCCACTTCATCCTCCGGTATGCATCTTCTAAGCACCCCATCCGGGCCTCTCTTGAATAGAAGTGGCTCACTCCAATAGTAATGCCTTACATCGTTGAAGAACTTCTTCCTTTGTGCATATGTAAGTCCGGGAGGCACTTCCTCACACACTAAGTAGTTCACAATGTCGGCGTACCACGGCTCACTTCCTCTAGCCACTTGGAACAAGCATTCCTCCACCATTTGCAATTGTTCATCCCGGAATGAATCATCTATCGGGATGTTGTCTTTCCCAAGCTCCAATGGTGGGAGTCTACTAAGGTGATCCGCCACGGAGTTCTCGGATCCCTTCTTATCTCGTATCTCCAAATCAAACTCTTGAAGAAGAAGAAGGATCCACCGAATCAACCTTGGTTTGGCATCCTTCTTTGTAAGTAGATAACGGATCGCCGCATGATCCGTATAAACTATGACCTTCGCTCCAACAAGGTATGAGCGGAATTTCTCAAATGCATACACCACCGCCAACAACTCCTTCTCGGTGGTTGCATAGTTGAGTTGGGCATCATCTAGCGTCTTGCTAGCATAGTAAATAGCATGAGTGCGCCCTTCTTTCCTTTGCCCTAAAACGGCCCCAACGGCCACATCACTTGCATCGTACATGATCTCAAATGGTAGACTCCAATCCGGAGGTTGCATGATGGGTGCGGAGATCAAGGCGTTCTTCAACCTACAAAAAGCTTCGAGACAATCCTTGGAAAAGACAAAATCAACATCTTTCATTAGTAGGTTAGTGAGAGGCTTAGAAATTTTAGAGAAGTCTTGAATGAACCTCCGGTAAAAACCGGCATGCCCTAAGAAACTCCTTACCCCCTTCACCGAGGTAGGTGGTGGCAACTTCTCTATCGTTTCAATCTTAGCCCTATCAACCTCAATGCCGCGGTTAGACACCAAATGTCCTAATACAATCCCTTCACTTACCATGAAGTGGCATTTTTCCCAATTTAAGACAAGATTTGTCTCCTCACATCTTTGCAACACTAATGCCAAGTTAGCCAAGCAATCATCGAAAGAAGAACCATAAACAGAGAAATCATCCATGAACACTTCCATGATATTTTCTATGTATTCCAAAAAGATAGCCATCATACACCTTTGAAAGGTGGCGGGTGCATTACACAACCCAAATGGCATTCTCCTATATGCAAAGGTACCCCATGGACATGTAAAAGTCGTTTTCTCTTGGTCATCGGGGTGGATAGGGATTTGGAAGAATCCACTATACCCATCTAAATAGCAAAAATGAGAGTGTTGAGCTAACCTTTCTAGCATTTGGTCAATGAAGGGGAGGGGGAAGTGATCTTTCCTAGAGGCCATGTTTAATTTACTATAATCAATGCACATCCTCCATCCCGTAACCGTCCTAGTCGGTATTAGTTCGTTATTCTCATTAGTTACTACCGTCATTCCACCCTTTTTAGGCACTACATGAACGGGGCTAACCCACTTACTATCCGAGATAGGGTAGATAATTCCCGCATCTAGCAACTTAATGATTTCCTTTTTGACCACCTCTTTCATTATAGGATTCAATCTCCTTTGATGTTCAATAGAGGGTTTGTGGTTATCTTCCATCATTATCTTATGCATGCACAAAGATGGCTTAATGCCAACCAAATCATCAATAGTATAACCAATGGCCTTCCTATGCAATCTTAGTTCATGCAACAACTTAGTAAGTTCATCATCACTTAAGCATGCATTAACAATCACCGGATATGTAGAATTATCACCAAGAAATGCATACTTTAAATGAGAGGGAAGGGGTTTAAGTTCAAGTGAGGGAGGACCTTTTTCGGTTGAAGAAGATCCAAATAAGATTGGATGAGATGAATCCAAAGCAAGGGAAGACTCCCCATGGCTCCTAAAAGCTTCATCATCAAGAGCTGATTCAGGGAAAACCACGGTTGGAAACACGAGTTGCTCATCTTCCACGGCCGTGGTTCTTTGCAAGCTTGCTTCTCGGAGTTGTCCAGAAAGTTTGACGGCCGTGGTTTGTAAATCTCGACCGTGGAACTTGCAGCTGTTTACTACCTCTTCGTGGCTTTCAAATCCAACTCTTGGTTCCTCTTCCAAAGCTTCCAAAGCTTTGATCTCTTCATTGCAGGCCTCTTCAACACCCTCCTCCATCATGCTTAAGGTGAGAACCTTTTCCAAAGGATCCTTGATCAAGATCGAGCTCACAATCTCTCTAGACTCTTCTTGCTCGACTAAGTTGAAGATATCTTCATCAAGGGTTGGCCCTTTCATCATTGTGGAAAGCTTGAACTTGATGCTCTCTTCCCCTATGTTGAAGGAGAGAGTCCCATTCTTGCAATCCACTAGGCAACCGGAAGTAGCTAGGAAAGGTCTTCCTAAGATGATAGGAACCGGATAATCCGCCGGAATGTCTAACACTACAAAATCAATAGGCACGTAGAATCCTCCTAGTTGCACCGGAATGTCCTCTAGAATCCCAACCGGATGAGTGATGGAGCGGTCCGCCATATAGAGGGTCATCTTGACCGGCTTTGGCTCTCCTAACCCGACCTTGTTGCTAAGTGCAAGCGGTATGATGCTTACACTCGCCCCAAGATCACAAAGGGCCTCGTACTTCACATCTCCCACTCCTATTGGGACGCAAAAGGAACCCGGATCCCTTAGCTTGGGAGGCATTTCTTCCTTCATGGTTTGGATCAATTCCGAGGATCTCTTGGTCATCCTTATCTCCCCATACTCCTCCAACTTCCTTTTGTTGGAGAGTATTTCTTTCAAAAATTTCCCATATGCCGGCATTCCTAAGATAGCATCCATGAACGGAATGTTAATATGTAACTTGGACATTAGTTCAAGGAACTTACCAAAGTGATTGTCCAAACGAGCTCTTGCTCTTGATTGTGGGAATGGTAGTGGCGGCTTGTATGGAGGCGGTGCTACATAAGTTGGCTCTACATCCTTGCTCTTGCCTCCATCTTCTTGCCTTCTTCCCTCTTCTGCCACTACTTGCTTCCCCTTAGCTTGGTCCTTGGGCAAAGGATCCTTCATACTTAACCCACTCCTTGTTGTGATAGCTGACACTTGGCCTCTTGGGTTATCTTCGGTTCTTCCGGGAAGCTTCCCCGGATCTCTATGTGCTTCACCCGCCTTTTGAAAGACTTGTGCTTCCAAGACCTTTTGAGCTTTAGAAATTGAATTCACGGTGCTCTCAAGTCCATTCAACCTTCCTAGTAATTGCTCAAACATGACTTCGGTTCTATCCTTTGAAGGTTGAGGAAAACCGGGTGGAGGTTCTTGTGAAGCTCTTTGGGGTGGGGTTGTGCTTGAGGAGGCGGGAGGGTTCAAGGCTCCATCCGGGTTAGAGTATGAAAACCCGGGATGGTTGTGGTTGGGCCGGTAATTGTTGAATTGCCGGTTGTTGTTGAAATTTCTTGAGCCTTGGTAATTGTTGAAGTTGCCCCTTCCCATATAATTCACATCCTCCTCCTTGGAAGACAAGTTAGCTTGTGGAAGCACTTGAGGAGTTGCTTGGCTCTTCAAGGTTGTAGTGCACAACTCTCTCAAGGATTTCAATTCGTTGTTGATGGCGTCAAGCTTGAAATTACTCATGGTGACTTCGCTCACCTCATATGCTCCCGCCTTTCTTCCTTCACTCTTCCTATGAGAGTACTTCTCAATCACTAGAGCTTGCTTCTCCACAAACTCCCAAGCATCATCTACATGCTTCTCCATGAAAGTCCCACCAGAGAGGGATTGAAGCTTGAATTGGCTATCTTCATCAAGTCCCTTGAAGTAGATTTCCAATAGCTCAATTTTTGGTATGCCATGGTGAGGACAATCTAGGAGAAGGTCCTTGAATCTCTCCCAAGACTTGAACAAACTTTCTCTATCCCTCATCACGAAGGCATTGATCTTCCCTCTTAATTCGGTGGTCTTGGAAGGTGGGAAGAACTTGGTCAAGAACTCGGTTGTCATCTCCTCCCAAGTACCAACTCGCCCTTGTGGAATAGATTGATACCAAGCCAAGGCTTTATCCTTAAGATAGAAGGAAAAAGCCCTAAGCTTATGGTTGTTGCTCTCCAATCTTGGCGGTCTAAGAGTCTCCATCTAAATCTCGTAGTTCATCAAATGTTGGTGAGGAGACTCTCCTTCCATCCCTCCAAATTGATTGTGCCAGATCATTTGTAGAACTTGAGGGCGGAGCTCATAGTTGTGGGTTGCGGGATCTCCTAGATTCACACCCGGTCGGTGTGCTCTTTGCGCCGGATCCATACGTCTCCCTAGGGTTTGTGGCTCCTCAATAGCAATGGGAACAACCCTAACATTGGCCGCCGGCTGCGGTTGTACCATCGGTGGTGGAGGAGGCGGAGGTTGTCGGCGATTGAGCTCTCCTTGAACAAGGGCTTGCCTAATCTCCTCAATCTCCCTCCTAGTTTCCTCTTGCCTCTCATTGGCAAGTCTCCTTTCTTCCTCCAAGAGCTCATCTCTTAGCCTTATTTGCTCTAAGGCTTCATCCAACTCAGCTTGGAGGTTTCTACCGGCCATCTCTCTCTCTTTTCGGATGTTCTTGGATCTAGATCGAAGGGTTTTCTCCGGTTCGGGATCGAATGGAGCTAAATCCTTGCTACGAGACCTTCGCATACACCTAAAGAGTAATAGATGTCCTGAAAAGCAAAGACACCAACCAAAGAGAGATCAAAAGCAACAAGAAAGATCTACACTAGAAACAATCACAAAATAGACTCAATCTAGACCTAGTCCCCGGCAACGACGCCAAAAACTTGTTACGCTAAAGAGTGTGCACGCAATAAGCCTTAAATTTATACTCGTTATATTTATCCTAACTTCTAGCGCACCCGCAGTGTACGGGACGTTTGTAGTATGGATAGTATTCCGAGGTCGAACACAAAGACTAAGGTGAAATTGATTCGGTTTTGTGATTAAGTTTAGTGAAGGTCTAAGGTTAGAAAAGAGGGAAACAAAGAAATGAAAACCTCAATTGTTTTTGGTTGGATTTTTGGTGATCAATCAAAGATCACAATTCATGCAAAGTAAACAATCAAACTAGACTAAAAATCTGCACAAATGAACAAACCAAACAAGATGATGATCAAAGAAAGAGAAGACGGATTCTAGGGGTCGGAAATTCCGGTTATGGCATAAAACTCAAGTCATCTATTCATTCTTTGGATCTTACTATGATATGTTGGGATTTAGTGTTTCTAATTTGGGATCAATTACCGGGTAAGTCTCATGATCCAACTAGTCCACTTCTAAGATCTCATTACCGGGTAAGTCTCTAAGATCTTAAAGATAGGAATTCTACGCAAACCGGATTGTTAATTAGGGATCTACCTATCCTTACCGGGTAAGTCTTGGAAAGGGAAGTCCTAATCAACTATCCTAGCACATCTAATCCAATGGCGGCTTATTAGGCTCACCATTACCTAAGGTTTGCTATTTTAGATTCTAAGGGCAAGGATTACCGGGTAAGTCTCTCCTAACTCTTAGCCACTACACTAAGTCACCCTAGAATAGGTTAAACTCAGCAAACACTTAGGGTTTCAACAATTCATAGGTTTTAGGCAAGGTCCGTCAAACCAGGAAAATCACGGTTTGTTCTACAGAAACCACGACCGTGGTTCTTCAAGAACTACCCGTGATTTCTAACAGGAACTACGTTCACAAACAAAAATCATCCAAAGGTAAATCTAAGTTCGTCCTATCATAGTCCTAGCCATAACCTTCCTTTCCTTACCCTAGAACCACATCAATTTAGCCTACAACATTCATAATGGAACTCAAAACAAACAAACATGAAATCAAAACATCCATTGCAAGATAATGAAAGAAAAGGGATGAACAAGTAAACTTAATCCAAAACTAAGCTGAAGATTAGAATTAGAACCACTTACAACCCTTCCAAAAGAAGGTTCAAAGACTCATACAATCTGTAGAAAAAGAAATCCGAAATACAAGAAAGCTATGGTGTGTTCTTCTCCTCCTCTTCAATGGAGTTCTTCTCCTTCTCTTTGACACTTTCCTTCCTAGAAAACCTCTTGATTTTTGAGAATATATTTGTTAGAGAAATGGATAATGGATGAGCTGCTCCCAAACTACCCCAGCTGCCTCAAACAATCCATGAAGGACCACTTTTATAACAAATCTCTCATGAGCTGGCCATGAGAGTCGTGGCACAGCTGTCACGAGAATCTGGCAAAATCCACGGTCATCTCCACGGCCGTGGTTCTTCAGAGAACCGTGATTCTATGCAGAAACTTCGCCTTGGATCATTGAGCTGTGGTTTGGTGCATGGTTTGTGTTGGCAAGGTCCCATGAGTCCTTCTTAGTCCTTGGCTTGTGTCCTAATGAGTCCGAGGACGTGTCATCTAAATGAACGATCCTTAAACGCGTCGTTTTAGCTCTAAACTTCCCGAAATACCTACAAAACGCACACAAGTCCGTGTAGACGTCTATCTCGACAAAATACGTGAATTGGTTGCAAAACGTCCTGAACTAATGCTAGATCATGCATGAATGAGCGAGAATTCTATTTAAATGTACACCTAAAACTATGTTATAAATCGTGTTATCAACCATCTTCATACAAGAAGCCAGGCTATGCCAGAATGGCGCAAAGCTATGCGTTTAGAAATTGACGCACTTCAAAACAATCACACGTGGACTCTAGTACCTCTTCCACCAGGACATAAGACTATCGGATGTCGGTGGGTTTATAAAACAAAGCTCAATGCAAACGGATCGATCGAGATACATAAAGCCAGATTACTTGTGTTAGGAAATCGACAATGCCCAGGTTTGACTATACCGAAACCTTTGCACCCGTTGCTAAACTTGTGTCGGTTAAAATTTTTCTTGCAGTAGCATCAAGCAATCGATGGAAATTACACCAGATGGACGTACATAACTCCTTTTTGCATGGCAATTTGAATGAAGATGTTTATATGATTGTACGCCCAGGATTCAACATCTCGGACCTGAATAAAGTGTGCAAACTTAACAAATCAATATATGGATTCCGACAATCTCCTCGCAACTAGTTTCATAAACTCTATAAAGCCCTCAATCACGTTGGGTTTGTTCAATCCAAAGCGGATTACTCACTCTTTACGTATGCTCGTCAAGGTATCAATATCCACATATTAATCTATGTTGACGATTTAATTATCACGGGTAATGATCCTAATGCCATTTCTCACTTCAAAGTCTATATCTTAAAACTTGCTTTCATATGAAAGATCTAGGTAAACTACGTTTTTTCGTGGGTATTGAAGTTACACATACTCCTCACAACTTGGTCCTTGCTCAGAAAAATATGTTCTAGATATTCTTTCTGAAACAAGAACTCTGTGATCAAGACCAGTTAACTTCCCAATCGAGCCAAACCACAATTTGGCACAATATGACTCGGTTGCTTTTGCTGATCTAGATATAAATATCGAAGACTAGCTAATCGACTGGTATATCTTACTATAAATCGGCCCGACCTCACCTACTTGGTACATATCTTATCTCAGTTTCTCCAGAATCCTACAGTACAACGTTGGGTTGCAGGGTTACGAGTCTTACGGCACTTGACGAAAAATCTAGGTCATGGTATCCTTTTATCCACTATTAGTACTTTCCAAATTAATGCATATTGTGACTCGGACTATGCGTCTTGTCCTTTAACTCGTCGTTTATAACAGGTTTTGTTATCTTTCTTGACAAGTCACCCATCTCTTGGAAAACTAAGAAGTAAAATACAGTTTCAAGATCATCCGCGGAGGCCGAGTATCGGACAATGACATCCACAACCTGTGAAGTCAAATGGATCAAATCTCTCATATCTTCCTTGGGTGTTGTTCATAATCAACCTATCGACCTTTGGTGTGACAATTAAGTTGCTCTACACGTTGTCTCTAATCCAGTATTTCATGAACGTACCAAGCACATCGAGGTTGACGATCTTATCGTTCGGGATGAAGTTCAGAAGAAAACCATCAAAACACTCCACATTTGTTCCAACAATCAAATTGCGGACATCTTCACCAAAGCTCTTGGCCAACACTTATTTCAACATTTTTAAGCAATTTGGGCATTTGTGACATACATGCTCCAACTTGAGGGGGAATTTTAATATAAAATAAATATTATGTGTATATATTAGCTTACCATCTAGGGTTTATTGCTTTATTATGTTTTCCTAGTTTAAGGTTACTATTATGGACAATATATTATATATATATATATATATATATATTATATTGTTCTATCAATAAAGCAAGTCATTTTCTATACAATTGATAACAATTATATTTTTACATAGAAGAACACAACCAAGACATGAAGACACAAGTTCAGTAAGCGAGTGACGAGTTGTAGTAACAACCAAGTGAAGAGACGAAGGATTATTAAGTAAGTTGCATAACAACGTAAAACTGAGTAATGAGGAGAGGATGTAGATGTAGAGAAATTAAAACCAAGTGAAGAGGTCGGTTACAAATTGCTAGATGAAGAAGCGATGAGCGGCAATGATGATGAAGTGGTGAGTAGTGAAGGTCGAAGGAAGAGCGATGAGTAGGGAAGGTCTATGAAAGAGCAGCAACTACGGAGAATAGTGTAGGTCGAAGGAAGAGTGGCGACTTCGGCGAGCGTTGAGGTTGAAGATTCAAAGGGCGAGCGGTGATCGGGAAGGTCGAAGGTATAAAGATAGGATCGGGAAGTAGGTTAAAGAAAGCGACATTTTCTTTCTCAAAATTAGATATTAGGGTTTTATTTTTTTTTAAACGGGTGTAACAGGGCAGGTGGTGGGTGGTTGGACCACCACCCGTCAAGTTTACCCACCAACCACCTCAAGGCCCACAACCGGAAAATCTTCGGATTTTCACCCATATATTTAGGTTAAGTGATCGGTTGGGTTGGGTGATTGTGCACCCATTTTCATCCCTAGTTGGAATGAGGGTACACGAAAGAAGAGAAGAATGGTGGTTTGCCTTATTAATGACTTTAGGTTCACTATGTAGTAGTTCTAGTTGGCATTTTGGTTTACAACTTGTTTACTATTTATTCTCCTTTGTTCGAACTTGTTAATGTTTTAATGTTTCGTGTTGATGTTGTTTGCCTCTTGTATGCACATTATTGAATTTTATTAACTTGTTTTTATTTAGTGAAATTCCGGATGGTACCCTCGTGGTTTGGGGTTTTTCGGATTTTGCCCACCAGTATTTTTCAGTTCGGATGGTACCCTTAAGTTTTTGTTGTTTTCCGGATTTTGCCCAAATTCATCAAACTTTTTCAAATTCCATTAAAAACATACCAAAGAAATTTTAATTAAATTAAAAAACAAATTAAAATAGAAAAAATAATTTATTTATTTTAAAACTAAAGTAAAACAGTAAAAAAAATTTAAAATAAATATTTTATATTAATTTAAAAAATAAATCAATTAGATAATTTTTTTAAAAATCAGTGTTTTATTTTATTTTAAAAATAAATAAATTGAGTTAGCATTTTTGTAACAAAATCTAAAAACACAAGTGTTATACTTTATTTAAAAATTAAATAAAATAAGAATTCTTTTAAAAAATTAAAAAAATCAAAAGTTTAATTTATTATTAAATTAAATAAATCAGTTTTTCTATTTTATTTATTTTCCAAAAGTAAAAGAAAGAAAATAAAGTAAACTTGAAAAATAAATAGAACAGAAAAACTGATTTATTTATTTAATAATAAATTAAACAGTTTTTTTTTTAACTTTTTAAAAGAATTTTTTTTATTTATTTTTTAAATAAAGTATAACACTTATATTTTTAAATTTTGTTAAAAAAATGTTAATTCAAATTAATTTTTAAAATAAAATAAAACACTAATTTTTGTAAATTTTTAAAAATTATCTAATTGATTTATTTTTAAATTAATATAAAGAAATATTTTTATAAAAAAATTGCTGGTTTACTTTAGTTTTAAAATAAATAAATCATTCTTTCTATTTTAGTTTGTTTTTTTAGTTTTAATTTATTTTCTTTTTTATGTTTTTAATAGAATTTGAAAAAGTTTAATAAAGTTGGGCAAAATCCGGAAAACAATAAAGCTTAAGGTATCATTCGAACTAGAAAAAACTGTTGGGCAAAATTCGGAAGACCCCAAAGCACGAGAGTACCATCCGGAATTTTCCTTTAATTTATAAAAGATGTTGTTATAATAAATCTTGTATTTTTGTACAGTATGTAACAATTGCTTATGTTTCATTCCATAATCGGTTTAGAGCGGTCATAGATTTAGGCCAATGTCGGGACAAGGCTCCCACCATTTATGACTTCGTAGTATACATCAATTGGAAGATTTAGGCCAATGTCGGGACAAGGCTCCCACCATTTATGATTTCTTCGCAGTATACATCAATTGCAAACCGAGACTTATTTGCTAGCACGACGACATTTCTATATGCACATTCACAAAATTTAGCCTTTTGATTCTACTTTACCTTGAAGATCTCTTTGCATTTCTATATGCACATTCACAAAATTTAGCCTTCTGATTCTACTTTACCTGAAAGATCTCTTTGCTTTCTTGATGTATTTTTGTTTGTTTCTTTTTCTTTTGTTGTGATTCTTCATGACGGTCGATCTTTTTCAATCCACTATACAACGTGCCGTCAAGTGTTTTTTTTCCAACCGCTTTACATTATTAAAAAAACAGCACTTGCCCTATGTCTATGCACCATAGCATAGAACAACATTAACAAAATAATTCCATCGATTGCTTGGTTGTACATAACCTCAAAATCAATCATGTCAACTGATTTGAGGATTCAAATTTCAAAAAGCAACTTACTGATTGTTACAAATTGAAAATCCAAGACAAAATTTTGCATCATCTCATTCTACTATATATTTTTTAAGCAAGCACCAAATTTGGACCTTAC
The DNA here is from genome assembly GCA_033239125.1 of Fagopyrum homotropicum. Lineage (NCBI taxonomy): Eukaryota > Viridiplantae > Streptophyta > Magnoliopsida > Caryophyllales > Polygonaceae > Fagopyrum > Fagopyrum homotropicum. Next base: position 35,107,330 of record BSWB01000003.1, read on the forward strand.
ACCAACCGAAATGCAACTTCCATCAATTCAACCCTTGGTTTTCAAATTTTTCCTGCATAGATATATTAAATTATCACTCAAAAACAGTCTAACTATCTCCAAATTACTAGAAAAACAAGGGCATTGTTGCAGAAAAGGTTACAGATTTTTTTAACATGCAACCAAATTATGATCAAGCAAAACCTCCTGTTGCTAGAAGGCAGGAATTCCTACATTATTGCTAATGTCAAGAGCTTAGTTCTCAAATAGCTTAAACTGCTAGGCCAAAATACCCTCCAAAGATGAACTCTATTTTACGCAGTTCTCAGATGAACTAAACTGCTAAACACATGCACTTCAACCTAAATACAAGGCACTCGCCAGACCTAAACTTTTGCACGAGTGCTGGTTAATATACGGTTACCAGATCAATTTCATCCAAAATGTTCAGATTTATCTTCATCATCCAAGTACTCAACAAAGAAAATTTTTTGGTGACAACTTAGATGCCATATTGCCATGTGGGAACAGTTGCTAATCAACGTAAAGTACTTTGCATAAATATGACAATGAGATCAAGACCCTTTTTTGGTCAGAATGCAGCTATTTTCTATGCATTTCCTTTTTGAGGAATTTTTTTATCCAAAAAATGCTCACTTAAAAACCCAAAACAGAAAAATATAGGTATCTTCATAGTGTAAACTTGCTAACCTTAAAAGTCATACCTACAGCTTAAAACATAGTGTTGAACAATATTAAAAATAATACATTAAAATTCCAAGACAGGAGATTTTTTATCATCTCAATCCACATTTTGCTTCAATAAGCACCAATGTTGCCCATGTTAGTAAACTACAACTCCCACCAACTCAACCCTCAGTTTTCAGCTGTTCCTCAATCAAGGGATTACTTCATTAGCTCAAAAACCGTTTACCACCTCTAATTTACAAGCAGAATATAGCATATAAAGAGGGCACTTATTGCACAGGAGGAGGATTAGAATTCCCTAAGATTTTTCCCACTGCAAACAGAAGATCACGCTAAAATTCCATCCTTTTGCTATCACGAAAGGGATTCCTACATTATTTTTACTCAATTTAAGTATACATAGAATATATAAATTGGCGGTCAGCAACTTAGATGTCATCTGGAAACAATTTGGAATGAACATAATAGCCTTACTAAGATGACAGCATTATAAAACTCCAAGAAAACATTCTACAAAAAAGTTTCAAAATTGAACTTACATAAAAATAATATAGAGATGGAAACTTGGGGCGGTTTGTTGAAGGGAGGGGTGGAAGCATGTGCGGGATCAATATTTAAACTTAACAGCATGATTACCTAATGAACCCCAAACCTAGCCGCGTTCAGAAGTGTGCTGAAGACACCGAGTAGCATGAAGGCGAAGAACGGGCTGATATCCAATGTATTAAACACCGGCGGGATGATATTCCTGAACAAATTCAAGTAGGGATCACACAGATCCCTGATTGCCGACAACGGCTGCCTATCCCAAGGAATGTTAGGGAACCAGCTGAGTAGAACCCTAACCATCAGAATCCCACCGTAGATGTCCAGCCATTTGGTAATAGCTCCTGCTACCAGCGACACCGGGGTGCTAACACGTCGGCTACGGCGGCTGTAATCTATAGCCGCGAAGAAAAGCGGCCCCGCAGAGCAAACCAGCGACTCCCTTAAGGATTGAATCTTAGCGAGCTCCTCAGCGCTAGGGTTTGGCGCAATTGAGGCCAATTTGGAGGAGAGCGATTCGATTCCTTGGACAAGGAGCTTGGAGATGGAGACAGCGGTGGAGAAGAGGGCGGAGATTGTGCGGGTGGAATCGGAAAGGATGGGGTTACGGGTGGGAATTCCGGGATTGGGAGAAAGAGAGGCCGAAACCCTGTGTCTGTGGAGGATGTAGGGTTTCGGGCAGCGGAGAGAAAGAGGGCGGAGGTGTTTTGGAGGGGGAAGAGAAAAGCGGGTGGAGGGAAGAGCTTTGCCGCCGTGGAAGGAGGTTGACGGAGATAAGGCGGTGGTTGTAGCGCTGCGAAGGTTGAAAGATTGAGAAACCGTGAAACTCGCCATCGTTTCCCAGAGCGAGATAGAGAGAATAATCGGGGGAGGATTATGAAGTGAATTGTATAAGATCGAAATGGGCCTTGTTGGGCTCTTCTAGAACAAGTGGTTAAATTAAAGAGGACTGTCGAAATTGCACCTTAACCCGAAAAAGCTTGCTGATCACAACATTAGCTAATAAACCACAACATTGTGATTTTTTCATCTTTTACCTTCCTTTTCCGTTCCAACATCCAAAGTCCAAACTTGTAATCTCTCATTCGGGGACATCAATGGGTCGGAAATCTCCCATATCTAAAGGGGATCACCGTCAAAAAATGGTAAAAATAAATGGGGTGATATTGGATGGGACTAAACGTCGTTCACTCATTCCACACAGGGGAATGGGGATGAGATTTGGTAAGATAGCAACACAAAAAAAAATAATCCGTCTTATCAAAAATTTTTGGAGATTAATATCTTATAATCTCCCCCTAAATCAATCTTCTAAGAAATAAATCTCAAACCAAAGAAACACTAAAGTGACAAATTAATTAGTGGTGGACACAAATCTTGCAAATCCCGATTTTCAGGGGCGGCCCTTGGGGGCAGCCGCCCCACCCTCGAATTTTTTTTTGTTTTTTGAAAAAAAATCGTTTTAAAATGGGTTGTGGCTTCTCGTTTATAAAAAATTTTCTACGATTTATTAATTTTTTAAATATCACTATTCTTGTGTTATATTTAAATGTTGTTTTGAATCTTTCGCCAAAATAAATGAAACTTCAAAAGAATTTCCTATTTTAGGTTCGGAGTGAAATAATTCACCAAAATGCACGAGATTTGTTGTTTGAAGTAGAAGCGCGGTCTTAGACCACATTATGGTTTGTAAAACGCGTTGTCGAGGACAGTATTTTAATATCCGAAATAAAGATAATAAAAACACAAATAGAGGTGCGGTCCTAGACCGCGGCTATAGTATAACGTTTTTGAAAGAAAAAAAAAAACTAAAGAGGCGCGGTTATAGACGCGCTTATAGGGCAGCTATTTTTAAAAAAAAAAAATTTCATAAGCGCGGTCGTAGACCGCGCCTTTAAGTGTAATGTTTTTTTAATTTTTTTTTTGTATTTTTGTTTATTGTAAGTAGATGACATATTGACTTTGTTTTTATCGCTATTTTATTTTTATAGATATACTAGTGTATAGCCCGCACCTTGTGCGGGTATCATTATAATATTAGTTGTACGAACTTAATATATATTTATGAAATTTTATAATAATGATTCGGATTTGATTATTCTCAAAACGAAAAAATAGTCACAAATAAAGAATTTCTTATTATTCTACACTTCATAAATTTAATCCTTATACAATGCACAATTTATTTTAAAAAAATTACAATGCACAACTCCGTTATAGACTTATAACTAAATTAATTTAATATATTGTAATTATCTAAATGGAACCCGAAATATAATTTTGTAAAAAAAAAAGAATTAGAAACGAAATGTGTGATGAATAATAAAATAAAAATTGAAAGTTTTTTTTTAAATAAATACACAAAAAGTTGAAATAAAGTTTAAAAATACAAGAAAAAGCAAAAACAAATTATGATTAACGAAATTTAAAATCTGGAACTTTATTCTTGTAACGACCGACGTAATATAAAAAGAATACCCGTCATTTATGATTAAAAAACATAATAGGACAACAAAATACTTAAATAAAAAAGAATACCAGTAGAGTAATAATTTTATTTAAAAAAAAGCCAACTTGATAAGGCTCCAACCATACTTAATAATCGACGTGGGATAAAAAATTTATAAATTTAAAAATAATATATAGATGACGATAAAAAAATACTATAATATAAAATTAAATAAAATCTCATACAATAACAAATAAATTAGTATTAATTTAGACAATTATAAACGTTTTCAAGTTCTCAAAATATCATATCACTCATACTTGATAATCGACGTGGGATAACAAATTCGCTGAAAACAGTAAGTAAACGACCCATAAAAAAGTAGGTCAAAGACCCATAAAACATATATTAATCCGTTATGAATAAAAAATTATAGCTCAACTTAGCTAAGAGGCCAAAAAATTTATCATTTGTTTAATCTTCAATATCCGTTATTAACCTCTATTTATACAAGTTACCAAACCATCACTCTTAGTAGGTCAACGACCCATATAACGGATATTAATTTATGAATAAAAATTATACTTAAAATTAGTAAAAAATCGCTGAAAATACTTAGCTAGCCCCAAAACAGTAGGCCAAGGACCAACAAAACAGTAGGTCAAGGACCAACAAAACAGTAGATCAACGACCCACAAAACAGTATGTCAACGACCCACAAAACAGTATGTCAACGACCCACAAAACATTAGGCCAGTGACCCACAAAACAGCAGGCCAACGACTCACAAAACAGATATTAATCCGTTATGAATAAAAATTATACTTAAGGTTTAGCCAAAAGGCCAAGAAATGTGTGATTTGTTTAACCTTCAAATCCTCTATTTATACAAGTTATCTAACTGTCAAACTTAATTATAATCGATGTGGGATAGGGAATTCCGTAAAATTTTTTAACTAAATAGATTGAACTTATATTCCTTCAAAAATAAATTAAGAAAAAAATAAAAATCTTCCCAATAAATAAATTACTTAAATTTTGACGGCTTAAAAATAAAAGAAATACGTAAACTAAATTATTTTTAAAATATTTAGGAGATCTTGTTAGTTGATTTACAAAATTTTGTTTTATATTTAGATTAATAAATTTTTTTTATGGTTTAATAACTTAATTAAAAAAAGATTTAACCTTACAAAATTTGTGAGAATGACACGTCAGCATTAGTGTAGTCTAGTTTAGTAGTATATATAGATTTATCGAAAATAAATTTTCGCCCCCCCCTAAAATCCTGTGGCCGCCACTGCCGATTTTATACCGTTCCCATCCCGACGAAATTTCATGCTAAAATAGCATCCCTGTCCCATCAAAAAAAATATTGGGACGGAATATGAGCCTTAAAAGTTTCATCCCGCTAGGCCCATTCGTCCATATGCATTAAAACTTTTAATTTATATATAAACAAATGAAATCCCTCAGCTCAAATCATTAGTAATATATTCAAAAACAAAATCATCCCGAGCCAAATTTGATAATCTAAGTCACTTGTTAATTGTTATGATTTGATGTTTGTTGGTTATTGGCAAGTTGTGAATTCTTACTCTTCATTTGTTGCTCACTTGCTACAAAGAAACACAACTTGCCCCAAAGTCACAAATTTTTATTATTCTTCGATTCTTCACTTCATCAAATCAATAGTCTTGCAACACTATTGTCAACTTTAACGCTTTTCTAATATTTCACTTGTACAAAATTATAGCGCCGCTTTAAGTAAAAAACAATTGTGCATATCGACTACAAAAGCTAGAGGAAAGGTGATCTTCGTTGTTAATAGAGCGATTGATGTGTAATTCTATTTTAGGCTTTCATTTTTGGATGTTTAAACAAAAGTTAATTGTGGTTTGAGTAGATTATGTAACACATTGGTATGGATTATTTAAAAATTCATTGTCTTCAGTTTTAATATGATATACATGAATATATTTGTGTGTAAATCCTAAAGGGTAAAGACTATACCGAATTATATGTCAAGCGGGATGGGGGTTGTCGCATCCCGTCCCAATCCCATCCGAGATAGGACATGATGAGATTCAATCTAAAAGGCATAAGACCCGTCTTGATCTCGTCTCATGTATAATAGTCGGGACAGGATGACTAGAATTTCCTCACTCTCATCTCATCATGTTCCATACTCATCCCTAAACTTAATGGTAATTTATAGTATTCTAAAATAATTTATATAAGTATTTTTATGATTGTATTTTATTAAATTAGTTTACTATATTTTTATTTATATTAATATATTATTTATATAATCGAGTTCTCATATTTAACACGTGTGAGTTTATAAAAGGAAAACATAACGAAAAAACTCACGAAAAAATCCAATGGTAACTATAAATCGAGAAAATTTGAAAGAAAGAAGGGAGAATTTGACCTACTAGCCCTTTTTGAGAATATGATTTAGTAAATGTACCCCATAATTTTTTACCACTTTCATTTAATGGTAGGTAAAAATAATAAAATAATTAACTCTTCTATTTAAAGAAAAAAAGAAAAATACATGAAAATCTTTCAAATGTTACGTGACTTCTATTTTAATTTTAATTTTCCTTTCTTTTTTTGTCTTTTATTTATTTATTTATTTTTATTTTTTTGGTATGAATTTGATACTAGAATTTCATATTCATACCAGAATTTTTTTCATACCAGAAATTTGTTCATACCAGAATTTTTTTCATACCAGAATTTTTTCAAACCAGAATTACATACCAGAATTTTTGTACATACCAAAATTTTTTCACATACTAGAATTTTTTTACATACCAAAATTTTTTCACATACCAGAATTTTATTTTTCACATACCAGAATTGTATTTTTTCACATACCAGAATTGTATTTTTTTCACTTACCAAAATTGTATTTTTTTCACATACTAGAATTGTATTTTTTCACATACCAGAATTGTATTTTTCACATACTAGAATTGTATTTTTTCACATACCAAAATTGTATTTTTTTCACATACCAGAATTGTATTTTTCACATAACATAATCAAATTTTTTCACATACCAGAATTGTATTTTTTCACATACCATAATCAAATATAGTTTCTAAGAAGATTTTACATACCGGACATTTTACATACCGGAATTTACGTATTGTAATTCACATACCGGAATTCACATACCGAATTTATGAACATACCAGACATTTCTACGTACCAGAATTTCAACATACCAGAATTTCTACATACTAGAATTTCTACATACCGGAAGTTCACATACCGAAAGTTTTAATCACCAACAAAATCGAATCATCATACAACGGTCCGAAAACCCGGGTTATAATCACCAACAAAATCGGAGACGGCATCGATTTAACATTCCACTGCAAATCCGGCGACGACAAATCCGGCAGCGACGACTTGGGAGTTCATGTGTTGAAGAACGAAGAAGATTACCACTTCAAGTTTCGTCCCAATTATCTTTGAAATACCCTTTTCTTCTGTGGGTGTACGAGTATCAAAGGACACGTTGTGTTTGATACTTATAAACAGGTTTATGATCAACTCCATTGTGGGACGATGTGTCAATGGACTGCCGACAAAGAAGGCGTTCATGGCGGTAAAGGACTCGAAGGTATTGAATTTAAGTGGCAAAAGAACTAGATTAGTACGTAAGTAATAGTAGCCATGAAATATTTATACTTTTTTTTTTTGTATTAGAAGTTAGATTATAGATTAATATATTTCCTATACGATTGAGATGGTTGAATATTTTATAAAAAAGGAAGTGTTTGGTTGGATGGAGTTTACATAGCAAACATCAAATATTCTTTTTTTTTTAATAGAAGGGGGGTAAAAATATTATGAGGTATATTTACTAAATAGAAAACTAGAAAAGGCCTAGTTAGTATACAATTAAAAAAAAAAGCCTACTTACTTAATTAACCCAAGAAAGAATTTAGTGAAATAGGCTCCTTTTTATGACCATTTGTTTTGTATACCCCTCTAATTTTTACATTTTAATTCACTTACTACTATTATTCTATTAGGGGTACATTTACAAAATAAACTTATGTTGTGGGCCTACTTAATAGATCAATATTGGCCTCCAATCTGACGAAGCAATGTCTTCCATAAACAACTCTTCATGAAGGCCAAAAAACAAAAAGATTAAATCCAATAAGACATAAAAAAAACTTGCCTTTCTTCCTGTTGGACATTTAATTCACAAATAAAATATCATTATCTCTTTGTACTTTATTAGCTTATTTTATTCCTAGTTAAAAAGGAAAAGCTATAAAGTAGATTGAGTGTTTGTTTCAACTTCTTTCTGCACAAGTCACACTTCCTATTTTATAGGTCTTCCACCTAACTTGTTAGAGGCTTTATAGGAAGCTAACTTTACAGAGAAAGAAGGAGAGTGCAGAGAGTGTGCCTTCAGTTCAATATTATGAATATAATAGGAACTCTTCAATTCTCTTCAAAACACACAAACAGAGAGAGCCATTCTTCCTTCTATACGCTTTCTCATCTTCTTCCCTTATTCACATAATCTGAGAGTTTCATCTCGCTCAAACCGAGTGCACGGTTTGTGTGAGTACAGAGTAACCCCTGGAGTGAACCGTCTTGTTTGATTTGCACCCGGATCTAGACAACTTTTTCGGTAAAGTGCAGTAGTTTACTACGGCTCTGTGATTTCCTCATTCAATTAAAGTTCTTGTTGTTCTTATTCTTCCAACATTCTTGAGCGAAAAAATTACTTCAGAATGCCAAAGAACTTTGTTGTTCCTGTCTCAACAGACTGCAACCCCTTACCGGACCCAATTATCGCCGATGGTCTGAGGAGTTGCTATTCTTCTTCCAGGAGCTAGGCTTGGATTATGTCCTCTTCAAAGATAAGCCAACTGTTCCCTTGCAGGATGATGTTCAGTCGGGCTCCCCAAAGACGCCGGGTTCAGGAGTTACTCCGGTTGCTAGCATAGAAAAGAAAGTGTCATCTCCATCAGATGATACTGCAGATGATACTTCCGCTGATGATGATGTAGTTTCTGGAAAACCTAAACCTGCAGGGACATATGAAGATCACAATCAAACTTGCCGAGGCCATATCATTCGACACTTCTCAGAAAAGTTGTTTGATATATATGTCAATTATATCTCAGCAAAGGACATATGGTCGAATTTGGCAAAAAAGGTATGGAGCAGAGGATCAAAGAAAGAAGCAATATGTTACCTCAAAGTGGACTTCCTTTCAAATGAAAGATGATGAGCCAATCTTGGATCAACTGCATGAGTATGAGGCGATCGTCTCTAGAATCCAAGCTGAAGGTATGGATATGAGTGAGTTTCTTGCTGCTAATGTGCTAATCGATAAGCTTCCCGCAAAGTGGAGTGATTACCGATCCAAACTCAAGCATGATAAAAAGAAGTCATCCCTTGATGAGCTCATTGCAGATATTATGATTGAGTATGCTAATCGTAAGTGCTCAAGTAACATTGTTTCACTACCTCATAATGCTAATGTGGTGGAAAGTTCTAATGGTTGTAAAAGCAGGTACAAGGCACCCAAAGGCAAAGGAAAAGCGCCTAATGCTAAGATATCCACTGATTTCAAGAAGAAAATGAAATGCTAGAATTGGAATAAGATTGGTCACAAGAAACAGGATTGTCATTTACCTCCTTAAAGGGAAGCAAACAAACCTCATACCGATCGTACAAAAGATATCATTGCGGTCAACTGAGGTAAATGTTGCTAGTGATATGGTGGAGTGGATTGTAGATTTTGGATCCACACGCCACATTTGTAGTCAAAGGTCTTTGTTCAAAAACTTTGTTGATTCACCTGGGGATAATGTTTACTTAGGAGATGTTAGTGCTTTAAAAGTTGTTTGATTAGAAGAGGTGGATCTTAAATTGTCTTCACGAAGGGTATTAACAAGGTTATGTTTGTTCCTAACATGCGTAGAAACCTTATTTCGGTTAGTTTGTTAATGACAGCTGGGCTGAAACTGAACTTCAATGCTGGAAAATTAGTCATTACTATGAATGGTGCTTATGTAGCTAAGGCCTTTTGTACTGAAAATTTGTTTATTCTTGATATTATGAATGAAATGAATGCAACAAGTTCAACTTATATGGTGTGTATTTTGGATCTTGGCATGGTAGATTGGGTCATTTGCATGTTAATGCCATCAAACGATTAAAATATATGAATTTGATTCCTGAAAACCTAGAAAATAGTATGCCAAAGTGTGAAATTTGCGTAGAGGCCAAGCATGCTAGGAAACGTTTTTCTCTTGTTAATAATTGTTCGCCTCGAAGCGTGCGTGCAAATAAGCTTTTAATTTATAAAACTAGAATCAAGCAAGCGAACCCGCAGTGTACGGATCGGCGTAGTAAAGCAAGAATTCCAGAGTATCGAACACAGGGATTTGGGGGGAACAAATTCAATTGTAAAGTTGTCAAGCAAGAAAAAGGGTAAAGCTTTGCAAATATATTGGGAAAACAGCAACTCTAAAGATCCAGATATCTAATTGTGGCAATCGATTCAAGATATACTAAAGACAGAGTTAAGAGTTGCAAAGGTATGCTAAGGTAAAGCAATGTACGGTGAAGTTCTAAGGCTTTATATGACTTATCTAAAGACACTCTCTATAAAGGTTGTTGAGGCTTCAGTATAGAAAGGATCTAAAGACAAGAATTAATATCAAATACCCAAACTTGTAACCCAAAGATCAAGACTAACCAAACCGATTAAGGTTGTGACACTCGAAATCGAAGTAGAGGTTGTTGAGGCTTCACTACTACCTAGAAAAGGACAAACCTAGACTAGATTAAAGCTAATATTTAACCTTGGATCAAAGTAAAAGCAAAGTTCGTAAACTGATATAAATTACGGGCAGATCTTGAGTTCCACAGCCGTGGAACCTCAAGAACAAACCGTGATTTTGGGCGTCGGCGAAATCTCTCTAACTCTCAGGGTCCAATCAATTTACAATCGATCTATCATCATCTAAGCCACAACTATTAACCCTTTACCTTAGAATTGCTAGAGGGTTTTAGCCAATAACTGTCATTATAATATCAAAATCAAGTTTAAGAAGAATGAAAGGTGAAAACCTTCAAAAATCTTCAATAAAACTCAAACCAATCTCAAATCCACACACAAGATAATAATGTATATCAGATTTGGAATAAACACAAACCAATAACAATCCTCGATAAGAACGAAGAACGGGATGTCAATCCATCTTCTTATCAAACCTAAGGACAAAAGGCGTAACTTCCGCCACAAACAACTTCCAAATCTTAAAACCCTCGTGATTCTCCGTTTGCAAGTGCAAAATCTCCGGGCGTCCAATGCAACCCTAAGCACACGTCCCAAATTCTCTCCTCTCCAGTCTTTTTATAAGGAAGGATAAAATAACCGTCCGGCCCATGTGCATAAATGATGTGGCGATTATTTATTCGACAAAAGACCGCCTAAATCACGGTTTCATGGAGTTCCACGGCCGTGGTTTAGAGCGTGGAAGTGGATTACGGTTCCATATGATTTCCACGACCGTACTTTATACCGTGTAACTCTCTGGAATACTCCACGTTCATGTTGCCAAGATCCACGGCCGTGGTTTTAGGCGTGGACTTCTCTACGACCGTATTTTAGAGCGTGGAAGTGTAAATTGCTTGTGGTTTCCTTTGTGTCGTGCCATTCCTCATCCTAGCATCTCCCTTGACTTCTTTGATGTGTCCTTAATCCTTGGATGTGCTCAAATCTTCTCCTATCTCTCTCAATTGGTTCGGTTTTAGCTCTTATTCACCTATAATCAACACAAAGCTAATGTAGACCTCCATATCGAAAATATAGATAAACTAGCTAACAATTGCTTCAATGCCTTATCAATGAACACTATAATGGATGAAAAACAACTAGAAAATGTGCCTAGAATATCGCAATATTTCATGCTAATAAAATACCCCATACTTGCTACTTGCTTGTCCACAAGCAAGGGCTTCCAAAAGCTTTAGAACTTAAGTTAGGATGAAATATGCATGCAATCTCTAAAACAAAACATCTTTTTAGGTAAATGTGCTTATAGTCAATAGATCAACCTCAAACCTTGCTTCAATCATCCTTGAAAACGCTCACATACATAAACCAAAGTATGTAAAGTAAAGAAACATCACAAGCTGCTTAATCCTCAAAACAAACATCATAACTTTCAAATACCATCAAAATCAAGAATAAGAAACTTCAATTTAGATCACTAAGTCATATAACACTCTTTTGATCTTAAGGACTTTCAAGTAAGGTCTAGAATGCGGAAAAGAAGGATACTTGTAAGGAATATGGTGCATGAATCTGGGAAAGTGGACAACTAACTCTTTTCTTTTTCTCTTGTGATCTTGCAACACTTTCAACTTAGAGCTTTGCTCTTTTCTTTTCACATCATTTTTCGACTTTACTTTTAGAGTTATGGACATCGGTGCACAAAAACCGAAGCCTAGGAGATTGGCGTTTCTCAATTTTGAGATGCCTCAAACCCTTGATGCACATACCATAATCCGTTAGGAATATCGCTCAATCCGACTTTGGCAAGACACAAACACCCGGCTATGTGAATGGTGCCAAGTTACTCATCGTCATGATTGACTTCCCCAAACCTATTTTTTTCTATTCTTTGAATGCAAAATTTTGCTTTCATGGCCCTCCCACATCAAACATGCCAAACACTCAACTCTTCTAAATTCCCGGATAGGTAAGGGAGGCAATTATTTCATTGAGGAGCTAAATGAACAAAGAAAGGAAGAAGAAAGGTCGAATTGCCTTAATCATTTCATAAAGAAGCATAAGAACTTATTATGTAATTTCAACCTCAATTTCTCAAATTGATTTAGATGAAGTTCTCACATTACGAAATTTGCAAGAAAAGACAAATAACTCATTCAATTTCTTTCCAATTCATAATTCCGTTCAAGCATGCAATTATCATCAAAAATTCATTCCGCAAGTAAGATTTATCATAGGAATCATCTCAATTCTTAGAAGCACAAAATTTTCAAAATTTTTCAAGTTTTATGGGTTTTTCAAAAGCTTTTTCATGCAATACAATAATGAAACGTGTGACAATTGAAACATGCAAAGTGTTCTCAATCAAGGCAAGCAAAAGTGAGTAGAGTTATTACAAACGATAGTCACACCCCACCCCATACTTGAGACAAACATTGTCCCTAATGTTCAAAAAGAAATAAAGAAAAGAAAGAATGAAAATGAACTCACAAAACGGCGGTGGAGCGGCTAATGCTAACAATCATTCATGGTCATCACTGTGGTACTGGTGGAAATGGGAAGAAGCTGGAGTCGAAGTTCCGCCCAAACTTCTGGTGGTAGATGTCTCTCATCATCCTGTCATGCTCGTCAGCTCGAACATCTCTAGCGTCCTGTCGGACCTCCAAAGCTCCTACTCTCCTGGAGAGGTCGGTAGCCCAATCCGGAAGCTGCTCGTACCACCTTGGTACCTGGCTGTACCAAGCTGGTGCATCCGATGGTGCTGGTGTAGACGGTGGTTGTGCATGCCATGTCGGTGGAGCTCCCATCCAATCCGGCTGTGATCTATACCAATCAGGAGGGGCATCCATCCATATCGGCCTCTCACTCACGCTAGCACGACGAGAGGAAGAGGCTGTTGAAGGTCCAGCTGGTCGTGGTGAACGTCTGGGAGGGTCAGGGAAGTGTGCCGGCTGATCCGGGAAAGTTCCAAAGTCATGCTCCTCACCTCCTCCCTCAAAACCATCACCTCCTCTCATCTCCTCTTCATCTGCAGCTAGTACCTCAGGGGGGGACGTAAGAAGTGGCTACTAACCTATTCGCATGTATAGCAGCGAATGTCTACTTCCAGTTATGGCGTCCAACCATAATGGAATACTCGGGGAGCCATGCAACACCTCTACCTCCTCTATCCTTCCAAGGCATGGCAGCGGTAGATGGACCTCTATGCCTAGGAAAGATCAAACCTCTAGTCATGAGGCTCTGGAGTCCCAATGGTCTAGCTGCTATCCTAGTACACGCAGAAAAATCAATCCCCAACTGTCTAGCAATGTGGGTGACTATCCCACCATATCCAATATTCCCAGCCCTCTTGTTCTTGAGCTTACTCATGGTGGAAGTTAAGAGGGTAGCACAGTCAGCAGGTCTACCGTGCAGCATACAATACAGAAGAAACAACTCATCCGTCTTGATCTTCTGAGGAGTCTCGGTCCTAGGGAAAAGACACTCAGAAAGTACTCTATGGGCTATTTTCAAGGCTAAGTGATAGATAAGCTTAGCCTTGGTATCAGCAGGTTGCCAGCGGTCCTCGCTAGCATAGATCATAGCAATATCCTCCCAGAAATCCTTAGCGTATACACCGCTAGGAAAATGACCATTGAAGGTCTCGTGGAACCCAAAGAAGGCTCCGAACTCTAAGATCGAGAACTCGTAGTTCTCCTCCATCAGCCTAAAGGAAACTGTCCTCTCCACATGACTATGCTCAAAAGAGGTCACAAACTCTCTAGTGATCTCCTCATATGCATCTTCCCTAATAGCGGAGAAGATGATCAAGCCGGCTCTATCTAAAAGCCATGTAAGGTCACTCACCACATTCAGTGGCTCTAACTCCTCAAGAAGCAAATAACGTGGTCCTATGACCGGTCTCTTCTCGATCCTTTCTAAGGCATCGAGGTAATCCTCATGGATCTTTGGAATTTTAGAGGGTGGGGTGATGGTGGCTCACTAGGGGGTACTTGGGAGGAGGAGGAAGCATCACCTTTCCTCTTCTTATTCCTAGTGGACATTCTCCTAATCAAATCCATCTCAGTCCCAAAATTACGGCCTGTTCTTGAATTCCACGGCCGTGGAATACCCAAAGACCGTGGTTCGGCTCTGAATTTCTCAAAATGCAATCAATCAACACCAAATTCACCAGACAACAACCTTAGACTAATTCCAATCCAATTCCAATCAGTTCTCCTAAAAATTCTTGCGAAAACTTAGCCAAATCGACAAAGTAAAGAAAGAGGGAAAAACCTAGGTTTTGGATTTTTAAAATCTAGATTCCGTCTTCTCCAGTGATTGTCCACTCGATTTGTTGCTTGGATCTTATAGATGGTTGAATTTGCTTCACTTTGGGCTCAAGAATCGTTTGAAACGATTAACGAACGAAGATTTGAGAGAGGGGGACGAATTACGGCTGTTTGGGTCGTGGAAGAGGGGTTTTGGTGTGGTTTTTGTGAAGAAGGTGGTTTATATAGTAACTGTAAAATTTTTGGAAAATTACGGTCACTCGAGGGTTTCCACGGCCGTGAAATTGTACGGAACCGTAGTTTTGGTGATTTTTCTCAGGCTTTTACAAATTACGGTGTCAGAGGGTTCCACGACCGTGGTTTTGGGCGTGGAACTCTCTGTAATGTGCCAAAGTCCAAGTTTCGTCAATTTCCTCCAACCCTTCCTTCTCCCTTGCCCGTTCCATTGCTCCTAGATCCAAAAACACGAACATACCGGAAGGTATCGAAGGCAAAATAAAGCAAAAACATCTAAACTACTCTAATCTACGAATGAAAAACAAAAACAAAAGTGCAATACCTTGGGTTGCCTCCCAAGAAGCACTTGTTTAAGGTCCGTAGCTAGACCATACTTGCACTTATTCGAGTGCGGTAGGCGCGAACTCTTCAGCTTGGAGTTCCGGTGAGTACTTCTTGAGTCATTGACCGTTCACCTTGAAACTTCCGCCCTTTTCACCCCATACTTCAACTGCACCATGGGGAAAAACACGTTTGATTAGATAAGGTCCGGTCCAATGAGATTTAAGCTTACCTGGAAAGAGATGAAGTCTTGAATTGAAGAGGAGAACTTGATCTCCTTCTTTGAGGTCTTTTGGAACGATATGCTTATCATGCTGTCACGCTAGGAAATGTAGCACAAAAAGCTTTACATTTATAAACTCGAACTAAATCCTAAACTACCTAGCGAAACCCGCAGTGTACGGATCGTTATGTAGAAAGGTAAGTATTCCGAGGTCGAACTCAAAGACTAAGGTGAAATCGAGTCAAGCAATGATCAAAAATAGTGTAAATCTAGGCTAAGACAAGATGAGGAACAAAGAAAATGGAAAACTCAATGTTTTTGTTGGTTTTTATGGTCATCAAGCAAGGGTCATAACTCATGCAAAGCAATAAATCAAACCAAACCAAAAATCAGCACAAATAAACGAGTCAAACGAGATATCGATCAAGAGAAAAAGGAAGACGGATTCTAGGGGTTGGAAATTCCGGTTATGGCATAAAACTCAAGTTATCTATTCATTCTTTGGATTGATTATGATATGTTGGGATTAAGTGTTCCTAAAATGGGATCAATTACCGGGTAAGTCTCATGATCCAACTAATCCTCACCTAAGGTCTCATTACCGGTTAAGTCTCTAAGAACCTAAGGGGAGGAATTTAACACAAACCGGATTGTTTAATTAGGGATCTAACCTATCCTCACCGGGTAAGTCTCGGAAAGGGAAGTCCTAATCAACTATCCTAGCACATTTAATCCAATGGCGGCTTATTAGGCTCACCATTACCTAAGGTTTTGCTATTTTAGATTCTAAGGGCAAGGATTACCGGGTAAGTCTCTCCTAACACTTAGTCGCTACACTAGGACACCCTAGGGTAGGTTAAACTCAGCAAAAACTTAGGGTTTCAACAATTTTATGAACCTAAGATAAGATCCTTCGAACCAGGAAGAACCACGGTTTGTTCTACAGAAACCACGACCGTGGTTCTTCAAGAACTACCCGTGATTTCTAACAGTAGCTACGTTCATAAACAAAAATCATCCAAAGGTAAATCTAAGTTCGTCCTATCATAGATCTAGCCATAACCATCCTTTCCTTACCCTAGAATCACATCAATCTAGCCTACAACATTCATGTTAGAAATCAAAACAAACAAGCATATATTCATGACCTCCATTGCAAGAAAATGAGAGAAAGAAGATGAACAAATGAACTTCAAACACAATCTAAATCTGAAGATGAAATTAGAACGACTTACAACCCTTCCAAAGGAAGGTTCAAGAGTTCAAAAACTTCTAGAAATAAATCCGAAAATACAAGAGCTAAGTGTGTCTCCTCCTCTCCTCTTCAATGGCAATGGCTCCTTTCTTCTTCTTCTTGCACTTTCCTTCCTAGAAAAAGTCCTTCTTCTTCTTGGAATATATTTTGTCAAAGAAAAATGGAGAATATGTGAGCTGCTCTCAAACTACCCAAATCCCAGCTGCCTCTAACAACTATCAAGGACCACTTTTATAACCAATTCTTCATGAGCTGGCCATGAGAGTCGTGGCACAGCTGTCACGAGAATCTGGCAAAATCCACGGTCATTTCCACGGCCGTGGTTCTTCAGAGAACCGTGATTCTGTGCAGAAACTTCGCCTTGGATCATTAGGCTGTGGTTTGGTGCATGGCCTGTGTTGGCAAGGTTCCTTGAGTCTTTCTCAGCCCTTGCCTTGCGTTCTAATGAGTTTGGAAACGTGTCCTCTAAATGAGCGACCCTCAAACGTGTCGTTTTGGCTCGAAACTTCCCGAAATACCTACAAAACGCACACAAGTCCGTGTAGACGTCTATCTCGACAAAATACATGTTTTGAGTGCAAAACGTATTGGACTAGTGCTAGATAATGCATGATTGAGCGAGAATTCTACCTAAATGTGCACCTAAAACTATGCTATAAATCGTGTTATCAAAATACCCCATACTTAAGGTTTGCTCGTCCCCGAGCAAATTCCCAACTATAGACTAAGAGATGACATGATTTATATATGCAGAAAAATGGCAAAATCTTTTTGGTTTTGTGCTTCTACTATTGGATCACCTTCATAGTCATGATCAATGGCAATTGAATAAGCAATTATGTATCAAACAATAAAGTCATGGAAAGACAATTGTACTTAACTCAAAAACATGCATGAGTTGGGAGGACGGAGATGTCAAGAAGATCAAGAGTTTATCCAATCTAGATTACTAAGTCTTACAAACATGCAAGTAGGTCATAAGGGCTTGTGACATAAAAGGCTAAGAAACGTTTCAATTGGGGAGGGGAATTTTCTAGGTATGTGATGCTAATCCGGGAATGGAACTAACTTCACTTCCTTGTCCTCGATCAACTTCCCCCAAGTGCATATTTTTCCCTATCTTGCTTTCTTTTCTTTTTCTTTAGCTCATTTTTGAGACAATGGCATTGGTGTACAATAGCCGAAACCTCGGTGATTAGCCATCCTCGGGCTTTTTCTCTTTTTCGAGGTGCATCCACACCGGGCACACATACCAAAGCTCGTTAGAGCTATTGGCTTATTTGACTTTGGCAAGGCACCAACACCCGATTATGTGAAGTGTACCGAGTTACTTGTCATTTAAACCAACGCCCCCAAACCTATTTTGGCTACACTTCCACAATAATTTCAGCATTCCATTCACGACATTCTTTTCATTACATCTTCACCCCGCACTTGCTTTTTACACATTCAAACACACTAGCATGCTCCTATTCCCGGATGGGTTTTAAAAGGAGGTCAAATTTTATATCAATTGAGGTGCTCAAGCAATCATGATCAAGATGAGAAGTAGAGAAAGATGAAGTGCCTTATTCATTCCTAGATGGTATGCAAGAACTATCATGTAATTTCGATTTTCAATACTCAATCCATTCTAGGCAATCATCATGATCTCAAGTTATTCATGGAATTCAAGAGAAGTAGTTCAAGTCCACATATGCATTTATCAATTCAACACATAAGGCCATTCATAGCCAATCACAAGACAAGTTTCATCATTAGGATCATATCCAAGCCTAGAAAGCACAAAAAATTTTTAAATTTTCTATTTTTTATGGAATTTTCGATTTAAGTATGTACAATGCAAGATATGTGCAAATATTAACCTATCCTAGATGCTCATCATGCAAAGGATCATGCAAACCCCACCCCATACTTAGAAACACATTGTCCCCAATGTGGTATTCAAGTAAAGAGAGTGAAAGAAGGTTCTCACAATGTAAAATGGTTTTCTTCGGTATTTGGGAATTCCTAAGAGGATTGATGTTGGATGATCCTTTCAACCATGGTAGGGAGCTCTAAGCATCCTTCAAGCTTTGAAACCCGCGCTAGGCACCGCTAGCCGTCCAAGTTCCGCGTCCGCTCCACCCATGATTGGTGAGGGTTTCATCATCATCATTTCCAAGAAAGGCTTCAAATGCCACTAATGTTCTAGCACACATAGAATAGACAAAACACACAAAGCACACAAAAACAGAAAAATCTAAGCTAAAATGAAGAAAAAATGTTACCGATGGGTTGCCTCCCACCAAGCGCTTCTTTAAGGTCATTAGCTTGACCAAGCTCGGGAGCGTTTATGCAAGGTGAAGCGGGGCGATCATGTCTATTGGGGCTCCCGGAATGTACTTCTTCAAGCGATGCCCATTCACTTTGAAATCTCCACAATGCTCCCCTCCTATCTCAATAGCTCAATGGGGAAAGATCTTCTTTACCACATATGGCCCGGTCCATCTTGATTTGAGCTTTCCGGGGAAAAGCCTTATCCTCGAGTTGAAGAGAAGGACAAGATCTCCTTCACTCAACTCTTTTGGAATGATCCTCTTGTCATGCCACCTTTTGGTTCTCTCCTTGTAAATCCGGGCATTCTCATAAGCTTCCAACCGGAGTTCCTCAAGGGCATTGATATCAAGCAATCTCTTCTCTCCCGCCTCCTTGAGGTCAAAATTTAGCCACTTAATGGCCCAATAAGCTCTATGCTCCATTTCCACCGGAAGATGGCAAGACTTGCCATAGACCAATTTGTAGGGAGTGGTGCCAATAGGTGTCTTGAAGGCGGTTCTATATGCCCATAGTGCGTCATTGAGCTTCATGGCCCAATCCTTCCTTGTTCTAGACACCTTCTTCTCGAGGATGACCTTGATTTCTCGGTTGGAGATCTCCACTTGGCCACTAGTTTGGGGGTGGTAAGGTGTTGCCACTTTATGAGTCACCCCATACTTGGCCAAAAGTGCTCCAAAGTTCCTATTTGTGAAGTGCTTCCCTCCATCACTAATGATCACCCTTGGTGTTCCAAACCTAGGGAAGATCACTCGGTTGAAGAACCGCACCACCACCTTGGCATCATTCGTAGGAGAGGCGATTGCCTCTACCCATCTTGACATATAGTCCACCGCCAATAGGATGAATAGATTGCCACATGAAGAAGGGAATGGTCCCATGAAGTCTACACCCCACACATCAAAAATCTCAACTTCTTGGATGTTGTTCAAGGGCATTTCATTCCTCCTTGAGATGTTCCCCGTTCTTTGGCAAGCATCACATGCCGCTACAAAACCTTGCACATCTCTAAACAAGTTAGGCCAATAAAAACCGGATTGCAATACCTTGGCACACGTTTTGTGTGAGCTAGCATGGCCTCCACATGGTAGGGAGTGACAATGCCGGATCACACTCTCCATTTCATCTTCCGGTATGCATCTTCTAAGCACCCCATCCGGGCCTCTCTTGAATAGAAGTGGCTCGCTCCAATAGTAATGCCTTACATCGTTGAAGAACTTCTTCCTTTGTGAATATGATAATCCGGGAGGCACTTCCTCACACACCAAGTAATTCACAATGTCGGCATACCATGGCTCACTTCCTCTAGCCACTTGGAACAAGCATTCTTCCACCATTTGCAATTGTTCATCCCGGAACGAGTCATCTATCGGAATGTTGTCTTTCCCAAGCTCCAATGGTGGGAGTCTACTAAGGTGATCCGCCACCGAGTTCTCGGATCCCTTCTTATCTCTTATCTCCAAATCAAACTCTTGAAGAAGAAGGATCCACCGAATCAACCTTGGCTTGGCATCCTTCTTTGTAAGTAGATAACGGATCGCCGCATGATCCGTGTAAACTATGACCTTCGCTCCAACAAGGTACGAGCGGAACTTCTCAAATGCATACACTACCGCTAACAACTCCTTCTCGGTAGTAGCATAATTGAGTTGGGCATCATCTAGCGTCTTGCTAGCATAGTAAATAGCATGAGTGCGCCCTTCTTTCCTTTGCCCCAAAACGGCCCCAACGGCCACATCACTTGCATCGCACATAATCTCAAATGGTAGACTCCAATCCGGAGGTTGCATGATAGGTGCGGAGATCAAGGCGTTCTTCAACCTACAAAACGCTTCAAGACAATCTTTGGAAAACACAAAATCAACATCTTTCATTAGTAGGTTAGTGAGAGGCTTAGAAATTTTAGAGAAATCTTGAATAAACCTCCGGTAAAAACCGGCATGCCCTAAGAAACTCCTTACCCCCTTCACCGAGGTAGGTGGTGGCAACTTCTCTATTGTTTCAATCTTAGCCCTATCAACCTCAATGCCACGGTTAGACACCAAGTGTCCTAACACAATCCCTTCACTTACCATGAAGTGGCATTTTTCCCAATTTAAGACAAGATTTGTTTCCTCACATCTTTGCAACACCAATGACAAATTAGCTAAGCAATTATCAAAAGAAGAACCGTAAACAGAGAAATCATCCATGAACACTTCCATGATATTTTCTATGTATTCCGAAAAGATAGCCATCATACACCTTTGAAAGGTGGCGGGTGCATTACACAACCCAAATGGCATTCTCCTATATGCAAATGTACCCCATGGACATGTAAAAGTTGTTTTCTCTTGGTCATCGGGGTGGATAGGGATTTGGAAGAATCCACTATACCCATCTAGATAGCAAAAGTGAGAGTGTTGAGCTAATCTTTCTAGCATTTGGTCAATGAAGGGGAGGGCAAAGTGATCTTTCCTAGAGGCCATGTTCAATTTCCTATAATCTATACACATTCTCCATCCCGTGACCGTCCTAGTTGGTATTAGTTCATTGTTCTCATTAGTTACTACCGTCATTCCACCCTTCTTAGGTACTACATGAACGGGGCTAACCCACTTACTATCCGAGATAGGGTAGATAATTCCTGCATCTAGCAACTTAATGATTTCCTTCTTGACCACCTCTTTCATTATAGGATTCAATCTCCTTTGATGTTCAATAGAGGGTTTGTGGTTATCTTCCATCATTATCTTATGCATGCACAAAGATGGCTTAATGCCAACCAAATCATCAATAGTATAACCAATGGCTTTCCTATGCAATCTTAGTTCATGCAGCAATTTAGCAAGTTCATCATCACTCAAGCATGCATTAACAATCACCGGATATGTAGAATTATCATCAAGGAATGCATACTTTAAATGAGAGGGGAGGGGTTTGAGTTCAAGTGAGGGAGGACCTTTATCAGTTGAAGACGATCCAAACAAGGTTGGATGAGATGAATCCAAAGCAAATGAAGACTCTCCTTGGCTCCTAGAAGCTTGATCATCATCAAGAGCTGATTCAGGGGAAACCACGGTTGGAATCACGGTTGGCTCAACTTCCACGACCGTGGTTCTTGCCAAGCTTGCTTCTCGGAGTTGTCCAGAGAGTTTGACGGCCGTGGAACCCAAATCTCGACCGTGGAATTTGCAGCTGTTCACAATTTCTTCATGGCTCCCAAATCCAACTCTTGGCTATTCTTCCAAAGCCTCCAAGGCCTTGATCTCTTCATTGCATTCCTCCTCAATGTCCTCCTCCATCATACTCAAGGTAAGAACCTTTTCCAAGGGGTCCTTGATCAAAATCGAGCTCACCATTTCTCTAGATTCTTCTTGCTCGACTATGTTGAAGATATCTTCATCAAGGGTTGGCCCTTTCATCATTGTGGACAGCTTGAACTTGATGTTCTCCTCTCCAATGTTGAAGGAGAGAGTCCCGTTCTTGCAATCCACTAAACATCCGGAGGTAGCTAAGAAAGGTCTTCCTAGGATGATGGAAACCGGGTAATCCGCCGGAATGTCCAACACTACAAAGTCAATAGGCACATAGAATCCTCCCAATTGCACCGGAATGTCCTCAAGAATCCCAACTGGATGAGTGATAGAACGGTCCGCCATATAGAGGGTCATCTTGACCGGCTTTGGCTCTCCTAACCCGACCTTGTTGCTAAGTGCAAGCGGTATGATGCTTACACTTGCTCCAAGATCACAAAGGGCTTCGTACTTCACGTCTCCTACTCCAATCGGAACACAAAAAGAGCCCGGATCCCTTAGCTTGGGAGGCATTGCCTCCTTCATTGTTTGGATTAACTCCGAGGATCTCTTGGTCATCCTAATCTCCCCATACTCCTCCAACTTCCTTTTGTTGGAGAGTATTTCTTTCAAAAATTTTCCGTATGCCGGCATTCCTAAGATGGCATCCATGAACGGAATGTTAATATGTGACTTGGACATTAGTTCAAGGAACTTACCAAAGTGATTGTCCAAACGAGCTCTTGCTCTTGATTGTGGGAACGGTAGTGGTGGCTTGTATGGAGGCGGTGCTACATAAGTTGGCTCTACATCCTTGCTCTTGCCTCCATCATCTTGCTTTCTTCCCTCTTCTACCACTACTTGACTCCCCTTAGCTTGGTCCTTGGGCAAAGGATCCTTCATACTCAACCCACTCCTTGTTGTGATAGCCAAAACTTGGCCTCTTGGGTTGTCTTCGGTTCTTCCGGGAAGCTTCCCCGGATCTCTATGTGCCTCACCCGCCTTTTGAAAGACTTGTGCTTCCAAGACCTTTTGAGCCTTAGAAATTGAAGTAACGGTGCTCTCAAGTCCACTCAATCTTCCTAGCAATTGTTCAAACATGACTTCGGTTCTATCCTTTGAAGGTTGAGTAAAACCGGGTGGAGGTTCTTGTGAAGCTCTTTGTGGTGGAGTTGTGCTTGTGGAGGCGGGAGGGTTCAAGGCTCCATCCGGATTAGAGTAAGAAAACCCGGGATGGTTGTGGTTTGGCCGGTAATTGTTGAATTGCCGGTTGTTGTTGAAATTTCTTGGGCCTTGGTAATTGTTGAAGTTGCCCCTTCCCATATAATTCACATCTTCCTCCTTGGAAGACAAGTTGGCTCGTGGAGGTGCTTGAGGAGTTGCTTGGCTCTTCAAGGTGGTAGTGCACAACTCTCTCAAGGACTTCAACTCATTGTTGATGGCCTCAAGCTTGAAATTGCTCATGGTGACTTCGCTCACCTCATATGCTCCCGCCTTTCTCCCTTCACTCTTCCTATGGGAGTACTTCTCAATCACTAGAGCTTGCTTCTCCACAAACTCCCAAGCATCATCTACATGTTTCTCCATAAATGTCCCACCGGAAAGAGATTGAATCTTGAATTGACTATCTTCATCAAGCCCCTTGAAGTAGATCTCCAATAGCTCAATCTTCGGTATACCATGGTGTGGGCAATCTAGGAGAAGGTCTTTGAATCTCTCCCAAGACTTGAACAAACTTTCTCTATCCCTCATCACAAAGGCATTGATCTTTCCCCTTAATTCGGTAGTCTTGGAAGGTGGGAAGAACTTGGTCAAGAACTCGGTTGTCATCTCCTCCCAAGTACCAACTCGCCCTTGTGGAATAGATTGATACCAAGCTAAGGCCTTGTCCTTAAGAGAGAAGGAGAAAGCCCTTAGCTTATGGTTGTTGCTCTCCAATCTTGGCGGTCTAAGAGTCTCCATCAAAATTTCATAGTTCATCAAATGTTGGTGAGGAGACTCTCCTTCCATCCCTCCAAATTGGTTATGCCGGATCATTTGTAGAACTTGAGGGCGGAGCTCGTAATCATGGGCTGCGGGATCTCCTAGATTCACACCCGGTCGGTGTGCTCTTTGTGCCGGATCCATACGTTGCCCCAATGTTTGTGGCTCATCCATAGCAATGGGCACAACCCTAACGTTCACCGCCGGCTGCGGTTGTGGTGGAGGTGGAGGAGGTTGTTGACAGTTAAGCTCCCTTTGCACAAGTGCTTGCCTAATCTCCTCAATCTCCCTCCTAGTTGCCTCTTGCCTCTCATTGGCAAGTCTCCTTTCTTCCTCCAAGAGCTCATCTCTTAGCCTAATTTGCTCTAAGGCTTCATCCAACTCAGCTTGGAGATTCCTACCGGCCATCTCTTTCTCTTTTCGAATGCTCTTGGATCTAGATCTAAGGGTTTTCTCCGGTTCGGGATCGAATGGAGCTAAATCCTTGCCACGAGATCTTCGCATACACCTAAAGAGTAAGAGGTGTCCTAAAAAGCAAAGACACACACCAAAGAGAGATCAAAAGCAACAAGAAAGATCTACACTATAAACAATCACGAAATGACTCAATCTAGACCTAGTCCCCGGCAACGGCGCCAAAAACTTGTCACGCTAGGAAATGTAGCACAAAAAGCTTTACATTTATAAACTCGAACTAAATCCTAAACTACCTAGCGAAACCCGCAGTGTACGGATCGTTATGTAGAAAGGTAAGTATTCCGAGGTCGAACTCAAAGACTAAGGTGAAATCGAGTCAAGCAATGATCAAAAATAGTGTAAATCTAGGCTAAGACAAGATGAGGAACAAAGAAAATGGAAAACTCAATGTTTTTGTTGGTTTTTATGGTCATCAAGCAAGGGTCATAACTCATGCAAAGCAATAAATCAAACCAAACCAAAAATCAGCACAAATAAACGAGTCAAACGAGATATCGATCAAGAGAAAAAGGAAGACGGATTCTAGGGGTTGGAAATTCCGGTTATGGCATAAAACTCAAGTTATCTATTCATTCTTTGGATTGATTATGATATGTTGGGATTAAGTGTTCCTAAAATGGGATCAATTACCGGGTAAGTCTCATGATCCAACTAATCCTCACCTAAGGTCTCATTACCGGTTAAGTCTCTAAGAACCTAAGGGGAGGAATTTAACACAAACCGGATTGTTTAATTAGGGATCTAACCTATCCTCACCGGGTAAGTCTCGGAAAGGGAAGTCCTAATCAACTATCCTAGCACATTTAATCCAATGGCGGCTTATTAGGCTCACCATTACCTAAGGTTTTGCTATTTTAGATTCTAAGGGCAAGGATTACCGGGTAAGTCTCTCCTAACACTTAGTCGCTACACTAGGACACCCTAGGGTAGATTAAACTCAGCAAAAACTTAGGGTTTCAACAATTTTATGAACCTAAGATAAGATCCTTCGAACCAGGAAGAACCACGGTTTGTTCTACAGAAACCACGACCGTGGTTCTTCAAGAACTACCCGTGATTTCTAACAGTAGCTACGTTCATAAACAAAAATCATCCAAAGGTAAATCTAAGTTCGTCCTATCATAGATCTAGCCATAACCATCCTTTCCTTACCCTAGAATCACATCAATCTAGCCTACAACATTCATGTTAGAAATCAAAACAAACAAGCATAGATTCATGACCTCCATTGCAAGAAAATGAGAGAAAGAAGATGAACAAATGAACTTCAAACACAATCTCAATCTGAAGATGAAATTAGAACGACTTACAACCCTTCCAAAGGAAGGTTCAAGATTTCAAAAACTTCTAGAAATAAATCCGAAAATACAAGAGCTAAGTGTGTCTTCTCCTCTCCTCTTCAATGGCAATGGCTCCTTTCTTCTTCTTCTTGCACTTTCCTTCCTAGAAAAAGTCCTTCTTCTTCTTGGAATATATTTTGTCAAAGAAAAATGGAGAATATGTGAGCTGCTCTCAAACTACCCAAATCCCAGCTGCCTCTAACAACTATCAAGGACCACTTTTATAACCAATTCTTCATGAGCTGGCCATGAGAGTCGTGGCACAGCTGTCACGAGAATCTGGCAAAATCCACGGTCATTTCCACGGCCGTGGTTCTTCAGAGAACCGTGATTCTGTGCAGAAACTTCGCCTTGGATCATTAGGCTGTGGTTTGGTGCATGGCCTGTGTTGGCAAGGTTCCTTGAGTCTTTCTCAGCCCTTGCCTTGCGTTCTAATGAGTTTGGAAACGTGTCCTCTAAATGAGCGACCCTCAAACGTGTCGTTTTGGCTCGAAACTTCCCGAAATACCTACAAAACGCACACAAGTCCGTGTAGACGTCTATCTTGACAAAATACATGTTTTGAGTGCAAAACGTATTGGACTAGTGCTAGATAATGCATGATTGAGCGAGAATTCTACCTAAATGTGCACCTAAAACTATGCTATAAATCGTGTTATCACATGCCAACGCTTCGCTCTTTCTTTATAGATCTTGGCGTTTTCGTAGGCGTTTAAGCGGAGTTCTTCAAGCTCGTTAAGGTCCAAGAGGCGCTTCTCACCCGCTTCCTTTATGCTGAAGTTCAACCACTTTATTGCCCAATTCGCCTTATGTTTCTAGCTCTACCGGCAAGTGACAAGACTTCCTATATACAAGGTTGTATGGCGTCGTTCCTATGAGAGTCTTATATGTAGTCCGGTATGCCCACAATGCATCATCTAGCTTCAAAGACCAATCCTTCTTTGTCCTTGAAACCGTCTTTTCTAGGATTCCTTTAATCTCCCGATTTGAATCTCCACTTGTCCACTTGTTTGTGGATGGTAAGGGGTGGCGATCTTGTGAGTCACCCCATACTTAGCTAGTAGAGTTTCGAATCGTCGGGCAATGAAGTGAGAGCCTCCATCACTAATGATAGTCCGTGGTGTCCCAAATCGTGGGAAAATGGTCTTGTTAAAGAACTTAACCACAACCATGGCATCATTAGTGGGAGAGGCAATTGCTTCAACCCATCTCGAAACATAATCTACGGCTAGAAGTATGTATTGGTTTCCACAAGATGATGGGAAAGGTCCCATGAAGTCTACTCCCCAAACGTCAAAGATCTCCACCTCTTGAATGTCGTTAAGAGGTATCTCGTTTCTCCTAGATATGTTCCCTGTTCTTTGACAAGCATCGCAGCAGGAAACAAAGGTTTGCACATCTTTAAATAAAGTAGGCCAAAGAATCCAGATTGCAATACCTTAGCACTAGTCTTGTTCGAACTAGCGTGTCCTCCACAAGGTAGTGAATGACAATGACGGGTGACACTTTGCATCTCGTCTTCCGGCACACATCGTCGAATGATGCCGTCAGGACCTCTCTTAAAGAGGAGAGGTTCATTCCAAAAGTATTCCCGAACATCCTTAAAACCTCTATGATTTCCTCTATGTACTCCGAGAAAACCTCTATGATTTCCTCTATGTACTCCGAGAAGATAGCCATCATGCATCTTTGAAAGGTGGTTGGGGCGTTGCAAAGCCCAAACGGCATTCTCCTATAAGCAAACGTACCCCACAGGCACGTGAATGTGGTCTTCTCTTGATCATCCGGATGTATCGGGATCTGAAAGAAACCACTATAACCGTCAAGATAGCAAAAGTGTGAGTGTTGTGCTAACCTCTCAAGCATTTGGTCGATGAATGGTAGTGGGAAGTGATCCTTCCTCGCTGCGTTGTTTAGTTTGCGGTAGTCTATGCACATCCTCCATCCCGTCACGTTTCGTGTAGGGATGAGCTCGTTGTTCTTGTTGGTGATGACCGTCATCCTTCCTTTATTTGGAACCACCTATACGGGACTCACCCACTTGCTATCGGAGATAGGGTAGATGATACCTGCATCAAGTAGTTTAAGAATTTCCTTCTTGACAACCTCCTTCATGGTCGGATTTAACCGCCTTTGAGGTTGTCGCGAAGTTCTAAAATCTTCTTCCATTAGAATCTTATGCATGCATAGTGAAGGCTTGATTCCTACTAGATCCTCTATGGTGTAACCTAAAGCTTTCCTATATTTCTTTAGAACAACCATAAGCTTACTATGTTCATCTATACTCAAATCGGAACTAACAATTACTGGAAAGGTAGAATTAGGTCCTAGAAATGCGTACCTTAGATGTGCGGGAAGTGGCTTCAATTCTATCACTATAGGACTCTCCAATCCTTGAAGCTTTCCCAAGATTGTTTCCAACATGGGATCGGGCTTCTCTTTCCCCGAAGTACTTCCACTATTAGATGCTTGTTCCTGACTTTTCAAAGGAATGGAAGAAGAAGAAGGTGAAGTTAGTGAATTTCCTGAATTGGGATAAGAATTACCGGAATTTTGTTGTTGGTTGGAGCGCCATTTGTTGTTATTTGAACCCCTATTGTTGTTCCAATTGTTATTCCGGTTGTTGTTATTGTTCCAATTGTTCCGGTTGTTGTTCCGGTTGTTGCGATTTGTGTTCTCATTCCCATTGTGGTTCTTGTTGTTCCCTAAATAACCAACATCTTGCTCCTTTTGATTTGGAAAGTTAGCCTTGATGACTTCCTTCAATTCTTTAATCTCGGAGTTGAGAGAAAAGATTTGAGTTTGAGCGGCTTGTGTTAGCTTTGCTCCTTTCTCCACTCGATTTGCTTCTACGTTCCGGTGAGAATACTTCTCAATGACTCGAGCTTGCTTTTCAATGAAGTCCCAAACATCATCTTCCCTCATGTCCATGAATGTACCACATGAATGGGATTGGAGCTTGAATTGTGTTTCCATATTCAGCCCCTTATAGTATATCTCCAATAGCTCTAATTTGGAAATGCCATGATGTGGGCAATCCAATAGTAAATCCTGAAATCTTTCCCAAGATTGAAACAAACTTTCGTTAGATCTCATAGAAAATGCATTAATCTTACCTCTCAACTCCGCCGTCTTAGATGACGGAAAGAATTTGGTGAGGAACTCCGAAGAGAGATCCTCCCATGTGTTGAGTCTTCCATTTGGAAGAGCTTGATACCAAGATAAAACTTTCCCTTTCAAAGAGAAGAAGAATGGCTTGATCTTGTAGTTGTTAGTGGTTGCATTCTTTAGTTTCATTGTCTCCGTCAAGATCTCAAAATTCTGTAAATGTTGATGTGGAGATTTGCTACTCGTTCCTCCAAACTGACTTTGGCGAACGATGGTAATGACTTGTGGGTTGAAGCTAAACCCCTGCATATTATCAGCATCAAAGTTCACACCTAGACGGCGTGGTTGCTGAATTGGATCCATCCTTTGGCCAAGAGTTCTTGGCTCTTCATCTACACGAGTGGCTCTCGCACCCCCAGCCGGGACACGATAGTTGACAGCCGGTCTTGGATTAAATTGATTCATGTTGACCGTCGGATTAATGTCCTCAAGTGATGGCATGGAAGAGTCGCTATCCTCATCGGATGAGTTGACTCTAACCGATCTTGCCGCCTTTCTCCTCTTCTTCTTCTTGGAATCGCTTAATTCCAGCCTCATTTGAAACATCATATCCCTTAGCTCATCAATTTGCAATTGATGACGGTCCGATTCTTCCTTGCGAGTCTTCTCGCTCCATCTAAGTTGAGCTTCGGATTCCACTAACTCTACTTGAAGATCCCGCTCCTTGTCTTCATCCATCTTTATTTCTTTGAATTTCTTCCTCAAAGTCTTCTCAAGTTCTTGATCAAGAGTTAAAAGGTCCTTGTTGTTCCTAGACCTGCGCATATACCTAAGGTAACCTGCAAATATCACTCAAAGGAGATATCAAATAACAAGAGCAAGCTCCCAAGCTTGACAACTGATAACCGAATTCGGCCTAAACCAAATCCCCGGCAACGGCGCCAAAAACTTGTTCGCCTCGAAGCGTGCGTGAAAATAAGCTTTAAATTTATAAAACTAGAATCAAGCAAGCGAACCCGCAGTGTACGGATCGGCGTAGTAAAGCAAGAATTCCAAAGTATCGAACACAGGGATTTGAGGGAACAAATTCAATTGTAAAGTTGTCAAGCAAGAAAAATGGTAAAGCTTTGCAAATATATTTAGAAAACAACAACCCTAAAGATCCAGATATCTAATTGTGGCAATCGATTCAAGATATACTAAAGAACTAAGAACAGAGTTAAGAGTTGCAAAGGTATGCTAAGGTAAAGCAATGTACGGTGAAGTTCCAAGATTTATATGACTTATCTAAAGTCACTCTCTATAAAGGTTGTTGAGGCTTCAGTATAGAAAGGATCTAAAGACAAGAATTAATATCAAATACCCAAACTTGTAACCCAAGGATCAAGACTAACCAAACCGATTAAGGTTGTGACACTCGAAATCGAAGTAGAGGTTGTTGAGGCTTCACTACTACTTAGAAAAGGACAAACCTAGACTAGATTAAAGCTAATCTTTAACCTTGAATCAAAGTAAAAGTAAAGTTCGTAAACTGATATAAATTACGGGCAGATCTTGAGTTCCACGGCCGTGGAACCTCAAGAACAAACCGTGATTTTGGGCGTCGGCGAAATCTCTCTAACTATCAGGGTCCAATCAATTTACGATCATTCTATCATCATCTAAGCCACAACTATTAACCCTTCACCTTAGAATTGCTAAAGGGTTTTAGCCAATAATTGTCATTATAATATCAAAATCAAGTTTAAGAAGAATGAAAGGTGAAAACCTTCGAAAACCTTCAATAAAACTCAAACCAATCTCAAATCCACACACAAGATAATAATGTATATCAGATTTGGAATAAACACAAACCAATAACAATCCTCGATAAGAACGAAGAACGGGATGTCAATCCGTCTTCTAATCAAACCTAAGGACAAAAGGCGTAACTTCCGCCACAAACAACTTCCAAATCTTCAAACCCTCGTGATTCTCCGTTTGCAAGTGCAAAATCTCCGGGCGTCCAATGCAGCCCTAAGCACACGTCCCAAATTCTCTCCTCTCCAGCCTTTTTATAAGGAAGGATAAAATAACCGTCCGGCCCATGTGCGTAAATGATGTGGCAATTATTAATTCGACAAAAGATCGCCTAAATTACGGTTTCATGGAGCTCCACGGCCGTGGTTTAGAGCGTGGAAGTGGATTACGGTTCCATATGATTTCCACGACCGTACTTTATACCGTGTAACTCTCTGGAATACTCCACGTTCATGTTGCCAAGATCCACGACCGTGGTTTTAGGCGTGGACTTCTCTACAACCGTATTTTAGAGCGTGGAAGTGTAAATTGCTTGTGGTTTCCTTTGTGTCGTGCCATTCCTCATCCTAGCATCTCCCTTGACTTCTTTGATGTGTCCTTAATCCTTGGATATGCTCAAATCTTCTCCTATCTCTCTCAATTGGTTCGGTTTTAGCTCTTATTCACCTATAATCAACACAAAGCTAATGTAGACCTCCATATCGAAAATATAGATAAACTAGCTAACAATTGCTTCAATGCCTTATCAATGAACACTATAATGGATGAAAAACAACTAGAAAACGTGCCTAGAATATCACAATATTTCATGCTAACAATAATCGTAAATCAGAGTTA
Organism: Fagopyrum homotropicum; assembly: GCA_033239125.1. Lineage (NCBI taxonomy): Eukaryota > Viridiplantae > Streptophyta > Magnoliopsida > Caryophyllales > Polygonaceae > Fagopyrum > Fagopyrum homotropicum. Next base: position 35,139,248 of record BSWB01000003.1, read on the forward strand.
CTTGATTTGGTGCATACTGATTTAGCTGATTTTAAAAGCCCAACTAGTAGAGGTGGGAAACACTATTATATAACTTTTGTAGATGACTTCTCAAGATACACAAGAGTTTACCTTTTGAAATCTAAGGATGAGGCATTAGAAATGTTTATGTCTTATAAGGCTGAAGTTGAAAATCAACTAAAAAAATATAAAAAGTCTTAGATCGGATAGAGGTGGTGAATGTGAATCTGAACTTATGAAAGCTTTGTGTACTAAAGAAGGTATAATACATGAAAAAACAGCTCCCTACACACCTCAACAAAACGGTATTGCCGAAAGAAAAAACCGGACCCTGAAGGAAATGATGAATGTAATGCTAATTAGTTCAGGGTTGTTTGATCAAATGTGGGGGGAGGTCATTCTTTCTGCGTGTCACATTTTAAATCGAGTGCCACATATAGCTACCACCCTATATGAACTTTGGAAAGGTTATTCACCTAACCTAAATTACTTAAGAGTTTGGGGGTGTCTTATAAAAGTTGGTTTACCTGCATTTAAAAGGAAAAATATTGGTTCCAAGACTATATATGTTGTCATTGTTGGATATGCCCATAATAGTGTCACGTATCGTTGCTTGACCTTTAAATTTGATTCTTTGCAATTTAAAAGCATGATTGAATCTAGGGAGGTTGAATTCTTTGAACATGTGTTTCCCTTCCAAAAGAAAATTGAAGCTAATTTGAATAGAAGTCTAGTAACTAAAAGAGTCATTGATGAATCTCCTGAGGAACCTCGAAGGAGTAAGAGGGTAAGAACCGAAACTGATTTCGAAACTGATTTTGTGAATACTTTTATAACTGAATATGGTGAAGTTAATGAAGAATTTGTGCATGCCTTCTTGATAGAAGAGGATCCTAAACCCTTCTCTGATGCAATGAAATCTATGGATGTAATTTTTTGGAAAGAGGCTATTAATAGTGATATGGATTCTATTTTGTCTAACCATACTTGGGAGCTTGTTGATTTTCCTAGAGGGTGTAAGCCTATCAGGTGCAAGTGGATCCTAAAGAAAAAACTTAAATATGATGGCTCCATTGAGAAATTCAAAGCGAGATTGGTAGCTCAAGGCTTTTCACAAAAATAGGGAGTAGATTATTTTGATACTTATGCCCCTGTTACAAAAATTGCTACTATTCGCATATTGATTGCCCTTGCTTCTATTCATAATTTAGTTGTGCATCAAATGGACGTAAAAACTGCATTTTTAAATGGTAATTTGCATGAAGAAATCTACAAGACCCAACCAGAAGGGTTTATAGTCGTTGGACAAGAACAAAAAGTATGCAAGTTGATTAAGACATTGTATGGTCTTAAACAAGCCCCTAAACAGTGGTTTGAGAAATTCGATAACACGTTGCATGAAAATGGTTTTGTTTCTAACTTTGGAGATACATGTGTTTATTCTAAAATATATGATCTTGAATGTGTTATTACATGCTTGTATGTGGATGACTTGCTTATACTAGGCACTTCTCTTGATGTTGTTGATAAAACAAAAAATTTTTTGAGCTCCAAGTTTGAAATGAAAGACCTAGGAGAGGTTGACGTTATTCTTGGAATAAAAGTCCTTAAAACCCATTCTAGGTTTCACTAAATCAATCTCACTATATTGAAAGAATTCTTAAAAATTTTGGATATTGGGATGAAGCTAGTGTTAAATCACCTTATGACTCTTCACTTCATTTAATGAAGAATAGAGGTACTAGTGTGAATTAGTGTAATTATGCAAAAATTATTGGTAGTGTGATGTATTAATGAATTGCACAAGGCCTGACATTACATACACTGTTAGCAGACTAAGTAGATACACACATAACCCAAATTCTAGCCATTGGAAAGCTCTTGACCGGTTGATGCGATATTTTAAAGGAACCATTGATTGGAATTTATGTTTTATTGGTTCACCGTGTGTACTTGAAGCTTACTGTGATGCAAATTGGATATCTGATAATGATGAAGTAAATTCTACTAGTGGACATGTATTCACTTTAGGTGGAGGAGCCGTGGCTTGGAAGTCTACTAAACAAACATGTATAGCTCGCTCCATGATGGAATCAGAACTAATTGCGGTTGAGTTGGCAGGTCAAGAAGCTGATTGGTTAAGAAATCTACTTGCAGATATACCTTTAATAGGGAGACCTTGTCCAGCTATCTCTATGAGATGTGATTCTCAAGCTTCAATTGCGGTAGCAATGAATACCATGTATAATGGGAAGAAAAGGCACATATGAATGCGCCATAAGGTTATACGTAGTTTAATTGAAACCGGTGTATTATCCTTGGAATTTGTAAGTTCAGGGAGGAACTTGGCCGACCCCCTGACAAAAGGCTTGTGTGGACGTATGGTCCTGGACACATGTAAAGAAATGGGACTGTTGCCTAAGTAAGGTTAGTTTTTTCCGGATACCCAACCAAAAACTTTATCTTTGATAAAGTTTGTGGCTCAATGAGGTCAAACGAAGGTGAAAATGATAATCTGATGCTTATAAAGTTCTATTAGTGTTTTTGAATTGGAAGGTTGAGATTGTTGGTCTCTTAATGAACTCATTCCCGTATGGGGGTGTATAACAACATGCACTTGATGAGTCACCTAAGTAAATGTTAAGGTAAAGGCTGCCTAACTAGAAGAGAATTTGGCAATCTCTCTAGGACATTTACAATGCAGGGCTGTGTGATAGGCCTTAAAAGCACTGTATTAGACCGCAAAAACTCTGAAGATTTCCTTTGTTGATTCAAGTCGAAAGACATCAACATTGTTTTTAGCTTCTGGTATTAATTTTGAATCATGTGGGGATTGTTGGACATATAATTCACAAATAAAATACCATTATCTCTTTGTACTTTATTAACTTATTTTATTCTTAGTTAAAAAGTAAAAGCTATAAACTAGAATTGAGTGTTTGTTTCAACTTCTTTGTGCACAAGTCACACTTCCTATTTTATAGGTCTTCCACCTAACTTGTTGTAGGCTTTATAGGAAGCTAACTTTACAGAGAAAGAAGGAGAGTGCAGAGAGTGGGCGAGTATCTCGTGCCTTCAGTTCATTATTATGAATATAATAGGAACTCTTCAATTCTCTTCAAAACACACAAACAGAGAGAGTCATTCTTCCTTCTATACGCTTTCTCATCTTCTTCCCTTATTCACATAATTTGAGAGTTTCAACTCGCTCAAACCGAGTGCACGGTTTGTGTGAGTGCAGAGTAACCCCTGGAGTGAACCGTCTTGGTTGATTTGTACCGGATCTAGACGACTTTTTCGCTGAAGTGCAGTAGTTTACTACGGCTCTGTGATTTCCTCATTCAATTAAAGTTCTTGGTGCTCTTATTCTTCTAACACTTCCTCGCGCTGACTATTAAGGGCTTTGGATGGTTTATTCCATCTTTTTCTTTTGAAATAGAAGAAGTGACGTGACTCTCGACATAAACACCAAGGCCGGAGATTGCTCTCCACGGATGAGGTAATGAGGCTTACAGATTGTGAGGAAGAGGTATTTACTTGGACGAAGGAGATTGCAAAGGAATCGGAATCCCTCCCAGAACAAAGAGGCCATGAAAATGATTTTCCCCCCCTCAGGGTTTCTTTGTTGCGGCGGCGGCTCTGAAAGATAATTTTGCCTCGTGGACAAGCGCGTTTTTTAGAGAGAAGTAGGATTTTCAGGGTACATGTTTTGGTTTTTGATTTTAGAAATATAATGGAGATAGCTTTGATAGATTATTGTGGTGCTTTTTTAAGTTTTTCTTCAAACTTTACCCTTTTATCATGTCTCTTATATTATTATAAAAGTTTTATTTTAATATCTAATCTTTTGGTAATTTCATTCTAAAAAATTTACCAACAATCTTTATTTACCAAACAACAACTAGAATTTTCTAGGTTTTCAAATTTTACAAAGCTTTTTAATAAACTACTCAAATAACTATTCAAAAAGCTTCGACTATAAAAAAATTTGATGTTACCGAACACATAATTTCAAATTTTGAAAAGCTTTTTAATAAACTACTAAAATAACTATCCGAAAAGTTTCTGACTATCGAAAAATCTCATGTTACTGAACATGTAAGTGATTAACTTATTCTGCATATTACTGTTTAGAATAGTAACAAAGTTTAGATATGGCAAATTCAAATAATGTTTAAGGATTTTACCAATGTTTAGATATTTTAATATGCAAAATTAACATAACTATTAACTTCTTAGTCCTATAATTTTATTAATTTTAATCAAATATTTACTTATTTGATTTTTTACTTTTGAAATGTGCATTTGTAGACTACTTAAAAAAGATTGGTTGAACATCATTATATTGATAGGAGTTTCATGAAGCAACAGATGAAGAGGGCTCGGAAATAAAGTGATTGGAATGCAAATGAACTGCATTGAAGCAAATGACATGAATGGGGATTATGTGAGCAAGATGGCATAAACTCTTATGAAACTCCTAAAATTGAACACACTCATAAATCAATACATTGTATCTTACATGAACAATTGAAGACACTCATAAATCACACTCTTTTTTGAGTTTAACTTATCCAAACTCTTATGCAGAAACTCTCAACTTCATTCATGCATCTTATTCAGGTTTCCAGGAAGACAAGGGCGGCGTCTCAGAGTTCTTGTATGAATTGGAGGAATCAAACGACCTGTCACCTTTAACGGCATCATCCGCCACTAGAGCTGCAAGCTCAGCCCTCTCTTCAGGACTCAGTTTCACAGACAGGGCCCCGATATTCTGTTTCAGATTTTCAATCTTTGTGGTCCCTGGGATCGGGAAAACGTCGTCTCCTTGGTGATGAACCCAGGCAAGTGCCAGCTGTGCAGGCGTGCATCCCTTGCTCGATGCTATTTCAGAAACTCGCTCGAATATGACTTTGTTGTGCTCCAGATTCTCAGCTTGGAGCCTCGGGTGATGCTACAACAGATTCAAGGAAAATCCATATTCAGGTTGAGCTTGCAATTTATACTATTCTATCACATTACAGCAACTCCAACACCAACCGAGCTGCTTAACAAACCTGCCGGAAATCTTCTTTTGGCATGTTCTGAAGCATAGAGGGACCATAAGAGAGAAAACCTCTGCCTAGAGGACTATATGCAACAATTCCTATCCCAAGCTCCCTGATTAAGATACAATGTATTGATCAATCAGTATATGCCGATTTCCGTCTCAGTTTGCATTCTTGGAATAGCTATATGGTTTACCTGCAAGTCGGGACTATGTCTTCCTCCACATCTCTTGTCCACAACGACCATTCCAGCTGCACTGCTGTTATGGGGTGGACAGCGTGTGCCCTTCTGATGGTCGAAGCTGAAGCTTCAGAGAGACCAATGTACTTAATCTTACCCTCTTCTACTAGTTTCTTCAGCTCTCTTATCTGTATAAAGCCATTGCAAGTGCCAAAATGAATTAGTGATCGATCTCATTAGCAAATATAGATACTAAATCATGACGTAGTATAAGAAAATAAAACTAAACCTTAAACTAAAGAAGTCTAAATACAAGCACTAGTTTGAATCTAGTGAAGTTGACATTACAGACAAAGTTAAGAAAACCACTGGTTTAGAGATTAGGGCCCGTTTGGTTCCAATTCCGGAAACGAAAAAGGAACGAAAACGAATTAGTCCATTTGTATACCCTTATTCTGATAATGTTGTCATCGCTCAAGAGGCTATCCACTCAATGAAGCGGAAAAAGGGGAAAAAAGGATGGATGATTTTGAAACTAGATCTCGAAAAGGCATATGATATGCTCCGGTGGGAGTTTGTGATTGAGACTTTATCGGATATTGGTTTGCCTCCCCGGTGGATCACTTGGGTGTCAGATTGCTTGCGCAAGGCCTCAATGAAAGTGCTTTGGGATGGTGAGGCTACAAATGGTTTTCCTATGACGAGGGGCCTCCGACAAGGTGACCCGCTCTCACCTTACCTTTTTGTTCTGTGCTTGGAATGGCTTGGCCATTTGATCGATCATGCAGTTGGGGAGGGTCTCTGGAAACCGATGCAACTGAATAGGGGAGGGCCCCGCATCTCTCACCTTATGTTCGCGGATGATATTCTTCTTTTCGCTGAGGCATCTATTGACCAATTTACCGTCATCAAAACTGTTCTGGATAAGTTTTGCAATGCATCCGGTCAGAAGATAAGTTTAGCTAAATCTAGGATCTCTGTGTCAAAGAATGTTCAAGGCCCGCTAGAGGGTCTCCTGAGTGAGCTATGTGGCATACCAACTACTAGACATTTGGGAAAGTATCTGGGAATTCCGCTGTTCCATGACACAGTTTCCAAGACCATCTTCAATCCGCTGATTGAAAGAGTGAATAAACGACTGGCGGGCTGGAAAGCGAAGTCTCTCTCTTTTGCGGGGAGAGCAACATTAGTCAAATCGGTTCTCACGGCGCTTCCGGTTTACCATATGAACACAATCCTTCTTCCAAAGAGTGTGTTAAGTAGTCTTGACAGGCTTTGCCGAAACTTTTTGTGGGGAAATTCCTTGGAGCATCGAAAGATCCATCTCCTGAACTGGGATAAAGTTTGTCAAGAAAAAAGCGCTGGAGGACTGGGAATTAGAAAAGCCATCAATTCTAATATGGCTATGCTTGCTAAACTGGGATGGCGTCTATTCGTGAATAAAACTGAATTGTGGGCTCGTATTTTGTTGAATAAGTACTCCATCATAGGAGTTCAATGGCCGAGCCAGCTTGTTTACAAGGGGGGAAATTCCTATACCTGGAAAGGAGTTGTGTTGGCCTACAATAAAATTGTGGTGCCCAACTTGGGTTGGAGTGTTACCAATGGAAGAAAAGCACGATTCTGGACTGACTGCTGGTTGGGGAATTCTACGTTGGAATATTACAGTAAAGGACCTCTTAGCAATGATGAGACTAAAATGTTAGTGAGGGATGTTTGGCTGCCATCAGGATCCTGGGATTGGGAATATATTATTGGAAGGCTTAACAGTGAGGGATCTTTACAACTCAGAGCTAGGCTTCTCTTGGAAGATTATAGAGGAGAGGATACAGTCCGCTGGATTGGATCTACAGATGGGATCTTTTCCACTGCACTGGCTTACAAATTCATAGCAAGGAGTAGAGCGCTTAGCCAGACCAATGATGGACTATTTACAAAGATCTGGAAAATTGATGTCAGTGAAAGAATACGTTATTTTATGTGGTTAGTGATTTGGGGAGTCCCTCTCACTAATGTTGAAAGATTTAGACGTCACATGACGGATGAATCGAATTGTTCATGTTGTGATCGAACGGAGGAAACACTTCTGCATATCCTTCGGGATTGTCCTAAGGCTATGAATGTTTGGCGACAGATTGTACCAGGTACGCATCAAGATATATTTTTTGAGTTGGAATGGACTGAATGGTTGGTGAGGAATTTAAATCTTGTTAGTAATTCCAATTTCAATGGACCTTGGAATCAAACATTCGTCGTTGTGGTGTGGTGGCTATGGAAATGGCGAAATGAAAGGGTGTTCCGGAATCAGAATGGAGAAAGACACCCGATTGAGTTCCTTAGAGCCAAGATTCTGGAGTATAATAATGCTAGAGCTGGAACAAAGAGAAGTACAAAATTACTAAAGAGAGAAAGGTTGGTTACGTGGATCAAACCTCAACAACAGTGGATTAAGATTAATACTGACGGGGCGAGAAGATTGCAAGATGGACAGGCAACGGCGGCTGCGGCCCTGAGGAATGATAAGGGAGAATGGGTAAGTGGTGTTGTAGTCAATCTTGGCGTTGCTTCGGTTCTGGAAGTTGAACTCTGGGGATTACATTATGGACTCGAATTAGCATGGAATAACGGTGATAGGAGAGTTATTGTTGAAGTCGACTCATCTTTAACGGTGAACTTGATTTTGAAGGGTGTGTGCCCACAACACCCCTTATTTAGCCTGGTTACGTTGTGCCAAGGCTTCTTTACCCGGGACTGGATTGTTAATCTCGGACATATCTTCAGGGAAGGTAATCGAGTTGCGGATGCGCTTGCAAAATTCGCTTTCACATGCGATTTTGGTGTGCATCACTTGCTTCATCCGCCTCCTGGTGTTGTTTCTGTTATTTTAGATGATATTAGAGGAACTACGCTTCCTCGTATGACTCGTTTGTAAGACGTTTTGTATATAGCATTCATCCCTTTCTACCAAAAAAAAAAAAAGAAAAAAAAGTAGTTGTAGTATAATTTGATTACTTTTGATAGCCTATCGGGAAACAAAATGGAAAAACAAATACATTTTACATGCAACCACTGGTAATGATTCCAAAAAGTATTTATGAATAAGGTAAACCTATGGACTAGATTCATTTCAATTTCGTTTCCGTTTTCGGAGTTTAAACCAAACGGGCCTTTGATCGTTAAGATTTATCACAATCCTTTTCTACAAAGCACTGATGTTAATTAACAGCTGCAAGAACATGAAAATACCAATATTTGCAAAGACTAGTAGTGGGGACACTCAAACAGAAGTCTTATGCTGATCCCAAAGAAGAGATGGAGGAAACAAACCGTGATTTCAATTGGAATTGTGGTGTCAATTCTGTGCTGATAGTAAAGATCAATGCAATCGACGTCAAGACGCTTCAAGCTCGCCTCACAAGCCGCCCTCACATAGGCCGGATGACCACTGATTTCCAGCTTACCGTGATTGTAAATGGCCCCGAATTTCGTAGCCAACTCAACCTTCTCCCTCTTCCCACCTTTCAGAGCCTAGATTTCAATCACCAAACAAACCACCCATGAAAACTGATCAAAATTGACTGAAATCACCCAGATTCAAATAATTGCAGTTTGCAATTCACCAACACCCAAATGAAAACATACAGACATAATTGCATATCAAAATAGTTGATGTTCATCAACAACCACTTTTGTTGAAATTAATCAGCACACAAATTGAAATAGCTAAAATTGTTCATGACCCAGATGAAAATAGTCGAAGCTATCAAGTACAAAGCTTTACCCAGTAAATACAGTTGCAATTTCATCGGCCACATCAACAGGCACAAAAGGAATCACTTGAAATTAAACAACACCCACATGAAAACAGCTCAACTTTCACATACCTAGAACAGAACATAAACAGTAAACTCAAGTACCTTTCCGAGGAGAATTTCGTTGGTGTGAGGACCGTAGATATCAGAGGTATCAAAAAGGGTGATACCATTGTCGATAGCATAATGTATAAGAGCGATCATGTCCTCATCGGGTTTGGGCGGGCCGTAGAAGGCAGACATGCCCATGCAGCCTAGTCCTTGCGCTGAAACCTCCAACCCTTGAGAACCCAACTTCATCCTCCTAACTACTGCCATTTTACCTTTCTTGATTTGTCAGTCTGTTTACTCATTTTAGGCTGTGGCCCTCTGCTCTGCTTATAAAGAAGCCCTAGACAAGTGCTATCTTTCTTTCAATAAGAACTTTGATAGTGAGAGGCGTGGGACAGTTTGATCGCTTGCCGTTTGTTTGCAGCATGACTGTTATGACCAGCGACTGGTCTAACTCAATAGTGGCCCACCGGCGGCGGCCACCTCTCTTTGAGCTAAGCAGTGACATACACCCGTACGGACACACCAATTAAACCGGTTCGCAATTTATAGACCAATTTGCGGCTTTTTATATCCGGATTTAAACTACTCACATGACTTGCGTAGTTGCAGATGATCGAAACCGACCAACTACGCATTTCGTATGCGTAGTTGCAGTTATTACTTATAAAACACTCCAGCAAAGCTTAGGGTACGCCGTACGCAATTGGAGTACATGTTTTTTTTAAAAAAAAATATGCACTCCAACTACGCATCCATTAAACGTTGTTGGAGTGTTTTTTTTTCTTCAAATAATAACTACAACTATGCTTCCCAAAAACGTAGTTTTTCGGCTCTTATCGGCTTCAACTACACACACCAAACGCGTAGTTGTAATCCGAAGGTGAAAAGCAAAACTACGCACCCGGATTGCATAGTTGTGGTGACGAATAAAGGTTTTCGTCCGTACTTCTATCAACTGCCTTTACAAAAAAGAAATAATTGGGTTGGATTGTGAGTGCGAGTAGACCGGGCCATCCCGGAAAAAAAAAACATGTGTATGGACAACTAGTTTGGCATGTTCGGGTCTGACCCGTTTTGATGAGATGGGTATGAGTAAACGTTTTGGCATGTGGTTGGCCTAACTCTTATATACTTATATACGTGTGTGTATGTATATATAAGGTTGAATTCAAGTAGAAAGGGGTCTTAGGGTAAAAAATAGAAAGGACCTACAACCATTGAATCAAGTAACAATTGTTCAAATATAGCATGTATTTGTTCAACTATATTCGTAATTGTCCAAATATGTCAATTGTTCGACTATATTCAAAATTGATCAACTATATGATTAATCATTCAACTATATTCAAAATTGTTAGACTATATAACTAAGTGTTCAAATATTAATCTATATGTTCAATTGTTCAACTAAACTGTATCTAAGTATATTGTACGTGTTAATTAATTTGGACAAATCACAACACTTGGATTATTTTGATCAAAGGGATGTGAATCCTTCTCACTTTTGACCTTGAGATCCCTTCTTTTATATATATATATATATATATATATATATATATAGGATAGGATCAAGTAAGAACATGTTTTACGGTAAGAAATGAGAACGAATATTAGTCGCATGATTAAAGTAGGTAGACGGCTATGATCGAACACTAGTTAATGACAATATAATGATATAATTTTCCTTTCCATATGTGTTACTAGATAATAGGTTTACCAAAATTAAAAGTTGGTATTGATTTAACTTATCAAAATATCATTCGTGCTTTGTTGCATTGTTAATACGGTTAGAACTCGTACACTTGTTTTAAAACCTATAATTACAATTATGTGTATTTGTACGTTTAAAACATGTATGAACATGTATGAACTCGTGGAATGCACAATAAATGTAATACCCAGAAATTTTAGTTTCCGTGTAATACCGATCTAACCGAATTTCGATCCGCCAAACTTTATTCTTTTTAAATAAAATTAAGCAATATTAGATTCTATCATTTTATGTGACCTTAATTCACATAAAATGATAAAAATGTTAACCGAATAGAAATTCGTAGCGGTATCGTATAAGTAATGACGCTTACTTTCAGCCCATCTTTTAATTGGGGAGCAGACCCAATAGCTGGCCCAATTACCCAGCCGGCCCAACTTAACCCTAACACTAATCAGCTCCCTTAATTACGTTTAAGCTTAACCTAATTCTCTTTTCCTAACCTAATCGCCGCTGCTCTACTTCTCCTTCCCAACTACAACCGTATCATCGCTTCCGCTCCTTTCTACACGAACGACATGAGCAACTTCGACGCCGACACTCCCGAGCAACCGCAACTGAGTTGGAAGCGTCGCCCATAGATCCACCCAGACGACTCTCTTCGCGCCGGAACCACTGCGTCATCATCATCGAGCAAGTGCCGGGACTCCGTTTGACCTTCTGCACCAATACTGCGATAGTTGCTTGGCGCACCAAGCTGCTACACACGCCGCCGGGCTTCTGCATTCAGCACTGCATTGGACCTGCTGCAATTCCGACCCCCGTGCACACATCGACTGATTCAGCCACCCGTGGACGCAAATCCGACACCCACTTCGTGCCAGCACGTCTCCTCATTGTGGCCAGTGCAGGACATCGTGCTATCGACAGCAGGCGGCCATGGGGGTGTGTTCCCTGCTCCAGCCGCGCGACAAGAACGAACCCAGACAGCAAGGGAGAATTTGTGAGCCGTGATTGCAGCCTCCTCAGGCACTGTTGGTGCGGCGGGCTCGAGCTACTGGTGGGCCTCCAAGGACAGCAACCATCTCCTACTTCCTGCACACAATAACACAACAGCCACCGTCCTTCCTCTTCCTACTCGTATATTTGAGCTTGTCGAGTCTCTCTTGTTGGGTAAACATCTCCCCTCCCTTCTCTACATTGCACTCTCTATATATATGTGCTGATGTGAGCCATTTGAATGCTAGAACCCTTCATAACAGCCATGGAAGAAAGCTAGAAGGGGTGAGAATTTTCGGAGGTGACGAACAATCTACTTGGAATCACGATTTGGGTAAGTTAGACTCCTCTTTTTTGGTTGGTTTTCGGATATGATATAGTCGGTATTGCATTGTATAACATACTAAAATTTGGAAAGAATCGGAGTTATGGTTTGACAGTTATGATGTTGCAAAGTTGATTTCTCATGTAGTTTTTATAAATGTGCTGAGTGTTGGGAAAAACAGCATGTGATGCTGTTTTATGAGATAGTTTTGAATAGGCTTTTGATCTCTGTTGGACTTGAATTTTGGATATGATATAGTTGGCATACTGTAGTAGAACATATCAAAATTTGGAATATATCCAGCAAGTGGCTTAGGAGTTATGATTTTTCAAAGTTAAGACAATGTGCTGTTTTGTTAAGTCTTTGCTGAATTTCCAGAAACTGTGTTGATAAGTCAAGTTTGAGTATACTTTTCGATGCCTTTGAGATAAGATCCACCGTTCCGTTTTTGGGATGTTGTTTAGGGCCATGCATATGTTAGTATGTCAAAAGTTGGGATGAATCCAACGGTGGGATGTAGAGTTATAGAGGCTCAAAGTGGACTTGTTGTACAGTTAGGAAATATACTCAGATTTTGGCCAAGTACAGAAAATTTCAAGTGTTGTAACCAACTTTGCAAATTTTTGTAGAAGTGATGGTTGAACAGTTTTAAAAAATTCTCGCTCCTAGGAGTAGATGATATATCATAGATGTTCTAGGGAATTATTTCGGAATTTTTATAAGATTATTCGAATTTTATATTTGAAGCCGAAGTTGGACCTTAACGATCTTTCCGAAAATAGGAAAATGGGTAAATTGCCAGTTTGTAACCAAACACATCTTTAGGAGTTAGAATATGACTCTTTAGTCTCAAATAAGAGTTTAGACATGAATTATGGAATTTTTGGAAGTTTCGGGACCAAGGGTAAAATAGTCATTTTACCATAAATTGGTACTGTATTAAATTCCGTTCTAATAGGATCTATTACCTTAGAAGTCTTAGACTTCTAATTACCTAGAAAGTGTGCTGACACACTTGCCTCCTTTGACAAGCAACCGAGTTATATAGTTACAGATTGAGTTGTGATTAAGAGAGTCGAGATCTGATTCAAGTAAGTCCACAGACTTAGTGTAATGTGTATGAGTGGTGTTTGTTAGTTATAATAAATAACGAAACCGGATTAGGCCGACTTTATTATTTACATAATTGACCCAAGTGTATGATAATGGGTCGTGACATCATTTGCCTAGCTCTTGCGAGAGTCTAAGAGGTTCCCTACGACCAGCCCAGTCAGGTAGACGGTCAGATGCATTAGTACCATTCCGCGTTGGTAAACGGGACAGGGGCGAGGTTTGGGAATCCCTCGTGTCACAAAATAAGTATCATTAGTAATAACCTATCACCTAATTAAAGATAATAAAAGGATTGAGTGTTGCATGTTGATTGTGTATGTTGTGTGTTTGTGCTTTTACCTTTATCCTTATGCATAAAATGTTAGCTAACGGTTTTATACCGCTTGTAGTTGCCTTGCAGGTTAAGACAGTTGTAGAGAGATCCGGAGGAAATGGTCAGCCGGGTTCACGTACTTATTTAGTTGGGGATGGGAATGTCTTCTGTTCCTCATATGCGTAGTTTTAGTATCTTTTCTTGTAAGGCTGATACATATTCTCCATGTATATATTGTTTAAAGTTTTCAAATGTTTTAAATACTTTTGTGCCTTGTTGTAAGATCCAAGTAAAATTGTTGTCAAACTAAGGTCGGGACCCATTGTGAGGTCCTAACCAGTAGTTCCCCGAGTTCTCAAAATTTGGGGTGTTACAATATGGTATCAGAGCTCTGGGTTGGCAACAATGGCACTTGAAATCTTCTGAAAGACCGAATGTATAAAATAACTAGAACCCAAAAGGGGTCTAAATTTTCAAAACGGATTTATGTTTTTACACGCACGCATAGTCGGGTTGTTGGGTTAGTAGTACGTCGGACCACCATCGCTCTCCGTGGATCTCTGTAACTTGGATCGATAGGAGTAAGAATATAGACTTTTTATGATGTTCATTATATATGTTATATACATGTGTATGCCTAGCTTGTTAGTATCCTAAAGGATATTTTATATCCTTTAGTCGTGATATCACGAAGCAATTATCGCCTCATGATAAATCAGCATCGGACTTGAAGAGTTTTCAAAATGAGACAATGGATTCAGACCTAGGATTGAGTATTATACTCTGGTGGGCGTCCTGGTGACCTTATAAATCATCCAAAGAACGAGTGGGCAAAGAAGTAAAGATGTCGACATAAATTTCACCACATAGACAATGAGATGGTAAAAGAATTCCTGAGCCAGCTCAAATATAAGGAATAGGAAGACACCAAGGAACTTGGCCGTATGAAGCCGAGAGATGAATTTGGAGAACCCTGCAAGAGACGACAAGAGCGTAGATTGGAGATAATAATAGTGGGATAAGAACCAAGTAGAACGGAGCACAATCATGATTGCAGAACAAAGGATGTTACAATCGAGACGGATACTCCATAGACAATTATGGGCATGAGAGACCAGACGAGATAGAGTGTCGAACCGGATATGAGGATCTGAGGTGCACAAAATGAAGACCTACAATTAAGTGTAAAAGAGAAAAGGTAGACCCCGCAAGTGTGGAGAGGTTTGGACCTCCTCGAAGATATAAAAAGTTGAAAGAAATCGCGACGCCAATATCCAAAGAATGGAGGCCTGTAGCAGGGACAACAGAGTTTCATGAAGGCGATATTACTACCAATACCAGTGAAGAAATGGGTACGTGAGAACGACCTTGGTGGACTCGAGAAGTGAAGTTAGCCCAAAGGAAGATGAAGAATGGAAGATAGAACGAACTAAAGAAGTATAAAAGGATTAATCGAGTAGGTGATGCACACCAAGAATTTTAATGCCGGTAGAGGTATGAGAAGAGTAAGCCCGGGATATTGAGATAAGTCAACTATAGATTGGCCAACCTTAGCGGAGGACGTGCAAGTGTTGTTTGATATTGACAAATTATGTATGGATAAGAAGAGATAATTGTGACTAGGGATTTATGAAGTAGCTTTACCGATGCCTTTGGAGGATCTCCTGAAGTAAGCAACGTCAACCTTCTGGGATGAACAAAAGGTATCGAGAGGATCGCGTTAAAGGTTATTTCTTGTCTTGTTAAGATCAAACTTTGGCCGAGTCATAGAGTTTGGATCTGTGTTAGAAGAATTAAAGGAGTAAACGGAAGAGGTTGTTGTCCAATCGTTATTTTATTTCAGAGAGGCGAATAAGGAAAGTACTTGGTACTCCATCCGGATAAGACTAATAGTGTAATTAGGAGAAGAGTCTTGGGGTCAATCACTTGGACTCACAGAAAATGTCCTTATGAGTAATGGGTGACAACAGAATTATCAAAGTGGCGCAGCGGAAGCGTGGTGGGTCCTAACCCACAGAGTAGGAAGCTCAATGGTACAGAAAAATAACGTGTCAAGTTTCAAAGAATGATAGTTGGTTTATTGCATTCCGTTTGGAAGGAACACGAGCTAGGCTATGCTGAGTGACTAAAAATTTTGTGGAAGGACAGTATCACCACAAGGTAGACGTGGAAGTATGTTCATGGTCTTCACTAGGAAACTCAAAGTGAGTAACTACCCTACTGAGTCGAAAGACATATAAGGAAATAAGCGGCAGTGGTATACTTACAACCCAGTAACCATGGTTAAAAGAAAGCATAATCTCGGAGTAGAGTTTACGTGTAATGTTATATTGGAGTAGATCCGAGTTGTTTTGAGTCAGAGGAATACTATCGGTCTGTTAACCATGGTGGATAAAAGAGTGCACTGCTGATGGTATGTTAACAATTATTGAGTAGTCAAGATCAAATAACGGTGATAGGAGATCACTTTGTGTCTAATACCGTCATTCCGGACATATTCTAGGTTACTTAAGATCTTGGAAAATGCGTGATAAACCTAAGTGTGAGCAAACGATATATTAAAGATCTGTAAATAATATAATAATGCCAAGTGAACAAAGAGGATGACCACTAGATGTGATTTTTAGTTGTCTCGAGTGTTAGACCTGAAAAGGGTAAGGGTGACGATTCCTTACTTGAGGAACAAGATGACTGAGTAATATTAAAAGACAAGACCAAGTGGGTCGTGATACGAAGAGCATTGGGTACTTGGTAAAGTGTTGGTGGATGTCCAAGACCTTTGGCCTGAGTGTGTAGTTAGAACCTTTTCAGAAGACCGGAAGCAAGCGGTCATAACGAAGGGAAGGAAGTTGAATAATTTATTTTCCATAAGGTCATCAAAGGACCTGGAAGTGAGTTGTGATCCAACTAGCCTTAAGCACTTAGTAAAGTGCCGGGAGATGTATAAGGGGGATATCCTAGATCGGATACTCGAAACTTTTTAGAAGGCCAGAAGGAAAGGAATTGGAATAAATTACCTCAGGATGGTCATCAAAAGATATAGAGGTGAGTTATGTAAGACAACCGTGTGAGACCTTACAAGCGGAGTTGAAAGTTATTGATGGACTAGTATTTCTCACCCTATTGAGGAGAGCAGCCCCACGATCCACGGATTTAGTTTGAGGGAATACCTACAGACACGAGTTAGGTTATCAGATTAGAGGATCAGACAGTTGAGCCGGATGATACCGGTGAGATTTCCGGCAACCACTCTAGAACGTGGTAGCATACGCTTGTGATCTAAGTACCTGAAAAGATTTAAGATTCAGTGGTTTTATGAAAAGCTGATAAGGCTACCTAAGATATTGGGGATAGTAAGAGACGTAACCTTTCAAAGACCTATGTAGCGATAGTTGTAACCTCGGGAGTGACGAGTTAGGGCTCGACCCTGTATGTGTGATGTGGTTTGACTACTTGTTTATTTGATGATTGATTGTTTAGTTAGTGATGTGTGCTTTTGGTAACCTTGATATGTGGGATACTTAGAGGTGGACACGATGAGGCATTTGTGTAGTGATCAAACACACCCATTTGGTGCCGTAAAGACCGATAAGGATTGTCTTACCCTAAGTTTCGGGACAAAACTTATTTTGAGGGGGATCTGATGTAACGACCGGATTTTTTTTCGTTACACTTTGATAGGGTTAAAAGAGTTTAGAGAACGCATTTTTAAAGACCAAGTTATACCAATCTATTTATGGAAGTCGTTTGAGTTGATACCTTATTCTAAGTTTCGGGACGAAACTTATTTTAAGGGGGCACTGATGTAATACCCGGAAATTTTAATTTCCGTGTAATACCGATCTAACCGAATTCCGATCCGCCAAACTTTATTATTTTTAAATAAAATTAAGCAATATTAGATTCTATCATTTTATGTGACCTTAATTCACATAAAATGATAAAAATATTAACCGAATAGAAATTCGTAGCGGTATCATATGAGTAACGACGCTTACTTTCAGCCCATCTTTTAATTGGGGAGCAGGCCCAATAGCTGGCCCAATTACCCAGCCGGCCCAACTTAACCCTAACACTAATCAGCTCCCTTAATCACGTTTAAGCATAACCTAATTCTCTTTCCCTAACCTAATCGCCGCTGCTCTACTTCTCCCTCCCAACTGCAACTGTATCATCGCTTCTGCTCCTTTTTGCACGAACGACATGAGCAACTTCGACGCCGGCACTCCCGAGCAACCACAACTGAGTTGGAAGCGTCGCCCATAGATCCACCCACACGACCCTCTACGCGCCGGAACCACTGCGTCATCATCATCGAGCAAGCGCCGGGACTCCGTTTGACCTTCTGCACCAACGCTGCGATAGTTGCTTGGCGCTCCAAGCTGCTGCACACGCCGCCGGGCTTCTGCATTTGGCACTGCGTTGGACCTGCTGCAATTCCGACCCCCTTGCACACATCGACTGATTCAGCCACCCGTGGACGCAGATCCGACACCCACTTTGTGCCAGCACGTCTCCTCATCGTGGCCAGTGCAGGACATCGTGCTATCGACAACAGGCGGCCATGGGGGTGTCTTCCCTGCTCCAGCCGCGCGACAAGAAGGAACCCAAACAGCAAGGGCGAATTTGTGAGCCGTGATTGTAGCCTCCTCAGGCAATGCTGGTGCGGCGGGCTCGAGCTACTAGTGGGCCTCCAAGGACAACAACCATCTCCTACTTCCTGCACACAATAACACAACAGCCAACGTCCTTCCTCTTCCTACTCGTATATTTGAGCTTGTCGAGTCTGTCTTGTTGGGTAAACATCTCCCCTCCCTTCTCTACATTGCACTCTATATATATATGTGCTGATGTGAGCCATTTGAATCCTAGAACCCTTCATAACAGCCATGGAAGAAAGCTAGAAAGGCTGGGAATTTTCTGAGTTTTCGGAGGTGACGAACAGTCTACTTGGAGTCACGATTTGGGTAAGTTAGACTCCTCTTTTTTGCTGGTTTTCGGATATGATTTAGTCGGTATTGCATTGTATAACATACTAAAATTTGGGAAGAATCGGAGTTACGGTTTGAGAGTTATGATGTTGCAAAGTTGATTTCTCATGTAGTTTTTATAACTGTGCTGAGTGTTGGGAAAAACAGCATGTGATGCTGTTTTGTGAGATAGTTTTGAATAGCTATTGATCTCTGTTGGACATGAATTTTGGATATGATATATTTGGCATACTGTAGTAGAACATATCAAAATTTGGAATATATCCAGCAAGTGTCTTAGGAGTTATGATTTTTCAAAGTTAAGACAATGTGTTGTTTTGTTAAGTCTTTCCTGAATTTCTAGAAACTGTTTTAATCAGTCAAGTTTGAGTATACGTTTCGATGCCTTTGATATAAGATCCACCGTTCAGTTTTTGGGATGTTGTTTAGTGCCATGCATATGTTAATATGTCAAAAGTTGGGATGAATCCAACGGTGGGATTTAGAGTTATAGAGGCTCAAAGTGGACTTGTTGTACAGTTAGGAAATATACTCACATTTTGGCTAAGTACAGAAAATTTCAAGTGTTGTAACCAACTTTGAAAATTTTTGTAGAAGTGATGGTTGAACAGTTTTAAAAAATTCTCGCTCCTAGGAGTAGATGAGATATCATAGATGTTCTAGGGAATTATTTCGGAATTTTTATAAGATTATTCGAATTTTATATTTGAAGCCGAAGTTGGACCTTAACGATCTTTCCGAAAATAGGAAAATGGGTAAATTGCCAGATTGTAACCAAACACATCTTTAGGAGTTAGAATATGACTCTTTAGTCTCAAATAAGAGTTTAGACATGAATTATGGAATTTTTGGAAGTTTCGGGACCAAGGGTAAAATAGTCATTTTACCATAAATTGGTACTGTATTAAATTCTGTTCTAATAGGATCTATTACCTTAGAAGTCTTAGACTTCTAATTACCTAGAAAGTGTGCTGACACACTTGCCTCCTTTGACAGGCAACCGAGTTATACAGTTACAGATTGAGTTGTGATTAAGAGAGTCGAGATCTGATTCAAGTAAGTCCACAGATTACTTAGCTGGCTTCTTGTATGAGTGTAATGTGTATGAGTGGTGTTTGTTAGTTATAATAAATAACGAAACCGGATTAGGCCGACTTTATTATTTACGTAATTGACCCAAGTGTATGATAATGGGTCGTGACATCATCTGCCTAGCTCTTGCGAGAGTCTAAGATGTTCCCTACGACCAGCCCAGTCAGGTAGACGGTCAGATGCATTAGTACCATTCCGCGTTGGTAAACGGGGACAGGGGCGAGGTTTGGGAATCCCTTGTGTCACAAAATAAGTATCATTAGTAATAACCTATCACCTAATTAAAGATAATAAAAGGATTGAGTGTTGCATGTTGATTGTGTATGTTGTGTGTTTGTACTTTTACCTTTATCCTTATGCATAAAATGTTAGCTAACGGTTTTATAACGCTTGTAGTTGCCTTGCAGGTTAAGACAGTTGTAGAGATCCGGAGAAAATGGTCAGCCGGGTTCACGTACTTATTTAGTTGGGGACGGGAATGTCTTCTGTTCCTCATATGCGTAGTTTTAGTATCTTTTCTTGTAAGGCTGATACATATTCTCCATGTATATATTGTTTAAAGTTTTCAAATGTTTTAAATACTTTTGTGTCTTGTTGTAAGATCCAAGTAAAATTGTTGTCAAATTAAGGTCGGGACCCATTGTGAGGTCCTAACCAGTAACTCCCTGAGTTCTCAGAATTTGGGGTGTTACAATAAACTCGTGCACATACACCATAAACTCGTGCAAATAAATTTCCTTATACAATCGTTTCAATGCAAATAGCAAGACGTGTACTCGTATATTTACATTTCACAAAGAAAAATCGGACGTGCAAAATGTAAGAGTGTAGGAGAAACTGAAAGACAAGCGTGTCCAAATAATGTTTTCAACAATAATTAGCCGTGCATATACATACTAAGTCTTGCATGGACAAACCTTAGTCGTGCATGAACAAAACTTAATCATTAATTTAATCTTTACTAATTTTGCATTAGAAAACCTTAATCATGCTTAGTACATTGCAGGTGCAAACCATAGTCGTGCATTGTATGTGCAAGTGCAATCCTTAGTCGTGCATTGCATGTGCAAGTGCAAACCTTATCAACCGTAGTCGTTATTTTAATTTGCACGTTAAGACAATTTAGGGCACGAGTAAGATATATAAATGTTAAGTTGATACACGATTAATAAAATTTAAAGATATCGAACTGAACATGATAGATAACTATACGAATACACAAAGAAATCAACGACACAATGATCAAAATATGACTATTAACGGTAGACTCAATCCGTGTATCGATCGGAGCATCTTTTACGAGACTAATGTTCGTGTGAATGATTAATTACGATGTAGAAATATTGTATTTCCATTTGTACTAGATTTGTTTTCCGTTTAGTTTTTTGTTTCCAAATACACTATCTTGCACTAATTCGTTTACCATATATAATCAATCAATCTTAAGTGTTCATTTCTTAATCCGACGATTAAGATGCGTTCTTATTTCTTACCGTAACATAGGTTCTCACCTGATCCTATATATATATAGAGTGCGGTTCCCATGAGAACAATCTTATTGTATATCATGAGAACAATCTTAGATCGTCGTATGGTGAGTATTAAAGGTCGAGATTTAGGGTAGCTATCATAATTAATAATAATTACGAATAATACATTACACAATATGACACATTTGTAACAAAACTAATAATAACTACGAATAATATATTAAACAATAAGGCATGTTCTCATGATTACACGATAAGGTCTATTCTCATAGGATCTATACTATATATATATATATATATATATATATATATATATATATATATATATATATATATATATATATAATTTAATTGTTTTGAGTGCCATGTACCGTGATTTCCAGTTAGTTTGTTTTGAACTTTTTGACGAGTTATACTCATTAGTAATAGAAGATTACAAGGATAATTTATCTACAATTATACTTGTTGTTTTTCACGTTTTTGGATTATTATTTTTTATGTGTTGATTGTTATTGAGCTCGTTGATAATGTACTATGCGGATATAATTGGAGTCAAAGTTTATGTTAAATACATTATATTATTTGTTTTGTATGATAAATCCAAGAGAGAGAAAAAGAACAACCAAGTATCCAAGGGTCATACGGGCTAGGCCGATAACCCGCCCGCTTTTACGTGGGTGAACATGAACAACGTTTGAGGTCCAGACAAGGTGCGCTTGGAGCCCGACACACAACTTATGGGTAGAATTTTTAGTTATGTTCCGGCCCGAGCCCGCTTTTGTACAAGTCTAGGTGTGAGGTATTGAGTTCGATTACTTTAAAGTTTTATAGCTCTAAATAATCCAGGTGTGAGATATTGAGTTGGATTACTTTAAAAAAAATTTAACTCTAACTAATGGTTGGATTTTTTTTAGTTATGGCCCAGGCCCAAACTTGTTTTTTTACAGGTCTAGATGTGAGGTATTGAGCCGCTTTTGTTTTTGTCAAAATATTTGTATAATAGTAGTTCATACATTTTTGTGAGAAAAGATTGTAATAGTTACTGTGTTAATTCAAAATTTAAGTTCAATTCATTCAAAATTTCTATACTATCAGCTATAATATTTTCTATCACTAGTACATCTATTTTTTTTGGTTCTATTTATTAGTTATGTTTTATGAACTTTTTTACTTATACATGTTTGAACTAATAAAGCACAAACTTCAAACTAATGATACCCAAATTTTGAAATAATATTATAAACATTCAACTTTTTTATTATAATATATGACAGTTAAAAACCTTTATACTATAATTCATATAAAGTGTTTTATTCGTTCAAATATTTTATAGTATTACTTCATTAGTAAAGTTATAGTTACAAACTTTTCTTGTAAAAATATGTTAATCATTAGTAAAGCAGTTTGTACTAATAGAACAAAAAAAATTAAATAAAAAAGTGTTTGTCACATAATAAATATCACCACGTCTTCCTAAAATTATAAAGTGTCACCGCAACTTTCTCACTCACTGATTTGTTTGTAGGGTGGAGAAGAAAAAGCGCAACAAAAAATCCCAAAAGATGCAAAATGGAAATTCGAACTTGAATATGGAAATTCGAACCCTTTGTCAACTATCTTTAACACAAACAATAATACTCTTTAGATACATGTTATGTGCCTGAATTTAGCCGCTCTCAAAACTTGATAATTTTCAGTTTTATTAGAAACTTGGATAATCAAATGCATGGTACTTGACTATACAAGTGATTTGACACCTCATGTGTTTTGTTTAGCATGTATTGTAAATTGTGTATGTAACTGAAAGCGTGTATACTTTCAAGATGATTCTAGGAGGCATTACCTTAAACAAATATTTTTGTTTAGTTGGAGGGTTAGACGACTTACATTTGTGGTTTTTTTTAATGAGAAACTTTTTTTTTGGTTAAATTGTATCCCATCAGTGAAATTTTACATAAAATCCAGACTTTTTCAAAAAAAATTTGTTTGAAATTTTTTTACCTCTGCTTTTCTGCAGCTTTTGCAGAATTTGAAGAAATGGGCCCACTACTAAACAAGCCAAACGGTTATTTCTTCCTTGTTTGATTTTGTATTTTATATTCTAATTTTTTTAATATATCCAACTACTACATTTGCGTTAAGTCTTTCATCATCAACACATGTAAAACATTATAAACAAGGTGGAGTTTTCAATCTCCCCCTTGATGGAAGCCAACACAAATATTTTATCGTACCTACATTTGTTAGTTTAGCAATGCATATGAAAATCAAAACTAAAATGCAGAATGCAGTATATCGAAATGTCGGATCATCATTTCTCCCCCTTTGTCTTTCAACAAGGGAGAAAAAATAGTCAAAGCACGGGAGTCTTAAACACGATTACAAACCCACAAGAGTATTTTCACAAACCACATAAAAAGAGTTTCAAAACAGTCAAGATAGACAGAGAACTTCAAGTTTCCTTGTACCATCCGGAGGAGCTTCCTTTCCCATAATATTCCCTTAAACACATATCCCTCCAACGATCCTGAGCATGGATGAGGTCAAGTTCTTTCCGAGAAAGATCTGTTCTTCTCTCTGATCGGAATTCTTATCATACTTTTTGACCACACCAAACTCTTCGATAGTCAAAATGTCGGGATCTTCTAGAAATGGTTGGCAAATGGGTTTATCCTTAATAGTTTTATGACATTGAGTCATAACCTTTTCAACATCTTTTGTAGTCGCATGTCCATCATCGTCCGAGATAAACTTAATACTGCTAGCAACTGTAAGAGACAGAGCTCTAACATGAAACAAGTGGTTAATTTTCTGATTAAGAATACCCAGTAAATCTTGGGTTTCATCCATCTTATCAGTCACTGAAGCTCTAAAATCTACAAGATCAGATCTTAGTGAGTGCACTGCTCTTTCTACAATTTCCAAACGCTGCTTTGTAGAAAAATTCTATTGTGACTGCTCCTTCAAAACCCATACAATACTAAAACCCACCCGAGTCTTCTTAGTTCCTATGGTCTCAAAGAAAGCTTCATCCAATCCTCCATTGTAAATGTGCAAATCCTCACCAGAGAAATTGACTGAAAAATGCCTAAATATTATGGGAAGCAGATTCCCATAAGGCAGATGACTAGTGCTTGGAGAATTGATGACATTTACCATGTGAGACAAGATAATCTCATGCAAATTTACTTTCAACCCATTCATCACATTGTAGACTAAAGCCAGCACAACATTGGTTATGATATCCTTGTTAGCAAATCTAGGAACTACACATCTGTCTAAAATAGCATAAATGATTCTGGCCTCCAGAGTTAAACAAGTGATAGTGGGTGGTGATAAAGCATTAGGAAGGAGAAACTGTTCTATGGCTAATCTTATAGTTCTAGCAGGGTTAGAATATT
Organism: Fagopyrum homotropicum; assembly: GCA_033239125.1. Taxonomy (NCBI): domain Eukaryota; kingdom Viridiplantae; phylum Streptophyta; class Magnoliopsida; order Caryophyllales; family Polygonaceae; genus Fagopyrum; species Fagopyrum homotropicum. The sequence continues at coordinate 35,163,778 of BSWB01000003.1, forward strand.
CTGAAGCGTCATATAGAGGAATACCAAAGATATCAGCTATAATCTCAAAGGTAATGGTGATTTTCTTACCTTTGATGACTGAATCCAAAATCCATTCTCCTCTTTCTCTTCTTGCCGTTAAGTTCGTGTAGAACAACCTGGTCAGTCGAGGTATGAGGATTCTCCTGGGTTTAACATGATTCAGATTGAGCTTGCTTGAAGCACTTCAAATCCTGACAATGAGAAGCAGGTAAACAATTCGCTATGAACTGGCTCACACAAGCATTGATAGCGATCATCATACTCTGTTAGCCATTTCTTGGCTGATGTTGGATTTGCAAACCAACTAGAAGGAAGCCCAGTCTTAGCAAAAATATCTGCGTCGCTTGAAAAGTCGGATAAACTAAAGCTTGACCCAGATCCGGAACTTGAGTCGGAATCAGGTGATACTTGAACTATCCTCTGTCGTTTGGGGATAGATGATGTTGCTTCGTTCATTGAAGGTCTCTTGGATGACATGAGAAAATTTTGAGAAGAAGATGAAGAGGGTTTGGAAAATCGAAAGAGTAAAGCACTATTCTTTCAAAGGGAAAAGGAAGCGGGAGAAATAAAGAGGAAAGAGAAAAGGTTTTTAAGGGAAGAAATCTTATCAACGTAAGATCAAAAGATTTTTAAGATCTTGGAAAAATCATAGATGATAAAAATTTCTTAATAAATTTTGGTAACCACTTTTCAAAATCCTTTGAATCTGATAACAAAACCTTTTGAAATCCCTTTAAAAAAAATTAGATAATTCAGTATCTAAAGGATATGAATTTCTAATTAATCCGTTTTATTAATATACCCTTTGAATTATGTTTTAAGGCCCCTTGAATTTCATTTCGAGGCCCTTGAAAACACCAATTGGGCTGCATGCGTACGAACAATTAAACTTGTTTACTCCCCCTATGTTAATGCTTCCTTGTTCAACATACCGAGCTTCAATCTAATAAAGTTAAATTGTTCTTCAAGAAGAGGCTTGGTAAAGATATCTGCAAGCTACAAGTTAGTTGAGATAAAAGAAATCGAAACATCACCTTTCTCAACATGATCACGTATGAAATGATGTCTTACATCAATATGCTTAGTCCTTGAATGTTGTACAGGATTTTTGATTATAGAAATAGCACTAGTATTATCACATTTTATAGGAATACCTTTCAAGTCAAAGCCAAGGTCACGAAGTTGTTGAGCAATCTAAAGAATTTGTGCACAACAAGCTCCTGCAGCTATATATTCAGCTTCAGCTGTGGATAGGGCAACAAAATTTTGCTTCTTGGAGTGCCAACTAATTAGGGATGACCCTAAGAATTGGCAACATCCAGAAGTACTTTTTCTATCGACCTTATAACCTGCAAAGTCTGCATCTGAATAGCCAACAAGATGAATTGAGCTTTGACGTGGGTACCATAACCCTAGATCCTTAGTGCCATTGAGATACCAAAAAATTCTTTTCACAGCTATCAAGTGTGACTCTTTAGGATCAGCTTAAAATCTTGCACACATGCACACGCTAAACATAATGTCAGGATGACTAACAGTTAGATACAACAATGAACCGATCATACCTTGATACTCCTTTTGTACTACACGTTTGCCATTCTTATCATGATCTAGCGAAAGTGTTGAACTCATAGGAGTCTTTGCAACCTTAGATTGATCCATTTTGTACTTCTTAAGCAAGTCTTTAGTATACTTGCTTTGATTGAGAAAAATTCATTTCTTTGCTTGTGTAACTTGAAGTCCAAGAAAGAAATTTAGCTCTCCCATTAAGCTCATTTCAAATTCCCTGCACATAATATTTGAAATTTTCTTGCAAAGAGAATCATTAGTAGCACCAAATAATATATCATCAACATAGATTTGTACTACTAGAATGTCGTTGCCTCTGGTTTTGATAAACAATGTTTTATCAATCAAACCTCTTTTGAAATTGTTTTCAAGAAGATATTTAGATAATCTTTCATACCAAGCTCGAGGAGCTTGCTTAAGACCATAAAGAGCTTTGTCTAGTTTAAAAACATGATCTGGAAATTCATCATTTTCAAAACCAGGAGGTTGAGCAACGTAGACTTCTTCTTCTAAGAAGCCGTTTATAAAAGCACATTTAACATCCATTTGAAAAAGTTTTATGCTCATAAAAGATGCAAATGCAAGTAGCATACGTATGGCTTCTAACCTGACAACTGTAGCAAAAGTCTCCTCATAATCAATACCTTCTCCTTGGTTATAGCCTTGTGCTACAAGTCGTGCTTTATTTCGTATGACTTTGCCACTTTCATCCATTTTGTTTCGAAAGACCCATTTCGTGTCAATAACTGATTGATGTTTTGGTCTTGAAGTAAGAGTTCATACCTTGTTCCTCTCAAATTCATTCAATTCATTTTGCATGACAATGATCCAATCAGGTTCTTGAAGAGCTTGAACGTAGTTCTTTGGCTCGACAAGCGATACAAAAGCGGAGAAGGCAAATAGATTGTTCACTTTAGATCTAGTTTGAACTCCGGCATTTGGATCTGAGATCACATTCTCTTGTGGATGATATGAGGAGTGTTGAACTTTTCTTCTTTTGACAGATGGAGCAGATCCGGAAGGTTGAGCTTCATATGTTTGACTAGATTCAGGTACCGTTGGTATATTACCTGTTGATCTAATCTCAAGGCCTTGAAGTTGGGTTTCAATCCCTTGAAGTGGAGTTCTGTTATCATAGTTTCCAGTTTCAAGGTCTTGAAGATGTGTTTGAAGGTTTTGAGGGTTTTCTTCGGTATCTTGAATCTTTTCCTGCATATTCTTGTCTCGATCTTTAGGATCTTCCTCTTCATCCGAATTATGATCTTCTCTTTGATTCAGCTTTAGATCTACAAAACTCTCACTCAAAGTACCATCATTGCTTTCATAAAAAATAATATGAATGCTTTCCTCAACAATTTTGGTACGTTTGTTATAAACGCGATAACCTTTGCTATTTGAAGCATATCCAATGAATATAGCTTCATCACTACGTGCATCAAATTTCCCTAGATTATCTTTGCCATTGTTATGAACAAAACAAGTACATCCAAAGGGTTTGAAATATGAAATATTTGGTTTTCTTCCTTTAAAGAGTTCATAAGGAGTCTTTTTCAAGATAGGGCGAATTAAACATCTATTCAAAATATAATTTGCAGTGTTTACTGCTTCAGCCCAAAAACTTTTTGGCAAATTGTTTTCTAAAAGAATTGTCCTAGACATATCCTAAAGAGTGCGGTTCTTACGTTCCACGACTCTGTTTTGTTGAGGAGTTCTAGGAGCTGAAAAATTATGTGAAATGCCATATTTTGCACAAAACAAATTAAACTTCAGTTGATCAAATTCTCTACCATGATCACTTCTTATAGAAACAATTGGTAGGTTTTTCAAAGCTTGTAACTCCTTACACAATTTTGAAAAATCAAATAAAGCTTCAGATTTTTCTCGTAGAAAAGAAATCCATGTGAAACGAGAGAAATCATCAACTATAATAAGGATGTATTGCTTGCCTCTGGGAGATTTGACACGCATAGGTCCACAAAGATCCATGTGTAGAAGTTCAATGGGTCGAGAAGAACTTACAACTTTTTTAGGTTTGGATGAACCTCTTGTTTGTTTACCTTGTGTACACACCTTGCATAGATCATTAACCTTGAAATTTAGGTTTGGCAACCCACGTACCAAATCTTTTGTAAGTAGCTTCTGCATGGTGTGCATGCTTACTTGACCAAGTCTTCTATGCCAAAGCCTTGGATCATCAGTCAAGGCCTTTAGACATTTTAGCTTAGTTCCTGAAACTTGGTTATTACTCATAGAATAAACATTATTACATCTAGGAGCAGTAAGCAACACTTCACCCATCTTTTTGTCATGAACCTCACATTTATCTGAATCAAACATAACTTTATTGCCTTTATCACAAATTTGAGAAATACTTAGCAGATTATATTTCAAACCATCAACCGAATAAACATCATCAATAAAGTTAGATGAATTATAGTAAATTTTACCAATGCCAATTATGTCACACTTTCCTTTATCACCAAGAGTAATGGTTCCAGCTGATTGGTTCTTTAAATCTGAGAACAAAGAGCTTTTTCCACTCATGTGTTTTGAGCAACCACTATCCAATATCCATTTGTGCTCCTTTACCTTGGTGATATCCTACAAAACAACAAACATCAACCTTTCTGGGTCGACCAAATGACATATTTTGGTTCATACTCAGGTTCGATCATGTTTGGTGGTCTAGTACCTTTAGGAACCCAGATTTGTTTGACTTGTTTTCTTAAATATAAAGGATAGATGTTTCTGATGATATAAGAATCATTTCTTCTATAAGGACATGTAGATTTAACATGACCCTTTTTATAGCAGTAGAAGCAAGTAGGCATATGAATGCTTCATTTGGCCTTGACAAAAGTGGTGATAGGTTTTCTAGGAAAGCTTCTATGATAACCCATACCATTTTTGTTAAGGGAGGACTGTTGTTCACCCATCATTTTCTCAAGATTAGCTTTTGAACGAGTAAACTTAATAAGTGCAACCTTCTGGTCTTGACACGTCAAAGTTAGATCAACTTGCTCTTTCTCTAGATCGATATAGTTTCGATGAAGAGAGGAGAGGTTGTCCTTGAAAATCAGGTTTTCTGATTCCAAGGCCTTGATATTATCATCAAGGTCTACTTTTTCAGTGTTAAGATTTTCAATTTTCAGAGACAGTTCACTTAGTTGTTTTTCTTGTTCAAGAAGCTTTTCTTTTAAAGAATTTATCCTTATTCTATGTTCCTTATTACATATGATAATATCTTTAAGGAATTGTTTCAAATCAGCTTCAGGTTGAGACATAATTGTACTTATCACATTGTCAACATACAAATTTGAATCTTCTTCATGATCAGCCATGAGACACAAGTTTGCTTGTTCTTTTTCATCTTCTGATTCATTTGTTGATTATGAATCACTCCATGAAGCAACCATAGTTTTCTTCTTTCGATCATTTTTTTTGAAGTTGATCCTCTTCTTTTGTGGACAATCCTTCACAAGATGGTCTGTTTCACCACATTCAAAACAAGTCAGTACTCTCGTTTTCTTATTAGAGTTAGAAAACTTACCTCAGGGTTTTGATGCTCGTGGAAATTCTCTATTTGTAGATTGTTTCTTTAACTTGAGAAATCTTGCGAGACCCTTGGAGATCATAGCGATTGCATCTTCTTCATCATCGTCATCACTGTCCTCTTCATCAGATGGTAATTCATCTCTTCTTGATTTTAATGCCAAATTCTTGGAGTTGGATGGAAGTTCTCCATATTCTTCACCGAGAACCATTTTATGTGTGATGAGTTTTCCAAGTAGGTCATCAAGAGGAAGAGTTGTGAGATTCTGAGCTTCTTCAATAGCAGTCATCTTTGGTCCCCACTTGGCTTTTGGTAGGCTCCTTAGAACCTTCCTCATTTTCTTTTCATTTGTGAAGATCTTTCCTAGTGAGTTCAAATTGTTCACAATCTCAGTGAATCTGGTGAACATTTCTTTGACTGTTTTATTTGGATTCATCTTGAATAGCTCGTATTGTCTGAGGAAGATGCTAATCTTTGTTTCCTTGACTTGACTTGTTCCTTCGTAAGCGACAACAAGCTTATCCCATATTTTTGTAGCACTGTTGCATGATGAGATGCGGTTGATTTTATTTGCATCTTGTTCGCTCCAAACGGTGTGTGCAAGCTTTAAATTTATAACCCTAGATGTAAGCTTATAACAAGGATGCGAACCCGCAGTGTACTGGTCAATCGTAGTAAAAAGCAAGGAATTCCAGGGGTCGATCACAGGGACTTAGTGAAACAAAGTCAAAATAGGTAAGCTTTGTAATTACTAACCACAAAAGCAATTAAAACAATCAAAGATGATAAAAAGTCAATAAAGGAAATATGCAATTCTAAGGATTAAAGCATCTAGTTGTGGTTCCAACTCAAGATCTAAAGATAAGCGGACAAAGCTGAGATTTTTGCATAGGGAAGGTATTACTAAAGTGTGAATAGATCACCGGTAAGTCTCACTACTCACTAATCCCAAACCGTAACTCCTATTACCGGGTAAGTCTCAAGGAATTAAGGAAAAGAACTATAACCTCAAACTAACACACCACCTAAGGGAATAGAATCAACCTTTACCGGGTAAGTCTCAGGCTAACTCACAAAGATGGAATGAAAGCACACTCAAACCCCAATAAAGGATAAACCTTTATTACCTACACTTATGATCTTAGGTAAACAAACAAAGGAATTACCGGGTAAGTCTCATCCTAGGCTTGCATTGAACCAGGAAAGGTGTAATAAGAATAGGATTTGGCAAACTCTAACACTTAACTCTCAGTTTCGGATCAGATAAGTCACCTCGGTCAGCCAAATTCCACCCCGGCCGAGATGTTCATCGACTGAGCGAGATGCTTAGGGTTAAGGTAAAGACTCGAACTTTCAGGGTCCTACTGTGATTAAGATTATTCTATCATTGTTTTTCCCACAACCTTCAGCCAATCATCCTAGAATCACACAAGGAAATTAGCCACTCATCATCATGAAAGTATTAATCAAATATATGGGAAGAAAGAGAATAATTGAACAAGAAAACCTTAAGAGAAAGGCTTCAATAACTGAATCAATTATAAAACCAACAAGCGTTCCTTGGATAGAAATCCAACAAGACAATCAACAAAGAAGGGAATCTAAGATGATCTTACAAAAACCCTTCAAAAAGCTATAAAAGCTATAGACTTTCTTCCTTCAACCTTCAAAAAGGTTCTTCAAATCTCCCAACTGGAGTATGGCTGCAACGGTGTATTCGGATGTATGCCGGTTGTTCCGGGTGATAACGGATGTCGGAATTGTGGGAAATCCGACCCTTTTTATAGGAAAATTACTCTCCAAAGATAAGATATCTTAGAAAGATCTCTTCCCATAAAAATAGGTAAAATATATGGTCTAACTTATCTTCTTCCTTCCAGGAATCCAGCCCAAAAATATAAGATCCTCTTTCCAAAGATAAAAGATCTCAGCCAAGAATAAAATATTCTCGCCGCGTCCCAGGTGTTCGCCTCGGTCGAGTCGGCTCCTCTGGATCACCTCGGTCGAGGTGACTCTGTAGTCAACCGAGGTGAGTCACAACTGAATGTGAAATCTCTCAAATCTGGTCCAAAGTGAATCTCTAATCCATGGCCATGCTTCCTGGATTATTCCTTAAGCTCCTGAATGTAGCTCCAATGACTCCATAGCTCCTTTTGCTCCTTTTTAGTCCAAAATGTGCCATTTTACCTACGATTACAACGAAACTAGGTGTAGACCTCGATTCCTGCAAAGGTAGATGAAACGACAATATAATCACATAATATGCATACAAACATGTAGATTATTGAAGATAAAACGTCTAAACAAGTCCCAAAATATAGACAATAATTCATGCTATCAAAATACCCCATTAAGCTAAAACTAATAACTTTTTCAAGTGGATCTTTAATAAGGATAGAGCTCACCAATTCTCTTGATTCTTCTTCATCATAGATGTTGAAGATATCATCTCCTAGCTGCTCTCCCTTCATGGCTGCAAGTAATGCGAATTCCACTTCATCTCCGCCAATGTTAAATTTCAACTTGGCGTTCTTACAATCCACATTGCAACCCGAAGTTGCTAGAAATGGCCTCCCGAGAATGATAGGAACAGGATAATCTGCGGGAATATCAAGTGCAACAAAGTCTATAGGTAAATAGAAGTTACCTAACTTAACTGGAATGTCTTCCAAAATTCCCACGGGATGGGTAATGGAGCGGTCCGCCATGTATAATCGAATCTTAACCGGCTTGGGCTCTCCAAGTCCGATCTTAACACATAGCTCCAGCGGAATGATGCTCACGCTGGCTCCTAGATCACATAAGGCTTCACAAATAACATCCCCAACTTGAATGGGAATGCAAAATGAGCCGGGATCTCTCAATTTGGGTGGTATCTTCTCCTTCATGATTTGAATAAGCTCCGAGGATTTAGATGTCATCCTTACTTCACCAAAGTCTTCCAGTTTCCTCTTCCTTGATAGGATTTCTTTCAAGAACTTCCCATAGGCGGGCATCCCTAGAATAGCATCAAGGAAAGGAATATTAATGTGTAGTTTATTCATCAAGTCAAGGAACTTACCAAAGTGCTTGTCTAGATGTGCTCTGGCCCTTGACTGGGGGAATGGAAGTGGTGGTTTGTATGCAGGAGGTGGAATATAAACTTCAGTTTTTCCCTCCGCTCTTTGTGGCTCCACCTCGGTTGGCATCTCGGCCGAAGTGTTCTTCGACTGCACCTGGACCGAGGTGGTTTTCGTCGGTACTGGCACCGACCGAGGCACTGGATCTGCAGTCTTCAGTCCACTCCTCGTCGTTATGGCCATAATCTGGCCCTTAGGGTTGCTTTCCGTTCTTGCTGGAAGCTTCCCTGGATCTCTTGGCGCTTCATTCGCCCTACTAGCAAGTTGTTGTTCAAAGGCCTTTTGTGCCTTCGAGAATGAAGTCATAGATGTCTCCATAGCACTAAGCTTGATCAAGATGGCCTCCAACACTGCATCTTTCTTTTCCGGCTGGGACGAACTTGATCCTTGCCCCTGGCTCTTTAATGGAGTAGAAGAAGAAGAAGGGGAAGAGAGGAAAGGATTAGAGGAATCGTTAGAATTGGAGTTAGAATGATTGTTACCCGAATTTTGGTTGTTCGTCCTCCAATTATTGCTATTGGATCCTCTATTGTTGTTGTAGTTGTTGTTCCGGGAACCGTTGTTGTTGTTGTTATTATGGTATCTATTGTTGTTGTTCCTTGATCCTTGATCTTCCTTCTTAGTTTGAGAAACTAAGAGTTTCTTCAATTGTTTCACATCATTCTTCAAAGAGATGAGTTAATTATTTGAGGAATCCTCTTGAAAGTTGACTCTTTTAACTCCACCTTCAGCTCCTTGGTGGGAATATTTCTCCATATGCAAAGCTTGTTTCTCTATAAAGTCCCCAACTTCGTCAATCGCCATGTCCATAAATGTACCGGCGGATAGTAGTTGGAGGTTGAACTGGGTGCTTCCGTCCAATCCCTTGAAGTATATCTCCAACAATTCTATCTTTGGAATCCCAAGATGTGGGCAATCCAAAAGAATGTCTTTAAACCTCTCCCATGACTTGGACAAGCTTTCCTTGTCCTTCATGATGAATGCATTAATCATTCCTATCATTTCAGCGGTTTTAGAGGGGGGAAAGAATTTAGTCAAGAATTCCGTAGTCATCTCCTCCCAAGTACTGATTTTTCCTGGAGGAAGAGATTGATACCAAGTAAGAGCTCTATCTTTTAAAGAAAAGTAAAAAGGTCTTAGCTTGTAGTTGTTGTTTTCTATTCTTGAGGGTCTCAAGGTCTCCATCAAGATCTCATAGTTTTGCAAATGTTGATGCGGAGATTCCTTCTCTAGCCCTCCAAACTGGCATTGGCGAATCATGGAAAGAACTTGCGGTCGAAGTTCGTAGTCATGGTCCGCCGGATCTCCTAGGTTAACTCCAGGACGCCTCAGTTGTTGATTGTGGTCCATCCTTTGCCCTAGGGTTTGCGGGATTCCTGCAAAAAGAGCGCATCTGACTGGTATCCGAGGTGGAAGTACCTCGGCCGGGGCATCAGGTGTTGGGACCTACCTCGGTCGAGGGTCTGGAACTGGATCCTGCATCGGTCGAGGATCGGGAACAGGGTCTTCCCTCGGTCAAAGTAGATACTGGTCTCGTAAGGCTGCCATATCTGCTTCGATCGCTTCAGTCCTGGTACGAGTTTCTTCTTTCTCCTGCCTTAGTTCTTCCCTGCTGAGGCGTAGTTGTTCTAACGCCTCCTTCAATTTGGCCTCAAGATCGCGATCGTCTTGGTTGACCATCTTTGCTTCTCTTAAGCGTCGTTTGTATGTCTTTTCTGGTTCGGGATCGTAAGGAACGATTTCCTTCCTAGCGCGGGTTCTTCGCATAAACCTAAGAAAAGAACCTGCGAAAGTCACTCAAGTAGAGTGGTTAGTAGACACGGGGGCAAGTGCCCCAAAAGCAAACCGCAACCGGCTCGGTCTAGACCAAGTCCTCGGCAACGGCGCCAAAAACTTGTTCGCTCCAAACGGTGTGTGCAAGCTTTAAATTTATAACCCTAGATGTAAGCTTAAAACAAGGATGCGAACCCGCAGTGTACGGGTTAATCGTAGTAAAAAGCAAGGAATTCCAGGGGTCGATCACAGGGACTTAGTGAAACAAAGTCAAAATAGGTAAGCTTTGTAATTACTAACCACAAAAGCAATTAAAACAATCAAGGATGATAAAAAGTCAATAAAGGAAATATGCAATTCTAAGGATTAAAGCATCTAGTTGTGGTTCCAACTCAAGATCTAAAGATAAGCGGACAAAGCTGAGATTTTTGCATAGGGAAGGTGTTACTAAAGTGTGAATAGATCACCGGTAAGTCTCACTACTCACTAATCCCAAACCGTAACTCCTATTACCGGGTAAGTCTCAAGGAATTAAGGAAAAGAACTATAACCTCAAACTAACACACCACCTAAGGGAATAGAATCAACCTTTACCGGGTAAGTCTCAGGCTAACTCACAAAGATGGAATGAAAGCACACTCAAACCCCAATAAAGGATAAACCTTTATTACCTACACTTATGATCTTAGGTAAACAAACAAAGGAATTACCGGGTAAGTCTCATCCTAGGCTTGCATTGAACCAGGAAAGGTGTAATAAGAATAGGATTTGGCAAACTCTAACACTTAACTCTCAGTTTCGGATCAGATAAGTCACCTCGGTCAGCCAAATTCCACCCCGGCCGAGATGTTCATCGACTGAGCGAGATGCTTAGGGTTAAGGTAAAGACTCGAACTTTCAGGGTCCTACTGTGATTAAGATTATTCTATCATTGTTTTTCCCACAACCTTCAGCCAATCATCCTAGAATCACACAAGGAAATTAGCCACTCATCATCATGAAAGTATTAATCAAATATATGGGAAGAAAGAGAATAATTGAACAAGAAAATCTTAAGAGAAAGGCTTCAATAACTGAATCAATTATAAAACCAACAAGCGTTCCTTGGATAGAAATCCAACAAGACAATCAACAAAGAAGGGAATCTAAGATGATCTTACAAAAACCCTTCAAAAAGCTATAAAAGCTATAGACTTTCTTCCTTCAACCTTCAAAAAGGTTCTTCAAATCTCTCAACTGGAGTATGGCTGCAACGGTGTATTCGAATGTATGCCGGTTGTTCCGGGTGATAGCGGATGTCGGATTTGTGGGAAATCCGACCCTTTTTATAGGAAAATTACTCTCCAAAGATAAGTTATCTTAGAAAGATCTCTTCCTATAAAAATAGGTAAAATATATGGTCTAACTTATCTTCTTCCTTCCAGGAATCCAGCCCAAAAATATAAGATCCTCTTTCCAAAGATAAAAGATCTCAGCCAAGAATAAAATATTCTCGCCGCGTCCCAGGTGTTCGCCCCGGTCGAGTCGGCTCCTCTGGATCACCTCGGTCGAGGTGACTCTGTAGTCAACCGAGGTGAGTCACAACTGAATGTGAAATCTCTCAAATCTAGTCTAAAGTGAATCTCTAATCCATGCCCATGCTTCCTGAATTATTCCTTAAGCTCCTGAATGTAGCTCCAATGACTCCATAGCTCCTTTTGCTCCTTTTTAGTCCAAAATGTGCCATTTTACCTACGATTACAACGAAACTAGGTGTAGACCTCGATTCCCGCAAAGGTAGATGAAACGACAATATAATCACATAATATGCATACAAACATGCAGATTATTGAAGATAAAACGTCTAAACAAGTCCCAAAATATAGACAATAATTCATGTTATCACATCTAATCCACAATATAGTAGGTTCATTGCTTTGTAATTCTTTGACACACTGTCCAGGTCAGCCTGTGTGAAGTCAGCTTCCTTCTTTGGGACTTGGACATCTTCAACCGTTGTCATTGGAACTTTATGTCCATTTTGAATGATGCTCCAAAGCTCCATGTCCTGGTCAATAATGAACATATGCATGAGTGCTCTCCAATGAACAAAGTTGTTGCCACAGAAGAGTGGTGGTCGAGATGAGGATTTTCCTTGAGCAAATCCACCATCACCTACAAGATTCATGATTAGTCTCACTGATGGTTAAATCAATAAATGTGAGTCTAGCTCTGATACCAATTGAAGAACCGGTAGGTGAAATAAATAAGTTAAAAGATACTCTAGAAGGGGGGTTGAATAGAGTATGTGAACTTTTCGCAAACCAAATCTCAAGGCCTTGAAACTCCTTTCAAGGACCTTGATGTCAATCTGTGCTCTTCGTATAACTTTGATTTCAAGGGCTTTGAAACAACTTTCAAGGGCCTTGACTTCGTGCTCCTGCAAAACAAAGTTAGTCACAATAGCAAGATATAATGCAGAATGTAAAAGATTGACACGAGGATATGTTTACGAAGTTCGGCTCTAAATAGCCTACTCTCCATCCCAAGGTATAGCCTTAGGATCTAACTATCTATTATCAGCTTCAAAGAGTCCTAGATACAAACTAGAAGAAATCCCCTTCTTCTCTCACTATAGCCAATGCTACGATCTAGCTCCAACTCTTAACCTATTTATAATAGCTTAGTTACTTCACAGAGTATAACACACTCTAGTATAACACTATTTAGATCTTCCAATGGAGCTCTTATGTTTTCTCTCTCTAAGGGGATAAAGCTTTTGCGTAAATGAGAGAAAGAAAAACAACATAAGAGCTCTTCATCGAGACATTCTGGTTTACTGCGAGAGTAAACCAGAATGTCTCGATGAAGACAACTACAAACTGGTATAGGAAGTCAATGAAGATGTTGTTCATCAACTCCATGAAGACTGCGGGCACGTTCGTAAGCCCGAATGGCATCACTACAAACTCGTAGTTTCCATATCTGGTCTGAAATGTTGTCTTTGATACGTCCTGCTCTCTCACCCTCATCTTGTGATATCCAAATCTCATATCAATCCTCGAAAACACTGAAGCTCCATGTAGCTGATCCAACAGATCGTCGATACGGGGCAATGGGTACTTGTTCTTGATCGTCACCTTGTTCAGCTCCCGGTAGTCGATACATAACCTCATTGAACCGTATTTTTTCCTGACGAAGAGAACTGGTGCGCCTCAAAGAGATACACTAGGGCGGATGAATCCCTTCTCTGCTAACTCCTCGAGCTGCTTCTTCAACTCAAGCATCTCGATAGGCGCCATACGATAGGGAGCTTTAGAGATCAGTCTCGTATCGGGCTTTAGCTCAATGCCGAAGTCTACACTCCTTTGTGGAGGTAACTGATGGCTCTCCAAAGATGTCAGCAAACTCGCAAGCTACTGGAATCTCCTCCCAAGCCGGACTCGTACTATCCTTCATGGCGTAGCACCAAAAAGCCTTGCAACCTTGATTGATAAGTATTGCAACTCGCACTGCGCTGATGACTGTACTAGTCTTCCCAACATCCCATCCTCGGAAGATCTCAACATGGCCTGCATCTGTAGTTACCATCACTGTCCTCTTGCCGATGTCCAGAACTGCTCGATGTCGATCCATCCAATCCATGCCCAGAATAACTTCTTCATGTACTAAGTACATGACAAAAACGTTAGCTGGCCAATCGCGACCTCCCAATCGAATAGGGCAATCGCGAACCTCTTGAGTAGATCAAATCTTACCCCCATCGGGTAATCCGATAAAGAAGGGTCTACCTTCTACAGTAACTAAGGCCAATCTATCTACACATGCATCGGATATAAAAGAATGCGTAGCACTAGTGTCGAAAAGAACTCTGACAGGAAAACCATTGATATGAATGGTACCGGTAGTTGTTGGCGTTGTCGGCTCTACAACACTTCTCAACTTATACACTCTAGCTAGTTCATCTCTGGTGTCTGCAGATCCACCAACACGTCCTCTACCTCTCCCCTGTCCCGGAGTGGAACTTTGAGGAGCGGAAGAACCACAAACTCTTTATTGCTGCTGCTGCTGTTGGTATTGCGATCTTTGCCCTCCTCCAACAATACTGGTAGGTGAAGAACCCTGCTGGGATAGCGCCTTGCCCTGTCGGCAAAACGCAACTCTATGTCCGGGTTTGCCACAAGAAAAGCAAGTCAGTATTGGCTTCTTGCAATCAGCTCGGATGTGTCCAGCTACTCCGCAGCTATAACACTGCCGTCCTCTGTCAGAACTCTGCTGGAAACCAGAACGTCCAGGTGTTTGACTACGCCCAAACCTAGTTGATCCAGCTCCAGCACTGACTGATCCAGTCTTATGTCTCTTCTTAAGACCTCCTGTCTGAGAAGCTCTCCTTTGACCCGGTCGGTCTCTCTCATATGCAGAAGCTCTATCCTGATAGTCCGCCATAGACTCACAACGGAAACCAGTAAGATAAGAGTGTGTCGACTCTCTCAACCTCCGAGAGAACAGGTAAACATGCTAATTCTCAGGTGGTGCAGATGGACCTAGCAGCGCCAACTCATCCTGAAACTTGAGGATGATCTCAGCAATAGGCAAATCCTCAAATCCAGCCTCAAGGAAATCCTGAAGACTGTCACTCCTCATGGCTGCAGGGCAATAGTGATCCATGATCGCTGTCTTCATCTGCTCATAATTGGTGACCTTAGTGTGACTTGTCCTCCACCAAGAATGAGCCTGGTCCTTCAGCAACGTCTGTGCTATGTTGACTCGACGTCCCTCAGGGCAACCGATAGCCTCCATAGCAGAATCCATCTATCCTAGCCACTGCTCCACCTCCAAGCCAGTCCTTCCCACAAAGATGGGGACCTTCAGCTGGTCGAAAGCTTTCAACCAACTGTCGGGCTTTGCCTCATTTGCCTCAGCCGGCGCTCTAACAACCTCAGCAACTCTAGCAGGCGGGGCAACAGCCTGTGTAACTCTCTGCGAAACCTCAGCTGGTCTCACAGGAACTGGCGGCACTGGTGCTGGTCCTCCAATCTTGATAGCCTCCTTAACTCTCTGCACATAGTCGCGATATGCAGAAGCTTCGATAGAAACTCGTGTGGACTCCGTCGATGACGTTCTTTGAGCTCCGGACCTTGCAGCGGTCCCATTTCCAGCCTCAAGAACAATGCTCTCAGCAACCTCTTCAGCAAACGCCTCAGCGATAGGCGGATCAGCAGCTGGGGCTTGTCCCCGACCTCTAGCTAGTGGAGGTCTTCCTACACGTCCTCGTCCACGGACGACAAGTGAAAGTGGTGGTCGACCCCTTCCTCGCCCTATAGCAGATGCAACTCTACTACGCGCCATCTGCTATAAGAATAGATATATAAGACTATATATATATATATATATATATATATATATATATATAAGGCCACGCTACAACTAAAGCACAAATCCAAGAAAAACACATATAAAGGCCAACAAAAAGAAACTACACTGCTGAGATCCGTGGAGGTAGTGGTGGTCGCCCGTACATCTATCCCAGACCAACGGTTTAATACAAAAACCCCATTTTGAAAACGTTAGACCCCTTGCGGGTTCTATTTATTTATCCATCCGACCTTTAGAAGATTTCGAGTGCTATTGTTGCCAACCTAGACCTCTGATACCATATTATAACACCCCAAGTTTTGGAAACTCGAAGCTCTACGGGCTAGGACTGCACAATGGGTCCCGACCCTCAGAGTAGCAACAACAAACGGATCTTACAACAAGGCACAAACGAATGAAAACCAAAACTAAATATAAAATCAAAGGTTTAAACAAAACAAAGCGGAAAAGACTCGCAGCCGAGTTCAAAACAAAAGGGAAACAACAAAAGAAACAAAAGCCCAATCCCATCCTATAATGTACGGGAACCCCGGATGACCATACCATCCGGATCACTCAGCAGCATCCTGAACCTGTGGAACATCTACAACGACGGTATAAACTGTTAGCTAACATTCTAGGTATAAGCGCGAGCGCAAAGGCACAAACACACATAAGGTAAGATAAACATATAAAATGCTTGCACGCAACCAGTTATTATCTTTCATTAAGGTTATCCATTACTAATTCAATAGGAATAGATCAGTATTATCTGTTATCTACGGGTCTGGGTTGCAAGAGCACATTCTAGTCTCCTGTAGAACTAGACAAGTGGTCACCGCCCGGTTATAATATACTTGGGTCAATTAAGGGTAATAAAGGGTGAAACCTAGTCCGGTTATCCTTTGTAAACATGTTAAACAACACAAACAAGTCAATACAATCCAATTAATATGCGGAATGAAGCTAAGTAAGTCCAAGGGACTTACCTCACTCGAAGGTAAAACAAAGGCTCATGAACAACTCAAGAAAGCTCAAATTCCCTCAGGAAAGGAGCAAGGAAAGATTGTACGAACAAGCAACACGGATTAGGAACGGAACGGTTGCTAGAAGTCTATAACTTCTAGTCTCAACGATCTCTAAGAGATCTCCATAAGCTAAGGACTCAACCTTAGTCTTACAGCAACTCAGGGGACAAGGAACAACCACAAGGAACCAAGGAAGGAACGAGGGAAGGAAGGAAGCAAGCAACTCACCAAAGACGGGAGTCACAACAGGGAACCACAAGGGCGGTTGGACAGGGGCGCAGGGGCGGCTGCACGACAAAAGCGTTGTCGGGCTTCTCTTCGACATAACTCACAACAAGGGCAACCAAAGCTTGAACCTTTGGTTCCAACACGTCAAGACTCAACTCCAGGGAGCCTGAGAACAACAAAGGATCAACAACGGAACGCTCCACAAGAATCAAGGATCAAACTTGATTCTTGGAGAAGAAGAAAAGAGAAGAACGAAGAAGAAAACGAAATGGAAGAAAAAGGCATGCAACAACTATAAGAACATGATGAAGAAACCAGAAGGAAAGAACTTACACGTTCAGCAAGGTCGCACGAAGCAAGGGAATGGTTGCAGCTCTTAGGGTTTGAAACACGATAGCAAGAGACGGGAAAAAGGAGGAAAAGAAGAGAATATATAGGAACGGGCTGGAAAGATAGACGGAGGGCGTCTAGAGTTTTGAAAGAAGATCAGGGAACCAGCCCATAAGATAGAATATCGGATATTCTATCTGTGGAAGGAAGATAAAACGAATGAAATCAGATCGGGCGCGATCTGTCGCAAATCCGCAGGGGCGGATCACATCAGCCGCAGGGGCGGCCCTCTTCACCGCGGGGGCGGTGAAGGCAAAAACCTAGGATCTTACATAATTACTATTCATATGTTGACGTGGCGCCTCCATGGTTTTTTTTTCAGATTAAATCTTTTATCAAATTACAAATTAAGCCAATAAATTTTTTTTTATTAAACCATAATTATTTTGTAAAATATGGAATTTGCTATCCCACGTCGATTATCAAGAAAACATGACCCTTTGAGAAGTTGTATAAATAAACACAAAAAGTTTGATGATTAATGTTATTTTCCGAGTTTACAATTATTTCGTTTTCTATCAATAATATCAAGCGATCATAACTTTTGAGTTTACACTTATATCAAGTTTATCTTATTCTTTTCTAGAATCGGACTGTCGCTCATGTTTTTGAGGTTTCACGACAAATGTTATCTTTTGGATTTGCATTATATTATATTTGCACAATTTTATTTATTTTTGAATCAATTTATTTTGAATATATTATTACATTGCATAGCTGTCGTTTATTATTTGACAATTATTAATATTGTTGTTTCTATAATATAGATATAGTGAACACTTTTGGTTTTATATGCTCCCACATGTAGTCATATTTATATGACGAACTAGATCAATAGTTATGTTGTTATCATTTAATAAGGGTATACTTTATTACATAAACATTCATAATCAAATCAACAAAATATAATGAGAAGATGACATCTATAAAAAATTATTCACACAAAAAAAATAACAAAAAATACATTTTCAGATACCCGTGCAAGACACGGGCACTAAACTAGTTTAGTAACTTATAACGATATTTTATAGTCAAACACAAGGCTTTGATATTTTTTTATTTTAAACTATTATGTAAAATATAGACTTTTATTTTGTAGTTATGCTCAACTATTTATAGAAAAATAATTTCTTGGTGTAATTTGTTAATAATTTTAAAATTTTATTAATTTCTTCTAAAATATAGGTATTTCAACACATTTTTTGTAGATGTATTAAAGTATTAATTTATATGTGTTAAGTTAATTTAACCTGATTAAATTTATATTATATTAATATTCAATAGATAAAAGTAATAATATAATATCTTTTTATTTGACAAAACCGGACTCAAGACTAATTTACAACAAAACTCAATTATCATGCTATCATAACCAAATACTAACACTAAGGTTGTTTTTAGTTAAGGGTTTTTTTGGGTTTATTTTGCATTAGTCTATAGAGATGAATTTTTGAGAGTGTTTAGTTGTAGATTCATGGTTGATTGTAGCGGATTTGGGCCTGTTTTTTGGATTTTGAAAGCCCCATTCTAAAAAATTGACTCGAGAAGGTTTAGGGGATTTATGCTTCTAGGATTTTTGGGAATTATCTTCATGTCCTTCACAAAGATGGGAGGTTCCGAAGAAGATCGATGAATCGCATGGATGAGAAAACCCCATTTTCTTATGAGAACTCCTCGTCCCAATGGACTCGAAGAAGCTTGATGAATCGCGGATATGGGAGGTGTCGTTGGCGACAATTTTTCATAGAAACGTTCTTCAAACCTTCTTCTCTAAAGATCCAAAAGGAGTGTTTCTCCAAGCCTCTTCTCTTCTCCTCTACAACCATCCTCTTCTTCTCCTCTACGGTCTTCTTTGTCAAGCCATCTTAACATCCAATCGTTCTTCTCCATTACAGATCCAAGAGGAGTGTTCTCAAGGCATCTTCTCTTCTCCTCTACAGCTCTACTTCTATTCTTCTCCTCTACGGTTTTTTTTCTTCACGCCATTTGAATAGCCAATCGTTTTTCTTCGAGAGAAGTGTTCGTCTGGATCTAGATTTTGTTCTTCCCACTGTTATCGTTCTTCCAATCAACAATTGATATAAACGGTGACGGTATTTTAGCCTTTACATAAAATTGAAACTAATTCCGAACCGTTAAACAAAATACGTATACATAGTTTTTTTTTTTTTTATAAACCACAAATCTCAAAACAACCCTTACGAAAACAATCACATCAGCATCCATGACGATAACCACAATTTTACTAAACACGCCCTTATTAAGATCCGAATTCAACGAGTCTTTCGGGTATCCGGCTTGTTCAAGCTATTAACTGCAAGCAAAATGGCATAATCCTTGGATGAACAAACTACTTAATTATAATAATAAGTTTCCATGCATATGATAATATCTTGAAAAACATGTATATATAAGATAGCATAGAAAACTCTATCAGTAGTTTTATTATACCATTTATTCAATCTAAGTAAGCAAAATGACATAAACCTAAGATGAACACACAAGTTATACTCTTCGGCTTATATATATAGGTTTCAATCTCGACACCCGAAAACATTTAGTTTAACTTCCAAACTATTATTCAGAAACTCTTCAACTTCACAAACTCTCTTAAGTCTCCATGCATCTTATTCAGGTTTCCAGGAAGACAACGGCGGCGTCTCAGAGTTCTTGAATGTACCGGAGGTATCACCGTACCTGTCACCCTTGACAGCACCATCCGCCACTAGAGCTTCAAGCTCAGCCCTTTCTTCAGGACTCAGTTTCACAGATAAGGCCCCAATATTCTGTTTCAGGTTTTCTATCTTTGTGGTCCCTGGGATCGGGCAAACATCGTCCCCTTGGTGATGAACCCAAGCAAGTGCCAGCTGTGCAGGCGTGCATCTCTTGTTCGATGCTATTTCAGAAACTCGCTCGAATATGAGTTTGTTGTGCTCCAGATTTTCGGCTTGAAACCTCGGGAGATACTACAACAGATTCAAGGAAAATCCATATTCAGGTGAAGCTTGCATTATGTCTATAGTACCAGGATTGCAACATATAACATATTACGTATTCCATCACATTACAGCAACTTCAAGACCAAACGAGCTGCTTAACAAACCTGTCGGAGATCTTCTTTTGGCATGTTCTGAAAAATAGATGGACCATAAGAGAGGAAACCTCTGCCTAGAGGACTATATGCAACAATTCCTATCCCAAGCTCCCTGATTAAGATACAATGTATTGATCAATCAGTATATGCCGATTTCCGTCTCAGTTTGCATTCTTGGAATAGCTATATGGTTTACCTGCAAGTCGGGACTATGTCTTCCTCCACATCTCTTGTCCACAACGACCATTCCAGCTGCACTGCTGTTATGGGGTGGACAGCGTGTGCCCTTCTGATGGTTGAAGCTGAAGCTTCAGAGAGACCAATGTACTTAATCTTACCCTCTTCTACTAGTTTCTTCAGCTCTCTTATCTGTATAAAGCCATTGCAAGTGCCGAAATGAATTAGTGATCGATCTCATTACCAAATATAGATACTAAATCATGACGAAGTATAAGAAAATAAAACTAAACCTTAAACTAAAGAAGTCTAAATACAGGCACTAGTTTGGTAACTTGATACTAGTCACACTAATCCAGTGAAGTTGACATTACAGACAAAGTTAAGAAAAGCACTAGTTTATAGATTAAGGCCAGTTTGGTTCCAATTCCGGAAACGGAAACGGAATGAAAACGAATTAATCCATTTGTATACCCTTATTCATGAAATTGTATGAAATCATTCCTTATGACTTAAAGTAGTTGTAGTATAATTTGATTACTTTTCATAGCCTAATGGGAAAAACAAATGCAACCACAAAGAATGATTCCAAAAAATATTTATGAATAAGGTAAGCATATGTACTAGATTCATTTCAATTTCGTTTCCCTTTCAAGAGTTAAACCAAACGGGCCTTTAATCGTTAAGATTTATCACAATCCTTTTCTACAAAGCACTGATGTTAATAAACAGCTGCAAGAACATGAAAACACCAATATTTGCAAAGACTAAGTAGTGGGGACAACTCAAATAGAAGTTTTATGCTGATCCCAAAGAAGAGATGGAGGAAACAAACCGTGATTTCAACTGGAATTGTGGTGTCAATTCTGTGCTGATAGTAAAGATCAATGCAATCCACGTCAAGACGCTTCAAGCTCGCCTCACAAGCTGCCCTCACATAGGCCGGATGACCATTGATTTCCACCTTACCCTGATTGTAAATGGCCCCGAATTTCGTAGCCAACTCAACCTTCTCCCTCTTCCCACCTTTCAGAGCCTAGATTTCAATCACCAAATAAGCCACCGACGAAAACTGATTAAAATTGACAGAAATCACCCAGATCCAACATATTTGGATGGGCTTGATCAAGAGCCAGATTCAAATAATTGCAGTTTGCAATTGACCAACACCCAAATGAAAACATACAGACATAATAGCATATCAAACTACTTGGAATTCATCAGCAACCACTCTTGCTGAAATTAATCAACACACAAATTGAAATAGCTAAAATAGTCGAAGCTACCAAGTGCAAAGCTTTACCCAGTAAATACAGTTGCAATTTCATCGGCCATATCAACACGCACAAAGGGAATCACTTGAAATTAAACAACACCCACATGAAAACAGCTGAACTTTCACATACCTAGAACAGAACATAAACAGTAAAATCAAGTACCTTTCCGAGGAGAATTTCGTTGGTGTGAGGACCGTAGATATCAGAGGTATCAAGGAGAGTGATTCCATTATCGATAGCATAGTGTATAAGAGCGATCATGTCCTCATCGGGCTTGGGCGGGCCGTAGAAGGCAGACATGCCCATGCAGCCTAGTCCTTGCGCTGAAACTTCCAACCCTTGAGAACCCAACTTCATCCTCCTAACTCCTGCCATTTTACCTTTCTTAATTTGTCAGTCTGTGTGGTGTACTCATTTTTTGCTGTGCCCCTCTGCTCTGCTTATAAAGAAGCCCTAGACAAGTGCTATCTTTCTTTCAATAAGAACTTTGATAGTGAGAGGCTTGGGACAGTTTGATCGCTTGCCGTTTGTTTCCAGCATCATTGTTATGACCAGCGACTGATCTAAGTCAATATTGACACACCGGCGGCGGCCACCTCTCTTTGAGCAAAGCAGTGACATACACCCGTACGGACACACCAATTAAAACGGTTCACAATTTATAGAAGACCGGACCGTGTGCCGTATTTATCAAAAAATATATTTATAATCATGTTTATTTACATGTTTTTATGTTCTTATGTTTTTAAATTAATCATATTAAGATATATATTTCATAATATTCTAAAATATATTTACGATCATATTTATATAAATGTTATCTTCTCTTGAACAGATAGATTGAACAGATAGATGGAAGACAATAAATAGTTATTAAGATAAATGGGAGATTTAAACGAGCAATCTGAATGCAAACCTCTACATACTTTGTAGTCAACATATGAATAAATAACAAAAATACATTTCAGCTAAAAAGTCAAAAAATGTATGATTTGTTTAATCTTAAAACCTTCTATTTATATAAGTTCTCAAACTATCAATTTTAGATGATAATTGATGTGAGATAGCAAATCAGTGAAAATATCTAACAACGCATAAAATAGTAGGTCCACGACCCATATAACAAATATTAACCCATTATGAATAAAAATTATACTTCAACTTATCAAAAAGTTTAATAAATGTATGATTTGTTTAATCTTCAATTCCCGTTATTTATACAAATTCTCAAACATTCAACGTTACTTAATAATCGATGTGAGATAGCAAAAGCGCTGAAAATATTCGATGTGGGATAACAAAATCGTTGAAAATATTTAGCAACTCACAATACATTAGGTCAACGACCCATATGGCCAAAATAGTACATTAACGACCAACAAAATTGTTTTGAATAAAAATTATAGTTCAACTTAGCCAAAAAGCAAAAAAAGGACCCACAAAATAGTAGGTCAACGACCCACAAAACAGTAGGTCAACGACCCACAAAACAGTAAGTCGACGACCCACAAAAACAGATATTAATCCGCTATAAATAAAAATTATATTTCAACTTAGTCAAAAGGTCAAAAAAATGTATGATTTGTTTAATCTTTAAAACCG
Organism: Fagopyrum homotropicum; assembly: GCA_033239125.1. NCBI lineage: Eukaryota > Viridiplantae > Streptophyta > Magnoliopsida > Caryophyllales > Polygonaceae > Fagopyrum > Fagopyrum homotropicum. Next base: position 35,186,943 of record BSWB01000003.1, read on the forward strand.
CTATTTATACAAATTATCAAACTACCAACCTTTCTTCATAATCGACGTGGGATAGCAAAATCTTGAAAATAATTAACGTAAATAGATTAAGCTTATAATCCTTCAAAAATAAATTAAGAAAATAAAAAAATCTTTCCAAAAAATAAATTACTTAACTTTTGACGGGTTGTAAATAAAGAAATACGTAAATTAAATTATTTTTATAAATATTAGGAGATCTTGCTAATTAAAATTTTATGTGAGATACAAGCTGAAATTTTTTTTATTGAATTTAAAAAAAATATTATTAACAACAAAATTTTTGAGCAGCCAAAATTGAAATCAACGTAAAGATTTCTCCCAAACGATCACCTAAAAAATTTTATTGGATTTAAAAATAAAAGATTTATTGGCGTTAATTGTGAGAGCTCTATCTTAAAATGTTGCATCCACAGGCCGCCACGTCAGCATCAAGTTTAAGTAGTGTATATAGGTATAGTTTTGCGGCTTTTTAAAAAGGTATTAGATGTGCCTACAAAAGCCTTGATTAGTCACATGGACCACGTGATTCGGGTTGGGTGCGTAGTTCGGATTTTTTACCTCTGGATTTAAACTACGGCTATGGTTGCGTAATTAAAGCCGATCGAAATCCACCAGCTACGCATTTTGTATGCGTAGTTGTAGTTATTACTTAAAAAATACTCTAACTAGACATAGTCCCGGTTAACCTAAACTGCCAAACTGTCAGTTTGAAACAAGTGTTACCTCTTCTTCTGCCGCACCTACTCCTACTCTTCTTCTTCTTCATCATCTTCTTTTCTTTCAAAAGTACAAAAAATTTAGCTAAAAGGACAAAAACACTAAGACATTCATCCTCAAGTGTAAAATTTCAAGATTTTGAGTCATGCACATAGCTCTTCATTCTTATATGATCCAAGTGCTAGCTCTTCATTCTTATATTACACGTGTTAGTTAATTTGGACAAATCACAACCCTTGAATTATTTTGATCAAAGGGTTGTGAATCCTTCTCACTTTTGACACTGATATCCATTCCTATATTATTGAATATATATATATATATATATATATATATATATATATATATATATATATATATAGAGTTTGGCTCACATGTAAACAGCTCTTATAGTGTTCAATGAGAATACACATTAACCATAGGATTGCTTTGATCTAATGGTCTTGATTAAACCAAATTTAAGGGAATATTTTACTCCACTCTCCAATTAAAGAGAGTGCATTACACTCTCCATATTAATTATAGTCAAATATGGTAGTTAGAGATCCTCCCTAATTGTTATTATTCTAATCTCCACATTTAAATCCAAATCTGATTTTCAACGTGAATTCATATTGCCTTTTTCCATTTCTCAATTCATCATTCACCATAGTTGATATCAACAACATTTCTAAATCAATTCAATTATCATCTCCATTATTCTAGTTAATATTGTACAAAAGTATTCGTATGTGTTCATGAAAATATTCGTCAATATACTATTAAAAATTCATTCATGGTACCGATATTATTCGTTCATGTCCAACAAATTTTAGTCGATTATTGATAAATGAAATTAATAGTCAGTGGTACATAAATTATTCATTTACATAGTGAAAAATATTCGCTCATAATCTGAAGATACCAATGTTTCAATCTTCGGACAATTCGCGAACATATACGTATACGAAGATATTCGTCATGTTACTTAAAATATTCGTTAGTGTACTATTAAATATCCGTTAGTGTTACTAAATATATTCGTAGATATGACATAATATATTCGTTGTAAAATTTAGTTATTCAATTGTTTCCAATAACTTGTCGCACATACACGGACAAACCACCACAAATCGCCGGATAAAAGACATATAACCACCGAATATTTACAACATTTAGTGTCGAATAAAAACTAAAGTACAATAATTCATGTATATGATGGAATAACAAATTTTGTTCATCACATTAAAGAAGGTTTCAAGCACCACAAAAACATATTAAATCTTAATCTAAGCAAAATCAATGTCCTTCTCATTTTGCTAAATACATTAACATACATCAACGAATAAAAACTCAATAAACAGTGAATACAAATCAAATAGCATATGCTTCTCTTGTACTGTTGAGGATGGAGACAACCATGGATTCCGGTTGGTCTGCAATGATGACAAATTTGGAGTCGTACAACAAGATTGTTGATGGTAATGATGTAATATTGACACGAGACTGCAAGGATGAAGGAAAACGAGGTTTTTGAATAATCTCGAGCGAAATTGATGGTGAGTGAGACGGAATTGCTCTCATAGACGGTTGAGTCGCGATGCACGAGACTGAAGGAATGTTGGAAGGGCACCTGAGACACTTGAGGTAGAGCCATGGCGAGTTCAAGTCCGGATCTGTGAAGAAAACCGGCCGGTATAATCTGGTATGGAGACGACGGTGCCTAATCATCGTTGAATCGCCCTTGCTCACCATTGGAGTCGTTTCACAAATAATCGATTATTGAGCGATGATGGAAGATTTGAATGAGAGATTTTAGGGTCATATAAGGTAACAAATCTTTTTATATACAATAATTAAGCAAATTGGGTGAAAATTGATTTTCACGTGCAACCAATTCCCCACTCTCATTCTAATTTATTTTATTTTTATTTTTTTCCCCTATTTATTATGGTTAATCTTGACCATCTATTATTCTAATCTTACGGATTAGATTTGTTCTCATTGTACACTATAGGGGTTGTTTACATGAGAGTATGATTCTATATATATATATATATATATATATATATATATATATATATATATATATATATATATATATATATATATATATATAGGGTGTGGTTCCCATGAGAACACCCCTAACGTGAGAACATGAGAACAATCGTACACCGTTGGATGTGAGTTTTAAGGGTTGAGATTTAGAGTAGATTTAAAAAATAATAATAACTCCGAATAATAATAATTAGGAATCCAACAATAACTACGAATAATCCACTCAACCAACAATAACTACGAATAATACATTAAACGATATGGCACATTCGTAACAAAACTAATAATAATTACGAATTTGTTCTCATGTTCTCCCGTTAGGGGGTGTTGTCATAGGATCTATACTCTCTCTCTCACTCTCTCTCTCTCTCTCTCTCTATATATATATATATATATATATATATATATAATATAGTTGTTTTGAGTGCCACATACCATGATTTTTATTTAGTTTGTTTTGAATTTTTTTACAAGTTATACTTGTTTGTAATACAAAATTACAAGGATAATTTGACTACAATTATGCTTGTTATTTTTCACGTATTTGGATTATTATTATTATTTTGCGTGTTAATTGTTGTTGAACTCGTTGATAATGCACATTGAGAATATAACTGGATTGAAAATTTGTGTTAAATACATTGTATTACTTGTTTTATATGATAAATCCAAGAGACGCAAAATCATCTTGAAAGTGTACACCACTTTGTTATTGTTTCGCATTCAATCTTTTATCGGTTTGCTGGTGAGCCTACACTGTTTTTTATTTCTCACTCACTGATTTGTTTGTAGGATGGAGAAGAAAAAGCACAACACAAAATTCCGAAAGATGTAAAATGGAAATTCGAACCCTTTGCCAGCTACCTTTAACGCAAACAATAATACTCTTTTAATACAATATGTTATGTACCTGAGTTTTGCTCTCAAAACTTGATAATTTTCAGTTTTATTAGAAAGATGGATAATCAAATGCATGGGTACTCGACTATACAAGTGATTCTGACACCTAAGGCGTTTTGTTTAGTATGTATTGTAAAATGTGTATGTAACTGAAAGCGTGTATACTTTCAAGATGATTTTAGCAAGCATTACGATAAACAAATACTTTTTATTAAGTAGGAGGGTTATTAATTTTGTTTGAACCAAGTTATGTTGTAGATGGAAAAGCTCCATACATATCAACATTACTTCAAACTAGGAAATTTCTTGGATCTACTTGGTTTATAATTTTATGATTAAGGTTTTTACTGTTGGTGGTACAATATATTACGTATGTACGAATTTAATTGTTGTTGAATTCGTTCCCTTTTGTTAAAGCGGTTCCTTAAAATAAGGGTGCAAACCTGATTAGAACCCAAAAAATGAATCTGATTTCTACATTTTCAAGAAAACGTGTGCAATGTACGCGTATCCAACTAGTGTATAGAAAATTTGTCCCTGTTTAACTTAAGGCCATTAAACGTAAAATACTAAATAATAAATATAAATTCATAACAATAACTCTAACAGGCTTATTCAAAATATTTATTTTAATTTATGTATGTTCTAAATTTATTCGAAACCGATGGAAAAACAAGTTGCATGTCCTCAATTTCATTTATAAGAAGATGATCTTTTTTAATCCGTTTTTAATCTAGAAATATTATAATTAATCTTTCAAAATAAAAGTTAATGGCTTTTGTGTATTTTTTAGAAATGATACCTTTTAACTAGAAAAAATATAAATTTTAGTGAAATTATTAATGAAGACTGTATCAAACTAATAATTAAACCAATAAAATAAATATCTGATCCTTTTGGCAATTTCATTTTAATATCGACCTACTTCTTCTACCAAACACCAACTAGATTTTTCATAACGTCAAAAGTTTAAAAAAACTTTTTGTGGAAAAGGTGAGTTAGATAAGTGGTCCCTTTTTGTATCTATGAGTATCAAGTAGACTTTTTTATTCTACATGATACAAGCCCAAACGAGTTAAACAAGGCCAAACGAGTTACTTAAGCCCAAACGTTTACGCAAGGTCTCAAACGAGTTACACAAACCCAAGCGCAACCCATGCCAAACGAGTTATATAAGCCCAATCAGTTTTCTGGAGAGTTCTCGGAGCAGCGACATTGTTCTTCTCCGTTGACAGCGGCAATGTTGGCTCTCCGACGGTGGGCTACTGTTCGCTCCAAAAGGTGTGTGCAAGCTTTAATATTTATACCAAGAATAATTGCAAATAGCGAACCCGCAGTGTAGGGATCGATTGTAATAAAAGAAAGAATTCGAAGGTCAAACACTGGGACTATGGTGAAACAAAGATCGGTAATTCAGGTTGTCAATAAAACACAAGCAACAAAGCAAAGCTATCAAAGATGATGTAATAACCAAGTAAAGAAAATGCGGATTCTAGAGATTAAAGTATCCTGTTGTGGATCCGATTTAAGATCTCAAAGGATAACGTGGACAAAGCTCAGGTTTGCAAAGGGAAGGTGTTTCTAACTTCTAAGGTGGGAATAGATCATCGGGTAAGTCTTGTTTGAGGGTAAAATATCATAAATTTTAATTAAAATTTATGATATGATATAAAATATAAGTGAAAATTATGGAAACAAAAAAAACAAGTTATTAATGTTTTATAATAATTTGTTTGTTCCATAGGCTAAATTTCTAAAATTAAGAAAATGTGGTTTGGAGGAAAGCCTAAAGTCTTGCTTATTTGTTAATGAGCTTGATTAATTAATTAAGTTTAAAAATCTAATATTAAGTTAATTAATTAAAAAAATAAATAAATGTTGAGCAGGAGGTTATAGTAATCGTTCGTTATTTTGGAACAAATTAAAAAAAAAAGAGTTTAAAATATTGCAGAAAGTGGGATAAGTGGGTTAGTGGAAAGAAAAAAAGTAATATCTGTGAACCTCTTCCTACTGTCTTGTATAAATGGATCACGTTAAACATACAGCAGGGATGATGAGAACCGTGTAAAAAGAACAAATACAAAAACAAATCAAGTGCAGAGAAGCGAAAAAGCGTGCAGTGTGCATCAATTTAAAGAGTCAATAAACAAGATTTATTTCTTGGTTTTGTTTCAAAGTAAGTGCAAAGATGATCATTTGTTTTTTTCAACTTGAAGTTGTACGTATTGTATTTGACAGTGACATTGAAGTTCTTACTTTCATTCCTTTATTTTGATTACTTTAACTTGAATTTTGTTTCAAAATTTTCCTCTTTACTGATGATTTTGAGTTTCAAAAGAAACTATACTTCCAGTATTCTCCTTCGTTGGTTGGTCACGGAACCCGCACTCGTTCGGAATCAAAGGATATTGTTTCTGTAAAATTCGCGGTTGATTGAAAGTACTTACTTTCGATCGCAACATCTAAACCATAGTTGATTGAAAGTATTTACTTTCGATCACTATATTCAAACAGTAGTCGATTGAAAGTACTTACTTTCGATCGCTACACAAAAAAATTCGCCGTTGGTAGGATTCAATTGATTCCTCCGCTGCAAAATCTCGTGGTTGGTTTGAAAGTAATTACTTTCGACCGCTACGCACAAAAAACGCTTGATTAGATTCAATTGATTCTTCCAGTACAAAATCTCGTAGTTGATCGGAATCGATGGATTCTATAGCTACAACTTGAACAATTTGTGTCGATACAACGGCCACAATCTGGACTAGTAAGGAACGAAATATTAATATGAAGGAATAACAAAGAGGCTATAAATCAAGTCTTCTGTATGTCTTCACTTCACTGTAAACATAAAAGAGAAGAAAGGAAGGAAAGAAGTAAAGGAATAAAAAAAATATATTTAAATTACCTTCCTTTTAAACGATTTTGGTTTCCAACTAAATACGTGGAAAGGATTCAACTCCTATTTAATAGGAGTTAATCAGCCCCCATTTAGTGTGGTTAATTGTAATCAATTTGGTTATAAAGGAGATTAAAAAAATGAGAAAAAAAGCCCTAAAGAAAAACACACGTAAAGATAAGAAGACAAAGTGAAGGAAATTTTTAAAAAAAATCTTTTGATTACAATATAAACGATCAATCAATGGAAATTAATTATTTTCCTATTAACAAGGAGATCGAGATTAATTCCAGATCAGTTTTACAAAATAAAAATAACTTGCCAACTCGTCATAAAAAATGTGTGTGGCTTGTCTTCATGTTCATGCTTAAAGGGCGTAAATAGTAGCAAAAAAATACGCTTGTATTCAAGTCAGGTAGTTGTCCGAAAGTATATACTTTCGACCGCTACCTTAACCCCTAGTTGGTCCGAAAGTAATTAATTTCGACCTCTACTCAAAACTATAGTTGGTCCGAAAGTAAATACTTTTGACCACTAACTTAACCCGTAGTTGGTCCGAAAGTAGTTACTTTCGACCACTACTCAAAACCCGTAGTTGGTCAAGTTTAAGACCTTTGCACAATTCATGCATAATCAAGGTGAAAAGGTAGTTCATCACTAAAATTACCCCTTCCTAAGTGAAATACTAGTAAGCATTACTTACCGGTGTGAAAATTTTAACAGTTACGGACATGACTCTTGGCTTATAAAACCATAAAGTCAAAATATTAAATAGTTCTAATGTAGAACTACATTATTACTTGATGCTCTTTCCGAGCTACGTAGAAAATCCGATATTAAATTAAATTGGATTCAGTCGACCCGTCCGAGTAAAGTAAATTTTGAATCAAATCTTGGACGTAAAATCAAAAGAAACTCAATTTTCTAAACTCGATATAATGCATCCGCACATCGAGTTTAACCACAAAAATCCAAACTATATATCTTTCCATTTAGAACTACGTAAAGACTTGACGCAATTTTAAAAGACTACGTAGGTAACTCGATATTAAGTTTAAACTATATCGGGTACAATCGCAAATCAAAATCAAATATTATAAAATATCAAATATTCATGAACTCGATATAAAAGCATCCGCTTGTCGAGTTTAACCACAAATAATCCAATCAATTAAGAACTACGTATGACTTGATTCCTAATAAGGGATACGTAGGAAATTTGGTACAAATAAATTAAGGACCAAATTCAGTCACAAAAAAAATAAAATAAAATAATGAAAAATCTATCACTTTTCTTGATCATGCACGTGATAGCGGGATTAATTAAGCAACCCTTCCTAGAAGGTGGGTTTAACTTAATCCTTTGATGCATGGTCGAGATATAAATGCCATGCAAATGATAGTTGGATCATCGTCTAGGCAACCCTTCCTAGAAGGTATGTTTGGACTTTGATTCTCTGATGCATGAAAACACCGCACTGAACTACGTGAGGCTTGATCCTCTTTAATGAGGTACGTAGGCAACCCGTCCAAAAAATGGGTACAATCCAAATCACCAAAACTAACCAAATATTGGTATTTATATAACTTAGAATCAAAAGGTCAAAAAGAGAGGGTCGAACTCAAATAAAAAAATAATAAATAAAATGTGTTTTGTAAATTTGTATTTGAATAAAACATAAAATGTGTTTTGTAAATTTATGTACATTTTTACTCAACATATTTTTGGCACGCCCAGTGGGACCTTTTCTTTCTTTTCATCTCTAAGTTATACATTTACTAATGTTTGATCTTATTTGATTGCAAGGAAATGACGTCAAGGGCATTTGTGAACTTCAATAAACTCCCGGCTACCTTCGTCATTCAAGGAGGGCGATGGCTCCGCCGCAAGTCATTTGAATTTGTCTTTCACATTGCTCCTAATGCGATCTATGCTAAAATCCCTTTGAAGAACTCTTTCAAGAGTCTTCAAGGTTTGGAGGAACACGCAACTCCGAAGTCGTCCATGACTCTTTCGGGACATGGGGCATAAATCCCAACAACAAGTTCAAGAACAAAAATCTGCTTATGTCCAAGTTTGAAATGACAATTCTCCTAGCTTTAATGGCACAAAGCCTTCTGCTAGGGTTGTCCCAAGGCCAATCATTTGAGTCATCAAGAAGAATGGTGCGCATGTTGGTATTCCTGCTGAAAACACTCTTAAGAAGGTGAATAAGTCTCGGAAAAGGAGGAGACACAAGAATGGTTCCCATCGTAACACTAGACCTCTTCGTAAGCTAGCTTCCTCACCGGCTCTAAAACAAGCCAACGCAATCCTTTGTGAAGCTGCAAAAGAGCTTTTAAACTCAATGCATGCAATGGATAATTATCCAATGACTACCGCAAGGCAAATTCTTGTAGGGTCAATTCCTATCATATTGGACAAATTTGAGCAAGTCTAGATGACTTCTTATTCCGAGGAGGGTAATCAACCAAAAGCTCCAAAGCTTAAACTCAACAAACCCTCACGGGTCAAGAAAAATTCAAATGAGAATGAAGTGATTAACGAAACTTCTAAAACTCAAAAGAGAGAAAGAAGTCTTCGTATTTCTAAAAGCTCAGTCTCGCAAGAGGCTCAAGTTGTGTCTTGTGATGGTCCAATTACAAGATCAAAAGCTAAGTCAACGACTTATGCTCAAGTAACTTCACAACCACCAAGTCCACAACGAGAATCGGAAGAAAGCTCAAGTTCTACTCTGTATGGAGATTTATATTCTCTATTTCAAGAGGAAGAATTTCCACAAGTTATTACAAAGGAAGGAGAAACGAAAGTTGTAACCCAAGATGAATCTGAGAACATGCAAGTTTTTATGACCGGATGTTGAGGAACAATTTCAAGACTTGAAAAGGTCATTAGCCGCAAGGGAAGCTCAAATAGCTACACTTATGGCTGAAATTGAGAACCAAGCTAATTCGAGTCGACATGAGCCAGTAAGAACGAATGATAAAAGTCCCGGTGGTAGCTCGTCCGTTTCCCCACAAGAGATTAGGGAAATGATTGTCCAAGGAATCCGAGAATTCCAAGTGTCACAAAATCCTCCAGTACTCGGGTATAGAAAGCCATATCCGATCTATTATGATTCAGTACCATTCTCTCCCGGTTATCAAAGACCAACTTTTGATAAGTTTGATGGAATGCATGGATAACCACACGAGCATTTGGCTCATTTTTACTCAGCATGTGGTGAGACCGCATTGAGTGATGCTTTGTTGATCCGACAATTTGTCCAATCTTTAAAGGGATCGGCATTTACTTGCTACACTCAACTTCAATCGGGATCGATCCACACATGAGATGATTTACAAAGAGCATTCCTAGCTCAATTTGTGAGCTCTAAGGCAAAGGTCTCTATTATGGATCTTGCTAATACCTTTCAAAGGTCAAATGAACTTGCAAATGATTTTATTGACAGATGGCGAAGCTTGAGGCTCCAATGCCTAGAAAAGCTAAGTGAAGAAGCATGTGTCCAGATGTGTACTAATAACTTAATTCCCGAGTTAGCAGTGCATGTTGGTAGTGCCGAGCCTCGTTCTTTTGACGCCTTAGTTTCAAAGGCTTGCAATGTTGAACGACAATTGGCTCGGCGTGATGCAAAAACCTATCGTCCTCAGGCAAATGAACTCAAAAGAGATTAAGGAAAAAGACCCTTTAAAAAGGGAGAGTCTATGGCAACCTTTATCAAACCTGGAAATAAAATCTTCACGGGAAATAATTCCCAAAATCAAGAAAGAGGAAGGGGTAAAGACGCCATTAAAAGACTCACTCTTGAGGAAAGGAAGCAAAAAAAAATATCCTTTTGATGATGATGATGTCCAAAGGATGTTCGATGAGTTGATTTCGTCTAAGCTTCTTACACCTCCAGAGTCAAAAAGGCCAAATGAAGTTGGAAGGAAAAATGATCCAAAGTATTGTCCTCATCACGAAATTATTAGTCACCCTATCAAAGATTGCTATGTCTTCAAAGATATAGTTGAGAGGATGATTAACAAAGGAGAGATTGAGATTGAAGGTGAAGACTCGGTAGCTCCAAAGGCTTCATCAAATACTACATCCTTTGTGGATGCGGATAATTTAGTGGCTTCCAATTCACTTGAAGAACCATCTAGGTCAAATGAAGATGACGGTAATCCCACGGTTTCCTTACCTATGATGGCGATACCCGTAAAATTTTCAGTAGATGGTGGCAAAGATATCCGCATTGTTTGGGCATACCCTGATATGCCAAGAGATGGTCCTGGGGTCCCAACTCTATATGAGTTCATGACATGATCAGATATCGAAGATCTGTTTTCAAATGATGATGATCTTGACATTGATAGTGATTTTGTGTGAAAAACTTGTGTAACTCGAAAGACTCAGCCAGAAGCCACTCAAAAATCTAGTTCTCCCGGGTTTAGAATGATTGGAAGAAAATCCGAGAAAAAGAAAAACAAGAAGAACAAAAAGAAGAAAAACAAGAAGGAAAAGAAACCAAATTCTGATTCTGAGGAAGAATACATTCAACCTGAGAGGGTACCGGTTACCCTAAAAGATTTTCTCCCAAAGAAATTTTATGGTGATGAAGAACCTTCAGAAGATGAGGCATTTTGGGGCAATGAAGTTGCTCAATGTTGCATGGCCACATGGGCCGATATATGTGATGAGGAGGAACAAGAAGTTGATGTAGTTTCTCTTCGTTCGTGACGTCAACTTCTATCTCCGAAACCCAGTGAAAAAAGAAAGGAGAAAGAATTGATCTCCAATGAACATTCAAAAGTGACAAATTTTGATGAACGTCTTAATACAGAAACTCCTCAATTACCTCAGGAAAATACGGAGGATATTGGGGCGTTACAAAAAGAATCCACTTCTCGCGTACCGGTTTCGCTTCATAAAGCTCCGTACAAAGAGAAAGTAAAATATGACGTCATTAGTCACTTGAGGCGCATCCCTGCACTCTTGAGTGTCTATGATGCCCTAAAAATGTCAAATGAATTGAGAAAAGCGCTAATTCAAGCTCTTATGGATCCCGATGATTATAATGATCAAGTTGAACTGGTAGAGGTTAATGATGTTTCATTATCCCCATCAACTCAATGTGCCTCATGCATGGCTTGTATAACATTCTCGGATGAAGATCTTCAATTGGGGAATGAATACCATAATCGGCCCTTATATGTTACAGGCACCATTGGGGATACAAAGATCAATCGAATCCTTTTGGATTGTGGATCCGCAGTAAATTTTCTTCCATTAAGGGTACTTAGGACATTGGGGTCGACAACCACACATTTATCTCTTACTTTACTAACCATCCAAGGTTTCAATCAAGTAGGACAAAAAGCCATGGGTACCATTGCATTACAGATGGTTCTTGACGATCTTTATAAAGATGCTTTGTTCCATGTCATAGATGCGGACACCTCTTATAATGCCTTACTTGGTCGACCATGGCTTCATGCTAGTAAATCCATTGTTTCTACTCTTCATCAATGTTTGAAATACATTGATTATAATGGAAATGAAAGGGTTCTTCGGGGCGACCCTAACCCTTTTCATGGAGAAAGTGTTAATTATGCTGATGCCAAGTTTTATAAGACGATTATTTTCAACTCAAACATGCCCATGAAGGTCGCCAATGGTAAAAATACCAATAATGTTCACCAAGCACCGGCAGTTTCTCTCAAAGGGAAGAATGAGGAAGGTGATTCATATTCTAAGGTGTTGTTTAAGTACACACCAAAAGATAGACGTTAAGCCGACCAAAAACCCTTGAATTCGGTAGAGAAGGTTATGAACTCTCTCATGACAAGTTACACCTTTCCTCTACGGAAAATTGACCAGTCTATTCCAAAAACGACTTTAGTCATTCAAAGGTCCTTCGGGTTTAAAACAAGTGATAACAAAAGGGTAGTGTCATGTAACACCCCAAATTTTAGGCGCTTTGTGATCTTTATTTTTTCCGGATTTATTGATATTGTAATTGCCTAAATATTTTTACGAGTATTTTTATGTCGTAAATTATATTTTATAAGTTTATAATTTATGAGTTTATATATTCTATATTTATATATATTCCATATTTTATTTTACGGAAAAGTTCGAAAGTTTTTCCCTTCCGAAAATCCCATTCCGATTGATTTTGATCGAGTTTATTGAATTCCGGGTTCCTAGTTTATTTGAAACGGTTAAATTACTTTTATTACTTCTCTTTTCTTTTTATTTTTTTTCCCTTTGTTTTGTTTCTTTCCAGCTGATGAGTTGATGGTCCTCGACCCTTCGCTCACCTCACCCACTTCGACCCCTCGTTACACCCTCTACTGTCCCTTTTCCCTTCTCACGCCATCCCCTTCCCAGCCTCATTTCGTTTCTCACACGTCTCTTCAGGACACAACTCTCAGCTCCCTTCTCTCTCCCTCGCTCTCCTCTGGCTGGCTACACACTTCCCTACCGCTTTCCGATTCCCCTCCCTTATGTTCCTCTCGCTTCTCCAACTGCTTGCAGCCACCGGAAATAGCCAAGGGAGCCGCAGATATCGGAGCGCCTCAACCCTGCTTCACTAGTCGACACTGGAGGACCCTCGCTCCCCACTGTCGACTACCGCCTCTGGAGCCGCCGCTTCTCTCCCCACCTCGCCCAGCCGCCGGGGGCCTCTGCATTTGAGCTCTCCCCTTTCTTTGTCTCTCCGTCAGGTTAGAACAACCCAGAAACCAGCGGCAACCTTGCCGCTGGGAGAAACGTCATCGCCGGCCGGAGCTGCCGCCCTGCTTCCAGCTTCCTTTCGCTGCCGGAACGCCACTGCCCTCACCGCCCTGCCCTGCGTGTTGTTTGAAATTGGAGAAGAACCCTTTCCGGGTAATTACAATCGGGCCCCCCTTCAATTTGGTATAATGACAGCTTCTACCCTTATTTTGGTATAATTGCAGAATGTACCCTATCACTATATTTGCAGTTTTGACCCCATCTTTGGAAGTTGTATACCCCTACAGAAATTAATTATAGAAAATGGCCCCGAGGTTTGAAAATTTGAATTCCCCTGCTGAATTTATATTTTATGTTTTGGCCAAAAGTTATTTTCGGAATAAGGTTTATGTTCTTAAGTTCCGTATTTACGGCCCGGAGTTTGGGTTGCGGGTTTACGACGCGTGTTGTGATGTTGTGTATTTTGCCCCGGAAATGGCGTGATGGTATTGAACCTTGGGATTTTTTTTTATGGGATATTCCTATATATTTTTATACTCGGTATATTATATCTTAGTTGAATTTAAATTCGGTTTATGGCTCAAGTTTTAATTATGATTTTGAGACCAAGTTTCTAGAATTTCATATTTTTCCCAGAAGGAGTTTTGTGGGTTTTAACGAGGGCATTCGAAAGCGAGTTTTCCTTAGTTTTTATATATTATATATTTTTTGATCAAATTTAGCGTACGAAGTAAATTTGTCTAGTTTTGGTGTTAGGTTCGGAAGCGTCCCGATAAAGACCTAATGAGTCCAAGTCAACACCCATTGGCCGTCTTCCGTCTTTTGACGTCGTGTGAGTTACCTTTTTCCTCGATGTAGTTATGTTTAGTATCAGTATCATGCTAGGATGGATCTAGCATAACTTAGAGGAAATGCCAAGTAGTGGCCTTGAACGATATATGGTTGTTGAATGGTTTATGAGTATCATGATGTTTCGGTACGATCATAGGATGATCTTCAGGATTACGAGTTGGAACTAGCATGCTAGGGTTGTGACCTCGTATATGTTTGGGAGACTAGAAGCCCGAGGGCTTCTAGCTTGTTGATTAGATTTTGATTGTGTGGCTGTCTGATCAGGCGTTGAGTTACATTCCTGCGGGAAATTGAGTACGAGATTAGCAGGTTTAGCTTTGGGACAGGTAAGTCTCCGGACTTACTTAGCTCGTATTCTCTGTATTAGTTTCGATGCGTGTTTGGTGGTGTGTGTTTATTGTTTATGTGTGTGTTTATTGTTTATGTTATAGCAACTAAACCGGTAATAGGACCATCGACTTTATATGTTTATATTTGGCCCAAGTGTATGATAACGGGCGGTGACCGCTTGTCCAGTCCAAAATGGGGATGACTGGGAGGTGCCTTGCGACCAGTCCAACGGGTGATGCTGATCCGCATCAAGTACAAACCCGTATGGTGAAAGGGGACAAGGGCGAGATCGTTAAGATTCTCGTGTCACAAAAGAAGTTGAATTAGAACGGGATATGACCTAATAATAAAAAGATAATAAACCGGATTGTGTGTTTTGGAGCATGTTGTGTGCTTATGTTGCGTTATGTGTGTGTGTGCCAATACCATGATTCTAATGCCTTGAATGCTAGCTAACGGTTTTATACCGATATTGTTGTAGTTGCCTTGCAGGTTAGGTACGCGGCTGAGAGATCCAGATGAGTGGGCAGCCGGGGTCCGTACATTTTAGGATGGGTTTTGGGGGTTGTATTTATGTATGTTTATGGTATTATGTATGTCGTGTGTATGGCATTTGCCTTTCGAGTTGTATCTCGGCTGGAGTGTTTCGTTGTTTTCTTTTGGGTTCATATCATTGCATAAAAAAATGAATTTCGGTTTTGCCTTTATTTGTGTCTTGTTGTAAGATCCGGTGAAATTGTTGTCAGGCTAAGGGTCGGGACCCATTGTGAGGTCCCGCCCGTAGCGTCCCGAGTCCCGCGGATTCGGGGTGTTACATGTCAAGAGTCGAAGCCAATAATCCTCCTTCCAAATCACTTTCAAGGAAGTTGAACAAGAAGTTCAAAGTTAAAGTGAAAAATTCGAAGGTCTTATCAAAAAGCAAAGATCCATATATCCCCTACAATGAGGATAATATTGAAAAGTTGAAGGTTTCTCACGAAGGGGGTATATTGATAGCGAGTTTTGAAAAGCCTATGACATTGACTCCGGAGGAGCAAAGCTTGTTTCTCGAAGATAAAGTATCAACATCTCGGGTTACAATATTTGATAGGCTTGAAACCGGTTCAAGAAGTGGAGAAACAAGAGCTTCTGTTTTTCAAAGGCTTGAATACGTTGATGAGTCTGAAAACAAAGCAAAACAAGTCAAAAAATGGAGGATCAATAAGAAAAAGAAGAAACCAAGGTTGCTTGTGAAAAATCCAAATGAAGGTTTCATGAATGCCGAAGTAGAAGAGGTGAACATGGTATCTGTTGATATAGAGGAGGATTCACAAGATTTCATCAATACAGTTCAACTAGCACCGACAGAAATGGAAGACGGTGGACAAGCTACGGTTGATGATCTTCAAGAAATCAATTTAGGAACTCTTGAGTGTCCTAAACCCGTCCTTGTTAGTGCATTGTTGACCAATGAAGAAAAACAATCTATGAAGAACTTCTCAAGGAGTACAAAGATGTGTTTGCCTGAGGTTATCAGGATATGCCTGGTTTAGACCCGGAAGTGGCAATGCATAAACTAGCAATCTCTGAAGAGAAAAAGCCAGTAAAACAAGCACAACGCCGTTTTCGTCCCGAGTTGATAGTCCAAATAAATATTGAGGTTAAGAAGCTTATCGAGGCGGGTTTCATTCGTGAGGTCCAATATCCGATTTGGCTAGCCAACATTGTTCTTGTGAGGAAGAAAAATGGACAACTCCGTATTTGTGTGGATTTTAGGGATTTGAATGAAGCATGCCCTAAAGATGAATTTCCATTACCTATAACCGAGTTATTGGTTGATGCCACCACCGGATTCAAGGCTTTGTCTTTCATGGATGGATTCTCGGGATACAATCAAATTAAAATGGATCCTCATGAAGAAGAGCTAACAGCTTTCCGAACACCTCAAGGCACCTATTGTTATACAGTAATGCCTTTTGGTCTGAAAAATGCGGGAACAACTTATCAAAGAGCCATGACAATTATCTTTCGGGATTTGCTTCATAACACAGTTGAGTTTTATGTGGATGATTTAGTTGTCAAAACAAAAGAAAGAGGAGATCACCCAAATGATCTTCGAAGGGTTTTTGAAAGGCTACGCAAGCACTAGTTGAAGATGAATCCCCTTAAATGTGCTTTCGGTGTGACATCCGGCAAATTTCTTGGTTTTATCGTTCGGTGTCGGGGAATTGAAATTGATCCTGATAAAATATTAAATAGTTCTAATGTAGAACTACGTTATGACTTGATGCTCTTTCTGAGCTACGTAGAAAATCCGATATTAAACTAAATTGGATTCAGTCGACCCATCCGAGTAAAGTAAATTTTGAATAAAATCTTGGACGTAAAATCAAAAGAAACCCAATTTTCTAAACTCGATATAATGCATCCGCACATGGAGTTTAACCACAAAAATCCAAACTATATATCTTTCCATTTAGAACTACGTAAAGACTTGACGCCATAGATAAAAGACTACGTAGGTAACTCGATATTAAGTTTAAACTATATCGGGTACAGTCGCAAATCAAAATCAAATATTATAAAGTCTAAAAATATTCATGAAATTGATATAAAAGCACCCGCTTGTCGAGTTTAACCACAAATAATCCAATCAATTAAGAACTACGTATGACTTGATTCCTAATAAGGGATACGTAGGAAATTTGGTGCAAATAAATTAAGGACCAAATTCAATCACAAAAAAGTAAAATAAAATAATGAAAAATCTATCACTTTTCTTGATCATGCGCGTGATAGCGGGAATAATTAAGCAACCCTTCCTAGAAGGTGGGTTTAACTTAATCCTTTGATGCATGGTAGAGATATAAATGCCATGCAAATGATAGTTGGATCATCGTCTGGGCAACTCTTCCTAGAAGGTGGTTTGGACTTTGATTCTCTGATGCATGAAAACACCGCACTGAACTACGTGAGGCTTGATCCTCTTTAACGAGGTACGTAGGCAACCCGTCTAAAAAATTAGTACAACCCAAATCACCAAAACTAACCAAATATTGGTATTTATATAACTTAAACCAAAAGGTCAAAAAGAGAGGGTCGAACTCAAATAAAAAAATAATAAATAAAATGTGTTTTGTAAATTTTTATTTGAATAAAATATAAAATGTGTTTTGTAAATTTATGTACATTTTTACTCAACAAGTCTCACTACTCACTATCCCAAACCAAAGATCCTCTCACCGGGTAAGTCTCAAGGTACTAAGGAAATGAACTAGAATCTCAAACCAACACACCACCCAAGGGGATAGAATCAAGCTTTACCGGGTAAGTCTCGGGCTAATTCTCAAAGATGGAATTAAGGCACACTCAAACCCCAATAAAGGATAAACCTTTATTACCTACACTCATGATCTTGGGTAAACAAGAAAAGGAATTACCGGGTAAGTCTCATCCTAGGCTTGCGTTGAACCAGGAAAGGTATTACAAGGATAGGATTTGGCAAACAAAAACTCTCAAATCAGATAAGGTTCAGAAAAGGTTCACCTCGTTCAGTTATATTCCATCCCGGCCGAGATGTTCAATGACTGACCGAGGTGTTCGTCGGTTAAGGTAAAGGCTCGAGCTTTCAGGATCCAATGGGGTTAAGATCATTCTATCATCGTCTTTCCCACAACTTTCATCCAATCACCCTAGAATCGCATAAAGAACTTAGCCAATAATCATCATGATAACAATAATCAAATATGTGAGAAAGGAATCAATATTCAAACAAGAAAACCTTAACACAAAGGTCTGAATAACTGAATGAATTAAACAAATAATCAAACAATGATCCTCAATCACAAATCAGAAAAGACAACAAACCAAACCAACTAAGAAAATCTTACAAACTCCTTCAAAGCCAACTTTAAACTTGATTCCTTCCTTCCTTGAACTTCAACCTTCAAAACTTCCTTCAAACTTCCTTTAGAAAATCAGTGATCCAAAGATGACTAAATTGTAGAAAATCCAACATTTTATATAGGAGAATTATCTTCCAAAGATAAAATATCTTAAAATTATAATTTTCTTAAAATATATCTCCATATCTTCCAAAGTATATCAGCAAATAAAATATCTTCCTTCCAGAAATCCAGCCAAAAATGTGATATTCACTTTCCAAAAATAGAAGATCTCAACCAAAAATAAAGATCTCGCGTCCGGTCATCACTTCGCCTCGTTCCAGACGCTCTTGAAGATCACCTCGGTCGAGGTGGTATTGTAGCTGACCGAGGTGTGTCTCAGATGAGAATAAATCTCTCTAATCTGGTCCAGAATCAATCTTCTAAATCATTTCCATGCTTCTTGAGATCTTCTTATAACTCCTCAATGCTCCAGAATGTAGCTCTAATGACTCCTTAGATTCCTTAGCTCCATTTTGGTCCAAAACGTGCCATTTCCCTACAATTACAACGAAACTAGGTGTAATCCTTGATTCCTTTAAGGTAGACAAAACAACATTATAATCAAAGAATATACATCCATATATGCAGATTTATGAAGATAAAACGTCCCAACCAATCCCAAAATATAGACTATAATACATGCTATCAGCTACTTCGACTTAGACTGAGGCTTCAGCAAGTGACGCCGATGGAGGCAGCTTCGACTCAGGCGGCCTCGGCAAGAAAACATGATGGGGAAAAAACAAGGTTGAAGGTCGACTTAGGCGGCCTCGGCTTTCAATTATCTAGATCTAGGATTGGCTTGTAAGATCCTAGGTTTTTACCTTCACCGCCCCCGCGGCGAAGGGGAGCCGCAGACGCGACTCAACCTCGCTGCCGTAGTTGCGGCTAGGCCCAACCCGTCTATGGGCTGTTTTATCTTCGTCTTCTCCTATTTTTTTCCATCCTTGGGCTTTTGGCCCGTCTTCCTTCTTTTCTCTTAACCCTAGACGTCCCTTCCTTCTACCCTTCCAACCCCTCTGTATATATTCCCTCCTTTCCTCCTTTTTCCCGTTTCTTGCTATCGCCTTCAAACCCTAGAGAGCTGCAGCCGTCCCTTGCCTCCTGCGACCCTGTTGAACGTGTAAGTTCTTCATCCTTTGTTCCTCCTTACGTTCTTGTACTGCAGCATGCTTCCTTCCTTTCGTTTTCTTCTTCTTCTTCTTCTTCTTCTCTCCTTTTCTTTTTCTCCAAGAATCAAGTTTGAACCTTGATTCTTGTTGGATTCCCGTTGTTGATGTATCGTTGTTCTCAGGCTCTTTGGAGTCGAGTCTTGACGTGTTGGAGCCAAAGGTTTGAGCTTTGGTATCCCTTGCTGCGAGTTTTGTCGAAGAAGAAAGCCGACAATGCTTTCTGTCACGCCGCCGCCCCTACGCCTGCACAGAGCCGCCCCTGCGCCTCTGTTCAGCCGCCCCTGCGCCTCTGTCCAGCCGCCCTTGCGGTTTCCTCTGTTGTAACTCTCGTCTTTGGTGAGTTGCTTCCTTCCTTCCTTTCCTCGTTTCTTCCTTGCTTCCTTGTGGTTGTTCCTTATTCCCCTGAGTTGTTGTAAGACTAAGGTTGAGCCCTTAGCATGTATTGATCTCTTAGAGATCTTTGAGACTAGAAGTCATAGACTTCTAGGAACCGTTTCGTTCCTGATTCGTGTTGCTTGTTCGTACAGGCTTTCCCTTGCTCCTTTCCTGAGGGGAACTGAGCTCTCTTGAGTATTCTTGAGTTGTTATTCCTGAGCTTTGAGCTACCTCCGTGTGAGGTAAGTCCCTTGAACTTACTTAGCTTCATTCCGTGTATTAGTTGGATTGTATTGACTTGTTTGTGTTGTTTATTCATGTTATAACGGATACCGGACTAGGATTCACCCTTGTAACCTTAATTGGCCCAAGTGTATGATAACGGGCGGTCACATCATCTGCCTAGCTCTTGCGGGAGCTAGGAGGTTCTCGGCGACTGGCCCGTGCTGGTTAGACGGTTGGAGGCATCCGCACCGTTCCATTGCCGGAAGAGGGGACCGGGGCGAGTTTCGAAAGGATTCTCGTGTGACAAAAGAAGTTGAATTAGTAATGAATAACTTAATGAAAGATAATAACCGGTTGAGTGCCAGCATGCTATATGTTTATTTTACCTTATGTGTATTTGTGTCTTTACGAGTCTTTTACGTTTTCTTTTGTTTAAACCTTTGGTTTTTATATTGAGTTTTGGTTTTCATTCGTCTGTACCTTGTTGTAAGATCCGTTTGCTGTTGCTACTCTGAGGGTCGGGACCCATTGTGCGGTCCTAGCCCGTAGTGCTTCGAGTTCCTAGAAGTTGGGGTGTTACAATATGGTATCAGAGCGAGGTTGGCAACAATGACACCTTAAATCTTCTATAGGTCGGATGGATAAATAATTAGAACCCGCAAGGGGTCTAACGTTTTCAAAAGGGGATTTTTGTTTTAAACCGTTGGTTTGGGATAGATGTATGGGTGACCACCACTACCTCCGCGGATCTCAGTAGTGTAGTTTCTTATATGTGGCCTTTATATGTGCTTTTCTTGGATTTGTGCTTTAGCTGTAGCATGGCCTTATATCTATATATATAGTCGTATATATTTATCCTTATAGTAGATGACGCGTACTAGAGCTACATCTGCTATAGGGCGAGGAAGGGGTCGACCACCTCTTCCACCTGCCGTTCGTAGACAAGAACGTGCAAAAGCACCTCCACTAGCTAGAGGTCGGGGCCAAGCCCCAATTGCTGATCCTCCTATTGCTGAGGCGTTCGTTGAAGAAGTTGTTGAGAGAGGTGTTCCCGAAGCAAGGAAGGAGACTATCGAGAAGTCTGGAGCACAGAGAGCACAAACGATCGAGTCCGGTCAAGTGACCATCAAAGTATCTACATAACGCGATTACGTGCAGAGAGTTGAAGAAGCTATCAAGGCTGGAGGACCTGCACCAGAACCGCCAATACCCGTGAGAGTAGTTGAGAACATCAGAGCTCAAGAGGGAGCAAGTTCGGAAGTTGAGCTTTGGTTAGACCACATGGATTCAGCGTTGGAGTAAATAAGAAGTATGCTCAGGAAGCGACCGGATTTCAAAAGAGATCTTCAGGCAGAAGGCCTTACGAAGAGACAGAAGACTGGATCAGCCCGTGTTGGAGCTGGAGCATCAGGAATCAAGCATGTTCAGACGATAGGTCACTCTGGGATCCAACAGACGATACGGAGTTCCAACCGAGGACGATAGTGCCATAACTGCGGAGGTGTCGGACACATCCGAGCAGATTGTGAGAAGCCTACAGTCACTTGCTTTTCTTGTGGCATGTCTAGACATAGAGTTGCGTTCTGCCGTCAGAGCAGAAGACGAGGAGGTGGTACACTTGACACCAGAGAGGCATCAACCAGCGTATATGAGTTGAGGAGTTGTAGAGCCAAAAGCGCCAGCGACCACAGGTACCATTCATATTAATGGTTTTCCTGTCAGAGTTTTTTTTCGATACCGGTGCTACGCATTCTTTTATATTTGATCTTACGTAGATAGTTTGGCCTTAGTTAGTGTAGAAGGTAGACCCTTCTTCATAGAATTACTGATGAGGGTATGTTTTGAGGTACACGAGAGGTTCGCGATTGCCCTATTAGATTATGAGGTCGTGATTGGCCAGCTAACTTCTTCGTCATGTACTTAGTACATGAAGAAGTTATTCTGGGCATGAATTGGATGGATCGACATCGAGAAGTTCTGGACATCGGGAAGAGGACAGTGACAGTAACTACAACTGCAGGCCATGTTGAGATCTTCTGAGGATGGGATCTCGGGAAGACTAGTACAGTCATCAGTGTAGTACGAGCTGCAAGACTTATCAGTCAGGGTTGTGAGGCTTTTTGGTTCTATGTCATGAAGGATAGTACGAGTCCAACTTTGGAAGAGATTCCAGTAGCTTGCGAGTTTGCTGACGTCTTTGAAGAGCCATCAGGTTTACCTCCACAAAGGAGTGTAGACTTCGGCATCGAGCTAGAGCCCGGTACGAGACCGATCTCTAAAGCTCCCTATCGTATGACGCATATGGAGATGCTTGAGTTTAAGAAACAGTTCGAGGAGTTAGCAGAGAAGGGCTTCATCCGCGCTAGTGTATCTCCTTGGGGCGCACCAATTCTCTTCGTCAGGAAGAAGGATGGGTCAATGAGGTTATGTATCGACTACCGAGAGTTGAACAAGGTGACGATCAAGAACAAGTACCCATTGCCCCGTATCGACGATCTTTTGGATCAGCTGGATGGAGCTTCAGTGTTTTCGAGGATCGATCTGAGATATGGATATCACCAGTTGAGGGTGAGAGAGCAGGACGTAGCTAAGACAACATTTCTGACTAGATATGGACACTACGAGTTTGTAGTGATGCCATTCGGGCTTACGAACGCACCCGCAGTCTTCATGGAGTTGATGAACAACATCTTCATCGACTTCCTATACCAGTTTGTAGTTGTCTTCATCGACGACATTCTGGTTCACTCCCGTAGTAAGGAGGAGCATGCAGGACACTTGAGGATTGTTCTTCAAGTCTTACAGGATATAGAGATTTACGCCAAGCTCTCTAAGTGCGAGTTTTGAATTTCTGAGGTAGCATTCCTTGGTCACATCGTTTCAGCCGAAGGGATCTAGGTAGATCCGGCAAAGATCGAGTCAGTAGCATCTTGGTTTCCACCTAAGAACGTCAAGGAGGTCCGCAACTTCTTAGGATTGATGGGCTACTACCGGAATTTTGTTAAGGGCTTTTCTGTTATCGCCCGGCCGCTCACTTCCTTACTGCGGAAGTCTACGAGGTTCGTATGGTCCGAGTCGTGCCTGCGAAGTTTCGAGGAGCTGAAGAAGAGGTTGACCTCTGCTCCTATCCTAGCTCAGCCAGAGGGCATTGAGGATTTTGTAATTTACAACGATGCATCCAGGCTGGGCTTGGGATGTGTTCTGTTGCAGAGGGGCAAGGTGATTGCTTACGTGTCTAGACAGCTCAAGACGTACGAGGAGAATTACCCTACCCATGACCTAGAGTTGGCTGCTGTACTTCATGCTTTGAAAATTTGGAGGCATTATCTATACGGAGCTACGTGTCAGATATTCACAGACTTCAAGAGTTTGAAGTACTTATTCACTCAGTGGAGTTGAATAAACGCCAGTGCAGGTGGTTGGAGTTGATCAAGGATTTTAACCTAAAGATCTTATACCACCCGGGGAAAGCTAATGTGGTAACAGATACCCTTAGTAGAAAGACTCCCCGAGAGATGGCGATTGCTAGGCTGACAGCTCAACCACAGTTACAGCGAGACTTGACATGGCTAGAGATGGATATCTACTTCCCGGATTCCGACAGCCATTTGTCCACCTTGGAAATAGTGCCTGATATGTTGGCCGAAATCCGACGAAAGCAGGAAAGTTGCCCAGCTTTGACACAAATGCGAGACTGGATGTCTCGAGGAGAGGCACCACAGTTTACAGTTGGTGCTGACGGAGTTTTGAGACGGCAGGAGCGTGTTTGTATGCCGTCAGATCGAGATTTGAGACAGAGGATCCTTCAGGAGGCTCACTCTTCACCTTATTCGGTACACCCTGGTGCGTGTAAGATGTATCAGGATATCAAACGCTCTTTCTGGTGAGGAGGTCTGAAGTCAGACGTCACGAGATATGTAACTCAGTGTGCGACCTGTCAGTTGGTCAAGTGTAACACCCCGAATCCGCGGGACTCGGGGCGTTACGGGTTGGGACCTCACAATGGGTCCCGACCCTTAGCCTGACAACAATTTCACCGGATCTTTCAACATGCCACAAATAAAGGAAAAACCGAAATTCCTTTTAATGCAAATGATAAGAAACCCGAAGGAAAACAACAAAAGACTTCAGCCGATAAACAACGCCAAAGACCAAACGCCATACACGCGGCATACTAACATAATAAACGAAGAATAAAACACAACCCGACTCCAACCAAAACCCACTCTAAAATGTACGGAACCCTGGCTGCCCACTTTTCCGGATCTCTCGACCGCATTCCTAACCTGCAAGACAATCTACAACAATCGGTATAAAACCATTAGCTAATATTCGAAGCATTAGTATCAGGGTGAAAGGCACAAACACAAGTAAATCAACATAACACACAATGTACACCAAATCACACAAGTCCGGTTTATTATCTTTTTATTATTAAGTCGTATCCCGTTCTAATTCAACTTCTTTTGTGACACGAGAATCTCCCGAAACTCGCCTCGGTCCCACTTACCGCATGGAACGGTGGATGCCTCCGACCGTCTAACCACACGGGCTAGTCGCCAAGAACCTCCTAGCTCTACGCAAGAGCTAGGCAGTGATGTCACCGCCCATTATCATACACTTCGGCCAAATAGTATAAAGGTCGGTGGTCCTATTTCCGGTTTAGTTGTTATAAATAATAAAGAATAAACACACACCACCAAACACACATCAATGCTAATACAAGGAATACGAGCTAACTAAGTCCGGAGACTTACCTCGTCACCACACTCAACTCACAAACTCTCGCTTCCTTAAGGAGGAAACCCATAACCTGCTCACAAGAAGATAATTATATCAACAACTCGCTCAACTCAAGAAGCCTAAGACTTCTACACAAATGATCTACGCGAGATCATTTGACTCACATTCTAGGACCGCATCCTAGAATCCCTCATGCTCACACCACACTCAACACAAGCTAGAAGTCCTTAGACTTCTAGACCCTAAGAGCTCTCTAAACATAACCCACAACACATACTAGGATAAACATGTCTAGTCTCAACAATCTCAATGGTATCCACACTATGTTAGGATACACATATCCTAACTCATAATCTCAACAACCATATAACCACAACCTCAAGCCTCAGATACTCACAAGATCAACCAAACACTCGACGTCTTACAACAATCGACAATCCTCAAAACTCACCTAAGTTCCAAACCACTACTTGGTATTTACTCTAAGTTATGCTAGATCCATCCTAGCATGATACTAATACTAAACATAACTAAATCGAGGGGAAAGAATACTCACACGACGTCAACAGACGGAAGTCATTCAACGGATGTCGACTTGGACTCGTTAGGCCTTTATCGGGGCGCTTCCGAACCTAGCACCAAACTAAACAAATTTAGCATAACGCTAAATTTGGACATACTACATCGAATATATAAACTATAAGAATAACCCCCGTAATTCAAATCCGAGTTAAAATCTTAAAAGCACTTTCCGGGCAATATACAATTTTAGAACTCGGTCAAAATTCCCAATTAAATCTTCGGCCATAAACCCGAAATAAATCCAACAAAGGCATAATATATATAGTATATATAAATAAAAATATAACTCAAGGTAAAATCCAAGTTTAAAACCCGTAAATACATTTTCCGGCAAATTATACAACTCTAGAAACTTGGGCCATTTTCCGTAAACAAAACCTTTGGGCCAAAAAATATGCAATTATCACATGCAGAGGGTAAATTTACAAACATACAAAAGTTGGGCCATAATCCGTAAAAGCAAAAGTATGGGTGCCTTTTGTGATTACGTTAAATAAAAAGGGGCCCGATGGTAAAAGCGGAACAAGGGTTCTCTTTGAATTCACAAGGGCATCAACCGGCAGAGGGAAGAGCTGGAGGCGGCTGTGACGTGCTGGGACTTCGGCAGGCTGCACAACGCAGGGGAGAGAAGCAACGGCGGAGGAGGGCTTCGCAGCAGGCGGCAGCACCTCGTCTCCGGCAGCGTTTGGCGGTAACAAGGTTTAACAACTATCCCCTGTTTCTGGCGACAGAGGTGATTCGAGGCAAGCAGGCGACGGTAAGGGCAGCTCCGGGCTCCGACGGCGAAGGAAAAGGGGCTTCTTTCCTGGTGGCGGCGAGGGTGGCCTTCCGATGGGGGTCCGTCGGTTGTGATGCTGGCAGGGCCTCCCCAGATCCATGGGTTCCAAACGAGATTGCAACGGAGAAAAGAGGCAAAGAGAGATGGTGGTGGAAGGCTTCACTCGCGTCTCCTGCTGTTGAAGGTGGATCCCTGGTGGTGTGGCTTCTCCGGCGGCTGCACAAAGGTGAGAAGAGGCGGAAACAAACCAAGGGAGGGCTGGCGGTTCAGTGGTGGTTCGAAGGGGATAAGGGTGAGCTTCTCAAAGCAGATGGGAGTGTTGTACAGAGAATGTTGCATGAGGGAGTTGAAAGTATGTAGAGGGGGTAGAGTCTAACGAGGGGTCGGGCAAATTAGGTAGGGGTAGAGCTAGGTCATGTCACATGGTGATGCTAGACAGGCTGTACATGAGGTAAGTTGCACCCGGGAAATAAAATAACTCGATCGAAATTAATCGGAACGGGATTTTCGGATGGGAAAAATACGGAAAAAACATGGATCAATTATATAAATAAACCCGCAAAAATATACTTTGAAATATAAAATTCATTCTCGCAATTTGTTTTACGAGATTATATAATAATTAAAACACGGGTAATAAAATATATCGATGTATATATATATACTCGTAGAATTTAATACGACGTAAAAAAAATAATCGTACAAATATTTAAGGTATTAACATAGCGTTCAAATCCGGAAAAGAAAATGTCGCAAACGCCTAAAAATTTGGGGCGTTACATCAGTTCCCCCTAAAAACAAGTTTCGTCCCGAAACTTACCTCACGCCGAACTTCTCGGTCCCTTTAGGCCGAGGTATGAACTCTCTCACTAAGAAAGCTAAAACCTTCTAATCTATATACACAACTACTCGAACCACCATCGCAAGATATATCAGGTCATATAACACATTCCTGCACACGACACAACTACTCACAACATCACACAAGCACGTAACTCAACTAGGGGGAAAACTAGGTCTAACCCGTCGATGCTATTGAGACTACTAGCCCAACGTAAAACTCAACCAAAGATACTCTCCTCCGTCTTCCTGGTAGCCTCATCGGTCCCTCATCTGCCACAAGATCATCATGATTGACATCACACGTCTCGAATCATGCATATACCCTCTCGATTGATACATATGAAACACCGGGTAAACACTCTCTACTCTTGGCGGCAACACAAACTTATAAGACACTTCTCCAACTCGTGCTAAGATCTAAAAAAGGTTAATATATAGGAACTCAACTTCCTTCTCAGTTTCGATGCAGTATCCCCATTATTTTCCCCTTGATTTCTCTATCAAAGAAGATCGAACTTCCAATTTACACTGTTAGCTTTGGTTCTTGTCAAACCAAACTTTCATGTTACGTTGCCTCAATAATGGTTGCACACTCCAAGTAAGGAAGGGAGTACTTTACTTCCCGCTACTTCTACTAACAAGGCATGTGTGTTGTTACTTCTCACTTTTACATCAGTACTTAACCCAGACCTTGCCTTAAAAAAAATCACTTGTAAAACACCAAATCCATCTTACCTCGAGGCAATGTCAACACCATTG
The DNA here is from genome assembly GCA_033239125.1 of Fagopyrum homotropicum. Lineage (NCBI taxonomy): Eukaryota > Viridiplantae > Streptophyta > Magnoliopsida > Caryophyllales > Polygonaceae > Fagopyrum > Fagopyrum homotropicum. Next base: position 35,214,823 of record BSWB01000003.1, read on the forward strand.
CCCAACGACTCTTTTATTAACACTTAACAACTCTTATGACCCTTGTCCATTTTCAAAACTCCTTTGTCTTCCAATGTAGGTTAGCCATTGATGCTATTACTTTGGAGGATCTCTCCACAAATCCGGGAATGATCGGCACATCCAAATTTTAACTTCTTTCCCATCCTTCGGGGGTTGTCATCCCGAGACAACTTGTCATACAACTTCTCTTCTTCGAGAGTAGACCAAAATATCTTGTTCGGAGCATAGTAAGCCCATATGGAATCACTACAACTCGTAGTGACCAGGGTTTGTCCTAAAAGCCGTATTTGCAACATCTCAATCTCGAATTCTCAAACGGTGACAATCAAATCTTAGTTAATCTTAGAAGAACTACCGACCCTTGCAACTGATCGATCTTCCATTCATTGTTAGGGATACTTGTCCTTCATTTTTATCTTCTTCAGCTCACGGTAATCGATGTACACGAAAATAACCGTCTCACTTTTTGCAAACTGGTGTTCTCCATAACAACCTCGAATCAAGAGTTTAAGATATATTCCCATATAAACTTCAAATCAAGAGTTCAAGATAACATCTGGTGTTCTCTATGGCATTTCACTAATTCTTATGAAATCTTATCACTAAGTTCTTGCAATTGCTTCTTCACTCGCTTCCGCAACTCATGTCTGTGCACAAGTGTTATTCCATACGGCGCCTTAGACATCGGAATTAAATCAAGCTCGACCTTAGTGGAAAAATCCACATTCTGACGTATTGAAATCCGTGATATCTCAGGGTTATTTTTTTTTCCGTCGCATATCATAATGACCGACACAGTCTTGTCTTATCACTTTACAAGTGGTCATAACACAATTGATCTACCTCGATCTATTGAGGTGACGTCTTTAAGACTCGTGTATTGTTCCATCTTCAGCTATCAAGGGTCCTTCTCTCGAATCCGTACTGTTCCATCTTTTTCACCTGGAAGGCATGGTTGTAATAAACTTTTAAGAACTCGTACTTATGTGTTGCGACACCCGTCCTAATTGTAGGGCATAATCACGTCTTATAACAAATCGATCTTATCTTCTTCGTTGTCCCGGGCATCCCAACATATTGGGGGAGTTCTTTTGTATTCTACCTAAGTTTGCACCATTCCTTCGAGTAGGTGTAGAACTTACTTCATTTTCTTATGCAATTGTCAAACTGACCGTAGAGGCTCTAACCTCAATCTTTCATGTACTTCTCCTACATCTCATATTGACAACAAACTTCAAAACTTCGGTCTTCTCTTACTCTTGTTGGTCACCTTATGTATCTCTTGGTATCCATGAACAGCTTCACAACCGTACTAGTATGCCTTCAGGCAAAAATCCCAACCATAATCACAAAAAGATCTACTTATTACTCCACCAAGCACCAACATCGTAATTTCAAGCTTGAAGCGTTGCCCTAATCTAGGTCCCCCTTTTCACGCCATAGCCACCGTGTCTCTTACATGTGAGGTTGACGCCTCTATCTCATCTTTTGCTCGCGAAAACATACCCTCCATTTCAGTAGCACAAACATACCATGCATCCTCAACATACCACACATCCTCTTTATGTATTCCCTATTTCGTACATCAACTATAGAAGACTCACCTTCCTCCTTATCCTTCCAATTTGCTTACCTTGATCCGTGTCATTTCTCCACATAACAATCCCCATGACCTAAGAAGGTCATACCAGATCATTACAATCCCTCCGCAACATACATTATCATCACTTGTTAGAATCGATAAGATGTTACTTGATTAAAATGTTTATGCTTCCGTTAATGCACCTCCTATTACTGACATTCAACCACCACGAATGTTCACTTCTTGTTCCCCTTCTTCATGATCTCACATCCTGGGTTACTCTTCCCTTCTACAGTCACCAGTATATAACCCGCACTTGTGCACCCTCCGTGGTCACCGATTAACTCATTGAAAACCCTCTCTAAGGTCAACGACTTACCCTCTTACCATACTTCCATGTTACCATACTCCTGAAGGATACTGTCTCGGGGTACTCTGTCTTAAACTTCAATAGCTCATTTTACTCTACTTCCCACTCCGTTAGCTCCTATTAAGCTCCCCTCTTCCTTCCGCTTCTGTAAGATAACTATACCTCCCCAACTCTTTCATGTCATATGACCCAACTTCATAAGGTTAACTGATCTTCATAGTATCTTGTAAATTCATCTTCCCCACACCTCTATCGTTAGTAACTACTCTCTCTTCTCTTGGTTGGTAACTTGAGTCTTTTAATCAAAACTCCTTGTTTTATCTTTCATCTTCTGAAGATCATCATCTACACACACTTCCTCTTTCTTGGCGTTTCTTAGTCTTATTATTATAACGGAAATCAGTCAACCCCACGTGAAACCCCACCATGCCCTTCTTCTAATAACTCTAGTAATGTTTTAACTTTACTTTTTGGTACCTCGTAAGCTTAACTTACGGTATTTTAAATCCTTCTCACATGTTTCGTTCACTTCTCTCATCTTAACTCCAATGGTTGGAAACGTCTAATGAAAGCTTTGCATCTTAATGGAACACCTCCTTAACCTTGCTAGAACGTACTCATCTCCTCTTCGATTCGCATCTTTAGTTGTCCACGCGTCTTCTTGAGGAACTTAAGTTCGTTATCTCTATTGGTCTCGTTGTCATTCAATCATGGCTTCTTTAGAACCACTTCTGCACTTTAATTTTGCTCCTGATTACTTGTATTGCTTCCATCTTGATTCCTCTTAAGTTGTCTCGTGGTGTTCTTTTACTTGGTTGTCCTTCGTTTACGTCATCTCTAATCCTCCTCTTCGACATCCTCTTGAAAGGAGTACAAGAACTCCAAGGTGTTCGCTCCAACGTAGCTCTCAACTCGATACTTGAGCATATTCGTCCTCGTATGTATGTACACTATCCTATGTAAAACGACGTCGTCCAAGGCGATGATATCATAATAGCATCTTAACTAAAAGGTCCTATATCTCCATATGCTAGTATATATAATAGGAATACGTCGTCATAACTATATAAGTCCTAAGTCCATAGTACTACTAATATCACGCATTCGGCATTCCATTACAACAATACAAGGTCCAAAACATATAATCGTTCACACATACAACTATACACATAAATCATGTCCTTCATGCAACTACAATCCATATACAATAATAGTCCAAAAAAATCCAAATCCACAATACATATCTACATATATACATATATATACTAAAAATCCAATAAACTATGCTGCCGAGATCCGCGGAAGGAGTGGTGGTCCATACATTCTACCCCGACTCATGCATGTGATTTTGAAAACAAAAACTCAGAACCCGTGGGGTTCTGTTTATTCCTTATTCGGCCTTTAGAAGATTGTGAGTGCCATTATTGTCAACCTAGGGCTCTGATACCACTTTTGTAACACCCCGAATCCGCGGGACTCGGGGCGCTACGGGTTGGGACCTCACAATGGGTCCCGACCCTTAGCCTGGCAACAATTTCACCGGATCTTTCAACATGGCACAAATAAAGGCAAAACCGAAATTCCTTTTAATGCAAATGATAAGAAACCCGAAGGAAAACAACAAAAGACTTCAGCCGATAAACAACGCCAAAGACCAAACGCCATACACGCGGCATACTATCATAATAAACGAAGAATAAAACACAACCCGACTCCAACCAAAACCCACTCTAAAATGTACGGAACCCTGGCTGCCCACTCTTCCGGATCTCTCGACCGCATTCCTAACCTGCAAGACAATCTACAACAATCGGTATAAAACCGTTAGCTAATATTCGAAGCATTAGAATCAAGGTGAAAGGCACAAACACAAGTAAATCAACATAACACACAATGTACACCAAATCACACAAGTCCGGTTTATTATCTTTTTATTATTAAGTCGTATCCCGTTCTAATTCAACTTCTTTTGTGACACGAGAATCTCCCAAAACTCGCCTCGGTCCCCACTTACCGCATGGAACGGTGAATGCCTCCGACCGTCTAACCACACGGGCTAGTCGCCAAGAACCTCCTAGCTCTACGCAATAGCTAGGCAGTGATGTCACCGCCCGTTATCATACACTTGGGCCAAATATTATAAAGGTCGGTGGTCCTTTTTCTGGTTTAGTTGTTATAAACAATAAAGAATAAACACACACCACCAAACACACATCAATGCTAATACAAGGAATACGAGCTAAGTAAGTCCGGAGACTTACCTCGTCACCACACTCAACTCACAATACTCTCGCTTCCTTAAGGAGGAAACCCATAACCTGCTCACAAGAAGATAATTATATCAACAACTCGCTCAACTCAAGAAGTCTAAGACTTCTACACAAATGATCTACGTGAGATCATTTGACTCACATTCTAGGACCGCATCCTAGAATCCCTCATGCTCACACCACACTCAACACAAGCTAGAAGTCCTTAGACTTCTAGACCCTAAGAGCTCTCTAAACATAACCCACAACACATACTAGGATAAACATGTCTAGTCTCAACAATCTCAATGGTATCAACACTATGTTAGGATACACATATCCTAACTCATAATCTCAACAACCATATAACCACAACCTCAAGCCTCAGATACTCACAAGATCAACCAAACACTCGACGTCTTACAACAATCGACAATCCTCAAAACTCACCTAAGGTCCAAACCACTACTTGGTATTTACTCTAAGTTATGCTAGATCCATCCTAGCATGATACTAATACTAAACATAACTAAATCGAGGGGAAAGAATACTCACACGACGTCAACAGACGGAAGTCGTTCAACGGATGTCGACTTGGACTCGTTAGGCCTTTATCGGGGCGCTTCCGAACCTAGCACCAAACTAAACAAATTTAGCATAACGCTAAATTTGGACATAGTACATCGAATATATAAACTATAAGAATAACCCCCGTAATTCAAATCCGAGTTAAAATCTTAAAAGCACTTTCCGGGCAATATATACAATTTTAGAACTCGGTCAAAATTCCCAATTAAATCTTCGGCCATAAATCCGAAATAAATCCAACAAAGGCATAATATATATAGTATATATAAATAAGAATATAACTCAAGGTAAAATCCAAGTTTAAAACCCGTAAATACATTTTCCGGCAAATTATACAACTCTCGAAGCTTGGGCCATTTTCCGTAAACAAAACCTTTGGGCCAAAAAAATGCAATTATCACATGCAGAGGGTAAATTTGCAAACATACAAAAGTTGGGCCATAATCCGTTAAAGCAAAAGTATGGGTGCCTTTTGTAATTACGTTAAATAAAAAGGGGCCCGATGGTAAAAGCGGAACAAGGGTTCTCTTTGAATTCACAAGGGCATCAACCGGCAGAGGGAAGAGTTGGAGGCGGCTGTGACGTGCTGGGACTCCGGCAGGCTGAGCAACGCAGGGGAGAGAAGCAACTGCGGAGGAGGGCTTTGCAGCAGGCGGTAGCACCTCATCTCCGGCAGCGTTTGGCGGTAACAAGGTTTAACAACTATCCCCTGTTTCCGGCGATAGAGGTGATTCGAGAGGCAAGCAGGCGACGGTACAGGGCAGCTCCGGGCTCCGACGGCGAAGGAAAAGGGGCTTCTTTCCTGGTGGCGGCGAGGGTGGCCTTCCGATGGGGGTCCGTCGGTTGCGATGCTGGCAGGGCCTCCCCAGATCCATGGGTTCCAAACGAGATTGCAGCGGAGAAAAGAGGCAAAGAGAGATGGTGGTGGAAGGCTTCACTCGCGTCTTCGGCTGTTGAAGGCGGATCCCTGGTGGTGTGGCTTCTCCGGCGGCTGCACAAAGGTGAGAAGAGGCGGAAACAAACCAAGGGAGGGCTGGCGGTTCAGTGGTGGTTCAAAGGGGATAGGGGTTAGCTTCTCAAATCAGATGGGAGTGTTGTACAAAGAATGTTGCGTGAGGGAGTTGAAAGTATGCAGAGGGGGTAGAGTCTAACGAGAGGTCGGGCAAATTAGGTAGGGGTAGAGCTAGGTCATGTCACATGGTGATGCTAGACAGGCTGTACATGAGGTAAGTTGCACCCGGGAAATAAAATAACTCGATCGAAATTAATCGGAACGGGATTTTCGGATGGGAAAAATACGGAAAAAACATGGATCAATTATATAAATAAACCCGCAAAAATATACTTTGAAATACAAAATTCATTCTCGTAATTTGTTTTACGAGATTATATAATAATTAAAACACGGGTAATAAAATATATTGATGTATATATATACTCGTAGAATTTAATACGACGTAAAAAAAATACTCGTACAAATATTTAAGGTATTAACATAGCGTTCAAATCCGGAAAAGAAAATGTCGCAAACGCCTAAAAATTTGGGGCGTTACATCAAGATCGAGCATCACAGACCAGGAGGCGAGCTACACCCACTTCCCGTTCCTCAGTGGAAGTGGGAAGACATCTCTATGGATTTTGTGACCAGTTTGAGACCGAGTCAAGGCTTTGATGCTATCTGGGTGATGGTAGATCGACTAATAAAGACCGCACGTTTCATTCCGATCAAGGAAACGTGGCCGGTGAGTCGATTGGCAGAAGAGTTCACGAGACAGATAGTGAGACTTCATGGGGTACCTAGGACCATTGTCTCCGACAAAGACGGACGGTTCACTTCGAGGTTCTAGCAGCAGGTTCATGCCGCCCTAGGTATGAGTCTACAGTTCACGACCGCTTATCATCCTCAGACTGATGGTTAGTCCGAACGGACCATCCAGACTCTAGAGGACATGTTGAGAGCATGCTTGCTAGACTGGGGACAGGTGTGGTCAAATCACCTTTCCTTAGTGAAGTTTTCATACAACAACAGTTGGCACGCATCAATCAGGATGGCTCCTTATGAGGCTTTATACGGACAGAGATATCGTACACCGTTAGGTTGGGATGAGCCGAATAGTGATGACGGAGTAGTACCTGAACAGATACAAGATGCCATGGTTCGTGTAGCAATGATCCGCGAGCGGATGTTAGCAGCGCAGAGTCTCCAGAAATCCTATGCAGATAAGAGGCGCAGACCTCTAGAGTTCAGAGTTGGAGCCCAGGTTTGGTTGAGAGTATCTCCGACACGAGGCGTCAGACGTTTCGGTGTCAAGGGGAAGCTGAGTCCCAGATATGTTGGACCGTTCGAGATTCTTGAGCGAGTTGGAGAGGCGGCATACAGACTTGCGTTGCCACCGAGACTCGAGGGTGTTCACCCAGTTTTCCATGTGTCTCAGCTACGGGAGTACATACCTGACCCGAGACACATCGTCAATCATGAGGATCTAGTGATCGAGTCAGACCACACGTTTGTAGAGAACCCGGTGGTTGTCTTAGAGCGTAGTACGAGGCGCTTGCGTTCGAAGGACATACCGAAGATGAAGATACAGTGGTCGATGCGAGGAGCCGATGAGGCGACTTGGGAGACAGAGGATAGTATTGGCTTGTTTGTGTTGTTTATTCATGTTATAACGGATAACCGGACTAGGATTCACCCTTGTAACCTTAATTGGCCCAAGTGTATGATAACAGCCGGTCACATCATCTTCCTATCTCTTGCAGGAGCTAGGAGGTTCTCGGCGACTGGCCCGTGCTGGTTAGACGGTCGGAGGCATCCACACCGTTCCATTGCCGGAAGATGGGACTGGGGCGAGTTTCGAAAGGATTCTCGTGTGACAAAAGAAGTTGAATTAGTAATGAATAACTTAATGAAAGATAATAGCCGGTTGAGTGCCATCATGCTATATGTTTATTTTACCTTATTGTTTGTGTCTTTACGCTCTTACTTATACCTAGAATGTTAGCTAACGGTTTATACCGTTGTTGTAGACGTTCCGCAGGTTCAGGATGCTACTAAGTGATCCGGATGGTGTGGTCAGCCGGAGTTCCTGTACATTATAGGACGGGATCGGGTTTATGTTTATGTTGTTGCTTTCCATTTTGTTTTGAACTCAGTTGCGAGTCTTTTACGTTTTTTTTTGTTTAAACTTTGGTTTTTATATTGAGTTTTGGTTTTCATTCGTCTGTGCCTTGTTGTAAGATCCGTTTGTTGTTGCTACTCCGAGGGTCGGGACCCATTGTGTGGCCCTAGCCCGTAGCGCTTCGAGTTCCAGGAACTTGGGGTGTTACATGACTTCCACAATGCAACCTCCTCTTTATCGTGCGTCTTCACTCCTCCTAGATTCGAAACGCCACCTTTGGAATTGGCAATCACTGCAAACCCTAGCATCGATTCCCATTCAGTTGCCTTGATTAGTAGATCGTTGTCTCCATTACCGCGTATCCGACTGATTCGATTCAGATCTTGACGAGGATCAGAGGTTGGTAGGTGACGGTGCTCCTCCTAGATTCGAGAATGGAGTTTGGATTTTAGGGTTTTGGCTGCCAATTGGGAGTTACGGATGTGGATTTTGACGATTGAGGGTGATTTTGTAGGGTTTTTTTATTTTCATCTCTTAACTTCCCCTTAGAGCACTTACACTAGTGAACAAAAAAAATCTCTCTTCATTTTATCTCTCATTCACATCATCTTTTTCTCCCAAATTTTTTTTTGGGTAAAATGGTTAAGTCGACAGTTTTTGCATCATTGTGTACAAAGTAGGTAGCTTTGTGTTTTAATTAACAAACTAGGCCATTGGAGTATGAAAATAATAATAAACAAAATAAAGATCCCATGATCTTTCTCTCTACAATTAAACAATATTTATTTCCAAAATTAATTATGGTAATTGAAGAAAATAACTGTTTGAGAATCATTAGCAGCCACGATCATCCATAATTAGTTTATGTTTTGGACGAGATATGGTCCTCAATTTTCAACGAAAACAAAGGACGGAGGTTTCAGACTTTTTCTGGGTACACGTTTGGGCAATTGGATACGTATACTGCATCGGTTATTTGGTTATAGTAGCATCGTCTATCGGAAATCGGTATGTCTTGTGTGTGAAAGTCAAATTTTTGGATTTTCAAAGCTTTTTTGATGCTTCAATGGCGGTCGAACCATTCTTTTGTAATTAAGTGTTAGATCTGACAATATTAGTGTACATATATGATGAATGGAGTAATTGTAGTGTTTAAAATGTGTAACTAGGTAGTTGTAATCTTGAATCGAGATGTATGCCAGTTTTTGGATAAATGACGATAGGATTTTTTTTACGATATCATGTTGAAGAACGTAAATTGTGTACACATTTTGGATACAGTATAGCATGTCTGTGTTTTGAACCCTATGTATGATATGTATAGCTGCATTACATATTATGTGTGTGTGTGTTTGTGATAATGAGTTGTGTACATTAATGTGCATCTTCATTGCATGTAGTAATGTGCACATTAATGTACATAACGTTATGTAGGACTGTTGTAGTAATGTGTACATTTTGGGTACAACAATGTACGTATGTGTTTTGTACCGTATGTATGATGTATAGATATCTGTTACCTATTGTGTATGAATTAATGTGTACATGTTGTGTACATTAATGTACACCGTCGTTGTGTTTATCTAGTACATATTGTGTATGTACGAGTGTTGTGTGAATGTGTACATATTGATTTATACATATCTGTTACGCTTATGTCATGTGTATATAATTTTTATGTACATTTTGTCATAGGAATGCATGTCTTCTGTATTCGTCACCATGTATTACGGAGGGAAATGGGAAGTTGAAAATGATATTTGAAAGTATAATAAAGAGGTCTCGAGCAAACCACTTTTAATATCCGGAATTTTTATTCCGTTTAATTCCGTAGCAAACCGGATTTCAATCCGTTGATCTTTCTCATTCTACCTAGTTGTACACACTATCTCAAATTTCTATCATTTTATGTAACCTCACTTCACATAAAATGATAGAATTTTTACATCAAAACCTAATCTATCAAACCTTAATTTATATCATGACATGTCCTTGACAAAGTCATGACGTCCTATTGACGAGACCAAGACAAGACCATGACAAGATATGACGCGACCAAGACGTGATCATGAAAAGGCCATGCATGAACTTGACAAGGCCATGACAAGTTTTGACAAGGCCTTGACAACGTCAGCCCACTCTTTCTACCTTGTTTCAGCGCAACCCCTTTGCCTTTGCTCCAACCTAGCTTTGTCCTTGCTTGTGTGCTGGCCCAGCGGCACGTCGAGCCCAACAAGAAGAAGAGGAGCAGCCGGCCTTCACTCTCCCTCTTAACTCCCACGTAACAGCTGCTGAGTAGGATGAAGATCTTCTCGTAACTACCAGGAATCACGCAGCAATCCTCTTCTCCTTGCAAGCAGCCCACGTTCTGTATTCTTTCTTTCTCAGTCGGATTAGGCCCTTCTTTCACGCGATCAGACCGTTGTCTTCCCATCTCACCATCACACGTACGTTCTCACATCGCCCTTCTGCAACCCCAATCGACGACAACAGTCTTCTTCGTGCGTCAGGAGTAGAGGTAACCAGTAGGACGTCCGTCTGCTGCTCACTTCCAGACGCCACCAACACACCAAGAACTCTCTTCTCTGCACACAAGGATCTCTCTAGTGAACACATACTCCTCCAGATCGGGCCACAAAAGGCATCCTTAACATCACCACGCCGACACCACGCCACTCCTTGTCCTGCAATCTGGTTAACAGGCGTCACAAGACTCACAGAAGGACTCCTTACATATGCTGAAGAAGTAGCTAGTGGTGAGTCTCTCCTATCCCTTCGTCCTTGTCTCTTCTGTGTCAGTCAAGTGAGATTGTGGTTTGATGATGCTTAATGTATCACCTTCTGTGCAGTCCCCTTTCGAGTCATCCCTCCTCATATCTAGCACTCTCCTGCATCTTTGAAACCAACATAAACCTCAACCTTAGATCCCACGTTTCTGTCGAGTTGAGAGTCGAAGAGATGTGCGTATATTGAGTTGTTTGGTTGCAACAGGGCTCGAGCTGGTGATCACCAGAAAGCCTAGCATAAGGTGGTGGAAGTTAGGCTGGTAAGTATCGAATCCATGACCCTTTCAACATTTGTTTAAGTTTTAGAAAAAACTGTGTTAAGCAGTCATGTTCAGGCCTATTTTTCGACCCCTTAGAAGCATTATCCACCATTCAATTTTTATTATGTTTTAGAATGATATGCATATTGTAATGTATCAAAATTTAGGACTTATCCAACGGTTAGATCTAGATCTGTAAAGGTTCAAAGTGGACTGGTTAGGCTGTTTGTGAAATGACCCAGAAAAATACTAAGTATAGAATTTCTGGTTTTGTGTTCAACTTTATAGAATTTTGTAGAAGTAGTGGTTGGACAGTTTTAAGAAATTCTTACTTTTATGAGTAGAATGCATATCATAGGAGACCTAAAGATTTTTATCGGAATTTTTATAAATTTATTCGAGCTTCATATTTGGAGCCAAAGTTTGATCCTAGTGACTTTTTAGGAAGTAGGAAAAGGTGTAGTTTTCTAAGTTCTACCTAAACTCACTCTTAAGACTTAGAAATATGATATTTAGTCTCAAGTAAGAGTTTAAGCATGTATTAGGAGATTTTTGGAAGATTCGGGACCAAGGGTAAAATGGTCATTTTACCTTAGATGTGTATTATATTAGTTTTTCTTTTGATAGGATCTTACATCTTAGAAGTCTTAGACTTCTAAATACCTAGGAACTGTGTTGATCCACTTGCCTCCTTTGACAAGCAACTGAGTTTCTACAGTTACAGATCGAGTTATGATTAAGAGAGTCGAGACCTGATTCAGGTAAGTCCTTTGGGCTTACTTAGCTAGCTTTCAGATATGAGTGTGAATAATAATAATGGTGTTTGCATGATGTGTGTATTAGTGTTTTTAATATTAATCATCGACCGACTTACACATCTGGCCTAAGAGTAACGGGCGGTGGCATTCTGCTCAGTTAGCCCGAAGGCGTTGGGGGTTTCTTTAGGGACTAGTCCATATTTGGTTTGCGGGGACGCCACCGGCGGAGGTGTGCCAAACCATCACCATTTGGATAAGGAACGGAGGCGATAAATCTTAAGATTTCTCGTGCCAAAACTTTTAAAACGGGATGAAGTAAATCACCTAAGCTATCAGCTAATAACCGGATTGTGTGCCAACATGTTGAGTGTTTGTAGTTCCTTAGATGTGTTTGTGCTATTTATTATTTTGCTTATATTTGATTAGTTAGCTAATTGTTATATAATTGTTTAGACTTTCCACAAGTTAGAGCGGATGCCGAGTGATCCGAATGGTAGTGGTCAGCCAGGGTGTCGTACTTCATAGGACGGGTTGTAGTCTTTTCTTTATGTTGGTCTTTCAATTATGACTATTTCATGTTCTCAGATTGTGAGATATTATTATTATCGACTGTTAGTGTTTCTAGTCACATTCACGGCATTGTTAAACATTTCATGATTTCTGGTTGTTCCTTAGCTGTGCCTTGTTGTAAGATCTAGTTAAGTTGTTGTCAAACTAAGGTCGAGACCCACTGTGACATCCTAACTAGTAGCTCCCCGAGTTCCGAAAACATGGGGTGTTACACCACTAGTTGTTGACGAGTCTTGCACCTACGAGGAGCTGGTAGATAAGGTTGCATTTCAATTTGGAATATGTGTGTCAGACTGTAATATCAAACCGGGATCCAGGAATCCGTTCAACGCTTCGTTGAAGCCATTTGATGTTAACTCACGGGATAATCTAGACACATTTGTTCAAATAAATGGGATGCAACAGTTTATGTGGAGTGTTCAGTTATACATCACAAAAGTCGAATAAGACAAACCTGCCGGAGGGGTTATGTTGGAAGAACATAATGTTGAAAAAGGCAACATAATGTCTATGCTTCAAGTGAATGCTGGTTTGAATCATAATAAATATTGTCAAGACATTGGTAGCTCACATCTTGAAATATGTACATCCGCATCAAATGTTCGTGAAACCTTGCATGAAGATGACATAATTGATAATAACCTTGCAATAGTTCCTCATGTAGAAACTTGTTTACCTTATGTACATGATTTTCAACTTGTTGTTGGTAAACATATCTTACAAAGGTTGAGTTGAAGAACGCATTGTGCTTGCGTTCAATATCATAATGTTCCCAATATAAGATTGTTAAGTCGAAGATTAAAGTAGTAACAACCCGATGTATTGATGATACATGTAATTGGAGGGTTCGTTTCACTAGACTTGGTGAATCGAGTTACTTCACTACGACAAGATTTGTGTCAACACACACTTGTTCCTATCACCTAAGGAGGGCTGGTAACAAAGGGCGCTTCATATCACGTCATAGCTGAGAAAGTGAAATCAATGTATGGATTTAAATGTAACATCCACACATGTATATTTATGTACACAAATATGAATATATGTACTGGCATGTTGTTACGTGTTTGTGTAGTTTTGCTAACTCGAAGAAACTACGTTCTGTAAATCAAATTGTCACTGTTATGAAAAGTTTGCACCGAATAAATGCTAGTTTTGGAAATGTTGGAAGGTACAAGAAGCTGTAAAAGACATGATTAGAGGAACATCGGAGGACAATTACAGCTCAATTCCGGCGTATTTGTATATGTTAGAAGAAGTTAACAAAGGTACATATGTTGGTCTAATACTTGACGATGACAATCGTTTCAAGTACGTGTTTGTTGCATTTGGACAGTCCATTAGAGGATTTGATGCTATGCGAAAGGTATGATACATATTTTGTTTGATTTGTGTACATATGTCATTTATGATTACGGCAATTACAACCTTAATTGTGTGTTTTATTGCCTACCATCTAATTTGTTGTTAGGTAATAAATGTTGATGGCACACATCTCAATGGAAATATAGGGGAGTTATGCTTGTTGCAACAGCACAAGATGCAAATCAACAAATTTACCCCATTGCATTTGGAATTGTTGATAGCGAAAACGATGCATCTTGGGATTTCTTCTTTACAAATATGAGACATATCGTACCAGATAGCAGTAAACTTGTATTTGTGTCTGATTGACATACTTCGATTAAAAAGGGTATAGCAAGTAACTATGAGTTGACATTCCATGGATACTGCATTTTGCATTTGAAGGGCAATCTTAGGAAGAAAACAAGATCAAACAGAATCTTCCAGATGTTTATTGAAGGTGCCAAGAAATGTAGGGAAGCTGAGTTCATGGAGATACTCAATCAAATATCATCGGTACATTATATAACTTGTAATTAATTATTAATCTTCTGTTGTTCCAATGTCCATTAACCTTGTCATAGTGCAACATTTGTACAAAGGTGAAGTCAAAGGTTGGAGAAATGCTTATTGAGATAGGGATATCAACTTGGGCACGTTCGCTCTGTCCTGTGAAAAGGTACAACATAATGACAAGCAACAACGCCGAGTGTGTACATGTAGTAATGAAAGAAGGAAGGGAATATCTAATTTTATCAATGCTGGATGAGATAAGACAATTCATGTCTAGGTGGTTTGTTGAACGCCGCCAAAAGTCTCAAATTTATTTAGATGTATCGACGCCAAAGATTGAGGATGTTATCCAAAAGAGGTTTGATGAGGCTGAATGTTATTTTGTGTATGTCTTAGATGCAGACAAGTTGGATTTCGAAGTGAAAAAGGGTGATGATAATGTGATTGTTAGCTTGCGAATGATGACTTGTGCGTGTAAAGAATTTGATGTTGAAGAGATATCGTGCATACACGTTGTGGCTACAACAAAGCATGTAGGTATGAGTCCTTCTTTTCTCGTTAGTAGGTATTATTCCACAGAAAGTTGGTGTGCTGCATATTCAGATATTATTTACCCCGTACCAAACAAATCGGAGTGGGAAATACCCAAATGCGTATTAGATATTTTATGTGAGCCACCCTTGAAGCGTAAGAGATGTGGAAGGTTTCCAAAATGTAGAATACGGACGTCATGAGAACAAAAACATATGAGGAAATGCAGTTGTTGTGGCTTTAGTGGACACAATAAGAAGACTTGTTTAAATCAGCCAAAGTAGTATATGTATGCAAATCATTTACTTATCCGTTGTCAATGTATTTGGACCTCTTAATATTTTCACATTGGTTGTGAAAATTTCTATATTATACATACATGTGTCTCTAATTATAATATGTATAAAGTTGTTTATTTTATACAGCATACATACATATGGTAATATCATCACTTTTCAGTTAAACAGATGTTATATATCCTTACGGTATACATGTTTGTGTACATAATGGTACACAGATTCACTTGTACACTGCTTATGTAACTATGTTGTGCATGTGTGTAAACATATACGTGTGTACTTGTGTTTTTTTTTTGTTGTTTTCAATTTAAATATGTGAACATAAATATATGTACACTGCTTATGTAACAATGTTGTGAATGTGTGTAAATATATAGCTATAGTACTAATAGTTTGTTTATGATGTAACTATCAGCACTATGTTTGTATCTTAAAATGCATTACAATTTAGCGTATGCACTTGTGTTTTTTTTTTCAACTTACATATGTGTACATAAGTATATGTACTCGTCTATATGTGCTATCATATTAATGTACTAAATACGTGTGTATATTATGCTACATAATTTGACTTGTATGCTGCTTATGTATACACGTTGTGAATGTGAGTAAATAAATAATTAATAGACAGTGAATATAGATATTGTAGTAATAGTTAATTTATAATCTAAATGTCAATACATATGCAACTTAAATTCAAATGCAAACCTATATTCAGTGCATAAACCAAAAGCATAAAATATGTTAAAACGTATCTATTACATAACCTATTGATTCACTAAATGTTGATCACATCTCATCGAACCACCCAGTTCAGTCCCTTGTGAATACAACATTAGCCGACTTCTCTCTACATGCTTGAACAAAGGCATTACATATAGCACTAAAGTCAGTACGGCCGGATGCTAAGTACTGTATGTACTTAACAGTGAAGATGCCACAACTTCCCTTGTACATAAATATCAAATATAAGTATAAGTATGCAACATAAGTCCGTATGTACTTATTTTCAATTTAATTGACATATCCATTGGCATTAATGTTCAGTCCTGTCTTCTGAACCACCTTAAATGCAGTCTTTAATTTGTCTCCAATGTGTGAGTGCTTACCATGTGCTCTAAGGACATTGGTTCCAGTAGATTGTGCAATTTATCATCTTTTACGTACATGATCATGGGATCATATACATAAATACACCATTAACGTAGATCGATTTCTAATGCAATCTAGTGTGAGTCCATAATATTGTAAAGGGAATAAATTACATCAACATCGTACAAAGGCATCCGGAACATATGTGGAATGTCGCCTGATATAACGTCATACATGGCTTTGTTGAACTCCGGGTTTTCATTAGACGTCTCCGTATATTTGGTGTATGTTGTACGGTTGTACGCCCTCGACCAAGCAATGGAAAGCACAACTACGTTGGCGAATCTATCCGGTATCTCAACAATTTCTTTGCGCAGATGCATCATTAATTCATCTATTGCCTGCAATAGATGAATACATAAATTATATATGTGCTATATAATTTATTATTATGTCAGACCCTGAAAGAAATAACTTAAAATACATACCTGATCTTTAATCCAGCCGGTGGGTCGCAAAATTTTCTGGATTGAATCTCGAGATATGTTGTTCATATATCCTCTAATCGATCCTTTATCATCCTTGTTCTTCAACCAGTTATACAGTTTTTGGCTCTCTTTTGTTTGTAACATGCTCATATTAGGTTCTTTCGAGAGTTTGACATTTCTCCTGTAGGGTGTACGCATGTAATTTACTATCCCTTGGTACCCTGAGACCAACCCTGCGAACTGGTTCATCAACTTTAATAACTCGTTGAACACATTTTTCATGTTATACCAATTTTTTTTCCTTCTATTTAAAAACTTAAGCCTACTATGAGACATAATATTATATATAATGTATGATATAATTCATGTTATTTGATCATATATCTCACTTGAGTCACCAGCTAACTCAGTCACCTTTGTATCATCTAATATGTCTTTTGTAGAGGGCTCAACGTCTTTTGAAGCATGTGTAGAACATTGACCTTCAGAGGTAAGTCCGGAGACTTACCTCGTCTCGCAACTCACAACACTCTAGCTTCCTTAGTGAGGAAGTACACAACCTGCTCATACACGAATACACTCATCAACACAAGTCCACACTCATGAAGTCATAGACTTCATTCTAGTGATCTAAGCAAGATCACTCAACTCTCAAACTAGGAATGCATCCTAGGGTCCATGGTACTCATGAAATTCTCAACAAGCAATGGAAACTCACAACAACCTACACAACCTAAGGACAAGATCAACAATAACAGCCTAGGAGAACCAACTAGCTTAGGAAGGTCAACATGCTCAACACTCAAGATCATCATTCATACCAAGCCATAAGGGCTCCAAGGATAGCAACCACTATATGGCATTCTCACAAGTCCTAGGTCCATCCTAAGCATGCTTCTAACTAGATACATCAAAGGTCTAAGGAAAGAACGAAAGGAAAGGGAGGGAGAAACCTACTGGTGAAGAAAACGCAGTCGTGGAAGCAAGCTGACGCTCCCGGCGGACCCTGTCGCCGCCCCTGCAGAAGCCTGGCGCCGCCCCTACGCTTGGTGGCCGCCCCTACGGTGGCCTTGATTCGCCCCCGCGTCTCTGTAGATCCGCCCCCGCGGTCGAGCAGTAGAAACTTCGTCTTCTTCGTTTCTTCGACTAGTTCTTTGCTCCTAGTGCCTCCTTCTCTTGTTAGGCCTTCTCCAAACCTTCACCACAAGTCTTAGCCTCCACACCACGACCTAAACGAGCTCAAGAAAGGGACATGCAAGGGTTTACTAGATCTCCTTCAAAAGCTTCCTCCATAGCCGTGGAGGTGAAGAGAAGGGAAAGAAGAGGATACAAGCATCAAGAGGAAGAGGGAAGAAGACTACTTACCACATCAGATCCGGAATGCTCAAGCTGCAGCTCCCACACACCATTCTTCCAAGGTGCAAGAGAAGAGAAGCACAAGGAAGAAGAAGAGAAAAGCTGTAGAAGGGAAAGAGCGTAAAACTGAAATGGGAATAGAGAGGAGAGAGTAAATGGCTGACAAAGGAGGTGGGATATCCCAAGAGTCAGCCTCCTTGTCCCCTCACTCCTCTTCCCAAGGTCGGAAAGTAGAAAGGAACCCCTCTCCCATGTTAAAACTTGTACTCAGCAAACGTGCCTGCGGGAAATAAGCCGCCGACATGAAAAAGATCGGAAACACCTCGACTTTTGGAAATAAAATTTCCGGATGTTACATTAAAAATAAAAAAGACTACGTAGGAAACTCGACTTATAAATTATCGAGTACAATCGCACAAATTAAAATGACTTTTAAAATATAAAGTCAAACAAAAAAGTCAACCATAAAAGAACTACGTATGATTTGATTCCGTTTATTTTTACGGATGCGTAGGAAATTTGATACAAAACAAATACGTATTAAATTCAATCACAAAATATATTTTTGACTTTTATATGAAATGAAAGTCATAAAGTTAAATTTCAAACAAGCATTTAAGAACTACGTACTGTAAAATCCGGAATTTTTATTCCGTCTATTTCCGTGATGAAATAGATCTCGATCTGTTGACCCATATCCGTCTACTGAGTTAGACATATTATTATAGAAGTTATCATTTTATGTAGATTCATTCACATAAAATGATAGAATCTTTTAAATAATTTATCATTTTACGTAACTTACTTCCGCATAAAATGATAGAATCCTTAACCGATCTTAATCTATAATAAACTCCCTATCCGCCTAGTCCGTATAATTATATATCGGGATCTTGTCCAGCCAGAAACTCGCTAAATCAAGGAGCCCAGCCGCAGCCCATTTTAGCCCATCTGTTAACCGATATTTCAGCTCCAACGGATCCAGTTCTGCAGCCAGCTAGCCCAGCCCAACAGCCCACTATTTGCTTTGACTACTTCAGCCAACGCAAGCCCATGCCTGCTGCTTCTTCCAGTCCAGTGTCCGTGCAGCCCAGCAGCCCAGCAGCAGCAGCGTTGCCTTCTAGCCCAGCGCCAGCCTGCAGTCTTCAGCTCAGTCCAATGTTCGTCCAGCCCAACAGCAGCAGCGTCAACTCCAGCCCGTTACTCCAGCTATCCGGATGTGTAGAGAGCAGCCCAACCAACTGTGAGAAAGAAACCGTTCAGCACCTATACAGAATTAATTAGAGAGCAAATCTTCTTGCCTTAAACGCTTCCTAAAATCAAGGGATACAGCTGCTCACCTTCCTTCTCCCTTGCGTCCAGATTCATCTACAGAAGCACGCTTTCATTCCTTGCCCACAGCCACATCCGTTGGTTTCCTTCGCTTCTGTCTACGGATTTCAACAGCAAACATAACTCTCCTGCACACGTCCAGCCATTCCAGACGTAGGAAGCACCCTGGGAGAAGCCAACGTACCTCACTGCCGGAGATCTCTCGTCCTCACGCTGCTTTCTGCTCTAAGGGGTGAGTCTTCGTCCCTCTCCTCCCTTTCCTTCTTCCTCTTTTCGGATCTGAACGTGACCAACGTGCAGAGGCAGTGGGATCAACCAGCAGGCTCGGTTTGGTACAGATCGGAACCAACAACAAATTAACATTCTAGCTGCAAACCGGTAAGAGCCTATACTTGGATTAAAATAGGTTTCCGATTAGTTTAAGGGAAAGGTTATCGTATAATCTTATGTATGAATACCGATTTTCTTAATGTTAGATTGATGAACTGCTGTAGTCGACCTCGAGCATGGGTAATATAGTAATAAGTAGCTGCTGGAGTTTATAAATAAAATGATAGACATAAGGGGCTGCTGTAAAATCCAATTTATTCCTTCAGCTTTGAGGTTATCAACTGCCTATCTTGTCGACCAATTATTGAACGTTTGGATAAAGATCCACCGTTGAATTTTGGATATGTTGTAGATGGATATATGTAGTTTAGCATATTAAAATTTGGGAAGAAATGAACGGTCGGATTAGAAGTTATGAGCTCCAGAAGTTAGGTAGTTGAGCAGTTTGGTAAACTTAAGTTTTTGGCTAAGTATAGGATTTGTAAGTGAAGTAGTCAACTTGGTGAATTATTATAAAATTATTGGCTGAACAGTTTAGAGGAATTTTTCCTCCTAAGGTTAGATAGAACCTCATAGATGATCTAGAGATTTAATTCGGAATTATTATAAGCTGTTAAGAATTTTATATTTAGAACCGAAGTTAAACCTTTCCGATTCTTCCGGAAAATAGAAACATAGGAAAAATGTCAGTTTGGAACCAAATAAAATTTTAGGAGTTAGAAAATAAATTTAGAACCTCAAATAGGAGTTTAGACATGAATTTTAGGGTTTTCGAGAAAATCGGAACCAAGGGTAAAATGGTCATTTTACCCTAAACTAATACTGTAACTAGTATGTCCTAATACCTTACCCGATCTTAGAAGTTTTAGACTTCTATCTACGTGAGAGTGTGCTAATACACTTATCGCCTTTGGCAGGCAACTGAGTTGCTACAGTTTACAGAACGAGTGGTTTACAAAGAGTCGAGCGTTATAACAGGTAAGTCCTTTGGGCTTACTTAGCTGACTTCTAAATATGAGTATAAATGATGATGGTGGTGTGTGATTGAAATGTTTAGAGAGATAGGTTGTGATATATAATTACCGACCTATATTTTGGCCTAAGAGTAACGGGCGGTGGCATTCTGCTCAGTATCTTGCGGGCGCTGGGGGTTTCTTTCGGGACTAGTCCATACATGGTTTGTAGTGATGCTACCAGTGGAAGTCAGCTAGACCTACACCAGTTGGATAAGGAACGGGGGCGAGAACTAATAATAATCCTCGTGCCACAACTTAAATTGAATAATGTGAATCATTTAAATAATAGATAATAAACGGTTGAGTGCCAGCATGATGTTTGTTTATTTTTTGTTTCTGCGTGTGCTTGTGCTGTTATCATTTTGCTTATATTTGGATAGTTAGCTAACTGTTGATATGTTGTTTAGATTTGCCACAGGTTAGAGAAGATGCCGAGTGATCCAGATGGTAGTGGTCAGCCGGGGTGTCGTACTTTAGGACGTTTTACAGTTTCTGCATTTGTGGGTTTTACAGTTGAACCTTGTTTCCTTTCGTACTTTGTTATCTTACGTTTTCCGGCTGTAGTTGATCTGGTCACATTCATGCATTATTAAGAACTATTTTATGATTTCTGGTTTTTCCTTATCTGTGCCTTGTTGTAAGATCTTGTTAAGTTGTTGTCAAACTAAGGTCGGGACCCACTGTGCGGTCCTAACCAGTAACTCCCTAAGTTGTAAAATTTGGGGTGTTACACGTACGACTTGATTCCTAATAAAGGATACGTAGGAAATTTGGTAAATTAAGAACCGAATTCAATCACAAATTTTAAATACAATAAAATAAATAACCTAACACTTTTCTTGATCATGCGCGTGATAGCTAGATGAATTAAGCAACCCTTCCTAGAAGGTGGGTTTTAATTAATCCTGTGATGCATGATCGAGATATAAATACCATGTAAATGATAGTTGAATCATCGTCTAGGCAACCCTTCCTAGAAGGTAGGTCGGGACTTTGATTCTCTGATGCATGAAAACACCGCACGGAACTACTTAAGGCTTGATCCTCTTTAACGAGGTACGTAGGCAACCCCTCCAAAAATGGGTACAGCCCAAATCACCAAAACAAACCAAATATCGGTATTTATATAACTTAGAATCAAAAGGTCAAAAAGAGAGGGTTGAACTCGTAGTAAAATAAATAAATGTGTTTTGTAAATTTGTATTTGAATAAAACATAAAAATGTGTTTTGTAAATTTGTGTACATTTTTACTCAACACACATCATCCGGATCACTCAGCATCACCTTGTTTTGCAAGGCATCTACAACATCAGTATAAAATGTTAGCTAACTTCTAGATATCTGAAAGATAGTAAAGACACAAACACGCATAAGGTAGTATAAACATATAGCATGCTCGCACTCAGCTGGTTATTATCTTTCATTAAATTATCCATTACTAATTCAACTTCTTTTATCATACGAGAATCTCCCGAAACTCGCTTCCGCTTCCGTTTACGAATAGGAATAGATCAGTACTATACGTTACCTGTAGGCCTGAGTTGCAAGAGCACCTCCTAGTCTCCTATATGACTAGACATGTGGTCACCGTCCGGTTATCATACACATGGGCATATTACGGTTATAAAGGTCAATCATAGTCCGGTTATCCGTTAAAAATAAACAATATAAACAAGCCAATACACTCAAACCAATGTACGGAATGAAGCTAAGTAAGTCCAGGGGACTTACCTCACTCAAAGGTAACTCAAGGGTCAGCAAATAACTCAATTTCCCTCAGGAAAAGAGCAAAGGAAAGCATGTTTACACAAGGCATAACAAATTAGGAACCAAAAGATTGATAGAAGTTTATAACTTCTAGTTTCCATGATCTCTGAGAGATCTACACAAGCTAAGGTCTCGACCTTAGTCCTACAAATCGCCAAGGGTCAACAACATCCACAAAAGTCAAGGAAAAGAACGAGGGAAGCAAGAAAGGAAGCAGCTCACCAAAGATGGGGACACTGCAGTAAGAACCGCAGGGGAAGCTAGACGGTACCGCAAGGGCGGTGGTCGGTAGGGGTGGCGCTGACAGCGCGGGGGCGGCGGAGTGACAACAACGGTTGTCGATTCCTTCGACAGCGAGGAACTCAACAAAGAGACAAATCTTGCTTCTCTCAACACCCACGTCACCACTCAACCAAGGGATCCTGTGAACATCAACGAATCAACAACGGAGTGCTCAACAAGAATCAAGACTCAAACTTGATTCTTGGAGAAGAAGAAAAGAGAAGAACGAAAGAAGAAAGCGAAACAGAAGGGAAGGACACGCAGCAACTGTAACACCCCAAATTCTAAGAACTCGGGACATTACTGGTTAGGACCTCACAATGGGTCCCGACCTCAGTTTGACAACAATATTACTAGGATCTTGCAACAAGACACAAATAAGAAAAACCGAAATTTATAAAGATGTGTTTTTAAAAGGATGAAATGCAACAAGGTCTAGCAGCCTATAGTACTTAAACAAAGGAAAAAGACTAACTATCTTAACAAAAGGAAAGAACGACAAAGCAACAACCCAACCCCCACTCTAAGGAGTATGGAGACCCGGCTGGCCACTACTTCCAGATCACTCAGTTGCTGCTCTAACCCGCGGTAAATCTAAAAACACAACAAAACAACCATTAGCTAGTTATCTAAACATTAGGAGAATAATAACAGCACACACACACATAGAAAAAGTAAACACTCATCATGCTTTCAAACAATCCATTTATTATTTTCATTTAAGTCATTCACTTTTACTAATGATACTTATTTTGTGACACGAGGGATTCCCAAACCTCGCCTCCGCCCCCGTGTAACCATTAGGAATGGATCCGATGCATCTCACCTTGTACCTGCATGGTCTGGGTATAGAGAACCTCCCAGTCTCCTGTCAGAGCTGGGCAGTGATGTCACGGCCCGTTATACATACAGTTGGGCCTTAAAAAATAATAACCACGGTCGTCCTAACAAGTTGTTATTTTTATTATAACACACATTGCACACACACAACCATTATCACCCAACTAATATCCAGAAACCAGCTAAGTAAGTCGCAAGGACTTACCTAAATCAAATCACACTCTAACCAAACTCAACTCGGTCCGTACTCGTGGTAACTCAAACGCCTGTCAAAAGGTATGTGAATCAAAATCACATCCCATACTCTTAGAAGTTATAAACTTCTAAGAGGTACACTCTCAAGAGAAGAAAATTCGGAAATATACTCTTTTAAGGTAAAATATTATTTTACCCTAAATCCCGAAAATTCTCAAAAGTCTCATCTTAACTTCTAATATTTTCTTTTTGAACGTGCTTCCATAATCTGGTTACTCCAAGACAGTTTACTAGAGGTTATAAGGTTAATCTCAAACACTCGTCAAAGAGGACCACATTATCCCTTTCTCGGGTACTCTATTTTTATACATATATGTGTGTACGTATATTATACGTTACTCTTACCCCTCTATGTCTATATACTTAGGTATATATACACTATACCTATTCATATATCTACACTTATATATATCTTATACTTATACCTATACATATATATACTTATATATATATAAATATACTATACTTATAGATATATATCTATATATATACTTTCATAAGCATACTACCATTACTTGTATATAAAAACTTACACATTTCCAAACTTATCTAACTATGTATAAAATACATGTCCACTTAGCTTATTCATATCTAAATATTTTCATATCTCTCAACCCTTAATACATATACTTATACTGCTGCAAATTCTTTTACAGTTTTAAATGAAGAAAGTCGCAGAAGAAGGTAGTACCGAAGACTCACCAACAGCCTGCTTCGATCCGGTTCAAAGACAGCCTTCGAGACGAGATGGACTAAACGAGGGATGGCTCAGCGTCAAGCTCCTGTCTGCGGCAGTGGGGAGGTTGGTCACTATAGGGATCAGGACTAGACTCGGCTCTACACGGTCTCCCTGTTCGCATCCAAGTGGGTCGAAAAGAGATTCGTCCGGTACAAGAGAGAAGGGTGAGTTACTGTAAGCAGTCAACCAGAATAAGGGTAAGGCGGAAGTATACTGATCCTACCCGTAGCTATGGAAGGGCACGTCAGCGGTTGATCAACAAACAAGCAATTTTGGCGCTGAAATTCGTTAGATGTAGGTTGTTATAGATGGCTGCACTAGACCAAATGAGGGGATGGTTACTACCCTATACATGAGGAGAAAAGAGTGGCCAGTAGGAGCAACGACTTACTAGACCCTCGTCTGCAGCAGTGGAGCGAACCGATCTACTGTTGTCTCCTTCCCGACAGAAGCGTGCAGCGGCTTGGAAGGCAAGGAGGAGATCCCACCGTCGAGTGCAGAAAATGGAGGTAAGGTCCCGGGGCGCTTGCTGTTTGTAGAAGACTGGGTGTGTCGTCCCAGCAACGTCTTCGATCCGGTGGTGATGAAGGTTGAGGAAAACACGAGGGGAAAAAATGGTATCGATTCTTCCAAAGTGCGTGAGGCAGTAGTTGCGGTAGAGAGGGAAGAGTCGATGACGTAATAGGGTAGCAGCAATTAGGTTAAAATGATTAGGTTTAGCATTATTTGTGATTAAAGGGAGATTAGGTTAAGATTGGGCCGGCTGAAGGCTTTTGGGCCAAATTTGGGCCTGCTCTTCAAATCAGACATATGAGTTGAAAGAAAACTCGTTACTCACCCGAAATCGTTAAAAGTACGGAATTATATAAGTTGTCATTTTATGTGAATCTAGGTCACATAAAATGATAGAATTTAATATCGTTTTCATTTCTTTTTAAAGATTTAGGTTGGCGGATCGGAATCTGGTTTGATCGGGTATTAAACAGAGTTTAAATTTTTTTGGTTATTACATCAGTGCCCTCTTAAAAGAAGTTGCGTCCCGAAACTTAGAATAATGCAACTAGTCATTTGACTTTCTTTGTAAATCTTAATTTCATAAAATTTCTATTTTCTATCATGCAACTACTCAATCTTCATACTCAGACACACATCACATAAAACATAGTCACTCAATCCAATATAAACATGAACGGTCAAACAAAACACATCCGAGTACTAACTCGTCAATACAGGAGTAACATCTAACCCCGCAGAGAACTCGGGGTAATTACGTCTAATACTCTCCTCTGTCTCCCAAATGGCCTCATCGGCTCCTCGTCTAGACCACTGGATCCTCAACATCGGTATCTCTTTGGACCGCAGACGTCTAGTACTGCGCTCCAGGACAGCTATTGGGTACTCCACAAATGTATGGTCGGGCTCAACTATCAGATCCTCATGGCTGATGACATGTCTCGGATCCGGGATGTACTCTCTCAACTAATATACGTGGAAGACCGGATGGGCACCCTCTAATCTCGGCAGTAGTGCTAAACGGTAGGCAACCTCTCCCACTCTCTCCAAGATCTCAAAAGGTCCGACATATCGGGGCCTCAGCGTCCCCTTAATGCCGAAATGCCGGACTCCTCGTGTTGGTGACACTCTCAACCACACCTGAGAACCCACCCTAAACTCCAAGGGTCGACGCCTTTTGTCGGCGTAGGACTTCTGACGACTCTGAGCTGCTAACATCCGCTCCCGGACCAGGGCAATCCGAGTGATGTCATCTTGTATTTGATCTGGAGCTACTCCATCAGCTCTGCTAGGCTCATCCCAGCATAATGGCGTGTGACATCTCCGCTAGTACAAAGCCTCATAAGGGGCCATCCTAATAGATGCGTGTCAGCTGTTATTATACAAAAACTCTACCAGTGGAAGATGATCTGGCCATACCTGTCCCCAATCTAGTACACAAGCCCGCAACATGTCCTCTAATGTTTGGATGGTATTCTCAGACTGATCGTCTGTCTGTGGGTGGTAGGCGGTGGTAAAGTGGAGACTCATCCCCAAAGCAGTATGTACCTACTGCCAAAATCTCAAGGTAAAACGTCCATCTCTGTCGGAGACGATAGTCCTCGGTACTCCATGGAGTCTCACAATGTGTCTGGTGAACTCCTCAGCCAGACGACTCACCGGCCACGTTTCCTTAATCGGAATGAAACGTGCGGTCTTCGTCAGACGGTCTACCACTACCCAAATAGCATCAAAACCTCTCCTGAGCCTTAACCCTATGACAAAATCCATAGATATATCCTCCCACTTCCATTGTGGTACTGGGAGTGGGTGGAGCTCTCCTCCGGATCTGCGATGTTCAATCTTGACCTGCTGAAAGGTCGCACACTGAGCTACATACCGAGCCATGTTAGGCTTCAAACCACCCCACCAAAAGGACCGTCTCACATCCTTGCACATCTTACTCGCTCCAGGATGTACTGAGTATGGGGTAGCATGAGCCTCACCTAGTATCCTTTGTCTCAACTCACTATCTGATGGCACACACACGCGGTCCTGACGTCTCATCACTCCATCAGCTCCAATAGTGAACTGTGGTGCCTCATCTCAAGACATCTTGTCTCGGATCCTGGTCAAAGTCGGACAAGTCTCCTGCTTCTGTTGGATCTCATCCAACAGATCAGGAAGCAACTCCAAAGTAGCCAACTAACTATTTGCATCGGGAAACTGAATCTCTATCTCTAACCAAGCCAAGTCTCTCTGCAATTGTGGTTGTATTGTCAACCGGGCTATCGCCCTCTACCTAGACGTCTTCCGGCTCAAAGCATCCGCCACTAAATTCGCCTTTCCGGGGAGGTAGAGAATCTCAAGGTCAAAGTCCTTGATCAACTCTAACCACCGCCTCTAGCGGTTATTCAACTCCCGTTGAGTGAATATATACTTCAGACTCTTATGATCTGTGCAAATCTGACATGTCGCCCCATAGAGATAGTGATGCCAGATCTTAAGAGCATGGAATACTGCAGCTAACTCCAAATCATGTGTGGGGTAGTTCTCCTCATATGTCTTCTACTATCGAGACGCATAGGCTATGACCTTACCCCTCTGCATCAAAACACACCCCAAGCCTAGCTTGGATGCGTCATTGTATACCACAAAGTCATTGGTACCCTCAGGTTGTGCTAAAATCGGTGCAGACGTCAATCTCCTCTTCAGTTCCTCAAAACTCTGCTGACACGGCTCAGACCAGACAAACCGAGTAGTCTTCCTCAGAAGACAAGTAAGTGGTCGGGCAATCAGGGAGAACCCTCCACAAACCAGCGGTAATAACCTGCCAAACCTAGAAAGCTGCGAACCTCCTTAACATTCTTCGGAGGTTGACAAGAAGACACTGACTCGATCTTCGCTGAATTGACTTTAATACCCTCGGCAGTCACCACGTGGCCTAGGAAAGCCACCTCTGATATCCAAAACTCACACTTGGATAGCTTAGCATACAGCTTGTTATCCTGCAGAATCTGCAATACTGTCCTCAAGTGTCCGGCATGCTCCTCTCGACTCCTAGAGTAAACTAGGATGTTGTCAATGAAGACCACTATAAACTGGTCTAAAAAGTCGATGAAATTCCCATTCATCAACTCCATGAACACTGCTGGTGCATTAGTGAGCCCAAATGGCATCACTACGAACTCATAATAACCATACCTAGTCCGGAATGCCGTCTTAGGTATGTCTTGATCTCTCACCCTCAGCTGGTGATAACCTGACCTCAAGTCTATCCTCGAGAACACGGATGCTCCATGTAACTGGTCCAACAGATCATCTATGCGCGGCAGTGGATACTTGTTCTTGATGGTGACTTTGCTCAACTCTATGTAGTCTATGCATAGCCGCATCGATCCGTCCTTCTTCCTCACAAATAATACTGGCGCGCCCCAAGGAGACACACTAGGGCGTATGAAGCCCTTCTCTGCTAGCTCCTCTAACTGCTTCTTCAACTCAAGCAGCTCTATCGGTGTCATACGGTACGGGGCCTTCGAAATCGGTCTCGTGCCCGGCTCTAAATCAATGCTGAAGTCAACGCTCCTCTGTGGGGGTAGTCTTGGCAGATCGTCACTAAATACCTCTGCAAACTCGCATGCAACTGGTATCTCCTCTACGGTCAGGCTCTTGCGTTCCTTCATGGCATAACACTAGAAGGCCTCACAACTCTGTACTATCAGTCTCGCTGCTCTCACTGCACTGATAACCGTACCGGACTTTCCGAGGTCCCAACCTCAAAATATCACTCTGTGACCCTCCTCAGTGGCAACAGTCACTGTCCTCCTACCAATGTCTAAGACTGCTCCATGTCTCTTCATCCAATCTATCCCTAGAATCACATCCTCATGAGCTAAGGGCATGACTAGAAAATTTACTAGCCAGTCTCGATCTCCCAAATGAATGGGACATCCATAGATCTCTCGGGTCCCTCTGACCTTACTCCCGTCAGGTAATCCTATCATAAAAGGTATCCCCTCTATAATATCTAAGGACAACCTATCTACGCATGCATCAGATATAAAGGAGTTCGTAGCACCCGTATCAAACAAAACTCGTACGGGTAGTACATGGATCCAGATAGTACAAGTGGTAGTCGGTGCCTCAGGCTGATCAGCACACCTCAGCTCAAACACCCGTGCCGGAGTTCCTCTGGTATCAACAACACTACCACGCCCTCTGCCTCGACCTGATCCCTGCATAGAGCTCTGTGAAGATGGGTGTCTTGGAGCTCTGTAAGACTGTTGCTGACCTGGGGCTCGGTATTGCTACTGCTGACTCGGAGCTCGGTACTGTGGCTGCCTCTGTACACTCCCTAATAGACCTGCAGGGGAAGAACCCTACTGAGATGGAGCCTTGCCCTGGCGGCAAAATACAGCTTTATGTCCAACCTTGCCGCACTGGAAGCATGTCACTAATGTCTTCGTGCAGTTCGATCGGATGTGACCATAGCCACTACAGTTGTGGCACTGTGAACCCCCAGTTGGAGCCTGAACTGTAGCGGTATGGCTATGTCGCCCCTGAGTCTGTCCCCTTCTAAAAACAGCTACTCTTGTACTGCCACTAGCATATCCTATCCTCTTCCGCTTATCCGGCCTATTTGACTGAGCAACTCTCCTCTGGACTAGCCTATCTCTCTCATATGCAGGCGCCCTATCTTGATAGCCTGACAGAGTCTCGTAGTGAAATCCTGCCAGATAGGAACGAGTGCTCTCTCTCAATATCCGTGAAAAGAGGTACACATGTTGCTCCTCAAGAGGTGTAGCTGATCCAAGTAGAGTCAGTTCCTTCTGAAACTTCTTGATGGCAGCAGCAATCGGAATATCCTCAAATCCTGTCTCGATGAAGTCCTGAAACCTCTCTCTCCTCAACGAGACAGGGCAGTATCTCTCTCTAACAATGCTCCTCATCTGCTCTCAACCGGTGACTCGGCTATGAATGGTCCGCCATCGGGAATGAGCATCCTCCGTGAAACATGTCTGCACCAAATCCACCTGTCGATCCTTTGGGCAACGTACCGCCTCCAGTGCAGTCTCTACATGTCCAATCCAGTGCTCCACCTCTAACCCTATCTCTCCACTGAATGAGGGGACTTTTTGGGAGTTGAAAGCCTTCAACCACTCATCCGGTCTCGGTGCTCTGGACCCAGTAGGAGCTCTATCAGCCTCAACTCTCCTCTCAGGTACAGCCGGTACCTGAGGCACTCCCTGTGTCACCTGAACGGACCTAGCCGGTACTGGGGGTACCTGGGTAAGTCTCTCTACTCTTGCAATCTCCTCCATACGCTCGACGTATGCTCAGTACTCTTTGTACTCAGATGCCCCAATAGAAACACGTCTTGACTCAGTCGAACGTGCTCTCTGCGCTCTAGACCTAGCAACGGTCTCATTCCTGACCTCGGGACCTACACTCTCAGCCACCTCCTCCACTCCAGCATCTGGGATGATCACAGCTGGTGGATCCTCTCGAGGAGCTCAACCTCGACTTCGTGCTAATGGAGGTCTACTGATGACATGAATTATATACCATTATATTCATGCATATTGTAGAAGATTGTCTCAGTTTGCCTTGCATTTAGACAGATTTTATGTACCTTTTATGTTCTATTCAACCATTTGTCGGAAATAGAGGTCTACACGAGTTTTTGATGAATTGTAGATAAATGGAGTGAAATTGGAAGCAAAAGTGGAGCAAGGAGCATCCAAGGACGTTAGAGAAGCTAAAGAAGTCTTGAAGGGGTCACAAAGAGCTAAGGAGTTGCGAAGGAGAAGCATAGAAGACGAGCCAAAAGAAGAGCACTTTCTGTTGAAGAAAATCGTGCCACTATACATATAAATCGGACGATTTTCTTCTCTTGAAATCGAACGGTTTTGTCTGTAAATCGACTAGGCCGATTTCCTTTGCTTTTCGGCCAAATGATAAGACGACACAAAGCCCAATTCTTTTGGACTAGAGGAGAGTTTTGCCAAACGGCCCATTAGCAAGAAACTATAGGTTGGAACCCTGGGAACGAAAACGGGACGTCTGCAGCAGGAAATCTTTACGCGTTTGAGAGAGATTGAAGATTCTTGGAGAAGGATTGAAGGACTTTAGCCGGAAAGTCAATCTTGATCATTGTTTGTGAGATTTCTTTATTCCATTGAAGTGATTGTGGTTTTTGAACACGAATTTGAGTTACTTAAGAGATACATTGATCAGTTTCGAGATTTGTTTACAGATTTGAAGGTTATTGAGTTTTATTCAAGATTTGGTTTATTTGCGATATTTCACTCAATCTTTAATTTGAATCGATTTTGAAAATGGTTAGCTAAAACCATTGTGATTCTGGGGAGAATAGTTGATGATTAAGGCTTAGATGATGATAGACTGAACTCATTTACACATTAGGACCCTGAGAGTTTAGATTTTAGTTTTGCGATAACAGGAAAATCGGTATGTTCTTGAGTAAATCGGCCGATTTAGTGATGAACAGCCCGATTTATTCTTCTGTCGAACTTTAATTGAATTAATCTTTAATCAAAACTAATCCTTGCCTAAATCCCAACCTTGACTAACCTTTTTAACCTCTAATTGAATGTATGAAGACACTTCAAACCTGATTCTACATTTAATAGATTAAGATTTCAAGAATTGGGTAATAGAGAGATTCAACATCCTTTATTAAGATTTTAATTGTGCTTACTATTCTTTACTTTGGAGAGTCATATCTTGAAGTTTTAGATAGTTAGTTTGAACATAATTCTTGTCTTTAGATCTTTCTATATTGCAGCCTCAACAACTCTTATAGAGAGAACCTTTAGATTAGATATATAGATCTCGGAACTTCACCGTACGATACCTACCTTTGAACACAAAATCTTGGCAATATAAACTATGTCCTTATATCCATAGAAGTGTCTTGAATCGAAAGCCGAAATCGGATACTTGAACCCTTGGAATCATTTTACCCTTATTTAATCACAAAAGCTTTTTGCATTTTCACTAGATGATTGGAATTGAATTTACTCTCACCAAATCCCTGAGTTCGACTCTGGAATTCTTACCTCACTACAGCCGATCCGTACACTGCGGGTTCGCTTTGCTTTGAGTTCTAGATATAAATTTAAGACTTTGACGCACACACCTTTAGGGGCGAACAAGTTTTTGGCGCCGTTGCCGGGGATTTGGTCTAGACCAAATTCGGTTTTCGGTTGTCTAGCTTGAGAGCTCTTGCTCTTGTGATTTGATTTGTCTACTTGAGTGATCTTTGCAGGTTCTTTAGGTATATGCGAAAGACTAGATCCACTAAATATCTAGTTCCTTTCGATCCCGAATTGGAGAAAACCTTGAGAAGAAAGTTGAAGGAAAAGAAAATGGCTGAGAACAATGAGAAAAACCTCCAGGCTGAACTGAACGAAGCTCAACGCCAACTTCAGTTGAGTGAGAAAGCACGAAAAGATGCTGAAACGAGTCATCAATTTCAGATTGATGAACTAAGAGCTATGATGTTGGACATGAAGTTGGAATTGAACGAATCCAGGAAGAAGAAAAAAGTCAAGACGCCAACTAAATCCATTAGAAATGACTCATCCGATGATAAAGAGATTGATCCGGACATGCCGGAACTTGAGGAGATCAATCCATTACTTCGTCCTGTTCGGAATACCCCAAAACCACGGGTTGTTCCTCGCCACCCAACTAGGGATGTGAGAGTTACTAATGACGATGATAGACCCCGAACTTTGGGGCAAAGGATGGACCCAATTCA
The DNA here is from genome assembly GCA_033239125.1 of Fagopyrum homotropicum. Classification (NCBI taxonomy): domain Eukaryota; kingdom Viridiplantae; phylum Streptophyta; class Magnoliopsida; order Caryophyllales; family Polygonaceae; genus Fagopyrum; species Fagopyrum homotropicum. The sequence continues at coordinate 35,247,589 of BSWB01000003.1, forward strand.
GCAACCACGCCGTCTAGGTGTGGATTTCGGAGCTGAAGACATCCAAGAGTTTAGCTTCTCACCACAAGTCATCACCATGGTTCGCCAAAGTCAATATGGCGGAGCAAGTACTGAATCTCCACATCAACACTTGCAGAATTTCGAAATTCTCATGGAGACTATGAAGCCGAAGAAGGCTACTATAAGCAATTACAAGATCAAACCGTTCTTCTTTTCTTTGAAGGACAAGGCTCTAGCTTGGTACCAAACACTTCCAGCTGCCAAGCTAGCTACATGGGAGGAATTGTCTTCGGAATTCCTCACTAAGTTCTTTCCGCCATCCAAAACGGCGGAATTGAGAGGTAAGATAAATGCTTTTTCTATGAAACCTAACGAAAGCTTGTTTCAATCTTGGGAAAGGTTTCAGGATCTCATGTTGGATTGCCCACACCATGGCATTTCAAAACTGGAATTATTGGAGATTTACTATAAGGGATTGGATGTGGAAACACAATTCAACCTTCAATCTCTCTCTTGTGGCACATTCATGGACATGAGAGAGGATGATGCTTGGGACTTCATTGAGAAGCAAGCCCAAGTGATTGAGAAGTATTCCCACCGGAAGGTGGACTCAAATAGCCGGAATCAAGGCGATCCGGGAGCTAAGTTGAACCAAGCTGCTCAAACACAAATATTCTACCTCAATAATGAGATCAACGAGTTGAGGTAAGTGCTCAAAACAAGTCTTCAAAAGACTAAGGAGCAAGAAGCCAACTACATGGGGAGGGACAACAATCAAAGGAATGATAACCGGAACTCCAATTGGAACAACAACAATAATAACAACCGGAACTCCAATTGGAACAACAATAGGAACTCCAATAGTAACAATTGGAGGTCAAATCAGCAAAATCCAGGTAATCCTTACTCTCATGCTGAAAAGGCTCTAACATCTCCATCTTCTTCTACTCCTTTAACAAGCCAGAACAATCAAGCGGATCAAACAAACCCGATCTCATGCTAGAGACGATCCTAGGCAAACTACAAGGGTTGGAGAGCTATATAACTTCGGTTGATAAAGCTAACAAAGCTTTGGAAAGCCAAGTGTTTAACAAGGCCGGAGAGGTTCCAAGAGGCCAAGGGAAACTTCCCGGGAAGACGGAAGATAACCCAAAGGGAAGGGTTATGGTGATCACTACTAGGAGTGGTATAACAACTACCGATCCTCAACCTAAAGTAGTTGAAACCACCACTAAAGAAGGAGAGGGAAAAGAGAAGGAAGATATCTATGTTCCTCCTCCCGCCTACAAACCACCTCTACCTTTTCCTCAATCTAGATTGCGTGCACACCTAGATAAACATTTTGGTAAGTTTGTTGAACTTATGAGTAAGCTGCATATTAATATACCTTTTATGGATGCAATTTTAGGTATGCCAGCTTATGGGAAATTCCTCAAGGAGATCCTCTCTAACAAGAGGAAATTGGAAGACATCGGAGAAGTCAAGATGAGTATGGAGTCATCCGAACTCATCAAGACTATGACGGAGAATATGCCACCTAAGCTCCGTGATCCAGGATCCTTTTGCATACCCATCACTTTGGGAGAAGCTACTTATGATGCACTTTACGACCTTGGAGCGAGTGTGAGTATCATACCACTTGCTCTATGCAAAGCAGTTGGTCTAGGAGAGCCTAGACCGGTGAAGATCACACTCTACATGGCTGATCGTTCCACCACTAAGCCGGTTGGGATACTAGAAGACATTCCGGTAAAACTCGGTAAGTTTTACATTCCTATAGATTTTGTCGTTCTTGACATCCCTGCAGATTATCCGGTTCCCATCATTCTTGGGAGACCATTCCTTGCAACATCCGGATGCATGGTCGATTGCAAGAATGGCCAGCTATCTTTCCATATAGGTGAAGAGAAGGTAGAATTCATACTCTCTTCCTTAATCAAGGAGCCAGCCTTGAGAGACGATGTTTTTAATATTTTTGATGAAGAAGAGTCTAGAGAGGTAGTAAGTTCAATCTTAATGAAAGACCCTCTTCAAAAGGTTCTTAGTATGAGCATCATGGAGGAAGGAGTGGAACATGATTGCAATGAGGATGTGAAAGCATTAAATGATATGGAGGAAGAACTAGGAACAAGATTTGAAGAACTAGAATTAACTCCGGAAACTGTGAAGAAAATCGACCTGCATAAACCAAATCGTCCGATTTGTGAAAAGGCAACCCGATTTTTGACAACAGAAAGAAAAATCGATCTGAATAAACTAAATCATCCGATTTGTGAAAAGGCAACCCGATTTTTGACAACAGGAAGAAAAATCGTGCCTCAGATCGACCGATTTACTTCAGGGGAGGTCGATCCAGTGGGAAATTTTCTGGATTCTTCAAACTTCACCGCAGTTGTTCTCGACTCTAATGATGCATCACCCCCACCTCTAGAGGCCTCTCCCACAACATCCGAAGGCCACGATTCATCATCAATCAAGGCACCTCCATCATTAGAATTGAAGCCACTCCCCACGCATTTAAGGTACGCGTTTCTTAGTATTAATTCCACATATCCAGTCATAGTCAATGCGAAACTGAACGATGCTGAACTAGAGAAACTTATGCATGTGCTGAAGCAACATAGGAGAGCATTAGGTTATACTATTGATGATTTAGTAGGAATAAAGCCTTCCCTATGTATGCACAAAATTCTAATGGAAGAAGATTACAAGCCTTCACGCCAACCTCAAAGACGGTTAAATCCGGCAATGAAAGAGGTCGTGAAGAAAGAAATCCTTAAGCTACTTGATGCAAGTATCATCTTTCCTATTTCCGATAGCAAATGGGTGAGTCCAGTACAGGTAGTACCAAAGAAAGGAGGCATTACCGTTGTTGCCAATAAAAACTACGAACTTATCCCTACACGGACAGTTACAGGGTGGCGAATGTGCATCGACTACCGCAAACTGAACGTGGCCACTAGGAAGGACCACTTCCCCCTTCCTTTTATCGATCAAATGTTGGAAAGGTTAGCCCAACATTCTTACTTTTGTTATCTAGATGGATATAGCGGTTTCTTTCAGATTCCAATTCATCCGGATGATCAAGAGAAGACGACTTTCACGTGCCCTTGGGGTACGTTCGCTTATAGAAGAATGCCATTTGGTCTATGCAACGCTCCAGCCACCTTCCAAAGGTGTATGATGGCAATCTTCTCCGAATACATAGAGAACATCATGGAAGTCTTCATGGACGACTTTTCGGTATATGGTTCTTCCTTTGATAACTGTCTCTATAACCTTTCACTAGTTCTTAAGAGATGTGAGGACACTAACTTAGTCTTAAACTGGGAAAAGTGTCATTTCATGGTTACCGAAGGAATTGTGTTAGGTCATCTAGTATCACAAAGGGGAATAGAGGTTGATAGAGCAAAGATAGAAACCATTGAGAAGCTACCTCCCCCTTCTTCTATGAAAGGAATTAGAAGTTTCTTAGGGCATGCAGGCTTCTATAGGAGATTCATAAAGGATTTTTCTAAGATCTCAAAACCCTTAACTAATCTTTTGATGAAAGACGCAACTTTCGAATTTTCGAAAGATTGTTTAGATGCTTTTTGCAGGATCAAAGAAGCTTTGATTTCAGCACCAATCATTCAACCACCCGATTGGACTCTTCCTTTCGAGGTCATGTGCGACGCAAGCGACGTCGCTATAGGAGCCGTACTTAGACAGAAGAAAGATGGTCGCACTCATGCCATCTACTATGCTAGCAAAACGCTAGATGAAGCTCAATATAATTATGCAACCACAGAAAAGGAACTTTTAGCCGTAGTATACGCTTTTGAAAAATTTCGTTCCTATCTTGTAGGTGCAAAGGTGATAGTCTATACGGACCATTCCTCAATTCGCTACTTATTCACGAAAAAGGATGCGAAGCCAAGGCTTCTAAGATGGATCTTACTCTTACAAGAGTTCGATTTGGAGATTCGTGATAAGAAAGGATCGGAAAACTCCGTTGCTGATCATCTTAGTCGTCTTCCGCAACTCACCGATGAGACGGATGAACTTCCTATAGACGACTCATTCCCTGACGAGCAACTACATGAGATCGAAGAGTGTCTTCAACACATCTCAAAAGGTAATGATCCATGGTTTGATGACATTGTGAATTACCTTGTTTGTCAGGAGATTCCACCCGGACTTTCATATGCTCAAAAGAAGAAATTCTTTAGTGACGTCCGGCATTTCTATTGGAATTAACCTCTTCTATTCAAACGAGGTCCCGATGGCATATACAAGAGATGTATCCCCGAAGATGAGGTGGATAGTGTCATCCGCCATTGTCATTCCCTACCATGTGGCGGACATGCTAGTTCCAACAAAACTTGTGCTAAGGTACTTCGTTCCGGCTTCTTTTGGCCTACACTTTTCAAAGATGTGCAAAAGTTTGTTGTTGCTTGTGATGCTTGTCAAAGGACAGGTAATATATCAAGGAGGAATGAGATGCGTCTCAATAACATACAAGAAGTGGAAATCTTCGATGTATGGGGCGTCGATTTTATGGGACCCTTCCCATCTTCATGCGGAAACCAATATATACTTCTTGCCGTAGACTATGTCTCAAGATGGGTAGAAGCAATCGCTTCTCCTACTAATGATGCAATGGTAGTGGTGAAGTTCTTCAATAGAACGATCTTCCCAAGGTTCGGAACTCCCCGAACCATCATTAGTGACGGAGGAACGCATTTCACAGCCCGTAGATTTGAGACTCTATTGGCTAAGTATGGGGTGACCCATAAGATAGCTACACCTTACCATCCGCAAACTAGCGGACAAGTTGAGATTTCCAATAGAGAGATCAAGGGAATTTTAGAGAAAACCGTCTCTAAAACAAGGAAAGATTGGTCAATGAAGCTTGATGATGCACTATGGGCGTACAGGACAGCCTTCAAGACACCAATAGGTACGACTCCGTATAATCTTGTCTATGGTAAATCTTGTCATCTTCCTATAGAGCAAGAGCATAAAGCATATTGGGCTATCAAGTGGCTCAACTTTGACATGAAAGAAGCCGGAGAGAAGCGGCTCTTAGACATCAATGAGTTGGATGAGATCCGGCTAAATGCGTATGAGAACGCAAAGATCTACAAGGAACGGACAAAGTGTTGGCAAGATAAGCATATCATTCCAAAAGATCTGAAAGAGGGAGATCAAGTCCTTCTATTCAAATCGAGGCTTCGTTTGTTTCCAGGTAAGCTTAAATCCCGTTGGACGGGACCTTATGTAATTAAACGAATTTTCCCCCATGGTGCAGTTGAAGTATGGGGTGAACAAAGCGGAAGTTTCAAGGTTAATGGCCAACGGTTGAAGAAATACACACCGGAAGCTCCGGTCGAGGAGATAGCTCCTATCCTCCTCCATTGAACACAAACCATACACCGTCCAGCTAAAGCCGATAAATCAAGCGCTTCTTGGGAGGCAACCCATGATAGTATAGTTTTTCCCTCCTTTCATCACTTAGTTAGAGTAGATTAGTTGCTTTGTTTCTTTGTTTTCGCTTTTTATTTGTTCCTCGATGCACTCTTGGTATTGTCGTGTCATTAATCGCAGGAAATTAGGTCCAAATTGAGAGATCCATGGAAAAAGGGAGCATAAATCAGTTAAATCTTCAACTTCCATGAAGAACAAGGAAGGAAATCGAGTTGCACTAAGTTAATCGTTCGATTCAGGAGCAGAGCAAGTCGATTTTTGCCAACAGAAAGAAAAATCGACCTGGAGATCGACCTACCAAGAAAAATCGTCCGATTTTCAAGTGTTCAGAGAAAATGAGAGAAAAATCGCCCCGACAATTAAACCGGCCTTGAAAATCGTCCGATTTTCTTCACAATTTCTCGACCCTATATAAAGCCTTAAACACTCGATTCCCTCATTCCAAACCCTTCCACTCTCGATTTCTCTCTCTCAAGAACTCCGAAAATCGCCCATACCCTACAATCCTCATTCCTTAATCATTTTGAATGATTCTTGACTCCAAACTGAAGCATTTTCAACAAGGAACAAGGATCTAGCAACAACAAGCACGGCAATCGACTATTCCACAAGGAATTCAGGTTTTTCATTCCAAAACCTAAGTTTCTCATTCGAATTTGAATCTTGCTTAGGAAGTGTTTGTTTGCTGAAATTGATAGAGGAGTTTGCTTAGGAAACACTATAGGGAACTGTATGTGGTGGTTCTTGAGATAGAACTTTACAGAATTGTGAGAATCGTAGAAATCGTCAGAAAAATCGACCTAACCTAGAAAAACCGTCCGATTTTTGTGAAGAACAGGGCGATTTTTTGCTTCAGAAATGGATATTGTGAAGAGAATAACTAGAAATACGGGGAAGAAGAAGGGATCTTCTTCCAAAGCCCCTCCCCCACCTCCACCACCACCTCAAAACATTCCAAAGCTTCCCCCTCCCCTATCCAAACACAAGAAAAGATATGAACGCATCTTAGATCGCCCATTCACCCCTCCTCGCTACATTGTGTTAGATGATCTAGATTCCTTGTTTGTTCGAGAGGATGTGGATATGATGCTTGATAGGGTTGGGCTTAGACAGTTTGCTATGATTAGGGAGGATGCATATACCGAGATCACCCTAGAGTTCCTTAGTACATTCGAGCATGATCCTAGAGAAAGGATGGTCACCTTCCGCCTTATGAGCCAAGATCATACTATGTCTATTGATACTTTTGGAGACTTGTTCGGCTTTTCTTATTCAGATGCAGGCACATTTGCTAGAGGTGTTAGTGCTAGTGCCTTTTGGGAGTCCATTTCAGTGGGAGAGTATGGTGGAGACAAGTGGAGACCCGGGAATTCGAAAGAAACTAGCATGTACAACCTTTCCTTTAAGGTAGTACATCGGATCCTTAGTGAGAGCTTATTCGCCCGGACAGAGACTCCACAGAAGCTCAAGGCTGATGAGCTCTTTATTATATATTGTATGACATCCACCACCGTCCCCGACATTTCCACTATGCTTGCTGACTATCTAGGAAAGATAGCCAACAAAGCTAAGGGCGACATTTGTGCTGGAGGCCTTGTCACTCATGTGGCTAAGGCAATGGGATTAGACTACTCGGGATGCACTCTAGCTGAGAGTGCCCTACCTTTAGGTTCACAGAGATTGGTCACTCGACAGGTTTTGATTCCTCGAGGGAGAGGAACCCTTCATGTGCCCATGCCATGGCACAAGAATCCAAAGAAGAAGCCATCCAAGATCATCTGGAAGCCCGAATACACTATTCGGAGCAAGAGGAACTGGAAGGAGACATTTGAGTTGATGCTTGAGGAGATATCTCCTCCTTTATATTATGATGATGATGCAGGTGACACTGAGGAGGATGAGGATGGAGGCCAGGAGACCATGCTCGAGTTTGAGAGTGACACTCATAGCGGTCATGCTACGGATGCCATGGACACCGACACTCATGGTGGAGGACCTAGCAGGACTAGTAAAGGTGATGAGGAGACGGAGGATGACATGCAACCACCTCACCGCTCATTTGCACGTGCCCCAGGACATAGACGAGGACGTCGACCTCCCCGTCACTTTAGGGAGCTAGTCTCTAGTTTCCAGAGCCTCAGCACCGACTATCACGCTCTCCACACCGACTACGACACCCTGAACACTCAGTTCAGGAACTACAGGCAGGAGACGGACGCTAGGCATTCATCCTACGATGGCCAGATGAGAGACTTATACTTCCATCAGTTCGGCCACTTCTACGATCCTAGTGCACCGATGTATCCTTATCCACCACCTCCACCACCGACAGAAGATTGAGCTTCCACTTCTTTTACATTATAAGTATTTTTCTCTATCTTATGCTTGACTTTCACATTGGGGACAATGTGGACATTAAGTATGGGGTGGGGGTACTTACAATACCTTTTGTTTCATCTTAGCACTTTATGCACTTTACACTACTCTTGATGATTTGGCTTGTAATAACTCTTGCACTACTTGTTTTCCACTATGACACTTGCATTTGCATGATCTTTTATTCTATGAATTTTCAAAATTTTGTGCTTCTTATGATAGAAATGACCTCTATGATGAGAAATATGTATGTGGATAGGCAAAAAGATAGCTTAGTTGTGTGGAGATGTTAATCATAGCATGAATGAGCTTACTTTTGTTACTTGAACACATGAATAAGTTATATGATTTAGATGTCTTGATAAGAGAATGAAATAATAGTCGAAGCTATATTGCAAGTTCTTTTACATCATATAAGGATGACTAAGGCAATTCACTTCTTTTCTTTTCTCATATCTTGATCATGCTAGCCCCTCAATGAAATATAAACCTTCCTTTTACCATCCGGGAATTAGGATAAGTGATAGAAAAAAAAAAGAAGGCATGCTTGATGTGGGAGGGCCAAAGAAAATGTATTAAATGAAAGTGTAGCAATTCATAAGTTTGGGGACGTTGAACATGAGGATGAGTAACTCGGCACCATTCACATAGCCGGGTGTTTGTGTCTTGCCAAAGTCCAATTGAACGACAAGTCCTAACGAGATATGGTATGTGCATCAAGGGTTTGAGGCTTCTCGAATTTGAGAAACGCCGATCTCCTAGGCTTCGGTTTTTGTGCACCGCTGTCCATACTCTCAAAAAGTAAAGTAAAAAGAAGGCAAAGCTTTCTACATGCGAAGCATGTGCGGTGAAGTAAAATTTTGAAGGCATTATGTTGTTCCTCTTTCCCGGATTAGCACCACAATTGCCAAAAAGAATTCCTTCCCTTAATATGTTTTTTGGACCTTTCCTTTGATTAGAAGACCTTGAGACTTTTATGCATGTGTTTAAGGCTTCATGGCTTAGATTTGTTTGACTTTGATTACCTCTATATCCTTATCATTGTAATAGCTAGGATTTCGAATTCTAATTAATGTTGATTAACTTAATCGTTGATAGTAATTAACATATAACTCGCGAAGACTTCGCAAGTGATGAGTAAGAGTCCCACCGTTATGTTCCTGGCGTAAATTTGGACGTTTGGAGAAATTTTTATTTTTTCCCCGGGTAATTATTTTTACCCTCCGGTATTATTTGGAGCATTTGGGAGCTCTAATTAATAAAAATGCAGTTGAGAGAAACGATCAGGACATCAGACATGTTCTAGATATGAAATAACATGAAAAGGCAAAACGGATAAAAGAGTCGCTATCCCGATTCTTAGCGGTTAAGAAAGGTGGCTTAGAAATGCCCATTTTACGAGATAGTTATGGATTAATTATCCCGATAATATTCCGGATTTTATATTCCAGTTCCATAAAATTTGGAGAGCGAAAAATATAACCGCGTTTCAATTAAATATTCTTAATAAGCTTTATATGTTATATTATATATTTATATATATACAAATGTAAGAAAGGCGGTGGCATATATATATATATATATATATATATATATATATATATATATATATATAAAAGGAAACAAATGAAAGGCGGCCACTTTAATTAATATATATATATAAATCAAAAGAGAAGAGTACAGAGAAAATGGCTGCCCTCATTTCAATTGTTATCTCACAATTCACTCAGAGAAGTCGAAAGAATCGTCGAAGCATACGATCAACTTCAATCCCTCACAAATCTGTCATGGTCCGTCCTTTTTCAAATCCGTTTGTACCAACGCGTCCCTTATCTTGTTCTCTTCAACGTGGTACCAACTTATTTCCCGTTTGTTACCTTTTTGGTAAAGCTTCCGTTTACCGCTATCGGGGCACCGACGACCACCGCAAGTCATCAAATATAAGGTTTCATACCGCGCTCTTACTCCCCGTATCGCTAGGAGTCTGGATCTTCTTCCGATTCGTATATCGGGTTAGTAACGAATAAGTTATGAATTTATTTGTTTTTAGTATTGCGGGTTAGTATAAATTGACCTTGAGTTGGTTAAAATGGATAATTGGAATTTTCATTATGCTCGTTACATTATTCTGGTGATTATGGGTTCTTGTTTGATGAAATCTGATGACAGGGGGTTTAGAAATTGCCTGCGGGCAAAACGTTATTCTGGCGAAATCTAATTAATTAATTAAAGGTTAATTAATTAAATTAGGATTTAAAATTGAGATTGAGGAATATTGATTAGATAATACCTTGAGATTTGAGGAATTGTGAGCTATGTTGAGATATTGAGGTTTAGTTGGTTGTGAGGCTCATAGATTGAGTATGATCCTTATGGATCCCTTTGGGTCTAGGTGTGACCCCTTTGATGAATAGAGGTTGATATATCTCTTTATGCCTTTTTATAGGCCGTGTTGTCCCTCCAGTGTAGAGGTGATCGTGGTTGATTTTGTACGAGGTTGAGGTAAGTCCGTAGGACTTACTTAGCTACCATCCTTATATTGGGTGTTTGTATGAGTGGTGTGTGCCTTATATGTTTACTATGATAGCATGTGATGTCGTATTTACCGACCTATGTTTTATTGATTGCCCCACTGCGTGGCTGTGATAACCTTTCCCTTTCATCCTGCCGTGGAGTCTGGGAGGTTCTCTGATGTCAGGCCATACCGGTTTACAGGAAGGGCGCAATCCACTCCCATAGGGTACACGGATTGTGTGACCGATACTAGTACGGCTGGCTAGCAGGCTCAGAGGCGAGGATGTATCGGTCCTCGTGTCACCTAGTTTCATATATATTATATCTATACGATTTGAGTGAATGACCATTATATTGAGATGAATAAATGGGTAAATGAGTGAAAGCATGCTGATATGTTTATCTTTCCCTATGTGTGATTGTGCTTATGCATTACCTCATATATGTATGGTTAGCTAACGGTTTCATACCGTGTTGTAGATGTTTACAGGTTAGGCGCTGCTGAGTGATCTGGCAGGGTGACAGGCCGAGGACTCTCGTACATTAGGTGGTTGATTTGGGTTTGTTGTGTTCCCCTCCTTCGTGAGGATGTTCTTTTGTACCTCCTGTGTGAGGTTGTCGTTTTATATACTCGGCTATGTTGTTGTTTACTTTGGGTTGTACAATTTATACTGTTTTATGTATTTGTTTTATATTTGTCAGTGCCATGTTGTAAGGTCCAGTGAACTTGTTGTTAGGCTAGGGTCAGGATCCATTGTGAGATCCTAGCCCAATGTGACATCCCGAGTCCCGCGGATTCGGGGTGTTACAGAGTTGGTATCAGAGCCCAGGTTGACAACAATGGCACTTGCTACCTGCAATGAGGTTTGATAGGTAAAATAAACAGAGCCCACACGGGATCTGACGTTTTCAAAGGTTTTGGTTTTAAGTGTGGTTTTGGGATAGAATGTACGAGAAGTCGTCACCTCTGTCATGGATCTCTGCAGCGTAGATATGTATATATATCTGTGTGTACTATGGATTATGTGGATGTATTATATACATATCGATACTTATGGCATATATATAGCCTTATAAGATTAGGTGCGTATATCCTACAGATGACTCAGACTAGAGTAGTATCTGTAGTGGGATGAGGTAGGGGTACACCCCCTCTTCCTCCAGTGGTGATAAGTCAGGGACCAGTTTTCGCTGTTGTTTCGCCTATGGCAGAGAACGAGTTTGAAGAGGCTGATCGTGTCTCCACGAGTAGATCCAAGTTTCAAGAATATATGTAACAAGTATATGAAGCGGTGATAGCGGGTAGATCGACACCGGATTTACCAACAATTGTGAGATCAATTGAAGCTTCTGGATCCGGAAAGAAGCAATGGACTGAATCAGTTACTAGAGAAGCAAAGATGATGAATGGGGAACCAAGTCCGATATCAGGACAATCTACTGATCCTTTGGCCATGAAGATGACTGGCAAAGGCGCCCATCATATGCTTTACGTGTGGTAAAGCAGGGCATAGAGCGAAGTTTTGTCGACAGGGCAAGGCATTGCCTTTACAGGTTCCCTTCAAGAGTAAGATCATTCCAGGTGGACGACGAAGGTCGAGTTACCCTTCAGTTGCACATGTTTCAAGGATGGGATGATTATGTTTCAGTTGTGGCTATCCAGATCATTTGCGTTCTATGTGCCCTTTGGCATTGATAGCTTGTTTCACTTGTGGTGAGCTAGGCCATCTGGCCCTTTCTGTCAGCACGGTGGTGTTTCTTCCCAGCAAGACCTTCCTCTTTCCGGTGCAGAAAGAGTGGAAGTGGAGGCTATAGTGAGTACATCAGTGATACTTGAGGAGCATAGATCCGAGATCGAGTGATGATATGTAATGGATATACGGGAGTTAGTTGTTACAGGTACCATTCTCGTTAATGGTTTACCTGGTGGATTTTTGCTTGTTGTGAGTGCTATGCACGTCATGTCTTTCGATGCATGCGTTAATGGTTGAATTTTGGTATATAGTAGAAGGTGGATTTTCCTTTACAGGATTACCTTTTTGGGTCTAAGATACCCGGGAGATGCGTGTTTGTTCCCTTATTTCAAGGACCCGTGTATGGTTGCAGACTTCTTTGTCATGTCGTAGGTGCATGAGGAAGTCATTATGTGTATGGTTTGGATGAATAGATATCATGTGGTGTTAGCTTTTAATAGTAAGACTATTATAGTCTTTACTGAGTTGAGTTAAATAGAGGTCTTCTGAGGTTAACACCTTTGAAGAGACGGGTTTGTCATCAGGACTGTAGGAGCAGCGAGCTGATAGCACAGGGATGTGACGCCTTCTAGTGTTATACCATGAAGGAGCGAGATAGTCCAACAATGGAAGGTATTCCAGCTGTTTATGAGTTTATAGACGTGTTACTGAAGCGTCTAGTTGCCACCTCAGCGGAGTGTGGACATTGTTATCGAGTTGAAGTATGATACATGGGAAAGCCACACTATATGGTGCTTGTTGAGATATTGTACTGATAACTTGAAAAGTTGACTGAAACGGGCTTCTTTTACCCTTGTGGGTTCCATGTTCCATATTGACGACCTGATGAGTTAGCTTCAAGAAGCAATTGTGTTTTCAGGATTCCTTTGTGCTCAAGATATCCCTAGTCATGGATGAGAGAGCAGCATGTGTATGAGATAGCATCCCATACCCGTTATGGACACTACGAGTTTGTAGTGATGTCATTTGGGTTGACAAATGTTTTAGTAGTTTTTATGGAGTTGATGAATAATATCTTCATCGACTTCCTTGATTAGTTGGTGGTGGACTTCATGGATGACATGTCGGTATACTCTCATAGCAGAGAATAGTAGACCGATCGTCTAAGGACCGTTCTGCAGATTTCGAGAGATAGAGGGTTGTAGGCTACACTCTCTAAGTGTAAGTTGAGATGCCAGTGGTAGCCTTTTTAGGGCATGTTGTCTCCGCCAGTGGGATCATGGTTGACCTGGCGAGAAATAAGTATGTTGTAACATGGGAGATACTGATAACATTAAGGAATACGTAGTTTTCTCGGGTCAGCCGATTGCTATCAATGCTTAGAGGAAGGATTTTATATGATTACGTATTCATTTGCGAGTCTTTTGAGAAGACCGTACCGGTGTGATCTTCATGTCAGAATTCTATAGATCATAGAAATCTGAAGTATACTTTATGCAACAGGGGTTGAATAACCGCTGGTGTTAAGAGCTTAAGTTGATCAAGACTTTGACCTGGAGGTTCCATATTATTCCGAGAAGTTGAACGTTGTCACCGACAACTGGAACGGAAAGATGCTCCAAGAGAAGATGATTGTGAGACAGATAGTTCAGCTTCAGCTTAAAAGAAATCTAGCTTGGCTAGAGTTGGATAATCAGTTCCTTGATGAGGATACCCAATTATACCTCAAAGGTTCTACCTGGTCTGTTGGATGAGGTCCAACAGAAGCAGGGGACCTGCCCGGCCTTGACAAGGTTTAGAGAAAGGATGTCTCGTACTGAGGCACCATAGTTCTCCATGGGAGTAGATGGACTGATGAAGAGTCATGTCCACTTTGTGTACCTGCTGATGTAGATGGAGACAGAGAATATTATGGTATACCCATTGTACGCCTTATTCAGTACATTCAGGTACGAGTAAGATGTACCACGAGATGAGACGAGTATATTGTATGAAGCCGATATAACCAGATTTGTGGTACAATGTGTGACCTGTTAGCAGGTCCAGATAGAGTATTTCCGATCTAGAGATAAGCCCTACCCACTACCAGTGCAGTAGTAGAATTTGGGAGGACATCTCTATGGACTTTTTTTATGGGATTGTGACCCAGTAGAAGATTTATGTTATGTGTATTGTTGGTAACAAATTAATGAAACCGGCACGTTTCATTCCTATCAGAAGGACGTGGCTAGTGAATGAATTGGATGAGGAGTACACTAGACAGATAGTGAGACTCCATGATATACCGAGAACGATCATTTCTAATCGAGATGGATGTTTTTACTTTGAGATTTTAGGCAGCAGATTCAGACTGCTTTGGGGACGAGTCTGTACCTCATGACTACACTTCACCCCCTGACAGATGGTCAGTTAGAGAGGATCATCTAGATCTTACACATCTATTATAAGTTGTAAGTCGAATGGGAAACGTGGATGGTTATATTACCTTCCATTAATGAGTTTATTATATAACAATGAAGGACATGCATCTTTCTGGGATGGCCCTATGAGGCAATATATATAGACATAGATGTCGTATATCCTTATGCTAGAAGTGATCTAGCAGTAGTAGTGGAATAACACCTTACCAGATTCAGGATTTTATAGTTCAAGTAACGTTGATTGAAGGAAGGATGCTGGTTGTACAGAGTCGGTAGATATTATATGTAGACAAGAGGCGTTAACCTCTAAAGTTCAAGCGAGAGTTCATGTCCGGCTGTAAGTATCTCAGCTGCGAGACGTTAGACGTGTTAATATGGAAAGGGAACTGAGTTTCCAATATGATGGTTTATTTGAGATCGACCAGTACGGAGAAGGTAGCATGATGTTTAGCTTTGCCTATGAGATTAGAGGATATCCACCCAGTGTTTTATATGTCTCAACTGAGGAAGTATATACCAGACTCGAGACACCTTGTGAGTTACGATGATTGATGGTTGAGTCCAACCACACTTTTTTTTGAGCATTCGATTACATTCTTGGAATGAGATATGAAACGATTGCATTCGAAAGACATTGCCATATTGAGGATATGATGGTCAAGATGAAGACCTGAAGAGGCTATGTAAGAGACTGAGGATAGTGTCCTGAGGAACTATCTTGAGTATATGTTGGGACAGACCCATTTGCGGGAGCACGAGTAGATCTTAGTGCTATCTTGATGAATGTTGTGCTTATGTGCTTATATGCTTTGATGTGTTATTCCATGCTAGATGTGATGTGATTTATGATCTTAGTAGATCTTGATGTGCTAGTGTGATGTATGTTATAGTTGGAGATGATTAATTCCTCCACGCTACCCGAGTATGATTATATTTATAGCTGGAGATGGTTCTTTCCTCCATGCTATTTGAGTGAGATTATGATTCAGCTGGAGATGGTTCCTTCCTCCATGCTACCTTGATGGACATAGTTCAGTGGAGATGTGATTCCTCCATGCGATATATATGTTTATGGGTTGGCTAGATACGTATTTCCTCTATGCATGTGATATGTTTTGGCTAGAGATGTGCTTCCTCTATGCCTTGTGATGTGGTATGGCGAGAGACGTGATTCCTCTACGCCTTTGGGTAGCGTTATGGCCCTGTTCCCTGGAGATGATGATTCCTCCATGTTTATACTTGAGGTTATAGATTGTTATAGGTTGTGATCTTTTGAACGGAGATGTGATGCCTCCGATAGAAAGAGTGAGAGTTATACCTCGGCGTATGGGTCCGAGAGGATTTGGGAATTGTTCAAGTTTCGGGACGAAACTTTTTTTTAAGGGGTGTGTGATGTAATAGCTAGGATTTCGAATTCTAATTAATGTTGATTAACTTAATCGTTGATAGTAATTAACATATAACTCGCGAAGACTTCGCAAGTGATGAGTAAGAGTCCCACCGTTATGTTCCTGGCGTAAATTTGGACGTTTGGAGAAATTTTTATTTTTTCCCCGGGTAATTATTTTTACCCTCCGGTATTATTTGGAGCATTTGGGAGCTCCAATTAATAAAAATGCAGTTGAGAGAAACGATCAGGACATCAGACATGTTCTAGATATGAAATAACATGAAAAGGCAAAACGGATAAAAGAGTCGCTATCCCGATTCTTAGCGGTTAAGAAAGGTGGCTTAGAAATGCTCATTTTACGAGATAGTTATGGATTAATTATCCCGATAATATTCCGGATTTTATATTCCAGTTCCATAAAATTTGGAGAGCGAAAAATATAACCGCGTTTTAATTAAATATTCTTAATAAGCTTTATATGTTATATTATATATTTATATATATACAAATGTAAGAAAGGCGGTGACATATATATATATATATATATATATATATATATATATATATAAAAGGAAACAAATGAAAGGCGGCCACTTTAATTAATATATATATATAAATCAAAAGAGAAGAGTACAGAGAAAATGGCTGCCCTCATTTCAATTGTTATCTCACAATTCACTTAGAGAAGTCGAAAGAATCGTCGAAGCATACGATCAACTTCAATCCCTCACAAATCTGTCATGGTCCGTCCTTTTTCAAATCCGTTTGTACCAACGCGTCCCTTATCTTGTTCTCTTCAACGTGGTACCAACTTATTTCCCGTTTGTTACCTTTTTGGTAAAGCTTCCGTTTACCGCTATCGGGGCACCGACGACCACCGCAAGTCATCAAATGTAAGGTTTCATACCGCGCTCTTACTCCCCGTATCGCTAGGAGTCTGGATCTTCTTCCGATTCGTATATCGGGTTAGTAACGAATAAGTTATGAATTTATTTGTTTTTAGTATTGCGGGTTAGTATAAATTGACCTTGAGTTGGTTAAAATGGATAATTGGAATTTTCATTATGCTCGTTACATTATTCTGGTGATTATGGGTTCTTGTTTGATGAAATCTGATGACAGGGGGTTTAGAAATTGCCTGCGGGCAAAACGTTATTCTGGCGAAATCTAATTAATTAATTAAAGGTTAATTAATTAAATTAGGATTTAAAATTGAGATTGAGGAATATTGATTAGATAATACCTTGAGATTTGAGGAATTGTGAGCTATGTTGAGATATTGAGGTTTAGTTGGTTGTGAGGCTCATAGATTGAGTATGATCCTTATGGATCCCTTTGGGTCTAGGTGTGACCCCTTTGATGAATAGAGGTTGATATATCTCTTTATGCCTTTTTATAGGCCGTGTTGTCCCTCCAGTGTAGAGGTGATCGTGGTTGATTTTGTACGAGGTTGAGGTAAGTCCGTAGGACTTACTTAGCTACCATCCTTATATTGGGTGTTTGTATGAGTGGTGTGTGCCTTATATGTTTGCTATGATAGCATGTGATGTCGTATTTACCGACCTATGTTTTATTGATTGCCCCACTGCGTGGTTGTGATAACCTTTCCCTTTCATCCCGCCGTGGAGTCTGGGAGGTTCTCTGATGTCAGGCCATACCGGTTTACAGGAAGGGCGCAATCCACTCCCATAGGGTACACGGATTGTGTGACCGATACTAGTACGGCTGGCTAGCAGGCTCAGAGGCGAGGATGTATCGGTCCTCGTGTCACCTAGTTTCATATATATTATATCTATACGATTTGAGTGAATGACCATTATATTGAGATGAATAAATGGGTAAATGAGTGAAAGCATGCTGATATGTTTATCTTTCCCTATGTGTGATTGTGCTTATGCATTACCTCATATATGTATGGTTAGCTAACGGTTTCATACCGTGTTGTAGATGTTTACAGGTTAGGCGCTGCTGAGTGATCTGGCAGGGTGACAGGCCGAGGACTCTCGTACATTAGGTGTTGATTTGGGTTTGTTGTGTTCCCCTCCTTCGTGAGGATGTTCTTTTGTACCTCCTGTGTGAGGTTGTCGTTTTATATACTCGGCTATGTTGTTGTTTACTTTGGGTTGTACAATTTATACTGTTTTATGTATTTGTTTTATATCTGTCAGTGCCATGTTGTAAGGTCCAGTGAACTTGTTGTCAGGCTAGGGTCAGGATCCATTGTGAGATCCTAGCCCAATGTGACATCCCGAGTCCCGCGGATTCGGGGTGTTACAATCATGTCCTTTATTTATGTTTTCAAGAAAGAAAAGAGAGTTAGTCCATCTTATAGTTATCATTGAAATACACTTTGCCTTCCTATGCCTTGAAATATCATTTTGAGGGTGATCCAATAAGAAGAAGCACTATCAAAAGAAAAGTTTTTGAGTTTTCATACATATATAATCCATGACATCTTGTATTCTAAATTTGAGTCTTGCTTAGGGACAAGCAAGGGGCAAGTATGGGGTATTTTGATGACATGAATTATATACCATTATATTCATGCATATTGTAGAAGATTGTCTCAATTTGCCTTGCATTTAGAGAGATTTTGTGTACCTTTTATGTTCTATTCAACCATTTGTCGGAAATAGAGGTCTACATGAGTTTTTGATGAATTGTAGGTATATGGAGTGAAATTGGAAGCAAAAGTGGAGTAAGGAGCATCCAAGGACGTTAGAGAAGCTAAAGAAGTCTTGAAGGGGTCACAAAGAGCTAAGGAGTTGCGAAAGAGAAGCATAGAAGACGAGCCAAAAGAAGAGCACTTTCTGTTGAAGAAAATCGTGCCACTATACATATAAATCGGACGATTTTCTTCTCTTGAAATCGAACGGTTTTGTGTGTAAATCGACTAGGCCGATTTCCTTTGCTTTTCGGCCAAATGATAAGACGACACAAAGCCCAATTCTTTTGGGCTAGAGGAGAGTTTTGCCAAACGGCCCATTAGCAAGAAACTATAGGTTGGAACCCTGGGAACGAAAACGGGACGTCCGCAGCAGGAAATCTTTACGCGTTTGAGAGAGATTGAAGATTCTTGGAGAAGGATTGTAGGACTTTAGCCGGAAAGTCAATCTTGATCATTGTTTGTGAGATTTCTTTATTCCATTGAAGTGATTGTGGTTTTTGAACACGAATTTGAGTTACTTAAGAGATACATTGATCAGTTTTGAGATTTGTTTACAGATTTGAAGGTTATTGAGTTTTATTCAAGATTTGGTTTATTTGCGATATTTCACTCAATCTTTAATTTGAATCGATTTTGAAAATGGTTGGCTAAAACCATTGTGATTCTAGGGAGAATAGTTGATGATTAAGGCTTAGATGATGATAGACTGAACTCATTTACACATTAGGACCCTGAGAGTTTAGATTTTAGTTTTGCGATAACAGGAAAATCGGTATGTTCTTGAGTAAATCGGCCGATTTAGTGATGAACAACCCGATTTATTCTTCTGTCGAACTTTAATTGAATTAATCTTTAATCAAAACTAATCCTTGCCTAAATCCCAACCTTGACTAACCTTTTTAACCTCTAATTGAATGTATGAAGACACTTCAAACCTGATTCTACATTTAATAGATTAAGATTTCAAGAATTGGGTAATAGAGAGATTCAACATCCTTTATTAAGATTTTAATTGTGCTTACTATTCTTTACTTTGGAGAGTCATATCCTGAAGTTTTAGATAGTTAGTTTGAACATAATTCTTGTCTTTAGATCTTTCTATATTGCAGCCTCAACAACCCTTATAGAGAGAACCTTTAGATTAGATATATAGATTTTGGAACTTCACCGTACGATACCTACCTTTGAACAAAACACGAGGGGGAAAACACAAGGGGGAAAAATGGTATCGGTTCTTCCAGGGTGCGTGAGGCAGTAGTTGCGGTAGAGAGGGAAGATTCGACGACGTAATAGGGTAGCAGCAATTAGGTTAAAAGGATTAGGTTTAGCATTTATTGTGATTAAAGGGAGATTAGGTTAAGATTGGGCCGGCTGAAGGCTTTTGGGCCAGATTTGGGCCTGCTCTTCAAATCATACATATGAGCTGAAAGAAAACTCGTTACTCACCCGAAATCGTTAAAAGTACGGAATTATATAAGTTATCATTTTATGTGAATCTAGGTCACAAAAAATGATAGAATTTAATATCGTTTTCATTTACATTTAAAGATTTAGGTTGGCAGATCGGAATCCGGTTTGATCGGGTATTAAATAGAGTTTAAATTTTTTTGGTTATTACAGCAACTCATGAACATGAGGGAGAAACACAGAAGGAGAAGACTTACATGTTTAGCAAGGAAACGCAAGGAAGCAAGGCTGCAACTCTCAAGGTTGAAGAAGAACATAAAGCAAGAAACGGAAAAAAGAAGAGAAAGAGGAAATTTATAGGAATGGGGTGAAAAGATAGAAGGAAGGACGTTCTAGGGTTAGGAACAAGATAGGAAAGCCGGCCCATAAGGTATGTAATAACCGAAAATTTTTTAACTCCGTTTAATACGGAATTCAACCGGATTCCGATCCGCCAAAATTGTTATCCTTTTTAAATAAATAAAACGAGATTAGTTTCTATCATTTTATGTGACCTAGATTCACATAAAATGATAAACTAGGTAATCATAAATAATTCCGTACCTTTAAAAATAAAATGATAGCTTAATTAAATTCATATAAAATGATAATTGGTTCTAAAAAAATAACTTTAATATTTCAATAAACAATCCCGTAAATAAGTCCTTGACTAAATTCCGTATTCGTAATGGTCCCGGAAGAGATAACACCAAAGCTTTCAGCCAGCCCACTGGATCCGGCCCAACCGTACATGCAGCCAGCCCACTAATTCTAACCCTCACCTTAAACCTAATTAATTAACTCTAACCTAATCCTAACCCTAAACTATCGTTAACACTGCTTACCTCTCCTGATTAGACATACGGCCGCTCCACAACAAACCTTCACAGCGTCTGACGAAGCTTGAACCAGTGCCGATCACGAGCCGCCAGTTCTGCCAACCCAGGATTGCCGCCGCCGGTTCTGTCGACCACCAGGTGAGCCGCTAATCTACCTCTCGTCCATCTCGCGCCCCTTCCTTTCTGCTCGCGGTTTAATCAGTCGGTACGCCGATTTTTCGCACAGCAACCGGTCGATACCGGAGGAGGGCTGCAGCAGTGCCGACCGACGCCGCAACGAGGACCTTCAGGCCAGCAGTGGTGAGTCGTCCGCCTCCCTTACTCCCTTCTTCCGCTCAATTCGTAGTACTAAACCACCCTTCTCTTTGTGGTTGCCTGAGGGTAAAATGGTCTTTTACCGTAAGAGACACCAATTAGGGAAAACAAGTTCTAAAAGAAATTAGTAGAATTAAAGAATAAACTTTGAGAATTTTCGGCACTAAGGGTAAAATGGTCTTTTACTGTAAGAGAGCTTTCTCCGTAATTCCTTCGCATGAGGTTGGACATCTGGATGTGATTTTGATCCACATGCCTTATTTGACAGGCATTGGAGTTACCACGAGTACGGACCGATTTGAGACTTGTTAGAGTGTGATTTGACTCAGGTAAGTCCTTGCGACTTACTTAGCCAGTTTATGGATATTAGTTGAGCGATAGTGGTTGTGTGTGCGATGTGCGTGATTGTAATAATAAGAACTTGTTAGGACGACCGTTATTATTATGTTTAAGGCCCAAGTGTATGTATAACGGGTCGTGACATCACTGCCCAGCTCTGACAGGAGACTGGGAGGTTCTCTATACCCAGACCAGGCAGGTACAAGGTGAGATGCATCGGATCCATCCCTGATGGTTACACGGGGGCAGAGGCGAGGTTTGGGAATCCCTCGTGTCACAAAATAAGTATCATTAGTATGAATGAATAACTTAACTGAAGATAATAAATAGACTTGTTTGAAAGCATGATGGGTGTTTATTCCTTTATGTGTGTGTGTGCTATTATTATTCTTCTAATGTTTAGATAACTAGCTAATGGTTTCTTTTATGGTCTTTTTAGATTTACCGCTGGTTAGACCAGCAACTGAGTGATCCGGAAGTAGTGGTCAGCCGGGTCTCCGTACTCCTTAGAATGGGGGTTGGGGTTGTTGTTTGTCGTTCTTTCTTTTGTTAAGACAGTTGTTCTTTTTCCCGTTTTTTAAGTACTATAGGCTGCTAGACCTTGTCACATTCATTCCTTCAAAAATACTATTTCATAAATTTCGGTTTTCTTATTTGTGTCTTGTTGCAAGATCCTACTAATATTGTTGTCAAACTGAGGTCGGGGCCCATTGTGAGGTCCTAACCAGTAACGTCCCGAGTTCCAAGAATTCGGGGTGTTACAAGATAAAATATCGGATCTTCTATATATGGAAGGAAAAAAAAGAAATAAAATAGATCGGGACGATCTAGGGAAAAACCGCAGGGGCGGCTCCCTTCACCGCGATGGCGGTGAAGGCAATTACAGGATCTTACAAATGGTTCCCCTCTTGTTGTTTTAGGACCTTGTTCAGGTACTGGCCTTGTCTCGAGCTATGTTGGTTGTTGAGTGTGAGTTGGGCTTGGGTTGTTTGTCTTTGTATTTCGTTTTGCATGGTTTTAAATTAGTTTTATCTAATTTTTTTGTTAGGAATAATGGTTGGAAGTTTTGTTTTATATTTTTTGTGCTCATGTTGGAAGGTCCAATAGTGAATTTTTTGTCAAACTAAATCTAGTGTACCCAAGGTGTGGTTTATATCCTAGTGCACAATGTGTTTCCAATCATGGGTGTTACAGTAATCTTTTCGAATGATGCATGGGAGATCATACGTCCGAGCAAATTCACCACGAGTGAGCAATTCCTCGGAGCATTGAGAGAATCAATAACCTTCTCAGTAAAGGAGATACATGGTGTCTTTGTCTCTTGGCTAGGGTATTCAACCACCATTTTACTAGTTTGGATCGGATAATATCCAATGACACGAAAAGGATTGATGTCAACCGTCGTCCATGTTGTTGTTTATGGGGATTAGGTAATTTACCAACTAGAGGGTTTGAGCAGGAGTTGTAACAAAGGCTATCGATATGATGGTAGTCATGAAAACGGGAAGGAAGCAGATTGTGCGTAGGACGCATACTTATTTTTCTAATACATTGTAGGTAGATGCAACATTGATTCAAACTAAAAGAGTTCCATTTACTAGTGGTATCGGTTTGAAAAATGTATTATTTTTAAGCTATTAGATAATGCATCCTTTGTCATTTTCAAATCATGTTCTTAAGATATGCATCATTGGTTAATTTAATTGGATCTTGATATACATGTCTTACTAGTTTTTTGCCTAAAAGAGAAATGTTGAAGACCTCATACTAAATGTTGGATGATGGGAGGTGCAATTGTTGTTCCTGCCTACGAGGAAAATTAGGAATGTGTAGATTTGGACCGGATAGGAAATTACGGTCCGGTCCAATCCTAGACAATAAATATCGGATCCGGTTCGGTTTGGTCTTAGTCCGTGATATTACAGTCCGTTTCTTGACCGAATATTCCAGTCCGAACCGTTTGCTAACACTTTATGAAAAAAGGTATGGATAGGGTCCGGACCTGACCGTATTTAGCCAATAAAAAATATATTTTTAAAAAATTTAAACAGTGTGGACCACACGGTAACGGTCCGGTCCGTAAGATTACGGTCCGATCCGGATCGTTTGCACAACCCTACAGGAAAATAAGTAGTTCTACCAATATTTGCGACGACACACGTTGTCACGCTGTCGTAGATGACCATCGCAAAATATTTATTTTCTAGCGTCTAAACCTTTTGTTACACCTATTTTCTTTTGTCGCAACGCCGTCACAAAAAAACTTTTTCAAAAGCAAAAAAAAACTTTTCGTGTTAGGGCACTTTGTTATTGCAAATCTCTATGTTGTAGTATGTGGTCAAATTATTTTACTTTCTATAAATAAAAAACCAAAGAGTTTGACTTATACATACAAGTACGAGAGCATCTTAGATTTTTGGCAAGCACAATTGTTACACATCGAGAGGTAGTTGTAATGACTTTACACAATTGCCTTCACTATTCTTGATCGATTTCATATGTTCCCATTCTTACTTGTTTTTTTTATTTATCATTATGTTGGTACATGTAATTAGATCCCTTTATCGTGTCTTCACACTAGATTAATATTGATCACTTAATTACTTATCTCATAAGAATCATTACCCCATACACACAAAAAATCAACTTCCTTTATAACATTACTAATTTATAGACACAATCTTCGAGAGTCAACACTCGATTTATTGTGTTTGATCACATCACACTTGTGGGGTAGTTTTTAGCCTATCGTTATGCATTCTTAAAATAATAATGTAGTAGATATTTGAGTCTATAATATTGTTCAAAGACAAGAATTGATATTGGATGAGTTGATTCCTACGACCTTATCAATTTTCATAGCAAATCTTTCCATGGCCGGCTCAGGGAGGTAAGCAAGAATAAAGTTGCCGCTCTTACCCTTGTCATTCAATTTCCTTTACGAAGAATCCAATGGCCCCCAAGGTGTTTCCGACTAGAGAGGTGGCCGACCCACCATAAATTGGCTTTCCCCACCTAAAGTTGATCTCTAAGTATTTCGTCTTAGTGTTATCTGACACTATCCATGTCCCCAGTACCGTGAAGAGGGGCCGCTTGTAGGTCACCATGAGGTCTGTCACCGATCTCACGTACTCCTCTGTTACTTGAGCCTTGGCTTTCTTGATCAGTTCCACCGCATATCCAAGGTTGTTCTTAGAGAGCTCCTTTGATGTGGAGACAACTGTTGGATATACAAACACATTTCCATAGTAGCCGGCAGGGATTGGAGGGTTCAACTTTGATCGTGTGTTGACTAAGCATAGGTAGTGCACCTCTTGATAGGGCTCAAACCTATTAGGATCATGAAAAAAAACATGAACAATAATCTTATTATAATTCTAAAATTTATTACTTTCTATTTCATTTACAATAGGAGTGGTAACAATCGCAGTACAGACGATATTCATTAACTTCTTCAATTTCTAGCATAAGATTTTTAGACTTTAATCTCACACACATTGGCACACTCTAGCATGTTTGAGTCGATTGATTAGTATCGACAAAATCCTTGAAATCTTATACCGTGTCAATATCAAACGGTTGTAATGCTTTATTTAAGGTATTCTTGTACGTAAGTTCCACATCTTGCACCATCTCATTGATCTACTTGAAAACATTTTGCAATCAACATCCGTATTTCTGATAGGCTAACATGATCTCTCACATTAATGGGTTTGTTTGCATCTTTATCCCCATATAACTCCATACATTTTCATAAATTTTCATTCTCCTCCACAACAAACCACAATTTGTATAGGAGTCATGCATAACAAGTTCTGTAAATACCAGGAAAAATCAGCATAAAGATACCAAAGATTAAAAGAAACACAAACACCACAATAAGTACCAAAAATCAGCATATATACCATAACACAATTATCAAATACTACGAGAAATGAGCATAACAGAAAAAGGATAATACCACAAATAGAACATGTTACATACCATAAATGATCATACTAGAAATACCAAAAAAAAGGATAATACTATAAACTGATCATGCATATAAACCAAAAATTTGCATACCAAAAACTCAATTAACAAACAATACTAGAAACACAATTATGAAATAATACCAAAAACCCAATTATCAAACAGATAACAGAAAAAGGATGACACCAAAAACATTATTATTCAAAAATAATACACATACCAAAAACACAACTCTCATTCATACCAAACAAAGGATGATACCAAAAATGAGCATGTTATATAACATAAATGAGCATAGCATAAATACCAGAAATTAGCATGTATACAAACCAAAAACACAATTATCTAACAATACTAGAAACACATCTCTCATTCATACCAGACAAATAATAATTCAAAGAGAATGCACAATACCTAAAGTTGAAAATGTTTGCATACCAGAATCAAATAAAACAAAAAAACTGAGCACGTCTCATACCAGAATTACAAGAATGTCACCCAAATTGCAAGATGGCGAACATAATACCAGAATAAAAGAGAAGAAGATGTAGAGGGAGAGGGAGAGAGAGAGAGAGAGAGAGAGAGAGAGAGAGAGAGTAGAAGATGGTGAGAGATACCTGTTTATTTCTGGTGTCTTTATTGTGTCTATTGATTTCGATGGCGATTTTTTGGTTTGTCTGTTGATTTCGATAGTCGATGAAGATGGCGATTGTTAGAGCAATGGAGATTGCGAGAGAGGATAAAGAAGAAGATTACAATGGAGATTGGGGAAGCAAGAGTGAAGAATTAATAGAAGAGAGGATAATCGTTTGTGATTTTGTTTCCGTGTTGATTGTAACGGCAAAGAGAGGGCAATTTGCCGGATTCTTTTTCCTTTTGCACAGTAAATTTTTTTGGGGTACATTAACAAAATTGATTTATGGTATAGCCCTACTTAATTGATGGAAAACTCAAAATAACCTATTTACCAAATTTCGCCATTTAATATTGATTACTTAATTACTTGATGTAACACCCCGAATTCTCAGAACTCGGAGCATTACTGGTTAGGACCTCACAATGGGTCCCGACCTCAGTTTGACAACAATATTACTAGGATCTTGCAACAAGACACAAATAAGAAAAACCGAAATTCATGAAAAAGTATTTACAAAGGAATGAATGCAACACGGTCTAGCAGCCTAAGGTACTTAACAAGAGAAAAACGATCAACTGTCTTACAAACGAAAGAACGGCAATTATCAACCCCAACCCCCACTCTAAGGAGTACGGAGACCCGGCTGACCACTACTTCCGGATCACTCAGCTGATGTTCTAACTTGCCGTAAATCTAAAACACAACGAAACAACCATTAGCTAGTTATCTAAACATTAGGAGAATAATAATAGCACACACACACATAAAATAATCAACACTCATCATGCTTTCAAACAATCCATTTATTATCTTCAGTTAAGTCATTCACTCTAATGATACTTATTTTGTGACACGAGGGATTCCCAAACCTCGCCTCCGCCCTCGTGTACCCATCAGGAGTGGATCCGATGCATCTCACCGTGTACCTGTATGGTCTGGGTATAGAGAACCTCCCAGTCTCCTAGCAGAGCTGGGCAGTGATGTCACGGCCCGTTATACATACACTTGGGCCTTAACACATAACCACGGTCGTCCTAACAAGTTATTTTTATTATAACACACATTGCACACACACAACCATTATCACCCAACTAATATCCAGAAACCGGCTAAGTAAGTCGCAAGGACTTACCTGAGTCAAATCACACTCTAACAAGTCTCAAATCGGTCCGTACTCCTGGTAACTCAAACGCCTGTCAAATAAGGCATGTGGATCAAAATCACATCCAGATGTCCAACCTCATGCAAAGGGATTACGGAAAAAGCTCTCGTACGGTAAAATACCATTTTACCCTTAGTGCCAGAAATTCTCAAAGTTTATTCTTGAATTCTACTAATTTCCTTTAGAACTTGTTTTTCCATAAATTGTTTCTCTCTGATAGTTCTTATAAGTTATGAGTTAAAACTCGAAACCACTCCTCAAAGAACAACACTCCTCCTCTTTCCCGATTACCACTCTACTCTTCTACATGTATATATGCATATGTACATACTCTAACTTTTCCTTCAACTCGTAATTCTATATGTACGTATATATGTATACTGCTGATACATATATATTTGGTATATTTTATTTCTTTCAAAATCCTCCTTTTATATATACATACATTTATGTACTGTATTCCTATATAAGCATGTTTAATCTTCTGCTCCAACATGTATATACCTTTATACATTCAGTATCTTCACACTTTATTCTTATACTTCTTTATAAATTCATGTATATATTATTCCGGTAGTTACGTTTATACTTATTTTTACATCTCTTCTATACTCTTATATGTAACTGCGTACTATACTAGGGTCTATATATATATATATATATATATATATATATATATATATATATATCTTACTCATACTCCCATTTCTTCATCTAAGTACATACTTATACACTCTCTATATACATATGTGTGGTACTTGCATACTCTGTACTAACTTATACGTACGTACTTATACATTTCCTTTCCTGCACTCTGCACTAACTTATACATACATACAATCTTATATATACACTACAAGGTGAAAGCACTCACCCTCTAGTACAGTCGTCACGCCTCTATAGTGCCTCGGTGCCTAACTCGCTCGGAACAACCTTTGACCGGAATCCCCCCAGTACTGCGTAGCCCAGCCAACCATAGGGTCGGTAAATATGCCCCGATAATTCTCGCTGCGTGAAACAACCGTCTCCGGCGCTGTCATTAGGCGCAAGCAGAGAGGAGATAGGAGGGGTAGGAGAACGGCATTCTGTTTACCTCGTTGCTGACATAGAAGTCGAAGGAATCCGGTGATGGTTGCTACGACGCTGAGACGTCCTCAGTCAGATGCGTTGTGGCCTGGATCGAAGACGGAAGTCAAAGTAGTCCCCTGCGGTTCGTCGGTCTGGAGGGGCTGCCGCCAGTCGTGTGCATCGGTTGCTGGTGTGTGCGGTCCCGGCGTCAAGGGAGGTTGATGAATCCGTTTGCAACTGAAGCGTGGGAGGCTGGCGGTGTCGATTGATCTTCAACAGCCCTTCACCGGCATCCCGTATCGCGGCTGTGCGACGCTGGTGGTCGGTACGCTCGGCGGAATGAAGGCCCGGTGGTTGCGTGGTTGCCGTCGGCTCTCTGTTGGCCCTGGGGTTCGAGCGTCGGAAGCTGCTGATGGGGATGGAGCGGCGGTATCGTAGAGAGACAATAGGCAGCGTTTAGGTTTTAATTAGATTAGGGTAATCTAATTAAGTTAGAGTTAGGTTAGAGTTAGGTTAACTTAATGGGCTGTTCTTTTAATTGTTTTTGGGCCGGGTTTTGGACCAACTGGCTTACTCTTTTTATTAAACAAACGGCTGAAGGAAAGCTCGTCCTTCGCCCGGAATCGCTAACATTACGGAATTATTTACGGGATTGTTTACTAGTTACCAGTTATTATTTTATGTGGAATAAAGTCAATTAAATTGATAGAATTTAATTTCGTTTCTTTTATTTAAAAGAAAACAAGGTCGGCGGATCGAAGTCCGATTTAAATTCGTTATTAAACAGAGATTAAATTTTCCGGTTACAAAGTTCCATCATCTTATGTGAATTAGAGTCACATAAAATGATAGAAATAACACTCGTTTTATTTCATTTTAATTTATGTATTTATTTATTTAAGGTTGACGTATCGTAAATCGATTAATTTCAGGTTTAACGGAGATTTAAAATTTTTGGTTATTACATCAGTGCCCCCTTAAAAGAAGTTTCGTCCCGAAACTTAGAATTATTTCTTAAATCACACGTTTCCTTTGGTATCTTTTCTCTTCAATTTTTCTACCACACAACTACTCACACCTCATAGTCAGACGTATATTGCATAAAACGTAAACACCCAATCCAATATAAAAACATGAAAAGTCAAACAAAACAACATCCGCGTACTAACTCGTCGGTACAGAAGCAGTACCTAACCCTGCAAAGAACTCGGAATAATTACGCCTAATAATCTCCTCTGTCTCCCAAGTGGCCGCATCGGCTCCTCATCTAGACCACTGAATCCTCAACATCGGTATCTCTTTGGACCGCAGACGTGTAGTACTGCGCTCCAATACAGCTACTGGGTACTCCACAAATGTGTGGTCGGGCTCAACTATCAGATCCTCATGGCTGATGACGTGTCTCGGGTCCGAGATGTACTCTCTCAACTGAGATACATGGAAGACCGGGTGGACACCCTCTAGTCTCGGCAGTAGTGCTAATCGGTAACCAATTTCCAAATCTTCTTTATGCTCTCACCGGGTTACCTTCCTCGACTTACTTTCAAATACTCTTGGTGACTTCCCGAATATGACCACAATACGTTACTCCTTAATGAATCCCATTGTTTCCGACTTTTCGGAAGATCCCGACAACCGCTTCTGAAACAATAGTCTGAGACCTCTTCCGACACTTCATTAAGTGTGGGATGCACTTTGTAAGACCACTCACTTGGCCTTGGCTCTCCAGTATGACTCAGTCGGACCGTTCCACAAATAATGACTCACACCCACATCTTGTCAAGCTTTCAACTTGTGGAAATTCAAAGTCACACTCCGGCCTAGTGGAGGTTTTCATACAGATCTCTAATTCTTCAACTTGAGTCATAGATATAATCTCATTGAGTCCCCTGACCTATGGGTTATGGGTCCACCACGTTTTCGCTGTGCTACTCTGATCAATTTGTTGCCACTCATCAATCATGGTGTCATCTTCCACGAATCGAAGTGATTGACCTATTCTCTTCTGTAATGTTCCTTCTCTTAACGGCAAGATCATCTCAACTCGGCCGTCAGTGTAGCAATGATTTAATATAGTAAAAGGAAGGCTCGTACTCTTAGATGTAAGTAATGGTTGTCCCAAAACTTCTAGGTCAACCACCCATATTTGTCAAAATTATTGTCTTCGACTCTCATTTCTTTTCGCCATTGGTCTAGAAATTCTTCAGCAAACTAATTCACCGGTCACGGCTCCTTGGAGCAATTGGGCGTTCGGTCTTAGACTTTTCTAGAAATTATTTTAGGTCTCACCCGACCTCTACTTATTACTCGTCAAGACTCCTCAATGTGGTTATACCTCTACAATCCTGTTGGCCTACAAGTCCTTACCTTGATCAAATTACAATCTTGACACTTTCGAGGTGTTTTAATGAGTCTTCACCAGCACAATAATAACAACTCATGACGGTCTCTCATGCTTGTCTTGTGAACTCTTCTACTAGGTGACTCGTCTTATAACCATTTCCACCTCTAAGTCGGTCTCGAACTTTCAGTTGAGCATTACTGCCCATTTCATGTTGGAACCTCAGTTACGTTGTGCTCTTGCATAGATTCTACAAAGGCATCCTCATCTCAACACTTTATTCCAATTTAGCCAAACCCGCCTTTTGATACATGATTTTCCTTCTTACTAATTAAGTTATTCTTTTGGTTTACACTTTATCCATCCAAGCGTAATCGGTCCGATGTGTATGACTTTTATTAAACACCTATCGGTACCATTTGCATAAGAAACCTCAATTGTATATGATTTTCTCAAAAATCAAAGTCCTTGACTCGCATTTATTATGCTGTCCTTATGCTCGTGTCTCTTTACCTTCTATAAATTTTTACCCCCCCAATAGGATAGTTAAATCCCTTTGTGTTTCCTCGTATACGTCTTACGGACCACGTTGGTTGGTCTTATTACTTTTATCAACTCTTATGCCATCAGTCGAGATGGAATTTCATCGGAGTACCACCATTTCTCATTACTCTTATATATACACCTTTCGGTAATTATCTTATTGGGGTAATATCGGATCTATTTAGTAACCTTTAGTCATTCAACTTTACTCCTTCTCATGTCTGTTGTAGCCAACTTACAGATTCCATCTGCAATCACCTCACAACTCGATCATACATTTCACCAAGGCTGTAAATCATACTCTCTATGTTTGTGCCGCCTCTACAATTCCAAATATTCCGTGTCACATCTTTAATCACAAGGGCATCATCTGTCAATCTAGACAGTTTGACCCCACTTTTCCTCGGAGGAGCACCATCAGTCCTACTCGTGTGGAATGCTAAGACATAGGACATGTCCGCAGTCATCTGTTTCTTCTTACTCTTCTAGTTCTTCTTACAGGGATCCCTCCCTACTAACTTTGATAGGTATCTTTCCTTAATCAATAGTAAGCAACTATTCACAACAATTCTCTTTACACCATTACTATCATCAATGGTCATTACCGACCATCAAGAGCTTCTCTTTAATTTCTTTATTAGAGTTGTCGTATTGGACTCATTCAATGTTACCATCAAGGCTACTAGTACTTGTATTGATTTAACTTCACCATTGCCGTCGTTGATCTCTGAAAGAAATTCACCAGATGTCGGTAAAATTCATTTATAACCTTGTGGTTATTCTTCTTATATGTCAACCAACCATCGCTAGTCAGCTAGTACATGTAAATTCTCTATTGTTACCAATTAGTCTGTAGTTGACCTTCTATAAGATCGAAGACTTACTTTTCTTCTACCTCTTTTGAGGTTTGATATACATGGTGAAAGTATATCTCTTCCATTTATTTCCTTTAGCTCCTTCTACAAGTTACACTCCTATAAGAGCACTATACTCTTACAAGTCTAGTTGTATTTTCGTCTTTCGTCAACGGCTTATCAATTCTTCTACGATATCTTGCAGGCATTTCTCTATGATTCTTTTACCTGAGTTAGTGTTCACTTGCGGTTCTCTGTTATGACCCGCTAGTGTTATTAAGTTAAATCCCTTCGTGAGTGAGAAGTTATTTGAGACCCTCTTTTTCGCCAAGACCATTCTCCTACACCTTCCTTCCTTGGGGTGCTGCTTGTACTTCCGCCTTTATAGAAATCCCGTCTTTGTTGTATCCCGATCCTTGTTGAATTTCTTGTGTGTTCTAGGAGGTCACCCCCACTTCCCTATTGGTGAAATCTGTCTTCCACTTTCTAGCAACCTTTAAGCTTCCCTTTTGCGGCTCTTCTATTCTTCGTATTAGGGTGGACAAGGTATCCTATCTCGACTCCTACGCTTATTATTGTTTCGGTTTCCCATCTTGATTGTGGTGTCTCGTAGCTTGTCGAGAGTGATCATCTTCCGCTTTGCTTCTAGTCTCACACTCTCACCTTCTGATCCGTCAGTAAGCTTAGATTCAGTGTCTCTTGTTTGGATCGCTACTATATTTCACTTTGACTTTCATGCTCATGTGTGTTTCAGAAGGTATCCACTTTGTTTGTAACGTTGCTTTACACCACACTTGAAAGAACCTAGGTGATGTCGCTCCCAATTTGCATAATTGTCCATCATCCAATGCCCTTCCGGGACTACTCTCATGTATAACCTTCATTTGATCCTATTGAGTTGACTCGGGATTCCCTTCTTGTCATCGTGGTTGGTGTTGTCTTTTAGGCTTCAATTTTCCGTCTCGATGTTCCTCAACCAGCTCGAAGGAGTTGTCCGCCGTTAGTCTACCCTAATGCTCGTAAGCTGAGCGTACTTATCCTTACGTTGAAAACCTTTAATTATACCTAGGTGTGTCAACTGAACGAGGATCTCATACTGTTATCTCCGTGAAGGGCATACTATATCTATAAATTCTACTAGTCTACTGCATATGCTTATCTACATCACCTATCATTATAATCAAGCTAATAAGTCCAAAGAGAGTAACAACCTAAAGTCCATACTAAGCATACTAAGATCCGCGGTAGTAGTGGTGGTCAGCCGTACTTTCTATTCCCAACCAGACTATGCATGCATTTGAAAACCAAAAGTCCTTTTTAAAACTCAGATCCCTTTTCGGGTTCTGCTCAATTACTTATTCGGTCTTTCAAAAGATTTCAAGTGCCATTGTTGCCAACCTAGAGCTCTGATACCATGTTGTAACACCCCGAATTCTCAGAACTCAGAGCTTACTGGTTAGGACCTCACAATGGGTCCCGACCTCAGTTTGACAACAATATTACTAGGATCTTGCAACAAGACACAAATAAGAAAAACCGAAATTCATGAAAAAGTATTTACAAAGGAATGAATGCAACACGGTCTAGCAGCCTAAGGTACTTAACAAGAGAAAAACAATCAACTGTCTTACAAACGAAAGAACGACAATTATCAACCCCAACCCCCACTCTAAGGAGTACGGAGACCCGGCTGACCACTACTTCCGGATCACTCAACTGCTGTTCTAACCTGCCGTAAATCTAAAACACAACGAAACAACCATTAGCTAGTTATCTAAACATTAGGAGAATAATAATAGCACACACACACATAAAATAATCAACACTCATCATGCTTTCAAACAATCCATTTATTATCCTCAGTTAAGTCATTAACTCTAATGATACTTATTTTGTGACACGAGGGATTCCCAAACCTCGCCTCCGCCCCCGTGTACCCATCAGGAGTGGATCTGATGCATATCACCGTGTACCTGTATGGTCTGGGTATAGAGAACCTCCCAGTCTCCTGGCAGAGCTGGGCAGTGATGTCACGGCCCGTTATACATACACTTGGGCCTTAACACATAACCACGGTCGTCCTAACAAGTTATTTTTATTATAACACACATTGTACACACACAACCATTATCACCCAACTAATATCCAGAAACCGGCTAAGTAAGTCGCAAGGACTTACCTGAGTCAAATCACACTCTAACAAGTCTCAAATCGGTCCGTACTCGTGGTAACTCAAACGCCTGTCAAATAAGGCATGTGGATCAAAATCACATCCAGATGTCCAACCTCATGCAAAGGGATTACGGAAAAAGCTCTCGTACGGTAAAAGACCATTTTACCCTTAGTGCCGGAAATTCTCAAAGTTTATTCTTGAATTCTACTAATTTCCTTTAGAACTTGTTTTTCCATAAATTGTTTCTCTCTGATAGTTCTTGTAAGTTATGAGTTAAAACTCGAAACCACTCCTCAAAGAACAACACTCCTCCTCTTTCCCGATTACCACTCTACTCTCCTACATGTATATATGAATATGTACATACTCTAACTTTTCCTTCAACTCGTAATTCTATATGTACGTATATATGTACACTGCTGATACATATATATTTGGTATATTTTATTTCTTTCAAAATCCTCCTTTTATATATACATATATTTATGTACTGTATTCCTATATAATCATGTTTAATCTTCTGCTTCAACATGTATATACCTTTATACATTCAGTATCTTCACACTTTATTCTTATACTTCTTTATAAATTCATGTATATATTATTCCGGTAGTTACGTTTATACTTATTTTTACATCTCTTCTATACTCTTATATGTAACTGCGTATTGTACTAGGGTCTATATATATATCTTACTCATACTCCCATTTCTTCATCTAAGTACATACTTATACACTCTCTATATACATATGTGTGGTACTTGCATACCCTGTACTAACTTATACGTACGTACTTATACATTTCCTTTCTTGCACTCTGCACTGACTTATTCATACATACAATCTTATATATACACTGCAAGGTGAAAGCACTCACCCTCTAGTACAGTCGCCACGCCCCTGTAGTGCCTCGGTGCCTAACTCGCTCGGAACAACCTTCGAACGGAATCCCCCCAGTTCTGCGTAGCCCAGCCAACCATAGGGTCGGTAAATATGCTCCGATAATTCTCGCTGCGTGAAACAACCGTCTCCGGCGCTGTCATTAGGCGCAAGCAGAGAGGAGATAGGAGGGGTAGGAGAACGGCATTCCGTTTACCTCGTTGCTGACAGAGAAGTCGAAGGAATCCGGTGATGGTTGCTACGACGCTGAGACGTCCTCAGTCAGATGCGCTGTGGCCTGGATCGAAGACGGAAGTCGAAGCAGTCCCCTACGGTTCGTCGGTCTAGAGGGGCTGCCGCCAGTCGTGTGCATCGGTTGCTGGTGTGTGCGGTCCCGACGTCGAGGGAGATTGGTGAATCCGTTTGCAACTGGAGCTTGGGAGGCTGGCGGTGTCGATCGATCTTCAACAGCCCTTCACCGGCGTCCCGTATCGCGGCTGTGCGACGCTGGTGGTCGGTACGTTCGGCGGAATGAAGGCCCGGTGGCTGCGTGGTTGCCGTCGGCTCTCTATTGGCCCTGGGGTTCGAGCGTCGGAAGCTGCAGATGGGGATGGAGCGGCGGTATCGTAGAGAGACAATAGGCAGCGTTTAGGTTTTAATTAGATTAGGGTAATCTAATTAAGTTAGAGTTAAGTTAGAGTTAGGTTAACTTAATGGGCTGGTCTTTTAATTGTTTTTGGGCCGGGTTTTGGACCAACTGGCTTACTCTTTTTATTAAACAAACGGCTGAAGGAAAGCTCGTCCTTCGCCCGGAATCGCTAACATTACGGAATTATTTACGGGATTGTTTACTAGTTACCAGTTATTATTTTATGTGGAATAAAGTCAATTAAATTGATAGAATTTAATTTCGTTTCTTTTATTTAAAAGAAAACAAGGTTGGCGGATCGAAGTCCGATTTAAATTCGTTATTAAACGGAGATTAAATTTTCCGGTTACAAAGTTCCATCATCTTATGTGATTAGAGTCACATAAAATGATAGAAATAACACTCATTTTATTTCATTTTAATTTATGTATTTATTTATTTAAGGTTGACGTATCGTAAATCGATTAATTTCAGGTTTAACGGAGATTTAAAATTTTCGGTTATTACACTTGACACATAAGAAACATTACCCCCCCCCACACACACACACAAAAAAAAAATCAACTTCCTTTAATAATGTAGCAGATATTCAAGTCTATAATGTTGTTCATAGACAAGAATTGATATTGGTTGAGTTAATTCCTACGACCCTATCAATTTTCCTAGCAAATCTTTTCATGGCTGGCTCGGGGAGACAAACAAGAAGAAAGTTGCCGCTCTCACCCTTGTCATTCATTCCTTTTACGAAGAATCCAATAGGCCCCGAGGTGGTTCCGACTAGAGAGGTGGCCGGCCCACCATAAATTGGCTTTCCCCACCCAAAGTTGATCTCTAAGTATTTCGTCTTAGTGTTGTCTGACACTGTCCATGTCCCCGGTACCGTGATGAGGGGCCGCTTGCGGGTCACCATGAGGTCTATCACCGTTCTCACGTACTCCTCTGTTACTTGAGCCTTGGCTTTCTTGATCAGTTCCACCGCATATCCAAGGTTTTTCCTAGAGAGCTCCTTTGATGTGGAAACAACTGCCGGATATACAAACACATTTCCATAGTAACCGGCAGGAATCGGAGGGTTTAATTTTGACCGTGTGTTGACTAAGCATAGATAGCGCACCTCTTCGTTAGGCTCGAACCTGTTAGGATACATGAAAAAAAGACAAAAGATAATCTTGTTATAACTTGGGTGAAGATCCGTCCCTCAAAGTGTGCGAGGTGACTAGGTGAGCCACTATTTTAGGCCTCAAATTTATTAGTTTCTTTATTTATTAAAATTCAATAAATAACGATTTTAATTTTAAAATTTCAAACTAGTTCAATTGTCCTACTACTACACTATTTAACAACATTTAACAATTTATATTAACCTTTTTTCTAAAATATTAACCAAACTCAGTTCTCAATAGTGACATATTTTTGGTTTTATTGCATAAGTAGGGCCCAAAAATTAAATAGTGGGTCTAGTGTCCAAAAACCTTAACAGTGGAAGAAGGTGAATATAGAAGCCAAAACATAAATTACTAGCTCGTACATGAAAAATTTATATAATTTTATTACCTAGTCTACTTTTTTTTTATAAACAAAAATAGTAATACTATTTTCAAATTTCTTAAATAAAATCTTATTTTAAATGTATAATAAATTACCCCAATTTTTAGTCATTTTATATATTAGAATTTTAAACGGTGCCTCCATATTAGATTAGTTGACCCTATTTGAAACCACGTAAAAGAATTTAGAATTATGGATTCAACATACAAAATTTATAATTACAACAAGTAATATCTCTCTATATTTAAATGCTATGTTTTGATCAAACCTCAAAAGAGAGCATACCTTACTGCTATATAAAGATGAGAAAACTATGTAAGGTTGGAAAGATGAAATGGTAACTATTAAAATAAAGAAGAGAAAAAAATTATTATTATTTTTTTTATACTTAATTAAAACTCTAACAAATAAGCAACTCGGGTAAAAAAATGAAATTTAAAACTATGCTTAAAACATTAACATTTTACAACCACAAAATTTGAAATTTGATGTTTTAAACAAACCTCAAAGCGAGTGTACGACATCGCCACAGGAACGCGGATAGCAATTCGAAGGTGGTGCAACGTTGAAAATGGGGTTGTAGAAGATGTCGGATGGAAGCAACTTGAGTGGACCCGAAGAAGAAAGATCCGCGAGAGGAGCCGCTCACGGCTCCAAACAGGTATCAGATACGGACAGGATGCTCCGCGTGCCAGCTCAGCCACGGTATTCAAAAATTGGATGAGCCCAGTAGCATCGGTCATGGTATGGTTCATGCGCAATGCCACCACGACTCCTCCACATCTTAGCCGTGTAACCTATACACACACACGAGTGTGTCACGTCGGTTTATTTTACTTTAGTGAAATCAACCTAATGCTGTTGAAATTTATTTGAGGCTCTATGAAAATTAGGGGTTTGATTGTGTATAATAATAATAATGACTCTTATTATAACTAGTGTAATTCCCGTGCTTTGCACGGATATTTTTTTAAAAACAAATTTGATGTGAAATACGTTTTTATAATTATACTATCTAACAATTATAATTAAATATATATTTTTGGCTTATTATAATATAATATATTGTTATTTTTTAGTAATTTAAAATTTAAGTTTGAAAAAAAATCTATCAAATCGAGTATATTAGGAAATGAATACATGAGAAACAATTTACTTATTAAAACTAAAATTTATTTAGAAGGTAAAAAATATCAATTAGGTAGATATTACCTTTTTAGATTAGCAATATTTTATTTCGTTTTGATTTATATGGTAGATTTTATTTAATAAATGATATAATAAAAATAAACAAATAATAAATAGTAATAGATAAATTGTGAAAAAAATAACACGTGTCATCCGATATATAAATTAATAACACGAGATTTATTTTGCTTTTATATTATACATTATTATATATTAAAATAAAAGTAGTCACTATTAAGATGTATAATATTAATATATTAATAAATCGATAAATTCAAAAATAAGACAACAAAATCTATCATTTACACTATTTCTATCAAAAAATACATTAATTGATAAAAATCTAATATAAATAAGCTCTTCAAATTTTAATAAAATAAAAATACATTAACATAAATACATATATTAAATAAAAGTATGTTTAATATAAATAAATAATAAATATAGATAAATCTCTGTATAACTATATATATATATATATATATAGTTATTTTGGTAAGTTTTAATATAGAATAATTATTTCGTATGATTTGAAGTATGTTTTACATATATATATATATAAAGACATACTTGGTAAGTAGATAAATATAAGTTTTATAATAGGATATTTAACATATGGTAACTATATTATAATTTTTAAAAAAACTAAAATTCTATGAAAATGACATGTGACATATTTTTTGTTAGGAAGAGTCACGTTCAAGTAAATGTTTTGGCTTTAATATAGTATATAGATTTAGTGTAAATATAATGTCGTAAATGCACAGTTGCAGTGACAAGGGTAACGAGGATTGTGTCCCGGCTTTCAGCGATGTTATTTCCTTTTAGGTGAATTTGACATATACTACTATGTTAGCTTAAATATCATAAGAAGGAGGAAAATAGAAAAAATAGGCCTTTTTGTTTTGATGGATTTTTATTTTAAGCAAGTTGATTATATTTAGATGGAAAGATTAAGGGAAGGTTATTATTACATTAACTTTTAATTAATACAATCAACTCAATTAATTTTCATATCCTAGTTTATCAACCATCAATTAATTTTATTCGACAATCTATTAATAAAACACAACTTTAAAATTAATATACAAAATAAACCATTCTTGTTATAAAATTTTATTTTAAGAAAATATACATATATTTAGATGAAAATTAAGTGATATTTATTATTAAATTCACTCTTAACTAATCTACTCAATACAATATATTGTCAAATATAATGATTTATCAGTCACTATCTAATTTATTTGCCAATTTATTTATAAAGCTAACTAAATATATAAAATTAATTTAATATCATCTAAATAAATAAAAATATACAACGAAAACTCTTTTTCTTATCCAAAATCAATAGGTCGGGGATAAAGCTACTTTGCATGGAGCGACAAACTCGTCAACCATGCACTTCAGGCGGTTAACCAACACTTTTGTGATCCTTTTATAGAAAAAGAAACGTACACAAACTAAAAGGGTGGTATTGTGATTTGAGCTCTGCCTTATCCGTCATACCAATAAGAACAAGGAACGTGTCACTAGCATACGGAAGAAGACTTCAAATAATGAAGAATATATTATTGGTACCTGAAGGAGAAGCAATGGAGAGTGCAGGATAGCAGAAGAGGAAGGAACATCAAATAACAACTCCTCAAAACAAGGAAATGGCGGCTGAAGAAAGCCCTCCTTCCCGGCAGCACTCATATCCTCCAAACTAACGTCAGCGTCGCCCGCAACAAACAACACGCCCTCGGCGGTGCAATCCACCATCAACTTGCCGCCGGGAGCCTCCCTCAATCGCCCGGCCCACGGGTAGTAATATACCAACGCTTCTGCTAACGCCGCCCTTATCACCTGTGCTGGGTCCCTCCTCCCGTCTCCTCCTGCCGGATAAAACAACGCCACGGGGACATGGAAACGGAGGCCCTGTTGGTCGTCGAGGTCTGACAAGGGTTTGAGTTCGTGGGGCGTGGGCTTCGCCGGCACTATAAGCTCTGCCGCCTGCCGTTTTACAGTGAAGGATAAACCCGTTGATGTCTGCATTGTTGACGAGCTATACTTAGTATTTTAATTGTGTATAATAGATCCGGTTGAGTCGTAGTTCGTCCGATGTATATGCTCATTTATATTTAGTATAGCTTCCTGTAATGTTGAAAAGTCCATGAAGCTAAATGGACACCGAAAATGTACTATGAAAAGGACCGAGGAAGTGGGTCAGATTCATGCATTTGGATGAATTACCTAAACAGTTGGGCTTTCACCTAAAAAATAATTTAATATCGAAGTGGACCGATGATCTGCATATTGAATATAAAATTGATAGGGTAACGGATTTTATTGCTAGTTTTGCTATGAAACTATGTATTGTGTGGCTCGTCGATGAGCGTAGTTGATTTTTTTAGTTGATAATATAAGGGGTGGGACAATACTTTTATTTTATCAATAAAAGCGCGTCTAGATGCGTCGGAAACCATTTTCCCACCAAAACATCTAAACATATTTTCTCACCTCGTATATTTGAGCTTATAAAAATTTAAATCTTCAATAAATATCATTCAGAAAATTACATCTCTAATATTCAACTTAAAACGATGTGAGAAAGAAAAATAAAATAAAATAAAATAACACTGGTTTACATGGTTCAATGATTTTTATTAAGTACGTCAATAGTGGAGCAACTCAATATTTGAATTAGGGCCGGTTCGTTATAGCTTTATTTTGGGTTGGAGAACTGTGATAATTTTTAAAGCTTATAGGCGTTTTACATCGGGAGATTTTTGTTTAGATTAGAGTTTTAGTAGATTTTTTAGTAGATTTTTCTCAAAAGTTTTAAAACCTGTATGAGAAGCTTTTTCATTAGCTTCAATAATTTTGGTCAAAAATACCCTTCTAATCTATTTATATGATAATTTATTGACTTGTTTTTATTTTTTTTTTAATAAATTCGTCCTAAATATCTATCCACAAATCTACCTTTACCGAATAACCATTATATTTTTTATTAAATTTTCAAACTCTTCAAAAATCTATCAAAAAAATCTTGTTTTAACTAAATCCTTGCTCTTTAGTTTGTTAGAGCCACCTCTTTTGTCGTGATTATCAATAATATACACGTGACCTTTGTGGTCCTGCTCATCAATAATATACACGTGCACGATTTTACAATCCAAAATACAAAATTACCGTTTTTACACAAAGAGAAGATTGGTAAAATAAAATACTTTTGGTATCTTAGATACAAACTAGACACCCTAATTTTATTAATAAAAAAAATAAAGATAAATAAGTTGAATAATCATCAAAAGAGAAAGGATTTAAAGATTTTTCTCTCTCCTATTAATAATCAATTAAATTTTGTATTTTGTTAAATCGGGTAACTAAATATTCTTATATATCCTCTTAATTATTATACCAGTTGGACTAATTAAACTTTGTGCATTCTTTTGATGATACACAATATTAATACACAATTTCAATTACACAATATTGATACATAATGTCAAATACACAATATTAATAAATAAAAGACTTGTGTAACCAAAACCTTGTGTATGAAATATCTTTCACTGAATTTCTTTCCTGAATAATATGTAGGTACATTATGTATGCTCGAGTCATTTTATATCGCTCGAGTATCTCGTAAACAAGGTTTTTTGTTACACAAGTCTTTTATTTATTAACATTGTGTATTTGAAACTATGTACTACTATTGTGTATTTGAAATTATGTATTACTATTGTGTAATTGAAATTATGTATTAATATTGTGTATCATCAAAAGAATACACAAAGTTTAATTAGTCCAACTGGTATAAGGGTGGGTGGAGCAACATGTCCAGAGTTCGAATCCTACTTTTTACACAATTAATTAGAAAAATATTTTATTTAATATAGGAGAGAGAATATCTCCAAATTAGGTAATATCATTTATTAATTTCTATTTGATCTTTTGCTATGTAAATTAGGGTGCCTACTTGGTTAATAGAGAATATCTCCCTGCGCCGCCTCCCATAGCTCTCTCCTTCTGCGCTTGTCCAGAGGAAGAAGAAAGACATGTTACCCTATTTCTAATCGGGCCCCACTATTCTTGTATATTTACAGTTTGTGGCCCTATATTTTACATTTGCAGTAATGACCCTAATTTCTGAAAGTTACAAATCTGCCCTCTGTTGAAATAATTACAAATAGGGGACCAAGTTTTAATTATGGAAAATAACCCAATCTTTATGATATTGTCATATTTGCCCGGAAAATGTTTTTACGAGTAACCTTGGATTTTACA
Source organism: Fagopyrum homotropicum (assembly GCA_033239125.1). Classification (NCBI taxonomy): domain Eukaryota; kingdom Viridiplantae; phylum Streptophyta; class Magnoliopsida; order Caryophyllales; family Polygonaceae; genus Fagopyrum; species Fagopyrum homotropicum. Next base: position 35,290,347 of record BSWB01000003.1, read on the forward strand.
TACGATTTTGATCTTATATTTAGATATATTACCTATTGTGTCCTTGTTGGTGGAATTTGACCCAAAGATTTAATTACGGATTATGACCCATATTTTTGGAATGGTTAATTTTGCCCATAAAAAAAATGTATTAGCGGTTGTAGCCTTGGTTTTGGAAAAACGAGTTTTATCTTAAGTTTATATAAGTTACATATCCGTTCAAATTTAGCGTATTAGCTAAATTTGCTTAGCTTTGGTTTTAGGTCCGGAAGCGCCCCGATAAAGGCCTAACGAGTCCAAGTTCGACTTCCGTCTTTTGACATCACATGAGTACCCTCTCCCTCGAGATTATGATCTTACTCGATTTAGTTATGTTTAGTATTAGTATCATGCTAGGTTGGAACTAGCATAACTTAGAGTGAATACCAAGTAGTGATTATGGATCTTAGGCGAGTGTGAGGAGCATATTAGACCTCATAGGTTTTACGTTGATCTTGGATGTCGAGTATGATCTTACGAGAGGTGGTAAGCTTTTGAGAGATCTCCTCATGCGTTGAGGGAGTTGTGAGTGTTATAGATTCTAGGATACGGTCCTACAATGAGAGTCAAACGATCTTGCGTAGATCATTTGTGTGAGATGCCTTAGACTTTTGAGTTGAGCGAGTTGTTGATATATATATATATATATATCCTCTTTGATCAGGTTGTGGACTTCTTCCCAAGGGAAGCGAGAGTGTTGTGAGTTGAGTGTGAAGACGAGGTAAGTCTCCGGACTTACTTAGCTCGTATTCTACGTATTAGCACTGATGTGTGTTTGGTGGTGTGTGTTTTTGTATTGTTTACGTTATAACAACAAAACTGGAAATAAGATGACCTTTACATTATTTAGGCCCAAGTGTATGATAACGGACGGTGACAACACTGCCTAGCTCTTGCAGAGAGCTAGGGGGTTCTCGGTAACTAGCCCGGGCAGGTAGACGGCCAGATGCATCAGTGCCATTCCTTGACGGTGAGTAGGAACCGAGGCGAGATCATGCGGTGATTCTCGTGTCACAAATGAAAGTTGAATTAGAACAGGATATGACCTAATAATAATAAAAAGATAATGAACCGGATTGTGTGTTTTCGAGCATGTTGTGTGTTTATGTTTATTTGTGTGTGTATGCCAAAAACTTGTTACGCTAGGATTGTGTAGCACAAAAAGCTTTACATTTATAAACTCAATCTAATCTCCTAAACTACCTAGCGAAACCCGCAGTGTACGGATCGTTATGTAGGAAGGAAAGTATTTCGAGGTCGAACACAAGGACTGAGGCGAAATCAAGTCATTCAATGATCAAAGATAGTGCAAATCTATACTAAGAAAAGAGAAAGAAATAAAGAAATGAAAATCTTGATATTTTTGGTTGGTTTTTGTGGTGATCAAGCAAAGATCACAAATCAAGCAAGATAATAAATCAAACTAACAACTCAAGCTAGCAAAACAAACAAGTAACACAAGCACAAAATATGTGATAAAAGAGAGAAGAGTGGATTCTAGAGGTCAAGATTTCTGGTTATGGCATTGGACTCAAGGTTCTAAAGATTCTAAGGACAAGGCTGCGGTGTTGGGAAAGGGTGTTTCTCTAATGGAAGCAATTACCGGGTAGGTCTCATGCTTCGCTAATCCCGCACCAAACTCCTATTACCGGGTAAGTCTCAAGGAGGTAAAGTTGGGAATTCTACACAAACCGGACACTACTTAAGGGGCAAACCTCTCCTTACCGGGTAAGTCTCGGAAAAGGTAAGTCTTAAGCAACAATCCTAGCACACTCAGTCCAATAGCGGCTTATGAGGCTCACTACTACCTAGAGTTCATCATCTTTGGTATCTAAGATCGGAAATCACCGGGTAGGTCTCTTTCCTCACTTAGTTTGCTAGCATTAGGTCACCCTAAGCTATATTATGCTCAACAAACACTAGGATTTCAACAATCTAACATCCTAACATACATATTCATCAATTAAAGAGCAACAGAAGGAAAAATCGGGTGGATCATAGCAAAAATCGGCCGATTTACTATGAAGAACAGGTCGATTTTTATGTCTGAGTTAGGTTTTGTGCATACGAATCATCCTAAACTAACATATAAGTCCATTCTATCATCACCCAAGCCATAACCATCAATCCATCACTCCAAAATCACAACAAACTAGCCAATAACATGCATTTCTAGATCTAAAATCATCATACAAGCATACATGGAATCCATAGCAAGAAGATGAAGTAAGGAAATAAAAGCAATGAAACTTAGCTGGATTTGAGCTCAAAACAAGTCTTTCAACACACCAAATGTAGCTCCAAGTCAGATCTTACAACCTTCAACAAGCTTCTTCACAAAAATCACTCAAATCTCACTATGAAATTGAAATCTACACTAATCTCTCTCAAGAACACCCACAAGGGTGTCTTGAAGAGAGCTCCCAATTAGAAGAGTCTTTTTGGAAGATGCTAGAGGATGTGCGAGAGGAGAGAGAATCCTCAGCAACAGCTTGCAGGCCCACTTATATTCTCCACCAAGAGCAAGGCCGGACAAAGAGATCGTGGGACACGTGGCTTAAGCTGTCAAAGACCAAAAATCGACCCAGTCAAATAAATTGGCCAATTTTCCTGAGTGTAGGTCGATTTTCTTCAACAGAAACTTGTTATGATCATCTAGCCATGAGTTGCTCCATTGCTTGCACCAACAAGGGTCCTTGTGTCCTTCATTGCTCCAATTATGTTCCTTCAAGGCCTTGGATATGTACCACCACGAGGCTTGACCCTCGAATGTATCGATTAATGTCCAAAAGATCCCCGAAATACCTACAAAACCGACAAAAGCTCGTGTAGACGTCTTTTCTAGAAATATGCATGAATTAAGCGTAAACGTCATGAACTAATGTCAAACCGTGCATGAATAACGTGAAAAACTATCTATATGAATGTCTAAAATAACGTCATAAATCACGTTATCAAAATACCCCATACTTAAGATTTGCTCGTCCCCGAGCAAGACCCAACTATAGACTAAGAGATGACATGATTTATGCATGCAAAAAAACAACAAAATCTTTTTGGAATTGTGCTTCTAACATTGGATCACCTTCATAGTCATGTTTCATGGCAATGGACAATCAATCATGCATCAAATGAATGAAGGCATGGAAAGACAATTATACTTAACTAGAAAGCATGCATGAGAGGTGAAAATGAAGAAGTCAAGATGATCATGAGTACATCCAATCTAGATTACTAAGTCTTACACACATGCAATTAGGTCACAAGGACTTAGAAAAGAAGAAGCTAAGAAACGTTGTGATTAGGTGGGAATTTTTAGGTCATGTGAGGTTAATCCGGGAAAGGAACTAACTCCACAATTTCGTTTTTGCTCAACTTCCCAACAAGTGTATGATTTTCTCCATCTTTTCTTTGTTTTCTTCTCTTTTTCACTTATTTTTGAGACATTGGCATTGGTGTACAAAAGCCGAAACCTTGGTGATTAGCCGTCCTCGGGTTTTTTTATTTTTCGAGGTGCATCCACACCGGGCACACATACCAAAGCTCGTTAGGACTATCGGTTTATTTGACTTTGGCAAGGCACAAACACCCGATTATGTGAATGGTGCCGAGTTACTCGTCATTTAAACCAACGTCCCCAAACCATAATTTTTTTTTCTACACTTTTCACAACAATTTCAGCACTTCATTCACATCATTCATTCATCAACAACTTCACCCCACACTTGCTTTTCACACACATCAACACACTAGCATGCTCCTATTCCCGGATGGGTCAAAAGAGGTCAAATTTTTTCATCAATTGAGGTGCTCAACAACATGATCAAGATGAGAAGTAGAGAAAGATGAATTGCCTTAATCACCCCTAAATGATGTGCAAGAACTAGCATGTAATTCCGACTTTCAATCCTCAATCCAATCAAGACAAGCATCATAATCACAAATCATTCATGGGGTTCAAGATAAGTACTTCAAGTCCACATATGCATACATCAATTTAACACATAAGGTTATCCATAGCCAATTCACAAGACAATTTCATCATAAGGGTCATTCCCAAGCTTAGAAGCACTAAAATTTTTTTAAATTTTCTGATTTTTTTGGATTTTTTTTCGAAATATGTATGTACAATGCAAGACATAATGAAACATGTGACAATATTAAACTATCCTAGATGCTAATCATGCAGGTGATCATGAAAACCCCACCCCATACTTAGAAACACATTGTCCCCAATGTGCAAACTAAATAAAGAAGTGAAAGAGAGTCCTCACAATGTAAAATTGGTGATGCTTTGGTATTTCGGTTCACATCGAATGATGATGGTGGATGATCGATCAAGGATGGTAGAGAGCTCTTGATGTTCATTATGGTGTCGGAACCCGCGCTTGGTACCGCAAGCCGTCCAAGTTCCACGTCCGCTCCACCCATGCTTGATTGGAGATCATCACTCTCCTTGACAGAAGGAAAAATCGGACCAACTACCCAGGAAAATCGGCCGATTTTTGTGAAGAACAGGTCGATTTTCCTGGGCGCTTTCTTCCTTGTCCATGTGCTCGGATCTTGCACCCTCTTCTCAACAGTTCCATGAGGTTTTCACATGACCTCTAGCATCTCATCACACATGACAACAACATGATCTAGCACCCAAAAACACAAAAGAAAAACAAAGCACACCAAAAAACAAAAGCAAAAACGAAGACGAAAGAGAAAAGGGAAAGAGTTGTTACCCTTGGGTTGCCTCCCAAGAAGCGCTTCTTTTAAGTCATTAGCTTGACCAAACTCAGAGGATGTGTCAATCCACCTCGAATACCATGGTTTGCTTGAGGAGTCCAAGCAACCATCGCTTTCCGGCATCCATGATGACAAGCAAGGGCCACTTGATGCCCAAATAAGCTTTAAGTTCTCTCTTCACCGGTGAGTAGTAGACTCCTTCATCACCGCTCCCTTGATGATAGTATGGAGTTGCAACCATAGGTGCCACCCCATACTTAGACAATTGGTACTCCGCGGTCACACCGGTGAGATGCTTGCCCTCCTCATCCTCCATAATCCGAAGAAAGCCGATTCTTGGAAAGAATTCTTCAATGAGGTGCTCCATAACCATCATGGATCCATCATGCTTGCCTCCATCATTAAACATTGGAGACTCCTTAGGAAAGGGACTCCAATCTTCGTGTGTACTCCGGGCAAGCAAGAAAGGATTGGAAGGAGTTGAAGTTAACTTAGGGCTCTCCTTCGTGAGCTCTTCAAGTGTGGTTCCGGGGTTGATGACAAGGATGTCCGGGGGTGAGAATACTTCATTGCACTCCTCCAAAGGTGAAGGAGGTGGAGGTAAGCCTTGAAGGATGGTAGGATCTCCTAGCATAAGAGCATGCCTAATCTCCTCAATCTCCCTCCTCATTTGTTCTTCTCTCTCAACATTCAATCTTCTTGCATCCTCCAGGGCCAAATCCCTTAGCCACAATTGCTTCCGAGCTTCATTCAACTCTTCCTCAAGGTCTCTATTGGTTATGGTTGAATCGGGTAATTCTTGGATCTCCTCATGGTGAACCTCCTCTTGTTGAAATACTTCCGCTTCAAGCACCACGTGTGCACTCGAAATGGAAGAAAGGTTGCTTTCTAGATTATCCATCTTCCTCAACATTTCTTCTAGCATTGACTCCAATCGATCATTGTGAGGTTGATGGTGAGGTTCCACATAAGGCAATGTAGTCATGTGAGCTTGATCATGGGACTCATGATAGGCATTAAACTCCTCCCAATACTCAAACTCATCATGGAGAGGTCCTAGATCTTGGCTTTCCATCCACTCCTCATACTCTAGGATTGTGTAGCACAAAAAGCTTTACATTTATAAACTCGATCTAATCTCCTAAACTACCTAGCGAAACCCGCAGTGTGCGGATCGTTATGTAGGAAGGAAAGAATTCCGAGGTCGAACACAAGGACTGAGGCAAAATCAAGTCATTCAATGATCAAAGATAGTGCAAATCTATACTAAGAAAAGAGAAAGAAATAAAGAAATGAAAATCTTGATATTTTTGGTTGGTTTTTGTGGTGATCAAGCAAAGATCACAAATCAACCAAGATAATAAATCAAACTAACAACTCAAGCTAGCAAAGCAAACATGTAACACAAGCACAAAATATGTGATAAAAGAGAGAAGAGTGGATTCTAGAGGTCAAGATTTCCGGTTATGGCATTGGACTCAAGGTTCTAAAGATTCTAAGGATAAGGCTGCGGTATTGGGAAAGGGTGTTTCTCTAATGGAAGCAATTACCGGGTAGGTCTCATGCTTCGCTAATCCCGCACCAAACTCCTATTACCGGGTAAGTCTCAAGGAGGTAAAGTTGGGAATTCTACACAAACCGGACACTACTTAAGGGGCAAACCTCTCCTTACCGGGTAAGTCTCGGAAAAGGTAAGTCTTAAGCAACAATCCTAGCACACTCAGTCCAATAGCGGCTTATGAGGCTCACTACTACCTAGAGTTCATCATCTTTGGGATCTAAGATCGGAAATCACCGGGTAGGTCTCTTTCCTCACTTAGTTTGCTAGCATTAGGTCACCCTAAGCTATATTATGCTCAACAAACACTAGGATTTCAACAATCTAACATCCTAACATACATATTCATCAATTAAAGAGCAACAGAAGGAAAAATCGGGTGGATCATAGCAAAAATCGGCCGATTTACTATGAAGAACATGTCGATTTTTATGTCTGAGTTAGGTTTTGTGCATACGAATCATCCTAAACTAACATATAAGTCCATTCTATCATCACCCAAGCCATAACCATCAATCCATCACTCCAAAATCACAACAAACTAGCCAATAACATGCATTTCTAGATCTAAAATCATCATACAAGCATACATGGAATCCATAGCAAGAAGATGAAGTAAGGAAATGAAAGCAATGAAACTTAGCTGGATTTGAGCTCAAAACAAGTCTTTCAACACACCAAATGTAGCTCCAAGTCAGATCTTACAACCTTCAACAAGCTTCTTCACAAAAATCACTCAAATCTCACTATGAAATTGAAATCTACACTAATCTCTCTCAAGAACACCTACAAGGGTGTCTTGAAGAGACCTCCCAATTGGAAGAGTCTTTTTGGAAGATGCTAGAGGATGTGGGAGAGGAGAGAGAATCCTCAGCAACAACTTGCATGCCCACTTATATTATCCACCAAGAGCAAGGCCGGACAAAGAGATCGTGGGACACGTGGCTTAAGCTGTCAAAGGCCAAAAATCGACCCAGTCAAATAAATCGGCCGATTTTCCTGAGTGTAGGTCAATTTTCTTCAACAAAAACTTGTTATGATCATCTAGCCATGAGTTTCTCCATTGCTTGCACCAACAAGGGTCCTTGTGTCCTTCATTGCTCCAATTATGTTCCTTCAAGGCCTAAGATATGTACCACCATGAGACTTGACCCTCGAATGTATCCATTAATGTCCAAAAGATCCCCGAAATACCTACAAAACCGACAAAAGCTCGTGTAGACGTCTTTTTCTAGAAATATGCATGAATTAAGCGTAAACGTCATGAACTAATGCCAAACTGTGCATGAATAACGGGAAAAACTATCTATATGAATGTCTAAAATAACGTCATAAATCACGTTATCACCATCACCTTGATTCTAATGCTTTGAATATAGCTAACGGTTTTATACCGGTTGTTATAGATTGTCCTGCAGGTTAGGAATGCGGCCGAGAGATCCGGAAAACTGGGCAGCCGGGGTCCGTACATTTTAGGAAGGGTTTTTGGTTGGTTTTATGTTTGGAGTTTGTGTGTTGTATTTTGTTGGCCGTGTGTATGGCTTATGGTCTTTGGAGTTGTGTTTTCGGCTGAAGTCCGTTGTTGTCTTTTGGGTTTCTTATCATTGCATCAAAAATGTATTTCGTTTTGGCCTTAATTTGTGCCTTGTTGCAAGATCCGGTGAAATTGTTGTCAAGCTAAGGGTCGGGACCCATTGTGAGGTCCCAACCCGTAGCATCCCGAGTCCCACGAATTCGGGGTGATACAATATGGTATCAAAGCCCTAGGTTGACCACAATGGCACTCGCAATCTTCTAAAGGCCGAAAGAGGAATAAACAAAACCTCCAAGGGTTCTGACTTTTCGTTTTTAAATTACATGCATGAGTCGGGGTAGAATGTACGGACCACCACTCCTTCCGCGGATCTCGGCAGCTTAGTTTATTGGATTTTGATATGTATATATATGTATTTATGTAGATATGTATAGTATATGTGGATTGTAGTTGCATGATGGACGTGATTTATATGTATAGTATATATGTGGACTATAGTATATGCTTTGGACCTTGTTGGGTTGTAATGGATTACCGGATGTGTGATATTGGTAGTGATATGGACTTAGGACATATATAGATTATATACGGACTCTTATTATATAGTAGTATATAGATCCATGAGACCTTATAGTTAGGACGATAGTATGTTATCAACGCCGGTAGACAACGTTGATGGCTTGCGATATCATTCATACGTGGAAGAGTATGCTCAAGTATTGAGTTGAGTATCACGCTCTGAAGATCACCTTGGGGTTCTCGAATTCCTTTAAAATGATGTCGAAGAGGATGAGTAGAGATGATGTAAACAAAGGACGACCGAGTATAAGAAAACTCGAGATAACTTAATAGGAATCAAGATAGAAGCAATACAAGAGAGGGGAGCAACATTAAAGTGTAAAAGTGGTTCTAAAGAAGCCATGATCGAACGACGACGAGGACAATGGAGATAACGAACTTAAGGTGACGCGTGGACAACTAAAGATGCGAATTGAGGAGGAGATGGGGGCATTCTAACAAGGTTAAAGACGGTGTTCCATTAAGATGTGAAGCTTTCCTTAGATGTTCCTAAGCATTGGAGTCAAGATGAGAAGAGTGAAAAGAACCATGTGCGAAAGATTTAAGATGCCGTAAGTTAAGCTTACGAGGTACCAACAAGTGAAGTACTAACATTATGAGAGTTATGAGAAGATTGGCATGGTGAGGATTCACGTGGAGTTTACCGGTTCCCTTTGTGACGATAAGGCTAAGAAAGGCCAAGAACAAGGAGGAGTGAGTAGACGTGATCCCGGAAAGATAAGAAACGCAACAAGGAGCTTTCAGTTATGAAAAGACGTAAGAAAACAACCAAGAGAAACGCGAACGGACGCTATCTAAGGCTATAATATTTGGGAAGGTGCACTAGAAGGACATCAAGGAAGAATGGTTAAGCTTATGAAGGCGAATTATTCGGCGTGAGAGGCCTAGAAGAACATGGTTACTTTATGGAAGAGAAAGGGAGCACAGAACATGGAGATAACTAACGAAGTCGAGATGGAGTACCCCAAGGAGGGTAATCTTCATGAGAGTGGTAACATGGACATGTAAAAGAATGGTGAGTCGTCGATCTTCGAGAGGGTCATCAATGAATTAATCGGTGACCACCAAAAATGCACAGGTGGGAGTTGTATACTGGTGAATGTAGGTGGGGAGAGTAACCCAAGTGGTGGAATCATAAAGGAACGGTAACAAGAACTTGGAATATATCTTAAACTCTTGATTTGAAGTTGTTATGGAGAACACCAGTTTGCGAAAAGAGAGACGGTTATCCCCGGTTGTACATCGATTACAATGAGCCGAACAAGATAACAAGAAGAACAAGTATCCCTCACCGTGGATAGATGATCTACTTGATCGGTTGCAAGGGTCGGTAGTCTCTTCTTAGAATGAGTTAAGGTCAATGTGTCAGAAATTGAGAACTCGAGACTGAGATGTTGCAAACACGGCATGTTGGACCAACCAGAGTCACTACGAGTTGAAGTTTTTCCTATGGGCTTATTGATGCCCCAGATAAGATATTTTTGGGTCTACTCTTGAAAAAGAGAGCAGTCGTATAACAAGTTGTCTCGGGACGGCAAACCCCGAGAGATATGATAGGACTTACAAGTTTTCTTAGAGGTGTTGAGCATTACTAGATTTGGGAAGAGAGATGTTGTATAACACCGTTTATGGTAACCTCCGGATGACAATGAAGTATTGAATGGGACGAAGAATTTACAATGGGGTTGTAGAGAGTTAAAAGGAGACTCACTGGTGCAACTGTTTCACATTGCCTCGAGGTATGATAGGTTAGACGAGTACAAGTTACTCTTCAAGACAAGGTCTTGACCGAGTATTTAGGGACAATGTAAAGAGTAACAACATACGTGTCTCGTTAGTAAATCAGTGGGGAGTGAGGTAATTCCTTCATTTTCAAGGACTTACTTCAAAAATAAAAAAAATAATAATAATTAAAAATGAATAAAATAAAATAAAAAATTGAGGAAACATAACATCAAAGTTTGGTTTGACAAGAACCGAAGCCAATAGTGTAAATTGGAAGTTCGATCTTCTGTGATAGAGAAATCAAAGGGAAAATAATGGAAATGCTACATTGTGAGATACCCGAAAAGGAAGTTGGGTTCCGATATATCGACCTTTTAGATCTTAGCGCGAGTTGGAGAAGTGTCTTATAAGCTGGCGTTACCTCCAAGAGTAGAGAGTGTTCACCCGTTATTTCATGTGTACCAGACGGAAGATAGTATCTTTGGTTGAGTTTTACGCTGAGCTAGTAGCTTTAATAGAAGTGACGGGTTAGACCTAGCTCTTCCCTTAAGTTGGTTGTGTATATGTGATGTTATATGTGGTTTTGTGACCCGTCCAGGAATGTGTTTTATGTCCGGTTATAAATACGTTATGATAGTGGTTGAAGCAGTCTTGTGTATATAGATTTAGAAGTTCTAAGCCTTTGTAGTTGAGAGTTCATACCTCGGCCTTAGGGACCGAGAAGTTCGGCGTATAGAAAGTTTCGGGACGAAATTTGTTTTTAGGGAGATCTAATGTAATGCTTCGTTTATTGGGTGCGTTCTCGATTTTATTTTTATTTCTGTTTAAATACTTCTATTGGTATTTTAATAGCCTAAAATATTTTTTTTCGAGTATATATGTATATATCGGTATATTCCATATTCATATTTAATCCCTTTTAAATTATATTTTAATCTCGTACATATTTTTCGAGAACGATTTCTATATCGGCAATCATACTATTACAAGTATATTTACATACATTTGATTTATATATTTTCCGCAAAATAATTTTACGAAAAAGTTCGGAAAGATTTCGGATCCGGTATATTTATATCGAGTATATATCGTATTCAGTTTCTTTTGTTATTTTAATTCTCTTTCCCTTTTTCTTTTTTTTTCTTTATTCTGCACTTCCTCTCTCTCCTAGCTGGTGAGCAGCTACAGACCCGAGTCTTCGCTCCCTCTGCAACCAACCTGCAATCAATCGCTTCTCTCCTGTTGTTGTGACAGTGGCTTCTCATTACCCTCTCTGCTTCCCTACCACAACAAGCAAGCAAGATCTCTTCCATACCTCTCTCTCCTTTTGCTTCTCCCATCTCTCCCTCTACAGATCCCATTTCATTCTTCCGAAACAAGCCAGTTCTTCCCTTCGAGCCTCGCCGGCAAAGCCACGCCAGCGGAATCGAACACCCTGTGCCATTCCCGCCCGCCAGCAGCTCCGCTTGACCGCCTCACCCTTGCTGTCGGGAGAAGACCCTCCACCTTTGCCTCCTCTGGATCGAACCACCACTTCCGCCCTCTCCTCTTCATGCTGCCGCCTCCGCCTCTGTGCAGCTCGCCGGAGGAATCCACCGGAGCAACCCTCCCTCGCCTGTTGCCGGAGAACGAAGCCCTGCCCCGCCTATCGCCGTGATAGCACACCAAGTCCACTTACTCATAGCCCTTATAAGGCCCATACAAAATGGTCTTCCGATGAATAAATATATATAACCCTTGTCATAATGTATTCAACTGAGCAGACAATTGAATTTGCATTTTCCTCTGTCACTATTGTATCAGAGCAAATGGCCAACGCCTGAAAATTTTTGTCTCTAGCAAAACAAACTTTCTCCTCTTACCACAACCAACAATGGCGGAACAAACAAAACCCCTCTCCTCAATCTCTTCCTTCATTACTGCTAAACTATCTCCTGAAAATTTTCCCATCTGGAAGGCACAAATCACCCACATTTTCCGTGCCCATAACCTTTTTGAGTTTGTTGATGGTTCAAAACCTTGCCCAGAAAAATCAACCCCTCCCTCAAAAGCCTATACGGACTGGATCTCCAAAGACCAATTCGTGCTTGCTATTCTAACATGCTCCATCACTGAATCCGTTCTTGTGCAGGTCCTTGATTGCTCCACCTCTCTTGAGCTATGGAATCAAGTTAATAGCCTCTTTGCGGCTAAATCTAGTGCACAGATTGTGCATAACAGGCTTCAGCTAGCCTCCCTCAAAAAGGGTTCTTCTAGTATCACTGATTTCTTTAGCAAGGCTCGCAATCTGGTTTTTGCTCTCAACTCTGTTGGGCAATCGATCTGAGACACGGAGTTCATCAGTTTTCTTCTGGTCGGCTTGTGTCCAGAATATGACTCTATCGTTACTAGCCTCTCAACCCAGATTACTCTACCCTCCCCTACTCAAGTTTTGTCTCATCTTCTGATTCACGAATCCAGAATCTCCCACCAAACACACAGTACCCCACTTCTACCCACTCCTCCATCACCTTCTCTTGAGGCCAACAACACCCATTCTGGAAGAGGCTCCAACAGAGGTCAAAACTCCTACAGAGATGGTCAAGGTTCTTATCGTGGAGGCCGGAGTAGAGGTCGCTCCCAAAACCCATCAAGCAACACTCAATAAGTTTTCACTGGACAATTCGACACCCGCCCCTCATGCCAAGTGTGTTGTAAACCAGGCCATACCGCACTGACTTGTTGGCATCGTTTTGATCACTCTTATCAGGCACCTCCACCTCAGTCTTTTCAAGCTCATTTCACCTCTACAAGTTGGTATCCGGACACAGCAGCAACCCACCATTATACTCCGGATCTGTCCAACCTTCGTCTCGATAATTTTCCTTACCAAGGCACTGATCAAGTCACTCTTGGTGATGGATCCACCATCCCGATCCATCATCAAGGAACTGGCTCCATCAACTCTCCTCATCGTATTTTATCTCTCACTCATCTTCTTCATACCCCTCTTCTTACTAAAAATTTTCTCTCAATTCATAGATTTTGTTGTGACAATGATGTCTACTTTCAATTTCATGCCACTCTATTTTTGGTGAAGGATTCCAAGACGCACAGGGTTCTTCTCTAAGGCCCCGTTGAAGGAGGATTGTACGTTTTGCCTACGCCTGTTGGTTCATTGCCGTTGTCCTCTCTCAACCTCACCACCGCTCAACAAACCAGCCTTTGGCATTACAAATTTGGACACCCTGCCAAGCCCGTTATCCAAAATGTTATTACTCAAGTTTTAGGCCCATCAACCAAAGTGACCATGCCGCCTGACCCATACTCCTCTTGCTATTGGGCCAACGCTCACTCGCTCCCTCACCCACCTTTTCCCTCAAGAAGCCCTCGAGTTTTAGCCCTGTTATTTATTGATCTATGGGGCCCAGCCCACATTACCTCTTATAGAGGATATAAATACTACATTTCTATTGTTGATGATTATTCCAAATTTATTTGGCCTTTCCCATTTCCTTCAAAATCCGCCGCTACATCTATAATCACCAATTTTATCAAACTTGTCACAAATCTCTTATCTACAACCATTATCTCCATTCAAACGGATGGTGGGTCTGAGTTTAAGCCTCTCGTACCTCTTTTTCAATCTTTGAGAATCTCTCATCGATTAACTTGTCCACATTCCCATCCTCAAAATGGTCGGTTGAAACCCGTCACCGATGGATAGTTGATATGGGTCTTACGCTTCTTAAACATGCCTCTCTTCTATTATTATTTTGGGACTTTGCCTTTGAAACGGCATCATATCTCATCAACCGGCTACCTACTCCTATTCTTCAAAACTACACACCCTTTGAAATGATTTTTCATCATGCCCCTGATTACAAATTTCTAAAGGTATTTGGGTGTCTTGTGTACCCCAACCTTCATCCTTATCTCTCCAATAATCTCAATTATCGTTCTCATCCCACCATTTTCATTGGTTATTCACAAAATTACAAAGGGTACATTCGCTTTGATTGGATTCATGATAAAATTTATATCTCACGAGATGTAATTTTTCATGAGAATACATTTCCCTACAATAAATCTTGCATTACCTCTCAGCCCACAACAACAACAACATTTATCCCTTTTATTACGGCCCATCTATTCAACTCATCTTCTGAGGCCCAATCCTCATATACACCATCTACCTCTTCTGATACTTCCTCTCCGGCCCAACCTTCTAATTCATCACCAACCCATATATCACCACCTCACTTTGAGGCCCAATCTTCTAATACCTCCTCTGATCCCTCAGACACCAATCCATCGCTTCCCTCACCGCCAATTCAAACACGCTCCCACCACAACATTTTCAAACCTCTCCAACGTATAGATGGCACGATTCCATGGCCACCACCCTCGTGCTCCACCGCTATAACTGTTCCTGATGAACCCACATCTTACTCTCAGGCATCCCAATTTATTGAGTGGCGGGCTGCCATGGAAGCTGAGATACATGCCCTTCTCACCACAAAAACTTGGTCTATTGTCCCTCCATCAAAGTCTCAAAACACCCTTTGCGTCAAATGGGTCTTCAAGACTAAACGACTCTCTAATGGCTCCATTGAACGCAAAAAGGCCCGGCTAGTTGCCAAAGGCTTTAATCAGCTTCATGGTGTTGATTACTATGATACCTTTAGCCCAGTTGCAAAACCGTAGACAATTCGTCTCCTTCTCTCCCTTGCGGCTATAAACAATGGACGGTCAGGCAACTCGATATCCAAAATTCCTTCCTACACGCGGACTTGACATAAGAGGTATACATTACTCAACCACCTGGTTTTATTCATCCTCAGTTTCCTAACTATGTCTGCAAATTATCCAAGTCCCTTTATGGACTAAAATAGGCTCCTAGAGCCTGGTTCTCTAAACTCAACGACACTCTTGTCGTTATGGGATTCACTGCTTCCACCTCAGACTCCACTATGTTCATTCCCACCTCAGGCACTAATTTTACATGTGTTATAATCTATGTGGATGATCTCTTAGTGATTGCCTCCACCGATGATTTAGCCTCCTGCTTTACCAAGACTATGTCAGCCACTTTTCCAATCAAAGATCTTGGGCCTTTAAGTTTCTTTCTTGGTATTGAAGTGTCTCGCATATTTGATGGCTTGTTCCTCTACCAAAGGCAATATATCAATGATGTTGTTGTTTGAGCCAAAATGCAACACTTTAAACCGGTTTCCAGTCCATTGGCAACAAACTTTCAGGACCAATTCTTATCCAGTGAGACTTTTGAAGACCCTCTGTTATATAGAAGCATTATTGGGAGTTTACAATATTTGGCCTTCACTAGACCTGATATCTCATTTGTTGTCAACAAGTTTTCTCAATTCATGCATAATCCTCTACTGTGCCATTGGCAAGCTGCCAAAAGAGTTCTTCGGTGTAACACCCCAAATCCGCTGGACTCGGGGCGCTACGGGTTGGGACTTCACAATGGGTCCCGACCCTTAGCTTGACAACAATTTCACCGGATCTTACAACAAGACACAAATTAAAGGCAAAACCAAAATACATTTTAATGCAATGATATGAATCCCAAAAGCATACAAACAAAAGACCACAGCCGAGTCGACAACTCCAACAATCAAATGTCGGAATATACAATATACAATACATATATAGATATCTACAAGACTCCACCCACAAACCCATCCTACAATGTGCGGACCTCGGCTGCCCACTCTTCTGGATCTCTCGCCCGTGTCCCTCACCTACAGGGCAACTAAAACAATATGGTATAAAACCGTTAGCTAGCATTCAAGGCATTAGAATCATGGTATTGGCACACACACACACACGTAAGGCATCATAAACACACAACATGCTCCAAAACACACTAGCCGGTTTATTATCTTTTTATTATTAGGTCATTTTCCGTTCTAATTCAAGTTCTTTTGTGACACGAGAATCTTAACGATCTCGCCCTTGTCCCCTTTCACCATACGGGTTTGTACTTGATGCGGATCAGCATCGCCCGTTGGAATAGTCGCAAGGCACCTCCCAGTCATCCCCATTTTGGACTAGACAAGCGGTCACCGCCCGTTATCATACACTTGGGCCAAATATAAACATATAAAGTCGGTGGTCCTATTACCGGTTTAGATGTTATAACATAAACAAAAAACACACACATAAACAATAAACACACACCACCAAACACGCATCGAAACTAATACAGAGAATACGAGCTAAGTAAGTCCGGAGACTTACCTCACTACAAGGTAACTCAAATAAATCCTCACTCAGCTTCCCGCAGGAAGACACTCAGCTCCCGACCAAACAAGGCACACTATCAATAACTATCCGATATGATAGAAGCCTTCGGACTTCTAGTCTCCAAAACTCAAATGAGGTCAAAACCCTAGGATGCTAGGTTCAACTCCTAATCCTGAAGACCATCCTATGATCGTACCGAAACATCACAATACTCATAACCATCCAACATCTATATACAGGCCACTACTTGGCATTCTCTCTAAGTTATGCTAGATCCAACCTAGCATGATACTAATACTAAACATAACTAGATCAAGGGAAAAGATACTCACACGATGTCAAAAGATGGAAGACGATCTATGGATGTCGAGTTGGACGTGTTAGGTCTTTATCAAGACGCTTCCGAACCTAAGACCAAAATTAGACAAATTTAGCTCGTACGCTAAATTTGATCGGAATATATAATATACATAAAACTAAAGAAAACTCAATTTCAATTTCCCACCTTAAATCTCGCAAAAACCTTCTCGGGCAAAATACGAAAATTTAGCATCTTGGTCATAACCCGAAATTACAACTTGAACCGTAAATCCGAATTAATCCAACAAGGCATAAAACATTGTGTAAGCAAAATACAAGAATATAACTCGAGGTAAAACCCAATTTTAAAATCCGTAAATATATTTTCCGGGCAATCTAAACATCATCATAAACCCAATGGTAAAACTCGTTCTTAAAGCCAAGGATAAATAAAACCGTTCAGCCATCTTTCGGGGCAATTATATAATTCTAGAAACTTGGGCCAAAACTGTAATTAATTCTAGCAGGGTAATGTTTGCAATTTTCCAAAACTGTCGGTCAAAATTGCAATATATAAAAATATGGGTACAATAGTGTAATTAAACTAGATTTAGAGGGGCCCATTTGCAAATAACCCTAAAGGGTTCTCTAACACCTGCTGGTGAAGGCGACACTGGGGAAGCGTGGAAAGGTAGCACAGGCGGCGGGGAGGAGCACATGAGCTTTCTCCGACGATGAGGGCTGCGTGGCTCCTGCAGACGATGAGGCGACAATGCGTTTGGGCTCCCGATTGCTCCTCTTGGCCCGGGTTGTAGATCTGGGTTGGCTCGGCCAAGGTTCACGAAGGAGGCGGTGGAGGACACAGTGGAGTTGCACAGGCTCCAATTAGGGCACTTCTCAAAGGGCTTCTGGGTTCCTTCTTCGGCGAGGTTACAGGCGGTGGTTAACTGGTGGGAGCAAGGGCTGCGCAAGCGGAGTAAGAGGTCCTTTCCAGTGATGAAGGTTGCAAGGCTTCTCCTGCGTTTTCGTGGCTTAGGCAGGCGGCGCACATCTCCGACCAAGGGCTGCGCAGAGGGCCGACTTCCTTTGCCTGGGCTTTCCGATGTCGGCGGCAACATCCCGACGACAGGAAGGAAAGGTGGGGGGATGTGTGAGGAATAGAGAGAGATAGGGAATATGGCGTGTGAGAGCTGAGAAGGTAATGCAGATGAAGGATTGATAGCATGAATTATTGTCTATATTTTGGGACTTGTTTAGACGTTTTATCTTCAATAATCTGCATGTTTGAATGTATATTATGCGATTAGATTGTCGTTTCATCTACCTTTGCGGGAATCGAGGTCTACACCAAGTTTCGTTGTAATCGTAGGTAAAATGACACGTTTTGCATCAAAATGGAGCAAAAGGAACTAAGGAGTCATTGGAGCTACATTCAGGAGCTTAAGGAAGAATTCAGGAATCATGGAAATGGATTGAAGATTCACTTTAGATCAGATTTTAGAGATTTCACATTCAGTTGTGATTCACCTCGGTCAGCTACAATACCATCTCGACCGAGGTGATCCAGAGGAGCTGCTCGACCGAGGTGAACACCTTGGACGCGGTGAGAGATATTTTATTCTTGGCTGAGATCTTTATTTTTGGAAAGAAGATCTTATATTTTTAGGATGGATTCCTGGAAGGAAGAAGATAATTTAGCTCATATATTTAACCTATTTTTATGGAAAAATATCTTTCTAAGATATCTTATCTTTGGGAGGGAATTTTCCTATAAAAAGGGTTGGATTTTCCACAAATTCAAACTATGCTTAGACATCCGCTATCATCCGTTTAGGCCTGAACACCCCGCATACGACCCACTACAGCTGGGAGATTTGAAGAACCTTTTTGAAGGTTGAAGGAAGATTGAAGGAAGGAAGTTAATAGCTTTTATAGCTTTTGTGAAGGGTTTTGTAAGATCCTCTTAGATTCCCTTCTTTGTTGACTTGTCTTATTGGATTGTGATCCAAGGAACGCTTGTTTGTTTGATAATTGATTCAGTTATTGAAGCCTTCTTCTTAAGGTTTTTGTGTTCAATTATTCACTTTCTTCCCTTATATTTGATTATTGCTTTCATGATGATGAGTGACTAATTTCTTTGTGTGATTCTAGGGTGATTGGCTGAAGGTTGTGGGAAAAAAATTGATAGAATAATCTTAATCACAGTAGGACCCTGAAAGTTCGAGTCTTTATCCTTAACCCTAGAACATCTCGCTCAGTCGATGAACATCTCGGCCGGGGTGGAATTCGTCTGACCGAGGTGACCTTTCTGATCCGAAACTGGGAGTTAAGTGTTAAAGTTTGCCAAATCCTATTCTTATTACACCTTTCCTGGTTCAATGCAAGCCTAGGATGAGACTTACCTAATAATTCCTTTGTTTGTTTACCTAAGATCATAAGCGTAGGTAATAAAGGTTTATCCTTTATTGGGGTTTGAGTGTGCTTTCATTCCATCTTTGTGAGTTAGCCTGAGACTTACCCGGTAAAGGTTGATTCTATTCCCTTAGGTGGTGTGTTGGTTTGAGGTTATAGTTCTTTTCCTTAATTCCTTGAGACTTACCCGATAATAGGAGTTACGGTTTGGGATTAGTGAGTAGTGAGACTTACCCGGTGATCTATTCCACTTTAGAAACACCTTCCCTTTGCAAAAATCTCAACTTTGTCCGCTTTATCTTTAGATCTTGAGTTGGAACCACAACTAGATGCTTTAATCCCTAGAATTGCATATTTCCTTAATTGACTTTTTATCATCTTTGATTGTTTTAATCGCTTTTTTGGTTAGTAGTTGCATTGACAACCTATACCTGCTTTGTTTCACTAAGTCCCTGTGATCGACCCCTGGAATTTCTTGCTTTTTACTACGATTGACCCGTACACTGCGGGTTCACATCCTTGTTTTAAGCTTACATCTAGGGCTATAAATTTAAAGCTTGCACACACCGTTTGGAGCAAACAAGTTTTTGGCGCCGTTGCTGGGGACTTGGTCTAGACCGAGCCGGTTGCGGTGATCTTTCGGGGCGCTTGCCCCTGTTTCTACTAACCACTCTACTTGAGTGACTTTCGCATGTTCTTTTTCTTAGTTTTATGCGAAGAACCCGCGTTGGGAAGGAAATCGTTCCCTATGACCCCGAACCATAAAAGACAGACAAAAGACGTTTGAAAGAAGCGAAGATGGTCAACCAAGACAATCGCGATCTTGAGGCCGAATTGAAGGAGGCGTTAGAACAACTACGCCTCAGCAAGGAAGAGCTGAGACTGGAAAGGGAAGAAACTCGCACAAGGATTGAGGCAATCGAAGCAGATATGACGGCTTTATGAGACCAGTATCTACCTCGACCAAACCCAGATCCTCGACCGAGGCAAGACCCCGCTCCAGATCCTCGACCGAGGCAGAATCCAGTACCTGTTGCCCCGGACGAGATGCTTCCACCTCGGATGCCAGTCCGAGATGTTCTTTTTGCAGGTATTCTACAAACCCTAGGGCAGAGGATGGACCTTAATCAACAACTGAGGCATCCAGGAGTCAACCTAGGTGATCCAGCGGACCATGATTATGAGCTTCGACCGCAAGTTCTTTCCATGATTAGCCAATGCCAGTTTGGAGGGCTAGAGAGGGAATCTCCACATCAACATCTACAAAACTATGAGATCTTGATGGAGACCTTGAGACCTTTAAGAATAGAAAACAACAACTACAAGCTAAGGCCTTTCTACTTCTCTTTGAAAGATAGAGCTCTTACTTGGTATCAATCTCTTCCTCCAGGAAAAATCAATACTTGGGAGGAGATGACGACGGAATTCTTGACTAAATTCTTTCCCCCCTCTAAAACCGCTGAAATGTGAGGGAAGATTAATGTATTCATCATGAAGGACAAGGAGAGCTTGTCCAAGTCATGGGAGAGATTTAAGGACATTCTTTTGGATTGCCCACATCATGGGATTCCAAAGATAGAGTTGTTGGAGATATACTTCAAGGGACTGGACGGAAACACCCAGTTCAACCTTCAACTACTATCCGCCGGCACGTTCATGGACATGCCGATTGACGAAGCTTGAGAGTTCATAGAGAAGAAAGCTTTGCACATGGAGAAATACTCCCACCAAGGAGCTGAAGTTGGAGTTAAAAGAGTCAACTTTCAAGATGCTCCACCTAACAATGATCAACTCACTTCTTTGAAGAATGATGTGAAACAATTGAAGGAACTCTTAGTTGCTCAAACCAAGAAGGAAGATCAAGGATCAAGGAACAACAATAGTTACCGAAACAACAACAACGGTTCCCGGAACAACAACTACAACAACAATAGAGGATCCAACAACAATAATTGGAGGGCAAACAACCAAAATTCGGGTAACCCTTACTCTAACTCCAATTCGAATGACTCCTCTAATCCTTTCCTCTCTTCTTCTTCTTCTTCTACTCCATTGAAGAGCCAGGAGCAAGGCTCAAGTTCGTCCCAGCCGGAAAAGAAGGATGCGGTGCTGGAGGCCATCTTGATCAAGCTCAACTCTATGGAGACGTCCATTACTTCATTTTCGAAGGCACAAAAAGCCTTAGAACAACAGTTTTTTAACAAGGCAAATGAAGCGCCAAGAGATCTAGGGAAGCTCCCAGCAAGGACGGAAAGCAACCCTAAGGGCCAGATTATGGCAATAACGACGAGGAGTGGACTGAAGACTACAGATCCAGTGCCTCGGTCGATGCTAGTATAGACGAAGACCACCTCGGTCCAGGTACAATCGAAGAACACTTCGGCCGAGATGCCAACCGAGGTGGAGCCACAGAAAGCGGAGGAGAAAACTGAAGTTTATATTCCACCTCCTGCATATAAACCACCACTTCCATTCCCCTAGTCAAGGGCCAGAGCACATCTAGACAAGCACTTTGGTAAGTTCCTTGACTTGATGAATAAACTACACATTAATATCCCTTTCCTTGATGCTATTCTAGGGATGCCTGCCTATGGGAAGTTCTTGAAAGAGATTCTATCAAGGAAGAGGAAGTTGGAAGACTTTGGTGAAGTAAGGATGACATCTAAATCCTCGGAGCTTATTCAAATAATGAAGGAGAAGATGCCACCCAAATTAAGAGATCCCGGCTCATTTTGCATTCCCATTCAAGTTGGGGATGTCACTTGTGAAGCCTTATGTGATCTAGGAGCCAGCGTGAGCATCATCCCGCTGAAGCTATGTGTTAAGATCGGACTTGGAGAACCCAAGCCGGTGAAGATACGGTTATACATGGCGGACCACTCCATTACCCATCCCGTGGGCATTTTGGAAGACGTTCCGGTTAAGTTAGGTAACTTTTATTTACCTATAGACTTTGTTGTACTTGATATTCCCGCAGATTATCCCGTTCCTATCATTCTCGGGAGACCATTTCTAGCAACTTCGGGTTGCAATGTGGATTGTAAGAACGCCAAGTTAAAATTCAACATTGGCGGAGATGAAGTGGAGTTTGCATTACTTGCGGCAATGAAGGGAGAGAAGCTAGGAGATGATATCTTCAACATCTATGATGAAGAAGAATCAAGAGAATTGGTGAGCTCTATCCTTATTAAAGATCCACTTGAAAAAGTTATTAGTTTTAGCTTAATGGAGGAAGGTATAAATGCTTCTTGTGATGCAGATATACAGAGCTTAAAGGCACTGGAAGAAGATCCAGGAGCTAAAACTGAAAGACTAATCTAGGAGAAGAAGATCTCCAGTTTCGGTTCCAGTTGCAGTACCTCGACCGAGGCACTTTCTGGACCAAGTGAGGTGACTGAAGAACATCTCGGTCAACCTCTCTGGACCTCGACCGAGGTCGAAAGCGAGATTATGTCAACTGAGAATACTGAAGATAACAAACTTCTTACTCCCTTTTCTGACATTCATCCTCAGTTGGTGGAACATTCTCTCCACCAAATTTCTGATAATAAAGGACCTTGGTATGCTGATATTGTTAATTATCTTGTTTGCCAGGAAATACCACCCGGATTGACGTACGCTCAAAGGAAGAAATTCTTCAAGGACGTACGTCATTACTACTGGGATGAACCGCTGCTATTCAAGCGAGGGCCGGATGGGATGCTTCGAAGATGCATTCCGGAAGATGAAGTTAATAGCGTCATACGGCATTGTCACTCACTTCCTTGTGGAGGGCATGCTAGCGCCAACAGGACATGCGCTAAGGTATTACGTTCCGGTTTCTTTTGGTCCACATTATTTAAGGATGTGCAAACGTTTGTTGTCTCTTGTGATGCATGCCAAAGAACAGGGAACTTATCTAGAAGGAATGAGATGCCACTCAATAACATACAAGAGGTTGAGATCTTTGATGTATGGGGAGTAGATTTCATGGGACCTTTCCCATCATCCGGAGGAAACCACTACATTCTTCTAGCAGTTGACTACGTCTCTAGATGGGTTGAAGCCATTGCTTCTCCCACTAATGACGCCATGGTGGTTGTGAAGTTCTTTAACAAGACTATCTTTTCACGTTTTGGGACTCCACGAATCATCATCAGCGATGGAGGGACGCATTTCATCAACCGGAAGTTTAAGGCACTTCTATCGAAGTATGGGGTAACCCACAAGGTAGCAACCCCTTATCACCCTCAAACTAGTGGACAGGTCGAGATCTCGAATAGAGAAATTAAAGCAATCTTGGAGAAGACCGTCTCTAGGACTAGGAAAGATTGGTCCATGAAGTTGGACGACGCTCTTTGGGCTTACAGGACCGCATTCAAGACTCCTATTGGTACCACTCCTTATAATTTGGTATATGGGAAGTCTTGTCATCTACCCGTTGAGTTAGAATACAAGGCATATTGGGCGATCAAATGGTTGAACTTCGACATCAAGGAAGCCGGTGAGAAGCGGCTATTGGATATCAAGGAGCTGGAGGAGCTGCGTTTGAACGCTTATGAGAATGCCAAAATCTATAAAGAAAGGACGAAGAAATGGCATGACAAGCGTATCATTCCTAAGGAGCTTAAAGAAGGAGACTTAGTTCTACTCTTCAACTCCCGCCTCCGCCTCTTTCCAAGTAAGTTGAAATCTAGATGGACCGGACCTTATGTTGTGAAACATGTCTTCCCTTATGGTGCAGTTGAGATTTCGGGAGAAGCAAATGGAAGTTTCAAGGTCAATGGTCATAGACTTAAGAAATACAAACCGGAAGTTCCGGTTGAAGAGGTTGCACCACTATACCTCGTTTAGAGATGCCGTACGGTCCAGCTAGCGACCTTAAATCAAGCGCTTCTTGGGAGGCATCTCAAGGTATTGCTTTCTTTTCCCTTTTTCTAGTCTAGCTTTAGATAGTTTGCTTTTGCTTTGCTTAGTTTTTGGCATCCTAGACAGACAACAGGTGACATCTAAGGAAGGAATACAACCTAGGAGAAAAAACTGGATGGACAGAAGTTCGAGAATTTGAGAAGACGGAGTTTGACTGAGACACATCTCGGTTGCTGTCACAGCACCTCGACCAAGATGATTCTTGAGCAACCGAGGCGACTAGGGTTTCTGAAGATCCACCTCGGTCCGTACCACCTCGTTCCAGTCGAGACCATCTCGACCGAGGTGACAGCAGTTTCAGAAAAGGGTATAAAAGGGGGCTGAGATTTCTCTCTCCTTCCTTTACCTTCTTCTCGACCGCGGCGCAATCCTCACCTCGCTCCTTCGTTCTTCGCTCGTTTTCAACGATTCTCGCTTTCAAACTGCAAGGAAAGGGTAGAGGATCAAATTGCAAACGCCAATCTGCAGAAAAACGAACCGAATCGAGCAAATCTGGGGTAAAATTCGAGAAAACCCTAACTCCCTCTTCTTCCACTTATTCCTTTCGATTTGGGATTTGGTTGCCCCTGCATTCTGCTGAAAAAGGATTAAGTACCCCATAGAAACCTTTGGTAGTGATTTTGGGGGAAAAGAACTGGATTTTTGAGAGTTGCGATCGAACAGTTTTTCGCCTCGGTCCAGTCGGCCTGCGCCTCGGCCGATGTGCTCTTGAGACTTGTCAGAGAGACCGAGGTGGTCTGACAGATTGCAGAAAATGAGTTCTGACAGGCAGCTTGTGTTGAGAGACAGATCTTCTCCTTCTCCTTCTTTTTCTTCACACCGTACTAGACCGGTGATCCATGAGCGTCACCAGGTCGACTATGACCGCATAACGGACCGTCCAGTGGTTGCACCACGATTCCTGGACATCTTTGCTTTTGATTGCCTCTATGTGGATGAGGATTTGAGGCGGATGATATCTGCTGTGGGGCTGGAGCAGTTCACTGAGATCCGAGCTCCGGCCTACTTAGAGCCGACCCTGGAGTTTGTCAGCTCCGTCACCTACTTGCCCACCGAGCGCGCCATTAAGTACCGGTTGATGAACCGGAATTATCTAGTTCCCTTGGACCACTGACGGGACATCTTTGGCTTCCCGGCCCCTACTGTTGCTGATTTTCCCTCTCGAGCTGTAGCTCGAGAGTTCTGGGGCCAGATTGCTCATGTGGTTGAGCACGCAGACAGATGGAGACCTGGAGATTCCAGGGAGCGAATTATATTCCATCTAGCCTTTAGACTTGCTCACAGGATCTTTAGCGAGACACTTTTGGCGCGTACTGAGACGCCCCAAAAGATCAGACAGGGTGAGCTTCTGAGTCTGTACTGCATGGTGACCGGAGGAGTTCCGGACTTTGGGATGATGCTAGCCGAGGATTTGCACAGGATAAAGGCGAAGGCCAAGGGAGATATCTGCTGCGGAGGGATAGTGACTCATATAGCGAGTTATATGGACTTGGATCTGAGCGCAAGCACTATGGTGGCGGCTGGCAAGCCGCTCGGGCTTCAGAAGATGATCACACGGAGGATACTGGTTCCTCGCGGTCTTACTACGCCATATGTGGCGATGCCCTGAGAGCAGACTGCACCCCAGGTATTAGGTGGTCAGCTCAGTTCTCCGTGTATGATCCGCATTACTGGCAGACTGAATGGATCTTGCTGATGGAGGACGCTAGAGAGGCAGCAGCAGCTCAGGGGCCAGCTGAGGAGGATGAGGCTAAGGAGGATGATGATGGCGATGATGAGGATGGCGGTGCTCCCATGGATACGGGCACAGATACAACTAGGACTAGTGCGCGGTCATTGATTTAGATGACGATGAGACTGAGGAGGAGCCGGCTGCAGCACCAGCACGTCCCGCTAGGCGTAGGGTACGCAGGAAGAGGGATCCAGTTGCTCACCGTCGGATCGACGATCTGACGGATCAGATGATAGATTCCTACGCTGCCCTGTCCCTAGAGATCAGAGAGATGCAGGAGAGACTACATTACCAGCACACGATGGCTGAGATTCAATTTCAGCATGTCATGGGCTATCCTTTCGACCCATCTCAGCACCCGTACGTGCCACCACCACCACTACCGGATCGGGATTATTGAGAGCTTGCAGGATTTTCTTTCTTTATTTATTATGCAGCTCAGCTTTATCCGGTGAGTACTTTGTTTCTTTAGACTTATTTTGACCCATTGGGACAATGTGTCCCAAGTATGGGGTATTTGATGTATTATTTGACTTTTATGTGGATGTATGACTCGACTCTATTTGGATATTTATGTTTTATTTTGATCTATATGCTTATCTGAGACTACATGCATACATATAGGTTATTTGATTGAGAAAAACGTTAAAAACTGGTTTGAAAAAAAAATTTATGACCTCGACCGAAGTGATTCTGACCAAACGAGGTGCTTCACCTCGGTTGACTTAGAACATCTCGACCGAGGCGGTTTAACTGAAAGTTTTCGAAATGATTTTTGTGCTTCCTTTCTGGAAATGACCTCAGTGAAGATTTTTGTTTACAGATTGATTTTGAAATCTTTATATGCTTGAAAGGTTTTATAATGTATTTAAGTTGCTAAATGCTTTATTTGAAATTTGTGGCATGTTTAATACTTTGTTTTTATTAAAATTTTGTTGAATTTGAAGGTTGACACCACATGATGAGTTCTCTCACTTTCTTCCTGGGAAGACCAAGGCAATTCATTCTCTTCTCTTCGTCTTCTTGATCATGCTTAGCCCCTCATGTACATATTTGCCTCCCTTTACCTATCCGGGAATTTGGAGGCAAGCAAAAGTGAAAAGCAAGTGAAAGAAAAGTTGAGATGTTGGCTGAAAGTTAGAAAGAAACAAATAGGTTTGTGGAACTCAATCATGATGATGAGTAACTCGGCACCATTCACATAGCCGGGTGTTTGTGTCTTGCCAAAGTCGGATTGAGCGATATTCCTAACGGGTCATGGTATGTGCATCAAGGGTTTGAGGCATCTCGAGAAATTGATGATTGCTGATTTCCTAGGCTTCGGTTATTGTGCACCTCTGTCCATGCATCCCAAAAAGTAAAGTAAAAAGTAAATAAGCAAAGCTTATTGGGGGAAGATGTTAAAGTTCAAAAGGAAGTGAAGAAAAGATCCTTTTTCCCGGATTCTAGCACCACATTCTTTATATACATCCCACCCTCACACGTTTCTTTACCTTCTTTTGGAAACCCTTGAGACCTCAAACTTGTTGATTGACTTAGTGGTTTAAACTGGATTATACATGATTAATTTCGATGATTATAATTTATTATACATTCTATGATTTTATGCAAAGATGAACAACTTTCTTATATTTATAAAATGTTTTGAGCATGTATTGATTTTAAATTCCATGAAACATTCTCTTAGAGTGATCTATGTTTGAATGTATATTATGTGATTAGATTGTCGTTTCATCTACCTTTAGGGGAATCGAGGTTTACACCAAGTTTCGTTGTAATCGTAGGTAAAATGGCACGTTTTGCATCAAAATGGAGCAAAAGGAGCTAAGAAGTCATTGGAGCTACATTCAGGAGCTTAAGGAAGAATTCAGGAATCATGGAAATGGATTGAAGATTCACTTTGGATTAGATTTGAGAGATTTTACATTCAGTTGTGATTCACCTCGGTCAGCTACAGTACCATCTCGACCGAGGTGACCCAAAGGAGCTGCTCGACCGAGGCGAACACCTTGGACGCGGCGAGAGATATTTTATTCTTGGCTGAGATCTTTTATTTTTGGAAAGAGGATCTTATATTTTTAGGCTGGATTCCTGGAAGGAAGAAGATAATTTAGCCCATATATTTTACCTATTTTTATGGGAAAATATCTTTCTAAGATATCTTATCTTTGGGAGGGAATTTTCCTATAAAAAGGGTTGGATTTTCCACAAATTCAAACCGTGCTTAGACATCCGCTATCATCCGCTTAGGGCTGAACACCCCGCATACGACCCACTACAGCTGGGAGATTTGAAGAACCTTTTTGAAGGTTGAAGGAAGATTGAAGGAAGGAAGTTAATAGCTTTTATAGCTTTTGTGAAGGGTTTTGTAAGATCCTCTTAGATTCCCTTCTTTGTTGACTTGTCTTATTGGATTGTGATCCAAGGAACGCTTGTTTGTTTGATAATTGATTCAGTTATTGAAGCCTTCTTCTTAAGGTTTTTGTGTTCAATTATTCACTTTCTTCCCTTATATTTGATTATTACTTTCATGATGATGAGTGACTAATTTCTTTGTGTGATTCTAGGGTGATTGACTGAAGGTTGTGGGAAAAAGAATGATAGAATAATCTTAATCACAGTAGAACCCTGAAAGTTCGAGTATTTATCCTTAACCCTAGAACATCTCGCTCAGTCGATGAACATCTCGGCCGGGGTGGAATTCGTCTGACCGAGGTGACCTTTCTGATCCGAAACTGGAAGTTAAGTGTTAGAGTTTGTCAAATCCTATTCTTATTACACCTTTCCTGGTTCAATGCAAGCCTAGGATGAGACTTACCCGGTAATTCCTTTGTTTGTTCACCTAAGATCATAAGCGTAGGTAATAAAGGTTTATCCTTTATTGGGGTTTGAGTGTGCTTTCATTCCATCTTTGTGAGTTAGCTGAGACTTACCCGGTAAAGGTTGATTCTATTCCCTTAGGTGGTGTGTTGGTTTGAGGTTATAGTTCTTTTCCTTAATTCCTTGAGACTTACCCGGTAATAGGAGTTACGGTTTGGGATTAGTGAGTAGTGAGACTTACCCGGTGATCTATTCCACTTTAGAAACACCTTCCCTTTGCAAAAATCTCAGCTTTGTCCGCTTTATCTTTAGATCTTGAGTTGGAACCACAACTAGATGCTTTAATCCCTAGAATTGCATATTTTCTTAATTGACTTTTTTTATCATCTTTGATTGTTTTAATCGCTTTTGTGGTTAGTAGTTGCATTGACAACCTATACATGCTTTGTTTCACTAAGTCCCAGTGATCGACCACTGAATTTTCTTGCTTTTTACTACGATTGACCCGTACACTGCGGGTTCGCATCCTTGTTTTAAGCTTACATCTAGGGTTATAAATTTAAAGCTTGCACACACCGTTTGGAGCGAACAAGAATGAAGAAGAGTTGGAGATAGGTAGGGAATATAGAGGGTACTATCTGTCATCTAGGGAGCCGGGTCATAGAGAGTAGGGTTGTAGGAGGCACAAGCTGCTAAACACGCCATCAGAATTTCGGGTGAGGACGAAGCAACGAGGGAAAGAAAGAAAAGACAAATAATAAGTAAAATAATTTAATGGAAAACGGGAAAAGAATTATAAAAGAATGACTCGATCAAAATAGTTCGGAACGGGATTTTTGAATCGAAAAACTCCCGAACTTTCCGTAAAATAAATTAAGGAATATATACAAATGTAAAATATATAAACTTATGAAAATTAATTTACAAAATGAGAGTACCAATATAATCTTTTTAAGCAATAAAAAAAATCGGGAACAATAAATATTCCAACGCGTCTAAAAAAAAAAGGGGTGTTACATCAGATCCCCCTAAAAACAAGTTTCGTCCCGAAACTTGCTATGCGTCGAACTTTTCGGTCCCTAAGGCCGAGGCATGAACTCTCAAACTAAGAACGCTTAACCTTCGATCTATACGCACAAACTACTCAAACTACCACCGCATGTATATATATATATATATATATATATCAGGTCATAAAACACATTCCCGCACGGGGCACAAACAACATATAACATCATAAATAGACACAACCAACTTAAGGGAAGAACTAAGTATAACCCGTCGATCCTATCAAAGCTACTAGCTCGGCGTAAACGCAACCAAAGATATTATCCTTCGTCCTCTAGTTAATTAGACTCATCGGCTCCTCGTCTGTCACTAGATCATCATTACTAACAACATGTCTCGAGTCATGTAAGTACTCTTTATTGATACCCATGAAACACCAGGTGGCAACGCCAACTTGTAAGTCACTTCCCCAACTCGCGCTAAAACCTCAAAAAGGTCCGATATATCGGAAACTCAACTTCCTCCTCAGGTCTTTCTTGATACAACATTTCCATTATGTTCCTTATTTGCTTGTCCCTAAAAAAGAAGATCGAACTTCCAGTTCACACCATTGGCTTTGGTTCTTATCAAACCAAACTTTGATTTTACGTTTCCTCAATTCTTGTTGCAAGTTCCAAGTAGTAAAGGAAATACTTTGCTTCACACTGCTTCTACTAACGAGACATGTTTGTTATAACTTTTACATTGTTTTTCAATACTCAATCAAGACCATGTCTTGTAGAATCACTTGTACACTTCAAACTGATCATACCTCGAGGCAATTTCAAAATAGTTGCACCAATGAATCTCCTCTCAACTCTCAACATCTCCATGGACCATTTTTGTCTCACTCAATACTTCATTATCATCCGGAGTAGGTTAGCCATAGATCGTGATACTTGGAGAATCTCTCCACAAATCTGGTAATGATCAGCACATCTAAGAAAACTTGTAACTTCTTTCACGTCCTTCGGGGTTTCCATCCCAAGATAATTTGTCATACAACTTCCCTCTTCTTGGAGAGTAGACCGAAATATCTTATCCGGGGCATTAGTAAGCCCCTATGGAATCACTGCATCCCATAGTGACCATGGTTTGTCCGAAATGCTATATTTACAGTATTCCCAATCTCAAGTCCTCAGTTTGTGTCAAACAGACCTTAAATCATTTTTAGAAGAGACTATCGACCCTTGCAACTGGTCGAGTAGATCATCTATCCGTGGTGAGGTATACTTGTTCTTCATTGTTATCTTGTTCAGCTCACGGTAATCAATGTACAAACGGAGATAACTGTCTCACTCTTCGCAAACTGGTATCCTCCTATAATAGCTTCAAATCAAGAATTCAAGATATATCCCAACGTGAACTTCAAATCAAGAGTTCAAGATACACTTTCAACATGAAATTCAAATCATCTTAATGGAAAAATCCACCTTCCGATGCATTGGAAACTGTTCTATCTCGGGCTCCATCTTCTCTCTACCCATTTCATCTCGTAATGACCGACACAACTTGGTCCTAACGCTTGACAATGGGTCCACTCAGATCTGTTGGGGTGACATCTTTCAACCCTATTATTGCTTCATCTTTAGCTACAATGTTTACCTTCCTCTTTCAGATATCCTTCATCTCTTGAACTCGAGAGACTTGCTCGAGTCTTCTGACTCTTGTAGCCTTATTTAAGTATTCCTTTAACTTAATCTCATTCTCCCTCTTCGATGAAATGATTGTAAAAATTTTCTAAGGTTTCTCACTTATGTGCAGCCATAAGGGCCCAAACTGCATGACTTAACCGTGCTTCAAAATCATTGATCTTATCTTCTTCGCTCCATGACATCCCAACATATGGAAGGGGCTCTTCGTCTTCTACATAAGCTTTCACCATAGACATCCTTTCTTCAAGTAGGCGTAGAAATTTATACTTTATTTTCTTATGTAACGTCAAATTGACCGTAGAGGCTCTAACCTCAACCTTTCATGTACACCTTGTACATCTCATATCGATATCAAACTTCAAAACCTCAATCTTCTCTTACTCTCGTTGGCCACCTTTATGTACCTCTTGGTATCCATGAACAGCTTCACAACCGTACTTGTATGCCTTCAGGCAAATTCCCAACCATAAACAAAAAGATCCACTCATTACTCCACCAATCACTAACATTGTAATTCCAAGCTTGAAGCGTTGCCCTAATCTAGGTCCTCACTTTCAAGCCATAGCCACCATGTCTCCTCCGTGTGAGTCTAGAAACTTGACTTATCTCTTGCCCGCATTAACATATCATCCATTTCATACCCTGCATCCTCTATATACTCCCGTTTACGTACCACCTCCATGACACCTTACCTTCTTATTGATTCACTACTTCCCCTTTACCGTGGTCAAACTTTAAAACCTCTAATTCGTGTCATTCTCTCATAAGCCAATTCCATGACCTACAAGGCTCGCATAAGGTCATACAAATCCCTCTGTATGCCCATAATCTTGTTTACTCATCCCCTCCACACTCACCATAGAGAACCCGCACCTGTGCGTTCTCAGTTGTCACCGATTAACCTATATCCGATCTTCTCCGAAGTCAACGACTTATTATTCTGCTACACTTTTCATGTTACCATTTTCATGAAGGCTACCCTCCTCGGGGTAATTTATCTTAAACTCCGTTAGTTCTTTCTTCATTCCATACTTCCTTTTCTTTGTAAGGTAACTATATCTTATTTTCCTCGTTGTTTCATATAACTCCCTTGCATAGACTTAACTATTCTTCCTTGATGTATTTCAAGAGCACCTTCCCAAATATTATATCCCTAGCTAGCATCCACTCACGTTCCTCTTGGTTGGTATCTTAAGTCTCTCGGTCAAAGCTCTTCGTTTCATCTTTTGGCTTCCTAGGGTCATCATTTATACACACTTCCTCCTTCTTGGCGTTTCTTAGTCTTATCATCATAATGGAAATCGGTCAACTCCACATGGATCCCCCACCATGCCCTTCTTCTCATAAATCTAGTAATGTTGACACTTCATTTATTGGTACCTCATAAGCTTAACTTACGGTATCTTAAATCTTTAGCAAATGGTTCGATCTCTCTTCTCGTCTTGACTCAGATGCTTAGGAGTGTCTAATGAAAACTTCACGTCTTGAAGGAATACCACCTTTAACCTTGCTAGAGTGCATCCATCTCCTTCTCGATTCGTATCTTTAGTTGTCCACACGTCTTCTAGAAGAACTTAAGTTCGTTATCTACATTGGTCTTGTTGTCTTTAAATCATAGTTCCTTTGGAACCCCTTCCGCACATTAATGTTACTCCTTTTCTTGTATGGTCTTCATCTCAATTTCTCTTAAGTTGCCGCGAATTTTCTTTTACTTGGTTGTCCTTCGTTTACGTCATATCCAATCCTCCTCTTCGACCTTCTTTTAAATGAGTACGAGAACTTCAAGGTGTTCGCCCGAACGTAGCGCTGAACTCGATACTTAAGCATATTCATCCTCGTATGTACACTATCGTATGTCAAACAACTTCGTCCATGGGCGATGATAGCTTCCTATCATCTTAACTATAAGGTCCACTACTACTAGTATAATACTAGCATACCATATGTGTATGTATATATAACTACATATATAAGCCCTATGTTCACATTACTACTAATATATCACATCCGGAAATCCATAACAACAAAACAAGGTCTAAAACGCACTATAGTCCACATATATAACTATACACATATATCTAGTTTATCATGCAACATACAATCACAAAGGTACACATCAATTCTATCATGCTTAACTAGAAACCTCACATCCATCCATCCATCCATCCATCCATCCATCCATCCATCCATCCATCCATCCATCCATCCATCCATCCATCCATCCATCCATCCATCCATCCATCCATCCATCCATCCATCCATCCATCCATCCATCCATCCATCCATCCATCCATCCATCCATCCATCCATCCATCCATCCATCCATCCATCCATCCATCCATCCATCCATCCATCCATCCATCCATCCATCCATCCATCCATCCATCCATCCATCCATCCATCCATCCATCCATCCATCCATCCATCCATCCATCCATCCATCCATCCATCCATCCATCCATCCATCCATCCATCCATCCATCCATCCATCCATCCATCCATCCATCCATCCATCCATCCATCCATCCATCCATCCATCCATCCATCCATCCATCCATCCATCCATCCATCCATCCATCCATCCATCCATCCATCCATCCATCCATCCATCCATCCATCCATCCATCCATCCATCCATCCATCCATCCATCCATCCATCCATCCATCCATCCATCCATCCATCCATCCATCCATCCATCCATCCATCCATCCATCCATCCATCCATCCATCCATCCATCCATCCATCCATCCATCCATCCATCCATCCATCCATCCATCCATCCATCCATCCATCCATCCATCCATCCATCCATCCATCCATCCATCCATCCATCCATCCATCCATCCATCCATCCATCCATCCATCCATCCATCCATCCATCCATCCATCCATCCATCCATCCATCCATCCATCCATCCATCCATCCATCCATCCATACATACATACATACATACATACATCAATGTCCAATAAACTAAGCTGCCGAGATCTGCGGAAGGAGTGGTGGCCCGTACATTCTACCCCGACTCATGTATGTGATTTTAAAAACGAAAAGTCAGAACCCATGTGGGTTCTGTTTATACCTCATTCGGCCTTTAGAAGATTGCGAGTGCCATTGTTGTCAACCTAGGGCTGTGATACCACTTTGTAACACCCCGAATCCGTGGGACTCCGGGCGCTAAAGGTTAGGACCTCACAATGGGTCCCGACCCTTAGTTTGACAACAATTTCACTGGATCTTACAACAAGACACAAATTAAAGGCAAAACCAAAATACATTTTAATGTAATGATATGAATCCCAAAAGCATACAAACAAAAGACCACAGCCGAGTCGACAACTCCAACGATCAAACGCCGGAACATACAATATACAATATATATATAGACATCTACAAGACTCCACCCACAAACCCATCCTACAATGTACGGACCTCGGCTGCCCACTCTTCCGGATCTCTCGGTCGCGTCCCTAACCTACAGGGCAACTAAAACAATATGGTATAAAACCGTTAGCTAACATTCAAGGCATTAGAATCATGGTATTGGCACACACACACACGAAAGGCATCATAAACACACAACATGCTCCAAAACACACTAGCCGGTTTATTATCTTTTTATTATTAGGTCATTTCCCGTTCTAATTCAAGTTCTTTTGTGACACGAGAATCTTAACGATCTCGCCCTTGTCCCCTTTCACCATACGGGTTTGTACTTGATGCGGATCAGCATCACCCGTTGGACTGGTCGCAAGGCACCTTCCAGTCATCCCCATTTTGGACTGGACAAGCGATCACCGCCCGTTATCATACACTTGGGCCAAATATAAACATATAAAGTCGGTGGTCCAATTACCGGTTTAGATGTTATAACATAAACAAAAAACACACACCACCAAACACGCATCGAAACTAATACAGAGAATACGAGCTAAGTAAGTCCGGAGACTTACCTCACTGGAAGGTAACTCGAATAAATCCTCACTCAGCTTTCCGTAGGAAGACGCTCAGCTCCTGACCAAACAAGGCACACTATCAATAACTATCCGATATGATAGAAGCCTTCGGACTTCTAGTCTCCAAAACCCATATGAGGTCAAAACCCTAGGATGCTAGGTTCAACTCCTAATCCCGAAGACCATCCTATGATCGTACCGAACATCATAATACTCATAACCATCCAACATCTATATACAGGCCACTACTTGACATTCTCTTTAAGTTATGCTAGATCCAACCTAGCATGATACTAATACTAAACATAACTAGATCAAGGAAAAAGATACTCACACGATGTCAAAAGACGGAAGACGATCTATGGATGCCGAGTTGGACTTGTTAGGTCTTTATCGGGACGCTTCCGAACCTAACACCAAAATTAGACAAATTTAGCTCGTACGCTAAATTTGATCGGAATATATAATATACATAATACTAAAGAAAACTCGATTTCAATTTCCCACCTTAAAACTCGCAAAAACCTTCTCGGGCAAAATACGGAAATTTAGCAACTTGGTCATAACCCGAAATTACAACTTGAACCGTAAATCCGAATTAATCCGACAAGGCATAAAACATTGTGTAAGCAAAATACAAGAATATAACTCGAGGTAAAACCGAATTTTAAAATCCGTAAATATATTTTCTGGGCAATCTAAACATCATCATAAACCCAATGGTAACACTCGTTCTTAAAGCAAGGATAAATAAAACAGTTCAACCATCTTCCGGGGCAATTATATAATTCTAGAAACTTGGGCCAAAACTGTAATTAATTCCAGCAGGGTAATGTTTGCAATTTTCCAAAACTGTCGGTCAAAATTGCAATATATAAAAATATGGGTAGAATAGTGTAATTAAACTAGATTTAGAGGGGGCCGTTTGCAAATAACCCTAAAGGTTCTCTTCCACCTGCTGGTGAAGGCGACAATGGGAAGCATGGGAAGGTAGCACAGGCGGCGGGGATGAGCACGGGAGCTTTCTCCGACGACGAGGGCTGCGTGGCTCCGGCAGACGATGAGGCGGAAAAGTGTTTGGGCTCCCGATTGCTCCTCTTGGCCCGGGTTGTAGATCTGAGTTAGCTCGGCCAAGGTTCACGAAGGAGGCGGTGGAGGACACAGTGGAGTTGCACAGGCTCCAACTAGGGCACTTCTCAAAGGGCTTCTGGGCTCCTTCTCCGGCGAGGTTACAGGCGGTGGTTACCTGGTGGGAGCAAGGGTAGCGCAGGCGGAGTTAGAGGTCCTCTCCAGTGATGAAGGTTGCAAGGCTTCTCCGGAGTTTTCGTGGCTTAGGCAGGCGGCGCACATCTCAGACCAAGGGCTGCGCAGAGGGCCGGCTTCCTTTGCCTGGGCTTTCCGATGTCGGCGGCAACAGCCCGACGACAGGAAGGAGAGGTGGGGGGGATGTGTGAGGATTAGAGGGAGATAGGGAATATGGCGTGTGAGAGCTGAGAAGGTAATGCAGATGAAGGATGAAGAAGAGTTGGAGATAGGTAGGGAATACAGGGATCCAATTTTGCCCACCCCCTATAAAAGGGGGTGATATTACCTACCAATGAAAAATAAGTCTCATTAACCATAGTTAGTTGTTAATGGTTAACTTAAAATAAAAATAAAAATACAATTTCTATATTTCTCTTTCCTTCTCTAGACGGCGAATCTCTCGTTCTCTTTTCTTCTCTAAACGGCGACAGCAAAGCATTCTCGATCTTCTCCTCTCTTGCAACCAAAACAGGCGGACATGGAATTGGTGGATCCAATCTTTCCTCTCTAATAATTTACGGTGCCGTCGCCGGAGATGGAGGGATTCGTGTGGCGAGCTTTCTCAGTAGACTCTCTTTTCAACCTCTTAAAGAGATGCCCCTCTTCGAACATGTAATCTCTCTTTTCTCTTCAGCTTTAATGTTTTGGGGGGTTAATTTAGATTTTTGGTTGTTTGAAATTGAGATCAGGACTAAGGAGTGTAGTTTTTTGATTAATTTATGTAGTTTGTAGTTGGTAGAAGCAATTGTTGAATATGTTTGCTAAATTGGGACATTGGAGTGCTCAATTTGATGAATATTCAGTAGCTTGTATGAAATTGGCACTTACTTGGATCAGTAGGGAGAATTTATCATTTCATTCATTCAACTGAGACTTTTTTTTTTGTCTAGTTGTGTGTGGCTTCGTGACTTTGGATCTATATGTCTAATAATTTTGCTGTTTGAAAATTTCCTCTTGTCTAGTTGCATCATTGCTTATTCTCTGCTACAATTTTCACTTCCTTTTTTACAAATGCTTAAGGATACACTGGTGAATTTTATTATGTGTGGGAGTTGAGCTCATGGACTTATCTCAGTTATGGTGAGATTGCTCATACTTCAGTCTTACAGGCCATCTTTTCTAATGCTTTAAAGGTAATTTCTTGTGGAAATTATGAGGAACTGTTATTTTGTGCATGGAGACTGTCAACTACAATAGAGTTTGTCATCTTGTGCAGATTAAGGCTTATCTAAAAATATCAGGAAATGGTTTGCTTTGTGTCGTGGTTCTCAACTACAATAGAGTTTGTCATCTTGTGCATAGAGATTGTCATCTTGTGCAGATTAGGTCTTATTTAGAAATCAGGAAATGGTTGCTTTGTGTTGTGGTTCTCAACTGAATGACCTTGGTAGAATGGTGACTTTGGCTTGTTTTGGTTTTGTGGTAAATGCTTTTATGTCTCAATTGCAGGAGCTTGGTGACTTCGGCTAACTATTATTTGCTCTTTGAGATGCTTACATTTTTTCTTCTTTGTTTTCTTTTATTTATTGAATCATACATTGTAGAGTGGTGAGCGGGGTGTTAAAAATCAGTTGATAACATTAAATCCTATTAGCTCAAATGGTAGAGCGGTGTGATAATATACACATTGATGTGGGTTCAAATCCTACATAGGCTACAATATGACTCAAAAATTTTCACCAAAGTATGTAATTAACAGTTGGGATATTTTTCAGAAACAAACGCAATTGCAACAGTAGTAGGAAAAATTGTTTTTAACAGGATTTAACAGTGACATTTAAATAGAACAGTTGCAGCCTGACTTCACCAGTTTTCAATAAAAAAAAATCAGTTGCGATAGTTTTCACAAAAAAATCAGCTACAACAGTAGTAGTGCTCAAGATGATGAATGTGGAAGTTGTGGCTGAATGGATCCTTGAGGTCTTGGTTGGAGGATAGACTATCAAAAAATTTAGATTATATTAGACACCTAAGTGCTAAAAGACAAAAAAATCAGAAGGTATCAATAGAGTCTCCAAACCTGTGAATACATAAGCGGATAGTCCAATGTTGGTTGTAAAGATCCTTGACTCATTACTTGGGCATTGTAAGGATAATGGAGGAGGGTGCCTTGAGAGTAATGCGGAGGGATGCCGTGAGATTGAAATCCGTAAGAATACTGCAAGGGAATGCCTTGAGAGCCCAAATTTGTTGGGATTTCATGATGAATGAAGGCCGTGTTTGATTGAACTTGATTAACCAATCCAACTGAAGTGCTGATATTCTCATTTTCATGTATGTTAGGTTCCTGAGAATCTACATTTGGATAATATAAAGAGCTTAAAATTTTGATAAACTATACAAAGAGGGACAAATTTGAAAGATGAACGTACAATACAAGATAAGTAATACAAATGCACCAAAATTTGATACTAACCTTTTTTTTTACGTGAAACTCTCTTTTTCTTTGGTACGGAATCACCTTTGTCAAACCTTTTACGCTTTTTTACTTGCAGATCACGTAAAACCAGATTTGCATTATTTTCATGCACTTCATTATTTGAATATAAGTCAGTCCCTTTATCATAATCTTGTCCGTTTGGTGCATTACCATCTAATTGTGCCTCCAACTCCAACAACTTAGTCTCCACCAAAGCTGATGATTTCTTATCTTTAGCACCTTTTGCTACAATTCTTTGTGCTAAATGAGACAAGTGGCTATATTGAAGTGCCAAAGACGTTGTTTGATCACTCAAAGCTTCTTCCCCATGAAATTCAGAATGAACTCCCTTTCTAGCATCTCGCCTCCATCTTTTTAAGAAGTATTGGGATGGTATAGATGACAAGCCTAACTCACGAAATAATTTTAATGCATGTGCACAAAGAATACCATCAAACTCAAATCTCCTACAACTACAACAAACAGACTTATTTGAAGATGAATAGATGACCGACCTTCTCAAGTTTAGATTTCCAGATCTATGAACCACATATCTTTCTGTTTGGCCGTCATCACTCTCTTTTTCTAATACCAAGTCTAAACACTTTCGGTACTCTCCTTGAAAACAGTTGAAGGTAGATTTGGTGTACACCTTAGCAGCTTCAGATTCCACCTTCCAATTAGACAAGAGCTTTCACATCTTTTGTGTAGTTGCAACTTCTGCAAGCAACTTCTTTTCTCGCCGATCACTTAAGATACGCTCATAGTGTATAACCCACTCACACAATATAAGGTTCTTAGAAAAGAACTTTTTTAGAGTCTTGTTTATACTTTCACTTCTCTGAGTTGTTGTCATACCTACAAAAGGAGTGAAATATGACAGAGTTATAGAATAACTCCAACAGTTATGCCATCCATATCAAATATAAAGTACATTATAAAATAAGGTAGAACTAATAAACATAATGTAATAGACAATTTATACCGCATCAAAGTTATACCTGCACAAAAGTTTGAACGTCCATATATTTGTGCCCATTTCTCACGAAGAGCATACATATCTTTTAGCCACTCATTTTCTTTCAAGTCATAATTGTGGAGTAGATCTTTCCAGCTTGATTCAAACTCTTCAACACTCTCTGGATCGTATATACACCTCTTCAAATCTTGTGAGAATGTTGAGAAATTTTGAAACACATGATTCAAATGCTTTGAAGCATTTTAATATATGTGCCACAAGCAAAGACGATGATGTGAATCAGGTAGCACTTCCCTAATTGCATTAGCAATTGCCGCAGCTTGATCTGTAAATATAGTCTTTGGTTTCTTTCCTCTCATTGCCTCTAGAAAGACATCAAAAAACCATTTGCATGCATCTACGGTTTCACCATCTAGCAAACCACAACCAAATAAGGTTGTTTGACCATGATGATTGACCTCAACAATTGGAGCACATACCATGCCATATTTGTTTGTTTTGAAGGTTGTATCAAAGACAACAACATCTCCAAATATAGCATAATCAGTCCTTGATTTTCCATCACAAAAAAATACTCCGCATATTTCATTCTCAGCATTTGTTCGAATCGCATGAAAGAACAATGGATCCTCTGTTCACTTTTTCTTAAAGTAATCGAGCAAACAATTAGCATCACCATTCTTCATAAATTTTGCCCGCCTTCGCTGAATGAAATTATTGCAATCACTTTGAAGGAAATTCAGAGTTCCCGCCCCCCCCTGCTTCAACGGACATGTATGAAAATATTTGTGATGGTGTGAGCCCGGAAAGGTGCATTTGTTTTATCATACTCCCTTGAGAATACTCTATTTTTCTTTG
Source organism: Fagopyrum homotropicum (assembly GCA_033239125.1). Classification (NCBI taxonomy): domain Eukaryota; kingdom Viridiplantae; phylum Streptophyta; class Magnoliopsida; order Caryophyllales; family Polygonaceae; genus Fagopyrum; species Fagopyrum homotropicum. The sequence continues at coordinate 35,331,141 of BSWB01000003.1, forward strand.
TGACCTCATTGCATGTGAACTAGAACGAGAAACGAGTTCGTGGTTATGATCAGCTTCAAACTTTATGACCACAAACTTTCCATCTTCATTGAGTTTGATCTTAAACGTTGCCTTACATCCAAATCTCGTTTCCTCCCGTTTCTTCTCAGGAGTGGTCTTTTTTTGGTAGAATCCTTCACAAGAGCAACAAAATTCTCTACTACATATGACTTTACTATTCTTGAATGTGTTGCTCCTCTTCTTTCGTACACTAAACCCAACGACTCTAGCATATGAATTGTAATAGTCGTAAGCATCTTCATCGCTTTCAAAAGTCATACCAAGAATTGGGGTATTTGCAGCTCCAGCTTCGTCATTACCATTCAAACTATGCAAATTTTCCAAACCGGCATCCAAAAATTCATCATCACTAAGGTCTGCGGTATCATCACTAAGTTTGTCAGAATCGTATTTCGCTCCCTCATCATTCCCACCAATTATCGCATCGCCTTGGTGACCTCCATGCCCGTCTTCACAGCCTCCATTGTCCTTATCATCCATAACCACAGTGTCTCAATACTGAGCTACTGTAAATTGTAATTTTCTCAATAAGAGAATAATAGTCAAATTAGTTTGAGAAAATAAAAAAAGAGGAGAGTACCAAATCAAGACATATTCGAATAAGCATCACTCACCGAATCCGTTTGAAGAGAAGGGAAGCGCTTGAAGAATCAGTCCCGTATCACTTCGGCGACACTTCTGTCATTTGGATTTTGGCGGCTTATTTTTCTCTGGTGTGAGAGAAGGAGAATGTGAAGAGACGTATGTAGAAAGGAAAAAGGTCTTCTTTATTTTATTAGCTATAAAACATTATTTTTAATTAAAATAACTACTAATTAACCATGGTTAATGATGCTTATTTTTCATTGGTAGGTAATATCACCCCCTTTTTTAGGGGGTGGGCAAAACTGGATCCGGAATACAGAGGGTACTATTTGACATCTAGGGAGCCAGGTCATAGAGAGTAGGGTTGCAGGAGGCACAAGCTGCTAAACACGCGATCAGAATTTCGGGTGAGGACGAAGTAGCGAGGGAAAGAAAGAAAAGACAAATAATAAGTAAAATAATTTAATGGAAAACGGGAAAAGAATTATAAAAGAATGACTCGATCAAAATAGTTCGGAACGAGATTTTTGAATCGGAAAACTCCCGAACTTTCCGTAAAATAAATTAAGGAATATATACAAATGTAAAATATATAAACTTATGAAAATTAATTTACAACATGAGAGTACCAGTATAATCTTTTTAAGCAATAAAAAAATCGGGGAAAAATAAATATTGAAACGCGTCTAAAAAAAATTGGGACGTTACATTCAGTATCTAAACTCAACCGCATCCCTTGCATTTCACATCTCTTCAGAACCTGGCTCTAATCTTTCAGCATTCTCATACGCTGGCTGGGGTAGCGACTTGGCAACTAGGCGTTCAACTATTGCCTACTGCATCTACCTTGGAAGAAACCTTATATCCTAGAGCTCCAAGAAACAGGATACGGTGGCTCGCTCTTCAACCAAGGCAGAGTATAGGGCAATAGCGCATGCCACATCCGAAACTATTTGACTGTAGTCAATTCTGGCTGAGTTGCAGATTCATCTTCCCCAAGCTCCCATTTTATGGTGTGATAATATTGGGGCAACATACTTGGCTGTAAATCCCGTCCTTCATCACAAGATCAAGCATTTGTCACATGACTACCACTTTGTGCGTCAACGAGTTCAATCACATTCGCTTCAAGTCAAGTTCATATCCTCCAAAGACCAAGTTGATGATGCCCTTACAAAGGCCCTGTCATCACCTAGGTTCTTACAATTACGATCCCAACTTTGTCTTACTCCGTTGGGATCGAAGGGGGCTGATAGCACACCAAGTCCACTTACTCATAGCCCATATAAGCCCCATACAAAATGGCCTTCAGATGTATAAATATATGTTACCCTTGTCATTATGTATTAAACTGAGCAAACAATTGAATTTGCATTTTCCTTTGTCACTACGCCGAGAAAAGCGCCGCCAGATCTGGAGAACTCGGGCAGCCTTTGTTCACCCTCTTCTCGATCCCTCTCTCTCCTCGCCGGAGCCCCTCTGTGATTCCTTCTCGCCGCCGCCGCCACACTCAAGGATCGCCGCCCTAGCACAACCGAAGTCGAGCGCCGTCTGCGCTCTCTCTCTCCCCGCGCCGCCTCCCATAGCTCTCTCCTTATGCGCTTGTCCAGAGGAAGAAGAAATACATGTTACCCTATTTCTAATCGGGCCCCACTATGCTTGTATATTTATAGTTTGTGGCCCTATATTTTACATTTGCAGTAATGACCCTAATTTCTGAAAGTTACAAATCTGCCCTCTGCTGAAATAATTACAAATAGGGGACCAAGTTTTCATTATGGAAAATAACCCAAGCTTTATGATATTGTCATATGTGCCCGGAAAATGTTTTTACGAGTAACCTTGGATTTTACATACGATTTTGATCTTATATTTAGATATATTACCTATTGTGTCCTTGTTGGTGGAATTTGACCCAACTATTTAATTATGTATTATGACCCATATTTTTAGAATGGTTAATTTTGCCCAAAAAAAATGTATTAGCGGTTGTAACCTTAGTTTTGGAAAAACGAGTTTTACATTAAGTTTATATAAGTTACATATCCCGTTCAAATTTAGCGTATTAGCTAAATTTGCTTAGCTTTGGTTTTATGTCCGGAAGCACCCCGATAAAGGCCTAACGAGACCAAGTTCGACTTCCGTCTTTTGACGTCACGTGAGTACCCTCTCCCTCGAGATTATGATCTTACTCGATTTAGTTATGTTTAGTATTGGTATCATGCTAGGTTGGAACTAGCATAACTTAGAGTGAATACCAAGTGGTGGTTATGGATCTTAGGCGAGTGTGAGGAGAATGTTAGACCTCATAGGTTTTACGTTGATCTTGGATGTTGAGTATGATCTTATGAGAGGTGGTAGGCTTTTGAGACATCTCCTCATGCGTTGAGGGAGATGTGAGTGTTATAGATTGTAGGATGAGGTCCTAGAATGAGAGTCAAACGATCTTGCGTAGATCGTTTGTGTGAGATGATTTAGACTTTTGAGGTGAGCGAGTTGTTGATATATATATATATATATATCCTCTTTGATCAGGTTGTGGACTTCTTCCCAAGGGAAGCGAGAGTGTTGTGAGTTGAGTGTGAAGACGAGGTAAGTCTCCGGACTTACTTAACTCGTATTCTATTAGCATTGATGTGTGTTTGGTGGTGTGTGTTTTTGTATTGTTTTCGTTATAACAACAAAACTGAAAATAGGACGACCTTTACATTATTTTGGCCCAACTGTATGATAACGGGCGGTGACAACACTGCCTAGCTCTTGCGGGGAGCTAGGGGGTTCTCGGTAACTAGCCCGGGCAGGTAGACGGCCAGATGCATCAGTGTCATTCCTTGACGGTGAGTAGGAACCGAGGCAAGATCATGCGGTGATTCTCGTGTCACAAATGAAAGTTGAATTAGAACGGGATATGACCTAATAATAATAAAAAGATAATGAACCGGATTTGTGTGTTTTCGAGCATGTTGTGTGTTTATGTTTATTTGTGTGTGTGTGTGCCATTACCTTGATTCTAATGCTTTGAATATAACTAACGGTTTTATACCGGTTGTTGTAGATTGTCCTGCAGGTTAGGAATGCAGCCGAGAGATCCGGAAGAGTGGGCAGCCGGGGTCCGTACATTTTAGGAAGGGTTTTTGGTTGGTTTTATGTTTGGAGTTTGTATGTTGTATTTTGTTGGCCGTGTATGGCTTATGGTCTTTGGAGTTGTGTTTTCGGCTGAAGTCCGTTGTTGTTGACTTTCGGATTTCTTATCATTGCATCAAAAATGTATTTCGTTTTGGCCTTAATTTGTGTCTTGTTGCAAGATCCGGTGAAATTGTTGTCAAGCTAAGGATCGGGACCCATTGTGAGGTCCCAACCCGTAGCATCCCGAGTCCCACGAATTCGGGGTGTTACAATACTTGTGTCAATTTGATTGGTGTTTTAAACCATTTTTATAAGCGGCCTAGTTGTGACCCAATTATCATGACAAAAGTTGATGGTTTAACCATTTCCGACTTGCCAAATAATGTCTCTCTTAAACTCGGTTTGAGTTTCATAAGGTTGTTTCATTGCCAAGACGTTGGTCCTTTCTTTTGGTAGTAGAAAATGTTATGGTTTTTCATTAACAATTTTAACCCAAATATTGTTTGGTTCCGCCAAGATTTTCCACAAGTAGTAGCTTCATTTGTAAGGCTTTGTTCGTGATTAATGATTTCTACAATCCAAGACCACCATTCTTTTTTGATTTGCAGCTTTCATCTCAGCTTATGACAGGTCTGTGTTGGTCCTCTTTATTCCAAAAGAATTTTTTTATATGTTTTATCTTGCTCCTACAGATTGTGGATTGGGAGTATAAAAGTTTGCATAGCAAATGTCGGTTTAGCCTCTAGATTATGTCTAAATAGGGTATTTATGCCTTTTTGCAATAGAGAATCTACTTTTCATTTCGAAAGTTGTTGTTTTATTTTAAGGTTAATGTCACCAAATGTATTTTTGTCACTCTTTCTTAATGATTGGGCATCCAAGATATTTGTTGAGGATTGTAGTGGGGTTCATGGCCAGCACATTTTTTAAATGGGCGATGCAACCGTTGCTAATGTTTTTTGTTGTTTGAAAAGATGAATTTTGAAAGTTAAGTTTTTGTTCCGAGATAGATCAATAAATTTCCAATACTTGTTTGGTTCTTTGAGAAGAAGCTACATTTGCTTTAGCGAAAATTATCATGTCATCCGCAAAGGATAAGAACGAAACTGGAGTTCCTTGTCTAGACAACAAAAACCCAATATGGTCATTATAGTTATCACAATCGTTTTGTAACATTTGCGTAAGGATTTCGGCCCCTATAACAAAAAGATAAGGGGATAAGGTGTCTTCTTGTCTCATTCCTTTGCTCAAGAATAATTGTTCCATTGGTCTAAAAACAAAGAAAGAAACTGTTGTAATACATTCTTTAATTCATCCCAAGAATTTGTCGTTAAAACCAAACTTCTTGAGAATCGAGAGAATAAAATCTCAATTAACTTGGCAATAAGTCTTTTCTATATCCAAATTAATGGTGGTCCAACCTTCCCTTTCCTTCTTAGATATGAACGAAAGAAACAAATGCATGGATAATAAAGGATATTATCATGTATTGATCGATTTGAAACGAACATTCCTTCAAGAGGGTGTATGGGTTTCGGCATGATTGTTTCCATCCCATTAGTTATTATTTTTGCAATTATTTTGTAAATTATAGAGTATAAACTTATAGGTCTAAAGTGATTGATTGTCATAGGGTTGTCCGTTATTGGAATTAGGGTTATGAAAGTATGCTTTATTTGTTTAAGTATTTTCCGCTTCCGAAGAAGCTTTTGACTACTTTAGTGACATCAATTCCCACATATATGGCAATATTTTTTATAAAAACTGGGAGACATACCATCGGGTCATGGTGATTTATCGCAACCGATATAAAAATTGCATTTTTAATTTCTTCATTTGTTGGCGGTTTTGTTAATTTCATATTGTCTTCAACGCAAACTTTTTGCTTAATCAGATGGAGTATGTCCTCTAAGAGAGACGAGTCTATTGGATATCTAGAGAATTTTCTAGAAAATTCAAATTTTATTTTCGAACGAATATCACTTTCATTCGTAAGAATGGTTCCTTCGTTTGTCGTAAGTTCCTTTAGATATTTTCTGTTCCTTTTTCCCTTGGCAATACGGTGAAAAAATTTGAGTTTGAATCCATATTTTTGAGGTGGTTATTCTTAGCTCTTTGTCTCCAGTATCTTTGATGAAAGGTGATGTGGGACCATCTTTGATAGCACCTACATTAATTACATGGAACTCTCACTAATCCAAGAGCAGGAGATACTTAAGGGAAGGTTGCTTGCAAGCTGCGAACATGGGAGGATCCAAGAGAGTGGAAGATTGCATGGAAGATGCAAAACCTCGGCCAACAACATGAAATCTCGGCCGAGATTTTCAACCGATATTTTGTTCCTGACGTGTGCTAGAATATCCGGTGAAGATTTTTTATTGTTGGAATAGTATCTTTATTATTTTGATACCTTAAAATCTCTTAAACATTCTTTAAGGTAATTGCTAGTTTTATCTTTTAGGATTATTTTTAGATTATTTTAAAAAGATATCTTTCCTAGATTATCTTTTAAAGATATCTTTTCTAGTTTAAATAGGAAAGTCTCTCCTATAAATAGTCTTAGAAGGAGAGATTTTTATATAGATTAGATTTCATATTTTTCCACTATATTGTGTGAACTCGTACCTTCTCTTATGAAGTTTTTGTTTTATTCATTCCTGTTGAATCAAAGAGAGAGCCTTGATTGAATCATTGTGAAGTCCCTGCTAGATTGTGCTTGTATGTGTTAATCTTTTTGAAGGTTGGTACTCCTGGTCAATACTAGTCCTTCCTTGTGTTTGTCTAACTTAGAAGACTTGTGTAAGGTTAAAAAAAGTGAGGGTTAAGGCAAGCTCTTCGTTAAGGGGTTTTGACACATCATTGCTCAAGGTTCTTTGTGGGAATATCTTGGTTCATATCTTCCTATACTTATCATATTTCATTTCATTATTCATCTTCTTATATTTTCATATCATTCATTATTCCGCATTGTGAGTTTTACTAAATCTCGGTCTGTTCTTCCCAAAATTTCGCCCGAGATTTTCATTATCTAACCGAGATTTGCTTTAGTCGAGAACTTTCAACATAGATCAGGAACTGCAACATCAACTCCGCTTCAGAAAGAAAGGAGCCGGTTTTGTTTGGTCAAAAGGGCCCTTTGGATGGTCACATATCTTTAGTTCATGATTTAGGATCTTGAACCTTGGAGTTCTTGGAGTTGCAAATCCACCGCCTTGATTTGTTTGAATATAATTTCGAAGTTTGTTTTCTCCATTCTTTTACTTTAGTGTTTAACAATTAAGTTTTTTTTTTTAAATTAGGGTGTACATTTAGAACCTATAAATTTAGAACGTCAAGTTTGTTTAACAATGTTCTCAAAAAAATTTCTTTGTAGTCCACATCATTTCAATTTAAAAGGTTGTAGTGTATAATCATCATTAGCCGAAATCTCAAGAGGAATTTGATAGTGATCCGATGAAGTGAAAGCGTGGTTATTGTTTTCTAAGTGTGGGTACTATTGTATAATTTAGTCTTAAACCAACACACGGTCCAATTTCTCAAAAGTATTATCAGGACTATCACATTTTTCCTCAAGGTAAAATCATTACCGGAGGTTTGCAAATCCAAGAGATTAATGAATTTTTAAAGTTTATTTATCTGTTAAATCTATTGGTATTTATTTGTGCCCCGCCTTATTTTTTAAAGGATTGTTGTATTTCATTTAGATCTTCAAGCAAGATGCAAGAGATACTCGAATTTTGAATAAATTCAGATACAATTTCCCAAAATATATTTTGGTTTTTATCAATTTCCTAGGGAGGTGCATATGCAAAAAGTTATATTCATTTTGTTGTTTGAGTTCTTGCAAACAAATTCAATGCAAATGAATATGTTAGTTTTATATTTATGTTAATTAATTATTTCTTAGTTGTTAGGATTTCCATAAGAGATGTAACACTCCGAATCCGCGGGATATCGGGATGCTACGGGCGAGACCTCACAATGGGTCCCGACCCTTAGCTTGACAACAATTTCACCGGACCTTTCCAACATGGCACAAATAAAGGCAAAATCGTAAATCAATTTTAATGCAAATGATAAGAAACCCGAAAAATGCAACAACAAACTTCAGCCGAGGTACAACTCAAACCAAATGCCAAACAAGCGGCACACGAAACATAATAACCGAAAGACAAAACACAAGACAACTCCAACTGAAAACCCTTCCTAAAATGTACGGACCCGGCTGCCCACCCTTTCCGGATCTCTCGGAGCATGCCTAACCTGCAAGGCAAACTACAACATTCGGTATAAAACCGTTAGCTCACATTTGAAGCATTAGAATTAAAGGGAAAGACACAAACACAAATAATTCAACATAGTCACACAACATACTCAAAAGCACACAAATCCGGTTTATTATCTTTATTATTATTAAGTCATATTCCGTTCTAATTCAACTTCTTTTGTGACACGAGAATCTCCCGAAACTCGTCTCGGTCCCTTCTTCCGGCAATGGAACGGTTCGGATGCCTCCGACCGTCTAACCAACACGGGCCAGTCGCCGAGAACCTCCTAGCCCTCGCAAGAGCTAGGCAGTGATGTCACCGCCCGTTATCATACACTTGGGTCAAATAATATAAAGGTCGGTAATCCTATTTACTGTTATAAACAATGAATAATAAACACACACCACCCAACACACATCAATGCTAATACAAGGAATACGAGCTAAGTAAGTCTTGAGACTTACCTCGTCATCTCACTCAACTCACATACTCTCGCTTCCTTAAAGAGGAAGTCCACAACCAGTTCACAAAGGAATATACGATCATCAACACAAGCTCAAGCTTAACGAAGTCTAAGACTTCACTCTAGGGATCTACGCAAGATCACCTAGCTCTCAACCTAGGAACGCATCCTAGAACTCACAATCCTCACAACACTCCCAGCAAAAGGAAACCTCTCACAACAGCCTATGCATCACATGGTCATGAACAAAAGTCTAGGAGAGCCAATCTAGCCTAGAGAGATCCAACATGCTCAAACAACTCAAAGCCAACAACTACATCGAGCCATAAGGGCTCCTAGGTTCTCAACCACTAGGTGGCATTCACAACTACCCTAGGTCCACCCTAGGCATGCTACTAACATATATCAACCTCTAACCAAAGGAAGGAACCAAGGAGGAAGGAGGAAAAGAGCCTACTGTTGAAGAAACGCAGTCGCGGAAACAAGCTGGCGCGACTGCGTGCTGAAGGTCACGGCGCCCGCAACACTGTTGATCCGCCTCCGCGGTTGCTGGCAATCCTGCCGCCGCCCCCGCGGCGCTGCTGACCACCCCCGCGGTTTACTGAATCCGCCCCTGCAGCTCACAGAGTCCGCCCCCGCGGCTGAACTTCATAAACAACGTCTTCTTCGTCTTTGACTGTGGATCTTGAGCTTCAATGGCCTCCTTCTCTTGCTGGGTCTTCTCTAAACATCATCCATGGTATATAGGGTCTCCCTCACGACCTAATTGAGCCAATAACACACACATACAAAGGATCTAAGGAAAAACCTCCTCAAAAGCTTCATCCAGGACAATGGAGAAGAAGAGGAGAAGAAGAAGATGTTCAGCAAGGAAGAAGAAGAGAGGGAGGGGAAATAGTTACCAAACTGAAACCCACAACTCTCCACTGCTGGCCACACTCCTAGAGATCCAAGAGGAAAGAGAGAGAAGAGAGCTCAAGTGAAGGAAGAGGGAAAAGAGTAACGTGAAATGAGGAAGGGAGAGAGAGAGAAGTGCCAAGGCTGCCACAAAAGAGGGAACCCAAAGGTCAGCTGACCCTTCCTCTCATTTACGTTAGGAACCGAGGGGTCCAAAAGCAAGAGGGACAAACGAGAGGTCGGAATGAGATTTCGGGATAATCCCGTTACTCAGTGCCTTGTGCTTGCGGGAAGACTGAGGCGCGCCTGCGGGAAGGTCGGTAACTCGCTAATAATCTGGAATAAAAATTACGGATGTTATAAGAGCCGGATGTTACAAGAGATATAAACTTCCAACCCTACCACTAACATCACAATAAACCATGTTGTCAAAGTCTGTAGACTTCCACAAACGATTGTCGGGTAGTTTTAATTTTTGTTTCCTCTAGAGCGATAACTTGAATCTTATGAAATTTACAAACCACATCAAGGTTTGTCCAGGGATTACTCTGCCCATCCCTCTAATATCCTAGAAGCTAACTATTATTTAACAATTTTTCGATGATGGGAGTAAAACAGGCCGGTGAACCTAACTATATAGTCCCAAGAAAAGTATTTGAGTACTAAATTATATTTTTGTCTCATTTTCTTATAATAAGAATTTTTTTCACAGACAATTTTTTTTATCAAATAATACGTCATTTAGTAGATAAATCAGCTTGAATCAAACTACATAGAGTACATGGGCTACAAAGTGAATGAGGTGCATATATAAAAAAACATGGGCTTGTCATCATTAAGCATTTACGAGTTGGGCCTATAGAATTATTTGAGCTTAAATAACCATTTATAAGGTAAATTTGGGCCTTTCTTCATTAAGGGGCTTTAATGATTAGGCCCACTGAATGGGCCGATGAGGTGCATATAAAAAAGAACATGGGCTAGAAAAACATGTTTAAGGGAAAATTAATATGGGTAGAAAGTTTGTTATCAACGAGTGAATCTATTAATCACATGAGTAGAGTTTTAGTTGAAAGAGCTTATCTTTGACATGCTAAGTTCAAATCATTTATAAATGAACCAATATAATTGACCTTTTACCAATGGATTTCGAGTCAAATCCCAATGACTCGGTTCATGTAACGGCCCTCGATTGAAAGCTCAAACTGAATATGATTGTTCACACGCTTTTATCAAAACAATTATAAAATAAATGTGTCCTTATAGCATACTTCATACTAGCTAGTATGCGTTGATCGATCCGGTGTGGTGTGATGGATGGATTCATTAGGGCTAAGTGGGGGCCCTTATGGGTAAAGAATCATTGTTACTTGAGACTGATGCTAATATTGAAAAGGAAGGATCCTACCTACAAGTAAGATCATGATTTTTTTTGCAATAAATTTTGTCTCATTTAATGTATGTAATCAAACACATTCTTTACCTATCAAATATGCATTTTAAATAAAATTTATTTGTAAATTTTAAGTTATATGTAAATAAATATTCTTGCAATAGATGTTATATCAATTTATGTAATCTAATTACACCCCTTCATATCAAATATGTATTTTACACCAATATTTATAATTATAATTACAAACATATAAGATTAGAATTTTGTATTAAAAAAGTTGTTACAATTTTTGTAATATAATCAAACATATATCTTTATTAGAAAATATGTATTTGAAAGCGATATTTATAATTCAGATTTTTTGATTTTAGCGTATCAAATGATCCGTAAATATTTTATACAATAAAATATAGTGGAAGCTTAGTCGTTTAAAGAAAATAAAGTCAATTATCGGTTGTTTGTGCTAAAACAATTAAGGAAAGTATTTGTTATTGATGTTATCAACTAAAAATATTTATTTATTTAATTTTAGAAATACCCGTGCGTAGCACGGGTCTATACTCCTAGTTCAAGAGTAAAATGAGATCATGTGGTACCATCAATGGGCGGATAGTTGTGAATCGCCATCATTAATGGAATATTTAAGTGTTCTTAGGTCGGAGTTTAAGTGTTCATGTTATTAATTAACTAAATAACATCAGCCAAAGCATGTTCAAGTACATTCTGAGGAATAACCTTATTGAATGCTTCTTCATCCCCAAAAGCAGGGTTTTAACGAGCCATTTATGGACTACCTTTGATAAAACTCGATAAGATTTAATAACAACTATTGATTCTAGATCGATCCAATGAGTCAAACACTTTTGTAAAACACAAAGGCTTGGTGATGTAGCCGGGATAATCCCTACTATGAGGGATCTCAGGAGGGGAGAGTCATCCAATCCACTAAGCAGATTACATTATAGAACAAAGTGTTCAGAACAACCAAAGATTAAAGAAAAGTAAAGGCAACACCACAAATCTAGATATAGGCAAAGATAAGAAGAATAATTCTATAGAAGCCTTTCAGGCTAGTGATCAGTGCTTCCAGCGAAGCAAGATCAAGAAGACAAAGAACACTCAAGAATGGCCTTGTATGAAGCGCTCGGTTCTAATCTCTCTCTCTCTCTCTCTCTCTCTCTCTGTGTCTCTCCATTATTCTTCTCTTGTGTTTTCGCTCTCTCTCAGGAAACCCTCTCAAACTTAAGGTTGAGGAGCTGAAGTGTTAGCGGCATTAGGTTTGGAGAAGGCAAGGGAAACTTAAGTACTCGGTGACCAGAAGCAACCAACAAGCGACACTGCGTTTTATCACCAACACAACATTTCACAACTTAAGGATCACGCCTGTTCCACATACTCTTGATAGACTGGAGTATCTAATGGACCCCGATGAAACGGGCCCATAACTTTGCAGTCAGCCCATCAACGAATAACCCGAGCACCATGTACAAGCTTTCCATACCCGATCTAACATCTTCAGCATCCTGAACCAGATTAGAAGACACACATGAACCGGGTTTAATTAAACTCCTAACATATGCCCTCCTAAACTTGGTTCTATGTTTATAAATAACTAGTAGTAGATTAGGGGTACTCCAGTCCTTCATCAATCCAAATATGCAACCTTCAGAGACCATCTTCAATATGCAGATAATTTCTACAATAAGAGAATTTATCTACAGTGACTATCTTGGTGCTGAAGTCTGTTGGATTCAAATCACCCCTGATCTTCTATATAATCAAGTGCTTATGTTTGATCTTCTTTCTGATGTAGTGGTAGTTGATGTCTATATGCTTTGTTCTTTCATCGTACATAGGATCTTTGCACAAATATAGAGCACTCTCACTATCGGTATTAATAACTGGAACATAAGTTTTCTTCTCTATTTTGTCCAGTAAACCCTTTAGCCATGTTGCCTCCTTAGCAGCTTCAATAGCAGTTGTGTATTTAGCTTTAGTTGAAGACAAAGCTAGCACAGGTTGTTGTTGTGATTTCCAGGAGATGCAATTACCAGCCTAAGTGAAGTAAATAGCAGCATTAGTAGACTCTTTGTTATCTTTATTACTAGCATAGTCAAAATCTACAAAACCAACAAGGTTAGCATGTGAAGTATGTTCTTTATATACAAGATACTTCCCTTTTGTACCATACAAGTATCTTAACAAGTATTTCATAGCATCCTAGTAAGGTAAACCAAGATTAGACATGGATCTACTAAGCACATATATACCAAAAGCAAGATCAGGTCATGTACACATCATGACATACATTACAGAACCAACAACAACATCATAAGGTACTTTTGATGTTTTATATTTACCTTCTTCAATGGTGGGACAATCCTTTTTAGACAACTCTAAGTGCCCTTCTAAAGGTACAAGTGCAGGTTTACAATTAAACATGATAAACTTTCGAAGCACCTTATGCACATAATAAGATTGAGATAACAAGATAGATTTCTTGGATCTATCTCTAGTAATGGATATTCCTAAAATATTATTAGCATATCCTAGATCTTTCATGTCAAAGTGTATTTTCAAATCAAGCTTTATACTAGAAATCAGAACTTTAGAAGAAGATATGAGTAATATGTCATCAACATATAGTAACACATATAATGGATCATGCTTTTTAACATTCTTAAAGTATAAGCAAGTATCATAATCGCTTCTAACAAAACCTAATTTTATGATGCAAGAAACAAATTTTAGATTCCACTATCTAAGAGACTGTTTTAACCCATAGATAGACCTTTTAAGCGGACAACAAGCATTGAGTTTTTTAGAATGAATAAAGCCTTTAGGTTGAGACATGTATATAGTTTCAATTCAATCACCATGCAAGAATGTTGTCTTAACATCCATATGTTCAAATTCCCAATCAAACACAACAGTCATAACAAGCATAAGTCTTAAAGTTTTATACTTAACTACTGGTACAAAAATGTCATTACAGGCAATACCTTCTCTTTAAGTAAACCCTTTTGCTACTAACCTAGCCTTATATTTGTTAGGTTCATTCAAAGATACTTCTTATTTGATTTTATAAATCCATCTACACTGAATAACTTAGAACTGTCAAGCCTGTTAAATAAAGTCTATGTATTATTAGCACGCATAGAGTCAATTTTATCTTTCATAGCAACTATCCATAGTTTTGCATCTTTACAGTTAACAACTTGTTCATAAGTTTTAGGAGTGTAGGGGTTCTTCACAACTGAGGCAGTAATCAAGACATATTCAATAATATTAGCATACTTCTTATTAGGGATGATATTCCTAGGAACTTTGTCCCTTGTTAGCTGGTAGTGATCGTGAAAACTAAAATGAGGTGAGTTACCCACATTTTGATTTGTACCAGGATAAGTCACTTCATATTAATTTTCATGACAAGCCCCACTAGTAGTTGCCAGATGTTTGATGACATGAATTATATGCCATCATATTCATACATATTACGAGTGTATCGCCTCAGGTTTACATGCATTTGATGAGGATTGCATGGCTTTTGTCCATATTTATATATATTTCGAGAATAGAGGTCTACACACATTATTTGTGAAATTGTAGGTAAAAAAGTTGAAATTTAGTGTGGATATGGAGCATGACATCATAAAGGATCAGGAAGGTAGCTACAAGATAGGAGAAGAAATGAGAAAAGATCACAATAGAAGATAGAAGACGGAACTAAAAGATAAACAAGTGTAGAAGGCAAAAATCGGATGGATATTTGTTAAGATCGACCGATTTACTTCAGGATCGGGTCGATTTCTATCGTTTGTAATCCGATTGGTTGTAGGATTGTAACCATATGATAAATTTTTAAACCCTATATAAGGAGGACCCCACCTTCTAAGGCATCTCATCCTACTCAGTATACATACAATACACTTAAAGAGCATTCAAGGGAGCATTGAAGGAAGTTTGGAGTTGAAGTTCAAGATTGAAGTTCTTGGAGCTTGTGAGTTTGATTTGTTATTCAGTCATTGTGAACGCGATTTAGAGTTTGTTTTTGAAGTTTTTATTTGAGTTTTGAAGGATTGAATCATTGTTCAAAACATTTTTGGATTGACTCAATTCAAGATTTAAAGTTTTCTCATGTTCTTATTTTCTTGATTTAATATCTTCTTTGATTTTGATAATGTGTGTTCTTGGCTAAAACCCTTGTGATTCTAGGGTGATGGGTTGATGATTGTGGTTGAGATGATGATAAAATGATCTTCATAAATAGATTGGACCCTGAGAGTTGAGATTAACCATCGCAAAGAAGAAAAATCGGGTTGTTCTTGGATAGAATCGACCGATTTCCTTTGATGAACATACCGATTTTCTTCACTGTCGTATCTACCCTGTTTTATCCTTAATCTTTGGTTAAAGATTGCTTAAACCCTAGCCTTGTTGAACTTTTCTAAACTATATCCGAGTGTAGGGAGAGACTCACCCGGTGATTCACGCTCTTGGGTGTCAACGATTACAAGATCTAGGTAATAGAGGATTCAAACCCCTCTATTAAGGTTGAGTGTGCCAAAACCCTTATGATAGCATGAATTATAGTCTATATTTTGGGGTTTTTTTGGACGTTTTATCTTTCATAATCTGCATGTTTGTATGTACATTATGTGATTTTGCTACCATTTCATCTACCTTTGCGAGAATCGAGGTCTACACCTAGTTTCGTTGTAATTGCAGGTAATATGGTACGTTTTGCATCAAAAAGGAGCAAAAGGAGTCATTAGTCATTTGGAGCTACATCCAGGAAGCATAGCCATGGATTAAAGATTTACTTTGGACCAGTTTTGAGAGATTTCACATTCAGTTGTGAGTCACCTCGGTTGACCACATATTCACCTCGACCGAGGTGATCCAGAGATGCCGACTCGACCGAGGCGAACACCTAGGACGCGGCGAGAATATTTTATTC
The DNA here is from genome assembly GCA_033239125.1 of Fagopyrum homotropicum. Taxonomy (NCBI): domain Eukaryota; kingdom Viridiplantae; phylum Streptophyta; class Magnoliopsida; order Caryophyllales; family Polygonaceae; genus Fagopyrum; species Fagopyrum homotropicum. The sequence goes on from BSWB01000003.1 coordinate 35,346,896, forward strand.
TTGGATGAGATCTTTTAAATTTGGAAAGTGATCTTATATTTTTGGGCTTGGCACCTGGAAGGAAGGAGATATGCAGAATCATATATTTTACCTATATTTATGGGAGAATATCTTTCTAAGATTTATTATCTTTGGAGGGTTATTTTCCTATAAAAAGGGTTGGATTTTCCACAAATCCGGAAGAGGCTTAGATCCCGCTCACACCGAAAAACACACAGCAGCAGCATACTCCAATTTGGGAGAGTTGAAGAACCTTTTTGAAGGTTGAAGGAAGATTGAAGTTCATAGCTTTTATAGCTTTATTGAAGGGTTTTGTAAGATTGTCTCCAATTCCCTCAATTGTTGTCTTGTCTTTTTGGATTGTTATCCAAGGAACGCTTTGTTGTGATATTTGATTCAGTTATTGAAGTCTTTTCATTAAATTCTTCTTTGTTCAAATATTCACCTTCTTCCCTTATATTTAATACTTTCATTATGATGATGAGTGGCTAATTTCCTTGTGTGATTCTAGGGTGATTGGCTGAAGGTTGTGGGAAAAACAATGATAGAATCATCTTAGATTCCAGTAGGATCCTGAAAGTTCGAGTCTTTAACCTTAACCCTAAGCATCTCGTTCGGTTGATGAACATCTCGGCCGGGGTGGAATTCTTCTGACCGAGGTGACTTATCTGATCCATAACTGAGAGTTAAGTGTTAGAGTTTGCCAAATCCTATTCTTATTACACCTTCCTGGTTCAATGCAAGCCTAGGATGAGACTTACCCGGTAATTCCTTAGTTTGTGTATTAACGATCATAAGTGTAGGTAATAAAGGTTTATCCTTTATTGGGGTTTGAGTGTGCTTCCATCCCATCTTTGTGAGTTAGCCTGAGACTTACCCGGTAAAGGTTGATTCTATTCCCTTAGATGGTGTGTTAGTTTGAGGTTATAGTTCTTTATCTTGATTCCTTGAGACTTACCCGGTAATAGGAGTTACGGTTTAGGATTAGTGTGTAGTGAGACTTACCCGGTGATCTACTCCACTCTAGTAACACCTTCCCCATGCAAAAATCTCAGCTTTGTCCGCTTATCTATAGATCTTGAGTTGGAACCACAACTAGATGCTTTAATCCCTAGAATTTTATGTTTGCTTTATTGACTTCTTATTCATCTTTGATTGTGTTAACTGCTCTTGTGGTTAGAATTGACATAGCATACCGTATTGACTTTGTTTCATCGAGTCCCTGTGATCGACCCCTGGAATTTTCTTGCTTTTACTACGATTGACCCGTACACTGCGGGTTCGCATCCTTGTTTTAAGCTTAAGTCTAGGGTTATAAATTTAAAGCTTGCACACACCGTTTGGAGCGAACAAGTTTTTGGCGCCGTTGCCGGGGACTTGGTCTAGACCGAGCCGGTACGGTTTGCTCTTGGGGCATTTGCCCCGTTTTGTCTAACCACTCTACTTGAGTGACTTTTGCAGTTTCTTTCTTAGGTATATGCGAAGAACCCGCACTGGGAAGGAAATCGTTCCTTACGATCCCGAACCAGAAAAGACATACAAGAGACGCTTAAGAGAAGCGAAGATGGCCCAACAAGACGATCGCGATCTTGCGGCCCAATTGAGAGAGACGCAGGAGCTGCTGCGCCTCAGCAAGGAAGAACTCATGCAAGAGAAAGAAGAGAATCGCACTAGGACTGCAGCAATCGAAGCTGAGATTGCTGTCATTCGGAACCAGATTCTACTTCGACCGAGGGAGGATCCAGTAGTTGATCCTCGACCGAGGCAGATTCCAGTACCCGACGCCCCGGCCGAGGTACTTCCACCTTGGATACCAGTCCGAGATGTTCTTCTTGCAGGAATTCCACAAACCCTAGGTCAAAGGATGGACCCTAATCAACAACTGAGGCGTCCAGGAGTGAACCTAGGAGATCCAGCAGATCATGACTACGAACTTCGACCGCAAGTTCTAGCCATGATTCGCCAATGCCAATTCGGAGGGCTAGAGAAGGAGTCGCCGCATCAACATCTTCAAAACTACGAGATCTTGATGGAAACCTTGCGACCTCCCAGAATTGAGAACAACAACTACAAGCTAAGACCTTTTTACTTTTCTTTAAAAGATAGAGCTCTTACTTGGTATCAATCTCTTCCTCCAGGAAAAATTAGCACATGGGAGGAGATGACTACGGAATTCTTAACCAAATTCTTCCCCCCTTCGAAGACCGCTGAAATGAGAGGGAAGATCAATGCTTTCATCATGAAGGACAAGGAGAGCTTGTCCAAATCTTGGGAGCGGTTCAAGGATATCCTTTTGGATTGCCCACATCATGGGATTCCAAAGATCGAGTTGTTGGAGATCTACTTCAAAGGGCTGGACGGAAGCACCCAGTTCAATCTCCAACTACTCTCCGCCGGTACCTTCATGGACATGGCGATAGATGAGGCTTGGGACTTCATTGAGAAGCAAGCCTTGCACATGGAGAAGTATACCCACCAAGGAGCTGAAGGTGGAATTAAAAGGGTCAACTTTCAAGAGACTCAACCCAACAACAATCAACTCACATCTTTGAAGAACGACGTGAAGCAATTGAAGGAGCTCTTGATGGCTCAAACTAAGAAGGAAGAGCAAGGGCAAAGGAACAACAACAATAACGGGTACCGTAACAACAACAACAACGGTTCCCGAAACAACAACTACAACAACAATAGAGGATCCAATAGCAACAACTGGAGGGCGAATAACCAAAACCACGGTATGCCCGCCTATGGGAAGTTCTTAAAAGAGATCTTATCAAGGAAAAGGAAACTGGAGGATGTTGGTGAAGTTAGGATGACATCTAAATCTTCGGAGCTTATAAAGATCATGAAGGAAAAGATGCCGCCTAAGTTGAGAGATCCCGGCTCATTTTGCATTCCCATTCAAGTCGGGGATGTAACTTGTGAAGCCCTTTGTGATCTAGGAGCCAGCGTGAGCATCATCCCGCTGGAGTTGTGCACTAAGATCGGTCTTGGAGAGCCCAAGCCGGTCAAGATTCGACTCTACATGGCGGATCGCTCCATTACCCATCCCGTGGGCATTTTGGAGGACGTTCCGGTCAAGTTAGGTAACTTCTATCTACCTATAGATTTTGTCGTACTTGACATTCCCGCAGATTATCCTGTTCCTATTATTCTTGGGAGGCCATTTCTAGCAACTTCGGGTTGCAACGTTGATTGCAAGAACGCTAAGTTGAAATTCAACGTTGGTGGCGATGAGGTGGAGTTCGCACTACTTGCAGCCATGAAAGGGGAGCAACTAACTGATGATATCTTCAACATCTACGATGAAGAAGAATCAAGAGAATTGGTGAGCTCTATCCTTATTAACGATCCACTCGAAAGAGTTATAAGTTTCAGTTTAATGGAGGAAGGTATAGATGCTTCTTGTGATGCAGATATACGGAGCTTAAAAGCACTGGAAGAGGATCCAGGAGCTAAAACTGAGAAGCTAATCCAGGAGACGAAGATCTCCAGTCTCGGATCCAGTAGCAGTACCTCGACCGAGGCACTTTCTGGACTGAACGAGGCGACTGAAGAACACATCGGTCAACGCCTAAACGCCTCGACCGAGGTCGACAGCGAGATGACGTCAACTGAGATTGCTGAGAATAACAATTTTCTTACTCCCTTCTCTGATATTCACCCACAGTTGGCGGATCATTCCCTCCACCAACTTTCTGATAATAAAGGTCCTTGGTATGCTGATATTGTGAATTATCTTGTTTGCCAGGAAATACCGCCCGGATTGACGTACTCTCAAAAGAAGAGATTCTTCAAGGAAGTACGACATTACTACTGGGATGAGCCGCTGCTATTCAAGCGCGGACCGGATGGGATGCTTCGAAGGTGCATTCCGGAAGATGAAGCTAATAGCGTCATAAGGCATTGTCATTCACTTCCTTGTGGAGGACATGCTAGCACCGATAAAACGTGCGCTAAGGTATTGCGTTCCGGTTTCTTTTGGCCTACATTATTTAAAGATGTGCAATCTTTTGTTGTTTCTTGTGATGCATGCCAAAGAACAGGGAACTTATCAAGGAGGAACGAGATGCCACTTAATAACATCCAAGAAGTGGAAATCTTTGATGTGTGGGGGATTGACTTCATGGGACCTTTCCCATCCTCCGGAGGAAACCTCTACATTCTCCTTGCAGTTGATTACGTCTCTAGATGGGTTGAAGCCATTGCTTCTCCCACTAACGACGCCAAGGTGGTTGTGAAGTTCTTGAATAGAACTATCTTTCCACGATTTGGAACTCCACGCATCATCATCAGCGATGGAGGAACGCATTTCATCAACCGGAAGTTTAAGGCACTTCTATCGAAGTATGGGGTAACCCACAAGGTATGAACCTCTTATCACCCTCAAACTAGTGGACAGGTCGAGATCTCGAATAGAGAAATCAAGGCAATTTTGGAGAAAACCGTCTCTAGAACGAGGAAGGATTGGTCCATGAAATTGGACGATGCTCTTTGGGCGTACAGGACCGCATTCAAGACTCCCATAGGTACCACCCCTTATAATTTGGTATATGGGAAGTCTTGCCATTTGCCCGTTGAATTGGAGCACAAGGCGTATTGGGCTATCAAATGGTTGAACTTTGACATCAAGGAGGCTGGTGAGAAGCGACTATTGGAGCTTAACGAGCTGGAAGAGCTGCGGTTGAACGCCTATGAGAATGCCAAAATTTACAAAGAAAGGACGAAGAGATGGCATGACAAGCGTATCATTCCAAAGGAGCTTAACGAAGGAGACTTAGTTCTACTCTTCAACTCCCGCCTCCGTCTTTTTCCAGGTAAGTTGAAATCTAGATGGACCGGACCTTACGTTGTGAAACATGTTTTCCCTCATGGTGCAGTTGAGATATGGGGAGAAACTAGCGGAAGCTTCAAGGTCAACGGTCATAGACTTAAGAAGTACCAACCGGAAACGCCGGTTGAGGAGGTTGCAACGATATACCTCATTTGAGACGCATCATGGTCCAGCTAGCGACCTTAAATCAAGCGCTTCTTGGGAGGCAACCCAAGGTATTGCTTTCTTTTCCCGTTTTCTAGTCTAGATTAGATAGTTCTTGTTTTTGCTTTTCTTTGCTTTGTTTTTGGCGTTCTGGACAGACAACAGGGAATATCTAAGGAGGAGCACAACTGGAAGGACAGAAGTTCGAGATTCTGAGAAGACAGAAGGACCCCGGTCACTGTCAGAGCACCTCGACCGAGTTGATTCTTGAGCAACCGAGGCGACTAGGGTTTCTGCAGAACCGCCTCGGTCCGTATCACCTCGGTCCAGTCGAGACCATCTCGACCGAGGTGACAGCAGATCCAGTAACAGTATAAAAAGGGAAAAATTACTTTTCACATTTTTACCTACCTCGACCGCGGCGACAGATCCATTTCGCTCACTCGCGATTCTTGCTCGTTTTCGACGTTTTCTGCTTCCAAACCGAGATTGAAGGATAGAGGAATCGATTGCATCTACAGATCTGCAAGAAATTCAAGCAACTCGGCCGGAACGAGGTAAAAACGATCGAAACCCTAAACTCGTTCGTTTACTGCAATTTGGGCTTTGGTTGCCCCTGATTCTGTTGAGGAAAACCTTAAGTACCCCGTAGGAAGCATCGGTAGTGATTTTTGGAGGAAAAGAACTGAAATTTAGAGAGTTGAAATCGCGACTGTCTTCGTCTCGGTCCAGTCGACCTGCACCTCGGTCGAGGTGATTCTTGGAGTTTGTCAGTCGACCGAGGTAGTCTGACAGGTTGTTTGAAGATGAGTTCTGACAGAGTGTTAGCCCTTAGAGATAGATCCTCTCCTTCCCCTTCTTCTTCCTCATCCCGACCTTCTATCCCGGTGATCCACGAGAGACACCGGGTAGATTATGATCGTATTGCTAGTCGTCCAGTTATCGCTCCTAGATTTCTGGACATTTCTGCCTTTGATTGTCTCCACGTAGATGGAGATCTTAGGAGGATGATCGCCACCGTCGGGCTGGATCAGTTTACTGAGATCCGAGCCCCAGCCTACCTAGAGCCGACCCTCGAGTTTGTCAGTTCCTTCACTTACCTCCCCACAGAGAGGGCTGTGAAGTACCGGTTGATGAACCGGAACTACTTAGTACCTCTAGACCACTGGAGAGACATTTTTGGCTTCCCTGCCCCCACTGCTGTAGATTTCCCGACCCGAGCTGTAGCTAGAGAGTTCTGGGGTCAGATCGCCCACATTACAGAGCACGCAGATAGGTGGCGCCCTGGTGATTCCAGGGCGAAGCTTATTTATCATCTAGCCTTTCGATTGGTACACAGGATCTTCAGCGAGACGCTTCTGGCGCGTACTGAGACGCCCCAGAAGGTCCGACAGGGGGAGCTCTTTGCTTTGTACTGCATGGTCACAGGAGGATACCCTGACTTTGGCTTGATGCTGGCAGAGGATCTGCACAGGATCAAAGCCAAAGGGAAGGGAGATATATGCTGCGGAGGGATAGTGACCCATATCGCTAGGTATCAGGATATGGACCTGAGTAGGTGTACCATGGTGGCGGCTGCCAAGCCGCTCGGACTACAGGAGATGATTACTCGGAGGATTCTGGTTCCCCGAGGACTGACTACACCCTACGTCGCTATGCCATGGGAGCTGACTGCACCTCAGGGCATCAGATGGTCTGCACAGTTCTCTGTCTTTGATCCACATTTCTGGCAGACCGCTTGGGGTCCACTTATGGAGGATTACAGAGAGGGAGCAGCTGCCCCTGCTGAGGCTGAGGAGGAGGCTGAGGATGAGGACGACGATGATGATGATACAGTAGACGAGAGAGGAGGTGGCGTCCCGATGGACACAGGTACAGATACAGCTGGGACGAGCGCACCACCTATTATTGATTTGGATGATGACGAGGAGGACACTGAGCCGGCACCAGCTGAGACTTCTCCAGTCAGACCTGCTAGACGCAGGAGACGTGGAGTGAGGGATAGAGCTGCACACCGACGGATCGATGACCTGACGGATCAGGTTATCGACTCATATGCTGCACTTTCGCTGGATATCCGCGAGATGCAGGAGCGGCAGCATCATCAGCACATGATGGCTCAGCTGCAGTTTGAGCATATCATGGGACATCCCTATGATCCGACTCAGTACCCCTACATACCACCACCACCACCGGATCGAGACTACTGAGGAGCTGCAGGATTTTATTATTATATCTTTTTTATGCAGTTCGGCTTTTATTCGGTGAGTTCTCTTGTTTAGACTTTTATTATACCCACTGGGACAGTGTGTCTCAAGTATGGGGTGTTTGTGTTATTTGACTTATATGACTACTTGATGTATTTGACTACTTTTGATGTATTATATTTCATCGGATATTTTATTTATGCATCACTTCTGCATTTATATGATTATCTGATATTACATGCATACCTACAGGTTATTTGATTGAGAAAAACGTCGAAACTGAAAGAAAAATGGTTTTAAAAAAAATTTTTTGACTTCGACCGGGACAGTTCTAGCCGAACGAGGTGATCCACCTCGGTTGACCGAAGAACACCTCGACCGAGGTGTGTTAACTGAGAGTTTTCGAAAACGATTTTGTGCTACTTATCTGGATATGATCTCAGTGAAGATTTTGTTTACTTACTGGTTTTAAATTCTTTATGTGTTTGAAAGGTTTTATAATATGTTTAAGTTGCTAAATGCTTTGTTTGAAATTATTAGCATGTTTAATACTTTGCTTTTATCCAAATTATGTTGAATTTGAAGGTTGACACCGCAGGTTAAGTTCTCTCACTTTCTTCTTGGAAAGACCAAGGCAATTCATTCTCTTCTCTCTTCTTCTTCTTGATCATGCTTAGCCCCTCATATACATTTTGCCTCCCTTTACCTATCCGGGAATTTGGAAGCAAGCAAAGTGGTGAAAGCAAGTTAAAGTTGAGAAGTGAGCTGGAAGTGGAAGTGTTAGAAAGCAATAATAGGTTTGGGGAAATCAATCATGAAGATGAGTAACTCGGCACCATTCACATAGCCGGGTGTTTGTGTCTTACCAAAGTCGGATTGAGCGATATTCCTAACGGGTCATGGTATGTGCATCAAGGGTTTGATGCATCTCGAGAAATTGATGATTGCAGATTTCCTAGGCTTCGGTTGTTGTGCACCTCTGTCCATGCATCCCAAAAAGTAAAGTAAAAAAAGAAAAAGTGTGAAATAAGCGAAGCTTATTGGTGGAAGATGTTGCAAGTCAAAGTGAAAGTGAAGTTCGTCCTTTTCCCGGATTCTAGCACCACATTACCTTACATATATCCCTACCCTACACGTTTCTTGACCTTTTCTTTTGGGAAGCCCTTGAGACCTTGAGCTTGTTGATTGACTTAGAGGTTTAAACTGGATTATACATGATTAATTTTGATAATTATGATTTATTATGCATTCTATGATTTTATGCAAAGATGAACAACTTTTCTATATTTATAAAATGTTTTGAGCATATTGAGTTTTTAATTTCCAGGAAGTATTCTCTTAGAGTGATCTGTGATAGTTGCACACCATAAAATGTTTTTGAAAGACTTTTTCATTGATTTTATTGACTTATAATCCATTCTATCTTGTTTTCTATATGAGGAACTTGCTTGGGGACAAGCAAGGGCTAAGTATGGGGTATTTTGATAGCATGAATTATAGTCTATATTTTGGGGTTTGTTTGGACGTTTTATCTTTCATAATCTGCATGTTTGTATGTACATTATGTGATTTTGCTACCATTTCATCTACCTTTGCGAGAATCGAGGTCTACACCTAGTTTCGTTGTAATTGCAGGTAATATGGTACGTTTTGCATCAAAAAGGAGCAAAAGGAGTCATTAGTCATTTGGAGCTACATCCAGGAAGCATAGCCATGGATTAAAGATTTACTTTGGACCAGTTTTGAGAGATTTCACATTCAGTTGTGAGTCACCTCGGTTGACCACATATTCACCTCGACCGAGGTGATCCAGAGACGCCGACTCGACCGAGGCGAACACCTAGGACGCGGCGAGAATATTTTATTCTTGGATGAGATCTTTTAAATTTGGAAAGTGATCTTATATTTTTGGGCTTGGCACCTGGAAGGAAGGAGATATGCAGAATCATATATTTTACCTATATTTATGGGAGAATATCTTTCTAAGATTTATTATCTTTGGAGGGTTATTTTCCTATAAAAAGGGTTAGATTTTCCACAAATCCGGAAGAGGCTTAGATCCCGCTCACACCGAAAAACACACAGCAGCAGCATACTCCAATTTGGGAGAGTTGAAGAACCTTTTTGAAGGTTGAAGGAAGATTGAAGTTCATAGCTTTTATAGCTTTATTGAAGGGTTTTGTAAGATTGTCTCCAATTCCCTCAATTGTTGTCTTGTCTTTTTGGATTGTTATCCAAGGAACGCTTTGTTGTGATATTTGATTCAGTTATTGAAGTCTTTTCATTAAATTCTTCTTTGTTCAAATATTCACCTTCTTCCCTTATATTTAATACTTTCATTATGATGATGAGTGGATAATTTCCTTGTGTGATTCTAGGGTGATTGGCTGAAGGTTGTGGGAAAAACAATGATAGAATCATCTTAGATTCCAGTAGGATCCTGAAAGTTCGAGTCTTTAACCTTAACCCTAAGCATCTCGTTCGGTTGATGAACATCTCGGCCGGGGTGGAGTTCTTCTGACCGAGGTGACTTATCTGATCCATAACTGAGAGTTAAGTGTTAGAGTTTGCCAAATCCTATTCTTATTACACCTTCCTGGTTCAATGCAAGCCTAGGATGAGACTTACCCGGTAATTCCTTAGTTTGTGTATTAACGATCATAAGTGTAGGTAATAAAGGTTTATCCTTTATTGGGGTTTGAGTGTGCTTCCATCCCATCTTTGTGAGTTAGCCTGAGACTTACCCGGTAAAGGTTGATTCTATTCCCTTAGATGGTGTGTTAGTTTGAGGTTATAGTTCTTTATCTTGATTCCTTGAGACTTACCTGGTAATAGGAGTTACGGTTTAGGATTAGTGTGTAGTGAGACTTACCCGGTGATCTACTCCACTCTAGTAACACCTTCCCCACGCAAAAATCTCAGCTTTGTCCGCTTATCTATAGATCTTGAGTTGGAACCACAACTAGATGCTTTAATCCCTAGAATTGCATGTTTGCTTTATTGACTTCTTATTCATCTTTGATTGTGTTAACTGCTCTTGTGGTTAGAATTGACATAGCATACCGTATTGACTTTGTTTCATCGAGTCCCTGTGATTGACCCCTGGAATTTTCTTGCTTTTACTACGATTGACCCGTACACTGCGGGTTCGCATCCTTGTTTTAAGCTTAAGTCTAGGGTTATAAATTTAAAGCTTGCACACACCGTTTGGAGCGAACACCTTACCTTTGAGAGTTAACCTGATTTCCTTACGTTTGGTGTTTGGTTTGAGAGTATCATCCTTGCCTTAGATCCTCTATCTTATCGAGACTCAATATCCTTTATTTAGAGCCTTTGGGATTGGACATGGGTGGTGGAGACTTCACCGTACATCATTCCGTTTTAGAACACATACCTTAGCAACCCCAACTCTGTCATACAATTCTTAGAAGTCTTGAATCGAAAACCACAATTGGATGCTTTGATCCTAGAATCTTTTTCCCCAAATGATACATAAGTCTTTGTCTTTTTATCAATAGTTGCATATTTTCCTTGTTAGATTGCTTATCTTGAGTTTTGTTTCACCAAATCTTTGAGTTCGACCATAGAATTCGTGCTTTTACCGCGATCGATCCGTACACTATGGTTTCACTTATTTGCTTTTATTCTTGGTATAAATTTAAAGCTTTCACACACCCTTTGGATCGAACAAGTTTTTGGCACCGTTCCTAGGGATTTGGCTTAGACCAAATTCGGTTTTGGTTATCTCAAGCACAACGGCTTGCATCTTTATCTAGCAAGGTTGCAAATACCTTCGCAATCTTTGGAATTGATGCGAACATAAATATCTGTAAATTAAAAAGCTATTGTCAGTTGTTATATGTACATTTTATTTTGTTTACATAAAAGAAAGGGTAATACATAGCACCTATGTTATATATGTACATAACATATAAATCATTATTACATGATATAGGCAATATGTTGAAGACATTGATGATTTATCATAATTGGATACACACCTGAAGGGCCATGGAAATCCACCAATGTTGTAGCCACCACTTGGCCTTTCTTTCCATGCTTCACATGATTGGAGATACTTCTTCGTCTGTGTGAACGCAAGACGTCCTCAAGGGTAATGTTTGAAAACATTCAAGTCATTAACAAGATTTAGTATCTGTTGGAAAACATTTGTTTTCTTGTCTTTTGAAACTAAAACTCCTTCAATAAATATGATGAGAGTCATTTTAAACTTATAAGGTGAATCTTTTAGCTCTTTAAAAAAATGTTCCTCAAGTTTTTGAAGAGGGAATCTATCAACGCCAACTACAACCTTCATGTCAATATCAACACAATTCTCATTTGCATTGTAGAATTCATCCGAGCATGACAATGCTGTGATGTCAGCAAACTCAGTAAGACCAAACCTCAGTAGCACATCGTTGATTCCAAATCACATAGAATTTCTTCTCTCGGTTTTGACCTCCCTTATTAGCATGAAGTGAATAAGCTGATTTGACATCTTCAGCTTGGTGCTCATCTTAATTAATGGCCCAAATACCCCTCCCCCCTTCAGTTTTGTTTGTCCCCTTTTGATAATTCATCAAGAATGGCTGGAATCAATTGCAATCGACTAAAGTAGTTGATACGAGTCTTTGGGGAGTGTTCCATCTCTTCCTAGCGGTATGAAAACTGTGAATCACATTGTTTTTCTAATTGTTACAATCATTAAAAAACTATTAAATGGATAAAACAACACATACCTTCAGTTGAGGAGTATTACCACTGTACCAATCATCTACAAGTTGGGTGTATGTATCACCCATATTCTGTGTAAAAAATCCAATCAAATGCATTAAATTAATATTTTCATACACAACAATGATATGCCAATATATATATACAATGCTACCAATGATGCATAGATGTTAATCCAATTTCCACATACACAGAACATATCCCTTTCAATCACAGTACATATGAAGCACATAGCCTACACTTAGACTATTTTGTTAGTTCACCTTTATGTTAGTTGTGTATGTAACATCCGGAATTTTTATTCCGGATTGTTAGCGAGTTACCGACCTTCCCGCAGGCGCGCCTCAGCCTTCCCGCAGGCACGGGGCGCTGAGTAACGGGATTATCCCGAAATCCCGTTCCGATCTCTCGTTTGTCCCTCTTGCTTTTGGACCCCTCGGTTACGCTCTTTCCCTTCCACAACCCTTTCTTCTTCCTTTGGATCTCTCTTCTCTTACACCTTGGAGGAGTGGTGTGTGGAGCTGCAGTTTGAGCTTTCCGGATCTGTAGGGGTAAGTGTTTCGATCTCCTCTTCATCTTACAGCTTGTCTTCCCTTCTATCCTTTCTCTTCACCTCCATGGCTGTGGAGGAAGCTTTGAAGAGTTATCTTGTAAAGCCTTTGCATGTCCCTTTCCCTAGCTCTTTTGGGTCGTTTTGAGGAGGTTGAGACCTGTGGTGAAGGCTTGGAGGACGCCCAATAAGAGAAGGAGACCATAGGAGCAAAGAACCAGTCGAAGAAACGAAGAAGACGAACCTTCTGCTGTTCGACCGCGGGGGCGGAGTGCCAGAGGCACAGGGGCGGACTAAGGCCACCACAGGGGCAGCCAGGACAACCACAGGGGTGGCTCCCAGGGGCGCAGGGGCTGCTGCAGGTGTTCCGCCGGGGCGTCAGCTTGCTTCCGCGGCTGCATTTACTTCACCAGTAGGTTCCTCCCTCCCTTTCCTTTCGTTCCTTCATTAGAGCCTTGATGTTTATAGTTAGAAGCATGCTTAGGATGGACCTAGGGTTATGAGAATGCCGTCTAGTGGTTGCTAGCCTTGGAGCCCTTATTGCTTGGTTTGAATGTTGATCTTGAGTGTGAGCATGTTGGCCTTCCTAAACTTGTTGCTTCTCCTAGGATGTTGTTGTTGATCTTGTTCTTAGGTTGTATAGGTTGTTGTGAGCTTTCTTTAGTAGTGGTTAGTGTCTTGTGTACCTTAGACCTTGGGATACATTCCTAGTTTGAGAGTGGTGGGATCTTGCTTAGATCTTTAGAATGAAGTCTATGACTTCATTAGTATGGACTTGTGTTGATGAGCACTTTCGTGTATGAGCAGGTTGTGTGCTTCCTCGTTAAGGAAGCTAGAGTGTTGTGAGTTGAGAGACGAGGTAAGTCTCCGGACTTACTTAGCCATATTCGTCGTATTAGATTCATTGTGTGCTTGGTGGTGTGTGTTCATCGTTTTGCTATAACTTATCAACCGGATAATAGGATTACCGACCTTTATGTTATTTTGGCTTAAGTGTATGATAACGGGCGGTGACATCACTGCCTAGCTCCCCGTGAGAGCTAGGGGGTTCTCGGCGACTGGCCCGTGCTGGTTAGACGGTCGGAGGCATCCGACCGTTCCATTGCCGGAAGAAGGGACCGAGGCGAGTTTCGGTGATTCTCATGTCACAAAAGAAGTTAAACTAGAACGGGATATGACTTAATAATAATAAAGATAATAAACCGGATTTGTGTGCTTTTGAGTATGTTGTGTGACTATGTTGAATTATTTGTGTTTGTGTCTTTCCCTTTAATTCTAATGCTTCGAATGTGAGCTAACGGTTTTATACCGAATGTTGTAGTTTGCCTTGCAGGTTAGGCATGCTCCGAGAGATCCGGAAGGGTGAGCAGCCGGGGTCCGTACATTTTAGAAAGGGTTTTGAGTTGGAGTTGTCTTGTGTTTTGTCTTTCGGTTATTATGTTTCCTGTGCCGCTTGTTTGGCGTTTGGTTTGAGTTGTACCTCGGCTGAAGTTTGTTGTTGCCGTCTTTCGGGTTTCTTATCATTTGCATTAAAATTGATTTACGAATTTTCCTTTATTTGTGCCATGTTGGAAAGGTCCGGTGAAATTGTTGTCAAGCTAAGGGTCGGGACCCATTGTGAGGTCTTGCCCGTAGCATCCCGATATCCCGCGGATTCGGGGTGTTACAAAGTGGTATCAGAGCCATAGGTTGACAACAATGGCACTCGCAATCTTTTAAAGGCCGAATAAGGAATAAACGGAACCCCACGGGTTCTGAGTTTTCATTTTTCAAAATCACATGCATGAGTCGGGGTAGAATATACGGACCACCACTCCTTCCGCGGATCTCGGCAGCTTAGTTTATTGGACTTGGTATATATATGTATATATATAGTTATGGATATGATATTGTAGTTGTATGATGGAGATGATTTGTGTATAGTTGTATATGTGGATGATAATGTGTATTAGACTTTGTATTGATATGATGGCATGTTGGATGTTTATGTTAGTAGAGATATGGACTTAGGATTTATATAGTTATGTATATGTAGACTTATATATATAGTAGTATGTAGAGCTATAGGACCTTTGAGCTAAGATGATGATACGATATCATCACCTTTAAGACGATGATGTAGCTTATGATGACGTTCATAAGTAGAAGAAGACGCTCAAGTATCGAGTTGGGCATTTCGTGCTAACGAACACAACAACAATATCGAATTCCTTTTTAAGGATTTCGGAGAGAAGGATTGGAGACCACGCTGAGGAAGGACAACCAAACAAAAGAAGAAAACGTGACAACTTAAGAGAGTAACATGAAGATGTGGAAGTGGTTACCAAAGAAGGCGCGAGTGGAAAGATAGCAAGACCAATGGAGATAACTGTAACACCCCGAATTCTCAGAACTCAGGACGTTATTGGTTAGGACCTCACAATGGGTCCCGACCTCGGTTTGACAACAATACTACTAGGATCTTGCAACAAGACACAAATAAGAAAAACCGAAATTCATGAAATAATATTTTTGAAGGAATGAATGCAATAAGGTCTAACAGCCTACAGTACTTAACAAAGGGAAAGACGAACAACTGTTCTTAACAAAAGAAAGAACGATAACCAACAACCCCAACCCCCACTCTAAAGAGTACGGAGACCCGGCTGATGTTCGCCCCTAAACGTGCGTGCAAATAAGCTTTAAATTTATAAAACTAGAATCAAGCAAGCGAACCCACAGTGTACGGATCGACGTAGTTAAGCAAGAATTCCAGAGTATCGAACACAGGGATTTGGGGAGAATAAATTCGATTGTAGGTTATCAAGCAAGTGAATGTAAGAGCTTTGCAATATATTGGGAAAACAACAATCCTAAAGATCCAAGTATCCAGCTGTGGCAATCGATTCAAGATATACTTAATGATATAAAGACAAAGTTGAGGTATGCAAAGGTATGCTAGTGTAAGGTGTAACACCCCAAATCCGGGGGACTCGGGATGCTACGGGCAGAGACCTCACAATGGGTCTCGACCCTTAGCCTGACAACAATTTCACCGGATCTTGCAACAAGGCACAAATAAAGGCCAAAACCGAAATACATTTTTATGCAATGTTATGAAACCCGAAAATAAAAGAAAGAAAAGACTTCAGCCGTCCTTACAACAACATCAACATAATATATAATAACAACAACTCAAGGACTCCAAAACCCAACTCAACCTAAGATGTACGGAACCCCGGCTGCCCACTCCTCCGGATCACTCGGCCACTTCCTATCCTGCACATCTACTACAACAATCGGTATAAAACCGTTAGCTCACATTCTAGGCATTATAAGAATAATATGGCACAAACACACATAGGAACACAAACACACAACAAACTCATAAACATACACATCCGTTACTTATTATCTTTTTAGGTTATTCCATATCTAATCCATTCGTTCAAGTGTGACACGAGAGTCTTATAACTCTCGCCTCTGTCCCCGTGTAACCAATAGGAGTGTGGCGGTGCCCAACCCGTATACCCTGAGGGAGTGATGAAGAAGCCCGCCCGTATACAGTGTATGGCCTGGTCGCAGAGATCCCCCCAGTCTCCCTCGGGAACCTGAGCGGTGATGTCACCGCCCGATAATAATAGTAACAATGGGCCAAATAATATATAGTCAAGTAGTCCTAATCCGGTTTCATGATCAAAAGCGATAAAACACACACCACCATAATGTATCCAAATAATGCATAAAAGCGGCTAAGTAAGTCCGAGGACTTACCTCGTTTCAAAGCTAGCTAAAAACCGATCTCACTTCTCGTAGGAAAATAACCAAAGCCTGTTCAAGACAAGGCACAATAATCAACAACTACTCACACAAGCTAGAAGTCCTTAAACTTCTAGTACTATATACTCTTATTAGGTCATACACTCCCGCAAACTAGGATACTCTCCTAGCCCTAATAAACTCACGAGATCTTAACTATAACCACATGCTAAATACTTCCATCCTAACTCCACAATCTCAACAAGCACATACTCACAACCTTAACAAATCTCACATGATCACATACACACCTCAATCCTTATAACGTTCAAACCATCCTCAAATCCTCACCTAAAGTTCCAAGCCACTACTTGGCATTTGCCCTAAGTTATGCTAGATCCAACCTAGAATGATTCTACCACTATACATAACTAGAACGAGGGAGAAGATACTCACACACAATCCAAGGTTGAAGATGATCTACGGACGTCGAGATTGGATTCGTTGATCTATAACTACCGCTTCCGAACCTAAAACCAAAGTTAAGGAAAATTAGCTTGTACGCTAAATTCGAACGGAGTATGACGTATAATATTCTAAGGAAAAATCCCGCTTTGAAAACAAGGTTAAAAACCCGCAAAACATTTTTCGGATTGATTTATACAACTTTATAAATACGGGTCAAAGCAAAACAACTTTCTGGGCAACTTAGGAAACTCTCAAAACTTGGTCATTTCTCGAAATAAACTTTGGGTCCAAACCATGATCATACACAAGGGCAAAAACCACACATTTCCTGAAAATAGGGCCAAGACTGCAATAAAACAATTTGGGTCCATTTATGTAATTAATTCTGTAGGGGTATATTTGCAATAAACCAGAAATTGGAGTACAAAACTGTAATAATCAAAAGTGGGTCACAAAAATGTAATTATACCAAAATAGAGGGGCCCGATCTGAATTAATGTGAAAGGTCTTCTTCATCCTTTGAACAGGTGGAGAAGGAAGAAGGTTTGCAAGGAAGGCGGCATAGGCGGCCTTCGACAAGGCAGGGGCGCTGGTGGCAAGGACGGTCCCGATCTCCGGCGACGAAGGCAGCAAGAGTCGACGGCTCTCTCAGCCCGGCGAAGCTCACTGGAGCCAGGGGTTGTGCAGAGGAGGGCAGAGAAGACATGGAGAAGGAGAGGGCGGAAGAAGGCGGCTGCGAGGAGTTGTGCGAGTTCCAAGGCGGCCGTAGCGGTCTCGACGAGGGTGTTCCCGGCGAAGCGCTTCTCCTTGGCAACTTCCAAACGGTTGCAGCAAGGCGCGGTGGCTCCGGTGGTAAAGAGGGGTTGCCAGGGTGAGAGTTGAAGGGGGTTGAGGGAGATAGGAGAGGCATCACAGTGAGAAGGAAACAAAGGAGGGGAAGTGAGGGGTTGGGCTGTTGATGCAGAATGGGACAGAGGGAGCCAGGGAGGGCGAGGAGTCGGGTACTCCGGGAGCGAGGGGTCGGACTGCAGTGCCCTAGCCTAGACTGCAGACCTGCAACGACTCCTCACTAGCGCAAAAGGGATGAGGCAGAAAAAGACAAAAGAAAAAAAAAGGAAAAAGAAATTGAAGAAGTAAGAAAAAGAATAAACACAAAAGAAGCTAAACTCGATACCAAAACTCTCGGAATGGAATTTTCGAGTCGGAAAGATTTTCCGAACTTTCTTCGTAAAATAAAATACGAGAATTATATGCGGATCGAATATATAAATAAACTCGCAAAATTATACTTTTGAAGTACAAAAGAAAATCATTCTCGCAATTGATTCCGAGATATATGATAATTTAAACTTGGGAAATAAATAAATATATATACTCGTCTAATTTAATGTACGATGTAAAAATAATTATCGCAAACGCGCCAAAAATTTGGGGCGTTACATCAGATCCCCCTAAAAAAATAAGTTTCGTCCCGAAACTTGCTAAACGCGAAACTCTCAAACAACTCGTCTCGATAACCGCTCTGAACACTATAATGTGGCAACTACGGCGTTCTAATCCAACGTCTACTCACACAGACATACCAAGACTTGCAAGGTACACATACAAAGGAAATTCACATCACAAATCGCATTAGCACAACCAATGAAAGATCTCGGGACTAACCCGACGGTCCTATAAATGTCGCTAATCCTGCGTAAAACCCAACCCAAGATACTATCCTACATCTTCCAGTTGACCTCATCGGCTCCTCGTCTATACTAGATCATCACAACGGACTACGTTTCTCGAGTCATGTATGTACTCCCTCGACTGATACATATGAAACACCGGTGAACACCCTCTACTCCTTGTGGTAAGCCTACTTGTAAGTCACTTCTCCAAGTCGCTCTAAGGTCTCAAAAAGGTCGATATACCGGAACTTAACTTCCTTCCCGGGTCTCTCTCAATACAACACCAAAGAAGATCGAACTTCCTATTTACACCGTTGACCTTGGGTTCTTGTCAAACCGAAATTGATGTTACATTTCCTCAATGAATGTTGCAAGTTCCAAGTAAGGAAGAAAACACTTCACTTCATACTACTTCTATTAACAAGACACGTATGCCATCATCGCTCTGCAATACTCGATCAATACCTTGTCTTCAATAATCACTTGTACACTCCAAACCCATCATTCATCAAAGCAAATCAAAACAGTTGTACCAACGAATCTCCTCTTAACTTTCAACAACTCCATTGTCAATTCTTCGTCTCATTCAATACTTCTTTATCATCCGTAGTAGGTTACCATAAAAGGTGTTACACAACTTCTCCCTTCACAAATTTGGTCAAGCTCAGCACATCTAAGAAACTTATAACTTCTCTCACATCTTTCGGGGTTTGCCATCCCGTGACGACTTGTCAAACATCTTTTCTCTTTTTCAAGAGTAGACCCAAAATATCCCTTCCGGACATCAGTACGCCCATATGGAGTAACCACAACTCGTAGTGACCCTGGTTGGTCCGGAATGTCGTAATTTGCAATATCCGAGTCACAATTTCTCAAACGGTGACAAACAAATATTAGTTAATTTCAGAAGAAACTACCGACCATGACAACTGATTGAGTAGGTCCCCTATTCGCTGTAAGGAATACTTGTCCTTCATTGTCATCTTGCTCAAATTATAGTAATCAATGTACAAACGGAGATAACCGTCTCTCTTTTCGCAACTTGTGTTCTCCATAACAACTTCAAATCAAGAGTTTAAGATATAGTCCAATACGAACTTTAATCAAGAATTCGAAAACGTGAACTTGAAATCTTCTTAATGGTAAATCCACCTCCCGATACATTGGAATTCGTTCTATCTCGGGTTCCAGCTTTTCTTCTCCCCATTTTATCTCATTATGGCCGACACAACCTGGTTCTACACTTGACAAGTGGTCCACCCCGATTTGTTGGGGTGATGTCCTTCAACCGGCGTATTGTTCCTTCCATAGCTACTATGTCCACCGTCCTCTTTCAAGGGTCCTTCATCTCCAGAACTCGGGATACTTGCTTTAATAATCTTTTTAAGGTTTCATACTTAAGTCATGAAGGTCCTAAGAACAGGACTTAATCACGCCTTATAATATATTAGTATTACCTTCTTCGTATTCAACCAAAGCTTGCATCATTCCTGCGAGTAGGTGTAGAACTTACTCTCTTTTCTTATGTAACGACCAATCGACCGTAAAGGTTCTATCCTCAATCTTTCATGTACTACTTGTACATCTCACATCGACTTCAAACTTCAAAACTTCAGTCTTCCATTACTATTGTTGGTCACCTTATGTATTTCTCAGTATTCTATGTACACCTACAGTGGAAGCCTCATCTTACAGTTGATCCACTAGCTCCCCTTACCATGATCAAACCTTTAAAATTTGTAACCTATGGCGTTCCTCCATATGTCAATCCCATGACCTAAGAAGGTCGCGTAAGATCGTTACAATCTCCTCCTCGGAAGTCTTGCTATAAGTACTTGCTTGAACTTGTTCCACGTTATTTGATTAAAACAAATGCGCTCCGTTGATTCACCTCCTTACTATTGACATTGATCCACCGCGAATACTCCAACCTCTTGTTCCCGATCCTATATGTTCTCATAGTCTTATTTACTCTTCTCATCTACACACATCAACAGACAACCCGCCCTTGTGCGTTCTCAGTAGTCACCGATTGACTTGTATCCGACTTTCTCCGAAGTAACGACTTACCATTCTACTACACTTTCCATGTTACCTTTCTTATGAAGGCTACCCTCCTCGGGGTACTCTACCTTAATCTTCGTTAGTTCATTCTTCATTCCCTGCTTCCTTCTTCTTTCATAAGAAAACCACACCTTCTCGGCCCCCTTTTGTGTCATATGACTCACTTTCTTAGGCTTAACCGCTCTTCATGATGTTTTGCAAATGCGCTTTTCAAATATTCTGACTTTAGTTAGCATCCACTCGCGTTCGTCTTGGTTGATATCTTAAGTCTTTCGATCAAAGCTCCTTGTCTCATCTTTCATCTTCTTGAGATCAACATCTACAAACACTTCCTCCTTAGTGTTGCTTAGTCTCGTCACCGTGACGGAAAACGGTTGAACCCACAAGGTAATTCTACTATGTGAACTTTCACCATGTGATCCTTCTCGTAACTCTCATATGTCTAATTAAGTTGCCCGCTTAGGATCTCGCAAAGATCGTCACTTCACCCTCTGGTACCACCGTAAGCTTAACTTACAGTTCTCATAAATCTTTTCCTATTGTCCGACCACTCTTTTCATCTTGACTCCCATACTTAGGAGCGCCTATTGAAAACTCGTCTTACTTAAAATGCCACTTTTATTCTCGAGCGAGAATGTAGTCCTCTTTACTTGATTCACATCTTTAGTTCATCGACACCGCACTTGGAAAAATCTTACGTTTGTTGTCTCTAGTTACTTCCTTGATGCTCCTCCATTGTTTCCTTGATACCACCCTCAGGTCTTCGTGTCGCTTTTATATTGGTATAGTCTCCATCTTGGTTTCGCTTAAGTCGACACGAGGTTCCCCCTTTTTTTTTTTTTTTTTTTGTCTTTTGGTTACGTCATCTCTAGTCTTCTTCTTTGACGTCCTCTTAAGGAGTCCGAGAAATCACCGGGGTGTTTGCGTAAACTTGATGCTCAACTCGTTAACTTGAGCATACTCATCTTCGTATGTATACTATCCTAAGGCAAAAAGGCATTGTCCAAGGGGGCGATGATAGCTTTCTATCATCTTAGCTATAAGGTCCACTATTACTAATATGATATTAACATGCCATATGTTTATATATAAATATACAGATATAAAAATATAAACATCATGCTACTACTATAAACATAATCAGTCCATAAACAATTTACAATTCAACATACAAGTATAGTCCAAAACATCCTAAGTCCACATATACATATCTACATATACACATATATATATATATGAATATACATAATATAATAATCAATAACTACGTCGCCGAGATCCGCGGAGGAAGTGGTGGTCCCGTACATTCTACCCCAATTGACTCATGCACATGTTTTGAAAACGAAATTCATTTCTTTAAAACTCAAAACCCTTGAGGGTTCTGTTTATTTTTATTCGGCCTTTAGAAGATTGCGAGTGCCATTGTTGTCAACCTAGGGCTCTGATACCACTTTTATAATACCCCAAATCCGGGGGACTCGGGATGCTACGGGCGGAGACCTCACAATGGGTCCCGACCCTTAGCTTGACAACAATTTCACCGGATCTTGCAACAAGGCACAAATAAAGGCCAAAACCGAAATACATTTTTATGCAATGTTATGAAACCCGAAAATAAAAGAAAGAAAAGACTTCAGCCGTCCTTACAACAACATCAACATAATATATAATAACAACAACTCAAGGACTCCAAAACCCAACTCAACCTAAGATGTACGGAACCCCGGCTGCCCACTCCTCCGGATCACTCGGCCACTTCCTATCCCGCACATCAACTACAACAATCGGTATAAAACCGTTAGCTCACATTCTAGGCATTATAAGAATAATATGGCACAAACACACATAGGAACACAAACACACAACAAACTCATAAACATACACATCCGTTACTTATTATCTTTTTAGGTTATTCCATATCTAATCCATTCGTTCAAGTGTGACACGAGAGTCTTATAACTCTTGCCTCTGTCCCCGTGTAACCAACAGGAGTGTGGCGGCGCCCAACCTGTATACCCTGAGGGAGTGATGAAGAAGCCCGCCCGTATACCGTGTATGGCCTGGTCGCAGAGATCCCCCAGTCTCCCTCGGGAACCTGAGCGGTGATGTCACCGCCCGATAATAATAGTAACAATGGGCCAAATAATATATAGTCAAGTAGTCCTAATCCGGTTTCATGATCAAAAGCGATAAAACACACACCACCATAATGTATCCAAATAATGCATAAAAGCGGCTAAGTAAGTCCGAGGACTTACCTCGTTTCAAAGCTAGCTAAAAACCGATCTCACTTCTCGTAGGAAAATAACCAAAGCCTGTTCAAGACAAGGCACAATAATCAACAACTACTCACACAAGCTAGAAGTCCTTAAACTTCTAGTACTATATACTCTTATTAGGTCATACACTCCCGCAAACTAGGATACTCTCCTAGCCCTAATAAACTCACGAGATCTTAACTATAACCACATGCTAAATACTTCCATCCTAACTCCACAATCTCAACAAGCACATACTCACAACCTTAACAAATCTCACATGATCACATACACACCTCAATCCTTATAACGTTCAAACCATCCTCAAATCCTCACCTAAAGTTCCAAGCCACTACTTGGCATTTGCCCTAAGTTATGCTAGATCCAACCTAGAATGATTCTACCACTATACATAACTAGAACGAGGGAGAAGATACTCACACACAATCCAAGGTTGAAGATGATCTACGGACGTCGAGATTGGATTCGTTGATCTATAACTACCGCTTCCGAACCTAAAACCAAAGTTAAGGAAATTTAGCTTGTATGCTAAATTCGAACGGAGTATGACGTATAATATTCTAAGGAAAAATCCCGCTTTGAAAACAAGGTTAAAAACCCGCACAACATTTTTCGGATTGATTTATACAACTTTATAAATACAGGTCAAAGCAAAACAACTTTCTGGGCAACTTAGGAAACTCTCAAAACTTGGTCATTTCTCGAAATAAACTTTGGGTCCAAACCATGATCATACACAAGGGCAAAAACCACACATTTCCTGAAAATAGGGCCAAGACTGCAATAAAACAATTTGGGTCCATTTATGTAATTAATTCTATAGGGGTATATTTGCAATAAACCAGAAACTGGAGTACAAAACTGTAATAATCAAAAGTGGGTCACAAAAATGTAATTATACCAAAACAGAGGGGCCCGATCTGAGTTAATGTGAAAGGTCTTCTTCATCCTTTGAACAGGTGCAGAAGGAAGAACGTTTGCAAGGGAGGCGGCATAGGCGGCCTTCGACAAGGCAGGGGCGCTGGTGGCGAGGACGGTCCCGATCTCCGGCGACGAAGGCAGCAAGAGTCGACGGCTCTCTCAGCCCGGCGAAGCTCACTGGAGCCAGGGGTTGCGCAGAGGAGGGCAGAGAAGACATGGAGAAGGAGAGGGCGGAAGAAGGCGGCTGCGAGGAGTTGTGCGAGTTCGATGGCGGCCGTAGCGGTTGTTGAGGCTTCAATATAGAAAGGTTCTAAAGGCAAGAATTAATGTCAAATACCCAAACTCGTAATCCAAGGATCAAGACTAACTTAACCGATTAAGGTTGTGACACTCACAATCGAGGTTGAGGTTGTTGAGGCTTCACTACCACCTAGAAAAGGCAAGCCTAAACTAAATTAAAGCAAATCTTTAACTTTGGATTAAAGTAAAAGCAAATTCGTAAACTTAAGGGAAATTACGGGTGGATCTTGAGATTCCACGGTCGTGGAACTCAAGAACAAACCGTGATTTAGGGTTCGTCGACGATTCTCTCTAACTCTCAGGGTCTAATTTGTTTACGATCGATCTATCATCATCTAAGCCACAACTATCAACCCTTCACCCTAGAATTGTTAAGAGTTTTTAGCCAATAATCATCATTATGATATTAAATTCAAAGATTAAAAGATTGAAAGATGAAAACTTTCGAAAACTTTCAATAAACTTCAAACCAATCTCAAAGTCACAATCAAGAACGAATATTGTTAATAGATTCGGAATAGAACAAACAAACACAATCTTAGATAAGAAGGAAGAACGGGATGTCAATCCGTCTTCTAAATCAAACCTAAACAAGAAGAGGAATCTTCTTGCAACAATCTTCCGAATCTTCAATCTTCTGTCAATCCCGAAATCTCAATCACAATCTCCGCCAAAAGTGCGAGATTAGGGTAATTCCAAGCGTAAATGTAGGATGCGTCTATGCGTAAGCGAAGGTCGAAAATGCGTCTAAGTAGAGGTGACGGAATCTCTCTTCGTCCGTCCTTTTATAGGGCAAGATAAAATATCGGCCCGGCCCAATCTTCTAAAAGATTGTGGCTTAAAATGTGGCGAAAAAGATCGCCAAGATCACGGTCGTGGAAGGTTCCACGACCGTAATTTAGAGCGTGGAAATCAACACGGTTTGAACACATGATTCCACGACCGTAAAAGCTTCTGGAATGAACCACGCTTCTCCTGCATGGTTCCACGGCCGTGGAACTGAACGTGGAATGTAGTACGGCCGTATTTTAGAGCGTGGTTTAGGGCAAGAACGTGATTCTTCCCTAGCCTCGTGCATTTCTCAAGTTACCTCTCTTTTGGCTCCTAAGAATGCCCTCAATCCATGGACATACTCAATCAACTCATCCTTGCTAAATTTCGTTCGGAAATGGCTCTCAATCACCTATAATCAACATAAAGCTTGTGTAGACATCCATATCGACAATATAGGCAAACTAGCTAAAAAATGCAACAATGCTCAATCAATGACTATCAATATGAATCAAATACACTTAGAAAACGTGCCTAAAATATCACAATATTTCATGCTAACAAATAACCCCATACTTGCAACTTGCTTGTCCCTAAGCAAGGTCTTTCAAAGGCTTTTAAAACAAGAGTTAGGATGAAATATGTGTACCTTCTCAAAGCAATACTTCTTTTGGATGAATGTGCCTTCTAAAGAATAGATCATTCTCAAATCTTGCTTCAATCGTTTATAAGACTTTCATACACTTAATCAAAGAGTAAAAAGCAAAGAAAGCTCATGAATCAATCAAACTTCCATACAAGCATCATAACCTTCAAACATTATCAAAATCAATCATAAGAAACTTCAATTTAGATCACCAAGCCATATAACATTCTTTTAATCTTAAGGACTTTCAAAGAAAAAGGTCTAGAATGTGGAAAGGGAAGGAAACTTTAAGGAATGTGGTGCTTAAATCCGGGAAAGTGGACAACTACTCTCTTCTTCTCCTTTTGCAGTTTCCGCACACTTTCAACTTAGAGCTTCACTCTCTTCTTTTCATTTTTCGACTTTACTTTTGGAGTTATGGACAGAGGTGCACAAAAACCGAAGCCTAGGAGATTGGCGTTTCTCAATTTTACGAGATGCCTCAAACCCTTAGCGCACATACCATAATCCGCTAGGAATATCGCTCAATCCGACTTTGGCAAGACACAAACACCCGGCTATGTGAATGGTGCCGAGTTACTCATCATCATGATTGACTTCCCCAAACCTACAATTTCTTTCTATTCTTTTGATTGCAAATAATTGCTCTCATGGCCCTCCCACATCAAACATGCCTTTTTCAATCAACTCCTCCAAATTCCCAGATAGGTAAAGGAGGCCAATATTTCAATGAGGGGCTAAATGATCAAAGAAAGAAGAAAGAAATATCGAATTGCCTTAATCATCTCAACAAGAAGTATAAGAACTTATAGTGTGATTTCAACTTCAATTTCTCAACATGATTTAAATAACATTCATCACATTATGAAACTTGCAAAAGAGGTATAATCAACTCATTCAATTCCTTTTCAATTCACTATTCTTTTAAGCATGCAATTGTCATCAAACTCAATTCACAAGTAGCGATTATCATAGAAATCATCTCAATTCATTAGAAGCACAAAATTTTCAAAATTTTTTCAATTCTTATGGGTTTTTCAAGTTCTTTTTCATGCAATGCAATAATGAAACGTGCAACAATATAATGAACATGCAAGATAGTCTCGAATAGAAGCAAAGAAAGTGAGTAAGAGTTATTACAAACTTTTAGTCACACCCCATCCCATACTTGGGACGAACATTGTCCCTAATGTTCAAAAGAAAGAAAGAAAAGAAAGAAAAGAAAAAGAAACTCACAAAGTGGCGGTGGAGCGGCTAAAGCAAACGGTCATGCAAATCATCACTGCGGCGCTGGTGGAGGCAGGAATGGAGAGAAGCTAGGATCATAAAACCGCCCAAACTACTGGCGGTAGACATCCCTCATCATGTGATCGAGGTCGTCCAAGTGTCCATCTCTAGCATCGGCTCGGATCTCCAATGCTCCTACTCTCTCCGAAAGACCAATAGCCCAATCCGGCATCTGCTCATACCATCCTGGAGCCTGGCTGTACCATGCTGGAGCGTCGGACGGTGCTGGTGCTGATGCAGATGGTACCTGTGTAGACCATGGAGGTGGAGCTCCATACCATGCAGGAGGTGTGTCAGCCCAAGTGGGTCTCTCACTCACGCTGGCGCGACGAGAAGACGAGCCTGAAGCTCTAGCTGGACGTGGAGAACGTCCAGGCACATCGGGGGCCACATCCGGCTGATCCGGAAACGTGCCAAACTCCTGCTCGGCTCCTCCTCCACCCTCAAACTGATCCCTTATCTCCTCCTCCTCAACAACGGGCGGTGGTGGAACATACGGAGGGGCTGCAATCCTGTTATCGCATGCATAGCAGCGAACGTCTCCTTCCAATTATGGCGTCCTGCCATAATGGAATACTCCTGTAGCCACTCAATACCCCTACCCGTCCTGCTCTCCCAAGGCGTGGCCGCATAAGGCGGACCTCTATGTGTGGGGAAGATAAGACCCCTAGTTATGAAGGCATGGAGTCCTAAAGGTACGGCTGGTATGCGAGTACACGCAGAAAAATCAACTCCCAATGCCCTAGCAAGGTGGGTAACTATCCCACCGTATCCAATGTTGCCCTTCCTCTTGTTCTTGAGCTTGCTCATAGTAGCAGCTAAGAGGGTGGCACAGTCAGCTCGGCGCCCGTACATCATAGAATACAGCAAAAAGAGCTCGTCCGTCTTGATCTTTTGGGGCGTCTCCGTCCTAGGAAAGAGACACTCCGAAAGAACACGGTGAGCAATCTTCAAGGCTAAGTGGTACATCAACTTAGCCTTGGTGTCAGCAGGTTGCCAGCGGTCCTCATTGGCGTAGCTCATCGCTACCTCCTCCCAAAAGTCCTTGGCGTAAACGCCACTAGGAAAGCGACCGTTAAAGGTCTCATGGAACCCAAAGAAGGTCCCAAACTCACGAATGGAAAAATCATAGTTCCTTTCCATAAGACGGAAAGAAACGGTCCTATCTACATGGTTGTGCTGAAAAAACGTCACAACCTCCCTCGTAATCTCCTCATACGCGTCTTCTCGGATAGCCGAGAAGACGACTAGTCCGGCTCTATCCAAGAGCCAAGTAAGATCCTCTATGATGTTAAGAGGAGCTAGATCCTCTAACAACAAGTACCTAGGTCCAATCACAGCTCTCTCTTGGATCCTCTCGAATGCATCGAGGTGATCCTCATGAATGGTCGGGACTCTAGGGCTAGGAGGTGAGGGTGATGAAGGTGATGATGGAGGTGAAGGGGAAGAGGGTGGTGGTGCTCTAGAGGATGAGGAAGAAGAGGGATTACCCTTTCTCTTCTTGTTCTGGTCATTCTTTTTCTCCTTAATCCTCCCCGAAACTCTCCTTACGAAATCCATCACTGTCAAGAATCACGGTCTGTTCTAGCCTTTCCACGGCCGTGGTTCTTCCAGGAACCGTGGTTTGTCTGTTTCTTTCGCAAATCTCAACAAACAACTCTCAAACACAATAATCAGGCAGCCCTAGTCTAATTCCTTCCAATTTCAATCAGTTCTTCCTAAAATTTCTAACAAAAACGAACCAGATCGACAAAGATCAAGAAGAGTGGAAAAACCTAGGTTTCGGATTTTAAAATCCGAATTGCGCGTTCCTTGGTGAATTGCCGCTCGATTCGTCGCTTGGATCTTGTTGGTGGTCAAATTTGCTTCAATTTGGGAAGAAGAATCGTTGAAAACGATTAAGAAACGAGGATTTGGGAGAAGGTCGTGGATTCGGCGTTTTAGGGTCGTGGAAAAGACTTTTGTGGAGTGTTTTGGTGAAGAACGTGGTTTATATAGTCACAGGCAAAATTTTGAAAATCACGGTCTGTCGGGGTGTTCCACGGCCGTGGAATTGTACGGAACCGTGGTTTTGGTGATTTTTCAAAGGCTTTTGGAAATTACGGTCACTGTAGCTGTCACGACCGTGGTTTAGGCCGTGGAACTCTCTGTAAAGCTCCAAAGTCCAAGTTTCGTCACTTTTCTTCAACATTATCCTTCCCTTTTCCTTTTCCATCGTTCCTACATCCAAAAACACGAACATACCGGAAGGAATCGAAGGCAAAAACAAAGCAAAAAAGTCTAAACTAAGCTAAACTATGAATCGAAAACAAAAACAAGAATGCAATACCTTGGGTTGCCTCCCAAGAAGCGCTTTTTTAAGGTCCGTAGCTAGACCATTCTCGCACTTATTCGAGTGCGGTAGGCGCGAACTCTTCAGTTTGGAGTTCCGGCGTATACTTCTTGAGTCGTTGGCCGTTCACCTTAAAGCTTCCGCCCGTTTCACCCCATACTTCAACTGCACCATGGGGGAAAATACGCTTAATTAGAAAATGTCCGGTCCAACGAGATTTAAGCTTACCTGGAAAGAGACGAAGCCTTGAATTGAAGAGGAGAACTTGATCTCCTTCTTTGAAGTCCTTTGGAATGATATGCTTATCATGCCAACGCTTTGCTCTCTCCTTATAGATCTTAGCGTTTTCATAAGCGTTCAAGCGAGTTCGTCCAGCTCATTAAGGTCTAAGAGACGCTTCTCTCCCGCTTCCTTCATGCTGAAATTCAACCACTTGATAGCCCAAAACGCTTTGTGCTCCAACTCTACCGGCAAGTGACAAGACTTCCCATACACAAGGTTGTATGGTGTGGTTCCTATGGGAGTCTTGTACGCAGTCCGGTACGCCCACAATGCATCGTCAAGCTTCAAGGACCAATCCTTCCTAGTCCTTGAAACCGTCTTCTCTAGAATTCCTTTGATCTCCCTATTTGAGATCTCAACTTGTCCACTAGTTTGTGGATGATAAGGGGTGGCGACCTTGTGAGTAACCCCATACTTGGCTAGAAGAGCTTCAAAGCGCCGGGCAATGAAGTGAGAACCTCCATCACTAATGATAGTCCTTGGCGTCCCAAATCGCGGGAAGATGGTCTTGTTAAAGAACTTAACCACCACCATGGCATCATTGGTGGGAGAGGCAATTGCTTCCACCCATCTAGAAACGTAATCCACCGCCAATAGTATGTATTGGTTTCCACAAGAAGATGGGAATGGTCCCATGAAGTCAACTCCCCAAACGTCGAAAATCTCCACCTCTTGGATGTTGTTGAGGGGCATCTCATTCCTCCTAGATATATTACCTGTTCTTTGACAAGCATCGCAGCAAGAAACAAAGGATTGCACATCTCTAAACAAAGTAGGCCAAAAGAATCCAGATTGCAATACCTTTGCGCTAGTCTTGTTCGAACTAGCGTGTCCTCCACAAGGTAGTGAATGACAATGGCGGATGACACTTTGCATCTCATCTTCCGGCACACATCGCCGAATGATGCCATCCGGGCCTCTCTTAAAGAGGAGAGGCTCGTTCCAATAGTATTCCCGGACATCCTTAAAGAACTTCTTTCTTTGTGCGTAGGATAGTCCGGGCGGTATCTCCTGACAAACCAAATAGTTAACAAAATCAGCAAACCATGGTTCGTTACCTTTGGAGATTACATCGATGCACTCCTCAATAAGGTGTAGGTGTTCGTCCGGGAAGGAGTCGTCGATGGGTAAATGGTCGTCCTCTAGATGTGTTAGGCGACTCAAATGATCCGCAACAGAATTTTCTGAACCTTTCTTGTCGCGGATCTCTAGATCGAATTCTTGTAGGAGAAGAATCCATCTAATTAGCCTTGGCTTCGCATCTTTCTTCGCAAGGAGGTATCGGATTGCAGCATGATCCGTGTAGACGATCACCTTTGCACCTACAAGATAAGAGCGAAACTTGTCAATAGCATAGACAATGGCTAAAAACTCCTTTTCGGTAGTGGCGTAGTTGAGTTGCGCTTTGTCTAGCGTCTTGCTAGCATAGTATATGGCATGGGTTCGTCCTTCCTTTCGTTGTCCAAGAACAGCTCCTATAGCTACGTCACTAGCATCGCACATAACCTCAAAGGGAAGAGTCCAATCCGGAGGTTGGATAATAGCTGCTGAAATTAGAGCTTGCCGAATTGTGTTAAACGCATCCAAACATTCCTACGAAAACTCAAAAACTGCATCCTTCATCAATAGATTAGTGAGCGGTTTTGATATTTTAGAAAAGTCCTTAATGAAACGTCTATAAAATCCAGCATGTCCTAGGAAACTTCTAATCCCTTTCACCGAAGTTGGGGGAGGAAGTTTCTCTATGGTCTCTATCTTAGCTTTATCTACTTCTATCCCTCTACTAGAGATTAAGTGACCTAATACAATTCCTTCCTTAACCATAAATTGACACTTCTCCCAATTAAGAACTAGGTTGGTGTCTTCACACCTTTGCAAAACAAGAGAAAGGTTAGAAAGGCAATCGTTAAAAGAGGAACCGTATACGGAGAAGTCGTTCATGAAAACCTCCATGATTTCCTCAATGTATTCGGAGAAGATGGCCATCATGCACCGTTGAAAGGTGGTTGGGGCGCTGCAAAGCCCGAACGGCATTCTCCTATAAGCAAACGTACCCCATGGGCACGTGAATGTGGTCTTCTCTTGATCATCCGGGTGTATCGGGATCTGAAAGAAACCACTATAACCGTCAAGATAGCAAAAATGCGAATGTTGCGCTAACCTTTCAAGCATTTGATCGATGAACGGTAATGGGAAGTGATCCTTCCTTGTTGCATTGTTGAGCTTGCGGTAGTCTATGCACATCCGCCATCCCGTTACGGTTCGGGTAGGAATGAGTTCGTTGTTCTTGTTGGTGATGACCGTCATTCCTCCCTTCTTCGGAACTACTTGAACCGGACTCACCCACTTACTATCGGAGATAGGGTAGATGATACCTACATCAAGCAGTTTAAGAATTTCCTTCTTGACAACCTCCTTCATGGTCGGATTTAACCGCCTTTGAGGTTGTCTTGAAGTTCTAAAATCTTCCTCCATTAGTATTTTATGCATGCATAGGGAGGGTTTAATTCCTACTAAGTCCTCAATAGAATAGCCTAAAGCTTTCCTATGTTTCCTAAGGACAATCATGAGCTGATTATGTTCATCTATGCTTAGATCGGAACTAACAATAACCGGAAAGGTAGAATTAGGTCCTAGAAAAGCGTACCTTAGATGAGTAGGAAGTGGTTTTAGTTCCATCGCTTTCGGAGCTTCCAATGATCCTTGAGGAGCATCTGATGTCTCCTTAGAAGTTTCTAAGGGTGTTGAATGTGTGGGAGAAGAATCAGAAGAAGTTGAAGAAATGTCTCGATCACCCCTTTCCATGGCCAAAATTACGGGTTCCCCATGTCCTCCACGGCCGTGGTTTAGGGCGTGGAAAGGAAATACGGTTGTCATGTCTTCTCCACGACCGTATAAGTCTCTGGAGTGGGACACGGTTTTGGTTGTGAAATCCACGGCCGTGGAATATAGTGTGTGGCCGTGGATTCTCACGTTTTCTGCCTCATCGTGGAGTTTTTCAAACTCCACTTCATGCATCTCTTCTTGTGCTTCTAAGGCTTCAATTGCCTCATTGCACTCTTCTTCTTCCCCTACATTTGTTAGACTCATAGTGATAACTTTTTGTAAAGGATCGTTAAAGAGAATCGCACTTACCTCCTCCCTAGACAACCCTTCTTCATCTTGGATATCGAATATATTCTCATCAAAGATTGGCTCCTTCACTAGAGTGGAAAGAACGAACTCTACTTTCTCTTCCCCTATATCAAAAGCGAGTCTACCATTCTTGCAATCGACTATGCAGCCGGAATTTGCAAGAAACGGTATTCCGAGTATGATCGGGACCGGACTATCTGCAGGAATGTCAAGCACGACAAAATCAATGGGAACAAAGAATTTACCTAGCTTGACCGGGACGTCTTCTACAATACCGACGGGGCGAGTGATGGATCGGTCCGCCATGTACAACGTCATCTTCACCGGTTTAGGGTCGCCTAAACCGATCTTCCTACACAACGCAAGTGGTATGATGCTCACACTTGCTCCCAAGTCACATAAAGCATCATATGTGACATCTCCCACTCCTATGGGAATGCAAAACGACCCCGGATCCTTCAGTTTTAGGGGCATTTTCTCCTTCATGGTCTTGATGAGATCCGAAGAATCCGAACTCATCTTAACCTCACCGAAATCTTCTAGCTTCCTCTTGTTAGAGAGGAGCTCATTCAAGAACTTGCCATAAGCCGGCATACCTACAATAGCATCGATAAAGGGTATATTAATATGCAGCTTGCTCATGAGTTCTATAAACTTACCAAATTGTTTATCTAGGCGCGCTCTCGCTCTAGATTGAGGAAATGGTAGGGGAGGTTTGTAAGCCGGAGGAGGAACGTAGACATCTTCCTTCTCCTTCCCCTTCTTTTTGTCTTTCTCTACGGGGACTTCAACAAACTTAGGCTGCGGATCGGTGGTAGTCACTCCGCTCCTAGTTGTGATTGCCATCACCCTTCCCTTAGGGTTGTCCTCCGTCTTTCCTGGAAGTTTCCCTTGATTCCTAGGAATTTTCTCCGCATGGCTGAACATTTGGTTTTCTAAAACCTTTTGAGCTTTGTCAACCTTAGAAATTTGATCATCAACCTTAATGATGCGGTTCTCCAACCCTTGAAGCTTTCCCAAAATCGTTTCCAACATGGGATCGGGCTTCTCCTTTCCCGAAGTGTTTCCTCCATTTGATGTTTGCCCCTGGCTTCTCAAAGGAGTAGAGGAAAAGGAAGGTGGAGTTAGTGAATTAGAATTGGAAGGATAAGAGTTACCGGAATTTTGTTGATTGGAGCGCCAATTGTTGTTACTTGAACCCCTATTGTTGTTCCAATTGTTGTTTCGGTTGTTGTTGTTGTTGCCATTCCAATTGTTCCGGTTATTGTTCCGGTTATTGTTGTTATTGTTGCAGTTTGTGTTATCACCGCCATTGTTGTTGCCCAAATAGCCAACATCCTTCCCTTGTTGCCTTGGGAAGTTGGTCTTGATAGCCTCCTTCAACTCTTTGATCTCATTGTTGAGGGAGAAAATTTGATTTTGAGCTTCATGTGTGAGTTTTGCTCCTTGCTCCACACGATTTCCCTCCACTTTCCGGTGGGAATACTTCTCTATGACTCTTGCTTGCTTCTCAATGAAGTCCCAAGCGTCATCTTCTCTCATGTCCATGAATGTTCCACATGAGAGGGATTGGAGGTTGAATTGCGTTCCCGCATCCAGCCCCTTATAGTAAATTTCCAGCAAGGCAAGTTTGGATATGTCATGATGAGGGCAATCCAAGAGCAAATCCTGAAACCTTTCCCAAGATTGAAACAAACTTTCGTTAGGTCTCATGGAAAATGCATTAATCTTACCTCTAAGTTCCGCCGTTTTGGATGGCGGAAAGAATTTGGTGAGGAACTCCGCGGAAAGGTCTTTCCACGTGTCTAGTTTCCCACTAGGAAGAGCTTGGTACCAAGACAACGCTTTCCCCTTCAAGGAGAAGAAGAAAGGCTTGAGCTTATAGTTGTTGGTAGTAGCATTCTTCGGTCTCATTGTCTCCATCATACACTCAAAGTTTTGCAAGTGTTGGTGTGGAGATTCAGCGCTTGTCCCGCCAAATTGATTTTGGCGAACAAGAGTAATAACTTGAGGGTTGAAGCTAAACCCTTGTACATCTTCAGCTTCAAAATTCACGCCCAAACGGCGCGGTTGTTGTGTTGGATCCATCCTTTGGCCAAGAGTTCTTGGCTCATCATCTACACATTCGATCCTCGCATTCCTAGGTGGAATACGGCGATTAGCAGCTCCCCGTGGATGGAAAGGATTCACATTGATCGTGGGATCAATTTCCTCTAGCGGTGGCATGGAAGAATCACTATCATCAGCGGATGAGTGACTTCTTCTTCTAGATCTTGATGCCCTTCTTGAGGATTTCTTGCTTCCCTTATTTTTAAGGTTGCTTAGTTCTATCCTCATTTGGAACATCATATCCTTTATATCGTTAACTTGAGATTGATGACGATCCATTTCATCCCGGCGGATGTTCTCATTCCATTGGAGTTGAGCTTCCTTCTCCGCCAACTCCGCTTGAAGATCACGTTCATGTTCTTCAGCCATCTTCTTTTCCTTGCGCTTTTGCCTTAAAGTTCTCTCAAGCTCTTGATCAAGAGGTAAGAGATCTTCGGTGTTCCTAGACCTGCGCATGCACTCAAAGAAATATCAAATAACGAGAGCAAGCTCCCAAGCTTGACAACCGGCTACCGAATTCGGTCTAGACCAAATCCCCGGCAACGGCGCCAAAAACTTGTTCGCCCCTAAACGTGCGTGCAAATAAGCTTTAAATTTATAAAACTAGAATCAAGCAAGCGAACCCGCAGTGTACGGATCGCCGTAGGTAAGCAAGAATTCCAGAGTATCGAACACAGGGATTTGGGGAGAATAAATTTGATCGTAGGTTATCAAGCAAGTGAATGTAAGAGCTTTGCAATATATTGGGAAAACAACAATCCTAAAGATCCAAGTATCCAGCTGTGGCAATCGATTCAAGATATACTTAATGATATAAAGACAAAGTTGAGGTATGCAAAGGTATACTAGTGTAAGGTAATCGTACGGTGAAGTTCCAAAAACCTTATATGACTTACCTACAAGACACTCTCTATACAGGTTGTTGAGGCTTCAATATAGAAAGGTTCTAAAGGCAAGAATTAATGTCAAATACCCAAACTCGTAATCCAAGGATCAAGACTAACTTAACCGATTAAGGTTGTGACACTCACAATCGAGGTAGAGGTTGTTGAGGCTTCACTACCACCTAGAAAAGGCAAGCCTAAACTAAATTAAAGCAAATCTTTAACTTTGGATTAAAGTAAAAGCAAATTCGTAAACTTAAGGGAAATTACGGGTGGATCTTGAGATTCCACGGTCGTGGAACTCAAGAACAAACCGTGATTTAGGGTTCGTCGACGATTCTCTCTAACTCTCAGGGTATAATCTGTTTACGATCGATCTATCATCATCTAAGCCACAACTATCAACCCTTCACCCTAGAATTGTTAAGAGTTTTTAGCCAATAATCATCATTATGATATCAAATTCAAAGATTAAAAGATTGAAAGATGAAAACTTCCGAAAACTTTCAATAAACTTCAAACCAATCTCAAAGTCACAATCAAGAACGAATATTGTTAATAGATTCGGAATAGAACAAACAAATACAATCTTCGATAAGAAGGAAGAACGGGATGTCAATCCGTCTTCTAAATCAAACCTAAACAAGAAGAGGAATCTTCTTGCAACAATCTTCCGAATTTTCAATCTTCTGTCAATCCCGAAATCTCAATCACAATCTCCGCCAAAAGTGCGAGATTAGGGTAATTCCAAGCGTAAACGTAGGATGCGTCTATGCGTAAGCGAAGGTCGAAAATGCGTCTAAGCAGAGGTGACGGAATCTCTCTTCGTCCGTCCTTTTATAGGGCAAGATAAAATATCGGCCCGGCCCAATCTTCTAAAAGATCGTGGCTTAAAATGTGGCGAAAAAGATCGCCAAGATCACGTCGTGGAAGGTTCCACGACCGTAATTTAGAGCGTGGAAATCAACACGGTTTGAACACATGATTCCACGACCGTAAAAGCTTTTGGAATGAACCACGCTTCTCCTGCATGGTTCCACGGCCGTGGAACTGAACGTGGAATGTAGTACGGCCGTATTTTAGAGCGTGGTTTAGGGCAAGAACGTGATTCTTCCCTAGCCTCGTGCATTCCTCAAGTTAGCTCTCTTTTGGCTCCTAAGAATGCCCTCAATCCATGGACATACTCAATCAACTCATCCTTGCTAAATTCCGTTCGGAAATGGCTCTCAATCACCTATAATCAACATAAAGCTTGTGTAGACATCCATATCGACAATATAGGCAAACTAGCTCAAAAATGCAACAATGCTCAATCAATGACTATCAATATGAATCAAATACACTTAGAAAACGTGCCTAAAATATCACAATATTTCATGCTAACAGCTGACCACTACTTCCGGATCACTCAGCTGCTGGTCTAACCTGCGGTAAATCTAAAAACACAACAAGAGGAACCATTAGCTAGTTATCTAAATATTAGAAGAATAATAATAGCACACACACACACATAAAAGAATAAACACCCATCATGCTTTCAAACAAGTCCATTTATTATCTTAAGTTAAGTTACTCATTCACGCTAATGATACTTAGTTTGTGACACGAGGGATTCCCAAACCTCGCCTCCGCCCCGTGTAACCATCAGGAATGGATCCGATGCATCTCACCTTGTACCTGCCTGGTCAGGGTATAGAGAACCTCCCAGTCTCTTGTCAGAGCTGGGCAGTTATGTCACGGTCCGTTATACATACACTTGGGCCTTAGGCAGAATAATAACGGTCGTCCTAGCAAGTTATTATTAAAGTCACGCACATAGCACACACAACCACTATCACTCAACTAATATCCAACAACTGGCTAAGTAAGTCGCATGGACTTACCTGAGTCAAATCACACTCTAACAAGTCTCAAATCGGTCCATACTCGTGGTAACTAAAACGCCTGTCACATAAGGCATGTGGATCAAAATCACATCCAGATGTCCAACCTCATGCTAAGGAATTACGGAAAAAGTTTCTTACGGTAAAAGACCATTTTACCCTCAGTGCCGAAGGTTCTCAAGTTTATTCTTAAATCCTATTAATTTCTTTTAGAACTTAAATTCCATAATTGGTATTCCCCGGATATTTACTTATAGGTTACAAGTTCAAAAATTCGAAAAACTCGAAGAAGGATAACCCTCCTTCTCTCCCGTTACAAATTACGCTACTATATATATATATATACCGTCATACATACTTTAACTTTTCCTCCACCCACTTGTTTATGTAACCTGCTTACAGAACTCATATATATATATATATATATGCTT
This sequence comes from Fagopyrum homotropicum, assembly GCA_033239125.1. Lineage (NCBI taxonomy): Eukaryota > Viridiplantae > Streptophyta > Magnoliopsida > Caryophyllales > Polygonaceae > Fagopyrum > Fagopyrum homotropicum. Next base: position 35,384,571 of record BSWB01000003.1, read on the forward strand.
ACTGCTACCTATTTCTTCACCTAAGTACACAAACTTATGCCCTCTCTATATATACATACCTACACATTCCTCGCACCTTCCACACATTCCGCACAACCTACACATACATACCTATATCCACTCTTGGCATTACCCTCATATGTACATATAATAGTAGAGATTAGGAGGGTCACTTACTCGTCCCGCACTCGGAGGTGAATCGCGATTCGGTACAGTCCAACAATATGTCTGACGCAAGGATCGTAGCTGACTCGAGGTTTTGTTCTTCTCTATGTTGTATCACCCCTCTTGGCTCGCTACTGTCGGTTGCAGCGGGAACGTCTTCGTGCTGTGCCTATTGATTCACTGCAGCAAGGGAGAAGGAAATCCGGTATTAAACCGGCCGGTGGACATGAAGAGACAAGAGAGGTCGAGAAGGGAAGAACGCTCACGGACAACTTACCTTGCCACTAGAGACGTGCTACGCTGGTCCAGGGGGTGTGTAGTGGGGTGTGGCGTCGGCACAGGGGAAGGAAGTAGCAGAGGCGACGGAGGGCTCACTGGCGTGACTCGCAACTGCTACGTGACGCCAAGGTCAGACCTTGCTGCGCTTCGAAACAAAATAAAGGAACGGGGAGAGATAGACAGAACAGGTGCCTCACATGGTGGCGCCTTGGTGGTCGCCAGCGGCGGGCGGTTGTGGGATTCGTTTCCGGCGGCGGCGTGGCGTCTCTTCTCCCAGGCGAGGTGTAACACCCCGAATTCTCAAAACTCGGGACATTACTGGTTAGGACCTCACAATGGGTCCCGACCTCAGTTTGACAACAACATTACTAGGATCTTGCAACAAGACACAAATAGAGAAAACCGAAATTCATAAAAATAGTATTTTTAAGGTAATGAATGCAACACTGTCTAGCAGCCTAAAGTACTTAAACAAAGGAAACGAACAACGGTCTTAACCAAAAGAAAGAAAAGACAAAAACACCCCCCAACCCCCACTCTAAGGAGTACGGAGACCCGGCTGACCACTACTTCCGGATCACTCAGTTGCTGGTCTAACCTGCGGTAAATCTAAAAACACAACAAGAGGAACCGTTAGCTAGTTATCTAAATATTAGCAGAATAATAGCAACACAAACACACACATAAAAATATAATCACCCATCATGCTTTCAAACAAGTCCGTTTTTATTATCTTGATTTAAGTTACTCTTTCACTCTAATGATACTTATTTTGTGACACGAGGAATTCCCAAACCTCGCCTCCGCCCCCGTGTAACCATCAGGAATGGATCCGATGCATCTCACCTTGTACCTGCCTGGTCTGGGTATAGAGAACCTCCCAGTCTCCTGTCAGAGCTGGGCAGTGATGTCACGGCCCGTTATACATACACTTGGGCCTTAAACGTAATAATAACAGTCGTCCTAGCAAGTTATTATTATTAAAACACACACATAGCACACACAACCACTATCACTCAACTAATATCCAGAAACTAGCTAAGTAAGTCGCAATGACTTACCTGAGTCAAAATACACTCTAACACGTCTCAACCCGTCCGTACTCGTGGTAACTCAAACGCCTGTCAAATAAGGCATGGGTATCAAAATCACATCTCGACGTCCAACCTCATGCGAAGGAATTACGGAAAAAGCTCTCTTATGGTAAAAGACCCTTTTACCCTTGGTATCGTAATTTCTCGAAGTTTAAGTTAGAAAACTATCAATTCCCTTTGATAGTTATACCAGTTATAGTTTACACTCTAAAACTTTTCCAAGAACCAAAATCCTCCTTACTTCCCTATTATTACTTTACTCTTCCAAACGTATGTATACCTAAGTACCTACTTTAACTTTTACTTCCATTTCATATTAAAACCGTAACCATTCGGTATGTATATATATATATATATAGCTACATACTTGATATTTTCCAACTCACATTCATATGAGTATATTTATATATACATCGATCTACATGTATAACTTTAAGTCACTTATGTACCATTTTATTTTCATATAATATATATATATATATATATATATATATATATATATATACGTATATTATTTACTCGGCATACACAGTGCAAGAAAACAGATTCAATAGAACAGAGAAGACAGCATAAGAGTGGTGGTGGTGATAACAGGGAAGTAACTTCAGTCAGTGGTTTATATAAGAGTGTAAAGGGAACAAATAGGAACAAGTATCTTGTACTGTAATCGTATGAAGGCACAGGGCGGGACTAAGAGCAGCTGGCGGACCCATTTCATGTCATGCCAAATATATATACATTTCACAGTGTATAACAACTCATCAGTATAACGAATTGGACTGACCTAGTCACCGGAGGACTGCTACGCTGGTCCAGGGTGCAGCGAGGTGCGGCGTCGGCACAGGGTACGGAACAACAGAAGGCGGCGGCTCACTGGCGGGACGGTCTGGGCTGGTTCAGCACAGCAGCCGCAGAGAGACAGTTAGCCCAGCGCACCGGAATAGAAGGAGGAAGAAGGATAGGGCGGACCGAATCCGGCAGGCGGCGGTCTGGGTGGTGTGGCGTGGCTACAGACCGAAGAGAGGCGGCGGAGTTAGCGTCTTCGGATTCGAAACAGAAGGCGAGGAGAAGGAAGACGGAAGGAAAGGGAGAAGCGAGGGAAGGAGCAGTGCTTACCGGACTCGACTGAAGGCGGCGCAGGCGGCGTCTCCGGTCGAAGGCGGTAGCGGCGCTGGTGGTTGCGGCGAGTCGGTCTTGCGAGAGAGAAGAGGAAGCAGCAGCGTTCCAGTTTCCGATTGTACGGGTAGGAGAGGTAAGCGGAAGGATTAGATTAGGATTAGGTTAATTTTAATTAGTTTAGGTTAGTATAAATTAGGGTTTATTTAATTAGGCCCATTTGAGTGTTGGGCCGGCTGAATATGTATGAGTCATTAATTGGCCCAGTCCGCTTATTTAATAAATTTACAATTAACTAGATCGTTATTCGTCCGGAACCGCTATTTTATTTTATTTAAAATGATAACGGATCGGAATCCGGTTAAATTTCGTATTAACGGAAATTTAAAATTTTGGCTATTACATCAGTGCCCTCTTAAAAGAAGTTTCGTCCCGAAACTTAAGATAATTTTCTTAATCACACATTTCCTTTGGTATATTTTAGTTTTCTCGACATTTTCATTTTCTACCATGCAACTAATCAACCATCAATAGACAAGTATCACAAAAACAGAATCACTTTAATCAATATAAAAACCTGAAAGGTCAAGCAACACAACATCCGAGTACTAACTCGTCAAAAAGGAGTAACCTCTAACCCCGCAAAGAACTCGGGGTAGTTACGTCTAATACTCTCCTCAGTCTTCCAAGTGGCCTCCTCAGCTCCTCTCCTAGACCACTAGATCCTCAACATAGGTATCTTCTTGGATCGCAGACGTCTGGTACTGCACTCCAAGACAGCTACTTGGTACTCTACAAATGTATGGTCAGGCTCCACTGTCAGATCCTCATGGCTAATGACGTGTCTCGGATCCGGGATGTACTCTCTCAACTGAGATACATGAAAGACCGGATGGACACTCTCTAGTCTCGGCGGTAGTGCTAGTCTGTAGGCCACCTCTCCAACTCTCTCCAAGATCTCAGAAGGTCCGACATATCGGGTAATCAACTTCCCCTTAATGCCAAAACGCCTGACCCCTCTCGTAGGTGACACTCTCAGCCACACCTGAGTGCCCACTCTAAACTCCAAAGGTCGACGCCTTTTGTCGGCGTAGGACTTCTGACGACTCTGAGCTGCTAACATCCGCTCTCGGACTAGGGCAATCCGAGCGATGTCATCCTGTATCTGATCTGGATCTACTCCATCAACTCTGCTGGGCTCATCCCAACACAATGGTGTACGATATCTCCGCCCGTACAAAGCCTCATAAGGAGCCATCCCAATAGACGCGTGCCAACTATTATTATACGAAAACTCTACCAGTGGAAGATGATCTGGCCATACCTGTCCCCAATCTAGTACACACGCCCGAAGCATGTCCTCTAAGGTCTGAATGGTCCTCTCAGACTGTCTGTCTGTCTGTGGGTGGTAAGCAGTAGTAAAGTGGAGACTCGTCCCCAAATCAGTATGTACTTGCTGCCAAAATCTCGAGGTAAAACGTCCATCTCTGTCAGAGACGATAGTCCTCGGTACTCCATGGAGTCTCACAATGTGTCTGGTGAACTCCTCAGCCAGACGACTCACCGGCCACGTTTCCTTAATCGGAATGAAACGTGCGGTCTTCGTTAGGCGGTCTACCACTACCCAAATAGCATCAAATCCTCTGCTGAGTCTCAAACCAGTGACAAAATCCATAGATATATCCTCCCAATTCCACTGTGGTACTGGAAGTGGGTGGAGCTCTCCTCCAGACCTACGGTGCTCAATCTTGACCTGCTGGCAGGTCGCGCACTAAGCTACGTACCGAGTCACATCGGGCTTCAAACCACCCCACAGAAGGACCGTCTCACATCCTTGTACATCTTACTCGCTCCAGGATGTACTGAGTATGGGGTAGCATGAGCCTCACCTAGTATCCTCTGTCTCAGCTCACTGTCTGACGGCACACAAACACGATCCTGACGTCTCATCACTCCATCTGCACCAATAGTAAACTGTGGGGCCTCATCTTGAGACATCCTGTCTCGGATCCAGATCAAAGTAGGGCAAGTCTCCTGCTTCTGTCGGATCTCATCCAACAGATCAGGAAGTAACTCCATGGTAGCCAACTGACCATCAATATCGGGAAACTGAATCTCTATCTCCAACCAAGCCAAGTCCCTCTACAACTGTGGTTGTACTGTCAACCGGGCTATCGCCCTCTCCCGAGGCGTCTTCCGGCTCAAAGCATCAGCTACCACATTCGCCTTCCCGAGGTGGTAAAGGATCTCAAGGTCGAAGTTCTTGATCAACTCTAACCACCGCCTCTGGCGGTTATTCAACTCTCTCTGAGTGAATATGTACTTCAGACTCTTATGGTCTGTAAAGATCTGACATGTCGCTCCATAGAGATAGTGACGCCAGATCTTAAGAGCATGGACTACTGCAGCCAACTCTAGATCATGTGTGGGGTAGTTCTCCTCATACGTCTTCAACTGTCAAGACGCATAGGCTATGACCTTACCCCCTCTGCATCAAAACACACCCCAAGCCCAGCTTGGATGCATCACTATATACCACAAAGTCATCAGTACCCTCAGGCTGTGCTAAAATCGGAGCGGACGTCAATCTCCTCTTCAGCTCCTCAAAACTCTGCTGACACGGCTCAGACCAGACAAACCGAGTGGTCTTCCTCAGAAGACAAGTAAGTGGTCGGGCAATCAAGGAGAACCCTTCCACAAACCGGCGGCAATAACCTGCTAAACCCAGAAAGCTGCAAACCTCCTTGACATTCTTTGGAGGTTGCTAAGAAGATACTGACTCGATCTTCGCCGGATCAACCTTAATACCCTCAGCAGTCACCACGTGACCTAAGAAAGCCACCTCTGACATCCAAAACTCACACTTGGATAGCTTAGCATACAGTTGGCTATCTTGCAGAATCTGCAATACTGTCCTCAAGTGTCCGGCATGCTCCTCTCGACTCCTAGAGTAGACTAGGATGTCATCAATGAAGACCACTACAAACTGATCTAAGAAGTCAATGAATATCCCATTCATCAACTCCATGAACACTGTTGGTGCATTAGTGAGCCCAAATGGCATCACTACGAACTCATAATGACCATACCTAGTCCGGAATGCCGTCTTAGGTATGTCCTGATCTCTCACCCTCGACTGGTGGTAACCTGACCTCAAGTCTATCCTCGAGAACACAGACGCTCCATGCAACTGGTCCAACAGATCATCTATGCGTGGCAATGGGTATTTGTTCTTGATGGTTACCTTGTTCAGCTCTCTGTAGTCTATGCACAGCCTCATCGATCCGTCCTTCTTCTTCACAAACAACACTGGCGCACCCCAAGGAGACACACTAGGGCGTATGAAACCCTTCTCTGCTAGCTCCTCTAACTGCTTCTTCAGCTCAAGCAGCTCTATAGGTGCCATACGGTATGGAGCCTTCGAGATAGGTCTCGTGCCCGGCTCCAAGTCGATGCTGAAATCAACGCTCCTCTGTGGGGGTAGTCCTGGCAGGTCGTCAATGAATACCTCTGCAAACTCGCATGCAACAGGTATCTCCTCTATAGTCAGGCTCTTGCTTTCCTTCATGGCATAACACTAGAAGGCTTCGCAACCCTGTGCTATCAGTCTCGCTGCCCTCACTGCACTGATAACTGTGCCTGACTTTCCGAGGTCCCAACCTCGGAATATTACTCTATGGCCCTCCTCCGTGGCAACGGTCAATGTCCTCCTACCAATGTCTAGGACTGCTCCATGTTTTCTCATCCAGTCTATCCCTAAAATGACATCCTCATGAGCTAAGGGCATGAGTAGAAAATTGACTAGCCAGTCTCTCTAGCCCCTCTTACCTTACTCCCATCAAGTAAGCCTATCATAAAAGGTATCCCCTCTACAGTAGCTAAGGACAACCTATCTACGCATGCATCAGATATGAAGGAGTGTGTAGCACCCGTATCAAATAAAACTCGTACAGGTAAGTCATGAATCTGGATCGTACCTGTGGCAGTCGGTGCATCTGGCTGATCAGCATCTCTCAACTCAAACACTCGAGTCTGAGTTCCTCTAGTATCAGCCACACTACCACGTCCTCTGCCCCGACCTGATCCCTGCATAGCACTCTGTGATGGTGTGTGTCCTGGAGCCCTGTAAGACTGCTGCTGACCAGGAGCTCGGTACTGCTGCTGCTGACTCGAAATTCGGTACTGTGGCGGTCTTTGTACACTCCCTGATAAACCTGTAGGAGAAGAACCTTGCTGAGATGGAGCCTTGCCCTGACGGCAGAATGCAGCTCTATGTCCAACCTTGCCGCACTGAAAGCAGGTCACTGCCGGCTTCGTGCAGTTCGATCGGATATGTACATAGCCACTGCAGTTGTGGCACTGCAAGCCACTAGCTGAAGTCTGATCAGTAGCTGTATGGCTATGTCGCCCCTGAGTCTGTCCCCGTCCAAAAAAGCTACTCCTGAACTACCACTAGCATAACCTATCCTCTGCCGCTTATCCGGCCTGTCTGACTGAGCAGCTCTCCTCGACACTGGTTTGTCTCTCTCATAAGCAGACGCTCTATCCTGATAGTCTGACAGAGTCTCACAGCGGAATCCTGCCAGATAGAAACGAGTGCTCTCTCTCAATCTCCTCGAAAAAAGATAAACATGCTGCTCCTCAAGAGGTGCAGCTGGTCCAAGCAGTGTCAGTTCCTTCTGGAACTTCTTGATGGCAGCAGCAATCGGAATGTCCTCAAATCCTGCCTCAATGAAATCCTGGAATCTCTCTCTCCTCAACGAGATAGGGCAGTATCTGTTTCTAACAATGCTCCTCATCTTCTCCCAACTGGTGACTCGACTACGCATGGTCCGCCACCAGGAATGAGCATCTCTAGTGAAGCAGGTCTGCACCAAATCCACCTGCCGATCCTCTGGGCAACGTATTGCCTCTAACGCAGTCTCTACCTGTCCAATCTAGTGCTCCACCTCCAGTCCTATCTCTCCACTATATGAGGGGATCTTCTGAGAGTTGAAAGCCTTCAACCACTCATCCGGCCTCGGTGCTCTAGAACCAGTAGGAGCTCTATCAGCCACAACTCTCCTCTCAGGTACAGCTGGCATCTGAGGCGCTCCCTGTGTCACCTGGATAGATCTAGCCGGTACTGGTGGTACCTGGGTAAGTCTCTCTGTCCTAGCAGCCTCCTCCATACGCTCAACGTATGCTCGGTACTCTCTGTACTCAGTCGCTCCAATGGAAACACGTCCTGACTCCGTCGAACGTGCTCTTTGTGGTCCAGACCTAGCAACTGTCTCATTCCTGACCTCAGGACCTACACTCTCAGCTACCTCCTCCACTCCAGCCTCTGGCATGATCACTACTGGGGGATCCTCTCGTGGAGCTCGACCCCGGCCTCGGGCTAGTGGAGGTCTACCTCCACGGCCGCGTCCTCTAACTGTAGGGGTCCCATCTCCCCTACCTGGTCCAGCTGGAGGGAGAGGTGGACGACCTCTACCTCGACTAGTAGCTAGCGTAGCTCTAGTACGTGCCATTTGCGCAAGGAATAATAACTATAATTACTAGTAGCTAAAAGTCCAAAAAGTCCATCTACACTAAAACCTAAAGTCCATACTAAGCATACTGAGATCCGCGGTAGTAGTGGTGGTCAGCCGTACTTTTCTATTCCCAACCAGACTATGCATGCATTTAAAACCAAAAATTTTCTTTTTAAAACTAAAACCCCTTTTCGGGTTCTGCTTAAAACTTATTCGGTCTTTCAAAAGATTTCAAGTGCCATTGTTGCCAACCTAGAGCTCTAATACCATGTTGTAACACCGCGAATTCTCAAAACTCGGGACATTACTGGTTAGGACCTCACAATGGGTCCCGACCTCAGTTTGACAACAACATTACTAGGATCTTGCAACAAGACACTAATAGAGAAAACCGAAATTCATAAAAATAGTATTTTTAAGGTAATGAATGCAACACTGTCTAGCAGCCTAAAGTACTTAAACAAAGGAAACAAACAACTGTCTTAACCAAAAGAAAGGAAAGACAAAAACACCCCCCAACCCCCACTCTAAGGAGTATGGAGACCAGGCTGACCACTACTTCCGGATCACTCAGTTGCTGGTCTAACCTACGGTAAATCTAAAAACACAACAAGAGGAACCGTTAGCTAGTTATCTAAATATTAGCAGAATAATAGCAGCACAAACACACACATAAAATATAATCACCCATCATGCTTTCAAACAAGTCTGTTTTTATTATCTTGATTTAAGTTACTCTTTCACTCTAATGATACTTATTTTGTGACACGAGGAATTCCCAAACCTCGCCTCCGCCCCCGTGTAACCATCAGGAATGGATCCGATGCATCTCACCTTGTACCTGCCTGGTCTGGGTATAGAGAACCTCCCAGTCTCCTGTCGGAGCTGGGCAGTGATGTCACGGCCCGTTATACATACACTTGGGCCTTAAACGTAATAATAACAGTCGTCCTAGCAAGTTATTATTATTAAAACACACACATAGCACACACAACCACTATCACTCAACTAATATCCAGAAACTAGCTAAGTAAGTCGCAATGACTTACCTGAGTCAAAATACACTCTAACACGTCTCAACCCGTCCGTACTCGTGGTAACTCAAACGCCTGTCAAATAAGGCATGGGTATCAAATTCACATCTCGACGTCCAACCTCATGCGAAGGAATTACGGAAAAAGCTCTCTTATGGTAAAAGACCCTTTTACCCTTGGTATCGTAATTTCTCGAAGTTTAAGTTAGAAAACTATCAATTCCCTTTGATAGTTATACCAGTTATAGTTTACACTCTAAAACTTTTCCAAGAACCAAAATCCCCCTTACTTCCCTATTATTACTTTACTCTTCCAAACGTATGTATACCTAAGTACCTACTTTAACTTTTACTTCCATTCATATTAAAACCGTAACCATTCGGTATTTATATATATATATAGCTACATACTTGATATTTTCCAACTCACATTCATAAGAATATATTTATATATACATCGATCTACATGTATAACTTTAAGTCACTTATGTACCATTTTATTTTCATATAATATATATATATATATATATACGTATATTTTTTACTCGGCATACACAGTGCAAGAAAACAAATTCAATAGAACAGAGAAGACAACATAAGAGTGGTGGTGGTGATAACAGGGAAGTAACTTCAGTCAGTGGTTTATATAAGAGTGTAAAGGGAACAAATAGGAACAAGTATCTTGTACTGTAATCGTATGAAGGCACAGGGCGGGATTAAGAGCAGCTGGCGGACCCATTTCATGTCATGCCAAATATATATACCTTTCACAGTGTATAACAACTCATCAGTATAACGAATTGGACTGACCTAGTCACCGGAGGACTGCTACGCTGGTCCAGGGTGCAGCGAGGTGCGGCGTCGGCACAGGGTACGGAATAGCAGAAGGCGGCGGCTCACTGGCGGGACGTTCTGGGCTGGTTCAGCACAGCAGCCGCAGAGAGACAGTTAGCCCAGCGCACCGGAATAGAAGGAGGAAGAAGGATAGGGCGGACAACTCACCTGGTGGTCGACCGAATCCGGCAGGCGGCGGTCTGGGTGGTGTGGCGTGGCTACAGACCGAAGAGAGGCGGCGGAGTTAGCGTCTTCGGATTCGAAACAGAAGGCGAGGAGAAGGAAGACGGAAGGAAAGGGAGAAGCGAGGGAAGGAGCAATGCTTACCGGACTCGACTAAAGGCGGCGCAGGCGGCGTCTCCGGTCGAATGCGGTAGCGGCGCTGGTGGTTGCGGCGAGTCGGTCTTGCGAGAGAGAAGAGGAAGCAGCAGCGTTCCAGTTTCCGATTGTACGGGTAGGAGAGGTAAGCGGCAGGATTAGATTAGGATTAGGTTAATTTTAATTAGTTTAGGTTAGTATAAATTAGGGTTTGTTTAATTAGGCCCATCTGAGTGTTGGGACGGCTGAATATGTATGAGTCATTAATTGGCCCAGTCCGCTTATTTAATAAATTTACAATTAACTAGATCGTTATTCGTCCGGAACCGCTATTTTATTTTATTTAAAATGATAACGGATCGGAATCCGGTTAAATTCCGTATTAACGGAAATTAAAATTTTTGGCTATTACACGAGGCGTGCGTCTCTTCTCCCAGGCGAGGCGTGCGGCGTAATAAGGTAAGGAATGGGATAACTGGTTAAATTAGGGTAGAAGTTAAAATTTGGTTAATTAGGTTTAATTAGAAGATTAAGGATGGGCTGGATTAAAGATGGGCTGGATTAAGGATGGGCTTAGCCTGCGGTACTTATTGCAATTGGCCTACTCTTTCTTTAAGAAACAAGCTGAAGCGAAACCCGTTACTCGTACGGATCGGTAGGACATTTGCGGGAATTTATATAATACGGAATTATATTCCGTATTATATAAATTATTATTATTTTATTTTAAGGTGCGTAAATTATTTCCGTTTACAAAGTTTCATCATTTTATGTGACTTAAGGTCACATAAAATGATAGAACTTAAAACTCGTTTTATTTATTTATTTATTCATTTATTTAAGATTGACGTATCGGAATTCGGTTAAATTCAGGTTTAACGGGATTTAAAATTTTCGGTTACTACAATAACATATATAAATTTTCAAGAAGATGCGTGGACCACTAAAGATACGAGTCAAGGAAGAGATGTGAGCATTCTAACAAGGTTAAAGGCGGTGTCTCATTACGATAAGTGAAGCTTTCCTTAGACGCTCCTGAGCTTTGAAGGATACCGTAAGTTAAGCTTACGAGGTACCGTTAAGTGAAGAGTCAAAATTACGAGAGTAATGAGAAGAATGGTATGGCAAGGAATCACGTGGAGTTGACCGATTTCTGTTATGCCGATAAGACTAAGAAACGCCAAGGAGATAGAAGTGTGAATAGACGTGACCCCGAGACGACAAAATGACGTGGCAAGGAGGTTTAGTGGTGAAAAGACTTAATACAACGACCAAGAGACACGCTTGCGAGATGTTACGAGGTGTGGTTAAGCTTTTGAAGACGAGTTATGCGAAACATGAGGTCTAGAAGAGTGTGATTGCTTTATGGAAAAGGAAGAAATCACGGAGTGGAAGGAGCTAACGGAGTTGGGGAAGAGTACCCCAAGGAGGGTAGCTTTCATGAGAACCGTGACATGAAGAACTAGAGGATTGGTAAGTCGTTAACCTTAGAGAAGGTCAACCACAAGCTTATCAGTGATGACGGAGAATGCACAAACGGCGGATCACCTTTTGAGAAGTTATAGATGGGAGGTATAACCTCAAGTGGAGGCTATAAAGGAGCGGTAACAAAAGCTTGTAGTTTCCCCTTTGGTTAGATGTCAATGGTAAGAAGTACATCAGTAGAATCGTGATTGTTTTGAGCAACATAACGTCAAGTGGTTTAAGCAAGTAACGGTAATAGACCTCCCGTAGAGGGATGGAATGACCCTTTTTGACGACCTTATAGGTCTCGAGTTTTGGCATATGGAGGAATGACGCGGATTAGAACCTTAAGGGTTTAAGCACACAAAGACCTAGTGGGATTCAGAGGAAAGTGAAGTTCCCGAGTTGCTTTGAGCAAAGGAAGAAATGAGAAGGAAATGCATGGTATTTTGTCCTTATGGAACAAATGATAAGTTGTCGTGAACAAGAAATGAGTCGAAGTGGTTAGGCTCACCCGAAGGAGCCATGGGGGAGGGGGCATAGTGTGAAATGAGGGATCGAAGCTATGGTAGCATTGTAAGCATTAAACTTAAGGTGGTAGTAACTGGGGGGATCATGAGTCAGAAGTTTGTTGTAGGAATGGAGAATTCTTCCGGTCTTTCCCTCAAGGCATCCCGGTACGAGTTTTGAGTAAATGTACAAGCCGGAAAAGTTGCACTTCGACTTCCAAGAGATGTGTATGGTGAACGACGGGTACGGGTATCCTCCTTGTAATGGATGGCCCGTTAAGACTAGTTGCATGTGAGTGTGATGTTGACTAGATCGACTTGGAGTAGAGACATCATCAATTTTTTATGAAGAGAAGAAAGGACCTTCATAAGGCGGCGTTTAAGGCCGATATGGTTGCTACAAGTGTAGGAAGCCATTTGAGATCATAACTGTTATGAATGAGTTGGAGTTTACACAGATAAGTATCTATCGGTTTCCGGAATCAACTTACAATAAATTCGCACATTGGTATTATTTCAGACGGTTCCAAGGTGGACCCTAACCTTAGGAGTGTGACGATAGTTGTGATGCATTAGTGCGCTAATGATTCTTATGATGGGACTTGGCGATGCCTTGTTGTACTCTCATAATTGAGAGGAACGAGCGTGACATGGGACGACAAGGTTACATGTTATTCAGGATAAGAAGATAACTAGAGTTATCTAGGCGGGTTGGGATGTTTGAGGTGACCTCCTAATAGACATAGCGGGTTGAGAGGATCCAGCAGATCAGTTGAGAATGAGATGATAGTTTCGGTAATACCATCAAGGTATGTGGAGGAGATATGAAGCGTATAAATTGGTGGGTCATAACCGCCAAGTTGTGGGATGGTTTGGACTATTTCTTCCCTTCTAAAGAAGTGAATGGGTCGTGGGATCCGAGACGTATCCTTGAAGTGTTGACAGAAGTAGAAGAGGTGAGTGACCTCCGTTTGTTTTCCTTGACACAAACATCGAGTTATGGAGTGATATTATGAATACATCGAAGCGGGACTTGGGGCGTGTATGAATTAACAAGAGAGGTTCCGTGGGTATGTAGACAATTGCGGGTATGTAGAAAGAATGACCGACTAAGGGTCGAAGATTAGCCACTTTGGGACGCGTGCTTATGGTGGTGTCAGTTTAGCTACAGAGTAACATGCTAGGCATGTATGAACGATAAGAGTATGATACTCACTTAGAAAGAGTTGAGTACCCCGCAGAGGCGACATTTAAAGATGGTTAAGGACGTTAGTTGAAGATGGTCTTTGAAGGGCTTTGAGAAGGATCCGGGATAGAAGGTTACGAGGAGAGACCCCATAGTTACCTTATGGGATGATGGTTTGTTCAGACCATGGCGTTGGTCCGGTTGAGCATCATAAGACGAGAAAGAAGACTTCATCCACCGTGAGTTATGCTGTGGGATTAATAGAATACTTCTAGGGAGATTGTACTAGTTTGGGACTATGTAACGAAGGTAACGTGTTTGGGTCATTGGGAACCAACCGATGGAGATGATATATTTACACCCCTTTTGGGAAACAAGGCCGATAAGTCGGCTAGTTGGGAAGTCCTTAATGTGATAGCAAGATGTTTGGTATACCAAGTATCGTTATCTCGGAGTGAGATGAGCGTTTTGTTTCGAGAATTTGTGGGCGGTGATAGCATGAATTATAGTCTATATTTTGGGGTTTGTTTGGACGTTTTATCTTTCATAATCTGTATGTTTGTATATACATTATGTGATTTTACTACCATTTCATCTACCTTTGCGAGAATCGAGGTCTACACCTAGTTTCGTTGTAATTGCAGGTAATATGGTACGTTTTGCATCAAAAAGGAGTCATGAGTCATTTGGAGCTACATCCAGGAAGCACAGCCATGAATTAAAGATTTACTTTGGACCAGTTTTGAGAGATTTCACATCCAGTTGAGATTCACCTCGGTTGACTACAGATTTACCTCGACCGAGGTGATCCAGAGACGCCGACTCGACCGAGGCGAACACCTAGGACGCGGCGAGAATATTTTATTCTTGGAAGAGATCTTTTAAATTTGGAAAGTGATCTTATATTTTTTGGGCTTGGCTTCTAGAAGGAAGGAGATATGCAGAATATATATTTTACCTATATTTATGGGATAATATCTTCTTAAGATTTATTATCTTTAGAGGTTTATTTTCCTATTGATAGCATGAATTATAGTCTATATTTTGGGGTTTGTTTTGACGTTTTATCTTTCATAATCTGCATGTTTGTATGTGCATTATGTGATTTCACTACCATTTCATCTACCTTTGCGAGAATCGAGGTCTACACCTAGTTTCGTTGTAATTGCAGGTAATTTGGTACGTTTTGCATCAAAAAGGAGCAAAAGGAGCTATGGAGTCATTGGAGCTACATTCAGGAACATAAGGAACCATCCAGGAAGCATAACCATGGATTAAAGATTCACTTTGGACCAGATTTAAGAGATTTACACGCAGCTGAAATTCACCTAGACCGAGGTGAACACCTAGACCGAGGTGAACACCTACACCGAGGTGATCCAGAGGAGAGATTTCACATTCAGTTGCGATTCACCTCGGTTGACTACAGATTCACCTCGACCGAGGTGATCCAGAGAAGTCGACTCGACCGAGGCGAACACCTAGGACGCGGCGAGAATATTTTATTCTTGGCTGAGATCTTCTATCTTTGGAAGGTGATCTTATATTTTTGGGCTTGGCTCCTGGAAGGAAGAAGATCTTATATTTTACCTATATTTATGGGAAAAGATCTTTCTAAGATATTTTATCTTTGGAGGGTATTTTTCCTATATAAAGGGTTGGATTTTCCATAATTCAATCATCTTCGGATCACGCTATACCGTCGATCAGGGTTTACACACGCAGCAGCCGCAGCCTACTCCAATTTGGGAGTCTTCGAAGAACCTTTTTGAAGGTTGAAGGAAAATAGAAGTCCATAGCTTTTATAGCTTTTTGAAGGGTTTTGTAAGATTGTCTTCAATTCCCTCAATTGTTGTCTTGTCTTTTTGGATTGTTATCCAAGGAACGCTTTGTTGTGATATTTGATTCAGTTATTGAAGTCTTTTCATTAAATTCTTCTTTGTTCAAATATTCACCTTCTTCCCTTACAATTAATACTTTCATAATGATGATGAGTGGCTAATTCCCTTGTGTGATTCTAGGGTGATTGGCTGAAGGTTGTGGGAAAAACAATGATAGAATAATCTTAGATTCCAGTAGGATCCTGAAAGTTCGAGTCTTTAACCTTAACCCTAAGCATCTCGTTCAGTCGATGAACATTTCGGCCGAGGTGGAAACTGGCTGACCGAGGTGACTTATCCGACCTTAAACTGAGAGTTAAGTGTTAGAGTTTGCCAAATCCTATTCTTATTACACCTTTCCTGGTTCAATTCAAGCTTAGGATGAGACTTACCCGGTAATTCCTTAGTTTGTATACCAACGATCATAAGTGTAGGTAATAAAGGTTCAGCCTTTATTGGGGTTTGAGTGTGCTTCCATCCCATCTTTGTGAGTTAGCCTGAGACTTACCCGGTAAAGGTTGATTCTATTCCCTTAGATGGTATGTTAGTTTGAGGTTATAGTTCTTTATCTTGATTCCTTGAGACTTACCCGGTAATAGGAGTTACGGTTTAGGATTAGTGTGTAGTGAGACTTACCCGGTGATCTACTCCACTTTAGAAACACCTTCCCCACGCAAAAATCTCAGCTTTGTCCGCTTATCTACAGATCTTGAGTTGGAACCACAACTAGATGCCTTAATCCCTAGAATTGCATGTTTGCTTTATTTGACATCTTATTCATCTTTGATTGTGTTAAATCGCTCTTGTGGTTAGTATTAACATTAGCACACCGTATTGACTCTGTTTCACCGAGTCCCTGTGATCGACCCCTGGAATTTTCTTGCTTTTACTACGATTGACCCGTACACTGCGGGTTCGCATCCTTGTTTTAAGCTTAAGTCTAGGGTTATAAATTTAAAGCTTGCACACACCGTTTGGAGCGAACAAGTTTTTGGCGCCGTTGCCGGGGACTTGGTGTAGACCGAGCCGGTTACGGTTTGCTTTCGGGGCATTTGCCCCTGTTGCTACTAACTACTCTTTCTATGAGTTTTGTAGTTTTCAGGATTTCCGATGACTACATTTGATCCAGCCTGGATAGCAAGACAAAGTGCTAGGGCGGACCATTATGAATACTTGGAGGAGAAGTACTCCTTCTATTGGTTTAACAATGAATGGGAAAGAGAAGAGGCCATTCAGCATGAACTTGCAATATGGGATGAGAAGAATGTCCCTAAAAACATTTATGAGCAACCTTTTGAAGACTCTCTTGAATCAAGATTGGAGAAGTTGATGAAGAAGGTGGAGGAGCTCAAGGAAAGCACCCTATCCTATGCTAAGCCGAAAGAGGAGCATAAGGAAGAGTTGCACGTTCCAAGCACTCCTTTGGTCGAACCGGAAGTTTCTCCTGAAGCTTTTGTGGAAGCGGAGGATGTGGAAGATCTCGATCCAACTGCCAAGACCTCGGCCGAGGTGGAGGAGATCTCGACCGAGATGGAAGAAGAATTTGTAGAACTGCAAGATGCGGCGAACCTTGGCCAAATTACTGAGACTGTGGTCAAGGTGGAAGAAAGGCCAGCTGAGTTGGGAGAGATTTCGTGTGTGGACTATCAACCCAACATGAAACTTGTCTCAAACTTTGGAGAACTTTACAAGGTAATTTCTCTTACTTCGTTTGAATTTCCTACTAAAGTTCTAAATTTCTTCAGGGAAGCACCGAAGAGTTGGAGGTCTCTTCCGAAAGAACCTCCCAAGATCAAGATGAAGTCTTCCTTGAAATTGTTGGAAGAGGAAGCTCCTCGGATCATGAGGAGTGGAGTTGGCAAGCACTACACCGTTAAGGCGATGAAGTGTCTCTTGTTCAAGTATGGGGTCCCTCGCATGCTCAGGACCCTGTACCATCCCCAAGCTATAGATGGGGAAGCTGCTATAATTCTCGAGAAATTGTTTTCTCGATCAAGGAAAGGATGGGACGCAAGGCTAGATTATGTCCCATTAAAGTGCAGGAAGGCTAGAAGAATTCCGGTGAGAATCAAACCGTACAAGCTTGTACGTGAGAGATCTTACCATTTGCCGGTGAAATTAGGAACCGGAACCTTTTTGGAAGAATTTTTTGATGGATGTGATGAGCACTCCATGGTGTTCAAGGTACATTGAGTAATTCTATGGAGAAGGGTCCAGCTAGCGACCTTAAACCAAGCGCTTCTTGGGAGGCAACCCAAGGTATTGCTTTCTTCTCCCTTATCTAGTTTAGTTTAGATAGTTGCTTTGTTTTTGTTTCCTCTAGACAACAACCAGGTATTCCAAAAGGAAGGATCACAGTTCAGGGGCTACACTGGAAGAACGAAATTTCGGGAAGTTGAGGAAACGAGCTTTACTGAGATACATCTTGGGTACTGTCAGAACACCTCGACCGAGATGTACTTCGCCAACCGAGATGGTCTTATCTGGGAGCTGTTTCTTACTTCTTCATGCAGTTTAGCTATGTTCGGTGAGTATCCTGTCCTTAGATTTATTTTAACCCACTGGGACAGTGTGTCCCAAGTATGGGGTGTTTGCACTTATATGACTACTTGATGTATTCGACTACTTTTGATGTATTACATTTCATCGGATATTCTATTTATGCTTCACTTCTGCATTTATATGATTATCTGATATTACATGCATACCTACAGGTTATTTGATTGAGAAAAACGTCGAAACTGAAAAAAAATGGTTTTTAAAAAATTTTTTTTGACCTCGACCGAGTCAGTTCTGGCCAAACGAGGTGCTTCACCTCGGTTGAACCAAGAACACCTCGACCGAGGTGTGTTAACTGAGAGTTTTCGAAAACGATTTTTCGTGTTACTTATCTGGATATGATCTCAGTGAAGATCTTGTTTACTGACTGGTTTTGAATTCTTTATGTGTTTGAAAGGTTTTATAATATGTTTAAGTTGCTAAATGCTTTGTTTGAAATTATTGGCATGTTTAATACTTTGTTTTTATCCAAATTATGTTGAGTTTGAAGGTTGACACCGCAGGTTAAGTTCTCTCACTTTCTTCTTGGAAAGACCAAGGCAATTCATTCTCTTCTTCTTCTTCTTTTTGATCATGCTTAGCCCCTCATATACATTTTGCCTCCCTTTACCTATCCGGGAATTTGGAAGCAAGCGAAGTGGTGAAAGCAAGTGAAGTTAAAGTTGAGAAGTTGGCTGGAAGTGAAAGTGCTAGAAAGTAATAATAGGTTTGGGGAAGTCAATCATGAAGATGAGTAACTCGGCACCATTCACATAGCCGGGTGTTTGTGTCTTGCCAAAGTCGGATTGAGCGATATTCCTAACGGGTCATGGTATGTGCATCAAGGGTTTGATGCATCTCGAGAAATTGATGATTGCAGATTTCCTAGGCTTCGGTTATTGTGCACCTCTGTCCATGCATCCCAAAAAGTAAAGTAAAAGAAAAGTGTGAAATAAGCAAAGCTTATTGGTGGAAGATGTTGCAAGTCAAAATGGAAGTGAAGTTCATCCTTTTCCTGGATTCTAGCACCACATTACCTTACATACATCCCTACCCTACACGTTTCTTGACCTTTCTTTTGGGAAGCCCTTGAGACCTTGAGCTTGTTGATTGACTTAGTGGTTTAAACTGGATTATACATGATTAATTTTGATAACTATGATTTATTATGCATTCTATGGTTTTATGCAAAGATGAACAACTTCCTATATTTATAAAATGTTTTGAGCATATTGAGTTTTTAAATTCCATGAAGTATTCTCTTAGAGTGATCTATGATAGTTGCACACCATAAAATGTTTTGAAAGACTTTTCATTGATTTTTATGACTTATAATCCATTCTACCTTGTCTTCTATATGCAGAACTTGCTTGGGGACAAGCAAGGGCTAAGTATGGGGTATTTTGATAGCATGAATTATAGTCTATATTTTGGGGTTTGTTTTGACGTTTTATCTTTCATAATCTGCATGTTTGTATGTGCATTATGTGATTTCACTACCATTTCATCTACCTTTGCGAGAATCGAGGTCTACACCTAGTTTCGTTGTAATTGCAGGTAATTTGGTACGTTTTGCATCAAAAAGGAGCAAAAGGAGCTATGGAGTCATTGGAGCTACATTCAGGAACATAAGGAACCATCCAGGAAGCATAACCATGGATTAAAGATTCACTTTGGACCAGATTTAAGAGATTTACACGCAGCTGAAATTCACCTAGACCGAGGTGAACACCTAGACCGAGGTGAACACCTACACCGAGGTGATCCAGAGGAGAGATTTCACATTCAGTTGCGATTCACCTCGGTTGACTACAGATTCACCTCGACCGAGGTGATCCAGAGAAGTCGACTCGACCGAGGCGAACACCTAGGATGCGGCGAGAATATTTTATTCTTGGCTGAGATCTTCTATCTTTGGAAGGTGATCTTATATTTTTGGGCTTGGCTCCTGGAAGGAAGAAGATCTTATATTTTACCTATATTTATGGGAAAAGATCTTTCTAAGATATTTTATCTTTGGAGGGTATTTTTGCTATATAAAGGGTTGGATTTTCCATAATTCAATCATCTTCGGATCACGCTATACCGTCGATCAGGGTTTACACACGCAGCAGCCGCAGCCTACTCCAATTTGGGAGTCTTCGAAGAACCTTTTTGAAGGTTGAAGGAAAATAGAAGTCCATAGCTTTTATAGCTTTTTGAAGGGTTTTGTAAGATTGTCTTCAATTCCCTCAATTGTTGTCTTGTCTTTTTGGATTGTTATCCAAGGAACGCTTTGTTGTGATATTTGATTCAGTTATTGAAGTCTTTTCATTAAATTCTTCTTTGTTCAAATATTCACCTTCTTCCCTTACAATTAATACTTTCATAATGATGATGAGTGGCTAATTCCCTTGTGTGATTCTAGGGTGATTGGCTGAAGGTTGTGGGAAAAACAATGATAGAATAATCTTAGATTCCAGTAGGATCCTGAAAGTTCGAGTCTTTAACCTTAACCCTAAGCATCTCGTTCAGTCGATGAACATTTCGGCCGAGGTGGAAACTGGCTGACCGAGGTGACTTATCCGACCTTAAACTGAGAGTTAAGTGTTAGAGTTTGCCAAATCCTATTCTTATTACACCTTTCCTGGTTCAATTCAAGCTTAGGATGAGACTTACCCGGTAATTCCTTAGTTTGTATACCAACGATCATAAGTGTAGGTAATAAAGGTTCAGCCTTTATTGGGGTTTGAGTGTGCTTCCATCCCATCTTTGTGAGTTAGCATGAGACTTACCCGGTAAAGGTTGATTCTATTCCCTTAGATGGTATGTTAGTTTGAGGTTATAGTTCTTTATCTTGATTCCTTGAGACTTACCCGGTAATAGGAGTTACGGTTTAGGATTAGTGTGTAGTGAGACTTACCCGGTGATCTACTCCACTTTAGAAACACCTTCCCCACGCAAAAATCTCAGCTTTGTCCGCTTATCTACAGATCTTGAGTTGGAACCACAACTAGATGCCTTAATCCCTAGAATTGCATGTTTGCTTTATTTGACATCTTATTCATCTTTGATTGTGTTAAATCGCTCTTGTGGTTAGTATTAACATTAGCACACCGTATTGACTCTGTTTTACCGAGTCCCTGTGATCGACCCCTGGAATTTTCTTGCTTTTACTACGATTGACCCGTACACTGCGGGTTCGCATCCTTGTTTTAAGCTTAAGTCTAGGGTTATAAATTTAAAGCTTGCACACACCGTTTGGAGCGAACACCTATAAAAAGGGTTGGATTTCCACAATTCCAACATCACGCTATACCGTCGATCAGGGTTTACACACGCAGCAGCCGCAGCCTACTCCAATTTGGGAGTCTTCGAAGAACCTTTTTGAAGGTTGAAGGAAGATAGAAGTCCATAGCTTTTATAGCTTTTTGAAGGGTTTTGTAAGATTGTCTTCAATTCCCTCAATTGTTGTCTTGTCTTTTTGGATTGTTATCCAAGGAACGCTTTGTTGTGATATTTGATTCAGTTATTGAAGTCTTTTCATTAAATTCTTCTTTGTTCAAATATTCACCTTCTTCCCTTACAATTAATACTTTCATAATGATGATGAGTGGCTAATTCCCTTGTGTGATTCTAGGGTGATTGGCTGAAGGTTGTGGGAAAAACAATGATAGAATAATCTTAGATTCCAGTAGGATCCTGAAAGTTCGAGTCTTTAACCTTAACCCTAAGCATCTCGTTCAGTCGATGAACATTTCGGCCGAGGTGGAAACTGGCTGACCGAGGTGACTTATCTGATCCATAACTGAGAGTTAAGTGTTAGAGTTTGCCAAATCCTATTCTTATTACACCTTCCTGGTTCAATGCAAGCTTAGGATGAGACTTACCCGGTAATTCCTTAGTTTGTGTACCAACGATCATAAGTGTAGGTAATAAAGGTTTATCCTTTATTGGGGTTTGAGTGTGCTTCCATCCCATCTTTGTGAGTTAGCCTGAGACTTACCCGGTAAAGGTTGATTCTATTCCCTTAGATGATGTGTTAGTTTGAGGTTATAGTTCTTTATCTTAATTCCTTGAGACTTACCCGGTAATAGGAGTTACGGTTTGGGATTAGTGTGTAGTGAGACTTACCCGGTGATCTACTCCACTTTAGAAACACCTTCCCCACGCAAAAATCTCAGCTTTGTCCGCTTATCTACAGATCTTGAGTTGGAACCACAACTAGATGCCTTAATCCCTAGAATTGCATGTTTGCTTTATTTGACATCTTATTCATCTTTGATTGTGTTAAATCGCTCTTGTGGTTAGTATTAACATTAGCACACCGTATTGACTCTGTTTCACCGAGTCCCTGTGATCGACCCCTGGAATTTTCTTGCTTTTACTACGATTGACCCGTACACTGCGGGTTCGCATCCTTGTTTTAAGCTTAAGTCTAGGGTTATAAATTTAAAGTTTGCACACACCGTTTGGAGCGAACAAGTTTTTGGCGCCGTTGCCGGGGACTTGGTCTAGACCGAGCCGGTACGATTTGCTCTTGGGGCATTTGCCCCGTTTTGTCTAACCACTCTACTTGAGTGACGATCTTTGCAGGTTCTTTCTTAGGTACATGCGAAGAACCCGCACTGGGAAGGAAATCGTTCCTTACGATCCCGAACCAGAAAAGACATACAAGCGACGCTTAAGAGAAGCGAAGATGGCC
Organism: Fagopyrum homotropicum; assembly: GCA_033239125.1. Lineage (NCBI taxonomy): Eukaryota > Viridiplantae > Streptophyta > Magnoliopsida > Caryophyllales > Polygonaceae > Fagopyrum > Fagopyrum homotropicum. Next base: position 35,407,187 of record BSWB01000003.1, read on the forward strand.
CAACAAGACGATCGCGATCTTGCGGCCCAATTGAGAGAGACGCAGGAGCTGCTACGTCTCAGTAAAGAAGAGCTAAGGCAAGAGAAAGAAGAGAATCATGCCAGGACTGCAGCAATCGAAGCTGGGATTGCAGCCATTCGGGACCAGATTCTACTTCGACCGAGGGAGGATCCAGTAGTTGATCCTCGACCGAGGCAGATTCCAGTACCTGACGCCCCGGCCGAGGTACTTCCACCTCGGATGCCAGTCCGAGATGTTCTTCTCGCAGGAATCCCACAAACCCTAGGTCAAAGGATGGACCCTAATCAACAGCTGAGGCGTCCAGGGGTGAACCTAGGAGATCCAGCGGATCATGACTACGAACTTCGACCGCAAGTTCTAGCCATGATTCGCCAATGCCAATTCGGAGGACTAGAGAAGGAGTCGCCGCATCAACATCTTCAAAACTACGAGATCTTGATGGAAACCTTGCGACCGTCCAGAATTGAGAACAACAACTACAAGCTAAGACCTTTTTACTTTTCTTTAAAAGATAGAGCTCTTACTTGGTATCAATCTCTTCCTCCAGGAAAAATTAGCACATGGGAGGAGATGACTACAGAATTCTTGACCAAATTCTTTCCCCCCTCAAAGACTGCTGAAATGAGAGGGAAGATCAATGCTTTCATCATGAAGGACAAGGAGAGCTTGTCCAAATCTTGGGAGCGGTTCAAGGATATCCTTTTGGATTGCCCACATCATGGGATTCCAAAGATTGAGTTGTTGGAGATCTACTTCAAAGGGCTGGATGGAAGCACCCAGTTCAATCTCCAACTACTCTCCGCCGGTACCTTCATGGACATGGCGGTTGACGAGGCTTGGGACTTCATTGAGAAGCAAGCCTTGCACATGGAGAAGTACACCCACCAAGGAGCTGAGGGTGGAGTTAAAAGAGTCAACTTTCAAGAGACTCAACCCAACAACAACCAGCTCACGTCCTTGAAGAACGACGTGAAGCAATTGAAGGAGCTCTTGATGGCTCAAACTAAGAAGGAAGAGCAAGGGCAAAGGAACAACAACAACAACAATAACGGGTACCGTAACAACAACAACGGACCCCGAAACAACAACTACAACAACAACAATAGAGGATCCAATAGCAACAATTGGAGGGCGAATAACCAAAATCACGGTAACAATCACTCAAACTCCAATTCTAATGATTCCTCTAACCCTTTCCTCTCTTCTCCTTCTTCTTCTTCTACTCCATTGAAAAGCCAAGGGCAAGGATCAAGTTCGTCTCAGCCGGAAAAGAAAGACGCAGTCCTGGAGGCAATCTTGATCAAGCTTAGTGCTATGGAGAATTCTATGACTTCATTTTCGAGGGCCCAAAAGTCCTTCGAACAACAACTTGCTAATAGGGCGAATGAAACGCCAACAGATCCAGGGAAGCTTCCAGCGAAGACGGAAACTAGCCCTAAGGGCCAGTGCATGGCCATAACGACGAGGAGTGGACTCAAAACTGCAGATCCAGTACCTCGCTCGATGCAGACCACCTCGGTCCAGACCCAGTCGAAGAACACCTCGACCGAGATGCCAACCGAGGCGGCGCAACAGAAAGCAGGAGGAACGACAAAAACTTATGTTCCGCCTCCTGCATATAAACCACCACTTCCATTCCCTCAGTCCAGAGCCAGAGCACATCTAGACAAGCACTTTGGTAAGTTTCTTGACTTGATGAATAAGCTACATATTAATATTCCTTTCCTTGATGCTATTCTAGGTATGCCCGCCTATGGGAAGTTCCTAAAAGAAATCTTATCAAGGAAGAGGAAGCTGGAGGATGTTGGTGAAGTTAGGATGACATCTAAATCTTCGGAGCTTATCAAGATCATGAAGGAAAAGATGCCACCTAAGTTGAGAGATCCCGGGTCATTTTGCATTCCCATTCAAGTCGGGGATGTCACTTGTGAAGCCCTTTGTGATCTAGGAGCCAGCGTGAGCATCATCCCGCTGGAGCTATGCACTAAGATCGGTCTTGGAGAGCCCAAGCCGGTCAAGATTCGACTTTACATGGCGGATCGCTCCATTACCCATCCCGTGGGCATTTTGGAGGACGTTCCGGTCAAGTTAGGTAACTTCTATCTACCTATAGATTTTGTCGTACTTGACATTCCCGCAGATTATCCAGTTCCTATCATTCTCGGGAGGCCATTTCTAGCAACTTCAGGTTGCAACGTGGATTGCAAGAACGCCAAGTTGAAATTCAACGTTGGTGGCGATGAGGTGGAGTTCGCACTACTTGCAGCCATGAAAGGGGAGCAACTAACTGATGATATCTTCAACATCTACGATGAAGAAGAATCAAGGGAATTGGTGAGCTCTATCCTTATTAACGATCCACTCGAAAGAGTTATTAGCTTCAGTTTAATGGAGGAAGGTATAGATGCTTCTTGTGATGCAGATATACGGAGCTTGAAGGCACTGGAAGAAGATCCAGGAGCTAAAACTGAGAAGCTAGTCCAAGAAACGAAGATCTCCAGTCTCGGTTCCAGTAGAAGTATCTCGACCGAGGCACTTTCTGGACGGAGCGAGGCGTCTGAAGAACACCTCGGTCAACGCCTTTGCGCCTCGACCGAGGTCGACAGCGAGATGACTCTAACTGAGACTGCATTTAGTCCAGTTTCTGACACCACTCCACTGGAAAGAGGAAGCACAGATCCCTCTCAGAAAGCACCCCCAGTTGTGGAGCTTAAACAACTCCCTAGTCACTTGAGGTATATCTTTCTTGGGCCGGATTCTACTTATCCCGTTATTGCTAGTGCTTCCCTCTCCGATTCTGAATTATCTAAGTTAATGCATGTCCTGAGAAAGCATCGAAAAGCCATAGGTTACACCACGGATGATCTTATTGGCATTAAACCTTCTTTCTGCATGCATAGAATTCTAATGGAGGATAATCATAAGACTTCACGGGAACCTCAAAGACGGTTAAATCCGATCATGAAAGAGGTTGTGAAGAAGGAAGTTCTTAAGTTGTTGGATGCAGGTATTATTTATCCTATCTCGGACAGCAAGTGGGTTAGCCCGGTGCATGTCGTTCCGAAGAAAGGAGGGATGACCGTTGTGACAAATAAGAACAACGAGTTGATCCCAACAAGGACCGTTACGGGCTGGAGAGTTTGCATCGACTATAGGAAGCTGAACACGGCGACTCGGAAGGATCATTTTCCGCTCCCCTTCATCGATCAAATGCTCGAACGGCTAGCACAGCATTCACACTTCTGCTACTTGGACGGCTATAGTGGATTCTTCCAGATTCCTATCCATCCGGATGATCAGGAGAAGACCACTTTCACTTGTCCTTGGGGGACGTTTGCCTATCGGAGGATGCCATTCGGATTGTGCAATGCACCCGCTACCTTCCAGCGATGCATGATGGCTATCTTTTCCGAGTACATAGAGGAGATCATGGAGGTATTCATGGATGATTTTTCTGTATATGGTTCCTCTTTTGATGATTGCCTATCTAACCTTTCTCTAGTGCTTAAAAGATGTGAAGACACTAACCTTGTTTTGAACTGGGAGAAGTGTCACTTTATGGTTAATGAAGGCATTGTGCTAGGACACCTCGTTTCCAATCGAGGTATTGAGGTCGATCGAGCTAAGATCGAGACTATTGAGAAACTCTCTCCTCCTTGTCCTGTTAAAGGTGTGAGGAGTTTTCTCGGGCATGCAGGTTTTTACAGGAGATTCATCAAGGACTTCTCTAAGATTTCTAAACCTCTAACTAACCTCTTGAATAAAGATGTTGTTTTTGAGTTTTCGCAGGAGTGTCTTGATGCTTTTCACAGGCTTAAGGAAGCGTTGATCTCCGCTCCCATTATCCAGCCTCCTGATTGGACCTTACCCTTTGAGGTCATGTGTGACGCTAGTGATGTAGCCGTAGGAGCGGTGCTTGGACAGAAGAAAGATGGACGGACCACCGCCATTTATTATGCTAGCAAGACGCTAGATGAAGCACAACGCAACTACGCTACCACCGAGAAAGAGTTGTTGGCGGTTGTATATGCTTTCGAGAAGTTTCGTTCCTATCTAGTAGGGGCGAAAGTCATTGTCTACACCGACCATGCAGCCATTCGTTACTTGTTGGCTAAGAAAGATGCAAAGCCGCGCCTTATTCGATGGATTCTCTTGCTTCAAGAGTTTGACCTAGAGATCCGCGATAAGAAGGGATCCGAGAATTCAGTTGCGGATCACCTCAGCCGGCTACCGGAATCCTCCCGCGAGACGGATAGCCCACCCATAGACGATTCATTCCCCGACGAGCACTTACACGTCTTGGAGCGTTTGATGGATCTACTTACTTCACCCCACGATGGAGGTGAAGTATGGGGTGAGGGAACCTCCTACCTCGTTTGAGACGCATCATGGTCCAGCTAGCGACCTTAAATCAAGCGCTTCTTGGGAGGCAACCCAAGGTATTGCTCTTCTTTCCCGTTTTCTAGTCTAGTTTAGATAGTTTTTGTTTTTGCTTTGCTTTGCTTTGTTTTTGGCGTTCTGGACAGACAACAGGAAGGAGCACATCTGGAAGGACAGAAGTTCGAGATTCTGAGAAGACAGAAGCACCTCGGTCACTATCAGAGCACTTCGACCGAGTTGATTCTTGAAGCAACCGAGGCGACTAGGGTTTCTGCAGAACCACCTCGGTCCATACCACCTCGGGCCAGTCGAGACCATCTCGACCGAGGTGACAGCAGATCCAGGAACGGTATAAATAGGGAAAAATTTTACTTTTCACTTTTTATTTACCCTCCTCGACCGCGGCGACAGATCCACCTCGCCTCCTTCGTTTCTCGCTCGTTTTCGAAGATTTCTGCTTCCAAACCGCGATTAAAGAGTAGAGGATCCGATTGCAACTACAGATCTGCAAGAAATTTGAGCGTTTCGACCGAAACGAGGTAAAAACGTTCAAAAACCCTAACTCACTCGTTTTCTGCAATTAGGGCTTCGGTTGCCCTTGATTCTGTTGAGGAAACCTTTAAGTACCCCTTAGGAAGCATCAGTAGTGATTTTTGGGGGAAAAGAACTGAAAATCAGAGAGTTGAAATCGCACTGCCTTCGCCTCGGTCCAGTCGTTCTGCACCTCGGTCGAGGTGATTCTTGGTATTTGTCAGTCGACCGAGGTAGTCTGACAGTGTGTTTTGAAGATGAGTTCAGATCGCCGTTTGGCTCTTAGAGATAGATCCTCTCCTTCCCCTTCTCCTTCCGCATCCCGTCCCTACCGCCCGGCCATCCACGAGAGATGCCGGGTAGACTATGAGAGGATAGCTGGCCGTCCAGTCATCGCACCACGATTTCTGGATGTGTCAGCTTTTGACTGCCTAGGGTTAGATGCTGACCTTAGGAGGATGATTGCTACAGTGGGGCTAGATCAGTTCACTGAGATCCGAGCCCCAGCCTACTTAGAGCCGACACTCGAGTTTGTTAGCTCCTTCTCCTACCTTCCCACAGAGCGGTCTGTGAAGTACCGGTTGATGAGCCGGAACTTCATAGTTCCTTTAGAGATTTGGAGAGAGATCTTTGGCTTTCCTGACCCCACTGCTGTAGACTTCCCCTCCCGATCCGTAGCTAGGGAGTTCTGGGGACAGATAGCCCACATTACTACACACGCAGACAGATGGCGCCCTGGAGATTCCAGGGAGAAGGTCATCTTTCACCCAGCCTTCAGACTTGCCCACAGGATCTTCAGTGAGACACTTCTGGCGCGTACGGAGACGCCCCAGAAGATCAGACAGGGTGAGCTCTTCAGCCTCTATTGCATGGTTACAGGAGGCTTCCCAGACTTTGGCTTGCTCCTAGCAGAGGATCTGCATAGGATCAAGGCCAAGGCGAAGGGAGATATTTGCTGTGGAGGTCTAGTCACCCACATCGCTACTTACCACGGGATGGACCTCAGCGTTTGCACGTTGGCGGCGGCTCCGAAGCCGCTGGGATTGCAGGAGATGATCACACGGAGGATTCTAGTTCCCCGTGGTTTGACCACTCCATACGTCGCCATGCCTTGGGAGCGGACTGCACCTCAGGGCATCCGCTGGTCTGCACAGTTCACAGTCTTTGATCTGCATTTCTGGCAGACTGCTTGGGATACACTGATAGAGGATCACAGAGAGGCAGCAGCTGCCCCTGCTGTAGCTGCGGAGGAGGCTGAGGATGAGGATGACGACGATGATGAGACAGTGGATGAGAGAGGAGGTGGCGTCCCGATGGACACAGGTACAGATACAGCTGGGACGAGCGCGCCACCTATTATTGATTTAGATGATGAGGAGGACACTGAGCCGGCGCCAGCCGCGATGTCTCCAGTCAGACCTGCTGGACGCAGGAGGCGTGGAGTGAGGGACAGAGCTGCACACCGACGGATCGATGACCTGACGGATCAGGTTATCGACTCATATGCTGCACTTTCGCTGGATATCCGCGAGATGCAGGAGCGGCAGCATCATCAGCACATGATGGCTCAGCTACAGTTTGAGCGTATCATGGGCCATCCCTATGATCCGACTCAGTTCCCCTACATACCACCACCACCGCCGGATCAGGACTACTGAGGAGCTGCAGGGTTTCTTTATTATATTTTTTATGCAGTTCGGCTCTTATCCGGTGAGTTCTCCTGTTTTAGACTTTTATTATACCCACTGGGACAGTGTGTCTCAAGTATGGGGTGTTTGTTATTTGACTATGTGGCTACCTTTGATGTATTCGACACTTTTGATGTATTTTATTGACCGGATATTTATATTTATGCTTCACTTCTGCATTTATATGTTTATCTGAGATTGCATGCATACTTACAGGTTATTTGATTGAGAAAAACGTCGAAACTGAAAGAAAACTGGTTTTAAAAAAAAAAAATTTTTGACTTCGACCGGGGCAGTTCTGGCCAAACGAGGTGTTTCACCTCGGTTGAACCAAGAACACCTCGACCGAGGTGGGTTAACTGAGAGTTTTCGAAAACGATTTTTGTACTACTTATCTGGATATGACCTCAGTGAAGATTTTGTTTACCTACTGGTTTTAAATTCTTTATGTGTTTGAAAAATTTTTATAATATGTTTAAGTTGCTAAATGCTTTGTTTGAAATTATTGGCATGTTTAATACTTTGTATTTTATCCAAATTATGTTGGATTTGAAGGTTGACACCGCAAGATAAGTTCTCTCACTCTCTTCTTGGAAAGATCGAGGCAATTCACTCTTTTCCTCTTCTTCTTCTTGATCATGCTTAACCCCTCATATACATTTTGCCTCCCTTTACCTATCCGGGAAATAGGAAGCAAGCAAGTGGTGAAAGCAAGTTAAAGTTGAGAAGTGAGCTGGAAGTGAAAGTCTTAGAAAGCAATTATAGGTTTGGGGAAGTCAATCATGAAGATGAGTAACTCGGCACCATTCACATAGCCGGGTGTTTGTGTCTTGCCAAAGTCGGATTGAGCGATATTCCTAACGGGTCATGGTATGTGCATCAAGGGTTTGATGCATCTCAAGAAATTGATGATTGCAGATTTCCTAGGCTTCGGTTATTGTGCACCTCTATCCATGCATCCCAAAAAGTAAAGTAAAAGAAAAAGTGTGAAATAAGCAAAGCTTATTGGTGGAAGATGTTGCAAGTCAAAGTGAAAGTGAAGTTCATCCTATTCCCGGATTCTAGCACCACATTACCTTACATACATCCCTACCCTACACGTTTCTTAACCTTTTCTTTTGGGAAGCCCTTGAGACCTTGAGCTTGTTGATTGACTTAGCGGTTTAAACTGGATTATACATGATTAATTTTGATAATTATAATTTATTATGCATTCTATGATTTTATGCAAAGATGAACAACTTTCCTATATTTATAAAATGTTTTGATCATGTCGAGTTTTTAAATTCCAGGAAGTACTCTCTTAGAGTGATCTATGATAGTTGCACACCATAAAATGTTTTTGGAAGACTTTTTCATTGATTTTCTTGACTTATAATCCATTCTATCTTGTCTTCTATATGCGGAACTTGCTTGGGGACAAGCAAGGGCTAAGTATGGGGTATTTTGATAGCATGAATTATAGTCTATATTTTGGGGTTTGTTTGGACGTTTTATCTTTCATAATCTGCATGTTTGTATATACATTATGTGATTTTACTACCATTTCATCTACCTTTGCGAGAATCGAGGTCTACACCTAGTTTCGTTGTAATTGCAGGTAATATGGTACGTTTTGCATCAAAAAGGAGTCATGAGTCATTTGGAGCTACATCCAGGAAGCACAGCCATGAATTAAAGATTTACTTTGGACCAGTTTTGAGAGATTTCACATCCAGTTGAGATTCACCTCGGTTGACTACAGATTTACCTCGACCGAGGTGATCCAGAGACGCCGACTCGACCGAGGCGAACACCTAGGACGCGGCGAGAATATTTTATTCTTGGAAGAGATCTTTTAAATTTGGAAAGTGATCTTATATATTTTGGGCTTGGCTTCTAGAAGGAAGGAGATATGCAGAATATATATTTTACCTATATTTATGGGATAATATCTTTTTAAGATTTATTATCTTTAGAGGTTTATTTTCCTATAAAAAGGGTTGGATTTCCACAATTCCAACATCACGCTATACCGTCGATCAGGGTTTACACACGCAGCAGCCGCAGCCTACTCCAATTTGGGAGTCTTCGAAGAACCTTTTTGAAGGTTGAAGGAAGATAGAAGTCCATAGCTTTTATAGCTTTTTGAAGGGTTTTGTAAGATTGTCTTCAATTCCCTCAATTGTTGTCTTGTCTTTTTGGATTGTTATCCAAGGAACGCTTTGTTGTGATATTTGATTCAGTTATTGAAGTCTTTTCATTAAATTCTTCTTTGTTCAAATATTCACCTTCTTCCCTTACAATTAATACTTTCATAATGATGATGAGTGGCTAATTCCCTTGTGTGATTCTAGGGTGATTGGCTGAAGGTTGTGGGAAAAACAATGATAGAATAATCTTAGATTCCAGTAGGATCCTGAAAGTTCGAGTCTTTAACCTTAACCCTAAGCATCTCGTTCAGTCGATGAACATTTCGGCCGAGGTGGAAACTGGCTGACCGAGGTGACTTATCCGACCTTAAACTGAGAGTTAAGTGTTAGAGTTTGCCAAATCCTATTCTTATTACACCTTTCCTGGTTCAATTCAAGCTTAGGATGAGACTTACCCGGTAATTCCTTAGTTTGTATACCAACGATCATAAGTGTAGGTAATAAAGGTTCAGCCTTTATTGGGGTTTGAGTGTGCTTCCATCCCATCTTTGTGAGTTAGCCTGAGACTTACCCGGTAAAGGTTGATTCTATTCCCTTAGATGGTATGTTAGTTTGAGGTTATAGTTCTTTATCTTGATTCCTTGAGACTTACCCGGTAATAGGAGTTACGGTTTAGGATTAGTGTGTAGTGAGACTTACCCGGTGATCTACTCCACTTTAGAAACACCTTCCCCACGCAAAAATCTCAGCTTTGTCCGCTTATCTACAGATCTTGAGTTGGAACCACAACTAGATGCCTTAATCCCTAGAATTGCATGTTTGCTTTATTTGACATCTTATTCATCTTTGATTGTGTTAAATCACTCTTGTGGTTAGTATTAACATTAGCACACCGTATTGACTCTGTTTCACCGAGTCCCTGTGATCGACCCCTGGAATTTTCTTGCTTTTACTACGATTGACCCGTACACTGCGGGTTCGCATCCTTGTTTTAAGCTTAAGTCTAGGGTTATAAATTTAAAGCTTGCACACACCGTTTGGAGCGAACAAGTTTTTGGCGCCGTTGCCGGGGACTTGGTCTAGACCGAGCCGGTTACGGTTTGCTTTCGGGGCATTTGCCCCTGTTGCTACTAACTACTCTTTCTATGAGTTTTGTAGTTTTCAGGATTTCCGATGACTACATTTGATCCAGCCTGGATAGCAAGACAAAGTGCTAGGGCGGACCATTATGAATACTTGGAGGAGAAGTACTCCTTCTATTGGTTTAACAATGAATGGGAAAGAGAAGAGGCCATTCAGCATGAACTTGCAATATGGGATGAGAAGAATGTCCCTAAAAACATTTATGAGCAACCTTTTGAAGACTCTCTTGAATCAAGATTGGAGAAGTTGATGAAGAAGGTGGAGGAGCTCAAGGAAAGCACCCTATCCTATGCTAAGCCGAAAGAGGAGCATAAGGAAGAGTTGCACGTTCCAAGCACTCCTTTGGTCGAACCGGAAGTTTCTCCTGAAGCTTTTGTGGAAGCGGAGGATGTGGAAGATCTCGATTCAACTGCCAAGACCTCGGCCGAGGTGGAGGAGATCTCGACCGAGATGGAAGAAGAATTTGTAGAACTGCAAGATGCGGCGAACCTTGGCCAAATTACTGAGACTGTGGTCAAGGTGGAAGAAAGGCCAGCTGAGTTGGGAGAGATTTCGTGTGTGGACTATCAACCCAACATGAAACTTGTCTCAAACTTTGGAGAACTTTACAAGGTAATTTCTCTTACTTCATTTGAATTTCCTACTAAAGTTCTAAATTTCTTCAAGGAAGCACCGAAGAGTTGGAGGTCTCTTCCGAAAGAACCTCCCAAGATCAAGATGAAGTCTTCCTTGAAATTGTTGGAAGAGGAAGCTCCTCGGATCATGAGGAGTGGAGTTGGCAAGCACTACACCGTTAAGGCGATGAAGTGTCTCTTGTTCAAGTATGGGGTCCCTCGCATGCTCAGGACCCTGTACCATCCCCAAGCTATAGATGGGGAAGCTGCTATAATTCTCGAGAAATTGTTTTCTCGATCAAGGAAAGGATGGGACGCAAGGCTAGATTATGTCCCATTAAAGTGCAGGAAGGCTAGAAGAATTCCGGTGAGAATCAAACCGTACAAGCTTGTACGTGAGAGATCTTACCATTTGCCGGTGAAATTAGGAACCGGAACCTTTTTGGAAGAATTTTTTGATGGATGTGATGAGCACTCCATGGTGTTCAAGGTACATTGAGTAATTCTATGGAGAAGGGTCCAGCTAGCGACCTTAAACCAAGCGCTTCTTGGGAGGCAACCCAAGGTATTGCTTTCTTCTCCCTTATCTAGTTTAGTTTAGATAGTTGCTTTGTTTTTGTTTCCTCTAGACAACAACCAGGTATTCCAAAAGGAAGGACCACAGTTCAGGGGCTACACTGGAAGAACGAAATTTCGGGAAGTTGAGGAAACGAGCTTTACTGAGATACATCTTGGGTACTGTCAGAACACCTCGACCGAGATGTACTTCGCCAACCGAGATGGTCTTATCTGGGAGCTGTTTCTTACTTCTTCATGCAGTTTAGCTATGTTCGGTGAGTATCCTGTCCTTAGATTTATTTTAACCCACTGGGACAGTGTGTCCCAAGTATGGGGTGTTTGCACTTATATGACTACTTGATGTATTCGACTACTTTTGATGTATTACATTTCATCGGATATTCTATTTATGCTTCACTTCTGCATTTATATGATTATCTGATATTACATGCATACCTACAGGTTATTTGATTGAGAAAAACGTCGAAACTGAAAAAAAATGGTTTTTAAAAAATTTTTTTTGACCTCGACCGAGTCAGTTCTGGCCAAACGAGGTGCTTCACCTCGGTTGAACCAAGAACACCTCGACCGAGGTGTGTTAACTGAGAGTTTTCGAAAACGATTTTTCGTGTTACTTATCTGGATATGATCTCAGTGAAGATCTTGTTTACTGACTGGTTTTGAATTCTTTATGTGTTTGAAAGGTTTTATAATATGTTTAAGTTGCTAAATGCTTTGTTTGAAATTATTGGCATGTTTAATACTTTGTTTTTATCCAAATTATGTTGAGTTTGAAGGTTGACACCGCAGGTTAAGTTCTCTCACTTTCTTCTTGGAAAGACCAAGGCAATTCATTCTCTTCTTCTTCTTCTTTTTGATCATGCTTAGCCCCTCATATACATTTTGCCTCCCTTTACCTATCCGGGAATTTGGAAGCAAGCGAAGTGGTGAAAGCAAGTGAAGTTAAAGTTGAGAAGTTGGCTGGAAGTGAAAGTGCTAGAAAGTAATAATAGGTTTGGGGAAGTCAATCATGAAGATGAGTAACTCGGCACCATTCACATAGCCGGGTGTTTGTGTCTTGCCAAAGTCGGATTGAGCGATATTCCTAACGGGTCATGGTATGTGCATCAAGGGTTTGATGCATCTCGAGAAATTGATGATTGCAGATTTCCTAGGCTTCGGTTATTGTGCACCTCTGTCCATGCATCCCAAAAAGTAAAGTAAAAGAAAAGTGTGAAATAAGCAAAGCTTATTGGTGGAAGATGTTGCAAGTCAAAATGGAAGTGAAGTTCATCCTTTTCCCGGATTCTAGCACCACATTACCTTACATACATCGCTACCCTACACGTTTCTTGACCTTTCTTTTGGGAAGCCCTTGAGACCTTGAGCTTGTTGATTGACTTAGTGGTTTAAACTGGATTATACATGATTAATTTTGATAACTATGATTTATTATGCATTCTATGGTTTTATGCAAAGATGAACAACTTCCTATATTTATAAAATGTTTTGAGCATATTGAGTTTTTAAATTCCATGAAGTATTCTCTTAGAGTGATCTATGATAGTTGCACACCATAAAATGTTTTGAAAGACTTTTCATTGATTTTTATGACTTATAATCCATTCTACCTTGTCTTCTATATGCAGAACTTGCTTGGGGACAAGCAAGGGCTAAGTATGGGGTATTTTGATAGCATGAATTATAGTCTATATTTTGGGGTTTGTTTTGACGTTTTATCTTTCATAATCTGCATGTTTGTATGTGCATTATGTGATTTCACTACCATTTCATCTACCTTTGCGAGAATCGAGGTCTACACCTAGTTTCGTTGTAATTGCAGGTAATTTGGTACGTTTTGCATCAAAAAGGAGCAAAAGGAGCTATGGAGTCATTGGAGCTACATTCAGGAACATAAGGAACCATCCAGGAAGCATAACCATGGATTAAAGATTCACTTTGGACCAGATTTAAGAGATTTACACGCAGCTGAAATTCACCTAGACCGAGGTGAACACCTAGACCGAGGTGAACACCTACACCGAGGTGATCCAGAGGAGAGATTTCACATTCAGTTGCGATTCACCTCGGTTGACTACAGATTCACCTCGACCGAGGTGATCCAGAGAAGTCGACTCGACCGAGGCGAACACCTAGGATGCGGCGAGAATATTTTATTCTTGGCTGAGATCTTCTATCTTTGGAAGGTGATCTTATATTTTTGGGCTTGGCTCCTGGAAGGAAGAAGATCTTATATTTTACCTATATTTATGGGAAAAGATCTTTCTAAGATATTTTATCTTTGGAGGGTATTTTTCCTATATAAAGGGTTGGATTTTCCATAATTCAATCATCTTCGGATCACGCTATACCGTCGATCAGGGTTTACACACGCAGCAGCCGCAGCCTACTCCAATTTGGGAGTCTTCGAAGAACCTTTTTGAAGGTTGAAGGAAAATAGAAGTCCATAGCTTTTATAGCTTTTTGAAGGGTTTTGTAAGATTGTCTTCAATTCCCTCAATTGTTGTCTTGTCTTTTTGGATTGTTATCCAAGGAACGCTTTGTTGTGATATTTGATTCAGTTATTGAAGTCTTTTCATTAAATTCTTCTTTGTTCAAATATTCACCTTCTTCCCTTACAATTAATACTTTCATAATGATGATGAGTGGCTAATTCCCTTGTGTGATTCTAGGGTGATTGGCTGAAGGTTGTGGGAAAAACAATGATAGAATAATCTTAGATTCCAGTAGGATCCTGAAAGTTCGAGTCTTTAACCTTAACCCTAAGCATCTCGTTCAGTCGATGAACATTTCGGCCGAGGTGGAAACTGGCTGACCGAGGTGACTTATCCGACCTTAAACTGAGAGTTAAGTGTTAGAGTTTGCCAAATCCTATTCTTATTACACCTTTCCTGGTTCAATTCAAGCTTAGGATGAGACTTACCCGGTAATTCCTTAGTTTGTATACCAACGATCATAAGTGTAGGTAATAAAGGTTCAGCCTTTATTGGGGTTTGAGTGTGCTTCCATCCCATCTTTGTGAGTTAGCATGAGACTTACCCGGTAAAGGTTGATTCTATTCCCTTAGATGGTATGTTAGTTTGAGGTTATAGTTCTTTATCTTGATTCCTTGAGACTTACCCGGTAATAGGAGTTACGGTTTAGGATTAGTGTGTAGTGAGACTTACCCGGTGATCTACTCCACTTTAGAAACACCTTCCCCACGCAAAAATCTCAGCTTTGTCCGCTTATCTACAGATCTTGAGTTGGAACCACAACTAGATGCCTTAATCCCTAGAATTGCATGTTTGCTTTATTTGACATCTTATTCATCTTTGATTGTGTTAAATCGCTCTTGTGGTTAGTATTAACATTAGCACACCGTATTGACTCTGTTTTACCGAGTCCCTGTGATCGACCCCTGGAATTTTCTTGCTTTTACTACGATTGACCCGTACACTGCGGGTTCGCATCCTTGTTTTAAGCTTAAGTCTAGGGTTATAAATTTAAAGCTTGCACACACCGTTTGGAGCGAACACCTATAAAAAGGGTTGGATTTCCACAATTCCAACATCACGCTATACCGTCGATCAGGGTTTACACACGCAGCAGCCGCAGCCTACTCCAATTTGGGAGTCTTCGAAGAACCTTTTTGAAGGTTGAAGGAAGATAGAAGTCCATAGCTTTTATAGCTTTTTGAAGGGTTTTGTAAGATTGTCTTCAATTCCCTCAATTGTTGTCTTGTCTTTTTGGATTGTTATCCAAGGAACGCTTTGTTGTGATATTTGATTCAGTTATTGAAGTCTTTTCATTAAATTCTTCTTTGTTCAAATATTCACCTTCTTCCCTTACAATTAATACTTTCATAATGATGATGAGTGGCTAATTCCCTTGTGTGATTCTAGGGTGATTGGCTGAAGGTTGTGGGAAAAACAATGATAGAATAATCTTAGATTCCAGTAGGATCCTGAAAGTTCGAGTCTTTAACCTTAACCCTAAGCATCTCGTTCAGTCGATGAACATTTCGGCCGAGGTGGAAACTGGCTGACCGAGGTGACTTATCTGATCCATAACTGAGAGTTAAGTGTTAGAGTTTGCCAAATCCTATTCTTATTACACCTTCCTGGTTCAATGCAAGCTTAGGATGAGACTTACCCGGTAATTCCTTAGTTTGTGTACCAACGATCATAAGTGTAGGTAATAAAGGTTTATCCTTTATTGGGGTTTGAGTGTGCTTCCATCCCATCTTTGTGAGTTAGCCTGAGACTTACCCGGTAAAGGTTGATTCTATTCCCTTAGATGATGTGTTAGTTTGAGGTTATAGTTCTTTATCTTAATTCCTTGAGACTTACCCGGTAATAGGAGTTACGGTTTGGGATTAGTGTGTAGTGAGACTTACCCGGTGATCTACTCCACTTTAGAAACACCTTCCCCACGCAAAAATCTCAGCTTTGTCCGCTTATCTACAGATCTTGAGTTGGAACCACAACTAGATGCCTTAATCCCTAGAATTGCATGTTTGCTTTATTTGACATCTTATTCATCTTTGATTGTGTTAAATCGCTCTTGTGGTTAGTATTAACATTAGCACACCGTATTGACTCTGTTTCACCGAGTCCCTGTGATCGACCCCTGGAATTTTCTTGCTTTTACTACGATTGACCCGTACACTGCGGGTTCGCATCCTTGTTTTAAGCTTAAGTCTAGGGTTATAAATTTAAAGTTTGCACACACCGTTTGGAGCGAACAAGTTTTTGGCGCCGTTGCCGGGGACTTGGTCTAGACCGAGCCGGTACGATTTGCTCTTGGGGCATTTGCCCCGTTTTGTCTAACCACTCTACTTGAGTGACGATCTTTGCAGGTTCTTTCTTAGGTACATGCGAAGAACCCGCACTGGGAAGGAAATCGTTCCTTACGATCCCGAACCAGAAAAGACATACAAGCGACGCTTAAGAGAAGCGAAGATGGCCCAACAAGACGATCGCGATCTTGCGGCCCAATTGAGAGAGACGCAGGAGCTGCTACGTCTCAGTAAAGAAGAGCTAAGGCAAGAGAAAGAAGAGAATCATGCCAGGACTGCAGCAATCGAAGCTGGGATTGCAGCCATTCGGGACCAGATTCTACTTCGACCGAGGGAGGATCCAGTAGTTGATCCTCGACCGAGGCAGATTCCAGTACCTGACGCCCCGGCCGAGGTACTTCCACCTCGGATGCCAGTCCGAGATGTTCTTCTCGCAGGAATCCCACAAACCCTAGGTCAAAGGATGGACCCTAATCAACAGCTGAGGCGTCCAGGGGTGAACCTAGGAGATCCAGCGGATCATGACTACGAACTTCGACCGCAAGTTCTAGCCATGATTCGCCAATGCCAATTCGGAGGACTAGAGAAGGAGTCGCCGCATCAACATCTTCAAAACTACGAGATCTTGATGGAAACCTTGCGACCGTCCAGAATTGAGAACAACAACTACAAGCTAAGACCTTTTTACTTTTCTTTAAAAGATAGAGCTCTTACTTGGTATCAATCTCTTCCTCCAGGAAAAATTAGCACATGGGAGGAGATGACTACAGAATTCTTGACCAAATTCTTTCCCCCCTCAAAGACTGCTGAAATGAGAGGGAAGATCAATGCTTTCATCATGAAGGACAAGGAGAGCTTGTCCAAATCTTGGGAGCGGTTCAAGGATATCCTTTTGGATTGCCCACATCATGGGATTCCAAAGATTGAGTTGTTGGAGATCTACTTCAAAGGGCTGGATGGAAGCACCCAGTTCAATCTCCAACTACTCTCCGCCGGTACCTTCATGGACATGGCGGTTGACGAGGCTTGGGACTTCATTGAGAAGCAAGCCTTGCACATGGAGAAGTACACCCACCAAGGAGCTGAGGGTGGAGTTAAAAGAGTCAACTTTCAAGAGACTCAACCCAACAACAACCAGCTCACGTCCTTGAAGAACGACGTGAAGCAATTGAAGGAGCTCTTGATGGCTCAAACTAAGAAGGAAGAGCAAGGGCAAAGGAACAACAACAACAACAATAACGGGTACCGTAACAACAACAACGGACCCCGAAACAACAACTACAACAACAACAATAGAGGATCCAATAGCAACAATTGGAGGGCGAATAACCAAAATCACGGTAACAATCACTCAAACTCCAATTCTAATGATTCCTCTAACCCTTTCCTCTCTTCTCCTTCTTCTTCTTCTACTCCATTGAAAAGCCAAGGGCAAGGATCAAGTTCGTCTCAGCCGGAAAAGAAAGACGCAGTCCTGGAGGCAATCTTGATCAAGCTTAGTGCTATGGAGAATTCTATGACTTCATTTTCGAGGGCCCAAAAGTCCTTCGAACAACAACTTGCTAATAGGGCGAATGAAACGCCAACAGATCCAGGGAAGCTTCCAGCGAAGACGGAAACTAGCCCTAAGGGCCAGTGCATGGCCATAACGACGAGGAGTGGACTCAAAACTGCAGATCCAGTACCTCGCTCGATGCAGACCACCTCGGTCCAGACCCAGTCGAAGAACACCTCGACCGAGATGCCAACCGAGGCGGCGCAACAGAAAGCAGGAGGAACGACAAAAACTTATGTTCCGCCTCCTGCATATAAACCACCACTTCCATTCCCTCAGTCCAGAGCCAGAGCACATCTAGACAAGCACTTTGGTAAGTTTCTTGACTTGATGAATAAGCTACATATTAATATTCCTTTCCTTGATGCTATTCTAGGTATGCCCGCCTATGGGAAGTTCCTAAAAGAAATCTTATCAAGGAAGAGGAAGCTGGAGGATGTTGGTGAAGTTAGGATGACATCTAAATCTTCGGAGCTTATCAAGATCATGAAGGAAAAGATGCCACCTAAGTTGAGAGATCCCGGGTCATTTTGCATTCCCATTCAAGTCGGGGATGTCACTTGTGAAGCCCTTTGTGATCTAGGAGCCAGCGTGAGCATCATCCCGCTGGAGCTATGCACTAAGATCGGTCTTGGAGAGCCCAAGCCGGTCAAGATTCGACTTTACATGGCGGATCGCTCCATTACCCATCCCGTGGGCATTTTGGAGGACGTTCCGGTCAAGTTAGGTAACTTCTATCTACCTATAGATTTTGTCGTACTTGACATTCCCGCAGATTATCCAGTTCCTATCATTCTCGGGAGGCCATTTCTAGCAACTTCAGGTTGCAACGTGGATTGCAAGAACGCCAAGTTGAAATTCAACGTTGGTGGCGATGAGGTGGAGTTCGCACTACTTGCAGCCATGAAAGGGGAGCAACTAACTGATGATATCTTCAACATCTACGATGAAGAAGAATCAAGGGAATTGGTGAGCTCTATCCTTATTAACGATCCACTCGAAAGAGTTATTAGCTTCAGTTTAATGGAGGAAGGTATAGATGCTTCTTGTGATGCAGATATACGGAGCTTGAAGGCACTGGAAGAAGATCCAGGAGCTAAAACTGAGAAGCTAGTCCAAGAAACGAAGATCTCCAGTCTCGGTTCCAGTAGAAGTATCTCGACCGAGGCACTTTCTGGACGGAGCGAGGCGTCTGAAGAACACCTCGGTCAACGCCTTTGCGCCTCGACCGAGGTCGACAGCGAGATGACTCTAACTGAGACTGCATTTAGTCCAGTTTCTGACACCACTCCACTGGAAAGAGGAAGCACAGATCCCTCTCAGAAAGCACCCCCAGTTGTGGAGCTTAAACAACTCCCTAGTCACTTGAGGTATATCTTTCTTGGGCCGGATTCTACTTATCCCGTTATTGCTAGTGCTTCCCTCTCCGATTCTGAATTATCTAAGTTAATGCATGTCCTGAGAAAGCATCGAAAAGCCATAGGTTACACCACGGATGATCTTATTGGCATTAAACCTTCTTTCTGCATGCATAGAATTCTAATGGAGGATAATCATAAGACTTCACGGGAACCTCAAAGACGGTTAAATCCGATCATGAAAGAGGTTGTGAAGAAGGAAGTTCTTAAGTTGTTGGATGCAGGTATTATTTATCCTATCTCGGACAGCAAGTGGGTTAGCCCGGTGCATGTCGTTCCGAAGAAAGGAGGGATGACCGTTGTGACAAATAAGAACAACGAGTTGATCCCAACAAGGACCGTTACGGGCTGGAGAGTTTGCATCGACTATAGGAAGCTGAACACGGCGACTCGGAAGGATCATTTTCCGCTCCCCTTCATCGATCAAATGCTCGAACGGCTAGCACAGCATTCACACTTCTGCTACTTGGACGGCTATAGTGGATTCTTCCAGATTCCTATCCATCCGGATGATCAGGAGAAGACCACTTTCACTTGTCCTTGGGGGACGTTTGCCTATCGGAGGATGCCATTCGGATTGTGCAATGCACCCGCTACCTTCCAGCGATGCATGATGGCTATCTTTTCCGAGTACATAGAGGAGATCATGGAGGTATTCATGGATGATTTTTCTGTATATGGTTCCTCTTTTGATGATTGCCTATCTAACCTTTCTCTAGTGCTTAAAAGATGTGAAGACACTAACCTTGTTTTGAACTGGGAGAAGTGTCACTTTATGGTTAATGAAGGCATTGTGCTAGGACACCTCGTTTCCAATCGAGGTATTGAGGTCGATCGAGCTAAGATCGAGACTATTGAGAAACTCTCTCCTCCTTGTTCTGTTAAAGGTGTGAGGAGTTTTCTCGGGCATGCAGGTTTTTACAGGAGATTCATCAAGGACTTCTCTAAGATTTCTAAACCTCTAACTAACCTCTTGAATAAAGATGTTGTTTTTGAGTTTTCGCAGGAGTGTCTTGATGCTTTTCACAGGCTTAAGGAAGCGTTGATCTCCGCTCCCATTATCCAGCCTCCTGATTGGACCTTACCCTTTGAGGTCATGTGTGACGCTAGTGATGTAGCCGTAGGAGCGGTGCTTGGACAGAAGAAAGATGGACGGACCACCGCCATTTATTATGCTAGCAAGACGCTAGATGAAGCACAACGCAACTACGCTACCACCGAGAAAGAGTTGTTGGCGGTTGTATATGCTTTCGAGAAGTTTCGTTCCTATCTAGTAGGGGCGAAAGTCATTGTCTACACCGACCATGCAGCCATTCGTTACTTGTTGGCTAAGAAAGATGCAAAGCCGCGCCTTATTCGATGGATTCTCTTGCTTCAAGAGTTTGACCTAGAGATCCGCGATAAGAAGGGATCCGAGAATTCAGTTGCGGATCACCTCAGCCGGCTACCGGAATCCTCCCGCGAGACGGATAGCCCACCCATAGACGATTCATTCCCCGACGAGCACTTACACGTCTTGGAGCGTTTGATGGATCTACTTACTTCACCCCACGATGGAGGTGAAGTATGGGGTGAGGGAACCTCCTACCTCGTTTGAGACGCATCATGGTCCAGCTAGCGACCTTAAATCAAGCGCTTCTTGGGAGGCAACCCAAGGTATTGCTCTTCTTTCCCGTTTTCTAGTCTAGTTTAGATAGTTTTTGTTTTTGCTTTGCTTTGCTTTGTTTTTGGCGTTCTGGACAGACAACAGGAAGGAGCACATCTGGAAGGACAGAAGTTCGAGATTCTGAGAAGACAGAAGCACCTCGGTCACTATCAGAGCACTTCGACCGAGTTGATTCTTGAAGCAACCGAGGCGACTAGGGTTTCTGCAGAACCACCTCGGTCCATACCACCTCGGGCCAGTCGAGACCATCTCGACCGAGGTGACAGCAGATCCAGGAACGGTATAAATAGGGAAAAATTTTACTTTTCACTTTTTATTTACCCTCCTCGACCGCGGCGACAGATCCACCTCGCCTCCTTCGTTTCTCGCTCGTTTTCGAAGATTTCTGCTTCCAAACCGCGATTAAAGAGTAGAGGATCCGATTGCAACTACAGATCTGCAAGAAATTTGAGCGTTTCGACCGAAACGAGGTAAAAACGTTCAAAAACCCTAACTCACTCGTTTTCTGCAATTAGGGCTTCGGTTGCCCTTGATTCTGTTGAGGAAACCTTTAAGTACCCCTTAGGAAGCATCAGTAGTGATTTTTGGGGGAAAAGAACTGAAAATCAGAGAGTTGAAATCGCACTGCCTTCGCCTCGGTCCAGTCGTTCTGCACCTCGGTCGAGGTGATTCTTGGTATTTGTCAGTCGACCGAGGTAGTCTGACAGTGTGTTTTGAAGATGAGTTCAGATCGCCGTTTGGCTCTTAGAGATAGATCCTCTCCTTCCCCTTCTCCTTCCGCATCCCGTCCCTACCGCCCGGCCATCCACGAGAGATGTCGGGTAGACTATGAGAGGATAGCTGGCCGTCCAGTCATCGCACCACGATTTCTGGATGTGTCAGCTTTTGACTGCCTAGGGTTAGATGCTGACCTTAGGAGGATGATTGCTACAGTGGGGCTAGATCAGTTCACTGAGATCCGAGCCCCAGCCTACTTAGAGCCGACACTCGAGTTTGTTAGCTCCTTCTCCTACCTTCCCACAGAGCGGTCTGTGAAGTACCGGTTGATGAGCCGGAACTTCATAGTTCCTTTAGAGATTTGGAGAGAGATCTTTGGCTTTCCTGACCCCACTGCTGTAGACTTCCCCTCCCGATCCGTAGCTAGGGAGTTCTGGGGACAGATAGCCCACATTACTACACACGCAGACAGATGGCGCCCTGGAGATTCCAGGGAGAAGGTCATCTTTCACCCAGCCTTCAGACTTGCCCACAGGATCTTCAGTGAGACACTTCTGGCGCGTACGGAGACGCCCCAGAAGATCAGACAGGGTGAGCTCTTCAGCCTCTATTGCATGGTTACAGGAGGCTTCCCAGACTTTGGCTTGCTCCTAGCAGAGGATCTGCATAGGATCAAGGCCAAGGCGAAGGGAGATATTTGCTGTGGAGGTCTAGTCACCCACATCGCTACTTACCACGGGATGGACCTCAGCGTTTGCACGTTGGCGGCGGCTCCGAAGCCGCTGGGATTGCAGGAGATGATCACACGGAGGATTCTAGTTCCCCGTGGTTTGACCACTCCATACGTCGCCATGCCTTGGGAGCGGACTGCACCTCAGGGCATCCGCTGGTCTGCACAGTTCACAGTCTTTGATCCGCATTTCTGGCAGACTGCTTGGGATACACTGATAGAGGATCACAGAGAGGCAGCAGCTGCCCCTGCTGCAGCTGCGGAGGAGGCTGAGGATGAGGATGACGACGATGATGAGACAGTGGATGAGAGAGGAGGTGGCGTCCCGATGGACACAGGTACAGATACAGCTGGGACGAGCGCGCCACCTATTATTGATTTAGATGATGAGGAGGACACTGAGCCGGCGCCAGCCGCGATGTCTCCAGTCAGACCTGCTGGACGCAGGAGGCGTGGAGTGAGGGACAGAGCTGCACACCGACGGATCGATGACCTGACGGATCAGGTTATCGACTCATATGCTGCACTTTCGCTGGATATCCGCGAGATGCAAGAGCGGCAGCATCATCAGCACATGATGGCTCAGCTACAGTTTGAGCGTATCATGGGCCATCCCTATGATCCGACTCAGTTCCCCTACATACCACCACCACCGCCGGATCAGGACTACTGAGGAGCTGCAGGGTTTCTTTATTATATTTTTTATGCAGTTCGGCTCTTATCCGGTGAGTTCTCCTGTTTTAGACTTTTATTATACCCACTGGGACAGTGTGTCTCAAGTATGGGGTGTTTGTTATTTGACTATGTGGCTACCTTTGATGTATTCGACACTTTTGATGTATTTTATTGACCGGATATTTATATTTATGCTTCACTTCTGCATTTATATGTTTATCTGAGATTGCATGCATACTTACAGGTTATTTGATTGAGAAAAACGTCGAAACTGAAAGAAAACTGGTTTTAAAAAAAAAAAATTTTTGACTTCGACCGGGGCAGTTCTGGCCAAACGAGGTGTTTCACCTCGGTTGAACCAAGAACACCTCGACCGAGGTGGGTTAACTGAGAGTTTTCGAAAACGATTTTTGTACTACTTATCTGGATATGACCTCAGTGAAGATTTTGTTTACCTACTGGTTTTAAATTCTTTATGTGTTTGAAAAAATTTTATAATATGTTTAAGTTGCTAAATGCTTTGTTTGAAATTATTGGCATGTTTAATACTTTGTATTTTATCCAAATTATGTTGGATTTGAAGGTTGACACCGCAAGATAAGTTCTCTCACTCTCTTCTTGGAAAGATCGAGGCAATTCACTCTTTTCCTCTTCTTCTTCTTGATCATGCTTAACCCCTCATATACATTTTGCCTCCCTTTACCTATCCGGGAAATAGGAAGCAAGCAAGTGGTGAAAGCAAGTTAAAGTTGAGAAGTGAGCTGGAAGTGAAAGTCTTAGAAAGCAATTATAGGTTTGGGGAAGTCAATCATGAAGATGAGTAACTCGGCACCATTCACATAGCCGGGTGTTTGTGTCTTGCCAAAGTCGGATTGAGCGATATTCCTAACGGGTCATGGTATGTGCATCAAGGGTTTGATGCATCTCAAGAAATTGATGATTGCAGATTTCCTAGGCTTCGGTTATTGTGCACCTCTATCCATGCATCCCAAAAAGTAAAGTAAAAGAAAAAGTGTGAAATAAGCAAAGCTTATTGGTGGAAGATGTTGCAAGTCAAAGTGAAAGTGAAGTTCATCCTATTCCCGGATTCTAGCACCACATTACCTTACATACATCCCTACCCTACACGTTTCTTAACCTTTTCTTTTGGGAAGCCCTTGAGACCTTGAGCTTGTTGATTGACTTAGCGGTTTAAACTGGATTATACATGATTAATTTTGATAATTATAATTTATTATGCATTCTATGATTTTATGCAAAGATGAACAACTTTCCTATATTTATAAAATGTTTTGATCATGTCGAGTTTTTAAATTCCAGGAAGTACTCTCTTAGAGTGATCTATGATAGTTGCACACCATAAAATGTTTTTGGAAGACTTTTTCATTGATTTTCTTGACTTATAATCCATTCTATCTTGTCTTCTATATGCGGAACTTGCTTGGGGACAAGCAAGGGCTAAGTATGGGGTATTTTGATAGCATGAATTATAGTCTATATTTTGGGGTTTGTTTGGACGTTTTATCTTTCATAATCTGCATGTTTGTATATACATTATGTGATTTTACTACCATTTCATCTACCTTTGCGAGAATCGAGGTCTACACCTAGTTTCGTTGTAATTGCAGGTAATATGGTACGTTTTGCATCAAAAAGGAGTCATGAGTCATTTGGAGCTACATCCAGGAAGCACAGCCATGAATTAAAGATTTACTTTGGACCAGTTTTGAGAGATTTCACATCCAGTTGAGATTCACCTCGGTTGACTACAGATTTACCTCGACCGAGGTGATCCAGAGACGCCGACTCGACCGAGGCGAACACCTAGGACGCGGCGAGAATATTTTATTCTTGGAAGAGATCTTTTAAATTTGGAAAGTGATCTTATATATTTTGGGCTTGGCTTCTAGAAGGAAGGAGATATGCAGAATATATATTTTACCTATATTTATGGGATAATATCTTTTTAAGATTTATTATCTTTAGAGGTTTATTTTCCTATAAAAAGGGTTGGATTTCCACAATTCCAACATCACGCTATACCGTCGATCAGGGTTTACACACGCAGCAGCCGCAGCCTACTCCAATTTGGGAGTCTTCGAAGAACCTTTTTGAAGGTTGAAGGAAGATAGAAGTCCATAGCTTTTATAGCTTTTTGAAGGGTTTTGTAAGATTGTCTTCAATTCCCTCAATTGTTGTCTTGTCTTTTTGGATTGTTATCCAAGGAACGCTTTGTTGTGATATTTGATTCAGTTATTGAAGTCTTTTCATTAAATTCTTCTTTGTTCAAATATTCACCTTCTTCCCTTACAATTAATACTTTCATAATGATGATGAGTGGCTAATTCCCTTGTGTGATTCTAGGGTGATTGGCTGAAGGTTGTGGGAAAAACAATGATAGAATAATCTTAGATTCTAGTAGGATCCTGAAAGTTCGAGTCTTTAACCTTAACCCTAAGCATCTCGTTCAGTCGATGAACATTTCGGCCGAGGTGGAAACTGGCTGACCGAGGTGACTTATCTGATCCATAACTGAGAGTTAAGTGTTAGAGTTTGCCAAATCCTATTCTTATTACACCTTCCTGGTTCAATGCAAGCTTAGGATGAGACTTACCCGGTAATTCCTTAGTTTGTGTACCAACGATCATAAGTGTAGGTAATAAAGGTTTATCCTTTATTGGGGTTTGAGTGTGCTTCCATCCCATCTTTGTGAGTTAGCCTGAGACTTACCCGGTAAAGGTTGATTCTATTCCCTTAGATGATGTGTTAGTTTGAGGTTATAGTTCTTTATCTTAATTCCTTGAGACTTACCCGGTAATAGGAGTTACGGTTTGGGATTAGTGTGTAGTGAGACTTACCCGGTGATCTACTCCACTTTAGAAACACCTTCCCCACGCAAAAATCTCAGCTTTGTCCGCTTATCTACAGATCTTGAGTTGGAACCACAACTAGATGCCTTAATCCCTAGAATTGCATGTTTTCTTTATTTGACATCTTATTCATCTTTGATTGTGTTAAATCGCTCTTGTGGTTAGTATTAACATTAGCACACCGTATTGACTCTGTTTCACCGAGTCCCTGTGATCGACCCCTGGAATTTTCTTGCTTTTACTACGATTGACCCGTACACTGCGGGTTCGCATCCTTGTTTTAAGCTTAAGTCTAGGGTTATAAATTTAAAGCTTGCACACACCGTTTGGAGCGAACAGGCGGCAGGATCGTGCCGCATAAGAGACCCTATGTCTTACATGATAGTTTCACGTTGGATAATAGATCGAGTACGAAGGACTTTGGTGACCAGTCGATGCCATGTAGAGGGTATGTGTGCGAGTTAAGGGGGTAAAGGTAGACTTGATACCCTCCCTTGGGTTGAGCTATCGTTACAACAATTGAGAGGCACCGTTGTGAAGGCAATTGTTCGAAGCAAGTTGTGGACGGAAGTGCGGTACCTGATGATGTTAGAATTGGTGAGTACATGTAAGTTTAGCTGAAAAGATACGTGATGACCTCGCTCGAGTAGCGGTGGTCCAAAGGCGGATGCTAGACAGGCTAAGTCACGAGAAAGTATGCACCGAAAAGAGGTACGGACCCCCTTGTGTTCGGATATGGAATGAGTCGATATAAGATTGTCACGGATGCGAGGTGTCATACGTGTTGGCTACTAGAAGGGAGTTGGGTTCCAGTATATTAGACCTTTTTGGGGGGATATTGACGCGTGTTGGGAAGTGGTTTACCAGTTTGCGTGGCCACCTAGAGTGGAGGATGTTCACCAGATTTCAGGTATGACGGTCGATGGAAGACGTGTATGGATCGAGATATAATCTTAGTTGTGATGATCTAGGGATAGACGAGGAGCCGTTGAGGCTACCGAGAGGATGTGAGATAGTATCCTTGTTGGAGTTCGTACGATGACCTAGTTACATCGAGTTGGCCGACGGATTAGATATTAGGTGCATGTGTGTTTTTATGTGTTTGGTGCCCCGAGAGGGAATGCGTGTATGATTGATTAGCTTTTGGCTTTTATGCGCTATGCGGTTCACACGAGTATGTATGCAGGCCTTGCGAGGACTTGACGTGGCTACACAAGTGGGTGATGGTTATCGATTAGGGAGTTACACGTTACGGTTTTGAGTGGTTACCGAGTTCTTACCGAGAGTTTTACG
This sequence comes from Fagopyrum homotropicum, assembly GCA_033239125.1. Lineage (NCBI taxonomy): Eukaryota > Viridiplantae > Streptophyta > Magnoliopsida > Caryophyllales > Polygonaceae > Fagopyrum > Fagopyrum homotropicum. Next base: position 35,433,979 of record BSWB01000003.1, read on the forward strand.
TTTTACAAGTTTCGGAACGAAACTTGTTTTTAGGGGGATTAGTTGTAACATCCGGAATTTTTATTCCGGATTGTTAGCAAGTTACCGACCTTCCCGCAGGCGCACCTCAGCCTACCCGCAGGCACGAGGCACTGAGTAACGGGATTATCCCGAAATCCCGTTCCGACCTCTTGTTTGTCCCTCTTGCTTTTGGACCCCTCGGTTACGCTCTTTCCCTTCCACAACCCTTTCTTCTTTCTTTGGATCTCTCTTCTCTTACACCTTGGAGGAGTGGTGTGTGGAGCTGCAGTTTGAGCTTTCCGGATCTATAGGGGTAAGTGTTTCGATCTCCTCTTCCTCTTACTGCTTGTCTTCCCTTCTATCCTTTCTCTTCACCTCCATGGCTATGGAGGAACCTTTGAAGTGTTATCTTGTAAAGCCTTTGCATGTCCCTTTCCCTAGCTCTTTTAGGTCGTGTTGAGGAGGCTAAGACCTGTGGTGAAGGCTTGGAGGACGCCCAAAAAGAGAAGGAGACCATAGGAGCAAAGAACCAGTTGAAGAGTTATCTTGTAAAGCCTTTGCATGTCCCTTTCCCTAGCTCTTTTTTGTAATGAAAATTGTATAGAGGCTAATAAACCAAAACTGCCCTAATGGCTAAATTTTCTCATTTTTTTTTCATCCCACCAACAACAAATCTAAAATTTTTTTCACAAACCTCTCTCCTACTTTATTACCTACCCATCACGTTCTCTCTCCTATATTTTTGAATTTTTTAATTATTACTTAATAAATAATAACTAATCAACTAATAATTTTTAAGATATTACTAAACTCTTAGTTATTTAAGTTATTTTAGTTAAAAAAATTTATTTAATTTTAAACTAATTGAATAATAATATTTAAGTTAATATTATAATTAATTATTGAAGAAATGAATTAAATAACATGATTATCAATAATTATAATATAAAATAACGGTACATGAAATAAGAACACGATGCATGAAAATTAAAGCGTCGTGGGAACTAAATGAAAGTACGACAATGATAAAATTACGAAACATAATCATGACATCATGGAGATGCCGATAATTTTTAAGGATTCACATCACCAAACTTTTACCAAATGTGCTCTATCAAATCATATTTAAGGGAATGATGAGTTCATCTGTTATGCACAACGTCCCTTGTCTCCAAGTATTTATTAATGTCGATCGGACGTCCAGTTTGAAACTGGAAAGCTTCATCATTGTTAACGGTAGCACTTGTACTCGCTTCACCTCTACGACGTGAATGGTGATTAGGGAGATTTGTTTCGAACTATCTTCTTATGACCTCAACATTCTTATAAGTGTCTCGTTCATCCTCCACTATCATGTTATGAATAATAATACAAGCCTTCATAATATCAGCCAATATATCTTCATCATAAGCAAGAGTTGGATGTCGTACAATTGCAAACCTCGCTTGCAGAACTCCAAATGCACGTTCCCTTACGTGCACCATCTTGACAATCAATAAAAAGAGTTTGCTTAGGAGTTTGTGGATGGGTAAACCCTTGCACAATGTAGCCCAACTAGGGCAAATACCATCGGCTAGGTAGTATGCCATGTTGTATTCATGACCATTGACGTTAAACTTCACATGAGGTGCCCGGCCTTGCAAAACATCACTAAATACTAGTGAATGGTAAAGTACATTAAGGTCATTACACGAACCTGAAATACCGAAAAAAGAACGTCAAATCCATAGATCTTCATCCGCAACGACTTCCAGAATAAGGGTTGCGTTCTTGTTTTGTCCGCAGTATTGACCTTTCCATGCATTAAGACAATTCACAAAATATTTGTAGACATTTTCGTGCAGTTGTTTGACCCATCCTCAAGAACTCATCAACTGCGTCGGGAGCCACCCCATACGCTAACATTCTCATTGCTTTTGTGCATTTTTGGAGTCCAGATAACCCCAATTTCCCATCCGCATTTCGTCTTTGTTGGAAAAACTCGTCATTTTCCACCACTTTATTCACAATCTTACAAAACAAAGGCCTCTTCATTCGAAACCTCCTCCGAAACTGATTCTCATTGTATACCGTAGGATCCGCAAAGTAGTCTCTAAACAACTGATTATGCCCTTCTTCACGATTCCTATCCATTTGAACCACAACTTCAACATCTTCATTATTGGGTTGTGTTTGAGGCGGTGGTGGTAGAGACAATATAGATGGTAAGCGATTGATGACAAAGTTGTCAATAATTATGGGGATTTCTTCATCACTATTTGATGATGAACTTGAGCTTGAAGAGCTTCTTTGAAATAACATTATTTTTTGTGGATGGGTTCTTTTCAATGGATGTTTTGAGTTGTTGTTGGAAAAACTTATTGAAATAGTGCTCTTATATAAGATGAATTGATCAACATACACATTTAGATACGACAATACAATGTCATTATTTGGCATGAAGAGATTCTTAGTCATTGTCATTATTTGTTATGACTATAGCATAGATGTGATCATTCACTTGCACATATTTTATTGTGATAAATCGACTATGACATAGATGTGATCATTCACTGACACACATTTCATGGCGATAAGATGACTGTGACATAGATGTGATCATTCACTGACACACATTTCATTGTGATAAGATGATTGTTACATAGATTTGATGATTGACTAACACATAAACATGACATTGAAAAAGAGACTTCAAATTAAAATAAACTTAAAAGAAGACTAATACCTATAACAAACATCTAATTAAACTTAAGTAAATAATTAAAATCACTCTTCTGACTTCTTCAGTTTCTCCTTCAACTTGACTTCGAGCAATTAGATGTAATCTTTAAGATTCATGAGTAGTTTCTCCTTTAGCTTGTCTTCTCCTGGGGTTAGTGATGTCTTAGACAACACACTTGTAACATATCAAATTTTTGTTTCTGCTTCTCATTCATCATTCTCACTCGTTAAAGTTGAAGACTTTCCTCCTCTAATTCCAATTGTCTTTCTCTTCTCATTTCCTTCTGCCTCTCAAAGTCAAATTTCTCTTGTTTTAGAGTTATCTCAAAACTCCGTTGATTAGTGTAAGCCTTATAATATGCTCACCCATTTTGGATAAATCTTATGTTGTAATCCCTTTGCCTTTTCTATTAGCCTTGGCTTTCTTCACCCCATTTGGATGACTTATACCTACATATACAAAGTTACCGCTAGCATCGTCCCTACTTCTCTTGCCACTACTGCTGCTATATTTGATGTAATATCCGGAATTTTTATTCCGTCTAATTCCGCCGTTGACGGTTTCTCATTCTATCTAGTATCTCTCCCTTCACAAATTTCATTATTTTATGTAGAATTTAATTCACATAAAATGATAAAATTATATCAAACTCTAATCCATAGAATTATCTATTATTTTATGTAGAATTTAATTCACATAAAATGATAAAATTATATCAAACTCTAACCCTTATAACTATCTATTATTTTATGTAGAATTTAATTCACATAAAATGATAGATTTATATCAAACCCTAGTTATTATAATTCATTCTTATTGAGGACAAGCTGTGACGAGCTCATGACAAGCTGTGACGAGGCCATGACTAAGTTGAGACGAGATCATGACTAAGCTGAGACGAGATCATGACAAGCTGTGACGAGTTTTGACATAATTTTGACAAGTAATTCAGCCCACCTTTCTTGCATGCTTCAGCCCACGTTTCTACCTTAAGCTCAGCCAGTTTGCTTACCCACAACAGCCCAGCAGTGTGACTTCGAGCCCAGCCTGCAGCAGTCCAGGAGAGGCTGGTTACGAGCCCATTAACAGCCCCTCCAGCCCAAAACGTTCAGCTCCCTCCAGCCCTCTCCAGCTAGTGATTTACGTGTGAACAGCCGGCCTCCTGTCCTTCCTTCTCTCCACTTTGTAACAACTGCATAAAGGGGATAATTAATGAGATAATTAAGAGCTGTAACAGCCCTATATTCACGCTCAGAAGAGAGGAGTGCAACGCTTTTTACGCTCCTCTTTCACGCTGCACTTGCCTGGATTCTGCACAGATTCAGCAACGTTCCAACCACAGGAAATTGCAAGGAAAAGAGCCAGCAGAGGAAGGAACTATAACAGCTGCTCGTCTATCTATTTCTGGAGTTGCTCGTCTATCTATTCTGGGGCTGCTCGTTGTAGAAACCTCGCTAGAAGCCGGAGTAGTGTAAGTGATTTCATTCAGCCCTTCTACACTCAGTTCCTCTCTAAATCTAACTCTCGGTACACACTCCTTCCCAGAAGATAACCAGTTTGGAGGGTTGTTTCGTTCGTGTCCTGCGGTGACAGAAGAAGAGACGGCCACCTTGGAATCGGACCCTCCCACACTAGTGCAACAACTTACCTTCTGCAGTCATCAAAACCTTGGGTAAATGATCAATCATTCTCCCTTTATCTTGGCTGCAGTTCAATCTTTAAACTATAGATGAAATAGACATGTGTGTACTTAGGTTTTAAAATGTTTTAGTGTGGTGATGAGGAGAGATCGAACTAGAGAAGTGACGAGTAGTAAGCGAGTTGTTGTAGCTTCCTAGAGTGTCCAATTTCTAACCATTAGAAGACCTAGTGAAGTAGATCAGATTATCATATAAATTGAAGTGAGAAACTCCCTTTAAAACTTCAGTTTTGAAAGTAAGAATGGCCACCGTTGTGAACCAATGTTAAAACGATTGGTTGAAGATCCACCGTTGAATTTTTAATAGATCATAGATAGATATACGTAGTTTACCGTGTTAAAATTTGGGAACAAATGAACGGTCGGATTGAAAGTTATAGGGTCTCAAAGTGGAGTAGTTGAGCTGTTTTTCCAGCAGAAAAATTTGACTAAGTATGGGAACATTTGTAATGTTGTAGCCAACTTTAAAGATTTTTGTAGGAATAACGATTGAACAGTTTTAAGAAATTGTTTCTCCTATGAGTAGATTAGAGATCATAGATAAGCTATAAATTTATTTTAGAATTTTTATAAGTTTATTTTAATTTTATATTTACAACTGTAATTGGACTTTAGTGACTTTTCGGGAAATAGAAAATGGGTAGTTTTTATAGTTGTCACCTAAAATCATCCTAGAGAGTAGAATATGATTAGTTAGCCTCAGGTAAGAATTTAAGTACTTTTTACGGATTTTGGAAGTCTCGGAACCAAGGGTAAAATAGTCAATTTACCTTAAATAAACACTGTAATAACTTCTGCACATAGAATCGTACATCTTAGGAGTTTTAGACTTCTAAGTATCCAAGGAAAAATGTTGATCCACGTGCCTCCTTTGACAGGCAACTGAGTTCCTGTAGCTACTGATTTAGTGTTGTTAAGAGAGACGAGTTTTAATTCTGGTAAGTCCACTGACTTACTTAGCTAGCTTCTTGCATGTGTGTGATGCGTATGAGTGGTGTGTGATAGTTAAGATAAATAACAAAAACGCAATAGGCCGACTGTAGTATCTTATAATTGACCCAAGTGTATGATAACGGGTCGTGACATCATCTGCCTAGCTCTTGCGAGAGTCTAGGAGGTTCCCTGCGACCAGCCTAGTCCGGTAGACGGTCACATGCATTAGTATCATTCCGCGTTGGTAAACGGGGACAGGGGCGAGGTTCGGGAATCCCTCGTGTCACAAAATAAGTATCATTAGTAATGACGTATCACTTAATTAAAGATAATAAAAAGGAATGAGTGTTACATGCTGATTGCGTATATTGTGTGTTTGTGCTTTTACCGTTATACTTATGCATAGAATGTTAGCTAACGGTTTTATACCGCTTGTAGATGCCTTGCAGGTTAGGGAGGCGATCGAGTGATCCGGCGGTAGTGGGCAGCCGGGGTTCCGTGCATTATAGGACGGGACTGTTATATTTTATTTTATGACTATTGAGACTGATGTTGGTATTTCTGGTTTTTGAGACTTGGCTGTATTGTTTCAGAATTTGGATTCTTATTATTTCCGCTCATGTTATAAAACTCTTTGTTTTGCCTTTTTATTTGTGCCGTGTTGTAAGGTCCGATGAAGTTGTTGTCAGGCTAAGGGCCGTGACCCATTGTGAGGTCCCAGCTCGTAGCATTTCGAGTCCTCTAAGATTCGGGGTGTTACAATATGGTATCAGAGCTCTAGGTTGGCAACAATGGCACTCGCCATCTTCAAAAAGGCCGAATAAACAAATAAACGGAAACCGCAAGGGTTCCGAACTTTTAAAATGAAATTTTTGTTTTCCAAACCATGAGCATAAACGGGTTGGGATAGAATGCACGGACCGCCACTACCTCCGCTAAACTCGATAGCATAGTTTATTGGGCTTCTGTTATAACTTGTAATTTTAGTAACTTTGTGACCTTTAGAAGTGACCTAAAGTAATAAGATAGTCATGTCCTTACTAGGAACTAAAGTAGTCTTATATTGATCACGTCATTACCAGATGGCACGTACAAGAGCGACAGCTTACGTTGGACGAGGAGAGGGCCGACCTCCCCTTCCTCCTAGAGCCCCAAGACAGGGACGTGTGGGCAGGCCTCAGAGGGGCCGAGGTCGAGGACGTGTCCCTGTTGTAGATCCGCCAGCTGCGGATGTACCTGCTGAGGAGGTGGCCGAGAGTATTGTTCCAGAGGTTAGGGATGAGACTGCTACTAGGTCCGGAGTACGGAGTGCAGGGCCTGCTAATTCTGGCCGCGTATCGATTGGAGCATCGGAGTATCGAGCTTATGTCCAGCAGGTGCAAGAGGCATACAGGGCCGGAGCACCACCTCCAGCACCGCCAGTGCCAGCTAGGTCAGCAGAGGTCTCTCAGAGGGTGACTCAGGTGGTAGTTCCACCGGTGGTAGCTGCACCAGTGAGAGTTGTCGAGGATGACCGAGTGAGAGACGAGCTGAGGGTACCGAGACCAGATCAATGGTTGAAGACATTCAACCATCAGCGAGTTCCCACCTTCGAGGGGAACGTTGGACTTGAGGTGGAACATTGGATCAGTCATGTGGAGTCCGCGCTAGAGGCAATTCGCTGCCTTGAGAGTCGTAAGGTGGAGCTGGTTCAGACATTGTTTAGGGACCAGGCACAGTACTGGTGGAGGACAGTGAGGGGCGGAGTGTCCCGATTTGAGCAGTTGCTGAGTCTCGTGAGAGAGACCTTTTGTCCTACCTCACTGAGAAGGGACCGAGTGCTTGACTTCTTGGAGGCAGGTTTTGAGGATGTTCCGATAGCTGAGGCTATTAGGAAGTTCCGGGAGGAGTTGTCACTGTTGGGTCCTGCTGCACCACCTGTGGACCAGCACGTGTATCTGTTTTCCCGGAGACTGAGAGAGACTACCCGCTCCTATTTAGCAGGGTTCCGCTGTGATTCCTTAGCTGATTATCAGGATCGGGCTTCAGCGTATGAAAGGGACCGACTGGGTCACCGGAGAGCTATGCAGTCTGGAGGGTCAGACAAGAGACAGAGGACCGGATCAGTCAGCACTAGAGTAGGAGGGTCAGGTCATAGGTGTGGTCAGTCCCAGGGCCGTTCTAGTCACCAGGTGGCACCGCCGATGGGATCTAGAGTACGTCAGTGCTACAACTGTGGGGAGCAGGGACACATTAAGCCGGAGTGTAGGAGGCCACCAGTTACATGTTTTACTTGCGGCCAGCTGGGCCACAGGGCTACCTTTTGCCGACAGGGCAAGGTAACATCACAGCAGGGGTCCTCACCTGCTGGTACCCCAGGAGGAGGACAGAAGCAGTCTCAGTATCAGGCTCGGGGTCAGCAGCAGCGGGCTCCGGGTCAGGCATATTCACAAGGTTCTGCTCAGATTCCAGCTAGAGGTAGAGGGCGTGGTGGAGGCACTTCAGAGACTAGGGGTACTCAGGTTTGAGTCTTTGAGTTGAGGAGTGCCGTAGAGCCAGCAGCGCCCGCAGCCACAAGTATTATCACGATTCATGGCTTTCCAGTCCGATTACTTTTTGATACGGGTGCGACGCACTCTTTCATATCTGATGATTGCATAGATAGGCTGACCTTAGATACAGTAGAGGGGGAACCTTTCCTTATAAGGTTACCTGATGGGAGTAGGGTTCATGGTACTCGGGAGACTCACGATTGTCCTATCCACTTGGGAGGTCGTGACTGGCTAGCCGACTTTCACGTCATGCACTTAGTGCATGAGGAAGTCATACTCGGGATGGACTGGATGGACCGCCATAGAGCTGTTCTAGACGTCAGGAGGAGGACAGAGACGGTCACTACGGAGTCTGGGCAGGAGGAAGTCTTTCGAGGGTGGGACCTCGGAAAGATAGGGACAGTCATTAGTGCGGTCCGAGCCGCAAAGCTCATAGGTCAGGGATGTGAGGCCTTCTGGTGTTACGCCATGAAGGAGGAGACGAGTTCATCATTAGCAAAGACCCCGGTAGCTTGTGAGTTCGAGGATGTCTTTGGCGAGCCGCCTGGCTTACCACCACAGAGGAGCGTAGATTTTGGGATTGAGTTGGAGCCCAGCACGAGGCCGATCTCCAAGGCTCCATACCGCATGGCACCAGTCGAGATGCTTGAGCTTAATAAGCAACTCGAGGAGTTGGCAGAGAAGGGTTTCATCGACCCAGTGTGTCTCCCTGGGGTGCACCAGTCCTCTTCGTCAGGAAGAAGGACGGATCCATGAGGCTTTGTATCAACTATCGAGAGTTGAACAAAGTCACCGTCCAGAATAAGTACCTGCTGCCGCGTATTGATGATTTGCTGGATCAGTTACAGGGAGCTACGGTGTGTTCACGTATTGACTTGAGGTCAGGATACCACCAGCTGAGAGTGCGGGAAGAGGACATACCAAAGACAGCATTTCGGACCAAATACGGTCATTATGAGTTCGTGGTGATGCCTTTCGGGCTCACCAATGCTCCTGCTGTCTTCATGGAGTTGATGAATGGCATCTTCATTGACTTCTTACATCAGTTTGTGGTAGTTTTCATCGACGATATCTTAGTGTACTCCCGGAGTAGAGAGGAGCACGCCGGACACCTGAGGACGGTGTTGCGGGTTTTACAGGATAGAGAGCTTTATGCTAAGCTCTCTAAGTGTGAGTTCTGGATGCCTGAGGTTGCCTTCCTTGGCCATATTTTCTCTGCCGAAGGAGTCAAGGTGGACCCGGCGAAGATAGAGTTAGTTGCATCATGGCCGCCCCCTAAGACGGTCAAGGAGGTACGCAGTTTTCTAGGTCTGGCCGGTTACTACCGTAGGTTTGTGAAGGGTTTTTCTGTGATTGTCAGACCACTTACTTCCTTGTTAAGGAAGTCCATCAGATTTGCATGGACCGAGCCTTGTCAGCGGAGCTTTGAGGAGCTGAAGGAGAGATTGACTTCTGCTCCGGTGCTAGCACAGCCAGAGGGCGTTGAGGACTTCGTCGTTTACAGCGATGCATCCAAGATGGGCTTGGGATGCGTCCTGATGCAGAGGGGTAGGGTCATTGCGTATGCGTCTCGACAGCTGAAGACGTATGAGGAGAATTACCCTACTCACGACCTTGAGCTAGCTGCAGTTATTCACGCCTTGAAGATCTGGCGTCATTACCTCTACGGGGCCACCTGTCAGATCTTTACAGACCACAAGAGTCTGAAGTACATATTCACTCAGCGGGAGTTGAATAACCGCCAGAGGAGATGGCTAGAGCTGATTAAGGACTTTGACTTAGAGATCCTTTATCATCCGGGGAAGGCGAATGTGGTCGCCGATGCCCTTAGTAGGAGGACACCTCACGAGGCTGCGATTGCTAGATTGATTGTTCAGACCCAGTTGCAGAGAGATTTGATTTGGTTGGAGGTAGACATCCGGTTTCCCGATACTGACGGGCATTTGTCGGCATTAGAGGTTTCACCGGATCTGACGGAAGAGATCCGGCAGAAACAGGAGGGTTGTCCAGCACTGACGAGGATCAGGGAGAGAATGTCCAGAGGGGAGGCACCACAGTTTGTGGTGGGTGTAGATGGGATTTTGAGGCGCCAGGAGCGCATATGTGTACCCTCTGACAAAGAGTTGAGGCAGCGTATACTGCAGGAGGCCCATTCTACACCTTACTTCGTCCACCCCGGCGCGAGTAAGATGTATCAGGATATACGACGATCTTATTGGTGGGGCGGGCTCAAGCCCGACGTGGCTAGATATGTAGCCCAGTGTGCGACCTGTCAACAGGTCAAGATTGAGCACCACAGGCCCGGAGGAGAGCTCCAACCACTTCCAGTTCCCCAGTGGAAGTGGGAGGACATTTCCATGGACTTCGTTACTGGCCTGAGGTTGAGTAGAGGCTTTGATGCGATATGGGTTGTAGTGGATCGGTTGACGAAGACGGCACGATTCATTCCTATTAAGGAAACGTGGCCGGTGTCTCGTTTAGCCGAGGAGTTTACCCGACAGATTGTGAGGTTCCACGGAGTGCCGAGGACGATCATTTTAGATAGGGATGGGCGTTTTACCTCGAGGTTTTGGCAGCAGGTACACGCCGCCTTAGGGACGAGCTTACAGTTCACCACGGCATACCATCCTCAGACGGACGGGAAGTCTGAGAGGACTATTTAGACCCTTGAGGACATGTTGAGGGCGTGTGTGCTTGATTGGGGGCAGGTATGGCCCGACCACCTCCCTTTGGTAGAGTTTTATTATAACAATAGTTGGCACGCGACTATTGGGATGGCTCCTTATGAGGCACTATATGGGCGGAGGTGTCGTACACCTTTGTGTTGGGATGAGCCTGGGAGGATGAGTGGGGTAGCGCCCGAGCAGGTCCAGGATGAGATGGCTCGGGTAGCATTGGTCCGAGAGCGGATGTTGACTGCACAGAGCCGTCAGAGATCTTATGCTGATAAGAGGCGCAGGCCTTTGGAGTTCAGGGTTGGCGCCCAGGTATGGTTGAAGGTGTCACCGACGAGGGGTGTTCGACGCTTCGGCATTAAAGGGAAGTTGAGTCCCAGATATGTTGGGCCCTTTGAGATCCTAGAGCGGATAGGGGAGGTGGCTTATAGATTGGCATTGCCACCCCGATTGGAGGAAGTCCATTCAGTCTTCCATGTATCTTAGTTGAGAGAGTATGTGCATGACCCGAGACACATAGTGAGCCATGACGACCTAGTGGTCGAGCCGGATCATACATTTCCCGAGCACCCGATAGCAGTTTTGGAGAGAGGTATGAGACGCCTTCGATCGAAAGTAATACCCATGTTGAGAGTACAGTGGTCGAGACGAGGGATTGATGAGGCCACTTGGGAGACGGAGGATAGTATCCGGCGGAACTATCCCAAGTTTTATGCGGATCTAGAGACGTCTATAGGACCGTCAGGTAGTTCTACATCCTTGTTTGGTTACTTTTAGTGATTGTATGTGTGATATGTTTGATGTGCTTGTGTGTGAACCATATGTGTCTTGATGTGCTAACTTGTTAGTCATAGGGCTCACTTACGTTTCATGATCTTGGGAACTACCCTAAGTTTCGGGACGAAACTTATTTTTGAGGGGGATCTGATGTAACGACCATTTTTTTTTCTTTACGCTTTGATAAGGTTAGAGAAGTTTAGAAAAGGAAACTAAATTTTAGTGAGACTAGGACATACCAGTTTATTTATGGAAGTCGTTTAATTAAGTACCTTGTCCTAAGTTTCGGGACGAAACTTATTTTAAGGGGGTACTGATGTAATATCCAGAATTTTTATGCCGTCTAATTCCGCCGTTGACGGTTTCCCATTCTATCTAGTATCTCTCCCTTCACAAATTTCATTATTTTATGTAGAATTTAATTCACATAAAATGATAAAATTATATCAAACTCTAATCCATAGAATTATCTATTATTTTATGTAGAATTTAATTCACATAAAATGATAAAATTATATCAAACTCTAACCCTTATAACTATCTATTATTTTATGTAGAATTTAATTCACATAAAATGATAGATTTATATCAAACCCTAGTTATTATAATTCATTCTTATTGAGGACAAGCTGTGACGAGCTCATGACAAGCTGTGACGAGGCCATGACTAAGCTGAGACGAGATCATGACTAAGCTGAGACGAGATCATGACAAGCTGTGACGAGTTTTGACATATTTTTGACAAGTAAGTCAGCCCACCTTTCTTGCATGCTTCAGCCCACTTTTCTACCTTAAGCTCAGCCAGTTTGCTTACCCACAACAGCCCAGCAGTGTGACTTCGAGCCCAGCCTGCAGCAGTCCAGGAGAGGCTGGTTACGAGCCCATTAACAGCCCCTCCAGCCCAAAACGTTCAGCTCCCTCCAGCCCAGTGTTCAGCCTCTCCAGCCAGTGATTTACGTGTGAACAGCCGGCCTCCTCTCCTTCCTTCTCTCCACTTTGTAACAGCTGCATAAAGGGGATAATTAATGAGATAATTAAGAGCTGTAACAGCCCTATATTCACGCTCAGAAGAGAGGAGTGCAACGCTTTTTACGCTCCTCTTTCACGCTGCACTTGCCTGGATTCTGCACAGATTCAGCAACGTTCCAACCACAGGAAATTGCAAGGAAAAGAGCCAGCAGAGGAGGGAACTATAACAGCTGCTCGTCTATCTATTTCTGGAGCTGCTCGTCTATCTATTCTGGGGCTGCTCGTTGTAGAAACCTCGCTAGAAGCCGGAGTAGTGTAAGTGATTTCATTCAGCCCTTCTACACTCAGTTCCTCTCTAAATCTAACTCTCGGTACACACTCCTTCCCAGAAGATAACCAGTTTGGAGGGCTGTTTCGTTCGTGTCCTGCGGTGACAGAAGAAGAGACGGCCACCTTGGAATCGGACCCTCCCACACTAGTGCAACAACTTACCTTCTGCAGTCATCAAAACCTTGGGTAAATGATCAATCATTCTCCCTTTATCTTGGCTGCAGTTCAATCTTTAAACTATAGATGAAATAGACATGTGTATACTTAGGTTTTAAAATGTTTTAGTGTGGTGATGAGAAGAGATCGAACTAGAGAAGTGACGAGTAGTAAGCGAGTTGTTGTAGCTTCCTAGAGTGTCCAATTTCTGACCATTAGATGACCTAGTGAAGTAGATCAGATTATCATATAAATTGAAGTGAGAAACTCCCTTTAAAACTTCAGTTTTGAAAGTAAGAATGGTCACCGTTGTGAACCAATGTTAAAACGATTGGTTGAAGATCCACCGTTGAATTTTTAATAGATCATAGATAGATATACGTAGTTTACCGTGTTAAAATTTGGGAACAAATGAACGGTCGGATTGAAAGTTATAGGGTCTCAAAGTGGAGTAGTTGAGCTGTTTTTCCAACAGAAAAATTTGACCAAGTATGGGAACATTTGTAATGTTGTAACCAACTTTAAAGATTTTTGTAGGAATAATGATTGAACAGTTTTAAGAAATTGTTTCTCCTATGAGTAGATTAGAGATCATAGATAAGCTATAAATTTATTTTAGAATTTTTATAAGTTTATTTTAATTTTATATTTACAACTGTAATTGGACTTTAGTGACTTTTCGGGAAATAGAAAATGGGTAGTTTTTATAGTTGTCACCTAAAATCATCCTAGAGAGTAGAATATGATTAGTTAGCCTCAGGTAAGAATTTAAGTACTTTTTACGGATTTTGGAAGTCTCGGAACCAAGGGTAAAATAGTCAATTTACCTTAAATAAACACTGTAATAACTTCTGCACATAGAATCGTACATCTTAGGAGTTTTAGACTTCTAAGTATCCAAGGAAAAATGTTGATCCACGTGCCTCCTTTGACAGGCAACTGAGTTCCTGTAGCTACTGATTTAGTGTTGTTAAGAGAGACGAGTTTTAATTCTGGTAAGTCCACTGACTTACTTAGCTAGCTTCTTGCATGTGTGTGATGCGTATGAGTGGTGTGTGATAGTTAAGATAAATAACAAAAACGCAATAGGCCGACTATAGTATCTTATAATTGACCCAAGTGTATGATAACGGGTCGTGACATCATCTGCCTAGCTCTTGCGAGAGTCTAGGAGGTTCCCTGCGACCAGCCCAGTCCGGTAGACGGTCACATGCATTAGTACCATTCCGCGTTGGTAAACGGGGACAGGGGCGAGGTTTGGGAATCCCTCGTGTCACAAAATAAGTATCATTAGTAATGACGTATCACTTAATTAAAGATAATAAAAAGGAATGAGTGTTACATGCTGATTGCGTATGTTGTGTGTTTGTGCTTTTACCGTTATACTTATGCATAGAATGTTAGCTAACGGTTTTATACCGCTTGTAGATGCCTTGCAGGTTAGGGAGGCGATCGAGTGATCCGGCGGTAGTGGGCAGCCGGGGTTCCGTGCATTATAGGACGGGACTGTTATATTTTATTTTATGACTATTGAGACTGATGTTGGTATTTCTGGTTTTTGAGACTTGGTTGTATTGTTTCAGAATTTGGATTCTTATTATTTCCGCTCATGTTATAAAACTCTTTGTTTTGCCTTTTTATTTGTGCCGTGTTGTAAGGTCCGATGAAGTTGTTGCCAGGCTAAGGGCCGGGACCCATTGTGAGGTCCCAGCTCGTAGCATTTCGAGTCCTCTAGGATTCGGGGTGTTACATTTGAGATCATTTCCCGTCTTGTGTTCAGCATCAACTTTCCTCCTTTCTTTCTTATTCAAACCCCACCTCATGAACTTTCTCAACTTTGGATACTTGTTCACCATCTCCCAAGCACTATGATATTTGAAATTCTTTGGTGCACCTTGACAAGACCTTTGAAATATTTGATGGGCATTTTTTGTAACATCAGCTTCATTGTACCCGCTTCCCGTAATTTGACCAGCTTCTTCCAAAGCACCGTCCCAAATGAGTAAATCAACACTCATCCTTTTTCAATGAGTCGCCAGCATGTTCTTATTCCGCTCCGGAATCTCATGTGGTCGATGTTGACGAGCCGTTTCATATGAGTGATGTATATCTCTTCAAAGATCAGCAAATTTCTTATCATTGCCAATAATGGAGTCTGTGAAGTTGGTAAAGTAGGCCTCAATTAGAGCTTCTTCATCTTTGACAGACCAATCACGGTTGTTTATTGCAACCGAAATTGGATAATTGCAGTTGCCTAATGGAGGTGGCAATGCTGATTCTAGAGGGATATGTTGTGTCTCCGGAATAATATCTTTTTCATCACTAATCGTATGACTATTGCTTCCTTGAAAAACTTGTGGAGAGTTCTCATAGTTTTGAAAAAAAGGGAAAAAAATTTGGTAAGCTTGTTGAGTCATTGCTTGTGGAATTGGTTGTTGTGGCGGAAAAACTCCTCCTACATTTGCAAGAAACTGAGAAAATTGAGGATGATTGATAAAAGAAGGATCGAAATCGTTGAAATTTATCGAGGGCCGATGAGGATTATTTGGATCCATATTTTTCAGAATTTGAACAAAAGAACACAATTTCTTACGATTTTGAAGAGACGAATAAGAGAAATGAGGTTTTTTGAAGTGTGTCAAAATATGTCTAAATGGGTGTCTATATATAGAGGGAAAAAAATATGAACGTTCGTATTTTTTTTATAACTTTTTTTTTATAAATATAACCGTTATAGTTTAACGGTTATATTATAATTAAAAAAAATCAAAACACAAAATATAAAATCAAACAAGGAAGAAATAGTCGTGCTTGTTTAGTGGTGGCCCATTTCTTCAAAATTCTACAAAAGCTGCAGAAAAGCAGAGGTACACAAAAAAATTTCAAACAAATTTTTTCTTAAGAAAGTGTGGATTTTTTCTGTGAAATTTCACTGATGGGATACAATTCAACCAAAAAAAAAAGTTTCTCATTCAAACAAAATACTGATGTAAGTGGTCTTATACCCCTTTAATTAAGTGATTTTAGAATTAAAAATTATTCTAATATTAGTAGGGGCCTAGTATCAGCGATACAAAAAAGCCTTATTGGTTAATCTTATCTTGTGGAAATTGTCCCTAGATGACACTCCAACAAGAGAGAACCTTGAAAAACAAAAAGTTTTGGTCTTAATGCATTGTGAGCTTTGTCTGTAATATCCGGAAATTTTTATTCCGTTTAATTCCATAGCAAACCCGACTTCGATCCGTGGATCCTAATATGTCTACCTAGCCGGACACAACATCTCAAATTTTATCATTTTATGTAACCTCACTTCACATAAAATGATAAGATTTTATATCAAACCCTAATACACCAAACCCTATTTTTATTTTATGATCTGTTCTTGACAAAGCCGTGATGTACTTTTGACGAGATCATGACGAGGCCGTAACGAGACTATGACAAAGCGGAGACGACGCCATGACAAAGCCGACAGCCTTGTGACAAGTTCACACAATAAATTTCAGCCTAAGAATTGCCTTGTTGTTGCTGCCATTTTTGCCCAGCCCATGACGGCCCAATTAGCCCAGCCCACGACGTGCAACAAGGAGAGGGGTGCAGCTGCTTGCTGAGTCCGGAACATCAGCCCACCGTGTAGCCTGCTAGTACCGGCCCAATACCTTAGAATAGAGCAGCCAGCCGTTACTTTTGTGTGTAACCTCCCTTAACCTAATTAACTTCAGCCTAATCAACCCTAATTAGCCTAACATGTCACCTTCCTACGATAAACCCTTCTGCACTACCGCCTCTCTCACGCCAGGACAGAAGAGCTAAGCGATGGACTCTCCTGTACTTCCGTTTCTCTCACGCCAGGGCCGGGGAGCATGGCGACAGCGCCGCCGTCTCCGAACGAAGGACCTTTCGTAGCCGAGCCTTCCTTCAGAATAGGAGCATCGGTAAGGTCCCCATCTCTATCCCTATCTCGTTTCTTCTCTAACACTTATACACTGCTGAACCTAAACTTCTTTCGATCCCGGACCATAGAACGGAACGTACCTCCCAGCCGAACCTGCACAAATCCTCTGACGACAAGGAGTTCGCTACTGCAACCTTCTTCTAGCCTCCATCGGCGTCGCCAATACCGATCAGCACCGGAGAATCTCAACAGCGTCGAGTTCCTTCATTGCTGCAGACAGGTAAATCATCCTCCCGCTGAAATCTGTTGGAGTCGGAATAGAGTCGGGGTTCCAGTTTTGTGATAGAATTGGAGATTTAGGTTGAGTGTGAATTAATCCCTGCTAATCAAGAGTACAAGCTGTTGAAGATAGGTTCATTATTTTGTATCCTGCAGTAGCCAGTAGGAGTCGAACTCATAACCCTTTAAACTTTTAATCCAGAAATATTTCTTATGAGTACCGAACTTGGGGATCAATTTTAATGCGTTAGATTAAGCATCCACCATTGAAATTTTAATATATGATAGATAGAAATATAGTTGGGTGTATTAAAATTTGAGAGATAGTTAACGTTCGGATTAGAATTTATAAGGTCCCGAAGTAGAGCACTTGAGCTCTTTTCCAGCAGTGGAATTTTTACTAAGTATGGAACATTTTAGTGTTGCAACCAACTTTAGAGTTTTCTATAGAAGTGATAGTGGAACAATTTTAAGAAATTCTTGCTCCTATGCGTAGATTGGATATTATAGATAATTTAGAGAATTATTTCGGAATTTTTATATTTTTTTTCGAGCCCCATATCTTGAGCTAAAGTCAGACCTTAGCGACTCTTTTAGGGAATCTAGAATTTTGGTTAACTTTTATAAATCCTTAATAAACTATCTCTTGAGAACTAGATTATGGAAGTAGGTTCCAAAGAAGAATTTGGAACTAGGTTATTAAGTATTGTGGAGATTTTGGGACCAGGGGTAAAATGGTCATTTTACCTTAAGAGGGTTTTAGTAATTCCTCTTCATGAGTTTGTACATCTTAGAAGTTTATAACTTCTAAGAGTTTGGGATGTGATTCTGATCCACGTGTCTGTTTGACAGGCGACTGAGTTTACACGGTTGTAGATCGAGTTGAGATTTTAGAGAGTTGTGATTTGATTCAGGTAAGTCCTTGCGACTTACTTAGCTGGTTTCTGGATATTAGTTGAGTGATAATAGTGGTGTGTGTACCATGTGTGTTATAATAACAATTTGTTAGGACGACCGTCGTTATTATGTGTTAAGGCCCAAGTGTATGTATAACGGGCCGTGACATCACTGCCCAGCTCTGCCAGGAGATTGAGAGGTTCTCTATACCCAGACCATACAGGTACACGGTGAGATGCATCGGATCCATTCCTGATGGGTACACGGGGCGGAGGCGAGGTTTAGGAATCTCTCGTGTCACAAAATAAGTATCATTAGTAAGCGTGAATGACTTAAATGAAGATAATAAATGGATTTGTTTGAAAGCATGATGGGTGTTTATTATTGCTATGTGTGTGTGCTATTATTTTTCTTCTAATGTTTAGATAGCTAGCTAATGGTTGTTTTGTTGTGTTTTTAGATTTACCGCAGGTTAGAGCAGCAGCTGAGTGATCCGGAAGTAGTGGTCAGTCGGGTCTCCGTACTCCTTAGAGTGGGGGTTGGGTTGTTGCTTTGTCGATCTTTCCTTTTGTTAAGACAATTAGTCGTTTCCCTTTGTTTAAGTATTATAGGCTGTTAGACCTTGTTGCATTCATCCGTTAAAAACACATCTTTATGAATTTCGGTTTTCTTATTTGTGTCTTGTTGCAAGATCCTAGTAATATTGTTGTCAAACTGAGGTCGGGACCCATTGTGAGGTTCTAACCAGTAATATCCCGTGTTCCGAGAATCCGAGGTGTTACATTGTCAACACCCGATAGAGAGTGTTAATGCCATAACAATGTGATTTTGTCATTATTAATTCTGATGCTTCTAGAAACTCGAATGATCAACGTGCCTTTGGCTTTGTCATTCGAGATCAAAGTGCAATAACACTCGATAAGGAAATGGGACAATGTGAAGCACAAACTGTCATTTAAGCGGAAACTTATGCTCTAAGAGAGACTCCAAAAGGCCATAAGTTTAGGATTTAACACCATGGAAATTGTAGGGAATAACCTTGTGCTCATTAACTAAAGTAATCAGATTTGAAAATCGTCATGGAAAACGGACAAGATCATTTTTGACATCTCCATTTTGATTTCAAGGTGTATACAAATTAGAGCTCAACATTTTTTGAAGGAAATAAACATTGTAGCCTCCTTACCATAACTCGAATCCAAATGAGGGAACTTCCGCGTGACATTGAAGACCTCATCCGAAATGATATTTTGGACGAGCTCATCCTTTGTCTGGAATGGAAAGTCTCCCGGAGACGATCCAAACTGATTTATTAATGTGCAGTATATAAACAAAAAAAGTATCCATGCATCTTATTCAGGTTTCCAGGAAGACAACGGCGGCGTCTCAGAGTTCTTGTATGTAGTGTTGGCATCAATGGACCTGTCGCCCTTGACAGCACCATCCGCCACTAGAGCTTCAAGCTCAGCCATCTCTTCACGACTAATTTTCACAGATAGGGCCCCAATATTCTGTTTCAGGTTTTCAATCTTTGTGGTCCCTGGAATCGGGAAAACGTCGTCTCCTTGGTGATGAACCCAGGCAAGTGCCAGCTGTGCAGGTGTGCATCCCTTGCTCGACGCAATTTCAGAAACTCGCTCGAATATGAGCTTGTTGTGCTCCAGATTCTCAGCTTGGAACCTCGGGTAATTCTACAAGGGATTCAAGGAAAATTCATATTCAGGTTGAGCTTGCATCATGTCTATAGTACGAGGATTAACAAACCTGTCGGAGATCTTCTTTTGGCATGTTCTGAAAAATAGATGGACCATAAGAGAGGAAACCTCTGCCTAGAGGACTATATGCAACAATTCCTATCCCAAGCTCCCTGATTAAGATACAATGAATTGTTCAATCAGTAAATGTCGATTTCCATCTTAGTTTGCATTGTTGGAACAGCTATATGCTTTACCTGCAAGTCGGGACTATATCTTCCTCGACGTCTCTTGTCCCCAAGGACCATTCCAGTTGCACTGCTGTTATAGGGTGGACAACGTGTGCCCTTCTGATGGTCGAAGTTGAAGCTTCAGATAAACCAATGTACTTAATCTTACCTTCTTCTACTAGTTTTTTCAGCTCTCCCATCTGTAAATCATCACATTGTATAAGCAATGATTGATCACATTGTATAAGCAGATCACATGAAAATACCACCAAATCCTTTTCTACAAAGCACTGTTGTTAATTAACAGCTGCAAGAACATGAAAATACTGTTGGGAAAAACTCCGCGTTCCCGACTCACTCCGAGTATTTATAAACGGGTATTTTGTTGCGCACTCACACTCGTACAACTCACTTGTGTATAAGCCTCTTTGTGATCGAACACTCTCTTATTTCATTCATACAATACTGCATACATATATATATACATGCAAAGGTCGGTGATCTAAGGCTGAAAAACAGCCGACATTCACATTGTCCTAAGTAGATATTAATTAACTTTAATCTAGACTAATCTAGATTAATACATCACCTTACCCTCTTTTTTTCTCTAGCTTTTTCTAGATCTTTCTTTGTACAGAAGGATACAAAATCAAAACATAATTTGGGTTTGGGCTTGTTCTAATAACTAACTCATTAATTAGCCCAATTAAGATATAAATTAACCCAACAATTCCTCCCTTAATTTATATTTTAAATATCTCCACCGAATCTGAAAACCTCACCTTCGTCCGCGTCTTAGCTTCGGCTCCACCACCTTTTTCTCGCACCGCTCTTCCATCTAAGAAGCAAATATTCTTCTCGTCTTTGCGGTCTCGCATAACCAAGCGTCTCCCCTTGATCACCTTGTACCATCTCCTTGTGCCGACGAACCTATACCCCTCCATCGTCATCGCTCCCAACGAGATGACATTCACGTTCGCCGATGGCACATACCTCACATTGTGTAGAGTGTGGCTTATACCGTTATGAAGCCTCATCCTCACGCTTCCGGTACCTTCTACCTTCAACTTCTCACCACTCACCGAGTTGAAGTGACCAAACTCTCCACCAACCTTCAAGGTGTCAAATAATGCTTGGTCTCTACAAACATGCATTGAGGCGGCACTGTCCATCACCCACTCTGATTTGGCGGTCTCCTCACTCGTCGCCAAGTAAACATCACCATAATCAACTTCACCAACTTCACTAACCACATTTGTACGGGAGTCCTCTCTCTTCTTTCCCGGCGACATCTCTCAACTTCTTTAAGTCCTCCCTCATCTGAGGACACCGGGCTTGCATGTGACCCCTCTCCCCGCAGTAGAAGCACTCGACCTCCCTCAAATATCGTCGCGAGCTTGATCTCTGCCTCGGGTCATCATGCCTCCTCCACTGACTCCTCCCTCGTTGTCGCTCCCCTACAACTAGTATGCGATCTTCTCCCTTGTCAGTAGCATCATTCTTCATCATCCTCTCACTCTCCCGCAAAGCAGCGGTCACCTCATCCAGAGTGAGAGACTTCCTTCCTACAAGTAACGTCTGCACCAAAGACTTGTAGGACTTCGGCAATGATGCTAGCAACAACAATGCTTGCTCCTCTTCCCCAATCTTGTCATCAACATTCAACAATTGGCATACTAGTTGATTAAACAAGTTAATGTGGTCATGAAGATTACCTCCTTCCTCCATCTTGAGCGAGTAAAGCTCCATCTTCAAGCACAAACGGTTGGTTAACGACTTCAACGCGTAGATGCTCTCGAGCTTCTCCCACAACGCCTTCGGTGTGGTCTCCTTCAACACACCGTACTTAATCTCGGGAGTCAATGCCAACCGAATTGTACTTACCGCCTTCCTCTGGATGCTTCTCCACTTCTCCTCGCTCATCGATCCAGGCTTCACTTCCTCCAGAGCTTGGTCAAGACCCTGCTGCACCAGTAGGTCTTGAATCGTACTCTGCCACAAAGTGAAGTTGATCTTCCCATCAAATAGTGGAATCTCGAACGCCCTCATCGCCTCGGCCGCCATCGCGCCAATACGAGATTCAATAAGCAACAAAGTTTACCCGAACACCACCACCGTAATCTCGGCTCTGATACCAGTTGTTGGGAAAAACTCCGCGTTCCCGACTCACTCCGAGTATTTATAAACGGGTATTTTGTTGCGCACTCACACTGGTACAACTCACTTGTGTATAAGCCTCTTTGTGATCGAACACTCTCTTATTTCATTCATACAATACTGCATACATATATATATATATATATATACATGCAAAGATCGGTGATCTAAGGCTGAAAAAACAGCCGACATTCACATTGTCCTAAGTAGATATTAATTAACTTTAATCTAGACTAATCTAGATTAATACATCACCTTACCCTCTTCTTTTTTCTCTAGCTTTTTCTAGATCTTTCTTTGTACAGAAGGATACAAAATCAAAATATAATTTGGGCTTGGGCTTGTTCTAATAATTAACTCATTAATTAGCCAATTAAGATATAAATTAACCCAACGAATACCTATATTTGCAAAGATAAAAACAGAAGGATGAAACAAACCGTGATTTCAATTGGAACTGTGGTGTCAATTCTGTGCTGATAGTAAAGATCAATGCAATCGACGTCAAGACGCTTCAAGCTCGCCTCACAAGCCGCCCTCACGTAGGCCGGATCACCCTTGAATTCCGCTTTACCCTGATTGTAAACGACCCCGAATTTCGTAGCTAACTCAACCTTCTCCCTTTTCCCACCTTTCAGAGCCTAGATTTCAATCACCAAATAAACCACCCATGAAAACTGATCAAAATTGACAGAAATCACCCAGATTCAAATAATTGCAGTTTGCAATTGACCAACACTCAAATCAAAACAAACAGACATAATATCATATCAAAATAGTTGGAATTCATCAGCAACCACTTTTGCTGAAATAAATGAAAATAGCTAAATTTGTTCATGACCCAGATGAAAATAGTCAAAGCTATCAAGTGCAAAGCTTTACCCAGTAAATACAGTTGATATTTCATCGGCCAAATCAACAAGCACAAAAGGAATGAGTTGAAATTGAACAATACCCACATGAAAGCATCTGATATTTCCCAATCTAGAACAGAAACAGTAAAATCAAGTACCTTTCCGAGGAGAATTTCATTGGTGTGAGGACCGTACATATCAGAGGTATCAAGAAGGGTGATACCATTGTCAATAGCATAGTGTATAAGAGCGATCATCTCTTGATCGGGCTTGGGCAGGCCATAGAAGGCAGACATGCCCATGCAGCCTAGTCCTTGCGCTGAAACCTCCAATCCTTGAGAACCCAACTTCATCCTCCTAACTCCTGCCATTTTAGATCTCTTAGAGCATCTTCATTTCAGAAATTTGGAGTTTCTTTAACCATTTCTTATCTTAAAAATAAAAATAAATGTCAGATTTTATTATAGAACCAAGGTGATGAGTGGAGAGAAGTATCTCAAATAAGAGATTCAAGCTGATAAGTTTCCTGCACAAGTCCACAAATCAAGATAATTTTAGATTTCATTTTTACTTTTTTGCATAAATGTAGGGAGTTAAGTGGCTCTTTTATAATTTATATATAACAAAAAATAATTGAAGAAACTTTGGTGAATTTTGAGATGGAGGAGAGAGGTTATTAAAAGATTTTTGTGAATAAAAAATAATTAAAAATGTCAGATAAGAAACAATGGTAAGTATCTGGGATAAAGATGCTCTTAATTTCTCAGTATGTGTGGTGTACTAGTTTTAGGATGTGGCCTCTACTTATAAAGAAGCCTAAAAAGGGCTTTCTTTTTGTGAAAAAGAACTTCGATAATGGTGATTTGGTGACCCACCGCCGGCGGCCATCTCTCTTTGAGCTAAGCAGTGACATATATGTTTTGTTCGTAATTCATAGAATAATTTTTAAATTTAACGTCCCTCGGATAATTCTTCACTATTTATCTCTACTTGTAGCTAAATTGCAATTTTAAACCAAAACTTTATATATCGCACAAATTTAACTAAATCGCCACAATTAATTTAAATTTAATTTATGAACTTCCCGTGGTACTCATTACTATAATTTACTAATTATAAATAATAATTTTATTTTTTTCACAAATTCACCGTACTTTGTAAATAAGAAATTTAAATAAAAAATTATTAATCATTACATGAACGTAATAAATTTTAATGGCTTTTGTGTATTTTGAAAAATGTGATTTCTTTTACATAGACTAAATATACAGTGTAATTATTGGTGTAGACTATAACAAACTAAAAATTTAACCAACAAAATAAATATAACGAGTTAAGTAATAAATGGAGATTAAGTGATTAACTCATTCCACACACTGTTGTTTAAAATGGTAACAAAGTTTAAATATGCCAACTCTGAATGTTAAGGACTTTAGTACTTCACCAATGTTTAGATATTAAAATACAAAAAATAAACATAACTAGATTATCTTCTTAGTCCTATAATTATATTAATTTTAATCGAATATTCACTTATTCGATTTTTACTTAGTTTTAACATGTGCATTATTTTATACTTATTCAATAGTTTTACGACTAATTTAAGAAAGAATTTGGTGGAATAGACCCTTTTTATTTCCTTTTGTATCGTGTACTTCTTTAATTTTTACCACTTTCATTAATATTAGGTAAATTAAGGTTGCGCTCAAAGCGTAAATTAAGGTTAAGCTCCGGCGCTTTTCAATATCGCTCACAAGTGCCGCTACTCTTCTCTTCCCTGACGACTCTTCCTCCATTGTTGTTCTCTTCCCGACAAATTATCATAGGTTGGTGCTCTTCCCCGGCAACGCTTCCTCCATTGCTTTTCAATATTACTCTCAATTTGCGGCTACCCTTTCAATATCGTTAACAATTGTTGCTTTTCATTATCATTTGTTTCTCATCAAATTGTCCCTGCATTCCAGTACCGATTATTAGTTCAATGCCGAGAAAGTACTTAAGTCTATCTAGGGACTGAACTTTAAATTCAACTTCCAACTTTTTCAGATCTTTCTGTACAGTTTCGGTGGCATCTATGACTATAATATCATCAACATATACAAGGAGAATAGTCTTTCCCTCCCGAAGCTGAATGTTTGATGAACAATGTATGATCTCCTTGACTTTGTTTGTAACCAACTCTTCTCATATCAGACTTGAGCCTCCCAAACCATGCCTTAGGTGATTGTTTTAACCTATAAAGAGTCTTCTTGGGTAAACCTCACTATCGTCCATGGCTGATTAGTATCAATGGAATTAACACAGGGGTTGTAGTGCAGATAATGTGTTT
This sequence comes from Fagopyrum homotropicum, assembly GCA_033239125.1. Taxonomy (NCBI): domain Eukaryota; kingdom Viridiplantae; phylum Streptophyta; class Magnoliopsida; order Caryophyllales; family Polygonaceae; genus Fagopyrum; species Fagopyrum homotropicum. The sequence goes on from BSWB01000003.1 coordinate 35,459,109, forward strand.
TATGTTAAATTCTATTGATAAATTTCCTGCATTTGTTATTAATTGACTAATAATGTTGTTGTTAGAGCCATTGAACAACAGGCTGTTGATGGAGCCTCTCATTCATACCAAAATCATCAACCCAACATCCAAACAAAAAAAGAAACTTAGCAAACAAAAGCTGATATGTTTTGAGTGTTTAAGTGCTACTGTCATATTTTTGCATAAAACTAAAACAATCATCTATTTATGTGCTACTGTCACATTTTGATTCATTTTCTGATATGTTTCGAGTGTTTTGATCTAGTTGAGCTAGTTGACAAAATAAAAGAAAGAAAGAGAAAAGCAAGGAAGAAAAAGAAAAGCAAAGAACTTGTAGACTAAATGACTAATTGTTCATTTATTATTGTGATGTCATTTTCAGTTCTGTGTGAAGAATAGATGCATCAGTAGATTCAAACCAGCACAAAGCCAAAAGTTGTTCATTTATTATCTGCTTTTGTTCCATATATCCTACAACAGCAGTAAGGCCCCAAGAGTAAGGTAAACGTGGAGAATCAACTGTCGGGCAAATTTGTAGACAGCATAAATATTTTTTTTTATAAAAAAGGTTTTGAGTGCCGGCAGAAGGCGCCAGCGCTTAAAGTTATAAAAAAAAATAAAAGCGTATGCACTTGCGCTGGCGTTTGAACGTGGTCTTCGACACCATCTAATAACGTCCAAATTGAACGCCAACACAAAACGTTCATTTATGGTACTATGTAAATTGAAAATTGTGTATTTAACACGCCCTTTTTTTTGTTAGGTAAAAGTAATTGTTGGCTGTGTTTTTTATTTTCTTTTGTTTTGTTTTACCTTTTTATTTTCTAGTATGAGTTTCTGGTATGAATTTCGGGTAGGCTTTTGGTATGAGTTTCTGATATGAATTTCTGGGATGGTTTCTAGTATGGTTTCTGGTACGATTTTCTAGTCGAGTTTCTGGTATGAGTTTCTGGTATGGTTTCTTGTATGGTTTTTGGTTGAATTTTTTGTATGAGTTTCTGATATGAATTTCTGATATTGTTTCTTGTTGAGTTTCTAGTATGGTTTTTGGTTGAGTTTTTAATATGATTTTCTAGTTGAGTTTCTAGTATGATTTTCTTGTATGATTTTCTGACATGGTTTTTGGTTGAGTGTCTGGTTTGAGTTTTTTGTTGGTTTTTTGTATGATTTTTTAGTATAAATTTCTGGTATAAATTTCTGGTATGGTTTTTGTTTGAGTTTATGATATGGTTTCTAGTTGAGTTTCTAGTATGATTTTTGGTTAATAGTTCATTGAACTTCATTCATATGCTCGTTACTGGGAAAGCTAATTGTTATATATGAGCTGAGTTTATCAGAACATACATACCAACAACTATGGTAGACTTAGAAAACTTGCTTCTAGAAGCAGCTGAGAGAACTAGTGGTGGAGGAAGGAGTAGGAACTCAGGTCCATCATCACGAAGGAGAAGGGAGAGCTCATATTCTTATGACGGAAGTGATTCCAAGGATGATGATTCAGATAATGATTGTGGCTATAATAGAAAGAAGTCTTTTGGATCTCAAGCACCCCTAAAAAAGAGATTCAAAGAAAGATGTGATCAGGGAAGCCATGATGATGAGGATGAACGATCCGATCATGATATGACTTTGATGTAAGGAGTGACCTGTACAAGGACGAGGATGACAGACAACAACTTACACAATTAACTGAACTTGAGCGAGATCTGATTCTTTCTAATCAAGCTACTAAGATAGATGACAAAAAGTTGCAAGAAAAGGTGAGATCTAGGTGGAAAGTTGACAAGAAACCTCAACCGAAAAGAGAGACTACCCCTCCAATAGCTTCTTCTCGCATTATGTGTTCATCAACCAGGTCGGCAGATAAGGCAACTCATAAGGTTGATGCTTTGAATGAGCTACGAGCTAAGCGAGTGAAGCAACAGGGTCAGGATGCCTCAAGAGCATAGGGTGGGCCCGGTTATTCTTTAGTCAAACACAAGGCTTTTCATGAGGTAAACAAAAGGGTACATTTACTAAATGTGTTTATGTTATGGACCTAGTTAGTAGAGCAAAATCCCAAAAAAGCTTACTTAGCAAATTTGGTTTTAAAAAAAAATTGGTATTGACCAATACTCAAAAAAGCTGATAAGGTTGTGGTACTAGACTCCTTAAGTGTTAGCCTGGAGATTCTAGTTTAAATCCTCCTGGAGACATGTATGAAAAAATTGGTATTGAGAGAGTATCCCCAAATTGGGCAACGACTTATAGCCGTCCCGGATGTAGAGCGGGAAAGCCGATCGAACCGGGAGTTATGTTAAACCTTTCACAAAAAAATTGGTAGTGCATTTTATATATATAGTAAGTCGAATGATCTTTTATACTAAAAAAATAACATTAAAGATACGTGACAATAACTTTGATATGTTTTTATTTTAAACTATTATGTAAAAGAGAAAATTATCTAAACAGTACCCCATCGTTTGGCCTGATTAAACTTGAGTACCCCATCCTTTTAACTATCAGAACGGTATCCCATCTACTGACCTTGACCGAAGATTAGTGTATATGACACTCTTCACACGTTAAACTCTGAGAACAACGTTAAGAGTGAGGGGTATTGTTGTCCATTAACCTTTACTTCTTTTTGCCTTCAATTTTTCAACGATCACATTCAAAACCGTCAACTTTGAAAAAAGTACCCCATCTTCTTCTCTCCCTGTGATTTCAAAATTTCAAGGTTTATCTCTTCGTTTTCGTGCTGTTTTTGTACAAAGAGTTGAAGTGGAAGTATTTCCGTGTTGGAGGGGAAACACCAAGATACTCAGATAACCATCATTTCTCTGATTTCAGATGATTAGGGTTTGTTTACTGTATGCTTATTCTGATTCTAGTTTGTGTAAGTTTAGGGTTTAATCTTCCTTTTTGTGTAATTCTTGTAGATGATAGTTTCTTTACTATGAAGATAAATCATGGGGGTAGATTTTATAGTAAAGGAGGGTTAAGCCGTAGATATGTTGGAGGAGAAGTCTTGTACTCTGACTATGTAGACATGGATATGATTTATATATGCCTGTTATAGTTACTTGGGCGTATGATATTGGATATGAGGTTCCACCAATTCAATTTTGGTTTAGGACACCTAGTAGTGAAGATAGCTCAGGTTTCTTGCCTGTAAGTTGTGATAAGGAGGCATTGGAAATGTCTTCTAATGTAACTAACAAAAATAAGGAGTTAGAGTTGTTTATTGTCTTTAAAAATCCTAGGAGAGAGGTCACAGAAGAAGAATTAACTCTGTCTGGGGATGAGACTGATCACACTGTATATTTGGGAGGCAATGTTGATGACATTGAGGACAATGATGATGATGATTCGATGAATGAGGACAATTTCCAAGATGATGGTAGTAAGGATGCTAGAGTTGTAGACACACCTAGCAAAAGGGTTAAAGCAGTTGTAGTGAGGCCTAAACGTCATACATATTCAACAAGAAGCAGAGGGAAAAGTTCTAGGACCAAAGAGGTTGTGAGGTTTGATGACGAGTCTTCTTCTACAAGTGAACCTAATGATTCATCTTGTACTGATGATGAAGATTTTAGCCCTTATGAAGAGTCTGAGTATGAGAATGAAGATGATGAAGATTTTGATGATAATGTGGATGGAGATTGTGGTAAAAAAAAAAGGGTCAGGAATTGGATGACAATGACAGGGATTTAGATGAGTTTATTTCAGGTGAAGAATTTTATGGAGATCCGGATAAGGAAGGTACACCATTTCTTGTAAAGTGTAGGAAAAGATTCCATGAATTTCCTTCTTTTAACCCAAAGATCCACATGAAGAATCCTGACTTCAGTTTGGGTATGGAGTTTGAAATCTCTACAGTTTTCAAACAGGCTGTGAGGAAGCATGTTGTGCTTACAAGGAAGCAATTGAGATTTTCAACTAATGCTAGGCATAAGGTGGTTGCTAAGTGTGTATCCTCTACAGGTTGCCCATGAAGGATATATGCATCATCTACAAACAAGGATTGTCCTTCAATCTGGATTAAAATCATCAACCTAAAGCACAATTGTAGTACCTTGGACAAAAAGGTGTATCATCTGCATGCACCATTCATAGCCTAAGAGTATCAAGATTTCTTCTTGAGTGATCCTACTTAGAGTAGAGAGGGTATACAAAATGCCATTAACAAGGACTTTGAGATGCAGATTGACAATCAAACTTGTTATAGGGCAAAGAAGATAGCTCTCAGAATGGCACAAGGGCACCATGAGGATCAATATAACCTGTTGGATAGTTACGCACATGAGCTTAAGAAGAAAAATCCTGGGACATCAGTTTGGATTCAAACTGAATTGGATAATGACATTCCTAGGTTCAAGAGAATTTATATATGCATAGATGCATTAAAAAAGGGTTGGAAGGTAGGGTGTAGACCATTCATTTGTTTAGATGTAACCTATCTAAAATTTGTTCACAAGGGACAATTGTTATCTGCAGTAGGCATTGATGCAAACAATGAGATTTTTCCAGTTGCTTGGGTAGTGGTTGAGCAAGAGAGTAGAGATAGTTGGATTTGGTTCCTAGAGTTTTTGAAGGTTGACTTGGTTCCAAAAGCCACACACAGACATTATGTAAGACATTTACACAATAACTTCAAGCTTGATGGATTCAGGAGTATACGCTGCTTTTTGTAATATCTTTGTCTAATATTTTTTTCTTGATTTTATGTCTTTAATGATATGGTTGTTTGTTTATTTGTCTAAGGATTGGAGCTGAAAAATAAATTATGGGCAATTGCTAAAAGCTCCACTTTGAACACATATGAAGAAGCAATGGAGGACATGAGGCTGACTACAGAAAGGGGTTGGAAGTGGTGCAAGGAAAGGTCTGCAACTCATTGGAGCTTGTCTCACTTTGATCCAAAGTTCAAGTGTGCCATCTTGCTAAATAACCATAGTGAGAGCTTCAACAAGAGCATTGTAAGTGCAAGGAAGAAAGGTATCTTAGGGTGTCTAGAGGAGATTAGAACTGCAAAAATGGTAATGATGGGCAATAGAAGATTATCAGGTGGTAGATGGAAAACAAATGTGGGACCAAGGGTTGAAAAGATTTTGAGAAAGGCAGTGAGGTGGAGCAATGAGTATAGGATTCTAGCATCTAGTCGTGCTAAGTATGAGATTCATGGAAGGGGGGCTGCCTACAAGTGGAGTTACTAGTCAACACACAATGGCCTTAGACTTGAAGACATGCACATGTAGGAGATGAGATGTGTCAGGATTGTCTTGTGGACATGCATGCTGTGCAATTTTTCACTTGGAAAACCCTAGATGAATTTGTGGATGAATGTTATAGTAAAGAAGCATACATGAAAGCCTATGAGCCTGCGATGAATCCAATTACAGGGGTTAGAGAGAGGGAGAAGATGAGTAGAGCTATTGCACCTCCATTGTATAGAAGGCAACCTAGAAGACCTCCTGTTTTAAGGACTCCATCTCAAGGTAAGATTAAGTTCACCAAAGTTGCAGGTAATTATAGAACTAAGTTTAATTAATTTTGTTACTATTTTTGTTTTGTAGGTGAGATCCCTCCACCACCTGGTGCAAAGAAGTTGTCCAAGGCATACTATATGCAGGTCACTTACTCAATATGTAGGAAGAAAGGACACAACAAGAAGACATGCGCAAAGAGAAATGAAGAAATGTCACAACAAGAAGAAGTGCATGATCACACTTCCTTATGAAAATTTGGTCAATTTAATGTACCTTCTGGCTTGTAATTATGGTGAATTGCTTGTAACTGTACCTTCTGTTATGGTTTAGTGACAATACCTTTTGTTATGGTTTAGTAAGACAAACAAGAAGACATGGTTTTTCTGTGGTGAAAAATTATGTGGTGACAATGTTATCATTGGACAATGCCTTTTGTGGCTTTTCTGGTTTTTATGGTTTTGATCCTTCTAGTTTATTACCTTTTGTGTACCTTTTTATGGTTTTGATCCTTCTGTGCCTTTTCTGGTTTTTATCCTCCTGTGACTTTTTTGGTTTTTATGCCTTCTGTGGCTTTTCTGGTTTTTATGGTTTTAGACAGTTATGGTCATTGGACAGATCTTATTACCTTTTGTTGATTGCTGCATCATTGGTGACAATGCCTTGTACCTTCTGTAATGTTATCATTTGACAGATCTTATTATGGTGATAATGATATTTTTATGGTTTTGATCATCATTATTTTTTGTTTACCTTTTGGTTTTTATGGTCAATTTTGGTTACATGTTGTTGTGATTTTCAACGAGTTACTTAGGGAATAGAGAGAAGACAAAACGTTTTGTGGTTTTGCTGCACAAACCTTGTAGCTAGGATTTTCAATATACTTTCTGTTTACCTCGCTCGCTATTCTTCCCGGGCCTTCGGCCCAAGAAGTGCTCATCTCGCTCGGTCTTTGGCCCATCGTATCGGTATACCTAGATTTATTGTCTTATTATAACACCTTTTGGTTTGTCTTGCTACATCATTGGATCTTCTTAGACAGTTATGGTCAATTTTCTCTTGACAGTGAGATGAACATGATCATACACAAACTTGATCAATATCCAATATCTCATACACAAACTTTTCTCTTGACAGTGATGAATAACCAATATCCAATATCTCATACACAAACTTGATCATACACAAACTTGATCCAATATCTCATACACAATTTTCTCGTGACAGTGATGATTAACCAATATCCATTATCCAATATCTCATACACAATTTTCTCTTGACAGTGACAATTTTTTCTTCACAATTTTCTCTTGACAGTGATGAATAACCAATAACTCATACACAAAAACCTTGGATCTAATTAGACAGAAACTATATTATACACAAACTTGATCAATATCCAATATCTCATACATAAAATCTCATACAAAATAGAACAATACAATAACCAGTATCTCATTGGATCTATTTAGACAGAAAATGTATTCATACTTTCAACAATACTATCAGTGCAAAAATGAACATCACAATAACCACACATTTTAAAACTAAAATCTCTTGCTACATCCTTGTAATGTATGGTGGAACTGCAGATTCATCACTTGAGCCTTGCAATATACCTTCTGGCTCCTTGACATCTCTTGTAAACCCACATCCTTGCCCAACCTAGAATAGAAGGTAAAACCACACACAATTTCAATCACTTGACAGAAAAACCAAGGTCTTCTTCACCAAATGGAAATTGAAGACAGAAACCCTAATCGGACATACCTTCCACATAGAGCAACCATAGAAGCGTTTTCCGACGTTAGGAGGTTGCCTGGAAATGCAAATCGTCGTCGGAATCCCATGGTAGCAACGAACACGATCGGATTCAGGCACTCCTCTCTTCCACGAGCTTGAAGACCAAAACGAAGACCCTTGATCCATAGCATACACTCTTCAACTGACATAGGGGTAGAATTTTGTAAACCAAAACGAACATAATCGAATTGGGGAAAATTAGGGGTTAGGGTTTATGTGGAGAATGAAGAAAGTGGTTGGCGGTTTGTTTATTTAACCGTTGGAAAATTTAAGGCAAAAATTTATAAAGGTTAGTGGACAACAATACCCCTCACTCTTAACGTCATTCTTCATATTTAACGTTAAAAGGATGGGGTACTAAAGTTTAGTCAGACCAAAAGATAGGGTACTGTTTAGATAATTTTCTCTATGTAAAATATAGACTTTTATTTGTAGTTATGCTCAACTATTTATAGAAAAATAATTTCCTCGTGTAATTGTGAATAATTTTAAATTTTTATTTATTTCTTCTAAAATATAGGTATTTCTACGCAATTTTTTGTTGATATATTAAAGTATTAATTTATATGTGTTAAGTTAATTCAATCTGATTAAACTTATTTTATATTAATATTCAATAGATAAAAGTAATATAATATCTTTTTATTTGACAAAACTGGACACAAGACTAATTTACAACAAAACTCAATTATCACGCGATCGGGACGAAATACTAACACTAAGGTTGTGTTTAGTTAAGGGTTTTTTCGTGTTGTGAAAACCTCATTCTCAAAATTGATCCGAGAAGGTTCTAGGGGATTTATGGTTCTAGGATTTTTTGGAATTATCTTCATGTCCTTCACAAAGATGGGAGGTGCCGAAGAAGATCGATGAATCGCATGGATGAGAAAACCCCATTCTCTTTTGAGAACTCCTCGTCCCCAATGGACTCGTAGAAGCTCGATTATCGCAGATATGGGAGGTGTCACCGACGACAATTTTCCATAGAAACATTCTTCAAACCTTCTTCTTTACGGATTCAAAAGGAGTGTTTCTCCAAGCCTCTTCTTTTCTCCTCTACAACCCTCCTCTTCTCCTCTACGGTCTTCTTTGTCAAGCCATCTGAACAGCCAATCGTTCTTCTCCTTTACAGATCCGAGAGGAGTGTTTCTCCGGGCTTCTTCTCTACAACCCTAGTTCTGTTCTTCTCCTCTACGTTTTTTTTTCTCTTCAGGCCATTTAAATAGCCAATCGATGAGAGAAGTGTACGTCTAGATTTGAATTTTGTTCTTTCCACTGTTATCATTCTTCCAATCAACAACAATTGATTATAAACGTTGAGGTATTTTGGCCTTTACATAAAATTGAAACTAATTTCGAACCGTCTAACTAAACACATATACAGTCTTTTCTATAAACCAGAAATCTCAAAACAAGCCTTACGAAAACAATCACAACCGCATCCATGACCGCAACCACAATTTTACTAAACACGCTCTTATTAAGGCCCCAATTCAGCGAGTCTTTCGGGTATCCGGCTTGTTCAAGCTATTAACTGCAAGAAAAATGGCATAATCCTTGGATGAACAAACTCCTAGATTATACTTCGATACTCAATATAATATTAAGTTTCCATGCATATGATAATATCTTGGAAAACATGTATATATAAGATGACATAGAAAACTCTATCAGTAGTCTATTATACCATTTATTCAATTTAAGTAAGCAAAATGACATAAACCTAAGACGAACACACATAAGTTATACTCTTCGACTTATTATATATATAGGTTTCAATCTCGACACCCGAAACCATTGAGTTTAACTTCCAAACTATTATGCAGAAACTCTTCAACTTCACAAACTCTCCAAGTCTCCATGCATCTTATTCAGGTTTCCAGGAAGACAACGGCGGCGTCTCAGAGTTCTTGAATGTACCGGAGGTACCATCGTACCTGTCACCCTTTACGGCATCATCGGCCACTAGAGCTTCAAGCTCAGCCCTTTCTTCAGGACTCAGTTTCACAGAAAGGGCCCCAATATTCTGTTTCAGGTTTTCTATCTTTGTGGTCCCTGGGATCGGGCAAACGTCGTCTCCTTGGTGATGAACCCAAGCAAGTGCCAGCTGTGCAGGCGTGCATCCCTTGTTCGATGCTATTTCAGAAACTCGCTCGAATATGAGTTTGTTGTGCTCCAGATTTTCGGCTTGGAACCTCGGGAGATACTACAACAGATTCAAGCAAAATCCATATTCAGGTGAAGCTTGCATTATGTCTATAGTACCAGGATTGCAACATATAACATATGTTCTATCACATTACAGCAACTTCAAGACCAAACGAGCTGCTTAACAAACCTGTCGGAAATCTTCTTTTGGCATGTTCTGAAAAATAGAGGGACCATAAGAGAGGAAACCTCTGCCTAGAGGACTATATGCAACAATTCCTATCCCAAGCTCCCTGATTAAGATACAATGTATTGTTCAATCAGTATATGCCGATTTCTGTCAGAGTTTGCATTTTTGGATAGCTATATGGTTTACCTGCAAGTCGGGACTATGTCTTCCTCGACATCTCTTGTCCACAACGACCATTCCAGCTGCACTGCTGTTATAGGGTGGACAGCGTGTGCCCTTCTGATGGTCGAAGCTGAAGCTTCAGATAGACCAATGTACTTAATCTTACCTTCTTCAACTAGCTTCTTCAGCTCTCCCATCTGTAAAAAAACATTGCAAATGCCAAAATGAATCAGTGATTGATCTCATTGAACAGTATAGATACTAAATCATCCATAGTATAAGCAGATCACATGAAACCTTAAACTAAAGAAGTCTAATGAAGTTGGCATCACAGAAAAAGTTAAGAAAATCACTGGTTTACAGATAAATGGTTAAGATTTATAATAATCCATTTTGTTATAACTTTATTGAAGGGGACAAACACTAAAAACATTTCAACGCAAGAGGCTATTTACCCAAATCATCCATATTGAAGGGGATAAGCACCAAGAACATGAAATCACCAATATTTGCAAAGACTAGTAGTGGGGACAATCAAATAGAAGTTGTATAAGAATCACAAAAAAAGAGATAGAGGAACCTAACCGTGATTTCAATTGGAACTGTGGTGTCAATTCTGTGCTGATAGTAAAGATCAATGCAATCGACGTCAAGACGTTTCAAGCTGGCCTCACAAGCCGCCCTCACGTAGGATGGATGACCCTTGATTTCTGCCTTACCTTCCTTGTAAAGGATCCCAAATTTCGTAGCCAACTCAACCTTCTCCCTCTTCCCACCTTTCAGAGCCTAAATTTCAATCACCAAATAAACCACCAATGAAAATTGGTTAAAACTGACAGAACTCAACCCCAGATCCAACATACTTGGATGGGCTTGATCAAGACCCAGATTCAAATAATTGCAGTTTGCAATTGACCAACATCCAAATGAAAACAGACAGACATAATATCATATCAAAATAGTTAGAATTCATCAGCAACCACTTTTTCTGTAATAAATCAACACCCAACTGAAAATAGCTAAATTTGTTCATGACCCAGATGAAAATAGTCAAAGCTATCAAGTACAAAGCTTTACCCAGTAAATACAGTCGAAATTTCGCCGGCGACATCAACACGCACAAAGGGAATCAGTTGAAATTGAACAACACCCACATGAAAACAGCTGAAATTTCGCATACCCAGAAAATAAACAGTAAAATCAAGTACCTTTCCGAGGAGAATTTCATTGGTGTGAGGACCGTACATATCAGAGGTATCAAGGAGGGTGATTCCACTGTCGATAGCATAGTGTATAAGAGCGATCATGTCCTCATCGGGTTTGGGCGGGCCGTAGAAGGCAGACATGCCCATGCAGCCTAGTCCTTGCGCTGAAACCTCCAACCCTTGAGAACCCAACTTCATCCTCCTAACTACTGCCATTTTACCTTTCTTGATTTGTCAGTCTGTGTACTCATTTTAGGCTGTGGCCCTCTGCTCTGCTTATAAAGAAGCCCTAGACAAGTGCTATCTTTCTTTCAATAAGAACTTTGATAGTGAGAGGCGTGGGACAGTTTGATCGCTTGCCGTTCGTTTGCAGCATGACTGTTATGACCAGCGACTGGTCTAACTCAATAGTGACCCACCGGCGGCGCCCACCTCTCTTTGAGCTAAGCAATGACATACACCCGTACGGACACACCAATTCAAACGGTTCACAATTTATAGACGACATCAACGTGTGCGGGTATTTATAAAAAATATATTTATGATCATGTATATAATCGTTCACGATCAAATTGATGACAATACGGATCCAACGTATTACACTTCAAGGTACAATGTTATAATATAAAAATACTATTTAAATTTGGAATAAAAGAGATTTCGCTGTTACATCAATAGAATTCATCAACAAATAGCAATTGAACAAATAAATGGAAGAGAATAAGCAATCTTATCTTATCTTATATCTATTAAAGTAGAAGCCTCTATTGCCACGTGTCAACGCCATGCTTCTCGAAGCCTAAAAAATTATTATAAAAAGTGATTTCTAAATGTTAATATAAATTGGAAATTGATTTTTAAATTTTTTAAAAATATTTAAATAAATAGTTTTATAAAAATAGTTTTTAAACTTTTAAGGATTTTTTTTAACCAACGAGCATATCTTAACATATCAGTTTAAATATATAATTAATTAGAAGAGATAAATATTTAAAAGAGAATTAAAAGTCATAATAATAATTATAATTTCATTATGCGGATTTTTATTTTACAAAAATATACATATCTTATATCTATTAAAGTAGAAGCCTCTATTGCCACGTGTCAACGTCATGCTTCTCGAAGCCTAAAAAATTATTATAAAAAGTGATTTCTAAATGTTAATATAAATTGGAAATTGATTTTTAAATTTTTTAAAAATATTTAAATAAATAGTTTTATAAAAATAGTTTTTAAACTTTTAAGGATTTTTTTTAACCAACGAGCATATCTTAACATATCAGTTTAAATATATAATTAATTAGAAGAGATAAATATTTAAAAGAGAATTAAAAGTCATAATAATAATTATAATTTCATTCTGCGGATTTTTATTTTACAAAAATATACATATCTTATCTTATATCTATTAAAGCAGAAGCTTCTATTGCCACGTGTCAACGCCATGTTTTTCGAAGCCTAAAAAATTATTTTTAAAAAGTGATTTCGAAATGTTAATATAAATTGGAAATTGATTTCTAGATTTTTTTAAATATATTTTAAATAAATATTTTATAAAAATAGTTTTTAAACTTTTACGGATTTTTTTTTACCAACAAACATATCTTAACAAATCAATTTAAAAATATAATTAATTAGAAGAGATAAATACTTAAAAAGAAAATTTAAAATCATAATAATGATTATAATTTCATTTTCCGGATTTTTGTTATATAAAAATATACATATAAATTTCTAAGTATTAAATCTATTATACTTACTAAAACAGAGCACGGGTTGATGACGTAGCGCGCTGTGGACGCATGATTTTTGAAATTGAGCTCCCACAATTAAAGCCAATAAATCTTTATTTTTTACACTATTTTTTAAACCATAAAATCTTTTATTATTAAAATAATAATTTTATAGAAACCAAATCTATTATCTATTATACTTACTAAAACAGAGCACGGGTTGATGACGTGGCGCGCTGTGGACGCAGAATTTTTGAAATTGAGCTCCCACAATTAAAGCCAATAAATCTTTATTTGGTAAACTAATTTTTAAACCATAAAATCTTTTATTATTAAAATAATAATTTTATAGAAACCAAATCATTTTTTTAATAATAATAAAAAAATTAATCGAATTAGCTTTAATAATCAAATCACCTTAACAACCAAATCATTTTTTTTAATAAATAAATATTTATAAAATTATATTAAAAGATATTGCGATTTTGATTTCCCTTTTAATTATATTCTCGGTTAGGATTTTTATTCGACGGATTTTTTTTCGAACGTTCCATCAGATTTTTCCATGGTTCGCTTAGAACTTTTATGTTTTACAAATTTGTCGAACATAATTTATTTTTTTGAAACTACAACTTACGTTATGTGCGAGTTTTAATTAAATTGATTTTGAATTGAATTTTATTTTCGAAATGTTCCATCAGATTTTAAGCGAACAATTATTTTTTGATAAAATCCATCAAAATTTATGTTGTTTTTTTTATAGTTTTTTAAATAAAAAACTTCCATTTAATCAACAAAATTGATTTCCATTTTGACGGTAAATTGATTTCCATTGTTGTTATATATTTTTATTATGGATTTTAATTAAATTGGTTTCGATTTCATTTCCATTTTAGTTATATTTTCTGTTAGGATTTTTATTTGAACGAATTTTTTTTCCGAACGTTCCATGTGATTTTTTTCATGGTTCCCTTAGAACTTTTTATGTTTTACAAATTTGTCGAAAAAAATTTATTTTTTTGGAACTAAAAATTTTACGTTATGGGCGAGTCTATATCTACTACTAGAGCAGTATACATGACAGTTTACGTGGTGCGTTGTGAGAGTAGTATTTCGAAATGGAGCTTCCACAATTTTTTTTGAAATTGTATAATTAACAATCGTTTTTCTATTGTTTCATCCCTTGATTTGATTTTTAACCGTAACCCCGTGAATCTGATCTATTTTCAAATTATTAAAAAAAATTGACGTGCACACCTTTTTTTATGTTAATTTTATTTATTTATTGATTTTCTTCCACCCATCAACAAATAAGTTATTTTTAGATAATAGTTATCGGGCTTTGAAGTTAATTTTGAATTAAATTAATTTTTTTTTAAATTTTTTTAGCTTGCAGATATAGTCCACGTTATATTAATTAAATTTTTGTTTAACTATGTTAAGTTTCTTAGCTTGTAGATCACATAAATCTTTTGTAATTTTAATAATTAAAAATAAATTTAACTAATTAACTAATAGATTTATAGTCGAAAAATAATTAATTAAAATAAAAATTTTAATACACCAATAAGCATTATAATCCAAAAAAAAACAAAAGAGTTGTTAAATACAAAAAAAATTGTAAAATTAAATTGTTACCCATTAACCAAGAAAAAATCCCTAAACTCATTACATAATCGGAAAAAAACAAAAATGTTGTTATATATATATACATATAATAATATTATTATTCTATTAAGTATGTCCATAGTATAATCTCATTTAGTAAATTTATCCTTAATAAAGTATTGTTAGTAAGTCGATTAGATTAGGAAGTATACAAAACAAAAGCACGTAAAAAAACCTATTTCACAATATTCTTTCTCATTTTTTTTCAAAACCCGCACAAGGTGCGGGTATTATACTAGTTAATTAATTAACCTAAATAATAATGTGACGTGGTTTAACAAATAGGTGACACATGTATTTTTGATGAGGTGGCTGCACGAAACTGTGCCAAGTGGAAGTTGATGGGCTGCTTTAGTATATAGATAGATAATAGATTTGGTTTCTATAAAATTATTATTTTAATAATAAAAGATTTTATGGTTTAAAAAATAGTGTAAAAAATAAAGATTTATTGGCTTTAATTGTGGGAGCTCAATTTCAAAAATCCTGCGTCCACAACGCGCCACGTCATCAACCCGTGCTCTGTTTTAGTAAGTATAATAGATTTGGTTTCTATAAAATTATTATTTTAATAATAAAAGATTTTATGGTTTAAAAAATAGTGTAAAAAATAAAGATTTATTGGCTTTAATTGTGGGAGCTCAATTTCAAAAATCCTGCGTCCACAGCGCGTCACGTCATCAACTCGTGCTCTGTTTTAGTAAGTATAATAGATTTAATTGAAAATTTATTTTTAAATGATTGTTAATATAAATTGGAAATTTATTTTTAAATTTTTTAAAAATATTTAAATAAATAGTTTTATAAAAATAGTCTTTAAACTTTTAAGGATTTTTTTTAACCAACGAGCATATCTTAACATATCAGTTTAAATATATAATTAATTAGAAGAGATAAATATTTACAAGAGAATTAAAAGTCATAATAATAATTATAATTTCATTCTGCGGATTTTTATTTTACAAAAATATACATATCTTATCTTATATATATTAAAGCAGGAGCATCTATTGCCACGTGTCAAGCCACGGTTCTCCCAGCCCCCAATTTTTTTTAAAAAAGTGATTTTTAAAATTTAAAATCTATAAAAAGTATTTTAGTAAAGTCGTTAATTAAAGTTAAAATATATTTAAAATATCTTTGAATTTTGTTATAGTAAATGTCAATAAAACAATTAAATTTTAATTTTAGAAAATATCTTCTCTTATCTTATATATCTTATATGTATTAAAGGAGAGACCTTCTTTGCCACGTGTCAACGCCACAATTCACGCAACTCCAAAAATGTTTTTAAAAAGTTATTATTTTGGTTATTTTCGATAAAAAAAATCTCCGAAGTTATAATTAATTTTTTAGATATTCTATTTTATAGAAATTCTGTAAATCTTCTAATCAAATTCTAAACATATTTATTTTTTATTCAAAACTAATATATAATCATTAAAAAATTATATTATAAATCATATCATAATTTTAAGTAAAGGTACGTGATCTAATTATATTAAATATTATTTAATATATAATTAATTATAAGAGAAAAAACTTTAAAAAAAATTAAAAATAATATTAACAATTATAATTTCGTTCTTCGGATTTTTATCTTACAAAAGTATACATATGAATTTCTAAGCATGAATGTATTTATTAAAACTCAACCCGCACAAGGTGCGGGTAATATACTAGTATATATTAAAGTAGAAGCCTCTATTACCACATGTCGCCCCCACGATTAACGTCAGCCCAACAAAATTTTAATGCCACGTGTCGCCCACAGAATTAACTTCAGTAAAAAATTTTAAAAACACGTAATTTAAATAAAGGTTTTTTAGATTTCGAAGTTTTTATAGGAAAAGTTGTTAACAAAATTTATTTTCATTTATATTAAAAAATAGTAATTGTGATATTATCCGCCAGTTTTTTTTTTTAAGAAAAGTTGTTAACAAATTTTGTTTTAAAAAAAAAATAGTTAACAAACAATCTACGTTTTAACTTTGTTTTTATTTAAATTTAAAAAAATAGTAATTATGATTATCTGCCAATTTTGTTTTACAAAAAAATTTAACAAATTTTGTTTTCAAAAGAAAAGTTAGTTAACAAATTTTGTTTTCATTTAACTTAAAAAAATGATAATTGTGATATTATCTCTCAAATATCCACCAATTTTGTTTTTAGAATAAAAGTTGTTAACAAATTTTGTTTTTAAAAGAAAAGTTAGTGAACAAATTTTGTTTTTATTTAAATTAAAAAATGGTAATTGTTATATTATCTCTAAGTTGTTCGCCAATTTTGTTTCTAAAATAAAAGTTGTAAACAAATTTTGTTTTTATTAATATTAAAAAATTGCATCAAAAAGCATATATATTTTCAGTTACATATTGCAGATCACAATCAAATACAGAAAAAAAAATTAATCAGAAGAACATATTTCAATTAAAAGGTTTATAAATATAGATTTGCTATATATATATATGGCCATATGGGACGAGTGACTCCAGGTTCCAGATACATTCACCGATTCACGAACGAAGTAAGCCTGTTGAAGACTTTCCCGTATCTGCATCATTCGATCAAACACAGTAAGTACAGTAGATGTTAACAAGGTAATTCCAATTTAATCTTAGCATTCATCTAATTCAATTTATTTATTTTATAGTTTATCATAACAAACTAATATATATACCCATCCGATCTGAAACTCATTGCTACTCCTTCACTGAAGATTCATATTCGTATTTTGCTTTTTATGGAACGTCACCGATATCAATCAAATCAATGATCAATGCCGGTTTGTAGGGTACAACAATTCAAGCATTCGTGAGGAAATTTTTTTTCAAACAGTTTGCACATATCACCGAGTCCGATATATATGATATTGCAAATTTTGGTTTGAATGCTTGAAATTCGTATCTGTATTTTGTTACTAATTGATATATTGACTTTTATAAAAGATTATATGCATTGATATATACTTCAGTTATATTGTTTTTTTTATCATTATTGACTAATTACTTTTTTTTAGATCCAATAAGTCTTTTGATTATCTGTATTTTTTTTTACTAATTATCAGATAATTAAATTAGTATTTTTTTAATAATGTTATCTTATCTTATATATATTAAAGCGGAAACGCTTATTTCCACATGTTATCGCCAAGATATTTTTCAGCCCAATTGTCGAATTAGGTAATTTTTATAAATAAAATATATGGGTATGTCTAACATAGTCCATTAATTAGCATAAATTAAACAATGTTCAAATGATTGTTCCACAAAACTTATACTTAACATATTATAATATTTGATTATAAAATTATATTTAAATTATAATCCCGCACAAGGTGCGGGTAATACACTAGTATCTATTAAAGCAGCCCTTCTATTGCCACGTGTCAAGCCATGGTTCACCCAGCCCCCAAATTTTTTTTTAAAAAGTGGTTTTTAAATCCCATAATTATTTATTCGTAATTTAAAAAATGGTTTTTAAATTACAAATATAAATTTGTAAATCCCTGTAAATCCGGGATTCAGAAGATAATTCCTCCCAGAAAATGCCAAACATTTCAATTTATATTATAAACGTCAGAATCTGTAATTCACTAACCTCCAATATATCGTATCTGCAAAAGTTTAAATATAATTAGTAATCAAAATTTATTATTACGTACTCTCAAACGTATTGACCAATCAACAATCATATGACACCGCGATATGTTAAATTTATTTGAGTTCAGTAAAAAAGATAAGGATTTGTTCAAATCCTATATAAGCACCGGATTTCTTCAGTCCATCCACCCAAAATGCTTGATCCTGCAAAATAGTATCCAACAAATACGCTAATCTCAATGTTCAAGATATATTTGGACTTTATCTTACTATACGTTTTGGTTTCATTTTCACTTGATTTTGATTTTTCAGGCCGAAGTGGTTGCTGCTGTCATGCTTGAAATCCTACTTCATACTTCATGTGACCAAGAAGTAGAGATTTGCTCCTTCATTTGAAGACTTCTTTTTCCAGCAACAACTGTTCAAATGGAGAGTGAATTATCATATTCACTTGGAAATTACTGCTTATAATAAGTAATAAATGGCATCTGTAAGTTAATTACTGTATCTTACATATTTCTACATTTAATAGTTTCCATTTGTCTTACTCCAATGACAAACTTTGGGTTCCATTTTACATGTGGATCTGTGTTTTCAGGCTGAAGTTATTGTTGCAATATAGCTTGACGTTCTCCATTCAGTTCAAATGAAGCCCATAAGTTGATTCTTCAGTTGGCTTAGAAGACTTCAAATTCCAGCCCCAACTGTTCAAATGGATAACTTAATTAGCATAGTCAATTGTAACTTACTGATTTTGATCAGATGTTTATGTTACATACCTCAATGTGTAAAAAATTGAAGTTTAGATATTGCTGTCAATGTAGATCATCTATTAAACTTAAGATACATCTTCACATGTTTCATATTCTTGCTATTGATGAGGTCTTCTCAATTGAAATCAGATTTTTGTAAGCCCGATTTATGCCAATAATTAACAACATGAGTTTATGTTTACAGCAAACAAGATGTAAATAGTAATATAATACCCTGATGTTCTATTAACAACTTATTTTCTAAACATAACTTTTACCGTATGTAATAAATATTAGTTGAATCCAAGTGAATGGTCTACTCATATCCATATATCAAAAGCACAATTCAAAAGTGATTCACTAACCTCATCAAAAGTGATTTCACCTTCCCAATAAAAGTGTAACTTATAGTAGTGGATGAAATATTCTATTTCAAACATAACATCATATACATACAACAAGATGAAGACAAAAAGTCCTCACATGACTTATATTTGAGACTTTATAGACTGTTGAAAATAGTGACACTCAGGCACAGAGAATCCTGCAGTCTTCTAACTATTAAATAGTAGTGACAATACCATTCAGAACCAATTTTTTAAAATCATAAATAATATTCCAAAACAGAAACTTAATTCTAGCAACAAATTAAAAAAATTAACTCACAAAGTGCATAAGCAAACTCCATAAAACATAGTGAACAATAAGCATATTATGTTTCCAGCATATTAGATAAAACATAACATAGTAGAACAATGAATCATAATGATTAATTACCAAATCAATTTCATATAAATTACCTAAAATGAAGAACAGATGTTGATGTACATCACATTAGGTGAATCATACTGAATTTGTCATGTAAACAGCCATTGTGTGAACCACTCCGTGAATTTTTTGTTTTATAGATACCTGCAATATATTAATATGACAAGACCCATCATCAAGGTTTGTTTTAAAAAAATAATTTAACAATTTGACAAGACCCATCAGCAAAGTTTTTATATAAAAAAAGTTAAATATTATATAACTCTACACTATAAAATCACACCACATTCACATTTCCTTCAGTAACTCATCAGAAAAACCTTATTTCAAACCAAACTCTACCAACTCAGTTATACAAAATGTTTCCACAATTTCCATGGACAAAAGAACTACAGCTCGAATTGTTGCAAATTTGCTTAGAGTCATGTGAGACAAATGAGCTACCACATGGTTGTTTTAATTATGAAGACATTGCTGCTAAAATGCATTCAAGAACAGGTGCAAATCCAACAACTTGGCAGGTCAAAGGTAGGATTAATAGGTTGAGATGGGATTACAGAAGATGGAGAGATATTTTAAACGTTGCCGGTGTCACAAGAGATGAGAGAACCGGAGATTTTTACATACCCGATGAATGGTGGGATCACTATGCTAAGGTATTTATATTTGCTTTAATATATTCATATATTATGAGCAGTGAACTACTCATAGATACAATAACCAAATTTCTAATATATTTCTATTTTTTGTTAACTTGCAGAAACAGGTTTTTTGGGAGAAATTTCGCCACAACCCAATGGACTTTGACATTCAGAAAATGTGCAAGCGAGTGTTCTACTATGTTAGAGAATAGTTTACATGTTTGATCATGTAAAACTCTTGAAAATGTTATGTGTTTTGTTTTGCATTTCTATGAAATCTTCTAATGCTTATGTTGCCCTTTGATTTGTAGAATGTTCCCTCGAGTCGAGTGTCAATATGTACTACAAGTCATTTTCATGTTGTAATCTTTATTATGTTGTATTTGTGTCTTCATTATTAGTACCTTAAATTATATATCAAATGCATTATCAGTCCTTTATTATGTTATAACATAATGTTTTGTCATTTTAATTTTTAAAGTAAAATATAAGTTTTATATACATAACTAAATAGTTTACAATATCATCTTTATCCCAAAGCAAAATCTTTTAGTTACTATTAAGTATCATTCAAGTAGTTAAAGATTTGATAATAAAAAAAAGATCGGACAGTTATTAATATACATTCAGATACTGAATTTAGTTTTAACTTTTAACAAATTATCTAAAACACCAGATAAAAAAATCGTATCTGAACTATCTACTTCAAAATCCTATTGAAGATGATTTGTAATCTAAGTTTAAATTGATAATCTTATCAATTCTGTTAGGATGCAGAAACCAACAAAAAACCCTAGAAAACATTCTATATAAACGAATCAGTATCCACATATAAGTACACCTCATTCTTAATTTCCATCATATTTCCCACGTTCACAATACCATGGTAGGAAATCTTCCTAATACTATATTGTTGAATTCATCATACAATTACTAATCTTATTCTTATTTTCGATGTAGGTGATGGATAACCAGTTTGTTCCGATCAAGGATTTGAACATGAAGTCAAGTTCAAATGTGAAGATTTGTGTCCGAGTAATGTCCATATGGGATGTCTATGATCTTTCTAAGAAGGTTCCAACGATTATTGGAAAAGAAATGGTTTGTATTGACCATAATGTAAGTTTAAATAACTGTACTGCTTTTATATTTTTAAAGGATTAATTTTGTGTTAATCTTGAAGTTTCCTCATTGTAAATACTAAATTCTACGCTGACTATAAATTTTCAGGGAACAAGAATTCAGGGATTCTTTAAGAGGTCTTGGTTCAATAAATTCATTCATGTGGTAGAGGCTGGTCTTTATGTTATCTCCAATTTTGGTTTGAATACTTCTACCGGTTTATATCGGTATACTCGAAACCCTCTGAGGATAGATTTCATAACGCGCACCACCGTGACTCCTGTTGAACCAAGTGGATTTATAATTCCTCTACATTCCTACGATTTTGTCGCTTTTACTGATATCCTGAACAAGTCTCTAGACGACAGATTTTTGGTTGGTATGTATTCGTATATTGTAGTATTACTAGACCTATTCTATTGTGAGTTTTTTTGAACATTTATCAATGTTTGTAGGTTTTCTATATTATAAGATCATTCATATATTTATATACGTTTTTTTTCTTCCAGATGTTATTGGTCAATTAGTTGGGATTGGTACCCTAACAACTGTCACTATTGAGCGTGATAAATCAGAGCATTTAAAGATTGAGATCCTCATTCAAAATGGGTATGTTTATAATTTAATAATATATATTATAAAATTATTCATATATTTATATAATATTATGATATTGTTTTAAGTTAGTTATATTTTATGTATGTAACATTCTTTATATATTTTTTGTTGTCGTAGGGACGATGTTATTGGCGGTACCATGTGGGATAATTATGCTACTCTTCTTAATTCCTACGCGGACAAGGTGAATTCCAACAGCGTCGTCCTTATAATACAATCTGCAAAGCTAAGGCCTGCCCAAGGTAAAAAATATAATTTTATTTACAGTGAGATATATTTTATATATTAGAATAACTTGACATATACTTTTTGTCATATTTTATAAGTATTATTGTACTAATTAATTTTTGTAATATGTAGGACACTACAAGTTGTCGAATGCATTCGGAGGCACCCGGTTATTTATTGATGACGAGAGCATTCCTGAAATTAGGAATCTAAAGGATAGGTTTATTATTGATAACTATTTTTTTTTATGTTTTCTAATACCCAACAATGTTCCCAATATTTAACCGTGTGTGGTTTGGATTATATAGGCTGAAATCTCAAGTTGGAAATAGCACTCCTAACAAGTTGAATCGTATACCTGATACTCCATCTCAATCTTTATCTGATCAGTTTCTCAATGTTAAGCAAATGAAGTCTATTAATGAGTTGTTATCCACCAATGAGGTATTATCTTTTTTTACACAAATTAACCTTTTTTTATATTGTAAATAAAATGTAAACTTACAACATTGTGTTTAGTTGTGCAAGTCTTTGAACCTCTCCACAATTGAAGACATAGATGACTCAAACGGTTGGTATTACAATTCTTGCAAGCAGTGCAAGAAGAAGGTTGAAAAACATGGGGAATCTTTTTACTGTCCTAAGTGTGACCGTAAGGTCAAAAATGTTATTCCAAGGTATGTAATTGATGCTAAGTATTATTTTATGATGATATCAGCTTATATAAAAGTTTAAAATATCAAATTTTAATATTTTTCAGGTTCAAATTACGACTCAGAGTTCGAGATGACACTGGAAGCACTACATTTGTGATGTTTGATCGGGATGTTCAACAACTGTTGAACAAGTCTGTTGATTCTATTATAGATACTCTCGATGAGGTTTTACTTTTATATACAAACTATAATATTATTATATTGTTACATATTATTTTCTTTCATTTTTCCTTGATTATTAGGTGAATATTAACATTATCATATAACTTTAACTAGGGATCCGAGCTAGACAACATTCCAGAAGATCTTCATGTTCTGTTGGGAAAAACTATACTGTTCAAGGTTGATGTCGATCAATACAAGCTGGACGAGCACATGTCCCGATCTAAGTCTGGATTTACCATTCTGAAGCTAACTGATGATGCTGGATTAATTGCGAGATTCAACGAGTTGATTTTAGACAATGCTAAACAGGAAACCATTATCCCTAACACTGAGGTAGATTAAAATATTAAACTCTAAATTTATATTATGGTTGAATTGGATTTCATTCACCACTGCACGTTTTGTTGTAGGAACATTTGACATCAATTGCTTATGATGATGGTGACAATTCTGAAGAGGACTCAACCTACAACCCAAAGCGAAAGATAGACTATAACGACAACACCTCTGACCTCGAGTACATCGATGATGCTGATTTTGTTCCATCTAATAAGTTGAAGAAGTTGAAGAAGGTTGCTGTTAAGATCGAGAAGGATTGATTTGATTTGTAATACAATAATTTATATTTTTGGGTTTAGAGTTTTCATTATTTCTGATTTGGTAGTTTTGTTATTCATTCATTGAAAGACATTTTATTTAATAATAAAGAAGGTTTTCATTTTATAATGAGATATTTATAACTGCATATTTGTGTTATATATTATACATATTTAAGAGCTGAAATTAAATTTCAGTTGTGTTATCATAAAGACATAGATATTACACAAAACATTGTATAGGTGATCTCTACCAATTTTGTAATAAAAAAATAACATATAGAATATAGGAGGAATTAAAATCCATATATTGTTATTAAAAAATATAAAAAACATAGATAATATTATGATGTATACACAATAATATTCTATATTTGTATGTACAGCTTATTTATATTTCATATTCGTAGGTTTCAATATTCTTAAAGTAAGAGGTATACAAAATGCTGTTCTATATTTATATATAAAGTTTATTCTTATATAATATTCAGATTTCATATCTTATATATTATAATAGTATGAGGCCTACACAATATTATTCTATACTTCTATATACAACTTATTCATAGTTCATATTCACCTTTCATAAGCAAAATATTCTCAAGTTCGTCAGTCCATTCCTTTAGACCTGGAATAAAGAAATTAATCTTATACTATATTAGCATGGCAACATTTTATTAACCTAAAAACAACCTATGACTCAGTTACTTATATAAAGCTTATTCAGAGTTCATATTCAGCTTTCATATTATTAGAGTTACGTAATATCAACAATGCTATTCTATTTTCCTGTAAAGCTTATAAGTAGTTCATATTCATCGAGCATATTCTAAGTCAATGAACATGTATGCTTTTCAATTATAATGAACTGTACTACATATATGATAAGTTTGAAATGAAAAAAATAGATGATTAATCTAAAAGTTTAACTATAATGAAAAACTAAATACCTGCAAATATCGTTTTCCTTAGTTAGAGACAGTATCAAGTAATTCATTCCAATTTTTTTACTCCTGTAATAATGAAGGAAGTTAAATACTAAATTAGCATGGTAACATTTTATTAAATCAAAAAACAACCTATAAAGTTAATCAATAATAAAAACTTTTATTTATCAGATATTTACCTATGAAGTAAAATGGATTCTTATCTGGAAACATTTAGATATAAACACAATCTCTCAAATTGTGTATAGCTATATGTGCTCATCAACAAACCTGCAAATGAGAACAATATATCAAATCGTAACTGTATCAAAATCATCAATTAATAAATCAGCAAATATATCATTTGTTTTCTAATAATATATTCCTAACTGTATCAAATTCTCAAAATTTTTCAGTTACTTGGAAGATTTTAACTGTTGGAGGCTCATATCTTTTCAATTCTGCAATATAAATCAAATTTCATCATCTACTATACTACTTTTCAATCGTTTATTCTGGCATAAAATTCTGAAGATATACAATGGACAGATCTTGCAAGGAAAATCGAATCAATCGATTGAATGCAATGAGGCAGAAACGGAAGAGATCAACTACACAACAGGGGTTGAACAATACCCAACGTGTTCCTCTAAGTGATGTAACCAATAGTAAGTTTCTGTTTATATATACTCTTTTGATAGCACTAAACATCATATTACTAAGTGTAGAAGTAAATTTAAAGAGCTTTATTTATAAAAAATGCAGACTTGACGACGACTCAGTTATCTGGTGCAAGTTCTTCTAGGTTTACTTCCATGAATGCTTCAGGTAAGGTTCATTATCTCATTGAGATACTTAAAAGTATTTTTTTCTAGGACAATCATAATAATGTGACAATTGTATATTATAAAGTGTTAATTTTAGTAACTAAAAATTGCATTATCCACAACAGGAATTACAGTAGCTGATACTGGACTTGAAATTCGACCACGTCGTCGTAAGAATATTAATTTTGTTCATAAGTTTTATTAAGTAGTAATACAGTTTAGTTTAATATTTGTTATTATATTTATGAATTCTTATAATTGCAGCAAAGCCTATATCACCCAGCTTCACAGGTTTGTAGATAATTGTATAAAAAAAATCAATACTTACATCAACATTATTGCTGTTAATTTGCTTAATTTCCACTTATTGTTGAAAACAGAGTATTGGGATATTGGTGATCCTTCAAGACAGTGTGAATTTTGTGGGGCTCTTATGTGGTATGAAGAAAGGGCTGAAAAGAGTAAAGACGACCTTAACCCAAAATTTTCACTGTGTTGCATGAAGGGAATGGTTGAGCTGCCTTATCTGAATGAACCTCCTCCTCTGCTTAAACAGCTTCTCGATGGGACTGATCCTAGGAGTAAGAATTTTATAGAAAACATACGGAAATATAATAGTATGTTTTCCTTTACTTCAATGGGAGGAAAAACTAACAACAAACAAAGTGGGAGAGGTCCATATGTGTTCAAAGTTCATGGGCAGAACTTTCATCTTATTGGAAGTTTAGTTCCTGGAGAGGGTGATCCTCCTAAATTCTGTCAGCTATACATATACGACACAGAGAATGAAGACTCGAATCGTATAAATGCATTGAGGTATATCTATAATTATTTTCAAAATTATTATATATGATAAATTATTATATTGTAAGATTGTTGCTATTATTGATACCCATTTTTTTAATTTCAGTTCGAACGGAAATACATCTCTCCAATCATCTACTGTTGGTGATCTAAAAGCAATGCTCAATGGTTGTAATCCTCATGTGAAAGCATTCAGGATGGCCAAGGATTATTGTCTCAATTCATCTTTTACTGATGTAAAGTTGAGGTTACTTAGCTCAAGGGACACTGATGGAAGGAGGTATAATCTTCCTACTACTTCTGAGGTAGCAGCATTAATTGTTGGTGACATTGAACACACTGTTAATCATAGAGATATAATTCTACGAAAGAGAGAAGGTGGTTTGAAACGTATCAATGAGCTTCATGTTTCCTACCTTGCTTTACAATATCCTCTTATATATCCGTATGGTGAAGATGGGTTTCGATTATTCATACCTCTACGGGATAGGGGAGTTGAGGATGCTCGAAAGAGGAAGTGGGTCAGTATGAGAGAGTTTCATTCGTTTCGCATTCAGGAGAGACCTCATGAAGCTAAAACACTTATTTTCTCCAGAAGGTTGCTACAACAGTATGTTGTCGATGCATACACCATGGTTGAGTCGCACCGATTGGCTTATTATCGAACACATCAGAAGCAAATTAGAGCTGATCAGTACAAGAATGTACAACAGGCTGGGGATATAGGTTCTAATGACGCACAATCTTTGGGCAAAAGAATAGTTCTACCTTCCTCTTTTACCGGAGGCCCTAGATATATGGTGCAAAATTACCAGGACGCGATGGCAATTTGCAAGAACTATGGTTATCCGGATTTGTTCATCACATTCACATGCAATACTAAGTGGCCTGAAATCACCCGATTTCTCGACGCAAGAGGATTGAAGGCAGAAGATCATCCGGACATTGTTTGTCGTGTTTTCAAGATCAAACTTGATGACATGGTTAAAACCTTGAAAAAAGGGAGACCATTTGGACCCGTACAATCACGTAAGTAGCAACTTTATATTTTTTATTAATAAATTTATCTTACTGTTAATTAATTTGTTGCTCATGACATATAATAACAGTAATATTAATAGTTATAAATTACTAAAATTGGTAGATTTTAGGTAATATATAGTTCAGTTGCTTCATTTAGTTTTTATACATATAACTCAATATACAGCTTTTACATTCTAGATATTTTCATTATAAATTTTATTTACGAATCAAACATATTATAGGATAATATTTCAAATTTTTTACAGTTATTTATACGGTCGAGTTCCAAAAGAGAGGGTTGCCACACGCTCACATCCTTTTGTTCTTGGAAAAGAATGCGAAGTATCCTAATCCTGAAGATATTGATAGAATTATATCTGCCGAGCTCCCCGATCCTGAGGTCGATCCTGTGCTTCATAGAATCGTCTCTTCCCGCATGATTCATGGACCGTGTGGTCAGCTGAATATGAAAGCTCCGTGTATGGTGAACAACAAATGTAAAAAGTACTATCCTAGGGATTTTGTTGAGTTCACTACAGTTAACGAAGAAGGTTATCCCAACTATAGGAGGAGGAATGATGGACGTACTATTACATTGAATGGTGTGGAGATTGATAATCGCTTTGTCGTTCCACATAATAGGGATCTACTTATTCGTTATGATGCTCATATTAACGTTGAGTGGTGCAACCAGTCCAGATCAATAAAATATCTTTTCAAGTACATCAACAAAGGCAGTGATCGTGTAACTGCTGTGTTGACAGATAACACATCCTCTTCTGATGTACAAGGACAAGATGAAATAAAAGATTTCTACAGTTGCAGGTAATTTCTCAAGTTTAATGTGTTGTTAGTGTAGCAGCCTAATAATACATTGTATTGTTTACTTACTAAATATAATGTTATATGCTTTATTTCAGATATATAGCTCCATGTGAAGCAATGTGGCGTATATTCAAATTTGAAATACACTATAGGACTCCTCCTGTTCTACGGTTAAATTTTCATCTTGAAGATGAACAAACGATTGTATTTGAGGATGATGATAATGTTGATGATATTTTAGAAAGATCTCGGTTGAACAACTCTATGTTTTTATCATGGTTGGGTGCCAATAAGTTATATCCTGAAGCTAGAGTCTTATGCTACAATGATTTTCCAAAACACTTTGTGTGGCAGGCTGCTAAAAAGTGTTGGAAAAAGAGAGAGGGTCCGCCATCAATTGGTAGAATTTATAACGTGTCACCTGGGGCCGGTGAGATTATTATCTTCGTGTAATGCTGAGCCATGTAAAAGGTCCTACTTCTCATGCATATATAAGAACGGTTGCAGGCATCGTCTATCCTACCTTCAAAGATGCCTGTTTTGCTCTAGGGTTATTAGATGACGAGACAGAATATTCACAGGGTATTCAAGAAGCAAGTTTTTATGCCACTGCTGGCAGTTTACGTAAACTGTTTTGTCATCTATTATTCGGTGGTAGTCTCGCAAAGCCAGAATTGGTATGGGAAAGTACCTGGCGATTGTTGTCAGACGATATTGTTCATCAGCAAAGACGAATCCTTCAAAATCCGGGTATGTTTTTTTAACATTTATTGAAGTTATATTGATTTTTAAATTTGGTCTCTTTTATATTTATAAGATTAATCAGAAAGAAGTTGATTGTAAGTATTTATATAATTTAATGCATATATACGTTTTTTTATTAATTAATGTTGTTAGTATATATGTGTATTTAATTCCATATAATTTAATTTAGAATACAATATGACATATAATATATACTTATATTGTTAATATTATGTAATTAACTAATATTTGGCTGAGTTATTTTTTGAAGTTTTTTAAAGTACTAATTGTGCTTTTTATTACTTTTTATCCTTATCTATACCAGATTTAGTACTCGATGATGATGAGTTAAAAACCTACGCACTTTTAGAGATCGAGAAATTGTTACAACGTAATGGCGGTACTCTTTCCGATTTTAAGTCAATGCCGCTTCCAGACGGAGTACTAATGACGGATGGTTTGAACAAATTGATTCGAGATGAACTTAGATATGATCGTCATAGTCTATCTGTTGAGCATGATAGACTTATATCAAAGTTCACAGCCGAACAAAGAGGAATATATGATGAATTAATCAATGAGGTGGAATCCGGTGTTTCTAGAGTGTTCTTTTTATACGGATATGGAGGGACTGGCAAAACTTTTATTTGGCGTTCTTTATCAGCAGCAATTCGAGCTAGGGGAGACATTGTGTTGACTGTTGCCTCAAGTGGAATAGCAGCATTATTGATGCCTGGTGGGAGGATAGCTCACTCGCGTTTTGCTATTCCAATTGACCTTAATGAGAACTCAACATGTCATATTTGTAACGCCCCAAATTTTGGCGCGCTTGCGATTTTATTCCTTACGGCTTTTATCGATATTTTAATAGCATAAAATGTTTTTTTTTTTTTTTTTTTCGAGTATATATGTATGTATCGGTATATTTCACATTCATATATAATCTGTTTTTAAAATTATTATTTTAATCTCGTAAATATTTTACGAGAACGATTTCTATATCGGCAATCATACTATTACAATTATATTTACATATATTTGATTTATATATTTCCCGCAAAATAATTTTACGGAAAAGTTCGGAAAGGTTTCGGATCCGGTATATTTAAATCGAGTATATATCGTATTCGTTTTTCTTTTGTTATTTATTTATTTTAAATTCTCTTTTCTTTTTCTTTTTCTTTTTCTTTTTCTTTTTCCTTGTCTTGTTCTGCTGCCTTGCTTGCGGTTGGTGAGAACTGCAGCAGCCTCTCAGCCAGGGTTAGGGCCGGCCGACCCTTCGCCCTTTGCGCCTGCTGACCCCCAGTGACCCCTCGACCTCCCCCTTCGAATGATGACCCCTAGCAACAACCCCTCTCACTTCTCACAAGCTCTCTCTCTCTCTGCAATCTCCCTCTCTGTAATATCTCCTTCATCTCACTGAGATCCCACGCAGTCTCAATCTCTTCCTCGTACCTTCTCCCTATCGCATTTGTGGAGGCGAACCGCTGCCGCCTAATCCCACTGGAGCGCCGCGCTTCAGCCGCCGGAGACGCCGGCCTGTCGCCGGACGCCAGCCGGCCTCCTCCTCCTCTCCTCCGCCTGGGAAGCCGCCGGACCCTCTACCCTTGCCCGTGCAACCCTCCTTCGCCTCGCCCCTTTGTCTGCTCCTCTGTCGAGCCATGTTTTGCCCCGCAGCTCCGCCACCTTGCCTCGCCGATACTGGAGCCTTGCCGGAGCCATGGCCGCCTCCAGTGTAGCCTCTCCTCTGCCCTTGCCGCCGTGCTCCTTCACTTCCCCAGCCTCTGCTTTTGCGGCGTGGCCTTCCCGCTTCTGAGAAGGAGATGAAACCCTTTAGGGTTATTACAAATCAGCCCCCTTAATTTTGGTTTTATTGCAAGTGTGGCCCATATTTTTAATTTGCAGATTTGACCCCAAGTTTTATAAATCTGAATATATATCCCTACATATTTATTTATGGAATATGACCCATATGCGGAAATTGTATAATTTGCCCATTAAATGTTTTTACGGGTTTTAACCTTGGAGTTTCAATATGAGTTTATTTCATAATTATATATATTATCAAATATTCCCTTGTTGGATTTATCTCGGATTTATGGCCCGAAGGTTTATTGGCGGATTATAACCAAGTTTTTAAAATTGTATAAAGTGTCCCGGGAAGTATTTAAGCGGTCTTAACCTTGGTTTTGAAAACGAGTTTTACCTTAGATTTTACATAAGTTATATGTTCCGTTCAAATTTAGCATATAAGCTAAATTTGTTTAGCTTTGGTTTTAGGCTCGGAAGCGCCCCGATAAAGGCCCAACGAATCCATTCTCGACATCCTTAGATCGCCTTCCGTCCTTTGACGTCATGTGAGTACCCTCTCCCCCGAACTTATGATCTTACCTCGATTTAGTTATGTTTAGTATTAGTATCATGCTAGGTTGGATCTAGCATAACTTAGAGTGAATACCAAGTAGTGGTTATGGACCTTAGGTGAGTTTTGTGGATTGTGAAATGTTGTAAGGCTTGAGGAGTGGATATTATCTTGTGAGGCTGTTTATGGCTTGAAATTGTATGTTGAGCTGGTGAGAATTTAGGGGTTGAGGTTGTATAATTGTTGAGATTGTGGTGACTAGGACGAGAGTATCCTAGCATGCGTAGTAATGGTTATGACCGTGTGAGATCGTAAGGATTAAGAGTTGTTATCCTATCATGGTTATGGTTTATGATCTTGCGAGATCATTGGGAATAGAAGTCTAAGGACTTCTAGCATGTGAGAGAGATGTTGATCGTGTGCCTTTTTACAGGCGTTGAGTGCCTTCCTGCGGGAAGCTGAGAGCGGGATATAGCGGGATTATCTTTGGGACGAGGTAAGTCTCCGGACTTACTTAGCTCGTATTCTTGGTATTAGCATTGATGTGTGTTGGGTGGTGTGTGTTTATTATTTATTATTTATAACAACTAAACCGGAATTAGGATTACCGACCTTTATATTATTTTGGCCCAAGTGTATGATAACGGGCGGTGACATCATCTGCCTAGCTCTTGCGAGAGTCTAGGAGGTTCTCGGCGACTAGCCGTGCTGGTTAGACAGTCGGAGGCATCCGTACCGTTCCATGCCGGAAATAGGGACCGAGGCGGGACCACGGTGGTCTCGTGTCACAAATCTAAGTTGAATTAGAACGGGATATGACTTAATCATAATAAAGATAATAAACTTGATTGGTGTGCCTTTGATTATGTTGTGTGTTTATGATGTTTTGCTTGTGTTTATGATGTTTTGCTTGTGTTGTGCCTTTCCCGTTAATTCTAATGCCTCGAATATAAGCTAACGGTTTTATACCGAATGTTGTAGATTGCCTTGCAGGTTAGGAATGCGGCCGAGAATCCGGAAGGGTGGACAGCCGGGGTCCGTACATTTTAGGAAGGGTTTATGAGTTGGAGTCGAGTTATGTTTTTCCTTTGGTTTGCATTTTTGTATGCCGCGTGTTTGGCATTGTGGTTTCGAGTTGTATCTCGGCTGAAGTTGTTGCGTTCTTTCGGGTTTCTTATCATTTGCATTAAAAGGAATTTCGGTTTTGCCTTTATTTGTGCCATGTTGAAAGATCCGGTGAAATTGTTGTCAAGCTAAGGGTCGGGACCCATTGTGAGGTCCCAACCCGTAGCGCCCCGAGTCCCGCGGATTCGGGGTGTTACAAAAGTGGTATCAGAGCCCTAGGTTGACAACAATGGCACTCGCAATCTTTTAAAGGCCGAATGAGGAATAAACAGAACCCCGCGGGTTTTTGAGTTTTCGTTTTCAAAATCACATGCATGAGTCGGGGTAGAATGTACGGACCACCACTCTTTCCGCGGATCTCGGCAGCTTAGTTTATTGGATTTTTAGTATATATATGTATATATGTAGATATGTATCGTGGACTTAGGATGTTTTTGGACTATTATTATATGTGGATTGTAGTTGCATGATGGACATGATTTATGTGTATAGTTGTCTATGTGAACGATTATATGTTTTAATCCTTGTATTGTTGTACTGGCATGCCGAATGCATGATATTAGTAGTAATATGGACTTTGGACTTATATAGTTATGTATAAGTATTATCATATATATATATAGTTGCATATGAAGTTATGGGACCTTTTAGCTAAGATGATTGTATAATATCATCATCCTTGGACGAAGTCATTTGACTTAGGATAGTGTACATACGAGGACGCATATGCTCAAGTATCGAGGTTGAGTGTTACGTTCGGACGAATACCTTGGAGTTTCTTGTACTCCTTTAGGAGGATGTCGAAGAGGAGGATTGGATATGACATAAACAAAGGACGACCAAGTAAAAGGAAATTCGCGGCAATTTAAGAGAAATCAAGATGAAGACCATACAAGAAAAAAAGAGTAACATTAATGTGCGGAAGTGGTTCCAAAGAAACTATGATTTAAAGACAACAAGACCAATGTAGATAACGAACTTAAGTTTTTCAAGAAGACGCGTGGACAACTAAACATACGAATCAAAGAAGAGATGGGTACATTCTAGCAAGGTTAAAGGTGATATCCCATTAAGATGTGAAGTTTTCTTTAGGCGCTCCTAAGCATTGGAATCAAGACGAGAAGAGTAATTGAACTATTTCTAAAGATTTAAAATACCGTAAGTTAAACTTGCGAGGTACCAAGAAGTGAAGAGTCAAAAATACGAGGGATTACGAGAAGGACTACATGGAGAAAGTTCACATAATAGAATTAACTTGTGGAGTCAATCGTTTCCGTTATAATGATAAGGCTAAGAAACACCAAGAAGGAGAAAGTGCGTATAAATGATGATCCCAAGAAGATGAAAGACGAAATGAGGAGCTTTGATCGAGAGACTTAAAGATACCAACCAAGAGGAACGCGAGTGGATGCTAGCTAGGGCTATAATATTCGGGATGGTGCACTTGAAAGACGTCAAGGAAGAATGGTTAAGCCTATGTAAGGGAGTTATATAAAACAATAAGGCAAAGAAGATATAGTTACCTTATAAAGAAGAGGAAGCATGGAATGAAGAAGGAATTAACGGAGTTTAAGGTAGAGTACCTCGAGGAGGGTAGCCTTCATGAGAATGGTAACATCGAAAGTGTAGCAGAATGATAAGTCATTGACCTTGAAGAAGGTCAACTATAAGTTGACCAGTGACAACTGAGAACACAAAGGTGTGGGTTGTCTATTGATGAGTGTAGGGGGTATGAGTAAACAAGACTATGTGCATATAGAGGATCGACAACAAGATGTTAAAGTATTCGCGGTGGATCAATGTCAATGGTAAGGAAGTACGTCAATGGAAGTACAGTTGTCTTAAATCAAATAATGTTGAATGAGTTCAAGCAAGTAGTTGTACAAACCTCCTAGGGGAGGTTGAAGTTGACCCTTTACGACCTTCTTAGGTCATGAGAACGGCACATGGGAGAACGGCACATGGGAGAATGACCCGGATTAGAAGTTTTAAGGTTTGATCATGGTAAAGACAACTAGTAGATCAAGAGGAAGGTGACATTTGCATTGTTTGTGGTGCGTAGACTGGAGTATTATAAGAGGATGCATAGTATGGTTGTTCTAATGAAATGGAGGGTAGGTGTTCGCAAACAAAAGATGAGAGAGAGGCGTCAAACTCACATGGAAGAGATATGGTGGCTATGACGTGAAAGGGAGGACCTAGATTAGGGCAACGCTTCAAGCTTGGAATTACGATGTTAGTGATTGGTGGAGTAATGAGTGGATCTTTTTGTGATTATGGTTGGGAATTTTGCCTGAAGGCATACAAGTGCGGTTGTGAAGCTCGTTCATATATACCAAGAGGTACATAAGGTAGCCAACGAGAGTAAGAGAAGATTGAGGTTTTGAAGTTTGATATTGATAGATGTACAAAAAGTATATGGAAGATTGAGGTTAGAACCTCTACCGTCGGGTTGATTTTACAAAAGGAAAGTGAAGTATAATTTCTACTTGGAGAAAGGATGCATATGGTGAAAGCGTATGTAGAAGACGAAGAGCTCCTTCCATATGTTGGGATGTCATGGAAAGCAAAGAAGATAAGGTAAGTTGTTTTGAAGCACAATTAAGTCCTGCAGTTTGGACCCTTATGGCTGCACCTAAGTGAGAAACCTTAGAAGATCTTTACAATCATGTCATCAAAGAGGGAGGATGAGATTAAGTTATAGGATTACTTAAATAAGGATGCAAGAGCCATAAGACTCGAGCAAGTCTCTCGAGTTCGAGAGATGAAGGATCTTTGAAAGAGGACGATAAACATTGTAGCTAAAGATGGAGCAATACACGTGTTTGAAGGACGTCACCTCAACAGATCGGGGTAGATCATTAGTACCATGACCACCTGTCAAGTGTTAAGACAAGGTTGTGTTGGTTACTACGTTATGTGACGAAAGAGGAAAAGACAAAAACCGAGATATCATGGATTCCAATACGCCAGAATGTGAAATCTTCCACTAAGGTCGAGCTTGATTTAATTCCGATGTCTAAGGCGCCGTATGAAATAACACTTGTGTAGAGATATGAGATGTGGAAGCAAGTGAAAGAGCAATTGCAAGAACTTATTGAAAAAAGTTCATTAGAATTAGTGAAATGTTA
The DNA here is from genome assembly GCA_033239125.1 of Fagopyrum homotropicum. Classification (NCBI taxonomy): domain Eukaryota; kingdom Viridiplantae; phylum Streptophyta; class Magnoliopsida; order Caryophyllales; family Polygonaceae; genus Fagopyrum; species Fagopyrum homotropicum. The sequence continues at coordinate 35,494,482 of BSWB01000003.1, forward strand.
TGGAGAACTCCGAAGGTTATCTTGAACTCTCGATTCAAAGTTCATATTGGAATATATCTTAAACTCTTGATTTGAAGTTGTTATGGAGAACACCAATTTGCAAAAAGAGAGGCGGTTATCTCCGTTTGTACATCGATTATAATGAGCAGAGCAAGATAACAATGAAGAACCAGGTATCCCTCACCACGGATAAAGGATCTACCCGACTGGTTGCAAGGGTCGGTAGTATCTTTTAAGTATGTTTTAAGGTCTGAGTGCCACCAATTGAGAATTCGAGATTGAATTTTGTAAATACAGCATTCCGGACAGACCATGGCCACTAGAAGTTGTAGTGATTCCTTATGGGCTTACTAATGCTCTAGATAAGATATTTCGGTCTACTCGAGAACAAGAGAGAAGTGGTATGACACGTTGTCTCGGGATGACAACCCACGAAGGATGTGGAAGAAGTTATAAGTTTTCTTGGATTTGCTGGTCATTACTAGATTTGTGAAGATATAATCCAAAGTAAAACCGTCCATCGCTAACCTACTTCGGAAGACAAAGAAATTTGAGAGTGAAAGAAATTGACATTGGAATTGTTAAGAGTTAAGTGGAGATTCATGGGTGGGACCGTTTCGAAATTTCCTCGACGTATGATGGTTGAAGTGAACAAGTGATTCTCCAAGACAAGGTCTTGATTGGGTATTGAGGAGCGATGTAAAAGTAATAGCATACCGGTATCGTTAGTAGAAGCGGTGCGAAGTAAGGTACTTCCTTCGTTACATGGAATTGCCACAAGAATTGAGAAGATGAAACATCAAAGTTTGTTTTTGCGGGACCAATTGAGAAGTTCGACCTTCTGTGTTGGAGGCAATCAAAGAGAAACAAAATGGAAGTGCTGGATTGAGGAAGACCCGAATAGGAAGTTGAGTTTTTGATATATCGGACATTTTGAGATCTTAGAGCGAGTTGGGAAAGTGGTTTACCGGTTGACGTGACCGTCGAGAGTAGAGGGTGTTCACCCGGTGTTTCATGCGTATCACTTGAGGGAATACATACATGACCCGAGACCTATGATAGTATCTTAGGTTAAGTTTTTATGTTGAGCTGATAGCATCGATAGGGTCGACGGGTCAGACCTAATTCTTTCCATAGTTGAGTTATGTGCATGTGTGATGTTATAATTGTTTGTGCCCCGTGCGGGAATGTGTTATATGACTTGATATATCTTGCAATGGTAGTTCGAGTAGTTTATATGTGTAGATTACATAGTCTAAGCCTTCTTAGTGTGAGAGTTCATACCTCGGCCTTAGGAACCGAGAAGTTTGGCGTATTGCAAGTTTCGGGACGAAACTTGTTTTTAGGGGGATGTAATGTAACGCCCCAAATTTTGGCGCGCTTGCGATTTTATTCCTTACGGCTTTTATCGATATTTTAATAGCATAAAATGTTTTTTTTTTTTTCGAGTATATATGTATGTATCGGTATATTTCACATTCATATATAATCTGTTTTTAAAATTATTATTTTAATCTCGTAAATATTTTACGAGAACGATTTCTATATCGGCAATCATACTATTACAATTATATTTACATATATTTGATTTATATATTTCCCGCAAAATAATTTTACGGAAAAGTTCGGAAAGGTTTCGGATCCGGTATATTTAAATCGAGTATATATCGTATTCGTTTTTCTTTTGTTATTTATTTATTTTAAATTCTCTTTTCTTTTTCTTTTTCTTTTTCTTTTTCTTTTTCCTTGTCTTGTTCTGCTGCCTTGCTTGCGGTTGGTGAGAACTGCAGCAGCCTCTCAGCCAGGGTTAGGGCCGGCCGACCCTTCGCCCTTTGCGCCTGCTGACCCCCAGTGACCCCTCGACCTCCCCCTTCGAATGATGACCCCTAGCAACAACCCCTCTCACTTCTCACAAGCTCTCTCTCTCTCTCTGCAATCTCCCTCTCTGTAATATCTCCTTCATCTCACTGAGATCCCACGCAGTCTCAATCTCTTCCTCGTACCTTCTCCCTATCGCATTTGTGGAGGCGAACCGCTGCCGCCTAATCCCACTGGAGCGCCGCGCTTCAGCCGCCGGAGACGCCGGCCTGTCGCCGGACGCCAGCCGGCCTCCTCCTCCTCTCCTCCGCCTGGGAAGCCGCCGGACCCTCTACCCTTGCCCGTGCAACCCTCCTTCGCCTCGCCCCTTTGTCTGCTCCTCTGTCGAGCCATGTTTTGCCCCGCAGCTCCGCCACCTTGCCTCGCCGATACTGGAGCCTTGCCGGAGCCATGGCCGCCTCCAGTGTAGCCTCTCCTCTGCCCTTGCCGCCGTGCTCCTTCACTTCCCCAGCCTCTGCTTTTGCGGCGTGGCCTTCCCGCTTCTGAGAAGGAGATGAAACCCTTTAGGGTTATTACAAATCAGCCCCCTTAATTTTGGTTTTATTGCAAGTGTGGCCCATATTTTTAATTTGCAGATTTGACCCCAAGTTTTATAAATCTGAATATATATCCCTACATATTTATTTATGGAATATGACCCATATGCGGAAATTGTATAATTTGCCCATTAAATGTTTTTACGGGTTTTAACCTTGGAGTTTCAATATGAGTTTATTTCATAATTATATATATTATCAAATATTCCCTTGTTGGATTTATCTCGGATTTATGGCCCGAAGGTTTATTGGCGGATTATAACCAAGTTTTTAAAATTGTATAAAGTGTCCCGGGAAGTATTTAAGCGGTCTTAACCTTGGTTTTGAAAACGAGTTTTACCTTAGATTTTACATAAGTTATATGTTCCGTTCAAATTTAGCATATAAGCTAAATTTGTTTAGCTTTGGTTTTAGGCTCGGAAGCGCCCCGATAAAGGCCCAACGAATCCATTCTCGACATCCTTAGATCGCCTTCCGTCCTTTGACGTCATGTGAGTACCCTCTCCCCCGAACTTATGATCTTACCTCGATTTAGTTATGTTTAGTATTAGTATCATGCTAGGTTGGATCTAGCATAACTTAGAGTGAATACCAAGTAGTGGTTATGGACCTTAGGTGAGTTTTGTGGATTGTGAAATGTTGTAAGGCTTGAGGAGTGGATATTATCTTGTGAGGCTGTTTATGGCTTGAAATTGTATGTTGAGCTGGTGAGAATTTAGGGGTTGAGGTTGTATAATTGTTGAGATTGTGGTGACTAGGACGAGAGTATCCTAGCATGCGTAGTAATGGTTATGACCGTGTGAGATCGTAAGGATTAAGAGTTGTTATCCTATCATGGTTATGGTTTATGATCTTGCGAGATCATTGGGAATAGAAGTCTAAGGACTTCTAGCATGTGAGAGAGATGTTGATCGTGTGCCTTTTTACAGGCGTTGAGTGCCTTCCTGCGGGAAGCTGAGAGCGGGATATAGCGGGATTATCTTTGGGACGAGGTAAGTCTCCGGACTTACTTAGCTCGTATTCTTGGTATTAGCATTGATGTGTGTTGGGTGGTGTGTGTTTATTATTTATTATTTATAACAACTAAACCGGAATTAGGATTACCGACCTTTATATTATTTTGGCCCAAGTGTATGATAACGGGCGGTGACATCATCTGCCTAGCTCTTGCGAGAGTCTAGGAGGTTCTCGGCGACTAGCCGTGCTGGTTAGACAGTCGGAGGCATCCGTACCGTTCCATGCCGGAAATAGGGACCGAGGCGGGACCACGGTGGTCTCGTGTCACAAATCTAAGTTGAATTAGAACGGGATATGACTTAATCATAATAAAGATAATAAACTTGATTGGTGTGCCTTTGATTATGTTGTGTGTTTATGATGTTTTGCTTGTGTTTATGATGTTTTGCTTGTGTTGTGCCTTTCCCGTTAATTCTAATGCCTCGAATATAAGCTAACGGTTTTATACCGAATGTTGTAGATTGCCTTGCAGGTTAGGAATGCGGCCGAGAATCCGGAAGGGTGGACAGCCGGGGTCCGTACATTTTAGGAAGGGTTTATGAGTTGGAGTCGAGTTATGTTTTTCCTTTGGTTTGCATTTTTGTATGCCGCGTGTTTGGCATTGTGGTTTCGAGTTGTATCTCGGCTGAAGTTGTTGCGTTCTTTCGGGTTTCTTATCATTTGCATTAAAAGGAATTTCGGTTTTGCCTTTATTTGTGCCATGTTGAAAGATCCGGTGAAATTGTTGTCAAGCTAAGGGTCGGGACCCATTGTGAGGTCCCAACCCGTAGCGCCCCGAGTCCCGCGGATTCGGGGTGTTACAATATTACACCAGGATCGGAACTAGGTGCACTTATTTTGAAGTGTAAGCTTATCATATGGGATGAAGCCCCGATGATAAATAAGCTTGCTTTCCAGGCACTTGATATCACTCTTCGTGATATTATGAAGTCAAAAGATCCAGGGAATATTCACCTTCCTTTTGGTGGTAAAGTAGTAGTGTTTGGAGGAGATTTTCGTCAAATACTTCCAGTTGTTCCTAAAGGTTCCCGACAAGATATTGTCAACTCAGCCATAAATTCCTCTTATTTATGGGAACATATAAAGGTATTACGGCTTACTAAGAACATGAGGGTTCTAATGGGAAACACTCCAGCTGAGAGACAGGAGGCTAAAAATTTTACTGATTGGGTACTCCGCATAGGTGATGGTAGGGAAGGTTCTCCAAATGATGGTGAGACCATCATACATATGCCGGACGACATTCTTTTAAGTTCATATGTTCCTGGTGATTCCATTAGAGTTATAACTGAAGCTTTGTATCCGATGATTAATGAGGTTGTTGATCCTGATGTTTATTTCCAAAAGAGGGCTATTCTAGCGCCTACACTGGATGTTATTGATAAAATCAACGAATACATGTTATCATTGTTGCCTGGAGAGAAAACTGAGTATCTCAGCAGTGACAGTATATGTCGTTCAGATCAGACCAGTTATGATACCATTACAGCTCATTCGGTTGAATTTTTAAATGGTATCAAGTCTTCTGGCATTCCAAGCCATTCACTGAGAGTTAAGGTGGGTGTGCCTATTATGCTTCTTCGAAACATTAATCAGTCAGATGGTTCGTGTAATGGTACGAGGTTGGTTGTTACGAGATTACTAAAATATCTTATTGAAGCTAGAATTGTTTCTGGTAGCAATGCAGGAGATAAAGTCTTCATTCCTCGAATGGTCATGACCCCGTCTGACAGTAGGTATCCATTTCAGTTTCAGAGGAGGCAGTTTCCTGTTGCGGTTTGTTTTGCTATGACTATTAATAAGAGTCAAGGGCAGTCTTTGTCTAAAGTTGGATTGTATCTTCCCAAGCCCGTTTTCACACATGGTCAACTATATGTGGCTCTATCTAGGGTCACAAGCAAGAGTGGTTTGAAAGTTCTCATATGTGATCGTAATGGTGTCTCTTCAAAGTACACTACCAATGTTGTTTACAAGGAGATTTTTCAAAATCTCTATTGAATGTGATTGAATTAGATTTGGTTACCTTATTACAATTGTTATTGAATATTGAACTCACATTTTGTTGGATTATTTATATTAATCACTTTTCAAGTCACATATATTGATCAGTATATAGTATAAATTTTATATTACATAAAAAATGACTTAATAAAAGACTGTTTAGTTTCGGAAATATATTGTAATTAGACATATGTTATCGATCCAAATATCTTAAATTTTTAATATTATATGTCACTGTCTTATGTAAAAATATTTGATAACATGTAAATTAATAAAACAAATATAAGAAATATAGCAGTAATATCAACAAATAAAGATATCAAACAATTTTATAGTAAATAAAATTATAAGGAATTTTTTTATTAAGAAAACTAAGGGTGGTGTATATTTATTGTTAGTGTAATTTATAATATTATTCAATATTTAATATAGCATTTGTTATTATTTATATATATCAAACTCATGATAAGGTCTTATTAGTTAAGATACACCCGTAAATATTTATTATAGTCAAATGCAAGCATTATTATATATAAAATAAATAAATTTTTATTAAATAAATAAATATTTATTAATAATTACTATATTACTATAAAAATTTATACAAGGGTGTTTTAGTAATCATCAATTTTATTCAATGTTAAAATATAAAACTTTTATTAAATTAAAGTCCATGCGTATACAAAATAATAAATAATAAATTATTTTTAGATAAGAACTACATGTATGTTATGTTTATAAATATTAAAATATACAAAAATTAAAATAGATATATAATAAGCAGTTCAAATTCAGTTACAATTACGAATCCAGTTGTTATGATTTTTTTGTTAAATAAAATGAATCTTATATATTTTTCAAGCATATCCATATCGAAACAACCAAAATCTTATATATTAAATATAAAAAGAATGTTAGTATATATATTGATTCCAATATATTTACGTGTTCTACAGGCTTTAGTATCATTCTTTATCGTTCATACTGTGGTTATCCTGCTATTCAAGAGGAATATATGGATCTAAAGAGTTTGAATGTTTCCCCGGTATGCAGTGTGTATTATATTTGTTATCTACATGATTCTGATTTACTTCATATTTTGGCTAACTATTTCTGATTATTTTCAGATCAATAGAGTTGGATTGGATAGTCGTCATCTGAGTGATCTCGATGAAGCGAGGATATTTAGCTGTCGTGTCGAAGTACGAGTCATCCGTCTTTGTCATATAAATACACCAATTCATGGCAATTACATTTTCATGTTGCTGATGGACAAACAGGTTTTGTGATATACTTACTTTAATTTATGTGATTATCTTATAATTGTATAGATTATAGAACAATCGGAGATATCTATTGCATTTGTTATTTTGTATATTATCTATAATAGGAGATATCTACTGTATTTGTTAAAATTTTAATCTTTAATTACTCAGGAGAACAAGATGGAAGCTAGAGCAGAAATTCAAACATATAGAGATGTTTGTTTTTTTATGAAGGAGGGTACTGTTTGTTTTGTTTCAAACTTTAAGTGTGTTGCTAAGAGAGGTGGTAGACAATTTAGTGCCCTAAAGTTCTCTATCGAGATCATATCATCTACTATTGTATCAGTGGTATCATCAGACATATCTATTCCACTACATGGGTTTCAATTTGTGGATTTTTCATCCATCAATGATGGACAAATTCCATTCAACTTAATTATAGGTAAATTATTTGTTATTAAAAACATATATTATTTTATGTTTTCAATGAATTCTATATGATTAATTGTTTGTTACATTGAGTAATAGATGTTATTGGAGAAGTTACTTCTATATACCCTGAAAGTACTACAAGGGGAGGTAACAGGCTATTTGTGTTACTAAATGATGCAAGGTAATTTACTTATTTATTATATAATAAACATTACTCATTTAGAATATAGACATATATGTGTATGCTTTTAATTGTTAATTTTAATTACAGATCCAACCAGTTGAAATGTTCATGTGGACCTGAGTTTTATGATCAACTTATCCAAGTGGCTGGGGAGCTCTGCAACCAAAAGTTATACTTGGTTCTACAATTTGTCATCGTAACTAAATGCTCTGGTAGATTCTTTTTATAATACAACTAACTATTTACTAAGTATGTTTATTATAGGTAATCAATATATTAATTTATCAATAATATTTTTTATTTAAGGTGGTCTAATGGTGTCCACCTTATCCGATGTGTCCAAGGTGATCGTTAATCCTAACGGAGAAGAAACAGACTATTTTATGGACAGGTAAATTCTTAAGTTTTTCAAATAAATATGTCCTATTAAATATGCTTATGAATACCTAATAAAATTCAAACATACTGCATATTTTTTCAGGTTCAAATCACCACTTAATAGCAAAGCAAATATCCACACAAAGGCATACAGCAATAAAACAGCAAAGAGGCGCATTCAATTTATATAGTTGTAGTGATACCGAAAGTGATCAAAGACCATGTTTTTTTTACCTCATTCAATCGACTTTATGTTTGACTATTTCACAAGTAATTTGATTCATTCATGCCTTTTCATCCAGGTTGTTTTTTAAGTACTTATTGTTTTTATGTAAATCGTATTTGATATATTTTATATTAGTTCGTTCACCTAATCCAAATGAACCTAAGTTTATGGTATAAGTTTCATGCTTACTAATCAATCTGAATATTTTAAAATAACCATGTATATGAAACTTTACCTTTAAATAGAAGAGTTCCTTATTATGTAGAAACTGCTTTTTCAGATTTGCTTCATTCATTAATGCATATCTTAGTTCTCCTGCATATTAGGTAAAGACTATGATTAGTTATTTGTTATCTTTATAATCAATGAGATACATAAGTTATGCAATATACATAATATAGGAAGAAAATAAAATAAAATACTTATCTCATATCACCATTTAGCCATAGTGAGTTCTTTGACGGCTGTGAGTGTTACCTGCAGAATTACCAACAACAATCATATTTAAATTTAACTAAGATATAGGTAAAGCATAAATGAGAAAGTAAATAGAAACTTCAATACCTATTCCGAGAACTAATCTAATCCATCATAATTGATTTCTTGACCATTATAAATTTACTAATTCATATACATATAGACAGTAGTTGACTCCTTATACTGCTAACTAATGTAGCCTTAGCTGAATTGTTTATTGCAAATTCTATAAATAAATTTGATATCAGCATGAACTTCTACAGCATATAATCATTTGCTGACAAATTTAAAACCTAATTTTATGTCAGCTACTACTCAAAGTTGAATTGTAACCATATTCAACACAACGAACATAAACCAATTCGAGTATTAAAACAATCAAGAACAACCTATATCGACCCTTTTTCAATTTGAACTAATTCATATCGGAAATGAAAAACCTAAATCAGATTGAATGGAAAGGGGAGATTAGACACCTTATTTATAGGATGAATCTGGAACCTTCATTTATATCCATACTCCATTCAATCTCTATTCTGAGAACATTTTGAATTCGATTGATGGCTGCAAATTGAAGGCTCATTAGATTCGAGAAGTATAGTCGATAGCAGTGGGTAAATAAGAATCTGAAAAATTGGACTAGAATCACCTGAATAGAGATTGATATCTGCGTATCAAACTTGATAGGTTTAGTGGTGTAATTTGTTCATCGATTTGATTTTCGAGTTTTGGGGATAACGATAGCTGTTCTTCAGCGAGGGGTAAAAGGGTGTATTCGTTTTTGGATCTGAAAAAACGAAAGAGTGTTTCATGGTAATGACCTAATTCCTTTAATTAATTTTATATTTTAAAAATATTTTTATTGTTCTAATAACTTTTAAGGTTTTTACGGATTTGGGCTATACATGTTTGGGCTTCAGGTTTATTTTTCCTATCATTTGGGACAACTTAGAGTATTATTTTGTATGATAATATTTGATTTTTTGGATCATATATGTTATAACTTATTATTTGATTGTATACAACATATTTATTAATATTAATGTAATATATCAATTGAATATATTGTATTTTCTGTTCAATTGTTTAGGATATTTAAATTGTTTAATTTGTTGATATATTTCAAATCCGGATAGCATAAAAATATTTTTTTTAATTAAATATATTATAAATATAGATATTAGATTTTCAATAAAATAAAATAGATTATATAACAAAATAAGTTTTAAAAAACACCCGTGCAGTGCACGGGTAATACACTAGTTATTAGGATAAATGAGAGATTTAAACGAGCAATTTGAGTGTAAATCTCCACGTAAATTGTGAACAAATTGACGTGAGATAGCAGATTAGTGAAAATATCTTACAACGCATAAAATAGTAGGTCAATGACCCATATGAATAAAATTATACTTCAGATTATCAAAAAGTTTAATAATTGTATGATTTGTTTAATCTTCAATTCCTGTTATTTATACAAATTAATAATCGATGTGAGATAGCAAAAGCGCTGAAAATATTCGATGTGGGATAACAAAATCGTTGAAAATATTTAGCATCTCACAATACATTAGGTCAACGACTCATATGGCCAAAAAGTAGGTCAAAGACCCACAAAATAGTAGGTCAATTATCCAAATAACATATATTAATCCGCTATAAATAAAAAATATACTTCAACTTAGCCAAAAGGCCAAAAAATGTATGATTTGTTTAAGGCCAAATTTAGTTAATAGTCTATTTTGAGATTATCAATTAGTAACTAGTCCTTCTATATTTTTGATTAAGTAAGTGTACCCCTTTTCAATTTTCTACGGTCAACCAAACTCAACGCCTTCTCCTCCAGCCTCTTTCCATCAACTTCTCCCTCCTCTTCTAGATCTAGTAGATGTAGATCTCACAACACCCCTCTCGATGCCGATTGAAGCTTAGCTCTAATCCGGTGGGCTCTCGATGCCATTGTAGTTGCAGCAGCAACCCCTCTCAACGCCATCTCCAATCGCCACCCACCACCACAGTTGCAGCAACAACCCCTCTCGATGCCGATTGAAGCTTATCTCTAATCCTCCGGTGGGGTCTCGTTACCATTGTAGTTGCTAGATGCTTATCATCCCTCAATACCAAAAGGAGGTAAAGTAATTATGGATGAATCGAAGAAAACAAGAAAGTCGATTCCTAATGTTGGAAACAATATGAATTTCAACAGGCTTCGAGATTGCACTCTGTCCTTAAAGATGCCGTTCTTAAATCGTAGATTATCAACTAATAAGAGCTTCCGCAGACTTCTGAGATTAGACATGTCTGGTAGTTTTGCCATATAGGTTTTGGTAAGATTGAGGTTTTGAAGTTTCTCAAAAGAGAGTAAGAAGCCTAAGTTAAACTCATCTGATGAACTAATCTTGACTTCGCTGAGATTGAGCTTTACTAGGGTTAATAGAAATGAAAAGGTTTCAAGGGAATCTAACTCCAAACGTCAGAGGAAAAGTTTGCAAAGTCTAGTGCATTTGTCGAAAGAGGGCAAATGCTTGATCCCTGTGTAAGATAAGTCTAGTTTTTGAAGGCTCAACATTTGATCAAATAGATCTTCCCTCAATTTATCCAAACAACTACAGTGATAAAGATTCAGCTCCTTCAAATTTATGGAGAACTAAAACTTTCAGGCAAATCAGCAAGTTTTTCACACCTTGAGAGGTCATGCACCTCAAGATTTGTCAACTTTTCCACTTCCGGAAGCTTTTTAAAATAAGTGCAGTCATGAAGTATTAGACTACGAAGGTGGAGTAGATCGGGAAGGAAATCTATGGATAGAAGCAAGAGCATAGGCTATAGTTCTTCAAATGACTGAATTAGAACCATAAGTTCCAATGAGGATCAAGAGGGTCTCCAAATTCTCCAAGTGCAATTTAGGACGCTAAGGTTATCTCTCAATTTCAATTTTTTGAAAACTAAAAAACCCAGTCTCAAAGTTGTAAGGAATTTTTCCTAGAGCCCTAACAAAGGCATCTCAGACGATGTATTCATGCACAAAAGAGCCATTACTCCGTTTAGATCTATTAACAGGAGGTTTGGGATTATTGGGATATTATTTGAGGGAGATCTTGGGGTCAGTTTGGTTGCTTGATTAGGGGTTATTTGAGGGATTAAATTTGGGACTATAACCCCCCAAAATGTCCGGTATGTACCATTGGTCAACTTATTAAACACCAAAGTATGTAATTCCGGTATGTACTTCCGGTATGTAAAATGTCCGGTATGTCAAATATCCGGTATGTAAAATGTCCGATATGTAAAATGTCCGGTATGTAAAATATCCGGTATGTAAATGTCCGGTAAGTAAATGTCCGGTATGTAAATGCTCGGTATGTAAATGTCCGGTATGTAAATGTCCGATATGAAAATCCGGTATGAAAACAGAAAATAAAAAGGCAAATAAAATAAAAAAAATAAAAAATAAATTCAGTAATTAAAATCAAAACGTACATAACAAACATCAAATATTCTTTTTTTTAATAGAAGGTTAATTAGTTTACCTACCATTAAATGAAAGTGGTAAAAAATTATGGGGTACATTTACTAAACACAAAACTTAAAAAGGCCTAGGCCAAATTCTTTCTTTGTTTAATCTTTAAACCCTCTATTTATACAAATTATCAAACTATCAACCTTCCTTGATAATAAATGTGGGATAGCAAAATCTTGAAATAATTAATGTAAATACATTGAGCTTATAATCCTTCAAAAATAATTAAAGAAAATAAAAAAAATGTTTCCAAAAAATAAATTACTTTACTTTTGACTGGTTGGAAATAAAAGAAATACGTAAATTAAATTATTTATAAAAATATTAGGATATCTTGCCAGTTAAAATTTCAGTGAGATACAAGTTGAAAATTTTTTTTATTGAATTAAAACAGCTGAATTTAAAAAAAATATTTATTAACAACAAAAATTTTTAGCAGCCAAAGTTGAAATCAACGTAAAGATTTCTCCCAAATAATTGCCTAAAAATTTTTATTGGATTTAAAAATAAAAGATTTATTGGCGTTAATTGTGAGAGCTCTATCTTAAAATACTGTCTCCACATCGCGCCACGTCAGCGTCAATGTATATAGATATAGATTTGCGGCTTTTTAAAAAGGTTTTAGATGTGCCTGCAAAAGCCTGATTAGTCACATGGACTACGTAATGCGGGTTGGGTGCGTAGTTCGGTTTTTTTACCTCCGGAGTTAAACTACGATTATGGCTGCGTAATTAGAGCCGATCGAAATCGAACAACTACGCATTTTGTATGCGTAGTTGCAGTTATTACTTAAAAAATACTCTAACTAGACAGGGTCCCGGTTAACCTAAACTGCCAAACTGCCGGTTTGAAATAAGTGCTAGCTCTTCTTCTACCGCACCTACTCCTACTTTTATTCTTCATCATCTTCTTTTCTTTCAAAAGTACAAGAAATTTAGCTAAAAGGACAAAAACACCGAGACATTCATCCTCAATTGTAAAATTTCAAGATTTTGAGTTATGCACATAACTCTTCATTCTTATATGATCCAAGTGGTAGCTCTTCGTTCTTATATTACACATGTTAATTAATTTGGACAAATCACAACCCTTGAATTATTTTGATCAAAGGGTTGTGAATCCTTCTCACTTTTGACACTGAGATCCTTTCCTATATTATCGAATCATATATATATATATATATATATATATATATATATATATATATATATATATATATATATATATATATATATATATATATAATTTAGTTGTTTTGAGTGCCACATACCGTGATTTTATTTAGTTTGTTTTGAATTTTTGACAAGTTATACTCATTTGTAATACAAGATTACAAGGATAATTTGACTACAATTATACTTATTATTGTAAGACCCGAAAATTTTAATTTCCGTTCAATACCCGATCAAACCGGATTCCGATCCGCCAACCTTAATTCTTATAAATAGAAGAAAACGATTTTAAATTCTATCATTTTATGTGACCTTAATTCACATAAAATGATAACATAAATAATTCCATGATTGATTCCGTAAATAATTTCGTACTTCAACGGTTCCGAGCGAATAATTATTCTTTCAGCTCCTTTGTTTTATTTGAGGAGCAGGCGGACCCAGGTCTGGCCCATTAGAACCGGCCCAATGACACTACAGCCGGCCCATTTTAATCTTACCCTAATCCTAATTTTAACCTATTTACTAATCTAAACCTACTTCTTCCTTCCCTTGCCAGGCATGCGGCTCATCTCCTCCTCCTTTTTTTTTCAAGCCTGCTTACTTTTTGATTCTTATCTATACCAATTTGATTCTTATCTCAACAACCCCCGCATTCTCTCTCATACAACCCATATATCGATCGTGTGTAACAACCTTGCTCCAAGAATCAACCCTCTGTGCCACACGTTATTCAAGCAGCAACGAGAGCACAGGACCAAGTCAGCGTCCAGTTTCCATCACGAGCAAGAGGAGACGAAGCCATAGCCTCGCGAGGTGAGTCGTCGGTACCCTTCTCTTCCTTCCCTCCGGCTTACCGGTTCTGAGCGTTTTGACGCGTGAAATAGGCGGCAACGAAGGGACCAGTTTAGTCGACGGAAACTAGCAGCCGGAGTCACAGCCATCCTCGTTTAGGTAAACTCTTTTTCCTTCCCTCTGATCGGCGCAGGCTTGATTGGGCTCGTCTTTCTCCTCCGACACTGAATCGGTATTGTTACCGATTGGCCTCTTGTTCGTTTCGCAGGCTCGACTTGGCTCCTCGCAAAGACGGTTCCGACTTCGAGCCAAGCTGTGGTGTCCTCTTCAGGGTTGGGCGTCTTCGGTTTGTGCAGGGACGGGTGCGTTTCCTTTTCTTCAACTTATACGCAGTATAGTATATATAAATGTATAGGGGTAGTAGAAGCTTTAAAGTAGTAAATATATATAGATACACACAGTAGTATATACATATATGTAGGGAAGGTATAAGCTTGTAATAGGGAAGGTATAAGCTTGTAATAGATACACACAGTAGTATATACATATATGTAGGGAAGGTATAAGCTTGTAATAGGGAAGGTATAAGCTTGTAATAGATACACACAGTAGTATATATATATATATAATAGGGAAAGTATAAGCAAGGGTAGTAGAAGCTTGTAAGTTAGTGTATATGCATATATACACGCACTAGTATATATATATATATATATATATATATATACACACACGGTGTCCGAGTGTGTTGAGTGGTACGTAGGAGCGGTGTAGGGTACGCGGATGTATGGAACGGAATTGATCGACAGTATGGACGGAGGTAAAGTGAGCAATAGTCTAAGGCTTTATGAGGGTTGTTGAGGGTTGATAGTAAAAGGGTAGATTGGTGAGGTTGTTATCTAATCTTAAAAAGGGAAGGACGTTGTTCTCTTTGACGAGTATGTTTAAGATTTGACCTTTAAACCTAGTAGCCTAAGTGTAAAGGTTGGACCTTAGCAACCCTTTTGAAATTCTAGAACTTTGTTAATCTTTTTATCTCTAGTAAACTGTCCTTGAGAATCAGAGTATGGAAGTAAGTTCTAAAAGAAAATATTAGAATTTAATGATAGACTTGTCGGAGTTTCGAGATCAAGGGAAAAATGGTCTTTTTAACCTAAGAGAAACTTTTTCGTAAATTCTCTTCATGAGATTGTACAACTTAGAAGTTTTTAACTTCTAAGAGTTTGGGGATGTGTTTTGATCCACATGCCTTGTTTGACAGGCGTTTGAGTTACCACGAGTACGGACCGAGTTGAGTTTGATAGAGTGTGATTGGATTCAGGTAAGTCCTTGCGACTTACTTAGCTGGTTTCTGGATATTAGTTGGGTGATGATAGTTGTGTGTGTACAATGTGTGTTATAATAAATAACAACTTGTTAGGACGACCGTGGTTATTATGTTTTAAGGCCCAAGTGTATGTATAACGGGCCGTGACATCACTGCCCAGCTCTGCCAGGAGACTGGGAGGTTCTCTATACCCAGACCATACAGGTACACGGTGAGATGCATCGGATCCACTCCTGATGGGTACACGGGGGCGGAGGCGAGGTTTGGGAATCCCTCGTGTCACAAAATAAGTATCATTAGAGTGAATGACTTAAATGAAGATAATAAATGGATTGTTTGAAAGCATGATGAGTGTTTTTTTTTTTGTGTGTGTGTGTGTGTTATTATTATTCTCCTAATGTTTAGATAACTAGCTAATGGTTGTTTTGTCGTGTTTTTAGATTTACCGCAGGTTAGAACAGCAGCTGAGTGATCCGGAAGTAGTGGTCAGTCGGGTCTCCGTACTCATTAGAGTGGGGGTTTGGGTTGTTGCTTTGTTGTTTTTCCCTTTTGTTAAGACAGTTAGTCTTTTCCGTTGTTTAGATACGATAGGCTGTTAGACTTTGTTGCATTCATCCTTTTACAAATACATTTTTATGAATTTTTGGTTTTTCTTATTTGTGTCTTGTTGCAAGATCCTAGTAATATTGTTGTCAAACTGAGGTCGGGACCCATTGTGAGGTCCTAACCAGTAATGTCCCGAGTTCTGAGAATTCGGGGTGTTACAACATGGTATCAGAGCTCTAGGTTGGCAACAATGGCACTTGAAATCTTCTGAAAGACCGAATAAGTACTTAAGCAGAACCCGAAAAGGGATCTGAGTTTTAAAAAGGACTTTTGGTTTTCAAATGCATGCATAGTCTGGTTGGGAATAGAATGTACGGCTGACCACCACTACTACCGCGGATCTCAGTATGCTTAGTATGTACTGTAGGTTGTTACTCTCTTTGTACTTATTAGCTTGATTATAATGATAGGTGATGTAGATAAGCATATGCCGAAGATTAGTAGAATTTATAGTTATAGTATGCCCTTCACGGAGATAACAGTATGAGATCCTCGTTCAGTTGACACACCTAAGTATAATTAAAGGGTTTCTCGTAAGGATAAGTACGCTCAGCTTATGAGCATTAGGGTAGACTAACGACGGACCACTCCTTCGAGCTTGTTGAGGAACGTGGAGACGGAAGAGTGAAGACTACAAGATAATACCCACGAAAATGGCAAGGGGAACCTGAGTCAACTCAACGGGATCAAATGAAGGATATACAAGAGAGTAGTTCCGGAGAAGCAAGGGATGATCGCCAACTAGGAAATTTGAGAACGACAACTTAGAGGCTCTTCCAAGTTGTGTAAAGTGACTTCACAAACAAAGAGGATGACATTGAAAATTTCCATAGACATGAAAGTCAAAAGGGAGATATATTAGCGATCAAGAAAAGAGACATACAATTTAAGCTCACTGACAAACTAGGAAGTGAAAGTTGATGTCAAAAGCAAGGCGAAATATGATCACTCTCAACAAGCTACTTGCCACCACAATCCAGATTGATAACCGAGACAGTTAAAAGTATGGAAGTCAACACGAGATACATTATCCATCCAAATAGGAAGAATTAAAGAGCTGCAACTTGAAAGCTTACTCGTTGCCAGAAAGGGAAAGGTGGATTTCACCAACATGGAAGTGGAGTGATCTCGTAGAACACACAAGAATTTTGACATAGACCGTGATACAACAATAATCCGCTTCTGTAAAGGCAGCATTACAAGCAACACCCAAGGAAGAAGAGTGTGTGAGAAGAGTATTGGTGAACACGAGGGACCCCAATAACTTCTCATTCAAAAGGGATTTAAGCTAACAACACCACAAGTTCATAATAGAGAACCGCAAATAGACGATAACTCAGGTAAAAGAATCACGGAGATGTACCTACAAGCTACCCTAGAAGGATTGAAAAGTCTGTTGATGGAAGAAGAATGATACAACGGGACTCGTAAGAGTATAACGATCTTACAAAAGTGTAGATTGTAGGAGGAGCTAAAGAAGTATAAATAGAGAGACTGGAGGAGATATATTTCACCAAGTATATCAAGCCTCAAAAGAGATGGAAGAAAAGTAAGTCTATGATGTTGTAAAAGATCAACTACATCCTACTTGGTGACAACTTAGAAGTGTTTACATGTGCGGGTTAACTGGTGATGATTGGTTGACAGATAAGAAGAATAACCACAGAGTACAAAAAAAAGAAAAGAAAAAAAAATCCTTGAAAGTCACATTAAATGAGTCCAATACAATGACGCTAATTAAGAATTTAGAAAGAAGATTTGGACGGTCGGTAATGACCCTTATATCAGTAATGGTATAAAGAGAATTTCTATGAGAAGTTGCTCACTTACTGGCTAAGGAAAAGTTTTACTGATCACAGTTAGTAAAAACGAATTCGTGTAAGAAGAACTAGAAGAGTAAGAAGCAAATGATTTGACCAAATCCTACGTCAGTCCAGGCAGAGGGTACTTAACATTTCACACCTATAAGATTGAGGGCGCTCTTTCATAAAGGCGGCACAAACATAGGAAGTATGATTTAATGTCATGGTAAAATATCCTAACGAGTTGTGAGGAGATTGTAGTTGGAATCTACATATTTGTTGGGACAAACCTTAGAAAGAGTAAAGTTGAATGACCGAAGGCTATTATAAGGATCCATATCACCCCAATAAGAGGATTACCAAAAGATGTTTATATAAGAGTTTCCAAAGAAATGGTAGCACCCTAATAGCCAATATGGATAACCGGTCATAGGTGGACGGATGAGTAGTTTTGGAACCGCATACAATTGGTATACCTTGAAGTTTTCTCTCGACTGATGAAAGGAGAATTTATGAAAGCACCAACTCTAATCAACATCATTCATGAAGGATTGTACGAAGAAGCTTAAAGAGATTTAACTATCCTACGGGAGTTAAGAATTTAAAGAAAGTAAAACAACGTGAGTATAAGGACAATATAATGAATGCGAGTCGAGAAATTTGATTTTAGAGAAAACCATATACATCTGATGTCTCTAATACAAATGGTACTGGTAAATGTTTAATAAAAGTCAAATGATCGAGCCGATAACACGAAGATTGGTAAAGTGTAAACCAAACAGATAAGGTAGCCAATGAGAAGGAAAGCCATGTATCAAAAGATGGGAATGGCTAGAATAACTAAAGTATTGAGATGATGATGCCTTTATGGGATCTATGCAAGGGTACAACGTAACTGAGGTTCCAACACGGAGTGGATGATAATGATCAACGTTCAGTTAGAGATTGATTCAAAGAAGGAAAATGTTATAAGTTGAGTCATCTAGAAGAAGAGCTTACAAGGCAAACATGAGAGAGCATCTTGTGGTTGGTATTCTTGTCTCGATGTAGACTTGTTACCACACCTTGAGAATTTGGAGCTAATTAGAGAACTACATGACCAAATGATAAATAGGTCAGGATAAGGACTTGTAGGTCAACGTGATGTACCCTAAGTTTGGAGGTCAAAAGCATTGGGAAAAGATAACCACATTGAATAGTCCTCACAAGTAGTAAGTCAAGTTCTTATGAGACATAAGGAATTCTCGGGATTTCTATAGACGCATGTTCCATTTTCTTCAAAGGAGACGTGACCAATGAGTTATTTTACCGAGGAGTTATCTAGACCGATTGTGAAATTCCATGGATCGAGGGCCATAGTTTCGACAGATATAGACGGTTATCCTGAGGTTTCAGACAACCAATACTCAGGGCTAGAGCATAAGCCTTCTCTTTACTCAAGGGAACCATCTTTAGACTGACGGGTGGTGTGAGAGGATCTTGTTGTTATTAAAAGGAAAGTTACAGGGAGAGAGGTAAATCATCCGTACTCACAGAGAACGCCATTAGGATTAATGGGGGCAACATATTGATCAGAGTAGCGCAGAGGAAGCGTGGTGAGGCCATAACCCACAAAACATGAAACTCAATGCTAAGTTAACTACGACCTCCATTTAAGGAACTATAGATCGATATGAAAAATCTCCACATGGAGTGTGATTTGTACGTTATAGCAAGTTGACAGCTTGAGCAAGGACAAGTGATATGTCATCAATGGAGAGAGGGTCCAACTAAATCATATTAAGGAAACAAGACCAAGATAACGGTCTTACAAAGAGCAGTAGGCACTAAGTAAAGTGCTAGGATAGGTCTAAGATCATTGTTTCAGAATTTATAGTGGGGACCCCTGGAAGGTCAAAAGCAAGGGATCTCAACAGAAGGAATAGAGTTTCTACAAGTTATTTCGGTAAAATCACCAAGAAAGTTGAAAGTGAGTTTTAAAAAAAAAACAATCATGGACATCTTAGAGCGGATTGAGGAGGGTGTCCACCCAGGGTTCTACATGTTTAAGTTGAGAGAGTACACACCGGACCCGAGACACGTCATCAGTCATGAGGATTGGATGGGCGAGCCAAATCATAATTTTGTAGACATCCCAGAAGCCGTCCTAGAGAACAATACTAGACGTCTACGGTCTAAGGATATACCGAGACGGAGGATCCAATGGTCTAGATAAGGAGCCGATGAGACTACTCAAAGTCGGAGGATAGCATTAGGCGTAGTTACATTGGGTTCCTTGTGGAGTTAACTGCTAATTCTATACCGACGAGTTAGTACTCGGATGTTGTTATGTTTGACTTTTATGAATTTACCTTGTAATTGAGTGATTGTGTTTTCTTTGATGTGTGCCTGATTATGATGATTGAATAGTGGCATGTTAGAAAACGAGATTTAATAAAACCAAGTTATACATAGAAAGTCGTTTGATTAGATACATTATTCTAAGTTTCGGGACGAAACTTATTTTAAGAGGGCACTGATGTAAGACCCGAAAATTTTAATTTCCGTTCAATACCCGATCAAACCGGATTCCGATCCGCCAACCTTAATTCTTATAAATAGAAGAAAACGATTTTAAATTCTATCATTTTATGTGACCTTAATTCACATAAAATGATAACATAAATAATTCCATGATTGATTCCGTAAATAATTTCGTACTTCAACGGTTCCGAGCGAATAATTATTCTTTCAGCTCCTTTGTTTTATTTGAGGAGCAGGCGGACCCAGGTCTGGCCCATTAGAACCGGCCCAATGACACTACAGCCGGCCCATTTTAATCTTACCCTAATCCTAATTTTAACCTATTTACTAATCTAAACCTACTTCTTCCTTCCCTTGCCAGGCATGCGGCTCATCTCCTCCTCCTTTTCTTTTCAAGCCTGCTTACTTTTTGATTCTTATCTATACCAATTTGATTCTTATCTCAACAACCCCCGCATTCTCTCTCATACAACCCATATATCGATCGTGTGTAACAACCTTGCTCCAAGAATCAACCCTCTGTGCCACACGTTATTCAAGCAGCAACGAGAGCACAGGACCAAGTCAGCGTCCAGTTTCCATCACGAGCAAGAGGAGACGAAGCCATAGCCTCGCGAGGTGAGTCGTCGGTACCCTTCTCTTCCTTCCCTCCGGCTTACCGGTTCTGAGCGTTTTGACGCGTGAAATAGGCGGCAACGAAGGGACCAGTTTAGTCGACGGAAACTAGCAGCCGGAGTCACAGCCATCCTCGTTTAGGTAAACTCTTTTTCCTTCCCTCTGATCGGCGCAGGCTTAATTGGGCTCGTCTTTCTCCTCCGACACTGAATCGGTATTGTTACCGATTGGCCTCTTGTTCGTTTCGCAGGCTCGACTTGGCTCCTCGCAAAGACGGTTCCGACTTCGAGCCAAGCTGTGGTGTCCTCTTCAGGGTTGGGCGTCTTCGGTTTGTGCAGGGACGGGTGCGTTTCCTTTTCTTCAACTTATACGCAGTATAGTATATATAAATGTATAGGGGTAGTAGAAGCTTTAAAGTAGTAAATATATATAGATACACACAGTAGTATATACATATATGTAGGGAAGGTATAAGCTTGTAATAGGGAAGGTATAAGCTTGTAATAGATACACACAGTAGTATATACATATATGTAGGGAAGGTATAAGCTTGTAATAGGGAAGGTATAAGCTTGTAATAGATACACACAGTAGTATATATATATATATATATATAATAGGGAAAGTATAAGCTAGGGTAGTAGAAGCTTGTAAGTTAGTGTATATGCATATATACACGCAGTAGTATATATATATATATATATATATATATATATATATATATATATATATATATATATATATATATATATATATATATATATATATATATATATATACACACACGGTGTCCGAGTGTGTTGAGTGGTACGTAGGAGCGGTGTAGGGTACGCGGATGTATGGAACGGGATTGATCGACAGTATGGACGGAGGTAAAGTGAGCAATAGTCTAAGGCTTTATGAGGGTTGTTGAGGGTTGATAGTAAAAGGGTAGATTGGTGAGGTTGTTATCTAATCTTAAAAAGGGAAGGACGTTGTTCTCTTTGACGAGTATGTTTAAGATTTGACCTTTAAACCTAGTAGCCTAAGTGTAAAGGTTGGACCTTAGCAACCCTTTTGAAATTCTAGAACTTTGTTAATCTTTTTATCACTAGTAAACTGTCCTTGAGAATCAGAGTATGGAAGTAAGTTCTAAAAGAAAATATTAGAATTTAATGATAGACTTGTCGGAGTTTCGAGATCAAGGGAAAAATGGTCTTTTTAACCTAAGAGAAACTTTTTCGTAAATTCTCTTCATGAGATTGTACAACTTAGAAGTTTTTAACTTCTAAGAGTTTGGGGATGTGTTTTGATCCACATGCCTTGTTTGACAGGCGTTTGAGTTACCACGAGTACGGACCGAGTTGAGTTTGATAGAGTGTGATTGGATTCAGGTAAGTCCTTGCGACTTACTTAGCTGGTTTCTGGATATTAGTTGGGTGATGATAGTTGTGTGTGTACAATGTGTGTTATAATAAATAACAACTTGTTAGGACGACCGTGGTTATTATGTTTTAAGGCCCAAGTGTATGTATAACGGGCCGTGACATCACTGCCCAGCTCTGCCAGGAGACTGGAGGTTCTTTATACCCAGACCATACAGGTACACGGTGAGATGCATCGGATCCACTCCTGATGGGTACACGGGGGCGGAGGCGAGGTTTGGGAATCCCTCGTGTCACAAAATAAGTATCATTAGAGTGAATGACTTAAATGAAGATAATAAATGGATTGTTTGAAAGCATGATGAGTGTTTATTTTTTTTTTGTGTGTGTGTGTTATTATTATTCTCCTAATGTTTAGATAACTAGCTAATGGTTGTTTTGTCGTATTTTTAGATTTACCGCAGGTTAGAACAGCAGCTGAGTGATCCGGAAGTAGTGGTCAGTCGGGTCTCCGTACTCATTAGAGTGGGGGTTTGGGTTGTTGCTTTGTTGTTTTTCCCTTTTGTTAAGACAGTTAGTCTTTTCCGTTGTTTAGATACGATAGGCTGTTAGACTTTGTTGCATTCATCCTTTTACAAATACATTTTTATGAATTTTTGGTTTTTCTTATTTGTGTCTTGTTGCAAGATCCTAGTAATATTGTTGTCAAACTGAGGTCGGGACCCATTGTGAGGTCCTAACCAGTAATGTCCCGAGTTCTGAGAATTCAGGGTGTTACAATTATTTTTCACGTATTTGGATTATTATTTTTTGCGTGTTGATTATTGTTGAACTCGTTGATAATGCACATTGAGAAAATAATCGGATTGAAAATTTGTGTTAAATACATTGTATTACTTGTTTTATATGATAAATCCAAGAGACGCAAAATCATCTTGAAAGTGTACACCACTTTGTTATTGTTTCGTGTTCAATCTTTTATCGGTTTGTTCGTGAGCCTACACTGTTTTTTATATCTCACTCACTGATTTGTTTGTAGGATGGAGAAGAAAAAGCGGAACACAAAATTCCAAAAGATGTAAAATGAAAATTCGAACCTGAAAATGGAAATTCGAACCCTTTGTCAGCTAACTTTAACGCAAACAATAATACTCTTTGAATACAACATGTTATTTACCTGAGTTCTGCTCTCAAAGCTTGATAATTTTTCAGTTTTATTAGAAAGCTGGATAATCAAATGCATGGGTACTAGACTATACCTAAGGCGTTTTGTGTAGCATGTAAAATGTGCATGTAACTGAAATCGTGTATACTTTCAAGATGATTTTAGCAAGCATTACGTTAAACAAATACTTTTTGTTAAGTGGGAGGGTTATTAATTTTGTTTGAACCAAGTCCTGTTGTAGATGGAAAAGCTCCATACATATCAACATTACTTCAAACTAGGAAATTGCTTGGATCTACTTGGCTTATAATTTTATGATTAAGGTTTTTACTGTTGGTGGTACAACATTTTACCTAAGGCGTTTTGTTTAGCATGTATTGTAAAATGTGCATGTAACTGAAATCGTGTATACTTTCAAGATGATTTTAGCAAGCATTACGTTAAACAAATACTTTTTGTTAAGTGGGAGGGCTATTAATTTTGTTTGAACCAAGTCGTGTTGTAGATGGAAAAGCTCCATACATATCAACATTACTTCAAACTAGGAAATTTCTTGGATCTACTTGGTTTATAATTTTATGATTAAGGTTTTTACTATTGGTGGTACAACATGCTACGTATGTAGGAATTTAATTGTTGTTGGATTCGTTCCCTTTTGTTAAATCGGTTCCTTAAAACAAGGTTGCAAACCTAATTAGAACCCAAAAAATGAATTCGATTTCTACATTTTCAAGAAAACGCATGCAATGTACGCGTATCCAACTAGTATATAGAAAATTTGTCCTTGTTTAACTTAAGGGCATTAAACGTAAAATACTAAATAATAAATATAAACTCATAACAATAACTCTAACAGGCTTATTCAAAATATTTATTTTAATTATGTAAGTTCTAAATTTATTCGAAACCGATGGAAAAACAAGTTGCATGTCCTCAATTTCATTTATAAGAAGATGATCCTTTTTAATCCATTTTTAATCTAGAAATATTATAATTAATCTTCCAAAATAAAACTTAATGGCTTTTGTGTATTTTTTAGAAATGATACCTTTTAACTAGACCTGTACAAAAGCGGGCTCGGGCCGGACCATAACTAAAAACTCTACCAGTAAGGTGCGGGCCGGGCTGGCCCGGCTTATCTGGGCCACAGATGCTACTTATGTCCACCCATGTAAAAAACGGGTGGGCTGCCAGGCTGAGTCGGATGGCCCGTATGTGCTTGATTGTGCGTTTTTTCTCTGAAATTTATCGTTTGAAACAAGTAATATAATGTATTTCAATTATACTTGCATAATGCACTATCAACAAGTTCAATAACAATCAACACACAAAAACGAATAAATCCAAATACCTAAAAATTAACAAGTATCATTACACTCAAGTTACCCATGCAATCTTGTATTGCAAACAAACATAACTCGTCAAAATACTTCAAACAAACTAAATGAAAAATCAAAGTATGTGACACTCAAAATAATATAAATTATATATACATATATAAAAAAACTTATATGTATAAAACTATATGCGGGCCGGGCCGGGCCCGAACGGGCCAAACTAGCTGTCCGCACCCATGTTTTTTGCGGGCTGGACGGGCCGACCTGAATTTGTACAACTCTACTTTTAACTAGACAAAATATACATTTTAGTGAAATTATTCATGAAGACTGTAACAAACTAATAATTAAACCAATAAAATAAATATTTGATCTTTTTGGTAAAATTCTTGTGGAAAAGGTGAGTTAGATAAACGGTCCCTTTTTGTATTTATGAGTATCAAGTAGACTTTTTTATTCTACAAGATACAAGCCCAAACGAGTTACACAAGGCCAAACGAGTTACATAAGCCCAAACGTTTACACAAAGTCTCAAACGAGTTACACAAACTCAAGCTCAACCCATGTCAAACGAGTTACATAAGCCCAATCAGTTTTGGAGAGTTGTCGGAGCGGCGGCAGTGTTCTTCTCCGTTGACAGCGGCAATGTTGGCTCTCCGACGGTGGGCTACTTCGACTTAGATTGAGGCTTCAGCAAGTGACGATGATGGAGGCGGCTTCAACTCAGGCAGCCTCGGCAAGAAAACATGATGGGACAAAAACAAGGCTGAAGGTCGACTTAGGCGGCCTCGGTTTCAACTATCTGGATCTAGGCTCGGCTTCTACAATGCAACCTCGTCTTTACCGTGCGTCTTCACTCCTCCTAGATTCGAAACGCCACCGTCGGAATTGGCAACCACCGCAAACCCTAGCATCGATTCCCATTCAATTGCCCCGATCAGTGAATCATTGTCTCCATTACCGCGTATCCGACTGATTCGATTCAGAGCTTGACGAGGATCAAAGGTTGGTAGGCGACGGTGCTCCTTTCAGATTTGAGAATGGAGTTTTGATTTTAGGTATTGGCTGCCAATTAGGAGTTACGGATGTGGATTTTGATGATTGAGGGTGGTTTTGTAGGGTTTTTTTTATTTTCAACTCTTAACTTCCCCTTAGAGAACCAAAACAAATCTCTCACCACTCTCTCTCTCTCTTCATTTTACCTTTCATTCACATCATCTTTTTCCCCCATTTTTTTCATCCCACCAACAACAAATCTAAAAATTCTCTCACAATCCTCTCTCCTACTTTTTTACCTACCCATCACATTCTCTCTCCTATATTTTTCAAATTTTTATTTACTACTTAATAAATAATAACTAATCAACTAATGATTATTAAGATATTATAACACTCTTAATTATTTAAGTTATTTTAGTAAAAAAATTTATTTAATTTAAAACTAATTGAATAATAATATTTAAGTTAATATTATAATTAATTATTGAAGGAATGAATTAAATAACATGATTATCAATAATTATGATATAAAATAACGGTACATGAAATAAGAACACGATGCATGAAAATTAAAGCGTCATAGGAAATAATTGAAAGTACAACAATGACAAAATTACGAAACATAATCACGACATCATGGAGATGCCGATAATTTTTAAGGATTCACATCACCAAACTTTTACCAAATGTGCTCTATCAAATCATCTTTAAGGGATTGATGAGTTCATCTATTACGCATAGCGTCCCTTGTCTCCAAGTATTTGTTAATGTCGATCGGATCTCCAATTTGAAACTGGAAAGATTCATAATTTTTAACGGTAGCACTTGTACTCGCTTCACCTCTACGACGTGAATGATGATTAGGGAGATCCGTTTCGTAATATCTTCTTATGACCTCAACATTCTTATAAGTGTCTCATTCATCCTCCACTATCATGTTATGAATAATAATAATAATACAAGCCTTCATAATATCAACCAATATATCTTCATCATAAGCAAGAGCTGGTTGTCGTACAATTGCAAACCTCGCCTGGAGAACTCCAAATGCACGTTCCCTTACGTGCACCAACTTGACAATCAGCAAAAAGACTTTGTTTAGGAGTTTGTGGATGGGTAAATCCTTGCAAAAATGTAGCCCAACTAGGGTAAATACATCGGCTAGGTAGTATGCCATGTTGTATTCATGACCATTGACGTTAAACTTCACATGAGGTGACATCACTAGATATTGGTGAACGGTAAAGTACATTTAGGTCATTACACGAACCTGGAATGCCGAAAAAAGAATGTCAAATCCATAGATCTTTATCCGCAAGGACTTCCAGAATAAGGGTTGCGTTCTTGTTTTGTCCACATTATTGACCTTTCCATGCATTAAGGCAATTCTTCCACTCCCAATGCATACAATCAATACTGCCGATCATGCTTGGAAATCCTCGTTGTTCATTTCTGTAGAGGATCTTTCGTAGGTCTTCATCCATAGAACTTCGTAAATACTCAGCTTCAAATTCCTTGATTAATACTTCACACAATTTTTGTAGACATTTTCGTGTAGTTGTTTGACCCATCCTCAAGAACTCATCAACTGCGTCGGGAACCACTCCATACGCTAACATTCTTATTGCTGCAGTGCATTTTTGGAGTCCAGATAACCCCAATTTCCCAGCTGCATTTCATCTTTATTGGAAAAACTCGTCATTTTCCACCACTTTATTCACAATCTTGCAAAACAAAGGCCTCTTCATTCAAAACCTCCTCCGAAATTGATTCTCATTGTATACCATAAGATCCGCAAAGTAGTCTCTACACAACTAATTATGCCCTTCTTCACGATTCCTAACCACAACTTCAACATCTTCATTATTGGGTTGTGTTTGAGGCTGTGGTGGTAGAAACAATATAGATGGTTAGCGATTAATGACAAAGTTGTCAATAATTATGGGGATTTCTTCATCACTATTTGATGATGAAAATGAGCCTGAAGAGCTTCTTTGAAATAACATTATTTTTTATTGATGGGTTCTTTTCAATGGAAGTTTTGAGTTGTTGTTGGAAAAACTCATTGAAATAGTGCTCTTATATAAGATGAATTGATCAACATACACATTTAACTAACCCAACAACCCGACTATGCACGTGTGTATAAACAGAAATCCGTTTTGCAAATCTTAGACCCCTTTTGGGTTCTAGTTATTTTAAACATTCGGTCTTTCAAAAGATTTCAAGTGCCATTGTTGCCAACCTAGAACTCTGATACCATGTTGTAACACCCCAACTCTCATAACTCGGGGAGCTACTTGTTAGGACCTCACAATGGCTCCCGACTTAGTTTGACAACAACTTTACTACGATCTTACAACAAGGCACAAATGTATTTAAATTCTTTAAAATAACATAAAATATTTGTATCAATGAACTCACATGACAGCCTTACAAAACATATATATAATTATATAACATGCATGCCGAAAGGAAGACTTCCCCGTCCCCTCCTAATGAGTACGTGGACCCGGCTGACCACCCGTCCCGGATCTCTCTGCAACTTTCTATCTCTACAAAATCTACAATACGGATAAACCGCTAGCTAACAATCTAAATATAAGTAAAATAAAGATAGCATAAACACAAACAAGGTAACATAAACACCCATCATGATGGCACACAATCCGGTTATTATCTGATAGCTTAGGTGATTAACTTTTTTCCGTTTTGAAGTTGTGGCACGAGAAATCTTAAGATTTTGCCTCCGTTCCTTATCCAACTGGTGTAGGTCTAGCACACCTCCGCCGGTAGCATCACTACAAACCAATTATGGACTAGTCCCTAAAGAAACCCCCAACGCCCTCGGGCTAACTAAGTAGAATGCCACGCCCGTTACTCTTAGGCTAAATATGTAGGAGGGTCGATAATTAATAATAAGTACGATTATAAACACATCATTCAAACATCACTATCATTATTCACACTCATATCCAAAAGTTAGTTAAGTAAGCCCAAAGGACTTACCTGAATCGAAACTTGATTCCCATTATCTCAAATTGGTCCGCAACTGTTGGGACTTAATTGCCTGTCATAAGGGCAAGTGGATCAAAATACATCCCATATTCTTAGAAGTCTATAACTTCTAAGATGTACAATCCCTTCAAGAGAAAATGACTAAAATGCTCTCCTAAGGTAAAATGACCATTTTACCCCTGGCCCCGAAACTCTCAAAGATCCTATAATATATGCCCAAACCTTTCTTTCGGACTTAATTTCATAATCTAACTCTTAAGAGTTAGTTTAGGTAGAACTTATAGATTACACATTTTTCTTAACCTTTAAAAAGGTCACTAAGGTCCAACTTTAACCTATAATACGAGACTCAAATAAATTTATAAAAATTCTATAAAAATTACCCAAGTCATCTATGACATGCATAAAATGTATAATGTCAAAGATCTCCCAAAAATACTCAGTCAAGAATCCTACATAAATTCTCAAAGTTGGGTCCAACATCCATAAATCCATACTTGGCCAAAATTTGTGTAATTTCCTAACTACACCATCAGTCTAGTTTGGGCCTTCATAAATCTAAATCTAACCGTTGGATCAACCTCAACTTTTTATATGTCACCCTATGAATGGCACTTCATAACATACTAAAAATGGAACGGAGGATTATATTTCTAAGGTATCTAAACGAAAGTTCAAGCATGACTGCACAACCCAAAATATTTCCAGCACTTAATAAATTTTAGCAACATACAACTTACAACCTCGACTTTGAATAATCATAACTCTTAAACCTCTTGATGAAATCCTCTCAAATTTTGATATATAATACTATATAATCCTAACTATTACATATCCGAAATCCAAGTCCAACAGAGATCAAAAACATTTTCAAAACAATCTCACAAAACAGCATGATACCTAGTTTTTCTCAACACTCAGCACACTTATCAAAACTGCATGATGAGCCAACTTTGTGACACCATAACTCTCAAAAAGTAACTCCGATTCTTTTCAATATTAGTATAATATACTATGCAATACCGACTAAGATACATCCGAAAATCAGCCAAAAAAGGAAGAATCTATCTTACCCAAAATCGGACCCAAAGTTACCTGTTCATCACTTCCGAAAACTCAGGAAACATAACAAGTCATCTTCATGGCTGCTATGGATGGTTCAAGCTACAAATAAGGCTCTCATCAGCACATAAATAGGGAGGTCAATGCATTGAAGTTAGGTGAGATGATTATCGGATAGCAAGGCTAGATCGGATTTGAGTACTTTATGTGAGTAGAGTCCTCACATAAATTAATAGAAATATCGAAGAACTCGGTGTTACATAAAATGAAAAAATGACGGAAAAGTCCAAACCGGTCAAGTTCCGGTTTGTCTCAGAATCAAATGGAAATTATATTTCCGGATGTTACATTAGTTCCCCCTTAAAATAAGTTTTGTCCCGAAACTTGAAAGAAGACAACATAAAGTCGGAGTCGATACAAAAGAAATAAAGGGCCGGAAAGAGTCACAATCGGTCAAGTTTTGATTTGTTTCTGAGATAGCCAGAAATAAAAATTTCCGGGTATTACATAATCCCCCCTTAACAATAAGTTTCTTCCCGAAACATAGGGTAAGAAAATCATAAGATCAGCCTTTAAGGCACCAATCGGGTGTATATAATCACTACACAAAAGTCTCGTCGTTTCCACATATAAGTACCCCTCACATCATATGTTACAAATAAAACACACATCACTAACTAAGCACTCAAGCATGAAATGAACACATAGTCAAACAATATCACACAGGTACAAGGCCAATCCCTAACTCGTCGCTCACGAGGTTACAACTCTCTCTTCATAGATCTCTGAAAGGTTACGTCTCATACTATCCACAATATCTCAGGTAGCCTCGTCGGCTTTTCTTCAAACCACTGACTCCGAAATCTTTTCATGTACTTACATCACAAGCACCTGCTACCACGTTCTAGAGTGGTTACCGGATATCTCACCGGTATCATCCGGATCAACCGTCCGATCTTCTAATCTGATGACTTAACTCGTGTCTGGTAGGTATCTCTCCAACTGAATCCGTGTAAAACTGGGTTACACTTTCCAATAGGGTGAGGGATACTAATTCATCAATCACTTTCAAATCCGCTTCCAAGAATACACAAGGTTGTCTTACATAATTCACCTCAAGATCTCTTGATGAGTTTACTGAGAACAGTTTATCCAACTTTCTACCTTACGCTAGCGTGTTGCAACCACTTACTTCCGGTCTTCCGAAAGGTTCTGACTACACACTGGGGGACAAAGGTCTTAACGTCCCTGACACCTTATCAAGCGTCTAATGCTCCTCGTATCACGACTCACTTGGTCTTTTCTCTTAATATGACTCATTCATATTGTTCCTCAATTAAGGAATCATCACCTATACCTTTTTGGTCTTAAACTTGATATAACATATTAATCAAAAATTCGGTAGTCATTCTCTGCGTCCTACGACGTCATCATATTATTTTAAAGATCTCTAATATATTACTAACTCCACCCAAGATTCTTACACAGTTTTCAAGGTCTTAAGCGACATAGAATGTGACTGGAATAACAGTACCAAGCACAAGGTGATCTCATATCACCGTTATATGATCATAACTACTCAATAGATGATAACACACCATCAGCACTAGACTCTTATATCCACCACGTTTATCGGACTGATAATATCCTTCTGACTCATAACGCACCTCAGCTTTGTTACGATATAACGTTGCACCTATACTCTATTATGAGATTATGTTTTCTCTATGCACAGTTACGGGGTTGCAAGCATACTCCCTTAGCTTCTTTTCTTATACGCCTTTTGACTCAATACGTTAGTTACTCACTTGAGCTTTCTCGTGCAGACCACGCACAAAATATTCAAAATGTCAACAACTCCTCTCTCAATCCATCGGGAAAAGACTCTAAAGTACCCCATTAGGTATTAAATTCCAAACTACTTATGTGTTGACATGCGACGAAGTCGGCGTGCTTCACCTGAATCCATAATAGGGTATCACTCTCTTTCTATAACCTCTATATGCACATAATTTCCTCTCTACCTTGCTGGTGATACCATTCCTCCACTAAATTTCTAGTCACTCCGTGTAGCCTATTTATTTGTTCCCAACAAAATGTATTTCTTCAACTATCATCGCTTGAAACTCGACACGTCACCATATTGTACCATTGCTTCTCGCTCTGGGGGTTAGGACCCACCACGCTTCCGCTACACTAATCTGATTATCATGTTGTCACTCATTAATCATAAGGATCTTTTCTGTAAGTCTAAAATGATTAACCTCAAAACTCTTTCTTCCGATTACACCATAAGTCCTATCCGGATGAAGTACCAAGTACATTCCTTAATTGCCTTAAGGAATTAAGATAACAGTTGGAAGTCAACCTCTTCCGTTTACATTCTGAATTCTTCTAACAAGGATCCAAACTCTCTAACTCGACCAGAGTTTGATCTTAACCAGACAGTAAGAAATCTCTAACACGATTCTCTTTATATCTTTAGTTCATCCAAGAAAGTTGTCATTGCCTACTTGAGAAAATCCTACAAGGCATCGGGTAAAGCTACTTCACAGTCACAAATATCTCTTCTTAATGGCACATAACTCATCAATACCAAACAACACTTGCACGTCCTCCGTTGACGTTGGTTAGTCTATAGTTTCCTTATCTCAATATCTCGTACTCACTCTTCTCATACCTCTACTGGCATAAAATTCTTGGTAAGTATCAACTACTCGGTTAATCCTTTTACCCTTCGTTAGTTCGTTCTATCTTCCATACTTCCGTTTTCCTTAGGGCCAACTCTCTTTCTCGAGTCCCACTGTGTCATTCACCTGACATCAATAGTCGTTCCCAATCCTCCACGATATATTGTAAGTGTCTTTGTAGTTCCGATGACTTCTATTACCATCCAGTTGCAGTTCCCCTTACATGGACCGTTTGTGTTGATGACTTATGTCGCGTGATAATTGGGGTTACCCTGGACTCTCGAGTCCACCAAGGTCATTCTCCCATGTTCCTTCATTAGCGTTATTTTTAATATAGCTCTCCTAAACTCAGTTAACTCCGCTACCGGGCTTCTATCCTTTTGGTACTGGCGTCGTGATTTTTTCAGAATTTTTATCTCTTCAAAGAAGACAAAACATCTCCATGCTTGTGGAGTCTACCTTTCGCCCTTACACTAAATTGTAAGTCTCTATTCCGTGTTAATTGTGATCTGTCAAATTTTCCTTAACTAGTAGGTAGACAGTTTCTCACAACAATTCTCTTTATACCCTTAATGATTAAGGAGTCAAATCCGACCGTCAGAATCTTCTTCTTAAATTTAATTAGAGTTACTAACTTGCACTTATTCAGTTTTACTAACACTTATTTTGATTTAATTTCACTATTGTCGCAATTGATCTCTTGAAGGATTTCTCCAGATGTTGATAAAAGTCTTTTATAAATATGTGGTTATTCTTCTTATCTGCCAACCAATCATCACTAGTTAGCCCGCGCGTGTAAATTCTATGTCGTTACCAATTAGTCTGTAGTTGACCTTCTACAAGATCGTAGACATACTTTTCTTCTGTCTCTTTTAATGTGGATGTACTTGGTAAAAAGCTATCCCCTCTAGGTTATCGGTTTATACTCCTAAGGCTCATCCTACAGTTTTCACTGTAAGCTCACTTATTCTATTCCAAGTCCGATTGTATCATTCCTTTGTCGTCGATGAACTTATCAATTCCTCCACAATAGCTTGTAAGCGCGTCTTCGCGATTCCTCTTACATTAGCCATCATCTGTTTGTGGTTCTCTGGTATGAACCATTAATGTTGGTACTTTAAATCTCTCTGTGAATGAGAAGTTATCGTGGACCCTCAAATCTACCAATACCATTCTCTCACATTCTTCCTCCTTGGTTGGTGTAGTTCAGTAATGCCACCTTTATAGAAATTTGTTGTCTTAATTTCAGACTTCTACTTATTTGATGAAATTTATTTCTTACATCTCTGAGGAAGTCAACCCGTCTCTATAATGATGAAATTTATTTCTCGTCTTTAAACTCATTTGTCAATGTTTGTCTTTGTACTCCTTTAATTCTTCACATCGGGGTCAACACCATATCTTCTTTGTACTCTCAGGCCCATACTTGCCTATGGCGGCACCCGCCTCGATTGTAACGTCCTTTACTCCGCAAATCTTGGTTGTACTCCGTTCTATATGATTATTGTTCCCTTATTGTTATCTCTAATCCGATCTCTTGTCGTCTTTTGCATGGTTCTTCTAATGCATGTCTCGGCTTCATACGATCAAGTCCCTTGCATGACTTTCTATTCCTTCTATCTGAGCTGACTCGGGAATTTCTTTCTCATCGGGTTGTACTTGTGGTGAAAATTATCTCAACATCTTTACTTCTATTCCCACCCGTTCTTCGGATGATTTATAGGGTCACCAGGACGCCCAACAGAGTATAATACTCAATCGTAGGTCTGAATCCATTGTGTCGTGTTGAAGACTCTTCAAGTCCGCTACCGATTTATCATGAGGCGATAATCGCTTTATGATATCACAACTAAAGGATATAAGATATCCTTTAGGATACTAACATGCTACACATACACATATATATAATCATACATTAAAACATATCAATATAAGTCTATATACTAACTCAACTATCATTCCAAGTTGCATAGATCCACGGAGAACGATGGTGGCCCGACGTACTACTAACCCAACAACCCGACTATGCACGTGTGTAAAAAACAGAAATTCGTTTTGTAAATCTTAGACCCCTTTCGGGTTCTAGTTATTTTATACATACGGTCTTTCAGAAGATTTCAAGTGCCGTTGTTGCCAACCTAGAGCTCTGATACCATGTTGTAACACCCCAAATTCTCATAACTCGGGGAGCTACTGGTTAAGACCTCACAATGGGTCCCGACCTTAGTTTGACAACAACTTTACTAGGATCTTACAACAAGACACAAATGTATTTAAATTCTTTAAAAATAACAATCAATATTTGTATGAATGAACAACATATGACAGCCTTACAAAACATTTATATAATTATATAACATGCATGCCGAAAGGAAGACTTCCCCGTCCCCATCCAATGAGTACGTGGACCCGGTTGACCATCCGTCCCGAATCTCTCTGCAACTGTCTATTTCTACAAAATCTACAACCCAGATAAACCGTTAGCTAACATTCTAGATTTAAGTAAAATAAAGATAGCACAAACACAAACATGGTAACATAAACACTCATCATGCTGGCACACGATCCGGTTATTATCTGATAGCTTAGTTGATTCACATTATTCCGTTTTAAAGTTGTGGCACGAGAAATCTTAAGATTTCTCACCTCCGTTCCTTATCTAACTGGTGTAGGTCTAGCACACCTCCGCCGGTAGCATCACTACAAACCAAGTATGGACTAGTCCCTAAAGAAACCCCAGCGCCCTCGGGCTAATTGAGCAGAATGCCACCGCCCGTTACTCTTAGGCCAAATATGTAGGTCGGTCGATAATTAATAATAAGTACGATTATAAACACATCATTCAAACACCACTATCATTATTCACACTCATATCTATAAGCTAGCTAAGTAAGCCCAAAGGACTTACCTGAATCAAAACTCGATTCCCGTTATCTCAACTCGGTCCGCAACTGTTGGGACTTAATTGCCTGTCATAAGAGCAAGTGGATCAAAATACATCCCATATTCTTATAAGTCTATAACTTCTAAGATGCACAATCCCTTCAAGAGAAAATTACTAAAATGCCCTCCTAAGATAAAATGACCATTTTACCCCTGGTCCCAAAACTCTCAAAGATCGTATAATATATGCTCAAACATTTCTTTGGGACTTAATTTCATAATCAACTCTTATGAGTTAGTTTAGGTAGAACTTATATTACACATTTTCTTAACCTTTAAAAAGGTCACTAAGGTCCAACTTTAACCTATAATACGAGACTCAAATAAGTTTATAAAAATTTTAAGAAAATTACCCAAGTCATCTATGATATGCATACCATTCATAATGTCAAAGATCTCCCAAAAATACTCAATCAAGAATCCTACATAAATTCCCAAAGTTGGGTCCAACATCCATAAATCCCATACTTAGCCAAAATTTGTGTAATTTCCTAATTGCACCATCAGTCTAGTTTGGGCCTATATAAATCAAAATCTAACCGTTGGATCAACCTCAACTTGTGATACATCACCCTATGCATGACACTTCATAACATACTAAAAATTGAACGGTGGATTATATTTCTAAGGTATCTAAACGTAAGTTCAAACATGACTGCACAACCCAAAATATTTCCAGCACTTAATAAATTTCAGCAACATCCACAAAACTGCTTACAGCCTCGACTTTGAATAATCATAACTCTTAAACCTCTTGATGAAATCCTCTCAAATTTTGATATATAATACTATATAATCCTAACTATGACATATCCGAAATCCAAGTCCAACAGAGATCAAAAACGTTTTCAAAACAATCTCACAAAACTACATGATACCCAGTTTTTCTCAACACTCAACACACTTATCAAAACTGCATGAGGAGCCAACTCTGGGACACCATAACTCTCAAACTGTAACTCCGATTCTTTTAAAATTTTAGTATAGTGTACTATGCAATACCGACTAAGACATATCCGAAAATAAGCGAAAAAAGGAAGATTCTATCTTACCCAATATCGGACCGAAAGTTAGTTGTTCATCACTTCCGAAAACTCAAGAAACATAACAAGTCATCTTCATGGCTGCTATGGATGGTTCAAGCTACAAATAAGGCTCTCATCAGCACATAAATAGAGAGGCCAATGCATTGAAGATAGGTGAGATGATTATCGGACAGCAAGGCTCGATGAGCTCACGTGTACGGAGGCAAAGACGAAGTTGTGACCCCTATTACTTTGGCGCATCTGCGGCTAGGAAAAGACGCATCAGCGGCCAACACTACAGGCGCACCTGCGGCGGCTGGTGGCATACCTGCGGTCTGGGTTCCCAGCCGCCCCTGCGGCTAGGGCAAAGCGCCCCCACCGACTTGTTTGCACTGTAGTCGCGCGAAGTTGCAAATGGAATCTCTGGCTGGCTGCGTGGTTGGCTGCGAGTCCCAGTTGTGGGCCATCTTCACCGGACCTATGGAGGCTTGCTCCGTCTTACTAGGCTCGTGGAGGAGGGCGTCACCACCTATCGTTTGGAGGCCCTGAACCATCTGTGCGATGTCATGGGAACCAAAGGGGATCGGCTCAGAGTCACTGCTGTTCACGACAAAACAAAGGGGAGGAGACTGTGGCGGCTTGACGGCGAGGTGAGGCAGACCAGCGTGATAGAGGCCTAGGGTTAGAAGAGAAGTTTTACGTAAGAGACGAGGGGAAGAGGAAGGTAACGACTGAGGCAAAGGAGAAGGAGGTGGCTGCAGATCCAGAAATTAGCCCTAATGGGCCCGGATGGCCTGCTCTGACGGGCCCGGATGGTAAGGTTTCCATGGCTGAAACTTGGCTTCTCATAACGAATAAAACTCAAATAACGGATTAAGAACAGCTAGATCGGATTTGAGTACTTTATGTGAGTAGAGTCCTCACATAAATTAATAGAAATATCGAAGAACTCGGTGTTACATAAAATGAAAAAATGACGGAAAAGTCCAAACCGGTCAAGTTCCGGTTTGTCTCGGAATCAAATGGAAATTAAATTTCCGGATGTTACATAGATGTGTCATTCACTTGCACACATTTCATTGTGATAAGTCGACTATGACATAGATGTGATCATTCACTGACACACATTTCATGGTAATAAGATGATTGTGACATAACTAACACACATTTCATTGTGGTAAGATGACAATGACATAGATTTAATCATTCACTAACACATAAACATGACATTGAAAAAAAGACTTCAAATTAAAAGAAACTTTGATCATTCACTAACACATAAACATGACATTGAAAAAGAGACTTCAAATTAAAAGAAACTTAAAAGAAGACTAATACCTATAGCAAACATCAAATTAAACTTAAGTAAATAATTAAAATCACTCTTTTGACTTCTTCAGTTTCTCCTTCAACTTGACTTAGAGCAATTACATGTAATCGTTAAGATTCATCAGTAGTTTCTCCTTTAGTTTATCTTCTCTTGGGGTCAGTGATGTCTTAGACAACAACACTTGTAACATATCAAATTTTCATTTCTGCTTCTCATCATCATTCTCACTCGTTAAAGTTGAAGATTTTCCTCCTCTAATTCCAATTGTCTTTGCCATCTCATTTCCTTATGCCTCTCAAACTCAGATTTCTCTTGTTTTAGAGTTATCTCAAAACCCCGTTGATTAGTGTAAGCCTTAATATGCTCACCCATTTTGTATAAATCTTCTGTTGCAATCCCTTTGCCTTTTCTCTTACCTTTGGCTTTCTTCACACCATCTGGACGACTTATACCTACATATACGAAGTTACCGCTAGCTTCGTCCCTACTTCTCTTGTCACTACCGCTGCTATATTCGAGATCATTTTCCGTCTTGTGTTCAGCATCAACTTTCCTCCTTTCTTCCTTATTCAAACCTCACCTCATGAACTTTCTCCACTTTTGATACTTGTTCACCATCTCCCAAGCACTCTGATATTTGAAATTCCTTGGTGCACCTTGGCAAGACCTTCAAAATATTTGATGGGCTTTTTTTATAACATCAGCTTCATTGTACCCACTTCCCGTAATTTGACCAGCTTGTTCCAAAGCACCAGCCCAAATGAGTAAATCAACACTCATCCTTTTCCAATGAGTCGCCAACATGTTCTTATTCCGCTTCGAAATCTCATGTGGTCGATGTTGACGAGCTGTTTCATATGAGTGATGTATATCTCTCCAAAGATTAGCAAATTTCTTATCTTCGCCAATAATGGAATCTGTGCAGTTGGTAAAGTAGGCCTCAATTAGAGCTTCTTCTTCTTTGACAGACCAATCACGGTTGTTTGTTGCAACCGGAATTGGATGATTGTGATTGGCTAATGGAGGTGGCAATGTTGATTCTAGAGGGATATGTTGTGTCTTCGGAACAATATCTTCTTCATCACTAATCGTCTGGCTATTGCTTCCTTGAAAAACTCGTGGAGAGTTCTCAAATTTTTGAGAGTTAGGGAAAAACATTTGGTAAGATGGTTGAGTCATTACTTGTGTCATTGGTTGTTGTGGCGGAAAAAATCCTCCTACATTTGCAAGAAACTGAGAAAATTGAGGATGATTGATAAAAGAAGGATCGAAATCGTTGAAATTTATCGAGGGCCGATGAGGATTATTTGGATCCATATTTTTCAGAAATTGAACAAAAGAACACAATTTTTTACGATTTTGAAGAAACGAATAAGAGAAATGAGGTTTTTTGAAGTGAGTCAAAATATGTCAAAATGGGTGTCTATATATAGAGGGGGGAAAATGAACGTTGGTATATTTTTTTAAAACTTTTTTTTTTATAAATATAACCGTTATAGTTTAACGGTTATATTATAATTACAAAAATCAAAATACAAAATATAAAATCATACAAGAAAGAAATAGCCGTGCTTGTTTAGTTGTAGGTCCATTTCTTAAAAATTATACAAAAGCCGTAGAAAAGTAGAGGTACACAAAAAATTTCAAACAAAATTTTTCTTGAAAAAGTGTGGATTTTTTCTGTGAAATTTCACTGATGGGATACAATTCAACCAAAAAAAAGTTTTTCATTCAAAATAAAATCACTGATGTAAGTGGTCTTATACCCCTTTAATTAAGTGATTTTAGAATTAGAAATTATTCCAAAATTAGTAGGGGTCTAGTATCAACGATACAAAAAAGCCTTATTAGGCCAATCTTATCTTATGAAAATTTTCCTAGATGACACTCCAACAAAAGAGAACCTTGAAAAACAAAAAGTTTTTGTCTTAATGCATTGTGAGCTTTGTCAACACCTATAGAGAGTGTTAATGCCATAACAATGTGAGCTTTTTCATTATTAATTTTGATGCTTCTAGAAACTCGAATGACCAACGTGCCTTTGACTTTGTCATTCGAGATCATAGTGCAATAACACTTGATAAGAAAATGGGACAATGTGAAGCACAAGCTGTCATTTAAGCGGAAACTTATGCTCTAAGAGAGACTCCAAAAGGCCATAAGTTTAGGATTTAACACCATGGAAATTGTAGGCGATAACCTTGTGCTCATTAACTCAATTAATTAGATTTGGAAATTGTCATCTAAAGCTGACAAGATCATTTTTGACGTCTCCATTTTGATTCAAGGGGTATACAAAGTTAGAGCTTTTTAGGAAAATCAACATTGTAGCAATAGACTCTCAGCTCTTGACCATAACTCGAATCCACATGAGGGAGCCTTCCGCGTGACGTTGAAGACTTCATCCGAAATTATGGTTTGGAACGAGCTCATCCGGAAGGAAGCTTTAGACTGGAAAGTCTCCGGGAGATGATCCAAACTAATTTATTAACGTGCAGTATTTCAAAAAAAAAAAAAAAAAAAGTCTCGATGCATCTTATTCAGGTTTCCAGGAAGACAACGGTGGCGTCTCAGAGTTCTTGTACGTAGTGGAGGCATCAATGGACCTGTCGCCCTTGACAGCACCATCCGCCACTAGAGCTTCAAGCTCAGCCATCTCTTCAGGACTAAGTTTCACAGATAGGGCCCCGATATTCTGTTTCAGGTTTTCAATCTTTGTGGTCCCTGGAATCGGGAAAACGTCGTCTCCTTGGTGATGAACCCAGGCAAGTGCCAGCTGCGCAGGCGTGCATCCCTTGCTCGACGCAATTTCAGAAACTCGCTCGAATATGAGTTTGTTGTGCTCCAAATTCTCAGCCTGGAACCTCGGGTAATTCTACAAGAGATTCAAGGAAAGTCCATATTCAGGTTGAGCTTGCATCATGTCTATAGTACGAGGATTAACAAACCTGTCGGAGATCTTCTTTTGGCATGTTCTGAAAAATAGAGGGACCATA
This sequence comes from Fagopyrum homotropicum, assembly GCA_033239125.1. Taxonomy (NCBI): domain Eukaryota; kingdom Viridiplantae; phylum Streptophyta; class Magnoliopsida; order Caryophyllales; family Polygonaceae; genus Fagopyrum; species Fagopyrum homotropicum. The sequence continues at coordinate 35,535,165 of BSWB01000003.1, forward strand.
AGAGAGGAAACCTCTGCCTAGAGGACTATATGCAACAATGCCTATCCCAAGCTCCCTGATTAAGATACAATTTATTATTGTTCAATCAGTAAATGCCGATTTTTCCGTCTTAGTTTGCATTTTTGTAATAGCTATTTGCTTTACTTGCAAGTCGGGATTATGTCTTCCTCTACATCTCTTGTCCACAAGGACCATTCTAGCTGCACTGCTGTTATAGGGTGGACAGCGTGTGCCCTTCTGATGGTCGAAGCAGAAGCTTCAGATAGACCAATGTACTTAATCTTACCTTCTTCTACTAGTTTCTTCAGCTCGCCCATCTAAAAAGCCATTGCAAGTGCCAAAATGAATCAGTGATGGATCTCATTAGTTTGATAACTTCATACTAGTCACACTAATAAAAGCACTGCTGTTAACTAACAGCTGCAAGAACATGAAAATACCTATATTTGCAAAGACAAAAAACAGAAGGATGAAACAAACCGTGATTTCAATTGGAACTGTGGTGTCAATTCTGTGCTGATAGTAAAGATCAATGCAATCGACGTCAAGACGCTTCAAGCTCACCTCACAAGCCGCCCTCACGTAGGCCGGATCACCCTTGAATTCCGCTTTACCCTGATTGTAAATGACCCCGAATTTCGTAGCCAACTCAACCTTCTCCCTTTTCCCACCTTTCAGAGCCTAGATTTCATCACCAAATAAACCACCCATGAAAACCGATTAAAATTGAGAGAAATCACACAGATCCAACATTTCTTTTTGGTAACATATTTGGATGGGCTTGATCGAGACCCAGATTCAAATAATTGCAGTTTGCAATTGACCATCACCCAAATAAAAACATACAGACATAATAGCATATCAAACTACTTGGAATTCATCAGCAACCACTCTTGCTGAAATAAATCAACCAACACTCAAATGAAAATAGCTCAATTTGTTCCTGACCCAGATGAAAATAGTCAAATCTATCAAGTGTAAAGCTTTACCCAATAAATAGAGTTGAAATTTCATCAGCCACATCAACAAGCACAAAAGGAATCAGTTGAAATTGAACAATACCCACATGAAAACAGATGAAATTTCGCATACCTAGAAAATAAACAGTAAAATCAAGTACCTTTCCGAGGAGAATTTCATTGGTGTGTGGACCGTACATATCAGAGGTATCAAGGAGGGTGATTCCATTGTCGATAGCATAGTATATAAGAGCGAGCATGTCTTCATCGGGCTTGGGCGGGCCGTAGAAGGCAGACATGCCCATGCAGCCTAGTCCTTGCGCTGAAACCTCCAACCCTTGAGAACCCAACTTCATCCTCCTAACTCCTGCCATTTTACCTTTCTTAATTTGTCAGTCTGTGTGGTGTACTAATTTTAGGCTGTGGCCTTCTGCTCTACTTATAAAGATGCCCTAACAAGTCCTTTTTTTACATGGAAAAGAACTTCGATAATGGTGATTTGGTGACCCACCGCCGGCAGACCCGGCGGTCACCTCTCTTTGAGCTAAGCAGTGACATATATGTTATGTTCGAAATTCATTGAATAATTTTTAAATTTAACGTCCCTCGGATAATTCTTCACTGTTTATCTCAACTTTTAACCAAATTGCAATTTTAAACCACAACTTTATATAATATCACACAATTTTATTATTTAAACCGACACAATTACTTTAATTTATAAACTTTACGTGCTATTCACTACCATAATTTACTAATTATGAATAATAATTTTTTTTATCTTTTCACAAGTATACCAGACTTAGTAATTAAATTTTTTTTGTAAAACAGTATTAACCATTACCTAGACATAAATTATTGTAATGGCTTTTGTATATATAAAAAAATGTAATTTCTTTTTCCTAGACAAAATATACATTTTAGTGTAATTATTCGTAGACTATAACAAACTAATAATTTAACCAACAAAATAAACATAACGAGTTAAGTAATAAATGGAGATTAAGTGTCCATTTGGTTGGAGCGGTGGAATGAAAACGGAGTGAAATCAGATAATGGTAAGGAAAGTAAAAGGAAATGATCATATGTTAAAAGGTCTCTAACCAAACGTGGTTTTTGATTGATTCGGAATCATTTCGTTATCGGAAATGATTTCTAACGCTTCCAAACGAGCCCTTATAGGGCTACGAAGATAATCTAGTTGTTGTTTAATATAATTATATGGCTAAGTGATTAACTAATTCCACATATTGTTGTTTAAAATAGTAACAAAGTTTAGATAAGTCAAATCTACATGTTAAGGACTTTACCAATGTTTAAATATTAAAATACGAAAAATAAACACAAACTAGATTATCTTCTTAGCCCTATAATTATATTAAGTTTAATCAAATATTCACTTATTCATTATTTACTTACTTTTGAAATATGCATTATTTCATACTTAGAAAACAATTTGACGACTAACTAAAACAAATTGCTACTGCATTATTATATTTAGTAACTCAAATGATATTTTAAACAAATTGGTATTGTTCAGGTAAGGCCCATACGGTAAGGCTGTACGGCCAGCTGTGCGGCTGACACGTGTCCCAATATATTTTTTTTCTTTCCGAAACGAATGAAAATGATGGTGCAAAACTTATAAGGGATAGTTCATAACTCATAAAAGTATAGTTCATGAATTATAATAGAATAGTTCATAATGCAAAACTTATAAAGGAATAGTTCATAACTTATAAAAGATAGTTCATAACATACAAACGATTAATTTATAAATAATTTGATATAATATATTAAAAAGTAATAGTTCATGAATTATAATAGAATAGTTCATAACATATAAACGATTAATTTATAAATAATTTGATATTATATATTAAAAAGTAATAGTTCATGAATTATATGAGATTAGTTCAAAGTTTATAGGAGAATAGTGCATAACTCATGACATGGTAGTTCATTATAGTTAAAAACATCCACAACGTATTTTTTTTTAAAAATTTTTTTTGGGACACATGTCAGGCGGCCGCACAACCGTACCTGAATAATAGGTCGTACCTGAACAGCCCCCACAATTAATGTTGACGTGGCACCCACAATTTTTCTCGGATTAAATCTATTACTAAATCAAGAATTAAGCCAATAAATCTTTTTTTTACTAAAACAACATCTAAAACAAAAATTTTTTAACTAATCTTTTAAAAAAATTAATCAAAAAAGTTAAGTATATCACGTTTTAGACTTCTGCGGTACGTTTTATCAAATTAAAAAAATATTAAAATCTAACAAAATCTACTTCTGCGGTACGTTTTATCAAATTAAAAAATATCAAAATCTTACAAAATCTACTAATTCCACAATTTACGTTGGCTGATCATAAAACCTAAACTTCTCCCGTACGTTTTACTTCTCCTCCATGTTTTATCTCTCACGTTATATATATGTACCTCATCTTTTTTTCTGACTGTTTTTGTCTTCCAATATTGATCATATTTTTTCAGGGTTGTGATAATTTGAAGATCGGACTTTTAAAAGCTGATTCGTCTAAATTTTCAAGTTATCCCCTACGTTTTCAATCATCACACTCATTCTGCTAATGTTTATTCATTCCTTAATTTGTTTTCAATAACTGTTATTTCAACAACTTTGGTTTTCACAATTTCCTATTTATGAAAGTCTCTCCCCTTCCGCCTTTCGTCTCACTTCCTTACTCGCAGACAGATCTTTCGAGATCCGCCTGTGAAGATGCATCAATATTTAAAAATACCCGTACAATGTGTGAGATATGAACTAGTAACATTGAAGATACGTGACAATAACTTTGATATTTCTTTATTTAAATTATCATTTAAAGTATAGGCTTTTATTTTGCGGTTATGCTCAATTATATATTGAAAAATAATTTTCTTGTGTAATTTGTTATTAATTTTAAAAATTATTTATTTCTTCCAATATGTAGGTATTTTTACACAATTTTCTAGATATATTAAAGTATTAATTTACATGTGTTAAGTTAATTTAACTTGATTAAATTTATTTTATATTAATATTCAGCAAATAAAAGTAATAATAAAATATCTTTTTATTTGACAACCCGGACAAAAGACTAGTTTACAACAAAACTCAATTATCATGCGATATGGGTCAAACACTATTATGCAGAAACTCTTCAACTTCACAAACTCTCCAAGTCTCCATGCATCTTATTCAGGTTTCCAGGAAGACAACGGCGGCGTCTCAGAGTTCTTGAATGTACCGGAGGTACCATCGTACCTGTCACCCTTTACGGCATCATCGGCCACTAGAGCTTCAAGCTCAGCCCTTTCTTCAGGACTCAGTTTCACAGAAAGGGCCCCAATATTCTGTTTCAGGTTTTCTATCTTTGTGGTCCCTGGGATCGGGCAAACGTCGTCTCCTTGGTGATGAACCCAAGCAAGTGCCAGCTGTGCAGGCGTGCATCCCTTGTTCGATGCTATTTCAGAAACTCGCTCGAATATGAGTTTGTTGTGCTCCAGATTTTCGGCTTGGAACCTCGGGAGATACTACAACAGATTCAAGCAAAATCCATATTCAGGTGAAGCTTGCATTATGTCTATAGTACCAGGATTGCAACATATAACATATGTTCTATCACATTACAGCAACTTCAAGACCAAACGAGCTGCTTAACAAACCTGTCGGAAATCTTCTTTTGGCATGTTCTGAAAAATAGAGGGACCATAAGAGAGGAAACCTCTGCCTAGAGGACTATATGCAACAATTCCTATCCCAAGCTCCCTGATTAAGATACAATGTATTGTTCAATCAGTATATGCCGATTTCTGTCAGAGTTTGCATTTTTGGATAGCTATATGGTTTACCTGCAAGTCGGGACTATGTCTTCCTCGACATCTCTTGTCCACAACGACCATTCCAGCTGCACTGCTGTTATAGGGTGGACAGCGTGTGCCCTTCTGATGGTCGAAGCTGAAGCTTCAGATAGACCAATGTACTTAATCTTACCTTCTTCAACTAGCTTCTTCAGCTCTCCCATCTGTAAAAAAACATTGCAAATGCCAAAATGAATCAGTGATTGATCTCATTGAACAGTATAGATACTAAATCATCCATAGTATAAGCAGATCACATGAAACCTTAAACTAAAGAAGTCTAATGAAGTTGGCATCACAGAAAAAGTTAAGAAAATCACTGGTTTACAGATAAATGGTTAAGATTTATAATAATCCATTTTGTTATAACTTTATTGAAGGGGACAAACACTAAAAACATTTCAACGCAAGAGGCTATTTACCCAAATCATCCATATTGAAGGGGATAAGCACCAAGAACATGAAATCACCAATATTTGCAAAGACTAGTAGTGGGGACAATCAAATAGAAGTTGTATAAGAATCACAAAAAAAGAGATAGAGGAACCTAACCGTGATTTCAATTGGAACTGTGGTGTCAATTCTGTGCTGATAGTAAAGATCAATGCAATCGACGTCAAGACGTTTCAAGCTGGCCTCACAAGCCGCCCTCACGTAGGATGGATGACCCTTGATTTCTGCCTTACCTTCCTTGTAAAGGATCCCAAATTTCGTAGCCAACTCAACCTTCTCCCTCTTCCCACCTTTCAGAGCCTAAATTTCAATCACCAAATAAACCACCAATGAAAATTGGTTAAAACTGACAGAACTCAACCCCAGATCCAACATACTTGGATGGGCTTGATCAAGACCCAGATTCAAATAATTGCAGTTTGCAATTGACCAACATCCAAATGAGAACAGACAGACATAATATCATATCAAAATAATTAGAATTCATCAGCAACCACTTTTTCTGTAATAAATCAACACCCAACTGAAAATAGCTAAATTTGTTCATGACCCAGATGAAAATAGTCAAAGCTATCAAGTACAAAGCTTTACCCAGTAAATACAGTCGAAATTTCGCCGGCGACATCAACACGCACAAAGGGAATCAGTTGAAATTGAACAACACCCACATGAAAACAGCTGAAATTTCGCATACCCAGAAAATAAACAGTAAAATCAAGTACCTTTCCGAGGAGAATTTCGTTGGTGTGAGGACCGTACATATCAGATGTATCAAGGAGGGTGATTCCACTGTCGATAGCATAGTGTATAAGAGCGATCATGTCCTCATCGGGTTTGGGCGGGCCGTAGAAGGCAGACATGCCCATGCAGCCTAGTCCTTGCGCAGAAACCTCCAAACCTTGAGAACCCAACTTTATCCTCCTAACTCCTGCCATTTTAGCTTTCTTAATTTTTCAGTCTGTGTGGTGTACTCATTTTAGGCTGTGGCCCTGTCTCTGCTTATAAAGAAGCCCTAGCAAAGTCTTCCTTTGAATAAAACTTTGATAATGAGAGGCGTGGGACAGTGATCGCTTGCCATTTGTTGGAGCATGACTGTTGTGACCATCGAGTGATTTTAGTCAATAGTGACCCACCGGCGGCGGCCACCTCTCATTGAGCTTGAGCTAAGCAGTGACATATGTCTTTTGTTTTTAAGCCGTACGGACAACCAATTAAACCGGTTCACAATTTATTAACCAATTTGCGGCCTTTTTCTAGAAAACTATTTGGGTCGAATTTATGGGTGCTAGGTATTTACTGAGTTGGATTATTTTGAAAGTATACTAATCTAAATTATCTAATAATTCATGTTATTTTCATATTTTGGATGATAAAAATTCATCAAATAATTCTAAAATTTAATGGGAAATAGTTCAACTAATATTAACCGTTATATTAAATTATTATGAACTATATTGGGTCGTTGATTGACTTGATCTCGTGGCGTGGATTTTTTTACGAAATATAAAATATTATAATATATGGGATGATAATTTGTAAATTTGAAAATATGATGTGACAATATTTTGTAATTTTATGAAGATGCGTATTTTTTTAGTTCAAAATTTATGTACAATATTTTTTTATTCTATTAGTTCAAATTATTAGTACTAATGATTTACACATTTTAGTTCAATTAGTTCGTATTTTTGTTCTATCAATTCGAGTTGTTGTTTATGTTAGGGATGGTTTGAGACGAAATTGTGGTCAACCCAGTATAGTCTCGTCCTAACTATGGGACAAGATCGGGACTGACATTGAGTATTTTAGATTGAATCTCACCGGGTGCTATCCGGCTAGGATCGAGATAAGATGGGTCCAACAATTAAAGTTTTCAAATATTCATAATAACGTATTACAATTTACCTTAAAGTTTTCAAATATCTATAATAAAATATATCTAAATGAATTTGGGTCATTTGTCAATTGTGATGGTTTGACCAACATGGTTGATTTTTTTAATTGCTTAGGAATTTTTTTTATATTTATTATTTTAAATTATGAACTTTATTACACGGGACGGTACAGGCCTACCGGGATGAATAAGTTAAGGCCCACATCCCGTCCCAGATAGTTTTGGCAAGACGGGATTTATAATTTTGAATGAAATTCCGCCGGGATCGGGCCAAGATCGGACGGAACCGAGATTGACAGGATTTGTCTCCACTCTAGTTTATGTTTGGATTTTTTTTTCTTGGTAACCTCAAGGTTTGTACTTTTACTCTTGATATCCACAAGTTTTTAAAATTTCTCTGGATACCCTCAAACTTATAATCTATTCACGTCCTTTTTATTTTATTTTTTTTATTTGTAACCAAATATCTTAACTAAATTTTGAAAGAAAAAGGAAAGTAAAAGTTTTACTTATTTTTTGAAGTGAAAAAAAAAATTATTTCAAATATATAAATATTTTATTGTTAAGTATAACTAATATAATTATTAAGTAACTAACAAAAATTTCTTACATCAAAAAATTTGTTTTATAATTAATACTATCAATTACTACAAAGCCTAATCGTATTTTGTTGTGTTAAAAATTAAAGTTATTTCTTATTATTACTCATGTTCAAGAGAAATATTTATAGTTTTTGAAATAAAAAAGCTCTATCTTTTATTTCAAAAAATTACTTTCGTTTTCTTTCAAAAATCTAGTTAAGATACTTTCTTTAAGCTAACAAAATAACAAAAAGAAAAAAAGCATAGAGAGGAAAAATTAAAAAGTTTAAGGATAACAAGATGAATTTTAAAAAGCTGTGAATACTAAGAGGAAAAATTCAAATCTTGAGAGTGTCAAGATAAAAAAAATTATTTATGTTTTTATGTATTTTTTACTTAGATATGTTTGAACTAATAAAATACAAGATTGTAACTATAGCTCAATGTTCGAACTAATAATACCCTAAATTTGAAATAATATCATAAAAGTTCAAATTTTTTATTATAATATGTGACATATCAAAACTTTTATTCTATTTGTTCATATAAAGTGTTTTTATTAGTTCAAATATTAAAATTATTAGTTCATTAAAAAAGTTACATTAAAACTTTTCTTGGAAAAATGTATGAATCATTAATACAAGCACTTTGAACTAAGGTTGTCCAAGCAATCCGGACAGGACCGTAAACTCACAGACCGGACTGGACTGTTACGGTCCGGTCCGGGTTTGGACCGGACCGGATGCTCTTCTTGTTCATAAACAATTAAAGTGTAAATTAACGGTCTGAACTAGACCGGACCGGAACATTACGGTCCAAGACCAGACCGGACCGTAATATCATAGACCGGACTAGACCAAATTTTTACAATTATAGTCCTGGACCAGACCGTAATTTTTCGTCCGGTGCGGTCTAAACATGTGCACCCCTAGTTTGAACTAATAAAACTAAAACATTGAACATATTCTACAAAAACTTTCAATAAAAAAATGTGTGTCATAAAAAATGTCATTGGACCTTCCTACAAATATAAAACTGTCATCACAACTTTCTAACTACAAAATTGGCATTGCACCTCTTACAATATTATATAATTGGTGAAATGTTCTAGGTCATTGGATCAAGTCAAACAACGATCCACATTACTCCATAAAGTCTTATCACAAGGTATGCTCCTTACTTGAATCTTTCTCAATCTAATGTCCTTCAAAAAAGTTTCAGTATCCCCAAATTATTTTTGATATTTTTAATTGTTTTTCAAACTTGTGGTTAAATAATAACACTAATTTATGCATTTCTACAGTAAACCAACATTTCATTCATAAAAAACAATGCAAAATTTTAGATTTACAAAATTAAAACCTAAACTCTAATTCTGAAAACATAAATTGAAGATCAAGAAATTTGAAAGAAAAGATGAGATGAGAATATAGAAAATAAAACCTATTTATAATTATAACAAAAGTGAAGTTGTAAGTTTTGTAACAATAGAAATTGTGTTTTGTTATTTTTAAATTTTAATTAATTTTTGTTGTGAATGATACTTTGTATTATTTGGTTTATTTTTTTTCTTATAACTATAAATATCTTAATACCCTATGTTTTGGCTTTCAACTTGTATGCCTGCAATGTCATACATACTGACATTATTGATTGAATTATACGTGAACATACAGTTGAATTATTGCCAAATATTACTTAATTAATTCTCTTTCAAAAACTTGTAGCTTTTGTACCCATTGACATTACTTGATTCAAATGAAGTTGAATAGACTATTAAACTATTGTCTTATATTCTCTTCATTGTCACAATTTGTCCAAAATCCAATCCCTTTCTTGATTCTCATCTCAAAGTTTTTCACCCAAGAAGCATAAAAAAAGTATGCTCGCTGGTGGTAATGTACTTGCACAACTCAAGAAGCTTTAGCACTATTTTTAGGTGTTAAAATGCTCTTAACAGTGAAATAATAAATCTTTCATGAAATTAAGGATGGAAATTTCATCGCACAACTGTTAGAGAATTAAAATAGCGTCCACCGAAAAAAAATTACATTGGTGAAGTTATAAAATAAAGTCTTTAAATGGGAACCAAGTATTAGAAAGCTATTTTAGGGGAACGAATAATTGCTAGATCTGGAATTTTGACCTTTGTGCAAGTCACTTAATGAGTATGTAACTCTTCTTAGATTTGAAATGTTCATCTTTGTGCAAGTCAATTTCTTTAAATTTCATTTTCTCTTCGGTGTGATATTTTGTAAATGTGTTTTTAGGTCCAAAACATAAATTGATCTTACTAGGTTCGATTTTTGGTAATATATTGTCATAAATCAGCTTTAGGTCCAAACCAACACCGAAACTATTTTTTTAGGTTCAGATTTCACTTCTTGTTTTCACAAAAAATGGTTTTCGGTTCGTTTTTCTTAGGTTTGGTTTTGGACCTATGATCAGCCCTAGTGCCAGTCTTGAGATTGAACTACCTACTTATATTATAGTGATTGGGATTCGGAGATAACAATTAACGGGCTTTGTTGTTGCTTAACATGTGCAAATAGAGAGGGAACGCGAAAAGTTTAAACAAGGACATCAAAAGTCTAGAGAGTTGTCCTTAAGAAGTTGCATGATAAGGGTGTTGCTTTTTTACAATTCTTCCCTTCTCACCTTATAAAACATATTTGTAAATTCATACTTATACAATATATTCAAAAATAAATAATAAATTATCGGATTTTATGAAAAGAAGTAACTTAACAAGAACACACATCACCAGTCCATAGCCTTAGTGATTATTCATCCAAATTGATTGTAAAACTCACCGCATCAGAGGGTTGACCATAAGAAAAATTAGTGCTTGCACCTACACTCTCTCAGTGTAGACAAAATCCAAATTTCATGGGAGAAAGAAAAGGTTACAATCACTAGTTTTTGAATTAAAGTCGCTCCAAGCAAAACATCTTTCAATTTTAGTTTTGGAGTTAGTTCGGGTTATATGTGTGGAATTGAATTATGTACATTACGAGGAAGAACGTTTTGGTTACATCCACTCACGATTGTATGAGATTTAGTTTTGAGATAAAAACACAACATATTTTCATCACAAAGCATCCAACCGTAAAGCAAAGAACACCATTATAACTTATCGATACCGGTAAAAATGTTATAAAGACCCATTTTGAGATATCAACAAGTGTTACGAGTTTATTCTCAAATTTATTTACCAATTTCAGTCCAACAACAAATAACAGCGTATATGTATTTTCGGTTATTCCTCCTTCAGTCACACTAGAAATGAATGAAGCACTGTTGCTCAAGCCCTCAACGGAGAACATACATTATGCACTCTTCTTGATGATGCCACATAAGGCCTTATTATATCAACATTTTTGGCATGCCATAGGGGTCGATATTATATATGCACTTCATTCTTGAATGGCGGGACACCAACATCATGCTAGAATTGATCAACAACATTATGGTCACACTTATTCATAATTAAGGTCCGTACTCCAACCAAACTCATTGAATATGGACCTATAAGTTTTTATACTATCTTATATAAGATTGTCTTGAAGGTCTTGTGAATCGAATAAAGACCCCACCTCCACTCAATTGTATCTTCTTCCTAGAGTGCCTTTACAGTAGGGAGATCTATTAGTGATAATGCCTTAGTTATTATAAAGATGTTTTACTACATGAAGGTGAAAACAACTAGTCAAAAGGGTATAATGGCTTCAAAGTTGATATGGGTAAGACATTTGATCGCATGTAGTGGAATTATATATAGCTCTTGCTTCTACATTTAGGCTTGCCAACACTTGGGTCTCCAAAATCATGAGTTTTGTACGATGTGCCTCTTATTATTTCAAGACTAATCGTCTTGTTGAAGGGCGTGTTATTATGGAACGAGGTTTGCGCCAAAGAGATCATTTGTCCCCAATCCTCTTCATCTTAGGGGTTGATAACATGTTTTTATGCAATTCTTTATATATTGTGTAAACTCTCTATGGAAGTGAAAAAACTCAAACAAGGAGCTCTCTGACTCGACCTAAACTAACCAGAAACTTGACCTTCCTATCTGGTGTGGACCACTTTAATTTTCAACTAACTCACACTTGATGTGTGAGTTTTGTAGACCATTCTAGAATTGGGGACCACGAATTTATCCTATAAATAGAAGGCATGGCTACTTGTATTTGATATCATCCAAGACACAAAACAATTCTCTAAATTATCTCTTTGTAAGTTAGGTGATTTGAAGGAAGAACTAGACGTGCCTTCTATCTTTCTAAAGTACCATCAACTTTCAATTTTACCTTGAAAACCCACTTACAACCGATTGCCTTTTTTACCATGCGGTAAAGGAGTAAGATCCCACGTGTGATTACTTTGTAGTGCTTGATACTCTTTGTCCTTAGCCTCAACCCACTTAGGATCATTAGAAGCTTCAGTGTAGGTAGTAGGTTCAACAAATGAATGTAAAGATGAAAGAAAGGCTATATGAGATGAGGGTAAAGAAAGAGATAGAAAGTTACCTGGTGATGACGAGCATGAGCTATACGTGCATATGTAGTCGGAAAGGTATGGTGTTTTTTTGTGGGGTCAAGTGGAACGACGAATGAGGGATGTAATGGATGGAGAAGATGGAACAGGAGATTGTATATTAAGACTGTCAGTGAAAGCTATGTGAGGATCGGTATGAATGGAATGATTATTGGAAGGAGATATGGTAGAATTTGAATGAGGTTTTGTCGATGAGGATAGAGAAGAAGCAGGGTTTGCATGAGGAGAATTAGGGTTTGCATGGGAATTAGGGCAGGGGGATGGAGGGGAGAATATAAACGATTCGATAGAAGACGTGGTATGTAAAATAGGAAAAGGGGAGGGTTATGTAGGGGAAACATGATGGAATGGGAGATACTTTTCGTGAAACGTGATATTATGACTTCCCTAAGAGTTAAGACCTTGTACCCTTTTAAGCATAAGGGTAGCCAATAAAAACGCATGGTTGTGAGCGAGGCTCAAACTTATCTCGAGAGACTTTTGGTTTATGGGCAAAACATAAGCATCCAAAAACCCTCAAATGATCATATGTAGGTTTCTTTTGAAATAAGGTTTCACACTAGACCTTATTGCTCGCTGGTCTTACACTCCAGAACCATACCCCTACAGTGATTGTATCTAGACTTGGCTTAGCTCTCAAAAATCTCACCGACATGACTTCATAGCCCATGTCCGTATCTCTTCCATCGCTAGCTTCATCTACTCCATCTAGCATGCTAGGAATGAACTCATCTACAACAACCACTACACCCATGCCACCACTTGTGCCCACAATGCTATTAGAGTCACAAAGAACTTCGCCTCTAGTCACTGGAAAGAAAGATCACAAACATTGCTCATCTGGGACAAGCATCTTGGCATACATCTTCTGTAATTTCTCTCTTATTGCTCCTATGTACCCTGCTTTTATGGTCTAGTAGACCCCATGTAAATCCCGGTTCCAATGATATATACATTAATTTCAAAAAAAAAGAAAAAGAAATAAGGCTTCATAAGGTGTTTTGTAGGAGAGAATAGGAGCTAGTCGACGATTGATCAAGTAGGTGGCGGTTAAGATGCAATCATCCCAATAAGAAGGAGGTAATTTGGATTGAAAAGAAAGGGATCGAGCCACCTCTAGAAGGTGTCTATGTTTACGCTCAACTACATCGTTTTGTTGGAATGTGTACACACATGAAGTTGAATGAATGATACCTTGACAAATAGTCGACAATTCTTTTTGGATTTGATACAAACTGGTGCGATTAGACTTCCCAAACCTAATCCCCAATTCAGTCTATATTTGCGCTGCAGTGTTATAGAATAACATGGAATCTCCAATTTCTTTCTCCATGGAATGCAATAGCCATGAAATCAACATGCTATTGCATTGATCCCACTTGGCACTCATTTTAGGATCGGATATAGGTCTTTCGCACTCGCCATTGACAAATGAGAGGTTGCTTTTAGCAGATAGGGATTCTTCGATTGTGCGGTTCCATATGGAATAATTGGTGTTATTGAGGAGTGTGGTGGAAAGTTTAAGGGACGGGGCATCTGAATAATGTAGTTGAAGTTGAACAAGAAAGGCATCATCCAAGGCGGGAGCAGTGTCTGATGGATTTGGTGGATTCACCATTGTTGAATGGCTATGTGAGCTTGCGATGGTTGAGGTTTAACCAACCTCTGATACCATGTTAGTGTTTAGAACAGAGAGAGAACGAGAGAATGATCTTGTAACATAATGAATGACTTAATTCTTATTCATTGTAATGAGTTGGTATTTATACACTTGTTATGTAACTAATTCAGTTACAGCTTTATCCCCAACATCTTTCTATCAATAAAAGGAGATTTCGATATTGTGTAAACATTATTGTTATATGAACATACTCATGAATAATCATAAAAGAACAAAATGCACGATAGACAAAAATCATGGTGCACTATGTGATGAGAGTAATAGGGTAGAACACGTGAATGGTGTGATGTATGAGCTGTAACAAGTGTCATAACAAACTTATAAATACCCTTGTAAATTTGTTACAACAATATACACAGAAAATATTCTTCTCCATCTCTTTCATCTCTCTTTCGATCAATTCTCTCTCTCGTTCAACTTGTAACATGAATGGAGGAACTGTTATCACAACAAAGACGAACTGGTTGAGAGGGTGATACACCATCCACATCTTTGAATACTCACCATGCCTTTATCATGTCTCTTTCTTCATACATTGAGCCTACCTCCTATCGAGAAGCATCTAAGGAACCTCACTGGTTTAATGCAATGGACATTGAATACAAAGCACTGCAAGACAATCATACATGGGACCTTGTACCTCTCCCACCATCTAAGAAAGCAATCGGGTGCAAATGGGTTTACAAAGTTAAACTTAAGGCCGATGGAACTCTTGAGAGATATAAAGCTCGACTTGTTGCTAAGGGATACAATCAACAAGCAGGAACTGATTTCCATGGGACCTTTTCACTAGTTGTCAAGATGACAACCATTAGGAGTATTGTTGTAGTGGCTGCTTCTAAGTCATGGAAACTACACCAGCTGGACGTAAATAATGCATTTCTGTATGGGGATTTACATGAGGATGTATACATGTCTCTTCCTCCAGGTATTCCGTACCCTAATTCTCTTGTATGCAAGCTCAAAAAGTCCTTATATGGGCTCAAACAAGCATCTCGTCAGTGGTTCAACAAGCTAACTCAAGCTCTCCTAGATAAAGGGTTTCACCAATCTAAAAATGACTATTCTCTATTCACACAGAAGAATGGTGTGCTCATTATAGTCATTGCTATCTATGTTGACGATCTATTGATTACTAGATCAGATGAGAAGAATATTGCTTGCATCAAACAATAATTGGATAGTACATTTAGTGTAAAAGATCTATTTCTTGGGTATTGAGGTCAGTTATGTTTCACTGGGCATTCTTATGACATAAAGGAAGTTTACACTTGCATTATTGAGAGATGCTCAGTTACAAGATAACAAGGTTACAAGCACACCTCTTCCTATTAATCTCAAGCTTTCTACATATGGTGGTCAGCCTTTACAAGAAACACTCTTTACAGATTTCTAGTTGGAAAACTCAATTTTCTAACTCATACTCGACTTGATCTGTGTTATGCAGTACAATGCTTGAGTCAGTTTATGCAACAACCCTGTGACAGCCATTTACAGGCCTTGAATCATACCCTACGTTATGTCAAAGGTACACTTGATCATGAAATTCTCCTCAATGGCTGTGAATCTCCTTCTCTTCTAGCTTACACCGATTCTGATTGGGCTGCGTGTCCATCTACTCGTCGATCTGTTGGTGGCTTTGTGGTTCTTCTGGGTAAGCTGGAAATCTAAGAAACAAGGCACTGTCTCTCGTAGTTCAGCCGAGGCAGAATATAGAGCAATGGCTCATGCTGCTACCAAAATAACTTGGCTAGTCAGACTCCTCCAAGACATTGGTGTATCACCCTCTCAACCAGTTCGTCTTTCCTGTGATAACAGTTCCTCCATTCAGATTGCAAGCAATCTAGTCTTTCATGAAAGGACGAAACACATAGAGATCGACTGCCATTTCACTCGGGATAAGTTCATGGAAGGCTTGCTTGAGTTACACTTTGTTCCCACTTCTCAACAAATAGTTGATGTACTTACCAAGATTATTCCTTCTACTCACCAGAATGAGCTCTTGGACAAACTTGGAATGTTTCGTCCCTCTCCTTCCAGTTTGCGGGGGGTGATGAGA
The DNA here is from genome assembly GCA_033239125.1 of Fagopyrum homotropicum. NCBI lineage: Eukaryota > Viridiplantae > Streptophyta > Magnoliopsida > Caryophyllales > Polygonaceae > Fagopyrum > Fagopyrum homotropicum. Next base: position 35,551,221 of record BSWB01000003.1, read on the forward strand.
GTAATAGAGTAGAACACGTGAATGGTGTGATGTATGAGCTATAACAATGTCATAACAAACTTATAAACACCCTTGTAAATATGTTACAACAATATACACAGAAAATATTCTTCTCCATCTCTTTCATCTCTCTTTCGATCAATTCTCTCTCTCGTTCAACTTGTAACACTATGCATGAACATACTCGTGCACAACAATATTCATGAACTGAAAAATAATTTTTAAAAGGTATGAAAAACATATATTAATACGATCACTATATGGTCAAACTCATGCACAACTTCGAAACAATTCAAAGTGTATGACGATGTATATATGCATGGCCAATAAGAAAAACAAAGTAGACGATGACCACAAATGAAAGAGCACGATTGCATGAACATACTCATCCACAACTAGTGTATAACAATGTCTCAAAGAAGACTCTATTATTGGTTCAATGAATTGATGAATAATGTTAATTCGTATATTATTTCTTGTACATCAAACTGGCAAAGGAGTGCCATAAGGCGTCCTTTCTAACTCCAGCTCCTCTTCAAGTCTCAAGATCACATTATCTTTCTCCTCCAGATCCCTAGCCAATCAATCATTCATCACCTTGATGCCTTCAAGCTGTACCAAAATCCCTTCAATCTCACCTTCAATCTCGCCATCTACAAGCTCAAACGCACTCTCCATAACCCTAATTATCCTCCAAAGACTCACAACCATAATCAATCCACCTCCAAACTTCTCCAACCCAACCTCCATAACCAACGCCGCCGCTACAACAACCGCATCCACCACGTCGCCGCCCCTTCTAAAGAACGCATTTCCCACCACCACTGCTTGCATAACAGATTTCGTCGCCAGCAGCGCTAAAATGGCGACTCCGGCCTAGTGGTACCATGGATCGTGTGCTTCTTGTTTCGGTTGGCATGCTAGTTTTGAGAGCGAGAGCTCGATTACGCAGATAATGATGTCAACCATAATATCTCAACAACCTTGGTTGTTAAGAGATATTAGGGTTAGTTCAGATACTAGAGCTAGTTCAGATCCGATCCTTATCATTATATGGATATATAACCCTATCAGATCTCTTCAATAAAATAAGCTTGGTCATTCAGTCTCTTATATGGTATCAGAGGATCTCGATCCATTCTCACCTACACAACCATGACTGACTATCCTAATACCTTACCAAATTCACATGAGCCGACGAAATCTTTCACCATAGTCATCCTCAATAACATCATAAAACTCACACCGACAAATTACATCATTTGGAAATCTGCTATCCTGGCTACTCTAGAAGGCTATGATCTCGACAAGTATATACTAGGAACGATTCCTATTCCTGAAAAAACACTACCAAACTCAGCCAACACAAACCCTGCATACAAAACATATATCCGTCAGGATAGATTGATCTATGGAGCTTTGCTAGGCACTCTATCAACAGATGTAGCAAGCTTTGTGACAACTGCAAAGACGTCCCACGAGGTATGGGAGGCTCTTCGACTAACGTACGACAATCCATCTAGAGGACACATAAAGCAAGTCAAGGAGCGACTCCGCACAATGACAAAAGGCAATGACTCAATCTCCACGTATATGCAGAACATCACGAAGGCCACCAACTTACTTGCCTCTTTGGACTGACCAATATCCACAGAGGACCTCACTGACTATGTTCTCAAGGGACTCAATGAGCCATATATTCCAATCGTACACGCTATTAATGCCAAAGAGACTACAATTGCGTTCGAAGAACTACATGAGAAACTCATTAATCATGAGCTCTCATTGAAGAACCAACACAAGGAGGCTGGTGGCACTATGACAGCGTTCAATGCTCAATCAAGGTCTTGGAAAAACTCAGGTAAGTTTTCCTCTTCTGCATATTCTCAAGCTACTCAATCCACCTCTTTCAGCCAACGACCACCCTCGCCACAAAACCAGCAGCCTAGCACACCTCCTCATCCTTCCAACTCAAGCACACCCAAGCCCTTCAAAGGACGTTGTCAATGGTGTCGCCAAATTGGTCATGTGTTGGCACATTGCAGAGTTTACAAATCTCTTCATCCAACAATAGAAGTCCCTTCTTCTGCACGGTTCCCCTCTCAGTAGGCTCCTCAAACAAACGTGCTCACGAACCACCAATCGACTTCACCTTGGCTACTAGATAGTGGTGCTTCACATCATGTCACAAATGATTTAAAAAACCTAGCCCTACACTATCCTTATCACGGAGAAGAAGAAATGGTGGTTGGCAATGGTAAGGGGCTTCCTGTGACACCCACCTATTTCATTTCTAGTGGATTACCAGTTAATTAACCCTGTTTAAAACAATAAGCGGAAAAACCGGAAAAGCGGAAAACGTAAATTTTTAAAACTTTATCTTACAACCATATTCACAACATATATATACATACTAACATACGTCATAAACTCCATTTAACCAAAACACAACTGTTTTAAAACCATGCAAAACATCCTAGGCGGTAGCATCCCATAACAGCCCACCTGATATGATCTCAAATCCAGGTGTTGGGTCCAACGTCCTTGCCTTGATCAGGCTGAGTCTGAGTAGCTGAAAAATATGTGGATATAACAACAATGAGCCACACGCTCAGTAAGGGTATACAAATCGCACTCTCCCAATATATATAAGTATCTAATATCCCGTCCCCAAAGGACACTCTATACCCTTCTTCACATTTCAAAGCACACATACATATCCACATTCACATATAATTCCACCACCATTCATATCACATTTCACATAAACATTCAAGCATGTTATCACACATCACATATAATTCCACAACCATTCATATCACATTTCACATAAACATTCAAGCATGTTATCACACATCACATATAAACATATCATCTCATATAAGCATCTCATATCATACCATCACATATAAATAATCATAACATAACATATAGCATGCTAGACTCGATCGCATCGATGCATAGGTGATAATTAACTAACTAGCTCCAACTGATCGTACGATATATTTTCTCATTGCTTTCGTATTTCTTTTCTTTCTTTCTTTTTTTTTCTTTCGGTTGGCCAACCCGATAGCGTCATAGGCCCCCTGTAGATCAGGTAGCGACCTCGGCCATCTGTCCTAAGACCCCCTGTAGATCAGGTCGCGATCTTGGACTATTTTTCTTATCTTGAGGCCCCCTGTAGATCAGGTAGCGACCCCTGGCTGTTTTTCTTATCTCGAGGCCCCCTGTAGATCAGGTAGCGACCTCTGAGGCCCCTTGTAGATCAGGTAGCGACCTCGTCCCCCGGAAACCCGTGCGGGACCCAGTTGGGCTAATTAATCAATTACCATCCTATATTATCACTTTCATATCATAACTCAATTTCATGCTTTCATCATATTCTTTCATCATATTCTTTCCACTATCATCTCATGTACCTCATGCATGCTTTCATAAGGAATATCAAGTCATCATCATCGTCTCACACATATACATATAAGCATGCATACAATCATAACAAACATATATATACACTCAAGCATGCATAAAATCATAGCATATTAAATATATAACATATATTAAGCAAGTGTAATTCATATACACTTACCTCGCAGATAAGAACAATAAAACCTCGCAAACCAACTATTGAGTCCGTTTCCCACTCGGACTATCCTCCTTTCTCGTATTTGGATACACTCACAAAGAAGTAAGCTATAATTAAACCGAACCCTTCAACAACACCTGTTGAGAATATCATATTCCTCGTATTAAACTTCTCGCTTCAAACACCAGTTAAATTCATTCCTTTGAATTTAATTAGCTTATAGCATTTTCTAGAATCCCAATTTAATTAATTAACCTTTAATTAATTAATTAAATTTCGTCAGAACAACGTTTTGCCCGCAGACAATTTCTGAACCCACCTGTCATCAAATCTCATCAAACAAACAGCCCATAATCACCAGAATAAAGTAACGAGCATAATGGAATTTCCAATTATCCATTTTGACAAGCCTAAGGTCAATTTAGGCTAAATCGCAATACGGAAAACGAATAAATTCATAACTTATTCGTTACTAACCCGATTGACGATCCGAAAGAAGATTCGGAATCACAACGACGCAGGCTACGCTCGGACACCATCAAATTCACCGGAATCTGAGCGACGGAACCTCCCTAGTATCATATATGCTCGACCAGACCTTCCCTTGCTCGGAAATGCAAAAACTCGGTACCAAAATGAAGAGAATGAAGAGAGGAATCCAAAAACTCAAACGGATTTGAAATCGGATTAGAAATGAAGAGTAGATCTGAGTTTGAAGATTGAGAGAAATCAGAGCTTTTACGAGGAAACGTGAAAGAAAATGAATTAATAAACGATATTTCAGCTATTTATAGCGAAGACGATAATTATCCTTTAGCGGAGTCGATAATTATCCTTTTACCGATCCGGAAGCGGTTTAAGCCCCCTTCTCCAAACTTCTCGAAATTGGAATCATAAATCTGGAATATTGTATGGATAATTATTCCGCAATTGTTTCGAAAAACGCGTATTCCTAAGCCGTCTTTCTTAGCCGCTAAGAAACGAAATAGCGACTCTTTTAGCCATTTTGCCTTTTCATGTTTTTTCATATCTAGGACATGTCCGATGTCCTGATCATTTCTCTCAACTGCATTTTTATTAATTGAAGCTCCCAAATGCTCCAAATAACACCGGGTTGTAATATCATCTAGGAGCAAGTTACCTCGAGAGGTATCTCGTATTAAAACGGATTTAATTTCCTAAATTACTCGATTAGGTCATCTTCGATTTTTGACTGTTACAAATATCTCCCACTTTAAGAAATTTTGTCCCGAAATTTAAGAAAGGACGTAGAACCAAACTCGTAGATGTATCAAAAGGATGCACAACCGGATCACAATTTCTCGAGGTTTTTACTTAAAAAGGTAGGGGTATTTCGCTTTCATATCTCGTTCGGTCTCCCATGTAGCCTCTCGAGCTGAATGATGTCCCCATCTGACCTTCACCATCGGAATCTCCTTGTTTCTCAATCTTCGAACTTGTCTGCCTAAAACCTCAACTGGTTCTTCTGGGTAGGACAAGTTCTCAAATACTTCTATCTCAGGTTCGGGAATGATATGACTCGGATCTGACCTATACCTCCGTAGCACCGATACGTGAAAGACGTCATGCAATCTTGATAACTCAGGTGGTAACGCCAATCTATACGCAAGTGGTCCGATCTTCTCTAAGATCTCATATGGACCAATGTATCTCGGTGCTAACTTCCCATGCCTACCAAATGTCATAACTCCCCTCCAAGGAGATACCTTCAAAAATACTCTATCGCCTATCTCATATGTCATCTCTCGTCTATGGCGATCAAAGTAGCTCTTTTGACGATCTTGTGCTGCCTTCAAGCATTGCTTTACTACTTGTACTTTCTCTATTGTCTGTTGTACAAGTTCAGGACCCTCTATCTGTCGCATGCCCTCAAAATCCCAACATACAGGTGTGCGACACTTCCTTCCATACAAGGCCTTGTAAGGGGTCATACCAATACTCGAATGGAAATTGTTATTATACGCAAATTCGAGCAATGGCAGGTTAGAATCCCAATTACCTTTAAGCTCCAAAATGCAAGATCTCAACATCTCCTCCAAGGTCTGAATCGTTCTCTCTGATTGCCCGTCTGTCTGAGGATGAAATGTCGTACTAAAATGCAATCTTGTACATAAGGCATTTTGCAGACTTCCCCAAAAGTGCGATGTAAACCTCGGATCTCTATCAGATACAAGGACTCCGTGCAGTCGAACAATCTCTCTCACATACAACTCTGTCAGCTCATCTGAGTTATCTTGTCTCATCGGTAAGAAGTGAGCAGATTTCATCAATTTGTCTACAATCACCCATACCGTGTCATTCTTTCTAGAAGTCCTAGAAAGTCCAACAACAAAATCCATTGTAATCCACTCCCACTTCCACTCAGGAACTGGTAAAGATTGTAACTTTTCTGCTGGTGCTTGGTGTTCAGCCTTCACTTGCTGACACACTAGACATCGAGCCACAAAATCAGCTACCTCTCGTCTCATCCTGGGCCACCAATAGATCTTCCTCAGGTCATTAAACATCTTCGTACTCCCAGGATGCATGGAATACCTCGAGGAATGTGCCTCTTCAAGTAGCTTCTTCTTTAACTCCTCAATGTTGGGTACGCATATCCGTGTACCTTTATATAACACTCCCTGATCAGACAACTGGAAGTGTGTAGTGGTAGCATCTCCCACTTTAGCTTTCAACTTCTTCAGTGTATCATCCTCATCTTGTCTAATTGAAATCTCATCAAGAATCAACGGTCTTACCTAAATATTCGCTATCAACTCAAATCCTCTTACATCCATCTCTACTCTCATAACTATGAGAGCTAATAGATGCTTAACTTTGTAGTTGACCTTACCGCCTTGGTCACTGCTCTTTCTGCTGAGAGCGTCAGCTACCACATTCGCCTTTCCTGGATGGTACTCTATAGTGCAATCATAATCCTTGAGTAACTCCATCCATCTTCTCTGCCTCAGATTCAGTTCCCTCTGAGTGGGAATATACTTCAGGCTTTTATGGTCGGTAAACACCAGAAATGTATCACCATAAAGATAGTGCCTCCAGGTCTTAAGAGCATGAACTATAGCAGCAAGCTCTAGGTCGTGTGTAGGGTAGTTCTGCTCATGAGGTCTCAACTGTCTAGATGTATATGCTATTACCTTCCCTTCCTGCATTAGAACTCCTCTTAAGCCACTCCCAGATACATCGGTGTAAACCACAAAGTTACCCTTATTTGAGGGTACAACCAAAATAGGGAACATAATCAATCTTCTCTTAAGTTCTTCAAAGCTCTTCTGACAACTATTGTCCCACATAAACAGTTGATTCTTCTTTAGCAAATTAGTCAACGGTCGCGTGATAATCGAGAAATTCTTTTCGAACCTCCTATAATAACCCGCAAGTCCTAAGAAACTGTGGATCTCTATAATGCTCTTCGGTATTTCCCGCTCTGTAATAGCCTTGATCTTGGATGGATCAGGTTGTATACCATGTCGTGATATCACATGCCCTAGAAAGGCAATCTAATCCGTCCAAAACTCACACTTGCTGAACTTCGCGTACAACTGTCTCTCCCTCAGAATCCCTAAGATACGTCTCAAATGTTCTCTATGAGTATCTACATCTCGGGAATATATCAAGATATCATCAATGAAGACCACAACAAACTGATCTAGATAAGGTTGGAAGATCGAGTTCATGAATGCTGCAGGTGCATTCGTGAACCCAAAAGGCATAACTGTAAACTCATGGTGTCCATACCGAGAACGAAAAGTTGTCTTCGGTATTAAATTCTCTGCTATCCTCAACTGCTAGTATCTTGATCGAAGGTCAATCTTTGAAAACATTGTAGCACCCCTTAACTAATCAAGCAAGTCCTCTATCCTCGGTAAGGAATACTTGTTCTTGATTGTGATTTTGTTCAGCTGACGGTAGTCTATGCACAATCGTAAACTACCGTCCTTCTTCTTCACAAAAAGCACTGGTGCACCCCAAGGAGAAATACTCGGACGTATAAAACCTTTCTCGAGTAACTCCTTCAGCTGTTTCCTTAACTCCTTCAGCTCTAGCGGAGCCATCTTGTAAGGAGCAATTGATATCGGTGTTGCACCTGGTAATGCTTCAATCTCGAAGTCTACCTCTCTACTCGGAGGCAAACTAGGTAAACCATCAAGGAAAACTTCAAGAAATTTTCTGACAACATCCACCTCAGATACTCCGGGGCTAACAATAGCAGAACCTGACACACTAGCCAGATAATCCTGACATCCTTCCCGAAGTAATCTAAAAGGTGTTACTACATATATGAGGCAAGTAGGAATAACATTCCTCTCACCGGTGAAAATCACCTCTCTTAACCCATCTATCTCCATGGTGACTTCCTTCGTATAGCAATTAAGCAAAGTTGAATGACCAATCCATTACTAACATCACATCAAACTCTCTCAAGAAATCATCTCATGTCAGCATAGGTGGTATACTACGGCAATTAGAGACCGTGTCCCGTCAATTTCTAGTTGCTTCCTCAAGCAAGGATATAACATATTGTACCCATCTCTCAGTAGCGCAGATAACTCCATCTAGAATGGACTCAGTGTTCCTCAATCACTCATCCACTACTAATGGATAAATGGTCTCCTCAAATGGCTTATCTTCTTGGCGGAGAATCTTCTCGAAATTCTTGTCCATCTTTACTAGAATAATACCCGCTTGAGACACTGTTGTGTCTATGGTGGTATAACTTCTCTCAAATATATCACTAAATCTGATATACCAGCCATATCCGATGGTGGTAGTGATATTGGCTAAACTGGCACCTTAGGGTGCTCCTGATCATTTATACCCAGAGCATGTACACACTCAGTCGACCCTTTGGTTGTGCTCCGCCGTCTAAAAGAAAAAGAAAATTTTAAAAGCTTTTCAGAAAACTTCCCACAACCCAAGCCAAGGAATCATATCCCTGCTCTGATACCAACCAAATGTGACACCCACCTATTTCATTTCTAGTGTATTACCAGTTAATTAACCCTGTTTAAAACAATAAGCGGAAAAACCGGAAAAGCGGAAAACGTAAATTTTTAAAACTTTATCTTACAACCATATTCACAACATATATATACATACTAACATACGTCATAAACTCCGTTTAACCAAAACACAACTGTTTTAAAACCATGCAAAACATCCTAGGCGGTAGCATCCCATAACAGCCCACCTGATATGATCTCAAATCCAGGTGTTGGGTCCAACGTCTTTGCCTTGATCAGGCTGAGTCTGAGTAGCTGAAAAATATGTGGATATAACAACAATGAGCCACACGCTCAGTAAGGGTATACAAATCGCACTCTCCCAATATATATAAGTATCTAATATCCCGTCCCCAAAGGACACTCTATACCCTTCTTCATATTTCAAAGCACACATACATATCCACATTCACATATAATTCCACCACCATTCATATCACATTTCACATAAACATTCAAGCATGTTATCACACATCACATATAATTCCACAACCATTCATATCACATTTCACATAAACATTCAAGCATGTTATCACACATCACATATAAACATATCATCTCATATAAGCATCTCATATCATACCATCACATATAAATAATCATAACATAACATATAGCATGCTAGACTCGATCGCATCGATGCATAGGTGATAATTAACTAACTAGCTCCAACTGATCGTACGATATATTTTCTCATTGCTTTCGTATTTCTTTTCTTTCTTTCTTTTTTTTTTTCTTTCGGTTGGCCAACCCGATAGCGTCATAGGCCCCCTGTAGATCAGGTAGCGACCTCGGCCATCTGTCCTAAGACCCCCTGTAGATCAGGTCGCGATCTTGGACTATTTTTCTTATCTTGAGGCCCCCTGTAGATCAGGTAGCGACCCCTGACTGTTTTTCTTATCTCGAGGCCCCCTGTAGATCAGGTAGCGACCTCTGAGGCCCCCTGTAGATCAGGTAGCGACCTCGTCCCCCGGAAACCCGTGCGGGACCCAGTTGGGCTAATTAATCAATTACCATCCTATATTATCACTTTCATATCATAACTCAATTTCATGCTTTCATCATATTCTTTCATCATATTCTTTCCACTATCATCTCATGTACCTCATGCATGCTTTCATAAGGAATATCAAGTCATCATCATCGTCTCACACATATACATATAAGCATGCATACAATCATAACAAACATATATATACACTCAAGCATGCATAAAATCATAGCATATTAAATACATAACATATATTAAGCAAGTGTAATTCATATACACTTACCTCGCAGGTAAGAACAATAAAACCTCGCAAACCAACTATTGAGTCCGTTTCCCACTCGGACTATCCTCCTTTCTCGTATTTGGATACACTCACAAAGAAGTAAGCTATAATTAAACCGAACCCTTCAACAACACCTGTTGAGAATATCATATTCCTCGTATTAAACTTCTCGCTTCAAACACCATTTAAATTCATTCCTTTGAATTTAATTAGCTTATAGCATTTTCTAGAATCCCAATTTAATTAATTAACCTTTAATTAATTAATTAAATTTCGTCAGAACAACGTTTTGCCCGCAGGCAATTTCTGAACCCACCTGTCATCAAATCTCATCAAACAAACAGCCCATAATCACCAGAATAAAGTAACGAGCATAATGGAATTTCCAATTATCCATTTTGACAAGCCTAAGGTCAATTTAGGCTAAATCGCAATACGGAAAACGAATAAATTCATAACTTATTCGTTACTAACCCGATTGACGATCCGAAAGAAGATTCGGAATCACAACGACGCAGGCTACGCTCGGACACCATCAAATTCACCGGAATCTGAGCGACGGAACCTCCCTAGTATCATATATGCTCGACCAGACCTTCCCTTGCTCGGAAATGCAAAAACTCGGTACCAAAATGAAGAGAATGAAGAGAGGAATCCAAAAACTCAAACGGATTTGAAATCGGATTAGAAATGAAGAGTAGATCTGAGTTTGAAGATTGAGAGAAATCAGAGCTTTTACGAGGAAACGTGAAAGAAAATGAATTAATAAACGATATTTCAGCTATTTATAGCGAAGACGATAATTATCCTTTAGCGGAGTCGATAATTATCCTTTTACCGATCCGGAAGCGGTTTAAGCCCCCTTCTCCAAACTTCTCGAAATTGGAATAATAAATCTGGAATATTGTATGGATAATTATTCCGCAATTGTTTCGAAAAACGCGTATTCCTAAGCCGTCTTTCTTAGCCGCTAAGAAACGAAATAGCGACTCTTTTAGCCATTTTGCCTTTTCATGTTTTTTCATATCTAGGACATGTCCGATGTCCTGATCATTTCTCTCAACTGCATTTTTATTAATTGAAGCTCCCAAATGCTCCAAATAACACCGGGTTGTAATAACATCTAGGAGCAAGTTACCTCGAGAGGTATCTCGTATTAAAACGGATTTAATTTCCTAAATTACTCGATTAGGTCATCTTCGATTTTTGACTGTTACACTTCCCATTACACATATTGGCTCCTCTAAAATTCTGTGTCACAATACTCCATTATCCGATGTTTTATGTGTTCCTAAAATGTCTAAAAATATTGTCTCTGTGTCTAAACTCACAAGCCAATCACCTTAGTCAGCTGTCTTCGATGCTCATGACTTCCGTGTGCAAGATCTTATCAACAGCAAAACAATACTTAGAGGCCCATGTGTCGATGGAGTCTATGTCTGGCCAAACACAACTCCTACAACTCACATAGCTATCACTGTCTCCTCCAAGTCCATGCACCACAAGCTCGGCCATCCTTCCACCGAAGTTTTTCATTATATCAATAAACATGTCAATCTAGGTTGTAATTCTTACCGTCAACATGATTGTGTTCCTTGTCATTTGAATAAATCCTATAAACTACCTTTTCACAAGTCCACAATTGTGCCAACCAAACCTCTTGCGGTTATTTTTAGTGATGTTTGGACCTCTCCTATAATGTCGTTTGATGGATATAAGTACTACGTTATCTTTGTCGATCATTTCACTAAGTATACGTGGCTTTATCCACTCAAATACAAATCAGACACAAAACAAACGTTCATACGGTTTAAAGCCCTAGTTGAGAACTACTTCCACCACAAAATCAAAATTTTTTACTCTGATAATGGTGGCGAGTTTGTGGCTCTTCGTGAGTTTCTAAGGACACATGGGATCTCCCATTTCACCAACCCACCTCACACTCCGGAGCATAATGACCTAGTTGAGAGAAAACATCGTCACGTTGTTGAAACCGGGCTAGCCTTACTCAATCATGCTTCAATACCTTTAGGTCATTATCCAATGGCCATGATCATGTCGACCTATCTCATCAATAGGCTTCCTTCTCCATCTCACAACTTCCAGATCTCATTTCAAAATCTAACTCGCATCCCACCAAACTACACCAAGTTGAAAAGTTATGGATGTCTTTGTTTCCCTTGGCTCAAACCCTATACACATCATAAACTCGAAAATAAGTCCATCTCATGTGTCTTCATAGGTTATTCCGCAACACAAAGTGCATATCAATGCCTTGATCCAGTCAACAAGCGGGTATACACATCGAGACATGTACAATTTGTTGAGGATGTCTTCCCGTATAGCCAAATGAATGAGAACCCTGGGGCACCACACTTAGACACAAACGAGTGGGCAACCTTTGGATTACCTCTCCTAAACCCGAACACTACTATTCCCATTCCCACTGCTTCCTCCCCCACTCATACATCACTCCAGCCTACACCACAGAACATGCCCCCCTGTCCTCATCACCAACAGTCACAACTCTACCTGATTCACCCATTCGGCCACAACAACGTCCTGGAGTGGTAACAAGATCGCGTAATAATGTCACAAAACCTATTCAGCGACTCAATCTCCATGTCACTGCTGCTCCTACCCAACCGATTGAACCTAAGTCCATAACTCAATCCCTAAAGAACCCTGAGTGGCGTCGGGCTATGCAGAATGAGTTTGACGCTCTGAGGTTGAACAAAACCTGGGAACTAGTTTCCCCTACTGAGCATATTAACATAGTTGGCTGCAAGTGGATTTATCGCGTTAAATTTAATCCAAACGGTAGTGTTGATAGGATAAAAGCAAGGCTTGTCGCCAAGGGCTTTCACCAACATCCAGGTTGTGATTACACATAGACTTTTAGCCCCGTAGTCAAGCGCGTAACTGTCAAACTTATTCTTCACTTGGTTGTTTCCAATCGCTGGTCCTTGAGGCAACTAGACATTAACAATGCGTTTTTGCAAGGCACTCTGATGGAAGATGTTTATATGAGTCAACCTCCTGGATTCATTGATAAGGATCATCCACATCATGTGTGTAAGTTGAAAAAGGCAATTTATGGCCTAAAATAGGCTCCGAGGGCGTGGTATAATGAACTCCGAGTGTTCCTGTTAAGAATCGGGTTCATGCATTGTTTATCCATACTTGTGATAAGGATGTTATATATCTTCTTGTGTACGTAGATGATATAATTGTCACAGGCAACAACCATGGAAGACTTGAGAAGATCATTGCAGTCCTTGCCAACAGATTCTCACTTAAGGACTTAGGCAAACTCTCATATTTCCTTGGTGTAGAGGTCACCAACAATACTTCTGGCCTATTTTTGTCCTAGAAAAGATACATTCTGGACCTATTGGAAAAGCCGGGCATGAGTGATGCTAAACCGGTCTCCACTCCACTACAGCCTAGCGATCTACTTCCAACCACCAATGGCACTGTCTTACCCACCCCAACGGACTACAGGATGATAGTTGGAAGTCTTCAGTACCTATATCTGACTAGACCAGATGTTGGTTTCTCTGTGAACAGATTGTCACAGTTCATGCACTCACCGACGTCCAATCAATGGCTTGCTCTGAAGAGGGTTCTCAGATACCTTGCTGGTTCACTTGACCTTGGACTCCAAATAAGTGCAAGTAGTACCTCTAATATCAATGCCTTCTCTGATGCTGATTGGTCTGGGGATAAAGCTGACTATGTCTCGACAACAGTATATATAGTGTACATTGGTAACACGCCCATCAGCTGGAGCTCCAAAAAGCAAAGGTCAGTGGCAAGGTCGTCAACAAAAGCAGAGCATAAGGCCTTAACGGATACTACATCAGAGATTCTATGGACCACTCAGCTCTTAAATGAACTTCACCAACCGTCAACTCTTCCACCAGTGATATACTGTGTCAATCTTGGTGCAACGTCCTTGTCTGTCAACCCAGTTTTTCATTCAAGAATGAAGCATATAGCTCTCGCCTATCACTTTGTACGTGAGCAAGTCAAGTCCAACCGGCTACGAGTAAGCTTTGTTTCTACAGATGACCAGCTCGCAGACATACTAACCAAACCTTTGATACAGTTCAGGTTTCAAACAATGTTACACAAGTTACAGCTCATTCCTGTGGCTTCACTTGAGGGGGGAATGTCAACCATAATATCTCAACAACCTTGGTTGTTAAGAGATATTAGGGTTAGTTCAAATACTAGAGCTAGTTCAGATCCTTATCTCTTCATAAAATAAGCTTGGTCATTCAATCTCTTATAAATAAGATCGAGTGCGAGGAGGAAGATGGTGATCAAATGAGCTGCATTAGATTCCAAGAATTGAACTAGGTGAAACTGCCATGACGATGTTTGTTGAAGGTTTCTCTGTTTTCTAGGGTTGTAAAACTCTGTCCATCTCTGCCTTCGATTAAATGTTCTCGTCAGATGTTGGATTGATGATTCAACTATTTTAGTGGAAATTGAAGTGGATTGGTTTTTTAGGGTTTGGTGATTCATGATCTCAGTTTAATTCTGGGTTATTTGAACAGGAAATTGTACATTATATTCATGATGGTTTTAACTTTGAAAGAAAGGTGCTTAGAGGGAAAGATTTGGTGTTTGATTAAGCTGTTGCATGCTTTTGTGTTACGTTGATCCTTACCAAGCATTCTTGTGTCCTCTTCTTGCTCAACATTCGGTTAATATAATCATAATCTTAAAGTTCAGATTGATGCCAAGTTGAAATCCTGCAATTAAGTACTAAACAACCATTCTAATCAACCCAGCGTGCTTATGAAGATACTGCATAATCATTCTATAAGTTGATGATCTCTGCTAGTAATTATGTTAGAGTGATGGGTCTACAGGTCAATAGAAAGCGTCTGGTGCTCTTACTTTCGAAAACTGAAGTTGAACAAAAAACGCTCTGAATGTCATCCCCTCCCACACCTCATTCGGCCACTGTTACCACCCCACCTATTCCACCGGACAAACCACCGGATCTCAAATCCTATGCGGCGGCGGTGGGAGTTACGCCAATTACTTCCGCCCCACTGTGTTGTGACTCACTCATAGAATCTAGAAGGATGAGGATTTCTTTTCCGGAGGGTACTAGAGGATTAGCAATGGCAGAAATCGATCCAGATGTCGTCGATCTACTTTCAGAGAAATGGAAAACAGTCGTCATTATCAAAGTGCTTGGACGAAACGTCGCTTTCAGACTATTGGAACGTCGGATCTACCAACTTTGGAGACCGGCAGGACTCATGATAATTCTCGACTTACCAAATGGATACTACGCCGTCCGTTTTGACCAAGAAGAAGATTTCCTACGAGCACTCACGGAAGGTCCCTGGGAGATTTTCGGCCACTATATTACAGTGAGACCATGGGTGCCGGACTTCAACCCATACTGCGATCATCTACGCACCATTTTTGCTTGGGCTAGATTATCGGATTTGCCCATGCAACTATTCGACGAGGAGGTATTGTATGGTCTGGCATCAGCGTTAGGCACCCCCTTGAAGGTGGACCTACATACACTGTACGCGACAAGGGGCAAGTTTGCAAGAGTCTGTGTGGAAATAGAACTGGATAAACCATTGATTGGCACCATCATGATAGGAACTTCACGAGTTCATGTTGAGTATGAGGGTCTGAATGCAATCTGTCACCGTTGCGGTCTGTATGGTCACATATATGAGAGATGTCCCCAACCTCCACCGTCAACTGAAAAGGATACTCCAACGGAAACGGCTACTACTACCATGGAGAGTAATTCTACAGAAGCACAACAACCATCCCATACCGGAGATAGTTCAAATCCAGATACAAATGGAAGCGATTATCTTGGACCATGGATGACAGTGATACGAAAACCACGGAAAGCACCTTACAATAAAAGCACTGGCCCTAACAAACAGGATCCCCAGTCCTCCAACTCTTACCAAGTATTAGCTACCGCCGGCGACAACAATCCGGTCATTACTGCGCCATCAGGGAAAGAGGAGGACATTACGCCGATTAGTATGGCGTCAATCAATGCGACAGTTACAACCCCAATAATTCCAGCCATTAATGCGCCGGTTACAGTACCTTCTTTGGATAGCCCCACCGAACACCAAAAAAACCCTAAACGGGCCAAGACGGGTGGGCCAGAAAAATCCACCAACCCAATCATTGGGTCAACCCCACCTTCCAATCAGAAAGCCGATACCAACCTCATTAATAAACCTATCGGAATGGTTACAGTAAACCCTACTATAACCATCTCGCATCCTGTCGAGAATTCAAATATACATTCCTCTCCGAAACCATCACATCCCAGCCCTTCCATGGAAGTCGATGCCCACACTCTTGTCTCAGAACCCCACACAACTCCTCCTGATATTCGGGATGTGAACATGAGTGACGCAATGTTAACTAACCCACCGACTCAATCACCACGGTCCGTTGATCCGAGCGGTTCCAAATGAATTGTCTCCTATGGAACTGTAGGGGTGCGGGTAATCGACGGTTCCGTAAATCCCTCAATTATATGTTAAACCGTCACAAATCGACCTTCTCTTCTTGTTTGAAACCAAAATCTCTGGAGATATTGCAGACGAAGTTTGTTTACGGTCCAAATTTTCTAATTACGAACGAGTGGAGGCTAATGGCTTCCAAGGAGGTATTTGGCTACTGTGGAATTCCAACCATTACACTATTTCTATCAAACAGAAGGAAGTCAACTTCATTCATGCCCATATCTCCATAGGCTCCACACATCTGGATTTTTTCGGGGTCTATAATCCCCCAACAGCTACTCGAAGGAAGGAATGTTGGACAAAACTCAAACTTGCTATTCGAGATTGCACTCATCCTATCATGGTTGGAGGTGACTTCAATTGCGTCCTTAATCTCGAGGAAGTTGGAGGAAATTCTACCTCTCTATCTTCTGACACCGCAATCTTTCACAAATGGGTTGAGGATACTCACTTAGTTGATATGGGTTTCAGCGATCCCCGTTTTACATGGAACAAGGGAAATAGTCCGGACAACAGGATCTCTAAACGTCTTGATAGGGTATTTTTGAATGGTCAAGCACGGTTGGAATGGGCTGAAGCGTCTGTGCGACACATCCCTGCTCTCTCTTCCGATCATAACCCCTTGCTTCTCCAGCTTCAACCCCAGCGTAGAACAGATGTATCTCGTCGACCATTTAGATTCGAGGCAGCCTGGTTACAAGATCCTGTTTTTGTACCTACGATCAACGGATGGTGGAATCTTACTCAGAATATTGATTTGTGCAGTGCTTTGTCCATTCTGAAATCTAAACTGAAAAGATGGAATCTTGTCTCATTCGGACGAATAGAACAAAAGAAGACGGCTTTGATTAATATACTCACTGCTATCCAGTCAGAGATTGAATCTCGTATTACGCAAGGCCTACTCGATCTCCACGCTGACCTTCAGACTGAACTGAACACTATTCTTGATCAAGAAGAAATGTTATGGCTTCAGAAATCAAGAGAAAAATATATTGTTGAGGGGGACAAAAACACTTCTTTCTTTCATACGTCCACTCTGATTCGTAAAAGATACAATAGGGTTGATTGTATTATGAATGATGAGGGGACTTGGATCTCAGACCAGCCATCTCTAGCACAAAATGCCAGAAACTATTTTCAGAATTTATTCACTGAAGATAATCAGATTATTCCAGGGGGGCACAAATTTTATTCGAACTTCCCTCTGCTGGATGCGTCAGAGCGCAACCGGATTTGCCAGCCATTCACTGATCTAGAAATTAAAAGGTGTGTCTTCGCTATGAGTCCGCTTAAGGCTCCCGGAAAAGACGGTTTCTGCGCTGCTTTCTTTCAGCATTGCTGGAGCTCAGTAGGAGCAGCGGTGACCAAGTTTGTTAAAGATTTCTTTGAAACTAACACTCTTCCACCGGGTTGCAACGAGACACTGATATCTCTTATTCCGAAGATTAGTCACCCGGATCACATGTCCAAATTCCGGCCCATTGGTTTGTGTAATGTTATTTATAAAATTATTACGAAACTTATGGTGAACAGACTTCAAGAGATTATTCATTCTTTGGTGAAGAAGAAGAGATGGAAAAAATGGATGGCAATCAAGATTGATCTCGAGAAAGCTTATGATAGGCTCTCTTGGGATTTTGTGGAGGAGACTTGCGAGTTATTGGGCCTTCCCACTGTTTGGAGAAGTTGGATCTCAAGCTGCGTACGCTCTCAATTTATGGCAGTTTTCTGGAATGGAGAAATGTCCGATGATTTTACTCCATCTAGGAGGGTGAGACAAGGGGATCCATTATCACCCTACCTCTTTGTATTATGTCAAGAACGATTGGGACACTATATCCAAAATTTGGTGAACAACGGAAGTTGGAAACCAATACAGATCAAACGGAGGGGCCCAACTATTTCTCACGTCTTTTTTGCCGACGACATTGTGCTTTTTGCCGAAGCAAATCTTGAGAATATCGCTTTGATCAAAACCTGTCTAAGGGACTTCTGTTATTGTTCTGGGCTAAAAGTTAGTATGTCCAAGTCATAGTTCATGGTTTCTCCGAATGTGGATGACCGATTGAGGACCGCAATTGCATTGGTTTCTGGGTTCCCGTTAGTCTCCTCTTTCGGTACTTATCTTGGCTTTCCGATATTACATGCACGCATGCGTATTGGTGATTTCAATTTTCTTGTGGAGAGGTTGAAGAATAGACTTTCTTCTTGGAAGGGTCGGTTCCTAAGTTTCGCCGGTAGACTTACGTTAGTTAAGTCGGTTTTGTCTTCCTTCCCCACCTACATTATGCGGATAGTGAGACTACCAAGGTCTATCTGCAACGAGTTAGATCAGGTTTGCAGATCTTTTTTGTGGAATGATTCAGAAAATGGTAGAACCATTCACTTGGTGTCCTGGGACGAGATTTGTAGGCCCATCGAATTCGGAGGGCTTGGCGTGCGATCTGCGCGGAACGCCAATGACATCGCTCTTGGAAAACTGGCCCGGCGTTTTCTACATGATAGAGATAAACCCTGGACTAATTTGATTGCTTCAAAATATGGTCTAAACAACACTCGGGAATTCATCGATTGTTCATACTCTAGAAATGGGTCCTTTATCATGAAGGGTCTTCTTTGGGCAAGAAGTCATGTCCTCTCCAAAGGCCTTAAATGGATTGTCTTTAATGGTTCGTCTGTCCGTTTTTGGACCGATCTTTGGTGCGGAGATCGGCCCCTTATTGAGGAAGTCATTAGACGTCCACCGGAGGCTTGCTGGACCAATCGGGTCGCCGATTTCTGGATCCCTAAGGTGGGGTGGGACTGGAACAGGCTCAGTGGCCTACTTCCGACACAGTCTCTGCTGAACATCGCTAACACTCCTTTGCAAACAGAAAACGAGCTGCCGGACTGTGTAGCATGGAGGGAGGAATCCAACGGCCTATATTCATCTTCATCAGCTTACCATGCGCTTATTTGTTCAACTATTGCGGCCCAACCACACAGTGCTTTATTCACTATTATTTGGAAGATTCCCATCCCTGAACGTTTACGAACCTTTCTATGGACCGTTGCTAAAGGTAAACTGCTAACCAATGCCGAGAGGTTCCGGCGCCACCTGTGTGATTCTGATCAATGCCCGATCTGCTTCAGCCTTTGTGAATCAACCATCCACCTACTTCGAGATTGCCCAGGAACATCCGTCATGTGGACATCTCTTGTCCCTGTTGAAACCTTTGAAGGATTTTTTTTCTGATCTTGAGCACTCCTGGTTACTGCGTAATCTCTCCGACTCCAACCGGTACGTTCAAGATATCCAGTGGAACGTTATTTTCGCTACTGCCTTATGGTGGTGCTGGAAATGGCATAATTCATTCGTGTTTCGCAATGCTGTTTACCCCCCCAGACGTGATTCTGTCGTCATTACTCATGCAATAGGCACATGCACTGCCTTCAAAAGATTACATGATAAACAGGTGCTTTGGGAGAGCTTCCACATTCCTGTCTCATGGTCTACTCCCGAGGATGGATGGGTTAAATTAAACAATGATGGGTCTGTGGTGGGATCTGGTCATGCGGCCACTGCTGGGGGCTTAATTCGTGATCCGCTCGGTCGATGGCTCGGAGGGTTCGTTTACAATATTGGCTCGAGTACGGTTCCTATGGCTGAAATCTGGGGACTCCACTCTGGACTTAGGCTTGCATGGGACAAGGGTTTTCGCAAGGTTTCGGTCGAGATCGACTCTGATCTAGTGGTCAGACTAATCAAGAGGACCATCAATATAACACACCCACTTTATAGCCTGGTGTCCCGATGCCAAGGCTTCCTACGTAGAGACTGGAAAGTCCGGTTTCGTCACATCTACAGGGAGGCTAATTGCTCAGCTGATTGTTTGGCTTCTTTAGCTTCTGAATTTCCGTTAGGTTTTTTTATTCTTGATTCCCCTCCGTCTATTTTAGCACCTTTTTTGAAAAACGACGCCCGAGGAGTAGCGACCCAACGGCTTATCCGATGTTAGCTCTTTTTGTTATTTCTATTCTACGATACGAGTAAGACCACGGTCTTCCTCGTCTCACTTACCAAAAAAAAAATATACTTGAAAAAAGGCTTTAGTTTATCATTTATGTCATCCTTTTGTTTCTTGTCTACAAAAAATCATACAAATGTTTCCTTTTTTGCCCTTCATAAATTCACTCCTTTTTCTTTTTTGGTAATGAATACGTTGGCGAAGGATGCCTCCCCATAGGTCTTATTTAAAAAGAACTCAAGCTAACTATTAATAAACCGTTGGGTCGCTACTCCGTGAGCATCAATGTTCAAGAAATGATTAATAGAAACCGGAGCAACAACCAAAGTAAAAAAGCCTAAAGGATAACTCGAAGCAATTGAAGCCAAGTGATCAACTGCAGTATTAGCTTCACGATAAATATGTCGTTATTGGGCTTGTCAATTCCTACTAAAGAAGCCTTGACACCTCGATATCCTTTCTTCCGATATCCTTTCTTCCATGCGAGGTAGAGACCCTTACCAACGCCCCAGAGTTCAGTCATAGTGACGGTGCAAGCACCAATGTTCGCCACAAAGCCGGAAAGCCAACGCCCACTGTGATCGCGAATGATGCTTAGCACCAACGCTGCACTTTACTGTAACATCCCCAACTGTTGTCTGTGTGTGTTATGTGGAAATCCGCATTTGGGCCCAACTCTTCTTCTGAAAAGATATTCTGTAAATGCTGCAAATTATAAGTGTGAAAAGAGGGTCTAAACTAAACTGATTTCATGTTTAAGTTAATTACGAATCTGGGTTATCCAAATCTGGGTTCTTTCTTTAACCTGCGTGAAAAATGTCAATCAATCAATCATCACGTATTGATTAAGACAATATTGCTATAATCCATTTTCAGTACTCAAAGCCTCCAAGCTTGAAGACAGACAAAAAAGAATCAGGAAGCAATATATGCAGATGTATATATTTGCTTTAAGATCGCAAGTGTAATCGGTCTAATCTCAATCTCATATCCATTTTTAGATTCATCTTGAAACCAGACATAATAATATAAGAGAAATCCATGCAGCACTCGGAAGTTCTTTCAAACTCACCCCCATCAATGGCCACAATAATATTCATTATTTTTATTCCTCTGCATGTCTTTATATTGGACAAAATAATATGTGGAAATTTATAAAGCAAACTCCTTTATTTCTTTATTTCTTTTTTTTTTTTTTAAAAAAAAGACCTGAGCACCTGGTCTTTTTATTTATAAGAAGCACTGATCAGTCTCCCCAGTTTCTTCGCTTCCATTATTCAACACTCCCTCTCTCATTCTCTGTTCTTTCGCAAAACATCCAAAGAAACCCTTCTTCTCATGGTAAATGTCTCTTTCGTACCCAGATTATCCCTAATTTGTAACAATCTGCTACATTTTTATTTATTTTTTGCACTTTACCCTCTTTAGTTTAATTTTCAACCCAGATTGTGGGTATACAGATACCGATTGAAACCCAGTGAGTTGTTCGATTTGAAGTTCATACCCATCAAATCCGGCTGATTTTATGAAATGAGTTTTCTAATTTTACACTTTCGCTTATGATTTTATGGAGTTTTCGCACTGAATTTTCTAGGTTTACATGCTTGTCGGAGATTTTTTGTGTTCGCTTGTTTGCTTCGTTTGTAATTTTGTTCTGACTTTTATGCATTTATCTTTCTTCATGTTTGTCAGTTTGATTGAAGAATGCAACTATATAGAAACAATTCAAAAACGCAATAGGAACGTCATTTTAGCGGAAGAACTTGAGGCATATGGAGAAGCCAGGATTAGGGTATGGTCACTCTACTGCTCAAATGGATGTCAAACCCTTCTCTATTAGGTAAATAATTTACTGTAATATATATACATTCTTATAGATACATGTTATTTCATTATGTGATAGCATTTGCAAATGAATCATATGCAAGGAAACTAAGAATTGTTGACGCCCACATTATAAAATAAACCACCAAAAATCAGTGCATTAGCTCTAGGGCCTCTAGCTCTTCATCATTGGCCTTTGAAAGTAAGAAAAATATACTGTTGTTGTTGTACAAATGCAGCTTATATGTGATCGTTCATATTGCATATATTTGCTAAAACATGATATCGATGGTGTTTTAGATTAAATCTTCTCAACTGTTTTGCCTGTTTGATAAACTCATAATCAATGTGAGAATCTTTTTTCTATGGGGCCATGAATCATATTATGTTACTTTTCTTATATCCGTCCTGGCACCGGACACACGTCCAGTGAACCACATATACAAGCACACGGGTTCCATCCTAAAACCAATTGACAATAGGAGGAGTAGCCGGATGCTTATAGGGTACTATCACATGATTGTGTGTTATCGATGTGGGATACTTTTTCCTACATCCAACACCCCCTCCTCAAGTGTTAACTACCTGAACTAGTTAACACTTGACACTTTTTTCTTTCTTGGGTCGAGCATCTCATTCTCTTTTTAGCTCGCTCACAATTGTTTTTCTTTTCCGATGGGTTTCACATCTCTCTTTTAGCTAATCCCGAAGTCAGGAAACCGGACCCGGATCGAAACTGCTCTGATACCATGTTACTTTTTCTTATATCCGTCCTGACTTCGGGTCCGGTTTCTTGACTTCGAGGATTAGCTAAAAGAGAATGAGAAGTGAAACCCGTCGGAAAAGAAAAAAAATTGTGGGCGAGCTGAAAAGAGAATGAGATGCTCGACCCAAGAAAGAAAAAAAGTGTCAATATTAACTAGTTCAGGTAGTTAACACTTGAGGGGAGTGTTGGGATGTAGGGAAAAGTATCCCATATCGATAACATACAATCATTTGATACTACCATATAAGCATCCGGGTTACTCCTATTGTAATTGGTTTTAGGATGGAAGTCGTGTGCTTGTATATGTAGGGAAATTGTAACATATAATGGGTTCTGCTTTCATGTTTAATTTTCAGTGTTCAACTTTTCTACAACCACTGCGAAAAGCTTTTCTACTCTGCTACACATCATTCAAGCCCTATGAATCTGTGATACTCTTATGGTTGTAGTTTTCTGGTGTCTAATCTTATCCATGATACATCCTCGTTATTTTGTTCATCAATCTAGCTCCGTTGTGTACATAATGTGTGGTTAGGACTATCATTATATCTCCAGTCAATCATGATTTCATGTTGAAACTTGCAATCTTAGACTGAATAAATTCCAATACACATAGATAAGAATTGTATGTGCTACGTTTTCAGAGTCCTTAAGAAGCTGTATTTTATCTGCAGGCGTTACGCTTTGATGTCACGTGAGAAGAACATAGCACAAAACTGGCCATTCCCACAAAAGTACCTAGAATTGTGTCTTAATAACGGTATCAACGATATCCTCCCTCCCCTAGAAACTCCAAGTTTTCCTACAAATGGCTTACATGGAATGGTAATTGATATCCCTCTAAATGAGGCAAAAAACAATGATTTTGGCGAAATCCGTGGAACCAAATGTGATAAAACAAGAAAAAGATCTAAACCAGCAAAAGATTCTTCTCTTGAAGATGCAATTCATCTTCTATGTGGGAAGTTTGGCCAGCTATCTCTTTCCTCTGATGGCAATACTTCGGTTGGTACTCAAGCATATGGTAACACCAAGAGCTTTAAGACACATAATAGTTTCTGTAAGAATACATGTGACAAAGGAAGGAGAAGAAAGGGAATAATAAAGATGAAGTCGTTGACGGAAATTTTGGCAGTGGCAAAGCACAGCATTTTGGACAGTAATGACAGCATGGTGCAAAATGCAAGTGAAAAAAGCAAGAGGAAGGTCAAGGGTATGTCGAGTGGTCTTAATCCTAGATCTACTGAGCCAAAACAAGGTTATTCAATGTTGAAGAAGCACCAGCGATGTGATGGTTCTGTGACGGGAATAGGCCAGCTTAACAAAAGAAGCTGTACTATAAACGACAGTTGCAAAATTGATTTCGTGGAGCAGAAAAACGAATCCGTGTAAAGAAGCCGGAACTCAGGTATTGTCTCAATCTTCTCTTGTCTAGAAACAAAGAACTTTCAGATATATGGTATATTACTAATTACTGTCATTAATGTAGTGGATAATATGCTGAAGCCTTTTAAGGTCAATCCTGAGTCATGTGTAATCTATATATGCACATGCACGATTATCCTTCACACTTTTTTGATTGTTTTTCAGAAGAAACCAGGAGGATACAAACGAAAGGCTATCGAAACATATGATTCAGTATCAGTAGATCTCAGCAACGGACAACATGACAGCATGTACTTGAGCAGCTCATTTTCTCTTGTAATTGTATGTGCAGTTGACATGTAGCCATGAATGTAAACCTTAATCAATGTTAGAACATGTTAAATCTTGTCTTAAAGGTGCTCCAAATCTCAAACTCGAAACCTTAGACTAAGAATGAAGAAATGGTTATGATCGATCTTATATAGTTATATGTGCTCAAGGAAAATTGTGACAGTTGACCTATACGTTTAGATGTATGATTTGTTTTCTTATGAAATATTTCTAATTCTTAAAAATTGAGTTGGAGGAAACAGCAAGAAAGAGTAAATGAAACTCCACGCCAAACGAACGAAACATCTCTCTTCTTTCGGCGTGGATCATATAAAAAACTCACATACACAAAAAAAATATTTTTTTTATCAACAAAATTTAATGAAAATTGCAGGATATAACCCTACTTTAGAGATATTTGTGAGAAATTGTATAACTTTCAAAGCTGCATAAAATATCCCTAACGACGAGGTTGTGATCACTGTCTCGTCTAAACAATAAATCTCATTGAGATCAAGATTTTTTTTTTTTATCGATAATAGTCGAGTGACAGCTAATGGTATCCGTAATAAATCTTATAAGTTCGTGACACAACTATTAATAATGATTAAAAAAAAAAAATAGTCTCATACGACACTTAGATCAGTGATCACAATCCACTACTCATCTATATTTTTGTAAGTTTGGGTTATTTTTTGCAACTGAGCCTAAAGGTTGGGTTAGATCCTTCAATTTTGGGGAAAAAGAATTTAAAAAATAAAACCAAAATTTAATGGGTTAAAATTTTTGGCCTTTTAGAACAGCCGCATAAGCATAATAGAAAGCTAGGACTAGGACCACCCAAGCCAAGAGACAACTAAATCCCACCTTTTCACTGAATCCTACCAAAAACATTATTTGCCCAAGCTTCACATTTTTACTCTTCTTCTCCAGACTCAGACCCTCTTTCTTCATTCTTAATCACCAATTAGCTTCACAAAATCAAACAATTTTATGCTGTGCTAAGCTCCCAACTCCAAAAAGCTTCTTCCTTTTTGGGCGTTTTCTTTTTTCTCTCATGTGGGTTGCTGATAACAAGTTGAAGAAGAACAAACAGCAGCTTCAAAAATGTATCCCAGATTCATCCAAAGCCAGTTCCATGAAGCAATCAACATTATGGGCCACGTGGAAGAGATTCCCAGCTCCAACCACCAGCACTCCGGTGGAGCTTCCGTCGGAGACCCTCGTCTTGTCCTGACCTCCGATCCCAAGCCTCGCCTTCGATGGACTGCCGACCTCCATGAGAGATTCGTTGATGCTGTCACCCAGTTGGGCGGGCCCCACAGTCAGTTCTTTCATTGTCTTTTTATTCTCTTTCTGCATTTATTAGCTTGGTTTCCTCGCCTGATCTAATCTGGATTTTGGGTCTACTTTGATTTTTTTCACAAATTTGGCCTTGGTTGTACCTTGGTCTTCAAAAATAGGGCAATTGTCTTTGTTTTAAGAGATTTTTGAGTTGATTTTGTTTTGGGTTTTTGCTCCTAAGCTTGCAATGTACTGTATAGATAGTAGTGGTTTTTTGTTCATTGTGATTGTTTGACCCTTTTATGTAGAAATAAAGGGAAGAGGGAAGAACATTTGAGCCAATTCATTTGAAAAGTCACCTTTGACCCGGTTGGAAAGAAATACAATAAACTTTTGATAAAATGGATGACCTTTTGATGGATGCTGACATTGGAAAGTGAATAACTACACTTTGATTTGCTTTGTCGTTCTCATTCTTTTGGTTTCATTTGTAAATCATGATGCAATTGAGTGCTTATGGATGTCTTTTGGGGTTCAAATTGGTTATATGGTTTGTGTATTTGTTGGGTTAGTGGCTGAGATCATGCCAGCGATGCTGATTGGTGAATTGCTGATCAGTTTCTGTGATTTTGAGGTAGCTACAAGCTTGCCTTTGCTGATCATATCGTTTTCAAGAGATCTGATGAAAAAAAAGGTGGGAATATGCTTGAATTGTTTATAAAAGGAAGTTTCTTGATACATTTAAGAGGATCCTTGAGAGATCAGATTGTGAAAGGGATTTTCTGGTGGGCCATTTGGTCTTGGATCCTTGGCTTTTGGTTGCAGGGGCAACTGATAGAAAGATTATAGGTAGAAAGATGAGTGCTTTGTTGAGTCTGTATTACTTTTCTTGACAAAGATATTTCTGGATGCAATGATGAGTTGAGTTACTACAAGAGTTTTAGGCATCTTGAAGAGTGTTATTGCTGTAATGTAAAATGATACAAGTAAAAACTATGAACCGAAACTCGTTATTGTACTCAAATGTGTTTGAAAGTGATTTATAACTAACATAGCACTGGAGTCCATTAGAGGACATGTGTTTATTCATCAGCTCAAATGTGTTTGTGCCCGCTATTTTACTTGATTTAAGATCTTTTACGCGTGTGAATTCGCCATGATGTTTTCATTAGTTTCAAGAAAAGTAAAGAAAAAAATGTAAAAGAGGAAGGTAGGTTTGATTCCATGATTCATTTAATTCTTTACTTTTTGCCCATCTTGCCTTTGCTTTCTTCTGATGCGTATTGTGGACCAAACTTGTGCAGAAGCTACACCGAAGGCTATTATGCGAACAATGGGCGTCAAGGGTCTCACTCTTTTCCATTTAAAGAGCCATCTCCAGGTTTCTTTTTTTCATGTTCAACACTTTATATTCAGCATGTGCTGTGCTCATAAATCTACCAAAATAACCAACTTACTAATGACTTGTTTGTTTTGATTGCAGAAGTACAGATTAGGTAAGCAATCTGGGAAAGACATGGGTGAGGCTTCGAAAGATGGTGCGTGTTATTTGAATATTGCTTGCAAAGATGATTATATTCTAGCTGAGGAATCCTGGCATTTGCTTTTTGGTACATGTGCATATTCGATTTGTATTAGCATAATTCTCTTACTGATTTCTAGCTTGTGTAGCATTTCAAGTGCATTATCTGGTTGATTAGGAACAGACCAAATAATTCATGTGCTGAATTTGTTTGAGATGAGAATGTTCATGTTTTGATGTTATTTGAGATTGTTTGATGAGAATATTTGTTTTGAATGATAACAATGCAAGGGCTCACGGCGTCATGCCATCTTGATAGCCCCCGAACCAGTAACTCATCAGCAAGTTTGCCAAACTCGGATATTGACGAGTAAGAACTTGCATTCTCATCTCAATACCTTATGCTTACATTTCAAAAGTAATAAATACGCGTATGCGGGATGGTTTTGGTTAGGGGCTTAGAGGTGAAGGAGGCTTTGAGAGCTCAAATGGAAGTTCAAACCAAACTCCATCTACGAGTAGAGGTATGATGAACAAGTCTATAGAGTTATCCCTTTTTCCAGAAAAGCTTCCAATATTGGATGATGAGGATTTGTTTGTGTTGTGAGATTGCAGGCTGAGAAGCACTTGCAGATTCGTCAAGACGCAGAACGAAGATACATGGGAATGCTGGAGAGAGCATGTAAGATCCTTGCTGATCAGCTTGCTGGGGTGTCACTTTCGGACAGTAATGGTGGTGGCCAAATCCTTCAAGGACAAGCAATATCTAGTAATGTCCCTATGGCTTCGCCTCGAGAGAGTCGTGGGGCCTTCGAGTTCCAAACTAGCCGAGTTCAAGGCCCGGATGAGGTGTCGTCAGATCGGAATTCCCAGAGGGACCCTACTTGACATAATTGATGTGAATGTGATTATGGTATCAAAGTGTAACTTCATACTCGATGACTAGGAAGAAGTTAAGAGCAGTGAAAGTGATGCTGTTTCTTGCATATTCAGTGTATCAAACTGCTCCTTAGTTGTTGATGTGCTTTTTTAATTGTTCAACAATGGTGGATTTGGTGGGTACAAAGTTCGGAATTATTTGGCTGTCAATTCAATATATTGCCAGTTGATTTACTCACACAGTTACTTCACTTTATCCTCATTTGTAAAATTTTAATTATGAAAAAAATGACCAACAAAAATCTGGAATGCTGAATTTTTAATGTGAAAATAATTTATATATACATATTAATATATAAAGTTTGTATTATTTTTTGTTGATGTCTTATAGGTGGTATTACTTTTGGTCTTTTTTCTTTAATTATGAACTGTGAAGCATGGATACGGAAAGTAAAATTTTTAATTAACCTACAAAATTTGGAAAACTATTAAAGTAACAATCATATTTTCAACATTACAAAGTTAACCACTACATATAATATATATTACAAAAATTCTCACTCACAAAAATAACCCCACAAAGACTCTTGTTTCCTAAACTTCAAACCACTTGAATCTTGATGAGAGTAGCAAATAATTTCTGTAATAAGAAGTAACACGTGTTCAACATGACTCAGCTTTGTAACAAATTGTAGAAGTTTATAAATAGCTTCTACAATCAGTTGTAACAGATACATATATAGAATATACATTTTTCATCTCTCATTCTCTCTTTCTCAGATTCTCTCATGCTCAGATTATAACATGGTATCAGATTGATCTGAACATGAACACCAATTCTACTCCTCTTTCCAACAATGGTGATCAAATTGATCCACCAGTCCCGATCTCTTCTCCTTCAGACACAAACCAATTTTTTCTGCATCACTCTGATGCTCCCTCCCTCAAACTATCCACCACATTACTTACTCCAACAAACTACAACCGCCGGAAACGATCTGTCGAAGTTTCTCTCCTTGCAAAGAACAAAATCGGTTTTGTTAATGGTGACTGCAAACGACCTATTACAGATGCCAAATTGATCTCCAAATGGGATCAATGCAATAACATGTTGATTTCCTGGCTTCTTCACTCGATTGACAAAGAAATTGTTGAATATGTTCTCTATTGCAAGTCCGCTGCGCAAATCTGGAAGGAACTTGGTGAAAGGTATGGCAAATCTAATCGAACACATCTCTATCAACTTCAGAAAGAGCTTAGCTCCATCTGTCAAGGCAATGCTTCAGTTCAATCTTATTTTACTCGACTAAAAACTCTCTGGGATGAATATTTGTTAGGTGTTGAAGATCAAGTATGCTTCTGTGGATCTAATGAGATTCTTCTCTCATTTCTTCAAAATCAGAAAAATCATGCAGTTTCTTGTTGGTCTCAATGATTCATTTAGAATGTTAAGATCTAACATTTTGATGATGACTCCATCTTCAAGCTTAGATGTTGTATATAAGCTTGTGCTTCAGGATGAGTCTCAACGAGGTTTAACATCCTCAGTTATTCTTGATAATGATGCTACTGCATTATATTCTCATAATCGAGCCTCTCACAAACCTACTTCTAAGCATTCCACTGGATCTTTATTTTGTGATCATTGTAAAGCTACAAATCACACTATTGATAAGTGTTGGAAGCTTCATGGCTATCCTACACATGCTATACCTGGAGTAGCTTTCTGTGAACACTGCAAGATTGCAGGTCACACAATTGCTCGTTGTTGGAAAGTTCATGGTTATCCACCATCACACAAACTTGCAGCCACCAGTTTTTCTCAAGATCAGGTCACACAGTTGCTGTCATTATTGAACAAATCTGCTTCAGATGCTACCAAAGATGGTAAGCCACCAGTTTTTCTCAAGATCAGGTCACACTGCTTTTCTTGCTGGTAAGCCTTTATGTTTGTTCTCATCTGATCTTCAGTCCCACTAGATCATTGACAATGGAGCAACTGATCACATTACTCCATATCTCACCATGTTTTCTGCATATAGACCTGTTTCTCATCCTATGTCCATCACTATGCCTAATGGTTCCAATGCTGAGTTTCATTTTAATTTATTATCTGTCCATAAATTATCTACCACATTACTCACTTCTGTCACTTTTTCTTCTGATCAATGTCTTATCCAGGCCCCTTCGAAGAGACTACCTATGGTGATTGGTAATGCTTACAAGGGATTATATGTTGCTCACAGAATTCCTAATTCCTCAAACACATTTCCTCATTCTTCTTGTAATAATAATAATGTTCTTGATAAACTCTCTGCTTATTCTTGTTCTGTTGTACACAAGATTTCCAGCCCTGAGTTGTGGCACTGTCGTTTGGGACATATTCCCTTTGATAGGCTAGCATATATTGATTCTATTTCCATCAACACTAAACATCATTTTGTATGTCAAATTTGCCCTCAAGCAAGACAATGCAAACAGCCTTTTCCTATTTCTATTACTCGAAGCATGAATGCATTTGATCTTATTCACATTGATACTTGGGGACCTTATAAACAATCTACATACAATGGATTTTCTTATTTTTCACCATTGTAGATGACTATACTCGTTGTACTTGGACATATCTCATGGCCACTAAATCCAATGCCCTCACTTTATTGACTAATTTTCTCAAATATGTCAAAACACATTTTCATGTCCAAGTCAAGGTTATTAGGTCTGATAATGCTTCTGAATTTCTCAGTCAAGCTGCTACAACCTTATATAGTCAAGAAAGAATCATTCATCAAACCTCATGTCCCTATACACCTCAACAAAATGGTGTTGTTGAGCGTAAGCACAAGCACATTCTTGAGGTAGCACGTGCTCTCTATCATCAATCCAAAATTCCTTTATCATATTGGGGTGATTGCATTCTTACTGCTACTCACATTATTAATCGTTCTCCTCTTTCAATCTTAAACAGCAAGACTCAATACGAGTTGTTGTTCAACAAGCTTCCTGATTACTCCATTTTTCGTGTTTTTGGTTGCCTATGTTTTGCTAGCACCAAAACCTTTAATTGTGACAAATTTCACCCTCGAGCTTTACCTTGTGTGTTCTTGGGATATCCATTTGGAAAGAAAGCCTTCAAACTCCTGGACCTCACATCTAGAGAAATTTTTTCTTCACGAGATGTTATCTTTCATGAGACTATATTCCCATTTCACCACATCACCTCACCTTCTATTCCCTTACCTTCTCTTCCTTCCACCATATTTGATACTTTTATTTTTCTTCCATCTACTCCCCCTGTACATCTTACAACTTCATCTGACCTTCCAGAATTATCTCCTCCTACTTCTTCCATGTCTCCCGCTATATCTCCAGAAATTGCTCCTAGTATATCTACCACAGAATTATCTCTTCCTTTACGACGTTCTACTCGTCCTCATCAAGCACCACAATACCTCCAGGATTTTGTGTGCACATATAGCTCTTGTTCATCACCATAATCACAAGGTATGTCTCTTTCTTCTACCACATCTTTATCATCTCACCATGCTTTTGTTTCCTCACTTTCATCTTATCTTGAACCTACATCCTATCGAGTAGCTTCTAAAGATCCTCACTGGATTAAGGTCATGCATACTGAATATCAAGCTTTACAAGATAACCATACTTAGGATCTTGTACCTCTTCCTTCCTCAAAGAAAGCCATCGGGTGCAAATGGATTTACAAAGTTAAACTTAAGGCTTATGGCACTCTTGAGAGATACAAAGCTAGACTTGTTGCAAAGGGATATAATCAGCAACAAGGTATTGATTTTCATGAGACTTTTTCTCCTGTGGTCAAGATGAAAACTATTCGAAGCATTGTAGTTGTAGCTGCTTCTAAATCTTGGCAATTACATCAACTTGATGTAAACAATGCCTTCTTGTATGGGGATTTACATGAGGATGTGTATATGGTTATTCCTCCTGGCATACCTAATCCCCATTCTCTTGTTTGCAAACTAAGAAAGTCCTTGTATGGGCTTAAACAGACATCTCGCCAATGGTTCAACAAACTTACATAGGCTCTCATTGACAAAGGGTTTCAGCAGTCTAAAAATGACTATTCATTATTCACTCAGAAGAATGGTTTGCTTATCACTATCATAGCTATATACGTTGATGACCTATTGATCACTGGTTCAGATGTAGCAAATATCACAAGCCTAAAGCAGTATCTGGACAATACTTTTAGTGTAAAAGATCTTGGTATCTTACACTATTTCTTAGGCATTGAGGTTAGTCATGTTTATGATGGTATACTCATGACTCAACGCAAATTTACTCTTGAATTATTACGAGATGCACAGTTACAGGATGACAGAATTACAAGTACACCACTTCCTCTCAATCTCAAGTTACATCCTGATGAAGGTCAACCTTTACAAGATAGCTCTATCTACAGATGTTTAGTTGGCAAACTAAACTTTCTGACTCACACTCGACCTGACTTGTCATATGCAGTCCAGTGTTTAAGTCAGTTTATGCAACGACCTTGTGACAGTCATCTACAAGCTCTTCATCATACTCTTTGATATGTTAGAGGTACCATTGATCATGGCATCTTACTTAATGGATGTGAGTCCCCATCTCTCCTGGCCTATACAAACTCTGATTGGGCTGCATGTCCTTCCACTCGTCGTTCTGTTGGTGGCTTTGTTATTCTCCTAGGCAAGTCTCCTGTCAGTTGGAAATCTAAGAAACAAGGGACAATTTTTCGAAGCTCACTTGAGGCAGAATATCGAGCTATGGCTCATGCTGCAATAGAAATCACTTGGCTTTTCAGGCTTCTTCAAGACCTTGGTATGACACCTTCTCATCCAATTCGTCTTTGTTGTGATAATAGTTCATCCATACAGATTGCAAGCAACCCAGTCTTCCACGAACGAACAAAACACATAGAAATTGATTGTCGTTTCACCGGGGACAAAGTATGGAAGGCTTGTTGGAGCTTCACTTTGTACCTACCTCTGCACAACTAGCTGACATTCTCACTAAAATCATTCCATCTGCACAGGAGAATGAACTCTTGTCCAAGCTTGGCATGTTTCGTCCCTCTCCTTCCAGCTTGCGGGGGGTGATGAGAGTAGCAAATAGTTTCTGTAATAAGAAGTAACACGTGTTCAGCATGACTCAGCTTTGTAACAAATTGTAGGAGTTTATAAATAGCTTCTACAATCAGTTGTAACAGATACATATACTGAATATACATTTTTCATCTCTCATTCTCTCTTTCTCAGATTCTCTCATGCTCAGATTATAACAAATCTTTCAACTTCTCTTTGTAACCTCAAGCAAATAAAAGAGATTAAGGCTTTTTGCAAGATCATTTCAATCGATTCAGCAATAATAACATTGTTCATGTTTTTTAATCAAAAGCATAGTTAACAATGGAGAAAGAAACAAGTTCGGACATATTAAATTTA
Source organism: Fagopyrum homotropicum (assembly GCA_033239125.1). Taxonomy (NCBI): domain Eukaryota; kingdom Viridiplantae; phylum Streptophyta; class Magnoliopsida; order Caryophyllales; family Polygonaceae; genus Fagopyrum; species Fagopyrum homotropicum. The sequence goes on from BSWB01000003.1 coordinate 35,585,086, forward strand.
GAATTTAGGGATATGGACTAGTTATAATGATTTATGTTCATATTTTATGTAATTAGATATAAGTTTGTTTTCAATCTTGTAACACCCAAAGTTCTAGAAATTCGGGATGCTACGGGTGAGGACCTCACAATGGGTCCTGACGCTTAGTTTGACAGCAATTTCACCGGATCTTGCAACAAGGCACAAATAATTATAAAACTAAAAATATATAAAACATCAAAATGATAACATAATAAGGAAAACTGACTCTTAGTCGAGTACTACAATCATAAAATCATGCAACGTAATAAGAATCCCAAAACTTGTCCTACAATGTACGGGAACCTTGGTTGACCACTCCAACCGGATAACTCGACAGCATCCCTAACCTGCAAGGCATCTACACTAGGGGTGGGCATCGGATCGTCCGATCTGATGCGATCCGAATGGCCGGATATCTAGGTATATTTTTTTAGTGAAAGGCCGATCCGGATATCTAGGAGTTTTGGCCGGATCGGATAATTATCCGCGTATATCCGGCCGATTCGTTTGATCTGAATTATAAAAATTGGTATCCGAATAGGATTTAGCCGGATCCGATCATTATCCGAGAAAATCCGATGACCCGGCCAACCCGACTGACCCGGCCCACTCTGCCGACCCGACTAATCCGATTGACCTGACCGACCCAACTCATTTTAAATGGTTATCACGATGAATATTTGTAAATATATAACTTAAAATAATAGAATGAGATCAACTTACAATTTTATTATGAACATTTATAAATTTTTATTTTTATAAAAATATATATCTTAAAATGAGATCAACTTATATTACAAGAGTATTATGAACATTTGTTCATTTAAATGAGATCGACGTAACTTATGAAAAAATATTATTATTATTATTATTATTATTATTATTATTATTATTATTATTATTATTGAGAGTTTGTGACCAACTTATAACCATATTTATAAAAATCTATATCTTAAAATGAGAACAACTTACATCAAAAGATTATTATGAATGTTTGTTCATATGAAAGAGATCAACTTATAATAAAAGGTTATTATCGAGACCAACTTACAATCATATTTATAAAAAATTATATCTTAAAATAAAATCAACTTATATTAAAAGATTATTATGAATGTTTGTTCATATAAAAGAGATCAAGATAATAAAAGATTATTGTCGAGACTCACTTATAATCATATTTATAAACTTATATCTTAAAATGAGATCAACTTATATTACAAGATTATTATGAACGTTTGTTCACTTAAATGAGATCCACGTAACTTATAACAAAAGTTTATTATTATAAAGAGTTTGAGACAAACTTATAATCATATTTATAAAAACCTACATCTTAAAATGAGATCAACTTATATCAAAAGATTATGAAATAATTTGGTTTACTAGGCTTTTTCTACTTTTGTGTTTAGTAAATGTACCCCTTGAGAGAAGAGTGTGTAGAGTTTGAGAATAAATACAAAAGGTTAGGGTATATTTACTTAATTAAAACATTAAAAAGTCTAGTTACTACTATAGTTTTTCAAAAAGGCCTAGTACCAAAATTGTCCAAAGATTAGTATGAATGTTTGTTCATATGAAAAAGATCAACTTATAATAAAAGGTTATTATCGAGACCAACTTACAATCATATTTATAAAAATTTATATCTTAAATTGAAATTAACTTATATTAAAAGATTATTATGAATGTTTGTTCATATAAAAGAGATCAATTTATAATAAAAGATTATTATCGAGACCCACTTATAATCATATTTATATAAACTTATATCTTAAAATGAAATCAACTTATATTACAAGATTATTATGAACATTTGTTCATTTAAATGAGGTCCACGTAACTTATAACAAAAGAGACTACCGAGCTCATATCCATCTTAGAAGAGACTACCGACCTTTGTTGGTCAAGTAGATCATCAATCCGTTGGAAGGGATACTTGTTCTTCGTCGTTATCCTGTTCAACTTATGGTAATCGATGTTCAAACGGAGAGAACCGTCTCTCTTTTTCGAAACAACACTAGTGTTCTCCTTAATAACATCAAATCAAGAGTTCAAGATACAACCCACTATGAACTAAACCAAGAGTTGAAGATACATTCCAATATGAACTTCAAACCAAGAGTTCAAGATAACGTTTGGTGTTCTTCATGCCGGTGTATTGGTTCTTATGGACCTTTATCAACAAGTTTCTACAATTGCTCCTTCAATTACTTCCTCAACTCATATATCTTTACATGTGTCATTCTGTAAAGTTGTACGCCTCAAAGTATGTGTGAAAATAAGTTTTAAATTTATAAAACTGAAATCAAAGCAAGCGAACCCGCAGTGTACGGATCGGCGTAGTAAAGCAAGAATTCCAGAGTATCGAACTCAGGGATTTGGGGGATCAAATTCAGTTCATAAATTATCGAGTAAGTAAAGTATAGATGCTTTGCAAATATTGGGAAAACAACAATCCTAAAGATCCAAGTATCCAATTGTGGCAATCGATTCAAGATATTCTATAGATATAAGGATAGAGTCGAGATTGCAAAGGTATAACTAATGTAAGGTTATGTACGGTGAAGTTCCAAAACCCTATATATCTCACCCAAGGACTCTCTCTATAAAGGTTGTTGAGGCTGCAATATAGGAAGGATCTTAAACATAAACTAAAACGGTTAAGGTTGTGACACTCGAAACCGAAATAGAGGATGTTGAGTCTCACTACTACCTAGAAAAGGCAAGCCAAGGCTAGGTTAAAGCAAATCTTTAACTTTGGATTAAAGCAAAAGCAAAGGTCGTAAAACAGAGGAAACAACGGCTGGATCTTGAAGAACCACGGTCGTGGAACTCAAGAACAGGCCGTGGATTAGGCTGTCGACAAGGTTTCTCACACTCTCAAGGTTCAATCTGTATACGATCGATCTATCATCATCTAAGCCACAACTATCAACCCTTCACCTTAGAATTGCTAAAGGATTTTAGCCAATAATTATAGTCATTGAATCAAATATCAAATTAAGAAGAGAGAAAGATAAAAACCCTCGAAAACTTAATAAACACTCAAAGTCAATCTTAAATCCGAACAACAAAGTATTATGTTTAATGAATTCAGAATATAGAACAGGAATCGTCGCAGCAATCTTAAGGAACAACGAAGAACGGAGTGTCAATCCGTCTCCAAAAGCAAACCCTAAGAAAATCTTGAAGTACACAATCTTCAATATTGCGTCTTTCTTAAGCCACGATCCGAAATCTCCAATCCTTCGTATCAACCCTCAGCGGGGAATTGCAAGTGAAGGTAAAATGAAACCCTAAGCGACTGTCCTCGAAACTCCCTTCTCGAGCCTTCTTATAGAGCAAAATAGGGTTACGAGAAAAGCTCAATAATCGTCGCTGACGTGGCAAATATGACACGTCATATTGTCATGGAAATCACGGCCTAGTACAAATTTCCACGGCCGTGGTTTAGGGCGTGGAACTTTCTGTTGTGCTCCAAAATCACTCTCCACGATCTCAATCCATAACCACGGTCGTGGTTGAGGTCGTGGAACTCCATGGCCTTTGTTTTGCCTTTGTTTTGCAAACTTCTTCAATCATACTCCTTCCTTAGCTTCTCCAAAGCATCTCCTTGACACTTAGCATGATCAAATATTCATATCCCTCCACATTATGCTCCAATTCAAGCCTTTATTCACCTATAAACATAACAAAGCTTGTGTAGACCTCTATATCGATAAAATAGGTGAAAATGCTCATAAATGCTTCAAACTTATATCCATGTACACATCTAAGAGAGAAAAACAATCAAAATAAGTGCCTAAAATATAGTCATATTTCATGCTATCAAAATACCCCATACTTGTCACTTGCTTGTCCCCAAACAAGGTTTTCAAAAGCTTAGAACATAAGGTAGAATGAAATATGAATGCAAAACAAAACAAAACAAAACAATCTTTTTGGTAATGTGCTTCTAATCAATAGATCATCCTCAAATCTTGCTTCATTCATCCTTGAAAACGTTCATACACATAAACCAAACTACACAAAGTAAAGGAACATCATAAATTGCCTAAACATTAAGGCAAACATCATAACCTTCAAGCCTTGTCAAAATTAAACATGTGAAACTTCAATTTAGATCACCAAGTCAAATAACAATCTTATGATCTCAAGGACTTTCAAGTAAGGTCAAGAATGCGGAAAAGGGTGGGAAACTTGTAAAGGAATGTGGTGCATGAATCCGGGAAGAAGGAACAACACAAACTCTTTTCTTTTCACCATTTGAACTAACCACCAACTTAGAGCTTTGCTCTATACTTTTTGCACATAACTTTCGACTTTACTTTTGGAAATATGGACAGCGGTGCACAAAAACCGAAGCCTAGAAGATTGGCGTTTATCAATTTTGAGATGCCTCAAACCCTTGATGCACATGCCATAATCTGTTAGGAATATCGCTCAATCCGACTTTGGCAAGACACAAACACCCGACTATGTGAATGGTGTCAAGTTACTCATCATCATGATTGACTTCCCCAAACCTATTTTCCTACACTTTGAATTCAAACAATTGCTTTCATGGCCCCCCACATCAAAAATGCCAAAATTAACTCTTCCTAAATCCCGGATAGGTAAAGTAGGCAATTATTTTCATTGAGGGGCTAAATGATCAATGAAAGAAATAAGAATATCGAGGTGCTTTAATCATCTCATAAAGAAGTATAAGAACTTATATTGTGATTTCAACCTTCATTTCTCAATATGATTTAGATAAAACTTTCACATTATGAAACTTGCAAGAAAGGATAAACAACATACTCAATCTCTTCATAATTCAATTCAAGCATACAAATGTCATCAAAAACTCATTCCACAAGTAGATTCATCATAGAAATCATCTCTAATCTTGGAAGCACAATAATTTTTCAAAATTTTCAAAATTTTTAAAATTTTTATGGATTTTCAAAGCTTTTTAATGCAATGCAATGCAATAATAAAACGTGTGACAAATAATTGAAAGATGCAAATGTTAATGGAATTGAAAGCAAGCAAGTGTATCGAGTTATTACAAACGAGAGTCACACCCCACCCCATACTTGACATACACATTGTCCTCAATGTTCAAGAAAATAAAGAAAAGAAAAGAAAAGAAACTCACTAATGGTGGTGGAGTGGCTCAAAGCATCCATGGAGATCACTGTGAAGGCGGTGGTGGGTATGGAAAGAAGTCGGAGCTGAAAGGACATCCAAACTGTTGTCGGTACACATCTCGTAGTATCCTGGCGTTCTCCTGCCGCTCCACATCATGAGCCTGCTGGTGTATCTCCAGGTCTCCCACTCTCCTAGAAAGATCGCTCGCCCATGCTGGTTGCTGTCCGTACCAAGCTGGAGGCTGCTGCAACCACTCCGGCTGCTGCTGGATAGGTGTAGGTGCAACTGGTGGCTGATGATACCAAGGAGGCGGAGCTCCCATCCAGGATGGCTGGTGTCCATACCAAGCAGGTGGAGTCTCCATCCATGTCGGGCGCTCACTCACACTAGCTCTGCGTGAGGAGGAAGATCTGGACGGTCTAGACTGATGGGGAGATCTCCTAGGCGGCTCCTGGAAGTCGGTCGGCTGGTCCGGGAATGAGCCAAAGTCATGCTCAGCCCCTCCTGCATCCTGATCATCTCCTCCTCTCATCTCCTCATCATCCTTAGTTGGAACCTCATCAGGCACATATGGAGGAGCTACTAGTCTATTGGCATGCATCGGTACGAAAGTCTCCTTCCAGTTGTGACGGCCTAGCATGATAGATTAATCCGGAAGCCATGGGATGCCCCTACCACCTCTCTCATCCCATGGCATGGCAGCGGTAGGTGAAGCTCGGTGGCGGGGAAAGATGATACCTCTAGTCATAAGTCCATTGAGACCTAAAGGTCTCACAGCTACCCTAGTGCAAGCGGAGTAGTCAATGCCCAGCTGGTTGGCGATATGAGTCACCATACCTCCATAACCTATATTTCCGGCCCTTTTGTTCTTTATCTTACTAAGGGTAGAGGCAAGTAAGGTGGCACAATCTACAAGAAGGCCCGTAAGCATACCATAGAGGATGAAGAGTTCGTCGGCCTTAATCTTTTGTGGTGTTTCGGTCCTAGGGAAAAGGCATTCCGATAGGACTATATGGGCTATCTTTAAGTCTAAGTGGTATATGAGTTTAGCCTTAGTGTTGGCCGGTTGCCAACGGTCCTCGGATGCATAAATCATAGCAATATCTCTCCAAAAGTCCGAGACATTCACTCCCCCGGGAAACCTTCCATCGAAACTCTCATGAAACCCAATGAAGGTTTTAAACTGAACTACGGAGAACTCGTAGTTTTGCTCCATCAACCTAAAAGACACCGTTCGGCTAACGGCGTTGTGCTCAAAGGAAGTTATAAACTCCCTTTTTATCTCCTCATAAGCATCTTCCCTAATGGTTGAGAAGATGATCAATCCGACTCTATCCAAAAGCCAAGTCAAGTCATTCACTACATTGAGCTCTTCAAGCTCCTCTAAGACAAGGTACCTAGGTCCTATTATCGGTCTTTCGGAAATCCTATCCATGGCTCTTTCATAATCCTCATGGATAGTAGGGATTCTAGGGGGTGGTGGTGATGGTGGTTCACTAGGAGGGGGTTGGGAAGAAGAGGAACTATTACCTTTATGCTTCTTATTTTTTCTTTACTTCCTTCTAAACATTTTTACTCAAAACAAAGAAAACCACGGTCTGTTCTTCAATTTCCACGGCCGTGGAACAGTACGGAACCCATGGAATTTGTCTATTTCTCTCAAAATTCAGCAAATGCACACCAAACTCAACAATCACAGCCCTAAACTACTTCTAATTCCAATTTCGTTCAGTTCTCCTATAGTATTGCAAGAAAAACGAACCAAATCAACCAAGAAGAGAATAGAGAATAAAACCTAGGTTTGGATTTGAAAAATCCAAATTCCTTCCCCAATGTGGATTGTTTGCTCAGTTTGTTATTTGGATCTTGTAGAGGATTGAAAATACTCCAGTTTTGGTTGAAGAATCGCTCAAATCGGACTCCGGATGAAGGATTACGGGAGAGGGGAGAAGGTCGGCGATTTGGGCGTGGTTCTGGATGTGGTTATGAGGATGGGTGTGTTTTTGAGAAGGAAAGGGGATTATATAGTGGCCGTAAATTTTTGGAAAATTACGGTCACTCGAGGTGTTCCACGGTCGTGGTTTTGGCCGTGGAATCCTCTGATTTGTGTCAAAACTTGGAAATTACGGCTGGTTGGGGTGTTCCACGGCCGTGGTTTTGTACGGTCAACCGTGGAACTCTCTGATCTGTGCCAAAAATTCTAGTTTCGTCATTCTTTCCAACTTTTCCTTCCTTCCTCTGCTCATTCCTTATTCCTGACATCTAAAAACACAACATACCGGAAGGTATCGAGGGGAAAACAAACAAAAACGACATCTAACCTAAACTAACCCAAGATAGAAAGAAAGAAAACAAAAACGATAATGTAATACCTTGGGTTTCCTCCCAAGAAGCGCTTTATTTTGGATACGTAGCTAGACCATTCTTGTGTTCAATTGAGGACAATCGGAGCGATTTCCTCAGCTTGGAGCTCCGGTGAGTACTTCTTAAGTCGTTGGCCATTCACCTTGAAACTTCCGCACTTCTCACCCCATACTTCAACTGCGCCATGGGGAAAAACACGTTTAATCAAATATGGTCCAGTCCAACGAGAGTTAAGCTTACCTGGAAAGAGTCAAAGTCGAGAATTAAAGAGGAGAACTTGATCTCCTTCTTTAAGGTCTTTTGGAATGATATGCTTATCATGCCAACACTTCGCCCTTTCCTTGTAAATCTTGGCGTTCTCATAGGTGTTCAAGCGGAGTTCTTCTATCTCGTTAAGGTCTAAGAGGCGCTTCTCGCCCGCTTCCTTCATGCTGAAGTTCAACCACTTCACATCCCAATACGCTTTATGTTCCAGCTCTACCGGGAGATGACAAAACTTCCCATATACAAGGTTGTATGGTGTTGTACCTATGGGAGTCTTGGAAGCTGTCCTATATGCCCATAATGCGTCATCTAACTTCAAAGATCAATCCTTTCTTGTCTTTGACACCGTCTTCTCAAGGATGCCCTTGATCTCTCTATTTGAAATTTTCACTTGACCACTTGTTTGTGGATGGTAGGGAGTGGCGATCTTGTGAGTCACCCCATACTTAGCTAGTAGAGCTTCGAATTGTCGGGCTATGAAGTGTGAACCTCCGTCACTAATGATGGTTCGTGGTGTCCCAAATCTTGGGAAAATAGTTCTATTAAAGAACTTGATAACAACCATGACATCATTAGTTGGAGAGGCAATAGCTTCAACCCATCTCGAAACATAATCTACAGCTAGAAGTATGTATTGGTTTCCGCAAGATGATGAGAATGGTCTCATGAAATCAACTCCCCAAACATCAAAGATTTCCACCTCTTGAATGTTGTTGAGAGGCATCTCGTTTCTCCTAGAGATATTTCTTGCTCTTTGACAAGCATCGCAACAAGAAACAAAGGTTTGCACATCCTTAAATAAAGTAGGCTAAAAGAATCGGGATTGCAATACCTTAGCGCTAGTTTTATTGGAACTAGCGTGTCCTCCACAAGGAAGTGAATGACAATGACGAATGACACTTTGCATTTCGTCTTCACGCACACATCTCCTAATGATGTCGTTGGGACCTCTCTTGAAGAGTATAGGTTCGTTCCAATGGTATTGGAGGACATCCCTAAAGAACTTCATTCTTTGTGCATAAGATAGTTTGGGAGGTATTTCCTGGCAAACCAAATAATATACAAAATCAGCAAACCAAGGTTCGTTACCTCTAGAAATCTTGTCGATGCACTCTTCCATAATGTGTAAGTGCTTATCCAGGAAGGAGTCATCAATGGGTAGGTCGTCGCCGTCGGTGTGTGGTAGACGCCTTAGATGATCCGCTACAGAATTTTCGGAACCTTTCTTGTCCCGAATCTCTAGATCGAATTCTTGAAGAAGAAGAAGAATCCATCTAATCAGCCTTAGTTTTGCATCCTTCTTGGCGAGCAAATACCGTATTGCTGAGTGGTGCGTGTATACAATCACCTTCGCTCCTACAAGATAAGAACGAAAATTTTCAAAAGCATATACAACAGCTAATAATTCTTTTTCAGTTGTGGCATAGTTGAGTTGCGATTCGTCTAGCGTCTTGCTAGCATAATAGATGGCATGAGTGCGGCCTTCCTTCTTTTGTCCCAGCACCGCTCAAACAGCTACATCACTTGCATCACACATAACCTCGAATAGAAGATTCCAATCCGGAGGTTGGATTATTGGGGTTGAGATCCGAGCTTCTCTAATCTTATAGAAAGCATCTAAACATTCCTGCGAAAAGTTAAAAACCGCATCCTTCATCAATAGATTAGTTAGCGGTTTTGAAATTTTTGAGAAGTATTTGATAAATCTCCTATAAAATCCTACATGTCCTAGGAAACTTCTTATCCCCTTCACCGAAGATGGAGGAGGAATTTTCTCTATAGTCTCTATCTTAGCCTTATCAACTTCGATCCCTCTATTAGAGATCAAGTGTCCGAACACAATGCCTTCCTTAACCATGAATTGACACTTCTCCCAATTAAGAACTAGGTTAGTGTCTTCACACCTTTGCAACACAAGAGAAAGTTTAGCAAGACAATGGTCAAATGAGGAGCCATAAACTGAAAAGTCATCCATAAAAACCTCCATTATTTCCTCGATATACTCCGAGAAGATGTCCATCATACACCTTTGAAAGGTGGTTGGAGCGTTGAAAAGTCCGAATGGCATCCTCCTATAAGCAAATGTACCCCATGGGCACGTAAATGTGGTCTTCTCTTGATCGTCCGAGTGAATCGGAATCTGAAAGAAACCACTATAACCGTCAAGATAACAAAAGTAGGAGTGTTGTGCTAACCTTTCAAGCATTTGATCTATGAATGGTAGTGGGAAGTGGTCCTTCCTAGTTGCATTGTTCAGCTTACGGTAGTCAATGCACATCCTCCAGCTCGTTACGGTTCTTGTTGGAATGAGCTCGTTGTTCTTGTTGGTCACAATGGTCATTCCTCCCTTCTTGGGAACGACTTGAAACGGGGCTCACCCACTTGCTATCGGAGAGAGGATAGATGATACTTGCGTCAAGTAATTTAAGGATTTCTTTCTTCACGACCTCCTTCATGACCGGGTTTAACCGTCTTTGAGGTTGTCGTGAAGGCTTGTAATCCTCCTCCATTAGAATCTTGTGCATACATAAAGATGGTTTAATTCCTACAAGATCCTATACGGTATAGCCTAAAGCTTTCCTATGTTTCCTCAACACATTCATAAGTTTCTCATGTTCATCTTCCTTTAAATCGGAACTAACAATAACGGGAAAAGTATAATTAGTTCCAAGAAAAGCATACCGAAGATGTGTGGGAAACGGCTTCAATTCAAAAGCAATTGGTGCCTTTGATGTGTCTTGAGGCGTGCTTGATGCTTTCTTAGGAGTCTCTAAGGATGTGGAAGTAGTGGAAGAAGACTCAAGAGTGTTTGTGGAAAAGACGGAATTCTTCTCTGAATTTCCCAAAATTACGGCACACTTGTTACTTCCACGGCCGTGGTTTTGGGCGTGGAAGTCTCTGTTGTTCTCAAAATAACACTCTACGGGCTGTTTTGGTGAAACCACGGCCGTGGAATAGCACGATTGGCCGTGGTTTCTTCTGTTTTCCGAGCCATCATAGAATTTTTCGAACTCTTCATTATGTACCTCTTTTAGCTCCTCCAAAGCTTCAACCTCAGCGTTGCAATCCTCTTCTTCTCCCTTTTCCATGATGCTCATGGTTATAACCTTTTGCAATGGATCCTTAAATAGGATCGAACTTACTTCTTCTCTAGACGGCTCTTCGTCATAGATGTTGAACATATCCTCTCCAAGTGCAAGCTCTTTCACCAAAGTTGAGAGAACAAATTCAACCTTCTCTTCTCCTACATCGAAGGCTAGTTTAGTGTTCTTGTAATTCACGATACAACCAGAGGTTGCAAGGAATGGTCTCCCGAGTATGATCGGGACTGGACAATCTACAGGAATGTCAAGCACAACAAAATCTATGGGAATGTAGAACTTACTGAGCTTGACTGGGACGTCTTCAATGATGCCGACGGGTCGAGTTATGGAACGATCCGCCATGTACAACGTCATCTTCACCGGTTTAGGTTCACCTAAACCGATATTTCTACACAAAGTAAGCGGGATGATGCTTACGCTTGCTCCTAAGTCACAAAGAGCGTCATATGTGACTTCTCCAACTCCTATTGGAATGCAAAATGACCCCGGATCTCTCAGCTTTGGGGGCATCTTTTCCGTCATCGTTTTGATGAGCTCCGAAGATTCCGAACTCATCTTGACTTCTCCAAAGTCTTCTAGCTTCCTCTTGTTAGAGAGGAGCTCTTTCAAGAACTTCCCGTAAGCGGGCATACCTACAATTGCATCAATAAAAGGTATGTTAATATGCAGTTTGCTCATTAGTTCAATGAACTTACCAAATTGCTTGTCTAGACGCGCTCGTGCTCTAGATTTCGGGAATGGTAGAGGAGGTTTGTAAGCTGGAGGAGGAACATAGACATCTTCCTTCTCCTTCTCCTTATCTTTTCCTTTCTCAGCTGGGACTTCTACAAACTTGGGCTGCGGGTCGGTGGTTGTTACACCACTCCTAGTAGTGATTTCCATCACCCTTCCTTTCGGGTTGTCCTTGTTAGCATGAAATATTGTGATATTTTTGGCACGTTTTCTAAACTTATTTGATTTATATTGATAGTCTTTGATTGAGCATCGTTGCATATGTGAGCTAGTATTGCCTATATTGTCGATATGGATGTCTACACTAGCTTTATGTTGATTATAGGTGATTGAGAGTCATTTCCGAACGGAATCGAGCAAAGAAGAGTTGATTGAATATGTCCATGGATTGAGGGCATTATTAGGAGCAAATTGGAGTTCAACTTGAGGAATGCACGAGGCTAGGGAAGAATCACGTTCTTGCCCTAAACCACGCTCTAAAATACGGCCGTACTACAAACCACGTTTGGTTCCACGGCCGTGGAACACTGCAAAGAGAGGCGTGATGCATTCCAGTAACTATTACGGCCGTGGAACATATGGTTCAAACCGTGACATAATCCACGCTCTAAATTACGGTCGTGGAATCTTCCACGACCGTGATCTTGGCGATCTTTTTCGCCACATTTTGAAGCCACGATCTTTTGAAGATTGGGCCAGGCCGATATTTTATCTTGCCCTATAAAAAGACGGACAAAGGAAGATTCCATCATGGACGCATAGGCCGGCTTACACCTCGTTTTGCATTACCGTTCATCTTCGCTTAGGACGTCTCCCACATCTCCGCTTAGAGAATTTCAACGCCGTTTGAGCCCTTGCTTGGAATCATCGACATCTCATTGGAGATCGAAGTTCGCATTTGGAATTGCCCTAATCTCGCACTTTTGGTGGAGATTGCTGTTGAGATCTCCGAATTGGCGGAAGATCGAAACTTTTGGAAGATTGTTGCAAGAAGATCTCTCTTCTTGTTTAGGTTTGATTTGGAAAACGGATTGACATCCCGTTCTCCCTTCTTTCCTAAGATTGTGATTGTTTGCTTTATTCTGAATCCATTGACAATATTTGTTCTCGATTGTGACTTTGAGATTGGTTTGAAGATTATTGAAAGTTTTCGGAAGTTTTCATCTTTCTATCTTTTAATCCTTGAATTGATATCAACATGACGGTTATTGGCTAAAAACCCTTAACAATTCTAAGGTGAAGGGTTGATAGTTGTGGCTTAGATGATGATAGATCGATCGTAAACAGATTAGACCCTGAGAGTTAGAGATAATCGTCGACGAACCCTAAATTACGGGCTGTTCTTGAGTTCCACGACCGTGGAGTCTCAAGATCCAACCGTAATTTCCCTTAAGTTTACGAACCTGCTTTTACTTTAATCCAAAGTTAAAGATTTGCTTTAACTTAGTTAGACTTGTCTTTTCTAGGTGGTAGTGAAGCCTCAACAACCTCTACCTCTATTGTGAGTGTCATAACCGTAATCGGCTAAGTTAGTCTTGATCCTTGGATTACAAGTTTGGGTATTTGACATTAATTCTTGCCTTTAGAACCTTTCTATATTGAGCCTCAACAACCTGTATAGGGAGTGTCTTGTAGGTGAGTCATATAAGGGTTTTTGGAACTTCACCGTACGATTACCTTACATTAGCATACCTTTGCATATCTCAACTCTGTCTTTATATCATTAGTATATCTTGAATCGATTGCCACAGCTGGATACCTGGATCTTTAGGATTGTTGTTTTCCCAATATTTGCAAAACTCTCATATTTACTCGCTTGATAATCTGCAATTGAATTTGTTCCCACCCAAATCTCTGTGTTCGATACTCTGGAATTCTTGCTTAACTACGTCGATCCGTATACTGCGGGTTCGTTGATTGATTCTAGTTTTATAAATTTAAAACTTATTTGCACACACCTCTAGGGGCGAACAAGTTTTTGGCGCCGTTTCCGGGGATTTGGTTTCGGCCGAATTCGGTAGCCGGTTGTCAAGCTTGGGAGCTTGCTCTCGTTATTTGATATTACTTTGAGTGCATGCGCAGGTCTAGGAACACCGAAGATCTCTTGCCTCTTGATCAAGAGCTAGAGAAAAATTTAAGGCAAAAGCGCAAGGAAAAGAAGATGGCTGAAGGACACAAACGTGATCTTCAAGCGGAGTTGGCGGAGAAGGAAGCTCAACTCCAATGGAATGAGACTCTCCGCCAAGATGAGATGGATCGTCATCAATCTCAAGTTAACAATCTACAGGACATGATCTTCCAGATGAGGGTAGAGATGAGCGACCTTAAGAATAAGGGAAGCAAGAAATCCTCAAGGAAAGCATCAAGGTCTAGAAGAAAAAGTCACTCATCCGCTGATGATAGTGACTCTTCCATGCCACCGCTAGAGGAGATTGATCCCACGATCAATGTAAATCCTTTCCATCCACAAGGAGCTGCTAATCGCCGCATTCCGCCTAGGAATGTGAGGATCGAACGTGTAGATAATGAGCCAAGAACTCTTGGCCAGCGGATGGATCCAACACAACAACCACGCCGCTTGGGCGTGAATTTCGATGCTGAAGATGTGCAAGGGTTTAGCTTCAACCCTCAAGTCATTACTCTTGTTCGCCAAAACCAATTTGGCGGGACAAGCGCTGAATCTCCACACCAACACTTGTAGAACTTTGAGTGTATGATGGAGACAATGAGACCAAAGAGCGCTACTACCAACAGCTATAAGCTCAAGCCTTTCTTCTTCTCCTTGAAGGAGAAAGCGTTATCTTGGTATCAAGCTCTTCCTAGTGGGAAACTAGATACGTGGGAAGACCTTTCCGCGGAGTTTCTCACCAAATTCTTTCCGCCATCCAAAACGGCGGAACTTAGAGGTAAGATTAATGCTTTTTCCATGAGACCTAACGAAAGTTTGTTTCAATCTTGGGAAAGGTTTCAGGATTTGCTCTTGGATTGCCCTCATCATGGCATATCCAAACTTGTCTTGTTGGAGATTTACTACAAGGGGCTGGATGCGGGAACGCAATTCAACCTCCAATCCCTCTCATGTGGAACATTCATGGACATGAGAGAAGATGACGCTTGGGACTTCATTGAGAAGCAAGCAAGAGTCATAGAGAAGTATTCCCACCGGAAAGTGGAGGGAAATCGTGTGGAGCAAGGAGCAAAGCTCACACACGGAGCTCAAAATCAGATTTTCTCCCTCAACAATGAGATCAAAGAGTTGAAGGAGGCTATCAAGACCAACTTCCCAAAGCAACAAGGGAAGGATGTTGGTTATTTGGGCAACCACAATGGCGGCAACAACAATAACCGGAACAATAACCGGAGTAACAATTGGAGTGGAAACAACAACAACCGGAACAACGATTGGAACAACAATAGGGGTTCAAACAACAACAATTGGCGCTCCAATCAACAAAATTCCGGTAACTCTTATCCTTCCAACTCAAATTCACTAACTCCACCTTCCTCTTCCTCTACTCCTTTGAAAAGCCAGGGGCAATCATCTAATGGAGGAAACACTTCGGGGAAGGAGAAGCCCGATCCCATATTGGAAACGATTTTGGGAAAGCTTCAAGGGTTGGAGAGCCGCCTCATCAAGGTCGATGATCAAGTTTCTAAGGTTGACAAAGCTCAAAAGGTTTTAGAAAACCAAATGTTCAACCACGCGGAGGAAGTTCCTAGGAATCAAGGGAAGCTTCCAGGAAAGACGGAGGACAACCCTAAGGGAAGGGTGATGGCGATTACAACTAGGAGCGGAGTGACAACCACCGATCCGCAGCCTACGTTCTTTGAAGTCCCCGTAGAGAAGGGCAAGGAGAAGGGGAAGGAGAAGGAAGACGTCTACGTTCCTCCTCCAGCTTACAAACCTCCCCTTCCATTCCCTCAATCTAGAGCGCGAGCGCGCCTAGACAAACAATTCGGTAAGTTCATAGAACTTATGAGTAAGCTGCATATTAACATACCATTCATTGATGCTATTGTAGGTATGCCGGCTTATGGCAAGTTCTTGAAGGAGCTCCTCTCCAACAAGAGGAAGCTAGAAGACTTCGGTGAAGTCAAGATGAGTTCGGATTCTTCGGATCTCATCAAGACCATGAAAGAGAAAATGCCCCCAAAGTTGAAGGATCCGGGGTCATTTTGCATTCCCATTGGAGTGGGAGATGTCACATATGACGCTTTATGTGACTTAGGAGCAAGTGTGAGCATCATACCACTTGCATTGTGTAGGAAGATCGGTTTAGGCGACCCTAAATCGGTGAAGATGACGTTATACATGGCGGATCGATCCATCACTCGCCCCGTCGGTATTGTAGAAGACGTCCCGGTCAAGCTAGGTAAATTCTTTGTACCCATTGATTTCGTCGTGCTTGACATTCCTGCAGATAGTCCGGTCCCGATCATACTCGGAAGACCGTTTCTTGCAACTTCCGGCTGCATAGTCGATTGCAAGAATGGTAGACTCGCTTTTGACATAGGAGAAGAGAAAGTAGAGTTCGTTCTTTCCACTCTAGTGAAGGAGCCAATCTTTGATGAGGATATTTACGATATCCAAGATGAAGAAGGGTTGTCTAGAGAGGAGGTAAGTGCGATTCTCTTTAACGATCCTTTACAAAAAGTTATTACTATGAGTCTAACCAATGTAGGGGAAGATGAAGAGTGCAATGAGGCAATTGAAGCCTTAGAAGCACAAGAAGAGATGCATGAAGAGGAGTTTGAGAAACTCCACGATGAGGCTGAGAATGTCAGAATCCACGGTCATACTCTGTATTCCACGACCGTGGATTCCACAACCAAAATGATACCTCATTCCAGGGGATTACACGGCCGTGGAGAAGATATGACAACCGTATTCCCCTTCCACGCCCTAAACCACGGCCGTGGAGGACAAGATCCACCCGTAATTCTGGCCGTGGAGGAGAGTGATCGAGACATTTCTTCGACTTCTTCCGATTCTTCTCCAATACACTCATCACCCTTAGAAACTTCTAAGGAAACATCGGATGCTTCTCAAGGATCGTTGGAAGCTCCGAAAGCAATGGAACTCAAACCACTTCCTACTCATCTAAGGTACGCTTTTCTAGGATCTAATTCTACCTTCCCGGTTATTGTTAGTTCCGATCTAAGCATAGATGAACATGAACAGCTCATGATTGTCCTTAGGAAACATAGGAAGGCTATAGGCTATACTATCGAGGACCTAGTAGGAATTAAACCCTCCCTATGCATGCATAAGATACTAATGGAGGAAGACTTTAGAACTTCGAGACAACCTGAAAGGCGGTTGAATCCGACCATGAAGGAGGTTGTCAAGAAGGAAATTCTTAAACTTCTTGATGCAGGTATCATCTATCCTATCTCCGATAGTAAGTGGGTGAGTCCAGTTCAAGTGGTTCCGAAGAAGGGAGGAATGACGGTCATCACCAACAAGAACAACGAACTCATTCCTACCCGAACCGTGACTGGATGGCGGATGTGCATAGACTACCGCAAGCTCAACAACGCAACGCGGAAGGACCATTTTCCATTGCCATTCATTGATCAAATGCTTGAAAGGTTAGCGCAACATTCACATTTTTGCTACCTTGACGGCTATAGTGGTTTCTTTCAGATTCCGATACATCCAGACGATCAGGAGAAGACCACATTCACGTGCCCGTGGGGTACGTTTGCTTATAGGAGAATGCCATTCGGGCTTTGCAACGCCCCAGCCACCTTTCAACGGTGCATGATGGCCATCTTCTCCGAATACGTAGAGGAAATCATGGAAGTCTTCATGGACGACTTCTCCGTGTACGGTTCCTCTTTTAACGATTGCCTTTCTAACCTTTCTCTTGTTTTGCAAAGGTGTGAAGACACTAATCTAGTTCTTAATTGGGAGAAGTGTCAATTCATGGTTAAG
Source organism: Fagopyrum homotropicum (assembly GCA_033239125.1). Classification (NCBI taxonomy): domain Eukaryota; kingdom Viridiplantae; phylum Streptophyta; class Magnoliopsida; order Caryophyllales; family Polygonaceae; genus Fagopyrum; species Fagopyrum homotropicum. The sequence goes on from BSWB01000003.1 coordinate 35,602,648, forward strand.
GAAGGAATCGTATTAGGTCACTTAGTCTCTAGTCGAGGGATAGAAGTAGACAAAGCTAAGATAGAGACCATAGAGAAACTTCCTCCCCCAAATTCGGTGAAAGGGATAAGAAGTTTCCTAGGACATGCTGGATTTTATAGACGTTTCATCAAGGACTTTTCTAAGATATCAAAACCTCTCACTAATCTATTGATGAAGGATGCGGTTTTTGAGTTTTCGCAGGAATGTTTAGATGCGTTCAACACCATTCGGCAAGCTCTAATCTCAGCACCTATTATCCAACCTCCGGATTGGACTCTACCCTTTGAGATTATGTGCGACGCTAGTGACGTAGCTATTGGAGCTGTTCTTGGACAACGAAAGGAAGCGCGAACCCATGCCATATACTATGCTAGCAAGACGCTAGATGAAGCGCAGCTCAACTACGCCACTACCGAGAAAGAGTTTTTAGCCATTGTCTATGCTATTGATAAGTTTCGCTCTTATCTTGTAGGTGCAAAGGTGATTGTCTACACGGATCATGCTGCGATCCGGTACCTCCTTGTGAAGAAAGACGCGAAACCAAGGCTGATTAGATGGATTCTTCTCCTACAAGAATTCGATCTTGAGATCCGCGACAAGAAAGGTTCAGAAAATTCTGTTGCGGATCATTTGAGTCGTCTAACACATCTAGAGGACGACCATCTACCCATTGATGACTCCTTTCCGGACGAACACCTACATATCATAGAGGAGTGCATCGACGTGATCTCCAAAGGTAACGAACCATGGTTTGCTGATTTTGTTAACTATTTGGTTTGCCAGGAGATACCGCCTGGACTATCCTACGCACAAAGGAAGAAGTTCTTCAAGGAAATCCGGGAATACTATTGGAACGAGCCTCTCCTCTTTAAGAGAGGTCCGGATGGCATCATTCGGCGATGTGTGCCGGAAGATGAGATGCAAAGTGTCATCCGTCATTGTCATTCACTACCTTGTGGAGGACACGCTAGTTCGAACAAGACTAGCGCAAAGGTATTGCAATCTGGATTCTTTTGGCCTACTTTGTTTAGAGATGTGCAATCCTTTGTTTCTTGCTGCAATGCTTGTCAAAGAACAGGCAATATTTCTAGAAGGAACGAGATGCCCCTCAACAACATCCAAGAGGTGGAGATTTTCGACGTTTGGGGAGTCGATTTCATGGGACCATTCCCATCTTCTTGTGGAAACCAATACATACTATTGGCAGTAGACTACGTTTCTAGATGGGTGGAAGCAATCGCCTCTCCCACAAATGATGCCATGGTGGTGGTTAAGTTCTTCAACAAGACCATCTTCCCGCGATTTGGGATGCCAAGGACGATCATTAGTGATGGAGGTTCTCACTTCATAGCCCGTCGCTTTGAAGCTCTTCTAGCTAAGTATGGGGTTACTCACAAGATCGCTACCCCTTACCATCCACAAACAAGTGGACAAGTTGAGATCTCAAATAGGGAGATCAAAGGAATTTTAGAGAAGACGGTTTCAAGGACTAGGAAGGATTGGTCCTTGAAGCTTGATGATGCATTATGGGCGTACCGGACTGCGTACAAGACTCCCATAGGAACCACACCATACAACCTTGTGTATGGGAAGTCTTGTCACTTGCCGGTAGAGTTGGAGCACAAAGCGTTTTGGGCTATCAAGTGGCTGAATTTCGGCATGAAGGAAGCGGGAGAGAAGCGTCTCCTCGACATCAATGAGCTGGATGAACTCCGCTTGAATGCTTATGAAAATGCTAAGATCTACAAGGAAAGAGCAAAGCGTTGGCATGATAAGCATATCATTCCAAAGGACTTCAAAGAAGGAGATCAAGTTCTCCTCTTCAATTCAAGACTTCGCCTCTTTCCAGGTAAGCTTAAATCCCGTTGGACCGGACCTTTTCTAATTAAGCGTATTTTTCCCCATGGTGCAGTTGAAGTATGGGGTGAAGCGAGCAGAAGTTTTAAGGTGAACGGCCAACGACTCAAGAAGTACACGCCGGAACTCCAAACTGAGGAGTTTGCGCCTACCGCACTCGAATAAGTGCGAGATTGGTCTAGCTACGGACCTTAAACAAAGCGCTTCTTGGGAGGCAACCCAAGGTATTGCATTTTTGCTTTTGCTTTCGATTCATAGATTAGTTTAGTGTAGACGATTTTTGCTTTGTTTTTGCCTCGATTTCTTCCGGTATGTTCGTGTTTTTGGATGTAGGACCAATGGAAAAGGAAAAGAGGAGGATGATGTTGAAGAAGAGTGACGAAATTTGGACTTTGGAGCTTTACAGAGGGTTCCACGGTCTAAATTACGGTCGTCATAGCTACAGTGGCCGTAATTTCCAAAAGCCTTTGAAAAATCACCAAAACCACGGTTCTGTACACTTCCACGGCCGTGGAACACCCCGACAGACCGTGATTTTCAAAATTTTGCCTGCAACTATATAAGCCACATTCTTCACAATTTCACCCCAAAAATCCCTCTTTCCACGACCTAAGTGCCGAAACACCACGACCCCTCTCAAATCTTTGTTTTCTAATCGTTTTCAACGATTCTTCTTCCCAAACTGCAGCAAATTCAACCACAAACGAGATCCAAGCGACGAATCGAACGGAAATTCACCAACAAACGCGCATTTCGGATTTTTCAATCCGAAAAAGAGGTTTTCTTTTCCCTTCTTGATTCTTGCTGATTCGGTTGTTTTTGTTAGAGATTTTTAGGAAGAACTGATTGAGAATTGAGGAAATTAGACTAGGACAGCCTGTTGTGGAGATTGATTGTGAATTTGCTGAGATTTGTGATTTTCTGAGACGAATCACGGTCACTGGGTGAATTACGGCCGTGGTTTTGGACGAACAGACCGTAATTTTTGAGTAGAATGGACTTCGTAAGGAGAGTTTCGGGGAGGATAAAGGAGAAGAAAAATGAGCAGAATAAGAAGAGGAAGGGCAATCCCTCCTCCTCCTCATCCTCTAGGGCACCACCACCCTCTTCACCTTCACCTCCATCCTCACCTTCACCTCCATCTTCACCCCCTCACCCTAGAGTCCCGACCATACACGACGACCATCTTGCTGCACTTGATAGGATCAAGGAGAGGCCAGTGATTGGCCCTAGATATTTGTTGTTGGAGGATCTAGTTCCTCTCAACATTGTTGATGACCTCACTTGGCTCTTGGATAGAGCCGGATTAGTTGTCTTCTCGGCTATCCGAGAAGACGCATATGAGGAGATTACACGGGAGGTTGTGACGTCCTTTGAGCACAACCACGTCGATAGGACCGTCTCTTTCCGCCTTATGGAGAGAGATTATCAGTTGAGTATCCGTGAGTTTGGGACGATTTTTGGGTTCCATGAGACCTTCAATGGTCGATTTCCGAGTGGTGTTTACCCCAAGGACTTTTGGGAGGAGGTTGCAATGATTTACGCCGACGAGGACCGTTGGCAACCCGCTGATACCAAGGCTAGATTGATGTACCATCTAGCCTTGAAGATAGCTCACCGTGTTCTTTCGGAGTGTCTCTTTCCTAGGACGGAGACGCCCCAAAAGATCAAGACGGATGAGCTATTCCTGCTTTATTGCATGCTTTATGGACGCCGTGCAGATTGTGCTACTCTCTTGGCTGCTACGATGAGCAAGCTCAAGAACAAGAAGAAGGGGAACATTGGATATGGTGGGATAGTTACCCACATTGCTAGGAGTTTTGGTGTCGACTTTTCTGCTTGCACCCGTATACCGGCCGTACCTTTAGGGCTACATGCTTTCATGGTTAGGGGTCTCATTTTCCCCACACATAGAGGTCCACCTTATCTGGGCATGCCTTGGGAGACTAGGACGGGCAGGGGTATAGAGTGGCTGCCAGAGTACTCCATTATGGCGGGACGCCATAATTGGAAGGAGACGTTCGCTGCGATGCATGCGAACAGGATAGTAGCTCCCCCTTATGTCCCACCACCGGTTGTCGAGGAGGAGGATATGGGAGATCAGTTTGAGAGTGGAGGAGGAGCTGAGCAGGAGTTTGGCACGTTTCCGGACCAGCCGGAAGCGGCCCCAGATGTACCTAGACGCTCTCCACGTCCAGCTAGAGCCTCAGGCTCGTCATCTCGCCGCGCTAGCGTGAGTGAGAGGCCCACGTGGATGACCACACCTCCCGCATGGTATGGCGCTCCCCCTCCTTGGTCCACCGAGCAGCCAGCAGCACCTCCACCAGCACCAGCACCATCCGACGCCCCAGCATGGTACAGTCAGGCCCCGGGATGGTACGAGCAGATGCCGGATTGGGCTACCGGACTTTCAGAGAGAGTAGGAGCGCTAGAGATCCGGGCGGATGCTAGAGACGGACGTTTAGACAACCTTGACCACATGATGAGGGACGTCTACCGCCAGCAGTTTGGGCGGTTCTACGATCCGAGCTTCTCTCCATTCCCGCCGCCGCCAGCACCGCAGTGATATGATGCATGACCGTTCGTTTTAGACATTCCCGCCACCACTTTGTGAGTTTCTTTTTCTTTTCTTCTTTTCTTTCTTTCTTTTGAACATTAGGGACAATGTTCTTCCTAAGTATGGGGTGGGATGTACTAAAAGTTTGTAATAACTCTACTTACTATGCTTGCTTTCATTCGAGACTATCATTCCATGTTCATTATGTGTTTCACGTTTCATTATCGCATTGCATGAAAAAGAACTTGAAAAACCCATAAAAATTGAAAAATTTTGAAAAATTATGTGCTTCTAATGAATTGAGATGATTTTTATGATAATCACTACTTGTGAATTGAGTTTGATGACAATTGCATGCTTAAAAGAATTGTGAATTGAAAAGAACTTGAATGAATGAATTTTACCTCTTTTGCAAGTTTCATAATGTGATAAATGTTACCTAAATCATGTTGAGAAATTGAAGTTGAAATCACACTATAAGTTCTTATACTTCTTGTTGAAATGATTAAGGCAATTCGAATTTTCTTTCTTCTTTCTTTTGACCATTTTAGCTCCTCATTGAAATATTAGCCTCCTTTACCTATCCGGGAATTTGGAGAAGTGAATGAAAAAGGCATGTTTGATGTGGGAGGGCCATGAGAGAAAATTTTTGCAATCAAAAGAATAGAAAGAAATTCTAGGTTTGGGGAAGTCAATCATGATGATGAGTAACTCGGCACCATTCACATAGCCGGGTGTTTGTGTCTTGCCAAAGTCGGATTGAGCGATATTCCTAGCGAATTATGGTATGTGCGCTAAGGGTTTGAGGCATCTCATAAAAATTGAGAAACGTCAATTTCCTAGGCTTCGGTTTTTGTGCACCTCTGTCCATAACTCCAAAAGTAAAGTCGAAAAATGAAAAGAAGAGAGCGAAGCTCTAAGTTGAAGTGTTGCGGAAACCGCAAAAGAAGAAGAAGGTAGTTGTCCACTTTCCCGGATTCATGCACCACTTTCCCTTAAAGTTTTCCCTTCCTCTCCATATTCTAGACCTTTTCTTTGGAAGTCCTTAAGATCAAAAGAATGTTATATGACTTGGTGATCTAAATTGAAGTTTCTTATGATTGATTTTAATAATGTTTAAAGGTTATGATGCTTGTTTAGAAGTTGAATTGATTCATGAATTTTCTTTGCTTTTTACTCTTTGATTGAGTGTGTGAAAGTTTGATAAACAATTGAAGCAAGGTTTGAGAATAATTTATTCTTTAGAAGGCACGTTCATCCAAAAGAAGGTACACATATTTCATCCTAACTCTTGTTTAAAGCTTTTTGAAAGACCTTGCTTAGGGACAAGCAAGTGTTAAGTATGGGGTTATTTGTTAGCATGAAATATTGTGATATTTTAGGCACGTTTTCTAAACGTATTTGATTCATATTGATAGTCTTTGATTGAGCATCGTTGCATATGTGAGCTAGTATTGCCTATATTGTCGATATGGATGTCTACACTAGCTTTATGTTGATTATAGGTGATTGAGAGTCATTTCCGAACGGAATCGAGCAAAGAAGAGTTGATTGAATATGTCCATGGATTGAGGGCATTATTAGGAGCAAATTGGAGTTCAACTTGAGGAATGCACGAGGCTAGGGAAGAATCACGTTCTTGCCCTAAACCATGCTCTAAAATACGGCCGTACTACAAACCACGTTTGGTTCCACGGCCGTGGAACACTGCAAAGAGAGGTGTGATGCATTCCAGTAACTATTACGGCCGTGGAACATATGGTTCAAACCGTGACATAATCCACGCTCTAAATTACGGTCGTGGAATCTTCCACGACCGTGATCTTGGCGATCTTTTTCGCCACATTTTGAAGCCACGATCTTTTGAAGATTGGGCCGGGCCGATATTTTATCTTGCCCTATAAAAAGACGGACAAAGGAAGATTCCATCATGGACGCATAGGCCGGCTTACACCTCGTTTTGCATTACCGTTCATCTTCGCTTATGACGTCTCCCACATCTCCGCTTAGAGAATTTCAACGCCGTTTGAGCCCTTTCTTGGAATCATCGACATCTCATTGGAGATCGAAGTTCGCATCTGGAATTGCCCTAATCTCGCACTTTTGGTGGAGATTGCTGTTGAGATCTCCGAATTGGCGGAAGATCGAAGCTTTTGGAAGATTGTTGCAAGAAGATCTCTCTTCTTGTTTAGGTTTGATTTGGAAAACGGATTGACATCCCATTCTCCCTTCTTTCCTAATATTGTGATTGTTTGCTTTATTCTGAATCCATTGACAATATTTGTTCTCGATTGTGACTTTGAGATTGGTTTGAAGATTATTGAAAGTTTTCGGAAGTTTTCATCTTTCTATCTTTTAATCCTTGAATTGATATCAACATGACGGTTATTGGCTAAAAACCCTTAACAATTCTAAGGTGAAGGGTTGATAGTTGTGGCTTAGATGATGATAGATCGATCGTAAACAGATTAGACCCTGAGAGTTAGAGAGAATCGTCGACGAACCCTAAATTACGGGCTGTTCTTGAGTTCCACGACCGTGGAGTCTCAAGATCCAACCGTAATTTCCCTTAAGTTTACGAACCTGCTTTTCCTTTAATCCAAAGTTAAAGATTTGCTTTAACTTAGTTAGACTTGTCTTTTCTAGGTGGTAGTGAAGCCTCAACAACCTCTACCTCGATTGTGAGTGTCATAACCGTAATCGGCTAAGTTAGTCTTGATCCTTGGATTACAAGTTTGGGTATTTGACATTAATTCTTGCCTTTAGAACCTTTCTATATTGAGCCTCAACAACCTGTATAGGGAGTGTCTTGTAGGTGAGTCATATAAGGATTTTGGAACTTCACCGTACGATTACCTTACATTAGCATACCTTTGCATATCTCAACTCTGTCTTTATATCATTAGTATATCTTGAATCGATTGCCACAGCTGGATACCTGGATCTTTAGGATTGTTGTTTTCCCAATATTTGCAAAACTCTCATATTTACTCGCTTGATAATCTGCAATTGAATTTGTTCCCACCCAAATCCCTGTGTTCGATACTCTGGAATTCTTGCTTAACTACGTCGATCCGTACACTGCGGGTTCGTTGCTTGATTCTAGTTTTATAAATTTAAAACTTATTTGCACACACCTCTAGGGGCGAACAGTCCTCCGTCTTTCCGGGAAACTTTCCTTGATCTCTAGGAACTTCTCCGGCCTTGCTGAACACTTGGTTTCCTAAGGCTTTTTGTGCCTTATCAACCGAAGTGATGTGATTCTCCAATCCTTGGAGCTTTCCCAGGATTGTCTCCATCATAGAATTGTGTTTGTCCTTCTCCGGCTTGCCCGAGCCATTCGATGTTTGACCCTAGCTTTTCAAAGGAGTAGAAGAAGATGGAGGTGTTAAAGCATTTTTAGCATGTGAATAGGGATTACCTAGATTTTGTTGGTTGGATCTCTAATTGTTGTTGTTGGAGTTCCTATTGTTGTTGTTCGAGTTGTTCCGGTAGTCATTCCTATTGCCTTGGTGGTTGTCTCTCCCTAGGTAGTTGGCCTCTTGCTCCTTCGCCTTTTGAAGGCTAGTTTTTATGACTTCCTTCAACTCTTTGATCTCATTAATGAGGGAGAATATTTGAGTTTGCGCAGCTTGAGTCAACTTAGCTCCCGGATACCCTTGATTCCGGTTATTCGATCCACCTTCCGGTGGGAGTACTTCTCAATCACTTGGGCTTGCTTCTCAATGAAGTCCCAAGCGTCATCTTCTCTCATGTCCATAAATATACCACAAGAAAGAGATTGAAGCTTGAATTGTGTTTCTACATCCAGCCCCTTGTAGTAGATCTCCAATAATTCCAGCTTTGAAATCCCATAGTGTGGGCAATCCAATAAGAGATCCTGAAACCTTTCCCAAGATTGAAACAAACTTTCATTAGGTTTCACAGAAAATGCATTAATGTTACCTCTCAACTCCGCCGTCTTGGATGGCGGAAAGAACTTGGTGAGGAACTCCGAAGATAGATCCTCCCATGTGTTAAGTCTTCCAGTTGAAAGAGCTTGATACCAAGACAAAGCGTTGTCCTTCAAAGAGAAGAAGAACGGATTGATCTTGTAGTGGTTGTTGACAGCCCTCTTCGGCTTCAATGTCTCCATAAGAATCTCGAAATTCTACAAATGTTGGTGTAGAGATTCAGCACTCATTCCACCAAACTAACTTTGGCAAACCATGGTAATAACTTGCGGGCTAAACCCGAAATCCTGGACGTCTTTACCTCCGAAATTCACACCTAGATGGTGTGGTTGCTGAATTGGATCCATCCTTTGTCCAAGAGTTTGTGGTTCATCCCCTCCCTCAACAACTCACACATGTCCAACAGAAACGGGAGGATTATGGTCTAGGATTATCACAAACTGGACCGACTAGTGGTGTAATATCCTCTAGGTCCGCCATTTCATCATCGTCGGATGATTTAGCTCTAATGGACTTAGGTTTCTTGACTTTCTTCTTCTTAGCATCATTCATCTCCAACTTCATGTCTAGCATCATAGCCTTGAGCTCATCTATTTGGAATTGATGACGCTCTAATTCTTCCATACGAGTTTTTTCACTCAATTTGAGTTGAGCTTGAGCTTCATACAACTCCGCTTGGATGTTTCTCTCATTGTTTTCAGCCATCTTTTTCTCTTTCAACTTTCTTCTCAAAGTTTTCTCAAGTTCTGGATCGAAAGGAACTAGATCTTTGGTAGATCTAGTCTTTCACATATATCTAAAGAATCTGCAAAAATCACTCAAAAAGACTAATCAAAAGAAAAAGCAAAAAGCTTCCAAGCCCGACAACCGAAAACCGAATTTGGCCTAGACCAAATCCCCGACAACTGCGCCAAAACCTTGTTCGCCTCAAAGTGTGTATGCAAATAAGTTTTAAATTTATAAAACTGAAATCAAAGCAAGCGAACAACAAAGTATTGTGTTTAATGAATTCAGAACAACAAAGTATTGTGTTTAATGAATTCAGAATATAGAACAGGAATCCTCACAGCAATCTTAAGGAACAACGAAGAACGGAGTGTCAATCCGTCTCCAAATGCAAACCCTAAGAAAATCTCGAAGTACACAATCTTCAATATTGCGTCTTTCTTAAGCCACGATCCGAAATCTCCAATCCTTCGTATCAACCCTCAGTGCGGAATTGTAAGTGAAGGTAAAATGAAACCCTAAGCGACTGTCCTCGAAACTCCCTTCTTGAGCCTTCTTATAGAGTGAAATAGGGTTACGAGAAAAGCCCAATAACCATCGCTGACGTGGCAAATATGACACATCACATTGTCATGGAAATCACGGCCTAGTACAAATTTCCACGGCCGTGGTTTAGGGTGTGCAACTTTCTGTTGTGCTCCAAAATCACTCTCCACGATCTCAATCTATAACCACGGTCGTGGTTTAGGTCGTGGAACTCCCTGGCCTTCGTTTTGCCTTTGTTTTGCAAACTTCTTCAATCATACTCCTTCCTTAACTTCTCCAAAGCATCTCCTTGACACTTAGCATGATCAAATATTCCTATCCCTCCACATTATGCTCCAATTCAAGCCTTTATTCACCTATAAACATAACAAAGCTTGTGTAGACCTCTATATCGATAAAATAGGTGAAAATGCTCATAAATGCTTCAAACATATATCCATGTACACATCTAAGAGAGAAAAACAATCAAAACAAGTGCCTAAATTATAGTCATATTTCATGCTATCAAAAGCGTCTTGGAGATCGGAGGTGAACCAAGCTCACCCTTAATGGCAAAATCCACATTCCGTCGTAGTGAATGTCTTGGTAAACTGATGACATGATTTATGACACTAGTTTAGGCATTCATTTAGATAGTTTTCCCCCTTATTCATGCATGGTTTGGCATTAGTTTGTGGCGTTTATGCTTAAATCGAGTCTTATTTCTAGAAAAGACGCCTACACGAGCTTTTGTCAGTTTTGTAGGTATTTTTGGGGAGCTTTTGGACTTGATCAATACATTCGAGGATCATTCCTCGTGGCGACACACTTCCGGAATCCCTAAGGAGCAAGCAAGGAGCAAAGAAGGACACAAAGGACCTTGTTGGTGCATGTCTTGCACCAATTCGTGACTTGGTGATCCAAGGGGGGCTTCCTGGGCAAAACCACGGCCTATCTGCTACAATCATGCATGTGATTTCTATAATTCAGCCCGTGGTTTCTGTCTGGACAGCCTTGACACTTGTCACACGATTTATTTGCCTGACGTTTGCTTTTCTTGGTTGAGTGTGGACTTAGTAAAGCCTACAGGCTGGCTTTTGGACTCTCTCTCATCATCCATTATTGAGGAAAGACTTGGAAATACAACAAAAATACTCTCATTTGAGAGAAGAAGAAGATCATCAAAACATAGATCTAGAGTTAGACTTTGAAGGATTTTTGGTGACTTTTGTTGAAAAGCTTTTGAAAGCATTGTAAGGAACGTTTTGGAGCTGTTTTTTAAGGGTTGTAAGTCTTGTTTAAACTCATATTCAGCTAATATTACTTGCTTCTTTTCACTCTTATTACACTTTCTTGCTATGGAAACCATGTATGCTTGCATGATGAGTTTGGATCTTAAAATGCATGTTAGCGGCTAAGTAGTTGTGATTCTAGGGTGATGGAATGATAGTTATGGCTTGGACTATGATAAATAGAATTGAATGTACCTTTGGATGACTTGTATTCTCGAATCCTAACCCCCGACCATAATCACGGCTTGTTCCTCCTAAACCACGGCCGTGGTTTCGTATGATCAGCCCGTGGTTTTGCTCTGTTGTGCTAACATTGATAAATCTGTATGTTAGGATGTTAGATAGTTGAAATCCTAGTGTTTGTTAAGCCTTATCTAGCTTAGGGTGACCTAATACTAGCAAACTAAGTGAGGGAGGAGACTTACCCGGTAATTCCCGACCTTAGATACCAAAGATGATGAACTCTAGGTAGTAGTGAGCCTCGCAAGCCGCTATTGGATTGAGTGTGCTAGGATTGTTGCTTAGGACTTGACTTCCCGAGACTTACCCGGTAAGGAGAGGTTTCACCCCTAGATAGCAATCCGGTTTGTGTAGAATTCTCAACCTTAGGTTCTTAAAGACTTACCCAGTAATAGGACCTTAGGTGCGGGATTAGTGGACCATGAGACCTACCCGGTGATTGATCCCATTAGAGAAACACCCTTTTCCAACATATCGCAGCTTGTCAAAGGTTGATTACAAGCTTGAGTCCAATGCCATAACTGGAAGTCCGAATCCCTAGAATCTGCTTTTCTTACTTGATCATATTTCTTGTTTTTGTGTTGTTTGTTTGTGTTGCTTGATTGATTGATAAATCTTGCATGATTTGTGATCTTTGTTTGATCACCACAAAAACCAACCAAAAATATCATGATTTTCATTTCTTTATTTCTTTCTCTTTTCTAAGATTAGATTTGCACTATCCATGATCACTTGTTTGATTTGATTTCACCTTAGTCATCGTGTTCGACCTCGGAGTACTATCCTTGCTACAAAACGACCCATACACTGTGGGTTCGCTAGGAGTTAGAAGAATATATCGAGTTATAAATTGTAAGGCTTTTGCGTGGTACATTTCTAGCGTAACAAGTTTTTGGCACCATTGTAGAAAAAAATATAGTTTTGGGGACGTTTGTTATGACGATGAGTAACTCAACACCATTCACATAATCGGGTGTTTGTGTCTTGCCAAAGTCGGATTAACTGATAGTCCTAACGAGCCTTGGTATGTGTGCCCGGTGTGAGGCACCTCGGAAAAATCCCGAGGTCCGCTAATCACCAAGGTTTAGGTTTTTGTACACCAATGCAATTGTCTCAAAAATAAATGAAAGAAAAAAGAAAAAAAAGAAAAGAAAGAAAAGAAAAAGATGGAGAAAAATATATACTTATGGTGGAGTTGAACAAAAATGAAGTTGTGGAGTTAGTTCCTTTCTCGGATTAGCATCACATGACCTAAAAATTCCCACCTTTAACAACATTTCTTGGCCTCTTCTTTCCTAAGTCCTTAAGACCTCTATGCACATGTGTTTTGACTTAAGTGATTTAGATTTGATATGTTCATGATCATCTAGACATTCTCGATTTACTTTGCATATATGATTTCAAGTTAAGTGTGATTGTCTTTCCATGCATTTATTCTCTTGATACACATTTCCTCATCCTTTGCCATGAACATCAATATAAAGGTGATCTATGACTAGAAGAACAATTGCAAAAATATTTTCCGTTTTTCCGCATTCATAACTCATGCCATCTTGTAGCTTAGGTTTGAACCTTGCTTGGGGACAAACAAGTGGCAAGTATGGGGTATTTCGATGACATGATTTATAACACTAGTTTAGGCATTCATTTAGATAGTTTTCCCCCTTATTCATGCATGGTTTGACATTAGTTTGTGGCGTGTATGCTTAAATCGAGTCTTATTTCTAGAAAAGACGTCTACGCGAGCTTTTGTCGGTTTTGTAGGTATTTTGGGGAGCTTTTGGACTTAATCAATACATTCGAAGATTATTCCTCGTGGCGACACACTTCCGGACTCCCTAAAGAGCAAGCAAGGAGCAAAGAAGGACACAAAGGACATTGTTGGTGCATGCCTTGCACCAATTCGTGACTTGGTGATCCAAGGAGGGCTTCCTGAGCAAAACCAAGGCTTATTTGCTACAACCACGCCCGTGTTTCTATAATTCAGCCCTTGGTTTCTGTCTGGACAACCTTGACACTTGTCACGTTATTTCTTTGTCTGACCTTTGCTTTTCTTGGTTGAGTGTGGACTTGGTAAAGCTTGCAGGCTGGCTTTTGGACTCTCTCTCTCATCATCCATTGTTGGGGAGGAGACTTGGAAGAACAACAAAAATACTCTCATTTTGGGAGAAGAAGAACATCATCAAAACTTAGATCTAGAGTTAGACTTTGAAGGATTTATAGTGACTTTTGTTGAAAAGCTTTTGGAAGCATTGTAAGGAACGTTTTTGAGCTATTTTTGAAGGGTTGTAAGTCTTGTTTAAACTCATATTTAGCTAAGATTACTTGCTTCTTTTCACTCTTATTTCACTTTCTTTCTATGGAAACCATGTATGCTTGCATGATGAGTTTGGATATTAAAATGTATGTTATTGGCTAAGTAGTTGTGATTCTAGGGTGATGGAATGATGGTTATGGCTTGGACTATGATAGAATAGACTTGAATGTACCTTTGTATGACTTGCATGCTCGAATCCTAACCCCCGACCATAATCACGGCATGTTCCTCCTAAACCACGGTCGTGGTTTCGTATGATCAGCCCGTGGTTTTGCTCTGTTGTGCTTACATTGATAAATCCGTATGTTAGAATGTTAAATTGTTGAAATCCTAGTGTTTGTTAAGCCTTATCTAGCTTAGGGTGACCTAATGCTAGCAAACTAAGTGAGGGAAGAGACTTACCCGGTAATTCCCAATCTTAGATACCAAAGATGGTGAACTCTAGGTAGTAGTGAGCCTCGCAAGCCGCTATTGGATTGAGTGTGCTAGGATTGTTGCTTAGGACTTGCCTTCCCGAGACCTACCCGGTAAGGAGAGGTTTGGCCCCTAGATAGCAATCCGGTTTGTGTAGAATTCTCAACCTTAGGTTCCTAGAGACTTGCCAGGTAATAGGACCGTAGGTGCAGGATTAGTGGACTATGAGACCTACCCGGTGATTGATCCCATTAGAGAAACACCCTTTCCCAACATACCGCACCTTGTCCAAGGTTGATTCGAAGCTTGAGTCCAATGCCATAACCGGAAGTCCGAATCCCTAGAATCCGCTTTTCTTACTTGATCACATACCTTGTTCTTGTGTTGTTTGTTTGTGTTGCTTGATTGATTGATAAATCTTGCATGATTTGTGATCTTTGTTTGTTCACCACAAAAACTCAACCAAAAATATCATGATTTTCATTTCTTTATTTCTTTCTCTTTTCTTAGACTAGATTTGCACTATCCATGATCACTTGTTTGATTTGATTTCACCTTAGTCTTTGTGTTAGACCTCGGAGTACTATCCTTGCTACAAAACGACCCATACATTGTGGGTTCGCTAGGATTTAGGAGAATATATCGAGTTATAAATTGTAAGGCTTTTGTGTGGTACATTTCTAGCGTAACATATACCATCAGGAGACACCTCGGGAATTCACAAATAATTGGAACCCCTGATATATTGGGTTCCGTCCTTTCTTCTCCCGTCTCATAACATAAGACTGACACAACTTTATCTTAACAATTGACAGGTGGTCGTGGTACTAATGATCTGCCCCGACCTGTTGGGGTATCGTCCTTCAAACACGTGTATTGCTCCATCTTCAATTATGACGGTGGCCGCCCTCTTTCAAAAATCCTTCATTTCTTGAATTCGAAAGACTTGCTCAGGTATTCTGACTCTTGGAGCCTTCGTTAAGTGATCTTTCAACTTAATCCCCTTTCTTCCATCTTAAGAACATGGTCGTAATAATCTTCTAAGGTCTCGTTCTTATGTACTTCCATAAGTGTCCTAACGGTAGGACATACTCATGGCTCAAAACGATACAATTGGTCTTATCTTCTTCGCTTTTCATGACATCCCAACATATGGGAGGAGCTCTTCGTATTCTACATAAGCTTGCACCCTAGACATCCTTTCCTCAAGTGGGTGTGAAACATACACTTCACTTTCGTTTACAACTTCAATCGGACAAACATTGGTTTTGAACTCTTCACATTTTGTCGTCAAATGTGAAGAGTATTTCGGGTCATATATGGTGAAAAACTTTAGTTTTAGAAATGCTAAAATTTTCATTAGATGAAACACTTAAGACAATAGTTGTAGAACTTAAAAGTTAACTTTCCAAAACATCTTAAATCACTTCAAACAGACATCGAAATAAGGAGTTAAGATCAATACGATGAAGTGTAGTTGTTTACATCGGTTTCCCGAATCACATCATATTATAATAGTTATCGTAATATTCAAAATTAACGAATAAAAAAGTAGAGTTACCAAGGGATGTGAGTGAAACACGAGCCTACAAAGAACAAAACACTTAGATATCACGAAAAAAAAAAAAGGTTCAATAATAGACCTACTAGAAGAAAATAAATAAAAGTATGAAGATACTAAAAAAAATCTAAAAAATTGTGAATATCAAGTAGAAAAAAACTGAACTATTTGATGATACTAGTTAAATATGCTTCTGAGCCCAATTAGAAGCCCACATCGAGTTTGAGTGAGAAGGTTGTTGGACGGCAATGACGGACTCACGGCACTGTAAAGCTGACCTGGGATTTGCACAAGACCCGAACCGAGTCCGGATTTAGTTGGGTCTACTCATGGAGCATCCGTTATCTTCTTCTCTTTACTTCCCTCAAGCTGCTCCTCTGGAAGTCCATTGCGACTGGTTCTTCTTCGCTCCTGATGCTAGTTCTGCTCTCTATCCTTCCTGGTGAGTGATCCCCCTTTATCGATTTTAAGGCATTATCATTGTCCCAAAACCCTAGGGCTGAGATTTTGGCTTCTGTTTTTTCGGCAAGTTCTTGTTCGCCATTTTATGTCCAGATTAATCGATTCGATTCATAGGGGTTGTAAGGACCTTCGTTCCCGATAAGTCTAAGCATAAAAAATTCTGAGCAAGTTTATAGGTTCATCAAATTCAAGTCATAGGAGAAACTGATGGGGGATTTGGTGATCTCTTGGTGTATACACGAGCAATAGGAGGATACTTATTTTGTGATGCGGATTACTATCTGATTGATTGTGAAACTTGTGATGGTGAATTACTGCTCAATAGCGTGCCTTAAAAATATGAGCTTTAGTATGGTTGATTAATAGGTACTCAATAGTGTGGATCAGAGAAATGACGTTTTCCCTAGCTGTCTCACCATCTTTGATTAATAGTTCCGTTTTCAGTTTAAGCTCCGATTTCCGGCCTTCAACTTCTCTCCATAGTCTTAGGATTGATACTTTCCGCAAAAGCTCTCTCCCCAGGAAGAAGCCCAAGTATGTGCCTCTTTCGGTTTCTTGTTCAGCGCCTAAAATAGTTCGTGATCGATCTTTAGATAAGCACATAGTGAAGCAAAACAAAACCAGGTTTGTGCAGAAGCTCAAGACGTTACTCCTTTCCAAGCCTAAACACTTCATGCCTATCAAAGTCCTCTCCAAATGTAGGTCCTATCTAGGCCTTCCGAAGCCTCGCTCACTTCTCTCCATGATCTATCGCTACCCTACTATATTTGAGCTCTTTACAATCCCATATCCACCCACACCAATGAATGCAACACAAGCTTTTCCTCAGCTTTGTGTTCGTTTGAGTCCTGCTGCCGAGGCACTAGCAGCTGATGAAGCACGTTTTAAGAAGACGGCTTCTGTTGATTTAGCTGCCAAGCTCCAGAAACTTCTGATGATGTCAACTCATAGGAGACTTCTCTTGTCAAAGCTCGTTCATCTTGGTCCGGATCTTGGCTTACCTCCCAACTTCAGATCCCGCCTTTGTAACGAATATCCTGAGAAGTTTAAGATTGTTGACACTTCTTATGGCCGTGCACTTGAACTTGTATCATGGGACTCGGACCTAGCAAACTCGTTGCCGAAGATGAAAGGCCGTAGCCGTGATCTGATTGTAGATAGGCCCTTGAAATTTAAACATTTGAGCCTTAGAAAGGGTTTGAATTTGAAGCGACCTCACACTGATTTTCTGATAAAGTTTGAGGAATTGCCAAACATCTGCCCGTACAAGAGTGTGGCTGGAGAGTTTTCGAAAGAGTCAATTGAGTCGGAAAAAAGGGCTTGTGGTGTTGTGAGAGAGGTATTAGGCATGACACTTGAAAAGAGGACATTAGTTGATCACTTAACACATTTTAGGGCAGACTTTGGTCTTCCAAATAAATTGAGGGGAATGCTAGTGCGTCACCCAGAGTTGTTCTATATTAGTTTGAAGGGTGAAAGAGATTCTGCGTTCTTGGTGGAAGCATATGATGATAATGGAGCATTGACTGAGAAAGATGATGCTATGGTGTTAAAAGAGCGACTATTCACGTTAGTCATGGAGGGGAAAAGGATAAGGCGGGGACGGAGGCAGTTTATGGATAGAGGCATTATCGACTTAGATGGGTATCATGATGATGCGGTGAATAATAGTATAGAGGATTATAATATTGACAGTACCGAAGAGGATGAAATCGATCAACTATTTGATTGGGATGATCCAAACTTTGAAACTTGGGATAATGATGATGATGATGATGGGGAGTATTTGGATTCATCACAAGCCATCAGACAGAAGAGGACCTTTTGGACGACAGACATTGCATTAGGGACAGATGCAAAGAATGCTGAACCTGTGGAACCCTGGTAGATTTATTGGTGTTTTGTATATTCTATCATTTTGAAAGCATAGTGTTTTCATCAATCACGTATATATTCTTTGTTACTTCTGAAAAATGTTAATAACATGATAACCATTAGCCAGATTGAGGGATTTCGTCTTCATCTCTTGTATTGATTTTTTATTTCTCTATGTTATTGCTTGAAACAATAAGGTCTGTTTATATTATATTCCACAATGGAGCAGACTGGATGAATTTATCCTAAAATGGGATCAGTTCGTGGTTGATGCTCCTAACAATAAAATGGCTTCTGATGACTGCACAGCAGAAGAATTGCTGTGCGGACAGATACGGGTCAAACAGCAGCCAAGCTTATTTAGTTTGAGATGAACTTGATGGGTTTTTTACATGTGAAATACTTTTGGTATTGATTGAGTAATCTATGGAAGTTGAAGTTTATGCTTTTGTGATTGCAGTATTTGCTGGTTATTTGGAGTCCTTTCATGTAGCATTTTCTGTTTGCATGCATTAGACTGTGGAGATGCTTCCATGCTTGTAGCTGAAAAGCTGAGTATAAATGCAGCATCATTTCGCTGGTCCTTCAAACATGGATCCGCTGTGGTCCAGGACTGAGAAAGTGAAATTCACCTTTATGCCATGCTAGTTAATGCGCAATCTGTTTGCGTAACGGTGAAACCCTAGAAAAATTTGAACTAACCAGCCGTCATGTGAAACCCAATAGCACAGAAACAACGCTAAACCTGTCAGATTTAAAAAGGATATATAGTGGACTAATCCTGGAGATGAATGTACTAATTATAAAATATGGATTTATAGTAGTTGTACAATGTCCATGGTATGGCTTTGGTGCTGTTGGTTTTGGCTCATCTTCTCTGTCCTTTCCACATAGAATATTGCCAAGATTGTGTTTGTGTCCTTGCATCATTTTGTTCTTCTACTTAATCCCTGCAGCATTTATGATTCTGCAACTCATTTAGAAACTAAAATGACACTCATCAAGCTCACTCAGTTCATAACTTAGGTGCAACCAACCAATTTATATCAGGTTCAAAGAGATGGTTGATTTTATTTTTTTTATAATGGAAGAGGTTAGGTTGAACTATATTCTAGAAGTAGTTCATCATAATCCATCCTTACGAATGAAAACACAAAGTTCAAGATCATCTGAAAAGGTGGTGTTGGGTGTCAAAAATTCCGAATGGGCTAATCGGTCTGCAATACATTTTACTCTCTGGAAACATGCGTAATTTGCACTTCAAAGATATGTTGAATTGAAGAGTGTGTCAAACAGCATTGTTAACTCAATCCCCAATTTAACAAGACCTAAAAATTCAGAAATCATATACTTAATATTAGTAAATAGTATACAATAAATTAGAAAAATGCAAAAGATATCTACGGGTTTGTATGGCAAGCATTGCAGATTATCACCCGGGATTATTATTTTCAATATCTCCTCCAATAATCTGATAATATGTGTATTTAATAAAATTTTCGGGGTAGAATAATCCAAAAAAAAAAATGAGTTCAATAACCTCTTCAGTAATCCCGTAAAAAAAACCCGCCGAACAGACCCACATGTAACCCAATGGGGACATAGAGAGAAGCCATAATATTGTAAAGATAGGGGCCCACATGCAGCTTCAACTTGTGTTAAGTCATAGAGTGCACCTCAAGATTCCCAAGCCACACAACACAAGCTTCTCCCGTGAATGTTTTTTGTATCTTTCTTAACCTATATAGCCTACAAGTACCAATAATCACTAAACTCAACCACAAATCAGAATTACTTCAACCTCAATTTTCCATTCTTGTGATGATCTTTCAAATCTTGAATGACTGTAAACCCAAATAATGTTATCATAATAGATCTGGCCAATAAGATCTCCCCACCTTATCTTATTCATTTACAGATTCTTGTTTTTCAGAATGATTGACCTGCTGCATACCTCCAAAATCTGCTGCCTTCCTTTCATTTACCATAATAATATACCATGTCCAGTATTAAACTGCATAATATCGCCTCAAATATTCTTCTTTCAATTTTTTTATATATTTACAATTCAAATTTAGACCCACAAAAAAAAAAAAGAAACACAAGGCCAACAATCCAACATGCAACTTGGGAATGAATTTATAAACAAAGAAAAGACAATTTAGCCACCCTAGCAGAGAATAACAAGACGATGGAAAAAAAAAAGGCAGAAAATAATTCAAAAAAAAAAAGAAATGGTCCATATTTGTCACAGACCAAATAGTTAGAGCCAACCATAGATATGATTTCCCTTTCATCACTCAACTGTAAATTATGCATCTTACCCATCTATGTCCTGTGAGCTCACTTAATGCAATTTGCTCCTACAACTGAAGCACACTTTCCATAACACAAGATCTTGCTCATTTGTCCTCTTTTATTCCTCACTTTTCCCCAGTTTTATATGTCAATGGGGTTTCTCTACCACCATTAAAAAAACACTACACAATATCTTTCAGATTTTCTTACACTATTATGGCCCATTTGAACCTTCTTCTTCTTCTTCCATTTTTTTTATTGGGTGTGTGCAATGCTAATGCTGAGGACACTACATCAGTCCAGCTAAATGATGATGTTTTAGGCTTAATTGTCTTCAAATCAGACATTATTGACCCCCAAAATATACTCACCTCTTGGAATGAAGATGATGATTCCCCTTGCTCTTGGAGCTTCATCCGATGCAATCCGGCCACAGGACGAGTTTCCGAGCTCTCAGTTGATGGGCTCGGCCTCTCCGGAAAGATGGGAAGAGGGCTAAAAGAGCTGCAATCCTTGAAAGTCTTATCACTTTCACACAATAATCTAACAGGTGACATTGGTACACTTCTGTCTCACCTTCCTTCTAGTCTTGAAAGGCTTAATCTTAGCCATAATAGATTTTCTGGCCAGATCTCAAGTTCTATGGCATTAATGAATGCTATTAAAGTTCTTGATCTATCTGAGAATTTACTTTCTGGTCCAATCCAAGAAAGTGTATTTCAAGGCTGTTCTTTGCATTATCTTTCACTTCAAGGAAACTCTCTTGAGGGTCCATTGCCAAGAACACTATCAAAGTGTGGTTTGTTGAATGGGTTGAATCTAGCAAACAACAGATTTTCTGGTAACCCTTTTCAGACTGGTGGGATTTGGTCACTGAAAAGAATTCGGGTTTTAGACCTTTCGAACAACGAGTTTTCTGGCCCTGTCCCGGTTGGAATGCTTGCTTTACATACCATGAAAGAGTTGCATTTGCAAAGCAACCAGTTTTCAGGGTCAATCCCAAATGACATAGGATTCTGCCCACATTTGGTTCAGATCAATCTGAGCAATAACCGGTTCACTGGAGGATTACCCGATTCGCTTAGGATGCTAACATCATTGACTCTTTTAGATTTATCAAACAACATGTTAGCAGGAGAGTTCCCACAATGGATAGGGAACATGACAAGCTTGGAATCCATAGACTTGTCGGAAAATAGTCTTACAGGATTGCTACCCATGTCAATAAGAAATCTCAGATCACTTCAAAACCTGGTATTGTCAAACAACAACCTCGGTGGGAGTATCCCGGATTCTTTGGCTTCTTGTAATCAGCTATCAAAGATTCATATTAGTGGCAATGCTCTCAATGGAAGCATACCACAAGACTTGTTTAGTATGGGACTGGAGCAGCTGGATTTATCATGGAATAACCTCACAGGCTCTATTCCATCTGGATCAAGTAGATTATATGAGTCTCTAATTGCTATGGATTTGTCAGGAAACAAGCTTAGAGGAAGTATTCCACCAGAAGTAGGACTTTTTTCAAACTTAGGATACTTAAACTTGTCTTGGAATAGTCTGCATTCGCGGATACCTCCAGAACTCGGTTATTTACAGAAGCTTAAAGTCTTGGATCTTCGAAACAGCGCCTTCTATGGATCTGTTCCTGCAGATATATGTGAATCAGGCAGTTTGAGTATCCTTCAACTGGATGGTAACTACTTGAGTGGCCCCATACCAACAGCAATTGGGAACTGCTCATCTCTCTACTTACTGTAAGTCTCCCAATGCTCATTCTGGTTCTCTTTCGAGTGAATTGGTTAAGTAGGCCTTAATAAAAAAATAATCTTAAATTAACAAGGGTCTAGTTTATATCAGCAATACAAAAAGGCCTTATTAGACCAATCTTCTCTTTCGTTTTTTTGTTATATGAATACAACCATGATGCTTTGCACTCTATACAGGAGCTTGTCACACAACAACTTCAGTGGTGTGATCCCGAGAACCATGGGGACACTGAAGAAGCTAGAGATTCTAAGGCTGGAGTTCAATCAGCTAACCGGAGAGATACCACCCGAGCTTGGTACACTGCAAAGCCTTCTAGCTGTGAATGTTTCCTATAACAGACTCATTGGAAGACTCCCTCAAGGAGGAATTTTCCCAAGCCTAGACCAAACCGCCTTGGAAGGGAACTCGGGAATTTGCTCGCCCTTATTGAAAGGGCCATGTAAGATGAATGTTGCTAAGCCATTAGTACTTGACCCGAATGTGTATCCTAATCAAATGCGCGGAGGCCATGGAGGAAGAGAAGAAGGAGATGGAGTTTCAACTCCTGCAAGATTCCACCACCATAGATTCCTCAGCTTGTCTGCAATCATTGCAATGATTGCAGCTGTTGTGATCATAGCTGGAGTTATGGTGATCATGCTGCTCAACGCATCAGCGAGAAGAAGGCTTGAAAACATAGATCATAAGGCCACGGAAAGCATGTTCTCGAGTGAACCAAAGTCCGTAGGAGGAAGTCCATCCATGGGAAGGCTCATTCTCTTTGACACAAAATTATCAGGTGAATGGATTACTAACCCAGAATCTCTATTCACCAAGGCAACCGAGATTGGCGGTGGTGTCCTAGGGACGGTTTATAAGGCAACTCTTGAAGTTGGAGGAAGAGAAGTGGCCATCAAGAGACTTCCTCAAACCAGCATTCTCCAACACCCGGAAGACTTTGACAGAGAAGTTAGACTTCTAGGGAGAGTAAGGCATCCTAATCTTGTAGCTCTAAGAGGCTATTACTGGACTCCACAGCTTCAACTACTCGTTTCCGACTACATCTTGAACACAAACCTCCAATCCATCCTCCATGAAAGACCACATTCATTGCCTCCTGTGTCCTGGGCCACCCGGTTCAAGATCATGCTCGGAACAGCTAAGGCTTTATCGCATTTACATCATTCTTGCAACCCACCCATCATACATTACAACTTCAAACCGAGCAACATCCTTTTAGACGAGAATTACAATGTGAGGATCTCAGATTTCGGACTCTTGAGGCTGTTGGCAAAGGCGGATAGGAACATTATTAGCAACAGGTTTCAGAATGCATTGGGCTACATGGCCCCTGAGCTCGCGTGCCAGAGCTTGAGGATCAACGACAAGTGTGATGTGTATGGG
This sequence comes from Fagopyrum homotropicum, assembly GCA_033239125.1. NCBI lineage: Eukaryota > Viridiplantae > Streptophyta > Magnoliopsida > Caryophyllales > Polygonaceae > Fagopyrum > Fagopyrum homotropicum. The sequence goes on from BSWB01000003.1 coordinate 35,625,899, forward strand.
TATGGTGTGATGTTGCTTGAACTCGTTACAGGACGGAGGCCAATGGAGTATGGGGAGGACAATATTGTGATTCTGAATGATCATGTTAGAGTTTTGCTGGAGCAAGGGAACATGTTGGACTGTGTTGATGAATCCATGGGAGATTACCCTGAAGAAGATGTTCTTCCTGTGTTGAAGCTGGCACTGGTGTGTACCTCACAGATACCTTCGAGTAGACCTTCAATGGCGGAGGTAGTGCAAATACTTCAGGTGATCAAGACACCGGTTCCGCCCAGAATAGACTTGTATTGAGATCTGTTGATTTGCAGCTTCTTTTTTGCCTGTATCAATTCCTTAGATTTGTATTGTTAATCTGTTGTTAAATATGAACTTCAAAATGTTTCACTAAGGCGTGACTTTTTGATAATTTGTAGGCCTTTCTATGCACTCTAGTATTCCATAAACTCAGAAAAATATAGATATTCCACTTTTGGATAATTTGTAGGCGGTTTGATTTTAACTTCGAAAACGGAAACGAAATCGGAATGAAAAAGACCCTTTTTGGGTCTTTTTCATAAATTTTTTTGGAATCCTTCCTAGTGTTTTGAAGTAATTGGAGCACAATTTGATTTAAAAAAAGTTTATGAACAAGGGGTCTTAATGGTATAATGTACAACTATCATTTGACCAGCAAAATTGCACATTATAATCACTTGTATGACCAACAATTACAAGTTTCAAAGGACAGTTATGTACTGCTCCATCTAGGATGAAGATCTGTAGCAGTCCTACCTAAGTCATTTCACATTGACTACTTTACGTGAACCCTGTCATCAAGGGATTCATGCATCCAAGCCAACACTTGAGCCTCCTCTCCTCCGCTTAGGGTTCGGTAATTGAAGGATGCAACTACTCATTTAAAGGGGTAGGCTTAGGGTTTGGTAATTGAAGGTACTTTGACTATGTAAGGATATCATGTTTTGAGTAGACGCAAACTAGCCCAAAAACTTTAACATTCAAAATGAAACTAGCAAATGAAGTAAAAATAACAGGCCACCAAAGCGGGTACTTGATGATGACAAAACCATGAGCATAGTTATAAAGTTCTGAACCAACACAAACGATCAACAAAATTGTAGAAATCTGAAAAAAGACATAGTTTCTAATGAAAACACCAAGAAAGACACTCATAACTTCAATATGAAATGTAAGCCTACTCTTCTTCTTCAATCCTTCCCTTCTCACTCACATAGATACCATCAAGGAACTTCCTGATATCTTTGTTCTTCACATGGCATTTCTGTTTCAAACATGACAGAATCGTCAACAACTAAAACTATACAAAATTTGGTCCAACAAATTTACAGTAAATAGGCAAAATCAGTACCTGGTTAATTAGGGCAGCAGACCGAGAAACAAGTTCAATGTCGTTTCCATCCAAGATTAGCTCATCCTTGACCTTCTCAGACCTGAGAATTGTGACTCCGTCAAGCATATCCACCTTCCTCACCTGAAACAAGATAATGAGTGAGGAAAACATGTACAATAAGAAGAAAACAGACAAATCAAAGAATCATAACTATGGCAAAGAAAACCACCAAAAGGACATAATCAGCAGCAAATTCTAAAAGGCGGTTTGAGATGATGATTTTTAATTCTACATTATACCAAAATGTAGAATACCCAAGAAGATAACAAAGATAGTGTTCTGTGAAGCAGAGCAGAGATATAATAAATTACACAGCTAAAACATTACTTGGAGCTACTAGAAACTTTATTTTGGTTATGAATTTGAGTAATTGATACCATGTTATTCAACAGAAAAGGTTTCAGGATATGAATAATTCTGAGGGCACATAAAGTTTAAAACTTTCACAATTATATATGCTGCTTCTACTTGGTAGAAGAAACCGCATCTAGAACTTTGCAAATATTGCAATACAATTAGAAGACACCGCAGATATAATCCTGAATGTTATGGACGATTCATACCAACCCAAAAATTACATATTTAAATTTATCATGAAGATATTCCATTCTGATTTCTGCAAGTTAGTGATGTTTCATCATACCACACGCAAACAAAAAACTTTACAAAAATGTAATACATTTACATCAAATTGTAATTTTTCGAACATCTAGGATTGTATCGAGTAGAAGAAACAGCATATAAATAATCGTAAAACCATATAAATCAGATATTTGAAGCAATCGTGAAGATAATATTACAAAGAAAATCATTCATATTGACCAGAAAAATCAGAATAAAAGGTGAAAGAGTGCGTTACCTTCTTCTCGCCAAGGAAGTTACGGATCTCAATGGCCTTGTTAGTGTTGGCAATGCTAGCATTGATGGGAAAGTGAGCGTAAACCATCCTCATCTTGTAACGGTAGCCTTTGGTGACACCGGTGATAAGATTCTGAACATGGCTAAGCGCAGTCCTGATGGCGGCCGTCGACTTCCTTGTTCCAAACCAGGAATCGATCTTCAACTTCAGTTTACCGGTATCGTCGGTGACGAGCTGAAAGTCGAGATTGAGATGCTTGAAGTTCCTGACGAGCTTTCCACGAGGACCTTCCACTTCTACGATCTTAGCGTGCACCTTGATGGTAATCCCTTCGGGGATATCCATGGAATCGGAGGATACAACGGTCTTCATCTCTGCCTTCTCTCGAGATGTGCTACGCTTCACCGACTGCTGCTTGGAAAACGATTATCAAAACCCTAGCAATGGAACGTTTAAAAGCAAACCTCTCTAATTTCGTAACTGGGCCGGATTATTGGGCTGATGGGCTAAAAGTACGATCACAAAGGCCCATTGAGCAGAAAATAACCTAGAAGTAGAGAATGACAAATATAATTAACCCGTAGGGCCCGTAGCTATTTATTTATGTCATTTTTATGAAATAATTAAAGAAAGAGGACTCAAAATTTTGCATTTTGTGAAATGGGTCTCTAATAAGTTAACTATATAAAATAGGTTTGAAAAGTATAAATTAGACTATCGTGGACATTGAATTGAAAAGAGAGAGGCGCAGCCTTTTTTTAGATGATTTGATGTTCACTTTTTTGGGGAAAAAAAACGAATTCTTTTTAACATTCAGCCAAAAAGGACCCCGCTCTCTCTTTCCTTCGTTGCCTCTGAATCCTTCGCACTCTCCGAACAGTTACAAACCTCTCATTCCTTCGTACTCTTCCTCCCCTGAAACCGGCGCCTACTTCTCCTTCATTCGCACTCTCCTTCCTTCGCACTCTTCTTCTTCCTCCGCTGAAGCCGGCGCACTGCTTCTTCCTCCCCTGAAGTTGCGCCCTATTCTTCAATCTTACCCAAAGCTGGTGTCCACTTCTCCTTTCTTTGCCCTCTCCCTCCGCTGAAGCCGATGCACTTCTTCTTCGTCCGCTGAAGCCGGCGCACTTCTTAGTCCTCCCCTGAAGTCGGCGTCCACTTCTCCTTCCTTTGCCCTCTTCTTCCTCCCCTGAAACCGCTTGGAAACGTTGCTTTAATGGCGGATCTCCCTTCCACTTCTGCTCAGATTCCGGCGCCCTCTTACAGTCTAGGGTTTACGCATGCTGTTATTGAAGCAGAGGAGCGTAGGATGGCCGGCGAGACTTCGATGGCGGATGAAGCTAGGGTTTCCGCTGATACTAGGGCCCCCGAGTCCGGCGAGGCTACAGTTCGTGAGGAGCATGGAGTGTTCGAGTCTGTCATTGATGAGGAATTGGTAAGTATGAGCACTTTGGGTATGTATTGATTTGAATGGTTGAGTAAAATGAGTATATGTATTGCTTTGGGTATGTATTGCTTTGAATTGAAGAATGTGTGAGCACTCTAGGTATGTATTGGTTTGAATTGTTGAGTAAATTGAGTATATGTATTGCTTTGGCTATGTATTGCTTTGAATTGACTCTGGGTATGTATTGTTTTGAATTGGTAAGTCGTACTTTGGGTATGTATTGCTTTGAATTGAGGAATGTGTGAGCACTCTAGGTATGTATTGGTTTGAATTGTTGAGTAAATTGAGTATATGTATTGCTTTGAATTGGTAAGTCGTACTTTGGGTATGTATTGCTTTAGAGATGAACTTACTCTGTGTATGTATTGCTTCCATCCTCTCTTTCAATTGAGTATATGTATTGGTTTGAATTGTTGAGTAAATTGAGTATATGTATTGCTTTGGGTATGTATTATTTTGAATTTGTAAGTCTTACTTTGGGTATGAAGTTAGGGTTACTTAATGTTTGGATTTTATGGGTATTGCTTTCAATTGACTATATGTATTGCTTTGAGTGTACTGCGGCCTTTACAAATCATTAGTAAGGGTTGATTGTTTAGTAAATTGGGTATGTATTTTTTTCTCCCGTATTTTGGTATAGTTGCATATTGACTGACATTGGGTATGTCATTCAGAATCGGAATGTTGACGTTGGTACCCAACCTTACTCTGAAGAACAATCCCAACAAGTTTCGGTAATTATTGTCGTTAGCATTCCACTTTTAGTAGTTGTATATATGTTATTATTAAACATTTACTAATATTGGTGGAAAAAACAGTTTAATTATAGGTGGGAGGGCGATCCTGCGTTTGAGTCCGCACGGATTAATAACAACTCCAAGATGACCTTGATACCCACAATAAAAGATGCGTTGTCAAAGGAGGACAAACAACGCTTCAATCAGTGTGTCTTCAAAGATATAATCAATATGGGTACGATGCTCAACCTATCAAACCAACTTATCCATTTCTTGCTCCTTCGGGAGGTGAAGACTAAAAGAATTAGAAGTATGTGGTTTGGGATTAACAATTGTATGATTAGATTTGGTCTCCAAGAGTTTAGTGATATAATTGGTTTGAACTGTGGAGATGGTGTGGATGAAAAAGAAGAACAAGTTGAGATGGAGGAGGTTTTTGGTTTCCTCTCTTGTTCGATTGAGGAGTTTGAGACTCGTTTTTTGGAAGAGCCGAAAGATTCAGAAAAGAAATACAAGATGGCGCTTGTGCTCTTTGTCGAGGCGGTCCTTCTTGGCAATGACAAGCGGCTGAAGGTATCAACTATAGTATTGAGTTTGGTGGCTAATGAACTAAAGTTGAACGCATATGCATGGGGTCGTTTGGCATTTGAGCATACCCGACACTCCTTAAGGAATTGTAAGCCGGCGAAGGAGAGGCGTACAGGAACATATCATATCAGTGGATGACCGCTGGCGTTGCAGGTGAATATTTGTTTGAATATTATCTTTTATCCTTTTAACCATTCTATGAAAGTTACCCAACTTCAATTTTATATATTACCCAACCTCAGTAGTTTTACATATTACCCAACCTTGTCATTTAGTGGTATGAATTTGTTATAGGTAAGGTTGTGAAAGATAGGCGAAATTATTAACGGTTGCATTGGGTAAGATTTGTGTGTTGTTGTTTGTGGTATGTTAACAGTTGCGTTGGGTAAGATTTGTGGTATGTATAACCTAACCTTGGCATGTAGTGGTATGAAATTGTTAACAGTTATATATATTACCCAACTTCAGTAGTTTTACATATAACCCAACTTTGGCATATAGTTGGGTAATCTTATAGCATACCCAATAATCATATATTATGTAATTTGCGTTTTTGTAGATTCACATATGCAACTCCATTCCCAAACTTGGGCAAGCGCTGGTGAAGGTTGTTTCCGCAGATGCATCACCATTGTGCTTGAAGTTTGCATCGCTGACCTCAGCGAGGACAAGCTTAAGCTATCAAAAAATTAAGAACATAGTGTCGACACTCAATGACGATGACATTGTCACATTTCCTGCATCTGAGGAAGAAGGATTATTTCAAGATGATAAGGACTGGTGGCCCCATGTGGAGCTTGATGATTTCTTTGTGAAAGTTTTGTTTTATACTCGAATTAAGAATGTAAAAATTCTAAAGTTTTCAGCTGAGGTTGCTTCCTCCAAACTACAAGATGAGGGAGAGAAGGATAAGGGAGGGAAGGATAAGGGAGGAAAAGTGAAAACAAAATCCAAAATTCAAGATGAAGGTACGAAAGGGAAGAAAAGGAAAGCTGCTACTGGTGAAGAGAAGTCAGACTCTGATGACTTCATGGAGTCCAGTCGCTCATTGTTTTTAAGGTCCCGTACCGTGACATCATCTAAGAAGGTGCCACCAAAGAAGAAATGTAGAGTGGACATGGATACTGGGTAAGGAAAACAAAATTATTTTTATTAAACAACATTTCTAATTGGTATGATATTTTGATATTATGTTTTGGTATTAGTATTGTATGTACTGGATATTGGTGGGGTATGGTATGTTGTTTGTTTATGATTTGTTATTTGGTTATGTTATGCTTTGGATGATTGTAGAAGCAAGGAAAAAGGTAAAGGTCAGAGGAGACCTTTCGTTTCAAATTTTTATAGTAGCAAGAGAAGGGGGAGAGAAGAAGTTGTTGGAAAAACACCGTTGTCGGTTGCTATATTGACAACGAAAATTATTGAGAAAGAAGTAAATGTAGAAGACGTTGCCAATCAAACGTCTGGTGCTGGAGAGATGTAAGTACTTTTATTGGGTATTGGGTATGAAATTTTTTTGGGTTTGTTGTTGGTTAAGTGTTTATTGGATATTGTGTGACGATTGTTTCTTGGGTATGTGTTGTTTGGGTATGTCATGCTTTTTCTTTTAGTGTTGATGGGAAGAATGACAAGGTAACACCGTCGGAGGGTGTTGATGATGTAAATGAAGAAAGAGAGGTTGGACAAGAAGTAAATGTAGGAGACGATTTCAATCAAACATCTAATGATGTAGACATGTAAGTACTTTAATTAGGTATTGGTTATGAAGTTTTTATTGGGTATGATGTGTTCTTTGGATTTCTTATGATTTGTACGATTATCATGCTTTCCTTTTAGGGATTTTGGTAAGCATGACAATGTAACACCGTTGGAGGGTGTTCAGGATGACAACGAAACAATGTTTGAACAAGAAGATGTAGATGCAGGTGGCGATGCAATTCAACCGTCTGCTGGTGTAGACATGTAAGCATTCTTATATTGGGTAACTTTAATTAGGTATTGGTTATGAAGTTTTTTGGATATGATGTGTTCTTTGGGTATGTTATGCTTTGTTCGATTGTCATTCTTTCCTTTTAGGAATTATGGTAAGAAGGACAATGTAACACCGTTGGAGGGTGTTCAGGATGGCAATGAAAGAATGGTTGAACAAGAAGATGTAGATGCAGGAGACGATGCAAATCAACCACCTGCTGGTGAAGACATGTAAGTACTCCTATATTGGGTAAAGTATACAATCATTTTTTGTTATGATTATTGTTAACATTGTTGGGTATGATGTACTATTTTGTGTAACTTTTATGTATGTACTAAATGTTGTTGCAATGATTTTGTTATTCAATGTAGATGATCGGAAGTTTACCCCAGTTGGGTAACTTTGTTACTGGATAAACTTGTGGGGTTAGAAAAGACAAGTCGGGATTTAGCATTATAGGTTCACAATCAGGGTAAAGAGTTGATGAACCTGTCGAGGAAAGTGGGCGTAATGCAAGATCGCATTGAAAGTCAACTTGGTAGGACAAACTCAAGATTGAACAAGGTCATTGACTGCATGAAGAGCAATCCCATAATCCAAAAGCTGAAAGATGGAAGCCAAAAAGATGATATTGTTTACGAAGTCGTGTCAGAGGATGTTCCATCAAAAGATTATGACCAGAAGATGGAGGGAGAGGTCATTGAGGTATCCGCAACTTTATGATTGTTGGTTATGATTATTGTTAACATTGTTGGGTATGATGTACTTACCCAACTGTATCTATTATGTGTAACTTTTTGCTTACTAGGAAGAAACGTCGGTACCACTGCAGAACAAGGATGTACTAGGGGAGGGAAATGCTGCTGAGGTAACATTATTATTTAAGGTGTTGGATTATATTGATATGCGCTTACCCAATTGTATGGATATGATAGTGTTGGATTATATGGATATGCGCTTACCCAATTGCATGGTTTATGACCTTTTTTATCTTAAGTTACGTGTAAATTTTTTTTACTATCAGGAAGAAACGTCAGTACCATCGGAGACCATGAACTTGGGCAAAAGTACAACTAAAGTAGGTGCGGGAAAGGACGTTGAGGTAGTTCCGGGAAAGGACGCTGAGGTATCTGTTTTATGATTGTTGGTTTATGAGCTTTTTTTATTTTAAGTTGTGCTTACCCAATAATACAGTTACCCAATTGTATGCATACGTAGTTACTTTTTGGGTATGATAGTGTTCATTTATTTAGATTATATGGATACGTGCTTACCCAATTTTATGATTACCCAAACATATGGATTATATGGATATGTGTGTAGTAGTGTTGGATTATATGAATTTGTGATTAGTGAATTGATAATCATTTAACTAACAAGTGCTTAAATATGTGCACTAGTGCTCTAAGAATGATGGAGTCAGACGGCCAGTTGGGAAACGTCTACGCAAACCATCAAAATGGGTCAAATCCCCATATAGGCAAACACAGTCCATACCGAAGGTTCCCAAAAACAGCAACTTGGTCAAGCAAGAGAGGTTGGAGATGTACGCTTGGTACATGGCCCAAAAAAGTTGCTATGTTATCATTGGACTGAACATAATTGCACACGGGACCATTTCAAAGTGTTGCTGAACAGAACAGGATGACTTGTTGGAGATGTAAGTGTTTATTAACAGATTTTGCTTACCCATTATTTATATTGTTTGTCTAATTGTCATGCCTAATATCTTCTTGGTTCCTTTTCAACTAGATAATGACCAAGTTAGTTATGCATCTTCGCAAAGGGGTTAGAGATGAGCCCAGGAAACTCCGCCAAGTCACTATTTGGCCATGTGAGATCGGGCGCCATTTCAGCATGAAGGAGTTTGACAAATTCCGGGCAGCAGAAGATGCTTACGTGTTCCACAAAAATCTCATTGACTATGCTTCTGGAGCTGAACCATGTATGTTTCCAAGCGATATGTCAGTTGTTGATGTTATTTACATGCCCTTCAGCATCAACAACAAGCAAAAGCATTGGGTAGTATTGAAGATTGACTTCACGACATGGATTGTCGTTGTTTGTGACTCCATACTTGCGTTCATGCCTGACCAAAAGTTATACCTCCACATTCAACCATTTTTGCACATGTTACCCAAGCTGTTTAGTCTACACAAAGAAACTCTTTACAAGAAGTGGCATAACCGACTAAACAGTCCTTTGAGACTTACTAGGATGACGGAGGAAAAAGTCCCGCAGAACCACGAGAGGTAACTCTAAATTATCATACCGAAACATAATTGTATAGTATAAAATTATATGGAATAAAAATTTAGCAGTACATGTCTCTTTGTTTGCAGTGGTAGTTGTGGTGTGTTTGCTATCAAACACATTCAACATTTGGTTGCTGACCATGACTTAACCTCGGTATGTGAAGAGAATATTCCAGCTATGAGGGAGGAACTAGCTGTGGTCCTATTCAAAAGGCAGTGGAGAAGGCCTTTTAAGTTTTAGAATTTCATTGAGTGATGGTTAATCGTTGTAAAACTTTGTGGTAATACTTTGGGCATGCATGCCCTAATAGTATTATGCATTTATGGTTATGTCCTGAACTTGTTGTTAAAACTTGTGTATGAATGGTAACACACTTTTGGTTAACAAAACTGGGCTGCTATATTTTTGGGTATGTTAATTGTTGGTGTTAAAACTTAATGCGATTTATGTTTGATTACCCCAAAAACATATCAATCTATTACAAAACACTTACCCAATAATATCTAGCTATATATGCGAAAACTATATTGTGATCATCAAATGAAATCTTACCCAAAATACTGCCGCACCATATTCATTGAAACTTACTCCCCAATAGATGAAAGGAATAACATTGAAACTTACTGCCGCACCAATTTCATTGAGTGATGGCTAATCGTTGCAAAACTTTGTGGTAAAACTTTGGGCATGCATGCCCTAACAGTATTATGCATATATGGTTATGTCCTGAACTTGTTGTTAAAACTTGTGTATGAATGGTAACACACTTTTGGTTACAAAACTCGGCTGCTATATTTTTGGGTATGTTAATTGTTGGTGTTAAAACTTAATGCGATTTATGTTTGATTACCCCAAAAACATATCAATCTATTACAAAACACTTACCCAATAATATCCAGTTATATATGCGAAAACTATATTGTGATCATCAAATGAAATCTTACCTAAAATACTGCCGCACCAAATTCATTGAAACTTACTCCCCATTAGATGAAAGGAATAACATTGTCATACCAAAATACAAACCGCGTGACCTTCATTCAAACTTCGTTCCCAATAGATGTGCCACATGCACATTAATTGGGGACAAAGTATGAATGGTATCATTGTGTGATACCCAAAAAATCATAAAAAAAACATTATAAACTAGGATACCCAAAAAGAACCATAACGACCATCCTTTTAACCCTTGCTAACAATGGGTTGGTTCCGACATGTTTTCTTGTTATGTCCCAACATTCCACAACACCCACATTTTGTTTTCTTCCCTTTCCCGGAGCCACGTATCCTAGCTTTTGGTAACCTTACACATCTTTTCTTCTTACTCGGAGGATTGCATTGAATGTCTTCAATGCATGAAGGAATGTCATAATCAATTGATCCCAAAACTGGGTATATAATTTCCTCGTATGCCCTCCGCCAAACATCAACATTGTAATATTCACTTACCAATGTCGCAGGATTAATTTCAAGTGTCTTTGTAACAGCTATGTCATGCACACAAGGTATCTCCTCGATTTCAAACTCCTTGCATGTACATGTTCGATCTACTACACTGACAAGTTCATCTTCAGTTCCCCACTTCACTTGATACAACATTCTTTCACTATCTAGAATGTAACAAGCATACCTTGTTGCATCAACATACTTCTTTTGGATGATTCCTTCGATCTTCGGGGTGGCTAAATCTTTGCATAGTTGTGCTTTTTCCCTTCGCTGAGCAAACCACCTACTCATAACTTTTCGTATCTCATCGACTAACGCAAGGACCGGATACTCCCTCGCGTCGAGCATGACCATATTTATAGTTTCCGCATTGTTGCTCGTCATGATGTTATACCTCTTCACGGGTGAATAAGCACGTGACCATGTTTCAAATCTAACATTTGTAAGAAGGTGCCCAACCTTTGGTTTCTCCTACAAAGATAAACTCCACAATTACTTTTTATTACCCAAACCTTAAAAAGGATACCCAATATTATTACAGATGTTGGGTACCCAATTTTATTATTAAAGAAGATATTTTGCTTACCCCATCAATTATGCCGAAAAGCTTCAAACACTTATCTTTCTTGTAACACTTAGCAGCGTCTTCGAACATTTGTTGGATCCTTTTATCCGTTGATCTCTTCTTGATATTTTGCTCTAGATGGTACATGCAAACACCATGGTGAGAATTGGGGAAGTTCATCGTTATTGCTTTCTTATTGGACCTGTGTCTATCGGATACGAACAACTGATATATTCTATCTGCAACACACCTTCTCAAATTTTTAAAGAAGAAATCTCACGCGTCATCATTTTCACCATCAACTATGGCATAGGCGAGGGGATAAATCTGTTGATTTGCATCTTGACCAGTTGCGACTAATAAAACACCACCGTATTTTCCCTTTAGAAATGTACCATCAACCGAAATGACCTACACATGTTTCCATGTAAAGAACGCTACTGCGTCATACCCAATTCACGACTATGACATACCTAGTTCACGATTATGAGATACCCAGTGTTATAAAAATGTACCAATCATATTAATAACATACCCAATAAATGTAAAAACTAACCTTTCTCAAAGCCTCATAGCCTCTTATTGATTGCCCGAAAGCAAAGAAACAAATTTGAACTTCGAATCCTGATCAATGTCCAAAGCAACGACGCTCCCCACATTTATACCACGCAACTTCTGCATATAAGCTGGAACACCTTTATAGTTTTTCTCTAAACTTCCCCTCATCATTTTCTTCACAGTTTCCACCGATTTCCAACATACCCAATATGATGCTCAATTTGGTGTTGGTTCTTCAACACCCCTTGAACTGCTAGAGGTTCTGGCAACCTGTTCACATTGGCATACCTACACATCCAACTCAAAATTCTTTTATTTTTACAAACACAATATGTTATGACTTATGTGTATGTAGTTTCTAACCAATTATACAATATTACTTACATATCTCCCAACAAATGGGCAATGACGGTGACAAAAGCTTTTCTACGATTACACCTCCTTGTTTCAATAGAGCATGTGTGTACGTTGATGTACTTTGTCATGGTGAAATCTCTTGACTTACCCAACATAGAGAAATGAGCTCTCCATTTGCATTCTTTATCCTCACATCTAGCAAGCACAACCGGCTTCTTGGACTTTTCTATCTTGTATTGAGAACAATTATAGATTGCATTCAGAGCCAATGCAACTTTCAACTCTTTTTTACTTTTGTAAGTGTGCCCAATTTTAAGTTCCCACCTCTGTTGAAGAGTCTCAACAAAATCGATCTTTGAACTTTGCTCCGGATCCTCTTCATTTGGGTAACTAATAGCACCATACCCAGAATTTAATATTATACTACCCCTTGCCGCTCCTTCATTCAATCTAGACATTGCTGCTTGCTCATCATATACTATTATGCTCGAATTATCCATACCGTTTGCAGTTATCACTGTTTCTTCAATATGGCGTTTCTCTCTCATTGTAACACACATTGGGATGCTCCATGATATATTACCCAAGTTGTTTGTCTCTACAAACATTTCAAAATCTTCTCAAGTTTCAATGTCAAATGGGTGCAAAGATGGATTTATAGTGTTTCCATAGGTCAAGGTAATATCATGTTTATCCAAGCACAAATTAAATCTTGACACTATTAACCTCCTCAATTCATCCATTGTTGACCCTTTCTTCATAATTATGTGCTTGTTGTGGACAATACAAACATACCTCCAACACTCATCAACACAAACCTAATCTCCACCCGCATAAACCGCAAATTGTAAATTTTTCATCCCTATAAACAAAAAGGCAATGTTAGTACGCATAGAAACAAACACAACTCTTACCGTTGCTTACCCAGAAATAAATTACCCAAGAATTTGACATAACTCAGGAAATTTGACTGTTTTAGATTCACAAAAATAAGAGATGAGAAGTTTTAGATTACCCCGAAATACATTACCCAGGAAGTTTGAGATTACCCAAGAAGTTTGACATTACCCAAGAAGTTTGATTGTTTTAGATTCAAAAAAACAAGAGATGAGAAGTTTCAGATTACCCCGAAATACATTACCCAGGAAGATGAGAAGTTTCAGATTACCTAGAAATACATTACCCAGGAAGTTGGAGATTTATCCATGGATAAAAACAAACACTACTTACCCACAAATAGAAAATGTAAACAAACACTGCTTACCCACAAATAGAACAGGAAGTTTCAGTATTTTAGATTCACAAAAACAAGAGATGAGAAGTTTCAGATTACCCACAAATACATTACCCAAGAAGTTTGAGATTACCCAGAAATAGGATCAAACACTGCTTACCCAGAAATAGAACAGGGATATGTAAGCCGTCCAAATTCCGGTGAAGAAGAAGCTCAACAAGAGTGCACCTGCGTTTCAATGGGAAGAAGAAAAGAGCTGCATATGGATACCCAGAAATAAATTTACGTTTGAAAGGAGGGAAGAAGAAGGGACAAGGGAGGGAAGAAGATGGGCTGGCTGAATTGATTGGGCTATTTTTTGTATTCATCATGTCACCCATCAAATCATATGGATACCTATGTCCCTTACTTTTTTGATTTTTTCTACAATAGGAGCCCATTTTTTAAATGAATAATTGGGAGACCCTAAATCCAAACTCTACATTGTAAAAGGCCTACATTGCAAATTCAGCCATTATTTTATGGTATGAATTTTTATTATGAAATTCATACCAAAATTTTCTAGTATAAAATTTTATACCAGAAAATTCTTGTATGAAATTCATATCATAAAATTTTTGTATGAAATTCATGCCATAAAATTATGTTATGAATTTCTCATACCAGAAATTTAACCATGTCATATTAATTTAGAATATATTTGATTTGGTTCACATATAGCAATACATTATGCAACAAACTATCCATAACAACAATCATGATATCATAACTTGTTTTTATTTTACAAAAACAGTCAGTTTGCATAGATCCTCGAAGATGCTAGTCAAAATTAACTGTAACACCCCAAATTTTACAACTCGGGGAGTTACTGGTTAGGACCGCACAGTGGGTCATGACCTTAGTTTGACAACAACTTAACAAGATCTTACAACAAGGCACAGATAAGGAAAAACCAGAAATCATAAAATAAATCTTAACAATGTATGAATGTGACCAGAACAACCAACAGCCGAAAAACATAAGATAACAAAGTACGGAAAGAAAGAAAAGAATCAAGGTCCAACTGGAAAACCCACAAATAAAGAAACTGCAACACGTCCTAAAAGTACGACACCCCGGCTGACCACTACCATCCGGATCACTCGGCATCTGCTCTAACCTGTGGTAAGTCTACACAACATAAAAACTGTTAGCTAACTATCCAAATATAAGTAGAATAACAACAGCACAAACACACGCAGAAAAATTATAAACAAACATCATGCTGGCACTCAACCGTTTATTATCTATTATTTAGGTGATTCATCTTATTCAATTTTACAGTTGTGGCACGAGAGCTATTAACAGTTCTCGCCTCCGTTCCTTATCCAACTGGGTGTAGGTCTAGCTGACCTCCGCCGGTAGCATCACTACAAACCGATTATGGACTAGTCCCTAAAGAAACCCCCAGCGCCCGCAAGCTAACTGAGCAGAATGCCACCGCCCGTTACTCTTAGGCCAAGTATAGGTCGGTAAATATCTATCACAACCTATAACTCTAAGCATTTTAATCACACACCACTACCATCATTCATGCTCATATTCGGAAGTTAGCTAAGTAAGCCCAACGGACTTACCTGTTGTAAGTCTCGACTCTCTGTAAATCAAACTCGCTCTGTAAACTGTAGCAACTCAGTTGCCTGCCAAAGGAGATAAGTGCATTAGCACACTCCAACGTAATTAGAAGTCTAAGAATTCTAAGATAGAAGATCGTAATATAACATAACTAATTATAGTACTAATTTATGGTAAAATGACCATTTTACCCTTAGTCCCGGAACTTCCAAATTTTCCGAAATGCATGTCTAAACTCCTATTCGAGACCCTAAAGTCATATTCTAACTCCTAAAGTTTAGTTTGGTTACAAACTGGCACTTTTCCTATTTTCCTATTTTCCGAAAGATCGTAAAGGTCCAACTTCGGTTTCAAATATAAAATTCGTAAAAGCTTATAAAAATTCCGAAATAATTCTCTAGATCATCTATGATGTTCCATCTACCCTTAGGAGCAAGAATTTCTCAAAACTGTTCATCCATCATTTTTATAAAAATTCTCAAAGTTGGCTACTACACTTACAATTTCTATACTTAACCAAAAATCCAAAGTTTACAAAAACTGCTTAACTACTCAACTTCGGAAGCCTATATCTTCTAATCCGACCGTTCATTCCTTCTCAAATTTTAACATACTAAACTACATATATCCATCTATCATCTATTAAAATTTCAACGGTGGATCTTCAACCTAACTCTCAAACATTGATCTACAACAGTGACCATTACCCACTTACAAAGCTGAGTTCTAAAAAGGAGTTTTTCACTTTTATTTCTAGGGCAATCTGATCTACTCTCATTGTCATCCAGTGATCATAAATTGGAACTATAGGAGGCTTCAACAAAGCTCACTTACTACCCCTCCACTTCCTTGGCTTGATCTCCATTCACAACGAAACCAAAAACATTTATAATCTATACAAATATAACATCTAGAAGGCAAAGACTGGACTGCAGAAGAGAGATGGCTCACCTCCTTCAGCAGCTACTGGACAGAGGCGCCTTCAGACGGTTTCAGATGGCCCTCCGGCTTCCTCTTTGGTTCAACGTTCCACCAGCTAGCGCTCCCTTAAGACAAGATAGAGGCTGGAGGTGAGACTAGTTGGCTAAATCGACAGGGACAGAGGAGTACTAAGGGTATACTCACCTTCGGAAGGGATGGGCGACTAGATCCGGCTCTAGTGTACGAGTGCTTCGAATGGGACGTTGTCGAGATGACACTCAACCTTTACTGTTCGTGTACAGAGGGTCAAGGAGGGGAGAATGACGGTACCTACATCTCAACCGGTGCGAGGTTTCTGCCGCCTCTTCTGTGGCTACGCGAGGGTGGACTTGGTGACGCTGTTGTCGCCTGTGGAGGAGAGTTCAATCAGCACTTGTGTCCGGCTCAAAGAAACCGGAGACGGAAGAAAGCTCACCTCGTTACCTTGCTGATTCGAGGAGGTCACGTTTGTCTCGCTGTTGTAGATGCAGGAGGTGAGGCGCTAGTGGCGTGTTGGCTCTCGATGGGCGTGCAGAAGGAGGCTTCGATCGTTGGAAAGCGAGATCTGTGAGATTGGAGTACTTTGCTGGTAGGAAACGTGGGAGATCTTCTGAGTATGGAAGGTATATAAAAAAATTAAAGGAAGGCATAAAGAGTGGACAGTTACATTCCTTTCTAATGTTCATCACAGAAACGTGGCATCTTCAGGCAAGTTGGCGTGCTCCTGGGCTGGCGAAGCTGGGCTAGACGCTGAATCCTGGGCTGCGCGAGGTAGAGCAGCAGGCTCCTCTCTGGGCTGTGCACTGGGCTGAAGGAGCGCTGGGCTGAAGCTGGCAACGCCGGGCTGAAGAGGTAGACAGTAGGCTGCTCCCTGGGCTGGCGCTGGATGAAGGGAGTAGCAGCCCGGTGCTAGCTGCAGTCCGGAAACGAGATCTCGACTAACGGGTGCACGGAATAGACGGATACGGATCAAGTTATAGTTTAGGATTGGTTATAATAATCCTATCATTTTATGTGAAGGTAAGCTACATAAAATGATAAATTTTATAAAGATCCTATCATTTTATGTGAAGGGAAGCTACATAAAATGATAAATTTTATAATAATGTGTCTAACTAAGTAGACGGATATGGGTCAACTGATCGAAATTGGGTTTGTTATAGAAATAAACGGAATAAAAATTCCGGATATTACATTAACAATAAAACATGTTTAGCATCAAAATTAAACACTGATACAACAAGCAAAACAAGAAACACAACATTTACCGTGCTATTGTAGACTTTAGTATGAACAGACAACAAAATTTTCTCTGTAAGTTATTGTCATAGAATTTGGGACAGTTCATTGATACAATAGTAGCAAGATCTATGTACAATTAAAAGTGAATTGTAGTAATCACTCTTTTCAATGAAAATTGTTTCAAAGTTCATCTCTACAAGAACTAAAATCAAAAGGTTCAATAATACAACAGTAGCAAAAACTATTTCACTAGTTGATTCAGAATTCGATCCATCAAAAGGTTCAATGGTATCACCATCTGTGATTCTCTCTCTCTCTCTCTCTCTTTCGGACTCCCCGCCGCCGCACCACTCACCACACTCCCTCCTTTCTCTAACACTCTATACAGGTTGCCGGAACTTGGAATTCAATACTAGTTCATACCAGAATTCAAACATACCAGAGGAAGAAATGTCAAAACCTGCAATAACAAATCAGCTTACGGTAGAGACGTATATAAGTTTGATGTCCGATGCATCATTATTGTCATTTATAGCAACTCTTGTCCAGTCCAGCATCTCGATTCGAAAGAGCTCCGCTGCCTTGACCTTGGCAACTAGTGGTAGATGAGGGTGTCATCGGTTGTGGAGCGGTGTTTTCTATTCCCATGGCTTTCTTTTCATATCGATTGGTACAACGACTCTTGGGGTTTGAGGACTCATAGGTCTAGCTAGTCGAAAAGAAACCATAAATCGTACCTTTTGAGAACAGATTGAGCGTCGCCGCTCTTAGCAAGAGCAACCGATTATTTTGCCGAAGAGTTCACCGGAGCATTGAAGAGAGAGAGAGACAGAGAGAGAAACTTATTTGCAAGTTAGAGAGAGATGGATGAGTTGCGTTCACAAGTAAGAGAACAGAGAGGTAGTTAAAGATGACGTTGATTTAGGGTTTCCATTTTAGTTATATTAAACAGTAAAAAATTAGACGGGGTACACTTAGTTAATTGAAAAATACAATGGGCATACTTACTATAATAAAAATTGAAACAAGCCTACTTACTAAAATCACCCAAATAAATTTTATACTACTACTATTCATAAATACTATTAAAAAATAGTTGGATTGATCATGGATAAAAACAAAATATATATATATATATATATATATATATATATATGAAATAGTTATATACAGATTATAATTATTGTTATTATTATATATTTAAGTTTTGTCTTTCATATTTGTTATTCTTTGTCTTTCCTCTCATTTAAAACATTAATCTTAATTTGGGAGCATTACTTTAGAACATTAGTAGCTTAGCACCCCTTAAAATTACCTTTAAACATAAACCCCTTTCATTATGATAAGAATATAGAGCATTAAGTTATGTTAAGAATATAATATATTTACTAAAGTTGAATTAAATTAATCATATTTACCTCATACATTTTTATAAAATTTAATTAGTTATATTCAATGGGACCACAAAGGCACAACTAATTTAAATTAAACATTTATCCATCTTTATTTTTAGAATTAATGTCATACTAATCAATGATTTTTCCTCATATTAATTATAATTTTTTTTGAGTATTTTTCATTAAGAAGTAATTATATACAAAAAGAAGGAAAATGAGTATAACCTCTTCATATTAACTATAATTCGTCTTTGGAAATAGTTCTTCAAAACTCTACAAATAATCAGCAACACACAACTTGTCCACCTTTAACGATAACAAATTTAAGAAAGAACCGAGAGAATTGACTCACAATTAATGTCATGCAACATAAGTTTAAGTTTGTGAAATCTTGTTTTCACTGTAAGGAGACTGGTTATTTTAAGAAACATTGTGATAAAAGAAAACAAAAAGGTCTGACCCGAAAATCTCAATTTGTTTTTTTTTCCATTACTTTAAATGATCATAAGGGTCTCTACCATCCTAAACCAAATGAGTTTGGGCTTGTTTTGCTTTGTAAGGACTGATCGTAGAAGTTTTACCGAAGTACAAACAACTTCCCCTGCAAGGATACGAGATTAAGATGTAGTATAATCAGATATTGAATTCACATGCATTGTATCTGATTTGGATAACACTAATAATTAATTATTTTAAGTAGAAAAAAAAACAACAAGGCAAGCAACAATAACAAGCAAGAGCAATTATGATTGTAGCAACTATGGAGGAAGGCGATCGAAGAAAACAAAAGTCCTCACTATAATGAATTAAAATATTGATGCATATATACATTTCATGAACATTAATATATGATAATGAAGGTAACCATCTAAATTAGTCTTGGGCATAGGCAAACCAAGACTGTGTTTTCCAACTCACGTAACTCTCAATTCAGCGGTTCAGTGAGTATAGGAAAACCCATGAAGCATTTAGAAGCCCGGAAAAGACCAAAAAATACCTTCGCTCGTGACCCTTCAGTTTAAAAAGGTACAAAGACCGGAACTTTCTACGATAATTAGAAATCCTCGAAAGTTTGATAAACTAGTACTCCCAAAACCAAGCTATTTTCAATAAATCCAATAAAACAAATATCGTTTTAGGCCCTTCACTTGATTAATCTGAACCAATTAACCACTTCTTTATAAGGTAATTAAAAGGTATGAATAAAGCGCTTTAAAAAGAAGTAGTATCAAAATCTCAATTCATAAAGATATATGCAAACAATAAACTAAACCATTATAGTGATCATCCAATCCTTATAGTAGGATGAAGCTTAGTAAAAAAAATTCACAATTGTTTGGTTTCAACAAGGCGAACCCTTCAAAGCAAATTATTATTAATTGAAATTAAAAAGTAATTAAATTAATTTTATTTAATTACATTTTATTACATTTAGTTTATTTTCATTCCATTTTAATTGAAATCAAAGGAATTGTATGAAATTAAAAAGTAATTAAATTAATTTTAATTAATTTAATTTAGTTTATTTTCATTCAATTTTAATTGAAATTAAAAGTAAATTAATTATAATGAAACTAATTAAATTAATTAATCCAAATTATTATTAATTTAAATTAATTAAAATTCAATTTTTTTAACCATAATTGTTTTTATATAATTTAATTTAAATTAATTTAAATTAAATTAATTTTAATTCGATTTAATTTAATTTAATTCGATTTAATGCATTATAGCATTCACTTTGCATTATAATGCAAAGTGAATGCAATGCATTATGAATAGTGACACCACGGTTACGGAACCCGTGACCGTGGAGCCATTGTTCATCTTCTTCGCAAATCTGCCTTCAATGGCGGATTTGCAAAGGATTTTTTTCAAGATCCTACGATTTTCGCCACAATCAGGCCTAATCTAACCTAATCTAACATAATCTAAACAAATTTAACCTAAAGCAAGCCACATTAACAACCCAAATCAACCAAATCCGTTCCGATTTCCAAAAACGAATAAAAAACGATAACTCGAAAACTCGTAAACCTTTACCTCGTTTGGGGTGTGTTTACGCTCTTGGAACGGTCTATCCCCGTCACCGCCTTGATCCATTTGATTAACCTTCGTATTTGGCTTCGATTTGGCTCGATTTGGGTTCGATCGACTTCTCTTCTCCCGTCTCATGCGCTTCGCTTTGGTTTGAAGAAGATAGAGTGACGGTCACGATTTACGCTCGCGTAAAGTAGGGCAAAAGCACCACGGTTAAGGGATGCGTGACCGTGACGGTTACGCATCCCGTGACCGTGACGGTTACGCATCCCGTGACCGTGACTACAATTGTCACGGTTACGGTAAGCATGTCCACGGATCAGGAGTCCGGAAAGGGTGACCCGGACCCGTATAAACGGCCAACCCGCTGGGTTGGCGACCCGCCGGATCACAGGTTAGACCCGGCGGGTCGGCGGGTTGGCCAAACTCAACTTAAAAATAAAAAAATTGGACTTGAACTTAAAAAAAAAAAGAAAATAAAAAGAGGAGAATTGTGCTTGAACTTAAAAAAAAAAAAGGGGGAAAATTGGGCTTGAACCGGAATCCCGGTTTCATAGGTATCCTCTCGGGGTGGAGGAATCAAAGTCCACGTAGTTCTCTTACTTTTGTTTATATCCCCGATTGGCTCTCACCTTAGTCGTCGGACTCTCCCGCCGATACATCCGATGACGTTTGTTGTCGCTCGTCGTCATTTTCGTCGCCTTCCTCCGCCGATAGGTTATTTTTTTGTGTTCGCATTTCCGCTTTCCTCCAATCGGCTAGTAGGACTTGTTCCTCCAACGTCTCGGGCAACATGTTTGATCTCGTCGGATCGAGCACCTTTCCACTCCGACTAAAGGTTTGCTCAACCGCTACCGTTGAGGCGGGAACGGCGAGAATTTGTGTCGCGATTCTTGAGAGGATAGGAAACCTCAATCTCTCCGGTCGGCTCCACCATTCTAATATGTTGAAATCCTCCTCTTCTTCATCATTGACAAACTCATAAGAAATTGTTATATATTCGTTGAGTTTCGAATGGGAACTCGACGTGGGTTTTTGCCCTTTTGGGCCAAACAAATCTCTAGCAATTGATTTATATTTAGATGAAGTTGGAGATGAAGGACGAGGAGGGGGTTGAGAAGATTGACCTTGATCGGAAACACGATATTGAACCAATAATTCATCAAATAATTTTCAAACTCTAGCAATTATGGTAGAAACATGACAATCAGAATTCATAATAAACTAAAAACTATTTTAAATCATCCATTTTATGTCTAGGATCTAACACAAATGTAACAAGAAAAATATCGGGAATAGTTGTATAATAATCTAACCATGTAGTTCGCATTGTATAAATAGCTTGTGAAATATTATCAATTAAAAGACCTTGTTGAAGTGCAAATGCAATATTAATTGCTACATAACAAAATATGTTTGAAGTTGGTGTATAAACATTAGTAGCATTATAAAAGTATTTCAAAACCTTCATTACATCTCTTGCTAAAACCCAAGATTCACCGAAAACAAAATCACCGTCAATATGTTGTGCGGCAAAACCACTTAAAAGATCTCGGTATTCATATGATTCGGAAATCATTTTGTAAGTAGAGTTCCATCTTCTACAAACATCTTTAGGAAATTTTTTAGGATAAACGTCATTTTGTTTACAATATGCATACCAACTAGTATGTATACTTTTTTTTAAACCAAAGTTCATTAAGAATTTTTCGCATAGGTTGTACTAAATCTCCAACATATGCTAAACCTTTTTGAACACACAAGTTTAAAATATGAGCGGCACACCTAATGTGAAAAAATTTACCTCCAATCGTCGGCTTACAAAAGTTGGTTAAATCTCTAATGGAAGCCGTGTTAGCGGATGCGTTGTCAAAACCGATTGAAAAAACTCGTGAAAGTAATCTATATTCTTCCAAAATATTTGCAATCAAACGGGCAATGTATTGGGCGGTGTGTTGTTCGTTGAAAACTCGTAATGCTAAAACTCTTTTGTTTAAAATCCAAAATTTATCAACAAAATGACAAGTAATACCCATATATGATTTTTTTTGAAAACCGTCGGTCTAAATATCACTACAAATAACGTTTTCCATAAAATATTTAATCAATTCTTCTTTACGCATTTTATATTTATGCATCATTTTTCTTTTAGTGGTTTGGCGAGAAATCGGTTTATATGCGGGTTGAACATGATTTTGCATCCAATCATTAAAACCAACATTTTGTGCAAAACTAAATGCCAAAGAAACTACGGCTAACATTTCCGAAAATGCATCCATAGGCGAAGCATGATCATATGTAAATAAAGAAAGAAGGAGGGTGGTTAGATGTAGATGCGTACCCGGTTAGTTGTGTTTGCCCTCGTGCCAATCCCATTTTTTCCGGATGCTTGTTCCGAATATGCCTCTTGTAGTTCCCGTAGCCTTCTCCCTTTTTGTGCTTGTATTGTGCCGAACAAAAATTGCATTTGGCATAGTAAATCCCGTTGGCATCGGGAGCACCTTTTGTCAACCAAAATCGAAGACCGCCGCCGATAATTGAGGGTTGTTCAACGTCTCCTCCGGCTCCGGGAATTGGGTATCGGATTCTTGGGTGTTGAGGAAAGGAGGTGATTCCATGTTGATATCCTCCTCCACCTCATGGATCTCGTGATCTCCTAAGCCCCGCCTTAAATCCGAACCGGTTGGAGGATCGCTAACGGAATGACGTCCTTGGCTAACACCTCCGCTAGATGAAGGACCGCTAACGGAACGTCTTCCTCGGCTAGCCATTTTTTTTTGAATAATTGAAAGTAGTAGTAAGAGTTGTAAAATGAATAATTAATAACAAAATAAGAGAATGAGAGTATGAGATTAGGAGAGTAATTGAATGTAAGAGTTGGAAATTATGGAGAGAGAGAGAATAGATGATTGAATGAGAATTGGTGTGAGTTGAAATGAATTGGGTTTGGGGTATTTATAGAAATGTTTTTGGATTAGATATATTATAGTTTATTATTGTTTAATTTTTTTTATAAGGTAAGCTGTTGGGATTTTTTTTAAAAAAAATCTTTGACCGTTACCCGGGTCGACCCGGCGGGTCGACGGGTAAGGATCTCATGACCCTTACCCGTACTCGCGACCCGGGGGAACCCGGACCCGCCGGGTCACGGGTGACCTGTGGACATGCTTAGGTTACGGGATGCGTAACCGCCACGGTCACACATCCCAGAACCGTGGTGCGTTCACGAAAACTTGAACCGTACGTTTACGACTTCCGTTATTTTTATATAATAGAATTTAAAATTTAATTTATTGATAACGAATTAGTAAAACTGACTTCATACAAACAAAGAGATAAGATCGAAGAAGATACTATTTACATGAGATATGTTGAATAATTATTGAATTTGTTTTACAAACTAATTTAAATAAAATTAAAAAGATATTGTTGAACTAAAATTTTATTTTGGCAGAGTTTAATTTCTGGAACGTATCAAGAAAATGCCTTTCCTTAAATAAATATCCTTTAATATATATAATATAAGATATAAGTTAGCGCATACGCCATACCTGCTATCAACAGCTGCTTACATAAACCCTAAACCCAAATAAGCATTGCCTGAATTTCAAATCAGGTGCTTACAGAAAACCCTGGTCCTGATGGAGCACGAAAACGGAGATATCGAGCCGCAGCAGAAGACGAGGCACAAGGGAAAGCACGATAAGCCCAAACCATGGGACGACCCCAGTATCGACCATTGGAAAGTTGAGAAGTTTGACCCTTCTTGGAACGAAGGCGGCATGCTTGAAGTCAGCTCCTTCTCTACTCTTTTCCCCAAGTACAGAGGTAAATCCTTCAACTTCCTTAGGCGTCTCAATCATGAAGCTAAAATTGTATGTTTCATGCTATATACCGCAAGCAATGGTTATAATGCTGCAAACCTTTGGATTGATGGTGGTAACATCAAGGCAGAGTTGTGCCGTATACTGCAATTGTTGATTCTTGTGTGAAGATTTTCACGGAGAGATTATTGGTTCTCTGTCTTCATTGAGCACTGTATACCCGATTGAGAATTTCACATTTATCTGTTGAACCTGGCTTTTAGCTTATTTGCTACGGTAAATTTCAATGTGTATGCAATATTACACAATTACCTTTAAGAATCAATTGTTAGCAAAGTCACACTACTGACCGAATTTCCCTATAACCTCGAGAAACAAAAGTTAAATCGATATGCCCTGTTTATTTGCTAACAAATGATTTAAGGGCGATTTGTTATAATCTTGCAATTTAGGCTTTGGAAAGAGGCATATTTTAAGGTTGAGTTTATGTTATTACCCTGTATGCTGTCGAAGATTATAGGAACAGCTGCTAAGCATGTGTGAAAACATAAGAATATCTTCTTCCTCTTGGGAAGCACCATGCAGGGATTAAATATACCTTGTATTTATCTGAAAGTGTATTCTGAGAATGAACGTTCAGTTTTTTAGCAAAATTGATCTGTTCATGAAGATATAGGCTTCGGGCAATGTAGGAATTAACCGCATCTAAATTTTTTTAATTTGTTGATGCACACTGATTTCCCCCAGGGATGCTGGTCTTATCATTGAAGTCAGAGGGTTTTCGGTTATATTGGAATAACACCATCTGAGATTTTTTATTGGTTGGTATAACAACTGTAACATGTTAAGCCATTCTCCCCTGCATTTTTTTCTTCTTCTGATTCTCAAGGGTTCAAGTTGTGTTTTGGACCTTGTCCCTTCTGTTTTCTTATATAGTTGGTTCTGGATTCTACTATGTATCATGCGTTTATTAGTATACTTTTATACGGGCCTCTTGAAAGTTTTGAGGAGATAGTATCCGCAAGTTGGTCTATTCTCACATCTTTGATTACATCCTGTAGACCATATATAAATGCGGAAATGAACTTAAGATAAGGTTTGTTGCATTGGATGAAATTTTGCAAGAACGTCAAACAGTATTTAGTTTCATGAAATGATTTTTTTATTTGGAATACAGCCTTGTTTATAGTGTTATTTCACTCATCAGCCTATGTTAAAGAGTTGGTTGTGCCTTTTCGTATTGACATATCTGTCTTTTTTGTGTCAGAGAAATATTTGCAAGAAGTGTGGCCAGTTATAAAAGGTGCATTAAAAGAGCATGGTATTGCATGTGAGCTTAACTTGGTAAGTAATATCTTACTTAGATGGTTTTTTGCATGTTACGGGATGAAATCTCCACCTTTGGCTTTTAGGTCTTTAGTTTTCCATGCTCAGTTTGCAGTTTCAATCCTATGAGAATGTATGCTTAAGAGCTTTGAGCCAATAGCTTTCCCTTGAACTCTATAACTTGTTTCTCTGGCTATGCTTCTTGCCTTTGCCTAATGCCCATGCTATGCACAGCTGTGTTCATTGGTTGAACCACTTGAACCCCCTTTTATCTGGGTGTTTATTCATCTATCTTGCAATTTTCATCATTGTGAAATACTGGAATCCTCTTCAACATGTCAATGTGGGATTTCTGTATAGGTTGGTGGGTGGGGATGAAAGGAGGGGAGATGTGCCCCTGACTTGGGTTTGATATATATGATTTTTCACCTTGATTGTAGGCCTGCATTTTCTTACATCAATTCTTTTTTGATCTTAGGTTGAGGGTTCTATGTCAGTGTCAACAACTAGGAAGACCCGGGATCCATTTATCGTTATGAAGGCCAGGGATTTGATTAAGCTTTTATCAAGAAGTGTTCCTGCACCTCAGGTATGTTAATGTCACTAAATGTATTAATCTTCTCCTTTATGCCTACACCGTTGCTCCATCCGGAGAAGATTTGTTTCTCCTTTTAGTTTCTCAGGCTGCTCTACTCAGTTCTTTTCCATGGAAAAAATTAACTCATTGGCATTTTTGTTTTTGGTGAAAGCTGAAACTCTACTGCTAGCTATGATATATACTTCTGACGTGGGAGATTTGCTCTGTAGACTTAGCAAATCCAAGAGTTTTGCCCATAATATATCTTCTTTGCAATGTTTTGATACCTCAGGCAATAAAAATTCTGGACGATGAAATGCAATGTGATATCATCAAGGTTGGAAATCTGGTTCGCAGTAAGGTGTGTTGTCTGACTCTACTATTTACAAAATGTTTGTTTTATGCTTTTCTTAGTCTTAGCACACTTGGCAATCGTCCACAAAGAGCTCACTCAGAGGACCATTTTTTGAAAAGTTAAAAGGATTATAGTTAAGTAATAACTGAAAGTTTTAAAGAATGGATTTTCTGTGTTAAAAGAGTATTTCTCTCATTCTCTGTCATTTTATTGCCTTGTCTTTTGTGGTGAAACAGTTAGCAATTTTTTTTTATTGGAATTCCTAATCTTACTTGCATTTTTTTTTTTGGCTGATTAGCCTTGCAATGAATTTGCTTTGTGCTAAAACATTTGGTTTACTGCAGGATCGATTTGTTAAACGTAGACAACATCTTATTGGTCCAAATTCTTCTACTCTGAAGGTTTGTATGTCCTTCACTTAACATGCAAAAGCAACTAGTTTTAATTTTTCTTCCCTCTTGCCTTACCTATCGATTTGACACAGGCATTGGAGATTTTGACCGGCTGCTATATCCTTGTTCAGGTGTTTGCTGGAACCTTTTTCCATGGCATAGTAACTATTGCTAATTTGCTATCTTGCTCAATAGATTAACAGTATTTCCTTATGACTGATGCATGTGTAGGGAAATACCGTTTCAGCAATGGGTTCATATAAAGGATTGAAACAAGTTAGGAGAATTGTGGAAGATTGTATACAGAACAAAATGCACCCGATATATCATATCAAGGTACTGAAATTACTTATCTGAATCTTCAGTGCATTCTTTGTAGATATAATTGACAGTTTCTGTTGCGCGATTCTGTTGTGGACAGATCCTTATGATGAAGAAAGAACTAGCAAACGATCCCACTCTTGCAAATGAAAACTGGGATAGGTTTCTGCCAAAATTCAAAAAGTATGCAACCGGCAATTATCCTTTTATTCAGATATCGTATCTCTGGCAACATCAATTAAACTTCTGTTTTAAATGTGCAGGAAAAATGTCAAACAAAAGAAACCGAAGAGTAAGGAGAAGAAACCATACACACCATTCCCTCCGCCACAACCACCTAGCAAGGTGAGGATTTGTTCAGCCCTTGGTCATTTAACTTGGTCGGTGACCAAGACTGGAATTTGAATAGCGTTTTTTCGATGTTTGCAACTCTATTCACCTAGGATAGTGGAGGTATTAGAAGATGCAATCTGTTAAAATCGTCATGTTGCTCGTTGCTGTAAATATTTGATTAATTAGGCCTAAGAACTGGTACATAGTTGGCTTTTGATCTGGTATCTTTGTAATTTGCTATATTGGCTCTATTTGATTGTAAATATGCTAATCCTACAGATCGATATAGAACTGGAAACTGGTGAATACTTCATGTCTGACAAAGTCAAGTCAGAGAAGAAATGGCAGGAAAAGCAGCAGAAGCAAAGTGAGAAAACAACTGAAAGCAAAAGAAAAAGGATGGCTGCTTTTGTTCCTCCTGAGGTATGACACTAGTACTATATATATGTTATAGGAATAATGTTGTACCTACATTACTAATCTTACTCCTACCGTATCTTTTGTTGCAGGAGAGAAGTACAGAGGGTCCTAGTGCATCTGCCAATGACCAAAATGATGTCAACGCCTTGGCAGAGTCTTTGAAGGTTAACTTTATTCAAACACATGATTTTATTAATTTTTTGGAAATTGAATTTGACATGCCAAATCAAGATTAAGAATTCTAATCATAAAATGCTTGAATGTAATAAGAGCTGAGAACGTAGTCTTCTATCGTTCTTAATGCACTCTTGTTGAATTTTGCAGAAGAAGGCAAAGGATTTCGGGAATCAGAAAGCTAAGGAGCGTATTGATCCCCAAGAATATATCGCTGCTGCTCAAGGACCATCAAAGAAGCAGAAGCGCTCCAAATCACAGAGACAATGAGTAACTTATGACATGGTCTAAGATTCCAAATTGTCTGATAAGATCCTTCCATATACACATTTTGTGAGTTTCTTCTATGGAAGTTAAAGTTTTGAGTTTTCAAGTCCTCTTACAAGGTCTTGAAGCCAAAGAGGAAGTCTTTGCAACATGCTTTGTTATGCATACTAGTGTTTTGAAACCTAATACCCAACCATTTCTTAATCCAGGAGACCTTGACTCTTGAGTTGCAAATTTGCAATTAGCGAGGAGACAAGTTTTAGCGACAAGGATTGATATTAGGTTCTTATAAAGTATGTTAAATTTATAGGAAGTAACTAAAACTATTCCTTTCGGTATGTGATATGAACCCATGAATTATATGAATCATTAATTAATAGAATATGAACTAAAAAGTTCAATTTTATGAAAATGAACCTCTATTGAATGTTAGTGTATAAAAAAATGAATATGTTGATATTTGAATAAAATTTTAAAATTTTTTTTTTTGTAAAAAAAATCACAATTGTAACAACTTTAGTTCAATTTTTTTATATTAACGGGTCGTTTTAATTATTTATTAATTTAGTTCATAAAAATTGATCAAAAATAAGATCAACTTTCAGTTACGACTCAAACCATGTGGTAAGACATTATAGAGCATCGTCAACCGTTGACTGAGTTGATCCAACAATCCAAATAATCCACGTCATTTAATGAATTTTTTTAAAATTTCTGAACAACGTGATGACAAATTTGTAACTATACGAAGTTAAGACGGCAGTTTTTTTCCTTTTGAAAAATTATGACTATAAAATCTGTTAGTTTTTAAGTAATTAAGAAACTCAGTTAAGATTTTTTGGTTGTTGTTAATTGTTAAAATGACACGTGCCAGTTAGAATTTTGGGTTAGACACGTGGAATTAAGTGCTTCTCCTATGATATATATATAAGATTCAAAATGTAACAGTGCCCGAGGTTCTCTTCAAAATATTATGAGTTTATAGTACATTAAAATGACACGTGACAGTTAGAATTAGGGGTGGGCATGGGACAGGACGGGACGGAATAGGGGTCGTCCCGCGTCTCGTCCCGCAAGTTATTTGCGGGACGGGACGGAATTTATGACATTTTTTCTTCGTCCCGCGCGGGCCCTGTTCCATGTGGGACGGGGCGGGACGAGACAAATCCCGCAAACATTACGCACCGATTATATTTAATATGTATACTTGTGTTTCTCTCGTGTTTAAAGACATAAATGATCGGGAAAAAAACTCGATACTGAATTATCGATTCATGACGCCTACATTAGTAGTTTATACATTGAAAACAAATTCAAGTTACATCAAAATGTCTTACCGACTCACATTCAAAAAATAACAACAAATAATTTAATGAAAATTATATTTATTTAACTATCGATTATAATTGTGGTAATCCACAAATACAAGGGCGATGGAACCGACTAGAGCAAGGGTGCCGATGGAACGGACCAGAGCAAGGCGGCAAACGGACTAAATCAAGGGAGATCAAAAACTCTAGTATTTTAGATCCAACCGAATAAGTAGTAAAGAATGAGTGAATGATGAAAAAATCATCGATCTAATAATTTTAAAAATAAAAAAATATTTTTAAAAATTATAATTTATGTATATTATTTATCTATATAATATTTATAAAAATATAAAATATTATTTATATATATGCGGGACGGGACGGGATTAACCGGGATGGGAAGTCTTCGTCCCGCGTCCCGTCCTGCAAATTTTTTGCGGGACGGGACGGGATACACTTTTTTTTCCAAATCCCGCCGGGATCGAGACGGGATGCAGGATTTATGCCCACCCCTAGTTAGAATTTTGGTTTTTGTTAATTGTTAAAATGACACTTGACAGTTAGAGTTTTGTTAAAATGACACGTGACAGTCCGGACTTTATTCATTCCCCATTAAAATCCAATTGTTTTAGAATGTTTCTAATTCAGAAAGTTCGAAGTTGAGACAAATAGCGAGACAAAGGTGTTTGTCTAAGACGACACAAGGGTTTCGTTTCCAGTAGACAAGTAGGTATGGTGAACAAAGAGGAGAAAAAGATGAGCTAAATTGGAAGAGAGAAAAATACGATACCTAACCTAAGGGATTTAGAAAGTATATATTTTAATTAATTATTTAGGTAAATATATAAAATTTTAATTTTCAATAAATAAGTGAGATAATAATCCAAAATAGACCACTAATACGAAGGCAATAGGGAAGGCAATACCGAAGATAGTAGACGATCCCGACTCGTTTAGAAAAAATTTCTCCGCAACGTGCAAAATCACAAGACAATTTGAGTGGTTAGCCCTTAGTGGCGTAATGTTGGAAACCAATTCCAGTGGTATGCTATGCAAAACACGCTTTTTTTTTCTATGATGAAATTGCAGCACATACAAAACAAAAATATTATAGAGCTGCGGCGTTGTTTTCTAATTCCTTCATCTTAGGCTGCAGGAAGCTGATAATGATGAGCAAAGAAACGGCAGAACAAACCTGCAAAATCACGCAGTAATGACGAGCACATACAAACTGTATTAGAACCAAGGCATCCACCATATGTACATCTTCCCAAGGTTCTTATGAGAAACTGCCTCGGTTATTAGTCTACGAGCCTGACCCTCCACAGCCAAAGGCAAAGACGGGGCTGCTGCAACACCCACAACTACTCCCTGTAACCGGGCCTCAATGCTACTGATGGCACGCTGAAATTCACAGCCATTAACAAAGTGTATTACATGCGTCAATGCCAAAATATGCACCATAATTCAAAACCATGTCAATCGGAATTCAAAAAATCTTCCCCGGCCACAAATGTATTAAAAAAAACAGGGTTCAAACAGAAAAACTAGGATTGTAATATGAGACGAGCTACTCAGAACAAGCTCGTTTGATTTTTAAGAGAAACGATCCAAGAACGAACATGTCAAAACTCGGCTCATTCGCTTAAAATAACAGCGTGAAACTGTTATATTACCCGAGCTACTCAGGCTCGTTCACTTTATAAATGACCCGAATATGAACACAATTTAAAGCTCGATTAAAACTTAGGCTCGGATCGAGCTCGACTCATTCATAAACAAGCCGATTTTACACATGCCAAAGCCAGGTTGTTTGACTTGTATAACAGGCCTAAGAAAAACCCATCAAAACATGTGGTTGATATCTTATGTTATGTGGGGTAGCAGTAGCAAATCTTGCGCTTAATTTGTTTCTGTATATAAAAATATGGGATCAGCAAGGAGGAGAAACAATGATGAACAATATTTTAGATGAAAAGAAGAAAAAAAAATTGGTACAACACCAGTGTGAGTACTGCATCTTATCCTAGCAATTTCACAAAATTGATATAAACAAAACAAGAAGAAGAAAAAAATAAAGTCCTATAAGGCTATATGTTGGTTCTCCTAACATACAGGTTTTCATTATCATAAGCAGATCACTGAAACGGAAAACCCAAAAAAGAGTCACTTTAACATCTTTATAGAGAAATTCTTCTTCCATATCAGATCATCAAACTGACATCGCTGATCCTTAACTGAAAGCTTAGTTGTTTTTTGCTTACTCCTTCAATACTACAAAGTTTTGTCAAATATTATGGAAGATTTGTCATTTGGAAAGTGTCAAAGTTGTAGAAATGCATATAAAAGTAGTATGTTGATTTCATTATGGAGGCTGTCAGCAAGTTAATGGTTAAACCGTCTAAGAATTGTTCAAAATATTTGTTCTATCCTATTTTGACGTTAAAATTCAGCTTTGAAGATGATGAGACAAAACCTGTGCGTGAGGGTTCTGAACTTCAACCCCACTCGACTTGTGAGATTTGGTCCATTCAACAAGAGGATCATGGATGAAGGTCTCCAACACACTCATTAATGTCTCTTTGTGGCTCCTCAAGACCGACAGAGTGATCTCACAGACCCTCAAGAATATACCCTCGTATCCAGTGATGCCCAATCCATCAATCATGTTCTGCAGATTGCATCACAATGTCACATTAGAAATTGAAAGTTTGGAGGCTCTGAAAACGCTATATGGCTATACAAGAAGTTAGAATGATGGAAAGTGTAATGAAAGCTGTATGCGAAACTAAAATATGTTAATAACTAAGATTCAAGAAGAGTACAGTAACCTCACCTGTGTTAACCTGAAAGGAACCAGCTCTGGTTTTTCCAATTGCAATCCTTTATCAAACAAACAACTAAAATCGACGTGAACACAGTCACCTGTTGTGGAATCAAAAAGAATATTCTCACCATGGCGATCACCAAGGCCTACAATATGTCCAACCATGGACCACACAGCAGTTGTGTGAGCATACGCCATCCTAGCCCTGAACCAAGCAGCAGGCTCAGAGAAAGTATTCAGAAACCACTTATGGAAGACTGGGGGAAACATCGGAAGAATTTTCGTCTTCAGCATCTCATCTTCAGGCATTTTACCTTGGCATTGGTCATAAATCCTCTTAATTTGAGGATTTGTCCTCTGCTTATCAAATTTCCCACACGTGATATAGATATCTTGAAGAATATGGCGCAACCCACGGGTGTGGGGAACCCATTCCACCATACCACAATCTTCAGTAAGTGGTAGCACAGCAAAAGTACGAATGTAGAGTTTACGACGACGACTTTCAGGACATTTAGATAATAGACGATTTATCATGGCATTGAACTCCATCATACGGGCATCTTTCCGAAGATCATCCTTGGGTTTGCAGAGGAACGGACGCTCGATTCCATCACTTCCCAAAAGAATAACCTGTACAAACAAATTTATTTCAGTTTAGAGAAATAATTCATATGGTAAGGCACCTACTTTGATCAGACAACTCCTACCTAAAACATAGCCCACCCAATGAGTTATTCTATCATATGGGCATCATTTCTTTACAAAATAAATCAAATCCAAATCTCTTCACGTGAATAATGGCCAATACAGTCACTAGCAAGCATCTATACATACCAAACACCACCTTATGTGCTAGCTTCCATTTTCAGTTCGTTCCATTCCGTACTTATTTGAGTTATTCCACTAGCTTCTATTTAGTTTGACTTGGACATATAACTAACCTAATTCATGGGTTCTACACAGCCATATATAAAATAATAAAAAAGTAGATCTCTAACATAATGATCATGCTGCTTAGAGCTGTTCCCAGCAACCACTTTTGCACTGTGATTAGAATCTACAATGTGGTCCTGGAGCCCTGCTAGGCGTCTTGTCCAAGAAAGTTGAGAAAGATATGATGTACTATTAACAATTATCAGAAATGTGACTAAAATTCATGTTACGCAATATATGAGGCTAGAGCAGTATATGCAATGCACAAGACCAATAGGTAGCAAAATAGTTTCAACAACATACCTTTTTGGGCTTTTGAAGAGATGAAAGAATCTCAGCTTCATCAGAAATTCCTGCTATTGTTGGGAGATCAGTGTGTGCAAATATGTTAGAGCTTATGGAGTTGGTTGAATTCACTTCACAAGTTGGCAAGCTAACTGTCAGGGATTGCTGAATGGGCATTAGTATCCCAAGCGGCATCATTCTCTTTAGGGCACTGAACTCGGTGGAGATATTGACTGTTCTTGCCTTCGGCTGACCTGGATGGAAGCATAACCGGATTAAATGATCGATCAGAGCAGTGAACTGGCTGATCAAAGCACCGCAGCCATGCACCTGACTAGACCCCTTGCGTGCAGCTTGTATAATTTCAGCTGCTGCTTCTCTCCTAGTAGCTACAGTCGACTTGGAAACTGCAACCATTAGCCAAAGTGCCTGCTGAGGGTACTGTCGGAGAACAGTGGTAATGATGTGCTTGACCAATCGAACAATCTCTTCATTCTGGTGGCATACTCTAGAAACCAACTGTGGCAGCACAGTTAACCATTGATACGTCGGCAAATCCTTCAGACAACCACGCATAATACTCATTACCTGCATCATAATTAAAAATGAACATCAAAAACTATAAGCAGATAAAAGATTGAAACTACGCTTGTTCACCTACTACAACCTTTCCATGGACTGATTTCAGTTCTTTATTTGATGATCCGCCAATTCTTTGATAGACACTTCCAAAATCAAACCAAAGGGTCAATAATCTCGGCAGAGCTTGGAAAAGATTCTTATGACCCCTATGAAGGCCCTTGGCATAAAACAATAGCACCTCAGGAAGGTAAGCCCACCAAAATTTCTCAGGGTTTAAGTTGGAAACCAAGTTACCAGATTTTGGCATCCTTGCCCCAAGGTCCACACTTTCCTCTTGCCGTTTTCTAGCATCAACAAGTACTTCATCACAGTACTTAGCTACATAAAAGTATCCTTTATCCCATTTAGGCTGTAGCTCTCTCACCCTCGCATAAAGACTCATTACATCCTCTTTCTGCTTTTGCCCAGTATAATGTATCCATCTTGTATAAAGGAGAAGGGTCTTTGCAATATCAATATTCTCCTTTGATTCTTGGGTATCATAACGCATAAGAGGTGGGTTAAGTGGAACCAGCGCTAAACTACTTATGGATGATATTGCAGCAGAGCCCACAACTTCTACAGGCATGTTCAGGAGATATTGCTGTAATTCTGCAATTGCACCATCAGGTCGCCTCATGTTCCATAGCAGTTTAGCCTTATCCGTGTGAACATTAGCTGCACCTGAAGACTGCGCCTCCAAAATGGCTTGATTAGCCGTCTCATAATGACCAGCTGATCGACAAAGCTTCGCATATTGAAGCCAGCAATTGCCAACTTCAGTACCTAATCCACTAGCACCAAAAACCAGTCTCCGGAAAGCAAGAAGCTGTTCCCTAGCCGAAATAGAAGGTTGTGTGAAATGTAGGCGATATTCCCAGTTTTCTACTGCTTTTGAGAAAAGAGAGTCCCCAAGATGAAATGGTTTCTCCAGGAAAGATTCACCCTCGAGGAGAGAATGAAAATCTTCCAGCTCGTTTAGTAGGTGAAGCTTCAGCACAAATGGATAGGCTCGTGCATAAGAGTCCATGCCAGCAGCCGCTAATGGAGCTATCAGAGCTTGCTTGGACAGTGCAATTCTCTCAGCAACCAAGTATTGGTCCTTTTTCATCACAGCCTGGAGAATCTTTGCAACATTCATGTCAAATGAAGCATTACTCTCCAAGCTGCTACAAAGCATGCCTTCTTTATCAGCACCATTAAGGTACTCATCCATCAAATCCCATCTGCCAAGCCTCCATGCTGCCTGCACTCCTTGCATACTCCATGTTTTTTTGTATTGAGGGATCCTGGATATTAAACCATCAACAAGAGTAACCATGGTTTGTAGATGGGACATATTCAGCAAGCAATTGAGAACGTCGGAGTGCCTCTGAACTGAGGTGGGCTCAATCTGCAATGCCTGCTTACAGCATGTCAAGGCTTCTGCCCAGTTACCTCTTTTCTTGCTTATCAATAGCTGATCTTGCAAGCTCACTGATTTCCTTCGAGATGCCAACCCAGACAAAGCATCAGATTCATCCAATCTACTATAAACTTCCATTAGAAACGAGATGTCTTCATCTTCAAAGACTCCACTCCTCTCAGCTGCAGGGTTGAAGGAACCTGACTTTCCTCGAACATGAGATTCGAAGTACATCAAAGATCTAGCATAAGCCTGACACCTTAATGAAGCCCTTGCAAGGGTGACTTTGGAAATCACAGATAGAAGCTCGGACACATATCTGCATTGAGCAAGGAGCTGTTCTGTCGAAGAGTTTGCAGGTTTATTGTCAAGCTTATATTGTTGTTTAGATGACAGCACGGATTGAGAAAGGGCTACTTCTTGTTGAACATCATCAACCCATTGGCCTAGATTATCAAGAAGAGTAAAAATTGCTTGCATACAAACCTCATTTTGTCCCCCAGTAATTCCATTATATGTTGTCCCACTCTTCTCTGAAGCAGCTGCATCAAGGACAGATAGTATTTCCTCAGTGATGCCCTGACGTCCTTCTTCAGTACCATGGCACAAAGCATCAAGAACTAGATATGGAAGAAGATATGTAGCTGTTTGCATATCATGACGCACTATAACCCTGCAAGCATTGAAAATGCTCGCACGAGAGCCAGAGGCATGCACAGTTAACTTCTTTATCCATAAAAAAATCCACCTCCTGAATGACATAGAAACACGGTATATAGGACCCAATGAAGTTGAATCTGCTTTATTAGGAAGTTGAAATCTAGAGGTTAAACAAGGTGCTATTATCTCTTTAACATAGATGGAAAAGCGATCCCACAATCTTTGTCCCCTTCCGTTCGTGGCATTAACAAGTTCTTTGCCTCTCTGCACATGTGAGGCAGAGGCTGCAGCATTATCACCTAATGATGCTTCACAACCTGCAACTTTTAGTAGCTCTTGTATAGCAAGTGCAGCAGAGTCTTGAATACTAGTATCAGGTGCTGCCCTGAAAGCCCTGGCAAGATGCTTATGTATCAGTTCAAAGATCAAGTCATCGTCAGAGCACTGGATTTTGAACCTTTGACATGATATCACCTTTAACTTTGCAGGATCAACTGCACCTATTGCTCCAAGACAATCTGCACAAACCATTTTTAATCTCTGTCCAACTGAGGTCCTTGATTCTTCTGCACATCCTTTGAGTAATACTATGATCAAAGAGCTCAATGCATTCTCACTAGAATCTGTTTCCTCTGAAATTACAGCTGCCATATCTTCTTTATTTGATTTCAACAACTTGCTTAATTCACAAGCAACCATATACCTCACATTTAAGTTCTCATGATTCAGTGCCTCTGCAGCATCTAGTAATTGATCCTTCATGGACATTATACCACGAGCTTCTTGTATAACCTGATTCACCTTTGCCAAAGCAGGAATACTGGGCAATAAAGGAAACTCACGGATGTGATTATTTAATACTACCTTATTCTCACAAAGAAGTTCTTCCAATATTGTTACAATTTTTTCCAGATGCAAAGATGGTCTATCTTTCTCTTTCTCCAGAACTGTAATTAGAGCAGCAAATGCCTGAAAAATTACATGCTTTGCACTAGAAGCAGACAGATCAACAAGTTGTTTTGTGAAAAAATGTAAAGCTGAGAGTGCGTCATCACGAAGCAAGTCTTTTTCAATGGCATGCATTAGAAGTACCATAAGTTTTGGTACATATGTGCTCAGGTGAGAACCCATCATTTTAATCAGCAGCACTATTCTTTCAAGGGCTTGTTTCTGTCTTGACACTGAGACATCCTTCGCCTGGAGCATTTTCCGGTCAATACTGTTAAGAAGACCAACAAAATGATTCCTCAAGAAGCCTGGGAGGTCTTCACCACCATTCAAAATTCTAGCAACTTCTTGTATCACCTGAGGCACACTCTCTAACCTGTACGCAGCAATTATAAAATGTCAACCGAAATGCTTCATAACACGAGATATAATAACCAATTAATGCCTATTTGTAGGGATCAAACAATCACAGAAGTTATTGATTAATGATCTAGCAATATTAGCACTATGAGGAAATAGCTTCATCAGAACCAAGTTTCATCCTCTATGACTAAAATCTAGCTAGGGAAGTTATGTAACTTCATTTACAGTAATCACTACGTATCAATATCTGATTGGCTATCAGCCAATACCATGAAAGTGAGCATGTCATATATAAGACATCCAAGAAACATGGAAATGTACCTCTTATTTATCTCATCTGGATCACTGTCATCCATAAAGCAAACAAGTTCTTCTAAAAGTGCAGGTAGTGCAGCTGCAAAGAGTTCTTGCTTGTCAGAACCAGTCTGTGTGTGATAAAACTGCAAAGCAGAGATTAATGTGTGCCCATCATCTCGGTGGAGAGCATATGCAAGCACCTTTGGCAGCCAATTAACTATCAGCGGAACCATGTCAGTGTTCACAGATTCGGCTATTTCTTGAAGAATGGCAACTGATTTACCATCATCCTGTCCAGAAGCTACAAGCTTTGGAAGTACAATAGGAATCATTTGTGGGACAAGTTCCTTAGTTTCAATACCAACAACAGCCTCTGCAAACTCCTTCACCATTTTTGGACGGGTTGGAAGCCATTGGCAAAGATGATTAAACAATTCATTACGGACATGAGCAACTTTTGAAAGGATTAGCTCAAATCCACCTTTCAGATGGAAGTAACAAGATCTATGTAGTGAGCGTGCAGCAGTCACTCTCACTAGCAAACGAGGACTGTCAAGTTGATCAACCAACAAAAGCAAGGAGTGCAAGAAAATCTGATCATGAACATCGACTGCTATCATAATCTCTGCAACTGATTCTAGTAAGGTTTCAATTACCTCCGGATCTACAGTTGCTGTGATTGCATGCTTTATTTTGCCGAGAAACTTCATTTCTTTTCTATCATATTGTGTCTCCTCATCCAAAAACAAACAATCTGAAATGGCCGTCTGGAGGAAAAAGCTAACCTGATAGCAAAATGCTTCCCTTATAGCCCTTTTTTTATGGAGTAGTAAGAACTCAACACATTTATTCCAGTCGGATCTTGTAGTAAGCAACCTCTCACTAGTCAAGTGTGTTATAATTCGCCTAATTACCCCAACACAGGCAAATTGGATATCATCTGAGGAGTCATAATAAAGAAGCTGAAAGAACAAGGACCTTAACAGGGAAACATCAGTATTGACGAAAGGAAAATATTCAGCAGCAGCAGTAGCAGGACACATTATCACATCTGGGGGGTGATTGAAGTGTCCATCCACTTTGTCACACTTTGAACATCGAAATCCTTGAATTAGAAAACTATTCATCTGATCATCTTCTTCATTTACTTTGTTTAGAGATACTTGGAAAATGTTTCCATGTGAACCACTAAAATTGTCGAACTGGCTATAAAGGCAAGACAAATAACCAATAGCAAGAGGAATTGCCGTTTTTACTTTTTCACATTTTTCTTTCCCCAACAACCTACAAGTATCACCAAACAAAGAATGTTATTAGGGGATCATCATTTGTACAAAAGACCAAAGAACCAATTACTCGATCACAAGTACAAGTTTTATGCTTAGGAGCAGTGCTAGCATACAACAAATTCTTATATCAGAAAAATCAAGTAATATTCATTTATCTCCGATCTACAAGACAAGAAAACTAAGCTTTCTGGGGAAAAGATAGAGAAGCTCAGAAGTATGTCTTGCTTGTAATAACCTCAAAAACAAGCATAAAAGCAAGCCATTCATGAACACTCAATAATGAACTCATAAAAGATTTTCACTTACTCCAGCCTTGCAGAAATACTAGGTAGGGCCCGGAAGTTGGATGACAAGACAATAGATGGCATAGAATTCACAGCATGAGCTCTCACGTTACCCTCTTCATCCTGAAGGCCCAAAGTTAAAACTTCCAGTTGATGTTCTGAAGAAGGACCAATCTTGCACAAAACGTCAATAGAAAGACATTTCACTCTCCATGGATGATACGTTTGATTGACCTCCAACGAATGGGTCCAAGGAAGCTTCAGCAATGAGTACAAATCAGCTGCATTATCACCATCTGTTGCAAATGACTTAATTTCCTCAGGATATGGGCCTACATAACAAATCCTCAAAGAGTGACATTAGTAACTGATGCAGTAACTATAGAAAACATTTGGAGACATACATAGATTAATTTCTAAGTGACTGACTGGGGGTTTGCTTGGCCGACATTTATGAACTGCTTATAAACAGGTTATAAATGCCTGTCAAACAAAATCTTACAATGCAATATGATTTGTAAAACCCAAATCATAGCTGATGAATCATGGGATCACATAATGCTCTCAGGATATTAGCAATATCTGAAGAACTTGATACTTGAGATTCACCATTGGAAAGATTAAGAAGTTTCTTTATTTCGATCACAAGTGTAATACTGTTAGCTTTAATCATTATAAAGCATACATATTGAAAGAATTAGAAAAGCAATCAGAAAAATATGCAATATTCTCTATGCTTCATGAACTCACCATCACTAAAAAGCAACCAGATGCAAATTAAGATATCAAGATCAATCATCAACAGAAAACTGTGGCATCAGTATCATCATGCACGAGTATAGAGGTAAAGTCAAGGGCTGAATCCAAATCATCCAAGTAGGGGCAAGTGATAAAGCTGCATCCCAATTTACCATGAGCACAGACAGAAATGCATGCAAACATCCAAATTTAGAACAGACAATTTGTAGTTGGAGTTGGACAGGTCACAGGGGGGCCTGAAAATCGTGTAGTGTCATCCCTCTTGATGTACATTTGCACAAGATTCATTTTCATTCTTATTCGTATGCATATCTCCAACTTTCTGCCAGGCCAGGTAGAGCTGCAACTTCAAACTTGTTCAGCCTATAAACTAATCCTCCAAGTTCAATTTTTTTATACGTTTCCTCTTGCCTGCCTCTTTCATAGTTTGTTTTTGGTTATTCTAACGTGTTCCGGTGATTTAAGTTTGGTAGGTATATCCCAATTGTTACCCTAAATTGGAATGCTTGAACCCTATACAAATTAATAAGTATTAAATAAATGGATTTACTTAGTAAACATACGTTATTAACATATGACCTTGGGCACATAGCCACATACTAGAGAATTTCTTGTGTTTTTATTATGTTTTACACATCTTTATCTTTTGTATCAAAAGAATGTACAAATCCTTTTCAGAGAGGTATTTCCTTACTTGGTAATAGTAATATACTGCGGATGGCTTGCAAACAGGTATACAAATTGAACTTGATTGAGCTTGATTCTTTTGCCTACATTAAAAGAAAAGCTTGCACATCAGACTTCCAAAACAGAGTAATTTAACAATCATTTGCCTTAATTTCACTTTCAACCTGCTCACACATCCAAGGAATCCACAGATGCATCTGGCGAAAGATAATGAGGGACACATTTGAGATGGGATATTTAGAGAAGATAATGCCAAGCATGCTCAGTGCTTCTAATGCAACTTCTGCTTTCGATACAGTATCACAGACATTATCAGGCTTCAACCGGTTGAGAAATGATAAAAGAGCTCTCTGTACAAGATAAGCACACTCTTTATTAGTTTCAGAAACTGATTCAACAGAATCTCCACATGCATTTTGACCATCCGTGTATGAGGCTGTAAATTCTCCATCTATCTTCGGATGCTTGACTTTGGAAAGCCCTAGGTCTTCTGGTGGTCTCTTATCTCCAGCTCTCAAAATGTGTTCTCTTCTATTAATTGCAGATTGGCCAATAGCATCAATGTTAACCGGGCCACCAACATTATCTGGACCAAGAACTGAAAAAACCACTTCAAAGCAATCTTGCAGTACTAAGCAAGATTCTGAGGTAGAAATCATACTAAAGAGGGCCTCAGGCCTCCAGACATTTGGAGGGCATGTTTTCACAATTCTTATGTACGCACGTGAAAGAGCATCCTGATAAGTAGCACACAATGAACAAACTTCCAAAAACAAAGGAAATTAATAAAAAAGTAAGTTGCATCATGTAATCTTCTTAGAAAAAGGTGACACAAGCAATACCTTCAAATAAGGACTATCTGTTCGTAGTACAGATTTGTGGAAACCAGAAACCAGTTCTTCTGCTGTTGACTTAACAATGTCAAGGGGACAGCTAGAATGCATAATATCGAGACAACTACCAATGGAGGAATCATAATCGGCATTTCTGCATAAAAATCAGTCATATGTTAGTAACAATTAAGATTGCTATACCAAAATATGTGCTCTTAAGTAGTTTTTTCTCACAGGCAAGCAGCCATGGCCTTTCTGCACCTTGCTAGTTTAAGGTTTTTGTGTCAATAGACATGTTTTATGCTGTTTATTCGTTTATCTGTAAAGCATAATGTAGAATTTATCATGATCTTACATCCATTGTGTCATTTGAGTTCCTATAAAGCTCCCCCAAAATCGCTTCAACGATGAGGTGCTTGTCAAACACATTGCCCAATGCATTTCAAGTTTAATTAAAAAAAATCCAAAACCCAATAGAAACCCCCTAAGTAACTGACTGCATGTTTAGATTGCTCATAATATAGCTTGGACAGCAGCCCAACATAATAAAATAGAAAAAATAGTTCACAGAAGCAATTAGGTAGGAATGTTGTGTGACTAATCCCTCCTCTTACCTGCTCATCATAATGCAAGCCTACATTTCAGGGATTTTTATTTTTTTAAGGTCATTAATATTTAAAATAGATCCTGCACTAACAATACAAAACCAAAATACATCCAAAAACACTATCAAAGCATATGAATTGCGTAGTATAGTTAACCTTTCCTTTAGGATTTAGTAATTCTGAGGTCTAAATTTTACGCATGTGTGTGTATACATTGTGGAATGTAATTTAAATAGGCAGTACTTTACAGTCTAAAAGTAACATTATCAAATTTTCCAACAAGAAAACCAAAACTTCCTTATGAGCATAGCTACTATATAATGAATTATTATGATATAATAGAAACAAATGAAAAAGAAATGAAAGAGAATTAAGTGTCAATACAGCTCCTATGCAGGAATAATCATCTCAGCAAGACAACTATCATACAGTCACAGTGCTTATGAAAAAAATAGAAAGAGGGCATACTGTTTCAGTAGTCAACAGAACAATGATATTCTTACAAGGAATAAAAAATATATGAGACATATAATTTTAGAATCTCTGAGAAAATTGTCTGATGAATAGAAAAAAATGGAATAATTATGAAAGAAATAGCACTAAGATACTCATTAATGTTCTCTTGTGGCTTACAAAAGAAAGTTCACCTGGGCATAGAACATGTTTAGACATACCTGAAAGTAGGAGATGCCACATTATCACTTAAGATAGAAGCAATTGATTGGATTAATTCCTCACATGGAATGATGTCAAAATTCAAAACAGTTCCAACGATCCGCGCAAAATCAAAGCATGCCTTGCACAAAAATACAATAGTAATGTAAATATGTAATAAACCATATCAATTACTCATTAACTGAGTTGAACCAAACAGATAATGACGCATTTGGCGCTTCCTAACATAACACGCGAGGATTGAAAAATAAAAAGCAAACACAACTTACTGATGCTACGGTTGCTACCTACCATATGCAACTCAGCATCTCCATAACATAATAAAGAACATGCAGCCAAAACAGAAGATGAATCAACTAGTCCTTCAACATATAGAATTCCTTCAGTCAAACATTTGCTGAGAATCCGAATTATCCAAGTAGAAAATGGATGCCACCTGCATTTTCCTGTGAGATCTACCAAAATACCACATCCTTTAGTGGCTTTGTTACGATCAGAAAGTTCACAGAAGAGTGCCTCGTCATCAAGAATTCCAGAAAATGATAGTGAAAAACAGTTCAGGGACACTTGAGATGATTCATTGCTATCCAGTTGGCTGGGAAAAGACATCGCTATGCACAGAAGGTCTGCATTCACAAAAAAGAATATTAAAATGTAGAATATCATGATTGAGCAAAGAAATGTCTGATTCAAGCTGTAAATAGAAACTAAGTTTATTCACCTTCAACAGTTATCAAGGCATCCATGAAGAATTGCCTATATACATCTCGTTCCCCAGTTCGTAGCAAAGTGAGGAGGGAGCCCACAGTTTCAAAAACTATTCCATGTCTAGCACTGAAGCAATTTGCTCGAGTTATTATCAATTAAACAACATCCATCTAGTTGTATACTAACTTACAAAATTGATATAAATTTAGATTCTGGACAGAGTTTATGCAAGACGATAGTAATATCATAGAATTGCTTTGGCAACTAACCGAAATGACGATTCTGCAAAAATAGGTAGAATTCGGCCAATTAAGGGCAAAATAGCACTGGCTTTGCCATGATAGAAGACGCCCGGAAAGTTCTTAGCAACAATATTTATTAGCTTCAACACCGCTATCACTTCCCTTTCGCTGCCTAGAAAAAAAAATGTACACAAAACTAAATAAATAATGCGTAACCGAAGATAAAAATGTGAATCGGATCCTAAGAGATAGGGAGAAAGCAAGAAGGTGAACCTGAAGAAGAGGGAATGACGTAAGTTTGAAGGAGATTGGGGAGAACTGCGCGAAACCTAGTCTCGAAGTCGTTGTCCTTGTTCGGAGGGGTAGGAGATGAAGCTGAAATTCTTTCTCGGAGCTCGTGGACCAAGCTTGAGAGGTTGGCCATGGCGATGACAGACTCCAAGGCCCTAGCTCCTTCTACTGCTGCTCTCCTTCGG
The DNA here is from genome assembly GCA_033239125.1 of Fagopyrum homotropicum. Lineage (NCBI taxonomy): Eukaryota > Viridiplantae > Streptophyta > Magnoliopsida > Caryophyllales > Polygonaceae > Fagopyrum > Fagopyrum homotropicum. The sequence goes on from BSWB01000003.1 coordinate 35,670,781, forward strand.
TCTTTCCCTCCCTGTTTCGAAATATGGCGTGACGATTTCTGCCTTCACCGTTAACTTTTTTATTTTTATTAAGCATAGTGTTTGCACTTTTTCTATTCCACTCCTTACGGTTCTATTTATTTATTTATTTTTACATTTAAAGGCTTTTTAGTCACCCGCTCCTCATTCCCTCACCCAAGCAGCGGTGAGCATCCTTAACTCGCATTGGCGTCTCTCCTCGCCCCTCAATCTCCCTGCTGAGCAGCCCTAATTCTCATCTCCGTTTCTTCATCGTGTCTCTCCTCAGCCTCAACGTCGCCCTTCAATTCGGTTGTTTCCCTTAACGTCGGCTCTGATTCGGTTGTTGCCCTTAGCGTCGGATCTGGTTCGAGATTTGCCCGTCGCCCTCCGATTCGAGATTCAACCGTAGCCCTCAGCGTTCTTCGACTTTGAATCGGGTCTAGTCCTCTAACTTCAGGCTTTCCTCTACAAAGCTCTTCATGTTCTCCTCTGCATCTCTTCTCCTCTAAATTGTGATACTCTCTTCTACTCGTCTTCAGGCTTTTCTTTGAATCGGGATTAAAAGCTTCAAACATCCTTGAGTAGTTGAGCTTATACTTTAATGTTCTTGTTGCTAGTTCTAGAGGGAATTTGTGTTTTTGCTTCTCTGTAAATCTGATGTTAGTTTATCCATTGCATTTTTAGCTTTTCTTAATTAAAAAAAAAAGGAATCAGCCATATCACAAGTCTTCCTTGAACATTGAATCCAGGTACCCGGCGGACAGCCCGGCCCGGACATCCGGATCCGGCCCGGACATCACTAGAATTTAGAAAAATTTAGAAAAATAGTATCAGCTCTAGTCCTCTGGTAGTAGAAGAATATGTCGGCCAAGTTCTCCACCGCGGTAAAGATTAGCGATGTCAACGATTACATTGGTCCTTCTCAAGCTTGTATCGTTTCTCTCAAGGGTCTCAAATCCACTTCGAAGGTCCTCGATTCCTCTGAGGTCCTCTCTCTTTTCCCCTTTATTTCTTTTTCCAGTTCGTTTCCTGGCTAATCGTTTACGAACAGTTCTTGGAAAAATTACCGCTTTATTAGCTAGGTGGTGCGATCACAGAGGTTATGATTATTAGAAATTAACTTGGATGGAAAAATTAATTGGTATTTTGATCCTTTCTCCAAACATGATATAAGAGGAATGGGAAAATTGGGACTTTGATTGATATTACTCAAGATTGACCATATATTCTCTATTGCTCAAATGTTTTTCCTATAGCAGCTTTCTGATATATTGATAATATATAGTTGGCGAGACGCTCTTCAAGTATAAAGGTTTATTTCTATTAGATATCTTCTGAATCCTTGTGCTTTTTTGTGTTATATCATAGAAGGGCATTAGACTACATTCTGTTTTGCTATATCATGTTTTTCCTTTAATTTATGGCATTTTCAGGTGAAAATTCATGAGAAGGTTGTGCCTGCTGCTAAACCATTGGATAATGGCCCTGTAAAGATTTCTCTCAAGGATTGCCTAGCTTGCAGGTTATCCCCCTTAGTCTCTTACCTTCTCCACTCACTAATGTCTGAGCAGAAAAGAAAAATAATCTAGTGTTTCTTTTATATACGTCCAGGCTATTTAGCGCATTTGTTTTTACTAAGTAATGCCCATTTGTCCGTCACGGACAAATGACGTTTGTCCGTCACGGACAAATGGCCTTTGTCCGTAACGGACATATGGCCTTTGTCCGTTACGGACAAAGTGAATATTTGTAATATGACTATTTTGTTGATTAAAGTACTAAAATTTGGTTTGTTTGAAAGAAATTTGTAATCCTTTGAATAACAAAAATTTGATTTGATTGTCTTTTGTTAACATAAAATTTAAATATTTTCAATAAGTATTTATGTTTGAAGTTCAACGTCAGGTTTAAAAACGTAACATTGATATTGAAACTTTGATTCCTTTGTAATTGTTATGTTTGTAAGTAAGTTTGATTTATTTGTTGAAAGAAAGGGTTAATCCTTTGAATAAAATATCTTTGATTTGATCGTCTTTTGTAAAAGAAAGTTTAAATCCTTTCAATAACATAACTTTGATTTGATCGTAGATATGTATGATAGAAAATTACGTTTATTTCTTGAAACTTTATATGTTCGATATCAAATCTTAAAACTTTGAATGATAGTAATGTTTTATTTATTGAACATTTATATGTTCGTTACGAAATCTATAAATTTTGAACGAAAGAAACGTTTATTTCTTGAAACAAGATATGTTTGTTATGAAATCGTAAAACTTTGAACAAAAGTAACGTTTATTTCTTGAAACTTTATATGGCTTTCAATAACGTAATTTTGTTTGAAATGAATTTATAATCCTCTCAATAACGTTAAGTTGATATTTTTATGTTATTATGTTCGTTATAACTCGTCATGTTCATTCAAAGCTGTTATTAAATTAAAATTTGACGAAAATGTTACTAAAGTAAAATAAACTCATTAATTTAATAAAGGTGTATATAATAGGTATTACACATTATTGGTTGATTTAAAAGATACAAATATATGTTGTAAATCTCAAGTTTTAATGCATGTGAGTTGTCCGTGACGGACAGATGCACTTTGTCTGTTACGGACATACCTAAATATATAACATACTAGTAAGTGTTAATATTCACTTCGTCCGTCACGGACAGATGTCATTTGTCCGTGACGGACAACTTTAATAAAAATACTAAATAACACACATTTGTCCGTTACGGACAAATGTGCGTTGTTAGTAAAAAAAAAAGCGCTAAATAACAGTGGCCCCTCTTGAGTTAGTTCTTCAACATTTTGTTTTTTTTCTATTGATTCAGTGGATGTGTAACATCAGCAGAGACCGTAATGATGGAGAAGCAAAGTGTGGATGAATTTCTTTCTAACATCAGTCAAGGAAGGGCAGTTATTGTCTCTATCTCCCCCCAATCTAGGGCCTCATTGGCAGCACATTTTGGCCTTTCTCCACTTCAGGTATGTCATATCTTGGTTTGCAACGATTGAACTGTCACAGATTTAACACTTAAGGAACAAAGTTAGCATTCTAGTAGTACCTGTATTAAAAAAATCACACTTCGGTATGCACCACCAAATCTCTGGATCTTCAGTAATTTCACACTGCATGTATCTGCTTTGCATTTCTTTTGATAATGCTAGCTACAATCTTCTTCTAGGTTTTGAGAAAACTTACAACATTTTTCAAGTCTTTGGGAGTAAAAGCTATTTTTGATACGAGCTGCGCCAGAGATCTATCACTCATAGAGGCATGCAATGAGTTTATATCACGGTACAAACAGATTCAATCAAGTCATGACGAGCAAAGCAAAACATCCATCCCCATGCTTTCATCTTCATGTCCAGGTACATTAAGCAACCATTTAGTGACTTTTTTTAAGCACTTCACATCCTGTTTAAACTGTGAAACACCGTTCATGTTCTTCATATACGGTAAAGGATTACAAGAGTTGTTTCACAGAAAGAAAAGGAAAAAAAAGAAACTCCTAGCCCGGAGAAGTGCTTTTCTACGGACAAACCAAACTGCTAACATGAACTATAGTTGACATTCTCTAATATTTGCACATCTTTTGCTATTTGGTTCATTTGGTTGTTGAAGCAAACACATTATTCTTCTTTTTGCCTCCTTTTTACAGGTTGGATATGTTATGCTGAAAAAAATCTTGGATCATATATTCTACCTTATATTTCCTCAGTAAAGAGTCCTCAGCAAACAATCGGGTCTATTATTAAGCAACATATTTTCCAGAAAATAGGGCTTAGGTAAGTCTAGGAGAATAATTTCCATCACATATAGTCCATTGGTCTTTTTCTGATTCACCTACAACTTTGTTGATCATGGTTCCCTTACAGACCAGATGAGGTGTATCATGTGACCGTGATGCCCTGTTATGATAAGAAGCTTGAAGCTTCCAGGGATGACTTTGTGTTTGAAGTTGAATATCAAGATGAAAATCACAAGTCTAGTGTAAATGTTACAGAAGTTGATTTAGTTTTGACTTCTGGGGAGGTTCTGGAACTTATCCAGGTGCTTATAGTCAATACCTTTAAATTGTATCTATCTGAGTTTCTTTGAACAACACTTGATCTAACTGCTTATGTAACGGGGTTACCTATTCTTTCTTCAGTCAAAGGCAGTGAATTTCTCTGCCCTGGAAGAATCTCCTCTGGATAAATTGTAAGAAGTTTTTTGCCTCTGACTACCCATTGGCCGGTCGTAAGTTACTCTGAAAATCTATAACCTTTTGTAATCCATCAGGTTGACTAATGTTACGGATGATGGACATCTTTATGGTGTTAATGGAAGCTCTGGAGGCTATGCAGAGACAATCTTTAGGTATGCTGCAAAAGAGCTTTTTGGTAAAGAAATCGAAGGGCCTCTAGAATTCCGAACGATAAGGAATTCTGATTTTCGTGAAATCTGTCTCGAGGCAAGTATTTTGGTTTCTATAATTGAGGACCATGTTGCCATTTTGTCAATATTTTCTCTGGGAATTGCCAAAGTTGGCGGCAGTGGTCCCACTTTTCTTTCTCGACCAACCAATAAAGGTCCTTTCTTTAACCACGAGTCTGATTCAAATCTTCTTCTCCTACGCAGATAGAGGGAAAGGTTGTCCTGAAGTTTGCACTTTGTTATGGATTTAGGAACCTGCAGAACATTGTAAGAAAGATAAAAACTGGAAAATGTGACTACCATTTTTTCGAGATTATGGCATGCCCCTCAGGTTATGTTTCTACCTACATGATCATGATTATATCTGGAACCGTCAAGGTTCAAGTATTTTGTCAGATCTTGTTGTCGGTCTGATGAGGAATCTATCATTAGCAGGATGCTTAAATGGCGGCGGTCAAATCAAGCCAAAACCGGGGCAATCAGCAAAAGACTTGATCCAGAATTTGGAAAGCATTTACATGGATAATGTGGGAATTTTCAAGATCTTGCATCCTAGTTCATTTTGCAAAGTCACGGCCCTAATCAATTTGTAAAATAATTTATTTGAATTATGTTTAATACTTACAGGTCCTGGTGGCTGATCCATTTTATAATCCTGTTGCCAAGGGCTTGTATGAAGAATGGCTTGAGAAAGCTGGTTCAGAGAAAGCTAAGAAATATTTACACACTCAATACCATCCAGTGGCTAAGAACGTGTTGACCAATTGGTGAACCAAATCTCTGCAAACTGGTTACAATTTGATATGCACGTACTCGTTGGATGCGATGAAGGTCATAGAATGCACAGAATTTCTGTTCAACGGTTCTCGCTGTTTTGGCTTGAGCAGTGTCGTGCACATTTTTCATGCTTCTGAGAATGTATATATTCATCAGGGTTCATTAATCAGCATGCCTAGCGTCATTGGAAAAGAGTAAGTAATTCTGTTTTTGGATTGAGATGATGGTATATATGATTTTCCATCGACATTTTACTCAGTCTTATGTTGATCGCTTCATACTAATGGGTGCACAGCCAATAACACACCACAAATGTTATTTTTACACTAGTAGCCTGTAGTTTATTGAGGTCGACTAAACATTGCATCTTGAATATATTTGTATTGGTGGGATTATGATGATGCCTTTGCCTCTTTTAGTCCCTTTTGTGCTAAGGCACCACACCACAAATGTTATCAGTGAAGTCTCAACACTCTTCTATTAATGAACATCTTATTGACCCCAATATCCCCATTATACAAAGCTGTCTTTTATCTGATGTAATTCATAAACCCTAATTTCCATGTAAAATTTGAGAGCAAACACCAATATTAGAGCTCATTCTAGTGTCTGTGGAGGCCAATCTAAGAGGATAAATTAACCACTATAGTGTCATGTTGATAAATCCTTTCATCTTGTCAATATGAAATGTTTATTTGGTCATTCTAGTGTCTGTGGAGATTTACTAATTTAAAGTGGTCAATTGACCTTTCAAGTACTGATGGATAACTTGGGCTGATTTTGTAGCCTTCATAGTTGAACGTATCTGAAATAATCTCTATCAATGAGGGGAAAATTTCGCAACTGTAGTCAATGACATTGTTGGACATTGTTGGTGGCTTCAAATATAGATGGCGGCCATTAGAATTTTGTTTAAGTCAAAGTTGCAAAAACAAAAATAGGATAATGAGGAAGATGGGTAAAGTCCAAGGGATGCCAGATTTTAAAAATAAAAGATTGAAGAACGTAATGACAGTAATTGAGTTTTTTTTGGGTGGAAAGTAATTGAGATTATGGTGCGTACAGAACCATGTTGGTTCGGAAATGTGAGCTTCCCTTTCCCGTTTGGTAATGTTTTCATCGCAGAGGGTTGTCCAGGCAGCGGGACCTGGATTGGCGAAAGCATCACAGAGGGTTGTCAAGTGCAATGGGATCGAGTGTTGCCAAGTCCAGTTGCCTTCAGAAAGTTCCTATGACAATGCTTCTCCTTTGCAATTTTATCAAATAGGGGTTTATGATACTCATCAGGTTTACATAACAGATGCAATTCCTAAAGGTGGTCTCGAGATCCTGTCAAGCCCAATTCCTAAAGGTGTGGACAGTCCCCTATCCGTTGATGTGCACCCTCTACTCCATCACATCATATGAATTTGTTGTAAACATTATCGAACTTCTTTCGAAAAATATTTGAAGGAAAAAGAAAAGCCCAAATTTGTTAAGTAGACATTTTACAATATTTGTTCTATTAAATAGGCTCATAACAAAAACATATAATTGAGTGAGTTGTTAAAGGGAAGTTATACTATTTACTTGGTACATAAAGCATATTGTTTTTTTTTATACATAGGTAAAAAACTTAGGAGGATCAGTTTCTAGAAACCAATCGGCTTAAAGCATCATTTCGAAGGAGGTCTTGAATGTCTTATGGGATTGCATCTACATCCAACTCTTCATTGTACCCGTGCAAAACAATCCTGTCCGCAACCGTGTTAATCTCCCTAAAAACATGTCGTGCGGTCGAGTTTTGGAAACCAGAAATAATAAGTGAAATGTAGTTGATAATCATATCGACTTCCCACGGCTTCCAAATTCGATTAATCGAATTGATAAGCATTAGGTTTTCTCCTTCAATCTCGATAGATTTAATTCCGATCTCCTTAGCCTTTTGAAGGCCAAACCGCAAAGCAAGAGTTTCTGCTTCCAACATTGGTTCAGCATTACAGCTGCCGCTTCCTATAGCAATAGAAATCGCATGTTGGTTTCGGATGATAAAACCATATGAACATTTATTTTTTGAATTTTGTGAAGCATCAAAATTAAGTCTATAAAATCCTTCCTCAGGTCGTTTCCATTTTAAAATTTTCTTTGGCTTTTTGTTGTTAATGTGTTCTTGTTTTTATTCGAATTTGCTTGGTCCCAAATCGCAATTTGATTAAGTGTTGTAGCTTTTATGTTTTGTGGAAATTTAGTTTTGTGAAATATGAACTGGTTTCTAGCCATCCACATATTCCACCAAATTACCACTATGAGTTTCATTACCTTAGTTGAAATAAAATCGTTGAGGTCAAACAAGACCTCAGCGATTCCTCGGTTATCAAGGTCATAATTTTGTAGGATGGTTGTAATATTCTAATTATCGACATTTTTGACCATATCCAGACACTGAAAAAAGGTGTTTGACACTTCCAGTGTGGTGATTACAGAGCTCGCAATTCATAATGACCGAAATCCTTTGTCTGTCAAGATTTTGCTTTGTAGGGAGACCATCCATAGCTAGTTTTCATAAAAAAAATTTTAATTTTTTTTGGCATGATGTCCATTTTCCAAATCCAAGTTTTATCACCGGTAACTCCAACTCTCCGCTTTTGAATCATCTCCAACAAAACAATCTGTTGGGCTTGTCGATAATCCCGGTCGTTATGAATTGCACTCGAATTACTTTTGGGATCCTATATGTCCGGTTAAAAATTGATTAAAACTTGAAAATAAGCAACAAAACAATCTGTTGGGTGGTACCTAGGTATGTTTTTTTATTGAAGATATTATTGTACTCGAATTACTTTTGGGACTATTTTCTTTTGTAATTGAGTAGGGGAACTAAATTCTCATCCACCCTCATTTTTTTTCTCTTTGTAGAAGCAATCTTATCTTCTACGAAAATATTTTATTCTCATAATCCTAATTCCTAACACACCGTCCTATTGCTTGTTGCTCGGCTCCAATGTTACACTCTTACAAGAAACATAAAAAAACCCTATGGCAATTCAACCGCAATAACACCATGTGCCCTCTCAAGCCCTTGCTACACCCCCGCCGCCAGATCTTCTGGCGCCGGCCCCCATACCTAGTGGCTCCCAACCTTCCCCTGCAGTCCCTTTGGTGTCCCAAGTTCCGGCCCAACCTACACACCCTTTTGCGTCCTAAGCGAATATCCTCTCTAAACCTCAACCACCCAAATCTGCCCCTCTAGTCAAATATATTCTCATTGAGTCTCGCAAAATGAGAGTAGCGGTTTTAGAAGAGGAAAAAAGGCCCGACCTTTATTGAAATTGATGAAGATGTTATAGAACAACTTAATGCTAGGTAGAAATCAACATTAATTGTGAAAGTTCTGGGCAAAGTTGTTCCTTTTATGACACTCGAACGACGACTCTACCAACTTTGAGGCCAAAAAGAAATATGACGATTATCGATCTTCTCACTGATAACTACTGCATCTTGCTTGAGCTTGAAGTAGATTACGTGAGAGCCCTAACCGAGGGTCCGTGGGAAATCTTTGGGTTCTACATCATAGTGAGGCCATGGTACCTAGATTTTGATCCACACATAGATAATGTTCAGTCACTCTATGTTTGGGCTCGACTCTCCAATCTACCTCTATAACTCTACGATGAAACAATGTTGTTTGGGCCTACCTCGACTATAGGGAAAATTCTGAAGGTAGATTTGAATACCCTTTATGCCACTAGAGGAAGATTTGCCAGAGTGTGTTGATTTGGACTTGGATAAGCCTCTCATGGTTACTACTATGATTCATGGTAGACGTATTCATGTTGAATATGAGGGGCTGAATAATCTACTATAAATGCGGGAAGTATGATCACACAATTGATCGCTGCCATACCCAACTTCCTCCCTCCATTGATCCCACTATACTTATAGACAAAGACAAATGCTGATAAACCCACGTCAATAAATAGTGCCCATGCCACCTCTCATTTTCCTTCCTCCTAACAACTCTATTAAACCTAACTTGGGACCATGGATGACAATTTCAAGACAACGCCGCCAAACTCGTAAGTAGAGGCGTCAAACAACAAAGCAAGGTGGACAAACAATGGTGAGCAATAGGTATGTGGATTTGACAGAACAGAAGACAGAGATAGAAGGGATTTCCAACCCTAATGGACATGTAAACCCTAACACACAACCCTAGACACCCACTAATTCAACCCACGTGGGCCCTCCAACTGCAACAATAGTAACCTCTCCTCAGAATAAAACTCACAAACAAGTGCTCACAACTCCAACCTCCATTCCTTCTACAAAGTTTGATACCCAACTAAGGACCACCCTTCCTAGTCAAGAAGGAAAGGAAATCTTAAAGTCCTTGAAGGGATGGCGCCTTAAACTCTCTATTCTAAAACGAGGGGTACCATTTCCCAACTCAGCTACACATTCCACAATGGAAGTAGACCCTCATATCCTAGAAAGGGGGACAATCATCTCTCATGGGGACCCAGAAGAAACTATAGACAAAAGTGATGAGATGGAGGTAGGGGATGGTAATTCTTACCATTCATCCTCTGCTATCTAAAGCCACACCTTCTCTCCCCCATGGTTATGATGAATATTCTACACTGGAGTTGTAGGGAGCTACAAACCGTCGTTTCAGCAAAGCGGTTCGACATATGACCAACCACCATCAACTGGATATACTAACACTTTTTGAGACGAAGACATCGGGAGAACTAACTGCTACTCTTTGTAACAAGATGTGCTTCACAAACCATGCTAAGGTTGAAGAAACCAGATTCTATGGGGGTATCTGGTTATTCTGGAATGAGCCTAATTGTGATGTCAAGGTCGTGCGATGCTCAGATCACTTCATCCACTTTAAGACAAAGTCCTGAGAGGAAAGTATGTCAGAGATAACAATAGAATCCGTAATGCAGTCTCTCATATCTAGAATGGGTTGATTATTGGACTACAGAAAGTAGTTTTGAAAGGAGCAAAGTGGACCCTAGGAGATGGCAAAGTTATCAGATTCTGGTCTAACTTGTGGGTCGGAGAGGTACCTCTGCATGAGCTTCGAATATGCCCTTTGAGCCTTGAAGACTTAAACCACTCGGTCATACACTACTAGATTGAGAACACCGCCTGGAACTGGCAAGAACTGGGGAATAAACTACCTGCTAAAACGCTCATGAGTATTGCTGCATACTCTCCCGCTATTTCCGACAGTTTCTTGAACCCTAAATGCTCCGTACGTCTGAACATATGTGATGATCTAGGTTGGAGATTTTCTGGCGACGGTAACTTCACAACTAGTTCGGCCTATACTCTCTTGACTGATGCGACACAGCTAAACCTATCTCAAGGTAATCTGTACAGCGGCATCTGGCGACTCAAGGTTCAAGAGAGAATCAAGGTATTCCTTTGGAAGCTTTTGAAAGGGGGAATCATCTGTAACGAAGAGAGGAAGCGCAGACATCTGAGTATTACGGACGAGTGCCTGTGCTGCAATAGAGAGCTAGAGACCCTTATACATCTATTCAGGGACTGCCTCAGGACTAGAGATGCGTGGCGAGAAATTCAAGCTGGCCGCTTCAACAATAGCTTCTACATCTCTCATTTTGCTACTTGGATCAGAGGTAATATCATGTCTAAAATTAACTTTAAAAATATATGCTTGTGAAGTGAAGTTTTTGTAGTGGGATTGTGGTGGACCTGGAAGTGGAGAAACAACAAGACATTCAATGCCCCAGTCTTTTACACAGATGCAAGGAGTCAAGTCATCCAGGACAAAGAAAAGGAGTATATCATAGTGTGGAGTAAAAGACCTGCAGGCCATAGGAGAATTACGAGAAGCATTCTGAATGTCATTTGGGAACCACCTCCGGAAGGCTTCATCAAAATCAACATGGACGGAGCGAAGAAAAATAGTGAGCATGCGTCCACGGCGGGTGTGTTAAGGAACAAGGCAGGAGAGTGGTCGCGAGGCTATGGTGTTAACTTGGGGATATGCTCCGTCCCTAAAGCCGAAATTTGGGGTATGGTTCATGGCCTCAAGATCACTTGGAAACTTGGTTATCGGTCGGTTATCGTTGAATCCGATTCCCAACTGATAATCAATCTTCTCAAGAATAACATCGCCCCTCACCACCCCCTTGTCAGTCTGGTATACATATGCCAAGACTTTTTGAAAAGAAATTGGCACATCTAGTTTCAACATGCCTACCGCGAGGCGAATAGAGTAGTGGATTTTATTGCTAGTTTTGCTATAAACCTTCCTTTGGGATTGAATGTATTGTATGACCCGCCAAAGGGTGTAGTTGATCTTTTACTTGATGATGTAAGGGGTCGGGCTATCCCCCGTGTGATGACTACTTAGCCTTCTTTTCTAATTAATAAAAGCGCGTCTAGATGCGCCGGAGACCACTGACTCTCCTTCCCACAAAAAAAACCTCTTGAGGAGATGAGGTGAAGAAAAAAATAATTGAGAATATTGATGTAGAAGAGTTTTTTTGTATCACAGATACAAAGTAGGCTCATAAAATTTTTCAATTTTAAAATATTGATAATATTGGTGTGGTGGAGCCTTTTTAGAAAAATTTAGAAGGGGCCTAGTTTGTATCCATAAAAACATAATAGACTGGTTTATGTTCACTATTACCATAATAGCGCACAAACCACTTTTACTTAAAAAGTTTGTTCATTTGTTTATACTACATAGTTCAGTTTTTTATACTACAAAGTTTATTTTTTCTAATTTTTTAAATATAAATTTTATTCTAAAAAAATAAACGCAGTTTAATTTTTATAATTTGAAAAAATGAGCAGTGATCCTAAAATAAAATGAACTCATGGGTATGAAAAATGAAGGTCAAATTAGCTAAGTTTTTTTTGAGATTTCTCTCTGTTAACTAGGTCCACGGTATAAATATGTTTGGTAAATGTACCCCTAATCAAATCCTTTACCTTACAACCTCAATTTAATGGAAGTGGCAAACATCGAAGGGTACACAAACTTAATAAAAATTGAAAATGACCTATTTGACCAAATTCTTTCATTGTTTTTTCTTCTTTTTTCCGTCTAAATTTGAACTTCATCACTGCTTTGAAGATCGGATTTTTGACGCAATCGTCGTCTGTGTCCTTACTAGCCATAGAAAACATGAAAGGAGGAAGACAACATTAAGATTTTGGTCCACGTGAGATTTGAATGTATTGAAAGCTACATTGGGCCAAAGATTAGTTCTTGAAAACCTAGTCCACAATGAAACATGGGTTGGCTGTGCAAGTCCAATAACATCTAAAACCTTGACGAGTCTCATTTGCTTTGTGGGCTATGCATGCAAACTTTGCCTATATGAATATCTACTAAAAACAACATTCAATAGCCCAAACTCATGCCTGAAATGCCATAGATGAATGCCTTGCATTCGATCTGCTTGTACGTGCTCATGGCTAAGGTTGTTCATATGGTCCGGACCGGACCGTTTCCCTACTTGTGTGAAATGGTCCATGGACCGGACCGGACCGTTTCCCTACTTGTGTGAAACGGTCCATGGACCGGACCGGACCGTTGCGGTCTGGTCCAATACGGTCCGGTCCGGACCGTTTTATTTTATTTTTTTTTAAAAAAAATAAAAATATTATTTTTGTATGGAATAAATCCGGTCCGGACCGGAGCGGATGCTTTTTCAGTTCAAAATTATTAAAAAGTGTAAAAAAGCGGTCCGAATCGGACCGGACCGGAAGATTACGGTCCAGGACCGGACCGTACTATTTTGGACGGATGCAAATACGAGTATCCGCCATGACAGGACTGCACATAAATGGAGGGGTCACAAAGTAACAGACAAACTAATTGTCATGCGATTTGAAATGGAAAACGACCATAAATACAACGCAAAATTGAAACCCGGCTAGTCATCGGTTGTATAAGGTTTTGTATCATATTACTAATGTTAAGTAATGCTCTTTGAAATTATTTGTACGTAGTATCATAGAATGATTGATTGATTTGCACACTTTGATCATCAACAATGCTTTGTCAAAGAAGAGAACATCATATTTTTAGAGTTTCACCGATTGACGAGAGGAGTAGTCACAAATCTTATATATTAAGTTCATTAATTCTTTATAATTGATGTGAATTAAAAATTATATATAAAACGTATATTGGGACATAAAGAGGGAAAGTTGACATGAACTCCACACCTGTGGATGGATTCCTTTGGATCTGATGTCTTCCACTTGCGTCGGGTCTTTTTCGGTAAATTTTCGGTGGGCTCCAGCCATCGTCAATACAGAAAAATAAAAGTATTGTCTTTGTCTCGGCGAGCAATGAATTGTGGTATACTTATTTGCTAAAATTGAATTCCTAGTCAATGAGATTATGATGTCCAAAGTTACATATATAAAACACAAAACTTGAAAAAAGGAACAAAAATGTGATTATCCCACATCGACTAAAAAAAGTAAAATCTTTATAATGTATAAGAAGCCAAAACAAGGCAACGCCCTTTTGGTCACTGCCCTTTTCAATGGGAGAGGGCGTAGCTAACTGACCACACACGCGCGTTGAGCCGAGAGGGCCGCAGACTCATGCCATGATGATAACGGACTAGACTAATGGTGTTGGGATGACCACTTAAGGCTATCATTTTTGGTCCAATCTAGTAATAGGATGCAAAGTTAAAACGTTTGGGTCCAAAGCTTGGTCCCATCAAACATCAACTACATAAATGCAAAAAATCCAGAATTTAATGGGGGTTTAAAATCTCGGATTAAAAGCGCTGATCTTCTTTGTCTTTTGAGCTCCCCTTTAAAAAAGGAATATCGTCTTCTCATTCTCACACACAACCGAAGTAAAAGACAAAAAGTATTATCCCCTCTTTTTCTCTACAAAAACTCCAGAATGCAACGTAGAAGCGGTTCGCCAGATTTCTAAAGTTATTACGTGATTTGGATCTAGTTCAGTTTTATCTTGGAATTCAGAAAGCTATTCAAATAAAAGTAATTTGGGGGCGTTTTAGAATTAAGAACAAAGATCTCCTATATTGATTTTGCACATACTAACGATATTGTAATCGTGCTGGTTGCTTTCTTATCTTTGGTGTTATTATAGTTTTCGGAAGAACTCTTGAAAAAGATGTTCCTACATATTCATCCCATCGGGGAATCTCCATCCCCGTTTAATTTTTACCATTTTTAAATATATTTTTTTTTTGTGAAATCTCCCGTCTTCATCCCCGTTTAACTTTAAGAAGTTTGACAAAAATATTAACTCGGATAATAAATGTGAAATTAAGTCATAAAATACAAAAGTGTTACTTTATATATATATATATATATATATATATATATATATATATATATATATATATAGAATCATACTCCCATGTAAACAACCCTTATAGTGTACAATGAGAACAAATAGTAGCCCTTGATCTGATTAATCTAAAGGCTGAAAATTAACATAAATATTCAATGAAAAATTCAGCACACTCTCCTCATTGGAATGTGTAATACACTCTCCAAAATAAGGCAATTACAATATTTTAAAAAAATTATAAATGAGATCTTCTTCCACTATTTTAGTGAGTTACAATATACAAAATCTTCCAATTAATATCAACAAAATCGATCAAAGCAATATCAATTATATGGATGATACGTTTTGCTGAAACGCCATACAATCCATTGTCGCTGGAAGAACTAAACATATTTTCGCCGGAATAGTTAACAGTAAGTGTATCTTTTTCAATATACAATATTCTCATCAACAAACAACGGTTGATTTGTCCTCAATTGTTCGGTTGATTTGTGTAGGGGATTCAGGCAAGCAACAGATTCGGAATCGATGGAAGAAGGTAACTGAACGTGGAATAACATAAACAGTTAAAGTAATATGTTAACGGATATTTGGTTTCATATTAACGAATATATTTGAATATACCACAGAATACGATTCGATGACGGTGAAGGTTTACCTAAATATCAACTATTAAACAAGAGATTATTTTGCTCTCGCTATTTCTGGTTGTGCTCTGTGCCATAGTATCTGCTCTATTTGGTGTATGGCTGATTCGCCAAAAGGACATACTAAATAATCTATTGTTCTATAGGAAGAAGACTTATGCTGACCATGGGAAGGCTGAAGATTATCACTATTATGGGTGGAGTTTGGAAATATTTTTTACTTTCTTCATGTGCGTGATTGTGTTCCAAATCATGATTCCTATCTCTCTGTACATATCAATGGAACTTGTTCGGGTTGGTCAGTCATACTTCATGATTCGAGATGTTCGGGTTGTTATATTTACTCGATCATACGCACTTAATTCGTTCATCTGAATCCGGTACACGAACAGTATAATATCCAGAACTTATATCGAATATATTCGGCAACTATATCCTTTATATTCCATACTTATATCGTTTATATACAATAAGAAGAACACTTACTAATCTATCATTTTTTTGTATGGTTATCGGTGTTTGCATACAAGATAATGTTCGTCTTTCTATGTTGGCTGTGTTATTCTCACCGTTTTTGTGAAGACAAATTATTTCCAAAAAAAGAACCATTGATAGAAATATTATTTCCGGTAATATAGAAATATTTATAACTATATTCGTTAATATAGAAATATTATTTTCGGTAATCTTGTTTGTAATACGATTACATTTTATAGTATTGAAACACCAAATAAGAAAGTGTAAACTCCATTACCCAAGTGTACATGTTGCGTTCATTAACATATGACACACTAAAATATTATATATCCGGATACTATATCTTGTATATTCTATAAAATATATCGTTCATATTCGGTAAAAAGTACATTTTCTAATCCGTCATATTATCTATGGTAAATGGAGTTTGCATACAAGATAACTATCGTCTTCGTATGTTTCCTCAAGTGTAAAGGTTGTGCTCTTTAACATACAACACCTAATATATGAAGCATCCATTAACTATATCATGTATATTCTGAAATTATATCGTTCATATTCGGTAATGAATACACTTACTAATCTATCATATTATGCATGGTAAACGGTGTTTGCATACAAGATAAAGATCGTCTTCCAATGTTTGTTGTGTTATACTCACTGTAGCAAAAGAGTTTTTCGAAACAACATATCAAAAGAGTTTGACATTGTAGCATAAAACTTTGACATTAATATAGACAGGAGTGTCAAACGCATTAATCCCTACATAAGTGATTCAAATATCCAAAAAGAGAAAGAAGCTGTAGCATATAGTTTTGACATAGTGTAGCAAAACAGTTGTCCGGAACAACACCTAATATATGAAGCATCCATTAACTATACGCGGTATTTCTGGCAACACTGTGTTTTACCATGTCAAGATTTCTGAAATCTTCCATGTGATCAGTTGATATTATGCACTTGTTCAGTTCATAGTTGAAAACGTCGTACATTTCTTCGAACTCAACGCTCCCTTCGTCACCAATTGAAAGTAGTTGCGTACAAGTCTGTAACAATTTTTAACGTTATCTTCCACACAGAAACAAAACAGCTATTAGCGAATAAAAAAGTAGTATGCTATCGAATATAAATAATAAAATGACCGAATAGCGAGTTGTATTTCCATTTTACCGTGCATTAAACCCACACAAAAAAGATCTTTGGTGAATTTTCGCCTCTAAACCACTCAAGTGCGTTCAGATACGATGCCCAAGCATCCACAAGTGCGTTCAGAAAAAAAAAACTCATAGCCCTTAACACCAATCATTTATGAACAGACAAGTATTGAATGGCTGCAGCCTAACTCGCATTCGACAGGGCATGAACGAACATTCAACAACAATGGACAACCAATCCGATTCGGCAACCATATTTCAAAATAAAAAAACAAATCAGAAAACCATAATCGGAATCAATGCACCGGAAATTACATTGATATCGACAATACCTCGAGTGACGGAGGAGAGCGGCGAGACGAACAATACCCTAATCTGAATGACGATTGACATTGAAATGGTGATTAGACCGTTGTGTGCGCCGAATACCGGCGCACACAACACCGAATACCGGCGCACACAACACCGAATACCGGCGAACACAGCACCGAGTGTAGATCGGAGGTCGAGCACAACACCGACGAGACCAACAGCGCCGAATACCCGATGAAGAAGACGGCACGGAAAACTGTAAAAGATTTAGGGGTTTTATTTGAGGGGTATTGTTTTAGGTAATATTACATTAATCCGCAAAACCCTAATCGGAATCAATGAACCAGAAATTTCATTGCCGTCGACAATACCTCGAGTGACGGAGGGGAGCGGCGAGTCGAACAATACACTAATCGGAATGACGATCGGCACTGAAATGTTGATTAGGAGGAAGAACACAACACCGGCGAACACAGTACCTAATGTAGAATGGAGGGGGAACACAACACCGGCTTGACCAACGACATCGGATACCGGAAGAAGAAGACAACATCGATGGTATGCTTGAGGACGAACAACACACGATCTTGATTAGGCGGAAGAAGAGGAAGCAATAACTGTAAAAGATTTAGGGATTTTATTTTAGGGAATTTTAATATTGGGTAGATATGGTGTGGTGTGTATCACGCTCCTATTAATTCCAAATATGCAGTTTCAATTTTATTTTTATATTTTTTTCCTTAAAATCTCACTTAATCACAGCCATCCATTATAACAATCCAACGAATATAATTCGTTCTCATTGAACACTATAAGGGCTGTTTACATGGGAGCCAAACTCTATATATATATATATATATATATATATATATATATATATATATATATATATATATATATATATATAAACAACTCCTTGAAAATTTTTTTTGTCAAAGTAAAGGTATACCGTGTATATATTAGGCTCCGTTCGTTCAAGTAGGACCGAGAGTCTTAATACAAACTAGTGTAAACTAAAATAACTATATCTTACTATTATTTAGATTATGATCTCAAGATAAAGTGTTATATTATTTTATCATTTTAATTTTATGGTTTAGGATTTGGGTTGCACACTAAAACACGTATATGAGAGATTAAGACACATAAAAAAACATGTTGTTTGTCGTGCATTTGATCATCGTGATTTGACGTTTACGACATATTTAGAAATTTCATGAGGGTGTTATCCTCATATTATCAAAAACGAAATTAATATAGGTTAGCATTAACATAATGTACACATATAATATGCAATAAATAATTAAACTTAAAACACATTTTCAAAATACAACAGTGTATCGGTAATTTTTTGTTCTAAACATAGTTTTTGGATTACATTTTTTATTAAACTTGAAATCGATGAAAGTCTAATATAAATACAATTTTCTTATTTATGTATTCCCGACGAGTTCGGGTTCAGATCGGGGAGTTGGGAGGTTACCCCTATCTTCATCCTCGTCTCCATCCGCAAGCGGGGACTCTGCTAGACCTACAAGCATGCAACCTATGCATGACTGAGCATATATTCTATTATCATACTTATGCATGCTTATAGAAGCAAGTGAACTATACTATCCCTATAATCATGGGATATGATTGTCCTATGATACGCCTTCTTCTACTATATATGTATACTCTTATCTATGTCAATATACAAGTTCAATTAATATTCATTTACAATCTTCTACATGGTATCAAGGTTAGATTCTCAAACTATCTCAAAACACATGTATCTCTTCCGCTGCACTCATGGCTACTACAACTCACTCCTCAAGCACTTTACAAAACAAACATGAACCCTCCTCACCACTTATAGTGGTTGCATTCCCAAACATCTCCAAACTGAGCTCCACGAATTACTGGGCCTAGAAACTACAGATCCATGTTGTGCTCATTGGCTATGGTTTAGCCAAATTCGTTGATGGCTCCTTTGCACTTCCAACAACTACTATCATTGACAATGCTGATCCACTCAATGAACTCCTAAATCCCAAATACTTATCATGGCTTCGTCAAGATAAGCTCTTATATGGTTCTTTAATAGGAACACTTACTCTCACAATTGTAACCCTCTTTGCTACGACTGATTCATCCAAAGCCCTATGGAATCACTTGGCTCGTCTCTATGCAAATCCTATAAGAGAACACATCAAACAAATCAAAGATAGACTCAAGTATCTCACAAAAGGGACTTCAACCATCAGTGAGTACATGCAATCACTAAAAAGACTTGTAGATCAACTCACCTTGCTGAGAAAACCACTAATAGAATTCTTGATTGCCTGGATTCAGATTATCATTCCATCATCGATGGTGTAAATGCAAGAGATTCACCAATCTCCTATGAAGAACTCTTGGAAAAATTGATCAACAAATAAGTGATGCTGAAACACAAACCAAATGTAGTGACTTTTTCGGCCACTATAAATGCCACATATCACAAATCCAACACTTCATCTCAAAGACAACCCTCTTCCTTCAATCCTAACAAACTACCACCAAAGCTCTTCCTTGGAAAATGTCAATGGTGCAACATCCAGGGACACACTCTCTCCCAATGCTTTGACTTTCAAAGACAACACCCATCAGTACACTCCCTCCTCGACCCACCAAACGAAATACCAATACCCCTCAAGCTCATGTTGCTACACAACACTCAATGGCCAATACCTCCAACAACATTGAAAATGGATGTTAGATTCTAGAGCATCCCACCATGTGACATCTGATCTGAACAACTTGACAATACACTACCCTTACAATGGAAGAGATGAAATTATCATTGGTGATGGTACTAGTTCACCTATTCATCACACTGGCTCTACCTTTCTTCACTAAAAATCTCACTCCTTGAAACTCTATAATGTCTTACATGTCCGATCCCTCGTATTAAACGCCACATTATATCTGCTTTTCAATTATGTAATGATAATAATATATGCTTGGAACTAACTCCATCATCTTATTGCATCAAGGATCTCGACAACAAACAATATAATGCCTCATGAAGGGACTAGTTAAGGATGACATCTATGAGCTACCTGCACGTATCACAAGACCCCCAGTCATGCTTCAATCCATTCTCAACTCCACCTCCTGGCATCATAGATTGGGTCACCCATCCAATAAACTTCTTAGTCTTCTAGCTCAATCCTTACCTTTATCTTCCAGTACTTATAAAACTTGTCATGCTTGCAACACTAATAAAAGTCACAAGTTACCTTTCTCTAACTCTTCCTTATGCTTCTACTCAACCTCTTGAAATAATCTTTAGTGATGTCTGGACCTCTCTAGTCATGCCTCAAGACAATTTTAAGTACTACATCATCTTTATGTATCACTTTTCCAAATACAGTTGGCTATATCCTTTAGCTAGAAAATCTTATACTTCAATCGTCTTTACAAGGTTCAAAAACTTGGTTGAAAACTTTTTTAACTCAAAAATCAAGACCTTGTATAGTGAGAATGGCGGTGAGTATATAGGGTTAAGTAACTTTCTAGCTACACATGGAATCTCACACTTAGCCTCCACTCCTCACACACCTGAACACAATGGCTTTGTTGAGAGGAGACATATACACATAGTTGAAACTACTCTATCTCTCCTCAGTCATGCCAAACTTCCTCCTACCCTATGATTGTTTGCTACCACTACTACTGCTTATCTAATTAATAAATTACCCACTCCCTCCTTATCTCATGTAACATCCCAAGTTTTGGGAACTCGAAGCGTTCCAAGCTAGGACCTCACAATGGATCCTAACTTTAGAGTAGCAACGACACAACGGATCTTACAACAAGGCACAAATAAATGAAAATCAAAACTCAATATAAAACAAAAGGTTATAACAAAGGGAAGTGTAAAAGACTCACATCCAAGTTCAAAACAAAGGGAAAGCAACAAGAGAAATATAAACCCGATACCGTCCTATAATGTACGGGAACCCCGGCTGGCCGCACCATCCGGATCACTTAGCAACACCTATATCCTACAAGGCATCTACAACATCGGTATAAACCGTTAGCTAACATTCTAGATATCCGAAAGACTGTAAAGACACAAACACACATAAGGTAATGTAAACATATAGCATTCTCGCACTCAACTGGTTATTATCTTTCATTAAGTTATCCATTACTAATTCAACTTCTTTTGTCACACAAGAATCTCCCGAAACTCGCCTCCGCTTCCGTCTACCAACAAGAATAGATAAGTATTATCCGTTACCTACAAACCTGGGTTGCAAGAGCACCTCCTAGTCTCATGTAGAACTAGACAAGTGGTCAACCGCCCGGTTATCATACACTTGAGCCAATTACGGTTATAAAGGTCATCCTAGTCCGGTTATCCGTTAACAACAATAAACAACATAAACAAACCAATACACTCAGATCAATATACGGAATGAAGCTAAGTAAGTCCATTACTAATTCAACTTACCTCACTCGAAGGTAACTCAAAGGTCAATGACAACTTAGTTTCCCGCAGGAACGAAGGACGGAAAGCCTGCTCAACAAGGCATAAGGAATCAGGAACAAAACGGTTGCTAGAAGTCTATAACTTCTAGTCTCAATGATATCTAAGAGATCTCTATAAGCTAAGGTCTAAACCTTAGTCTCACGGATCAGGAAAGGTCAACAACATTATCATAAGCCAAGGGAAGGAACGAAGAAAGCAAGGAAGAAAGTACCTCACCAAAGATGAGAGCTACTGCAGGAAAACCGCAGGGGCGGCTTGACAAGGCGCAGAGGTGGCACTGACAGATCCGCAGGGGTGGCAAGGAGGAGGTACGGGGGCGGTTTTTTGATAGAAGCAATTGTCGGGGTTTCTCTTGACAAAAACTCATATCAAGGGATCCAAAGCTCGATTCATTCGATCCAAACACGTCAAGACTCAACCAAGGGAGCCTGAGAACAACAATGAATCAACAACAAAACTCCAACAAGAATCAAGGCTTAAACTTGATTCTTGGAGAAGAAGAAAAGGAAGAACGAAAGAAGAAACCGAAACATAAGGGAAATACATGCAACAACACATGAACGTGAGGGAGAAACAAGGAAGGATAAGACTTACATGTCCAACAAGAGGTCACAAGGAAGATTAGTTGCAGCTTTCGAGGTTGAAGGAAAACGTAAGCAAGAAACACGAAAAAGAAGAGAAAGAGCAAATTTATAGGAAAGGGGCGAAAAGATAGAAGGAAGGACGTTCTAGGATTAAGAACAAGATAGGAAAACCGGCCCATAAGATAGAAGATCAAATCTTCTATCTATGGAAGGAAATAAAAACGAAATAAAAACAGATCGGGGCGATCTTAGGCAAAACCGCAGGGGTGGTTTGCCCTGCCGTAGGGGCGGCTCCCTTCCCCGTGGGGGCGGAGAAGGCCAAAACTGGATCTTACATCTCACAAGCCTCCTTATGAAGCCTTGTTCAAAAAGCAACCAAACTACACCAATCTACGTAGCTTTGGTTGCTTATGGTTCCCTTGGCTCAATCCATATATCATACACAAACTCGATCCAAAATCCACCCCATGCATCTTTGTAGGTTATTCTCCTACACAACATGCATACTTTTGCCTCAATCCTTTAACAATCGAGTATACTCATCCAGACAAGTCAAATTTTTTAATAATGAATTCCCATACACCACCATCATAGCTTTAACTTTCACAAGCAATGAAGATTTACATGCTTCATGGTGTGACAACAATCTTCCCATTCTCATTGTGTGTGATGTTAGCATGAAATATGACTATATTTTAGGCACTTGTTTTAGTTGTTTTTCCCTCTTTATAGTGTTCTTAGATATGTGTTTGAAGCAATTGTGAGCTAGTTTACCCACTTTGTCGATATAGAGATCTACACTAGCTTCATTGTGTTTTTAGGTGAATAAAGCTTGGATTGAAGCAAAATAAGGAAGGAAAGAAGTGTTTGATCACATTTGATGGCAAGGATATGCATTGGAGAGGCTAAGGAAGGAGCATGGATGAAGGATGTCACGAAACTAAGGCAAAAATAAGGATTTGGAAGAACCACACCCTGAAATACGGTCGTGGAAGAGGATTTGAGGAACCACGCTCTAAACCACAACCGTGGATTTGGCAACATGAACGTGGACGTAAGTTTGGAGCACTCCAGAGAGTTACACGGTCTAAATTACGGTCGTGGAAATCATATTGCACCGTAATCTGGTTCCACACCCTAAACCACGGTCGTGGAAAGTTGTTCTTGGCCGTGATTTTGGTGATTATGTGACGTGTCATATTTTGCCATGTCATCCACGTCATTGGGCTTTCTCGTAACCCTACCTCGCCTTATAAAACGGCTGGAGAAGAGAGTTTTCAGGACCTTCACTTACTTTCGCATACGAACGCTTAGCCGCTGCTTAGAGATTCGCTGGAGGATTGAAGATTTGTGAAGGACGTAAATTCGGAGATTGTGTATTTTGGATATTTTAGGGTTTTCATTTGAGAACGGATTGACATCCCGCTCTTTGTAACTTCTCTATATCTTTGTGAGGGTTTCTGTTCATATTCTTCTAGATTCATAAACATATTACTTTGTGTTTGGATTTCGAGATTGACTTTAAGTTTTATTTGAGTTTTCGAGGGTTTTCATCTTTTATTCTTCTTAATGTGAATATTGATATCATGACAATGATTGTTGGCTAAAACCCTTTAACAATTCTAAGGTGAAGGGTTGATAGTTGTGGCTTAGATGATGATAGATCGATCGTAAATTAATTGGACCCTGAGAGTGTGAGAAACATCGTCGACATCCTAAATCACGGTATGTTCTTGGTTTCAACGGCCGTGGTTCTCAAGATCTAGCCGTGATTTCCCTTGGTTTACGAATCTTGCTTTTGCTTTGATCCAAAGTTAAAGATTAGCTTTAACCTAGCCTTGGCTTGCCTTTTCTATGTAGTAGTGAGACTCAACATCCTCTATTTCGGTTTTGAGTGTCACAACCTTAACCGTTTTGACTTGTCTTTGATTCCTTGGGTTCGGGCATGGGTATTTGAGATCAATTCTTACCTTTAGATCCTTTCTATATTGCAACCTCAACAACCTTTATAGAGAGAGTCTTTGGGTTAGACATATAGGGTTATAGAACTTCACCGTACATTACCTTACCTTAGTATACCTTTGCAATTCTCAACTCTGTCCTTATATCTATAGTATATCTTGAATCGATTGCCACAATTTGATACTTGGATCTTTAGGATTGTTGTTTTCCCCAATTATTTGCAAAGCTTCTACACTTTTCATTGCTCGATTACTTGAAACTGGTTTTGTTTCACCAATTCCCTGAGTTCGATACTTTGGAATACTTGCTAATCTACGCCGATCCGTACACTGCGGGTTCGCTTGCTTTTATTCTAGTTTTATAATTTTAAAACTTATTTGCATGCACGCTTAGGGGCGAACAAGTTTTTGGCGCCGTTGCCAGGGAATTGTTCAAAACCATTTCCGGTTTTCGGTTGTCGAGCTTGAGAGCTTTTGCTCTTGTTATTTAATATCTTTTTGTGAGTGATTTTTGCAGGCTCTTTAGGTATATGCGAAAGATTAGATCTACCAAAGATCTAGTACCTTTCGATCCAGAACTTGAGAGAACTTTAAGAAGAAAGTTGAAAGAGAAAAAGATGGCTGAAAACAACGAGAGAAACATCCAAGCTGAGTTGGATGAAGCTCAACTGTAACTTAGGTTGAGTGAGAAAGCTCGTTTAGACGAGTTAACGAGTCATCAATTCCAAATTGATGAACTCAAGGCTATGATGTTGGACATGAAGTTGGAGATGAATGATGCTAAGAAGAAGAAGGTCAAGAAACCAACTAAGTCCACTAGAGATGATTCATCCGATGATGAAGATCCGGATATGCCAGAACTTGAGAAAATCGATCCGGTGATTCGCCCCATTCGTAACAACCCAGGACCACCGGCTGTTCCCCGCATTCCAGCTGGAGATGTGAGAGTTGCTAATGGAGGGGATGAACCATGAACTCTGGGGCAAAGAATAGATCCAATTCAGCAACCACGCCGTCTAGGTGTGAATTTCGGAGCTGAGGACATCCAGGAATTCAGCTTTAGCCCGCAAGTTATAACCATGGTTTGCCAAAGTCAATTTGGTGGAACTAGTGCTGAATCTCCACACCAACATTTACAGAAATTTGAGATTCTAATGGAAACATTGAAGCCGAAAAGGGCTACTAACAATAACTATAAAATCAAGCCGTTTTTATTTTCTTTGAAGGATAAAGCTTTGGCTTGGTATCAAGCTCTTCCAGCTGCAAAGCTGGCCACATGGGAGGATTTATCTTCGGAGTTCCTGTTCGCTCCAAACGGTGTGTGCAAGCTTTAAATTTATAACCCTAGACTTAAGCTTAAAACAAGGATGCGAACCCGCAGTGTACGGGTCAATCGTAGTAAAAAGCAAGAAATTCCAGGGGTCGATCACAGGGACTCGGTGAAACAAAGTCAATAACGGTAAGCTTCGTGAATACTTACCACAAGAGCAATTAACACAATCAAAGATGAATAAGAAATCAATAAAGCAAACATGCAATTCTAGGGATTAAAGCGTCTAGTTGTGGTTCCAACTCAGGATCTAAAGATAAGCGGACAAAGCTGAGATTTTTGCAAGGGGAAGGTGTTACTAAAGTGGAGTAGATCACCGGGTAAGTCTCACTACTCTCTAATCCTAAACCGTAACTCTTATTACCGGGTAAGTCTCAAGGAATGAAGATAAAGAACTATAATCTCAAACTAACACACCATCTAAGGGAATAGAATCAACCTTTACCGGGTAAGTCTCAGGCTAACTCACAAAGATGGGATGGAAGCACACTCAAACCCCAATAAAGGATAAACCTTTATTACCTACGCTTATGATCGTTGGTATACAAACTAAGGAATTACCGGGTAAGTCTCATCCTAAGCTTGCTTTGAACCAGGAAAGGTGTAATAAGGATAGGATTTGGCAAACTCTAACACTTAACTCTCAATTTAGGATCAGATAAGTCACCTCGGTCATCCGAATTCCACCCCGGCCGAGATGTTCATCGACTGAGCGAGATGCTTAGGGTTAAGGTTAAAGACTCGAACTTTCAGGGTCCTACTGGAATCTAAGACTATTCTATCATTGTTTTTCCCACAACCTTCAGCCAATCACCCTAGAATCACACAAGGAAATTAGCCACTCATCATCATTATGAAAGTATTAAATATATGGGAAGAAGGTGAATATTTGAACAAGAAGAATTTAATGGAAAAGACTTCAATAACTGAATCAAATATCACAACAAAAGCGTTCCTTGGATAGCAATCCAACAAGCAAGACAACAAGGAAGAGAATCTAAGGTAATCTTACAAGAAAACCTCCAAAAGCTATAAAAGCTACAATCTTCAATCTTCCTTCAACCTTCAAAAAGGTTCTTCAAATCTCCCAACTGGAGTATGGCTGCTGTGGTGTATAAACCCTGATCGGTGGTATAACATGATATTCGGTGTAAGCGGGGTTGTGGATTTGTGGGAAATCCGACCCTTTTTATAGGAAAATAACCCTCCAAAGATAAGATATCTTAGAAGATATCTTTTCCCATAAATATAGGTAAAATATATGATCTAGTATATCTTCTTCCTTCCTGCACTTCAATGGGACATAATCTAGCCTTGCGTCCCATCCTTTCCTTGATCGAGAAAACAATTTCTTGAGAATCATAGTAGCTTCCCCATCTATAGCTTGGGGATGGTACAGGGTCCTGAGCATGCGAGGGACCCCATACTTGAACAAGAGACACTTCATCGCCTTAACGGTGTAGTGTTTGCAAACTCCACTCCTTATAATCCAAGGAGTATATTCTTCTATCGGTTTCAAGAGAGGTTTCATCTTGATCTTAGGAGGTTCTTTCGGAAGAGACCTCCAACTCTTCGGTGCCTTCCTGAAAAATTCAGAAATATTAATAGGGAATTCAAATGAAGTAGGAGAGTGTACCTTGCAAAGTTCTCCAAAGCTTGAGACAAGTTTCGTGTTGGGTTGATAATCCACCCACGAAATCTCTCTCAGTTCTGCTGGCCTTTCTTCAACTTTGACCACAATCTCAGTAATTTGGCCAAGGTTCTCTGCATCTTCCACTTCTGGTTTTGCAGATTCTTCCATCTCGGCCGAAATCTCTTCCACCTCGGCCGAGGTCTCAACAGTTGGATCGAGACCTTCCATATCCTCCTCTTCCTCAGAAGTTTCAGGAGAAATTTCTGGTTCGATTGGGGGAATGCTTAAAACGTACAACACTTCCTTATGCTCCAATTCCGGCTTAGCATAGGATAGGGTGCTTTCACTGAGCTCCTTCACTTTCTTTATCAACCTCTCCCATCTTGATTCAAGAGAATCTTCAAGGGGTTGCTCACAAATCTTTTTAGGGATATGCAGTTCATCCCACATCGCAAGTTCACGCTGAATGGCCTCTTCTCTTTCCCATTCGATGTTGAACCAATAGAAGGAGTACTTCTCCTCCAAGTACTCATAATGGTCCGCCCTAGCACTTTGCCTTGCTATCCAGGCTGGATCAAATGTAGTCATCGGAAATCCTGAAAACTACAAAACTCATAGAAAGAGTAGTTAGTAGCAACAGGGGCAAGTGCCCCAAAAGCAAACCGCAACCGGCTCGGTCTAGACCAAGTCCCCGGCAACGGCGCCAAAAACTAACAAAACAAAGCAAAAGCAAACTATCTAAGCTAGACTAGAAAACGGGAAAAGAAAGCAATACCTTGGGTTGCCTCCCAAGAAGCGCTTGGTTTAAGGTCGCTAGCTGGACCATGATGCCTCATCAAATGTAATGGGAGGTGCCCTCACCCCATACTTTACCTCCATCGTGGGGTGAAGTAAGTAAATCTATCAAACGCTCCAACAAGTGTAAGTGTTCATCGGGGAATGAATCGTCTATGGGCGGGTCATCCTTCTCACGTGAAGATGTAGGTAGCTGGCTGAGGTGATCCGCAACAGAATTCTCGGATCCCTTCTTATCGCGGATCTCTAGGTCAAACTCTTGAAGCAAGAGAATCCATCGAATAAGGCGTGGCTTGGCATCTTTCTTAGCCAACAAGTAACGAATGGCTGCATGGTCGGTGTAGACAATGACTTTCACCCCAACTAAGTAGGAACGAAACTTCTCGAAAGCATATACAACCGCCAACAACTCCTTCTCAGTGGTAGCGTAGTTGCGCTGGGCTACATCTAGCGTCTTGCTAGCATAGTAAATGGCGGTGGTCCGGCCATCCTTCTTTTGTCCAAGCACCGCTCCTACGGCTACATCACTAGCGTCACACATGACCTCAAAGGGCAAGGTCCAATCAGGAGGTTGGATAATGGGAGCGGAGATCAACGCTTCCTTAATCCTGTAAAAAGCATCAAGACACTCCTGCGAAAACTCAAAAACAACATCTTTATTTAAGAGGTTAGTTAAAGGTTTAGAAATCTTAGAGAAGTCCTTGATGAATCTCTTGTAGAAACCTACATGCCCGAGAAAACTCCTCACACCTTTAACAGAACAAGGGGGAGAGAGTTTCTCAATAGTCTCGATCTTAGCGCGATCGACCTCAATGCCTCGATTAGAAACGAGGTGTCCTAGCACAATGCCTTCATTAACCATAAAATGACACTTCTCCCAATTCAAGACGAGATTAGTGTCTTCACATCTTTTAAGCACTAGCGAAAGGTTAGATAGGCAATCATCAAAAGAGGATCCGTATACGGAAAAATCATCCATAAATACCTCCATGATATTCTCTATGTATTTGGAAAAGATAGCCATCATACATCGCTGGAAGGTAACGGATGCATTGCACAATCCAAATGGCATCCTCCGATAGGCAAATGTCCCCCATGGACAAGTAAAAGTGGTCTTCTCCTGATCATCCGGATGGATAGGAATCTGGAAGAATCCACTATAGCCGTCCAAGTAGCAAAAGTGTGAATGCTGGGCCAACCGCTCGAGCATCTGATCGATGAAGGGAAGTGGAAAATGGTCCTTCCGTGTGGCCGTGTTCAGCTTCCTCTAATCGATGCAAACCCTCCAGCCCGTAATGGTCCTGGTTGGGATCAACTCGTTGTTCTTATTCGTCACAATGGTCATCCCTCCTTTCTTCGGAACGACATGCACCGGGCTAACCCACTTGCTGTCCGAGATAGGATAAATAATACCTGCATCCAACAACTTAAGAATTTCTTTCTTCACAACCTCTTTCATGATCGGATTTAACCGTCTTTGAGGTTCCCGTGAAGTCTTATGATTATCTTCCATTAGAATTCTATGCATGCAGAAAGAAGGCTTAATGCCAATAAGATCGTCCGTGGTATAACCTATAGCCTTTCGATGCTTTCTCAGGACATGCATTAACTTAGACAGTTCAGATTCGGAAAGGGAAGCACTAACAATAACGGGATAAGTAGAATCCGGTCCAAGAAAGACATACCTCAAGTGACTAGGGAGTTGTTTAAGCTCTACGACTGGGGGTGCTTTCTGAGGGGGATCCTTGCTTCCTCCTTCCAGTGGAGTGGATTCAGAAACTGGACCTTCGGAAATCTCAGTTGAAGTCGTCTCGCCATCGACCTCGGTCGAGGCGCAGAGGCGTTGACCGAGATGTTCTTCAGTCGCCTCGCTCAGTCCAGGAAGTGCCTCGGTCGAGGTACTGCAACTGGAACCGAAATTGGAGATCTTCGTCTCCTGGATTAGTGTCTCAGTTTTAGCTTCTGGATCTTCTTCCAGTGCCTTCAAGCTCCGTATATCTGCATCACAAGAAGCATCTATACCTTCCTCTATTAAACTAAAACTTATAACTCGTTCGAGTGGATCGTTAATAAGGATAGAGCTCACCAATTCTCTTGATTCTTCCTCATCGTAGATGTTGAAGATATCATCAGTTAGCTGCTCCCCTTTCATGGCTGCAAGTAGTGCGAACTCCACCTCATCGCCACCAATGTTGAATTTCAACTTGGCGTTCTTGCAATCCACATTGCAACCCGAAGTTACTAGAAATGGCCTCCCGAGAATAATAGGAATAGGATAATCTGCGGGAATGTCAAGTACAACAAAATCTATAGGAAGATAGAAGTTACCTAACTTGACCGGAACGTCCTCCAAGATGCCCACGGGATGGGTGATGGAGCGATCCGCCATATAAAGTCGAATCTTGACCGGCTTGGGCTCTCCAAGTCCGATCTTCATGCATAGCTCCAGCGGGATGATGCTCACGCTGGCTCCTAGATCACAAAGGGCTTCACAAGTGACATCCCCAACTTGAATGGGAATGCTAAATGAGCCGGGATCTCTTAATTTAGGTGGCATCTTCTCCTTCATGCTCTTAATAAGCTCCGAGGATTTAGATGTCATCCTAACTTCACCAAAGTCTTCCAATTTCCTTTTCCTTGATAGGATTTCTTTTAAGAACTTCCCATAGGCGGGCATTCCTAGAATAGCATCAAGGAAAGGAATGTTAATATGCAGCTTATTCATCAAGTCAAGGAACTTACCAAAGTGCTTGTCTAGATGTGCTCTGGCCCTTGACTGGGGGAATGGAAGTGGTGGTTTGTATGCAGGAGGTGGAACATAAACTTCAGTTTTCCCCTCCGCTTTCTGTTGCTCCGCCTCAGTTGGCATCTCTGTCGAGGTGTTCTTTGACTGGATCTGGACCGAGGTGGTCTGCGTCGAACGAGGTACTGGATCTGCAGTTTTAAGTCCACTCCTCGTCGTTATGGCCATGCACTGGCCCTTAGGGTTGCTTTCCGTCTTTGCTGGAAGCTTCCCTGGATCTCTTGGCGCTTCATTCGCCCTACTCGCAAGTTGTTGTTCGAAGGACTTTTGGGCCCTCGAAAATGAAGTCATAGAATTCTCCATAGCGCTAAGCTTGATCAAGATAGCCTCCAGAAATGCGTCTTTCTTTTCCGGCTGAGACGAACTTGATCCTTGCCCCTGGCTCTTCAATGGAGTAGAAGAAGAAGAAGGGGAAGAGAGGAAAGGGTTAGAGGAATTATTAGAGTTGGAGTTAGAATAATTGTTACCAGGATTCTGGTTGCTTTGATTGTTCGTCCTCCAATTGTTGCTATTGGACCCTCTATTGTTGTTGTTGTTGTAGTTATTGTTCCGGGAACCTTTGTTGTTGTTACGGTATCCATAGTTGTTGTTCCTTTGTCCTTGCTCTTCCTTCTTGGTTTGAGCAACCAAGAGTTCCTTCAATTGCTTCACGTCATTATTCAAAGACGTGAGTTGATTGTTGTTGGATTGAGTCTCTTGAAAGTTGACTCTTTTAACTCCACCTTCATCTCCTTGGTGGGTATATTTCTCCATGTGCAAGACTTGCTTCTCAATGAAGTCCCAAACCTCGTCAATCGCCATGTCCATGAAGGTACCGGCGGAGAGTAGTTGGAGATTGAACTGGGTGCTTCCGTCCAGTCCTTTGAAGTAGATCTCTAACAACTCGATTTTTGGAATCCCATGATGTGGGCAATCCAAAAGGATGTCCTTGAACCGCTCCCATGACTTGTACAAGCTCTCCTTGTCCTTCATAATAAAAGCATTGATCTTCCCTCTCATTTCAGCTGTCTTTGAAGGGGAAAGAATTTGGTCAAGAATTCCGTAGTCATCTCTTCCCATGTGCTGATTTTTCCTGGAGGAAGAGATTGATACCAAGTAAGAGCTCTATCTTTTAAAGAAAAGTAAAAAGGTCTTAGCTTGTAGTTGTTATTTTCAATTCTGGAAGGTCGTAAGGTTTCCATCAAGATCTCGTAGTTTTGAAGATGTTGATGTGGTGATTCCTTCTCCATCCCTCCGAATTGGCATTGGAGAATTATGGATAGAACTTGCGGCCGAAGTTCGTAGTCATGGTCCGCTGGATCTCCTAGGTTGACTCCTGGACGCCTCAGTTGTTGATTAGGGTCCATCCTTTGACCTAGGGTTTGTGGGATTCCTGCAAGAAGAACATCTCGGACTGGCATCCGAGGTGGATGTATCTCGGCCGGGGCGTCTGGTACTGGAACCTGCCTCGGTCGAGGGTCAGCAATTGGAACCTGCCTCGGTCCAGCATCGGGAACTGGGTTGTCCCTCGGTCGAAGTAGAATCTGGTCTCGTATGACGGCCATTTCTGCTTCGATTGCTTCAGTTTTGGTGCGAGTTTCTTCCTTCTCTCGCCTTAGTTCTTCCTTGCTGAGGCGTAGCAGCTCTAACACCTCTTTCAATTCGGCCTCAAGATCGCGGTTGTCTTGTTGGGCCATCTTCGCTTCTCTTAAGCGTCGCTTGTATGTCTTTTCTGGTTCGGGATCGTAAGGAACGATTTCTTTCCCAGTGCGGGTTCTTCGCATATACCTAAGAAAGAACCTGCAAAAGTCACTCAAGTAGAGTGGTTAGATGACACGGGGGCAAGTGCCCCAAGAGCAAACCGTACCAGCTCGGTCTAGACCAAGTCCCCGGCAACGGCGCCAAAAACTTGTTCGCTCCAAACGGTGTGTGCAAGCTTTAAATTTATAACCCTAGACTTAAGCTTAAAACAAGGATGCGAACCCGCAGTGTACGGGTCAATCGTAGTAAAAAGCAAGAAATTCCAGGGGTCGATCACAGGAACTCGGTGAAACAAAGTCAATAACGGTAAGCTTCGTGAATACTAACCACAAGAGCAATTAACACAATCAAAGATGAATAAGAAGTCAATAAAGCAAACATGCAATTCTAGGGATTAAAGCGTCTAGTTGTGGTTCCAACTCAAGATCTAAAGATAAGCGGACAAAGCTGAGATTTTTGCAAGGGGAAGGTGTTACTAAAGTGGAGTAGATCACCGGGTAAGTCTCACTATTCTCTAATCCTAAACCGTAACTCCTATTACCGGGTAAGTCTCAAGGAATGAAGATAAAGAACTATAATCTCAAACTAACACACCATCTAAGGGAATAGAATCAACATTTACCGGGTAAGTCTCAGGCTAACTCACAAAGATGGGATGGAAGCACACTCAAACCCCAATAAAGGATAAACCTTTATTACCTACGCTTATGATCGTTGGTATACAAACTAAGGAATTACCGGGTAAGTCTCATCCTAAGCTTGCTTTGAACCAGGAAAGGTGTAATAAGGATAGGATTTGGCAAACTCTAACACTTAACTCTCAGTTTAGGATCAGATAAGTCACCTCGGTCATCCGAATTCCACCCTGGCCGAGATGTTCATCGACTGAGCGAGATGCTTAGGGTTAAGGTTAAAGACTCGAACTTTCAGGGTCCTACTGGAATCTAAGACTATTCTATCAT
Source organism: Fagopyrum homotropicum (assembly GCA_033239125.1). Lineage (NCBI taxonomy): Eukaryota > Viridiplantae > Streptophyta > Magnoliopsida > Caryophyllales > Polygonaceae > Fagopyrum > Fagopyrum homotropicum. The sequence continues at coordinate 35,704,227 of BSWB01000003.1, forward strand.
TGTTTTTCCCACAACCTTCAGCCAATCACCCTAGAATCACACAAGGAAATTAGCCACTCATCATCATTATGAAAGTATTAAATATATGGGAAGAAGGTGAATATTTGAACAAGAAGAATTTAATGGAAAAGACTTCAATAACTGAATCAAATATCACAACAAAAGCATTCCTTGGATAGCAATCCAACAAGCAAGACAACAAGGAAGAGAATCTAAGGTAATCTTACAAGAAAACCTCCAAAAGCTATAAAAGCTACAATCTTCAATCTTCCTTCAACCTTCAAAAAGGTTCTTCAAATCTCCCAACTGGAGTATGGCTGCTGCGATGTATGCGAGATCTCCTCGTAAGCAAGATGTTATGCAAGATGTGATAGCGGGTCCTCGATTTGTGGGAAATCCATCCCTTTTTATAGGAAAATAACCCTCCAAAGATAATATATCTTAGAAAGATCTTTTCCCATAAAAATAGGTAAAATATAAGATCTTCTTCCTACCAGGAGCCAAGCCCAAAAATATAAGATCACCTTCCAAAGATAAAAGATCTCAGCCAAGAATAAAATATTCTTGCTGCGTCCTAGGTGTTCGCCTCGGTCGAGTCGGCGTCTCTGGATCACCTCGGTCGAGATGAATCTCTGGTCAACCGAGGTGAGTCATAACTGAATGTGAAATCTCTCAAAACTGGTCCAAAGTGAATCCTTAATCCATGGCTATGCTTCCTGGATGGTTCCTTATGCTCCTCAATGTAGCTCCAATGACTCCATAGCTCCTTTTGTTCCTTTTTGATGCAAAACGTGCCATTTTACCTACAATTACAGCAAAACTAGGTGTAGACCTCGATTCTCGCAAAGGTAGATGAAATGGTAATATAATCACATAATATACATACAAACATGCAGATTATGAAAGATAAAACGTCCAAACAAACCCCAAAATATAGACTATAATTCATGCTATCAGTTCCTCACCAATTTCTTTCTGCCATCCAAGACGGCGGAATTGAGAGGTAAGATTAATGCATTTTCTATGAAAACTAACGAAAGTTTGTTTCAATCATGGAAAAGATTTCAGGACCTCTTATTAGATTGCCCACACCATGACATTTCAAAATTTGAGTTGCTAGAGATTTACTACAAGGGGTTGGATGTGGATACACAATTCAACCTCCAATCTCTCTCTTGTGGTACATTCATGGACATGAGAGAGGATGATGCTTGGGACTTCATTGAGAAGCAAGCCCAAGTGATTGAGAAGTATTCCCACCGGAAGATTGAGCCAGGAGTGAAGCTAACACAAGCTGCACAAACTCAAATCTTTTCCCTTAATACCGAAATCAAGGAGTTGAAGGAAATTATTAGAGCTGGCCTTCAACAGCCAAAGGAGCAAGATGTTGGCTACTTAGGCAACAACAATAACAACAACCACCACCAAGGGAACCGGAACAATAACCGAAACAACAATTGGAACAACAATAATTGGAATAACAACAACAACAACCGAAATTCCAACAACAATTGGCGTTCCAACCAACAACAACAAAATTTCGGTAATCCCTATTCAAATTCTGGAAATTCACTAACATCTCCCTCTTCTTCTACCCCTTTGAAAAGTCAGGGGCAAACATCAAATGATTCAAACAATAAGGAGAAGGAGAAGCCCGATCCTATGTTGGAGACAATTCTAGGAAAGCTTCAAGGGCTAGAGTGATACATAACTAAGGTTGATAAAGCTCAAAAATCTTTAGAAAACCATATGTTCAGCAACGCTGAAGAAGTTCCTAGGGATCAAGGAAAGCTTCCCGAGAAGACGGAGGACAACCCAAAGGGAAGGGTGATGGCTATCACCACTAGGAGTGGCGTTACAACTACCGACCCGCAATCCAAGTTTGTGGAAGTCCTAGCTGAGAAGGAGAAGGATAAGGGGAAGGAGAAGGAAGATGTCTACGTTCCTCCTCCAGCTTATAAACCTCCCCTACCATTCCCGCAGTCTAGAGCAAGAGCGTGCTTAGACAAGCAATTCGGTAAGTTTATTGAACTCATGAGCAAACTGCATATTAATATACCTTTCATTGATGCAATTGTAGGTATGCCCGCTTATAGGAAGTTCTTGAAAGAGCTCCTCTCTAGCAAGAGGAAGCTAGAGGACTTTGGAGAAGTCAAGATGAGTTCGGAATCTTCGGAGCTCATCAAAACGATGACTGAAAAGATGCCCCCAAAGCTGAGAGATCCGGGGTCATTTTGCGTTCCAATTAGAGTAGGAGAAGTCACATGTGATGCTCTTTGTGACTTGGGAGCAAGTGTAAGCATTATTCAATTTGCTTTGTGTAGGAAGATCGGTTTAGGCGAACCTAAACCGGTTAAGATGACGTTATACATGGTGGATCGATCCATAACTCGTCCCGTCGGTATCATTGAGGACGTCCCAGTCAAGCTCGGTAAGTTTTACATTCCCATTTACTTTGTAGTGCTTGACATTCCTGCAGATTGTCCGGTTCCGATCATACTCGGAAGACCGTTTCTTGCAACATCCGGTTATATAGTGGATTGCAAGAATGATAGATTGGCGTTTGACATAGGTGAAGAGAAGGTTGAGTTTGTTCTCTCAAATTTGGTGAAAGAGCCAACTCTTGGAGAGGACATGTTCAATGTCTATGATGAGGAAGCATCTAGAGAAGAAGCAAGCTCGATTCTATTCAAGGATCCATTGCAAAAGGTTCAAAAACTTTTCCAAATACAGTTGGACCATGATGCGTCCTAGGTGTTCGCCTCGGTCGAGTCGGCGTCTCTGGATCACCTCGGTCGAGATGAATCTCTGGTCAACCGAGGTGAGTCATAACTGAATGTGAAATCTCTCAAAACTGGTCCAAAGTGAATCCTTAATCCATGGCTATGCTTCCTGGATGGTTCCTTATGCTCCTCAATGTAGCTCCAATGACTCCATAGCTCCTTTTGTTCCTTTTTGATGCAAAACGTGCCATTTTACCTACAATTACAGCAAAACTAGGTGTAGACCTCGATTCTCGCAAAGGTAGATGAAATGGTAATATAATCACATAATATACATACAAACATGCAGATTATGAAAGATAAAACGTCCAAACAAACCCCAAAATATAGACTATAATTCATGCTATCAGTTCCTCACCAATTTCTTTCTGCCATCCAAGACGGCGGAATTGAGAGGTAAGATTAATGCATTTTCTATGAAAACTAACGAAAGTTTGTTTCAATCATGGAAAAGATTTCAGGACCTCTTATTAGATTGCCCACACCATGACATTTCAAAATTTGAGTTGCTAGAGATTTACTACAAGGGGTTGGATGTGGATACACAATTCAACCTCCAATCTCTCTCTTGTGGTACATTCATGGACATGAGAGAGGATGATGCTTGGGACTTCATTGAGAAGCAAGCCCAAGTGATTGAGAAGTATTCTCACCGGAAGATTGAGCCGGGAGTGAAGCTAACACAAGCTGCACAAACTCAAATCTTTTCCCTTAATACCGAAATCAAGGAGTTGAAGGAAATTATTAGAGCTGGCCTTCAACAGCCAAAGGAGCAAGATGTTGGCTACTTAGGCAACAACAATAACAACAACCACCACCAAGGGAACCGGAACAATAACCGAAACAACAATTGGAACAACAATAATTGGAATAACAACAACAACAACCGAAATTCCAACAACAATTGGCGTTCCAACCAACAACAACAAAATTTCGGTAATCCCTATTCAAATTCTGGAAATTCACTAACATCTCCCTCTTCTTCTACCCCTTTGAAAAGTCAGGGGCAAACATCAAATGATTCAAACAATAAGGAGAAGGAGAAGCCCGATCCTATGTTGGAGACAATTCTAGGAAAGCTTCAAGGGCTAGAGTGATACATAACTAAGGTTGATAAAGCTCAAAAATCTTTAGAAAACCATATGTTCAGCAACGCTGAAGAAGTTCCTAGGGATCAAGGAAAGCTTCCCGAGAAGACGGAGGACAACCCAAAGGGAAGGGTGATGACTATCACCACTAGGAGTGGCGTTACAACTACCGACCCGCAATCCAAGTTTGTGGAAGTCCTAGCTGAGAAGGAGAAGGATAAGGGGAAGGAGAAGGAAGATGTCTACGTTCCTCCTCCAGCTTATAAACCTCCCCTACCATTCCCGCAGTCTAGAGCAAGAGCGTGCTTAGACAAGCAATTCGGTAAGTTTATTGAACTCATGAGCAAACTGCATATTAATATACCTTTCATTGATGCAATTGTAGGTATGCCCGCTTATAGGAAGTTCTTGAAAGAGCTCCTCTCTAGCAAGAGGAAGCTAGAGGACTTTGGAGAAGTCAAGATGAGTTCGGAATCTTCGGAGCTCATCAAAACGATGACTGAAAAGATGCCCCCAAAGCTGAGAGATCCGGGGTCATTTTGCGTTCCAATTAGAGTAGGAGAAGTCACATGTGATGCTCTTTGTGACTTGGGAGCAAGTGTAAGCATTATTCAATTTGCTTTGTGTAGGAAGATCGGTTTAGGCGAACCTAAACCGGTTAAGATGACGTTATACATGGTGGATCGATCCATAACTCGTCCCGTCGGTATCATTGAGGACGTCCCAGTCAAGCTCGGTAAGTTTTACATTCCCATTTACTTGGTAGTGCTTGACATTCCTACAGATTGTCCGGTTCCGATCATACTCGGAAGACCGTTTCTTGCAACATCCGGTTATATAGTGGATTGCAAGAATGATAGATTGGCGTTTGACATAGGTGAAGAGAAGGTTGAGTTTGTTCTCTCAAATTTGGTGAAAGAGCCAACTCTTGGAGAGGACATGTTCAATGTCTATGATGAGGAAGCATCTAGAGAAGAAGCAAGCTCGATTCTATTCAAGGATCCATTGCAAAAGGTTATCACCATGAGCATCATGGAGAAAGGAGAAGAAGTGGATTGCAATGAGGAGATTGAAGCCTTGGAGGAGCTAAAAGAAGCGCATGAGGAAGAGTTTGAAAAACTCTATGATGGGTCAGAAAACGTGAGGAATCACGGCCAGTCGTGCTATTCCACGGCCGTGGTTTCCCCCAACATGACCGTAATCAGCTATTCGGAGAGCTCCAGTAAGTTACACGGCCAAAACCACGGCCGTGGAACCACCAGTGGTGCCGTAATTGACTTCCATGCCCTAAACCACGGCCGTGGAAGTAACAATGATGCCGTAATTTTGGGTATTTCAGAGAACAATTCCGTTCTTTCCACAAATACTCTTGAGTCTTCTTCCACCACTCCTACACCCTTAGAGACCTCTAAGGAAGCGTCGGACACATCTCAAGACTCATCAAGTACATCAATAGCAATGGAATTGAAGCCACTTCCCACACATCTTCGGTATGCATTTCTTGGAACTAATTCTACTTTTCCCGTAATTGTTAGTTCCGAATTAAGTGAAGTTGAACATGAGAGACTAATGGCTGTTCTAAGGAAACATAGGAAAGCCTTAGGTTATACTATAGAGGATCTTGTAGGAATTAAATCATCATTATGCATGCACAAGATTCTAATGGAGGAAGATTTTAAGCCTTCGAGACAACCTCAAAGACGGTTAATCCGATCATGAAGGAGGTTTTCAAGAAGGAGAAAGGAGATTCTTAAGTTGCTTGATGCAGGTATCATCTATCCTATCTCGGATAGCAAGTGGGTGAGCCCCGTTCAAGTTGTTCCAAAGAAAGGAGGAATGACGGTTATAACAAACAAGAACAATGAACTCATTCCTACAAGAACCGTCACGGGATGGAGGATGTGCATTGATTATCACAAGCTGAACAATGCAACTAGGAAGGATCACTTCCCGCTACCATTCATTGATCAAATGCTTGAGAGGTTAGCACAACACTCCTATTTTTGCTATCTTGACGGTTATAGTGGTTTCTTCCAGATACCAATCCATCCGGACGATCAAGAGAAGACCACATTCACGTGCCCATGGGGTACGTTTGCCTATAGACGGATACCATTCGGGATTTGCAACGCCTCAGCCACCTTTCAAAGGTGCATGATGGCCATCTTCTCGGAGTACATTGAGGAGATAATGGAGGTTTTTATGGACGATTTTTCTGTTTATGGTTCTTCATTTGATAATTGTCTATCTAACCTCTCTCTTGTATTGCAAATGTGTGAACACACTAACATAGTTCTTAATTGGGAGAAGTGTCAATTCATGGTAAAAGAAGGTATTGTGCTAGGACACTTAATCTCTAGTAGAGGGATTGAGGTAGACAAGGCTAAGATAGAGACCATAGAGAAACTTCCTCCTCCATCTTCGGTGAAGGGGATAAGAAGTTTTTTAGGACATGCTGGATTCTATAGACGTTTTATCAAAGACTTTTCTAAGATATCAAAACCGCTTACTAATCTATTGATGAAGGATGCAATTTTTGACTTTTCGCAGGATTGTTTAGATGCATTCTATAAGATTCGGGAAGCTCTCATCTCAGCCCTGATTATCCAACCTCCGGACTGGAATCTCCCGTTCGAGGTTATGTGTGATGCGAGTGACGTAGCTGTTGGAGTTGTGCTAGGACAAAAGAAGGAAGGACGAACCCATGCTATCTACTATGCTAGCAAGACGCTAGACGAAGCGCAACTCAACTACGCCACAATTGAAAAGGAATTTTTAGCTATTGTATATGCCTTTGAAAAGTTTCGTTCTTATCTTGTAGGTGCAAAGGTGATTGTATACACGGATCATTCTGTGATCTGGTATTTACTTGCCAAGAAAGATGCGAAACCGAGGCTGATTAGATGAATTCTTCTCCTACAAGAATTTGATCTAGAGATCCGTGACAAGAAAGGCTCGGAAAATTCTGTTGCGGATCACTTGAGTCGTCTACCACACATAGAAGACGACGATCTACCTATAGATGAATCCTTTCCGGACAAACATTTACACATCATTGAGGAGTGCATCGACAAGATATCTAGAGGTAATGAACCATGGTTTGCTGATTTTGTTAACTATTTGGTTTGTCAGGAAATACCTCCCGGATTATCCTATGCACAAAAGAAGAAGTTCTTTAGGGATGTCCGGTAATACTTTTAGAATGAACCTCTACTATTCAAGAGAGGTCCTGACGGCATCATTAGGAGATATGTGCCGGAAGACAAAATGCAAAGTGTCATTCGTCATTGTCATTCACTACCTTGTGGAGGACACGCTAGTTCCAATAAAACTAGCGCTAAGGTATTGCAATTTGGATTCTTTTGGCCTACTTTGTTTAAGAATATGCAAACCTTTGTTTCGTGTTGTGATGATTGTCAAAGAACAGGAAACATCTCTAGGAGAAACGAGATGCCTCTAAATAACATTCAGGAGGTGGAAATCTTTGACGTTTGGGGAGTAGACTTCATGGGACCTTTCCCATCATCTTGTGGAAACCAATACATACTTCTAGCTGTGGATTATGTTTCGAGATGGGTTGAAGCTATTGCCTCTCCAACTAATGATGCCATGGTTGTAGTTAAGTTCTTTAATAGAACTATTTTCCCAAAGTTTGGGACACCACGGACCATCATTAGTGACGGAGGTTCTCACTTCATTGTCCGACGATTTGAAACTCTACTAGCTAAGTATGGGGTGACTCACAAGATCGCCGCCCCCTACCATCCACAAACAAGTGGACAAGTGGAGATTTCGAATAGAGAGATCAAAGGCATCCTTGAAAAGACGGTCTCAAAGACGAGGAAGGATTGGTCTTTGAAGTTGGATGATGCATTATGAGCATATAGGACTGCATACAAGATCCCCACAGGTACAACACCATACAACCTTGTGTATGGGAAGTCTTGTCATCTCCCAGTTGAGCTAGAATACAGGGCGTACTGGGATGTGAAGTGGTTGAACTTCGGCATGAAGGAAACAGGCGAGAAGCGCCTCTTAGACCTCAATGAGCTTGAAGAACTCCGCTTGAACGCCTATGAAAACGCCAAGATCTACAAAAATAGGGCGAAGCGTTGACATGATAAGCATATCATTCCAAAGGATCTCAAAGAAAGAGATCAAGTTCTCCTCTTCAATTTGAGACTTCGTCTCTTTCCAGGTAAGCTTAAATCTCGTTGGACTGGACCTTATCTAATCAAACGTGTTTTTCCCCATGGCGTAGTTGAAGTATGGGGTGAAAAGAGAGGAAGTTTCAAGGTTAATGGCCAACGCCTTAAGAAGTATTCACCGGAGCTCCCGGTTGAGGTTTTCGTGCCGATTACCCTCAAATAAACACAAGAACGGTCTAGCTACGGATCCAAAACAAGTGCTTCTTGTGAGGCAACCCAAGGTATTGCACTTACGTTTTTGTTTTTTTTCTTTCTTAAGAGTATTTTAGTTTAGTTGTTTTTGCTTTGTTTTTCCCTCAGTACCTCCGGTATGTTATGTTTTTGGATGTAGGAATAATGGTTGGGAAAAGGAATGATGCAAAAGTTGGAAGGAATTGACGAAACTTGGATGTTGGCACACAACACAGACTTACACGCCCTAAACCACGGTCGTGGAAGTAACAGGTGGCCGTAATTCTCCAAAATAGGCAAAAATTCACCTAAACCACGGCCTCCGTACATTTCCACGGCCGTGGTTTGCCCCGAGTGACTGTGATTTTCAAAATTTTTACGGGCCACTATATAAACCACCTTCCTTCACAAAACACACCAAAAATCCCAAATCCCCGCCCCAAACCACGCCCCAAAACGCCAAAAATCTTCCCCAACTCGCAATTCTTCGTTTGAAGTCCGATTCAAGCGATTCTTTGGCCTAAAGTGAAGCATTTTCGATCATCTACACGATCCAATCAACAAACAAAGTGAACAATCCACTCAGCAGAAGGAATTTTGATTTTAAAGATCCAAAACCTAGGTTTTTCTCTACTTTCTCTACTTTGTCAATTCGGCTCTATTTTTCGCAAGAAATTAGAAGAACTGAATAGTATTGGAATTAGTCTAGGACAGTGATTGCTGAAGTTTGGTGTGAGATTGTTGAGATTTGTGAAAAACAGATCAAAACCACGGTCCTTGTACATTCCACGGCCGTGGTTTTTGAAGAACATGCCGTGATTTCCTCTGATGTTGAAAAATATGATTAGAAGGAAATCTAATAGGACCAAGAAGAGAAAGGATGGTAGTTCCTCCTCTTCTCAACCTCCCCCTAGTGAACCACCATTACCACCACCTCCTAGAATCCCAACCATCCATGAAGACTACTTAGGAGCTTTAGAGAGGATTGAAAAGAGGCCGGTCATAGGACCTCATTACTTAGTCCTTGAGGAGCTTGAGCCGCTCAATGTTGTCAATGATTTGACATGGCTCTTGGATAGAGCTGGTTTGATAGTCTTCTCCGCTATTAGAGAGGACTCTTATGAGGAGATTACTAGGGAATTCGTCACCTCCTTTGAGCATAGCCACATGAACCGCACCGTTTCTTTTAGGCTAATGGAGCAAGACTACGAGTTCTCCATTGTTCAGTTTGGGACCTTCTTTAGGTTCCATGAGTTTTAATGGTAGATTTCCTAGTGGTGTGTACTCTAAGGACTTGTGGGAGGATATTTCCATGATTTATGCTAGTGAGGATCGTTGGCAACCGGCCGACACCAAGGCTAAGCTCATCTATCACTTAGCCTTGAAGATAGCTCATAGAGTCATTTCCGAGTGTCTCTTCCCTAGGACCAAGACCCCCCAAAAGATTAAGACCGATGAGCTCTTTCTCCTCTATTGCATGCTCTATGGTAGATCCGCTGATTGTGCTACCCTCCTTGCCTCCACTATGAGTAAACTGAAAAAAAAGAAGGCCGGGAACATTGGTTATGGTGGCATGGTTACTCATATAGCCAACCAACTAGGGATAGACTACTCTGCCTGCACTAGGATAGCGGCCAGACCTTTGGGTCTCAACAACCTTATGACTAGAGGCATCATCTTTCCCCGCCACCAAGCTCCACCTACCGCAGCCATGCCATGGGAGGAGAGAGGTGGTAGAGGTATCCCTTGGCTTTTTGAGTATTCCATTATGGCCGGACGCCATAATTGGAAGGCGACCTTTGCGGCTATCCATGCAAATAGGCCAGTAGCTCCTCCGTATGTGCCGGATGATATCCCAACTGGGGATGATGATGAGGAGATGGGAGGAGGTGATGATCATCAGGTAGGAGGTGATGAGCATGACTTTGGTACGTTTCCGGATCAGCCGGCACAGTTTCCCGACCCTCCTAGACGTTGTCCCCACCCTTCTAGACCTTCCGGTTCCTCTTCTTCACGCCGTGCTAGCGTGAGTGAGAGGCCGACTTGGATGGACGCTCCTCCCACTTGGTATGGAGCGCAGCCGGACTGGATGACATCTCCTCCACCATGGTAAGAGCAGGCACCGGTAGCACCGCCAGTTCCCCCACCTCATAAGAGTGTTATTTGACTTGGTGATCTAAATTGAAGTTTCACATGCTTGATTTTGACAATGCTTGAAGGTTATGATGTTTGTCTTGAAGTATTTGCAATTTATGAAGTTTCTTTGTTTTGCATATTTTGGTTTATGGTTATGAGAGTTTTCAAGGATGAATGAAGCAAGGTTTGAGGATGATCTATTGACTAGAAGCACACCAACCAAAAAGATTGTATTGTTTTGTTTTGCATTCATATTTCATTCTACCTTATGTTATAAGCTTTTAAAAACCTTGCTTGGGGACAAGCAAGTGGCAAGTATGGGGTATTTGTTAGCATGAAATATGACTATATTTTAGGCACTTGTTTTAGTTGTTTTTCCCCAATTATTTGCAAAGCTTCTACACTTTTCATTGCTCGATTACTTGAAATTGGTTTTGTTTCACCAATTTCTTGAGTTCGATACTCTGGAATACTTGCTAATCTACGCCGATCCGTACACTGCGGGTTCACTTGCTTTTATTCAAGTTTTATAAATTTAAAACTTATTTGCACGCACGCTTAGGGGCGAACACGTGACATGCCTCCTGTGTCATCTCATCTCCAACTCCTTCCTCCTCTCAGCTCACCCCAATGCAAACCTTAACTCAAACACCTCCCTACCATCGATTCCCACTATTGACTCTACACTATTCTCATAATATTCTAATAACAACCCTTCTACACCTCCACCTCCCCCAACTAGAACTATTGTCACTAGGTCTCACAACAACATACACAAACCCCTCACAAAACTAAATATCTCTCTCACTCGCATTCCTTCCTCCTCATTTGAACCTACAGTGGCCAAGCAAGCCCTCCTTTATCCTGACTAGAAGGCCGTCATAATCACACAATACAATGCCCTTATTATTAATGGAATGTGGGTTCTTGTTCCTGCAGATACATCTATGAACATCATTGGATGCAAATGGATCTTCAGGACCAAGTTTAAAGCAAATGGCTCGGTTGAACGACTAAAACTTCGTCTTGTGGCCAAGGGATTTCTTCAAAAACCGTGCATCGATTATCAAGAAACCTTTGGCCCCCTCGTGAAGCCAACCACAATAAGTCTCATACTTCATCTAGTTGTCACTCAAGGATGGATCATATGCCAAATAGACATCAACGATGCATTTCTTCAAGGACATCTCACTGCACGATTATTCATGAAGTAACCACCATGCTTTGTGGATCCAGACAAACCAAATCATGTGTGTCAACTACGCAAAGCCATCTATGGCCTCAAACAAGCTTCAAGAGCTTGGTATAAAGAGCTCAAATCACACCTTCAACAACTAGGTTTAATCAACTCGGTCTCAGACAAATCTCTCTTTTATTTAAAACTAACACTTGGTGTTGTTTATCTCTTAGTGTACGTCGATGACATCATTATCACAGGTACTAGACAAGACGGCAATAGGTTATTCAACAACTCACAACCTAGTTTTCTCTCAAAGATTTGGGCATGCTTTAGTACTTTCTTGGCGTGGAAGTCTTCCCTTGCAAAACTAGACTTTTCATCAGCCAACACAAGTATATTATGGATGTCCTCGAGAGATTCAACATGCTCTCAGCCAAACCCATATCAAGACCTATGTCCAATGATTGTGATTTTTACAATAACACTACACAACCTCTCACAAACCCTCTTCCCTATCCACAACTCACAAGGAGCCTTCAGTACCTCAATCTCACAAGACTAGATGTTGCATACGCCATCAACAAACTATCACAGTACATGCATTAACCTACTGAGCTTCATTGGACCGCAACGAATTGCATATTTTGCTACCTCTCAAGCACGTCAAATCCGGGGCTGAAATTCAAGAAAACTTCCCCTACATTCTTACACGCATTCTCAGGCGTTGACTGGGCAGGTGACAAAACGGACTATCTCTCTACAAGCGCCTATATTGTATATCTTGGCAACAATCCAATTTCTTGGAGCTCCAAAAAGCTACGTACCCAATCCTCCACTGAAGCTGAATATCAGACAATGGAGAACACAACAACTGAGTTGTCATGGTTACACTCTCTCATGCAAGAGATTGGACAACCACTGCCTACCACACCTACCATCTATTGGGACAATGTTGGAGCTACAAACCTTTGTGCATACCCACTTTTCCACTCTCAGATTAAACAAGTGGCTCTTGACTATCACTTCATCCGTCAACAAGTTCAACAAGAAACTCTTCGAGTTGTTCATGTGGCCAATGATGACCAAGTGACAGATGCTCTAACCAAACCGCTTACCAGACGACGCTTCACCATGATATTCTCCAAGATAGGACTCTCTGATCGGCCATCTATCTTGCGGGGAATGTTAGACCTACAAACATGCAACTTATGCATGGTTGAGCATATATTCCATTACCTTATAGAAGCAAGTGCACTATACTATCCCTATAATCATGGGATATGACACTTCTTCTACTATATATGTATAGTCTTATCTATGTCAATATACAAGTTCAATTCATATTATTTACAATCTTCCATTTTCCACCATTTCCGTCCCCATATCCTTTTAAAATTCCCATCCCCATTCTCGTTTTGAATAATACCTGCAAAATTCGGAAAATCTTCATCCCATTTATCCCCACCCATAAACTAGTAACGTACCGAACGAACCGTATAATCTTTTTCAATTTACATGTACTAAATATTTGACCCTATGAAGCCAAATTAAACGTCATTCTTAAAGCTAATCATAATTGTGGACCATTTCTCTGCCAACAACTTTATGCCACATAACTTTTTTTAAGAAGAAAGTTTATTGTACTTAAAATAATTGCAGCACGAATATGAAATTGACAACATTTTCTCTCTCTCTAAAGAATCAGAAAACTACTACATTTAAACTCGTGATTTTTGGACAGTAAAGTATTTTTATATAATATATATTGAATTAAGTATGAAAATTATTTACAATGCTCTTTATTTACAAGTATTTGGTATCTTAACTTTTGTAAATATAGTTTGTATTTGTTTTTTACTCTTTACCACTTGAATATAACATCAATTAATAATGCAGTTTTTTCTTCTAATATATATGACATTTATGGAGTATTCATTAATCAAACAAAAACTTTAATCAAAAATTATGACATATATATATAGAGGGAGATAGAAAACGTACATATATGAAATAATTTATTAATCTATCTCATGCTAATTTTTACTATTACATAGCATTTCACTCGATCAAAAAGAAAGGAAGAAGAATACTACCATACTGTATTACATATAGATTCTTCTTCATTACCAAAATACCAAGGCTCTTGATCGATCCTCATTACTTCATCACAGACGAAGAGAAGTATCAACATCATCAGAAGCATGAGAATCATCACAACTCAACCAATCACATGAACACAACCTTTTATTCTCTGGCAAGTTCTTCAAAACTGCATTATCAACTCTTTGAGAGCCAGCCGGCCATAGAGAGAGCTGAAGAGGTGGCTGTATCGGTATCGCCACCTCATCAGTGAACAAAAGCTTTTCATGGCTTGTGATGTTATAGTTTTCGCATTCCGAATCTGAAGAGGAGGAGGAGGAAGAAGAAGAAATGATGTTCATAGTGCTTCTCAAGAACTCTTTTCTTTGTCTCATCTCTTTCTCCCTTTGAAGTTGCTTGAATCTCTCCTGCAACAAAGCAATGGAAGATTGAATGACACCATTATTGCCTTCAATCCCCATTCTGTAATATTACAATAAAAAAATAAAGATTATGGAGAAAACTGATTATGGGTTCGCATGTATTGTGGGTATTTATAGGAGAGACCCAGAAACCTTAGAGATGATAACTAGCTAGGCTTTTGAAATTATTTTGAATTAATCTCCAATACAGTAATTATATTATAATAATGTTGATATATGTAGGTATAGGGAGGTACAGATATATCTTTTGGGGGGAGTATAATTAGAAAATGAAGAATCTGACAGAGGAAAAGGAAAAGGCCAAGGAGAAAGAGGTTGAAGAAAGGCAATATCTTTTAGAGGAGAAGGCATGTTACTTTGACAGTAACTGATGAACAAGAAGAAGGCAGATAGATGAGGCCAAGAGAATGTGTTAGATAGTAGTGAATGGAAGTGCATGTTTGGAGGAATATTAAGTGTGATTGTACTACAAGTAACATAATATTGACAACTTTGTGAGTGTAGTTTAAATAGACCCGTCAAAAAATACACAGTAGATAGGTGAGTTGACAGATTACTCTCTTCAGGTCTTGACTTCGAATTCTGAAAATGAAGCATATTTAAGTTGTACCAAGGAGCGTTTTCCCAATTTTATGTTATAATTTTTCTTATTTGTAACGAAATCTCTTATGGTCACGTATGTCATTAATGTCACGTCTTATTTTATGTCATTAACATTACGTATCATTTTTAATGCGAAATTTCTTACCGTCCACGTGCTATTTTCTCAAACCCTTCTGTTTTACAGTCATATACTTATATCCATTAATAATTAATTATAATTACATCTTAAAATAAATATATTTTACCAAATATAATTTATCCATTTTTAATGCATCTTAATATCATATAGAATTTTTACATATATGTTTGGCAGTGCATATATCTTAATTCTATAAATTATATACCTAAAATGTTATTTTTGAAATAATATTATAAATAATTAAATTATTCTAAATATTACTTCTTAAAAAAACTATACACACATTTAAATAATTAATATCTTTATAATAATAAATATTCATATTCACTTTGTAAAAAAAAGTAAATGAATTTGTGGTTTTTTTCTTCTGAATTTAATTATTTTTTACACAATATAATTCAATAGTTTTATAACATGTAATTAAACTTAATTTTGGTTTACAAATATTTTATCATTCATATATTTTAGATATTTAATTATATAAATACAATGTTTATAAATATATACATTCATATAAATAATATAAAATTCATGCAACACGGGTTTTATACAAGTTCATATCTTACACTAAGAAACCCGTAAGTTGTAAGTCATGAAATGGGCAATAATATGATTTATACTAGTTGTTGACGTAAGATATATTAACGTATATAATTAGGAAAAGAAAATTGAAGTTTGTTGAAGTAGCTACGTATTCAACTACATTTAGGTTAGGTTAGGTTAGGTTAATGTTACTTTAGACTTAGATCATCGGTGAATGAGATATGTTGGTCTTTTATTAGTTAAACTTACCTAGGAGATGAAGATAGAGATGAAGATGAATAGTGTTAATGTTTGTCATATATGGTTCCTTCTTTAGGGGGGAAGAAAGAACAAAAGAACATAGCATTAAAATATGGAGAATAATCTATGCGCTTATGATGATGTTCCCTCTTGTTTCAACTCCTTTGTTTTTATGCCCTAATATTCCTTCTCCCAAATGTTTAGGGCATGAGGTGGATATTCTCATCACAATATTATATATATAGTTTAGTGAAACCACACGAGCTTTGGTATGTTCAAATTCGGCTTATTTTATGAACAACTAATTGCTTGTTCTGAAAGTGAACGAGTTTAAGTTGAACAAGTAAATATTTGACACGTTCAAGCTAAACGAGTTGTGTTAGAGCAAAACTTGAATTTACCCGAGCTTTAAATGTGTTAACTTTCGGCTCGTTTAGAAAGTGATGAGCTTGAGCTGAACCCGATTAGGTCGACTAATATAACAATCCTATTATTCTAGCCGAATGAGTTGAGCTTTATCCAAAAGAATCGAGCTTTGGCATGATCAAACTTAGCTCATTTATAAACGAGTCAAGCCTACATTTTGACTAAGCTTTATAATTGTGTTCATATTTAGCTCGTTTAGAACATGAACGAGCTCAAACCGAATTTTTTTCTAATCCAGATCCAAATAGCTCGGTTTGTATAACAACTCTAATTATATATACATGTTCTTGGTGAGGTAATATATTTCATGAGATTTGCGAATGTTTTCGATCATTCGATCAAGAAAATGAACGGTTGGGATCAAATGTCAGCGGATGAGACATAATATGAAGCACATGTCACCCTATAAGGATGTCATGCAATAATCCAGTTTTTTCACATATATCGTGTAGCTATTAAGTTGCCTATACTGTTGCTACATATATTGTATTGCCTATTTTACACAGATCTACATCCTTTCTATCCTTATATGTATATATTCAGAAGGATAGTGTATTTCTAGTTCTTTCCTTTATCTTTTTATGCTGCATTATATATGTAATTGAGTCATATTGTGAATACACAGACAATTACATCTATTTATCTTCATCTTTCATGGTATCACAACCTCCTCGATCATCTTACATCTAAATTTTCTTTTTCAAACAATTTTATTTCAATCAATCATGGTTCCGACAGCATCTCTTGCTCTTACGAACCCATTCCATCTACACCAGCGGATCATCCGGGTCTCGCTATATATTTGGTTATCCTCAAAGGTCACAACTATCCTAACTGGAAGAGGAACATGATCAATGCACTTCGTGCAAAACGCGAAGATGGGTTCATTGATGGAACCATCGGGGTGCCGGAAACCACTGCTCCTGAATATGTTCATTGGTCCCCCGTCAACTCCATGTTGATCGGATGGATCAATGCCTGCATCGAGGTCGATCTACGTCCTTCACTTGCCTCGTGTGACACAACCAAAGAACTTTGGGATGATATCCAACTGCGGTTCTCCTTAGGCAATGGGCCACGCATTCTCAAACTCCGATCTGACATTAGCGAATGCAAATAATAAGGTCAGTCAATTATCACTTATTATGGTAAACAGGAACATTTGTGGGATGAGCTTGCAGTTTGTCTACCTTCTCATACTACAATATGCACCCCCTGCTCCAAGATTCTCGCAACCGAGCATGCCGACGAGCGCGTCCATCAGTTCCTTCTTGGACTGGATGATTCATATACACATCTCAAGTCAACTATCATTGCCATCACTAAACAAAGTATATGCACTTGCCATCCAAGAAGAATGTTCCAACCAAAACATCAAAACGGTTGAACCCACACTCGATATGGCGTTGGCGGATAGATCCTATTCCAGACAACCGCTCACTAAGCCGGACAAATCACATCTCCTCTGCACCCACTGCAATCACCAAGGTCATAGTAAGTCCAATTGTTTTAAAATAATAGGGTTTCCCAACTGGTGGAATAGTGGCAAAGGAGTTGCCGATCCACGCACCGGTAAACCACCGCAACCGACCATCAGTCGTCAGCCATCACCTAGTCATGCTGGGCATGTTGCTCTTGCTAACTCAACATCTGCAACCCAACCATCTTCCCTAACGAAGAATGATCAACTTGCTCTCGGACCTACCGTTTCCAACGATCAATGGTCGGTGCTTTTTGAAAAATTCAAACACTTTCACTTGAATTCGCAAGATACTACTTCAGGTATAATTTCGAACTCTTGGATCCTCGATACTGGTGCATCCTTCCACATGACCGGTGATAAATCTATTCTTACCCTGATTACCTATATTTCACCTCATATAGTTAAATTACCTAATGGTGCATTATCAACAACATTATACGCCGGCACAGTCTCGATCTCATCTAACTTTATTCTCTCTAATGTTTTATTAGTACCAGGCCTTACTTGCAATCTGATCTCTCTATTTTGTCTTACTAATGATTCAAATTATGTCACTACGTTCACTAACCGTATGTGTGTTATTCAGGACCGTTTTTCGCGGATGCTGATTGGAGCGGGTGAATATATATGTAATTGAGTCATATTGTGAATACACAAACAATTACATCTATCTATCTTCATCTTTCAGTAGCTAATATTTCTATTGATTTTCAAACATCTTTTTCGGTAAATTTTCCTTTAGGTTTTTATAATTTTTCGCTTGCTCCTAGTGAGCTTTTGTCTTTGTTTAGTAAAGATTTTAGAGGGGTGATAACCCAATTGATTATTACATGTTAGGCTCTTCTTTTCTAATAAACACTGGTTAATCTTTTGAGCATCTAGGTTAACAACCAATCTACAGTGATTCAAAATCACAAATTCAATGATGTTATTTCCGAATCGAGGTTTAATTTGATCCATCAAAATTAAATTTAGGGATGTCCGGTTTATCTCAGTTAATATTGTGTTTGTTCCTTTGGCAGAGTTATTGTCTTTTTGTTTTCGTTATTTTATCTTGTAACCATTCTTGTCAATGATGTTAGTTTTTCAATTATAAATTTAATTTTTAATAAAAATTGACTACCTTTTTAGGAACAATTAGCTAAACTTATTAAGTGTTTTAAAATTTAATGATATACCTGTAACTTTATATCAAATTTTCAAAATTTTAATTGATCTCATAAAACTGTTCTTACAATTGCCTAAGAAAAAGTTCAAACACTCATAGTAACTATTTTTTAATGTTTAATGTATGTTGGTCAAAATTCATAAATTCTCCGACCACCTATACTCGGGATGCAAGTATACATAGAACAATAAACAAATCGGCTCTAGAGTTTGGTGTAAACTTGATCACATTCTTGTTAACTCCTCTTGGGCCAATTTCTACCCCAACTCCACTGCCCATTTTAATCTCCCCAATGTCTTTGATCATTCGCCGGCTATGCTCTCCCTTGATCAGATTGATGCCAAGCGTAACCTGCCTTTTAGGTTTATTAATGCTTGGGCTTCTCATGACAACTTTCTCCCATGTATCTCCAATGTTTGGGCTAGCAACTTCCAAGGTAATCTCATGTATAAGCTTACCAACAAGCTCAAGCTCCTTAAGCCTAAGCTTAAGAAATTCCCGAGTACCATGCTTGAGGAGATTCACAATGCAATTCAGAGCCAAAGGAAGATCTTACATGACACCCAAGCTTCTCTCCAAGGCAACCTTCATGCTCCCTATCTCCGGGAGACCGAGGGAGATACCACCAATAAGATCAATGAGAATCTTGACTGCTTTCGCACTACCATGGCACAACTATCCAAGATCAGCTCGATCAAGTATGGTGATTAGTGTGAATCCTACTTTTTCAGATGTATCAAGTCCAGACATTGTGGCAATAAAATCACTGTCATCAGTGATAGCAACAATACCATCTCCCATGACCCAGAAACCATTTCATCCACCCTCCTTCAATACTTCACATCCATCCTTAACCCAACCACCACCCCCAGCCATGCCACCTTCCCTAACCTACCCCTACCAATCCTTAACACTAATGATATTGACCATCTTTCTCTGCAGGTCACCACTGACGAGATCAAAAGTGCTCTTTTCAGCATTGGCGACAACACAACCCTTGGACCCGACGGTTACAATGCTTACTTTTACAAAAAAGCTTGGAACATCATTAAAGAGGACTTCACCTTGGCCATCAAGGACTTCTTCACCAATGGGAGAATGCTTCGCCAGATCAACCATGCATCGATATCCCTCATTGCCAAAAAGGATAACTGATGCGCCTTTGGATGTCCCTTTTACGTTGACCATAGACGAGAAGGACGAGGCTCTTAGAGTTCGTTCAGATGGACCGATCACCCGATTCCGAGCTAAGGCCATTGCTTGAGCCACCGGCTCCATCATCGCCCGCATTACTTCTTCACTTGGTTCCATTACCGGCATGCCATGTCTCTACACCACCATGGCATAGGCTACCGGTTCCGTTAGCGGCATGTCTCGTCTTTCCGACTCAATGGCATGAAGCTAGCTTATTTTCGGACTATATTTTCATGTTTTTCTTTTTATGTAATAAAAGGGATATTCCGTATAAGAATATTCCCTTTTGAACTTAGCCTTTTAGGTTTTTTCCTTTTGGGCTTTTCTTCATGTATTTTTGTTTGGCCCGTTGGCCCATAGGTAGGCAAGACTCTCTATATAAGAGATATCTTGCCTCACTTATTTTCTATGTTCAATATTACTAAGTTTTGAAAAGAATTTCCTCCTACTTAGCTTGGGCATCAAAACCTCTCTTCTATCTCTCAAATTTCTTCCTTGGGTCTCGTCTTTGATCCCAGAAATCCATATTCGAGGATTCTTCTTAAGAATCAACCTTCGACCCACACAAAAAGGTTTATTCGATCTCTCTAGATCGAAGTAACCTTTGTTTCTTCATCGCTTCCGCCCCTTTGGATCCGAAACGATACAACGCTGCACAAAGAATCAAGGAGTAGTTGGAGTTTTGCTTGATCTAGATCCGGAGTTATCCTTGGTTACCTCCAAGGACGCATCAAATTGGTATCAGAGCAAGGGATCAAAGCTAAGTTCTCTTTACTCTTGTTTTTTGTGCGTTATTATCTTAAACCTATTTAGCCTTTTTATTCATGATGTTCTTCGTTTGTTCATGATGTTCTTCATTTGTTCTTCATGATCTTCATGTTGTTCATCATGTTCTTCATCATGTTTTTCATCATGTTCATCCATTTTCCTTGAAATTTTTTTTTCTTTTAATTTCCGTGTTTAATTCAAAACATTAAGTACAAAAATAGGAGATATTTGGTTTGCCTTCAAACCATTTATCAAACCCGTCTTTTTCTTAAACCGACCCAATCCGACAATTTTGTTAATTAATTTCACCAAATCTCTTGGGGTATTTTTGTTAACGAAAAGTTCGGATATCTCGCATTTGATATTCCAATAAAAGCAAAAAAACTCTTCATCAATACGGATTTGTGTTCAAAAAAAAAAAAAAAGAAAGTGTTGCTCAAAACGTTTCAAAGAAACGAAACACACAAAGTGAAAAGACGTCCGGCAAACCGGTCCATCCGAAAAATTGGATTTTACAAAAAGGTCAAAGACCGAAAGCAAGCAAAGCTTGCCGAGTGAACAATCTGTCCATCTTCTATCTCTCCATTTTCTTACATACGTTTGCAAAATATCACTTGTTTATTTGTGTGCAATTGGTTCAATTTTGTTGGATTTGCCTTCGTTGCCTAACCGCCAAACGGCCTTCCCCAAAGTAGAACCCGATAACGCACTTGAACTTGGGTAAAGTTGACCTAACTTGTCACCTTGCTCACTTAATTGCTTGCAATTGTGTGCTGATTTGGAGCAATGACTAACGTTGAAATGGAAACTTCTCAGGATTCTGGTCCGCAAGAGTTCAATGAACCTTTGGCTCAAGAAACTACTTCGTTGTCCCTCGAAAATGACTCCATAAGGCGAGAATTGGAAGCCTTGAAGGCACAACAAAAGTTTGATGCCTTGACCCGAGAAAAAATTGCCTTGAAAAAAGAGCTAGAAGCTCTTAAGGCCCTTCAGATTGCTCAACGTCCCACCCCAACATATCCAAATGAGACCGTGGCCAATGCTTCCACATCCGATGCACAACGGAAAGGCAAGGGACTTTTGGGAGCCGGACCATCAAACGTTACCCGGCTTGCGTCTGTCATTGAACGCACCCATCCTTTACCTCTTGACGGAAATGAGTCCCATGAAGACGAGGAGGAATTCCCCGACCCGCCTCGAGATGATTTGCCCATAGTCGATACGGAACATCGGCACCAATATTATGAGCATCAACATCAACGGTATGTCCCTTCTCCACCTCCACCTAGTGTGCCCCGCACCGACCGTCAAACCCGGGAAGAGCCCCGGTACCGTCCCAACTCAACCACCAATCATGGTCGTGAGCATGATCGTTCCGAACACCGTCGCCAACGGTCAACCCGGCAACCGAGGACCCTTGAATTTGATGAATACGATGAGCAACACAACTTCAACGAGTTCTCCGGTGATGAATCCGATTTAGAACGGGTAGCACATAACCGTCCGTGGCACCCACCCGTCATAGACCCTTATGAGAACCAAGACCGAGGTGAAGAATGGTTGCCTCCCCCAAATCCACCTAGGCAGGCCCCACACGTTCATGGGCGCCAACGGCCTCATGGCGGCCACCGGCGAGCCCGTGCCGATGATGCCTACATTCCACCGCCCCGCCTGGACCCCTACCGAGCTCGTAGGGAAGGTAAGGTAAAGTTCCCTACCTTTCATGGTGAATATGATCCGTGTGTTTTTCTTAATTGGGCGCAGGATATGAAACGAGCATTAAAACATTGCCATTATGAGGAGGAATACGAGAAAATCGAGGCGGCAACTCTATACTTTGAAGGAGATGCCAAGTCTTGGTGGAACCGGTATGAGTTCACTTGTGAGAGGCGAGGATGGGCACCAATTGAGACATTTGAGCAATTGCATGACCAAGAAGTACGTGCCGAGGACTTTAAGAATGATATGCGGTTGCAAATTGCCGAGTTCAAGCAAGGCAACCTCACTCCGGTGGCTTACTTGGCTAAACTTGAGGACATGCACATTAAGGCCGGCGTCTCGGCCTCCCCCTCCGCCCTCCGCACAAAATTTATGAGTGGGCTTAATGCCTCAATCCGGCGGCCGCTCGAGATTGTTCCATTCAAGGATTTGGGAGCATTATGACATGCCGCCATGAAGGTATACAACCAACAACTCGAAACACCGCGATCTTCTAGGTATACCTCTTCCTCGAGTCCATATCTTTATCCGTCTAACACACGTTCTCGAGATGCACCTAGTCCTCTAGATACCGACGCTTCCATAGGAGCCCAACGGACGGGTCCCTCCAATAGGCAAGCGGGTACCGAGAAGTCACCAACCCGTGGCCCAGCACCGGCGCCTCCCTCTCGAGGTCAACAAGGACCCTCACCGGCGGCTCGCCCAAGGGAGCCCGTGTGCTACAAGTGTAGCGGTTTTGGCCATGTGCAACGTGATTGCCCAAACACAAACATGTCTTGTTTTCCGACCCAGCATATTTCGAGGATGAAGAAGGTCAAAAAGACGGCGATATCATTATTGAGGATGACCATGTCATCGACCTCCATTTTGGCATGGAACCATGTGACGACGAGCTTGCTTGCGCTCTGGCACAACCCGGTAAATTCGCTCTTGTTTCTCGTCGTATTTTGGCTATTAAAGAGCATATTCCTATTGATCAACGCGAGAATCTCTTCCACTCTCGTTGCTTGGTTAATAATACGAGCCTTTCTCTCATCATTGACGGGGCTCTTATTGCAATATTGTCAACGAACGAGTGGTAAAACACTTCAAGTTGCCTACGACCCCCCACCCAACGCCTTACGGACTTCAATGGATTTCCGATACGGCTTGTGACACCGTCACACAACAAGCTTGGGTGACGTTTTCTATTGGCGCCTATGTTGATAAGGTCCTTTGTGATGTTATCAAGATGGACGCCACACATGTCCTATTAGGACGACCATGGCAGTTCGATCGCCGAACATATCATGATGGTTATCTTAACCGGTTCATGTTTCAATATAATGGAAAACGGGTCACACTTTTTCCTATGACTCCGCACGAAATTTTGGTTGACTATGCGGAACGGAAGAGGCAACAAACTATAGATGAGTCCGCTAAGGCACCGGCAAAATCGGACCCCCGGAGTCCTGATGTTGTCAATGCTAGTACTTCCAAATCTCGGAACACCGCCCCTCTTGTCCATGCTACCGAGTCCAAAGGTAGTAAAGGTTGCATCATTCCCCCGAGCGCAGCTTTACCATCTTCTGACCCCGTAATTCAAGGACGGTGTGAGCCGAGAATACTCTTAGCTCGCCGGCATGATTTGCAACCGGTCATGGAAGGCAAGTTCCCATGTTTCTTACTTGTCCCATTCTGTTTATCTACTTCTCATGACCAGAGTAATGTGCCACACGAGGTGTCTTTGTTGTTGTCCGAATTTCAGGATATTATGCCCAAAGACCTTCCACCCGGCTTACCACCAATCCGAGGGATTGAACACCAAATTGACTTTGTGCCCGGTGCTTCCTTGCCAAACCGTGTCGCATACCGAGCTAGTCCGGAAGAGACGAAGGAGCTACAACGTCAAGTGCAAGAGCTCCTAGACCGGGGACATGTGCGTGAATCCTTATCACCATGTGCCGTCCCGGTAATCTTAGTACCAAAGAAAGATGGATCATGGCAGATGTGTGTTGATTGTCGTGCCATCAACCAAATCACCGTCAAATACCGCCACCCGATCCCGCGCCTTGATGACATGTTGGATGAGCTTCATGGCGCCACCATCTTCTCCAAAATTGATCTCCGGAGCGGTTACCACCAAATCCGGATGGCCAAAGGTGACGAGTGGAAGACGGCGTTCAAAACGAAGTATGGACTCTATTAATGGCTTGTCATGCCTTTTGGCCTCTCCAACGCCCCGTCCACCTTCATGCGCCTCATGAACCATGTCTTGCGCCGATTCTTGGGTACATTTGTTGTTGTTTATTTTGATGATATTTTGGTGTTTAGTACGTCTTTGGAGGATCACATCGGGCACCTTCGCCAAGTGCTCGAGTGCCTTAGACAAGAGCAATTGTATGTCAACTTTGACAAATGCGTCTTTTGCTCAGACACCACTATCTTTCTTGGCTATGTCGTGTCTAAGGACGAACTACGAGTAGACGAATCTAAAGTTTGTGCTATTCGGGAGTGGCCTACTCCTACTACGGTCACCATGGTCCAAGCCTTTCTCGGCTTAGTGGGTTTCTACTGACGCTTTGTCAAGGACTTTAGCACGGTAGCGGCACCGCTCCATGAGCTCACTACCAAGGGTGTCACGTTTGAGTGGCGTGATATCCATGCTCGAGCGTTTGATGCGCTCAAAGACCGCCTTTGTAATGCACCATTACTCCAACTCCCAAACTTTTCGAAAACTTTCGAGGTGGAGTGTGATGCATCAAATGTGGGCATTGGAGGAGTTCTCTTACAAGAGACTCGTCCAATTGCCTACTTTAGTGAAAAACTGTCCGGTCCTTCACTCAACTACCCTACATATGACAAGGAACTATATGATCTAGTTCGTTGTCTTAAGACATGGCAACATTACTTGTGGCCGAAGGAGTTCGTGATTCATTCGGATCATGCGGCTCTTTCGTATCTCAAGAGTCAAACAAATCTCAGTCGGCGCCATGCTAGTTGGGTAGAGTTTTTAGAGACCTTTCCTTATGTCATTCAGCATAAGAAAGGCAAAGAGAATGTGGTAGCCGATGCCCTTTCTCGCTGATATGCCCTCCTTGTGTATATGGATGCCAAGATACATGGCTTTGCTCTTATCAAAGAGTTATATGCCACGGATCTTGACTTCAAGGACATATGGGCACAATGCCTCGACCTCCGAGAGCACGAGTCTTTCTTTATTAACGATGGCTATGTTTTCCGAGCGGGAAAACTTTGCATTCCGCGCTCATCTATACGCCATTTGTTGGTCAAGGAAGCTCATGAGGGCCGTGGTCATTTCGGTGCTACCAAGACCCTTTCCGCTCTCCAAGAGCATTTCTTTTGGCCCCGGATGCGTATGCATGTGACACGGTTTTGCAAGGGTTGCATCACATGTCATCATGCAAAGTCACGCCAAGGTCCGGATGGAATGTACTCTCCTTTGCCTATACCAATGGGACCTTAGGAGGATCTATCCATGGACTTTGTGGTAGGGTTGCCTATGTCAAAACGAGGCAAAGACTCCATTTTCGTGGTAGTCGATCGCTTCTCCAAAATGGCTCATTTTATTGCATGTAAAAGCACTCAAAATGCTAGTGAAGTTGTCACCTTGTTCTTTGACAATGTGGTGCGTTTACTTGGGATACCACGTTCCATCGTTAGTGATCGGGACGTGAAATTCGTAAGTCACTTTTGGAGAACGTTATGGGGAAAACTTGGAACCAACTTGTTGTTTTCAAGTAGTTATCACCCCCAAACCGATGGTCAAACAGAGGTGACCAATCGGACTCTTGGTGCTCTACTTAGAGCCACCACTAGGACCAACCCACGTAGGTGGGAGGACTTACTTTCTATTGTGGAGTTTTCGTATAACAGATCTAGGCACACGGCAACTAAATTGTCCCCATTTGAAGTTGTCTACGGCCTTAATCCACACACACCGTTGGACTTCACTCCCTGCCCGCTCAAGGACGGAGAACACATCATCGCCGGGAACCGAGCCGCCCAAATCATTGAGCTTCATGAGCGGACTAGGACACAACTCGAACGTCGTGCCGCCCCACCTGCCGGACAACGCAACAAGGGCCGCCACAATGTCTCTTTTGAGCCCAGTGATCTTGTTTGGCTCCACCTAAGGAAGGAGCGTTTTCCAACTCGCCGCATGAGCAAGCTCTCGGACCGTGGTGATGGCCCATTCCGCATCTTAGCCCGTCATAGCCCGAATGCATACAAGTTAGAGCTCCCGGATTCCTACGGTGTACACCCGACATTCAACGGTAAGAACCTTTCCCCTTATGTTGAGCCCCTCTTTGACGATGGTGAAACGGGGATGTTTCACAGCCAAGATGGGGGGACTGATGCGCCCTTGGATGTCCCTTTTACGTTGACCATAGACGAGGAGGACGAGGCTCTTAGAGTTCGTTCAGATGGACCGATCACCCGATCCCGAGCTAAGGCCATTGCTCGAGTCACCGGCTCCATCATCGCCCGCATTACTTCTTCACTTGGTTCCATTACCGGCATGCCATGTCTCTACACCACCATGGCATAGGCTACCGGTTCCGTTAGCGGCATTTATCGTCTTTCCGACTCAATGGCATGAAGCTAGCTTATTTTCGGACTATATTTTCATGTTTTCCTTTTTATGTGATAAAAGGGATATTCCGTATAAGAATATTCCCTTTTGAACTTAGCCTTTTAGGTTTTTCCCTTTTGGGCTTTTCTTCATGTATTTTTGTTTGACCCGTTGACCCATAAGTAGGCAAGACTCTCTATATAAGAGATATCTTGCCTCACTTATTTTCTATGTTCAATATTACTAAGTTTTGAAAAGAATTTCCTCCTACTTAGCTTGGGCATCAAAACCTCTCTTTTATCTCTCAAATTTCTTCCTTGGGTCTCGTCTTTGATCCCAGAAATCCATATTCGAGGATTCTTCTTAAGAATCAACCTTCGACCCACACAAAAAGGTTTATTCGATCTCTCTAGATCGAAGTAACCTTTGTTTCTTCATCGCTTCCGCCCCTTTGGATCCGAAACGATACAACGTTGCACAAAGAATCAAGGAGTAGTTGGAGTTTTGCTTGATCTAGATCCGGAGTTATCCTTGGTTACCTCCAAGGACGCATCAATAACCCAACATCCCCATCAGTCCGGGCCTATATCTTGTTATAACACAACGTATAAAACTATAGCCAAGATCCTTGCCTCTCGCATCAACTCCATTCTTCCACACATCATCGGGCCTTACCAGGGTGCTTTCGTTAAAAAGAGGTCCATCAAGCACAATATCTTCATCTGCCAAGAGCTCCTCAACAAGTACAATAGAAAGCACATCTCACCTTGTGCCACCATGAAGATTAATATTAGAAAGGCCTTTGACACTATTGACCACGGGTTCATCCTCCACTGCCTCCATAAATTGGGCTTCCCTGACCATACAATCCATCTCATTAAGGAATGCATTACCACAACCACTTACTCCATCAACATTAATGGATCTCTTGTTGGCCATTTCAAGGTTCTAGAGACTTAAGACAAGGATGCCCCTTCTCACCACCCTTCTTCATCATTGCCATGGAATACCTCTCAACCATGATCACCACAAATACCTCCAACTCCGCCTTCAAAAACCACCCCAAATGCCACAACCCTCGTATAACCCATCTATGCTTCATTGACAACCTCATGTTGTTCAGCCGCGGCGATCTCCCTTCCATCCTAACCCTCAAAACTACCCTTGACACCTTTGGAGTGATCTCAGGACTCAAAATCAACCTAGCCAAATTCTCTATATTCCTTGGCGGTGTTACCAACTCCATTCGTGATCATATCTCCCAAGCTACAAACTTTACTTTGGGTACTCTACCTTTTCACTACCTAGGTTTTCCTGTTGGGAGTAGACGGCTTATGACCTTGGACTATCTTTCTCTCATCAACAAGATCACCAATAGGATCCAATCATGGAGTGCAAAGCTCCTTTCTTATGAAGGTAGAACCCAATTGATCACATCGATCCTTACTGCTATGAACCACCATTGGTGTACCATTTTCCAAATTCCGTCCTCCATCCTTAGTAAAATCCAATCCCTTCTCCGCTCCTTCCTATGTTCCGGTAAGGAGTGTAGTAAGCGAGCCCTTGTGGCATGGAATGCTGTTTGTACTCCTAAAGACCATGGTGGGCTTGGTTTCCTTGACCTTAGTTCCAGAAACAAAGCATGCCTTGCTTGGCTTATTTTTTTTATCTTGACAACAATGAGGACAATCTTTGGAGAACTTGGGTTAATCACAACATCCTGAAACGTCATACAATCTGGATTTACCAAGCGAGTTATAACAATAGTGTAACACCCCGAATCCGCGGGACTCGGGATGTCACATTGGGCTAGGATCTCACAATGGATTCTGACTCTAGCCTGACAACAAGTTCACTGGACCTTATAACATGGCACTGACAGATTTAAAACAAATACATAAAACGATATAAACTGTACAACCAAAGGTAAAAATAATAACATAGCCGAGTATATAAAACAACATCCTCACACAGAAGGTACAAAAGATCATCGTCACACAGGAGAGAAACACAACAAACCCAAACCAACCACCTAATGTACGAGAGTCCTCGGCCTGTCACCCTGCCAGATCACTCAGCAGCGCATAACCTGTAAACATCTACAACACGGTATGAAACCGTTAGCTAACCATACATATATGAGGTAATGCATAAGCACAAACACAATCATGAAAGATAAACACATCAGCATGCTATCACACATTTACCCATTTTATCATCTTTATATAATGGTCATTCACTCAAATCGTATATATATATATATATATATATATATATAGAGAGAGAGAGAGAGAGAAGAGAGAGAGAGAGAGAGAGAGAGTATAGATCCTATGAGAACACCCCCTAACGTGAGAACATGAGAACAAATTCGTAATTATTATTAGTTTTGTTACGAAGGTGTCATATCGTTTAATGTATTATTCGTAGTTATTGTTGGTTGAGTGAATTATTCGTAATTATTGTTGGATTCCTAATTATTATTATTCATAGTTATTATTAATTAAGATATATACTCTAAATCTCAACCCTTAATACTCACCATTCAACGGTGTATGATTGTTCTCATGTTCTCACGTTAGGGGTGTTCTCATGGGAACCACACCATATATATATATATATATATAATATATATATATATATATATATATATATATATATATATATATATATATCCATAGAGGAAAATATGTGACACGAGGGCTGATACATCCTCGCCTTTGAGCCTGCTAGCCATGTGGAGTGGAATCGGTCACACAACCCGTGTACCCTATGGGAGTAGTGTTGTGCCCTCCCCGTATACCAGGTCTGGCCTGACTCAAGAGAACCTTTAGACTCCACGGCGGGATGAAAGGGAAAGGTTATCACAACCACACATACGGGCCAATCAATAAAACATAGGTCGGTATAAATGACATCTCATGCTATCATAGCAACCATATAAAGCACATACCACTCATTCAAACACCCAATATAGGGATGACAGCTAAGTAAGTCCTACAGACTTACCTCAACCTCGTACACAGCTCAACCACAACAACCTCCAATCTTGAGAGAGGGGCACTGCCTAATAACAAGGCATAAAGATATATCAACCTCTATTCATCAAAGGGGTCACACCTAGACCCAAAGGGATCCATAGGGATCATACTTAACCTCAAAACCTTAATCAACATCAACCTAAGTTCTTAAATCCGTACACGGCATAAACTGATCATAACCTCAACCAAACACATCCTCATACATCTAGCATGATCCTATACACTCGTACTAGGAAAGGAGGGAACAAAGGCATCCTAAGGAAGGCCTAGAAGCAACACACACCTGCGGAACCAAGTGCAACACCAAGCTGGTGCAGGTGGCCGCAGGGGCGGCTGGTGTGCAGAGACACACCACTTCAGCTCCTTCTTCACTTCTTCCTTCGATCCCTTCACTCCTTCTTCGTCCAACACATATACATACAGAAACATACATATATATACATCAACATAAGTTAATTAAGGGTGGAACAAGATCGATGTAATAGCTAGGATTTCGAATTCTAATTAATGTTGATTAACTTAATCGTTGATAGTAATTGACATACAACTCGCGAAGATTTCGCAAGTGATGAGTATGAGTCCCACCGTTATGTTCCTCGCGTAATTTTGGACGTTTAGGGAAATTTTTACTTTTTCCCCCGGGTAATTATTTTTACCCTCCGGTGTTATTTGGAGCATTTGGGAGCTCCAATTAATAAAAATGCAGTTGAGAGAAATGATCAGGACATCGGATATGTCTTAGATATGAAATAACATGGAGAGGCAAAACGGCTAAAAGAGTCGCTATTTCGTTTCTTAACGGCTAAGAAAGACGGCTTAGGAATACACGTTTCCTAGGCAGTTGTGTAATAATTATCCCTACAATATTCCAGATTTAATGTTCCAATCTCGAGAAGTTTGGAGAAAGAGGTTCGACCCGCCTTTGGATCGGTTAAAGGATAATTATCGACTTTATTAAAGGATAATTATCGTCTTCACTATAAATAGCGGAAAATCCTTTATTAATTCATTTCCTTTCACGTTTTCTCGTAAAAGCTCTGATTTCTCTCAACCTTCAAACTCAGATCTACTCTCCGTTTCTAATCCGATTTCAATTCCGTTTGAGTTTGTGGATTCCTCTCTTCATTCTCTTCATAACGGTACCGAGTTTCTGCATTTCCGAGTATATGGAGGGCTGGTCGAGCATATATGTCACCAGGACGGTTCCGTCGCTCAGATTCCGATGAATTTGATGCTTTCCATGCGTAGCCTGCGTCGTTGTGATTCCGAATCTTCTTTCAGATCGTCAATCGGGTTAGTAACGAATAAGTTATGAATATATTCGTTTTCCGTACTGCGATTTGGCCTAAATTGACTTTAGGCTTGTCAAATAGGACAATTAGAAATTCCATTATGGTCGTTATATTATTCTGGTGATTATGGGTTCTTGTTTGATGAAATCTGATGACAGGGGGTTTAGAAATTGCCTGCGGGCAAAACGTTATTCTGGCGAAATCTAATTAATTAATTAAAGGTTAATTAATTAAATTAGGATTAAAATTGAGATTGAGGAATGTTGATTAGATACTACCTTGAGATTTGAGGAATTGTGAGCTATGTTGAGATATTGAGGTTTAGTTGGTTGTGAGGCTCATAGATTGAGTATGATCCTTATGGATCCCTTTGGGTCTAGGTGGGACCCCTTTGATGAATAGAGGTTGATATATCTCTTTACGCCTTTTTATAGGCCGTGTTGTCCCTCCAGTGTAGAGGTGATCGTGGTTGATTTTGTACGAGGTTGA
Source organism: Fagopyrum homotropicum (assembly GCA_033239125.1). Lineage (NCBI taxonomy): Eukaryota > Viridiplantae > Streptophyta > Magnoliopsida > Caryophyllales > Polygonaceae > Fagopyrum > Fagopyrum homotropicum. The sequence goes on from BSWB01000003.1 coordinate 35,735,993, forward strand.
GGTAAGTCCGTAGGACTTACTTAGCTACCATCCCTATATTGGGTGTTTGCATGAGTGGTGTGTGCTTTATATGTTTGCTATGATATCATGAGTTGTCGTTTTTATCGACCTATGTTCTATTGACTGCCCCACTGCGTGGCTGTGATAACCTTTCCCTTTCATCCCGCCGTGGAGTCTGGGAGGTTCTCTGATGTCGGGCCAGACTGGTTTACAGGAAGGGCGCAATCCACTCCCATAGGGTACACGGATTGTGTGACCGATACTCGTACAGCTGGACATTGTACTCAGAGGCGGGGATGTATCGGTCCTCGTGTCACATACTTTCATCTATCTATATATATACGGTTTTTGAGTGAATGGTTCTTATATAAAGATAATAAATGGGTAAATGTGTGATAGCATGCTGATGTGTTTATCTTTCATGATTGTGCTTGTGCTTATGCATTACCTCATATATGTATGGTTAGCTAACGGTTTCATACCGTGTTGTAGATGTTGACAGGTTAGGCGCTACTGGGTGATCTGGCAGGGTGACAGGCCGAGGACTCTCGTACATTAGGTGGTTGGTTTGGGGTTGTTGTGTTTTCCCTCCTACGTGAGGATGATCTTTTGTACCTCCTATGTGAGGATGTCGTTTTATATACTCGGTTATGTTGTTGTTTACTTTGGGTCGTACAATTTATACTGTTTTATGTATTTGTTTTATATCTGTCAGTGCCATGTTGTAAGGTCCAGTGAACTTGTTGTCAGGCTAGGGTCAGGATCCATTGTGAGATCCTAACCCAATGTAACATCCTGAGTCCCACGGATTCGGGGTGTTACTGAGTTGGTATCAGAGCCCAGGTTGACAACAATGGCACTTGCTACCTGCAATGAATTTGATAGGTAAAATAAACAGAACCCACATGGGATCTGACGTTTTCAAAGGTTTTGGTTTTAAGTGTGGTTTTGGGATAGAATGTACGAGAAGTCGTCACCTCTGCCATGGATCTCTGCAGCGTAGATATGTATATATATCTGTGTGTACTATGGATTATGTGGATTTATTATATACATATCGATACCTATGGCATATATATAGCCTTATAAGATTAGGTGCGTATATCCTACAGATGACTCAGACTAGAGTAGTATTTGTAGTGGGATGAGGTAGGGGTACACCCCCCTCTTCCTCCAGTGGTGATAAGTTAGGGACCAGTTTCCGCTGTTGTTTCGCTTATGGCAGAGAACGAGTTTGAAGAGGCTGATCGTGTCTCCATGAGTAGATCCGAGTTTCAAGAATATATGTAACAAGTATATGAAGCGGTGATAGCGGGTAGATCGACACCAGATTTACCAACAATTGTGAGATCAACTGAAGCTTCTGGATCCGGAAAGAAGCAATGGACTGAATCAATTACTGGAGAAGCAAAGATGATGAATGGGGAACCAAGTCCGATATCAGGACAATCTAGTGATCCTTTGGCCATGAAGATGACTGGCAAGGAACTACAGTGTTTTAATTGCGTGGAAGTTGGGACACTGGCGAGCTGTGTGCCCAAAGGTGCCCATCATATGCTTTACGTGTGGTAAAGCAAGGCATAGAGCGAAGTTTTGTCGACAGGGCAAGGCATTGCCTTTACAGGTTCCCTTCAAGAGTGAGATCATTCCAGGTGGACGACGAAGGTCGAGTTACCCTTCAGTTGCACAGGTTGCAAGGATGGGATGATTATGTTTCAGTTGTGGCTATCCAGATCATTTGCGTTCTGTGTGCCCTTTGGCACTGATAGCTTGTTTCACTTGTGGTGAGCTAGGCCATCTGGCCCTTTCTGTCAGCACGGTGGTGTTTCTTCCCATCAAGACCTTCCTCTTTCCGGTGCAGAAAGAGTGGAAGTGGAGGCTATAGTAATGACCTCAGTGATACCTGAGGAGCATGGATCTGTCATTGAGTGATGATATGTAGTGGAGCTACGAGTGTTAGCTGTTATAGGTACCATTCTCGTTAATGGTTTACCTGGTGGAGTTTTGCTTGTTGTGAGTGCTATGCACTTCATGTCTTTCGATGCATGCGTTAATGGTTGACTTTTTGTATATAGTAGAAGGTGGATTTTCCTTTACATGATTACCTTTTTGGGTCTGAGATACCCGTGAGATGTGTGTTTGTTCCCTTATTTCAGGGACCCGTGTATGGTTGCAGACTTCTTTGTCATGTCGTAGGTGCATGAGGAAATCATTATGTGTATGGTTTGGATGAATAGATATCATGTGGTGTTAGCTTTTAATAGTAAGACTATTATAGTCTTTACTGAGTTGAGTTAAATAGAGGTCTTCTGAGGTTAAGACCTTTGAAGAGACGAGTTTGTCATCAGGACTATACGAGCATCGAGCTGATAGCACAGGGATGTGACGCCTTCTAGTGTTATACAATGAAGGAGCTTGATAGTCCAACATTGGAAGGTATTCCAGCTGTTTATGAGTTTATAGACGTGTTACTGAACCGTCTAGCTGCCACCTCAGCGGAGTGTGGACATTGTTATCGAGTTGAAGTATGATACAAGATTGAATGAGAAAGCCACACTATATGGTGCTTGTTGAGATATTGTACTAATAACTTGAAAATTTGACTGAAACAGACTTCTTTTACCCTAGTAGGTTCCATGTTCCGTATTGACGACCTGATGAGTTAGCTTCAAGAAGCAATTTTGTTTTCAGGATTCCTTTGTGCTCAAGATATCCCTAGTCATGGATGAGAGAGCAGCATGTGTATGAGATAACATCCCATACCCGTTATGGAAACTACGAGTTTGTAGTGATGTCATTTGGGTTGACGAATGTTTTAGTAGTTTTTATGGAGTTGATGAATAGTATCTTCATCGACTTCCTTGATTTTTTGGTGGTGGACTTCATGGATGACATGTCGGTATACTCTCATAGCAGAGAATAGTAGACCGATCGTCTGAGGACCGTTCTGCAGATTTCGAGAGATAGAGGGTTGTATGCTACGCTCTCTAAGTGTAAGTTGAGATGCCAGTGGTAGCCTTTTTAGGCCATGGTGTCTCCGCCAGTGGGATCATGGTTGACCTGGCGAGAATTAAGTATGTTGTAACATGGGAGATACTAATGAACATTAAGGAATACGTAGTTTTCTCGGCTCAGCCGATTGCTACCAATGCTTTGATGAAGGATTTTATATGATTATGTATTCATTTGCGAATCTTTTGAGAAGACCACCATAACTACGTGATGAAAGCAGTGTGTCTATGTTCTGAAGAGTTGAGGAGGCATTTGACCTCTGCTTCCATTTTGTTGTAGTTAGAAGATTTTTGGGATCCCGTGATTTACGGTGATACATCCCAGCTAAGTTTGAGATGTGTATTAGTACAAAGGAGTAGGGTTATTGATATGTGTGTTTACAGCTGATAACGTATGATGAGAACTACTTGACTCATGATTTAGAGTTAGTAGTGGTAGTTCAAGCCTTTAAGTTTTGAAGACCGTACCGGTGTGATCTTCATGTCAGATTTCTATAGATCATAGAAATCTGAAGTATATTTTATGCAACAGGGGTTGAATAACCGCCAGTGTTAATAGCTTAAGTTGATCAAGACTTTGACTTGAAGATTCCATATCATTCAGAGAAGTTGAATGTTGTCGCCGATAACTTGAATGGAAAGACGCTCCAAGAGAAGATGATTGTGAGACTGATAGTTCAGCCTCAGCTTCAAAGAGATCTAGCTTGGCTAGAGTTGGACAATTAGTTCCTTGATGAGGATACCCAGTTATACCTCAGAGGTTCTACCTGGTCTATTGGATGAGGTCCAACAGAAACAGGAGACCTGCCCGGCCTTGACAAGGTTTAGAGAAAGGATGTCTCGTACTGAGGCACCATAGTTCTCCATGGGAGTAGATGGACTGATGAAGAGTCATGACCGCTTTCTTGTACCTGCTGATGCAGAGTGAAACATACAATTTTACAGTACATTCATTGTATACCTTACTCAGTACATTCAGGTACGAGTAAGAGGTGCCACAAGGTGAGACGATTATATTGATGGAGAAGATGGAAACTGATGTAATCAGATTGGTGATACAATGTGTGACCTGTTAGCAGGTCCAGATAGAGTATTTCCGATCTAGAGATAATCCCCCACCCACTACCAGTACAGTAGTGGAAGTGGTAGGACATCTTTATGGACTTTGTGATGGGATTGAGGTCTAGTGGGAGTTTTGATGTATCCGGATTGTTGATGACAGATTAACGGATCCGGCACGTTTCATTCCTATTAGAGAGACGTGGCCAGCGAATGCATTGGTTGAGGAGTACACTAGATAGATAGTGAGACTCCATGGTGTACCGAGAACGATCATCTCTGATCGAGATGGACATTTTACCTTGAGATATTAGGTAGCAGATACATACTGCTTTGAGGGATGAGTTTACACTTTATGACTGCGTTTCACCCCAAATAGATGGTCAGTCAGAGAGGACCATCCAAACCCTTGAGATATGTTATGAGCTTATGTATTGAACTGGAAACATGGATGGCTAGATTACCTCCGTTAATGGATTTATTATGTGATAATGATTGACGCGCATCTTTTAGGATGACCCCTATGAGGCATTATACATATGTAGACGCCGTATACCTTTATGCTAGAATTGATCTAGCAGTAGTAGTGGAATAACACCTGACCAGATTCAGGATTTTATAGTTCAAGTAACGTTGATTGAAGGAAGAATGCTGGTTGTACAGAGTCGCCAGATATTATATGTAGACAAGAAGCGTTAACATCTAAAGTTCAAGCGAGAGTTCATATCCGGCTGGAGGTATCTCAGTTGTGAGACGTTAGTTGTGTTATTATGGAAAGGGGAACTGAGTTTCCAATATGTCGGTTACTTGAGATCATGATTAGTTTTGTGAAGGCAGCATGATGTTTAGCTTTGCCTCTGAAGTTGGTGGATGTTCACCCAGTGTTCTTGTGTTTCAACTTAGGAAGTATATACTAGGTTGAAAACACTTTGTGAGTCTTAATGATCTAATGGTTAAGTTGAACCACATCGTTGTTGAGCATCTGATTACATTCTTGGAATAAGATATGAAACGCTTGCATTCGAAAGACATTCCCATATTGAGGATATGATGGTCGAGATGAAGACCTGAAGAGGTTATGTGAGAGACTGAAGATAGTGTCTTGAGGAACTATCTAGAGTATACGTTGGGACAAACCCATTTGTGGGAGCATGAGTAGATCTTAGTGCTATATTGATGAATGTTGTGCTTATGTGCTTATATGCCTTGATGTGTTATTCCATGCTAGTTGTGATGTGATTTATGATCTTAGTAGATCTTGATGTGCTAGCGTGATGTATGCTATAACTGGAGATGATTACTTCCTCCACGCTACCCGAGTATGATCATATTTGTAGCTGGAGATGGTTCTTTCCTCCATGCTATTTGGGTGGGATTAGGATTCAGCTGGAGATGGTTCTTTCCTCCATGCTACCTTGATGGACATAGTTTAGTGGAGATGTGATTCCTCCATGCGATATATATGTTTATGGGTTGGCTAGAGACGTATTTCCTCTATGCATGTGATATGTTTTGGCTAGAGATGTGCTTCCTCTATACCTTGTGATGTGGTATGGCGAGAGACGTGATTCCTCTACGCCTTTGGGTAGCGTTATGACCCTGTTTCCTGGAGTGATGATTCCTCCATGTTTATACTTGAGGTTATAGATTGTTATAGGTTGTGATCTTTTGAACGGAGATGTGATACCTCCGATAGAAAGAGTGAGAGTATTACCTCGGCGTATGGGTCCGAGAGGATTTGGGAATTGTTCAAGTTTCGGGACGAAACTTTTTTTTTAAAGGGTGTGTGATGTAATAGCTAGGATTTCGAATTCTAATTAATGTTGATTAACTTAATCGTTGATAGTAATTGACATACAACTCGCGAAGATTTCGCAAGTGATGAGTATGAGTCCCACCGTTATGTTCCTCGCGTAATTTTGGACGTTTAGGGAAATTTTTACTTTTTCCCCCGGGTAATTATTTTTACCCTCCGGTGTTATTTGGAGCATTTGGGAGCTCCAATTAATAAAAATGCAGTTGAGAGAAATGATCAGGACATCGGATATGTCTTAGATATGAAATAACATGGAGAGGCAAAACGGCTAAAAGAGTCGCTATTTCGTTTCTTAACGGCTAAGAAAGACGGCTTAGGAATACACGTTTCCGAGGCAGTTGTGTAATAATTATCCCTACAATATTCCAGATTTAATGTTCCAATCTCGAGAAGTTTGGAGAAAGAGGTTCGACCCGCCTTTGGATCGGTTAAAGGATAATTATCGACTTTACTAAAGGATAATTATCGTCTTCACTATAAATAGCGGAAAATCCTTTATTAATTCATTTCCTTTCACGTTTTCTCGTAAAAGCTCTGATTTCTCTCAACCTTCAAACTCAGATCTACTCTCCGTTTCTAATCCGATTTCAATTCCGTTTGAGTTTGTGGATTCCTCTCTTCATTCTCTTCATAACGGTACCGAGTTTCTGCATTTCCGAGTATATGGAGGGCTGGTCGAGCATATATGTCACCAGGACGGTTCCGTCGCTCAGATTCCGATGAATTTGATGCTTTCCATGCGTAGCCTGCGTCGTTGTGATTCCGAATCTTCTTTCAGATCGTCAATCGGGTTAGTAACGAATAAGTTATGAATTTATTCGTTTTCCGTACTGCGATTTGGCCTAAATTGACTTTAGGCTTGTCAAATAGGACAATTAGAAATTCCATTATGGTCGTTATATTATTCTGGTGATTATGGGTTCTTGTTTGATGAAATCTGATGACAGGGGGTTTAGAAATTGCCTGCGGGCAAAACGTTATTCTGGCGAAATCTAATTAATTAATTAAAGGTTAATTAATTAAATTAGGATTAAAATTGAGATTGAGGAATGTTGATTAGATACTACCTTGAGATTTGAGGAATTGTGAGCTATGTTGAGATATTGAGGTTTAGTTGGTTGTGAGGCTCATAGATTGAGTATGATCCTTATGGATCCCTTTGGGTCTAGGTGGGACCCCTTTGATGAATAGAGGTTGATATATCTCTTTACGCCTTTTTATAGGCCGTGTTGTCCCTCCAGTGTAGAGGTGATCGTGGTTGATTTTGTACGAGGTTGAGGTAAGTCCGTAGGACTTACTTAGCTACCATCCCTATATTGGGTGTTTGCATGAGTGGTGTGTGCTTTATATGTTTGCTATGATATCATGAGTTGTCGTTTTTATCGACCTATGTTCTATTGACTGCCCCACTGCGTGGCTGTGATAACCTTTCCCTTTCATCCCGCCGTGGAGTCTGGGAGGTTCTTTGATGTCGGGCCAGACTGGTTTACAAGAAGGGCGCAATCCACTCCCATAGGGTACACGGATTGTGTGACCGATACTCGTACAGCTGGACATTGTACTCAGAGGCGGGGATGTATCGGTCCTCGTGTCACATACTTTCATCTATCTATACATATATGGTTTTTGAGTGAATGGTTCTTATATAAAGATAATAAATGGGTAAATGTGTGATAGCATGCTGATGTGTTTATCTTTCATGATTGTGCTTGTGCTTATGCATTACCTCATATATGTATGGTTAGCTAACGGTTTCATACCGTGTTGTAGATGTTGACAGGTTAGGCGCTACTGGGTGATCTGGCAGGGTGACAGGCCGAGGACTCTCGTACATTAGGTGGTTGGTTTGGGGTTGTTGTGTTTTCCCTCCTACGTGAGGATGATCTTTTGTACCTCCTATGTGAGGATGTCGTTTTATATACTCGGCTATGTTGTTGTTTACTTTGGGTCGTACAGTTTATACTGTTTTATGTATTTGTTTTATATCTGTCAGTGCCATGTTGTAAGGTCCAGTGAACTTGTTGTCAGGCTAGGGTCAGGATCCATTGTGAGATCCTAACCCAATGTAACATCTTGAGTCCCGCGGATTCGGGGTGTTACAATCCAAACCTAAGGATCTAAGCTAAGCTAAGGAAAGAGAGGAGAAGATGAAGGTAAGAAGAAAGAAAGAGGAAAAGCCATGAACTCACTAAGCTGAGCTTTCCAGAAGATCACACACACAACACCATCACCTCAAGCTGGCTCAACAAGGCACATCAATATCACTATCATCAATCCACAAGCAAAGCCAAACATAAAGTTCACAAAACTCACAAAAACTCATACATGGATCAAGAAGAGATCCAAAGGAAGAAGAGAGGAAAAGAAGATCGTGAGGGAAATGGAGCAAGAGACAGAATGAGGTAACCCTCATCTGCAGGAGAAGAAGAAGATATAAAGGAAAGAAGCAAAGCTCGGGTCAAAGAAGACGGCTGCACCCCACCATAAACCGCAGGGGCGGCTGGCCTGGCCGCTGGGGCGGCTCACAGAACCGTAGGGGCGGCCAGCCAGGGGCGCAGGGGCGGCCCTTTGCAGCTCCAAAGAGGTAAAGCAGCTGCGTCTCGGCTGAAGCGTAGGTGTGGGATCTCTCGAAGACTAAGGCTCTTACAAATAGTCATTATTGGAAATGCATCATCAATCTCAGAGATGAACTACCTCCCTCCCCTCCTGGCGACAAACGAATTAGTGCCATTACTAATCCTGATGGGTCCTTCTCTTCAAAGAAATCCTACTCCCTCTTTAGATCCGCAACTCTTCCTTCTGCTACTCCTGTTTGCAAGGTCATATGGAACAACTATAATATCCCCAAATGCAGAATTATTGCCTAGATGGCTAACCTGAAGAAACTCCCCACTCTCTCCAAGTTGCTTCAATGGAATATCGTCTCATCCGATACCTGTAGACTTTGCAACACCGGTCATGAAGACGAAAAACACCTTTGGTCCCACTGCTCTTACACCTCTCTCACTCTCGATATTATTTCAAAATGGACGAGAACCCCGTATCCTACTCCTTACCTGCACAACCTTTGGGACTAGCTAAGATCCAACAGAACCCCCAGGAAGAAGCTCCTTCACTACACTCGCATTGTTTCAATCACCGCCTACATCTACTACTCTTGGAAGGCCAGAAATAACCTAATATGTAACAACACATTGACAAGGACAATTGATTGTGCTGATGAAGCAACCCGTGCTACAAAGCTTCACATTAGCCACCACTGGAAGGATAGATCTACTGACTCTATTGCTACGGCTCAAATGCTTGGGATCCACCTAAGATAGTGACTTAGTTTGAGTCTTCGTTCCCCATCGTTTTGACACTGTTTTTGCTCTTGCTTTCCTCTCTCTTATGTATATCCCTCTTTCTCTAATAAACTTTAAAAAAAATTTATAAACTGGTCAAAAGTGAATATGATTAGTTCAAAAGTTTAAATTATCTAAAAAGGTATTTTAGAACAAATTCTAAGATTTATTGAAAGTACATAAAATTGAAAAGGTGATTTTTGAAAAAGAAAAAAAAAATAATAAAAATGTATTTGAGCGGCAATGAATGGACAAGTATGGCCCGTCGACTTATAGATTCTATATCACGAGGTTCAAATTTGAATATCTATCTAAGCCTTATGAATTATGATACACCAAAATCAACTTTTAATAATTGGATTCATTTTCAAAGACATGTATAATTGACCCGAGTAGATATAGCCTAACCTCTTTGATATTTTGCGATGAAATGACGGTTTCAAAATCAAGTTGAAAGCGGCTTTCAAAATGGTAGACTTCGTGTGACTGTTCAAACGATATCGGCAAGTGCAGTTAAGAGTGTCGGTCACAACGTTAATTTTTCTGAATACATACTTGATCCACATTCTATTAAAATTCTAAACTGATACAATTGATTAGGATTTCTAGTTGTCACGATGATTTTGATAACCCCTAACACGGTTGATCGATCATATTGAGAATGTCCGTTCAATCTCAATATTTTTATAACATAGTTCTCTCAGTTTTATTATTCCTTATAGAAGGGATTTTGCTTCGGGGTCGAATATTGGTAAACTCGATACATTTCCAAAGTCTTTGAATAAGACCCAGACTAGATTATCGCGGATGATGAATCCAAACATTAATGATCCCGAACTCTATTTAATTAAAATTAAACTTGACAGAGGTTGCTTCCGGTCTTTACCAAATTAGTTGTCTTTTCATTTTCGTTATATCTAATTTTTAACGTTTTATTTATGTTGGATTTTTCCGTTTGGTACCCTTGAGTTTTTGGCTTTTCCGGATGGCGCCCAAAGTTTTTCACGTTTCTGCTTGATACCCCTGAGGTTTCGGTTTTTTCGTTCGGTACCCCTTATTTCTTATTTTTTGTCTAAAATAACATTTTTATATTAAAATTAATTTTTTTAAAAGGAAAAAATATATAATAACAGTTATATATTATAAATATCAAAGATAGATATATTTTAATTAAACAACTCTAATCAACTATTAATAAATTATGATATTTCTTAAATTATATAATATTTTGACCTATTATTTTATGATTTTTAATATATTTATTACTATTTGATACTTTATCATATTTTGCATCAAAACATGAGAAATTTATTATGTTTTATATAAAATATAAAAAAATTAATTTATATTTATATGATATTTTAATCAAAGTTTTAAAATTAAACATAATTTATAACTATATGATATTTCATTATTGCTATACTCCGTGGATTTATTTCATATCATTGATAAATATATAACGTAGAATATTCAAAACGGACATTCGATTTTTCAATAAAAAAACATGAATATCCTATGTTTTAGAAGAATTTTTTTTCCCCAAAATATAAGCACTCTTACATGTAATCAAAATTTTCTTTTATATAAATGGGATACAAACCATCCAATATTATATAATAAACCAACAAATAAATCAACAGAACAACGAAATATCATATAAATATAAATTATGTTTAGTTTTAAAATTTTGATTAAAAAAATCATATAAATATAAATTAAATTTCTTATATTTTATATAAAACATAATAAATTTCTCATATTTTAATGCAAAATATGATAAAGAATCAAATATTAATAAATGTATTAAAAATAATAAAATAATAGGTAAAAATATTATATAGTTTAAGAAATATCATAATTTATTAATAGTTGATTAGAGTTGTTTAACTAAAATATAGTTATATTCGAAATTTATAATATAAAACTGTTATTTTATATTTTTTCCTTTTTTTAAAAATTAATTTTAATATAAAAACCTTATCTTAGACAAAAAGTAAGAAATAAGGGTACCGAACGGAAAAACCGAAACCTCAAGGGTATCGACCGGAAACGTAAAAAACTTTGGGCACCATCCGGAAAAGCCAAAAACTCAAGGGTACCAAACGGAAAAATCCATTTATGTTCGATTGTCTCATACATCAAATAACTAATTTTTTAGATTATTATTTATCATTTGATTTTGAATAAATAATCAAACAACAATAAAGGGTGTAAAAAGAAGAAAGATTTAATGAAAAAGGAGTTTGTATGGTACCAATTCTCTGTCATTTTTAGTTGTCCTAATTTGGTATGGGGCGTGCTGTATACATGATACTTAATTTACTTGTTGTCAAAAAATGTCGTTAGGCGTTAGTGTCTGCGTTGACGGATTCCGCTCGAAGTTGATTTGTAAATTTTTTGAAAGTCTCGGAAAAACCACTTAAATGACTCCCTCAGTTTATAAAATTCTTTTCTCCTACAAAATTATGCAAGCGACTTATGACCTGTTCGGTACAATGTGTTTACGGGGGGTTGAAAAGGATGTTGGGGAAGATATTTACAAAAAAATATATTTTACTTTAAAGAGATAGAATATGGTTTAAAAAAGTTAGCTTAGAAAATTTTATAGGGAAATTCCGGATGGTACCCTCGTGGTTTGGGGTATTCCGGATTTTGCCCAACAGTTTTTTCAAGTTCGGATGGTACCCTTAAGTTACGTTGTTTTCCGAATTTTGTCCAAATTCATTAAAAAATTTTAAATTCCATTAAAAATATACAAAAGAAAATAAACTAAAATTGAAAAACAAATTAAAATAGAAATAGTGATTTATTTATTTTAAAACTAAAGTAAAACAGTAAAAAAAAATACTTTATATTAATTTAAAAATAAATTAATTAGATAATTATTTAAAATTTAAAAAAATCAGTGTTTTATTTTATTTTAAAAATAAACAAATTGAATTAGCATTTTTTAACAAAATATAAAAATATAAGTGTTATACTTTATTTAAAAAATAAATAAAATAAAGATTTTTTAAAAAATTTAAAAAAATCACTGTTTTAATTTATTATTAAAATAAATAAATCAGTTTTCTATTTTATTTATTTTTTAATTTTACTTTATTTTCTTTCTTTTAGTTTTGGTAAATAAATAAAAAAGAAAAGTAATTTATTTATTTTAATAATAAATTAAAACTGTGATTTTTTTTAATTTTTTAAAAGAATTCTTATTTTATTTATTTTTTAAATAAAGTGTAACACTTATCCTTTTTAAATTTTGTTAAAAAAATGCTAATACAATCTATTTATTTTTAAAATAAAATAAAACACTGATTTTTTTGAATTTTAAAAAAATTGTCAAATTGATTTATTTTTTAATTAATATAAAAATTTTATTTATTTATTTTGAAAAGTTACTATTTTACTTTAGTTTTAAAATAAATAAATAATTCTTTTTATTTTAATTTGTTTTTTAATTTTAGTTTATTTTATTTGTATGTTTTAAATAAAATTTAAAAAGTTTAATGAATTTGGGAAAAATCAGGAAAACAACAAAAATTTAAGGGTATCATCCGAACTGGAAAAAACTGTTGGGAAAAATTCGAAAAATCCCAAACCACGAGGGTACCAGGATTTTCGATATTTTTTTAAATAGAGTACTTAATCTATTTATAAATAAATAAATAAATTTATTTAGGTGCCAGTCAAGAGCCAGTGCCCTATTTTATGTTATTTTATTTTTCATAAAAAAATAATTTAGAAAAATGGGTGATGACGGGTTGCAAATTTTTTAAGTTAGTAGAACGAAGTAGCTTTTTTATTTGGTATTTAGTGTCTTAAATGGTTAGTTTAGTTTTAAAACTTTTAATTATTATAAATTAAATTTTGATTTGTTTTAAATCACTCATTCAAGAGGGAAAAGGGGAGAAAATATTTGTATGGAGAGACACCCCCACCATTTTTGTTTGTTTGGGGTGCAACATTTGTGGCACTAAGGGTCCGTTCAGTGAACTTGATGAAAATTATTTTGAGAATTTTCATCCCCAATAATCCCATAATCCCCATTGAAATGGATGAAAATTTTTCCAATTTTCATCTCCAATAATCCAATAACCCCCAATAATCCCCAATAATTCCTACCCACCAAACACACCCTAAATCACAACAGCCACATTACTCAACACTCCACAGTGGAGTCTAAGCTACAAAACAAAAATCACATTATGGCTTCAAATTCATCTTCATCATAATGATACCCAACAACAAATGATACTTATAATAAACATTTTGATTTTTTTGAGAACATTGGTGAAATAAGACACTTTTTGTAACTTGTAAACTAACTAGACGCCCTATTTTTCAATTAAAAAAATAAAGATAAAATTGAATGGATATTGCCGAAAATATGAAAACTTAAAGATTATTCTCTTTTATTAATAGTCAATTAAAATTTGAAATTTGGTAACTAAATATTCTTATTTCTTCTCTCCTTATTTTCTCTATCCTATTGATTATAATATCTTAATTATAATAAATAAATAAATAAATAAATAAGTAAATAAAAGATTGTAAAGTACATATCATAGTGAACAAGCTTATCGTGTAATCATGAGAACATATTGGTAATTATTATTATAATTTTTGTTACGAAGATGTCATATCGTTTAATGTATTATTCGTAGTTATTGTTGGTTGAGTGAATTATTCGTAATTATTATTGGTTGAATTTATTCCTAGTTATTATTAATTATGATATCTACTCTATATCTCGACCCTTATTACTAATCATCCGACGGTCTAAGATTGTTCTCATGATTACACGATAAGCCTGGGAACCACAACCCTAATTGCTACAGAAAATTCCAAAACTCTAACTAAACGCTTCACAACTTTTCAGAATCTAAAACTGAATCTAAATGATTAGGAAAAAACTCTAACTAAACACCACCTAAAGCTTGAAAATGCTCGCATGAGGTGGTAAAAAGCAAGAAATATAGTGTACATCATGAATTCATGATGCACCAACCCAGGACCTCAGTTGGGCAGGTGTTAAAAATGGTTTGTGCTGATTGTGTTTCAGAGCTTTAGTAGAGGAAGTTGAACAAGGCGGTATCAAAGCAGTTTGTTTGAATTTATGTAATGCAAAGAATTGAAGAGGAACTAACCATTTGGTCCATTTGGATTTCAAATTTATGTAACACCGAGGATGGAATATTAAAGCAAAATCTCAAAAAGTGTTAGCATTGACATTTAGGTTTCAACTACCTACCAGGCAATTTCTCAAAAACAAGCAAAACAAAACTAATAACCAAGAGGAAACCCATGATTTTGGGTTGTAATTTCATCATTAGACCTACTCAGATCCAGAATTTTAGCCTCAAGCTTTTGACAATATCACTCAGAGATCCCGAAATTATCAGCTCTCCTGCAAAGCCTTTGTCATGTACAATCTACAGAAGCTCTGACCAGCAACCCTAAATCCAATATTACCACCAGACAAAATATTCAAGATCTCATATGTAAAATTATTTTTTTAGATTTTAGTGTAACTTCCAGATTATATCTTCAAATATTTTTATATAAGTTGTGATTGTAGACAGTCAATAAAGCCCAGAACATAAGTCAACCAATTCAAGGCTGCAAGTTTCTGGAGAAAGACATACCCATTGATTTGGCTGCTGAGATTGTTGACGTGCGACGTGACGATAATATTTTTGCAACTACAAGAAAAGGCATGGAAACAATATAGCTTGCCAAACATTCAAAGCACTACTTTTCAGAACATCAAACTATATTGAGAAGTGGAAAACTTACGGTCTGTTGGTGCATAGATAAGTCATCAATGGACTGGATTATAAGTTCCAAGCTTTTCTCCAAATATGGAGCAGAAGACAATTGGAGACGGTCATAGTCACACTAATCAATTAAAAATATCCAAATGTAAGTTCTCCACTGAATAAGATCCTACATAAGGTGCAGAGTTGCAGACATTCATGCGAAAGGATACTAGTACTGCTATACCTGGGTGACAGGAGAATCAGATTCCAGCTGGGTCATGACAGCGCTGACAAGGGGAGAGTTTGAAACCTTGATCTGCAAACAAAATCCACCAGTGTGAAGATAAGAGGGAAACTACATAATTCAACACACAAAAATAGCCAACCTTGATAAGAAGACTACTCTACATTCAGATTTCATGAATCACATTCACAATAGTGGCAAGAGCAAACCTCTCTTTAAATGTGTCATAAAGACATAGACTACGACGAATTTCGATAGAAAGTGTACTTGACATTAGAATACAAATCATTACTTAACTTTAGGATACAAATCATTACTTAAACTTGTAACCTAAGATGCCACCATAACATGTAAACCTCCTCAAGTATGAAAGACAAGAAGAAAAAACAGAAGTAGAACTCAAAAGGAGCAGAGAGATCAAAAAAGAAAGAAAAAAAATCTACAGTCAAAACAGAATAACCATTTAAAAATTCGTCCAAGAGGTGCTCTGCCAACCAGGACACTTAAGCATACCACAACATTATCCTAAAATAGACTAAATAATCATCACTGATCATAGAACAGAATCACACATAATGCAGTTCAATGAAGATGACTCCTTTTTATCTGAATCTATTAGGTCAGTTTTTTTACATACAAATGAAACTGTCAGACTTTCAGATTACTTAATAAATGATAGGCAGTGGTAGCATGTTAAATCAAACTCGGTAGTACAATACAATCAATAAGCAGATAACTGTTGAAATCCAGAAGCCTGAAAACATACAGGTATCTCTTCAAACATGTCACCCCATGACAGGTTCTTCTCCCTCAACCTATCAAGAGAAAATAAAATTATTATTGTGCTAAAGCTCCAGAAAATATACAAGTGAACATAGGATCCTGGACATTTATGCAAGAAAACAAGACATACTTTTCCCCGCTAAAATTATTACTGCGGTAAAGTTCCATGAAAGAATCTGAAAGCTTGATAGCTTTCAGAGACAGAACACCTTGACAAGATTTTGATGGATCATAAATAATGCACACACATCGTTTTATATTCTCCTGCAAAAACAAACATAAAAACATATTTGTCATAATCTAGGCTAATTGGTATGTGTTTTTTGAGAGATCAATCAAAATAAAAAAAACTCGATTTTACAGAAACACAGCCCTGAACACAATGAAATTTCATTACCTATTACCTGGTAGTTCATGAAGGTTGCAATCAAATCAGGTGTTTGACATGTCCCTGCCAAAGTTGATTGGTACCAAAGAAAATACGCCAGCACAAGTAATTAATTAAAAGAAGAAAAATTAGGCTTCTGTTGAATGTATACAAGAAGTACATGTCAAAGAGATGTTTATCCTAACTGAAAAATCAAATTACCATCTAGGTCAAGCATAGAGGCATGCAATCATTCATAACCCGTACCTACCAAAAATCAATTAATTTGTCAAACTCACCATCCAACAGTATTGCTGTCGACGTTAACCTCTCTCAAGCATCTCATCATGGGTTTATATTCCACAGAAGAGAAGATAGAGGACTTATGCTTGACATACCAGGAAGGGGAAGCAATTGGTGACTTCAAGGACACTGCCAACGTCCAGCCCAAGCAATTGACCAGTGACCATCATACTGGGGTAGTACTCACTACAATGTTTGATTAACTTCAATACAGCCTATAAAGGGTGTGAAGGCTAATTAGTTAGAGCCATATCAACCATATTAAGTTTTTCCAAAAGCAGAAAAGCATACTTCACCTAAATCCTGCTGCCAAAATGCTACTCAAATATTTTTCCACGTATTATCACCGAGTAAAAAAAGAAGAGAATATAAGATCCAGAATAAGATAGAATTCACCCTTGTCTGATTAGAAGGATTTAAGAAAGTGTACCGTTGTTCCCTTCAAAAAAAATTAAGGAATTCATAGTAGAACAAGGGGCAAAACGAAAAATTGTGTAAGGTAATATGTTCCAATAGTGGATAGGATCCAAAATCAGTAATGCATAGTCCAAAAATCTTGGCAATAATGCTTTTTAACTCCATCTATAATTTCGAAACCAAACTGTCAACACCAGTAAGTGTTAGCAGGAAAATCATTACAAATAAACGAGAAAGGCAATACCCGGATTTCAATATAGTTACATAGAGCATAGAGAATAATATTTACCAAGCCCTCCATTTGAACAACACGAAGGGGAGAAGCGACTTCCTCCGTTTTCGCAGCCTGAAGAAACGATCGAATTGGTGCTGCTGAAGAATCCAAAATCTATACCCGTCACAAATTACATTACAAAAAACAAATAAGTCCTAACGTTGGGGGGGCTTACAATATAAGATGAAAATTGATAGGGGAACAGAGACGAACTATTACCATTCGCCATGATTACTCTCTGGCTTGAGCTTGGAAGATGAAGGGAGGAGATGCAAGTCTCAACTTCAAAATTTTGTTTTCTCTTACCTCTGATCCGGATGCGTACACCGGACCTTGCTATGGCTGATACATGAGACAAGCTTTTCGGGCTCGACTCGCGTTCGGCTCGTCAAAAGCTCGGCTCGGGTTCGTCTCGTTTATAAACGAGCCGAGCTTGAGCATGTCAAATCTCGGCTCGTTCGGGTAAAGCTCGGCTCGTTCGGCTAAAATATCACTATATGAGCATTATTTTAGACGAGCTATTCGGGTTCGGCTCGGGCTTGGCTCGTCAAAAGCTCGGCTCGGGTTCGTCTAGTTTGTAAACGAGCCGAGCTTGAGCATGCTAAGACTCGGCTCGTTCGGCTCGTATACGGCTTCGGTCTATAATATGGGCCGAATGAGAAAAATCTATATATTGTATATCTATATTTATATAATCTACTATAGTAATATAGGTAGCGATATAGCCACAGCAATATAAGTTGACGTTGGCGTGACACGTTCTGAAAGATATTTTGACATTGATGTTGACGTGACGCGCTGAGAAAAATATATTTCTGAATATCTATATTTATAGGGCAAATTTATATACATTTAATACATAGTAAAAACAAAAAATATGTGAAACAAAGAAAAAGCATAAACAATATTTGAACCTAATACATTAGTTACTCTTACTGTTTATACTTGAACAAATGAAATCAAACATTTTTTTGGAAGAAGAAGACAACATAAACTCATTTATGGAGTCAACTATCAATTAATCATGTATTCTTATTAACAAAAAAAAAAACAAAAGAGTTGTGGAACTAACACATTTACGCATCAAACTCGTTTATGTCCAATGTGAGGTTCTCCATGTAACCGGCTATAACACTTTATTTATTTATTTATTTTACTTTTATTATAAATTTTACTTTAGTCATTAAAAAATTTTCAATGTAATTTGATTATATTTATTTACTTTTATTATATCGTAGTGTATTTATCCCAATCCTATTTATATTTATATATAATATACTAAAGAAATATACGTTGAAGCTGATGTGACGCGTTGTGAAATCAACATAATATGGGTCACACTCTTCGGTTTATAATATCAATCACACTCTTGGTCTCGAGGATTATGAGATACTTGTGAATTAATTATTGATTTTTTAATGATTTTTTAGTTAAAACAAATCCTTATTTTAATTTAATTTTTATTTTATTTAACAAAATCAAATAATTATTTTTCTGTATAATATTACATATGGGCTCGTTTG
Organism: Fagopyrum homotropicum; assembly: GCA_033239125.1. Classification (NCBI taxonomy): domain Eukaryota; kingdom Viridiplantae; phylum Streptophyta; class Magnoliopsida; order Caryophyllales; family Polygonaceae; genus Fagopyrum; species Fagopyrum homotropicum. The sequence continues at coordinate 35,754,890 of BSWB01000003.1, forward strand.
GAAGCGCTAGGAATCATTCCCGGTGTAACGGTCAAAAATCGAAGATGGCCTAATCGGGAATATTAAGGAATTAAACGGGTTTAACGGAATTAATCCGTTTTAACAAGAGATACCTCTCGAGGTAACCCGCTCCTAGATGATATTATCCCCCAGTGTTATTTGGAGCATTTGGGAGCTTCAATTAATAAAAAATGCAGTTGAGAGAAATAATCAGGATATCGGAAATGTCCTAGATATGAAATAACATGGAAAGACAAAATGACCAAAAGAGTCGCTATTTTGTTTCTTAGAGGCTAAGAAAGACGGGTTAAGAATACGCGTTTTCCGAGACAATTGCGGAATAACTATCCACATAGTATTCTGGATTTATTATTCCAATTCCGAGAAGTTTGGAGAAAGGGTTCAAACCACCTTCGGATCGGTAAAAGGATAATTATCGGCTTTGCTAAAGGATAATGCTAGAAGATAATCATCAACTTTGCTAAAGGATAATGCTAGAGGATAATTATCGAATTTGCTAAAGGATAATGCTAAAAGATAATTATCGACTTTGCTAAAAGATACCGCTAAAAGATAATTATCGATTTTGCTAAAGGATAAAGCTAAAGGATAATTATCGACTTTTCTATAAATAGCGGAAATTCATTCATTTTCTTTCACATTTTCTCGTAAAAACTCTGATTTCTCTCAAGCTTCAAATTCAGATCTACTCTTCGTTTGTAATCCGATTTCGAATCCGTTTGAGTTTTCGGATTCCTTTCTTCGTCCTCTTAATCTTGGTACCGAGTTTCGGCTTTTCCGACAAAGTTAAGGTCAGGTCGAGCATGCCCTTTTCTTGGTTGGGTCCATCGCTCAGATTCCGGTGAATTTGATGGTGTCCGAGCATAGCCTGCGTCGTTGTGATTCCGAATCTTCTTCTGGATCGTCAATCGGGTTAGTAACGAATAAGTTATGAGTTTATTCGTTTCCGTATTACGATTTGGCCTAAATTGACCTTAGGCTTGCTAAAATGGAAAATTGGAAATTTCATTATGCTCGTTACTTTATTCTGGTGATTATGGGCTGTTTGTTTGATGAGATTTGATGACATGCGGGTTCAGAAATTGCCTGCGGGCAAAACATTGTTATGGCGAAATTCAATTAATTAATTAAAGGTTTATTAATTAAATTGGGATTATAGAGGAGGATATAAGTTAATTAATTCAAAGGAATGAATTTAACTGGTGTTTGAAGCGAAAAGTTTAATACGAGGAATATGATATTCTCAACATGTGTTGTTGAAGGTTTCGGTTTAACTATAGCTTAGTTGCTTTTTGAGCGTATCCCAGCACGATAAATGAGGATAGTCCGAGTGAGAAACGTACTCAATAGTTGGTTTGCGAGGTTTTATTGTTCTTACCTGCGAGGTAAGTGTATATAAATTACACTTTCTTAATATATTAGGTATTTAATATGGGATTAGTTTTACGTATAGAATATATATATATATATATATATATATATATATACATGTGAAATGTTATGAAGAGATATGGTAAAATCTTTAAGCATGCATCAATGTGGTTGTTATGATATGTGTGATATTATGATTTCTTACATGCCTTGTGGATTATGTGAATAAATTGTATTCTTAGAATGGTGTTGTGTTATATAAATGTGATGATATTTATATGGAATGTAATGTTTGCATGAGAAGTATGGTTTTGATGAGATGAAAGCATGAAATTGAGTTATGATATAAAAGTGATAATATAGGATGGTAATTGATTAGTTAGCCCAACTGGGTCCCGCACCACCTGGGGACCATATAGAGGCAGCGCTCGATCTACGAGGGGCCTCAGAGGCAGCGCTCGATCTACGAGGGGCCTCGAAAATGTCCTGCACCACCTGGGGACATATATAGAGACAGCGCTCGATCTACGAGGGGTCTCAAAGATTAGATAGTCGAGGTCAGCGCTTGATCTACAAGGGGGCCTACGACGCTATCGGGTTGGCCAACCTAAAGAGAAAAGAAATACGAAAGTAGATGAGAAAATATATCGTACGATCAGTTAGAGCTAGTTAGTTAATTATCACCTATGCATCGATGCGATCGAGTCTAGCATGTTATATGTTATGTTATGATTTTTTTATGTGATGAGATGATATGTTTATATGTGATGTGTGATAACATGCTTGAATGTTTATGTGAAATGCGATATGAATGGTTGTGGAATTATATGTGAATGTGGATATGTATGTGTGCTTTGAAATGTGAGGAAGGGTATAGAGTGTCCTTTGGGGATGGGATATTAGATACTTATATGTAACACCCCGAATCCGCGGGACTCGGGATGCCACATTGGGCTAGGATCTCACAATGGATCCTGACCCTAGCCTGACAACAAGTTCACTGGACCTTACAACATGGCACTGACAGATATAAATGTAATAACCCGAAAATTTTACTATCCAGCGGATATTCTCATTAGTTTTTCCTTCGATTTTGGGAATTTAGGGATGAAATATTATATTATTTCGGGTTTTAGAAATATATTGAGGGTTTTTGTTCCGAGCGTTTTAAGTTGAGGGGATATTGAGATTGGGGTTATTGAGATTCTTATAAACTCGTATCAAGCTTCCCGATACTACATTATTCATCATCTTCAACCTTCCTCAAAACCCTACGCATTTCCGTTGTTTGCCAGCCTTCCGGACACTAGTCACACCACCACCACCTCGTTGGACAAGGTCCGCGAGCCTCCACCACCTGGGTTGGGAACCGAGACGAAGTCGAGCCTTTGTAGGGGCTGTTTGTCTCTGATCTCCTCGCCAGATCCGCTGCTTGCTTCTTCACTGCTGCCAACAGAGAAAGCCAGGAGAAGGAGGCGCCTTAGTTGCCGCCGGGGTCGAGCCAAATCTGCGCCGCCTGGGCCACACCGAGTCTAGATCACCCTTTGTCCTATCTTGGAATCGAGTCTAGATCGAGCCTCTGCGGGAACTGCTTGTCGTCAACCTCCATTGCCATACCCAGAAGGTCCAGATCTGCACCTGCTCGAACGGTGCCGGGAAGGCTTGTCCCGCCTCCCTCGTCAACGTCTGAGCCCTAGTCGTCGGAGAAGAAGCCATTGACGGCGCCTACCTCACGAGCCGCCTCCGCCTTCCTCGACCTGGGCTAACGTCGAACCATGAGCCATCGAATCGACCTTTGCCCAGATCCCCTCCGTCCTCGCCGTCGGTCTGCCTCACCAACCGCCGGGAAGCGACGCACCTGCCGCCTCTGCCATGATCCCCAGTCGCCGGAAATCAGTTGTTGCCGCCGCTAGCTTCAGATGAGGAACAAAACCCTAAAAAAAAACGGGTCAAAGAGGGCTTTGACCATTCTTTTTGTTTAATTACAAAAAGGTACCCATAATTCATATTTGTGTTTTTAGCCCGAGTTTTGATAAATTCATAAGTTTACCCCTAATTTGTGAATTTCAGAAAAGAGCCCAACTTTATAATACTAAAGTAGCCCAAGTTTTATTTATAGGAGATTACTGATATTCTTTAGGATTGTGAATTATAACCTTAGTTAGTAGTGGAATCTAACTTGTATAAGTGAATTCATTAAGTGTTGTAGACCTTTGGATTGTAGGAGTATTTGGGCTTACGAAGGTGATAGAGTGTATATATATATATATATATATATATATATATATATATATATATATATATATATATATATATTGACTAAAGAGTAAGCGTAAAATGTCTAAGGTGGATTTTAAGACCTAGAGGGATTATGGCCTAACTTGGAGTATATTGAGAAGCATTTTAGGTTATTCGTTCCTATTATGCGATATGAAATATATCATATTGGGATTAGTTATATCTTAAAAGTTAAACGGTGAAACACAGTTTTAGATATGCATGTTGACAAGTTTGGAGAATTGTGAATATGACATTTTATGTCGCTAGTAAGTTAGTAAACTCTTAGAAAGTTCGATAAGAGTTTTTCACCCTAGAAAAAAACCTAAGAGAATCTTATGAGTATTTCCGGAAGTTGATAAATATTTTGATCGGTATGTTCACCGTTGATCAGGTAGTTGATATGGTGTGCACGTATGGATTATGTCGTGTAACGACCGATTATGAACGAGTTCAGGTAAGTCTCCAGACTTACTTAGCTCGTATTCCTTGTATTAGCGTTGATGTGTGTTTGGTGGTGTGTGTCTATTGTTTATGTTATAACAACTAAACCGGAAATAGGATTACCGACCTTTATATATTATTTTGGCCCAAGTGTATGATTAACGGGCGGTGACATCATCTGCCTAGCTCTTGCGAGAGTCTAGGAGGTTCTTGGCGACTAGCCCGTGCTGGTTAGACGGTCGGAGGCATCCGCACCGTTCCATGCCGGTAAGTAGGGACTGAGGCGGGACCACGGTGGTCTCGTGTCACAAAACTAAGTTGAATTAGAACGGGATATGACTTAATAATAAAAAGATAATAAACCGGAATTGTGTGCTTTGAGAATGTTGTGTGTTTATGATGATTTACTTGTGTTTGTGCCTTTCCCATTGATTCTAATGCTTCGAATATGAGCTAACGGTTTTATACCGATTGTTGTAGATTGTCTTGCAGGTTAGGAATGCGGTCGAGAGATCCGGAAGAGTGGGCAGCCGGGGTCCGTACATTTTAGGATTGGGGTTTTTGGTTGGAGTTGAGTATTGTTTTTATTGTATGTTGTATGGCGTTTGTAGCTGTTTTCGGCTGAAGTCCGATGTTTGTTTTCTTTCGGGTTTTCATTGCATTGCATAAAATGTATTTCATTTTGGTCTTTATTTGTGTCTTGTTGCAAGATCCGGTGAAATTGTTGTCAGGCTAAGGGTCGGGACCCATTGTGAGGTCCCAACCCGTAGCTCCCCGAGTCCCGCGGATTTGGGGTGTTACAAAGTGGTATCAGAGCCCTAGGTTGACAACAATGGCACTTGCAATCTTCTAAAGGCCGAATAAGGAATAAACAGAACCCCACGGGTTCTGAGTTTTCGTTTTCAAAATCACATGCATGAGTCGGGGTAGAATGTATGGACCACCACTCCTTCCGCGGATCTCGGCAGCATAATTTATTGAATTTTTTTTTTATATATATATATGTATGTTTGTAGATATGTATCATGGACTTAGGATGTTTTTAGGCTATTGTTGTATGTGGATCGTAGTTGCATGATGGATATGATTTATATGTATATTTGTATATGTGAACGATTATATGTTGTGGACCTTGTATTGTTATAATGGAATGATGAATGTGTGATATTAGTAGTAATACGGACTTAGGACTTATATAGGTATGGATACGTATTCCTATTATATATATTGGCATATGGATGCGAGACCTTATAGTTGAGATGATAGGAAGCTATCATTGCTGCTTGGATGACGCCGTTTGGCTTAGGATAGTGTGTATATGAGGATGAGTATGCTCAAGTACCGAGTTGAGTATCACGTTTTGACAAACGCCTTGGCGTTTCTCGGACTCCTATAAGAGGGCGTCGACGTGGAGGATTAGAGATTACGTAAACGTAGGACAACCAAGTGGAAGAGAAACTCGAGTTAGTTTAAGCAAAACTGAGAAGGAAGTCATACAAGGAAACGACATGTAGACATGAGAGTGGTTCTGAGGAAGCAATGATGGAGCATCAATGAAGCAACAAGGTTTAAAAAAAACTAAGGTTCTTTCAAGTGTCGTGCCAATAAACTGAAGAAGCGAATCAAGTAGAGAGGATTACAATCTCGCTCAAGGATAAAAAGTGGCATTCCAATTAAGGCAATTTTTTTTTTAGGTACTCCCACGTATGGGAGTAAGGATGAGATATGATGTCGATTTAGACATGAAGAATTAAAGAGACACGGAATTAAACTTATTGATGGGCTAGAAGGTGAAACTGGAATTCAATAAGCGGGGATGTGGAATGACTTCTTCGAAGATACGAGATTTATGAAAGAAATCACGGTGAAGTGTGTTTAAAGATGATCTTGGTGAGACTTGAGATCCAACAATAGCCTCTCACTAACGGAAGGGTTTAAACCCTCAATTCCAATGGACCAAAAAAAAAATAAAAAAAAATAATAAAAATAATAATAATAAAAAAATAAATAAATAATAAAATAAAATAAAATAAATTGTTAAGTCTACTAGTGTGGACGATAAATAAGAAAACGCGGTTGCAAGCCATCAAAAAGTACTTGTTAAGTCTACGAATGTGGGATGAATAATGCAACGGAACTCGATAGGGTATAGTTGTTTCACAGAAGAAACGGGAGTGTGGATTGGGAATGAGCTAAGGGAGTACAAAACGGAAAACTCGAGTGGATAATTCTTCACAAGGAATATCAACACCGGAAAATATGGAAGAAGGGAAAATCTACGACTTAGCAGAAGATCAACTACAAACTAACCAACGACAATTGAGGACATGCACGTGTTGGTTGACTATTGACGAGTTGTTGACAGTTAGGAAGAGTTACCGTGACTGTGGATTTCTAAGGGAATTTTATCAACACCTTTGAGGATTTCAAGTGGTTCAACGACGTCGGTTGGGAATTTATATTACTATATAAATCAATGTTTCTTGATAGTAGCATTGATTGAGTTCAAGCAGATAACTCTAAGCAATTATCCAGGGGAAGATTTTGATGATTGGAGATGATCCTCTTAGATCATTTAACAGTGTAAAAGGAATTGTTGTTGAAATTTTCTTCCCTACTAGTTGGGGAGAACACCGATTGGAGTTAATGTAGATTGACCCGTACAAAAAAAAAAAAAAAAAAAAAAAAAAAAAAAAACTAGAAGAGTAAGCGGAAGAGATTGATTTTCAATTTTGTCTTACATCATTAAAGGCAATTAAAGAGGGCGAATAGCCTTCCGTCCAAGTAGGACTAATGGTGTGTTCTCACGAATGAGAATTAGGACAATCTTCCATACTCACGAAGGAAACCATTGCGTTTAAGGATACGACGCGGAATGATTGGATTTATAGTTGCAATGCAAACATAGGGATTTTGACATTAGCACCCTATTGAAGTAACATGTCAAGTTTGGGGCGATTGTAGTTGGGGTATATATCTCGGTCGGAGCGGACATGAGATAGGATTATGTTGAGTGACTGGAGATGGTTATATGGACCTTGTGTCACCCCGACAAGATAAATACATAAAGGCGTTTATATAAAGAGTTTATCGAGATAGGATGGTACTCCGTTGCAGATCCAAGTCAATCATGATAAACTTGTCATATGTAGACTGATGACTAGTTTTGGAACAACATACATAAATGGTGTACCCTAGAGTCATTTTCCAACTGACCGGAGAAGAGTCGATGAAAGTAACGATTTATTCAACGAAGTCCGTAAAGTTTGCACGGGAAAGATCAAAAGGGGGTTTGATCATCATGTTTTGGAATAAAGACTTATAAGGTGGTAAAATAACATGGTTATACTTGCAACCTAGTAGAACGTGAGTCGAGAAATCGGATCCTATGAGAGGATCATGTACATTTAATGATTCCCATTCAAATGGTAATAAGATGTATTTGAGCTAAAGTTATATTATCGGGTTGGTAAATCCAGTGTGACTAAAGTGCAACTCCAGGTGGACAAATTAACATTAAAGAGATAAAACCATGTTAGGAATTGCTAGATTTTTAGATGACCTGAGTTGGACCATACCTTGATAGTAGCAAGGATGAGATTGATAAGATGATTGGCGGATTCGGGACGGTTATAGGGAACTACTACAACGCAGACAAGACTCGTATAATAATGAATACGGTTAGACAAAAGACGCCTAGGAAAACAGCTATAACTCACTTGACATCCCAACCTTAATTGCTTGATGGCCGAGTTTGTCGACTTGAAGGTTGTGGTTTGAATACAGAGTTTGAGAGGTCTGTTGCCGGGAAAAGAAAAATAAATAAATAAAAAAAAAAATTGTTTCACTTGATTCGACTAAATCTGCCATATCAATAGGAGCATGGGACGCCTATAACTGGGACGTACGCTGATCGATGTTGGGAGGAAATATCAGATGTTAGGTGAAGATCGTTATATCTGTCTATGTACCTTGGTAACATTAAGATGTGTAGGATATTGAAAGACTCATTTTAGTAGGTGAAGAAAGCCAATGGAAATTAAGTAGGTAGCTCAATGTCAGGACTATTAGCATATCAAGATAAAAGAACCGAAGGCCAATAGGGTATTGTTACCACCTTGAATGCTAAAGTGATTGCGGGAGAATATCTACAGTAATGATGTTACTAGTTTGAGTCTGTGAAATTTCAATGCGGGAAATTTATTGATTGTCGGCTACACGACTTTGTCATATTAAAGAAATGTGAGCAAATGGTTTGTCTTCCATGAAGGGGCAATAGACAATTGGTAAGGTTTATTAAATGCCTAAGATCATGGTCTTATACATATTTATGCGATTGGTTGTTGCAATTAGAAGGTTGGAAAGAAAGGCATATTGTTATGATGAGTTGTTATAGGAGGGACTCAGGATGACATCGGTCGGGTAATTTTCATCCGGAATTACAAGTTAACGAGTTCAAGATGTTAAAGTATGTAACTAGAGTATGAAAATGACACTTCGGAGTTATGGTAAATAGGGATATGTGATTGAGAGTTCCTTAAGTTGAAGTGTTAGACGTTTTGACAATAAAAGGGAAGTGGAAAACCCTAAGACGTGACACCTCTTTGGATTGGGAGGAAGTTGCCAATATAGTAGCACTCTCACCCGTACTCAAGAGTGTCGTCCTCTATTCCATAGTATGAGTTGAGAGAGTATTTACAGAATCTCATGTGAATAGTTGGTCATTTGAGTTTATGTAATAAGTTGGATCAATTTTTATCGAATAACCTATACTTGTCTTAGAGCAAAACACGAGACAAATGTGACTGAAATGTACCCATATATTGATTTGTTAGTCTAGGCTTTGGGAGAAGGTGACCACAAAGGACGGTGACGAGTGTAATGAATAGTGATACATGGCGCTACATTAATCTGATATATTTTAGTTAGCTCTCGGGTTATGTGCTTATGTGCTTATGTGTTTGAATGCTTATGTGGTTATGTGCTTGCATACTTTGGCCTTGTGTTGTGCACATATACGATTAGAGAAGAGGGTGATAACACCTAAATCGATAGTCTAGTCTTTAAGTATGTCGTCATGGCTATAGATTTAGCTAGACGACCCTCTCATTCCTTAAGTTTCGGAACAAAACTTGTTTTAAGGTGAAATTTATGTAATATGCGGAGATTTTGGAACAGTGTTTGCAAAAACTTTAGGAAACTCCAAAATAAACCAGTCGATACATAATGTATGGCTTATACGGTAGTGGTGTCTTTTCCATTGTTATGTGCTTTATTTTAAGTTTCGGGACGAAACTTTTTCTAAGTGGGGATTGATGTAATAACCCGAAAATTTTACTATCCAGCGGATATTCTCATTAGTTTTTCCTTCGATTTTGGTAATTTAGGGATGAAATATTATATTATTTCGGGTTTTAGAAATATATTGAGGGTTTTTGTTCCGAGCGTTTTAAGTTGAGGGGATATTGAGATTGGGGTTATTGAGATTCTTATAAACTCGTATCAAGCTTCCCGATACTACATTATTCATCATCTTCAACCTTCCTCAAAACCCTACGCATTTCCGTTGTTTGCCAGCCTTCCGGACACTAGTCACACCACCACCACCTCGTTGGACAAGGTCCGCGAGCCTCCACCACCTGGGTTGGGAACCGAGACGAAGTCGAGCCTTTGTAGGGGCTGTTTGTCTCTGATTTCCTCGCCAGATCCGCTGCTTGCTTCTTCACTGCTGCCAACAGAGAAAGCCAGGAGAAGGAGGCGCCTTAGTTGCCGCCGGGGTCGAGCCTAATCTGTGCCGCCTGGGCCACACCGAGTCTAGATCACCCTTTGTCCTATCTTGGAATCGAGTCTAGATCGAGCCTCTGCGGGAACTGCTTGTCGTCAACCTCCATTGCCATACCCAGAAGGTCCAGATCTGCACCTGCTCGAACGGTGCCGGGAAGGCTTGTCCCGCCTCCCTCGTCAACGTCTGAGCCCTAGTCGTCGGAGAAGAAGCCATTGACGGCGCCTACCTCACGAGCCGCCTCCGCCTTCCTCGACCTGGGCTAACGTCGAACCATGAGCCATCGAATCGACCTTTGCCCAGATCCCCTCCGTCCTCGCCGTCGGTCTGCCTCACCAACCGCCGGGAAGCGACGCACCTGCCGCCTCTGCCATGATCCCCAGTCGCCGGAAATCAGTTGTTGCCGCCGCTAGCTTCAGATGAGGAACAAAACCCTAAAAAAAAACGGGTCAAAGAGGGCTTTGACCATTCTTTTTGTTTAATTACAAAAAGGTACCCATAATTCATATTTGCGTTTTTAGCCCGAGTTTTGATAAATTCATAAGTTTACCCCTAATTTGTGAATTTCAGAAAAGAGCCCAACTTTATAATACTAAAGTAGCCCAAGTTTTATTTATAGGAGATTACTGATATTCTTTAGGATTGTGAATTATAACCTTAGTTAGTAGTGGAATCTAACTTGTATAAGTGAATTCATTAAGTGTTGTAGACCTTTGGATTGTAGGAGTATTTGGGCTTACGAAGGTGATAGAGTGTATATATATATATATATATATATATATTGACTAAAGAGTAAGCGTAAAATGTCTAAGGTGGATTTTAAGACCTAGAGGGATTATGGCCTAACTTGGAGTATATTGAGAAGCATTTTAGGTTATTTGTTCCTATTATGCGATATGAAATATATCATATTGGGATTACTTATATCTTAAAAGTTAAACGGTGAAACACAGTTTTAGATATGCATGTTGACAAGTTTGGAGAATTGTGAATATGACATTTTATGTCACTAGTAAGTTAGTAAACTCTTAGAAAGTTCGATAAGAGTTTTTCACCCTAGAAAAAAACCTAAGAGAATCTTATGAGTATTTCCGGAAGTTGATAAATATTTTGATCGGTATGTTCACCGTTGATCAGGTAGTTGATATGGTGTGCACGTATGGATTATGTCGTGTAACGACCGATTATGAACGAGTTCAGGTAAGTCTCCAGACTTACTTAGCTCGTATTCCTTGTATTAGCGTTGATGTGTGTTTGGTGGTGTGTGTCTATTGTTTATGTTATAACAACTAAACCGGAAATAGGATTACCGACCTTTATATATTATTTTGGCCCAAGTGTATGATTAACGGGCGGTGACATCATCTGCCTAGCTCTTGCGAAAGTCTAGGAGGTTCTTGGCGACTAGCCCGTGCTGGTTAGACGGTCGGAGGCATCCGCACCGTTCCATGCCGGTAAGTAGGGACTGAGGCGGGACCACGGTGGTCTCGTGTCACAAAACTAAGTTGAATTAGAACGGGATATGACTTAATAATAAAAAGATAATAAACCGGAATTGTGTGCTTTGAGAATGTTGTGTGTTTATGATGATTTACTTGTGTTTGTGCCTTTCCCATTGATTCTAATGCTTCGAATATGAGCTAACGGTTTTATACCGATTGTTGTAGATTGTCTTGCAGGTTAGGAATGCGGTCGAGAGATCCGGAAGAGTGGGCAGCCGGGGTCCGTACATTTTAGGATTGGGGTTTTTGGTTGGAGTTGAGTATTGTTTTTATTGTATGTTGTATGGCGTTTGTAGCTGTTTTCGGCTGAAGTCCGATGTTTGTTTTCTTTCGGGTTTTCATTGCATTGCATAAAATGTATTTCATTTTGGTCTTTATTTGTGTCTTGTTGCAAGATCCGGTGAAATTGTTGTCAGGCTAAGGGTCGGGACCCATTGTGAGGTCCCAACCCGTAGCTCCCCGAGTCCCGCGGATTTGGGGTGTTACAATAAAACAAATACATAAAACAGTATAAACTGTACGACCCAAAGTAAACAACAACATAGCCGAGTATATAAAACGACATCCTCACATAGGAGGTACAAAAGATCATCCTCACGTAGGAGGGGAAACACAACAACCCCAAACCAACCACCTAATGTACGAGAGTCCTCGGCCTGTCACCCTGCCAGATCACCCAGTAGCGCCTAACCTGTAAACATCTACAACACGGTATGAAACCGTTAGCTAACCATACACATATATAGAGTAATGCATAAGCACAATCACACATAGGGAAAGATAAACATATCAGCATGCTTTCACTCATTTACCCATTTATTCATCTCAATATAATGGTCATTCACTCAAATAGTATAGATATAGTATATATGAAACTAGGTGACACGAGGACCGATACATCCTCGCCTCTGAGCCTGCTAGCCATCCGTACTAGTATCGGTCACACAATCCGTGTACCCTATGGGAGTGGATTGCGCCCTTCCTGTAAACCGGTCTGGCCTGACATCAGAGAACCTCCCAAACTCCACGGCAGGATGAAAGGGAAAGGTTATCACAGCCACGCAGTGGGGCAATCAATAAAACATAGGTCGGTAAATACGACATCACATGCTATCATAGCAAACATATAAAACACACACCACTCATACAAACACCCAATATAAGGATGGTAGCTAAGTAAGTCCTACGGACTTACCTCAACCTCGTATAAAGCTCAACCACAACTGGATCACCTCAACACTGGAGGAACAACACAGCCTATAGATAAGGTATAAAGAGATGTCACATCTCTTATCAAACAAAGGGTCACACCTAGACCCAAAGGGATCCATAGGGATCATATACATCCTATAACCTCGAATAACATGCTAAACCTAAAAGCCACATCAGGGCATAAATCCAACTCATGATATCATCACCAAATAAAATCCCATAATTACTAGAATAATGTAACGAGCATAAATGGAAATTCCAATTATCCGTTTTAACCAACTCAAGGTCAATTTATACTAACCCGCACTACGGAAAACGAATAAATTCATAACTTATTCGTTACGAACCCGATATACGAACCGGAAGAAGATCCAGACTTCTAGCGATACGGGGAGTAAGAGCGCGGTATGAAACCTTACATTTGATGACTTGCGGTGGTCCGTCGGCGTTCCGATAGCGGTAAACGGAAGCTTAACCAAAAAGCTAGCAAACGGGAAATAAGTTTGTATCACGTTGAAGAGAACAAGGTAAGGGACTCGTTGGTACAAACGGATCTGAAAATGGATCAAGGATGAAAGGTGTATCGATGAATGAAGTTTGTGCGGTGTTACGTCCTTCGCTCTCGCTTTTCTTCCTCTGCAATTGAAATGAAAGTGAAGTGGGTGATGAGGATGACACAGCACTTTCTGATGTATAACTTATACATATATAAGATGTGTAAAGAAAGGTGCAGCACTAGCCGCCTTTCTTCATCTCATATATATATATATATATATATATATATATATATATATATATATTTAACGTTTGTCCAAAACGTTTAATTAAAACGCGGTTATATTTTCCGCTCTTCATATTTTATCAAATTGGAATATCAGATCCGTAATATTATCGGGATAGTTTATCCATAACTATCTCGTAAAATGGGCATTCCTAAGCCACATTTCTTAACCGCTAATAATTGGAGTAGCGACTCTTTTATCCGTTACGTCTTTCCATATTATTTCATATGTAGGACATATCCGATGTCCTGATCATTTCTCTCAACTGTATTTTTATTAATTGGAGCTCCCAAATGCTCCAAATAACACCGGAGGGTAAAATTAATTACCCGGGGGAAAAAGTAAAAATTTCTCCAAACGTCCAAAATTACGCGAGGAACATAACGGTGGGACTCATACTCATCACTTGCGAAATCTTCGCGAGTTATATGTCATTTACTATCAACGATTAAGTTAATCAACATTAATTAGAATTCGAAATCCTAGCTATTACATTATATATATGGGGAGAGTGCGATTTGTATACCCTTACTGAGCGTGTGGCTCATTGTTGTTATATCCACATTTTTTTTCCAGCTACTCAGACTTGGCCTGATCAAGGCAAGGACGTTGAACCATACACCTGGATTTGAGATCATATCAGGTGGGCTGTTATGGGATGCTACCGCCTAGGATGTTTTGTATGGTTTTAAAACAGTTGTGTTTTAGTTAAACGGAGTTTTATGACGTATGTTAGTATGTGTATATGTTGTGAATATGGTTGTAAGATAAAGTTTTTAAAATTTCCGTTTTCAGCTTTCTCCACTTATTGCTTTAAACAGGGTTAATTAACTGATAATCAACTAGAAATGAAATAGGTGTCACATTTGGTTGGTATCAGAGCAGGGATATGATTCCTTGGCTTGGGTTGTGGGAATTTTTTTTTTCTGAAAAGCTTTTGAAAGTTTCTTTTCTTTTAGATGGCGGAGCACAGCTATGAGGGGTCGACTGAGTTTATACATGCTCAGGGTATATATGATCAGGAGCACCCTAACGTGCCAGTTTATCTAGTACCACTACCACCATTGGATATGGCTGGTATGGATTGAGTTAGTGCAATATTTGAGAGAAGTTATACCACCACAGACACAACAATGTGTCAAGTGGGTATTATCCTAGTAAAGATGGACAAGAATTTCGAGAAGATTCATTGTCAAGGGGAAAAGTAGTTTGAGAGGACCATTGATCCATTGGTAGTGGAGGAGTGGTTGAGGAATATTGAGTCCATTCTAGATACAGTTAAATGGGTATAATATGTTATATCCTTGCTTGAGGAAGCAACTAGAGATTGGTGGGACATGATCCCTAATGGCCGTAGTATACCACCTGTGCTAACATGAGATGATTTCTTGAGAGAGTTTGATGTGATGTTAGTAATGGATTAGTCACCCACTCATATAGTTTTGATTAATTGTTGTACAAAGGAAGTCCCCATGGAGGTTGATAGGTTCAGAGAGGTGAGATCTACTATAAGTTGAGCATCTATTAGCTCCCAGAGTTATGAGAGTAGAGATGGACGTGAGAGGATCTGAGTTATAGCAAATATTCGGGTAAGACCTTTGATTCTTGATGAGATTTCAGCTAGACGGGATGAGGATGCTACACTGAGGAGGCTGAAAGCTAAAGTGGGAGATAAATTGGTCCATATGAGATCTTAGAGAGATCGGACCACTTGCGTATGGGTTGGCGTTACCACCTTTTTGTAATCAAGATTGCATGACTTCTTTCATGTATCGGTGCTATGGAGGTATATGTCATATCATAGTCATATAATTACCGAACCTGAGATAGAAGTATTTGAGAACTTGTCCTACCCAGAAGAATCAGTCGAGGTTCTAGGCAGGCAAGTTCGGAGATTGAGAAACGAGGAGATTCCAATGCTGAAGGTTAGATGGGGACATTATTCAGCTCAAGAGGCTACATGGGAAACTGAACTAGATATGAGAGCTAGATACCCCTATCTTTTTGAGTAAAAACCTCGAAATTTTGTGATCCGGCCGTACATCCTTTTGATATATCTACGAGTTTGGTTCTACGTTCTTTCTTAAATTTCGGGACAAAATTTCTTAAAGTGGGAGATATTTGTAACGGTCAAAAATCGAAGATGGCCTAATCGGGAATATTAAGGAATTAAACGGGTTTAACGGAATTAATCCGTTTTAACAAGAGATACCTCTCGAGGTAACCCGCTCGTAGATGATATTATCCCCCACTGTTATTTGGAGCATTTGGGAGCTTCAATTAATAAAAATGCAGTTGAGAGAAATAATCAGGATATCGGACATGTCCTAGATATGAAATAACATGGAAAGACAAAATGGCCAAAATAGTCGCTATTTTGTTTCTTAGAGGCTAAGAAAGACGGGTTAGGAATACGCGTTTTTCGAGACAATTGCGGAATAACTATCCACATAGTATTCTGGATTTATTATTCCAATTCCGAGAAGATTGGAGAAAGGGCTCAAACCACCTTCGGATCGGTAAAAGGATAATTATCGGCTTTGCTAAAGGATAATGCTAGAGGATAATCATCAACTTTGCTAAAGGATAATGCTAGAGGATAATTATCGAATTTGCTAAAGGATAATGCTAAAGGATAATTATCGACTTTGCTAAAGGATAAAGCTAAAGGATAATTATCGACTTTTCTATAAATAGCGGAAATTCATTCATTTTCTTTCACATTTTCTCGTAAAAACTCTGATTTCTCTCAAGCTTCAAATTTAGATCTACTCTTCGTTTGTAATCCGATTTCGAATCTGTTTGAGTTTTCGGATTCCTTTCTTCGTCCTCTTCATGTTGGTACCGAGTTTCGGCTTTTCCGACAAAGTTAAGGCCAGGTCGAGCATGCCCTTTTCTTGGTCGGGTCCGTCGCTCAGATTCCGGTGAATTTGATGGTGTCCGAGCATAGCCTGCGTCATTATGATTCCGAATCTTCTTCTGGATCGTCAATCGGGTTGGTATCAAATAAGTTATGAGTTTATTCGTTTCCATTATGCTCGTTACTTTATTCTGGTGATTATGAGCTGTTTGTTTGATGAGATTTGATGACATGCGGGTTCAGAAATTGCCTGCGGGCAAAACATTGTTATGGCGAAATTTAATTAATTAATTAAAGGTTAATTAATTAAATTGGGATTATAGAGGAGGATATAAGTTAATTAAATTCAAAGGAATGAATTTAACTGGTGTTTGAAGCGAAAAGTTTAATACGAGGAATATGATATTCTCAACAGGTGTTGTTGAAGGTTTCGGTTTAACTATAGCTTAGTTGCTTTGTGAGCGTATCCAAGCACGATAAAGGAGGATAGTCCGAGTGGGAAACGGACTCAATAGTTGGTTTGCGAGGTTTTATTGTTCTTACCTGCGAGGTAAGTGTATATAAATTACACTTTCTTAATATATTAGGTATTTAATATGGGATTAGTTTTACGTATAGAATATATATATATATATATATATATATATATATATATATATATATATATATATATATATATATATATATATATATATATAGGGTCCGGTTCCGGTGAGGAGGACCCTTGCAGATAGGAATAAGGAGAGCCGGGGTGGTGACATGTGGCATGCCACATGACCATTTTTTTCTTCTAGATTTTCTTTTTTTAAATAAAAATTGGTGTTCATATTTTTATAAGTATGTGTTCATTTTTAAAAGAGTCGTTCATATTTTATCAATAAATGTTCATTTTTTCCAACACTAACTGTTCATTTTTTAACATTAATTGTTCATTTTTTTTTATTTTTTTAAAACATTTTTTCGGATTTTTTTTGAAAATTATGCTATTCTTTCAAATCGTGTTAATAAAATATGATGTTCATTTTTTTTACAAGTATGTATTCATTTTTTTTACATTTATGGTGTTTATAATATGCTATTCATTTTTTTTTGAAAATTATACTTTTCTTTAAAATTGTGTTTATAATATTCAGAGATCGATTACATAAAAAATTGTGAAATCAAAGAGAATACAAGACGATTCAGGTTTTGTTTCCTCGAATTTCTACTCTCACTGTTTAGATTTTCATTCTGAAGGTTTATATTTCATTATGATTGATGTTTGTGTTCGAAATCAAATTTGTTTGAATCATTTTGTGTTTGATTAGTTTGATTGAGAAAATACATGTATATACATATGTTGAGTTGGTTTAATAGCTCCAATTGAATAATCTATATGCTCCTTTTAGTGTGCACACAATCTGTTCGGCAAAATGCCTTATAGAAAAATAGTTTATAATATTTACAGGAACAATGACAAAAAGTATGAACACGTACTGACGAATAAAAACATGCACAATGACGTATAAAAGTATTAACACTGATGACTTATCTGTAACTTTGACACATACATAATATATTATGATCATCTTTTAACGTTTTGTGAGAGGTTTTTATTTTTATTTTTTGTGGTTATATACTGTAAATGAACATCTATGCATTATAAAATGAACACAAAAGAATAAATAAACATGACATTTTGATGAATAAAAATACTGTGAACACCAATATATAAAAACATGAACAATGACATATAAAAGTATGAACACCGATGACTATTTTGAACGTAAGGATATTTTTCCAGATTTTAAATTAATTTACAAAAATGCCATTAATGATGAGCGTGTGAGAGCCCTTGATTTAAATTCATCCAATGGCTTACAACTCTCCTAATTCCTATCTACAAGCTCTCTCCTCACTTGAACTAAAATCTATATATATATATATATGAAGAGATATGGTAAAATCTTTAAGCATGCATCAATGTGGTTGTTATGATATGTGTGATATTATGATTTCTTACATGCCTTGTGGATTATGTGAATGAATTGTATTCTTAGAATGGTGTTGTGTTATATAAATGTGATGATATTTATATGGAATGTAATGTTTGCATGAGAAGTATGGTTTTGATGAGATGAAAGTATGAAATTGAGTTATGATATAAAAGTGATAATATAGGATGGTAATTGATTAGTTAGCCCAACTGGGCCCCGCACCACCTGGGGACCATATAGAGGCAGCGCTCGATCTACGAGGGGCCTCAGAGGCAGCGCTCGATCTACGAGGGGCCTCGAAAATGTCCTGCACCACCTGGGGACATATATAGAGACAACGCTCGATCTACGAGGGGTCTCAAAGATTAGATAGCCGAGGTCAGTGCTTGATCTACAAGGGGGCCTACGACGCTATCGGATTGGCCAACCTAAAGAGAAAAGAAATACGAAAGCAGATGAGAAATTATATCGTACGATCAGTTGGAGCTAGTTAGTTAATTATCACCTATGCATCGATGCGATCGAGTCTAGCATGTTATATGTTATATTATGATTTTTTTTTATGTGATGAGATGATATGTTTATATGTGATGTTTGATAACATGCTTGAATGTTTATGTGAAATGTGATATGAAGGGTTGTGGAATTATATGTGAATGTGGATATGTATGTGTGCTTTGAAATGTGAGGAAGGGTATAGAGTGTCCTTTGGGGACGGGATATTAGATACTTATATATATGGGGAGAGTGCGATTTGTATACCCTTACTGAGCGTGTGGCTCATTGTTGTTATATCCACATTTTTTTTTCCAGCTACTCAGACTCGGCCTGATCAAGGCAAGGACGTTAGACCCAACACCTGGATTTGAGATCATATCAGGTGGGCTGTTATGGGATGCTACCGCCTAGGATGTTTTGTATGGTTTTAAAACAGTTGTGTTTTGGTTAAACGGAGTTTTATGACGTATGTTAGTATGTGTATATGTTGTGAATATGGTTGTAAGATAAAGTTTTAAAATTTCCGTTTTCTGCTTTTCCACTTATTGCTTTAAACAGGGTTAATTAACTGATAATCAACTAGAAATGAAATAGGTGTCACACCCGGTAACGGAATTATTCCGAATCAATCAAAAAATGTGTTTGGTTAGAGATCTTTTAACACATGAAAGTAATTCCATCATTTCCAGTTCCTTTCCTAACCCTTATCCGATTCCATTCCGTTTTCATTCCACCGCTCCAACCAAACGGGCACATTATCTTTTACGTAATTATGCACTCGGGGAGCTACTGGTTAGGACCTCACAATGGGTTCCGACCTTGGTTTAACAACAACTTTACTAGGATCTTACAACAAGGCACAAATGTATTTAAAACAATTTTAAAACATAATATTTTGATGGTATGAATGTATACATGTGACATCCTTACAAACATATATATAAATACATAACATGCATGTCGTATGGAAGACTCCCCCGTCCCCGTCTAATGAATACGTGGACCCGGCTGACCATCCGTTCCGGATCTCTCTGCAGCTGTCTATCTCTACAGATCTACAACACGGATAAACCGTTAGCTAACAATCCAAATATAAGTAGCATAAGGATAGCACAAACACAAATAAGGTAACATAAACAATCATCATGCTGGCACAGAAACCGGTTATTATCTAGTAGTTAAGTGATTCACCTTATTCCATTTTACAGTTGTGGCATGAGAATCTTAAGAGTTCTCGCCTCCGTTCCTTATCCAACTGGGTGTAGGTCTAGCTTACCTCCGTCGGTAGCATCACTACAAACCGAGTGTGGACTAGTCCCTAAAGAGACCCCCAACGCCCTCAAGCTAACTGAGCAGAATGCCACCGCCCGTTACTCTTAGGCCAAGGTATAGGTCGGTATATAAATATTACTAAAATATAACTATAAGCATCTCATTCACAGATCACTACCATTATTCATACTCATATCTAGAAGTCAGCTAAGTAAGCCCAAAGGACTTACCTGAATTCAAACATAATCTCGTTATCTCGACTCGGTCTGTAACCGCAGGAACTCAACCGCCTGTTATAAAAGGCAAGTGGATCAATAATATATCCCACTTAATTAGAAGTCTCTGACTTCTAAGATATTTAACTCTATCATCAGCTAAATTACCAAAATACTCTTATACGGATAAATGACTGTTTTACCCCTGGTCCCGAAACTTTATAAAATTCCATAACAAAGTTCCAAACTATTCTTTGGAACTCAAAACCACACTCAAACTCTCAAAGGAAAGTTTGCTAAAGATTTAGAAGAGTTAACTACATTCTTGACTTTCATAAAAAGTCGTCAAGGTCCGACTTTGGCTTAAGATATGAGAACCGAATAAAAATATAAAAAGTCTAACAAAAATCTCTAAGTCTTTTATGCTAAGCACTCTATCCATAGTATCTAGAATTTCCCAAAAATACATAATAATCACTTCTACACAAATTCTCAAAGTCAGTTCCTAAGCCAGAAATTCAGACTTAGCCAAAAACTGAGTATTTCTTAACTGCTCAGCTAGTCCACTTTGGACCTTCATAGATCTAAATCCAACCGTTGGATCAACCCCAACTTTTGATACACCACACTATGCATGACACTCTATAACATATTAAAAACTGAACGGTGGATTATGTTTCGAAGGTATCAAAACTTAAGCTCAAACATGACTGCACAACCCAGATAATTCCAGCACTCAACAATTTCAGCAACATCCAAAAAACTGTTTAAGGTCTCAACTTCAAAAATTCATAATTCCTAAACCACTTGCTGGATTCATCCCAAATTTTAATATGTTCCACCGCAATATGCCAACTATATCCTATCCAAAGTTCAAGTCAAACAGAGATCAAACTCTTATTCAAAACTATCTCTCAAAACAGCATCTTATGCTGTTTTTCCCAACACTCAGCACAGTTATAAAAACTGTGTGAGGAGTCAACTTTGAGAGACCATAACTCTCAAACCGTAGCATAGATTCCTCTAAAATTTTAGTATGATCTACTATACTATATCAACTATAACTTGTCAGAAATTCAAGTCTAACAGAAGTCAATAACCCCTCCAAATATATTCCACAAAACTGCATCTCAAGCAAATTTCCTCAAACTCTGCACACTAAAAAAAAACTGCATGAATAGCCAACTTCGGGATACTATAACTCTCATACCCGTAACTCCGATTGTTCCCAAATTTTAGTATGATATACTATGCAACACTGACTACAACATACCCGAAAATCAGCAAGAAAGGAGGTGTCTAACATACCCAAATTTGGACTCAAAAATGCCTGTTTGTCACTTCATGAAAACTCGGAAACAACATGACTCTTCACTGCTCCTCTTTGGCTGTTCTGGGTAGCTTTAGGAGACATATAAGGCACTCATTAGGCATGAATTACGTGGACGGAATTGCAATGGAGAGAGATGAACAAGCCTTACTCGATTACACGACTCGAGGAGACTAAGGAAGGGGGTGCAAGGCTGCTGTTGCCGTGTGTGCGGCTGCTGAGAGGGAGGGGCGCCAACGGATCCAAGAGACGCATCTACGGTCCTAAAGGATGAATGCAGTCATGACTGGGCTTTGGCGCACCTGCAGCACTGTAGGCTGGCGTTGCTGCTTCGTTTTGACGACAGGTAAGAGAGGAAACAGGAGTGGCGGTAAGGCAAGGCAGCAGGAGAGGCGTGGAGAAGGAGCATCGCCACCGTCGATTGCTGCAGCAAGACGCTCTCCTTGGCATTCTGATAGACAAAGGAAGGAGAGAGAGACGGACCGAAAGGCCAGCTAGGGAGGCGGTTAGGGTTAGAGCGTGAAAAAAGGGAGGGGTTCTAGGGTTTACAAAAAAAAAAATAAAAACAAGAGGGAAGGTTGCATGTACGTAAAACACACAAGGGATGGACTGGCTTCCTCATCCTTCTATTGGGCCCGGATGGTATGCTTAATGGGCTCGGATATCCTATCTAAAAGAATTGAATTCTTTTGATGGTTATGAAAAAAGTAGATCGATCCCGCGTATTTTATGCGATTCAAAACCTCGCCTAAAAAGGTAACAAAATATTGAAGAACTCAGTGTCACATAAAATGACAAATAATAACGGAAAGTCTAAACCGGTCGAGTTCTGGTTTGTCTGTGAAATAAACGGAAATTAAATTTCCGGATATTACAGTTTTGTGAAGGAGTTAAAACAAATCAATCACGTTTTTTAAAAACCTTTTTTTTCCTCGCGACCGCGGTTATTCCGGTTGCCAACCAGAATGAAAATTTCCGTTTGTTACATCAATTCCCCCTGAAAACAAGTTTCGTCCCGAAACTTAAATAAGCGCAAGTCTTCTCGGTTTCGAAAACCGAGGTATATTGACCGTTTCCCATGAAGGCGTTAACCCTTATAAAGTTACGCACATGCTCTACTCAATCAAACACATCAATGTACAAACATAAAACACTCAAGCATGCATGTATGCAAACAGTAACAACAATCATATGAGCATAAATCCGAGAACTAACCCGACGTCCTACTGTTGCAACTAACTCTGCGTAGAACTCAGGATAATTCCTCATAATATTATCCTCTATCTCCCATGTAGCCTCATCGACTCCTCGTCTCGACCGCTAAATCCGCATCATCGGTATGTCCTTAGACCGTAAGCGTCTCATACTTCTCTCTAGGACAACTACTGGATGCTCTACAAAGGTATGATCTGGATTGACCACCAGATCCTCATAACTGATGACGTGCCTCGTGGCAGGTATATACTCCCGTAGTTGAGACACGTGGAAGACTGGGTGAACACCCTCTAGTCTTGGTGGTAGCGCTAGTCTACATGCAACCTCTCAAACTAGCTCCAAGATCTCAAAAAGGTCCGACATATCGGGGACTCAACTTTCCCTTAATGCTGAAACGCCGGACACCTCGCGTCGGTGATACTCTCAACCAAACCTGAGCGCCTACTCTAACTCTAGAGGTCGGTGCCTCTTGTCGGCCTATGACTTTTGATGACTCTGTGATACCAACATACGCTCTCTGATCTTAGCTATTCGGGCGATGTCGTCCTACATCTGCTCAGAAGCTACTCCACTTACACTGTTCGGCTCATCCCAACATAGAGGTGTACGACATGGCCGCCCATACAATGCCTCATAAGGAGTCATTCAATCGATGAATGCTAGCTGTTATTATACAAAAACTCAAACAACTGAAGGTGATATGACCATATATGTCTGCAATCCAATACACAAGTTCTCATCATGTCCTCTAGAGTTTGGATGGTCCTCTCAGACTGACCGTCCGTCTGAGGGTGATACGTTGTCGTAAAGTGGAGACTCGTCTCTAAATTTGCATGCATTTGTTGCAAGAACCTCGAGGTAAACTGTCCATCTCTGTCAGAGACGATGGTCCTTGGTACCCCGTGGAGTTCCACGATTTGTCTAGTGAACTTCTCGGCTAGCCGACTCACCGGCCACGTTTTGAACTACTTACTTATACGTTTTGAACCACTATATGTAAGCATATATGTGATAAGAAGCTCCAGAATCAAGAACCCACACATCATCCTGATAAGTGTGCCGACCAACAATCAAAGCTATATCCTCATCTGAAAAAATATCATCTTCTGCAATAACTACAAAACTATAATCCTACAATTTCTTCTTCTTTAGACATTTGTTCTTCAATGCCAATTCTCCTTATAATAGTTGCAAACATCATTAGTCTTAAGACCTTTTGAAGAAGACATTTTCTTGTCCCTCTTCTTCCATGATTTGTCTTGTCCCTTACCTCCGCTTGTAAACAGACCAGATGTGTGATTGTCCTTACATATACCACTTTCATTCACCTTGTGGCAAAGTTCCCTTGTACGAAGGGCATACATGACGTCTTCCAGATTAATAGTATATTTTTCAACAAAAAATAATTGAACAAAGTTTTCATATGATGACGGAAGAGATACCAACTGAATCAACGGAATATCCTTGTCCTCAATCTTAACATCAATATTACGTAAATCTAGAAGAATTGTGTTTAAGTGATCTAAGTGCTCATGAAGTTGCGTAACTTTCTGCATTTGCAGTCTAAATAGACGTTGCTTCAAAAGCAACTTGTTGGTGAGAGACTTCTCATGTAGAGGCTCTCCAACTTCAACCACAATTTGGTTGCGGTATCTTGATCCAAAACCTCGCATAAGACATCATTTGTGAGACACAACATGATGGTCGAATGGCCTTATCCTTCTGAGTGTCCATCTCAAAACCATCACTGTTTTCCTTATTGGATTCCTTTCTTGATAACAGCCCCATAAGCCTTGTTGTTTTAGCAATGCTCGCATCTTGATATGCCAGATACTAAAACATTGTTCCTCCATGTGAACTTGTTCATCTTCGTGTTGAAAGAAGACATCTTTCTCCCATATTACAAAAAACAAAAAAGACTTTGATGTGGGGTTGAGGCCATGATGTATGATTGAGTTGATCTTCAATTGATTAGCTCTAATACCACTTTGATGCGGGGTTGAGGCCGCAATTGACGGATCTAGATTGAAAGTCCACAAAATCTTTGATCTTTGAACAATCTCGGCAAGAACTTCTCGGAAAGGGAGAGGTTTAACATGAGGTGAGGGATTATGAATCTCGAATGAAATCTCGATAGGTAGAATTAATGGTAATGTCGAGATCAATAATCTTGAAGGCCGAGATTTGCGAAAGCTCAAAGTAATAGAACGTGAGTTGTATGAAATTGAATGATGAGATTAAGAAGATGAAATGGAATGATAATGATGGAAATATATGAATAAAAGAACTAATACATACTTGCAAGAACCTTGATCAATTGGATCAAAATCCGAATAATGAATTACTTTAACCCTTCTTTCTTCAATCTTACACAAGCCTTCAAATTGAGACAAGCACAAGGAGGGAATAAAATTGACTAGGAGCACCAATGGCCAACCTTTAAGAAGATTAACAGACACAGGAACAACCTAGCAAGGACTCACAACGATTCAATCAAATGCTCTCTTTTTGATTAAATAGGAATGAATAAAACGAAATCTTCATAAACGAAGCATCTAGAAGAGGCTAAAAACCTATGGTTGTTGTCTTTTAGCTTTAGTCAAAGTAGATTACCTAACGTTACACTAATCGGATTATATAGTGTAAGTAAGAGTCGAACCCAAGAGAGTCTAGTCGAGTTTTGATTAGATTTAATTACCGAATTGTAACCAATGAGGGGGTGAGGGGGTTGGATTGTGATAACACGATTTATGACTTAGTTTTAGGTAATCATTTAGATAGATTTCTCACTCATTCATGCATGGTTTAGCACTAGTTCACGACGTTTTGCACTCAATTCATGTATTTTGCCGAGATAGACGTCTACACGGACTTGTGCGTGTTTTATAGGTATTTCGGGAGATTTAGGAGCAAAACGATACGTTTGAGGATCGTTCATCTAGATGACACACCCTCGGACTCATTAGGACACAAGTTAAAGGGCTAAGGAGGACTCATGGAGCCTTGCCAACACTTGCCATGCACCAAACCACAGCTTAATGATCCAAAGCGAAGTTTCTGCACAGAATCACGGTTCTCTGACACTCCACGGCCGTGGAATCAACCGTGGATTTTGCCAGATTCTTGTGACAGCTGTGCCACGACTCTCATGGCCAGCTCATGCAAGGTTGTTATAAAAAGTGGTCCTTCATGGGCTGTGGGAGGCAGCTAGAGCTTGGAGCAGCTCATCCATTATCCATTTCTCTCTAACAAAAATATTCTCTCAACAAGAAGTTTTTCTAGGAAGGAAAGTGTCAAAGAGAAGAAGAAGATCTCCATTGAAGAGGAGGAGAAGAACACACACTATCACCACACTTGCATAGTTTTATAGTGAAGAATTCCGGATTTTATTTCTAAAAGTTGTATGAATCCTTGAACCTTCTTTTGGAAGGATTTTAAGTTGCTCTAATTCTATTTTCAGCTTGGTTTTGTTTTAAGTTCACTTGTTCATCTCTTTTCCTTCATTATCTTGCAATGGATGTTATGATTTTATGTTTGTTAGTTTCGATTTCTATTATGAACGTTGTAGGCTAAATTGATGAGGTTCTAGGGTAAGGAAGGGATGGTTATGGCTAGGGATATGATAGGACGGACTTAGATTTACCCTTGGATAACTTGTGTTTATGAACGTAGTTGCTGTTAGAAATCACGGGTAGTTCTTGTCTGACCACGGCCGTGGTTTAGGTAGAACAAACCGTGATTTTCCCTGGTTCGAAGGATCTTGTCCTAGATCTTTAGAATGTTGAAATCCCAAGTGTTTGTTGAGTTTAATCTACCCTAGGGTAACCTAGTGTAGTAACTAAGCGTTAGGAGAGACTTACCCGGTAATCCTTGCTCTTAGATTCCAAGATAACAAACCTTAGGTAGTGGTGAGCCTAATAAGCTGCCATTGGATTAGGTGTGCTAGGATAGTTGTTTAGGACTTTCCTTTCCAAGACTAACCTGGTAAGGATAGGTTAGACTCCTAATTAACAATCCGGTTTGTGTAGAATTCCTATCCTTAGGTTCTTAGAGACTTACCCGGTAATGAGAACTTAGGAGTGGATTAGTTGGACATGAGACCTACCCGGTAATTGATCCCAATCTAGAAACACTTAATCCCAACATATCATAGTTAATCCAAGGAATGAATAGATAACTTGAGTCCTATGCCATAACCGGAACTTCCAACCCCTAGAATCCGTCTTTTCTTTCTTTGATCATTATCTTGTTTAGTTTGTTTGTTTGAGTTGATTCTAGTTTAGTTGATTGTTTACTTTGCATGAATTGTGATCTTTGATCGATCACCAAAAACCAACCAAAAACATTTGAGATTTTCTTTTCTTTATTTCCTTCTTTTCTTTCAACCTAGATCTTTACTAAATTCAATCGCAATTCGAATCAATTTCACCTTAGTCTTTGTGTTCGACCTCGGAATACTAACCCTTCTACAAACGTCCCGTACACTGCGGGTTTCGCTAGGTAGTTAGGATTTAGTTCGAGTTATAAATTTAAAACCCATTTGCGCATCACGATCTTAGCGTAACAAGTTTTTGGCGCCGTTGCCGGGGACTAGGTCTAGATTGAGTCTATTTTATGATTGATTATTAGTGTAGATCTTTCTTGTTGCTTTTGATCTCTTTTTGGTTTGTGTCTTTGCTTTTCAGGACATCTATTACTCTTTAGGTGTATGCGAAGATCTCGTAGCAAGGACTTAGCTCCATTCGATCCCGAACCGGAGAAAACCCTTCGATCTAGATCCAAGAATATCCGAAAAGAGAAAGAGATGGCCGGTAGAAATCTCCAAGCTGAGTTGGATGAAGCCTTACAGCAAATAAGGCTAAGAGATGAGCTCTTGGAGGAAGAAAGGAGACTTGCCAATGAGAGGCAAGAGGAAACTAGGAGGGAGATTGAGGAGATTAGGCAAGCTCTTGTTCAAGGAGAGCTTAATCGCCGACAACCTCCACCTCCTCCACCACAACCGCAGTCGGCGGCTAATATTAGGGTTGCACCCATTGCCATTGAAGAGCCACAAACCCTAGGGAGACGTATGGATCCGGCACAAAGAGCACACCGTCCGGGTGTGAACTTAGGAGATCCCGCAGCCCACAAATATGAGCTCCGCCCTCAAGTTCTACAAATGATCCGGCATAATCAATTTGGAGGGATGGAAGGAGAGTCTCCTCATCAACATTTGATGAATTATGAGATCTTGATGGAGACTCTTAGACCGCCAAGATTGGAGAGCAACAACCATAAGCTTAGGGCTTTTTCCTTCTCTCTTAAGGATAAAGCCTTAGCTTGGTATCAATCTATTCCACAAGGGCGAGTTGGTACTTGGGAGGAGATGACAACCGAGTTTTTGACTAAGTTCTTCCCACCTTCCAAGACTACCGAGTTAAGAGGGAAGATCAATGCCTTCATGATGAAGGATAGAGAGAGTTTATTCAAGTCTTGGGAGAGGTTCAAAGATCTTCTCCTTGATTGTCCACACCATGGCATACCGAAAATTGAGCTATTGGAGATCTACTTCAAAGGACTTGATGAAGATAGCCAATTCAAGCTCCAATCTCTTTCCGGTGGGACATTTATGGAGAAGCATGTAGATGAAGCTTGGGAGTTTGTGGAGAAGCAAGCTTTAGTGATTGAGAAATACTCCCATAGGAAGAGTGAAGGAAGAAAGGCGGGAGCATATGAGGTGAGTGAAGTCACCATGAGCAATTTCAAGCTTGACGCCATCAACAACGAGTTGAAGTCCTTGAGGGAGTTGTGTACTACAACTTTGAAGAACCAAGCAACTCCTCAAGTGCTTCCACAAGCCAACTTGTCTTCCAAGGAGGAGGATGTGAATTATATGGGAAGGGGCAACTTCAACAATTACCAAGGCCCAAGGAGTTTTAACAACAACCGGCAATTCAACAATTACCGGCCCAACCACAACCATCCCGGATTTTCTTACTCTAACCCGGATGGAGCCTTGAACCCTTCCTCCTCCACAAGCACAACACCACCATCAAGAGTTTTAACAACAACCCTTCCTCCTCCGAAATAATGTTTGAGCAATTGCTTGGAAGGTTGAGTGGTCTTGAGAGCACGGTGACTTCAATCTCTAAAGCTCAAAAGGTTTTGAAAGCACAAGTGTTCCAAAAAGTGGGTGAAGCCCATAGAGACCCGGGAAAGCTTCCCGGAAGAACCGAAGACAACCCAAGAGGCCAAGTGTTGGCTATTACAACAAGGAGTGGGTTGAGTATGAAAGATCCTTTGCCCAAGGATAATGCTAAGGGAAAGCAAGTAGTGGTAGAAGAGGGAAAGTTGCAAGAAGATGGAGGCAAGAGCAAGGATGTAGAGCCCACCTATGTGGCACCGCCTCCATACAAGCCACCACTACCGTTCCCACAATCAAGAGCAAGAGCTCGTTTGGACAATCACTTTGGTAAGTTCTTGAACTAATGTCCAAATTACATATTAACATTCCGTTCATGGATGCCATTTTAGGAATGCCGGCATATGGCAAGTTTTTGAAAGAAATACTCTCCAACAAAAGGAAGTTGGAGGAGTATGGGGAGATAAGAATGACCAAGAGATCCTCGGAATTGATCCAAACAATGAAGGAGGAGATGCCTCCCAAGCTAAGAGATCCGGGCTCTTTTTGTGTCCCAATAGGAGTGGGGGATGTGAAGTACGAGGCCCTTTGTGATCTTGGAGCGAGTGTAAGCATCATACCGCTTGCACTTTGCAACAAGGTTGGGCTAGGAGAGCCGAAACCGGTCAAGATGACCCTCTACATGGCGGATCGTTCTATCACTCATCCGGTTGGGATCCTAGAAGACATTCCGGTGCAACTAGGAGGATTCTATGTGCCAATTGATTTTGTGGTCTTGGACATTCCGGCGGATTATCCGGTTCCCATCATCTTAGGAAGGCCCTTCCTAGCCACCTCCGGATGCCTAGTGGATTGCAGAAATGGAACTCTCTCCTTCAACATTGGAGAAGAGAATGTCAACTTCAAGTTATCCACAATGACGAAAGGGCCAGCCCTTGATGAGGATCTCTTCAACATAGTCGAGCAAGAGGAATCTAGGGAAATTGTGAGCTCGATCTTGATCAAGGATCCCTTGGAGAAGGTTCTTACCTTAAGTATGATGGAGGAAGGTGTTGAGGAGGCCTGCAATGAAGAGATCAAGGCCTTGGAAGCATTGGAAGAGGAGCCAAGAGTTGGATTTGAAAGTCACGAAGAGGTGTTGAACAGCTGCAAGTTCCACGGTCGAGATTTAAGTTCCACGGCCGTCAAACTTTCTGGATAACTCCGGGAAGCAAGCTTAGCAAGAACCACGGCCGTGGAAGTTGAGCAAGCCGTGATTCCAGCCGTGGTTTTCCCTGGATCAGTCCTTGATGATGGTCAAGCTTTTAGGAGCCATGAGGAGTCTTCATTTGCTTTGGATTCATCTCATCCAACATTATTTGGATCATCTTCAACCGATAAAGGTCCTCCTCAACTTGAACTCAAACCCCTCCCCTCTCATTTGAAGTATGCATTTCTTGGTGAAAACTCTACATATCCTGTGATTGTTAATGCATGCTTGAGTGATGATGAACTTGCTAAATTGTTGCATGAACTAAGATTGCATAGGAAAGCCATTGGCTATACTATTGATGATTTGGTTGGCATTAAGCCTTCTTTGTGCATGCATAAGATAATGATGGAAGACAACCACAAACCCTCTATTGAACATCAAAGGAGATTGAATCCTATAATGAAAGAGGTAGTCAAAAAGGAAATCATTAAGTTGCTAGATGCGGGAATTATCTACCCTATCTCGGATAGTAAGTGGGTTAGTCCCGTTCATGTAGTTCCTAAGAAGGGTGGGATGACTGTAGTAACTAATGAGAACAATGAACTAATTCCGACTAGGACGGTTACGGGGTGGAGAATGTGCATCGATTATAGGAAGTTGAACATGGCATCTAGGAAAGATCACTTCCCTCTCCCCTTCATTGACCAAATACTAGAAAGGTTAGCTCAACACTCTCATTTTTGCTATCTAGATGGCTATAGTGGATTCTTCCAAATCCCTATCCACCCCGATGACCAAGAGAAAACGACCTTTACATGTCCATGGGGCACTTTTGCATATAGGAGAATGCCATTTGGGTTGTGTAATGCACCCGCCACTTTCCAAAGGTGTATGATGGCTATCTTTTCGGAATACATAGAAAATATCATGGAAGTGTTTATGGATGATTTCTCTGTTTATGGTTCTTCTTTTGATAATTGCTTGGCTAACTTGTCATTAGTATTGCAAAGATGTGAGGAGACAAATCTTGTCTTGAATTGGGAAAAATGCCACTTCATGGTAAGTGAAGGCATTGTGTTAGGACACTTGGTGTCTAACCGTGGCATTGAGGTTGATAGGGCCAAAATTGAAACGATAGAGAAGTTGCCGCCACCTACCTCGGTGAAGGGGGTAAGGAGTTTCTTAGGGCATGCCGGTTTTTACCGGAGGTTTATCCAAGATTTCTCTAAAATTTCTAAGCCTCTCACTAACCTACTAATGAAGGATGTTGATTTTGTCTTTTCCAAGGATTGTCTTGAGGCTTTTTGTAGGTTGAAGAACGCCTTGATCTCCGCACCTATCATGCAACCTCCGGATTGGAGTCTACCATTTGAGATCATGTGCGATGCAAGCGATGTAGCCGTAGGGGCTGTTTTAGGGCAAAGGAAAGAAGGGCGCACTCATGCTATTTATTATGCTAGCAAGACGCTAGATGATGCCCAACTCAATTATGCTACCACCGAGAAGGAGTTGTTGGCGGTGGTATACGCATTTGAGAAGTTCCGCTCATACCTTGTTGGAGCGAAGGTCATAGTCTATATGGATTATGCTGCGATCCGTTATCTACTTACAAAGAAGGATGCCAAACCAAGGTTGATTCGGTGGATCCTTCTTCTTCAAGAGTTTGATTTGGAAATACGAGATAAGAAGGGATCCGAGAACTCCGTAGCGGATCACCTTAGTAGATTGCCTCCATTAGAGCTTGGAAGAGATGACATTCCAATTGATGACTCGTTCCGAGATGAGCAATTGCAAATGGTGGAGGAATGCTTGTTCCAAGTGTCTAGAGGAAATGAGCCATGGTATGCCGACATTGTGAACTACTTAGTGTGTGAGGAAGTGCCTCCCGGATTGACATACGCACAAAGAAAGAAGTTCTTCAACGATGTGAAGCATTACTATTGGAGTGAGCCACTCTTGTTCAAGAAAAGCCCGGATAGAATGTTTAGAAGATGCATACCGCAAGATGAAATGGAGAGTGTGATCCGGCATTGTCACTCCTTACCATGTGGAGGCCATGCTAGCTCACACAAGACGTGTGCAAAGGTATTGCAATCCGGTTTTTATTGGCCTAACTTGATTAAAGATGTGCAAGGTTTTGTAGCGGCATGTGATGCTTGCCAAAGGACGGGCAACATCTCAAGAAGGAATGAGATGTCCTTGAACAACATCCAAGAAGTGGAAATATTTGATGTGTGGGGTGTGGACTTCATGGGACCATTCCCCTCTTCATGTGGCAATCTCTTCATCCTATTGGCGGTGGACTATGTGTCAAGATGGGTGGAGGCAATCACCTCTCCTACAAATGATGCCAAGGTAGTGGTGCGGTTCTTCAACCGGGTGATCTTCCCTAGGTTTGGAACACCAAGGGTGGTCATTAGTGATGGAGGAAAGC
This sequence comes from Fagopyrum homotropicum, assembly GCA_033239125.1. Classification (NCBI taxonomy): domain Eukaryota; kingdom Viridiplantae; phylum Streptophyta; class Magnoliopsida; order Caryophyllales; family Polygonaceae; genus Fagopyrum; species Fagopyrum homotropicum. Next base: position 35,787,394 of record BSWB01000003.1, read on the forward strand.
ACTTCACCAATAGGAATTTTGGGGCGCTTTTGGCCAAGTATGGGGTGACTCACAAGGTGACAACACCTTACCATCCCCAAACTAGTGGCCAAGTGGAGATCTCCAACCGGGAGATCAAGGCCATCCTTGAGAAGACGGTGTCTAGGACTAGAAAGGATTGGGCTATGAGGCTCAATGATGCCTTATGGGCATATAGAACCGCTTTCAAGACACCGATTGGCACCACTCCCTACAAGTTGGTCTATGGCAAGTCTTTCCATCTTCCGGTAGAGATGGAGCATAGAGCTTATTGGGCCATTAAGTGGCTAAATTTTGATTTCAAGGCGGCGGGAGAAAAGAGATTGCTTGAATTGAATGCCCTCGAGGAGATCCGGTTGGACGCTTATGAGAATGCCCGGATTTACAAAGAGAGAACCAAAAGATGGCATGACAAGAGGATCATCCCCAAGGAGTTGAGTGAAGGAGATCTTGTCCTTCTCTTCAACTCAAGGCTAAGGCTCTTTCCCCGGAAAGCTCAAATCAAGATGGACCGGGCCATATGTGGTGAAGAAGATCTTTCCCATGGAGCCATTGAGATAGGAGGGGAACATTGTGGGAACTTTAAGGTGAATGGGCACCGGTTGAAGAAGTATATCCCGGGAGCTCCGGTGGAAATAATTGCCCCGCTTCACCTTGAGTAGACGCCCCCGAGTTTGGTCAAGCTAATGACCTTAAAGAAGCGCTTGGTGGGAGGCAACCCATTGGTAACATTTTTCTTTTCTCGATTTGCTTTTGTTTCTAGAATTTTTCTATCTTTGTGTGTGTTTTATCTACTTTGTGTGTGTGCTAGAACATTAGTGGCATTGGAAGCCTTGCTTGACATAGGAATGATGATGATGAAACCCTCATCAATTATGGGTGGAGCGGACGCGGTGCCTAGCGCGGCCCCGAAGCTTTGATGGATGCTTAGAGCTCTCTACCATGGTTGATAGAATCATCGAACATCAATTCACTATTGAGCAATCCCAAATACCGTAACAAACCATTCTTACAATGTGAGAACCTTCTTTCACTCTCTTTACTTGTATACCACATTGGGGACAACGTGTTTCTAAGTATGGGGTGGGGTTCGCATGATCCTTTGCATGATGAGCATCTAGGATAGTTTAAAATCTTCACATGTCTTGCATTGTACATACTTAAATCGAAAAGCCCATAAAAATTCAGAAAAATTAAAATTTTTTTGTGCTTTCTAGGCTTGGATATGATCCTAATGATGAATCTTGTCTTGTGAATTGGCTATAGATGGCCTCATGTGTTAGGATTAATGAACGCATATGTGGACTTGAACTACTTCTCTTGAAATTCTATGAATGATTTGTGACCATGATGTTTGCCTAGAAAGGATTGAGTAGTGAAGATCGAAATTACATGATAGTTCTTGCATACCATCTAGGAATGAATGAGGCAATTCAATCTTTCTCTACTTCTCATCTTAACCATGATTGCTTGAGCACCTCAATTGAGATAAATTTGACCTCTTTTAACCCATCCGGGAATAGGAGCATGCTAGTGTGTTGATGTGTGTGAAAAGCAAGTGTGAGGTGAAGTTGTTGATGAAAAGAACACCATGCATAAAATGCTGAATTTGTTGTGAAAAGTGTAGCCAATAATATAGGTTTGGGGACATTGTTTTAAATGACAAGTAACTCGGTACACTTCACATAATCGGGTGTTGGTGCCTTGCCAAAGTCAAATGAACCAATAGTCCTAACGAGCTTTGGTATGTGTGCCCGGTGTGGATGCACCTCGAAAACTAAGAAAAAAACCCAAGGACGGCTAATCACCAAGGTTTCGGCTTTTGTACACCAATTCCATTGTCTCAAAAACAAGTCAAAGAAAAAGAAAAGAAAGAAAAGATAGAGGAAAATATACACTAGAGGGAAGTTGATCGAGGACAAGGATGTGAAGTTAGTTCCATTCCCGGATTAGCATCACATAATCTAGAAATCCCCACCCAATCACTACATTTCTTGGCCCTTTTATCTCACAAGACCTTATGACCTATTTGCATGTTTGTAAGACTTAGTGATTTAGATTGGATGTACTCTTGACCTTCTTGACTTCTTCATCTTTACATTTCATGCATACTTTTGAGTTAAGTACAATTGTCTTTCCATGCTTTCATTTGTTTGATGCATGATTGCTTGTCCTTTGCCATGAAACATGACTTTGAAGGTGATCCAAAAATAGAAGCACAAACCCAAAAAGATTTTTCCATTTTTCTGCATACATAAATCATGTCACCTCTTAGTCTATAGTTGGGAATTTGCTCGGGGACGAGCAAACCTTAAGTATGGGGTATTTTGATAACACGATTTATGACTTAGTTTTAGGTAATCATTTAGATAGATTTCTCACTCATTCATGCATGGTTTAGCACTAGTTCACGACGTTTTGCACTCAATTCAGTATTTTGCCGAGATAGACGTCTACACGGACTTGTGCGTGTTTTATAGGTATTTCGGGAGATTTAGGAGCAAAACGATACGTTTGAGGATCGTTCATCTAGATGACACACCCTCGGACTCATTAGGACACAAGTTAAAGGGCTAAGGAGGACTCATGGAGCCTTGCCAACACTTGCCATGCACCAAACCACAGCTTAATGATCCAAAGCGAAGTTTTTGCACAGAATCACGGTTCTCTGACACTCCACGGCCGTGGAATCAACCGTGGATTTTGCCAGATTCTTGTGACAGCTGTGCCACGACTCTCATGGCCAGCTCATGCAAGTTTGTTATAAAAAGTGGTCCTTCATGGGCTGTGGGAGGCAGCTAGAGCTTGGAGCAGCTCATCCATTATCCATTTCTCTCTAACAAAAATATTCTCTCAACAAGAAGTTTTTCTAGGAAGGAAAGTGTCAAAGAGAAGAAGAAGAGCTCCATTGAAGAGGAGGAGAAGAACACACACTATCACCACACTTGCATAGTTTTGTAGTGAAGAATTCCGGATTTTATTTCTAAAAGTTGTATGAATCCTTGAACCTTCTTTTGGAAGGATTGTAAGTTGCTCTAATTCTATTTTCAGCTTGGTTTTGTTTTAAGTTCACTTGTTCATCTCTTTTCCTTCATTATCTTGCAATGGATGTTATGATTTTATGTTTGTTAGTTTCGATTTCTATTATGAACGTTGTAGGCTAAATTGATGAGGTTCTAGGGTAAGGAAGGGATGGTTATGGCTAGGGATATGATAGGACGGACTTAGATTTACCCTTGGATAACTTGTGTTTATGAACGTAGCTGCTGTTAGAAATCACGGGTAGTTCTTGTCTGACCACGGCCGTGGTTTAGGTAGAACAAACCGTGATTTTCCCTGGTTCGAAGGATCTTGTCCTAGATCTTTAGAATGTTGAAATCCCAAGTGTTTGTTGAGTTTAATCTACCCTAGGGTAACCTAGTGTAGTAACTAAGCGTTAGGAGAGACTTACCCGGTAATCCTTGCTCTTAGATTCCAAGATAACAAACCTTAGGTAGTGGTGAGCCTAATAAGCCGCCATTGAATTAGGTGTGCTAGGATAGTTGTTTAGGACTTTCCTTTCCAAGACTTACCCGGTAAGGATAGGTTAGACTCCTAATTAACAATCCGGTTTGTGTAGAATTCCTATCCTTAGGTTCTTAGAGACTTAACCGGTAATGAGAAGTTAGGAGTGGATTAGTTGGACATGAGACCTACCCGGTAATTGATCCCAATCTAGAAACACTTAATCCCAACATATCATAGTTAATCCAAGGAATGATTAGATAACTTGAGTCTTATGCCATAACCGGAACTTCCAACCCCTAGAATCCGTCTTTTCTTTCTTTGATCATTATCTTGTTTAGTTTGTTTGTTTGAGTTGATTCTAGTTTAGTTGATTGTTTACTTTGCATGAATTGTGATCTTTGATCGATCACCAAAAACCAACCAAAAACATTTGAGATTTTCTTTTCTTTCAACCTAGATCTTTACTAAATTCAATCGCAATTCGAATCAATTTCACCTTAGTCTTTGTGTTCGACGTCAGAATACTAACCCTTCTACAAACGTCCCGTACACTGCAGGTTTCGCTAGGTAGTTAGGATTTAGTTCGAGTTATAAATTTAAAACCCATTTGCGCATCACGATCTTAGCGTAACAGATTGTAAGAAAACAAGACAAAAGCATATAGACTTAAACAAAGATGGTGCTAATAGATATGGAATGAAGAGCTACACTAGGTTGGATCTTAGCATGCACACTACTTGGTTGGTTCTTTTTATAAGTTATTCACCAAAGTCTCATCTTGATCTTAGATATGTATTGAGCCAACCGGCATCAACACAACTTAACAAGATTATTGATCCGTAAACCTACAAGATCAAAGCACAAGTTAGCATTCTAGTAAAGATAAAGAGATATAAAATTTTTTTTTTTGATACATAGGTAAGAAAAATATGAGGATCAGTTTTTAGAAACCAATTGGCCTATGGCATCCTTGCGAATGAGGTCTTGAACATCTTCTGGTATCGCTTGAATGTTCAGCTAGGCATTGTTTCCATGCAAAACAATCTTGTCCGCAATCGAATTAATATCCCTAAAAACATGGCGTGCAGTGGAAACTGAAAAATTGGAGATGATAATTGAGATATCGTTGATAATCATATCAAGTTCCCATGGTGGCTTCCATATTTGATTAATCGAATTGATAAGCGTCAGGTTATCTCCCTCGATCTCGATGAATTTAATTCCAATCTTCTTGGCCTTTTGCAGGCCTATCCGCAAAGCCAGAGCTTTTGCTTCCAACACAGATTTTGCGTAACAACTGCCACTTCCTAGATCAATGGGAATGTCATCATGGTTTCGGATGATAAAACCATAGGAAAAAAAATTTCGCCGAGTTTTGTAATGCATCAAAATTAAGTTTGTGAAAACCATTCTCCGGTCATTTCCACTTAATATTTTTTTTTCTTCTTGGTAATTTATGTACTATGTTCTTCGTATTTGATTCATATTTGCTTGATCCCACAATACTACTTGATTCATGGATGGCTGAATCTTTGATATTTTTCGGGATTTTTGTTTTATTAAAAATGAATTGGTTTCTAGCCATCCATATGTTCCACCAAATGACTGCAGTGAGGTTCATTTCCTTGGCTGATATTAATCCTTGGAGGTCAAGAAGCGCCTCTACGATTCTCCGGTTATCAAAGTCGTAGTTTTTTAGGATCGTTGTAATGTTTTGGTTATCGATGGTTGAGATCATAAAAGGGCATTGAAAGAAGATATGTTTGGAACTTTCAGTGTGGTGGTTACAAAATTCACAATGCATTACAATTAAGATCCTTTTTCTGTCAAGATTCTCCTTTGTCGGAATCCCTTCCATAGCTAATTTCCATAATTTTTTTTTGATTTTTGGCATTACGTCCATTTTTCATATCCATGTTTTGTCCATTGTAACCCCGACCCTCACTTTTTGGATCAACTCCAAAGATGATTTAGTCGAGTACCACCCTTCTTCATTTCCCGACCAATAAAGTCTATCTTGAATGTAACTATTGGGAAGAATATATTTATTAATTTTGTCGATAATGTTCATAGGGAGTATTGTGCTTAGTTGATTTATTCGTTGGATGTCCCAAGCGTTACTAGTAATGTACGAGGAAGTCAGTTCCATTGGGTTTAAAAGGTTTGTGTTTGTCACCACATCCAGGAGTAGTTTATCCAGTAACCATTTATCCTTCCAGAATCTGTTTGTTTTTCCGTTCCCAACCCTCCATGTAAGTCCTTTATTAAAATCTTCGTTTAGCTTAATTAGTTTTTCCATTGCCAAGATGCATTCGTTCCGCATTTATAATCCCAGAGACATGTTCCTTTGAGGAATTTTTCTTCTACAATATTTACCCTAATATTGTCAGGTTCTGCCATAATTTTCCACAAGAGTTTCATTTGAAGAGCTTTATTCATGTCTTCAAACTTTCTAATTCCCGTTCTGCCTAAGGAGAGTGGTTTATAAATTTTATCCCAATTAATTAAAGGATGAAAATTTGGTCCTTTATTCCAAAAGAAAGTTCTATTTATTTTGTCCAATTCATTATGGATGCTTACTGATAACATGAAAGCTTGCATTAAGTAGCTTGGTTTTGCATTAAGGTTAGCTTTTATTAACGTTATCCTTCCTTCTTGAGACAATGACGACGCTTTCCATTTGGTTAGTTGTTGCTTTGTTTTTATAATTACTGAATTAAATGTGTCCTTGTTGACACGTCCGTTGATAATAGGACAACCTAAATATTTTTCTAGGCTTGTAGATAAATTGATCCCTAGATGCCCTTGCATTCTTCTTCTGTTACTTTGATTAATGTTTGCCGTAGTTTGAAACGCAGATTTATGATAGTTAATGACCTAACCGGAAATGGAGCAATAATCTTTTAGTGCTGACATAACCATATTACTTGCTTGTCCAGTTGTCTTAGTAAAGATTATAATGTCGTTAGCGAATGATAAAAAAGGGATTCTAGTCCCGTTCTTCGAAATCGGAAATCCGATAGACTTAGGGAATTCATCAGATAGTTTTTGTAAATTTCTTGAAACCACTTCGGCACAGAGATTGAAGAGCAGGGGGGAAAGTGGGTCACCTTGACGGAGACCACGTTGCGGACAAAACATGCTGGTGGGTGAGTCATTGATTAGAATAGAATAAGAGACTGTAGAGATATACTCTTGTATCCATTGTCTAAATTTTTCTCCAAATCCAAATTTTACTAAGACCGTTTTTAGGAATTCTCACTCTACTTTATCATATGCTTTTTTCATGTCTAATTTAATTGCCATGTACCCCTCATTTCCTTTTTTTTTTGATTTGAAACCGTGGAATATTTCTAGGGCAATGAGTACATTATCCTGAATTGTTCTATTCTTAAGAAAAGCACTTTGTAGCGGGTGAATGAGTTTTGGTAGGACTGAGCTTAATCGTTTTGCCAATATTTTCGAGATAATTTTATATACCGTAAAAACTAAACTAATGGGTCTGTAGTGGGATGTTGATGTTGGGTTGTCAATCTTTAGGAGTAGAAAAGTATGGTTAAGTTGTCTAAGAATTTTTCCAGTTCTATAGAAACTCTTAACTGCCCTCGTCACTGCTGGCCCGACAATATGCCAATAATTCTGGTAGAAACCCGTTGGCATACCATCTGGTCCCGGTGATATGTCCGCACTTATATTAAAAAGGGCTTCCTTGATTTCAATTGTGGAAAAAGGAAGTTCCAAATTATTGTTATCTGTTATGGATATTTCTTGGTAAATAACTTGTAATTGACTTTGCATTTTATTCATGTCCATTACTGAGGCTTTGAAACGGGTCTTGTAATCATTTACAAATTCTTCATTGATGTCCGTCTCTTTGGACAACACCATACCATCATTTTTAGTGATCGTTGTAATAATATTTTTATTTTTTCTTCCCGTTGCTTTTCTGTGATGGAATTTAGTATTCTTATCTCCAAATTGTAGAAAATTTGTTTTAGCTCGTTGGATCCAATATTTATGCTGATATTCCACCAAACAATCCCTTTTCTTATTAAGTCTGCAAATTTTGTCATTCATAGTTTTATCAAAATGTGAAAAACTTTGTTTTTGGAGCCCTTCAAGTTCTTCATCCACTTTTAGAAGTTGTCTGTTAATGTTTCCGAATTTTTCTCGACTCCACTGTTTAAGTTTTTGTTTGAGAAGTTTTATTTTTTTTGCGAGATTGAACATATATGTACCTTCATATTGAGTTCTCCATACTTGTTTGACTAGGTACTCACAATCTTGTCTTAGCATCCACATTGTTTCGAACCTAAACGGTTTGTTCTTAATAATGACATTATCATTTTTAAAAAATAAAAGGAGATCATACAATGATCAGAGTTTGTGAAGGCATGGTTCCTAGTATGTAGACTTGGGTGTTCTTGGATGATTTTCAGCGAAGTCATCACTCTATCTAGTTTTTCGTACGTGTTATTATCACCCTCTTTCCTTTTTTCCAAGTAAAAGTATTCCCTTTAGTGGGTAAATCTCTTAAACTAAACTGGTACAAAAATTGTGATAATATCTCGTACTTACTATTTGATGGGATCGCTCCACCCTTTTTGTCTGAAAGATCCAATATCTCATTATAATCGCCAATGTCAATCATTGGAATTTTTATATTAGTCATTTCACTTTTTAATTGTGACCAGAACAAGTTTTTCATTTATTTGTTTGGTGGAGCGTAGATAAAAACAATCATGGATTCAAAATTCGTATTTCCATTTGTGTGTTTAACTAATAGATATCTTTCAGCTGATTTAATAATCTCTATTTTTTCACCTTTGATTTGAAATTCTTTCCAAAGTAGACATAGTCCACCCGCAAAACCCATTGCCGGAATGAAAAAGATTTTATCAAAGCCGGCATTCTTCCATAATTTGACATCGGGTTCATCCTAAGTTTTAGTCTCTGCTAACATAATCATTTTGAATGTGTTCATTTTTACACGTAAGGTTCAAGTTGGTCCAAAAGTTCTTTTTCTTCATACCTCTACAATTGCAGGATGCAATCTTCATTTAACTGATTGATGTGGTGTTAGGTGTTTAAATCCCATTATTCCAAACCTAATTTCTAGTTCCATACTTTTTTTCTTTCATAAAATTAAAATTAGTGTCATGATCATACCTTTTAAAGTGCATCCAAGATTTGGCCCAATTAGAAATCTTCCACGTACATGTAGTAGTGAAATTTGTCACTATATGGTTCAGATTTTCATAAAGTGCTATGGTGGTATCAACTTTCCATATTGCTATGTAGGAAATCCATTCGTTATAATTAAAAGAACAAATTACTAGAATATTTGTCTTAGACTCACGCAACACTTTACAATAAATTACTAATTCCAAACACAAGTAATGATGCTTCCTTTCTTTAAAAACTAAAGCAGCAGGAAAATTCAGTAGACAAAACGCTGTTCTAGTTAGTTCAACTGGAAAATTAGTCTTATTCAGATCAAAACTAATAGAATAAAATCGCACTTCCCTTACAATGTTCAAACAAGTTGAATTCACACAACATTCTCTAATCCAAAAACTAGTTTTACTCTTAAAAGTACTGTAACTATGGCTGTCCAAACAGAAGAAGTCTTGTATTATGCAACTACATCTTTGATCATTACAATTTTGTTCATCCTTAATCCTTTGATTATCGCATAATTGTCCATACAAAGGAAAACATTTGTTCATCTTCGTTTTTGATCTTGCTTGAAATTCATTAGTCCCTTGTTGCTCCAATGTTGAAAATTTTTCCCGATGCCTTGCACTCCATACAGAACGCTAGAAAATAGCACGATTTGGGAAATAAAAAGATCTAAAACATATTGTGATAGGTAGTTCATTTTTTGTTAAATAACCAAGCTGATGGTTTGAAGTATTAACTCCATAACAATAGCAAAACTTAGTCCTACAACAACACACATTTTCCTGGGTATCACAATTAGTGAACATTTTCCTTGCAACAAACACAAAACTTGTTCCCAAAACATCACATATCCACAAATAAAACTCTCCAGTCATTATCTTGCTAGTTAATCTGTTTAATCCATTATTAGTTCAAAAAAAAATCAGCAACCAAATAATAATAGTTTAAATCCAGTGAATTAATCAAAACACTGGTATCATCACTACCAACCGGCTCAACCAACACATTCTCTGCATAGTTACTGAATACATTCCAATTTGAGTAAATTGATGGATTGTTCAACTGTTTTGTGATTTGTATAGATACACAATCAAATGACAAACATTCAGGACAATAGGGTGTCCATGAAGGCACATAGGAACAAACCCAGAACAAAATTGAGTAAATTTTAGGATCTTAAACCTGCTACAATCACTCTTAACCTTAGATAAGCAACTAAGATACTCAGCAAGCTCAGTGTTTTTTGAAGACTCACCTTTATTCTTTGATTCTTCATTGTTCTTTGTTCCCTTCTCATTGTTCACAACTTTTAGTTGTTCTGTATTTTCTGTTTGTTCATTGTTCAGATTTTGATCGAAGGGATTGTACACACAACTTCTTTGAATGCTTTGCCTTGTTCACGCAATTTGATTTTTGAAACCAGATAACAATATAGAAAAAATATGGGAAGAGAGTAAAAAGATTGAAGAAGGTGTGGGATAAATTTACTAGACGTTTGAACTTTATATATGCCAACACAAAAGATCTTGAGCACACAAATCACTACTTTTTCCATTTCTCTACGGTCAACATTGTTATCTCTTCTCAATGTAATTTCTTTGTGATTCTCAGTGTAGAATAGATTTGTTCTAGAAAAGAAAATATTAGGGTTTTTAGGATTATACGGTTGTTTACCTCTTTTGGTGCATGAGTGAAGAAATTGTTGAGTCCTAGCCAGGTTGACCATCTTCTTCCGGAAAGTCACCCTTCCTCCTCTTGCTTTCGATCCCGTGAAGATTTCTTGAAACGAGGAACACTGCTTTTGCCTTCTCTCAACCAAACGACTCCCACCATCCTTTCCTGACCCATTCAAAGAGGAGAGGCCTAGTCGATTCCCTCCAGATTCGAAAAGAAGCCATTGCAACTGTAACACCCCGAATTCTCAGAACGCAGGGCATTACTGGTTAGGATCTCACAATGGGTCCCGACCTTAGTTTGACAACAATATTACAAGGATCTTGCAACAAGACACAAATAAGAAAACCGAAATTCATGAAATAGTATTTTTAAAGGAAGGAATGCAACAACGTCTAACAGCCTATAGTACTTAAATAACGAAAAAGACTAACTGTCTTAACAAGAGGAAAGGACAACAAAGTAACAACCCAACCCCCACTCTAAGGAGTACGGAGACCCGGCTCACCACTAGTTCCGGATCACTCAGCTGGTGCTCTAACCTACGGTAAATCTAAAAACACAACAGAACAACCATTAGCTAGCTATCTAAACATTAGAAGAATCATAATAGCACACACACACATAACAAAAGTAAACACTCATCATGCTTTCAAACAATCTATTTATTATCTTCATTTAAGTCATTCACTCTTACTAATGATACTTATTTTGTGACACGAGGGATTCCCAAACCTCGCCTCCGCCCCGTGTAACTATCATGAATGGATCCGATGCATCTCACCTTGTACCTGTATGGTCTGGGTATAGAGAATCTCCCAGTCTCCTGGCAGAGCTGGGCAGTGATGTCACGACCCGTTATACATACGCTTGGTCTTTAAACTCTAACAATAACAGTCGTCCTATCAAGTTATTATTATAAACACACATTGCACACACCGCTATTATCACTCAACTAACATCCAGAAACTAGCTAAGTAAGTCGCAAGGACTTACTTGAATCAAATCCCACTCTATCAAATCTCAACTCGGTCCGTACTCGTGGTACTCAAACGCCTGTCAAACAAGGCATGAGGATCAAAAATCACATCCCATACACTTAGAAGTTATAAACTTCTAAGAGGTGAAATCTCTTAAAGAGAAAAAAATATGAACATACAGCTCTCTTACGGCAAAAGACTATTTTACCCCTGGTTCCGAAAATCCTAAGATTTTCCTATACTTATTTCCAACTCTTCTTTTGGAGCCTATTTCCACACTCTAGTACTTACAACAAAGTTTAGTAAAGAATTACAAGAGTTATACCAGATTCTAGATTTTCTTTAAACGGTCATTAAGGTCCGATTAGAGTTAAGATCCAAGACTTAGATTAACTGGTAAAAATTTCGGAAACACTCTTTAGTTCCTCTAAAATATGTAGGCTAAACATAGGGCAAAGGTCTCTCCAAAACTCAACCAGAACTCTTTATATAACTCTAAGGTTGGACTAGAAGCTAAAATTCTATACTTAGTCACATATTTTCCTGTTTCAAAAACTGCTCAAGTGGTGTACTTCGGGACCTTATAAAACCTAATCCGACCGTTAACTTTCTCCTAAATTTTAATACATTAAACTATATGTATTCATCTACGACATATCGAAAATTCAACGGTGGATTCTCGATTTAAGTTATAAAAATTAAGTCCTAAAGTCAGCAGGTCGAAGTTAAATGCTAAGGTGTGCAGAAGGTCCTGAGTTCGAGTCCCCCTTCCAACAGTACTTCCTATTTAACAGGTTCAGCAGGTCCTCAGTTCGAAACTGGCTAGTTGCACAACTGAGATTTTCCAAAACTAAAGAACAAGGGTTCCCTAATTCAACTCAGTAGCCTACACATCACAACTAACTCCTCCTCTCTATCTTAGCATGCGTGGAACAATTGCAACAAGCTGAAGGTTTACTTACCCGGTGACTACGTGAGGAGAGGTCCTAGGGTACTGCTCAAGACAGGCGGCTAGGAGGTCTCGTTCCCGTGCTGAAGGTGATCCTTGTTGTGCTTAACCATCGTCTGCAGCGATGAAGAAAGCGCAACCCTGTCCTGGTCTTGTTTTCGATGGAGTCGGCAGTGATTTGGGTTCAGCGCTGGGGTTCCAGCGTCCAGTGCAGAAGACCGAGTGCAGAAGACTGAGCGTCCAGTGCAGAAGGTAGACCGATGCAGACGGGGCAAGTCCGGTCGTAGGGGAAACTCGTTTGGGGCGGTCACTGGTCGGCGTCTTCGATTCGGTTCTGGCGCCGAGGAGTAACCTATATTTGGAATCGATTGTTTGTAGCCTCGACAGTTGATAGCATGTATTATAGTCTATATTTTAGGATTGGTTTAGACGTTTTATCTTCATAAATCTGCTTGTATGGATGTATAGTCTTTGATTATATTGTTGTTTTGTCTACCTTTGCGGGAATCAAGGTTTACACCTAGTTTCATTGTAATTGTAGGGAAAATGACACGTTTTGGACTAAAAAGGAGCTAAGGAAGCTAAGGAGTCATTGAAGCTACATTCTAGAGCTTTGAGAAGATCTCAGGAAGCATGGAAATGATTTAGAGGATTGGTTTTTGGACCAGATTCGAGATGATTTAGATTCAGCTGAGATTCACCTCGGTCAGCTACAGTACCACCTCGACCGAGGTGATCTTGAGGAGCGTCCCGACCGAGGCGAACACCTCACCGCCGACAAGATCTTTATTTTTGGCTGAAATCTTCTATTTTTGGAAAGATAATATCACATATTTTTGGCTGGATTTCTGGAAGGAAGATATTATATTTGGCTGATTTATTTTGAGAGATATGTATATATTTTCTAGGAAATTATCTTTTTAAGATATTTTATCTTTGGAAGATAATTCTCCTATATAAAGGGTTGGATTTTCTACAATTCTGCCATGCTTGGAGCATCTGGAATTTCTGGAGTTTTGAAGGCGAGTTGAAGGAAGAATTGAAGGAAGTTGAAGGATTGAAGTTCAAGGAATGAAGGAATCATAGTTGGAGTTGGCTTTTGAAGGAGTTTGTAATATCTTCTTAGATTGCTTTTGGTTTGTTGTCTTTTCTGAGTGTGATTTGAGGAACGCTGATTTGTTACTTGTTTGATTCAGGTTATTAAGACCTTTTTGTGTTAAGGTTTTCTTATTCGAATATTGATTCCTTTCTTATAAATTTGATTATTGTTATCATGATGATTGTTGGCTAAGTTTCTTATGCGGTTCTAGGGTGATTGGCTGAAAGTTGTGGTAAAGACGATGATAGAATGATCTTAATCCCAACGGACCCTGAAAGCTCGAGCCTTTACCTTAACCGACGAACACCTCGGTCAGTCATTGAACATCTCGCCCGAGATGAAATTTAATTGAACGAGGTGAACGTTTCCTGGACCCTTATCTGAGTTAAGAGTTTAAGTTTGCCAAATCCTATCCTTATTATACCTTTCCTGGTTCAACGCAAGCCTAGGATGAGACTTACCCGGTAATTCCTTTGTTTGTTTACCCAAGATCATGAGTGTAGGTAATAAAGGTTTATCTTTTATTGGGGTTTGAGTGTGCCTTCATCCCATCTTTGTGAGTTAGCTTGAGACTTACCCGGTAAAGGTTGATTCTATCCCCTTGGGTGGTGTGTTGGTTTGAGATTATAGTTCGTTTCCTTAGTACCTTGAGACTTACCCGGTAAAAGGATCTTTGGTCTGGGATAGTGAGTAGTGAGACTTACCCGGTGATCTATTCCCACCTTAGAAACACCTTCCCTTTGCAAACCTCAGCTTTGTCCGCGTTATCCTTGAGATCTTGAGTCGGAACTACAACTAGATGCTTTAATCCCTAGAATCCACATTCCCTTTATCTAACTTTATATCATCTTTGATTGCTTTAATTCGTGGTCATTAGTTATTTGACAACCCGATTTCCGTGCTTTGTTTCACCATAGCCCCTATGTTCGACCCCTGGAATTCTTGCTTTTATTAGAATTGATCCGTACACTGTGGGTTTGCATATTGTTCAAGCATACTTCTTGGGTTATAAATTTTAAAGCTTGCACACACCTTTTGGAGTGAACAAGTTTTTGACGCCGTTGCCGGGGATTTGGTCTAGACCAAGCCGGTTTCGGTTGTCTTTCGGGGCTATTGCCCTTGTTGCTATTGACTATTTTACTTGAGTGTTTTCGTAGGACTTCCCTTAGGTTTATGAGAAGAAATCGTGCTGGAAAGGAAATCGTTTCCTATGATCCCGAACCAGAAAAAACCTACAAGAGAAGATTAAAAGAAGCTAAGATGGCCAATCAAGACAATCGCGATCTTGAAGCCGAATTGAAGGAGGCATTGGAACAGCTACGCCTCAGTAAGGAAGAACTATAGTGAGAGAAGGACGAGACTCGCGCCATAACAAAAAGAATCGAAGCAGATATGGCCACTCTAAGGGCCCAGTTTCTACCTCGACCGCTCCCAGATCCTCGACCGATGCAAGACCCAGTTCATGTTGCCCCGGCCGAGGTACTCTTACCACCTCGTATGCCTATCCGAGATGTTCTCTTTGATGGAATTCCACAAACCCTAGGACAGAGGATGGACCCCAATCAACAAGTTAGGCGTCCAGGAGTCAACCTAGGTGATCCAGCTGAGCATGATTATGAACTTAGACCGCAAGTTCTAACTATGATCCGACAATGTCAATTTGGAGGTTTGGAGAGAGAGTCTCCGCATCAGCATTTGCAAAACTATGAGATTCTGATGGAGACCTTGAGACCTTCAAGACTGGAGAATAACAACTACAAGTTGAGGCCTTTCTATTTCTCTTTGGAAGACAAGACGCTTACTTGATATCAATCTCTTCCGGCCGGAAAAATCAACACTTGGGAAGAGATGACGACGGAGTTTCTAACTAAGTTCTTTCCTTCCTCTAAGACCGCTGAATTGAGCGGAAAGAACAATGCTTTTATTATGAAGGACAAGGAGAGTTTATTCAAGTCATGGGAAAGATTCAATGATCTTCTATTGTATTGCCCACATCATGGGATTCCAAAGATCGAGTTGTTGGAAATTTATTTCAAAGGTTTGGATGGAGCTACTCAATTCAATCTCCAACTACTTTCCGCCGGCACATTCATGGATATGCAAATAGATGAAGCTTGAGATTTCATTGAAAATCAAGCTTTACACATGGAGAAGTACTCCCATCAAGGAACTGAAAATGGAGCAAGGAGAGTTAGCTTCCAAGACACATCATCAAATGGAGCTCAACTCACCTCGCTTAGCAATGAGGTAAAAGCATTGAAGGAGCTTTTAGTAGCTCAAACAAATAAGGAGCAAGATGGAGGATATCAAGGAAGAAACAACTATCAAGGGCCGCGGAACAACAATTACAACAATAAGAGAAACTCCAACAACAACAATTGGAGATCTAATCAATAAAATTCCGGTAACCCTTATTCTCATGCTAATAATGCTTTTAACGCTCCCTCTTCTTCTTCTACTCCATTGAGAAGCCAGGAGCCTGGATCGAGTTCGTCCCAGCCAGAAAAGAAGGATGTTGTGCTGAAGGCAATTTTGATCAAGCTCAACGCTATGGAGACATCGATGAATTCATTCTCAAAGGCACAAAAAGCCTTAGAGCAACAATTCTTCAACAAGGCTAATGAAGCGCCAAGAGATCCAGGGTAGCTCCCAACAAGGACAAAGAGCTACCCTAAGGGACAAATTATGGCAATAACAACACGTTGTGGATTGAAGACTGCAAATCCAGTACCTCAGTCGAGCCACCACCAGAAGAATACTTCGGTCGAGGTGCCAACCGAGGTGGAGCCCTAGAAAGCGAAAGATAAATCTGAAGTTTATGTTCCACCTTTTGCTTATAAACCACCACTTCCATTCCCTCAGTCAAGGGCGAGAGCATATCTAGACAAGCATTTTGGGATGCCCGCATCTGGGAAGTTTCTGAAAGAGATTCTATCAAGGAAGAGGAAGCTGGAAGATTTTGAGGAAGTAATGATGACATCTAAGTCTTCGGAGCTCATTCAAATCATGAAGGAGAAGATGCCACCTAAATTAAGAGATCCGGTTCATTTTGCATTCCCATTCAAGTTGGAGATGTAACCTATGATGCATTGTGTGATCTAGGAGCCAATGTGAGTATCATTCTGCTAGAGCTATGTGAGAAAGTCGGACTTGGAGAGCCCAATCCGGTGAAGATGACGCTTTACATGGCGGATTGCTCCATTACCCATCCCGTGGGCATTTTGGAAGACGTTCCCATCAAGTTAGGTAATTTCTACTTACCTATAGATTTTGTTGTATTTGACATTCCCGCAAAATATCCCGTTCCTATCATTCTCGGGAGACCATTTCTAGCAACTTCGGGTTGCAATGTGGATCGTAAGAACGCCAAGTTGAACTTCAACATTGGCGGCGATCATGTGGAGTTTGCATTGCTTGCTGCAATGAAGGGAGAGCCGCTGGAGGATGATATATTCAACATTTATGATGAAGAAGAATCAAGAGAACTAGTGAGCTCTATCCTTATTAACGATCCTCTTGAAAAAGTTCTTAGTTTTAGTTTAATGGAGGAAGGTATAGATGCCTCTTGTGATACAGATATACGGAGCTTAAAAGCATTGGAAGCAGATCTAGGAGCTAAGATTGAGAAACTAATCCAGGAGAAGAAAAGCAATTTAGTTTTTGGTCCCAGTTCCAGTACCTCGACTGAGGCACTTCCTGGACCAAGCGAGGTGTTCTTATCTGAAGAACATTTCGGTCACCCACCTTGGGCCTCGATCGAGGTCGCAAGCGAGATGATGTCAACTGAGACTTTTGAAAGTCCAGTTCTTCGATCTAAGTCCACTTCATTGGAAGGAGGAAGCGCAAATCCACCTCAGAAAGCACCCCTAGTCGTGGAGCTTAAACCACTTCCCAGTCACTTGAGGTATGCTTTCCTTGGTCCGGATTCTACTTATCCCGTTATCGTTAGTGCTTCCCTTTTTGAAACAGAATTGTTTAAACTGATGCATGTTCTGAGGAAACATCGAAAGGCTTTGGGTTATACTATTGATGATCTTGTTGTTATTAAGCCTTCTTTTTGCATGCATAAGATACTAATGGAAGACGATCATAAGACTTCACGGGAACCTCAAAGACGGTTAAATCCGATCATAAAAGAGGTTGTGAAGAAAGAGATTCTTAAGTTATTGGATGCAGGTATCATATTTCCCATATCGGATAGCAAGCGGGTGAGCCCGGTGCATGTAGTTCCAAAGAAAGGAGGGATGACCGTTGTGACGAATAAGAACAACGAGTTAATTCCAACTAGGACCGTTACGGGCTGGAGGATGTGCATCGATTATAGGAAGTTGAACGTAGCCACTCGGAAGGACCACTTCCCGCTTCCCTTCATCGACCGAATGCTTGAACGGTTAGCTCAACATTCCCATTTTTGCTATGTAGATGGTTATAGTGGCTTCTTTCAGATTCCTATCCATCCGGATGATCAAGAGAAGACCACTTTCACTTGTCCATGGGGGACATTCGCTTATAGGAGGATGCTATTCGGATTGTGTAACGCACCTCCTACCTTCCAGCGTTGTATGATGGCTATCTTTTCCGAGTACATTGAGGAGATCATGGAGGTATTCATGGATGAATTTTCGGTATGACACCAGAAACATTTGTTCGTTGTTGTTCTTCAACTCCCAAGTGTTGCTAATACCTTCTTTTGCTTCAATTGGTCTTCTTTATCTGGATCAAGGCATTAGTAGCACAAACTGACTCAAAGACACTAAAAAATATCCTAATTGATAGTGATTCCATCACCTATCAAACTCCCCCATACTTAGACTCGTTACTCGTCCCGAGTAAACAACATATCAAACAATTCAGCATACAAAAAACTCAGGAAGTATGGTGCATAAGACAAAAGAGGAAAGCAAGAGAAAGCCATCAAAAGAAAGTGAGAAAAGAGAGAAAATGAGAAAAGGTGAGAAACTACCATCCTTATTGCTCCAAGAGTGACCTACCCGGACATCCTCCTTATGACTTCCCTTCTTATGTCGCCAACGTCGGAAGGAGAACCTACACTCGGTATCACTCATTTTTCCAAGGAGCCCTTTCGGGTTTTCACCTTGTCACTCTTCTTCTTTTCATGATAATCTCACAAAAATCCTCACATCCCTCAAGTCCAATTTTGAACCAACCTAGAGTTGGTCGGACTACCTTCTTTTTGCCTAAACTGCTCTTTTGGATTTTCGGTTTATCCAAGGATTTTTCTTGCCTTTTTCTCAATTTCTTTGGCATTTTATCTTTTTTTAAAAAAATAAATTTCAACAACAAATACAAACTAGAAATTTCAAGAAAAACAAACTCAAATGACTATACATGCATGATATGTTCCCTCCGCCATACTTGAAGGAGACTTTGCCCTCAAAGTGAAAATGAAAGCAAAGATAGTAATGTGGAGAAGGGAAAGAGAGGTGGCTTACTAGTGGGATGGTCCGGCTGGACCATTGGACCCTGCTCCGGTGGATAAAGGAAATGACCGAAGAAGTGCTCCTTCCTCCGGTCGATCTTGTCAATGCGGCTCTGCTGTGTATCCATCCGAGCTCCAAAGGAGGACTCAAAGCTGGCTTGTCAAGCCAACTGTTGAGCCTCCATCCTCTGTTGTTGAGCCGCCTGCCAAGCATCTTGACGCTGGTCAAAATGCGAGATCATCCTGCCCTCAAAACCTGCTTGCTAGGTCTGTTGCTACTCAAGCATGGTCCGTTGGTAATCGGTCTGCCAATGTTGGTGCTGAGTAGTCAGAGAAACCATTTGAGCCTGGAGACTCTCAAGAGCGGGGCCATCCTCTCCCGCTGCGGTGTACATCTCCTCATCCTCAGGAATAGGCATGTGGTCCTCATATGGGGCCCGCTTGGAGCTCGCCGCATGCCTCTCAACAATGGCCACCTGAGGTCTCCTTGGTACACAAGGATCAACGGCAATATAGAGCTCGGAGAGCTCATCTCTGAAAGGCAGTGGTTGGGGAAAATAACTGATGTGGCTCCCATCTGTTAAAGAGAGCCAAACAAGTTCTCAACATCCCTCCTCAAGAGCTTGCAGTGTCGGAGGAGACCTTCATTGTAGAATGGGATCGCTATCCCATCCTCCAACTCGGAGAAGCCCATGATCTACTACGTGATCAAGGAGATGGATCCACCTCCAATAATGTCTCTCAGCTCATTCTTCCTAATCCGCTTCAAAGCGGTAAGGAAGATGAAGATCCAATCCGGCACATCTTCAAATACTGGGATGCAAGCGTACAACAGGGAAAGGTCCTTGAGAGCGACCTTGTTCTCCTCCTTGTGTCCACAGAAGACACACATGATGATCTTCGAGAGGAGCCTCAAGCAGGGGTGAGTGAGTTTGTTGTTGTACTCAACCCCGCATGAAACTCGGAGCCGGTAGCAGCTTGCTGGAAATCCACCAAGTCCGGTGTTGGTGCGGACTCCCACCACTTGTCAAAAGGGTTCTTAGTAACCCCAAATGCCTCCTGCAGCTGTGAGAAGTTGACCGTGTACTTCCTCTTATTGAACTAGAAAGTGAGGCCAACACACATGGTCCTCCTTCTCCATGTTGAAGGTAGCAATGAACTTTCTGGTGAGCTCGGGGTATGTGGGGGTACTCTTCTGAAGGAAATCCCCGAGTCCAGCATTGTCAAGGAAGGACTGCATGTTGTCCAACATGACCAGCTTCTCCAAAGTCAGGGCATGCAAGAACCGAGTAGCAAAGACCACTCGGTCTTGCACAATCTCATACCAAGTCTTCTCGGTCTCACTCATCTTGTACTTAATTGTGGAATTCATTCTTGCAGCAAGTTCAATCAAAAGAATTAAAAAAACACAAAGAAAGGGTAAAAGATCGAACCCTCTATTGTGTTTTACACATGAGCGGATAGAGACAAGCGCAGGGGCATTGAGGTGCAGGGGCGTAAGCTTGCAGGCGCAGGGGTGGGCGAATTGTGACAGCTTGGTTGGTGGGGGAATTGTGGCGCTATTCTGGCGTTGTTGGCTGGTGGTGGTGGATTTTGGTGGCTAACGGTGGTGGTGGATTGTGGTTGTTGGTGGTTGGGATTAGTGGGTGATGGTTAGGATTGAGATTGTGTGAGAGATGGGTTGAGTGATGGCGTAGTAGCGTGATAGAGGGGGTGGCGCAGGGGCGTGGTGGTGGCTTTGCTGGGGCGTCGCAGTGGTGGCGCAGGGGGCGTAGTGGTGGCGTGAGTGAGGGAGAGTGTGGTGCGCAGGGGGTGTTTGGGTGGATGGTTTGTGAGAGTATGGTCGAGAGAGAGAGAGAGAGAAAGAGAGAGAGAGAGAGAGAGAGAGAGAGGTAGGTGAAGAGGAAAGAGAGGTGGGTGGGGTAGGTGTAGGGTTTTTTTTTGCTGAATTCTATTTTTTTTTCTTTTTTAGGTAGACTCGCAGGGGCGGGTGGTTGTCACCGCGGGGGTGGTGATAAGGAGAGAGGAGACGTAGGCCCAGCTCCGAGGGCGGAACTACGGCGTCTGTCAAGGGAAAGAGCCGCAAGGACGGGGCAGTGCTAGTCTTGAGTTGGCGCAGGCCCAGCGCCGGGGCGGGCTGGGAATGTAGTGTCACCGCAAGGGCGGTGATATAAGGCCGCATGGACGGTTTTCTTGACAGAGCCTCATCTTCTTATTCTCTCGGGTTGCCTCCCGAGCAGTGTCTTACGTCGTTGGCTCGACGTAAGGACCTTACTTCTCTGCTTGGGCCTCCTCCAATACCATCTCGTCGATTGGATCATTCTTCACTCTTTCATGGTATGGCTTGAGCCTTTGTCCATTGACTTTGAATATCTTGTGTGTTTGTGGATCGTAAAGATCCACAATACCACGTGGATGGACGTTGGCTATCACATACGGATCTGTCCACCTCGAGTGTAGCTTTCCTGCAAAAAGTTTCAACCGTGATTGAAATAGAAGGACTTTGTTACCTGCTTGAAAGTCCTTTCGGAGGATATTCCGGTCATGCCATGCTTTTGTCTTTTCTTTGTATGTTATGGCATGGTCGTATGCATCGAGCCTTAACTCCTCCAGCTCTTGCAATTGAAGCTTCCGGAATTCTCCTACTTCATTCATGTTCATGTTGCATTTCTTCAACGCCCACCAAGCTTTGTGCTCTAGCTCCACCGGTAGGTGGCAAGCCTTTCCGAACACAAGTCGGAATGGGGACATTCCAATGGGATCTTGTATGCCGTGCGGTATGCCCACAAAGCGTCGTTGAGCCTTAAGCTCCAATCCTTCCTTCCGGGGGAAATCGTCTTTTCAAGGATTGTCTTGATCTCCCGATTTGACACCTCAACTTGCCCATTTGTTTGTGGGTGGTTGGTATGCTGTGGACACACGTTGATGGACATGGTACTTCTTGAGGAGAGCGGCGATTGTCTTGTTGCAAAAGTGAGTACCCTATCACTAATCAAAACTTTAGGGAGGCCAAACCTTGAAAAGATATTACCATTAGAAAAAGTTGCCACAACCTTAGAATCATCAGTTTTAGTGGCCTTTGCTTCCACCCACTTAGAAACATAGTCCACCGCAGGTAATATATAGGTATTCCCAAAAGAGCTAGGAAAAGGACCCATGAAATATATCCCCCAAACGTAAAAAATTTCACAAAATATAAGTGATGATTGAGGCATTTCATTCCTCCTAAATACATTGCCTACTATTTGACACCTATCACACATCTTACAAAACGCAAAAGCGTCTCGAAAGATGTGTGACCAAAAGAACCCCGCATCAAAGACTTTTCTAGCAGTTTTATTTGCACCAAAATGTCCCCCACATGCTTCAGAGTGACACAAGGAGAGGACAGATTGTACCTCATTATCCGGGATGTAACGGCGTATTACGTGGTCACTACAGTGTTTCCAAAGATATGGATCGTCCCATACGTAATGCCTTGCCTCGGGTTTCACCTTCTCTCTCTGTGCTTTGGTGAAGTCTGGAGGGTATTCACCTCTAACAAGAAAGTTAACGATGTTAGCAAACCAAGGTATAAAAGAATGCAACTTATACAATACCTCTGTCGTATAATCCGCAGGGGCGTCCAGAGCATCACGCAGGGGCGCAAACAAGGAAGGCGCAAGGGTGCCGGCCTCAAGATGTAGGGGCGGATGTGCACAGGGGTGGGTCTCTAGATCCGCAGGGGCGGTTACACAACAAAGAGTTGTGTAAAAGGTGTCGTCTGGGAAACTTCCAAGGATGGCCTTTCCTCTTACTATATCTTCTTCCTCCTTCACCAGCCTACTCAGGTGATCCGTCACCAGGTTCTCAGCTCCCTTCTTGTCTCGGATTTCCATGTTGAACTCAATTAGAAGGAGCACCCACCGGATCAACCTTGGCTTTGCTTCCTTCTTGGTCATGAGGTAACGGAGTGCTGCATGGTCAGTAAACACGATTACCTTTACATCAAGGAGGTATTGTCGGAATTTATCCAGTGCAAACACCACCGCTAACATCTCCTTCTCGTTGGTGGAGTAGTTCCTTTGAGCACCATTCAACATCATTGATGCGTAGTGGATTACATGTGATGCTCTTCCGTCCTTTTGTCCTAGGACGACTCCTATAGCATAGTCGTTGGCATCGCACATGATCTCAAAGGGCTTCTCCCATTTGGGAGATCGGATGATGGGTGCACTAGTGAGGCAAGCCTTCAAATTGTCAAACGCCTTCTTGCAATCTTCATCAACTATGAAAGTCACATCTTTTTTTAGGAGCTCACACAACGGTGCTGAAATATTGGAGAAACCTTGATAAAGCGCCGATAGAAACCTGTATGACCTAAGAAAGAACGAATTTCACGCACATTAGTAGGGTAAGGCAAACTTTAAATTACATCAATTTTAGCCTTATCTACTTCTATTCCCTTTGATGAGATAGCATGCCGTAACACAATTCCTTATTCAACCATGAAGTGACATTTTTTCAGAATTGAGAACTAGATTGGTTTCTACGCATTTTTGAAGAACAAGTTTTAAAGGTCCTAAACATGCATCGAAACTATCTCCATGAACGTTAAAATCGTCCATAAACACTTCAATAAAGTTTTCAATGTACTCCAAAAAAATACTTATGATGCACCGTTGGAAGGTGTCGGGGGCACTACAAAGTCCAAATGGCATTCTGCGATACGCAAAAGTGCCAAAAGGACAAGTGAAGGTCGTCTTCTCTTGATCTTCCGGGGCTATGGCTATTTGAAAGTAGCCCGAGTATCCATCCAAGAAACAATAATAGGGGTGACCTGCAAGACGTTTGATCATTTGGTCAATAAAAGGTAAAGGCAAATGGTCTTTCTGGGTTACCGTGTTTAGTTTGCGGTAGTCAATACAAACTCTCCATCCGGTTTGAATTTTGCTTGGGACCATTTTACCATATTGATTTTCCACCATGGTGATTCCTCCCTTTTTCGGGACAACTTGAGTTGGGATAACCCATTTGCTATCCGAAATTGGGAAAATCATATCCGCTTGGAGGAGCTTCAATACTTCCTTCTTGACCACATCCATCATGGGCGGATTTAATCTTCTTTGTGGTTGCCCTAATGGTTTTGCCTCTACCTCAAGGAGGATCCTATGCATACATGTAGATGGACTAATCCTCTTAATATCCGCAATGGTCCAACCAAGATCCGTCTTGTGCTCCTTTAGGACCTTCACCAACTTCTCTTCTTGAATAGGGGACAACTTGCTAGAAATGATCACCGACAAAGTGTCGTTCTCCACTAGAAAAGCATACTTGAAATGTTGGGGAAGTTATTTCAACTCTATTACCGGAGCATGCACTATAGAAGGAACAAGCTTTTCGCTTGGAGTTAGCAATGTGGGCCCAATGGCCAAAGATGAGATAGGGAGCCTTGTGTGCCCATCTAAGTGAGCTAGAACTTCCTGCATGTTAGATGTTAATGCATAATCCAAATTATGAATGTCAATGTCATTTTCAATTATACTTTTCAATTCATCAATGTCGGAAATGTCAAAAACATCTTGAATAATAGGGTCAATCACATCAATAGCACAAAGAGAATGGTCATTGATGGGGTGTTTCATAGCATCATAGATATTAAACTCAACCACTTCTCCATCAAATTCCATAGTCAATTTACCACTCACATAATCGATATTAGTTCTAGCGGTTTTTAGAAAAGGTCTTCCCAACAAAATAGGTGCAACATGTGAATCATTTTCCATATCCAATACGAAAAAATCAGCAGGAAAAATGAGATTATCAACCATAACTAGCACATCCTCAATAATTCCTTTTGGGTAAACATTTGACCTATTAGCTAGTTGGACAACAATCCGAGTTTCAAGAAGTGGCACAAGGCCAAGAGATTGGTATATGGAATAAGGAAGCACATTAATAGACGCACCTAAATCAAGCATCGCTTTGTCAAAGCGAGTTTCGCCAATGACGCAAGGAATGCTTACTGACTGAGGGTTATTTCTATGGTCGTCTATACCCTATCAAAAATATAATCCCGACTTAGCACTAAAACAAGTATAGTGGTTAAGTAAGGGTCGAACCCAAGAGAGTTAAGGTATTTTATTAGATGTGATTATTGATTATAGAAATGAGTAACAAAGGGGGTTTTCGTTGAATTGATGCACACAAAAACTTATGAAAACGAATAACACGACAAGTAAAACAATGATGGGTGAATCTACACTAGGTTGATTCTAAGCATGCGATTGCTACTTTGATGAGTTCCTTTTACAAGTTTTCAAGTAATCTCCCATCTCGATCATATATATATGTTGAGCCAACCGACATCAACACAACTTAACAGGTTAGTGTTCCGTAAACCTACAATAACAAATAACAAGTTAGCTTTCAAACAAAGACTAACGGATATAAAGAAAAGATTAAAACCGTTAAACTTATCTTTATATTTGTGTTCCTTTTCTTTAAGAAATTACAACCCGTTATTACTTAAAGTTTACTACTAGATTAAAGACCCGAACCCGGAACCTATTAACCCTAGTTCTTTGCATGCACTTGAGAACCTAAGGTGATCAATCTCAAGTAATAGTAAAACATGTAATTAGACAATGGAGATCAAGGAAACACAAAGCATTACTGAATGAAAACTTATATTAAAGAAAACTTACAACCAAATTAACAACGCAGCTTCAAACCAACCCAATGTAGCAAGGGAGTTAGCAACTCATTACAATGGAAATGATGAGAAAATTGGATTCTAAGTGGATAATGATGGGTGATAAGTTGGATGATTCTAGCAATCAACCAAGGACTATTTATACTACAAAAGACACTAAATAGGAGTAAATGGCCGGCCCAAAATAGCCACCTTTAATGCCATAAAGGTGGTGTAAACAACCGGAGTAAAGCTTCTGTCGTTAAACCGCAGGGGCGGCCTTCAGCTCCGCAGGGGCGGTGAAGGCAAAAGCGCTTGATCTTCTTCATGGCCGCAGGGGAGGCTAGGCAATTCCGCAGGAGCGGATCTTTAATGCTCTTCAAACTTCTGACTCTTCAACTTCCTGTCGTTTCTAAAGCCAAGCCTCCGGGGCATCCCAATGTCAACGCAGGGGCGGTGACACAAACTCTTCATCTTCTAGCTCCCAGGTTGAGGCACAAGGGAAGGCGCGGGGGCGTTGGTCTTCGCTTCTTTAGGGAAAGTCACCGCAGGGGCGCCAGGGGTTGACGCATGTGTGGTGACAGTCTTCGTGGCTGGCGCTGGCGAAGGCGCAGGGAGCGCTACGGAGTAAGGCGTCACCCGTAGGGGCGGTGAAGCAACAAAAGCTTTGCTTCGTGAACGATCTTCACTCCTAAGTGCTTATAACTCCTTCCTTAGCTTCTTTTAGTCTTCTTCTTCTATACTAAGGAGTTAGTAGCATTAACCGACACAAATGCAATAAAAAGACTCTAAAAACTATCCTAATTGATAGTGTTTCCATCACCTATCACTTACCAAGCCCGGATCACTACATTTCTTGGGCATTCGTCGTTGGAAGACAGCTGACACGTGTTCACTCACTTGAACTTTCTTCTCTTTCTTCAGCTTTTGGTTCCTCTTGATCTTGCAAAGTTCCTTCAAAAACCGAGCATATTTAGGAATACTCTTCACAAGTTTCAAAAGTGGAATTTTTACCTCACATTTGGAAAAGGTCTCAAAGAGATCCTTATCCTCAATCACCGTTCGCTCCTTGAGTGCTTCTGGGAAAGGAGCCAGAGGTTTTTCAGCATACAACTTAGGAAAACTAGGCTGGATGTAAGAATCATCTTCAATAGAACCTTTGTCGACTTTTCCGCAGGGGCGCCAGCTTGCAGGCGTAGGAGCGGCTCAGGGGCTGTCGTCGTAGGGGTGGTGACATCTAGCCGCAGGGGCGGCGTCTGTAAAGAGGGGGCGCAGTTGCAGTCGCAGGGGCGGCTGTGGGGGCGTCAGACCCGTCAGAGGGGTTTTCTTTGGATTCCAGGGTTGGCTTTGGCTGGACTTGCCTCCCGTTCCTCAATGTTAGAACATTAACAGATTAGTGTTCCGTAAACCTACAATAACAAATAACAAGTTAGCTTTCAAACAAAGACTAAGGGATATAAAGAAAAGATTAAAAACGTTAAACTTATCTTTATATCTGTGTTCCTTTTCTTTAAGCAATTACAACTCGTTATTACTTAAAGTTTACTACTAGATTAAAGACCCGAACCCGGAACCTATTAACCCTAGTTCTTTGCATGCACGTTAGAACCTAAGGTGATCAATCTCAAGTAATAGTAAAACATGCAATTAGACAATGGAGATCAAGGAAACACAAAGAATTACTGAATGAAAACTTATATTAAATAAAACTTACAACCAAAGTAACAACATAGCTTTAAACCAACCCAATGTAGCAAGGGAGTTAGCAACTCATTACATTGGAAATGATGAGAAAATTGGATTCTAAGTGGATAACGATGGGTGATAAGTTGGCTGATTCTAGCAATCAACCAAGGACTATTTATACTACAAAAGACACTAAATAGGAGTAAATGGTCAGCCCAAAACAACCGCCTTTAATGCCAGAAAGGTGGTGTAAACAGCCGGAGTAAAGCTTCTGTCATTAAACCGCAGGGGCGGCCTTCAGCTCCGCAGGGACGGTGAAGGCAAAAACGCTTGATCTTCTTCATGGCCGCAGGGACGGCTAGGCAATTCCGCAAAGATAGATCTTTAATGCTCTTCAAACGTCTGACTCTTCAACTTCCTGCTGTTTCTGATGCCAAGCCGCCGGGACGTCCCAATGTCAACGCAGGGGCGGTGACACAGACTCTTCATCTTCTAGCTCCCAGGTTGAGGCGCAGGCAGAGGCGCAGAGGAAGGCGCATGGGCGCTGGTCTTCGCTTCTTCAGGGCTAGTCACCGTAGGGGTGCCAGGAGTTGGCGCAGGTGCGGTGACAGTCTTCGTGGCTGGCGTTGGCGAAGGCGCTGGGAGCGCTCCGGAGTAAGGCGTCACCCGCGGGGCGGTGAAGCAACAATAGCTTTGCTTCGTGAACGATCTTCATTCCTAAGTGCTTATAACTCCTTCCTTAGCTTCTTTTAGTCTTCTTCTTCTGGACCAAGGAGTTAGTAGCATAAACCGACACAAATGCAATAAAAAGACTCTAAAAACTATCCTAATCGATAGTGATTCCATCACCTATCAAACTCCCCCATACTTAGACCTATACTCGTCCCGAGTAAAACAAATGACAACAACTAGACTCAAAGGCCTCAAGAAGCATGGGCAAGCAGAAAAGACAATGAAAACAAAAAAAAAAGCCAAGAAAGAAAGAAGGAAAAGAGAGGAAATGTGAGAAAAAGGTGAGAAACTACCATCCTTATTTCTCCAAGAGTAGCCTACCCGGACAACCTCTTTATGACTGCCCTTCTTATGTCGCCAAACGTCGGAAAGAAAACCTACACTCGATGTCACTCATTTTGCCAAGGTGCTCTTTCGGGTTTTCACCTTGCCACTCTTCTTATTTTCTTTGATGATCTCACTTGAATCTCACATCCCTCAAGTCTAATTTTCGCACCAACCTAAGGTTGGTCGGACTACCTTCTTTTTGCCTAAACCGCCCTTTCGGGTTTTCGGTTTATCCAAGGATTTTTTTATATGAATTTCAAACATCATAAGATTCAATGCAAAACAACTCAAAAGAAACTGTACATGCAATGATATGTCCCTCCCCCATACTTGAAGTACACTTTGCCCTCTAAGTGGAAATGAAGCAAAGATAAATGTGGGAAAGGGAAGAGAAAGATACCACTAGTGGGATGGTCCGGATGGACCACCCGGACCCTCCTCTGGTGGGTACGGAAAGTGGCGGAAGAAATGCTCCTAACGGCAGTAGAGCGTCTCGATGCGGTCCTCCTGAGCATCCAACCTCTCTCTAAATGAAGTCTCGTAGCTAACTTGCCAAGCCAGCTGTTGAGTCTCTAATTGCTGCTGATGAGCCGCCTGCCAAGCATCCTGCCAGCGGTCAAAATGGGTGGTCATGGAGGAGGCGAAGCTGGACTGCTACGTCAGCTGCTGCTCAAGCATGGACCGCTGGTACTCGGTCTGCCATACCTGATGCTGGGTGGTCAGGGCGGCAATCTGAGCCTGAAGGCTCTCCATGGCCGGATTGTCGTCCGGTGCTGTAGTAGGCATCTCCTCATCAGCAACAGGAACCCGGCTGGAGCCCGCAGCATATCTCTCAACAATGTCCCCCTGAGGCCGTCTCGGAGCAAAGGGGTCAGCGGGTACGTACAAATCGGAGAGCTCGTCTCCAAGTGGAAGTGGTCGGGGGAGGTATGTGATGTGACTCGCATCTGCCAATGAGAGCCAAAAGAGGTTCTCTCCGTCTCTCCTGAGGAGCCTGCACCTCCTCAGCATCCCTTCCGTATACAATGGGGCCTCTAGACCTTCCTCCAAGTCAGGGAGATCCATCACTTGTGCAGCTAACAAGGAGATCACCCCACCTCCTACAATGTCTCGTGGCTCATTCTTCGTAATTTGCTTCAAAGCGGTAAGGAAGAGGCATGGCCAATCTAGTACCCAGTCGTTTGTGGGGAAGCATGTGTATAACAGTGGAAGGTCTTTGAGGGCGACCTTGTTCTCCTCCTTGTGTCCACAGAAGACACTCATGAAGATCTTCGAGATGAGCCTCAAATAGGGGTGAGTGAATTTGTTGGAATACTCACCCCTTGCATGAAACTCAGATCTGGTGGCGGCCTGCCAAAACTCCATCAAGTCGGGTATCGGGATGAGTTCCCACCAGTCTTCGGATGCGGCAATAGTCACCCCTAATGCCTCCTGCAGTTGGGTGTAGTCCAATGTATATTTTCTTTTGTTGAACTTGAATAAAATTCCAACACACATGTGGTCCACTGTTTCCATTTTGAATGTGACGATAAATTGGCGGCTGAGCTCGGGGTGTGTTGGAGCACTCATTATCAGAAAATCACCGAGCCCAGCATTGTTGAGGAATGCCTGCATGCTCTCCAACATGCCCAAATTTTCCAAAGTAGGAACGTCTGGAAATCGAGTTGCATACACATCCCGACCTTGCACAATCCTATACTACTCCTTCTCAGCTTTCGAGAACTTGTATTTCTTCTGATTTTCCATCTCTTGCAGTTGAACAAGCAAAGGAATTAGAAAGTTCAGAAATTAGAGTAAGAGACGAACCCTCTGTTGTGTTTTCCGCAGTGGCGGCTGTAGCTTGCGCAGGGGCGGCTTGACGCAGGGGCGGCAAATTGCAGGCGTGGAGGCGGGAGAAGGGCAGAGAGCGATTCTGGGAGCCTACGAAGGTGGTGGTGTTGGGGCTATTCTGGCGACTTCTTTGTTGGTGTAAATGTTGCCGGTGGTGATGAGCGAGAGTGTGAGGGGCGAGGGCGTTATAGAGTGAGAGGTTTAAAAGTATGTAGGGTGTGTGTGGTGGTGGTGAGGGCCGGTGTCGCAGGGGCGGTTGTGGCTAGATCGCCGGAGGTGGCGCGGGAGTGTTTGCACAAGGCGGCGTGTGAGAGCTTCCGGAGGGCGCAAGGGCGTGGGAGGTGAGGCAGTGTAGGGTTCAAAGAGTGAATGAAGAGGGAGGGGAAGGGAAGGTAGTTGTAGGTTATTTTCGGGAAGTGTATTTTTTTCTTTCCTGAATAAGACCGTTGGGGCGGCATTTGTCACCGCGGGGGCGGTGACAAGGAGGCACGCAGCCTCAACACCGGGGGCGGCACTAAGGATGTGTGTCAAGGATGGCCGTCGCAGGGGCGTGGGGTGTCACCGCGGGGGCGGGGGCCAGTATGTTGCAAACGTTGGCCCAGCGCCGGGGGCGGCACTGGCCATGGGTTTCACCGCAGGGGCGGGGACACTGAGCCGCAGGGGCGGTTTTCTTGATAGAGGCTCCTCTTCTTATTCCCTCGGGTTGCCTTCCGAGCAGCGCCTTTGTTTTACGTTGTTGGCTCGACGTAAGGACTCTTCCTCTATGATTGAGCCTCCTCCAGCATCACCTTGGGGTTTATAACCGTCTCTGAAGGTAATCCTCCGGAGAACCTAGTCTCAATCCTTGTAATGGCTTCCTCCATTTGACCAACCTGTTTTTCAAGGTTCTTGATGCTGGATTCTGTTGTTTGGACATGAGTAGCAAAGTGTTTAGTCAAAACCTGCAACATATCTTCAGTTGTTTGATACTTACCTTGTCGAGGCTGCTGTTGTTGGTTTTGTTGATCCTTCCAACGGATATTCTGTTGGTCACGCCAATTTGGCATGAAATTTTGTGAATAGGGATCGTTCCTAGGCCTTTGCTGCTGTGGCTGTCCATAGCCCATTGCATTTACCTCAACATCAACATCCTGGACTTGAGGACACATGTCCGTTGGATGGTATGGGTTAGCACATACTCCACATACCTTCAGCTGCTGTGGGGTTCCCATAAGTGTTAGTCTCTTCACCATCTCCTTCAGCTCTGCATGCTTCGTGGAGATCTCACTCTTCCCGTTATTTACAGCATGAACACCTTTCTTGGACGGTGTCTTTTTAAAGTTCCGGGTACCTTCAGCTAGTTCCTGTATTTTTTTCAAAAGCAAGATCAGGGGTAGAGTTAAGAATGTTACCTCCGCAAGCCGCATCGACGATCCTCCTTTCATCATCGAGCAAGTCATTGTACAAGTACAAGACTAGATCATGAGTCGAATATCCGTGGAAAGGACAGCTGGATCGGAGGCGTGCGAATCTTTCGAAGTACTCATAGAGAGTTTCGTCCGCCTCTTGCTTGATGTTGCTTATAGCTTTCTTCAAGCTATTCGCCTTCTTGGCTGGGAAGTATTTCTCCAGAAACGCCTTGTGGAGGTTCTCCCAAGTGTCGATACTTCCGGATGGAAGGTGGTAATACCAATCATCCGCTGAATCTTTGAGTGTGAAGCCGAATGCCCTCATCTTGATTTGTTCTTCGGTAACGTTGGCCGGCTTCATGCTCATACACACGATATGAAACTTCCCAAGGTGTTTGATGGGGTCTTCACCACTTAGCACATGGAAGGATGGAAGCAAGTGGATGAGACCCGGCTTGAGCTCAAAGTTGATTCCTTCCCCTAATGCTGGTATGGTAACCGCAAGAGGGTTTTGAGCCAAAGTGGAATGAGTAAGTTGACGAAGAGTACGATCAGCCATTTCTTGTTGGAGTTGCTGTTGTCTTCATTGCCGGATGTGCGTCCTCTCAATTTCTGGATCAAAAGAAGCAAAGTCGGAGTTAGTAGCACGGGTTTAAACCATAAAAATTGTTCAAACCAATAATCAATAATAACAATAGAATAAAAACACTAAACTCCCCGGCAACGGCGCCAAAATTTGACTGAGGGTTATTTCTATGGTCGTCTATACCCTGTCAAAAATATAATCCCGACTTAGCACTAAAACAAGTATAGTGGTTAAGTAAGGCTCGAACCCAAAAGAGTTAAGGTATTTTATTAGATGTGATTATTGATTATAGAAATGAGTAACAAAGGGGGTTTTGGTTGAATTGATGCACACAAAAACTTATGAAAACGAATAACGCGGCAAGTAAAACAATGATGGGTGAATCTACACTAGGTTGATTCTAAGCATGCGATTGCTACTTTGGTGAGTTCCTTTTACAAGTTTTCAAGTAATCTCCCGTCTCGATCATATATTATGTTGAGCCAACCGACATCAACACAACTTAATAGGTTAGTGTTCCGCAAACCTACAAGAACAAATAACAAGTTAGCTTTCAAATAAAGACTAAGGGATATAAAGAAAAGATAAAACCGTTAAACTTATCGTTATATTTGTGTTCCTTTTCTTTAAGCAATTACAACCCGTTATTACATTAAATTTACTACTAGATTGAAGACCCGAACCCGGAACCTATTAACCCTAGTTCTTTGCATGCACTTTAGAACCTAAGGTGATCAATCTCAAGTAATAATAAAACATGCAATTAGACAATGGAGATCAAGGAAACACAAAGCATTACTGAATGAAAACTTATATTAAAGAAAACTTACAACCAAAGTAACAACGCAGCTTCAAACCAACCCAATGTATCAAGGTAGTTAGCAACTCATTACAATGGAAATGATGAGAAAATTGGATTCTAAGTGGATAATGATGGGTGATAAGTTGGATGATTCTAGCAATCAACCAAGGACTATTTATACTACAAAAGACACTAAATAGGAGTAAATGGCCGGCCCAAAACAACCACCTTTAATGCCATAAAGGTGGTGTAAACAGTCGGAGTAAAGCTTCTGTCGTTAAACCACAGGGGCGGCCTTCAGCTCCGCAGGGGCGGTGAAGGCAAAAACGCTTGATCTTCTTCATGGCCGCAGGGGCGGCTAGGCAATTATGCAGGTGCGGATCTTTAATGCTCTTCAAACGTCTGACTCTTCAACTTCCTGCCGTTTCTGATGCCAACCCGCAGGGGCGTCCCAATGTCAACGCAGGGGATGTGACACAAACTCTTCATCTTCCAGCTCCCAGGTTGAGGCGCAGGGACGCTAGTCTTTGCTTCTTCAGGGCAAGTCATCGCAGGGGCGCCAGGGGTTTACGCAGGTGCGGTGACAGTCTTCGTGGTTGGCGTTGGCGAAGGCGCAGGGATCGCTCCAGAGTAAGGTGTCACCCACAGGGGCGGTGAAGCAACAAAAGCTTTGCTTCGTGAACGATCTTCACTCCTAAGTGCTTATAACTCCTTCCTTAACTTCTTTTAGTCTCCTTCTTCTGGACCAAGGAGTTAGTAGCATAAACCGACACAAATGCAATAAAAAAACTCTAAAAACTATCCTAATTGATAGTGATTCCATCACCTATCACTTACCATGCCCGGATCACTACATTTCTTGGGAATTCGTCGTTGGAAGACAGCTGACACGTGTTCACTCACTTGAACTTTCTTCTCTTCCTTCAGCTTTTGGTTCCTCTTGATCGTGCAAAGTTCCTTCAAAAACCGAGCATATTTAGGAATACTCTTCACAAGTTTCAAAAGTGGAATGTTTACCTCACATTTGGAAGAGGTCTCAAAGAGATCCTTATCCTCAATCACCGTTTGCTCCTTGAGTGCTTCTGGGAAAGGAGCTAGAGGTTTTTCAGCATACAACTTAGGAAAACTAGGCCGGATGTAAGAATCATCTTCAATAGAACCCTTTGTTGACTTTTCCACAGGGGCGCCAACTTGCAGGCGTAGGGGCGGCTCAGGGGCTGTCGCCGTAGGGGCGGTGACATCTAGCCGCAAGGGCGGCGTCTGTATAGAGGAGGCGCAGTTGCAGCCGCAGGGGCGGCTGTGGGGGCGTCAGAACCGTCAGAGGGGTTTTCTTTGGATTCCAAGGTTGGCTTTGGCTAGACTTGCCTCCCGTTCCTCAATGTTAGAACACTAACATTCTCTTTAGGGTTTATGACAGTGTGGGAGGGAAAGTTTCCCGAGGATCGAGCTTCGATCCTTGTGATGGCCTCCGCCATTTGTCCAACCTGTTTTTCAAGGTTCTTGATGCTATAGTTTGTGGTTTGGACATGGGTAGCAAAGTGCTTAGTCAAAACCCGCAGCATATCTTCAGTGGATTGAAACTTACCTTGGCGGGGCTGTTGTTGCTGGTTTTGTTGATCCATCCACTGGTAGTTTTGTTGATCATACCAATTTGGCATGCAGTTCTACACATATGGATCATTTTGTTGACATTGTTGTTGTTGTTGTTGTTGATCATATCCTACAAGATTCACCTCAGCAACTTCGTCTTAGACCTGTAGACACAAGTCCGTGGGGTGGAAAGGGTCAGCACAAACTCCACAATACTTGAGTTGTTATGGGGTTCCCATCAAAGTGAGTCGTTTGACCATTTCTTTTAGCTCAGATATCTCCTGTGAAAGTTCTGGACGTCTGGGGTTGATGGCGTGAACTCCTCTCTTGGTAGAAGATCTTCCAAAGCTTCTTGTACCTTCCGCCATTTCCAGTATTTTTTCCATTGCAATTTCAGGAGTTAAGTTTAGAATATTACCTCCACAAGTGACGTCCACTATTCTTCTTTCATTGTCCAACAATCTGTTGTACAAATATAGCACTAGGTCCTGCGTGGAATATCCGTAGAAGGGACAACTTGATCTTAATTTTGCAAAGCGTTTGAAATACTCATAAAGAGTTTCGTCCGCCTCTTGCTCTATGTTGCTTATCGCCTTCTTCAAGCTATTTGCCTTCTTAGCGGGGAAGTACTTCTCCAATAAGGCCTTGTGGAGGTTCTCCCATGTGTCAATGCTCCCAAACGGAAGATGGTAATACCAATCGCCGCCCCATCTTTGAGAGTGAAGCCAAACACCCACATTTGGATTTTCTCTTCGGTGACGTTTTCCGGCTTCATGCTCATACACACGGTGTGGAACTTCCCAAGATGTTTGATTGGGTCTTCTCCACTCAACCCATGGAAGGATGGGAGCAAGTGGATCAACCCCGGTTTGAGCTTAAAATTGACTCCTTCCCCAATTGCCGGTATGGTGATCGCGAGTGGGTGTTGAGTCAAATCGGGCTACGGGAGTTGGCGGAGAGTTTGGTTGGCCATCTCTTCACGGGTTCGTTGTTGCCTTCGTTTTCGATTATGCGCTCTTTCGATTTTTGGATCAAAAGGAGCAAAATCTGAGTTAGTAGCACGGGTTTGAACCATGAAAATGGTCCAAACCAATAATCGATAATTAAAAATAGATCAAAACAGAAACTAAGACTCCCCGGCAACGGCGCCAAATTTGACGAGGCTAAAAACCTATGGTCGTTGTCTTTTAGCTTTAGTCAAAGTAGATTTACCTAACGTTACACAAACCGGATTGTATAGTGTAAGTAAGGGTCGAACCCAAGAGAGTCTAGTCGAGTTTTGATTAGATTTAATTACCGAATTGTAACCAATGAGGGGGGGGGGGTGGATTGTAACAAAACAAGACAAAAGCATATAGACTCGAACAAAGATGGTGATAATAGATATGAAATGAAGAACTACACTAGGTTGGATCTTAGCATGCACACTACTTGGTTGGTTCTTTTAATAAGTTATTCACCAAAGTCTCATCTTGATCTTAGATATGTGTTGAGCCAACCGACATCAACACAACTTAACAAGATTATTGATCCGTAAAACTACAAGATCAAAGCACAAGTTAGCATTCTAGTAAAAACCGTTAATCTTTCTTTATAATTATATTCCTTTTCCTTTAAGTAATTACAACCAGCTTTTACCTAAAGGGTTACTACTAGATTAAGGACCCGAACCCGGAATCGATTAATCCTAGTACTTTGCATGCATTAGACATTTAAGGTGATCAATCTAAGTGATAAGAGACATGCAAACATAAGTTAGAGCTCAAGGAATATAACACAAATTGACTGAATAAAACTTATATTATAAAAGACTTACAACCAAGTAGCAATGCAACTTCAAAACAACCCAATGTAGCAAGGGAAATTAGAAACTCATTACAAGTTGGAACTAAGGAAAATAGAACTTTTGGGGGAAAATGATGGATGATTCTAGCAATCAGTCAAGGGCTCTATTTATGCTACAAATTACATTAAAAGGGAGTAAATGGGCTGTATAAACAACCACCTTAAATGTCATAAAGGTGGTGCAAACAGCCGGAGTTAAGTCCTTTGATGCTAAACCGCGTGGGCGGGCTTCAGGGCCGCATGGGCGGTTTAGGACAAAAGGTTCGATCTTCTTATTGGCCGCTGGGGCGGCCTGGCAATCACCTAGGGGCGGGTCTTTAATGCTCCTTGAACGTCTGACTCTTCAACTTCGTGTCGTTTCTGATGGCAAACCGTAGGGGCGGTCCAATGTCACCGTAGGGGCGGTGACACTAGCTCTTCGGCTTCATAGGTCCGCAAGCAGAGGCGCAGGGACACCGGCTTCGCTTCTTCAGGGTGAGTCACAGCAAGGGCGGCCGGAGGCGGCCACAGGGGCGGTGACAAGCTAGTTCCGGGCGCTGGCAAAGGCGCAGACTGCGTTGTGGGAGTACAATGCCACCGCAGGGGCGGTGACACTGCTCCGCGGGGCGGTGTGACACCAGAAACATTTCTTCGTTGTTGTTCTTCAACTCCTAAGTGTTGCTAATACCTTCTTTTGCTTCAATTGGACTTCTTTATGTGGATCAAGGCATCAGTAGCACAAACTGACTCAAAGACACTAAAAAGACACAAAAAACTATCATAATTGATAGTGATTCCATCACCTATCACATCGAGTCACTCAATAATAAGTTTCAAATAATCAATAACAACTATCTTTGACTAGGTCGATCCTAGGGGATTTAATAGTCGAAAATCCTAAGAAAATAAAGGATAAAATAATCCTAAGAAAATTAAGATAAAAGATACCTTTACAATGTAAGCATGTCCGCGGGTCACGGGTCCAGGAAGGGCGACCCGGACCTTGGCCCGCCATATTGGCCAACCCGCCGGGTCACAGGTCAGACCCGACTAGTCTGGCGCGTTAGCGTATTTTTTTAAACCCGAATTTTTTTTAAAAAAAAAAGGTCGATCCGGTGGATCGACCCGTCAGGTCTGCGGGTAAAGATCACCTCGACCCTTACCTGCACCCGTAGCCCGGCGGAACCCAGACCCGCCGGGTCACGGGTAACCCGTGACCCGTGGACATGTTTATTACAACTTCTAGAACTTTTTAAAGGTATTAAAAATAAAATAACTAGAAGCCTTTTAAAGCTCAAGTCGTGGCTTCCTTCATGTCTTCACACGTGTATGGCCTCGCCTCTATGTCCTTTATGGCTAAAATTTTCATCAAAGTGACTAAGGAAAACTTAGACACAAATAGATCTTCAATGGTCTCCTAGAAGCTAATGATGCCTGATGACATGATTTATGACGTTAATTGAGGCATTCATTAGATAGTTTTTCCCGTTATTCATGCATGGTTTGGCATTAGTTCGTGACGTTTACGCTTAATTCATCCACATAGTCGAAATAGACGTCTACACGAGCTTTTGTCGGGTTTGTAGGTGTAACGACCGGATTTTTCGTTACGCTTTGATAGGGCTTGAGGAGTTTAGGAATCGAATTAAAATTTAGTGAGACTAGGATATACAAGTTTATTTGTAGAAGTCGTTTGATTAAATACCTTGTTCTAAGTTTCGGGACGAAACTTCTTTTAAGGGGGCACTGATGTAATATCTGGAATTTTTGTTCCGTTTAATTCCGTATCAAATCGGATTTCAATCCGTTGAATGTTTTCCATTCTATCTAGTATATCATCCTCCACAAATTTTATCATTTTATGTAGAATTTAATTCACATAAAATGATAGAATTTTTTATCAAACCCTAATCTATCAAACCCTAGTTTATAACATGACTTGTCTTTGACAAGGTCATGATGTCCTAGTGACGAGATCAAGACGAGCCCAATACGAGGTCAAGACGAGACCATGACGAGTTATGACGAGACCATGACAAATTCGTGACAAGGCCATGCATGGGCTTGACAAAGACATGACGAGTTTTGACAACTCAACCCACCTTTGTTTTTTTTACAACTTCAGCCCATCTCTTGTGCTTACCTTGCCCAGCCCATGGCTTTGCCCTTGCTGGCGGATTGGAATAGCCCAAGAAGCCAGCCAGAAGCAGCCCAGCAGTGAGACGTTGCAGCCGTTCAACCTTACCCTTGCAAACCCTTTCCTTCTCTCTCCCACGTAAATCGCCTCCTCTCTTCTAGCCATAGCCCACTGGCAGCCCTCGCACGCCGCCGGAACCTAGCCCTCCAACCACCAGTGTCACTGGTCGTCTTCACCCCGCCGCCACCTTCAAACCGCAACCTTGGATGGTGCCGGTAAAGCCCTCCCAATACCAACAAGGAAGTAGTGTTGTTGCTGCTAGTTGTGTCGGCCGGAGACAGTGGCTTCACCTGGGGGGCGAGCATGACCTCCTGCTCAACGTGCCGTCGAGACCAACAACATGGACCGCCTCCCTCGCGACCTACAGGCAACAACAACACCAGAACGAGCCCCTTCGCCTCCAATCTCGCAACCACGCAGTAGTAGCGGCTTGGTCTCTTTGGTCGACTCAAACCGGCACCCAGGACCGAGTACTTCTCCTTTTGTCGAACTGAACTGGCACCCGGACTGCTGCTTCTATTCTGTCGATCCCGTGGACCACTGATGCGAGGAGCCCAAATCTGATCCGCAGCAGCCTTGGGTTGTCTTTCTCATGCCTTCGAGTCATAGAATCGAGAAAGATCCAACTCCGTCCTTCTTTGGTCCTTCTCTTTGATCGATTCTTAATATATATATATATATACATATATATATATATATATATATATATATATATATATATATATATATATACATATATATATATATATATATATATATATATATACATATGCTGATGTGGGTACTCTTTGTGTCATCAATCCGCCCCTAACAGCCTCGGAAGATAGCTTGAAGAGCTGAGGTGTTTTCTGAATTTTCGGAAGTGACAAACAGTCATCTTCGGGTCCAATTTTAGGTAAGCTAGGCTCTTCCTTTTTGCCTAGTTTTTGGATATGTTATAGATGGTATTGCATAGTAAATCATACTAAAATTTCAAAGGAGTCCATGTAATGGTTTGAGAGATATGAGGTTTCAAAGTTGACTCCTCATACAGTTTTTATAAATGTGCTGAGTTGAGAAAAACAGCATGGGATGCTGTTTTGTGAGATAGTTTTGAATAGGCTTTTGATCTCTGTTGGAATTGAATTTTTATTATGATATATTTGGCATATTGTTGTAGATCATATTAAAATTTGGGAGGAATCCAGGGAGTGGTTTAGAATTTACGATTTTTCAAAGATTGTGTCGTAAGCAGTTTTTCTGTTGTGCTGAAATTTCTAAGTGTTGAAAAAAAATGCTTGTGATGCAGTTTTGTGATATAGGATTGAATAGGTTATTGACCTCGATTGGACTTGAATTTTGGATATGTCTTAGTTAGGATTACATAGTATAGTATATCAAAATTTGAGAGGATTTAATCGAGAGGTTTAGGAGTTATGATTTTTCAAAGTTAAGACAATGTGCTGTTTTGTTAAGTGGTTGCTGAATTTCCAAAAACTGTGTTGATCAGTCAAGTTTGAGCATACTTTTTGATGCCTTGGAGATAAGATCCACCGTTCGGTTCTTGATATGTTGTTTATTGTCATGCATAGGTTAATATATCAAAAGTTGGGATAAATCCAACGGTGGGATTTAGAACTGTAGAGACTTAAAGTGGACTTGTTGTACAGTTAGAAAACATACTCAGATTTTGGCTAAGTATAGAATATTTTAAGTGTTGTAACCAACTTTGGAAATTTTTGTAGAAGTGATGGTTGCACATTTTTTAGAAATTCTTGCTCCTAGGAGTAGATAAGATATCATAGATGATCTAGGGAATTATTTCGGAATTTTTATAAGACTATTCGAATTTCATATTTGAAGCCGAAGTTGGACCTTAACGATCTTTCCGAAAATAGGAAAATGGGTAAATTGCCAGTTTGTAACCAAACTCATCTTTAGGAGTTAGAATATGACTCTTTAGTCTCAAATAAGAGTTTAGGCATGAATTATGGAATTTTTGGAAGTTTCGGGACCAAGGGTAAAATAGTCATTTTACCATAAATTGGTATTGTATTAAATTCTGTTCTAATAGGATCTACTACCTTAGAAGTCTTAGACTTCTAATTACCTAAAAAGTGTGCTGACACACTTGCCTCTTTTGACAGGCAACCGAGTTATACAGTTACAGATTGAGTTGTGATTAAGAGAATCGAGATCTGATTCAGGTAAGTCCACGGACTTACTTAGCTGGCTTCTTGTATGATTGTAATGTGTATGAGTGGTGTTTGTTAGTTATGATACACAACGAAAACAGATTAGGCCGACTTTATTATATTATGTAATTGACCCAAGTGTATGATAACGGGTCGTGACATCATCTGCCTAGCTCTTGCGAGAGTCTAGGAGGTTCCCTGCGACCAGCCCAGTCAGGTAGACGGTCAGATGCGTTAGTACCATTCCTCGTTGGTAAACGGGGACAGGGGCGAGGTTTTGGAATCCCTCGTGTCACAAAAT
This sequence comes from Fagopyrum homotropicum, assembly GCA_033239125.1. Lineage (NCBI taxonomy): Eukaryota > Viridiplantae > Streptophyta > Magnoliopsida > Caryophyllales > Polygonaceae > Fagopyrum > Fagopyrum homotropicum. The sequence goes on from BSWB01000003.1 coordinate 35,828,355, forward strand.
AAGGTATCATTAGTAATGACATATCACCTAATTAAAGATAATAAAAGGATTGATTGTTGCATGTTGATTGTGTATGTTGTGTGTTTGTGCTTTTACCTTTATACTTATGCATAGAATGTTAGCTAACGGTTTTATCCGTGTTGTAGATTTGTATAGATAGACAGTTGCAGAGAGATGCAGAACGGATGGTCAGCCGGGTCCACGTATTCATTAGATGGGACAGGGGAGTCTCCCATACGGCATGCATGTTATGTATCTATATATACGTTTTGTAAGGTTGTCACGTGTGTACATTCATATATTAAAAATAATATGTTTTGAAATTGTTGTAAATACATTTGTGCCTTGTTGTAAGTTCCTAGTGAAATTGTTGTCAAACTAAGGTCGGGACCCATTGTGAGGTCCTAACCAGTAGCTCCCCGAGTTCTCAGAATTTGGGGTGTTACAGTAGGTATTTTGGGGAGCTTTTGGACTTAATCGATACATTCGAGGATCATTCCTCGTGATGGCACACTTCCGGACTCTTTAAGGAGCAAGCTAGGAGAAAAGGAGAACACAAAAGACCTTATTGGTGCATGTGTTGCACCAACTCATGACTTAGTGATCCAAGGACGGCCGAACTGTAGGAACCACGGCCCAGAGGGCCAAACCACGCCCGTGGTTTCATTGTTTTTCCCGTGGTTTATGTCTGGACAGTCTTGACACTTGTCATACGATTTCTTTGCCCGACCTTTGCTTTTCTTGGTTGAGTGTGGACTTGGGAGATCCTGCAGGATGGTTTTTGGACTCTCACTCATCATCCATTGTGGAGGAGGAAGACTGGGAAGAAGAACAAAAACACTCTCATTTTGGAAGAAGAACAACATCATTAAACTTAGTTCTAGAGTGAGACTTTGAGTGGTTTTTAGTGATTTTTGTTGAGAAGCTTTTAGAAGTGTTGTAAGGAATGATTTGAAGCTGCATTTGAATGGTTGTAAGTCTTGTTTAAACTCATATTCAGCCAAGATTTCTTGCTTTTACTTGCTTTCATTCACCATCTAGCTATGAAACCCATGTATGCTTGTATGATGATTCTAGATCTTGAGATGCATGTTATTGGCTAAGTAATTGTGATTCTATGATGATGGACATAAGGTTATGGCTTGGATAATGATAGAATAGACTTGAATGTACCTTTTGATGACTTGCATGCTCGAAACCTAACCCCCGATCAAAACCACGACTTGTTGCTTCTAAACCACGGCCGTGGTTTGTTACGCTAAGGATGTGAGCACGCAAAAAGCCTTAAATTTATACCTCGTTATATTTCTCCTAACTCCTAGTGAACCCGCAGTGTACGGGACGTTTTGTAGTAGGGATAGTATTCCGAGGTCGAACACAAAGACTGAGGTGAGATTGAATCGATTAGTGACTAAGTTTAGTGAAGATCTAGGTTAAGAAAAGAGAAAGAAATAAAGAAATGAAAATCTCAATGTTTTTGGTTTGGTTTTTAGGTGATCAATCAAAGATCACAAATCATGCAAAATAAACAATCAACTAAGCTAACAAATTAACACAAACAAACAAGCTAAGCACGAGATATGAGATCAAAGAGAAACGCGGATTCTAGGGGTTGGAAATTCCGGTTATGGCATTGGACTCAAGCTATCTAATCATTCCTTGGATCAACTATAATAAGTTGGGAGTGAGTGTTTTTAGATTTGGGATCAATCACCGGGTAGGTCTCATGGTCCACTAGTCCGGTCCTAAGGTCTCATCACCGGGTAAGTCTCAAAGAGCCTAATTAGGATAGGAATTCTACACAAACCGGATGGAATTCTACGGATCCAACCTCTCTTTACTGGGTAAGTCTCGGAAAGGCAAGTCCTAAACACCTATCCTAGCACACTCAGTCCAATAGCGGCTTGTGAGGCTCACTACTACCTAGAGTTTGTCATCTTTGATATCTAAGAGCAAGAATCACCGGGTAGGTCTCTTCTAAACACTTAGTTGCTAACACTAGGTCACCCTAGGATGGATTTAACTCAACAAACACTAGGATTTCAACATTCTAACATTCTAGAACTTAGACTCATCAAATCAAACAAATCAGGCAAACCACGGGCTGTTCTACTACTTCCACGGCCGTGGACTGGCAAGAACAAACCGTGGACTCCAACAGTGGCTCTGTTCAAGTAAATGAATCATCCAAAGGCAAATCTAAGTCCATCCTATCATAGTCCAACCATAACCCTCCTTTCCTTACCCTAGAATCGCATCTATTTAGCCAACAACATACATCATCACAATCGAAATCATCAAACATAAAATCATGGCTTCCATTTGCAAGATAATGAGGAGAAAGAGATGAACAAGTGAAACAAGTAAAACCAAGCTGAATATGAGATTAGAAAGACTCACAACCCTTCAAAAGAAGGTTTAATCGATTCTTACAACCCTAGAAAACGATTCCGATAATCTTCACTCTAAAATCTATCAAAGGTTATCAATGGTGTCTTCTTCTCTTCTTCTCCGATGGAGCTTTTCTCCTCCTCCAAAATGGTAGCTCTCCTCCAAGCTTCCTCTTGAGAGAATCTTCTTGTTGAGAGTGTGGTAGAGAGTGGATGATGGGAGATTTTTTGATTAGGATTGGATGCCCTCTCAGTCTTGCAGGACCACTTTTTATACTACAACTTTACAAGAGTCGGCCATGAGATCGTGGCACAGCTGTCACAACTGTCTGGCAAAAACCACGGTCAGGTTCCACACCCGTGGAAGTGCCAGTGACCGTGGTTTTGGTGCCTCAGCTTACTTTGGATCATTGAGTCACGATTTGGTGCATGGCTTGCACCAACAAGGTCCCATGGGTCTTCCTTAGCCTCTAGCTTGCATCCCAATGAGTCCGAAGGTGGCGGGTGCATTACACAACCCAAATGACATTCTCCTATATGTAAAAGTACCCCATGGACATGTAAATATGGTTTTCTCTTGGTCATCGGGGTGGATAGGGATTTGGAAGAATCCACTATAGCCATCTAAGTAGAAAAAGTGAGAATGTTGAGCTAACCTCTCTAGCATTTGGTCAATGAAAGGAAGGGGGAAGTGATCTTTCCTAGAGGCCATGTTCAATTTCCTATAGTCAATACACATCCTCCATCCCGTAACCGTCCTAGTTGGGATTAGTTCATTGTTCTTATTAGTCACTACGGTCATCCCACCCTTCTTAGGAACCACATGCACGGGACTAACCCACTTACTGTTCGAAATAGGGTAGATGATTCCCGCATCTAGCAACTTAATGATCTCTTTCTTGACTATCTCTTTCATTATAGGATTCAATCTTCTTTGATGTTCAATAGAGGGCTTATGGTCATCTTCCATCAATATCTTATGCATGCACAAAGAGGGCTTAATGCCAACAAGGTCATCAATAGTATAGCCAATGGCTTTCCTATGCAATCTTAGCTCATGCAACAACCTAGCAAGTTCATCATCATTCAAGCATGCATTCACAATCACCGGATATGTAGAATTATCACGAAGAAAAGAATACTTCAAATGAGAGGGGAGGGGTTTGATTTCAAGTTTAGGAGGACCTTTATCGAGTGGAGACGATCCAAATAACGTTTGTTGAGATGAATCCAAAGCAAATGAAGGCTCTCCAAGGCTCGTTGAAGCTTGATCAACAATAAGGGCTGCTTCTGGGGAAACCACGGGCAAATCCACGGATTCTGGCACATCCACGGCCATGGACCTTGCAAAGCTTGCTCTTCGGAGCATTCCAGAGAGTTCCACGGCCATGGAAGTCTTTCACGACCGTGGTTCCTATAGGAATTCATCATACTCTCGTGGACTTCAAATCCAGCTCTTGTCTCCTTTTCTAATGCTTCCAAGGCCTTGATTTCTTCATTGCAAGCCTCCTCAACACCTTCCTCCATCAAACTTAAGCTAAGAACCTTCTCCAAGGGGTTCTTGATCAAGATCGAGCTCACAACTTCCCTAGACTCCTCTTGCTCGACAATGTTGAATACATCTTCATCAAGGGTTGGCCCTTTCATCATTGTGGACAGCTTGAACTTAATATTCTCTTCTCCAATGTTGAAGGAGAGAATTCCATTCTTACAATCCACCAAGCATCCGGAAGTGGCTAGGAAAGGTCTCCCTAAGATGATTGGAACCGGATAGTCCGCCGGGATGTCCAAGACAACAAAATAAATCGGCACATAGAACTTCCCGAGTTGCACCGGTATGTCTTCCAATATCCCAACCGGGTGAGTGATAGAACGGTCCGCCATGTAGAGGGTCATCTTGACCGGTTTTGGCTCTCCTAGCCCAACCTTGTTGCAAAGTGCAAGCGGTATGATGCTTACACTTGCTCCAAGATCACAAAGGGCTTCATACTTCACTTCCCCCACTCCAATTGGCACACAAAAGGATCCCGGATCTCTTAGCTTAGGAGGCATCTCCTCCTTCATCGTTTGGATCAATTCCGAGGACCTCTTCGTCATTCTTACTTCTCCATACTCCTCCAACTTCCTTTTGTTGGAGAGTATTTTCTTCAAGAACTTGCCATATGCCGGCATTCCTAAGATAGCATCCATGAACGGAATGTTAATATGCAATTTAGACATAAGTTCAAGGAATTTACCAAAGTGTTTGTCCAAGCGAGCTCTTGCTCGTGATTGAGGGAAAGGTAGTGGTGGCTTGGATGGAGGTGGTGCCACATATGTTGGCTCAACATCCTTGCTCTTTCCTCCATCTTCTTTCAAGGTCTCTTCCTCTATCACCACTTGTTTTCCCTTAGCATTCTCCTTTGGCAAAGGGTCCTTCATACTCAACCCGCTCCTTGTTGTAATAGCTAACACTTGGCCTCTTGGGTTGTCTTCGGTTCTTCCGGGAAGCTTTCCCGGATCTCTATGCGCTTCACCCACCTTTTGGAACACTTGTGCTTCCAACACCTTTTGAGCCTTAGAAATGGAAGTCATCGTGCTCTCAAGACCACTCAATCTACCAAGCAATTGCTCAAACATCATTTCGGTTCTATCCCTTGGAGGTTGAGTGAATCCGGGTGGAGGTTCTTGTGAAGCCTTTGGTGGTGGAGCTACACTTGTGGAAGCGGGAGGGTTCAAGGCTCCATCCGGGTTAGAATAGGAAAACCCGGGATGGTTGTGGTTAGGCTGGTAGTTGTTAAATTGCCGGTTGTTGTTGAAATTCCTTGGGCCTTGATAGTTGTTGTAGTTGCCCCTTCCCATGTAGTTCACATCTTCCTCCTTGGAAGACAAGTTTGCTTGCACTTGCACTTGAGGGGTTGCTTGGTTCTTCAAAGTTGTAGCACACAACTCCCTCAAAGACTTTAGCTCGTTGTTGATGGCGTCAAGCTTGAAATTGCTAATGGTGATTTCACTCACCTCATATGCTCCCGCCTTCCTCCCATCACTCTTCCTATGGGAGTACTTCTCAATCACTAGATCTTGTTTCTCTACAAACTCCCAAGCTTCATCAACATTCTTCTCCATGAAAGTCCCACCGGAAAGAGATTGAAGCTTGAATTGGCTATCCTCATCAAGTCCTTTGAAGTAGATCTCCAATAGCTCAATTTTCGGTATACCATGGTGTGGACAATCTAGGAAAAGGTCTTTGAACCTCTCCCAAGACTTGAACAAGCTTTCTCTATCCTTCATCACGAAGGCATTGATCTTCCCTCTTAACTCGGTAGTCTTGGAAGGTGGGAAGAACTTAGACAAAAACTCGGTTGTCATCTCCTCCCAAGTACTAACTATCCCTTGTGGAATAGATTGATACCAAGCCAAGGCTTTATCCTTAAGTGAGAAGGAAAAAGCCCTAAGCTTATGGTTGTTGCTCTCCAATCTAGGCGGTCTTAGAGTCTCCATCAAGATCTCATAGTTCATCAAGTGTTGATGAGGAGACTCTCCTTCCATCCCTCCAAATTGATTATGCCGGATCATTTGTAGAACTTGAGGGCAGAGCTCGTAATCATGGGCTGCGGGATCTCCTAAGTTCACACCCGGACGGTGTGCTCTTTGTGCCGGATCCATACGTTGCCCTAACGTTTTTGGCTCTTTAATAGCAATGGGCACAACCCGAATATTGACCGCCGGCTGCGGTTGTGGTGGAGGTGGAGGTTGTTGACGGTTAAGCTCTCTTTGCACAAGAGCTTGCCTAATCTCTTCAATCTCCCTCCTAGTTGCTTCTTGCCTCTCATTGGCAAGTCTCCTTTCATTCTCCAAGACCTCATCTCTTAGTCTAATTTGCTCTCAAGCTTCATCTAACTCAGCTTGGAGATCTCTTCCGGCCATCTCTTTTCCCTTTCTAATGCTCTTGGATCTAGATCTAAGGGTTTTCTCCGGTTTGGGATCAAATGGAGCTAAATCCTTACCACGAGATCTTCGCATGCACCTAAAGAGTGAGAGATGTCCTGAAAAGCAAAGACACAAACCAAACGAGATCAAAAGTAACAAGAAAGACCTACACTATAAACAATCACAAACTACGACTCAATCTTAACCTAGTCCCCGGCAACGGCGCCAAAAACTTGTTACGCTATGAACGTGACACGCAAAAGTCTTAAATTTATACTCGTTATATTTTTCCTAACTCCTAGCGAACCCGCAGTGTACGGGATGTTTTATAGTAAGGATAGTATTCCGAGGTCGAACACAAAGACTGAGGTGAAATCGAGTCAAATAGTGACTAAAGATAGTGTTGATCTAGGCTAAGAAAAGAGAAAGAAATAAAGAAATGAAAATCTCAATGTTTTTGGGTTGGTTTTGTGTGGTGATCAATCAAGGATCACAATGATATAATATGCAAAACAAACTAAGGAATTAAGCTAAAACACAAATAATCAAACAAACATGAGATATGTAATCAAAGGGAGAAAAGTGGATTCTAGGGGTTGGAAATTCCGGTTATGGCATAGAACTCAAGCTATCTAATCATTCCTTGGATCAACTATAGTATGTTGGGAGTGAGCGTTTCTAGATTGGGATCAATCAACGGGGAGGTCTCATGGTCCACTAGTCCGTTCCTAAGGTCTCATCACCGGGTAAGTCTCAAAGAGCCTAATTAGGATAGGAATTCTACACAAACCGGATGGAATTCTAGGGATCCAACCTCTCTTTACCGGGTAAGTCTCGGAAAGGCAAGTCCTAAACACCTATCCTAGCACACTCGGTCCAATAGCGGCTTGTGAGGCTCACTACTACCTAGAGTTTGTCATCTTTGATATCTAAGAGCAAGAATCACCGGGTAGGTCTCTTCTAAACACTTAGTTGCTAACACTAGGTCACCCTAGGATGGATTTAACTCAACAAACACTAGGATTTCAACATTCTAACATTCTAGAACTTAGACTCATCAAATCAAACAAATCAGGCAAACCACGGGTTGTTCTACTACTTCCACGGCCGTGGACTGGCAAGAACAAACCGTGGACTCCAACAGTGGCTTTGTTCAAGTAAATGAATCATCCAAAGGCAAATCTAAGTCCATCCTATCATATTCCAGCCATAACCCTCCTTTCCTTACCCTAGAATCGCATCTATTTAGCCAACAACATACATCATCACAATCGAAATCATCAAACATAAAATCATGGCTTCCATTTGCAAGATAATGAGGAGAAAGAGATGAACAAGTGAAACAAGTAAAACCAAGTTGAATATGAGATTAGAAAGACTCACAACCCTTCAAAAGAAGGTTTAATCGATTCTTACAACCCTAGAAAACGATTCCGATAATCTTCACTCTAAAATCTATCAAAGGTTAACAATGGTGTCTTCTTCTCTTCTTCTCCGATGGAGCTTTTCTCCTCCTCCAAAATGGTAGCTCTCCTCCAAGCTTCCTCTTGAGAGAATCTTCTTGTTGAGAGTGTGGTAGAGAGTGGATGATGGGAGATTTTTTGATTAGGATTGGATACCCTCTCAGTCTTGCAGGACCACTTTTTATACTACAACTTTGCTAGAGTCGGCCATGAGATCGTGGCACAGCTGTCACAACCGTCTCGCAAAAACCACGGTCAGGTTCCACGCCCGTGGAAGTGCCAGTGACCGTGGTTTTGGTGCCTCAGCTTACTTTGGATCATTGAGTCACGATTTGGTGCATGGCTTGCACCAACAAGGTCCCATGGGTCTTCCTTAGCCTCTAGCTTGCATCCCAATGAGTCCGAAGGTTTGTCATCTTGGTGAACGATCCTCAAATGTATCGATTAAGCTCCTAAATCTCCTAAAATACCTACAAAGCAATGCAAAAGTCCGTGTAGACGTCTATCTCGACAAAATACGTGAATTGAGTGCAAACGTCGTGAACTAGTGTTAAACCATGCATGAATGAGTGAAAAATCTATCTAAATGATTACCTAAACCTAAGCCATAAATCGTGTTATCAAAAATACCCCATACTTAAGGTTTGCTCGTCCCCGAGCAAGTCCCTACTATAGACTAAGAGATGACATGATTTATGCATGCAGAAAAACGACAAAATCTTTTTGGAGTTGTGCTTCTAATATTGGATCACCTTCATAGTCATGTTTCATGGCGATGGACAAGCAATCATGTATCAAATAAATGAAGGCACGGAAAGACAATTGTACTTAACTCGGAAGCATGCATGAAATGTAAAAATGAAGAAGTCAAGATGATCAAGAGCATATCCAATCTAGATTACTAAGTCTTACACACATGCAAATAGGTCACAAGGGCTTGTGAGATAAAAGGCCAAGAAACGTTGTGATTAGGTGGAGATTTTTCTAGGCTATGTGATGCTAATCCAGAAATGGAACCAACTCCACAATTTTGTCCTTGATCAACTTCCCACAAGTGTATATTTTCTCCATCTTTTCTTTCTTTTCTTTTTCTTTCACTTATTTTTGAGACAATGGCATTGGTGTACAAAAGCCGAAACCTTGGTGATTAGCCGTCCTCGGGCTTTTTCTATTTTTCGAGGTGCATCCACACCGGGCACACATACCAAAGCTCGTTAGGACTATTGGTTTATTTGACTTTGGCAAGGCACAAACACCCGATTATATGAACGGTGCCGAGTTACTCGTCATTTAAACCAACGTCCCCAAACCTATATTTTTGTCTACACTTTCACAACAAATTCAGCATTTCATTCATAACATTCTTTCATCAACATCTTCACCCCACACTTGCTTTTCACACACTAAACACACTAACATGCTCCTATTCCCGGATGGGTCAAAAGAGGTCAAAATTTATATCGATTGAGGTGCTCAAACATCATGATCAAGATGAGAAGTAGAGAAAGATGAATTGCCTCATTCATTACTAGATGATGTGTAAGAACTAGCATGTAATTTTGACTTTCAATACTCAACCCAATCAAGACAAACATCATGATCACAAATCATTCATGGGATTCAAGATAAGTACTTCAAGTCCACATATGCAATTCATCAATTTAACACATAAGGTCATCCATAGCCAATCCACACAACAATCTCATCATAAGGGTCATTCCCAAGTTTAGAAGCACTAAAAGTTTTTTAAATTTTCTGATTTTTTTGGATTTTTCGAAATATCTATGTACAATGCAAGACATGATGAAGCATGTGACAATATTAAACTATCCTAGATGCTAGTCATGCAAAGGATTATGCAAACCCCACCCCATACTTAGAAACACATTGTCCCCAATGTGGCATTCAAGTAAAGAAGAGTGAAAGAGGGTTCTCACAATGTGAAAATGGCTTGCTTTGGTATTTGGGATTACTCAAGTGGATTGATGGTGGATGATCCTATCAACAATGGTAGAGAGCTCTAAATGTTCATCATGGCGTCGGGACCCGCGCTAGGCACCGCTAGCCGTCCAAGTTCCGCGTCCGCTCCACCCATAATTGATGAGGGGTTCATCATCATCATTCACATGCCATGCAAGGCTTTCATGCTACCAAGACTCTAGCACACACAAGGCACACCAAACACACAAAAACAGAAAAATCAAAAGCAAAAACAAAAACAAAAAGGGAAAAAAACGTTACCAATGGGTTGCCTCCCATCAAGCGCTTCTTTAAGGTCATTAGCTTGACCAAACTCGGGGGCGTCTCATTCTAGGTGAAGTGGGGCAATCATGTCCACCGGAGCTCCCGGGATATACTTCTTCAACCGGTGCCCATTCACCTTAAAATTTCCACAATGCTCCCCTCCTATCTCAACCGCTCCATGGGGAAAGATCCTCTTCACCACATAAGGACCGGTCCACCTTGACTTTAGCTTTCCGGGAAAGAGCCGCAGCCTTGAGTTGAAGAGAAGGACAAGGTCGCCTTCACTCAACTCCTTCGGGATGAGGCACTTGTCATGCCACCGTTTGGTCCTCTCCTTGTAGATCCGGGCGTTTTCATAAGCATCCAACCGGATCTCCTCAAGAGCGTTCATATCAAGTAACCTCTTCTCTCCGGCCTCCTTGAGTTCAAAATTTAGCCACTTAATGGCCCAATATGCTCTATGCTCCATCTCTACCGGAAGGTGGCAAGACTTGCCATAGACTAGCTTGTAAGGAGTGGTGCCAATCGGTGTCTTGAAAGCGGTTCTATATGCCCACAAGGCATCATCGAGCTTCATAGCCCAATCCTTTCTCGTCCTAGAGACCGTCTTCTCAAGAATTCCCTTTATCTCCCGGTTGGAGATCTCCACTTGGCCACTAGTTTGGGGATGGTAAGGTGTTGCCACCTTATGAGTCACCCCATACTTAGCCAAAAGTGTCCCAAGTTCCTATTAGTGAAATGCTTCCCTCCATCACTTATGATCACCCTTGGTGTTCCAAACCTAGGGAAGATCACTCGGTTGAAGAAGCGCACCACAACCTTGGCATCATTTGTAGGAGAGGCGATTGCCTCCACCCATCTCGACACATAGTCCACCGCCAATAGGATGTAGAGGTTGCCACATGAAGAAGGGAATGGTCCCATGAAGTCCACGCCCCACACATCAAATATCTCCACCTCTTGTATGTTGTTCAAGGGCATCTCATTCCTCCTTGAAATGTTGCCCGTCCTTTGGCAAGCATCACAAACTACCACAAAGTTTTGCACATCCTTGAACAAACTTGGCCAAAAGAAGCCCGATTGCAACACCTTAGCACATGTCTTGTGTGAGCTAGCATGCCCTCCACATGGCAAGGAATGACAATGGTGGATTACACTCTCCACCTCATCCTCCGTATGCACCTTCTAAAGACTCCATCCGGCCCTCTCTTGAACAAAAGTGGTTCACTCCAATAGTAGTGCCTCACATCTTTGAAGAACTTCTTCCTTTGGGCATATGACAAACCGGGAGGCACTTCCTCACACACAAGATAGTTCACAATGTCGGCATACCATGGCTCACTTCCTCTAGACACTTGGAACAAGCACTCTTCCACCATTTGCAATTGCTCATCCCGGAACGAGTCATCAATCGGGATGTCATCTCTTTCAAGCTCTAACGGTGGGAGTCTACTAAGGTGATCCGCCACAGAGTTTTCGGACCCCTTCTTGTCCCGGATTTCCAAATCAAACTCTTGAAGAAGAAGGAACCACAGAATCAACCTAGGCTTGGCATCCTTCTTTATAAGGAGATAACGGATCGCAGCATGATCTGTATAAACGATGACCTTCGCTCCAACAAGATATGAGCGGAACTTCTCAAATGCATACACAACCGCTAGCAACTCCTTCTCGGTGGTAGCATAATTGAGTTGGGCATCATCTAGTGTCTTGCTAGCATAATAAATGGCATGTGTGAGCCCATCTTTCCTTTGCCCCAAAACAGCCCCAACGGCTACATCACTTGCATCACACATGATCTCAAATGGTAGACTCCAATCCGGAGGTTGCATGATAGGTGCGGAGATCAAAGCATTCTTCAACCTACAAAAAGCCTCAAGGCAATCCTTGGAGAAAACAAACTCAACATCTTTCATTAGTAGGTTAGTAAGAGGCTTAGAAATCTTAGAGAAGTCTTTAATAAATCTCCGGTAAAAACCGGCATGCCCTAGAAAACTCCTTACCCCCTTCACCGAGGTAGGTGGTGGCAACTTTTCTATCGTTTCAATCTTGGCCCTATCAACCTCAATGCCACGGTTGGACACCAAGTGTCCAACACGATACCTTTACTTACCATGAAGTGGCATTTTTCCCAATTCAAGACTAGACTAGTCTCCTCACATCTTTTCAAAACTAGAGACAAGTTAGCTAGGCAATCATCGAAGGAAGATCCATAAACAGAAAAATCATCCATAAACACTTCCATGATGTTTTCAATATACTCCGAAAAGATAGCCATCATACACCTTTGAAAGGTGGCGGGTGCATTACACAACCCAAATGGCATTCTCCTATATGCAAAAGTACCCCATGGACATGTAAATGTGGTTTTCTCTTGGTCATCGGGGTGGATAGGGATTTGGAAGAATCCACAATAGCCATCTAAGTAGCAAAAGTGAGAATGTTGAGCTAACCTCTCTAGCATTTGGTCAATGAAAGGAAGGGGGAAGTGATCTTTCCTAGAGGCTATGTTCAATTTCCTATAGTCAATACACATCCTCCATCCCGTAACCGTCTTAGTTGGGATTAGTTCATTGTTCTTATTAGTCACTACGGTCATCCCACCCTTCTTAGGAACCACATGCACGGGACTAACCTACTTACTATCCGAAATAGGGTAGATGATTCCCGCATCTAGCAACTTAATGATCTCTTTCTTGACTACCTCTTTCATTATAGGATTCAATCTTCTTTGATGTTAAATAGAGGGCTTATGGTCATCTTCCATCAATATCTTATGCATGCACAAAGAGGGCTTAATGCCAACAAGGTCATCAATAGTATAGCCAATGGCTTTCCTATGCAATCTTAGCTCATGCAACAACCTAGCAAGTTCATCATCATTCAAGCATGCATTCACAATCACCGGATATGTAGAATTATCACCAAGAAAAGCATACTTCAAATGAGAGGGGAGGGGTTTGAGTTCAAGTTTAGGAGGACCTTTATCGAGTGGAGACAATCCAAATAACGTTTGTTGAGATGAATCCAAAGCAAATGAAGGCTCTCCAAGGCTCCTTGAAGCTTGATCAACAATAAGGGCTGCTTCTAGGGAAACCACGGGCAAATCCACGGATTCTGGCACATCCACGGCCATGGACCTTGCAAAGCTTGCTCTTCGGAGAATTCCAGAGAGTTCCACGGCCATGGAAGTCTCTTCACGACCGTGGTTCCTACAGGAATTCAGCATACTCTCGTGGACTTCAAATCCAGCTCTTGTCTCCTTTTCTAATGCTTCCAAGGCCTTGATTTCTTCATTGCAAGCCTCCTCAACACCTTCCTCCATCAAACTTAAGCTAAGAACCTTCTCCAAGGGGTCCTTGATCAAGATCGAGCTCACAACTTCCCTAGACTCCTCTTGCTCGACAATGTTGAATACATCTTCATCAAGGGTTGGCCCTTTCATCATTGTGGACAGCTTGAACTTGATATTCTCTTCTCCAATGTTGAAGGAGAGAATTCCATTCTTACAATCCACCAAGCATCCGGAAGTGGCTAGGAAAGGTCTCCCTAAGATGATGGGAACCGGATAGTCTGCCGGGATGTCCAAGACAACAAAATCAATCGGCACATAGAACTTCCCGAGTTGCACCGGTATGTCTTCCAATATCCCAACCGGGTGAGTGATAGAACGGTCCGCCATGTAGAGGGTCATCTTGACCGGTTTTGGCTCTCCTAGCCCAACCTTGTTGCAAAGTGCAAGCGGTATGATGCTTACACTTGCTCCAAGATCACAAAGGGCTTCATACTTCACTTCCCCCACTCCAATTGGCACACAAAAGGATCCCGGATCTCTTATCTTAGGAGGCATCTCCTCCTTCATCGTTTGGATCAATTCCGAGGACCTCTTCGTCATTCTTACTTCTCCATACTCCTCCAACTTCCTTTTGTTGGAGAGTATTTCCTTCAAGAACTTGCCATATGCCGGCATTCCTAAGATAGCATCCATGAACGGAATGTTAATATGCAATTTAGACATAAATTCAAGGAATTTACCAAAGTGTTTGTCCAAGCGAGCTCTTGCTCGTGATTGAGGGAAAGGTAGTGGTGGCTTGTATGGAGGTGGTGCCACATATGTTGGCTCAACATCCTTGCTCTTTCCTCCATCTTCTTTCAAGGTCTCTTCCTCTATCACCACTTGTTTTCCCTTAGCATTCTCCTTTGGCAAAGGGTCCTTCATACTCAACCCGCTCCTTGTTGCAATAGCTAACACTTGGCCTCTTGGGTTGTCTTCGGTTCTTCCGGGAAGCTTTTCCGGATCTCTATGCGCTTCACCCGCCTTTTGGAGCACTTGTGCTTCCAACACCTTTTGAGCCTTAGAAATGGAAGTCACCGTGCTCTCAAGACCACTCAATCTACCAAGCAATTGCTCAAACATCATTTTGGTTCTATCCATTGGAGGTTGAGTGAATCCGGGTGGAGGTTCTTGTGAAGCCTTTGGTGGTGGAGCTACACTTGTGGAAGCGGGAGGGTTCAAGGCTCCATCCGGGTTAGAATAGGAAAACCCGGGATGGTTGTGGTTAGGCCGGTAATTGTTAAATTGCCGGTTGTTGTTGAAATTCCTTGGTCCTTGATAGTTGTTGTAGTTACCCCTTCCCATGTAGTTCACATCTTCCTCCTTGGAAGACAAGTTTGCTTGCACTTGCACTTGAGGGGTTGCTTGGTTCTTCAAAGTTGTAGCACACAACTCCCTCAAAGACTTTAGCTCGTTGTTGATGGCGTCAAGCTTGAAATTGCTCATGGTGACTTCACTCACCTCATATGCTCCCGCCTTCCTCCCATCACTCTTCCTATGGGAGTACTTCTCAATCACTAGAGCTTGTTTCTCTATAAACTCCCAAGCTTCATCCACATTCTTCTCCATGAAAGTCCCACCGGAAAGAGATTGAAGCTTGAATTGGCTATCCTCATCAAGTCCTTTGAAGTAGATCTCCAATAGCTCAATTTTCAGTATACCATGGTGTGGACAATCTAGGAGAAGGTCTTTGAACCTCTCCCAAGACTTGAACAAGCTTTCTCTATCCTTCATCACGAAGGCATTGATCTTCCCTCTTAACTCGGTAGTCTTGGAAGGTGGGAAGAACTTAGACAAAAACTCGGTTGTCATCTCCTCCCAAGTACTCACTCTCCCTTGTGGAATAGATTGATACCAAGCCAAGGCTTTATCCTAAGTGAGAAGGAAAAAGCCCTAAGCTTATGGTTGTTGCTCTCCAATCTAGGCGGTCTTAGAGTCTCCATCAAGATCTCATAGTTCATCAAGTGTTGATGAGGAGACTCTCCTTCCATCCCTCCAATATGATTATGCCGGATCATTTGTAGAACTTGAGGGCGGAGCTCGTAATCATGGGCTGCGGGATCTCCTAAGTTCACTCCCGGACGGTGTGCTCTTTGTGCCGGATCCATACGTTGACCTAACGTTTGTGGCTCTTCAATAACAATGGGTACAACCCGAATATTAACCGCCTGCTGCAGTTGTGGTAGAGGTGGAGGAGGTTGTTGACGATTAAGCTCTCTTTGCACAAGAGCTTGCCTAATCTCTTCAATCTCCCTCCTAGTTGCCTCTTGCCTCTCATTGGCAAGTCTCCTTTCATTCTCCAAAGCTTCATCCCTTATCCTAATTTGCTCTAAAGCCTCATCCAACTCAGCTTGGAGATCTCTTCCGGCCATCTCTTTTCCCTTTTTAATGCTCTTGGATCTAGATCTAAGGGTTTTCTCCGGTTCGGGATCGAAAGGAGCTAAATCCTTGCCACGAGATCTTAGCATACACCTAAAGAGTGAGACATATCCTGAAAAGAAAAGACACAAACCAAAAAGAGATCAAAAGCAACAAGAAAGACCTACACTATAAACAATCACAAACCACGAGTCAATCTTAATCTAGTCCCCGGCAATGGCGCCAAAAACTTGTTACGCTAAGGATGTGTGCAAAAAGCCTTAAATTTATACCTCGTTCTATTTCTCCTAACTCGTAGCGAACCCGCAGTGTACGGGACGTTTTGTAGTAGGGATAGTATTCCGAGGTCGAACACAAAGACTGAGGTGAGATTGAATCGATTAGTGACTAAGTTTAGTGAAGATCTAGGTTAAGAAAAGAGAAAGAAATAAAGAAATGAAAATCTCAATGTTTTTGGTTTGGTTTTTAGGTGATCAATCAAAGATCACAAATCATGCAAAATAAACAATCAACTAAGCTAACAAATCAACACAAACAAACAAGCTAAGCACGAGATATGAGATCAAAGAGAAAAGCGGATTCTAGGGGTTGGAAATTCCGGTTATGGCATTGGACTCAAGCTATCTAATCATTCCTTGGATCAACTATAATAAGTTGGGAGTGAGTGTTTCTAGATTTGGGATCAATCACCGGGTAGGTCTCATGGTCCACTAGTCCGTTCCTAAGGTCTCATCACCGGGTAAGTCTCAAAGAGCCTAATTAGGATAGGAATTCTACACAAACCGGATGGAATTCTAGGGCTCCAACCTCTCTTTACCGGGTAATTCTTGGAAAGGCAAGTCCTAAACACCTATCCTAGCACACTCAGTCCAATAGCGGCTTGTGAGGCTCACTACTACCTAGAGTTTGTCATCTTTGATATCTAAGAGCAAGAATCACCGGGTAGGTCTCTTCTAAACACTTAGTTGCTAACACTAGGTCACCCTAGGATGGATTTAACTCAACAAACACTAGGATTTCAACATTCTAACATTTTCGAACTTAGACTCATCAAATCAAACAAATCAGGCAAACCACGGGCTGTTCTACTACTTCCACGGCCGTGGACTGGCAAGAACAAACCGTGGACTCCAACAGTGGCTCTATTCAAGTAAATGAATCATCCAAAGGCAAATCTAAGTCCATCCTATCATAGTCTAGCCATAACCCTCCTTTCCTTACCCTAGAATCGCATCTATTTAGCCAACAACATACATCATCACAATCGAAATCATCAAACATAAAATCATGGCTTCCATTTGCAAGATAATGAGGAGAAAGAGATGAACAAGTGAAACAAGTAAAACCAAGCTGAATATGAGATTAGAAAGACTCATAACCCTTCAAAAGAAGGTTTAATCGATTCTTACAACCCTAGAAAACGACTCCGATAATCTTCACTCTAAAATCTATCAAAGGTTAACAATGGTGTCTTCTTCTCTTCTTCTCCGATGGAGCTTTTCTCCTCCTCCAAAATGGTAGCTCTCCTCCAAGCTTCCTCTTGAGAGAATCTTCTTGTTGAGAGTGTGGTAGAGAGTGGATGATGGGAGATTTTTTGATTAGGATTGGATACCCTCTCAGTCTTGCAGGACCACTTTTTATACTACAACTTTGCAAGAGTCGGCCATGAGATTGTGGCACAGCTGTCACAACTGTCTGGCAAAAACCACGGTCAGGTTCCACACCCGTGGAAGTGCCAGTGACCGTGGTTTTGGTGCCTCAACTTACTTTGGATCATTGAGTCACGATTTGGTGCATGGCTTGCACCAACAAGGTCCCATGGGTCTTCCTTAGCCTCTAGCTTGCATCCCAATGAGTCCGAAGGTGTGTCATCTTAATGAAAGATCCTCAAATGTATCGATTAAGCTCCTAAATCTCCCAAAATACCTACAAAGCAATGCAAAAGTCCGTGTAGACGTCTATCTCGACAAAATACGTGAATTGAGTGCAAACGTCGTGAACTAGTGTTAAACCATGCATGAATGAGTGAAAAATCTATCTAAATGATTACCTAAACCTAAGCCATAAATCGTGTTATCATGGTTGTGTATGATCATGCCGTGATTTTGCTCTGTTGCGCTTACATTGATAAATCTGTATGTTAAGATCTTAGATTGTTGAAATCCTAGTGTTTGTTAAGCCTTATCTAGCTTAGGATGATCTAATTCTAGCAAACTAAGTTAAGGAAGAGACTTACCCGGTAATTCCCGATCTTAGATAGCAAAGATGATGAACTCTAGGTAGTAGTGAGCATCACAAGCCGCTATTGGATGGAGTGTGCTAGGATTATTGTTTAGGACTTGCCTTCCCGAGACTTACCCAGTAAGGAGAGGTTTGACCCCTAGATAGTAATCCGGTTTGTGTAGAATTCTCAACCTTAGGTTCCTAGAGACTTACCCGGCAATAGGACCATAGGTGCAGGATTAGTGGATCTTGAGACCTACCCGGTGATTGATCCCATTAGAGAAACACCCTTTCCCAACATACCGTAGCTTGTCCAAGGTTGATTAGAAGCTTGAGTCCATTGTCATAACCGGAAGTCTGAATCCCTAGAATCCGCTTTTCTCTCTTTGATCACATATATTGTTCTTGTGTTGTTTGTTTGTGTTGCTTGATTGATTGATAAATCTTGCATGATTTGTGATCTTTGTTTGATCACCACAAAAATCCAACCAAAAATATCATGGTTTTTATTTCTTTATGTCTTTCTCTTTTCTTAGACTAGATTTGCACTATCCACGATCACTTGTTTGATTTGATTTCACCTTAGTCTTCGTGTTCGACCTCGGAGTACTATCCTTGCTACAAAACGACTCATACATTGTGGGTTCGTTAGGAGTTAGGAGAATATATCGAGTTATAAATTATAAGGCTTTTGCGTGGTACATTTTTATCGTTACAAGTTTTTGGCGCCGTTGCCGGGGACTAGGTCTAGATTGAATCATTGTGTGTGATTGTTTATGGTGTAGGTCTTTCTTTTGCTTGTGATCTTGTTTGTTTTGTGTCTTTGATTTTTCAGGACATCTCTCACTCTTTAGGTGCATGCAAAGATCTCGTGGCAAGGATTTAGCTCCATTCGATCTTGAACCGGAGAAAACCCTTAAGACTAGATCCAAAGGTGCTAAGAAGAAGAAATGGATGGCCGAAGCAAACCTTAGGGCTGAATTGGATGCAACTCTAAAGCAACTAAGACTTAGAGAAGAAACTCTAGAGCAAATGAGGCTTATGCAAGAAACTTTTGAGAATGAGAGGAGACTTGCAAACGAGAGGCAAGAAGCATTTAGGAGGGAGATTGATGAGATTAGGCAAGCTCTTGTGCAAAGAGAAACTAATGTTCATCAACATCCACCTCCACCACCACCGCAGCCGGCGGTACATGTATGGAATGAGCCTATTATTATTGAGGAGCCACAAACGCTTGGGCAACGTATGGATCCAGCCCAAAGAGCGCACCGTCCGGGTGTAAACTTAGGAGATCCCGCAACCCATGACTACGAGCTCCGCCCTCAAGTGTTACAAATGATCCGGCACAATCAATTCGGAGGGATGGAAGGAGAGTCTCCTCATCAACACTTGATGAATTATGAGATCTTGATGGAGACTCTAAGGCCACCTAAATTGGAAAGCAACAACCACAAGCTTAGGGCTTTTTCCTTCTCACTTAAGGATAAGGCATTGGCTTGGTACCAATCCATTCCACTAGGACGTGTGGGTACTTGGGAATATATGACAACCGAATTTCATACAAAGTTCTTCCCACCTTCCAAGATAACCGAGCTAAGAGGGAAGATCAATGCCTTCGTGATGAAGGATAAGGAGAGCCTATTCAAATCTTGGGAGAGGTTCAAAGACCTTCTCCTAGATTTTCCACACCATGGGATACCAAAGATAGAGCTATTGAAGATTTATTTCAAGGGGCTTGATGAGGATAGTCAATTCAAGCTCCAATCACTTTTCGGAGGAATATTCATGGAGAAGAATGTGGATGAGGCTTGGGATTTTGTAGAGAAGCAAGCCTTGGTGTAGAGAAGTACTCCCAAAGGAAGAGTGATGGGAGGAAACCGGGAGCATATGAAGTAAGTGAAGTCACCATGAGCAACTACAAACTTGATGCAATCAACAATGAGCTTAAGCCCTTGAGGGAGTTGTGTACCACAACCTTAAAGAGTCAAGCAAGCCCTCAAGAGCAAGTGCAAGCTAACTTTGCTTCCAAAGAGGAGGGTGTTAACTACATGGGAAGGGGCAATTTCAACAACTACCAAGGCCCTAGGAACTTCAACAACAACAGCCGGCATTACAACAATTATCGGCCTAACCACAACCATCCCGGGTTATCCTATTCTAACCCGGATGGTGCCTTGAACCCTCCCGCTTCCACAAGCGCAGCCCCACCACCTAAGGCTTCACAAGAGCCTCCACCCGGTTTTGCTCAACCTCCAAAGGATAAGACCGAAATGATGTTTGAACAATTGTTAGGGAGGTTGAATGGGCTTGAGAGCACGGTGACATCCATTTCCAAGGCTCAAAAGGTGCTAGAAGCACAAGTGATCCAAAAGGAGGCAAAAAGGGATCCGGGGAAGTTTCCCGGAAGGACCGAGTACAATCCAAGAGGCCAAGTGTTGGCCATTACAACAAGGAGAAGACTGAGAATGAAGATCCCTTACCCAAGGAGAATGACAAGGGGAAGCAAGTAGTAGTGGAGGAAGAACCATTGCAAGGAGAAGGAGGCAAGAGCAAGGATGATGAGCCAACATATGTGGCACCTTCTCCATACAAGCCACCACTACCATTTCCAGAATCACGAGCAAGAGCTCGTTTGGATAAACATTTCGGTAAATTCCTTGAACTCATGTCTAATTTACATATTAACATTCCGTTCATGGATGCAATTTTAGGTATGCCGGCCTATGGAAAGTTTTTGAAGGAAATACTCTCCAACAAGAGGAAGTTGGAGGAGTATGGAGAAGTGAGGATGACAAAGAGGTCTTCCGAGTTGATTCAAACTATGAGGGAAGAAATGCCTCCTAAGCTGCGGGATCCGGGGTCTTTTTGTATGTCAATAGGAGTTGGAGAAGTGCAATATGAGGCCCTATGTGACCTTGGAGCAAGTGTAAGCATTATCCTACTTGCACTTTGCAATAAGGTTGGGTTAGGAGAACCGAAGCCGGTCAAGATGACCCTCTACATGGCGGACCGATCCATCACTCACCCCGTGGGGATCCTAGAGGACATACCGGTTCAGCTTGGGAAGTTCTATGTGCCAATCGATTTCGTTGTTTTGGACATCCTGGCGGACAACCCGGTTTCAATCATTTTAGGGAGGCCATTCTTAGCCACATCCGGATGCTTAGTGGATTGCAAAAATGGAATCCTCTCCTTCAACATTAGAGAAGAAAATATCAAGTTCAAACTGTCCACAATGATGAAGGGGCCAACCCTTGGTGAAGACGTCGTCAACATTGTCGAGGAAGAAATGTTTAGGGAAGTTGTGAGCTCAATCCTAATCAAGGATCCATTAGAGAAGGTTCTTACCATGAGTATCATGGAGGAAGGAGTTGAGGAAGATTGCAATGAAGAAATCCAATCTTTGGATGCATTAGAAAAGGAGACACGTACTGAATTTGAAGTGCACGAAGGAGGGCTGAAGAGCTGTAAGAACCACGGCCCAGAGGCAAGAACCACGCCCGTGGTTTCAATAAATAGAACCGTGGAAAACCATGTCGTATCTAATTGTTCCGAAACCAAGCCCGCGGTTATGCAAGAGCCCGTGGGATCACCTGTGGTTTCTCTAGAAAGTCCCTTAGTTGTTGATAAAGCTTCAAGGAGTCTTTGAGAGTCTTCAATGGCTTTGGATTCATCTAATGTGGAGCTATATGGATCACATCAAACCGAGAAAGGTCCTCCTAAACTTGATCTCAAACCTCTCCCTTCTCATTTAAAGTATGCTTTCCTTGGTTCGAATTCTACTTATCCCGTGATTGTGAATGCATCTTTGAATGATGATGATGAGCTTGATAGATTGTTGAATGAATTGAAATTGCATAGGACAATTATAGGATACACCATTGATGACTTAGTTGGTATTAAACCATCCTTGTGCATGCATAAAATCTTGATGGAAGACAACCATAAACCTTCTATTGAACCTCAAAGAAGATTGAACCCTATTATGAAAGAGGTAGTCAAGAAAGAGATCTTAAAATTGCTAGATGTGGGATCATTTTCCCGATTTCGGATAGTAAATGAGTTAGTCCCGTGCATGTGGTTCCTAAAAAGGGTGGTATGACCGTAGTAACTAATGAGAACAATGAACTAATCCCAACTAGGACGGTTACGGGGTGGAGAATGTGTATTGACTATAGGAAACTTAATGTGGCCTCTAGGAAAGATCACTTCCCTCTTCCCTTTATTGACCAAATGCTAGAGAGGTTAGCTCAACATTCACATTTTTGTTACCTTGATGGTTATAGTGGGTTCTTTCAAATCCCAATTCACCCGGATGACCAAGAAAAAACAACATTTACTTGTCCTTGGGGAACATTTGCATATAGAAGAATGCCATTTGGGTTGTGTAATGCACCCACCACCTTTCAAAGGTGTATGATGGCTATTCTTCTGAATATATTGAGAATATTATGGAAGTGTTTATGGATGAAATCTCGGTGTATGGCTCTTCAATTGATAATTGCTTGGCTAATCTATCTTTGGTGTTGAAGAGATGTGAGGAAACTAATCTTATATTGAATTGGGAGAAATGCCACTTCATGGTGAGTGAAGGCATAGTGTTGGGACACTTGGTTTCCCACCGTGGAATTAAGGTTGATAGAGCCAAGATAGAAACGATAGAGAAGTTGCCACCACCTACCTCGGTGAAAGGGGTAAGGAGTTTCTTAGGGCATGCCGGTTTTTACTGGAGGTTTATAAAATATTTCTCTAAAATTTCTAAGCCTCTCACTAACCTACTAATGAACGATGTTGAGTTTGTTTTCTCCAAGGATTGTCTTGATGCGTTTTGTAGGTTGAAGGATTCTTTAATCTCTGCCCCGATCATGCAACCTTCGGATTGGAGCTTACCATTTGAAGTAATGTGTGATGCGAGTGACGTGGCTGTTGGGGTTGTTTTAGGACAAAAGAAATATGGGCTTACACATGCCATCTACTATGCTAGCGGTGGTGTATGCCTTTGAGAAGTTCCGCTCATATCTTGTTGGAGCAAAGGTTATTGTGTACACGGATCATGCTGCGATCCGTTATCTCCTCACAAAGAAAGATGACAAGCCTCGCCTCATTCGATGGATCCTTCTCCTCCAAGAATTCGACTTGGAAATTCGAGACAAGAAGGGTTCCAAAAATTCAGTAGCGGACCATCTTAGTAGGCTACCACCATTAGAGATTGAAAGAGATGACATCCCGATTGATGACTCATTCCGGGATGAGCAATTGCAAGTAATAGAGGAGTGCTTACTTCAAGTGTCTAGAGGGAGTGAGCCATGATATGCGGACATAGTAAACTACCTTGTGTGTGAAGAGGTGCCTCCCAGTTTGTCATATTCCCAAAGGAAAAAGTTTTTCAAAGATGTGAGGCATTTTTATTGGAGTGAGCCTCTCTTGTTCAAGAGAGGACCGGATGGAGTCTTTAGGAGGTGCATTCCGGAGGACGAGATGGAGAGTGTGATCCGTCATTACCACTCCTTGTCATGTGGAGGCCACGCTAGCTCACACAAAACGTGTGCAAAGGTATTGCAATCCGGTTTTTATTGGCCTAACTTGTTTAAGGATGTGCGGAATTTTGTAGTAGCTTGTGACGCTTGCCAAAGGACGGGCAACATCTCAAGAAAGAACGAGATGCCCTTGAACAATATCCAAGAGGTTGAAGTCTTTGATGTTTGAGGTGTGGACTTTATGGGGTCATTCCCCTCTTCATGAGGCAACCTCTACATTCTATTGGCAGTGGATTATGTGTCAAGGTGGGTGGAAGCAATCACATCTCCCACGAATGATGCCAAAGTGGTGGTGCGGTTCTTCAACCGAGTCATCTTCCCTAGATTTGGAACACCAAGAGTGATCATAAGTGATGGAGGGAAGCATTTCACCGCTAGGAATTTTGGGACACTTTTGGATAAGTATGGGGTGACTCATAAGGTGGTCACACCTTACCATCCCCAAACTAGTGGCCAAGTGGAGATTTCTAACCGGGAGATCAAAGGGATACTTGAGAAGATGGTTTCTGAGACAAGAAAAGATTGCGTTATGAAGCTTGATGATGCCATATGGGCTTATGGAACCGCCTTCAAGACACCAATTGGCACCACTCACTTCAAGCTAGTTTATGGCAAGTCTTGCCACCTTCCGGTGAAAATAGAGCATAGGGCATATTGGGCCATAAGGTGGCTGAATTTTGACCTCAAGGAAGCCGGTGAGAAGAGGTGCGGTAGAAAACCTACACAACTCTAAGATAATCAAAAGCCATATGCATCGGTCAAGAGCAAACTCAAAAGGGTCATATGGATGAATAGACTCTTAAGCATCATCAAATTTTTGGAAAGTTTGTATCATCCTACTAAATCTAGACCTAATATGGTTCTTTTTTTTTTACCGTTTTAAGAAACAATAGGACACGTGATTGAGTCAATCAACAAGGTAGATCGAGTCGGTCAAGGGAAACCGATAGGATAAGAGTGAGTGTATAAACACACTTGATCGAGTCAATCATGTGCACAAATCAAGTGGACACGCCTGCCATCGATCGAGTCAACTGTCCTAGAGATCAAGTCGATCGTAATAAATCTCGGTCACATCGTATTTTATCTTTTCTTATCCATTATCCTCTTTTGATATGGACTATGTTTTAGGCCACTTGGACATTTAATATTTCTATATTGAAGTTAACTTATGAGTGTAAATATGATGTTTTGGTCATCATATTAGATATCTCTTATCTTTTTATATTTAATTTCAATTTTCCATAAAAAAAACTAGTTACGTAAGTATGCCTTCTTATAGACGAGTATAGATAATGCAATCTTGAAAGAAAGTTCATCACAAGTTCTAGAGAATAAATAACATAGAGGAAGATGCTCATTAAAAAAAGTAGACACATGTATAATAATATCCAAAGTCTAACTCACAAGGCTATATCAAGTAACCATATCGCCATCATCAAATAACTCAATGACTAAAGCGTCATATGCATGGATACAATCATAGAACATCACAAAATTTTGGAAAACTCACTATCATATGAGTCAATATAGTCCTAAGATAAATCTTTTTGCATTTTTGACAATTTAAGAACATCAAATTTATGAGAACTACTCATCATCCGAGTAATTAATCTAGTCTTACATTAGTTATTTTTGTAGTTTTGACATTTTAAGACATGAAGACACTCAATCGACTGGATCAACAAGGTAAAATGAGCCGATAAAGGACAACAAATAAGAGAAGACTCAACCTTTAGGGAACAATTCTAGTAAGGATAGGTGCTACAGTGTAGCATTACGGAGTAATCTGGACCATTAATTTACTTGATACAATACATTAATGGACACCATTTAATGATTTAAGTGAGGTGCACTGACAATTTTATAATTTTTTGAAGATAATGTCAATCTTGTCCTTTTGGAAATCTATTTTAAAAAGGGGGTGCGGTGACATTTTTTGTAATTATCATCAGAAAAACTGTAACAATTATTATCTTAGTTCATGATTTTAGTTCAATTCGTTCAAAATTACATACTATCAATTCAGATTTTTGTAGTTTGTTCATATATTGTTTATTAATTTAGTCGTTAGTTTTTATGTAGTTTTTTACTTGAACTAATAAAACACGATATTTGAACTACAATCATAATGTTTGAACTAATGATATCCAAAATTTGAACTAATATTATAAAAATTCATATTTTTGATGGTTATGGTTACTAGAATACTTTTAATATAATATTTGTTAGTGCAAAATATTGATATTATTAGTTCAGGTCGAGCGTTCCATTAGTTTACTATTTTATATTATTAGTACATGCATAATTTTTAGCTTATGATTTTTTTTTGTAAAAATGTCTGAACTATTAGTACAAAATAATATGAACTAACAAAATAAATAATTTGAACGAAAAAATGTCCGTTACAAAAAAAAAGAAGGGAAAAAACTAGAAGAACAGAATTTTAAAGTTTTTATACTATTAGCTCAAAAATGTATGAACCAATGATATAATTTGATTTGAACTAATAAAATAAAAAATTTGAACGAAAAAGTTTTTGATAGGAAAAAACTGAGAAAATAAAAGTTAGCACGTGCCACGTCGACAGTGATTCGTAATATCGTACCTGAAAAAGTGCTTCACAACTGGACCAAGCCCAATCTTTAAAGAGTAAAAGGGGTAAGCAGGCTTTTATTGTATAAATGTAGATTAAGTAGGCTTTTATGCTTCAATTTGTATTAACTAGGCCCCTTGTAATTTTGAGAAAATGATAAAATCTAAAATAATTTAAGATACTTTCAAAATTAAAAAGGAAAATGAGAGTGGTCCCCTACAATTAAAAAATTTTAATATTAAAAAGATTCTCTCCCTTAATTAATATTGCTTTTTTTTCAAAGAGTTGCTTATTTGTTGGCATTAAAATTAATTACATAATTTTATGTACATAATTTGCGTGCAAAATTATGTACATAATTTGCGTGTGAAATTATGTACGTAATTTGCGTGTGAAATTATGTACATAAATTTGCGTGTGAAATTATGTACATAAAATTATGTACAGAATTTGTAGGGGACCACTCTCATTTTCCTTATTTAATTAGAAAACAACCATATTAATTAAGTGAGAGAATCTTTTTAATGAAAGTGACCCCACAATTAATATTCACTTATCTTTTTAATTTAGTTTATCTTTTTAATTTTTAATAGTTATTTATGCTCCTTAATTAAGGGAGAGAATCTTTTTAATGGGAGTGACCCCACAATTAATATTCACTTATCTTTTTTATTTAGTTTATTTTTTTAATTTTTAATAGTTATTTATGCTCCTTAATTAAGGGAGAGAATCTTTTTAATGGGAGTGATCCCACAATTAATAACCTCTTTATAATTTAATTTAGTTTTATTTTTAGGGAGAAAAAATTGAGGGGTCTAGCTTGTATTATGGATACAAAAAAGGCTTTCCTACACCAATTTTCTCATCTTTAAACCCTTAAAACACTTAAATCGCTTATACTAAACAGTAGTAATAATAAGATGAGATAAAAGGGGAAGTAGGCTAATTATGTTTTAATGTAGATTAACTAGTCTCTTTTGTAAAAATGTAGATAAAGTAGGCCCCTAATAATTTTATGATTAAGATTAATTCCCAAATAAATTGATACCCCTGCTGGAAATAAAAAATATGATGTGGCAATTTTTTAAATAAATATGGTTATTTAATGTGGTCCCCTACAAATAAGGATGTTGTTAGGATAGCAAATATACTTTCCTTGTAAACGTGGTCCCCTACATATATTTCTTCTATATATCAATTTTATAAATAAAAATATGATGTGGCAATTTTTTAAATAAATATGGTTATTTAATGTGGTCCCCTACAAATTAGGATGTTGTTAGGATAGCAAATATATTTTCCTTGTAAACGTGGTCCCCTACATAAATTTAACAACTACATAATATTAGCAGATACATAAATTATGTATCTCAGTAATGATGAAGGTGACGAACATAATTTATGTATCTGCTAATATTATGTAGTTGTTAAATTTATGTGTCAGTAATGACGAAGGTGACGAACATAATTTATGTATCTGATAATTATTATGTAGTTGTTAAATTTATGTGTCAGTAATGACGAAGGTGACGAACATAATTTATGTATCTGATAAATATTATGTAGTTGTTAAATTTATGTGACGTTGATTTTTATGTGCTGAGTGTCAGTAATGATGAAGGTGACGAACATAATTTATGTATCTGCTAATATTATGTAGTTGTTAAATTTATGTGTCAGTAATGACGAAGGTGACGAACATAATTTATGTATCTGATAAATATTATGTAGTTGTTAAATTTATGTGGCGTTGATTTTTATGTGCCGAGTGTCAGTAATGATGAAGGTGACGAACATAATTTATGTATCTGCTAATATTATGTAGTTGTTAAATTTATGTGTCAGTAATGACGAAGGTGACGAACATAATTTATGTATCTGCTAATATTATGTAGTTGTTAAATTTATGTGGCGTTTATTTTTATGTATCTGCTTAAAATTATGTACATCATCTTTCATCACTGTTGATTCGAATACATAAATTTCACAAAAATGGATAATTTCAAAATTAAGGTCATGTAGTTACAGATCAACAATGGCGGTTTTTACTATGAATTTTAGTGAAAACGATCCTCAACTGTTTTCGGTCTTAAGCAAAACCGAAGCCATTAAAATGGTATAATGTTCAGAGAATTTGGAATACTTACAAGGAATGATTGTTGTTACCAAACGGATAAAAAACTCGACCCGGAGTGACGTTCCGGTTCGGTTTGCGACTGGAGAAGGGGTTGTGTCGTCGAGTAATGGTTCTGAGACAAAAGTGTATTGTTTGGTGCAGTGCAGTCTTGACTTGAATGCGACGCAGTGTAACGATTGTCTTCGTTCTGCCTTCAATTTCATGCCTGCTTGCTGCTTGCCTTCAATTTCATGCCTGTTTGTTTTCTTCCCGGTTTGCCAGCTCAGGTACAGCGCCGTGCGCCCTTTTTATCGACTTCCACCGCCACCGGAGTTGCAACCACCACCACAACCTGAGTCTCCATCTCAGTCTCCCTTAATTTTTAATTAGCCTTCTTCAAGTTTAGGCTACTAGCGCTTAACTTTTATTTTTTAACTAGTTTAACCTGATGTTGTATAATGACTTTTTTAATAATATTTTTTAATATGATGTGGCGTTGATTTTTAATTTTATTATCCTTTAACTTTTAGGCAGTTATTAAAGCTGATTTGCCACATTACTAATTTGCCCTTAAATAGCTACCTTATTAAAGCTGATTTATAATTTCATTTTGATTTATTTTTTGGAAGAAAATTAGAAGGGCCTATTTTGTATCATGGATACAAAAAGGGCCCTTCTACACCAATTTTCTCTAATAAGATCAATAATAATGTACACAATCAACCACCGACCATTCTGCCTACATGTAAGCTTGAGGTTTTTTGGACTTATTTACACATTAAACTATTTTGTAAATAAATTATTACACGTAAACCTATTGTAAATATAGTAGTCAAGAATTTTTTTTTACCAATGTCCTTCAAGTTTGAATTTTTTCTCCTGATATCTAATATCTGCAAGTTTTTAAGTTTCATCTTGATACCTTCATGATTCAATTTGTTTCCTACTCGTACTCATTCCTTATATATTACATTAAAAATTCAATTATAAAATATAAAAATTAAAAAAATAAATTTAAAATTGATTAACGTCTCATTAAATTTTAAACTAATTAGTTTTATGATATAAGTATTTTCTAATCCAAAAATATAGAAAAAATTTAAACATATTTTTTGAATTAAAATAAAAAAAATTATTTATTTATTTCTGAATTAAAATAAAATATAAAAATTTAAATTTAAACTAATTTAATAATAAATAAAAATTTACTATATTTTATAATAAGTAAGAATACATAATTACTTTTAAAAATTAATATAACCACATTAAAATTAAAACTTATTAATAATATAAAATACTAAATAACTGTATAGACGCATTTTTATGTTTAAAATTTATTTTTTTAAAAGTTTAAAAGTCTAGTAAAGTATATTTAAAATTATTTATGTACCCTTATTTAAAACGAAAATATAATAACTGTTTATTTATTTTTGAATTAGTTTTAGATTAAGTTTTTATATTTTTATTCTGATTCGAAAAAAAAAAGTATATTGTTTTAAATTTTAGTTTAAAAATAAAAACTAGCTTTAAATTTACCTTTTTAGATTTTTTAAATTAAAAAAATAAAAAAAAAACTTTTATGCATTTCTGAGTATTTATAAAACTAATATTTAATGCAGTAATAATTACTTTTTAATTTATTCTTCTAATTTTTTTTATTTTACAATTAAGTTTTTAATAAAATGTATTAAAAAGGTATAAGGAAGGAAATAAATCAAATGTTAAAAATACGAAGAAAATTTATAAAAATTTATGCATACTGAGAAGAAAAATCCTAACTTGAAGAACTCAGAAAAAACCAACAATCAATAATACACGATTAACAATCTTCTCTCACTTACGTCTTCTGCCCTCCAAAAATGTCGAAAGGTGATTCTGATATTTGATTTGCAAATCATCTGCAATCGATGTAAGATTTAATTCAACCCAATCTACATAGATGATAAAGATTCTTCGCTTTTAATTTGATAGACGAATACGTAATCATTTTAGGGCTTGGTGTATCCGTATATGGGTAATGGGATTCGCAAAGGAATTTATTGCGGAATTGGCTGCTTCCCTTTCCGTTAACAATGCAGTAAAATGCGTAGACCCTTTGATACCAATGAAAATCTCTGTAAGGCGTTTTTTAAGAGTCATCTCTAGTCTTGCTCATTGTTCTATCCATGCCTGCAAAACATTAGACCTAGTGTAGTATGCCAAAATTCAAAATTATCTACTTCTGCTAGAAACAACTACCTTAGTAATTTTTATCTATCATTTTATCTATAAACTATGACTGTGTGATTTTATTACAAGGAATTATTTGTGATATTGTTCTCTTTCTTGAAAATCAGGATTTGTATAATTTGCCTACTCTAGTAATTTTGTTCTGAGTTTAGCAGTGGTAGATTAAGTCATGTTCCTGTAAACTAATTTGTTGATAAAAATTACAGAGGTTTGATTCAATGCTCTTTACAGTTCTATAGAGGATACATTGATACATCACCACATAGAGACTGTAAACTAAGCGAAACCGTATCAAGTGTTCATACAATCCTACTAAATGCAAAGGTTACATACATGAACATCAGGCTATGCTAAAGGAAAGCAATGGAGGCACATGTGATATTCTGGAACTTGTTATCGGAACTGAGATGCATAGCGCCATGAGTAGATTGGACTTATTGAGATGCATCATCTGGTGATAGACTGGAAAATCCGGGAATATGATGTGCTGATTTGATCCTGGTGAGCAACTCTTACAGCTTTGATTAGTAAACTGAATGAAGTTATAGTTCCAAATACTCCAATAATAATGCTAAGTATTATAAGAACCAAATTAAGGGTTAAGCGACGCTTGGTTACTCGACTAAAGAAAATTTTGGTATAGAAGGTGCACGGTAGAATGATGCATATGCCGATGCTAACAACAGAACCGGTAAGACTAAGCACATACTGGAAGTATGGAACATAAAGAGCAAGGCACAATATTATCATCAGCAGGGTTGACCCTGCACTGCCCCGCACAATCATCTTTGTCCTCTGGCTCATTGAATGGGGAAGCTTTTGCTCTAGTTGTATAGCAAATGGACTGAACTGCAATGCATATTTGGTCATGGGTGTGAGCACTGTTGCCCACAAAGCTATCTTGCTCACAACAAGGTGTGGAGGCATGCTGAGGGTAATTTGAGGGTTCACGCTGGTTCCAAACAGTTTTGCACCCATGAATCCCAGGGCCATGTAAAGGGATGTCACTAGTGTGAAGCTCATACAAATCACCTATAAGCAATTTATGAAGAAAAGGGAGTGTTAATCATTGATCATACTTATACCTAATCAAATTAATGTGTATATTTGTGGAGATGTTTGTACCTTTGGAAACTTAGATGGTTCTTTCATGGTTTGATGGATATTTGGGAAAACTATATGCCCGGCATAGCTGAAAATGAACAAGCCAGATATTTGAGGGATCTTGTGAAGCTGAAGCACAGGTATTCTTTGATTTGGTTTGATATCTCCGAATAATGCAGTGCTTGAAACTGTGGCGAAAATGAGCATAGACATGAGAATTCCACCAGAAGAGAGGAATGATATGGAGGAGAGATCTCTTATCCACAGACTAGGTAGAGCCACCAAAACTGCAATGACTGTGAGTAAGTTGTGTTGAGTTACGTGTAACTGTGGTATATTCAAAGTAGTCCCGGGGAAAACTATGTTGAGGTTGTCATGGAGTGAGATAGTATAGGATACAAGAGACATGAAGATTTCCATGTAGATGAAGACTGAAGCAAAGAGTTTCCCTTTCATTCCGAAGGCCCTCTGTCCAATATCTGCGTAGCTTCTTGTATTTGTATCCTTGTCAAGACACTTCCCTAATAGATGAGCACTGTATGCACTTGCTATGCCTAGTGTAACGAGAAGGAAAGAAGAGGACCATCCACCACATTGTAAGGCATAAGGAGTTGATAATTGACCCAAACCTGTTGAGGTATGAGCAAGATTAAATATTGATCTTAATGAAAGCATATATGAATGGTTGTTATTAATTCTTACCTATAAGCATTCCGCTCATATTGATGACAGCGTGAAAAACAGAACAATTTGCCTTGACTGGTTGTTCTACATCTTGATCGGGAGGGTCACCTGTTTTGTCCACGACCTTGCATTTGCAGGCCATGTTTTGCTCATCACACTTTTCGCAATTCAAGCATTTTATGGCCTGTTCGGCACCGTGCACTGACTCGCTAGCTACTTTAATATTTTGTGGAAGACAATCTGTTTGAGAGCAAGGTAGTTTTCCTGAAGGTTTCCATCCCTCAAACCACCCACACATTTTCTGTGTAAATGCTTATACACACGTCTCACGGATTGGCACGAACGAAGGACTACAGGTAACTTAACTCTTACTATTTTACAAGATATTGCCTAAACACCTGGGTCTATATCTGCTAAGTTTGTAGAAGAGTATATTTATAGTTACAAAATATCTGTTTTGGCGATACTAACATGAACATGTGATTTGGTCTCCATGGAAATGGAGCTTTTCTGTATGATGCTTACTCACAAGTTTGAGCCTCGTCTTGCATTGAGCAAGAGACAAAATGAATGAAAGAAAGAAAGGTAATTGGCTGGTAGAGATGTTTTGTCAAATGAAAATGAAAAAAATGGTCATCGAATTATACTTGTTGATGAGGCTTCTCAAAGGTAAGAAACGTGTGGTGTGCATGAGACATAGAAGAACACACAATTCCCATGTTAAGTAATTTGATTAGGTTACTAACCTGCTAGAAAGTGATGGTGAACAACTAGTTCGTGGCTTGACAAGAAGTTGTATGCGCGATTTATACGGATGTCATATCTCAAGGTAATTAGATTTCGAGTTTGTGTTGCATATTTAAGTTTGGAGCATATGGGTTTGTTTATTTTAACATGTATATGTGAATCATCTTGCAGCTCTGTTTTCTGGGCAGTATACAATACTACAATGCCCATGTTAATTTGTTGGTCTGCACATATGAAGTTAGTTTTTTTGGATCTTTTTGTTTTATTGCAGTAGCGGATGCAAATATGCAATGCAACAATAGTTGCCTTATTTGGTTAAGCAATAGTTGTGAGAGGGAGTAGCAAACAAACAAGTAGCCCCCTTTTGGCGGTGACCCTTGCTTTGGCATCCCAACAATTTCTAGGTTCAAGAATATGGCCTTACCCTTTCTCCAATGGTGTTCTTCTCTCAAGGAATTCTGTAGGTTATTATGCTATTATCATGCCACGTGTCATTTTCTTAAAATTTTAATTTTTTTAAAAATATTTATATATAGTTACCTATTTAAATTAGTTAATAATATAATAGTGTAATTATCCTATAATAGAACTTATATTTATCTACTTACCAAACATGTCTTTTTATATAGATACACATATTTAAACATAGTTAAAATTATACTAATAGAATTATTATTTTATGATAAAATTAGACCAAAATAACTTTATATATATAGTTATACATATATTTATCTATACTAAACATACTTTTTTTAATTTATGTATAGATGCTAATATATTTTAATTTTGTTAAACAAATTGAAGAGATTATTTTTATTAAACTTCTATCAATTAATATATTTTTTAAATAAAAAAAAGTGTAAACAATAGATTTTGTTTCCTTATTTTTTAAAATATAATACTTTAGTAGTATATTAAAATTGTATATAGTAAGGGTGATTATTTTTCTTTTAATATATATTAATAAAAAAAATTGTAACTATCTTTCTTTCCAATTTCAATTAACTTATTTGTTGGTGATGGAATTAGTGGGTCCTTCATATTTTTTGTATTTATTACTTAAATAAATTACCTTCTTTACCAAATTTTTAGGTCAAGTGTATCTTCTCTCCTTCCCTCATCTCCAAATCGCAAAGAGAAGATTGGTGAAATAAGACACCTTTTGTAACTTGTATACTAACTAGGCACTCTATTTTTACAATTAAATTCAAGGTAGGATTTGAACTCTAGACGAGTAGCCCACCCCTTGCCCTTATACCAGTTAGACTAATCAAACTTCGTGTATTCTTTTGACGATACACAATATTTAATACACAATTTTAATACATAATTTCAATTACACAATGTCCGTACACAATTTTAATTACACAATGTTAATACATAAAACACAAATATCAACTACATAAAATGCATTGGGCATACATATTCAATTACACAATGTTAATACATAAAAGACTTGTATAACCAAACCTTGTGTAAATGACGAATTTGTGTAACCAAACATTGTCAAAATGACAAACACTTGTACTACATAAACGCAATCGTTATGTAGAAAGTCGCAAAAATTATGTATTCATCACGAAAATATCACGTCTCAACTACATTGGAATTATGTATCAACATATGTACATAACCACGAAATTAATAACAACATATTTCTTTAATTATGATAAATAAATAATTAGGGAGTAGATTTATTTAAATCTTTAATTAGGAAAATAATTAGGGAGAGATTTTAGGATTAATTATTATCTCATTCCTTATTTGACGTAACAACATATTTCTTTAAATCTTTAATTAGGAAAATAATTAAATGAGATAGGAGAGAGAATGTTGACTACATGGTAATTTCTTTTATAATTTTTGATTAAATCTTTTTCATCATAATTTAAGGTGCCTACTTTGTTAATAGAAACACAAAAGGTACCTACTTTATGCTCAATGTTACGTAAAGTACCTACTTAATCAACTCACCCAATTGCAAATCACCTACCAAATCTATTTTCCTTTCCATTTTAGTTTTTGAGATTTTTCTTTATAACAATTTTTATTACAAAATTAGTTAATTATGTAAGTTGATAAATTTTTAATATGTTTGTAGAGTATTTTTAATATATTAATTTGATGTAATTATTACTTTAACATAATTCCCATATAAATTTATAAGGTCAACTAAATTTAATTTATCAAAGCCGCAAATAATCATGATATGAATCACATTCTTTTAAATAATCAATTTAAAAACTGATATTTTTTAAAAAGGTATTATTTAAAGTCGTAATTTACGTCTAACTTTTTTCGATAAAATTATATTAAAATTTAAAACCTATAATTACTTATTTGACAAATTTATAAATATGTTTTTAAATATAGATGAATATCATACTTTGTCAAATATACATCATCGAAATAAGACTAAAAGTAAAAAAAAAAATAATAATAAAAAGTATATTTTAACAATTCACGTGCAAGGCACAGATAATACACACTAGTTGAGTATAAACTATAATTGTAACACCCCGAATCCGCGGGAATCGGAGTGTCACATTGGGCTAGGATCTCACAATGGATCCTGACCCTAGCCTGACAACAAGTTCACCGGACCTTACAACATGGCACTGACAGATATAAAACAAATACATAAAACAGTATAAACTGTACGACCCAAATTACACAACAACATAGCCGAGTATATAAAACGACATCCTCACATAGGAGGTACAAAAGATCATCCTCACGCAGGAGGGGAAACACAACAACCCCAAACCAACCACCTAATGTACGAGAGTCCTCGGCCTGTCACCCTGCCAGATCACCCAGTAGCGCCTAACCTGTAAACATCTACAACACGGTATGAAACCGTTAGCTAACCATACCTATATGAGGTAATGCATAAGCACAAGCACAATCATGAAAGATAAACACATCAGCATGCTATCACACATTTACCCATTTATTATCTTTATATATTAACCATTCACTCAAAAACCGTATATATATAGATAGATGAAAGTATGTGACACGAGGACCGATACATCCCCGCCTCTGAGTACAATGTCCAGCTGTACGAGTATCGGTCACACAATCCGTGTACCCTATGGGAGTGGATTGCGCCCTTCCTGTAAACCAGTCTGGCCTGACATCAGAGAACCTCCCAGACTCCACGGCGGGATGAAAGGGAAAGGTTATCACAGCCACGCAGTGGGGCAGTCAATAGAACATAGGTCGATAAAAACGACAACTCATACTATCATAGCAAACATATAAGCACACACCACTCATGCAAACACCCAATATAAGGATGGTAGCTAAGTAAGTCCTACGGACTTACCTCAACCTCGTACAAACTCAACCACGATCAACCTCCAATCTTGAGAGGGACACTGCCTAATAACAAGGCATACAGAGATATATCAACCTCTATTCATCAAAGGGGTCACACCTAGACCCAAAGGGATCCATAAGGATCATACTCAATCTATGAGCCTCACAACCAACTAAACCTCAATATCTCAGCATAACTCACA
This sequence comes from Fagopyrum homotropicum, assembly GCA_033239125.1. NCBI lineage: Eukaryota > Viridiplantae > Streptophyta > Magnoliopsida > Caryophyllales > Polygonaceae > Fagopyrum > Fagopyrum homotropicum. Next base: position 35,864,837 of record BSWB01000003.1, read on the forward strand.
ATTCCTCAAATCTCAAGGTATTATCTAATCAACATTCCTCAATCTCAATTCTAATCCCAATTTAATTAATTAACCTTTAATTAATTAATTAGATTCCGCCAGAATAACGTTTTGCCCGCAGGCAATTTCTAAACCTCCTGTCATCAGATTTCATCAAACAAACTATCCATAATCACCAGAATAATATAACGACCATAATGGAATTTCTAATTATCCATTTTGACAAGCCTAAAGTCAATTTAGGCCAAATCGCAGTACAGAAAACGAATAAATTCATAACTTATTCGTTACTAACCCGATTGACGATCTGAAAGAAGATTCGGAATCACAGCGACGCAGGCTACGCATGGACAACATCAAATTCACCGGAATCTGAGCGACGGAACCTGCCTGGTGACATATATGCTCGACCAACCCTCCATATACTCGGAAATGCAGAAACTCGGTACCGATATGAAGAGAATGAAGAGAGGAATTCAGAAACTCAAACGGAATTGAAATCGGATTAGAAACGGAGAGTAGATCTGAGTTTGAAGGTTGAGAGAAATCAGAGTTTTTACGAGAAAACGTGAAATGAAATGAATTAATAAAGGATTTTCCGCTATTTATAGTGAAGACGATAATTATCCTTTAGTAAAGTCGATAATTATCCTTTAACCAATCCAAAGGCGGGTCGAACCTCTTTCTCCAAACTTCTCGAATTTGGAACATTAAATCTGGAATATTGTAGGGATAATTATTCCACAACTGCCTCGGAAAACGTGTATTCCTAAGCCGTCTTTCTTAGCCATTAAGAAACGAAATAGCAACTCTTTTGGCCGTTTTGCCTCTCCATGTTATTTCATATCTAGGACATATCCGATGTCCTGATCATTTCTCTCAACTGCATTTTTATTAATTGGAGCTCCCAAATGCTCCAAATAACACCGGAGGGTAAAAATAATTACCCGGGGGAAAAAGTAAAAATTTTCCCAAACGCCCAAAATTACGCCAGGAACATAACGGTGGGACTCTTACTCATCACTTGCGAAATCTTCGCGAGTTATATGGCAATTGCTATCAATGATTAAGTTAATCAACATTAATTAGAATTCGAAAATCCTAGCTATTACAATAATACTTTCTAGTATATATGCAGAGGCCGTCAGCATGTAAAGAGTTTGATTAAAGTATATTATTTTATTAGTTAGTTGCAACCGACTACAATATACATTAGATGAACAAACATCCGTCTATAATGACATATTTGTGCCATCAGGGGCATTCAACCCAAATAATCTGTGGTATATACAATCTAATAGGAATTTTAGTTTCATAAGTTTTTGTCAACTCAAAGTTTTTGAATTTGCAAGTCTATAACTACTCAAAATGTAACCTGTTTTGCAAATTTTGGATGATTCACCATTAACCTAACCATAGTCTAAAAATATCTATGAGCTAATATATACAATCTAATAGGAATTTTTTTAATATAATATTTATCAAAATAATAAATAATTTGCAATGATTATAGTAATTCAAGATGCAACATGAGTTGGCCACCTATGTTACGTTTTGGGTTGGCCGCTCCGTGCTGAGCTGCGTTGGGTTGGATTGGGACGGGACGGGATAGACAGACCAAGATGCAATATGGGTTGACCACCTATGTTACGTTTTGGGCCGGCCCAACTCCTCTGTAATCCAACGGATAAGTGATTAAGGATAAGACTCTTATTAATTCAGTCAAAATCCAATATTCTCTCATTTAATTGCACAATAACAATTAATAGGATCTAAGATTTAATTTCAAATTCTTTGCAAATATTCACATTAAACTCCATCGGATCTCCTCCGCCCCTATGTAAAGGGACTCTCCTCCTCCTCTCATTTTCACATCTAGAATCATCCTCATTCTCCTCTTTTTTGTTCTTTTGTTTTCTCGAGAGTACAACACTGAACCGGTTCGTAGGCTTCCGACATATTGCGCATGTCGGATTCAGTAAGCAGTTTTATCTTGAGATTCTTGAACATCGGTAACCGTCGTAATACATAGTGTTTTTAGAATTAAGGAGAGATTATATCTCGATTCTGAACAACCCAGAACCTTTATCGGTACAATTTTCCGATCCTACTAATTTTGTGCATTTACAGTTTAACTTTGTATTACAGGTTCTATTGTGCACTAACCTTTCTCTAAGTTTTGCAAATTCGGATGAAATTTTTGCCGGATTATATTTCTGGAAAACTAACATTGTCATTCAGGAACACCTAAAACCGGGAACCCCATCTCAGTTTATAAAATTCTTTTGCATTCGAATTTCTTTGTCATTCAAATTACTTTTTTTAAAAAAAAAAAACATCGATTTTCATTTATTTTGCAAATCGGTTTATTTGAAAAAAATTAAATTTTGCGCAGTCGATTTTTCGTTTTTAAACAAAAACTGTTTGTATTTTTAAATTAAATCGTTTTTCCAAAAGGAAGAAAAAAATTGGCATTCGCATGTTTTTTTAAAAGTCGGTTATCTAAATTATAAATAATTTGTTTTTTTTCGAGAAAAAACAATGGCTTTGACTTTTTTTTATAATCAAAATCGGTTGTTTAAATATTTAAATCAGTTTTCTGTTAATATAGCATTCAATTTAATTTTAAATCGAAAACAAGTTTGTTCTTGTACGGACTTATATACAAATTGTTATATTCGGTTTTGAATTTAAATTGGGAGAATTTGACATACTAGGCTTTTTTGAGTTTTTGTTTAAGAAAATGTACCCCAAATTTTTTACCACTTTCATTTAATAGTAGGTAAAAATTATTAACCCTTCTATTAAAAAGAAATAATAAATGATGTTTGTTATTTGTTATATAAGTATAATTTTTAATTTTTAATTACTGAATTTGTTTTCTTTTATTATTTTTCTTGCCTTTTTTTTATTTATTTTTTATTTTCTTTTTTATTTTCTGGACTGAATTTCTCATACCGGAATTTCTCATACCAGAATTTTCATACCAGAAATTTCATACCAGAAATTATCATACAAAAAGTTCATACCAGAAATTTCATACTAGAATTTTTTTCATACTAGAATTTTTTCATACCAGAAATTTCATATGAAAACTTCATACCAGAAATTTCATACCAGAAATTATCATATGAAAAGTTCATACTAGAATTTTGTAATACCAGAATTTTGCCATACCAGAAATTGTCATACTAGATTTTTTGCACCATATTTTCATACCATAAAATTACATACCATAAATTAAATAGCATAAATTATATATCAAAAATTTGATACTAGAAATTAGATACCAGAAATTAAATAACATAAATTATATACAAAAAATTTGATACCATAAATTAAATACCATAAATTATATACCAGAAATTAGATACCAGAAATTAAATAACATAAATTATATACAAAAAATTAGATACAAGAAATTGTAGCATATGACATCCCGTTTGAAGGAGCTTCGGTACAATATCCATTCGCACATCTGCATACAATACTATAGCTCTAAGAAACAAACTCAACAAAAAAGATTAAATAATTAAACTTACAATGATAAAAGATCTCACCACCAAAAGAGCATTCATTGTTTATTGAAGCCAAGCTGGACCGACACCTATCATGAACACAAACATAATGTGATTACCTGAATCAAGACAGAAAGCTGCTAATTAGCATCAACTGAATGCAAAACAGAAACAAACTATCCGTGAATTCAAATCAAGAAACCAGAAATCGCTAAACCCTAAAATGACGGAGAATCTCACAATCCCAAGACCTATTCAAAATGTTGGGGGAGCATGAAGCAGATCATGCCGTCAGTCGGTGATACAGAGCATAGATTGGCAAATCTCAGATGCAAAAGGCACAATAAGACTAACCTAGCAAGAGAGAAATGAAGAAGTTAAGATTGGAATAACTTACAGCATCCATAGGGGGGAGAAATTAATGAATCGGCTCCAAAGGAGCAGCATATATTACATTCCATTCCTTGTCATTTCTCATATCGGATCTAGATCTAGATGTAGATCTAGATCTAGATCTAGATGTAGATCTAGATCTAGATCTCGTCTTCACCTGAAAACGTTGAAACCAGAGCAGTCACAATGTAGATCTAGATCTAGATTGTGTATATTTGGAGAGTTGTAGCAAAGGTTTTGGTACCTGAAAACGTAGCTGCCAGATACGAAACCAACGCAGATGACGCCTTGAGGAGATGAAGCAATGAAACGTTGAAACCCATGTTGACTAGAATGAATAACAAAGGCAACAAGGGGGCGCCATCGCAACTGCCTGAATATATCAGTCAAACCAGAAATGTGTGTTTAGTTTCAGAATTGAGATACAACAAAAATAGGTGAATGTGATCCGGCTAGGCTTACTAGTTGATGAAGTAGGATGGATATTGAGGAAACACACAGTTCCGCCTCTCAATTAGGTTGGAAGCTGCAAAAACGGAATCTCCCACATCTTCGACAAAAACGGGAGAAGAAGGCATATGAACATAGTCTGCAATTTACAAGACCATTTTCAAAACTCATATGAAGAAAGGAAGAATATGAGTAAGGTGTTGCTGCTCAAATCCAAAGGAAGAAGAAGATGGCTTTGTGTTGCTGTTGTGGTCGGCTGGTAACTAGGGAAGAAAGAAGGTAGGGCTACGGTGAATGTGGGCTTTCAACAGTAAAAAAAAAAGGGTCTACTTACTAAACGAATTATACAAAAAGCCTAGTTACTCTATACAAAACCTAAAAAAGCCCACTTACCTAATTAGCCCATTTAAATTTCCGTACAAAAATTGAAATACATACTGATCGTGGTTGTTTTCGTGTAATAGAAATGGCTGATAACAGTCATAACACTGAACACACTGTGAATGGTCAAAATACTCTTAGAGATGGAAATGGAAGTCTCCTACCAGTCTTGATTGTTGTTGTGGGTGGAGGAAGCGGTGAGCAGACACCTCAAATTTAGTTTGAGAGAGGTCTACCACCGATTGTCTTGTCAAACCCAAGGACCGAGACTAAGACCTCTCAAAACGGTCTATAGTCTGGTCATGAACTTGCCCCTCTAACAGTAACAATGCAGGGCTCTTTGAGCGTAGGATTGTTGTCATATAAGTTTGATACAACTGCCTTCAAAACTTGACAACAAAAGATGTTATTCTTTTTAACCATGTTGAAGCTGGACATATATGTCACCGAAGATAAACCCGAGAATGCGGGGTATTCCTCCAAGATGATCTAGATGGTGATTATTTGTGCAGAATGGTGGATTCTAAGCCGCATATTAGACCCATTGTACCAAGTGCACATAAAGGTCAGTAGTTATAGGAAGCTCTGGATTTCCCTAGAAAAAAAGTACAAATACGAGGATGCAGAACATAAGAAGTTCGCCATTAAGAGGTTCATGGACTTCCAAATGGTTGATTATAAGCCTATCATGGAGCAAGCTTAGAAGTTATAACTTCTAGTCCATGATATAATTGTTGAAGGACTGAATATATGTGAGACATTCCATGTAGCAACATTCAACGGGAAACTCCCTCCATCTTGGAAGGATTTTTCAAGAGTTACGTTTTGCACAAGCGAAAGGAAATGACCGTGGAAGACTTCATGGTCAAATTGTAGATTGAATCAAGCAACCACAACGTTGATGGGGAAAATTCAAAGAAAGCTCATCTGATTGAACAAAAGGACAAGAAACGGAAGTTTCAACCCAAGATCCCTAACAAGCAACCAACGAAGAAGAAGTTCGCAGACAAATGTCACAATTGTGGCAAGATGGGTCACAAGTCCAACAAATTCTTGATCAAGGGTAATTCACGCAAAGGCAAGGGCAAGGCAAATGTCCACATGGCTGAAGACGGGCTAACAGATGTTGATTTGTATGCCATGACATCTAAAGTCAACATGGTCGGGAGCAACCCGATGAAGTGGTGTTATGACATTAGTGTTACCCGCCACATTTGTTCAAACAAGGGATGTTCACCACCTTCTGGACATATTTCCGGTGGCTCCAACCATTGTCAACACTGGAAAATGGGAGTTTTGGCTTCATCTATGCGAGCTCTTGCTCGTGGTATATTCATACATTAAATTTGACTTTCGTTTGAATGAGAAATGAAGATCCAAAGTTCGTTGCTTGCAAAGCAAAAACTTGGGGAATGGTAAAAAATGTGGCTATCCGGCATCGACTATATTGGGAGGTATCTTACGGGATATATAGAGGATAAATACACTAAAGGACGTGGCTTGAGTCACTATCCATTTTCAACGGGAAACGATGTAGGCAAACAAGCACACACACGCGTGCCGAGTCGCGTCGTGCTCGTGCAGTGTTGAGTTGTGTTGGGTTGGGACGGGCGGACTAAGATGCAACATGGTCTGACCACCTATCTTACGTTTTTGGCCCGGCCCAACTCTACAGTCCAACAATGCAAATGGATGAGGGTGGCCTTGGGTCAGGTCCAACTTTACAGTCCAACAGTTCAGATGGATGAGGATGACCTTGCAAATATTCGTATTAAACTCCCTCGGATCTCCTCTGCCCCTATATAAAGGGACTCTCCTCCTCTCATTTTTCACATCCAGAATCATCCTCTTGTCCTCTCTTATGTTTTTCTATTTTCTCGAGAGAACAACACTCAACTGGTTCGTAGGTTTCCGACCAATTACAAAGGTCGGATTCAATAAGTAGTTTCATCCCCGATTCTTGAACACCGGTAACCGTCGTAATACGGGGTGTATTTAGAATTAAGGAGAGAGATTATATCTCGACTCTGCTCAACCCAAATCCTTTATAAGTATAGTTTTCTGAATCCTGATGCTACTATTATTGTGCATTTATAGTTTAACTTTGTATTACATGTTTCTACATATAGTCGTATACCTTGCATATATATACTTATAATACAATTCTAAACAATAGTATAAACCAAGTTTGATACATGATCAATTGATCAACATGAATAACACTTTCTAAAGAATATGATATACTCTGAATTGCGACCTTATTGGCAAAAGTTAATCAATTTTACATCGTATTATATTTGTCTAACTATAACATATATGCAAGGGATAGGATGAGACGGGATTAATGTCATCTCACTTCCGTCCTAATTATTATACATGGACGGATCGGGATGGGTCATGTATATTTTTAAATGAATGTCATCGTGTTCTGATACAGTTATGATCGGGACGGAAAAATCTTGCTCGACCTATCATTGCTTATAGTTTTTAAACATTACGATTTAAACATATAAATATAGAGGTCCAAACCGTAACAAATCACAAATGTATTTGAGCCGTTAGACTATTTGCCATATTGAGTCTACATATTTTTTAAAAAATATATACAACTAATGTTTTGGGTTTAGGGATTCAACTTTTATTTATATTTTTATACTGAAAATTTTATTATAAATCGGACTAGACAAGTCTAACGGGATGAAGAATAGAAGGCATGTCTAATGCTCCCGATAGTTTATTGTAGGACTAGTTTGAGGCGAAATTGCTAATTTTGGATAAAAACCCATCAGGATCGGGATTTGTGTTCACCCCTAACTGAATGTATCTAACAGTTGCACACCGTGTTATTGTTATTTATGCATGAACCCTAAGGAATTTGTTGATTACAAGGTACATGGTGATAGAAAAGCCTCAATAGTTTGTTTAAGGTGTTAGTGTTGAGATATGGTGTTTTTTTTTTCTTTTTGCTTACTTCTCGACGGTCTTATATACCGAGCATGGTGGTTGTTGGTTGTTTTATTGAAGTACAATGTTGTTGTTTGGCTACACTTTTTTTATGGGCTAGGTCCAACTTGATAAAGTGGGTGTACATAACTTAAATATATTTTGGTATTAGAATAATTAAAATTTTTAAACCATAAAAATGAGGATTAATCATACTAGAGTTAATGGGGATTCTATAAGATAAGATTGGTGGAATAGGGCCCTTTTTATTTAGTGTAAATTAACTAGGTCCCCTAAAAAAATTAAATTAAAAAATAAAGATAAAATCGGTAATTAGGGCTAAAATTAAGGAAGGTGATTTGGATGGTTAATTAAAATTGAAATAAAAACTACCGAAAATTGATAAGTGAGTACTTAGGGATACAATTAAGGAAGGTGATTTGGGTGGTTAATTAAAATTGAAATAAAAAAAACTGCCAAAAATTGATAAACCGTTTAGTTTGAAAACTTTATTTTGATGATTCTAAAAATCTTATTGAGTGGGCTATTTTCCGTCATTCTTAAATCAAATCACCGATTTCAAGCCAAAAATATTGTCTGTTCACTCACCGTCTCTATTGAAGCCGATTGAAGATATCATCTCTGTTATTCGTCTCCACCGTCTTCCAAGCTTCGTTTTCGTTTATTCATCTTCTTCGTTTGCCACCGATTTCTCCATGCTGACACCTCGTCATTCTCTATTATTTGTCTCCTCCAAATTCGATAATTTCTCCATGTAAGTACATAAATTTTACACAAATCAATACATAATCACGTACAGTAAATTACACTTGTGTTGACGTACATAATGTATATAATAGTGCAGTACAATTAAACATATACATAAGCAAATTACCTTTTCTTATGTACATATCGTACTTTCGTATGTACATATGTACATATCTTACACATACGGAAGTAAGTTAACATATACATAAGCAAATTACATTTTCTTATGTGCATATCTTACACCTCAATTTATATTGCAGATTTTCTTATGTACATATCTTACACATACTTGTATCGGCATCTACATACGAACTATGAAGAACGCCATAGCAGAAGAAAAGCAACGTCGTTTTTTTCCGAAAAAGTAGACGCTCAATTCACATTCACGTTTGAAGGAAAACGATAAAAATAAGCTCCTTAATTGACGATTTAAAATAATTAGCTTATTTAATTAGGCAAATTAATAAAGTTAATTAAGGAGAGAGCATGAGTTATGGAGAATCTTTAATTTTGCTTATAATTTATCTTTTTATAAAAATTTGAGGGGCCTAGTTTGTCAACATATAAACAAAAAGGCCTACTTTATACATCTTGATACATAAACTGCATACTTAGACAACTCATCCATTCTATAACTACATACATAGTTTCATAGTAGTAAATCGGATCAAACTTGAGTGCAAAATCTACTCAATAAACGCCGCAAGTATATAGTCTTCCTCAACCAAACTTCCTTTGAATTTCTTTAGGTTTTCTCTCTCATGGGTAGAGAACTAAAAACGTCTTATTGATTGACATGTTAGGAACTATAATCTAATGTCGTTTATATAATGACCTAATATAATCACATTAAGCCTATTGGGTCAAAATCCGATATTCACTCATTAAGCCCATATCGCTTGATTAAAGTCTATGTGCTTTACTTGATCGAATCACTTCTATTAGCCTGCTAGTAAATAGTCGTATAATATTATTGTTTATTATAATATATGATTCCACTAATAATAATAAGATTAATAAATAAAGCTTACAATCGTCCGCTTGAGCTACATATAGATACAAACAACTATATTATCCAAAATTCTTTGTGTACACGTTGTAGTAACCGAAAAATTTAAAATCCGTTTAATACCGGATCAAATCGGATTCCGATCCGCCAACCTCTATTCTTTTAAATAAAATAAAATAATATTAAATTCTATCATTTTATGTGACCTTCATTCACATAAAATGATAGAATTTATGTAACCGTAAATATTTCCGTACTTAAAAAAAACGATTCCGTACGAGTAACGATTATTCACTCAGCCCATTTGATTTATTTGGTGAGCTGGCCCAATGCATCCGACCCAATGATCTTTCAGCCCATAATCTACCTTAACCCTAATTTTAACCTAATCCTTGTTTTTTCCCTAATCTAATCCAGCGGTAATCATCCTCCTTCCCTGCACAACTACCTCACGTCTGGACATTACCGTTCCCATTCTCGCTTTTGCTCACCATCTCACCCTCACCGAGATCAAAGAGAGGCTACGGCTTCAAACGCTGCACCAACCGCCGACACGCTGCTGCGCCGACAACCTGTGAGCCGCCCGCATCGATCAGCAGACGAACTACATCCAGGCAGCAGACGCTACCCCCAATCGCATCCCTACCGCCTTCTGCACTGGACGCTGGAGCCTCGACGCTGACCCCAACTCACTACCGACTCCATCGAAAATGAGACAAGGCCGGGTAGGATCGAGCCTTCTTCAACTCGCTGTAGACGACAGTCACGCACCCCAAGGATCACCCTCAGCACTTGATCGAGACCTCCTTGCCGCTTGGGACTGATGCTGCTTGCCAACGCCCTGCACACCGATCTACTGTTGTGTGCCCTTCGAACAAACGCCAGAAGAGGGGAGAGCATTCTTCCATCTGTTGCAGAAGGTGACTGCGTACCAAAGTTCAATGCGGACTTCTCGTGTGGTGATCGACACAGCAGCAAGTGTCCTCCTCCTGGTTGCAAGTCCGGTAGGTGAAGTTGATCCTCTGATGTTCATCTTACAGCAACTACAGGATGTTTGTATGTTTATAGATGGATGTATACACTAAGAAATGAACCTAGGATGTTTAGATTAAGTTGCATAAGTTTGTAATCTGTGGGATTCGAACTAGAGATCTCTAAGCAAAATAAATGGGAGCTTATGTTGACAGAGAGAATCGAAGTTGAGACCTCCTGCTTACCTCATTTTCCAGCCTTGACTTGCTGACTTTAGGAGCTAGTTTTGATAGCTTAGATCGAACATCCACCGTTGAATTTTTTATATGTTGTAGATGGACACATAGAGTTTACCATGTTAAAAATTGGGAATGAAGTAACGGTCGGATTAGAAGTTATAAGGTCCCAAAGTAGAGCAGTAGGGCTGTTTTTCCAGCAGAGGAAAAAATTGGCTAAGTGTAGAAATTCTAGCTTTTATCCAACTTTAGAGATTTATGTAGGAGTTATGGTTGAATATTTTTGAGAGATCTTTGCTCCTATGATTAGTATGCATATCATATAGGATATAGAGATTTATTCTGGAATTTTTATCTTTTTATTCAAGCCTCGTATCTTAACCCAAAGTCGGACCTTAACGACTTTTTGTGAAAATCTAGAATTTTGTGTAACTATTATACATCTTTACCAAACTTTTCAGTAAGAACGAGATTGTGGAAATGGGTTCCAAAGAAGAGTTTGAAACTAAGATATAGACAAATCTGGGAGTTTCGGAACCGGGGGTAAGATAGTCATTTTACCTTAAGAGGGCATTTTAGTAATTTTTCTCTTGATGAGTTTGTGCATCTTAGAATTTATAGACTTCTAAGATTATGGGATGTAATTTGATCCACGTGCCTTGTATGACAGGCGTTTGAGTTTCTACGGTTGCTGACCGAGTTGAGATTGTGAGAGTTGTAGTTTGAATCAAGTAAGTCCTTGCGACTTACTTAGCTGGTTTCTGGATATTAGTTGAGTGATAATAGTGGTGTGTGTACCATGTGTGTTATAATAACAACTTGTTTGGACGACCGTCGTTATTATGTGTTAAGGCCCAAGTGTATGTATAACGGGCTGTGACATCACTGCCCAGCTCTGCCAGGAGACTGGGAGGTTCTCTATACCCAGACCATACAGGTACACGGTGAGATGCATCGGATCCACTCCTGATGGGTACACGGGGGCGGAGGCGAGGTTTGGGAATCCCTCGTGTCACAAATTAAGTATCATTAGTAAGAGTGAATCACCTAAGCAAAGATAATAAATGGATTGTTTGAGAGCATGATGAGTGTTTATTATTTTATGTGTGTGTGCTATTATTATTATTCTAATATTTAGATAACTAGCTAATGGTTGTTTTGTTGTGTTTTTAGATTTATTGCAGGTTATAGCAGCAGCTAAGTGATCCGGAAGTAGTGGTCAGCCGGGTCTCCGTACTCCTTAGAGTGGGGTTGGGTGTTATCTTGTTGTTTCATTCTTCATGATTAAGACAGTTAGTCTTTTCCGTTATTTAAGTACTATAGGTTGTTAGACCTTGTTGCATTATCCGTTTAAAAATACATTTTTACGAATTTCGGTTTTTCTTATTTGTGTCTTGTTGCAAGATCCTAGTAATATTATTGTCAAACTGAAGTTGGGACCCATTGTGAGGTCCTAACCAGTAATGTCCCGAGTTTTGAGAATTCGGGGTGTTACAACATGGTATCAGAGCCCTAGGTTGGCAACAATGACACTTGAAATCTTCTGAAAGACTGAATAAGTACTTAAGTAGAACCCGAAAAGGGATTTGAGTTTTAAAAAGGACTTTTGGTTTTCAAATGCATGCATAGTCTGGTTGGGGATAGAAAGTACGGTTGACCACCACTACTACCGCGGATCTCAGTATGCTTAGTATGGACTTTAGGTTGTTACTCTCTTTGGACTTATTAGCTTGATTATAATGATAGGTGATGTAGATAAGCATATGTCGAAGGTTAGTAGAATTTATAGTTATAGTATGGCCTTCACGGAGATAACAGTATAAGATCCTCGTTCAGTTGACACACCTAAGTATAATTAAAGGGTTTCAACTTAAGGATAAGTACGCTCAGCTAATGAGCATTAGGGTAGACTAACGACGGACAACTCCTTCGAGCTTGTTGAGGAATGTCGAGACGGAAAAGTGAAGCCTAAAAGACAACACCAACCACGATGACAAGAAGGGAATCCCGATTCAATTCAATAGGATCAAATGAAGAATATACATGAGAGTAGTTCTAGCAACGCGTTGGATGACCGGAAAGTATACAAATTGGGAGAGACAACCCATAGTTTCTTTCAAGATGGTGTAAAGCAACGTTGCAAACAAAGGGGATGCCTTCAGAAACACACATAGGCATGAAGGTCAAGGTGAAGATTCATACAAGAGACATTGAATCTAAGCTTACTGACGGACCAAAAGGTGAAAGTTTGAGGCTAGAAGCAGAGCGGAATATGATCACTCTTGACAAACTATTTGCCGCCACAATCAAGATGGAAAACCGAGACAATCATAAGCATAGGAGTCAAGATAAGTTACATCCGATATCCTGATACGAAGAATTAAAGAGCCGTAAAATGAAAGCTTACAGGTTGCTAGAAAGGGGAATGCCGATTTCACCGACATGGAAGTGATGTGACCTCCTAGAACACACAAGAATTACAACAAGGATCGGGATACAACAAAGACCAGATTTCTACAAAGGCGGCAGTACAAAGCAGCACACAAGGAAGGTGTAGGAGAATAGTTGGTGAACACGGGGGTCTCTAATGACTTCCCATTCACAAAGAGATCTAAGTTAACAACACTAGCGGGTCATAACAGAGAACCGCAATTGGACGATAACTCGGGTAAAAAGAATTATGGGGAAATACCTATAAGTTATCGTGGAAGAAATTACTAGTCCGTTGATGAAAGATGAAGATACAACTAGACTCGTAAGAGTATAGTGCTCTTATAGGAGTGTAGATTGTAGAAGGAGCTAAAGGAGTATAAATGGAAGAGATGTATTTTCACTGGTATATCAAACCTCAAAAGAGATAGAAGAAAAGTAAGTCTAAGATCTTACAGTAGGTCAACTACAAACTAATTGGTTACAACAGAGAATTTACACGTGCTGGCCAACTAGTGATGGTGGGTTGACAGATAAGAAGAATAACCACAAGGTTAAAAGGGAATTTTACAGACATCTGGTGAATTTCTTCCAGAGATCAACGACGACAATGGTGAAGTTAAATCAATACAAGTACTAGTAGCCTTGATGGTAACATTGAATGAGTCCAATATGATATCTCTAATAATAAAGATATTAAAGAGCAGCTCTTGACGGTCGATAATGACCATTGATGATAGAAATGGTGTAAAGGGAATTGTTGTGAGTAGTTACTTACTACTGACTAAGGAAAGATACATATCAAAGTTAGTATGAAGGGATCCCTGTAAGAAGAACTAGAAGACTAAGAAGAAGTAAATGATTGTGAACATGTCCTATGTCTTAGCATTCCACACAAGTAGGGCTGATGGTGCTCCTCCGAGAAAAGGTGGGGTCAAACTGTCTAGATTGATAGGGGAAACCCTTGTGATTAAAGATGTGACACAGAATAATTGGAATTTCAGAGAAGGCACAAATATAGAGAGTATGATTAAAAGCCTTGGTGAAATGTGTGGTTGAGTTGTGAGGTGATTGCAGATGGATTCTACAAGTTGGTTAGAACAAACATGAGAAGGAGTAAAGTTGAATGACTAAAGGCTTTTATATGGATCCGGTATTACACCAATAAGATGATTACCGGAAAGCGTATATATAAAAGTTTAATGAGAAATGGAGGTACTCCATTGAAAATTCAAGCTGGACTGATGACATAAGAGTTGATGAAAGTAATAAGACCAACCAACGCGGTTCGTAAAGCGAGTACGAGAAAACTCAAAGGGGTAACTATCCTACTGGGGGGTAAAGATTTAAAGAAGGTAAAGCGACATGAGCATAAGGACAACATAATAAATGCGAGTCAAGAACTTTGATCTTTGACAAAATCATATACAACTGAGATTTCTTATGCAAATGGTACCGATAGGTGTTTAATAAAGTCATACATATCGGACCGATAACGATAGGATGGATAAAGTGTAAACCAAAAGAATAACTTAACCAGTAAGAAGGAAAGTCATGTATCAAAAGGCGGGTCTTGCTAAATTGGAATAAAGTGTTGAGATGAGAATGCCTTTGTAGAATCTATGCAAGAGTACAACGTAACTGAGGTTCCAACATGAAATGAGCAGTAATGATCAATTGAAAGTTGAGACCGATTCAGGGGAGGAAATTGTTATAAGACGAGTCACCTAGTAGAAGAGTTCACAAGTCAAGCTTGAAAGACCAAAAGAGATAAAATGTCGACCCGAATATAAGGGTCTAAGGTGCATGGAAGGGATACCTACAATGGAGTGTAGAAGCAAAATGTAGACTTTACAAGTGTAGAGAGGTTTTGACCTCCTCAAAGATATAGAAATTTGAAAGAAATCGCAATGCCGGTATCAAAGAGTTGAAGCCCTGTAGCGAAAACAACGGAGTTTCATGAAGGCAATATTGCCGGTAACACCAGCGAAGGAATATATATATAAGAATGGCCTTGGTGGACTCGAAAGTCCAAGGTAACCCCAATTATCACGGGACCTAAGTCATCAACACCGACGGTCCATGCAAGGGGAACTGCAAGGGGATGATAACTAAAGTCATTAGAACTACAAAGACACTTACCAACTATCGTTGAAGACTTGGAATGACTATTTATGTCAAGATGAAAGACCCAGTTGGGCTCGAGAAGTAGAGTTAGCCTAAGGAAATAAAAGTGTGGAAGATAAAACGAATTAGCGAAGCATGAAAGGATTAATCGGGCAGATGATGCTCACCAAGAATTTAACGCCTGTATAGGTATGAGAAGAGTAAGTCCGGGATATTGAGATAAGTCAATTATAGACGGACCGACGTCAGCTGAAGACGTGTAAGTGTTGGTTGGTATTGACGAGTAGGTACCGTTAAGAAGAGACATTAGTGACTACGGATTTAAGAGGTAACTTTACCAATGCCTTGGAGGATTCCCCAAATAGGCAATGACAACTTTCTGGGATGATCTCTAAGGATATGGAGAGAATCGGGTTAGAGGTTGCTTACTGGTTGGTTAAGAACAGACTACGGTTGAGTAAGAGAGTAAGGGTCTGTTTGAAGAGGATCTTGCTAGTATTGTCGGCGCAGCAGCGTGTCGGCGGTCGGTGTAGCCTCTCTTTGATCTCGGTGAGGGTGAGATGGTGAGTAGAAGCGAGAATGGGAACGGTAAGGTCCAGACGTGAGGTAGTTATGCAGGGAAGGAGGATGATTAACGTTACACCGACCGCCGACACGCTGCTGCGCCGACAACCTGTTGAGCCGCCCGCATCGATCAGCAGACGAACTACATCCAGGCAGTAGACGCCACCCCCAATCGCTTCTCTACCGCCTTCTGCACTGGACCCTGGAGCCTCGACGCTGACCCCAACTCACTGCCGACTCCATCGAAAAAGAGACAAGGCCGGGTAGGATCGATCCTTCTTCAACTCGCTGCAGACGACAGTCACACACCCCAAGGATCACCCTCAGCACTTGATCGAGACCTCCTTGCCGCCTGGGACTGATGCTTCTCGCCAACGCCCTACACATCGATTTGTTGTTGTGTGCCCTTCGAACAAACGCCAGAAGAGGGGAGATCATTCTTCCATCTGTTGTAGAAGGTGACTGTGTACCAAGGTTCAATGCGGATTCCTCGTGTGGTGATCGACACAGCAGCAAGTGTCCTCCTCCTGGTTGCAAGTCCGGTAGGTGAAGTTGATCCTCTGATGTTCATCTTACAGCAACTATAGGATGTTTGTATGTTTATAGATGGATGTATACACTAAGAAATGAACCTAGGATGTTTATATTAAGTTGCATAAGTTTGTAATCTGTGGGATTCGAACTAGAGGTCTCTAAGAAAAATAAATGGGAGCTTATGTTGACAGAGAGAATCGAAGTTGAGACCTCTTGCTTACCTCATTTTCCAGCCTTGACCTGCTGACTTTAGGAGCTAGTTTTGATAGCTTATATCGAACATCCACCGTTGAATTTTTTATATGTTGTAGATGGACACATAGAGTTTACCATGTTAAAAATTGGGAATGAAGTAACGGTCGGATTAGAAGTTATAAGGTCCCAAAGTAGAGCAGTAGGGCTGTTTTTCCAGCAGAGGAAAAAATTGGCTAAGTGTAGAAATTCTAGCTTTTATCCAACTTTAGAGATTTATGTAGGAGTTATGGTTGAATATTTTTGAGAGATATTTGCTCCTATGATTAGTATGCATATCATATAGGATCTAGAGATTTATTCCGGAATTTTTATCTTTTTATTCAAGCCTCGTATCTTAACCCAAAGTCGGACCTTAACGACTTTTTGTGAAAATCTAGAATTTTGTGTATGACAGGCGTTTGAGTTTCTACGGTTGCAGACCGAGTTGAAATTGTGAGAGTTGTGGTTTGATTCAAGTAAGTCCTTGCGACTTACTGAGCTGGTTTCTGGATATTAGTTGAGTGATAATAGTGGTGTGTTTACCATGTGTGTTATGATAACAACTTGTTAGGACGACCGTCGTTATTATGTGTTAAGGCCCAAGTGTATGTATAACGGGCCGTGACATCACTGCCCAGCTCTTCCAGGACAATGGGAGGTTCTCTATACCCAGACCATACAAGTACACGGTGAGATGTATCGGATCCACTCCTGATGGGTACACGGGGGCGGAGGTGAGGTTTGGGAATCCCTCGTGTCACAAATTAAGTATCATTAGTAAGAGTGAATCACCTAAGCATGGATAATAAATGGATTGTTTGAGAGCATGATGAGTGTTTATTATTTTATGTGTGTGTGTGTGCTATTATTATTCTTCTAATGTTTAGATAACTAGCTAATGGTTGTTTTGTTGTGTTTTTAGATTTACCGCAGGTTATAGCAGCAGCTGAGTGATCCGGAAGTAGTGGTCAGCCGGGTCTTCGTACTCCTTAGAGTGGGGTTGGGTGTTATCTTGTTGTTTCATTCTTCATGATAAAGACAGTTAGTCTTTTCCATTATTTAAGTACTATAGGCTGTTAGACCTTGTTGCATTATCCGTTTAAAAATACATTTTTACGAATTTCGGTTTTTCTTATTTGTGTCTTGTTGCAAGATCCTAGTAATATTATTTTCAAACTGAGGTCGAGACCCATTGTGAGGTCCTAACCAGTAATGTCCCGAGTTCTGAGAATTCGCGGTGTTACACACGTAACGACTAATTTTATGTAGACTTATTCTTTATTGCAATCTGGTCCATCTCATAATCAATATGAGATCACAGCGGCGCTTTTCACAATCATCGTAAGTAAACCTTTCGTGTTCATCACGTTAGTATATTCAATGAAATAGGGTCCGTTTAGTAACGTAAGATTACATAGATGAAGATGAGGACGAAGAAAATTATTTTGATGAAGAATTAAGGAGAAAAAATTGTTTAAGAGGATGAATATGAAAATAAGTGAAATGAGTATTTAGTGAAATGAATATGATTGTGAATAAAATTAAAAAAAAGTATGTGTTATATTTATCATAGATGAAAAGCAAGAAAAGAGAGGGGTAAAAGTGAGATTTTAGTCTCAACAATCCTTATAATCCTTATAGTCGAAGTTCTATAGGATTACAAAATTCCCATAATCTAATTTTCTTTATCTTCATAATCTAATTTATATAATCTTCTTCATTCATATACCAAACGAGATTATAAAAATTATTTTTCCCTTTTAATTCCTATTATCTTAACCCCATTAAATGTTATTACCAAACGGAGACATATATCAAGTATGGATGAATGACATGAAAATTACATGCAATGTGATGTCATAAACACGTCTAATTCTAACTGGCCCTTCTTTATCCGGAGATCAATCCAAAATAATCTTTAGTTCAAAATGTAAATCATGAGAATCTATCATGCATAAACTATAAAAACATAGAGCATTTAATCAAACTCCCACTAAGTTAAGGGATTACAAAATTGTCAAACCCCACCAAACGGATCCGCAATCATTGAGTATGTGCTCATGTGTTCTATATATATCTGTCCACTTTAAACTTTTTCCTTCAATGACAAGGACTTGGTCTCAATGTTCTTCTCCTTTACATAGCTTATGTTGTTATTGGAGAACAAAACCGCAACCTTATTGTCACAAAATAAATTCAATGACATGTCAATTCCATTAACCACACGTAGGCATGTGACAAAGTTACGTAACCATATCCCATGAATGGATGTTCCGAAGCAAGCCATGAATTCTACAACCATAATAGAGGTCGCCACAAGTGATTGTTTGATACTTTTTCAAGATATAGCCCCTTCGGCTAGCATAAAGACATAGCTTGAGGTGGATCGTCTATTATGAATACAAACGGCGAAATCAAAACCAGAATATCCAACGATCTACAATATGTCATCCACTCCTCTAGAAGTTTGAGTCCTATTGTACATGTATTCAGCGGTGCTATTCTGATAGTGTTTGACTTGCCCATTGTAAGATCCCAGTTTCTGCCTTCACCGCTTCCGTGGCAAGCCTTGTGTAACGCCCCGAATCCACGGGACTCGGGGCGTCACGGGTGGAGACCACACAATGGGTCCCGACCCTTAGCCTGACAACAATTTCACCGGATCTTGCAACAAGACACAAATAAAGGCCAAAACCGAAATACATTTTTATGCAATGTAATGAAAGCCGAAAGCATACAAACAAAAGACTCCAGCCGAGATACTACTCCAAAGACCAAACGCCATACACGCAATAAGCAATACCCAAACATGACTTCAACCAAACCCCTCCTAAAATGTACGAAACACCGGCTACCCACTCTTCCTGATCTCTCGGCCGCATTCCTAGCCTGCAAAGCAACTACAACATCGGTATTAAACCGTTAGCTAATATTCAAGGCATTAGAATCAAGGTGATGGCACAAACACACGTAAGTCAAGATAAACACACAAAATACTCCAAAGCACACAAATGCAGTTTATTATCTTTTTATTATTAAGTCATATCCCGTTCTAATTCAACTTCTTTTGTGACACGAGAATCTCTCAAAACTCGCCTCGGTCCCCACTTACCGGCAAGGAATGGTACTGATGCATCCGACCATCTACCCGCACGGGCTAGTCGCCAAGAACCTCCTAGCTCTACGCAAGAGCTAGACAAGTTGTCACCGCCCGTTATCATACACTTGAACCAAAATATATACAAGTTGGTGGTCCTATTCCCGGTTTCGTTCTTATAAAGTAATACTAGTACACACCACCAAACACGCATCGAAGCTAATACAAAGAATATGAGCTAAGTAAGTCCGGAGACTTACCTGTCTCAAAGATAATCCCGCTATATCCCGCTCTCAACTTCCTGCAGGAAGACACTCAACGCCTGTCAAAAGGCACACGATCAACAACTCTCTCATATACTAGAAGTCCTTAGACTTCTAGTCCCCATGATCTCACGATATCATAAACCATAAACATGCTAGGATAACCACTCCTAGCCCCAACAATCTTACAAGATCACTTCACCAATACAACATATACTAGGATAATCCATTCATAGTCATCATGATCCTAGAAGATCATACAACCCCAAAACCTCAAGCATTAGAACGCTCATAAGATCACACATACGCTCAAAGCCTTATAACCTCTCCGAATCAAACACACATCCAGCCTTAGAACAATCGACAAGCCCTCAAGCACTCACCTAAGGTTAACCACTACTTGGTATTCACTCTAAGTTATATTAGATCCAACCTAGCATGATACTACTAAACATAACTAGATCGAGGTAAGATCATAAGCTCGGGGGGGAGGGTACTCACGTGACGTCAAAAGACGGAAGATGATCTATGGATGTCGATATGGATTCGTTGGCCTTAATCGGGGCGCTTCTGAACCTAGCACCAAACTAAATAAATTTAGCATAACGCTAAATTTGGGCATAATATATAACGTATATAATATAAGAATAAACCCGGTACAAAAACCGAGTCAAAATCTCAAAAACACTTTCCGGGTAAATTATCGAATATATACAAATATAAGAATATTCCCGTAATAATAATCCAAGTTAAAAACCGCTAACACATTTTCTGTAACACCCGAAATTCTCGGAACTCGGGGAGCTACTAGTTAGGACCTCACAATGGGTCCCGACCTTGGTTTAACAACAACTTTACTAGGATCTTACAACAAGGCACAAATGTATTCAAAACATAATATTTTATGGGCAATTTTGGTAACTAGACCTTTTTGAAAAACTAGAGTAATAACTAGGCTTTTTAATGTTTCAATTAAGTAAATATACCCCAACCTTTTGTATTTATTTTCAAACTCTACACACTCTTCTCTTAAGGGGTACATTTACTAAACACAAAACTAGAAAAAGCCTAGTAAACCAAATTGTTTCATATTATTTTATTGTATGAATGTACAAATGTGACAGACTTACAAAACATATATATATATATATATATATATATATATATATATATATATATATATATATAACATGCATGTCAAATGGAAGACTCATCCGTCCCCATCTAATGAGTACGTGGGCCCAGCTGACCATCTTTTCCGGACCTCTCTGCAACTGTCTATCTCTACAAAAACTACAACACGGAATAACCGTTAGCTAACAATCCAAATATAAATAGAATAAAGATAGCACAAACACATCCAAGGTAACAAAAACACTCATCCTGCTGGCACACAATCCGGTTATTATTTGATAGCTTAGGTGATTCACTTTATTCCGTTTTTAAAGTTGTGCCACGAGAAATCTTAAGATTTCTCGCCTCCGTTTATCCAACTGGTGCAGGTCTAGCACACCTCCGCCGGTAGCATCACTACAATCCAAGTATGGACTAGTCCCTAAAGAGACCCTCAGCGCCCTCGGGCTAACTAAGCAAAATGCCACCGCCCGTTACTCTTAGGCCAAATATGTAGGTCGGTCGATAATTAATAATAAGTACGATTATAAACACAACATTCAAACACCACTATCAATCTATCATTATTCACACTCATATCCAAAAGCTAGCTAAGTAAGCCCGAAGGACTTACCTGAATCGAAACTCGATTCCCATTATCTTAACTCGGTTCGCAACTGTTGGGACTCAATTGCTTGTCATAAGGGCAAGTGGATCAAAATACATCCCATATTCTTAGAAGTCTATAACTTCTAAGATGTACAATCCTTCAAGATAAATTACTAAAATGCCCTCCTAAGGTAAAATGATCATTTTACCCCTAGTCCCGAAACTCTCAAAGATACTATAATATATGCCCAAACCTTAAGAGTTAATTTAGGTAGAACTTATAGATTACACATTTTTCTTAACTTTTAAAAAGGTCACTAAGGTCCAACTTTAGCCTATAATACGAGACTCAAATAAATTTATAAAAATTCTAAGAAAATTACACAAGTCATCTATGATATGCATACAAATTATAATGTCCAAGATCTCCAAAAAATACTCAGTCAAGAATCCTACATAAATTCCCAAAGTTGTGTAATTTCCCAACTGCACCATCAGTCCAGTTTGGACCTTTATAAATCTAAATCTAACCGTTAGATCAACCTCAACTTTTGATACATCACCCTATGCATGACACTTTATAACATAATAAAAATTGAACGGTGGATTATATCTCTAAGGTATATAAACGTAAGTTCACACATGACTGCACAACACAAAATGTTTTCAGCACTTAGAGAATTTCAGCAACATCCAGAAAACTGCTTACAGTCTCGACTTTGAAAAATCATAACTACTAAACCTATTGATGAATTTCTCTCAATTTTTGATATACTCTACTATGTAATTCTAACTACAACATATCCAAAATTCAAGTCCAACAAAGATCAAAAACCCATTCAAAACAATCACAGAACTGCATCACACGCAGTTATTCTTAACACTCAGCACACTTATAAACACTACACTAGGAGCCAACTTTGGAACAACATAACTCTCAAATTGTAACTCGGATTCCTCTAAAATTTTAGTATGATTTACTATGCAATACCTTCTATGACATATCCGAAAACCAGCCAAAAAGGAAGAGTCTAGATTACCCAAAAGTGGACCTAACGTTGATTGTTCAACACTTCCGAAAATTCAGGAAAACGCATGAATCTGTACAGATCTCCTACGGTTGTTCTGAGTAGGTTTAACAAACAAAACTGGTACACGTTAGGCAAGGAAAAGGTGGACTGAAGTGTAGTGTAGCTAGGGGTACAAGCCTTACCCGATTCCGAGACTCGAAGGCACGGGAAAGACAACACAAAGGTTGTTGGTGAGCGGATCTGGGCATGCAGGAGAAGGACTGGATGCGTCGGCTGCGTTCCTGAGCAGTCCGTTGCGTTGCTGAACAGTTGGGCTTGCACGGAATCATTGCTGGTGCCGAGAGTAGAAGGCAAGCGAGGCAGCAACGCCGGAAAGGCTCGAACTTGTGCGCTGCATCGCTTGGACAGAGGACGTGCTCCGGTTGAAGGCAAACGCTGCAAAAGGCTGAAGAGTATCCCTGATGTTGCTTAGCTTGTGTCGAGTGTGGCTGACGAAGGCGTCGCCACAGTTGCTCAGGGAGAAGTTTGCCTTCAGGGGAGGAGATCGCCGCTGCTGCTTCCGGGAGAGATCGGCTAGGATTATCGACAAGGGAGAGGGAAATGTACGGTTACACTCAAGCTGAGCAATAGAACTAGGGTTACGTAAAAACAAAAGGAAGGAGGTTGTTCTCACATTCAGCCCAACATTGGCCCAACTGGCCTTCTTTTAACAGGCTCGAATAGCCTGTTCCTGACGAGCCCAGCTGACATGTCCCGACGGGCCTGGATGGTATGGTTCTCATGGGCTGAAACTTACTTCTCATATCGGATAAAACTCTAATAACGAATTAAGAAACGTTAGATCGGATTTGCGTACTTTATGCGAGTAGAGTCCTCACGTAAAATAAAAGAAATATAGAAGAAAAACATGAGATCAAAGTCCCATAAAAAGTTAAGGCAATTTAGAAAAGTCCAATCGGTCGAAGTCCGGTTTAACTCAGAAATAATCGGAATAAAATATTCCGGTTATTACTTCATTTCCACCTTAAAAATAAGTTTCGTCCCAAAACTTAATAGAAGACAACATAAGGGCAGAGTCCATATAAAAGGAATCAAGTGCCGGAAAAGTCCCAAACGGTCAAGTTCTGATTTGTTTCATAAATAACCGGAAGTAAAAAATTCCGGGTATTACATCAGTCCCCTTAATATAAGTTTCGTCCCGAAACTTAGAGAATGACAATCAGCAGGTCGGCCTTCAAGGTACCAGTCTAGTGTATCTAATCACTACACCAAAGTCCCGTCGTTTCCACATATAAGTACCCCTCACGTCATATGTTACAAATAAAACACACATCACTGACTAAGTACTCAAGCATGAAATAAACAAGAAGTCAAACATTATCACACAGATACAAGGCTAAGCCCTAACTCGTCGCTCCCGAGGTTACAACTAACACTGCATAGGTCTCTGAAAATTTCGTCGCATACTATCCACAATATCTTAGGTAGCCTCGCCGGCTTTTCATAATACCACTAACTCCGAAATCTTCTCATGTGATTACATCACAAGTGCCTGCTACCATGTTCTAGAGTGGCTACCAGATATCTCACCGGTATCATCCAGCTCAACTATCCGATCCTTTATTTTGATGACCTAACTCGCGTCTGGTAGGGATCCCTTCAACTGAATCCGTGGACAATTGGGGTTACTCTCCCCAATAGGGTGAGGAATACTAGTCCATTAATCACTTTTAAACTGCTTTAAAATCTCACATGGTTGTCTTACACAACTCACCTCCAAATCTTTTGATGACCCTATTGAGGATAATTTATTCATCTCCCTTCCCTTCTAGTGTTCTAAAAAGGTTCCGAGTATCCGATCTAGGATATCACCCTTATACATCTCCTGACACTTTACTAAGTGCATAATGCTAGTTGTATCTTAACTCACTTGGTCTTGTCCTATAATATGCCTCAATCATATGGTTCCTCCATTAAAGAATCATCCTTTGCTCATTTTTGTCCTTAAACTTGATATAACTTAACAATCAAAAATCCGGTGGCCAAACCCTGCGTTCTAGCGACGTCATCATATTAATTCATAGATCTCTAACTCAACTCAAACTTAAAACGCAATATCCAAGATCTTAGGTGACATAGGATGTGTCCGCAATGACAACACTAGACACAAGGTGATCCCACATCGCCGTCGTTTGATCATAACTACTGGATAAATGCTAACACACCATCAGCATCGCACACATATATCCATCACGTTTACCGGATCGAGAACATCCTTCTGACTCAAACGCAACTCAGCTCCGTTCCGATATAAAATTCCACATATACTCCACTCCGAGATTATGCTTCCTCTATGCACGGTTGATGAATTGTAAGTATACTCCCGTACAATATTTCCATTCACTCCGCATCCGATCTCACGTTCCTTCCAAACGAGATGCATTTCACCAATTATCATCATCTTAAACTCGACATATTTTTTATTATTATATTTTTTTATTTTTTTTTTGTACCATGGAGCTTCCAGCTCCGTGGGTTATGGGCCCACCATGCTTCCTTTGCGCTACCCTACTAGTTCTCTTGTCACTCATTATTCCTAAGGACAATTTTCTGTGAGTCCAAACTGATTGATCCCAAAACTCTTTCTCCCAATTATACCATAAGTCCTATCCGGATGAAGTACCAAGTATATTCCTTACTTGCCTTAAGGAAATAAGATAACGGTTGGAAGACAACCTCTTCTGTTTACTTTTTGAAATCTTCTAACACGGACCCAAACTCTCTGACTCGACCGGAGTTTGATCGTAACTAGCCAATAAGAAATCTCCAACACGATTCTCTTTATATCTTTAGTTCATCCAAGAAGGTTGTCATTGTCTACTTGAGGAAATCCTCCAAGGCGTCGATAAAGCTACTACATAAATTCACAGTCACAAATATCTCTTCTTAACGGCACATAACTCATCAATACCAAGCGATACTTGCACGTCCTACGTTGACATTGGTTAGACTATAGTTGACTTACCTCAATATCTTGTACTCACTCTTCTCAAACCTCTACTGGAATAAAAATCTTGGTAAGCATCAACTACTCGGTTAATCCTTGTACCCTTCGTTAGTTCGTTCTATATTCCACACTTCCGTTTTCCTTAGGGACAACTCTCTTTCTCAAATCTCACTATGTCATTCCCAGTCCTCCACGGTAGATGGTAAGCGTCTTTGTAGTTCCGATGACTTTAAATTACCTCCCACTTGTAGTCCCTTTACATGGACCGTCTGTGTTGATGACCTATGTTTTGTTATAACTGGGATTACCTTGGACTCACGAGTCTACCAAGGTCATTCTCTCACGTTCCTTCATTAACGTTGTTGTTAATATTGCTCTCCTGAATCTGTTGACTCGGCTACAAGCCTTCTACTCTTTTGATACTGGCGTCGTGATTTCTTTCAGAATTCTTATATATTTGAAGAAGACAAAATGTCTCCATGCTTGTGAAGTCTACGTTTTTCCCTTACACTAAATTATAAGACTTCATTCCGTGTACCTCTTAGTCACAAGGGTTTTCCTTAGAAAATATTAGAAGAGAATCATCATTCTCCCTTGTATGGAATGTTACGTACACTCCGTCTTGATTGACATAGAACCTTATAAAAATCGTATACTTTTTACTCTTCTAATTCTTCTTTAACAAACCATCTGTACTAACTGTGATATGTATCCTTTTCCTAGCAAGTAGGTAGTAACCAACTCACACAATTCCCTTGATCTCAAATGACATAAGGGGGGTCAATCCTGGCCATCTAGTCTTTCTTCTTAAGTTCTCAATTGAAATTTATGGCTTTGAACTCCCTTCATATTACTATTAAGGATATTAGTATTGGTACCAATTTAGCTTCATATTTGTCGTCATTGATCTCTTGAAGGGTCCTCCAAAAGTCCATAAAATTCTTTCGTAAATCTATGGTTATTCTTCTTATATGCCAACCAGTTACCACTAGTTAACCCGCACGTTTTATGTCTCAGCTATTACAAATCAATATGTAGTTGACCTTCTACAAGATCATGGACTTACTTTTCTTCTATCTCTTTTGAAGTCCGGTACACTTGGTGAAAATCTATCTCCTCCAGTTTCTCTATTTATACCCCTTTAGCTTCTTCCACCGTATGTACCTTTCTTGTTCTCTTATGATATCACTATACTCTTCTGAGTTCAGTCGTAGCATTCATCTATCGTCACTGAGTTTATCAAGTCTTTCACGACAACTTGTAAGTGTGTCTTCGTGATCCTTCTTACTTTGTTCATCGTCAGTTTGCGGTTCTCTGATATGAATCGTTAGCGTTGGTAACTTAAATCTTTAGGTGCAAGTGGAGTTATTGTGGACTCTCTAGTCCACCAAAATCATTTTCCCCACATTCTTCCCTTTAGTTGATGTTATTTTGGTCATGCTACCTTTATAGAATTCCGTTGTCTCAGCTTTTGACTTCTAGTTTCCTTGATACTTACGTCGATGTTCTTTTAAAATTCTCTTATCTTTGAAGGACTCCACATGCTTCAATGGTTATAGCATTTATTTCTCGTCTTTAAACTCATTGTTTGTCTTTGCACCCTTTAATCCTCACAAATGGTCAACACCCTATCTTCTTTGTACTCTCATGCCCATACTTGCATATGGCGGCATCCGCCTCGATGGTAACATCCTTGACTCCGCAAATCTTGGTTGTACTCCGTTCTATATGATTCTTGTTCCCTTATTGTTATCTCTAATCCGATCTCTTTTCTTCTCTTGCATGGTTCTTCTAATTCATCTCTCGGCTTCATACGACCAAGTCCCTTGCATGACTTCCTATTCCTTCTATCTGAGCTGACTCTGGAATTTCTTTCTCATCGGGTTGTACTTGTGGTGAAAATTATCTCAACATCTTTACTTCTTTGCCCACCCGTTATTCGGATGATTTATAGGGTCACCAGGACGCCCACTCTAGTATAATACTCAATCCAAGGTCTGAGTCCATTGTCTCGTGTTGAAAACTGTTCAAGTTCGTCACTGATTTATCATGAAGAGGTTGTCACTTCATGATGGCACAACTAAAGGATATAAAATGTCCTTTAGGATTCTAATATGATACACATATACATATATAGGACATACATTAATACACATCATAATAAATCTATATACTAACTCACCTATTATTCTAAGTTGTAGAGATCCACGGAAAACGATGGTGGTCCGACGTACTACTAACCCAACAACCCGACTATGAGCATGTGTAAAACCAGAAATTCATTTTGAAATTCTTAGACCCCTTTCGGGTTCTAGTTATTTTCTACATTCGGTCTTTCAAAAGATTCCAAGTGCCATTGTTGCCAATCCGGAGCTCTCATACCATGTTGTAACACCCCAAGTTCTCGGAACTCGGGGAGCTACTAGTTAGGACCTCACCTTGGTTTAACAACAAATTTACTAGGATCTTCTAACAAGGCACAAATGTATTTAAAACAATTTCAAAACATAATATTTTATTGTATGAATGTACACATGTGACAGACTTACAAAACATATATATATATATATATATATATATATATATATATATATATAACATGCATGTCAAATGGAAGACTCCCCCGTCCCCATCTAATGAGTACGTGGACCCGGCTGACCATCTTTTCCAGACCTCTCTGCAACTGTCTATCTCTACAAAAACTACAACACGGAATAACCGTTAGCTAACAATCCAAATACTAAATAGAATAAAGATAACAAAAACACATCCAAGGTAACATAAACACTCATCATGCTGGCACACAATCTGGTTATTATCTGATAGCTTAGGTGATTCACTTTATTCCGTTTTTAAAGTTGTGGCACGAGAAATCTTAAGATTTCTCGTCTCCGTTCCTTATCCAACTGGTGCAGGTCTAGCAAACCTCCTCCGGTAGCATTACTGCAAACCAAGTATGGATTAGTCCTTAAAGAAACTCCCAGCGCCCTCGGGCTAACTGAGCAGAATGCCACCGCCCGTTACTCTTAGGCCAAGTATGTAGATCAGTCGATAATTAATAATAAGTATGATTATAAATACATCATTGAAACACCACTATCAATCTATCATTAATAGTAAGCCCGAAGGACATACCTGAATCGAAACTCGATTCCCATTATCTCAACTCGGTCCGCAACTGTTGGGACTCAATTGCCTGTCATAAGGGCAAGTGGATCAAAATACATCTCATATTCTTAGAAGTCTATAACTTCTAAGATGTACAATCCCTTCAAGAGAATTTACTAAAATGCCCTCCTAAGGTAAAAATGACCATTTTACCCATGATCCTGAAACTCTCAAAGATCCTATAATATATGCCCAAACCTTTCTTTGGGACTTAATTTCACAATCTAACTCTTAAGAGTTAGTTTAGGTAGAACTTATAGATTACATATTTTTCTTAACTTTTAAAAAGGTCACTAAGGTATAACTTTAGCCTATAATACGAGACTCAAATAAATATATAAAAATTCTAAGAAAATTACCCTAGTCATATATGATATGCATACAAATCATAATGTCAAAGATCTCCCAAAAATACTCAGTCAAGAATCCTACATAAATTCTCAAAGTTGGGTCCAACATCCAATCCCATATTAGCCAAAATTTGTGTAATTTTCTAACTGCACCATTAGTCCAGTTTGGACCTTTATAAATCTAAATCTAACCGTAAGATCAACCTCAACTTTTGATACATCAACTTATGCATGACACTTTATAACATAATAAAAACGGAAAGGTGGATTATATCTCTAAGGTATCTAAACGTAAGTTCACACATGACTGCACAACACAAAATGTTTCCACCACTTAGAGAATTTCAGCAACATCCAGAAAATTGCTTATAGTCTCGACTTTGAAAAATCATAACTACTAAACCTCTTGATCAATTTCCCTCAATTTTTGATATACTCTACTATGCAATTCTGACTAAAACATATCCAAAATTCAAGTCCAATAGAGATCAAAAACCCATCCAAAATAATCTCACAGAACTGCATAACACGCAGTTTTTCTCAACACTCAGCACACTTATAAACACTACACTAGGAGCCAAATTTGGAACAACATAACTCTCAAACTGTAACTCCGATTCCTCTAAAATTTTAGTATGATTTACTATGCAATATCGTCTATGACATATCCGAAAACCAGCCAAAAAGGAAGAGTCTAGCTTACCCAAAATCGGACCCGAAGTTGACTATTCAACACTTCCAAAAATTCAGGAAAACGCATGAATAGGTACAGCTCTCCCACTACAAAAAGATAAAAATTTGCGACCGCACTTTGTCACGGCAAGTATTTGCCGTCGTTAATGGGGTGATTTTTGTGACGGCATAGCGACGACAACTAGTGTCGTAACTATTGCCCATTTTTTGCGACGGCACAACGACGGTAATTAGTGTCGTTGCTAAAAGGTTGGCAATTTGTGACGTCACAATGACGGCAATTGGTGTTGTCACAAACGGTCGGTTATTTGCGATGGTACAACGACGGAAATTGGAGCCGTCGCAAAAAATTGGAGTGTTTGTGACGGCACAACGACGGTAATTGATGCCTTTGCAAAAAGGTTGGATAATTTGTGACGGCACAACGACGACAATTGGTGTCGTCACAAAGGTTGGGGTATTTGTGACGGCACAATGACGACAATTGGTGTCATCGTAAAAGGTTGGACAATTTGTGACGTCACAACGACGACAATTAGTTTATTTGGCTTTGTTTGTCCCTAACTTCCTCGCTCTCAATCTATACTTTGAATTTATTCATCTCAAGCTTGTGTTGTCTTGTAAAAAGACTACGACGGGCAAGTCCGTCTAAGCTTGGTCATCTTCCCTATTACAACTTGCATTTCCGGCTAAACTCTACCAATTTACGCCGTCCCACTTGATATTTTTCTTCTCCGTCTTCTCAGTGTAATATATCAATTTCATTTTACAAAATTGTTTCGCATAGTTTTTCTCGAGTTGATCGATTTCGTTAAGTTCCTCATTTAAACATGAGATTTAGATAGAATAATAGATCCCAAAATTTGAAAGATAAGTTCTATTGTCAAACTTATTAAGAGAAAGTTAATAAGTTAAATATCTTTAGATACGTACTATAAATAAATAGGAAGATATTGATCTTTGGAATATACTTCACAATGTTATAATTATCTCCGAGCTTCAATTACTTGGAATAAGTTCGAATATATTGATCTTTTAATACGAGTCTTGATTTAAAAGCCTTTGGTCTTTTAATGATGCTTAAATCAAACTTTATTTAATCACTCCTATTATATTTTAATTAGAAAATTTCAAAACAAATCTAATAATAAACAACAACACAATCTTTATTGTCCAAAAGAAGATTTTCTCCATCGTTTACACTTTATATATAAATTTTATTATTGTTATGATCGTTCTTCTTCTACAATCATCACTTATGCAATCTTTGTTCAAAATCTAAAATCAAACTTTATTTAATCATCCCTCTTATATGCAATCACTCCTCTTGTATGAATAATTTGTACTAACATTTGTCTTTGTTCAATATAATTTTAAGTAATTGTATCCTTCATTAATCAAACTTCATTTAAATACCCCTTATATTAAAGCAAAAACGTTTGAATTCACATGTCATTCAATTATACATCGGATGACACATGTCATTTTCTCAGAGTTTACCTTTTACTTGTATTATTTGTTTATTTTTATTATATCTTTCATTAACTAAAATCTTGCTATTTTTATCATATAAGTCAAGAAGAAATAAAATACGACTAATCTAAAAAAGACATTATCTACATAATTGATATTTTTACCTTCTAACATTTTAATTTGATAAAAAAAAACATCCTCATGTATTCATTTCCTAATACACTCGATTGGGTAGATTTCTTTCAAACTTAATTTTTAAATTACCCGAGAGTTAAATATATAATAAACCAAAAATTGTACTTTTAATTATAATTGTTAGAAAATCTATATATCTATCTATATACTAAAGCAACCCGTGAACTTACACTTGACACAGTTTCGTGCAGCCACATCATCAAACTTACTCATGTCGTCTATTTGTTAACACACGTCACATTATTATTTAAATTAATTGATTACTTAATATCTTAACAATTCTAATTCAAATCCGAGATTCTAACAAACTCTAATTTTATTTTATTTTATTTTCTTTAAAGATACAAAACAAATTTTTTTCCCCATGATGTTATATAATAAAGTCCATTAACTTTTACAATTCGAAAACAATACTTCTATATATAAAAGATATTTTAGATAGTTTGGGTAGATCCTTTGTTCTTTATTAGAGTTTTTAACACAGTAAGCATTTTCGGATCCCCGAGGATCAGGAATTTTGAAAAGATAAATTGTAGCATTAAATTTTACCCTAGTATTTTCTTGTTGCTATATGAAAATGCATCTAAACTTCTTCACGGCGCCTCTTCTTAGCGAAGGAACTATCGGGTTGGTTTTTCGATTTTCCTCTCTTTGTCTAACTGCAAGCTTCGCGACTCCGCCTCCCATCACCGGAGAACTAACGCCACCAGTTCCGGCCGACAAATCGTCTAGGTTTCATAAGATGAAAGTATTCGTCAAGACTCTCAAGAACACCAACTTCGAGATCAAAGTGAAGCCCGAAGACACCGTAACTCTCTTTCCCTTCATTTCTTGCTATCTCAGTTCTTGCCAAGCTAAAATGTTTTGGTTTTTCAACTTGGTTTGTAGTTGACAGTGTCATATCCAATCGCAAGGGCTCGAATTTGGTGTGTTTAATCGGCGCCGATTGTTCACTTGTGTTGGAGAACTAGGGTTGTGCTACGTGATTTTAGGTTTAGAACCAAATTTGTGATTTTTATAGGATTTTACTAGATTTTATTGTCCTTTGTGAATAGAATTTGTGGTTGTAGATTCGGATGCTATTGAAAGGGATGGGGCTTTTCTTTTTGTTAAGTTGTTATGAAATTTCCCCGCTATTCATCTATCTTGTGAACTTTGGTCAAGATCCCCCTTATTTTCATTTTGTTGGGATGTAAAAAGTATATGGGATGAGTGAACTGATTTTCAATTAGAACTTCGAACTGAACTATTTCCACCAATTTCTTGTTGCTTGCATGTGTGGAATGGAAAGTCAGATGAGGTATACTAGGAGCTAATTACTAACTTAAGCATAGATTCCGAACTCGGGGATTGACTTTGATGTAAAAAGTAAACTGAGATGACTTGTTCGGGAAACGTGAAGAAAAACATTGATATTTAACCGTATTTTTATGGCTGAATTGATAATGCTCCATTAATGATTTTCATTTGCAACTTGTAGTATAATTGGGCGGAGGAAAACTGTTCGGGGAATTGGGGATAAACGTGGAACGAACTTAGTCAATTAGCTATCCGAGCTAAATATATTAATTCATATACACTAAAATTTACATGATATAGGTTATATAAAGTATCATGCTCTACATCATTTACTAAGTTTTGTGCATCTATTTTTTTTACTTCTGGTGTCTAATTGTCTTAAACGTGATCGGAATGTAATCATTCAAAGAGCCAACAAGCTTATTGGTGTTATGAGTTCTTAATTTGCAATGATATTGATTTGTCAATTTGGAATTTTATTGCAAGTGTTGTACAAGTTTATGTATGACATACAAATTAAGGAAGAGATAATAGGTATTATTAGAATCAATTATAATAAATATGCCCACAACAATAACAATGTTTTCACATTTTAATTGAAGATTTCATAATCAACATCAATTCCTACTAAGGTTGAAACATTGAAAATAGGTCAACCATTAAGTGTTGTATACTCTTATTTTTCTTTTCTTTTCTTTTCTTCTGAATACTCAGATGTTTTGAATACTGAAGAGTTTTATGCCATTATGGAGGGAGACAATAGTGGTAAACACCTTTCTGTTACTATGGGTTCTTTTGCTATTTGAATTTCATTGTCTCTTGAGAACTGTGAGTATGTTTGTCTGCCTTTCTTCTCTAAAATTTCAACAACTCTTCTCTAAATTCCATTTAGAATAGAAACCAAGAAATAGAAGAGATGAGTTGTACTAAAAGAGTGTAGAAGTTGAAGGAATGCTCAGCGTTGGATACATAAAGAAACTTGGTCATGTGTGATAGAGGTCAAAAATTAGGATATTGATTGTAGTGTGTTCTTTTATCCGCATCCTTCATCTTGGTATGTTTTCCTCAATGATAATCAATAAAGATGGGGTAAACAGACATGAGGGAATCTCTTTATGATTATAGTTTACAAGAGTATGCAATTCATTTGAAAATGAACATATGTTAATTTAATTTCCTCAACATTGAAGCATACGGAATTAACTTTTTAAATGTTCAATGTCTAAAGTTATTTGTTCTACCTTAGTCACAAGTATTTTTAGAAATACAACTAGTGTCCCTTCATCTTACAAAAACCTTCAGCATTTGTCTCTGATTTGTGAAAACGCTGATTGCCCATTGATTGAACAATGCACAAAAATGAAGGCGAGAGATACTATTGAGCCTAAAGGAAGCACTTTTTTCGAAGGCTATTTTCCCAGCAACCTAGAACTCAAATAGCTGGATTTACAATTGAAATGTTACTGCATTTTTTGAATAGCTTCTCTACTATGATTTTCTGTTGAATTGCACTCGACTTTCTAACTTCATTATTGTTGTAGAAACCAAGATTATTATAGAAGGGAATGGAGCATTAACCTGCAAATAGAAAATAAAGTATATAAAAGAATATCTAGTTGTGTGATTAAGAGAATAGGTATTTAGGAATGGAGAAACTTTTGTTTCTTAATTAAAAATTTTAAATTATACAAAATCATAAAATATGTAACTTTTCTAGTCGAGGAGTATCTGGATTCTCAAGTTTAGGTCATCTTCTAGCATTTTGTTGGACCCGGTTATACCTTTGTTAGTGCATCAAATTTCCATACAGTTCAACCATTGTGAGCCCTACAAGTGATGAGTTAATTCAATAAGTGGTAACAAGTTAAATGTCTGTTTTATGGAAAGTTTTGTGCTTTTGTAATCTTGTTTCTTGATTATGTTATTGTTGGTTGTTCTACTTTTTGACGATGCTTGCCAATTGCAACAAAATACGTGTTGCTTGTTTTTATCTGCTTCTGTCATCTTAACTGTTTTGCCTTGTACTTATTGCAGTGGAACTTAGGGCAATACTCCGATATTTGACTTCTAGATAATGGATCAATCACTTGGATTCCACATGGAAGATGTTGTGGACCTTAGTAGGAGTAAGAATCGATTATCTTATTCTTATCTCAACTGTCCTTACTTAGGTGACCTCTTTTGTTTTGAACAATTGGAAACCGAATTTTTGTTAATATTCTTTTTCCCTAAACTATAAAGGAACTTTATTGTGTCTTACTGCAGTTGTGTGCTAACATCTGATGGATACGCTTCAGTCACTTCTTCTTGGATGTATGACTTGTAGTGATAACTAGCCTATACTTGGATTGGGAGATAAACTCTTATATAATTATTAGCATTTTTTAGTGGCCAATGGCCAATGTTCGTGTTGCATTCCTGCATTTATTTATTTATGTTTTTTTGTCAAGTGTGAGTAATGTGATAGTTGTTGAAGTTCTTCTAATTTGTAAGGCTTAAACCCAGTCTCTTTTTATGTATGGCTCTGATCAATCTGATGTCCACAACTTAGTTGGTCAGATTGGAAGCTCGTATAGACTCATGTGCATTGTATTGATGTTTGTCAAGTGTAGAATAATATGTTGTGAACATTTTTATATTTGCATGTAAATAAATTCTGCTTTTATTGGATTGGATAGTGTATGAGTTTGACATATTTTGTGTACTATCCTCATGTGTTTGACTCTTGCAGTTGATGTTCAGATCCTCTATTCAGTTCACTGAAATCCTCTACTCCAAGTGTGGGCTTTGGTCTACCTTAGGGATCTTTCAGTAAGGTGAGTACAAGGCATTTGATATCTTCTCCTTTTTAGTTTTGTTGTCCGCTTACAACATTTGTTTTGGTATATCAGGTGTTAATGCGTTCTATACAGGAGTTGCTTAATTAGGAGTTCCGCTTACAACAATGTTGTTTTGGGTCATCAGGTGTTAATGCGTTCTATGCAGGAGTTGCTTAACTTGGAGTTATGGGGATGAGTTTATCCGACAAACCACACGCCTGCATGTGCACGAGCACCATGTTCCACCTTAGCATTCCTCAATGTAAATTTATTTCTAAAAGATAACATGTATTTGTACCGAATTATTACAAAATGAATAGAACTACATGTATTTGTACCGAATTATTACATAATGAACGTTCGTGATTTCATTTAGTGCAATTTCCAATTTCTTCTACGCCCCGACTAGTATAATGCGATCACAAATTAAAATATTAGCCACAAAGAAATATATATCGCTATTGTTTCTGCCGTTGCAAATATAAATATTAATAATTGTAAAAATTCACGACGGAAGAATGTAACAAATCAAAACTTTATCGCGACGGCAATAAACGTGTATCGCGATGGCAGTATGCCATCATTTAAGCTATTTGTGACACTTGACCGTCGCAAAATTCAGATCTACGTGACACCTAGAAGGACAGTTGGCAACGGTAACTTGCCGTCAGATAAGTTATTTGCGATAGACTATCACCGTTGCAAATAAAAACCCGTGTTTTCCGTGGAAGATTATTGGCGACAGCGAGAGGCCGTCACATAAGCTATTTGTGACGGTGTATTCCCGTCACAAATAAGAAACTCACGACCCCAAGGAGGATTATTAGCATCGGCAGTTTGCCGTCACTATGCCGTCACAAAATATCTATCTGACGGTAGATAGCTGTCGCATATTCTTTTTGTGACGGACGACCACGTGACGGCACTCATGCCGTCGCAAAAGACCTCTTGCGGCGGTAATCTCCTTATTTGTGACGGCATGACACCATTGCAAATCTATTTTTTTTGTAGTGTCCTACGGTTGTTCTGAGTAGGTTTAACCGACAAAACCGGTACACGTTAGGAAAGAAAAAGGTGGACTGAAGTGTAGTGTAGCATGGGGTACAAGCCTTACCCGATTCTGAGACTCGAAGGCACGGGAAAGACAACACAAAGGCTGCTGCTGAGCGGATCTGGGCGTGCATGAGAAGGACTGGATGCGTCGGTTGCGTTCCTGAGCAGTCCGTTGCGTTGCTGAACAGCTGGGCTTGCACGGAATCATTGTTGATGCCGAGAGCAGAGGGCAAGCGAGGCAGCAACGTCGGAAAGGCTCGAACTTGTGCGCTGCATCGCTTGGACAGAGGACATGCTCCGGTTGAAGACAAATGCTGCAGAAGGCTGAAGAGTATCCCTGTTGTTGCTGGTGTCGAGTGTGGCTGATGAAGGCGTCACCACAGCTGCTCAGGGAGAAGTTTGCCGCTGCTCGGGGGAGGAGATCGCCACTGCTGCTTCCGGGAGAGATCGGCTAGGGTTATCGACAAGAAAGAGGGAAACGTACGGTTACACTCAAGCTAAGAAATAGAACTAGAACGTCCTTCCTTTCATAGATAAAAGATCCGATCTTCTATCTTATGGGCAGGCCTTCCTATCTTATTCCTAATCCTAGAACGTCCTTCCTTCTATCTTTTCTTCCTTTTCTTTATGTTTACTTTACCTTATGTGTGTTTGAGCTCTTATGTTCTTCTTGATATCTAGAATGTTAGCTAACGGTTTATACCGATGTTGTAGATGCCTTGCACGATATAGGTGATGCTGAGTGATCAGGGCGGTGTGGTCAGTCGGGGTTCCCGTACATTATAGGACAGAATCGAGTTTATATTTCAGTTGTTTCCCTTTTGTTTTGAACTCGGTTGCAAGTTTTTTACGCTTCCTTTTGGTTTAAACCTTTGGTTTTTTTATTGAGTTTTGGTTTTCATTTGTTTGTGTCTTGTTGTAAGATCCGTTGTGTCGTTGCTACTCTGAGGTTCGGGACCCATTGTGAGGTCCTAACCCGTGACGCTTTGAGTTCCTAAAACTTGGGGGTGTTACACCCATTACCCGCTTCATTTTTGGGCGATTGCTTCCATCTTCGCGGTGTTGTCCTCCTTCGCCTTCACTCTTTTTCTCATTTTCTCCGGTTTGTTTGTTTGCCTCTATTAACATCGAGTAGTTCTCCTTGACGGTTAGTTCCGTCCGCGTCAATTTTTCTGACCTCTCGATTTACCGTTTTGTTTATGCGTACCTCTAACAAAAAAAAAAAAAGCTTTCTTTGGACACATGTATAACATTATATGATACAATGGATACCGTGGAAATACCTTAGCCCTTAGGCGAAGCGTGTGGATTTTCATAATAGGTGAGGACTGAGGACGGCTGGAACAAAATTGAGCCACGAATTTAAAAAACAAAAGGTTTTAGGAAAACAAAAACCATCAGCAGCCAACTGGTTTGAATATGAGCACTTTGATTTGTCAGACCCACCAAATTAAAAACCGCCATCGCCAAGCAACTGAGTCAGTAAACAATAAATGGCACCTACTCTCACGACTCAGCCATAAATGTCTACAAAAACTATTCACCTCCATATCAACCTTTAAATCAAAATCTCCTCATCTTCCTAAAACAGCTTTTCTCTTTATCTAATTTCCATGGCTTCTTTGATTCTGCTGATATCTGAACTTCTTCACCCACATGATGCTCAGCTTGATTCCATGGCTTACGCTTCTGCAGGCTTTATTAAAGAATCGTTGGCAGCTTGTACCAGCAGAAATGGCGATCAGGGTGTAACAACAACTGCTGAGCATTTCGAAGAACAGCTTGCTAGGTCTTTGGTCTTTGTGGATCTCGTTTGGCCTTAGGAAACTAATTTTCTGAGTTTTCGATTGTTATCAAATTGTCAAGAATGTTTGTGTGTAAATGATCAAGTGATGCGTTTCACGATAGTCTCTTTCTGTCTCACAAATTGTCAAGAATGTTTTGTGGGCTAAGGACATCTCAGATCCACAATGGCTCCTCTATGCGTTTCATGCGGAAACCGTCTTAACAACATCATTAACTAACCTAATTATTCAATTTTCGATTTAAATTACTAATATTTTATATCAACATCGGCTAAGACATTACTTAAAATGGCTCGTTTGGAAGCGTTAGCAATCATTCAAAATCTGTGTTTGGTTAGAGGCCTTTTAATTCCGTTTTCTTTCCCTTCTTTAACCTATTCCATTCCGTTTCCATTCCACCGCTTCAACCAAACGGGCACTAAATCTGATTAATTGGTTTTTACAAGTTCTAAAAAGTTTAGTTTTCGAAATTTCTCACAATATTTTTTTTATGATTTGAACTAGTTCTCCTACCTAATTTACTTAAACACAAAAATGAATTGTACTTTATTTTTTTTTCTCAATTTATTTTGATTTCAATTTAAATTATTATAATTTTATTTTAAAATCCTCAAGTGAAAAATCAGTTTAAATTTGTTTAGTTGATTTTTAGAGTTCTATAAAAAAAAATCAGTTTTGAAAAACTGTCACGAGATCTTTTTAATCTGATTTTACGAATTATAAATTTATGTACAGGTTTATTTTTTAAAATTAAAGTTTTTATATATAAAATATTAAAATTTCAGTAATTACTTCTTAAAAAATAGAAATTTACCTGGAGAAAGCGTAAAGATGGTGAGAATAATACTACAAGCGTACCAACAAATCTTTACCTGGAATCATGCATTTACCACCTCGGATCACTGTCGCATTTCGGTGGATCTACGCAATGCTAGTGAACAAACTTGGAGAGCAATGAAGGCTAAACCGTTTCGTTTTGAAATGATGTGGGCACAAAGGAAGGATTGCGAGAATCTGGTTAAACAAACTTGGAGAGCT
This sequence comes from Fagopyrum homotropicum, assembly GCA_033239125.1. NCBI lineage: Eukaryota > Viridiplantae > Streptophyta > Magnoliopsida > Caryophyllales > Polygonaceae > Fagopyrum > Fagopyrum homotropicum. The sequence goes on from BSWB01000003.1 coordinate 35,904,409, forward strand.
CAGTTCCAAGGAAGCCACATGTTCAATCTAGTAAGGAAAATCACACTTTTAAAAGCTAAGCTGAAAATTTGGAGCAGAGAAAAATTCGGTAACATAAACAAACAAGTTAGGGAGGTTGACATAAATATCGAAAAACTGCAAGTCCTACTGTGTAGGAACTTTTCGGCACAAATCAACGCCAAACTCATCAGATTATGCAGGAAAAGAGAATGCCTCATTGAATATCAACAAAAATACTGGATGCAAAGAGTCAAATCTAACTCAATAAAACTTGGTGACCAAAATACTAAGTTCCATCATCGAAAGGCAACAGGAAGAAGAAATCATAATAACATATCAGCAATCATTAAGAATGATGGAAATATTCTAGTTTCTGAAGATGGTATTGAAAACGAATTCATTGCAGAGTACAATAATAGATTTAAAGCCACAACCATTAATATGTCGGAACTTCACAAACAACTAGAAAATATTCATCATGAAATTACTGAACTGGAAAATAAAAAACTTATTAGTCCTTTCACTAATGAAGACATCAAAAAAGCAATGTTTGAAATTGGTGGGGACAAATCACCAGGACCAGATGGGATGCCGGCTGGTTTCTTTCACAAATATTGGCACATTGTGGGCCCTACTGTTATCCGAGCAGTCAAAAGTTTCTACTATTCGGGGAAAATACTCAAACAAATTAACCATACATTCATTGCCTTAATTCCGAAAAACGATAACCCATCTGCTACAACACACTATAGACCAATCAGTTTATACTCAACAATATATAAAATCATTGCAAAAATCCTGACAAATAGAATAAGAGAAGTAATGTCAAAGCTAATCCACCCACTACAAGGGGCCTTCACCAAAAATAGATCAATCCACGACAACATCTTAATAGCCCACGAGATCTTTCATGGATTTAAATCGAAAAAAGGAAAGGAAGGCTATGTGGCAATCAAATTGGACATGGAAAAAGCATACGATAGAATGGAATGGCCATTTATTTTGGCTATCTTGAGAAAATTTGGTTTCTCAAGTAAATTCACTAGTTGGATTAATGAGTGTATTTCCACAACCTCCTTTTCAATTTTGATCAATGACAAACCGACTAAGATTTTTCACCCCCAACGGGGATTACGTCAAGGAGACCCTTTATCTCCCCTTCTGTTCAATCTGGCCGCAGAGGTCTTGGCAAGAAATATCCAAAGAGCAAGCTACGAAGACAGGAAAAGTATTGGATTCCTAATTTCTAGAGCTGGAACCAACATCCCGTTCCTTGCTTTTGCTGATGACATAATCACTTTTGCAAAAGCCAGCAATATGGCTTGCAATAAAGTCCTCGAAATTATATCCAAATATTGCCAAGTCTCGGGACAAAAAGTCAACTACCATAAATCTGCTTTTTAAACATCCGGAAATGTAGACAACGGAACTAAAAGATTGATCCAGCAAAACACGAATATCTCACCAAGCACAAGTCTTGAAAAATACTTAGGTTGCCCAATTATCAATGGACGTGTGAACAAATCATTGTTTGAGGATGTCATCAATAAATCCAAACAACAACTATCCAAATGGAAGGCTTCAACCCTATCTCAGGAGGGAAGAACCATTCTAATCAAATCCAATCTCAATGCCAAACCCAGCTTTATCATGAAAAGTTTCATGCTACCAACATCGATACATAAAGAACTCGACCAAATTAACAGGCAATTCTTTTGGAATAAAGATGCCAAGTATCATCCACTAATTAGTTGGAATAAAATTTGTAAACCGAAAGAATTTGGCGGAGTAGGAATAAGGAAAGCCGAGGACATGAATATAGCACTACAAATGAAACTCCTTTAAAAAATAATGGCTGAGCCTGATAATATATGGGTCAAAGTGGTAGAGGAAAAATACCTTAAAGGAAACCGACTTTGGCACTATACAATAGGAAAAAACACTTCGTGGCAATGGAAGAGACTTATGAAACTTCGCTCGGAATTTGAGAAAGGACTGAAATGGAATGTTGGTGATGGACAAACTATTAGAATTTGTAAAGATATTTGGATCGGAGACCAGATATTAGAACAATGTGTTAAAAACAAAGAACTTATTACCAATAAAGACGAAACTGTTAGTAACCTCATTAAGAATGGGTCATGGGACCATGAAAAGATTAGGAACCTGATTGAACCACTGACATCAAAAGATGTGAGTGATAAAATTTTAAATCTTCCACTCCCTTCCTCCCAGATCCGGGACAGAATTTACTGGGCACCTAGTAAAGATGGTTGGTTCACCACTCGAGACGCAATGCAACTTATATTGAGAACAAATCAAATGAATCCATACATCAACAAGTGGATATGGGACTTGAATATCATGCCAAAAATAAAGAACTTTGCATGGAAACTCTCGCTTGATAGACTTCCAACTAAAGAAAATCTAGAAAGGCAAAGTGTCCCAGTTCCTATGAGTTGTGTCCTATGCCAACACCCCTACGAAACAGCTGATCATATTTTCCTCAAATGTCCATATACCTTGCACAACCTAACTAATACCAAAGCACAAAGTTGCCTACAAGACCTGATCATAACACACAGGAAACTCCCAGAAACTCTTCTCCTAATAAGAGAGAAGCTCGATGATAATATAATTACCAATCTGATACTCACTTAGTGGAACGTTTGGCATATGAGAAATAAAATTATCTTTGAAAATATCACTCCAGTAGATATCTCACATACTGTTGATAATCAAATTAGGGAATGGAACGAACACAATGACAGATTAAGCATAAAAAAAACAACAAACGTGACACAAAAGAGGAAAACTAGAAAACTGAGATGGTCGGCACCAAAGGAGGGAGTGATTAAAATTAATTTCGATGGATCAAAGAGAAGTGATGGGAATTGTTCTTTTGGCTATATTCTAAGAAACCACAAAGCAGAAGTCATGGCCTTTGGTCATGGACGCTGTGAAAAAACATCGATACTAGGTGCGGAAGCATGCGCACTAAAATATGGCCTAATGAAAGCCAGAGACTTAGGAATAAATAATATTGAAATCGAAGGTGACAATCTTACGATCATCAACACAGTTAAAAAAAATCTGGAAACCTCCATGGGAGATGGACATTGTTATCACGGATATATCAATTCTCTTACGAAAATTTCTTAATGTGCAGGTTAATCACATTTTCAGGGAAATTAATGGTGTTGCTGACTGTCTTGCAACAAGTGACCATGATAACCCTGCTGACGGTTCGGTGATCCCAGATGATGTCAAGCTGCTCGTCCACAGGGACGCCATAGGATGGTCAACAAATCGATGTTGACCAGACCTAATCTCTTACCTTCTTGTCAAAAAAAAAAAAGAAATTTATAAGGTTCAGTATGTTAATAAAGAGTTTATGTAATTAGTTACAAAATGATTTTTATATGATTACAATGACCTATATTTTAAACATAATATTTGATTAAGTGATTACATATTAAATTTATTTTTAACAAGAATTTAAGTCTCAAAAGAGGTGTTTTGAAAAGGGTAAAATCCACTTTCAATATACCTTATATTTCACCTAATATAAACTTGATAAACGGTTAGTTATTTAAAAATAAATTTGAACAAATAGACTTATTTAATTTAAAATCTATATGATGGAATTTCTATTATAATTTTATTATATGTATATGTATATATTTATTTTTTTTTAAATTAATCATTTATTTATCTTATTCACGCAACTTTATCTGATTTTTTTTTAAAAAAATTACTTTGGTTGAAATTTTTAAAAATTATTGTAGTTAAAAGCTAAAATTTTATGAAGTTAAAATACTTCTATTATCTAAAATTTTGTTATTTATTTCGGTGTTTATGATGATTGTTGTAGTTAAATTACTTTTCAAAATTATTCTTCACTCCTGTTTGTGATATATTTTGTTATTAGTTCATTATTTTATATAAACTTTTACTGATATATATTCTTTAATTAAAAATAACTTATTTTATTTTTAAGAATTAATTTTCTATTAATAGCCATCTTTATTATCATATATGTTATCTGAAATATAGATAATGAACGCCGAACCCCCAATCGTAATCTCCTTTGCATGATGAATGTGTGTTATCATTGTCGGTTGGGTAAGTTGGATAAGTGATCCTTTTTGTATTTATGAGTATCAAGTAAACCCGTTTGTTCTACAAAATACAAAGTAGGTCCCTTGAATTCGTTTAAAGAAATATTAATTCAAATGGTTATTAGGTAATTTCAATTTACACAATTCAAGTCCAATTGATTTACACAATTCAAAGCTCAATCTATTTACACAAGCTCAAGTTTTACACAAGCTCAATCCCAAATGAGCCACACAAGCCCAATCTCAAACGAGTGTACAAATATAATGTCAAACTAGCTACACAAGCCCAAATAATACGGAGTATTTGCCCGTTTAGTCTGGCTCGATCTTTCGATACCTAAAGAATCGATAGAAAAGACAATAAAAAGAAAGAGGTATGGAAAGAAGAAGATCCGATGGTGAGAATGGATCGGTAGTTGGATAGATCAAGGTCGAACCTTAAGCAACGACTTGGAAGCACAAACGGGCATGATCGCCAAATACGCAACCAACGAAGTTTTGTAGAATCCTTCTGCTACAACCAATCAATTTAGGCGTTCTAAAAGAACCCTAGATCACCTGGAGGTTTTTTTGTTTCCAATTGAAGCACCCTACATTGTCGTGGCAAGTAGAACACTCAAACAAGTTCAAACGAGTTGCGAGCAAGCCATCTCTTACTCAGGTTACTCTCCACACGTGAAGACGATAGTAGACACAACAAAGATAACACAAAGCATAAACAAAATGTATTTATTTCAAGACGAGAAAATAAGATGCACAACCTCCCTATTTATAGGGTAAGGGTCATCTGAATGGACCTCATAATCTAAAACTTGGGCCTCAAGTATCTCTAAAGATACGATTTTCAAATATATCTTTAAGTTTTCCTATAAGAAGATATAATTTGTTTACAAAAATAAATAAAGTAACTTGAGCTGAAAATATAATTAAAAGTCCGTAAAATAACCCATAATTAAAGATGTCGTTATGTACTAAAATATAACACTCGATTCAAACATCAACCATGTTTATAACCCACACGTGTGTGGGTTTTACGTATGTATGGCCGACCTTCTTCTCCTTGTTTCCTCGTACGTGTATGGATGGATGTGCTCGAGTGTTGGGTTGGTCTTGCATGTGGTTCCGGTCTTCTATTGCCGAGGAACAAGGGTTCTTCTTAATTACAAGAAGCAATACCTCCATTCATGTTATCACATGAAAGATCTTGGTCCTTTGAGGTATGTTCTTGGTATCGAAGTGACTCAACACCCCCAAGGTTTGTTTGTTTCCTAATGTAAATATATTTCGGACATTCTCACTAAATCTAGTAATTTAGGTTCTCTTCCGCCGGCCTTCCCAATCGAACTTTGCCAATCTCTCTCACTTGATAAGTCCGATCCATTCATACACCCTGAATAATATCGACGATTGGTTGACTGTTTGATCTACCTTACCATTACATGCCCCGATCTCAATTACTCGGTTCATATTTTATCTCAATATTTACGTACAAAACCTACAATCCAATACTCGAATGCCCGGTATTCAAGTTCTCCAGCATCTCAAACGAAGTCCCGGTCAAGGTATTCTTATCATATATAGAGACAAATAAAAAGTTATATTTTTGATACGAGACATGGTAGAAGCAAGAACAAAAACAACCCTATGAACCTTTCCTAATTCTAGGTTTTTGTAGTTTTTAGAAAAAAAAGAAGAACTAATTAAGGTCTATTTGGGAACCACTCCCTTATCGAAGTTAAAGCTTAAACTTATCGGTATCCGCAGCTAAAGATAAAGTTTATTGGGTAGTTGAAATATGTAGCTGATTGAACAATCTTTTTTTATATAAGTTTGATGGGTGTTTGAGAGAAAAAAAATGTTTACTGAAGGTAATGTAAGTCTAAATTACTAAAAGTGGTTTACACCAAGAGAAAAAATCCAAAAAAAACATTTAGCCACCTAGAGTTAAAAAAAACTAAGTTAAAATAGGATATTCGCTATTAACCACTTAGGCACGAGGGCTAGGGTTTTCAAAACTTTGAATAAACCCTAAGAAAATCAGGAAGAGAATATCAAAGCTTTGGTACTGAAATATTATTTTTAAGTTTTGGTACTGAAATATTATTTTAAACTTAAAAAAAAATCTCACATGTTCTATATTGATCCAAGATAATAAAAAAATTTTAAAAAAAATCAAATAAGTAAGAAAAACATACAAATTAAATTGTTGATGTAATTCGAGTTAAAACTCTACTAGTGAGATCTCGAGAGAGAATATCCAACCTAGCATCCACTAAACAATCAAACGGTTATAAGCTTAAAAAAACAAGTGTAAGAATAAAGAGTAAGTAAGATGAGTAGAAGATATCTCCTTTTTATGCGCTCACTCTTGTGTAATCTCTCTTGATCAATGGACAAAGTGATCTAGTACATAAGCATCTTAGATGAAATCACCATCGACAAACACCCTAGAGCTCTTTCTCTTCTCTTAGATAGAAACCCTAAAAAAGTAATAGTGAAAGCTTTGTCCATCCCGCTTCAAAGGAAGATAGGTTTATTATACCCAGTTGACAAAATGGGTCAAAGACCCGTCTAGCTTAAATTCTCTCGTTTTCTGGAACTACTAGAAAATAGGAGCCCACTCCTTATTTTTCATTTTATTTTAATATAATTTTGTCATCAAATTTATCCTATATAAAGCTAAGGTAGCATAAGATCTAATCCTACATTCCCACAGCACCCAAGTATCAAAAATCAATTTGATAGTTGAAACAGATTCCATTTTGCCAAAAGAAATTCCTGGGTCTCTTCATCTGGTGATTCTTATTTTTATATTTGGTTGAAATATTGGTCGGTTGTTGAATATTAATTGTTTCTCCCATGTTTAATCTCAGGTCTCTGCTCTGCCGTGCAGCACCCTTTCAGGGTCGGTACTGATTCTCAAAGATTTATTTTTAAATCTTGCTTTTGTTGTCTCTTTCTGCAATCTTGTACAAGTAGGATTTCTGGGTACGTATTTCTTTCTACTGTTTGGTTTCACCTTCTGCCTCATGGCCTTTTCTCCGTTTGTTGTAATGATTTCACTCGAGTATTCATTTGAGTGAAAGTTTGGATAATTGGATTGTATCCCCGCAAAATCGATATAGCAATTTCATGAGAATTTAGGGGTTTTCTAGTTACCGTTCATAGCAACATTGGTACTGAATAACCAATTTAGAGTTGACCCCAATATCAAGATAGCAATTTCTTGGGAATTTAGGGTTTAGAAACAATATAAGGGATGACGATCATATAAAGCTTCTTGAGTTAGGGTTCTTGAATGTTCGCTCAAAACAACAATGGAATATCAAGGTGTTGGTAATGCTTCACTGCCGAGACAAGGCTCCTCGTTTTATAGCCTTACACTTGATGAAGTCCAGAGCCGGTTGGGTAATCCTGGAAAGCCAATTGGCAGCTTGAATATCGACGAGTTTTTGAGAACTGTGTGGTATGAGGAAGCCATTGACAATGCCGATTCTCATGATACTGCACAGCTTGCCCCTAATCCTTCATTGAATGTGCAGTCAAGTTTTTCGGTATCTCGGGATCTTAGTAAGAAGACAGTTGAGGAGGTTTGGAAGGATATTCAAACAGGGGAAGATGATCAGAAAAGATGAGAATGAGAATCAAGAAGGACAAAATACCTCCGGTGAGATAACTCAGGAGGATATATGGAATGCGATCGATGATGCAAGTAATAGCAATGCTCAAATGAGTCAATATCAGATGCATCCCGTGGATCAAATGCCGGCTATATTACCGATGATTATGCCAAGCCAGCAGATTCAGCAGCAGACTATTACTGCAAGTAGAGGACTAGCTTTTGGAGATTCAGCTTACTTGGATACATCCATGTCGCCTTCAGCTCTGATGAGTCAATATCAGATGCCTCAACTAACTCGGGAGGATTTATTCAATGCGAGCGCTGATGCAAGTAATAGCAATGCTCAAATGAGTCAATATCAGATGCATCCCGTGGATCAAATGCCGGCTACATTACCGATGATTATGCCAAGCCAGCAGATTCAGCAGCAGACTATTACTGCAAGTAGAGGACTAGCTTTTGGAGATTCAGCTTACTTGGATACATCCATGTCGCCTTCAGCTCTGATGAGTCAATATCAGATGCCTCAACTAACTCGGGAGGATTTATTCAATGCGAGCGCTGATGCAAGTAATAGCAATGCTCAAATGAGTCAATATCAGATGCATCCCGTGGATCAAATGCCGGCTACATTACCGATGATTATGCCAAGCCAGCAGATTCAGCAGCAGACTATTACTGCAAGTAGAGGACTAGCTTTTGGAGATTCAGCTTACTTGGATACATCCATGTCGCCTTCAGCTCTGATGAGTCAATATCAGATGCCTCAACTAACTCGGGAGGATTTATTCAATGCGAGCGCTGATGCAAGTAATAGCAATGCTCAAATGAGTCAATATCAGATGCATCCCGTGGATCAAATGCCGGCTATATTACCGATGATTATGCCAAGCCAGCAGATTCAGCAGCAGACTATTACTGCAAGTAGAGGACTAGCTTTTGGAGATTCAGCTTACTTGAATACATCCATGTCGCCTTCAGCTCTGATGGGGCCTCCATCGGATACACAGGCACCCGTGAGGAACAGAACGGGTGAGACTCTTGACAAGGAGAAAAGAAAGAAAAAACATCGGGAGTCTGCAGCCCGTTCACTTAAAAAGAAACAGGTTCGGGATTCAGTTATGTTGGTGTAATTTGTGTGTAACATTTGATTTACAGCTTGTTTCAGTTTGTCCATTTAAAAATTTGTTGTTTCTGTTTTCTGAATCAAGCAGGCTTATACTCAGGAGCTGGAGATGAAGGTGTCGCTACTGAAGGAGGAAAACGCAAGGCTACGGAAACTGAAGGTCATAATACTCTTTACATGTTGTAGTGTCTCAATGGGATTGATTATGGTGACTAATTGATCTCCATAAGGAGTTATCTGGTAATCTCAAAGAAATCATGATCACTATTTATTTCTTGACCTGATATGGTAACATGGTTCCCCTACAGATTCATTCTACTGTTGTTTCGTGTAGAGGTTTTGGGTTTTAAGCATATTTGATCAGAAATTATAACATAGTTGCATGCGAAATCGGGGCAAAATGTGTATATTTTGACATAAAAGTAGTCTGTTCTCTATACCAATGCAAATGCATAAATCTTTTGATCCTTGTGTCTTGAGGTAGCTCACATTTTTCTAGTTTGACAATGTTGACAGGAGTTTAATGAGAGGTTTCCACCTCGAACCGAGCCCAAGTACCAACTGCGTCGTACTAGCTCAGCTTCTTTCTAGCCACGAAAAGCCTCATCTAGGAATTTCAGTTGGTTCATTTTCTCTCTTTTGCACTAGTGTAAAAGTAACCCAAACTCACAGTGCCTCTCGCCTTTGAGTCATTACTCAACATTGTGTTCCTCCTCCTCATTCATGTTCCCTATAAACATTGACTTGTAAATTTCCGCTACTTGTTTCCCTGAAAGCTTCTATAAGTAGAGCATATAGCATGTAAGCTTCAGGTACCCTATAGCTTAGCAATTTCAGCTAACATGTATCTTGTGTCAAACACATTCTTGTATAGTTTCAGCACAACAATCTAACTGCTACGATTCGGAGCACTGTTACAACATGATTATGGCATAAATGTATAATGACTCGATTCCGAAAATAACATCCTCTTACAGGCTTGTACAAGTTAATTAAATCCTAAATTAATGATAATTGGATGTTAGAATTTCTAATGCTACGTGGCTTTATCTGATTTGACTGAGGCCTCCATGGTTCTTGCCACGACTTTTTGTCCCATTCAATACAATAACAACAAAAATTATATCACTTTCCTTTTCTTTTTATTTTTTTTAATAAAGAGAGATCAGAGAATAAACTCGAGAAGAAGACCTGAAACCAAACGCAGGAGAGCCATCATCCTTCACATCACTCCTTCCACGCTATCTGACTTCATCGCTCTTTCGATCCTACAAAAATCTCCCCATTTCCCGCTTTTCTTTATTACACTTTCATTTGTCGTCTCTCTCACCTCCTCTCCCTTCTGACCTCCAATTTTCATCTCCGGTTAGTTCAGAATGAAACGTTTGGTATTATTAATCTATGCTTGGATTATTCGCTGATCGAAATAGGTTTTGGATATTCCAATTTTTGGAATCTGGGTTGTCACATACTCTGTGTATAGTTTTACTTGGTACTTGTTGTAATTGGCGGGTATATACCCAATTTGGTGGTTTTGATTTTGATTGTTTCTCGAGAAGATAATCTTATTCACTTCTGTTTTCCCCGTGATTCAAATTGATCAGAACTAGTCACGCTAATCACCGAAGCTTCTCCTCCTTTCCGCCTTTTGACTTTCGCCTTTTGCAATTTTCTGTTATTGTTTCCTGATTCAATGCATATATTTTTTGCTAGTTCTGATTTTGTATGCCTGTATTGTTACATCTGAGTTGGAATAAGAAGGTACTTATGTTCGGAGGATTTGTACTTCTTAATTATTATAATTAGTGCAATCTAAAAGTATGTGGTCAAATCTCTGCTTCTTTATGCATCCCCATGAAGTGAACTCTATGATTCCCTTCCGTGATCCACTTTGATGTGCTTATTTGATGATGGTTAGACTCTGATGCTAATCGTGGCTAAGTATTAAGTGAAGTTTCTGGTGTATTGCCTTCTGTCTCAGAATTCAGTGTTGCTGGAATGTATAAAGCTCAAGGCAACGAACAAGCAGCAAATTCTGTTTTGAGAAGTCCAACTTCTCAAGGAAACGGGAAACAAAGATTAAGATGGACGTCCGAGCTGCATGAACGCTTTGTTGATGCCCTTACACAACTTGGAGGACCAGATAGTGAGTGTTTTGTTATACTATCTGGAGTTTACTAGTTTCTATTTGATCGATACCATTGTTGATGGACCTAACTTGTGTAGGGGCGACTCCTAAAGGAGTCCTAAGACTAATGGGTGTCCCTGGCTTGACCATCTATCATATCAAAAGCCATCTACAGGTTTGTTTTCGAAACGACATTATTCATGTTGCCAAGCATTATCTTATGAAGTACAAATCATCTTTCTGAATGTAGAAATACCGCCTATCAAAGTATCTTCCGGAGTCTCCAACTGATGGTAAATTGAGTTTGTCTTGATGATGATGTGTTTTTTGATCTTGTTCTTGTCTAAATTGCGGTTGTTGGATAACATTGACAATTGGGCTCTAAAGACAACGATAAAGGATTTGAAGAAGGTAGCTGCGGCAACACTTCGTTGCAGTGAGTAACCTAATCTTATCCTCTTGTGGTTACATAGTACCATTCTCAACTTACAACTTTGCAACTTGTTTCCTTCTTGTATAGGGGAGTACCAAGTAATGAAGCTCTGAGGATGCAATTAGAAGTTCAAAAGCGTCTTCATGAACAGCTTGAGGTTTGTCTTTCTTTCATTTATCAAAGACTGTTACTTATCCAATTGTGCACTAACTGAACTGCTTAGTTGCTGATAACTGATGTGCTAGAACCCACCTCATAAGTCCGGTGCGGATTATCTATAACCAATTAACCATGGGAGAAGTAGCCACCAACCGTATATACTAAGTTTGATTTATTTCTCTAATCTATGTGGACTACACCAGCCCAATGATGATCAAGGCTACATGAAAATATTGAATGGTTCTGAAGACATGTTGATTGGGATTGTACATTTGCAGGTACAAAGACAATTGCAGATGAGGATTGAAGCACAGGGAAGATATCTACAGAAAATCATAGAGGAGCAGCAGAAGCTAGGCTGTGTTCTGAAGTCATCCGAGGCATGGCAATCAGATGATACCGTGGAAATGAACAAGCCATCCGATTCTCCTTCAACACCAGATGCCTCTGGGTGCCCTCCATCCCCTCACAAGAAGCAGAAGCTTGACGATTGGTCATCAAGAGACATTTCCCCACCCATCCCAATTATGACAGACGAGAATAGAAATTTACTACATCAGCAGGGTCAAGATTTCTACAGGCCTGCTGCTGGCTTCACAGCGGAAGATAAGGGATTTAACTAAGCAAGAATACAGCAAGCCTGTAAGAGGTTGTTATTTTCGGAACCAAACCTTTTGCAGAGTTTCAAATAGGGCAGGAATCGAGTCATTATACATTTATACCATAATCATGTTGTAACATTGCTCCGAATTGTAGCAGTTAGATTGTTGTGCTTCCATTTTTGTTTCAGATTTTTTGTAAGTAATACACTGCATAATGTTCAAACTATACAAGAATGTGTTTGACACAAGATACATGTTAGCTGAAATTGCTAAGCTATAGGGTACCTGAAGCTTACATGCTATATGCTCTACTTATAGAAGCTTTCAGGGAAACAAGTAGCGGAAATTTACAAGTCAATGTTTATAGGGAACATGAATGAGGAGGAGGAACACAATGTTGAGTAATGACTCAAAGGCGAGAGGCACTGTGAGTTTGGGTTACTTTTACACTAGTGCAAAAGAGAGAAAATGAACCAACTGAAATTCCTGCAGAGGTGGACAGATGAGGCTTTTCGTGGCTAGAAAGAAGCTGAGCTAGTACGACGCAGTTGGTACCTGGGCTCGGTTGGAGGTGGAAACCTCTCATTATACTCCTGTCAACATTGTCAAACTAGAAAAATGTGAGCTACCTCAAGACACAAGGATCAAAAGATTTATGCATTTGCATTGGTATAGAGAACAGACTAGTTTTATGTCAAAATATACACATTTTGCCCCGATTTCGCATGCAACTATGTTATAATTTCTGATGAAATATGCTTAAAACCCAAAACCTCAACACGAAACAACAGTAGAATGAATCTGTAGGGGAACCATGTTACCATATCAGGTCAAGAAATAAATAGTGATCATGATTTCTTTGAGATTACCAGATAACTCCTTATGGAGATCAATTAGTCACCATAATCAATCCCATTGAGACACTACAACATGTAAAGAGTATTATGACCTTCAGTTTCCGTAGCCTTGCGTTTTCCTCCTTCAGTAGCGACACCTTCATCTCCAGCTCCTGAGTATAAGCCTGCTTGATTCAGAAAACAGAAACAACAAATTTTTAAATGGACAAACTGAAACAAGCTGTAAATCAAATGTTACACACAAATTACACCAACATAACTGAATCCCGAACCTGTTTCTTTTTACGTGAACGGGCTGCAGACTCCCGATGTTTTTTCTTTCTCTTCTCCTTCTTGTCAAGAGTCTCACCCGTTCTGTTCCTCACGGGTGCCTGTGTATCCGATGGAGGCCCCATCAGAGCTGAAGGCGACATGGATGTATTCAAGTAAGCTGAATCTCCAAAAGCTAGTCCTCTACTTGCAGTAATAGTCTGCTGCTGAATCTGCTGGCTTGGCATAATCATCGGTAATATAGCCGGCATTTGATCCACGGGATGCATCTGATATTGACTCATTTGAGCATTGCTATTACTTGCATCAGCGCTCTCATTGAATAAATCCTCCCGAGTTAGTTGAGGCATCTGATATTGACTCATCAGAGCTGAAGGCGACATGGATGTATCCAAGTAAGCTGAATCTCCAAAAGCTAGTCCTCTACTTGCAGTAATAGTCTGCTGCTGAATCTGCTGGCTTGGCATAATCATCGGTAATATAGCCGGCATTTGATCCACGGGATGCATCTGATATTGACTCATTTGAGCATTGCTATTACTTGCATCATCGATCGCATTCCATATATCCTCCTGAGTTATCTCACCGGAGGTATTTTGTCCTTCTTGATTCTCATTCTCATCTTTTCTGATCATCTTCCCCTGTTTGAATATCCTTCCAAACCTCCTCAACTGTCTTCTTACTAAGATCCCGAGATACCGAAAAACTTGACTGCACATTCAATGAAGGATTAGGGGCAAGCTGTGCAGGATCATGAGAATCGGCATTGTCAATGGCTTCCTCATACCACACAGTTCTCAAAAACTCGTCGATATTCAAGCTGCCAATTGGCTTTCCAGGATTACCCAACTGGCTCTGGACTTCATCAAGTGTAAGGCTATAAAACGAGGAGCCTTGTCTTGGCAGTGAAGCATTACCAACACCTTGAGATTCCATTGTTGTTTTGAGCGAACATTCAAGAACCCTAACTCAAGAAGCTTTATATGATCGTCATCCCTTATATTGTTTCTAAACCCTAAATTCCCAAGAAATTGCTATCTTGATATTGGGGTCAACTCTAAATTGGTTATTCAGTACCAATCTTGCTATGAACTGTAACTAGAAAACCCCTAAATTCTCAAGAAATTGCTATATCGATTTTGCGGGGATACAATCCAATTATCCAAACTTTCACTCAAATGAATACTCGAGTGAAATCATTACAACAAACGGAAAAAAGGCCATGAGGCAGAAGGTGAAACCAAACAGTAGAAAGAAATACGTACCCAGAAATCCTACTTGTACAAGATTGCAGAAAGAGACAACAAAAGCAAGATTCTGAAAATAAATCTTTGAGAATCAGTACCGACCCTGAAAGGGTGCTGCACGGCAGAGCAGAGACCTGAGATTAAACATGGGAGAAACAATTAATATTCAACGACCGACCAATATTTCAACCAAATATAAAAAATAAGAATCACCAGATGAAGGGACCCAGGAATTTCTTTTGGCAGAGAATCAACAAAAAAAACTCGACAAGAAAGAGATGTTAAAGATGCAAGCAAAATGGAATCTGTTTCAACTTTCAACTATCAATTTATCAACAGCAAATAAACTTAGGATTAGATCTTATGCTACCTTAGCTTAATATAGGATAAATTAAATATTTCTTTTAATTTATCACTAAAAAATTTTTATAAGAAAAAAAATATATAATTTTTAAATTACAAAATCTTACATTTACATCTTTCATCATTGTGAAAAATATTTGTAAGAAAATTAAAATTATAAAAATATAGTTTTTAAATCTTTTTACAAAAAACGAATCAATTGTTTTAAAAAAAAGAAGTAAATATATTTAAAACACAAAAGAAAATTTGATTCTTTTAACAAAACTTCTACAAACGGTTTTTTATAAACGGTTTTTTTACTAACAATATATATTTAAAAGTTATCTATTTTTCAAAAAATCACAAAACCAATAAATTTTTTTTAAGCCTCTTATTAGTATACAGAAAAAAATCATCCATTTTTAGTTGAAAAAACGAATCCAAATTTTTTTAGAACTCGTTTTAGTAAAATATTTTAGTTGAATAAAAAAACATCCAATTTTTCTTTAGAAAGAAACAAATAATTTTTTTTTAAAAATGATATAAGATATTGTGCAAAAAGAAAAAAAATTTTTCACTGCCTTATTCAAGTATGTGCATAACAATACAACTCTTTGACCTTGTATAAGAGTTCATTTGAAAAATAAATAATCAATTTTTTAATTAAAAACAAAAAATTGTTAAAAAAAAAGTAAAAGATATTAGAAAATTAAAATTAAAATTTTAATTCCTTTTACAAAATTTTTACAACGATTTTTTAAGTTACAATAGATATTTAAAAATCATATATTTTTATAAAAAAATAAAAAACGATTAAATTTTTTTAAAAACTATAATCAGTAGATGAGGAATCAACATTCATTTTTTAGTTAAGATAAATGAATTAGATAAGCTATTTGCACCTCAATTAATAATACAAAAATATTAAGAGAAATATTGAAAAAAATTAATGAAATATTTTAAAGAAACAAGTTGTGGTACGTTGTTAATTTTTTTTAAAACTAACGAAAGATTTGAAATTATTTTAAAACAAAAAAATAAATGTTAAAAAATTTGATGGCCCCAAAGATTTATAGTCGAAGTAATTTGAACAAAACAAATTTCTTGAAATCTGAATTAAAAATTAAAAAATTAGCAAATCTGAATCAAAATAATTTTTTTTTTTTGTAAAAAACAAAAGTTGAATAAAAAAATCGAAATATTTAAAGAAAAAAACAAAACTTAATAAAAAAAATTGCTAAAACAAAAAACGAAAGACGATTGTAAAAGACCGACTTTGTAGTTGGAATAAATGTTAAAACAAAATCTTTAGAGAAATATTCAAAAAAAAGTAATGAGATCTGTTAAGAAATATATTGAAACACAAGTTTGAGAAATTCAAGATTTGAATATATTTCTTAAAACAAAAAATTATAGTCAATTGTTAACATATCTCATTACTTTTTTAGATCTGTTAAGAAATATATTGAAACACAAGTTCGAGAAATTCAAGATTTCAATATATTTCTTAAAAAAACGAAACTTAATAAAAAAAATTTGTTAAAACAAAAAACTATAGACAATTGTAGAAAAACCGACTTTGTATTTTGAATAAATGTTAAAAAAAAATCTTAAGAGAAATATTCAAAAAAAAAGTAATGAGATCTGTTAAGAAAAATTATTGAAAAATTTTAGATGGGTTATTTGCAAGTTATTGAAACTCTCGTTCTTGCAAGTTGTTAAAACACCAGTTTTTGAAAACAAATCGCGGAAATGCAAGAGATTCAAGAAGATGGAGAAAATAATTGGGTTATTTGCTATAAATTTCACATATTCTCTCGAACTATAGATTACACACAACACATAAATCGTGAAACAGAAAAGACAAAGAGAAGATAAGGAGGCATGCGATTGTGAATGAATTTGAAGGTAAAAACATAGATTTAAAAATCGATAGATTTGAAAATTAATAAACGATAGCATAATGAATGCGACGATTGATAATCGGTATAATAAAAATGGAATGATAGTAAGGGGATAAAAACGTAGAAAATAACCTAAAAACGATATGACGAAGCAACTTAGAAATTTCTTCAATTTATCAGAACCCTAGAAAAGATGAAAGAACTTTGATTAGTATTGGAATACAATAATTGAATGGAAGACGATGGAATATTATTTGTATATATAGTGTGAGAAATAAAACGTACAAGAGAAGTTTAGGTTTTATTGTCAGCTAACGTAATTGAGAAGTTTAGGTTTTATCCCGACGTAAATTGTGTTAGGCGATAAGAACGCAAATATTTTGTAGATTTAGATATTATTTTATTAAGTTAAAAAAGAGATTTTTTTTTTAAATTTTGTTTTGTTTGGATATGTTTTTTAACGTACAAGAGAACTTTAGGTTTTATCCCAACGTAAACTGTGTTAGAGGATAACAACGCAGAGGTTTTGTAGATTTTTATATTATTAGATTAGTTAAAAAAGATTTTTTTTTAAAATTTTTTTATTTTGTTTGGATATGTTTTTTAATGTGTGGGAGAAGTTTAGGTTTTATCCCATGCAGAGATTTTGTAGATTTTGTAGATTTTGATATTATTAGATTTAGTTAAAAAATAATTTTTAAAAGATTTTTTTTTTGTTTGGATATATTTTTTAACGTGCAAGTTTAGATTTTATCCCAATGTAAATTATGTTAGGGGATAACAACCAAAAGATTTTGTAGATTTTGATATTATAAGATTTAGTTATAAATTTCTTTTTAAAATTTATTTTAGTAAAAAAAGATTTATTGGCTTAATTCGTGATTTAGTAAAAGATTTAATCCGAGAAAAATTGTGGGAACGTCACGTCAGCAATAGTGTAGTATACTTTAGTAGAGTATATAAAAGTTTTGAAATTAACAAATCTGAATCATAATATTTTTTTTGTAAAAAAATACAAATCGAATATAAAAAAACGAAATATGGAAATAAAAAACGAAACTTGATAAAAAAAAAATTGTTAAAACAAAAAACGAAAGACAATTCTAAAAAACCGACTTTGTATTTGGAATAAATGTTAAAACAAAATCTTAGGAGAAATATTCAAAAAAAAGTAATGAGGTCTTTTAAGAAAAATATTGAAATCTTTTAGATGGGTTATTTGCAAGCTATTTATACCCTTGTTCTTGCAAGTTGTTGAAACACCAATACTTTAAACAAATCAGACAAGTACGAGAAATTCAAAAAGACGGAGAAAATAATTGGGTTATTTGCTACAAATTTCACATATTCTTTCGAACTATAAATTACACACAACACATAAACCGTGAAACAGAAAAGACAAAGAGAAGATAAGGAGGCATGCGATTGTGAATGAATTTGAAGATAAAAACATAGATTTAAAAATCGATAGATTTGAAAATTAATAAACGATAGCATAATCAATGCGACGATTGAAAATCGGTATAATAAAAATGGAATGAAGTAAGGGGATAACAACGTTGAAAATAACCTGAAAACGATATGGCGAAGTAACTTAGAAATTTCTTCAATTTATCAGAACCCTGAAAAAGATGAAATAACTTTATTAGTATTGAAATACAAGAATTGAATGGAAGACGATGGGATATTATTTGTATATATAGTGTGAGAAATAAAACATACAATAGAAGTTTAGGTTTTATCGTCACCTAACGTGAATGAGAAGATTAGGTTTTATCCCAACGTAAATTGTGTTAGCGGATAGCAACGCAAATATTTTGTAGATTTTGATATTATTAGATTAGTTAAAAAAAAGATTTTTTTTAAAATTTTTTTGTTTTGTTTGGATATATTTTTAACGTATGGGAGAGGTTTAGGTTTGATCCCAACGTAAATTGTGTTAAGAAATAACAACTCAGAGATTTTGTAGATTTTGATATTATTAGATTTATTTAAAAAAGATTTTATTAAAATTTTGTTTTGTTTGGATATGTTTTTTAACGTACAAGAGAAGTTTAGGTTTTATCCCAACGTAAATTGTTTTAGGAGATAACAACCCAAAAATTTTGTAGATTTTGATATTATTAGATTTAGTTATAATTTTTTTAAAATTTTTTTTGTTTTAGTAAAAAAAATTATTGGCTTAATTCGTGATTTAGTAAAAGATTTAATCCGAGAAAAATCGTGGGATAAAAGTGTAACGCCCCAATTTTTAGGCGCGTTTGCGATATTTATATTTGCGGCTTTTATTGATATTTTAATAGCCTAAATATTTTTTTTCCGAGTATATTTATATTTTTAATATGTTTTCGTATATCCGTATTATTACTTTCGGAAAAGTTTGGAAAATCTTTCCGACTCGAAAATCCCGTTCCGAAGATTTTAAAATGAGTCTATCCTATTTTTTATTCTTTTCTTTTTCTATTTCTTTTTCCTTTTTCTTTTCTCCCTCTATCTTCCTCCTCGCTGGTGAACAGATAGAGGACCCGACCCCTCGCTTCTCACTCGACCCCTCGCTTCTGCTCATCTGCTGGACAACTTTGCACAAGGACTCCTCTGCTGTGCCTATTTCCTTCTTTTTCCCTCATGCAAGCCAGCCCCAAAGCTCTTCATTCTCTCCCCAACCCTTTATTCTCTGCACATCAAGATTCACTAGGAAGCGGCACATCAGGTTCGTGAGAAGCTTCCGCCACTGGAGAGGGAGTTGTAGCATCGGGAACCACCGAAGAGGAAGCTACACCACCTGGAAACCACCGCCTCGAGCTGTCGGAGCACCAGCAGGCCGGGAGCGCCCTCTCCTTTCCCCTACTCTCGGTTCTTTTCTGTTGCAAGGAGGGACATCCGTTGCCGCCTGGAGGCCGTCGCTGCAAGGAGCTGCACCGCTACCGTCCGCCGCTTCTCCTCCGCCTGCACCGCCTGGCTGCTTCTCCTTTCCTCCCCGGCAACGGCGCCAAAAACTTGTTCGCCACTTAGCGTGCGTACAAATAAGCTTTAAATAACTAGAATCAAGCAAGCGAACATGCAGTGTACGGATCGATATAGTTAAGCAAGAATTCCAGAGTATCAAACACAGGGATTTGGGGGGTTAAATCCAGTTATAGATCGTCAAGCAAGTAAATGTATGAGCTTTTCGAATTATTGGGAAAACAACAATCCTAAAGATCCAAGAATCCAGCTGTGACAATCGATTCAAGATATACTAAAGATATAAGGACAGAGTTAAGATATGCAAAGGTATACGAATGTAAGGTAATCGTACGGTGAAGTTCCAAAGACCTTATATGACTCACCTACAAGACACTCTCTATAAAGGTTTTTGAGGCTTCAATATAGAAAGGTTCTAAAGGTAAGAATTAATGTCAAATACCCAAACTTGTAATCCAAGGATCAAGACTAACTAAACCGATTAAGGTTGTGGCACTCACAATCGAGGTAGAGGTTGTTGAGGCTTCACTACCACCTAGAAAAGGCAAGCCAAGACTAAGTTAAAGCAAATCTTTAACTTTGGATTAAAGTAAAAGCAGGTTCGTAAACTAACACAAAATTACGGGTAGTTCTTGAGTTCCACGGCCGTGGAAGCTCAAGAACAGACCGTGGATTAGGGTTGTCGTCGATTCTTTCTAACTCTCAAGGTCCAATCTGTTTACGATCGATCTATCATCATCTAAGCCACAACTATCAACCCTTCACCTTAGAATTGTTAAGGGTTTTTAGCCAACAATAGTCATATTGATATCAAATTCAAGGTTTAAAAGAATGAAAGATGAAAACTTCCGAAAACCTTCAATAACTTTCAAATCAATCTCAAATCCACAATCAAGAACAATAATCGTCACTAGATTCGGAATAACACAAACAAACACAAATCTTAGATAAGAAGGAAGAACGGGATGTCAATCCGTCTTCTAAATCAAACCTAAGCAAGAAGCAAAATCTTCTTGCGAACAATCTTTCGAATCTTCGATCTTCCGTCAATCCGGAAATCCCAATGACAAAGCGCAAAAATCTCTCCAACACAATCTCCGCCAAATGCGAAATTAGGGCAATTCCAAGCGTAAGCGTAAGATGCGTCTATGCGTAAGCGAAGGTGACGGAATCTCTCTTCGTCCGTCCTTTTATAGTGTAAGATAAAATATCGGCCCGGCCCAATTGCGTAAAAGATCGTGGCTTAAAGTGTGGCGAAAAAGATCGCCAAGATCACGGTCGTGGAAGGGTTCCACGGCCGTAATTTAGAGCGTGAAAATCATCACGGTTTGACACAACTCCTCCACGGCCGTAAAAGTTGCTGGAATGAACCACGCTTCCCTTGCCATGGTTCCACGGCCGTGGATTTGAACGTGGAATGCAGTACGGCCGTATTTTAGAGCGTGGTTTAGGGCAAGAACGTGGTTCTTCCTTAGTCTCGTGAATTCTTCAAGTTAGCACATTCTTAGCTCCTAGGAATGTCCTCAATTCATGGACATGCTCAATCAAATTCCATCCTTGCTCCATTCCGTTCGGAAATAGCTCTTAATTGCCTAAAATCAACATAAAGCTTGTGTAGATCTCTATATCGACATTATAAACAAACTAGCTCACAAATGTATCAATGCTTAATCAATGACTATCAATATGGATGAAATACACTTAGAAAACATGCCTAAAATATCACAATATTTCATGCTAACAGTTCGTGAGAAGCTTCCGCCACTAGAGAGGGAGTTGTAGCATCGGGAACCACCGAAGAGGAAGCTACACCACCTGGAAACCGCCGCCTCGAGCTGTCGGAGCACCAGCAGGCCGGGAGCGCCCTCTCCTTTCCCCTACTCTCGGTTCTTTTCTGTTGCAAGGAGGGACATCCGTTGCCGCCTGGAGGCCGTCGCTGCAAGGAGCTGCACCGCTACCGTCCGCCGCTTCTCCTCCGCCTGCACCGCCTGGCTGCTTCTCCTTTCCTCCGCCTGTGCAGCCGCCGGAGCCCTTTCCCCTTTCCATCTGGCACACTCAAATTAAGGGTTGTAAAAGCTGCTTGATTATTTTGTAATCGAACCCAGATCTGCAACCCAAGCCAAGAGGAGCAATCGGGAGCCCAACGCCTTGCCGCCTCCATCGTCTGCCGGAGCCAAGGAGCAACCGCTGGAGCTGTATTCATCCCCTGCCGCCGCCCTCATAGCTCCCTCTTTTGGTGAATCTACCTGTTCAGATATTGAAGGAGTTCTTCAGTATTTCAAATCTCACAAAAAGTTCGGAAGCGCCCCGATAAAGGCCCAACGAATCCATTCTCGACATCCCTAGATCCTCTTCCGTCTTTTGACGTCACGTGAGTACCTTCTCCCCCGAGCTTATGATCATACCTTGATCTAGTTATGTTTAGTAGTATCATGCTAGGTTGGATCTAGCATAACTTAGAGTGAATACCAAGTAGCATAACTTAGAGTGAATACCAAGTAGCGGTTATGGACCTTAGGTGAATGTTTGAGGATTGTGAAATGTTTTAAGGCTTGAGGTGTTGATGTTATCTTGTGAGGTTGTTTATGGCTTTAAGTTGTATGTCAAGCTTGTGAGAATCTACGAGTTGAGGTTGTATGGTTGTTGAGGTTGTGGACTAGGAACGTGTTGTCCTAGCTTGTGAGTTGTATCACCTTGTAGAGGTCCTTTAGGCTATAAGTCTAAGGACTTCTAGCATGAGATATAGATGCTGATGTTGTGCCTTATTTGGTCAGGCTGAGAGTATCTTCCTGCGGGAAGCAGAGACTTACTTGTACAAGTAAGTCTCTGGACTTACTTAGCTCGTATTCTACATATTAGTTTTGATGCGTGTTTGGTGGTGTTTGTTTATTGTTTATGTTATAACAACTAAATCGGTAATAGGACAACGGACGTTATATGCTAATATTTGGCCCAAGTGTATGATAACGGGCGGTGATTGCATGTCCAGTCCAAAATGGGGCGACTGGGAGGCGCCTTGCGACCAGTCCAGAGGGTGATGTTGATAGGCGTCAAGTACAAACCCGGCATGGTGAAGGGGACAAGGGCGAGAGATTCTCGTGTCCACCATAAGTGCATTAGTAAGGGAATAACGTTAAATAAAGATAATAAAACGACTTGTGTGTGTTTAGATTATAATTGTTGTGTTATGATGACTTATGTGTGTTTATGATTATTATGTGTGTTTGTGCCATAACCTCGACTCTAATACTTGAATGCTAGCTAACGGTTATATAACGATATTGTTGTAGTTGCCTTGCAGGTTAGGGACGCGGCCGAGAGATCCGGAAGAGTGGGCAGCCGGGGTCCGTACATTGTAGGAAGGGTTTGACAGTGGAGTCTTGTGTATATATCTATATTGTATATTGTATGTTTTCGGCGTTTGGTCGTTACAGTTGTTATATCGGCTGAGGTCCTTGGTTTGTATACATTTGGGGTTCATATCATTGCATTACAAACGTTTTTAGTATTGCCTTTATTTGTGCCTTATTGGAAAGGTCCGGTGAAATTGCTGTCAGTCTAAGGGTCGGGACCCATTGTGAGGTCCCGCCCGTAGCATCTTGAGTCCCGCGGATTGGGGGTGTTACAAAAAAATGTGTAAACTGTGCTAGGGGATAACAACGCAGAGGTTTTGTAGATTTTGATATTATTAGATTAGTAAAAAAAGATTTTTTTAAAACTTTTTGTTTTGTTTGAATATGTTTTTTAACGTACAGGAGAAGTTTGAGTTTTATTAAAGTTTTGATATTATTTAAGAAATAACAACTCAGAAAATTTTGTAGATTTGATATTATTTAAGAAATAACAATTCAGAAATTTTGTAGATTTTGATATTATTATATTTAGTTAAAAAAGATTTGTTAAAATTTTGTTTTGTTTGGATATGTTTTTTAACGTACAAGAGAAGTTTAGGTTTTATCCTAATGTAATTTTTTTAGGAGATAACAACCCAAATATTTTGTAGATTTTGATATTATTAGATTTAGTTATAATTTTTTGAAAGAATTGACGATATAGGGCTGTTTCTTTTTCATCTTTGTGTAATGACCCCTTGTACTTTACACCACACTATACTACCTAAAAAAAAGGTTAAATAAAAAGTTTTTCCCCAATTCCGATGGTGCACAATATGTAACACCCCGAATTCTCAAAACTCGGGACATTACTGGTTAGGACCTCACAATGGATCCCGACCTCAGTTTGACAACAATTTTACTAGGATCTTACAACAGGACACAAATAAGAAAAACCGAAATTCATAAAATAGTATTTTAAAGAGATGAATGCAACAATGTCTAACAGCCTACAGTACTTAAACAACGTAAAAGTCTAAATGTCTTAACAAGAAGAAAGAAACAACAAAGCAAACACCCAACCCCACTCTAAGGAGTACGGAGACCCGGCTGACCACTACTTCCGGATCACCCAGCTGTTGCTCTAACCTGTGGTAAATCTAAACAACACAACAGAACAACCGTTAGTTAGCTATCTAAATGTTAAGCAGATGAGAATAGCACACGCACACATCATAGCAAAAGTAAACACTCATCATGCTTTCAAACAATTCATTTATTATCTTTACTTAGGTCATTCACTCTTACTAATGATACTTATTTTGTGACACGAGGGATTCCCAAACCTCGCCTCCGCCCCCGTGTAACCATCAGGAATGGATCCGATGCATCTCACCTTGTACTTGTATGGTCTAGGTATAGAGAACCTCCCAGTCTCCTGTCAGAGCTGAGCAGTGATGTCACGACCCGTTATACATACACTTGGGCCTTAAAATATAATAATAACAGTCGTCCTATCAAGTTGTTATTACAAACACACATCATATACACCACTATTGTCATTCAACTAACATCCATAAACTAGCTAAGTAAGTCGCAAGGACTTGAATCCAATTGCACTCTCTCAAATCTCAACTCGGTGTGCACCCTTGGTAACTCAAACGCCTGTCAAACAAGGCATGTGGATCACAATCACATCCCATACTCTTAGAAATATAAACTTCTAAGTTGTACAATCTCATGAAGAGAATTTACGGAAAAAGTTCTCTTAAGTTAAAAAGACTATTTTGCCCCTTATCCCGAGACTCCGAAAAAGTCTATCACTTAGTTCTGATGTTCTCTTCTAGGACCTATGTCCTAACTCTAGTTCTCATAGAAAGGTTTAGTGAGGATTTATAAGAGTTACCCAACATTCTTAGTTTACACAAAAGTCGTTAAGGCTCGACTTTGGGTTCAAATACACGGCTTGGATAAGGATATAAAAATCACGAGATAAAATCCTAGATCCTCTATGATATACATACTAAACATAGGGGTAAAGATCTCTAAAAAAAACTTAATCATAACTCTCCCATAAATCTCCAAAGTTGGGATAAAAGCTGAAATTTCCCATACTTAGTCAATTTCCTCTGATGTAAAAACAACTCATCTATACTACTTTGAGTCCTTATAAGTTCTAATCCGACCGTTAACTTTCTTCCAAATTTTAATGTAGTAAACTTCATATTTTTATCTACAGTATATCAAAAATTCAACGGTGGATGTTTGATCTAAGATGTCCAATTACGGGTTCAAAGTCAGCAGTTTCAGCTCACAAATTTTGGAAATTCTGGGTTAGTTTTGGATCTTAAAATCAAGTCTTCAAGCAACACCCTTTTCCCCTTACCATACTTTGAATATCCTAGTTTAAAAAAAACAAGAGAAACATGATACATACACACAACCTATCCACTCTCTACCCCTTCACCATGCTACCAACAAAGGACAAGTTACACTTCTCTATTAACCCAATCTCCTAACTCAGTCTATACTATATCCCTTATGTTGCTGAAATTCTTAAACAATACCAAGAAGAAGGAGACAACAGTGTAGAGGACTCACCCCCTACTCAGTTGTGGTTAGGATCCGTGACAGCCCTCCCTAATGGACTGGAGTGAGGCTCGCGTGCTAGACTAGGCTCGGGGATGGCAGCAGCGGTTGGTCCCTGATGGTGCAACGAGGCTAGGTGTTTAGATATGTGTAGGGAAGTAGAGGAGCAGAAGAGATAACTAACAGCGTTGCTCACCTTATGCACGACTCCAGCGGCGGCAGTAGTGCTCCCTGATGCTCGACTCCAGCGGTGTCCGGCTCCCTGTGGTGGACCAGCGATGGCGGCTCTACTTGCTATGTAATAGGAAGGTTGTCACGATGGGTCACTGACTCAGGAGGAAGAGAGGGAAAAACCGGTACTCACCTGTCGACGCAGACGGGGCAAAACCCGGCGCAGAGGGAGATTGTCTGGGCGGTCGTTAGTCGGACGTCTTCAGTCGCTGGCCGGTGTCTTTGATTCGGTTCCGGCATCGAGGAGTTGCTGCTGCAAGGTCGGTCTCACAGAGGAATGCAGAAGATGGAGCGTAAGGTTTGCCGTTTAGTTTAGGATTAAGGCTGATTAGATTAGGTTAGAAGCTAATTAGGTTTAAGGTTAAGGTAGATTATGGCTGGGCTGAAAATGTCTTTGGGCCGGGTCTGTTGGGCCTTCTCATCTAACTAAGATGGGCTGATAATTAAATCGTTACTCGCACGGAACCGCTCTTCGGTTTTAATTTATGCAATAATTTTATTCGGGTTCCCTATTTATCATTTTAGGTGAATTAAGGTCACATAAAATGATAGAATTTGATAATGCTTTATTTTATTTTAAAAGAATAAAGGTTGGCGGATCGGAATCCGTTTTGATCGGGTATTAAACGGAAATTAAAATTTTCGGGTATTACACAATAGGGTTCAATAAAAATCCTACAGAGGCGTCACATCCATACCCAATCAGAAGAATAGTGAGATGGGTGATGAATGAGCGGGCGATTCAAAATTTTTAAAGAGGCGAATATATATACTTTCTTCTCCATTTATTCTCCTCTCATTTGTTGCATAAATTTTCTCCATTCCTCATTCTCTCTATTTTCATCATCTAACGATCGAGTTGAAAAAGAAAATTTTGTAAGTTTTCATTTTTATATTCCTAATATTTTAGTATATTACTGAGGTCGTTCGTTTGAAAATAGGTTTACTCATGTTACCTGTCATTTTTGAAATATATATGGTTGATCGAGGATTGGGTATGTTGATATTTGTTTGTAGGTAACTTAGACTATATTAAATGGTGTCATGGATATGATGAGTTTGTATTTTTAATATTGTTTGGGTATATATATTGTTATTTGAGAGTTGTTGGGTGTGAATATTTTCGGTGGCATATCATTTGTTATTTCGGAGTCATTGTGTATGATTATTTTTAATTTCATGTTTATTGGGTATATCTATTGTCATTTCAGAGTCATTGGGTATGAATATGTTTTTTGGTATCATCTCCTTTGTTGTGTTGGAGTCATTGGGTCTGAATATGTTATTTTGGAGTGATTTGGTATGTGAATTTGTAGTGATTTGTTATGTCAGTTTGAGTTGTCATCATTTTTTCTTATGGAGTCATGGATATGATGAGTTAGTATTTTTCATGTTGATTGGGTATATATATTCTTGTTTGAGAGTTACTGGGTATGAATATATTCGGTCGCATATCATTTGTTATTTTGGAGTCAGTGGGCATGAATACTTTTAATTTCATGTTTATTGGGTATATCTATTGTTATTTCGTAATCATTGGGTATGAATATGTTCTTTGGTATCTCCTTTGTTATGTTGGAGTTATTGGGCCTGAATATGTTATTATGGAGTGATTGGGTATGTGATATTTTAGTGATTTATTTTGTAGGAATGGTTTTTGTCAGTTTTTTTCTCATTGAGTGTGGTACTTTGCAGATGGATGAGTATAGTGGTGACGAATCAATCCTAGACAACAATAATCCAAACTATTACGATTGACATTTTAGTCAACAATTTGCCATAACCAGGGATGAACTTGATGAAGAAAGACTTGCTCATATTGTTTCCGATACTAGCCCCGTAACGACGTTGATGATAAAGGATTTTGTCAAAGAGTTGAAGGACGAGAATAAAAGTTTGGATAATGAAATTTCACAATTACAGTCTACAATTAGAGTCAAAGACGAAGAAATTTCTATCTTAAGGAGACAAGTTGAAAAACTGGAGAATGAGAATTTGGATAATGAGAATGCCCATGATAGCATGAATTATAGTCTATATTTTGGGACTTGTTTAGACGTTTTATCTTCAATAATCTGCATGTTTGGATGTATATTATGTGATTATATTGTTTTTTCATATACCTTTGCGAGAATCGAGGTCTACACCAAGTTTTGTTGTAATCGTAGGTAAAATGGCACGTTTTGCATCAAAATGGAGCTAAAAGAGCTAAGGAGTCATTGAAGCTACATTCAGGAGCTTAAGGAAGAACTCAGGAAGCAAGGAATTCACAAAGAAGATTTACTTTGGACCAGATTTGAGAGATTTCACCTTCAGTTGAGAGTCACCTCAGTCACCTACAGTATCACCTCGACCGAGGTGATCTAGAGGAGCGCCCCGACCGAGGCGAACACCTTGACGTGGCGAGATATATTTTATTTGGCTGAGATCTTTTATTTTTGGAAAGAGAGATCTTATATTTTTGAGCTGGATTTTTGAAAGGAAGATCATATATTTTAGAGATCTATTTATGAGATATGGATATATTTTATTAGGAAATTATCTTTTTAAGATATTTTATCTTTGGAAGATAATTCTCCTATATAAAGGGTTGGATTTTCCACAAGTTCAACCATGCTTAGAGGGCTGAGAGCATCCAGCAATTAAGAGATTTTTTCGGAGTTTTGAAGGAAGGAAGGAAGATTGAAGATCAATCAAGGAAGGATTGATGATAACATGAATTATAGTCTATATTTTGGGGTTTGTTTTGACGTTTTATCTTTCATAATCTGCATGTTTGTATGTACATTATGTAATTATATTACCATTTCATCTACCTTTACGAGAATCGAGGTCTACACCTAGTTTTGTTGTAATCGTAGGTAAAATGGCACGTTTTGCATCAAAAGGAGCTATGGAGTCATTGGAGCTACATTCAGGAACATAAGGAGCCATCCAGGAAGCGTAACCATGGATTAAAGATTCACTTTGGACCAGATTTGAGAGATTTCACATTCAGTTGTGACTCACCTCGGTTGGCCACAGATTCATCTCGACCGAGGTGATCTAGAGAAGTCGACTCGACCGAGGCGAACACCTGGGACGCGGCGAGAATATTTTATTCTTGGCTGAGATCTTTTATCTTTGGAAAGGGATCTAATATTTTTTGGGCTTGGCTCCTGGAAGGAAGAAGATATGCTAGATCATATATTTTAACTATTTTTATGGGAAGAGATCTTTCTAAGATATTTTATCTTTGGAGGGTTATTTTCCTATAAAAAGGGTCGGATTTCCCACAAATCCGGCACCCTGTTATACGCGGAACACTCATTACACAGCAGCCATACTCCAGTTGGGAGATTTGAAGAACCTTTTTGAAGGTTGAAGGAAGATTGAAGATCATAGCTTTTATAGCTTTTTGAAGGGTTTTTATAAGATTATCTTAGATTCCCTTCCTTGTTGTCTTGTCTTGTTGGATTGCTATCCAAGGAACGCTTTTGTTGTGATATTTGATTCAGTTATTGAAGTCTTTTCATTAAATTCTTCTTGTTCAAATATTCACCTTCTTCCCATATATTTGATTATTGCTTTCATGATGATGAGTGGCTAATTTCCTTGTGTGATTCTAGGGTGATTGGCTGAAGGTTGTGGGAAAAACAATGATAGAATAATCTTAGATTCTAGTAGGACCCTGAAAGTTTGAGTCTTTAACCTTAACCCTAAGCATCTCGTTCAGTCGATGAACATCTCGGCCGGGGTGGAATTCGTCTGACCGAGGTGACTTATCTGATCCGAAACTGAGAGTTAAGTGTTAGAGTTTGCCAAATCCTATTCTTATTACACCTTTCCTGGTCCAATGCAAGCTTAGGATGAGACTTACCCGGTAATTCCTTAGTTTGTGTATCTAAGATCATAAGTGTAGGTAATAAAGGTTTATCCTTTATTGGGGTTTGAGTGTGCTTCCATCCCATCTTTGTGAGTTAGCCTGAGACTTACCCAGTAAAGGTTGATTCTATTCCCTTAGATGGTGTGTTAGTTCGAGGTTATAATTCTTTATCTTAATTCCTTGAGACTTACCCGGTAATAGGAGTTACGGTTTGGGATTAGTGAGTAGTGAGACTTACCCGGTGATCTATTCCACTTTAGTAACACCTTCCCTATTCAAAAACCTCAACTTTGTCCGCTTATCTTTAGATCTTGAGTTGGAACCACAACTAGATGCTTTAATCCCTAGAATTGCATGTTTGCTTTATTGACTTCTTATTCATCTTTGATTGTTTTAATTGCTCTTGTGGTTAGTAATTACGAGGCTTACCGTTATCGGACTTTGTTTCACTGAGTCCCTGTGATCGACCCCTGGAATTCCTTGCTTTTACTACGATTGACCCGTACACTGCAGGTTCGCATCCTTTTTTTAAGCTTACGTCTAGGGTTATAAATTTAAAGCTTGCACACACCGTTTGGAGAGAACAAGTTTTTGGCGCCGTTGCCGGGGACTTGGTCTAGACCGAGCCGGTACGGTTTGCTCTTGGGGCACTTGCCCCCGTGTCTACTAACCACTCTACTTGAGTGACTTTTGCAGGTTCTTTCTTAGGTATATGCGAAGAACCCGCACTGGGAAGGAAATCGTTCCTTACGATCCCGAACCAGAAAAGACATACAAGGGACGCTTAAGAGAAGCGAAGATGGCCCAACAAGACAACCGCGATCTTGAGGCCGAGTTGAAAGAGGCGTTAGAGCTGCTACGCCTCAGCAGGGAAGAACTAAGGCAAGAGAAGGAAGAAACTCGCACCAAGACTGAAGCGATCGAAGCGGAGATGGCAGTCATACGAGACCAGATTCTACTTCGACCGAGGGAAGATCCACCAGTTGATCCTCGACCAATGCAGGTCCCAGTTGCTGACCCTCGACCGAGGCAGGTTCCAGTACCTGACGCCCCGGCCGATGTACTTCCACTTCGGAGGCCAGTCCGAGATGTTCTTCTTGCAGGAATCCCACAAACCCTAGGTCAAAGGATGGACCCCAATCAACAACTGAGGCGTCCAGGAGTTAATCTAGGAGATCCGGCGGACCATGACTATGAACTTCGACCGCAAGTTCTGTCTATGATTCGCTAATGCCAGTTCGGAGGGCTAGAGAAGGAATCACCACATCAACACCTTCAAAACTATGAGATTTTGATGGAAACCTTGAGACCTCCGAGGATTGAAAACAACAACTACAAGCTAAGACCTTTTTACTTTTCTTTAAAAGATAGAGCTCTTACTTGGTATCAATCTCTTCCTCCAGGAAAAATCAGCACATGGGAGGAGATGACTACGGAATTCTTGACGAAATTCTTTCCCCCCTCAAAAACCGCTGAAATGAGAGGAAAGATCAACGCTTTCATTATGAAGGACAAGGAGAGTTTGTCCAAGTCATGGGAGCGGTTCAAGTACATTCTTTTGGATTGCCCACATCATGGGATTCCAAAGCTAGAGTTATTGGAGATATACTTCAAGGGACTGGACGGAAGCACCCAGTTCAATCTCCAACTACTCTCCGCCGGTACCTTTATGGACATGGCGATTGACGAAGCTTGGGACTTCATCGAGAAGCAAGCTTTGCATATGGAGAAGTACACCCACCAAGGAGATGAAGGTGGAGTTAAAAGCGTTAACTTCCAAGAAACTCAGCCCAACAACAATCAACTCACGTCTTTGAAGAATGACGTGAAGCAATTGAAGGAACTCTTGGTTGCTCAAACCAAGAAGGAAGAGCAAGGGCAAAGGAACAACAACAACGGATACCGTAACAACAACAACGGTCCCCGTAACAACAATTACAACAACAACAACAATAGAGGATCCAATAGCAATAATTGGAGGGCGAACAACCAAAATAACGGTAACAACCATTCAAACTCTAACTCTAACGATTCCTCTAACCCTTTCCTCTCTTCCCCTTCTTCTTCTTCTTCTACTCCATTGAAAAGCCAGGGGCAAGGATCAAGTTCGTCTCAGCCAGAAAAGAAAGACGCAGTTCTAGAGGCCATCTTGATCAAGCTTAGTGCTATGGAGACTTCTATGACTTCATTTTCGAAGGCCCAAAAGGCCTTTGAACAACAACTTGCAAGTAGGGCGAATGAAGCGCCAAGAGATCCAGGAAAGCTTCCAGCAAGGATGGAAAGCAACCCTAAGGGCCAGATCATGGCCATAACTACGATGAGTGGACTGAAAACCACAAATCCAGTGCCTCGGTCGTGCTAGTACCGACGAAGACCACCTCGGTCCAGATACAGTCGAAGAACACTTCGACCGAGATGACAACCGAGGTGGAGCCATAGAAAGCGGAGGGGAAAACTGAAGTTTATGTTCCACCTCCAGCATACAAACCACCACTTCCATTCCCCCAGTCAAGGGCCAGAGCACATCTAGACAAGCACTTTGGTAAGTTCCTTGACTTGATGAATAAACTACACATTAACATTCCTTTCCTTGATGCTATTCTAGGGATGCCCGCCTATGGGAAGTTCTTGAAGGAGATCCTATCAAGGAAATGGAAACTGGAAGACTTTGGTGAAGTTAGGATGACATCTAAGTCCTCGGAGCTCATTCAAATCATGAAGGAGAAGATGCCACCTAAATTAAGAGATCCCGGCTCATTTTGCATTCCCATTCAAGTTGGGGATGTCACTTGTGAAGCCCTTTGTGATCTAGGATCCAGCGTGAGCATCATTCCGCTGGAGCTATGTGTGAAGATTGGACTTGGAGAGCCCAAGCCGGTCAAGATTCGACTTTATATGGCGGATCGCTCCATTACCCATCCCGTGGGCATCTTGGAAGACGTTCCAGTCAAGTTAGGTAACTTCTATCTACCTATCGATTTTGTTGTACTTGACATTCCCGCAGATTATCCTGTCCCTATTATTCCCGGGAGGCCATTTCTAGCAACTTTGGGTTGCAACGTGGATTGCAAGAACGCCAAGTTGAAATTCAACGTTGGGGGCGATGAAGTGGAGTTCGCATTGCTTGCAGCCATGAACGGGGAGCAGCTAACTGATGATATCTTCAACATCTACGATGAAGAAGAATCAAGAGAATTGGTGAGCTCTATCCTTATTAACGATCCACTCGAAAGAGTTATTAGCTTCAGTTTAATGGAGGAAGGTATAGATGCTTCTTGTGATGCAGATATACGGAGCTTAAAGGCACTGGAAAAGGATCCAGGAGCTAACACTGAGAAGCTAATCCAGGAGACGAGGATCTCCAGTTTCGGTTCCAGTTTCAGTACCTCGACCGAGGCACTTTCTGGACTGAGCGAGGCGACCGAAGAACATCTCGGTCAACGCCTCTGCGACTCGACCGAGGTCGATGGCGAAATGATGTCAACTGAGACTACTGAGAATAATAAACCTCTTACTCCCTTCTCTGACATTCATCCTCAGTTGGTGGAACATTCCATCCACCAACTTTCTGATAATAAGGGACCTTGGTATGCTGATATTGTGAATTATCTTGTTTGCCAGGAAACACCGCCCGGATTGACGTATTCTCAAAAGAAGAGATTCTTCAAGGAAGTACGACATTATTACTGGGACGAGCCGCTGCTATTCAAGCGCGGACCGGATAGGATGCTTCGAAGATGTATTCCGGAAGATGAAGTTAATAGCGTTATACGGCATTGCCATTCACTTCCTTGTGGAGGACATGCTAGCACCGACAAAACATGCGCTAAGGTATTGCGTTCCGGTTTCTTTTGGCCTACATTATTTAAGGATGTACAAGCTTTTGTTGTCTCCTGTGATGCATGCCAAAGAACAGGAAATTTATCAAGGAGGAACGAGATGCCACTTAACAACATCCAAGAAGTGGAAATCTTTGATGTATGGGGGATTGACTTCATGGGACCTTTCCCATCCTCCGGAGGAAACCTCTACATTCTTCTTGCAGTTGATTACGTCTCTAGATGGGTTGAAGCCATTGCTTCTCCCACTAACGACGCCAAGGTTGTTGTGAAGTTCTTAAATAGAACCATCTTTCCACGGTTTGGAACTCCACGCATCATCATTAGCGATGGAGGAACGCATTTCATCAACCGAAAGTTCAAAGCACTTCTATCGAAGTATGGGGTAACCCACAAGGTATCAACCGCTTATCACCCTCAAACTAGTGGACAGGTCGAGATCTCGAATAGAGAAAGCAAAGCAATTTTAGAGAAGACCGTCTCTAGGACGAGGAAGGATTGGTCCATGAAATTGGACGATGCTCTTTGGGCGTACAGGACCGCATTTAAGACTCCCATAGGCACCACCCCTTATAATTTGGTGTATGGGAAGTCCTGCCATTTGCCTGTTGAATTAGAACACAAAGCATATTGGGCAATCAAATGGTTGAACTTCGACATTAAGGAGGCCGGCGAGAAGCGACTATTGGAGCTCAACGAGATAGAGGAGCTGCGTTTGAACGCTTAACGAAGGAGACTTAGTCCTACTCTTCAACTCCCGCCTCCGCCTTTTTCCAAGTAAGTTAAAATCTAGATGGACCGGACCTTATGTTGTGAAACATGTTTTTCCTCATGGTGCAGTTGAGATATGGGGCGAAACTAGCGGAAGCTTCAAGGTCAACGGTCATAGACTTAAGAAGTACCAACCGGAAACTCCGGTTGAGGAGGTTGCACCAATATACCTCGTTTGAGATGCATCATGGTCCAGCTAGCGACCTTAAACCAAGCGCTTCTTGGGAGGCAACCCAAGGTATTGCTTTCTTTTCCCGTTTTCTAGACTAGCTTAGATAGTTTGTTTGCTTTTGCTTTTCTTGTTTTGTTTTTGGCGTTCTAGACAGATAACAGGAAACATCTAAGGAAGGAGCATAACTGGAGGGACAAAAGTTCGAGAATTTGAGAAGACAAAGTTCGACTGAGGCACCTCGGTTGCTGTCAGAGCACCTCGACCGAGATGATTCTTGAGCAACCGAGGCGACTAGGGTTTCTGAAGAACCACCTCGGTCCAGTCGAGACCATCTCGACCGAGGTGACAGCAGATTTCAGAAAGGGTATAAAAGGGGGATTAATTTTCTCTCTCTTCACTTTCAACCCTCCTCGACCGCGGCGACAGATTCACCTCGCCTCCTTCGTTTCTTGCTCGTTTTCGACGATTTCTGTCTCCAAACTACGACTGAAGGATAGAGGATCGCGTTGCAAGTACAGATCTGCAGAAAATCGAACCGATTCGGCCAAAACGAGGTAAAATGAACCGAAACCCTAACTTCTCCGTTTCGCTTCGATTTGGGCTTTGGTTGCCCCTGCATTTGTTGAGGAAAGGCTTAAGTACCCCATAAGAAGCAGTTGTAGTGATTTTTGGGGGAAAAGAACTGAATTTTTTTGAGGAAATTAGATCCAATTTGCCGCCTCGGTCCAGTCGAGCTGTGCCTCGGCCGAGGTGATTCTTGAGAGTTGTCAGTGACCGAGGTGACCTGACAGTGACTGAGTTGAAAATGAGTTCTGACCACCGCCTTGCCCTCAGGGATAGATCCTCACCTCCCCCTTCTTCCTCTTCTTCCAGACCTTACCGCCCGGTGATCCATGAGCGACACCGGGTGGATTATGACCGTATTTCCGGCCGTCCAGTGATTGCACCACGCTTCCTGGACGTGTCTGCTTTTGATTGCCTCCAAGTCGACGGAGATCTTAGGAAGATGATTTCTACAGTTGGGCTGGATCAGTTTACTGAGATCCGAGCCCCAGCCTATTTGGAGCCGACCCTAGAGTTCGTTAGCTCCTTCACCTACCTTCCCACAAAGCGTTCTGTGAAGTACCGGTTGATGAACCGGAACTTCTTAGTGCCACTAGAGTACTGGAGAGAGATTTTTGGCTTTCCTGAGCCCACCGCTGTTGACTTCCCGTCCCGATCAGTAGCTAGGGAGTTTTGGGGGCAGATTGCCCATATTGTTGAGCACGCAGATAGATGGCGCCCTGGAGATTCCAGGGAGAAGGTCATCTACCACTTAGCCTTTAGGTTAGCCCACCGGATCTTCAGTGAGATGCTTCTGGCGCGTATTGAGACGCCCCAGAAGATCCGACAGGGAGAGCTTTTCAGTTTGTACTGCATGGTTACTGGGGGTTTCCCAGACTTTGGCTTGATGTTGGCAGAGGATCTGCACAAGATCAAGGCCAAGGCAAAGGGAGACATCTGTTGCGGAGGGCTTGTCACCCATATAGCTAGCTATCAGGACATGGACCTCAGTGCTTGTACGATGGTGGCGGCTGCCAAGCCGCTTGGATTGCAGGAGATGATCACTCGGCGGATTCTCGTTCCCCGAGGTCTGACTACTCCATATGTGGCTATGCCGTGGGAGCTGACTGCGCCACAGGGGATCAGGTGGTCTGCCCAGTTCACTGTTTATGACCCACACTATTGGCAGACCGCTTGGGCTCCATTGATGGAGGATTACAGAGAGGCAGCAGTTGCCCCAGCTGAGGAGGAGGAGGAGGCTGATGACGAGGAGACAGTTGATGAGAGAGAGGGTGGAGTCCCGATGGATACAGGGACAGATACTGCAGGGACGAGCGCACCACCGATTATAGATCTGGATGAGGAGGATACTGAGCCTGCACCTGCTGCATCACCTGCTAGACCTGCTAGGCGTAGGACACGCCGTCATAGAGATTCAGAGGCTCATCGTCGGATCGATGATGTGACGGATCAGATGATAGGCTCTTATGCTGCCCTTACTATGGACATGCATGAGAGATTTGCTGCCCAGCACCGACAGATTGACAGCTGGACTCATAAGATGTTAGAGGGACAACACTATCAGCGCAGGATGATGGAGATACAGTTCTAGCAGACTGTGGGTTATCCATTTGACCCATCCCAGTATCCGTATATGCCACCACCACCACCACCGGACCAGGACTATTGAGAGCTGCAGGATTTTTCTTTCTTATTTTTATGCAGTTCAGCTTATCATCCGGTGAGTACTTTTACCTTTAGACTTATTTTGACCCACTGGGACAGTGTGTCCCAAGTATGGGGTATTTGATGTATTATTTGACTTTGATGTATGACTCTATTGACCGGATATTTATATTCATGCTTTACTTCTGCATTTATATGTTTATCTGAGATTGCATGCATACTTACAGGTTATTTGATTTAGAAAAATATCGAAACTGAAAAAAAAAAAATGGTTTTAAAACAATTTTTGGATCTCGACCGGTGAAGTTCTGGCCAAACGAGGTGTTTCACCTCGGTTGACCTACGAACACCTCGACCGAGGTGGGTTAAATGAGAGTTTTCGAAAACGATTTTTGTGCTTCTTATGTGGATATGATCTCAGTGAAGATCTTGTTTACTGACTGGTTTTAAATTCTTTATGTGTTTGAAAGGTTTTATAATATGTTTAAGTTGCTAAAAGCTTTGTTTGAAATTATTGGCATGTTTAATACTTTGTTTTTGTCTAAATTATGATGAATTTGAAGGTTGACACCACATTATGAGTTCTCTCACTTTCTTCCTGGAAAGACCAAGGCAATTCATTCTTCTCTCTTCTTCTTCTTAATCATGCTTAGCCCCTCATATACATTTTGCCCCCCTTTACCTATCCGGGAATTTGGAAGCAAGCGAAGTGGTGAAAGCAAGTGAAGTTAAAGATGAGAAGTTGGCTGGAAGTGAAAGTGTTAGAAAGCAATAATAGGTTTGGGGAAGTCAATCATGAAGATGAGTAACTCGGCACCATTCACATAGCCGGGTGTTTGTGTCTTGCCAAAGTCGGATTGAGCGATATTCCTAACGGGTCATGGTATGTGCATCAAGGGTTTGATGCATCTCAAGAAATTGATGATTGCAGATTTCCTAGGCTTCGGTTATTGTGCACCTCTGTCCATGCATCCCAAAAAGTAAAGTAAAAGAAAAAGTGTGAAATAAGCAAAGCTTATTGGTGGAAGATGTTTCAAGTCAAAGTGAAAGTGAAGTTCATCCTTTTCCCGGATTCTAGCACCACATTACCTTACATACATCCCTACCCTACACGTTTCTTGACCTTTCTTTTGGGAAGCCCTTGAGACCTTGAGCTTGTTGATTGACTTAGTGGTTTAAATTGGATTATACATGATTAATTTTGATAATTATGACTTATTATGCACTCTATGGTTTTATGCAAAGATGAACAACTTTTCTATATCTATAAAATGTTTTGATCATATTTTGATTTTAAATTCCATGAAGTATTCTCTTAGAGTGATCTACGATTGTTGCACGCCATAAAAATGTTTTTGAAAGACTTTTCACTAATTTTCTTGACTTATAATCCATTCTATCTTGTCTTCTATATACGGAACTTGCTTGGGGACAAGCAAGGGCTAAGTATGGGGTATTTTGATAACATGAATTATAGTCTATATTTTGGGGTTTGTTTTGACGTTTTATCTTTCATAATCTGCATGCTTGTATCTACATTATGTAATTATATTACCATTTCATCTACCTTTGCGAGAATCGAGGTCTACACCTAGTTTTGTTGTAATCGTAGGTAAAATGGCACGTTTTGCATCAAAAGGGAGCAAAAGGAGTTATGGAGTCATTGGAGCTACATTCAGGAACATAAGGAGCCATCCAGGAAGCGTAACTATGGATTAAAGATTCACTTTGGACCAGATTTGAGAGATTTCACATTCAGTTGTGACTCACCTTGGTTGGCAACAGATTCATCTCGACCGAGGTGATCCAGAGAAGTCGACTCGACCGAGGCGAACACCTGGGACGCGGCGAGAATATTTTATTCTTGGCTGAGATCTTTTATCTTTGGAAAGGGATCTAATATTTTTTGGGCTTGGCTCCTGGAAGGAAGAAGATATGCTAGATCATATATTTTACCTATTTTTATGGGAAGAGATCTTTCTAAGATATTTTATCTTTGGAGGGTTATTTTCCTATAAAAAGGGTCGGATTTCCCACAAATCCGGCACCCTGTTATACGCGGAACACTCATTACACAGCAGCCATACTGTAGTTGGGAGATTTGAAGAACCTTTTTGAAGGTTGAAGGAAGATTGAAGATCATAGCTTTTATAGCTTTTTGAAGGGTTTTTGTAAGATTATCTTAGATTCCCTTCCTTGTTGTCTTGTCTTGTTGGATTGCTATCCAAGGAACGCTTTTGTTGTGATATTTGATTCAGTTATTGAAGTCTTTTCATTAAATTCTTCTTGTTCAAATATTCACCTTCTTCCCATATATTTGATTATTGCTTTCATGATGATGAGTGGCTAATTTCCTTGTGTGATTCTAGGGTGATTGGCTGAAGGTTGTGGGAAAAACAATGATAGAATAATCTTAGATTCCAGTAGGACCCTGAAAGTTTGAGTCTTTAACCTTAACCCTAAGCCTCTCGTTCAGTCGATGAACATCTCGGCCGGGGTGGAATTCGTCTGACCGAGGTGACTTATCTGATCCGAAACTGAGAGTTAAGTGTTAGAGTTTGCCAAATCCTATTCTTATTACACCTTTCCTGGTCCAATGCAAGCTTAGGATGAGACTTACCCGGTAATTCCTTAGTTTGTGTATCTAAGATCATAAGTGTAGGTAATAAAGGTTTATCCTTTATTGGGGTTTGAGTGTGCTTCCATCCCATCTTTGTGAGTTAGCCTGAGACTGACCCGGTAAAGGTTGATTCTATTCCCTTAGATGGTGTGTTAGTTCGAGGTTATAATTCTTTATCTTAATTCCTTGAGACTTACCCGGTAATAGGAGTTACGGTTTGGGATTAGTGAGTAGTGAGACTTACCCGGTGATCTATTCCACTTTAGTAACACCTTCCCTATGCAAAAACCTCAGCTTTGTCCGCTTATCTTTAGATCTTGAGTTGGAACCACAACTAGATGCTTTAATCCCTAGAATTGCATGTTTGCTTTATTGACTTCTTATTCATCTTTGATTGTTTTAATTGCTCTTGTGGTTAGTAATTACGAGGCTTACCGTTATCGGACTTTGTTTCACTGAGTCCCTGTGATCGACCCCTGGAATTCCTTGCTTTTACTACGATTGACCTGTACACTGCGGGTTCGCATCCTTGTTTTAAGCTTACGTCTAGGGTTATAAATTTAAAGCTTGCACACACCGTTTGGAGCGAACAATTGATAGTTCAGATATAGCTTTTAAGGGGATTTGTAAGACTTTCTTAGATTCCCTTTTGTTTGATTGTCTTGTTGGATTTGTGATCCAAGGAACGCTGATTTGTTTGATATTTGATTCAGTTATTGAAGCCTTGTTCTTAAGGTTTTTGTGTTCAAATATTCATTCTCTTCCCATATATTTGATTATTGCTTTCATGATGATGAGTGACTAATTTCCTTGTGCGATTCTAGGGTGATTGACTGAAAGTTGTGGGAAAGACAATGATAGAATAACCTTAATCCCAGTAGGACCCTGAAAGCTCGAGTCTTTATCCTTAACCTTAGAACATCTCGTTCAGTCGATGAACATCTCTGCCGGGGTGGAACTTGACTGACCGAGGTGACCTTTCTGATCCGTAACTGAGAGTTAAGTGTTAGAGTTTGCCAAATCCTATTCTTTTTACACCTTTCCTGGTTCAATGCAAGCTTAGGATGAGACTTACCCGGTAATTCCT
Source organism: Fagopyrum homotropicum (assembly GCA_033239125.1). NCBI lineage: Eukaryota > Viridiplantae > Streptophyta > Magnoliopsida > Caryophyllales > Polygonaceae > Fagopyrum > Fagopyrum homotropicum. Next base: position 35,944,919 of record BSWB01000003.1, read on the forward strand.
TTGTTTGTTTACCCAAGATCATAAGTGTAGGTAATAAAGGTTTAGCCTTTATTGGGGTTTGAGTGTGCCTTCATTCCATCTTTGTGAGTTAGCCTGAGACTTACCCGGTAAAGGTTGATTCTATTCCCTTAGTTGGTTTGATGGTTTGAGATTATAATTCCTTTCCTTAGTACCTTGAGACTTACCCGGTGATAGGTTCTTTGGCTTGGGATTGTGAGTAGTGAGACTTACCCGGTGATCTATTCCACTTTAGTAACACCTTCCCTTTGCAAAATCTCAGCTTTGTCCGCTTATCTTGAGATCTGGAGTTGGAACCACAACTGGATGCTTTAATCCCTAGAATTTGCATATTTCCTTTAATTGACCTTATTATCATCTTTGATTGTTTTAATTGCTTTTGTGGTTAGTTGTAATATTGACAACCTATACTTGCTTTGTTTCACCTAAGTCCCTGAGATCGACACCCCGGAATTCTTGATTTTTATTACAATTGACCCGTACACTGTGGGTTCGCATCCTTGTTTTAAGCACACTTCTTGGGTTATAAATTTAAAGATTGCACACACCATTTGAAGCGAACAAGTTTTTGGCGCCGTTGCCGGGGACTTGGTCTAGACCGAGCAGGTGCGGTTGGCTTTCGGGTCTATTGCCCCTGTTACTACTAACCACTCTACTTGAGTGACTTTCACAGGTTCTTTTTTTTTTAGGTTTATGCGAAGAACCCATGCTGGGAAGGAAATCGTTCCTTATGATCCCGAACCAGAAAAGACATATAAGAGACGCTTGAAAGAAGTGAAAATGGCCAACCAAGACAATCGCGATCTTGAGGCCAAATTAAAGGAGGCGATGGAACAAATGCGCCTCAATAGGGAAGAACTGCAGCGCGAAAGGGAGGAAAATCGCACCCGAGCTGCAGAGATTCAAGTAGATATGGCTGAGTTACGAGCTCAGATCCTGCATCGACCAGATCCTCGACCGAGGCAGGACCCTGCTCCAGTTGCCCCGGCCGAGATACTTCCACCTCGGATGCCAGTCCGAGATGTTCTTTTTGCAGGTATTCCACAAACCCTAGGGCAGAGGATGGACCCAAACCAGCAAGTGAGGCGTCCGGGAGTCAACCTAGGAGATCCAGCAGAGCATGATTACAAACTTCGACCGCAAGTTCTTTCCATGATTCGCCAATGCCAGTTCGGAGGTCTAGAAAGGGAGTCTCCACATCAACATCTACAAAACTATGAGATCTTGATGGAGACCTTGAAACCTTCAAGAGTGGAAAATAATAATTACAAGCTAAGGCCTTTTTAGTTTTCTTTGAAGGACAGGGCGCTTACTTGGTACCAGTCTCTTCCTCCCGGAAAGATCAACACTTGGGAGGAGATGACGACGGAGTTCTTAACAAAATTCTTCCCCCCCTCCAAAACTGCCGAAATGAGAGGGAAGATCAACGCATTCATCATGAAGGACAAGGAGAGTTTGTCCAAGTCATGAGAGAGATTTAGAGATGTTCTTTTGGATTGCCCACATCATGGGATTCCAAAGATAGAGTTGTTGGAGATTTACATCAAGGGATTGGATGGAGCTACCCAATTCAGCCTTCAACTACTATCCGCCGGCACATTCATGGACATGCCGATTGATGAAGCTTGGAAATTCATTGAAAAACAAGATTTGCACATGGAGAAGTACTCACACCAAGGAGCTGAAAATGGAGTTAAGAGAGTTAATTTCCAAGAAGCTCCATCAAATGATAATCAACTTACCTCTCTCAAGAATGATGTGAAGCAATTGAAGGAACTTTTGGTTTCTCACACCAAGAAAAAAGAGGAAGGATATCAAGGCTCAAGGAACAACAATGGTTACCGGAACAACAACAACGGTTCCCGGAACAACAACTACAACAACAATAGAGGATCCAACATCAATAATTGGAGGCCAAACAATCAAAATTCAGGTAACTCTTACTCTAACTCCAATTCAAACAACTCTTCTAATCCTTTCCTCTCTTCTTCTTCTTCTTCTTCTACTCCATTGAAGAGCCAGGAGCTTGGATCGAGTTCATCCCAGCCAGAAAAGAAAGATGCAGTGCTGGAGGATATCTTGATCAAGCTCAATGCTATGGAGACGTCCATGACTTCATTTTCGAAGGCACAAAAAGCCTTAGAACAACAATTCTTTAATAAGGCGAATGAAGCGCCAAGAGATCCAGGGAAGCTTCCAGCAAGGACAGAGAGCAACCCTAAAGGACAGATCATGGCAATAACGACGAGAAGTGGACTGAAAACTGCAGATCCAGTGCCTCGGTCGATGCCAGTGAAGAACACCTCGGTCCAGGTACAGACGAAGAACACTTCAGCCGAGGTACCAACCGAGGTGGAGCCTCAGAGAGCGTCGGACAAAACTGAAGTTTATGTCCCACCTCCTGCATATAAACCACCACTTCCATTCCCTCATTCAAGGGCCAAAGCACACCTAGACAAGCATTTTGGTAAGTTCCTTGACTTGATTAATAAACTACATATTAATATCCCTTTCCTTGATGTTATTCTAGGGATGCCCGCTTATGGGAAGTTCTTAAAAGAGATTCTCTCGAGGAAGAGGAAGTTGGAAGACTTTGGTGAAGTAAGAATGACATCTATATCCTCGGAGCTCATTCAAATCATGAAGGAGAAGATGCCACCCAAGTTGAGAGATCCCGGCTCATTTTGCATTCCCATTCAAGTTGGGGATGTCACTTGTGAGGCGTTGTGTGATCTAGGAGCCAGCGTGAGCATCATCCCGCTGGAGCTATGTGTGAGGATCGGACTTGGAGAGCCCAAGCCGGTAAAGATACGGTTGTACATGGTGGACCGCTCCATCACCCATCCCGTGGGCATTTTGGAAGACGTTCCGGTGAAGTTAGGTAACTTCTATTTACCTATATACTTTGTTGTGCTTGACATTCCCGCAGATTATCCCGTTCCTATCATTCTCGGGAGACCATTTCTAGCAACTTCGGGTTGCAATGTGGATTGTAAGAATGCCAAGTTGCAAGTCAGCATTGGCGGCGATCAAGTTGAGTTTGCATTGCTTGCGGCAATGAAAGGAGAGCCGCTGGGAGATGATATCTTCAACATCTATGATGAAGAAGAATCAAGAGAATTGGTGAGCTCTATCCTTATTAATGATCCACTTGGGAAAGTTATTAGTTTTAGCTTAATGGAGGAAGGTATAGATGCTTCTTGTGATGCAGATATACGGAGCTTAAAGGCACTGGAAGAAGATCCAGGAGCTAAGATTGAAAAACTAATCCAGGAGAAGAGAATCTCAGTTTTGGTCCTAGTTGCAGTACCTCGACCGAGGCACTTTCTGGACCAAGCGAGGTGTTCTTGACTGAAGAACATCTCGGTCACCCTCTCTGGACCTCGACCGAGGTCGCAAGCGAGATGATGTCAACTGAGACTTCTGAAAGTCCAGTTCTTAGATCTAAGTCTACTCCACTAGAAGAAGGAAGCAAGGATCCCCCTCAGAAAGCGCCCCCAGTTGTGGAGCTTAAACAACTCCCGAGTCACTTGAGGTATGTTTTTCTTGGACCGGATTCTAATTATCCGGTCATTGTTAGTGCTTCCCTCTCCGAAACTGAATTATCTAAACTAATGCATGTCCTGAGAAAGCATTAAAAGGCTTTGGGTTATACTATTGATGATCTTATTGGTATTAAGCCCTCTTTCTGCATGCATAGAATACTAATGGAGGACGATCATAAGACTTCACGGGAACCTCAAAGACGGTTACATCCGATCATGAAAGAGGTTGTGAAGAAATAAATTCTTAAATTGTTGGATGCAGGTATCATATTTCCTATCTCGGACAGCAAATAGGTGAGCCCAGTGCACGTAGTTCCGAAGAAGGGAGGGATGACCGTTGTGACAAACAAGAACAACGAGTTAATCCCAACTAGGACCGTCACGGGCTGGAGGGTGTACATCGATTATAGGAAGCTGAACGTGGCCACTCGGAAGGACCATTTTCCACTTCCCTTCATCGATCAAATGCTCGAACGGTTAGCCCATCATTCACATTTTTGCTATTTAGATAGTTATAGTGGCTTCTTTCAGATCCCTATCCATCCGGATGATCAAGAGAAGACCACTTTCACTTGTCCATGGGGGACATTCGCTTATAGGAGGATGTCATTTGGATTGTGTAATGCACCCGCTACCTTCCAGTGATGCATGATGGCTATCTTTTCCGAGTATATAGAGGAGATCATGGAGGTATTTATGGATGATTTTTCAGTATATGGTTCCTCTTTTGATGATTGCCTATCTAACCTTTCTCTGGTTCTACAAAGATGTGAAGACACTAATCTCGTTCTGAATTGGGAGAAGTGTCACTTTATGGTTAATGAAGGCATCGTACTAGGACACCTCGTTTCCAACCGAGGTATTGAGGTCGATCGAGCTAAGATCGAGACTATTGAGAAACCTCCTCCCCCTTGTTCTGTTAAGGGTGTGCGGAGTTTTCTCGGGCATGCAAGTTTCTATAGGAGATTCATCAAGGACTTCTCGAAGATTTCTAAACCACTAACTAAACTCTTGAATAATGATGTTATTTTTGAGTTTTCGCAGGAATGTCTTGATGCATTTTACAGGATTAAGGAAGCGTTGATCTCCGCTCCCATTATCCAGCCTTTGGACCTTGCCCTTCGAGATCATGTGTGATGCGAGTGATGTGGCAGTAGGAGTGGTGCTTGGACAAAAGAAGGATGGTCGGACCACCGCCATTTATTATGCTAGCAAGACGCTAGACGAAGCCCAGCGTAACTACGCCACCACCGAAAAAGAGCTATTGGCGGTCGTATATGCTTTTGAGAAATTTCGTTCTTACTTAGTAGGAGCGAAAGTTATTGTTTACACTGACCATGCAGCTATTCGTTACTTGCTTGCTAAGAAGGATGCCAAGCCACGTCTTATTCGATGGATTCTCTTGCTTCAAGAGTTTGACCTAGAGATCCACGATAAGAAGGGATCCAAAAATTCTGTTGCGGATCACCTCAGCGGGCTACCTCTCTCTTCATGCGAGAAGGACGAACCACCCATAGACGATTCATTCCCCGATGAGCACTTGTACTTTCTGGAACGTTTGATAGACTTCTTTATGTCACCCCACGATGAAGATGAAGTATGGGGTGAGGACACCTTCCAGCATGTTTAGGGATGCCGTACGGTCCAGCTAGTGACCTTAAACCAAGCGCTTCTTGGGAGGCAACCCAAGGTATTGCTTTCTTTTCCCTTTTCTAGTCTAGCTTTAGATAGTTTGCTTTTGCTTTGCTCTGCTTTGTTTTTGGCATCATAGACAGAAAACAGGTAATCTCTAAGGAAGGAATACAACCCAGGAGCAACACTGGAAGGACAGAAGTTCGAGAAATTGAGAAGACGGAGTTTAATGGAGACACATTTCGGTTGCTGTCATAGCACCTCGACCGAGATGATTCTTGAGCAACCGAGGCGACTAGGGCTGCCAACATTCCACCTCAGTCCAGACACCTCGGTCTAGTCGGGACCACCTCGACCGAGGTGACAACAGATTCAGTGAGGGGTATAAAAGGGGGAACGGTTTCTCTCTCTTCCCTCCCTCACCTTCTCGACCGCAGCGCTGATCTCACCTCGCTTCTTCGATTCTCACCCGTTTTCGACGATTTTTGCTTCGGTTCTGAGAGGAAAGGCTAGAGGAACGGATTGGAAGCAAGAAACTGCAACAAAAACGCCTCGAATCGACCGAATCTGGGGTAACAAAACCGAAAACCCTAACTTCTCGTCTTTTACTAATTTTGGAAGAAATTGGCTTTGGTTGCCATTTATTTTTGTTGGAAAAGGATTAAGTACCCCTTAGGAACAATCTGTAGTGATATTGGGGGAAAAGAACTGAATTCCAGAGAGTTGAAATCGAACAGCTTCGCACCTCGGTCCAATCGACCTGCGCCTCGGCCGAGGTGATTCTTGAGAATTGTCAGGGCAACCGAGGTGATCTCACAGAGAGAAAAAAATGAGTTTAGATCTTATAGACAGCTTGTCTTGAGGGATGGATCTTCCCCTTCTCCTTCTTCTTCTCGGCCTTCTGTACCGGTGATACATGAGCGTCACCAGGCCGACTACGACCGCATCTATACGCGCCCTGTGGTTGCGCCGCGGTTTTTGGACATCTCCGCCTTTGATTGTTTATATGTTATGGAGGATTTGAGACGGATGGTCTCGATGGTAGGGCTGGAGCAGTTTATGTAGATCAGAGCTTTGGCCTACCTCGAGCCCACACTGGAGTTTGTGAGCTTTGTGACTCACTTGTCTACAGAGCAGGCCATCAAGTACCGGTTGCTGAACCGGAATTATCTAGTACCGATGGACCAGTGGAGAGAGGTCTTCGGCTTCCCGACCCCGATAGTTACTAATTTCCCCTCTCGAGTTGTAGCTCGCCAGTTCTAGGGACAAATAGCTCACGTAGTTGAGCATGCTGATAGATGGAGACCTGGAGACTCCAGGGAGCGGATCATCTTCCACCTCGCTTTCAGACTCGCCCACAGGATATTCAGCGAGACACTTCTGGCGCGTACGGAGACGCCCCAAAAGGTTAGACAGGGGGAGCTTTTGAGTTTATTTTGTATGGTGACTGGGGGTGTGCTTGATTTTGTTGCCTTGCTAGCTGAGGATCTCCACCAGATCAAGGCAAAGGGGAGAGGAGACATCTGTTGCGGCGGCTTAGTGACCCATATAGCTAGAGTGATGGGGTTGGATCTGAGTGCATGTACACTGGTGGTGGCTGCCAAGCCGCTAGGGCTGCAGGAGATGATCACCAGGAGGATTCTGGTTCCTCGTGGACTTACTACGCCATATGTGGCGATGCCTTGGGAGCAAACTGCCCCTCAGGGTATTAGGTGGTCATCCTAGTTTTTTGTCTATTATCCTCAGTACTGGTCCACTGCATGGACTCCATACATTGAGGACGCTAGAGACGCAGCAACTCCGGTGCAGGAGGATGAGGATGAGGAGGACGATGGCGGTGCTGCCATGGATACAGGGACAGACACGCACGGTCGCAGCGTACCAGTTGTCGATCTGGACGAAGAGGAGACTGAGGAGGAGGCAGCTGCACCACCATCACGTCCTGCTAGGCGCAGAGTCCGCAGACAGCGGGATCCCGTAGCTCACAGACGGATAGACGAGCTGACGGATCAGATGATCGACTCTTACGCCGCTTTATCCTTAGATATGTTGGAGATGAGGGAGAGCCAGCACTACCAGCATCGGATGTTGGAGATACAGTTCCAGCACACTATGGGCTATCCTTTTGATCCATCCCAGCACCCGTACATGCCTTACCCACCACCACCAGCAGCAGATCAGGACTAGAGCTTGCAGGGATTTCTTTTATTTATTTATTATGCAGCTCAGCTTATGTCCGGTGAGTACATTTCCTTCAGACTTATTTTGACCCATTGGGACAATGTATCCCAAGTATGGGGTATTTGGATGTATGATTTGACATTATGTGTATGCTTGTATGACTCTATTTGGATATTATTTTCTTATCTTGCTTCATGTGTTTATCTGCCATTACATGCATGCATACGGGTTATTTGATTGAGAAAAACGTCCAAAACTGGTTAAAATTTTTTTTTTATGACCTCGACCGATGTGATTCTGACCAATCAAGGTGCAGTAACTCGGTTGACTTTAAAAAATCTCCCCGAGGTGGTTTCACTAAAAGTTTTCGAAACGATTTTTGTGCTTCTTATCTGGATATGACCTCAGTGAAGATTTTGTTTGCAGATTGGTTTTAAAATCTTTATATGATTGAAAGGTTTTATGATATGTTTAAGTTGCAAAATGCTTTGTTTAAATCTTGGCATGTTTAATACTTTGTTTTTATTCAAATTATGTTGAATTTGAAGGTTGACACCACATGATGAGTTCTCTCACTTTCTTCCTCGGATGATTAAGGCAATTCATTCTCTTCTTTTCTTCTTCTTGATCATGCTTAGCCCCTCATATACATATTTGCCTCCCTTTACCTATCCGGGAATTTGGAAGCAAGCAAGTGAAAAGCAAGTGAAAGAAAAGTTGAGATGTTGGCTGAAAGTTAGAAAGAAACAAATAGGTTTGGGGAAGTCAATCATGATGATGAGTAACTCGGCACCATTCACATAGCCGGGTGTTTGTGTCTTGCCAAAGTCCGATTGAGTGATATTCCTAACGGGTCATGGTATGTGTATCAAGGGTTTGATGCATCTCAAGAAATTGATGATAGCTAATTTCCTAGGCTTCGGTTATTGTGCACCTCTGTCCATGCATCCCAAAAAGTAAAAAAGTAAATAAGTAAAGCTTATTGGTGGAAGATGTTGAAGTTCAAAGCAAGTGAAGTGAAGATCCTTTTTCCCGGATTCTAGCACCACATTCCCTATATACATCCCACCCTCACACGTTTCTTGACCTTCTCTTGAAGAGACCTTGAGACCTCAAGCTTGTTGATTGACTTGGTGGTTTAAACTGGATTATACATGATTAATTTCAATAATTATGATTTATTATGCATTCTATGATTTTATGCAAAGATGAACAACTTTCTTATATTTATGAAATGTTTTGATCATGTTTTGATTTTAAATACCATGAAGCATTCTCTTAGAGTGATCTATGAGTGGAGCACACCACCAAAAATGTTTTGAAATACTTTTCATTGATCTTTATGACTTATAATCCATTCTATCTTGTACTTAAGATTTGGAACTTGCTTGGGGACAAGCAAGGGACAAGTATGGGGTATTTTGATAGCATGAATTATAGTCTATATTTTGGGACTTGTTTAGACGTTTTATCTTCAATAATATGCATGTTTGGATGTATATTATGTGATTATATTGTCATTTCATCTACCTTTGCGAGAATCGAGGTCTACACCAAGTTTCATTGTAATCGTAGGTAAAATGGCACATTTTGCATCAAAATGGAGCTAAAGGAGCTAAGGAGTCATTGGAGCTACATTCAGGAGCTTAAGGAAGAACTCAGGAAGCAAGGAATTCACAAAGAAGATTTACTTTGGACCAGATTTGAGAGATTTCACCTTCAGCTGAGAGTCACCTCGGTCAGCTACAATATCACCTCGACCGAGGTGATCTAGAGGAGCGCCTCGACCGAGGCGAACACCCTGACGCGGCGAGATATATTTTATTTGGCTGAGATCTTTTATTTTTAGAAAGAGAGATCTTATATTTTTGGGCTGGATTTTTGGAAGGAAGATCATATATTTTAGAGATCTATTTATGAGATATGGATATATTTTATTAGGAAATTATCTTTTTAAGATATTTTATCTTTGAAAGATAATTCTCCTATATAAAGGGTTGGATTTTCTACAAGTTCAACCATGCTTAGAGGGCTGAGAGCATCCAGCAATTAAGGGATTTTTCCGGAGTTTTGAAGGAAGGAAGGAAGATTGAAGATCAATCAAGGAAGGATTGATAGTTCGGATATAGTTTTTAAGGGGATTTGTAAGACTTTCTTAGATTCTCTTTTGTTTGATTGTCTTGTTGGATTTGTGATCCAAGGAACGCTGATTTATTTGATATTTGATTCAGTTATTGAAGCCTTGTTCTTAAGGTTTTTGTGTTCAAATATTCATTCTATTCCCATATATTTGATTATTGCTTTTATAATGATGAGTGGCTAATTTCCTTGTGCGATTCTAGGATGATTGGCTGAAAGTTGTGGGAAAGACAATGATAGAATAATATTAATCCCAGTAGGACCCTGAAAGCTCGAGTCTTTATCCTTAACCTTAGAACATCTCGTTCAGTCGATGAACATCTCGGCCGGGGTGGAACTTGACTGACCGAGGTGACCTTTCTGATCCGTAACTGAGAGTTAAGTGTTAGAGTTTGCCAAATCCTATTCTTATTACACCTTTTCTGGTTCAATGCAAGCTTAGGATGAGACTTACCCAGTAATTCCTTTGTTTGTTTACCCAAGATCATAAGTGTAGGTAATAAAGGTTTAGCCTTTATTGGGGTTTGAGTGTGCCTTCATTCCATCTTTGTGAGTTAGCCTGAGACTTACCCGGTAAAGGTTGATTCTATTTCCTTAAATGGTTTGATGGTTTGAGATTATAACTCCTTTCCTTAGTACCTTGAGACTTACCCGGTGATAGGTTCTTTGGCTTGGGATTGTGAGTAGTGAGACTTACCCGGTGATCTATTCCACTTTAGTAACACCTTTCCTTTGCAAAATCTTAGCTTTGTCCGCTTATCTTGAGATCTTGAGTTGGAACCACAACTGGATGCTTTAATCCCTAGAATTTGCATATTTCCTTTAATTGACCTTATTATCATCTTTGATTGCTTTAATTGCTTTTGTGGTTAGTTGTAATATTGACAACCTATACTTGCTTTGTTTCACCTAAGTCCCTGAGATCGACACCCCGGAATTCTTGCTTTTTATTACAATTGACCCGTACAATGCGGGTTCGCATCCTTGTTTTAAGAACACTTCTTGGGTTATAAATTTAAAGCTTGCACACACCATTTGGAGCGAACAACCCACTTTTGTAATGACTTGTCGCTAGAGATTCGACTACTTGTGGTAGCTTTTGTTGGATCTCTGTTAGGTGCTATTGTTTGTAGGAAATTGCGGAAGTAAACTTTTAGGTATCACTTACGGTTCTTGTTATGACTAAATTTGGTTTTGTATGATTTATATAATGATTTGAGTATGTTTACTCGCTTGCTTGGTTATGTTATCCATATCATTGGTTTTGAAGGCGTTAATATTGTGTAGCCTTTCATGGGTGGTAAATCATATAATATTGGGTATGAACACTTTACATATGTCAAGGTAGCAGTTGTGTAATGGTCAAAACGCTATATTCTTTCAAAAATAACAAACAAATAGCAAATTATAGGATGGGACGGTTTGTAGAGGATATGTAGTCATTGAAAACCGTTCCCATGTCCGACTTTCTTCCATGCCTTATTAAAGAAGCAAAAAGAACCGTCAATAAAGTCAATGTCATATCAACTCTCACCATTTCCTAACTCATCACCGTCTCTCAAGCGAAAAATCTCCAGGATCAAAACTCACAAGTGTTCCCTCTTGATACTTTTCCAGCCAAATCCCATTGCCCTCAACATTTGAACACTTACCCTTTCTTAATTGTTTGCATGGCGACTCCAAACAAGAACCATGCAAACAAGAGTGAAGATACCATACAAAAACTAGGTAAACGAAAGACACCTGTTCGCTCGAAAGTGTGTGTCACTAAGTCTTAAATTTATAAAAACTGAAATCAAGCAAAGCGAACCCGCAGTGTACGGATCGGTATAGTAAAGCAAGAATTTCAGAGTATTGAACTCAGGGACTTGGGGGATCAAATTCACTTTATAAAATCGCCAAGCAAGTAAATAAGCTTTTGTAAAGATAATTGGGAAAATAACGATTCTAAAGATTCAGGTATCCAATTGTAGCTATCGATTCAAGATGTTCTAAAGGTGTAAGGACAGAGCTGGGATTGCAAAGGTATAGATCTAAGGTAGGGATTGTACGGTGAAGTTTCAAAACCCATAAGTCTCACCCAAAGACTCTCTCGATAAAGGATGTTGAGTCTCGTTATAAAGAGAATCAAAGGACAAGATTAAACTCTCAAATACCCATGCCCAAACCCAAGGGAATCAAAGATAAGCCAAGAAGGTTAAGGTTGTGACACTCGAAACCAAAGTAGAGGATGTTGAGTCTCACTATGTAACACCCCAAATCCGTGGGACTCGGGGCGCTACGGGTTGGGACCTCACAATGGGTCCCGACCCTTAGCCTGACAATAACCTCACCGGACCTTTCCAACATGACACAAATAAAGGCATTAAAACTCAAATAGTTTATGATGTATGTGAGAAAAGAAAAGAAGAGATACAAGGTGGAAACTCAGCCGAGTCCTCAAAACGACATAAAATGATAAAGAGATCCAAAACGTACAGCACAACATGATCCAACAATACAAGGGAAACCCAAAAACGTCCCCGTCCTATAATGTACGGAGACCACTCGGCTGTCCAATCATCCGCCTCACTCGATGACATCCCTAACCTGCAAGGCATCTACACAAACGGTTTAAAACCGTTAGCTCTAGGCATTATAAAGATCATATGACACAAACACACACATAAGAATACATAATGCACAACATGCTCGTACATACACATCCGGTTCTTATTCTCTTTTTAGGTTATTCATTCGTTCTAGTGTGCCACGAGAGTCTTATGACTCTCGCCTCTGTTCCCGTGTAACCAACAGGAGTGTGGCGGAGCTCAACCCGTATACCATGTGGAGTGGTGAAGAAGTCCGCCCGTATACCATGCATGGCCTGGTCGCAGAGAACCTCCCACTCTCTCTCGGGAGCTGGGTAGTGATGTCACCGCCCGATAATAATAATAATAATGGGCCACAAAAAATAGTAACGCCCCAAATATTTGGCGCGTTTTCGATATTTATCTTTCCAGGTATGTTACGTTGTAAATTAAATTTTACGAGTTTATATATATATATATAATATGTACATATTATCTATATTTGAATAATTATATGAACATCGAAAATAGTTAATGGGAATAATTTCTATATAGAAAATTATATTTTTTACGGGTATATATTTTGTAGATATTTATCCGTATATTATTAAACGAAAAAGTTTTCCGTTCCGAAAATATTATTCCGATTAAATTTTATGGAGGTCTTCATGTTATTTACTTATTTTGTTTTTTTCTCACTCCTTCTCTTTAGCTCTCTCTCTCTTCAGAAGTGAGCTGTTTCTTTCCCAACACTTCTCCTCCCATGTAATGCCAAGCGACACATTGACATGCTCTGTTCAACCTTCCCCGCCCAGACTACCTATAACCCCTGCATACCCTAGCTGACTCCCTAGTTTTCCCTCCATACCAAGTCTCGACCTTTCAACAGCCTTCATGTGCTCACACACTCAACCCGGGCACAACAACTCTTCATACCACCACCATCTGCACTCAATCTCCCCTCTCTTCTCTTATGTTGTTTAGCCACGCCGGAAGCAACACAAAACCAGGGTGAGGCGACGCCAGCACCGCCGGAGTTATCAACCAGAGATCTCCCTTGCCTCACCCACATTGCTTGTACTGCTACCCCACTCCTCCAGAGGACCTCTTTGCGCAACCTCTCCTCTGTCTTCCCTCCTTCTCCATTGAAACTCACCGGAACCAGGTGCAACATGCTCTTCTTCCGCCCAGAGATCCACCAGGAATCCCTAGCCGCGCCCCCTTTGTTTTCTTTGCCTTGAAGCCCTCTCGGAACCGAGAAGCCTTGCTGTCCGCCTCGCCCGGTTTTGTCTGCTGTGCCACGGTCCTGTCGCCCTTCTCCTTTGCTTGCCTGCGCAATAACTGCTTTGGTGTGCGTCGCCAGCCGGAGAAGGACCATCCTCACCGCTGCCTCTGTTCGTCGTCTGAGCCCTCGCCGTCGACACCGTCGCCTCGCCGCTTTGCTAGAACTCCCGCCGTCTCTCACTTCTCTTTTTCCAATCGTGAATGAGAACCCTAATCTGTTAAAGTGATGTTTAATGAATTCTTCGCCAATATAAATGTAACACCCCGAATCCGCGGGATATCGGAATGCTACGGGCGAGACCTCACAATGGGTCCCGGCCCTTAGCTTGACAACAATTTCACCGGACCTTTCCAACAAGGCACAAATAAAGGCCAAAACCGAAAACAAGTTTAATGAAAAGACACGATCCCCGAATACAACAAGAAAGGAAAGACATCAACCATCTATACGACAACGCCAAGAATACACAATATAATATACAACGATAATACATGGACTCAAAAACCCAAACTCGACCTAAGATGTACGGAACCCCGGCTGCCCACTTCTCCGGATTACTCGGAAACACCTAACCTGCACGTCAACTAAAACAAGCGGTATAAAACCGTTAGCTCACATTCTAGGCATTATAAAGATTGCAAAGGTGCAAACACACACGGAAACACACATAACACGCATCATACTTGTATACATACACATCCGTTACTTCTTATCTTTTTAGGTTGTTACATTTCTAATCCATTCGTTCAAGTGTGACATGAGAGTCTTATAACTCTCGCCTCTGTCCCCGTGTAACCAACACGAGTGTGGCGGCCCCCAACCTGTATACCATGAGGGAGTGATGAAGAAGCCCGCCCGTATACCGTGTATAGCCTAGTTGCAGATAGTGGTGTGGCCGGTTCAAACCAAACCGCCGAACCGGCGGTTTGTGAACCGGCGCAAACCGCCGGTTTGACCAAACCGGCGGTTTAGGTTTGCCGTTTTGGTTGAACCGGCGGTTTGCGGTTTAGGTTTAGATTTGGTTTTAGACCAAACCTAAACCGGCGGTTCAAACCGGTGGTTAACCGCCGGTTTGAGCCTTTTTTTTATTTTTTTTTAATTTTTTTTTGGCCAAACTGGCCCACAACGACTATTAGCCGGTAGGCCCCACTTTCCAACGGCTATTAGAGCCGTTAGATGTTTAAATATATATTTTTTTTGTTTTGTATTATTAGTTTAATTAAAAAAAATTAATACCCACTATTCCTATAAATACCATACAATTATTTCATTTAAATCACACCAACATTCTCATCTATCTACTACTACTCTCAATCTCCATCTCGTATTCTCTTTCTCGTATTCTCGATCTTTCGAAATGGCAAACCCGGATTACCCAAGCGACTACGACTTCACTCCGACTCCCACTTTCTTTCCTAGCACACAAGAAAGCGAGACTCAACCGCCGGATTCGGAAATGCCACAAGTTCCACAAGGTGAAAGGCCATTCCGACAAGCCCCTCCACCGAAAATGCTCACCTCCGACATATTCACCAAACATTACAAGAAGGGTCCGGTGATGGACGATCATTGCCAAGTTACGTGCAATTATTGTCCGAAGGTGTACAAGTGGAAGGCGAAGGGCGGATACGGGACTTTGCAAACCCACATGCAAAAGACTCATCCGGAGAAGCTCGGAATATCACGGGGACAAACTCAATTGTCCCACGGGTTTGCATCCTCTTCCTCTCAATCTTCTTTATTTAATTATAATCATGTTGATGAATCTTTAGCATTAGCCAATTTAATTGCATCCGAAGCTTTTCCATTTTCTTATGCGGAATTTATTAATGTAAGAGAATATAACACTAATTATCTTCAACCGGCTTATAAACCAACTTCTCGTAAACAAGTTTTGAAATTAGTTTCTCATTCTTATGAACAAAAAAAACAAAAAATTCTTACGGTTTTACAATTTTTTTCGCATCAAGTTTCAATTTGTAGTGATATTTGGAGTACTTTATCACAAAAACATTTTTACATGGACATCACTTTACATTTTATCGATAATGATATGTACTTGCATAAATTTGTCATTGCATATCGACATTTTAATGAAAGACATAGTGCCGCCAACATTGCTAATTTAATAAAAACGGTTTTACAAGAATTTAATTTACAAAATCGTGTTTTTTCATACTCATTTGATAATGCTTCCGCTAACACCCGCGCCGTTAACCATTTAGTGGGAAATGCGGGTCAACTTATAAAAACTTCTTTTACTCACCAAAAATGTGCATGTCATATTTTAAATTGAAGTGTTCAAGATGGCCTAAAAGTTTTACATGAAATGTTAGAACCTATAACCGATGTAATTGAACATATTTGGCATTCAACCGAATTAAGAAGAAAATGGAGATCAACTTGTATTGAAATTTTTTTTCCTCCGATTTCTTTTTCGAAAGATATTGGAACTCGGTGGAACTCAACCTATAAACTACTTACTCAAGCTATTCGTTATATAAAATGTTTTACAAGAATTTTCTTCACAATTTATTTCTTGGTCTATTTTAGATGATGAAAGTATTTGGCAAACTTGTTGTGATATTTGTAGTGTTTTAAAAGTTTTTAGTGATGCTACTAATCCGTTAAGTTATGTTTACATTCCTACTTTTTGTTGTTTTTTAGAAATAGCCGTAAATGTTGCCGAGGCTTTACAAACCGGTTTAGCTTTAGAATCACTTAAATATGCTACGGCCGAAATGAAAACAAAATGGCTAAAATATTATGATGAAGTTCCCGTAGTTTATCTTATTGCCGCCGTTTTCGATCCTAGACTTAAAATTGATGGTGTTACGGAATTTTTAAATGCTTATTATGAATGTTTAGGTTTATCTACTATTAAGAACGTTAATAATATTATTAGTAATGTTCGTGTTGAAATTGCTAAATTACTTACTTTATTTGAAACTAGTGCTAGTGCTTCTACACAAACAACTCCTCCACCCTCTTCTTCTTCTCCTTCTATTCTTTCTAAAGCTAGACAAATTTTATCTAAAAGAACTAAAACACCTAGACATTCATCCGCAAGTGCGGAATTTGAAGATTTTCTAACTACTCCTTTTAGTTTTGATGGTGATATTGATAGTTTTGAAGTTTTACAATATTGGAAGAAGATGGCCCCAAAGTATCCAACATTAGCCAAGATTGTGCAACAAATTATGGCCGTTCCCGCATCAACGGTGGCCGTGGAGCAAGCTTTTAGTCAAGGAGGAAACATGCTAAGCTACAAGAGGAGTCAATTGAAGCCCGATAAATTGGAGGCTCAAGTTTGTGTTCAAGATTGGATAAGGGCGGAGAGGAGGCTACAACGGAATGCACCCACTTATGATAGATCATCGGATTCCAACTCCGATGATCCGGCCACTACTTCCGAGTCCGAGGCGCAAAGGTAAGGGGGTTACGAAAACAACTCGGAAGTCCGAAAAAAGGTAAGTAAAGGTAAGAGAACTACGTGGGCTTTGATTCCTCTTAAACCCCAAGAGGATACGTAGGCAACCGGGAAACCGGTTCAAGCCCTTTCCTTTTTTTTTTATTTAGTTATATTCAAAATTTCAAATATTAATGTAAAGATGTAATAAAAAAAATTGAATGTATAAAAAATTTAGCTTGCTTTATGTTATTGTAGAATTGTAGTTAGTAATTTTTTTTACTATGTAATTATTATACATTGAATTTCAATGTATAAAAAAATTTGGTTTGCTTTGTTGTATAACTTGTATGTTAGTTAGTCATTTTATTTTAGTTGCTTCTTTCTTTTATTATTGTTAGTAATTTCTTTTACTATGTAATTATTTTATTCAAAAGCTAATGTAATGAAAAAAAATTCAATGTATAAAAAATTTGAGTTTGCATTCTTTTATTATTGTTAGTAATGTTATTTTAGTTGCTTTCTTTTATTTACTTACTAATTCTATTTAAATGCTATTGTAAAAAAAAAATTCTATGTATAAAATATAAAATTATAAATTATTTTTTAATTAATATATATTATACGTATATTTTTTTAACAAATGAAAATTTAATGAATAATTTTTTAATTAATATATAATTATATATTATACTTATATATATTTATTTATTTTTTTTAAAAAGTCATGTGCCAAACCGCCAAACCGGCGGTTCGCAAACCTAAACCGGCGGTTTAGGTTTGCGACCCACCTCTAGTCGCAGAGATCCCCCCAGTCTCCCTTCGGGAAACTAGGCAGTGATATCACCGCCCGATAATAACATACAATGGGCCAAATATATATAACCGAGTTGCCCTAATCCGGTTTCATGATTATAAACAAAGATAAAACACATACCATCATCACATATTCAAATAATGCGTAAAAGCGAGCTAAGTAAGTCCGTAGACTTACCTCGTCTCAAGGGTATCGTAAAAACAATCGATCTCAACTTCCCGTAGGAAATACACCCCAGGCCTGAGCATAACGAGGCATACATCAATAACGATCTCAACAACTCAACTCAAGGACTTCCAAAACTAACAACCGAACACGAGTCCTAGCAACCTATAAGCTAGGAAACGCTCCTAGACCCTAAGAGGTCATAAACTCGATAAAACTGAGGAAGGGTACCACAACAACCCACACCCTATATAAGGTTAAACACTACCCAAAGCTGGAGTAAGGCCACAAGGTAGAAGAGACCATATGTTCAACACACGCAAAAATGATCAACATCGATCCAACGATTTCTAAGGAGCACCTAGGTTCACAACCACTAGGTGGCATTCTTAATCTATCCTAGGTCCATCCTAGGCATGATACTAACATGATATAACCTCAAAGATAAGGAAGGAACGAAGAGAAAGGGAGAAGAGAGCCTACTATTGAAGGAAACGCAACCGCAGAAACAAGCTGGCGCGACTGCGTGATGAAGGTCACGGCCCCGCGGCGCCTGGAAATCCTGATGCCGTCCCCGCAGCCCTGCTCACCGCCCCTGCGGCTGGCTAAGATCCGCCCCGCGGCGCCTGATGCCGCCCCGCGGCAGAACTCTAGAAACAGCGTTTTTTTCGATCTTCGACTGTGCACTTGAGCTTCTATGACTTCCTTCTTTGCTTGGGCCTTCTACAAATACTAACAACTGATCTTAGACACCTCTCCACGACCTAATTGAGGTAATAACAAGCATATGAAAGGATTCAACAAGGTCTCTCTTCACAAGTTTCCTCCATAGCCATGGAGAAGAGAAGAAGGGAAAAGGAAATGAGCAAGAAAGGAGAATAGGGGAGGAAGAAAACTTATCCAAAACAGAACCAAGCTCCTCACTGCAGTAGATCCCTAGCCAAGAGCTTCCAAGGAGAAGGAAGAGGAAAGAGCTCAAGAGGGAGAGTGAAGGAGAGATTAGCGTGAAAGAGAAGAGTAAAGAGAGAGAGCGAAGAGTGAAAAGTGAGCTGCACAAAAGGGGTGGGGAGACCCAAGGGTCAGCTGCCCCGTATGTCCCCTCACTCCAAAGACCAAGGGGCCGGAAAGTGAAAAGGGGAAAGACGGAAAGTCGGAACGAGATTAAGAATAAAATCCCGTCACTCAGCATCCCATGCCTGTGGAAAAACTGAGCCGCTAACGCGGAAAGGTCGATAAACCTCTCAACACCCGGAATAAATATTCCGGATGTTACAATAAACGATACTACAAAAGTTATTCCAAAATTAGGTTCGGATGAAACTTTTTTCCGAGAATACACGATGGTGTCAGGTTGGGAATTAAAAGGCGGTGACTCACCGCGTTTCTTCTGTAAAGAAACGCGGTGAATAACCACATCAGACGAAAATTTAAAAAAAAATAAATGAAACAAACGCGGTGAGTCACCGCGTTTCTTTCATTAAAAAATAAATAAAGAAGAGAAACGCGGTCATTGACCGCGTTTCTATTGTTTTTTTAAAAAAATACTTGAACTAGAATATAATTACGCGAAAAAATGTATTTACGTATTCATTTGGATACACTTGTCAATCTAACACCCCAACAATGAGGAACCAAATTTAGTCTGTTTCTCAAATATAAAAGGGCACGTTATAATTTTTTATTTGTTTCCGAAACTTTTATTTTTTCTGTTTCACTAGTTATTATTATTTAAATAAAAATAATTTTTCTCTCCACTAAAATTTTTTAATAGTGAAACAATAAGTGAAAATAAAAAACATAATTATTAAAACAAGTACAATCAACAAATGCATCATTCATTAGTTTATCAAAAATATAAATAAATGCATCATTCATTAGTTTATCAAAAAAAAAACAAATGCATCATTCATCTTCATCATCTTCATCATTTTCATCGATAACTGACATGTTTTCGCCTTGATAATCTGTAGACGGACCAATATGCTTGATAGGGTCTATATATGAAGACCGACGAGGAAGAGGGGGAGATACGAAAGGCTATGGGATCGTCCTAAACTACGACATACTCTCAGATGGATATGAATATGGCATGCTCTCCATAAGGCTAACAAATCTTGAGCCGGTGAAGTACCCCGACGGCCCTGGCGTAGCACCCGAACCCGAAGCACCTCCATATGATGTAAAATCTAGTGTGGTATGGGGCTAAGCATGGGGAGGTGTCGCCTGTGGATAATGTGTCGCATGTGGAGGTGTCCCTTGTGACGTACCAGCGCCATGTGAACTTGGATGCTGGTAGTAAGACGGATGAAAGGGTAGGTGACTAAGTATATCTGCGCCTTGTGAACTCACGTAGTCATAGTACCCTAAAACTCCACTCATCATGTCCCCATATTGTTGTTGTGAGTGCAACTGTGAAGCTTCGTCAACAGTTTCTCGTCCTCTGCTTGTTACGTCAAAAATGTATTGACCCTGAAAAAAAAATAATTATACCAAGAACTAATTGATTAACTATATGTTTATTAGTAAAATACTCACGCTGGCATAAAGATCAAGAGTGATAGGTTGATAATGGGCAAGTGATGTCTGTCCTGAAGGGCTGATCAAAATACGCGTCCTACTCGTGTACCAAGTCATATAGTCATGTAAGAAGTTTGGCACACTTTCAGGTGGGTAAGAATGTGCTATAGTTTCTGCGCGCCTCTCCCACTCAGCGATGTAGGTGCTATGAAAAACCGCCCAATCAGTATGATGTTGGCCCCTTCTATCAACAACGTGCAACTCCTTGATGTAAGCACATGAGATAGGTGGGATTTGCACTTGCCCAAACTGTCTCAAAACACGCTCAGGCCGATGATGCTCCACTATATCAAAACATATCATGGGTGTCTCACTCCTCCAAATATGTCGACCCTGACAACAAATAGGAGCAAGGGCATCCAAAATATCGTTTGTATATGGCTCCCATACAAACTACAAAAACATTTTGGTGAGAAAAACATGTATAATTTACAAGATTATGTCATTCAAGAATATTAGATCTAACCTCATCAGGCCTCTGACTGTCTATGGCATCCCGATAATACGCCAGATTTTTAGGGGCATGTTCATATGAGAATACGTGGCCTACCCATCTATAATATTTTAAAAATAAAAAAGAATTTTATCATTGATATAAGCGTGTATATACAACCGAAAAATTATCAATTTATATACCTCATAGCCAACGCATCTACTTTGCAAAAAAAGTGATCACCAAGTGGAGGTGGGTGTAGATCTGCTGATGGATGCCTCTGTCTTCTATGCCTTCTCGCAGCATTCCAATGATTTGCTTTAGTACCTTGAGTCGGCTAAAACGAGCATTGTGGTCTTCCTATGGGGCTCCTCTCCCACGACCATAACTACAATTTCTTAATGAATATTAAAATGTGAAATAAGTTAATTTATTTACCGAAAGATGTTCAATATTTAGGGTTTACCTGCAATAAGATCAATGGTCCTGTAATCTCGTATTTTTCTTTATGGGCCGCTTTCCATAGTTGTCTGTACAGAAAAGCCAACGTCGCAGAATCCCAACTGTATCGACTAGCTACCTCTAGATCCCCCAACAATGGGAGGTACAAAAGCTGTATAGAGCCACCACTGGTATCTTCAAAGATCACTGCGCCCATGAGCAATAGTATATATGCTTGAGTATGACACTGCACTATGACCTCGTCAGCATCCTCTGGGAGACATCGTGCAATGAACCTCCGTAGCCACGGAAATTTTAAAGATGAACCCTTAATTTCACTCGGCTCGGGGCGCTCTCTAAGAAGCAACTCAACAACTCTCCCCCACTGGTAGTGTGCACTACCAGTCACAGCAGATCCATCTATGGTAAGACCCAATAATACTACGACGTCCTGAAGTGTGATCGTCGCCTCACCGACAGCTAGGTGAAAAGTATGTGTGTCAGGTCTCCATCTCTCAACTAATGATGTGATCAACTCAGCATCTAACTGAAAGGAAGATCCAAGATGATATATCCCATAAAATCCAGCCATCTTAAGATAATGAATTACCCTCTCATCTAGTAGGAGGCATGAAACAATGTTTCTAAGATGCATTCTAGCAGTCAATGGCTGTTGAGTTTGCAAATGATTAAGCATTTTGTTAAGATTAAGAAATCAACACCAAATTATTAAAATTATCAATTTTAGTTTAGAGTTGTTCTTACATAAGGGACACGCGACCACACATCATCACTACGATGCTCAGCCTGACGCCTAAGCAAATCTGGTACACGGGGGCCAGGATCCATCTACATGTGGTAAATAAGTTTAAATTTGATTGACTAAACAATATCACAACAAACAAACACAACTTTATATTTCATTGATAAAACAACTTAATATAAAAACAAACAACTTCATATTTCATTGACAGCTAAACTTAATACAACAAACAAACAACTTCTAATCTCTGCTTGATGACCCAACTTAAGAACGACAACTCCTTCTATTATGACCAAGTTGTCCACAACTTCCGCAACGACTTTTTCCTCTTTCACTTTGATCCATTTTATTTATGATTCTCGAGTTTCTTTGTCTTCCACTTGGGCGCTTAGAACTTGGATCCGGGACTATTAACGGCCCATGTACTATTGGCCATTCTGTTTGATCGCCAATAGGTTGGAAGTATGGCTTGTATGTCTCAAGATATGAATGTGTGGTGAAAAATTCATCAACAATGGGCTCAAAGGACCACTTGTGATAATAACAAACAGCAAGTACGTGGGCGCACGGAAACTTCAACAACT
The DNA here is from genome assembly GCA_033239125.1 of Fagopyrum homotropicum. Lineage (NCBI taxonomy): Eukaryota > Viridiplantae > Streptophyta > Magnoliopsida > Caryophyllales > Polygonaceae > Fagopyrum > Fagopyrum homotropicum. The sequence goes on from BSWB01000003.1 coordinate 35,967,478, forward strand.
GCCAAGTATGACAACTACATTGACGTTGTTGTAAACGAACGGTAAAGTTGCGGCGACCGCACCGGTCTACTCTAGGGACCTGTACTTGATATATTCCTTGCTCAATGTTAAATGGATTCACTGTTGCTGTCATGGCTACCTCCTTGAAGTTTTCAATTTTTTGATCTATATGTTGAGATAAGGTTAAGACGTCTTGTATGCATTTAATAGCTCGACCACGCCTTGTAACAAAATAACTGTTCAAACGGGCGAACGTTGCTTGCACAATGCCAGTGACCGGAAGAGATCTTGTGCCTTTCATTATCCCGTTGAAACACTCAGACATGTTTGTGGTCATGCATCCATATCGTAAACCACCGTTATGATGTAGAGACCATTTCTCGAGGCCAATTTCTTGGAGAAACTCACGAAATTCACCGTTTTTTTTCACCAATTTGATCAAACCCGGCGGAAAAAGGACGTCGCTCACGGACGTATGCAGTCACACCCACTAGGAATTTGAGTTGCGAATCTTTATAACAAGTTTGAACATTAGACTTAAGATGACGGATGCAAAACCTATGATATGGATTTGGTGGACTCCATCTTCGATCCGTCATTGCCCTACTTATCCCCGCGTGTCTATCAGAAATTACACACAAGCCGACTCTATCTGTCACATGTTCGCGAATGCAACTCATAAATCCTAGCCAACTTTTTGTATTTTCCGCTCACACAAGGGAAAATGCAAGAGGGAAAAGTTGTTCATTTGCATCAACAACCGTAGCAATTAGCAGGACATACTTGTACTTTCCGCATAAGTGGGTTCCATCAATTAAGATCACAGGATGGCAATGCTTGAAACCAGCAATAGAAGGCCCAAATGCCCAAAAGACGTGTAGAAACATCCTCACAGACCGATCACTTGTTTCTGTTGTGACCCAGTCAACCACTGTACCCGGGTTTGATTGTTGTATGGCTTCGATATATCGTGGTAAATCAACATACGACTGCTTCCAATCTCCATAGATATCATCAATTGCTTTTTGTTTGCCCTCCCACGCTTTCTTGTAACTTGGAATCACTTTGTATTTCATGTTTATAACTTCTATATTGGTTCGCGGTTTGATTGTCAAGTCTTGGCGAACAAGGTTATGAATCTCATTGCTGATGAATCTAGAAGTTGCAATACGGTTATCGAGTTCTCACGAATGAGAGACACAAGCAGGGATATAAGGCCCGTTATGCCGGTGCACAAATCACAAATCTAGCGCTTGATCAACCCGATGAGCAGAAAGTAGCCATGTGCATCCGGTTTCGCTTTTTCTAGCACAATAGACGGTGTAATAATATGCATCTGCTCTACCTGTCTTGTAAGGGTATCCACTTCTTAGGGAATAACTTCCAAGCTGCATTTTCAAATCGCTCAATGAGTTGAAACATTGACCTATATAAAATCCATCAACTTCGTGCATTTGAATGGAAACATAAGGATCCTCCCATGAATTCATCTGTGTTGATACTGGTTCGACGACGTTGTTCCAGTTTGGGTTGATGGCTTGAGCTCTTATTATTCAATCCGCTTCTGCTACGACTTGGTCATAATCTGGTGCTGCAGGGCCATCGTCAAAGTGACGATCTTCTTCAGTTTCAAGAATCTCATCATCAGTCTCAACACCATTCTGATCAACATGTATATCATCGTCATCAACTTCATTTCCATCTCCATGGCTTGAGGACGCATGTGATGTCGATGGTGCCATGGTGGGATGAGTTGTATGCATGAGAATATTTTCTTACCCGGCCATCACAGTTTGCGCGTACTCATTATCCGTCATCAATCTCGTGTACGTTTCCATGTTTTGCCATAAGGGGTAGTTATTGTTGTCATCCATCTATTTTACATTATGTTAAATTATTATATTTAATCTACATAAAATATTTCCTACTCAATATTCATAGTAAATCTATAAAATTTATTGTAACGCCCGATTTCCATGTTGCCCCCCTTGCGTATTCCTATTGATATTCCTTTATATATATATATATATATATATATATATAATTAAAGTGGTTTAAGACAAAAATAAAATTCCTGAGTACGAGTATATTTTAGGTTTATTTTGTTCGGAAAAGTTTCTCGACTCAGAAATCCCGTTCCGGATTTGTATTTCGAGTCTATCCCTTATCTCTTTTATTAATTATAATTTTTACTTCCCCCTTTTTCTTTCTTCCCTTCCTTCCCTGTTGCTTTTGGCGGATGAGAGCAACTGACCTTTGGCCTCCCTAGCCCCCTCGTTGACAGAGTAGGGCAGCGTAGCCTTCGACCTTTGCCCTCCCTCTCCTGTGCCCTACTCCTTCACTCGACCCAGACCTCGCAGGCCCTTCCTTGTTAGAGTATTGAGCTTATCTCTTAGAGCATTGGGCTTATCTCTTAGAGCATTGGGCTTATCTCATATTATTGGGCTTATCTTTTGCTATTAGTTTATTATTTTATCTCTTTATGTTTCCCTATATAAACATTACATGGTCAATGAAATAAACAAGCTTTCGATTCACAAATCTCTTCATGGTATCAGAGTACTTTCCTTAACATACGCTTCCGCACAAAACAAAACCTTAAACACTTTTTGCTTTGGCCGTCGGTATCAGGGAATACTTTGGCTGCCGGTATCAGAAACGACTTTGGCTGATGGTATCAGAAACGACTTTGGCTGCCGGTATCAGAAACGACTTTGGCTGCCGGTATCAGAGAATACTTTGGCCGCCGGTATCAGAGAATACTTTGGCCGCGGGTATCAGAAAATACTTTGGCCGCAGGTATCAGAAACGACTTTGGTTGGCATCATGACCGCCACAATTATTGGGGCAGCGGGACAAGCTAACTCCACCTACCCCTTCTCTGTTCCCTTAACCTTTGAGGACCGTAAAGACATTGGTCTTACAATTAATGATACTCAATGGAATACTCTCATATCTACTTTAAACTCCTACCGTTCAATTACATTCCCTTGGATTCTTGATTCGGGGGCTTCTTTTCATATGACAGGGGCTTCTTTTCATATGACAGGGGATCGTTCATTACTTTCATCGCTCAAGTCGGTCACTACATGCCGAATTAAACTCCCAAATGGAGCTTTAGTATCCGCTGAACACGCAGGCAGCTTGCGACTCAATAACTCCCTTCACTTGCCCCGAGTATTATATGTTCCAGGACTTGATTGTCATCTACTTTCTCTAAATCAGTTAACTACGGATTTGAATTGTGTTTTTATGATAACTAATAAACTTTGTGTTATACAGGACCGTACTTCGAGGACAGTGGTTGGAGTGGGTGAAGCTCGTGATGGAATCTACTGGCTTCGCTGGATGACAAACGCTTCTCCGCTCCCTTCATGCCTTACCACTATTGACACCACCACCCACCATAACCGCCTTGGTCATCCTTCCATCCCCAAAACCACCCATCCATGTGACATATGTCTCCGGGCCAAACTACCTAGATCATCCTTTCCGGTTAGCAGTTCTCATGCTCTGTCGTTATTTGAATTAGTCCACTTAGATATTTGGGGTCCTTATCGCACCCTTTCTACTTCCGGTTGTTCCTACTTTCTTACCTTTTTAGATGATTACTCCCGTTGCACGTTTTACGAGAACATTTTTACAACACGGGATGCACGTTTTTACGAGAACATTTTTCCGTTCTCCTAACCGAAAAATTCTCTTGAACCTACAGAGTCCATAGCAGATCCCACTGATTTTTCCCCCGACTATTACCAAGAAACCCCCCAAACAATAGCCCCCACTCAAGAAAACCTCCCACAAATTCCCCTTGACACGGATCCCCCACCTATGCATACTACGGCCCCCTAGGAACCCTCTGACCTCCCTCTTGTCCCTCCACCTACCGCGGGCTCCCCTGCCATCTGTCCCGCATCTCCTTCTACTAATCCACCTACTTCTACCCCTCTTCCCATGGGCACCGAAATCCCTCAACCCATCATTCCTACTCCACCACCTGTTACTGCTGCTCCGACCGAAAACCCACCCCGTCGCAGCTCCCGTACTTCAAAACCATCTATCCTTTTACGAGACTATGTTTGTCAAAAGGCAAGTCATTTTGATTCCAAATCGGGTGAAACTTCTCCTCCACTAAAATCAGGTACCCGGTATTCCATAAAGAATTCTTTATCATATGAACATTTTTCTCATGCCTATGTTAGTGCTATTAACTCTGTATATCAGGAACAAGAACCAACCTCTTTTAGAGACGCGGTTGCTAACCCAAAATGGAAAAAGGCCATGCAGGATGAAATGACAGCCTTACACCGCAACAACACTTGGGAATATGTTGATCTTCCTCTCGATCGTAAACCTATTGGCTCTAAATGGGTTTTTCATATTAAATACAACTCTGATGGACAAGTTGAGCGCTATAAGGTGCGTTTGGTTGCACTCGGAAACCGTCAACAAGAAGGCATTGATTATAATGAAACTTTTGCTCCTGTTGCTAAATCAGTTACAGTTAAACTACTTCTCGCAATTGCCTCTATCTATAACTGAGAACTTCATCAGATGGACGTTCACAATGCTTTTCTTCATGGGGATCTGCATGAGGAAGTATATATGCTACCACCTCCCGGTTTTCGAACCTCGTCCCAAGTTTGTCGTTTAAAGAAATCATTATATGGTCTTCGTCAAGCTCCACGAAATTGGTTCCACAAGTTCACATCTGCTCTTCTGAAATATGGTTTCTCTCAGTCTCTGGCTGATTACTCCCTTTTCACCTTCAGACGGTCAGGTATCATCCTTCACATTTTGATATATGTGGATGATCTAGTCATTACTGGAAATAATCCTGCTACCATTCGTCGTTTTAAAGACTATCTTCATGCTTGCTTTCATATGAAGGACCTTGGACCCCTTCGGTTCTTCTTAGGCATTGAAATTGTTCGTACACCGTCTGATTTATGGTTGAACCAAAGGAAATACACTTTAGATATTCTAGCTGATTCTGGTCTTCTTGGATGCAAACCAGTATCGTTTCCGATGTCTGTTGATCATGGTCTTCAATCACATTCCTCTTCTCTGCTTGATAATCTTGAGAAATATCGTCGTTTGGTTGGCCGTCTTATCTACTTGTCCATCACTCGCCCTGAACTTGCATACTCGGTTCATACACTTTCTCAATTTATGGCTGCTCCGCGCCGTGGTCAATGGGATGCTGCCTTAAAGGTTCTTCGTTACCTAAAGTCAGTACCTGATCAGGGTATTTTCTTATCTCGTTCTAGTGATTTGTGTATTCATGCTTTTTGTGATTCGGATTATGCAGCTTGCCCTATCACTAGACGCTCTACTACAGGCTACTTCATTCTCCTCGGTAATTCACCCATTTTTTGGAGAACCAAGAAACAAGCTACTGTTTCTAGATCTTCTGCTGAGGCCGAATATAGAGCAATGGCAGCTACTACTTGTGAGCTCCTTTGGCTTCGTTCTCTACTTGATTCACTCGGGGTTTCACACAAGGCTCCTATGCGCCTCTTTTGTGATAATCAGTCTGCCATTCATATAGCCAACAATCCGGTATTCCATGAGCGAACCAAACATATTGAGATTGACTGTCATACCATCAGGGAACAAATTCAGCGAGACATTATTCAGACACAACATGTTCCTGGCACACTTCAGCTAGCTGACATTATGACTAAAGCTCTTGGACCTACTCGTTTCAACTTCTTAATTCGCAAGCTTGGAGTTATTTCTTCCACACCTCCAGCTTGAGGGGGAGTGTTAGAGTATTGGGCTTATCTCTTAGAGCATTGGGCTTATCTCTTAGAGCATTGGGCTTATCTCTTATTATTGGGCTTATCTTTTGCTATTAGTTTATTATTTTATCTCTTTATGTTTCCCTATATAAACATTACATGGTCAATGAAATAAACAAGCTTTCGATTCACAAATCTCTTCATTCCTCACTCCAGCCTTCCTTCTACCTTCTGTTTCCCTTTCCATTTGCTGCCGTGTGAACTGAACAACCACCCTGGAGATTCAACAGCCTCGAAGGAGTGCCGCCGGGTTGAAGTAGTCCCTCCTCGCTGCAGCATCAGTTGACCGGAGCGCCGCACCCCTCCCTCTACCCTTCTGCTCCGCCTCAGCCTGCCGGAGACGCGCCCTGGTGAGCTTCGCCCTCCCTCTCCCTTCTCTTTTTCTTTGTTTTCTTCTCTACTGTGTAACCGTGGTGGTCGGGTCTTGTGACAGCACCGGATTCTCGTCACCGCCTTCCCCTCTTCGCTTCCTTCAGCCACGCTGGAGACCACACCGCCTCGCCGGATTAACGCCGGTGCTGCCCTGCCCTTGCCGGACCTGCACAGCGACTAGACCCATTTTTCCCCTTCTTCCTCTGTTGCATAAATTTGGTTGAAGAATCAACTTTGGGAATATTCTAATTTTGACCCCCTATTTGCTGTAATTGCATTTGTGACCCCATTTCCTGGATAACTGCAGTTTGTACCCAGAATTATTAAAAATTGCAGTTTTGGCCACTGTAAGAATTTTATTACATGTTTTAGTCCAGTTTTGGAGCTCCGGGAAAATGCCCAAATTTTTGAGTTGAACGTCTTATCGGAAAATATTAAATGCGGAGTTTTGGGTATAATCGTGTTTTTCACCTTGAAAATGTTTTACGGGTTTTGAACTTGTTTTGAAAACGAGTTCCTCTAATTATATCTAAACCGTTGTTCAACCAATCTAGCTTATAAGCTAAATTCTTGTAGCTTTGATGTATAGGTCCGGAAGCACCCGTTAAGTCCACCTAATCCGTTCTCGACATCCATAGCCTGCGCACTACCTTGGAACTCGCGTGAGTACCCTCTCCATCTTTTTAGTTCTATGGCGGTAGTGTATCATACTAGGTGAATCTAGTATAACATAGAGGAAATGCCATATAGTGGCCGTGACCTTAGGTGTTAAGAATAGTTTATGGATTGTTGTGTGCATCGACAAGTTTTCTTAGATAATGAAGGATATGGGAAATAACATGCTAATTATGATCTTACGAGTTGAGAATATAGAAGTACGAGAGTTTCTACCTTGTCGAATAGTTGATGGTAGTATGCCTCGTTGTGATCAAGCATTGAGCGTTTCCTGCAAGAAGCCTAGACGATTTATTCGTGTACCTTGAGTGAGGTAAGTCTACAGACTTACTTAGCTAGATTTTCGTATATAAGTTGTGACGTGTGGGCGGTGTGTATTATTCCTATTAATTGTTATGATATAACTTATAAATCGGACTAGGATGTGGACGTGTTATTATTTATTTGGTCCAAGTGTATGAAAACGGGTGGTGATCACTTGTCCGGCCCAAAATGGGGTTGGCTGGGAGGTGCCTTGCGATTAGTCCAACAGGTGATGCTGATTCGCATCCGGTCCAAACCTGCTTGGTGAAAGGGGACAAGGGCGGGATTCTTGTGAATTCCGTGTCACAACTAAATGGAATTAGTAATGGAATAACTTAACTAAAAGATAATAACCGGACTTCTTTGCAAGCATGTTTGTGTGTTTACTTTATCATTATATGTGTTTGTGCCTTCTCGTTCTTCTTATATTCGAATTGTTAGCTAACGGTTAAAACCGGTTGTATAGATGTCTTGCAGGTTAGGGATGCCGCCGAGTGAGGTGGAGGAGTGGACAGCCGGGGGTCTCCGTACATTATAGGACGGGGGCGTTTTTGAGTTTATTCTTGTTATGTTTGGTTTTATGGTTTTCGGATTTATGTTTTGAGTTGTGTCGTTTTGAGGACTTTGCTGAGTTTCCACTTTGTACTTTTATATTCCGTTCTCGCATACATTATAAACGATTTGAGTTTTGCCTTTATTTGTGCCATGTTGGAAAGGTACGGTGAAATTGTTGTCAAGCTAAGGGTCGGGGCCCATTGTGAGGTCTCGCCCGTAGCATCCCGATATCCCGCGGATTTGGGTGTTACAAAAGTGGTATCAGAGCCCTAGGTTGACAACAATGGCACTCGCAATCTTCTAAAGGCCAAATGAGGAATAAACAGAACCCCACGGGTTCCAACTTTTCGTTTTCAAAGTTCATATGCATGAGTCGGGATTGGGTTAGAATGTACGGGACCACCACTCCTCACGCAAACCTCGGTGACGTAGATTTCTGGATTTGATGTGTATATTACCTATATATTGACATAGTTATAAGTATTTATGTTCGCTCCAAACGGTGTGTGCAAGCTTTAAATTTATAACCATAGATGTAAGCTTAAAACAAGGATGCGAACCCGCAGTGTATGGGTCAATCGTAGTAAAAAGCAAGGAATTTCAGGGGTCGATCACAGGGACTTAGTGAAATAAAGTCGGAATAGGTAAGCTTTAGCAATTACTAACCACAAAAGCAATTAAAACAATCAAGGATGATAAAAAGTCAATAAAGAAAATATGCAATTCTAGGGATTAAAGTATCTAGTTGTGGTTCCAACTCAAGATCTAAAGATAAGCGGACAAAGCTGAGGTTTTTGCATAGGGAAGGTGTTACTAAAGTGGAATAGATCACCGGGTAAGTCTCACTACTCACTAATCCCAAACCGTAACTCCTATTACCGGGTAAGTCTCATCCTAGACTTGCATTGAACCAGGAAAGGTGTAATAAGAATAGGATTTGGCAAACTCTAACACTTAACTCTCAGTTTCGGATCAGATAAGTCAACTCGGTCAGCCAAATTCCACCCCGGCCGAGATGTTCATCGACTGAGCGAGATGCTTAGGGTTAAGGTTAAAGACTCGAACTTTCAGGGTCCTACTATGATTAAGATTATTCTATCATTGTTTTTCCCACAACTTTCAGCCAATCACCCTAGAATCACACAAAGAGATTAGCCACTCATCATCATGGAAGTATTAATCAAATATATGGGAAGAAAGAGAATAATTGAACAAGAAAACCTTAAGAGAAAGACTTCAATAACTGAATCAATTATAAAACCAACAAGCGTTCCTTGGATAGAAATCCAATAAGACAACAAAGAAGAAGGGAATCTAAGATGATCTTACAAAAACCCTTCAAAAGCTATAAAAGCTATAGACTTGCTTCCTTCAACCTTCAAAAAGGTTCTTCAAATCTCCCAACTGGAGTATGGTTGTAGCGGTGTCTAAACACAATCGGTGGTATAGCATGCTATGGATTTGTGGAAAATCCAACCCTTTTTATAGGAAAATTACTCTCCAAAGATAAGATATCTTAGAAAGATCTCTTCCCATAAAAATAGGTAAAATATATGGTCTATCTTATCTTCTTCCTTCTAGGAATCAAGCCCAAAAATATAAGATCCTCTTTCCAAAGATAAAAGATCTCAGCCAAGAATAAAATATTCTCGCCGCGTCCCAGGTGTTCGCCTCGGTCGAGTCGACTTCTTTGGATTACCTCGGTCGAGGTGACTCTGTAGTCAACCGAGGTGAATCACAACTGAATGTGAAATCTCTCAAATCTGGTCCAAAGTGAATCTCTAATCCATGGCTATGCTTCCTGGATGTTTCCTTATGCTCCTGAATGTAGCTCCAATGACTCCTTAGCTCCTTTTGCTCCTTTTTGATGCAAAACGTGTCATTTTACCTACGATTACAACAAAACTAGGTGTAGACCTCGATTCCCGCAAAGATAGATGAAACGGTAATATAATCACATAATATACATACAAACATGCAGATTATTGAAGATAAAACGTCTAAACAAACCCCAAAATATAGACAATAATTCATGCTATCAAAATACCCCATACTTAGCCCTTGCTTGTCCCCAAGCAAGTTCCGCATATAAAATATAAGATAGAATGGATTATAAGTCATAAAGATCAATAAAAAAGTCTTTCAAAACATCTTAATGGTGTGCTACAATCATAGATCACTCTAAGAGAATACTTCATGGAATTTAAAATCAAAACATGTTTAAAACATTTTATAAATATAAGAAAGTTGTTCATCTTTGCATAAAATCATAGAATGCATAATAAGTCATAATTATCGAAATTAATTATGCATGATCCAGTTTAAACCACTAAGTCAATCAACAAGCTCGAGGTCTCAAGGGCTTCCCAAAAGAAAGGTCAAGAAACGTGTAGGGTAGGGATGGATGTAAGGTAATGTGGTGCTAGAATCCGGAAAAAGGATATCACTTCACTTTCACTTTGACTTTCAACATCTTCCACCAATAAGCTTTGCTTATTTCACACTTTTTCTTTTTTACTTTACTTTTTGGGATGCATGGACAGAGGTGCACAATAACCGAAGCCTAGGAAATCAGCAATCATCAATTTCTTGAGATGCATCAAACCCTTGATGCACATACCATGACCCGTTAGGAATATCGCTCAATCCGACTTTGGCAAGACACAAATACCCGGCTATGTGAATGGTGCCGAGTTACTCATCATCATGATTGACTTCCCCAAACCTATTTATTGCTTTCTAACACTTTCACTTCCAGCCAACTTCTCAACTTTTTACTTCACTTGCTTTCACCACTTTGCTTACTTCCAAATTCCCGGATAGGTAAAGGGAGGCAAAAATGTATATGAGGGGCTAAGCATGATCAAGAAGAAGAAGAGAGCAGAATGAATTGCCTTGGTTTTTCCAGGAAGAAAGTGAGAGAACTCATAATGTGGTGTCAACCTTCAAATTCAACATAATTTGGATAAAAATAAAGTATTAAACATGCCAAAAATTTCAAACAAAGCATTTAGCAACTTAAACATATCATAAAACCTTTCAAGCATATAAAGATTTCAAAACTAGTCAGCAAACAAGATCTTCACCGAGATCATATCCAAATAAGAAGCACAAAACTTTTTTCGAAAACTCTCAGTTAAACCACCTCGGTCGAGGTGTTCTTAGGTCAACCGAGGTGAAGTACCTCGTTTGGCCAGAACTGTCCCGGTCGAGGTCCAAAATTTTTTTTTCCTCTCTGTCTTGTTTTGACGTTTTTCTCACTCAAATAACTTGTATGTATGCATGTAATCTCAAATATAACCATAGAAGCAAAATGAAGCATAAATATCGATAATGCGAGTCATACATCACATAAGTCATAAAATACATAAACACCCCATACTTGGGACACACTGTCCCAATGGGTCAAAATAAGTCTAAAGAAATAAAGTACTCATCGGACATATAGTTGAGCTGCATAATAAATAAGAAAGAAAATCCTACAGGCTCTCAATAATCACGATCCGGTGGTGGTGGTGGTGGCATGTACGGATACTGGGACAGGTCAAATGGATAACCCATAGTCTGCTGAAACTGGATCTCCATCATCCGACGCTGATAGTGCTGGCCCTCTAGCATCTGATGAGTCATGCGGTCGAGCTCTCGGCGCTAGTCAGCAAATCTCTCATGGATGTCCGCAGTAAGGGCAACATAAGACTCTATCATCTGATCCGTCAGATCATCGATCCGACGGTGAGCCTCTGGATCTCTCTGTCGGCGTACCCTACGCCTAGTAGGTCGGACTGGTGATGTAGCAGGCGCGGTCTCAGTTCGTCATCGTCTAAGTCAATGACCGGCGCACTCGTCCCAGCAGTATCAGTCCCTGTATCCATAGGAACTCCACCATCTCTATCATCATCATCAGCAGTCTCCTCCTCCACCTCATCCTCCTCAGCTGGTGCAGCTGCTGCCTCTCTAGCATACTCCATCAATGGGATCCAAGCAGTCTGTCAGCAGTGTGGATCATAAATTGAGAACTGGGATAACCATCTGATCCCCTGTGGTGCTGTCGGCTCCCATGGCATAGCTACATACGGCGTGGTGAGTTCTCGGGGAACCAGAATCCTCCGAATAATCATCTCCTGAAGTCCTAGCGGCTTGGGAGCCGCCACCATGGTACATGCGCTGAGATCCATATCCTAGTAACTCGCTATGTGAGTCACGATGCCTCCGCAGCAGATATCCCCCTTCGCCTTGCCCTTGATCCTGTGCAGATCCTCTGCCAGCATCAAGCCAAAGTCTGGGATCCCTCCAATCACCATACAGTAAAGGCTGAAAAGCTCCCCCTGTTTGACCTTTTAGGGCGTTTCAGTACGCGCCAGAAGCGTCTCACTAAAAATCCGGTGAGCTAACCTAAAAGCTAGGTGAAATATGATATGCTCCCTGGAGTCTCCAGGGCGCCACCTGTCTGCGTGCTCAACTACATGAGCAATCTGACCCCAGAACTTCCTAGCTACAGCTCGGGAGGGAAAATCAACAGTAGTCGGAGCCGGGAAACCAAAGATGTCTCTCCAGTACTCTAAGGGAACTAAGAAGTTCTGGTTCATCAACCGGTACTTCACAGAACGCTCTGTGGGAATGTAGGTGAAGGAGCTAACGAACTCCATAGTAGGCTCTAAATAGGCAGGTGCGCGGATCTCAGTAAACTGATCTAGCCCTACCATCGAAATCATCCGTCTCAAATCTCCATCCACATGGAGACAATCAAATGCTGATACGTCCAGAAAGCGAGGTGCAATCACTGGACGGGCTGCGATGCGGTCATAGTCGACCTGGTGTCTCTCGTGGATCACCGGTCTAGTAGGTCTGGAAGAAGAAAGAGAAGGAGAGGATCTGTCTCTCAGGACTAACTGTCTATCTGAACTCATCTTTCAAACAACCTGTCAGATCACCTAGGTCGGCCAGACAACTCTCAAGAACACCTCGGCCGAGGCACAGGCCGATTGGACCGAGGCGAATAACTGCGCAACGAATTTCCTCAAAAATCGAGTTCTTTTCCCCCAAAATCACTACAACTGGTTCCTACGGGGTACTTAATCTGTTTCTCAGCAAAATGCAGGGGCAACCAAAGCCCAATTTGAAGGAAATCAGTGGAGAAAGCGAGATTAGGGTTTTTTTTTTTTTCTTTTTTTTTTCCTGATTTTACCTCTAATCGGTCGATTCGGTTCGTTTTTCTTGCAGATTAACACTTGCACTGAGATCCTCTACCCTTTCTTTGCAATTTGGAAGCAAGAATCGTCGAAAACGAGCGAAGAACGGCGAAGCGAGGCGAAGAGGCTGCCGCGGTCGAGGAGAAGGTAAAGGAGGAGAGAGAAATTCAGCCCCCTTTTATACCCTTTTCTGGAACTGCTGTCACCTCGGTCGAGGTGGTCTCGACTGGACCGAGGTGGTACGGACCGAGGTGGTTCTTCAGAAACCCTAGTTACCTCGGTTGCTCAAGAATCATCTCGGTCGAGGTGCTGTGACAGCAACCGAGATGTGCCTCAGTCAAACTCCATCTTCTCAAATTCTCGAACTTCTGTCCTTCCAGTTGTGCTCCTGGTTTGTATTCCTTCCTTAGATGTCACCTGTTGTCTGTCTAAGACGCCAAAAACAAAACAAAGCAAAACAAAAGCAAACTATCTAAGCTAGACTAGAAAAAGGGAAAAGAAAGCAATACCTTGGGTTGCCTCCCAAGAAGCGCTTGATTTAAGGTCGTTAGCTGGACCATACAACGTCTCTCAAACGAGGTATAGTGGTGCAACCTCCTCAACCGGAAATTCCGGTTTGTATTTCTTAAGTCTATGACCATTGACCTTGAAGCTTCCACTCGTTTCGCCCCATATCTCAACTGCACCATGAGGAAAAACATGTTTCACAACATAAGGTCCGGTGCATCTACATTTCAACTTACCTGGAAAGAGGTGGAGGCGGGAGTTGAAGAGTAGAACTAAGTCTCCTTTCTTAAGCTCCTTAGGGATGATACGCTTGTCATGCCATTTCTTTGTCCTTTCTTTATAGATTTTGGCATTCTCATAAGCGTTCAAACGCAGCTCCTCCAGCTCGTTGATGTCCAATAGCCGCTTCTCGCCGGCTTCCTTAATGTCAAAGTTCAACCATTTGATCGCCCAATATGCTTTGTGTTCTAACTCAACGGGCAAATGACAAGACTTCTCATATACCAAATTATAAGGGGTGGTACCAATGGGAGTCTTAAATGCGGTCCTGTAGGCCCAAAGAGCGTCGTCCAATTTTATGGACCAATCCTTCCTCGTCCTAGAGACGGTCTTCTCCAAAATTGCTTTAATTTCTCTATTCGCGATCTCGACCTGTCCACTAGTTTGAGGGTGATAAGGGGTTGCTACCTTGTGGGTAACCCCATACTTCGACAGAAGTGCCTTAAACTTCCGGTTGATGAAATGCGTCCCTCCATCGCTGATGATGATACGTGGAGTTCCAAAACGTGGAAAGATAGTCCTGTTAAAGAACTTCACAACCACCTTGGCGTCATTAGTGGGAGAAGAAATGGCTTCAACCCATCTAGAGACGTAATCAACTACTAGAAGAATATAGAGGTTTCCTCCGGAGGATGGGAATGGTCCCATGAAGTCTATCCCCCATACATCAAAGATTTCCACCTCTTGAATGTTATTAAGTGGCATTTCGTTCCTCCTAGATAAGTTCCCTGTTCTTTGGCATGCATCACAAGAGACAACAAACGATTGCACATCTTTAAATAATGTAGGCCAAAAGAAACCGGAACGTAATACCTTAGCGCATGTCTTATCGGTGCTAGCATACCCTCCACAAGGAAGTGAATGACAATGCCATATGACGCTATTAAATTCATCTTCTGGAATGCATCTTCGAAGCATCCCATCCGGCCCGCGCTTGAATAGCAGCGGTTCGTCCCAATAGTAATGGCGTACGTCCTTGAAGAATCTCTTGTTTTGAGAGTACGTCAATCCGGGCGGTATTTTCTGGCAAACAAGATAATTCACAATATCAGCATACCAATGTCCTTTATTATCAGAAAGTTGGTGGATAGAATGTTCCACCAACTGAGGATGAATGTCAGAGAAAGGAGTAAGAAGTTTGTTATTCTCAGCAGTCTCAGTTGACATCATCTCGCCATCGACCTCGGTCGAGGCGCAGAGGCGTTGACCGAGATGTTCTTCAGTCGCCTCGCTTGGTCCAGAAAGTGCCTCGGTCGAGGTATTGTAACTGGAACCGAAACTGGAGATCTTCGTCTCCTGAATTAGTTTCTCAGTTTTAGCTCCTGGATCTTCTTCCAGCGCTTTTAAGCTCCGTATATCTACATCACAAGAGGCATCTATACCTTCCTCCATTAAACTGAAACTAATAACTCTTTCAAGTGGATCGTTAATAAGGATAGAGCTCACCAATTCTCTTGATTCTTCTTCATCATAGATGTTGAAGATATCATCGCCTATCTGTTCTCCCTTCATGGCCGCAAGTAATGCGAACTCCACTTCATCTCCGCCAATGTTGAATTTCAACTTGGCGTTTTTACAATCCACGTTGCAACCCGAGGTTGCTAGAAATGGTCTCCCGAGAATGATAGGAATAGGATAATCTGCAGGAATATCAAGTACAACAAAGTCTATAGGTAAATAGAAGTTACCTAACTTAACCGGAACGTCTTCCAAAATGCCCACGGGATGGGTAATGTCTGCCATGTATAACCTAATCTTAACCGGCTTGGGCTCTCCAAGTCCGATCTTCACACATAGCTCCAGCGGAATGATGCTCACGCTGGCTCCTAGATCACATAAGGCTTCACAAGTGACATCCCCAACTTGAATGGGAATGCAAAATGAGCCGGGATCTCTCAACTTAGGTGGCATCTTCTCCTTCATGGTTTGAATAAGCTCCGAGGATTTAGATGTCATCCTTACTTCACCAAAGTCTTCCAGTGAACTTCCCATAGGCGGGCATCCCTAGAATAGCATCAAGGAAAGGAATGTTAATGTGTAGTTTATTCATCAAGTCAAAGAACTTGCCAAAGTGCTTGTCTAGATGTGCTCTGGCTCTTGACTGGGGGAATGGAAGTGGTGGTTTATATGCAGGAGGTGGAATATAAACTTCATTTTTTCCCTCCGCTTTCTGTGGCTCCACCTCGGTTTGCATCTCGGCCGAAGTGTTCTTCGACTGCACCTGGACCGAGGTGGTCTTCGTCGGTACTGGCACCGACCGAGGCACTGGATCTACAGTTTTCAGTCCACTCCTCGTCGTTATGGCCATGATCTGGCCCTTAGGGTTGCTTTCCGTCCTTGCTGGAAGCTTCCCTGGATCTCTTGGCGCTTCATTCGCCCTACTAGCAAGTTGTTGTTCAAAGGCTTTTTGGGCCTTCGAAAATGAAGTCATGGATGTCTCCATAACACTAAGCTTGATCAAGATAGCCTCCAGCACCGCGTCTTTCGTTTCCGGCTGGGACGAACTTGATCCTTGCCCCTGGCTCTTTAATGGAGTAGAAGAAGAAGAAGGGGAAGAGAGGAAAGGATTAGAGGAATCGTTAGAATTGGAGTTAGAGTGATTGTTACCAGAATTTTGGTTGTTCGCCCTCCAATTATTGTTGTTGGATCCTCTATTGTTGTTGTAGTTGTTGTTCCGGGAACTGTTGTTGTTGTTACGGTATCCATTGTTGTTGTTCCTTGGTCCTTGATCTTCCTTCTTGGTTTGAGCAACCAAGAGTTCCTTCAATTGCTTCAGGTCATTCTTCAAAGACGTGAGTTGATTGTTGTTTGGCGGAGCTTCTTGAAAGTTAACTCTTTTAACTCCACCTTCAACTCCTTGGTGGGTATATTTCTCCATATGCAAAGCTTGCTTCTCTATAAAGTCTCAAGCTTCGTCAATCGCCATGTCCATAAAGGTACCGGCGGAAAGTAGTTGGAGGTTGAACTGGATGCTTCCGTCCAGTCCCTTGAAGTATATCTCCAACAACTCTATCTTTGGAATCACATGATGTGGGCAATCCAAAAAAATGTCTTTAAACCTCTCCCATGACTTGGACAAGCTCTCCTTGTCCTTCATAATGAATGCATTAATCTTCCCTCTCATTTCAGCGGTCTTAGAGGGGGGAAAGAATTTAGTCAAGAATTCCGTAGTCATCTCCTCCCAAGTGCTGATTTTTCCTGGAGGAAGAGATTGATACCAAGTAAGAGCTCTATCTTTTAAAGAAAAGTAAAAAGGTCTTAGCTTGTAGTTGTTGTTTTCTATTCTTGAGGGTCTCAAGGTCTCCATCAAGATCTTGTAGTTCTGCAGATGTTGATGCGGAGATTTCTTCTCTAACCCTCCGAACTGGCATTGGCGAATCATGGAAAGAACTTGCGGTCGAAGTTCATAGTCATGGTCCGCCGGATCTCCTAGGTTAACTCCTGGACGCCTCAGTTGTTGATTGGGGTCCATCCTTTGACCTAGGGATTGCGGGATTCCTGCAAAAAGAGCGCCTCGGACTGGCATCCGAGGTGGAAGTACCTCGGCCGGGGCGTCAGGTACTGGGACCTGCCTCGGTCGAGGATCGGGAACAGGGACCTGCACCGGTCGAGGATCGGGAACTGGGACCTAAACCGGTCGAGGTAGATACTGGTCTCGTAAGGCTGCCATATCTGCTTCGATCGCTTCAGTCCTGGTGCGAGTTTCTTCTTTCTTTTGTCTCAATTCTTCCCTGCTGAGGCGTAGCTGTTCTAACGCCTCTTTCAATTCGGCCTCAAGATCGCGATTGTCTTGGTTGGCCATCTTCGTTTCTCTCAAGCGTCGTTTGTATGTCTTTTCTGGTTTGGGATCGTAAGGAATGATTTCCTTCCCAGTGCGGGTTCTTCGCATAAACCTAAGAAAGAACCTGCGAAAGTCACTCAAGTAGAGTTGTTAGTAGACACGGGGGCAAGTGCCCCAAAAGAAAACCGCAACCGGCTCGGTCTTGACCAAGTCCCCGGCAACGGCGCCAAAAACTTGTTCGCTCCAAACGGTGTGTGCAAGCTTTAAATTTATAACCCTAGATGTAAGCTGTTAGCATGAAATATTGTGATATTTTAGGCACATTTTCTAAGTGTATTTGATCCATATTGATAGTCGTTGATTGAGCTTGTCCATGAATTGAGGACATTCCTAGGAGCTAAGGGAGTATCAACTTGAAGGATGCACGAGGCTAAGGAAGAATCACGTTCTTGCCCTAAACCACGCTCTAAAATACGGCCGTACTACTTTCCACGTTCAAGTCCACGGCCGTGGAACCATGGCTAGGGAAGCGTGGTTCATTCCAGCAACTTCTACGGCCAGGGAGAAGTTGGTTCAAACCGTGTTGATTTCCACGCTCTAAATTACGGCCGTGGAACCCTTCCATGATGAAGCTTTTAGGAGCCATAGGGAGTCTTCCCTTGCTTTGGATTCATCTCATCCAATCTTATCTGGATCGTCTTCAACCGAAAAAGGTCCTCCCTCACTTGAACTTAAACCCCTTCCTTCTCATTTAAAGTATGCATTTCTTGGTGATAATTCTACATACCCTGTGATTGTTAATGCATGCTTGAGTGATGATGAACTTGCTAAATTGCTGCATGAACTAAGATTGCACAGGAAAGCCATTGGTTATACTATTGATGATTTGGTTGGCATTAAGCCATCTTTGTGCATGCATAAGATAATGATGGAAGATAACCACAAACCCTCTATTGAACATCAAAGGAGATTGAACCCTATAATGAAAGAGGTGGTCAAAAAGGAAATCATTAAGTTGCTAGATGCGGGAATTATCTACCCTATCTCGGATAGTAAGTGGGTTAGCCCCGTTCATGTAGTGCCTAAGAAGGGTGGAATGACGGTAGTAACTAATGAGAATAATGAATTAATACCGACTAGGACGGTTACGGGGTGGAGGATGTGCATTGATTATAGGAAATTGAACATGGCTTCTAGGAAAGATCACTTCCCCCTCCCCTTCATTGACCAAATGCTAGAAAGGTTAGCTCAACACTCTCATTTTTACTATTTAGATGGGTATAGTGGATTCTTCCAAATCCCTATCCACCCCGATGACCAAGAGAAAACGACTTTTACATGTCCATGGGGTACCTTTGCATATAGGAGAATGCCATTTGGGTTGTGTAATGCACTCGCCACCTTTCAAAGGTGTATGATGGCTATCTTTTTGGAATACATAGAAAATATCATGGAAGTGTTCATGGATGATTTCTCTGTTTATGGTTCTTCTTTCGATGATTGCTTGGCTAACTTGTCATTAGTGTTGCAAAGATGTGAGGAGACGAATCTTGTCTTAAATTGGGAAAAATGCCACTTCATGGTAAGTGAAGGGATTGTGTTAGGACACTTGGTGTCTAACCGTGGCATTGAGGTTGATAGGGCTAAGATTTAAACGATAGAGAAGTTGCCACCACCTACCTCGGTGAAGGGGGTAAGAAGTTTCTTAGGGCATGCAGGTTTTTACCGGAGGTTTATTCAAGACTTCTCTAAAATTTCTAAACCTCTCACTAACCTACTAATGAAAGATGTTGATTTTGTCTTTTCCAAGGATTGTCTTGAAGCTTTTTGTTGGTTGAAGAACGCCTTGATCTCCGCACCTATCATGCAACCTCCGGATTAGAGTCTACCATTTGAGATCATGTGCGATGCAAGCGATGTGGCCGTTGGGGCCGTTTTAGGGCAAAGGAAAGAAGGGCACACTCATGCTATTTACTATGCTAGCAAGACGCTAGATGATGCCCAACTCAACTATGCTACCACCGAGAAGGAGTTGTTGGCGGTGGTGTATGCATTTGAGAAATTCTACTCATACCTTGTTGGAGCGAAGGTCATAGTTTATACGGATCACGCGGCGATCCGTTATCTACTTACAAAGAAGGATGCCAAACCAAGGTTGATTCGGTGGATCCTTCTTATTCAAGAGTTTGATTTGGAGATACGAGATAAGAAGGGATCCGAGAACTCCGTGGCGGATCACCTTAGTAGACTCCCACCATTGGAGCTTGGGAAAGACAACATCCCGATAGATGATTCATTCCGGGATGAACAATTGCAAATGGTGGAGGAATGTTTGTTCCAAGTGGCTAGAGGAAGTGAGCCGTGGTACGCCGACATTGTGAACTACTTAGTGTGTGAGGAAGTGCCTCCCGGACTTACATATGCACAAAGGAAGAAGTTCTTCAACGATGTAAGGCATTACTATTGGAGTGAGCCACTTCTATTCAAGAGAGGCCCGGATGGGTTGCTTAGAAGATGCATACCGGAGGATGAAGTGGAGAGTGTGATCCGGCATTGCCACTCCTTACCATGCGGAGGCCATGCTAGCTCACACAAAACATGTGCAAAGGTATTGCAATCCGAATTTTATTGGCCTAACTTGTTTAGAGATGTGCAAGGTTTTGTAGCGGCATGTGATGCTTGCCAAAGGACGGGCAACATCTCAAGGAGGAATGAAATGCCCTTGAATAACATCCAAGAAGTTGAGATTTTTGATGTGTGGGGTGTAGACTTCATGGGACCATTCCCTTCTTCATGTGGAAATCTCTACATCCTATTGGCGGTGGACTATGTGTCAAGATGGGTAGAGGCGATCGCCTCTCCTACGAATGATGCCAAGGTGGTAGTGCGATTCTTCAACCGGGTGTTCTTCCCTAGGTTTGGAACACCAAGGGTAATCATTAGTGATGGAGGGAAGCACTTCACAAATAGGAACTTTGGAGCACTTTTGGCCAAGTATGGGGTGACTCATAAGGTGGCAACACCCTACCATCCCCAAACTAGTGGTCAAGTGGAGATCTCCAACCGAGAGATCAAGGCCATCCTCGAAAAGACGGTGTCTAGGACAAGGAAGGATTGGGCTATGAAGCTCGATGACGCACTATGGGCATATAGAACCGCCTTCAAGACACCAATTGGAACCACTCCCTACAAGTTGGTCTATGGCAAGTCTTGCCATCTCCCGGTGGAAATGGAGCATAGAGCTTATTGGGCCATTAAGTGGCTAAATTTTGACCTCAAGGAAGCGGGAGAAAAGAGATTGCTCGATATCAATGCCCTTGAGGAGCTCCGGTTGGAAGCTTATGAGAATGCCCGGATCTACAAGGAAAGAACCAAAAGGTGGCATGACAAGAGGATCATTCCAAAGGAGTTGAGTGAAGGAGATCTTGTCCTTCTCTTCAACTCGAGGCTAAGGCTCTTTCCCAGAAAGCTCAAATCAAGATGGACCGGGCCATATATAGTGAAGAAGATCTTTCCCCATGGAGCTATTGAAATAGGAGGGGAGCATTGTGGAAATTTCAAAGTGAATGGGCATCGCTTGAAGAAGTATATTCCGGGAGCCCCGGTAGACATGATTGCCCCGCTTCACCTCGAATAGACGCTCCCGAGTTTGGTCAAGCTAATGACCTTAAAGAAGCGCTTGGTGGGAGGCAACCCATTGGTAACATTTTTCCCTTTTCATCATTTTTGCTTAGATTTTTCTGTTTTTGTGTGCTTTGTGTGTGTTTTGTCCACTTTCGTGTGTGTGCTAGAGCATTAGTGGCATTGGAAGCTTTTCTTGGCTATGAAAATGATGATGATGACACCCTCACCAATTATGGGTGGAGCGGACGCGGAACTTGTTCGGCTAGCGGTGCCTAGCGCGGGTTCCGAAGCTTTGAAGGATGCTTAGAGCTCTCTACCATGGTTGGAAGGATCACCCAACATCAATTCACTTGAGAATTCCAAAATACCATAACAAACAATTTTACATTGTGAGAACCTTCTTTCACTCTCTTTACTTGAATACCACATTGGGGACAATGTGTCTCTAAGTATGGGGTGGGGTTTGCATGATCCTTTGCATGATGAGCATCTAGGATAGGCTAATATTTTGCACATGTCTTGCATTGTACATACTTAAAACGAAAATCCCATAAAAATCA
Source organism: Fagopyrum homotropicum (assembly GCA_033239125.1). Classification (NCBI taxonomy): domain Eukaryota; kingdom Viridiplantae; phylum Streptophyta; class Magnoliopsida; order Caryophyllales; family Polygonaceae; genus Fagopyrum; species Fagopyrum homotropicum. Next base: position 35,989,127 of record BSWB01000003.1, read on the forward strand.
GAAAATTTAAAATTTTTTTTTGTGCTTTCTAGGCTTGGATATGATCCTAATGATGAAACTTGTCTTGTGATTGGCTATGGATAGCCTTATGTGTTGAATTGATAAATGCATATGTGGACTTGAACTACTTTTCTTAAATTCTATGAATGACTTGTGATCATGATGATTGCCTAGAACGGATTGAGTATTGAAAGTCGAAATTACATGATAGTTCTTGCATACCATCTAGGAATGAATGAGGCATTTTATCTTTCTCTACTTCTCATCTTGATCATGATTGCTTGAGCACCTCAATTGATATAAAAACGACCTCCTTTAAACCCATCCGGGAATAGGAGCATGCTAGTATGTTGAAATGTGTGAAAAGCAAGTGCGGGGTGAAGATGTAATGAAAAGAATGTCGTGAATAAAATGCTGAAATTATTGTGGAAGTGTAGCCAAAATATAGGTTTGGGGGCATTGGTTTAAATGACAAGTAACTCGGTACACTTCACATAATCGGGTGTTGGTGCCTTGCCAAAGTCAAATGAACCAATAGCCCTAACGAGCTTTGGTATGTGTGCCCGGTGTGGATGCATCTCGAAAACTAAGAAAAAGCCCGAGGACGGCTAATCACCAAGGTTTCGGCTTTTGTACACCAATGCCATTGTCTCAAAAGAAAAAGAAAAAAAAAAGAAAAGAAAGCAAGATAGGGAAAAATATACACTTGGGGGAAGTTGATCGAGGACAAGGATGTGGAGTTAGTTCCATTCCCGGATTAGCATCACATAACCTAAAGAATCCCCCACCCAATTGCAACGTTTCTTGGCCTTTTATGTCACAAGCCCTTATGACCTACTTGCATGTTTGTAAGACTTAGTAATCTAGATTGGATAGACTCTTGATCTTCTTGACCTCTTCATCCTCACATTTCATGCATGTTTTTGAGTTAAGTACAATTGTCTTTCCATGCCCTTATTGTTTGATACATAATTGCTTATCCAATTTCCATTGATCATGACTATGAAGGTGATCCAATAGTAGATGCACAAAACCCAAAAAGATTTTGCCATTTTTTCTGCATACATAAATCATGTCATCTCTTAGTCTATAGTTGGGATTTTGCTCGGGGACGAGCAAACCTTAAGTATGGGGTATTTTGATAACACGATTTATAACATAGTTTTAGGTGTACATTTAGATAGAATTCTCGCTCATTCATGCATGATCTAGCATTAGTTCAAGACGTTTTGCACCCAATTCACGTATTTTGTCGAGATAGACGTCTACACGGACTTGTGCGCGTTTTGTAGGTATTTCGGGAAGTTTAGGAGCTTAAACGATGCGTTTGAGGATCGTTCATTTAGATGACACATCCTCGGACTCATTAGGACACTAGCCAAGGGCTAAGGAGGACTCATTGAACCTTGCCAACACAAACCATGCACCAAACCACAGCTTAATGATCCAAGGCGAAGTTTCTGCAAAGAACCACGGCCGTGGAAATGACCGTGGAAATGACCGTGGATTTTGCCAGATTCTCGTGACAACTGTGCCACGACTCTCATGGCCAGCTCATGAAAGATTTGTTATAAAAGTGGTCCTTCATGGGTTGTTTGAGGCAGCTGGGGTAGTTTGGGAGCAGCTCATCCATTATCCATTTCTCTCTAACAAATATATTCTCCAAAAACAAGAAGTTTTTATAGGAAGGAAAGTGCCAAAGAGAAGAAGAAGAACTCCATTGAAGAGGAGGAGAAGAACACACATAGCTTTCTTGTATTTCGGATTTCGTTTTCTAGAGATTGTATGAATCTTTGAACCTTCTTTTGGAAGGGTTGTAAGTGGCTCTAATTCTAATCTTCAGCTTAGTTTTGAATTAAGTTCACTTGTTCATCTCTTTTCTTTCATTATCTTGCAATGGATGTTTTGATTTTATGTTTGTTTGTCTTGATTCTCATTATGAATGTTATAGGCTAAATTGATGTGGTTCTAGGGTAAGGAAAGGATGGTTATGGCTAGAACTATGATAGGACGGACTTAGATTTACCCTTGGATGACTTTTGCTTATGAACGTAGTTCCTGTTAGAAATCACGGGTAGTTCTTGAAGAACCACGGCCGTGGTTTCGGTAGAACAGACCGTGATTTTCCCTGGTTCGAAGGATCTTGCCTTAGACCTATGAAATGTTGAAACCCTAAGTGTTTGTTGAGTTTAACCTATCCTAGGGTGACCTAGTGTAGTGACTAAGTGTTAGGAGAGACTTACCCGGTAATCCTTGCCCTTAGAATCTAAAATAGCAACCCTTAGGTAATGGTGAGCCTAATAAGCCGCCATTGGATTAGATGTGCTAGGATAGTTGCTTAGGACTTCCCCTTCCAAGACTTACCCGGTAAGGATAGGTTAGATCCCTAATTAACAATCCGGTTTGTGTAGAATTCCTATCCTTAGGTTCTTAGAGACTTACCCGGTAATGAGACCTTAGGTGTGGACTAGTTGGATCATGAGACTTATCGGGTAATTGATTCTCAAATTAGATACACTTAATCCCAACATGTCATGGTTAATCCAAAGAATGATTAGATAACTTGAGTTCTATGCCATAACCGGAACTTCCGCCCCCTAGAATCCGTCTTTTCTTCCCTTGATCATTACCTTGTCTAGTTTGTTTATTTGTGCTGATTTTTAGTTTAATTTGATTGATTACTTTGGATGAATTGTGATCTTTGATTGATCACCAAAAACCGATAAAAAACAAATTGAGATTTTCATTTCTTTGTTTCCCCCTTTTTCTAACCTTAGACCTTCACTAAACTTAATCACAAAACCGGATCAATTTCACCTTAGTCTTTGTGTTCGACCTCGGAATACTATCCATACTACAAATGTCCCGTACACTGCGGGTGCGCTAGAAGTTAGGATAAATATAACGAGTATAAATTTAAGGCTTATTGCGTGCACACTTTTTAGCGTAACACCCATCATCTTGGGAAGACCTTTCCTAGCCACCTCCGGATGCCTAGTGGATTGCAAAAATGGAACTCTCTCCTTCAACATTGGAGAAGAGAACATCAAGTTCAAGTTGTCCACAATGACGAAAGGGCCAGCCCTTGATGAGGATCTCTTCAACATAGTCGAGCAAGAGGAATCTAGGGAAGTTGTGAGCTCGATCTTGATCAAGGATCCCTTGGAAAAGGTTCTTACCTTAAGTATGATGGAGGAAGGTGTTGAGGAGGCTTGCAATGAAGAGATCAAGGCCTTGGAAGCATTGGAAGAGGAGCCAAGAGTTGGATTTGAAAGCCACGAAGAGGTGTTGAACAGCTGCAAGTTCCACTGTCGAGATTTAAGTTCCACGACCGTCAAACTTTCTGGACAACTCCGGGAAGCAAGCTTAGCAAGAACCACGGCCGTGGAAGTTGAGCAAACCGTGATTCCAGCCGTGGTTTTCCCTGGACCAGTCCTTGATGATGGTCAAGCTTTTAGGAGCCATGAGGAGTCTTCATTTGCTTTGGATTCATCTCATCCAACCTTATTTGGATCATCTTCAACCGATAAAGGTCCTCCTTTACTTGAACTTAAACCCCTTCCCTCTCATTTGAAGTATGCTTTTCTTGGTGAAAACTCTACATATCCTGTGATTGTTAATGCATGCTTGAGTGATGATGAACTTGCTAAGTTGTTGCATGAACTAAGATTGCATAGGAAAGCCATTGGCTACACTATTGATGATTTGGTTGGCATTAAGCCTTCTTTGTGCATGCATAAGATAATGATGGAAGATAACCACAAACCCTCTATTGAACATCAAAGGAGATTGAATCCTATAATGAAAGAGGTAGTCAAAAAGGAAATCATTAAGTTGCTAGATGCGGGAATTATCTACCCTATCTCGGATAGTAAGTGGATTAGTCCCGTTCATGTAGTTCCTAAGAAGGGTGGGATGACCGTAGTAACTAATGAGAACAATGAACTAATCCCGACTAGGACGGTTACGGGGTGGAGGATGTGCATTGATTATAGGAAATTGAACATGGCCTCTAGGAAAGATCACTTCCCTCTCCCCTTCATTGACCAAATGCTAGAAAGGTTAGCTCAACACTCTCATTTTTGCTATCTAGATGGTTATAGTGGATTCTTCCAAATCCCTATCCACCCCGATGACCAAGAGAAAACATCCTTTACATGTCCATGGGGTACCTTTGCATATAGGAGAATGCCATTTGGGTTGTGTAATGCACCCGCCACCTTCCAAAGGTGTATGATGGCTATCTTTTCGGAATACATAGAAAATAACATGGAAGTGTTTATGGATGATTTCTCTGTTTATGGTTCTTCCTTTGATAATTGCTTGGCTAACTTGTCATTGGTATTGCAAAGATGTGAGGAGACAAATCTTGTCTTGAATTGGGAAAAATGCCACTTCATGATAAGTGAAGGCATTGTGTTAGGACACTTGGTGTCTAACCGTGGCATTGAGGTTGATAGGGCCAAAATTGAAACGATAGAGAAGTTGCCGCCACCTACCTCGGTGAAGGGGGTAAGGAGTTTCTTAGGGCATGCCGGTTTTTACCGGAGGTTTATTCAAGACTTCTCTAAAATTTCTAAGCCTCTCACTAACCTACTAATGAAAGATGTTGATTTTGTCTTTTCCAAAGATTGTCTTGAGGCTTTTTGTAGGTTGAAGAACGCCTTGATCTCCGCACCTATCATGCAAGCTCCGGATTGGAGTCTACCATTTGAGATCATGTGTGATGCAAGCGATGTAGCCGTTGGGGCTGTTTTGGGGCAAAGGAAAGATGGGCGCACTCATGCTATTTAGTATGCTAGTAAGACGCTAGATGATGCCCAACTCAATTATGCTACCACCGAGAAGGAGTTGCTAGCGGTGGTGTATGCATTTGAGAAGTTCCGCTCATACCTTGTTGGAGCGAAGGTCATAGTTTATACGGATCATGCTGCGATCCGTTATCTACTTACAAAGAAGGATGCCAAACCAAGGTTGATTCGGTGGATCCTTCTTCTTCAAGAGTTTGATTTGGAAATACGAGATAAGAAGGGATCCGAGAACTTCGTGGCTGATCACCTTAGTAGATTGCCTCCATTAGAGCTTGGAAGAGATGACATTCCAATTGATGACTCATTCCGAGATGAGCAATTGCAAATGGTGGAGGAATGCTTGTTCCAAGTGTCTAGAGGAAATGAGCCATGGTATGCCGACATTGTGAACTACTTCGTGTGTGAGGAGGTGCCTCCCGGCTTGTCATATGCCCAAAGGAAGAAGTTCTTCAATGATGTGAGGCATTACTATTGGAGTGAGCCACTCTTGTTCAAAAGAGGCCCGGATGGAATGTTTAGAAGATGCATACCGGAAGATGAAGTAGAGAGTGTGATCCGGCATTGTCACTCCTTACCATGTGGAGGCCATGCTAGCTCACACAAGACGTGTGCAAAGGTATTGGAATCCGGTTTTTATTGGCCTAACTTGTTTAAAGATGTGCAAGGTTTTGTAGCGGCATGTGATGCTTGCCAAAGGACGGGCAACATCTCAAGGAGGAATGAAATGCCCTTGAACAACATCCAAGAAGTCGAAATATTTGATGTGTGGGGTGTAGACCTCATGGGACCATTCCCTTCTTCAGGTGGCAATCTCTACATCCTATTGGCGGTGGACTATGTGTCAAGATGGGTGGAGGCAATCGCCTCTCCTACAAATGATGCCAAGGTGGTGGTGCGGTTCTTCAACCGGGTGATCTTCCCTAGGTTTGGAACACCAAGGGTGATCATTAGCGATGGAGGAAAGCACTTCACCAATAGGAATTTTGGGGCGCTTTTGGCTAAGTATGGGGTGACTCACAAGGTGGCAACACCTTACCATCCCCAAACTAGTGGCCAAGTGGAGATTTCCAACCGGGAGATCAAGGCCATCCTTGAGAAGACGGTGCCTAGGACTAGAAAGGATTGGGCTATGAGGCTCAATGATGCCTTATGGGCATATAGAACCGCCTTCAAGACACCGATGGCACCACTCCTTACAAGTTGGTCTATGGCAAATCTTGCCACCTTCCGGTAGAGATGGAGCATAGAGCTTATTGGGCCATTAAGTGGCTAAATTTTAATCTCAAGGCGGCGGGAGAAAAGAGATTGCTTGAATTAAATGCCCTCGAGGAGATCCGGTTGGACGCTTATGAGAATGCCCGGATTTACAAAGAGAGAACCAAAAGATGGCATGACAAGAAGATCATCCCCAAGGAGTTGAGTGAAGGAGATCTTGTCCTTCTCTTCAACTCAAGGCTAAGGCTCTTTCCCGGAAAGCTCAAATCAAGATGGACCGGGCCATATATGGTGAAGAAGATCTTTTCCCATGGAGCCATTGAGATAGGAGGGGAACATTGTGGGAACTTTAAGGTGAATGGGCACCGGTTGAAGAAGTATATCCCGGGAGCTCCGGTGGAGATAATTGCCCCGCTTCACCTAGAGTAGAAGCCCCCGAGTTTGGTCAAGCTAATGACCTTAAAGAAGCGCTTGGTGGGAGGCAACCAATTGGTAACATTTTTTCTTTCTTGATTTGCTTTTGTTTCTAGATTTTTCTTTGTGTGTGTTTTGTCTACTTTGTGTGTGTGCTAGAACATTAGTGGCATTGGAGGCCTTGCTTGACATAGAAATGATGATGATGAAACCCTCATCAATTATGGGGGGAGCGGACGCGGAACTTGGACGGCTAGCGGTGCCTAGCGCGGGTCCCGAAGCTTTGATGGATGCTTAGAGCTCTCTACCATGGTTGATAGGATCATCAAACGTCAATTCACTATTGAACAATCCCAAATACCATAACAAACCACTTTTACATTGTGAGAACCTTCTTTCACTCTCTTTACTTGTATACCACATTGGGGACAATGTGTTTCTAAGTATGGGGTGGGGTTTGCATGATCCTTTGCATGATGAGCATCTAGGATAGTTTAAAATCTTCACATATCTTGCATTGTACATACTTAAATCGAAAATCCCATAAAAAATCAGAAAATTTTAAAAATTTTGTGCTTTCTAGGCTTGGATATGATCCTAATGATGAATCTTGTCTTGTGAATTGGCTATGGATGGCCTCATGTGTTAGGATTAATGAACGCATATGTGGACTTGAAGTACTTCTCTTGAAATACTATGAATGATTTGTGACCATGATGTTTGCCTAGAAAGGATTGAGTAGTGAAGATCGAAATTACATGATAGTTCTTGCATACCATCTAGGAATGAATGAGGCAATTCATCTTTTTCTACTTCTCATCTTAATCATGATTGCTTGAACACCTCAATTGAGATGAATTTGACCTCCTTAAACCCATCCGGGAATAGGAGCATGCTAGTGTGTTGATGTGTGTGAAAAGCAAGTGTGAGGTGAAGTTGTTGATGAAAAGAACATCATGCATAAAATGCTGAATTTGTTGTGAAAAGTGTAGCCAATAATATAGGTTTGGGGACATTGGTTTAAATGACAAGTAACTCGGTACACTTCACATAATCGGGTGTTGGTGCCTTCCCAAATTCAAATGAACCAATAGTCCTAACGAGCTTTGGTATGTGTGCCCGGTGTGGATGCACCTCGAATTCTAAGAAAAAGCCCGAGGACAGCTAATCACCAAGGTTTCGGCTTTTGTACACCAATGCCATTGTCTCAAAATTAAGTCAAAGAAAAAGAAAAGAAAGAAAAGATAGAGGAAAATATACACTTGAGGGAAGTTGATCGAGGACAAGAATGTGGAGTTAGTTCCGTTCCCGGATTAGCATCACATAACCTAGAAATCCCCACCCAATGACTACATTTCTTGGCCCTTTTATCTCACAAGACCTTATGACCTATTTGCATGTTTGTAAGACTTAGTGATTTAGATTGGATGTACTCTTGATCTTCTTGACTTCTTCATCTTTACATTTCATGCATACTTTTGAGTTAAGTACAATTGTCTTTCCATGCTTTCATTTGTTTGATGCATGATTGCTTATCCTTTGCCACGAAACATGACTTTGAAGGTGATCCAATAATAGAAGCACAAACCCAAAAAGATTTTGCCATTTTTCTGCATACATAAATCATGTCATCTCTTAATCTATAGTTGGGAATTTGCTCGGGGACGAGCAAACCTTAAGTATGGGGTATTTTGATAACACGATTTATGACTTAGTTTTAGGTGATCATTTAGATAGATTTCTCACTCATTCATGCATGGTTTAGCACTAGTTCACGGCGTTTTGCACTCAATTCATGTATTTTGCCGAGATAGACGTCTACGCAGACTTGTGCGTGTTTTATAGGTATTTCGGGAGATTTAGGAGCTAAAACGATACGTTTGAGGATCGTTCATCTAGATGACACACCCTCGGACTCATTAGGACACAAGCTAAAGGCTAAGAAGGACTCATGGAGCCTTGCCAATACAAGCCATGCACCAAATCACAACTTAATGATCCAAGGCGAAGTTTCTGTACAGAATCACGGTTTTCTGACACTCCACGGCCGTGGAATCACCCGTGGATTTTGCCAGATTCTTGTGACAGCTGTGCCACGACTCTCATGGCCAGCTCATGCAAGTTTGTTAAAAGTGGTCCTTCATGGGCTGTGAGGGGCATCTTGGAGCAGCTCTCCATTATCCATGACTCTCTAACAAAAATATTCTCTCAACAAGAAGTTTTTCTAGGAAGGAAAGTGTCAAAGAGGAAGAAGAAGAGCTCCATTGAAGAGGAGAAGAAGAACACACACCATCACCACACTTGATTGTTTTGTATTGAAGAATTCCGGATTTTATTTCTAAGAGTTGTATGAATCATTGAACCTTCTTTTGGAAGGATTGTAAGTTGCTCTAATTCTATTTTCAGCTTGGTTTGTTTTAAGTTCACTAGTTCATCTCTTTTCCTTCATCATTTGAAATGGATGTTATGATTTTATGTTTGTTTGTTTCGATTTCTATTATGAACGTTGTAGGCTAAATTGATGTGGTTCTAGGGAAAGGAAAGGATGGTTATGGCTAGGGCTATGATAGGACGGACTTAGATTTACCTTTGGATGACTTGTGTGTATGAACGTAGCTGCTGTTAGAAATCACGGGTAGTTCTTGTCTGACCACGGCCGTGGTTTAGGTAGAACAAACCGTGATTTTACCTGGTTCGATGGAACTTGTCTTAGATCTATAGAATGTTGAAACCCTAAGTGTTTGTTGAGTTTAATCTACCCTAGGGTGACCTAGTGTTAATAACTAAGTGTTAGGAGAGACTTACCCGGTAATCCTTACTCTTAGATTCCAAAGATAACAACCCTTAGGTAGTGGTGAGCCTAATAAGCCGCCATTGGATTAGGTGTGCTAGGATAGTTGTTTAGGACTTCCCTTTCCAAGACTTACCCGGTAAGGATAGGTTAGATCCCTAGCTAACAATCCGGTTTGTGTAGAATTCCTATCCCTAGGGTCTTAGAGACTTACCCGGTGATGAAACCTTAGGAGTGGACTAGTTGGACCATGAGACCTACCCGGTAATTGATCCCAATCTAGAAACGCTTAATCCCAACATATCATAGTTAATCCAAGAAATGAATAGATAGCTTGAGTCCTATGCCATAACCGGAACTTCCAATCCCTAGAATCCGTCTTTTCTTTCTTTGATCATTATCTTGTTTAGTTTGTTTATTTGTGTTGATTCATAGTTTAGTTGTTTGTTTACTTTGCATGAATTGTGATCTTTGATTGATCACCAAAAACCAACCAAAAACAATTGAGATTTTCATTTCTTTATTTCTTTCTTTCAACCTAGGTCTTTACTAAACTCAATCACAAATCGAATCAATTTCACCTTAGTCTTTGTGTTCGACCTCGGAATACTATCCCTTCTACAAACGTCCCGTACACTGAGGGTTTCGCTAGGTAGTTAGGATTTAGTTCGAGTTATAAATTTAAAACCCATTTGCGCATCACGATCTTAGCGTAACAGAAGTCGAGGTGGGAAGAAATATAATAGAATCAAGGGTGGAAGGCTGGGATATAATACGAAGAGTGGAGGGAGAATGTGATGAAAATGTGGTGAAATGGTAGATGCTTTTCGTGAAAATAACATCTCTCGAGATGATGACGTGTTTAGTGTCTAAGGTAAGTAATTTGTAACCCTTTGTACCATAAGTATAACCAAGAAAGATGCAAGTGTGGCATGTGGATGGAGCTTATCTCGATGATGGGTTTTAGGGGTGTGAGCAAAGCAAGACAACCAAATACCCTAAGGTGATCATATGTTGGTTTGTTGTGAAATAGAGCTTCATAGGGTGTTTTGTGATTGAGTAGAGGGGTAGGTCTTCGGTTTATGAGGTATGTAGCTGCTAAAATACACTCTCCCCAATAAGGACATGGGATTTTTGATTGGAAATAAAGAGACCTAGCTACCTCTAAGAGATACCTATGCTTTCTTTCAACAATACCATTCTATTTAGGAGTATGGATGCAGTATGTTTGGTGGATAATACCCTCTAGAGAATAGAAAAGTAAGGCTTCTTTGCTTTTGAATTGAAGAGCATTATTGTTCGCTCCAAAAGGTGTGTGCAAGCTTTAATATTTATATCAAGAATAATTGCAAATAGCGAACCCACAGTGTACGGATCGATTGTAATAAAAGCAAGAATTCTAGGGTCGAACACAAGGACTATGGTGAAACAAAGAACGGTAATTCAGGTTGTCAATAAACCACAAGCAACAAATCAAAGCTATCAAAGATGATATAAAAGTCAAATAAGAAAATGCGGATTCTAGGGATTAAAGCATCCAGTTGTGGTTCTGACTCAAGATCTCAAAAGATAACGTGGACAAAGTTGAGGTTTGCAAAGGGAAGGTGTTTCTAAGGTGGGAAACATCAGCGGGCAAGTCTCACTACTAACTATCCCAAACCAAAGATCCTCTCACCGGGTAAGTCTTAAAGTACTAAGGAAAGGAACTATAATCTCAAACCAACACACCACCCAAGGGGATAGAATCAACCTTTATCTGGTAAGTCTCATGCTAACTCTCAAAGATGGGTTGAAGGCACACTCAAACCCCAATAAAGGATAAACTTTTATTACCTACACTCATGATCTTGGGTAAACAAACCAAGGAATCACCGGGTAAGTCTCATCCTAGGCTTGCGTTGAACCATGAAAGGTATAACAAGGATAGGATTTGGCAAACTGAAACCTCAACTCAGATAAGGATCATAAAAGGTCTCACCTTGTTTAGTTATATCCCATCTGATGACATGAATTATGTATCATCATATTCATGCATATTGCAGCACATTATCTCTATTTACCTTGCATTTAGAGGGATTTTGTATACCTTTTATGTTCTATTCAATCAATTGTCGGAAATAGAGGTCTACACGAGATTTTGATGAATTGCAGGTAAATAGAGCTGAATTGGAAGCAAAAATGGAGCAAGAAGCATCTAAGGATGTTAAGGAAGCTAAAGGAGTCTTAGGAGGATCACAAAGGGCTAAGGAATTGCAAAGGAGAAGCATAGAAGACGAACCAAAGGACGAGCACTTTCTGTTGAAGAAAATCGTGCTAATGCATATAAAAATCGGACGATTTTTATACCTAAAAATCGAACGGTTTTTCACTAAAATCGACTGGGTCGATTTTCTTCACGATTCGGCCAAATGAAAAGACGACATAAAGCCCAATTAACTTGGGCTAGATGAGAGTTTTGCCAAACGGCCCATCTGCAACAAACTATAGAAGAGAACCCTACGAACAAAGACGGGGAGGTCGCACCAGATAATCTTTACACGTTTTGAAGAAATCAACGATTCTTGGAGAGGGATTGAAGAGCTTTTGCCGGAAAGTCATTCTTGATCTTCGATTGTGAGATTTCTTTGTTCCATTGTCTTGTTTGTGGTTTATGAACACGAATTTAAGTTGTTGAGAGATATATTGAACAGATTTGACGATTGTTTTACGGATTTAAGAGTTATAGAATTTTTCATTCAAAGATTTGCTTTCTTGCGATATCTTCTTCAATAATTAATTTGATTCGATTTTGAAAATGGTTGGCTAAAAACCTTGTGATTCTGGGGAGAATAGTTGATGATTAAGGCTTAGATGATGATAGACTGAACTCATTCAAACATTAGGACCCTGAGAATTTAGATCTTAGTTTTGCGACAACAGGAAAATCGGGCTGTTCTTGAGGAAAATCGGCCGATTTTTCTTATGAACAGGGCGATTTATTCCTCTGACGAACTTTAATTGAATTAATCTTTAATCAAAACTAATCCTTGCCTAAATCCTATTCTTGATTAATCTTTTTACCATCTAATTGAATGTTTGAATGCAATTCAAACCTGTTTCTACATTCAATGGATTAAAATTGCAAGATTTGGGTAATAAAGAGACTCAACATCCTTTATTAAGGTTTTAAGTGTGCTTTCTATTCATACTTTGGAGAGTCATATCCTGGAGTTTTAGATAGTTAGTTTGAACATAATTCTTGTCTTTAGATCTTTCTATATTGCAGCCTCAACAACCCTTATAGAGAGAATCTATAGATTAGTTATATAGGTTTCGGAACTTCATCGTACGAATCCTACCCTTGAACATTTAATCTTGGCAATATAAATTCTGTCCTATACCCGTAGAAGTGTCTTGAATCGAAAGCCTAAATCGGATACTTGAATCCTTGGAATCATTTCTCTCTTTATTACATCACAAAAGTTTTTGGAAGGTGTCCTCATGATGACATGAATTATGTATCATCATATTCATGCATATTGCAGCACATTATCTCTATTTACCTTGCATTTAGAGGGATTTTGTATACCTTTTATGTTCTATTCAATCAATTGTCGGAAATAGAGGTCTACACGAGATTTTGATGAATTGCAGGTAAATAGAGCTGAATTGGAAGCAAAAATGGAGCAAGAAGCATCTAAGGATGTTAAGGAAGCTAAAGGAGTCTTAGGAGGATCACAAAGGGCTAAGGAATTGCAAAGGAGAAGCATAGAAGACGAACCAAAGGAAGAGCACTTTCTGTTGAAGAAAATCGTGCTAATGCATATCAAAATCGGACGATTTTTATACCTAAAAATCGAACGGTTTTTCACTAAAATCGACTGGGTCGATTTTCTTCACGATTCGGCCAAATGAAAAGACGACATAAAGCCCAATTAACTTGGGCTAGATGAGAGTTTTGCCAAACGGCCCATCTGCAACAAACTATAGAAGAGAACCCTACGAACAAAGACGGGGAGGTCGCACCAGATAATCTTTACACGTTTTGAAGAAATCAACGATTCTTGGAGAGGGATTGAAGAGCTTTTGCCGGAAAGTCATTCTTGATCTTCGATTGTGAGATTTCTTTGTTCCATTGTCTTGTTTGTGGTTTATGAACACGAATTTAAGTTGTTGAGAGATATATTGAACAGATTTGACGATTGTTTTACGGATTTAAGAGTTATAGAATTTTTCATTCAAAGATTTGCTTTCTTGCGATATCTTCTTCAATAATTAATTTGATTCGATTTTGAAAATGGTTGGCTAAAAACCTTGTGATTCTGGGGAGAATAGTTGATGATTAAGGCTTAGATGATGATAGACTGAACTCATTCAAACATTAGGACCCTGAGAATTTAGATCTTAGTTTTGCGACAACAGGAAAATCGGGCTGTTCTTGAGGAAAATCGGCCGATTTTTCTTATGAACAGGGCGATTTATTCCTCTAACGAACTTTAATTGAATTAATCTTTAATCAAAACTAATCCTTGCCTAAATCCTATTCTTGATTAATCTTTTTACCATCTAATTGAATGTTCGAATGCAATTCAAACCTGTTTCTACATTCAATGGATTAAAATTGCAAGATTTGGGTAATAAAGAGACTCAACATCCTTTATTAAGGTTTTAAGTGTGCTTTCTATTCATACTTTGGAGAGTCATATCCTGGAGTTTTAGATAGTTAGTTTGAACATAATTCTTGTCTTTAGATCTTTCTATATTGCAGCCTCAACAACCCTTATAGAGAGAATCTATAGATTAGTTATATAGGTTTCGGAACTTCATCGTACGAATCCTACCCTTGAACATTTAATCTTGGCAATATAAATTCTGTCCTATACCCGTAGAAGTGTCTTGAATCGAAAGCCTAAATCGGATACTTGAATCCTTGGAATCATTTCTCTCTTTATTACATCACAAAAGTTTTTGGAAGGTGTCCTCATGATGACATGAATTATGTATCATCATATTCATGCATATTGCAGCACATTATCTCTATTTACCTTGCATTTAGAGGGATTTTGTATACCTTTTATGTTCTATTCAATCAATTGTCGGAAATAGAGGTCTACACGAGATTTTGATGAATTGTAGGTAAATAGAGCTGAATTGGAAGCAAAAATGGAGCAAGAAGCATCTAAGGATGTTAAGGAAGCTAAAGGAGTCTTAGGAGGATCACAAAGGGCTAAGGAATTGCAAAGGAGAAGCATAGAAGACGAACCAAAGGAAGAGCACTTTCTGTTGAAGAAAATCGTGCTAATGCATATAAAAATCGGACGATTTTTATACCTAAAAATCGAACGGTTTTTCACTAAAATCGACTGGGTCGATTTTCTTCACGATTCGGCCAAATGAAAAGACGACATAAAGCCCAATTAACTTGGGCTAGATGAGAGTTTTGCCAAACGGCCCATCTGCAACAAACTATAGAAGAGAACCCTACGAACAAAGACGGGGAGGTCGCACCAGATAATCTTTACACGTTTTGAAGAAATCAACGATTCTTGGAGAGGGATTGAAGAGCTTTTGCCGGAAAGTCATTCTTGATCTTCGATTGTGAGATTTCTTTGTTCCATTGTCTTGTTTGTGGTTTTTGAACACGAATTTAAGTTGTTGAGAGATATATTGAACAGATTTGACGATTGTTTTACGGATTTAAGAGTTATAGAATTTTTCATTCAAAGATTTGCTTTCTTGCGATATCTTCTTCAATAATTAATTTGATTCGATTTTGAAAATGGTTGGCTAAAAACCTTGTGATTCTGGGGAGAATAGTTGATGATTAAGGCTTAGATGATGATAGACTGAACTCATTCAAACATTAGGACCCTGAGAATTTAGATCTTAGTTTTGCGACAACAGGAAAATCGGGCTGTTCTTGAGGAAAATCGGCCGATTTTTCTTATGAACAGGGCGATTTATTCCTCTGACGAACTTTAATTGAATTAATCTTTAATCAAAACTAATCCTTGCCTAAATCCTATTCTTGATTAATCTTTTTACCATCTAATTGAATGTTCGAATGCAATTCAAACCTGTTTCTACATTCAATGGATTAAAATTGCAAGATTTGGGTAATAAAGAGACTCAACATCCTTTATTAAGGTTTTAAGTGTGCTTTCTATTCATACTTTGGAGAGTCATATCCTGGAGTTTTAGATAGTTAGTTTGAACATAATTCTTGTCTTTAGATCTTTCTATATTGCAGCCTCAACAACCCTTATAGAGAGAATCTATAGATTAGTTATATAGGTTTCGGAACTTCATCGTACGAATCCTACCCTTGAACATTTAATCTTGGCAATATAAATTCTGTCCTATACCCGTAGAAGTGTCTTGAATCGAAAGCCTAAATCGGATACTTGAATCCTTGGAATCATTTCTCTCTTTATTACATCACAAAAGTTTTTGGAAGGTGTCCTCATGATGACATGAATTATGTATCATCATATTCATGCATATTGCAGCACATTATCTCTATTTACCTTGCATTTAGAGGGATTTTGTATACCTTTTATGTTCTATTCAATCAATTGTCGGAAATAGAGGTCTACACGAGATTTTGATGAATTGCAGGTAAATAGAGCTGAATTGGAAGCAAAAATGGAGCAAGAAGCATCTAAGGATGTTAAGGAAGCTAAAGGAGTCTTAGGAGGATCACAAAGGGCTAAGGAATTGCAAAGGAGAAGCATAGAAGACGAACCAAAGGAAGAGCACTTTCTGTTGAAGAAAATCGTGCTAATGCATATCAAAATCGGACGATTTTTATACCTAAAAATCGAACGGTTTTTCACTAAAATCGACTGGGTCGATTTTCTTCACGATTCGGCCAAATGAAAAGACGACATAAAGCCCAATTAACTTGGGCTAGATGAGAGTTTTGCCAAACGGCCCATCTGCAACAAACTATAGAAGAGAACCCTACGAACAAAGACGGGGAGGTCGCACCAGATAATCTTTACACGTTTTGAAGAAATCAACGATTCTTGGAGAGGGATTGAAGAGCTTTTGCCGGAAAGTCATTCTTGATCTTCGATTGTGAGATTTCTTTGTTCCATTGTCTTGTTTGTGGTTTTTGAACACGAATTTAAGTTGTTGAGAGATATATTGAACAGATTTGACGATTGTTTTACGGATTTAAGAGTTATAGAATTTTTCATTCAAAGATTTGCTTTCTTGCGATATCTTCTTCAATAATTAATTTGATTCGATTTTGAAAATGGTTGGCTAAAAACCTTGTGATTCTGGGGAGAATAGTTGATGATTAAGGCTTAGATGATGATAGACTGAACTCATTCAAACATTAGGACCCTGAGAATTTAGATCTTAGTTTTGCGACAACAGGAAAATCGGGCTGTTCTTGAGGAAAATCGGCCGATTTTTCTTATGAACAGGGCGATTTATTCCTCTGACGAACTTTAATTGAATTAATCTTTAATCAAAACTAATCCTTGCCTAAATCCTATTCTTGATTAATCTTTTTACCATCTAATTGAATGTTCGAATGCAATTCAAACCTGTTTCTACATTCAATGGATTAAAATTGCAAGATTTGGGTAATAAAGAGACTCAACATCCTTTATTAAGGTTTTAAGTGTGCTTTCTATTCATACTTTGGAGAGTCATATCCTGGAGTTTTAGATAGTTAGTTTGAACATAATTCTTGTCTTTAGATCTTTCTATATTGCAGCCTCAACAACCCTTATAGAGAGAATCTATAGATTAGTTATATAGGTTTCGGAACTTCATCGTACGAATCCTACCCTTGAACATTTAATCTTGGCAATATAAATTCTGTCCTATACCCGTAGAAGTGTCTTGAATCGAAAGCCTAAATCGGATACTTGAATCCTTGGAATCATTTCTCTCTTTATTACATCACAAAAGCTTTTATACTTTCGCTAGATAATTGAAATTGGAATCTTTCTCACCAAATCCCTGAGTTCGACTCTGGAATTCTTACCTTTCTACAGCTGATCCGTACACTGCGGGTTCGCTTTGCTTTTGAGTTCTAGATATAAATATTAAGACTTTGACGCACACCCTTTTGAGCGAACACCATCCCGGCCGAGATGTTCTATGACTAACCGAGGTGTTCGTCGGTTAAGGTAAAAGCTCGAGCTTTCAGGGTCCACTGGGATTAAGATCATTCTTTCATCGTCTTTCCCACAACTTTCAGCCAATTACCCTAGAATCGCATAAAGAACTTAGCCCCAACAATCATCATGATAACGATAATCAAATATATTGGAAAGGAATCAATATTCAAACAAGAAAACCTTAACACAAAGGTCTCAATAACTGAATCAAACAAACAAACAATCAGCGTTCCTCAATTACAAATCAGAAAAGACAACAAAACCAAACCAAACTAAGAAAATCTTACAAACTTCCATCAAATCCAACTTCAACTAGATTTCTTCCTTCCTTGATCTTGAACCTTCGAACCTTCCTTCAAAACTTCCTTCAACTCTGGAGAACTATGCTCCTTTGCTCCGGAATTTCCGAGAAGATCCAAAGATGGCTGAATTCCAGAAAATCAGCCCCATTATATCGGAGAATTATCTTCCAAAGATAAAATGTCTTAAAAAGATAATTTCTTTGAAAATATATCTCCATATCTTCCAAAATATATCAGCCAAAAGATATTCTTCCTTCCAAAAATCCAGCCAAAAATATGTGATATTCACTTTCCAAAAATAGAAGATCTCAACCAAAGATAAAGATCTTGTGTCCAGTCATCAGTTCGCCTCCGTCCAGACGCTCTTGAAGATCACCTCGGTCGAGGTGGTACTGTAGCTGACCGAGGTGAGTCTCAGATGAGAATAAAACTCTCTAATCTGGTCCAAAATCAATCTTCCAAATCAATTCCATGCTTCCTGAGCTCTTCTTATAACTCCTCAATGCTTCAAAATGTAATTCTAATGACTCCTTAGCTTCCTTAGCTCCATTTTGTTCCAAAACATGCCATTTTCCCTATAGATTGAGAGCTCTTTCGACAAGATGCTGGTAAATTCATAGATGTAAGAAAAAGATGCCTATCCTATCAAAGAGGCGTTCGGCATAAACAAACGTTCAAAGCAAACGAAAGGAAAAACTATGAACGTGCACGTTCCAGAGACGTTGCACTTACAAACCAGCAAAAACCAAGAGAAAACTCAAAAAGAGGCTACTCAACCCATCCGGCATCATAGGCGAGAACCAGAGTGAGGCGGCATACATGCCCATCAGGGCCCAATAGTGACAAGTTGTGAGGCGCGCTGGTCCATACTTGGCAAACCTGAGGCGGAGCGGCCATCATGAGAAACTTGGCCCATACGTGACAACTTGAGGAGCGCTGGCATAAATTCCCAACTAAGCCCATTAGTGACAACCCAGGCGCAAACACTTTGACAATATTCTAGCATGTATTTGACAACACAAGCCGGTTTTTACAACCCTGCGGCCCATCTGTGATAACCCGAAGCAATGGCATTCATGCCCATCTGGGCCCATCCGACAAGGCCATGACAATCTGCATCCTATCAATGACAACATGGAACGATGATATTCATACCCATTTGGGCCCATCCGACAAGACCATGACAACAACAACCAATCCCATATCCGTCCGGCGCCATCTACGCTTGGCCTTGGCCATGCTTGAGCTTTACCTACCATGATGATCTTCGGCTACCACACCCACATGCTCAGGGAATGCCGAGTGAAGTAGTCAGAACACGTGCACCTCAACAACCTTTATAGAGAGAATCTATAGATTAGTTATATAGGTTTCGGAACTTCATCGTACGAATCCTACCCTTGAACATTTAATCTTGGCAATATAAATTCTGTCCTATACCCGTAGAAGTGTCTTGAATCGAAAGCCTAAATCGGATACTTGAATCCTTGGAATCATTTCTCTCTTTATTACATCACAAAAGCTTTTATACTTTCGCTAGATAATTGAAATTGGAATCTTTCTCACCAAATCCCTGAGTTCGACTCTGGAATTCTTACCTTTCTACAGCTGATCCGTACACTGCGGGTTCGCTTTGCTTTTGAGTTCTAGATATAAATATTAAGACTTTGACGCACACCCTTTTGAGCGAACAAGTTTTTGGCGCCGTTGCCGGGGATTTGGTCTAGATCAAATCCGGTTTTCGGTTGTCTAGCTTGAGAGCTCTTGCTCTTGTGATTTGATTTGTCTACTTGAGTGATCTTCGTAGGTTCTTTAGGTATATGCGAAGGACTAGATCCACTAAAAATCTAATTCCTTTCGATCCCGAATTAGAAAGAACTTTGAGGAGAAAGTTGAAGGAGAAGAAAATGGCTGAACACGATGAGAGAAACTACAAGGCCGAACTGAATGAAGCTCAACGCCAACTCCAGTTGAGTGAGAAGGCTCGAAAGGAAGCTGAAATAAGTCATCAATTTCAAATTGATGAACTAAGAGCTATGATTTTGGACATGAAGTTGGAGTCGAACGCCTCCAAGAAAAAGAAGAAAGTCAAGACACCAACTAAGTCCATTCGAGATGACTCGTCCGATGATGACGAGATTGATCCGGATATGCCGGAACTTGAAGAGATTGATCCATCACTTCGTCCTAACCGAAACACTCCAACACCTAAGGTCGTCCCTCGCATTACGACTAGGAATGTTAGAGCTGCCAATAACGAAGATAGACCCCGAACTTTGGGGCAACGGATGGATCCTATTCAGCAACCGCGCCGTCTAGGTGTGGATTTTGGAGCTGAAGACATCCAGGAGTTTAGCTTCTCACCACAAGTCATTACTATGGTTCGCCAAAGTCAATATGGCGGCGCAAGTACCGAATCTCCGCATCAACACTTGCAAAATTTTGAGATTCTCATGGAGACAATGAAGCCGAAGAAGGCTACTACAAGCAACTACAAGATCAAGCCGTTCTTCTTCTCTTTGAAGGACAAAGCTCTAGCTTGGTATCAAACACTTCCAGCTGCGAAGTTAGCTACATGGGAGGAATTGTCTTCGGAGTTCCTCACCAAGTTCTTTCCGCCATCCAAAACGGCGGAATTAAGAGGTAAAATAAATGCTTTTTCTATGAAACCTAACGAAAGCTTGTTTCAATCTTGGGAAAGGTTTCAAGATCTCTTGTTGGATTGCCCACACCATGGCATTTCCAAGCTGGAATTATTGGAGATCTACTACAAAGGGTTGGATGTGGAGACACAATTCAACCTCCAATCTCTATCTTGCGGCACATTCATGGATATGAGAGAGGATGATGCTTGGGACTTCATTGAGAAGCAAGCCCAAGTGATTGAGAAGTATTCCCACCGGAAGGTGGAATCAAACAGCCGAAATCAAGGCGATACGGGAGCCAAGTTGAATCAAGCGGCTCAAACACAAATATTCTCCCTCAAAGATGACATCAAAGAATTGAGGGAAGTACTCAAAACGAGTCTTCAAAGGACTCAAGAGCAAGAAGCCAACTACATGGGGCGAGACAACAATCAAAGGAATGATAACCGAAATTCCAATTGGAGCAACAACAACAATAACAACCGAAACTCCAATTGGAATAACAACAACAACAATAGGAACTCGAATAACAACAATTGGAGGTCAAATCAGCAAGGTTCAGGTAATCCTTACTCATATGCCGAAAAGGCTCTAACACCTCCATCTTCTTCTACTCCTTCTACAAGCCAGGAACAATCAAGCGGATCAAACAAGCCGGATCCTATGCTAGAAACGATCCTAGGCAAGCTACAAGGATTGGAGAGCTACATAACTTCGGTCGACAAAGCTCACAAAGCTTTAGAAAACCAAGTTTTCAACAAGGCCGGAGAAGTTCCAAGAGATCAAGGGAAGCTTCCCGGAAAGACAGAAGATAACCCAAAGGGAAGGGTTATGGCTATAACTACTAGGAGCGGGAAGACGACCGCCGACCCTCAACCTAAAGTAGTTGATACCTCCACAAAAGAAGGAGAGGCAAAAGAGAAGGAAGAAGTCTATGTTCCTCCTCCCGCTTACAAACCACCTCTACCTTTTCCTCAATCTAGAGCGCGAGCACGCCTAGATAAACATTTCGGTAAGTTTGTTGAACTTATGAGCAAGCTCCATATTAACATACCTTTTATGGATGCGATTTTAGGTATGCCAGCTTACGGGAAATTCCTCAAGGAGATCCTCTCCAACAAGAGGAAGTTGGAAGATATAGGAGAAGTCAAGATGAGTATGGAGTCATCCGAACTCATCAAGACTATGACAGAGAATATGCCACCCAAGCTCCGCGATCCAGGATCATTTTGCATACCCATCACCTTGGGAGAAGCTACCTATGATGCTCTTTGTGACCTTGGAGCAAGTGTGAGTATCATACCTCTAGCTCTATGCAAGACAGTTGGTCTAGGAGAGCCTAGACCGGTGAAGATCACACTCTACATGGCTGATCGTTCCACCACTAAGCCGGTGGGAATATTAGAAGACATTCCAGTAAAGCTAGGTAAGTTTTACATACCTATAGATTTTGTCGTTCTTGACATACCTGCAGATTACCCGGTTCCCATCATCCTTGGGAGACCATTCCTCGCCACATCTGGATGCATGGTAGATTGCAAGAACGGCCAGCTATCCTTCCACATCGGTGAAGAAAAGATAGAGTTCACACTATCCTCCTTAATCAAGGAACCAGCCTTGAAAGATGACGTTTTTGAAATTGTTGAGGAAGAAGAGTCTAGAGAGATAGTAAGTTCGATCTTGATGAAAGACCCTCTTCAAAAGGTTCTTAGCATGAGCATCATGGAGGATGGGGTGGAACATGACTGCAATGAGGATGTGAAAGCATTAAATGCTATGGAGGACGAGCTAGAAGCAAAAATTGAAGAACTAGACTGGACTCCGGAAACTGTGAAGAAAATCGACATGTCAGAAATAAATCGACCGATTTCTGACGATCCAGCACGATTTTTTTCGACAGAAACAAAAATCGACCTACCAGAAAAAAATCGTCCGATTTCTGACGATCCAGCACGATTTTTTTCGACAAAAACTAAAATCGATCTGACGACGATAAATCGCCCGATTCACAAAGAGGTAGCACGATTTTTTCCAACAGAAAGAAAAATCGTGCAGAAGATCGACCGATTTATTACAGGGGGGGTCGATTCACTGAGTAATTCTATGGATTCTCCGGACTTCACCGCAGCCGCTTCCGAATCTAATGATGAAGTACCCACACCTATAGAGGCATCTCCCACAACACCCGAAAGCCACGATTCATCACCAACTAAGGTACCTCCATCATTAGAATTGAAGCAACTTCCCACACATTTAAGGTACGCATTTCTTGGCACTGATTCCACATATCCAGTTATAGTAAATGCAAATTTGAATGATGATGAATTAGAGAAACTCATGCATGTTTTGAAGCAACATAGGAGAGCACTAGGTTACACCATTGATGATTTAGTAGGAATAAAGCCTTCTCTATGTATGCACAAAATATTAATGGAAGAGGATTATAAACCTTCACGCCAACCTCAAAGACGGTTAAACCCGGCAATGAAGGAGGTCGTGAAGAAAGAAATCCTTAAGCTACTTGACGCAGGTATCATCTTCCCGATTTCTGATAGCAAATGGGTGAGTCCGGTACAAGTAGTACCCAAGAAAGGAGGCATTACCGTTGTTGCCAACAAGAACAACGAACTCATCCCTACACGGACAGTTACAGGGTGGCGAATGTGCATCGACTACCGCAAACTGAACGTGGCCACAAGGAAGGACCACTTCCCCCTTCCTTTCATCGATCAAATGTTGGAAAGGTTAGCCCAACATGCCTACTTTTGTTATTTAGATGGATATAGCGGTTTCTTTCAGATACCAATTCATCCGGATGATCAAGAGAAGACAACCTTTACGTGCCCATGGGGTACGTTCGCCTATAGAAGAATGCCATTCGGTTTATGCAACGCTCCAGCCACTTTCCAAAGGTGTATGATGGCAATCTTCTCCGAATATGTAGAGAATATCATGGAAGTCTTCATGGACGACTTTTCGGTATATGGTTCTTCCTTTGATAACTGTCTCTATAACCTTTCACTAGTTCTTAAGAGATGTGAGGACACTAACTTAGTCTTAAACTGGGAAAAGTGTCATTTCATGGTCACCGAAGGAATTGTGTTAGGTCATTTAGTGTCACAAAGGGGAATAGAGGTGGATCGATCAAAGATAGAAACCATTGAGAAGTTACCTCCCCCTTCATCGGTAAAAGGAATTAGAAGCTTCCTAGGACATGCAGGCTTCTATAGGAGATTCATAAAGGATTTTTCTAAGATTTCAAAACCTTTGACTAATCTTTTGATGAAAGATGCGACTTTCGAATTTTCGAAAGATTGTTTAGATGCTTTTTGCAGGATCAAAGAAGCTTTGATTTCAGCACCAATCATTCAACCACCCGATTGGACTCTTCCTTTCGAGGTCATGTGCGACGCAAGTGATGTCGCTATAGGAGCCGTTCTTGGACAGAAGAAAGATGGTCGCACTCATGCCATCTACTACGCTAGCAAAATGCTAGATGAGGCTCAATACAACTACGCAACTACGGAAAAGGAACTTTTAGCCGTAGTATATGCATTTGAGAAATTTCTTTCCTATCTTGTAGGTGCGAAAGTGATAGTCTATACGGACCACTCCGCAATCCGATACTTATTCACGAAGAAGGATGCGAAGCCAAGGCTTCTACGATGGATCTTACTCTTACAAGAGTTCGATTTAGAGATCCGTGATAAGAAAGGATCGGAGAACTCCGTCGCCGATCACCTTAGTCGTCTTCCACAACTCACCGGCGAGTCGGATGAACTCCCGATAGACGATTCCTTCCCTGACGAGCAGTTGCACGAGATTGAAGAGTGTCTTCAACACATATCACAAGGTAATGATCCATGGTTTGCTGACATTGTAAATTACCTTGTTTGTCAGGAGATCCCACCCGGACTTTCATATGCTCAAAAGAAGAAGTTCTTGAGAGACGTCCGGCATTTTTATTGGAACGAACCTCTTCTATTCAAAAGAGGTCCAGATGGCATCTACAGGAGATGTGTTCCCGAAGATGAGATAGATAGTGTCATCCGACACTGCCATTCTCTACCATGTGGCGGACATGCTAGTTCCCACAAGACTTGTGCTAAGGTACTTCGCTCCGGCTTTTATTGGCCTACACTTTTCAAAGATGTGCAAAAGTTTGTTGTTTCTTGTGATGCTTGTCAAAGGACAGGTAATATATCCAGGAGGAATGAGATGCCTCTCAACAACATACAAGAAGTAGAGATCTTTGATGTATGGGGCATCGACTTTATGGGACCTTTCCCATCTTCATGCGGCAACCAGTATATACTTCTTGCCGTAGATTATGTCTCAAGATGGGTGGAGGCAATCGCTTCCCCTACTAATGACGCAATGGTAGTGGTGAAGTTCCTCAACAAAACGATCTTCCCAAGGTTCGGAACTCCCCGAACCATCATTAGTGACGGAGGAACGCATTTCACAGCCCGTCGATTCGAGACTCTATTAGCTAAGTATGGGGTGACCCATAAAATAGCTACACCTTACCATCCGCAAACCAGCGGACAAGTCGAGATATCAAATAGAGAGATTAAAGGGATTTTAGAGAAGACCGTCTCTAAAACGAGGAAAGATTGGTCAATGAAGCTTGACGATGCACTATGGGCATACAGGACAGCTTTCAAGACACCAATAGGTACGACTCCTTATAATCTCGTTTATGGTAAATCATGTCATCTTCCTGTAGAGCTAGAGCATAAGGCTTATTGGGCTATCAAGTGGCTCAACTTCGACATGAAAGAAGCCGGAGAGAAACGGCTCTTAGACATCAATGAGCTAGATGAGCTCCGACTGAACGCGTATGAGAACGCAAAGATTTACAAGGAACGGACAAAGCGCTGGCATGACAAGCACATCATCCCGAAAGACTTGAAGGAAGGGGACCAAGTCCTCCTATTCAACTCAAGGCTGCGTCTATTTCCAGGTAAGCTCAAATCCCGTTGGACAGGACCTTTTGTGATTAAGAGAATTTTCTCCCATGGTGCAGTTGAAGTATGGGGTGAACAAAGCGGAAGTTTTAAGGTTAATGGCCAACGGTTGAAGAAATATACACCGGAAGCTCCGGTCGAGGAGATAGCTCCTATCCTCCTCCGTTAAACACAACATCATACACCGTCCAGCTAAAGACGATAAATAAAGCGCTTCTTGGGAGGCAACCCAATGATAGTATAGTTTTCCCTTCTTTCCCTCACTTAGCTAGAGTAGATTAATTGCTTTGTTTCTTCGTTTTTCGTTTTTATATGTTCCTCGATGCACTCTTGGTTTGTCGTGTCATTAATCGCAGGAAACTAGGTTCAAATGTGAGAGATTCACGAAGAATGGAGCACAATTAAGTTATATCTTCGAGATTCAAGAAAAACAAGGAAGAAAATCGACCTACCATAAGAAGATCGTCCGATTCAGTAACAGAGCAAGTCGATTTTTCACAACAGAAACAAAAATCGACCTGGAGATCGACCTGCCAAAATAAATCGTCCGATTTTTTTAGTCAGAGAGAAAAAACGCCCCGACAAAAAAATCGACCCGAAAAATCGGCCGATTTTCTTCAGAAATTGTCGACCCTATATAAGGACTTCACACTCGATCTTCTTCATTCACCCACCTTCAACTCGCGATTCCTCTCTTTCAAGAACGCCGAAAAATCGCCACACCCTCAAATCATCATTCCTTAACCATTTCAAGAGATTCTTGGCTCCAAACTGAAGCATTTTCAACAAGGACCACGGATCTAACAACAACACGCACGGCAATCGACTGCTCCATAAGGAATTCAGGTTTTTCTTTCCAAAACCTAAGTTTTCTCACTTGAAATCGAGGTTGCCTAGGAAGTGCTTTGTTGTTGGAATTGATAGAGGAATTTGCTTAGGATTCATTGTAGAGAACTGTGTGTGGTGATAGATTGAACAGAACTTTACAGAATTGAGAGAATCGTTGAAATCGAGAAAAAAATCGACCCAGCCCAGAAAAATCGGTCGATTTTTGCGAAGAACAGGTCGATTTTTAGGACTTAGAATGGATCTTGTCAAGAGGATAACTAGAAACACGGGGAAGAAGAAGGGATCTTCTTCCAAAGCCCCTGCCCCACCTCCACCACCACCAACCAACATCCCTAAACTTCCCCCTCCCCTAGCTAAGCATAAGAAACGCTATGCACGCATTATAGATCGCCCATTCACCCCTCCTCGCTACATAGTACTTGATGAATTAGATTCGTTATATGTTCGAGAGGATGTTGATATGATGCTTGATAGAGCAGGGTTGAGACAGTTTGCTACGATCAGGGAAGATGCTTATAGGGAGATCACCCTAGAATTTCTTAGCACGTTTGAGCACGATCCTAGGGAAAGGATGATCACTTTCTGACTCATGAGCCAAGACCACACTTTGTCTATTGATGCTTTTGGCGACTTGTTTAGTTTTTCCTATTCCGATGCAGGCACATTTGCTAGAGGCCTCAATGCTAGTGATTTTTGGAAGGCTATTTCCGTAGGAGAGTACGGAGGAGATAAGTGGAGACCCGGAAACTCCAAGGAGACAAGCATGTACAACCTTTCCTTCAAGGTAGTGCATAGGATACTCAGTGAGAGTTTGTTTGCCCGGACTGAGACTCCGCAGAAGCTCAAGGCTGATGAGCTTTTCATCCTCTACTGCATGACCTCCACCACCATTCCCGACATCTCCACCATGCTTGCTGACTATCTAGGAAAGATAGCCAACAAAGCCAAGGGTGACATATGCGCAGGAGGCTTAGTCACTCATGTGGCTAGGACTCTAGGTTATGACTTCTCGGGATGCACTCTAGCTGAGAGTGCCCTTCCTTTAGGCTCACAAAGGTTGGTGGTTCGACAGGTCTTGATTCCTCGAGGGAGAGGAACTCTTCATGTACCGATGCCATGGCATAGGGATCCGAAGAAGAAGCCGTCCGAGATCATATGGAAATCCGAATACACCATTCGGAATAAGAAGAACTGGAAGGAGACCTTTGAGGCGATGCTTGAGGAGTTCTCACCTCCTACTTATTATGATGATGATGCAGGTGACTCCGAGGAGGATGAGGATGGAGGACAGGACACCATGCTCGAGTTTGAGAGCGATACCCATAGCGGGCATGCTACGGATGCCATGGACACTGACACTCATGGAGCAGGACCGAGCAGGACTAGTAGGCAGGATGAGGAGACGGAGGATGACATGCAGCCACCTCGACACTCTTATGCACATGCTCCAGACCCTAGACGAGGACGCCGAGCTCCACGCCACTTTAGGGAGCTAGTCACTAGCTTCCAGAGCCTCAGCACCGACTACCGTGTCCTCCGCACCGATTATGACACCCTGAACACACAGTTCAGGAACTACAGGGAGGAGACGGACGCTAGGCATTCATCCTATGATGGCCAGATGAGGGATATGTACTACCACCAGTTCGGCCACTTCTACGATCCCTCCGCACCGATGTATCCATATCCACCACCTCCACCACCGACAGAGGATTGAGCTTCCGCTTCTTTTACATTGTAAGTATTTTTCTCCTTCTTATGCTTGATTTTCACATTGGGGACAATGTGGATGTCAAGTATGGGGTGGGGGTACTTACAATACTCTATGTTTCACTTTAGCACTTTATGTACTTTCCACTACTCTTGACAACTTGGCTTGTAATAACTCTTGCACTACTTGCTTTCTATTATGACATTTGCATTTGCATGATCTTTTTCAAAACCTATGAATTTTCAAAAAAAAAAAAAAATTTTTTTAAGTGCTTCTTATATGGAAATGACCTCTATGATGAGAATTGTGTATATGGATAGGTGAAAAAGATGCTTAGTTATGTTGAAATGTTGATTATAGCATGAATGAAATTGCTTTTGTTACTTGAATACATGAATAAGTTATATGATTTAGTTGTTTTGATGAGAAAATGAAATAATAGTCGAAGCTATATCACAAGTTCTTTTACATCATTTAAGGATGACTAAGGCAATTCACTTCTTTTCTTTTCTCATATCTTGATCATGCTAGCTCCTCAATGAAATATGTAACCCTCCTTTTACCATCCGGGAATTAGGATAAGTGATTGAAAAAGGCATGCTTGATGTGGGAGGGCCAAAGAAAATGTATTGAAAAGTGAAAATTTTCATAAGTTTTGGGGACGTTGAACATGAGGATGAGTAACTCGGCACCATTCACATAGCCGGGTGTTTGTGTCTTGCCAAAGTCCGATTGAACGACAAGTCCTAACGGGATATGGTATGTGCTTCAAGGGTTTGAGGCATCTCGAAAATTGAGAAACGCCGATCTCCTAGGCTTCGGTTTTTGTGCACCGCTGTCCATACTCTCAAAAAGTAAAGTATAATGAAAGCAAAGCTTTCTACATGCGAAGCATGTGCGGTGAAGAAAATTCTTGAATGTGTTATGTGTTCCTCTTTCCCGGATTAGCACCACAATAACCAAAAAGAACTCCTTCCCTTAATACGTTTCTTGAACCCTTTCTTTGATTAGAAGACATTGAGACTTTTATGCATGTGTTCAAGACTTAATAGCTTAGATTTGTTTGAATTTGATTGCCTCTACACCTTTATCATGTTCTTTATTTATGCCTTCAAGAAAGAAAAGGGAGTTTGTTCATCTTATGGTCATCATTGATACATGCTTTGCCTCTTTTATGCCTTGAAATATCACTTTGAGAGCGATCCAATGAAAGAAGCACTACCAAAAGAAAAGTTTTTGAATTTCATACATGCATAATCCATGACATCTTATATTCTAAATTTGAGTCTTGCTTAGGGACAAGCAAGAGGCAAGTATGGGGTATTTTGATGACATGAATTATGTATCATCATATTCATGCATATTGCAGCACATTATCTCTATTTACCTTGCATTTAGAGGGATTTTGTATACCTTTTATGTTCTATTCAATCAATTGTCGGAAATAGAGGTCTACACGAGATTTTGATGAATTGCAGGTAAATAGAGCTGAATTGGAAGCAAAAATGGAGCAAGAAGCATCTAAGGATGTTAAGGAAGCTAAAGGAGTCTTAGGAGGATCACAAAGGGCTAAGGAATTGCAAAGGAGAAGCATAGAAGACGAACCAAAGGAAGAGCACTTTCTGTTGAAGAAAATCGTGCTAATGCATATAAAAATCGGACGATTTTTATACCTAAAAATCGAACGGTTTTTCACTAAAATCGACTGGGTCGATTTTCTTCACGATTCGGCCAAATGAAAAGACGACATAAAGCCTAATTAACTTGGGCTAGATGAGAGTTTTGCCAAACGGCCCATCTGCAACAAACTATAGAAGAGAACCCTACGAACAAAGACGGGGAGGTCGCACCAGATAATCTTTACACGTTTTGAAGAAATCAACGATTCTTGGAGAGGGATTGAAGAGCTTTTGCCGGAAAGTCATTCTTGATCTTCGATTGTGAGATTTCTTTGTTCCATTGTCTTGTTTGTGGTTTATGAACACGAATTTAAGTTGTTGAGAGATATATTGAACAGATTTGACGATTGTTTTACGGATTTAAGAGTTATAGAATTTTTCATTCAAACATTTGCTTTCTTGCGATATCTTCTTCAATAATTAATTTGATTCGATTTTGAAAATGGTTGGCTAAAAACCTTGTGATTCTGGGGAGAATAGTTGATGATTAAGGCTTAGATGATGATAGACTGAACTCATTCAAACATTAGGACCCTGAGAATTTAGATCTTAGTTTTGCGACAACAGGAAAATCGGGCTGTTCTTGAGGAAAATCGGCCGATTTTTCTTATGAACAGGGCGATTTATTCCTCTGACGAACTTTAATTGAATTAATCTTTAATCAAAACTAATCCTTGCCTAAATCCTATTCTTGATTAATCTTTTTACCATCTAATTGAATGTTCGAATGCAATTCAAACCTGTTTCTACATTCAATGGATTAAAATTGCAAGATTTGGGTAATAAAGAGACTCAACATCCTTTATTAAGGTTTTAAGTGTGCTTTCTATTCATACTTTGGAGAGTCATATCCTGGAGTTTTAGATAGTTAGTTTGAACATAATTCTTGTCTTTAGATCTTTCTATATTGCAGCCTCAACAACCTTTATAGAGAGAATCTATAGATTAGTTATATAGGTTTCGGAACTTCATCGTACGAATCCTACCCTTGAACATTTAATCTTGGCAATATAAATTCTGTCCTATACCCGTAGAAGTGTCTTGAATCGAAAGCCTAAATCGGATACTTGAATCCTTGGAATCATTTCTCTCTTTATTACATCACAAAAGCTTTTATACTTTCGCTAGATAATTGAAATTGGAATCTTTCTCACCAAATCCCTGAGTTCGACTCTGGAATTCTTACCTTTCTACAGCTGATCCGTACACTGCGGGTTCGCTTTGCTTTTGAGTTCTAGATATAAATATTAAGACTTTGACGCACACCCTTTTGAGCGAACAAGTTTTTGGCGCCGTTGCCGGGGATTTGGTCTAGATCAAATCCGGTTTTCGGTTGTCTAGCTTGAGAGCTCTTGCTCTTGTGATTTGATTTGTCTACTTGAGTGATCTTCGCAGGTTCTTTAGGTATATGCGAAGGACTAGATCCACTAAAGATCTAATTCCTTTCGATCCCGAATTAGAAAGAACTTTGAGGAGAAAGTTGAAGGAGAAGAAAATGGCTGAACACGATGAGAGAAACTACAAGGCCGAACTGAATGAAGCTCAACGCCAACTCCAGTTGAGTGAGAAGGCTCGAAAGGAAGCTGAAATAAGTCATCAATTTCAAATTGATGAACTGAGAGCTATGATTTTGGACATGAAGTTGGAGTCGAACGCCTCCAAGAAAAAGAAGAAAGTCAAGACACCAACTAAGTCCATTCGAGATGACTCGTCCGATGATGACGAGATTGATCCGGATATGCCGGAACTTGAAGAGATTGATCCATCACTTCGTCCTAACCGAAACACTCCAACACCTAAGGTCGTCCCTCGCATTACGACTAGGAATGTTAGAGCTGCCAATAACGAAGATAGACCCCGAACTTTGGGGCAACGGATGGATCCTATTCAGCAACCGCGCCGTCTAGGTGTGGATTTTGGAGCTGAAGACATCCAGGAGTTTAGCTTCTCACCACAAGTCATTACTATGGTTCGCCAAAGTCAATATGGCGGCGCAAGTACCGAATCTCCGCATCAACACTTGCAGAATTTTGAGATTCTCATGGAGACAATGAAGCCGAAGAAGGCTACTACAAGCAACTACAAGATCAAGCCGTTCTTCTTCTCTTTGAAGGACAAAGCTCTAGCTTGGTATCAAACACTTCCAGCTGCGAAGTTAGCTACATGGGAGGAATTGTCTTCGGAGTTCCTCACCAAGTTCTTTCCGCCATCCAAAACGGCGGAATTAAGAGGTAAAATAAATGCTTTTTCTATGAAACCTAACGAAAGCTTGTTTCAATCTTGGGAAAGGTTTCAAGATCTCTTGTTGGATTGCCCACACCATGGCATTTCCAAGCTGGAATTATTGGAGATCTACTACAAAGGGTTGGATGTGGAGACACAATTCAACCTCCAATCTCTATCTTGCGGCACATTCATGGATATGAGAGAGGATGATGCTTGGGACTTCATTGAGAAGCAAGCCCAAGTGATTGAGAAGTATTCCCACCGGAAGGTGGAATCAAACAGCCGAAATCAAGGCGATACGGGAGCCAAGTTGAATCAAGCGGCTCAAACACAAATATTCTCCCTCAAAGATGACATCAAAGAATTGAGGGAAGTGCTCAAAACGAGTCTTCAAAGGACTCAAGAGCAAGAAGCCAACTACATGGGGCGAGACAACAATCAAAGGAATGATAACCGAAATTCCAATTGGAGCAACAACAACAATAACAACCGAAACTCCAATTGGAATAACAACAACAACAATAGGAACTCGAATAACAACAATTGGAGGTCAAATCAGCAAGGTTCAGGTAATCCTTACTCATATGCCGAAAAGGCTCTAACACCTCCATCTTCTTCTACTCCTTCTACAAGCCAGGAACAATCAAGCGGATCAAACAAGCCGGATCCTATGCTAGAAACGATCCTAGGCAAGCTACAAGGATTGGAGAGCTACATAACTTCGGTCGACAAAGCTCACAAAGCTTTAGAAAACCAAGTTTTCAACAAGGCCGGAGAAGTTCCAAGAGATCAAGGGAAGCTTCCCGGAAAGACAGAAGATAACCCAAAGGGAAGGGTTATGGCTATAACTACTAGGAGCGGGAAGACGACCGCTGACCCTCAACCTAAAGTAGTTGATACCTCCACAAAAGAAGGAGAGGCAAAAGAGAAGGAAGAAGTCTATGTTCCTCCTCCCGCTTACAAACCACCTCTACCTTTTCCTCAATCTAGAGCGCGAGCACGCCTAGATAAACATTTCGGTAAGTTTGTTGAACTTATGAGCAAGCTCCATATTAACATACCTTTTATGGATGCGATTTTAGGTATGCCAGCTTACGGGAAATTCCTCAAGGAGATCCTCTCCAACAAGAGGAAGTTGGAAGATATAGGAGAAGTCAAGATGAGTATGGAGTCATCCGAACTCATCAAGACTATGACAGAGAATATGCCACCCAAGCTCCGCGATCCAGGATCATTTTGCATACCCATCACCTTGGGAGAAGCTACCTATGATGCTCTTTGTGACCTTGGAGCAAGTGTGAGTATCATACCTCTAGCTCTATGCAAGACAGTTGGTCTAGGAGAGCCTAGACCGGTGAAGATCACACTCTACATGGCTGATCGTTCCACCACTAAGCCGGTGGGAATATTAGAAGACATTCCAGTAAAGCTAGGTAAGTTTTACATACCTATAGATTTTGTCGTTCTTGACATACCTGCAGATTACCCGGTTCCCATCATCCTTGGGAGACCATTCCTCGCCACATCTGGATGCATGGTAGATTGCAAGAACGGCCAGCTATCCTTCCACATCGGTGAAGAAAAGATAGAGTTCACACTATCCTCCTTAATCAAGGAACCAACCTTGAAAGATGACGTTTTTGAAATTGTTGAGGAAGAAGAGTCTAGAGAGATAGTAAGTTCGATCTTGATGAAAGACCCTCTTCAAAAGGTTCTTAGCATGAGCATCATGGAGGATGGGGTGGAACATGACTGCAATGAGGATGTGAAAGCATTAAATGCTATGGAGGACGAGCTAGAAGCAAAAATTGAAGAACTAGACTGGACTCCGGAAACTGTGAAGAAAATCGACCTGTCAGAAATAAATCGACCGATTTCTGACGATCCAGCACGATTTTTTTCGACAGAAACAAAAATCGACCTACCAGAAAAAAATCGTCCGATTTCTGACGATCCAGCACGATTTTTTTCGACAAAAACTAAAATCGATCTGACGACGATAAATCGCCCGATTCACAAAGAGGTAGCACGATTTTTTCCAACAGAAAGAAAAATCGTGCAGAAGATCGACCGATTTATTACAGGGGGGTCGATTCACTGAGTAATTCTATGGATTCTCCGGACTTCACCGCAGCCGCTTCCGAATCTAATGATGAAGTACCCACACCTATAGAGGCATCTCCCACAACACCCGAAAGCCACGATTCATCACCAACTAAGGTACCTCCATCATTAGAATTTAAGCAACTTCCCACACATTTAAGGTACGCATTTCTTGGCACTGATTCCACATATCCAGTTATAGTAAATGCAAATTTGAATGATGATGAATTAGAGAAACTCATGCATGTTTTGAAGCAACATAGGAGAGCACTAGGTTACACCATTGATGATTTAGTAGGAATAAAGCCTTCTCTATGTATGCACAAAATATTAATGGAAGAGGATTATAAACCTTCACGCCAACCTCAAAGACGGTTAAACCCGGTAATGAAGGAGGTCGTGAAGAAAGAAATCCTTAAGCTACTTGACGCAGGTATCATCTTCCCGATTTCTGATAGCAAATGGGTGAGTCCGGTACAAGTAGTACCCAAGAAAGGAGGCATTACCGTTGTTGCCAACAAGAACAACGAACTCATCCCTACACGGACAGTTACAGGGTGGCGAATGTGCATCGACTACCGCAAACTGAACGTGGCCACAAGGAAGGACCACTTCCCCCTTCCTTTCATCGATCAAATGTTGGAAAGGTTAGCCCAACATGCCTACTTTTGTTATTTAGATGGATATAGCGGTTTCTTTCAGATACCAATTCATCCGGATGATCAAGAGAAGACAACCTTTACGTGCCCATGGGGTACGTTCGCCTATAGAAGAATGCCATTCGGTTTATGCAACGCTCCAGCCACTTTCCAAAGGTGTATGATGGCAATCTTCTCCGAATATGTAGAGAATATCATGGAAGTCTTCATGGATGACTTTTCGGTATATGGTTCTTCCTTTGATAACTGTCTCTATAACCTTTCACTAGTTCTTAAGAGATGTGAGGACACTAACTTAGTCTTAAACTGGGAAAAGTGTCATTTCATGGTCACCGAAGGAATTGTGTTAGGTCATTTAGTGTCACAAAGGGGAATAGAGGTGGATCGATCAAAGATAGAAACCATTGAGAAGTTACCTCCCCCTTCATCGGTAAAAGGAATTAGAAGCTTCCTAGGACATGCAGGCTTCTATAGGAGATTCATAAAGGATTTTTCTAAGATTTCAAAACCTTTGACTAATCTTTTGATGAAAGATGCGACTTTCGAATTTTCGAAAGATTGTTTAGATGCTTTTTGCAGGATCAAAGAAGCTTTGATTTCAGCACCAATCATTCAACCACCCGATTGGACTCTTCCTTTCGAGGTCATGTGCGACGCAAGCGATGTCGCTATAGGAGCCGTTCTTGGACAGAAGAAAGATGGTCGCACTCATGCCATCTACTACGCTAGCAAAACGCTAGATGAGGCTCAATACAACTACGCAACTACGGAAAAGGAACTTTTAGCCGTAGTATATGCATTTGAGAAATTTCGTTCCTATCTTGTAGGTGCGAAAGTGATAGTCTATACGGACCACTCCGCAATCCGATACTTATTCACGAAGAAGGATGCGAAGCCAAGGCTTCTACGATGGATCTTACTCTTACAAGAGTTCGATTTAGAGATCCGTGATAAGAAAGGATCGGAGAACTCCGTCGCCGATCACCTTAGTCGTCTTCCACAACTCACCGGCGAGTCGGATGAACTCCCGATAGACGATTCCTTCCCTGACGAGCAGTTGCACGAGATTGAAGAGTGTCTTCAACACATATCACAAGGTAATGATCCATGGTTTGCTGACATTGTAAATTACCTTGTTTGTCAGGAGATCCCACCCGGACTTTCATATGCTCAAAAGAAGAAGTTCTTGAGAGACGTCCGGCATTTTTATTGGAACGAACCTCTTCTATTCAAAAGAGGTCCAGATGGCATCTACAGGAGATGTGTTCCCGAAGATGAGATAGATAGTGTCATCCGACACTGCCATTCTCTACCATGTGGCGGACATGCTAGTTCCCACAAGACTTGTGCTAAGGTACTTCGCTCCGGCTTTTATTGGCCTACACTTTTCAAAGATGTGCAAAAGTTTGTTGTTTCTTGTGATGCTTGTCAAAGGACAGGTAATATATCCAGGAGGAATGAGATGCCTCTCAACAACATACAAGAAGTAGAGATCTTTGATGTATGGGGCATCGACTTTATGGGACATTTCCCATCTTCATGCGGCAACCAGTATATACTTCTTGCCGTAGATTATGTCTCAAGATGGGTGGAGGCAATCGCTTCCCCTACTAATGACGCAATGGTAGTGGTGAAGTTCCTCAACAAAACGATCTTCCCAAGGTTCGGAACTCCCCGAACCATCATTAGTGACGGAGGAACGCATTTCACAGCCCGTCGATTCGAGACTCTATTAGCTAAGTATGGGGTGACCCATAAAATAGCTACACCTTACCATCCGCAAACCAGCGGACAAGTCGAGATATCAAATAGAGAGATTAAAGGGATTTTAGAGAAGACCGTCTCTAAAACGAGGAAAGATTGGTCAATGAAGCTTGACGATGCACTATGGGCATACAGGACAGCTTTCAAGACACCAATAGGTACGACTCCTTATAATCTCGTTTATGGTAAATCATGTCATCTTCCTGTAGAGCTAGAGCATAAGGCTTATTGGGCTATCAAGTGGCTCAACTTCGACATGAAAGAAGCCGGAGAGAAACGGCTCTTAGACATCAATGAGCTAGATGAGCTCCGACTGAACGCGTATGAGAACGCAAAGATTTACAAGGAACGGACAAAGCGCTGGCATGACAAGCACATCATCCCGAAAGACTTGAAGGAAGGGGACCAAGTCCTCCTATTCAACTCAAGGCTGCGTCTATTTCCAGGTAAGCTCAAATCCCGTTGGACAGGACCTTTTGTGATTAAGAGAATTTTCTCCCATGGTGCAGTTGAAGTATGGGGTGAACAAAGCGGAAGTTTTAAGGTTAATGGCCAACGGTTGAAGAAATATACACCGGAAGCTCCGGTCGAGGAGATAGCTCCTATCCTCCTCCGTTAAACACAACATCATACACCGTCCAGCTAAAGACGATAAATAAAGCGCTTCTTGGGAGGCAACCCAATGATAGTATAGTTTTCCCTTCTTTCCCTCACTTAGCTAGAGTAGATTAATTGCTTTGTTTCTTCGTTTTTCGTTTTTATATGTTCCTCGATGCACTCTTGGTTTGTCGTGTCATTAATCGCAGGAAACTAGGTTCAAATGTGAGAGATTCACGAAGAATGGAGCACAATTAAGTTATATCTTCGAGATTCAAGAAAAACAAGGAAGAAAATCGACCTACCATAAGAAGATCGTCCGATTCAGTAACAGAGCAAGTCGATTTTTCACAACAGAAACAAAAATCGACCTGGAGATCGACCTGCCAAAATAAATCGTCCGATTTTTTTAGTCAGAGAGAAAAATCGCCCCGACAAAAAAATCGACCCGAAAAATCGGCCGATTTTCTTCAGAAATTGTCGACCCTATATAAGGACTTCACACTCGATCTTCTTCATTCACCCACCTTCAACTCGCGATTCCTCTCTTTCAAGAACGCCGAAAAATCGCCACACCCTCAAATCATCATTCCTTAACCATTTCAAGAGATTCTTGGCTCCAAACTGAAGCATTTTCAACAAGGACCACGGATCTAACAACAACACGCACGGCAATCGACTGCTCCATAAGGAATTCAGGTTTTTCTTTCCAAAACCTAAGTTTTCTCACTTGAAATCGAGGTTGCCTAGGAAGTGCTTTGTTGTTGGAATTGATAGAGGAATTTGCTTAGGATTCATTGTAGAGAACTGTGTGTGGTGATAGATTGAACAGAACTTTACAGAATTGAGAGAATCGTTGAAATCGAGAAAAAAATCGACCCAGCCCAGAAAAATCGGTCGATTTTTGCGAAGAACAGGTCGATTTTTAGGACTTAGAATGGATCTTGTCAAGAGGATAACTAGAAACACGGGGAAGAAGAAGGGATCTTCTTCCAAAGCCCCTGCCCCACCTCCACCACCACCAACCAACATCCCTAAACTTCCCCCTCCCCTAGCTAAGCATAAGAAACGCTATGCACGCATTATAGATCGCCCATTCACCCCTCCTCGCTACATAGTACTTGATGACTTAGATTCGTTATATGTTCGAGAGGATGTTGATATGATGCTTGATAGAGCAG
Source organism: Fagopyrum homotropicum (assembly GCA_033239125.1). Taxonomy (NCBI): domain Eukaryota; kingdom Viridiplantae; phylum Streptophyta; class Magnoliopsida; order Caryophyllales; family Polygonaceae; genus Fagopyrum; species Fagopyrum homotropicum. The sequence goes on from BSWB01000003.1 coordinate 36,027,164, forward strand.
GGTTGAGACAGTTTGCTACGATCAGGGAAGATGCTTATAGGGAGATCACCCTAGAATTTCTTAGCACGTTTGAGCACGATCCTAGGGAAAGGATGATCACTTTCCGACTCATGAGCCAAGACCACACTTTGTCTATTGATGCTTTTGGCGACTTGTTTGGTTTTTCCTATTCCGATGCAGGCACATTTGCTAGAGGCCTCAATGCTAGTGATTTTTGGGAGGCTATTTCCGTAGGAGAGTACGGAGGAGATAAGTGGAGACCCGGAAACTCCAAGGAGACAAGCATGTACAACCTTTCCTTCAAGGTAGTGCATAGGATACTCAGTGAGAGTTTGTTTGCCCGGACTGAGACTCCGCAGAAGCTCAAGGCTGATGAGCTTTTCATCCTCTACTGCATGACCTCCACCACCATTCCCGACATCTCCACCATGCTTGCTGACTATCTAGGAAAGATAGCCAACAAAGCCAAGGGTGACATATGCGCAGGAGGCTTAGTCACTCATATGGCTAGGACTCTAGGTTATGACTTCTCGGGATGCACTCTAGCTGAGAGTGCCCTTCCTTTAGGCTCACAAAGGTTGGTGGTTCGACAGGTCTTGATTCCTCGAGGGAGAGGAACTCTTCATGTACCGATGCCATGGCATAGAGATCCGAAGAAGAAGCCGTCCGAGATCATATGGAAATCCGAATACACCATTCGGAATAAGAAGAACTGGAAGGAGACCTTTGAGGCGATGCTTGAGGAGTTCTCACCTCCTACTTATTATGATGATGATGCAGGTGACTCCGAGGAGGATGAGGATGGAGGACAGGACACCATGCTCGAGTTTGAGAGCGATACCCATAGCGGGCATGCTACGGATGCCATGGACACTGACACTCATGGAGCAGGACCGAGCAGGACTAGTAGGCAGGATGAGGAGACAGAGGATGACATGCAGCCACCTCGACACTCTTATGCACATGCTCCAGACCCTAGACGAGGACGCCGAGCTCCACGCCACTTTAGGGAGCTAGTCACTAGCTTCTAGAGCCTCAGCACCGACTACCGTGTCCTCCGCACCGATTATGACACCCTGAACACACAGTTCAGGAACTACAGGGAGGAGACGGACGCTAGGCATTCATCCTATGATGGCCAGATGAGGGATATGTACTACCACCAGTTCGGCCACTTCTACGATCCCTCCGCACCGATGTATCCATATCCACCACCTCCACCACCGAAAGAGGATTGAGCTTCCGCTTCTTTTACATTGTAAGTATTTTTCTCCTTCTTATGCTTGATTTTCACATTGGGGACAATGTGGATGTCAAGTATGGGGTGGGGGTACTTACAATACTCTATGTTTCACTTTAGCACTTTATGTACTTTCCACTACTCTTGACAACTTGGCTTGTAATAACTCTTGCACTACTTGCTTTCTATTATGACATTTGCATTTGCATGATCTTTTTCAAAACCTATGAATTTTCAAAAAAAAAAAAAAAAAAAAAAATTTTTAAGTGCTTCTTATATGGAAATGACCTCTATGATGAGAATTGTGTATATGGATAGGTGAAAAAGATGCTTAGTTATGTTGAAATGTTGATTATAGCATGAATGAAATTGCTTTTGTTACTTGAATACATGAATAAGTTATATGATTTAGTTGTTTTGATGAGAAAATGAAATAATAGTCGAAGCTATATCACAAGTTCTTTTACATCATTTAAGGATGACTAAGGCAATTCACTTCTTTTCTTTTCTCATATCTTGATCATGCTAGCTCCTCAATGAAATATGTAACCCTCCTTTTACCATCCGGGAATTAGGATAAGTGATTGAAAAAGGCATGCTTGATGTGGGAGGGCCAAAGAAAATGTATTGAAAAGTGAAAATTTTCATAAGTTTTGGGGACGTTGAACATGAGGATGAGTAACTCGGCACCATTCACATAGCCGGGTGTTTGTGTCTTGCCAAAGTCCGATTGAACGACAAGTCCTAACGGGATATGGTATGTGCATCAAGGGTTTGAGGCATCTCGAAAATTGAGAAACGCCGATCTCCTAGGCTTCGGTTTTTGTGCACCGCTGTCCATACTCTCAAAAAGTAAAGTATAATGAAAGCAAAGCTTTCTACATGCGAAGCATGTGCGGTGAAGAAAATTCTTGAATGTGTTATGTGTTCCTCTTTCCCGGATTAGCACCACAATAACCAAAAAGAACTCCTTCCCTTAATACGTTTCTTGAACCCTTTCTTTGATTAGAAGACCTTGAGACTTTTATGCATGTGTTCAAGACTTAATAGCTTAGATTTGTTTGAATTTGATTGTCTCTACACCTTTATCATGTTCTTTATTTATGCCTTCAAGAAAGAAAAGGGAGTTTGTTCATCTTATGGTCATCATTGATACATGCTTTGCCTCTTTTATGCCTTGAAATATCACTTTGAGAGCGATCCAATGAAAAGAAGCACTACCAAAAGAAAAGTTTTTGAATTTCATACATGCATAATCCATGACATCTTATATTCTAAATTTGAGTCTTGCTTAGGGACAAGCAAGAGGCAAGTATGGGGTATTTTGATGACATGAATTATGTATCATCATATTCATGCATATTGCAGCACATTATCTCTATTTACCTTGCATTTAGAGGGATTTTGTATACCTTTTATGTTCTATTCAATCAATTGTCGGAAATAGAGGTCTACACGAGATTTTGATGAATTGCAGGTAAATAGAGCTGAATTGGAAGCAAAAATGGAGCAAGAAGCATCTAAGGATGTTAAGGAAGCTAAAGGAGTCTTAGGAGGATCACAAAGGGCTAAGGAATTGCAAAGGAGAAGCATAGAAGACGAACCAAAGGAAGAGCACTTTCTGTTGAAGAAAATCGTGCTAATGCATATAAAAATCGGACGACTTTTATACCTAAAAATCGAACGGTTTTTCACTAAAATCGACTGGGTCGATTTTCTTCACGATTTGGCCAAATGAAAAGACGACATAAAGCCCAATTAACTTGGGCTAGATGAGAGTTTTGCCAAACGGCCCATCTGCAACAAACTATAGAAGAGAACCCTACGAACAAAGACGGGGAGGTCGCACCAGATAATCTTTACACGTTTTGAAGAAATCAACGATTCTTGGAGAGGGATTGAAGAGCTTTTGCCGGAAAGTCATTCTTGATCTTCGATTGTGAGATTTCTTTGTTCCATTGTCTTGTTTGTGGTTTATGAACACGAATTTAAGTTGTTGAGAGATATATTGAACAGATTTGACGATTGTTTTACGGATTTAAGAGTTATAGAATTTTTCATTCAAAGATTTGCTTTCTTGTGATATCTTCTTCAATAATTAATTTGATTCGATTTTGAAAATGGTTGGCTAAAAACCTTGTGATTCTGGGGAGAATAGTTGATGATTAAGGCTTAGATGATGATAGACTGAACTCATTCAAACATTAGGACCCTGAGAATTTAGATCTTAGTTTTGCGACAACAGGAAAATCGGGCTGTTCTTGAGGAAAATCGGCCGATTTTTCTTATGAACAGGGCGATTTATTCCTCTGACGAACTTTAATTGAATTAATCTTTAATCAAAACTAATCCTTGCCTAAATCCTATTCTTGATTAATCTTTTTACCATCTAATTGAATGTTCGAATGCAATTCAAACCTGTTTCTACATTCAATGGATTAAAATTGCAAGATTTGGGTAATAAAGAGACTCAACATCCTTTATTAAGGTTTTAAGTGTGCTTTCTATTCATACTTTGGAGAGTCATATCCTGGAGTTTTAGATAGTTAGTTTGAACATAATTCTTGTCTTTAGATCTTTCTATATTGCAGCCTCAACAACCCTTATAGAGAGAATCTATAGATTAGTTATATAGGTTTCGGAACTTCATCGTACGAATCCTACCCTTGAACATTTAATATTGGCAATATAAATTCTGTCCTATACCCGTAGAAGTGTCTTGAATCGAAAGCCTAAATCGGATACTTGAATCCTTGGAATCATTTCTCTCTTTATTACATCACAAAAGCTTTTATACTTTCGCTAGATAATTGAAATTGGAATCTTTCTCACCAAATCCCTGAGTTCGACTCTGGAATTCTTACCTTTCTACAGCTGATCCGTACACTGCGGGTTCGCTTTGCTTTTGAGTTCTAGATATAAATATTAAGACTTTGACGCACACCCTTTTGAGCGAACACCATCCCGGCCGAGATGTTCTATGACTAACCGAGGTGTTCGTCGGTTAAGGTAAAAGCTCGAGCTTTCAGGGTCCACTGGGATTAAGATCATTCTTTCATCGTCTTTCCCACAACTTTCAGCCAATTACCCTAGAATCGCATAAAGAACTTAGCCCCAACAATCATCATGATAACGATAATCAAATATATGAGAAAGGAATCAATATTCAAACAAGAAAACCTTAACACAAAGGTCTCAATAACTGAATCAAACAAACAAACAATCAGCGTTCCTCAATTACAAATCAGAAAAGACAACAAAACCAAACCAAACTAAGAAAATCTTACAAACTTCCATCAAATCCAACTTCAACTAGATTTCTTCCTTCCTTGATCTTGAACCTTCGAACCTTCCTTCAAAACTTCCTTCAACTCTGGAGAACTATGCTCCTTTGCTCCGGAATTTCCGAGAAGATCCAAAGATGGCTGAATTCCAGAAAATCAGCCCCATTATATCGGAGAATTATCTTCCAAAGATAAAATGTCTTAAAAAGATAATTTCCTTGAAAATATATCTCCATATCTTCCAAAATATATCAGCCAAAAGATATTCTTCCTTCCAAAAATCCAGCCAAAAATATGTGATATTCACTTTCCAAAAATAGAAGATCTCAACCAAAGATAAAGATCTTGTGTCCAGTCATCAGTTCGCCTCCGTCCAGACGCTCTTGAAGATCACCTCGGTCGAGGTGGTACTGTAGCTGACCGAGGTGAGTCTCAGATGAGAATAAAACTCTCTAATCTGGTCCAAAATCAATCTTCCAAATCAATTCCATGCTTCCTGAGCTCTTCTTATAACTCCTCAATGCTTCAAAATGTAATTCTAATGACTCCTTAGCTTCCTTAGCTCCATTTTGTTCCAAAACATGCCATTTTCCCTATAGATTGAGAGCTCTTTCGACAAGATGCTGGTAAATTCATAGATGTAAGAAAAAGATGCCTATCCTATCAAAGAGGCGTTCGGCATAAACAAACGTTCAAAGCAAACGAAAGGAAAAACTATGAACGTGCACGTTCCAGAGACGTTGCACTTACAAACCAGCAAAAACCAAGAGAAAACTCAAAAAGAGGCTACTCAACCCATCCGGCATCATAGGCGAGAACCAGAGTGAGGCGGCATACATGCCCATCAGGGCCCAATAGTGACAAGTTGTGAGGCGCGCTGGTCCATACTTGGCAAACCTGAGGCGGAGCGGCCATCATGAGAAACTTGGCCCATACGTGACAACTTGAGGAGCGCTGGCATAAATTCCCAACTAAGCCCATTAGTGACAACCCAGGCGCAAACACTTTGACAATATTCTAGCATGTATTTGACAACACAAGCCGGTTTTTACAACCCTGCGGCCCATCTGTGATAACCCGAAGCAATGGCATTCATGCCCATCTGGGCCCATCCGACAAGGCCATGACAATCTGCATCCTATCAATGACAACATGGAACGATGATATTCATACCCATTTGGGCCCATCCGACAAGACCATGACAACAACAACCAATCCCATATCCGTCCGGCGCCATCTACGCTTGGCCTTGGCCATGCTTGAGCTTTACCTACCATGATGATCTTCGGCTACCACACCCACATGCTCAGGGAATGCCGAGTGAAGTAGTCAGAACACGTGCACCTTTACCAGCCTAATGGTTACCTCCTCCGGCAGCAAGTTCCCCTCAAAGACGATGCTATTACGTGCATGCCATTTCCCCGCAAACACTTTGACAATATGGATATACATATGGATACGAATTTAGTCCATATGTATATCCATATTCATGAAAATTTATAGAATCATTCCCCATGGTTTAATGAAAAATTCACTTGCTTCCTCACATTTTGTTACCCTATAGGGTATCAAAAGTAATCAAACTCTCATCCAATTATTACAAACCACAAGGAATGATTCCAAAAATTTTAATGAACAAGGGTATACGTATTGACTAGATTCGTTTCCATTCTGTTTCCGATTCCGGAGTTAAAACAAAATGGGCCCTAAGTGTAGACCTCGATTCCCGCAAAGGTAGACAAAACAAAAATATAATCAAAGAATATACATCCATACATGCAGATTTATGAAGATAAAACGTCTAAACTAATCCCAAAATATAGACTATAATACATGCTATCAAAATGTGCCATAGTTGTCCCTTGCTTGTCCCCAAACAAGATCCAAATCTTAGATACAAGATAGAATGGATTATAAGTCATCAAAAAAGATCAATGAGAAACATTTCAAAACCTTTTGGTGGTGTGCTCCACTCGTAGATCACCCTAAGAGAATGCTTCATGACAAATAAAATCAAGACATGATCAAAACTTTTTATAAATATAAGAAAGTTGTTCATCTTTGCATAAAATCATAGAATGCATAATAAATCATATTTATCAAAATCAATCAAGTATAATCTAGTTTAAACCACCAAGTCAATCATCATACTCGAGGTCTCAAGGGCTTCCAAAAGAGGTCAAGAAATGTGTCAAGGTGGGATGTATATAGGATAATATGGTGCTAGAATCCGGGAATAGGGTCTTACTTCACTTTCTTTGAATCACAACATCTTCCACCAATAAGCTTTGCTTATTTTTACTTTACTTTACTTTTTGGGATGCATAGACAGAGGTGCACAATAACCGAAGCCTAGAATATCAGCAATCATCAATTTCTTGAGGCCTCAAACCCTTGATGCACATACCATGACCCTTTAGGAGTATCGATCAATCGGACTTTGGCAATACACAAACACCCGGCTATGTGAATGGTGCAGAGTTACTCATCATCAAGATCAACATCCCCAAACCTAATTGTTTCTTTCTAACACTTTCAGCCAAGATCTCAACTTCACTTTCACAAGCTTTTCATCAACTGCATCCAAATTCCGGGATAGGTAAAGGGAGGCAAATATGTATATGAGGGGCTAAAGCATGGTCAAGAATAAGAAGAAGAAGAGAATGAAATGCCTTAGTCATCCCAATAAGAATGTGATAGAACTCATCATGTGGTGTCAACCTTCAAATCCAACATAATTTTGATAAAAACAAAGTATTAAACATGCTAGAATTTCAAACAAAGTATTTTGCAACTTAAACATATCATAAAACCTTTCAAGCATATAAAGATTTCAAAACCAATATGCAAACAGAATCATCATCGAGGTCATATCCAGAAAAGAAGCACAAAACGCTTAAAAAAACCTTTCAGTTAAGAACCATCTCGGTCGAGGTGTTCTAGCGTCATTCGAGGTGTTCAACCTCGATCGGCCATGAACCACTCGGTCGAGCCATAAAAAAAATTTTCAAACTGGTTTTTGACGTTTTCTAAAATAGAAACATGTAAGTATGCATGTAATGACAGATAATCATATAAAGCCAAATAAACAATACTATCCAGCAAGGGAGTTATACAAGCCAAATCACATAAGTCAAGTAATACATCTAAATACCCCATACTTGGGACACATTGTCCCAATGGGTCAAATATAAGTAATAAGAAATAAGTACTCACCAGACATAGCTGAACTGCATAAAGAAATAAGAAACAACTCCCAAATAAGACCATCTCGGTTGGCGAAGAACATCTCGGTTGGCGAAGAACATCTCGGTCGAGGTGTTCTGACAGCATCCGAGATGTATCTCAGTCAAGCTCTGTCTTCTCAATCTCTCGAACGTCTGTCCTTCCATGTAGCTCCTGAGTTGTAATTTCTTCTTAGAGAGTACCTGGTTCCTTTCTAGGAGGACGCAAAAGCAAAACAAAGTAAACTATCCAAAACTAAGCTAGAAAAGGGAAAAGAAAGCAATACCTTGGGTTGCCTCCCAAGAAGCGCTTGGTTTAAGATCGCTAGTTGGACCGTACGTCATCATCAAACAAGTTGGAAGGTGTCCTCACCCCATACTTCATCTTCATCACGGGGTGAAACAAAGGATTCCATCCAATGTTCCAACAAATGCAAGTGCTCATTGGGAAATGAATCATAAATGGGTAGGTCATCTTTCTCGAGCGAGGTGGGAGGTAGCCGGCTGAGGTGATCCGCAACAGAATTCTCGGATCCCTTCTTATCACGAATATCTAGGTCAAACTCTTGAAGCAAGAGATCCAACGAATGAGGCGCGGCTTTGCATCTTTCTTAGCAAGAAAGTAACGAATAGATGCATGGTCAGTGTAAACAATAACTTTCGCTCCCACTAAGTAAGAGCGAAATTTCTCAAAAGCATAAACAACTGCCAAAAGCTCCTTTTCGGTGGTGGCATAGTTCAGTAGAGCTTCATCTAGCGTCTTGCTAGCATAGTAAGTGGCGTTGGTCCGGCCATCCTTCTTTTGTCCAAGTACCGGTCCTACGGCCACATCACTAGCATCACACATAATCTCAAAGGGCAAGGTCCAATCGGGAGGTTGAATGATGGGAGCGATATTCAACGATTCCTTTATCGTGTAAAAAGCATCAAGGCATTTATGCAAAAACTCAAAAACAACATCCTTATTCAAGAGATTAGTGAGCGGTTTAGAGATTTTAGAGAAATCCTTGATGAACCTCCTGTAGAAACCTGCATTCCCGAGAAAACTCCACACACCCTTAACAGAACAAGGGGGAGGAAGTTTCTCAATAGTGTCTATCTTAGCTCGATCGACCTCAATACCTCGGTTGGAAACGAGGTGTCCTAGAACAATTCCTTCGCTAACTATAAAGTGACACTTCTCCCAATTCAAAACAAGATTAGTGTCTTCACAACGTCGTAGCACTAGAGAAAGGTTAGCCAAACAGATATCAAAAGAGGAACCATATATCAAAAATTCATCAATGAATACCTCCATGATCTCCTCAATATACTCGGAAAAGATAGCCATCATACAACGCTGAAAAGTAGCAGGTGCGTTACATAATCCGAAAGGCATCCTCCGATAAGCGAATGTCTCCCATCGACAAGTGAAAGTGGTCTTCTCTTGATCATCTGGGTGAATAGGAATCTGAAAGAAGCCACTATAACCATCTAAATAGCAAAAATGGGAGTGTTGAGCTAACCGTTTGAGCATTTGGTCGATGAAGGGAAGCAGGAAGTAGTCCTTTCGAGTGGCCACATTCAGCTTCCTATAATCCATGCACATCCTCCAGCCCGTGACGCTCCTAGTAGGAATCAACTCGTTGTTCTTGTTTGTCACAACGATTATCACTCCTTTCTTTAGAACTATGTTCGCTCAAAAGGTGTGTGCGTCAAAGTCTTAAATTTGTATCTAGAACTCAAAGCAAAACGAACCCTCAGTGTACGGATCAGCTGTAGTAAGGTAAGAATTCCATATTCGAACTCAGGGATTTGGTGAGAATAATTCCGATTTCAATTATCTAGCGAAAAGTATGAAAAGCTTTTGTGATCAAATAAGGGTGAAATGATTCCAAGGATTCAAGTATCCGATTTCGGCTTTCAATTCAAGACACTTCTATAGATATAGGACAGAGTTTATATTGCCAAGATTAAATGTTCAAAGGTAGGATTCGTACGGTGAAGTTCCAAAACCTATATGACTAATCTAAAGGTTCTCTCTATAAAGGTTGTTGAGGCTGCGATATAGAAAGATCTAAAGACAAGAATTATGTTCAAACTAACTATCTAAAACTCCAGGATATGACTCTCCAAAGTAAAGATTAGAAAGCAAACTTAAAATCTTAATAAAGGATGTTGAGTCTCTTTATTACCCAAATCTTGAAATCTTAATCTATTAAATGTAGAATCAGGTTTGAAGTGTCTTCATACATTCAATTAGAGGGTAAAAAGGTTAATCAAGGTTGGGATTTAGGCAAGGATTAGTTTTGGTTAAAGATTAATTCAATTAAGGTTCGTCAGAAAAATAAATCGCCCTGTTCATAAGAAAATCGGTCGATTTTCCCCAAGAACAGCCCGATTTTCCTGTTTATCGCAAAACTAAAATCTAAACTCTCAGGGTCCTAATGTTTGAATGAGTTCAGTCTATCATCATCTAAGCCTTAATCATCAACTATTCTCCCTAGAATCACAAAGGTTTTAGCCAACCATTTTCAAAAACGAATCAAATTAATTATGGAGAGAAAGATCGCAAAGAAACCGAATCTTGAATAAAGAATTCCAATGAGCTTCAAATATGTAAATGATTGTCAAAACGACTCAAGGTATCTCCTAAACAACTCAAATTCGTGCTAAAAAACAACAAGTATATCAATGAACAAAGAGATCTCACAACTAGAATCAAGATTAGCTTTCCGGCAAAGAGTCCTTCAATCTCCTTCCAAGAATCTTCAATTCCTCTCAAACGTGTAAAGATTCCCCGCTGCAGCCTTCTCGTTTTCGTTCCTAGGGTTCTCCTCTATAGTTTCTTGCAAGTGGGCCGTTTGGCAAAACTCTCCTCTAGCCCAAATTAATTGGGCTTTGTGTCGTCTTTTCATTTGGCCGAAAAACATAATAAATCGACCCAGTCGATTTACACACAAAACCGTTCGATTTCTTTAGGAGAAAATCGTCCGATTTATATGTATATTGGCACGATTTTCTTCAACAGAAAGTGCTCTTCTCTTGGTTCGTCTTCTATGCTTCTCCTTTGCTATTCCTTAGCTTTTTATGAACCCTTCAAGACTCCTTTAGCTTCCTTAACATCCTTAGATGCTCCTTGCTCCGCTTTTGCTTCCAATTCCACTCCATTTACCTATAATTCATCAACAACTCGTGTAGACCTCTATTTCCGACAAATGATTGAATAGAACATAAAAGTCATACAAAATCTCTCTAAATGCAAGGTAAACTGAGGCAATCTTCTGTAATATGCATGAATATGATGATACATAATTCATGTCATCAAAATACCCCATACTTGCCTCTTGCTTGTCCCTAAGCAAGACTCAAATTCAGAATATAAGATGTCATGGATTATATATGTATGAAAACTCAAAAACTCTTCTTTTGGTAGTGCTTCTTCTTATTGGATCACCCTCAAAGTGATATTTCAAGGTATAAAAAAGGCAAAGCATGTATCAATGGTAATTATAAGATGAACTAATCTCCTTTTCTTTCATGAAAACACAAATAAAGAACATGATAAAGGTGTAGAGGTAATCAAAGTCAAACAAATCTAAGCCATTAAGTCTTAAACACATGCATAAAAGTCTCAAGGTCTTCATATCAAAGGAAAGGTTCAAGAAACGTATTAAGGGAAGGAACTCTTTTTGGCAATTGTGGTGCTAATCCGGGAAAGAGGAACACATAATACCTTCAAGATTTTCTTCACCGCACATGCTTCGCATGTAGAAAGCTTTGCTTTCATTATACTTTACTTTTTGAGAGTATGGACAGCGGTGCACAAAAACCGAAGCCTAGGAGATCGGCGTTTCTCAATTTCGAGATGCCTCAAACCCTTGATGCACATACCATATCCCGTTAGGACTTGTCGTTCAATCGGACTTTGGCAAGACACAAACACCCGGCTATGTGAATGGTGCCGAGTTACTCATCCTCATGTTCAACGTCCCCAAACTCATGAATTACTTTCTTTTTAATACTTTTTCCTTGGCCCTCCCACATCAAACATGCCTTTTTCAATCACCTATCCTAATTCCCGGATGGTAAAAGGAGGGTTACATATTTCATTGAGGAGCTAGCATGATCGAGATATGAGAAAAGAAAAGAAGTGAATTGCCTTAGTCATCCTTAAATGATGTAAAAGGACTTGCAATATAGCTTCGACTATTATTTCATTCTCTTATCAAAACAACTAGATCATATAACTTATTCATGTGTTCAAGTAACAAAAGCAAACTTATTCATGCTATAATCAATATCTCAACACAACTAAGCATCTTTTTGCCTATCCATATACACAATTCTCATCATAGAGGTCATTTCCATATAAGAAGCACTAAAATTTTTTTGAAAATTCATAGGATTTGAAAAAGATCATGCAAATGCTAGTGTCATAATGGAAAGCAAGTAGTGCAAGAATTATTACAAGCCAAGTTTGTCAAGAGTAGTGGAAAGTACATAAAGTGCTAAAATGAAACATAAGGTATTGTAAGTACCCCCACCCCATACTTGACATCCACATTGTCCCCAATGTGAAAATCAAGCATAAGAAGGAGAAAAATACTTACAATGTAAAAGAAGTGGGAGCACAATCCTCTGTCGGCGGTGGAGGTGGTGGATAGGGATACATCGGTGCGCTACGATCGTAGAAGTGGCTGAACTGGTGGTAGTACAAGTCTCTCATCTGGCCGTCATAGGATGAATGCCTAGCGTCCGTCTCCTCCCTGTAATTCCTGAACTGAGTGTTCAGGGTCTCGTAGTCGGTGTGGAGAGCATGATAGTCGGTGCTGAGGCTCTGGAAGCTAGAGACTAGCTCCCTAAAGTGGCGGGGAGGGCGACGTCCTCGTCCTCCTGGAGCACGTGCAAATGAGCGGCGAGGTGGCTGCATGTCATCCTCCGTCTCCTCATCGCCTCTACTAGTCCTGCTAGGTCCTGCACCATGAGTGTCGGTGTCCATGGCATCCGTAGCATGGCCGCTATGGGTGTCACTCTCAATCTCGAGCATGGTCTCCTGGTCTCTATCCTCATCCTCCTCCTCGGAGTCACCTGCATCATCATCATAATAAGTAGGAGGGGAGAACTCCTCAAGCATCGACTCGAACGTCTCCTTCCAGTTTCTCTTGTTCCAAATAGTGTATTCGGACTTCCATATGATCTCGGATGGCTTCTTCTTCGGATCATTGTGCCATGGCATGGGCACATGAAGTGTTCCTTTCCCTCGAGGAATCAAGACCTGTCGAACAACCAACCGCTGGGAGCCTAATGGAAGGGCACTCTCAGCTAGAGTGCATCCGGAGAAGTCCAATCCCATGGTCTTAGCCACATGAGTGACAAGACCTCCTGCGCAAATATCGCCCTTAGCTTTATTGGCTATCTTTCCTAGATAGTCGGCAAGCATGGTGGCAATGTCGGGGATGGTAGTGGATGTCATGCAGTAGAGGATGAAAAGCTCGTCAGCCTTGAGCTTCTGTGGAGTCTCTGTCCGTGCAAATAAGCTCTCGCTGAGTATCCGATGTACTACCTTGAAGGAGAGGTTGTACATGCTAGTCTCCTTGGAATTTCCGGGTCACCACTTATCTCCACCATATTCACCCACTGAAATAGCCTCCCAAAAGTCACTAGTACGAACACCTATAGTAAAAGTGTCTGCATCTGAATAGGAGAAGCCAAACAAGTCTCCAAAAGTGTCAATGGACATAGTGTGGTTTTGGCTCATAAGGCGGAAGGTGACTATCCTTTCCCTAGGATCATGCTCAAATGTACTAAGGAATTCTAGGGTGATCTCGGTGTAGGCATCCTCCCTAATCGTAGCAAACTGGGTCAGTCCAGCCCTGTCAAGCATCATGTCAACATCCTCTCGAACAAACAATGAATCTAAGTCATCTAGCACTATGTAGCGAGGAGGGGTGAATGGGCGATCTACGATACGTTCATAACGTTTCTTGTGCTTGGATAGGGGAGGGGGAAGCTTAGGGATGTTTTGAGATGGTGGTGGAGGTGGGGGAGGGGCTTTGGAAGAAGATCCCTTCTTCTTCCCCGTGTTTCTAGTTACTCTCTTAACAAGATCCATTCTGAGTCAAAAAATCGGCCTGTTCTTGACAAAAATCGGACGATTTTTCTGGGCTGGGTCGATTTTTCTCTCGATTTCAACGATTCTCTCAATTCTGTAAAGTTCTGTTCAAGCAATCACCACATACAGTCTCCTATAATGATTCCTAAGCAGATTCCTCAATCAATTCCAGCAAACAAACACTTCCTAAGCAAACTTCAATTTGAATTAGAAACTTAGGTTTTTGGAAAGAAAAACCTGAATTCCTTGTGGAGGAGTCGATTGCCGTGCTTGTTGTTGCTAGATCCTTGTTCCTTGTTGAAAATGCTTCAGTTTGGAGCCAAGAATCAATCAAAATGATGAAGGAACGAGGATTGTAGGTTGAGGGCGATTTTCGGCGTTCTTGAGAAGGGGGAAATCGAGAGTTGTAAGTTGTGGAATGAGGAAGATCGAGTGTTGAGTCTTTATATAGAGTCGAGAAACTGTGAAGAAAATCGGACGATCTATAGGGTCGATTTAATCGTCGGGGCGATTTTTCTCTGGATCTGAAGAAAATCGGACGATTTATTTCGGTGGGTCGATCTTCAGGTCGATTTTTCTTCCTGTTGTCAAAAATCGCCTTGTTCTGCTTCTGAATCGGACGATTTATTTTGGGTAACTCGATTTTTCTCTGAACACATAGGAAATCGAACGATTTAATTGGGCAGGTCGATCTCCAAGTCGATTTTTCTTCCTGTTGTCAAAAATCGCCTTGCTCTGCTCTTGAATCGGACGATTTACGTAGTGTATCTCGATTTCCTTCCTTATTCTTCATGGATCTTGAAGATTTAACTGATTTGTGCTCCCTTTTTCCATGGAACTCTCGGGTTGAACCTAATTTCCTGCGATTAATGACACGACAAACCAAGAGTGCATCGAGGAACAAATTAAAACGAAAACAAAGAAGCAAAACAATTAATCTACTCTAACTAAGTGATAAAAGGTGAAAAACTATACTATCATGGGTTGTCTCCCAAGAAGCGCTTAATTTATCGTCTTTAGCTAGACGGTGTATGGTATGTGTTCAATGGAGGAGGATAGGAGCTATCTCCTCGACCGGAGCTTCCGGTGTATATTTCTTCAACCGTTGGCCATTGACCTTGAAACTTCCGCTTTGCTCACCCCATACTTCAATTGCACCATGGGGGAAAACTCGTTTAATTAAATAAGGTCCTGTCCAACGGGATTTGAGCTTACCTGGAAATAGACGCAGCCTTGAGTTGAATAGGAGGACTTGGTCTCCCTCCTTCAAGTCTTTTGGAATGATGTGCTTATCATGCCAACGCTTTGTCCGTTCCTTGTATATCTTTGCGTTCTCATACGCATTTAGCCGGATAGATGTGCTTATCATGTCAAAATTGAGCCACTTGATGGCCCAATAGGCTTTGTGCTCCAGCTCTACAGGAAGATGACAAGATTTACCATAGACAAGGTTATAGGGAGTAGTACCTATTGGTGTCTTGAAGGCCGTCCTGTATGCCCATAGTGCATCATCAAGCTTCATTGACCAATCTTTTCTTGTTTTAGAGACGGTTTTCTCTAAAATTCCCTTGATCTCTCTATTGGATATTTCGACTTGTCCGCTGGTTTGCGGATGGTAAGGTGTAGCTATCTTATGGGTCACCCCATACTTAGCCAATAGAGTCTCAAATCGACGGGCCGTGAAATGCGTTCCTCCGTCACTAATGATGGTTCGGGGAGTTCCGAACCTTGGGAAGATCGTTTTATTGAGGAACTTCACCACTACCATTGCATCATTAGTAGGAGAAGCGATTGCCTCTACCCATCTTGAGACATAGTCTACGGCAAGAAGTATATATTGGTTACCGCATGAAGATGGGAAAGGTCCCATAAAATCGATGCCTCATACGTCAAAGATCTCTACTTCTTGTATGTTGTTGAGAGGCATCTCATTCCTCCTGGATATATTACCTGTCCTTTGACAAGCATCACAAGAAACAACAAACTTTTGCACGTCTTTGAAAAGTATAGGCCAATAGAAGCCGGAACGAAGTACCTTAGCGCAAGTCTTGTGGGAACTGGCATGTCCGCCACATGGTAGAGAATGGCAATGGTGGATGACACTATCTATCTCATCTTCGGGGATGCATCTCCTGTAAATGCCATCGGGACCTCTTTTGAATAAAAGAGGTTCGTTCCAATAGAATTGCCGGACGTCACTAAAGAATTTCTTCTTTTGAGCGTATGAAAGTCCGGGTAGGATCTCCTGACAAACAAGGTAATTCACAATGTCAGCGAACCATGGATCATTACCTTTTGAGATGTGTTGAAGACACTCTTCAATCTCGTGTAGCTGCTCGTCAGGGAACGAGTCGTCTATAGGAAGCTCGTCCGTCTCACCGGTGGGTCGTGGGAGACGACTAAGATGATCGGCAACTGAGTTTTCCGATCCTTTCTTATCTCTAATCTCTAAATCGAACTCTTGTAAGAGTAGGATCCACCTTAGAAGCCTTGGCTTCGCATCCTTCTTCGTGAAGAGGTATCGGATTGCGGAATGGTCCGTATAGACTATCACCTTCGCACCTACAAGATAGGAATGAAATTTCTCAAAAGCGTATACTACGGCTAAAAGTTCCTTTTCCGTAGTTGCATAATTATATTGAGCCTCATCTAGCGTTTTGCTAGCGTAGTAGATGGCATGAGTGCGACCGTCTTTCTTCTGTCCAAGAACTGCTCCTATGGCGACGTCGCTTGCGTCGCACATGACCTCGAATGGAAGAGTCCAATCGGGTGGTTGAATGATTGGTGCTGAAATCAAAGCTTCTTTGATCCTGCAAAAAGCATCTAGACAATCCTTCGAAAATTCGAAAGTTGCGTCCTTCATCAAAAGATTAGTCAAGGGTTTTGAAATCTTAGAAAAATCTTTTATGAATCTCCTATAGAAGCCTGCATGTCCAAAGAAACTTCTAATTCCTTTTACCGAAGAAGGGGGAGGTAACTTCTCAATGGTTTCTATTTTCGCTCTATCAACTTCTTTTCCCCTTTGTGATACTAGATGACCTAACACAATCCCTTCGGTTACCATGAAATGACACTTTTCCCAGTTTAAGACTAAGTTAGTGTCCTCACATCTCTTAAGAACTAGTGAAAGGTTATGGAGACAGTTATCAAAGGAAGAACCATATACCGAAAAATCGTCCATGAAGACTTCCATGATATTCTCTACATATTCGGAGAAGATTGCCATCATACACCTTTGGAAGGTGGCTGGAGCATTGCATAGGCCGAATGGCATTCTTCTGTAAGCGAACGTACCCCATGGGCACGTAAAAGTTGTCTTCTCTTGGTCGTCCGGATGAATTGGGATCTGAAAGAAACCGCTATATCCATCTAGATAACAAAAGTAAGAATGTTGGGCTAACCTTTCCAACATTTGATCGATAAAAGGAAGGGGGAAGTGGTCCTTCCTTGTAGCCACGTTCAGTTTGCGGTAGTCGATACACATTCGCCACCCCGTAACTGTCCGTGTTGGGATAAGTTCGTTGTTCTTGTTGGCAACAACGGTAATGCCTCCTTTCTTGGGTACTACTTGTACTGGACTCACCCATTTGCTATCAGAAATAGGGAAGATGATACCTGCATCAAGTAGCTTAAGGATTTCTTTCTTCACGACCTCTTTCATTGCCGGGTTTAACCGTCTTTGAGGTTGGCGTGAAGGTTTGTAATCCTCTTCCATTAAAATTTTATGCATACATAGAGAAGGCTTTATTCCTACTAAATCATAAATGGTGTAACCTAATGCTCTCCTATGTTGCTTCAAAACATGCATAAGTTTCTCTAATTCAGTTTCATTCAAATTCGCATTGACGATGACTGGATATGTGGAATTAGTGCCAAGAAATGCGTACCTTAAATGCGTGGGAAGTGGCTTCAATTCTAACGATGGGGGTACCTTGATTGATGATGAATCTTGGCCTTCGAATGTTGTAGGAGAGGCCTCTAGAGATGGGGGTACGGCATCATTAGATTCGAGTGTGGCTGCGGAGACGTTTGGAGAGTCCAGGAAATTTCCCTCTGGATCGACCTCCCCTGAAATAAATCGGTCGATTTGAGGTACGATTTTTCTTTCTTTCGAAAAAGATCGGGTTGCCTCTTCATAAATCGGACGATTTAGTTCAGTCGGGTCGATTTTTGTTTCTTTTGTAAAAAATCGGATTGCCTTTTCATGAATCGGTCGATTTATTTCAGGCAGGTCGATTTTCTTCACAGTTTCCGGAGTCCACTCTAGTTCTTCAATTCTTGCTCCTAGTTCTTCCTCCACATCATTTAATGCTTTCACATCCTCATTGCAGTCATGTTCCACTCCTTCCTCCATGATGCTCATGCTAAGAACCTTTTGAAGAGGGTCTTTCATCAAGATCGAACTTACTACCTCTCTAGACTCTTCTTCATCAAAAATTTCGAAAGCATCGTCTTTCAAGGCTGGCTCCTTGATTAAGGAAGAGAGTATGAATTCTATCTTTTCTTCACCAATATGGAAGGATAGCTGGCCGTTCTTGCAATCTACCATGCATCCGGATGTGGCAAGGAATGGTCTCCCAAGAATGATGGGAACCGGATAATCTGCAGGTATGTCAAGAACGACAAAATCTATTGGGATGTAAAACTTACCGAGCTTTACCGGAATGTCTTCTAATATTCCCACCGGCTTAGTGGTGGAACGATCAGCCATGTAGAGTATGATCTTCACCGGTCAAGGCTCTCCTAGACCAACTGCCTTGCATAGAGCGAGAGGTATGATACTCACACTCACTCCAAGATCACAAAGCGCATCATAGGTAGCTTCTCCCAAGGTGATGGGTATGCAAAAGGATCCTGGATCGCGGAGCTTGGGTGGCATGTTCTCCGTCATAGTCTTGATGAGTTCGGATGACTCCATACTCATCTTGACTTCTCCTATATCTTCCAATTTCCTCTTGTTAGAGAGGATCTCCTTGAGGAATTTCCCGTAAGCCGGCATACCTAAAATTGCATTCATAAAAGGTATGTTAATATGTAGCTTACTCATAAGTTCAACAAACTTACCAAAATGT
Organism: Fagopyrum homotropicum; assembly: GCA_033239125.1. NCBI lineage: Eukaryota > Viridiplantae > Streptophyta > Magnoliopsida > Caryophyllales > Polygonaceae > Fagopyrum > Fagopyrum homotropicum. The sequence continues at coordinate 36,046,078 of BSWB01000003.1, forward strand.
TTATCTAGGCGTGCACGCGCTCTAGATTGAGGAAAAGGTAGAGGTGGTTTGTAAGCGGGAGGAGGAACATAGACTTCTTCCTTCTCTTTTGCCTCTCCTTCTTTTGCGGTGGTATCAACTACTTTAGGTTGAGGATCGGTAGTCGTTTTGCCACTCCTAGTAGTTATTGCCATAACCCTTCCCTTTGGGTTATCTTCCGTCTTTCCGGGAAGCTTCCCTTGATCTCTTGGAACTTCTCCGGCTTTGTTGAATACTTGGTTTTCTAAAGCTTTGTGAGCTCTGTCAACCGAAGTTATATAACTCTCTAGCCCTTGTAGCTTGCCTAGGATCGTCTCTAGCATGGGATCGGGTTTGCTTGATCCGCTTGATTGTCCCTGGCTCGTTAAAGGAGTAGAAGAAGATGGAGGTGTTAGAGCCTTTTCAGCATGAGAGTAAGGATTACCTGGACTTTGCTGATTTGACCTCCAATTGTTGTTATTTGAGTTCCTACTATTGTTGTTGTTCCAATTGGAGTTTCGGTTGTTATTGTTGTTGTTACTCCAATTGGAATTCCTATTGTCATTCCTTTGATTGTTGTCTCTTCCCATGTAGTTGGCTTCTTGCTCCTTAGTCTTTTGAAGACTTGTTTTGAGTACTTCCCTCAATTCTTTGATGTCATCTTTGAGGGAGAATATTTGTGTTTGAGCAGCTTGGTTCAACTTAGCTCCCGAATCGCCTTGATTCCGGCTATTTGAATCCACCTTCCGGTGGGAATACTTCTCAATCACTTGGGCTTGCTTCTCAATGAAGTCCCAAGCATCATCCTCTCTCATATCCATGAATGTGCCACAAGAGAGAGATTGAAGATTGAATTGTGTCTCTACATCCAATCCTTTGTAGTAGATCTCCAATAATTCCAGCTTGGAAATGCCATGGTGTGGGCACTCCAACAAGAGATCTTGAAACCTTTCCCAAGATTAAAACAAGCTTTCATTAGGTTTCATAGAAAAAGCATTTATTTTACCTCTTAATTCCGCCGTTTTAGATGGCGGAAAGAACTTGGTGAGGAATTCCGAAGACAATTCCTCCCATGTAGCTAGCTTTGCAGCTGGAAGTGTTTGGTACCAAGCTAGAGCCTTGTCCTTCAAAGAAAAGAAGAACTGTTTGATCTTGTAGTTGCTTGTAGTAGCCTTCTTCGGCTTCATAGTCTCCATGAGAATCTCAAAATTCTGCAAGTGTTGGTGTGGAGATTCAGTACTTGCTCCGCCATATTGACTTTGGCGAACCATGGTGATGACTTGTGGTGAGAAGCTAAACTCTTGGATGTCTTCAGCTCCGAAATCCACACCTAGGCGGCGTGGTTGCTGAATTGGATCCATCCGTTGCCCCAAAGTTCGGGGTCTATCATCGTTATTAACAGCTCGCATGTTCCTAGTTGGGATGCGAGGAACAACCCTTGGTGTTGGGGTGTTTCGAATAGGACGAAGTGATGGATCAATCTCCTCAAGTTCCGGCATGTCCGGATCTATCTCTTCATCATCGGATGAGTCATTTCGAATGGATTTAGTTGGTGTCTTGACTTTCTTCTTCTTCCTAGATTCGTTCAACTCCAACTTCATGTCCAACATCATAGCTCTTAGTTCATCAATCTGAAATTGATGACTTATTTCAGCTTCTTTTCGTGCTTTCTCACTCAACTTGAGTTGGCGTTGAGCTTCGTTCAGTTCAGCCTGGTAGTTTCTCTCATTGTTTTCAGCCATTTTCTTCTCCTTCAACTTTCTTCTCAAAGTTCTCTCCAATTCGGGATCGAAAGGAACTAGATCTTTAGTGGATCTAGTCTTTCGCATATACCTAAAGAACCTGCAAAGATCACTCAAGTAGACAAATCAAATCACAAGAGCAAGAGCTCTCAAGCTAGACAACCGAAAACCGAATTTGATCTAGACCAAATCCCCGGCAACGGCGCCAAAAACTTGTTCGCTCAAAAGGTGTGTGCGTCAAAGTCTTAAATTTGTATCTAGAACTCAAAGCAAAGCGAACCCGCAGTGTACGGATCAGATGTAGTAAGGTAAGAATTCCAGAGTCGAACTTAGGGATTCGGTGAGAATAATTCCGATTTCAATTATCTAGCGAAAAGTATGAAAAGCTTTTGTGATCAAATAAGGGTGAAATGATTCCAAGGATTCAAGTATCCGATTTCGGCTTTCAATTCAAGACACTTCTATAGATATAGGACAGAGTTTATATTGCCAAGATTAAATGTTCAAAGGTAGGATTCGTACGGTGAAGTTCCGAAACCTATATGACTAATCTAAAGGTTCTCTCTATAAAGGTTGTTGAGGCTGCGATATAGAAAGATCTAAAGACAAGAATTATGTTCAAACTAACTATCTAAAACTCCAGGATATGACTCTCCAAAGTAAAGATTAGAAATCACACTTAAAATCTTAATAAAGGATGTTGAGTCTCTTTATTACCCAAATCTTGAAATCTTAATCTATTAAATGTAGAATCAGGTTTGAAGTGTCTTCATACATTCAGTTAGAGGGTAAAAAGGTTAATCAAGGTTGGGATTTAGTTAAGGATTAGTTTTGGTTAAAGATTAATTCAATTAAGGTTCGTCAGAAAAATAAATCGCCCTGTTCATAAGAAAATCGGTCAATTTTCCCCAAGAACAGCCCGATTTTCCTGTTTATCGCAAAACTAAAATCTAAACTCTCAGGGTCCTAATGTTTGAATGAGTTCAGTCTATCATCATCTAAGCCTTAATCATCAACTATTCTCCCCAGAATCACAAAGGTTTTAGCCAACCATTTTCAAAAACGAATCAAATTAATTATGGAGAGAAAGATCGCAAAGAAACCGAATCTTGAATAAAGAATTCCAATGAGCTTCAAATCTGTAAACGATTGTCAAAACGATTCAAGGTATCTCCTAAACAACTCAAATTCGTGCTCAAAAACAACAAGTATATCAATGAACAAAGAGATCTCACAACTAGAATCAAGATTAGCTTTCCGGCAAAGAGTCCTTCAATCTCCTTCCAAGAATCTTCAATTCCTCTCAAATGTGTAAAGATTCCCCGCTGCGGCCTTCTCGTTTTCGTTCCTAGGGTTCTCCTCTATAGTTTCTTGCAAGTGGGCCGTTTGGCAAAACTCTCCTCTAGCCCAAATTAATTGGGCTTTGTGTCGTCTTTTCATTTGGCCGAAAAACATAATAAATCGACCCAGTCGATTTACACCCAAAACCGTTCGATTTCTTTAGGAGAAAATCGTCCGATTTATATGTATATTGGCACGATTTTCTTCAACAGAAAGTGCTCTTCTCTTGGTTCGTCTTCTATGCTTCTCCTTTGCTATTCCTTAGCTTTTTATGAACCCTTCAAGACTCCTTTAGCTTCCTTAACATCCTTAGATGCTCCTTGCTCCGCTTTTGCTTCCAATTCCACTCCATTTACCTATAATTCATCAACAACTCGTGTAGACCTCTATTTCCGACAAATGATTGAATAGAACATAAAAGTCATACAAAATCTCTCTAAATGCAAGGTAAACTGAGGTAATCTTGTGTAATATGCATGAATATGATGATACATAATTCATGTCATCAAACTACATGCACCGGACTCACCCATTTGCTATCCGATATGGGAAATATGATACCTGCATCCAACAACTTAAGAATCTCCTTCTTCACAACCTCTTTCATGATCGGATTTAACCGTCTTTGAGGTTCCCGTGAAGTCTTATGATCGTCCTCCATTAGTATCTTATGCATACAAAAAGAAGACTTAGTACCAACAAGATCATCAATAGTATAACCCAAAGCCTTTCAATGTTTCTTCAGAACATGCATTAGTTTAGACAATTCAATTTCAGAAAGAGAAGCACTAACAATAACGGGATAAGTAGAATCCGGACCAAGGAAAGCATACCTCAAGTGACTCGGAAGTGGTTTAAGCTCCAAGACTCGGGTTCTTTCTGAGGTGGATTTGTGCCTTCTCCTTCCAGTGAAGTGGACTTAGATCGAATAACTGGACTTTCAGAAGTCTCAGTTGACATCATCTCGCTTGCTATCTCGGTCGAGATCCAAGGTGGGTGACCGAGATGTTCTTCACATAAGAATACCTCGCTTGGTCCAAAGAGTGCCTCGATCGAGGTACTGGAACTGGATCCGAAACCTAACATGCTTAACTTCTCCTGAATTAGTTTATGAAATCTAGCTCATGGATCTGCTTCCAATGTTTCCAAGCTTCGCACATCTGCATCACAAAAGACATCTATACATTCCTCCATTAAACTAAAACTTAAAACTTTCTCAAGAGGATCTTTAATAAGGATAGAGCTCACCAATTCTCGCAAATCTTCTTCATCATAGATGTTGAAGATGTCATCCTCCAACGGCTCTCCCTTCATTGCAGCAAGCAATGCAAACTCCACATGATCGCCACCAATGTTGAACTTCAACTTGGCGTTCTTACAATCAACGTTGCAACCCGAAGTTGCTAGAAATGGTCTCCCGAGAATGATAGGGATGGGATAATCTGCGGGAATGTCAAGTACAACAAAGTCTATAGGTATCTTTAAATTACCTAACTTGATGGGAACGTCTTCTAAAATACCAACGGGACGGGTAATGGAGTGATCCGCCATGTATAACGTGATCTTAACGGGATTGGGTTCTCCAAGTCCAACTTTCTCATAAAGCTCCAGCGGAATGATGCTCATGTTGGCTCCTAGATCACAAAGTGCATCATAAGTTACATCCCCGACTTGAATGAGAATGCAAAATGAACCGGGATCTCTTAATTTATGTGGCATCTTCTCCTTCATGATTTGAATGACTTCCGAAGATCTAGATGTCATCCTTACTTCACCAAAATCCTCCAGCTTTCTCTTCCTTGATAAGATTTCTTTCAGAAACTTCCCATAGGCGGGCATACCTAGAATGGCAACAATGAAAGGGATGTTAATATGTAGCTTATTCGTAAGGTCAATAAACTTACCAAATTGCTTGTCTAGATGTGCCCGCGCCCTTGACTGAGGGAATGAGAGTGGTGGTTTGTAAGCAGGAGGTGGAACATAAACTTCAGAATTTTCTTTCGCTTTCTGGGGCTCCATCTCGGTTGGCACCTCGACCGAGGTTTTCCTCGTCTGATCTTGGTCCGAGGTGTTCCTCATCTGGTCGGGGCTCGACCGAGGTACTGGATCTACAGTCTTCAATCCACTGCGTGTTGTAATAGCCATGATCTGTCCTTTTGGGTTGCTCTTTGTCCTTGCTAGGAGCTTCCCAAGATCTCTTGGTGCTTCATTTGCCTTGTTGAAAAATTGTTGTTCTAAGGCATTTTGTGCTTTCGAAAATGAACTCATAGATGTTTCCATAGCATTGAGCTTGATCAATATTGCTTCTAGCACAACATCCGGTTTCTTCGGTGGTTGAAATGAGCTTGATGCAGGCTCCTGGCTTCTCAATGGAGTAGAAGAAGAAGAGGGGGTGTTAAAAGCATTTTCAGCATGAGAATAAGGGTTATCCGAATTTTTTTTATTCGATCTCCAGTTGTTGTTGTTGGAGTTTCTGTTGTTGTTGTAATTGTTGTTCTGCGGCCCTTGATAGTTGTTTCTTCCTTGGTAGTCACCGTCTTGCTCCTTCTTTGTTTGAGCTACTAAAAGCTCCTTCAATGCCTTTACTTCATTGCTAAGCGAGGAGAGTTGAGCTCCATTTGATGATGTGTCTTGGAAGCTAACTCTCCTTGCTCCATCTTCAACTCGTTGATGGGAGTATTTCTCCATGTGTAAAGCTTGCTTTTCAATGAAATCCCAAGCTTCATCTATCGGCATATCCATGAAAGTGCCGGCGGAAAGTAATTGGAGCTTGAATGGAGTATCTCCATCTAAACCCTTGAAGTATATCTCCAGCAACTCGATCTTTGGAATCCGATCTTTGGAATCCCATGATGTGAGCAATCTAACAAAATATCCTTGAATCTCTCCCATTACTTGGACAAACTTTCCTTGTCCTTCATAATAAAAGCATTGATCTTGCCCCTCAATTCAGCAGTCTTTGATGGGGGAAAGAACTTAGTAAGAAACTCCGTCATCATCTCTTCCCAAGTGTTGATTTTTCCAGCCGGAAGAGATTGATACCAAGCAAGCGCCTTGTCTTTCAAAGAGAAGTAGAAAGGCCTCAACTTGTAGTTGTTGTTCTCCACTCTTGAAGGTCTCAAAGTCTCCATCAGAATCTCATAGTTTTGCAAATGTTGATGCGGAGACTCTCTTTCCAAACCTCCAAATTGACATTGTCGAATCATGGTTAGAACTTGCGGTCGAAGTTCATAATCATGCTCAACTGGATCTCCTAGGTTGACTCTTGGACGCCTGACTTGCTGATTGGGATCCATCCTCTGACGTAGGGTTCATGGAACTCCAGCGAAAAGAACATCTCAGACTGGCATCCGAGGTGGTGGGTGTATCTCGGCCGGGGAGCTAGGACTGGGTCTTGCCTCGGTCGAGCATCTAGGATCGGTCGAGGTAGAAACTGAGCCCTTAGAGCGGTCATATCAGCTTCAATTCCTTCAGTTCTTGCGAGTCTCGTCTCTTTCTCGCTACAGTTCTTCTTTACTGAGGTGGAGTTGTTCTAATGCCTCCTTCAATTCGGCTTCAAGATCGCGATTGTCTTGATCGGCCATCTTAGCTTCTTTCAATCTTATCTTGTAGGTCTTTTCTGGTTCGGGATCGTAAGGAACGATTTCCTTTCCAACACGAGTTCTTCGCATAAACCTAAGAAAAGATCCTGCAAAATCACTCAAGTAAAGTGGTCAATAGCAACAAGGGCAAGAGCCCCGAAAGACAACCGAAACCGAACTTGGTCTTGACCAAGTCCCCGGCAACAGCGCCAAAAACTTGTTTGCTCCAAAAGGTGTGTGCAAGCTTTAATATTTATACCAATTATAATTACAAATAGCGAACCCGCAATGTACAGATCGATTGTAATAAAAGCAAGAATTTCAAGGTCGAACACAGAGACTATGGTGAAACAAAGAACGGTAATTCAAGTTGTCAATAAACAACAAGCAACAAATCAAAGGTATCAAAGATGATATAAAAGTCATAAAAAGAAAATGCGGATTCTAGGGATTAAAGCATCCAGTTGTGGTTCCGACTCAAGATCTCAAAAGATAACGTGGACAAAGCTGAGGTTTGCAAAGGGAAGGTGTTTCTAAGGTGGGAATACATCACCCGGTAAGTCTCACTACTCACTATCCCAAACCAAAGATCCTCTCACCGGGTAAGTATCAAGGTATAAAGGAAAGGAACTATAATCTCAAACCAACACACTACCCAAGGGGCTAGAATCAACCTTTACCTGATAAATCTCAGGCTAACTCTCAAAGATGGGATGAAGGCACACTCAAACCCCAATAAAGGATAAACCTTTATTACCTACACTAATGACCTTGGGTAAACAAACAAAGGAATCACCGGGTAAGTCTCATCCTAGGCTTGCGTTGAACCAGGAAAGGTATAACAAGGATAGGATTTGGAAAACTGAAACCTCAACTCAGATAAGGATCAGAAAAGGTCTCACCTCGTTCAGTTATATCCCATCCCGGCCGAGATGTTCTATGACTGACCGAGGTGTCCGTCGGTTAAGGTAAAGGCTCGAGCTTTCAGGGTCCCCTGGGATTAAGATCATTCTTTCATCGTCTTTCCCACAACTTTCAGTCAATCATCCTAGAGTCGCATAAAGAACTTAGCCTACAATCATCATGATAACAATAATCAAATATATGAGAAAAGAATCAATATTCAAACAAGAAAACCTTAACACAAAGGTCTCAATAACTGAATCAAACAAACAAACAATCAGCGTTCCTCAATCACAAAATAGAAAAGACAACAAAAGCAAACCAAACTAAGAAAATCTTACAAACTTCCTCCAAAGACAACTTCAACTAGATTCCTTCCTTCCTTGATCTTCAACCTTCAAAACTTCCTTCAACTCTGGAGAACTATGCTCCTTTGATCCGGAATTTCTGAGATGATCCGAAGATGCTAAATTCTAGAAAATCAGCCCCTTTATAAAGGAGAATTATCTTGCAAAGATAAAATATCTTAAAAAGATAATTTCCTTTAAAATATATCTCCATATCTTCCAAAATGTATCAGCCAAAAGATATTCTTCCTTCCAGAAATCCAGCCAAAAATATGTGATATTCACTTTCCAAAAATAGAAGATCTCAGCCAAAGATAAAGATCTTGTGTCCCATCATCAGTTCGCCTCGGTCTAGACGCTCCTGAAGATCACCTCGGTTGAGGTGGTACTGTAGCTGACCAAGGTGAGTCTCAGCTGAGAATAAAACTCTCTAATCTGGTCCAAAATCAATCTTCCAAATCATTTCCATGCTTCTTGAGCTCTTCTTATAACTCCTTTGAAAACTCCACCTTGTTTATAATGTTTTATAGGTGTTGATGATGGAAGACTTAACACAAATGTAGTAGTTGGATATACTAACAATGTATTGATTATATTCTCTAGATACTTGGTTGGTTTGAATTCAGCGCAGGTCTTATCGAATGTCAAGGGCCTTGATATGGGTTTCAAGGGCCTTGAAGTATAACTCAAGGACAAGGAAGAAAGCGTTACAAAGGAACGATCTCATAGGCCTTGGTGTTACATAGATGCGTGAAACAAGGATTCAAATGCAAAGAAGATTTTCCAGGAAGATTTGCTCAAACATAAAGATTTTAGGGAATATATTTTGGGAATATCTTTTCAACCGAAGATTAGAGAGCGGAAACTTCTCTTTCGATTCAACAGAGAAAGAGAAGATCAAGGAGCTAAGGACTCGACGCGGTCTTAAGGATTGAAGATTTGCAACGTCTACCTTATCTCGAAACAAGAAACGATCTTCATGGAGAAGAAGATTCAACTTCAAACGGTCATCTCTCCAACGGCTAGAAGACCTCTCCATAGAAAATATAAATGAAGATGATGGCCGTAGAAGATATACACACAATCATATACGGAAAACATCTTTACGTCTTCAAGCAACCTAATCATCTTCATTCGTTACTTTTCTTTCTCTCATTTACACAAAAGCTTTATCCCCTTAGAGAGAGAAAACACAAGAGTTCCATTGGAAGATCTAAATAGTGTTATACTAGAGTGTGTGTTACTCTGCGAAGTAACTAGGCTATTATAGCTAGGTTGAGAGTTGGAGCTAGGTCGTAGCATTGGCTACCGTGAGAGAAGAAAGGGATTTCTTCTAGTTTGTATCTAGGACTCTTTAAAGCTGATAATAGATAGTTAGATCCTTAGGCTATACCTTGGGAAGGAGAGTAGGCTATTTAGAGCCAAACTTCGTAAACTTATCCTTGTGTCAATCTTTTACATTCCGCATTATATCTTGCTATTGTGACTAACTTTGTTTTGCAGGAGCACGAAGTCAAGGACCTTGAAAGCTGTTTCAAAGCCCTTGAAATCAAAGTTATACGAAGAGCACAGATCGACATCAAGGTCCTTGAAAGGAGTTTCAAGTCCTTGAGATTTGGTTTGCCAAAAGTTCTCATACTCTATTCAACCCCCCTTCTAGAGTATCTTTTAACTTATTTATATCACCTACCGTTTCTTCAATCGGTATCAGAGCTAGACGCACGTTTATTGATTTAACCATCATGAGACTAATCATGAATCTTGTAGGTGATGGTGGATTTGGTCAAGGAAGATCCTCATCTCGACCACCACTCTTCTGTGGCAACAACTTTGTTCATTGGAGAGCACTCATGCGTATGTTCATTATTGACCAGGACATGGAGCTTTGGAGCATCATTCAAAATGGACCTAAAGTTCCAATGACAACGGTTGAAGATGTCCAAGTCCCAAAGAAGGAAGCTGACTTCACACAGGCTGACTTGGACATTGTGTCAAAGAATTACAAAGCAATGAACCTACTATACTATGGATTAGATGCAAATGAATTCAACCGCATCTCATCATGCAAGAGTGCTAAAGAAATATGGGACAAGCTTGTTGTCACTTAGGAAGGAACAAGTCAAGTCAAGAAAACAAAGATTAGCATCTTCCTCAGACAATACGAGCTATTCAAGATGAATCCTAATGAAACAGTCAAAGAAATGTTCACCGGATTCACTGAGATCGTGAATAATTTGGACTCACTAGGAAAGATCTTCCCAAATGAAGAGAAAGTGAGGAAGTTTCTAAGGAGCCTACCTAAATCCAAGTGGGGACCAAAGATGACTACTATTGAAGAAGCTCAAAATCTCAAAATTCTTCCTCTTGATGACCTACTTGGAAAACTCATCACACATGAAATGGTTCTTGGTGAAGAAGATGGAGAACTCCCATCCAACTCCAAGAATTTGGCATTAAAATCAAGAAGAGATGAATTACCATCTGATGAAGAGGACAGTGATGACGATGATGAAGAAGATGCAATCGCCATGATTTCCAAGGGTCTCGCAAGAATTCTCAAGTTAAAGAAATAATCTGCAAATAGAGAATTTCCACGAGCATCAAAACTCTGAGGTAAGTTTTCTAACTCTAATAAGAAAACGAGAGTACTGACTTGTTTTGAATGTGGTGAAACATATCATCTTGTGAAGGATTGTCCATAAAAGAAGAGGACCAACTTCAAGAAAAATGATCAAAAGAAGAAAGCTATGGTTGCTTCATGGAGTGATTCAAAATCAAAAAATAAATCAGAAGATGAAAAAGAACAAGCAAACTTGTGTCTCATGGCCGATCATGAAGAAGATTCAAATCTATATGTTGACAATGTGGTAAGTACAATTATGTCTCAACCTGAATCTGACCTGAAACAATTCCTTAAAGATATTATCATATGTGATAAAGAACATAGAATATGGATAAATTCTTTAAAAGAAAAGCTTCTTGAACAAGAAAAATAACTAAGTGAAATGTCTCCGGAAAATGAAAATCTTAACACAGAAAAAGTAGACCTTGATGACAATATCAAGGCCTTGGAATCAGAGAACCTAGTTCTCAAGGACAACCTCTTCTCTCTTCATCGAAACTATATCGATCTAGAGAAAGAGAAAGTTGATCTAACTTTGACGTGTCAAGACCAGAAGGCAGCACTTATTAAGTTTACTCGTTCAAAAGATAATCTTGAGAGAATGATGGGTGAACAACAGTCCTCCCTTAACAAAAATGGTATAGGTTATCATAGAAGCTTTCCTAGAAAACCTACCACAAATTTTGTCAAGGCCAAAGGAAGCATTCATATGCCTACTTGCTTCTACTGTTGTAAAAAGGGTCATGTTAAATCTACATGTCCTTATAGAAGAAATTATCCTTATATCATCAGAAACACTTATCCTTTATGTTTAAGGAAACAAGTCAAATAAATTTGGGTTCCTAAAGGCACTAGACCACCAAACATGATCGAACCTGAGTATGAACCAAAATATGTCATTTGGTCGACCCGAAAAGGTTGATGTTTGCTGTTTTGCAAGATATCACCAAGGTAAAGGATCACAAATGGATATTAGATAGTGGTTGTTCAAGACACATGAGTGGAAAAAGCTCTTTATTCTCATATTTAAAGAAGCAATCATCTAGAACCATTACTCTTGGTGATAAAAGAAAGTGTGACGTAATTGGCATTGGTAAAATTTGTTATAATTCATCTAACTTTATTGATGATGTTTATTTGGTTGATGGTTTGAAATATAATCTGCTAAGTATTTCTCAAATTTGTGATAAAGGTAATAAAGTCATGTTTGATTTAGATTAATGTGAGGTTCAAGACAAAAAGACGGGTGAAGTGTTGTGATAGCATGTACTATAGTCTATATTTTGGGGCCGGTTTAGACGTTTTATCTTCATAAACCTGCATGTATGGATGTATATTCTTTGATAATATTGTTGTTTTGTCTACCTTTGCAGGAATTGAGGTCTACACCTAGTTTCATTGTAATTGTAGGTAAAATGGCACGTTTTGGACTAAAATGGAGCTAAGGAAGCTAAGGAGTCATTAGAGCTACATTCTGGAGCTTAAGGAAGATCTCAGGAAGCATGGAAATGATTAAGAAGATTTACTTTGGACCAGATTTGAGAGATTTCACATTCAATTGAGATTCACCTCGGTCAACTATAGTACCACCTCGATCGAGGTGATCTTGAGGAGCGTCCCGATCGAGGCGAATACCCTGTCGCAGCGAGATCTTTATTTTTGGCTGAGATCTTTTATTTTTGGAAGGAAGATATCTTATATTTTTGGCTGGATTTCTGGAAGGAAGATATTATTTAAGTTGATTTACTTTTAGAGATAGAGATATATTTTATAGGAAATTATGTTTTTAAGATTTTATTATCTTTGGAAGATAACTCTCCTATTTAAAGGGTTGGATTTTCCACAAGTTCAACCATGCTTGGAGCATCCAACAATTGAGAGATTTTCTGGAATTTTGAAGGAAGTATTGAAGGATTGAAGTCCAAGGAAGGAAGGAATCATAGTAGGAGTTAACTTTTGAAGGAGTTTGTAAGATCTTCTTAGATCTCTTATTGTCTTTTCTGATTTGTTGACTGAGGAACGCTTGTTTGTTGATTGATTGATTCAATTATTAAGACCTTTTTCTTAAGGTTTTCTTGTTCGAATATTGATTCCTTTTCCATTAATTTGATTATTGTTATCATGATGATTATTGGCTAAGTTACTTAAGCGATTCTAGGGTGATTAGCTGAAAGTTGTGAGAAAGACGATGATGGAATGATCTTAATCCCAGCAGAACCCTGAAAGCTCGAGTCTTTACCTTAACCCTAGAACACCTCGCTCGGTCATTGAACATCTCAGCCGGGTTGGAATGTGACTGAACGAGGTGACCTTTCCTGAACCTTATCTGAGTTAAGAGTTTAAGTTTGCCAAATCCTATCCTTATTACACCTTTCCTGGTTCAATGCAAGCCTAGGATGAGACTTACCCGGTGATTCCTTTGTTTTTTTACCTAAGATCATGAGTGTAGGTAATAAAGGTTTATCCTTTATTGGGGTTTGAGTGGCCTTCATCCCATCTTTGTGAGTTAGCCTGAGACTTACCCGGTAAAGGTTGAATCTATTCCCTTGGGTGGTGTGTTGGTTTGAGATTATAGTTCCTTTCCTTAGTACCTGGACACTTACCCGGTGATAGGAGCTTCGGTTTGGGATAGTGAGTAGTGAGACTTACCCGGTGACCTATTCCCATCTTAGAAACACCTTCTCTTTTGCAAACCTCAGCTTTGTCCGCATTATCCTTTGAGATCTTGATTCGGAACCATCACTAGATGCTTTAATCCCTAGAATCCGCATTTCCCCTTACTTGACTTTTACATCATCTTTGATTGCTCTAATTGCTTATTTGCAACATTTGACAACCGATTTCGTGCTTTATTTCACCATAGTCCCTGTATTCGAGCCCTGGAATACTTGCTTTTATTACAATTGATTCGTACACTGCGGGTTCGCATATTGTTCAAGCATACTTCTTGGGTTATAAATTTTGCACACACCTTTTGGAGCGAACAAGTTTTTAGCGCCGTTGTCGGGGACTTGGTCTAGACCAAGCCGGTTTCGGTTGTCTTTCAGGGCATTTTCCCTTGCTACTTTTGACCACTTTACTTGAGTGTTTTCGCAGGATCTTTCCTTAGGTTTATGCGAAGAACTCGTGCTGGCAAGGAAATCATTCCTTACGATCCCGAACCAGAAAAGACTTACAAGCGAAGATTGAAAGAAACTAAGATGGCCAATCAAGACGATCGCGATCTTAAAGCCGAATTGAAGGAGGCATTGGAACAGCTACGCCTCAATAGAGAAGAACCACAGCGTGAGAGAGAAGAGATTCACGCAAGGACAGAAGGAATTGAAGCAGATATGGCTTCTCTAAGGGCCCAGTTTCTGCCTCAACCGATCCTAGATCCTCGACTCAGGCAAGACCCAGTTCATGTTGCCCCGGCCGAGATACATCCACCTTGGATACCTATCCGAGATGTTCTTTTTGCTGGAGTTCCACAAACCCTAGGATAGAGGATGGACCCTAATCAGCAAGTGAGGCCGAGATACATCAATGAATTCATTTTCGAAGGCACAAAAAGCCTTAGAGCAACAATTCTTTAACAAGGCGAATGAAGCGCCAAGAGATCCAGGGAAGCTCCCAGCAAGGACAGAGAGCAACCATAAGGGACAGATTGTGGCAATAACGACACGAAGTGGACTAAAAACTGCAGATATAGTACCTCAGTCGAGCCAAGACCAGAAGAACACTTCGGTCGAGGTGCCAACCGAGGTGGAGCCCCGGAAAGTGAAGGATAAATATGAAGTTTATGTTCCATCTCATGCTTATAAACCACCACTTTCATTCCTTCAGACAAGGGCGAGAGCACATCTAGACAAGCATTTTGGTAAGTTTCTAGACCTAATGAATAAACTACACATTAACATCCCTTTCCTTGATGCCATTCTAGGGATGTTCACCTATGGGGAATTTCTAAAAGAAATCATATCAAGGAAGAGGAAGCTGGAAGATTTTGGAGAAGTAAGGATGACATCTAAGTCCTCGGAACTCATTCAAATCATAAAGGAGAAGATGCCACCCAAATTCAGAGATCCCGGTTCATTTTGCATTTCCATTCAAGTTGGGGATGTAACTTATGAAGCGTTGTGTGATCTAGGAGCCAGCGTGAGTATCATCCCGCTGGAGCTATGTGAGAAAATCGGACTTGGAGAGCCCAAGCCGGTGAAGATAAGGTTATACATGGCGGATCGCTCCATTACCCATCCCGTGGGCATCTTGGAAGACGTTCCCGTCAAGTTAGGTAATTTCTATTTACCTATAAATTTTGTTGTACTTGACATACCCGCAGATTATCCCGTTCCTATCATTCTTGGGAGACCATTTTTAGCAACTTCGGGTTGCAATGTGGATTGTAAGAACGCCAAGTTGAAATTCAACATTGGTGGAGGTCAAGTGGAGTTTGCATTGCTTGCTGCAATGAAGGGAGAGCCGCTGGAATATGACATCTTCAACATCTATGATGAAGAAGAATCAAGAGAATTGGTGAGCTCTATCCTTATTAATGACCCTCTTGAAAGAGTTCTTAGTTTTATTTTAATGGAGGAAGGTATAGATGCTTCTTGTGATGCAGATATACGGAGCTTAAAAGCATTGGAAGCAGATCCAGGAGCTAAGATTGAGAGAATAATTCAGGGGAAGAAAAGCAATTTAGGTTTCGGTCCCAGTTCCAATACCTCGACCGAGGCACTTTCTGGACCAAGCGAGGTATTCTTATCTGAAGAACATCTCGGTCACCCACCTTGGACCTCGACCGAGGTCACAAGCGAGATGATGTCAACTGAGACGTCTGAAAGTCCAGTTCTTCGATCTAAATCTACTTCACTGGAAGGAGAAGGCACGGATCCCCCTCAGAAAGCACCCCCAGTTGTGGAGCTTAAACCACTTCCTAGTCACTTCAGGTATGCTTTCCTGGGTCCGGATTCTACTTATCCCGTTATCGTTAGTGCTTCCCTTTCCGAAACTGAATTGCCTAAACTAATGCATGTCCTGAGAAAACATCGAAAGGCTTTAGGTTACACCATTGATGATCTTGTTGGTATTAAGCCTTCTTTTTGCATGCATAAGATACTAATGGAAGACGATCATAAGACTTCACGGGAACCTCAAAGACGGTTAAATCCGATCATGAAAGAGGTTGTGAAGAAAGATATTCTTATGTTGTTGGATGCAGGTATCATATTTCCCATATCGGATAGCAAGTGGGTGAGCCCGGTGCATGTAGTTCCGAAGAAAGGAGGGATGACCGTTGTGACGAATAAGAAAAACGAGTTGATTCCAACTAGGACCGTTATAGGCTGTAGGATGTGTATCGATTATAGGAAGCTGAATGTGGCCACTCGAAAGGACCATTTCCCACTTCCCTTCATCGACCAAATGCTCGAATAGTTAGCTCAACACTCCAATTTTTGCTATCTAGATGGTTATAGTGGCTTCTTTCATATTCCTATCCATACGGATGATCAAGAGAAGACCACTTTCACTTGTCCATGGGGGACATTCTCTTATAGGAGGATGCCATTCGGATTGTGTAGCGCACCCGCTACCTTCCAGCGTTGTATGATGGATATCTTCTCCAAGTACATTGATGAGATCATGGAGGTATTCATGGATGACTTTTCGGTATATGGTTCCTCTTTTGATAATTGTTTAGCTAACCTTTCTCTAGTGCTACAACGTTGTGAAGGCACTAATCTTGTTCTAAATTCGGAGAAGTGTCACATTATGGTTAGCGAAGGGATTGTTCTAGGACACCTCGTTTCCAACCGAGGTATTGAGGTTGATCGAGACTATTGAGAAACTTCTCCCCTTGTTCTGTTAAGGGTGTGCGGAGTTTTCTCGGGCATACAGGTTTCTACAGGAGGTTCATCAAGGATTTCTCAAAAATCTCTAAACCACTCACTAATCTTTTGAATAAGGATGTTGTTTTTGAGTTTTCGCAGGAATGTCTTGATGCTTTTTATAGGATAAAGGAAGCGTTGATCACCGCTCCCATCATTCAACCTCCCGATTGGACCTTGTCCTTTGAGATTATCTGCGATGCTAGTGATGTGGCCGTAGGAGTGGTACTTGGACAAAAGAAGGATGGCCGGACCAACGTCATTTACTATGCTAGCAAGACGCTGGATGAAGCTCAGCTGAACTACGCCACCACCGAAAAGGAGCTATTGGCGGTTGTATATGCTTTTGAGAAGTTTCGCTCTTACTTAGTAGGAGCGAAAGTTATTGTTTACACTGACCATGCAACTATTCGTTACTTGCTCGTTAAGAAGGATGCAAAGCCGCGTCTTATTCATTGGATTCTCTTGCTTCAAGAGTTTGACCTAGAGATTCGCAATAAGAAGGGATCCGAAATTTCGGTTGCGGATCACCTCAGCCGGCTACCTCCCTCCTCGCTCGAGAAGGCTGACCTACCCATAGATGATTCATTCCCAGATGAGCACTTGCACTTGTTGGAACGTTGGATAGACTTCTTTCTCTTACCCCATGATGAAGGTGAAGTATGGGGTGAGGACACCTTCCAGCATGCTTAGGGATGATGTACGGTCCAGCTAGCGACCTTAAATCAAGCGCTTCTTGGGAGGCAACCCAAGGCATTGCTATCTTTTCTCTTCTTCTTGCTTAGTTTTAGATAGTTTGCTTTGCTTTGTTTTTGGCGTCCCCTAGATAGAAACCAGTACATTCTAAGAAAGGATTACAACTCAGGAGCTACACTGGAAGGATAGAAGTTCGAGAAATTGAGAAGACGGAGTTTGACTGAGACACATCTCGGTTGCTGTCGCAGCACCTCGACCGAGATGTTCTTAGGGCAACCGAGGCGACTAGGTCTGACATCCAATCAGACACCTCGGTCCGGTCGGGACCACCTCGACCGAGGTAAAATCAAAATCCAACGAATGGTTTAAAAGGCGAGATGGTTTTTCTCTCTCCCCATTTTCCTACCCAGAAGTGACCTCGACCGCGGCGGTGGTTTTCCCTCAAATCTTCAAATCTTGCTCGTTTCTTGCGATTTTTGGTTCGATTTCACCGGAGGAAGCAAGACGGTCGGTTTTTCAAGCATGAAACAGCGAGAGAAACACTCGAATTCTGCAGAATCTGGGTATTTTGTCCAAAAACCCTAACTCTCTTTCCTCTTCTGATTTAGGACAGATCTGGTTTTGGTTGCCATAGTTTCTTGCTGAAAAGGATATAAGTACCCCATAGGAAGCAATTGGTAGTGATTTGGGGGAAAATAACTTGCAAATCAGAGAGTTCGATCGAACAACCCTTCGTCTCAGTCCAGTCGGCTGTGTCTCGGCCGAGGTGATTGTTAGAGCAACCGAGGTGTTCATCTGTCAAAAGTAATGAGTAGCAGATCTGATCGCCAACTTGTTTTGAGAGATAGACCCAGTAGTTCTTCCCCTTCTTCTACATCTCATCCCACTATACCGGTGATCCATGAGCGTCACCTGGCCGACTTTGATCGCATTTGCGGGAGTCCCGTTATTTCCCCGCGGTTTTTGGATGTTTCTGCCTTCGAGTGCCTCCACGTGGCGGAGGACTTGAGGAAGATGATATCGATGGTGGGGCTGAAGGAGTTTATGGAGATCCGAGCGCCGGCCTACTTAGAATCCGCATTTCCCCTTACTTGACTTTTACATCATCTTTGATTGTTCTAATTGCTTATTTGCAACATTTGACAACCGATTTCGTGCTTTATTTCACCATAGTCCCTGTGTTCGACCCCTGAAATTCTTGCTTTTATTACAATTGATCCGTACATTGCGGGTTCGCATATTGTTCAAGCATACTTCTTGGGTTATAAATTTTAAAGCTTGCACACACCTTTTGGAGCGAACATGTTGCTTACTGCTCCTAGATGTAATATTGTTTATTCTATGAGTACTAACCAAGTTTCAGGAACTAAGCTAAAATGTCTAAAGGCCTTGACTGATGATCCAAGGCTTTGGCATAGAAGACTTGGTCACGTAAGCATGCACACCATGTAGAAGCTACTTAAAAAAAATTTATACGTGGGTTGCCAAACCTAAATTTCAAGTTTAATGATCTATGTAAGGCGTGTACACAAGGTAAACAAACAAGAGGTTCATTCAAACCTAAGAAAGCTGTAAGTTCTTCTCGACCTATTGAACTTTTACACATGGATCTTTGTGGACCTATGCGTGTCAAATCTCCCAGAGGCAAGCAGTACATCCTTGTTATAGTGGATGATTTCTCTCATTTTACATGGATTTTTTTTCTATGAGAAAAATCTGACGCTTTATTTGAGTTTTCAAAATTGTGTAAGGAGTTACAAACTTTGAAAAACCTACCAATTATTTCTATAAGAAGTGATCATGGTAGAGAATTTGATCAACTAAAGTTTGATTTGTTTTGTGCAAAATATGGCATTTCACATAATTTTTCAGTTCCTAGAACTCCTCAACAAAATGGAGTTGTGGAACGTAAGAACTGCACTCTTGAGGATATGTCTAGGACAATGCTTTTACAAAACAATTTGCGAAAAAGTTTTTGGGCTGAAGCAGTAAACACTGCAAATTATATTTTGAATAGATGTTTAATTCGCCCTATCTTGAAAAAGACTACTTATGAACTCTTCAAAGGAAGAAAACCAAATATTTCATATTTCAAACCCTTTTGATGTACTTGTTTTGTTCATAACAATGGCAAAGATAATCTTGGGAAATTTGATGCACGTAGTGATGAAGCTATATTCATTGAATGAAGCTATTATTAAGAAAAGCATTCATATTATTTTTTATGAAAGCAGATGGTACTTTGAGTGAGAGTTTTGCATATCTAAATCTGAATTAAAGAGAATATCATAATTCGGATGAAGAGGAAGATCCTAAAGATCGAGACAAGAATATGCAAGAAAAGATTCAAGATACCGAAGAAAACCCTCAAGACCTTGAAACACACCTTCAAGACCTTGTAACTGGAAACTGTGATAACAGTATCCACTTCAAGGGCTTGAAACCTAACTTCAAGGCCTTGAGATTGGATCAACAGGTAATATATCAATGGTACCTGAATCTAGTCAAACATATGAAGCTCAACCTTCTGGATCTGCTCCATCTGTCAAAAGAAGAAAAGTTCAACACTCCTCATATCATCAACAAGAGAATATGATCACAGATCTAAATTTTGGAGTTCAAACTAGATCTAAAGTGAACAATCTATGTGCCTTCTCTGCTTTTGTATCGCTTGTCGAGCCAAAGAACTACGTTCAAGCTCTTCAAGAACCTGATTGGATCATTGTCATGCAAAATGAATTGAATGAATTTGAGAGGAACAAGGTATGGACTCTTACTTCAAGACCAAAACATCAATCAGTTATTGGCACGAAATGGGTATTTCGAAACAAATTGGATGATAGTGGCAAAGTCATACCAAATAAAGCACGACTTGTAGCACAAGGCTATAACCAAGAAGAAGGTAATTATTATGAGGAGACTTTTGCTCCATTTGCCAGGTTAGAAGCCATACGTATGCTACTTGCATTTGCATCTTTTATGAGTATAAAACTTTTTCAAATGGATGTAAAATGTGCTTTTCTAAACGGCTTCTTAGAAGAAGAAGTCTACGTTGCTCAACCTCCGGGTTTTGAAAATGATGAATTTCCAGATCATGTTTTTAAACTAGACAAAGCTCTTTATGGTCTAAAGCAAGCTCCTCGAGCTTGGTATGAATGATTATCTAAATATCTTCTTGAAAACAATTTCAAAAGAGGTTTGATTGATCAAACATTGTTTATCAAAACCAGAGGCAACGACATTCTAGTAGTACAAATCCATGTTGATGATATATTATTCGTTAATGATTCCCTTTGCAAGGAATTTTCAAATATGTGCAGGGAATTTGAAATGAGCTTAATGTGAGAGCTAAATTTCTTTCTTGGACTTCAAGTTACACAAGCAAAGAAAGAAATTTTTCTCAATCAAAGCAAGTATACTAAAGACTTGCTTAAGAAGTACAAAATGGATCAATCTAAGGTTTCAAAGAGTCCTATAAGTTCAACACTTTCGCTAGATCATGACAAGAATGGAAAAAGTGTAGTGCAAAAGGAGTATCGAGGTATGATCGGTTCATTGTTGTATCTAACTGCTAGTCGTCCTGACATTATGTTTAGTGTGTGCATGTGTGCAAGATTTCAAGCTAATCCTAAAGAGTCACACTTGATAGCTGTGAAAAGAATTTTTCGGTATCTCAATGGCACTAAGGATCTAGGGTTATGGTACCCATATCAAAGCTCGTTTCATCTTGTTGGCTATTCAGATGCAGACTTTGTAGGTTATAAGGTCGATAGAAAAATACTTCTGGATGTTGCCAATTCTTAGGGTCATCCCTAATTAGTTGGCACTCCAAGAAGCAAAATTTTGTTGCTCTATCCACAGCTGAAGCTGAATATATAGCTGCAGGAGCCTGTTGTGCACAAATTCTTTGGAATGCTCAACAACTTCGTGACCTTGGCTTTGATTTGAAAGGTATTCCTATAAAATGTGATAATACTAGTGCTATTTCTATAACCAAAAATCTTGTGCAGCATTAAAGGACTAAGCATATTGATGTAAGGCATCACTTCATATGTGATCATGTTGAGAAAGGTGATGTTTCGATTTTTTTATCTCAACTAACTTGCAGCTTGCAGATATCAATACCAAGCCTCTTCCTGAGGAACAATTTAATTTTATTAGATTTGAGCTTGGTATGTTGAACAAGGAAGCATTAACGTAGGGGGAGTAAACGATTTTAATTGTTCCTACGCATGCAGCCCAATTGATGTCTCCAAGGGCCTTGAAATAAAATTCAAGGGGCCTTGAAATATTTTTCACAAGGTATATTAAATTTACGGATCTTTTAAAAATTAATATCTTTTAGATATTTCAATTCTTAAAATATTTTTATAAATCTTTTGTTTGAAATTTTGAAAAAGATCTGT
The DNA here is from genome assembly GCA_033239125.1 of Fagopyrum homotropicum. Lineage (NCBI taxonomy): Eukaryota > Viridiplantae > Streptophyta > Magnoliopsida > Caryophyllales > Polygonaceae > Fagopyrum > Fagopyrum homotropicum. Next base: position 36,067,584 of record BSWB01000003.1, read on the forward strand.
TGTTGTTTTATTAGTATAAAAGCTTGATTTTCTCAAGATCTTGTTATTTCCCTTTTAAAAAGGACCTACTTTTTCTATCTTTTTCATTCTTTCACAAGAAACCCTATTTCAAAAATCCCTTGATTTCTCTCTCAAACTTCCCTCATGGCACCCAGAAGCAAGAAATCTGCTCCTCAAGCTCCCAAAAAGAAAGTCGTTCAGAGTCCCTCAATTGCTAAAGAAGAAAATTCTTATGAGGATCTGGATACATCTCAGACGACTGGTCTTCCCTCATCATGGTTTGTTACGCTAAGAACGTGTGTACGCAATAAGCTTTAAATTTATACTCGTTATATTTCTCCTAACTCCTAGCGAACCCGCGGTGTACGGGACGTTTGTAGTAGGGATAGTATTCCGAGGTCGAACACAAAGACTAAGGTGAGATTGATTCGATTTATGATTAAGTTTAGTGAAAATCTAGGTTATAGAAAAGAGAAAGAAATAAAGAAATGAAAACCTCAATGTTTTTGGTTGGTTTTTAGGTGATCAATCAAGGATCACAATTGATGCAAAGTAAACAATCAACTAAGCTAACGAATCAACACAAACAAACAAGCTAAACACGAGATAGGAACCAAGAGAGAAAAGCGGATTCTAGGGGTTGGAAATTCCGGTTATGGCATAGGGCTCAAGCTATCTAATCATTTCTTGGATTAACTATGATATGTTGGGAGTTAGTGTTTCTAGATTGGGATCAATCACCGGGTAGGTCTCATGGTCCATTAGTCCGTCCCTAAGGGATGGAATTCTACACAAACCGGATTGTTACCTAGGGATCTAACCTATCCTTACCGGGTAAGTCTCGAAAGGGTTAGTTCTAAACAACTATCCTAGCACACTTAATCCAATGGCGGCTTGTGAGGCTCACCACTACCTAAGGTTTGTCATCTTTGGAATCTAAGAGTAAGGATTACCGGGTAAGTCTCCCCTAACACTTAGTTGCTAACACTAGGTCACCCTAGAGTAGATTTAACTCAACAAACACTAGGATTTCAACATTCTAACAATCTAAAACTAGATCCATCGAACTAGGGAAAATCACGGGGTGTTCTACCAAGTCCACGGCCGTGGTTTAGCAAGAACAACCCGTGGACTCTAACAGAGGCTACGTCCAAGTAAGTGACTAATCCAAGGGCAAATCTAAGTCCATCCTATCATAGTCCTAGCCATAACCATCCTTTCCTTACCCTAGAATCACATCTATTTAGCCTACAACATGCATCATAACAATCGAAATCATCAAGCATAAAATCATAGTTTCCATTTGCAAGATAATGAAGAGAAAGAGATGAACAAGTGAAGTAAACAAAACCAAGTTGAAAGTAAGATTAAAATGACTCACAACCCTTCCAAAAGAAGGTTTAGATAGTTCATACAACTCTAGAAATTGATTCCGAAATTCTTCACTACAAAGGCTATCAAGGTCTAACAATGGTGTGTTCTTCTCCTTCCTTTCCAATGGAGCTCTTCTTCTTCCTCCAATGGTAGCTTCCCTCCTTAGAGAATCTTCTTGTTGTGGTTGGAAATGTGGAATTGGATAGTGGAATAGAAGATTGAAAGATGCTCCTCTCAGCCAATGCAGGGCCACTTTTATATTACAACTTTGCAAGAGCTGGCCAAGAGATCGTGGCACAGCTGTCACAACCGCCTGGCAAGAACCACGGTTGGTTCCACGGCCGTGGACCTTCAGTGAACCGTGGTTTGGTGCTTTAGCGTTGTCTTGGTTCATTAAGCTTTGATTTGGTGCATGGCTTGTGTTGGCAAGGTTCCATGAGTCCTCCTTAGCCCTTAGCTTGCGTTCCAATGAGTCCGAGGGTGTATCATCTAGATGAACGATCCTCAAACATATCGTTTAAGCTTCTAAGTCTCCCAAAATACCTACAAAGCAAAGCAAAAGTCCGTGTAGACGTCTATCTCGACAAAATACGTGAATTGAGTGCAAACGTCGTGATCTAGTGCTAAACCATGCATGAATGAGTGAGAATTCTATCTAAATGACTACCTAAACCTAAGTCATAAATCGTGTTATCAAAAATACCCCATACTTAAGGTTTGCTCGTCCCCGAGCAAATTCTCAACTATAGACTAGGAGATGACATGATTTATGTATGTAGAAAAATGGCAAAATCTTTTTGGGTTTGTGCTTCCACTATTGGATCACCTTCATAGTCATGTTTCATGGCAATGGATAAGCAATTATGTATCAAATAAATGAAGGCACGGAAAGACAATTATACTTGACTTGAAAGCATGCATGAAATGTAAAAATGAAGAAGTCAAGATGATCAAGAGCATATCCAATCTAAATTACTAAGTCTTGCAAACATGCAAATAGGTCATAAGGTCTTATGAAATAAAAGGCCAAGAAACATTGTGATTAGGTGGGGATTTTTCTAGGCTATGTGATGCTAATCCGGGAATGGAAATAACTCCACAATCTTGTCCTCGATCAACTTCCCTCAAGTGTATATTTTCTCCATCTTTTCTTTCTTTTCTTTTTCTTCTACTTATTTTTGAGACAATGGCATTGGTGTACAAAAGCCGAAACCTTGGTGATTAGCCATCCTCGGGCTTTTTCTATTTTTCGAGGTGCATCCACACCGGGCACACATACCAAAGCTCGTTAGGACTATCGGTTTATTTGACTTTGGCAAGGCACCAACACCCGATTATGTGAAGTGTGCCGAGTTACTTGTCATTTAAATCAATGTCCCCAAACCTATATTTTTGTCTACACTTTCACAACAAATTCAGCATTTTATTCATGGCATTCTTTCATCAAAATCTTCACCCCACACTTGTTTTTCACACACATCAACACACTAACATGCTCCTATTCCCGGATGGGTCAAAAGAGGCCAAATTTATATCAATTGAGGTGCTCAAACATCATGATCAAGATGAGAAGAAGAGAGAGATGAATTGCCTCATTCATTCCTAGATAGTGTGCAAGAACTAGCATGTAATTTCGACTTTCAATACTCAATCCATTCTAGGCAACATCATGATCACAAATCATTCATGGGATTCAAGATAAGTACTTCAAGTCCACATATGCATTCATCAATTTAACACATAAGGCCATGCATAGCCAATCCACAAGACAAGATTCATCATTAGGGTCATATCCAAGCCTAGAAAGCACAAAATTTTTTTAAATTTTCTGAATTTTTATGGGATTTTCGAAATGAGTATACACAATGCAAGACATGTGAAAATATTAACTACTCTAGATGCTCATCATGCAAAGGATCATGCAAACCCCACCCCATACTTAGAAACACATTGTCCCCAATGTGTAAATGAAGTAAAGAGGAGTGAAAGAAGGTTCTCACAATGTAAAATGGTTTGCTAATGGTATTTGGGATTTCTCAAGTGGATTGATGGTGGATGATCCTATCAACAATGGTAGAGAGCTCTAAGTGTTCATCAAGGCGTCGGGACCCGTGCTAGGCACCGCTAGCCGTCCAAGTTCCGCGTTCGCTCCACCCATACTTGATGAGGGGTTCATCATCATCATTCACTTGCTATGCAAGGTTTCCAATGCTACCAAGACTCTACACACGCACAAAACACACCAAACACACACAAAAACAGAAAAATCAAAAACAAGGACAAAATGAAAAAGGGAAAAACGTTACCAATGGGTTGCCTCCCATCAAGCGCTTCTTTAAGGTCATTAGCTTGACCAAACTCGGAGGCGTCTCATTCTAGGTGAAGTGGGGCAATCATATCCACCGGAGCTCCCGGGACATACTTCTTCAACCGGTGCCCATTCACCTTGAAATCTCCACAATGCTCCCCTCCTATCTCAATAGCTCCATGGGGGAAGATCTTCTTCACCACATATGGCCCGGTCCATCTTGATTTTAGCTTTCCGGGGAAGAGCCGCAGCCTTGAGTTGAAGAGAAGGACAAGGTCGCCTTCACTCAACTCCTTCGGGATGAGGCGCTTGTCATGCCACCGTTTGGTTCTCTCCTTGTAGATCCGGGCATTCTCATAGGCATCCAACCGGATCTCCTCAAGAGAGTTTATGTCTAGCAATCTCTTCTCACCGGCCTCCTTGAGGTCAAAATTTAGCCACTTAATGGCCCAATAAGCTCTATGCTCCATCTCTACAGGAAGGTGGCAAGACTTGCCATAGACTAGCTTGTAAGGAGTGGTGCCAATTGGTGTCTTGAAAGCGGTTCTATATGCCCACAAGGCATCATTGAGCTTCATAGCCCAATCCTTTCTCGTCCTAAAGACCGTCTTCTCAAGAATTCCCTTTATCTCCCGATTGGAGATCTCCACTTGGCCACTAGTTTGGGGATGGTAAGGTGTTGCCACCTTATGAGTCACCCCATACTTAGCCAAAAGTGCTCCAAAGTTCCTATTTGTGAAGTGCTTCCCTCCATCACTTATGATCACCCTTGGTGTTCCAAACCTAGGGAAGATCACTCGGTTGAAGAACCGCACCACAACTTTGGCATCATTTGTAGGAGAGGCGATTGCCTCCACCCATCTTGAAACATAATCAACCGCCAATAGGATGTAGAGCTTGCCACATGAAGAAGGGAATGGTCCCATGAAGTCCACACCCCACACATCAAATATCTCCACTTCTTGTATGTTGTTCAAGGGCATCTCATTCCTTCTTGAGATGTTGCCCGTCCTTTGGCAAGCATCACAAGCTACTACAAAGCTTTGCACATCCTTGAACAAACTTGGCCAAAAGAAGCCCGATTGCAACACCTTCGCACATGTCTTGTGTGAGCTAGCATGCCCTCCACATGGCAAGGAATGACAATGGCGGATCACACTCTCCACCTCATCCTCCGGTATGCATCTTCTAAACATTCCATTCGGCCCCCTCTTGAACAAAAGTGGTTCACTCCAATAGTAGTGCCTCATATCTTTGAAGAACTTCTTTCTTTGGGCATATGTCAATCCGGGAGGCACTTCCTCACACACAAGATAGTTCACAATGTCGGCATACCATGGCTCACTTCCTCTAGACACTTGGAACAAGCACTCCTCCACCATTTGCAATTGCTCATCCCGGAATGAGTCATCAATCGGGATGTCATCTCTCTCAAGTCCTAATGGTGGGAGTCTACTAAGGTGATCCGCCACGGAGTTCTCGGATCCCTTCTTGTCCCGGATTTCAAATCAAACTCTTGAAGAAGAAGGATCCACCGAATCAACCTAGGCTTGGCATCCTTCTTAGTAAGAAAATAAACGGATCGCAACATGATCCATATAAACAATGACCTTCGCTCCAACAAGATATGAGCGGAACTTCTCAAAAGCATACACAACCGCTAGTAACTCCTTCTCGGTGGTAGCATAATTGAGTTGGGCATCATCTAGCGTCTTGCTAGCATAATAAATGGCATGTGTGCGCCCATCTCTCCTTTGCCCCAAAACAGCCCCAACGGCTACATCACTTGCATCACACATGATCTCAAACGGTAAACTCCAATCCGGAGGTTGCATGATAGGTGCGAAGATCAAAGCGTTCTTCAACCTACAAAAAGCCTCAAGGCAATCTTTGGAGAAAACAAACTCAACATCTTTCATTAGTAGGTTAGTGAGAGGCTTAGAAATTTTAGAGAAGTCTTTAATGAACCTCCGGTAAAAACCGGCATGCCCTAAGAAACTCCTTACCCTTTTCACCGAGGTAGGTGGTGGCAACTTCTCTATCGTCTCAATCTTGGCCCTATCTACCTCAATGCCACGGTTGGACACCAAGTGTCCCAACACAATGCCTTCACTTACCATGAAGTGGCATTTTTCCCAATTCAAGACAAGATTTGTCTCCTCACATCTTTTCAATACTAATGACAAGTTAGCCAAGCAATTATCAAAGGAAGAACCATAAATAGAGAAGTCATCCATGAACACTTCCATGATATTTTCAATGTATTCCGAAAAGATAGCCATCATACACCTTTGGAAGGTGGCGGGTGCATTACACAACCCAAATGGCATTCTCCTATATGCAAAAGTTCCCCATGGACATGTAAAGGTGGTTTTCTCTTGGTCATCGGGGTGGATAGGGATTTGGAAGAATCCACTATAGCCATCTAAATAGCAAAAATGAGAATGTTGAGCTAACCTCTCTAGCATTTGGTCAATGAAAGGGAGAGGGAAGTGATCTTTCCTAGAGGCCATGTTCAACTTCATATAGTCAATGCACATCCTCCACCCCGTAACCGTCCTAGTCGGGATTAGTTCATTGTTCTCATTGGTCACTACGGTCATCCCACCCTTCTTAGAAACTACATGAACGGGACTAACCCACTTACTATCCGAGATAGGGTAGATTATCCCCGCATCTAGCAACTTAATGATCTCCTTCTTGACTACCTCCTTCATTATAGGATTCAATCTTCTTTGATTTTCAATAGAGGGTTTATAGTTATCTTCCATCACTATCTTATGCATGCACAAAGAAGGTTTTATGCCAACTAGATCATCAATAGTATAGCCAATGGCTTTCCTATGCAATCTTAGCTCATGCAACAACTTAGCAAGTTCATTATCATCCAAGCATGCATTCACAATCACCGGATAAGTAGAATTATCACCAAGGAAAGCATACTTTAAATGAGAGGGGAGGGGTTTAAGTTCAAGTTTAGGAGGACCTTTATCGATTGGAGACGATCCAAATAATGTTGGATGAGATGAATCCAAAGCAAATGAAGACCCACCAAGGCTCCTTGAAGCTTGTTCATCGTCAAGAGCTGCCGCTGGGGAAACCACGGCCAACTCCACGGTTGGCTCCACTTCCACAGCCGTGGAAGTTGCCAGGCTTGCTCTTCTGAGCTTTCCAGAGAGTTCTACGGCCGTGGAACACATTTCACGCCCGTGGAACTTACCGTTGTTCAGCATGCCTTCGTGATACTCAAATCCAGCTCTTGTCTCCTTTTCTAGTGCTTCCAAGGCCTTGATTTCTTCATTGCAAGCCTCCTCAACACCTTCCTCCATCAAACATAAGGTAAGAACCTTCTCCAAGGAGTCCTTGATCAAGATCGAGCTCACAAATTCTCTAGACTCCTCTTGCTCGACTATGTTGAAGACATCCTCATCAAGGGTTGGCCCTTTCATCATAGTGGACAATTTGAACTTGATGTTCTCTTCTCCAATGTTGAAGGAGAGAATCCCATTCTTGCCATCCACTAGGCATCCGGAAGTGGCTAGGAAAGGTCTCCCTAAGATGATGGGAACCGGATAGTCCGCCGGAATATCCAAGACAACAAAGTCAATTGGCACATAGAACTTCCCTAGTTGCACCGGAATGTCCTCCAATATCCCAACCGGATGAGTGATAGAACGGTCCGCCATATAGAGGGTCATCTTGACCGGTTTAGGCTCTCCTAACCCAACCTTGTTGCAAAGTGCAAGTGGTATGATGCTTACACTCGCCCCAAGATCACAAAGGGCTTCATACTTCACCTCTCCCACTCCAATTGGGACACAAAAAAAAACCCGGATCTCTTAGCTTGGGAGGCATCTCCTCCTTCATTGTTTGGATCAATTCCGAGGACCTCTTTGTCATTCTTATCTCCCCATACTCCTCCAACTTCCTTTTGTTGGAGAGTATCTCCTTCAAGAACTTGCCATACGCCGGCATACCTAAGATAGCATCCATGAACGGAATGTTAATATGCAACTTAGACATAAGTTCAAGGAATTTACCAAAGTGATTGTCTAAACGAGCCCTTGCTCGTGATTAAGGGAACGGTAGTGGTGGCTTGTATGGAGGCGGTGCCACATAAGTTGGCTCAACATCCTTGCCCTTGCCTCCATCTTCTTGCACTATCTCTTCCTCTACCACTACTTGCTTTCCCTTAGAATTTTCCTTGGGCAAGGGATCCTTCATGCTCAACCCGCTCCTCGTTGTAATGGCCAACACTTGGCCTCTTGGGTTGTCTTCGGTCCTTCCGGGAAGCTTTCCCGGATCTCTATGGGCTTCACCCGCCTTTTGGAACACTTGTGCTTCCAACACCTTTTGAGCTTTAGAGATGGAAGTCACGGTGCTCTCAAGACCACTCAACCTTCCAAGCAATTGCTCAAACATCATTTCGGTTCTATCCTTTGGAGGTTGAGTAAATCCGGGTGGAGGTTCTTGTGAAGCTTTTGGTGGTGGAGTTGTGCTTGTGGAAGCAGGAGGATTCAAGGCTCCATCCGGGTTAGAATAGGAAAACCCGGGATGGTTGTGGTTGGGCCGGTAATTGTTGAATTGCCGGTTGTTGTTGAAGTTCCTTGGGCCTTGATAGTTGTTGTAGTTGCCCCTTCCCATGTAGTTCACATCTTCCTCCTTGGAAGATAGATTAGCTTGCACTTGCACTTGAGGAGTTGCTTGGTTCTTCAAAGTTGTAGCACACAACTCCCTCAAAGACTTTAGCTCGTTGTTGATGGCGTCAAGCTTGAAATTGCTCATGGTGACTTCACTCACCTCATATGCTCCCGCCTTTCTCCCTTCACTCTTCCTATGGGAGTATTTCTCAATCACTAGAGCTTGTTTTTCCATAAATTCCCAAGCATCATCCACATGCTTTTCCATGAAAGTCCCACCGGAAAGAGATTGAAGCTTGAATTGGCTATCTTCATCAAGTCCTTTGAAGTAGATCTCCAATAGCTCAATTTTCGGTATGCCATGGTGTGGACAATCTAGGAGAAGATCTTTGAACCTCTCCTAAGACTTGAATAAACTCTCTCTATCCTTCATCACGAAGGCATTGATCTTCCCTCTTAACTCGGTAGTCTTGGAAGGTGGGAAGAACTTAGTCAAAAACTCGGTTGTCATCTCCTCCCAAGTACTAACTCGCCCTTGTGGAATAGATTGATACCAAGCCAAGGCTTTGTCCTTAAGAGAGAAGGAAAAAGCCCTAAGCTTATGGTTGTTGCTCTCCAATCTAGGCGGTCTAAGAGTCTCCATCAAAATCTCATAGTTCATCAAGTGTTGATGAGGAGACTCTCCTTCCATCCCTCCAAATTGATTATGCCGGATCATTTGTAGAACTTGAGGGCGGAGCTCGTAGTTGTGGGTTGCGGGATCTCCTAAGTTCACACCCAGACGGTGTGCTCTTTGTGCCGGATCCATACGTCTCCCTAATGTTTGTGGCTCTTCAATAGCAATGGGCACAACCCTAACATTCGCCGCCGGCTGCGGTTGTGGCGGAGGAGGAGGTGGAGGTTGTTGACGATTAAGCTCTCCTTGTACAAGGGCTTGCCTAATCTCATCAATCTCCCTCCTAGTTGCTTCTTGCCTCTCATTGGCAAGTCTCCTTTCTTCCTCCAAGAGTTCATCTCTTAGCCTTATTTGCTCTAAGGCTTCATCCAATTCAGCTTGGAGGTCTCTTCTGGCCATCTCTTTTCCCTTTTTAATGCTCTTTGATCTAGATCTAAGGGTTTTCTCCGGTTCGGGATCGAATGGAGCTAAATCCTTGCCACGAGATCTTCGCATACACCTAAAGAGTAAGAGATGTCCTGAAAAGCAAAGACACAAACCAAAGAGAGATCAAAAGCAACAAGAAAGATTTACACTATAATCAATCACAAATAGACTCAATCTAGACCTAGTCCCCGGCAACGGCGCCAAAAACTTGTTACGCTAAGAACGTGTGTACGCAATAAGCTTTAAATTTATACTCGTTATATTTCTCCAAACTCCTAGCGAACCCGTAGTGTACGGGACGTTTGTAGTAGGGATAGTATTCCGAGGTCGAACACAAAGACTAAGGTGAGATTGATTCGATTTATGATTAAGTTTAGTGAAAATCTAGGTTATAGAAAAGAGAAAGAAATAAAGAAATGAAAACCTCAATGTTTTTGGTTGGTTTTTAGGTGATCAATCAAGGATCACAATTGACGCAAAGTAAACAATCAACTAAGCTAACGAATCAACACAAACAAACAAGCTAAACACGAGATAGGAACCAAGAGAGAAAAGCGGATTCTAGGGGTTGGAAATTCCGGTTATGGCATAGGACTCAAGCTATCTAATCATTTCTTGGATTAACTATGATATGTTGGGAGTTAGTGTTTCTAGATTGGGAGAAATCACCGGGTAGGTCTCATGGTCCATTAGTCCGTCCCTAAGGGATGGAATTCTACACAAACCGGATTGTTACCTAGGGATCTAACCTATCCTTACCGGGTAAGTCTCGAAAGGGTTAGTTCTAAACAACTATCCTAACACACTTAATCCAATGGCGGCTTGTGAGGCTCACCACTACCTAAGGTTTGTCATCTTTGGAATCTAAGAGTAAGGATTACCGGGTAAGTATCTCCTAACACTTAGTTGCTAACACTAGGTCACCCTAGAGTAGATTTAACTCAACAAACACTAGGATTTCAACATTCTAACAATCTAAAACTAGATCCATCGAACCAGGGAAAATCACGGGGTGTTCTACCAAGTCCACGGCCGTGGTTTAGCAAGAACAACCCGTGGACTCTAACAGAGGCTACGTCCAAGTAAGTGACTCATCCAAGGGCAAATCTAAGTCCATCCTATCATAGTCCTAGCCATAACCATCCTTTCCTTACCCTAGAATCACATCTATTTAGCCTACAACATGCATCATAACAATCGAAATCATCAAGCATAAAATCATAGTTTCCATTTGCAAGATAATGAAGAGAAAGAGATGAACAAGTGAAGTAAACAAAACCAAGTTGAAAGTAAGATTAAAACGACTCACAACCCTTCCAAAAGAAGGTTTAGATGGTTCATACAACTCTAGAAAATGATTCCGAAATTCTTCACTACAAAGGCTATCAAGGTCTAACAATGGTGTGTTCTTCTCCTTCCTTTCCAATGGAGCTCTTCTTCTTCCTCCAATGGTAGCTTCCCTCCTTAGAGAATCTTCTTGTTGTGGTTGGAAATGTGGAATTGGATAGTGGAATAGAAGATTGAAAGATGCTCCTCTCAGCCAATGCAGGACCACTTTTATACTACAACTTTGCAAGAGCTGGCCAAGAGATCGTGGCACAGCTGTCATAACCGCCTGGCAAGAACCACGGTTGGTTCCACGGCCGTGGACCTTCAGTGAACCGTGGTTTGGTGCTTCAGCGTTGTCTTGGTTCATTAAGCTTTGATTTGGTGCATGGCTTGTGTTGGCAAGGTTCCATGAGTCCTCCTTAGCCCTTAGCTTGCGTTCCAATGAGTCCGAGGGTGTGTCATCTAGATGAACGATCCTCAAACGTATCGTTTAAGCTTCTAAGTCTCCCAAAATACCTACAAAGCAAAGCAAAAGTCCGTGTAGACGTCTATCTCGACAAAATACGTGAATGGAGTGCAAACGTCGTGATCTAGTGCTAAACCATGCATGAATGAGTGAGAATTCTATCTAAATGACTACCTAAACCTAAGTCATAAATCGTGTTATCATGGTTCGTTAATTTTTAAGCTTTTGGATCTTGGCTTTATGGGTTTCACAATCGACCGCTCTGTATGTGTGATCTGGTGGATATTGATTTTCTCGACACTCTTAAGATTCCCTGCATAGACAAGCTAAAGAGATCAATCATCTGGAAGGTTATAAACCCTTGATATTTTGCTTTTCCACGACTCACGAGACTATTCTATGTTAATCTCACCACGAAAATGGACAAAGGATGTATTACTCTGGAATCTTCAGTTAAAGGTACTCCGATTTCACTCACTCCTTCTATTTTAAGTGAGATTTTTGGAATTCCTACAGATATTATATTCAACCATCCTTCAAGATCAGAGAGTGTTCGTATTGCTAAGGAGACATTTCTAGTTCCAAATTCAACCTCACGTCAACTTACTCATACATCTCTAACCTTAGAGGATAAAATAGTGTTTACTATACTAGTGCGATGTGTTGTTCCTCGTGCAAACTCAAGAGAGCTATTGACTGATCAATCTCTGGAATTAATTTATCTGCTTATGACTGATTTGGACATAGATGTGCCTAATCTGATTCTCAACCATATGATACATTATGTCAATTCTAAGAGACCTATTCCTCTGCCTTATGGAAATTTGCTGCCTAAGGTCTTTGATTTTTATAAAATTGACACATCCTCTAAGGAAAGACAGTCTATTTCTAACAAAATTGATGAGAACTGCTTAGAACGTCTGGAGATTGAGAAAACTCTTGCAGGAACTTGGACTTTAAAAGGAAAAGGAACTACTCAAAATCCAATTGAAGAAGCTAAACCTTCTCCTACTCCAGAAATCAGGTTAGAAGGTTGTGAAAAAAAAATAGCTTGTCTCAGTCGTGAAATATCTGATTTTCAGTTTGACACCAAGAGGAGAATGGATACAAATTTCGAGTTGCTAGCTACCATAAATGCTAAAGTCAATGAAATGTATTTGATGAATGCTCTTACACTGACTACAATGGGAAGCATTTTGCCCATGCCTTAAGATGTAGCTCAACATACTCAAGAGAAAGTTGAGAATGTGCTGATGAATTGTAAAAGGCGTGTACAGAATAAATCAATTATGTATCCAACTCATGTTGAACCAATGTTTTTGCCAGCAGTTGAGTATGAAGTAATTAAGCAGAGAAGAGCTGAAGAAAAGAGAAGACGTTTGGCAGCTGACATGGATTATTGGCACTATAAGAAATCTTCATCCAAAGGAAAGAGGAAGTTCTATGAGGAGAATTGAGCTGACTGGTTTTTTGAAAAACTTTTTATGTGGTTTGTGAAAATACTCTTCTGGGTCTGTAATTGTGTTTAAAACTCCCGTGCTTTGACTATTTTTTCTCCCTTGTTGAAAGACAAAGGGGGAGAAATGATGATCCGACATTTAGATATACTTCATTCCGCATTTTGGTTTTGATTTTCATATGTATTGCTAAACTAACAAATGCAGGTATGATAAAATATTTGTGTTGTCTACCATCAAGGGGGAGATTGAAAACTCCACCTTGTTTATAATGTTTTACAAGTGTTGATGATGGAAGACTTAACACAAATGTAGTAGTTGGATATACTAAAAATGTATAGATTATATTCTCTAGATACTTGGTTGGTTTGAATTCAGCGTAGGTCTTATCGAATGTCAAGGGCCTTGATATGGGATTCAAGGGTCTTGAAGTATAACTCAAGGACAAGGAAGAAAGCGTTACAAAAGAACGATCTCAAAGGCCTTGGAGTTACATATATGCATGAAACAAGGATTCAAATGCAAAGAAGATTTGCTCAAACAGAAAGATTTTAGGGAATATCTTTAGGGAATATCTTTTCAACCGAAGATCTCAACCGAATATTAGAGAGCGGCAACTTCTCTTTCGATTCAACAAAGAACGAGATGATCAAGGAGTTAAGGACTCGACGCGGTCTTAAGGATTGAAGATTTGCAACGTCTACCTTATCTCGAAACAAGAAACGATCTTCATGGAGAAGAAGATTCATCTTCAAACGGTCATCTCTCCAACGGCTAGAAGACCTTTCCATAGAAGAATATAAATGAAGATGATGGCCGAAGAAGATATACACACAAGCATATACGGAAAACATCTTTACGTCTTCAAGCAACCTAATCATCTTCATTCGTTGTTTTTCTTTCTCTCATTTACGCAAAAGCTTTATCCCCTTAGAGAGAGAAAACACAAGAGCTCCATTGGAAGATCTAAATAGTGTTATACTAGAGTGTGTGTTACTCTGCGAAGTAACTAGGCTATTATAGCTAGGTTGAGAGTTGGAGCTAGATCGTAGCATTGGCTACAGTAAGAGAAGAAGGGGATTTCTTCTAGTTTGTATTTAGGACTCTTTGAAGCTGATAATAGATAGTTAGATCCTTAGGCTATACCCTGGGACGGAGAGTAGGCTATTTAGAGCCGAACTTCGTAAACATATCCTTGTGTCAATCTTTTACATTATGCATTATATCTTGCTATTGTGACTAACTTTGTTTTGCAGGAGCATGAAGTCAATGCCCTTGAAAGTTGTTTCAAAGCCCTTGAAATCAAAGTTATACAAAGAGCACAGATCGACATCAAGGTCCTTGAAAGGAGTTTCAAGTCCTTGAGATTTGGTTTGCCAAAAGTTCTCATACTCTATTCAACCCCCCTTCTAGAGTATCTTTTAACTTATTTATATCACCTACCGGTTCTTCATCCTCAATGCTCTAGAATGTAGCTCCAATGACTCCTTAGCTTCCTTAGCTCCATTTTGTTCCAAAACATGCCATTTTCCCTACAATTACAATGAAACTTGGTGTAGACCTCGATTTCCGTAAAGGTAGACAAAACAACAATATAATCAAAGAATATACATCCATACCTGCATATTTAAGAAGATAAAACGTCTAAACCAATCCCAAAATATAGACTATAATACATGCTATCAATTATCTGATAGGATATGCTTGATGGTGGTTCGAAACTGGTTCTTTATAATTAGGACAAATGACTTTAGGATAGACAAAGAATTACTTTTGTGAGACATGAGATATGTCCAAGTGCACCTTGAATGGTCATCTACAATGGTTAAAAAATGTGAGAAACCATTGGATGTGTGGGGTTTATATGGGCCCCAAGTATCAATATGGATGAGATCAAAGATATTAGATGAACGAGTTTGAGATGTAGGAAAAACATGTCTATGTTGACGTGCATGAGGACATATGGTACAAATCAAATGTGCTTTAGAAGTATTAATATTGCCATAAATATAATGAATTTGATCAAAAGGAATATCGCCTAAACGGCAGTGCCACAATTCAACAGAATGTCTGTTGTTTTTGACAAATATAGAAAGATTGTCATTGGCATATTTACTACATGTTTATGTAGGATAAGATGAACAAAGAGATGTAGGCTGAGAAGGAGATTGACCAATCACATATAGTCCTCTAAACACTCGTCCAATCACCAGTTGTGTCTTCATCGAATGGTCCTGAAGTACACAAGAATAAGGAGTAAACAAGACATGAGATACAAGATCATGAGCTAGTTTATGAATAGAGACAAGATTGACTTGAAATTCTGGAACATGAAGAACATGTGATAAAGTGATGTGATCATTAAGAATCACTGTGCCTTGATGTAAAACTGGAACTCGATTACCATTTGGCATTGTGATGAAGGAAGGGATTGAAAGAGAAGTATAGGATTGAAAGAAAGAAAGATTGGGAGTTATGTGGTATGTTGCTCCACTGTCCAAGATTCACTTAGAGTTGAGACTTACAGATAAGAAACAAGAGGTCTCGCCATCAAGAAGAGTCGTAGCATCACTGAGAGGATCTGTGGCTTTTGACTTGTCAAGAAGAGCCAAAATATCAAACATTTGCTCTTGTGTGAAAGATCCTATAACAACGGATGCAGCCAACTTGTAACTGGGTGGATATCCACTCACCTTCCAACATTTATTGATGTCATGACCTGCGATCTTGCAGTGTGTACACCATAGAAATCCTGGAACTGGAGATGTTGGATAACCTATCAATTTCCAACATCTATCTGCATATTGGCCTTTAACTTTGCAATGCTCACAATAGGGACGTGGATTAGAAGTAGAAGTAGATCCAGATCTTGAATCAGTGTTTGTTTGGCTTGGGGAAGAGGATTTGTAGTTGTTATTTGTACGATGCTGAGAGTACATTGCAGAGACATTATCATCTAGAATGTGGTTGTTTGATATTGTTCGTTGATTTTCTTCTTGAAGAACAATATGATAAACTTCATTGAGCGATGGACTGGGAAGCATCATCAAGATATGTGAATGAATAGAAGAGAAAGATTAATTGAGGCCAACCAGAAATTAGATGACCTGGTGATCATGAATCATAGCCAGTGCCACAACATTGGATCCACATTTACAGACTTGATTGATCACTGCAAGAGCATACTCGTCCCATATTTTTTTTCATGTTAGTGAAGTATGTAGTAACTGAGTGATTACCTTGAGAAATCAAAGTAAGTTCCTTCTAGATCTGGTAAAGATAAGTAAAATTTTAATGACCGAATCGAATTTCCAACTCCTTCCATATCTGAGCAGCGGTATTGCAAAATAAGAAGGATTCTCCGATCTCCTTCTCCATTGAATGAAAAAGACAAGATATGAGCATACTATTGAACTGGTCCCACTTGGCTTGCATCTTGGAGTCTGAGATAGGACGATTGCAGGTTCCATGGAAAAAATTGAGTTTATTTTTGGCTGAGAGAGAAATTCTACAGAGCGTTTCCATCGTAGAAAGTTAGAGCTATTTAGAAGAGTTGTTGCAAGTTTCAAAGAAGGAGCATCGGAGTGATGGAGTTTGATCTGTTGCAGTAGATCATCTTCAACAATGGAAGAATCTTCTTCATCCTCTGATACCATGTTAGAGAATGGAGTGAAGAAGAAATGAGAGAGAACAGAGTTGTGTTTGAGTAACAAAATGAACAACTTGTTTATTGACTATGTATTGTGTACATATTTATACAACTTGCATGCTTCTATTTTACATAACAGAATTGGTTACACGTGTATATCCAACAAAATTTCCAACGTAGCACAACGAACTCGACCGGACCCCGCTCGACTGATCTTTCGGCACCGATCACAAGCGATCTCGTCCACAATTACACCAACTCATCGGGTAAGACTCGATCTTTAGGTTCTCGCTTCGTCTCACTGTTGGGGTATGGGTTGTCGTTCGTACGTTGGGCATGAGGGGTAGTTTTCATGCCTCCTGTGTGTCGAGCATGTGATCTTGGGGTATCTAGTTGTGGCAATATTGTTTAGCGGCTCATGGGTTTTGAACTAGTGACTTGTGGGTGTGGTTTAGTTGCTGATTTTGGAGATCGCAAGAGTCGAAGTCTAGACTTCCTGCACTTCTTGCGCTTTCCAGATTTTTGGTTGGTAGGATTAAATTGTTATCTTCGGAAGTATGTTTTGAGGCCTTAAACTTATCATCCACCATTGAATTTTTGATATGTTGTTTTTGTTGGATATGAGTAGTTTATGGCATTAAAACTTGGGCATGATCCAACGGTCGGATTTGGAGTTACGATGTCCCGAAGTAGGGCAGTAACGCAATTGAGTATAGAGTGAGAGTCCTTAAGACCTTGTGCTTTGGGTATAGTTTTGATGGTGGATTATTTTAGATGGTTATTGCTCTAGTGGAAATATTAGAGACTTCCTAAATTGTTTAGAGCTTCCGAGCCCGAGAGCAATATCATCTTTTTCTACACCGATGGGGCTTTTTGGTGGTCTTCTTTTAGATTGTGGTTAACTTAGAAGTTATAAACTTCTAAGAGGGTGGATATGAGATTGATCCAAGTTTTCCTATTATAACTAGGTGTTTGAGATCGTATTCTTACGGAATCAAGTAGTAGCATTGTTGGACTTTTGACTCGATTCAGGTAAATCCCTCGGACTTACTTAGTTGGCTTCTACGTGTTAGCATGAATGGTAATAGTGGTGTGTGTTTTGATTGTTTAATAATTATAACTTGATAGGACGACCTTGTTTTTATTGTGGCTCAAGTGTATGATTAACGGGCGGTGACATCACTGCCCAGCTTTGACTTGAGACTCGGAGGTTCTCAGCGACTAGCCCAGACATGTACACAATGAGGTGCATCGGATCTAATCTTGTTGGTACATCGGGACAGAGGCGAGATTCTGGAGATCCTCATGTCACAACCTAAATTGAAATAGAAAGTGTATGACGTAACAAAAGATAATAAATGAACGTTTGTGCTATCATGATGTGTGCTTCTATTGCTGCAATGTGTGTGTTTGTGCTATTACTATTCTTCTAATATGTATATTGATAGCTAACGGTTATCCGTCTTGTAGATGTCATGCAGTTTAGGGACGCTGCCGAAAGATCCGTATGGAGTGGTCAGTCGGGTTTCCGTACATCATAGGACGACATACGGGTTTCTTATTTCAGTCTTTTTCCATTAAGTTGTTTGGTTTTTCTTAGAGTTGTCGTACGATTGTGATAATCGGTTGTTAGTCCTTTCATGTTTGTATCATAGTTTGTACATTACATCTATTTCGGATTTACTTTTATTTGTGTCTTGTTGCAAGATCCGGTAAAGTTGTTGTCAAACTAAGGTCGGGACCCACTTTCAGGTCCTAACTAGTAGAGCCCCGAGTTCCGAGAATTTGGGGTATTACATAGAAAGATAGTGTGAGATAAAATGAAAGAGGGGTTGAGTACTTATAGGAACTAGTTTAATCCCCGCAACTTGTGCGGGTTTTATTTAAAATAAAAATTATTTTATTATTATTTTTATGTATTATGTACCGCATATTTATTTATAGTACATTTAGTTCAGGTTAAATTGACTTGAGAACATAAAATTTTATGTTTTAATATCATCATGAACAATGTTTTTCTAATAATACAATATTTATTGAGAGTGATTTGGTTCCTATAATATTGTTAATTTAATAATAAAAGATTGTTTGGCTTAATTTTTATTATAAAAAAATTGTCACACAAAATAGAGTCGTTTGAACTAACGTGTGTTGGTTCCTATAAAATTGTTAATTTAATAATAAAAGATTTTTTGGCTTAAAAATAAAGATTTATTGGTTTTAATTGTGGGAGCTCCATTTAAAAAATACTGCATCCACAACGCGCTATGTCATCAACTTGTGTTCTGTTTTAGTATGTATAATAGATTAGGAAAGGGTTGGAATTTTTGATAGCAACCAATTTTTTTATTTAAAAATAAATATATAAACCACTATGGAACGGCTACTAGCCGTTGTACAGGTGGGCCCGCCTCACGGATGTGAAATTGTCGTTGGCGCAGACGTAAAAGAGTCATTGCAAAATGGCTCTTTGAAACCAAACCGGTAGTTTAACAAACCTAAATCGAGGTTTTGTCGGTTAACCTAAATCGCCAGTTTGAGTAAACCAGCGGTTTGAGCCGGTTTAGTAACCGGCGGTTTGCCATAAACCGGACCCAAGTCTAGTTCAAACATGTACAAATAATGTAGCGCGTAAAAACATAAGATTAAAAAAGTGATACGCGAACTAATTATAGAAAATATCATAAATGATAGTGTATACTTTTGACGAAATGAACTAAAATTATGAACTTTTATAATATTAGTTTAAATTTTGGGTATCATTAATTTGAATATTGTGTAATGTTAGTTAAACATTTTGTTTTACTAGTTCAAACATGTACAGGTAACAAGATACATAAAAACATAATAATCAAATTAACAAATAAAACATGAAGTAACTATAGAAAATATACGAACTAATAGTGTATACTTTTGAACGAAATGAAAAAATCATGTTATTAATGGAAGAAGATTCGCCGGACCTGAATCTATATGTTCGGCGATATACTCACATATATTCGATGTTTACACGTTCACACGATAAGAGTTGTTTACACACACACACCCACACATATATATATATATATATATATATATATATATATATATATATATATATATATAGGGTGTGGTTCCCATGAGAACACCCCTAACATGAGAACATGAGAACAATCGTACACCGTTGGATGTGTGTATTAAGGGTTGAGATTTAGAGTAGATATCAAAAATAATAATAACTACGAATAATAATAATTAGAAATCCAACAATAACTACGAATAATCCACTCAACCAACAATAACTACGAATAATACATTAAACGATATGGCACATTCGTAACAAAACTGATAATAATTACGAATTTGTTCTCATGTTCTCACGTTAGGGGGTGTTCTCATAGGATAGGATCTATACTCTATATATATATATATATAATTTTATAAAAATTGAACAATAAATATGTATTCGATTCATAATTCTATCACAAAAAATTTATCAAGACAATTTCACAAAAACTAAACTACAAGGATGAAGATTTAATGTATTTTTTAGCGTTTGGTTCAAATACGGAATAAACCTTTTGTTGTAATTTAATGGAGCATTTATCGTACGATTTGTTTTATAAGCTCAAAATTTCTGTTCTAATTGTTCATATTTTATTGTATTAGTTAAAAATGTTTGTTCTAATGATTTTTTTTTTTCCACTTTTTACGTTCAAATTTTTTACACATTTCGTTCAGACTTTTGTTACGTTAGTTGAAATTATATTGTACTAACAATTAATAAATTTTTAAAGAAAATTCCGACCATTAATATTTTCTGGTTGTAAGTAACCGTAATTTTTGTCTTCAAGTGAGATAACTAATAGCTTCATTTGGAATACCATTGTTTTTTAAACTCACTCTTCAATCGGTGATTAACTTTTGTTACGTTGAGTGGACAGTGGACCCATGAACTCTAATAAATTAGTGTCAAATGCTAGATAAATTGTGATATATTAACTACAATCGGTGAAATTAATATGTTCACACGACTTAGCTCGGAGGTTCAAATTATAAAAGAGTCCTAATATCATTTTTTAAATTGGTGAATAGAAACGGCTACATATACACATTTTTTTATAAATTTTAATTCTCATCAAAACAAGTTTTATTAAATTATTGTAATTTAAAAAGATATTTTATTTTAATAAATTTTAACTTTATTATAAGCGAGATTTGTCACCTTGATTAAAATTAACCTCACATTAGTATAGACAATTTTTCCAACAAAACTTTCCGGCTCAGCCACTTTTTCAAATTGTATTGTGGGTTTAAATTATTTCTGTGTAATACCTAACTTTGTATCCCACTCATCTTATTGACTCGTTCCATTCTAAAATTATAAATTATTCGGTTTAGATAGATTTTTTTTTGTATTCTAAATTAATGATAAGTCAATCATAAAAATGAGACACGAAGTTAGGACAAGCAACGAGACATACCATTTACACCGTCTAGTAATGTATTATAAACCATCTATCTCTCTTTAGTATTATTAGGGGGTGTTATAAACACATTGCTCGATTTATTAACTTTGGAAACATTCGTAATCCAACGGTGCCTAATGGGCGCCTTCATTGGCTGATTGTCCTGGTGGCTATGGTGGTTCCACCCCCAAGCCAAGGGCGTATTACTTGGCGGACCCTAAGCCACAACTCTCTACTCCGAGAGTTTCGAAGATGAAGGGGTCTCTCCGTCGCAGCGTCTCTCCGCCTAACCCTAAACCTAAGGTGTCGCCTTGGCTGCCTTCAAATAGATCTCTCCAAACTGAGTGCTTACTAATGAAAACTAGAAGAACATCACTCTTGAAGAACTCGTAAGTTCCACTTCAGACAAAGGAGATTCTAAGGCTTCGAGTGGGCGCTGATGCCCATTTGTTTTTTTCTATTTTATTTAATTTTAGAAAAATAAACACAAAAATTGGCCGCCGGCTCTTGGAGCCTACGGATTGCGAGTTTTTTTCAACATTAGTAAAACGAATATCGGGTAGATAGCTTTTTTGTATTATGGTTCATGTCTGTCATTCAACGTCATTTTTTTGTAGGAGGGACGGAGAAACTTGAGTTTCATACGTGTTTATTATCATATAAGCAAAAGAGGGCTAACATGGGATAAACATGAGTTTCACCATCTTTTTAGTGACACTCAAGTTCTTCGATACTAGTAAAGTTATAGAGATACAAAATAAAGGGTGTTTTACTCCAAGACCATTGTGGTCTTGGATTCTAACTACAAAACGTCCAAAACCATCGTTACAAAGTGACAGTCAAGTTCTTAATATTGCATAATGTGGCTACTGTGAACCAAAATGAAAGAAGGGACTCACTAGTAAGATAAACAATAAAATATAAAAATAAATTATTTTTTATGTGAGACACTATTTGTTACAAGTCATCCGGGCCTTCGAGAATATCTCCACCAAATATAATAGATCTCTAAAATATCTCTCACTTTGTTGATTGGTTATTATTATCTAATTGTAATTTATATTGTTTAATTTCTTTTTAATCATGTTGTTTGTATTTAAACACTACAAAGTGAACGTAATAAACAAAATCTTTCATCTATTGATAACTCTACATGGTATCAACCCTAAGATCCTCTTAACCACATCAATGACAACTACTTCAGCAACCCTCACCACCGCCGCTTCTCCATATTACCTACATCCAAATGACCACTCTGGTCTCACAATGTGTCCCATCCTCCTAAACAACGAAAATTTATCAAAAATTGTGTGTTTCCATGAAAACGTGTTTTCCGCTAAACGCAAACTCGACTTCGTTGAAGGCAAAATCATTGAACCTGCAACAAGTTTCGATGATCTCCCTTACGGGTAAGTGTCAAATCAATGCTCGTGGGTTGGACAAAGACTGCGATCGACCCTAAAGCTCAAAAATCGTTCTCCTATTTTGCTACTACACACACTATGGGATGACCTCAAACAACGATTTGACGCTAACGACCCAAAACTGATGCAACTTTGCTCCGATCTCTAGCGCTGCCATTAGAATGGCAAGAACATCGCAACCTACTACGGGCGACTCAAGAAGCTTTGGGACAAAATTAAGTAGAATCAAACTATTGTCTGCAATTGTGGCAATACTGTGAAAAAACAAGAGGAAGAAGAAGTTCACCGACTCCTCATTGGCCTCGATGACGAGACATTCTCATCTCTTCGATCATCCATTATAGCCCAAGTTCCTCTTCCGAAGATCAATAAGGTATATTCAATAGTTGTCCAAGAGTAACGCTTGAAGAGAATCGTCCGCACTCGAGATCCTCTAAATGACATGGTAGCATTGATGCATCTCAAACTTCCCATCAACCATTGACCAAACAAGAAAAAGCAAGTTGTTTTATATTCACTGCAATAATGCTTGGGAGTTTCAAACCCAAAGACATGCGGTTTGCCCCCTACACAACCATGACAACAACAACACTCTTCCGTTACGATAGGAAAGGTCACAAATGTTGTCATTGGCCATGCAAATAATGTCACAGACTTTGGTGCGGCTTGTTCTCTTACGCAAGGAGAGTGCGCAACCATCGACAACCTAACCGAACAATATGCACATTTGTTTGATTTATTCAAAAGCTATCATGCAAATGCCGCTCACGACACCGTCTCAGGTAAAATTGCCATACCTTTGATCCTTGACTCCGGCGCGTCATTCTATATGACGGGAGACTCAATTCAAGTATTCATTGTTTATAAGTTAAAACTACACAAATAAAGTTACCAAATGGAACTCGTGTTAGCGCAACAAAGGCAGGTTCAGTCACACTTACGAACGGATTCACCCTACCAAGAGTTATATGGGTTCCAAGGCTAGATTGTCATCTCTTATCAATGAATCAATTATCCAAGTAATTGGTTGTCTTGCTTATTGTGCTATTCTTCCATGAAAACCTATAAGTTTACATTAAGAAGTCAAACATGTATTTTCTTAGAATACCCATACTCACAAAAAAGTTGAAAAATGTTGGATCTTGAAACAAATGAAATATTTGTCACTCGCGATGCAAAATTTTTCTAAACACAATTTTCTTTCAAAATTACCACACCCCGGACTACCCAAATTAACCTACTCTAACCCCCACACCCATGATGATCCATCCAATGCCCTAATACAACACCCAATCCCGGCAATACACATGGATACCCCCTGCAGAAATCTCTCTCTCCCCTTCCAATCCATGCAGTCCCCTCAACCCTATCCAACCGTAGACCCTACTGCCTCCTCTACATCAGAAAACCGTACCACCACCCCTTTGCAACCTTTGATACGACGAACAAACCGCCACCACAAACCATCATCACACCTAAAAGACTTTGTCTATCAAACAACTCGACAATACGCTTTTGTTTTTTGTGATCCTGCTTCTGCTCCGTCTTCAAGTACGTTGTATCTCATTGGCTAATCATTCAGTGTATAATAATCTATCAAATGCATATCTTAATGCTATCAGGAAATCGCACTCCGAGGTCGAGCCACAAAGTTTCGAAGAAGCGATCAAACACCCACACTAGCATTTGGCAATTCGAGTAGAGCTAGAAGCTTTATCACCCAATCAAACATGGGAAATGGTTGATCGACCTCTATATCGAAAACCAATTGGGTCAAAATGGGTTTTCAGAATTAAGCTCAACGCTAACGGTGAGGTTGAACGATATAAAGCACGGTTAGTGGTACTTGGCCATCGACAAAAGGAGGGCATCGAATTTGCTAAGACTTATGCACCACTGACCAAACTTGTAATTGTGAAGGTATTTTTGCCAATGATTGTTATTCGAGGTTGGTGTCTTCATCAAATGGATGTGCATAACACCTTTTTACATGACAATCTAAATGAAGAAGTTTGTATGAACCATCCACCTAGTTATCCAACCGATGACACTAAAGTTTGTCTTCTTCGCATATCATTATATGGCCTTCGACAAGCACCACAAATTGGTTTTCAAAGCTTTCCGCTGCTCTCCGATTCAATGGGTTTGAGCAATGTTATGTAATTACTCACTCTTCACATACAGTCGGAACAACATCTCTCTTTATGTGCTTGCTTATGTAGATGGCTTGATCATAACAGGCAACAATGAGGTCACGATTCAATGCTTCAAAGGTTATCTTCATCGTTGTTTTCAGATGAAGAATTTAGGGCCTTTACGGTTCTTTCTCGGCATAGAAGTTATTCGTACTCCATCTGGTTTGGTCCTCAATCAAAGAAAGTATTCCCTTGATGTGCTCATCGAAATAGGAATGCTTGGCTGCAAACGAGTTGAATTCCCATTATAGACATCTCATAATCTTCAGTTGGATGACAATCCTGAATTAGCTACTCCATATTCAGATTTGTATGTCATAGGAAGGTTGATATACCTTACTATAACATGGCCGGACTTATGCTTTAGTGTTCATTTACTTGCACAATTCATGCAAAAGCCAAGAGACAATCGCCGGAATGCTGCCCACCGTATATTGATATACTTTATATGCAACCAAACACAAGGATTTTGTTGTCAGCTCACAATGATTTTCGTCTTCGAGTATATTGTGACTCAAATTATGCGACATGTCCGACAACAAGAAGGTCAATCGCATGGTATTTTGTCATGCTTGGGCAATCTCCGGTTTCATGGGAAACAAATAAGCAAAAAGCAGTGTCACTATTTTCAGCCAAGGCCGAATACAGGGCGATGGCTGCAACATGTGAATTGTTATGGCTAAGCAACTTGTTGAGGCCTCTAGGCATGCAACAATCTCTACCTATGCAACTATTTTGTGACAATCAATCAGCTTTGTAAATTGCGTCTACTCCCATGTTTCATAAGAGAACAAAGCACATCGAAATTGATTGTCATATTGTCCGAGATCAGATACAAAATGGAACTCTACAAACAACCCATGTTCGATCAATAGATCAGCTGGCAGATATCCTCACGAAAGCCTTGTCTGCAAGACATTTTCTTCACAAGTTTGTTGTTGCATCCACCTACCTGCCCACAAGCTTAAAGGGGGATGTTACCGAGTCATCCGGGCCTCCAAGAATATCTCCACGAAATACAACAGATCTCTCAAATATCTCCCACTTTGTTGATTATGCTGCTTGTATTTAAACACTGCAAAGTGAACGTCATAAACAAGATCTTCCATCTTGATAACTCTACACTATTAAGAAGTGAATCGTAGCTTGCAATTGCAAAAACCTACTTCCCAAGTACATTCTTTCCTCTTGTTATGTTTCTTCTCCGCCGGAGATAAAGAGTAGTATATAAAGACAACTGGTGATATATAGAGATGGGACCGACATATATTTTCAGGGTTTCCATTGTGATAATTGGTGGAATATGCTTGTCATGTTTTCATGGCATTAACGTATACAACCAAGGCAAATTACAATCTACTAAAAACCAAAGAGAGAATTGACACTCAGAAAAGAACAATATAGCTCTAATTCAGAAGATATGCAAATCAGAGAAGATAAATACACAGATTCATGTATAAACAAACTGCAGATTTATCCATACATATATTGTGCGTGATCTCTGACCTGAATCTCAAGTAGCTACACCAACCTTGTAGGTGGGAATTGATTGTTTTTTATTCAAATGGAAAGCTTGGAAACGACATGCTCGGCAATGGCCATGCTTGAAGTGAGACCAGGAGACTCGATCCCTAGAAGATTCACAAGGCCACCCACTCCATGGACATCTTCCCCCTGCAAGGAAAAAATATTTTCCTTGAATTGTAACTTGTAAGATAGAGTAATGACATGAGAAGAACCATCAAACTCGAGATGTATGAGGTGATTGTGCTTCGAAATGGGTCACAAGTGTCAAATAGTACCAAATTACAATGTTACTGTCATGAAGGCATGGATGTAGCTTATACCTGGATGACAAAATCAATGGGGGCCTGACCAGGACCCGAAAGTTTTGGTCGAATCCCTGAGTAGCCTGGCTCCAAACACCCATCCTTCAGATTAGGGTAGTATTTCCTGATCTCTGGATAGAAACGCCTCGCACGATCAGGACACACTGTATAATCAAACCTGGCATGGGACAACATGCAGTAAACTTAATAAACTGATGTAAAATAAACTCATGAAAGACCAACTATTAAAACCTTAAGGAACTCTAAACCAAGGATCAAGAGATGTACTTGTTCAAGAAGGACATACTACCATCCACACCATGAATCCATTCCACATCAGGGCCGAATTTGACCTGGCCATTTAAATCTAATGTAACATGAACCCCAACACCTCCCTCTTCTGGAAGTGGATATATCAAATGACGAAACGGTGATTTTGTCTTTGACAATGTAAAGTAACATCCTCGAGCATATGTAGCATCAGGAAAGGCTCCCCTATCGAGTCCTTTAAATCGTCTTGCAAGGGGGACTGCAGCTAAGCCTGCTGAATTGACAACAATCTTGGGAACAAGTATTAGATCCGGTTGCAACTTAACTTCTTCATTCTCATTCCACAGCTCAAGCTTATGGCTTCCAGTTACATGGAGATGGATTTGATCGTGATCTATATGACCACCGATTACAGAGGTATTATAAGAGAAAGCAGCTCCATGATTCTCCGCATCTCCCTGAATTCAAATTGTGTCCACATGCCTGTCAATGTACAATTTACTATCATAAAACTAGTAGATCACACAAAGGCAACACAACTACAAAGGATTGAGCAATACTAAAGCCGTACCAATAAAGAAAGCATGAATGAATGGGTATCGATGATCCCAGTAACAGGTGAGAAGAGTGCTTTTACACAATGCAGTTCAGGCTCCATACTCATGGCCTCAGGAGCATCCATCATCCTGAGTCCTTCAACTCCATTTCCAGTACCACGGATCAAAAGTTCGTTCAATTTAGGGATTTCTGAATCCTTAGTCGCTACAATTAGCTTTCCAGTTTGTTTATGAGGAACCCCACGCTCCGTGCAATAATCGTACATCATCTGTCTCCCTCTAATGCAAAGACTCGCCTATAGAACTAGCTCAAAATCAGTATGTGGCGATTTGAAAGCATACGAAGACGTGGATTTTTCAATTTATAAACTATTTAAGCAATTTTCGTCGAAACGGATAAATTTCGATCACAGAAACCCTAGATTTAGAGAGAGATACCTTAAGGGAGGAGCGAGGGTAGTAAATTCCGGCATGGATGACTTCACTGTTGCGAGAGCTGGTGGCGGTGCCGAAAGTAGGAGAAGATTCGAGCACCCACACTTCTCGTCCTTTCAATGCCAGCTCTCTGGCGATGGCGATCCCCACTACGCCGGCACCGATGACCACGCAATCGGCTATCTCTTTGGGGATCGAGCTGAAGTCATCGGCGGGCGGAGCCGTCGTGAAACTAGCAGCTGATCTTGCTAGGTGGTTGTGGGCGGATCTTCTGAAAAGACTGCGTAGTAACATGGTGGCGTGAAATCCACTGTACGGACTTCAATAATTGAAAGTTTGGTGTGTATTTCAAATTCGAGGTCATGCCTATGATGCATTAATGGAATTGGCAATTTGGCATCGTATCTCACGAGTGCTCCACTACTCAAAGAATTTTTTTTTTTTTTAAGAATTTGGTATACTAGCCTTTCTTTTCAAACAATTTAGCCTAATTTTTTTACCACTTTTATTTAATAGTAGGTAAAATTAATTAACCTTTTTATTTAAAAAATGTTTGTTATTTGTTATTTATTATTTAAGTGTAAGTTTTAATTTTAAAAAACTGAATTTGTTTTTTTTATTTTCTTTTATTAATTTTTTTCTCTATTTTCTTTATTATTTTATTTTCTACATGAAAAAATTTTCACATACCGGAATTTTCACATACAAGAATTTTCACTTATCGGAATTTCCAATACCGGAATTTCACATACCGGAAATATCACATACCGGAATTTCACATACCGGAATTATCACATACCGGAATTTCCAATACCGGAATTTCACATACCGGAATTTAACATACCAGAGCTTCACATACCGGAAGTTCACATACCTGAAGTTATCATACCAGAAGTTATCATATCATACCGGACGTTATCATATCATACCGGAAGTTATCATATCATATCGGAAGTTATCATACCGGAGTTTTTTTTTATCTTCTTTTTTTTGTCTTTTTTATTTTCTTTATTTATTTATTTATTATTTTTTTGGAATGCATACCGGAGTTTCACGTACCGGAAGTTATCATACCGGGAGTTATCATACTGGAAGTTATCATATCATACCGGAAGTTATAATACTGGAAGTTATCATACCGGAAGTTAATATACCGGAAGTTATCATACTAGAAGTTATACCTAACAAACTGATTTTATGTCATAGTTTAGAATTAAGAATTACATACCGGAGAATTACATACCGTAGAATTACATACCGGAAGTTATAAAAATAGTATGAGCAAAAATGCAACATTCAGGTATCAACCTTGAAGCAACAAAAATGTCTCTAAAAATGGTATAACCTTCTTCTTTGACCATAGACGATCAACACCACTGTCAACATCACCCTGAGCGAGCAAAGGTTGTAAATTCACCAGTGTAAACATCATTGGCATCCGGTGTAATAACCAAAAAAAATTTTTAACTCCGTTTAATACGGAATTCAACCGGATTCCGATCCGCCAAAAATTGTTATCCTTTTAAATAATTAAAACGAGATTAATTTCTATCATTTTATGTGAATCTAGGTCACATAAAATGATAAACTAGATAATCAGAAATAATTCCGTACCTTTAAAAATAAAATGATAGCTTAATTAAATTCATATAAAATGATAACTAGTTCTAAAACAATAACTTTAATATTCCAATAAACAATCCCGTAAATAAGTCCTTGACTAATTTCCGTTTTCGTAACAGTCGCGGAAGAGATAGCACCAAAGCTTTCAGCCAGCCCACTGGATCCGGCCCAACCGTACATGTAGCCAGCCCACTAATTCTAACCCTCCCCTTAAACCTAATTAATTAACTCTAACCTAATCCTAACCCTAAACTACCGTAACGCTGCACCTCTCCTGTCGAAACCTTCGGCCGCTCCACAACAAACCTTCCCAGCGCCTGAAGAAGCTCGAACCGGTGCCGACCACGAGCCGCCAGTTCCGCCGACCCAGGACTGCCGCCGGCCCTGTCGACCCCCAGGTGAGCCACCGATCTCAATCTCGTCTCTCTCGTTCTTTCCTTCTATTCGCGAGTTAAGCAGTCAGCAACCGCCGTTTTGCGCGCAACAGCCAGACGATACCGGAGGAGGGCTGTAGTAGCACCAGAGCCGCCACCGAGCCCTGCCGCCGTCTCTGTCGAGCACCAAGAACATCGCCCAGCCGGCCACAGGGGACTTTCCGCCAGTGTCAACCTCCTGCTGCGTCTAACCAGCCCAGGGTTCCACCGCCTGCGACCACCGGACCGCTACCGACCTGCACGGACCGCCTGTAACGCCGGCAACCTCCGCTGTCGGTGACGAAACTCGACCCCTGCTTGTACATCGTAACTCAGTGCCGGAAATAGGCGGGTGGTACACTGTGAGGGACACATTCGAGCCGGCCCAGGACGCTGGCTACACCTCGCTAACTGAAGAAGAACGGGCTACTGCAGGTTGTTTTTAGGTGAGTCCTTTGACAGTGCCTTGCTGCGTATTTGGTTGTATAATAGATAGAGAAGTGTAGGGTTGTGAGTATATAGGTATGATCGAGAGAGATAGGCACGGTTTTGTGGAGTAATGTACTGAGTAGAGGAATGAATGTACTGTAAGGAGATGAAAATATGTATATATATACGTACTGCAGTGCTTGCTGCAAAAAGTGAGTGGATATATATATATATATATATATATATATATATATATATGAATAGTTGGAATTTGGATATATATATATATATATATATAGGTATACATATAAGAATATACATATTCATATACGTAAGTGTACATATATCCGTACGAGATGAGAAATAAAATTATGTAGCTATATAAATATCGAGTAGTTACGAAATTATACGAGTTGAAGGAAAAGTTAGAGTATGTACATACGTATATATACATGTAGAAGAGTAGAGTGGTAATCGGAAAGAGGAGGAGTGAGGTTCTTTGAGGAGTGGTTTTGAGTTTTAACTTATAACTTATAAAAAAACTATCAGAGAGAAACAATTTATGAAAAACAAGTTCTAAAAGAAATTAGTAGAATTCAAGAATAAACTTTGAGAACTTTAGGCACTAAGGTAAAATGGTCTTTTACCGTAAAAGAGCTTTTTCCGTAATCCCTTCGCATGAGGTTGGACATCTGGATGTGATTTTGATCCACATGTCTTATTTGACAGACGTTTGAGTTACCACGAGTATGGACCGATTTGAGACTTGTTGGAGTGTGATTTGACTCAGGTAAGTCCTTGCCACTTACTTAGCTGGTTTTTGGATATTAGTTGGATGATAATGGTTGTGTGTGTACAATGTGTGTTATAATAAATAACAACTTGTTAGGGCGACCGTGGTTTATGTTTTAAGGCCCAAGTGTATGTATAACGGGCCGTGACATCACTGTCCAGCTCTGCCAGGAGACTGGGAGGTTCTCTATACCCAGACCATACAGGTACACGGTGAGATGCATCGGATCCACTCCTGATGGGTACACGGGGGCGGAGGCGAGGTTTGGGAATCCCTCGTGTCACAAAATAAGTATCATTAGAGTGAATGACTTAAATGAAGATAATAAATGGATTGTTTGAAAGCATGATGAGTGTTTATTATTTTATGTGTGTGTGTGCTATTATTATTCTCCTAATGTTTAGATAACTAGCTAATGGTTGTTTTATTGTGTTTTTAGATTTACCGCAGGTTAGACCAGCAGCTGAGTGATCCGGAAGTAGTGGTCAGCTGGGTCGACGTACTCCTTAGAGTGGGGGTTGGGGTTGTTGGTTGTTGTGGTTTCTTTTTTTTAAGAAAGTTGTTTGTTTTCCCTTCGTTCAAGTACTATAGGCTGGTAGACCGTGTTGCATTCATTACCTTAAAAATACTATTTCATGAATTTCGGTTTTTCTTATTTGTGTCTTGTTGCAAGATCCTAGTAATATTGTTGTCAAACTGAGGTCGGGACCCATTGTGAGGTCCTAACCAGTAACGTCCCGAGTTTTGAGGATTTGGGGTGTTACAACATGGTATCAGAGCTCTAGGTTGGCAACAATGGTACTTGAAATCTTCTGAAAGATCGAATAAGTAATTAAGCAGAACCCGAAAAGGGATATGAGTTTTAAAAAGGACTTTTGGTTTTCAAAATGCACGCATAGTCTGGTTGGGAATAGAAAGTACGGCTGACCACCACTACTACCGCGGATCTCAGTATGCTTAGTATGAATTTTAGGTTGTTACTCTCTTTGGACTTATTAGCTTGATTATTATGATAGGTGATATAGATAAGCATATGCCGAAGATTAGTAGAATTTGTAGTTATATTATGCCCTTAACGGAGATAACATAACGGAGATAACATAAGGATAAGTATGCTCAGGTTATGAGCATAAAGGTAGGCGAACGTCCGGACAACTCCTTCGAACTTGTTAAAGAACGTTGAGACAGAAAAGTGAAGACTAAAAGACAACACCAACGATGATGACAAGAAGGGAACCCCGAGTCAACTCAATAGGACAAATGAAGAATATACATGAGAGTAGTTCCGGAAAAGCGTTGGATGACCGGCAAGTATACAAATTGGAAGAGACAACCCATAGGTTCTTTCAAGATGGTGTAAAGCAACGTTACAAACAAAAGGGGATGCCTTTAGAAACAGAAATAAGCATGAAGGTCAAGGTGAAATATAGTAGCGATCCAGACAAGAGGCATTGAATCTAAGCTTACTGACGGACCAGAAGGTGAAAGTTTGAGGCTAGAAGCAGAACGGAATATGATCACTCCCGACCAACTTTTCCACAATCAAGATGGGAAATCGAGACAATCATAAGCGTAGGAGTCAAGATGAGATACATTGTCCATCCAAATACGAAGACTAAAAGAGTCGCAAAAGGAAAGCTTACAGGTTGCTAGAAAGTGGAAGGCAGGTTTCACCAACAAGGAAGTGGGGTGACCTCCTAGAACACACACGAAATTCAACAAGGATCGGGATACAACAAAGACCGGAATTCTACAAAGGCGGCAGTACAAAGCAGCACACAAGGAAGAAGGTGTAGGAAAATGGTTGGTGAACACGGTGGTCTCTAATAACTTCTCATTCACGAAGAGATTTAAGTTAATAACACTAGCGGGTCATAACAGAGAACCACAATTGGACGATAATTCGGGTAAAAAGAATCATGGAGAAATACCTACAAGTTATCGTAGAAGAATTGACAAGTACATTGACGGAAGACGAAGATACAACTAGACTCGTAAGAGTATAGTGCTCTTATAGGAGTATAGTTTGTAGAAGGAGCTAAAGGAGTATAAATGGAAGAAATATATTTTCACCTGATATATCAAACCTCAAAAGAGATAGAAGAAAATTAAGTCTACGATCTTATAGAAGGTCAACTATAGACTAATTGGTAACAACAGAGAATTTACACGTGTTGGTTAACTAGGGATGGTTGGTTGGCAGATAAGAAGAATAATCACAAGGTTATAAAAGAATCTTATCGACATCTGGAGAATTTCTTCTAGAGATCAACGATGACAATGGTGAAGTCAAATCGATACGAGTACAAGTAACACCGAATAAGTCAAGTTAGTAAATCTAATTAAAAATTGTAAAGGAAGAGTTGACGGTCAGAAATGACCCCTTATATCATTAATGATATAAAGAGAATGGATGTGAGTAGTTGTTTACTTACGGGCTAAGAAAATGGTACAAATCATAGTTAGTACAGATGAAGTCATACTAGAAGAACTAGAAGAGTAAGATGAAGCAGATGATTTTGATCAAATCCTACATCAATCCAGATAGAGGTTACTTAGCATTCCACACAAATGAGACCGATGGTGCTCTTCCGAGCAAAAGTTGGGGTCAATTTCTAAATTGACAAAGGAGTGTTGACTTTAGCATTGAGTCAAAGCCGGACACAAGACCGATCTCGAAGGCCCCGTACCGCATGACACTGATAGAGCTGCTTGAGCTGAAGAAGCAGTTGGAGGAACTGACGGAGAAGGGCTTCATACGCCCTAGTGTGTCCCCTGTGGCGCGCCAATATTATTCGTGAGGAAGAAGGACAGATCGATGAGGCTATGCATAGACTACAAAGAGTTGAACAAAGTCACTATCCAGAACAAGTATCCACTGTCGCGCATATATGATCTATTGGACTAGTTGCATGGAGCGTCGGTGTTTTCGAGGATAGACTTGAGGTCAGATTATCACCAGTTGAGGGTGGGAGATCAGGACATACCTAAGACGGTATTCTGGACTAGGTATGGTCATTATAAGTTGGTAGTGATACCATTTGGGGTCACTAATGCGCCAGCAGTGTTCATGGAGTTGATGAACGGGATACTCATCGACTTCTTAGACCAGTTTGTAGTGGTCTTCATTGACGACATCCTAGTTTACTCTAGAAGTCAAGA
Organism: Fagopyrum homotropicum; assembly: GCA_033239125.1. Taxonomy (NCBI): domain Eukaryota; kingdom Viridiplantae; phylum Streptophyta; class Magnoliopsida; order Caryophyllales; family Polygonaceae; genus Fagopyrum; species Fagopyrum homotropicum. The sequence goes on from BSWB01000003.1 coordinate 36,101,487, forward strand.
GGAGCATGCCGGGCACTTGAGAATAGTATTATAGATTCTACAAGATAGCCAACTTTATGCTAAGAGTTACACAAGTGTGAGTTTTGGATGTCAAAGGTGGCTTCTTAGGCCATGTGGTGACTGTTAAGGGTATTAAGGTTGATCCGGCGAAGATTGAGTCAGTGTCTTTTTGGCAACCTCCGAAGAATGTTAAAGAGGTTCGCAGCTTTCTAGGTTTAGCAGGTTACTACCGCCGGTTTGTGGAAGGGTTCTCCTTGATTGCCCGACCACTTACTTGTCTTCTGAGGAAGACTACTCGGTTTGTCTGGTTTGAGCTTGTTTGCTCCAAACGGTGTGTGCAAGCTTTAAATTTATAACCCTAGACATAAGCTTAAAATAAGGATGCGAACCCGCAGTGTACGGGTCAATCGTAGTAAAAAGCAAGGGATTCCAGGGGTCGATGACAGGGACTTAGTGAAACAAAGTCCAGCTACGGTATGCTTATGTAAATACTAACCACAAGAGCAATTAACACAATCAAAGATGAATAAGAAGTCAATAAAGCAAACATGCAATTCTAGGGATTAAAGCATCTAGTTGTGGTTCCAACTCAAGATCTAAAGATAAGTGGACAAAGCTGATGTTTTTGCATGGGGAAGGTGTTACTAAAGTGGAATAGATCACCGGGTAAGTCTCACTACTCACTAATCCTAAACCGTAACTCCTATTACCGGGTAAGTCTCAAGGAATCAAGATAAAGAACTATATCCTCAAACTAACACACCATCTAAGGGAATAGAATCAACCTTTACCGGGTAAGTCTCAGGCTAACTCACAAAGATGGGATGGAAGCACACTCAAACCCCAATAAAGGATAAACCTTTATTACCTACACTTATGATCTTAGGTACACAAACTAAGGAATTACCGGGTAAGTCTCATCCTAAGCTTGCATTGAACCAGGAAAGGTGTAATAAGAATAGGATTTGGCAAACTCTAACACTTAACTCTCAGTTTCGGATCAGATAAGTCACCTCGGTCAGCCAAATTCCACCTCGGCCGAGATGTTCATCGACTGAGCGAGATGCTTAGGGTTAAGGTTAAAGACTCGAAATTTCAGGGTCCTACTGGAATCTAATATTATTCTATCATTGTTTTTCCCACAACCTTCAGCCAATCACCCTAGAATCACACAAGGAAATTAGCCACTCATCATCATGAAAGTATTAATCAAATATATGGGAAGAAGGTGAATATTTGAACAAGAAGAATTTAATGAAAAGACTTTAATAACTAAATCAAATATCACAACAAAAGCGTTCCTTGGATATAAATCCAACAAGCAAGACAACAAGGAAGAGAATCTAAGGTAATCTTACAAGAAAACCTTCCAAAAGCTATAAAAGCTATAATCTTCAATCTTCCTTCAACCTTCAAAAAAGGTTCTTCAAATCTCCCAACTGGAGTATGGCTGCTGCAATGTGTAAACCCTGATCGATGGTATGGCATGATGTTGGATTTGTGGAAATCCAACCCTTTTTATAGGAAAATAACCCTCCAAAGATAAGATATCATAAAAAAGATCTCTTCCCATAAAAATAGGTAAAATATAAGATCTAATATATCTTCTTCCTTCCAGGAGCCAAGCCCAAAAATATAAGATCACTTTCCAAAGATAAAAGATCTCAGCCAAGAATAAAATATTCTCGCCGCGTCCTAGGTATTCGCCTCGGTCGAGTCGGCTTCTCTGGATCACCTCGGTCGAGATGAATCTGTGGTCAACCTTGGTGAGTCATAACTGAATATGAAATCTCTCAAAACTGGTCCAAAGTGAATCTCAAATCCATGGCCATGCTTCCTGGATGGTTCCTTATGTTCCTCAATGTAGCTCCAATGACTCCATAGCTCCTCTTGCTCCTTTTTTATGCAAAACGTGCCATTTTACCTACGATTACAACAAAAGTAGGTGTAGACCTCGATTCTCGCAAAGGTAGATGAAATGGTAATATAATCACATAATATACATACAAACATGCAGATTATGAAAGATAAAACGTCTAAACAAACCCCAAAATATAGACTATAATTCATGCTATCAAAATACCCCATACTTAGCCCTTGCTTGTCCCCAAGCAAGTACCACATATAGAAGACAAGATAGAATGGAATAATAGTCAAGAAAATCGATGAAAAGATTTTCAAAAATATTTTTATGGTGTGCAACTATCATAGATCACTCTAAGAGAATACTTCATGGAATTTAAAATCAAAACATGTTCAAAACATTTTATAAATATAGGAAAGTTGTTCATCTTTGCATAAAATCATAGAATGCATAATAAGTCATAATTATCAAAATTAATCATGTATAATCCAGTTTAAACCACTAAGTCAATCAACCAACTCAAGGTCTCAAGGGCTTCCCAAAAGAAAGGTCAAGAAACGTGTAGGGTAGGGATGTATGTAAGGTAATGTGGTGCTAGAATCCGGGAAAAGGATGAACTTCACTTCACTTTGACTTTCAACATCTTCCACCAATAAGCTTTGCTTATTTTACACTTTTTCTTTTACTTTACTTTTTGGGATGCATGGACAGAGGTGCACAATAACCACAGCCTAGGAAATCCGCAATCATCAATTTCTTGAGATGCATCAAACCTTTGATGCACATACCATGACCCGTTAGGAATATCGCTCAATCCGACTTTGGCAAGACACAAACACCCGGCTATGTGAATGGTGCCGAGTTACTCATCTTCATGATTGATTTCCCCAAACCTAAGATTTCTTTCTAACACTTTCACTTCCAGCCAACTTCTCAACTTTAACTTCACTTGCTTTCACCACTTCACTTGCTTCCAAATTCCCGGATAGGTAAAGGGAGGCAAAATGTATATGAGGGGCTAAGCATGATCAAGAAGAAGAAGAGAGAAGAATGAATTGCCTTGGTCTTTCCAGGAAGAAAGTGAGAGAACTCATAATGTGGTGCCAACCTTCAAATTCAACATAATTTAGATAAAAACAAAGTATTAAACATGCCAATAGTTTCACACAAAGCATTTAGCAACTTAAACATATTATAAAACCTTTCAAACACATAAAGAATTTAAAACCAGTCAGTAAGCAAGATCTTCACTGAGATCATATCCAGATAAGTAACACAAAAATCGTTTTCGAAAACACTCAGTTAACCCACCTCGGTCGAGGTGTTCTTAGGTCAACCGAGGTGAAACACCTCGTTTGGCCAGAACTCCACCGGTCGAGGTCAAAATTTTTTTTTTTAAAACCAGTTTTTTGTTAGTTTCGACGTTTTTCTCAGTCAAATAACCTGTAAGTATGCATGCAGTCTCAGATAAACATATAAATGCAGAAGTGAAGCATAAATATAAATATCTGGTCAATAGAGTCATACATCAAAGTCAAATAATACATCAAATACCCCATACTTGGGACACACTGTCCCAGTGGGTCAAAATAAGTCTAAAGGATAAAAGTACTCACCGGATATATAGCTGAACTGCATAAAAAATAATAAAGAAAATCCTGCAGCTCTCAGTAGTCACGATCCGGTGGTGGTGGTGGTGGCACGTACGGATACTGGGTAGGGTCGAACGGATAACCCATAGCCTACTGGAACTGTATCTCCATCATCCTGCACTGATAGTGCTGTCCCTCGAGCATCTGGTGAGTCCAGCTGTCAATCTGTCGGTGCTGGGCAGCAAATCTCTCATGCATGTCCACAGTAAGGGCAGCATAAGAGTCTATCATCTGATCCGTCAGATCATCGATCCGACGATGAGCCTCTGAATCTCTATGACGGCGTGTCCTACGCCTAGCAGGTCTAGCAGGTGATGCAGCAGGTGCAGGCTCAGTATCCTCCTCATCCAGATCTATAATCGGTGGTGCGCTCGTCCCTGCAGTATCTGTCCTTGTATCCATCGGGACTCCACCCTCTCTCTCATCAATTGTCTCCTCATCATCAGCCTCCTCCTCCTCAGCTGGGGCAGCAGCTGCCTCTCTGTAATCCTCCATCAGTGGAGCCCAAGCGGTCTGCCAATAGTGTGGGTCATAAACAGTGAACTGGGCAGACCACCTGATCCCCTGTGGCGCAGTCAGCTCCCACGGCATAGCCACGTACGGAGTAGTCAGACCTCGGGGAACTAGAATCCGCCGAGTTATCATCTCCTGCAATCCAAGTGGCTTGGCAGCCGCCACCATCGTACAAGCACTGAGATCCATGTCGTGATAGCTAGCTATATGGGTGACAAGCCCTCCGCAGCAGATGTCTCCCTTCGCCTTGGCCTTGATCTTGTGCAGATCCTCTGCCAACATCAAGCCAAAGTCCGGGAAACCCCCAGTAACCATGCAGTACAAACTGAAAAGCTCTCCCTATCGGATCTTCTGGGGCGTCTCAGTACGCGCCAGAAGTGTCTCGCTGAATATCCGGTGGGCTAACCTAAAGGCTAAATGGTAGATGACCTTCTCCTTGGAATCTCCAGGGCGCCATCTATCTGCATGCTCAACAATATGGGCAATCTGCCCCCAAAACTCCCGAGCTACTGATCGGGACGGGAAGTCAACAACGGTGGGCTCAGGAAAGCCGAAAATCTCTCTCCAGTACTCTAGTGGCACTAAAAAGTTCCGGTTTATCAACCGGTACTTCACAGAACGCTCTGTGGAGAGGTAGGTAAAGGAGCTAACGAACTCTAGGGTCGGCTCCAAATAGGCTGGGGCTCGGATCTCAGTAAATTGATCCAGCCTAACTGTAGAAATCATCCTCCTAAGGTCTCCGTCGACCTGGAGGCAATCAAAAGCAGACACGTCCAGGAAGCGTGGTGCAATCACTGGACGGCCGGAAATACGCTCATAATCCACCCGGTGTCGCTCATGGATCACTGGGCGGTAAGGTCGGGAAGAAGAGGAAGAAGGGGAAGGTGAGGATCTATCCCTGAGGGTAAGGTGGCGGTCAGAACTCATTTTCAATTCAGTCACTGTCATGTCACCTCGGTCAACTGACAACTCTCAAGAATCACCTCGGCCGAGGCACAGCTCGACTGGACCGAGGCGGCGAACTGGATCTAATTTCTTCAAAAAAATCAGTTCTTTTCCCCCAAAAATCACTACAACTGCTTCCTATGGGGTACTTAAGCCTTTCCTCAACAAATGCAGGGGCAACCAAAGCCCAAATCGAAGCGAAACGGAGAGGTTAGGGTTTCGGTTCGTTTTACCTCGTTTTGGCCGAATCAGTTCATTTTCTACAGATCTGTACTTGCAACACGATCCTCTATCCTTCAATCGTAGTTTGGAGATAGAAATCGTCGAAAACGAGCAAGAATCGAAGGGAGCGATGTAACTGTCGCCGCGGTCGAGGAGAAAGAGTAAAGTGAGGAGAGAGAAATCTTCCGCCTTTTATACCCTTTTCTGGACTGCTGTCACCTCGGTCGAGATGGTCTCGACTGGACCGAGGTGGTACGGACCGAGGTGGTTCTTCAGAAAGCCCTAGTCGCCTCGGTTGCTCAAGAATCATCTCGGTCGAGGTGCTCTGATAGCAACCGAGATGCCTCAGTCAAACTCTGTCTTCTCAAATTCTCGAACTTCTGTCCTTCCAGTTATGCTCCTTCCTTAGATGTCTCCTGTTATCTGTCTAGAACGCCAAAACAAAACAAAGCAAAGCAAAAGCAAAAACTATCTAAGCTAGACTAGAAAACGGGAAAAGAAAGCAATACCTTGGGTGCCTCCCAAGAAGCGCTTGGTTTAAGGTCGCTAGCTGGACCATAATGCGTCTCTCAAACGTGATGGGAGGTGCCCTCACCCCATACTTCACCTCCATCGTGGGGTGAAGTAAGCAAATCTATCAAACGCTCCAACAAGTGTAAGTGCTCATCGGGGAATGAGTCGTCTATGGGCGGGTCGTCCTTCTCACGTGAAGATGCAGGTAGCCGGCTGAGGTGATCCGCAACAGAATTCTCGGATCCCTTCTTATCGTGGATCTCTAGATCAAACTCTTGAAGCAAGAGAATCCATCGAATAAGGCGTGGCTTGGCATCTTTCTTAGCCAACAAGTAACGAATGGCTGCATGGTCGGTGTAGACAATGACTTTCGCTCCTACTAAATAGGAACGAAACTTCTCGAAAGCATATACAACTGCCAATAACTCCTTCTCGGTGGTAGCATAGTTGCGTTGTGCTACATCTAGCGTCTTGCTAGTATAGTAAATGGCGGTGGTCCGTCCATCCTTTTTCTGTCCGAGCACCGCTCCTACGGCGACATCACTAGCATCGCACATGATCTCAAAGGGCAAGGTCCAATCTGGAGGCTGGATAATAGGAGCGGAGATCAACGCTTCCTTAATCCTGTAAAAAGCATCAAGACACTCCTGCGAAAACTCAAAAACAACATCTTTATTCAAGAGGTTTAGAAATCTTAGAGAAGTCTTTGATGAATCTCCTGTAGAAACCTGCATGCCCGAGAAAACTCCTCACACCTTTAACAGAACAAGGGGGAGGGAGTTTCTCAATAGTCTCGATCTTAGCGCGATCGACCTCAATGCCTCGATTAGAAACGAGGTGTCCTAGCACAATGCCTTCATTAACCATAAAATGACACTTCTCCCAATTCAAAACGAGATTAGTGTCTTCACATCTTTTAAGCACTAGAGAAAGGTTAAATAAGCAATCATCAAAAGAGGATCCATATACAGAAAAATCATCCATAAATACCTCCATGATATTCTCTATGTACTCGGAAAAGATAGCCATAATGCATCGCTGGAAGGTAGCGGGTGCATTGCACAATCCAAATGGCATCCTCCTGTAAGCAAACGTCCCCCATGGACAAGTGAAGGTGGTCTTCTCCTGATCATCCGGATGGATAGGAATCTGGAAGAATCCACTGTAACCGTCTAAGTAGCAAAAGTATGAATACTGGGCCAACCGCTCGAGCATTTGATCGATGAAGGGAAGTGAAAAATGGTCCTTCCGTGTGGCCGTGTTCAGCTTCCTATAATCGATGCAAACCCTCCAGTCCGTAACGGTCCTAGTTGGGATCAACTCGTTGTTCTTGTTAGTCACAACGGTCATCCCTCCTTTCTTCGGAACTACATGCACCGGGCTAACCCACTTGCTGTCCGAGATAGGGTATATAATACCTGCATCCAACAACTTAAGAGTTTCTTTCTTCACAACCTCTTTCATGATCGGATTTAACCGTCTTTGAGGTTCTCGTGAAGTCTTATGATTGTCCTCCATTAGAATTCTATGCATGTAGAAAGAAGGCTTAATGCCAACAAGATCATCCGTGGTATAACCTATAGCCTTTTGATGCTTTCTCAGGACATGCATTAACTTAGACAATTCAGATTCGGAAAGGGAAGCACTAACAATAACGGGATAAGTAGAATCCGGTCCAAGAAAGACATACCTCAAGTGACTAGGGAGTTGTTTAAGCTCCACAACTGGGGGTGCTTTTTGAGGGGGGTCCTTGCTTCCTCCTTCCAGTGGAATGGATTCAGAAACTGGACTTTCGGAAGTCTCAGTTGAATTCATCTTGCCTTCGACCTCGGTCGAGGCACAGAGGCGTGACCGAGATGTTCTTCAGTCGCCTCGTTCAGTCCAGGAAGTGCCTCGGTCGAGGTACTGGAACTGGAACCGAAACTGGAGATCTTCGTCTCCTGGGTTAGCTTCTCAGTTTTAGCTCCTGGATCCTCTTCCAGTGCCTTTAAGCTCCGTATATCTGCATCACAAGAAGCATCTATACCTTCCTCCATTAAACTGAAGCTAATAACTCTTTCGAGTGGATCGTTAATAAGGATAGAGCTCACCAATTCTCTTGACTCTTCTTCATTGTAGATGTTGAAGATATCATCAGTTAGCTGCTCCCCTTTCATGGCTGCAAGCAATGCGAACTCCACCTCGTCGCCGCCAACGTTGAATTTCAACTTGGCGTTCTTGCAATCCACGTTGCAACCCGAAGTTGCTAGAAATGGCCTCCCGAGAATGATAGGAACAGGATAATCTGCGGGAATGTCAAGTACAACAAAATCTATAGGTAGATAGAAGTTACCTAGCTTGACCGGAACGTCCTCCAGGATGCCCACGGGATGGGTGATGGAGCGATCCGCCATGTAAAGTTGAATCTTGACCGGCTTGGGCTCTCCAAGTCCGATCTTCACACATAGTTCCAGCGGGATGATGCTCACGCTGGCTCCTAGATCACAAAGGGTTTCACAAGTGACATCCCCAACTTGAATGGGAATGCAAAATGAGCCGGGATCTCTCAACTTAGGCGGCATCTTCTCCTTCATGATTTGTATGAGCTCCGAGGATTTAGATGTCATCCTAACTTCACCAAAGTCTTCCAGCTTCCTTTTCCTTGATAGGATCTCCTTCAAGAACTTCCCATAGACGGGCATTCCTAGAATAGCATCAAGGAAAGGAATATTAATATGCAGCTTATTTATCAAGTCAAGGAACTTACCAAAGTGCTTGTCTAGATGTGCTCTGGCCCTTGACTGGGGGAATGGAAGTGGTGGTTTGTATGCAGGAGGTGGAACATAAACTTCAGTTTTCCCCTCCTCTTTCTGTGGCTCCACCTCGGTTGGCATCTCGGTCGAAGTGTCCTTCGACTGTATCTGAACCGAGGTGATCTTCGTCGGTACTGGCACCGACCGAGGTACTGGATCTGGAGTTTTCAGTCCACTCCTCGTGGTTATGGCCATGATCTGGCCCTTAGGGTTGCTTTCCGTCCTTGCTGGAAGCTTCCCTAGATCTCTTGGCGCTTCATTCGCCCTACTTGCAAGTTGTTGTTCAAAGGCTTTTTGGGCCTTCGAAAATGAAGTCATAGAAGTCTCCATAGCATTGAGCTTGATCAAGATAGCCTCCAGAACTGCGTCTTTCTTTTCCGGCTGAGACGAACTTGATCCTTGCCCCTGGCTTTTTAATGGAGTAGAAGAAGAAGAAGAAGGGGAAGAGAGGAAAGGGTTAGAGGAATCGTTAGAGTTGGAGTTTGAATGATTGTTACCAGAATTTTGGTTGTTTGTCCTCCAATTGTTGCTATTGGATCCTCTATTGTTGTTGTTGTAATTGTTGTTCCGGGAACCGTTGTTGTTGTTACGGTATCCGTTGTTGTTGTTCCTTTGCCCTTGTTCTTCCTTCTTGGTTTGAGCAACCAAGAGTTCCTTCAATTGCTTCACGTTGTTCTTCAAAGACGTGAGTTGATTGTTGTTGGGCTGAGTTTCTTAGAAATTAACTCTTTTAACTCCACCTTCAGCTCCTTGGTGGGTGTATTTCTCCATGTGCAAGGCTTGCTTCTCGATGAAGTCCCAAGCCTCGTCAATCGCCATGTCCATGAAGGTACCTGCGGAGAGTAGTTGGAGATTGAACTGGGTGCTTCCGTCCAGTCCTTTGAAGTATATCTCCAATAACTCTAACTTTGGAATCCCATGATATGGGCAATTCAAAAGAATGTCCTTGAACCGCTCCCATGTCTTGGACAAGCTCTCCTTGTCCTTCATAATGAAAGCGTTGATCTTCCCTCTCATTTCAGCGGTCTTCGAGGGGGGAAAGAATTTCGTCAAGAATTCCGTAGTCATCTCCTCCCATGTGCTGATTTTTCCTGGAGGAAGAGATTGATACCAAGTAAGAACTCTATCTTTTAAAGAAAAGTAAAAAGGTCTTAGCTTGTAGTTGTTATTTTCAATCCTCGGAGGTCTCAAGGTCTCCATCAAGATCTCATAGTTTTGAAGATGTTGATGTGGTGATTCCTTCTCCAGCCCTCCGAACTGGCATTGGCGAATCATAGACAGAACTTGTGGTCGAAGTTCATAGTCATGGTCCGCTGGATCTCCTAGGTTAACTCCTGGATGCCTCAGTTGTTGATTAGGGTCCATCCATTGACCTAGGGTTTGTGAGATTCCTGCAAGAAGAACGTTTTGGACTGGCATCCGAGGTGGAAGTATCTCGGCCGGGGCGTCAGGTATTGGAACCTGCCTCGGTCGAGGGTCAGCAACTGGATCCTGCATCGGTCGAGGATCAACAGGTGGATCTTCCCTCGGTCGAAGTAGAATCTGGTCTCATATGGCTGCCATATCTGCTTCGATTGCTTCAGTCCTGGTGCGAGTTTCTTCCTTCTCTCGCCTTAGCTCTTCCCTGCTGAGGCGTAACAGCTCTAACGCCTCTTTCAACTCGGCCTCAAGATCGCGGTTGTCTTGTTGGGCCATCTTTGCTTCTCTTAAACGTCGCTTGTACGTCTTTTCTGGTTCGGGATCGTAAGGAACAATTTCCTTCCCAGTGCGGGTTCTTCGCATATACTAAAGAAAGAACCTGCAAAAGTCACTCAAGTAGAGTGGTCAGTAGACACGGGGGCAAGTGCCCCAAGAGCAAACCGTACCGGCTCGGTCTAGACCAAGTCCCCGGCAACGGCGCCAAAAACTTGTTCGCTCCAAACGGTGTGTGCAAGCTTTAAATTTATAACCCTAGACATAAGCTTAAAACAAGGATGCGAACCCGCAGTGTACGGGTCAATCGTAGTAAAAAGAAAGGAATTCCAGGGGTCGATGACAGGGACTTAGTGAAACAAAGTCCAGTTACGGTATGCTTATGTAAATACTAACCACAAGAGCAATTAACACAATCAAAGATGAATAAGAAGTCAATAAAGCAAACATGCAATTCTAGGGATTAAAGCATCTAGTTGTGGTTCCAACTCAAGATCTAAAGATAAGTGGACAAAGCTGATGTTTTTGCATGGGGAAGGTGTTACTAAAGTGGAATAGATCACCGGGTAAGTCTCACTACTCACTAATCCTAAACCGTAACTCCTATTACCGGGTAAGTCTCAAGGAATCAAGATAAAAAACTATATCCTCAAACTAACACACCATCTAAGGGAATAGAATCAACCTTTACCGGGTAAGTCTCAGGCTAACTCACAAAGATGGGATGGAAGCACACTCAAACCCCAATAAAGGATAAACCTTTATTACTTACACTTATGATCTTAGGTACACAAACTAAGGAATTACCGGGTAAGTCTCATCCTAAGCTTGCATTGAACCAGGAAAGGTGTAATAAGAATAGGATTTGGCAAACTCTAACACTTAACTCTCAGTTTCGGATCAGATAAGTCACCTCGGTCAGCCAAATTCCACCTCGGCCGAGATGTTCATCGACTGAGCGAGATGCTTAGGGTTAAGGTTAAAGACTCGAACTTTCAGGGTCCTATTAGAATCTAAGATTATTCTATCATTGTTTTTCCCACAACCTTCAGCCAATCACCCTAGAATCACACAAGGAAATTAGCCACTCATCATCATGAAAGTATTAATCAAATATATGGGAAGAAGGTGAATATTTGAACAAGAAGAATTTAATGAAAAGACTTCAATAACTGAATCAAATATCACAACAAAAGCGTTCCTTGGATATAAATCCAACAAGCAAGACAACAAGGAAGAGAATCTAAGGTAATCTTACAAGAAAACCTTCCAAAAGCTATAAAAGCTACAATCTTCAATCTTCCTTCAACCTTCAAAAAAGGTTTTTCAAATCTCCCAACTGGAGTATGGCTGCTGCGATGTGTAAACCCTGATCGATGATATAGCATGATGTTGGATTTGTGGAAATCCAACCCTTTTTATAGGAAAATAACCCTCCAAAGATAAGATATCTTAGAAAAGATCTCTTCCCATAAAAATAGGTAAAATATAAGATCTAATATATCTTCTTCCTTCCAGGAGCCAAGCCCAAAAATATAAGATCACTTTCCAAAGATAAAAGATCTCAGCCAAGAATAAAATATTCTCGCCGCGTCCTAGGTATTCGCCTCGGTCGAGTCGGCTTCTCTGGATCACCTCGGTCGAGATGAATCTGTGGTCAACCGAGGTGAGTCATAACTGAATATGAAATCTCTCAAAACTGGTCCAAAGTGAATCTCAAATCCATGGCCATGCTTCCTGGATGGTTCCTTATGTTCCTCAATGTAGCTCCAATGACTCCATAGCTCCTCTTGCTCCTTTTTGATGCAAAACGTGCCATTTTACCTACGATTACAACAAAACTAGGTGTAGACCTCGATTCTCGCAAAGGTAGATGAAATGGTAATATAATCACATAATATACATACAAACATGCAGATTATAAAAGATAAAACGTCTAAACAAACCCCAAAATATAGACTATAATTCATGCTATCAAAATACCCCATACTTAGCCCTTGCTTGTCCCCAAGCAAGTACCGCATATAGAAGACAAGATAGAATGGAATAATAGTCAAGAAAATCGATGAAAAGTCTTTCAAAAATATTTTTATGGTGTGCAACTATCATAGATCACTCTAAGAGAATACTTCATGGAATTTAAAATCAAAACATGTTCAAAATATTTTATAAATATAGAAAAGTTGTTCATCTTTGCATAAAATCATAGAATGCATAATAAGAAAATCGATGAAAAGTTGTTCATAGAACCGGGGAAATCATTTGTATTCTTGTGATTGTTAATAAAATGATATGCACACTTCACTGTGTATCCGGATACCAAGCAATCATGTCTTCCCTGATATTAACACTTAGGGGTATGGCTAAATCCTCTCTCTTTCAAAGGGTAAGAAAATATTTTCGATGATATCATTAATGTTTTTTTGGTAAGAACTAATCATTAATGTTATGATGGGAAATTACCTTTTTCTGCATTTTTAGGTATCCATGCACCCCCCTAACTGGATTGAACTACCATCTCCCACCTGCCATAACATTCCTTTCGTTATCACCCATTTTGCCTCCCAAATGGATCTCCACGTATAGCTTGCCCTATTTCCAGATTGAGCTTTCATAAAAGAACTTTGAGAAAAGTACTTCGCTTTAAGAACTCTAGCTTCGCCTATTTCCTAGTTGAACTTCATAAGAGAATGTGAATTTTATTCTGTTTTTTTTTTTATTATGGTTTCGTCTTTAGAGTTACAATCAAGCAAGGAGTAAGGGTGTGTTTGGTATTATTTAGTTGAGGATTCATTTAGATTATTTTTGCGGGATTGTTGGGGATTGTAATTTTGGGCTTGTTTGGTATCAAAGGGGATTGTGGATTGTATTCTTTTATGAGATTCTTTTTGCTAAATAATATTGAAAAAAAAAACTCATATTACCAAGATTCTTGGAGATTATTGAGGATATATTATTTTTTCTACCCTACATACCCTTTGCACACACCAGCCGATCAATCTTTTCTTCTCATTGGCTTGTCTACTCTCGTCGCTTGTATGAAACTAGGCTCTCTCCTTCCTCATCTCACTCATCTCCTCCTCTTTCTTTTGCTTCTTCTACTGTGAATGGATGGTCCTACTCCTCCTAGTGATGTCGCGCCTATTGGAAGAAGGAAGAAACAAGTCCCTATTCGACCTACGACGAAGAGATTAGGGTTTATGCCAAAAAAAATTTCAAATTACACTCGATTTTTCTTTTTATTTATTTATCTATTTATTTATTTATTATTGATTGTTGATAGATAGAAAGAGGTTCCAAGGTTAGGGTTACAAAAAGTTTACTAAATTTTAAGAAATTGTAGAACTTATGTTTTAGCTTTAGGAAAAACAATTGATAATTGTTGTTTTGCTCGGACGTACCAGAAAGTTGCAATGGTGTCGCAAGATTTTTATTTGAATATCTTCGTGGTTGGTCTGTAATTTTTGTATCAACAATTTCAGATTTTTTATTGATGTTCTTTTGAATTTTGTTTGTCCCTCCCTTGATTCCATATGTAACGTCCCGTTTATGGGGTGCGCTTTCGATATTTATTTTTTCCTTCTTCTACCGATATTTTACGAGCTTAAATATATATATTTTTTTAAATGTATTTTTCGTTTTAAAACATCTTTCCCGAGTATATTATTATTTTGGATACGTTCGCGTATATCCGTATTATTATTTTTCGGAACAAGTCGTAAAGCTTTCCGATCCAAAAATCCTGTTGCAGTTGTTTCGATCGAATCTATTTTATTTCCCACTACCCTATTCTATTTATTTTATTATTATTTCATTTTTCTCTTCCATCCCTTACCCGTTTGGCTCCCCTCCTCTCCTTGTTATGATAACCTTCCCCGCCCAAGCTACTCTGTGCCTAGTTGGCTAGCTTGCAGCCCTGCCTCACTTCAGCCTTGTACCTTACTCGACCCCAAGCCCCACTCGTTGGCCTGCACGAACAACAAACCCTCCATGTGGTGTGCCTCAACTCCCATCTCTCTCTATGCTCTAAACCGCACCATCCAGCCATGATGACCATGTCTCTCCATCTACCTCAATCATCCCTCTAATTCTCACTCACCAACTCTCAACCCCAGCCTTCATCTCTTTTCCTTCTTCGAACCACCTAATTACCACTTCTCCTCGCCATCTTCTGGACCTCTAATCTCTGACAGTCCTTCTACGCTCACCTTTAGATTGGAGCAAACCCAACACGCTTCCTTCTCTGTCGAGCCTCGCTGGAAACTAAGGGAGCCTCATCCTCTGCCATCTCACCACCGTCATCAGTAGAGGAGCTCAGTTGCCGTGCATCCTCTGCCCTTCCTCGCGTCCCTTTCTAGGCCTCGCCTCCCCTGCCGAAGCCACCGCATGTCTTACTCGCCGCCGTCGCCGACGAAACCCTCGTCTTGACGGAGCCTGGTCGCGCTCCACGCCGTCGGAGAACCGCAACCCGTCCTATGAAGTACGACACCCCGACTGACCACTACCATCCGGATCACTCGGCATCTGCTCTAACCTGTGGCAAGTCTAAACAACGATAAACAGTTAGCTAGCTAATCAAATATAAGCAGAAAGACAAATAGCACAAACACATAGAAGGAGAATATAAACACTCAACATGTTGGCACACAATCCGGTCATTATCTGACAACTTAAGTGATTCACTTCATCCCGTTTTTAAAAGTTGTGCCACGAGAAATCTTAAGGTTCTCGCCTCCGTTCCTTATCCAACTTGTGATGGTTTGGCACACGTCCGCCGGTGGCGTCCCCGCAAACCATGTATGGACTAGTCCCGAAAGAAACCCCCAGCGCCCTCGGGCTAACTGAGCAGAATGCCACCGCCCGTTACTCTTAGGCCAGATATATAAGTCGGTTGATGATTACTATGAGATACACTAATACACATATCATTCAAACACCACTATCATCATTCACACTCATATTTGACAACTAGCTAAGTAAGCCCAAAGGACTTACCTGAAACAGATCTCGACTCTCTAATTTGCAAATCGATCTGTAACTGTAGGAATTCAGTGGCCTGTCAAAGGAGGCAAGTGCGTCAGCACACTTTCTAGGTAATTAGAAGTCTAAGACTTCTAAAATAGTTGTTCTCTCCAAAAGGTGTGTGCAAGCTTTAAAATTTATATCCCAAGAAGTATGCTTGAACAATATGCAAACCCGTAGTGTACGGATCAATTGTAATAAAAGCCAGAATTCCAGGGGTCGAACACAGGGACTATAGTGAAACAAAGCATGAAATCGGTAGTCAAATGTTGCAAACAACTACGAATTAAATCAATCAAAGATGATATAAAGTCAGATAAAGGGAATGCGGATTCTAGGGATTAAAGCATTTAGTTGTGGTTCCGACTAAGATCTCAAAGGATAACGCGGACAAAGCTGAGGTTTGCAAAGGGAAGGTGTTTCTAAAGTGGGAATAGATCACCGGGTAAGTCTCACTACTCACTATCCCAAACCAAAGCTCCTATTACTGGGTAAGTCTCAAGGTACTAAGGAAAGGAACTATAATCTCAAACCAACACACCACCAAAGGGAATAGAATCAACCTTTACCGGGTAAGTCTCAGGCTAACTCACAAGGATGAGATGAAGGCACACTCAAACCCCAATAAAGGATAAACCTTTATTACCTACACTCATGATCTTAGGTATACAAATAAAGGAATCACCGGGGAAGTCTCATCCTCGGCTTGCGTTGAACCAGGAAAGGTGTAATAAGAATAGGATTTGGCAAACTTAGATTCTTAACTCAGATAAGATTCAGGAAAGGTTCAACTCGTTCAGTTATATTCCACCCCGGCCGAGATGTTCAATGACTGAGCGAGGTGTTCGTCGGTTAAGGTAAAGGCTCGAGCTTTCAAGGTCCTGCTGGGATTAAGATCATTCTATCATCGTCTTTCCCACAACTTTCAGCCAATCACCCTAGAATCACATAAGAAACTTAGCCAACAATCATCATGATTTCAATAATTAAATTAATGGGAAAAGAATCAATATTCGAACAAGAAAACCTTAAGAAAAAGGTCTCAATAACTGAATCAAACAATCAACAAACAAGCGTTCCTCAATCACAACTCAACAAAGACAACAAACCAAAAGTAATCTAAGAAAGTCTTAGAAACTCCTTCAAAAGCCAACTCCAACTATGATTCCTTCCTTCCTTGAACTTCAATCCTTCAATTCTTCCTTCAACTCTTCCTTCGAAATCCTTCAGAGAATGGGTGATCCGTAGATTTCAGGATGATTGAATTGTAGAAAATCCAACCCTTTATATAGGAGAATTATCTTCCAAAGATAAGATATCTTAAAAAGATAGTTTCCTAGAAAATATATTCATATCTCTTAAAATAAATCAGCCAATATAATATCTTCCTTCCGGAAATCCAGCCAAAAATATAAGATATCTTCCTTCCAAAAATAAAAGATCTCAGCCAAAAATAAAGATCTCGCCGGCGACAAGGTGTTCACCTCGGTCGGGACGCTCCTCAAGATCACCTCGGTCGAGGTGGTACTGTAGCTGACCGAGGTGAATCTCAATTGAATGTGGAATCTCTCGAATCTGGTCCAAAGTAAATCTTTTTAATCATTTCCATGCTTCCTGAGATCTTCTTAAAGTTTCACAATGTAGCTCCAATGACTCCTTAGCATCCTTAGATCCATTTTGAGGCAAAACGTGCCATTTTACCTACAATTACAACGAAACTAGATGTAGACCTCGATTCCCGCAAAGGTAGACAAAACAACAATATAAATCAAAGAATATACATACATACATGCAGATTTATGAAGATAAAACGTCTAAACCAATCCTAAAATATAGACTATAATACATGCTATCAATATCAGATCTTATTAGAACATAATTGATTACAATACTAATTTATGGTAAAATGACTATTTTACACTTGGTCTCGAAACTTCTAAAAATTCCATAATTTTTGCTTAAACTCTTATTTGAGACTAAAATGCCATATTCTAACTCCTAAAGACTGATTTTGGGTAAAACTAGAACAAACTACACATTTTCCTATTTCCCGAAAAGTCATTAAGGTCCAACTTTGACTTCAAATATGAAACTCGAATAAATTTATAAAAATTTCGAAATAATTCCTTAGGTCATCTATGATATCCAATCTACTCATAGGATCAAGAATTTCTTAAAACTGTTCAACCATCACTTCTACAAAAATTTCTAAAGTTGGTTACAACACTTAAAATTTTCTATACTTGCCAAATTTCACTGCTGGAAAAACAGCTCAACTACCCTACTTTGGAGCCTTGTAACTTCTAATCCGACCGTTCATTAATTCCCAAATTTTGACACAGTAAACTACCTACATCTCTCTATGACCTATTAAAATTTCAATGGTGGATCTTCAACATAACTCTTTAACATTGGTCAACAAAATGGGCAGTTTCCAACTTCAAAACTGAAAAAAAAAAACAATTCACTTACAACAGTCCATTGGCTTTCCCCTGTCTGACAGCATGCTCACCCGTTATTCTTTACCTATTCAGAAACTCCCACTTAAGTCCTAACTTAAACATATCTCTATAACACAAGATATCACTACTAGCAAGGTGGTAGGCGAGAGTGCTTACCTACGATCTTGCAAGCTGCTGAAGAATGCAGTACACTAACGATCTTTACCCGACATTGGCTGCTGAATCCCTTGACGACAAGACTAAGATGAGGGTTGGGTTTGCTGCAATCGGTTTTGACAAAAACCTAGGGCAGAAAGATAGTCAGCCTTGGCCTTTAGACTAAGTCTGTGTTAACAGAAAACAAAGAGACGGAACTGACTTACCTCGCTGCCCTTTCTCAGAGTTGAAGACAGACGAAGGGAGTATCCTGCTTGTCCGAGTCTGTAAATCTGATACAGGGAAGACTCGAGTCTTTTGCACATAGAAGGCACGATCAGCAGCAAGATCTTAGTGGATGTAGGGTAAGGAGGAGTATGTTCAGAACTCACCTGTGCAGAGAGTTGTAAAAAGACGTGCCGGTTTGTAGTAGGGAGGGTCTCGATTTACAACAGCCTCTGGTCCTTCACGTAAACTGAGTGATGTCCAGGTCCGTAGCGTTGTGCGGTTTTTGGCTCTCGGAACTGTGTACGGAAGAAAGGCATGCAAATCTTCGGTATTACCTACAAGCGTGCATCAGGAAACAGAAGGAGAAATCTCTAGAATGAATGTGGACTAAAGGTAGGTGTGTGCGTGTATCAGATCGGTTAGGAAAGGCTCACACAAGCAAAGCGTTACAAAAGGGGAAAACATGGAGATTGGAGAGAGAGTAGGCAGTTAAGAGGGAATAAAGGAGGTGCTCTGTAATGGCTGCCTTTGCTGAGCTCCTTCATGTGGCTGGGCTTCCTGGGTTTCGAAGGATTGGATGCACAGGCCCGCTCTCTTCCTGGCTGCGAGGTATGGGTTGTGTCGGCAAGGAGGTTGCTGCAATCTAGGATGAGGCAAGGCTGGCATGGAGAGTTGGGCCAGAAACAAGGTAAGAGTTTGGGCTGGAAGTTGTCAAGACCTCGTCATGGTCTTGTCAACCGTTGTCATGTCCTCGTCGTAAACTTGTCAAAGGTTGTCGTATTCTTGTCTATAACTATGTCATGACTTAAATTAGGGTTTTGAAATTCATCATTTTATGTGACTAAAAGTGTGCATAAAATGATAGAATTTGTTTTAGTACTTTAAGTAGGATTGGGAAGATCAACCGATCGAAAAACCGATTTGATTCGGACTTATCGGAATTAAATTTCCGGATATTACATAAATCACCCCCTTAGAATCTAGAGTATTTACTCTTTGTGCCCCTCATCTTATAATTGCATATTTGTACCTAGATTTTGGAAAGGAACAATTATACCGTCCTGCAGAATTAATTACATATTTTGGCCATATTTATTATTGCAGTTTGTGACCCAGCTTTTTGCAAATTATCAAGTGTGCCCCTGCTGTTTTAATTACAGACTTGGCCCAAAGGTTTTGTTTACGGAAAATGACCCAAGTTATTTGCCCGGGAATTTTATTTATGGTTTTTAAACTTGGGTTTTACTTCGAGTTGTATTCTTATATTTATTTATGCTATACTTTTATGCCCTTGTTGGCTTTGTAACACCCCAAGTTTTCAAAACTCGGGGAGTTACTGGTTAGGACCTCACAGTGGGTCCCGACCTTAGTTTGACAACAACTTAACAAGATCTTACAACAAGGCACAAATAAGGAGAAATCAGAAATTAAGTTTTAACAACGTTATGAATGTGACTAGAAGTACTAACAGCTGGAAAACACAAGGTATCATCAACAGATAAATAGAAACCAAGGTCCTAACTGGAAAACCAACAAAAAGGAAGCTGCAACACGCCCTAATGAGTACGACACCCCGGCTGACCACTACCATCCGGATCACTCGGCATCTGCTCTAACTTGTGATACGTCTACACAACAAAACAATTGTTAGCTAACTATCCAAATATAAGCAGAAATAATAACAGCACAAACACACTCAAGATAATATAAACAAACATCATGCTGGCACACAACTGATTATTATCTATTACTTAGGTGATTCATCTTATTCAATTTTACAGTTGTGGCACGAAAACTCTTAATAGTTCTCGCCTCCGTTCCTTATCCAACTGGGTGTAGGTCTAGCTTACCTCCGCCGGAAACATCACTACAAACCGAGTGTGAACTAGTCCCTAAAGAAACCCCCAGCGCCCTCAGGCTAACTCAGCAGAATGCCACCGCCCGTTACTCTTAGGCCAAGTATAGGTCAGTAAATATTTATTACAAAAATATAATTCTAAACATCTCAATCACACACCACTATCATTATTCATACTCATATATATTCAGAAGTCAGCTAAGTAAGGCCAAAGGACTTACCTGATACAAGTCTCGACTCTCTTTAAACACAACTCGCTATGTAATTGTAGCAACTCAGTTAAGCAACTCAGCTGCATGTCAAAGGAGGTAAGTGCATTAACACACTTTCTAGGAAATAAGAAGTCTAAGACTTCTAGGATAGTAGATTTTATTAGAACATAAACGATTAGAATACTAATTTATGGTAAAATGACTATTTTACCCTTGGTCTCGAAACTTCCAAAAATTCCCTAATTTATGCTTATACTCTTATTTGAGACTAAAATGTCCCATTCTAGCTCCTAAAGACGAGTTTGGTTACAAACTAGCAAATTACACATCTTCCTATCTTCCGAAAGGTCATTAAGGTCCAACTTCAGCTTCAAATAAGAAATTCGAAAAGACTTACAAAAATTCCAAAATAATCCTTAGGTCATCTATGATATCCAATCTACTCATAGGATCAAGAATTTTTTAAAACTGTTCAACCATCACTTCTACAGAAATTTCTAAAGTTGGTTACAACATAAAATGTTCTATACTTAGTCAAAAATTCACTGCGGGAAAACAACTCAACAACCCTACTTTGGAACCTTATAACTTCCAATCCGACCGTTCATTTATTCTCAAAGTTTAACACGGTAAATTACATATATCTATATACAATATATCAAAATTTCAATGGTGGATGGTTATTCTAAAGTCTCAAAAAAATTCCTCAAAAACTGCAGTTCCATACCTACCAATCTGAGATTTACAAAGAGCTCTTCACTTCAACTTCTATAGCAGCTTGTTCTACTCTTATTGTCATCCTATGATCATAAGTTTTACCCACTAGGAGGACTTTTACAAGGCTCAGCTCCTACCCCACTTCCCCGATTCAAACTCCCCTCCAAGCAACACCACAACAGCCTTAAACCTATGCAGACATTATGCAAAAACGTAGTTGTTTACATCTAGAGAACACGGGATCAAGCTGTGGGAGAGAGGAGATTTTACCTTCTTCAGTAGTGACGGGTCAGAGGCGTCTTCGCTAGGTTCCGAAGGAGGCTCTTCCGTTCTCCTAATACGAGGATAGATGGGACGAAGGTGAGACAAACAGGATGGAGTCAACTGGAAAAGACGAGTATCAAGGAGCTGTGATGTACTCACCTTCGTGAAGAATGGAGCGACTGGTCTGAGGCTTCTGCACAGGCGTAGTCAAACGAACGTGGTCGAAGAGGGGTGTTCCGTCCTCCTGTTCGCGCACAGACAGTCAAGGGAAGTCGGTTAATTCTTGACGACAAAGGTGAAGGATGGAAGGGGGTTGTTGCATACCTGGCTGCAAACTCGTGCCGGCAACCTCTTGGCGGCGTCCTTGGTTCTATCGAGAGGGTAGAGAGTAAGTTGTAATGTCGTGAAGTCTAACGGGACGAGATTTGCAAGACCGAGCGGTGAAGGTTTGTTGAAGGAAAGAGATCGGTAGCAGCGGTTGCGAAGAATCTGGGCTGAAGAAGGAAGGAAATCTGTGGGGAAGGAGAGGCCCTGATCGTGTGAGGAGAGGTAGAGCGTAGTGTAACAGCTGTTTTGCTGGACTCCTCAAGTATCTGGGCCGACGCAACTCCACGCTGAAGCAAGAGATGGGCTGCCGCAAGGAAGAGGGAAAAAGGTGGGCTTGAACACAAGAGAGGTAAAATGGTTGGGTTACCAAAACTTGTCAAACTCGTCCTGGCTTTATCAATATGTTATCGGGCCTCGTCGTAACCTCGTCTCAGCTTTGTCATGGTCTTGTCACATTTTTGTCATGGTATCGTCAAAAGTCGTCGTTAAATAATTAATTATAAGAACTAGGGTTTGGTATTATTCTATCATTTTATGTGAATTAAATTCTACATAAAATGATAAAATTTGCGGAAGGAAGAGATACTAGATCGAATGGGAAACAGTCAACGGATCGTAATCCGATTTGACTCGGAAAAACCGGAATAAAAAATTACGGATATTACAGGCTTAATTTCGGTTTATGGCTCAAGACTTAATTCCGGGTTTTTTAACGTTGGATTTTGGAAATGAGTTTTACCTTATTTTATATATATATATTATATATAACGATCTAAATTTGTTTAGTTTTGGTGTTAGGTTCGGAAGCGCCCCGATAAACGCCCAACGAATCCATTCAACATCCGTAGATCGTCTTCCGCCTTTGACCTCGTGTGATTACCTTCTTCCTGGATCTAGTTATATTTAGTAGTATCATGCTAGGTTGGATATAACATAACTTAGAGTGAATGTCAAGTAGTGACCATGAACCTTAGGTGAGTTTTGAGGATTTATGATCGTCCTAAAGCTTAAGGTGTTATCTTGTGAAGATTCTAAGGTGTTGAGTGTTTGGTGGATCTTGTGAGCATCTAAGGCTTGAGATTATGGTTATATGATTGTTGAGATTGTGGAGACTAGAACGAGAGTATCCTAGCCTGTGTTGTGATGGTTATAACCTTGTGAAATCGTGAGGACTAGGAGTTTGTTATCCCAGCATGGTTATGGTTTATGATCTTGCGAGATCATTGGGACTAGAAGTCTAAGGACTTCTAGCATATGAGAGAGTTGTTGATCGTGTGCCTTTTGACAGGCGTTGAGTGTCTTCCTGTGGGAAGCTGAGAGCGAGATATAGCGGGATTATCTATGGGACGAGGTAAGTCTTCAGACTTACTTAGCTTGTATTCTTCGTATTAGTTTCGATGCGTGTTTGGTGATGTGTGTTTTATTGTTTATATTATAACAACGAAACCGGAAATAGGATTACCGACCTTATATTATTTTGGCCCAAGTGTATGATAACGGGCGGTGACATCATCTACCTACCTCTTGCGAGAGTCTAGGAGGTTCTCGGCGACTAGCCCGTGCGGGTAGACGGTTGGATGCATCAGAGTATCATTCCTTGCCGGTAAGTAGGGACCGAGATGAGTTTCGGGAGATTCTCGTGTCACAAAAGAAGTTGAATTAGAACGGGATATGACTTAATAATAAAAAGATAATAAACCGGATTTGTGTGCATTAGAGTATGATGTGTGTTTATGATGATTTACTTGTGTTTGTGCCTTCCACCTTGATCCTAATGCTTTGAATATAACTAACGGTGTTATACCGACGTTGTAGTTGCCTTGCAGGTTAGGAATACGGCCGAGAGATCTGGAAGAGTGGATAACCGGGGTTCCGTACATTTTAGGAGGGGTTTTTGGGTTTGAGTCATGTTTGGAGTGTTGTATTTTGTATCTTTTTATGCCACGTGTATGGCGTTTGGTCTTTGGAGTTGTTTTCGACTGAAGTTCGTTGTTTGCATTCTTTCGGGTTTCTTTCTTTGCATAAAAAAGTATTTCGGTTTTGGCCTTTATTTGTGTCTTGTTGCAAGATCCGATGAAATTGTTGTCAGGCTAAGGGTCGGGACCCATAGTGAGGTCTCCGCCCGTAGCATCCCGAGCCCGCGGATTCGGGGTGTTACGCATATTAATTTATCAACATGAATATGTATACACTTCAGAACAAATCAACTGTCGGTAACACTTTAGAATTCGCCTATAACCTGAATATGTATACACTTCAGAACAAATCAATGGTGTGGTAACAATCAAAGTTCTTGCTTAAAATGGTAGTTATGTCCAGTAATTCTATAACATGCATATGTATGCACTTCAAAAATCTCCTCCTACCTTCTCTTGTTCATTCTTACTTTAATATGTCACTTCCTTAGTATGCATGAAAATGTCAAAATTACCAAGAAAGTTGATGGCCAAATTTGCTTAGTAGGCTTTTTTGAGATTTTGCTCTACTAACTAGGCCCATAACATAAACCTATATAGTAAATGTACCCCTAATTTTTTTTACTAGTTCAAACCTTCTCACTAAGAGAGGCAAATTGAAGACACTAACATTAGATAGTTGATAGCAGAAAGACCGATTAACTGTTGGCGCCCTAAGGAAGTAAATGAAACGTCCAACACAACATTACAAGCAATGATAGCCCCCTTCTCACCTTCCGACAAAATCTTGGGTAATACACGTCTCAAGGTCACCTTCTTCTAGAACGATCTTCTCATTTACTTCATACGAAATTAGGGAAGCGGCCCCTAAAATCTTCAAACTAGAGCACATGATTTCCGAACTTCTGCACAAAACACCATATTCCGTCATTCTCAATTCGTGATTTCTCAAAATTCAACAATGCAACCAGATATATAGAAAGAGGGGCAAACTTGAACTTCAACAAGAGGGGGAGAAGAGTGACAACGGATCCGAGAAGGTGATGGTCATGGAAGTAAGAGGGAGAATCCAGCGATTCAGGAAAGAAAAGGTAGAGGAATCGATTCAGGCATGCTTTAATCAGCGGTGCGGAAGAAGGGTGTTGAGGGTGGTTAAGAGCTGCGAGAGTTATGGGGAAGAGGGAACCCGCTGGCCTTCGGCAAAGTTTTGGAGGGTTTGTGTTTCCTCTTGGTGGCCAATCGGCAGGTTTCAACTACGCCGGTGGATCCCTCATCAGTCGCCTCTATATGGACGGTGACAAGAGTGCAACAAAGTCAATTTTACTAAAGTTGGTAGCAAAAGTAAGTAGCATTGGAGGAGAGCAGCCATATAAACCATACCAAAAAGCCAGGGTTTTGAAACATACCAAAAACCATGCCAGAAATCATACTAGAAATTCATATCATAAACCATACCAAAAACTCAACTAGAAACTCATATCAGAAACTCAACCAGAAATTCACACCAGAAACTCAACCAAAAACCATACTAGAAATTCATATTAGAAACTCATATCAGAAACTCAACCAAAAACCATATCAGAAACTCAACCGGAAACCATACCACAATTCTTTCAATAAAGTTACAAAAAAAATGAAGTATAGAATAAAAATTGCATATTGGCCAAATTCCCTTGTGTTGTTTCTTTTTTTAATAGAGGAGGTTAAGTACTTTTACCAAACATTAATGAAAATGGTAAAAAAAAAAGGGCTAATTAGGTAAGTAGGCTTTTTTATTTTATTGTATACTAACTAGGCCTTTTCTAGTTTTCTATTTAGTAAATATACCCCATAATTTTTTTACCACTTTTATTTAATGGTAAGGTAAAACTAATTAACCCTTCTATTAAAAAAGAAAGAATATTTGATGTTTGTTATGTAAATTTTGATTTTAATTACTGAATTTGTTTTTTATTTTATTTCCCTTTTTATTTTCTGTTTTCATACCGGATATTTACATACCGGACATTAACATACCGGACATTTACATACCGGACATTTTACATGCCGGACATTTACATACCGGACATTTTATATACTGGACATTTACATACCGGACATTTTACATACCGGAAGTTCATACCGGAAGTTCATAACGAAATTTTTCATACCGGAAGTTCATACCGAAATTTTTTATACCGGAAGTTCATACCGAAATTTTTTATACCGAAAGTTCATACCGGAAGTTCATAACGAAGTTTTTCATACCGGAAGTTCATACCGAAAATTTTTATACCGGAAGTTTATACCGAAAGTTCATACCGGAAGTTCATAATGAAAATTTTTCATATCGGAAGTTCATACCAAAACTTTTTATACCGGAAGTTCATACCGAAAGTTCATACGAAAAGTTCATACCGGAAGTTCATACCGAAATGTTTTATACCGGAAGTTCATAACGAAAACTTTCATACCGGAAGTTCATACTGAAATTTTTTATACCGGAAGTTCATACTGGAAGTTCATACCAAAAGTTCATACCGGAAGTTCATACCGGAAGTTCATACCGAAAGTTCATACCGTAACTTCATAACGAAGTTTTTCATACCGGAAGTTCATACCAAAATTTTTTATACTGGAAGTTCATACCGAAAGTTCATACCGGAAGTTCATACCGTTCATACCGGAAGTTCATACCAAAAGTTCATACCGGAAGTTCATAACGAAGTTTTTCATACCGGTAGTTCATACCGAAATTTTTTATACCGGAAGTTCATACCGTTCATACCGGAAGTTCATAACGAAGTTTTTCATACCGGAAGTTCATACTGAAATTTTTTATACCGGAAGTTCATACCGTTCATACCAGAAGTTCATACCGAAAGTTCATACTGGATGTTCATAACGAAATTTTTCATACCGGAAGTTCATACCAAAATTTTTTATACCGGAAGTTCATACCGGATGCCAATGATGTTTACACTGGTGAATTACAACCTTTTCTCGCTCAGGGTGATGCTGACAGTGGTCTTGATCGTCTCTGGGCAAAGAAGAAGGTTATACCATTTTTAGAGAAATTTTTGTTGCTTCATGGTTGATGCCTGAATGTTGCATTTTTGCTCATACCATTTATATAACTTCCGGTATGTAATTCTCCGGTATGTAATTCTTAATTCTAAACTATGACATAAAATTAGTTTGTTTGGTATAACTTCCGGTATGATATGATAACTTCCAGTATGATAATTTCCGGTATGTGAACTTCCGGTATGTGAACTTTCGGTATGTGAAACTCCGGTATGCATTCCAAAAAAAAATAATAATAATAATGACAAAAAAAATAAAATAAAAAATAAATTCCGATATGATAACTTCCGATATGATATGATATGATAACTTCCGGTATGATATGATAACTTCCGGTATGTGAAATTCCGGTATGTGAAATTCTTGTATGTGAAATTCCGGTATGTGAAAATTCCGGTATATGAAAATTCCGGTATGTGAAAAATTCTTCATTCCAAAAAATTAAAAAAAAATAAAGAAAATAAAAAAGAAAAAAAATTAATTAAAGAAAATAAAAAAAAAATTCAGTTTTTAAAAATTAAAACTTACACTTAAATAACAAATAACAAACATTTTTTTTAAATAGAAGGTTAATTAGTTTTACCTACTATTAAATGAAAGTGGTAAAAAAATATGGGGTATAGTTTCTTTAACAAAAACCAAAAAGAGCCTAGTAGGCCAAATTCTTAAAAAAAAAATAGAGGGGTATACAAAACAAAAGCAAATAAGAAAAAGGCCTATTTGGCCAAATTCTTTCAAAGTTGATTGTATACACAAGTGAGCTGAAAATTATTATACTATTCCCAATCAGAACAAATCATTTATATGTAACACGATCACGTGTTTGCAATACTCTTGTGCAACTTTCTTGTAGTGTAAATAAATATATTTGTGGATATTAGTTGTTTGTTGAATGGGTCTATTATTTGTACTAGATAGCACTGTTGAAACCGACTAGAATAATTACACGAACTTTTTAAAAGAAATTAGTGTTATCAGGATAGATATTGGAATGGAACTTACCTTGATTACATTCTATTGATGTATACTAAAAAAAGTGTACAATTGAGATTGAAGAGCCACAACGTTTGGCGGAGGTTCCTTGGTCGAGCATTATGTGCACAGTGCCGCTCGTAATACCTTACATCCACATTTTATTTTTGTTATTTTATATGTAAGCACATCTACTAACACATCATGATTGTGTCTTGTAGTTCCCAAAAATGAACACAATTTGTGGAGGAAATAAAAACATGTCTTGAAGATTCAGATGACCCAAACCATTTATTTGAAGAATGTTGTTGCGCACAAAGGCTTGTAGCTATTAAGAAATGTAACCAAGCTCAGTTTGATTTCAACAAATTTGAGAATGAAGTACTTCAAGCTCAATGTGAATACCTCAACGATAGAGTGTTGAAGGGTGTGAAAAATGAAATGAACAACCACTGGAAAAAAAATATGAGATAACGAATTTACTAACTAGGAGCAACAAGCATTATTTGGATGCGAGCTATTTAACAAAGAAGTAGTGAGTGGTGATCTTCGCATTTGCTTTAATTTTTGTTGTTCTCGTAGTTGGTTATGAGTGTAAAAGTTAAGAATTTCATCTGTTTTTGGGATCTAAACAATGAGAAATGATTTCTTCCGAATCGTCTAAACTATTATGTTTCAAGATGCATTTGTTCTATTTTATATGTTATAGTTGCTTCCTTTTAGTTATTGACAAGTTGAAGAACCGGAAATATTATGGTTTGAGACGAACTATGGAGAAGAGTTGTGGAGAAGAAAAGAAGGTATGAGATACCCATAATGAAGGAATTCATAGATGAAGAGAAAAGGGCAAAATTCGAGGAGCACCTTTGGAATAGAATTTGTGAGACGCTCCCGTAATGTTGCTTGAGGTAGATGATGAAAATTGGATTTCATACGCTTCCAGACGCTATCATCATCTCCTTCACGCTAGTCATCCTAAACGCCATTTTTTTTTTTGCAAAGTAGCGTTTGAAAGGGCAATCAGCTCCCAAACACTACCATCAACTCTCAAACGTTGTCCCCAAAACGGGCCTTTGTCACCGTTCCTAAGGCAAAAAGAGAAGAAACATGAAAATGGGCCAGATACATGGCTGGGGGGTAACTTGGGCCGGAGAAACTGTAAAGTACTAAAGTGTAACAGGTAATATTAGTAAGTTTTATTGAGTTTAAAATTTTAATTTGTTAGATTATTAGGGTTTATTTTGTTCATGAAATTTAGGTTGGGAGAATTTGACATACTAGGCTTTTTTGAGTTTTTGTTTAAGAAAGTGTACCCCAAATTTTTTACCACTTTCATTTAATAGTAGGTAAAAATTATTAACCCTTTTATTTAGAAAGAAATGAATAAATGATGTTTGTTATTTGTTATATAAGTATAAGTTTTAATTTTTAATTACTGAATTTGTTTATTTATTATTTATTTTTTTTCTTGTCTTTTATTTTATTTTATTTTTTATTTTCTAGACTAAATTTCTCATACCGGAATTTCTTATACCAGAATTTCTCATACCAGAAATTTCATACCAGAAATTATCATACCAGAAATTATACATACCAGAAATTATACATACTAGAAATTATACATACCATAAATTATACATACCAGAAACTATTCGTACCAGAATTTATACATACCAGAAATTATACACATACATACCAAAAATTATACATACAAGTAATTATTCATACCAGAAATTATACATACCAGAAATTATACATACCAGAAATTATACTTACCAGAAACTATTCGTACCAGAAATTATACATACTAGAAATTATACACATACATACCAGAAATTATACATAACATAACTTATATATACCAAAACAAAATATTTCACAAAACATTATAAATCAATGGAGATGAATTCATCCTCGTGAACTTTCTACCATCATTCAGACGCCAGAGAGAAAAAATTGTGCTTAAAATCAGACTATTGTACATGGATAACATATGGTGTCTTAAGACTAGCATATGAGCTTCACAAGAAACTCCTATCACCAATTGGTTTTAGAATAAAACCGTGTGGCTACGGTGTATGGTTCACCGGCCGTGTGCCCCTCCACGTTGTTTGGACCCGACGGATATATAAAAAAGAGAAAAAGTTAAGAAAAGATACTTCTTGATAGCCATATCAGACTATCAACTCAATGTACATAGGTATTCTTTCCTTCATTCATCAAAGGTGCAGAATGCAATCAAAGAGAATTTACAATAAGTCTGTTATTTAATATGTACACTGCATGACCTCATTCAACAGTTTCAGAAGGCAGATAGCAAAATGGCACCAAGAAGGATCAAGAGGAAAAACCAACCATACTTGCTGAATGTGTGCCTAGTTTATGTATTTGGGGCTGCTGTATTTTCCGTTGGCCTTAAGTTTTTATGTACACATAAGAATAGAAAGATCAAGAAGACCAACAAACCATCCTGGCCGGGAAATCACGTATTTAAAGTTTAAACCGGTTCATTTCCTTTCACAATGTCGAATTTGCAAAGGGGGCATGTTGCATTCATCTTCAGCCATTTCACTATACATGTGTCGTGGAAGTTATGGTTGCACGGGAGAGCTATCAGCTCAGCTTCATCCTCGTATGAACTCAAGCAGATGCAGCATTCCTAGGGAAATAAGTTAGCAGCAAGAGATGAAAGTGCAACAAATGCATTTATACTGAAATATTTTTGAACTATTAAGAGCTATTTTCTTTCCGAGAATTAATTGGAGGTAAAAATTATTTGAAAATATTACATGATGTCAAAGGTGGTTTTAACTTATTTTTATTATTTTTGATTGTTGTCTTGTGTGAAATCATACATTTGAAGCTCCTTGCTGGAGTATTGAAAAGGCAGGAGAGCAAGACAAGATGCCTAAACAATTGCCGTTGATTTTTTCAAAATTGAATTCACCAAGAGGTGAGTGCATCCTTCTAATGGACATGGCTCCAATCAAGCACAATTTGCAGCAAGAAGCCTAATCAATATGAATATGACCATTGATTTCCCCCCTACAAAACCACAATAATCAAGCATATTTTCTACTGAACATTTCCAACCCTGCAAAACCATAGTAATCAAGCACATACTAGAAGGGATTTTCATACCAGAAATGAGAATCAATGCCACATCAACTGCATATATTGTACAGAAAGGGAAGAAGAAACGGCCCTCTTGTTCGATTTCCCTGTGCAACTGTCGTCACTGCTGCTGGCATGGAGGGCGAGGAAGGGTTGAGTTCAGATTCAGATGGGAGAGAAATTCTGGTATGAAGCAAAAGCCAGTTGAGCTGACCAAAAATCCAACTCAAAATCAAGTCCAAAACGACGCCGTAAGTAAACCCCAAAATCGGTGAATTGATAGAAAAGTGAAATTGAAGAGTAAGAGAGTTACCCGATACTCAAATACTTGAATTCCATCCTCAGCAGATGACCAACTCCATGGATGAACAAGAAAGCTCTCGTTTTAAACCAGTGAATCTTCAGCTCGACCGACTCAATTTAGATTGCGATATCCGAAAAAATCATATCGGAAGGAAGATCGAGCAGATCGGAAGGATGATCGTGAGAATCCGGAGGTACCGCCATGAAGAAGCAAGACGCCTCATACCAGATTCAGAGATTGAAGGAAGTAGAGGGAGAGAGAAAGGAGGAGATGGGTAGCGTTTTACTGGAGAAGAATACAAGTGACGGCTAGGGTTCACAGTAAAAAAAATAGGATAGGGGTACACTTTCTAAACTCAAAAATATAAAAGCCTACTTAATAAACATATTTCTCAAAAAAGCTTAGTTACCTAATTGGCCCATTTAGGTTTAACTAGTTTAATTGTGGTATCTTGTACGGATTGATCTAATATAGACGACACGTGTAAAATTAATGGACTACACGAAGCTACGCCAAATATCAGTTCACGAGCTGCTTTAATATATAAGATATATACAGTACATCCCAATAGAGAATCAATTTTTAATTGAAAGACTTTGGCCTGCTAGGCCTTTTTTAGTTTTTTGTTTAGTAAATGTACCCCATAATTTTTTATCACTTTCATTTAATGGTAGGTAAAAATAATTAACCTTTCTATTTAAAAAAATAAAATAAATGATGTTTATTATTTTTTATATAAGTATAAGTTTTAATTTTTAATTACTGAATTTGTTTTTTTATTTGTTTCTATTTATTTTTTGCTTTTTTATTTTCTTTATTATTTCTCATACTAGAAAGTTTTCATACCAAAAAGTTTTCATACTAGAATTTTTTCATACTAGAATTTCTCATACCAGAAGTTCATACCAAAAGTTCATACTAGAAGTTTTATCATACCAGTAGTTTTTTTTTGGTCATTTTTTATTTTTTATAATTTTCTGGTATGTGTTTCTGGTATGAAATTCATACTAGAAAATCATACCAGATTTTTTTTGTTTTCTTTTTGTCCTTTTTTATATTTTATAATTTACATACCAAAATTTACAAACCGGAATTTACATACCGGAATTTAACGATGGCTGATATCTACACAACTATACTCAGTGTATGCACGCTTCATACCAGAAAATCCTAACTCTCCACTTACCAGAAAACCCTAGACAACTGAAGAAAAATAGGTTTAGCACTTAATAGTTCTAGGCCTATAACTAATATTCCTGCAATAAGCTTCACCATCTTCAAGCTCTTCATCTCCTACCAGAGTAAACAGAAACAAAAACTCATTTAGAACATGTTCAACAATACCAGAGTAAAAAGAAATAAAAAGAAACAATATTATTCCAATACAACAATACCAGAGGAAGGAGATAAAGCGGCGTACTTCAACGCATGAGGACCAGGTGCACAGAGTTGTCAATCTACCTCCAGTAAGAAGACTCGAGAGTCCGAAAGAACACATGGTCCTTTTCGGATTGATTGAAGAATCAACCTAGAAGGACTAGGTACGTAGTGCGTACTTCGACGCAATTTTTGTCGACATCCCAAGCTTCAATGATCCTCCCATTTGAAAATAAACACCCCTGTAAATAAAATTTTATAATTACTCAAATAACAAGAAGCACTATCAGATATATGGACTTTTTCGGGTCAAATTATCCACTTCAGGAATTCAGATGAGGAAATGGTTCTTGCAGAGCTACATAATGAACATCAACTTTCAAGTATTCTCCTAGAATTGATCAAGAGAAACTCAAATTAGAGGCATGTTCATAAAGCAGAGAATAAACAGTAAAGTAAGTGACCATAAAAAGGCTTGAAATCTTTGAAAATGATTTGCATGTAACACCCCAAATTCTGGAAACTCGAAGCGCTACGGGCTAGGACCGCACAATGGGTCCCAACCCTCAGAGTAGAAACAACAAACGGATCTTACAACAAGGCACAGACGAATGAAAACCAAAACTCAATATAAAACAAAAGGTTCAAACAAAGGAAAACGTAAAAGACTCGCAGCCGAGTTCAAAACAAAAGGGAAACAACCAAAGAAACAAAAACCCGATCCCGTCCTATAATGTACGGGAAGCCCGACTGACCACACCATCCGGATCACTCAGCAGCATCCTGAACCTGCGGAATATCTACAACGACGGTATAAACCGTTAGCTAACATTTTAGATACTAGCAAGAGCGTAAAGGCACAAACACACATAAGGTAACGAAAACACATAGCATGCTTGCACTCAACCGGTTATTATCTTTCTTAAGGTTATCCATTACTAATTCTACTTCTTTTGTCACACGAGAATCTCCCGAAACTCGCCTCCGCTTCCGTCTACCAATAGGAATAGATCAATATTATCCGTTACCTACGGGCCTAAGTTGCAAGAGCACATTCTAGTCTCCTATAGAACCAGACAAGTAGTCACCGCCCGGTTATAATACACTTGTGCCAGTTAAGGGTAATAAAGGGTGAATCCTATTTCGGTTATCCGTTATAACAATAATAAACAACACAAACAAGCCAATATACAATCCAACTAGTACGCGGAATGAAGCTAAGTAAGTCCAAGGGACTTACCTCACTCGAAGGTAACTCAAAAGCTCAGCAACAACTCAGAGAACACTCAGGACAAGCTCAGTTTCCCTCAGGAAAGGAGCAGGGAAAGCCTGTTCACACAAGCATCACGAATCAGAAGCGAAACAGTTGCTAGAAGTCTATAGCTTCTAGTCTCAATGATCTCTAAGAGATCTCCACAAGCTAAGGGCTCAACCTCAGTCTTACAGCAACTCAGGGAACAAGGAACAACCAGAAGATGTAAGGAAAAGGACGAGGAAAGAAAGGAAGGAAGCAACTCACCAAAGACGGGATTTACTGTAGAGGAAACCGCAGGGGCGGCTGGACCAGGCGTAGGGGCGGATGGCCGCGGGGACGGCATAGCAGAGGCGCAGGATTATCTGTCTCAACTCTTGATCTGAAGGCACACAAACACGCTCCTGGCGTCTCAAAACTTCATCAGCACTAACTGCAAACTACGGTGCCTCTCTTCGAGACATCCGGTCTCGGATCTGCGTCAAAGCTGGGAAACTCTTCTACTTCTGCCGGATTTTGGCCAATAGATCAGGTACTATATCCAAGGTGGACAACTGACTGTCGGAATCTGGAAAGTGGATATCCATCTCTAACCATGCCAAATCTCGCTATAACTGTGGCTGAGCTGTCAGCCTAGCGATCGCCATCTCTCGGGGAGTTTTCCTACTGAGGGCATCTACTACCACGTTAGCCTTCCCCGGGTGGTATAAAATCTCAAGATCAAAGTCCTTGATCAGCTCCAACCATCTGTGCTGGCGGTTATTCAACTCCCGCTGAGTGAATATGTAATTCAGACTCTTATGGTCTGTGAATATCTGACACGTAGCTCCGTACAGATAATGCCTCCAAATCTTCAAAGCATGAACCACAATAGCCAACTCAAGATCATGGGTAGGGTAATTCTCTTGGTACGTATTCAGCTGTCTAGAAGCGTAAGCAACCACCTTACCCCTTTGCATCAAAACACATCCCAAGCCCAGCTTGGACGCATCGCTGTAAACCACAAAATCCTCAATGTCATCTGGCTGAGCTAGGATAGGAGCAGAGGTCAACCTCTTCTTCAGCTCCTCGAAGCTATGTAGGCACGGCTCGAACCATACGAACCTCGTAGACTTCCGCAACAAGGAAGTGAGCGGTTAGGCGATTACTGAAAAGCCTTCAACAAAACGCCGGTAGTAGTCTGCCAATCCTAAGAAGCTGCGTACCTCCTTGACGTTCTTAGGAGGCGGCCAAGAAGCTACTGACTCAATCTTCGCCGGATCTACCTTGATCTCTTCAGCTGAAACGATGTGACCAAGGAATGCTACCTCGGACATCCAAAACTCGCACTTAGAGAGCTTGGCGTAAAGCTCTTTATCCTGTAAGACCCGTAGAACAATCCTCAAATGTCCTGCATGCTCCTCTCTACTGCAAGAGTAAACCAGAATGTCGTCTATAAAAGACAACTACAAACTGGTCTAGAAAGTCGATGAAGATGTTGTTCATCAACTCCATGAAGACTGCGGGCGCATTCGTGAGCCCGAATGTAATCACTACAAACTCGTAGTGTCCATATCTGGTCCGAAATGCCGTCTTGGCTACGTCTTGCTCTCTCACCCTCATCTGGTGATAACCAGATCTCAAATCGATCCTCGAAAACACTGAAGCTCCATGCAACTGATCCAAAAGATCGTCGATACGGGGCAATGGGTACTTATTCTTGATCGTCACCTTGTTCAGCTCTCGGTAGTCTATACATAACCTCATTGATCCGTCTTTCCTCTTGACGAAGAGAACTAGTGTGCCCCAAGGAGATACACTAGGGCGGATGAAGCCCTTCTCTGCTAACTCCTCGAGCTGCTCTGCAACTCAAGCATCTCGATAGGCGTCATACGATAAGGAGCCTTAGAGATCGGTCTCATCCGGGCTCTAACTCAATGCCAAAGTCTACATTCCTCTGTGGAGGTAAACCTGATGGCTCTCAAAGACGTCAGTAATCTCGGAAGCTACTGGAATCTCTTCCAAAGCCGGAATCGTACTATCCTTCATGGCATAACACCAAAAAGCCTCGCAACCCTGACTGATAAGTCTCGCAGCTCGCATTGCACTCATGACTGTACTAGTCTTCCCGAGATCCCATCCTCAGAAGATCTCAACATGGCCTGCATTTGTAGTTACTGTCACTGTCTTCTTGCCGATGTCCAGAATTGCTCGATGTAGATCCATCCAATTCATACCCAAAATAACTTCTTCATGTACTAAGTACATGACGAAGAAGTCAGCTGGCCAATCGCGACCTCCCAATCTAATAGGGCAATCGCAAACCTCTCGTGTACCTCGAATCTTACCCCCATCGGGTAATCCTATAAAGAAGGGTCTACCTTCTACAGTAACTAAGGCCAATCTATCTACACATGCATCATATATACAAGAATGCGTAGCACCGGTATCGAAAAGAACTCTGACAGGAAAACCATTTATATGAATGGTACCTGTGGCTGGAGGCGCGATCGGCTCTACGGCACTCCTCAGCTCATACACTCTGGCTGATGCATCTTTGGTGTCTACAGATCCACCAACACGTCCTCTACCTCTCCCCAGTCCCGGAGTGAAACCTTGAGGAGCGGTAGAACCAGAAATTCTCTGTTGCTGCTGATGATACTGAGATCTCTGTCCTCCTCCAGCAACACTGGCACGTGAAGAACCCTGCTGAGATATGACATTGTCGTCCTCTGTCAGAACTCTATTGGAAACCAGAACGTCCAGGTGTCTAACTACGCCCAAAACCAGCATCTCTAGCTCCAACACTGGCTGATCCAGTCTTTTGTCTCTTCTCAAGACCTCTTGTCTGAGAAGCTCTCCTATGACCTAGTCGGTCTCTCTCATAAGTAGAAGCTCTATCCTGATAGTCGTCAAAGAATCACAACAGAAACCATCAAGATAAGAGTGTGTAGACTCTCTCAACCTCCGAGAGAAAAGGTAAACATGTTGATCCTCAGGTGGTGTAGACGGACCTAACAACAAAAACTCATCCTGAAACTTGCTGACGATCTCAACAATAGGCAAATCCTCGAATCCAGCCTCAAGGAAATCTTGAAGACGGTCTCTCCTCATAGCTGCGGGGCAGTAGCGATCCCTGATCACCGTCTTCATCTGCTCATAACTGGTGACCTTACTGCGAACGGTCCTCCACCAAGAATGAGCCTGATCCTTCAGTAGCGTCTGTGCTATGTTGACTCGACGTCCCTTTAGGCAACTGATAGCCTCCATAGCAGTATCCAGATGTCCTAGCCACTGCTCCACCTCCAATCCTATAATGTACGGGAACCCCGGCTGACCAGACCATCCGGATCACTCAACAACATGCTGAATCTGCGGAACATCTACAACGACGGTATAAACCGTTAGCTAACATTCTAGATACTAGCAAGAGCGTAAAGGCACAAACACACATAAGGTAAAGAAAACACATAGCATGCTTGCACTCAACCGGTTATTATCTTTCTTAAGGTTATCCATTACTAATTCAACTTCTTTTGTCACACGAGAATCTCCCGAAACTCGCCTCCACTTTCGTCTACCAATAGGAATAGATCAGTACTATCCGTTACCTACGGGCCTAGGTTGCAAGAGTACATTCTAGTCTCCTGTAGCACTAGACAAGTGGTCACCGCCCCGTTATAATACACTTGGGCCAATTAAGAGTAATAAAGGGTGAATCCTATTCCGATTATGCGGTATAACAATAATAAACAACACAAACAAGCCAATACAACCCAACTAGTACGCGGAATGAAGCTAAGTAAGTCCAAGGGACTTACCTCACTCAAAGGTAACTAAAAAGCTCAACAACAACTCAGAGAACACTCACGACAAGCTCAGTTTCCCTCAAGAAAGGAGCAAGGAAAGCCTGTTCACACAAGCATCACGAATCAAGAGCGAAACGGTTGCTAGAAGTCTATAACTTCTAGTCTCAATGATCTCTAAGAGATCTCCACAAGCTAAGGGCTCAACCTTAGTCTTACAGCAACTCAGGGAACAAGGAACAACCAGAAGATGTAAGGAAAAGGACGAGGAAAGCAAGGAAGGAAGCAACTCACCAAAGACGGGAGTTACTACAGAGGAAACCGGAGAGGCGCCTGGACTAGGCACAGGGGCGGATGGCCGCGGGGGCGGCATAGTAGAGGCACGGGAGCGGTTTACAATGCAGAAGCGTTATCGACTCCTTCGACAGCAAGAAACGCAACAAGGGCCAAAGCTTGCTCTTCTCAGTGCATAAACACGTCACAACTCAACCAAGGGAGCCTGTGAACATCAAAGGATCAACAACGGAACGCTCTACAAGAATCAAGGCTCAAGCTTGATCCTTGGAGAAGAAGAAAAGAGAAGAACGAAGAAGAAACGAAACAGAAGGAGAATGCATGCAACAACTATAAGAACGTGATGAAGAAGATAAGGAAACTGGCCCATAAGATAGAATATCGGATATTCTATCTATGGAAGGAAGATAAAACGAACGAAAGAAAGATCGGGCACGATCTGTTGACAGCCGCAGGGGCGGCTGACCCTGCCGCGGATGCGGCCTGCCGCTGGGGCGGTGAAGGCAAAAGACTGGGGTCTTACATTGCATAAGAATATTGTAAGGATTTTAAGCATTCATTGTACACGGATAACTCACTTTACAAGCATTTAATCATTTAGTTAACTTGGTTATTTTCCACAAATATCACAATGATATAAAGATTACGATTTTTACTTATTGTGTAAAAAGAGAAATTAGAGTGTAAATTTTTGGAATATCTTTTAAAGTTAATGGGAATTTATTACTTGTTTGAAAGTAAAAAATAGTTAAAATTTGAAATACGGTTTCTTAATAGAATTTAGATATTATCTTGCTATGAAATAGTGAGCTTAGAAACAAAATACGTTTTAACTTGTTGGATATGATCAAGTCATATAAAAAATTTGTGATGTGATTGTTAGGGTGTTAACGATAAGGTTTATAAAGATTTGTAACACTCTGATTATGTTAATTAATATGATTCAGTAATAAATCGGATTAAAAAATTATATATTCTTTAATATTTTTTATAAATATTTATTTTATAAAAACTGATTTGGTTGTTAAGCTGATTTTTGTAATTAACTTCATAAATTATTTTGTAACAACCCCTATTTGTTAAGTTCAATTTTTTTATAAAAAGTTTTATAAATGTTTGTAACAAACTGATTATGTTAATTAATATTATTCCGTAACAAATGGGATTAAAAAGCTATAGATTTTGTAATATCTTTTTATAAATATTTATTTAATAAAAAATGATTTGGTTGTTAAGCTAATTTTTTTTAATTAACTTTATAAAATTATTCCGTAACAAACCGTTTTTGTTAAGCTGAATTTTTTTAGAAAAGTTTATAAATATTTGTTCGAATAAATCTAAAAAATTTAATTGTTCGAATAAATCTAAAAAAAATTAATTGTTAGAATAAATCTAAAAAATTTAATTGTTCGAATAAATCTAAAAAAAATTAATTGTTAGAATAAATCTCAGTCCGCCACGTTAGCCGTAGCGAGTCCGCCACGTTAGCCGTAGCGACTTCTGTTTTAGTTTAGGTAGATAGATATATAGATTAGAATAATGGCTGGAATTTTGACTTCCACTATATTATCTATTAGTCATGTTTTCGAGTGGAATGCCTTCCAAATACTATGAAATATATTGGTGCAGCTCATCAAATAAGACTACTGAAGAAGATCATACATCAACTGCGTTATAATCAAGCAGTACAAGCTTTCCTTTAATGGGGTACATCTACACAAGCTTATCTACACAGGCTTATGAGCAGTACCACAGTACATACTTAACCATCGACCGGATAAGATGTAATAACTAGCAAGGCTTCTTTCGCCTACGCCGTACTGCACAACCTTCAATCTCAAGGACAATTCGTGTCGTAGCTTACAAGACCCAACAACTCTGGTCCTTCTAGACGTGGATTGTGTTCAAAGCTGCGGAAAATATCATCGATTTAAATTAGAGATGGCAATACTCAAAATTGCAGCAAAATATCAGGGAAGACTGTGAAGTGGTGTGCTTACTTCTCCAAAGGAATGTGCTCAAAGGGACCAGTTGTAGGTATCGTTCCGCATAAATTGTTGTGGGAGACATCCCTGCAGTCAAAGAGAACAAGATTAACGGAAGATCAATACAACTAAACTAAATGCGTATCATTGTTGGTATTCGACAACTTACAGAACTTTCAAGCTGCTAAGATTAGTAAGCTCCCTGGGTATTCGCCCAGTTAACCGATTATTGTTGAGTCGCCTGCCGAATCAAAAGGATTATCAGCACCTCATAAGAGATATATAGGATTGCATGTAGCAACAGGTAAAAAATTTGCATGCACCACATCTGTGTAAATAAAACAAAGGATCATTTGAATCATACTCACAAGAAGACAAGTGACTTCAATTTTGCTAGCTCGAGAGGAATGGTCCCAGTTAAGTTGTTGCTGTATAAGTCCATGCTAATTAAGGTCTTGAGGTTCCCGAGCTCAGAAGGAATTGTTCCTTGAATATTGTTCTTGTAAAGCTCTCTGGAACAACAAATTTAATTGACGAAAGGTAAAAACTTTCCTGCAAATAGGTTACAATTACAGCATAAAAGGGAAAACTTCAGTGTCTTACAAATATTGGAGATGTTCAAGTTTCCCAAGATCAGACACCAGATGACCGGACAGGTTTAAGTTGCCAAGGTCCCTGATCAGCAAAGTCGGAGGAAAATTTATAAGCTCGTGCTCATTTGGTGATAAGTGCTGAAATAAACTTTCTTAGTCCAAAATATATCACAAAAGGCATAAACTCATTTGAGGAAGCATGAGAATTGAGATGCACAACACAGCTACAGATTCTAATCATGTACTTGTGCTCTATTATAGACAATTATCAGAGACCCAGATCTATTAGAGACAAGCTCAATTTACATGGAAAATCTCCACCGTTTTACTAATTAGGGTTAAACTCAATTAATGTACACAACACAGCTGCCCCAAAGTCTATTCTGAAAGGGTGCACTTGTGCTCTATGACATATAAAACTCAATTTACATGGAAAATCTATATGATATATGATTGACAGATATGGAAGACATTATTTTACAAATTTTGTTCACAAGCAAGCAATCTTAGACCCAGATCTTTAAGCAGATACAATCAAGTGGGGATTTGTAAATTCTCTGAAAACTTCAATCTACATGTATCATCCAAAACCCAGAAGTTGGAATTCACATGTTGCAAGAGATAACCTAAGTTCAAGAATGTAAATGACAGCAAAATAATAAACCATGCAAATTAAATTCCGACTGTTCCACTACTCATGAATCTCAGTAGCACCAAACCCAGACCAATTTCTCGAATATAAGACAAATATTAACAAAAAAAAACAAAATCAATTTGGATTCATCCAAAGAGGAACGGGATTTCCTGACACGAACAAAAAATACAGTATATGCCAAAAAAATGAAGATAGAGAGAGAAAGCTCACACTCTGGCAACATGATTATTTTGGTCACATGTGATGTGAAACCAGGTACAAGGGTTCACAAGATTAGGATCCCAGCTCTCAAGTACCTTATTCGGATCCGACAAGCTCAGTCGGAGCGCATAAAGAGCATCTCCTTCTGAGTTACCTGAAACCAAGTTGAAAATAACCAACAAAGTAGTGACCCAAATAAATCCGGCTATGGCGGTGGATTCCATCTCCCTAGTTGCTTATCTTTCTTCCTCAAGTCAACTTCTAAATCACGTACTCGCTACCCAGAAATACAATTGAAGAGTTTCTAGGGTTTGTTCAACAAAAACAGAACCCACCAAACTTGAACGCAAGAAAAGTGACCAATTTTGGAGAGGGTGGAGAAGAAAAGTGCCTTAAAAAGTGAAGTATCTATCAATTTGTTTGGTACCCACAAACTCGAGTTATTTATATCGAAGTTTGGAATTTAATGAGTTACGAGCGATCAGCTTTGGGAATGGGGATTCAAAGAGCAAGTGCCGAGTGAAGACCACAGAGTAAATACTAAACAGTTGATTGAAGGAACTGATTTCCTATCAAATGTAAAATTATGAAGGGCTTTTTCTTTTTTTTCTTTTTTTTTTTTTTTTTTTTTTTTCCTAACTACGCCTTTTTTTTTATATTTTGGTTTAGTAACTAGGCATATGACATTAATTTTTTTAATAATTGTTAGGGGTGTAAATGGGGCGGGGATTTCCGAAATTCGCGGGTATTACCCGTCATGGGGACGGGGATGGGAATTTTAAACGGGTACGGGGACGGGGATGGGGAAAATTTTGATTACCCGCTTGGGGATGGGGACGGGGATAAAGATAGGGGTATCCGCCCCACCCCCGATTCGAACCCGAACCCGCTGGGGAACCCCGATGGGAATCCCTGACGGGTAACCCGATGGGAATCCCCGACGGGTAACCCGATGGGAATCCCCGACGGGTAACCCGATGGATCTTCGACGGGTAACCCGATGGGATCTCCGACGAGGAATCTATCGGGATACATAAATAAACAAATTGTATTTATATTAGACTTTCATTGTGGTTTCATGTTTAATTTAAAAATTATCGATGATTTATATAAACTTTTGTACTTTAAGGCTACTCGTTCTTACTTACACAAAATGAATTTTAACTTTAAATATTAAACTGATAATAATATGTGTAAGTTATGCTAATACTAACCTATATTAATTTGGTTTTCGATCATATGAGGATAACACATCGTGAAATTTTTAAATACGTCGTGAACGCCAATCACGATGATCAAATGCAAATCGCACTACATGTCGTTGTGTTTTTAATGTGTCTTACTCTTTCACATACATGATTTGACGTGAAACCTAAA
The DNA here is from genome assembly GCA_033239125.1 of Fagopyrum homotropicum. Classification (NCBI taxonomy): domain Eukaryota; kingdom Viridiplantae; phylum Streptophyta; class Magnoliopsida; order Caryophyllales; family Polygonaceae; genus Fagopyrum; species Fagopyrum homotropicum. Next base: position 36,143,796 of record BSWB01000003.1, read on the forward strand.
TTCTAAACCGTAAAATTAAAATGATAAAATAATATAACACTTTATATTGAGATCATAATCTAAATGCTAGAAATATATAATTATTATAATTTGCACTAGTTTGTACTACAAGTCTCGATCGTACTTGAACGAATGAAACATAATATATATACACAATATACCTATACTTTGATAAATTGAATAAGGTGATGTGTTAAACAACAAACTAAGTCACATCAACATTTCAATCAACAATGTATATTAATATAATATAAATTGGCATTTATCTTGTAATCACGAACTAGGGTTAGTAAACTATATACACTTAAGACTTAATAGTATCATACTTGGTCCTACTTACACAAAATATATTTTTTTAAAAATACGAGGATAACATTTCAATTAAAATGTATATTATATGCATAAATTATATGCATGCTAATGATAACCAATATTAATTTTGGTTTGGATCATATAAGGATAACAAAAAATTTTGAATATGTCATAAATGTCAAATCACGATGATCAAATATATGACAAGCTACATGTTGTGTTTTTTTTACGTGTGTATTAGTCAATCAAATACATGTTTTGGTGGTGCAACCTAAATCATAAACCGTAAAATTAAATTGATAAAGTAATACAACACTTTATCTTGATATCGTAATATAAATGTTAATAAGATATAATTATTTTGGTTTACACTAGTTTGTACTACGAGTCTCGACCCTACTTGAAAGAGCGAAACCTAATATATATGCGGTATAACTTTACTTTGGCAAGTTTTTATTTTATTTTTTAAAAAAAATGAAGTTTTCTTCTTCTTTTTTTCTTGTGTTTTTTTTATTTATATAGTAAAACAAAGTAACAAATTTCTATTTTATGCTCTAATTTTATATTTATTACCCGAGTTAATATTTTTTTAAAATCCTAAAAGTTAAATGGAGATGGGGATAGAGATTTTTACGGGGAAAACCCATAGAATTTTAAGATGGGGAAAATTAAACGGGGATGGGGAATCCCCGATGGGGACGAATATCCGACGGGGATGGGGATGGAGACAATTCTCAATACCCGAACGGGTATGGGGATGGGGACGGGGGGCGTTTTACTAAACGGGTATGGGGATGAATAGGGTACTCCCCGCCCCAAACCCGACCCATCAACATCCCTAATAATTGTACCTTTTTTTTTTACCGTTCAAACTTCTTCCCTGTCTTTATCCTAGAGAAAACCAGCACGTCTCTTTTCTCTCTCCTCTACTTTGCTTCGAAAACCTTGTTGGTTCGCTTCCATCTCTCCTTTACTTCGCTTCCATCTCTTGCTTATCGATGGCATTACTCTCCGGATTCTCATGGATCTTCCTTCGGATATGCTCGATCCAACCTACAGTCTCCTTCCTCTACTTCGCTTTCATCTCTCGTCTGCTAGGTTCGTCCCCGAGGCCAGATCTAGATCCAAATCCAGATATATATAGCTTCATCTCCTTCCTCTGGTATTGTTGTATTGGAATAACTCTGGTATTGTTGTATTGGAATTACGTTGAATTCTATCGCTCTGTGTTCTTGGTTTTGCGTGGTCCAACTCCTAGACGTGCATCAATAAGGGTGAAGTCAACGCTTAACCTTGATAAGCTGGATGATTTTAGATAGACGTGGGTTGATTCGGATGTCTTGATTTTTAATATTGGCCACTGGTGGACAAAGACAAAGCTTTTTGATACGTAAGTTTCACATATTTCATTTGCCTGAAAAAGAAGTTCAAGCATTTTGTTCAGTTGAAAAAACTTCTCTACAATTGATTTTTTTTGCAACCTATATTATAAATTATATAAATTTGAACAAACTACCATATATAATATTTTATAAAAAGTAAGGTGTTTCTTTATCAGGCTTACTATTCGGGCGGACTCGCGCCTTCATAGAGGCGGAGTCCGCCCGCGCGAAGAAGGATGCGGATGCGGAGTCTGCATCCGCGTCCTTCTTCGCGTGCCCCCAATGGAAAATGCATTGAGTGATGGGTTCGTGGTTCGGTGCTGCGAACCACAAACCGGAATCGACGAACCCAATCGCGGTTTGTTCGCGAACCGGAACGATGGGGTTCGCGACCCGGATCGATACATCTAACGAACCGAACCCATGAAGAGAATTAAAGCTGAAAAATTGGAAGTTGAAGTTCATTAAAGTGACATGCGATATGGGAAGTTGAAGTTGCATATCATTGAAGATGAAGTATCGGAAGTTGCAGTTCAATGTATACGAAGAATTGAAGAAGAAAACTCTGTTTTCAAGGCACTTCAATTTAGTTTTAATTTTTACTTTTACTTTTAACGTCACCCAACTGGCTCCCGTTTCAATTTATCCTACTGTTTTGCTATTAATATATAAGTGAATTCACTTTTTTAAATAAAAAAAATTACCCCATCGAACCCATCGTACCCGATTCGGTAGAGGTAGCGAATCACGTATCCGTTTTCGAACCTCGTTCCGAATCGAACCACGTACCATGTAACACTGGAGGATGCTGTGAAGTCCGGACTTGATTCGAACTCGACTAAAAAAACACTCGGCTCATTAAGCTAGAATAACACTCATCTCGTCGAACTCGACTCATTAAGCTAGGAAAACACCAAACTAAAAAACCCTCGTCTCATTAAGCTAGAATAACACTTTATAATGTTGTATAAGCTAAGTTTGTAGACTTTTTAAACAAGTTGAATATGAATATATTTTTAATCTTGGAAACAATTTAGACTCGATTCGAACTCGGCTATTTTATAATCCATCCAAATCTAAACACGTGAAAACTCATCTCGCCGAACTCGAATATAACTGTCCTAATCATCTTCTGGCATTACAATAGTGTGATTTGTGAAGAAATTTGGGGCTAGGATGATCACAATTGATAACAAGCCAATTAAGTTGCAGATATGGGATACGGTTTGTCTATCTCCTCTTTTTTGTTCCCCTGAATGACTCATTGATCTACTATATCCAAGTATCCAACTTTGTAACTTGAGATATTGATACTTGCATTTGTTTTGTAGGCTGGTCAAGAGTCATTTAGATCTATTACAAGGTCCTACTATCGAGGGGCTGCAGGTGCACTTTTGGTATATGACATCACTAGGTAAGGCTCTTTTGAATTGGTGCGCAACAACATGATTATGCGGTTTTTTATCTCTCCTTTTTTGTTTTGAGCTTTGGTTTAAGACTCTTAAGCTATTTTTCCGACTCATATTGTTCCCGAAAGGGAAAAAACACTAATTGTCGCTCCATTGTATTAGCATAAGGTCATAGGTGTCTACTTGTGTACCTTCGCGCATGCATTTTAGCATTTTCTTATTGTGAATCTCTTATGGCTAAAGCTCACTAGTCACGTCCTTCTGCAGGAGGGAGACTTTCAATCATCTTGTAGGCAGCAAGTCTGATCTTGCTCACGGGAGAGCTGTGAGTACAGAGGAAGGTGAACAGTTTGTAAAGGAACATGGATTGGTATTCATGGAGTGTTCTGCAAAAACTGCTCAAAATGTTGAGGATGTAAGTCGTTTGTTGGCAAAGGAGAATATCCGTATCATATGTTGTTGACATCATGTTTTAGACGTTATCATATGTGTTGACATCATGTTTTAGTCGTTTTCATATATTGTTGGCATGTTGTTTTAGCGGTTTTGATGTATTGTTGTCATCATGTTTTAGTGGTACTTGATATTTTGATTTTGTTTACTTGGAGTGCAATGAAATAATAATACAAACAAAAAAAAAACTCTATTTTGAAAAAAAAAAATAAAACATAAAAACAACAAAAAAAAAACAAAAAAAAATGCCCGCGGAGGCGGAGTCCGCCTGCGCGAGGGCTGGCGCGCAGGCGGACTCCGAGTGTGCGTGACCTCGCGCACTCGGAGTCCGCCTGTGCGCCAGCCCTCGCGCAGGCGGGCTCCGCCTCCGCCGGCGTCGTTGCCGGCGGCCCTTAACATCACTCTTCTTTATTTGTTTTTTACAAAAATTTCTATGCCGAAAGATCTAGATGTAAGGTATTGTAAGTTAAAAATTATATATTTTTTTTATAAAATTTTTGTTAGTGAAAATTACAAAAAATATTTAATTTTATTTTTTTATAAATATATTATTAGTTCCCACTTAACACCTTGATGACATTTTATTGAAAAACATCAAATATATAAATACACCCGCACCTTACCCATATACACAACTTGATGACATTTTATTCAAAAAAACATCAAATATTGAAGAAACAACTTGGTTTACTAGGCTTTTTCAAGTTTTGTGTTTAGTAAATGTACCCCTTGAGAGAAAAGTGTGTAGAGTTTGAAAATAAATACAAAAGGTTGGGGTATATTTACTTAATTGAAACATTAAAAAACCTAGTTCCTACTTTAATTTCTCAAAAAGGCCTAGTTACCAAAATTTCCCATATATAAATATACCCGCACAAGGTGCGGGATATAAACTAGTTTATTATAGGAACAGGTGTCTAGTTACACTGGGACATTTTTAGTATTCGGGCTAGTATTTAGCTAAAATTTTCTCAGTATTTTCGGGTCGGATTTAGACAATGTTTTATTCAAAATTCGTCCATTTTCTAAGATCGATACAGGCCAAGCACGGGTCTTATGTTGTATGTTTTGTTCGAGCCTGCTTTTTAACCGAGACTTGGGTGGACCATCGATATCTTTTTAATCAAAATAAAATTATACCAAAATATATAAATTAAAAAGTAGTCATTTTTTTTACTAAGGAACAAAAACAAAGTATCATCTAATGTTTTTTTTAATAAAGGGAAGCGGTTCGATGCATTAGACGCCACACCATTTAATGGATTAAAAGGTCGAACAAATCGGCTGGCAGACTAGTTGTCATGAAGAACCTAATCAAATGAAAAACAAAGAAAGACAAAAGTACACCAGGATGATCCGGAAGCAGAGAAGTCTTCAAGGGAAAGGAGAAGAAGCTACTCACCGGGAAGCGGTGAGAACAAAATCCGTCATCGAAGGAATGCACATCAAAAATGTCTGAGAAACAATTGTGGACAATTCATATTTGGACACGAAATAGAACCATCAAGAGTTGATCACAAATCCACGATCCCTTCTAGACAAACAACTCGAACCGCCACCATAACTTGCTTCAAACTCGACAGACGTCACACAAAACCGAAAAACCTCACACGTATAAGTGTAAGTCTTTGAAAAGAGGGTTGGTAAAACTACGCCTTTTATCTGCCTTTTTCTGTAAAGAATTGCGTCAATAGATCTAGTCGGAAATGGAGGCGGAATTTTTTTAAGCATTAAAGTTACAATTGGAAGAAACAACCTCTCTTTACGCAACTTCAAACTAAAGTTGATAAAATTATTAAAGTTATTTATATATAGTTTATCCAATTTTTTATCTTAAAAATAAGCCAAAAGTAGAAACAAGCCCATTAAAAAAAGCCTTGCTAACCTCACCATCCGTGCCATTAAAAATCCTGGAGTTCCTCCACCTCCAAAGCTACCATAGGGTAAACACGTGTAATACCTGAAAATTTTTAACTCCGTTTAATACCGGATCAAACCGGTTTCCGATCCGCCAACCCAAATTCTTCTAGTTAAGAATTTAACGATATTGAATTTTATCATTTTATGTGACCTGGACTCTCATACAATGATAACTTTTATATTTCAGTAAATAATTCCGTAAATAATCCCGTCTTTTAATTCCCGTATTTTCTAACAATTCCGTATGAGTTTTTATGTTTCACTTCAGTTTTTTTATGGGTGAGCAGACCCAATTTAACTAGCCTTTTAACTTCGGCCCACCGGCCCAAATCTCTAACCCTAAACCCTAATCCACCCCCTAATCACGTTTAAGCCTAATCTAATTGTTTTTCCCTAACCTAAGTGTCGTTGCTTACTTCTCCCTCTCTATTACAATCACACCTTTCTTCCTCTCTTCCGGTACGACCGTCAGCAACCATAACCGTCAACGCAGCAGCAACCCCAGCCACCGTCCGACGTAGCCGCAACCTCACGCCTTCAAAACAGGAACGCCGGTAAGACCTCGCCCCTTCTCGAGTTGTCTCTACCGTGGCAGCCGCTAAACTCGTAATCCCTTCGCACAGCTGACCCCAGGCTTACGACGAGGCTGAATGGCTCGGGCTGAAGGTAAGGACTCGTCTCCCCTCTCGAGTTGTCCCTCTCATTGCATTCGCTGAACTGTAACCCTCTTTGCACAGCAGACGCCCAAGCCTTACGACGTGGCTGAACGGCTCGGGCTGAAGGACGAGACCTCGCGACAACCACAAGTAGACTACCCCGGACCTTCCCTCAACCCTCTACACTCGACGCCGGATCTTCGTCTCTGTGCTCCAAACAACCGCATGCCTCCAACTAGTAAGCCACTGCACCACTGTCTACTCCCCTCTTCTCTTGTATAAGCAGTAATCTCTCCCCTCCTTAATTCTAACACAACAGCTGTAACAACGACGATTTGAGATCCAGGTTGGGCTCATCTCTGGGGAGATCAACAACAAACAATAACTTCACTGTTGTGGGTAAGTAAACACAAATTTTAACTTCAATACCTTACTGTTGTATAAGGTTTTTGCGTGAGATTGTTGAATAGGATTGAGAGGGATATAGATGTTTGTGTAACTAGACATAAAATAGGCTAAATAGTTCAGCAGGGAGGAGGTTGTGAGCAGTTTATGAGTGGGTAAGGTTCAGGCATTATTGGTGATCAGTGGGTTTCGAACTAGAGATCTCTAGGTAAAAATAATAGCAGATTTTGTGGGCAGAGAGACTCGAACCTAGGACCTTCTGCACACCTTATAATTCAGCTTCGACCTGCTGACTTTAGGACCTATTTTCTATAGCTTAAATCGAGAATCCACCATTGACTTTTTGATATGTCGTAGACCGATATACATAGTTCATAGTGTTAAAATTTGGGAACGAGTTAACGGTCGGATTAGAATCTATGAGGCCTCAAAGTAGGGTTGTAGGGCTGTTTTCCAGCAGAGTAAAAAAATTGACTAAGTATGAAAATTCTAGATGTTGTACCCAACTTTAGAGATTTATATAGGAGTTGTGGTTGAGTGTTTGTGAGAGGTCTTTGCTCCTATGATTAGTATGGATATCCTAGAGGATCTAGGGATTTATTTAGAAATTTTTATATATTTATTCGAGCCCCATATCTTGAGCTAAAGTCGGACTTTAGCGACTCTTTTGGAAATCCAGAATTTTGGTTAACTTTTATAAATCCTTAACAAACTATCTCTTGAGAACTAGATTATGGAAGTAGGTTCTAAAGAAGAATTTGGAACTAGGTTATAGAGTATTTTGGACATTTCGGGACCAGGGGTAAAATGATCATTTTACCTTAAGAGGGTTTTTAGTAATTCCTCTTCATGAGTTTGTACATCTTAGAAGTTTATAACTTCTAAGAGTTTGGGATGTGATTCTGATCCACGTGCCTTGTTTGACAGGCGACTGAGTTTACACGGTTGTAGACCGAGTTGAGATTTTAGAGAGTTGTGATTTGATTCAGGTAAGTCCTTGCGACTTACTTAGCTAGTTTCTGGATGTAAGTTGAATGACAATAGTGGTGTGTGCGATGTGTGTTTATAATAATAACTTGATAAGACGACTGTTATTATTATTTTTGAGGCCCAAGTGTATGTATAACGAGCCGTGACATCACTGTCCAGCTCTGCCAGGAGACTAGGAGGTTCTCTATACCCAGACCATGTAGGTACACGGTGAGATGCATCGGATCCATTCCTGATGGTTACACGGGGGCGGAGGCGAGGTTTGGGAATCCCTTGTGTCACAAAATAAGTCTCATTAGTATGAATAAATGACCTAAATGAAGATAATAAATGGATTGTGTGAAAGCATGATGAGTGTTTACTTTTGATATGTCTGTGTGTGCTGTTATTATTCTTCTAATGTTTAGATAACTAGCTAATGGTTGTTTTATTGTGTTTTTAGATTTACCGCAGGTTAGAGCAGCAGCTGAGTGATCCGGAAGTAGTGGTCAGCCGGGTCTCCGTACTCCTTAGAGTGGGGTTGGGTGTTTACCTTGTGGTTTCTTTCTTCTTGATTAAAGACAGTTAGTCTTTTTGTGGTTTAAGTACTATAGGCTGTTAGACGTTGTTGCATTCATCTCTTTAAAATACTATTTTATAAATTTCGGTTTTTCTTATTTGTGTCTTGTTGCAAGATCCTAGTAATATTGTTGTCAAACTGAGGTCGGAACCCATTGTGAGGTCCTAACCACTAACGTCCCGAGTTTTGCGAATTCGGGGTGTTGCAACACGAACAACACATTCCATCGAATACCATCATCATTAGTTTCTTTAATAGTTAGATTCTCAAAGAACCAATCTTCCGAATGTAGAAAATCGAAAGAATAAGGTGCTCAAGAGGGACAAGAGCAGCCAAATATTATGTGCACGGTTGTAGTCTTGCAGTAGAAGCATGATGGACTCAACCTCCGAAGGACATGAAGTACATAAGGAGTTATTTGACATGTGATATCTATGTCTCTCATGATTGGTTAACACCACTCCTCAACTAAACAACAAACCAAAAACTAAGATCCTTGCATGGATCTTAAGTTTTCAAAACACTTGAATAGGCCCTCACGCAAACCCTCATGTTGCTTGCGTCCGCTAATGAGTTTATAAGCATAAGAAACATAATAGTTCCCCCTAGAGTCTCCCATTCATCTGGTAGTATCGGGAGTATGAACATCCCCATTAATAGTGACTACATCAAGACACAAGAAGCAAGTATTAGAGATTATGCAGATAAGATATGACTAATCCTAACCTCCCTGACAAGACCAAGCATCACTAACAAGCAAGCTGAAGTCCGTAAGAGTAAGCGTCAAAGCACATGAAAATTATAACGGTGCCGGTCCCAACCATTTATCCTTCCAGAACAAGACTAATTGATCATTTGAAACACTCCAACCTAAATATTTAGCAATGACCTCATTATAACCATGGACTAAACCCCTCCATGTAAAAGAAGGCCCAGGTTTAGCAACAAGGCGGAATAATGGTAATTGAATAATAAATATTATACGGGAATTTTGGCTCTCCAACTTCCGCTTCTCAAACTCCGGACGAAAAAATTGCGCTTTGTGGAGTCGTCATTGAAATCATCTCAATTGAAAGCGGTTATGTCGTCGGACTTCTAAACGAAAACTCTCATCGTAGTTAACCGCCAAAGCTACCTCCGGATTTTTATAATCTTTTTCTTATGCACAAATTGCTTTTGTAAAATCTGTAAATATATATCAGATAGAATTTGTTCTCTGTTTTTGTTTCATAAAATCAATGATTTTCGCCATATGTACATTGATGATATGACTCGGTTGAAGTATACTAAGCTACCTCCGGGTTTTTATAATCTTTTTTTTAAGCGTTGTGAAGTAAAAAAGAATTGTTTTGTGGTGTAAATCTTGCTTATGGTTTTAGTCTGCTTGAAGTTTGTGTACTCGTCTTATATTTGCATGTGATTTTGAATGTCTTGTATTGAACTAAATATCCATATGTACACTGATGATATGACTCGATTGAAGTATACTAAGTTAACATTCGATATTTTGTGTTTGAATGATGTCAGACAAGTGTTATCCCATATATTGATGATTATGTTTATATCAATTATTTGATTGAAGAAAGAAATGGCTAGAAGCAAAACAATGCCTATCAAACCTCACATGAGGAAACAAAAGGATGAAACTGGAGTAGGTTCATCATCACAAGTGATTTTTGATGTTGTAATGTTATGGTATTCAAATGTGTATGTAATAGTCAATGAATGTACATAAGAAGTAATTTTATGTAATTACTGTTAGTCATGGTATATTTGTGTATGACAAAAGTAAGTATAAAGGTTTTATGTGTACATTTCAAAGTGGTAATACATGATGTAGACATTTATTTTATGTACTGACTGGTAGTCATTGTGTATTTATGTATGACAGAAGTAAGTACATAGTTTACGTGTACACTCCAAAGGGGTAATGCATTATGTAGACATATTTTTATGTATTGACTATTAACCATGATGTATTTGTGTATGACAGATGTAAGTAATGAACATAGTTTTATGCTTGATAGAAGTAAGTACAAATATGTAAAAACAGTTTTATGTACTCATTGTTATACTTGATAAATAAATAAGTAGTAGAAATATGAACATAATAGGATGTGTTATTTACACAATGTTTTATGTTTACATAAGGAGTGTAATGCACTATGTAGACATAGTTTTGTGTATTTGACTGTTAACCATGATGTTTTTGATACAACACTCTATGTTTTAATTATGCCTTATTTTATTTTATAATTTGTGTACATGAAAAAATATGGTGAACATAATTGCATAGTACTTGTCTATGACAACATCATGTAAAAACTATTGTGTACATATTGATCATGTATTTGTGTATCACAACATTATTGTGCATTCTAGAATATACTACATGTGATGTTATTAATTACATGTGTATATAGGCTAACATGTGTGGATCATACACCCAAGATGTGTCCAAACTCCTACGGATTGATAATCCACAACTCAGGGTTTGTCATTGCTCAAAAACACCATATTTGAATTAATGACATATGTAAAATCAAACATATGAATGTCAGTGACTTTGGGTAAAGATCTGTATCTATAATGTTTCTACGTAATATATGTGTGTACAGAGAAGCATTATTGTGTTCTATATTTAGAAAAAAGTTTTGTGCATGTGATTTGATGTACATACGTGTATATACATATAACAAGATGGAAACACAACAACCGGTGTGGGTTGCTTTGATAATGGATAAGTCGGAGAGCATCCAACAGGTTCAAAAATCACTTGCAGACAAAGTCAAACATCAAGGTCTTTTGATTGATGAATTGACGATGTATTCGAAAGACCTCGGCACCCTTTACGGCAAGATTGATACCACGTTGTATCTATCTAGCAAGAGAACTAAGAAGATAAAGAAATTTGTCAATGACTTTATAAACCCATCTCACGCAGTAGAACAACATGCACCGATTGACCAAGGTGACAATATACCAAGTAAAGATGTTGTGGACGATGCTACCATTCAGGAATTAGGGGGTGAATCAAGTGAGGTATGAAAAACTTATGTATGAAAGTATTATGTATCTTAAAAATGATACACACATGAATGTCACATTATTGTATTTACTGTCTTTTGTAATATGTTGTGTATGTTATGTAACATATGTATCTTAGAAATGATACACACATGATTGTCACGTTATTGTTTATAATCAGGATATTCAAGGAGCTGAACCGGTACAGAGGGTAGGCTTAAGAGAGACAAAGGACGGTAAATATAAGCGTACCCCGTACAGGAAAAATATAAATTTTCAAAGAGAACTAAACTTGTGCATGTTACATAACAACGAACATTAGAATCTTTACAATTGGGTAAAGAACAAAGATAGAAATGGGTCAGTTAGGGGATTTATCCAGAACATTTCCAGAGCTTCAATCCAGTAAATTCTCAAACTAGGTGAATGGATCAAGGATGAGATATGTTTCGCTACAGTGTTATTATGTACATACATACATACTGTTAAAGCATTAGTATTTTGAATCTGTTTTTGATTGAATGTATTTGACTTATATACCTCGGGCAATCGATGAACTCATTATGCATATGCGTAAGAGTATTTGTGAAAACCCACAACGTTTTGAACGCATCACTATATTATCTATTGGATGGGCTAGAGTATACAATCGTACATTCTTTGCAAATTTCGTGGACATCAAGAATGAGCAACCCAACTACAAGGAAAGTATGTGTGATGTCATCACCGGCGACGTCCCACAAATGTTCCGCGAACCTTTATACGACACGAACATTATTATTCTCCTTTCAACCAACTGGACTCTCACTAGGTAGCGTTGCAAATCAACCTTCTGGACTAGTGCATGTATGTATATAATCCACAAACCATGTACATAAAAGAGGACAAGTTACGGGCCTACAATTGCTAATTGAACCCCTTGATGTTATGTTCCCGTAACTGCTGATGGTACATGGTAAACACACAAGGTTTGGACAAAACTTGAAGACGCCTTTCAAAGTGATTTGAAAGTCTGAGTTAAACAACAACGCTGATGGGTACATACCTTATAGTCGAATATTTATTTATGTTCATATTTTTATTTTAAATTCACATATTTCTAATCACTTGAAAATATTTTAATATACTTTAAGGGGAGCTGCGGAGTTTTTGCTTTAAAATACATCCAATATCTTGCATTTGGCCGCACAGATTTCTGTGACATCAATGATGAAGTTGTTCAAGCAGTTAGAGAGAAATTTGCTAATGTTGTATTCACAAGGTAGTGAAATGAATGGTTCGAAGAGATTTAATATTGGTGACTTTAATTAGTTTTTTATGTAACAGCTGCAATCCCACATACTATATGCAATGTTAGTTTGATTGTATTAGGCAAATATGACCTAAATGTTTTGAAATTTTTAGCTATGTAGCTTCTACTCTTTTATGTTTTTCATAGTATGTACAAGTTCATCTAATGTTTATGTACCTTAAAATATTTTTATCATTATGCATACACAATACATTATCTCTTGTGTGTATCATACACGACTAAAGACTCGGTAATTTAAGTTTACACAAAATACAATAAACAATATGTATGTGAGTTCATTGTAAACTCATCAACTCATCTCATGTATAACCAATGTGCACATGTAGTCAATTTGCTCCCCTATCTACATAAATATGCTTTCATTGTGTATAAACGATAGAACACTAAGTACTAATATGTACATACTGTGACTGACAAATAAGCATTTATACACATGTATTATTTAATATTTAACTAGGACAATTGACATAGATAATTTATATTTTATGCATAATTTACCAAATCAATCAAACAAAACTCACAAAAACGAAGCATTAACATTAAATTGTAATAACATTATCCAAAATGAGGAAATATGTTCTCGCCAATTTTCAATTATTTTTCAAAACAAATATTTACGTTAACTTTGATTGATTCTGACAAGTCTTCTTTGTAACACCCCAAGTCCGAAGGACCCGGAGTGCTACTGGGTTAGAGCCTCACAATGGGTCCTGACCCTAGCTTGACTACAAGTTCACTGGATCTTACAATAAAGTACAAATAAATATAAAACATCGTTTATAAAACTGAAACATCTGATAACATAATGCATACAAAACCCCACAAGCGAGTAAAACAACATCCACGTATATGTACACAACCCAAAACCCATAACACCTAAATGTACGGAAGTCCTCGGCTGATCACTACTCTAGATCACTCTACAATCTTCCTAACCTGCAAAGGATTTACAACACGGTATGAAACCATTAGCTAACAATTCATATATAAGATAATGCTTAAGCACATACACACATCATAATAACGATAAACACCAAACATGTTATCACACATTTACCCGTTTAATTATCTTTATAACGTTATACACTCAAACCATATTTATAAATGTGACACAAGAAGTATATCATTCTCGCCTCTGGATACAATAGTCATCCTGGAGTGGCATCCGGCACACGTCCCCATAGGCCATATGAAATGGAGAGGTGACGTATCCGATCCGTATACCAAGTATGACATGACCACAGAGAACCTCCCAGACTCCCTCAGGAAGAAAAGGAAAGGTTATCACTACCCACTACAAGGGGGCTAATCATACGTCGGTAATAATCAATATCGCGTGCTATAAAGCACATAACAATTACCACTCATATATACATCCAATATAGGAATGCAGCTAAGTTAGTCCTACGGGCTTGCCTCAATCTCAGGAGAATCTCAACCACGATCAAACCTCCACTTTTTGTAGGAATGCACTGCCTAATAACAAGGCATAAAGAGGTATCAAACCTCCTATCTATCAAAGGGGTCACACATAGACCCAAGAGATCCATAAGGATCATAAATATCGTATAAACCTCGAATAACATGCTAAACCTTAAAGCCACATTAGGGCATATATTCACCTCATGATATCATCATCAAACTCTCATATATAAACTCTAGCATGCCTCTCAAACAAAGCCTAAGGACAAGGAAGGAAGAGAACTTACCAACACTTGGTAAGTTCTGAGGAGAGGCGCATCCTCGGATGAGGATAGGCGCGAGAGAAGTGACACGGTTCATCGAGGCCGCAACAGTGAAAACACAAGGCCGATGGGGCAATGATACACACAACGGCAGGGGTGGCACTGGCAAGGCGCGGGGGCAGAAAACCCCTACAAAAGGTAGCTCTCAAGAGCTATTCGATCGACTCTTTCTCCACTCTTCACCACCCCTCCTCAAGGAGTAACCAAGGCTAAAAGCCATCATAAACACATACATATACACATCTAAAATAACCATAAATAACACATGATCCACATCCTTGCTGGAAAACACAAGGAAAGGGAAGAAAAGGAAGGAAGGAGAAGAAGAGAGACTTACCCTATTCTAAGACTAAACCAGAACGAAAACTCCAAGGCTATGAGCCCTTCAAAATACCGCAACCACTTTAGCAAAACATCACAACATCAAGGCTTCTAAACTTAAAGAAGATCCAAAATGAAATCAAGAGAAAATCCAAGCAAGAAGAAACAAGGACAAGAAGAACGTGAGAGAGGGAGAGGTAAATAAGAAGGTTGGGAAAGAAAACCCTCACCAAGAATAGAGGAAAGCTTATAAAGGAAGGAAGACATAAGGCACGAGTCAAGAGGTCAAAGAAAGCGGTTGTGACCGCCTTTTCCTCGGTCGCGGCTCAATAGCGTCGCACCTATGATAGTGACCGGCGTGGTCCTAGATAGCATAAGAAGGAAGAGGTTATCACATTCTTCGTGTGGACACTAAAGCCACAACGACTAGATTTCATATTACTCCTCTGTTCTCATGATGCACGGATCCTAGATTTTGGCATTCTTCCACACCTTTTACGCTTCAACAGTGGCTCACATTAAATATCTGCTTTTGTAGTAGGAACAACCCACTATAACTTGCTAGGTAATGGATAAATTACCTCGGCATAACCAACCCTCCAATTTTCTAATGAGTAGCACTTACTAACAAGATAAGATGAACTCATACCCACATGTTTTGCAGCTGCAACAACATGTATGCATGATATTTCTTCAATATCAAACTCCTTACATGCACAAGTCCTCATTTGCAAACACTAACTTGTTCATCACACTTCTTTACTTCAAAATCCATCTTGTCTGCATCAAGGACATACACAAAGTAGCTTCCACAATCATCAAACCTATTCTGATAATTACTTCGATTTCTTGGGTAGAGGCCTCTACACAAGATTTTGACTTATGACGTCTTTCCACAAACCATCGAGTCATAAATGGCCTGATTTCATCCAACATTTCTAAAACGGTATACTCTCAGCCTTCTTTCATGTAACACCACGGGACTCGGAGTGCCACATTGGGCTAGGATCTTACAATGGATCCTGACCCTAGCCTGACAACAAGTTCACTGGACCTTACAACATGGCACTGACAGATATAAAACAAATACATAAACAGTATAAACTGTACGACCCAAAGTAAATAGCAACATAGCCGAGTATATAAAACGACATCCTCACACAGGAGGTACAAAAGATCATCCTCTCGTAGGAGGGAAACACAACAAACCCAAACCAACCACCTAATGTACGAGAGTCCTCGGCCTGTCACCCTGCTAGATCACTCAGCAGCGCCTAACCTGTAAACATCTACAACACGGTATGAAACCGTTAGCTAACCATACATATATGAGGTAATGCATAAGCACAAACACAATCATGAAAGATAAACACATCAGTATGTTATCACATATTTACCCATTTTATCATCTTTATAAATAATGGTCATCCACTCAAATCATATACATATCCATAGATGAAAATAGGTGACACGAGGACCGATGCATCCTCGCCTCTAAGTCTGCTAGGCATCTGGAGTGGAATCGGTCACACAACCCGTGTACCCTATGGGAGTGGTGTTGTGCCCTCCCCGTATACCAGGTCTGTCCTGACTCAAGAGAACCTCCCAGACTCCACGGCGGGATGAAAGGGAAAGGTTATCACAGCCACGCATACGGGGCAATCAATAACACATAGGTCGGTATAAACGACATCTCATGCTATCATAGCAACCATATAAAGCACACCCCACTCATGCAAACACCCAATATAGGGATGGTAGCTAAGTAAGTCCTACGGACTTACCTCAACCTCGTATACAGCTCAACCACACTCGATCACCTCAACACTGGAGGAACAACACAACCTATAGACAAGGCATAAAGAGATATCACATCTCTTATCAAGCAAAGGGTCACACCTAGACCCAAAGGGATCCATAGGGATCATAATCATCCTAAGCCTCGAATAACATGCTAAACCTTAAAGCCACATCAGGGCATAAATCCAACTCATGATATCATCATTAAACTAAAAGTCCATAAATACCAGAATAATGCAACGAGCATAATGGAATTTCCAATCATCCATTTTAACAAACTTAAGGTCAATTTATATTAACCCGCAATACGGAAAACGAATAAATTCATAACTTATTCGTTACTAACCCGATATACGAACCGGAAGAAGATCCAGACTCCTGGCGATACGGCGAGTAAGAGTGCGGTATGAAACCTTACGTTTGATGACTTGCGGTGGTCCGTCGACGTTCTGATAGCGATAAACGGAGGCTTAACCAAAAAGCTAACAAACAGAAAATAGATTTGTACCACAATATAGAGGACAAGATATGGGACTCGTTGGTACAAACGGATTTGAAAATGGATCGAAGACGGAAGATTTGTGAAAGATGGAAGATGGGTTGTGTTTGCTCGGTTTCTCTCGAATGAATTCGCCTGTAAGTTTTCAATTTGCAATTGAAAAGCAAATGTAAAGTGGGAGATGAAGATCTCAATTGCCGCCTCATCTATATATATAATAATAAAAATATCTTCACATTTTACGATGAAAATGAACGACGCTGCAACATTCATTTCATTTGTAACTTCAATATATAAATATTATATAATAACATATAATATTATATATAATCCTAAACCACATTATTTAATTGAAATGCGAGTATATTTTCCGATCTCCAAATTTTACCAAATTGGAATATAAAATCCGAAATATTAACGGGATAATTATTCCTTAACTTTCTCGGAATATGGGCATTCCTAAGCCGCATTTCTTAACCGCTAAGAATCGAAGTAGCGACTCTTTTGGCCATTTGGCCTTTTTATATTATTTCACATTTAGGACATATCCGATGTCCCGATCATTTCTCTCAACTACAACTTTATTTATTGGAGCTCTCAAATACTCCAAATAACACCGGTTATTACATTTCATGATCACGTTAACACATTTGGTGTTGTTACTAGTCATGATGTTGTACATTTTTCCAAGAGATAAAGAACGTGCCCATGTCAATAGTCCTATCTCATTAAGCAAATCTCCGACCTTTGGTTTCTCCTATAGTGAAAAAGGATTACAAATGGGAAACTTATTAAGTAAAACATACGAAACACAACGTTAACAAAAAAAATTACCTCTGATATTTGGCGTAATGTTTCAATTCACTCATTCTCCTTGTAACTCATAGATCCATCAATGAACATTTGCAGGATTCCGTTAGATCTTGATCTCTTCCGAAGATTACCTTTTAGGTGCCAAATGCGGTATCCGTGGAATGACATTTGATAGTTTGATGATATATCTTTTTTAAAGGAAATATGTATATCAGACACAAGCTTCCTGATGCCCGGTACGATACCTCTCATATTCCTAAAAAAATCTCAAGATGCATCATTTTCACTATCAACAATTCCGAATGCAACGAGGTATATTTGTTGATTTGTATCTTGTGCAGTTGTGACAACCAACACTCCGCCATATTTTTCACTAAGATGTGTCCCATCAACAGTGATTACCTACACAAACAGATCCATGTACATAAACTACACACACAAAACAAATATCGAATGAATGTACATAAGTATAATAAAACTGAGGGGATACACAAGTATGAAACTCATTGGTATACTTTATGTACCTTTCTCATCACTTCAAAACTCTTGATGGATGGTCCATATGCTAGATATATATACTTGAAACGACTATCATCGTCAAGTTCAATAGCCACAATTGTACCTTTGTTAAACTCTTCCAACATATATAGATACGCCGGTATTGTATTGTAATTATCCTCTAATGTTCCTCTAATAATGTCCTTCAAGGCTTCTTGAGCTTTCCAACACTTCCAATAACTAGCATCAATTCGATGTAAATTCTTCATAACAATGATGATCTGATTAACCGAAGGTAATTTCTTTGAATTGCCGTACCTACACAAACCAGTTTAATATAACCTTATTACATAATTAGTGTCTTGTGTATACTAAAGCAATATAAACTTTAAAATATAAATGACAAAACTTACATTGATTTAACCTTCTCAGCTATTACTTGATATGAAGCTCCCCTATTTGCCGACCGTCGCAAGTGATAACAACATGTATGAGTGAAAACAAACTTTGTTGTGGTAAAGTATGTTGATTCACAAAGCATAGAGAAACACACCCTCCATTTGCAATCTTTGTCGATACATCTGATTGTTACTGTCTTCCTTTTCGACTTTACTATCTTGTATTGAGAACACTATTATTGAATGTTGACACTGATAGCATGAAATATGACGATACTTTAGGCACATATTTTGGTTGTTTTCCCCTTCTTTTATGTATATGGATAAGAGTTTGGAGCATTTATTAGCACATTCACCTATTATGTTGGTATAGAGATCTACACAAGCTTTGTTGTGATTTTAGGTGAATAAAGGCTTGGATTGGGGCATAAATGGAGTATCTATGAGTATTTGATCATGCTAGGCATCAAGAGGATGCATTGGAGTAGCTAAGGAAGGAGCATGATTTGAAAGCTTTATGAAACAAAGGCTTTTAGTAGGAATTTGGACTTTCCACGACCAAACACAAGGGGACCACGGCCGTGGTTTTGGGATTTAATTTATTTTTGGCCGTGGAAAACTATGTCGAGAGCAAGGGAGTCATTCCACGGTGGTTCCACGGGCGTGGAAAGTTGCTCTTGGCCGTGGTTCTTCTAACGGTTGCCACGTGTTATATTTGCCACATCAGCAGCGGTTATGGGCTTTTATAACCCTATTTTCTCCTATAAGAAGGCTGAAGAAAGGAGGAAAACGGACGTCTTGCATCCAACGCTACATTTACGACATTGTTAAAGAGATTTCGAGAAGATTTTATTGCGTGAAGGGAAGATTTGGAGAAGTACGCACTTGAAGATTGCGTACTCGGAAAGATCTTAGGGTTTCATCTTGAAGGCGGATTGACACCCCGTTCTTCTTTATTCCTTGAGATTTGTGAGAGATTCTTATTCTATTCTAAATCCATTGAACGCAAGTTACGGTTTTTGTGTTTGATTAAAATTGGTTTTGTGTTTATTATTGAGATTTTAAGGTTTTACCTTTTCTCTCTTTTATATTTGATTTTGGATTTCATTATGATGATTGTTGGCTAAAACCCTTAACCGATTCTAAGGTGAAGGGTTGATAGTTGTGGCCTAGATGATGATAGGTTGAACCAAAATAGATTGAACCCTAAGAGTTGCGAGAAACCTCGTCGTCGAGGCTTTCCACTGCCTGTTCTTGAGTTCCACGGCCGTGGTTCTTCAAGATCCGACCGTGGTTTTCCTCTGTCGTACGTTCTTTGCTTTTGCTTTGATCCAAAGTTAAAGATTTGCTTTAACCTAGCCTTGGCTTACCTTTTCAAGGTAGTAGTAAGACTCAACATCCTCTACTTCGGTTTCGAGTGTCACAACCTTAACCGTTTTGGCTTATCTTTGATTCCCTTGGGTTTGGGCATGGGTATTTGAGAGTTTAATCTTGTCCTTAGATCATTTCTATATTGCAGCCTCAACAACCTTTATAGAGAGAGCCTTTGGGCGAGACATTTGGGTTTTGGAATTTCACCGTACAATTCTCTACTTTAGATCTATACCTTTGCAATCCCGACTCTGCCCTTATTTCCTTAGAACATCTTGAATCGATTGCCACAATTGGATACCTGAATCTTTAGAATTGTTGTTTTCCCAATTATCTTTACAAAAGCTTTTGTTATTTGCCTGACGATTTGTGAACTGAATTTATCCCCCCAAATCCCTGAGTTTGATACTCTGGAATTCTTGCTTACTACGCCGATTCATACACTGCGGGTTCTCTTTGCTTGATTTCAGTTTTTATAAATTTAAGACTTTGACGCACAAACTTTTGAGCGAACAAGTCTTTGGCGTCGTTGCCGGGGATTTTCTTTAGGCCAAATTCGGTTTTCGGTTGTCGGGCTTGGGAGCTTTTGCTCTTATTATTTGATCTATCTACTTGAGTGATTTTGCAGATTTTTCTTTAGGCATATGTGAAGGTCTAGATCCGCGAAAGACCTCGTTCCTTTTGATCTTGAACCGGAGAAAACTTTGAAGAAAAAGTTAAGGGAGAAAAAGATGGTTGCACATAATGAACGGAACATCCAAGAGGAGTTGGATGAAACTAGAGCTCTTCTTAATACATGCGAAATGAGATGTATTGAAGAACAAGATGTCGCTCGTGCTGATAGGGGGCCAAATCAAGCTCAAATGGATGAGCTTAAGGCGATGCTTTTACAAATAAAATTAGATAGAGGTGCCAAGAGCAAGAGAGCTGAATCATCCGATGATGATGACATGCCGGAGCTGGAGGAAATACCAACATTTAATCCTCGAGCCTATGTTGATCATCGCATTCTCTCTAGAGATGCGAGAGCTGCTAATGTCGTGGCTGAACCACGAACTCTTGGGCAACGAATGGATCCAATTCAGCAACCACGCCGTTTATGTGTGAATCTTGGAGATCAAGATGAGCATGACTTTGGATTTCTCCCTCAAGTCATCACTATGATCCGCCAAAATCATTTTGGTTGAACGGAAGCTGAATCTTCGCATCAACATTTACAAAATTATGAGATTTTTATGGAGACTTTGAAACCTGCAAAGGCTGTCAACAACAACTACAAGTTAAGGTTGTTCTTCTTCTCTTTGAAGGACAAAGTCTTGGCTTGGTATCAAGCTCTTCCAAGTGGAAGACTTAACACATGGGAGGATTTAGCTTCGGAATTCCTCACCAAGTTCTTCCCGCCATCCAAAAAAGCAGAATTGAGAGGTAAAATAAATGCTTTTTCTATGAAACCTAACGAAAGTTTGTTTAAATCTTGGGAAAGGTTTCAAGATCTTCTATTGGATTGCCCGCACCATGGCATTTCAAAGCTGGAATTATTGGACATTTATTACAAGGGATTAGATATGGGAACGCAATTCAATCTTCAATCCCTTTCTTGTGGAAGTTTTATG
Source organism: Fagopyrum homotropicum (assembly GCA_033239125.1). Lineage (NCBI taxonomy): Eukaryota > Viridiplantae > Streptophyta > Magnoliopsida > Caryophyllales > Polygonaceae > Fagopyrum > Fagopyrum homotropicum. The sequence goes on from BSWB01000003.1 coordinate 36,165,279, forward strand.
GATATGAGAGAAGATGATGCTTGGGATTTTATTGAGAAGCAAGCTAAGGTGATTGAGAAGTATTCCCATAGGAAAGCCGATATTGGGAATCGTGATTCTGGAGAGCCGGGAGTGAAATTAAATCTAGCAGCCCAAGCTCAAATTTTCTCCCTCAACAATGAGATTAAGGAGCTGAAGAAAGTTATAAAATCCAGCCTTCAATCGAAGAAGAAGCAGGATATTGGCTATCTAGGAAGGGAGAACAACCAAGGAAATAGGAATAACTACCGGAACAATAATTAGAACAACAACAATAGGAATGCCAACAACAATTGGAGATCCAACCAACAAAATTCTGGTAATCCTTATTCCCATGCTGAAAATTCACTAACATCCCCTTCTTCTTCTACTCCTTTGAAAAGCCAGGGGCAAACATCAAATAGTTCGAACAAGCCGGAGAAGCATAGATTTGATGTCATGATGGAAACAATGTTGGGGAAGATCCAAGGAATGGAGAACCACATTACTTCAATTGATAAAGCACAAAAAGCTTTGGAAGATCAAGTATTCAGCAAGGACGGAGAAGTTCCTAGAGATCAAGGAAAAATTCCTGGAAAGACGGAGGACAATCCGAAAGGAAGGGTGATGGAAATTACAACAAGAAGTGGTGTAACAACCACCGATCCGCAACCCAAATTTGTTGAGGTTCCCGCTGAGAAAGAGAAGAAAAAGGAGAAGGAAGATGTTTATGTTCCTCCTCCAGCTTATAAACCTCCATTGCCATTCCCGCGATCTAGAACGAGAGCGTGTCTAGACAAGCATTTCGGTAAGTTTGTTGATCTCATGAGCAAGCTGCATATTAACATACCTTTTCTTGATGCGATTTTAGGTATGCCCGTTTATGGGAAGTTTTTGAAAGAGATCCTCTCTAACAAGAGGAAACTGGAAGACTTTGGAGAAGTCAAGATGAATTCGGAGTCTTCGGAGCTCATCAAAACAATGACAGAAAAGATGCCCCCAAAGCAGCGAGATCCGGGGTCATTTTGTATACCAATAGGAGTGGGAGAAGTCACATATGATGCACTTTGTGACTTGGGAGCAAGTGTGAGCATCATTCCACTTGCTTTGTGTAGGAAAGTTGGTTTAGGCGAACCTAAACCGGTGAATCATTGAAGATGTCTCGATTAAGCTCGGTAAATTCTATGTCCCTATAGACTTTGTTGTGCTTGGGACCAAACTGATTTTGGCGGATCATAGTGATGACTTGAGGAAGAAATCCAAAGTCATGCTCATCTTGATCTCTGACCGACGGTATTTCTATGGTCGTCTATACTCAATCAAAGTAAATCCCGACTTAGCACTAAGAACAAGTATAGTGATTAAGTAAGGGTCGAACCCAAGAGAGTTAAGGTGTTTTAGATGCGATCATCGATTATAGTGACAAGTAACAAAAGCGGGGGGGGGGGGGGGGTTGGTTGAATTGATGCACAAAAACTTATGAAAACGATTAATGCGACAAGTAAGACAATAATGGATGAATCTACACTAGGTTGATTCTAAGCATGGAATTGTTACTTTGGTGGGTTCCTTTTACAAGTTTTCAAGTAATCTCCCGTCTCGATCATATATATGTGTTGAGCCAACCGGCATCAACACAACTTAACAGGTTAGTGTTCCGTAAACCTGCAAGAACAAGAAACAAGTTAGCTTTCAAACAAAGACTAAGGGATATAAAGAGAAGATTAAAACCGTTAAACTTATCTTTATATTTGTGTTCCCTATTCTTTAAGTAATCACAACCTGTTATTACTTAAAGTTCCTACTAGATTAAAGACCCGAACCCGGAACCTATTAATCCTAGTTGTTTACATGCACTTTAGAACCTAAGGTGATCAATCTCAAGCAATAGTAAACATGCAGTTAGACAATGGAGATCAAGGAAACACAAAGTATTACTGAATGAAAACTTATATTATAAAGAACTTACAACCAAAGTAACAATGCAGCTTTAAACCAACCCAATGTAGCAAGGGAGTTAGCAACTTATTACAAGATAGCAAGACAATCTAAGTGGATAATTTGTTGACTAACAAGATGATAAGATTGTTCCTTCTAGCAATCAACCAAGGACTATTTATACTATAAAAGACACTAAATAGGAGTAAATGGCCGGCCAAAAACAGCCACCTTTAATGCCATAAAGGTGGTGTAAACAGCCGGAGTAAAGCTTCTAACGTTAAGCCGCAGGGGCGGCCTTCAGCTCCGCAGGGGCGGTGAAGGCAAAAACGCTTGATCTTATTCATGGCCGCAGGGGCGGCTAGACAATTCCGCTGGGGCGGATCTTCAATGCTCTTCAAACGTCTGACCCTTCGACTTCCTGGCGTTTCTGATGCCAAGCCGCCGGGGCGTTCCTATGTCGACGCAAGGGCGGTGACACAGACTCTTCGTCTTCCAGCTCCTAGGTTGAGGCGTAGGCAGGGCGCAGTAAGAGACGCAGGGGAGATGGTCTTCGTTTCTTCAGGGTAGGTCACCGCAGGGGCGCCAAGGAGTGGCGCAGGGGCGGTGACACACCTCATGGTTGGCGCTGGTGAAGGCGCAGGGAGCGCTCCGGTGTAAGGCGTCACCCGCAGGGGCGGTGGCAGGGCTCCGCAGGGGCGGTGAGGCAACAGAAGCTTTGCTTCGTGAACGATCTTCACTCCTAAGTGCTTATAACTCCTTCCTTAGCTTCTTTTAGTCTTCTTCTTCTGGACTAAGGAGTTAGTAGCATAAACCGACACAAATGCAATCAAAAGACTCTAAAAACTAACCTAAATGATAATGATTCCATCACCTATCAAACTCCCCCATACTTAGACCTTTTACTCGTCCCGAGTAAAACAAATGACAACAACTAGACTCAAAGGCCTCAGGAAGCGTGGGTAAGCAAGAAAGACAATGAAAACAAGAGAAAAGCCAAGAAAGAAAGAAGGAAATGAGAGGAAATGTGAGAAAAAGAGAGAAACTACCATCCTTATTGCTCCAAGAGTGGCCTACCCGGACAACCTCCTTATGACTCCCCTTCTTATATCGCCAAACACCGGAAGGGAAACCTACACTCGGTGTCGCTCATTTTGCCAAGGCGCCCTTTCGGGTTTTCACCTTGCCACTCTTCTTCTTTTCTCACTTGAACTCACTTCCCTCAAGTCCAATTCCGCACCGACCTAAGGTTGGTCGGACTACCTTCTTTTTTCCTAAACCGCCCTTTCGGGTTTTCGGTTTATCCAAGGATTTTTCATGCCTTTTTCCATTTTCTTTGGCTTTTTTTTTTGAATTTCAATCTGAATTCAAAAGATGCAAAACAAATTCAAAACAACTCAATGAACTGTACAAGCAATGATATATCCCTCCCCCATACTTGAAGTACACTTTGTCCTCAAAGTGGAAATGAGTCAAAGATAAATGTGGGATAAGGGAAGAGAAATGTACCCCTCAGTGGGGTGGTCCAGATGGACCACCTGGACCCTCCTCCTGTGGGTAAGGAAAATGGACCCTGTCACCGCCCCTGCTGCTCAAGCATGGACCGCTGGTACTCGGTCGGCCATGCCTGGTGCTGTGTAGTCAAGGCTGCCATCTGAGCATGCAGACTCTCCATGGTCGGACTTTCGTGTGTTGTTGTCGGCATCTCCTCATCAGTGGTGGGGGCTCGGCTGGAGCCGGCTGCGTATCTCCCAACAATATTTGCCTGAGGTCGTCTTGGAGGAACAGGATCAGCTGGTACATACAGATCAGAGAGCTCGTCTCCCAATGGAAGTCGTCGGGGGAGGTATGTGATGTGACTCCCATCTGCTAAAGAGAGCCAAAAACGATGCTCCCCGTCTCTCCTGAGGAGCCTACACCTTCTCAACATACCCTCCGTATAAAGTGGGGCTTCTAATCTGTCCTCTAAAGTAGAGAGATCCATCACCTGTGCAGCTAACAAGGAGATGATCCCTCCTCCCACAATATCACGTGGCTCATTCTTCCTAATCCGCTTCAGAGCAGTAAGGAAGAGGTATGGCCAATCGGGCACCCAGTCATTCGTGGAGAGGCAGGCGTATAGCAGTGGAAGGTCCTTAAGAGCAACCTTATTCTCCTCCTTGTGTCCACAGAAGACACTCATGAATACCTTCGAGATGAGCCTCAAACAAGGGTGAATGAATTTATTGGAGTACTCACCCCCTGCATGAAATTCAGACCTGGTGGCGGCCTGCCAAACTCCATCAAATCTGGTGTCGGAATATGTTCCCACCAGTCGTCGGAAGCGGCTATGGTCACCCCTAATGCTTCCTGTAGCTGGGTGTAGTCTAATGTGCACTTTCTTTTGTTGAATTTGAATTTAAGTCCAACACACCCATGGTCCACCATTTCCATTTTGAAGGTGGCAATAAACTGGCGGCTGAGCTCGGGGTATGTTGGAGCGGTTGTTGTCAAAAAATCCCCGAGCCCGGCATTGTTGAGAAGCTCCTGCATGCTTTCCAACAAACCCAATTGTTCCAAGGTAGGAACGTCCAGAAATTGGGTTGCATACACATCCCGACTTTGTGCAATCCTATACCGCATTGTCTCGGCTTCCGAAAACTTATACTTCTTCTGATTCTCTATCTCTTGCAATTGAGACAATCAAAGGAATTAGAAATTTCAGAAAATTGAGTAAGAAACGAACGCTCTGTTGTGTTTTCCGCAGGGACGGCTGCAACAGGCACAGGGGCGGCTTGACGCAGGGGCGGGAGCTTGCAGGCGCAGGGGCGGGCGAAGAGCAGAGGGCGATTTGGGCGTTCGACGAAGGTGGTGGCGATGGGGCTTTTCCGGCATCTTCCTTGCTGTCGCAGACGTTGCCGGAGGTGGGACAGTGGAGTTGGGAGAGTGAAAGGATTGTGTGTGGTGGATATGGTTGGTGTTGCAAAGGGGCGGCGACACTAGGTTGCCGGAGGCGGCGCAACAGCGTCTAGACAGGGCGGTGCGAGATCTTCCGGAGGGCGCGAGGGCGTGGGAGGCGAGTCGGCTAGGTTTTTGAAGGATGAATGGGGAGGGAGTAAAGAGGGCGGTAGATGTAGGTTTATTTTTGGGAAGTGTATTTTTTATTTCCTTAACAGAACCGCAGGGGCGGTGTTCGCTCCAAACGGTGTGTGCAAGCTTTAAATTTATAACCCTAGACTTAAGCTTAAAACAAGGATGCGAACCTGCAGTGTACGGGTCAATCGTAGTAAAAGCAAGATAATTCCAGGGGTCGATCACAGGGACTCGGTGAAACAAAGTCAATACGGTGTGCTAATGTCAATACTAACCACAAGAGCGATTAACACAATCAAAGATGCATAAGGAGTCAATAAAGCAAACATGCAATTCTAGGGATTAAAGCATCTAGTTGTGGTTCCAACTCAAGATCTATAGATAAGCGGACAAAGCTGAGATTTTTGCGTGGGGAAGGTGTTACTAAGTGGAGTAGATCACCGGGTAAGTCTCACTACACACTAATCCTGAATCGTAACTCCTATTACCGGGTAAGTCTCAAGGAATTAAGATGAAGAACTATAACCTCAAACTAACACACCATCTAAGGGAAAAGAATCAACCTTTACCGGGTAAGTCTCAGGCTAACTCACGAAGATGGGATGGAAGCACACTCAAACCCCAATAAAGGATAAACCTTTATTACCTACACTTATGATCGTTGGTACACAAACTAAGGAATTACCGGGTAAGTCTCATCCTAAGCTTGCTTTGAACCAGGAAGGTGTAATAAGAATAGGATTTGGCAAACTCTAACACTTAACTCTCAGTTTAGGTCGAATAAGTCACCTCGGTCAGAAGAATTCCACCCCGGCCGAGATGTTCATCAACCGAACGAGATGCTTAGGGTTAAGGTTAAAGACTCGATCTTTCAGGATCCTACTGGAATCTAAGATTATTCTATCATTGTTTTTCCCACAACCTTCAGCCAATCACCCTAGAATCACACAAGGAAATTAGCCACTCATCATCATAATGAAAGTATTAAATATAAGGGAAGAAGGTGAATATTTGAACAAAGAAGAATTTAATGAAAAGACTTCAATAACTGAATCAAATATCACAACAAAGCGTTCTTTGGATAATAATCCAACAAGACAAGACAACAATTGAGGGAATTGAAGACAATCTTACAAAACCCTTCAATAAAGCTATAAAAGCTATGAACTTCAATCTTCCTTCAACCTTCAAAAAGGTTCTTCAACTCTCTCCCCCAAATTGGAGTATGCTGCTGCTGCGTACTATAAACCCTGATCGACGGTATAGCGTGATTTTTCGGTGTGAGCGGATGCCGGAATTATGGGAAATCCGACCCTTTTTATAGGAAAATAACCCTCCAAAGATAATAAATCTTAGAAAAGATATTTTCCCATAAATATAGGTAAAATATATGATTCTGCATATCTCCTTCCTTCCAGGAGCCAAGCCCAAAAATATAAGATCACTTTCCAAGTTTAAAAAATCTCCTCCAAGAATAAAATATTCTCGCCGCGTCCTAGGTGTTCGCCTCGGTCGAGTCGGCGTCTCTGGATCACCTCGGTCGAGGTGAATCTGTGGTCAACCGAGGTGACTCACAACTGAATGTGAAATCTCTCAAAACTGGTCCAAAGTAAATCTTTAATCCATGGCTATGCTTCCTGGATGTAGCTCCAAATGACTAATGACTCCTTTTGCTCCTTTTTGATGCAAAACGTACCATATTACCTGCAATTACAACGAAACTAGGTGTAGACCTCGATTCTCGCAAAGGTAGATGAAATGGTAATAGAATCACATATTATACATACAAACATGCAGATTATTGAAGATAAAACGTCCAAACAAACCCCAAAATATAGACTATAATTCATGCTATCAAAATACCCCATACTTAGCCCTTGCTTGTCCCCAAGCAAGTTCCGCATATAGAAGACAAGATAGAATGGATTATAAGTCAATACAATCAATGAAAAAGTCTTTCTAAAACATTTTATGGTGTGCAACTATCATAGATCACTCTAAGAGAATACTTCCTGGAATTTAGAAACTCAATATGCTCAAAACATTTTATAAATATAGGAAAGTTGTTCATCTTTGCATAAAATCATAGAATGCATAATAAATCATAATTATCAAAATTAATCATGTATAATCCAGTTTAAACCTCTAAGTCAATCAACAAGCTCAAGGTCTCAAGGGCTTCCCAAAAGAAAAGGTCAAGAAACGTGTAGGGTAGGGATGTATGTAAGGTAATGTGGTGCTAGAATCCGGGAAAAGGATGAACTTCACTTTCACTTTGACTTGCAACATCTTCCACCAATAAGCTTTGCTTATTTCACACTTTTTTCTTTTTTTACTTTACTTTTTGGGATGCATGGACAGAGGTGCACAATAACCGAAGCCTAGGAAATCTGCAATCATCAATTTCTCGAGATGCATCAAACCCTTGATGCACATACCATGACCCGTTAGGAATATCGCTCAATCTGACTTTGGCAAGACACAAACACCCGGCTATGTGAATGGTGCCGAGTTACTCATCTTCATGATTGACTTCCCCAAACCTATAATTGCTTTCTAACACTTCCACTTCTAGCCCACTTCTCAATTTTAACTTGCTTTCACCACTTTGCTTGCTTCCAAATTCCCGGATAGGTAAAGGGAGGCAAAATGTATATGAGGGGCTAAGCATGATCAAGAAGAAGAAGAGAGAAGAGAATGAATTGCCTTGGTCTTTCCAAGAAGAATGTGAGAGAACTTAACCTGCGGTGTCAACCTTCAAATTCAACATAATTTGGATAAAGATAAAGTATTAAACATGTCATTAATTTCAAACAAAGCATTTAACAACTTAAACATATTATAAAACCTTTCAAACACATAAAGAATTTAAAACCAGTCACTAAACAAGATCCTCACTGAGATCATATCCAGATAAGTAACAAAAATTCGTTTTCGAAAACTCTCAGTTAACACACCTCGGTCGAGGTGTTCTTGGTTCAACCGAGGTGAAACGCCTCGTTTGGCCAAGAATCTCCCCGGTCGAGTTCAAAAAAAAAAAAAAAAAAAAAAAAAAAAAATTTTTTAAACCATTTTTCTTTCAGTTTCGACGTTTTTCTCAATCAAATAACCTGTAGGTATGCATGTAATATCAGATAATCATATAAAGGCAATGAAGCATAAATACGAAGATATCCGATAAATAAAATACATCAAAGGTGTTAAATACATCACGTAGTCACGTAGTCAAATACAAACACCCCATACTTGAGACACACTGTCCCAGTGGGTATAATAAAAGTCTAAACAAGAGGGAACTCACCGGATAAAAGCCGAACTGCATAAAAAATATAATAATAATAAGATCCTGCAGCTCCTCAGTAGTCTCGATCCGGTGGTAGTGGTGGTATGTAAGGATACTGAGTAGGATCGTAAGGATGTCCCATGATATGCTCAAACTGCAGCTGAGCCATCATGTGCTGATGATGCTGCCGCTCCTGCATCTCGCGGATATCCAGCGAAAGTGCAGCATATGAGTCGATAACCTGATCCGTCAGGTCATCAATCCGTCGGTGAGCAGCTCTATCTCTCACTCCCCGCCTCCTGCGTCTAGCAGGTCTGACCGGAGAAGTCTCAGCTGGTGCCGGCTCAGTGTCCTCCTCGTCATCCAGATCTATAATAGGTGGCGCGCTCGTCCCTGCTGTATCTGTCCCTGTGTCCATCGGGACGCCACCTCCTCTCTCATCTATTGTGTCCTCATCGTCGTCCTCATCCTCAGCCTCCTCCTCCTCCTCAGCTGCAGCGGGGGCAGCTGCTCCCTCTCTGTAATCCTCCATAAGTGGACCCCAAGCGGTCTGCCAAAAATGTGGATCGAAGACAGAGAACTGTGCAGACCATCTGATGCCCTAAGGTGCAGTCAGCTCCCATGGCATAGCGACGTAAGGTGTAGTCAAACCACGGGGAACTAGGATCCTCCGTGTGATCATCTCCTGAAGTCCGAGCGGCTTGGCAGCCGCCACCATAGTACACCTACTCAGATCCATATCCTGATACCTAGCGATATGGGTCACTATCCCTCCGCAGCATATATCTCCCTTCCCCTTGGCCTTGATCCTGTGCAGATCCTCTACCAGCATCAATCCAAAGTCAGGGTATCCACCTGTGACCATGCAGTACAAAGCAAAGAGCTCCCCTTGTCGGACCTTCTGGGGCGTCTCAGTACGCGCCAGAAGCGTCTCGCTGAAGATCCTGTGTACCAGTCGAAAGGCTAGATGAAAAATAAGCTTCGCCCTGGAATCACCAGGGTGCCACCTATCTGCATGCTTTGTAATGTGGGCGATCTGACCCCAGAACTCTCTAGCTACAGCTCGGGTCGGGAAGTCTACAGCAGTGGGGGCAGGGAAGCCAAAAATGTCTCTCCAATGGTCTAGAGGTACTAGGTAGTTCCGGTTCATCAACCGGTACTTCACAGCCCTCTCTGTGGGGAGGTAAGTGAAGGAGCTGACAAACTCGAGGGTCGGCTCTAGGTAGGCTGGGGCTCGGATCTCAGTAAACTGATCCAGCCCGACGGTGGTGATCATCCTCCTAAGATCTCCATCTACGTGGAGACAGTCGAAGGCAGAAATGTCCAGGAATCTAGGTGCTATCACTGGACGGCTAGCAATGCGCTCGTAATCTACAAGGTGTCTCTCGTGGATCACCGGTATAGAAGGTCTGGATGAGGAAGAAGAAGGGGAAGGAGAGGGTCTATCTCTAAGGGCTAACAATCTGTCAGAACTCATCTTCAAACAGCACTGTCAGACTACCTCGGTCGACTAACAAACTCCAAGAATCACCTCGACCGAGGTGCAGGTCGACTGGACCGATGCGAAGACAGTCGCGATTTCAACTCTCAGAATTTCAGTTCTTTTCCCCCAAAAATCACTACCGATGCTTCCTAAGGGGTACTTAAGTCTTTCCTCAACAGATTCAAGGGCAACCAAAGCCCAAATTGCAGTAAACGAACGAGTTTAGGGTTTCGATCGTTTTTACCTCGTTCCGGCCGAGTTGCTTGAATTTCTTGCAGATCTGTAGTTGCAATCGATTCCTCTATCCTTCAATCTCGGTTTGGAAGCAGAAAACGTCGAAAACGAGCAAGAATCGCGAGTGAGCGAAATGGATCTGTCGCCGCGGTCGAGGTAGGTAAAAATGTGAAAAGTAATTTTTCCCTTTTTATACTGTTACTGGATCTGCTGTCACCTCGGTCGAAATGGTCTCGACTGGACCGAGGTGGTACGGACCGAGGCGGTTCTGCAGAAGCCCTAGTCGCCTCGGTTGCTCAAGAATCAACTCGGTCGAGGTGCTCTGACAGTGACCGAGGTCCTTCTGTCTTCTCAGAATCTCGAACTTCTGTCCTCCCAGTTGTGCTCCTCCTTAGATATTCCCTGTTGTCTGTCCAGAACGCCAAAAACAAAGCAAAGCAAAGCAAAAACAAAAACTATCTAAGCTAGACTAGAAAACGGGAAAAGAAAGCAATACCTTGGGTTGCCTCCCAAGAAGCGCTTGATTTAAGGTCGCTAGCTGGACCATGATGCGTCTCAAATGAGGTATATCGTTGCAACCTCCTCAACCGGCGTTTCCGGTTGGTACTTCTTAAGTCTATGACCGTTGACCTTGAAGCTTCCGCTAGTTTCTCCCCATATCTCAACTGCACCATGAGGGAAAACATGTTTCACAACGTAAGGTCCGGTCCATCTAGATTTCAACTTACCTGGAAAAAGACGGAGCGGGAGTTGAAGAGTAGAACTAAGTCTCCTTCGTTAAGCTCCTTTGGAATGATACGCTTGTCATGCCATCTCTTTGTCCTTTCTTTGTAGATTTTGGCATTCTCATAGGCGTTCAACCGCAGCTCTTCCAGCTCGTTAAGCTCCAATAGTCGCTTCTCACCAGCCTCCTTGATGTCAAAGTTCAACCATTTAATAGCCCAATACGCCTTGTGCTCCAATTCAACGGGCAAATGGCAAGACTTCCCATATACCAAATTATAAGGGGTGGTACCTATGGGAGTCTTGAATGCGGTCCTGTACGCCCAAAGAGCATCGTCCAATTTCATGGACCAATCCTTCCTCGTTCTAGAGACGGTTTTCTCCAAAATTGCCTTGATTTCTCTATTCGAGATCTCGACCTGTCCACTAGTTTGAGGGTGATAAGCGGTTGATACCTTGTGGGTTACCCCATACTTCGATATAAGTGCCTTAAACTTCCGGTTGATGAAATGCGTTCCTCCATCGCTGATGATAATGCGCGGAGTTCCAAATCGTGGAAAGATAGTTCTATTCAAGAACTTCACAACCACCTTGGCGTCGTTAGTGGGAGAAGCAATGGCTTCAACCCATCTAGAGACGTAATCAACTGCAAGGAGAATGTAGAGGTTTCCTCCGGAGGATGGGAAAGGTCCCATGAAGTCAATCCCCCATACATCAAAGATTTCCACTTCTTGGATGTTATTAAGTGGAATCTCGTTCCTCCTTGATAAGTTCCCTGTTCTTTGGCATGCATCACAAGAAACAACAAAAGATTGCACATCCTTAAATAATGTAGGCCAAAAGAAACCGGAACGTAATACCTTAGCGCATGTTTTATCGGTGCTAGCATGCCCTCCACAAGGAAGTGAATGACAATGCCTTATGACGCTATTAACTTCATCTTCCGGAATGCACCTTCGAAGCATCCCATCCGGTCCGCGCTTGAATAGCAGCGGTTCATCCCAGTAGTAATGTCGTACTTCCTTGAAGAATCTCTTCTTTTGAGAGTACGTCAATCCGGGCGGTATTTCCTGGCAAACTAGATAATTCACAATATCAGCATACCAAGGACCTTTATTATCAGAAAGTTGGTGGAGGGAATGGTCCGCCAACAGTGGGTGAATGTCAGAGAAGGGAGTAAGAAAATTGTTATTCTCAGTAGTCTCAGTTGACATCGTCTCGCCGTCGACCTCGGTCGAGGCGTTCAGGCGTTGACCGATGTGTTCTTCAGTTGCCTCGCTCAGTCCAGAAAGTGCCTCGGTCGAGGTACTGCTACTGGATCCGAGACTGGAGATCTTCGTCTCCTGGATTAGCTTCTCAGTTTTAGCTCCTGGATCCTCTTCCAGTGCCTTTAGGCTCCGTATATCTGCATCACAAGAAGCATCTATACCTTCCTTCATTAAACTGAAACTTATAACTCTTTCGAGTGGATCGTTAATAAGGATAGAGCTCACCAATTCTCTTGATTCTTCTTCATCGTAGATGTTGAAGATATCATCGGTCAGTTGCTCCCCTTTCATGGCTGCAAGTAGTACGAACTCCACCTCATCGCCACCAACGTTGAATTTCAACTTGGCGTTCTTGCAATCAACGTTGCAACCCGAAGTTGCTAGAAATGGCCTCCCGAGAATAATAGGAACAGGATAATCTGCGGGAATGTTAAGTACGACAAAATCTATAGGTAGATAGAAGTTACCTAACTTGACCGGAACGTCCTCCAAAATGCCCACGGGATGGGTAATGGAGCGATCCGCCATGTAGAGTCGAATCTTGACCGGCTTGGGCTCTCCAAGACCGATCTTAGTGCACAACTCCAGCGGGATGATGCTCACGATGGCTCCTAGATCACAAAGGGCTTCACAAGTTACATCCCCAACTTGAATGGGAATGCAAAATGAGCCGGGATCTCTCAACTTAGGCGGCATCTTTTCCTTCATGATCTTTATAAGCTCCGAAGATTTAGATGTTATCCTAACTTCACCAACATCCTCCAGCTTCCTTTTCCTTGATAAGATCTCTTTTAAGAACTTCCCATAGGCGGGCATACCTAGAATAGCATCAAGGAAAGGAATATTAATATGTAGCTTATTCATCAAGTCAAGAAACTTACCGAAGTGCTTGTCTAGATGTGCTCTTGCTCTGGACTGAGGGAATAGAAGTGGTGGCTTATATGCAGGAGGTGGAACATAAGTTTCTGTCATTCCTCCTGCTTTTTGTTGCTCCGCCTCGGTTGGCATCTCGGTCGAGGTGTTCTTCGACTGGATCTGGACCGAGGTGGTCTGCGTCGAGCGAGGTACTGGATCTGCAGTTTTGAGTCCACTCCTCGTCGTTATGGCCATACACTGGCCCTTAGGGTTAGTTTCCGTCTTCGCTGGAAGCTTCCCTGGATCTCTTGGCGCTTCATTCGCCCTATTCGCAAGTTGTTGTTCGAAGGACTTTTGGGCCCTTGAAAACGAAGTCATAGAATTCTTCATAGCGCTAAGCTTGATCAAGATTGCCTCCAGAACTGCGTCTTTCTTTTCTGGCTGAGACGAACTTGATCCTTGCCCTTGGCTTTTCAATGGAATAGAAGAAGAAGAAGAAGGGGGAGAGAGGAAAGGGTTAGAGGAATCATTAGAATTGGAGTTTGAATGATTGTTACCGTGATTTTGGTTATTCGCCCTCCAGTTGTTGCTATTGGATCCTCTATTGTTGTTGTAGTTGTTGTTTCGGGAACCGTTGTTGTTGTTGTTACGGTACCCGTTATTGTTGTTGTTCCTTTGCCCTTGCTCTTCCTTCTTAGTTTGAGCCATCAAGAGCTCCTTCAATTGCTTCACGTCGTTCTTCAAAGACGTGAGTTGATTGTTGTTGGGTTGAGTCTCTTGAAAGTTGACTCTTTTAATTCCACCTTCAGCTCCTTGGTGGGTATACTTCTCCATGTGCAAGGCTTGCTTCTCAATGAAGTCCCAAGCCTCATCTATCGCCATGTCCATGAAGGTACCGGCGGAGAGTAGTTGGAGATTGAACTGGGTGCTTCCGTCCAGCCCCTTGAAGTAGATCTCCAACAACTCGATCTTTGGAATCCCGTGATGTGGGCAATCCAAAAGGATATCCTTGAACCGCTCCCAAGATTTGGACAAGCTCTCCTTATCCTTCATGATGAAAGCATTAATCTTCCCTCTCATTTCAGCGGTCTTTGAGGGGGGAAAGAATTTGGTCAAGAATTCCGTGGTCATCTCCTCCCATGTGCTGATTTTTCCTGGAGGGAGAGATTGATACCAAGTAAGAGCTCTATCTTTTAAAGAAAAGTAAAAAGGTCTTAGCTTGTAGTTGTTATTTTCAATTCTGGGAGGTCGCAAGGTCTCCATCAAGATCTCGTAGTTTTGAAGATGTTGATGCGGCGACTCCTTCTCTAGCCCTCCGAATTGGCATTGGCGAATCATGGCTAGAACTTGCGGTCGAAGTTCGTAGTCATGATCTGCTGGATCTCCTAGGTTCACTCCTGGACGCCTCAGTTGTTGATTAGGGTCCATCCTTTGACCTAGGGTTTGTGGAATTCCTGCAAGAAGAACATCTCGGACTGGTATCCGAGGTGGAAGTACCTCGGCCGGGGCGTCGGGTACTGGAATCTGCCTCGGTCGAGGATCAACTACTGGATCCTCCCTCGGTCGAAGTAGAATCTGGTTCCGAATGACAGCAATCTCAGCTTCGATTGCTGCAGTCCTGGTGCGATTCTCTTCTTTCTCTTGCATGAGTTCTTCCTTGCTGAGGCGCAGCAGCTCCTGCGTCTCTCTCAATTGGGCCGCAAGATCGCGATCGTCTTGTTGGGCCATCTTCGCTTCTCTTAAGCGTCTCTTGTATGTCTTTTCTGGTTCGGGATCGTAAGGAACGATTTCCTTCCCAGTGCGGGTTCTTTGCATATACCTAAGAAAGAACCTGCAAAAGTCACTCAAGTAGAGTGGTTAGACAAAACGGGGCAAATGCCCCAAGAGCAAACCGTACCGGCTCGGTCTAGACCAAGTCCCCGGCAACGGCGCCAAAAACTTGTTCGCTCCAAACGGTGTGTGCAAGCTTTAAATTTATAACCCTAGACTTAAGCTTAAAACAAGGATGCGAACCCGCAGTGTACGGGTCAATCGTAGTAAAAGCAAGATAATTCCAGGGGTCGGTCACAGGGACTCGGTGAAACAAAGTCAATACGGTGTGCTAATGTCAATACTAACCACAAGAGCGATTAACACAATCAAAGATGAATAAGGAGTCAATAAAGCAAACATGCAATTCTAGGGATTAAAACATCTAGTTGTGGTTCCAACTCAAGATCTATAGATAAGCGGACAAAGCTGAGATTTTTGCGTGGGGAAGGTGTTACTAAGTGGAGTAGATCACCGGGTAAGTCTCACTACACACTAATCCTGAATCGTAACTCCTATTACCGGGTAAGTCTCAAGGAATTAAGATGAAGAACTATAACCTCAAACTAACACACCATCTAAGGGAAAAGAATCAACCTTTACCGGGTAAGTCTCAGGCTAACTCACGAAGATGGGATGGAAGCACACTCAAACCCCAATAAAGGATAAACCTTTATTACCTACACTTATGATTGTTGGTACACAAACTAAGGAATTACCGGGTAAGTCTCATCCTAAGCTTGCTTTGAACCAGGAAGGTGTAATAAGAATAGGATTTGGCAAACTCTAACACTTAACTCTCAGTTTAGGTCGAATAAGTCACCTCGGTCAGAAGAATTCCACCCCGGCCGAGATGTTCATCAACCGAACGAGATGCTTAGGGTTAAGGTTAAAGACTCGAGCTTTCAGGATCCTACTGGAATCTAAGATTATTCTATCATTGTTTTTCCCACAACCTTCAGCCAATCACCCTAGAATCACACAAGGAAATTAGCCACTCATCATCATAATGAAAGTATTAAATATAAGGGAAGAAGGTGAATATTTGAACAAAGAAGAATTTAATGAAAAGACTTCAATAACTGAATCAAATATCACAACAAAGCGTTCTTTGGATAATAATCCAACAAGACAAGACAACAATTGAGGGAATTGAAGACAATCTTACAAAACCCTTCAATAAAGCTATAAAAGCTATGAACTTCAATCTTCCTTCAACCTTCAAAAAGGTTCTTCAACTCTCTCCCCCAAATTGGAGTATGCTGCTGCTGCGTACTATAAACCCTGATCGACGGTATAGCATGATTTTTCGGTGTGAGCGGATGCCGGAATTATGGGAAATCCGACCCTTTTTATAGGAAAATAACCCTCCAAAGATAATAAATCTTAGAAAGATATTTTCCCATAAATATAGGTAAAATATATGATTCTGCATATCTCCTTCCTTCCAGGAGCCAAGCCCAAAAATATAAGATCACTTTCCAAGTTTAAAAAATCTCCTCCAAGAATAAAATATTCTCGCCGCGTCCTAGGTGTTCGCCTCGGTCGAGTCGGCGTCTCTGGATCACCTCGGTCGAGGTGAATCTGTGGTCAACCGAGGTGACTCACAACTGAATGTGAAATCTCTCAAAACTGGTCCAAAGTAAATCTTTAATCCATGGCTATGCTTCCTGGATGTAGCTCCAAATGACTAATGACTCCTTTTGCTCCTTTTTGATGCAAAACGTACCATATTACCTGCAATTACAACGAAACTAGGTGTAGACCTCGATTCTCGCAAAGGTAGATGAAATGGTAATAGAATCACATATTATACATACAAACATGCAGATTATTGAAGATAAAACGTCCAAACAAACCCCAAAATATAGACTATAATTCATGCTATCAGGCGGCGTTTGTCAACGCGGGGGCGGTGACAAGGAAGAGGGGTTACGCAGCCTCAGGGCCGGGGGCGGAGCTGAGGATGTGTGTCAAGGGTGGCGCAGGGGCGTAGGGGTGTCACTGCGGGGCGGTGGCCTACGTGAGCAGACGCTGGCCCAGCGCTGGGTGCGGCGCTGGCCAAGGGTGTCACCGCAGGGGCGGGGACCCGGAGCCGCAGGGGCGGTTTTCTTGACAAAAACTCCTCTTCTTATTTCTTCGGGTTGCCTCCCGAGCAGCGCCTTTGTTTTACGTCGTTGGCTCGACGTAGGTATTCTTCCTCTATGATTGAGCCTCTTCCAACATCACCTTTGGGTTTATAACCATTTGAGAAGGTAATCCGCCAGAGGCCCTAGTTTCAATTCTTGTAATGGCTTCCGCCATTTGACCAACCTGTTTTTCAAGGTTCTTGATGCTAGATTCTGTTGTTTGGACATGAGTAGCAAAGTGTTTAGTCAAAACCTGCAACATATCTTTAGTTGAGTGATACTTACCTTGACGGGACTGTTGTTGTTTGTTTTGTTGATCCCTCCAACGAAAATTCTGTTGGTCACGCCAATTTGGCATGAAATTCTGTGCATAGGGATCGTTCCTAGGTCTTTGCTGTTGTGGTTGTCCATAACCCATTGCGTTTACCTCAGCATTGTCATCCTGGACTTGTGGACACATGTCCTTTGGATGATACGGGTCAGCACAAACTCCACAAGCTTTGAGCTGCTGCGGTGTTCCCATAAGTGTTAGCCTCTTCACCATTTCTTTCAATTCCGCGAGCTCGGTGGAAATCTCACTCTTCCCGGAACTCACAGCATAAACTCCTTTCTTAGCCGGGGTCCTTCCAAAGTTCCGAGTACCTTCCGCTAGTTCCTGTATCTTTTCCAAAGCAACGTCAGGAGTAGAGTTAAGAATATTACCTCCGCAAGCCGCATCGACGATCCTCCTTTCATTGTCTAGCAAGTCATTGTACAAGTACATGATTAGATCTTGAGTTGAATATCCGTGAAAAGGACAGCTGAATCGGAGGCGTGCAAACCTTTCGAAGTACTCGTAGAGAGTTTCGGTTGCCTCTTGCTCGATGTTGCTTATAGCTTTCTTCAAGCTATTGGCCTTCTTAGTTGGAAAGTATTTCTTCAAGAACGCTTTGTGAAGGTTTTCCCAAGTGTCGATACTCCCGGATGGAAGGTGGTAATACCAATCATCCGCCGAATCATTGAGTGTGAAGCCGAATGCCCTCATCTTGATCTGTTCTTCGGTAATGTTGGCCGGCTTCATGCTCATAGACATGGTATGGAACTTCCCAAGGTGCTTGATGGGGTCTTCACCACTTAGCCCATGGAAGGATGGGAGCAAGTGAATGAGGCCCGGCTTGAGCTCAAAGTTAACTCCTTCCCCTAGTGCCGGTATAGTGACCGCAAGAGAGTTTTGAGCCAAGGTGCGCTACGTAAGTTGACTAAGAGTACGGTCAGCCATCTCTTGTTGAAGTTGTTGTTGTCTTCGTAGCCGGATGTGCGTCCTCTCAATTTCGGGATCAAAAGAAGCAAAGCCGGAGTTAGTAGCACGGGTTTGAACCATAAAAATGGTTCAAACCAATAATCAATAATAACAATAAAACACTAAAACTTATGAAAACGATTAATGTGACAACTAAGACAATAATGGATGAATCTACACTAGGTTGATTCTAAGCATGCAATTGCTACTTTGGTGGGTTCTTTTTACAAGTTTTCAAGTAATCTCCCGTCTCGATCATATATATGTGTTGAGCCAACCGGCATCAACACAACTTAACAGGTTAGTGTTCCGTAAACCTACAAGAACAACAAACAAGTTAGCTTTCAAACAAAGACTAAGGGGTATAAAGAGAAGATTAAAACCGTTAAACTTATCTTTATATTTGTGTTCCTTTTCTTTAAGTAATCACAACCCGTTATTACTTAAAGTTGCTACTAGATTAAAGACCCGAACCCGGAACCTATTAATCCTAGTTGTTGACATGCACTTTAGAACCTAAGGTGATCAATCTCAAGCAATAGTAAACATGCAATTAGACAATGGAGATCAAGGAAACACAAAGTATTACTGAATGAAAACTTATATTATAAAGAACTTACAACCAAAGTAACAATGCAGCTTCAAACCAACCCAATGTAGCAAGGGAGTTAGCAACTCATTACAAGGTAGCAAGACAATCGAAGTGGATAATTTGTTGACTAACAAGATGATAAGATTGTTCCTTCTAGCAATTAACCAAGGACTATTTATACTACAAAAGACAGTATATAGGAGTAAATAGCCGGCCCAAAATAGCCACCTTTAATGTCATAAAGGTGGTGTAAACAGCCGGAGTAAAACTTCTGCCGTTAAGCCGTAGAGGCGGCCTTTAGCTCCGTAGGGGCGGTGAAGGCAAAAACGCTTGATCTTCTTCATGGCCGCAGGGGCGGCTAGGCAATTCCGCTAGGGCGGATCTTCAATGCTCTTCAAACGTCTGACCCTTCGACTTCCTGGCGTTTTTTATACCAAGTCTCCGGGGCGTCCCTATGTCAACGTAGGGGCGGTGACACAGCCTCTTTGTCTTCCAGCTCCCAGGTTGAGGCGCAGGCAGGGCGCAGTGAGAGATGCAGGGGAGCTGGTCTTCGTTTCTTCAGGGTAGGTCACCGCAGGGGCGCCAAGGAGTGGTGCAGAGGCGGTGACACACTTCATGGTTGGCGTTGGTGAAGGCGCAGGGAGCGCTCCGGTGTAAGGCGTCACCGCAGGGGCGGTGGCAGGGCTCCGCAGGGGCGGTGAGGCAACAGAAGCTTTGCTTCGTGAACGATCTTCACTCCTAAGTGCTTATAACTCCTTCCTTAGCTTCTTTTAGTCTTCTTCTTCTGGACTAAGGAGTTAGAAGCATAAACCAACACAAATGCAATCAAAAGACTCTAAAAACTAACCTAAATGATAGTGATTCCATCACCTATCAATCTCCAGGATTCACACCTAAACGGCGTGGTTGCTAAATTGGATCCATTCGTTGCCCAAGATTTCGTGGTTCAGCCACGACATTAGTAGCTCTTGCATCTCTAGCGGGAATGCGATGATGATCAACATAGGCTCGAGGATTAAATGTTGGTATTTTCTCCAGCTCCGGCATGTCATCATCATCGGATGATTCAGCTCTCTTGCTCTTTGTGCCTCTATCTAATTTTATTTGTAAAAGCATCGCCTTAATCCATTTGAGCTTGATTTCGCTCCCTATCAGCACGAGCGACATCTTGTTCTTCAATACGTCTTATTTCGCTTGTATTAAGAAGAGCTCGAGTTTCATCCAACTCCTCTTGGATGTTCCGTTGATTATGTGCAACCATCTTTTTCTCCCTTAACTTTTTCTTCAAAGTTTTCTCCGGTTCAGGATCAAAAGGAACGAGGTCTTTGCGGATCTATACCTTCACATATACCTAAAGAAAAAATTGCAAAATCACTCAAGTAGATAGATCAAATAACAAGAGCAAAAGCTCCCAAGCCCGACAACCGAAAACCGAATTTGGCCTAAAGAAAATCCCCGGAAACGATGCCAAAAACTTGTTCGCTCAAAAGTGTGTTCGTCAAAGTCTTAAATTTATAAAAACTGCAATCAAGCAAAGAGAACCCGCAATGTACGGATCGGCGTAGTAAGCAAGAATTCCAGAGTATCGAACTCAGGGATTTGAGGGGATAAAATCAGTTCACAAATCGTCAGGCAAATAACAAAAGCTTTTGTAAAGATAATTGGAAAAACAACGAATCTAAAGATTCAGGTATCCAATTGTGGCAATCGATTCAAGATGCTCTAAGGAAATAAGGACAGAGTCGGGATTGCAAAGGTATAGATCTAAAGTAGGGAATTGTACGGTGAAGTTCCAAAACCCAAATGTCTCGCCCAAAGGCTCTCTCTATAAAATTTGTTGAGGCTGCAATATAGAAAGGATCTAAGGACAAGATTAAACTCTCAAATACCCATGCCCAAACCCAAGGGAATCAAAGATAAGCCAAAACAGTTAAGGTTGTGACACTCGAAACGGAAGTAGAGGATGTTGAGTCTTACTACTACCTCGAAAAGGTAAGCCAAGGCTAGGTTAAATAAAATATTTAACTTTGGATCAAAGCAAAAGCAAAGAATGTACGACAAAGGAAAACCACGGTCGGATCTTGAAGAACCACGGCCGTGGAACTCAAGAACAGGTCATGGAAAGCCTCGACGACGAGGTTTCTCGCAACTCTCAGGGTCCAATCTATTTTGGTTCAACCTATCATCATCTACGCCACAACTATCAACCCTTCACCTTAGAATTGCTTAAGGGTTTTAGCCAACAATCATTGTCATTGAATCAAATAACAAATATAAAAGAGAAAAATGTAAAAATCCTCGAAAACTAAATAAACAATCACAATCAATCTCAAATCCGAACAACAAAGTATTGTGTTTAATGAATGCAGAATAGGGAATAGCAATCCTCACAACAATCTTAAGGAATAACGAAGAACGGAGTGTCAATCCGTCTCCAAAGGTAAACCCTAAGATAATCTCGAAGTACACAATCTTCAAATCGCGTCTTTCTCAAGCCACGATCCAAAATCTCCAATCAGTTGTCAAATGTAAGCGTATGAAACCCTAAGCATGGAGCTGTAAGCAAAGATCCATTTTTCTCCCGTCTTCAACCTTCTTATAGGGAAAAATAGGGTTACGAGAAAAGCCCAATAACCGTCGCTGACATGACAGATATGACACGTCATAACGTCATGGAAATCACGGCCTAGTACAACATTCCACGGCCGTGGTTTAGGGCGTGGAATCCTCTGATGTGCTCCAAAATCACTCTCCACGAACTTAATGCATAACCACGGTCGTGGTTTAGGTTGTGGAACTCTCTGGCCTTCGTGAAAGCCTTTGTTTTGCAAACTTCTTCAATCATGCTCCTTACTTAGCTTCTCCAAAGCATCTCCTTGACATTTAGCATGATCAAATACTCATATCCCTCCACATTAAGCTCCAATTCAAGCCTTTATTCACCTATAAATATAACAAAGCTTGTGCAGATCTCTATATCGATAAAATAGGTGAATGTGCTTATAAATGCTTCAAACTCATATCCATGTACACATCTAAGAGGGAAAAACAATCAAAACAAGTGCCTAAAATATAGTCATATTTCATGCTATCAAAATACCCCATACTTGTCGCTTGCTTGTCCCCAAGTAAGGTTTTCAAAAGCTTAGAACATAAGGTAGAATGAAATATGAATGCAAAACAAAACAAAAACAATCTTTTTGGTAATGTGCTTCTAATCAATAGATCATCCTCAAATCTTGCTTCGTTCATCCTTGAAAACGTTCATACACATAAACCAAAATATGCAAAGCAAAGGAACATCATAAATTGCATTAACTTCAAGACAAACATCATAACCTGCAAGCATTGTCAAAATCAAACATGTAAAAGTTCAATTTAGATCACCAAGTCAAATAACATTCTTATGATCTCAAGGACTTTCAATTAAGGTCAAGAATATGAAAAGGGTGGGAAACTTGTAAAGGAATGTCGTGTTTGAATCCGGGAAAAAGAAACAACACAAACTCTTTTCTTCTCACCAATTGAACTAACCACCAATTTAGAGCTTTGCTCTATACTTTTTGCACATACTTTTTCGACTTTACTTTTGGAAATATGGACAGCGGTGCACAAAAACCGAAGCCTATGAGATTGACGTTTCTCAATTTTGAGATGCCTCAAACCCTTGATGCGCATACCATAAGCCGTTAGGAATATTGCTCAATCCGACTTTGGCAAGACACAAACACCCAGCTATGTGAATGGTGCCGAGTTACTCATCATCATGATTGAATTCCCCAAACCTATTTTCCTACACTTTGAATTCAAACAATTGCTTTCATGGTCCTCCCACATCAAAAATACCAAAATCAACTCTTTCTAAATCCCGGATAGGTAAAGAAGGCAAATATTTTCATTGAGGGGCTAAATGATCAAAGAAAGAAGTAAGAAAATCGAGGTGCCTTAATCATCTCTAAAGAAGTATAAGAACTTATATTGTGATTTCAACCTTCATTCTCAATATGATTCAGATAAAACTTAAACATTATGAAACTTGCAAGAAAGGATAAACAACATACTCAATCTCTTCACAATTCATAATTCAATTCAAGCATACAAATGTCATCAAAAACTCCTTCCACAAGTAGATTCATCATAGAAATCATCTCAAATCTTAGAAGCACAACAATTTTTCAAAATGCTATCAAAATTTTTATTGATTTTTCAAAGCTTTTCAATGCAATGCAATAATGAAACGTGTGACAAATAATTGAAAGATTCAAGTGTTCATGGAATTAAAAGCAAGCAAGTGTATCGAGTTATTACATACGAGAGTCACACCCCACCCCATACTTGACATACACATTGTCCTCAATGTTCAAGAAAAATAAAGAAAAGAAAAGAAACAAAGAAAACTCACTAATGGTGGTAGAGTGGCTCAAAGCATCCATCAAGATCACTATGAAGGAGGTGGCGGACATGGGAAGAAGTCGGAGCTGAAGGGACGCCCAAACTGCTGGCGGTACACGTCATGTAAGATCCTGGCGTTCTCCTGTCGCTCCACATCATGCGACTGCTTGTGAATCTCCAAGTCTCCTACCCTCCTGGAAAGGTCGGTCGCCATGCCGGCTGTTGTCCGTAACAAGCGGGAGGTTGTTGTAACCATTCCGGCAGCTGTTGCTGAATAGATGTTGGGACAACTGGTGGCTGATCATACCAAGGAGGTGGAGCTCCCATCCAAGATGGTTGTTGTCCATACCAAGCGGGTGGTGCATCCATCCATGTCGGGCGCTCACTCACGCTAGCTCGGCGTGAGGAAGAAGAACCGGAAGGTCTAGATTGGTGGGAGATCTCCTAGGCGGCTCTGGAAGTCGGCCAGCAATATCTCTCCAAAAGTCTTTAGCATACACTCCCCCATGAAACCTTCCATTGAAACTCTCATGAAACCCAAAAAAGGTTCCGAACTGCACTATAGAGAACTCATAGTTGCGCTCCATCAGCCTGAATAACATCGTTCGGCTAACGGCGCTATGCTCGAAGGAAGTTATGAACTCCCTTGTGATCTCCTCATAAGCATCTTCCCTAATAGCGGAGAAGATTATCAATCCGGCTCTATCTAAAAGCCAAGTCAAGTCATTCACTACATTTAGCTCTTCAAGCTCCTCTAAGACAAGGTACCTAGGTTCTATTACCGCTCTCTTAGTGATGTTATTCATGGCCCTTTCATAATCCTCATGGATTGTAGGGATTCTAGGGGATGGTGGTTCACTAGGAGGGGGTTGGGAAGAAGAGGAACTATCACCCTTTTGTTTCTTATTTCTACTTGATTTCCTCCTAAACATTTTCTCGCAAACAGAAAAAACCAAGGTTTGTTCTAGTAAAACCACGGCCGTGGAACTGTACGGACCCGTGGAATCTCTGAAATTCCTCAAAAACTCAGCAAATTCACAGCAAATTCAGCAAACTCAGTCCTACTTCTAATTCCAATTTCGTCCAGTTCTCCTAGAAAATTGCAAGGAAATTGAACCAAATCGACCAAGAAGAGAAAGAGAGAAAACCTAGGTTTTGGATTCGAAGAAATCCAAAATCCTTCCCCAATGTTGATTGTTTGCTCAGTTTGTTGCTTGAATCTTGTAGAGAATTCGATTTGCTCCAATTTTGGTTGAAGAATCGTTCGAATCGGTCTCCAGATGAGGAATTACGAGAGAGGGCAAGAATCCAGCGTTTTAGGGCGTGGTTTTGGGCGTGATGGAGGAGAAGAAGTGTGTTCTTGTGAAGGAGAGGGAAAGATATAGTGGCCGTAAAATTTTGGAAAACCACGGCCAGTCGGGGTGTTCCACGGCCGTGGTTTTGTACGGACACCCGTGGAACTCTCTGATTTGTGTCAAAAACTTGGAAAATTACGGCCAGTCGGGGTGTTCCACGGCCGTGGTTTTGTACGGACAACCATGGAACTCTCTGATCTGTGCGAAAGATTCAAGTTTCGTTATTCTTCCCGACTCTTCCTCCCGTCCTTTGCTCATTCCTTATTCGTGACATTCAAAAACACAACATACTGGAAGGTATCGAGGGAAAAACAAACGAAACGACATCTAACCTAAACTAACCTAAGAAAGAAAGAAATAAAAAAAAACGATTATGCAATACCTTGGGTTGCCTCCCAAGAAGCGCTTTGTTTTGGGTCCGTAGCTAGACCGTTCCTATGTTCAATTGAGGACAATCGGAGCGATTTCCTCAGCTTGGAGCTCCGGTGAGTGCTTCTTAAGTCGTTGGCCATTCACCTTGAAACTTCCGCACTTCTCACCCCATACTTCAACTGCGCCATGGGGAAAAACATGTTTAATCACATAAGGTCCAGTCCAACGAGATTTAAGCTTACCTGGAAAGAGTCGAAGTCGAGAATTAAAGAGGAGAACTTGATCTCCTTCTTTGAGGTCTTTTAGAATGATATGCTTATCATGCCAACGCTTCGCCCTTTCCTTGTAGATCTTGGCGTTCTCATAAGCGTTCAAACGGAGTTCTTCTAGCTCGTTAAGGTCTAAGAGGCGCTTCTCGCCCGCTTCTTTTATGCTGAAGTTCAACCACTTCACTGCCCAATATGCCTTATGTTCTAGCTCTACTAGGAGATGACAAGACTTTCCATACACAAGGTAGTATGGTGTTGTGCCGATGGGAGACTTATATGTTGTCCTATACGCCCATAATGCGTCATCTAGTTTCAAAGACCAATCCTTCTTTGTCTTTGACACCGCCTTCTCAAGGATGCCCTTGATCTCTCTATTCGAGATCTCTACTTGTCAACTTGTTTGCAGATGGTAGAGAGTGGCGATCTTGTGAGTCACCCCATACTTGGCTAGTAGAGCTTCGAATCGTCGGGCTATGAAGTGTGAACCTCCGTCACTAATGATGGTTCGTGGTGTCCCAAACCTTGGGAAAATAGTTCTATTAAAGAACTTGATAACAACCATGGCATCATTAGTTGGAGAGGCAATAGCTTCAACCCATCTCGAAACATAATCTACAGTGAGAAGTATGTATTGGTTTCTGTAAGATGATGGGAATGGTCCCATGAAATCAACTCTCCAAACGTCAAAGATTTCCACCTCTTGAATGTTTTTGAGAGGCATCTCGTTTCTCTTAGAGATATTTCTTGTTCTTTGACACGCATCACAACAAGAAACAAAGGTTTGCACATCATTAAATAAAGTAGGCCAAAAGAATCCGGATTGCAATACCTTAGCGCTAGTTTTATTGGAACTAGCGTGTCCTCCACAAGGAAGTGAATGACAATGACGAATGACACTTCGCATTTCTTCTTCCGACACACATCCCCTAATGATGCCGTCGGGACCTCTCTTGAAGAGTAGAGATTCATTCCAACAATATTGGCGGACATCCCTAAACAACTTATTTCTTTGTGCATAGGATAGTCTAGGAGGTATTTCTTGGCAAAACAAATAATTTATAAAATTAGCAAACCAAGGTTCGTTACCTCTAGAAATCTTGTCGATGCACTCTTCCATGATGTGTAAGTGCTCATCCGGGAAGAAGTCATCAATGGGTATGTCGTCGTTGCCGGTGTGTGGTAGACAACTTATATGATCCGCTACAAAATTTTCGGAACATTTCTTGTCCCTAATCTCTAGATCGAATTCTTGAAGAAGAAGAATCCATCTAATGAGCCTTAGTTTTGCATCCTTCTTGGCGAGCAAATACCGTATTGTTGAGTGGTCCGTGTATACAATCACCTTCGCTCCTACAAGATAAGAACGAAACTTTTCAAAAGCATATACAACGGCTAAAAATTCTTTTTCAGTTGTGGCGTAGTTGAGCTGCGCTTTGTCTAGCGTCTTGCTAGAATAGTAGATGGCATGAGTGCGGCCTTCCTTCTTTTTTCCAAGCACCGGTCCAACAACTACGTCACTTGCATCACACATAACCTCGAATGGAAGATTCCAATCCGGAGGTTGGATTATCGGGGCTGAGATGAGAGCTTCTCTAATCTTATAGAAATCATCTAAACATTCTTGCAAAAAGTTAAAAACAACATACTTCATCAATAGATTAGTTAGCGGTTTGAAATTTTCGAGAAGTCTTTCATGAATCTCCTATAAAATCCTGCATGTCCTAGGAAACTTCTTATCCCCTTCACCGAAGATGGAGGAGGGAGTTTCTCTATAGTCTCTTTCTTAGCCTTGTCAACTTCGATCCCTCTATTAGAGATCAAGTGTCCTAGCACAATGCCTTCCTTAACCATGAATTGACACTTCTCCCTATTTAGAACAAGGTTAGTGTCTTCACATCTTTGCAAAACAAGTGAAAGGTTAGCAAGACAATTATCAAATGAGGAACCATAAACTGAAAAGTCGTCCATAAAAACCTCCATGATTTCCTCAATATACTCCAAGAAGATGGCCATCATACACCTTTGAAAGGTGGCTGGAGCGTTGCAAAGTCCGAATGGCATCCTCCTATAAGCTAAAGTACCCCACGGGCACGTGAATGTGGTCTTCTCTTGATCGTCCGGGTGAATCCGAATCTGAAAGAAACCACTATAACCGTCAAGGTAACAAAAATAGGAGTGTTGTGCTAACCTTTCAAGCATTTGATCTATGAATGGTAGTGGGAAGTGATCCTTCCTAGTTGCATTGTTCAGCTTGCGGTAGTCGATGTACATCCTCCAGCCCGTCACGGTTCTTGTTGGAATGAGCTTGTTGTTCTTGTTGGTCACAACGGTCATTCCTCCCTTCTTTGGGACGACTTGAATGGGGCTCACCCACTTGCTATCGGAGATAGGATAGATGATACATGCGTCAAGTAACTTAAGGATTTCTTTCTTCACGACTGATAACACGATTTATGACTTAGGTTTAGGCACTCATTTAGATAGTTTTTCCACGCATTCATGCATAGTTTAGCACTAGTTCGTGACGTTTGCACGTAATTCATGTATTTTGTCGAGATAGACGTCTACACGGACTTTTGCATGTTTTGTAGGTATTTTGGGAGCTTTAGGAGCTTAATCGATACATTTGAGGATCGTTCCTCAAGATGACACACCTTCGGACTCATTGGGAAGCAAGCTAGGAGCTAAGGAGGACACATGGGACCTTGTTGGTGCATGCCATGCACCAAATTGTGGCTTGATAATCCATATAGTGCAGAAGCATCAAAACCACGGTCACTGGAAGAACCACGCCCGTGGAAATGGGCCGTGGTTTTCCCCAGACAGTTGTGACAGCTGTCCCATGATCTTCATGCCCGACTCTTGCAATTTGTTGAGGATATAAGGTGGTCCTGCATGCTGTTAAGGATGGACCCATCACTCCCATTCTCTCACACACTCTCAACACAAGATTCTCTCATTGAAAGATTGGATTGAAGCTACTCTTGGAGGAGAAGAAAAGGTTCCATTGGAGAAGAAGAGAAGAACACACCATTCTTAGTTTTTCATAGTTTTGAGTGAGATTTGTGAAGACGTTTTGCAAGTGTTTGTAAGAAACGATTGAACCTTCTTTAGAAGGGTTGTAAGTCCTTCTTGAAATCATATTCAGCTTGGTTTTCTTTGTTCTACTTGTTCATCTCTATTTCACTTCATCTACTTGCTATGGAAGCCATGAATGTATGCTTGTTGAGTTTGATTGTTGAAATGCATGTTATTGGCTAGATAGATGTGATTCTAGGGTAAGGAAATGATGGTTACGGCTTGGACTATGATAGAATGGACTTAGGTGTACCTTTGGATGAATTGTTTGCTCGAACCTAGCCTCTGTTGTAAACCACGGGTTGTTCTATACATTCCACGGCCGTGGTTCTTGATGAACTACCCGTGATTTTGACTGACTTGCTCGTTTTGATGAATCTAAGTGCTAGGATGTTAGATTGTTGAAATCCTAGTGTTTGTTGAGCTAAACCTACCCTAGGGTGACCTAGTGTTAGCAACTAAGTGTTAGAAGAGACCTACCCGGTGATTCTTGCTCTTATATACCGAAGATGACGAACTCTAGGTAGTAGTGAGCCTCACAAGCCGCTATTGGATTGAGTGTGCTAGGATAGGTGTTTAGGACTTGCCTTCCCGAGACTTACCCGGTAAGGAGAGGTTAGATCCCTAGAATACCATCCGGTTTGTGTAGATAACCCTACCCTAGGCTCCTAGAGACTTACCCGGTGATAGGACCTTAGGTGCGGGATTAGTGGATCATGAGACCTACCCGGTGATTGACCCCATTTGAGAAACATTCCTTCCCAACATACTATAGTTTATCCAAGGTTGATTAGAAGCTTGAGTCCTATGCCATAACCGGAATTTCCAACCCCTAGAATCCGTTTTTTTCTCCTTGATCTCATATCTCGTGTTTATCTTGCTTGTTTGTGTTGATTTGATAGATTGTTAGTTTGTTTTGCATTCTTATATCGTTGTGATTCCTGATTGATCACCACACAAAACCAAACCCAAAAATATTGAGATTTTCATTTCTTTGTTTCTTTCTCTTTTCTTAGCCTAGATCAACACTATCCTTAGTCACTAATCGATTCAATTTCACCTCAGTTTTTGTGTTCGACCTCGGAATACTATCCCTACTACGAAACATCCCGTACACTGCTAGGAGTTAGGAAAAATAATTCGAGTTATAAATTTAAGACTTTTGCGTGCATACATTCCTAGACGTAACAACGACCTCCTTCATGACCGGGTTTAACCGTCTTTGAGGTTGTCATGAAGGCTTGTAATCCTCCTCCATTAGAATCTTGTGCATACATAAAGATGGTTTAATTCCTACAAGATCGTCTACGGTATAGCCTAAAGCTTTTCTATGCTTTCTCAAAACACTCATAAGTTTCTCATGTTCATCTTCCTTTAAATCGGAACTAACAATAACGGGAAAGGTAGAATTAGTTCCAAGAAAAGCATACCGAAGATGTGTGGGAAGCGGCTTCAATTCTAAAGCAATTGATGCCTTTGATGTGTCTTGAGGCGTGCTCGATGCTTCCTTAGAAGTCTCTAAGGGTGTGGGAGTGGTGAAAGAAGGCTCAAGAGTGGTTGTAGGAAAGAAGGAATTATTCTCTGAATTTTCCAAAATTACGGCACACGTGTTACTTCCACGGCCGTGGTTTAGGGCGTGGAAGTCTCTGATGTTCTCAAAATAACACTCTACGGGTTGTTTTGGTGAAACCACGGCCGTGGAATAGCATGACTGGCCGTGGTTTCTTCTGTTTTCCGAGCCATCATAGAATTTTTCGAACTCTTCATTATGTACCTCTTTTAGCTCCTCCAAAGCTTCAACCTCAGCATTGCAATCCTCTTCTTCTCCCTTTTCCATGATGCTCATGGTTATAACCTTTTGCAATGGATCTTTGAACAAGATCGAACTTACTTCTTCTCTAGACGGCTCTTCGTCATAAATGTTGAACATATCCTCTCCAAGTACAGGTTCTTTCACCAAGGTTGAGAGAACAAATTCAACCTTCTCTTCTCCTATATCGAAGGCTAGTCTAGCATTCTTGCAATCTACCATACAACCGGAGGTTGCAAGAAATGGTCTCTCGAGTATGATCGGGACCGGGCAATCTGCAGGAATGTCAAGCACAACGAAATCTATGGGAATATAAAACTTACCGAGCTTGATTGGGACGTCTTCAATGATACTTACGGGTCAAGTTATTGATCGATCTACCATGTACAACGTCATCTTCACCGGTTTAGGTTCATCTAAACCGACCTTCCTACACAAAGCAAGCGGGATGATGCTTACTGATAGCATGAATTATAGTCTATATTTTGGGGTTTGTTTGGACGTTTTATCTTCAAAAATCTGCATGTTTGTATGTATAATATGTGATTCTATTACCATTTCATCTACCTTTGCGAGAATCGAGGTCTACACCTAGTTTCGTTGTAATTGCAGGTAATATGGTACGTTTTGCATCAAAAAGGAGCAAAAGGAGTCATGAGTCATTTGGAGCTACATCCAGGGAGCATAGCCATGGATTAAAGATTTACTTTGGACCAGTTTTGAGAGATTTCACATTCAGTTGTGAGTCACCTCGGTTGACCACAGATTCACCTCGACCGAGGTGATCCAGAGACGCCGACTCGACCGAGGCGAACACCTAGGACGCGGCGAGAATATTTTATTCTTGGAGGAGATCTTTTAAACTTGGAAAGTAATCTCATATTTTTGGGCTGGGCTCCTGGAAGGAAGGGGATATGCAGAATCATATATTTTACCTATATTTATGGGAGAATATCTTTCTAAGATTTATTATCTTTGGAGGGTTATTTTCCTATAAAAAGGGTTGGATTTTCCACAAATCCGATCATGCTTAGATCCCGCTTATAGTCGGAAATCACGCAGCAGCAGCAGCCTTCCCCAAGTTGGAAGATTTGAAGAACCTTTTTGAAGGTTGAAGGAAGATTGAAGTCCATAGCTTTTATAGCTTTATTGAAGGGTTTTGTAAGATTGTCTTCAATTCCCTCAATTGTTGTCTTGTCTTTTTTGGATTGCTATCCAAGGAACGCTTTGTTGTGATATTTGATTCAGTTATTGAAGTCTTTTCATTAAATTCTTCTTTGTTCAAATATTCACCTTCTTTCCCATAAATTTTAATACCTTCATTATGATGATGAGTGGCTAATTTCCTTGTGTGATTCTAGGGTGATTGGCTGAAGGTTGTGGGAAAAACAATGATAGAATAATCTTAGATTCCAGTAGGATCCTGAAAGTTCGAATCTTTAACCTTAAACCCTAAGCATCTCGTTCAGTCGATGAACACCTCGGCCGGGGTGGAAACTGGCTGACCGAGGTGACTTATCTGATCCGTAACTGAGAGTTAAGTGTTAGAGTTTGCCAAATCCTATTCTTATTACACCTTCCTGGTTCAATGCAAGCTTAGGATGAGACTTACCCGGTGATTCCTTAGTTTGTGTATTAACGATCATAAGTGTAGGTAATAAAGGTTTGTCCTTTATTGGGGTTTGCGTGTGCTTCCATCCCATCTTTGTGAGTTAGCCTGAGACTTACCCGGTAAAGGTTGATTCTATTCCCTTAGATGGTGTGTTAGTTTGAGGTTATAGTTCGTTATCTTAATTCCTTGAGACTTACCCGGTAATAGGAGTTATGGTTTTGGATTAGTGAGTAGTGAGACTTACCCGGTGATCTACTCCACTTTAGAAACACCTTCCCCACGCAAAAATCTCAGCTTTGTCCGCTTATCTATAGATCTTGAGTTGGAACCACAACTAGATGCTTTAATCCCTAGAATTGCATGTTTTCTTTATTGACCTCTTATTCATCTTTGATTGTGTTAATTGCTCTTGTGGTTAGAATTGATATAGCACACCGTATTGACTTTGTTTCACCGAGTCCCTGTGATCGACCCCTGGAATTTTCTTGCTTTTACTACGATTGACCCGTACACTGCGGGTTCGCATCCTTGTTTTAAGCTTAAGTCTAGGGTTATAAATTTAAAACTTGCACATACCGTTTGGAGCGAACAAGTTTTTGGCGCCGTTGCCGGGGACTTGGTCTAGACCGAGCCGGTACGGTTTGCTCTTGGGGCATTTGCCCCGTTTTGTCTAACCACTCTACTTGAGTGACTTTTGCAGGTTCTTTCTTAGGTACATGCGAAGAACCCGCACTGGGAAGGAAATCGTTCCTTACGATCCCGAACCAGAAAAGACATACAAGCGACGCTTAAGAGAAGCAAAGATGGCCCAACAAGACGATCGCGATCTTGCGGCCCAATTGAGAGAGACGCAGGAGCTGCTGCGCCTCAGCAAGGAAGAACTCATGCAAGAGAAAGAGGAGAATCGCACCAGGACTGCAGCAATCGAAGCTGAGATTGCTGTCATTCGGGACCAGATTCTACTTCGACCGAGGGAAGATCCTCCTGTTGACCCTCGACCGAGGCAGATTCCAGTACCAGACGCCCCGGCTGATGTACTTCCACCTCGGATGCCAGTCCGAGATGTTCTTCTTGCAGGAATTCCACAAACCCTAGGTCAAAGGATGGACCCTAATCAACAACTGAGGCGTCCAGGAGTGAACCTAGGAGATCCAGCAGATCATGACTACGAACTTCGACCGCAAGTTTTAACCATGATCCGCCAATGCCAATTCGGAGGGCTAGAGAAAGAGTCGCCGCATCAACATCTTCAAAACTACGAGATCTTGATGGAAACCTTGCGACCTCCCAGAATTGAGAATAACAACTACAAGCTAAGACCTTTTTACTTTTCTTTAAAAGATAGAGCTCTTACTTGGTATCAATCTCTTCCTCCAGGAAAAATCAGCACATGGGAGGAGATGACCACGGAATTCTTAACCAAATTCTTTCCCCCCTCAAAGACCGCTGAAATGAGAGGGAAGATCAATGCTTTCATCATGAAGGATAAGGAGAGCTTGTCCAAATCTTGGGAGCGGTTCAAGGATATCCTTTTGGATTGCCCACATCATGGGATTCCAAAGATCGAGTTGTTGGAGATCTACTTCAAAGGGCTGGACGGAAGCACCCAGTTCAATCTTCAACTACTCTCCGCCGGTACCTTCATGGACATGGCGATTGATGAGGCTTGGGACTTCATTGAGAAGCAAGCCTTGCACATGGAGAAATATACCCACCAAGGAGCTGAAGGTGGAATTAAAAGAGTCAACTTTCAAGAGACTCAACCCAACAACGATCAACTCACGTCTTTGAAGAACGACGTGAAGCAATTGAAGGAGCTCTTGATGGCTCAAACTAAGAAGGAAGAGCAAGGGCAAAGGAACAACAACAATAACGGGTACCGTAACAACAACAACAACGGTTCCCGAAACAACAACTACAATAACAACAATAGAGGATCCAATAGCAACAACTGGAGGGCGAATAACCAAAATCACGGTAACAATCATTCAAACTCCAATTCTAATGATTCCTCTAACCCTTTCCTCTCTCCCCCTTCTTCTTCTTCTTCTACTCCATTGAAAAGCCAAGGGCAAGGATCAAGTTCGTCTCAGCCAGAAAAGAAAGACGCAGTTCTGGAGGCAATCTTGATCAAGCTTAACGCTATGGAGAATTCTATGACTTCATTTTCGAGGGCCCAAAAGTCCTTCGAACAACAACTTGCTAATAGGGCGAATGAAGCGCCAAGAGACCCAGGGAAGCTTCCAGCGAAGACGGAAGCTAACCCTAAGGGCCAGTGCATGGCCATAACGACGAGGAGTGGACTCAAAACTGCAGATCCAGTACCTCGCTCGACGCAGACCACCTCGGTCCAGATCCAGTCGAAGAACACCT
The DNA here is from genome assembly GCA_033239125.1 of Fagopyrum homotropicum. NCBI lineage: Eukaryota > Viridiplantae > Streptophyta > Magnoliopsida > Caryophyllales > Polygonaceae > Fagopyrum > Fagopyrum homotropicum. The sequence goes on from BSWB01000003.1 coordinate 36,199,202, forward strand.
CGACCGAGATGCCAACCGAGGCGGAGCAACAGAAAGCAGGAGGAACGACAGAAACTTATGTTCCACCTCCTGCATATAGACCACCACTTCCATTCCCTCAGTCCAGAGCCAGAGCACATCTAGACAAGCACTTTGGTAAGTTTCTTGACTTGATGAATAAGCTACATATTAATATTCCTTTCCTTGATGCTATTTTAGGTATGCCCGCCTATGGGAAGTTCTTAAAAGAAATCTTATCAAGGAAGAGGAAGCTGGAGGATGTTGGTGAAGTTAGGATGACATCTAAATCTTCGGAGCTTATCAAGATCATGAAGGAAAATATGCCGCCTAAGTTGAGAGATCCCGGCTCATTTTGCATTCCCATTCAAGTTGGGGATGTCACTTGTGCAGCCCTTTGTGATCTAGGAGCCAGCGTGAGCATCATCCCGCTGGAGTTGTGCACTAAGATCAGTCTTGGAGAGCCCAAACCGGTCAAGATTCGACTTTACATGGCGGATCGCTCCATTACCCATCCCGTGGGCATCTTGGAAGACGTTCCGGTCAAGTTAGGTAACTTCTATCTACCTATAGATTTTGTTGTACTTGACATTCCCGCAGATTATCCAGTACCTATTATTCTCGGGAGACCGTTTCTAGCAACTTCGGGTTGCAACGTGGATTGCAAGAACGCCAAGTTGAAATTCAACGTTGGTGGCGATGAGGTGGAGTTTGCACTACTTGCAGCCATGAAGGGGGAGCAACTAACTGATGATATCTTCAACATCTACGATGAAGAAGAATCAAGAGAATTGGTGAGCTCTATCCTTATTAACGATCCACTCGAAAGAGTTATAAATTTCAGTTTAATGGAGGAAGGTATAGATGCTTCTTGTGATGCAGATATACGGAGCTTAAAAGCATTGGAAGAAGATCCAGGAGCTAAAACTGAGAAGCTAATCCAGGAGACGAAGATCTCCAGTCTCGGATCCAGTAGCAGTACCTCGACCGAGGCACTTTCTGGACTGAGCGAGGCGACCGAAGAACATCTCGGTCAACACCTATGCGCCTCGACCGAGGTCGATGGAGGAATAATTCAAACTGAGATTTCCAAGAATAGCAAACTTCTTACTCCCTCCTCTGATATTCATCCATTGTTGGTGGATCATTCCATCCACCAACTTTCTGATAATAAAGGTCCTTGGTATGCTGATATTGTGAATTATCTTGTTTGCCAGGAAACACCACCCGGATTGACGTACTCTCAAAAGAAAAGATTCTTCAAGGAAGTACGACATTATTACTGGGATGAGCCGCTGCTATTCAAGCGCGGACCGGATGGGATGCTTCGAAGATGCATTCCGGAAGATGAAGTTAATAGCGTCATAAAGCATTGTCATTCACTTCCTTGTGGGGGGCATGCTAGCACCGATAAAACATGCGCTAAGATATTGCGTTCCGGTTTCTTTTGGCCTACATTATTTAAGGACGTGCAATCTTTTGTTGTCTCTTGTGATGCATGTCAACGAACAGGGAACTTATCAAGGAGGAACGAGATGCCACTTAATAACATCCAAGAAGTGGAAATCTTTGATGTATGGCGGATTGACTTCATGGGACCTTTCCCATCCTCCGGAGGAAACCTCTACATTCTCCTTGCAGTTGATTACGTCTCTAGATGGGTTGAAGCCATCGCTTCTCCCACTAACGACGCCAAGGTGGTTGTGAAGTTCTTGAATAGAACTATCTTTCCACGATTTGGAACTCCACGCATCATCATTAGCGATGGAGGAACGCATTTCATCAACCGGAAGTTTAAAGCACTTCTATCGAAGTATGGGGTAACCCACAAGGTATCAACTGCCTATCACCCTCAAACTAGTGGACAAGTCGAGATCTCGAATAGAGAAATCAAGGCAATTTTGGAGAAGACCGTCTCTAGAACGAGGAAGGATTGGTCCATGAAGTTGGACGATGCTCTTTGGGCGTACAGGACCGCATTCAAGACTCCCATAGGTACCACTCCTTATAATTTGGTATATGGAAAGTCTTGCCATTTGCCCGTTGAATTGGAGCACAAGGCGTATTGGGCTATCAAATGGTTGAACTTTGACATCAAGGAGGCTGGTGAGAAGCGACTATTGGAACTTAACGAGCTGGAAGAGCTGCGGTTGAACGCCTATGAGAATGCCAAAATCTACAAGGAAAGGACGAAGAGATGGCATGACAAGCGTATCATTCCAAAGGAGCTTAACGAAGGAGACTTAGTTCTACTCTTCAACTCCCGCCTCCGTCTTTTTCCAAGTAAGTTGAAATCTAGATGGACCGGACCTTACGTTGTGAAACATGTTTTCCCTCATGGTGCAGTTGAGATATGGGGAGAAACTAGCGGAAGTTTCAAGGTCAACGGTCATAGACTTAAGAAGTACCAACCGGAAACGCCGGTTGAGGAGGTTGCAACGATCTACCTCGTTTGAGACGCATCATGGTCCAGCTAGCGACCTTAAATCAAGCGCTTCTTGGGAGGCAACCCAAGGTATTGCTCTCTTTTCCCGTTTTCTAGTCTAGATTAGATAGTTCTTGTTTTTGCTTTGCTTTGCTTTGTTTTTGGCGTTCTGGACAGACAACAGGGAATATCTAAGGAGGAGGCTGAGGATGAGGACGACGATGAGGACACAGTAGATGAGAGAGGAGGTGGCGTCCCGATGGACACAGGGACAGATACAGCTGGGACGAGCGCGCCACCTATTATAGATCTGGACGACGAGGAGGACACTGAGCCGGCGCCAGCTGAGACTTCTCCAGTCAGACCTGCTAGACGCAGGAGGCATGGAGTGAGGGATAGAGCTGCTCACCGACGGATTGATGACCTGACGGATCAGGTTATCGACACATATGCTGCACTTTCGCTGGATATCCGCGAGATGCAGGAGCGGCAGCATCATCAGCACATCATGGCTCAGCTGCAGTTCGAGCGCATCATGGGACATCCTTACGATCCTACTCAGTATCCCTACATACCACCACCACCGGATCGAGACTACTGAGGAGCTGCAGGATTTTATTATTATATTTTTATGCAGTTCGGCTTCTATCCGGTGAGTTCTCTCTTGTTTAGACTTTTATTATACCCACTGGGACAGTGTGTCTCAAGTATGGGGTGTTTGTTATTTGACTACGTGACTACGTGATGTATTTGACACCTTTGATGTATTATATTTATCGGATATTTTCGTATTTATGCTTCATTGCTTTTATATGATTATCTGATATTGCATGCATACCTACAGGTTATTTGATTGAGAAAAACGTCGAAACTGAAAAATTTGGCATTGAAAATTTTTTTTTTTTTTTGACCTCGACCGGGGAGATCTTGGCCGAATGAGGTGTTTCACCTCGGTTGAACCAAGAACACCTCGACCGAGGTGTGTTAACTGAGAGTTTTCGAAAACGAATTTTTGTTACTTATCTGGATATGACCTCAGTGAAGATCTTGTTTACTGACTGGTTTTAAATTCTTTATGTGTTTGAAAGGTTTTATAATATGTTTAAGTTGCTAAATGCTTTGTTTGAAATTATTGGCATGTTTAATACTTTGTTTTTATCCAAATTATGTTGAATTTGAAGGTTGACACCACAAGATAAGTTCTCTCACTTTCTTCCTGGAAAGACCAAGGCAATTCATTCTTCTCTCTTCTTCTTCTTGATCATGCTTAGCCCCTCATATACAATTTGCCTCCCTTTACCTATCCGGGAATTTGGAAGCAAGCGAAGTGGTGAAAGCAAGTTAAAGTTGAGAAGTGGCTGGAAGTGAAGTGTTAGAAAGCAATTATAGGTTTGGGGAAGTCAATCATGAAGATGAGTAACTCGGCACCATTCACATAGCCGGGTGTTTGTGTCTTGCCAAAGTCGGATTGAGCGATATTCCTAACGGGTCATGGTATGTGCATCAAGGGTTTGATGCATCTCGAGAAATTGATGATTGCAGATTTCCTAGGCTTCGGTTATTGTGCACCTCTGTCCATGCATCCCAAAAAGTAAAGTAAAAAGAAAAAGTGTGAGATAAGCAAAGCTTATTGGTGGAAGATGTTGCAAGTCAAAGTGAAAGTGAAGTTCATCCTTTTCCCGGATTCTAGCACCACATTACCTTACATACATCCCTACCCTACTCGTTTCTTGACCTTTTCTTTTGGGAAGCCCTTGAGACCTTGAGCTTGTTGATTGACTTAGTGATTTAAACTGGATTATACATGATTAATTTTGATAATTATGAATTATTATGCATTCTATGATTTTATGCAAAGATGAACAACTTTTCTATATTTATAAAATGTTTTGAGCATATTGAGTTTTTAATTTCCAAGAAGTACTCTCTTAGAGTGATCTATGATAGTTGCACACCATAAAATGTTTTTGAAAGACTTTTTCATTGATTTTATTGACTTATAATCCATTCTATCTTGTCTTCTATATGCGGAACTTGCTTGGGGACAAGCAAGGGCTAAGTATGGGGTATTTTGATAGCATGAATTATAGTCTATATTTTGGGGTTTGTTTGGACGTTTTATCTTCAAAAATCTGCATGTTTGTATGTATAATATGTGATTCTATTACCATTTCATCTACCTTTGCGAGAATCGAGGTCTACACCTAGTTTCGTTGTAATTGCAGGTAATATGGTACGTTTTGCATCAAAAAGGAGCAAAAGGAGTCATGAGTCATTTGGAGCTACATCCAGGGAGCATAGCCATGGATTAAAGATTTACTTTGGACCAGTTTTGAGAGATTTCACATTCAGTTGTGAGTCACCTCGGTTGACCACAGATTCACCTCGACCGAGGTGATCCAGAGACGCCGACTCGACCGAGGCGAACACCTAGGACGCGGCGAGAATATTTTATTCTTGGAGGAGATCTTTTAAACTTGGAAAGTAATCTCATATTTTTGGGCTGGGCTCCTGGAAGGAAGGGGATATGCAGAATCATATATTTTACCTATATTTATGGGAGAATATCTTTCTAAGATTTATTATCTTTGGAGGGTTATTTTCCTATAAAAAGGGTTGGATTTTCCACAAATCCGATCATGCTTAGATCCCGCTTACAGTCGGAAATCACGCAGCAGCAGCAGCCTTCCCCAAGTTGGAAGATTTGAAGAACCTTTTTGAAGGTTGAAGGAAGATTGAAGTCCATAGCTTTTATAGCTTTATTGAAGGGTTTTGTAAGATTGTCTTCAATTCCCTCAATTGTTGTCTTGTCTTTTTTGGATTGCTATCCAAGGAACGCTTTGTTGTGATATTTGATTCAGTTATTGAAGTCTTTTCATTAAATTCTTCTTTGTTCAAATATTCACCTTCTTTCCCATAAATTTTAATACCTTCATTATGATGATGAGTGGCTAATTTCCTTGTGTGATTCTAGGGTGATTGGCTGAAGGTTGTGGGAAAAACAATGATAGAATAATCTTAGATTCCAGTAGGATCCTGAAAGTTCGAATCTTTAACCTTAAACCCTAAGCATCTCGTTCAGTCGATGAACACCTCGGCCGGGGTGGAAACTGGCTGACCGAGGTGACTTATCTGATCCGTAACTGAGAGTTAAGTGTTAGAGTTTGCCAAATCCTATTCTTATTACACCTTCCTGGTTCAATGCAAGCTTAGGATGAGACTTACCCGGTGATTCCTTAGTTTGTGTATTAACGATCATAAGTGTAGGTAATAAAGGTTTGTCCTTTATTGGGGTTTGCGTGTGCTTCCATCCCATCTTTGTGAGTTAGCCTGAGACTTACCCGGTAAAGGTTGATTCTATTCCCTTAGATGGTGTGTTAGTTTGAGGTTATAGTTCGTTATCTTAATTCCTTGAGACTTACCCGGTAATAGGAGTTATGGTTTTGGATTAGTGAGTAGTGAGACTTACCCGGTGATCTACTCCACTTTAGAAACACCTTCCCCACGCAAAAATCTCAGCTTTGTCCGCTTATCTATAGATCTTGAGTTGGAACCACAACTAGATGCTTTAATCCCTAGAATTGCATGTTTTCTTTATTGACCTCTTATTCATCTTTGATTGTGTTAATTTCTCTTGTGGTTAGAATTGATATAGCACACCGTATTGACTTTGTTTCACCGAGTCCCTGTGATCGACCCCTGGAATTTTCTTGCTTTTACTACGATTGACCCGTACACTGCGGGTTCGCATCCTTGTTTTAAGCTTAAGTCTAGGGTTATAAATTTAAAGCTTGCACATACCGTTTGGAGCGAACACTTACGCTTGCTCCTAAGTCACAAAGAGCATCATATGTGACTTCTCCAACTCCTATTGGAATACAAACTGACCCCGGATCTCTCAGCTTTGGGGGCATCTTCTCTGTCATCGTTTTGATGAGCTCCGAAGATTCCGAACTCATCTTGACTTCTCCAAAGTCTTCTAGCTTCCTCTTATTAGAGAGGAGCTCTTTCAAGAACTTCCCGTAAGCGGGCATACCTACAATTGCATCAATAAAAGGTATGTTAATATGCAGTTTGCTCATTAGTTCAATGAACTTACCGAATTGTTTGTCTAGACGTGCTCTTACTCTAGATTGCGGGAACGGTAGAGGAGGTTTGTAAGCTGGAGGAGGAACATATACATCTTCCTTCTCCTTCTCCTTCTCCTTATCTTTTCCTTTCTTAGCAGGGACTTCCACAAACTTGGGTTGCGGATCGCTGGTTGTTACACCACTCCTAGTAGTAATCGCCATCACCCTTCCTTTCGGGTTGTCCTCCGTCTTTCCGGGAAGGTTTCCTTGATCTCTAGGAACTTCTCCGGCCTTGCTGAACACTTGGTTTTCTAAGGCTTTTTGTGCCTTATCAACCGAAGTGATGTGATTCTCTAATCCCTGGAGCTTTCCTAAGATTGTCTCCAGCATGGCATCATTCTTGTCCTTCTCCGGTTTGCCCGAACCATTCGATGTTTGACCTTGGCTTTTCAAAGAGTAGAAGAAGATGGAGGTGTTAAAGCATTTTCAGCATGTGAATAGGGATTACCGGGGTTTTGTTGGTTGGATCTCCAATTGTTGTTGTTGGAGTTCCTGTTGTTGTTGTTCCAGTTATTGTTCCGGTAATTGTTCCTATTGCCTTGGTTGTAGTCTCTCCCTAGGTAGTTGGCCTCTTGCTCCTTTGTCCTTTGAAGGCTAGTTTTTATGACTTCCTTCAACTCTTTGATCTCATTGTTGAGGGAGAATATTTGAGTTTGTGCAGCTTGAGTCAACTTAGCTCCCGGATCTCCTTGGTTCCGGTTATTCGAATCCACTTTCCGGTGGGAATACTTCTCAATCACTTGGGCTTGCTTCTCAATGAAGTCCCAAGCGTCATCTTCTCTCATGTCCATAAATGTACCACAAGAGAGAGATTGGAGCTTGAATTGTGTTTCCACATCCAGCCCCTTGTAGTAGATCTCCAATAATTCCAGCTTTGAAATGCCATGGTGTGGGCAATCCAAAATAAGATCCTGAAACCTTTCCCAAGATTAAAACAAACTTTCATTAGGTTTCATAGAAAAAGCATTAATCTTACCTCTCAACTCCGCCGTCTTGGATGGCGGAAAGAACTTGGTGAGGAACTCCGAAGATAGATCCTCCCATGTGTTAAGTCTTCCAGCCGGAAGAGCTTGATACCAAGACAAAGCCTTGTCCTTCAAAGAGAAGAAGAAGGGTTTGATCTTGTAGTGGTTGTTGACAGCCCTCTTCTGCTTCAATGTCTCCATAAGAATCTCGAAATTCTGTAAGTGTTGGTGTGGAGATTCAACACTCATTCCACCAAACTAGCTTTGGCGAACCATGGTAATAACTGGCGGGCTAAACCCGAAATCCTAGACGTCTTCACCTCCGAAATTCACACCTAGACGGTGTGGTTGCTGAATCGGATCCATCCTTTGTCCAAGAGTTCGTGGTTCATCACCTCCATCAACGACTCTCACATCTCCAACGGGAACGCGAGGATCAGCTTGTGGTCTAGGATTGTCACGAACTGGATGGTTTATTGGTGTAATATCCTCTAGGTCCGGCATGTCATCATCGTCGGATGATTCAACTCTAATGGACTTAGTTTTCCTGACTTTCTTCTTCTTAGAATCATTCATCTCCAACTTCATGTCTAGCATCATAGCCTTGAGCTCATTTATTTGGAATTAATGACGCTCTAGTTCTTCCATACGAGCCTTCTCACTCAATTTGAGTTGAGCTCGAGCTTCATCCAACTCCTCTTGGATGTTTCTCTCATTATTTCCAACCATCTTTTTCTCATTCAACTTTCTTCTCAAAGTTTTCTCAATATCTGGATCAAAAGGAACTAGATCTTTGGTATATCTAGTCTTGCGCATATACCTAATGAATCTAAAAAAATCACTCAAAAAGACTAATCAAATCACAAGAGCAAAAGCTCCCAAGCTCGACAACCGAAAACTGAAATTGGTCTAAATCAAATCCCCGGCAACGGCGCCAAAAACTTGTTCGCCTCAAAGTGTGCGTGCAAATAAGTTTTAAATTATAAAACTGAAATCAAATCAAGCGAACCCGCAGTGTACGGATCGGCGTAGTAAAGCAAGAATTCCAGAGTATCGAACTCAGGGATTTGGGGGATCAAATTCAGTTCACAAATTATCGAGCAAATAAAGTATAGAAGCTTTGAAAATATTGGGAATACAACAATCCTAAAGATCCAAGTATCCAATTGTGGCAATCGATTCAAGATATTCTATAGATATAAGGACATAGTCGAGGTTGCAAAGGTATAACTAATGTAAGGTTATGTACGATGAAGTTCCAAATCCCTATATATCTCACCCAAGGACACTCTCTATAAAGGTTGTTGAGGCTGCAGTTTAGAAAGGATCTAAGAACAAGAATTACTCTCAAATACTCATGCCCAAACCCAAGAAATCAAAGATAAACTAAAACGGTTAAGGTTGTGACACTCGAAACTGAAATAGAGGATGTCGATTCTCACTACTACCTAGAAAAGGCAAGCCAATGCTAGGTTAAATCAAATCTTTAACTTTGGATCAAAGCAAAAGCAGAGGTCGTAAAACAGAGAAAATCACGGCTAGATCTTGAAGAACCACGACCGTGGTTTTCAAGAACAGACCGTGGAAAAGGTTGTCCACGAGGTTTCTCGCACTCTCAGGGTCCAATCTGTTTACGATCGATCTATCATCATCTAAGCCACAACTATCAACCCTTCACCATAGAATTGCTAAAGGGTTTTAGCCAACAATCATTGTCATTGAATCAAATATCAAATATAAAAGAAAAAAATGTAAAAACCCTCGAAAATTCAATAAACAATCACAATCAATCTCAAATCCGAACAACAAAGTATTGTGTTTAATGAATGCAGAATAGGGAATAGAAATCCTCACAACAATCTTAAGGAATAACGAAGAACGGAGTGTCAAACCGTCTCCAAAGGTAAACCCTAAGATAATCTCGAAGTACACAATCTTCAAATCGCGTCTTTCTCAAGCCACGATCCAAAATCTCCAATCAGCCGTCAAATGTAAGCGTATGAAACCCTAAGCACGGAACTGTAAGCGAAGATCCATTTTTCTCCCATCTTCACCCTTCTTATAGGGAAAAATAGGGTTACGAGAAAAGCCCAATAACCGTCGCTGACGTGGCAGATATGACACGTCATAACGTCATGGAAATCACGGCCTAGTACAACATTCCACGGCCGTGGTTTAGGGCGTGGAATCCTCTGATGTGCTCTAAAATCACTCTCAACGAACTCAATGCATAACCACGGTCGTGGTTTAGGTCGTGGAACTCTCTGGCCTTCGTGAAAGCCTTTGTTTTGCAAACTTCTTCAATCATGCTCCTTCCTTAGCTTCTCCAAAGCATCTCCTTGACATTTAGCATGATCAAATACTCCTATTCCTCCGCATTAAGCTCCAATTCAAGCCTTTATTCACCTATAAACATAACAAAGCTTGTGTAGATCTCTATATCAATAAAATAGGTGAATGTGCTCATAAATGCTTCAAACTCATATCCATGTACACATCTAAGAGGGAAAAACAATCAAAACAAGTGCCTAAAATATAATCATATTTCATGCTATCAAGAAACGACCAGAAGAAGTGAAGAGAGCCGAAAGAACAACGAAATTTGGATTTTTGGCAAGAACAGAGCATTCCACGGGCAAATAGGCAAAACCACGGCCGTGGTTTGCTTAATTCTGGCCGTGGAAAACCATGTCGAGAGCAGCCAAATAAAAAGATCCAAAACCACGGCCATACTACTACTTCCACGACCGTGGAACTGCCCAACAAGCCGTGGTTTTCGAAGATTTTACGGGGCTATATAAGTTCTTCTTCACAATTTCTCACATCTCACAACCTCCTCCACACCCAAGACCACGCCCAAATCCCCTCATCCCGCATTGCTTCATTCGCCAATCGTTTTGCACGATTCTTTGCTCCAAACTGAAGCAAACTCAATTCTACGTCGGACTTTGGCAACAAACAACACAAACATTCAGCGATTGGGCGAGAATTTGGATTTCTTCAAATCCAAACCCTAGGTTTTCTCTCAATTCATTTTCTTGGTTGATTTCATTCGTTTTCTTTAAAACTTTTTAGGAGAACTAAACGGAATTGAACCTAGAAGTAGTTTAGGACTGCTGCTTTTGTGTTTGTTGTGGTGTTCCTGAATTTTTGAGGGAAATCGAAGATTTCCACGGGCTGCCGTACATTTTCACGGTCGTGGAACCTGAAGAACAGGCCATGTTTTTCTCTGAAAATGTTTGGGACACGTAAGTCAACCAGAAACAACAAACAAAAGGGTGCAAGCTCTTCTTCTCGACCCCCTCCTGTTGCCCCACTTGTTCCTAGAATCCCTACCATCCATGACAACTACATAGGAGCTTTTGAAAAGATCCACAAGCGCAAAGTGATTGCTCCTAGGTACATCGTTCTTGAAGAATTTGAGGAATTGCATGTTGTGAACGATCTTAGATGGATGTTGGATAGGGCTGATGACTACATTCGCTAGCATTCGAGAGGATGCTTATGAGGAAATTACAAGGGAGTTCATCACTTCCTTTGAGCATAGTGCCATTAACCGAATGGTATCCTTCCGGTTGATGGACAACACCTACCACATGTCTATATCTCAGTTTGGAGCATTGTTTGGGTTTTTTTATACGTTCAATGGGACGTTTTCTAGGGGTGCTCGAGCTATAGAATTTTGGGAGGAAATTGCTATGGTTGTGGGTCATGAGGATCGTTTGCAACCGGCCGACTCGAAAGCAAAGCTGATTTATAACCTTAGATTTAAGATTGCCAATAGGATCCTCTCTGAGTGCCTATTCCTTAGGACCGAGACTCCCCAAAACCTCAAGGCCGATGAGCTTTTCATCCTTTATTGTATAGATTCCGGTACCACTCCGGATTGTACCACGATACTTGCTTCTACTCTTAGCAAGATCAAGAACAAATCAGCAGGAAATTAAATATCAATTATGGAGGGATAGTGACATACATAGCAAAGCAGTTTGGGATTGATTATTCTTCTTGTGAGATGGTTGCTGCTGCGAGGCCCTTGGGGCTTCAAGGATTTATGACTAGGGGTCTCTTGATTCCCCGCCACCGAGGTCCACCCTTTATCTCCATGTCATGGGAAGACAAGGGAGGTAGAGGTATTTCATGGAGTGCCGATTACTCCATTAGGAATCGGCAGAACTAGAAGGCTACATTTGTTCCGATGCATGTCAACCTTTTAGGAGATCCACCCTACATTCCCGAGGATATACCTGCTAATGATGGTGATGATACTGATGAGGAGATGGGTGGTGACGAGTTTCCGAACATTGGAGGTACTGAGGGAGCTTTTGGAGATTTTTCCGGTCAGCCGGCGGATTTCCAAGAGTCGGCTAGGACATCCACCTATGAGCAGCGGCCTTCCGCTTCTTCCTCCTCCTGACGTGCTAGTATGAATGAGCTCCCCACTTGGATGGAGGGTCCACAGGCTTGGATGGAGGCTCCTACAGCTTGGATGGGAGCGCCACCGGAGTGGATGCAGTAGTGAACAGCTTGGATGGACTAGCAGCCGGAGTGGGTTACCGGACTTACATGGAGGATGGACGATCTTGAGACCCGCTTTGGTGAGCATGATAACGAGCACAAGGAAAACGCAAGGATCCTCCGCGACGTCTACCGGCAGCAGTTTGGGTGCCCGTTCGACCCAAACTTCTTCTCGTACCCACCACTGCCTCCTATGGAATGAGTTGATCGCTTGGTTCGAGCTACTCCACCACCTTAGTGAATTTCTTTTTTCTTTTTTCTTTTTTTTCAGCATATTAGGGACAATGTGTATCTTAAGTATGGGGTGGGGTATGACTCTCGTTGATGTAATAATTTGACACTGCTTCGCTTTATCCATGAACACTTGCATCTTTATTTTTATTGTCACACATTTCCCTTTTGCATTGCATCTTTAATCTTTGAAAAACCCCATAAAAATTGAAAATTTTTGAAAATTATTGTGCTTCTAGGATTGGAAATGACCTCTATGATGAATCTACTTGTGGATTGAATTTTTGATGACGTTTATGTGCTTGAATTGAGTTGTGAATTGTGAAGAAATTGAATGTATTGTTTGATCTTCTTGCAAGTTTCATAATGTGAAATTTTGTCTAAATCATATTGAGGAATGAAGGTTGAAATCACATTATAAGTTCTTGCGCTTCTTTATGAAATGATTAAGGCACCTCGACTTTTCTTGCTTCTACTTTATTCATCCATCCCCTCAATAAAATTTTTGCCTCCATTACCTATCCGGGAATTAGGAAGAGTGTAATTTTGGCATGTTTGATGTGGGAGGGCCATGAAAGAAAATTGTGCATTCAAAGTATAGAAAATAGGTTTGGGGAAGTCAATCATGATGATGAGTAACTCGGCATCATTCACATAGACGGGTGTTTGTGTCTTGCCAAAGTCGGATTGAGCGATATTCCTAACGGATTATGCGATATTCCTAACGGATTATGGTATGTGAATCAAGGGTTTGAGGCATCTCGAAATTGAGAATCGCCAATCTCCTAGGCTTCGGTTTTTGTGAACCGCTGTCCATACTTCCAAAAAGTAAAGTCGAAAAAGAAGTTTGTGTTGAAAAGGGAGAGCAAAGCTCTCAAATGGTGCTTGATCCAAGTTGCAAAAAGAAAAGAGTTTGTGTTGTTCCTTTTTTCCGGATTTTTGCACCACATACCTTATATGCATCTCGCCTTTTCACGATTCTTGACCTTTGCTTGAAAGTCCTTAGGATCTTCGGATTGTTGCTTGGCTTAGTGATCTAAATTGAATTTTCACATGATTGATTTTGACATTGCTTTGAGTTATGATGTTTGTCTTGGAGCTTTTGCAATATATGATGTTTCTTTTTTGCTTGACATGATTCGTTTTATGTACATAGAAGTTTTCAAGGAAACATGAAGCAAGATTTGAGGGTGATCTATTGATTAGAAGCACAATACCAAAAAGATTTGTTTTACCTTGTTTTGCATTCATATTTCGTTCTACCTTATGTTCTAGCTTTTGAAAACCTTGTTTGGGGACAAGCAAGAGACAAGTATGGGGTATTTCGATAGCATGAAATATGACGATAGTTTAGGCACATGTTTTGGTTGTTTTTCCTCTTCTTTTGTGTATATGGATATGAGTTTGGAGAATTTATGAGCACATTCACCTATTATGTTGGTATAGAGATCTACACAATCTTTGTTGTGATTTTAGATGAATAAAAGCTTGGATTGGAGCATAAATACAATATCTAGGAGTATTTGATCATGCTAGGCATCAAGAGGATGCATTGGAGTAGCTAAGGAAGGAGTATGATTAAAAAGCTTTACGAAACAAAGGCTTTTACAAGGAATTTGGACTTTCCACGGCCAAACACAAGGGGATCACGGCTGTGGTTTTGGGATTTAATTTATTTTTGGTCGTGAAAAACTATGTCGAGAGCAAGGGAGTCATTCAACGGTGGTTCCACGGGCGTGGAAAGTTGCTCTTGACCGTGGTTCTTCTAACGGTTGTCACGTGTCATATTTGCCACATCAGCAGCAGTTATGGGCTTTTGTAACCCTATTTTCTCCTATAAGAAGGCTGAAGAAAGGAGGAAAACGGATGTCTTGCATCCAACGCTACATTTACGGCATTGTTAAAGAGATTTCGATAAGATTTTTATTGCGTGAAGGGAAGATTTGGAGAAGTACGCACTTGAAGATTGCGTACTCGGAAAAGATCTTAGGGTTTAATCTTGAAGGCGGATTGACACCCCGTTCTTCTTTATTCTTTGAGATTTGTGAGAGATTCTTATTCTATTCGACATCTATTGAACGCAAGTTACGGTTTTTGTGTTTGATTAACATTGGTTTTGTGTTTATTATTGAGATTTCAAGGTTTTACCTTTTCTCTTTTTTATATTTGATTTTGGATTTCATTATGATGATTGTTGGCTAAAGCCCTTAAGCGATTCTAAGGTGAAGGGTTGATAGTTGTGGCCTAGATGATGATAGATTGAACCAAAACAGATTGGACCCTGAGAGTTGCGAGAAACCTCGTCGTCGAGGCTTTCCACGGCCTGTTCTTGAGATGGTCGTGGTTCTTCAAGATCCGACCGTGGTTTTCCTCTGTCGTACGTTCTTTTCTTTTGCTTTGATCCAAAGTTAAAGATTTGTTTTAACCTAGCATTGACTTACCTTTTCGAGGTAGTAGTGAAACTCAACATCCTCTACTTCGCTTTCGAGTGTCACAACCTTAACCGTTTTGGCTTATCTTTGATTCCCTTGGGTTTGGGCATGGGTATTTGAGAGTTTAATCTTGTCCTTAGATCCTTTCTATATTCCAGCCTCAACAACCTTTATATAGAGAGCCTTTGGACAAGACATTTGGGTTTTGGAACTTCACCGTACAATTCCCTACTTTAGATCTATACCTTTGCAATCCCGACTCTGTACTTATTTTCTTAGAACATCTTGAATCGATTGCCACAATTAGATACCTGAATCTTTAGAATCGTTGTTTTCCCAATTATTTTACAAAAGCTTTTGTTATTTGCCTGACGATTTGTGAACTGAATTTACCCTTTCAAATCCCTGAATTCGATACTTTGGAATTCTTGCTTACTACGTCGATCCGTACACTGGGTTCACTTTGCTTGATTTCAGTTTTTATAAATTTAGGACTTTGGCGCACACACTTTTGAACGAACAGACACAACGCGTTCTTCAATTAAGTCTTGGAACGATATATTTTCCCAACCCTAAGTTGCAAATCGTTTCTTGTTGTTACACAAGTAGTGTAGCAATATTGTCTTTTAGAACATCAAACTCTAATAGAGATATTCCAAATAGTGTAGCAATATTGTCGTTTAGAACATCTAATGAGCATGCCACTTGTAGCACTAATGGCTTATAGGACACAACTCAAATGTAGTTCCAAACATGGTTTTCCAATTTCCATTTTGCCCTATAATATATGGTGACGAATATGCATGTCATAACTATTACACAAACAATAAACACAAACTAAATATGTAGGTCATTTCACGAATTTACCTATACATAATTGTTTTGTTCATACACAATCAATAACAAAAACTTAATATATAATGGTATAATACTTATGTACACAATTATGACATACAAGATTATGTTATATGTTATTTAACATAAGAAATTATAAGGTGTTTACGTACATAACGTTCCAATCACATATCGTACACATATCCAGAAAATATACACAACTATTTTTGTATGTCACCGTTGTAACAATAAGATGTCATCCAACACACATTGTCATTCAAACATACAATACAAACAATACATACATGAACATAAGAACAATGCAAATTATCATTAAAACTAACTAGGAACACAAGATATTATGTAGACACCATTGTAATTACAGATTTGGAAGCTAAAGACGTAGAAGACACAAATTTAATGTCATTCGATATTCAAGAAGCCGATATTGATTCGGTTTATGATTTAGTTTAGTGAAGATCTAGGTTAAGAAAAGAGAGAAATAAAGAAATGAAAATCTCAATTGTTTTTGGTTGGTTTTTAGGTGATCAATCAAGGATCACAATTCATGCAAAAGTAAGCAATCAACTAAGCTAACGAATCAACACAAAGAAACAAGCTAAACACGAGATATGAATCAAAAGAGAGAAATGGATTCTAGGGGTTGGGAATTCCGATTATGGCATAGGACTCAAGCTATCTAATCATTCCTCGGATGATCTATGATATGTCGGGAGTAAGTGCTCTAGAGTGGGATCAATCACCGGGTAAGTCTCATGGTCCACTAATCCATTCCTAAGATCTCATTACCGGGTAAGTCTCTAAGAACCTAAGGATTGGAATTCTACACAAACCGGATTGTTGCCTAGAGGTCTAACCTATCCTTACCGGGTAAGTCTCGGAAAGGGAAGTTCTAAGCAACTATCCTAGCACACTTAGTCCAATGGCGGCTTGTGAGGCTCACCACTACCTAGGGTTGTAATCTTCGAAATCTAAGGGTAAGAATCACCGGGTAGGTCTCTTCTAACACTTACTAGCTAACACTAGGTCACCCTAGGTTAGATTAACTCAACAAACACTTAGGATTTCAACATTCTAACAATCTAAAGCTAGATTCATCGGGCCAGGGAGAATCACGGGCTGTTCTACACATCCACGGCCGTGGAATGGGAAGATCCACCCGTGGACTTCAACAGAGAGTTCGTTCTTGTAAGTTACTCATCCAAAGGTAAATCTAAGTGCATCCTATCATAGTCCTAGCCACAATCATCCTTTCCTTACCCTAGAACCACATCTATTTAGCCTAAAACATTCATAATAGAAATCGAATCATTCAAACATAAAATCATGGCATCCATTTGCAAGATAATGAAAAGAAGGAGATGAACAAGTGAACTAAAACAAATCCAAGCCGAAAATGGAATTAGAAAGACTCACAACCCTTCTTAAAGAAGGTTCAAATGGTTCATACAACTCTTAGAAATGGAATCCGAAATTCTTCACTACAAAAGCTCTCTAGTCTATCAATGGTGTGCTCTTCTTCTTCTCCAATGAAGCTCTTCTCCAATGGTAGCTTCTTCCTCCCTCCTTCTTCCCAAGAATCTTCTTGTTGAGAGAATATTTTTGTTAGAGAGTAGTGGATAATGGAGAGCTGCTCCAAGATGCTTTTCTCAGCCAATGAAGGACCACTTTTATAACAAATTTTGCATGAGCTGGCCATGAGAGTCGTGGCACAGCTGTCACAAGAATTTGGCAAAATCCACGGGTGGAATCACGGCCGTGATCTAGCAGTGAACCGTGATTTGCTCCAGAAACTTCGCCTTGGATCATTAAGCTGTGATTTGGTGCATGGCTTGTGTTGGCAAGGTTCCATGAGTCTCCTTTGGCCTCTAGTTTGCATCCTAATGAGTCCGAGGGTGTGTCATCTCGAGGATTGATTCTCGAATGCATCGGTTTAGCTCCTAAATCTCCCAAAATACCTATAAAACAAGCACAAGTCCGTGTAGACGTCTATCTCGACAAAATACATGAATTGAGTGCAAAACGTCGTGAACTAATGCTAAACCATGCATAAATGAGTGAGAAATCTATCTAAATGACTACCTAAACCTAAGTCATAAATCGTGTTATCAAAACACCCCATACTTAAGGTTTGCTCGTCCCCGAGCAAATTCTCAACTATAGACTACAAGATAACATGATTTAGGTATGCAGAAAAATGGCAAAATCTTTTTGGGTTTGTGCTTCTACAATTGGATCACCTTCAAAGTCATGTTTCATGGCAAAGAATAAGCAATCATGCATTAAATAAATGAAGGCATGGAAAGACAATTGTACTTAACTCAAAAGCATGCATGAAATGTAAAAATGAGGAAGCCAAGAAGATCAAGAGCATATCCAATCTAGATTACTAAGTCTTACAAACATGCAAATAGGTCATAAGGTCTTATGAATTAAAAGGCCAAGAAACGTTGTGATTAGGTGGGGATTTTTCTAGGCTATGTGGTGCTAATCCGGGAATGGAACTAACTCCACAATCTTGTCCTCGATCAACTTCCCTTAAGTGTATATTTTTCTCTTTCTTTTCTTTCTTTTCTTTGACTTATTTTTGAGACAATGGCATTGGTGTACAAAAGCCGAAACCTTGGTGATTAGCCGTCCTCGGGCTTTTTCTATTTTTTCGAGGTGCATCCACACCGGGCACACATACCAAAGCTCGTTAGGACTATTGGTTTATTTGACTTTGGCAAGGCACCAACACCCGATTATGTGAAGTGTACCGAGTTACTTGTCATTTAAACCAACATCCCCAAGCCTATATTTTTGGCTACACTTTCACAACAAATTCAGCATTTTATGCATGATATTCTTTCATCAACATTTTCACCTCATACTTGCTTTTCACACACATCAACACACTATCATGCTCCTATTCCCGGATGGGTCAAAAGAGGTCAAATTTATATCGATTGAGGTGCTCAAACAATCATGATCACGATGAGAAGTAGAGAAGGATGAATTGCCTCATTCATTCCTAGATGGTATGCAAGAACTATCATGTAGTTTCGACCTTCAATACTCAATCCATTCTAGGCAAACATCAGGATCACAAATCATTCATGGGTTTCAAAAGAAGTACTTCAAGTCCACATATGCCATTCATAAATTTAACACATAAGGCCATCCATAGCCCATCCACAAGACAAGATTCATCATTAGGGTCATATCCAAGCCTAGAAAGCACAAAAATTTTTTAAATTTTCTGATTTTTTTGGATTTTTCAAAATGAGTATATACAATGCAAGACATGTGAAAATATTAAACTACTCTAGATGCTAGTCATGCAAAATATCATGCAAACCCCACCCCATACTTAGAAACACATTGTCCCCAATGTGGTATTCAAGTAAAGAAGAGTGAAAGAAGGTTCTCACAATGTAAAAATGGTTTGCTATGGTATTTGGGATTTCTCAAGTGGAATTGATGTTGGATGATCCTATCAACAACGGTAGAGAGAGCTCTAAGTGTTCATCAAAGCGTCGGGACCCGCGCTAGGCACCGCTAGCCGTCCAAGTTCCGCGTCCGCTCCACCCATAGTTGATGAGGGGTTCATCGTCATCATTCACATGCCAAGCAAGGCTTCCAATGCTACTAAGGTTCTAGCACACACACAAAACACACCAAACACACAAAGCACACAAAAACAGAAAAAAAAAAAAAAAAAAAAGAAAAAAAAAACGAAAAATGAAAAGGGAAAAACGTTACCAATGGGTTGCCTCCCACCAAGCGCTTCTTTAAGGTCATTAGCTTGACCAAACTCGGTGGCGTCTACTCAAGGTGAAGTGGGGCAATCAAGTCCACCGGAGCTCCCGGGATATACTTCTTCAACCGGTGCCCATTCACCTTAAAGTTCCCACAATGTTCCCCTCCTATCTCAATAGCTCCATGGGGAAAGATCTTCTTCACCACATATGGCCCGGTCCATCTTGATTTGAGCTTTCCGGGAAAGAGCCGCAGCCTTGAGTTGAAGAGAAGGACAAGGTCTCCTTCACTCAACTCTTTGGGGATGATCCTCTTGTCATGCCACCGCTTGGTTCTTTCCTTATAGATCCGGGCATTCTCATAAGCATCCAACCGGATCTCCTCAAGGGCATTCAATTCAAGCAATCTCTTCTCTCCCGCCTCCTTGAGATCAAAATTTAGCCACTTAATGGCCCAATAAGCTCTATGCTCCATCTCCACCGGGAGGTGGCAAGACTTGCCATAGACCAACTTGTAAGGAGTGGTGCCAATCGGTGTCTTGAAGGCGGTTCTATATGCCCATAAGGCATCATCAAGCCTCATAGCCCAATCTTTTCTCGTTCTAGAGACCGTCTTCTCAAGAATGGCTTTGATCTCCCGGTTGAAGATTTCCACTTGGCCACTAGTTTGGGGATGGTAAGGTGTTGCCACCTTATGAGTCACCCCATACTTAGTCAAAAGTGCTCCAAAGTTCCTATTTGTGAAGTGCTTCCCTCCATCACTTATGATCACCCTTGGTGTTCCAAACCTAGGAAAGATCACTCGGTTGAAGAACCGCATCACCACCTTGGCATCATTTGTAGGAGAGGCGATTGCCTCCAACCATCTTGACACATAGTCCACCGCCAATAGGATGTAGAGATTGCCACATGAAGAAGGGAATGGTCCCATGAAGTCCACACCCCACACATCAAAAATTTCCACTTCTTGTATGTTGTTCAAGGGCATCTCATTCCTCCTTGAGATGTTGCCCGTCCTTTGGCAAGCATCACAAGCTACCACAAAGCTTTGCACATCCTTGAACAAACTTGGTCAAAAGAAGCCCGATTGCAACACTTTAGCACATGTCTTGTGGGAGCTAGCATGTCCTCCACATGGCAAGGAATGGCAATGACGGATCACACTCTCCACCTCATCCTCCGGTATGCATCTTCTAAACATTCCATCCGGCCCTCTTTTGAACAAAAGTGGGTCGCTCCAATAGTAGTGCTTCACATCTTTGAAGAACTTCTTCCTTTGGGCATATGTCAAACCAGGAGGCACCTCCTCACACACTAAGTAGTTCACAATGTCGGCAAACCATGGCTCACTTCCTCTAGACACTTGGAATAAGCACTCCTCCACCATTTGCAATTGCTCATCCCGGAACGAATCATCAATCGGGATGTCATCTCTCTCAAGTTCCAATGGTGGGAGTCTACTAAGGTGATCCGCCACGGAGTTCTCGGATCCCTTCTTGTCCCGGATTTCCAAATCAAACTCTTGTAGAAGAAGGATCCACCGAATCAACCTAGGCTTTGCATCCTTCTTGGTAAGTAGATAACGGATCGCAGCATGATCCGTATAAACTATGACCTTCGCTCCAACAAGATAAGAGCGGAACTTCTCAAACGCATACAATACCGCTAGCAACTCCTTTTCGGTGGTAGCATAATTGAGTTGGGCATCATCTAGCGTCTTGCTAGCATAGTAAATGGCATGAGTGCGCCCATCTTTCCTTTGCCCCAAAACAGCCCCAACGGCTACATCGCTTGCATCACACATGATCTTAAATGGTAGACTCCAATCCGGAGGTTGCATGATAGGTGCGGAGATCAAGGCGTTTTTCAACCTATAAAAAGCCTCAAGACAATCTTTGGAAAAGACAAAATCAACATCCTTCATTAGTAGGTTAGTGAGAGGCTTAGAAATTTTAGAAAAGTCTTGAATAAACCTCCGGTAAAAACCGGCATGCCCTAAGAAACTCCTTACCCCCTTCACCGAGGTAGGTGGTGGCAACTTCTCTATCGTTTCAATTTTGGCTCTATCAACCTCAATGCCACGGTTAGACACCAAGTGTCCTAACACAATGCCTTCACTTACCATGAAGTGGCATTTTTCCCAATTCAAGACAAGATTTGTCTCCTCACATCTTTGCAATACTAATGACAAGTTAGCCAAGCAATTATCAAAAGAAGAACCATAAACAGAGAAATCATCCATAAACACTTCCATGATATTTTCAATGTATTCCGAAAAGATAGCCATCATACACCTTTGGAAGGTGGCGGGTGCATTACACAACCCAAATGGCATTCTTCTATATGCAAAAGTACCCCATGGACATGTAAAGGTTGTTTTCTCTTGGTCATCGGGGTGGATAGGGATTTGGAAGAATCCACTATAGCCATCTAAGTAGCAAAAGTGAGAATGTTGAGCTAACCTTTCTAGCATTTGGTCAATGAAGGGGAGAGGGAAGTGATCTTTCCTAGAGGCCATGTTCAACTTTCTATAGTCAATGCACATCCTCCAACCCGTAACCGTTCTAGTGGGGATCAACTCATTGTTCTCATTAGTCACTACGGTCATCCCACCCTTCTTAGGTACTACATGAACGGGACTAATCCACTTACTATCCGAGATAGGGTAGATAATTCCCGCATCTAGCAACTTAATGATTTCCTTTTTGACTACCTCTTTTATTATAGGGTTCAATCTCCTTTGATGTTCAATAGAGGGTTTGTGGTTGTCTTCCATCATTATCTTATGCATGCATAAAGAAGGCTTAATGCCAACCAAATCATCAATAGTATAGCCAATGGCTTTCCTATGCAATCTTAGCTCATGCAACAACTTAGCAAGCTCATTATCATTCAAGCATGCATTCACAATCACCGGATATGTAGAATTTTCACCAAGGAAAGCATACTTTAAATGAGAGGGGAGGGGTTTAAGTTCGAGTTTAGGAGGACCTTTATCGATTGGAGATGTTCCAAACAATGTTGGATGAGATGAATCCAAAGCAAATGAAGACCCTTCAAGGCTCCTTGAAGCTTGATCATCATCAAGGGTTGATTCAGGGGAAACCACGGTCGGAATCACGGTTGGACCAACTTCCACGGCCGTGGACCTTGCCTGGCTCACTTGTTGAGGCTTTACAGAGAGTTTGACGGCCGTGGAACCACTTCCACGCCCGTGGAACGTCCAGTTGTTCAGCTCCTCTTCGTGGCCTTCATCTTGAGCCCTTGTCTCCTCTTCTAATGCTTCTAAGGATTTGATCTCTTCATTGCAAGCCTCCTCAACACCTTCCTCCATCATACTTAAGGTAAGAACCTTCTCCAAGGGATCCTTGATCAAGATCGAGCTCACAACTTCTCTAGATTCCTCTTGCTCGACTATGTTGAAGACATCCTCATCAAGGGTTGGCCCTTTCATCATTATGGACAACTTGAACTTGATGTTCTCCTCTCCAATGTTGAAGGAGAGAGTCCCATTCTTGCAATCCACTAGGCATCCGAAAGTGGCTAGGAAAGGTCTTCCCAAGATGATGGGAACCGGATAATCCGCCGGAATATCCAAGACAACGAAATCAATTGGCACATAGAATCCTCCTAGTTGCACCGGGATGTCTTCTAGGATCCCAACTGGATGTGTGATAGAACGGTCCGCCATATAGAGGGTCATCTTGACCGGTTTTGGCTCTCCTAGCCCAACCCTTTTGCAAAGTGCAAGCGGTATGATGCTTACACTTGCCCCAAGATCACAAAGGGCCTCGTACTTCACATCTCCCACTCCAATTGGGACGCAAAAAGAACCCGGATCTCTTAGCTTGGGAGGCATTTCCTCCTTCATTGTTTGGATCAATTCTGAGGATCTCTTGGTCATTCTTATCTCCCCATACTCCTCCAACTTCCTTTTGTTGGAGAGTATCTCTTTCAAGAACTTGCCATATGCCGGCATTCCTAAGATAGCATCCATGAACGGAATGTTAATATGCAATTTAGACATTAGTTCAAGGAACTTACCAAAGTGATTGTCCAAACGAGCTCTTGCTCGTGATTGAGGGAATGGTAGTGGTGGCTTGTATGGAGGCGGTGCCACATAAGTTGGCTCTCCATCTTTGCTCTTGCCTCCATTTCCTTGCAAATGCTCTTCTTCATTCACCACTTGTTTCCCTTTAGCATTCTCCTTGGGCAAAGGATCTTTCATACTCAACCCACTCCTTGTAGTGATGGCTAACACTTGGCCTCTTGGGTTGTCTTCGGTCCTTCCGGGAAGCTTTCCCGGATCTCTATGGGCTTCACCCGCCTTTTGGAACACTTGTGCTTCCAAAACCTTTTGAGCTTTAGAGATTGAAGTCACGGTGCTCTCAAGACCACTCAACCTTCCAAGCAATTGTTCAAACATCATTTCGGTCCTATCCTTTGGAGGTTGAGTAAATCCGGGTGGAGGTTCTTGTGAAGCTTTTGGTGGTGGAGTTGTGCTTGTGGAAGCGGGAGGGTTCAAGGCTCCATCCGGGTTAGAGTAAGAAAATCCGGGATGGTTGTGGTTGGGCCGGTAATTGTTGAATTGCCGGTTGTTGTTGAAGTTCCTTGAGCCTTGATAATTGTTGTTGTAGTTGCCCCTTCCCATGTAATTCACATCCTCCTCCTTGGAAGACAAATTGGCTTGTGGAAGTACTTGAGGAGTTGCTTGATTCTTCAAAGTTGTAGCACACAACTCCCTCAAGGACTTCAATTCATTGTTGATGGCGTCAAGCTTGAAATTGCTCATGGTGACCTCACTCACCTCATATGCTCCCGCCTTTCTCCCTTCACTCTTCCTATGGGAGTATTTCTCAATCACTAGAGCTTGCTTCTCCACAAACTCTCAAGCTTCATCTACATTCTTCTCCATGAAAGTCCCACCAGAAAGAGATTGGAGCTTGAATTGGCTATCTTCATCAAGTCCTTTGAAGTAGATCTCCAATAGCTCAATTTTCGGTATGCCATGGTGCGGACAATCTAGGAGAAGATCTTTGAATCTCTCCCAAGACTTGAACAAACTCTCTCTATCCTTCATCACGAAGGCATTGATCTTCCCTCTTAACTCGGTAGTCTTGGAAGGTGGGAAGAACTTAGTCAAAAACTCGGTTGTCATCTCCTCCCAAGTACCAACTCGCCCTTGTGGAATAGATTGATACCAAGCTAAGGCTTTATCCTTAAGAGAGAAGGAGAAAGCCCTAAGCTTATGGTTGTTGCTCTCCAATCTTGGCGGTCTAAGAGTCTCCATCAAGATTTCATAATTCATCAAGTGTTGATGAGGAGACTCTCCTTCCATCCCTCCAAATTGATTATGCCGGATCATTTGTAGAACTTGAGGGCGGAGCTCATAGTTGTGGGTAGCGGGATCTCCTAAGTTCACACCCGGACGGTGTGCTCTTTGTGCCGGATCTATACGTCTCCCTAGGGTTTGTGGCTCTTCAATGGCAATGGGCTCAACCCTAACATTAACCGCCGGCTGCGGTTGTATCACCGGTGGTGGAGGAGGTGGAGGTTGTTGACGATTAAGCTCTCCTTGAACAAGGGCTTGCCTAATCTCATCAATCTCCCTCCTAGTTGCCTCTTGCCTCTCATTGGCAAGTCTCCTTTCTTCCTCCAAGAGCTCATCTCTTAGCCTAATTTGCTCTAAAGCCTCATCCAATTCAGCTTGGAGGTTTCTTCCGGCCATCTCCTTCTCTTTTCGAATGCTCTTTGATCTTGATCTAAGGATTTTCTCCGGTTCGGGATCGAATGGAGCTAAATCCTTTCCACGAGATCTTCGCATACACCTAAAGAGTAAGAAATGTCCTGAAAAGTAAAGACACAAACCAAAGAGAGATCAAAAGCAACAAGAAAGATCTACACTATAAACAATAACAAAATAGACTCGATCTAGACCTAGTCCCCGGCAACGGCGCCAAAAACTTGTTACGCTAAGAACGTGTGCACGCAATAAGCCTTAAATTTATACTCGTTATATTTCTCCTAACTCCTAGCGCACCCGCAGTGTACGGGACGTTCGTAGTATGGATAGTATTCCGAGGTCGAACACAAAGACTAAGGTGAGATTGATTCGGTTTATGATTTAGTTTAGTGAAGATCTAGGTTAAGAAAAGAGAGAAATAAAGAAATGAAAATCTCAATTGTTTTTGGTTGGTTTTTAGGTGATCAATCAAGGATCACAATTCATGCAAAAGTAAGCAATCAACTAAGCTAACGAATCAACACAAAGAAACAAGCTAAACACGAGATATGAATCAAAAGAGAGAAATGGATTCTAGGGGTTGGGAATTCCGATTATGGCATAGGACTCAAGCTATCTAATCATTCCTCGGATGATCTATGATATGTCGGGAGTAAGTGCTCTAGAGTGGGATCAATCACCGGGTAAGTCTCATGGTCCACTAATCCATTCCTAAGATCTCATTACCGGGTAAGTCTCTAAGAACCTAAGGATTGGAATTCTACACAAACCGGATTGTTGCCTAGAGGTCTAACCTATCCTTACCGGGTAAGTCTCGGAAAGGGAAGTTCTAAGCAACTATCCTAGCACACTTAGTCCAATGGCGGCTTGTGAGGCTCACCACTACCTAGGGTTGTAATCTTCGAAATCTAAGGGTAAGAATCACCGGGTAGGTCTCTTCTAACACTTTGTAGCTAACACTAGGTCACCCTAGGTTAGATTAACTCAACAAACACTTAGGATTTCAACATTCTAACAATCTAAAGCTAGATTCATCGGGTCAGGGAGAATCACGGGCTGTTCTACACATCCACGGCCGTGGAATGGGAAGATCCACCCGTGGACTTCAACAGAGAGTTCGTTCTTGTAAGTTACTCATCCAAAGGTAAATCTAAGTGCATCCTATCATAGTCCTAGCCACAATCATCCTTTCCTTACCCTAGAACCACATCTATTTAGCCTAAAACATTCATAATAGAAATCGAATCATTCAAACATAAAATCATGGCATCCATTTGCAAGATAATGAAAAGAAGGAGATGAACAAGTGAACTAAAACAAATCCAAGCCGAAAATGGAATTAGAAAGACTCACAACCCTTCTTAAAGAAGGTTCAAATGGTTCATACAACTCTTAGAAATGGAATCCGAAATTCTTCACTACAAAAGCTCTCTAGTCTATCAATGGTGTGCTCTTCTTCTTCTCCAATGAAGCTCTTCTCCAATGGTAGCTTCCTCCTCCCTCCTTCTTCCCAACAATCTTCTTGTTGAGAGAATATTTTTGTTAGAGAGTAGTGGATAATGGAGAGCTGCTCCAAGATGCTTTTCTCAGCCAATGAAGGACCACTTTTATAACAAATTTTGCATGAGCTGGCCATGAGAGTCGTGGCACAGCTGTCACAAGAATCTGGCAAAATCCACGGGTGGAATCACGGCCGTGATCTAGCAGTAAACCGTGATTTGCTCCAGAAACTTCACCTTGGATCATTAAGTTGTGATTTGGTGCATGGCTTGTGTTGGCAAGGTTCCATGAGTCTCCTTTGGCCTCTAGTTTGCATCCTAATGAGTCCGAGGGTGTGTCATCTCGAGGATTGATTCTCGAATGCATCGGTTTAGCTCCTAAATCTCCCAAAATACCTATAAAACAAGCACAAGTCCGTGTAGACGTCTATCTCGACAAAATACATGAATTGAGTGCAAAACGTCGTGAACTAATGCTAAACCATGCATAAATGAGTGAGAAATCTATCTAAATGACTACCTAAACCTAAGTCATAAATCGTGTTATCATCACACACATTAGCAGCGCCGGCCGTTGGAAGCAGACAACAGAAATTGTTCTTCAACCGTCAAAAGTCGGTTACCGGCAACGAAGACAAACTTATTGCAAACAGTGAGTACACAGCCGGCGTTCGATGTGAAACCCGACCTTAAAATTGGAAATAAAACAATCTGCCGACCAATATGTTGTTGTGGATGATGGTTCCTGCCTGAATAATGCCGAAATTATCGTTCGAAAACTCTCATGAACGATATAATGGGAACACGGTGAAGGAGATATTCTGCAGCTAACTGTTTCTATGAATATCGTTAATGACTTTTAGTTTTTCTTAATTATATTGAAAATAGGTTGATTAATTAGGAAAGAGAATATGGTTAATTTTGGAAGGATATTGGATTATTAATTATTTTATCTTTTTTACACAAGTTATAGGGACCTAGTTTATCTACATAGATACGCAATTGCCTATATTATCTTCATTGATTCAATTGGTGCCTACATGTCAATTTTTCTCACATTTTTAAGTAGAACAAATGTTGAAGTAACTGCTACAAAAGGTGTGAAGCTAACTTCGTCACAAAATTTGCATATATGTTCCAACCAGAGTAGCCAAGTGGATAAAATGTTCGGGTAAAGTGTATTTTATTGTTGTGTGTTGCCTTATGATAATTTTTTCGTTAATCGAAACATATTCTTTTCCAACTACATCATTAAGCCTTGTACCTTGGAATCTTAGATTGCCCTACCATCACCGACTTTTAGTCTCGTAACTTGCGAGATGTGTGGAATGTCCCAAATCTAATATATGATATCATGTGAACCTAACATATAAGTTCTAGGATTATTCTTTGTATTGCCAATAGATTTTAGGATGAAATCCCTTCCACGTCTTAGACCCGCCGGATATAAATAATTAATATAACTTTAGATGTGTTATCTTGGGTGGTTAGGCCTTTTAACCATGTCATTTGCTTCTAATTTTGGCATAGCTTTGAGATTAACCTTTTAGAACTTGCATGGGTGAAGATAGAGTCACTTATTATAGTTTTTTCTTTAATGCATATGATATTATGTATCCTCGTCAATATCGTTCAATCCTTCAATATCGGTTGTATGTTCCTATGTTTAGTGGTTTTTCTACTTGTCCTAGTTGTGAGTCATGCAAAACGGACCCTTTCGGTGATCATGCTGACATGCTCTCCATTGTAGTCGTGATATTGAAACTAAACATAGACACAACATGGTCCGCGATGTTCTCATTGACATTTGTTACACGGTGCGGTGGTTGTTCAAAAGGAGGCTCATACTAGCATGAACAACGCTGGGGTTGAGATGAGGCCAGGATGGGACAAAGGTAGGGACACATGTATCGATGTTAATTGTGACTCTCCCTTCACTATGAATGCCAACAATTCGTTCATACCGGGTAATGTCATTTATCAAGCTACTTTGAGGAGGAAGAAGAAGAAGAAATATTTGGAGATTTGTTCCGTCAAGGGATATGACTTCATGTCATTTGCTTTCTCCACATTTGGGGAGCTTAGAAGCGAGGCTATTGTCTTTCTCAAGAGGTCAACCAAGTTACCAAGAGTCATGAAAATAGATCTAAATGTTGTAATTTTATTTTTTAGAGAGTTAATTTTACTATACAAAAAGGTATGAGGCTCAATTTGTTACAAGACTCCCAACCAAATTTGTATAATTTTTGACATTATTTTAGTAATGAATTCTTATAAATAGTGAAATAAAAAAACCTGACAATCAACTTTTTTATTTTTTGGTTTTTGACATTTTAGTTAAAATAAAATAAATTATTTATTAAAACCAAAAAAAAATTTATTTATTTGTACCCAATAGTTATGGATTGTTGTCAACTATTATTGATTATACATTTATGATTGTCAACGATTGTTGATAATACAATTATAAATTGTCGATAGTACAATTACGATTGTCAACGGTGCTATTATGGACTGTCAATTGTTATTGATGATACAATTATGGAATATCAACGTTTGTTGACTGTGCATTATTGATCATCAATCAATAATTGTTGACAATAAATGTATGGGCCGTCAAGGGTCATTGACGGTACAATTACGAATGACCAACAAAAATTTGCAAAAATAATTCAAATTTGTTTATTTTTTAAAATTAAATATTCAAAAATCAAAAGATAAAAAAATTTGGTTATAAGATTTTCCATTTCACTAACTCCGACACTATTATTGACATATTGTACCAACTTATTCCTATTATGTAATACTTGAAATGTCTCATTTATTTATATAAATATTTCAATCCTTTTTCATATTAAACAATACTTCTACATCAATCATTATTGTTTCCCTTGTCAATATATTTTTATGATTGTTGCAATCTATTCAAAAAATTTTGACATCTCTATCGTATCAGAAACATTTATTATCTGATTAGGTTTTTATATAAAAAAAAAAACAATTGATTAGGTTTATTTTTATGTAAATTACAAACTCAATTACAAAAATTACCCATAATAGATAAAATTATGGAAAATCATCCATAATGAGGGGATTTCTTCAAATAACCCACATATCTCTCTTTCATAATTCATTCTATGTATGTTTGACAAATAAAAACATAAATTTAAATAATTTTTTCTTAGAAAATTAATTTGATTGAGACACGTGTTTATTAGTAATTTTTCTGTAATTTCATATTTTATACGATTTTCTGGAAAAAAATCTAATGCAAGATGTAAATAGGGGTAATACGAGCCGAACGAGTCGAGCCTGAATTTCATACTAGTTTTAAAACATGTTTATATTCGGCGTGTTTAGGAAATGAACGAGCTCGAGCAGAGTTTTTGAGGAGTCGAGTCCGAACCAAATCCGAGTAACTTGGCTAAAATAATGTCGTATAGTGTTGAGTCGGACTTTATTCGAACGAGCCAGATCTAAATTTTATATGAGCTTTAATATATGTTTATATTCGACTCGTTTAAAAAATAAACGAGCTCGAACCCAATTTTTAACGAGCCGGACGCGAGCGAGTAACTTGTATTTTGTATAGTAATATTATAGCCTAGATGTACGGATGGTTTTGTGTAATTTGTAAAGATGAAATGTTATCATGATCCTCCGTCAATCTGGTGGTCCGAGTGGAAACAGTTAAGTACCGACCAGACCATCTGAAAGAGGAGATTTTCGAGAGGGAAGGTTGGGAGCTTGCGATGAACCAAAAATGGTAAACCCTAGAAGAAGTTCATTTGGAAGTGTGGGCGGTCAAAGCTTAGAGAATCCGTTTCAAACCCAGTCTTCGTCTTTCTCTTGGTCTTCTCTCTTACCCTTGTTGAAGAAGCCACATGCATTCCCTTTCCTTCTCTCGATTCTCCTTTTCCTCGCATGGGTCTCTCTAAGAATCCAGTACTCTTATTCTCACCTCTCTCCAACCTCAACTGTTCCCCAGAAATGGAGCAAAGAAGACGATCTAAATGCCAATTTGGTCAGATTGTTGCCTTCCCAGGTCTCAAAAGACAAAAGAGGTTGGCTGCTTAACCCTGTTGATGCTGCCCTTGCAGCCGGACTTACTGGTAATCTCTAATTTATAGTGCGTGTCTGAATTAGTTTTTTTTGTTCTTTTGGTTTTGTGCTGAAATATGAATGGATTTGAAATTGTTTGAGGTTAGGTGGAGCTGTCAACTGCGTTTCTGTTCATGTTGGTGAAATCAGGCCTGGTGGTATCAGGGGGAATCACAGGCACTACACTTGTAATGAGACGTTTATCATATGGGGTGCCATAACCAAATTTAGGGTTTGTTCGTTTTCTCTTGTGCTATAATCAGATTTTGTCTTCGATTATGATTCTTATGTGATTAATATGATGATCTCTTCCGCTTCTTACAGGATGATCTTCCTTATGCTGCAACTACTTCAAATTTTAATTTATTGAAATCAATGAACAACAGTCTATTTAGTGCAAGTGGGAACGTGAAACTTCTAGTGTGTTATAAAGAATCTCACGGACTAGAAATTTCTGGTGTTTTTCATTTAGACCATCCTTATCCTTCACAACTCTAGTGTTTCGGCTTTTCTAGTTTGTAGGTGTCCATGAGAGCTACTTATTGACACCATAACCTCTAGATTGTGAAGAGATAGCTCATCCAATTAGGGGAATAAAGTGAAAGGCAATCTAAGTTTATGTTGTATGGGGTTATGATTCTTCTGGCATGTCTGTTGACTAGGTGTGCTTGTCAAATAGTGTAAATTAGTAATCTGAAGTGTCTGTTGTCTGAGATCTGTTGTAAGCTTGTTATAACATTATAAGTATATGTTTTGAATTACATATCATTAGCTTGTTAGGAGATTTTTGTTTTTCTTGTTTACTATCTCAAACTTGGTTGATCACATTGGATTGCAGTGGGAGAACAGTCAAGTGGAAGGCAAGGGTTATGGTGAAGTAACTGTGAACGGAGATGAAATTGCTATTGCTGCCAGCCCTAGTGGAACAGCACACGCTTTGGTGAATCTGGATCCAGTAAGAACTACATATTTTATAGGGTGCCAAGATAGCATTGTAAATAACAATAATACCTCAGTGACTGTCTATAATGTTTGGAAGGATCTATAGTTCTTAAGACGCCTCTTCTCTTTGTTCATTTGCGTACATCTGTGAGCTTCTGATTGACTAAAGATGTAGTTATTTGATAGTTGGCTTTTCATGATTC
This sequence comes from Fagopyrum homotropicum, assembly GCA_033239125.1. NCBI lineage: Eukaryota > Viridiplantae > Streptophyta > Magnoliopsida > Caryophyllales > Polygonaceae > Fagopyrum > Fagopyrum homotropicum. Next base: position 36,230,983 of record BSWB01000003.1, read on the forward strand.
ATGTACAATTTGGTTGCAGTTAATCCAATTTTTTTTGTTGCTGTACTTACGTCTCTTGATTGAATGCTAAGCAAAGTTATATCAATGAAACTTTTGAACATATTATCATTATACAAGAAGTAAATTAGCTTATCTATTGCTGCCCCACAAACAGATCGTTCATCCCTGCCAAAATACTGTATACATCCAACTCTTGTTAGTCTTACCTCTTGAATGAATTTGTGCTATGGTAGGGACTTATGTAGCCTTCTATGGGCTGATTTACTGCTTGATCACCTTTTTGTTAGAATTGGAGTTTACTTGCTCCTTTCAATAATTCTTTGCATCATCAATGTAGAAAACTGGTCGATGATGATGCTAGTTTAGGAGCTGAGTTACACTTTTAGTGCCTTTTTGGTTGAAAATGTGGAAACTAACGGGAAAAGGAATTTCCAATGGATTCTTGCAATTATTTTGTGAGTCTAGAGGAGAGTGTGCTTGAATGATTCCTTAAATTTTGAAAGACCTCCAATACGGGAAATGAAATGAAATGGAGGGAGTTATACTTTTTGTATGGAAAGTGAAAGAGCATGAGTTGGAATCGAACTTCTGATTAATAAATAATAATCCATAAACTATAGGTAGACAAGACTTATCTCCTTTCCCATAAATTTCAACTGGCCATTACTTTATGCTTTCAATAATGTCCCATGTAGAAATGGTCATTTTTACACCTTTAGGAGAACTTGTACTCTTCAGAAACTGCCTTCACAAGTAATTTCAGACTCCCAAGGGGTTTGTTTTCTGTTTTCTAAATTATTTCCATAATATTTGGCTTAGGGATTCTCTTGGATGATAAGGGAAGCTTTTAAATTGCTACATTGTTATTCTTTGCTCAGAAGCCATACTATATTAGTTGTAAGCCAAGAAAGCTACCAAAATTAAAACAAAGAGAACAAGAAATACAACCAATAAGGAATTTGTGGGCAAGTTGTCTCAGGGAACCCTGACAAAGCTTCCTTCAGTTTCCTATAACTTGTTTATTTTAGATACTTGGGTTATCTTACAAGTTAGAAAGTTACAAGATGTCCTATTAAGCATTTTGGGAATTGTTCAACAGTAGACATAACTGCTGGAATGAATCTAAAGATAGAAACTCCTGAACAGAATTCATTATTTTCTTAAATATGTTAATTAATGGAGTATACCAGTTCCGAAGCATGAAGCAGTAGCTGATGCACTATAAAAATGAATCATACCATAAGGGAGGATATGAGCTAGAAGTTAGAACTGTTGTTAAACATTGAAATGGGAGAACACAAGAGAAGAGCTGTCTTGGTGGGCTGTATCTATCCAAACACCCATTATGAACTACATGGATGCATCAATGACGTGCTTGCCATGCGAGAGACTCTCAAAGAAAGATTCAGGTTTGAACCGGCTCAGATTGAGCTCTTGACAGACGCTCCTGACTCGACAGTCAAGCCAACAGGGGCTAACATCAAGGCAGCTCTGAGCCAAATGATTCAACAGGCTGAGCCTGGGGATGTGCTATTCTTTCACTACAGTGGGCATGGCACCATGATCCCTTCCAAGAATGGACATCCCCACAAGCAAGATGAGGCCATTGTGCCCTCCGATTTCAACCTGATAACTGGTTCGTATAACATCTGCCCCTTTTTTCATTTGTTTATGTTCGGAAAACATGAATTTCTGTATCTAGGATCCTGTTATCCCAACAATTATTCAGTTGAAAACTTCATATGCTGGGTTTGGCGGCTTAATGATGATCTAGGCCATGAACTGACCTTAAATGAACTGCAGATATGGATTTCCGGGTATTGGTCAACAAGTTGCCCGAAGGAGCAACATTCACTTTCCTTTCCGATTCATGCCACAGTGGCGGCCTAATAGACAAGGAGAAGGAACAGATTGGACCAATTGCAACCTCTTCCGAGCACAACTCCAATCCGGCTCACCACCAATCAAAATACATTCCATTTGAGTTGGTATTTGGCCACCTCTCCACAATAAGTGGTATTGACTCTGAAGATATTGGGGGCCACCTGGTTGCTTGTTTTGGAGACAAGGTGAGTCTGAAGTTTCAACAGTCCAATTTAGAGCTAAAGGCAGCTGAGAAGATCCACCCCGACTCGGGGATACTGCTTAGTGGGTGCCAGACTAACGAATTGTCTGCAGATTTGCCAGCTGAACAAGGTAAGAATTCTAAGGCATGTGGAGCTTTTAGTGATGCAGTGGAGAGGGTACTTAGGGATAATAAAGGGCCGGTTAGTAACCGGGATCTGGTTGTGAAGGCTAGGGCAGTTCTGAAGGGTGAAGGCTTAATGAACCAGCACCCTTGCTTGTATTGCAGTGACCAGAACGTAGACGCCCCCTTCCTACTAGGATGAACGCATATCGTTTATCGTGTCCGTTGCTTTATGTGATCTGAGTTCCACCTCTCGGGTGGATCTTCTATGATGTTATTGTTATTTTTGAGAATTCTTATCTTCCGATGCATATTAATAATGAAATAAAGATTTATCAAATTGGCGTAGAATGTAACTCTTTGTTCCTCCGAGTCATTTCGATCATTCAAGCTACAACTGGGGTACAATACGAGCGGAGCATTGACATATAAACAAGCCGAGCCCAAATTTTATACAAACTTTAAATGTTCATATTCATCTCGTTTAGAAAGTGAACGACCTCGAGCCGAGCTTTTGACGAGCCGATCCCAAATGAAGTCCGAGTTTTTGGCCGAACGAGTTGAGCATGTCACATTGACATGCTCAAGCTCGACTTGCTTGTTAATGAGTTGGGCTGAGCCGAATCTAAATTTTATACAGAGCTTTAAAATGTGTTTATATTCGACTAGAATCAAAAGTTAACGACCTTGAACCGAGCTTTTGACGAGTCGAACGCGAGCCTATTCCGAATATCTTATTTCATATTACAGCCCTAGGTGCAAGGCATGAACAATAAATAAGTGGACAATCAATCTCCGTGTTTTAAAGGGCAAATTTGAGCTTACCTTGACTCAGCTCAAGTAAATAACATTTTTTTCTGGGCCATATAAAACCTAAGCTATTATAATGTGTGAATTTATGGTTGAGATTGTTTGAGCACTTAAGATGAACTTCCAACCGCTTAACTTTGATATGAGCTGCAGATTGTCTCATTGTCATTGTCACTTCTTGCGAGAAAAGTCAGCACTAAAATGGAAAAAAGAAAAAAGGCTATACTAGAAGGGTATTTTAGTCAAAGAACAAAGGTAATCAACGACTCAGTGATTGAAACTTAGGAGAGGAAGCCCACTAATCACTCTATGGAAAACTTATTAAGTATTAGAAAAGTCGCACCATTTTCCTTTCAAACCCCTCGTATTTTACTACTTTTTATATAAAACGGCCCACAATTCGGGGATAAAAGAAAAAGAAAAAGGAAAGTAGATACCAGAAAAAGAAATAAATAAAGAAGCCGAAGAGAGATCTCACCGGAGAGAGGATCGAGATTTGCTTCCGGTGCTCGTGGACGTCGTAACCCAACAGGGAATAGTTTTCGAGGTCAAGTATTCACCAAAATGGCGGACCAACTCACCGACGACCAAATCTCTGAGTTCAAGGAGGCCTTTAGCTTGTTCGATAAGGATGGCGATGGTCTCTATTCTATCTCCCTCTCTCCTTTTTTCTTCTTATGCTTTTTTCTTGTTGAGATGACACCCTACTGTATTTTTTTTGCTATTTGGTTTATCTATGATTGGAACCTCCTTAGATCTGTCTCTGTTGATGCTTAACTGGATTACCTTAATCTTCGGATTTGGCTCCTAATTTCAAAGGTTTACTAACGCTTCTTTTCTTACTTGTTCCCGATTACCGTGCGTGGATGCTAGCTTCTTGTTGATGGTTTTGCAAGGAAGATAGTGCATGCTAAGTCGTTATTTCAATGACAATTTTGGTGAAGTTGCAAAATCTTATGTAGGTCTGTTTTATAAAGTAGAATATCCTATCCAGATCAAAGCTTTAGGTACAGATTCTGTTAAATTATGTCGGATTTTGGGAAGAATTATGCTGTCATGACTACACAGTTTTTTATGTTTTATGCTTTGAGGAAATTGATTAGAACCGCTATATAGGACTAAGATATTTCTTGTCCTGGTTGTCTATGGTTCTCTCCATCAATTTGGAGTTGCTAAAGGAGTTTGATTAATGCTTCCAGCTTACTTTTGTTTGACCATATTTCTTCTTTGTTATCCTTGCTTGAATTAGTTATCATAGCGCTGAACCGGGGCCAAAATGGTTCACACATCTTGTAGAAGAGATCAACAACTTAGTTACTTAGGGAGTCGCAACTTTCAACTTGCATTGGTAGGTTGCATCAAGCTAACTATGATGAGAGTCGATTAGAAGCAAACAGTGTTTATAATGAATATGTTCTCAAAGAATCATTTGATCTCTATCTTTCATCTGCAGTTTCCATCCTTAGAGTTTTTGAGTTGTTCATCGGTATGATTAATTCTTCCACCTTGCATGTAGTTGACATGATAATTTCTTCTTTATTATCCTTACTCAGTACTAGGCCTTTCTGCAATCTCATAATAATCGAAAAGATGGTTGGGCTGACCTGACTTTTACAGAAATTGTGGAAGATGAGGATCAGTACTAAGTTTAGGATTTTGAGATTTGTCAGTCATCGCCAAGTGTATCTGCACTTAATGATTTGTAGACATGCTTTGGCTCTTTTTTTCCCCTCCTATAAGAATTGGCTCTTGAAGTTTTGCATACTCAAGTTATTGACCTATTAAGAATTTTTCAGGCTGCATCACCACAAAGGAGCTCGGAACAGTGATGAGATCATTAGGGCAGAACCCAACTGAGGCTGAGCTACAGGACATGATCAATGAAGTGGATGCTGATGGGAATGGAACCATCGACTTCCCAGAGTTCCTTAACCTGATGGCTAGGAAGATGAAGGACACCGACTCAGAAGAGGAGCTGAAGGAGGCTTTCAGGGTCTTTGATAAGGACCAGAATGGATTCATCTCTGCTGCTGAGCTCCGTCATGTGATGACCAACCTGGGCGAGAAGCTCACCGATGAGGAAGTTGATGAGATGATCCGGGAGGCTGATGTGGACGGTGATGGCCAGATCAATTATGAGGAGTTTGTCAAGGTCATGATGGCCAAGTGATTCTCAACAAAATGAATCCTCAGATTTTGGTTTGAGGTTGGAGAAAATGGAAGGATTGTAATAGGGAGGAGTAGTATTATGTGATATACATAATCTTTTCTTACCTTTGTATCAGTTGTTGATATCTATGGGACCTAAAATCTCCCAAGTAGTGTTTCCTGAATTGCGCTTGTGATGATTGAGAGAATTCCTGATCTAGTTTATTTCACCCCCTGAAATTCATCCACAATTTGGTTTGCCATTCAGACTTTTCAGTTCTTGACTATGCTTACAGATGAATGATTATTTCATCTAGTTATGCTATCAAAGATAATTGTTACTTTACGCAGATGTCTATATCATGATTGTTTAATTCCAAAGACTGGGCATTGATTCTGACCCAAAATCCGCTTTGCATTGTTTCATCTTACAAATTTATTGATGTCAAAGAGATTGAAGATCTTTGAGAAAAATACTTATTGAAACTATTGCAAGGATTGAAGTGTAACACCCTGATTTTGCGGGACTCGGAGTGTCACATTGGGCTAGTATCTCACAGTGGATCCTGACCCTAGCCTGACAACAAGTTCACTGGACCTTACAACATCACACTGACAGATATAGAAACAAATGCATAAAACTGTATAAACTGTACAATCAAAAGGTAAAACAACATAGCCGAGTATAAACAACAACGTCCTCACACAGGATGTAACATAAGATCATCCTCGCGCAGGAGGGAAAGGTAAACAACCTCAAAAGCCCATAACATCCTATGTACTAGAGGTCATCGGCCTACCACTCTGCTAGATCACCCAACAGCACGCCTATCTTGTGGGACATCTACAACATGATATTAAACCATTAGCTAACCATACATATATAGAGTAATGCATAAGCACAATCACAATCATGTAAAGATAAACACATCAGCATGATATCACACAATTACCCATTTATCATCTTTATATAATAGTCATTCACTCAATTCGTATATATATAGATAACGGAAAGTATGTAACACGAGGACCGATACATCCTCGCATCTGAGCCTGTTAGCTAGCCGTATGAGTATCGGTCACGCAATCCGTGTACCCTATGGGAGTGGATTGCGCCCTTCCTGTAAACCGGTCTGACCTGACATCAGAGAACCTCCCAGACTCCACGGCGGGATGAAAGGGAAAGGTTATCATAGCCACGCAGTGGGGCAGTCAATAAACATAGGTCGGTGTAAACGACATCTCATGCTATCATAGCAAACATATAAATCACACACCACTCATGCAAACACCCAATATAAGGATGGTAGCTAAGTAAGTCCTACGGACTTACCTCAACCTCGTACACAGCTCAACCACAAACAACCTCCAATCTTGAGAGAGGGCACTGCCTAACAACAAGGCATAGAAAGATATCAACCTCTATTCATCAAAGGGGTCACACTTAGATCCAAAGGGATCCATAGGGATCATACTCAACCTCAAAACCTCAACCAACATCAACCTAAGTCCTTAAAGCCATGCAAGGCATAACTCGATCATAACCTCATCAAAACACAACCTCACAAATCTAGCATGATCCTATACACTCACACTAGGAAAGGAGGGAACAAAGGCATCCTAAGGTAAGCCTAGAAGCAACACACACCTGCAGAACCAAGAGAAGAACCTAGATGATGCAGGTGGGCGTAGGGGCGGATCACAGGTGGCGCAGGGGCGGGTCCTGGCCGGCGTTGGGGCGGCTGCAAGGTGGCGCAGGGGCGGCTGGACAGCAGAGGACACCACCTTAGCCCTTTCTTCACTTCTTCCTTCGATTCTTTACTCCTTCTTCACTCCAACATCAACATACATACAGAACATACATATATATATACACATCAACACAAGCCAATCAAGGCTAGAACAAGACCCAAACCTAAGGAATCTAAGCTAGACTAAGGAAAGGGAGAAAAAGATGAAGAAAAGAAGAAAGAAAGAAAGGAAGCCATGAAAGCTTACCAAGCTGGACTTCCAGAGACCAACCACAACAGCACCATAACCTCAAGCTGGCTCAACAAGGCACAACAACATCATCATCCACAATCCACAACCAAAGTCAAGCACAAGGCTCACAAAACTCACAAAAACTCAAAGAAGATCAAGGATGATCCAAGGGAGAAGAGAGGAGAAGAAATGTACGCAAGATAGAGAGATGAAGCTGGAATGATAAACCCTCATCAAAGGAAAGAGACGAAGGTTATAAAGGGTAAAAAGAGTAAAGCACGGGTCAAAGGGTCAAAGAAGACGGCTGCAGCACACAAAGCCGTAGAGGCGGACCCTGTGAGCCGCAGGGGCAGCCCAAGCAAACCGCAAGGGCGCCCACTGGGTCACGCAGGGGCGGTCTAGGCATAATCTGGGTCCTCAGCTCACTCTCTCAACAACTCTGTAACTAGGCTCTTACATGAAGTTCTTGAGAAAAACAACGATGTTTCATAGCTCAAATTAGGGACGTTAATGGGGTAGATAATCCCCATTCTCTATGGAGATTACCTGATATGGGGATGGGGATGTGGATTATAAACGGGGATGGAGGCGGGGATGGGGTGAAAAAATACTTCCCGAGAGGGGATGTAGATGGAGGCGGGGACATGTGTTCCCGCCCCGTCCTCATCCCCGCCAGATTTTTTCGTGGAGATCCCGCCGAATATCCCGTGGAGATCTCCATCGGAATTTTCCGTATTACAATAAGTTTCTCCCCGTGTTAATATATTATTTTCTAATTGTATAATATGTATAACTAATTATTTTGACCTTTACTTAAATGAAAAATAAATTAAAATACAATATAAGTTATTTATTGTATAACTAACAATCTTGACAAACTTTATAGAAAGTATGATGGAATTATTCAATAGCTATGATGGAATTATTTAGTAGCTATGATAGAATTATTTTGTCGTATAATTCAACTGATATTATTTACTCGAGTTTTCTATCTTTGATTGTTTTTGTATTCTATTTTTTTGAGGAAAAAATTGTACCGGGACGGGGATTTTCCAACGGGATTGATTGTTGAAAATAGTATATTGGGATGGGTGGTGGAAACGGGGATCCGATAGGGACAGGGTTGGGGACAATTTTGATTCCCCGAACGGGGATGGGGACAGGTATGGGGAGTATAAAACTAAACGGGGATGGAGATGGGGAAGGTAGTCCCCGCCCTGACTCCGCCCCGTTGTCATCCCTAGATCAAATCCTCTTTTAATGGTATAGTGGTACACCAACAGACTAAAATTTGCATCAAGGGTTATTATAGCCTTTGGAATTGACTCACTTAGCATTTACTTTATTACCGTTGACTCACGCGTCCAGATTGCATTTGTGCCAGAATTTGTAGAGGCATTTCTAATATCCATGCTACGTGAATGGTAAATTAAAACTTGTAAATAGCATCATCCATAAGAGTTAAAGCTCAAGAATCATATCAACCTTACATGTGTAATGCAAGTAAAACCAACAACAAAGCGTTAAGTATGACCACATGTCCATAAGGTGTCAAACGGGGCTAACAGGTCGGGTTCAGGTCGAGTCATAACAAGTCTGGGTTTAAAAAAGGGACGGGTTCAAAACAGGCTTGGTTTTAAAGCGGGTTGTCTCGGGTCGGGTCGGTTTGGGTCGGATACCAAGTGTTCGGGTTGAAACAGGTTATTGGGTAACTTCAATTCTTAAAGGTGGTGCCAAGCAGGCTAACGGGTCGAGATCGGGTCGGGTAATAACATGTCCGGGTTTGAATCGGGTCGGGTTCATAACAAGTTTTATCATAAGTTGGTATCGTTTAAATAAACAAATGTTTATACTAATCTTTTCATATAAGTATATATAAATGAAAAATGTTTATAATAATCTTTTGTTATAAGTAGGTAACATTTAAATGAACAAATGTTTATAATAACATTTTGTTATGAGTTGATCTCGTTTAAATAAACAAATGTTGATAATAAGTTGGTCTTGTTTAAATGAACAAATGTTTATAATAAATTTTTTTATTATAACTCGGGTAATTTTGGGTCGAATTACTTCAGGCTATCAATTCATTTTGGGTTGAGTTACTTCAGTCTATCGGGTCATTTTGGGTCGGGTTACTTTGGGTTGTCAGATCATTTTGGGTCGGGTTACTTCAGGCTATCGGGTCATTTTAGATCGGGTTAACGGGTCATTTCGGGTCAGGTTACTTCAGGCTATGAGGTTATTCAACTCGGGTTTTATCGGGTCCGGGTCATTTGCGGGCTCGCCCGTTCGGGTTATTTAGTAGATCGGGTTAAATCAATTTCAAGCGGGTCGGTTCAGGATATTTTATGTTTTTCAAAATTTTCGGGGTCAGGTCGAATTCGGGTTCGTCGGGTCGGGTCAATTTTTGCCAGCTCTATTCATAATATTTGTTCTCCTAGTTACTATAATAATTTTTGTATGTGGAATGAACTATTTGCAGTAGGGCTTTGATGAGCGTTAAAATGGAGAAACACGAGAGTTTTAACAAATCGGAGACAAGTAAAAGACACTGGTGTGTTAGAGTGTGAATTGTGAAATATGCACTTGTGTGAAAGAACAAGAATCATGACCAAACATTTCAAAAAAAAGAATCATGACCAAAAGCATAACGGAAACCTAAGTGTACAGCTTGTATCGAGGGACCCACCTTTTGTAACACCCCAAATCCATAGAAATCGGAATGCTACGGGCTAGAACCTCACAATGGGTCCTGACCCTAGCCTGACAACAAGTAAACTGGATCTTGCAACAAGGAACAAATAAATATAAAAACCTACATCAATAAAACTGAAATATCATAAACCCACAAACATACAAAACTCACAGCCGAGTATCAAAATTGTACAAACATGCATCTATACATCCCCAAAACCCATAACCATCCTAACATGTACGGAAACCCTCGGCTAATCACTCCCGTCAAATCACTCTACTTCCTAACCTGCAAAGCATCTACAACACAGTATACACCGTTAGCTAACAATTCATATATATAAGATAAATGCATAAGCACAAACACACGTCAAGAAGTACATTAAACACCAAGCAAGCTATCACACATTTCCCATTTATTATCTTTTATAAAGTCATACACTCATAATACATTTATAGGTGTGACACGAGAAGTCTATGACTCTCGCCTTTGAATCTCTTACCATTTAGAGTTATTCGAAGCACCCCACCGTATACCATATGGAGTTGTTCGGTACCCTCCCCGTATATCAGGGCTGGCCTAGTCCCAGAGAACCCCTCAAACTCCCTCGAGAGAACTGAGCAAGCTGACACCACCCAATAAAAGTGGGTCAATCATACGTAGGTGATAAACAACCTATATCATGTTATCATGCATATAACAAACACCACGCAAACACTCATCCAATACATGAACGCATTTAAGTAAGTCCCACGGACTTACTTGTATCCAGGTAACCTTAGCTATCAATCAACCTCTCAGATTCCCGTAGGAATATACACCGCCTGATAAACAAGGCACACAAATCAATCATCGAGTCATATGCTAGAAGACTCTAACTTCTAGCATCAAAGATCCTCACAAGATCATACATATCGTAATCATCCTCAATATTCTCATCAAAGCCTCAAAGCCTCTCAAGGCATTCCAACACACTATAGTCCCATCATCATACATATCCAACCTAGCATGCTCCTACAAAGAATCCATAAGAACAAGGGAAATGAATAACATACCAAAAGATTTGGTATGTCCTGTAGAAAAGGCGAAGGCGCGGGCAAGGAATGGTGCGGGCGCGGTGACAAGCCTCCGACGCCACGACTGCGGCCAACGCAAGCGCTAGGGCGGCGACAACGTGGAAGGCGCGGGGGCGGCGACAACGTGGAAGGCGCGGGGGCGGCAAGGGTCCGACGCGGGCGCGTTTTTTCCCACAAAGCACAACTCTTCGTGCTATTCGACAAATCCTTCACTTAATCCACTACAAAAATCATCAAAGGCAGACATGCCCTTCTCAACACATACACACCACAGTCCAAAGGTTACAAAACCTACAAGGACATCCTTGATATACAAAAAGAAGTTCTGGTGGTTGCTAACTTGCCACAGCCCACAAAATCACACCATCTTCATCAACGACATCATCATCATCTTCAATTGCAAGAAGAGTGAAGGAAAAAAGAAAGAGAGAAGGAGAAGAAGAAAAAAAAAGAAAGAACGTAAGAGATGAAGAAGAAGTTCTGGAAAGAGATCACTAAACCCTCCTAACGAAGAATGAAAGAAACTTAAGAAGGAAAGAAAGAAAAGATGGCGGCTAAGAAGTCGGCGGCCTACACTGCTAACCCCTGACCGCGGCCGTATTTGCCGCAACTGTGGCCATGGAGAGGCGCGATCGCAGGGTCTTCATCCAGACATGGTTGTTACACATTTTGCTTAACATATGACAATTAACACATGATACTAGAAGAAATGATGGTCAAGTATCGAACGTAAGTACGAAAGGAACACATGAGAGAGTGGAAAGGAGGTTACATTGCAAAATTAGGACTATGCACAACCCGTATGGCATAGTCATGTGGTTTTGTGTATGGTCTTAAAATTATCCGGAAAATAGGGTTGGTCGGTGATTTTTGAAATAAATATACAACTAATAACGGTTCTTCGCAAGAGATGCTTCCTCGTCACAATCAACTCTCAAGTTTGGTACGTATGTACTAGGGTGAACAAAACCAATTTGATCCGGCATTCCGACCCAATGAGTTTGTTGATCCGACAGGAAAAAATTCTCTATATTTAAGATATCCGGATCTGATATGGGTGATATTCTTGGATCACCGGATTTGTTACATATCGCGATCTTAGACATCTGGATTTCCACGGATATTCGGGTATCCGCTAGTATTTGTATATCGTGTAATTTAGAAAATATTAAAGAGATACTAAAATAAGTTTTAAGGATCAATTTTATCTAAATCACTTCCGTGTCACACAGCAACAAAATGAAAAAACTCTATAAATAACTTTTGGTCCAAATACACTTTGTTTAAAAAAAGATATGCATAATATCGAGCAAAATAAGATTTTAAATTTCCTACTTTAAATCTACAAATTCATCTTTTAAAAATATTTTAAAAAAAATTGTATAAACTTATAACTTACTATTCTTATTACATAATACACAATAACGTTTTTTTATTCCAACTTTTTTCATTCATATTAAAATAAGATATGTCTTAAAATATTAAAGATAAGTTCCTCGTTAATATAAGTAATGGTGATTGTGATTTTAATATCTTTTTTCTTGAAAAAATAACTTCGGTTCAATTAGAGTTGTTTAAAAAAGATATGCATACTTTTCAATACAAATTAGAGTTTAATTTCTTACTTTACTACTACAAATTCATTTTTTAAGAAAAAATAATATAATTTTTGGTTTTAACTTCGGGTTTACTATACACTAGTTTAATTTTCATACATAATCTGAATTGATCTAATATAAACAACTTATTATTTTTATAACTTTTGAAATTATATTTGTGTATTTTAGTGTACAAATATTTGAGTATCTATATCTTATATATATTAAAGCAGAAGCCTCTATTGCCACATGTCGCCCCCACGATTAACTTCAGCCCAACGAATTTTTATTGCCACGTGTCGCCCTCAGAATTAACGTCAGTCTAAAAAATTTATAAGAAAAGTTGTTAGCAAAATTTATTTTCATTTATATTATAAAAATAGAAATTGATATTGATATTATCCCCCAATTTTGTTTTTATAAGAAAAGTTCTTAGCAAATTTTGTTTTTAAAAGAAAATTTAGAATCATTAGATAATGTTTGAATTTTTTTTTCATTTAAATTAAGCCAACAAATGATATTATCCGCCAATTTTGTTTTTATAACAAAATGTTGTTAACAATTTTTTTTTTTTAAAGTTAGTTAACAAATTTTGTTTTCAACAAAAAAAAAACTTAAAAATAAATAGAACCTTATCCCGTGATTTTCTACCGATCCAATAATGCATATCTTTCATTTTGAAAATTTTGTTAACATTTTGAAATATGTATTATCTTAAAAAATTTTGAAATTTTTTTTAATTTATTTATATTGGTTCGGTAATTATTATCTTAAAAATCTTGAAAATGAAACCTTATGCCGTAAACATTTTGAAAATTTTGTTTTGTTATTTATTTCAAAGGAAATTTACAAATTTATTATTAATTTTTAACAATGTTTTTTGTATTTTGAATTTTATTAAAATTATTTGATTCCATTTTTACATAAAGAACCTTGCTTTACTAAATAAACAATTTTTTTTTTAAAAAGTAATGTTAATCCTTCTTCACTAAAAGGGATTTAAAAAAAAAACAAAACCTTATCCCGTAATTTTTGTATTTTGTATCTTGAAAGTTTTTTATCTCCTCTAAATGATTTAAAAATTAAACCATTTGATATTATCTACTATTATATTTTTTAAAACAGATTTATAATTTCGTATTTAAAATCAAGATCTTTTTCATAAATAAATTGTTTCAAAAACCCTAAACCCAAATCAAGTCATTAGTAGATTATTGTCAATGTTGTTGAGATTTGTTGATTGTTATTATCCTCACATTATAAATAATTATATATTTTTGGTAAAAATCTACTGCTTCTATATATACAACTCATTCCATCGTCAAAAAGCTATTGGTGCAAACGAACGCTATTCCGTTTTTGTTCCATTCTAACTATTCTTCAATGCTATGTGCCTTCATAATAGTCTTTTTTTTTATTGTTGTTGTTTTATATTATATCAAGCGCAACTGAGGCATTAGAGGAATGTTATTGTTCGGGCATGGATCGGATGGAGCTACAAAATTAAATGATCTTCGAAGAAGACACCCCGGCCAAATCTCATTATGATAAGAGATGGGTTTCTCTACCAAGTGAAGGATTACAAGCGAACAAATGATCTGGTTTTCACAAGCCCCATGAATAACACAAAGTAGATGGTCATGCCAGAAGAACCAATGTGAGTTGGCATGCTTCATTGTTTAAACGATTCTGTTGTTTTTGCTTTCCAGAGAAGACTGAAGAGTGTATCAACGACTATGAGGGCAAGGCGGCGGCGGCTAATTCTCCCACTCCCTCTTTTCCGGCGAGCCGGTGTCCATCCAGGTAAAGGATCGTAGTAGGCAGTATTTTAGTACTTCTCCTTCTATGTTTCATTTTCTCACAGTCTCAGTCGGTTTCTCTTCTAAGTCGAACTCCCAACTCCCTCTCTTCTGACCTCTTTTGAGTCCAGTCCAGACAGATTTCATGTTCGTAGGCGTCGGTGGAGGATGGTATTGGATAACTAGAAACATCAAATATAATTATACTATGTTGTGTTATTCATATTAACCTACCATTTAGTGAGTAAATTAAATTTCCATATATATTTTTGTATAATAGTGAGTAAATAATTTTCCAATTAAACTTCTCACTTCCACGTTAACGGCAATAATATCGCTCAATTTTTACTCTCCCTTTTTATAAAGAGAAGAACAAGCACCCTATCGGTAATGTATAGTAATGTGAATATATATACACATAACTCATTAGTGGGCTATTGTATCGTAATGTGAATATATATACACATTTCGGTAATGTAGATATGGAAGAAGTTAGAATTGCAGACTCCTATTTGCATGTTGAATTAAGTAAAATTCAAGTTTCGACAAGGTGGCTTATAAAATTAAAAATATTTTATGTTATCCTAAAATAATAATTTTGTGACCCGTACTATATGTGCAAAGTTGTTGTGAATGGATAATATATATTCACAACAACTTTGTTATCTGGAATATCTCTAGAAATATCATTTTTGTTGTCTACTTTTTTTTTATTATATCAACTTAGTTATTTTTAAACCTTCACAAATCTAAATAAAATATCATTTTTGTTGTCTGGAATATCTCTAGAAATTAAATTATTTTATTTTAAATTCTATTTATTATTGTTATTGTGAATAACTTTATGTTATTGCGAAATATATAGTAGTTTATATAATCAATAAATTAAAGACGAAATTACTTTGTTATAAAAAATATCTCTAAAAATCAAAATTTATTTATTTTCATATTTATTTTAATTATATTCATATTTGTTATCTGGAATATATCTATGTATAATGTGGTTAATTACCCGATGATATTAAGTTTTTATTATCAATTCCGATCTAATCTAATCTAATTATTTGTATTATCAATCCGGACTATTTTAATTTATCTTTATTTTATCAAAATTAATCTAAAATATATATTTTACGACACACTTTTTATCTTTACATAGTTTCTTTATTAAAGACTATGGAATTTATTAAAACACAACCCCGCACAAGGTGCGGGTATTACACTAGTATATATATTAAAGCAGAAGTGTTTACTTCAACGTGGTTCATCCTAATAAAAAATATGTCACATGTCATTTATTTAGAATTTTAGTTTTTTTTAAACAATATATATATATATAGTTACCATATTTTAATTAGCCTATTATAGAACTTATATTTATCTACTTACCAAACATATATGTATATATACTATTAGTGTTAAAATATATATATCTATATACTAATAATAAAGTAGAAGCCTTTAATGCCATATGTTTTTTTTCCGTTCTTTTTGTCAATGCAATTTAAAACGCACTCTCATTTTAAAAAATTAATTAAAAAATTATATTAACTAACGAGATATATATATATATATATATATATATATATATATATATATATATATAAACTTAATTACATAAACCATGGTTCCATATATTTTTATATTACGGGTCGTTTTAACGTTCAATTTCATTTAAGACTTTTTTTTTTATCAAGAAAATGTAAACTATCATTTATTTAAAAATATCCCTTTCTGTTTTTATTATCTTTTACTTTCCCTTATAATATATCTTTCAACTCACTTTTAATTAATAATTGGATTTGTTTTACAATTTATTAAAGCTATTCTCGCACACGGTGCGCGTATTAGACTAGTTAGTATAATATACAAGAATGTAAGATCTAATTTAGGGAATGAGATCATAATGAAAGTAAATGTAAGTTGTAATCGAAATTGAAGTAAGATCTAGTTTAAATATCTAATTTAGACCGAAGTAAAATCTATTTCTAGTCATTTTGAATTGCCTAATGTCATTTTTGGTAAGATGGAGGGGTTTAGAACATCCACGTCAAAGAAATGGTAAAATTAATCTTATTCTACTTTTTTAATATTATCTCTTCATCACATCATCTTAAACTAATAATTTATATTTTTGTATTCCATCAATATAACATAAAATTAAAACTATGTATAAAATACTATTTTTAAAGTGGTATAAATATAATCAAAAGAGATGTTTATTAGTATATAAAACTGTTTTATGAATTATAAAAATATTTATTTATATTTTTAGATTATGAAAATGATTTTAAAAAGCATATTAAATATTTATAAATATGCTATGTGTTATATAGTGATTAGTTAAAGGGTGATCTTAAGATGTGATTGAAGAAGACTAAAGTTTATTGGTTATGTCAAAAAAAAAAAATTCTCTTACATGGACATTAAAATTAGGGGAAAAAAAAACCTAATTCCACGATAATTTATACATTTAAGGGTTGAGGAGATGCTTAATAACACAACCATATAACTAGAGTTGAGCTGAATTGTTTCGGTTCTATGTACCGAACCGAGCCCGTCGGCTTTGGTTCAAACCGAACTTAAATTGTTATAAGCGGTTTGATTTGCGATTCGGGATTTATTGGTTATTAGTTCGGTTTAAATATTTTTTTTTTTTATTTGAACCGAATATATATACAACTATATAAATACATCAAGGCTTTAACACAGTAGCATCTAGGGCTGTTACACGAGTTTAGCCTTAGCATGCTCAAGCTCGGCTCGTTTATAAACGAGCCGAGTCCGAGCCGAGCTTTTGACGAGCCAAGCCCGAGCCGAGCCGGATTAGATCGTCTAAAATAATGCTCATATAATATTATTTTAGCCGAACAAGCCGAGCTTTACCCGAACGAGCCGAGCATTGACAAGCTCAAGCTCGGCTCGTTTATAAACGAGCCGAGTCCGAACTGAGCTTTTAAAAATCTGAACGCGAGCCGAGTCCGAGAAGCTTGTGTCATGTGTCAGCCCTACTAGCATCTTTGCGCCTTCTAATAAAATATTCAACCTAGTATCTAGGGGTGGCATGGGACAGGACGGGACGGCCGCGTCCCGTCTTGCAAGTTATTTGCGGGACGGGACGGGATTTACGACTTTTTTTCTTCGTCCCGCGCGGGCCTTTCCCATGTGAGACGAGACGGGACAGAACGGGACAAATCCTGCGCAAATTATGCACCGATTATATTCAATATGTATGCTTGTTTTTTCTCAAGTTTAAAGACGCAAATGATCGGGAAAAAAACTCGATACCTAATTATCGATTCATGACGCCTACATTAGTAGTTAATACATTGAAAACAAATTCAATTACATCAAAGTGTCTTACCAATTCATATTCAAAAAATAACAACTAATAATTTACAGAAAATTACATTTATTTAAGTATCGATTACAATAGTGGGAATCCACAAATCAAGGGCGATGGAACGGACTAGAGCAAGGGCGGCGATGAAACGGAACAGAGTAAGGCGGCGAACGGACTAAATCAAGGGAGAGCAGAACCTCTAGTATTTTAGATCCAACCAAATGAGCCGTAAAGAATGAGTGAATGACTGATGAAAAATTACCGAACTAATAATTTTGAAAATATAAAAATATTTTTAAAAAAATTATAATTTATGTATGATATTTATCTATATAATATATATAAAAATATAAAAATATTATTTATATATAAATGCGGGACGGGACGGGATTAACCGGGATGAGAATTCTCCGTCCCGCGTCCCGTCCCGCAAATTTTTCGCGGGACGGGACGGGATACACATTTTTTTTCCCAAATCCCGCCGGGATTGGGACGAGATCGGAACGGGACCGGGACGGGATCGGGACGGGACGGGACGGGATTAAGCGGGATTCATGCCACCCCTACTAGTATCCCATCTAAATCTAAATCAACCACGTACATGAACCATATAACACAAGTTTCCTTTTCTTATGCTACAACTTTACCTATTCAGACTACCAAACCCAACTTATTGTCCATCATTGGTCGACCGACCTCTTCGGCTTCGTTGGTGTGCTACTCCTCAACCTCAAGGCGTCGGCGGCACTAGTCACCACGCTGCTTCTCCTCAACCCTCAATGTTTTGATGACCCTCTTACTCACACGTAACCTATTTAACCGAATCAAAGTTCAACGATCTATAATAGATCAAGTTACTCTAGTTCAGAAATGGAAATTGTGGCTTTACTGGCTAATATTGTTGAAGTATTTGGTTGTTCTATGTCATGTAATTTTAACTTTTTAATTTAATGATGGATATGTAACCCTTCTTAGATTTGGAATGTTCATCGTATGCAAGCCTGCTTCTTTCTTTTTCATTTCTCTCTTGATATTTTATAAATGTGTTTTTAGTCCATTTAGTCTGAGAACCTAGACCTAATCAACTTTTCTAGGTTCAATTTCGGTTCTTGTTTTCACAAAAATCGATTTTCGTAGGTTCAATTTTGGGCATATGCTCAATCCTACGTAAAACTTTAGGCTTTAAAGTTAAAAAAATAATTTGGTGTAAAATGGTATATAAATAACAAAGTATCATATAACTCATGCTTTATAAGGCAAGTATCAATTCAATTTATTCATCCAAATAAGTCCTAATTTATTCTGAAGAGGGAATCTCCGGCGATGGTTTCAAACATCCCAAACAAGTACTGATTATTGAAGAGGCCCGCTGCGTCCAGTTATTATACACGCATCTATGCAGTCAGTGTAAAATCTCCCAAACAAGTGAATTTGTATCTGGCTTACTGATTATTGAAAACAAGTACGTTTTATTTGATTAAGGATTCAAATTTCAAACATCCCAGATGCTGACTTGCATTTGCATGACTTCAGTATAAGAACAAAAACACCATACAGAAATACTGAGCAGAGCAAAATACAGACTCAAACGAAAACAACATGAAACTGAGAAACAGCACAAACAAAAGGCACAACTCCTTCACAGTTCAATGATAAGCATTTCATCAACATGACAGATTTGCATTGATTGAATGAGAAAATCTCACATTTCAGAGCTATAATTGCGCAAAAAGGTAACTTCAAATTTCCAAGCATCCATGATACAAATATATGAACTAACTTCTCTCAATGTCATTCAGTAAATGTGTTGCACGGGTCCGTCCGCTTATGAATTGATCAGTTCAATGCACAAAACTATTGAGAGAACAAACACAACGGAAAACAAAAAATCATAGCCTCTTCAAGCTCTTCTTTCTAGCATCAATCTTCTTCTTTTCAGCTTGAGCTTTCAAAGCACCACCTTCCTTCTTCTGGGGAGCAGAAGCTGGTGCCACTGCAGCCGATCCTGCAACTATGTTTTCATTTGTAGATCCCAACACCGCAGTCTGGTCAGCCCCGTTTGCTCCTTTTCCAGCTGCAGTTGATGAAATTTGAGGGGACGGGGTTGCTAATGTGGTGTTTGACGCTGAGTTTACAGGGTCCACATTCTCAGATGATGTGTTACTCTGGTCAACATTCAAGGCAGTTGTTGACTCTGAGATAGTGACTTGTTTTGGTTTTGGTTTTGGCTTGGCATGGATCCCTGTGTAAAGTCTGCCAAATTAGGGAAGATCCAAGGGTTAGCTGCATATGTTGAAGAAGACCTTTCGATTATGTGTTACAAGAAAAACTTTGCATGCCTTTTGCTTCGGGGAATACCACTAGGTTAAAATGCCTAATGATATTTTATAACCAAAAAGAAGCTGTGCAAAACAACCTGAAACATAATGTTTTTTGGAAACTTCATACCTGGCAAGGCGCGCATATTCTTCGTAGTCTTCAAGCAGCATCTTGCCAGCCTGCTCATTCAAAGCTGACTCCGGAAATGGTTCTATCAATAAACATCTAACCACCTGATATTACAACATTTAAATTAGAAGCAAGCAATTAAGATAATACAGATAATGATTGATATTCAGAAATTCACCAAAACTAGTTTTATCAACTTACAAGGAGAACATGGCGTAACCCAAGACTTGGACTCCAATCCTTTTTCAAGGTGTTGACACAAATTTCACCATTCGTTGCAATGTTTGGGTGGAAGATCTTAGTCAGAAAGTAACCTACAGTAGGAAGTTACAATGAAACGCCTTTTACAACAGATGAAGCAGAAGAAACATCATTCACATGTATGCATGCATTATTCATGATCACGTGTATTTGAGTGGTCCAACTAGATTTTGTTAGGATTCATGTACAGATGAATAGATGATCCGATTAGTGTCACATCAAATTTAAATCATAATGAACGCCGAGATACGTTTAGTTTTCTTTAATAAAGTGAAGCTCGGCAACTATACAAAGGAATAGAACAAACTTATAAAGCATTTTAATTTTATAAACACCAGATACAATAGATGCAGTAAATGATAGCCACAATATGTAATATATCATACCTTTAGGTGGAGAATGGGGGAAATCATGGGATAATATTAATTTCATCCGGAAAATACCATTCTCGTATGGAGTCCCAGCTGCAGGTTACAGAACGGCCGTTAATACAAGATACAAACAGGCCTGAACACAAAAAAGTTCAAGCATAGAGAGTAATACATACATGGTCCTTCAATATCTGCATAAATGGTTGAGAAGTCATCATTGTTTATACCCACTTTAATCCCCTCTGGAGGGGTTTCATCTAGGTTCTTCAACTCTCTTGCGAGCTGCTTTATGACGTTTGGAGGGAGATTTTCATTGGTGGCCTATCGTAAGACAAATGAACCATAGATGAGTAGTAGTAAAATAAGCCACCGGACCACCGGTTAAACTAAACAAAACGGAGCAAACACTTCATTGTCAGCAAATATGTACAGAACTATTACTTAAAAGTATAATTTAAGTTTCTAATTGTGTTCCAACAAAATCTTCGCAAAACATCCAAGATACTTTCTCTTCCTGAAACTGAAGATGCCCTAACTTCTCTAGAAGGATCGGTCCTAATAAATGAGTGTCGGCGCACAAGACAGTTAAATGCTTCAACCAGGAAATACTAAATGCTTCAACCAGGAAATACAGAAAACATGCATCCATGCACACATACACGTAGCTCTATAACGCACAAGTATGTAAACGATGAATAATTCTCAAAACAAATATCCAATATTCAAGCACAGCCTACCTTTCTACAAAACTAGCCATGATTACATAGGAAAAGAAATGTCGAGAAGGGAAGCAGTTTTACCATATCAACTGGTTTGAATTCGAACTTCACTAGCCTCCACAAGATCAGTAAAGTGTCTGGCTGAACTCCAATACCTGTGAAACAAAGATCACAGTAATTTTCATATCTTCCATCCGACATTGACGAAGTAATCACAGAAGAAAAATACCACCTAACATAAAAACATATACATAACAACATTCCCAGAAGCTACTGTTGTGAAGGGCAAATTCTAAAAACCGATGTAACTATGTAAGTTAATCTCAATGAAATAAATACAGGTAATTGTCGTCTGTGGAGCGTAATGGACCAACACACTAGGTAAATCAATATGTTACATAGAAAACCCTAACCCTAAACACAATGTTGGTTAAGATAGCAGACTGCCAGCTTAATCGGCCCCTGGTTACAAAGTACCAAAAGAATCCCTCTTTATCAACAATTAGCACTTCAGCGAGGTAGGAAAAGTGAATCCACTTATTGAAAAGGAAAACCCTAATTTTAGAGAACCAAAATTTCTCAAAAGCGTAAGCGAAATCGAAGATGTACGCAACAATAATCTTTTCTTTTCTTCTTATTCTCTACGTCAACCAAAATTCAGAGAAACAAGAAATCTAACGATTGAGTATAACAAAAAAACATACAAGTATGATTTGCAATTCCACAAACACGATGAAGAATTCGGCTTTAAAACCCACTGATGAACAACAAACACAGATAATTGAAACAAAACAAAATCTTGATGGATAATCAAGTACATAAACCCATAGATCGAGCGAGACTATAGAGAAAATCTAGTACCTTAACTGGAGTGCTGCGATGAACGGCGATGTGAAAAGGACAGAGCGAGATAGGGGTTCCTCCTTTGGAAATTATTGACTAAATTATCTGTGAAATGGGAATCCAAGAGGAGGAGAGAGGAGGAGGATCAGAGAGAGGGGGGAAATTATATACTGCTGGTAGATGGTAGAAGAGGCCTTGCCCAGACATGAACCATTTCTTTTTTAATAATAGAATTGAATGTATTCAGTCTTTTTCCCCTTATGTTTATCTTTTTCCTTTAATTTCAAATTTTATAAGGGTGTGTTTGGGAAGGAAGTAAATTAATTTGAAATGAAATCACAAATTGACATGCAACGTCTTTATAGTAAGCTGCGCGTGGAGCGTGGTTGTCACCCTTTCGGTTCAAATTTCAAAAACTGCCAAACTGGTATGTTGAAACTTGCAAGGCTGTGTTTGGCAAGGAACTTAAGTTATTTAGATTTTTTTTTAAATATATAAATAAATAATTCCCTGAACTAAATTTAAACCAAGCTTACTATTTGTGCGGACATATGGGTCACCAATGCGGCGTCCGCATGCGCCCCAAGTCACGTGCATGCAGACTCCGCATGCGCGTGGAGTGGAGCGCACAATTGAAACACATCCGGACTCTGCATGCGCCCAACCGACATAAAAAAACGTTAAAAAGAAGGAAAAAAAGGAGAAGGAAGAGGCTGTGGCGCCCTTATATTAGGGTATGGGGTGCATGTGCAGTCCGCATGCGCCCCATGTGCATACGTCTAATGAGGCGCATGCATAGAAACGCCGGTGCACATGCGGGCATAGGCGGATTTAAGGGGTGTGTTGAATAGGCAGTGGCACACCCCAACTCAATATTTTTACATCCGATTCATTTCTACGTTAAACTAGAAATCTCTAAAAAAAAAATTGTTAAATACCGTATCTAATACTTGTTCTTCATTAATGTGACTAAGCCTATCCATCTTTTTGTCTCACGACAATTGATAACGGTAACTAAAATTTAGATAGTTATTTACAGAGTATAAGTTAATATATTTATATTTTATATGTTCACTTAACATGCATGTACTTTATTTTAATAGAGCTAAACTATACTTAATTATATACATATGTAATAAGTGGTAAAATTCCACCCATCCATCAAAAATTTTTGGCTCCGCCCGCATCACTTGCACCCCATCCGAACACATGTACAACATGCATGCTTTGTCTTTATGGCGTTTTTCCGCCGTGTCAAATAACATTACCCATCTAAATTATTAGAATCATGAGTTTAACTCATGATTATTATATGTCTATTTCTATAGAAATTATAAGTATTTTCATTTTATTTTCTACTTTTACATTCTCGCTTATACTGTAAGATCCTGACCAAACGCCTCTCATTTGAAATGATTATGAATAATATGCGTTTAGTTTTTATCATACACTTCTGAGCAATGAGACTCTTGAAGAATCTTTTTCCATACATGCTGCCGGCAGGATTCGAACTCGAATCTCCAGGCTAACCACTTGAGTCTAGCACCACATCCCACTAGACCAACTGAGTATTGGTAATAACCACAATTTTGGGCATGCACTTAATCTTGTTAGAGCATCCACATCAAAAAACTCATAAGATTAATCTTAACCCACCTTTTTTCACTTTTTAGCTTTTCTCTCTCTGCCACGTCATCTTAAGAACACAACCCAAATTTATACTCACATCAATAGAACACAAAACTTGTTTTTAACATACATATTATATATTATTTGCTATCAATGAAACCATAAATGAATTATATTAAATAAATATGAACTTACTAAAAAAATCTTATAATTAAATATTAAATTTTAAATACAAAAAAATAAACATAAATTAAAAATACACTAATTGAGGTACAAAAAATTAAAAAAAAACTAAATGCATTTGTGCAACAGTACTTTTAAAAGCACTACGTCAAAAAAATTGAACTAAAAAATAAAACAATAAATAAAAAAAATACACCAATTGAGTTACAAATTTTTTTATACTACATAATTTATTTTTTTAATTTTATATTTTAGTGTTATTTATAAACATTTCATATCATATATATTACTGATATTTATTTATAAATATTTTAATTAAAACATACATAAATATAAATAAATATAATTTTTTCTAAAATATCTCAAAATATAAATATACAATACAAAATAAACATAAATTAAAAATATACCAATTGAGTTAAAAAAATGTTAAACAAAGGTGCAACGTTCAAAAGTTGTAGGTTAAAAAAATATTTTTTAATGCCCAAGAACATGATCTGCAAAATGAAAATTTGTGGATTGTTGTGCAATTTTTTTTCTCTTTCCTATGTGGCAATAAGATCACTTAGTAAGAAGAGCCAATGTGGTTTCTCTTAGGTCTAGGGGCTTTTCTTCTAGTAGTCAAGACACTTTTTTTTTTAGCTCCGGGAAGGAGGATGTAAGAAATATTACCAACTTGACCCTTAGCCCAAGTATTGTATTTAGTATTTATTAAAATCTCCTTTTGGGGAGAAGGATGAATTGTGGACGATTTGAAAGATATCATCGGAGGACATGTATGGTTAGGTTCCATTTGTATACTTGGCGGAATCTGGTATATATTAACCAAACCTTTTGCGTAAGGAAAGTTGGCTAACATTAACTAATGAGATGAAAGTTTACGAAGGTAAGAAAATCTTACCAAACTAAGAGTACCGAGTTTCATAACAAGATATACAAACTTAAAAATAATATGAAATAAAAATGATATCACGTCAAAATAAAAACTTTTCAATTTTGATGTTGAAATTAAAACTGAGTTGGAAATTAAGAATTACATTATTTGTTTCATAATAAAAGACGTTTGACATGTTGTTAGGATAATTTAAGAGTTAAAACGACTCAAATTAGTGACTCACAAAAACATTTTCATTTTCATATTAGTTGTATCAAACAATGCAACACAGGTATTAGTCATTCTCGATTTCATGAAATTCATATCAAATCTCACTAAGACAATCTACGTCAAAAGGCAAAACTATGAGTTACACCTATGCTAATCACACAAAAAAATATGCATGGATGAGGTACAGAGGTAGTGTCTAACGTGTAATTTTCCATCTCTAACCTTGAAAGATAGAAGAAAAAAAAAGTTAGGTAAAACCTAAATTTAGGTTAAATTATCTGCCCCAAACCTTCAATAAGAAGGCGTGTCGTTAATTGAGTGAAGTTGATGTTAAATTACCCAGTAAAACAGTGTTCTTAAAGAGGGATCTTATTCAAGAATACCGTAGGATAAGTATACTCTCTTCTACATGGTGAGTCCTTTTGTTCCTCCGGCGAACGCAAAGGAGAACCCTTCCCCATCAACCCCACCAGACAAACCCCCGGATCCAAAGTCATATGCCGCGGCAGTGGGCAAGGTTCCGGCCATTGCGGCTCCCCTGTGCTGCAATGCACTAATCGAATCACGCAGGATGCGGATTTCTTTTCCCGAAGGAGTCAAAGGTTTAGCTATTGTAGAAATCGATGATGATGTGGTCCAATCGTTGTCAGAAAATGGAAGAAAGCAGTGATTGTGAAGGTTCTTGGAAGAAATGTTGCGTTCCGGATTCTGGAGAAGAGATTGTATCAACTATGGAGGCCTTTGGTCCGATAACCATTCTTGATCTCCCTAATGGGTACTACGTTGTCAGACTCGATCAGGAAGAGGATTTTCTAAAAGCTCTTACCGAAGGGCCATGGGACAATTTTGGTCATTATATCATAGTCAGGCCTTGGGTGGCTGATTTTAACCCATACAATGTTGTTATGCGCACGATATTTGCATGGGCTAGATTATCTGATCTTCCAATGCAATTGTATGATGAAGGTGTCTTGTATGGTCTGGCCTCAGCCTTAGGGACTCCGTTGAAAGTCGATCTTAACACATTGTATGCTACAAGAGGAAAATTTGCGCGTGTATGTGTCGAAATTGAACTTGATCGGCCGCTCATAGGGACATATTTAATCGGGGAAACTAGGGTTCACGTGGTATACGAGGGACTGAACTCGATATGTCATTGGTGCGGGTTGTATGGCCACAATGTAGATAGGTGTCCACATGCAGTCTCTTCTACCACTACTACTGAGGTTAGGGAGAATCAATTAGAGGAACAGATTTCGTCCGGAACAAAGGAAACATCTGCAACACAACAAGTAACTCCTCCACTAACGGAATTTGATGACACATACCTAGGCCCTTGGATGTCGGCTACCCGTAGGCACAGAAAGCACAACCCGACAACAGTTGGTACCTCATCGGTTTTAGTGTTACCGGTAACTCAAAACCATTTTGAAGCACTGGCCACAGTGGAGACATCACCAAAAGCTAATGTGACCGGCTACGATAAGATGAGCCCAAACATCTTTGAAGCCGAAAAGTATGCCGATAATCATGCCACGATTAAGAGTAATAAATCCCAGGATTTACCGCCTTCCATAAATGAGATGGGTGCGTCAGCAGAAAACCCTAATACTACACAGAAACTGCCAAAGCACCCAAAACTTGCGGGCCACGAAAAGAACTCTCGGCCCACAGATAAGTCCATCAACCAAACACCCAATACCCAGTCAGTGTCTCAGCATGACACTCAACCGATTATTAGTAGGGTTTCCGGTGGCTCCGTTCTGTCTTCGTCTGATATTTCACAAAAGGTTGGCGGTGCCAATGAACCCGGCAACACGATTACTCCAAACATGGACATTGATATCGGTCATTCCCCAACTCCTGATGTTGTTCCTCCAAACCGTGTGGATACAGAAATTGCTGAGGCAGCCCAATCATCCAAATCAATCATGGCACCATGGTCCGCATCGACCGAGGGCTCTCAATGAATGTTCTCCTATAGAATTGTAGGGGTGCGGGAAATAGACGGTTCCGTAAGGCTCCAGTTACATGATTCACCGTCACAAAATAGAGATATTACTGTTATTCGAAACCAAAATTTCAAGAGTCAATGTTGATGAATTCTGTTTATGTTCTAAGTTTACTGATTATGATCGAGTTGATGCTGTAGGATTCGAGGGCGGTATTTGGATTCTTTGAAATTCAGCCTCCCTTCCTGTTACAATCAAGCTGAAGGAAATCAATTGTATCCAAGCATCGGTCCAATTGGGGACCGTTGATAT
Source organism: Fagopyrum homotropicum (assembly GCA_033239125.1). Taxonomy (NCBI): domain Eukaryota; kingdom Viridiplantae; phylum Streptophyta; class Magnoliopsida; order Caryophyllales; family Polygonaceae; genus Fagopyrum; species Fagopyrum homotropicum. The sequence goes on from BSWB01000003.1 coordinate 36,258,449, forward strand.
TGATCTATTCGCTGTTTATAATCCACCAACTCCCTGGATACGCTCTTACTACTGGGAGCGTCTACAGAATGCGATTAATACCTGCTCAGGTCAAGTTTTTGTGGGGGGTGATTTCAACTGTGTTCTCGACATTTCTGAGGTTGGAGGAATCTCAACTTCACTATCATCTGATACAACCATATTCCAGAACTGGGTTACCAATACACAACTTCTCGATTTGGGTAATAGCGGGCCAAAGTTCACTTGGAATAGAGGTCGATCTCTTGATCAAAGAGTTTCTAAACGTTTAAACAGGGTTTTCATGAATGGAGACGCTCGCCTGGGGTGGCCTGAGGCTTCTGTTCGTCATCTTCTGGCTCTATCATCGGAGCATAATCCGTTCCGTCTGCAGTTCAGTCCGGCTCGACCTTTTAATAAAGCCAAACGGCCGTTCCGTTTTGAGGCCGTATGGACAAGGCATCCCGAGTTTCCTTTTGTTGTCTCTGGCGCTTGGCAAAGCCCTGAGACCAATCTGAATCGTGCATTGTCGACCCTCAAATCACGTCTCCTTAGATGGAACGAGGTCTCGTTTGGGCGGATCGAGATTAAGAAAAAATTACTCATTGACAGATTAACGTCATGACAGTGCCAGATCGAACGTAGTGCTTCACAAGGGCTACTGGATCTTCATTCCTTGATCCAAGAGGAGTTCAATGACGTTCTCGAACAGGAAGAATTGCTCTAGATGCAGAAATCTAGAGAAAAATGGATCACGGAAGGTGATAGAAACACGACTTATTTTCACATTAGCACTACGGTGCACAGAAGGTATAATCGGGTCGAGTGTATCAAATCTGACGATGGTACTTGGATTTCTGAACCCGAGTTACTCAAACAGAATGCGCAACAATATTTCAAGAAACTATTCGCTCCTACTTCACTTGATTTACCTACTTCTGGTATGTTTCCCTCTAATTTCCCTACGCTTGCGCAAGACGATGTTGCCTTTCTTTGCAGGCCATTCTCGGATATTGACATTAAGAAGTGTATGTTTAGTATGCATCCGCTCAAGGCTCCGGGTAGTGGCGGATTCAGTTCGGTTTTCTTTAAAAAAATCTTGGGATATTGTGGGCTCAATTGTGATTGAATTTGTTAAACAATTTCTAGCATCTGGAGTTCACCCTCGTGGGGTCAATGACACGCTGATCTCTCTTATTCCAAAGAGTCGTAGTCCCGAGCATATATCCAACTTCCGACCAATTGGGTTATGCAACGTCAAATATAAACTGATCTCGAAACTTTTGGTCTCTCGGTTGCAACCTCTCATGAACAGATTAGTGAGTCCACTACAGAGCAGTATTATCCCGGACCGGATGATAGAGGACAATGTTGTTATTATGCAGGAACTCGTTCATTCAATTGTGCGTAAAAAATCTGGGAAAAAATGGATGGACATTAGAATCGATCTGGAGAAGGCACACGATCGGCTTTCTTGGGAATTTGTGGAGGAAACCTGTGCACTGCTTGGTTTACCATTAGTCTGGTGGACTTGGATCTCGTCATGCATCAGATCGGATTTCATGTCTGTTCTTTGGGATGGGGAGATGACGGATTGTTTTATTCCTACCAGGGGCGTTCGACAGGGAGATCCTTTGTCCCCATACATCTTGGCTGCCACTTAAACTTAACCGCAGAACTGTGGGTTTCTCACATGTGTTCTTTGCGGATGATATTGTACTATTTGCTGAGGCTTCGGTTTCTAATCTTAACGTTATTAAGAAGTGCATTTTGGACTTCTGGTCTCATCCGGCCTTAAGGTTAGTCTGTCTAAGCCCGAAATTCTGGTCTCAACAAATGTGGGGACGAAGCTGCGGGGTGAAATCCGTGATCTGCTCGGTTTCCCGATTGTTGCGGAGTTTGGCAAATACCTGGGATTTCCGCTTCTCCATTCAATTTCTTAGTGGATAAGACGAAGGATAAGCTTGCGGCTTGGAAGGTCCGGTTATTGAGTTTCACAGAAAGGATTACTCTAGTCAAGTCCGTTCTGAGTGCTTTTCCATCGTACATTATGAGAGTTTTTAAACTCCTGGTCTCAGTTTGTAACGAGTTGGATAAATTTTTCCATTCTTTTTTATGGGGTGATACCGATGCAAAGCGTAAAATTCATTTAGTGGCTTGGAAGGAGTTATGCATACCATTAAACTGTGGAGGGTTATGAATTAGGGCTGCTGCAGATGCCAATGCCGTTGGTCTTGGGAAACTTGCTTGGCGCTTTACTCAGTCTGTTGATGCTTCATGGGCCTCCCTCGTGATGAGCAAGTATGGTTTGAGTGATACTCGTGCCTTCTTCGACTGTGGTCCTTCCAAAAAAGGCTCCTTTCTACTGAAAGGTCTGATTTGGGCTAAGACTACTGTCCTCGTGAGGGGTTCCAAGTGGGTAATCTGCAATGGATTACAAACTCGTTTTTGGACCGACGTGTGGTGTGGAGGGGCTCCGTTACTGAGCTACATTGATGTATTACCTAGTGGGGCTTCTATCAATGATAGGGTTCGGGACTACTGGCGTGACGCTTCCGGGTGGATCTGGGACGCTCTCAGGCCGGTCCTTCCTTCTCAACCGCTTCTTACTCTCACTAACATTGTGATCAACGAAACTGACTCTTGCAAGGATTGCATTTCCTGAAGCCTGACCAGTAACGGAACATACTCACCTGAGTCTGCCTATAGGGCCATCCTTCTGCATGACTATGGTACCTCACATCTTGACCCTATTTACGGTATGATTTGGAGCCTTAATGTGCCAGAGCGAATTCGCTCGTTCTTGTGGTTAGTTGCTATATATCGGATTCTCACTAACGCCGAGCGCTCCCGCCTTCATCTGGTTCTGGATAGCTCGTGCAGACTATGTCCAGGGGTCCCTGAAACTACTCTCCATATTTTTCGAGACTGTCCCAATGCTTGCATCATTTGGGGTAATCTACTTTCCGGTTATTACGCCGTTGATTTCTTCTCGAATGACACTCATTCTTGGCTACTTACCAATCTTGGTCGGGATGACTCCATTGATACTGATCTACCTTGGAACATATGCTTCGCTGTTTCCATCTGGTGGCTTTGGAAGTGGCGGAATGAGGCCATTTTCGGGTCATTTGCACCACCCACTAACAAAGTGATTATGATAGCTGCTTATTCAAAGAGAATTATGCATGCAAGTAACAGATTGAGCGACTCGGTGTTGAATCTGAAACGTAAAGAGGCTCACATTAAATGGGTCGCTCCTGCTGAAGGTTGTCTTAAACTCAATACCGATGGATCCGTTTGCCGGGAGTTTGGATCTTCTTCCGCTGGGGGATTATTAAGGGATATGCATGGACAACGGCTCTGCGGATTTTTAATAAACATTGACGATGCGTCAGTTCCCGAAGCGGAATTATGGGGCTTATCTACAGGTCTTTACTTGGCTTGGGATAAAGTTTATCGCAAGATCATTGTGGAAATTGATGTGTAATTGGTTGTCAACCTCGTCCAACGTTCGGTTCCGAGTTATCATCCCCTCCATAGTCTGATATCACGGTGTCAAGACTTCTTACGTAGGAACTGGGACATCCAACTCCGTCACATTTATCGCGAGGCCAATGTTGCTGCCGGTCACTTGGCATCCATTGCCTCCTCCTACCCATTAGGCTATTTCTATATTCAACATCCTCTTGTATCCATTATTGTAGTTTTGAAAAACGATGCCCGCGGAGTAGCGACCTGTAGGGTAATTCCTTGTTAGCTTTTGGTTTCGTTGTCTAATAATATTACGGATGTCAACTGGTTTTCCGTAGTCCTTACAAAAAAAAAAAGAGGGATCTTATTTGCGTCCATTATTCATGGCGACTCCTTGACGTGCATAGTTTGCGTCCATTATTATGGCGACTCCTTGACGTGCATAGTTTGGCGGCTGTAATTGGGAGGTAGTGCAACAAGCCAACAAGCCATACAAAATTTTTAACTTTCGAAAATAATAGGTACCTGGTGCAAGGTGGAGTTACTCCATTTGATTAAAAATTACATGTTTTTTTTTGAAAAACAAAAAGCGGTTAGGAGAGAACTATCTTCTCGCGGTAGTCTATCCTAAAGCATCCTTGCGGATGAGAACATTAAGTTCGGGGTCGTTAGAAAATGGTGTGTTGGGGTTCGAAATTCCCAAATGGGTCAATCGGTCAGCAACACAGTTGATTTCACTACATGTTTTTATTGTTTTAATGTAATTATCCATGCTTTACTTTCTTTTTTTTTTTCCCCTTCTAATAAGCTTTTTAATATTGTCCAAGAATAAAAACTACACTTATATAACTTTTTCTCTAATGACATATATTAAAAAAATGTTGTTTTAATTGTTGACATAATTATCAGTACCAGTTTTAATAACCTTAATTTTATACCACTTTTAAAACCAGACATTATGTTTTAAAAATATTTGATAAAAATTTTTGTTTTTTTAAAAAAATCGTACTTATGTTATAGTTAATGACGTCATTATGTGGAATAGTATTTAGACCGATCAAAAGCCGGAGATATCCACCTACAATGGATGATGTTGAAGAATTGTTTAATATGTTTCATTCTCACGCACCTACACCCCCAGTCACACACAACCATGGAGCCAAGCACAACAAATAAATCATTTTTTATTTTAATTTGTTCATGTTATTTCGTATTTCTCACGTGTGATGTAATTTCTAATTTTTAAGGCGAATCTTATTTAAGTTGTTTGTTCTTTTTATTTAAGTTGTTTGAAAAAACTTAACAAGAAAAAATTAAATTATGATGTTGGATAATACTAAATATAGCGATATACAACTTTAAAATTTATTTTATGTATACATATGCAGACGCATTACTTGCTAATCAAAACCAATCAGTTCCGCTAACGAGATTTAAAAAAAATACGATTATCGATTTCGCTAACGAAATATAAAATTAACAAAACAATTTAAATAATCTTCATTACCCTCCCCATTACATTATCATTACCCCAATGATTAAGACTCAAAGAAAGTCATTACAATCATCATTATGATTGATTTGACAATTTTCAACTAAATGGGACATTAAATAGGCGAGAATAGTACACCCCGTTATTAAATCACATTTTTCATTAATAGAATGAACTTGACGCTAAAATCACACAATAAAACGATGTTATTTTACCACCTTTTTTTTGTCGAAGAAGATCAAGTAGTACCACATCTTTTACGTCATTAAATAAGATATTGTATAATATTTATAATCATTAATGCTTGTAAACTTGTATTATTTGTCTACCGCCTACAGGATACATTTCAATGGAACAAATGTCAATAGATTATGTTAAAATAAATATTATAGGTAGTATTTTCTTTTATTTATTTGAAGTAGAAAAAAATTGAAATATAACTCACAAAATTTTCATGTGCGAGTTCAACAAACACGTCGTGAAAATCTAACCAATATGTTATTGATCATGTCGTCTCAATGTTTTTGGAGGCCCGTGTCAAAACTATATTAGATGGCTTTACAAAATATTTAAATTATATTGGACGGTTTATTTTAATTAATAGTAGTTTATAAACTATATTTTATACGCTGAAAAATGATTTTAATAAAGCTGAAATTATATGAAAGAATTAAACACTAAAGTAATACAAGTAAATAAAAAACAAAATTAAAAGAAAAAAGATTTTTTATTTTTAATACTGAACATAACTTTAAACATGATAAGAGGAATTGAATCCATGATCCTTGGGTGTTAGGTCCATACAAACAAAATAATTGTTATTTACCAACTGGGTTAGCACTCCAAGGAATACATAGTTAATTTTTACTGAACTATATTATCAGATAGATGTCCTCAAAAATTTAGGGGCTTGTTTAGTAGAGCAGGCCCCACCGGGTATTGGGTTGTGCCGGTTATTAATTAATGATAGGTAATATTGTAATAATATATAATAAAAATAATCTCTATTTTTTTATTCAAAAGTAAGAGAAACAAGAAGGGTCAACATCTAAAAGTTAACCGTCATAGAGTATCCTTTCGGATGAAGTGTTCAACGTCCCACGAAAGGTTCCCCTCACCAGTACCCGAGCAATGGTCAAGAGATACGAGCTTATCCGCGACATAGTTGATTTCCTAGAGAGATGTTAGGACTTTAACTTGTGTATACCTTCAAATCAAAATAGAGATGTCAAAAATGATCATGTCCGTGTCCCATGACGGTTTCCAAATCTGATTGTTTGAGTTAATGAGTTCAAGGTTATCCACTTAATTTCAATGATATTAAATCCTAAACTTATGGCCTTTTGTATGCCCCTCTCTTAGAGCATAATCTTTTGCTTGAATGATAGTTTCTGCTCTACATCGACGCATTTCCGTAGCAAACATTTAATCATCGTGGTCTCGAATGATAAAGTCAAAGACACATTGATCATTAGAGTTTTTAGAAGTATCAAAATTAATCTTGACAAAGTTCAAGTTTAGACTATGTCATTTAATATTTTTTATTTTTTGTCTTTTTTTTGAGGCCTTGTATGACAGTTTTGTGTTTTTGAAGTAGCCTCATCCTAGTATTTAGTTTGTTTTTGGATAAGTCGATTTAAATCCTGTGGAATTTTTTTTCTTGTTAAAGATTATTTGGTTTTTTGTTAGCCAAATGTTCCACCATGTAACCTTTACTTGTCTTAATTATGTTGGGTTACATTTTTCTTTTATCTCCATGATGATGCCAATAACTTTGTGGCATGTTGGATCACAATTATATAAGAAAATGTTAATTTTATCAATTTTGATATTATGTTATGTGTACGAGCATTTGAAGAAGAGGTGTTTAACACTCTCTATTGGATAGTAATAAAGTTCGCACTGCATTAAGACCAAAAGTTTTTGTTTTTTTAGGTTCTTTTTTGTTGGGATGTCATCTAGGGACAATTTTCACAACTTTTTTAAACTTTTGGCATTATATTGATACCCCAAATTCATGTTTTGTCACCTTGTGTTCCCACCTTACTTGTTTGGATAAGTATCATTTCCGATTTGGTTGAGAACCATCCTTTTTCATTTGACGTCCAATACAACATGTCTTGTGTTAACTCCACCTTGAGGAATATTATGTTAACATTTATTTTTGCAGGATGATCCAAGACAAATAAATAGTGAGCTTCAATCAAATATCAATATATTCATGGATATGTTTATTACATATTTTATGCATGATATGAGAGAGAGTGAGAGACGATGGAGCAGATTATGGAGAAGATTTTCAACGATATATATATAACAAGATTCTACAGAAGATAACAAGAAGATTTTGCAGAAGAGTACAAGAAGATTTTCAACGGCTAAATGTGATAGAAGATCTTCAACAAATATATATATATATATATATATATATATATATATATATATATATATATATATATATATATATATATATATATATATATATATATATATATATATATATATAACAAGATTCTACAAAAGATAACAAGAAGATTTTCAACGGCTATTTTAAGGAGATTGGTTTGAAATATATGGAGCAGATTTGATGCAGATTTTGCGGGCTGTTTTTCAAGACTCAAACAACCAAGATTTATGTAGATTTTGTGGCAACAAAATAGCCAAGATATGTGCAGATTTTGTGGGAATCTTTCAACGTTCAAACAGCAAAGTCTTCGTCCCTCCTACAACCTATAAAAGAGACAATCAAGCAGTGAAGAAGCAGTGCTTACACGGATATCTTCAAGGTTTCTTCATCAACCACGTTTATCTATTCTCAAGAGCGATCTTTGTTTTAGTTTAGAGAGAGTTAGATAAACACAAGAGCTATATTGGCATATCTTGAGAGTGTTATACACAACGTTACTCTACGATGTGACTAGACTATTATTCGTGAGTTTTGAGTTGACTAGGTAGTAGCGGTGAAGCTACAAGTGAGAGAAGACTTAAAGAAAGCGAGATAATAGATAGTTGGAATCCTAGGGTCGAAAACCTAGGCGGAGAGTAGGTTGTTAGGGCCGAACTTCGTAAACATATTGTTGTATCGATCTTTTAAATTCCACACTTATTATTGCGTTTTATTGTGACTAATAACTTTCTGCAGGTTTCGAAGTCAAGGCCTTGAAATCCACTTCAAAGCCTTGAGAAACAGTTTTGTCACTAAGCGCAGAGATCGACTTTAAGGCCTTGAGATTAGTTTCAAAGCCTTGATATACGATATCGTGAAAAGTTCTCATACTCTATTCAACCCCCCTTCTAGAGTATTTATATCATTATTATTCACCTATTGATCAATATTTTGAGGTAGGTTGTACGTATTAAATTTAATAACAATGTCATGTGGTAATAGACTACCCAATGAGATCTGCAACTATTTTGTCACTAAGCGCAGAGATCTTGTATTTCATTTTGAGGTAGGTTTACATGTTAAATTTAATAACAATGTCATGTGGTAATAGACTATCCAATTGAAAATTTTCTTGTTGGTCCCATTGTTTGTTATAAAGTTCCTTATCAAAGCATCCATATTAATCAATGTTTTGTCATTCACCAAGTTTTCTAGAGGTTGTTCGGTTATCCATCTATCTTTCCAAAATCTAATGGTTTTTCCATAATCGACGTTGCATCTAAAACCTTTTTCAAAGTCTTCAATAAGTATGTTCATTTGAGGTATTTATCTTCAATAATTGTAACCCAAATGTTGTCCGGTTCTGTCACTATATTCTAAAGTAGTTTCATATATTAAACCTTGTTTATATCTTCCGTTTTCTTATTTATATTCCTCCTAGCGTTTTTGGTTTGCATATTTTATCCTAGTTGATGAGGGGGTGAGAATTTGGTCCCTTCTTTCAAAATAAGGATTTATTTATTTGGTCAAGTTCTTTATGAATGCTTGCATGAAGCATGGAGGATTGCATTAGATAGCTTGATTTTGCATTTAGGTTGACTTTTATCAAAGTTATTCGACCTTCTTAAGATAGGGATGAGACTTTCCATTTTGTTAGTTGTTGTTTAGTTTAGAGATGACACTATTAAAAGTGTCTTTATTAACTCGCCGGTTCATTATCGGCATCTTAAGTTTTTTTTCTAGGTTCCGTAGTTATCCTTCTCTGTCCCCGCTTATTAGTGTTATAGGATAGCTCCCCATTCAAGTAAGTCACTTTTCCCGGGTACGCGGTAGGTTGTTTGAACTGCAATACACATATGTGAATGTATTCTTATTCTGGTTGTTGGGTCGACATTTATTATTGTTTGAAATGTTGATTTATGGTAGTTTATTACCTGACCCAAGACCAAGCAATAGTCAATTAATACGGATAGAATCATATTGCTTATTATCGTTGTTGTCTTGGTGAAAATTATTATTTCATCAGAAAAGCAAAAAAAAGGGGACAATAGATCCATTTTTGAGATTGGAAAGCCTATTATCTTCCAGTTCTCATTGCTAATTTTTTGTATTATCTAGCTAATATCTCGACCCCTAGGTTGAAAAGCAAAGGGGATAATGGATCTCCTTGGCATAAACCTCTCTTTGGGAGGACAATGTTCGTTGGATCGTTTATAAGTATGGAGTATGAAACCGTCGAGATACATTCTTCAATCCAACCTCTATTTTATCCCCAAAACCAAATTTAGTCAAGGTTGATTTTAGGAATGACCATTTTACTTTGTCTTAGGCCTTTTCCATATCGAGTTTGATTGTCATGAACCCTTCTTTACCTTTTTGGATCTAAATCCAAGGAAGATTTTGTGAGCAATGAGTACATCAATGTGAATTGATCTATTTTGGGTAAATGTACCTTGTAAAGGGTGGATCAAATTTGGGAGAATTACGCTTAGTCTTTTACCTAAGATTTTTGCAAGGATTTTGTAAATGGTTGAACATAGATGTAATATCCAGAATTTTTATTCCGTCTGTTTCCGTAGCTTACCGGTTTCCGATCCCTTGACTTCACATAAAATAATAAGTTTAGCCCCAAACCCTAATTTAGAACGACTTCACATAAAATGATGAGTTTAGCCCCAAACCCTAATTTAGAATATGACTCGTCGTTGACAAGTCATGACATCCTAGTGACGGGGTCGAGACGAGACCAAGACAAACTCGTGACAAGTACATGCATGGGCTGGATAAGTTTTGACAAGCTGTGACAAGCCCGATCAACAAGCCTTTTGTTTTCCTTGGCCATTTTAGTTTAGTCCATTCCGTGCACTCTTTAGCCGGTGATCTCGTTTCCGGACTGCAGCTAGCACTGGACCGCTTCTCCCTTGTGCCAAGGCCCAGCCAGCTTGTCCAGCAACTCAGCAGCCGGCCCAGTCGTGACCATCAACGCTAGTTTCAGCCCAGCTTGCAAGTAGCGTCCGCTTCAGCCCAGCTTGCCAGCAGCGCCAACTTCAGCCCAGACAGCTCCAGCCCACGCCTGATCCATGTACTCTCAGCCCAGGTGGAAGACGGACCTTGCTGCCAACCCTCACAGCCCAGGAATAGTCAAGAATAGATGCAAATCGTCCTAGTCAGCAGCAGTTACAGAATATTAGAAATTACCTTATACGTTTAATCTTCTTGCCTTCTTCTGCAGCCGTTTATACACGCTATCTCCCTTCTTGATCTCCGTCCAGATTCAGCTTCGAAAACTCCTCCCTTCTGTACGAGAGTGTGCTTCATACGCTGCTAAACACCCTTGTCCCTCACCCTGCAACCTCTTGACGCCGCTACACATCACCAAAGTCGTCTTTGGGGGCTTGAGCGCTGCACGCCACTGGGATCTGCATAGGTGAGTAACGACTGACTGGTTTCCCCGTACTCCTCCCTTCAACCTTACTCGGCTTAACCACCTTCTAGTTGCACAGAAAACATCGACCGGACGGACCTCTAGGCGCAGCAGACGAACCCCTACACTCACCTGTGTCGACAACCTAGAATAGCAGCCGTGCTGTCTCCTTTGAGGCATCACCTTCTGCAATCGATCAAAAGCTCCTCTAGCCAGTGACTGCTAAAGGAGGTGAGCCCTTCTTTCTTCTGCAGTCCAGTTTGTGCCTTTTTAAGACATTATGTTTATACAGATTGTAAATGCTTTACGTTTTATTTGTGGAGGGAGATCAAACTAGAGATAAGGGGTAGTAAGTGAGTTCTGTTAAAGCCTCCTAGATTACCCAATTTATGGTCTTTGGATGACTTTGTGAGTAAATCAGATTATCATAGAAATGCAAGTAAGAAACTCCTTTTTAGAACTCAGCTTTGTAAGTGGGTAACGGTCACTGTTGTAGATTAATGTTTAAGAGTTAGGTTGAAGATCCACCATTGAAATTTTAACAGGTAATAGGTGGATGTATGTAGTTTACTGTATTAAAATTTGAGAAGAAATGAACGGTCGGATTAGAAGTTATAAGCTTCCAAAGTAGGGTAGATAAGCAGTTTTTGGAAAACCATGAAATTTTGGCTAAGTATAAGAAATGTAAGTGTTGTAACCAACTTTGAGAATTTTTATAAAAATGATGGATGAACAGTTTTGAGAAATTCTTGCTCCTAAGGTTAGATGGAATATCATAGATGATCTAGAGAATTATTTCGAAATTTTTATAAGCTTTTACGAATTTCATATTTGAAGCCGAAGTTGGACCTTTACAATCTTTCGGAAAATAGGAAAATAGGTAAAGTGCCAGTTTGTAACCAAATTAAACTTTAGGGGTTCGAATACGACTTTATAGTCACAAATAAGAGTTTAGACAAGAATTTTGGAAATTCTGGGAGTTTCGGAACCAAGGGTAAAATAGTCATTTTACCATAGTTTAGTATTGTAATCAGTTCTGTCCTATTACGATCTTCTATCTTAGAAGTCTTAGACTTCTAAATACTTTGGAGTGTGCTAATGCACATATCTTCTTTGGCAGGCAACTGAGTTGCTACAGTTACAGAGCGAGTTTGGTTTACAGAGAATCGAGATTTATAACAGGTAAGTCCTTTGGGCTTACTTAGTTGACTTCTGAATATGAGCATGAATTATGATAGTGGTGTGTGATTGAGATGTTTAGAGTTATAGGTTGTGATAGATATTTACCGACCTATACTTGGCCTAAGAGTAACGGGCGGTGGCATTCTGCTCAGTTATCTTGAGGGCGCTGAGGGTTTCTTTAGGGACTAGTCCACACTCGATTTGTAGTGATGCTACCGGCGGAGGTCAGCTAGACCTACACCCAGTTGGATAAGGAACGGAGGCGAGAACTGTTAAGAGTTCTCGTGCCACAACTGTAAAATTGAATAAGATGAATCACCTAAATAATAGATAATAAACGGTTGTGTGCCAACATGATGTTTGTTTATGTTATTATGAGTGTGTTTGTGCTGTTATTATTTCTGCTTATATTTGGTTAGTTAGCTAACAGTTGTTATGTTGTGTAGACGTACCACAGGTTAGAGCAGATGCCGAGTGATCCGGATGGTAGTGGTCAGCCGGGGTATCGTACTTTTTAGGACGTGTTGCAGTTTCTTTATTTGTGGGATTTTCAGTTGGACCTTAGTTCCTTTTTGGTTTCGTTATGGTTATCTTATGTTTTCCGGCTGTTGGTTATTCTGGTCACATTCATACGTTATTAAGACTTAATTTATGATTTTTGGTTTTCCCTTATCTGTGCCTTGTTGTAAGATCTTGTTAAGTTGTTGTCAAACTAAGGTCAGGACCCACTGTGAGGTCCTAACCAGTAACTCCCCGAGTTGTAAAATTTGGGGTGTTACAACTTGGTATCAGAGCTCTAGGTTGACAACAATGACACTTGGAATCTTCTAAAAGGTCATATAAGTAAATAAGCAGAACCCAAAAGGGGTCTGAGTTTCCAAAAAGAATTTTGGTTTTAAAATGCATGCATAGTCGGGTTGGGATAGAAAGTACGAATGACCACCACTACCTCCGCGGATCTTGGTATTCTTAGTATTATTATTATAGACTTTTACTACTTATGATAGATTAGTTAGATTATAACTGTAGTTGTTACCGTTCGTACAAATGGCACGTACTAGGGCTACACCAGTTACTGGCCGAGGTAGGGGTCGTCCCCCCTTCCCCCAGTTAGACAGGATCGAGATGGTAACACTACTGCTATTAGAGGGCGTGGTCATGGGGGTAGACCTCCACTAGGGAGAGGTCGAGGACGAGTTCCTCGAGAGGATCCACCTGCAGCAAGCATGCCAGAAGCTGTTGTGGAAGAAGTAGCGGAGAGTGTAGGTCCCGAGGTCAGGCATGAGACCGCCGCTAGGTCTGGAGCACAGGGAGCACGTTCGACTGAGTCAAGGCGTGTTTCTATTGGAGTATCTGAGTATAGAGAGTACAGAGCATACATTGAGCGTATGGAGGAGGTTGCCAGAGTTGAGAGGCTTACCCAGGTACCGTCGGTGGTACCGGCCCGGTCAGTTCAGGTGACACAGGGGGTGTCTCAGGTACCGGCTGTACCTGAGAGGAGAGTTAATGCTGATAGAGCGCCTGCTGGGTCTAGAGCACCGAGACCGGATGAGTGGTTGAAGGCTTTCAACTCTCAGAAGGTTCCCTCATTCAGTGGAGAAATAGGGTTAGAGGTGGAGCACTGGATAGGAAAGATAGAGACGGCTTTAGAGGCGATACGATGTCCCGAGGATCGACAGGTGGATTTGGTGCAGACCTGTTTCACAGATGATGCTCATTCATGGTGGCGGACCATTCGTAGCCGAGTCACCAGTTGGGAGCAGATGAGGAACATTGTTAGGGACAGGTACTGTCCTGTCTCCCTGAGGAGGGAGAGATTCCAAGATTTTATTGAGGCGGGATTTGAGGATATCCCGATTGCTGTTGCCATTAAGAAGTTTCAGAAGGAGTTGACTCTACTTGGACCAGCTGCACCTCCGGAAGAGCAGCATGTTTATCTTTTCTCCAGGAGATTGAGAGAGAGTACCCGATCATATCTGGCAGGATTCCGCTGTGAGACCTTGTCTGACTATCAGGATAGAGCCTCTGCTTATGAGAGAGATAGGCCAGCTTCGAGGAAAGCAGTTCAGTCTAGTGGGCCGGATAAGCTGCAGAGGACAAGACATGCTGGTAGCAGTGCAGTAGTAGCAAGTTATAGTCGAGGACAGACTCAGGGGAGGCCCAGCTACCACCCTACAGTTCAGACTTCAAGTAGAGATCGACAATGCTTTAACTGTGGTAGCCGCGATCACATTAAGACGGACTGCCAGAGGCCACATACTACTTGCTTCACTTGTGGGAAGCTGGGACACAGGGCTACTTTTTGCCGTCAGGGTAGGGCCCCTTCACAGTAGGGATCTTCTCCTGCAGGTGTTGAGAAGAGTGGATAGAGACCTCCTCAGTACCGAGCACCGAGTCAGCAGCAGCAACAGTACCGGGCTCCAGGACATCCTGCTTCATACAGTACGGCATAGGGATCAGGTCGTGGCAAGGGACGTGGTAGTACCACTGACACTAGAGGAGGACCGTCGAGAGTGTTCGAGCTGAGGAGCACTGAGCAGCCTACAGCACCCGCAACCACAGGTACTATTTGGATCCATGACTTACCTGTGCGAGTTTTATTTGATACGGGTGTGTTCGCTCCAAACGGTGTGTGCAAGCTTTAAATTTATAACCCTAGACTTAAGCTTAAAACAAGGATGCGAACCCGCAGTGTACGTGTCAATCGTAGTAAAAAGCAAGAAAATTCCAGGGGTCGATCACAGGGACTCGGTGAAACAAAGTCAATAACGGTAAGCTTCGTGAATACTAACCACAAAGAGCAATTAACACAATCAAAGATGAATAAGAAGTCAATAAAGCAAACATGCAATTCTAGGGATTAAAGCATCTGGTTGTGGTTCCAACTCAAGATCTATAGATAAGCGGACAAAGCTGAGATTTTTTGCGTGGGGAAGGTGTTACTAAAGTGGAATAGATCACCGGGTAAGTCTCACTACTCACTAATCCTAAACCGTAACTCCTATTACCGGGTAAGTCTCTAGGAATCAAGATAAAGAACTATTACCTCAAACTAACACACCATCTAAGGGAATAGAATCAACCTTTACCGGGTAAGTCTCAGGCTAACTCACAAAGATGGGATGGAAGCACACTCAAACCCCAATAAAGGATAAACCTTTATTACCTACACTTATGATCGTTGGTACACAAACTAAGGAATTACCGGGTAAGTCTCATCCTAAGCTTGCTTTGAACCAGAAAGGTGTAATAAGAATAGGATTTGGCAAACTCTAACACTTAACTCTCAGTTATGGATTAGATAAGTCACCTCGGTCAGCCAGTTTCCACCCCGGCCGAGATGTTCATCGACTGAGCGAGATGCTTAGGGTTAAGGATAAAGACTCGAACTTTCAGGGTCCTACTGGAATCTAAGATTATTCTATCATTGTTTTTCCCACAACCTTCAGCCAATCACCCTAGAATCACACAAGGAAATTAGTCACTCATCATCATTATGAAAGTATTAAAATATATGGGAAGAAGGTGAATATTTGAACAAGAAGAATTTAATGAAAAGACTTCAATAACTGAATCAAATATCACAACAAAAGCGTTCCTTGGATAGCAATCCAACAAGACAAGACAACAAGCGAGGGAATTGAAGACAATCTTACAAAACCCTCCAAAAAGCTCTAAAAGCTATAGACTTCAATCTTCCTTCAACCTTCAAAAAGGTTCTTCGAATCTCTCCCAACTGGAGTAGGCTGCTGCTTCTGTGTGATTTTTTCGGTGTAAGCGGGGGTATGCCAGATCTCCTCGTAAGCAAGATGTTGGATTTGTGGAAATCCAACCCTTTTTATAGGAAAATAACCCTCCAAAGATAATATATCTTAGAAAGATCTCTTCCCATAAAAATAGGTAAAATATAAGATCTTCTTCCTTCCAGGAGCCAAGCCCAAAAATATAAGATCACTTTCCAAATTTAAAAGATCTCAGCCAAGAATAAAATATTCTCGCCGCGTCCTAGGTGTTCGCCTCGGTCGAGTCGGCGTCTCTGGATCACCTCGGTCGAGATGAATCTCTGGTCAACCGAGGTGAGTCATAACTGAATGTGAAATCTCTCAAAACTGGTCCAAAGTAAATCTTCAATCCATGGCTATGCTCCCTGGATGTAGCTCCAAATGACTCATGACTCCTTTTCCTCCTTTTTGATGCGAAACGTGCCATTTTACCTACGATTACAACAAAACTAGGTGTAGACCTCGATTCTCGCAAAGGTAGATGAAATGGTAATATAATCACATATTATACATGCTAACATGTAGATTATTGAAGATAAAACGTCCAAACAAACCTCAAAATATAGAATATAATTCATGCTATCAAAATATCCCATACTTAGCCCTTGCTTGTCCCCAAACAAGTTCCTCATATAGAAGTCAAGATAGAATGGGTTAATAGTCAAGAAAATCAATGAAAAGTCTTTCAAAAACATTTTTATGGTGTGCAACTATCATAGATCACTCTAAGAGAATACTTCATGGAATTTAAAAACTCAATATGCTCAAAACATTTTATAAATATAGGAAAGTCGTTCATCTTTGCATAAAACCATAGAATGCATAATAAATCATAATTATCAAAATTAATCATGTATAATCCAGTTTAAACCACTAAGTCAATCAACAAACTCAAGGTCTCAAGGGCTTCCCAAAAGAAAGGTCAAGAAACGTGTAGGGTAGGGATGTGTGTAAGGTAATGTGGTGCTAGAATCCGGGAAAAGGATGAACTTCACTTTCACTTCGACTTGCAACATCTTCCACCAATAAGCTTTGCTTATTTCACACTTTTTCCTTTTTTACTTTTTGGGATGCATGGACAAAGGTGCACAATAACCGAAGCCTAGGAAATCTGCAATCATCAATTTCTCGAGATGCATCAAACCCTTGATGCACATACCATGACCCGCTAGGAATATCGCTCAATCCGACTTTGGCAAGACACAAACACCCGGCTATGTGAATGGTGCCGAGTTACTCATCTTCATGATTGACTTCCCCAAACCTAAAGTTGCTTTTTAACACTTTCACTTCCAGCCATTTCTCAATTTCAACTCCACTTGCTTTCACCACTTTGTTTGCTTCCAAATTCCCGGATAGGTAAAGGGAGGCAAAATGTATATGAGGGGCTAACCATGATCAAGAAGAAGAAGAAGAGAATGAATTGCCTTGGTCTTTCCATGAAGAAAGTGAGAGAACTTAACCTGCGGTGTCAACCTTCAAATTCAACATAATTTGGATAAAAACAAAGTATTAATCATGCTAATAATTTCAAACAAAGCATTTAGCAACTTAAACATATTATAAAACTTTTCAAACACATAAAGAATTTAAAATCAGTCAGTAAACAAGATCTTCACTGAGATCATATCCAAATAAGTAACACAAAAATCGTTTTCGAAAACTCTCAGTTAACCCACCTCGGTCGAGGTGTTCTTGGTTCAACCGAGGTGAAACGCCTCGTTTGGCCAAGACTGACTCGGTCGAGGTCAAAATTTTTTTTTAAAACCATTTTTTTTTTTTTTCAGTTTCGACGTTTTTCTTAATCAAATAAATCATCTGTATGTATGCATGCAATCTCAGATAAACATATAGAAGCAAAATAAAGCATAAATATCATAGAAGGTCAAGTCATACATCCATGGGTCAAATAATACATAAATACCCCATACTTGGGACACACTGTTCCAGTGGGTCGAAATAAGTCTAAGGATAGGATACTCACCGAACATAGCTAAACTGCATGAAGAAGTAAGAAACAGCTCCCAGATAAGCCCATCTCGGTTGGCGAAGCACATCTCGGTCGAGGTGTTCTGACAGTATCCGAGATGTATCTCAGTAAAGCTCGTTTCCTCAACTTCTCGAAATTTTGTTCTTCCAGTGTAGCTCCTGAACTGTGATCCTTCCTTTTGGAATACCTGGTTGTTGTCTAGAGGAAAACAAAAACAAAGCAACTATCTAAACTAAACTAGAAAAGGGAGAAGAAAGCAATACCTTGGGTTGCCTCCCAAGAAGCGCTTGGTTTAAGGTCGCTAGCTGGACCCTTCTCCATAGAATTACTCAATGTACCTTGAACACCATGGAGTGCTCATCACATCCATCATAAAATTCTTCCAAAAAGGTTCCGGTTCCTAATTTCACCGGCAAATGGTAAGATCTCCCACGTACAAGCTTGTACGGTTTGATTCTCACCGGAATCCTTCTAGCCTTCCTGCACTTCAATGGGACATAATCTAGCCTTGCGTCCCATCCTTTCCTTGATCGAGAAAATAACTTCTCGAGAATCCTAGTAGCTTCCCCATCTTTAGCATGGGGATGGTACAATGTCCTTAGCATGCGAGGGACCCCATACTTGAACAAGAGACACTTCATCGCCTTAACGGTGTAGTGCTTGCAAACTCCACTCCTTATAATCCAAGGAGTATCTTCTTCCAACAGTTTCAAGGGAGGTTTCATCTTGATCTTAGGAGGTTCTTTCGGAAGAGACCTCCAACTCTCCGGTGCATTCCTGAAAAATTCAGAAATTTTAATAGGGATTTCAAATGAAGTAGGAGAATGTACCTCGTAAAGTTCTCCAAAGCTTGAGACAAGTTTCATGTTGGGTTGATATTCCACACACGAAATCCCTCCCAACTCAGCTGATCTTTCTTCCACCTTGACCACAGTCTCAGTAATTTGGCCAAGGTTCTCCGTATCTTGCAGTTCTACAGATTTTTCCTCCACCTCGGCCGATCTCTCTTTCACCTCGGCCGAGGTCTCAACAGTTAGATCGAAATCTTCCAAATCTTCTTCTCCCTCAAAAGCTTCAGGAGAAACTTCTGGTTTGATTGGAGGGGTGCTTGGAACTTGCAACACTTCCTTATGCTCCTCTTCCGGCTTAGCATAGGATAGGGTGCTTTCCTTGAGCTCCTCCACCTTCTTCATCAACCTCTCCCATCTTGATTTAAGAGAATCTTCAAGGGGTTGCTCACAAATCTTTTTAGGGACATTCAGTTCATCCCATATTGCAAGTTCATGCTTAATGGCCTCTTCTCTTTCCCATTCATTGTTGAACCAATAGAAGGAGTACTTCTCCTCCAAGTATTCATAATGGTCCGCCCTAGCACTTTGCCTTGCTATCCAGGCTGGATCAAATGTAGTCATCGGAAATCCTAAAAACTACAAAACTCATAGAAAGATTAGTTAGTAGCAACAGGGGCAAGTGCCCCGAAAGCAAACCGCAACCGGCTCGGTCTAGACCAAGTCCCCGGCAACGGCGCCAAAAACTTGTTCGCTCCAAACGGTGTGTGCAAGCTTTAAATTTATAACCCTAGACTTCAGCTTAAAACAAGGATGCGAACCCGCGGTGTACGGGTCAATCGTAGTAAAAAGCAAGAAAATTCCAGGGGTCGATCACAGGGACTCGGTGAAACAAAGTCAATAACGGTAAGCTTCGTGAATACTAACCACAAAGAGCAATTAACACAATCAAAGATGAATAAGAAGTCAATAAAGCAAACATGCAATTCTAGGGATTAAAGCATGTGGTTGTGGTTCCAACTCAAGATCTATAGATAAGCGGACAAAGCTGAGATTTTTTGCGTGGGGAAGGTGTTACTAAAGTGGAATAGATCACCGGGTAAGTCTCACTACTCACTAATCCTAAACCGTAACTCCTATTACCGGGTAAGTCTCTAGGAATCAAGATAAAGAACTATTACCTCAAACTAACACACCATCTAAGGGAATAGAATCAACCTTTACCGGGTAAGTCTCAGGCTAACTCACAAAGATGGGATGGAAGCACACTCAAACCCCAATAAAGGATAAACCTTTATTACCTACACTTATGATCGTTGGTACACAAACTAAGTAATTACCGGGTAAGTCTCATCCTAAGCTTGCTTTGAACCAGAAAGGTGTAATAAGAATAGGATTTGGCAAACTCTAACACTTAACTCTCAGTTATGGATTAGATAAGTCACCTCGGTCAGCCAGTTTCCACCCCGGCCGAGATGTTCATCGACTGAGCGAGATGCTTAGGGTTAAGGATAAAGACTCGAACTTTCAGGGTCCTACTGGAATCTAAGATTATTCTATCATTGTTTTTCCCATAACCTTCAGCCAATCACCCTAGAATCACACAAGGAAATTAGTCACTCATCATCATTATGAAAGTATTAAAATATATGGGAAGAAGGTGAATATTTGAACAAGAAGAATTTAATGAAAAGACTTCAATAACTGAATCAAATATCACAACAAAAGCGTTCCTTGGATAGCAATCCAACAAGACAAGACAACAAGCGAGGGAATTGAAGACAATCTTACAAGACCCTCCAAAAAGCTCTAAAAGCTATAGACTTCAATCTTCCTTCAACCTTCAAAAAGGTTCTTCGAATCTCTCCCAACTGGAGTAGGCTGCTGCTTCTGCGTGATTTTTTCGGTGTAAGCGGGGGTATGCCAGATCTCCTCGTAAGCAAGATGTTGGATTTGTGGAAATCCAACCCTTTTTATAGGAAAATAACCCTCCAAAGATAATATATCTTAGAAAGATCTCTTCCCATAAAAATAGGTAAAATATAAGATCTTCTTCCTTCCAGGAGCCAAGCCCAAAAATATAAGATCACTTTCCAAATTTAAAAGATCTCAGCCAAGAATAAAATATTCTCGCCGCGTCCTAGGTGTTCGCCTCGGTCGAGTCGGCGTCTCTGGATCACCTCGGTCGAGATGAATCTCTGGTCAACCGAGGTGAGTCATAACTGAATGTGAAATCTCTCAAAACTAGTCCAAAGTAAATCTTCAATCCATGGCTATGCTCCCTGGATGTAGCTCCAAATGACTCATGACTCCTTTTGCTCCTTTTTGATGCGAAACGTGCCATTTTACCTACGATTACAACAAAACTAGGTGTAGACCTCGATTCTCGCAAAGGTAGATGAAATGGTAATATAATCACATATTATACATGCTAACATGCATATTATTGAAGATAAAACGTCCAAACAAACCTCAAAATATAGACTATAATTCATGCTATCAATATACCCCATACTTAGCCCTTGCTTGTCCCCAAGCAAGTTCCTCATATAGAAGTCAAGATAGAATGGGTTAATAGTCAAGAAAATCAATGAAAAGTCTTTCAAAAACATTTTTATGGTGTGCAACTATCATAGATCACTCTAAGAGAATACTTCATGGAATTTAAAAACTCAATATGCTCAAA
The DNA here is from genome assembly GCA_033239125.1 of Fagopyrum homotropicum. NCBI lineage: Eukaryota > Viridiplantae > Streptophyta > Magnoliopsida > Caryophyllales > Polygonaceae > Fagopyrum > Fagopyrum homotropicum. Next base: position 36,279,650 of record BSWB01000003.1, read on the forward strand.
ACATTTTATAAATATAGGAAAGTCGTTCATCTTTGCATAAAACCATAGAATGCATAATAAATCATAATTATCAAAATTAATCATGTATAATCCAGTTTAAACCACTAAGTCAATCAACAAACTCAAGGTCTCAAGGGCTTCCCAAAAGAAAGGTCAAGAAACGTGTAGGGTAGGGATGTGTGTAAGGTAATGTGGTGCTAGAATCCGGGAAAAGGATGAACTTCACTTTCACTTCGACTTGCAACATCTTCCACCAATAAGCTTTGCTTATTTCACACTTTTTCTTTTTTTACTTTACTTTTTGGGATGCATGGACAGAGGTGCACAATAACCGAAGCCTAGGAAATCTGCAATCATCAATTTCTCGAGATGCATCAAACCCTTGATGCACATACCATGACCCGCTAGGAATATCGCTCAATCCGACTTTGGCAAGACACAAACACCCGGCTATGTGAATGGTGCCGAGTTACTCATCTTCATGATTGACTTCCCCAAACCTAAAGTTGCTTTTTAACACTTTCACTTCCAGCCATTTCTCAATTTCAACTCCACTTGCTTTCACCACTTTGTTTGCTTCCAAATTCCCGGATAGGTAAAGGGAGGCAAAATGTATATAAGGGGCTAACCATGATCAAGAAGAAGAAGAAGAAGAGAATGAATTGCCTTGGTCTTTCCATGAAGAAAGTGAGAGAACTTAACCTGCGGTGTCAACCTTTAAATTCAACATAATTTGGATAAAAACAAAGTATTAATCATGCTAATAATTTCAAACAAAGCATTTAGCAACTTAAACATATTATAAAACTTTTCAAACACATAAAGAATTTAAAACCAGTCAGTAAACAAGATCTTCACTGAGATCATATCCAGATAAGTAACACAAAAATCGTTTTCGAAAACTCTCAGTTAACCCACCTCGGTCGAGGTGTTCTTGGTTCAACCGAGGTGAAACGCCTCGTTTGGCCAAGACTGACTCGGTCGAGGTCAAAATTTTTTTTTTAAAACCATTTTTTTTTCAGTTTCAACGTTTTTCTTAATCAAATAAATCATCTGTATGTATGCATGCAATCTCAGATAAACATATAGAAGCAAAATAAAGCATAAATATCATAGAAGGTCAAGTCATACATCCATGGGTCAAATAATACATAAATACCCCATACTTGGGACACACTGTTCCAGTGGGTCGAAATAAGTCTAAGGATAGGATACTCACCGAACATAGCTAAACTGCATGAAGAAGTAAGAAACAGCTCCCAGATAAGCCCATCTCGGTTGGCGAAGCACATCTCGGTCGAGGTGTTCTGACAGTATCCGAGATGTATCTCAGTAAAGCTCGTTTCCTCAACTTCTCGAAATTTTGTTCTTCCAGTGTAGCTCCTGAACTGTGATCCTTCCTTTTGGAATACCTGGTTGTTGTCTAGAGGAAAACAAAAACAAAGCAACTATCTAAACTAAACTAGAAAAGGGAGAAGAAAGCAATACCTTGGGTTGCCTCCCAAGAAGCGCTTGGTTTAAGGTCGCTAGCTGGACCCTTCTCCATAAAATTACTCAATTTACCTTGAACACCATGGAGTGCTCATCACATCCATCATAAAATTCTTCCAAAAAGGTTCCGGTTCCTAATTTCACCGGCAAATGGTAAGATCTCCCACGTACAAGCTTGTACGGTTTGATTCTCACCGGAATCCTTCTAGCCTTCCTGCACTTCAATGGGACATAATCTAGCCTTGCGTCCCATCCTTTCCTTGATCGAGAAAATAACTTCTCGAGAATCCTAGTAGCTTCCCTATCTTTAGCATGGGGATGGTATAATGTCCTTAGCATGCGAGGGACCCCATACTTGAACAAGAGACACTTCATCGCCTTAACGGTGTAGTGCTTGCAAACTCCACTCCTTATAATCCAAGGAGTATCTTCTTCCAACAGTTTCAAGGGAGGTTTCATCTTGATCTTAGGAGGTTCTTTCGGAAGAGACCTCCAACTCTCCGGTGCATTCCTGAAAAATTCAGAAATTTTAATAGGGATTTCAAATGAAGTAGGAGAATGTACCTCGTAAAGTTCTCCAAAGCTTGAGACAAGTTTCATGTTGGGTTGATATTCCACACACGAAATCCCTCCCAACTCAGCTGATCTTTCTTCCACCTTGACCACAGTCTCAGTAATTTGGCCAAGGTTCTCCGTATCTTGCAGTTCTACAGATTTTTCCTCCACCTTGGCCGATCTCTCTTTCACCTCGGCCGAGGTCTCAACAGTTAGATCGAAATCTTCCAAATCTTCTTCTCCCTCAAAAGCTTCAGGAGAAACTTCTGGTTTGATTGGAGGGGTGTTTGGAACTTGCAGCACTTCCTTATGCTCCTCTTCCGGCTTAGCATAGGATAGGGTGCTTTCCTTGAGCTCCTCCACCTTCTTCATCAACCTCTCCCATCTTGATTCAAGAGAATCTTCAAGGGGTTGCTCACAAATCTTTTTAGGGACATTCAGTTCATCCCATATTGCAAGTTCATGCTTAATGGCCTCTTCTCTTTCCCATTCATTGTTGAACCAATAGAAGGAGTACTTCTCCTCCAAGTATTCATAATGGTCCGCCCTAGCACTTTGCCTTGCTATCCAGACTGGATCAAATGTAGTCATCGAAAATCCTGAAAACTACAAAACTCATAGAAAGAGTAGTTAGTAGCAACAAGGGCAAGTTCCCCGAAAGCAAACCGCAACCGGCTCGGTCTAGACCAAGTCCCCGGCAACGGCGCCAAAAACTTGTTCGCTCCAAACGGTGTGTGCAAGCTTTAAATTTATAACCCTAGACTTAAGCTTAAAACAAGAATGCGAACCCGCAGTGTACGGGTCAATCGTAGTAAAAAGCAAGAAAATTTCAGGGGTCGATCACAGGGACTCGGTGAAACAAAGTCAATAACGGTAAGCTTCGTGAATACTAACCACAAAGAGCAATTAACACAATCAAAGATGAATAAGAAGTCAATAAAGCAAACATGCAATTCTAGGGATTAAAGCATGTGGTTGTGGTTCCAACTCAAGATCTATAGATAAGCGGACAAACCTGAGATTTTTTGCGTGGGGAAGGTGTTACTAAAGTGGAATAGATCACCGGGTAAGTCTCACTACTCACTAATCCTAAACCGTAACTCCTATTACCGGGTAAGTCTCTAGGAATCAAGATAAAGAACTATTACCTCAAACTAACACACCATCTAAGGGAATAGAATCAACCTTTACCGGGTAAGTCTCAGGCTAACTCACAAAGATGGGATGGAAGCACACTCAAACCCCAATAAACACTACTACAAAAAGGGGATGATAACCCGGGCGTTTGATAGAATATACTCTGGACTCCCACTGGGGTAAAGGTTAGGGCGATATTTGGTCCATCAACTTTATACCCCAGGCGTGTGTAAAACAACATCCGGCTTATTTTATCTTCTTCAATTTTGGTACAAACATTGACAACCGGGATATATTATGATCAAATAACCCGGAAACCATGAACCCGGGGTATTTGATAATGTAACATAACCAGGTATGAACCGGATTATTTGATGCCGTTTATTTTAATAATTAATAACCGGATATTGGAAAGCGGGTTATCTTAAACCAATAAATAACCCGGATGGTAGGATCCGGGTTATTCGAGTATGTGACTACCTAATAATCCTTACAATGAAGATCCGTGTTATAATGTATAAATTTATGATGAGACCATTCTGAATTATTTAACCCGGATTTAATGTCCGGATTCTGTACGTTTTTCATGGCATTCACAAATTGAACTTGTCCCAAATGCCGAAAGAACTTCAGCAACCAATTCAATTCACAAACATGATTCAAAGTCTGTACTTAACTCAAAACAATCACTGCAGTTTTGTTATCACCAATATCACATCCGAAGATAACCAAATTCACAAACATAATTCAAAGTCATGATTCAAAAACTAAATGTCACCAAGTGTATAAAGATTTAAATGTTCACAATCTTCAAAATATATATTCATCGTCATAGCAATGCACATCACCTAGACGATAACCATGAAATTTGCACTGTTTTTGCCGGAGATATTATGAAGCCTTACAAAAGATCAAGTTTTGAAGTTCGTCACTTTCACTGCTTTGAAACTTCCTGGAGAGCACAATAACACCAATTTTCAGAAAGTTATAATGTGAAAGGTATATGGAGAACACAATCCAAAATATATACTAGAAGAAAAGGACATTCAGTGCAGTCTATGGAAATGTCAAACATTTGTTCATGAAAACCAAAGAACAACAACCTAGGGTTGATTTCAATCTGTCCAAAAAATATATTCGAGGTTGAAACACACAATCCAAATCGAAATCATATAAATGCAATCAAAGTTTCGAATTTCATACCTAAAAGATTAGTTGAAGCAAATATTACAGCCACTCCTTACGAACTTCTTCAATTTCATCATACGAGTAAGTATCTTTTTCCCATACATCTGTAAAGATATCAGAAATTAACTTTGATAAGCTCATGAGTATTATATTTAATGAAAAGCCAAAATAATGTTAAAATATGTTGAAAAGTACAATCTTTGGGACACTGTGACTTCTTCTTAATATGATCTCGCGCATAAATCTCAACACATAATATCCACAATCATTCAAGTTTGGAGTCTGCGGACACTACAGATCAAGAAAAAACATATATTAAATTAGTGATAAATTGGAGGAGGTTTTGAAAAACAATGTGCGTACATTAGAAGTTCCGATGCAGTCCTAAGATGGAATTTTGACTTATCATCCTTTAGCACCGATGAGTCTACATCTTTTCCTTTTGCAAAATCAATGTTACTCAAATAAAGCATCGGAGCAACTACTCTAAATATTGTCTCCTACAAGAGAAATTACCGTTAAGCATGACAATAAATATAGATCATACATGTATTTAAGCCATCTTAATCCATACCTGCTCATTTTCACTTATTCCAACAATATCCATTGCCCTCCTAGTTGCAGATATTCACGATCATCGCTTACACCTTTAAGTTAAAAGCAGTTTGACTAATGAAGATGATGATAAGATCTTGGATCTCCCATCTTATATTTCTAAATTTCCTGGACGATTTAAAAACAAGAATAAGTATTACCAATCATCCAGTTGAAAAAAAGACTTCTGGATTTATATTCTACGTTAAGAGAAAAAATACCTCCTGAGGTGCCGCACAAAGAAGGCAAAAGCAGTGGCAAATGCGTTCTGGATAATTAACTTGGCAAACATGAGATCTGTCCAAGAGGTAAGTTGTAACAGTTGTTTATGAAATTCTTCTATGTTTGTAAAACTGGATTTCAACGAACTCACCAAATCGGCTGCACTAATATCGAGTTAGTACAAAAATATCCAAAACTGAATATCAGGAGCTTGGCTTACATAGATTTCATTATTAGAAAATTAGGAAATTATAGAGTCAGTACAAAATATCAAAAACTGAATATTCCTAGAGTAAGTTTGTCAATATTAGAAAATTAGGAAATTATACCAAAAAAAGTGAATGTCATTTGTTATACCATGTTATCAAGTTCAAAGATAAGCATTGCTTACATAAATTTCATTAAGTTCATATCTAGTTTGGAGATTTTGCAAGACGTCTGGCTCATGCAAATATGCAAGCTTAGTTATGCCATCAACCCCTGCAGGACTAGCTTTTGTGTCCTTGGGGTACATTCTTGATAGCTTTGCAATAATCTGAAAGCACATCCACATAAACTATCATCCTCAAAACATTACAAAATATTCAAATGTTCAAGCTAGACAAACACAACTAAGTGTAATCATTGAGCTATGAAGAATATAAAGGCAAAGAAAATAAGTACGTTGATCAAAGGATAAACATTAAGCTATGACAAACATAGAGGCTAAGAAATCGATTAAAGATCAAGGTTTGGTTAGTATGATTCAAAGGGGGAAGTAGGCTTTGTTTTATGCCAACTAAGTGTAACCAACCACTTGCATTTGCAATTTGGCTATTACGTTGCCAAAGAACATGCTTTAACTTTGTAAAGAGGGCTTGTTTGGAATAAACTAATCAAAAAAATTGTCAAATAGTCTCCCATTCTATTCTGCTTTCACTTCAGTTTGATATCATTCTTGCTCTAAACTACCTAAACCCCTTTATAACATCAAAAAACAATAACAAACACGGGAATAATCTAATCGTCTTATCCCATACAGCAAAGTTTGTCCCTAAAGTGAATAAATTTGTCAAACCCAATTCGTTATAAACATTCTATGTTTCACCTTGGTCTGAAGCAAGTGGGATGGAGATGAACACGAAACATTGAAAGGAATCCAAAAATCAACTACAACACAACGCATCAGATACAATGGAAGAAGGAAAAAAGTTACTCATTTCGATTTTAAATCAGGTGGTGCAGCACCAATGAATCCGATGTTGGACTCAATGAGAACGCCGACTACAATCCAGTCAAGAGGAAGTGGAGGATACACAGCAGAACCCGATGTTGAAGCTCTGATTAACAGGAGGAGAGAAAAGGAACATTGTTGTTAATATTAGGAGATAACGAAAAACAAAGGATCATTGTGTAGTCCATAGCATTTCATAGAACAAATTAGTGAATAGGCAGCTGAGTATCTTTGACTGTCCATTTATAAATATATTTTTGACAGTTAGAAGACAACATTAACAAGATGGGAGTAATCATGTATCATATTGGACATTTACTTTAAGTTTTAGGATCTCAAATCTTTAGCTTTAAGTTTTAGGATCTCTAAAATCAAAAATACAGCAACAAATGCAGCATAGAAAGAACAAGATCTTCGAAAAAAATGAAGGATGGACTAGGACTCAGAAAGTTAACAATTGAAATATCAGCCCTAATATCATAACTAATCAACAACAATATAACCAATAAATCTCAAAGGACCTAGTAAACAAGAAATGATGGCTTTTTCTGTACTTTTCAAAGGACAAAATAACCCCAAGTTATGCTTTCATAGTCTCATTCAATTAATTATGGAGCTGTGTACATATACAAATTGAGCTCCTACAAAATCCTCCTTACATAAGCCCCTGCTCTACGCACCCCATTCCACAAATCAAAATCCATGTTATCTACTTGTTACTAAACAGTCTGTTTATCAACAAGTCCACATTCATGGAAGCTGAAATAATATAAGAACGGTAAAGAGACCTTACATTAGCCGATTTAAGCTCAACCGTTTCCAAATCCTCCCTATCCTGTCAAACATATAATGGATTTTGAGAATAATCCAACTAAATTTATATCCGAATTTCAAAATGTAGCAATGGAAACAATTAAGGCATTAACCTACCTCCATTAATAAATCTTTTCCGGTGATTAGACCGATAACATGAGAAGGCCGAGGAATTACAAGAAGGTGCCTCAATCCTAGTTGGCGGAAAAGGTTATATGCCTGGATAAGCAACAAACATGACTTAATAAATAAAATATCTTAGGGAAACTTTTATAACATAAATTTGAATCCACCTTAGTTAGAGACATATCTTCAGGGATAACATATGGTGATGGGTTCAAAAAGGGAGCAAGATCTATGTGCATTTCCAAGTCGTCTTGGCTGAGATGAATATCATCTAGGGAACGTCATGTGGTTGAAACTGGTTTAAAAAATTCATTAATATTGTGCCTGCAAATCAGACTGCTCATTAACTCCATACAATCAAGAATGAATATAATAATTCATGTATGCCATAAAAGCAATGCTCATTTATAAATACATTTTTGACAGTTAGAAGACAACATAAACAAAGGATCATGGCTGAACCATATAAAACAACAAAGCACATATAAGCAAGAGTATATTACATACTAGAAATTAGATATACAACCATATGATATTCAGAAGACTTAGGAATATCAAAGCGGAAGTAGAAGAATATAGTAGCTAAAATATAGTAAGTAGAAGCAAATGATAAAACTGACTCTCAATGACAGGGTTTTAAAACATGTTTTAGCCTTCCGTTTCCGAGATCAGAAACCCATACATATCTTAATTGACAAAATAATCAATACTATAACGCTTGATAGAAGTATTTCCTTAATACCTCCACATGCTCTATCAAAATATGTATTACCTAATATGCATCCACTCTATACTATTAACATTAGGAAAATAAAAAGGCACCTGGACCTCAAAACACAATCACTCCCCAGTAGGTAACTCTTGAAATGCTATGGCCCAGAACCACAGTTGCCTATTTGAAACTCATCGCTGAGAGGTATTATAAGCAAATGACAACCATCATTTACATACAAGAATAACAGGCAAAAATGTATTATGTAGCAACTAAGCAGTCTATGCTCCCACCAGATGCTTTATCGTATGATTTCTACACTAATGGCACATTATAGTTTCAAAACAATTTGCTGCAAGGCATGTATCAATGAATTAGTGCAGCAATCACACTTCTTTAGCTAAATGTTGTCTAATTAAACAATTGCAGCAAGGTATTAAGGAAATACTAGAAACTAGATATACAACCATATGATAATCAGGAGAGTTAGGACATCAAAGTGGAAGTAGAATAATATAGTAGCTAAAATATAGTACATATAATAGGGCTCTTTCAGCTATAGTTTTCCCTTTGTAGTTTGAAGGACTTCTCCTATCTCATCATCACATACCCTAACTGTCCCGGGATATTTTATGGGTAAATGTTGACAGAAAAACAAATTAAATTTAAAAAATGAGAAGAAATAATGAAGGTTTAAATAGGTACCGGAGATTCCGGCGGTGCAGTAGACGAGGAAAAAGATCATGCCGCCGAAGGCCCAGGCAATGCCGAGGATACCGACACCGCCGCACTGGTCAGCGGCGGACTGCTTTTGTAATCAATGATGGTCAGGACGGTGATGTAGAGGAAGAGGAGGGTGGCGATGAACTCGGCAATCAAAGCCCTGCAGAAGGACCACTTGGATAGCTCAACCGGGTCGAAGAGCGGCGCCGGTGGAGGGTCATGGTAGTCCTTGATGATTTTAAAGTCTCCTTCAGGGCCGATTGCTTCGTCGTCGTCGGTGATGGAAGAGGTGGTCGAAGGGTTATGTAGCATCCGCCTCCTACACTGACTCCGACGACACCATATCGCGCTTTCGATTTGAGCTTTTAGGGCTGGGCAAACGTCTAAGTGTTGAAGGCAAACGTCTAAGAGAGAAGCGCACAACTGCCTAATTAGGGCTTAAAACGATTTCGTTTAATGAGCATGGTTTACCACGGTTATTTTATAACCGGGATCCGAAATCGTATTGTCACCACAGTTAGTAATATAACCGGGGTCCGAAATTTTAATACCCCGGTTAAATCATATAACCGGGGTCTAAATGTTTTTTAATAAAAAAGAAAAATCAATTAACCTCGGTAATACGTATAACCGTGGTCCAAAAATACCTTTGATCACGGTTCTTTCAAACCGCTCCAACATAAGCGAGGTTTAGGGGGGTTTGTACTAGTGGAGAGAGAAGCTAGGGCTTGATTTCAATATAAGTACCTTTCAACCGATTAGGGTTTCTGCCGGAGAAGATAGCGTATCGTGTTGACAATTTTGGATGACAGATCGAGCGGGGGGCTTTGGGAGATGATTGTCGAAGACAGATCGAGCGGAGGGCTTCGGGAAACGATTGTCAAAGATAGATCGAGGAGGGCTTCCTGAGGAGGCTAGGGCGTCTGGAACGATATTCAATTTTGGTGTGAAAATTTTCGTGTAAATTGGTGGGAATTTTATTATTTAGGTGGGAAAAATAGTAATGGTGAAACAAGCCAAATATTCCGGGCGTTTTGCTGAATTTACAAATTTAACCTAATATATAACCTAGTGGTCAAAGTAACCGTGTTATATATGTTTAATATATCCCGGACGTAACAATGTTCAAGTTATTTACATACCTCTTGCCTAATTTTACATAACTTTATAACCCGGTATTACAACATCCGTGTTATTATAGGTTTCCAAATTAAATTTTTTAAAACATCCGATTTTATACCTCATGATTTATAAGCCCGGGATATATTTGAAGGGTTATAAACACATTTTTGTAGTAGTGAAAGGATAAACCTTTATTACCTACACTTATGATCGTTGGTACACAAACTAAGGAATTACCGGGTAAGTCTCATCCTAAGCTTGCTTTGAACCAGAAAGGTGTAATAAGAATAGGATTTGGCAAACTCTAACACTTAACTCTCAGTTATGGATCAGATAAGTCACCTCGGTCAGCCAGTTTCCACCCCGGCCGAGATGTTCATCGACTGAGCGAGATGCTTAGGGTTAAGGATAAAGACTCGAACTTTCAGGGTCCTACTGGAATCTAAGATTATTCTATCATTGTTTTTCCCACAACCTTCAGCCAATCACCCTAGAATCACACAAGGAAATTAGCCACTCATCATCATTATGAAAGTATTAAAATATATGGGAAGAAGGTGAATATTTGAACAAGAAGAATTTAATGAAAAGACTTTAATAACTGAATCAAATATCACAACAAAGGCGTTCCTTGGATAGCAATCCAACAAGACAAGACAACAAGCGAGGGAATTGAAGACAATCTTACAAAACCCTCCAAAAAGCTCTAAAAGCTATAGACTTCAATCTTCCTTCAACCTTCAAAAAGGTTCTTCGAATCTTTCCCAACTGGAGTAGGCTGCTGCTTCTGCGTGATTTTTTCGGTGTAAGCGGGGGTATGCCAGATCTCCTCGTAAGCAAGATGTTGGATTTGTGGAAATCCAACCCTTTTTATAGGAAAATAACCCTCCAAAGATAATATATCTTAGAAAGATATCTTCCCATAAAAATAGGTAAAATATAAGATCTTCTTCCTTCCAGGAGCCAAGCCCAAAAATATAAGATCACTTTCCAAATTTAAAAGATCTCAGCCAAGAATAAAATATTCTCGCCGCGTCCTAGGTGTTCGCCTCGGTCGAGTCGGCGTCTCTGGATCACCTCGGTCGAGATGAATCTCTGGTCAACCGAGGTGAGTCATAACTGAATGTGAAATCTCTCAAAACTGGTCCAAAGTAAATCTTCAATCCATGGCTATGCTCCCTGGATGTAGCTCCAAATGACTCATGACTCCTTTTCCTCCTTTTTGATGCGAAACGTGCCATTTTACCTACGATTACAACAAAACTAGGTGTAGACCTCGATTCTCGCAAAGGTAGATGAAATGGTAATATAATCACATATTATACATGCTAACATGCAGATTATTGAAGATAAAACGTCCAAACAAACCTCAAAATATAGAATATAATTCATGCTATCAAAATACCCCATACTTAGCCCTTGCTTGTCCCCAAGCAAGTTCCTCATATAGAAGTCAAGATAGAATGGGTTAATAGTCAAGAAAATTGATGAAAAGTCTTTCAAAAACATTTTTATGGTGTGCAACTATCATAGATCACTCTAAGAGAATACTTCATGGAATTTAAAAACTCAATATGCTCAAAACATTTTATAAATATAGGAAAGTCGTTCATCTTTGCATAAAACCATAGAATGCATAATAAATCATAATTATCAAAATTAATCATGTATAATCCAGTTTAAACCACTAAGTCAATCAACAAACTCAAGGTCTCAAGGGCTTCCCAAAAGAAAGGTCAAGAAACGTGTAGGGTAGGGATGTGTGTAAGGTAATGTGGTGCTAGAATCCGGGAAAAGGATGAACTTCACTTTCACTTCGACTTGCAACATCTTCCACCAATAAGCTTTGCTTATTTCACACTTTTTCCTTTTTTACTTTTTGGGATGCATGGACAAAGGTGCACAATAACCGAAGCCTAGGAAATCTGCAATCATCAATTTCTCGAGATGCATCAAACCCTTGATGCACATACCATGACCCGCTAGGAATATCGCTCAATCCGACTTTGGCAAGACACAAACACCCGACTATGTGAATGGTGCCGAGTTACTCATCTTCATGATTGACTTCCCCAAACCTAAAGTTGCTTTTTAACACTTTCACTTCCAGCCATTTCTCAATTTCAACTCCACTTGCTTTCACCACTTTGTTTGCTTCCAAATTCCCGGATAGGTAAAGGGAGGCAAAATGTATATGAGGGGCTAACCATGATCAAGAAGAAGAAGAAGAAGAGAATGAATTGCCTTGGTCTTTCCATGAAGAAAGTGAGAGAACTTAACCTGCGGTGTCAACCTTCAAATTCAACATAATTTGGATAAAAACAAAGTATTAATCATGCTAATAATTTCAAACAAAGCATTTAGCAACTTAAACATATTATAAAACTTTTCAAACACATAAAGAATTTAAAACCAGTCAGTAAACAAGATCTTCACTGAGATCATATCCAGATAAGTAACACAAAAATCGTTTTCGAAAACTCTCAGTTAACCCACCTCGGTCGAGGTGTTCTTGGTTCAACCGAGGTGAAACGCCTCGTTTGGCCAAGACTGACTCGGTCGAGGTCAAAATTTTTTTTTTAAAACCATTTTTTTTTTCAGTTTCGACGTTTTTTTTAATCAAATAAATCATCTGTATGTATGCATGCAATCTCAGATAAACATATAGAAGCAAAATAAAACATAAATATCATAGAAGGTCAAGTCATACATCCATGAGTCAAATAATACATAAATATCCCATACTTGGGACACACTGTCCCAGTGGTTCGAAATAAGTCTAAGGATAGGATACCCACCGAACATAGCTAAACTGCATGAAGAAGTAAGAAACAGCTCCCAGATAAGCCCATCTCGGTTGGCGAAGCACATCTCGGTCGAGGTGTTCTGACAGTATCCGAGATGTATCTCAGTAAAGCTCGTTTCCTCAACTTCTCGAAATTTTGTTCTTCCAGTGTAGCTCTTGAACTGTGATCCTTCCTTTTGGAATACCTGGTTGTTGTCTAGAGGAAAACAAAAACAAAGCAACTATCTAAACTAAACTAGAAAAGGGAGAAGAAAGCAATACCTTGGGTTGCCTCCCAAGAAGCGCTTGGTTTAAGGTCGCTAGCTGGACCCTTCTCCATAGAATTGCTCAATGTACCTTGAACACCATGGAGTGCTCATCACATCCATCATAAAATTCTTCCAAAAAGGTTCCGGTTCCTAATTTCACCGGCAAATGGTAAGATCTCCCACGTACAAGCTTGTACGGTTTGATTCTCACCGGAATCCTTCTAGCCTTCCTGCACTTCAATGGGACATAATCTAGCCTTGCGTCCCATCCTTTCCTTGATCGAGAAAATAACTTCTCGAGAATCCTAGTAGCTTCCCCATCTTTAGGATGGGGATGGTATAATGTCCTTAGCATGCGAGGGACCCCATACTTGAACAAGAGACACTTCATCGCCTTAACGGTGTAGTGCTCGCAAACTCCACTCCTTATAATCCAAGGAGTATCTTCTTCCAACAGTTTCAAGGGAGGTTTCATCTTGATCTTAGGAGGTTCTTTCGGAAGAGACCACCAACTCTCCGGTGCATTCCTGAAAAATTCAGAAATTTTAATAGGGATTTCAAATGAAGTAGGAGAATGTACCTCGTAAAGTTCTCCAAAGCTTGAGACAAGTTTCATGTTGGGTTGATATTCCACACACAAAATCCCTCCCAACTCAGCTGATCTTTCTTCCACCTTGACCACAGTCTCAGTAATTTGGCCAAGGTTCTCCGTATCTTGCAGTTCTACAGATTTTTCCTCCACCTCGGCCGATCTCTCTTTCACCTCGGCCGAGGTCTCAACAGTTAGATTGAAATCTTCCAAATCTTCTTCTCCCTCAAAAGCTTTAGGAGAAACTTCTGGTTTGATTGGAGGGGTGCTTGGAACTTGCAGCACTTCCTTATGCTCCTCTTCCGGCTTAGCATAGGATAGGGTGCTTTCCTTGAGCTCCTCCACCTTCTTCATCAACCTCTCCCATCTTGATTCAAGAGAATCTTCAAGGGGTTGCTCACAAATCTTTTTAGGGACATTCAGTTCATCCCATATTGCAAGTTCATGCTTAATGGCCTCTTCTCTTTCCCATTCATTGTTGAACCAATAGAAGGAGTACTTCTCCTCCAAGTATTCATAATGGTCCGCCCTAGCACTTTGCCTTGCTATCCAGGCTGGATCAAATGTAGTCATCGGAAATCCTGAAAACTACAAAACTCATAGAAAGAGTAGTTAGTAGCAACAGGGGCAAGTGCCCCGAAAGCAAACCGCAACCGGCTCGGTCTAGACCAAGTCCCCGGCAACGGTGCCAAAAACTTGTTCGCTCCAAACGGTGTGTGCAAGCTTTAAATTTATAACCCTAGACTTAAGCTTAAAACAAGGATGCGAACCCGCAGTGTACGGGTCAATCGTAGTAAAAAGCAAGAAAATTCCAGGGGTCGATCACAGGGACTCGGTGAAACAAAGTCAATAACGGTAAGCTTCGTGAATACTAACCACAAAGAGCAATTAACACAATCAAAGATGAATAAGAAGTCAATAAAGCAAACATGCAATTCTAGGGATTAAAGCATCTGGTTGTGGTTCCAACTCAAGATCTATAGATAAGCGGACAAAGCTGAGATTTTTTGCGTGGGGAAGGTGTTACTAAAGTGGAATAGATCACCGGGTAAGTCTCACTACTCACTAAACCTAAACCGTAACTCCTATTACCGGGTAAGTCTCTAGGAATCAAGATAAAGAACTATTACCTCAAACTAACACACCATCTAAGGGAATAGAATCAACCTTTACCGGGTAAGTCTCAGGCTAACTCACAAAGATGGGATGGAAGCACACTCAAACCCCAATAAAGGATAAACCTTTATTACCTACACTTATGATCGTTGGTACACAAACTAAGGAATTACCGGGTAAGTCTCATCCTAAGCTTGCTTTGAACCAGAAAGGTGTAATAAGAATAGGATTTGGCAAACTCTAACACTTAACTCTCAGTTATGGATCAGATAAGTCACCTCGGTCAGCCAGTTTCCACCCCGGCCGAGATGTTCATCGACTGAGCGAGATGCTTAGGGTTAAGGATAAAGACTCGAACTTTCAGGGTCCTACTGGAATATAAGATTATTCTATCATTGTTTTTCCCACAACCTTCAGCCAATCACCCTAGAATCACACAAGGAAATTAGCCACTCATCATCATTATGAAAATATTACAATATATGGGAAGAAGGTGAATATTTGAACAAGAATAATTTAATGAAAAGACTTCAATAACTGAATCAAATATCACAACAAAAGCGTTCTTTGGATAGCAATCCAACAAGACAAGACAACAAGCGAGGGAATTGAAGACAATCTTACAAAACCCTCCAAAAAGCTCTAAAAGCTATAGACTTCAATCTTCCTTCAACCTTCAAAAAGGTTCTTCGAATCTCTCCCAACTGGAGTAGGCTGCTGCTTCTGCGTGATTTTTTCGGTGTAAGCGGGGGTATACCAAATCTCCTCGTAAGCAAGATGTTGGATTTGTGGAAATCCAACCCTTTTTATAGGAAAATAACCCTCCAAAGATAATATATCTTAGAAAGATCTCTTCCCATAAAAATAGGTAAAATATAAGATCTTCTTCCTTCCAGGAGCCAAGCCCAAAAATATAAGATCACTTTCCAAATTTAAAAGATCTCAGCCAAGAATAAAATATTCTCGCCGCGTCCTAGGTGTTTGCCTCGGTCGAGTCGGCGTCTCTGGATCACCTCGGTCGAGATGAATCTCTGGTCAACCGAGGTGAGTCATAACTGAATGTGAAATCTCTCAAAACTGGTCCAAAGTAAATCTTCAATCCATGGCTATGCTCCCTGGATGTAGCTCCAAATGACTCATGACTCCTTTTGCTCCTTTTTGATGCGAAACGTGCCATTTTACCTACGATTACAACAAAACTAGGTGTAGACCTCGATTCTCGCAAAGGTAGATGAAATGGTAATATAATCACATATTATACATGCTAACATGCAGATTATTGAAGATAAAACGTCCAAACAAACCTCAAAATATAGACTATAATTCATGCTATCTGGGTGCTACGCACTCCTTTATATCAGATGCATGCGTAGATAGGTTGTCCTTAGCTACAGTAGAGGGTGTACCTTTTGTGGTGGGGTTACCAGATGGGGGTAAGGTTAGAGGACCCCGAGAGATTTATGACTGCCCTATTCATCTGGGAGGCCGGATTTGGTTGGTAAATTTCCTAGTCATGCCCTTAGCACATGAGGACGTGATATTGGGGATAGATTGGATGACTAGACATGGAGCAGTCTTAGATATTGGTAGGAGAACTGTGACTATCGCCACTGAGGAGGGTCATAGAGTGATATTCCGAGGTTGGGACCTCGGAAAGTCCGGCACAATTATCACCGTCGTGAGAGCAGCCAGACTGATAACATAGGGTTGCGAGGCCTTCTAGTGTTATGCCATGAAGGAGCGCAAGAGCCTGACAGTAGAGGAGATACCAGTTGCATGCGAATTTGCAGAGGTATTCAGTGACAACTTACCAGGGCTACCTCCACAAAGGAGTGTTGATTTTAGCATTGAGTTAGAGCTGGGCACGAGACCGATCTCGAAGGCCCCGTACCGTATGGCACCGATAGAGCTGCTTGAGCTGAAGAAGTAGTTAGAGGAGTTAGCAGAGAAGGGCTTCATACGCCCTAGTGTTTCTCCCTGGGGGGCACCAGTATTATTTGTGAGGAAGAAGGACGGATCGATGAGGCTGTGCATTGACTACCGGGAGTTGAACAAGGTCACCATCAAGAATAAGTATCCACTGCCTCGCATAGATGATCTACTAGACTAGCTGCATGGGGCAACAGTGTTCTCAAGGATAGACTTGAGATCAGGTTATCACCAGCTGAGAGTGAGAGACCAGGACATACCTAAGACGGCATTCCGGACTAGGTATGGCCACTATGAGTTTGTAGTGATGCCATTCGGGCTCACTAATGCACCAACAGTATTTATGGAGCTGATGAATGGGATTTTCATCGATTTTTTAGACCAGTTTGTAGTGGTCTTCATTGACGACATCCTAGTTTACTCTAGGAGTCGAGAGGAGCATGCCGGACACTTGAGGACAATATTATAGATTCTAGAGGATAGCCAACTATATATGCTAAGCTATCCAAGTGTGAGTTCTGGATGTCAGAGGTGGCTTTCCTAGGCCATGTAGTGACTGCTGAGGGGATTAAGGTCGACCCGGCGAAGATTGAGTCAGTGTCTTCTTGGCAACCTCCGAAGAATGTTAAGGAGGTTCGTAGTTTTCTTGGATTGGCAGGCTACTACCGTGGAAGGGTTTTCCCTGATTGCCCGACCACTTACTTGTCTTCTGAGGAAGACTACTCGGTTCGTCTGGTCCGAGCCGTGTCAACAGAGTTTCGAGGAGCTGAAGAGGAGATTGACGTCTGCTCCGATTTTAGCACAGCCTGAGGGTACAGAGGACTTTGTAGTGTACAATGACGTATCCAAGCTGGGCTTGGGGTGTGTCTTGATGCAGAGGGGTAAAGTCATCGCATATGCGTCTCGACAGCTGAAGACGTATGAGGAGAACTACCCCACCCATGACCTGGAGTTGGCTGCGGTAGTACATGCTCTTAAGATCTGGCGTCATTATCTCTATGGGGCGACCTGTCAGATCTTCACAGACCATAAGAGTCTGAAGTACATATTCACTCAGCGGGAGTTGAATAACCGCCAGAGGCGGTGGCTAGAGTTGATCAAGGATTTCAACCTTGAGATTCTCTACCATCCCGGGAAGGCGAATGTAGTTGCTGACGCTTTGAGTCGGAAGACGCCTCGGGAGAAGGCGATAGCCCGGTTGACAGTACAACCACAGTGTAACACCCCGAATCCGCGGGACTCGGGATGTCACATTGGGCTAGGATCTCACAATGGATCCTGACCCTAGCCTGACAACAAGTTCACTGGACCTTACAACATGGCACTGACAGATATAAAACAAATACATAAAACAGTATAAACTGTACGACCCAAAGTAAACAACAACATAGCCGAGTATATAAAACGACATCCTCACATAGGAGGTACAAAAGATCATCCTCACGCAGGAGGGGAAACACAACAACCCCAAACCAACCACCTAATGTACGAGAGTCCTCGGCCTGTCACCCTGCCAGATCACCCAGTAGCGCCTAACCTGTAAACATCTACAACACGGCGGGATGAAAGGGAAAGGTTATCACAGCCACGCAGTGGGGCAATTAATAAAACATAGGTCGGTAAATACGACATCACATGCTATCATAGCAAACATATAAGGCACACACCACTCATACAAACACCCCATATAAGGATGGTAGCTAAGTAAGTCCTACGGACTTACCTCAACCTCGTACAAAATCAACCACGATCACCTCTACACTGGAGGGACAACACGGCCTATAAAAAGGCATAAAGAGATATATCAACCTCTATTCATCAAAGGGGTCACACCTAGACCCAAAGGGATCCATAAGGATCATACTCAATCTATGAGCCTCACAACCAACTAAACCTCAATATCTCAGCATAACTCACAATTCCTCAAATCTCAAGGTAGTATCTAATCAACATTCCTCAATCTCAATTCTAATCCTAATTTAATTAATTAACCTTTAATTAATTAATTAGATTTCGCCAGAATAACGTTTTGCCCGCAGGCAATTTCTAAACCCACCTGTCATTAGATTTCATCAAACAAACTATCCATAATCACCAGAATAATATAACGACCATAATGGAATTTCTAATTATCCATTTTGACAAGCCTAAAGTCAATTTAGGCCAAATCGCAGTACGGAAAACGAATAAATTCATAACTTATTCGTTACTAACCCGATTGACGATCTGAAAGAAGATTCGGAATCACAACGACGCAGGCTACGCATGGACAACATCAAATTCACCGGAATCTGAGCGACGGAACCTGTCTGGTGACATATATGCTCGACCAACCCTTCTTCTACTCGGAATTGCAAAAACTCGGCACCGATATGAAGAGAATGAAGAGAGGAATCCAGAAAGTCAAACGGATTTGAAATCGGATTAGAAACGGAGAGTAGATCTGAGTTTGAAGGTTGAGAGAAATCAGAGCTTTTACGAGAAAACGTGAAAGGAAATGAATTAATAAAGGATTTTCCGCTATTTATAGTGAAAACGATAATTATCCTTTAGTAAAGTCGATAACTATCCTTTACCCGATCCAAAGGCGGGTCGAACCTCTTTCTCCAAACTTTTCGAGATTGGAACATTAAATCTGGAATATTGTAGGGATAATTATTCCACAGGTGTCTCAGAAAACGTGTATTCCTAAGCCGTCTTTTTTAGGCGTAAAGAAACAAAATAGCGACTCTTTTGGCCGTTTTGCCTCTTCATGTTATTTCATATCTAGGACATATCCGATGTCCTGATCATTTCTCTCAACTGCATTTTTATTAATTGGAGCTTCCAAATGCTCCAAATAACACCGGAGGGTAAAAATAATTACCCGGGGGAAAAAGTAAAAATTTTCCCAAACGTCCAAAATTACGCCAGGAACATAATGGTGGGACTCTTACTCATCACTTGCGAAGTCTTCGCGAGTTATATGTTAATTACTATCAACGATTAAGTTAATCAACATTAATTAGAATTCGAAATCCTAGCTATTACATCACACACACCTTAAAAAAAAGTTTCGTCCCGAAACTTGAACAATTCCCAAATCCTCTCGGACCCATACGCCGAGGTATAACTCTCACTCTTTCTATCGGAGGTATCACATCTCCGTTCAAAAGATCACAATCTATAACAATCTATAACCTCAAGTATAAACATGGAGGAATCATCACTCCAGGAAACAGGGCCATAACACTACCCACAAGCGTAGAGGAATCACGTCTCTCGCCATACCACATCACAAGGCATAGAGGAAGCACATCTCTAGCCAAAACATATCACATGCATAGAGGAAATACGTCTCTATCCAACCCATAAACATATATATCGCATGGAGGAATCACATCTCCACTGAACTATGTCCATCAAGGTAGCATGGAGGAAAGAACCATCTCCAGCTGAATCCTAATCCCACTCAAATAGCATGGAGGAAAGAACCATCTCCAGCTATAAATATGATCATACTCGGGTAGCATGGAGGAAGTAATCATCTCCAGCTATAGCATACATCACGCTAGCACATCAAGATCTACTAAGATCATAAATCACATCACAACTAGCATGGAATAACACATCAAGGCATATAAGCACATAAGCACAACATTCATCAAGATAGCACTAAGATCTACTCGTGCTCCCACAAATGGGTTTGTCCCAACATATTCTCTGGATAGTTCCTCGGGACACTATCCTCAGTCTCTCACGTAGCCTCTTCAGTTCTTCATCTCGACCATTATATCCTCAATATGGGAATGTCTTTCGAATGCAAGCGTTTCATATCTCATTCCAAGAATGTAATCGAATGCTCAACAAAAGTGTGGTTGGACTCAACCACCAAATCATCATAACTCACAAGGTGTCTCGACTCTGGTATATACTTCCTCAGTTGAGACATAAGAAACACTGGGTGGATATCCTCTAATCTCAAAGGCAAAGCTAAACACCATGTTGCCTTCTCCATACTGGTCGATCTCAAATAAACCATCATATTGAAAACTCAGTTCCCTTCCATATTAACACGTCTAACGTCTAGCAGCTGAGATACTTACAGCCGGACATGAACTTCCGCTTGAACTTTAGAGGTTAACGCCTCTTGTCTACATATAATATCTGGTGACTCTGTACATCCAGCATTCTTCCTTCAATCAACGTTACTTGAACTATAAAATCCTGAGTCTGGTCAGGTGTTATTCCACTTCTAATGCTAGATCACTTCTAGCATAAGGATATACGACATCTATATCTATATATTGCCTCATAGGGCCATCCCAGAAAGATGCACGTCCTTCATTGTTATATAATAAACTCATTAATGGAAGGTAATATAACCATCCACATTTCCCATTCAACTTACAACTTATAATAGATCTTTAAGATCTAGATGATCCTCTCTAACTGACCATCTGTCAGGGGGTGAAGTGTAGTCATAAGGTACATACTCATCCCCAAAGCAGTCTGAATCTGCTGCCCAAAATCTCAAAGTAAAAACATCCATCTCGATCAGAAATGATCGTTCTCAGTATACCATGGAGTCTCACTATTTTTCGGTTTCATTAATCTGTTACCAACAATCCAGATAACATCAATCTTCTACTAGGTCACAACCCCATAACAAAGTCCATAGAGATGTCCTCCCAAATTCTACTACACTGGTAGTGGGTGGGGCCAATTGCTAGATCAGAAATACTCTATCTGGACCTGCTGATAGGTCACACATTGTATCACAAGTTTGGTTATATCGGCTTCATACAATGTAATCGTTTCATCTCGTGGTACATCTTACTCGTACCTGAATGTACTGAATAAGGTGTACAGTGGGTATACCGTAATATTCTCTGTCTCAATCTGCATCAGCAGGTACACAAAAGCGGTCATGACTCTTCATCAATCCATCTACTCCCATGGAGAACTATGGTGCCTCAGTACGAGACATCCTTTCTCTAAACCTTGTCAAGGCCGGGCAAGTCTCCTGCTTCTGTTGGACCTCATCTAACAAACCAGTTAGAACCTCTGAGGTATAACTGGGTATCCTCATCAAGGAACTGATTGTCTAACTCTAGCCAAGCTAGATCTCTCTTAAGCCGAGGCTGAACTATCAGTCTCACAATCATCTTCTCTTGGAGCGTCTTTCCATTCAAGGTATCGGCGACAACGTTCAACTTCTCTGAATGATATGGAATCTTCAAGTCAAAGTCTTGATCAACTTAAGCTCTTAACACTGGCGGTTATTCAACCCTATTGCATAAAATATACTTCAGATTTCTATGATCTAAAGAAATCCGACATGAAAGATCACACCGGTACGGTCTTCAAAACTTAAAGGCTTGAACTACCACTACTAACTCTAAATCATGAGTCAGGTAGTTCTCATCATACGTTCTCAGTTGTAAACACACATATCAATAACCCTACTCCTCTATAGTAATACACATCTTAGACTTAGCTGGGATGTATCACCGTAAATCACGGGATCCCAAAAATCTTCTAACTACAACAGAATGGAAGCAGAGGTCAAATGCCTCCTCAACTCTTCAGAACATAGACACACTGTTTTCATCACGTAGTTATGGTGGTCTTCTCAAAAGACTCGCAAATGAATACATAATCATATAAAATCCTTCGTCAAAGCATTGGTAGCAATCGGCTGAGCCGAGAAAACTACGTATTCCTTAATATTCATTAGTATCTCCCATGTTACAACATACTTAATTCTCGCCAGGTCAACCATGATCCCACTGGTGGAGACAACATGGCCTAAAAAGGCTACCACTGGCATCTCAACTTACACTTAGAGAGCATAGCATACAACCCTCTATCTCTCGAAATCTGTAGAACGGTCCTCAGACGATCGGTCTACTATTCTCTACTATGAGAGTATACCGACATGTCATCCATGGAGTCCACCACCAACTAATCAAGGAAGTCGATGAAGATATTATTCATCAACTCCATAAAAACTACTAAAACATTCGTCAACCCAAATGACATCACTACAAACTCGTAGTGTCCATAACAGGTATGGGATGCTATCTCATACACATGCTGCTCTCTCATCCATGACTAGGAATATCTTGAGCATAAAGGAATCCCGAAAACACAATTGCTTCTTGAAGTTAACTCTTCAGGTCGTCAATATGGAACATGGAACCCACTAGGGTAAACCCGTTTCAGTAAACTTTTCAAGTTATCAGTACAATATCTCAACAAGCACCATATAGTGTGGCTTTCCCATTCAATCTTGTATCATACTTCAACTCGATAACAATGTCCACACTCCGCTGAGGTGGCAACTAGACGGTTCAGTAACACGTCTATAAACTCATAAGAAACTGGAATACCTTCAATTGTTGGACTATCTCGCTCCTTTATGGTATAAAACTAGAAGGCGTCACATCCCTGTGCTATCAGCTCGCTGCTCGTATAGTCTTGATGACAAACCCGTCTCTTCAAAGGTCTTAACCTCAGAAGACCTCTATTTAACTCAACTCAGTAAAGACTATAATAGTCTTACTAATAAAAGCTAACACCACATGATATCTATTCATCCAAACCATACACATAATGACTTCCTCATGCACCTACGACATGACAAAGAAGTCTACAACCATACACGGGTCCCTGAAATAAGGGAACAAACACGCATCTCAGACCCAAAAAGGTAATCTTGTAAAGGAAAATCCACCTTCTACTATATACAAAAAGTCAACCATTAACGCATGCATCGAAAGACATGAAGTGCATAGCACTCACAACAAGCAAAACTCCACCAGGTAAACCATTAACGAGAATGGTACCTATAACAGCTAACACTCGTAGCTCCACTACATATCATCACTCAATGTCAGATCCATGCTCCTCAGGTATCACTGAGGTCATTACTATAGCCTCCACTTCCACTCTTTCTGCACCGGAAAGAGGAAGGTCTTGCTGGGAAGAAACACCACCGTGTTGACAGAAAGGGCCAGATGGCCTAGCTCACCACAAGTGAAACAAGCTATCAGTGCCAAAGGGCACACAGAACGCAAATGATCTGGATAGCCACAACTGAAACATAATCATCCCATCCTTGCAACCTGTGCAACTGAAGGGTAACTCGACCTTCGTCGTCCACCTAGAATGATCTCACTCTTGAAGGGAACCTGTAAAGGCAATGCCTTGCCCTGTCGACAAAACTCCGCTCTATGCCCTGCTTTACCACACGTAAAGCATATGATGGGAGCCTTTGGGCACACAGCTCACCAGTGTCCCAACTTCCACGCAATTAAAACACTGTAGTTCCTTGCCAGTCATCTTCATGGCCAAAGGATCACTAGATTGTCCTGATATCGGACTTGGTTCCCCATTCATCATCTTTGCTTCTCCAGTAACTGATTCAGTCCATTGCTTCTTTCCGAATCCAAAAGCTTCAGTTGATCTCACAATTGTTGGTAAATCTGGTGTCGATCTACCCGCTATCACCGCTTCATATACTTGTTACATATATTCTTGAAACTCGGATCTACTCATGGAGACACGATCAGCCTCTTCAAACTCGTTCTCTGCCATAGGCGAAACAACAGCGGAAACTGGTCCCTAACTTATCACCACTGGAGGAAGAGGGGGGGTGTACCCCTACCTCATCCCACTACAGATACTACTCTAGTTTGAGTCATCTGTAGGATATACGCACCTAATCTTATAAGGCTATATATATGCCATAGGTATCGATATGTATATAATAAATCCACATAATCCATAGTACACACAGATATATATACATATCTACGCTGCAGAGATCCATGGCAGAGGTGACGACTTCTCGTACATTCTATCCCAAAACCACACTTAAAACCAAAACCTTTGAAAACGTCAGATCCCATGTGGGCTCTGTTTATTTTACCTATCAAACCTCATTGCAGGTAGCAAGTGCCATTGTTGTCAACCTGGGCTCTGATACCAACTTTGTAACACCCCGAATCCGCGGGACTCGGGATGTCACATTGGGCTAGGATCTCACAATGGATCCTGACCCTAGCCTGACAACAAGTTCACTGGACCTTACAACATGGCACTGACAAATATAAAACAAATACATAAAACAGTATAAACTGTACGACCCAAAGTAAACAACAACATAGCCGAGTATATAAAACGACATCCTCACAGGAGGTACAAAAGATCATCCTCACGCAGGAGGGGAAACACAACAACCCCAAACCAACCACCTAATGTACGAGAGTCCTCGGCCTGTCACCCTGCCAGATCACCCAGTAGCGCCTAACCTGTAAACATCTACAACACGGTATGAAACCGTTAGCTATCCATACACATATATAGAGTAATGCATAAGCACAATCACACATAGGGAAAGATAAACATATCAGCATGCTTTCACTCATTTACCCATTTATTCATCTCAATATAATGGTCATTCACTCAAATCGTATAGATCTAATATATATAAAACTAGGTGACACGAGGACCGATACATCTTCGCCTCTGAGCCTGCTAGCCAGCCGTACTAGTATCGGTCACACAATCCGTGTACCCTATGGGAGTGGATTGCGCCCTTCCTGTAAACCGGTCTGGCCTGACATCAGAGAACCTCCCAGACTCCACGGCGGGATGAAAGGGAAAGGTTATCACAGCCACGCAGTGGGGCAATTAATAAAACATAGGTCGGTAAATACGACATCACATGCTATCATAGCAAACATATAAGGCACACACCACTCATACAAACACCCCATATAAGGATGGTAGCTAAGTAAGTCCTACGGACTTACCTCAACCTCGTACAAAATCAACCACGATCACCTCTACACTGGAGGGACAACACGGCCTATAAAAAGGCATAAAGAGATATATCAACCTCTATTCATCAAAGGGGTCACACCTAGACCCAAAGGGATCCATAAGGATCATACTCAATCTATGAGCCTCACAACCAACTAAACCTCAATATCTCAGCATAACTCACAATTCCTCAAATCTCAAGGTAGTATCTAATCAACATTCCTCAATCTCAATTCTAATCCTAATTTAATTAATTAACCTTTAATTAATTAATTAGATTTCGCCAGAATAACGTTTTGCCCGCAGGCAATTTCTAAACCCACCTGTCATTAGATTTCATCAAACAAACTATCCATAATCACCAGAATAATATAACGACCATAATGGAATTTCTAATTATCCATTTTGACAAGCCTAAAGTCAATTTAGGTCAAATCGTAGTACGGAAAACGAATAAATTCATAACTTATTCGTTACTAACCCGATTGACGATCTGAAAGAAGATTCGGAATCACAACGACGCAGGCTACGCATGGACAACATCAAATTCACCGGAATCTGAGCGACGGAACCTGTCTGGTGACATATATGCTCGACCAACCCTTCTTCTACTCGGAATTGCAAAAACTCGGCACCGATATGAAGAGAATGAAGAGAGGAATCCAGAAAGTCAAACGGATTTGAAATCGGATTAGAAACGGAGAGTAGATCTGAGTTTGAAGGTTGAGAGAAATCAGAGCTTTTACGAGAAAACGTGAAAGGAAATGAATTAATAAAGGATTTTCCGCTATTTATAGTGAAGACGATAATTATCCTTTAGTAAAGTCGATAACTATCCTTTACCCGATCCAAAGGCGGGTCGAACCTCTTTCTCCAAACTTTTCGAGATTGGAACATTAAATCTGGAATATTGTAGGATAATTATTCCACAGCTGTCTCAGAAAACGTGTATTCCTAAGCCGTCTTTTTTAGGCGTAAAGAAACGAAATAGCGACTCTTTTGGCCGTTTTGCCTCTTCATGTTATTTCATATCTAGGACATATCCGATGTCCTGATCATTTCTCTCAACTGCATTTTTATTAATTGGAGCTTTCAAATGCTCCAAATAACACCGGAGGGTAAAAATAATTACCCGGGGGAAAAAGTAAAAATTTTCCCAAACGTCCAAAATTACGCCAGGAACATAATGGTGGGACTCTTACTCATCACTTGCGAAGTCTTCGCGAGTTATATGTTAATTACTATCAACGATTAAGTTAATCAACATTAATTAGAATTCGAAATCCTAGCTATTACACACAGTTACAGAGAGATTTAGCTTGGTTGGAGGTAGAGATCCAGTTCCCCGATACAGCTCATCAGTTAGCCACCTTAGAGTTACTTCCTGATCTGTTGGGTGAGATCCGACAGAAGCAAGAGACATATCCGACTTTGACCCGGATCCGAGACCGGATGTCACGAGATGAGGCACCTCAGTTCACTATTGGTGCCGATGGAGTGATGAGACGCCAGGACCGCATCTGTGTACCATCAGACAGTGAGTTGAGACAGAGGATACTAGGTGAGGCTCATGCTACCGCATACTCCGTACATCCAGGAGCGAGTAAGATGTATAAGGACGTGAGACGTTCCTTCTGGTGGGGTGGTTTGAAGCCTGATGTGGCTCGGTATGTAGCCCAGTGTGCGACTTGTCAGCAGGTAAAGATTGAGCATCGCAGGTCCGGAGGAGAGCTCCACTCACTTTCAGTACCACATTGGAAGTGGGAGGATATATCTATGGATTTGTCATAGGGTTGAGGCTCAGCAGAGGTTTTGATGCTATTTGGGTAGTGGTAGACCGACTGACAAAGACCGCACATTTCATTCCGATTAAGGAAACTTGGCAGGTAAGTCGTCTAGCTAAGGAGTTCACCAGACACATTGTGAGACTTCATGGAGTACCGAGGACTATCGTCTCTGACGGAGATGGACGTTTTACCTCGAGATTTTGGCAGCAGGTACATACTGCTTTGGGGACGAGTCTCCACTTTACCACTGCCTATCACCCACAGACAGACGAACAGTCTGAGAGGACCATTCAGACCTTAGAGGACATGCTTTCGGCGTGTGTACTAGATTGGGGACAGGTATGGCCAGATCATCTCCCACTGATAGAGTGGGTGCTTATGAGGCTTTGTACGGACGGCGATGTCGTACGCCCTTGTGTTGGGATGAGCCCAGCAGAGCTGATGGAGTAGCTCCAGATCAGATACAGGATGACATCGCCCGGATTGCCCTAGTCCGAGAGCGGATGTTAGCAGCTCAGAGTCGTCAGAAGTCCTACGCCGACAAAAGGCGTCGACCTTTGGAGTTTAGAGTGGGTGCTCAGGTGTGGCTGAGAGTGTCACCTACGAGAGGAGTCAGGCGTTTCGGCATTAAGGGGAAGCTGAGTCCCCGATATGTCGGTCCATTTGAGATCTTAGAGAGAGTCAGAGAGGTTGCCTACCGATTAGCACTGCCACCGAGATTGGAGGGAGTACATCCAGTTTTTCATGTATCTTAGCTGAGAGAGTACATACCGGATCCTAGACACGTCATCAGTCATGAGGATCTAATAGTCGAGCAAGACCACACTTTTGTGGAGTACCGAGTAGCCGTCTTAGAGCGTAGTACTAGGCGCCTGCGTTCTAAGGAGATACCGATGTTGAGGATCCAGTGGTCTAGACGAAGAGCTGATGAGGCTACCTGGGAGACAGAGGAGAGTATTAGACGTAACTATCCTGAGTTCTTTGCAGAGTTAGCCGCTACCTCAGTACCGATGGGTTAGTACTGAGACGATACTTTATAAGATTTCTGTGATTATATGTTTAAGTGATTGTTTATGTTTATGTGCTTAATAGCGTGAGTAGTTTGCATGCTAGGGAAAAGTGAGATAAACTGGAGTGAGACCAGAATATACTTTTTTTGAGGGTGAGATTGTTTTGGGTATATACCTTATTCTAAGTTTCGGGACAAAACTTATTTAAGGGGGTACTGATGTAATATCCGGAATTTTTATTCCGTCTGTTTCCGTAGCTTACCAGTTTCCGATCCCTTGACTTCACATAAAATAATAAGTTTAGCCCCAAACCCTAATTTAGAACGACTTCACATAAAATGGTGAGTTTATCCCCAAACCCTAATTTAGAATATGACTCGTCGTTGACAAGTCATGACATCCTAGTGACGGGGTCGAGACGAGACCAAGACAAACTCGTGACAAGTACATGCATGGGCTGGACAAGTTTTGACAAGCTGTGACAAGCCCGATCAACAAGCCTTTTGTTTTCCTTGGCCATTTTAGTTCAGTCCATTCCGTGCACTCTTTAGCCGGTGATCTCGTTTTCGGACTGCAGCTAGCACTGGACCGCTTCTCCCTTGTGCCAAGGCCCAGCCAGCTTGTCCAGCAACTCAGCAGTCGGCCCAGTCGTGACAATCAGCGCTAGTTTCAGCCCAGCTTGCCAACAGCGTCCGCTTCAGCCCAGCTTGCCAGCAGCATCCGCTTCAGCCCAGCTTGCCAACAGCGCCAACTTCAGCCCAGACAGCTCCAGCCCACGCCTGATCCATGTACTCTCAGCCCAGATGGAAGACGGACCTTGCTGCCAACCCTCACAGCCCAGGAATAGTCAAGAATAGATGCAAATCGTCCTAGTCAGCAACAGTTACAAAATATTAGAAATTACCTTATACGTTTAATCTTCTTGCCTTCTTCTGCAGCCGTTTATACACGCTATCTCCCTTCCTGATCTCCGTCCAAATTCAGCTTCGAAAACTCCTCCCTTCTGTACGAGAGTGTGCTTCATACGCTGCTGAACACCCTTGTCCCTCACCCTGCAACCTCTTGACGCCGCTACACATCACCAAAGTCGTCTTTGGGGGCTTGAGCGTTGCACGCCACTGGGATTTGCACAGGTGAGTAACGACTGACTGGTTTCCCCGTACTCCTCCCTTCAACCTTACTCGGCTTAACCGCCTTCTAGTTGCACAGAAAACATCGACCGGACGGACCTCTAGGCGCAGCAGACGAACCCCTACACTCACCTGTGTCGACAGCCTAGAATAGCAGCCGTGCTGTCCCCTTCGAGGCATCACCTTCTGCAATCGATCAAAAGCTCCTCTAGCCAGTGACTGCTGAAGGAGGTGAGCCCTTCTTTCTTCTGCAGTCCAGTTTGTGCCTTTTTAAGACATTATGTTTATACAGATTGTAAATGCTTTACGTTTTATTTGTGGAGGGAGATCAAACTAGAGATGAGGGGTAGTAAGTGAGTTTTGTTAAAGCCTCCTAGATTACCCAATTTATGGTCTTTGGATGACTTTGTGAGTAAATCAGATTATCATAGAAATGCAAGTAAGAAACTCCTTTTTAGAACTCAGCTTTGTAAGTGGGTAACGGTCACTGTTGTAGATCAATGTTTAAGAGTTAGGTTGAAGATCCACCGTTGAAATTTTAACAGGTAATAGGTGGATGTATGTAGTTTACTGTATTTAAATTTGAGAAGAAATGAATGGTCGGATTAAAAGTTATAAGCTTCCAAAGTAGGGTAGATAAGCAGTTTTTGGAAAACCATGAAATTTTGGCTAAGTATAAGAAATGTAAGTGTTGTAACCAACTTTGAGAATTTTTATAAAAATGATGGATGAACAGTTTTGAGAAATTCTTGCTCCTAAGGTTAGATGGAACATCATAGATGATCTAGAGAATTATTTCGGAATTTTTATAAGCTTTTACGAATTTCATATTTGAAGCCGAAGTTGGACCTTTACAATCTTTCGGAAAATAGGAAAATAGGTAAAGTGCCAGTTTGTAACCAAATTAAACTTTAGGGGTTAGAATACGACTTTATAGTCTCAAATAAGAGTTCAGACAAGAATTTTGGAAATTCTGGGAGTTTCGGGACCAAGGGTAAAATAGTCATTTTACCATAATTTAGTAGTGTAATCAGTTATGTCCTATTACGATCTTCTATCTTAGAAGTCTTAGACTTCTAAATACTTTGGAGTGTGCTAATGCACATATCTCCTTTGGCAGGCAACTGAGTTGCTACAGTTACAGAGCGAGTTTGGTTTACAAAGAATCGAGATTTATAACAGGTAAGTCCTTTGGGCTTACTTAGTTGACTTCTGAATATGAGCATGAATGATGATAGTGGTGTGTGATTGAGATGTTTAGAGTTATAGGTTGTGATAGATATTTACCGACCTATACTTGGCCTAAGAGTAACGGGCGGTGGCATTTTGCTCAGTTAGCTTGAGGGCGCTGAGGGTTTCTTTAGGGACTAGTCCACACTCGGTTTGTAGTGATGCTACCGGCGGAGGTCAGCTAGACCTACACCCAGTTGGATAAGGAACGGAGGCGAGAACTGTTAAGATTTCTTGTGCCACAACTGTAAAATTGAATAAGATGAATCACCTAAATAATCGATAATAAACGGTTGTGTGCCAGCATGATGTTTGTTTATGTTATTATGAGTGTGTTTGTGCTGTTATTATTTCTGCTTATATTTGGTTAGTTAGCTAACAGTTGTTATGTTGTGTAGACGTACCACAGGTTAGAGCAGATGCCGAGTGATCCGGATGGTAGTGGTCAGCCGGGGTGTCGTACTTTTTAGGACGTGTTGCAGTTTCTTTATTTGTGGGATTTTCAGTTGGACCTTAGTTCCTTTTTGGTTTCGTTATGGTTATCTTATGTTTTCCGGCTGTTGGTTATTCTGGTCACATTCATACGTTATTAAGACTTAATTTATGATTTTCGGTTTTCCCTTATCTGTGCCTTGTTGTAAGATCTTGTTAAGTTGTTGTCAAACTAAGGTCAGGACCCACTGTGAGATTCTAACCAGTAACTCCCCGAGTTGTAAAATTTGGGGTGTTACAATAGACTAATGGGTCTATAATGGATAGTTGTTGATAGATTGTCTACTTTTGGAATGAGGGTGATAGATGAATGATTAATTTGTTTTAGGATTGTTTTAGTTCTATAAAAATGATTTTTCTAGTTTATTTTGGTCTATAACCGATGCCTTAAATATATGTTCATAGTCATCTAAAAATTCTTATTAATATCTTCTTCTTTCGAAAGAATATATCCATCGTTTTTAGTAATTGTATCTATTATCTTTTTATTTCTACGTCATGTAGCTTTTTTATGAAGGAAGCTCATATTTTTTTTCGTCAAGTTGTAAGTTGATTATTTTTGCTCTTTGCATCCAATATTTATTCAAGTAGTCCAACAAACATTTTTTTTATTAAGCCTATTTAGTCTATCATTCTTTTGTTGGTTAAAACACCTAAATGTTTGTTTTTTTAAGATTTTCAATTTGCTCATGAATTTCTGTAAGTTGTCTATATACGTTGCAAAATTTTTCTTTACTCCATTATTTTAATTAGGAATTAAGTAAGTTGTTATATGACCAGTCTGAACATATGAGTTCCCGGATATGTGTTTTCCATATTTGTTTTATGATGTTTTCACAATCCCGGCATTGCATCCATATTGATTTGAATCTAAAAGGGTTTGCTTTTAAAAACTATTGGTGAGTTTTGTAGATTGAAAGAAATCATATAGTGGTCCGAGCGCGTAAATGCATGGTTCCGAGTGTGAATATGAGGATATTCTTGGATTACTTCC
The DNA here is from genome assembly GCA_033239125.1 of Fagopyrum homotropicum. Lineage (NCBI taxonomy): Eukaryota > Viridiplantae > Streptophyta > Magnoliopsida > Caryophyllales > Polygonaceae > Fagopyrum > Fagopyrum homotropicum. The sequence continues at coordinate 36,311,688 of BSWB01000003.1, forward strand.
ATCGATGTCACTTTTCGGTCTAAATTTTCTTATGTGTTATCTTCACAATCCTTTTTCTTTTCCAAGTGAATTCATTTTTTTTTGTATCGAGATCAATCACGTTACATTGTTGTAAAAATTGTTGGATTCTTTCAAACCTATCATTTGTTATTGAAGCTCCCCTTTTTGTCTAGGATTTTAATGTAATATCCAATAACTGGTACTGGAATAATACTAGAATTTATTTCAATTGTTAGTTTGTTCCAAAAATTTATTTTTGTTTGTGTAACACTCCAAATCTCATACTCGGGGCGTTACGGGTTAGAATCTCACAATTGGTCCCGACCCTACCTCGGCAACAATATTAGCGGACCTTATAACAAGGCATACATGCCAAAACACCCAAAACTGAATAAAACAAATACAATGTCAAGATAACCAGCAAACTTTCAGCCGAGTAACAATAATATTCAATTTACACTAATAACATCAATAACAAAAGAAAGCAAATAAACCACCCCCGTCCTACAACGTACGAGAACCCAGACTGACCACACTATCCGGATCACTCGGCAACTACCCTATCCTATGTAACACCCCGAATTCTCAGAACTCGGGACATTACTGGTTAGGACCTCACAATGGGTCCCGACCTCAGTTTGACAACAATATTACTAGGATCTTGCAACAAGACACAAATAAGAAAAACCGAAATTCATAAAAATATATTTGTAAAAGGATGAATGCAACAAAGTCTAACAGCCTATCGTACTTAAACAACGGAAAAGACTATTTGTCTTAACAAAAGGAAAAGACAACAAAGCAACAACCCAAACCCCCCACTCTAAGGAGTACGGGGACCCGGCTGACCACTACTTCCGGATCACTCAGCTGCTGTTCTAACCTGCTGTAAATCTAAAAACACAACAAAACAACCATTAGCTAGTTATATAAACATTAGAAGAATAATAATAGCACACACACAAATAAAATAATAAACACTCATCATGCTTTCAAACAATCCATTTATAATCTTCATTTAAGTCATTCACTCTAATGATACTTATTTTGTGACACGAGGGATTCCCAAACCTCGCCCCCGCCCCCGTGTACCCATTAGGAGTGGATCCGATGCATCTCACCGTGTACCTGTTTGGTTTGGGTATAGAGAACCTCCTAGTCTCCTGACAGAGTTGGGCAGTGATGTCACGGCCCGTTATACATACACTTGGGCCTTAACACATAATAACAACGGTCGTCCTAACAAGTTGTTATTATAACACACATGATACACACACCACTAATATCACTCAACTAATATCCAGAAACCAGCTAAGTAAGTCGCAAGGACTTACCTTGAATCAAAACACACTCTCAATGTCCCAACTCGGTCCGCAACCGTAGAAACACAATCGCCTGTCATACAAGGCACGTCGATCAAAATACACCCCATAATCTTAGAAGTCTATAACTTCTAAGATGCACAAACTCATCAAGAGAAAATTACTAAAACGCCCTTTTAAGGTAAAATGACTATTTTACCCCCGGTTTCGAAACTCCCAGATTTGTCTATATCTTAGTTTCAAACTCTCCTTGGAACCCATTTCCACAATCTAGTTCTTACGGAAAAGTTTGGTAAAGATTTATAATAGTTATACAGAATTCTAGTTTTCTTCGAAAAGTCATTAAGGTCCGACTTTGGGGTAAAATACGAGGCTTGAATAAAAAGATAAAAATTCCGGAATAAATCTCTAGATCCTATATGATATGCATACTAACCATAGGAGCAAAGATCTCTCAAAACTATTCAACCATAACTCCTACATAAATCTCTAAAGTTGGATAAAAGCTAGAATTTCTATACTTAGCCAATATTTTCCTCTGCTGGAAAAACAGCCCTACTACTCTACTTTAGGACCTTATAACTTCTAATCCGACCGTTAACTTTCTCCCAAATTTTAATATAGTAAACTTCATATTTCTATCTCAAACATATTAAAAATTCAACGATGGATTCTCGATCTAATTATCCAAAAGACGGGCTCAAAGTCAGCCGTTTCAGCTCACAAAACTGGAAATTTTCTTATAAAGAATAAGGTCCTAGGTTCGAGTCTCACTGCCAGCAGTACCTCATATTTTCCATGATTTGCAGGTCCCCAGTTCGAATCCTACAGAGCCCCAAAAATGTCTAATTTTATTAACTTAAAAGATGTACAAATTATCTCTCCCTCTACTGTCTTGACTCTTCTTCGTTTATCGCCTATCTACCTCTACTACACTCAGCAAACAACAACAACCCTCTACACAGTGTTATGGCAAGAAATGAAGGAGGCTGTACACTCACCTACAGCACGAAGCTTGACCTGCGATTACCCTCCTGAAGAGGACCCAATCGGAGCACAACAAGCTATACGCAGTGGACCAGATCCAGATCCGTAGCAGAGGAGTGCAGCCGATTGCAGTCCAGACGACAACACAGTCACGTGCCTGGTACCGGCTCGGCTGTGCAGGACATCGGAGCAGAAACAGTGGATCCGGCAGCCTGTGCAGAGCGTTGATGAGCAGCAGTGGTTCCGGCGTCCGAGACGAAGGTCCGAATCGAAATCAAAAGGAAGTGCGATCGGTGTTTGTTGCTGCAGAGATTGGAGGTAAGGTCCCTTGGGCTCTCGGCGAGGACGAAGCGGCGGTCTTAGTGACGGTTCCGGCGAGGCGAGGCGGTGGTGGTGGCTGGCCAAACGTGCGGCAGTGGCGTCGTTTCTCCAGGATCGGGATAGGAGATGTGTATGCAATAGAGGGAAAGTTGCTGTTGTTTCTCACGTAGCAGTTACATAGGTTTAGATTATTAATTAGGTTAAACTAGTAGGATTAGGAGAAGGTTAAGGAAATGGGCCATCAGAAGGTTATTGGGCCCGTCATTGGGCCTGCTCCTCTAATTAAAAGATGGACTGAAAGGATAGAACGTTACTCGCACGTTGTATGGAAATATTTACGGTTACATAAATTATCATTTTATGTGAATCAAGGTCACATAAAATGATAGAATTTAACATCGTTTTATTTTATTTAAAAGAGTAAAGGTTGGCGGATCGGAATCCGGTTTGATCCGGTACTAAACGGAGTTTAAATTTTTCGGTTATTACATCAGTGCCCTCTTAAAAGAAGTTTCGTCCCAAAACTTAGAATAATGTAACTAATCATTCGACTTTCTTTGTAAACTTAGTTTCATAAAATTTTTGTTTTCTACCATGCAACTACTCAATCATCATACTCAGACACACATCACATAAAACATAATCACTCAATCCAATATAGAAACATGAATGGTCAAACGACACAGCATCCGAGTACTAACTCGTCAGTACAACAGTAGCGGCTAACTCCACCAGGAACTCAAAACGACTCCTGTTACCCTCCTCCGTCTTCCAAGTAGTCTCATCGGCTTCTATATTATAACACTAAAGGCTCCATAAAAGTATGTTTTGGCTCAGTTATCAGATTTTCATGTTTGACGACCTGCGTCGGTTCCGGTAGGTACTCTTTCAAGGTTTTTTTTTTAAAATTCCTGACTATCGATTCTGAATTAATGATCTTACACTTCTGTCGGCACTTTACTAAGTGCCTAATACACTTTGTAATACAAACCGCTTGGCCCATTTTCCTCAATGTGACCTAATCGGATCGTTCCTTAATTAATGGTTTTTCACCTACTTCTTGTCAAGCTTCCAAATTTATATAACTCAAAACAAATCACACACTCAAGTGGACCCTTTCATATAGATCTCTAATTCCTTAACTTGGAATCATAGTTAAACTAACATTGATTTTCTTCATCTGTGGGTTATGGGCCTACCACGCTTCTAGTGTAACACCCATTAGTCACAATGGCGTCTTTCTGAGAGCTAGTCAACATGATTTACCCAACTCCCGCCTATACTTCCCTTCTAATACTAGCAAGATCCTCTTCAAACAGACTCTTACTCTCTTACTCAACTGTAGTTTGTTCTTAACCAACCAGTAAGCAACCTCTAACCCGATTTCTGTCCCTATCCTTAGATCATCCAAGAAGGTTGTCGTTGCCTACTTGGGGAATCCTCCAAGGCATCGGTAAATTTACCTCTTAAATCTGCAGTCACTAATGTCTCTTCTTAACGGTACCTACTCATCAATACCAACCAACATTTACACGTCCTCAGTTGACGTCAGTCAGTCTATAATTGACTTATCTCAATATCCCGGACTTAGTCTTCTCATACCTATACTGGCGTTAAATTCTTGGTGAGCATCATCTGCTCGCTTAATCCTTTCAGGCTTCGCTAATTCGTTTTATCTTCCACACTTCTGTTTCCTTAGGCTAACTCTACTTCTCGAGCCTAATTGGGTCATTCATCTTGACATAAATAGTCATTCCAAGTCTTCAATGATAGCTGGTGAGTGTCTTGGTAGTTCTGATGACTTTAGTTATCATCCCCTTTCAGTTCCCCCTGAATGGACCGTCGGTGTTGATGACTTGGGTTCCGTGATAATTGGGTTACCTTGAACTTTCGAGTCCACCAAGGCTGTTCTTATATATATACATTCCTTCGCTGGTGTTACCAGTAATATTGCCGTCATGAAACTCCGTCGTTTCTACTACAGGGCTTCTACTCTTTGATACCGGCATTGTGATTTCTTTCAAATTCCCATATCTTTGAGGATGTCAAAACCCCTCCACACTTGTAAAGTCTACATTTTGCTTCTACACTCCATTGTAGGTATTCCATTCCATACACCTTAGACCCTCATATCCGGATCGACATTTTATCTCTTTTGGTCTCTCAAGCTTGTCTTGTGAACTCTTCTACTAGGTGACTCGTCTTATAACAATTTCCTCCCCTAAATCGGTCTCAACTTTCAGTTGATCATTACGGCTCATTTCATTTTGGAACCTCAGTTTCGTTGTACTCTTGCCTAGATTCTACAAAGGCATCATCATCTCAACACTTTATTCCAATTTAGCAAGATCCACCTTTTGATACATGACTTTCCTTCTTACTGGTTAAGTTATTCTTTTGGTTTACACTTTATCCATCCAAGCGCTATCGGTCCAATGTGTATGACTTTTATTAAACACCTATCGGTACCGTTTGCATAAGAAACCTCAGTTGTATATGATTTTATCAAAAATCAAAGTTCTCGGCTCGCATTTATGATGTTGTCCTTATGCTCGTGTCGCTTCATCTTCAATAAATATTTACCCCCTAGTAGGATAGTTAAATCCCTTTGGGTTCCCTCGTATATGCCTTACGGACCACGTTGGTTGATCTTATTACTTTTATCAACTCTTAACTCTTATGTCATTAGTCGAGCTTGAATTTTCATCGGAGTACCACCATTTCACATTAATCTTATATAGACACCTTTCGAAAATTATCCTATTGGGTAATATCGGATCTATTTAGCAACCTTTAGTCATTCAACTTTATTTTTTCTCATGTCTGTTCTAGCCAACATGTAGATTCCATCTGCAATCACCTCACAACTCGATCATACATTTCACCAAGGTTGTAAATCATACTCTCTATGTTTGTGCCGCTTCTACAATTCCAATAATTCTGTGTCACATCTTAAATCACAAGGGCTTCCCCTGTCAATCTAGACAGTTGACCCCACTTGTTCTCGGAGGAGCACCATCAGTCCTACTTGTGTGGAATGCTAAGACATAGAACATGTTCACAATCATATGTTTCTTCTTACTCTCTAGTTCTTCTTACAGGGATCCCTTCATACTAACTTTGATATGTATCTTTCCTTAGTCGGTAGTAAGTAACTACCCCCAACAATTCCCTTTACACCATTACTATCATCAATGGTCGTTACCGACAAGAGCTTCTCTTTAATTTCTTTATTAGAGTTATCATATTGGACTCATTCAATGTTACCATCAAGGCTACTAGTACTTGTATTGATTTAACTTCACCATTGTTGTCGTTGATCTCTGGAAGAAATTCACCACATGTCGGTAAATTTCCTTTATAACCTTGTGGTTATTCTTCTTATCTGTCAACCAACCATCACTAGTTAGCCAGCACGTGTAAATTCTCTATTGTTACCAACTAGTCTGGAGTTGGCCTTCTATAAGATCGTAGACTTACTTTTCTTCTATCTCTTTTGAGGTTTGATATACAAGGTGGAAATATATCTCTTCCATTTATTTTCCTTTAGCTCCTTCTACAAATTACACTCCTATAAGAGTACTATACTCTTACGAGTCTAGTTGTATCTTCGTCTCCCGTCAACGGACTTATACATTCTTCTGCGATAATTTGTAGGCATTTCTCCATGATTCCTTTTACCCGAGTTATTGTCCACTTGCGGTTCTCTGTTATGACCCGCCAGTGTTATTAACTTAAATCCTTTGTGAGTGAGAAGTTATCAGAGACCCTCTTTTTCCCCAAGACTATTTTCCTACACCCTTCTTGCTTGGGGTGTTGCTTGTACTTCTGCCTTTACAGAAATCCGGTCTTTGTTGTATCCCGATCCTTGTTGTAATTCTTGTATGTTCTAGGAGGTCACACCACTTCTATGTTGGTGTAATCGGCCTTCCCCTTTCTAGCAACCTGTAAGCTTTCATTTGGCGGCTCTTTAACTCTTCGTATCGGGATAGACAATGTATCTTATCTTGACTCCTACGCTTATGATTGTCTCGGTTTTCCATCTTGATTGTGGTGGTAAGTAGCTTGTCGAGAGTGATCATATTCCGCTCTGCTTCTAGCCTCAAACTTTTACCTTCTGGTCCGTCAGTAAGCTTAGATTCAATGCCTCTTGTCTGGATCGCTACTATATTTCACCTTGACCTTCATGCCTACTTGTGTTTCTGAAGGTATCCCCTTTGTTTGTAACGTTTCTTTACACCATCTTGAAAGAACCTATGGGTTGTCTCTTCCAATTTGCATACTTGTCGGTCGCCCAACGCGTTGCCAGAACTACCTTCATGTATATTCTTCATCTGATTGAGTTGACTCGGGATTCTTTTTTTATCATCGTAGTTGGTGTTGTCTTTTAGTCTTCATTTTTCCATCTCGACGTTCCTCCACAAGCTCAAAGGAGTTGTCCGCCGTTCGTCTACCCTAATGCACATTAGATGTGCATACTAATCCTCACGTTGACACCCTTCAAAATCTAGTTAGATGTGTCAAAGGGTGAGAACTCATTATGTTATCTCCGTTAAGGACATAACATAACTATAATTTCTACTAATCTTCGGCATATACTTATCTATATCACATATCTTTATAATCAAGCTAATAAGTCCAACTAAAGTAAAACCTAAAGTCCATACTAAGCATACTGAGATCCGCGGTAGTAGTGGTGGTCAGCCGTACTTTTCTATCCCTAACCAGACTATGCATGCATTTGAAAACCAAAAGTCCTTTTTAAAACTCAGATCCCTTTTCGGGTTTTGCTCGAGTACTTATTCGGTCTTTCAGAAGATTTCAAGTGCCATCGTTGCCAACCTGGCTCTGATACCATGTTGTAACACCCCGAATTCTCAGAACTCGGGACATTACTGGTTAGGACCTCATAATGGGTCCCGACCTCAGTTTGACAACAATATTACTAGGATCTTGCAACAAGACACAAATAAGAAAAACCGAAATTCATAAAAATATATTTGTAAAAGGATGAATGCAACAAAGTCTAACAGCCTATCGTACTTAAACAACGGAAAAGACTATTTGTCTTAACAAAAGGAAAAGACAACAAAGCAACAACCCAAACCCCCCACTCTAAGGAGTACGGGGACCCGGCTGACCACTACTTCCGGATCACTCAGCTGCTGTTCTAACCTGCTGTAAATCTAAAAACACAACAAAACAACCATTAGCTAGTTATATAAACATTAGAAGAATAATAATAGCACACACACAAATAAAATAATAAACACTCATCATGCTTTCAAACAATCCATTTATAATCTTCATTTAAGTCATTCACTCTAATGATACTTATTTTGTGACACGAGGGATTCCCAAACCTCGCCCCCGCCCCCGTGTACCCATTAGGAGTGGATCCGATGCATCTCACCGTGTACCTGTTTGGTTTGGGTATAGAGAACCTCCTAGTCTCCTGACAGAGTTGGGCAGTGATGTCACGGCCCGTTATACATACACTTGGGCCTTAACACATAATAACAACGGTCGTCCTAACAAGTTGTTATTATAACACACATGGTACACACACCACTAATATCACTCAACTAATATCCAGAAACCAGCTAAGTAAGTCGCAATGACTTACCTTGAATCAAAACACACTCTCAATGTCCCAACTCGGTCCGCAACCGTAGAAACTCAATCGCCTGTCATACAAGGCACGTGGATCAAAATACACCCCATAATCTTAGAAGTCTATAACTTCTAAGATGCACAAACTCATCAAGAGAAAATTACTAAAACGCCCTTTTAAGGTAAAATGACTATTTTACCCCCGGTTCCGAAACTCCCAGATTTATCTATATCTTAGTTTCAAACTCTCCTTGGAACCCATTTCCACAATCTAGTTCTTACGGAAAAGTTTGGTAAAGATTTATAATAGTTACACATAATTCTAGTTTTCTTCGAAAAGTCATTAAGGTCCGACTTTGGGGTAAAATACGAGGCTTGAATAAAAAGATAAAAATTCCGGAATAAATCTCTAGATCCTATATGATATGCATACTAACCATAGGAGCAAAGATCTCTCAAAAATATTCAACCATAACTCCTACATAAATCTCTAAAGTTGGATAAAAGCTAGAATTTCTATACTTAGCCAATATTTTCCTCTGCTGAAAAAACAGCCCTACTACTCTACTTTAGGACCTTATAACTTCTAATCCGACCGTTAACTTTCTCCCAAATTTTAATACAGTAAACTTCATATTTCTATCTCAAACATATTAAAAATTCAACGGTGGATTCTAGATCTAATTATCCAAAAGACGGGCTCAAATTCAGCCGTTTCAGCTCACAAAACTGGAAATTTTCTTATAAAGAATAAGGTCCTAGGTTCGAGTCTCACTGCCAGCAGTACCTCATATTTTCCATGATTTGCAGGTCCCCAGTTCGAATCCTACAGAGCCCCAAAAATGTCTAATTTTATTAACTTAAAAGATGTACAAAATCTCTCCCTCTACTGTCTTGACTCTTCTTCGTTTATCGCCTATCTACCTCTACTACACTCAGCAAACAACAACAACCCTCTACACAGTGTTATGGCAAGAAATGAAGGAGGTTGTACACTCACCTACAGCACGAAGCTTGACCTGCGATTACCCTTCTGAAGAGGACCCAGTCGGAGCACAACAAGCTATACTCAGTGGACCAGATCCAGATCCGTAGCAGAGGAGTGCAGCCGATTGCAGTCCAGACGACAACACAGTCACGTGCCTGGTACTTGCTCGGCTGTGCAGGACGTCGGAGCAGAAACAGTGGATCCGGCAGCCTGTGCAGAGCGTTGATGAGCAGCAGTGGTTCCGGCGTCCGAGACGAAGGTCCGAATCGAAATCAAAAGGAAGTGCGATCGGTGTTTGTTGCTGTAGAGATTGGAGGTAAGGTCCCTTGGGCTCTCGGCGAGGACGAAGCGGCGGTCTTAGTGACGGTTCCGGCGAGGCGAGGCGGTGGTGGTGGTTGGCCAAACGTGCGGCAGTGGCGTCGTTTCTCCAGGATCGGGATGGGAGATGTGTATGCGATAGAGGGAAAGTTGTTGTTGTTTCTCACATAGCAGTTACATAGGTTTATATTATTAATTAGGTTAAACTAGTAGGATTAGGAGAAGGTTAAGGAAATGGGCCATCAAAAGGTTATTGGGCCCGTCATTGGGCCTGCTCCTCTAATTAAAAGATGGACTGAAAGGATAGAACGTTACTCGCACGTTGTACGGAATTATTTACGGTTACATAAATTATCATTTTATGTGAATCAAGGTCACATAAAATGATAGAATTTAACATCGTTTTATTTTATTTAAAAGAGTAAAGGTTGGCGGATCGGAATCCAGTTTGATCCGGTACTAAACGGAGTTTAAATTTTTCGGTTATTACATCCTACAAGACATCTAACAACACGGATAAACCATTAGCTAACTATCCATATACAAGAAGAACACATAAGCACAAACACACATAAAGCAAGAATAAAAACAAAGAGCATGTTATCACATAATCCATTTTATTATCTTTCTTAAGGTCATACACTCATAATCCAATTATATTTGTGGCACGAGAAGTCTAAGACTCTCTCCTCCGTCTCTTTATCCAGCTGGAGTGGATTAGCACACCTTGCCGTATACTATATGAAGAGGATCAGTACCCTCCCCGTATACCACGTCTGGCCTTGTCGTGGAGAACATTCTAGTCTCCCTCAAGAGCTGAGCAAATGATGTCACCGCCCGTTACACTTGGGTCAATTACACGTCGGTTATACTAAACCAATAGCATAATATAACGCATATAGCAAACACCACTCATGTACTCAACCATCATATGAAAGCATCTAAGTAAGCCCAAAGGACTTATATGTATCTAGGTAAACCAACTATCAAAAACTCTCCATTCCCGCAGGAATATACACTCCACCGCCTGATCGCAAGGACACGTGGGTCAATCAACTATACAACACTAGAAGTCTCTAACTCCTAGGTCAACCACGATTCTTTCAGCTTAAGCTACATCTCAAACCCATCAATAAACCATCCTCAGAATATCCGAAAATTACAATAAGCAGTTTCCTCCACTTATCATATCTCAACAAACTTTCAAACCACTTGAATCAATCATTCCTCAATACACCCATATCACCACTAACTGACATTCACACTAATTCCGCTAGGATCAAACCTAGCATGATACTACTTTGCATACTCGTAAAAGAATCATAAGGTAACTAAGAAGGAAGGATCATTTACCTAGATCCGACTCTTATGTTGAAAGAACAACTTAGAAGTCCACTAGAAAGATTCCGTGAGCGCGGAGGAATGAAGGCGCGACCGTGGGACTGGAGTGCCAACGTGACCGCGGTGACTTTCCGCGACCATGGTGATTGAAGGGCGAGGGGGCGGTGACAAATGTTGAGGCACGACTGTGGTTGTGTGCAGGCACGACTGCAGCGACATATGTAGAAAGGTAGTCGCCGCCTTCTTCGTCGTGCAGAACAAGTTCCAACCATCCAAGATCCTCTCAGTTGCTGACTTCTCTCTTGGGAATACCAACAAGATGCCTGGATCTACCAATCAACACACCAATCACAAGAGGAAAGAAAGAGCAACAAGGGAAGACATTAATAGAGGTTTAAGCAAAGGATAAAGAAGATGACAAGGAAACAACAATGCATATTGTTCTATCAAGAGAGGCTCGAAGATGATTCCATCTCTGCTATCATGCAGTCGCTCACGGGATGAAGACAACCTTGATCTCTTGAATGGAGGGGGGTAACATAAGTGGAAGGAGGAGAGGAAAGAAAGAGAAGGAAGAAGAGTTATGTAGAGGAGAAGAGAAAGGGTAGGTTGTTGCTAGGGTTAGATAAGAGGATGCACGAGAAATGACGGAGAATATCTACCCCCTAAGAAAGGAAACCAAATAAGCCCGACAGTAACGAAAGATCGGGCACGATTTGCTCTTTACCCGCACCGGTGGAAAATAGTAGCCACACCCGCGGCGGCGCGACAACGGGCCGAACCTGCGGTTAGGCAACATGTGCGGTCACAGGACGCGACCACGGTGACTCCTCTGAGCCTCTAAAGACCGGTTGTTACAGTTTGTTCGTTTGGTGGAGCGTAAATAAAGAAAATGTTCATCTCAAAAGTTGTTCATAGGTTTGAATGTTTCATTATGAGATATCTATTTTTATTTTTTATTTTATTATTTTAGTTCTGAAATTAAAGTTCAGAATATAAAAAGTCTATTATTAAATAGCCGAAGTATATAATATGTCTTCATAATGGGCAAGCTCTGCTTGTCGGGTCCTTTTATCCGGAAACACGGATGACATCGCCATCCGAGGACGTATCATTTTCCTCCTCTTGGTTGTGAAACGTCCTCGTTTCACCGTCAGGAAAGAAAGGAGTAACTTTAGGAACGTGACCCTTGAAATTCAACACCAGATGCACATTGTTGGAGTCGGGCAGGCTGTACTTGTAGTCTTCAAAAGGGCGGTGGGGCCGCCAAGCTTGTTGACTATGCCGACAAGGTGCCGGAAAGAGCACCGATATTTGATTGATTTCAGTTGATGGTGTCGATACTCTTTAAAATTGTGCACCAAGCCTTGGGTGGGTGGCAAGCCGTCTGACATAACAAGGAAAAACTCTGGATCGGGCGGCTCGTAGTACATCTGGATGGTTTCGCCGGTGAGTTTGTCTACCATGCCGTCTAAGCTTGTGACATTGTACGTCGGGGGCATGCCGAAAAGAAGCAAGGGTAATCTGGTAAATAATTTACTAGACATTACAAGTCAAACCTCGGGTCAGCCGGCTCAAGTTTGTAGTCCAACAACAAAATGGTGCCATTGTCGGGGTTGATGACTTCTTCTTTGTCTTCTTCAAAGGACTCACCATACACCGGGTTCAAAACTTCAACTCGGAGTACTGGGGTGCAATCTTTATTGACGATATCACCCTCATCCATGACTTCGTGACACAACGGTTTGACGACCAACTCACACCTTGGTTGTGACACCGCTTGAGGTTCTTCTTGTTGGGCGGACATCGCGTGGGCAAGTATTGCCGCCCTTATAAATTTATCTCATGCTTTAGAGCGGCATTTTCTTTGGCTAAGACGACATCATGTTGTTGGCATTCATGTGGATACCATTGATACCTATGAATGGTCTCTTTGGGCCGTGGTGGATTTGATGGAACTCAAAAAATATTCTCTTTATCGACCATGTGAATACCGTCGGTACATTCGGATTGTTTGTTTGGACTTTGGTGGAAATGGAGGAGGCAACCATTCCTCATCCTCATCATAGATCATGCTGAACAATGAAGAAATTTTAAAGAACAATGAAGAACTCCGAAAAACACCGAAGAACTATGAAGAACTTTGAAGAATACTGAATAACTTCGATCAAGAAAAAAAATTTGTAAAGAAACTTGACCTCGATCCCGAATTATGATACCAATGATAAAAATATGGGCGATCTAGATCGAGGGGAAACTTCAACTACTTCTTCTTGATCATTCCAGTTGGATCAAACGTAGAACTTGAGCGACTGAAGCTTAGAAATGGATGCAGAAGCATTTGGTTGATCTGATCTAGTTAGATCGAATCATCCACGATGTGGAGTAGATGGTGTTGATCCTTTAAAAGGATCCTCGAGTATGAAGACTTGGATCAAAGACTAGATCCAAGATAGAACATTAAGAGGATTGAAGAAGAAGTGATGCCCAAACCAAGTAAGAGGATTTTCCCTTCACAATACTTGGATTCAACTTAGACATACTTTATAAATGAGCCAAACATCCCCTTATATAGTGGATGTGGTCATACAAAGAGTCAGAAATTAAAACCGAAATTAAAGTTCTGAAAATGAAAAGCCTATAAATTATGAAAGGTCAGAATTTAAGTCACAAAATTAAGTTTTGGAAATAAAGTTCTGAATATAAAAAGTCTATTATTAAATAACCAAAATATTTAATATGTCTTCAAAATGGGCAAGCTCCGCTTGCCGGATCCTTCTAGCCGGAAATACAGATGTCATCGCCATCTAGGGGCGTATCAGGAAATGTCACCACCGTTGACTTCTAGGGCTTTCCTCGGGATGGAATCACCATAAACGCTCGGAAGAACTACTAAACACTTGAATTAGGAGTTTATGTTGTTGCTTTGAGTTGAGGAAAAGAAGGATTGAGTGAAGGAGTCGCTAGAAGCGCCATTGAAACACTTTACTAGATCTCAATTTTCCTTGGGTGTGATATTCAGTATTATGGATTTGCGAGAGAAAACTTACACGCAGAAGAGGGGATTTGCAATTGGTTTTGAGATCTCTCCTTGAACAATCGATCCATCAAAGAGATTGTTGAAGTTTGAATTTAGGGCTTTCTGGTTGTTGATGTTCAGATCTAGAGTTTTTCAGTGACGGCGGCGGCAAGGATGAAGTGTTTTTTGGCGCGTGAGTGGCACACCCTTCAGATGCAAATATGTTTTTTTTTTCGGGTATTTTTGCAAATAATCTCAAAACGAAAATAATCTCTATATTTTTGAGAAGTCCCTCTCTACATTCACCCCGAGATCTTATTATCTTAGGTGTTGCTCCCTTTTACATCTTCATATCTTATAAATATAAACTATCAAATAAATTATAGCTATAGATTTGATGTAATTATCTTTGCATACGGTCCAGTAAAAAATAGCAAGAGATATGAAAATTTTAGGGACAATGGTACTAAAAAAAATCTACAAGAGAGATGAATTTAAAAAAATATATGTTTCTTTCTTATAAGTCATATAACAAAATTATAATAATCTATAATTCTATAAAATATATCTACTTGGCTATATAATAATCAATATATATGGTTACATTAATGATGAAAAAATATCACAATCTTGAAAATACGCTTCAAAAAATATGTGCATTATACAAAGAATGAAACCTAGATGATTGATTAACGTAACGAAAATACGTTCCGTTGGCGCGTGGTGGTATCGCCACTACTAGCCGTTGAAACTTGAAAGCCAGTCATCTTCACATTTCGGAAAACTACTCAAACAAACCCAAATGGATCCCAAAGATATACCCAAGGAGCGCCGTACATTTACGTTCATGGATTCAATGGTTTTCTGTCAACAAAGTCTCTTTTTTCCTTCGCCATTGAAATGGAGCCGCAAATTAGAATGAAATCCAATTTAGATATATGTATAAAGCTGTTAGATGCGTTTTATAGATGAAATTGGCAGATTGAAGCATTGAAATGCAGAATTAGGTAGCAATTTGGAGACTCGAACACCTCCCAGTCTCCAAATTTCGTAGGAAAACCCAAATTTCTCAGGGGAAATGGGAGGAAGAGATTCGCAGGGAGAGTATAACCAGGCCACGAACCAAAACAATGGAAGGGAAATCCAACGGTCGGGACGTCAAATTAAGGCCAAGTTTAGGGTTCTGATTATCGATTTCATCTTATCTTTCATGTGGGTTTTGACAGGTCAAATTATTACGATCGTTGTTCATGAAGTTCTAGGGTTAGGTCATAATCAGATAGGCGAAGTTGTTACTTACGTTTTGAAGGTGATGAACATGTTTTTATTCGCCGGATTTGGAAGGATCACCAAAGGGGGCGCGCACAATCCTCTTACGGTTTTGACGGGTGCCATTTCTGCGAATTCCAATGACCTTATGTTCACTGTGGGAGCTAGAATTCCTGCCCAGGTTAGCTCCTCTATCCATCATTTAGGGCTTGTTTGACATCGATACCAAATATAAACGTAGCTGCATCATGCATTGAGAGTTTACTATAGCAATTGTGTTTAGTGCTCTTTTGTTACATGTTACACTTTGGTTTTTCAGGTTTTGGGATCAATGGTAGGGGTGAAGCTACTGATTGCCAACTTCTCAGATGTTGATGGAGGGCCAAAGCTTAATGTTGAGCTTCATCATGCTGCGTTAATTGAAGGAATCCTAGCATTCATCATTGCCATAGTAGCGATGGGATTAACGCAGACCCTATCCGGAAGTTTCTACAGGAGGAATTGGATCTCAATCATTTCCAAGATCACCCTTCAAGTTCTCGCCTCTGACTTGACCGGCGCATGCACCAACCCTGCCAATGTATGCACTTCCATATTACTAAACCCCTGTTTTGTTACGCGGAGATCCTAATTGGTGCAACCACATTTTGCAGGCAATCGGATGGGCCTATGCTCACGGAGATCACATGACAAAGGAGCATTTTCTTGTCTATTGGCTTGCCCCGGTAGAGGCTACTGTATTCGCTGTTTGGATATATAAGTTGCTTTTCCGAACTGGACAGGATAAGAAGGCAACGAAGAAGACAAAATCAGAATAGAGCTAGATTGGTTAACTCTCCCTTCCATTATAATGTGTCTAGTCCTCAGAGGAATTTGTAAATAGTTTTTGAAGCTTTTTTCCCCCTGCATTTCATTGACAGAGAGGAGATACAGAAACAGTAACATAATTTCATCAAGTAATGGATACAGGGAATTGTTCCAGAACCTCTGGTGAGTTACTGTTAAAAATACACTCTTCTAAGTATAGATTACAAGAGGGGAATACAAAAATACATGTCTCAGTACACAAGTCGTGGTTCGAATTCAGCAAAATCAACTGAACCAGACTCAATCGGTTTCATGAAATATGCAGCAAGTAGCTCAGACACAAGGGCTGCAATAAGGGGAATCCTCTTGAAGTTCTTGACCAAGGGTATGTCATCGGACTCCCCGATTGCAAGGATTTGCTCGTTGATCACCACCATGCGATCAAGCTTCCTCTTGAACTCAGGGTTCTCCACATCTAACACTGCTGGGAATATCCTAGCAGTTGTGCGGTTTGTCTGCATATATATACACAGAATCAGAAATCTAAGATATGAAAAATACAAGTCTCGTATACATATAGTAAGTGTTTTATTAGCAGCTTTACTTCAATGATGACATGCATGTCAAACTCTTTAGTGTCAAGTCCAATCCCTTCATAAAAGGCAGATCTTTGGCAGTCATTGAGGTACATTGTCACATACACCTAAAAAAATCAGGAATAAGAATCAAGGACTACAAACAATGGAACATGTTAGTTCATGTAGGCGAAAAAGCTCGCAATTGATTTACCGATAGACAGAAGAAACGGGACCAGAGCTTAGCCTTCCAGTCATTAAGAAACTGGGGCTGAGCTTTGAGCAAGGCGGAGAAGAAATCGCCGTGCCTGTTTTCATCTTGGCACCAGTTCTCAAAGTACTTGAAGATTGGGTAGAGCTGGTACTCCGGGTTTTGCTTGAGATGCCTGTAAATGGTAATGTATCTCCAGTAACCAATCTTCTCAGACAAGTAGGTCGCATAGAAGATAAACTTTGGCTTGAAGAATGTGTATTTCCTAGCCTTTGTTAGGAATCCCAAGTCCAGTGCCAAGTTGAAATCAGACAGTCCCTTGTTCAAGAACCTGCATAACATGTCACAACAGTTTAACGTAGTATTACAAAAGAAACAATAAAAAAAATTCAAATACTAAACAAGGTTACCACATACCCTGCATGCCTAGCTTCATCTCTGGACATAAGTGAGAAAATCTCAGCTACAACAGGGTTGGTTTTCTGATTCCAATCATAGAAAAACAGTTAGCATATCTAAGCAAATTAAACATTGTCAATTCATCATACAGTTGGCATACATGTAAGTTTTCTAACACATCTAATTCCCTCGTTTTCAAATATGAATTCAACAATATCAATCAAGTAGAATCAATATCATTCAATACCCACCAACAATCAAATTAGTTTTATACATTACAAGAAAGAGAATTTACCTTGAGCCTCCTGCCGAGCTCCTTGTAGAGTAAGAACCCAGAGAATTCAGCAGTACAAGATCTCTCAAGGAACTCAACAAAAATCTGCCTCATGGGGCCATCAATTTTATCAGCAGCTTCCTTGAATTCCTTGTTCCTAACAAAATGGGTCTGATTGTAATCAGTCTTGAACTCTTGAAGCAAAGCCTCGAACTCCTCCTGATTGAGCTGCTTGTTGATCTCAGAGTTGAACAGCATCTCCATTTCATCAAAATCCGTAGTGTAAAACCTCGGGGTCAGGAGGGTTTCCTTGATTGCCGTCGTCTTCGGTTTCTTCGCTGGCTTCGTGGCGGTCGGCTGCGAGGTGGCGGACATGGTTACGGTGAAGAACCTGGTGTTCTCAGCTCTCTGGTTGTGGACGGACCTGAGCTTTGGGGAGAATGTGGAAATGGGCTTTACGAGTGCCATTTTGGCGGCAAATGTTTCCGGTGAATGTGGTGGTCGGAGCGAAGGTGGGTTTCGGGGGGATTATGTGTCCAAGGCTAAACAAGGGGAGGATTTTAATGGATTGTAGAGATAAGTGGTTGATGGTGATGCTGTCCAGTGGGGTGCTCTAGTGAGGCTCATCTCATCCAATAAAATCTTGTAGTTCTTGTGGAGATTGACACGTGGCAGTTCATTATGGGTCAATTAGATTTCTTGATAGGGAGATACTTTTACATTTTAGTTTTCAGTGATATAATGAAATCTCTCGTCTTGGCTGTAGATTTTGGTACTTGGAGTTGGAGGCGTGTATCGGAACTGAACCACATACGCATTAGTAACAATTTAACATTGTCCCAGGAGGCAAGTAGAGCCACACTCGAGTTGTTTGGGCAGATTTTGGATTAGAACATTTTGATCGATTCGAATGGATGTTGTTAGACATACCGTTCAAAATCTTTATTCGTCGTTAACATTGTATAATTCGGGTGCGTAATTCTGTTTTTTCATCTCAATACTACAACTACGTTTATGGTGTGCATAGCTAGAGCCAATGCGAAACGTTGTTGTAACACCCCGAATCCGCAGGACTCGGGATGTCACATTGGGCTAGGATCTCACAATGGATCCTGACAACAAGTTCATTGGACCTTACAACATGACACTGACGGATATAAAACAAATACATAAAACAGTATAAACTGTACGACCCAAAGTAAACAACAACATAGCCGAGTATATAAAACGACATCCTCACACAGGAGGTACAAAAGATCATCCTCCCGCAGGAGGGAAACATAACAAACCCAAACCAACCACCTAATGTACGAGAGTCCTAGGCCTGTCACCCTGTCAGATCACTCAGCAGCGCCTAACCTGTAAATATCTACAACACGGTATGAAACCGTTAACTAACCATACATATATGAGGTAATTCATAGGTACAAAAACAATCATGAAAGATAAACACATCAGCATGCTATCACACATTTACCCATTTTATCATTTGTATATAATGGTCATTCACTCAAATCGTATGTATGTATATATATATATATATATATATATATATATATATATATATATATATATATATATATATATATATATATATATCCATAGATGAAAATATGTGACACGAGGACCGATACATCCTCGCATCTAAGCCTGCTAGCCATCTGGAGTGGAATCGGTCACACAACCCGTGTACCCTATGAGAGTGGTGTTGTGCCCTCCCCATATACCAGGTATGGCCTGACTCAAGAGAACCTCCCAGACTCCACGGCGGGATGAAAGGGAAAGGTTATCACAGCCACGCATACGGGGCAATCAATAAACATAGGTCGGTATAAACGACATCTCGTGCTATCATAGCAACATATAACGCACACATCACTCATGCAAACACCCAATATAGGGATGGTAACTAAGTAATTCCTACGGACTTACCTCAATCTCGTACACAACTCAAACACGATCAACCAGAACCAAACTCCAATCCTGAGAGAGTGACACTGCCTAATAACAAGGCATAAAGATATATCAACCTCTATTCATCAAAAGGGGTCACACCTAGACCCAAAGGGATCCATAGGGATCATACTCAACCTCAAAACCTTAACCAACATCCACCTAAATCCTTAAAGCCGTACAAGGCATAAACCGATCATAACCTTAACCGAACACATACTCACACCTCTAGCATGATCCTATACACTCACACTAGGAAAGGAGGGAACAAAGGCACCCTAAGGAAGGCCTAGAAGCAACACACACCTGCAGAACCAAGTGCAACACCAAGCTGGTGCAGGTGGCGCAGGGGCGACTAGGAGATGGCGCAGGGGCACCTTACTGTCGGCACAGGGGAGGCTGGTGTGTAGAGACACACCTTCAGCTCCTTCTTCACTCCTTCCTTTGATTCCTTCACTTCTTCTTCGTCCAACACCCCCCCCCCACACACACACACATACACACACACACACACACACACACACACACACACACACACACACACACACACACACACACACACACACACACACATATATATATATATATCAACATAAGCCAATCATGGCTGGAACAACATCCAAACCCTAAGAATCTAAGCTAGGCTAAGGAAAGAGGGGAGAAGATGAAGGTAAAAAGAAAGAAAGAGGAAAAGCCATGAACTCACCAAGCTAAGCTCTCCATAAGATCACAAACACAACACCACCACCTCAAACTGGCTCAACAAGGCACAACAACATCACCATCAACAAACCACAAGCAAAGCCAAGCACCAAGCTCACAAAACTCACACATGGATCAAGAAGAGATTCAAAGGAAGAAGAGAGGAGAAGAAGATCGTGAGGGAGATGGAGCAGGAGAGAGAATGAGGTAACCCTCATTTGGAGGAGCAGAAGAAGATATAAAGGAAAGAGGGGTCAAAAAGCAAAGCTCGGGTCAAAGAAGACGGCTGCATCCCACCATAAACCGCAGGGGCGGCTGGCCTGGCCGCTGGGGCGGCTCACAGAACCGTAGAGGCGGCCCATTGTAGCTCCAAAGAAGAAAGCATCTGCGTCTCAGCTGAAGCGCAGGTGCGGAATCTCTCTAAGACTAAGGCTCTTACAGTTGTATTGCGCTAATGGTTGCATAATCTTTAAAAAAAAAATACTGCAACTACGCTTATGGTGTGCGTAGTTGGTGTGAATTTTTTTTTTTAAGAAAAAAACTCAGATTTCATCTCAAGATTTCATCTGACGTGCAAGAACACAAGTGCACAAATGTATATAAAAACAAAATCAAATTTATATACAAACATATTCATGTACAAACTCAGATTCCACAAACTAAGGTTAATCTCAAATTTTAAAACCAGATTCATATAAAAGAAATAAAAAGGTTCAGTTTGATCAAAGTCAACATCTATATAGGAAGAGATTCATGTATACAAACATAATGTTGCAGATTCATATACAAAAATACAAACAGGTTCATCCATGCAAACCTATTCACAAACAAATTCATACATTTTACTGGTAAGAAGGACATGCCTTTTGACGTTTTTCGTCACCAGTCATCACCGGAGAAGAAGGTAACAATTTCGTGAAATAATGTAGCAACGCCGGGGAAGAAGGCAACGAAGTAGGAGATCCGGAAGCATTGCAATGCTAGAATCTGGATCTGGATCTGGAATCTCGTCGTCGAACTGTTAATGAACTACCTAACAACGCGTCCTACGAGCGTAGTAGTAGCTTTTTAGTTTTAAAAAGCCACGTGTTTAGGCAACGTAGCAGTAGTTCTTAGGCGTCTTGGCTTATTCATCGGCTCCTACTATGCGTGCAGGTTGTGTAGTGTCGAAAACTAGCAGAAAAACTAAAGTACGGACCTGATTTGCATAGTTTTGGTGTTGGTTAAAAGTTTTGAGCGGTGCGTCTAGAAACTCCAATTCGAGTTTGTCAACTTTGAGGTATACTGGGTCAAGTTTGAAGAATAAGACTTAAAAAAAATTCATGGAAGGAAGATAACCAAGATGAAGAGAATTAAGGAGAGTCATCGACGAATCAAATTGGACCAAAATTGTTCAATTGAGTCCGATAAAACATGATTTTCGTACATCCCAAGAACCAGACATGTAGAGTGTTGGGTTATTTTAGGTCCGATTAGTGAGGGTGCTATTTAGTTTTTCCATCCCCCAAACTTAAGTTAAAGTCAATTGTGATGTAGCTTTGAATGTCACCTTTTTGAATTTTGGTAATAAATAAACCATTTTGCACGTTTCGTGTATTTTCTTCAATTGTGAGGAGTGAGTGAGTGACGCCTCGTCCGACCGTATAACTAGGATCATTTTGTGTTGCGTCAACTTGAATCACCAAGTTGGTGTTCTCAATCGCTCACAAGCCTTCTTGTTGTGATCTAGGGACACCGTTTTCCTTTTGTGTAAGATGTAGCGGAAGAGTTCTACGATCATTCTTATTGTTATCGTGTGTCTAAATAGAGCTTCAATATAACACAAAACCGCAAGTGCACGATCATTGTCAATGTAGTAGTATGATGCATTCATCAATGTCGAATTCCACAAGGATTTTATATAGTTTGATTGAGATCAAGTTCAAAGACAATCCAAGTGTTTAAGGGAAAAGAAAAAGGGTGATCAATGGATCAATGATAAATATGTGTTGAGTAACCAAAAGCATGTAACTAGCAAGTGATCAAATATAATGAGAAAACACTATGTTTAGGGGTTAATCCTCTCAAACAATAACTAGTTAACATGCTTAAGAGTAATATTCAATCAATGAAGGGTAATGACATGTAATTAAGTGAGTTTATCAAAGTACCATAATCCTTTTTTGAAGCTCATAGGATAGCTTTTGTCAACCAAGTTATGCTATGGTCAAGCAACAACTCAATTGACTAAGCTTTAAGTCACAATCATGATCATACTAAACAACATAAGCATCACATGATGTTTGCTATTTACACATATTATCTAGCATTATCATAACATGGATAAATCATCACTAGTATATCCAATCATCCTTTCGCCCCCAATCAACTCTACTTTAGCATAATAGGGATCTAAATAATGCATAATCATCCTCATCTTACCTTGTAAGTCTCAACTTAGATGATGAATCTAGCAATCATTCATTCATGTTTAGAAATATACAATGCTTTAACAAGTAGATTTAAGCTAGTCGGAGTCTAAACCAACAACATTGAGGTAAATCTAACATGAATGAATGATAAATCCATATTTTTGTCCCTCATATATGCTACTAATAATGCTTGAGTTCTCTTCCTATTTAATTCGTCAAAGCGAGACATCACCATCTCTGTGTTCGATCCTGACCCCCTGTACTACAACGGGTCTTGTAAGTATTTGCAAGACCTGATGCTAATTTAGCCTCATCAAGTATCTAGGTGACGGACTAATTAACTCATTTGTTGATGTGAATGATATAAGTTGAAATGTACTACAAACCAATGAACTATAAAGGTAACAAAAAACTACTCCACTAGTTTACAAAAGTTGTATGATGTACGTAGGCAAAAGAAAAAATTTGAAAAAAGTTTTTAATTGCATTACTCTAAGCTTTACTTGTCATTACTTATTTACTACTGCCTCAGTGATTTTCATATCTTTTTATTTAAATTTTCTTGAATTATTAGTTTACTCTCGGTTAACAAAAATAAGAAAATGAATTAACATCATATTTGATTTACATTTACAGTATGCCTCCAAAGAGCACCGAATAAGGTACTTCTAGGAAAAGAACTACAAGAGCATAGGCGGCCAAAAAGTGTGATCGGACAAATGAACCACAACACGATGCATAGTTAAATAAGAGGAAAGTATATATAAAGGAGAATCGTCCTCTGAAACATTTTTTTCATAGAGCTCAAAAAGGTGTAGTAGAACCTCAAAATGACGATCAAAGTGATACATAGATTCTTTCGACACAAACAGGAGGAGAAAATCCATCTCGTCGGGTATCACGACGTGTAGGGGGCACATCTAGATCGAAGGTTGATCGTTATATCCCATGACTACATGATGCATCGGGTTGAGTGCCTCAAAATCCGGAGTTGCTTATAATGTTTTATGTTCATGTCGCTCGACACCAATGGACAATCATTTTCTTGAGTTTTATTTATATCTAAGTCAAAAAATGATTTGTTAATATTGTAATAAAATATTTTGGTTTGAAATGTAGCTTGTCACGGATAGAGGTGTATTATCATGCCATTAGAGGACCCACTATCTATAAAAGTGGAAACCAATTCGTTTACCGGTCGATGGTGGTGCCGGCCTTCTACATTACAAGACTACATGAACGGACACATCAACAATGCATTGGTAAGTGCATTTATAGAGATGTGGCATCTGGAAACAAACATTTTCCACATGTCATGAGGGAGATGATTGTCACCCTCCATGATGTGTGGAAGATCTTATGCTTTCTTATAAACGAGGGTTTTATCATCGATCTTTCACCCCATTAAATTTTAGATAATTTGATTTTGGAATTGGCCGAAGAACTTGAAGAGGAATGTGAAGATATCACAGTGAAAATGTTGAGTGAGAGTATAAGATTCAACTCCATATATGACTACACAACTAAGAAAGTCTTTTTCTTGTATGAATCAAAAAAAAAAAGCACGGCTTTGTACCTCACTTATCTACTTCCAAAGACTCTGATAGTTGACAAGTCGTCTGATAAGTTAAATGATCAACTGTATAGAGTTTTATGTGATATGGGTTGGTGGCTTGATTTGGCTCGGGGGACGGCGACACTAACATACCTCTATCGGAGCTGAGGGGAGGCCTTAAGAGAGTTTGCTAAACATATTAGTGGGTGCATGACTCTTCTACAGATTGAGCTTAATATTGCGATATATTTTAAATTTATAATGCTTATGAATTAATGATGCGTTTTATATTTCAATCATGGATTTACGAGTACTTTTCCATATTTCGTCAAGGAATGAACCTACGGTATGAACGTGGGTCTCCTCATTGTACATAGTGGTACATGGAGTGGTCACACCTGCTAATTTGCATTCGGGAGATAACATATTATTACGAAGTCTCAACAACAAGTATGCCGATGAACTGCGATCCATATCTGGTAAAGTTTCAAAATTATGTGTTCTTAGTTAGTTTGATATTTAAGCTTATACGGCAATAAAAAACAATATATTACACATATTTTGTTAATTATAGGTAATACAAAATATGATCCCCATCCTTCAACCGTTGACGCTCCTTATGCATGGTGTGAACCCACAATATATCGATGAGGCAAGTCGTGCGTTCCAAAAACACACCTTATATCATCCGCAACAAGAGGACCCCCTCAGACACCCTCTCACTCCCGGAAAATGAAGAAAGTTGATGCTTGTAGTTATGTAAGATATGTTTGTGAACTATTGGCTAGAATAAGTTAGACAATCGGTATGGTGCACCAAATATTGTTAGTATTGTCCACATTTTGTGAACGAGTATGTGAACAAGGATGATAATTGATCCTCAAGTATATCTAAAGATATGATTTCCAAATCTATCTTTAAGTTTCTCTATTAGAAGACTTAATTTTATTTGCAATATAAATAAAATTGACTTGGGCTGAAAATATAATTGAAAGCCCGTAAAATTATTTAAATTTGTTTTATGGAGTGGAAAATAATAGCACTTGGGGGCCGATTTGTAGCCTTGGGGTTTGTCCCACATATTCATGCATAGCTAGCCCTTTGATGATTGTGTTAATGTATGGTTGACCCGTTCCGGCGTTTGCATGGTTGCTTGGATTATCCGGTAGCCTCCTACATGGCCGTGCATGGGACAACTCTTCCATTCGTGACATTAATCTCCATCTCCCACATGCATATGCTTGGAAACATATATTTGCAAGATCCCCTAGATTTATCATAGGATCAATCTATCATCTCTTCCGTCCATACTTGTACTTGCATGGTAATGTTGGTTTTCATGCATACTTGTGTCTTGTCATCTTTCATATCCAATAATTGGTTTTTACTTCTTTATTGGAGATGGTCTTCATTTCTTTCTCTAGGGTGCTCATCATTTCCTTTCGAGAAGTGGTTTGGGAAATGGCCTTTCATCTCTTTGCTAGAAATGATTTTCATTTCTTCCTAGAAATAAATTTGATTCTCCCTCCTCCTCCTCCTCCTCCTCCTCCTCCTCCTCCTCTTCTCCTCCTCCTTCTAGCTTCCGTGACTTTCATGGTTGTGGTCTTCAAAGCTTCTGAATCTTTCTCTCCTCCTTAGAGTGATCTTCCTAGATTCCATGGTTATGGCCTTAAAGTGTTCTAGGTTCCGAGATGCTCTTGCAACAACCCCTCTGCTCTTCCAAAACCATCAACACTCTAGTACTTCCAATAATCATGCAGGTATTGTTTCTCAATCTTGGATACTCGACAGTGGTGCCTCCTTCCACATGACAGGTTCAAAATCTCTTCTTTGTGATATTCATAATACGACTTCGTGCAACATTAAATTACCGAATGGATGGATTGTTTCGGCTAATCAACTTGGACAAGTTAAATTGTTGCCTAATTTTACTCTTAAAAATGTTATGTTTGTTCTTGGCCTACATTACAATTTAATATCTATTCAGAAATTTTGTGATGATGTTTCGTGTGTTGTAACATTCACTAATAAAATTTGTATTTTTCAGGATCACATTATGAAGACGTTGATTGGATGGGGTGATACTAGAGATGGTATATATTGGCTTCGTTGACTTAATCCCGTCTATTCACCCCCGACATTTCATTGTCACGCTTTATCAAATGATTCAGCCCAACTTTGGCATATACGCCTCGGGCATCCTTCTTTTCAATGCTTACCACATCTTAATTCAGTTTCTAAATCTACTTTAAATAAATTTCGTTCTATCCCTTGTGACATTTGTCATCGTGCAAAACAAACAAGGTCCAGTTTTCCTATAAGTAAAACTATTGCAACTAGTATTTTTGATCATATTCATTGCGATATTTGGGGTCCTTATCGTACCCCTTCTACATGTGAATCTACATATTTCTTGACTATTGTTGATGATTATGCTCGCACGACCTGGATTTACTTAATGCGTTTTAAATCCGAAGTTGCTAATCATATCAAACATTTTTGTGTCATGGTTCAAACACAATTTTCTAAAACAATAAAATGTCTTCGAAGTGATAACAGTTCTAAATTTCTTGCTTTAAAACCTTTTCTTCAAAGTCATGGAATTTTATTTTAAAGTTCGTGTGTTGCTACACCGCAACAAAATGGTCGTGTTGAGCGTAAACCTCGACATATTTTAAATGTTGCCCGTGCTATTTTATTTCAAGCAAATTTACCAACATCTTTTTGGGGAGAGAGTGTTTTAACAATGTGTTATCTTATGAAATGAACACCATAAAAAATATTAAACAATGAAACACCATATTTTCGACTATTTGGTAAAATACGTAATTATTCTATTATACGATCCTTTGGGTGTTTATGCTATTCCACATATCTTCCTAAATTAACGGATAAATTTCAGCCAAAGAGTCACAAATGTTTATTCTTAGATTACCCATTTGGTCAAAAGGGATGGCGTTTATACGATTTAAATACAAAGGAAATTTTTGTTTCTAGGGATGTTATTTTCTATGAAAATATATTTCCTTTTTCCTCAAATTTTCAATCTGCTCCGTCAACCTCTATTCAACCTTCCTATTCTAGCTCTCACTATGATGAACCTAATATTATTTTTAGTTATATTAATGAACCTAACACTATTCTTCCCTCCACCATAGCTTCTTCTAATGATTCTCCACGTGACCCACTTTCCATTCAAAACTCTTCTTCCAATCCTAACTTGCCACATATTAATGATTCTCTAGAAATTTCACGTAACCAACTTCCCATTCAAAATCCTCCTTCCAATCCTAACTTGCCACATATTCCATCTAATCACACATTTTTCTACTCTATTTTGGATATAGGTCCCACCTCTCCTACTTTTAATCAAAACCCACCTAACCATGTATCTCCCCCTCCTCTGCATATATCTAATCCTATAGATCCGCATGACTCCTCCTTCAACCCATCATCTATACCAGCAATTGTTCCTACCATTGAATCTTCAACGTCTTCAATTCATGTTGTGCCTCTTCGACGTAGCACGAGAATAACCAAACCTTCTATCTTATTTTCTGACTATCAATGCGATAATACTACCGTCTCTCACTCTGTCTCTTCATCGTCTTCTCCACTAGATATTGTGTATCCTATCCATAACTATATTTCTTATGCTAATATGTCGCCTGGACATTTAAAATTTGTCAATGTTGTTCAACTTCATGCTGAGCCAACATCCGTCAAGGAGGCCCTTGCTAATCCACATTGGAGATTTGTGATGAATGTTGAACTTATGGCTCTTCAACATAACAAAACATGGGAAGTGATCGATCTTCCACCAAATAAACATGTTCTTGGATGCAAGTGGGTATTTCACATCAAACATCGTTCTGACAGATCCATTGAACGATACAAAGTGCGTCTTGTCGCTTTGGGAAATCGACAAATCAAAGGTATAAACTACTACGACACTTTTGCACCTGTAGCTAAACTTGTGTCGGTTAAGGTCTTTCTTGCAGTAGCAGCAATCAAGCAATGGCATCTTCATCAAATGGATGTGCACAATGCCTTCCTCCATGGCGATCTCGATGACGACGATGAGGAAGTATTTATGTCTCTTCCTCCAGTTTTGGTTTCTGCTGATTCTCGCAAGGTGTATCGCTTGAAAAAATCACTTTACGGTCTCCAACAAGCTCCGCGGAATTGGTTTTCTAAACTATCTACTACCCTTCGTCATTACAGTTTTGTTCCCTCACATGTTGTTTCATCTTTATTTTTTTACATTCGTCCCTTGCTATCGATTCATGTGTTGGTATACGTTGATGATTTGATTATCGCTGGAAATGATTCTCATTTTATATCAAATTTTAAACAATATCTTCATAATTGTTTTCATATGAAAGATCTTGGCATTCTAAAATATTTTCTTGGAATTGAAATAATGCATTCCCCTTATGGTATTTATATTTTGCAGAGAAAATATGCATTGGATCTCCTACAAGAAACTAGGCATCTTGTTGTCAAGCCTGAATCTTTTCCGGTGGAACAAAATCATGGTCTTGCTAAGGATGATAGCCCGTTGTTTGCACATCCCGATCGATATAGGTGTCTCGTTGGTAAACTCATCTATCTTACCATCACGAGACCTGACATCAGTTATGCCGTCCATCTTCTCTCTCATTTATACATGCATCAACAACAAACCAATGGCTCGTTGTTGTTAGAGTTTTACGTTACATCAAATCTGCCCCTGGACAAGGTCTTATGTTTGCTCGTAATAGTCCTCTCCAACTAAATGCCTTTTGCGATGCCGACTACGCTACATGTCCCATCACTCATCGGTCCATTACTGGTTACTTTATACAGCTTGGCCACTCTCCGGTTTCATGGAAGACGAAGAAACAACATATTGTATACCGTTCATCCACTGAATCAGAGTACCGTTCCATGGCCGCTACAACTTGTGAGTTTATTTGGCTCGCTTCCCTCTTGCGGTCACTCGGAGTCATTCTTCCATCATCGTAATTTATGGTGTGACAACAAAGCTGCCCTCCACATCGCATCCAATTCCGTATTTCACGAGCGGACAAAACATATCGAAGTAGATTGTCATCTGGTCCGTGATCAAGTTCAATCTGGCAAGATTACTACTCATCATATTCGTTCCCAAGATCAACCCACAGATTTATTCATTAAACCGCTCGGACAACGTCAATTTCACTTTCTACTTTCCAAGTTTGGTGTTCGCAATATTCACACTCCAACTTGAGGGGGAGTATTGAAGATGTTTAGTCTAATGTATATATTATGTATCTGTATTAAGCAAGCTTATATTGTACACCTTAATTTCTGCCCTAAATCTCTCTTATTAGGATTTTATATCTTGTGTATATATTCTCTCCTCCAACTTAATAATAATCATTCTGATCCTATTATTATTGTTCAAAAATTATAGAGCAAGTAATAGTAATATCGTTTCATGGTACTTGTATGCACCATTTAAGGCGTATAAGAAATTTAGGAATATCTTAAGAATAAATCTTAAGACAGGGTTAGCACATATATATCATTAAGGATATCATATCATATAATCCTTTAAATGGTATGAAATATATAATCATGAAGACTTAATAATAAGAAGAGACATGTTAATAGAAAAATATAAGACATATTAAGAAACATGGAAAAATAATGAATTACATAACCGTTGTTTCTTAACATTCTCAACTTTCTTTTAACAAAACTTCATGTATGAAGTAAGGTTCTTCCCATCACAAGTTAAACAAAGCATTTAATCATGCACCAATCAAATTCAGCAATGTCTATGCACTATCTCTAAGTTTGAATTTACATGTGATGGTCTATACAATTCAACACGCTCTTCTTCATACTTAAGCGAATTATCTTGTTCAGTCAAATCATTAGTTGCAACATTATCCTCAATAAAGGCAACATATAATACAAGAGGTACATGATGATCAACATGATTATCGAGATATGAAATCACTTCCGCACAAGTAGGATCAAGATTGTCATCTAGCATCCTAAAATCGTTATCTCTATTGATGTGATTAATAGGATCCGAAAATTCAGCAATGCATCCATTAAATTCAGAATGCAAGACAAGAGATGTATTATTAGTAATTTTATCAAAACTATTAATATAATGTCTCATAAATTCATTAAGTTTATAAAAATGAATTATAGGCTCAACATTTATAATGATAGGTATGATAAAATCAACATACTTATAGACAGATGTCATGAGAATGGTATTCTCGGAAGAAAGCGCATTAACAATATTAAACTTCAAAAAGTTAGCATGTGCAACAAGAAGTTTGACATAATAAATGTTCTCATAAAAAGGGACATATAAATTATTATATAGGATAGGATAAACATGCTCCCCCTAAAAGGTTCTCTAAAGTTAAGAAAAGGCACTATATGATCACAAGATGTTTTAATAATCTTTTCAGCAATAAAATCATCATGTATCATATGCTATTTATTTACTTTAACCTTTAATTTATGAGATTTTTTTTACCAACTAACTCTTTATCATGATGATCAGGCTAATCTAAATTAGAGATAGAAGGTGATGCGTCCTTAGATACGTCAAGGATGAACTTCGAATCTCATTCGAACGTAAGCGTCAACTACTCCTTCGTTGATGTGTTGACGTCTTAGAACGTTTGAATATGGGTGGAGGAAGCTTTGAGATGGAGGCGGAAGTGATGGGTTGATTCGATCTAGATTGATCGATCAAACTATAACGTGGAATGATTGAGTTGATTCTTGAAGAATTTGAGAAGGAAGAATTGATGCCTGAAATCAAGGGGGGTAATTTCCTTTCAACTTAAACTTGATTATGTTGAACATGATTTACCAATGAGCCAAACATCCCTTCTATAGTAAATATAGCCAAACCAAATGTCAGAAATTAAATGACAGAATTCAAAGTTGGATTTAAATCCGAAAATGAAAAGTCTAATTTAATGTCGAAATTAAAATTCCAAAAATGAAAAGTCTAACCTTAATGTCGAAAATTAAGTATCCAAAATGAAATGTCTAAAAAGTCGGACCAATGAGAGAGCTTAGAAGGAAATATTTCATACGAAATATCTCTTCTATTATCAAGTTGTCAAATTGGCCAGCTTCGTAGTAACGACAAGGCATGCTGCTAGACGGGTCGAGAGGGACGGAGCCACGTATGAGATTGGTATCCGGGGAGTATCATTCTCTTCCTCTTGGTTGTAAAACTTCCCCATTTCACCGTGGTCAAGATGGTGTACACCATAAGAATCACAACGCTTGAACTTGTAGTCTTTCAAGAGCGTGGTGCCGTAGAGGTTATCGAATATGCTGGCAAGGCGAAGGGTCCAGTAACGGTAACGGATTGATTTTGTTTTTGCTAGTACCGGAACTCTTTGAAATGATGTTTAATGCCTTTTATGGGTGGCAAGTTGGGTGGTATACCATCTGCCATAAAGATGACAAACTTCGGATCGGGAGGTTTGAACTTGTAGACCCTCAAGGTGGTGTCGTCATGGAGTTTGTCTCTTATGCCGCCAATGGTATTGATGGTGAATGTTGGAGGCATGTTGAAAAGACGGAAGGCAAACCGGGAGAGGTAAGTTAGTGGACATAATAAATACAAACCTCGGATCGGAAGGCTCAAATTTGTTGTTCATCAATATAATGGTATCATTGTCGGGCTTAACATCTTTTTCACTCTTAATGATGGCTTCATATTTTTCCTCTTCAAAGAACTTGCCATACAACAGATTGGCATATTCAATTGGAAGTGCCATGGATAAATCTTCAATGATGACATTGCCCTCGTCTTCGATTTTTTCCTTGTCACACAATGGGGTGACAACAACTCACACTTTGGTTGTGTCATCGCTTGGGATCCTTCATATTGGGCGACCTTCATGAGGGAAAGCATTTGTGCCTTCAATATTTCTAACTCTTCCCTTAAATACTTCTGCTCTTCTTGTTGTTTCTTGTAGGGATTTGTTGGTGTACCGTTCTGACGATAATGGAAAGGGTCCGGACGACGAAGTGCAATATAATCTCCTTCAAGGTAGGCACACCGTCGGTCGTGGGGATACCGTCTGTGCCCATGAAATGTTTGTTTCGGCCTTGATGGGTATAGAGGAGGCAACAACTCCTCATTCTCAAGACAGGTTCGCCGTTGGCCATGTGAATATCGCCGGTACCCATGGGTGGTTTGTTTGGGCTTTGGTGGGTATGGACGAGGCAACCATTCCTCATTCTCATAAAAGGAACCATCATCGTCATAAACCATGATGACGATGAAGAATGATGCTTGATGCAGAACGCTGAAGAACACTAAAGAACACTGAAGGATGATAAATAACACTGAAGAACGATCAAGAAAAAAAAGTAAAGAAACTTAGCTTTGATCCCTTACTCTTATACCAATTTTATGTGTCCTTGGATACGTCAATGATGAACTTCGGATCTAGATCAAGCTTAAGTGTCAACTACTCCTTGTGTGGACGGTTTTAAACATTTGAATATGGGTGGAGAAAGCTTCAAGATGGTGGCGGAAGTGATGGGTTATTCAATATAGATTGACCAATCAAACCGTTATGTGGATTGATTGAGTTGATTCTTGAAGAATCATCAAATATGGAGGTTTTGGATCGAAGATCCAGTAAGAATTTGAGAAGGAAGATTTGATGCCCAATACAACACCCCGAATTCTCAAAACTCGGGACATTACTGGTTAGGACATCACTATGGGTCCCGACCTCAGTTTGACAACAACATTACTAGGATCTTGCAACAAGACATAAATAAGAAAAACCGAAAGTCATAAAAATGTATTTTCATGGGAATGAATGCAACAAAGTCTAACAGCCTATAGTACTTAAATAACAGAAGAGTCTAACTGTCTTTAACAAGAAGAAAGAAACAACAAGATAACACCATACCTCGCTCTAAGGAGTACGAAGACCCGGCTGACCACTACTTCCGGATCACTCAACTGCTTCTCTAACCTGTGGTGAATCTAAAAACACAATAGAACAACCATTAGCTAGTTATCTAAACATTTGAAGAATAATAATAGCACACACACATGGCAAAAGTAAACACTCATCATGCTTTCAAACAATTCATTTATTATCTTTACTTAGGTCATTCACTCTTATTAATGATACGTATTTTTGTGACATGAGGGATTCCCAAACCTCGCCTCCGCCCCCGTGTAACCATCAGGAATGGATCCGATGCATCTCACCTTGTACCAGTATGGTCTGGGTATAGAGAACCTCCTAGTCTCCTGGCAGAGCTGGGCAGTGATGTCACGGCCCGTTATACATACACTTGGGCCTTAAAATATAATAATAATAACAGTCGTCCTATCAAGTTATTATTATAAACACACATCACACACACCACTATTATCACTCAACCAACATCCAGAAACTAGCTAAGTAAGTCGCAAGGACTTACCTGAATCAAATCACACTCTATCAAAACTCAACTCGGTCTGACTCGTGGTAACTCAAACGCTTGTCAAACAAGGCATGGGGATCAAAATCACATCCCATACTCTTAGAAGTTATAAACTTCTAAAAGGTACAATCTCATGAGGGGAGTTTACGAAAAGAATGCAACTCTCGTAAAGTAAAAGACTATTTTACCCCCGATTCCGGAACTCTAAAAAATTCCATAATTTATGTCTAAACTCCTATTGGAGCCTAAAATGTCAAATCCTAACTGCTAAAGATGAGTTTGGTTACGAACTAGCAAATACACAGTTTTCTTATTTTCCGAAAGGGCTTTAAGGTCCAACTTCGGCTTCAAATATGAAATCCAAATAAATTTGTAAAAATTCCGAAATAATTCTTCAGGTCATCTATGATATGTATTATATTCATAGGAGCAAAGATCTCTAAGGAATACTCAACCATCACTCTTATATAAATCTCTAAAGTTGGGATAAAAGTTCATATTTCTATACTTAGTCAAATTCTCCTCAGCTGTAAAAACAACCCATCAACTCTACTTTGAGCCTCTATAGACCCAGATCCGACCGTTGGATCGGTCTCAACTTTTGATACGTTAAACTATGTATATCCTTCTATATCATACTAAAATTTGAACGGTAGATTATCATTCTAACGTATCGAAGATTATCTCCCAAACAACCAGCTTATGTACACAAACATTCTAGAATTAATTATATGTAAGAAGTCTTCACTTCGATTCCCCCTGCCCTCTATTTTAGTCTAACTCCCTATCCTCATACACCCTAGGTTCGAAACCTAATGGCCCCTAAACTCCCGGCCACACTCAAACGGTATACACACACAACTTCAGGAACTGAACCTCTCTACACTACACTATACTCAGCCTACAACAACAGAAAGCACACAATAGAGGCTTACCGGCTCTAGGAGGAAGGTACTCCGGTTCCTTGGTGTGTTACGTCGCTGGAAAGGAGCAGGAAGGGTCTGGGTTTGGACTGCTGTAACCAGGGCCTTCGACACTCAGATGCTATTCCGGGCGTGTTTGATGATGGTTGCAGTTGCTTGCAAACTGTGACGATCCTATGTAGCCAAGGTTCTGCGTATTCATATGATCGATGAGTACATAGGGAAACAAGGGGAGAGAGAGAGGGAACACGATGCTCACCTACGACGGCTGCTACTAAGTGCAGAAGTTACAGCAGGCTCGATATGACTGGGGAGGCGTCGGTTTGAGGAAGTTCCCTTTGAGCAGAAGAGCAGCGTCAGTATGAGAGCTCTCCGGCTATGTGGCATGCTGCTTCTCACCAGTGTGCTTCCTACGAATAGAGTGGATTGGACGTGTACAAGAGACTTGGTTCTATCTCGTCCCAACGAGCGTAACAACAGCGGCTCAATGTATACGAAGGATTGGAATATGGCAGTTTGACAGCAGTGTACGAGAAAGGCGACGATCGTATAGGGAAGAAGGAAGGTGTGGATTCACGAACTGAATCTGGACGTCGTTGTAGGAGGGAGAGGGATCGTGAGAGCGTGAAATCCGGGAGTAGTTACTAGGCGATCTTCCCCTTCCTTTCTAACATCAGCGGCATCTTCTGGCGTCATCAGCTACTCGTTGGGCCAGCAATTAG
This sequence comes from Fagopyrum homotropicum, assembly GCA_033239125.1. Lineage (NCBI taxonomy): Eukaryota > Viridiplantae > Streptophyta > Magnoliopsida > Caryophyllales > Polygonaceae > Fagopyrum > Fagopyrum homotropicum. The sequence continues at coordinate 36,346,869 of BSWB01000003.1, forward strand.
TCGGGCTTCTGGCTAGCGTATAAGGTAACCGGGCTGGACATGAAGCAAGGGCAACATCGGCTGGGCCTGAGGCTTGCTGGCACGCAACGGAGAGCAAGGCTGGCTGGGGAAAGGGCCAAGCTAGGCTGAAAAAAAAAGGAGTGGGCTGAAATTGTTATGAGCTTGTCAAGGCCTTGTCAAAACTCGTCATGGTCTTGTCAAGCTCATGCATGGTCTTGTCGTGACTTTGTCTTGGTCTCGTCAAACCTTGTCATGGTCTCGTCTTGACTTTGTCTTGATCTCGTCAAACCTTGTCATAGTCTCGTCTTAACTTCGTCACTAGGACGTCATGACCTTGTCTAAGACAAGTCATGATGTAAATTAGGGTTTGGTATTAAAATGTTACCATTTTATGTGGGGTGAGGCTACATAAAATGGTAACATTTAGGTATAGTGTAAACGCTTAGGTAGTCAGCTAAGGATTAACGGATCGAAACCAGTTTGCTACGGAATTAAACGGAATAAAAATTCCGGGTATTACACCCAAAATCAAGGAGAAGGATTTTCCCTTCAACTTAAACTTGATTATATTGAACATGATTTACAAATGAGCCAAACATTCATTATATAGTGGATGTGGTCAAACCAAAGGTCAACAATTAAGTGACGGAATAAAAAGGTGGAACTAATTCCAAAATGAAAAGTCTAAGTTAATGTGGGAATCAAAGATCCAAAAATGATAAGTCTAAACTTAATGTCGGAAATTAAGTATCTAAAATGAGGTCTAAAAAGCCGGACCAATGAGAAAATTTAGAAGAGAATATCTCATAAGAAATATCCCTTCTATTATTATATTGTCAAAACTAGTCAGCTTCATGTCACGACGTAGTGATGACAAGACATGCCGCTAGACGGACCGAGAGGGACGGAGCCACGGATGACAATGGTATACGGAGGCGTATCAGAAGGTGTAGAATCACTCCCAATTACTATGTTGCCTGAAGGTGATGGAAGTGGACTACAAATAGGGTTTGTAGGTGACCGAAGATGAGCTTGCAGATCTTGGTTTGATTGCTCTTCCTCCATTTTCTTTGCTTCCTCAGTCTCAAGTAAGAGTTTGAAATCACCTACAAGTAAAGAGCAAATAAAAACAAAATATGTGAATGAAAAGATCAAGAGAATAATTGAGGAGGTTTTATAGTTAATAACTAATAAAGATAATAGTTGAATAGTTTAAATGTGAATACGTATTAAAAAAAAATATTTGGAATCAATTGTATTTTCAACTTTATTGATAATGTTAGGAGTTACAACCATAGAGTTACAAAAACTTGAGTGGTAGTTAATTTTAGGAGTTAAATTGGAAGAGTTGATTGGGTAATCAATGTTAGAAGCTACAACCTATAGGAGTTCCAAAAAAGGGAGAGTCAATTGCATAATACGTTGCAAAATAGGGTCTTAATATGAAGCATTTAGTGCTTTCAAAAAGCTAAAATTATAGGTTAGTAGGATAAGGTATCTACAATGCAAACCATCTCATAAATTAACCTTGAATTGCAACCACAAGCTTACCTTTGATACTTTTTCAAGGTACCTTATACCTTCACTTATGGCCCGTGGTAGCCAAAAAGTAGGGATCACAATTTGTCAATTGATGGGTGGATGTACCACTTCCTTCACATGCCCGTCATCCACATACATGTGACCATCTCACCCAAGCTCATACCCATCGGATGGTCGGGTCAACTAAGTTTATAATAGTTTATTTAGCTAATGATGCACTTTTTTTATTGAGGATACTAAGTATGCACTTTCTAAACCTTGTTGAGAAAGTTTGCACTTAATTTAAAAAAAACGTTGAACACTACTTCACCAATTAACATCTCGAATGTTGTTGTGGTCGGAAACATGTTTGGTCAAGGACTTATGGGGTTGTAGACGGAAGGGAGAGAGTGGGGAGGAAGACCGGTTGGTTGCCGCCTGCACGCCGTTGCTACAGCCTCCCGGCTTGCCGCCATATATCGAAGCATGTTGGAATAGATGCTCTTGTAACCCTAGATTGATTGGGGAGATGTGTATTTGATTAAATTACAAAAAGCTCATATATTTTGTAATTGCGTTAATAACTCAACTTTCTGAGTTTGTAGATTTTCCTCCCAAAAGATAATTACAAAAAATTACTCTTATAATTACAAGGAATGATCCAAATTTCTGAAATTCCATATTTTTCCCCAAAAAGATAAGTTGGGTACATGAAAATCGGGTAATAACATTGGGTAACTGAGTGAAATTGAGTATGTTAAAATTGGGTATATAAAGTTGGGTACGTGAAGGTTGGGTACTAACATATTGGTAGTACATTATTACGTTGAGTATTAACAAATTGAGCATGAAACTTGGGTATTAACATATTTAGTATCAAACTTGACAATTAATTTATTGGGTATTATGGTTGTGTATTGACATATTGGGTACCACACTTGAATATTAAGATACGTTGGGTACTAACATATTGAATATTACATTGGATACTAACATATTTTGTACCAAACTTGGGTATTATATTTGGTATTAAACTATTGGGTTTTTGATTGAGTAGTAACATATTGAGTATCAAAATTGGTATTAATATATTGAATATTACGGTTGAGCATTAACGTATTGAGTATCGCACTTGGGTATTAAGATTTCGGGTCACAAAATGAAAGATTGTTTTTTCCTTCTTTACAGGATTACTAAAAAATATATATTTTTTTATACATAGGTAAACAATTAGGCGGATCAATTTCGAGACACCAATCGGCCTAAAGCATCCATACGGATGAGGTGACGAACATCTTCAGGGATCGCATTGACGTCTAGCTTGACCAATTGTCCGTGCATAGCAATCCTGTCCGCAACCCTGTTGACTTCCCTGTAAATATGTTGGATCCTGGAATGTGAAAAACCTGAGATAAGATAGGAAATATCATTAATAATCAAGTCAAGTTCCCACGGAGGTTTCCAAGTTTGCTTAACCGAATTAATTAGAACCAAATTATCCCCTTCAATATCGATCATTGGAAAACCTTTCTCTCTTGCCTTTTGTAGGCCCGTTCGTAACGCCATTGCTTCTGCTTCCAAAATAGAATCTGCGTTACATGTACCGCTACCCATTGTAATTGGAACGGCACAATGATCTCTGATGATAAAACAAAAAGAGAAATGGTTTGTATCACGCTGAGATGCATCAAAATTAAGTTTTTTACTCCCTTCTACGAGTCTTTCCCATTTCAAAATTTTCTTCTTTCTTCTCGCCTTTTTGCTTAATGTACTACTATTCTTTTGATTCTTATTCACTTGGTACCACACCTCTAATTGGTTTAAAGCTTGTGTTTTAAAACTTTGTGGGATTTTAGTTTTGTTGAAAATGAATTGGTTTCTAGCCATCCACAAGTACCACTACATGGTGACCAATAGATTAAACTCAGATGATGACAATTTCTCTTTGAGGTCAACAAGTGCGTCTGTAATGCCCTTACTTTGAATGTCACAATTCTTCAAAAATGGCTGTAATGTTACATTCATCAATAGCCATTTCCAAAGCGGGGCGCTGAGAAAAGAGGTGTTTTGCGCTTTCTGTGTGATGGTTGCATAGTTCACAATTCATAACAATAGGTACTTTTTGTCTATCGAGTATCTGTATTGTTGGGAGGCCGTCTAAAGCTAATTTCCATATAAAGTTTTTAATTTTCGGCATGACATCCATTTTCCATATCCAGGTTTTATCCATTGTGACTCCCATTTTTTGTTTTTGGATTAACTCCATAGCTGATTTAGTCGAATACCATCCTTCTTCGTTCCCGGACCAATATAGCCTATCCTTAATATCATTAATAGGAAGGTTATATTTTTTTTAATAATAATAACTTGCTAGGACGACCGTTATTATTATGTTTAAGGCCCAAGTGTATGTGTAACGGGCCGTGACATCACTGCCCAGCTCTGACAGGAGACTGGGAGGTTCTCTATACCCAGACCAGGCAGGTACAAGGTGAGATGCATCGGATCCATTCCTGATGGTTACACGGGGGCGGAGGCGAGGTTTGGGAATCCCTCGTGTCACAAACTAAGTATCATTAGCGTGAATGAGTAATTTAACTTAAGATAATAAATGGACTTGTTTGAAAGCATGATGGGTGTTTATTCTTTTATGTGTGAGTGTGTGCTATTATTATTCTTCTAATATTTAGATAACTAGCTAATGGTTTCTCTTGTTGTGTTTTTAGATTTACCGCAGGTTAGACCAGCAGCTGAGTGATCCGGAAGTAGTGGTCAGCCGGGTCTCCGTACTCCTTAGAGTGGGGGTTGGAGTTGTGTTTGTCATTCTTTCTTTCGTTAAGACAGTTGTTCGTCTTTTCCTTGTTTAAGTACTTTAGGCTGCTAGACCGTGTTGCATTCATTACTTTTAAAATACTATTTTATGAATTTCGGTTTTTCTTTATTTGTGTCTTGTTGCAAGATCCTAGTAATATTGTTGTCAAACTGAGATCGGGACCCATTGTGAGGTCCTAACCAGTAATGTCCCGAGTTCTGAGAATTCGGGGTGTTACAACATGGTATCAGAGCTCTAGGTTGGCAACAATGGCACTTGAAATCTTTTGAAAGACCGAATAAGTTTTAAGCAGAACCCGAAAGGGGTCTGAGTTTTAAAAAGAGAATTTTTGGTTTTCAAATGCATGCATAGTCTGGTTGGGAATAGAAAAGTACGGCTGACCACTACTACTACCGCGGATCTCAGTATGCTTAGTATGGACTTTAGGTTTTACTATAGATGGACTTATTGGACTTATTAGCTAGTTATATTTATAGTGGTTATTCCTCGCGCACATAGCACGTACTAGAGCTACACTAGCTACTGGTCGAGGTAGAGGTCGTCCACCTCTCTCTCCAGTTGGACCAGGTAGGGGGGATGGGACCCCTATAGTTAGAGGACGCGGCCGTGGAGGTAGACCTCCACTAGCCCGAGGCCGAGGTCGAGCTCCTAGAGAGGATCCACCAGCAGTGATCATGCCAGAGGCTGGAGTGGAGGAGGTAACTGAGAGTGTAGGTCCTGAGGTCAGGAATGAGACCGTTGCTAGGTCTGGAGCACAGAGAGCACGTTCGACGGAATCAGGACGTGTTTCCATTGGAGCAACTGAGTACAGAGAGTACCGAGCATACGTTGAGCGTATGGAGGAGGCTGCTAGGACAGAGAGACTTACCCAGGTACCCCTAGTACCGGCTAGATCTGTTCAGGTGACACAAGGAGTGCCTCAGGTACCGGCTAGATCTGTTCAGGTGACACAGGGAGTGCCTCAGATACCGGTTATACCCGAGAGGAGAGTTGTGGCTGAGAGAGCTCCTACTGGGTCTAGAGCACCGAGGCCGGATGAGTGGTTGAAGGCTTTCAACTCTTAGAAGGTCCCCTCATTTAGTGGAGAGATAGGACTGGAGATGGAGCACTGGATTGGATAGGTAGAGACTGCATTAGATGCGATACGTTGCCCAGAGGATCGACAGGTGGATTTGGTGCAGACATGCTTTACTGAGGATGCTCATTCCTGGTGGCGGACCATACGTAGTCGAGTCACCAGTTGGGAGCAGATGAGGAGCATTGTTAGAGACAGATACTGCCCTGTCTCGTTAAGGAGAGAGCGGTTTCAGGACTTCATTGAGGCAGGATTTGAGGACATTCCGATTGCTGCTGCCATCAAGAAGTTCCAGAAGGAACTGACACTGCTTGGACCAGCTGCACCTCTTGAGGAGCAGCATGTGTATCTCTTTTCACGGAGATTGAGAGAGAGAACTCGTTCCTATCTGGCAGGATTTCGCTGTGAGACACTGTCAGGCTATCAAGATAGGGCGTCTGCATATGAGAGAGACAGACCAGTCCAGAGGAGAGCTGCTCAGTCAGACAGGCCGGATAAGCGGCAGAGGACAGGATATACTGGTGGTAGTTCATGAGTAGCTGTTTTTGGACGGGGACAGACTCAGGGGCGACATAGCTATACCGCTACTGGTCAGACTTCAGCTGGTAGCTTACAGTGCCACAATTGCAGTGGCTATGGACACATCCGATCGAACTGGCACGAAGCCGGCAATAACCTGCTTCCAGTGCGGCAAGGTTGGACATAGAGTAGCATTCTGCCGCCAGGGCAAGGCTCCATCTCAGCAGGGTTCTTCTCCTGCAGGCCTATCAGGGAGTGTACAGAGACCGCCGCAGTACCGAGCTCCAAGTCAGTAGCAGTAGTACCAAGCTCCTGGTCAGCAGCAATCTTACAGGGCTCCAGGACACACATCATCCCAAAGCTCTATGCAGGGATCAGGTCGGGGCAGAGGACGTGGTAGTGTAGCTGATACTAGAGGAGCTCAGGCACGAGTGTTTGAGTTGAGAGATGCTGATCACCCAGATGCACCGACTGCCACAGGTACGATCCAGATCCATGACTTACCTATACGAGTTTTATTTGATACGGGTGCTACACACTCCTTCATATCTGATGCATGCGTAGATAGGTAGTCCTTAGCTGTTGTAGAGGGGATACCTTTTATGATAGGCTTACCTGATGGGAGTAAGGTAAGAGGGACTAGAGAGATTTATGGATGTCCTGTTCGCATGGGAGATCGAGACTGGCTAGTAAATTTTCTAGTCATGCCCTTAGCTCATGAGGATGTTATTTTAGGGATAGATTGGATGAAGAAACACGGAGCAGTCTTAGACATTGGTAGGAGGACAGTGACAGTTGCCACTGAGGAGGGTCATAGAGTGATATTCCGAGGTTGGGACCTCGGAAAGTCCGGCACAACTATCAGTGCAGTGAGAGCAGCGAGATTGATAGCACAGGGTTTTGAAGCCTTCTGGTGTTATGCCATGAAGGAAAGCAAGAGCCTGACCATAGAGGAGGTACCTGTTGCATGCGAGTTTGCAGAGGTATTCAGTGACGACCTGCCAGGACTACCCCCACAGAGGAGCGTTGATTTCAGCATTGACTTAGAGCCGGGCACGAGACCGATCTCGAAGGCTCCGTACCGTATGACACCGATACAGCTGCTTGAGCTGAAGAAGCAGTTAGAGGAGCTAGCAGAGAAGGGTTTCATACGCCCTAGTGTGTCTCCTTGGGGTGCGCCAGTATTATTTGTGAGGAAGAAGGACGGGTCGATGAGGCTGTGCATAGACTACAGAGAACTGAATAAAGTCACCATCAAGAACAAGTATCCACTGCCGCGTATAAACGACCTGTTGGACCAGTTGCATGGGGTGTCTGTGTTCTCGAGGATAGACTTGAGGTCAAGTTACCACCAGTTGAGGGAGAGAGATTAGGACATACCTAAGACGGCATTCCGGACTAGGTATGGTCATTATGAGTTCGTAGTGATGCCATTTGGGCTCACTAATGCACCAGCGGTGTTCATGGAGTTGATGAACGGAATATTCATCGACTTCTTGGACCAGTTTGTGGTGGTCTTCATTGACGACATCCTAGTTTATTCTAGGAGTCGAGAGGAGTATGCCGGACACTTGAGGACAGTATTGCAGATTCTACAGGATAGCCAACTGTATTCTAAGCTATCCAAGTGTGAGTTTTGGATGTCAGAGGTGGCTTTCTTAGGTCACGTGGTGACTGCTGAGGGTATTAAAGTCGATCCGGCGAAGATCGAGTCAGTATCTTCTTGGCAACCTCCTAAGAATGTCAAGGAGGTTTTGAGCTTTCTAGGTTTAGCCGGATACTACCGCCGGTTTGTGGAAGGGTTTTCCTTGATTTCCCGACCACTTACTTGTCTTCTAAGGAAGACTACTCGGTTTGTCTGGTTTGAGCCGTGTCAGCAGAGTTTTGAGGATCTGAAGAGGAGATTGACGTCCGCTCCAATCTTGGCACAGCCTGAGGGTACTGATGACTTTGTGGTATACAGTGATGCATCCAAGCTGGGCTTGGGGTGTGTTTTGATGCAAAGGGGTAAGGTCATAGCATATGCGTCTCGACAGTTGAAGACGCATGAGGAGAACTACCCCACACATGATCTAGAGTTGGTTGTAGTAGTCCATGCTCTTAAGATCTGGCGTCACTATCTATATGGGGCAACATGTCAGATCTTCACAGACCATAAGAGTCTGAAGTATATATTCACTCAAAGAGAGTGGAATAACCGCCAGAGGCGGTGGTTAGAGTTGATCAAGGACTTCGACCTTGAGATTCTTTACCACCCCGGAAAGGCGAATGTAGTAGCCGACGCTTTGAGCCGGAACACGCCTAGGGAGAGGACGATAGCCCGGTTGACAGTACAGCCATAGTTGCAGAGGGACTTGGCTTGGTTAGAGATAGAGATTCAGTTTCCCGATACTGATAGTCAGTTGGCTACCTTGGAGTTACTTCCTGATCTGTTGGATGAGATCCAACAGAAGTAGGAGACTTGCCCGACTTTGATCAGGATCCGAGACAGGATGTCTCGAGATGAGGCCCCACAGTTCACTATTGGCGCTGATGGATTGATGAGACGTCAGGATCGCGTTTGTGTGCCGTCAGACAGTGAGTTGAGACAGAGGATACTAGGTGAGGCTCATGCTACCCCATACTCTGTACATCCTGGAGCGAGTAAGATGTACAAGGATGTGAGACGGTCCTTCTGGTGGGGTGGTTTGAAGCCCGATGTAACTCGGTATGTAGCTCAGTGTGCGACCTGCCAGCAGGTCAAGATTGAGCATCGTAGGTCCGGATGAGAGCTCCACCCACTTCCAGTACCACAGTGGAAGTGGGAGGATATATCTATGGATTTTGTCACAGGTTTGAGACTCAGCAGAGGTTTTGATGCTATATGGGTAGTGGTAGACCGTCTGATGAAGACCGCACGTTTCATTCCGATTAAGGAAACGTAGCCGGTGAGTCGTCTAGCTAAGGAGTTCACCAGGCACATTGTGAGACTCCATGGAGTACCAAGGACTGTCGTCTCTGATAGAGATGGACGTTTTAGCTCGAGATTTTGGCAACAGGTACATACTGCTTTGGGGACGAGTCTCCACTTTACCACTGCCTATCACCCCCAGACAGACAGACAGTCTGAGAGGACCATTCAAACCTTAGAGGACATGCTACGGGCGTGTGTCCTAGATTAGGGACAAGTATGGCCGGATCATCTCCCACTGGTAGAGTTTTCATATAATAACAGCTGGCACGCGTCTATTGGGATGGCTCCTTATGAGGCTTTGTACGGGCGAAGATGTCGTACACCATTATGTTGGGATGAGCCCAGCAGAGTTGATGGAGTAGCTCCAGATCAGATACAGGATGACATCGCTCAGATTGCCCTAGTTTGAGAGCGGATGTTAGCAGCTCAGAGTCGTCAGAAGTCCTACACCGACAAAAGGCGTCGATCCTTGGAGTTTAGAGTGGGTGCTCAGGTGTGGTTGAGAGTGTCACCTACGAGAGGAGTCAGGCGTTTCGGCATTAAGGGAAAGTTGAGTCTCCGATATGTCGGACCTTTTGAGATCTTGGAGAGAGTTGGAGAGGTGGCCTACAGATTAGCACTACCGCCGAGATTAGAGGGTGTTCATCCGGTCTTTCATGTATCTCAATTGAGAGAGTACATCCCGGATCCGAGACACGTCATCAGCCATGAGGATCTGACAGTTGAGCCTCACCATACATTTGTAGAGTACCCAGTAGCTGTCTTGGAGCGCAGTACTAGACGTCTGCGGTCCAAGGAGATACCTATGCTGCGGATCTAGTGGTCTAGGAGAGGAGCTGATGAGGCCACTTGGGAGACTGAGGAGAGTATTAGACGTAACTATCCCGAGTTCTTTGCGGGGTTAGAGGTTACTCCTATACCGACGAGTTAGTACTCGGATGTTGTGTTGTTTGACCTTTCTGGTTTTTATTGGATTGAGTGATTATGTTTTATGTGATACTTGTCTGTTTTTGAATGGTTGAGTAGAGGCATGGTAGAAAACGAAAATGTCGAGAACACTAAAATATATCAAAGGAAATGAGTGATTAAGAGAATCATTTTAAGTTTCGGGACAAAACTTCTTTTAAGAGGGCACTGATGTAATAACCGAAAAATTTAAACTCCGTTAAACCTGAACTTAACCGAATTCCGATACGTCAATCGTAATTAAATAAATAAATAAAATAATAATTTATATAATACGGAATATAATTCCGTATTATATAAATTCCCGCACATAACCGGAAAATCCGGGGCGAGTAACGAGTTTTCGCATCCTTGTGTTAATAAGAGAGCTGACCGGATCTGGCCCACTACTAGGCCCATTTATCTTACTGTCAGCCCATCTATTTCAGCCTAATCCTAACCCAAAAATTTAACCCTAATCTAATTAGTTTAACCTAATCTAAGTGACGCTCTAATCCTATCTAACCCTTCTCCTATCGCCGCTCCTGCTGCCCATCTCTCTCTCTCTCTCTGTACGAAAGCCAACCGCAACAACGCACAACACAAGGGCCGCCACCGCGCCTTCTCTGTCGACCACCGCCCAATGCCTCTCCAAACGGGAACACCGGTAAGAACCCGCCCTCTCGAGTTGTCTACATAGTTGTAGCCTCCGAATTTTTAACCCTTCGCACAACAGCTAGCAACACCTTACGACGCGGCTGAGCAGCTAGGGCCGAAGACGTGACTTCGCAACCGCCACCAGCGCGACCCTGCACGCTAGCCGACCGGCGACGTCCGTGCTGCTGCAGAAGGTGAGTCCCTGCTGCTTCTTTTTCCCTCCTTCTCTGTATGCGTTACGACATAAAATGACGAAGGGGCTGGACTGTTCTTGTTGTTGCGGTGACAGCCTGAAAACGAGTGCATCTGTGGAGGGCAGGCGAGTCGGAGAGCAAGCCAATTGGGACGTCACTATTGCGCCATCCTGTGAATCACCTTCTTCTTCACTGCTGCAGTCGGGAGGGCTGCCACCGAACCGGAAAGAAGCACACCGTGGTGAGTCCGGTACTGTCCGTTCCTATGCTGCTTTCCTGTTGTTTTAGAGTTGTAGTAGATAGGTTTACAAAGTAATTGGTGGGTAGATTGAGTACTGTAGTGTGAGTTCTTATCCTGCAGTATGTATATATATATATATAGATTTATAGGTATAAAAGAGATAAGTTTATACTTTTGGATGTGGAGGTAATAAAGTTAGACTTACAGTAAACATATAATGAATTGGTAAGGATGGACAAGTTGAGTAGGTATGGTTAGTACGGTGTGGGTACGGAAGTGTACTTAGGTAGAGGAGTTTAATGTGCCGAGAGTTTTTATAAGGGCGAGTTTGAGAATAAGAAATTATGTAGCTATACATAATACCGTTTAGTTACATATTTATACGAATGGAAGGATAAGTTAGAGTATGTACCTACGTATACATACATATAGAAGAGTAAAGTAGTAATCGGGAAGTGAGGAGGGATTTTGTTCTTTGAGGAGTGGTTTCGAGTGTAACTTATAACTTATTAGAACTATCAAAGGAAACAAATTAGGGAAAACAAGTTCTAAAGGAAATTGGTAGATTTCAAGATTAAACTTTGAGAATGTTGGCAGTAAGGGTAAAATGGTCTTTTACCGTAAGAGAGTTTTTCCGTAATTCCTTCGCATGAGGTTGGACATCTAGATGTGTTTTTGATCCACATGCCTTATTTGATAGGCGTTTGAGTTACCACGAGTACGGACTGTTTTGAGACGTGTTAGAGTGTATTTTGACTCAAGTAAGTCCTTGCGACTTACTTAGCCAGTTTCTGGATATTAGTTGAGTGATAGTGGTTGTGTGTGCTACGTGCGTGTTTTAATAATAATAACTTGCTATGAAGACCGTTATTATTATGTTTAAGGCCCAAGTGTATGTGTAACGGGCCGTGACATCACTGCCCAGCTCTGACAGGAGACTGGGAGGTTCTCTATACCCAGACCAGGCAGGTACAAGGTGAGATGCATCGGATCCATTCCTGATGTTTACATGGGGGCGGAGGCGAGGTTTGGGAATCCCTCGTGTCACAAACTAAGTATCATTAGCGTGAATGAGTAATTTAACTTAAGATAATAAATGGACTTATTTGAAAGCATGATAGGTGTTTATTCTTTTATGTGTGAGTGTGTGCTATTATTATTCTTCTAATATTTAGATAACTAGCTAATGGTTTCTTTTATTGTGTTTTTAGATTTACCGCAGGTTAGACCAGCAGCTGAGTGATCCGGAAGTAGTGGTCAGCCGGGTCTCCGTACTCCTTAGAGTGGGGGTTGGGGTTGTGTTTGTCATTCTTTCTTTCGTTAAGACAGTTGTTCGTCTTTCCCTTGTTTAAGTACTTTAGGCTGCTAGACCGTGTTGCATTCATTACTTTTAAAATACTATTTTATGAATTTCGGTTTTTCCTTATTTGTGTCTTGGTGCAAGATCCTAGTAATATTGTTGTCAAACTGAGGTCGGGACCCATTGTGAGGTCCTAACCAGTAATGTCCCGAGTTTTGAGAATTCGGGGTGTTACAACATGGTATCAGAGCTCTAGGTTGGCAACAATGGCACTTGAAATCTTTTGAAAGACCGAATAAGTTTTAAGCAGAACCCGAAAGGGGTCTGAGTTTTAAAAAGAGAATTTTTGGTTTTCAAATGCATGCATAGTCTGGTTGGGAATAGAAAAGTACGGCTGACCACCACTACTACCGCGGATCTTAGTATGCTTAGTATGGACTTTAGGTTTTACTATAGATGGACTTATTGGACTTATTAGCTAGTTATATTTATAGTGGTTATTCCTCGCGCATATGGCACGTACTAGAGATACGCTAGCTACTGGTCGAGGTAGAGGTCGTCCAGATCTCCCTCCAACTGGACCAGGTAGGGGGTATGGGACCCCTATAGTTAGAGGACGCAGCCGTGGAGGTAGACCTCCACTAGCCCGAGGCCGAGGTCGAGCTCCTCGAGAGGATCCACCAGCACTGATCATGCCAGAGGCTGGAGTGGAGGAGGTGACTGAGAGTGTAGGTCCTGAGGTCAGGAATGAGACCGTTGCTAGGTCTGGAGCACAGAGAGCACGTTCGACGGAATCAGGACGTGTTTCCATTGGAGCAACTGAGTACAGAGAGTACCGAGCATACGTTGAGCGTATGGAGGAGGCTGCTAGGACAGAGAGACTTACCCAGGTACCCCCAGTACCGGCTAGATCTGTTTAGGTGACACAAAGAGTGCCTCAGGTACCGGCTATATCTGTTCAGGTGACACAGGGAGTGCCTCAGGTACCGGCTGTACATGAGAGGAGAGTTGTGGCTGAGAGAGCTCCTACTGGGTCTAGAGCACCGAGGCCGGATGAGTGGGTGAAGGCTTTCAACTCTCAAAAGGTCCCCTCATTTAGTGGAGAGATAGGACTGGAGGTGGAGCACTGGATTGGACAGGTAGAGACTGCATTAGAGGCGATACGTTGCCCAGAGGATCGACAGGTGGATTTGGTGCAGACATGCTTCACTGAGGATGCTCATTCCTGGTGGCGGACCATACGTAGTCGAGTCACCAGTTGGGAGCAGATGAGGAGAATTGTTAGAGACAGATACTTCCCTGTCTCGTTGAGGAGAGAGCGGTTTCAGGACTTCATTGAGGCAGGATTTGAGGACATTCCGATTGCTGCTGCCATCAAGAAGTTCCAGAAGAAACTGACACTGCTTGGACCAGCTGCACCTCCTGAGGAGCAGCATGTGTATCTCTTTTCAAGGAGATTGAGAGAGATAACTCGTTCCTATCTGGCAGGATTTCGCTGTGAGACACTATCAGACTATCAAGATAGGGCGTCTGCATATGAGAGAGACAGACCAGTCCAGAGGAGAGCTGCTCAGTCAGACAGACCGGATAAGCGGCAGAGGACAGGATATACTGGTGGTAGTTCATGAGTAGCTGTTTTTGGACGGGGACAGACTCAGGGGCAACATAGCCATACCGCTACTGGTCAGACTTCAGCTGGTGGCTTACAGTGCCACAACTACAGTGGCTATGGACACATCCGATCGAACTGGCACGACGCCAGCAGTGACCTGCTTCTAGTGCGGCAAGGTTGGACATAGAGCTGCATTATGCCGCCAGGGCAAGGCTCCATCTCAGCAGGGTTCTTCTCCTGCAGGCCTATCAGGGAGTGTACAGAGACCGCCGCAGTACCGAGCTCCAAGTCAGTAGCAGTAGTACCGAGCTCCTGGTCAGCAATAGTCTTACAGGGCTCCAGGACACACATCATCCCAAAGCTCTATGCAGAGATCAGGTCGGGGCAGAGGACGTGGTAGTGTAGCTGATACTAGAGGAGCTCAGGCACAAGTGTTTGAGTTGAGAGATGCTGATCAGCCAGATGCACCGACTGCCACAGGTACGATCCATATCCATTTTCACGCCTAGGAATAGATGCGCAAAAGTCTTACAATTTATAAACTCGTTATATTTCTCCTAACTCCTTGCGAACCCGCAGTGTATGGGACGTTTATAGTAGGGATAGTATTCCGAGGTCGAACGCAAAGACTGAGGTGAGATTGAATCAATTAATGATTAAGTTTAGTGAAGATCTAGGTGAAGAAAAGAGAAAGAAATAAAGAAATGAAAATCTCAATGTTTTTGGTTGGTTTTTAGGTGATCAATCAAGGATAACAAATTATGCGAAATAAACAATCAACTAAGTTAACAAATCAACTCAAACAAACAAGCTAAACTCGAGGTATGAGATCAAAAAGAGAAAAGCGGATTCTAGGGGTTAGAAGTTCCAGTTATGGCATAGGACTCAAGCTATCTAATCATTCCTTGGATTATGATATGTTGGGAGTGAGTGTTTCTAGATTGGGATCAATCACCGGGTAGGTCTCATGGTCCACTAGTCCGTACCTAAGGCCTCATCACCGGGTAAGTCTCAAAGAGCCTAAGGAATGGAATTCTACACAAACCGGATTGTCACCTAGGAATCTAACCTATCCTCACCGGGTAAGTCTCGGAAGGGCAAGTCCTAAACAACTATCCTAGCACACTTAGTCCAATGGCGGCTTATGAGGCTCACCACTACCTAGAGTTTATCATCTTTGAAATCTAAGAGTAAGAATCACCTGGTAGGTCTCTTCTAACACTTAGTTGCTAACCTTAGGTCACCCTAGGATAGAATTAACTCAACAAACACTAGGATTTCAACATTCTAACATTCTAAAACTTAGATCCATCAAACCAAACGAATCAGGCAAACCACGGGTTGTTCTACCACTTCCACGGCCGTGGACTGGCAAGAACAAACCGTGGACTACAGCAGTGACTTTGTTCAAGCAAATGAATCATCCAAGGGCGAATCTAAGTCCATCCTATCGTAGTTCTAGCCATAACCATCCTTTCCTTACCCTAGAATCGCATCTATTTAGCCTATAACATACATCATAACAATCGAAATCATCAAACATAGAATCATGGCTTCCATTTGCAAGATAATGAAGAGAAAGAGATGAACAAGTGAAGCAAGTAAAACCAAGCTGAAAATGAGATTAGGAAGACTCACAACCCTTCAAAAGGAGGTTTAATCGATTCTTACAACCCTAGAAAACGATTTCGATAATCTTCACTACAAAACTTATCAAAGACTAGCAATGGTGTGTTCTTCTCTTCTTCTCCAATGGAGCTCTTCTTTTCTCCTCCAATGGTAGCTCTCTTCTTGAGAGAATCTTCTTGTTGAGAGTATGGGAGAGAATGTGGATTTGATTGGATGATAGGGGATCCCCTTTCTCTCAGCCTTGCAGGACCACTTTTATACTACAACCTTGCTAGAAAAGGCCATGAAATCGTGGCACAACTTTCACAACCGTCTGGCAAAAAGCACGGTTGGTTTCCACGATCGTGGAAGTACCAGTAACCGTGGTTTGGTGCTTCAGCTTTGCCTTGGATCATTAAGCTTCGATTTGGTGCATGGCTTGTGTTGACAAGGTTCCATGAGTCCTCCTTAGCCTCTAGCTTGCATCCTAATGAGTCCGAGGGTATGCCATCTTGATGAACGATCCTCAAACGTATCGATTAAGCTCCTAAATCTCCCAAAATACCTACAAAGCAATGCAAAAGTCCGTGCAGACGTCTATCTCGACAAAATACGTGCATTGAGTGCAAACGTCGTGAACTAGTGCTAAACCATGCATGAATGAGTGAAAAATCTATCTAAATGAGTATATAATCCTAAGTCATAAATCGTGTTATCAAAAATACCCTATACTTAAGGTTTGCTCGTCCCCGAGCAAATTCTCAACTATAGACTAAGAGATGACATGGTTTATGCATGCAGAAAAATGGCAAAAATCTTTTTGGAGTTGTGCTTCTAATATTGGATCACCTTCATAGTCATGTTTCATGGCAATGGACAAGCAATCATGCATCAAACAAGTGAAGGCATGGAAAGACAATTGTACTTAACTCGAAAGCATGCATGAAATGTAAAAATGAAGAAGTCAAGATGATCAAGAGCATATCCAATCTAAATTACTAAGTCTTACACACATGCAAATAGGTCATAAGGGCTTGTGAGATAAAAGGCCAAGAAACGTTGTGATTAGGTGGGGATTTTTCTAGGCTTCGTGATGCTAATCCGGGAATGGAACTAACTCCACAATTTTGTCCTCGATCAACTTCCCCCAAGTGTATGTTTTCTCCATCTTTTCTCTTTGTTTTCTTTTCTTTTTCACTTATTTTTTAGACAATGGCATTGGTGTACAAGAGCCGAAACCTTGGTGATTAGCCGTCCTCGGGCTTTTTCTATTTTTCGAGGTGCATCCACACCGGGCACACATACCAAAGCTCGTTAGGACTATTTGTTTATTTGACTTTGGCAAGACACAAACACCCGATTATGTGAATGGTGCCGAGTTACTCGTCATTTAAACCAACGTCCCCAAACCTATATTTTTGTCTACACTTTCACAACAAATTCAGCACTTCATTCATAGCATTCCTTCATCAACATCTTCACCCCACACTTGCCTTTCACACACATCAACACACTAACATGCTCCTATTCCCGGATGGGTCAAAAGAGGTCAAATTTATATCATTTGAGGTGCTCAAACATCATGATCAAGATGAGAAGTAGAGAAGGATGAATTGCCTCATTCATTCCTAGATGATGTGCAAGAACTAGCATGTAATTTCGACTTTTAATACTCAATCTAATCAAGGCAAACATCATGATCACAATCCATTCATGGGATTCAAGATAAGTACTTCAAGTCCACATATGCAATTCATCAATTCAACACATAAGGCCATCCATAGCCAATCCACAAGACAAGATTCATCATTAGGGTCATATCCAAGCTTAGAAAGCACAAAAATTTTCAAATTTTCTGATTTTTTGGATTTTTCGAAATGAGTATATACAATGCAAGACATGTGATAATATTAAACTATCCTAGATGCTAATCATGCAAAGGATCATGCAAACCCCACCCCATACTTAGAAACACATTGTCCCCAATGTGTAAATGAAGTAAAGAAGAGTGAAAGAGGGTTCTCACAATGTAAAAATGGTTTGCTTCGGTATTTGGAATTACTCAAGTAGATTGATGGTGGATGATCCTATCAACAATGGTAGAGAGCTCTAAGTGTTCATCAAGGCGTCGGGACCCGCGCTAGGCACCGCTAGCCGTCCAAATCCCGCGTCCGCTCCACCCATAATTGATGAGGGATTCATTCACATGCCATGCAAGGCTTCCATGCTACCAAGACTCTAGCACACACGCAAAGCACACCAAACACACAAAAACAGAAAAATCACAAACAAAAACAAAACGAAAAAGGGAAAACGTTACCAATGGGTTGCCTCCCATTAAGCGCTTCTTTAAGGTCATTAGCTTGACCAAACTCGGGGGCGTCTCATTCTAGGTGAAGAGGGGCAATCATATCCACCGGAGCTCCCGGGATATACTTCTATAAACGGTGCCCATTCACCTTGAAGTCTCCACAATGCTCCCCTCCTATCTCAATAGCTCCATGGGGGAAGATCTTCTTCACCACATAAGGACCGGTCCATCTTGACTTTAGCTTTCCGGGGAAAAGCCGCAGCCTTGAGTTGAAGAGAAGGACAAGGTCGCCTTCACTCAACTCCTTTGGGATGAGGCGCCTATCATGCCACCGTTTGGTCCTTTCCTTGTAGATCCGGGCATTCTCATAGGCATCCAAACGGATCTCCTCAAGAGCATTCATGTCAAGCAATCTCTTCTCACCGGCCTCCTTGAGGTCAAAATTTAGCCACTTAATGGCCCAATAAGCTCTATGCTCCATCTCTACCGGAAGGTGGCAAGACTTGCCATAGACTAACTTGTAAGGAGTGGTGCGAATCGGTGTCTTGAAGGCGGTTCTATATGCCCACAAGGCATCATCGAGCTTCATAGCCCAATCTTTTCTCGTCCTAGAGACCGTCTTCTCAAGAATTCCCTTTATCTCCCGGTTAGAGATCTCCACTTGGCCACTAGTTTGGGGATGGTAAGGTGTTGCCACCTTATGAGTCACCCATACTTAGCCAAAAGTGTCCCGAAGTTCCTATTGGTGAAATTCTTCCCTCCGTCACTTATGATCACCCTTGGTGTTCCAAACCTAGGGAAGATCACTCGATTGAAGAACCGCACCACAACCTTGGCATCATTTGTGGGAGAGGCGATTGCCTCAACCCATCTCGAAACATAGTCAACCGCCAATAGGATGTAGAGGTTGCCACAAGAAGAGGGGAATGGTCCCATGAAGTCCACACCCCACACATCAAATATCTCTACCTCTTGTATGTTGTTCAAGGGCATCTCATTCCTCCTTGAGATGTTGCCCGTCCTTTGGCAAGCATCACAAGCTACCACAAAGCTTTGCACATCCTTGAACAAACTTGGCCAAAAGAAGCCCGATTGCAACACCTTCGCACATGTCTTGTGTGAGCTAGCATGCCCTCCACATGGCAAGGAGTGACAATGGCGGATCACACTCTCCACCTCATCCTCCGGTATGCATCTCCTAAAGACTCCATCCGGCCCTCTCTTGAATAAAAGTGGTTCACTCCAATAGTAGTGCCTCACATCTTTGAAGAACTTCTTCCTTTGGGTATATGACAACCCGGGAGGCACTTCCTCACATACAAGATAGTTCACAATGTCGGCATACCATGGCTCACTTCCTCTAGACACTTGGAACAAGCATTCCTCCACCATTTGCAATTGCTCATCCCGGAATGAGTCATCAATCGGGATGTCATCTCTTTCAAGCTCTAACGGTGGGAGTCTACTAAGGTGATCCATCACAGAATTCTCGGACCCCTTCTTGTCCCGGATTTCCAAGTCAAACTCTTGAAGAAGAAGGATCCACCGAATCAACCTAGGCTTGGCATCCTTCTTTGTAAGGAGATAACGGATTGCAGCATGATCCGTATACACTATGACCTTCGCTCCAACAAGATATGAGCGGAACTTCTCAAATGCATACACAACCGCTAGCAACTCCTTCTCGGTGGTAGCATAATTGAGTTGGGCGTCATCTAGCGTCTTGCTAGCATAATAAATGGCATGTGTGCGCCCATCTTTTCTTTGCCCCAAAACAGCCCCAACGGCTACATCACTTGCATCACACATGATCTCAAACGGTAAACTCCAATCCGGAGGTTGCATGATAGGTGCGAAGATCAAAGCGTTCTTCAACCTACAAAAAGCCTCAAGGCAATCCTTGGAGAAAACAAACTCAACATCTTTCATTAGTAGGTTAGTAAGAGGCTTAGAAATCTTAGAGAAATCTTTAATAAATCTCCGGTAAAAACCGGCATGCCCTAGAAAACTCCTTACCCCTTTCACCGAGGTAGGTGGTGGAAACTTCTCTATTGTTTCAATCTTGGTCCTATCAACCTCGATGCCACGGTTGGACACCAAGTGTCCCAACACAATACCTTCACTTACCATGAAGTGGCATTTTTCCCAATTCAAGACAAGATTTGTCTCCTCACATCTTTTAAGTACTAAGGACAAGTTAGCTAGGCAGTCATCAAAGGAAGATCCATAAACAGAAAAGTCATCCATAAACACTTCCATGATACTTTCAATGTACTCAGAAAATATAGCCATCATACACCTTTGGAAGGTGGCGGGTGCATTACACATCCCAAATGGCATTCTCCTATATGCAAAAGTTCCCCATGGACATGTAAATGTGGTTTTCTCTTGGTCATCGGGGTGGATAGGGATTTGGAAGAATCCACTATAGCCATCTAAATAGCAAAAATGAGAATGTTGAGCTAACCTTTCTAGCATTTGGTCAATGAAAGGAAGAGGGAAGTGATCTTTCCTAGAGGCCATGTTCAATTTTCTATAGTCAATACACATCCTCCATCCCGTAACCGTCCTAGTTGGGATTAGTTCGTTGTTCTCATTAGTCACTACGGTCATCCCACCCTTCTTGGGAACTACATGAACGGGACTAACCCACCTACTATCCGAAATAGGGTAGATGATTCCCGCATCTAGCAACTTAATGATCTCTTTCTTGACTACCTCTTTCATTATAGGATTCAATCTTCTTTGATGTTCAATAGAGGGTTTATGGTTATCTTCCATCAATATCTTATGCATGCACAAAGAAAGTTTTATGCCAACTAAATCATCAATAGTATAGCCAATGGCTTTCCTATGCAATCTTAGCTCATGCAACAACTTAGCAAGTTCATCATCATTCAAGCATGCATTCACAATCACCGGATATGTAGAATTATCACCAAGAAAAGCATACTTCAAATGAGAGGGAAGGGGTTTGAGTTCAAGTTTAGGAGGACCTTTATCGAGCGGAGACGATCCAAATAAAGTTGGTTGAGATGAATCCAAAGCAAATGAAGGCTCTCCAAGGCTCCTTGAAGCTTGATCAACAACAAGGGCTTCTTTTGGGGAAAACACGGTTGGCTCCACGGATCTTGGCACATCCACGGCCGTGAAAGTTGCCAAGCTTGCTCTTCGGAGCTTTCCAGAGAGTTATACGGCCGTGGAACACCTTCCACGACCGTGGTTCCTACAGGAAATCAGCATGCCCTCGTGGTCTTTAATTTCAGCTCTTGTCTCCTTTTCTAATGCTTCTAAGGCCTTGATTTCTTCATTGCAAGCCTCCTCAACACCTTCCTCCATCAAACTTAAGCTAAGAACCTTCTCCAAGGGGTCCTTGATCAAGATCGAGCTCACAACTTCTCTAGAATCCTCTTGCTCGACTATGTTGAATACATCTTCATCAAGGGTTGGCCCCTTCATCATTGTGGACAGCTTGAATTTGATATTCTCTTCTCCAATGTTGAAGGAGAGAATTCCATTCTTACAATCTACCAAGCATCCGGAAGTGGCTAGGAAGGGTCTCCCCAAGATGATAAGAACCGGATAGTCCGCCGGAATATCCAAGACAACAAAATCAATCGGCACATAGAACTTCCGTAGTTGCACCGGAATGTCCTCCAAGATCCCAACCGGGTGAGTGATCGAACGGTCCGCCATGTAGAGGGTCATCTTGACCGGTTTTGGCTCTCCTATCCCAACCTTGTTGCATAGTGCAAGCGGTATGATGCTTACACTTGCCCCAAGATCATAAAGGGCTTCGTACTTCACTTTTCCCACTCCGATTGGCACACAAAAGGACCCCGGATCTCTTAGCTTAGGAGGAATTTCCTCCTTCATGGTTTGGATCAATTCCGAGGATCTCTTAGTCATCCTTACTTCCCCATACTCCTCCAACTTCCTTTTGTTGGAGAGTATTTCCTTCAAGAACTTGCCATATGCCGGCATACCTAAGATAGCATCCATGAACGGAATGTTAATATGCAATTTAGACATAAGTTCAAGGAATTTACCAAAGTGTTTGTCCAAACGAGCTCTTGCTCGTGATTGAGGGAACGGTAGTGGTGGTTTGTATGGAGGCGGTGCCACATAAATTGGCTCATCATCCTTGCTCTTGCCTCCATCTTCTTGCAAGGTCTCTTCTTCTACCACTACTTGCTTTCCCTTAGCATTCTCCTTGGGCAAAGGATCCTTCATACTCAACCCGCTTCTTGTTGTAATGGCCAACACTTGGCCTCTTGGGTTGTCTTCGGTTCTTCCGGGAAGCTTTCCAGGATCTCTATGAGCTTCACCCGCCTTTTGGAACACTTGTGCTTCCAAAACCTTTTGAGCCTTAGAGATAGAAGTCACCGTGCTCTCAAGACCACTCAACCTTCCAAGCAATTGCTCAAACATCATCTCGGTTCTATCCTTTGGAGGTTGGGTGAATCCGGGTGGAGGTTCTTGTGAAGCTTTTGGTGGTGGAGGTGTGCTCGTGGAAGCGGGAGGGTTCAAGGCTCCATCCGGGTTAGAATAGGAAAACCCGGGATGGTTATGGTTAGGCCGGTAATTGTTGAATTGCCGGTTGTTGTTGAAGTTCCTTGGGCCATGATAACTGTTGTATTTGCCCCTTCCCATGTAGTTCACATCTTCCTCCTTGGAGGACAAGTTTGCTTGCACTTGCACTTGAGGAGTTGCTTGATTCTTCAAAGTTGTAGCACACAACTCCCACAAAGATTTCAACTCGTTGTTGATGGCGTCAAGCTTGAAATTACTCATGGTGATTTCACTCACCTCATATGCTCCCGCCTTTCTCCCATCATTCTTCCTATGGGAGTACTTCTCAATCACTAAAGCTTGTTTCTCTACAAACTCCCAAGCTTCATCCACATGCTTTTCCATGAAAGTCCCACCGGAAAGAGATTGAAGCTTGAATTGGCTATCTTCATCAAGTCCTTTGAAGTAGATCTCCAATAGCTCAATTTTCGGTATACCATGGTGTGGACAATCTAGGAGGTCTTTGAACCTCTCCCAAGACTTAAACAAACTCTCTCTATCCTTCATCACGAAGGCATTAATCTTCCCTCTTAGCTCGGTAGTCTTGGAAGGTGGGAAGAACTTAGTCAAAAACTCGGTTGTCATCTCCTCCCAAGTACTCACTCGCCCTTGTGGAATAGATTGATACCAAGCTAAGGCCTTGTCCTTAAGAGAGAAGGAGAAAGCCCTAAGCTTATGGTTGTTGCTCTCCAATCTAGGCGGTCTAAGAGTCTCCATCAAGATCTCATAATTCATCAAGTGTTGATGAGGAGACTCTCCTTCCATCCCTCCAAATTCATTGTGCCGGATCATTTGTAGAACTTGAGGGCGGAGCTCGTAATCATGGGTTGCGGGATCTCCTAAGTTCACACCCGGACGGTGTGCTCTTTGTGCCGGATCCATATGTTGCCCTAACTTTTGCGGCTCTTCCATAGCAATGGGTACAACCCGAATATTAACCGCCCCCGGCTGCGGTTGTGGTGGAGGTGGAGGAGGTTGTTGACGGTTAAGCTCTCTTTGCACAAGAGCTTGCCTAATCTCCTCAATCTCCCTCCTAGTTGCGTCTTGCCTCTCATTGGCAAGTCTCCTTTCATTCTCCAAAGCTTCATCCCTTATCCTAATTTGCTCTAAAGCCTCATTCAACTCAGCATGGAGATCTCTTCCGGCTATCTCTTTTCCCTTTCTAATGCTCTTGGATCTAGATCTAAGGGTTTTCTCCGGTTCGGGATCGAATGGAGCTAAATCCTTGCCACGAGATCTTCGCATACACCTAAAGAGTGAGAGATGTCCTGAAAAGCAAAGACACAAACCAAAAAGAGATCAAAAGCAACAAGAAAGACCTATACTATAAACAATCACAAATAACGACTCAATCTAGACCTAGTCCCCGGCAACGGCGCCAAAAACTTGTCACGTCTAGGAATAGATGCGCAAAAGTCTTACAATTTATAAACTCGTTATATTTCTCCTAACTCCTAGAGAACCCGCAGTGTACGGGACGTTTGTAGTAGGGATAGTATTCCGAGGTCGAACGCAAAGACTGAGGTGAGATTGAATCGATTAATGATTAAGTTTAGTGAAGATCTAGGTGAAGAAAAGAGAAAGAAATAAAGAAATGAAAATCTCAATGTTTTTGGTTGGTTTTTAGGTGATCAATCAAGGATCACAAATCATGCGAAATAAACAATCAACTAAGTTAACAAATCAACTCAAACAAACAAGCTAAACTCGAGGTATGAGATCAAAGAGAGAAAAGCGGATTCTAGGGGTTAGAAGTTCCGGTTATGGCATAGGACTCAAGCTATCTAATCATTTCTTGGATTATGATATGTTGGGAGTGAGTGTTTCTAGATTGGGATCAATCACCGGGTAGGTCTCATGGTCCACTAGTCCGTACCTAAGGCCTCATCACCGGGTAAGTCTCAAAGAGCCTAAGGAATGGAATTCTACACAAACCGAATTTTGTCACCTAGGAATCTAACCTATCCTCACCGGGTAAGTCTCGGAAGGGCAAGTCCTAAACAACTATCCTAGCACACTTAGTCCAATGGCGGCTTATGAGGCTCACCACTACCTAGAGTTTATCATCTTTGAAATCTAAGAGTAAGAATCACCAGGTAGGTCTCTTCTAACACTTAGTTGCTAACCTTAGGTCACCCTAGGATAGAATTAACTCAACAAACACTAGGATTTCAACATTCTAACATTCTAAAACTTAGATCCATCAAACCAAACGAATCAGGCAAACCACGGGCTGTTCTACCACTTCCACGGCCGTGGACTGGCAAGAACAAACCGTGGACTACAGCAGTGACTTTGTTCAAGCAAATGAATCATCCAAGGGAGAATCTAAGTCCATCCTATCGTAGTCCTAGCCATAATCATCCTTTCCTTACCCTAGAATCGCATCTATTTAGCCTATAACATACATCATAGCAATCGAAATCATCAAACATAGAATCATAGCTTCCATTTGCAAGATAATGAAGAGAAAGAGATGAACAAGTGAAGCAAGTAAAACCAAGCTGAAAATGAGATTAGAAAGACTCACAACCCTTCAAAATAAGGTTTAATCGATTCTTACAACCCTAGAAAACTATTCCGATAATCTTCACTACAAAACTTATCAAAGACTAGCAATGGTGTGTTCTTCTCTTATTCTCCAATGGAGCTCTTCTTTTCTCCTCCAATGGTAGCTCTCCTCTTGAGAGAATCTTCTTGTTGAGAGTATAGGAGAGAATGTGGATTTGATTGGATGATAGGGGATCCCCTTTGTCTCAGCCTTGCAGGACCACTTTTATACTACAACCTTGCTAGAGAAGGCCATGAGATCGTGGCATAGCTGTCACAACCGTCTGGCAAAAACCACGGTTGGTTTCCACGGTCGTGGAAGTACCAGTAACCGTGGTTTGGTGCTTCAGCTTTGCCTTGGATCATTAAGCTTCGATTTAGTGCATGGCTTGTGTTGACAAGGTTCCATGAGTCCTCCTTAGCCTCTAGCTTGCATCCTAATGAGTCCGAGGGTGTGTCATCTTGATGAACGATCCTCAAACGTATCGATTAAGCTCCTAAATCTCCCAAAATACGAACAAAGCAATGCAAAAGTCCGTGTAGACGTCTATCTCGACAAAATACGTGAATTGAGTGCAAACGTCGTGAACTAGTGCTAAACCATGCATGAATGAGTGAAAAATCTATCTAAATGAGTATCTAATCCTAAGTCATAAATCGTGTTATCATCCATGACTTACCTATACGAGTTTTATTTGATACGGGTGCTACACACTCCTTCATATCTGATGCATGCGTAGATCGGTTGTCCTTAGCTGTTGTAGAGGGGATACCTTTTATGATAGGCTTACCTGATGGGAGTAAGGTAAGAGGGACTAGAGAGATTTATGGATGTCCTGTTCGATTAGGAGATCGAGACTAGCTAGTAAATTTTCTAGTCATGCCCTTAGCTCATGAGGATGTTATTTTAGGGATAGATTGGATGAAGAAACACGGAGCAGTCTTAGACATTGGTAGGAGGACAGTGACAGTTGCCACTGAGGAGGGTCATAGAGTGATATTCCGAGGTTGGGACCTCGGAAAGTCCGGCACAGTTATCAGTGCAGTGAGAGCAGCGAGATTGATAGCACAGGGTTGCGAAGCCTTCTGGTGTTATGCCATGAAGGAAAGTAAGAGCCTGACCATAGAGGAGGTACTTGTTGCATGCGAGTTTGCAGAGGTATTCAGTGACGACCTGCCAGGATTACCCCCACAGAGGAGCGTTGATTTCAGCATTGACTTAGAGCCGGGCACGAGACCGATCTCGAAGGCTCCGTACCGTATGTCACCGATAGAGCTGCTTGAGCTGAAGAAGCAGTTAGAGGAGCTAGCAGAGAAGGGTTTCATACGCCCTAGTGTGTCTCCTTGGGGTGCGCCAGTATTATTTGTGAGGAAGAAGGACAGGTCGATGAGGCTGTGCATAGACTACAGAGAACTGAATAAAGTCACCATCAAGAACAAGTATCCACTGCCGCGTATAGACGACATGTTGGACCAGTTGCATGGGGTGTCTCTGTTCTCGAGGATAGACTTGAGGTCAGGTTACCACCAGTTGAGGGTGAGAGATCAGGACATACCTAAGACGGCATTCCGGACTAGGTATGGTCATTATGAGTTCGTAGTGATGCCATTTGGGCTCACTAATGCACCAGCAGTGTTCATGGAGTTGATGAACGGAATATTCATCGACTTCTTGGACCAGTTTGTGGTGGTCTTCATTGACGACATCCTAGTTTACTCTACGAGTCGAGAGGAGCATGCCGGACACTTGAGGACAGTATTGCAGATTCTACAGGATAGCCAGCTGTATACTAAGCTATCCAAGTGTGAGTTTTGGATGTCAAAGGTGGCTTTCTTAGGTCACGTGGTGACTGCTGAGGGTATTAAAGTCGATCCGGCGAAGATCGAGTCAGTATCTTCTTGGCAACCTCCTAAGAATGTCAATGAGTTTTTGAGCTTTCTAGGTTTAGCCGGATACTACCGCCGGTTTGTGGAAGGGTTTTCCTTGATTTCCCGACCACTTACTTGTCTTCTAAGGAAGACTACTCGGTTTGTCTGGTCTGAGCCGTGTCAGCAGAGTTTTGAGGATCTGAAGAGGAGATTGACGTCCGCTCCAATCTTGGCACAGCCTGAGGGTACTGATGACTTTGTGGTATACAGTGATGCATCCAAGCTGGGCTTGGGGTGTGTTTTGATGCAAAGGGGTAAGGTCATAGCATATGCGTCTCGACAGTTGAAGACGTATGAGGAGAACTACCCCACACATGATCTAGAGTTGGTTGTAGTAGTCCATGCTCTTAAGAGTCTGAAGTATATATTCACTCAGAGAGAGTGGAATAACCGCCAGAGGCGGTGGTTAGAGTTGATCAAGGACTTCGACCTTGAGATTCTTTACCACCCCGGAAAGGCGAATGTAGTAGCCGACGCTTTGAGCCGGAACACGCCTAGGGAGAGGGCGATAGCCCGGTTGACAGTACAGCCACAGTTGCAAAGGGACTTGGCTTGGTTAGAGATAGAGATTCAGTTTCCCGATACTAATAGTCAGTTGGCTACCTTGGAGTTACTTCCTGATCTGTTGGATGAGATCCGACAGAAGCAGGAGACTTGCCCGACTTTGATCAGGATCCGAGACAGGATGTCTCGAGATGAGGCCCCACAGTTCACTATTGGCGCTGATGGATTGATGAGACGTCACGATTGCGTTTGTGTGCCGTCAGACAGTGAGTTGAGACAGAGGATACTAGGTGAGGCTCATGCTACCCCATACTCAGTACATCCTGGAGTGAGTAAGATGTACAAGGATGTGAGACGGTCCTTCTGGTGGGGTGGTTTGAAGCCCGATGTAACTCAATATGTAGCTCAGTGTGCGACCTGCCAGCAGGTCAAGATTGAGCATCGTAGGTCCGGAGGAGAGCTCCACCCACTTCCAGTACCATAGTGGAAGTGGGAGGATATATCTATGGATTTTGTCACAGGTTTGAGACTCAGCAGAGGTTTTGATGCTATATGGGTAGTGGTAGACCGTCTGATGAAGACCGCACGTTTCATTCCGATTAATGAAACGTGGCCGGTGAGTCGTCTAGTTGAGGAGTTCACCAGGCACATTGTGAGACTCCATGGAGTACCAAGGACTATCGTCTCTGACAGAGATAGACGTTTTAGCTTGAGATTTTGGCAGCAGGTACATACTGCTTTGGGAACGAGTCTCCACTTTACCACTGCCTATCACCCCCAGACAGACGGACAGTCTGAGAGGACCATTCAGACCTTAGAGGACATGCTACGGGTGTGTGTCCTAGATTGGGGACAGGTATGGCCGGATCATCTCCCACTGGTAGAGTTTTCATATAATAACAGCTGGCACGCGTCTATTGGGATGGCTCCTTATGAGGCTTTGTACGGGCGGAGATGTCGTATACCATTATGTTGGGATGAGCCTAGCAGAGTTGATGGAGTAGCTCCAGATCAGATACAAGATGACATCGCTCGGATTGCCCTAGTCCGAGAGCGGTTGTTAGCAGCTCAGAGTCGTCAGAAGTCCTACGCCGACAAAAGGCGTCGACCCTTGGAGTTTAGAGTGGGTGCTCAGGTGTGGTTGAGAGTGTCACCTACGAGAGGAGTCAGGCGTTTCGGCATTAAGGGAAAGTTGAGTCCCCGATATGTCAGACCTTTTGAGATCTTGGAAAGAGTTGGAGAGGTGGCCTACAGATTAGCTCTACCGCCGAGATTAGAGGGTGTTCATCCGGTCTTTCATGTATCTCAATTGAGAGAGTACATCCCGGATCCGAGACACGTCATCAGCCATGAGGATCTAACAGTTGAGCCTCACCATACATTTGTAGAGTACCCAGTAGCTGTCTTGGAGCGCAGTACTAGACGTCTGCGGTCCAAGGAGATACCTATGCTGCGGATCTAGTGGTCTAGGAGAGGAGCTGATGAGGCCACTTGGGAGACTGAGGAGAGTATTAGACGTAACTATCCCGAGTTCTTTGCGGGTTTAGAGGTTACTCCTATACCGACGAGTTAGTACTCGGATGTTGTGTTGTTTGACCTTTCTGGTTTTTATTAGATTGAGTGATTATGTTTTATGTGATACTTGTCTGTTTTTGAATGGTTGAGTAGAGGCATGGTAGAAAACGAAAATGTCGAGAACACTAAAATATATCAAAGGAAATGAGTGATTAAGAGAATCATTTTAAGTTTCGGGACGAAACTTCTTTTAAGAGGGCACTGATGTAATAACCGAAAAATTTAAACTCCGTTAAACTTGAACTTAACCGAATTCCGATACGTCAATCGTAATTAAATAAATAAATAAAATAATAATTTATATAATACGGAATATAATTCCGTATTATATAAATTCCCGCACATAACCGGAAAATCCGGGGCGAGTAAAGAGTTTTCGCATCCTTGTGTTAATAAGAGAGCTGACCGGATCTGGTCCACTACTAGGCCCATTTATCTTACTGTCAGCCCATCTATTTCAGCCTAATCCTAACCCAAAATTTTAACCCTAATCTAATTAGTTTAACCTAATCTGAGTGACGCTCTAATCCTATCTAACCCTTCTCCTATCGCCGCTCCTGCTGCCCATCTCTCTCTCTCTGTACGAAAGCCAACCGCAACAACGCACAACACAAGGGCCGCCACCGAGCCACCGCGCCTTCTCTATCGACCACCGCCCAACGCCGCCGCAGTCTCACGCCTCTCCAGACGGGAACACCGGTAAGAACCCGCCCTCTCGAGTTGTCTCCATAGTTGTAGCCTCCGAATTTTCAACCCTTCGCACAACAGCTAGCAACACCTTACGGCGCGGCTGAGCAGCTAGGGCCGAAGACGTGACTTCGCAACCGCCACCAGCGCGACCCTGCACGCTAGCCGACCGGCGACGTCCGTGCTGCTGCAGAAGGTGAGTCCCTGCTGCTTCTTTTTCCCTCCTTCTCTGTATGCGTTATGACATAAAATGACGAAGGGGCTGGACTGTTCTTGTTGTTGCGGTGACAGCCTGAAAACGAGTGCATCTGTGGAGGGCAGGCGAGTCGGAGAGCAAGCCAATTGGGACGTCACTTTTGCGCCATCCTGTGAATCACCTTCTTCTTCACTGCTGCAGTCGGGAGGGCTGCCACCGAACCGGAAAGAAGCACACCGTGGTGAGTCCGGTACTGTCCGTTCCTATGCTGCTTTCCTGTTGTTTTAGAGTTGTAGTAGATAGGTTTACAAAGTAATTGGTGGGTAGATTGAGTACTGTAGTGTGAGTTCTTATCCTGCAGTATGTATATATATATAGATTTATAGGTATAAAAGAGATAAGTTTATACTTTTGGATGTGGAGGTAATAAAGTTAGACTTACAGTAAACATATAATGAGTTGGTAAGGATGGACAAGTTGAGTAGGTATGGTTAGTACGGTGTGGGTACGGAAGTGTACTTAGGTAGAGGAGTTTAATGTGCCGAGAGTTTTTATAAGGGCGAGTTTGAGAATAAGAAATTATATAGCTATACATAATACCGTTTAGTTACATATTTATACGAATGGAAGGAAAAGTTAGAGTATGTACCTACGTATGTCACGGGCTGAGTTTTCCCTAACTCCAAACCGTGCGGCTCTTAGCTTGTTTCGACCCCTTGTCGTGCTAAGATCAGCCTATCCCCGATGTTGCCAACGGAAGAACTTAAGATTGATGGCTAAGAGAACTTTGAAGGCTTTGTGTGTGGGAAAGAAAGTTTTGTATTACAAGAGAACTTTACAATGCTTGTTGAGAGCTTGGAACTTGGATGATCCAAATGAGGGGAAGGCACCACCTATTTATAGCCCAAGGCCTCCCCTCCTAGGAAGGTTCCGGATTTGGACAAGTCTTGGACAATCCGGATCCTTCTTGTCTAGAATTAATTACAAGTCTCTACATTTCTCTAGAATATTCCATAAGGCTCTAGCCAAGCCTAGATGGTTCCGCATCCTTCTTGCCCCTTCCGGTCATCTCCGGAATCTTCTACGAGCGTCCTGAACGTTCCGGAATGCGGCCCGTGTCATTCTCCCCCACTGAATCCCGCGACGTCCTCGTCGCGTTGGCCTCGTATGCCTCGATCTTGTCCTTGAATTGCCATAAGGACTCGGCCGGTTCCCATGTCATCTCTGCCTCGGGAAGTCCCTTCCATCTTACTAAGTATTCGAGCCTTGGGCGTCGATACTTTTCGCGCACGACCCGATCAGACATGATTTCCTCGACTTCTTTGTCAAAAGAAGTCCGGACTCCCATTGGCGCCCTTTGTGCATCTCCCCGGGATGGGTCTTCCTTGTCTTGATGGTAAGGCTTGAGCATACTCACATGGAAGACGGGGTGTATCTTGAACTTAGACGGCAACTCGAGCTTGTAGGCGGTGCGCCCGATCCTCTTAAGAACTCTGAAAGGCCCCTCGTACCACCGTATCAACGCCTTGTGTAGTCCCGTGTGCCGCATGATAAAATGGAGCTTGACCATGACTAAGTCCCCGACTTGATACTCTATGTCCCTTCGGTGTTGGTCAGCCCACTTCTTGGTCCTCTTGTTGGCTTTGACAAGACAAGCTTGTGTCAAATCCAACTCCTCTTGCCAACCCTTGGCAAACTTGTACGCCGCTGGTGTCGGTCCGGTGTAACCTGTTGCAATGGTGCTTGGCGTACTTGGCTGAAAGCCCATGATGATTTCAAACGGACTCTTCCCTGTAGACTCGCTCCTTTGCAAGTTGTAAGAGAACTGAGCGACGTCTAGTAACTTCGGCCAATCCTTTTGTGATGCGCTGACATAGTGCCGAAGGTAAACCTCGAGTAAGCAGTTTGCCCTCTCGGTTTGTCCGTCCGTCTGAGGATGGAAGGCTGTGGTGAACTTCAAGTCCGATCCGAGCATTTTGAACAATTCCGTCCAGAATTTCCCCGTGAACCTTCCATCTCGGTCACTGATGATGGATTGTGGCAAGCCCCAGTACTTGACCACGTTCTTCATAAACAACTTGGCCGCTTCTTCTGCAGGGCATTCCTTTGTTGCCGGTATGAAGGTTGCGTATTTTGAGAGTCGGTCTACCACCACCATGATGCTCCCGAACCCATCCGTCTTAGGTAGTCCGACTATGAAGTCCATGCTAACGCTTTGCCAAGGGTGGTCTGGTATTGGCAAAGGTTCTAAGAGTCCCGCCGGTTGTCTTTGCTCGACCTTGTCTTGTTGGCAAACAAGACAAGTCTTGACGTATACCTCGACGTCGTCCCTCATCTGCGGCCAATAATATTTTTCTTCTGCAAGGGCTAAGGTGCGGTGCATACCTGGGTGTCCAGCCCACTTGGAATCATGACAATCTTTGATGACTTCGCGCCTCAATCCTCCGAAGTGGGGTACATATAGCCGCTGGCCCTTGGTGAAGATCAAGTCCCGTTCGACCCAAAACCGTCTCATCTTGCCCTCCTTGACGTACTCCCTTAGATTCTTGGCGGTTGGGTCATGATCAAGTCCCTCTTTGATGCGGTCTTCCAAAGTCCCCATTGGTCGACTAATGGCAGCTAACTCCGCTTTGCGACTAAGTGCGTCGGCGACTAGGTTGGCTTTGCCCGGCTTGTATTCCAACTCGTAGTCAAACTCGGCAAGAAAGTCTTGCCACCTGGCTTGTTTGGGTGTTAGCTTCTTCTGGCTTTGGAAGTAACTTGTGGCCACATTGTCGGTCTTGACCACGAATTTGGACCCCAGAAGATAATGACGCCATGTTCTAAGGCAGTGGACAATGGCCGTCATCTCCTTCTCTTGTACCGTGTAACGCCGTTCGGTGTCATTGAGCTTCCGGCTCTCGAATGCTATCGGGTGTCCCTCTTGCATCAAAACTCCTCCAATGGCATAGTCTGATGCGTCCGTGTGTATTTCGAACGGCTTCCCATAGTCGGGTAGGGCTAGCACGGGTTCCTCCGTCATCGCCTTCTTGAGCCGGTCAAACGCCTCTTGGCTCTCCTTGCTCCACGCCCAAGTTATCCCCTTCTTGAGCATGTTGGTTAACGGCGTCGTGATGTGTGAATATCCGTGGATGAAGCGACGGTAGTAGTTGGCTAGCCCCAGAAAAGAACGAAGCTCGGTCACCTTAGTCGGCGGCTCCCAATCGGCAATTGCCTTGATCTTAGCGGCATCCATCCTTATCCGTCCTTTGCCGACTATATGCCCCAAAAATGGCACCTCTTGTTGAGCAAACGAGCATTTTTCCCTTTTGACATAGAGCTCGTGCTCGCGTAGTACTTGGAAGACTTGTCGTAAGTGTTCAAGGTGCTCCTCCAATGTGCGGCTATAGATAACAATGTCGTCCAAGTATACTACAACAAAGTGATCAAGGAAGGGCTGGAGTACCTTGTTCATGAGGGTGCAAAATGTTGCCGGCGCGTTTGTCAAGCCAAATGGCATGACTAAGAACTCATATGACCCATATCTTGTGACGCACGCGGTCTTCTCCTCGTCTCCTTCCGCGATCCTGACTTGATAGTATCCCGATCTTAAGTCAAGCTTGGTGAACCAACGAGCTTCCCCAAGTCTGTCAAATAGGTCGGCAATGAGCGGGATCGGGTACTTGTTTTTGATTGTCAACTTGTTGAGCGCCCGATAGTCAATGCACATGCGTAGGCTCCCGTCGTGTTTCCGTTGGAACAACACGGGCGCTCCATATGGTGCCTTAGATGGTCTGATGTAACCGGCTTCCAATAACTCCTTGAGTTGTCTCCTTAGCTCCTCTAGCTCCGGTGGAGACATGCGATAGGGTGCTCGTGCGGGTGGTCTGGAATCGGACACGAGCTCAATCTTGTGATCCACCTCCCTCTTAGGTGGGAGCTTCTTCGGAAGCTCGGGTGGCATGACGTCTTTGAAGTCTTCCAAGACATGACAGACTTCGGTTGGTGTCGGGTCTCCCTCCTTTGGCGCCTCGTCTAGCTTGAGAGTTGCCAAGAATGTTGGCTCCTCTCGCCTCAATCCCTTAGAGAGTTGTATCGCCGAGACGACCTTAGCACTTGGCCCCTTCTCCCGGTATACCGGCACGATGCAACGGTGATGGGGGTCCAAGATGCAAATACAATTGGCAAATGGCACAAGGAGAGCATTGATGCGATCGAGGAATGCTAAGCCAATGACTAAGTCATAGTCGTCTAGGGGGATTACCTCGATTGTGGCCTTTCCCGACCAGTCTCCCAATGACAACTCCACTCCTTGTGCTACCCCGAGTGTTGGAACTTCCTTAGAGTTTACCGTCTTGATCCAGCCGGTGCTCTTGGTGACTTCTAGCCCCAACTTCTTCGATGTTTCCTCGGACATGAAGATGTCCGAAGCTCCGGTGTCCACCAACGCGCTTACTTTTGTCCCACCGATGATGGCATCTATGAACATAAGACCCTTTTGGTTGGTGAACCGCTTAGTCTTGATGGAACTAAGCATCATCGCCCCAAGTCGCAACTTCTCGGTCTCTGGTGGGTCATCCCGTGCAATGATGGCGCTTAACTTGTTCCTTGATGGGCAGTCGCGCATCAAGTGTTTCTCCCCGCATAGGAAGCAACTCAAGGGTTGCCTCTCGGCTGGCCGCTTGCCCTTGTCGGCCCTAGAGTACCTCTCCTTATCCTTTGGCTTGGACGAGTCCTTGGATGAGTCCTTTGAAGACTCTTCATTGTCCCTTCGTGGTGGTCTTCCCCGTCCTTGGTCTCCCCCACTTTTGCCCTTGTCTCGGGAGGAGTTACCTCGGTCTTGGCTTCGGAACTCGATGAGGGAATCCGCCTCAGTCATAGCTTCGGTAAGGGTTTGAACCTTCTGCTGATGAAGCTCTTGTCTTACCCACGGCTTAAGTCCGTCCATGAATTGGAAGAAGGCTTCCTTCTCATTCATGTCCGAAATCTGCAACATAATCTCCGAGAACTCCTTTACGTATTCTCGGGCGGTCCCTCTTTGGGTGAGCCTACGAAGCTTGGCCCGGGCTTCGTCGTCGGCATAGATGGGGTAGAATTGTTTCTTTAGCTCAGCCGAGAACTTGGCCCAAGTCGTGATTGGGGTCCCTCCGGTCCTTTCGCAAGTCCTCCTTCGCCACCATAATAAAGCTATGTCACCAAGATATAAGGAAGCAGTACTTACCTTCCTTTCCTCGTCCGCGATCCCCATGACGCGGAAGTATTGCTCCATGCCCCATAAGAAGTTCTCGACGTCTTTGGCGGAACGACTTCCCTTGAATGTCGTCGGTTTGGGTGCATCCACCTTCTGCAGTGGGGCAACTCCAACTAGGCCAGCCCCCATGGCTGCCCTGCATGCCGCCAACTCCCTTAAGACGGTCTCCATCTTGTCGGCCAAGGCCTCATATTGGGTCTTAAGAACTTCATGTTCGGCGACAAGGGTCTTGTAGGACGCGTTCATGGCCCCTTGGAACTCCCCCTTGAGTTCCTCAATTGAGGATTCCATCGTGGATTCGACGTCATCAACCCGCTTGTTGGCGTCTTCGATGGAGTCTCGCATCTCGCCCACGGCTAACTCAACTTTCTCAAGTCTAGCATCCGTGCTTGACACCACGTCCCTTGATGGGTCCCTTGCCTTCTTGCCTTTCTTGGCTTGGTTGCCTGCGTCCATGATTTCCGACACACCTCCTTGGCTAGCCATCAAAACCTCCCTTTGGAACGACGTTGCTCTGATACCACTTGTCACGGGCTGAGTTTTCCCTAACTCCAAACAGTGCGGCTCTTAGCTTGTTTCGACCCCTTGTCGTGCTAAGATCAGCCTATCCCCGATGTTGCCAATGGAAGAACTTAAGATTGATGGCTAAGAGAACTTTGAAGGCTTTGTGTGTGGGAAAGAAAGTTTTGTATTACAAGAGAACTTTACAATGCTTGTTGAGAGCTTGGAACTTGGATGATCCAAATGAGGGGAAGGCACCACCTATTTATAGCCCAAGGCCTCCCCTCCTAGGAAGGTTCCGGATTTGGACAAGTCTTGGACAATCCGGATCCTTCTTGTCTAGAATTAATTACAAGTCTCTACATTTCTCTAGAATTATCCATAAGGCTCTAGCCAAGCCTAGATGGTTCCGCATCCTTCTTGCCCCTTCCGGTCATCTCCGGAATCTTCTACGAGCGTCCTGAACGTTCCGGAATGCGGCCCGTGTCACGTATACATACATATAGAAGAGTAAAGTAGTAATCGGGAAGTGAGGAGGGGTTTTTTTCTTTGAGGAGTGGTTTCGAGTGTAACTTATAACTTATTAGAACTATCAAAGGAAACAAATTAGGGAAAACAAGTTCTAAAGGAAATTGGTAGATTTCAAGATTAAACTTTGAGAATGTTGGCAGTAAGGGTAAAATGGTCTTTTACCGTAAGAGAGTTTTTCCGTAATTCCTTCGCATGAGGTTGGACATCTAGATGTGTTTTTGATCCACATGCCTTATTTGATAGGCTTTTGAGTTACCACGAGTACGGACTGTTTTGAGACGTGTTAGAGTGTATTTTGACTCAAGTAAGTCCTTGCGACTTACTTAGCCAGTTTCTGGATATTAGTTTAGTGATAGTGGTTGTGTGTGTTACGTGCGTGTTTTGATAATAATAACTTGCTAGGACGACCGTTATTATTATGTTTAAGGCCCAAGTGTATGTGTAACGGGTCGTGACATCACTGCCCAGCTCTGACAAGAGACTGGGAGGTTCTCTATACCCAGACCAGGCAGGTAGAAGGTGAGATGCATCGGATCCATTCCTGATGGTTACACGGGGGCGGAGGCGAGGTTTGGGAATCCCTCTTGTCACAAACTAAGTATCATTAGCGTGAATGAGTAATTTAACTTAAGATAATAAATGGACTTGTTTGAAAGCATGATGGGTGTTTATTCTTTTATGTGTGAGTGTGTGCTATTATTATTCTTCTAATATTTAGATAACTAGCTAATGGTTTCTCTTGTTGTGTTTTTAGATTTACCGCAGGTTAGACCAGCAGCTGAGTGATCCGGAAGTAGTGGTCAGTCGGGTCTCCGTACTCCTTAGAGTGGGGGTTGGGGTTGTGTTTGTCATTCTTTCTTTCGTTAAGACAGTTGTTCGTCTTTCCCTTGTTTAAGTACTTTAGGCTGCTAGACCGTGTTGCATTCATTACTTTTAAAATACTATTTTATGAATTTCGATTTTTCCTTATTTGTGTCTTGTTGCAGGATCCTAGTAATATTGTTGTCAAACTGCGGTCGGGACCTATTGTGAGGTCCTAACCAGTAATGTCCCGAGTTCTGAGAATTCGGGGTGTTACAACATGGTATCAGAGCTCTAGGTTGGCAACAATGGCACTTGAAATCTTTTGAAAGACCGAATAAGTTTTAAGCAGAACCCGAAAGGGGTCTGAGTTTTAAAAAGAGAATTTTTGGTTTTCAAATGCATGCATAGTCTGGTTGGGAATAGAAAAGTATGGCTGACCACCACTACTACCGCGGATCTCAATATGCTTAGTATGGACTTTAGGTTTTACTATAGATGGACTTATTGGACTTATTAGCTAGTTATATTTATAGTGGTTATTCCTCGCGCATATGGCACGTACTAGAGCTACGCTAGCTACTGGTCGAGGTAGAGGTCGTCCACCTCTCCCTCCAGCTGGACCAGGTAGGGGGATGGGACCCCTATAGTTAGAGGACGCGGCCGTCGAGCTAGACCTCCACTAGCTCGAGGCCGAGGTCGAGCTCCTCGAGAGGATCCACCAGCAGTGATCATGCCAGAGGCTGGAGTGGAGGAGGTGGCTGAGAGTGTAGGTCCTGAGGTCAGGAATGAGACCGTTGCTAGGTCTGGAGCACAAAGAGCACGTTCGACGGAGTCAGGACGTGTTTCCATTGGAGCAACTGAGTACAGAGAGTACCGAGCATACGTTGAGCGTATGGAGGAGGCTGCTAGGACAGAGAGACTTACCCAGGTACCCCCAGTACCGGCTAGATCTGTTCAGGTGACACAAGGAGTGCCTTATGTACCGGCTAGATCTGTTCAGGTGACACAGGGAGTGCCTCAGGTACCGGCTATACCTGAGAGGAGAGTTGTGGCTGAGAGAGCTCCTACTGGGTCTAGAGCACCGAGGCCGGATGAGTGGTTGAAGGCTTTCAACTCTCAGAAGGTCCCCTCATTTAGTGGAGAGATAGGACTGGAGGTGGAGCACTGGATTTGACAGGTAGAGACTGCATTAGAGGCGATACGTTGCCCAGAGGATCGACAGGTGGATTTGGTACAGACATGCTTCACTGAGGATGCTCATTCCTGGTGGCGGGCCATACGTAGTCGAGTCACCAGTTGGGAGCAGATGAGGAGCATTGTTAGAGACAGATACTGCCCTGTCTCGTTGAGGAGAGAGCGGTTTCAGGACTTCATTGAGGCAGGATTTGAGGACATTCCGATTGCTGCTGCCATCAAGAAGTTCCAGAAGGAACTGACACTGCTTGGACCAGCTGCACCTTCTGAGGAGCAGCATGTGTATCTCTTTTCACGGAGATTGAGAGAGAGAACTCGTTCCTATCTGGCAGGATTTCGCTGTGAGACACTGTCAGACTATCAAGATAGGGCGTCTGCATATGAGAGAGACAGACCAGTCCAGAGGAGAGCTGCTCAGTCAGACAGGCCGGATAAGCGGCAGAGGACAGGATATACTGGTGGTAGTTCATGAGTAGCTGTTTTTGGACGGGGACAGACTCAGGGGCGACATAGCCATACCGCTACTGGTCAGACTTCAGCTGGTGGCTTACAGTGCCACAACTGCAGTGGCTATGGACGCATCCAATCGAACTGGCATGAAGCCGGCAATGACCTGCTTCCAATGCGGCAAGGTTGGACATAGAGCTGCATTCTGCCGCCAGGTCAAGGCTCCATCTCAGCAGGGTTCTTCTCCTGCAGGCCTATCAGGGAGTGTACAGAGACCGCCACAGTACCGAGCTCCAAGTCAGCAGCAGTAGTACGGAGCTCCTGGTCAGCAGCAGTCTTACAGGGCTCCAGGACACACATCATCCCAGAGCTCTATGCAGGGATCAGGTCGGGGCAGAGGATGTGGTAGTGTAGCTGATACTAGAGGAGCTCAGGCACAAGTGTTTGAGTTGAGAGATGCTGATCAGCCAGATGCACCGACTGCCACAGGTACGATCCAGATCCATTGTCACGTCTAGGAATAGATGCGCAAAAGTCTTACAATTTATAAACTCGTTATATTTCTCCTAACTCCTAGCGAACCCGCAGTATACGGGACGTTTGTAGTAGGGATAGTATTCCGAGGTCGAACGCAAAGACTGAGGTGAGATTGAATCGATTAATGATTAAGTTTAGTGAAGATCTAGGTGAAGAAAAGAGAAAGAAATAAAGAAATGAAAATCTCAATGTTTTTGGTTGGTTTTTAGGTTATCAATCAAGGATCACAAATCATGTGAAATAAACAATCAACTAAGTTAACAAATCAACTCAAACAAACAAGCTAAACTCGAGGTATGAGATCAAAGAGAGAAAAGCGGATTCTAGGGGTTAGAAGTTCCGGTTATGGCATAGGACTCAAACTATCTAATCATTCCTTGGATTATGATATGTTGGGAGTGAGTGTTTTTAGATTGGGATCAATCACTAGGTAGGTCTCATGGTCCACTAGTCCGTACCTAAGGCCTCATCACCGGGTAAGTCTCAAATAGCCTAAGGAATGGAATTCTACACAAACCGGATTGTCATCTAGGAATCTAACCTATCCTCACCGGGTAAGTCTCGGAAGGGCAAGTCCTAAACAACTATCCTAGCACACTTAGTCCAATGGCGGCTTA
The DNA here is from genome assembly GCA_033239125.1 of Fagopyrum homotropicum. Classification (NCBI taxonomy): domain Eukaryota; kingdom Viridiplantae; phylum Streptophyta; class Magnoliopsida; order Caryophyllales; family Polygonaceae; genus Fagopyrum; species Fagopyrum homotropicum. Next base: position 36,386,512 of record BSWB01000003.1, read on the forward strand.
TGAGGCTCACCACTACCTAGAGTTTATCATCTTTGAAATCTAAGAGTAAGAATCACCTGGTAGGTCTCTTCTAACACTTAGTTGCTAACCTTAAGTCACCCTAGGATAGAATTAACTCAACAAACACTAGGATTTCAACATTCTAACATTCTAAAACTTAGATCCATCAAACCAAACGAATCAGGCAAACCACGGGCTGTTCTACCACTTCCACGGCCGTGGACTGGCAAGAACAAACCGTGGACTACAGCAGTGACTTTGTTCAAGCAAATGAATCATCCAAGGGCAAATCTAAGTCCATCCTATCGTAGTCCTAGCCATAACCATCCTTTCCTTACCCTAGAATCGCATCTATTTAGCCTATAACATACATCATAGCAATCGAAATCATCAAACATAGAATCATGGCTTCCATTTGCAAGATAATGAAGAGAAAGAGATGAACAAGTGAAGCAAGTAAAACCAAGCTGAAAATGAGATTAGAAAGACTCACAACCCTTCAAAAGAAGGTTTAATCAATTCTTACAACCCTAGAAAACGATTCCGATAATCTTCACTACAAAACTTATCAAAGACTAGCAATGGTGTGTTCTTCTCTTCTTCTCCAATGGAGCTCTTCTTTTCTCCTCCAATGGTAGCTCTCTTCTTGAGAGAATCTTCTTGTTGAGAGTATGGGAGAGAATGTGGATTTGATTGGATGATAGGGGATCCCCTTTCTCTCAGCCTTGCAGGACCACTTTTATACTACAATCTTGCTAGAGAAGGCCATGAGATCGTGGCGCAGCTGTCACAACCGTCTGGCAAAAACCACGGTTGGTTTCCACGGTCGTGGAAGTACCAATAACCGTGGTTTGGTGCTTCAGCTTTGCCTTGGATCATTAAGCTTCGATTTGGTGCATGGCTTGTGTTGACAAGGTTCCATGAGTCCTCCTTAGCCTCTAGCTTGCATCCTAATGAGTCCGAGGGTGTGTCATCTTGATGAACGATCCTCAAACGTATCGATTAAGCTCCTAAATCTCCCAAATACAAAGCAATGCAAAAGTCCGTGTAGACGTCTATCTCGACAAAATACGTGAATTGAGTGCAAACGTCGTGAACTAGTGCTAAACCATGCATGAATGAGTGAAAAATCTATCTAAATGAGTATCTAATCCTAAGTCATGAATCGTGTTATCAAAAATACCCCATACTTAAGGTTTGCTCGTCCCCGAGCAAATTCTCAACTATGGACTAAGAGATGACATGGTTTATGCATGCAGAAAAATGGTAAAAATCTTTTTGGAGTTGTGCTTTTAATATTGAATCACCTTCATAGTCATGTTTCATGGCAATGGACAAGCAATCATGCATCAAACAAGTGAAGGCATGGAAAGACAATTGTACTTAACTCGAAAGCATGCATGACATGTAAAAATGAAGAAGTCAAGATGATCAAGAGCATATCCAATCTAAATTACTAAGTCTTACACACATGCAAGTAGGTCATAAGGTCTTGTGAGATAAAAGGCCCAGAAACGTTGTGATTAAGTGGGGATTTTTCTAGGCTTCGTGATGCTAATCCGGGAATGGAACTAACTCCATAATTTTGTCCTCGATCAACTTCCCCCAAGTGTATGTTTTCTCCATCTTTTCTCTTTGTTTTCTTTTCTTTTTCACTTATTTTTGAGACAATGGCATTGGTGTACAAGAGCCGAAACCTTGGTGATTAGCCGTCCTCGGGCTTTTTCTATTTTTCGAGGTGCATCCACACCGGGCACACATACCAAAGCTCGTTAGGACTATTGGTTTATTTGACTTTGGCAAGACACAAACACCCGATTATGTGAATGGTGCCGAGTTACTCGTCATTTAAACCAACGTCCCCAAACCTATATTTTTGTCTACACTTTCACAACAAATTCAGCACTTCATTCATAACATTCCTTCATCAACATCTTCACCCCACACTTGCCTTTCACACACATCAACACATTAACATGCTCCTATTCCCGGATGGGTCAAAAGAGGTCAAATTTATATCATTTGAGGTGCTCAAACATCATGATCAAGATGAGAAGTAGAGAAGGATGAATTGCCTCATTCATTCCTAGATGATGTGCAAGAACTAGCATGTAATTTCGACTTTTAATACTCAATCTAATCAAGGCAAACATCATGATCACAATCCATTCATGGGATTCAAGATAAGTACTTCAAGTCCACATATGCAATTCATCAATTCAACACATAAGGCCATCCATAGCCAATCCACAAGACAAGATTCATCATTAGGGTCATATCCAAGCTTAGAAAGCACAAAAATTTTCAAATTTTCTGATTTTTTGGATTTTTCGAAATGAGTATATACAATGCAAGACATGTGATAATATTAAACTATCCTAGATGCTAATCATGCAAAGGATCATGCAAACCCCACCCCATACTTAGAAACACATTGTCCCCAATGTGTAAATGAAGCAAAGAAGAGTGAAAGAGGGTTCTCACAATGTAAAAATGGTTTGCTTCGGTATTTGGAATTACTCAAGTAGATTGATGGTGGATGATCCTATCAACAATGGTAGAGAGCTCTAAGTGTTCATCAAGGCGTCGGGACCCACGCTAGGCACCGTTAGCCGTCCAAATCCCGCGTCCGCTCCACCCATAATTGATGAGGGATTCATTCACATGCCATGCAAGGCTTCCATGCTACCAAGACTCTAGCACACACGCAAAGCACACCAAACACACAAAAACAGAAAAATCACAAACAAAAACAAAACGAAAAAGGGAAAACGTTACCAATGGGTTGCCTCCCATCAAGCGCTTCTTTAAGGTCATTAGCTTGACCAAACTAGGGGGCGTCTCATTCTAGGTGAAGAGGGGCAATCATATCCACCGGAGCTCCCGGAATATACTTCTTCAAACGGTGCCCATTCACCTTGAAGTCTCCACAATGCTCCCCTCCTATCTCAATAGCTCCATGGGGGAAGATCTTCTTCACCACATAAGGACCGGTCCATCTTGACTTTAGCTTTCCGGGGAAAAGCCGCAGCCTTGAGTTGAAGAGAAGGACAAGGTCGCCTTCACTCAACTCCTTTGGGATGAGGCGCCTATCATGCCACCGTTTGGTCCTTTCCTTGTAGATCCGGGCATTCTCATAGGCATCCAAACGGATCTCCTCAAGAGCATTCATGTCAAGCAATCTCTTCTCACCGGCCTCCTTGAGGTCAAAATTTAGCCACTTAATGGCCCAATAAGCTCTATGCTCCATCTCTACCGGAAGGTGGCAAGACTTGCCATAGACTAACTTGTAAGGAGTGGTGCAAATCGGTGTCTTGAAGGCGGTTCTATATGCCCACAAGGCATCATCGAGCTTCATAGCCCAATCTTTTCTCGTCCTAGAGACCGTCTTCTCAAGAATTCCCTTTATCTCCCGGTTGGAGATCTCCACTTGGCCACTAGTTTGGGGATGGTAAGATGTTGCCACCTTATGAGTCACCCCATACTTAGCCAAAAGTGTCCCGAAGTTCCTATTGGTGAAATGCTTCCCTCCGTCACTTATGATCACCCTTGGTGTTCCAAACCTAGGGAAGATCACTCGATTGAAGAACCGCACCACAACCTTGGCATCATTTGTGGGAGAGGCGATTGCCTCAACCCATCTCGAAACATAGTCAACCGCCAATAGGATGTAGAGGTTGCCACAAGAAGAGGGGAATGGTCCCATAAAGTCCACACCCCACACATCAAATATCTCTACCTCTTGTATGTTGTTCAAGGGCATCTCATTCCTCCTTGAGATGTTGCCCGTCCTTTGGCAAGCATCACAAGCTACCACAAAGCTTTGCACATCCTTGAACAAACTTGGCCAAAAGAAGCCCGATTGCAACACCTTCGCACATGTCTTGTGTGAGCTAGCATGCCCTCCACATGGCAAGGAGTGACAATGGCGGATCACACTCTCCACCTCATCCTCCGGTATGCATCTCCTAAAGACTCCATCCGGCCCTCTCTTGAATAAAAGTGGTTCACTCCAATAGTAGTGCCTCACATCTTTGAAGAACTTCTTCCTTTGGGCATATGACAATCCGGGAGGCACTTCCTCACATACAAGATAGTTCACAATGTCGGCATACCATGGCTCACTTCCTCTAGACACTTGGAACAAGCATTCCTCGACCATTTGCAATTTCTCATCCCGGAATGAGTCATCAATCGGGATGTCATCTCTTTCAAGCTCTAACGGTGGGAGTCTACTAAGGTGATCCGCCACAGAATTCTCGGACCCCTTCTTGTCCCGGATTACCAAGTCAAACTCTTGAAGAAGAAGGATCCACCGAATCAACCTAGGCTTGGCATCCTTCTTTGTAAGGAGATAACGGATTGCAGCATGATCCGTATACACTATGACCTTCGCTCCAACAAGATATGAGCGGAACTTCTCAAATGCATACACAACCGCTAGCAACTCCTTCTCGGTGGTAGCATAATTGAGTTGGACGTCATCTAGCGTCTTGCTAGCATAATAAATGGCATGTGTGCGCCCATCTTTCCTTTGCCCCAAAACAGCCCCAACGGCTACATCACTTGCATCACACATGATCTCAAACGGTAAACTCCAATCCGGAGGTTGCATGATAGGTGCGGAGATCAAAGCGTTCTTCAACCTACAAAAAGCCTCAAGGCAATCCTTGGAGAAAACAAACTCAACATCTTTCATTAGTAGGTTAGTAAGAGGCTTAGAAATCTTAGAGAAATCTTTAATAAATCTCCGGTAAAAACCGGCATGCCCTAGAAAACTCCTTACCCCTTTCACCGAGGTAGGTGGTGGAAACTTCTCTATTGTTTCAATCTTGGCCCTATCAACCTCGATGCCACAGTTGGACACCAAGTGTCCCAACACAATACCTTCACTTACCATGAAGTGGCATTTTTCCCAATTCAAGACAAGATTTGTCTCCTCACATCTTTTAAGTACTAAGGACAAGTTAGCTAGGCAATCATCAAAGGAAGATCCATTAATAGAAAAGTCATCCATAAACACTTCCATGATACTTTCAATGTACTCAGAAAATATAGTCATCATACACATTTGGAAGGTGGCGGGTGCATTACACAACCCAAATGGCATTCTCCTATATGCAAAAGTTCCCCATGGACATGTAAATGTGGTTTTCTCTTGGTCATCGGGGTGGATAGGGATTTGGAAGAATCCACTATAGCCATCTAAATAGCAAAAATGAGAATGTTGAGCTAACCTTTCTAGCATTTGGTCAATGAAAGGAAGAGGGAAGTGATCTTTCCTAGAGGCCATGTTCAATTTCCTATAGTCAATACACATCCTCCATCCCGTAACCGTCCTAGTTGGGATTAGTTCGTTGTTCTCATTAGTCACTACGGTCATCCCACCCTTCTTGGGAACTACATGAACGGGACTAACCCACCTACTATCCGAAATAGGGTAGATGATTCCCGCATCTAGCAACTTAATGATCTCTTTCTTGACTACCTCTTTCATTATAGGATTCAATCTTCTTTGATGTTCAATAGAGGGTTTATGGTTATCTTCCATCAATATCTTATGCATGCACAAAGAAGGTTTTATGCCAACTAAATCATCAATAGTATAGCCAATGGCTTTCCTATGCAATCTTAGCTCATGCAACAACTTAGCAAGTTCATCATCATTCAAGCATGCATTCACAATCACCGGATATGTAGAATTATCACCAAGAAAAGCATACTTCAAATGAGAGGGAAGAGGTTTGAGTTCAAGTTTAGGAGGACCTTTATCGAGCGGAGACGATCCAAATAAAGTTGGTTGAGATGAATCCAAAGCAAATGAAGGCTCTCCAAGGCTCCTTGAAGCTTGATCAACAACAAGGGCTGCTTCTGGGGAAAACACGGTTGGCTCCACGGATCTTGGCACATCCACGGCCGTGGAAGTTGCCAAGCTTGCTCTTCGGAGCTTTCCAGAGAGTTCTACGGCCGTGGAACACCTTCCACGACCGTGGTTCCTACAGGAAATCAGCATGCCCTCGTGGTCTTCAATTTCAGCTCTTGTCTCCTTTTCTAATGCTTCTAAGGCCTTGATTTCTTCATTGCAAGCCTCCTCAACACCTTCCTCCATCAAACTTAAGCTAAGAACCTTCTCCAAGGGGTCCTTGATCAAGATCGAGCTCACAACTTCTCTAGACTCCTCTTGCTCGACAATGTTGAATACATCTTCATCAAGGGTTGGCCCCTTCATCATTGTGGACAGCTTGAATTTGATATTCTCTTCTCCAATGTTGAAGGAGAGAATTCCATTCTTACAATCTACCAAGCATCCGGAAGTGGCTAGGAAGGGTCTCCCCAAGATGATAAGAACCGGATAGTCCGCCGGAATATCCAAGACAACAAAATCAATCGGCACATAGAACTTCCCTAGTTGCACCGGAATGTCCTCCAAGATCCCAACCGGGTGAGTGATCGAACGGTCCGCCATGTAGAGGGTCATCTTGACCGGTTTTGGCTCTCCTAGCCCAACCTTGTTGCATAGTGCAAGCGGTATGATGCTTACACTTGCCCCAAGATCACAAAGGGCTTCGTACTTCACTTCTCCCACTCCGATTGGCACACAAAAGGACCCCGGATCTCTTAGCTTAGAAGGCATTTCCTCCTTCATGGTTTGGATCAATTCCGAGGATCTCTTAGTCATCCTTACTTCCCCATACTCCTCCAACTTCCTTTTGTTGGAGAGTATTTCCTTCAAGAACTTGTCATATGCCGGCATACCTAAGATAGCATCCATGAACGGAATGTTAATATGCAATTTAGACATAAGTTCAAGGAATTTACCAAAGTGTTTGTCCAAACGAGCTCTTGCTCGTGATTGAGGGAACGGTAGTGGTGGTTTGTATGGAGGCGGTGCCACATAAATTGGCTCATCATCCTTGCTCTTGCCTCCATCTTCTTGCAAGGTCTCTTCTTCTACCACTACTTGCTTTCCCTTAGCATTCTCCTTAGGCAAAGGATCCTTCATACTCAACCCGCTTCTTGTTGTAATGGCTAACACTTGGCCTCTTGGGTTGTCTTCGGTTCTTCCGGGAAGCTTTCCAGGATCTCTATGAGCTTCACCCGCCTTTTGGAACACTTGTGCTTCCAAAACCTTTTGAGCCTTAGAGATAGAAGTCACCGTGCTCTCAAGACCACTCAACCTTCCAAGCAATTGCTCAAACATCATCTCGGTTCTATCCTTTGGAGGTTGGGTGAATCCGGGTGGAGGTTCTTGTGAAGCTTTTGGTGGTGGAGGTGTGCTCGTGGAAGCGGGAGGGTTCAAGGCTCCATCCGGGTTAGAATAGGAAAACCCGGGATGGTTATGGTTAGGCCGGTAATTGTTGAATTGCCGGTTGTTGTTGAAGTTCCTTGGGCCATGATAACTGTTGTATTTGCCCCTTCCCATGTAGTTCACATCTTCCTCCTTGGAGGACAAGTTTGCTTGCACTTGCACTTGAGGAGTTGCTTGATTCTTCAAAGTTGTAGCACACAACTCCCACAAAGATTTCAACTCGTTGTTGATGGCGTCAAGCTTGAAATTACTCATGGTGACTTCACTCACCTCATATGCTCCCGCCTTTCTCCCATCATTCTTCCTATGGGAGTACTTCTCAATCACTAAAGCTTGTTTCTCTACAAACTCCCAAGCTTCATCCACATGCTTTTCCATGAAAGTCCCACCGGAAAGAGATTGAAGCTTGAATTGGCTATCTTCATCAAGTCCTTTGAAGTAGATCTCCAATAGCTCAATTTTCGGTATACCATGGTGTGGACAATCTAGGAGAAGGTCTTTGAACCTCTCCCAAGACTTAAACAAACTCTCTCTATCCTTCATCACGAAGGCATTAATCTTCCCTCTTAGCTCGGTAGTCTTGGAAGGTGGGAAGAACTTAGTCAAAAACTCGGTTGTCATCTCCTCCCAAGTACTCACTCGCCCTTGTGGAATAGATTGATACCAAGCTAAGGCCTTGTCCTTAAGAGAGAAGGAGAAAGCCCTAAGCTTATGGTTGTTACTCACCAATCTAGGCGGTCTAAGAGTCTCCATCAAGATCTCATAATTCATCAAGTGTTGATGAGGAGACTCTCCTTCCATCCCTCCAAATTGATTGTGCCGGATCATTTGTAGAACTTGAGGGCGGAGCTCGTAATCATGGGTTGCGGGATCTCCTAAGTTCACACCCGGACGGTGTGCTCTTTGTGCCAGATCCATACGTTGCCCTAACTTTTGCGGCTCTTCCATAGCAATGGGTACAACCCGAATATTAACCGCCGCCGGCTGCGGTTGTGGTGGAGGTGGAGGAGGTTGTTGACGGTTAAGCTCTCTTTGCACAAGAGCTTGCCTAATCTCCTCAATCTCCCTCCTAGTTGCCTCTTGCCTCTCATTGGCAAGTCTCCTTTCATTCTCCAAAGCTTCATCCCTTATCCTAATTTGCTCTAAAGCCTCATCCAACTCAGCTTGGAGATCTCTTCCGGCCATCTCTTTTCCCTTTCTAATGCTCTTGGATCTAGATCTAAGGGTTTTCTCCGGTTCGGGATTGAATGGAGCTAAATCCTTGCCACGAGATCTTCGCATACACCTAAAGAGTGAGAGATGTCCTAAAAAGCAAAGACACAAACCAAAAAGAGATCAAAAGCAACAAGAAAGACCTATACTATAAACAATCACAAATAACGACTCAATCTAGACCTAGTCCCCGGCAACGGCGCCAAAAACTTGTCACGTCTAGGAATAGATGCGCAAAAGTCTTACAATTTATAAACTCGTTATATTTCTCCTAACTCCTAGCGAACCCGCAGTGTACGGGACGTTTGTAGTAGGGATAGTATTCCGAGGTCAAACGCAAAGACTGAGGTGAGATCGAATCGATTAATGATTAAGTTTAGTGAAGATCTAGGTGAAGAAAAGAGAAAGAAATAAAGAAATGAAAATCTCAATGTTTTTGGTTGGTTTTTAGGTGATCAATCAAGGATCACAAATCATGCGAAATAAACAATCAACTAAGTTAACAAATCAACTCAAACAAACAAGCTAAACTCGAGGTATGAGATCAAAGAGAGAAAAGCGGATTCTAGGGGTTAGAAGGTCCGGTTATGGCATAGGACTCAAGCTATCTAATCATTCCTTGGATTATGATATGTTGGGAGTGAGTGTTTCTAGATTGGGATCAATCACCGGGTAGGTCTCATGGTCCACTAGTCCGTACCTAAGGCCTCATCACCGGGTAAGTCTCAAAGAGCCTAAGGAATGGAATTCTACACAAACCGAATTTTGTCACCTAGGAATCTAACCTATCCTCACCGGGTAAGTCTCGGAAGGGCAAGTCCTAAACAACTATCCTAGCACACTTAGTCCAATGGCGGCTTATGAGGCTCACCACTACCTAGAGTTTATCATCTTTGAAATCTAAGAGTAAGAATCACCGGGTAGGTCTCTTCTAACACTTAGTTGCTAACCTTAGGTCACCCTAGGATAGAATTAACTCAACAAACACTAGGATGTCAACATTCTAACATTCTAAAACTTAGATCCATCAAACCAAACGAATCAGGCAAACCACGGGTTGTTCTACCACTTCCACGGCCGTGGACTGGCAAGAACAAACCGTGGACTACAGCAGTGACTTTGTTCAAGCAAATGAATCATCCAAGGGCGAATCTAAGTCCATCCTATCGTAGTCCTAGCCATAACCATCCTTTCCTTACCCTAGAATCGCATCTATTTAGCCTATAACATACATCATAGCAATCGAAATCATCAAACATAGAATCATGGCTTCCATTTGCAAGATAATGAAGAGAAAGAGATGAACAAGTGAAGCAAGTAAAACCAAGCTGAAAATGAGATTAGAAAGACTCACAACCCTTCAAAATAAAGTTTAATCGATTCTTACAACCCTAGAAAACGATTCCGATAATCTTCACTACAAAACTTATCAAAGACTAGCAATGGTGTGTTCTTCTCTTATTCTCCAATGGAGCTCTTCTTCTCTCCCCCAATGGTAGCTCTCCTCTTGAGAGAATCTTCTTGTTGAGAGTATGGGAGAGAATGTGGCTTTGATTGGATGATAGGGGATCCCCTTTCTCTCAGCCTTGCAGGACCACTTTTATACTACAACCTTGCTAGAGAAGGCCATGAGATCGTGGCATAGCTGTCACAACCGTCTGGCAAAAACCACGGTTGGTTTCCACGGTCGTGGAAGTACCAGTAACCGTGGTTTGGTGCTTCAGCTTTGCCTTGGATCATTAAGCTTTGATTTGGTGCATGGCTTGTGTTGACAAGGTTCCATGAGTCCTCCTTAGCCTCTAGCTTGCATCCTAATGAGTCCGAGGGTGTGTCATCTTGATGAACGATCCTCAAACGTATCGATTAAGCTCCTAAATCTCCCAAAATACCTACAAAGCAATGCAAAAGTCCGTGTAGACGTCTATCTCGACAAAATACGTGAATTGAGTGCAAACGTCGTGAACTAGTGCTAAACCATGCATGAATGAGTGAAAAATCTATCTAAATGAGTATCTAATCCTAAGTCATAAATCGTGTTATCATCCATGATTTACCTATACGAGTTTTATTTGATTCGGGTGCTACACACTCCTTCATATCTGATGCATGCGTAGATAGGTTGTCCTTAGCTGTTGTAGAGGGGGTACCTTTTATGATAGGCTTACCTGATGGGAGTAAGGTAAGAGGGACTAGAGAGATTTAGGGATGTCCTGTTCGCATGGGAGATCGAGACTGGCTAGTAAATTTTCTAGTCATGCCCTTAGCTCATGAGGATGTTATTTTAGGGATAGATTGGATGAAGAAATACGGAGCAGTCTTAGACATTGGTAGGAGGACAGTGACAGTTGCCACTGAGGAGGGTCATAGAGTGATATTCCGAGGTTGGGACCTCGGAAAGTCCGGCACAGTTATCAGTGCAGTGAGAGTAGCGAGATTGATAGCACATGGTTGCGAAGCCTTCTGGTGTTATGCCATGAAGGAAAGCAAGAGCCTAACCATAGAGGAGGTACCTGTTGCATGCGAGTTTGCAGAGGTATTCAGTGACGACCTGCCAGGACTACCCCCACAGAGGAGCGTTGATTTCAGCATTGACTTAGAGCCGGGCACGAGACCGATCTCGAAGGCTCCATACCGTACGGCACCGATAGAGCTACTTGAGCTGAAGAAGCAGTTAGAGGAGCTAGCAGAGAAGGGTTTCATACGCCCTAGTGTGTCTCCTTGGGGTGCGCTAGTATTATTTGTGAGGAAGAAGAACGGGTCGATGAGGCTGTGCATAGACTACAGAGAACTAAATAAAGTCACCATCAAGAACAAGTATCCACTGCCGTGTATAGACGACCTGTTGGACCAGTTGCATGGGGTGTCTGTGTTCTCGAGGATAGACTTGAGGTCAGGTTACCACCAGCTGAGGGTGAGAGATCAGGACATACCTAAGACGGCATTCCGGACTAGGTATGGTCATTATGAGTTCGTAGTGATGCCATTTGGGCTCACTAATGCACCAGCGGTGTTCATGGAGTTGATGAACGGAATATTCATCGACTTCTTGGACCAGTTTGTGGTGGTCTTTATTGACGACATCCTAGTTTATTCTAGGAGTCGAGAGGAGCATGCTGGACACTTGAGGACAGTATTGCAGATTCTACAAGATAGCCAGCTGTATACTAAGCTATCCAAGTGTGAGTTTTGGATGTCAAAGGTGGCTTTCATAGGTCACGTGGTGACTGCTGAGGGTATTAAAGTCGATCCGGCGAAGATCGAGTCAGTATCTTCTTGGCAACCTCCTAAGAATGTCAATGAGGTTTTGAGCTTTCTAGGTTTAGCCGGATACTACCGCCGGTTTGTGGAAGGGTTTTCCTTGATTTCCCGACCACTTACTTGTCTTCTAAGGAAGACTACTCGGTTTGTCTGGTCTGAGCCGTGTCAGCAGAGTTTTGAGGAGCTGAAGAGGAGATTGACGTCCGCTCCAATCTTGGCACAGCCTGAGGGTACTGATGACTTTGTGGTATACAGTGATGCATCCAAGTTGGGCTTGGGGTGTGTTTTGATGCAAAGGGGTAAGGTCATAGCATATGTGTCTCGATAGCTGAAGACGTATGAGGAGAACTACCCCACACATGATCTAGAGTTGGTTGTAATAGTCCATGCTCTTAAGATCTGGCGTCACTATCTATATGGGGCGACATGTCAGATCTTCACAGACCATAAGAGTCTGAAGTATATATTCACTCAGAGAGAGTGGAATAACCGCCAGAGGCGGTGGTTAGAGTTGATCAAGGACTTCGACCTTGAGATTCTTTACCACCCCGGAAAGGCGAATGTAGTAGCCGACGCTTTGAGCCGGAACACGCCTAGGGAGAGGGCGATAGCCCGGTTGATAGTACAGCCACAGTTGCAGAGGGACTTGGCTTGGTTAGAGATAGAGATTCAGTTTCCCGATACTAATAGTCAGTTGGCTACCTTGGAGTTACTTCCTGATCTGTTGGATGAGATCCGACAGAAGCAGGAGACTTGCCCGACTTTGATCAGGATCCGAGACAGGATGTCTCGAGATGAGGCCCCACAGTTCACTATTGGCGCTGATGGATTGATGAGATGTCAGGATCGCGTTTGTGTGCCGTCAAACAGTGAGTTGAGACAGAGGATACTAGGTGAGGCTCATGCTACCCCATACTCAGTACATCCTGGAGCGAGTAAGATGTACAAGGATGTGAGACGGTCCTTCTGGTGGGGTAGTTTGAAGCCCGATGTAACTTGGTATGTAGCTCAGTGTGCGACCTGCCAGCAGGTCAAGATTGAGCATCGTAAGTCCGGAGGAGAGCTCCACCCACTTCCAGTACCACAGTGGAAGTGGAAGGATATATCTATGGATTTTGTCACAGGTTTGAGACTCAGCAGAGGTTTTGATGCTATATGGGTAGTGGTAGACCGTCTGATGAAGACCGCACATTTCATTCCGATTAAGGAAACGTGGCCGGTGAGTCGTCTAGCTGAGGAGTTCACCAGGCACATTGTGAGACTCCATGGAGTACCAAGGACTATCGTCTCTGACAGAGATGGACGTTTTAGCTCGAGATTTTGGCAGCAGGTACATACTGCTTTGGGGACGAGTCTCCACTTTACCACTGCCTATCACCCCCAGACAGACGGACAGTCTGAGAGGACCATTCAGACCTTAGAGGACACCATTATGTTGGAATGAGCCCAGCAGAGTTGATGGAGTAGCTCCAAATCAGATACAAGATGACATCGCTCGGATTGCCCTAGTCCGAGAGTGGATGTTAGCAGCTCAGAGTCGTCAGAAGTCCTACGCCGACAAAAGGCGTCGACCCTTGGAGTTTAGAGTGGGTGCTCAGGTGTGATTGAGAGTGTCACCTACGAGAGGATTCAGGCGTTTCGGCATTAAGGGAAAGTTGAGTCCCCGATATGTCGGACCTTTTGAGATCTTGGAGAGAGTTGGAGAGGTGGCCTACAGATTAGCACTACCGCCGAGATTAGAGGGTGTTTATCCGGTCTTTCATGTATCTCAATTAAGAGAGTACATTCCGGATCCGAGACACGTCATCAACCATGAGGATCTAACAGTTGAGCCTCACCATACATTTGTAGAGTACCCAATAGCTGTCTTGGAGCGTAGTACTAGACGTCTGCGGTCCAAGGAGATACCTATGCTGCGGATCTAGTGGTCTAGGAGAGGAGCTGATGAAGCCACTTAGGAGACTGAGGAGAGTATTAGACGTAACTATCCCGAGTTCTTTGCGGGTTTAGAGGTTACTCCTATACCGACGAGTTAGTACTCGGATGTTGTGTTGTTTGACCTTTCTGGTTTTTATTAGATTGAGTGATTATGTTTTATGTGATACTTGTCTGTTTTTGAATGGTTGAGTAGAGGCATGGTAGAAAACGAAAATGTCGAGAACACTAAAATATATCAAAGGAAATGAGTGATTAAGAGAATCATTTTAAGTTTCGGGACGAAACTTCTTTTAAGAGGGCACTGATGTAATAACCGAAAAATTTAAACTCCGTTAAACCTGAACTTAACCGAATTCCGATACGTCAATCGTAATTAAATAAATAAATAAAATAATAATTTATATAATACGGAATATAATTCCGTATTATATAAATTCCCGCACATAACCGGAAAATCCGGGGCGAGTAAAGAGTTTTCGCATCCTTGTGTTAATAAGAGAGCTGACCGGATCTGGTCCACTACTAGGCCCATTTATCTTACTGTCAGCCCATCTATTTCAGCCTAATCCTAACCCAAAATTTTAACCCTAATCTAATTAGTTTAACCTAATCTGAGTGACGCTCTAATCCTATCTAACCCTTCTCCTATCGCCGCTCCTGCTGCCCATCTCTCTCTCTCTGTACGAAAGCCAACCGCAACAACGCACAACACAAGGGCCGCCACCGAGCCACCGCGCCTTCTCTATCGACCACCGCCCAACGCCGCCGCAGTCTCACGCCTCTCCAGACGGGAACACCGGTAAGAACCCGCCCTCTCGAGTTGTCTCCATAGTTGTAGCCTCCGAATTTTCAACCCTTCGCACAACAGCTAGCAACACCTTACGACGCGGCTGAGCAGCTAGGGCCGAAGACGTGACTTCGCAACCGCCACCAGCGCGACCCTGCACGCTAGCCGACCGGCGACGTCCGTGCTGCTGCAGAAGGTGAGTCCCTGCTGCTTCTTTTTCCCTCCTTCTCTGTATGCGTTACGACATAAAATGACGAAGGGGCTGGACTGTTCTTGTTGTTGCGGTGACAGCCTGAAAACGAGTGCATCTGTGGAGGGCAGGCGAGTCGGAGAGCAAGCCAATTGGGACGTCACTGTTGCGCCATCCTGTGAATCACCTTCTTCTTCACTGCTGCAGTCGGGAGGGCTGCCACCGAACCGGAAAGAAGCACACCGTGGTGAGTCCGGTACTGTCCGTTCCTATGCTGCTTTCCTATTGTTTTAGAGTTGTAGTAGATAGGTTTACAAAGTAATTAGTGGGTAGATTGAGTACTGTAGTGTGAGTTCTTATCCTGCAGTATGTATATATATATATATATATAGATTTATAGGTATAAAAGAGATAAGTTTATACTTTTGGATGTGGAGGTAATAAAGTTAGACTTACAGTAAACATATAATGAATTGGTAAGGATGGACAAGTTGAGTAGGTATGGTTAGTACGGTGTGGGTACGGAAGTGTACTTAGGTAGAGGAGTTTAATGTGCCGAGAGTTTTTATAAGGGCGAGTTTGAGAATAAGAAATTATGTAGCTATAAATAATACCGTTTAGTTACAGATTTATACGAATGGAAGGAAAAGTTAGAGTATGTACCTACGTATACATACATATAGAAGAGTAAAGTAGTAATCTGGAAGTGAGGAGGGGTTTTGTTCTTTGAGGAGTGGTTTCGAGTGTAACTTATAACTTATTGGAACTATCAAAGGAAACAAATTAGGGAAAACAAGTTCTAAAGGAAATTGGTAGATTTCAAGATTAAACTTTGAGACTGTTTGCAGTAAGGGTAAAATGGTCTTTTACCGTAAGAGAGTTTTTCCGTAATTCCTTCGCATGAGGTTGGACATCTAGATGTGTTTTTGATCCACATGCCTTATTTGACAGGCGTTTGAGTTACCACGAGTACGGACTTTTTGGAGACGTGTTAGAGTGTATTTTGACTCAGGTAAGTCCTTGCGACTTACTTAGCCAGTTTCTGGATATTAGTTGAGTGATAGTGGTTGTGTGTGCTACGTGCGTGTTTTAATAATAATAACTTGTTAGGACGACCGTTATTATTATGTTTAAGGCCCAAGTGTATGTGTAACGGGCCGTGACATCACTGCTCAGCTCTGACAGGAGACTGAGAGGTTCTCTATACCCAGACCAGGCAGGTACAAGGTGAGATGCATCGGATCCATTCCTGATGGTTACACGGGGGCGGAGGCGAGGTTTGGGAACCCCTCGTGTCACAAACTAAGTATCATTAGCGTGAATGAGTAATTTAACTTAAGATAATAAATGGACTTGTTTGAAAGCATGATGGGTGTTTATTCTTTTATGTGTGAGTGTGTGCTATTATTATTCTTCTAATATTTAGATAACTAGCTAATGGTTTCTCTTGTTGTGTTTTTAGATTTACCGCAGGTTAGACCAGCAGCTGAGTGATCCGGAAGTAGTGGTCAGCCGGGTCTCCGTACTCCTTAGAGTGGGGGTTGGGGTTGTGTTTGTCATTCTTTCTTTCGTTAAGACGGTTGTTCGTCTTTCCCTTGTTTAAGTACTTTAGGCTGCTAGACCGTGTTGCATTCATTACTTTTAAAATACTATTTTATGAATTTTGGTTTTTTCTTATTTGTGTCTTGTTGCAAGATCCTAGTAATATTGTTGTCAAACTGAGGTCGGGACCCATTGTGAGGTCCTAACCAGTAATGTCCCGAGTTCTGAGAATTCGGGGTGTTACATTGTTCGAGGCTGGTAGTACCATTTATTCCCAAATGAGCCTGTATGCGTCTTCTGGTACCTTGGTCCGTGTTAACAGTAGTTTGGAAAGCCGACTTATTAAAGTTAATAATTTGTCCTAATATGTCACAATAGTTATGTAGGACTGAGAGAATTTTGTTGCTTGCTTGTGGAGTTGTTTTAGTAAAAATTATAATGTCATCAGCAAAAGCCAAGAAAGGTATTCTAGTTCCATTTTTGGTGATCGGAAACCCAATCGATTTAGGATTTTCATCAGATATTTTCTGAATGTTTCCAGAAAGTACCTCTGCACACAGGTTAAACAACAGGGGTGAAAGTGGGTCACCTTGTCGGAGACCACGTTGTGGACAAAAAATGTTGGTAGGTGAATCATTAATCAAAATTGAAAAAGAGCTCGTTGAAATACACTCTTGAATCCACTTTCTAAATTTCTCCCCAAAACCGAATTTTTGTAATACTGCTTTTAAGAATTCTCATTCGACTTTATCATATGCTATTTCCATGCCTAATTTAATGGCCATAAAACCCTCCTTTCCTTTTTTTTGCTTTAAATCCATGAAAAATTTCATGTGCAATAAGCACATTGTCATGTATTGCTCTATTTTTAACAAACGTACTTTGTAATGGGTGGATCAGCTTGCAGAGGACCACACTTATTCTTTTTGCAAGGATTTTAGCGATTATTTTGTATACTGTTGATAATAGACTTATAGGTCTATAGTCTGACGTTGTAGTTGGGTTATCGTTTTTCGGTAGCAAGGCAATGAAAGTATGATTTAATTGTCTAAGAATTTTTCTGTTTCGATAAAAGCTTTTAACTGCCATAATGACCGATGAGCCTACAATATGTCAATATTTTTGATAAAAACCTGCATTCATCACATCAGGTCCCGGAGATTTGTCGCTTCCTATCGAGAATGGGGCTTCCTTGATTTCACTTGTAGTAACAAGTGCTTCCAAATTGATGTTATTACTTTCAGTTATTTCTAGTTTAATTACTTGTAATTGACTATGAAGTTTATTCATGTCAATTATTGATGCTTTGAACCGAAGCTTGAATTCGGTAATTAATTCCTCATTGATATCAACCTCTTTAGCTAACATCATCCCATTAGTCTTAGTTATTGTTGTTATGATGTTTTTATTGCTTCGACATGTGACTTTCCTATGGTGGAATTTGGTATTCTTATCTCCTAATTGCAGATTTGTTGTTTTAGCTCGCTGCATCCAAAATTTATTTTGATATTCCACTAAACAGTCTCTTTTCCTATTTAATCTGTTTATTTTATTGTTTACCGCTTGGTCAAAAATTGCAAAATTCTTTTGTTGGAGATCTTTTAGTTCCTTATCTACATTTTGCAATTGTCTATAGATATTACAAAATTTTTTCCGGCTCCACTATTTCAGTTTTTGTTTTAGCAGATTAGTCTTTTTACAAGGTTAAACATATGTGTTCCCGGAAATTGAGTTCTCCAAACTTGTTTGATGACATTCTCGCAATCTGGTCTTTGTGTCCACATAGTTTCAAATCTAAATGGCTTATTCTTGACAACGACTTGAGTGTTTTGAAAATAGAAGGAAATCATACAGTGGTCAGAATTTGTAAAGGCATGGTTTCTAGTAAGAATCTCTAGGTATTCCTGTATGATCTCGATTGAGGACATAATTCTATCTAATTTTTCGTAAGTATTGTCGTCACCTTCTTTCTTCCTTTTCCAAGTATAATTATTTCTTTTTGTTGGAAAGTCCTGGAGGTTATGTTGGTTAGAAAATTGAGTTAATCTATCAAACTTATTATTAGCAGGACATGCTCCTCCCATTTTATCAGACGGTAGCAGTAGCTCATTGTAGTCTCCGATAATTACCATTGGAAGGTTAATATTGTTTAATTCATTGTTGAGTAGTGACCAGAAAAAAAAAATTTGTTTGCTCATTTGGGGGTGCATAGATAAACACTATCATGGATTGGAAATTAGTGTTTTGATTTGTGTGTTTTGCTAGTAAATATCTATCCGATGATTTACAAATTTCTATTCTTTCGCCCTTAATTTGGTAATATTTCCAAAGAAGGCAAAGCCCTCCCGCAAATCCTGTTGCCGGAATGAAAAAGATTATGTCAAAACCGGCGCTCTTCCAAACTTTTTCTTTAGGGTTCGTCCTTTGTTTTTGTTTCCGCCAGCATTATCATTTGGATATGTTCATTCTTACATGTTATATTCATATTAGTCCAAGAAAAATTTTTCTTCATACCTCTGCAGTTCCAGAACGCAATCTTCATTTTTTTATTGTATGTGTAGGGGGATAGCCACGCCCCGTTATTCCACCCATGATTTCTTTAATTAATAGTTTTCTACCCGCTGAGGTGTTTGATGTTATGTTTGAGATTTTCTTAGTCTTTGTTGAGACTCTCAATTGTGTCGAATTATTGTGATTTTGTGAACAACCTTTGATCTCTACCCCTACCACTTTTGGTTTACTATTCCAAACTACACTTTCTCGTTTAACCGGACTCGTCAACACCCCATTATCTTTTATTCTTTGACATATTGGCACAAAAATAGTGTAATAGCTAGGATTTCCGAATTCTAATTAATGTTGATTAACTTAATCAGTGATAGTAATTGACATATAACTCGCAAAGATTGCGTAAGTGTTGAGTATAAGTCCCACCTTATGTTCATGGCGTAATTTTGGGCTTATGGTGAAATTTTCACTTTCCCCCGGGTAATTATTTTACCCTCCCGTATTATTTGGAGCATTTGGGAGCTCCAATTAATAAAAATGCAGTTGAGATAAATGATCAGGACATCGGACATGTCCTAGATATGAAATAATATGGAAAGGCAAAACGGCCAAAAGAGTCGCTATTTCGTTTCTTAACGGCAAAGAAAGACGGCGTAGGAATACATGTTTTCCGAGGCAATTGTGGAATAATTATCCCTACAATATTCAAGATTTATTGTTCCAATTTCGAGAAGTTTGGAGAAGGGGGTTTAACCCGCCATTGGATCGGTTAAAGGATAATTATCGACTTCGATAAAGGATACTTATCGACTTCACTATAAATAGCGGAAAATCGTTTATTAATTCATTTCCATTCACGTTTCTTCGTAAAAGCTCTGATTTCTCTCAAACTTCAAACTCAGATCTACTCTCCGTTTCTAATCCAATTTCAATTCCGTTTGAGTTTTTGGATTCCTCTCTTCATTCTCTTCATATCGGTACCAAGTTTCTGCATTTCCGAGCAGATAAGGACCTGGTCGAGCATATATGTCATCAGGACAGTTCCGTCGCTCAGATTCCGGTGAATTTGATGTTGTACATGCGTAGCCTGCGTCATTGTGATTCCGAATCTTCTTTTAGATCATCAATCGGGTTAGTAACGAATAAGTTATGAATTTATTCGTTTTCCGTACTGCGATTTGACCTTAGGCTTTTCAAAATTGATAATTAGAAATTTCATTATGATCATTATATTATTCTGGTGTTTATGGGTTGTTTGTTTGATGAAATCTGATGACAAGTGGGTTTAGAAATGGCCTGCGGGCAAAACGTTATTTTGATGAAGTATAATTAATTAAAGGTTAATTAATTAAATTAGGATTAAATTTGAGATTGAGGATACTGATTAGATGCATGCTAGGTGTCAGAATGAGTTGAGGATCATGATGATGTTATGGATATCGGTTATGGCTTTAAGGTTTAGTATGTGTATGAGTATGATGAGATGTTATGTTGAGGATATGCCTTAGGCATTTATGAATGTGTTGAGGATCTGAGGTTTAGATTTGAGATATAGGTTGTTTGTGGTTAGTGAGACGAGTCTCCTAACCTTTGTAGTATGTGATTGTGTGTGCCTTGCTATTGCATGCGTTGATTACTTCCCCAAGGGGAAGCTGTGACGTGGTATAGGTTACGAGTATATCAGGTAAGTCCATAGGACTTACTTAGCGTGCAGTTGTGGATTGTATGATTGTGATTGTTGTGTGTGTTCATATGATTGTGTATTTATAACCTAAACCGGACTAGGATGACCATTTATTACATTTATTTGGCCCAAGTGTATTATAACGGGCGGTAACCACCGGTCTCCACCTGCTGGTTAGGAGGAGGTGTCTGGAAGCCAGTAACACAGGGGGGGACGAGTGACGATCACCCCCAATGCAAACCCCTGTATTAACGGGGAAAGGGACGAGGTTCTTTAGGTTCCTCGTGTTACAAAAGAAGTTGAATTAGTAATGGAATAACGTAATGAACGATAATAAATGAATGTGTGTGGCATTGCATGTATGAGATGTTGATGTGTAGTTGTGCTATTACCTTCATGCTTTTCATTGATGTAGCTAACGGTTTCATACCATGTTGTAGATGATCTGCAGGTTAGGAAGACTGCAGGGTGAGACAGATGGTGTAGCCAACCGAGGACTTCTGTATATTAGGATGCGCGGGATATGGGATCTTTTGTATTAGATGTTGTGGTTTGATGTTTTGTACTCGGCTCTGAGTTTGTAAACTCTTTTGATGTATCATATACAGCTTTTATGTATTTGGTTTTAATCTACACGTGCCTTGTTGTAAGATCTAGTGAACTTGTTGTCAAGCTAGGGTCAGGATCCATTGTGAGATCCTAGCCCAATGTGACACTCCAAGTCCCATGGATTTGGGGTGTTACAAATAGGACTGAAATACATACACATACATTCAGCTTGAGAAACCTTGATTTGGGGTCTATCTACATCGATATCCAAACATACGAATTTAGTCTCAATTACAGGCCCCATCGGCATTATTCTTTCTAGTTGATCAATATTCCGGATTGGCAATGACCATTTTGTTCTATTTGTTCGGACATCCTGAGCCTTTTCATTACACCTTAGATGGAGATGCTTGCTTGTGATCTTTTGATTGGCCTTCTTAGTCCCCTGATTTTGCCATTCAGCAATCATAAATCTGCGCAAACAGTGAAACATATGAGCATTGAGCAATATGTACTCTACACTTACATCTTTGAAATATCCTAATTGTTTTTTTGTAGTATAAACTCTGAAATTCATGTATAGGTGACAACAAACAGTTTACCTCAACGATCCCGTACACCTACAGACAATGAAAATATTCCACATAGCAAACCAAGTACAAACAGGCACTTTAAAGGTAGTAAATATAAATATGATACATTTCTTCTTATTAATAAAGGCTTGGTATTCATTGGATGGAAGGTTGTGCTCCCGATTATAGGTACACATCGTCCACATCAGCTTCGCACTTACCTCCGAACCTTTTAATTTAAGGGCATGTCGGATATGTACGTCCCAACTCGAGTGATCAAGTGATTCCTTGCCGGAGAATGTACTTCCTACACACATCCACAAAAAAACAAAAACTTTCCAAACAAACACATATAACTCCACAAATTCAGCATTCAAAAGAGAACACTTAACTTTCATCCTCAAAAGCGTCACTCCTGTAAACAGCAGCTCATGAAAGGAAACAAAATCAATCATACAGCAAGATATATTTGGGATTGACACATATTTATCATTCAATCTAAAATCATACTTCTTTTTCACTTTACTGTATACCAAAAACAAGCAGGCATCAAGTTCTCGGTAAAAAACCCTCAGCAGTAAGTTCATTTTTACCTCCAAAACTAGTTGTATAGGCATGTAGTCATCATGCAAACCCAGATCATAGTAATTCTTTGCCTTAATGTAAATCAAACATAGGCAAGATTCATAATAGCAGTATAGGCTAATTAAATCTTCTATATTCTTACTCTACTCCTAGGATAGTTTGTAATTTATAGAAACAGCTAAACTTAGCATAGTAGAAAAATAAGAACTTTCCCACGCTTTGTTCATTGCTAAGGAAAATTTGGAGACAAAACTCCATTTTACAATGCGGGGTAAAACGATTACTGGAAATCAAATGGGGACTATTGTACTGCAGTACCTTACTAGATACTCTAGGACACAACAACGTTAATAGAAAAAAAAAAAAACAAACAATGAAAGACTCCGCAAAGTGGATAGATCCAGGTGATCACTGGATTTCCGCAAAATAAAAGCTAGCATGGAGATTAGTTGAATTTCTGCTTCTTCATTCCCTTCAGCGTGGAGGATGTCGTGTCTTCACCACCCCCTTGCCTCTTCCCTAGGCTAGAGTCAGAGTTTCCGGGCTCCTGATTAACTTCCATAGCGTCCATCATCTTATTGACAATGTTGTTAGTTTCAATAGAGTAAAAGGAGCTTTCCGATGCAACAACCCTAAGCTCCTCAAAGATATTACCATCCTTAAACAGTAGGGCAGTAAACTCTGCAACAGTTAACTCATCTTCAGGAATCTCGTCTTGCTCATCATTTGCTTTTCTATCTCAGCTGTTTTTGTTTTGATCTCATCATCCTCCGCCATAGGGATGGTAAGGGGGGCTTAGACATTGGATCAAATTCAGATTTAGCATCATAAGGGAGGGGACCCTCATCCTGCTCATCATTGGGTTCAGTTTGGTCTAGTTTCTCATCACTTTTAGCAGCCTTATGCTGTTGGATTTTCTCTTTATCATTGACACTATACTCCGCATTAGCACCTTGGTCCTCATATCCTTCTGCCTGTTGTTTCGAGCTTTCCTTTGAGATTTGGGAAGAATCTTCATCTTTAGAATTAGTAAGGCCATATTGAGCTGAGAGATATGGCCTTACCTCATTCTTTTGTTCGTTATTAGTCTTGTTTTTCTCCACTTTAGTTCATTCTCTCTCTTCCTTATCTTCTACATCCTTACCTTTGTTCTCATGATTTTCTCTAAAGATTCTAAATGGTTGGGTTCTTACTCCCCTCATAGGGAATTTATCATAGGAGTGCTCCCTATTCGCACAAAACCCGCATCCCCTAGAAAAATCTGCATACCAAATCGGAAAGTCTCTAACTTCCCCATCTTCATCCAGGATTGGGACTTTCTTCTTTCTATCCCCAGCCACATCTCGGTTAATACAAATTCGAGTGAAGTTTACCCCCTTGCCTCTTTCGGAAAAGGAGTCAAGTTTAATAAACTACCCCACTTTGTTTTCTTCTATTATGATTTTAATTGCTTCCTTGTTAACGTATTCTGGTGGGATTTTTGGTATCCTAATCCACATATCCGCTATTGTATTGCTCTCTAAGAAAGTGTTGAAATTTGGCTTCCATGGTTTCAATATAATCAATGGCCAAAGATGTGGAAAGGACTAGCCTCCCAAATGGCTTTCCTATCAACGGGATTGGAAAAGTTAACTTCAAACCAATGGTTAGGCTTTGCGAAAATCCTAACATCACCCTTGACGTTCTTCCATTCATGGAGTAGTTTTGTTCTTAGTTTTGAAATTTCAATCGGTTCACCTAGTATGCATCCCATCAGGGATGACTCCTTCTGTTTTTGGAAGTCATTTTTCACCTTAGATAAACTACTAAGATAATTTGCAAGAGCAGAAGACTTAGAAGACTCACCTTTATTGCTTGATTCTACTTTGTTCTTTGTTCCTTTCTCGTTGTTCTTCGAGTCAAGTTGTTATGTTTTTTCAGCTTGTTCTTCACTGCTTTAGTTGTTGTGGAGAGCTCACTTTACAAATAGCTTCCTTGTAGGACTTGCCTTTGTCACTCATTTTGGAGGTATGACTCATACACAGAAATGAGAGAAAAATGTCAGAAGAGAGAAAATATTTTCGTTGATGTGTGAATAAGTTGAGTCTGGGATCCCCTTTAAATAGGCAGAAGATTTCATAAACATCAGAAAACGACATATCAATTTCAAAAAGAAAAAGATGCATGAAGATTTGCATTCTCAATGCTCCTCTGAAGAGGTTAGCTACATTTTTCAAATCTGAACCTGAGAAATTCAAAAGATTTCTGAGATAGCAAGATTTATTACCGTTTGGAGATATTGAGTGTTGTTCATGCTTGGCAGCCCCTATATTGACCTTCTTCAAATGAGAAGAGCTCTGCTGCCGGATCCTTTCTCCTCCTTCCAGTCCTGACTTCTTTTCCTTGACCTCTCTTTTAGCTCCATTGAAAATAGCGCTGAGTATCATCAACCATAGCCGAAAAGCCCCCAATTGTAGCTGCGCCATTTGGAATCTCTTCATGTCCGACTTTGAATTCCTCTATCTTTTCTTTTTACAAGGTTTCCCTTTTTTGTTGTGTTTCATTCGATTGAGTTTCTTCCAGGCTTGAAATGGGGTATGATTGATGCACCTATTCAATCTTCTAGCACCGGACATACTAGATTGACTGGTAGCTATGGTTGATTCTTTTTGTTTCAGATGAGATTTGGAGATGTCGGCGATTAGGGTTAGCTTTTGGGAGAAGGAAAAGCTTTGTTTTCCAGCGCGAGTGGAGGGCGCGTTAAATTTTTGGGGTTTTTGGGAGTCACACGATGTCACACTAAAAAATATCATTTAACTGGACTAATTATTTTCTTATTTCTTTTTTCATAAAATTATTTCAATATGCCACTCATTTATAAAAATGCATATTTTGTACCCCTATGAAAAAGGTGCTTACTTTGTACGCACTATAAAAAAAATACATAGTTACCTAATTCACCAAGTTTATAAGGTGATCCATCAATTAAGTTGTTAGTCGACAAAAAAATAATTTTAAAGATTATTTTTCTAAGCTAATCTGCTATAAGTGTCAGATGTTATTCCTTGATGCTATTGGGCCCGTTTGATAACGTAAAATTTCGTAAATGAAAATGAGGATAATTATTTAGATGAAAAAACAAGGAAGTGAAATTGTTTTAAGAGGATGAGTATGAAAATAAGTGAAATGAATGTTTGGTAAAATGAATATGATTGTAGTTAAAGTTTACAAAAAAGTACGTGTTAAATTTTTTTATATAGAGGAAAGAGATGGAAAAAAATATTAAGAGAGATAAAAAAAATTAGCCTCAATAATCGTTATGATCAAAGTATTACATGATTACAAAATTCTCAATATCTAATCCTGTTAATCTTCATAATCTCCATAATCTAATCCTTTACTCTCCATCATTCACTAGCCAAACGAATTACGAGAATTTCTCCTTATCAAATGGAGTCATTATCAGTTTGCTTTGCTTCATCATCTGCAGGTGAGCATCTCTTGATGGAGAAACCAACCCCTTAGGTTAAATGAGAGGCGGTGGTCTCCTCCAACATGAAGAAGAAAAGTGCAGTGGGATTTGTATTCGACCTTGTATCTTTGCACGTTCTTTCGTCGTTTTATGTTAAAAGTGCCACCTGCTAGGCTGCTATACCAGGTTTCCACAAGGCTTCTATATACATAAGATTTCATAGAGAAAAATACTAAGTGCCTCCATCTGAAGATGTCACAATACCATATAGAGTGACCAGGGTTCTCGGAAAAAATTCATGCCAAAATATCCTCAAAATAGCAAGAGCTATATATAATAAGATGCCTGATGAATTTGTATCAAGTAATACAAATGCTTTGGTATATTGAATAATCATCATTCCACAATCTAAAGCAAAACCAATTACACAACTACACTCCCGGGTAAGCTACTGGCTGCTCTACATACACATACGTTTTTGAGGAAAGCATTGATTTAGGCCTATAGCATAACATGAAGCCTTATACAATTAGTAAAACTTACACAACGGAAGCAGAGATGAAAGGAGTTCTTCTGACATCATACACAACAATGAGATCCCTGTATAATCAAAGGAAGATGGAAAAACAGAAAAAAGAGACAGCATACAAGAGACATCAACTCAGGCGATTATGTCGAATTCATACAACTAAACTATGATTTGGGAAGTCTAGATATCGCAAGTACGAAAACTTAGTATATAGACTAAATCAAGTAAACTACACCTTCTAGACTTTCTACTGTAAACTACTACTACACCTTCTAAACCTTACAAGCAGTCAAGCACTATCGTATTAACTCAGCTCTCCAAAGGTCAATTAAAAGAAACCCTAAAATCTCCTCCCTTGTTTTGTTGTGTAGCTGCACATAATACACACTTCATTGTTCTTGATTCTAGCAGATCTATGGCTGGGCGTGTGCTCTACATTGGTCAGAATCTTTGTCGGGCCACTCAGTGATCAAATTCAAGACAAAAGGGCAATTTGCTTCTGCATTCTGCTTCAAGAGAGATTCAAGGTAATCAGCCAAATGTTATTTATGTCCCTTAAAATCCAAGACCTATGCATTAAAAACATTCTATCTCAGTATATGTATGATTCTCTCTTGGTGCGACATACCTTGCCGTCAAACCCAGTCCTTTATCATCAAATTAAACATTTGGTCTCTAGATTACGACTTGTCAGAGTGCATGTAAAAATAACACGTCATAACAAATATGATCCAACTCTGGACCAAGGGGATACCGGAGCACCATCAGCAGCCTGCATCATGGATCGGGTCATGACTCATAAGGATGAGTCGCAATATGCAAAACCAAAACAGTTTATGTGAACCAAAAGAGAAGGCGAGTTTTTGTCAAACACAGGTGGCTACTGATTGGAGAAACCTCTCATGCTGCATCAACGGTAAGAATTTCACTTCCCGCTTACTGATGCTAAATCAGCAGGCATTCAATACCATGTGAAACGACAAGCTGACCAGATCCTATCAGCTTGAAAACTGAGCAATGAGTAAGCTCATTGCCATGAAGAAGATGTACAGGCCAACAAGGCAGAAGCCCCAGAACCTAGGGACCCGGAATCTACACCATGTTATGATGAGGAGTGACCCCATCAAACTCAACAGCAGGAAGACAAAGGCAACCACAATGCTGATGTGAAAATGGAGTGTATAGGCTTCAGGGTAAACATTTGCAGTTTGTATAACCAAAGCCATCCCAAGCCCACATAGCATATTAAACATGGGTCCAGCAAAGCATCCAGCCATGGCCAATGTCGGCTGGCCTGCCTTTGCAAGCGCCACATCAGCAACAAGGTCACCTATAGAGTTTCCCCAAGCTAGAACTGTAAGCCCGAGGAGTGCGGGAGGCAACTTGAGAATTGCCCCCAAAGCAGCAAGGCAGTTGAGAAGTTCTCCGGCCACATTGGAAATCCAGAAAACACTCATCACAAATGCAACCAGAATGACAGATACTTGCTCGCCTTTAGGGGCCTCCTTTTCAACCATGTAGTGAACAAGCGCAAGAGAGGAACTTGAAAAGAGCACCACTGACCATAGAGGCAAATGGAAGCCGGGAATCAAAAATGTCACCGGATAACTCATTGCTACAAATGAATTGCAAGAA
The DNA here is from genome assembly GCA_033239125.1 of Fagopyrum homotropicum. NCBI lineage: Eukaryota > Viridiplantae > Streptophyta > Magnoliopsida > Caryophyllales > Polygonaceae > Fagopyrum > Fagopyrum homotropicum. Next base: position 36,414,261 of record BSWB01000003.1, read on the forward strand.
TATACAAGGGCAAGTGGGCAAAGTGCAATGTTGGCAGAACAATAAAATCGGCTCCATTCAGAAGGTGAGGTCTCTGGAATGCTCAGCTTCAAAATCACAGAAACTGGAACCTCCCAGATCTTCGAGATCTGCCCATTGGAAATCAAGTATTTTTGAGTATTCATGAACAGTTTACAGCAACAAATGATTTTCACTTGAACAAGGTAAACCGATATAGAGCCAGTATAGGAAGCATAAGTGAAGAAGAAGAAGAAGACACTGACAACCGCAACTAGAGCTTCTCATGTTTCTAAGACAATCCATCATAATCAGCAACCGACAAGAACAAAAAAAACAAGAATTTCTGAATTCTGATATGAAAGATTTATCTGGACAAGTCCTAATTATGGCACTAAAAGGCTCAATCAACTAGAACCATAAATCTGATGACAGTCGGAATAGCCGTACCTTTTGGAAACAGTGTCGAAACCCTAATTTCCCTCTGCCCTCTTCCGATTCCATCTTGGCAAGGCCATTCTCGCAGTCAGGAAGCACCAAACAGTGCTGAACTTGAGCTTCCCCAACCCTCCCAAATTTCCTTGGAGCGTCATCTTGCTTCCGGGCCCCAAAATCCATCCAAAACACAACACCAACAAAAAAGAAATAGAAGGCAACAAATCCAACGGCCTGCCAAAGAAACAACTCCCCACTAAGGTACACATAGAAGAAGAAAAGCGCGGCGGTGAGGTAGAACAGAACATCCCGAACAAAGGAAGCCGGATCGACTGGAAATGGGGCAGCAAAGATGGCAACGAAACCAACGACGAAAGCAGAAACGAAGGCACCGGCGGATAGAATAGCGCCGAGGCCGGTGCGAGGTTGGCCGGAGCGAAGGGCGGCGAGGGAGGAGAAGACGTCGGGGGCGCCGTTTCCGAGGGCGAGGAGAGTGACGGCAGCCATGGATGGGGACAGGGAGAGGTGAGTGCATAGCTTGGTGACGACGACGGAGAAGCGATCCTGGGCGGTTTGAACGAGCAAGTAGAAGAAGAATAGGAGGGAAAGGGAGAGGAAGGGGAGGGATAGGAGGGGTTGGCCATGGAAGATGCAGAAGTGGAGTGAGAAGTAGTTGATTAGGCCAGGATTGTCCGATCCGCAGTGGAGGAGGAGGGAGAGAGAGCAGCGATCGGAGGCTGGGTAGTGGTCGGAGATGGAGGAGCACGACGGGGGAGGAGACGCCGTGAGAAGGGAGCGATGGGTATTGGGGAATGTGGGGGAAGGAGGTGGGATGACGAAGAAGAAGAGGAGAGTAGAGAGGAGAGCGATGGATACATAGAAATACAAGGCCATGTCATTAGCAGTGAACAAGGCCGGGAAGGGAGAGAGACGCGTCTTGTTGTTATTAATCCGCCTTCCGATCAAGATCGGATCTAGCTTGCAGACAAAAAGCTTTTCTCCTAATTTGTTTGACTTATTTGCCCTTAAATCTTGATCATCATTGAAGTTAGTTGTATCTGAGATTATCAGGTGACAGACGACGGTGAAAATGAGAAACGTGAAGCATGAACAGAGGTCGGACAATGTCGGTGGCACCAAGCTCCAGGCTAATACCGAAAACCTCTGTACAAATATTGAAGCTCTGCTCTACATACCCTAGTAGTTGGCTGGCCGCTGTAACATAATGCCGTGTTGCCTAATAATTTTTAGCTAAATCCAATCTGTTTCTCACAAATTGCTTTGAATTGCAGTCACGGAAGGAAAGTGTAAAGATTACAACAGTTGAAAACCACTCGAGTGAAAGATGAACTGATACAGTTGACAATAAAGTTAGGCTTCGGAGAAATGAAGCTCAAGAATGTATTTGACCATCATGTTTCTTTGCACGTTCTCTCTTTCTTCATTGTTAAAACTGTCACCTGCTACACCAGTTTTCCACTATCCCTTTATTCAATGTCAAGATCCTAGTTTATAACAGAGATCAGTATAAAACTGCTGTAGGACATGTTGATAACATATCAACGGTTTGGTAGGTATATTGAATAATCATCATTCCATAATCTAAAGCAAAACCAATTACACAACTACATTCCGGGTAAACTACCGACTGCTCTACAGGTACATTTGAATGTAGGAAGCATTTGACATAGGCCTATAGCATAACATGAAGACCTGTGATCTTTGAATTACAATCATTTAGCGACACAATGGAACCAGTCAGATCCATCCATCTCAAACTTAAGAACACAATTCAATTAGGATGAACATGAGAGCGGAATAAAAGTGGGTAGGTGCAACAGAGACCACTGCTCCAACACTGCAAAACAAACAATTCAGTGTGCTTTATGCAATGCTGCTTCAAATAAAACCAAATCTAGGAACACAATTTTTGTGCTGGATATTTACCACAGAGAGCAATGGTCCTTGTTTGAACTTGTTATGGAAAGAAAATGCAAGAGGCTTTGCATTGTCGCCTGGTCCTCTGATGAACCCACTAAGAAGAAACAACCAGCCGAGTCATTAATCCCTCAAAGCGTCTGGTCCTCTTTACTAACTCACAAAATGAGTAGGCTCAAACAAATGGAAGAATGTTAACTTATAAAACTTACACAAGGGAAGCAGAGATCAAAGGAGTTCTTCTGACATCATACACAGCAATGAGACCGCTGTACAATTCATCTCCTTCTTTATATGATACAGCTAGACGCTCACCTGACGCATCCCAGGCTATCTTCTCAATTCTCTGGCTGCACAAAATAACTTCATGGTGATTATCATACAAGTTAAACTTTACCACATGACCTAAGAAGAAAATGTCAGATGTCCGACTCTGATGTTCAATACAGCTGGATATTATATTATTATATAGCGGAGTGTATGCTCACTCTACAGCAGGATTCAGAAGGTGATAACTGGAAGTCACCCAAGAAACCGACACCGATATTATGACACCATAAAAGGATGACAGAAGTATATTGGTAACACTGAGTACAATTTCAGTCCCTCAGATGCAAATTAAGCAACGCTTGTACGACAAATAAAAAAATCAGCCTTGGGCGTAGAGCACACATAATTTTCTTTCCTGGAAGGTTTGCGTAAACCACATCTATACGTTTCGTATCATAGGACGACAATTCTCAAATTCTCATCCACTTCAATCTTACTCTCCATGAAGGATAGATGCAAAGCTTTTTCTCTGATCAAATGTTATCTTACAAGTTCAGAATTTATTCTTTCTAGATTAGGATGTTCCTGAAACATCTGTGAAACATTTTAATATATCATATATATGACCATCCCTCTCCCTCCAAAGAACCAGCTTATCCCCTGAGGCTTAGAAACACTCTTTATCATCACCAACAAGAGATTTGGGTTGCGTTTGATAATCTATTAAATTAAGAGGATTAAGATTATGGGAAGTAAAAGGGAGAAATAATTATGTTAATCTCGTTTCGTAAGGGAATGAAGGAGATGAAATGGGTTAGATTATAGAGATTAAGAGAATATAAAACTTCGATTATAAGGATTATAAGGATTGTCGAGACTAAAATCTCATTTTTACCCCTCTTTCTTTTTTCATCTCTTTCATCTATTAAACTTAAAACACTTACTTTTTCATAATTTTACCCACAATCATATTCATTTTACCAAATACTCATTTCACTTATTTTCATACTCATCCTCTTAAACAATTTCATGTTCTTAATTTTTCATCTAAATAATTTTCTTCATCCTCATCTTTATCTACGTAATGTTAGGTTACGAAACGGACCCTTCGGCCTATTATTATTCAAGCCATACAAGAAAAAAGTAATATAGAAAACAATGCGCAAATATCTTTACCTCCCCGTCAAAGATGGTATGTCAGGCAAATCAACACGCAACAAGTGTGCATCTGAAAATGACAAATAAAGTAGAAAGAGAAAGTCCAGATATTTATGAGGTCATCTTTATAGGTAGACTGAAGATAGATATAATTGCTTCAGAGAAATTGATTTGGTTGACTACCAAGAGAAGGAGGCTTAGATGCGAAGTGGATAGAGCCCAATGATGAAGATTCTGAGAATGAGACCAATATTTTACGACCATCAGGATCCCATACTGCTCCCTGGCATCGAGCCATTGCTATTAGTTGGAACATCACAGAAATTTCATCTTGCAAGCTGAAAGAGGTTTACTTACAGTGACAAAGCCCCCACTTGAAGACCAAGACTCTGATGTCCAAGTAGCTGTCTCCCAAAAGTAAAAGGTCCCATCACTGCGATAGAACATTATCACCTTAAGCTCACATATATCTCGTTATGCTTTGAGATATTGCTAATCAAGGATAATTAAATTGCGATCATACAATTTGGCTGCAAAAAAGTAATCCCCTGTTGGTGACCATTTTAAGATCGATATGCCCCCAAGTCCTCGTCGAATAGGAGTTCCCAAGCCTACAAATCATACGTGAGTTAACTTGACGTCAGGTCATTGTTGTCGAGCATCACAAATAACGAAATAGATGCAATTTGACATTGATATACCACATTAGGATGGATATACAATAGTGGCAACAACTTCAGTTATTATGAAGATATAAAAAAAAAATCAAGCCCGTGATATGCAATGGATCAACTCATAGCAAACAATATATCTAAAACGATCATTTGAACAAACAATTCTCCCTAGATCAAATAATATAATAGCAGAAAATGATAAGACAAAGTTCAAAGCTGATTATGATTTATATACCTTGAGAAACATCCCAAATGGTGAATGAAGAGCTATCATATGATCCAGATGCCAAATACGTATAGAATGGTCAAGAAAATATCACAGTTTAGGACACATAAAGGAAAAAAGAATGAAACGTTTAAATGTTGCATAATTATAAAACGTTAGTTCCTTTCATCAAAGGAATCGCTATGGTACAGAATTCCAAAAAGAATGGAAGAAATGGTAAGGATATCTTCCATCAGGACTCCATGAAAGCGCAGAGATGTGGTCATTGCAAGAGCTCCTAAGACAATCCACCAAGGTCCATCTAATCCCAGTCCCCCTGGAGATGGAACCAACAAACTGAGAAGCCCCAGGTCTGACTGATGCTGCATTGCCAGGATATGAAGCAGCCCATAAGCAAATTCCACCCCTGAATGAACAGTCACATAAGCTGTTGATTAATGCAGATTGCCGATGAAATACAAGCATGAAGTATAATTCGAAGGGAGCAATACTGACCTGCATGCTACAGCAAGTGTTCTACCACCATTTGGCCTCCACTCAACAAGTTTAACATCTTTCTGGAAATCACCGTCCAAGATGCTTGGATCCTTCCCTTCATTCAAAGAGAAAGGTAATTGTCATATAGCACTTGAAGACAGGTAATCTAATAGTAAACGCAATCAACTTTACACTGTGTTCAGGTAAAAAATGACATTAAAAGAAGATGGAAAAACTGAAGAGAAAAAAAAAAAAGAAAAAACAGCATACAAGAGACATCAACAGAGAGAGCCTAGGCACAATCCTTTAAGCTTAAAATGATAGTTATATACTTAGTATTTATGTCGATTTCTAAAAACTATGCTATGATTTGGAGAGTCTAGATATTGCAAGTAAGAAACGAGAGAGAAGACAAAGCATGAGAAAGAAGGAGCAAAAGAATATTTTTATAGTTTGGTCAGGGGACGCCTTGGAATCTTAGTGTATATTTTCGACTTACTAGTTCCTGCCTAATCGAAGTGAACTTGCCTAACCCAAGTAATAGTTTAGTCTTAATAGCCTTAAAGTCTTAAACAAAACAGTTTATGTGTACTAGAACTTGGGTTAATGAGTACAAAAAGAAAGGATTTGTCCCTCCGAAATCTTCATTTCCAGCAGGCGAGAACTCTCCATCAATGAGCTCAAGATAAATGGCTGATGGCATGTCTATAAATCTACCAGAAGAAGGGAAGCAAAACTTTTTTATCCCCATGAAAATTCGTGGAGTTTATACAGTGCTAAACAGCTCAAGATTAGTAGAAACTAGCTTAAACAATACCTGAATCCTCATAATCACGTATAGTTACTTGATTTGGCCCAGAGATGAATGCTAGTATATGCTTGTATTGGTGCCATGAGACCCCTTGTAAGTTAACCTCAGGCAGCAGATGTGCCTGCAAATATTAAAACCCTCAGGAGGTGCAATGACTAGAAAACTGGTGGAATCAGTCTCAACTCCAACAGTTTCAATTGTTAAACGCACCAATTAAAGGTGCAATCGCAGTCAAAAGGTATTAAGCCCCAAAATACAAATGTTTTAACGCAAGAATGAATGTATTGAGAACTCACATCATCAGGGTGGAAAAAACGATTAACAGCAGAAAGAATCTTCGAGGGAAAAGTTGAAATGCCCCTTTCAGTGAGCCCACTCCCACTCTCTCTATTTCTTCCCGGATGTTCGTCATCATCTCCATCACTTGCAGTTGAAAAATTCTCCGCTTGAAAGGAAACAGGCCCAAATACGGTACCCTAACAACCATATGCACAATTGAAAATTCCAAAATATGATCCGGCGATCGACAAATTCCCAACAGCAACAATTAAAAAAAAAATACGAGGAAGAATGACATTACAAGTATTTTCCCGTATCCCTCTTTAGCTCGATCATCCGAAACGCTATCAGCAGTGACTGACCATCGAATAAAAAGCAAAACAAAAGGGGGAAATCACAAATGAAGCTTGAGAACACATAATTAATTGAAAAAAAAAAAAGTAGTATAGGAGGGTTGGTGAATCGTACTAAGGTCTCTGTTGATCTCGCAAATGGTGACGGATCCCGGTGACGGAAACGACGGCATGGTCGGAATCGGAAGAAGTCGGTGGCTCGCTGGCGAAATGTCAGTCGGTAGGGTTTTAGCCTTTTAGGAGAGGCTTCTATGGCGAATTTACTTCCCGCCCAGGATTGTCGATCTTTTGCATTAAAACGATGCGTTTCTGTATTTTCTTATAATTTTTTATTTATATTATTAAAAAAAGACAAAAGAAACCGTATATAATGAGGTGTAGCCAGAAACCCTAGAAATCCATAATCGTTTCTCTCCGCTTATCTTCGTCGGACAGGGTTTGGAGAGGAAAATGGTGGGAGAAAGCGACAAAGCAGTTCCGATTTTCAGGGACATCAGGCGGTACTACTGTGAATACTGTGGAATTTGTCGCTCTAAGAAATCTCTTATCACTTCGCACGTTCTCTCTTCTCACAAGGTATCTTTCAGTTTACCACAATCTAAGGTAGCTAAATCTCAATTTAAAGGTAGCTAAATCCCAATTTGATGAAGGGTTTAATTGATTTCGACTTGAACTACTTCAGGAAGAGATGAAAGAGCAGAAATTAGATGAGGAGAACGACGGATCGAGTTTAAACTTGTGCGGTGATTGTGGAGCTGTGTTTAAGAAACCTGCGCACTTGAAGCAACATATGCAAAGCCACTCCTTGGAGGTATATACACCCTATGCAAAATTTAGAAGCCAAAGTGTTCAAAATTGGGGCTAAGTTGTAACCGATTTGTTTCAATTAGGGGTGTTGGACATATAATAGGTTCGCTCTTTGGTAGTATATTGTTTAGTTCATTTGCTAATAACTATTAACTCTGCAGATTGGAGTAGCTTGATAAATATGTGTGAAGCATTGGATCCCAAAAAAGATCTCCAAAATGCGGAGGCTTTCAATGTAAATCTTGACTGGACTAGTATCAGTATGGGAGACCATCTGAGAAGCTCCATCAAGAGGGCCTCAGTCACGCAGTGTATTTGAGGTTTGAGATTTTTAAGCAGTGAAATTGCAGCTCTGTTCTGTTTCTAGACTTTTCAGATTGCAGTTGGTATCGTTTCAATTTTGGCTTTTTTATTTTGTTGCAGAGACCCTTCACTTGTCCGGTTGATGACTGTAGTGAGAGTTATAGAAGGAAAGACCACTTAAATCGTCACTTGCTTACTCATAAGGGAAAGCTATTTATGTGTCCAATAGAGAATTGCAAGATTGAATTCACTATTAAGTCCAACATAGCAAGACATTTGAAGGATAAGCATAATGGAAATAATCTTCCAATTCCCAGTGAAGATGGAGCGGAAAAGAAATTAATCTGTACTGAAATTGGATGTGGAAAGGAATTCCAGTATGAATCCAGGCTTAAGAAGCATATGGAATCACATGGTGAGTGTTTGAATTTGTTACATCTTTACTAAGGAGAAAAAGAATTCTCATTGAAAAATACATTGACTGCAGTTAAACTGGACTCAGTCGAAGCGTTATGTGCTGATCCAAGTTGCATGAAGGCCTTCAGTAATACAAAATGCTTGAATGCTCATATTAGATCCTGCCACCAACACGTTACATGTGAGATCTGTGGGTCGAGCCATCTGAGGAAGAACATAAAGCGTCATCTTCGCATTCATGAAGGTCATTCTTCAGGGGAAATAAAATGCACTTTCGAAGGGTGTGACCACACATTCACGACAGTAAGTTTTTTGGGACAAGTACAATTTGTTTACATAATTGTGATGGTGGGACGATGTTCTAACAAGAACTTGTTTTCGTTGTGATTGAAAATCTAAACAGAAGTCGAATCTTCAACAACATATAAAGGCTGTGCATCTCGAAGTCAAACCTTATGTCTGCAGTTTACCTGGTTGTGGCAAGAGGTTTACTTTCAAGCATGTGAGGGATAACCATGAAAAATCATCATGCCATTCATATGTGCATGTAAGATACACTTACACATCATCATCTGTTTTCGATTTTTTTCCTATTTGGGTCTACTTGGGTATTCAATTCTATTTCTCTTGACACTGTGTTGTGTGGTAACAGGGTGATCTTGAAGAGTTTGATGAGCAGTTCTTGTCCAGACCCAGCAGGGGTGGAGTGAAGAGGAGTTGTCCAACTATTGATAGCCTTATGCGTAAGAGAGTTGTCCCACCGAGTCATTCTGACACTGTTATGACTGACGGCGCCAACTACATGTCATGGTTGCTTTCAAGTGATAATGAGGATCAAATTTGAGCTTCTTTGTTGGATAGTTATATATGTTCACGATTTATATATAGGTTAAAACCCGGCCTTATGTATGTAATGTTTTTTGTTTGGCTTTAGTATATATCATTTAAATTAAAATTGGTATGAACTTTTGTACATTTTTACGTCTTAAACATCACAAATGTCGTGCAACCGAACTCAAACCAGAAGGCCAATCAAACAAACTACAAGTGATGAGAATATTAAGTATGTAATCTTTTTTTTTTGTTTTTTCTGTACATTTTGGGCATTCATGTGAATTGAACAGTTCCACTACAATTAGAGTCCCAGTAGGCTTGTTCACCTGGTGAATCTGTCAAATAGACCAATCCGTAATTAATTTGATGTGTTGCTTCTGCTTAACCTTGTTGTTTCTGTGCTTCTGCTAGTGCTCTGTGGTCTTGTTCCTTTTGCAAGCTTACGAGAATGGAGGAACCACTTTTCGTCATTTGTGTCAACCCTATTGTTATTTGCAGGAGGTGAAGAGTGAAGGGGCTTTGTAATGGAAGACCAAAGCAAAGCCTCAGCTTCCGCCACCTCCGGTATTGTGAATGATTGAATCAGTCTGCTCTCTACAAGAGTTACAACCCGATACTCGTCGCAGGCCACAAAATCAATACCACACACTCTTGAACTTCAAACCGTAGCATCAACATTAATAATCTGGATAGCAAAGAGGAAGGATCATGCATATTTTCGTCCAACTCAACTAGTGAAGCTTAAACGCCTCTTCGCTACCTCACCAAAAACGTTTTTCAATGTCTATGCATAAGCATGTTGGCAACGCAAAACACGACATTGTTGAAGATGATAATTTTTGACCTTCCAACCATAGTTGGCAGTCCAAGATACTTTTCATGCCTATCAACCTCAGCTATTCATAACACAGGAAGATAGAACAAATAACTTGGCTTTGTTGATAATCTACCTTAGCAAAGAGGATGCTATCATCTACAAACAGCAGATGAGTAATAACAGGAGCACTCTAGCCAATTTTAACACCCTAAACCGCGAAAGGTCTTCCGCACATAAAAGAAAACGATATGGAAAAAGCGAGTCACTTTGCCATAGACCTTGGATCATATGCACCGAAAAAGATACCGTTGAAACACACTGCATAATGAGGGAAATCCAATCAACAGCAAAACCCATCTTGCACATACTGGTCTCTAAAAATCGTCACTTAACCTTGTCATACGCCTTAGCCATATCTAGTTTCAGCGCCATGTAACCCTGTGACTCCCTTTACATCTGTGCTTCATATAATGCATTAATTCAAAAGCAGACAGGACATTATCTGTGATTAAACGCCGTAACAATCGCAAACTGAGTCGGTGATACAACCTTACCGAGACAATCCTTCATGTGATTGACAATCATCTTGGATAGGATTTTGTAAACAACGTTACATGAACTTATAGGGCGTAAATCAGTCATGCGCGAAGAGCTTGTTACCTGTGGGATATATCAACGTTACACAATTTTGACTTCAAATCTACACGAGTCTTTTACATTTGAAAAATGTGTCTATTATGCATACGATGTATATCATAGGAACTACTTTTTAAAAAGTAAATATCACTATCACAGCCCATAACCTAACTAGAAAAATTGCATTAACATCTAATAATATCTACACACAGCCCACATCCCTTCCCTCCTGCGCCATAAACATACGAGCAGCCTCCCTGTGATCATTGAGCACTACCAGTTCTTGATGAGTGCTACTGTGATGAGGATTAGGATTACAATCAAAACAGCCGAGAAACACAAGTATGAGCAGTCTCCTTTCGTGCTTTTATTGAATAAGGTCAATCTCTTCTGAATTCGCTGTTCAATTACAAGTCCGGATAGTAATGAAATGAAATACCACATCAGCACAAACCAAATACTAGAACAAACTCAACCAAATGAACAAGGAAAAGATGACTTACGTGCAGCCGAGAGCCTGTTGACTCAACACGATCATCCACGCTATCCTAAGCCACAACAAGAATTGCATAAGATCTCAATCTTAAGAAGAAGAAAAAACGGCGTGTAAATTGAATCATAGAATAGAAATAGTACCAAAAGTCTTGTTTGAAGGCCGAGTTCCTCATTGACTGCTAATGCTATGTGTTTTGTATGAACCACTATTTCCTCTACTCTCCCAAGCTCTTCGTCTTGCACTATGTAACAAATTTTAACCTCATCACAACAAAGCATTAACAAAACAATTTGAACAAGTCACGGGGATACCTTTCATAATTTGCCTTTGGAAAGCTATAACACCATGGTTGTCCATGTCTGCAACTTTCTTCATGATCTCATTTGAATTCGCAGAGTGACCCAATAAATGGTCTCTCATGGCAGTGCAATACGAGTTGACAGTGTCTTCCATTTGCTTTACCTTGCTTCTGGTTTTTTCCACCATTTCCTTGTACTTATTCATCTCGTTTTGTGATCTATTAACAAAATTAACAGGCTTTGATCAACAAAAAACTCAATATTTTCCCAAACAGTATCTTTGCAGGATATACATACTCACATAGGTTGTTTGTTATTTTGGAGTTGTGACCTAAGAATATCAAGGCCTTCTAATTTTGTTTTTAATATGGTAATCCACCTTCGGGTTGCAGCAAATTGCCGCGGTGTTTGTGTTCCTGTCAAAGCCAAGGAACATGAATTGGATACTGTAGTGTTTATCTTATCAGCGAGTTTCAACGCATCGTTATACTCCTGCATCCACGCCTTAGACGGAGAAGCCATTGCAGCTGCAACCAATATAATTTTGCTTTAGAAATCAAACAGATGATCTTTCAATGCACCGTTAGCTTGTGGACGAACAATAAGCGATTTATACATGCATACAACAATTATTTAGAAAATTTATTGAAATTTGCGAAATTTTCTACAAGCTCAACAATGGACCCTAAAGTTGTCTCCAGCAAGCCGTGTGCTTTGACTAAACTTAACAGCAAAGGTATGTTGAACTAGATTAATGATTTATACCTTCCTGTGAAGATGAAGTCTGGAACATGGAATTCTCCTGTAGATCGAAAAGTTGCAATTGCTTCCTAGTTCGCTTCAGAATCGTAGTTGCTGTTAACAAATACACAAGATCTTTGGTAAAATAGAAGATCAAAGCTATCTACGTACATAAAAAATTACACAAGATAGATATTTTTTTTTAAGTATTTCTCATTTAACAATTGATTATATTTACCAAAGATTATATCAAGATTAGATTACCTTAACAAAGATAAAATTTTCTCACAAAGATAAAATTTTCTCTTCAACTCAAATACGATACACGGTTCTATTTAACAATAAAAGAGGTAATTTGTATAACACATATACAAAAGAATAGTATTTTAAAATTGTCTCCCTATTAGTCTTACTCTAAAAGTCTCGCACTACATATAATCAAATTATCTAATCAATTTGCTGTTATCTTTTTTTTTTATCTAGTATTGAATTGTGGTATTTATCATAAATAAAGAAATCCTGATCAAATAAGGGATATTCCTCTATTATATTAAGATAGTTAAATTTTAATCTTAATATGAATATTCTTATCAGTCTCTTTATTATTATTTTAGTTCTATAAGGATCACAATGAAATAAATATACTTGTAATTTATCAGAAATTATCTCAAAATCCAATTTTAAAACTCGAGATTGGTAGACGATTAAATACAATTTTATCTATATCTTTACTAAAGTATACAACGTTGATGTAACGTGGTCACTTTATGATTTTTCTCGGAATAATTTTTTATTTAAATATAAACTAAGTCAATAAATCTTTTTTGCTAGATTTTAAAAAAATAATTTGTATCGGTTCATTATGTTATATAAAAATTTATTAATATATATATTATTGTATCTAAAGAAAAATAAGGTTTTGTTATATATTTATATAAAAATAATTATATACATTAATCGTATATGTTAACGTTATTATTTGGTTTGCATGATTAGTCTACTCAAGTTTAAGAGATAAGTTGAATCAACCACAGTAAACTGTATTTACTTCCAAAATAATATGCCCGTGTGTAGACTGAGGCCCAATTGAATGAAAAAGCCCAGTAAGAAAGTATGGGTGACGTAAGAGTGAGAGAAGCATGACGTAAAGTAGAGAGTGGGCCCCATGGAATGCAAACGGGGGTACAAATCCAGCGCGAAGAAAGGAGGGAGTCGTGGGGGAGTCGTAAAGGTAAAAAGGCGAAAGAAGCATAACCATATTGAATTCATCGTTTAACGTAAGACTGACTGCGACGGCCAAAAAGTCAGCCCGTGGTCCCACTGTGGTGCCCCACTGCAATTTCGTTGATTCAAATTGAAAACCGTTGGTTCACACCAAAATCTCTTTACAACGGTGAATCGAGTTGTCATCGCATTACATTCATGGAAATTAGGGTGGAATTTTAGATGCGTACAAGCGAAATTTCAGAAAATAATTTTCTAAATATCTAATAGGCATGCATAATAGATTAGATAAGGAGAAAAGAATACCCTTTGATACGTGTTAAAAACTTGAAAGAATATCCCAGTGTTACTCCTTGGTCCACCCAAAATTGAACAACAATTGTCTTAACCTTCGATTGATGATGATGAAGCTTTTGAGAGATCGAAAGGGAAGGATACGGCTTATGTTTCCCCTATAATACACGGCTGACTTGCCCCTCCTTATTAATCGATCGATCAAAAATATATCAAATTAGGTTGGGCTTTTTTACTATTAAAAAGCCCGACCTTAAAATATAAGATATATATTTTAATAATTAATAAATAAATAACCTCTTATCTATTATTAATTACCAACTCCATTATATATTTTGTACTCCTATAAAATATATCATTTTTCACTATATACTCCTATATGGTAATTCTCTCATTAATTGATTTAATTCACATGCTCGTTATGGTGTGACCTCGTAGGACCCGATAACACTAGCAATACAATTTATCATATAAATGTATCGATCATGATTAGCTTCTAGCAAAACGCCATGACCCCTAATATTATCGGATTATATATATATCCCTATATTTAATGTCATATCTCATCATCAGTAATTGCACCTTGGATAAAGGACACAATTCCTTCAATCAGCTCAATCTCCTTCAATGGCTAAACCGATGATGAGTGGGAGTGTTAGTATAGTAAACGGACTCGGGATTCTTCGTTTCAATAATTATAATAAAGCTTAAATCTATGAACTACAAAAAAATTCTTTTAAGGATTAAATTTTAAATAATTATAGTTCTTCAAATAATCTAGTAAATAAATACATAACTTTTAATGACGATAACTAGGCTTGAGTAAAAATATCGGATCCGACTAATTCAGAGATTTTATAATTTTAGTAAACAGATTCTAGAAAGATTTGAATACGACAATATCCGATAATTGATGATCCGAGTCCGATCCGATTCATAATGAATTTTGGATCATTGGATATAGATAGGCGTTTTGAATGGCTATGTTTCTTTTTAATATTATGTATTTTGAAGTTTTATAATATTAGTTCAAAATTTATGTAACATTAATTTAAATATGATGTTTCGTTAGTTTAAACAATGTGTTTTATTATTTCAAACATGTACAATTAAAAAAATAGATAAAAGCATGACTAACAAATATACCAAAATAAATACATGAACTGAAAATTATAAACTTTCTTGTAAACATGTATGGATCATTAGTACAAATAGTTTGAGTTAATATTACACAAAATTTGAATGAATAGTACAAAAAAATTGCTCATCAAAACAATGAAAAAGCGGCATGTGTCATTACGAGATGTCTCCGTATTTCAGTAGCGGATGAACAATATTGTACTTAAACCAAAGTCAAATTATCATATTTGAAATTCAATACCCAAAATCTAATACGTGAAGTTCAATACTTAGATTTTAATCCCTAAAACACATATTCATTATAAATGCTCGAAGTTTATCTGACACTATTATAATACATGAAAAATAGAAGATTACTTGAAGTTGACGGGGCTATATAAAATGTCACACATCAACATTCTGTTTTACAATGGGTCTTAAATTTTGTTAGTCAAATTTTTGGACCAAAAACACTCACTTGCAACCAACAAAATGTAGCTCTTAGGAGTGTTTCAAAAACACTAATAGAAACACTTAACACTAGTATTTTTCTCTACTGATCAACTGTTAAATATTTTAAACACAAAAACACTAGTAAACTCCAGTGTTTTGTCTCAACAAACACAATCTAAAGAATTTGGCCAAATAGACCCTTTTCTATTTCTATTAAATGTTGTTTATATAAACTTTATCGTTCTCAATGGGTCTTAAATGTTGTTTATATAAACTTTATCGTTCCCAATAAATTTTTGCGGGTCTATTTAACAAAAATGACACTTTATTTAAAATTTTGGTTAAATATTAGCTTAAAATTTGTGATTTATATGTTCTCAAATGATGATGTATATCACCAACCAACGGTGGGATACTTCTTTAGTATATTTTTATGAAAGAATTTGGCCAAATAGACCCTTTCCATTTCTATTAGATTTGTGTACCCCTTCAATTTTTACCACTTTGATTAAATTGAAGTTGGAAGGTAAGGGGTTTGATTAGGGGTACATTTACTAAACATATTTATACTAGGGACCTAGTTACTAAAGAGAAATCTCAAAAGGCTTACTTAGTTAAGCTGGCCTATTTTTATTATAATATTTATTAGTTCAAAATTTGTGTACTATTATTACAAATTAAGTGTTATATTAGTTCAAACAAAAAATTTGAGCGAAAAATGTGTCTGTAAGAAAGAATAAAATTGACATGTGCCACAACGACAACATTCTGCAATTCCGCACTAGAACCTATGCTCCATACTTGAACCAATCCCTTATTATATAGATAAGTATAGCTTACGAGTATAATTAATTCAATGTAATTTTATAAATGAGTCAGAAATCTTTTGCACCCGCATTCATCTATATGTTACTAAATCAACTCTCATTTTGCTCATGTGTCAACCTCTAAGGTCGTCCATGTCAGTATTTTGTCGATTTATTTACAGATTTGTCCCAATATATTTACAGATTTGTCATTATTTATTTTTATAAGGATTTTTTTTATTAGAATTAGTAAACATTCATCATGCCACGTCAATTTGTTAAAAAAAAATATATAAAATAAATAAATATTATTATCTACCAATCAAAATTAACAAATTGATCTATAATTCGTTTTTGTTGAGAAAATCTCATGCAAATTTTCTAACAAGATTTTACAGAATTTTCAAATTTAAAACTAAATCAAATTGCTTCTCTATTAGCTTTATATAAAGTGATAATATATTGAGGTATAAATATAATACTCTAACAAAAATATTGTAATAGATTTTAATTATTTCCTTTCATTTATTAAAAAAATTTATTACTTAATCCTCACGAATGTTAGTCATATTAGTTAATAAAAAAAATATCGTGAGATTAACTATGAGGTCGTCATGTCAACAAAATGTATTATTCCTTAGGTAATAATATACAAACCGTCAACATATTGACCCCTTAGTAGGTGAATGACTAATATGAAATTTTAATTTATTATGTTTTATTAAAAGATTATATAATGACTTAATTAGGATTTAGTACAAATAATTTTGTGGGAAAAATTGTGATAGTGTCTGTTGTAACACCCCAAATCCGCAGGATATCGGGATGTTACGGGTGAGACCTTACAATGGGTCCCGACCCTTAGCCTGACAACAATTTCACCGGATCTTACAACAAGGCACAAATAAAGGCCAAAACCGAAATACATTTTTATGCAATGTTATGAAACCCGACAATAAAAGAAAGAAAAGACTTCAGCCGTCCTTACAACAACATCAACATAATATATAATAACAACAACACAAGGACTCCAAAACCCAACTCAACCTAAGATGTACGGAACCCCGGCTGCCCACTCCTCCGGATCACTCGGCCACATTCTATCCTGCACATCAACTACAACAATCGGTATAAAACCGTTAGCTCACATTCTAGGCATTATAAGAATAATATGGCACAAACACACATAGGAACACCAACACACAACATGATCATAAACATACACATACGTTACTTATTATCTTTTTAGGTTATTCCATATCTAATTCATTCGTTCAAGTGTGACACGAGAGTCTTATAACTCTCGCCTTTGTCCCCGTGTAACCAACAGGAGTGTGGCGGCACCCAACCCGTATACCCTGAGGGAGTGATGAAGAAGCCCGCCCGTATACCGTGTATGGCCTGGTCGCAGAGATCCCCCCAGTCTCCCTCGGGAAACTGAGCGGTGATGTCACCGCCCGATAATAATAATAGTAGTAACGATGGGCCAATAAATAAGGTCAAGTAAATCCTAATCCATTTTCATGCTTAAAAGCGGTAAACACACACCACCATATACATCCAAATAAGGCATAGAAGCGGCTAAGTAAGTCCGAGGACTTACCTCGTCTCAAAGCTAGCTAAAAATCGATCTCACTTCCCGTAGGAATACAACTAGGCCGTGTTCAAGACAAGGCAGGATAATCAACAACCACTCACATATACTAGAAGTCCTTAGACTTCTAGTCCCGACAATCTCGCAATATCATAAACCAACTACACAAGCTAGGATACTCGATCTCGTCCTAATCTCCACAACCTCAACCGATATGAAAACACAACCTCCAAAGTTCACAAGATCAACACACAAGCCTCAGAACGTCAATCCATCCTCAACGCTCACCTAAGGTTCCAAGCCACTACTTGGCATTAACTCTAAGTTATGCTAGATCAACCTAGCATGACATACTACTATTACCAAACTAACGAAGGAGAAGGTACTCACAAGGGGTCCAAGGTGAAGCACGGTCTATGGAGTCAAGAACAGATTCATTATCCTACATCGGGCGCTTCCGGACCTAAGCACCAAAGCTAAACAAATTTAGCTTAAACGCTAAATTTGAAAGGACGATTTAACGCATAAAATATTCTAACGAAAAACCTCGCTTTCAAAACCAAGGTTAAAACTCATTAAAATCTATTTCCGGCAAAATACACAAAATGGAAATTTGGTCATAAAACCCCAATTCAAACTTGAGCCATCAAACGATTTAATCCCACAAGGACACCATTGATAATTTGCAAAAGGGATGGGTCACAAACTGCAATAAAAATTATGGTAAAAAAAATGCAATAAATTCTGCAGGGGCATAAATGCAAGATTTCCATAAAAGATGGGTCAAAACTGAGATATAAAGAGATGAGGGTACAAAATGCAATAAACTACAATTGTGGGCCCGATTTACAAATTGGGAAAAATGGTCTTCTTCAACCTTTTTAACAACGCATCAGAGGAGGGGAACGCTGGGCGGCTGTCGGCCTTCTGTCTCCGGCGAGGGCGAGGGCGAGGCGGCAGGGTGAGGCGGCAAGGCCTCTTCTCCGGCGAGACGCTGCTGATTCCGGCGTGGCAGAAGGAAAGTGAGGTGGAGAGGCGGTGAGGAGTCCCTTGTTCGCTTGCTGTAAAACAGGCATCTTCTGCAATCGAGAGAGGGAGGCTGCTACAATCAAGAGAGGGAAACACTTGGAACGCCTCTACACTTCGACGGAGTAAAAATAGGCAGAAGGGAGAGATAATTACAGATTAGAGATGGTGAAATGGAGGGGTAAGGACTGCTGAGCAAGAGGGTGAGAGGGTGAAGGGGTTGGCTTGCATGAGAGAATGAGAGATAGGCACACAGAGGAGTCCTTGTGCTCAGCATTCCAGCAACTGAGCAGGACCGAGGGGTCGGGTGAATGGCGAGGAGTCGGTTTGCAGTACCAGGCAGTAGATCTGCAATTGCTTCTCACCAGCCGCAACAGGGACAAAACAGAAGAGACCGAAAGAAAAAGGGAAAAAGGAAGAGAAATAGAAGAAGAAAAAGAATATATATACATATATATATATATATATATATATATAGACTTGATGCCAAAACGCTCGGAACGGAATTTCCGAGTCGAAAAGATTTTCCGAACTTTTCCGAAAGTTAACCAAAAATATAAATATGCTCGAAAATTTATTTTTACGTTGTAAAATACTTTTAATAAAATATTTAATTTAACGAAATATCGATAGAAGTAGGAAAAATAAATACTGAAAGTCACTCAATAGAAACGGGGTGTTACATTAGATCCCCTAAAAACAAGTTTCGTCCCGAAACTTGCTATACGTCGAACTTCTCGGTCCCAGAGGCCGAGGTATGAACTCTCAAACTAAGAAGACTTAAACCTTCTAATCTATACACACAATCTACTCAAACTACCACCACAAGATAAACTAGGTTAAGAGACACATTCCGCACATGGCACAACTACACATAATATATCACATGCACATAACTCAACCAAGGGAAGAACTAGGTCTAACCCAACGATTCTATCGATGCTACTAACTCAGCGTAACTTCAACTAAGGATATTATCCTCCGACTTCTTATTAGCCTCATTGGTTCTACGACGCCACTAACTCATCAAGACCGGCAAAACTTCTCGAGTCATACCTATACTTCTCAGATTGATACACATGAAACACCGGTGAACACCCTCTACCCTTGGTGGTAACGCCCACTTGTAAGTTACTTCTCCAACTCGCGCTAAGAACTCAGAAAGGTCCAATATATCGGAAACTTAACTTCCTTCTCGGGTCTTTCTCAATGCAACATTTCCATTATGTTTCTTCTTTGCTTGTCTCTAACAAAGAAGGTCGAGCTTCCAATCTACCCGTTGGCTTTGGTTCTTGTCAAACCAAACTTCGATGTTATGCTCCCTCAATTCTTGTTGCAATTCCAAGTAACGAAGGAAGTACTTTACTTCATACTACTTCTACTAACAAGACACGTATACTATTACTTTGACATCGCTCCTCAATACTCGATCAAGACCTTGTCTTGAAGAATCACTTGTCCACTTCAAACTCATAATACCTCAAGGTAAATCAAAACAGTTGCACCTATGAATCCCCTCTTAACTCTCAGCAACTCTATTGTCAATTAGTTGTCCCATTCAATACTTCATCGTCATCTATCGTAGGTTACCATAAAAGGTGTTACACAACTTCTCCCTTCACATATCTGGTAAAGCACAACACTTCTAAGATAACTTGTAACTTCTTTCACATCTTTCGGGGTTTGCCATCCCGAGACAACTTGTTAAACATCTTCTTTCTTTTTCAAGAGTAGACCCAAAATATATCCTCCGGGCATCAGTAAGCCCATATGGAATAACTACAACTCGTAGTGATCCTGGTTGGTCCGGAATGCCGTACTTGCAATATTCGAGTCTTGAATTCTCGAACGGTGACAGTCAAATCTTAGTTAATCTTAGAAGAAACTACCGACCCTTGCAACTAATCGAGTAGGTCCCCCATTCGTTGTAAGGGATATTGGTCCTTCATTGTCATCTTGCTCAACTTATAGAAAACAATGTATACGCGGAGATAATTGTCTCTCCTTCTGCAAACTGGTCTTCTTTATAACAACTTCAAACCAAGAGTTCAAGATATACTCCAATTTGAACTTGAAATCAAGAGTTTAAGATAACATTCGGAGTTCTCTATAACGTTTCACTACTTCTAAGGAACTCTTATCAATAAGTTCTTACAATTGCTCCTTCACTTGCTTCCCCAACTCATGACTCTTCACAAGTGTCATTCCATACGACGCCTTAGATATTAGAATTGAGTTGAGCTTGACCTTAGTGGAGAAATCCACATTCTGACGTATTGGAATCCGTGATATCTCGAATTTTGTCTTTTCCTCTTCTGTCACATAACGTAAGATATCGACACAATCTTGTCTTAATATTGGTCAAGTGGTCCACCCCGATCTGTTGAGGTGACGTCCATCGAACACGTGGTTTAATACTTCTTTAGGTGCAATGTTCACCATCCTCTTTCAAAGATCCTTCACCTCCGAAACTCGGAGACTTGCTCTAATAATCTTTTTAAGGTTTCACACTTATGTGAAGTCATGACGATCCTAACTGCATGACTTAATCACGCCTTAAAATATATTAGTATAACCTTCTTCGTATTCTACCAAAGTTTGCATCATTCCTTCGAGTAGGTGTAGAACTTACTCACTTTTCTTATGTAACGTCCAATCGACCGTAGAGGTTCTAACCTCAATCTTTCATGTACTTGTTGTACATCTCACATCGACTTTAAACTTCAAACTTCAGTATTCCCTTACTATTATTGGTCACCTTATGCATTTCTCATATTCTATGTACAACTACAATGGAAACCTCATCTTACGGTTGATCCACTAGCTCCCCTTACCATGATCAAACATTAAAAGTTGTACCCGTGACATTCCTCCATATGTCAATCCCATGACCTAAGAAGGTCGCGTAAGATCGTTACAATCTCCTCCTCGGAGGTCTTGTTATAAGTACTTGCTTGAACTCGTTCAACCTTATTTAATTTAGGACAAACGCGCGTCCATTGATGTACCGCCTTACTATTGACATTGATCCACCGCGAATACTCCAAGCTCTTGTTCCTGATCCTATATGTTCTCGTAGTCTTGTTTACTCTTCTCATCTACACACATCAATAGGCAACCCACATTTGTGCGTTCTCAATTGTCACCGATTAACCTGTATCTGACCTTCTCCGAAGTTAACGACTTACCCTCCTACCATACTCCCATGCTACCATACTCCCGAAAGGATACCCTCTCAGGG
Source organism: Fagopyrum homotropicum (assembly GCA_033239125.1). Taxonomy (NCBI): domain Eukaryota; kingdom Viridiplantae; phylum Streptophyta; class Magnoliopsida; order Caryophyllales; family Polygonaceae; genus Fagopyrum; species Fagopyrum homotropicum. Next base: position 36,435,986 of record BSWB01000003.1, read on the forward strand.
CACTTTGTCTTAACTTCACTAACTCATTTTACTTTGCTTCAACTCCATAGCTCTTTCTACGCTCCTCTTGTTCGCCACTTAGCGTGCGTGCAAATAAGTCTTAAATTTATAAAACTAGAATCAAGCAAGCGAACCCGCAGTGTACGGATCGATATAGTTAAGCAAGAATTCCAGAGTATCGAACACAGGGATTTGGGGGGAACAAATTCAATTATAGATTATCAAGCGAGTAAATGTAAGAAGCTTTTCAAGTATTGGGGAAACAACAATCCTAAAGATCCAAGTATCCAGCTGTGGAAATCGATTCAAGATATACTAAAGATATAAAGACAAAGTTGATGTATGCAAAGGTATACGAATGTAAGGTAATCGTACAGTGAAGTTCCAAAAACCTTATATGACTCACCTACAAGACACTCTCTATAAAGGTTGTTGAGGCTTCAATATAGAAAGGTTCTAAAGGTAAGAATTAACGTCAAATACCCAAACTTGTAATCCAAGGATCAAGACTAACTAAACCGATTAAGGTTGTGACACTCACAATCGAGGTAGAGGTTGTTGAGGCTTCACTACCACCTAGAAAAGGCAAGTCAAGACTAAGTTAAAGCAAATCTTTAACTTGGGATTAAAGTAAAAGCAAGTTCGTAAACTAACACAAAATTACGGGTAGTTCTTGAGTTCCACGGCCGTGGAAGCTCAAGAACAGACCGTGGTTTAAGGTTGTCGGCGATTCTCTCTAACTCTCAGGGTCCAATCTGTTTACGATCGATCTATCATCATCTAAGCCACAACTATCAACCCTTCACCTTAGAATTGTTAAAGGATTTTAGCCAACAATAGTCATATTGATATCGAATTCAAGGTTTAAAAGAATCAAAGATGAAAACTTCCGAAAACCTTCAATAACTTTAAAGTCAATCTCAAATTCACAAATCAAGAACAATAATGTCAAAAGATTCGGAATAATGCAAACAATCACAATCTTAGATAAGAACGAAGAACGGGATGTCAATCCGTCTTCTAAATCAAACCTAAAGATAAAACGTAACCTTCTTGCGAACAATCTTCCAAATCTTCGATCTTCCGTCAATCCGGAAATCTCAATCACAATCTCCGCAAGATGTGAAATTAGGGCAATTCCAAACGTAAACGGGAAATGCGTCTAAGCGTAAGCGAAGGTCTAAGCAGAGGTGACGAAATCTCTCTTCGTCCGTCCTTTTATAGTGTAAGATAAAATATAAGCCCGGCCCAATCTCGTAGAAGATCGTGGCTTAAAGTGTGGCGAAAAAGATCGCCAAGATCATGGTCGTGGAAGGGTTCCACGGCCGTAATTTAGAGCGTGGAAAGTGTCACGGTTTGACACAAGTCTTCCACGGCCGTAGAAGTTACTGGAATGAATCACGCTTCCCTTGCCAAGGTTCCACGGCCGTGGACTTGAACGTGGAATGTAGTACGGCCGTATTTTAGAGCGTGGTTTAGGGCTAGAACGTGATTCTTCCTTTCCTCGTGCTATTCTTCAAGTTAGCACATCCTTAGCTCCTAGGAATGTCCTCAATTCATGGACATGCTCAATCAAACTCCATCCTTGCTCAATTCCGTTCGGAAATAGCTCTCAATTACCTATAATCAACATAAAGCTTGTGTAGATCTCTATATCGACATTATAGACAAACTAGCTCACAATTGAATCAATGCTTAATCAATGACTATCATAAAGGATGAAATATACTTAGAAAACGTGCCTAAAATATCACAATATTTCATGCTAACACCTCTCTTACTTCCATTCTGTAAGATAACCATACCTTCACGGCTCTTTTGTGTCATATGACCCACTTTTATGGCTTAACCGCTCTTCGAGATGTTTTTCAAATGCACTCCTCGAATATTCTGACATTAATTAGCCTCCACTCGCATCCTTCTTGGTTGATAACTTAAGTTCTTCGATCCTGCCCCTTGTTTCCTCTTTCATCTTCTGAAGATCATATCATACCGGAAGTTATCATATCATACCGTACGTTATCATATCATATCGGAAGTTAACATACCGGAAGTTATCATATCATACCGGAAGTTATCATATCATACCGTACGTTATTATATCATATCGAAAGTTAACATACCGGAATTTATTTTATTTTTTTCTTTTTTTTTGTCTTTTTTATTTTCTTTATTTATTTATTTATTTTTGGAATGCATACCGGAGTTTCACATACCGGAGTTTCACATACCGGAAGTTCACATACCGAAGTTCACATACCGAAAGTTATCATACCGGAAATTATCATATCATACCGGAAGTTATCATATCATACCGGAAGTTATCATACCGGAAGTTATCATATCATACAAGAAGTTATCATATCATACCGGAAGTTATCATATCAGAAGTTATCATACCGAAAGTTATTATACCGGAAGTTATACCAAACAAACTGATTTTATGTCATAGTTTAGAATTAAGAATTACATACCGGAGAATTACATACCGGAAGTTATAAAAAAAGTATGAGCAAAAACGCAACATTCAAGTATCAACCTTGAAGCAACAAAAATTGTCTCTAAAAATGGTATAACCTTCTTCTTTGCCCAAAGACGATCAAGGCCACTGTCAACATCACCCTGAGCGAACAAAGGTTGTAAATTCACCAGTGTAAACACCATTGACATCTAGTATGAACTTCCGGTATAAAAAAATTTCGGTATGAACTTCCGGTATGAAAATTTTCGTTATGAAGATCCGGTATGAACTTTCGGTATGAACTTCCGGTATGAACTTTTGGTATAAAAAAATTTGGTATGAACTTCTGGTATGAAAAACTTCGTTATGAACTTTCGGTATGAACTTCCGGTATAAAAAATTTCGGTATGAACTTCTGGTATGAAAAACTTCGTTATGAACTTCCGGTATGAACAGTATGAACTTCCGGTATGAACTTTCGGTGTGAACTTTTGGTATGAACTTTCGGTATGAACTTTCGGTATGAACTTTCGGTATAAAAAATTTCGGTATGAACTTCCGGTATGAAAAACTTCGTTATGAACTTCCGGTATGAACTTCTGGTATGAACTTCCGGTATGAACTTTCGGTATAAGAAATTTCGGTATGAACTTCCGGTATGAAAATTTTCGTTATGAACTTCCGGTATAAAAAATTTTGGTATGTAACTTCCGGTATGAAAAACTTCGTTATGAACTTCCGGTATGAACTTTTGGTATGAACTTTAGGTATGAACTTCCGGTATGAACTTTCGGTATGAACTTCCGGTATAAAAATTTCGGTATGAACTTCCGGCATGAAAATTTTTGTTATGAACTTGCGGTATGAACTTCCGTTATGAACTTCCGGTATAAAAAATTTTGGTATGAACTTCCGGTATGAAAAACTTCGTTTTGAACTTCCCGTATGAACTTTCGGTATGAACTTCCAGTATAAAAACTTTCGGTATAAAAAATTTTGGTATGAACTTCCGGTATAAAAAATTTTGTTATGAACTTCCGGTATAAAAAATTTTGGTATAAACTTCCGGTATGTAAAATGTCCGGTATGTAAATGCCCGGTATGTTAATGCCCGGTATGTAAATGTCCGGTATGTAAATGCCCGACATGAAAACAGAAAAATAAAAAGGGAAATAAAATAAAATAAAATAAAAAACAAATTCAGTTTTAAAATCAAAATTTACATAACAAACATCAAATATTCTTTCTTTTTTAATAGAAGGGTTAATTAGTTTTATTTTACCATTAAATGAAAGTGGTAAAAAAATCATGGGTGTATTTACTAAATAGAAAATTAGAAAAGGCATAGTTAGTATACAATAAAATAAAAAAGCCTACTTATCTAATTAGCCCCCAAAAAAATTCATACTAGAAAATTCATAATAGAAATTCATATTTTCTTTTAACTTCCAACTCCTTAATTTTTGGTATGTAATCCCCACGTGATTTTGTGCCTAAGATGGTTTCCATGGGAAAAACGTTCATTTTTGTATTAGTAGTTGCATCAATTTGTTCCTTGCTTATGTGTAGAGACAAGGCTAAAGGTATTTGTCAAAACAACTAATTTCTGGTATGTAATCCTTAATTTATGTGTCAAACCCACTAATTTATGTGTAGAGACAAAACCACTTCCATTTCTCGCAAGGTTATGGCTGTCAAAATCAGAAATGAACACCCTTAATTTTTTGTATGTAATCCCCACATGATTCTTTTTCACTAAAACCAGGCAAGCAAATCAACATAATCACTACAAAGAGATTAAAAAACTTTAAAAAGAACGAATTAGTCTATAGCTTTAACCCTCACTCTAGTTCACTAATGTATGGTTATTTGTGCTTCACTAATGAATCACCAGTATAGAGATAGATCTTGGATGAATTATATAAAGTCGAGAAAACGAATGTCTTCATCCTTGACTAGAAGCCGGCACCTCTTGTTGTGCCGAACTTTCCGTCAAGCCCTGAGCTATAACAACCACACCGCTTAGCCCAAAACAAGGCGAGGGAGAGAGAAACAGAGGAAGACTGAAGCGGCGGTTCCTATCGATGAAGGGTGGAGATTAGGGTTTGGGAAGCGTTGACCAGTAAAAAAAAGGTACATTTTGCTAAAAGTGAAAATGTAATGGGCCTAGTTAGTAGAACAATATATTAAGAAAAAAACTACTTAATAAATTTGGCCAATTAAAAAAGGTTTTTCCTCTCGCTACCCCCAAGTTTAGACTTTTCCTTTTGGTATCCACAAAGTTTTAAGTTTCCTCTTGCTACACCCAAGTTTAGACTTTTCCTTTTGGTATCCACAAAGTTTTAAGTTTCCTCTTACTACCCTTATAGTATAATTTATTTCCTCCTATACTATCTCTTAATATATTTCATTAAAGTTTCAACAATGAAATAAAAAAATCTTTAAAAAATTAAAATTAAATATGATACGTTAAATTTTAAACTAATTAAATTTATAGATATTATGTAATGGTAAAGAAGTATTTATATATTCTTGAATTTAAGAGGAAACAATTATTTAAATATATTTAATAATTTTTTTATTAATATATTTATAATATTTGAGTTAATAAATTTTCAATTTAGTTTTAGTTTTAATTTCTATATTTTATTTTAATTCTAATTATTTTTTAAAAATACAATATTTATAAAAATAAAAAAGGCCAGATTTAATTTTCTAGATTTTTTTAATTATGATATAAATTATACCATTACTTAGTATTTATAATTGTTAATTAGTTTAAAATGTAGCGTGAATATAATTATTTTTAATTAATTTAATATTTTATTTCAAAAGCAGAAACTAAAGACTAAGTTTTAATTTAAAATTAGGTTTCCATTTTTATTTTTATATTTTTATTTTATAAATAAAATACATTAAGAATGGATATAATAAGAGAATAAATTAAATTATAAGGATATGAAGAGAAAATATAAAATTATATATATATATATATGAGAGAAAAAGTTGAAAGTTTACAAGTATTAAAAGAAAAAAAATTAATTTAAAAAAAAATGCGGGTGGTTTAAAGTAGTTGATAATAAAGATGAATTTGAAAAGCCATATTTGATAAAATAGAATAATTAAATTGATAAAAATTGTTATTTAAATAAAGCATGGTAATGTTGTGGAAGTTATTTAAAAAGAAGAGCAGGAAGCGTTGAATGGAAGGTGAGTTGTTTGTTTTGACAGCGATGACTGTATGAGTAGATTTGAATTATGAAACAAAATAGCCCATCCTTGATTGTCTACCGTTACGTATCCAAGGTTCCCTTATTTAAATAAACCACTATGGACAGAGATTAATAAATAGAAAATATGAAACAAAAGAAAATGGACCGCTCCCTAATATTCAATCTAAGGTCTCAGCCTTTTGACTCGAGTAAACACTTATCAAAATACAAGAAATATTCAAACAATGATGTACCTAATATTAAATTAACAATCATAATTCTACAAAACAACAACATCTGGTCAGGGTCAGACTATATTTTTGTTGAATCGATCCAGACAAGTCTCTCCCCAACCCTTAAAGTCAACCCTCCATCTCCACTGCCTAATTATCTTGACAAAATCAAAATTAACAAAAAAAAAAACAATGGCTGTATTAAAAAAATAATGATAAGCTCTGCTCTTCAAATGTCACATTCTTGAGTTAAACTTGCTCAAGATTTGACACAGATGTCATTCTTTTGTACCTCAAATCATGGAACACAATTTAAGCACTTTACATCAACCAATCACATGCCTTTTTAGCCAATTATATGCACCTTTACTTTGCTTCCACATTTTTACTACTAACATCTCCACTTTCACTAATCATTCTACCGCTTTTTACCCACATTAATCAAGGAATTATAATCTCAACAATAAATGTAAATATATCATACAAAAAAAAGTACATTAAATAATTAAAACTACAAACATTTCTTAATAGAAAGAGAAAAAAAATAGTAATACTACCCGTAAGTTAACCCCCACGAATATAAACAAGCCCACCACCGCTCTTACTTACTTACTACCCTAAAAATTTTCAAAAAAATACAGAATAATAATTTCTTGGAAAAACTACAGCTATAGATTAGCAAAAGTAGAAAAGAAAAAAAAAAGGGAAACGGAGAGATGATCGTCTACATGACTCCCCACGAATCTAGAGTTGGGAAACAAGAGAAGCTACCAAAATCTACGACCCCGGCAACACTCACGCCGGCGGAGGGCAACGCAAACGCAGGCGATGACCTGGACTGGACGGTGTCATCAACACGGTGGCCCAACGTTTGCTGGTGACGATCAAGCAAGAACGCCGATGTATCAAGCGTCGGAAGACACCCACCGACGCCACCGGAGCTAATCCTCTGCGCATCGGGCTTCAAAATCGACGTTGGAATCGGAAATTTAACTCCACCTGTAACCTGCTGAACCATATGCCGAAAATTTTCCGCATCAGCAGTGATAAACATCGTCGGAGACTTCTTTGACTTCCGTGCCTTCCTCTTCCCGACCTTCCCAGCCGCCGGTCCCGGGACGCTCCTCTGACCGATAACTTTCGAAGCCGTGTCAGGATCAGAACCGGATCCGGATGCTGTAACGCTGTGTCGAGGAGTATCAGGAATGGGGCTAGGGCTGGTGACGACGGCATTGAGTACGTCGAAGAGAGATTCGTCGGAGGGATAGAAAGCGGCGGGGCTGCAGATAGAGTGTGTAAATGCTTTAGTTAGAGCGTCGGTGTCGCGAGCGAAGGCGTCGGAAACCCAGGGGAATAGCCACGGCTCCAGATTGTGGGAGGAAGCCATGTGCTATTGTAGAAGAAAGAGATGAGAGCTAATTTTAGGGTTTGTGTTGTTTTTACAGCATCGAGGTGAAGAGTGGGGAGGAAGGAATAAATAGGACGGTGGAAACGCGTTTTTGGGGACACGTGGTCTTCAACCGTACAACTTGTTTGATGGGAGTAAAGTATGTAGTGTGTCACTTTATAGGTGTTTAATTTGAAAGATATAAGTCAAAAAGTGTTTGCGATGTACAGTTGACTTGATCAACTATAAGAAAGAAATGATAATAATTTGAAAGATGTTACCGCCGAAACCAACAACTTAGCGTATTGCACGTTACAAGTGCATGTCTACTCTAGGTAATAAAATAGTTGATTATCCTCCATGTTTGTTTGAACTCAAAACCATGAATTCTTATTTCTTACTAATTTATTAACAGTGGTTATTTTGTGTTTTATCCTTATACTAGTTTATTGCCCGCACCTTTTGCGGGTTTGTCTAAATAAAAAATATTATATTTTCTCTTCCATGCATTATTTATTTGATATTAACCTATAAAAAAATTATTTTTTATTAAATAATATAACTAACATGTGAGGATTAATTATATTTTTAATAAATAAAAGAAAATAATTAAAAATCTATTACAAAAATTATTGTTCGAGTATTATATTTATATCTCAATATATTATCATTTTGCTATAAGTTTTTATTTATTTTTAAATTTAAAAAATGTGTCAAATCTTGTTAGAAGATTTGCGTGAAATTTTCTCAACAAAATCGAATTTTAATAGATCCGTTTGTTTATTTTGATTGGTAGATAAGTAGATTTAATTTTTTTAATTTTTTTATTCTAACAAAATTGACGTGGTAAGATGACTGTTTACAAATTCTAATAAAATTTTTTTTTATAAAATTGTCAATGGCAAATCTGTAAATATATTGTGGCAAATCTGTAAATAAATTGAGAAAATGCTGACGTGGACGGCCTTAGAGGTTGACACGTGGATAAAATGGGTGCTGCTTTAAGTAATATACTAGTGTATAACCCGTGCCCTGCACGGGATTTATTAAAATATATTTTTCTTTTTTTCTTTTAGTCTTTTTTAGACGATGCATGTTTAATCAAATATGATATTTATCCGTTTCTCTTAAAAAGTAGTTAAAAATTTTGTTACGTAAATTTTTTGGAAAAATTTAACCAATACAACGTTTTCATTATAAAGTTTTATTTAAGTCACTTTAACATTCATTTTTAATTAACTAATATTTTCATTTATTTTTATTGAAATAGGCGGGTTTCATTTTACGAAGGAATAAAAGAAAGAAATGATGATTATATTAATCTGAAATAAAGAAAATGTTCAACTTATAAAGGAATCGAAGTAGAAGAATCATGACAAAATTTCAATTTAATTAATTTGTTTATCTTTTGGTTCAAGTTCGATAATTTTAAAAAAAAAATAGATAAATGGTCATTGGAGACTTCATCCGTCTATTTATTTTAATCTATACTATTTTTACCCTATTCAACCTTATAGTGAATATGTAGTTAAACATCATCCTTCCTTTTCCAATCTTTACATTCAATCTTCCTTTGAATTTTCAACTAATTTAGGATTAGAAGAAATTATTTCAAAGTAAATAAATAATATATAACAAAGAGGTTACATAAAATAGTGTAATCGAAGAAAGTATTTTTCAAAAATTATTTTCAAATAAAATTATGAAGCACCAACAAATTTAATACCAAAATAAAAACTGATATCCATTTTATTTTATTTTACAAAAATACCTTATCAAAAAATAAATAAAAAAGGAATTGTAAATATGTATATTTTGAAGGATAAGGGAAATTACATTTATCATCATATTTTTATTTTTACTTTTAAATGTAATTCTTTTAAATAATTTCAATTTTGTAAATTGGACGTGACATGAATGCCTTTATATTAAAATTTGATATAATTACTTACTAATAAAAATTGTGTTTTTATATATGGTATTCGAATTTTCGTTTAAATTGTTGATAATGAATATTATTTTTATATTAATTTATCAATTTTAAGTGGATTCGAATTCTAATTTAAAATTTTGATTATATATCTCAACAAATTTTCATTGATAATTACGTTTTTTTAATTCAAAAATAAATTTCGTATTTATTGATGATTTACAGGAATTTTTATTAGTTAACTGATCCAATTGTTTAGGAAGAAGATCTTGTGATTTATTTTACTAATAAAATCCGTTTTTATATAGATCGTATGTATTTATTGATGATTTAAAGGGATTTTTATTAGTTAACTGGTTTCTTATATTCAAGAACATGGCCTGGAAATTGGGGAGTTGCTCCTACTAACATTGGAGGGAAGGAAAGCTGCTGCTGCTGCGAACCGAAAGCTGTTCCCTTTATTTTCTTCAACACAAACAGTAACAATGTGTCAAAAAATGGAAACCCAACGAAAAATAATTAGAACGCAATAACTTGAAAACATCGGAAAAATAGTTTAGCTAACTTTTCGAGCCGAGCGTATTGGGATATCTACATAAAAGAACAACAAAAAATATATAGTTAGTAAACAAATTGAAAAGCTATATAACCTTTATCGGAAAAAGTTCACCAATAAGCAATACCGAGTAACGAAATCAACACTAACTTGGCACGTCATAGATTTGATATGACTAAAACCCTATAAGAATAAGTAAACGTATATATAGATGGTATTGAGATATCTACATAAAAGAACAACAAATATTTATAGTTAGTAAACAAATTGAAAAGCTACATACCTTTATCGGAAAAAGTTCACCAATAAGCATACGGAGTAACGAAATGAACACTAACCTGGCACGTCATGGATTTGATATGACTAAAACCCTATAAGAATAAGTAAACGTATATATAGATGAGGAGAAAATCTTTGGAAACTTACTGAATAAGTTTAACGGTGAAAATTAGATAGAATAATATTGGATTTTTAAAAAAAATTGTTTTAAAAAAAGTCGATGGATCTTATCAATCGTTCAAGAAAAATAATTAGTTTTTTAAAAAAAAAGGATGGATCTTATCTTTACGTTCAAGAAATTGATTTTAAGAAAAATAAAGATAGTTGTTAAAAATTGATTGATCTTATCAATCGTTCAAAAAAATTGAATTTTAAAAAAATATTTATAAAGAATACAATATTTTAAAAGCTAAATTGAAAATCGACGTAGAGATTAACAAACCAAATCAAACCAATTTTTAGACATACGTAACAAACAATATTAATAATTAATAATAAAATAAAATTAAAAATTGTGCGTACAAAATCAAAACAAATATATGCAATTTAGTTTGCAGGTTATAAATTCAAAATTAGTAATTAATGAAAAAAGTTTGTTAGTTTGATTTCAAAAAATCAAAAGAATTTATTTAATTTATTTTGTTAAGATCTCTTCAAATAATAACTAATAAAATTTAAGTTAAAAAATTGTAATCGGTTATTTGCTTTGTTAAAATTTAAATTTTAATAACAATGGCAATTTAGTAAATATTTTACAAAAAAAAGCTGATGTGGCATCCCTTATTGCTGAATAAAAGGAAGATATTAATTTTTAAATTCCGATCTTAATTAATTTTAATTTTCACTTATTAATATACGACTTTTAATTTATTTCAAGTTTCAAATGATAAGATTGTTTTAAATTATTTTGTTGTATTTCAGATCCAAATCTTAACCATTATCATTTTAGAACAAAAATTATCTATATAAAAACTTCCGATATACTCTTTCAATAAATATATTTTTTATGTGGTTTGTTGTTTACTCAAAACTTATTAGTCAAGATTTGAAACTGATTAGTTTTTAATTTATTGGTAGATACGTGATGTGGGAGGTTATTTATAGTAAAAAATTTAGATTAATTTTAACATTTAAATGAATGAAATAGGATGAGATATTTTCTATATATAGCTAGAGGATAAAAAATGAATGAAATAGGATTAGAACACAAAAAATTAATTAAGATTGGAATTTAAATTGATTAGTTTGATTCCAAATTAAAATTTATAAAATAAGATAAGATTATTATTAATGTTAACCAATATCTTTATTTTTTCTCTTTTTTCAATTATAAATATATGATGGATTTTTAAAAAAAATACGTGTGTTTTTTTTTAATTATAATTAATGTTAATCATTAAATTATAACTAATTGTGTTAGCAAACTTTTTAAAAAATTTGATTTGCAAAATAATGAGTTAAATTATGTGATTAATTTTTGTTGGGCTGATGTTAATTATGGGAGCGACACGTGGCAAAAGAGGCTGACGTTAATCGTGGGGGCGACACGTGGCAATAGAGGCTTCTGCTTTAATATATACTAGTGTATTACCCGCACTTTGTGCGGGTTGAGTTTTAATACATACTTAATACTTAGAAATTATATGTATATATTTGTAAAATAAAAATCCGGAGAATGAAATTATTATTATTATTATGACTTTTAATTCTCTTTTAAATATTTATCTCTTCTAATTAATTATATATGTAAACTGATTTGTTAAGATATGCTCGTTGGTTAAAAAAAATCCTTAAAAGTTTAAAAAATATTTTTATAAAACTATTTATTTAAATATTTTTAAAAAATTTAAAAATCAATTTCCAATTTATATTAACATTTAGAAATCACTTTTTATAATAATTTTTTAGGCTTCGAGAAGCATGGCGTTGACACGTGGCAATAGAGGCTTCTGCTTTAATAGATATAAGATATGTATATTTTTGTAAAATAAAAATCCGGAGAATGAAATTATTATTATTATTATGACTTTTAATTCTCTTTTAAATATTTATCTCTTCTAATTAATTATATATTTAAACTGATTTGTTAAGATATGCTCGTTGTTATCAGAATCCGGCTATATGAATTTTAATTATTTTTAAAAACTTATATTTAATATAAATTTTGTTAAATTTTCTTTTTTAAAAAAAATTGTTAAAAACTTTTCTTATAAAAACAAAATTGGTGGATAATATCACAATTTTCATTTTTATAATATATATGAAAACAAATTTTGCTAACAATTAATTTTTTAGAATGACGTTAATTCTGTGGACGACACGTGACATTAAAATTTTGTTGGGTTGAGGTTAATTGTGGGGGCGACACGTGGCAATAGAGGCTTCTGCTTTAATAGATATAAGATAAGATATATAGATATATAGATTTATTATGAACACGTGAATTGTCTAGTGGCAGCCCAAATGACGTTGCTCCATATTAAGATGTTGGCCCAAACTTGAGTTGGGCCTTTGCTGTCCGTTTCCAACTTCTATTCCAAGTTTGAGGTAAACCAAGTTTCTACTTGCACAAACCTTATCCTACTCCTAAAAATACTTATGCAACTTATGCTAATTTTCTTCTTTTATTTGTTTACAATAATTAAAAAAAAAAAAAAAAAAAGTACCTTCCCTCCGTCCCAAATCCGTATACCATCACTTGCCTTTTATTAGTTATGTCAGAGTCGTTCAATGAATTTCGAAAGCTATGGGTTAACTTTTTTCTTTTTATTATTTTTAAAAATGTCTATATAGAAGGATAAAAAATAAAAAGGACTAAAATATTATTTTTATGAAAAGATATATGAAAGAATGAGAATGAAAATGAAAATAAAATGAGAACGTTTTTAACTTTAAATATTATTTTTTTTAGAAAAATAAACTGAAAAGAAAACAAATATGATATTATAAAACATGCTTAGAAAAATAAAAATGAAAAATAAAAATGAAAGAAAAAAATGAAAAAGAATGTGAACACTTAACCTTTTAAACCCCTAGAAAAGAGTTTTTTTACTATGGCAAGCACTTTAATGTGAAACAATCCTACTAAACACAAGTATTACGATGATACCTTGTGTTATAGAATGACAATGTTATTGGATAGGTCTAGTATTACATTACTTTTTAATTTTGCTCTTATTTTGTTCGATAAAATCACTATTTTATTGCCTTACGCTACTACTCTATTGTATGAGTTATTCATAGGCTATATCTTCTTGAAAATCAATCACAAGTTATGCATGATCGAATAAAATGGAAACCCTAAACACGCTCTGTAAGAACGCGTCTCACACGTCCCTAATCTCTCCCCAATTTCGCCGAAAGAACGTAGAAACTCAAAGAACGAATTCAGTATCCCTAATCCAATCTCTTCCTCAAAATCTCTAGCAATAGACTTTCTTCAACCAAAACTCACAAAAATGTCCTACAAAATTGTCCATTTCTGTCTTCACTGAGTACAAAAAGAGAGCACAGAGGCATGAAGTTCGGTATAAGTATGGTACGAATCATGAAATATGTGGGAAGGGAAATCTCTTCCCAAAAAAGCCTAAACAACAAGGTAAAAGGGGAAGAGAAGCAGGAAAAAAGAACAATCTTCTCAAGTAATTCATTCTTAAAGATCGATTGCCGAAGGAATCAACGTGACTAGATTCAAGCGATCCGTCAGGGCGAGGAAAAACTCCTCCTCAAAAGTCATACAAAAACCAGAGTATACTGAGTATATTAGGGAAAGCAGCGGACGGGAATTGGAAAAAGATCACAATGATGGAAAGAGCTTCTTTGCACTGTGAACTCGAGTTGTACAACAAGGAAATCAAGCACAATCGCATAGATCTGAACAAATAAAAAACTATCATAAAAATCGTCATTTCTAGGTGTTTCTACTCCTCCTTACTCTATTGTGTCTATATTATTTGGCATTATGTCTTCTGTGTAAAAGCAATCATTGATATTGACTATAGTTCTAACTTAAGTCGTAAGAGCACATCTGAAATCCTTATGTACATGTTCTTGGATATTAATCATGATAAAAGCCAACAAATATCGATAAACCCCAACCTTGAAACCACGCTATAAAAGAACCCTTCTTCCCACATCAAGAATTCAATCTAAGCACATCCACATAGCTAAGTATATAGAGATAGTAATCATAAGTGGAAAAAACCCTTCCTATAAAGAGAAAACTTGTGAGATTCCTAAAAATAATGCTATTGAAAACCAAGATAACAATGTTCATGCTAAGCCTGTGGCCACCAATAAACTAAAACAAAAGAACAAACTATTGATCGAAACTCTTGGGAATCCAAATCCAGAAAGGGAAAAGAGGTGCTAAACGATGATGTTAAGTTTGAAGAATATATGAATCTGCTACCCAAGGTGAAGTCTAATCTATATAACTTATTAAAACAAAGTAAACTAATGCTACGAGTCAAACAACGAGGGAGGCCACGTCAGTTTTTTTGTAAAATATTTACTAAATTGCCATTGTTATTAATCTCTAAATTAATTATCAAACCGCTATTATTATTAATTATTCTTTAACTATAATTTTCATTTGAAGATTCTTGCTTCAAATACTAACCACCCCAATTTGTATTAAAATAATTCGTTTAAATTTATTAATACTAATCCCGAATTATGTTAAAAAAATATATTTTTATAACCTAATATATATCAAAATCTTAAATAAAGTTACTAGTTAAATTATAATTACTTTAAAAATAAATATGATATAATCAAACAAATTGTATTGGATTATATCGTAAAACCATATCAATTATTTTAAATTTTTAATGATATGAAATTGTTCCTATCATCAAAATGTGTACAATATTGTATCTATACCCACATACCATATTATGATATTTTCGTTTTTTTAAAAACCAATTATATTTTAAATTTTTTCCCCTAACTTAAACTAGCCAATGAAGATATATAGCCTAATGGTTGAACTACCTTATTTATAGGGTTAAGGGAACAAGATAAGATCGAATCTAAAAGATAAAAATACTCCATGGTCGGGTCAAAGGGCTTCTCCAACTAAACTATGAAAGGATAGCAAAATTAGATGTCACGACAAGTAGGCCGAGCGGGTCGTCGGACGACCTCCTAAGCATAAGTCGTGAGTTTGCTCCATAACTTTTTCACGGTCTTCTTTACAATAACGGGATGTCATTTCGAGGTCCAATGTATAAGTGAGAAAGGTAGGTCGGCCGAGCTAGGTGTCTTTCGAGCACTTCTGCATGTTTCCCAATGTTCTTCACTTCACTCTCAAAATTCAGTCGTTTCTGTCTTGACGTTGATTTTTTTTTACCCTAGGGAAACCCTTAGTATGTATCAAATCATTCTGCTATAGATGTGGCATTTGTGTTCCATAAATGGGTAGAATGTCTGCAATTATATAAACCAACCAGTAGATATCCAAAACAAAAATATAAAGGAAATAAAACAAAATGATATGTTATACCGTCTAAAAGATGTAGAGAACGGAGTATAATGATGGTGGAAAAATTCGTTAATTTCCGCCTAGTTAGAGCCCATATTTTTTCCCGAAGATGATTGTGTGTCAACATGTAGATTATGTAGTTCTAGTTCACTGCTCCTATCGACTCTAACCACGCATGTCATAAGCGTAATTATAAGCCCTAATGAAAAACCTAAATTACGCAGACAATCCGTGTAGTTGCGATTGAATATAGACTTGAACCGGTAGGTCTAGAAAGTGAGTTGATATAATATAAGATTTATTAGCATAATACATTAATACGTATGAGACGACACATTTGTTGGGAAATTTAATCCGCCTCAAAATTCCATTGAAACCAGCTTTTGATCTCTAGGATTATAATAATAACAAAGTGGGGAGAAGGTGCTAAATAACACAGCCACAGCAAACACCGCCACCACTCCTTGTTTTCACTGTTACTCTGATTGTGACTCTCATTACTTCTCTTCCTCCACCTATTTCCTGCCAAATTCCCTCTCTTTCATTTTTCTACAAAGGCCAAGTGTTTGAATTATATTCTTTTATTTGAATATCACATGGAACAGATAACCCACCCAACTTGCTTGCATCCCTTCCAAAAAACCCTTTTCTTCCGCACTTAAAGTTTTCACTCCTTTCTCACTCCACCACCACTACAGCCACCGCCACCGCCACCTCTGGATCCACTCCCAGCCTTCCTCAATGGCACTCGACTCTTCGGAATTCAGTCTAGCACAGAGCTTGGTGAGATATCTGACATCACAGTGAAGCCACATTTCAGATGGGAAAGCCAGGGGACCTTTCTCAACCCTCTAGTGCCCATGGAACTGGTAATGAAATCCCTAATCAACCGACTTTAGGGACGCACTGTAGTAGCTGTATTACTAGGGTCTTTGGCTTCAAGTGTATGCTTGTGCTCT
Source organism: Fagopyrum homotropicum (assembly GCA_033239125.1). Lineage (NCBI taxonomy): Eukaryota > Viridiplantae > Streptophyta > Magnoliopsida > Caryophyllales > Polygonaceae > Fagopyrum > Fagopyrum homotropicum. The sequence goes on from BSWB01000003.1 coordinate 36,452,488, forward strand.
TGCTTGGCCTTGCCGTCTTCCTATCTGCTTTGTTCTGGCTTCCTCCTTTTTCAAATCTCTCAGATCCGGATGATTCGGATTTGGATCCACGGTTTCGAGGTCAGATTCTTTCATTCTCCTACTCGCTATTGGTGATTTCTAGGTTTTGCTTTTGGTTGCACGTTTTTGGTGTTTAGATTGCACATTTGAGTTTGGTGTCTTAAGTTAGGTTAACTGTGTTCAGATCCTTGTGTCGGTGCAATTGGCAACCTGTGGTTTAGTTAGAGTTATTACTATTATTAGAATTATTGTAAGCTATATGGAAATAGATTTTGCAGTTTCCAACCGGATACTTCAATCTTCACTTACTAACTTTAGGGGTTTCGGGTAAATGTGGTAATTTTATCTATTTGCATGTATACTAACTCTTATTTTCTTGTCTGGATCACTTGCTGTAATTTTATCTACTTGCTGTAATTGCGACTTAGATTCGGGTAGGGTGTTGATATATGTCATTACCGGGCTATATTGAATGAAGTTGTAGCTGATTGCTCGTGGTGAGGTTTTCGGTATTGTTAGATTAGTTGGTTTGCCGCTTTTGGACAAGTAAGAAGCTAAAGAAAGTAAATTCAAAACACTAATTTCCAAGTTAGCAAGCTAAGAAGACCGTGAGGAAAGTGGTTAATGATATATGCTTCCAAGAGATGCCTATACTTTTGTGTCTTTATGGTAACGGTAACACGGCTTGGAAATGGGCTGTTTCCATTTAATACTTTTATGGACTCACTCTAATGTTTGTAATGTAAATTTGCATATTCTAGGTCATGCAATTGTCGCGAGTTTTAAGCTTAATAAGTCAATCTCATTGTTGCAAGACAATATACCACAACTAAAATCTGACATTTCTGACGAACTAGACATTCTCGACACGAAGGTAGAGTGCTTATGCCTTATTATTATTATTATCCCAGTTGCTTTATCTATTTTCCATGACTATACTATGTACTAACTAAAGTCTGGTTCAATGTGTTATTGAGTAACAGGTGGTTATCTTATATCTGGATGGTTCATCTAAATCAAACATAACAAAGGTTGTGTTTGGGGTTGACCCTGAAACAAAGAATTCTCCCTTGACTAAAGCTGCACAGAGTTTGATTCGGTCGTCATTCGCTTCTCTAGTAATAAATCAAACGTCGCTGCAACTTACGAAATCATTGTTTGGGGAACCATACTTCTTTGAGGTGCTAAAGTTTCCTGGTGGGATTACGATTGCTCCTCAACAAACAGCATTTCTTCTTCAGCAAATACAGGTTCAGTTCAAATTCATCCTGAATTTCTCAATCTATGAAGTCCAAGAGTACTTTGATGAGCTGAGAAGCCAGTTGAAGTCTGGATTGCATCTGAATCCTGGTGAGGTGGGTATTGTTAACTCTTTCCTTCGACAAAAGTATAAAATAGTTTTCTAATGTTATCATTCCATAAGGTCTTAAACCCTGTCTCTCTTGCAAAATTTTCAGAACTTGTTCATTAGCTTGACAAATTTCAGAGGTTCCACAGTGGCTCCACCTGTTACTGTTCAGACGTCTGTTGTGCTAGCAGTTGGTGTTAATACTTCAATACCTAGGCTGAAACAGTTAGCCCAAACCATCACAAGTTCTCATTCAAGAAACCTCGGTCTGAATCACACAGTGTTTGGAAAGGTTAAGCAGGTCAGCCTTTCATCAGTTTGGCAACATTCACTTGATAATTCGTCGGCCCCAGCTCCTGCCCCTTTGGCATATCCTCGTCCCTATCACCACCATCACCACCACCACCACCACCATCATCACCATCACCAGGACCATGATGATCATCCAGCCCCTGTATCCGCACCTTCATCTTTGCCAGTGAAAAGGCGTCCCATGCCCGGCGGAAGTTCACCTGCACCGGCACCTGTGAAAAGCTATGGCTCCAGACCCTCTGGTTGTAGATATGGATTTGGAAGGAGGCATGGTTGGAATGCTCCGAAGCAGTATGTTCACCCCCCATCTATTGCACCCAAAATTTCTCCGTACCATCATCATACTGCTTTGCCTCCTCGACATGCTGTGTCACAGCCACCTGTCTCTTCCAGATTTCCTCCTTCTAGCTCTTTACATCATGCTGTATTAGCTCACCGGGATCCGGCACCTGCCCGAGAATCAGATCCCAAGCCTCCAGATAAAATGCCATCAATGGCACCTGCTCCTGCTCCATGTAAGTTTAATGCTGTTTTTCTTTATATGACTACAGCTAACACCAGTAATATGTGTGGACACCATGCTTTTTTTACATGTACATTTTGTCTTTCCCAATTTGGCTTACCACACTTCACAGTCTATGTATAAATCTACATAAAGCACACACATAATATAAGTTATAGACATGTCATCTCCGAGGATTAACGCTGGGCCTGCTTGAATGTCATGTTTTTATAACACAACTTTAGGCTATGCAATATTGAGCGGGAAATGTAGTATAAATAGTATATGTATTGGTGACAAGTGTGTCAAACTACATTATCGATGCAATGCATCCAAAGTCCAAACACCACTGTTAGTGAAATGTATTGTAAACCATGAAGCTTTCATTATGTATCCAAACAAACCCTAAATTAACTCATTGGTGTGTCAGAGTCTACTTGTCTGTGTTGTGTTAGTGACCTTTCGTTGTTTGTTGGTTGATGTTTACATTTATAGTTGAAGTTAATATATCTTGCAAAATGATGATATGACAATTCTAGCATTATGTTTCTTTTTGTGCAGCTGATGCTGGTCTCCTTGTAGCTGCTCCATGGCTATTCTCTCTGTTCATAACTCTGCTCCTGCTAGTGTAGCAGAGCTAGGGAATGTACTGTCTATGTTCATGTGTAGAACTTGGTTTGTCTCGTCATGATTCCTGAAACTAAACAACATAAAACTGCCGGATCGACATCATAGTGGGAGCACCTTAGAGAAGGAAATGGGCAGTGCCCCAAATTTCCCTCGAGTGGATATACAATGTACGTATATGAATTAAAAATAGTATGATCCGGCTGCATGCATTTTCAGGTCAAAGCCATGAAAGTGGCAGGCCAATGGTGAAACGCATAGCAGCTGTTTTTGTGTATGGAAAAAAACATATTCTCTATAAATGATGAGAGAAATCAAAAAAGAATTATGAATATTTGTACTAAGTAGTATGGATTATGTTCATCTTGGAGAAGCTCCCCCATCCAGATTCCAGATGGTGCCCAACTGAAACAAAGCTTATAATATTTGTTTCTCATCATTTGAGCACATCGAAGCATAAAGTGTGGGTAGTCTGTCGCTTGCTGAATGAGGTACGTAAGATGAAAGGTCTATGTCTTGATTTTCCTATTAGGAACTGTTGAGTTGCTTTCATACTTGTAGACTCTGAGATTAAAAGCAAAGTAATTTGCTTTTCATATATATAAAAACCCTCATTGTCAAGTGTGTTGAATGTTTATATATTCATTCCAGCTATTATAATGGTTGAGTTAGTTGGTTGATTTTGGATGATCTAGACAGCCACTCGTAGCTGTGAAGATACAGGATTATGATGGAGCTTATAGCTTTGTGCAAGTTTTTGACAGTTTGTTTATAGTTCTATGGTTGGTACAACCATTTTTTCTAGGGGATTTGTGGTGATGTTGCTTTATCCAAACAAGGCAGTTTTTGGCCTTTTTATGGGAGTTCAACTGAAAACCCAAATGTACAAAAAGGCAGGAAGTTAGGTTTGGTGAGCTTTTTTGTCTTGTGAAGCTTTTTGGGCAGGAAAACCTTTCATTTTCCAACCTTGGTGGAATGGACTTTTATTGATGTAGTGGTATGCTTTGGTCGCAAGTTGCAACTTGTGGTATAAGGCAACATGTCAAATATTCTAGGGGATTTTTTTGCCATTTGTTAGACACAAATGGGTCATGTATTATATATATTTTTATTTGGAGAAAGGAAAGTGATGGATTGAAGACAGACCGAGCAATCGTCATAGGTGAACATATGAAACTTTTCAATTTAGGGTCATGTATTATATATTTTTTTTCTTGGCTCTAATGAGTGGTTAGTGGTTAGTGGTTAGTTAAGAAGTTAGATTGACTTATTTAGAAGTAGAATATTCTTTTATAGGCTTGAAAAATGCTCTAAAGGTACTCCGTTATAGGTTGCCAAAGACAAGTAGTGAACCAGTAGTGGTTTACTCTTGATGCTGTGGATGGAACTACAGTTAATGATTTAATGGGCTATGATTGAAATATTTTGGGCTTGTTGTGCTTATAGAGGTCTTATGGATAAAAGCCCATCAGGCCCAACTCGAAGAAGGCACGTGGCTGTAATTTTCTTTTGCAAATATGTGTGGGGCCCTGTGACTCTCTGAGGTTTGCGATTGACGGTCAATAATCTATGACAACGAACGCTGGCCGGTGGAAGATAAAATGGAATGTGATTGGGCCGTTTGAGTTTGTATCATCTTAATTTGTCTATTTGCAATGAATGCAAATATGCAATGCGATTGTCCATCTCGTGGGATCACATATGATTTGATGGTAAAATATTTTTGGGAAATTCCGGATGGTATGTTTTGGGTATTTCGAATTTTGTCCAACAATTTTTTCAAGTTCGGATGATACTATTAAGTTTGTGTTGTTTTTGGATTTTGCCCAAGTTCATTAAAAAATTTTTAAATTCCATTAAAACATAAAAAAAAATTAAACTAAAACTAAAAAACAAATTACAATAGAAAGAATTATTTATTTATTTATTTATTTATTTTAATAATAAAGTAAATCAGTAATTTTTTTTTTAAAAAAATATTTTATATTAATATAAAAATAAATAAATTAGATAATTTTTAAAAATTCAAAAAATCAGTGTTTTATTTATTTTAAAAATAAATAAATTGGATTAGCATTTTTTTAACAAAATATAAAAATATAAGTGTTAACTTTATTTAAAAAATAAATAAAATAAAGATTCCTCTAAAATTTTTTAAAAAAATCACTGTTTTAATTTATTATTAAAATAAATAAATCAGTTTTCTATTTTTTAATATTACTTTATTTTCTTTCTTTTAATTTTAGGAAATAAATGAAATAGAAAAATAATTTATTTATATTAATAATAAATTAAAACAGTAATTTTTTATTATTTTTTTAAAAGATCCTTATTTTAATTATTTTTTAAATAAAGTATAACACTTATGTTTTTAGATTTTGTTAAAAAAATGCTAATACAATTTATTTATTTTTAAAATAAATAAAACACTGATTTTTTTAATTTTTTAAAAACTATCTAATTTATTTATTTTTAAATTAATATAAATATTTTTTTTTAAAAATAATTTTTTAATTAATTTTTAAAATAAATAAATTATTCTTTCTATTTTAATTTATTTTTAAATTTTAGTTTATTTTTTTTTGTATGTTTTTAATGGAATTTAAAAAAGTGTAATGAATTTGGACAAAATCCGGAAAACAACATAAACTTAAGGGTATCATTCGAACTTGAAAAAACTGTTGGGCAAAATCCGGAATACCCCAAACCACGAGGGTACCATCCGAAATTTCCCAATATTTTTATTGGAGATAATGATTTTATCCCATTGCGAAAATGTCATTATAATCATTATAATTTTTATTAAACAATCTTAATTTTATAAATTTAAGGGAAATTCCGGATGGTACCCTCGTGATTTTGGATTTTTCGGATTTCGCCCAACAATTTTTTCAGTTCGGATGGTCTCCCTAAATTGTTGTTGTTTGCGGATTTTACCCAAATTCTTTAAAACTTCTTCAAATTCCGTTAACAAAATATTTGCCCACCAAAAAAAATTAAAAGAAAGAAAATAAAGTAAAATGAAATAGAGGTGGGTAGCAAACCTAAACCGCAGACTAGCCAAACCTAAACCTAAACCGGAGAATATCAAACCGCCGGTTTAGGTTTAACCTAAACCGGCGGTTTGGCACATGAATTTAAAAAAATAAAAATAATAATAATAATATATAATATATAATGTAAATGTATTAACTTATATATTATAATTTTGGTTATTTTGTAGTTATTAAAAAAAATATATATAATTACTAAATAAGTAAAGTATACAACTATACATTGAAAAAATTTTTACATTTAAAATTTATATTACATTAGTAAAGTTTTGTAGATTGAAATTTTGAACCTTACATTATTAAATTAAAAAAAAAAATTATGCCTTTGTTAATCTTTGTAGATTTTGAATTTTTAATAAAGTTTTGTAGATTGGAATTTTACATAACTATCTTTTTATAATTTATATTTTATACATTGAATTTTTTTTTAAAATAGCATTTTAATAGAATTACTAAATAAATAAAAGAGAGCAAGAAAAATAAAAAAAAACCAAGTAAAATAATTACAACAAAGCAAACTCAATTTTTATTACAATAGCATTTTATTACATTAGCTTTTGAATAAAATAATTACTAAGTAAAAAAAATTACTAACTACAATAAAGAAAGCAACTAAAATAAAATTACTAACTAAAATACAACAAAGCAAACTCAATTTTTTATACATTCAATTTTTTTTATTACATTAGCATTTGAAATTTTGAATTGAACTAATTGAAAAAAAAAAAAAAAAGGAGAGGGCTTGAACCGGTTTCCCGGTTGCCTACGTATCCTCTTGGGGTTCAAGAGGAATCAAAGTCTACGTAGTTCTCTTACCTTTGCTTACCTTTTTTCGGACTTCCGAGTTGTTACCCCCTTACCTTTGCGCCTCGGACTCGGAAGTAGTGGCCGGATCATCGGAGTTGGAATCCGATTTTGAGTCATAAACGGGTGCATTCCGTTGTTTCCTCTTCTCCGCCCTTATCCAATCTTGAACACATACTTGAGCCTCCAATTTAGGCTTCAATTGACTCCTCTTGTAGCTTAGCATGTTTCCTCCTTGACTAAAAGTTTGCTCTACGACCACCGTTGATGCGGGGACGGCCATAATTTGTTGCACAATCTTGGCCAATGTTGGATACTTTGGGACCATCTTCTTCCAATATTGTAAAACTTCAAAACTATCAATTTCACCATCATAACTAAAAGGAGTTGTTAGATAATCTTCAAATTCCGCACTTGCGGATGAATGTCTAGGTGTTTTTGTTCTTTTAGATAAAATTTGTCTAGCTTTACAAAGAATAGAAGAAGAAGAGAGTGGTTGTTTGGGAAGAAGCACTAGCACTTGTTTCAAATAAAGGAAGTAATTTACCAATTTCAACACGAACATTATTAGTAATAGAATTAACGTTCTTAATAGAAGATAAACCTAAACATTCATAATAAGCATTTAAAAATTCTGTAACACCATCAATGTTTAGTCTAGGATAAAAAACGGCGGCAATAAGATAAATTAGGGGAATGTCATCATAATATTTTAGCCATTTTGTTTTCATTTCGGTTGTAGCATATTTAAGTGATTCTAAACCTAAACCGGTTTGTAAAGCTTCGGCAACATTTACGGCTATTTTTAAAAAAATACAAGAAGTTGGAATGTAAACATAACTCAACATATTAGTAGAATCACTAAAAACTTGTAAAACACTACAAATATCAAAACAAGTTTGCCAAATACTTTCATCATCTAAAATAGACCAAGAAATAAATTGTGACGAAAATTCTTGTAAAACATCTTTATAACGAAGAGCTTGACTAAGTAGTTTATAGGTTGAGTTCCATCGAGTTCCAATATCTTTCGAAAAAGCAATCGGAGGAACATTTTTTTTCTATACAAGTTGATCTCCATTTTGTTCTTAAGTCGGTTGAATGCCAAATATGTTCAATTACGTCGGTTATAGGTTCTAACATTTCATGTAAAACTTTTAGGTCATCTTGAACACATAAATTTAAAATATGGCATGCACATCTTTGGTGAGTAAAAGAAGTTTTTATAAGTTGACCCGCATTTCCCACCAAATGGTTAACGGTGCGGGTGTTAGCGGAAGCATCATCAAATGAGTATGAAAAAACTCGATTTTGTAAATTAAATTATTGTAAAACCGTTCTTATTAAATTAGCAATGTTTGCGGCACTATGTCTTTCATTAAAATGGCGAAATGCAATAACAAATTTATGCAAGTACATATCATTATCGATAAAATGTAAAGTGATGCCCATGTAAAAATGTTTTTATGATAAAGTACTCCAAATATCACTACAAATTAAAACTTGATGCGAAAAAGATTGTAAAACCGTAAGAATTTTTTGTTTCTTTTGTTCATAAGATTGAGAAATTAATTTCGAAATTTGTTTACGAGAAGTTGTTTTTTAAAAGCCGGTTGAAGAAAATTAGTGTTATATTATATTACATTATTAGATTCCGCATAAGAAAATGGAAAAGCTTCGGATGCAATGAAGTTGACTAATCCTAAAGATTCATCAACATGATTATAAGTAAATAAAGAAGATTGAGAGGAAGAGGATGCAAACCCGTGGGACAATTGAGTTTGTCCCCGTGTTATTCTGAGTTTCTCCGGATGAGTCTTTTGCATGTGGGTTTGCAAAGTCCCGTATCCGCCCTTCGCCTTCCATTTGTACACCTTTGGACAATAATTGCACGAAACTTGACAATAATCGTCCATCACCGGACCCTTCTTGTAATGCTTCGTGAATATGTCGGAGGTGAGCATTTTCGGTGGAGGGGCTTGTCGGAATTGCCCTTCACCTTGTGGAACTTGTGCATTTCCGAATCCGGCATTTGAGTCTCGCTTTCTTGTGTGCTAGGAAAAAAGCGGGACTCGGAGTGAAGTCGTAGTCGCTTTGGTGATCCGGGTTTGCCATTTTGAGAATACGAGAAAGAGATTACGAGATGGAGATTGAGAGTAGTAGTAGATAGATGAGAATGTTGATGTGAGATAAATAGAAGAATTGTATGGTATTTATAGGAATTGTGAGTAGTTATTATTATTATTTTTAATTAAACAAATATTACACAAATTAAAAAAAAATAAACACCCGACGGCTCTAAGAGCCGTTGAGATGTGGGGCCAACGGCATATAGCCGTTGTGGGCCAAAGAGCCGTTGGCAATACCAACGGCTCTTTTTTTTTTGCCAAACCGCCGGTTTAGGCACTACAAAATTAAAAATAAAAAACGGTCTAAACCGGCAACCGCCGGTTTAGGTTTGGACTAGAGCCAAACCTAAACCAAAACCGTAAACCCCCGGTTCAACCAAACCGGCGAATCTAAACCGTCGGTTTGGTCAAACCGGCGGTTTACACCGGTTCACAAACCGCCGGTTCGGCGGTTTGGTTTGAACCGGACCCACCTCTAGTTTAAACCCATTTATAAATCAATCAAAGTTCGCTTTATAATTACTGCACATTTTATATCTCTTTTTTTTTTTGCACTAATGAAATTTTAAATGTATTTATTCAACCAAAGTTAAAAACCAATTAAATGTTTATGAGATGCCTTTTTATCTAGATTGGTTAGCACTAACAACTAAAAAATTAATCTGTCAATCACGATAATGACTATTCGATTATGCAAATCTCGGCGAAAACCGTCTTATTTCCTGATTAATCTCATTTGTATAAAAACAAAAGAAAATAAGACCAACACTATTCAAACACCAAAGTTAAAAATGAACAAGCTGACACTTTGATAATAATATTTGAAATTTTTCGAAGATATGAATTTTAACAAGTCCATAGTCTAGGAATACCTTGTGCTTCTCCTCTACCTCCTTTTTAGAGTTATCCACTTGTATTTCAAGTGTTTGGCGTGTTGTACTGGACTCGTCCGAGTTTTGAGAAAGTTTTATTGGTGGTCGTTCGAGTTGTTTGTCTTGGAGGGGTCGTGAATTTGTGATCGACTCTTGAAGGCTCTTATTCAAGACTAAATTTGGGTGTCCACAATTGTTCTCCAAGCTCCCGTCTTGTGCACTTCCTTCGACGACAAACATTACACTTTCCGTTCTCCAAAGATTGACTAATTCTCATTTCCCTTGAAGATCTAATTGTTGTACTTTTGTGTTTCTTTGATGTTTTCATTGTTCTCTCTTCATGACGGTTTGTCCGTCTGCCGATTTTGATTCATTAGCAGGTGTGTCGTCTAGCGCATCGAACTGCTTTCCTTAATAAAAAAGGGTTTTTCCTCTTGATGTCCTTCAAGTTTGGTCTTTTCCTCTTGCTATCCACAAATTTTTAAGTTTCCTCTTGGTAGCCACATGATTTGATTTGTTTCTTCCTTATACTCTTTCTTAATATATTTCATTAAAAATTCAATTATAAAATAATAACATCTAGAAAATAAATTTGATACTAATTATGAGCACATTAAATAATAGTTTTTATAAATACTCAGTAATGTATCGAAATATTTTTTATTTTTTAATTAAAATCTAAAATGGTAAATTTAAAGATAAATTTTATTTTTGAATTAAAATAAAATATAAAAAATGCTTTTATACATTAATTAGTATTTTATAAAATTAATAGTTTAAAATTTAATATGGTCATAATAAGTTTTAAAACTAATTATGTACCCTTACTTAAAATAAATATATAGCAAAATTTTATTTATTATTAAATTAGTTTTAAATTTAATTTTATATATTTTATTTTAATTTAAAATTTTAAAAATTATTTTAATTCAAAAATAAAACTTAGCTTTAAATTTACTTTTCTAGATTTTTAGTCAAAAAATATATTAAAAAAAAGCTTCAACTATAAAATTTAAATAGTTTAAATTTAATGGGATCATAATTAATTTTAAATTATTTTTCTTACTTTTTATATTTTATAATTACAATTTTAATGTAATATATTATGAATGAGTACCAGGGGAAACAACTTGAACCATGAGGCAAAAGCTTGAAAACTTGTGGATACCATAAAGAAAAGTCCAAACTTGAGTTCACAAAGAGGAAAAATCTAAAAATAAAATAAAATCCATGGATCATCAATAATTATATATTGTATTTAGTTAGTATTATGGTACTATCAAATTGTTTTACGTAGCTCTTTAACGTGTAACGCCCCAATTTTTTAGGCGCGTTTTCGATTTTATCTTTCCGGGTATGTTACGTCGTAAATTAAATTTTACAAGATTATATATATATATTATCCGTATTTAAATTATTATATCAACATCGAAAATATTTTATGGGAACAATTTCTATATGGAAAACTATATTTTACGGTTATATATTGTGTAGATATTTCTTTTCGGTATATTATTTTATGGAAAAGTTTTCCGCTCCGGAAATCTTATTCTGATAGTTTTCGATCGAGTTATTTCAATGAACCTTCTTTTTATAATTATTTATATATTTATTTTACTCTCTTCCTTTTCTTTCTTCTACGTTACCTTCCCTGGCTGGTCTTCTTCCTCACAATGAATGCCGCCCAGGCTAGCAGCCATATTTCCTAGACCTGAGCCCCTGCTGCCTACGTCTACGTCTCCTAGCTGACCCCTCAGCCCCGGTCAGCCTCGACCCCTCACCCTCCTCACCTCTACTCTTATTGTCTCTCAAAACCATCTACCTCTCTCACACTACCTTCATTACTCACCCACACATCTCCTCTCCTGACTTCACTCTCAACCGCAACAAAGAGAAGCCCTTGCTTTGCCCTGCAACCCACTGCAACCACCGGCAACTCCCATCGGGACAACCTCCGTCGCCGGACGAATCCCAATTCACTGTTGGCAGCCGCCTTCTCCTTTTTCTTTCTTCTCTGTTCTCTGTCGCCGGGAAGGAGCCACAACAACCGGAGAGTCCTTCGGCTCTCACCGCCGCCAGAGAAGCCGAGTCGCACCACCGGGAATGAGAACGACCACCACTGAAACAAACGGAGAAGCCAAAGCTTCCCTCCCTCTCACAGCTCGTGGTCTGTCCTCGCGCGAGCCTTCTGTTTGCGCCAGCCTCGCTCTGTTGCCGTCGAACCTGCCGCCGCCCTTCGTTCTAACACCGGAGAAGGAAGCCGCCGCCAGTGCAGCCCTCCTTCCTCCGCCGAGGTCTGCCGTCGCCGGGCATCTACTTCCCCAGCCCTGCGCGGCTGCGCCTTCTTCAATAGGGTTAAAAGAAACCCTTTTTCATAATTACAGTCGGGCCCCTCTATTTTTGGTGTAATTGCAGATTGTGCCCACTGTTTTGAATTTGCAGTTTTGGACCCATATTTTTGGATTTTTGCAAATTACCCCTATAGTAATTAACTATTGAATGTGTCCGGATTTATGATATTGCAGTTTTGAACCCAGATTTTTGGAATGTGACATTATACCCTCGGTTGTAATATTTTCGGGAAATAGCCTAAGGTTTATTTACGGTTTATGGCCCGCATTTACAAGATTGTATATTTTACCCCGGAAAACGGTTGAGTGGTTTTGTTTCGTCCTTGGCTTTGAAAACGAGTTTTACCTTGGGTTTATGATGTCGTATGGGTTGCCCGAAAAATATATTTACGGATTTTAAAATTGGGCTTTACCTCCACTTATAGTCTTGTATTTACTTACACAATGTTTTATGCCTTGTTGGATTAATTTGGATATACGGTTCAAGTTGTATTTTCGGGTTATGACCAAGTTGCTAAATTCCCGTATATTACCGAGAAGGTTTTTTCTGAGTTTTAACGTGGGAAATTAAAATCGAGCTTTTCTTTAGTTTTATGTATATTATATATCCCGATCAAATTTAGCGTACGAGCTAAATTTGTCTAATTTTTGGTGTTAGGTTCGGAAGCGTCCCGATAAAGACCTAACAAGTCCAACTCGCCATCCATAGATCGTCTTCCGCCTTTTGACATTGTGTGAGTATATTTTCCCTCGATCTAGTTATGTTTAGTATTAGTATCATGCTAGGTTGGATCTAGCATAACTTAGAGAGAATGCCAAGTAGTGGCCTTGAACCGTTTGTCGTTGTTGGATGATTTACGAACATAGTTGTGATGTTTGCAGTACAATCATAGGATGATCTTCAAGGTTAGGAGTTGAACCTAGGATGCTAGGGTTTTGACCTCATATAGGTTTTGGGAGACTAGAAGCCCGAGGGCTTCTAGCTTGTTGGTTAGTTATTGATTGTGTGCCTTGTCTGATTAGGCAATGAGTTACATTCCTGCGGGATATTGAGTACGGGATTTAGCGGGTTTAGCTTTGGGACAGGTAAGTCTCCGGACTTACTTAGCTCGTATTCCTTGTATTAGCATTGATGTGTGTTTGGTGGTGTGTTTTTATTCTTTATTGTTTATAACAACTAAACCGGAAATAGGACCACCGACCTTTATACTATTTGGCCCAAGTGTATGATAACGGGCGGTGACATCACTGCCTAGCTCTTGCGTAGAGCTAGGAGGTTCTTGGCGACTAGCCCGTGTGGTTAGACGGTCGGAGGCATCCACCGTTCCATGCGGTAAGTGGGGACCGAGGCGAGTTTCGGGAGATTTTCGTGTCACAAAAGAAGTTGAATTAGAACGGGATACGACTTAATAATAAAAAGATAATAAACCGGACTTGTGTGATTTGATGTACATTGTGTGTTATGTTGATTTACTTGTGTTTGTGCCTTTCACCTTGATTCTAATGCTTTGAATATTAGCTAACGGTTTTATACCGATTGTTGTAGATTGCCTTGCAGGTTAGGATTGCGGCCGAGAGATCCGGAAGAGTGGGCAGCCGGGGTTCCGTACATTTTAGGAATGGGTTTTGGTTAGAGTCGAGTTTGTCTATTATTCATGTATATTGTATATCGTGTGGTGGCATTTGACCCTTGGTGTTTCATATCGGCTGAAGTCTTTTGTTGTTTCCTTTCGGGTTTCCATTCATTGCATAAAAATGTATTTCAGTTTTGGCCTTTATCTGTGCCTTGTTGCAAGATCCGGTGAAATTGTTGTCAAGCTAAGGGTCGGGACCCGTTGTGAGGTCCCAACCCGTAGCGCTCCGAGTCCCACGAATTCGGGGTGTTACAAAACGAACCCATATATTTCCTTTAATCATCTCCATAATTTCACACTTGAAGTGATGACGTAATTTTTTTTTAAAACGGAAAACGGTTAAGAAAGACTATTTTCTAATAGGTAGTCCATTCTAAAACATTACGGATGAGAACACGAAATTCGGAATCGTCAGAAAAGGTTATATTGGGGTTTAAAATTCCCAACACATATTAATTTTAGTTAGTTCTGCATTTGGAGTACCAGAATTAATTAGGGAAATATAACCCATTGAAATTCTCTTTTACAAACTAGACCTCTATACAAAAGTAAGAAAAAGTAGGTATGAAAACTAGAAAATAAGGGCAATAATTTCTCTATTTGAAATGATGGTGATTAGAAGTTTACTTTTGGTTTTAGTATTTTTTTACATGTTTACTTTTCATTTTTGGTTAATGTAGTGTAACATCCTAATTTTAGGCGTGTTCTCGATGTTTAACTTTCCGTATAGTTATTGATATTTTAGTAGCCTAAATAATTATACGAGTATATAGGTATGTATCAATATATTTCACAATCATATATTATCCTTTTAAAATTATTTTGTAATCTCGTACATATTTTTACGAGAACGTTTTTTATATCGAAAATCATACTATTCCAAGTATTTTTTTTACATATAAGTGATTTATATAAATATATATATATATATATATATATATATATATATATATATATATATATATATAGGGTGTGGTTCCCATGAGAACAACCTGTAATATGAGAACATGAGAACAACCGTAGACCGTTGAATTATTTATTATTAAGGGTCGAGATTTAGGGTTAGTATCGTAATTATTAATTTCACTCCATACTCGCTAATTTCACTAATTTCACTCCATACTCGCTGCACATCCGGAAAGAAGGTTTTAGGGTTGTGGCGGTCGAATAGGATTTTTGAAGCCGAATCAGCGGACCTCCGGTGTGGCGCAGCTTAGACGGCGAGTATCTCCCGGCGACTCGTTTGCCCTGTACTACGCCCGGCGACTCGGTTGTGGCCGCATAACCAGCGGTTTTGCTCTGCGTCCGGTGCCCTTACAAGCTGGCCGTTCGGGACCCTGCTTACCCTAAATCGACTCCTCTGCACCTTCAATTTGTTGATTGCTCTGCTCAAATCCAATGTAACACCCCAAATCCGCGGGACTCGGGATGCTACGGGTTGAGACCTCACAATGGGTCCCGACCCTTAGCCTGACAACAATTTCACCGGATCTTGCAACAAGGCACAAATAAAGGCCAAAACCAAAATACATTTTTATGCAATGTTATGAAACCCGAAAATAAAAGAAAGGAAAGACTTCAGCCGTCCTTACAACAACATTAACATAATATACAAAAACAACAACACAAGGACTCCAAAACCCAAAACAATCTAAGATGTACGGGACCCCGGCTGCCCACTCCTCCGGATCACTCGACCACATCCTAACCTGCACATCAACTACAACAATCGGTATAAAACCGTTAGCTCACATTCTAGGCATTGTAAGAATAATATGGCACAAACACACATAGGAACACAAACACACAACATGCTCATAAACATACACATCCGTTACTTATTATCTTTTTAGGTTATTCCATATCTAATTCATTTGTTTCAAGTGTGACACGAGACAACTTATAGTAGTCAATGTACAACTCCTCCCTTCACAGATTTGGTAACGCTCGGCACATCTAAGAAAACTTGTAACTTCTTTCACACCTTTCGGGGTTTGTCATCCCAAGACAACTTGTCAAACATCTTCTCTCTTTCCAAGAGTAGACCAAAATATCTCCTCCGGGCATCATTAAGCCCATATGGAGTAACTACAACTCGTAGTGACCCTGGTTGGTCCGGAATGCCGTACTTGCAATATTCGAGTCTTGAATTCTCAAACGGTGACACTCAAATCATAGTTAATCTTAGAAGAACTACCGACCCTTGCAACTGATCGAGTAGGTCCCCCATTCGTTGTAAGGGATACTTGTCCTTCATTGTCATCTTGCTCAACTTATAGTAGTCAATGTACAAACAGAGATGGCCGTCTCTCTCTTCGCAGACTGGTGTCCTCTATAATACTTCAAATCAAGAATTCAAGATACACTTCCAACGTGAACTTCGAATCTTCTTAATGGTAAATCCAGCTCCCGATGCATTGGAATCCGTTCTATCTCGGGTTCCAGCTTTTTTTCTCCCATCACATACCGTAAGGTATCGACACAATCTTGTCTTAACATTGTCAAGTGGTCTACCCCGATCTGTTGAGGTGACATCCATCGAACACGTGGTTTAATACTTCTTTAGCTGCAATGTTCACCGTCCTCTTTCAAAGATCCTTCATCTCCGGAACTCGGGAGACTTGCTCTAATAATCTTTTTATGGTTTCACACTTACGTGAAGTCATGAAGATCCTAACTGCAGGACTTAATCACGCCTTGTAATATCTAAGTATTACCTTCTTCGTATTCTATCAAAGCTTGCATCATTCCTTCGAGTAGGTGTAGAACTTACTTTTTTTTTTGTAACGTCCAATCGACCGTAGAGGTTTTATCCTTAATCTTTCATGTACTTCCTGTGCATCTCACATTGACTTCAAACTTCAAAACTTCATTCTTCCCTCACTATTGTTGGTCACCTTATGCATTTCTCGGTATTCTATGTATAACTACAATGGAAGTCTCATCTTACGGTTGATCTACTAGCTCCCCTTACCATGATCAAACCTTAAAAGTTGTAACCCGTGGCGTTCCTCCATACGTTAATCTCATGACCTAAGAAGGTCGCGTAAGATCGTTACAATCTCCTCCTCGGAGGTCTTGTTATAACTACTTGCTTGAACTCGTTCAACAATTATTTGATTTAAGACAAAAGCACGTCAATTGATGTACCTCCTCACTATTGACATTGATCCACTTTTGTAACACCCCGAATACTCCAAGCTCTAGTTTCCGATCCTATATGTTTCCATAGTTTTGTTTACTCTTCCCGTCTACACACATCAATAGACAACCCGCACTTGTGCGTTCTCAGTTGTCACCGATTAATTTGTATCCGCCCTTCTCCGAAGTTAACGACTTGCCCTCCTACCATACTTCTATGCTACCATACTCTTGAAAGGATACCCTCTCGGGGTACTTTGTCTTATCTTCACTATCTCATTTTACTCTGCTTCATCCATGTTAGCTCTTTCTACGCTCCTCTCTTCCTTCCGCTTTTGTAAGATAATCATACCTATCCAACTCTCTCGTCTCATATGTCCCACCTTTATAGGCTTAACCACTCTTCATAATGTTTTGCAAATGCACTCCTCCAATATTCTGACATTAATTAGCCTCCACTCGCATCCTTCTTGGTTGATAACTTAAGTTCTTCCATCCAGCTCCTTGTTTCCTCTTTCATCTTCTGAAGATCATCCTCCTCACACACTTCCTCCTTTTTAGTGTTGATTAGTCTCATCACAATAACGGAAATCGATTTGACTCCCACGGTAATTCCACTATGTGAATTTTCACCATGTGATCCTCCTTGTAACTCTCAAACTTCTTAATAAGTCACCCATTTAGAATCTCGCAAAGATCGTCACTACACCCTCCGGTACCTCCGTAAGCTTAACTTCCGGTTCTCGTCAATCTTTCCAGATTCTTGGACCATTCTTTTCATCTTGACTCCCATACTTAGGAGCGCCTACTGAAAAATCACCTTACTTAAAACGCCACTTTTATTCTCGAGCGAGAATGTAGTCCTCTTTACTTGATTCGCATCTTTAGTTCATCGACACCGCACTTGGAAAAATCTTACGTTCGTTGTCTCTAGTTGCCTTATTGATGCTCCTTCATTGTTTCCTTGATACCACCCTCACGCCTTCATGTCGCTTTTATATTGGTATAATCTCCATCTTGGTTTCGCTTAAGTCGACACGAGGTTCTCTTTTATTTGTTTGTCCTTTGGTTACGTCATCTCTAGTCTTCTTCTTCGACGTCCTCTTAAAGGAGTCCGGGAATTCACCGGGGTGCTTGCAAAGTCTTGATGCTCAACTCGATAACTTGAGCATACTCATCTTCGTATGTATACTATCCTAAGCCAAAAGGCATTGTCCAAGGGGGACGATGATAGCTTTCTATCATCATAGCTATAAGGTCCATTATTACTAATATGATACTATGCATACCATATGTTTATATATAAATATATAAAGATATAAACGTCATGCTACTACTATAAACATAATCAGTCCATAAACAATTTACAATTCAACATACAAGTATAGTCCAAACATCCTAAGTCCACATATACATATCTACATATATACACATATATATCTACATAATATAATAATCAATAACTACGTCGCCGAGATCCGCGAAGGAAGTGGTGGTCCCGTACATTCTACCCCAACTGACTCATGCACATGATTTGAAAACGAAATTCATTTCTTTAAAACTCAAAACCCTTGAGGGTTTTGTTTATTTTTATTCGGCCTTTAGAAGATTGCGAGTGCCATTGTTGTCAACCCAGGGCTCTGATACCACTTTTGTAACACCCCGAACCCGCGGGACTCGGGATGCTACGGGTTGGGACCTCACAATGGGTCCCGACCCTTAGCCTGACAACAATTTCACCGGATCTTGCAACAAGGCACAAATAAAGGCCAAAACCAAAATACATTTTTATGCAATGTTATGAAACCCGAAAATAAAAGAAAGGAAAGACTTCAGCCGTCCTTACAACAACATTAACATAATATACAAAAACAACAACACAAGGACTCCAAAACCCAAAATAATCTAAGATGTATGGGACCCCGGCTGCCCACTCCTCCGGATCACTCGACCACATCCTAACCTGCACATCAACTACAACAATCGGTATAAAACCGTTAGCTCACATTCTAGGCATTATAAGAATAATATGGCACAAACACACATAGGAACACAAACACACAACATGCTCATAAACATACACATCCGTTACTTATTATCTTTTTAGGTTATTCCATATCTAATTCATTTGTTTCAAGTGTGACACGAGAGTCTTATAACTCTCGCCTCTGTTCCCGTGTAACCAACAGGAGTGTGGCAGCGCCCAACCCGTATACCCTGAGGGAGTGTTGAAGAAGTCCGCCCGTATACCGTGTATGGCCTGGTCGCAGAGATCCCCCCAGTCTCCCTCGGGAAACTGAGCGGTGATGTCACCGCCCGATAATAATCGTAGTAACAATGGGCCAATAAATAAGGTCAAGTAAATCCCAATCCATTTTCATGCTTAAAAGCGGTAAACACACACCACCATATACATCCAAATAAGGCATAGAAGCGGCTAAGTAAGTCTGAGGACTTACCTCATCTCAAAGCTAACCGAAACCGATAACACTCTCCGAAAGAATATAACCAAAGCCTGTACAAGACAAGGCACGATAATCAACAACCACTCACGCAAGCTAGAAGTCCTTAGACTTATAATACTATATACTCTTATTAGGTCATACACTCCCATAAACTAGGATACTCTCCTAGCCCTCATAAACTCACGAGATCTACTATAACCACATGCTAGAATACTTCCATCCTAACTCCACAATCTCATCAAACACACACTCACAACCTCAACAAAGCTCACATGATAATTACACACCTCAATCCTTAGAACGTTCAAACCATCCTCAAATCCTCACCTAAAGTTCCAAGCCACTACTTGGCATTTGCCCTAAGTTATGCTAGATCCAACCTATACCACTAAACATAACTAGATCGAGGAAGAAGGTACTCACACACGATCCAAGGTTGAAGATGATCTACGGACGTCGAGATTGGATTCGATGGCCTTTATCGGGGTGCTTCCGAACCTAAATCCAAAGCTAAACAAATTTAGCTCATATGCTAAATTTGATAGTAATATATATACGATATATTAATTTGAGGTAAAACTCGTTTTCAAAAGCCAACATTAAAAACCCACAATACATTTTCCGGGCAATTTATACAAACATAGGAACTTGGTCATAAACCACAATTAAAATCTTTAGGGTCATAATCCGAATTTAATCCAACAAGGGCATAATTGATATTTTGTAAAACCGGGTCAATATATGTAAATAAATTTTCTGCAGAGGGCATAAATACAACTTCTAAAAATTAGGGTCAAAACTGCAAATTCAAAGAAGTGGGCACAATCTGCAATTAACAATCAAATAAAGGGCCCGGTTTGAAAATAACTCAAAAGGGTCTCTAAACCCTACAGAAGAGAGTTGGCGGCGGTGGGAAGGCAGCAATCCAGCACTGGAAGCGGAAGGGGCTCCGGCGGGGCGACGATGGCTCTCTCTCAGCGGCGAGGTCGTCGGTTGTTGTGTTCTCGGGGGTTGACGGCTCCAATGGCTTCCTGGTGGTGATCCAGGCGGGGCGACGAAGGCAGTAGCTTCCCCCTGTTTCCTGTGTTCAGGACGCAGCAAAAAGAGGAGAGGCGAGGCTGTGTTGCTGATCCAGGCGAGACTCAAGAGGGAGAGGCCGTTCACACTGGGAGAAGC
This sequence comes from Fagopyrum homotropicum, assembly GCA_033239125.1. Taxonomy (NCBI): domain Eukaryota; kingdom Viridiplantae; phylum Streptophyta; class Magnoliopsida; order Caryophyllales; family Polygonaceae; genus Fagopyrum; species Fagopyrum homotropicum. The sequence goes on from BSWB01000003.1 coordinate 36,472,941, forward strand.
AGAGGGGAGTCACGCGTGCGAATCAGGGCTAGGAGGCCACGACATATAAGGCTCGACGGTGTTGTTGCAGAAAGAGAGTGCAGAGAGAGATTGGAGTCTAGTCCAAAGGTGGCGATACAGGAAATCGAACGGTGGCAGGCTTTTCTCGGTGTTACCTAGGCGGTTGCAGGCGGTTCTGGTTGGTGTTGCTTCCAGAGGAAGAGAAGGAGGTCGAGGCTCAAGGAAGCGGTTGCCGATATGGCCGAAAGCTCCACTACTGCAGGTTGAGACGAAGGCGCTACAGAATCGAGAGGAAGAGGCAAGTATGTTGAACTAACAAGGGAAGAAGTAGAGGCTTGAGGTTGCTGTCTTCTTGGAAGGAGGGGGAATCAGCTCTTGGGTTAGATGTAAAGGTAAGGTGAAAACAGAGGGTGAGAGTGAGGTGTTTGCTGTGTTGATAAGGGCGAGAAGGATGTAAGGCTGCTCGCGAGATTAACAGAGAAGATGGAGACAAGGGTCAGTGCTGCTCGAGAGAAGGAGAAGCAATTGTAAGGTTTGAAGAGATAACACATAGAGCAGGGGAGAGACGTGAGGGGTCGGTTACGTGTAGCAGCAAGAAACATCATCACGTTGGGAAAGAGATGCAAAGCAGGAATGGAGAAAAAAAAATAAATAAAAAGGAAAATAGGGTAAAAGAGTAAACTCGATTAAAAGCATTCGGAACGGGATTTTCGAATCGGAAATCATTCCCGACTTTTCCGAAAATAATAATACGGATATACTTAAACGTATCCAAAATATAAATATACTTGGGAACTATATTTTAAGTCATTAAAATACCTTTTAAAAATATTTAAGCTAATAAATATATCGATAAAATCCGAAAAAATAAAAATCGCAAACTCGTCAAAATTTGGGGCGTTACATCCAAGGTAATTTCTGAACACCAATTGATATTTTGTTTCGATCGGTTGATTTATTTAACAATTACTACCGATAATCGTCACTGCAATGTTGAGCCGTTTATCCTCGTCTTCCTTCGATCAGTTGTTGTTTCGCCGGTAACAAAGCCTTCAACCATCTATTTGCACACTGTGGAACTAATCTCCCTTCCAATTGGTTCTCTATTCTTTATTGAACATAAATATATTTGGTTTATGGATATGTAGCTATTCTATCTTGATCGTGTGGTGCATCGAGGAGTTAGAGAGGTCGAAAGGTGTATACCTGTATTCCGTGGATGGACAGATTCTATGGTTTCTGAACGAGAAAAAAAGTGAGATGTTAGGAGGGGGATTCGGACGAGGACGGATAGAGGATGTTCAAAGACTACCATCAAATGCAAATATTTTGGTAACAAATGAGGTATGAAACACACGTTTTTTGTTTATGTAAATAACTATTATTCGTAATTACTATGAATTCATAATATATAATTATGATTAATTTCAGCTATTATTCTTGCTCTTGTAAGGACATGTAAATTATTCGTAATTATCATGTATTATTAATATTAGTAACTATGAATAAACTCAACTAATCTATCTGGATTGTGTGTGGTCGTATAAATTATTCGTAATTACTATGTATTCATAATTTCAATAATTATGAATAAATGTTTAAAGTTTTTATTAAAATGTAGGATTACAAACGTGATCTGTTGAGTGGAGTCTTGGAGATGATTGTTGGTATAAAGGGTTTCATTGAAAAATCTAACAAAATTCCAAGGAATATTACGAGTGAATATGGAATAAGGGCTTGTTATGATTTGGGGAAGATGGCTTTGAGTGGTTGTGGGTACAGTGGAGAAGGAAGTAGTGGAATATGTATTATTAATATTAGTAACTATGAATAAACTCAGCTAATCTACCTTTTGTTATAGTATGTACCTGTTGTGAAAGAAGTTGGGATAGGGTTTGACTGCAGATATGAAAAATTTACTAGCGATTTCAATGTTGCCCTTCGCTTTTGTGAAGATCGTGTTGATTTGACTGATTTTGACATGGTTAGTCCTCATATTGTTAGTTGATTTATTGTATTTTTTTAAGCTTATACTAAGTTTTTTTTTATTTCTTGTATTTGTTTCAAGATAATGTTCTCACTGAGTTGTAAGATGCATCACTTTGTGGTGTGTTTCCATATGAAGACTGATGTGACTGAGATACTTGATAATCGTAGAGATTCCGACATTGATTACAACTACTATGTCACTCGACTGGTACGGTTTAGTTTGAAAGACCACTTTAATCGTTGGATTCGTAATTATTCATTATTTGTTACATTAATTTCAAGTGTTGCTATTTGGTCTACACCTTATTAATGTTGGATTAGACTTGATGGGTGGAAGGATACGAGAGGTAGAGGAAGCCAAGGTTTTGAAGATGGCGTGGAAAGATAACAGGGTATCTGATGACAGTAGAATATATGCTATGAGACATATGGAAACATACAAAGGGGATGTTAAGTGGGAATGTGGCTTCAAGTATCAAAGGGTACAGAGTCTAAAGACATTAAGGGTTCAATATCTGCACCAATTCCTTACCAGTGAGATTAATGAGGTAAAGGAAAATCTTTTGAATGCCTTGGAGATGGGTGCTAAACAAATTGACGAGTGGACATCAAGAATGGATGATAATGATGATCGTTTAGATAGACTTCCTTGACTTAATGTAATCTACTAGTAGCAACTTGACATCTTCAAACTTAGTTGTGTCTATTGGGTTTTTAGGACAATTGTTGGATTTATTTTGTTTATGTCTACTTTGATTTGACTGGTTATTACTTGTTGTGTCGTGGGTGTTTGATGAATGCTTATTCGTAGTTAATATTATTTTTGATATATAGTTGTCATATCGAGTAATATAACAATCGTAGTTATTATAAGTGATTGTAATTTGGTCAATGAAAATTATAACGTTTGTATAATTTTTACTATTAAGTTTCAAAACCAAATTACCAATAATATATTATGTACTTGTGTTTGACATAATAGCGATTATTCGTAATTACAACTGTTTTTTAATTGATAAATGACAATGTATACAAGAAATTATTCGTAATTACAAATGTTTTTTAAGTGAGCTATAACAATGTATAAAAGCATTAAGTTCGTAATTACAAGCATTTTTTTAGTGATACAAAACAATGTATAGAAGCATTAAGTTCGTAATTACAAACGGTCAATGCTGTGATCGTTTAGATAGACTTCCTTTAGTTAATGTACTCTACTACTAACAACTTGAAATCTTCAAACTTAGCTATTTTTATGGTTTTTAGGATTATTGTTTGACTTATTTTGTGAATGTCTAGTTTGTTTGGACTAGTTATTAATCGATGTGTCGTGGATGTTTGCATACTTTACACTATGAAGTTTTAAAACCAAAATGACAATAATATATTATTTACTTGTGTTTGACATAATAGTGATTATTCGTAATTACAAACGTTTGTATAATTTTCACTATTAAGTTTCAAAACCAAATTACCAATAATATATTATGTACTTGTGTTTGACATAATAACGATTATTCGTAATTACAACTGTTTTTTAATTGATAAATGACAATGTATACAAGAAATTATTCGTAATTACAAACGTTTTTTAAGTGAGGTATAACAATGTATACAAGCATTAAGTTCGTAATTATAATCGTTTTTTTAGTGATACAAAACAATGTATAGAAGCATTAAGTTCGTAATTACAAACGGTCAATGATGTGATCGTTTAGATAGACTTCCTTTAGTTAATGTACTCGACTACTAGCAACTTGAAATCTTCAAACTTAGCTATTTTTATGGTTTTTTAGGATTATTGTTTGACTTATTTTGTGAATGTCTAGTTTGTTTTAACTAGTTATTAATCGATGTGTCGTGGATGTCTGCATAATTTACACTATGAAGTTTTAAAACCAAATTACCAATAATATATTATGTACTTGTGTTTGACATAATAGCGATTATTCGTAATTACAAGTGTAGATGCATAGCTCTTATAAAAAGCTTCTCCATCCTCAATTGTTTTGAACCTCTTTCCAATTGTCGATATCAACATTTCATCGCATGTTGGTATCCAATACACTGATCCATCTGGCGTTTTTGTATTGGCAAAACCAACCGGAATATCCTCATCACATTCTAAATTTTGAAAAATGAAATCCATATATTCTCCTTCTTGAACTGCATTAGACTTATGAACCTCCCATTGTTTGGTTGTGCCTGAAAAAACAAATACTCTATTAGACGTCAATTTATTTTATTCGTAATTATAATGATATTTTCAACTGAAACTAAAATGATACAAATGTGTTATTCGTAGTTACTCTGTTTATTATATTTATTATCAATCTGAAATTTGTTTATTCGTAATTATAATGATCTTTTCAACTGAAACTAAAATGATACAAGTGTGTTATTCGTAGTTAATCTGTCTATTAGATTTATTATCAACAACGAATTTTTTTTGTCTATCAGTTCTTCGTACGAGTTTCAACAATGCAACTCTACAATTCTATCGATTATTCGCACGATTTATGTCAAAGCGATTTAATTACAACGAGTAAATTTGAATACATACACTTACTCAGATTTGCATATGGAGAAACAAACTGCTTTCTTGACGGGATATGATTTTCTTGACTGGATATGACAGCTTGTTGAATTCTGTTATTATGATCGACTTAAACAGATGTTGTAGAGAGACCGAATTGAATAAATTTGCATATGCACACTCAATATGAGTTTCCCATTGTTTCGTTTTTTATTTGACGGAATTGGGGAGAACTGTTAATGGAGTTGAACGTATAATAGAGAGGAGGAAGGAGATATCTTGTGAATCTTTTTTAACTAACGGTTTTCTATAATACAATATATATTTTTAAAAGACAATTAAGAGAGAGTGGGTTCACTCTCTTTTAATGAGAGTGAATAAGTATTATACATTAATTGGTTTTCTATTTATCATTTTCTACCATTAATTTAGACCATTGAATTTTAAAAATTGGATGATCACGATTTGTTCTCATGTTCTCATGTTAGAGGTTGTTCTCATAATGTATATATATATATATATATATTTTAATTGCTTCCTTTATTTTTCCTTTTTATTTTTATGCTACCTTTCCTCTCTCCTCTGGCGGATGAACAACCGCCCAACCCACGCTATCTGACTCCTCGTTGCCAGGTACCGCCACTCTAGCCTACAACCCTGCAAGACTCTCTCGGGACTCAACCGCTTAGCACTCAACCTCACAACTCTCTTACCTCTCAGCCTTTCACCCCCCTTTCTCACCTTGTTGTGCCCCATCACTACTTTCCTCACGCAAGCCAGTCCAAGTGCCAGGGTACTGCATTCCATCCCCATCTCTGTATCGTCTACCATTGGAGACCCCTCAGTACAGAAGGTTGGCGACTAGCGAGGACTGCACCACCAGGACAGGAACCGCCGGATCGAAAGGGGGCTGCCTCTACGCTGCAGCCTTGATCGATCGGAGCCACTGGCCGGACTGGGCACAACCGCCACCTTCTCAACCTTCTCCCTCTGTCCTCCCCTCTAATGCCTGGAGGCCGCCAGTGCAGGGAGTTGCACCGCTGCCGACCGTCACACCTTTCTCCGCCTCGAACCATCGGTGTCGCCGGCGTGGTGAGTCGCCCCCACCTCTTTCTTTCTCTTCTTTTCTCCTCTGGGTAACGTGTCATCCCTATTTCGTGTGCAGCCGCCGGAAGGGATTGGAGTATCTCCTCCCCTGCTCAGCTGTCGGAGACGTCGCAAGGGAACCCGACGACGGCTGCCCTCCTTCCTTCGTTCCCTGGTAGCGCGCCGCCTCTCCCTCTGTTATGTTCCAGGGTTGAAGAAGACTACTTGCATTAATTATTAAATCGGCCCAACCTTTCATTGTTATTACAATCTTGACCCTTCATTTATGTATTATAGTTTTGACCCCCATTCTCTTGGAATTTGTTGTGTGTACCCTGCTGAATGGTATTATTGTAATCTTGATATTATATTCTTAAAATGTGCAACTTTTACCCTTGGGTATAAATTATAATTTTGACCCAAAGCTTATTTCGAAAATGGCTGAGTTTTATGAGTTTCCTTGTTGCCGGAAAAGTTGACTTCGGATTTTATCTATGTTTATAAATTTTGTATGAATCGTCCCGGAAAGCGTTTTTGCGAGTTTTAATCCTTGTTTTAAAAGCGGGATTTTCCTTATATTTTATACACTCGATGGATTAATTTCGAGTTATGACTCAAGGGTTTAATTGTGGGTTTTGAGCGTTTGCTAAATTTGTGTAGTTTGGTTTTAGGTCCGGAAGCGCCCCGATAAAGGCCTAACGAGTCCAAGTTCGACTTCCGTCTTTTGACGTCACGTGAGTACCCTCTCCCTCGAGATTGTGATCTTACTCGATTTAGCTATATTTAGTATTAATATCATGCTAGGTTGGATCTAGCATAACTTAGAGTGAATGCCAAGTAGTGGCTTTGATAGCATGAATTATAGTCTATATTTTGAGGTTTGTTTGGACGTTTTATCTTTCATTATCTGCATGATTGCATGTATATTATGTGATTATATTACCATTTCATCTACCTTTGCGAGAATCGAGGTCTACACCTAGTTTTGCTGTAATTGTAGGTAAAATGGCACGTTTTGCATCAAAAAGGAACAAATGGAGCTATGGAAGTCATTGGAGCTACATTGAGGAGCATAAGGAACCATCCAGGAAGCATAGCCATGGATTAAGATTCACTTTGGACCAGTTTTGAGAGATTTCACATTCAGTTGTGACTCACCTCGGTTGACCAGAGATTCATCTCGACCGAGGTGATCCAGAGACGCCAACTCGACCGAGACGAACACCTAGGACGCGGCGAGAATATTTTATTCTTGGCTGAGATCTTTTATCTTTGGAAGGTGATCTTATATTTTTGGGCTTGGCTCCTGGAAGGAAGAAGATCTTATATTTTACCTATTTTTATGGGAGAAGATCTTTCTAAGATATTTTATCTTTGGAGGGTTATTTTCCTATAAAAAGGGTTGGATTTCCACAAATCCAACATCCTGCATACATCTCGCTTACGGCTGAAGATCCCGCTTACACCGATCAAGGTTTATACACCGCTGCAGCCATACTCCAGTTGGGAGATTTGAAGAACCTTTTTGAAGGTTGAAGGAAGATTGAAGATCATAGCTTTTATAGCTTTTTGAAGGGTTTTGTAAGATTGTCTTTGATTCCCTTCCTTGTTGTCTTCTATTGTTGGATTGCTATCCAAGGAACGCTTTTGTCGTGATATTTGATTCAGTTATTGAAGTCTTTTCATTGACTTCTTCTTGTTCAAATATTCACTTTCTTCCCATATATTTGATTTATACTTTCATGATGATGAGTGGCTAATTTCCTTGTGTGATTCTAGGGTGATTGACTGAAGGTTATGGGAAAAATAATGATAGAATAATCTTAGATTCCAGTAGGACCCTGAAAGTTCGAGTCTTTAACCTTAACCCTAAGCATCTCGCTCAGTCGATGAACATCTCGGCCGGGGTGGAATTTGGCTGACCGAGGTGACTTATCTGATCCTAAACTGAGAGTTAAGTGTTAGAGTTTGCCAAATCCTATTCTTATTACACCTTTCCTGGTTCAAAGCAAGCTTAGGATGAGACTTACCCGGTAATTCCTTAGTTTGTGTACCAACGATCATAAGCGTAGGTAATAAAGGTTTATCCTTTATTGGGGTTTGAGTGTGCTTCCATCCCATCTTTGTGAGTTAGCCTGAGACTTACCCGGTAAAGGTTGATTCTATTTCCTTAGATGGTATGTTAGTTTGAGATTATAATTCTTTATCTTAATTCCTTGAGACTTACCCGGTAATAGGAGTTACGGTTTTGGATTAGTGAGTAGTGAGACTTACCCGGTGATCTACTCCACTTTAGTAACACCTTCCCCTTGCAAAAATCTCAGCTTTGTCCGCTTATCTTTAGATCTTGAGTTGGAACCACAACTAGACGCTTTAATCCCTAGAATTGCATGTTTGCTTTATTGACTTCTTATTCATCTTTGATTGTGTTAATTGCTCTTGTGGTTAGTATTCACGAAGCTCACTGTTATTGACTTTGTTTCACCGAGTCCCTGTGATCGACCCCTAAAATTTCTTGGTTTTTACTACGATTGACCCGTACACTGCGGGTTCGCATCCTTGTTTTAAGCTTAAGTCTAGGGTTAAAAATTTAAAGCTTGCACACACCGTTTGGAGCGAACAAGTTTTTGGCGCCGTTGCCGGGGACTTGGTCTAGACCGAGCCGGTACGGTTTGCTCTTGGGGCACTTGCCCCCGTGTCATCTAACCACTCTACTTGAGTGACTTTTGCAGGTTCTTTCTTAGGTATATGCGAAGAACCCGCACTGGGAAGGAAATCGTTCCTTACGATCCCGAACCAGAAAAGACATACAAGCGACGCTTAAAAGAAGCGAAGATGGCCCAACAAGACAACCGCGATCTTGAGGCCGAATTGAAAGAGGCGTTAGAGCTGCTACGCCTCAGCAAGGAAGAACTAAGGCGAGAGAAGGAAGAAACTCGCACCAAAACTGAAGCAATCGAAGCAGAAATGGCCGTCATACGAGACCAAATTCTACTTCGACCGAGGGACGACCCAGTTCCCGATGCTGGACCGAGGCAGGTTCCAGTTGCTGACCCTCGACCGAGGCAGGTCCCAGTACCAGACGCCCCGGCCGAGATACATCCACCTCGGATGCCAGTCCGAGATACTCTTCTTGCAGGACTTCCACAAACCCTAGGTCAAAGGATGGACCCTAATCAACAACTGAGGCGTCCAGGAGTCAACCTAGGAGATCCAGCGGACCATGACTATGAACTTCGACCGCAAGTTCTATCCATGATTCGCCAATGCCAATTTGGAGGGATGGAGAAGGAATCACCACATCAACATCTTCAAAACTACGAGATTTTGATGGAAACCTTGCAATCTTCCAGAATTGAAAATAACAACTACAAGCTAAGACCTTTTTACTTTTCTTTAAAAGATAGAGCTCTTACTTGGTATCAATCTCTTCCTCCAGGAAAAATCAGCACATGGGAGGAAATGTCTACGGAGTTCTTGACCAAATTCTTTCCCCCCTCAAAGACAGCTGAAATGAGAGGGAAGATAAATGCTTTCATTATGAAGGACAAGGAGAGCTTGTCCAAGTCATGAGAGCGGTTCAAGGACATTCTTTTGGATTGCCCACATCATGGGATTCCAAAGTTAGAGTTATTGGAGATTTACTTCAAAGGACTGGACGGAAGCACCCAGTTCAATCTCCAATTACTCTCCGCCGGTACCTTCATGGACATGGCGATCAACGAGGCTTGGGACTTCATCGAGAAGCAAGCCTTGCACATGGAGAAGTACACCCACCAAGGAGCTGAATGTGGAGTTAAAAGAGTCAACTTTCAAGAGACTCAATCCAACAACAATCAACTCACGTCTTTGAAGAATGACGTGAAGCAATTGAAGGAACTCTTGGTTGCTCAAACCAAGAGGGAAGAGCAAGGACAAAGGAACAACAACAACGGATACCGTAACAACAACAACGGTTCCCGGAACAACAACTACAACAACAACAATAGAGGATCCAATAGCAATAATTGGAGGGCGAACAACCAAAATAACGGTAACAATCATTCAAACTCCAACTCTAACGATTCCTCTAACCCTTTCCTCTCTTCCCCTTCTTCTTCTTCTTCTACTCCATTAAAAAGCCAGGGGCAAGGATCAAGTTCGTCTCAGCCAGAAAAGAAAGACGCAGTTCTGGAGGCTATCTTGATCAAGCTTAGTGCTATGGAGACTTCTATGACTTCATTTTCGAGGGCCCAAAAGTCCTTCGAACAACAACTTGCAAGTAGGGCGAATGAAGCGCCAAGAGATCCAAGGAAGCTTCAAGCAAAGACAGAAAGCAAACCTAAGGGCCAGTGCATTGCCATAACGACGAGGAGTGGACTCAAAACTGCAGATCCAGTACCTCGTTCGACGTAGACCACCTCGGTCCAGATCCAGTCGAAGAACACCTCGACCGAGATGACAACCGAGGTGGAGCAACAGAAAGTGGAGGGGAAAACTGAAGTTTATGTTCCACCTCCTGCATACAAACCACCACTTCCATTCCCCCAGTCAAGGGCCAGAGCACATCTAGACAAGCACTTTGGTAAGTTCCTTGACTTGATGAATAAGCTGCATATTAACATTCCTTTCCTTGATGCCATTCTAGGAATGCCCGCCTATGGGAAGTTCTTAAAGGAAATCCTATCAAGGAAAAGGAAATTGGAAGACTTTGGTGAAGTTAGGATGACATCTAAATCCTCGGAGCTTATTAAGATCATGAAGGAGAAGATGCCACCTAAGTTGAGAGATCCCGGCTCATTTAGTATTCCCATTCAAGTTGGGGATGTCACTTGTGAAGCCCTTTGTGATCTAGGAGTCAGCGTGAGCATCATACCGCTGGAGCTATGTATGAAGATCGGACTTGGAGAGCTCAAGCCGGTCAAGATTCGGCTTTATATGGCGGATTGCTCCATCACCCATCCCGTGGGCATCTTGGAGGACGTTCCGGTCAAGTTAGGTAACTTCTATCTACCTATATATTTTGTTGTACTTGACATTCCCGCAGATTATCCTGTTCCTATTATTCTCGGGAGGCCATTTCTAGCAACTTCGGGTTGCAATGTGGATTGTAAGAACGCCAAGTTGAAATTCAACATTGGTGGCGATGAGGTGGAGTTCGCACTACTTGCAACCATGAAAGGGGAGCAGCTAACCGACGATATCTTCAACATCTACGATGAAGAAGAATCAAGAGAATTGGTGAGCTCTATCCTTATTAACGATCCACTCGAAAGAGTTATAAGTTTTAGTTTAATAGAGGAAGGTATATATGCTTCTTGTGATGCAAATATACGGAGCTTGAAGGCACTGGAAGAAGATCCAGGAGCTAAAACTGAGACACTATTTCAGGAGACGAAGATCTCCAGTTTCGGTTCCAGTTGCAGTACCTCGACCGAGGCACTTTCTGGACTGAGCGAGGCGACTGAAGAACATCTCGCTCAACGCCTCTGCGCCTCGACCAAGGTCGATGGCGAAGTGATGTCAACTGAGACTACTGAGAATAACAATCTTCTTACTCACTTCTCTGACATTCATCCTCAGTTGGTGGAACATTCCATCCACCAACTTTCTGATAAAAACAGACCTTGGTATGCTGATATTGTAAATTATCTTGTTTGCCAGGAAACACCGCCCGGATTGACGTACTCTCAAAAGAAGAGATTCTTCAAGGAAGTACGACATTACTACTGGGACGAGCCGCTGCTATTCAAGCGCGGGCCAGATGGGATGCTTCGAAGATGCATTCCTGAAGATGAAGTTAATAGCGTCATACGGAATTTCCATTCACTTCCTTGTGGAGGACATGCTAGTACCGATAAAACATGCGCTAAGGTATTACGTTCCGGTTTCTTCTGGCCTACATTATTTAAGGATGTACAAGCTTTTGTTGTCTCTTGTGATGCATGCCAAAGAACAGGAAATCTATCAAGAAGGAACGAAATGCCACTCAATAACATCCAAGAGGTGGAAATCTTTGATGTATGGGGGATTGACTTCATGGGACCTTTCCCATCCTCCGGAGGAAACTTCTATATCCTTCTTGCGGTTGATTACGTCTCTAGATGGGTTGAAGCCATTGCCTCTCCCACTAATGACGCCAAGGTGGTTGTGAAGTTCCTAAACAGGACCATCTTCCCACGATTTGGAACTCCGCGCATCATCATCAGCGATGGAGGAACGCATTTCATCAACCGGAAGTTCAAGGCACTTCTATTGAAGTATGGGGTAACCCATAAGGTATCAACTGCTTATCACCCTCAAACTAGTGGACAGGTCGAGATCTCGAATAGAGAAATCAAAGCAATTTTGGAGAAGACCGTCTCTAGAATGAGGAAGGACTGGTCCATGAAATTGGACGATGCTCTTTGGGCGTACAGGACCGCATTTAAGACTCCCATAGGTACTACCCCTTATAATTTGGTATATGGGAAGTCTTGCCATTTGCCCGTCAAATTGGAACACAAAGCGTATTGGGCGATCAAATGGTTGAATTTCGACATCAAAGAGGCCGACGAGAAGCGACTGTTGGAACTCAACGAGCTAGAGGAGCTGCGTTTGAACGCTTATGAGAATGCCAAAATCTACAAGGAAAGGACGAAGAGATGGCATGACAAGCGTATCGTCCCAAAGGAGCTTAACGAAGGAGACTTAGTTCTACTCTTCAACACCCGCCTCCTCCTTTTTCCAGGTAAGTTGAAATCAAGATGGACCGGACCTTATGTTGTGAAACATGTTTTTCCTCATGGTGCAGTTGAGATATGGGGCGAAACTAGCGGAAGCTTCAAGGTCAACGGTCATAGACTTAAGAAGTACCAACCGGAAACTCCGGTTGAGGAGGTTGCACCGATATACCTCGTTTGATGACGCATCATGGTCCAGCTAGCGACCTTAAACCAAGCGCTTCTTGGGAGGCAACCTAAGGTATTGCAATCTTTTCCCGTTTTCTAGTCTAGCTTAGATAGTTTGCTTTTGCTTTGTTTTGTTTGTTTTTGGCGTCCTAGACAAATAACAGGAGACATCTAAGGAAGGAGCATAACTGGAAGTACAGAAGTTCGAGAATTCAAGAAGACGAAGTTTGACTGAGACACGTCGGTCCAGTCGAGGCCACCTCGACCGAGTTGATTCCTGAGCAACCGAGGCGACTAGGGTTTCAGCAGAACCACCTCGGTCCGTACCACCTCGGTCCAGTCGAGACCATCTCGACCGAGGTGACAGCAGTTCCAGGAACAGTATAAAAGGGGGAAAAATTTATTTTTCACTTTTTTACCAACTTCAACTCGACCGCGGCGCCTCCTCACCTCGCTTCCCCGAATCTTGCTCGTTTTCAAAGATTTCCGCTTCCAAACTGCGATTGAAGGGTAGAGGATCCCATTGCAAGTATAGATCTGCGAAGAAATCGAACGAATCGACCGAAACGAGGTAAAAACAGTCGAAACCCTAACTCGTTCATTCGTTTCGATTTGGGCTTTGGTTGCCCTTGCATCTGCTGAGAAAAGGCTTAAGTACCCCATAGGAAGAAATTGTAGTGATTTTTGGGGGAAAAGAACTGGATTTCTGAGAGTTGAATCGCGAACTGTTTACGCCTCGGTCCAGTCGAATTGCACCTCGGCCGAGGTGATTCCTGAGAGTTGTCAGTGACCGAGGTGATCTGACAGTAGCTGAGAGAAAATGAGTTCCGAACGTCGCCTTGCCCTCAGAGATAGATCCTCACCTTCCCCTCCCTCATCTTCTTCCCGACCTTACCGCCCGGTGATCCACGAGAGATGTCGGGTAGATTATGAGCGTATTTCGGGATGTCCAGTGATTGCACCACGTTTCCTGGACGTGTCCGCTTTTGATTGCCTAGGGGTAGATGGAGACCTTAGGAGGATGATTACCACAGTTGGGCTGGATCAGTTTACTGAGATCCGAGCCCCAGCCTACTTGGAGCCGACCTTAGAGTTCGTTAGCTCCTTCACCTACCTTCCCACAGAGCAGTCTGTGAAGTACCGGTTGATGAACCGGAACTTCATAGTACCACTCGAGGTTTGGAGAGACATCTTCGGCTTTCCTGAGCCCACCGCCACTGACTTCCCTTCCCGATCTGTAGCTAGAGAGTTCTGGGGGCAGATAGCCCATATTACTGAGCATGCAGATAGATGGAGCCCTGGAGATTCCAGGGAGAAGGTCATCTTCCACCTAGCCTTTAGGTTAGCCCATAGGATATTCAGCGAGACACTTCTGGCGCGTATTGAGACGTCCCAGAAGATCCGACAGGCCGAGCTTTTCAGTCTGTACTGTATGGTTACGGGGGGTTTCCCAGACTTTGGCTTGATCTTGGCAGAGGACATGCACAAGATCAAGGCCAAAGCGAAGGGAGACATCTGCTGCAGAGGGCTTGTCACCCACATAGCTGCTTTTCACGACATGGACCTCAGTGTCTGTACGATGGTGGCGGCTCCGAAGCCGCTTGGATTGCAGGAAATGATCACTCGGAGGATTCTAGTTCCCCGAGGTCTGACCACTCCATATGTGGCTATGCCGTGGGAGCTGACTGCGCCACAGGGGATCCGATGGTCTGCCCAGTTCACCATTTATGACCCGCATTATTGGCAGACAGCTTGGGCTCCGCTGATGGAGGATTATAGGGAGGCAGCAGCTGCCCCAGCTGAGGAGGAGAAGGAGGCTGATGACGAGGATACAGTGGATGAGAGAGATGGTGGAGTCCCGATGGATACAGGGACAGATACTGCAGGGACGAGCGCGCCGCCGATCATAGATCTGGATGATGATGAGACTGAGCCTACACTAGCTGAGACTTCTCCGGTTAGACCTGCTAGACGCAGGAGACACAGAGTGAGAGATCCAGATGCCCACAGACGGATCGATGACCTGACTGATCAGGTTATTGATTCGTATGCTGCTTTGTCCCTGGATATCCGTGAGATGCAGGAGCGGCAGCATTATCAGCATATCATGGCCCAGCTTCAGTTCGAGCGCATCATGGGTCATCCATTCGACCCGAATCAATATCCGTACGTGCCACCACCACCACCACCGGATCGCGACTATTGAGGAGCTGCAGGATTTTCTTTATTATATTTTTATGCAGTTCAACTATTTATCCGGTGAGTACTCTTATTTTTAGACTTATATTGACCCACTAGGACAGTGTGTCCCAAGTATGGGGTATTTGTTGTACTTATCTGATGACGACTTGATGTACTTATTTGATTACCTTGATGTATGATTACTTTATCGGATATTTTATATTTATGCTTCACTTCTGCATTTATATGCTTATCTGAGATTGCATGCATATTTACAGGTTATTTGATTGAGAAAAACGTCGAAACTGAAAAAAAATGGTTTTAAAAAAAAATTTTTGACCTCGACCGAGTCAATCTTGGCCAAACGAGGCGTTTCACCTCGGTTGACCCAAGAACACCTCGACCGAGGTGGGTTAACTGAGAGTTTTCGAAAATTATTTTTGTGTTACTTATCTGGATATGTTCTCAGTGAAGATCTTGCTTACTGACTGGTTTTAAATTCTTTATGTGTTTGAAAGGTTTTATAATATGTTTAAGTTGCTAAATGCTTTGTTTGAAATTATTGGCATGTTTAATACTTTGTTTTATCTAAATTATGTTGAATTTGAAGGTTGACACCACATCATGAGTTCTCTCACTTTCTTCCTGGAAAGACCAAGGCAATTCATTCTTCTCTCTTCTTCTTCTTGATCATGCTTAGCCCCTCATATACATTTTGCCTCCCTTTACCTATCCGGGAATTTGGAAGCAAGCGAAGTGGTGAAAGCAAGTGAAGTTAAAGTTGAGAAGTTGGCTTGAAGTGAAAGTGTTAGAAAGTAATAATAGGTTTGGGGAAGTCAATCATGAAGATGAGTAACTCGGCACCATTCACATAGCCGGGTGTTTGTGTCTTGCCAAAGTCGGATTGAGCGATATTCCTAACGAGTCATGGTATGTGCATCAAGGGTTTGATGCATCTCAAGAAATTGATGATTGCGGATTTCCTAGGCTTCGGTTATTGTGCACCTCTGTCCATGCATCCCAAAAAGTAAAGTAAAAAGAAAAAAAGTGGAATAAGCAAAGCTTATTAGTGGAAGATGTTGCAAGTCAAAGTGGAAGTGAAGTTCATCCTTTTCCCGGATTCTAGCACCACATTACCTTACATACATCCCTACCCTACACGTTTCTTGACCTTTTCTTTTGGGAAGCCCTTGAGACCTTGAGCTTGTTGATTGACTTAGTGGTTTAAACTGGATTATACATGATTAATTTTGATAATTATGACTTATTATGCATTCCATGGTTTTATGCAAAGATGAACAACTTTCCTATATTTATAAAATGTTTTGATCATATTTTGATTTTAAATTCCATGAAGTATTCTCTTAGAGTGATCTATGATTGTAGCACACCATAAAAATGTTTTTGAAAGACTTTTCATTGATTTTCATGACTTATAATCCATTCTATCTTGTCTTCTATATGCGGAACTTGCTTGGGGACAAGCAAGGGCTAAGTATGGGGTATTTTGATAGCATGAATTATAGTCTATATTTTGAGGTTTGTTTGGACGTTTTATCTTTCATAATCTGCATGATTGCATGTATATTATGTGATTATATTACCATTTCATCTACCTTTGCGAGAATCGAGGTCTACACCTAGTTTTGCTGTAATTGTAGGTAAAATGGCACGTTTTGCATCAAAAAGGAACAAATGGAGCTATGGAAGTCATTGGAGCTACATTGAGGAGCATAAGGAACCATCCAGGAAGCATAGCCATGGATTAAGATTCACTTTGGACCAGTTTTGAGAGATTTCACATTCAGTTGTGACTCACCTCGGTTGACCAGAGATTCATCTCGACCGAGGTGATCCAGAGACGCCGACTCGACCGAGGCGAACACCTAGGACGCGGCGAGAATATTTTATTCTTGGCTGAGATCTTTTATCTTTGGAAGGTGATCTTATATTTTTGGGCTTGGCTCCTGGAAGGAAGAAGATCTTATATTTTACCTATTTTTATGGGAGAAGATCTTTCTAAGATATTTTATCTTTGGAGGGTTATTTTCCTATAAAAAGGGTTGGATTTCCACAAATCCAACATCCTGCATACATCTCGCTTACGGCTGAAGATCCCGCTTACACCGATCAAGGTTTATACACCGCTGCAGCCATACTCCAGTTTGGAGATTTGAAGAACCTTTTTGAAGGTTGAAGGAAGATTGAAGATCATAGCTTTTATAGCTTTTTGAAGGGTTTTGTAAGATTGTCTTTGATTCCCTTCCTTGTTGTCTTCTCTTGTTGGATTGCTATCCAAGGAACGCTTTTATCGTGATATTTGATTCAGTTATTGAAGTCTTTTCATTGAATTCTTCTTGTTCAAATATTCACTTTCTTCCCATATATTTGATTTATACTTTCATGATGATGAGTGGCTAATTTCCTTGTGTGATTCTAGGGTGATTGGCTGAAAGTTATGGGAAAAACAATGATAGAATAATCTTAGATTCCAGTAGGATCCTGAAAGTTCGAGTCTTTAACCTTAACCCTAAGCATCTCGCTCAGTCGATGAACATCTCGGCCGGGGTGGAATTTGGCTGACCGAGGTGACTTATCTGATCCTAAACTAAGAGTTAAGTGTTAGAGTCTGCCAAATCCTATTCTTATTACACCTTTCCTGGTTCAAAGCAAGCTTAGGATGAGACTTACCCGGTAATTCCTTAGTTTGTGTACCAACGATCATAAGCGTAGGTAATAAAGGTTTATCCTTTATTGGGGTTTGAGTGTGCTTCCATCCCATCTTTGTGAGTTAGCCTGAGACTTACCCGGTAAAGGTTGATTCTATTTCCTTAGATGGTATGTTAGTTTGAGATTATAATTCTTTATCTTAATTCCTTGAGACTTACCCGGTAATAGGAGTTACGGTTTTGGATTAGTGAGTAGTGAGACTTACCCGGTGATCTACTCCACTTTAGTAACACCTTCCCCTTGCAAAAATCTCAGCTTTGTCCGCTTATCTTTAGATCTTGAGTTGGAACCACAACTAGACGCTTTAATCCCTAGAATTGCATGTTTGCTTTATTGACTTCTTATTCATCTTTGATTGTGTTAATTGCTCTTGTGGTTAGTATTCACGAAGCTTACTGTTATTGACTTTGTTTCACCGAGTCCCTGTGATCGACCCCTGGAATTTCTTGCTTTTTACTACGATTGACCCGTACACTGCGGGTTCGCATCCTTGTTTTAAGCTTAAGTCTAGGGTTATAAATTTAAAGCTTGCACACACCGTTTGGAGCGAACACGCTTTGAAGCTTAAGAGAATTGATTAAGCATGCTGGACCTTCTAGGCTAGATTATCGTTCCTTAGGTTGGGGTTCATGATCTTGTGAGATATATGTTGTTATGAGTTCTAGCATGTGTTTGAGAGAGTGGGTTGTGGGTAGATCTCCTCATGCGTTGAGTGAGAGGTGAGTGTAGGAATTCTAGGATGTGGTCCTAGAATTGAGAGTCAAATGGTCTTGCGTTGATCATTTGTATAGAAGTCTAAGACTTCTTGTGTGAGTGGGTTGTTGACTTATATCCTCTTGTGAGCAGGTTGTGGACTTCTTCCCAAGGGAAGCGAGAGTGTTGTGAGTTGAGTGTGGAGAAGAGGTAAGCCTCCAGACTTACTTAGCTCGTATTCGTCGTATTAGTTTCGATGTGTGTTTGGTGGTGTTTGTTTATCGTTTATTGTATAACAATTAAACCGGAATTAGGATTACCGACTTTATTTATTATTGACCCCCAAGTGTATGATAACGGGCGGTGACAACACTGCCTAGCTCTTGCGGAGAGTTAGGTGGTTCTCGGCGACTAGCCCGGGCAGGTAGACGGCCAGATGCATCAGTGCCATTCCTTGACGGTGAGTAGGGACCGAGACGAGATCATGCGGTGAATCTCGTGTCACAAACCTAAGTTGAATTAGTAACGGGATATGACTTAATAATAATAAAAAGATAATGAACCGGTCTTGTGTGTTTCGAGCATGTTGTGTGTTTATGTTTATTTGTGTGTGTGTGCCATCACCTTGATTCTAATGTTTTGAATATAGCTAACGGTATTATACCGATTGTTGTAGATGCCTTGCAGGATAGGGATGCCGCCGAGTGAGGCGGAGGAGTGGACAGTCGGGGTCTCCGTACATTATAGGACGGGGATGGTTATGTGTTGATGTCGTTTTTGGATTATCTTATACCTTATGGATTTATATTTTTGAGTTGTGTTGTTTTGAGGACTCGGCTGAGTTTCCAAATTGTACCTTTCTTTACGAATTGTTTGCATTGCATTAAAACGTTTTCGATATTTGCCTTTATTTGTGCCATGTTGGAAAGATCCGGTGAAATTGTTGTCAAGCTAAGGGTCGGGACCCATTGTGAGGTCCCAGCCCGTAGCGCCCCGAGTCCCGCGGATTTGGGGTGTTACATGTAGCTAGTTTGATGAAATTTTCAAGTCCATAAATGTTTAATTTGTTTGGGTAACAATGTTTTCGTTACCCAAATATGAATTGTAGTATTTTTCTAATTATTGGGTATATGTTTATTGTTTTTGTGGTATGCTTCTTATTGTTGAGTATGCTTAAAGTGATATTTTTGGTATGTTTTTTATGGTTACCCAAACTGTGTTATAATGACCAAATGTCATTTGGTATTGATGTTTGTGTACAATATCGATTTGTGTAAAATTTGGTTATGACAAATTCAAATTGGGTATGCTTTTATACGTGTATTGGCTTTATAGTATATTTTTTATTATCAAGTATTTTTAAAGCGATATCGTGGGTATGTTTTATGGTTACCCAAACTGTGTTATAATGATCAAATGTCAAGCGGATTTTTGGGTAATGACCAAATGTCATTTGATATTGATGTTTGTGTACAATATCGAGTTTTGAAAATTTTGGGTATGACAATTTAAATTGGGTATGGTTTTTGTATTAAGTGATGTTTAAATTGGGATAAATATAAAATATTATCCAATTAATGGATATGATTTTATTTTGTTATTTGATTTTTTGGGTATGTGTTTTCGAGTATGTTTATGTACATTGACAAATTTATTTTTGGGTATAATTGTGACATTATTTGGGTAAGCCGATTTTTGGGTAATAGGTAAAAAAGTAAGGATGTTGGGAATTCTTTTTTCTAATTGATGTGACATGTGAGATAATACAACATGTCACATTCGATGAGTTGCAAAACTTTACCCTCAATTTGTACTATATTTCCTCTACTCTATATTATAGGGGGTCAAAATATCAATCCCAAATACTAGACGTCTTCTTTCTCAATTGATTTGCTTAAAATGACTAATTTATCAATTTTACTAATTAAAGTGACTTGAAGTTCCGAAATCAAAAAGAAAAATCTATTTATTTAAATAACATAATTTAATCCCGAAACTGAAGCGCAGAATTGATAATTTTATAAATAATATATATGATACATCTTCCTTGCCCCCTACCCCTAGTTATATCATTAGTCAGTATTCTTCACCTAAAAAAATCATTAGTCAGTATTGATTATATCATATTTGGTAACTCTCGCTCTAAAACCACACACTGAAAGGGAGGGAATAGCAGATTACAAAATACAGTATGGTTTAAGAGCTTGATTGAACTGATAATGATGGGAGATGAGCGGATGTGAATTCACTGAATTGGTAGTCAGACGACAGGTGGATCCAAAAGATGACGGCAACCCATGATCTGCAACTCTCTCCCCCGTGAAAGCGGTTCTCGTGGCCAAATCTCAATTTATCACTCTCTTCTTGTAATTTGTTGCAATTTGCCTTTTAGAACTAAAATATCTTTTTGAGATTTTTGGGAGTGTGTGATTGCCATTGGAGCTCTCTGTCCTCTTTCCTACCCATCTCGCTCTCCTAATTTTCATCACATATTCACCCCCATTCGAGCTTTTTTCAACTGCATTTCGTGCACGATTTATACGCCGGTGAGCAATTCTTGCCGATTCTCTTTATACCGCTTTGTCTTTTCCGGATTTCGATCCCGAGTATGTAAAGTTCATTACCATTTTTTATACTTAAGTTGCGATATTGCGTTCAATTTCGGATAACTGATCATTTGACTATGCAATTTTGCTTCTCGATTTGCTAGATTCTGATCCGGTTTCCTGCGAGTTGAGCTATGGTGGAACGAGAGTTGTTCTCAGATTACAATACTGTCAGAGAAGTGAATTTGACTTTCAGAATACCTTACTTCACCCATTGGGGTCAGAGCTTGCTAGTGTGTGGTTCTGAGCCGTTGCTCGGTTCATGGAATGTGAAGAAAGGCCTTCTTTTGAGTCCCATTCATGTTGGTAATGAACTCATTTGGCGTGGAAGCATTGAGGTTCCCTCCAAGTTTGGTTCTGAGTATAGCTACTATGTGGTGGATGATAGTAGGAATGTTTTGAGGTCTGAAATGGGGATGAAGAGGAAGCTTTTGCTGGCAGATACTGTTCATGACGGGGAATCAGTTGAGCTTCATGATCTATGGGAGGTATATACTATATGCTTCACTATAACCTTTATCTTTACTTGTTTGGATATAAAATATTGTATTATGTATACTGGTTTTGGTGTTTTTCTGTCATTGCTTTTGTAGTTAGACCTTTGTATGAGTTGGATTGCAATTGACAGCCTCATGAGATGAACAAGTTGTGTGTTTGCTCTTTATTTTGTTTCACTTGTGGTCATGCCAGATGAATTACACTTCTCTTCTGTACAATGTTATGGCCCTTTGAGCTATTTATTTTGGTTTTTGATAGGTTTGCTAGTTTATTGGATTTGTTTAAGATTTAATCATTAAACTAATTTGTTTATCGTCTTTGCCACTTGTTTCAGACTGGCGCTGATGCTTTGCCTTTCAAAAGTGCATTCAAAGATGTAATTTTTCGTCATGGTTTCAGCTTCAAGGTGGAAAGACCCCTTGGCGTCCTGCAAAATAAGTTAGACAAAGGAGGTCAACTGTTCTCTTTATGATTGACCATCTTAACACTCCTTTTATATCTTAGATTCATTTAAGTTAAGCATGCTGAATATATGTTGATGAACAGAATCCGTCCTAGTAAATTTCAAGATCTGCTGTCCAAATGTTGAAGAAGGCACGTCAGTGAGTTCTCAATTCCTGAACTTAATATATCTTTTTCATTATATTACTTGGTAATCTAACTTTCGTCTTTAAAGTTCAACTGTTATTTACTTATGCTATTATGTACGCAGATTTATGTCATTGGTAGTTCATTGAAGTTAGGGCAGTGGAAGGTTCAGGATGGGCTTAAACTTAGTTATGCCAGTGACTCAATCTGGCAGGCGGACTGTGTGATGCCAAAAAGTGATTTTCCTCTAAAATATCCTTCTGAAGACTTTTGGTTGCAAAGTTTTACTAGCTGTCTTAGTATACGTTCTTAGTAGGTGCTCTGAAATACTCCATTTGGTTGAATATTTTTCTTCCTTAATTCTGTCTTACATACAAGTATTGCAAGTATGGAAAGTCTGAAAGCTTCTCTCCTGAGACTGGCTCAAACAGAGAGCTTTCTTTTGATACATTAAGTGGTCAACCAAGATACATTTTCCTCTCGGACGGCATGATGAGAGTGAGATATATAGTTGTATTAAGAAAGTTATAATTAAGCATTAACATTTGCAGTGAAACAAACTGGCACTTATGCAAGTGCTAAATGTTTCAGGAAATGCCTTGGAGGGGTGCTGGTATGGCAATCCCTATGTTCTCTGTGAGATCAGAAGAAGATCTTGGTGTTGGCGAGTTTCTTGATCTGAAGCTGCTAGTTGATTGGTCTGTTGCATCTGGATTTCATTTAGTTCAGCTTTTACCAATCAACGACACCTCTGTGCATAAGATGTGGTGGGACTCATATCCTTACAGGTAATAATCAGCCTGCATTAACATATTTGCTTCTAGTGGAGACAAGGAGATCTTGCCTAGTGCCTACTAGCACAATTAATTGTAGGCACTTTGTATTGGGACAATGATCATGCCTTTCATGTATGAAATTATGGTAAAGTTACACTTCCATTTGCGCTCCAATGCTCTCTCTGCATTACTTAGTTTCATTTTTGTCACACTTTATGCAGCTCCTTGTCTGTCTTTGCTTTGCATCCTTTGTATCTGAGAGTTCAGGCACTTTCAAAGAATATTCCCGAGGAAATTAAGGTGATCCTGATCTGTTTATTCTTGTTAATATTTATGTGTATTATCTGGAGGTTACTTGTTCAATGGATAAATGTTAATTTCGGTCTTTGATTCTTGCAGCAAGAAATTGGGAAGGCAAAAGAAAGTCTTGATGGAAAGGTATTTTCTTGTCCGCGTACAGTGTATGCTTAAGTTCTATTATGTTGCAATAAGCTGGTTTTAACAACGTTTTACTGTTTTTGTCAAAGTTGCTCATGCATTTATTTGACCTGCACATTTTTCTTCTTCTTCTGTTTGCACCCATGTTGCACGCACACACCACCATTTTATTGATGTTACATATGCGGGTCATTTGAGCTTGATCTTTTTGATCAACAATTGTATTAGCTGCTCTACTAAATCCTTACCATAATTGCTGTACATGGCTATGTTCTGGTGCTGTATCGGTTGTCAAAGTGATAATGTAAATCTAAAAATTACCGCAGGCTGTTGATTACGAAGCCACGATGGCTACCAAACTTTCAATTGCCAAGAAAATATTCTCTCTGGAGAAAGACTCACTACATCAGTCCAGTTCCTTTCAGAAGTTCTTTTCAGAGAATGAGGTTAGCTGCATTTAAGTGTGGTTATCATGCTTTTTTTCCTAACACGACCTTGGTTACCTTTCCTTCTTTTATTGTTCTGCTATCCTGAGTTTGTCTTCTTGTTTTCTTTTGGTGGTTATGCTTTTCATAAGTTTTTCTTTTGATTAAAAGGAATGGCTAAAACCTTATGCGGCGTTCTGCTTTTTGCGGGATTTCTTTGAAACCTCAGATCATAGTCAATGGGGTCGCTTTTCTCAGTTCTCAAAAGAAAAGGTAGCTCTTGTGATTGTTTTGTCTTGCAGTAATATTTCAGTGAAGCATGGATTGAAGCATAGATCATTTTTGATAAACTTGTTGCATTATATCGTCGTTAACTAACATACGATTTCTTCTTTCAGCTTGAGAAACTCACCTCAAAAGACAGCATTCACTATGAAGTCATTTGCTTCCACTATTACATCCAATATCATCTCTATGTGCAAGTGAGTTCTTATAGTTTTTTTTTTATTTCATCTCATAGTATTTGGAGTACATTGTTCTCTAAACTCTTGAACTTGCAGTTGTTAGAAGCTGCCGAATATGCCAGGGAAAAGGGGGTGATCTTAAAAGGGGACCTTCCAATTGGCGTCGACAGGAATAGTGTTGATACCTGGGTCTATCCTAACCTTTTCCGCATGAACACCTCAACTGGAGCACCTCCTGATTACTTTGACAAAAATGGACAAAATTGGGGGTTCCCAACTTATAACTGGGAAGAAATGTCAAAGGATAACTATGGGTGGTGGCGTGGTCGTTTGACTCAGGTTTTCAACAGCACATCATCTATGTTCTCTTTTCGTCTTTCCTGGGTGACCGTCTTTCGATGGGTTATGATCCGTTGTATTTTTTTATTCAGATGGCGAAATACTTCACAGCTTACAGAATTGATCATATCCTGGGATTCTTCAGGATTTGGGAGCTTCCTGATCATGCAATGACAGGTCTCCTTGGAAAGTTCCGACCATCTATCCCTTTGAGTCAGGTGTTATCCTATTTCTAGTACTTCTATGCACAATGTTTAAGGGTTGGTTAGAAGTGATTGAATTTTATTACTAGGTATAGCCGTATAGGGCCAAAAACATAGATATGCTAGTCAGTGTCGATTTACACTTTGGTGTTTTTTTCTCAGGAAGAGCTGGAAAAGGAGGGGATTAATGATCTTGATCGTTTAAGCCAGCCATATATCCGTCAAGAATTTTTGCAGGTTTCTATTCATAAAATGTTAGGTCGATCATTTTTATTTAATTCTTTCCTGACCATGTGGAAGTGTATATATATCCATGTTTGTTTAGGAGGCATCTTTTCAGTTGTTAATGTATTACCTAATCTTTCAGGAAAACTTTGGTTCTTCTTGGACGGTTATCGCCTCAAATTTTCTGAATGAGTATAAGAAACTCCATTATGAGGTAACAACAAATAATAAATTCTAATGTTAGCATCTAAGCACATTCTTTTCGAGTTCAGATTACCTTGCATCTAATTGATTGGTTATCCATTGAAGGGAAACGTTCATTAAGTGGTTAATATTGTATCCGATTAGGTTAGCAGTGGTTTCCTAGTTGAAGCTATTCTTTTTCAATCAAAAGTAAATAAGAGACATGCTTCCTTCCAAATTTTCAGCATGGGAAAGCAATTAGTTAATTCCTGCAGACAAAGAAGAAAGAAAATAAAAATCTGCAGTTCCTGTCCTTGGTCAATTGTCATCATCTCTGTACGGCATTCTTTCAAAACCTATACTGAATCTATAGCTATTATGCTATCAACAAACAAATTCCACAGGCAAGACATTTATATACCATGTCTTATAAAATGACTGCAATCAAAGAAACCTAAATTATGCCATGGACAAGGCATATTTTTTCTACCAAACATCTTTGCATGTCTTAATATGTTATTTTTGATCTTTCAGCAATTTTTTGGTTCTTTCACTCCTCTGAGTGAAGATTAGACCGATGATATGCTAATTGGTGAACTATATAGATAGTTATACTTTAATGCATGCCTTCTCCTGTCATTTTTGGTGCAAATGTCTTAATTTTTTGTAGCTCACATTGGACTTATTTTCAGTTCAGGGAAGACTGCAATACTGAGAAAAAGATAGCTTCCAAACTTAAGGGTTGTCTGGAGCAGTCACCAGTATTGGGGAGCGAGGACAAACTTAGGCGGGGTTTATTTGATCTTCTGCAGGTTGTGCAAGATAAAACAGTGAACATTGTCCATTTGTTTACGTGCCTTTCTATCTATGCCTATTTAGTCTCATCTTTGAATACTCTTGTGCCAGAATATCGTTCTGATTAGAGATCCAGAGGATCCACGGAAATTCTACCCTCGTTTCAATCTTGAAGACACTACAAGTTTTAAAGATCTGGATGATCACAGGTAGTTTGGTTCTATTCTTCTACATTGGCCATTGTTTCTTTTTTTTCTTCTTCTAATAACAGCATGTACTTAGATAAGACCATAGCAGAGAAGTTGCAACAAATATAGGCATATATATAGTCTTCATGTGATATTCATGTAGTACTTTAAATGATTATCATGTACAATTAGGTTTATAAACTAGTTTTCATGTAAAACACTTGCATTAATAGTATGACGGTCTCTCTTTTGTATAGCCCAGATGAACCCCTTAACATATATGATCAGAAAACGGTGACATGGTAGAATATTTAACGATTAGAAGGATAAACATGGCACCTACAAGGTGCAAGATATAAACTAATTACGTTGCTAAGTATGAACGGTTATGGCCGTGAACTATTGTGCTCAATATGAACTATACACCTTGTGAGATCATGTACTAGTATATTGTTAAATATGAACGATTTTGTTATTTGTCGTGTAACTACAGTTGACCCTCAGTTCTTATGCCATTGTGAATTTTTTTTTCATGTGAGCCAAGTCAAACACTTTGCACTTGTAGTCATGCAAACCTACTTTATTACATGGCATTGTGTTTTAATGATTTCTGCCTATGTTACAGCCAAAATGTTCTGAAAAGATTGTACTATGATTACTACTTCCAACGGCAAGAAAACCTATGGCGGGATAATGCTATGAAGACCCTGCCAGTCCTCTTGAATTCATCAGATATGCTTCCTTGTGGAGAAGATTTAGGGTTAATACCTAATTGTGTCCATCCTGTAAGTAACTCTGAGTCCCATCTGTCCTCTTTCTGCTTCAACAGGATATTTCAATTCTTTCAGTAGTCTAGTATATTGAAATTTGGAGTATGTTGCAGGTCATGCAGGAGCTTGGATTGATAGGCCTGCGCATTCAACGAATGCCAAATGAACCCGGTTTAGAATTTGGCATTCCATCTCAATACAGCTATATGACTGTAAGTCTTGCTCTTTCAAACAGTACATTCTGAAATTCCGTCTGCTGCCTAGACTATACAAGAACGAACTGAATGAGACCGTTCCTTTAGGTGTGTGCTCCATCGTGCCATGATTGCTCTACCTTGCGTGCTTGGTGGGAAGAAGATGAAGGCAGAAGACGTCGTTATTTCAAGAACATTGTAGGATCCAATAAGCAGCCACCCAGCCAATGTACTCCTGCAATAGTACACTTTGTTATACGTCAGCATGTTGAATCCCCATCAATGTGGGCAATCTTCCCACTCCAGGTACCTTCTGTACCCTCTTTTCCTTACACTTGTACAAAATGAAGGACAACCCAACAAAAGCAAAAGATCAAAATGGAAAAGGTCACATAATACAGAGTTTGTAATACCATAAAATTCATTCAAAGTTGTAAAATCCTTTTTCTGTTGCAACCATGCCATTTTTTTCACATGTTCTCAATCTGTTCTAGGAAGTAGACAGAATAGTTGGTTGATTGCCTTTATGTTGTTGTCAGGATTTATTGGCGTTGAAAGAAGAATACGCGAAACGCCCTGCAAACGAGGAGACTATAAACGATCCCACTAATCCAAAACACTACTGGAGATACCGTATGTCTCACCTCTCTTATACTCGCCTACTAAATGCATGTCGCATCATTAGCTCTTTACATGTACCATCTTCGTATAGGTTGTCACGTGACACTGGAGACTCTTGTAAAAGACCAAGAGCTGAAAACTACAATCAAAGACCTTGTGCGCGGTAGCGGAAGAGCACACCCGTCTCTTGACGAGGAAGCCGGCAAGCAGTCGCACGCAAATGGAAAATGAGAGACCGAAGAGATACACTAAACCGTAGAGATAGAAGGAAAGCAGCATTGAATGATGATCAAGCACATGAATAAAACCCTTTATCTCGTTCCTTGTTTATGTTGTTTCAGACAGATTTGGAGATGATCTCAACCCATTGTGTCGTTCCTGTCGGTTTCTCATCTGGACTTGCTGAAATAAAGCATGAAAATTCCATGTATTTTCCGTAGCTGCAAGTTGTACTCATAATTCCCCAAATTGTTTGCACTTTCTGAAAATAAAACATTGGATGATCATAGAATATGAAATATGCGCCTTTTCGCCCCATTCTTGATGATAACAGCCTCCTCTTTGTTTCGAATCTTCAAAACCTTAGCTTTCTTGAACTAAACCGAATATGAAATCAGAACACATACTTGTTTGAAATCGGATATTGCAGAAAATATGGATGGTCATAATTACCTTACAACTCAAGAGCAATAACCGCCCCCTTTCTCGAGGGAATGATTACAGACCTTGCATCGAGCAATATCATAAAACTTTGACTTGCTGGATTGCAGAAAGAAGACTTCGTAGCCATTAACTTGAAAAGAGTGGATTTTGGAGCAGTCTATGTTCAGTTTCCGTATGTCTTCAACCTTGACAGCATATTCATGTGATGAGTTGACGATCTTAAGAACATTGCAGTTAGTATGAGGAGCAGCATCTACCTTGCAAAGTGGGTAGCCCTTACAATTTAAGCAGAAGAATCCCAATTTGTTTCGTCACAATTGCATCCACGAGTGGTATTGAATTTGGCTTCCAACAGAGGAAACAACCAATCTGGAACATCCTCTGCTTTTCTCAGAGATTTAAAATAATTAAAAAAGATACTTACAATTTCAAAATTATAAGAAATAATAGAATTCAGTATAAGAGATATATAGTCATATTAAGAAAGTTATAATGAATCATTACCATTTTCAATGAAGCAAAGTGGCACTTATGCAAGTGCTAAATTTTTTAAGGAAAGGGGTGCTGGTATGGCAATCCCTATGTTCTCTATGAGATCAGAAGAAGATCTTGGGGTTGATGAGTTTCTTGACCTGAAGCTGCTACTTGATTGGTCTGTTGCATCTGGATTTCCTTTGTATCTGAGACTTCAGGAAACTTTCAAAGAATATTCCCGGGGAAATTAATGTGATCCTAATCTGTTTATTCTTGTAAATATGTAAGTGTCATAGCTGGATTTTACTTGTTCAAAGAATAGATGTTTATTTCCGTCTTTGATTCTTGCAGCAACAAATTGGGAAGGCAAAAGAAAGTCTTCGTGGAAAGGCATTTTCTTGTCTGCCTACACTGGATGCTTAAGTTCTATGACATTGCAATAAGGTGGTTTTGTAACAACATTTTACTGTTTATGTCAAAATTGCTTATGCATTCTGCACTCTTTTTCTCTTCTTCCCTTTTCTGTTTGTACTTATGTTGAATCCCTATCAACTAGGCCCAGAAAAGCTTTCTTCTAACGAAATGAAGGACAACCCAACAAAAGCAATAGAGCAAAATGGAAAAGGTAATATAATACAGAGACTGCAATACCATAAAATTGTTTCAAATTCCTAAAATCTTTTTCTGTCGCAAGCATGCCATCTTGTGTACATGTTCTCAATATTGAAACCATATGTAAGATTAAAAATATCCAATTTATACCCTTGCTCGAAGCAAAAACTAATATTGTACCTGATGAAGCTATTTGACGCAAATCTGACTTAGATAATATAGTTTTCGTAACCGCTGACAATTTATCCGGTGGAATTTGACCCATAAAGACAAGTGGTTCATATAATCATGTAACAAAATTTACTATGGAGCTCATCTTTGTATATGTCTCTCCCAAAGAAAAAAAAACTGAATTATGGTCGATACTAACAAACTTTATTCTTGCACTGCCTGATCCATGTCTACTAAGGAGAGACCTAAACGAGATCCGAAATTTGGTTGAAAAGTTGAGAGCGGCCACTCCCTTGTCTAATTGTTTCAACTCATTGAGCAACTTCAAGGATAGTTGCCTCTTCCATGACCTCCCTACTTTAGGAATGAAATTCGCTTGGAGAAGAAAGAAAGATGGTCCTGATAATACTTACGAAACAACTTGATCGGGTTTTGGCTTAACAATAAGTGCTTGATTAGTACTCTTCATTATTTACCAAAAGCACAAAAGGTGTTGGCAAAGTGTGTAATCTTCTATACGAACCACCACTTTTTGTTTTTTCAGGTTTTCCTTTGTTGGAAGTATGTTGGTTGAAAGCTTCCATAGAAACTTTTTCATTTTTTGGTATAATACTCATATCCCAGATCCATGCATTATGATTGTCGGTCAATCTTCTCCATTCATAAATCAGCTTCATTACAGACTTTGTAGAAAACCATCCCTTGTCTGATGGTGCCCAATATAGTCTGTCTTGTACATTAGATATTGGTAAGTAATTAACTTTTGATTTCAATGATGATATTTGGTGGGAGGAGAGCCCCATCTTCTCTTGTAATTTGAGGTAATTCTATTTGTTCTCCATGATGTAGGTGTGATGAGGGTTGAAGTGTTAACCTCATGTTAAATACTTTTTCTTTTTTGGTGGAAAACAAATAGGTGGGTTTCGATCCCTAGACCTGTGGATTATGAGACCAACATGTTTCCACTAAACTACACTATTTTAGTCCTCATGTTAAATACTTACAAGACTCGTTGTAGTATAATAGGTTATGATCGACACAAGGAAGACGATGTATCACTTTGATGAATTAGTTAAGAAACCAAAACCAAGCAAATAATTTCCTAGTTTTGCGGCTAATTCTTTCACTTGTTGTCACATTAATTCCTTGACCTCGTCTTCCCAACCTCTTGCCTTAGGAGGTGCATATCTAATCGACATGTTGATTGAGTTGATCATCCATGGGAATCTAGCGTCTCCATAGAAGTCCATTTCTTCAATATATGAAATTTAAAAAACCTAAAAAAAAAAAAGAAAAACCTAAGAGAAAAAAAAAAATTAAACAAAAAACAACAGTTTCAAAATTAATAAGTCAAAACAAAACAAAACAAAATAAAGCTTTCCCCGATCATTAAAATTAAATTAGAGAATATTGGTGTAGTAAAACCTTTTTTGTATCACAGATACAAAGTATGCCCCTATAATTTTATAATTTAAAATAATGAGAATATTGGTGAGGTAGAGCTTTTTCAGAATAAGTTAGAAGGGGCCTATTTTGTATCCATAGATACATAATAGCCTTGTTTGTATTCACTGTTACGTTACAGTAATAGCTCACAAACCCCTTTTACTCATAAAATTACAAGAGATATATATACCCCATTTACAAAAATATCAATATAAGTTAAAACTATTTACGATAAATTAAATTGTAAAATACTAAATTATATTATATAAGTTTTAATAAAACCAATAAAAACTAGGTCCATGTTAGACAAACCCAATATCTTTATTTATAAAAAGAAATTTTCCTCTTGGTAGCCTCAAAGTTTGTACTTTTTTTCTTGGTATCCACTAAATTTTAAAATTCCTCTTGATACCCTTAGACTTATAATATTTTCCCCTCCGTGCCCATTCTTAGTTTTCCCGCCATTTTAATCAAATATGTTAACTAAAATTTTGAAAAAAGGATATTAAAATGTTTACTTATTTTTTAAAGAAAAGAAAAGAAAAGAAAGAAGCAAACTTACTCACCTTTCTCTCTCGAACGACGGAGTAAAACGCTTATCACCTAGTTGTCACCTCCAACTTCTCTCGTCACCGCTGACTTCTCCTGTCACTACCGACTTCTATTGTCTTTTCCAGCTTCTTTTGTCACTGCCACTTCTCTCGTCACCTCATGTAATGGTATCTATTTCTATAGTTTTTATGTTTTTTTGATTTTAGGGCTTGTAATCACTCTCTTTGTTTATCTGTTTTGAATTCGATCAACTTGTTTCTTTGAGCTGTGCTTGAATTTCCTTTGATATATGCTCATATTTGGCATGATAAAGAACTTTGATGTGGTAATGTCTGTTATAGCTAAACTCAAGATTAGGGAGACATACTTTGATGCAGTTTTACTATTTGACATAATAAAGAAATATGACGTGATATTGTTTTTTATAGTTGATATTTAGTAAAGTTGGGATTTAGTAAGGTTTACCTTAACCCTGAAGCAGTACAAAAGTTAATGAGACAATCTTTGATGACTTGTACTTGCTTTATAGATGCTTCAACAAAAAAACACGATGTCATCTACAAAGAATATGTGGGAGATACCCGGACACTAGCGTTTCATATTTAATGTTTTTCAAGAGTCATTCTCAACTAGCTTCTGGATAGCATACCCGGACACTAGCGTTTCATATTTAATGTTTTTCAAGAGTCATTCTCAACTAGCTTCTGGATAGCATGATTTAGTCTCTCCATGTATAAAACAAAAAGGCAGGGTAAGAGAGGATCTTCTTGTCTCACATAGGGCTGTAATACGAGACAAACTACTTGGGCTCGGCTCGGGCTCGGCTCGGGCTCAGCTCGTCAAAAACTCGGCTCGAGCTCGTTCATTTTCTAAATGAGCCAAGCTTGAGCACATTTGAAAACTCGTATAATTTTTAGGCTTGGCTCGGGCTCGACTCGTTTATAAACAAGCCGAGCTTGAGCATGTCAAAGCTCGGCTCGTTCGGCTAAAATAACATTACAGGAGCATTATTTTAGCCGAGCTACTCGAGCTCGACTCGTTAAAAGCTCGGTTCGATCTTATTCACTTTCTAAATGAGCCAAGCTTGAGCACGTATTAAAGCTCGTATAAATTTTAAGCTCGGCTCGGGTTCGGCTCGTTTATAAACAAGCCGAGCTTGAGCATGCCGATGCTCGGCTCGTTCGGCTCGTATTACACCCCTAGATCACACCCCTAGATGACATGAAACTTGCAGACATCTCTCCATTCCAGATTATTCTCACTGACGGTGATCTATGGTCCTTTCTATCCAGACCCCAGGAGATCTAGTAGTATGTAAGTTTCTTCAATGAACTCCCAAATTGATTGTTTGTGAATAATATGCCTTCCACGATTCCAAGAAAAATCCGGGCTGCTGAAACCTATATATACGAGTTGAGAATTGGAGAACCATTTTTTGAATAAAGCCGAGTCGTCAGAGAGCCTCTTGCTTCTACCTCCCAACCAGATTGGCTTAGGACACAATTGAAGTCTCTTCCAACCACAATGTAGCCTTGACAATTCTGTATTATATGCAACAACTTATTCCAACCCTCTTTGTGTATGGCTAGTGTTGGTGGATTATACACCAAGTTCAACTACTTCACGTTCAATGGTGATTGAAGTGTGAATAAAGTTTATTTCCGATTATTTATATTGAGACCATGTGCACTACCATTCTAAAAGAACCAAATTCTTCCCTCAAAACCCACCGCTTCTATTCAGTAGTAGTAAGAGAGTTGATACGATTACAGACTTCATCAGCCGTATTACTCGAAATCTTGGTTCAAATATCTACATTTTATATATGTTTGATAGTTTAGTACTTATAAAGTCAAAATACACAAACTTAAATTCTAATTTTTTTTATGTTAGATCACTCCAAAGTACGACAATTAAACTAGTTTACTAACTAAAGTATAGGAGGAAAAATCTACTAATTCATATTAGTGAAATAACCTAATTTATCCGATTCTCTCTTTTATAATCCTACATTTTTATTTAAAATGTCTAGGGTGTGGATATAACTAACTAATGTATTATTGAGTATAGTTTTTAATATGAGGACTTTATAATTTATATTTAAAATTATGAACTTTTATTATACACGAGGTAAGATGGATGCAACCACACTAAAAAGTTAAAGACACATATCCCGCTTTACATATTTTTTTGGCGAAATTTGATAACTAGGCTTTATTAAAAAACGATACAACTAACTAGGCTTTTTTATATTTTCAATTAAAAAAATATACCCCAAATCATATTGGGGAAATTTGGTAACTAGGCTTTATTAAGAAATCATACAGCTAACTAGGCTTTTTTATATTTTCAATTAAGAAAATATACCCCAAATCATATTTACTGTCAATTAGTTACCATAAAATTAGGTAATTTTATTTGTCTTCTCTCTCTCTTTTGTTACGCTCAAAGGAAAGCGATTTCATTCTCCTCCTCCTCTCAATCTCGCAAGCTTCTCCTTCTTTGGTATCACAATTATCGATTTACTTTCTCTCTTCTTTCTCACTATCGACATCAATCTCGCAATCTTCTCTGGTAAGATCCACGATCAAACACCAGAAACGAATACAACGAAATCGAAATGTGGTTCAACACTTCAAATACCAAAAATATCATCGATCTAACCAGGTATCTCTCTCGCAATATTCTACTCTCTCTCTCTCTCTCTCTCTCTCTCTCTCTCTCTCTCTCTCCATCTTCTTCAATATTATTCTGGTATTATGTTCACCATTGTGAAATTTTGTTCAGATTCTTGTATTTCTGGTATAAGGCATCGTCAGAGTTGGTTTTGTTTTAAATTATGTTTCTGGTATGAATGAATGTGTTATGATTTCAATTTTTGGTTTTGTCCATTTCATTTGGATTTTCTCTGTTCTGGTATCAATTTGATTAACGATTCTGGTATGAACCTTGTTGCTAGTTTGTTTTCTTAATTCTGGTATGAATGAGTGAGTTTTGGTATAATCCCTTTTTTTAGTATGATAATTGTCTTTCTAGTATCATCAATTCTCTGGTATAATCATTTGAATGACTTCTGGTATTGAAGATGTCACAACAATGTTCTGGTTTTTGTTTGATAATTGTGTTTCTGGTATGTACATTATATTTGAATAATAATGTTTCTAGTATCATCATTTATCTAGTATTTGATTTTTAATTTTATTTTTGGTATTGTTTCAAAATTGTGTTTATGGTATGTGACTTTCTGGTACGTATACATGATCAGTTTATGGTATCATCCTGTTTCTGGTATTTCAAGTATGCTTATTTCTGGTATGTAACATGCTCTATTTGTGGTGTTGTGCGTACTTTAACTTCTGGTATACTTATAGTAGTTTTTTTTTTCTGGTATATACAAAACTTGTTAGGCATGGCTAATTTACAAATTGTGGTTTATTGTGAAGGAGAATGAAAATCTGTGAATGGACATATATAGGGAATAAAGTAGTGTGCAAACCCATCACTGTGGGAGATCTAGTTAGCATACTAGAAATTAGGATGTTGATTGCCAAGCGTTTTCAAGTAGATGAGACAGTGCACAAATTGGAACTTACATACAAGAATACCTTAAATGAAGCGTTGCAACCGTTTGATATTGAGACGGTAGAAGATTTTGAGTATTTTGTTGAAGTTAATCAATAGACTCAACCATGATGGAGTGTGTCATTGTGTGTGAGATTAAAGTCTAGAATTGTTATACCAGAAATTGAAGAAATTCATGAATATCATCCATACACTGCCATTGATGCTGCTCCTAGTGTGACTGAAATATAAACAGGGAATAGCTATCCAATCACTGAAGTTGAACCTGAAGAAACTCAATGGGGTCTTAAGGTTGGTCAAAAGTTCAAGGATAAAACCGCAGTGAAAAATGCATTGTGTTTGAATGTTTGTTG
Organism: Fagopyrum homotropicum; assembly: GCA_033239125.1. Classification (NCBI taxonomy): domain Eukaryota; kingdom Viridiplantae; phylum Streptophyta; class Magnoliopsida; order Caryophyllales; family Polygonaceae; genus Fagopyrum; species Fagopyrum homotropicum. The sequence continues at coordinate 36,508,191 of BSWB01000003.1, forward strand.
CCGAATGTACACAATACAGAATAACAAAGTCTATCAAGCTTGCTATTCTTGCGCGATGTCTAGATAAAGATTGTAAGTGGCGCTTGCAATTCTCAAAAATCAAGAAATCGAAAGTGTTTACACTAACAAAGTATACCAAAGAGCACACTTGTTCATTCCATACAAGAAGAAATTATCGCATAAAGGTCTCATATCCTGTCATTGGTGAAATAGTTGCAAAAATGTAAGTCCATTGCTTATTACCACATATAATATTCAATTCTATATTGTTTTCTTCGATTCTGGTAACAACTACATTAAAATCATATTGTTTATGTTATTCAGGTATGTTAATACACACAAACTCCCCGAGCCTAAGTCAATTATTGGAATTTTGAGAAACGAGTATTGTTTAGAAGCTAGCTACTGGAAATGTTGGATGACACAAGAGGTTGTGAAGGACAATATAAGAGGAACAAATAAAGAGAACTACGAGGGTGTGCCGGTGTACTTACATCGATTGCAAGAGGCTAATCCGAACACTATTGTAGCGCTGCAATTGGATGATGAAAACAAACTCAAGTATGTCTTCTTTGCTTTGGGACAATCAATGAAAGGATATTCAGTAATGAGAAAGGTATTATCCTTGTTCTGGTATGTAATAAAGTTATGCCTCTGGTATTATGAATTATGCATGAATGATATAGCTTTTGGTAGTAGAGTTATTTTTCTGGTAAGCATTAGAGTTATGTTTCTGGTATGCTCTTTTCTGGTTTGTATATTCGTGTCTAGTATTGTTAGATAATGTGCTTCTGGTAAGATCATTTCTGGTTTGCTTACATGCTCAGTTTCTGGTATAGTGATATATATTTGAACAATGAAGTTTTTGGTATTAGTATTTTTCTTTTCTGGTATACAAGAAAACTAATTGATTGGTGATTGTTGTTGTTTAAGGTTATATCAGTCGACGGAACATTTTTAAAAGGACGATATGGTGGGTTGATATTGCTTGTAACAGCGCAAGACGCAAACCAACAAATATACCCGCTAGCATTTGTGATTGTTGACCGTGAATGTGATGACTCGTATGATTTCTTCTTCTATCATATACACAAGTTTGTCCCTGACAGCGAGGACCAACTATTTAAACGGACGGACACATGTCAATAAAGAATGGTATTGCTAAGAACTACACAAAAGCATCCCATGGAGTTTGCATGTTCCACTTGAAAGGGAACATCAAGAAAAAGTCAACCAAGAATATAGTTCAATAAATGTTCTTGGATGCAGCTAGGTGCTACAGAAAGGATGTCTTGAACTGTTTGAAAATATAAAGATGGTATGTTTATTCTGGTTTATAGTATTTTCTGGTATGCAATCATATTATGCTTCTGGTATTTCATTTCTGGTGGTTTATTTCATTTCTGGTATTGTCCATTATCTCTCATTAATAGTGACTCTGGTATGAATGTTTCTGGTATGAACGCATGTTAGGTTTGTTGTATGAACATTATCATTTCTGGTATTACATTTAATCTCTGATATGAATTCTGGTATGCATTTTATGCTCGTTTCTAGTCATACATGATATGTTTCTAGTATTGAACATTATCATAGATGAACAATGATTATGGTATTATCTTTTTCTGGCATGAAAACATGTTACGTGTCTGGTATGATTTTTCTAGTATTATATATAACTTCATGTGTACCTGAAAATGTTTGTAGGAGAAGGTAGTGGTTGCGCAACTGTTGGAAGAAATTGGATTTGCTGCTTCGTCCTGAGCTTTTTGCCCCGCCAAATGTTACAACATTATGACAAGCAACAACACATAATGTATAAATAATGTATTGCGTGATGCAAGGGATTATCCAGTGCTTGGCCTCATTGATGTTATCAAATAGACGGTGGGTAGATGGTTTGCAACGCGAAGGGAATATGATGCATCATGTACAGAAATGACAACACCAAACGTCGATGCCCTAATACAAGCTAAATATGGGGAGACAACAAAGTATGGATGCTACATGCTTGATACAAAAAGGTTGTTGTTTGAGGTACAATGGAACCAAAAAAGGGAAGTTGTATGTTTAGTGGATAGGAGTTGCACTTGCAAGGAATTGGATATTGAGGAAATACCGTGTGTTCATGCAATAGCTGCAACAAAGATGGAGAAAATGAATCCGGATTATCTGGTAAGTAATTATTACAGCACCGAATATTGGAAGACGACGTATGAGGAGACAATATACCCAATCGTAGATCATGAGAATTTAGATATTTCAAGTTGCATTACATCTATTGAATGCAACCCTCCTATAAAGAGGAAGAGAACCGGAAGATTGCCTAAAGGTAGGATACGGGGATCAAGGGAAGGAACTAAGAAGAAGAAATGCAACTGTTGCGGCATGGTAGGCCATAACAAAAAAAATTGCCGAAATCAACCAATGGAGAAGGAACAAAGACACATACCATAAATACAAATTATGATTTTTTGTCATTATCAGATTTGTAGAAAACAATTACTATATTAATATATGTTTCTTTTATGTGTAAAAGTCCTCATATCAGAAGCATAACAACAGGTAATAACAAAAACTCAATAAAAAAACTCATACCAAAATCAATAAAAGAATACCATCAGGCTATATATGCATACCAGAAAGCTCAGACAATAAATCATTCAATAAAATCACAAATTAAATGTTTTTGGTAAACAGATAATCATATCAGAATCAAATAGATGAAAACAAACTACAAGAAACACAAACCAAAAACACATAAGAAATACTAATGCAATAAATCATACCATAAAATCACAAAATGAACATTTCTGGTAAGTAATTACTCATACGAGAGGCACATAAATGAAAACCAATCATACCAGAAGCATAACAAATAAAAAAAAAATATATATCATACCAGAGGCGCTTAAATGAAATACCAGAATCCTAAATCGCAACATAAGCACTTTGGGTAAAGAAACTATATTAACAGAATACTTGTTATTGAGTCATCAACAAGATTATATTACAAAAGAGTCAATATATACAACCTGAATGACTGTTACAACAGAGTGCGTCAATACAAAAATATCAATTTATCAAGAGTCAACTACATCATATAGGACATATTCAGTTTCAAAGGGACTCGTTGGATTTCACCCACTCCTTATGTTACAAAATAGAACAAAATTGTTCCCTGAAAGCTGGGACGTATTCTTGACAGATGTTTGACAAATTAGTTCATCCAGATGACAAATGTTGAATGTGTTTGATTGTGAATACACCACAACTTCCACTACAATTGTAGACAACATATTATATAAGCATTTTTCCAAAATATCATACTAATAAAAATACCAAAAACATATGAGTAGTATTGTAGAAATTACATTGGGTTGTTCTGTGGAACTTCTTTGGCTGTCTTTCGAACATAATTCAATGGCTTATCAAGCTTGTCCCCAAACCTCTCAAATTCTCCATGAAGTTTCAGAAGGTGAGGATACATAACAAAGAATGGGGTAAGCAAATCTTTCAAGTCCCCATCGGACATACAGTCCACAATTGAGTCATATACAACAACACACCATTTAATTAAATCAATCTGTAGTGTTATCCAGTGTTTACCACAGGTGTTAATGGCAGTGTATATTGTATCGACTTCATATAAGCTCTTGGCAAAGATGGGGGGATCAAGTCCAAATATAAAACTTGCAATTTCTTCGCCGTAATTAAAATTCCATGTATTTTTCGACACTAAGAATTGTTTATAGCGCACATCGTTGAAGTAGTTGACGAATAATACGGGAAGAATGGAAACACGGCCATAAACCTCGGGATATTCAATTACAGCTTTTCGGAGGTATGTAATCATTTCATCCAGTTGTTGTAAAGTAGAAAAAAACTAATAATTCAATACCAGAAGCTCATATGAGAATCATACCAAAAACACATAAAAATTTCATACTAGAATTCAAGACATGAAAATCATTAGGCAAGATACACATACATGAAAACACATCATACCAGAATCATAAAACATAAACAAATACCAGAAAGCTCAAGCAATAAATCATCTCACAAAGTCAAATGATAATTTATGGCAAAATGAAAGAATCACATACCATAAAACTAATGAAATACATAATACCAGAAAACCAAAAAAAAGCACAAATCAAAGACATACTAGACTCTTATACAACTAGCTCATACCGAAAAGTAGTTCAACACATCATACCATAAATTTTAAAAACAAAATGTAAACCCAACCTCTTACTAGAAACACATCAGTAGCTCGTAATAGAAAGTCATACCAGAAAAACATCATACCAGAAATTATTACCTTGAATAAAAGTAAGGTTAGTGTTAACTTACATGATCCTACAACCAACTAGTTTTTTGGAGTAAGAGCTTGAAGTTTTTCTTATTTTCTGAGTGTTGAAATCTAGTAATAAAATTTTCTAAAGTCTTCAGGTCAAGGTACCAAGCATAAAAAAGCATCTCTATCCTTCTTGCTCAAGAAATTATGCTTGGGTGCCTTGGGGATTTTTAATGGGACGACATAGGGAGATACGACAAGGTCGCTGAGTTCCTTTTCACGTAAACTCATTATCCTCGGTCCTTTGGTTTTAACGTTCCCTTTCACATCTACATCTGGTATTGGTTTATGTAACAGAATGAAAACATAATACAAACATTAATAAATATGCACGGAAACAAAACACATGAAGAATAATAGTGTATTATACCTCTTCCACTACTTCTTCCTTTGGCTTATCAACTTCAGCATCCTCCTGGGGCTGGGGCTGGGGCTTTTCTAGAGATGACGTCTCTTTATAACTTGAAGAAAATCCAAGAATTTCTACCTTAGGAACATCAGCTGAAGGTAGGGGGGGCTTTTTAGAGGGTTTGGTGCCTTTAGAAGAACCGGTCATCCTTTGAACATTGGTGAGGATCCTAAAACATTGACCTTCTATTTTGTGTTGGGTCATAGTGTGTGCCTTCTCCCTCATAACAACTTCGTTGATAGTGGCATCTTGTTGCTCAACCTTCTTGACCAAATCAGAAATCACTTGATTTTGGGTTTGTATGTGTTCCTTTAAATTATCAACTCAATCAGGCACTCTATACATTAACATAGTACAAGATTACAAATGCGATATCAAATAACCATTTGAAACTAATAAATTCTGGTATGTAAAATATCAATTACCTATTTGTGGTAGGAATAGTGGAGGTGGTGTTATCAGGGAGAGGTGGTGCAATCACAACTTCTGTAGGGACAATGGTATCCATTTCTGGAGCATCAACAATCCCAACAGGGCTAGATGGTGTGATCAGGGAGAGGTGGTGCAACCACAGCTTCTGTAGGGACAATGGTATCCATTTCTAGAGCACCAACAATCCCTACAGGGCTAGATGGTGCAACATCAACCTCGGGGGAGTAACCAATGCCATCATTTCTTCTTCGGGGCTAAAATAATAGAACAAATATTTTAAAAATTAATAATTCTGGTATGATAATATAAATGCGTATTCAACTTCAGATTACCATTCAATTTCCTTAACAATCTTTTATGTCTTAGGTTTATTAGATGGAGCCCTACATTAAAAAAAACATTATTAAGTAAATGATAAACATACCAGAAACTGAAACCAAACAAAACATAACAATATATACACAGGAAACAAGCTTCAAAAGATCACAACAAAAAAACATATCAAAACTAATACAAGACTGTAAGACAAAACTTATACCAGAACTAAGATAAAACACAAACCAGAAACTAACATACACGTACCAGAAAGTAAGAAAGCATTCATACCAGAAAACTAAAACAAAAACTCATACCAGAAGTTATATAAAATGCATACCAGAAACTAACAGACACATACCAAAAAGCAAAAAGCATTCATACAATGAAACTAAAGAGACTAGCATAACAGAAACTAATGCCACATAATTAAAAGATAGATTGAGTATGAAATATATTGAAATACCTTATCCTTCCCTCTTCATTTTTCCTCTTCTTTGAGCCATTTTCTTTCTTTTCAACTTTTTGTGGTCTTGACAACCTCAAAGTATGACGAGGAGGAGGAGGAGGAGGAGTAGCAACAAAGTTATCACTGTCGGATTCCTCCTTCTTTGGGGCATCCTTGATAACGTTGACACCAGGCCCTCCGGGCCTGCATACACGTACATTGTGGAACCCAACTTTGAAAAGGTGACATAGATAGCCAGTTGGGTTCAAAACTTCATCCCCCCACCACTTTCAGTCATCCTCAGTTTCTGGATCTTCTAGGGAGAGTGGGATAATTTTGATGTCATCTTGGGTCACCGATGACGCTGTATCTTTGATTGTTTGGAAGCTGCATTTCATCTTCCCCTTAATTGATGAAATCCACTTAAGACAAAGTGGGGTTGTTTTTCATCAACACATGTGGCAAACAACGATGCCAGTTGGGATAAAGTCAGGATGAAAACCTGCAAATTATAGACAAGAAACACATGAATAGACCATAACAGAAACTCAAATCAATAAATAATATAAAACTAATAAAATAATATCATACCAGAAAATGAAACCAGAAGTGCATATCATAAAACCAAAAAGCAAGTAAACTCATACCATAAAATATAAAATTCAGAACATACCAGAAACAACACAATACATCACATAACTCAATTATACAACATAAACAAGCATACCAGAATTAAATACATGAAAACAAAATACAAGAAACACAAACTAGAAACACATACCAGAAATGCTAATGCAATAAAGCATACCATAAAATCACAAAATTAACATTTCTAGTAACTAATTACTCATACCAGAGAAACATAAATGAAAACTAATCATACTAGAAACTTAAACCATAACAAATATAACCATACTAGAGGCACATAAATGGAAAACCAGAAGCATACCTGGAATGCCAAAGGAAAACCAAAAAGGCAGTAATTTCCTGATGCCCGAAACTTTGTTGGTTCGCACTCCCTAAGGTTGTCAAGTGTCTTATTGAAGACAAGGTGCCCCCATGGATAAGAATTAAAGGCATCCATGTCCTTTAGAAGGGAAAGAGGAAGATTGGAGACAAACTTCTTCTTGTCATTCCCAAGCAATACAAATTCAACAAAGAGCAGCAGAGCCATCTTAAATTTTCTTTCGTCATTCTTAGGAATTTTTGAATATTTCTCCTCCAAATGCTCCACTTTACACCTGGGGATGCCGAACAACTCCTTCATGTCGATATTTTCTTCTTCATTGTATACATGGAACAGACACTCAAGGCCGGTAATTTTAGAAAACTCCCTTAAGCCAAACCTTATGAACAAAAATATACAAAAAAAAAAAAGAAAGAAACACATTAACAATAGAAAGTGGAATGGAGGTACCAAATTGAACTGAAAAGGTTGGGTGTATAGTTATAAATACATAAGCAGAGTTTTGTTGATTGCAAACCACATAGAGTGTTTGCGGTCAGTTTTTACCTCATGCAGAAGCATGAAGTGTGTTAATTGGTTGGAAATTTTAAGATTTGTACAAAGGGAGATAAGGTCTGAAAATATAGTGTTCTTGAACAATAGTTGCCCATTGACATCCAACCCTTCAAGTAAAAAATTGACCATATTTACACGAGATAAACCAGTTATCCGTAATGCCTCGTATTTTGGGTTATCATCGAATTTGTACATTAACTAGTAAAGGAAACAAGATTGTTAATACAAGAAAAACATTACAACAACAAACCAGAAACTCATATCAGACATTCAACTTACAAATAACTCTTAATGTCCATCAATAACGTTTTCTTCAACAGCCTGTGTAAACATACCAGAAAATAATATCAATATATACATCAACATGAAATACCAGAAAGTAATATAAAAACCTCATATGAACAAATACCAAAAAACATTAATAAATAAACTTAAAAACTTATTTCATGCTCAAACACAACATTAAACAAATAACATACCAGAACATCTAATACTAGAAAACATTAAACCTCATATGAACAAATACCAGAAAAGATACCAGAAAGTAATACATCAACATACAATACCAGAACCCTAACCATAAACACATACCAGAATTTTAAATTAAAGCAAATACCAGAAAACATTAAACCAAAAACCTCATATGAACAAATACCAGAAAACATTAAACCAAAAACCTCATATGAACAAATACCAGAAAACATACCAGAAAGTAATACATCAACCTGCAATACCAGAAACCCTACCAATAAACACATACCAGAATCTTAAACTAAAGCAAATATTAGAAAACTTGAAACCAATAACATACCAGAACATCTAATAACATACAAACATACTAGAAAACTCATGTAAATATAAAGACGAAACAAAACATAGAATAAACTATATCAAAACAAATACTAGAAACGATGACTAAACTTACAAACTCTAATATGAACAAATATCAGAAACTATAATACCATAAAATATGAAAGAGTATCAACGCAATACTAAACACATGTATATCGACTGTTCGAGCATCAGATAATACAATTTGAAGACCAGCTTCATCCTCAGACACAACAGAAGCCTGACCCTCGTTTGTTATGACCTCTTAAACAGGTAAAGGAATTTGGGACCGGGACTGACCGGAATTTGGGCCCCCATCTAATTAAAAGACATGTTGGGCCTATGGGCAGAGTCCATTGGAGTTTGATTCGACCATTTAACAGTTTGCATGGTGACTTAGCCTGCCGGCAAAATCTCCAACTAAACAGTCAGAAAAGGAATCGTTTTACAATAGAGAGCTTAGCACACGAAATTTCTCACTTGTAACCATTGATCTGCTCAGACGTATAAAAGGAAAGATAGGGTGATTGAATTCGAACAATACGAACGCTATGAAGGTCTCTATGGTGGTCGTCGCTCTGGTTTTTCTTACCGTGTTTGAATTAGGGGTTTGTAGGGAATTTGGAATCGTGATGAGGCAAGAGATGACTGGTATGCAGGATTGCAAGGGTTTCCAAAACAACGTTGAGATCGAGAATCTCGGTCGTTTTGCTGTCCAAGAGCATAATCGTTTGGAGGTATGTTGTTTTAATTGAATAATTAGGGTTTTCAATTAGCAATTTGTTGTTCGAAATTTCACTAAATTTACAGATGTCAAACTTTTATGGGTGAGCATCGCCGACCTAGGGCTTCCAGTCTGATTCTGGTATCCTTTGTTTGTGTATGAATTAGAAATTTACGGGCCCTTCGGATGAACTTCGGAAACGGAAATGAAACTAATATAATCTATTTCTATGTCATAGAGTTTTCCTCATTCTTAATATAAAATTTTCCTTTCCCGGTTTTGTTTTCGGTTTCAAAATTCATCAAGTAGCTAGTTAACTTAATATACAACCATAGTCTTTTTATATGGAAAGCGCATGATCCTTTGCGTTGTTAAATTTTTATTCAGTTGAGATGAAGAGAATTGTCTTTGTTTCATTTGTTGTGATACTTGCAAGTTTAAGTCACAAGTATTACGTTGTGATCGATTGCGTTCTGTTTCATATGATCCTAATTCATGCATGAACTTGGTTTGAACAAATGAATTTTCCAGAATGGATTACTTGAATTTGCAAAGGTGCTTAAAGTTCAAGAGCAAATTGTTGCTGGTAAAGTGTATCATTTGACCCTAGAAGCAATTGACGCTGGTAAAAAGAAGATATATGAAGCGAAGATCTGGGTGAAGCCTTGGTTGGACTTTAAGCAGCTCCAGGAATTCAAGCATTCATCAAACATCTTGCCATTCTCAGTTTCAGATCTCAGCATTATGCGCGGTAGGAAATCAATGTCAAAAACTTACATGTTATGATCTTGGATTTAAATCTGTGCCAACACAGGAAGAAACATTTTTGTAAGCACGGGTTTAATTATTTTAACTTTACTAAGATGTAGGAGTGCGTAATGAAAGTAAACAAGTGAGCTTTAATATTGTAATTCATTGTTTTATATGTAAATCAGATGGACTGCAAGAAATTCCAATACATGATCCTGAAGTCCAGACTGCTGCAAGTCACGCTGTCAAGACTATCCAACAGAGATCCAACTCACTCTTCCCCTATGAACTTCTAGAGATTCTACATGCTAAAGCCGAGGTTACGCTGAAATTTACATGCTTACACCCATAAGTTATGTTCAAGCTTGCATTTATACTAATGAAGACTGACACTTGTTTTTGGTAGATTATTGGAGATTTTGTTAAGTATAACCTCATGCTGAAGTTGAAAAGGGGAGCAACAGAGGAGATGTTCAAGGTTAATGTCCACAAGACTTCTGCTGGGAAGTACCTGTTGATGCTGATGGAACCATATAACCAGTCGTCAACATGTATGGACAAATAATCGACTATACGGTATGATTTGAAACAAGGCTTGCATCCTATATGTTTTCTAATTTCTGTATACTGATCGATGAAATTGACGCTACCCTTCTATGTTGTAACTTGATCTAGCTAGCATATGTGCCCATATTCAAGATAATCTGTATAGCATTTAAAGCTGTTTCTTTTTTGTTTTCCAAACCAGCATGCCAATCTTTATTGCGAGTCTGTCACATAATTAGAAATTAATTAAGATCCTGAACATTTTACTTGTGTTGGTTGTATGTTCTTCTAACTTGGTAATTGGTATTTGGTAGAGACGTTGCTGATTGATCCCAAAGTTATGCAAGCTTCTAGATTTATGACTGAAAAACATTGTGCCTCTTTCGTGTATTTGTTTCGCTTGAAATGCATTTTTCAATATCATCATTTTGATAAGTAGATTGCAAAAAGACTTGAAAACATCATTAGTAAGGGCTTGCTTTGGAAAACAAGCTTTTTGGGTAGTTGAAAGTTTTGTGTAGTTTTAGCTTTTTTGGTAGAGTTTTGTAAATTGTGAAGATCTAATGAAAAATCTGATAATTGTTTGGTAGGTTAGGTTTGTGGTTAGATTTTCACGTGAATTTACTAAAAGAATAAGTTGAAAATAACTAAACAAAAAATGTATGGAAATGGGTTAGAGGGGGTATATATTTGATTAAAAAAAGCTACTTGAAAGCAATTTAACAAACTACCTAAACTTTTCTCAACAAAGATTAAAAAATTTCTCCAAAAATCTGATCAGTTATATACTGGAAAAAATCTCAAACTTACCAAACACCCAACACCGTTGACTTTCAAATTTGCAAAGCTCCCTGATAATCTAGTAAAGAAACTAGGCCAAACACGATTGCAAAAACTTATTCTTCAACAAAAGTGGGTTCGCAAAATCTTATTCTTTAACAACAGTGGGTTCGGTACTGCGCCATTATGATCCCCAACCGCAACAAGCCAAGCATTAGGGGTGAGCATCGATCCGTCGGATATCCGGATAAATTTTTTATTAGTCAAAGTCTGATCCAGATCCGGCTGGATATTCGAGAGTTTTTGTTGGATAGGATAATTACCCCTGGATATCCGGCCGCTCTATTACTGTCGGAATATAATTATTGGTATTCAAATTTGATATGGTTGGATCAGATCATTATTCGTGGATATCCGGTGATCCGAATGATATTATCCTGACTTGACTTCTCATTGATCCGCCTGGTTGTTCCAAAAATTCAAATAAAATTGCATGTTTACATAACTAATACATAATCTAAACTCCAAGGCATTGAGAAATACTTAGAAATTACATTAAATATTCCCAACACACATAATTTTGACAATAGAATCATCCATCTCCTTTAAACCATATATGCAACCAAATTTAGGATACGAAACACATCTCACAAATGTAGAACTTCCTTCCTAGGACACTAGAATGTAGAACTTCCTTCCTAGGACACTAGAACCCAATGATTAATTCTCCTTCTCAAATACTCAATGACTAAATCATTGGAACTATCATCCAAATAATATTCATAATGTTTTTGATTCCCTATTCCACTAAACATTTTTCAACCGCACTACCAATCAAATGCCCAACATGTGGACAAAAGTTCACAATTCTTCTATGCAAAGTCCAATCATCATCAATGAAATGAACAATGAGACGCATATACCTTAAGTTCTTATTACTTGAAGTGCATGCATTTATAGTAAAAAAAAAACTCTAGAAAACAATTTATGAACACTATTTTTCAACCTTTTCATTTATCATGATACATTTATATCAATCTCTAGCAACTATATAAAGGAATTATAAATTCAGGTTACACCTCTAAAACTCTCCCGCTCAACAATAGAAAAAGCAAAATTATCCACAATAAACATCCGAGCAATGGACTTCCTACATCTTTCTTGAATAAATTGTCACGTGGATGACACATAAATAATTTCTACATTTTCATTATCATGAACAAAAGTCTTTTTACTCATTCTAAGCAACTTATGTTTTCTTTCCCTCAATGTTCGATGAAAACTTCTTGCATCTATTTGTATGGTTCAGTAAAGAGGTAGTGCCATTTGTTTTATTAACAACCTATCTTACTATCACAATGTTTGCATTTTCCAAAGTTTTCATCCGAAGTTTCAATAAAGTGATCCCAACAAGAAAAAGTTTTAGACTTCCTCTTATTGCATTCACACTTTGAAGTAGGTGGCTTGCTAACTCTGTTTTTTTTTTACTCACTGCTCAACTTTAAGTATGACAATAACAAGAACATTATTCAGTTCAAATTCGGTCGAAGCTATTTTTAAATCCTGAAATTATTATATAAAAGTAATTGAAATATAAATGTTCATAAATATGAAGTAAATGAAAAACATCCGGAAGTAATAACATCCAGAAATATAAATGTTCATGAAACTTTCTTTGAATAATTCAATATTTTAATCATCCACCGTAACTAAAGTCATGTGAAGTAATATTATGATGCTAAGATAGTATGATTATACGTATAAATGATGTTAAGATAATATAAATGCAAATATTGTGATGTGTGAAGAAAATATCAATATTAAAGTAATCCAGGAGTAACAACATTCACTTTAAATTAGTTTAGTTATGATCATTATGAAGTAACAATATCGAGATGTAATTGACTACCCATCAAGAATAGAGCTGATACTAAGCGGGTTCGGGCTGGTTCTGGTCCGGGCTTTTTCTATTTTTTTTGTCGGGATGTCCGGGCCGGATCTAGGCTTTTTACCTTGACCGTACCCGTCCGGATGTCCGGGCCGGGTTGTCCGCCGGGTACCCGGATATATTATTTTTACTGACTAATAAACCTGTGTTTTCCCTATCTAAAATCTGCATTAAAACTGCTCAAATTCTGCATTAAATTGCCTAAAATACTACACTAAACCTGCTCAAATTCTGCACTAAACCTGCTCAGGTAACTCACATAAACCTGCTACTGCACTAAACCTGCTACTGCACTAAACCTGCTATAAACCTGTTACTGCACTATACCAAAATGCTATAAACCTGCTCAAATTCTGCATTAATACTTGCATGAAAATCTGCATTAAAAACTCCCTAAAAAACTGCATTTAAAATCCATACAAATATGCATTTAACCTGTTAAAAATCTGCACTACATTCAAACATTCATCCTATTCAAAATCTGCACTAAACCTGTTTAAGAACCAAACATTCATTCAATCTGTTTAATATACATAAATTATGCATTCAAAATCTGCATTCAAAATAGTCCAATGATCATAACAATACAAACATAGTCCAAGTTTTCTCCAAATACAAACTTAGTCCAAGTTTTCTCCAAATACAAACTGAAATTACATAAGTCAATAAAAAACAGCAACATTAGAATTTAGAAACCAACAAATATCATTCTTTCTCGGTAATGCTTGACTCGTCATCCTCGTCACCCTCCTCCCCCCGTTCACCTATTTGAAGGATCTTGGATTGACCTTGGAAACATCAAAACAAATTCACATCTAATCAATATGAAACTACTATAATAATTTATAATCATATATAAAACATAAGAAAAGTAGATCAATTACCTTCGACAAAGCCACTAACACGCAACCAATCTTCGTGCATGAAAGTGCTTCGATAGTATCAACAGCAAGAGAGTTTCTCGAATATGTAATAATCTTTTTTCCCAAGCTAAAAGCAAATTCAGATGGAACACTTGAAATAGGGATAGATAGAATATCCCGAGCCAAAGAAGAAAGGGATGAAAAAGTGTTAGAATTACATTTCCAAAATTCCATTATATCAAACTCCTTCCTAAAATCATGATTCTTCTCATCCAAATACTGCTCCAACTCAGGTTTATTAGTAGTCTTCATTTTATTGCTTAAATGTTCAAACAAACTAGCATAAGGAGAATGAAAACCCCTCCGTTCTGTAAATTCAGAATCAGTCAAGTCCACTACTGCACTGTTACTATTTTCAGCACTATTTTTCTCCACTACAGCCCCATGATGTTTGTATACATCTAACAACTCTATCAAAGAGTTCTTAATTTTCTCAATAATATCTTTAGCATTTTCTTCCCCAAACAACCTTTCATAGCAAAAATGAACCCCTTCCAATTTCATACGAGGGTCCAAAACAGCAACAAAAGACAAAAACTTATTATAAACACCCCAATACTTTGAAAACTTCATTTTCATTTGAGTGACCATATCAGACAAAATGCAATAAGGACCTTCAGCAATAGATGATAGATGCATATGAATACTCCACACCCCATGAAAGTAAATGTTGGTTGTGGGTGTCTTTGAAACAGAAAATTGATTAGTTACATCATAAAAGATATGCAGAAATTTGTAAATCTCATCCACCTTTTCCCAATCCTCCACCGTCAAAAGATGTGTTTTCAAATCTGAATCTTTGCTAACAAAACTATCAATTGGATCTCGAAAGTATATAAATCTATCGAGCATCATGAATGTGGAATTCCACCTAATAGGAGTGTCTAAACGCAGCTTCTTAGTAGATTTCAATCCAAAGTTTGTGCAAGCAATTTCTTAGAACTTTTTCTTCTTAGGTATAGAATGCCTTAGATGAATGATAATCTTACGAATTTTGACAAGAACCACATCTAAAAGCTTCAAACCAGCTTGCACCACCAAATTAATAATATGACAACAACAACGCATGTGAAAAAAATCTCCCCCAAATAACAAAACATTTTTCCTAACAAGATGATTCCTAAGGGATGCAATCGTAGTGTCATTATATGATGCATTATCAAGGGTAAAGGTAAAAACCTTATCAAAAATTTTCCATTCACCTAAACATAGCAAAATCTCTTCAGCAAGAGAAACGCCATCAAAAGGAGGGGTTAAAGCTGAAAATTTGATCATCCTCTTTCGTAATTGTAACACCCCAAATTTTACAACTTAGGGAGTTACTGGTTAGGACCGCACAGTGGGTCCCGACCTTAGTTTGACAACAACTTAACATGATCTTACAACAAGGCACATATAAGAAAAACCAAAAATCATAAAATAGTTCTTAACAATGTATGAATGTGACCAGATCAACTAACAACCGGAAAACGTAATATAACAAAATACGGAAAGAACGACAAGAGACAAAGTCCAACTGTAAATCCCACAAATAAAGAAACTGTAAAACATCCTAAAGTACGACACCCCGGCTGACCACTACCAAATGAGCTAGTAGAACATCATGCTGGCACTCAACCGTTTATTATCTATTATTTAAGTGATTCACATTATTCAATTTAAGTTGTGGCACGAGAGCTATTAACAGCTCTCGCCTCCGTTCCTTATCCAACTGGGTGTAGGTCTAGCTGACCTCCGCCGGTAGCATCACTACAAACCGAGTATGGACTAGTCCCTAAAGAAACCCCCAGCGCTCGCAAGCTAACTGAGCAGAATGCCACCGCCCGTTACTCTTAGGCCAAGTATAGGTCGGTAATTATATATCACAACCTATCTCTCTAAACATTTCAATCACACACCACTATCATCATTCATACTCATATTTAGAAGTCAGCTAAGTAAGCCCAAAGGACTTACTTGATATAAGCTCGACTCTTTGTAAACCACTCGCTCAGTAAACTGTAGCCACTCAGTTGCCTGCCAAAGGCGATAAGTGCATTAGCACACTCTCACGTAGTTAGAAGTCTAAGACTTCTAAGACCGAATAATGTATTAAGACATAACTAGTTACAGTATTAATTTAGGGTAAAATGACCATTTTACCCTTGGTCCCGAAAGTCCCAAAATTCCACAGTTCAGGTCTAAACTCCTATTTGATATTCTAAAATCATATACTAACTCTTAGAGTATAGTTTTGTTACCAACTGTCACTTTTCTTATTTCCCTATTTTCCAAAGGTCGTAAAGGTCTAACTTCGGTTCTAAATATAAAATTCGTAATAACTTATAACAGTTCCGAATTAAATCTCTAGATCATCCATGAGGTTCTATCTAACCTTAGGAGAAAGAATTCCTCAAAACTGTTCAGCCATTATTTTTATAAAAATTCACAAAGTTGGCTACTACACTTATTATTCCTATACTTAGCCAAAAATCTAAGTTTACCAAAAACTGCTCAACTACCTAACTTCGGAAGCTTATAACTTCTAATCCGACCGTTCATTTCCTCTCAAATTTTTATACCATATACTACGTATAACCGTCTACAACATATCCAAAATTCAACGGTGGATCTTTATCCCAACGCTCAAACATTGGTCGACAAGGTGGACCGTTTTTAACTTAAAAGCTGAAGGAAAAAATGACTTTACAGCAGCCCCTTATTTCTATTGTTCATAATTACAGCAGCAGCCCTTGTCTCTACCCTTAAAGTCATCCTATGATCACTAGTTTGACCCTCAAGAGACATCCACAATTATCAGCTCTCACTATCTAGACTCGAACCCCTTCTACAGCCGCCTCACAACAACTTACATCTGTACATATCCTATGCATCTACACCCTTTTTCTCATTCAGTTACGAAAGGATCAAACAGCAAGAGAGAAGAGATTTTACCTCTTCCAGCGGTGACTAGTCGGAGGTCTCTTTGATCGGTTTCGAAGGAAGGTTCTTCTATTTACCCTAGTTCCGCGCCACTCAGTTACTGTCCTCCCTAGTACGAGAATAGATGGGGCCAGACAAGAACATGAGACAACCGTGGTTGAGTCAACTGTGTAGATGGGTGTTAAAGATTTAAGATGCACTCACCTGTGGAACAAGAAGATGGAGCTAGATGTTTGGATCTTCTGCACTGGTACTCGACAGAAGTGTGATAGGGAGATGTACTGTACTTCCTGTTCGTGCCCAGAACAATCCAGGAAGGTTGATTACACTCAGTCGATAGGAACAAAAGAGGGAAGGTGCTGGTGCTTACCTAGTGGATCAATCGGCCGTTTGTTGTTGCAGCAACAAGAGGAGCGTATGCTACTGCTGTTGGAGCGTTCGATCAGCAAGAGAGGAAGGTAAGGCCGCCTGTTGCTGCTGAAATCCGTAGACAGAAGGGAGGAGGTGTGTTTATGAATCTGGACGGAAATAACACTCGCAGCGCACAAGGAAGGAGATCGGAATACGCTTGAGATCTGGCGTGAAATCCGGACAGTTACTTTCTGTGTAACGCTCTTCAGCAGCGTGGATCTTCATGGGCTGCAGCTATCGACGGCCAGTTTCTCTTCACTCCTGCTGGGCTGGACGTGAGGCTAGCAGACTGGGTATTCTGGGCTGGCGGCTAGCAGGCTACACGCTGGGCTGAGGGAAAGGCTACGCACGCTGGGCTGGCGCTGCTGGGCTGGCGCTGCTGGGCTGAAGCGGACGCTGGGCTGGCGCTGGATGGAGGCAAGCAGTGGGCTGTTGGCTGCAGAAGCTGGAGCTGGGTAAGGTAACGCAGTGGGCTTCTGGGCTGCAGAATCTGGAGCTGGCGCTGGAGTGAAGGGAGTCGCAGCCCGGTACTAATTGTAGTCCGGAATCGAGAACCCGAAATTGAATGCACGGAATAACCGGATACGGATTATATTACAGTTTAGGATTGGTTATAAAACTCTATCATTTTATATGAAGGTAAGTTACATAAAATGATAAACTTATAAAAGGTTCTATCATTTTATGTGAAGGAGGTCTACATAAATGATAAATTTTATCATAATATGTCTAACTAAGTCGACGGATGTGAATCGATGGATCGAGATCGGGTTTATATCCGAAATAGACGGAATAAAAATTCCGGATATTACAGTAATTTCCATTGTTTATCTACCCAATGACTTGTTACACACATGAACTCCTCTGAACTATTTTCACTTCTCCAATTGTCCGTTGTAAAACTTATCCTACCAGGAGTGTTTGTAACTCAGCACAATCCAACTTCTTAGTTTCTTTATAACGACCAATTGCATCTTTCTTAATAGTAAGTCGACCCACAAGATGAAAATCGGCTGCAATAGTTCTCAACAGATTTTTAAAACCGGGTTCTTCAACAATACTAAAAGAATGGCCTCCAAATACGACAAATTGACATAAAGCTTCACGGATATCATCAAAACCAGCAAACTGACAACTTATAGACATTTGATTCACATTTATATTACTTGCAGAACCACCAGTAGATATGCATTAAATTTTCAGATCACGATTACGACGAGAAGTGCATGTAGATACGTATCTTTTAAGATGAGTTGTACCACTACCTGAATGAGCATTTAAAACTTTCTTGCAATAATTGCAAGTAGCCGTAATAGAACCTTTGTCATTCACCGATATAGTCATGTGAGCCCATACATTGGAAGTTAGATTTTTCCCCGATGATGTGCACTGCTCAATCGGCGTATTTACTCCACTTGAAACCTCCATACAATCATCAATTGAATCCGGTGGAGATTGCTCAACCATTTTCTACAATATACAAACAATCAAGTTAGTCAACAAACTCAAAATAAGAAAAATCAGTATAGCAACATACAATCAAATTAGAATTTAGGATCAAAACAAGTAGTGGAAACTAAGAAAATATAATTTACAAATCAGATTCACCACTCAGTCTTGTTTGTGTACTAAAAAATTCACAGTAATCCAGATAACAATATTAAAACACTAGCACTTGTTTGTGTTTCATGACTTCAAAACCTTTAGTCCCAAATCAGATTCACTACTCAAAAATAATCAAATGCATAATTGTGATCAATATGGAGTATTAAGATTCATTCTAAAGCTATTAGTATACAAACTTAAATGAATAATCAAATGCAATCAGATTCATGACTTCAGCACGTGGCATTAACCATTTGAGCTTAAGGGCACAAAGTTTAACATTACAAATTTGCAGTAGAGTTAATGTACTCAAAAATTCAGAATCATGACTAGAAGAAGTCTAGAACTCACTCAACAATTCAGATTCATGACTAGAACTCAAAGAAGGATCGAAACTAACAAAAAGAAGGGTCAAAACTCACTATAAAAATACAGATATGTTACTAGAACTCAAAGAAAGTTCGAAACTAACCAAAAGAAGGGTTGAATCCGGCGACAAAACTCAAAGAAGGGTCGAAATCCCGTCGAGAAGCAAGTGAGACGCCGAGACTGTTGACTTCTGAAGGACGGCGAGTCGGCGAGTCGAGTGAGAACTGAGAGTCCGAGAAGGAAGGCTGAAGGCTGGAGACTGAAGAGGTGAGGTCGAAGAGTTAGAAGGAAGGCTGAGTCGCCAATCGCCGATCTGCGAGGGAGGGAAGCTTGAAGAGTCGAAGAGTGAGAATGAGGATCCTTAGACGGCGTTAGGGTTTCTCACTTTTACTTCCAACTTTCCAATCCTTAAGGAGTTAAGGGTTACCGCGTTACCTTACAAAATATAAAGCAATAATTTTTTTTTATAATCCGGGCCGGACAAGCAGCCGGCCGGACTTTTTATTCTGTTCAGATCCGGCCCGGATGTCCGACCGGGCCTGAATTTTAGGTCCGACCGGGCTTTTCCTCTTTTCCATACCCTCCCGTTTTTGCGGGCGGTCAGGCCGGGCCGGCCGGGACGGCCCGGATTGTATCAGCTCTAATCAAGAAGTGATCAACTTCTAATTGTTCAATATTTTCATTTGATAAATATGATTATAAGTATAAATTAAACATAATTATGAAGTAATAGTATATATGAGCCACTAATCTAAATGTGGAAACTATACACCTAGAAGTAATCGACTGCACAATACACATCTAGTAACCTGGGGTAATAGTATCAACTCGAGATGGAACAAGATGACTCGAGGTACACAACCTTTTGTTAAAAACAAACTCGAGATAGAATCTACCCTAAACCTTGAAAGATATGGGATTATGCTGGAAAGGTCCTTTAGAGTTTTAAAAACTACTAAACGGGGAATGCAACCACTCCCGTGGTTCCTAATCTCCACTTAACCAAAAAAGGCGGGGGAGACGGTGTCACAACTAAAATATGCACGTGTTATTGGCAGCCTTATTTACTTGACCAATTGCGCACATCCGGATTTGGCACACTCGGTCAATGTACTAAATTTCTACCCAAGTAGTACAGACTTGAAACACTACAATGACATAACTAGAGTATTGAACTACATACGTCATACTAAAAGTTATGGACTGCACTATCTCAACTATCCAGCAGTTCTAGAAGGATACATCAACTCTATCCGATGTAGGTTCAAGTGGATAATCGCCAAGAGGAATGAACTTAAAGCCTATGAAAAAAGAAGATGGTTAAAGGACAACCCCACCTACGTGACTAGAGATCCCACGATGTAGGTTCAAAGGGACAACCTAATCGAGTTGAATCGAGTGGAGCACTATGAGACTCACGTCTCTACCCAGTTTCTAAGATGATACACAATGTTAATAGATTGTCAAATATTTCAATTCAGTAGTTCCTACTATTTAGATAGTTAGTTGTTTATCCCTACCATATATTACTCAACTTCTTCTATTGCATAGGCTGACGTTATCACTTCTTTGTACTATATATGCGTTTGTTCTGTATCAATACAACTTACTCATTCAAAAACATTCATCTCTCTTATAAGCTCATATAGTATCAGAAAAATAACCATTTTTTTTATCCATGGCTCTAAACACCACAAATCAATCTTTTTTATCCATGGCTCTAAACACCACAAATCAATCTCTTCTCTTAGCTGTTGATATGACCTCTCCCAATCTGTAGATCCAAGTCCCACCCCTCGATCAGTATCAAACTTACTCGCAATAATTACTCGTTATGGAAGACTACTATCATCTCGGTGCTTGAAATCTTCAAGATTGGCCATTTTATTATCGCTCGGACTTCACCTTTGGAGACATTACCACCAATTGCTCCGGCCACTGAGCACACCCCTAATCCTGAATTTTTCCAATAGCATTGTCATGATTGGTTCGTCCTTCTTTGGTTGAAATCGACTCTTTCCTAACAAGCTATATCTCTTGTTGCCACCACTACATCCTCCGCTTCTTCATGGGCTACAATCACCAAAACTTTTCAAGGACAATCAATGGCTCGTGAAATCACACTCATGACTCAACTCCAAATCCTCGTCAAAGGGTCCTCTTCTATTGTTGAGAGCAACCCCAACGATATATCTATTTTAGAGAATTTTGGGCTTTTGAATAATTTAAGCCTTATTTATGGGTTTAACAAATATTCTATTCAATTCCTCAAAATAGAGAATGAAGCGCGCGCGCACATCAGATTTTTAAAATTCATTTTGTTCTCTATTTTCATTAATTTTTGATAAATGTTTATACATAAAAGAAAACTACAAAAATTCTATATCTTTGAATAAAACTTGTTATTTGACTACTATTTTATATAAACTAGTTGTAGCCGCGCGCGCACATCAGATTTTTTTTTTCGGTGCATATCGGCGTTGAACATAAGAACTGATAAAAACATTTAGGAATTTCAATATGCAAGACTCAACAAGCGGATTGACTTATTTCAAAATACTTAGGTATACAATATAAATATATATATTTTGTTTGAGGAATAACAAAATTACATTGAATAATTCTAAGGATGAGCATGATGCTTGCATACATGTGTAAACTCAATCACTCAACAATTTAACGGGAAAAAAGAAATGCCAACTAATACAATAGAATTTTTCCTTTAAAAATGCTACCAATCCATCCGCCTAAGTGCGGCCATCCAAACTAAATTAGTCATTCATTTGTGTGCTAACTTTCCGGCCATCTTGGCGTTTCTCCCAATTCCTCTGGAAGTGGATGTTCTTCTTAGCTTCTTCAGTGACTTTACCTTCCTGTTGTTCATGTCAAAACCCAATTGCCTAAACTCAATTCTATAACAAGCATAGCAATCAATTCAACAAAATGATGGATCAAGTAATATGTGTATTCCATGCTTCTTTCATAATGGTTGTTGCAACTGATGCCTACAACCACACAAACATTGTTAGAACATAGCTTAGGCTTTTGACACCCCCTTTTGATGAATTGATTGTTTTTCATTGGAGGTAAAGGAGATAATGATAGATAAAGTAGTATGTTTATTCCATGATTTTGACATCCCCATCCCTTTTGATGAATTGACTGTTCTACATTGGAGGTAATGATAGATCAAGTAGTATATTTATTCCACGCTTCTTCAGGGGCTTCACCTTCCTATTGTTTTGCATTGGAGGAAAAGCTGGAGCCTAAAAAAGCTGTAGGGAATGGAAGACATAGTTAGAACATAGCTTAGGCTTTTGGCATCCCCAATCCTTTTGATCTTTTGAGAGTACGGAAGCAAATATCATAGATGCTTCATTGTCCAACACCATACACTCATCAACGTTCTCCACTAGTTGGTGTAGAGAGGGTTGAATTGTAAAGCTCAACCACGGTCTCGGAGACCTTCGGAGATGGGAATACCGAGAAGGTGAGAATCATCCTATCAGGATGCTCCTCTCGGATCTTCGATAAGAGTAGGGTACCCATACCAGACCCTGTTCTACCTCTAAGAGAGTGGCATACCTGAAATCCTGTAATCCAACATGAGAATATAATGAACAAAAATGAATGAATCTAACATTCAAAAGATGAATTTTGAGGATTTCAAACCACCAACATAATTATAGGGAATGAGGATGAAACCTAAAGGATCAGAAAAGCAATAAAATGGTGGCTTAAGTACCTAATTTATACAGCTTTACCTTGTTGGAGGTTCTGGATCTTGAAAACAAAACATTAAACACTAAACCATGAACAAAGCCCGAAATCCTAATCTACGAAATTAAAGTGACTACTGCACATAAACAAAAATGCCAACTAACATAAGTGAGAACATCAGCGTTCAAACCAGAAACGCTAATTTGTTATCAATACCGCAAAACATATACACAGGGCAACAAAAAGAAAGAGAAGAAGGATCAACCTTGCTTAGACATGGTTGTGTTCGTCTAGGGTTAGGCTAACCGTTTCGTGGAAGCAATCGATACCTATTTAATAAGGTGGGTAATGGGGGGAAAATAACGATGACAAAAATTAGTAAACACAAATAATCGAGGAAACAAACAACTGAAAACGAAGAAAACAAACAATAAAGTCAAAGTGAGAATGAGGGACTTACGGAGGAGAAAAGGAAGATGGGAGAGCAAGAACCAGAGGAAGCGAAAATATTTTGTGCATTAAAGCCGCAAACTATAACCAATTCTGGATCGCGGTTGCTGAAACATCAAAGCGAAAAAAATCAGCACCATCGATAATCAAGGGAAGAAAAGGGATGGAAGCAAATCTAGAGTAGATAAATCATAAAGAAGAAAATCAATCAAAACCAGGTGAGAGAAGAAGAATAAAGAGGCGACGACATGGAAGAGAAGAAAGAAAAAGAGAGAAAGGTATAGGAATGGTTGGAACTCTGGACGATGAAGCAGTCATCGAAGCGAATAACGAAGAGACGTGAGAGGAAGACACGTTAGGAAAGAAATGATTTATCAAGGGTAAGGGGTAAAATGTGAAAAGGACAATTTTGGTAACTAGGCCTTTTTGAAAAATTAGAGTAGTAACTAGGCTTTTTAATATTCCAATTAAGTAATTGTACCATAACCTTTTGTATTTATTTTCAAACTCTACACACTCTTCTCTCAAGGGGTACATTTACTAAACACAAAAATAGAAAAAATCTAGTAAACCAAATTATTTCATGTGAAAATGATATTTATAAGGAAATATATAAATATATATATATATATATATATATATATATATATATATATATATACTTGACTAAAAATAGCCATTTGAAACTTTCAACGGCGTGGTTATCTTTTTTATTTTTTATTTTTTTATTATTCATGTATATATAAGAAGCAATTGCATCACAACTTACCATGTATCCCATTTTTCCCAGCTTTTTTTCTTCTCATTTTGTCTCACTTTGAGTATATTTTATTATGCATCGTCGTTCGTGGGGTAGTCGTTATCTAGTTGATACGTTCATAAGTGACGACGATGATATCGACGACAAATATGAAGTTATGCTTGGTTCTTCCGTTGAAAATTAGTGACGAAAACTGTCAAATTTCGTACGTGAGATGTATTTGGAAAAGCTTCTCCCTTTCTGCAAATATAGGGAAAGGAAGACATATTTTTTCCAAGCCCCCTATTTTAGAGTTTGGGATAAGAACCCAAAAAAGCCCAAATTTCCCCAAAAGCCCAACATTCTCTAAAATAGAGTATCTATTGCACATGCTTTGAGGGTGAGAAATACGGTTGTTTCCCTAAATTTGGAAAATTTCCCAAATTGTGTCGGCATTTCTATCCCACATTCCTATGTCAAAAACGACTTCACTCCTCAACGGTGACGATTCAACTAGCTTTCATTCACGAACGAAGGCATAGCAGCAGGTGAGCCTCTCCTCCATCTCTACCTGTTTTCGTTCGATTCAGGGCAAGACCAAACTTTTTTCGGTCTATGACCTCTGTTGTTTCTATTACTAACATTGGTTACCAGAGATTATTAATTTTCCATCTTTCCTTGTCCATAATTTGGAAAGGTATTGCCTCTATTGCTTTTTTTTTTTTGGCCATTTTCATTTCCAACCTTTGCTATTAGGTCTATTTCATATATCTGATGATTGAAATTGTGTTTCTTGTTGATTGCTAATTTTAGACTATTTCTATATCTTTCTATTTGATTCTACCTTCTTTGTGGGAATATTTTGGTGTTGTTGGAAGATTTTAAATTTTAGCTAAATACTAGAATAATTAAGGATTTTTCCGGATGGTACCCATAAGGTTTTGGCTTTTCTAGAAGGTGCCCAAAGTTTATTACGTTTCCGCTTAGTACCCCTAAGGTTTTGACATTTTCGTTCCGTACCCTCTTTGCTTATTTTTGTTTAATCTAATATTTTTTATTTAAAAACAAAAGAAAAGAAAAAGTAATCACCTTATTTTCTTCTAATATAGAAATAGACTAAGCCCTTTATTTTCCTGTCTCATTCGCTTCTCTCTAGTTGCATCTGCTTCTCTTTACAATAGAAACGATCAAACGAAGACTTGTAAACTCTCGAACTTGAATTGTCGGCGAAACTAACGGTGTCCTTACTGGTGAAAAAGACGACGTGGTGGTGGTGGTACGCCGGAAGCCCTCTTCCAACACCTTCTCTTTAAAGGTAAAACCCTAATCCCTAAATCTTTAATTGTGCATACTTGAGATGATTTAGTGGAAAATTGGAGATTCTCTAGTGTTTGTTTGACATCCTAGAAATAAAATTGGCCTTCTCTTTGTGAACCCTAGACATCTAATTAGTCACCCTTGAGTTAGGCATCCTTGAGTTTCACTAGCGGTTTTTAGGCATCCTTGAACTTGAATATAAGAAGCTATTAGTATTTCTTGATTTGATGTCACACCTAACAACACTATTAATAATTTCATAGTTCGATGGAGATGAATTTTCTAGGTCTTGAAGAGCTGTTATATGGCATGCCTTTATTCTAAATCCCTGAATGTGAACTCGGACACATGAGTGTAGTTTTTGCATAGTCTTATTGTGAAAAGCCTTATTGTGAAATTACCTACCCTTTTCCGTGTCTCTTACTTGCTAGTTCTGACTTCCAAATGTGGTTAAACGCTTGCAATTTGCATGCTGAACTTTCAAACTTTGTTTGTTGATTAAAGACTTCCAAATGTGGTTAAATACTTGCAATTGTGGTTAACATTTACTCATATTATTTGATGTTAGATGGGAGATAAAAAAAGTGTTGAAATTACGTCACAAACGCGACGAAGAGTCCTTCAACATAGTGGTGGAAGATATTGACAAGAGTAGCGTGTTGAATGTATTCATTGAGTTATTAGAAGGCGCTCCAAAAAAAGGTTTAACAATTCCTTCAAATCCAAGTTTGTTCTATATATATGAACCTAAAAGTTATAAGTTCGAGAGGGACAAAGATTTACTTGAGATATTTAGGTTATTACATGTACCGGTGATAAAAATTGTCATTGGTTCCGTGGGGACCCCGTGTGAAATTCTTGAATTGGCAAGGGGTTTAGTTGAGTCAAGGTTGTCATCGGTTTCAGTTCCATCTTCTAATAATAATATGTCATCTGGCGGGTTTGAAGGTTGTCATGAGACTTCGTTTGTGAAACTACCAACTTATTGCAAAACTCTAATGACCACTAATCCTGATTCCAAGGCTCATTGTGCTTGGAAAGTTGTTGAAGAACTCCCGGAAAAACTCACTCAGTTCAAGATTGAAGCCAATGATTGAGGGTTTCGTAGGGTGCAGAAGTGTCATAGGGGTCGTTGGCTGTCATTTAAAAGAAAAATATGGTGGAGTTGTTTTGTTAGCTATAGCTTTGAATGCAAACCAATAAATCTTTCCCCTAGCCTACGGTATAAGAGCAAGTGGTTACAATTCTTTTGACATTTAAAAGATATCTTGAAGAATAATGTGATGGACAATTTGACCATCATATTAGACAATCAAAAGGTTTGATGAACTAATTTAGTTACATTTTTATTTTCTGTATGTTTTAGGTGTGTTTCATAATTTCTCAATTTTTGAGTTTCTAGGGCATTGAGCCAGCCTTGGAAAATATTTGACCGAGTGTTCGTAGGCGCATTTATTGTAGGCATTTATGTGCTAATATGAAGAAACAATATCTTGGACGGGCAATGCATAACCTCGTCTGGGAATGTTGTCAAGCGTATTCTAAGGTTTGCTGCAATAAGACTTTAGAGAAAATACAAAAAATTGCGGGATTTGGTGTTGTCAAGTGGTTACACGAGGTGGGCGAAAAAGAGCAATGGGATAGACATAAGTTTGACACAACATTGTGTTTTGATGAAAATACAAGCAACTTTGTGGAGTGTTTCAATTCAACCATAGGAACTGTAACACCCCAAGTTTTCAGAACTCGGGGAGTTACTAGTTAGGACCTCACAGTGGGTCCCGACCTTAGTTTGACAACAACTTAACCAGATCTTACAACAAGGCACAGATAAGGAAAAACCAAAAATCATAATTTAAGTTTTAACAAAGTTATGAATGTGACCAGAAGTACTAACAACCGGAAAACACAAGGTATCACAAACTGATAAAAGAAACACAAGAGTCATAACTAGAAGACCAACAAAAGGAACCTGCAACTCGTCCTAATGAGTACGACACCCTGGCTGGCCACTACCATCCGGATCACTCGGCATCTGCTCTAACCTGTGGTACGTCTACACAACAAAAAAACTGTTAGCTAACTATCCAAATGTAAGCAGAAATAATAATAGCACAAACACACTCAAAAGTTTAAACAAACATCATGCCGGCACCCAAATGGTTATTTTCTATTACTTAAGTGATTCACCTTATTCAGTTTTACATTGTGGCACGAGAACTCTTAACAGTTCTCGCCTCCGTTCCTTATCCAACTGGGTGTAGGTCTAGCTGACCTCCACCGGTAGCATCACTACAAACCGAGTATGGACTAGCCCCTAAAGAAACCCCCAGTGTCCTCAGACTAACTGAGCAGAGTGCCACCGCCCGTTACTCTTAGGCTAACGTATAGGTCGGTAGGTAATGACTACTAAATTATAACTAGAAACATCTCATTTACACACCACTAATATTATCCACACTCATATCTAGAAGTCAACTAAGTAAGCCCAAAGGACTTACCTGATTCAAGTCTCGTCTCTTGTGAACACCACTCGATCTGTAACTGTAGCAACTCAGTTGCCTGTCAAAGGAGGTAAGTGTGTCAGCACACTTCCTAGTTAATTAGAAGTCTAAGACTTCTAAGATAGGAGATCTTAACAGAACATAATTTATTACAGTTCCCATTTACGGTAAAAGACTATTTTACCCTTGGTCCCGAAACTTCCAAAAATTCCACTAATTATTCTTAAACTCTTATTTGAGACTAAAAACCATATTCCCACTCTCAAGGGTGATCTTGGTTAAGACTAGAGAGACTACAGACTTTTCTATTCCCCGAAAAGTTACTAAGGTCCAACTTTGGATTCAACTATGAAACACAACAAAATCTTAAAAAAATTTCCGAAATAAACCTCTAGGCCATCTATGGTATACATACTCAACATAGGGGCTAGGATCCCTTCAAAATTATCAACCACCATCTCTACAAAACCTCTAAAGTTGGTATCCAACTCACATTCCTTACTTAGTCAAATCCGAGTATGTTTCCTACTACACAACTAGTCAACTTTGAGCCTTTCTAACTCTAAGACTAGAGAGACTACAAACTTTTCTATTCCCCGAAAAGTTACTAAGGTCCAACTTTGGATTCAACTATGAAACACAACAAAATCTTAAAAAAATTTCCGAAATAAACCTCTAGGCCATCTATGGTATACATACTCAACATAGGGGCTAGGATCCCTTCAAAATTATCAACCACCATCTCTACAAAACCTCTAAAGTTGGTATCCAACTCACATTCCTTACTTAGTCAAATCCGAGTATGTTTCCTACTACACAACTAGTCAACTTTGAGCCTTTCTAACTCTAAGACTAGAGAGACTACAAACTTTTCTATTCCCCGAAAAGTTACTAAGGTTCAACTTTGGGTTCAACTATGAAACACAACAAAATCTTAAAAAAATTTCCGAAATAAACCTCTAGGCCATCTATGGTATACATACTCAACATAGGGGCTAGGATCCCTTCAAAATTATCAACCACCATCTCTACAAAACCTCTAAAGTTGGTATCCAACTCACATTCCTTACTTAGTCAAATCCGAGTATGTTTCCTACTACACAACTAGTCAACTTTGAGCCTTTCTAACTCTAAATCCCACCGTTGAAAAAGTCCTAAAATTTGATACATCTTTCTATGCATAACACTAAACAACGTATTAAAAATTGAACGGTGGATATTATGTTTAAGCTATCGAAAGGACGCCTCAAACATGACTGTTACACACAGTTTTCATGAAATAAAAATGACTAAAACCAAGGTTCCCGACTCCTAACCTCAACAGTGTGTTTCTCTGGTGACCCTTCGCTGTTCTGAGAGGCTTTCCCTTCGAGCTCCTGGACTCACAGCCTCGACAGAGGGTCGATCTAGGCCTACGTGGGAGAAAGAAGATGGTTTTGCGCTGCAAGGCTCTCACTCAACACTCTGCAGCGAAACCGGAGTAAGAGGGTGGTTGTACACATGAAACAGGAACAAGCAAGGGAGGGATTAGACACTTCCGCTGCAACACTGAATCAGTCCACCTATCTACACTTGTACTCGTCTATGAGGCGATCTCGTCACTACTACAGATAGGTCTATTCAGATCGAAAGAGATGACAGAAGAGTAGGAGAGGGCTAGCACTCACCGACTGTGTGCTCCGGCCTGATGTAGAGGGGTCCAAGTGAAGCTGCACTGCTTGATCTAGGCTCGCTATTGGAGTATTCCTTGCGTATGTAACGAGGGAATGAAACACCAGAAGGCTGGAGGAACTGGACGTAGAGACGGGAGGGGAAAGGGGCTAGAAAAGAAGCCAGAAGGGGTGACGTTAGTTGAGTGAACCTGGACAGATCTAGACGGGGCTGGAAAGGAAAGATCGTCGTGGCATGATATTCTGCGTGATCTCCGGCTTGTTACAAGGTGAAGGGAAGAATGTAATTGCTGCTCCATGGGCTGAGAAGTGACGAACAGACGACCATTCATCCTGCATCGCTTCTTGGGTTGCGCTGCTCCTCTTGCTGGGCTCCAAGGCAAACGGTGTAGAGGTGAGACACGTACTAAGCGGCCCAATTATGAGGTGCAAGGCTGGACGACTTGGGCTGAGGCAAGGAAGCACCAAGTGGGCTGAAAAAAATGGATAGGAAAGGAGTGGTGTGGTTTTATCAAGGCTTGTCACAGCCTTGTCAAAACGTGTCAAGGCTTCGTCAAGCCCATGCATGGTCTTGTCACGATCTTGTCATGGCCTCGTAATAACTTGTTATGGTCTCGTCTTGGTCTCGTCAAAACTCGTCACGACTTTGTCAAAGACAAGTCATGTTATAAACTAGGGTTTGGATTAGGGTTTGCTATAAAAATTTTATCATTTTATGTGACGCGAGATTACATAAAATGATAAAATTTTTGAGATACCGTGTCCGACTAAGTAGATAGATAGGGGTCAACGGATTAAAATCCTGTTTGCTACGGAATTAAACGGAATAAAAATTCCGGATATTACATTAGTACCCCTTTAAAATAAGTTTCGTCCCGAAACTTAGAATAAGGTATCTACCCAACAACTCCCACCATAAACTTGTATACTCCGGTCCAACTAATTTTTAACCTCGTTTTCTAGCACGCAAAAACTACTCAATCAACTTATTCTGACATCACATACATTATAATCACTCATTCTAACATGTAATCACAAAAGTCGTACAAATAACGTTTAAATACTAACCCGTCTTTACACAGGTAGCGGCTAGCCCCGCAAAGAACTCAGGATAACTACGTCTAATACTCTCCTCCGTCTTCCAGGTAGCCTCATCGGCCCCTCGTCTAGACCACTGGATCCTCAACATCGGTATCTACTTGGACCGTAGGCGTCTATTACTACGCTCAAGGATTGTACTCCGCAAAAGTGTGGTCAGGCTCAACAATTAGACCCTCATGGCTGATGACGTGTTTCGGGTCCGGAATGTACTCTCTCAGCTGAGATACATGAAATACCGGATGGACCCCCTCCAATCTCGGTGGTACTCCAAACCATACCTGTGTGCCTACTCTAAACTCCAGAGGTCGACACCTCTTGTCGGCATAGGATTTTTGACGACTTTGAGCTGCTAACATCCGCTCTCAGACCAAGACAATCCGGGCGATGTCATCCTGTATCTGATATGGGGCTACTCTATCAACCTTGCTGGGCTCATCCCAATACAACGGTGTACGACATCTTCGCCCGTACAAAGCCTTATAAGGGGCCATCCCAATAGACGCGTGCCAACTGTTATTATATGAAAACTTTACAAGTGGAAGGTGATCGGGCCATACATGTCCTCAATCCACCACACAAGCTCACAGCATGTCCTCTAATGTCTGGATGGTCCTCTCAGACTGACAGTCGGACTGTGGGTGATAAGAAGTGGTGAAGTGGAGACTCGTCCCCAAATCAGTATGTACCTGCTGCCAAAATCTCGAGGTGAAACGTCCATCCCTGTCGGAGACGATAGTCCTTAGTACTCCATGGAGTCTCACAATATGTCTGGTAAACTCCTCAGCTAGACGACTTACCGGCCACGTTTCCTTAATCGTAATAAAACGTGCGGTCTTCGTCAGACGGTCTACTACCATCCAAATAGCATCAAAACCTATACTGAGTCTCAATCCCGTGACAAAGTCCATAGATATGTCCTCCCACTTCCACTGTGGCACTGGCAGTGGGTGGAGCTCTCCTCCGGATCTACGATGCTCAATCTTGATCTGCTGGCAGGTCGCACATTGAGCTACATACCGAGCCACATCGTGCTTCAAACCGCCCCACCAGAAAGAACGTCTCACGTCCTTGTACATCTTACTCGCCCCAGAATGTACCGAGTATGGGGTAGCATGAGCCTCACCTAATATCCTCTGCTTCAACTCACTGTCTAATGGCACACTGATGCGGTCCTGACGTCTTATCACTCCATCAACACCAATAGTGAACTGAGGTGCCTCATCTCGAGACATCCTGTCTCAGATCTGGGTAAAAACCGGACAGGTCTCCTGTTTTTGTCGGATCTCACCCAACAGATAAGGAAGTAACTCCAAGGTAGCCAACTGATGAGCGGTATCTGAAAACCGAATCTCTACCTCCAACCAAGCCAAATCTCTTTGTAACTGTGGATGTACTGTCAACCGGGCTATCGCCTTCTCCCGAGGCGTCTTTTGGCTCAAAGCGTCAACAACTACATTTGCCTTTCCGGGGTGGTAGAGAATCTCAAGGTCGAAATCCTTGATCAACTCTAGCCACCGCCTCTGGCGGTTATTCAACTCCCGTTGAGTGAATATGTACTTCAGACTCTTATGGTCTGTGAAGATCTG
Source organism: Fagopyrum homotropicum (assembly GCA_033239125.1). NCBI lineage: Eukaryota > Viridiplantae > Streptophyta > Magnoliopsida > Caryophyllales > Polygonaceae > Fagopyrum > Fagopyrum homotropicum. The sequence goes on from BSWB01000003.1 coordinate 36,540,573, forward strand.
ACATGTCGCTCCATAGAGATAGTGACGCCAGATCTTAAGAGCATGGACTATGACCTTACCCCTCTGCATCAAGACACACCCCAAGCTCAGCTTGGATGCGTCACTGTATACTACAAAGTCCTCTGTACCCTCAGGCTGTGCTAAAATCGGCGCAGACGTCAATCTCCTCTTCCGCTCCTCAAAACTCTACTGACACGGCTCAGACTAGACGAACCAAGTAGTCTTCCTCAGAAGGCAGGTAAGTGGTCGGGCAATCAGGGAAAACCCTTCCACAAACAGGCGGTAATAACCTGCCAAACCTAGAAAGCTGCGAACCTCTTTAACATTATGCGGAGGTTGCCAAGAAGACACTGACTCAATCTTCGCTGGATCGACCTTAATCCCCTCAGCAGTCACTACATGGCCTAGGAAAGCCACCTCTGACATCCAAAACTCGCACTTGGATAGCTTAGCATAAAGCTAGCTACCCTGTAGAATCTGTAATACTGTCCTCAAGTGCCCGGCATGCTCATCTCGACTCCTAGAGTAAACTAGGATGTCGTCAATGAAGACCACTACAAACTGGTCTAAGAAGTCGATGAAAATCCCGTTCATCAACTCCATGAATACTGTTGGCGCATTAGTAACCCCAAATGGCATCACTACAAACTCATAATGACCATACCTAGTCCGGAATGCCGTCTTAGGTATGTCCTGATCCCTCACCCTCAGCTGGGGGTAACTTGACCTCAAGTCTATCCTCGAAAACACAGACGCTCCATGCAACTGGTCTAGCAATTCATCTATGCGAGGCAACGGATACTTGTTCTTGATGGTGACCTTATTCAACTCTTTGTAATCGATGCACAGCCTCATTGATCCATCCTTCTTCCTCACAAACAACACTGGTGCTCCCCAAGGAGAAACACTAGGGCGTATGAAGCCCTTCTCTGCTAACTCCTCTAATTGCTTCTTCAGCTCAAGCAGCTCTATCGGTGCCATACGGTACGGGGCCTTTGAGATCAATCTCGTGCCCGGCTCTAACTCGATGCTGAAATCAATGCTCCTCTGTAGAGGTAGCCCTGGTAGGTTGTTACTGAATACCTCTGCAAACTCGCATGCAACCGGTATCTTCTCTACTGTCAGGCTCTTGCGTTCCTTCATGGCATAACACCAAAAGGCCTCGCAACCCTGTCCTATCAGTCTTGCTACTCTCACTGCACTGATAACTGTGCCAGACTTTCCGAGGTCCTAACCTCGAGATATCACTCTGTGACCCTCCTATGTGGCGACAATCACAGTTCTTCTACCAATGTCTAAGACTGCTCCATGTCTCGTCATCCAATCTATCCCCAAAATTACGTCCTCATGTGCTAAAGGTGTGACTAGAAAATTTACCAGCCAATCCCGACCTCCTAGATGAATAGGGAAGTCATAAATCTCTCGGGATCTTCTAATCTTACCCCCGTCAGGTAAACCAACCACAAAAGGTACACCCTCTACTGTAGCTAAGGACAACCTATCTACGCATACATCTGATATAAAGGAGTGCGTAGCACCCGTATCAAACAAAACTCGCATAGGTAAATCATGGATCCAGATAGTACCTGTGGTCGCAGGTGCCGCTGGCTGATTTGCACTCCTCAGCTCAAACACTCTCGACGGGCCTCCTCTGGTGTCAGTGGTACCACCACGTCCCTTGCCACGACCTGATCCCTGTACAGTACCGTGTGAAGCAGGATGTCCTGGAACCCGGTACTGCTGTTGCTGCTGACTCGGTGCTCGATACTGAGGAGGTCTTTGTCCACTCCTCTCAGCACTTGCAGGGGAAGAACCCTGCTGTGAAGGAGCCCTACCCTGACGGAAGAAGGTAGCCCCGTGTCCCGGCTTGCCACAAGTGAAACAGGTTGTAGGTGGCCTCTTGCAGTCTGTCTTAATATGGTCGCGACTACCACAGTTAAAGCACTGTCGATCTCTACCGGTAGTCTAAACTGTAGGGTGATACCTGGATCTCCCCTGAGTCTGTCCTCGCCCATAACCTGTTACTACTGCACTACTACTAGCATATCCTGTCCTATGCCGCTTATCCGGCCCACCAGACTGAACTGCTCTCCTCGAAACTGGCCTATCTCTCTCATATGCAGAGACCCTATCCTGATAGTCTGACAAAGACTCGCAGCAAAACCCTGCCAGATAAGAATGGGTGCTCTCTCTCAATCTCCGGGAGAAGAGGTACACATGCTGCTCTTCAGGAGGTGCAACTGGTCCAAGTAGGGTTAACTCCTTCTGAAACTTCTTGACTGCCTCGGCAAATGGAATATCCTCGAATCCCGCCTCAATGAAATCTTGAAACCTCTCTCTCCTCAACGAGGTAGGGCAGTACCTCTCTCTAACAATGCTCCTCATCTTCTCCCAACTGGTGACTCGGCTATGAATGGTCCGCCACCAGGAATGAGCATCCTCCTTGAACAAAGCTGTACTAACTCTACCAATCGATCCTCTGGGCAACGTATCGCCTCTAATGCAGTCTCTACGTGCCCTATCGAATGCTCCACCTCCTACCCTATCTCTCCATTGAATGAGGGAACTTTCTAGGAGTTGAAAGCCTTCAACCACTCATCCGGCCTTGGGGCTCTAGACCCAGCAGGAGCTCTGTTAGCTTCAACTCTCCTCTTAGGCACAACCGGCGCTTGAGTCACTCTCTGTGTCACTTGAACTGACCTAGCCGGTGCTGGTGGTGCCTGGGTAAGTCTCTCTACCCTGGCAGCCTCCTCCATACGCTGGACGTATGCTCTGTACTCTCTGTACTCAGATGCTCCTATAGAAACGCGTCTTGACTCAGTCGAACGTGCTCCTGACCTAGCAGCGGTCTCATTCCTGACCTCGGGAACCATACTCTCAACTACCTATTCCACAACAACATCTGACATGCTCGCTGCAGATGGATCCTCTCGAGGAGCTCGTCCTTGACCTCTCCTCAGTGGAGGTCTACCTCCACGGCCACGACCTCTAGCAGCAGAAGTCCTATCAACTTTATCCTGTCTAGCTGGAAGAAGAGGTGGACGACCTCTACCTCGACCAGTCGCTCGTGTTGCCCTAGTGCGTGCCATCTGCACGAGCGATAACCACTACAATTATAATCTAATTAATATGTCATAAGCAATAAAAGTCTAAAGTGATCATACTAAGAATACAGAGATCAGTGGAGGTAGTGGTGGTCGTCCGTACTTTCTATCCCGACCCGACTATGCATGTATTTTAAAACCAAACTTCATTTGGAAAACTCAAACCCCTTTCGGGTTCTGCTTATTTACTTATTTGACCTTTTAGAAGATTTCGAGTGCCATTGTTGCCAACCTAGAGCTCTGATACCAAGTTTTCAAAACTCGGGGAGTTACTGGTTAGGACCTCACAGTGGGTCCCTACCTTAGTTTAACAACAACTTAACCAGATCTTACAATAAGGCACAAATAAGGAAAAACCGGAAATCTTAATTTAAGTTTTAACAAAGTTATGAATGTGACCAAAAGTACTAACAACCGGAAAACACAAGGTATCACAAACTGATAAAAAAAACACAAGGGTCATAACTGGAAGACCAACAAAAAGGAAACTGCAACTCGTCCTAATGAGTACGACACCCGATTGACCACTACCATCCGGATCACTCGACATTTGCTCTAACCTGTGGTACGTCTACACAACAAAACAACTGTTAGCTAACTATCCAAATGTAAGAAGAAATAATAATAGCACAAACACATTCAAAAATATAAACAAACATCATGCTGGCACCCAACTGGTTATTATCTATTACTTAAGTGATTCACCTTATTCAGTTTTATAGTTGTGGCACGAGAACTCTTAACAATTCTCGCCTCCGTTCCTTATCCAACTAGGTGTAGGTCTAGCCGACCTCCGCCGGTAACATCACTACAAACCGAGTATGGAATAGCCCCTAAAGAAACCCCTAGCGCCCTCAGGCTAATTGAGCAGAGTGCCACCACCCGTTACTCTTAGGCCAACGTATAGGTCGGTGGGTAATGACTACTAAATTATAACTATAAATATCTCATTCACACACCGCTAATATTATCCACACTCATATCTAGAAGTTAACTAAGTAAGCCCAAAGGACTTACCTGATTCAAGTCTCGTCTCTTGTGAACACCACTCGATCTGTAATTGTAGCAACTCAGTTGCCTGTCAAAGGAGGTTAGTGTGTCAGCACACTTCATAGTTAATTAGAAGTCTAAGACTTCTAAAATAGGAGATCTTAACAGAACATAATTTATTACAGTTCCCATTTACGGTAAAAGACTATTTTACCCTTGGTCCCAAAACTTCCAAAATTTCCACTAATTACGCTTAAACTCTTATTTCAGACTAAAAACCATATTCCCACTCTCAAGGGTGATCTTGGTTAAGACTAGAGAGACTACACACTTTTCTATTCCCCGAAAAGTTACTAAGGTCCAACTTTGGACTCAACTATGAAACACAACAAAATCTTAAAAAAATTTCGGAAATAAACCTCTAGGTCATCTATGGTATACATACTCAACATAGGGGCTAGGATCCCTTCAAAATTCTCAACCACCATCTCTACAAAACCTCTAGTATGTTTCCTACTACACAACTAGTCAACTTTGAGCCTTTATAACTCTAAATCCCACCGTTGAAAAAGTCCCATAATTTGATACATCTTTCTATGCATAACACTAAAAAACGTATTAAAAATTGAACGGTGGATCTTATGTTTAAGCTATCGAAAGGACGCCTCAAACATGACTGTTACACACAGTTTTCATGAAATGAATGACTAAAATCAAGGTTCCCGACTCCTAACCTCAACAGTGTGTTTCTTTGGTGACCCTTTGCTGTTCTGAGAGGCTTTCTCTTCGAGCTCCTGGACTCACAGCCTCGACAGAGGGTCGATCTAGGCTTATGTGGGAGAAAGAAGACGGTTCTGCGCTGCAAGGCTCTTACTCAGCACTCTGCAGCAAAACCGGAGTAAGAGGGTGGTTGTAGACATGAAATAGGTACAAGCAAGAGAGGGATTAGACACTTACGCTGCAGTATTGAGACAATCCACCTATCTGAACTTGTACTCGTTTATGAGGAGATCTCGTCACTACTGCAGATAGGTGTATTCAGATCGAAAGAGATGACAGAAGAGTAGGAGAGGGCTAGGACTCACCGACTGTGTGCTCCGTCCTGATGTGGAGGGGTCCAAGTGAAGCTGCACTGCTTGATCTAGGCTCGCTGTTGGAGTATTCCTTGCGTTTGTAACGAGGGAGTGAAACACCAGAAGGCTGGAGGAACTGGACGTAGAGACGGGAGGGGAAAGGGGCTAGGAAAGAAGCCATAAGGGGTGATGTTAGTTGAGTGAACCTGGACAGATCTAGACGAGGCTGGAAAGGAAAGATCATCGTGGCATGATATTCTGCGTGATCTCCGGCTCGTTACAAGGTGAAGGGAAGAATGTAACTGCTGCTCCCTGGGCTGAGAAGTGACGAACAGACGGCCATTTACCTGTATCGCTTCCTGGGTTGCACTGCTCCTCTTGCTGGGCTCCAAGGCAAACGGTGTAGAGGTGAGACACGTACTAAGCGGCCCAATTATGAGGTTTAAGGTTGGACGACTTGGGCTGATGCCAGGAAGCACCAAGTGGGCTGAAAAAAAGGGTAGGAAAGGAGTGGTGTGGTTTTGTCAAGGCTTGTCACAACATTGTCAAAACGTGTCTAGGCTTCGTCAAGCCCATGCATGGCCTTGTCACGATCTTGTCATGGTCTCGTCATAACTCGTCATGGTCTCGTCAAAACTCGTCACGACTTTGTCAAAGACAAGTCACGTTATAAACTAGGGTTTGGATTAGGGTTTGCTATAAAAATTTTATCATTTTATGTGACGCGAGATTACATAAAATGATAAAATTTTTGAGATATCGTGTCCGAATAAGTAGACACATAGGGGTCAACGTATCGAAATCCGGTTTGCTACAGAATTAAACGGAATAAAAATTCCAGATATTATAGGAACAGACAGATGCACCACGGTGTTATCTCTCCTTGAAGGCTAGATTTATTTCCATCGTAGTGTTTTAGTTTTAAAAACTTAGATTAATATACTTATTTTCACATTTTGTCTTATGTAGGGATTAGAAGAACACTCATGGTTAGATATGTGAAGAGGCGAGAAGATGCATCAAAGTGGTTGATGAATGATATAACACAAAAAGTGAAAGAGAAATTGAAGAAACACATTCAAGCTTCTCGTGGATTTCAGGTAAACTTTTTTTCTGAACCGCCAAACTGTTAATTTTTGCTAAACTGTTATCTGAACTGTTAATTTTCACATATTTTGGTAATATTTGTTGAACTGTTTTCTGTTGAACTGCTTTTTTCCTGAATTGTTTTATGCTAAGTTGTTTTTCATTTTTGTTAACTTTTGATGGTGTTTTACGTTTTTGTTTTATTACTTTTATAGTGTTTACGTTTCTATTTAAGTCGATTACTTTGACAGTTATTTCAAGCTTCAAGTTCAAAGTGTGAGGTCATGGATAGGACAATCACATTATCCAATGAATGTGGAACAACAAACTTGTGGCCGTGGGGAATGGCAAATAAGTGGAATCCTTTGCAAACACAGAGTTAGGGCGATTCTTCAGTTAAGGCCCGGAGTCGCCTTAGAAAATTATGCTTCTAGCTAGTTTTCTGTGCAAGCATATAAGATGGCATATGCGGTGGATTTTGATCCTGTACCCGACGAAGGTCAATGGACACTTACTGACCACCATATACTCAAAGCTCCAAATATGAAAAGGGAGTAGGTAGGCCACCGAGAAATAGAAGATGAGAAGAGGATGAAAATCAAAAGGGAAAAAGGTCATGCACGGTTCGTTGTAGTAATTGCAAAGTATGTCAAAAAATACTAAAACATAAAATTCACATAATTTTTTTGATATGAAACACGGTTGAAATTTTATTGAACAATTTCACATGGTGCTAGGCATTTGGACATTATAAGAAGACATGTAAGGGCGGCTTGATTGCAAGGGAGCTTAAAGAGCAAGGAGTTTGAGTTGAACAAAACAAAAGACAAAAGTGTAAAAATAAAAGTCAATCCACTGATGTTTAAGTCGACGTTATGAGTTCAGTGCCATGAATTGGTGAAAGTCAACAAGAGTAGAGAAGCAAGATCTCATATTTTGTAGCAAAATCTTATATTTGTAGCGGCCTTTGTTGAACTGATGCCGTATTAGGAACTATCGGTTATAAAATGCTTTGTGCCCCTCTGTTGAACTGTTGCCGTATTAGGAAGTATCGGTTATAAAATGCCTTTTGCCAAACAATCATGCTTGAATTTCCATTCTTGTCACATAGAATTCTTCAATCAGGTTACATCTTTCATGAAGAGAAGCATTTTTATAGCATCTATCATCTAGAGCTCTCCCTTGTCTATATAATAAAACTTGCTATTCTTACGCATGAATGAGATAAAAATGACTAACAAGTGGGGCTTCAACATGAAGCTGATATCACAAACCTTATATCACCTTAAAATTAGCTAGCTAAAAAGACTATCAAACCAGGGGTTGTTTAGTTGTAGATGACGAGTGGGACTTAGAGGATTAGCCAAGTGGGACTTCAACCAGGTGCTACCTCAAGGCTATTTAGTTGGTGTCAACAGGTAAATATTTTTGAATCCATAGTTCAAGATTGTTTAGTTGTAGATGACAAAAAACATAACGAATTCAAGTGAGCAATGAAAAAATTACATCACCGTACATTATACCGTACGATATCCGAACATGACATACAAGAGTAACATCTTATAACTATGAATTATGCATAATTAAGTTCACATTACACGTACAAATATAGTCTACAAAAATCGTTCGGTTGAACTTCTATTAAATGAACCAAAATCAAGTACCCTAGTCACATTTTTAACAAGATCACTAGAATAATAAAGTACAACAAAATAGCTATTTTGACGACGCCTTGAACATATGTCGTTAAATCCCTAATATCATTCCTCAAATCTTGCAAACTCACAACATTTGCCAAACCCGTGTCTCTTTCATAGCTACTTCTTGTACCATGTTTCTCTTGCTCATTCACTATCAAGTTTGATTCATTTACAAATCGAAAAAACCGCAATTATTAGATTTCACATACATCTTACACGGGCTCATTCTTGAGTGCGAGATCCGAACCACAAGTCTTTTTCGTGGTTGACAGTTTATACAATATTGATCACTCATTCTTAGTGGTGTTGATGAACTCCCCAACTCATTACCTGAATCCATGAAAAGTGCACTACATTTACAACACAAATTCACAATTATATATGCTAGTTTGATTACACACAATCCCTAAAATGCCTTGAAATATTTCTGGGGTTTGGTCTGGTTTTTGTTCAGGTTAAAATATGCCTTTAAAATGCCTTGAAAAATGACTTTAAAAGGTATGGTGTTTATTTATAGGTTATTAAGTTGTCTTATTTTGGTCATGACTGTTTAGTCTATCTAGTTCATCAATGACTTTAAAAGGGAAGATTTTGTTAGCATGTGGGCTGATGATAAGGCTAAAAACCTATGGTCGTTGTGTTTTAGCTTTAATCAAAGTAGAATTCCAAAATTTACACTTAACCGATTGTATAGTGTAAGGCTTGAACCCAAGAGAGTTATAGTCAATGTATTGTTTAAATTCAGTTAACAATTAGTAACCGGGGGTGGGGGGGTTGGATTGTAGAAGCAAGCAAGTAAATAGCAAGTGAAGATGAATGATAAGATGAATGATTTGGAAAACTACACTAGGTTAGATCTTAGCATGCATACAACTTGGTTGGTTCTTTTTAGAAGCATTCACCACATGTTCTCATCTTGATTTTATTTGTGTTAAGGCAACCGGCATTAACACAACTTAACTAGCTTATTGATCCGTAAACCTACAAGATCAAAACACAAGTTAGCATTCAAATAAAGATAAAGAGATATAAAGAAGATAAACAGCCTGTTAAGCTTACTTTATAGTTATGTTCCTTTCCCTTAAATAATTACAACCAGCTTTTACCTAGGGGTTCGCTACTAGATTAAGGACCCGAACCCGGAATTAATTAACCATAGCCTTTTGAATGCAATTGTACACTTAAGGTGATCAAACTAAGTGAGAAAAGACATGAAAACATAAGTTAAAGATCAAGGAAACATAACACAAATGGATACTAAATTAAACTTCTATTATAAAGACTTACAACCAAATAGCAATGCAGCTTCAATCAACACAATGTATCAAGGAAGCTTAGAAACTCATTACAAATGACACTTAGACAGTATAGAGCTTTTTAGGAAAAATGTGGATGATTTTGAAAATCAACCAAGGGCTCTATTTATACTAGAAAACACAATAAATGGTAAATGGGTTGTCTAAACAACCATCTTAAATGTCATAAAGGTGGTGCAAGCAGCCGGAGTTAAGTCTTCTGGCGCTAAACCGTAGGGGCGGGCTACATGTCCGTGTTAACATGAAATATTGCGATCTTCTAGGCACTTATTTTGGTTGTTTTTCTCTCATTATTGTGTACATGGATGAAGTTTAGAAGCAATTGTTAGCTTGTTCCTCTATTATTGTCGATGTGGATGTCTACACTAGCTTTGTGTTGAATGTAGGCAAAAAGGAGCTATATGGGAGCTATTGAGAGAGAAAAGAGAGAATTCGATCATATTCGAGGATTAGGAACACATCAATGAAGCTAAGGAAGGAGCTAGGATGAAGAATGTCACGACACAAAGGAAACTACAAGTATTCTACACTTCCACGCCCTGAATTACGACCGTAGAAGAGTCCACGCTCTAAACCACGGCCGTGGATCTTGGCATCATGAGCGTGGAGCATTCTAGTAAGTTACACGGCATAAAGTACGGTCGTGGAAGTCACAAGAGACCGTAATCCAATTTCACGCCCTAAACCACGGTCGTGGAATCCCTTGAGACCGTGATTTAGGCGATCTTTTGACGAGTCTTCAATTGCCACGTTATTTACGTGATGGACCGGGACGATTACCTTTTTCCCGTCTTATAAAAAGGTCAGAAAAGAGAGTATTGGGCATCGACGCTTACGGTTTATTCCCGCTACATTTGCGTTGGATCTCGCGGAGACGCTGACGGCCGCTTACCTTGCTTGGAACATTCTTGCCTAGGGTGGATTGAAGATCGCCGAAGGTTTTAACCTCTTTCTTAGGTTTTGACATTGAAGACGGATTGACAACCTGTTCTTCATACTTACCTTAGATTATTGTGAGGTTTTGTTTTCTATATCCTGAATCCATTGATTATCGCTTCTTGTGTTCGGATTTGAGAATTGGTTTTGAAGTTTTATTAAGTATTCGAGGGTTTTCATCTTTTATTCTCTTTGATTTGAATATTGATATCATGACAATGATTGTTGGCTAAAACCCTTTAGCAATTCTAAGGTGAAGGGTTGATAGTTTTGACTTAGATGATGATAGATCGATCGTAAATTGATTGGACACTGAGAGTTAGAGAGATCTCGTCGACGAACCCAAATCACGGGCTGTTCTTGGAGTTCCACGGCCGTGGTTCTCAAGATCTGACCGTGATTTACCCTAGTTTATGAACTTTGCTTTTACTTTGATCCAAGGTTAAAGATTAGCTTTAATCTAGTCTTGGCTTGCCCTTTTCTAGGTAGTAGTGAGACTCGTCACCCTCTATTTCGATTTCGAGTGTCACAACCTTAATCGTTTTAGTTAGTTTTGATCATTGGGTTACAAGTTTGGGTATTTGAGATTAATTCTTTTCTATAGATCCTTTCTATACTGAAGCCTCAACAACCTTTATAGAGAGTGTCTTTAGATAAGTCATATAAAGTCTTGGAACTTCACCGTACCTTGCTTTACTTTAGCATACCTTTGCAACTCTTAACTCTGTCCTTAGTTCTTTAGTATATCTTGAATCGATTGTCACAATTAGATATCTGGATCTTTAGGGTTGCTGTTTTCCCCAATATTTGCAAAGCTTTATACCTTTATTTGCTCGATAACTTGAGACTGGGTTTTATTTCACCAAATCCCTGTGATCGACACTCTAGAATACTTGCTAATCTATGCCAATCCGTACACTGCGGGTTCGCTTGCTTTTATTCTAATTTTATAAATTTAAGACTTGATTGCACGCACGCTTTTGGGCGAACAAGTTTTTGCGCCATGGCCGGGGATTTGGTCTAAACCAAACTTCGGTTTTCGGTTGTCGAGCTTGGGAGCTTTGCTCTTGTTATTTGATATCTCTTGTGAGTGTTATTTACAGGTTCTTTTAGGTATATGCGCAGGTCTAGATCCAACAAAGACCTCATACCTTTTCAATTTGGAACTTGAGAAAACTCTTAGGAAGAAAGCAAAGGAAAGAAAGATGGCTGAAAATAAAGAGAGAGATGTCCAAGCGGAATTAGATGAATCTCAACATCAACTTAGGTTTAGTGAGAAAGCTCGTAGAGATGCGGAAACGAGTCATCAACTCCAAATTGATGAACTCAGGGCTATGATGTTGGACATGAAGTTGGAGCTGAATGATTCTAAGAAGAAGAAGAAGATCAAGAAACCAACTAAGTCCATTAGGGTGGAATCATCTGATGATGAGGAATTCGATCCGGATATGCCACCGCTAGAGGAGATTGATCTAACGATTAATCCAGTCCGGATTAATCCAATACCAGCCGCCATTCCTCGTGTCCCAGCTGGGGGAGCGAGAGCCGCTCGTGTAGATGAAGAGCCAAGAACTCTTGGCCAAAGGATGGATCCGATTCAGCAACCACGCCGTCTAGGTGTGAATTTTGATGCTGACAATATTCAGGGGTTTAGCTTTAACCCACAAGTTATTACCATCGTTCGCCAAAGCCAGTTTGGAGGAACGAGTGTCGAATCTCCACATCAACATTTACAGAATTTTGAGATTATGATGGAGACAATGAAGCCAAAGAAAGCAACCACCAACAATTACAAGATCTAGCCATTCTTCTTCTCTTTGAAAGGGAAAGCTTGTTTCAGTCTTGGTATCAAGCTCTTCCAAATGGAAAACCTGACACATGGGAGGATCTATCTTCGGAGTTCCTAACCAAGTTCTTTCCGCCATCCAAGACAGCGTAGTTGAGAGGTAAAATTAATGCTTTTTCTATGAGATCTAATGAAAGTTTGTTTCAGTCTTGGGAAAGATTTCAAGATTTACTATTGGATTGCCCACACCATGGCATTTCCAAATTGGGTTGTTAGAGATATACTACAAGGGGCTAGATATGGAAACACAATTCAAGCTCCAATCCCTTTCATGTGGTTCATTCATGGACATGAGGGAAGATGATGCTTGGGATTTCGTTGAGAAGCAAGCCCGAGTCATTGAGAAATACTCTCATTGGAAGGTGGAAGCTAACCAAGTGGAGCAAGGAGCGAAGCTAACACAAGCTGCTCAAACTCAAATCTTTTCTCTCAACACCGAGATTAAAGAATTAAAGGAAGTCATCAAGGCTAGCTTTCCAAAGCCTAAGGAGCAAGGTGTTGGTTATTTAGGAAACAACAATAACCATAGCGGGAATGAGAACACCAATCGCAACAACCGGAACAACAACCGTAATAATTAGAATAACAACAACCGGAACAATAATTGGAACAACAATAGGAATTCAAACAACAACAATTGACGTTCCAACCAACAACAAAACTTTGGTAATTCTTATCCCAATTCAGGAAATTCACTAACTCCACCATCTTCTTCTTCCATTCCTTTGAAAAGTCAGGGGCAAACATCTAATAGTGGAAGCACTACGGGGAAAGAGAAGCCCGATCCCATGCTGGAAACGATCTTGGGAAAGCTTCAAGGGTTGGAGAGTCACATCACTAAGGTTGATAAAACTCAAAAGGTTTTAGAAAACCAAATGTTCAGCAATGCTGAGGAAGTTCCTAGAAATCAAGGAAAACTTTCAGGAAAGACGGAGGATAACCCGAAAGGAAGGGTGATGGATATCACAACTAGGAGCGGAGCAACAACCACCGACCCGCAGCCTAAGTTTGTTGAAGTTCCCATTGAAAAGGAGAAAGAAAAGGGGAAGGAGAAGGAAGACATCTACATTCCTCCTCCAGCTTACAAACCTCTCCTATCATTTCCACAATCTAGAGCAAGAGCGCGTCTAGACAAGCAATTCGGTAAGTTCATTGAACTCATGAGCAAACTGCATATTAATATACCTTTCATTGATGCAATTGTAGGTATGCCAGCATATGGAAAGTTCTTAAAGGAGATCCTCTCTAACAAGAGGAAACAGGAAGACTTTGGAGAAGTCAAGATGAGTTCGGAATCATCGGATCTCATCAAAACGATGAAGGAAAAGATGCCCCTAAAGCTGAAGGATCCGGGGTCATTTTGTGTTCCAATCGGAGTAGGAGATGTCACATATGATGCATTATGTGATTTAAGAGCAAGCGTTAGCATCATTCCGCTTGCCTTATGCAGGAAGATCGGTTTAGGCGAACGTAAACCGGAAAAGATGACGTTATACATGGCGGACCGATCCATAACTCGTCCCGTCGGTATCATTGAAGACGTCCCAGTCAAGCTTGGTAAGTTCTATGTTCCAATAGACTTTGTTGTGCTTGACATTCCTGCAGATAGTCCGGTCCCGATCATACTCGGAAGACCGTTTCTTGCAACATCCGGTTGTATGATAGATTGCAAGAATGCTAGACTCGCCTTTGACATAGGAGAGGAAAAAGTAGAGTTTGTCCTTTCCACTTTGGTAAAAGAGCCAGATCTTGAAGAGGATATGTTTAACATCCATGACGAAGATGCATCTAGAGAGGAAGTAAGCTCAATTCTATTCAAGGATCCTTTGCAAAAGGTGATCACTATGAGCAGTTTGGAGAAAGGAGAGGAAGAGGAATGCAATAAGGAAATTGAAGCTTTAGAGGAGCTAAAGGAAGTGCATGAAGAAGAGTTTGAAAAACTCTACGATGGGTCAGAAAACGTGAGGAATCACGGTCAGTCGTGCTATTCCACGGCCGTGGTTCCCACCAACATGACCGTAATTAGCTATTCAGAGGACTACAGTAAGTTACACGGCCAAAACCACGGCCATGGAACTATCAGAGGTGCCGTAATTGACTTCGACGCCCTAAACCACGGCCATGGAGGAAACAGAGGTGCCGTAATTTTGGGAAAATCTGAGGACAATTACGTTATTTCTACCAATGCTCTTGAGTCTAATTCAACAACTTCTATATCCTTAGAGACTTCCAAGGAAGCATTGGACACTCCTCAAGAGCCACTAGAAACTCTGATAGTGATGGAATTGAAGGCACTTCCCACACATCTAAGGTACGCATTTCTAGGATCTAATACTACCTTTCCGGTAATTGTTAGTTCCGCTCTAAGTGAAGATGAACATAGTCAGCTTATGGTTGTTCTAAGGAAACATAGGAAAGCCTTAGGTTACACTATAGAGGATCTAGTAGGAATTAAGCCTTCATTATGCATGCATAAGATCCTAATGGAAGAAGACTTTAGAACTTCACGACAACCTCAAAGGTGGTTAAATCCGAGCATGAAGGAGGTTGTCAAGAAGGAAATTCTTAAACTACTTGATGCAGGTATCATCTGCCCTATCTCCGATAACAAGTGGGTGAGTCCCGTACAGGTTGTTCCAAAGAAGGGAGGAATGACGGTCATCACCAATAAGAATAATGAGCTCATTCCTACAAGGACAGTGACTGGATGGAGGATGTGCATTGATTACAGGAAGCTAAACAATGCAACTAGAAAGGATCACTTCCCATTACCCTTCATTGACCAAATGCTCGAAAGGTTAGCACAACATTCTCATTTTTGCTATCTTGACGGTTATAGTGGTTTCTTTCAGATCCCGATTCATCCTGACGATCAAGAGAAGACCACATTCACGTGCCCGTGGGGTACGTTCGCTTATAGGAGAATGCCGTTCGGGCTTTGCAACGCCCCAGACACCTTCCAAAGGTGCATGATAGCTATCTTCTCGGAGTACATAGAGGAGATCATGGAGGTTTTCATGGATGATTTTTCTGTTTATGGTTCCTCTTTCGATAATTGTCTCTCTAACCTTTCTATTGTGCTACAAAGGTGCGAAGACACTAACCTAGTTCTTAATTGGGAGAAGTGTCAATTTATGGTAAAGGAAGGCATTGTACTCGGACACTTGATCTCTAGTAGAGGGATTGAAGTAGATAAGGCTAAGATATAAACCATAGAAAAGCTCCCTCCTCCATCTTCAGTGAAGGGGATAAGAAGCTTTTTAGGACATGATGGATTTTATAGACGTTTTATAAAGGATTTCTCTAAGATATCAAAACCGCTTACTAATCTATTGATGAAGGATGCAGTTTTTGATTTCTCGCAGGAGTGCTTAGATGCGTTTCATAAGATTCGGGAGGCTCTAATCTCAGCCCCGATCATTCAACCTCCGGATTGGAATCTTCCATTCGAGGTTATGTGTGATGCAAGTGACGCAGCTATAGGAGCTGTGCTTGGGCAAAAGAAGGAAGGACGAACCCATGCTATCTACTACGCTAGCAAGACGCTAGATGAAGCGCAGCTTAACTATGCCACTAATGAAAAGGAATTTCTAACTATTGTTTATGCATTTGAAAAGTTTCGTTCTTATCTTGTAGGTGCAAAGGTGATTGTATACACGGATCATGCTGCGATCCGGTATCTACTTACAAAGAAAGATGCGAAACCAAGGCTGATTAGATGGATTCTGATAACACGATTTATGACTTAGGTTTAGGTAATCATTTAGATAGATTCATCACTCATTCATGCATGGTTTAGCACAAATTCGCGACGTTTGCACTCAATTCACGTATTTTGTCGAGATAGACGTCTACATGGACTTGTGCGTTGCTTTGTAGGTATTTCGGGGGTCTTTTGGACATTAACCGATACATTAGAGGGCCAAGCCTCATGATGGTACACATCCAAGGCTAAGGAGGAGCATAAATGGAGCAACAAGGGACACAAAGACCACTATTGGTGCAAGCAATGAATCAACTCATGGCTAGACGATCATAGCACCCTTCTGCTGAAGAAAATCGGACCAACAAGCAGCTAAATCGGCCGATTTTCTCCTACTGGGTCGATTTTTGAGGCTTTGACAGCTTAAGCCACGTGTCCCATGATCTCTTGTCCGTCCTTGCTCTTGGTGGAGAATATAAGTGGTCTTGCAGGTGGTTGCTGAGCATCTCTCCTCTCCCACACTCTCATTGACAGCTCATTGATTTTTGGAGGAAGATTGGAGGAGAAGAAAAGCTCTCAAGGATTGAAGGAAGAAGAAGAACACCATTGTAGGAGAATAGTGAGGTTGTGAGTGATTTTGAGTTGCTTTTGTAGCCTTGGATTGAAGAACTTTTGCAAGTATTGTTAGGAACGTTTTGGATCTTCATTTAAGAGTTTGTAAGTCTTGCTACAACTCGGATTTTGCTGAGATTTATTGATTTTGTTTCTCATCTTTCATTATTCATCTATGAACTCCATGTATGCTTGTTTGATGATTTTGGATCTTGATATGCATAGTATTGGCTAGTTTATTGTGATTCTAGAGTGATGGATTGATGGTTATGGCTTGGGTGATGATGGGATGGACTTATATGTTAGTTTAGGATGATTTATATGCACGAAACTCACAACAGAAGGAAAAATCGACCTGTTCATCAGATAAATCGGCCGATTTATCTGTAGAATAACCCGATTTATTCTCTTGTTGCTCTTTAAATGATAAATCTGCATGTTAGGGTGTTTGGTTGTTTAAATCCTAGTGTTTATTAAGCCTAATTTAGCTTAGGATCACCTATTGCTATCAACCTAAGTGAAGGAAGAGATCTACCCGATTCCCGATCTTAGATACCTTAGAAGATGAATTCTAGGTAGTAGTGAGCCTCATAAGCCGCTATTGGATTGAGTGTGCTAGGATTATTGCTTGAGATTTCCCTATTCCGAGACTTACCCGGTAAGGAGAGGGTTACCCCCTAAGTAGTATCTAGTTTGTGTGGAATTCCTTATTCTAACCCCTTGAGACCTACCCGGTAATAGGAGTTTGATGCGGGATTAGTGAAGTGAGAGACCTACCCGGTAATCGCTTACATTAGTGAAACATTCTTTCCCCAACACCGCAGCTAGTCCTTAGAATACTTAGAACCTTGAGTCCTATGCCATAACCGGAAATCTTGACCTCTAGAATCTACTTTTCTCTCTTGATCATATTCTTGTGCTTTGTGTTACTTGTTCGTTTGCTAGCTTGAGTTGTTAGTTGTTTATCATCTTGCTTGACTTGTGATCTTTGTTTGATCACCATAAAAACACACAAAAACATTGTGTTTTCCATTTTCTTTGTTCCTCATCTTATCTTAGTCTAGATTCACACTATTCTTGATCATTGTTTGACTCGATTTCACCTTAGTCTTTGTGTTCGACCTCGGAATACTTACCTTTCTACAAACGTCCCGTACACTGCGGGTTCGCTAGGAGTTAGGATAAATATAACGAGTATAAATTTAAGACTTACTGCGTGCACATCACACGATCTTAGCGTAACAAGTTTTTGGCGCCGTTGTCTAGGACTAGGTCTAGATTGAGTCATTTTGTGATTGTTTATAGTGTAGATCTTTCTTGTTGCTTTTGATCTCTCTTTGGTTTATGTCTTTGCTTTTCAGGACATCTATCTCTCTTTAGGTGTATGCGAAGATCTCGTGGCAAGGATTTAGCTCCATTCGATCCCGAACCGGAGAAAACCCTTTGATCTAGATCCAAGAACATCCGAAAAGAGAAAGAGATGGCCGGAAGAAACCTCCAAGCTGAGTTGGATGAAGCCTTAGAGCAAATAAGGCTAAGAGATGAGCTCTTGGAGGAAGAAAGGAGACTTGCCAATGAGAGGCAAGAGGAAACTAGGAGGGAGATTGAGGAGATTAGGCAAGCCCTTGTTCAAGGAGAGCTTAATCGCCGACAACCTCCACCTCCTCCACCACCGGTGGTACAACCGCAGCCGGCGGCCAATGTTAGGGTTGTGCCCATTGCCATTGAAGAGCCACAAACCCTAGGGAGACGTATGGATCCGGCACAAAGAGCACACCGTCCGGGTGTGAACTTAGGAGATCCCGCAGCCCACAACTATGAGCTCCGCCCTCAAGTTCTACAAATGATCCGGCATAATCAATTTGGAGGGATGGAAGGAGAGTCTCCTCATCAACACTTGATGAACTACGAGATTTTGATGGAGACTCTTAGACCACCAAGATTGGAGAGCAACAACCATAAGCTAAGGGCTTTCTCCTTCTCTCTTAAGGACAAAGCCTTGGCTTGGTATCAATCTATTCCACAAGGGCGAGTTGGTACTTGGGAGGAGATGACAACCGAGTTTTTGACTAAGTTCTTCCCACCTTCCAAGACTACCGAATTAAGAGGGAAGATCAATGCCTTCGTGATGAAGGATAGAGAGAGTTTGTTCAAGTCTTGGGAGAGATTCAAAGACCTTCTCCTAGATTGTCCACACCATGGCATACCGAAAATTGAGCTATTGGAGATCTACTTCAAAGGACTTGATGAAGATAGCCAATTCAAGCTTCAATCCCTTTCCGGTGGGACTTTCATGGAGAAGCATGTAGATGATGCTTGGGAGTTTGTGGAGAAGCAAGCTCTAGTAATTGATAAGTACTCCCATAGGAAGAGTCAAGGGAGAAAAGCGGGAGCATATGAGGTGAGTGAGGTCACCATGAGCAACTTCAAGCTCGACGCCATCAACAATGAGCTAAAGTCCTTGAGGGAGTTGTGTGCTACAACCTTGAAGAACCAAGCAACTCCTCAAGTGCCTCCAAAAGCCAACCTATCTTCCAAAGAGGAGGATGTGAACTATATGGGAAGGGGCAACTACAACAACTACCAAGGCCCAAGGAACTTCAACAACAACCGGCAATTCAACAATTACCGGCCCAACCATAACCATCCCGGGTTTTCTTACTCTAACCCGGATGGAGCCTTGAACCCTCCCGCTTCCACAAGCACAACTCCACCACCAAGAGCTTCACAAGAACCTCCACCCGGATTCACTCAACCTCCAAAGGATAGGACCGAATTGATGTTTGAGCAATTGCTTGGAAGGTTGAGTGGTCTTGAGAGCACCGTGACTTCAATTTCTAAGGCTCAAAAGGTTTTGGAAGCACAAGTGTTCCAAAAGGCGGGTGAAGCACATAGAGATCCGGGAAAGCTTCCCGGGAGAACCGAAGAAAACCCAAGAGGCCAAGTGTTGGCTATTACAACAAGAAGTGGGTTGAGCATGAAGGATCCTTTGCCCAAGGAGAATGCTAAAGGGAAGCAAGTGGTGAATGAAGAAGAGACTTTGCAAGAAGATGGAGGCAAGAGCAAGGATGTAGAGCCAACCTATGTGGCACCGCCTCCATACAAGCCACCACTACCGTTCCCTCAATCACGAGCAAGAGCTCGCTTGGACAAACACTTTGGTAAATTCCTTGAACTAATGTCTAAATTTCATATTAACATTCCGTTCATGGATGCTATTTTAGGGATGCCGGCATATGGCAAGTTCTTGAAGGAAATACTCTCCAACAAAAGGAAGTTGGAGGAGTATGGTGAGATAAGGATGACTAAGAGATCATCGGAGTTGATTCAAACGATGAAGGAGGAGATGCCTCCCAAGCTAAGGGATCCGGGATCCTTTTGTGTGCCAATCGGAGTAGGAGAAGTGAGGTATGACGCCCTATGTGATCTTGGGGCAAGTGTAAGCATCATCCCGCTTGCACTTTGCAACAAGGTTGGGCTAGGAGAGCCAAAGCCGGTCAAGATGACCCTTTACATGGCGGACCGCTCAATCACTCATCCGGTTGGGATCTTGGAAGACATCCCGGTGCAATTAGGGAAGTTCTATGTGCCCATAGACTTTGTTGTTTTGGATATCCCGGCGGACTATCTGGTTCCTATCATCTTGGGGAGACCTTTCCTAGCTACTTCCGGATGTCTAGTGGATTGCAAGAATGGGACTCTCTCTTTCAACATTGGAGAAGAGAACATCAAGTTCAAGCTGTCCACAATGATGAAAGGGCCAACCCTTGATGAGGATATATTCAACATAGTTGAAGAAGAGGAGTCTAGAGAGGTTGTGAGCTCAATCTTGCTCAAGGATCCACTTGAGAGAGTTCTTAGCTCAAGCTTGATGGAAGAAGGAGTTGAGGAGAGTAGCAATGAAGTAATCAAGGCCTTGAATGCATTGGACGAGCTACCAAGTGTTGGGTTTGAAGTGCTAGAAGAAGAGGAAAACTGCCAGAAAAATCGGACTGAAGGGCAAAAATCGGCCGATTTTTGTACTTGTGCTGAAATTTCAGCCAGTTTTGCCAAAACAGAAACTCAGATCGACCCACCCTCAGATAAATCGTCCGATTTTTCCTCCTGGACCGATTTTCCCGAGTCTTTTCAGCATCAACCACTTAAGTATGAGCAATCATCAAGGGACTTCAAGGAGGCTTCCATGGCTTTGCAATCATCTCAACCTACATTGTATGGATCGTCTCCAACCGAAAAAGGTCCTCCTCAACTTGATCTTAAACCTCTTCCTTCTCATTTAAAGTATGCTTTCCTTGGTTCAAATTCTACTTATCCGGTGATTGTGAATGCATCTTTGAATGATGATGAGCTTAATAGATTGTTGAATGAATTGAAACTGCATAGAAAGGCAATAGGATACACCATTGATGATCTTGTTGGCATCAAACCATCTTTGTGCATGCATAGGATAATGATGGAAGATAATCATAAACCCTCTATTGAACATCAAAGAAGATTGAATCCCATAATGAAAGAGGTAGTCAAAAAGGAAATCATTAAGTTGCTAGATGCTGGAATTATCTACCCTATCTCGGATAGTAAGTGGGTTAGTCCCGTTCATGTAGTACCTAAGAAGGGTGGGATGACCGTAGTAACCAATGAGAACAATGAACTAATCCCGACTAGGACGGTTACGGGATGGAGGATGTGTATTGATTATAGAAAGCTTAACATGGCCTCTAGGAAAGATCACTTCCCTCTCCCCTTCATTGACCAAATGCTAGAGAGATTAGCTCAACACTCTCATTTTTGCTACTTAGATGGTTATAGAGGATTCTTCCAAATCCCTATCCACCCTGATGACCAAGAGAAAACAACCTTTACATGTCCATGGGGTACTTTTGCATATAGGAGAATGCCATTTGAGTTGTGTAATGCACCCGCCACCTTCCAAAGGTGTATGATGGCTATTTTTTCGGAATACATTGAAAATATCATGGAAGTGTTCATGGATGATTTCTCTGTTTATGGTTCTTCTTTCGATGATTGCTTGGCTAACTTGTCCTTAGTATTGCAAAGATGTGAGGAGACAAATCTTGTCTTAAATTGGGAAAAATGCCACTTCATGGTAAGTGAAGGTATTGTGTTAGGACACTTGGTGTCTAACCGTGGCATTGAGGTTGATAGGGCCAAGATTGAAACGATAGAGAAGTTTCCACCACCTACCTCGGTGAAAGGGGTAAGGAGTTTCTTAGGGCATGCCGGTTTCTACCGGAGGTTTATTCAAGACTTGTCTAAAATTTCTAAGCCCCTTACTAACCTACTAATGAAGGATGTTGAATTTTGTTTTCTCCAAAGATTGCCTTGAGGCTTTTTGTAGGTTGAAGAACGCTTTGATCTCCGCACCCATCATGCAACCTCCGGATTGGAGCCTACCGTTTGAGATCATGTGTGACGCAAGCGATGTAGCCGTTGGGGCTGTCTTGGGGCAAAGGAAAGATGGGCGAACTCATGCCATTTATTATGCTAGCAAGACGCTAGATGATGTCCAACTTAACTATGCCACAACCGAGAAGGAGTTGCTAGCGGTAGTGTATGCCTTTGAGAAGTTTCGGTCATACCTTGTTGGAGCAAAGGTCATTGTCTATACGGATCATGCTGCGATCCGTTACCTCCTTGCAAAGAAGGATGCCAAACCTAGGTTGATTCGGTGGATCCTTCTTCTTCAAGAGTTCGATTTGGAAATCCGGGACAAGAAGGGATCCGAGAACTCCGTGGCGGATCACCTTAGTAGACTACCTCCTTTAGAGATTGAGAGAGATGACATCCCGATTGATGACTCATTCCGGGATGAGCAATTGCAAATGATGGAGGAATGCTTGTTCCAAGTGTCTAGAGGAAGTGAGCCATGGTATGCCGACATTGTGAACTATCTTGTGTGTGAGGAAGTGCCTCCCGGATTAACATATGCCCAAAGGAAGAAGTTCTTCAAGGATGTGAGGCACTACTATTGGAGTGAGCCACTTTTATTCAAAAGAGGGCCGGATGGAATGTTTAGGAGATGCATACCGGAGGATGAGGTGGAGAGTGTGATCCGGCATTTCCATTCCTTGCCATGTGGAGGGCATGCTAGCTCGCACAAGACATGTGCTAAAGTGTTGCAATCGGGTTTCTTTTGGCCAAGTTTGTTCAAAGACGTGCAAAGCTTTGTGGTAGCTTGTGATGCTTGCCAAAGGACGGGCAACATCTCAAGGAGGAATGAGATGCCCTTGAACAACATCCAAGAGGTAGAGATATTTAATGTATGGGGTGTGGACTTCATGGGACCATTCCCTTCTTCATGTGGCAACCTCTGCATCCTATTGGCGGTTGACTATGTTTCGAGATGGGTGGAGGCAATCGCCTCACCTACAAATGACGCCAAGGTTGTTGTGCGGTTCTTCAACCGAGTGATCTTCCCTAGGTTTGGAACACCAAGGGTGATCATAAGTGATGGAGGGAAGCACTTCAACAATAGGAACTTTGGAGCACTTTTGGCTAAGTATGGGGTGACTCATAGGGTGGCAACACCTTATCATCCCCAAACTAGTGGCCAAGTGGAGATCTCTAACCGGGAGATAAAGGGAATTCTCGAGAAGACGGTCTCAAGAACGAGAAAGGATTGGGCTATGAAGCTCGATGATGCCTTGTGGGCATATAGGACCGCTTTCAAGACACCAATTGGCACCACTCCTTACAAGTTGGTCTATGGCAAGTCTTGCCACCTTCCGGTAGAGATGGAGCATAGAGCTTATTGGGCCATTAAGTGGCTAAATTTTGACCTCAAGGAGGCGGGAGAGAAGAGGTTGCTAGACATGAACGCCCTTGAGGAGATCCGGTTGGATGCATATGAGAATGCTCGGATCTACAAGGAGAGAACCAAGCGATGGCATGATAAGAGGATCATCCCAAAGGAGTTGAGTGAAGGCGACCTTGTCCTTCTCTTCAACTCGAGGCTGCGGCTTTTCCCCGGAAAGCTCAAATCAAGATGGACCGGGCCATATGTAGTGAAGAAAGTTTTTCCTCATGGAGCGGTAGAGATAGGAGGAGATCATTGTGGTGACTTCAAAGTGAATGGGCATCGATTGAAGAAGTACATCCCGGAAGCCCCGGTGGAAGTGATTGCCCCGCTTCACCTTGATTGAAACGCTCCTGAATTTGGTCAAGCTAATGACCTTAAAGAAGCGCTTAATGGGAGGCAACCCATTGGTACATGTTTTTCCCTTTCTTTTTCTTGCTTTTGTTTAATCTCACTCTTGGTGTGCTTTGTTTTTCTTTTGTGTTTTTGGGTGCTAGATCTTGTTGATTGTCATGAGTTATGAGATGTTGGAGGTCATGTAAAAGCCTCATGGACCAGTTGAAGGTACAATATCCAAGCAATGGACGAGGAGGAAATCACCCAGAAAAATCGACCCGTTCTTCAGAAAAATCGGCCGATTTTCCTGGGCTATGGGGCGATTTTTCCTCTGTATAAAGGAAAGTGATGATCTCCAATCAAGCATGGGTGGAGCGGACGAGGAACTTGGACGGCTTGCGGTGCCAAGCGCGGGTTCCAACCCCTTAACGAACATCAAGAGCTCTCTACCATCCTTGATCGATCATCCACCATCATCATCCAATGTGACCCGAAATACCGAAGCATCACCAATTTTACATTGTGAGGACTCTCTTTCACTTCTTTATTTAGTTTACACATTAGGGACAATGTGTTTCTAAGTATGGGGTGGGGTTTTCATGATCACTTGCATGATTAGCATCTAGGATAGTTTAATATTGTCACATGTTTCATTATGTCTTGCATTGTACATACATATCTCGAAAAATCCAAAAAATTTCAGAAAATTTTAAAACATTTTAGTGCTTCTAAGGCTTGGATATGACCCTAATGATGAACCTTGTCTTGTGGATTGGCTATGGATGACCTTATGTGTTAAATTGATGATAGCATATGTGGACTTGAAGTACTTCTCTTGAAACCATGAATGATTTGTGATCATGAATGCTTGCCTTTATTGAATTGAGTATTGAAAGTCGAAATTGCATGCTAGTTCTTGCACATCAATTAGGAGTGATTAAGGCAATTCATTTTCCTCTACTTCTCATCTTGATCATGTTGCTTGAGCACCTCAATTGAGATAAATTTGACCTCTTTTGACCCATTCGGGAATAGGAGCATGCTAGTGTGGTGATGTGTGTGAAAAGCAAGTGTGGGGTGAAGTTGTTGATGAAAAGAATGTCATGCATAAAATGCTGAAATTGTTGTGAAAGTGTAGCCAAAAATATAGGCTTGGGGACATTGGCTTAAATGACAAGTAACTCGGTACACTTCACATAATCGGGTGTTGGTGCCTTGCCAAAGTCAAATAAACCAATAGTCCTAACGAGCTTTGGTATGTGTGCCCGGTGTGGATGCATCTCGAAAAATAGAAAAAGCCCGAGAATGGCTAATCACCAAGGTTTCGGCTTTTGCACACCAATGCCATTGTCTCAAAAATAAAAGAAAGAAAAGAAAATGAAGAAAAATATACACTTGAGGGAAGTTGATAAGAAAATTTAAAGTTGTGGTTGTTTAGTTCCTTTCCCGGATTAGCATCACATAGCCTAGAAAATTCCCACCTAATCACAACGTCTCTTGGCCTTCTATTTTACAAGTCCTTATAACCTACTTGCATGTGTGTAAGACTAAGTGATTTAGATTGGATATGCTCATGATCATCTTGACTTCTTCATCTTTACATTTCATTGCATGCTATCAAGTTAAGTGTAATTGTCTTTCCATGCTTTCATTTATTTGATGCATAATTGCTTGTCCATTGCCATGAAACATGACTATGAAGGTGATCCAATATTAGAAGCACAACTCCAAAAGATTTTGCCATTTTTCTGCATGCATAAATCATGTCATCTCTTAGTCTATAGTTGGGAATTTGCTCGAGGACGAGCAAACCTTAAGTATGGGCTATTTTTGATAACACGATTTATGACTTAGGTTTAGGTAATCATTTAGATAGGTTCATCACTCATTCATGCATGGTTTAGCACAAATTCGCGACGTTTGCACTCAATTCACGTATTTTGTCGAGATAGACGTCTACACGGACTTGTGCGTTGCTTTGTAGGTATTTCGGGGGTCTTTTAGACATTAACCGATACATTAGAGGGCCAAGCCTCATGATGGTACACATCCAAGGCTAAGGAGGAGCATAAATGGAGCAACAAGGGACACAAAGACCACTATTGGTGCAAGCAATGAATCAACTCATGGCTAGACGATCATAGCACCCTTTTGCTGAAGAAAATCGGACCAACAAGCAGCTAAATCGGCCGATTTTCTCCTACTGGGTCGATTTTTGAGGCTTTGACAGCTTAAGCCACGTGTCCCACGATCTCTTGTCCATCCTTGCTCTTGGTGGAGAATATAAGTGGTCCTGCAGGTGGTTGCTGAGCATCTCTCCTCTCCCACACTCTCATTGACAGCTCATTGATTTTTGGAGGAAGATTGGAGGAGAAGAAAAGCTCTCAAGGATTGAAGGAAGAAGAAGAACACCATTGTAGGAGAATAGTGAGGTTGTGAGTGATTTTGAGTTGCTTTTGTAGCCTTGGATTGAAGAACTTTTGCAAGTATTGTTAGGAACGTTTTGGATCTTCATTTAAGAGTTTGTAAGTCTTGCTACAACTCGGATTTTGCTGAGATTTATTGATTTTGTTTCTCATCTTTCATTATTCATCTATGAACTCCATGTATGCTTGTTTGATGATTTTGGATCTTGATATGCATAGTATTGACTAGTTTATTGTGATTCTAGAGTGATGGATTGATGGTTATGGCTTGGGTGATGATGGGATGGACTTATATGTTAGTTTAGGATGATTTATATGCACGAAACTCACAACAGAAGGAAAAATCGACTTGTTCATCAGATAAATCGGCCGATTTATCTGTAGAACAGCCCGATTTATTCTCCTGCTGCTCTTTAAATGATAAATCTGCATGTTAGGGTGTTTGGTTGTTTAAATCCTAGTGTTTATTAAGCCTAATTTAGCTTAGGATCACCTAATGCTATCAACCTAAGTGAAGGAAGAGATCTACCCGATGATTCCCGATCTTAGATACCTTAGAAGATGAATTCTAGGTAGTAGTGAGCCTCATAAGCCGCTATTGGATTGAGTGTGCTAGGATTATTGCTTGAGAGTTCCCTATTCCAAGACTTACCCGGTAAGGAGAGGGTTACCCCCTAAGTAGTATCTAGTTTGTGTGGAATTCCTTATTCTAACCCCTTGAGACCTACCCGGTAATAGGAGTTTGATGCGGGATTAGTGAAGTGAGAGACCTACCCGGTAATCGCTTACATTAGTGAAACATTCTTTCCCCAACACCGCAGCTAGTCCTTAGAATCCTTAGAACCTTGAGTCCTATGCCATAACCGGAAATCTTGACCTCTAGAATCTACTTTTCTCTCTTGATCATATTCTTGTGCTTTGTGTTACTTGTTCGTTTGCTAGCTTGAGTTGTTAGTTGTTTATCATCTTGCTTGACTTGTGATCTTTGTTTGATCACCATAAAAACACACAAAAATATTGTGTTTTCCATTTTCTTTGTTCCTCATCTTATCTTAGTCTAGATTCACACTATCCTTGATCATTGTTTAACTCGATTTCACCTTAGTCTTTGTGTTCGACCTCGGAATACTTACCTTTCTACAAACGTCCCGTACACTGCGGGTTCGCTAGGAGTTAGGATAAATATAACGAGTATAAATTTAAGACTTACTGCGTGCACATCACACGATCTTAGCGTAACAGATTCTTCTCCTACAAGAATTCGATCTAGAGATCCGTGACAAGAAGGGCTCGGAAAATTCTATTGCGGATCATTTGAGTTGTCTACCACATCTAGAGGACGACAATCTACCTATAGATGACTCCTTTCCGGACGAGTATTTACACATCATAGAGGAGTGCATCGACAAGATTACTAAAGGTAACGAACCATGGTTTGCTGATTTTGTTAATTATTTGGTTTGTCAGGAAATACCACCCGGACAATCCTATGCACAAAGGAAGAAGTTCTTTAAGGATGTCCCAGAATACTTTTGGAATGAACCTCTCCTCTTCAAGAGAGGTCCTGACGGCATCATTCGAAGATGTGTGCCGGAAGACGAGATGCAAAGTGTCATCCGTCATTGTCATTCACTACCTTGTGGAAGACACGCTAGCTCGAACAAGACTAGCGCTAAGGTATTGCAATCTGGATTTTTTTGGCTACTTTATTTAAAGATGTGCAAACCTTTGTTTCCTACTGCGATGCTTGTCAAAGAACAGGGAACATATCTAGGAGAAACGAAATGCCTCTTAACAACATTCAGGAGGTATAGATCTTTGACATTTGGGGAGTAGACTTCATGGGACCTTTCCCATCATCTTGTGGAAACCATTACATACTTCTAGCTGTAGATTATGTTTCGAGATGGGTTGAAGCAATTGCCTCTCTAACTACTGATGCCATGGTTGTGGTTAAGTTCTTTAACAAGACTATTTTCCCAAGGTTTGGGATACCACGGACTATCATTAGTGATGGAGGCTCTCACTTCATTGCCCGACGATTCGAAGCTCTACTAGCTAAGTATGGGGTGACTCACAAGATCGCTGATAACACGATTTATGACTTAGGTTTAGGCACTCATTTAGATAGATTTTCCGCTCATTCATGCATGGTTTAGCACTAGTTCACGACGTTCGCACTCAATTCACGTATTTTGTCGAGATAGACGTCTACACAGGCTTTTGCATTGCTTTGTAGGTATTTCGGGAGATTTAGGAGCTTAATCGATACATTTGAGGATTGTCCCTCAAGATGACACACCTTCGGACTCATTGGAATGCAAACTAGGGGCTCAAGAGGACTCACGGGACCATGTTGGTGCAAGCCATGCACCAAATCATGACTCAATGATCCAAAACAAGCTGAGGCACCAAAACCACGGTCACTGGCACTTCCACGGGCGTGGAATCTGACCGTGGTTTTTGCCAGACGGTTGTGACAGCTGTGCCACGATCTTCATGGCCAACTCTTGCAAATTTGTAGGATAAATAGGTGGTCCTGCAAGGCTGAAAGAGCATCCAATCACATCCACTCTCCCTACCATTCTCTCCCACACTCTCAACAAGAAAGATTCTCTCAATTGGAAGCTTGGATTGGAGCTACTCTTGGAGGAGAAGAAAAGTTCCATTGGAGAAGAAGAGAAGAACACACCATTGTTAGAGCTTGATAGATTTTAGAGTGAAGATTATCGGAATCGTTTACTAGGGTTGTAAGAATCGATTAAACCTTCTTTTGAAGGGTTGTGAGCCTTTCTAATTCTCATATTCAGCTTGGTTTTACTTGTTCTATTTGTTCATCTTTTTCTTGCAAATGGATGCCATGATTTTATGCTTGATGATTTCGATTGTGATGATGTATGTTGTTGGCTAAATAGATGTAATTCTAGGGTAAGGAAAGGATGGTTATGGCTTGGACTATGATATAATAGACTTAAATGTATGCTTGGATGATTCGTTCGCTTGAACCTAGTCACTGTTAGAATCCACGGTTTGTTCTAGACAAACCACGGTCGTGGACCTTGATGAACACCCCGTGATTTTGATGAATTTGCTTGTAATGATAAATCTAAGTGTTAGGTTGTTAGATTGTTGAAATCCTAGTGTTTGTTGAGCTAATTCTATCCTAGGGTGACCTAGTGTTAGCCAACTAAGTGTTAGAAGAGACCTACCCGGTGATTCTTGCTCTTAGATACCGAAGATGACAAACTCTAGGTAGTAGTGAGCCTCATAAGCCGCTATTGGACTGAGTGTGCTAGGATAGGTGTTTAGGACTCGCCTTTCCGAGACTTACCCGGTAAAGAGAGGTTAGATCCCTAGAATATCATCCGGTTTGTGTAGAATTTCATTCCTTAGGCTCTTTGAGACTTACCCGGTGATGAGACCTTAGGAACAGACTAGTGGACCATGAGACCTACCCGGTGATTGATCCCAATCTAGAAACACTCACTCCCAACATACTATAGTTAATCCAAGGAATGATTAGATAGCTTGAGTCCAATGCCATAACCGGAATTTCCAACCCTTAGAATCCGCTTTTCTCTCTTTGATCGCCTATCTCTTGCTTGCTTGTTTATTCATGTTGTTAGCTTAGTTGTTTGTTGATTTCGCATGATTTGTGATCCTTGATTGATCACCTTAAGACCAAACCAAAAACATTGAGATTTTCATTTCTTTATTTCTTTTTTTAGCTTAGATCTTCACTATCCTTAGTCACTAGTTGATCCAATCTCACCTCAGTCTTTGTGTTCGACCTCGGAATACTATCCCTACTACAAAACGTCCCGTACACTGCGGGTTTCTCTAGGAGTTAGGAGAAATATATCGAGTTATAAATTTAAAGCTTTTTGCGTGTCACGTTCTTAGCGTAACAAGTTTTTGGCGCCGTTGCCGGGGACTAGGTCTAGATTGAGTCGTTTTTGTGATTGTTTATAGTGTAGGTCTTTCTTGTTGCTTTTGATCTTGTTTGGTTTGTGTCTTTGCTTTTCAGGACATCTCTCACTCTTTAGGTGTATGCGAAGATCTCGTGGCAAGGATTTAGCTCCATTCGATCCCGAACCGGAGAAAACCCTTAGATCTAGATCCAAGAGCATTAAAAGGGGAAAAGAGATGGCCGGAAGAGATCTCCAAGCTGAGTTGGATGAGGCTCTAGAGCAAATTAGGATAAGGGAAGAAGCTTTGGAGAATGAAAGGAGACTTGCCAATGAGAGGCAAGAGGCAACTAGGAGTGAGATTGAAGAGATTAGGCAAGCTCTTGTGCAAAGAGAGCTTAATCGTCAACAACCTCCACCTCCACCACAAGCGCAGCCGGCGGCGGTCAATATTCGGGTTGTGCCCATTGCTATTGAAGAGCCACAAACGTTATGGCAACGTATGGATCCGGCACAAAGAGCACACCGTCCGGGTGTGAACTTAGGAGATCCCCCAACCCATGATTACGAGCTCTGCCCTCAAGTTCTACAAATGATCCGGCATAATCAATTTGGAGGGATGGAAGGAGAGTCTCCTCATCAACATTTGATGAACTACGAGACATTGATGGAGACTCTAAGGCCGCCTAGGTTGGAGAGCAACAACCATAAGCTTAGGGCTTTCTCCTTCTCACTTAAGGATAAAGCCTTGGCTTGGTATCAATCTATTCCACAAGGGCGAGTGAGTACTTGGGAGGAGATGACGACCGAGTTTTTGACAAAGTTCTTCCCACCTTCCAAGACTACCGAGTTAAGAGGGAAGATCAATGCCTTCGTGATGAAGGATAGAGAAAGCTTATTCAAGTCTTGGGAGAGGTTTAAAGACCTTCTCCTAGATTGTCCACACCATGGAATACCGAAGATAGAGTTATTGGAGATCTATTTCAAGGGGCTTGATGAGGATAGCCAATTCAAGCTTCAATTACTTTCCGGTGGAACCTTTATGGAGAAGAATGTGGATGAGGCTTGGGAGTTTGTATAGAAACAAGCTTTGGTGATTGAGAAGTACTCTCATAGGAAGAGTGATGGGAGGAAAGCGGGAGCATATGAGGTGAGTGAAGTCACCATGAGTAACTTCAAGCTTGATGCAATCAACAATGAGTTGAAATCTTTGAGGGAGTTGTGCACTACAACTTTGAAGAATCAAGCAACCTCTCAAGTGCAAGTGCAAGTGCAAGCAAACTTGTCTTCCAAGGAGGAAGATGTGAACTACATGGGAAGGGGCAATTACAACAACTATCAAGGCCCAAGGAACTTCAACAATAACCGGCAATTCAACAATTACCGGCCTAACCACAACCATCCCGGGTTTTCCTATTCTAACCCGGATGGTGCCTTGAACCCTCCCGCTTCCACAAGCGCAGCTCCACCACCAAAGGCTTCACAAGAACCTCCACCCGGATTCACTCAACCTTCAAAGGATAGAACCGAGATGATGTTTGAGCAATTGCTTGGAAGGTTGAGTGGTCTTGAGAGAACGGTGACATCTATTTCTAAGGCTCAAAAGGTTTTGGAAGCACAAGTGTTCCAAAAGGCGGGTGAAGCTCATAGAGACCCGGAAAAGCTTCCCGGAAGAACCGAAGACAACCCAAGAGGCCAAGTCTTGGCCATCACAACAAGGAGCGGGTTGAGCATGAAGGACCCCTTGCCTAAGGAGAATGCTAAGGGAAAGCAAGTAGTGGTAGAGGAAGAGCCATTGCAAGAAGAAGGAGGAAAGAACAAGGAAGATGAGCCAACATATGTGGCGCCACCTCCATACAAGCCACCTCTACCATTCCCACAATCACGAGCAAGAGCTCGCTTGGACAAACACTCTGGTAAATTCCTTGAACTTATGTCTAAATTGCATATTAACATTCCGTTCATGGATGCTATCTTAGGTATGCCGACATATGGCAAGTTTTTGAAAGAAATACTCTCCAACAAGAGGAAGTTGGAGGAGTATGGAGAAGTGAGGATGACAAAGAGGTCCTCGGAATTGATCCAAACGATGAAGGAGGAGATGCCTCCTAAGCTAAGAGATCCGGGATCCTTTTGCGTGCCAATTGGAGTGGGGGAAGTGAAGTACGAAGCCCTTTGTGATCTTGGAGCAAGTGTAAGCATCATACCGCTTTCACTTTGCAACAAAGTTGGGCTAGGAGAGCCAAAACCGGTCAAGATGACCCTTTACATGGCGGACCGCTCTATTACTCATCCGGTTGGAATCTTGGAGGACATACCGGTGCAACTCGGGAAGTTCTATGTGCCGATTGATTTTGTTGTCTTGGACATCCCGACGGACTATCCGGTTCCCATCATCTTAGGGAGACCTTTTCTAGCCACTTCCGGATGCTTGGTGGATTGTAAAAATGGAATTCTCTCCTTCAACAATGGAGACGAGAATATCAAGTTCAAGCTATCAACAATGATGAAAGGGCCAACCCTTGATGAAGATGTATTCAACATTGTCGAGCAAGAGGAGTCTAGAGAAGTTGTTAGCTCGATCTTGATCAAGGATCCCTTGGAGAAGGTTCTTAGCTTAAGTTTGATGGAGGGAGGTGTTGAGGAGGCTTGCAATGAAGAAATCAAGGCCTTGGAAGCATTAGAAAAGGAGACAAGAGCTGAATTTGAAGTCCACGAGAGTATGCTGAATTCCTGTAGGAACCACGGTCGTGAAGAGACTTCCACGGCCGTGGAACTCTCTGGAATGCTCCGAAGAGCAAGCTTTGCAAGGTCCACGGCCGTGGATGTGCCAGGATCCGTGGAGTTGCCCGTGGTTTCCCCAGAAGCAGCCCTTGTTGTTGATCAAGCTTCAAGGAGCCTTGGAGAGCTTTCATTTGCTTTGGATTCATCTCAACCGACGTTATTTGGATCGTCTCCACTCGATAAAGGTCCTCCTAAACTCGAACTCAAACCCCTCCCCTCTCATTTGAAGTATGCTTTTCTTGGTGAAAATTCTACATATCCGGTGATTGTGAATGCATGCTTGAATGATGATGAACTTGCTAGGTTGTTGCATGAGCTAAGATTGCATAGGAAAGCCATTGGCTATACTATTGATGATTTAGTTGGCATAAAACCCTCGTTGTGCATGCATAAGATATTGATGGAAGATGACCATAAACCCTCTATTGAACATCAAAGAAGATTGAATCCTATAATGAAAGAGGTAGTCAAGAAAGAGATCATTAAGTTGCTAGATGCGGGAATCATCTATCCTATTTCGGATAGTAAGTGGGTTAGTCCCATGCATGTGGTTCCTAAGAAGGGTGGGATAACCGTAGTGACTAATGAGAACAATGAACTAATCCCAACTAGGACGGTTACGGGATGGAGGATGTGTATTGACTATAGGAAATTGAACATGGCCTCTAGGAAAGATCACTTCCCCCTTCCTTTTATTGACCAAATGCTAGAGAGGTTAGCTCAACATTCTCACTTTTGCTACTTAGATGGCTATAGTGGATTCTTCCAAATCCCTATCCACCCCGATGACCAAGAGAAAACCACA
Source organism: Fagopyrum homotropicum (assembly GCA_033239125.1). Classification (NCBI taxonomy): domain Eukaryota; kingdom Viridiplantae; phylum Streptophyta; class Magnoliopsida; order Caryophyllales; family Polygonaceae; genus Fagopyrum; species Fagopyrum homotropicum. The sequence goes on from BSWB01000003.1 coordinate 36,574,015, forward strand.
TTTACATGTCCATGGGGTACTTTTGCATATATGAGAATGCCATTTGGGTTCTGTAATGCACCCGCCACCTTTCAAAGGTGTATGATGGCTATCTTTTCTGAGTTCATTGAGAATATTATGGAAGTGTTCATGAATGATTTTTCTGTTTATGGATCTTCCTTTGATGATTGCTTAGCCAACTTGTCTTTCGTACTTAAGAGATGTGAGGAGACTAATCTAGTCTTGAATTGGGAAAAATGCCACTTCATGGTAAGTGAAGGTATTGTGTTGGGACACTTGGTGTCCAACCGTGGCATTGAGGTTAATAGGGCCAAGATTGAAACGATAGAGAAGTTGCCACCACCTACCTCAGTGAAGGGGGTAAGGAGTTTTCTAGGGCATGCCGGTTTTTACCGGAGATTTATTAAAGACTTATCTAAGATTTCTAAGCCTCTTACTAACCTATTAATGAAGGATGTTGAGTTTGTTTTCTCCAAGGATTGCCTTGAAGCTTTTTGTAGGTTGAAGAACGCTTTGATCTCCGTACCTATCGTGCAACCTCCGGATTGGAGCCTACCGTTTGAGATCATGTGTGATGCAAGTGATGTAGCGGTTGGGGCTGTTTTGGGGCAAAGGAAAGATGGGCGCACACATGCCATTTATTATGCTAGCAAGACGCTAGATGATGCCCAACTCAATTATGCTACCACCGAGAAGGAGTTGTTAGCGGTTGTGTATGCATTTGAGAAGTTCTACTCATATCTTGTTGGAGCGAAGGTCATTGTTTATACGAATCATGCTGCGATCCGTTATCTCCTTACAAAGAAGGATGCCAAGCCTAGGTTGATTCGATGGATCCTTCTTCTTCAAGAGTTTGATTTGGAAATCCGGGATAAGAAGGGGTCCGAAAATTCTGTGGCGGACCACCTTAGTAGACTCCCACCATTGGAGCTTGAGAGAGATGATATCCCGATTGATGACTCATTCCGGGATGAGCAATTGCAAATGATGGAGGAATGTCTATTTCAAGTGTCTAGAGGAAGTGAGCCATGGTATGCTGACATTGTGAACTATCTTGTGTGCGAGGAAGTACCACCCGGTTTTTCTTATGCCCAAAGGAAGAAATTCTTCAAGGATGTGAGGCATTACTATTGGAGTGAACCGCTTTTTTTCAAGAGAGGACCGGATGGAGTTTTTAGAAGATGCATACCGGAGGATGAGGTAGAGAGTGTGATCCGCCATTGTCATTCCTTGCCATGTGGAGGCCATGCTAGCTCACACAAGACATGTGCGAAGGTGTTGCAATCGGGCTTCTTTTGGCCAAGTTTGTTCAAGGATGTGCAAAGCTTTGTGGTAGCTTGTGATGCTTGCCAAAGGACGGGCAACATCTCGAGGAGGAATGAGATGCCCTTGAACAACATACAAGAAGTAAATATATTTGATGTGTGGGGTGTGGACTTCATGGGGCCATTCCCCTCTTTGTGTGGCAACCTCTACATCCTATTGGCGGTGGACTATGTTTCGAGATGGGTAGAGGCAATCGCCTCTCCCACAAATGACGCCAAGGTTGTGGTGCGGTTCTTCAACCGAGTGATCTTCCCTAGGTTTGGAACACCAAGGGTGATCATAAGTGATGGAGAGAAGCACTTCACCAATAGGAACTTCGGGACACTTTTGGCTAAGTATGGGGTGACTCACAAGGTGGCAACACCTTACCATCCCCAAACTAGTGGCCAAGTGGAGATCTCCAATAAGGAGATAAAGGGAATTCTTGAAAAGATGGTCTCTAGGACGAGAAAAGATTGGGCTATGAAGCTCAATGATGCTTTGTGGGCATATAGAACCGCTTTCAAGACACCGATTGGCACCACTCCTTACAAGCTAGTCTATGGCAAGTCTTGCCACCTTCCGGTAGAGATGGAGCATAGAGCGTATTGGGCCATAAGGTGGCTGAATTTTGACCTCACGGAGGCCGGAGAGAAGAGGTTGCTAGACATAAATGCTCTTGAGGAGATCCGGTTGGATGCTTATGAAAACACCCGGATCTACAAGGAGAGGACCAAACGGTGGCATGAAAAGCGTCTCATCCCGAAGGAGTTGAGTGAAGGCGACCTTGTCCTTCTCTTCAACTCAAGGTTGCGGCTCTTCCCCGGAAAGCTAAAATCAAGATGGACGGGTCCTTATGTGGTGAAGAAGATCTTTCCCCATGGAGCGGTTGAGATAGGAGGGGAGCATTATGGAGATTTTAAGGTGAATGCATGGGCACCGGTTGAAGAAGTATATCCCGGGAGCTCCGGTGGACATGATTGCCCCACTTCACCTTGAGTGAGACGTCCCCGAGTTTGGTCAAGCTAATGACCTTAAAGAAGCGCTTGATGGGAGGCAACCCATTGGTAACGTTTTCCCTTTTTCGCTTTTGTTTTTGTTTTTGATTTTTCTGTTTTTGTGTGTTTGGTGCGCTTTGTGTGTGTGCTAGATTCTTGGTAGCATGGAAGCCTTGCATGGCATGTGAATGATGATGACGAGTCCCTCATCAATTATGGGTGGAGCGGACGCGGAACTTGGACGGCTAGCGATGCCTAGCGCGGGTCCCGACGCCATGATGAACATTTAGAGCTCTCTACCATTGTTGATAGGATCATCCACCATCAATCCACTTGAGTAATCCCAAATACCAAAGCAAACCATTTTTACACTGTGAGAACCCTCTTTCACTCTTCTTTACTTGAATGCCACATTGGGGACAATGTGTTTCTAAGTATGGGGTGGGGTTTGCATGATCTTTTGCATGATTAGCATCTAGGATAGTTTAATATTGTCACATGTCTTGCATTATACATAGACATTTCGGAAAAATCCAAAAAAAAAAATCAGAAAATTTTAAAAAATTTTAGTGCTTCTAAGCTTGGGAATGACCCTTATGATAAAATTGTCTTGTGGATTGGCTATGGATGGCCTTATGTGTTGAATAGATGAATGCATATGTGGACTTGAAGTACTTATCTTGAATCCCATGAATGATTTGTGATTATGATGCTTGCCTTGACTGGATTGAGTATTGAAAGTCGAAATTACATGCTAGTTCTTGCACATCATCTAGGAGTGATTAAGGCGATTCATCTTTCTCTACTTCTCATCTTGATCATGATGTTTGAGCACCTCAATTGATATAAAGTTTGACCTCTTTTGACCCATCCGGGAATAGGAGCATGTTAATATGTTGAGTGTGTGAAAAGCAAGTATGGGGTGACTCACAAGATCGCCACCCCTTATCATCCACAAACGAGTGGACAAGTGGAGATTTCGAATCAGGAGATTAAAGGAATCCTAGAGAAAACAGTTTTGAAGACAAGGAAAGATTGGTCTTTGAAGCTAGATGATGCATTGTGGGCATATATGACTGCATACAAGACTCCCATAGGAACAACACCATACAACCTTGGGTATGGGAACTCTTGTCAATTACCAGTGGAGTTGGAACATAAAGCATATTGGGCGGTTAAGTGGTTGAACTTCAGCATGAAGGAAGCGGGCGAGAAGCGCCTTTTGGACCTTAATGAGCTTGAAGAACTTCGTTTAAACGCTTATGAGAACGCTAAGATCTATAAGAAGAGAGCAAAGCGTTGGCATGATAAGCATATCATTCCAAAGGACCTCAAAGAAGGAGAGCAAGTTCTCCTCTTGAATTCAAGACTTCGCCTCTTTCCAAGTAAGCTTAAATCTCGTTGGACTGGACCTTATCTAATCAAACATGTTTTCCCCCATGGCGCAGTTGAAGTATGGGGTGAAAAGGGCGGAAGCTTTAAGGTGAACGGTCAACGACTCAAGAAGTATTCACCGGAACTCCAATCTGAGGAGTTCGCGCCTACCGCACTCGAATAGGTGCAAGTACGGTCTAGCTACGGACCTTAAACAAGCGCTTCTTGGGAGGCAACCCAAGGTATTACACTTATGCTTTTGTTTATCATTCTTAGATTAGATTAGTTAGTTGTTTTTGCTTTATTTTTGCCCTCGATATCTCCCGGTATGTGGTGTTTTTGGATGTAGGAACAATGGAATAGGCAATGGGAAGGAAAAAGTTAGAAGGAATTGACGAAACTTTGATTTTGGCACATTACAGAGAGTTTCACGCTCTAAACCACGGTCGTGGAAGCTACAGTGACTGTAATTTGCAAAAATCTTAAAAAAATCACCAAAACCACGGTTCCGTACAAAACCACGGCCGTAGAAACCCCCGAGTGACCGTGATTTTCCAAAAATTTTACGGCCACTATATAAACCACTTTCCTTCACAAAACCCCCCATTCCCCAAATCCACGCCCCTCTTCAACGACCTAAACTCCAAAAATCCTCCCCATCCCGCATTTCTTCGATCGGAAACTGTTTCGAGTGATTCTTGGTGCTAAAGTGAAGCATTTCCGATCATCTACAAGATCCAATCAACAAATCAAGTGGACAATCCCTGCAAAAGACGGAATTTGGATTCAAAGATCTAAAAACCTAGGTTTTTCTTCTATTTCTCTACTTTGTCAATTCGGGTCTATTTCTCGCAAGAACTTAGAGGCATTGCATAGGATTGAGATTGAAATTAGTCTAGGACAGGCTTTGCTGAGTTTGATGATTGATTTCTTGAGATTTGAGCAAAACAATGTTGAACCACGGTCCTTGTAGGTTCCACGGCCGTGGTTTTTGTAGAACAGACCGTGATTTTCTCTTTGAGATGGATTTGATAAGGAGAATGTCTACTAGAAGCAAGAAGAGGAAAGGTGATGCTTCTTCCTCCTCCCAAGTACCCCCTAGCGAGCCACCATCACCCCACCTCCTAGAATTCCAAAAATCCATGAGAATTACCTCAATGCCTTAGAAAGGATCGAGAAGAGGGCGGTCATAGGACCACGCTACTTAGTTCTTGAGGAGTTAGAGCCGCTGAATGTGGTGAATGACCTGACTTGGCTTTTAGATAGAGCCGGTTTGATCGTCTTCTCCGCTATTAGGGAAGACGCATATGAGGAGATCACTAGGGAGTTTGTGATTTCTTTCGAGCATAGTGCTATGGATAGGACTGTTTCCTTTAAGCCGATGGAGGAGAACTACGAGTTCTCAATCTTGGAGTTCGGAGCCTTCTTTGGGTTCCAAGAGACCTTCAATGGTCGTTTTCCTAGCGGTGTATACGCTAAGGATTTCTGGGAGGACATTGCCATGATCTATGCTAGCGAGGACCGCTGGCAGCCAGCTAACACCAAGGCTAAGTTCATCTATCACTTAGCCTTTCTGAGTGTCTATGCTCGAAAGAAATCAAAACAGATGAGTTGTTCCTACTTTACGCTATTCTGCACGGTAGACCTGCTGACTGTGCTACCCTCTTAGCCTCCACCATGAGTAAGCTCAAGAATAAGAGAGCCGGGAACATTGAATATGGTGGTATGGTTACCCACATTGCTAGACAGCTTGGTATAGATTTTTCTGCTTGTACTAGGATTGCAGCGAGACCTTTGAGTCTCAACAGTTTGATGACGAGGGGTATCATCTTCCCTAGGCACCGCGGTCCACCTACCGCCGGTATGCCATGGCAAGAGAGAGGAGGTAGAGGCATTCCGTGGCTCCCTGAGTATTCCATTATGGCTGGATGCCATAATTGGAAACAGACCTTCGCTGCTATGCATGCGAATAGGTTAGTAGCAACTCCTTACGTAACTGATGAGATACTGGCTGTAGATGTTGAGGAGGAGATAGGAGGAGGTGATGGTTTTGAGGGAGGAGGTGAGGAGCAGGGCTTTGGCACATTCCCGGATCAGCCAGCACACTTCCCCGACCCTCCCAAGCGTTCACCACGACTAACTGGACCTTCATGAGCCTCTTCATCTCGCCGTGCTAGCGTGAGTGAGAGGCCAACATGGATAGACACTCTGCCCACTTGGTACGGAGCACAACCGGAATGGATGGGAGCTCCACCACCATGGTACAGTCAGGCACTAGCAGCTCCAGCAGCACCGGCACCACAGGACGCACCAGCATGGTACGGCTAACCACCGACCTGGTATGAGCATCTCCCGGAGTGGGCTACCGACCTTTCTAGGAGAGTCGGTGACTTGGAGATCCGCCAGGACACCCGCGATGTACGGGCTGATGAGCATGATCGGATGATGCGAGACATCTACCGCCAGTAGTTTGGGCGGCATTTTAGCCCCGAGTTCCAACCATTCCCACCACCACAGTGATGAGCTTAGAGGATTGATAGTTCAGTCGCCCCACCACCGTTTTAGTGAGTTCATTTTCCTTTTCTTCTTTTCTTTATTTCTTTTTCGAACATTGAGGACAATGTATGTTCTAAGTATGGGGTGGGGTGTGACTATGTGTTGTAATAACTCTACTACATTTGCTTGCTTGCTTCTATTCATAACACTTGCATGTTTCATTTTGATAGTCACACGTTTCATTATTACATTGCATGAAAAAGTTTGAAAAACCCATAAAATTTTGAAAATTTGGAAAATTTGAAAGAGTTTTTGTGCTTCTAAGACTAGAGATGACTTCTATGATAGTTCTTACTTGTGGAATGAATTTTTGATGACAATTCTATGCTTAAATGGAATAATGAATTGAAAAGAAATTGAATGTATTGTTTATCCTTTCTTGCAAGTTTCATAATGTGAAAGTTCTACCTAAATCATATTGAGAAATTGAAGTTGAAATCACATGATGAGTTCTTATACTTCTTTATAAAATGATTAAGGCAATTCGATTTTCTTTCTTCTTTCTTTGATCACTTAGCCCCACAATGAAAGTAATTACCTCCCTTACCTATCCGGAAATTTGGAGGAGTTTATATTTGGCATGTTTGATGTGGGAGGGCCATGAAAGCAAATTTTTGCATTCAAAGAATAGGATTAATAGGTTTGGGGAAGTCAATCATGACGATGAGTAACTCGACACCATTCACATAGCCGAGTGTTTGTGTCTTGCCAAAGTCGGATTGAGCGATATTCCTAACGAATTATGGTATGTGCATCAAGGGTTTGAGGCATCTCAAAATTGAGAAACGCCAATCTCCTAGGCTTCGGTTTTTATGCACCTATGTCCATCTTTCAAAAAGTAAAGTCGAAAAATAATATGAAAAAGAAGAGAGCAAAGCTCAAAGTTGATGGTGTGCAATTCAAGTGAAAAGAAAAAGAATTGGTTATTCATTTTCCCGGATTCATGCACCACATCCCTTATAAGTTTCCCTCCCTTCCGCATTCTAGACCTTACTTGAAAGTCCTTAAGATCAAAAGAATGTTATTTGACTTGGTGATCTAAATTGAAAACTTCTTATGCTTGATTTTGACAATACTTGAAGGTTATGATGTTTGTCTCAAAGTTTAAGATATTTGTGATGTTTCTTTACTTTACATTCTTTGGTTTATGTATACAAGTGTTTTCAAGAATGAATGAAGCAAAGTTTGAGGATGATCTATTGACTAGAAGCACATTTACCTAAAGAGTGTTTTTTGTTTTGAGATTGCATGCATATTTCATTCTAACTTGTATTCTAGTGCTTTCAAAGACCTTTCTTGGGGACAAGCAAGTAACAAGTATGGGGTATTTTGTTAGCATGAAATATTGCGATATTCTAGGCACTTATTTTGGTTGTTTTTTTCTCATTATTGTGTACATGGATGAAGTTTAGAAGCAATTGTTAGCTTGTTCCTCTATTATTGTCGATGTGGATGTCTACACTAGCTTTGTATTGAATGTAGGCGAAAAGGAGCTAAATGGGAGCTATTGAGAGAGAAAAGAGAGGATTCGATCATATTCGAGGATTAGGAACACATCAATGAAGCTAAGGAATGAGGGATGAAGAATGTCACGACACAAAGGAAACTACAAGTATTCTATACTTCCACGCCCTGAATTACGGCCGTAGAAGAGTCCACGCTCTAAACCACGGCCATGGATCTTGGAATCATGAGCGTGGAGCATTCCAGTAAGTTACACGGCCTAAAGTACGGTCGTGGAAGTCACAAGAGACCGTAATCCAATTCCACGGTCATGGAATCCCTTGAGACCGTGATTTAGGTGATCTTTTGATGAGTCTTCATTTACCACGTTATTTACGTGATGGACCGGGATGGTTACCTTTTTCCCGTCTTATAAAAAGGTCAGAAAAGAGAGTTTTGGGCATCGACGCTTACGGCTTATTCCCGCTACATTTGCGTTGGATCTCGCGGAGACGCTGATGGCCGCTTACCTTGCTTGGAACATTCTTTCCTAGGGTGGATTGAAGATCGCCGAAGGTTTTAACCACTTTCTTAGGTTTTGACATTGAAGACGGATTGACAACTTGTTCTTCATACTTACCTTAGATTATTGTGAGATTTTGTGTTCTATATTCTGAATCCATTGATTATCGCTTCTTGTGTTCGGATTTGAGAATTGGTTTTGAAGTTTTATTAAGTATTCGAGGGTTTTCATCTTTTATTCTCTTTGGATTGAATATTGATATCATGACAATGATTGTTGGCTAAAACCCTTTAACAATTCTAAGGTGAAGGGTTGATAGTTGTGGCTTAGATGATAATAGATCGATCGTAAACTGATTGGACCCTGAGAGTTAGAGAGATCTTGTCGACGAACCCAAATCACGGGCTATTCTTGGAGTTCCACGGCCGTGGTTCTCAAGATCTGACCGTGATTTACCCTAGTTTACGAACTTTGCTTTTACTTTGATCCAAGGTTAAAGATTAGCTTTAATCTAGTCTTGGCTTGCCCTTTTCTAGGTAGTAGTGAGACTCATCACCCTCTATTTCGATTTCGAGTGTCACAACCTTAATCGTTTAATTAGTTTTGATCCTTGGGTTACAAGTTTTGGTATTTGAGATTAATTCTTGTCTATAGATCCTTTCTATACTGAATCCTCAACAACCTTTATAGAGAGTGTCTTTAGATAAGTCATATAAAGTTTTGGAACTTCACCGTACATTGCTTTACTTTAGCATACCTTTGCAACTCTTAACTCTGTCTTTAGTTCTTTAGTATATCTTGAATCGATTGCCACAATTAGATACCTGGATCTTTAGGGTTGCTGTTTTCCCCAATATTTGCAAAGCTTTATACCTTTATTTGCTCGATAACTTGAGACTGGGTTTTATTTCACCAAATCCCTGTGATCGACACTCTGGAATACTTGCTAATCTATGCCGATCCGTACACTGCGGGTTCGCTTGCTTTTATTCTAATTTTATAATTTTAAGATTTGATTGTACGCACGCTTTTGGGCGAACAAGTTTTTGCGCCATGGCCGGGGATTTGGTCTAAACCAAACTTCGGTTTTTGGTTGTCGAGCTTGGGAGCTTTGCTCTTGTTATTTGATATCTCTTGTGAGTGTTATTTGGAGGTTCTTTTAGGTATATGCGCAGGTCTAGATCCAACAAAGACCTCGTACCTTTTCGATCTGGAACTTGAATGCACGCACGCTTTTGGGCGAACAGTCCGCAGGGGCGGTTTGGGCCAGAACGTTCCATCTTCAACTTAGCCGCAGGGGCGGCATGGAAGAGCTGCGGGGGCGGGGTCTTTAATGCTCTGGAACGTTTGACTGTTGATCTTCGTGAAGTTTCTGGTGTCGATCTGCAGGGGCGGCCGAGTGTCACCGCGGGGGTGGTGACACTGTCTCTTCAGCTTCGCAGGTCCGTAGGCATAGGCGTAGGGGTGCCGGCTTGGTTCTTTAAGGAGTGTCACCGCAGGAACGGCTAGGTGATGCCACGGGGGAGGTGACACATTGCTCTCCGGGTGCTGGCGAGGCGCAGGCTGCGGCGTCGGGGACATTGGCCACCGCTGGGGCGGTGACCTCTGCCGCAGGGGCGGTGTGGCACCGGAAGGTTGTCTCCGTTGATCTTCTTCTTCTCCCAAGTGTGGCTAGATCCTTGTTTTACTTCATTTTGAGGTTCTTCATCTGGATCAATAGATTAGCAACACAATACGACTCAAAGACTCTAATAATTACCTAGCATGATAGTGATTCCATCACCTATCAACTGACTCCAAAAACAGTAAACCAAACCTAACAAGTGAATTTGATCCTAATTTTGATCATAACTTTGATCCTAAATGACTAAAGCCCACCGAAATCATAACTTTGATCCTAAACAGTAAATCAAAAACAATAAAACAAGGGCAACTCAAGAGGGACAACTCAACAAATCAATTGTGTGATCCTAAATGAATAATTCCCACCGAATCAAGATTTTGTTTGCATGTGGGTTGCTCTTGCTGTAGTTTGCCTCTCCAGATTCATAAATCCAATTTTAAGAGAACATTTTGATGCAAAAGAAAGAACTATAAGGCTAGATAATCCCCATTTTTTCACTAAACTAACCCAAATATAAACAATTAGAGATTAGGGATTAGGGTTATTACCTTTAAAGAGATGGTGTTAGAAGAGGGCTTCTGGCTTAGTCACCGGCAAGGCTAGGGGTTTTTAGATGAAGAGAGGAAAAATAAAAGAGAATGGAGTTTGTAGATGGAGAGAACCCTAGCTTCGCATATACCGATCGAGGACAAGGAGGATATTTAGATGAAGGGAAATGTACGATTACAATTTCTTTTCTTTTTTTAATATAAGAAACGTTAGTTTAGACAAAAAAATATAAAATGAGGGTACAGAGCAGAAAACGCAAAACCTTAAGGGCACCAAACGGAAACGTAAAAAATTTTGGGCACCATCTGGAAAAACCAAAACCTGAAGGGCATCATCCGGAAAAATCCAATAATTAATTACTTTAAATGTGGTTGAAGTTTCTAAAATGGAGAAGATATTGGGTTTGATGTAAATATAATATGGAGATTATCACTTTTGCTTCCCCATTATGAAGAATGGTTTAGGGATTTTCTTGGAAATGCTCTGAGTACACTGAACGTGTCCGCTCCCTTGCCGACTCCCTTGCGGAGAACCTCCGTCCAATTTCCGATGATGAGCTGGTTGGTCATATTCTTCATGGTTTATTTTCATCTTATAATCCATTTATCACATCATTCATGATGTGAATAGAGGTTGCTACTGTCAATGATCTCATCGGTCTTCTATTTCTTGAAGAAACTCGCATGAATCTGGATCTTGCTCGTCAATGTGTTCTCCTTCCTCAGACACCTCTTCCACCGGTTCCCGACTCCTCCAACTCCTCTCCGTAAGATTACTCAGTTGCTCCTTCCTTCTCATGCCATATTTCCTCTTCAAACACCGCTCATGACTTCTCAACAAAGACTCTCCCTTCTGACTCTCGCTCTACTCGCAATTCTTCTCGTGATCACGACTCCCGTCGTCGTGGCCGTCCTCATGGCCGTCCTCAATGTCAATTGTGCTAGAAGCCTAGACATGAGGCTATTGATTGTTGGCAATAGGGAAATCAAACTGATTATCCCTCTTGTCTACCTAATCCTCGTGATATATGACCGAAGGTATTTCTATGGTCGTCTATACCCAATCAAAAGTAAATCCCGGCTTAGCACTAAAAACAAGTATAGTGGTTAAGTAAGGGTCGAACCCAAGAGAGTTAAGGTGTTTTAGATGCAATTATCGATTATAGTAACAAGTAACAAAAGGGGGGGGGGGTTGGTTGAATTGATGCACACAAAAACTTAAGAAAACGATTAATGCAACAAGTGAGACAATGATGGGTGAATCTACACTAGCTTGATTCTAAACATGCAATTGCTACTTTGTGAATTCCTTTTACAAGTTTTCAAGTAATCTTCCGTCTCGATCATATATATGTGTTGAGCCAACCGCATCAACACAGCTTAACAGGTTAGTGTTCCGTAAACCTACAAGAACAAATAACAAGTTAGCTTTCAAACAAAGACTAAGGGATATAAAGAGAAGATTAAAACCGTTAAGCTTATCTTTATATTTGTGTTCCTTTTCTTTAAGTAATTACAACCCGTTATTACTTAAAGTTGCTACTAGATTAAAGACCCGAACCCGGAACCTAATAATCCTAGTTATTTGCATGCACTTTAGAACCTAAGGTGATCAATGTCAAGCTATAGTAAACATGCAATTAGACAATGGAGATCAAGGAAACACAAAGCATTACTGAATGAAAACTTGTATTAAAAAGAACTTACAACCAAAGCAACAACGCAGCTTCAAACCAACCCAATGTAGCAAGGAAGTTAGCAACTCATTACAAAGGAAGTAAGATAATCTAAGTAGACAATTTGTTGGCTAACAAGATGCCTCCTTCTAACAATCATCCAAGGACTATTTATACTACAAAAGACACTAAATAGGAGTAAATGGCCGGCCTAAAACAGCCACATTTAATGTCATAAAGGTGGTGTAAACAGCCGGAGTAAAGCTTCTGACGTTAAACTGCAGGGGCGGCCTTCAGTTCCGCAGGGGCGGTGAAGGCAAAAACGCTTGATCTTCTTCATGGCCGCAGGGGCGGCTAGGCAATTCCGCTGGGGTGGATCTTCAATGCTCTTCAACCGTTTGACCCTTAGACTTCCTGACGTTTATGATGCCAAGCCGCCGGGGCGTTCCTATGTCAACGCAGGGGCGGTGACACAACCTCTTCGTCTTCCAACTCCCAGGTTGAGGCGCAGGCAGGGGCGCAGTGGAAGGCGCAGGGGAGCTGGTCTTCGTTTCTTCAGGGCAAGTCACCGCAGGAGCGCCAAGGAATGGCATTGGAGCGGTGACACACTTCATGGCCGGCGTTGGCGAAGGCGCAGGGAGCGCTCCGGTGTAAGGCGTCACCCGCGGGGGCGGTGACAAGGCTCCGCTGGGGCGGTGAAGCAACAAAAGCTTTGCTTCGTGAACGATCTATACTCCTAAGTGCTTATAACTCCTTCCTTAGCTTCTTTTAGTCTTCTTCTTCTGGACCAAGGAGTTAGTAGCATAAAACGACACAAATACAATAAAAAGACTCTAAAAACTATCCTGAATGATAGTGATTCCATCACCTATCAATATATCCCGCCAAGCTCACGTAGTTGAACTCAACAACCTCTCAGTCCATGATCCGGCATGGTATTTTGACACTAACGCCACCGGCCACGTCTTTGTGGACCTCAATCGTGTCTCCAATCGTGAGGAGTACTCCGGACATGACAAGTTGCAAGTAGGAAATGGTATCCAATTATTAATTTCTCATATTGGCTCATGTTATTTACCAAGTATTAAACCGTCAAATGTTCTTGTTGTTCCCTGTCTAGCCAAGCATCTTGAACATTTTCCCATCGTTCTTCGATGGTTTTACGAGCTTTTGGTTTAGTTTCCATCCACCAATTACGTCTATGTCCTTTGACACCAGGATAATCTGATTAATAAACTTGAACAACTTATTGTGCCAAGATAAAGGGGTCATATTTCTATACAATCTTTTGTAATTAATTTCCACCAAATCATATTTATTATGCACGTTGGTACCTACAATCGGATCAAATCAACAACATTGAGTAATACAATATTTTGTGATTAATTTCCACCAAATCATATTTGTTATGCAAATTGGTACCTGCAACCGGATCAAACCAATGACACTTGAGTAACACAACCTTTTTCATTGGTTCACACGAGTACTTTAATTGGATGATTTCTTCAATCAGTCCATAGTAGTTTATCAGTCCTTCATTCTCGTTTGACCCTTTAACCATTACACCGTTATTTATTGTAGATTTACCTTGATTCCGCTGAAGAGTATGAAAAAAATAACCATGCAATGAAACTACCATTGACTCCGTTCCACATGCCAAACTTTCTATGAAAAGATTGCATACATTTTCAACACTTTCAACCTACAAGTAAAAAATTTATGTTCTTAAATTATAATTTATTAAATATTCAATTTCGAATATTTTGCACATACATATGACTTAGACCATGGTGTGAAGTATTCAACCAACATATTATTCGTTGTACCAAACTGATTTTTTTTTTTTACGCTTTGATAGGGTTAGAGAAGTTTAGGAAACAAATAAAAATTTAGTGAGGCTAGGACATACCAGTTTATTTATGGAAATCGTATAATTAAGTACCTCGTTCTAAGTTTCGGGACGAAACTTATTTTAAGGGGGGTACTGATGTAATATCCAGAATTTTTATTCCGTTTAATTCCGAATCAATTCGGACTTTGAGCCGTTGACGGTTTCCCATTCTATCTAGTATTTCTTTCTTCATAAATTTTATCATTTTATGTAGAATTTAATTCACATAAAATGATAAAATTATATCAAACCCTAATTCTTATAATTATTTATTATTTTATGTAGAATTTAATTCACATAAAATGATATAATTATATCAAACCCTAATTCTTATAATTAATCCTTAACGACGACGTTAGACGAGATCATGACAAGGCTGAGACGAGAATGTGACAAAGTTGTGACGAGAATGTGACAAAGCTGTGACGAGACCATTACAGAGCTGAGACGAGGTCATGACGAAGCCCGACAACTCTGTGACGAAGTCATGCCTGGGCCTGACAAAGTCATGACGAGTTTTGACAACTCAGCCCACCTTTGTTTTACAACTTCAGCCCATCTCTTGTGCTTACCTTGTCCAGCCCATGGCTTTGTCCCTTGCTGGCGGATTGGAGCAGCCCAAGAAGCCAGCCAGAAGTAGCCCAACAGTGAGACGTTGCAGCCGTTTAACCTTACCCTTGCAAACTCTTTCCTTCTCTCTCCCACGTAAATCGCCACCTCCCTTCTAGCCCTAGCCCGCTTCCAGCCCTCGCACGCCGCCGGAACCCTAGCCCTCCAACCACTAGTGCCGCTGGTCGTCTTCACCCCGCCGCCACCTTCAAACCGCAACCTTGGATGCGCCGGCAAAACCCTCCCAATGCCAACAAGGAAGTAGTGTTGTTGCTGCTAGTTGTGTCGGCCGGAGACAATGGCTTCACCTGGCGGGCGAGCATGACCTCCTGCTCGACATGCCGTCGAGACCAGCAACATGGACCGCCTCCCTCGCGACCTACAAGCAACAACAGCACCAGGACGAGCCCCTTCGCCTCCAATCTCGCAACCACGCAGTAGTAGCGGCTTGGTCTCTAAGGTCAACTCAAACTGGCACCCAGGACCGAGTACCTCTCCTTCTGTCGAACTGAACTGGCACCCGGACTGCTGCTTCTATTCTGTCGATCCCGCGGACCACTGATGCGAGGAGCCCAAATCTGATCCGCAACAGCCTTGGGTTGTCTTTCTCATGCCTTCGAGTCATAGAATCGAGTAAGATCCAACTCCGTCCTTCCTTGGTCCTTCTCTTTGATCGATCCTTAATATATATATGCTGATGTGGGTACCCTTAGTGTCATCAATCCGCCCCTAACAGCCTCGGAAGACAGCTTGAAGAGCTTAGGTGTTTTTTGAAATTTTCGGAAGTGACAAACAGTCATCTTCGGGTCCAAATTTGGGTAAGTTAGACTTCTTATTTTTGGCTAGTTTTCGGATATGTTATAGACGCTATTGCATAGTACATCATACTAAAATTTGAGAGGAATCGGAGCTACGCTTGACGCCTCATGCAGTTTTTATATATGTGCTGAGTGTTGGGGAAAACAGCAAGTGATGCTGTTTTGTGAGATGGTTTTGAATAAGCTCTTGATCTCCGTTGGGCTTGAATTTTGGATATGATATAGTTGACATATTGTTGTAGAACATATTAATATTTGACAGGAATCCAGCAAGTGGTTTGGGATTTATGATTTTTCAAAGATTGAGTCGTAAGCAGTTTTTCTGTTGTGCTGAAATTCGGTTTTGTGAGATAGTTTTAAATAGAATTTTGATCTCCTTTGCGGCTGAATTTTGGATATAATATAGATAAGATTTTATAGTAGAACATATCAAAATTTGGGATAAATTCCAGCGAGTAGTTTAGGAGTTATGATTTTTCAAAGTTAAGACAGTGTGTTGTTTGTTAAGTGTTGTAACCAACTTTGGAAATTTTTTTAGAGGTGATGGTTGAACAGTTTTAAGAAATTCTTGCTCCTAGGAGTAGATGAGATTTCATAAATGATATAGGGAATTATTTCTGAATTTTTATATGATTATTCGAATTTTATATTTGAAGCCGAAGTTGGACCTTAACGATCATTCGGAAAATAAGAAGAATGTGTCAATTGCCAGTTTGTAACCAAACTCATCTTTAAGAGTTAGAATATGACATTTTAGTCTCAAATAAGAGTTTAGACATAAATTATGGAATTTTTAGAAGTTTCGGGACCAAGGGTAAAATGGTCATTTTACCATAAGTTAATATTGTAATCAATTCCGTTCTATTAAGGCCTGCTATCTTAGAAGTCTTAGACTTCTAATCACCTAGAAAGTGTGCTGACACACTTGCCTCCTTTGACAGGCCACTGAATTCCTACTGTACACATCGATTTGCGAATTAGAAAGTCGAGATCTGATTCAGGTAAGTCCACGGACTTACTTAGCTGGCTTCTTGCATATGTGTGATGTGTATGAGTAGTGTTTGATAGTTAAGATAAAAACGAAACCGGAATAGGCCGACTGTAGTGTATTGTATAATTGACCCAAGTGTATGATAACGGGTCGTGACATCATCTGCCTAGCTCTTGCGAGAGTCTAGGAGGTTCCCTGCGACCAGCCCAGTCAGGTAGACGGTCAGATGCATTAGTACCATTCCGCATTGGTAAACGGGGACAGGGGCGAGGTTTGGGAATTCCTCGTGTCACAAAATAAGTATCATTAGTAATGACATATCACCTAATTAAAAGATAATAAAAAGGATTTAGTGTTGCATGTTGATTGTGTATGTTGTGTGTTTGTGCTTTTACCTTTATACTTATGCATAGAATGTTAGCTAACGGTTTTATCCGTGTTGTAGATTTGTAGAGATAGACAGTTGCACAGAGATCCGGAACGGATGGTCAGCCGGGTCCAAGTATTCATTAGATGGGGACAAGGGAGTCTCCCATACGGCATGCATGTTATGTATCTATATATATGTTTTGCAAGGCTGTCACATGTGTACATATATACATTAAAAATAATATGTTTTGAAATTGTTTTAAATACATTTGTGCCTTGTTATAAGATCCCAATAAAGTTCTTATGAAACCGAGGTCGAGACCCATTGTGAGGTCCTAACCAGTAACTCCCCGAGTTCTCAGAATTTGGGGTGTTATAATATGTGTCAGCTGCATGAAATTCTTTCATAACCTTGGTTAGCCATCGAGTTATCAATTTTCCATATCATCGGCCGAGATAGTTAAAAATGGAGACTTGAAAATGGTTTTGATCATCAACATCATTTTGCCGATGCCTTCTCATTCTAGATAAAACATGTGACTCAAAATAATGTTCTATCAAAAACGATATCTCTTCATATATATATATATAAGAAGAACATATAGAAGCTTCAACATGGGCCTTGTTCCTCACTTTTTTCTTCAAATGATACAAAAATCTACAAAATTTAAATCAAGATAATGAAAAATATGATATTACAAAAAAATCATTAATTTTGTATATATAATTACCTCTCAAATTGATACATCCACCTTTACTGCACAAGTCTTGTAATTTTTGCTTCATATGGTAATGAAAGACCACGTGCTCCATTCAGTAAAAAAAATGACAGAGGAAAACTTTTCTCTAACTTGCATAAAATAAGAGGAATTGCTTCATCTAAGGCTTGCATCTCCACAATTAACAAGGATGATGAACACAATTACTGAAATAATTGGCCCAATTCAGTAAGCGGTCCCCACACAAACTTTGACACCATCTCTTTAAAAGTTGTTAGAAGTATTCATTGCATAAATATATCACAACCAAGACTCTTCATTCTAATCAACTTTTACTTATCTAATTGTACACATCGCCCAATGTTAGAAGCATATCCATCCGAAAATTTCAAACATCTTACTCATTCACATATCTGTTTTCTTTGGTCTTTTGTGAGTGTATAAACCAACTTTGACTTGAGATCATTATGATTTTTATCAACCTCAAGTTGAGGAGGATTGCAGTATAGCTTGATATCTTTTTGTGCATTGAGAATGCCTTTGTTTTCCCCTTGATATCCATCACTATATTAAAAACGTGTTTAAAATTGTTTTTCTCTATGTGCATAGCATCAAGGCTGTGTTGGATCAAAAGAGATTCTCAATAAGGTAGCTGCCAAAATATGCTCTGCTTTGTCCATTTATGAATATCACCATACCCTTCAATGGTTGTGTGAGGTTGTTCAGTTATAAATGGAAATCATTTTACCCTTTGGTTGATTTCATAACTTGTTACAATATATTAACTGTTAACAAATACAAAAATAGAAAAGTATTAACTAAAAAACTATATCAAACATCAAATATCTTTGCATATCTACTAGACGACGGGAAGTACCTAACTTTTCAACCCGGCCTTTGTATAAAATAATTTTTGTTCTTTCTAAGAGGATGGTTTTGTTCAAGAACCTCATATGAGCATCAAACAAAGTTGTCTTTTTGTTGTGTTATAACCAAAAAGTTTGAGTATCTTCCCTACTGGGCATCCCATTAGTCCAACAATGCTCCATCTCAATAACATTCCAAAAGCTGGAGAATCATTTATAATTCACCATAAGGCAGTCTGTATATCAAACATCTCATTTTTTGAAATATCATAAGTATGTACACTGTGATGCCACAATAGTTGGAAATCCTCAAGTAGAGGTTGTAAACAAACATCTATCAACTTCTTAGAATTGCTAGGCCCGGGCACAATCGTTGACTAGAACATGTGAGGTGTTGTCAAACACATTGTTGGTGGAAGGTTGTAAGGAGTGACGATGATAGGCCAACATAAATAATTATTTCCTGATTGTCCAAAAGGTGTGAATCCGTCTACACATAGACCTAAACGAATATTGTGAGACTCTGTTGTAAAATCAAGATATGTTTGATCAAAATGCTTTCAAGCTTCACTATCAAAAGGATGAGACATTGTTCCCTCCTTAAAAATATTCTCTGCATGCCACCTCATATTTTGTGTTGTAGTTTTTGAAGAAAACAACATTTACAACCTCAAAATCAATGGTATATACCGTTTTTATAACCTCTGTTATAGTACATTGGATGATTGCAAAACTTACATGAATCTCTTGCAATAAAATCATTCCAACACAACATGAAACCTTGTGGACAAATGTCATAAGTTTTTTTAAGCAAACCCAACTCTTTGACAAGTTTTTTGGTTTCATAATAACTTGTAGGCAATTTGTGAGGTTGAGGCAAGCATTCTCCAACTAATTGAACAACTAAATCAAAGCAAGCTTCATACAAGTAATACTTTGACTTGATGTTTAGCAGTATGAAAACAACAAATAACTGAGTTTGACTTTCACAAATTGTCCATAATGGTTCATTTGTTGCTTTCCACACATCTAAAAACTTTGCAAAATCATCTTCTTGAACATTAAAGTTTTCTTGGGTATATACCATGTTGCCAAATGATGGAACATTAGTTGGAGAAGTTTAATTTTGCATTCATTCTCCCTCGTTAAGAACAAAATTTGGACCAACAACATCAAGCACCATTTTTTTTATTGCGGATTCAGATACTCATAACCGACGTATTGAAAACTTTTTGATTTGCATAAGAGCTAGTTGGCATCGAGTTAATCCCTAACTCATCATAATCTATAGATTCTCCATGACAATTCCAATAATAATAATAATGAACACCTTTCTGTATAAGTGTTCTCCTACGGTTTATGTCCTTAAACTTTTCATTTGCGCTTATGAAACACGAACATTGAATTTACTTCCACTAGCATTGAACAAAGCAAAATTCAGAAATTCGTTGACTCCGAGTTAAAAAAAAATGTTTTAATCCAACACGATTATTTTTTTTTTTTTTGTACATCCAACTGCGTCTTAGCATTTGTTCCTGCAATGCATAATTTAAATCAACTTATTTTCTATACGTCATTTAATTTGGCTTACTTACTCCCTAATAACTTATTATATTTTACTATTAAGAACGATTAGCCAATTGAAACATTACATATCTAATTTAAATGAACTTATTTTCTCTACATGATTCAAAATACATTTTTGAAATTAATAACTTAACTAAATTAAATAGGGTTAGGATCCGGTGAGAACCATTGGTACGGTAAGAAATAAGAACATATATCAGCCCTAGGATTAACATAAACGAACGGTCGTGATAAGTAGTGAAACTTACTCAATTTTCCTATTAATGTACATGATGATATAGTTTTCTATTGAATGAAATTACAATTACCATAAATATTATTACATAAAATTAATTACTTGTAATTACCTAATCAATATTATAATCAACTAATGATTTGAGTAGTCAAGTAGAATTAACACGAATAATTAATATAAACGTGCATTAAAAATATAAACATGTGTGAACATACTCGTGCATTGCATATCGAAGAATCCTACACATGCACAACTAAAATCATATGCACAACACTTTTAACTTGGTACTAGAAAATGCACGGATGCTATGAACATGGGTAATTAACATAAACGTGCATGAACGTACAAAACGTATAAGTTCATATGCACGTGCACTTTTAACTTGATAAGTTCATATACATATTATGAACAATCTAATATAATATCATTTGTGTATAAATAATAAACTATTAGATTCATTATTATGAATATTCACTCAAATGAACAACTTTGTTGCCCATTCGACTGGGTTCAAATAATGATTTTCTTTAAACTATAGTAAATGAACTAATTATAAAATTTAAATGAATATATATACATTAATCGACTCGTGCACGAATGTAAAGCTAGCAAATTAATGGTTAGCACGAGTGACATAAAATATAAAGGAAAAACAAATTAATTTTTCGCAAGATCAATAGACTAAGTTAAAAAATCATGCACAAATATGTAAATCGACTCATGCACATCGCCTCACCTATGATGCACGACTAGTGCCCATCACCTATGATGCACGACTAGTGCCCATCACCTCTGATGCACGACTATACCTCTAAAAAAGATGCATGACTAAGATGTAACATAGTTCATAATATACAAATAATAAAATTTATAAAAAAACGATTGATCATTGCACGAATACATAAGAAAAATAAATATTGCACTTTTATCATCTTATATTTTCATATCAGTAACATTCTATTTGCACATTATCTCTTACCTACCATTTATGTAAATGCAACAATAAAGAGAATACATTATTACCATATATAAACGTTAAATCTTGGACAGTGATTATTTAATCCGACGATTGATATACGTTCTCATTTCTTACTGTAACTCTTGTTCACACTTGATCTTATCCCTATATACATATATATATATATATATATATAGAGAGAGAGAGAGAGAGAGAGTTTGGCTCCCATGTAAACAGCCCTTATAGTGTTCAATGAGAACGAATTATATTCGTTGGATTGTTATATTGGATGGCTGTGATTAAGTGAGATTTTAAGGAAAAAAATATAAAAATAAAATTGAAACTGCATATTTGGAAGTAATAGGAGCGTGATACACACCACACCATATCTACCCCAATATTAAAATTCCCTAAAATAAAATCCCTAAACCTTTTACAGTTATTGCTTCCTCTTCTTCCGCCTAATCAAGATCGTGTGTTGTTCGTCCTCAAGCATACCATCGATGCTGTCTTCTTCTTCCGGTATCCGATGTTGTTGGTCAAGCCGGTGTTGTGTTCCCCCTCCATTCTACATTAGGTATTGTGTTCGCCGGTGTTGTGTTCTTCCTCCTAATCAACATTTCAGTGCCGATCGTCATTCCGATTAGTGTATTGTTCGACTCGCCGCTCCCCTCCCTCACTCGAGGTATTGTCGACGGCAATGAAATTTCTGGTTCATTGATTCCGATTAGGGTTTTGCGGATTAATGTAATATTCCCTAAAATAATACCCCTCAAATAAAACCCCCAAATGTTTTACAGTTTTCCGTGCCGTCTTCTTCATCGGGTATTCGGCGTTGTTGGTCTCGTCGGTGTTGTGTTCGACCTCCAATCTACATTCGGTGCTGTGTTTGCCGGTATTCGGTGCTGTGTGCGCCGGTATTTGGTGTTATGTGCACCGGTATTCGGCGCACACAACGGCCTAATCACCATTTCAATGTCAATCGTCATTCAGATTAGGGTATTGTTCGTCTCGCCGCTCTCCTCCGTCACTCGAGGTATTGTCGATATCAATGTAATTTCCGGTGCATTGATTCCGATTATGGTTTTCTGATTTGTTTTTTTTATTTTGAAATATAGTTGCCAAATTGGATTGGTTGTCCATTGTTGTTGAATGTTCGTTCATGCCCTGTCGAATGCGAGTTAGGCTGCAACCATTCAATACTTGTCTATTCATAAATGATTGGTGTTAAGGGCTATGAGTTTTTTTTTTCTGAACGCACTTGTGGATGCTTGGGCATCGTATCTGAACGCACTTGAGTAGTTTAGAGGCGAAAATTCACCAAAGATCTTTTTTGTGTGGGTTTAATGCACGGTAAAATGGAAATACAACTCGCTATTCGGTCCTTTTATTATTTATATTCGATAGCATACTACTTTTTTATTCGCTAATAGCTGTTTTGTTTCTGTGTGGAAGATAACGTTAAAAATTGTTACAGACTTGTACGCAACTACTTTCAATTGGTGACGAAGGGAGCGTTGAGTTCGAAGAAATGTACGACGTTTTCAACTACGAACTGAACAAGTGCATAATATCAACTGATCACATGGAAGATTTCAGAAATCTTGACATGGTAAAACACAGTGTTGCCAGAAATACCGCGTATAGTTGCTAGAGGGGCATTGAAGATTGACAATGCTATGAATGATGAGGAATATATGATTCAAGTTGTTATTTTGATATGTTGTTCCGGACAACTGTTTTGCTACACTATGTCAAAACTATATGCTACAGTTTCTTTCTCTTTTTGGATATTTGAATGACTTATGTAAGGATTAATGCGTTTGACACTCCTGTCTATATTAATGTCAAAGTTTTATGCTACAATGTCAAACTCTTTTGATATGTTGTTTCGGAAAACTCTTTTGCTACAGTGAGTATAACACAACAAACATTGGAAGACAATCTTTATCTTGTATGCAAACACCGTTTACCATGCATAATATGATAGACTAGTAAGTGTATTCATTACCGAATATGAACGATATAATTTCAGAATATACATGATATAGTTAATGGATGCTTCATATATTAGGTGTTGTATGTTAAAGAGCACAACCTTTACACTTGAGGAAACATACGAAGACGATAGTTATCTTGTATGCAAACTCCGTTTACCATAGATAATATGACGGATTAGAAAATGTACTTTTTACCGAATATGAACGATATATTTTATAGAATATACAAGATATAGTAACCGGATATATAATATTTTAGTGTGTCATATGTTAATGAACGCAACATGTACACTTGGGTAATGGAGTTTACACTTTCTTATTTGGTGTTTCAATACTATAAAATGTAATCGTATTACAAACAAGATTACCGAAAATAATATTTTTATATTAACGAATATAGTTATAAATATTTCTATATTACCGGAAATAATATTTCTATCAATGGTTCTTTTTTTGGAAATAATTTGTCTTCACAAAAACGGTGAGAATAACACAACCAACATAGAAAGACGAACGTTATCTTGTATGCAAACACCGATAACCATACAAAAAAATGATAGATTAGTAAGTGTTCTTCTTATTGAATATAAACGATATAAGTATGGAATATAAAGGATATAGTTCTCGAATATATTTGATATAAGTTCTGATATTATACTGTTCGTGTACCGGATTCAGATGAACGAATTAAGTGCGTATGATCGAGTAAATATAACAAGTAACACCACAGTTGGTTATAGAATTCATTATAGTAGTTCACCGATTACGAAATATCAAATTCATCTAAGACAAGTTTCACAACGTACATGATATAAAGAGTGAAACTCTTTGACACTTTCCGGTAGTGAGTACATTTTCCTTGAGAACGACTACACAATATGTGACGATGCAATAGAGTCCCGTCTTGTGTGCATACACGGGAAGATGACAAACGAACATCAAAACCAACCTTTTTAGCATACGCCTTATAAAAATCGATACCTTCCTCCGGTGTCTTGAAACACATTTCAATACATGGATGTATGGATTCATCGTACTGTGGAGTCCAATATTTTGTTTTCGCCGGTGATTACGTCATGTCTATTGCATCGTTGAGCTCTTCATTTGCCGCTGCTTCATAAAAATCATCCATACTCTCCATGTTAGCATCAATGTCGAATCCATCAACATCCCAATCCCTTTTATTTCCGAAATCTGTAAAAAATTCACTACATATTTATAATCTGATAATTGAAATATAGTTAACGATTACGAGTATGTTTAATGTTTGATGAGTGGGTAAACCATAACCGGTGCCATATCTGTTTTCGTAACCATGTTATAGAACGTATTCGAAAGTATAGTCACATATATTCGTTAATATGAAACCAAATATTTGTTGATATATTAATTTAATCGTGTATGATGTTTCACATTCACTTACCTTCTTCCATCGATGTCGAAAATGTTGCTTGTCAGAATGCCCTACACAAATCAACCGATAAATGTGGACATATAATGATAAAAAAACATAAGACTGTAAAATGACTCAAGCCGTTTGAAGAACAAAAACCGAGTGGTTGATATTTAGGTAAGACTGCTTCATAAAATTCATCCATACTCTCCATGTTAGCATCAATGCCGGATCCATCAACATCCCAATCTCTTTCACATGGGGAATCTGTAAAAAATTCAATAAATATTTATATTATGATAATTTAAATACGAGTTTGTTTAATAGTTGATATTTAGGTAAACCTTCACCGTCACCGAATCGTATTTTGTGGTATATTCAAATATATTCGTTAATATGAAACCAAATATCCGTTAACATATTACTTTAACTGTTTATGTTATTCCACGTTCAGTTACCTTCTTCCATTGATTCCGAATCTGTTGCTTGCCTGAATCCCCTACACAAATCAACCGAACAATTGAGGACATATATTGATGAAAAACGAAAAAATTGAGGACAAATCAACCGTTGTTTGTTGATGAGAATATTGTATACTGAAAAAGATACACTTACTGTTAACTATTCCGGCGAAAATATGTTTAGTTCTTCCGGCGACAATGGAGTGTATGGCGTTTCAGCAAAACGTATCATCCATATAATTGATATTGCTTTGATCGATTTTGTTGATATTAATTGGAAGATTCTGTATATTGTAACTCCCTAAAATAGTGGAAGAAGATCTCATTTATAATTTTTCTAAAATATTGTAATTGCCTTATTTTGGAGAGTGTATTACACATTCCAATGAGGAGAGTGTGCTGAATTTTTCATTGAATATTTATGTTAATTTTCAGCCTTTAGATTAATCAGATCAAGGGCTACTATTTGTTCTCATTGTACACTATAAGGGTCGTTTACATGGGAGTATGATTCTATATATATATATATATATATATATATATATATATATATATATATATATATATATATATAAAATAATGTACTATATTTTGAGAAAAAACTCATTTTCAATAATAACTCTGACAAGGTTTATTTGGAAGTAATTTGGAAATTTATAAAACACTCAAACAAATAAAATCTAACTTTTTAAAATTTTATATATAATAGTTCAAAATAAAATGTTGATTTGTGCATAAGAATGGTAGAAGTTTATGTTATTCCAAGTAATAAAAATAAAAAAATAGTTAATTGACTATAAATACAAAACATAATATTAAATTTTATACCTCAATTATCATGATTACGCTTCTATTTGTTGTAAATAGCTTCTTCAGGTGCTTCAAAGTGTAGCTCCAAGTTGTAACAATTGTTTTAACTGTTTCTTCTACATGTTTTTTTTCAATGTTTTTTCTCAAGCAACTGCAACACAAACCATGAAAATGGCTTAGAGCTTGTGCGATGGGACGTTGAAAAACTTCATTAGTTAGTTCATCTACCAGCAATAAATTTTGCTATTAGATAGTCCGTAATATCTATCATTGTGGTCGTTGAAGAAAAAAATAATTCATAGCCACAACTACACTATGGCTAAAATTGTTGGTGAAATAGTCAACCATTTCCCACCTTTTAACCGTGGATTAATTTTTGTAACACCCCAAATCCGTGAGACTCGGGACACCACGGGCGGAGACTTCACAATGGGTCCCGACCCTTAGTCTGCAACAATTTCATCGGATCTTACAACAAGACACAAATAAAGGCAATAACCGAAATACTATTTTATGCAAATGATAAGATTCCCAATAGTAAACAAACAAGGACTTCAGCCGAGATACAACACCAAAGGCCAAAGACCATAAACGCGACATACGGAATACGATACACAATACACAAACACTACTCCAACCAAAACCCTTCCTAAAATGTACGGAACCCCGGTTGTCCACTCTTCCGGATCTCTCGGCCGCCATTCTAACCTGCAAGACAACTACAACATCGGTATAAAATCATTATCTAATATTCAAGGCATTAGAATCAAGGTGAAGGCGCAAACACAAGTAAATCATCATAACACGCAACATGCTCCAAACACACAAGTCCGGTTTATTATCTTTTTATTATTAAGTCATATCGCGTTCTAATTCAACTTCTTTTGTGACACGAGAATCTCCCAAAACTCGCCCCGGTCCCTACTTACCGGCAAGGAATGATATTGATGCATCCGACTGTCTACCCGCCCGGGCTAGTCGCTGAGAACCTCCTAATTTTCGCAAGAGCTAGGCAGTGATGTCACCGCCCGTTATCATACACTTGAGCCAAATAATATAAGGTCTGTGGTCCTATTTCCAGTTTAATTGTTATAACATAAACAATAAACACACACCACCAAACATGCATTGAAACTAATACGAAGAAGACGAGCTAAGTAAGTCTAGAGACTTACCTCGTCCCAAACGCTAACTCACAACACACTCTCGCTTCCCTTGGAAAGGATCCCACAGCCTGCTCACAAGAAGGTACGTATCAACACATGCTCACGCTCAAGAAGCCATAGACTTCACTCAATGATCTACGCAAGATCGCCTAGCCCTCATCCTAGGGCCACATCCTAGAATCCATGGTACTCACAACACTCACAACATATGAAAGAACCTCACAACAGCCTACTACCTCACATGATCAAAAACCTCAGCCAAGAAGGAGAAACCTAGCCTAGGAGGTCCAACTTTCTCATCAAACACAAATCCATCAAATACATCGAGCCATAAGGGCACCTAGGTTCACAACCACTAAATGACATTCACAACTACCCTAGGTCTATCCTAGGCATGATACTAACATGAACTGAAATAACCTCACGACTAAGGAAGGAACGTAGAAGAAGGGAGAAGAAGAGCCTATTGTTGAAGAAACGCAACCGCGGAAACAAAAGGCGCGATTGCGTGCTGAAGGTCACGGCCCCGCGGCGCCCGGAAATCCTGATGCCGCCCCCGCGGCGCTGCTCACCGCCCCTGTGGCTGGCTAGTATCCACCCCATGGCGTTTGGTCCCGTCCCCGTGGTAGAACTCTAGAAACAACATTTTCTTCGTCTTCGACTGTGGATCTTGAGCTTCAGTGGCCTCCTTCTCTTGATGGGTCTTCTCCAAACATCATTCATGGTATCAAGGCTCTCCATCACGACCTAATCGAGCTAAGAACACATGCATGCAAAGGATTTAAGAGAAATTCTGCCCAAAGCTTCACACCATGGAAATGGAGAAGGAGAGAAGATAAGATGATCTCTAGCAAGGAAGAAGAAAAGGAAAAGGGAGAGATGCTTACCAAGTTGGGTCCAAGTGCTTTCCACTACTGGCCACCATCCAAGAGATCCAAAGAGAGAAAAGGTGAAGAAGGAGCATAATGGAGGATGGGTAGAAAGAATCGACGTGAGTGAGAAAATGGGGAAGAGAGAGAGAGAGAGAGAGAGAGAGAGGAAAGTCAAGGCTGCACAAGAGGGGAGGGAACCAAGGGTCAACTGCAGCCTTGTCACCTCATGCTAGGAAACGAGGGGTTCAAAAGCGTAGGCAGGGAAACAAAGGGTTGGAACGGGATTTCCGAGACAAAACCCATCACTCAACACCCCGTGCCTATGGGAAGACTGAGCCGCGCCTGCGGAAAGATCGATAACTCGCTCACTAACCGGAATAAAAATTCTCGACGTTACAACTAATCCCCCTAAAAACAAGTGTTGTCCCAAAACTTGCTAACGCAGAACACTCGGCATAACTAACTCGTTAACCACTCAAAACCATAACATGTCAACTCCCTACTCGATAACCAAACACACTCGTGTGACCATGTTAAGACCTCGCAAGGCCTACACACATACTCGCATGAACTGCGTCTCGCATAAAAGTCAAAAACTAACCAATCATACAACACATTCCCGCTCGGGGTACAAAACACATAACTCGCACATGCACATAATATCTAACCCAATGACCATCTCGACATAACTAGATCATCGTAAAAACTCCAACGAGGATACAATCTCACGTCCTCCCTGTAGCCTCATCGGCTCCTCGACTATCACTAGATCATCACAACTAGCATCATATCTTGAGTCATACATGTATTCCCTCGACCGTCACACCTGAAACCTAGTGAACGTCCTCCACTCTCGGTGGCCATGCCAACCATAAACCGCTTCCCATCTCGCGCCAAGATCTCCAAAAAGGTCCGTAGAACGGAAGCTCAACTTCCCTTAAATGTCCAACAATTGACGCCTCACGCCTGTGATACCCTTAACTCGACTCGTCTCGAATCTGAAGCCAAGAGGTCCGTACCTCTTATCTGCCCACGCCTTCTGGAGAATTAGTTCGGCTATCATCCGCCCTCTGACCAACGCTAGACGAACGAGGTTGTCCCGTATCCCCTTAGGGCTATCCCTACATATACTATCCACATTACAACATCACGATGTACTATACTTCCGTCCATAAAGTGCCTCCAAGGCCCATCTCAAAGGATACATCTCACTATCGTAACACGAAAGCTCGATCAAAGGAGAGGTATCGTGTCCGCCCTTACCCCCTACCTCGCACACATGCTCTCTGCACGGCATCCACTGGTCACCAAAGTCCTCTCTAGCCGACCAACTATCCAAGGGTGGAACTGTCATGAAATACATATGGTCTCCTACGCGGCACGGTCCAGTTGTCCAACAAATCCCGAGATAAATCGCTCATCTCGATCCGAGATAACGAGACCCGGTACCCCAGGTACTCTCACTATCACTTAGTGGATTGCACAACTAGCCAACTCATCGGTCTTGTTTCCCAAAAGGTATAAACGCGTTGTCTCCGTCGGTCGGCCCTCAGTGACCAAAACACGTCACAATTGTTACTTGGTCTCAAACCGGTAATAACCTCTATGGAGGTATCCTCCCACTCCCACTGCGTAACTTGCGGTACGGTCGATGAAGTCTTCTTCCCGTCTTAGGGTGCTCAAGCTTGACCTGACAACGGTCACTTACTGGCTATGCACTTAGCCACCTCAGCCTTAATCCCAACTCATTGATGTGAACATCACCAATCCAATTATCTATTACCAGCTCTACTGTGCACTAGTAAGGTGGTGTGAGCCTCCTGGGGACTCTATCTTATCTCCCATTACCAATACACATGGGCGCTCATAGGGTCTCAATAAACCTTCAACCCATAAAGGTAACTATGGTGCTTATCCTCAGGACCTTCTATTCCGGGTCTTTCTCAAGCCATTCAAAATTCGTGATTATGTCGGTTCCTTCCCTTACCATCTATGTTGATAAACTGAGGCTGAACCGTCCGTTACGTTGTTGCTTCCTCTCAAAGGTTCCACTTACCAATGGTGTTGGTGACCACATTCACCTTCCCTTGAACGATCCCAAAATCATAACGCCAAAGTCCTTAACCAACTCTAACCATCACCTCTGGTGGATATTCAGCTCTTGCGGAGCAAATACATATCCATGACATAATCTTTTGGTCCGTACCAACCTAGCATGTTTCTCATAACAAGATACCGACTTCATTATAAGTGAGTGTATAAAAGCCCCTTACTCTCGACCCTTCAACGGTCATTTTTCTTATATGCTCACAATTGTCCACATACGCACAAAACCTCTCTTGTTACTTCATACGCATCCCAAGCCCCGCTTGGATGTATCCATAATATCATACAATCCCCTTAACATAATTTTTGTGTCAAAGAGAACGGAATGAAGGTCACTCACCTCTTCTGCTTCTAATAAAGCTCCATGGACACGTCTCGGTCCTTACGATTTAATCCACTTCCTCGGAAAGGAAGAAAGTGTCAAACCATCCCGCAACTCGGCGTTTATGGTCCACCAACTTATAAGTTGCATATCTCCTCTACATACCTTGGATGTATAACCGAAACTATCATCTCGTTCTCATTTGGTCAACTGGATATTCTCAACACCGCTACGTCTCTTAGGAGGTCACCTCGGACTTCCCAACCTGTTTAGATATCTCTGCTCATCCCACATAACTTGTATTATCGTCGTCTCATGATAAGCTTGTTCCTCCCAATTCAGAGAGTACAACAAGGCATCGTCAAATCTGAACATAAGAATCATTCATGCAACTCATGCACCAATAATTGTCATTAAAATCCTTAAGTTAGGGTCCAACTTGGAATCGCCTGAAACACCACAAATTGCGACTTCATCGCAACTCGATTCAGAAAACCGATGGATACTCCTCTATGTAAACTCCAACTCATCAATCGCACTTGTGATCTCAAATGGC
The DNA here is from genome assembly GCA_033239125.1 of Fagopyrum homotropicum. NCBI lineage: Eukaryota > Viridiplantae > Streptophyta > Magnoliopsida > Caryophyllales > Polygonaceae > Fagopyrum > Fagopyrum homotropicum. The sequence goes on from BSWB01000003.1 coordinate 36,604,791, forward strand.
TTAATACACTTGTAGTAACCATATCGGCCCTAAATGCCGCGTTACGAAGGTCCTTTCTTCTCTCCACCCAAATCTGGTGACATCTCGACTTCAAGTCAATCTAATCAAACATTGTAACCACATGCAATTTGTTCTCATAAGTCGTCCACTACGGGACGAAAGTACTTATCCTCATTGGGAGCCTTACGCATTTCTCGATAGCCAACGTACAACTTCCCGACTGGTATCCTTCCTTACAACTCGTACCAAAAGGCCCTGAGGGGAAGACCGGAAGAAGTTCCCCATTCCGAACTGCCGAAACTTCTCACTCATGAATTCTGAAGTACCATCACCTTAAGCTTAAAGCTTACAACGTTATTATAACCTCGGTAGCTCCTTCGGGTGAGTCTAGTAACTTTGACTCATGTCTTGTTCGCGACAACATATCATTCGTTCCTTAAGAACGAAGTGTCATGCATCTACTTTCCGTATCTTCCCATTTGCTTAAAGCAACTCGGGAAACTTCACTTTCCTCTTGATCCAAAAGGTCCTTATATCTTGCTCAAACCTTAAAGGTTTCCAATCCGAGCCATTATTCCATATGCCAAATCTCGAGACCTAAAAAGGTCGCATAAAGGGTCTTTACCATCCCTTCCTGGGAGGTCTATTACCGTCATTTGCTTTAATCATTCAACATTATAATGCTCAAGACAATCACGCTTCTGCTGATGTATTTCTTACTATTGACATCGAACCATTCGGAAAACTCCAACCTTTTGTTACCATTCCTTCATTTCTCCGCTTGAGGTTACGCCTCCTATCTATAATTCTTCAACATGAAACCCGCATTTTATGCTTGGTCATTAGCAGTAAGCTTATGGTTGACCTTCTCTAAGGTTGGCGACTTACCATTCTTCCATACTTCGTGTCCCTAATCTTCCGAGGCTACCCTCTTTGGGGTACTCCACCTCAACTCCGTTAGCTCTTTCCATGTTTCATGGTTTCTTCCTCTTCCATATGGTAACCATACTCTTCTCGGCCTTGCGTGCCGTATAAATCGCCTTTATGGGCTTAACCGCACCTCATGATATCTTGTAAGCGTGTCTCCTCAAAATGTATACCGTTACTCGGTAGCTACTCGCGTTTCTCTTGATTGTAATCTTAAGTCTTTTCATAACTAAAGCTCCTTGTTGCGTCACTCCTCTTCTCGTGATCACGTTTACTCACACTTTTATCTTCTTGGCATTTCTTAGTCTTATCATCCTAACGGGAATCGGTCAACTCCACGTGAATCCCCACCATGCCATTCTTCTCATAACTCTCATAATGTTGACTCTTTACTTAATGGTACCTCGTAAGCTTAACTTACGGTATCTTACATCTTTCACACCTGGTTCGATCACTCTTCTCATTTGACTCCAAAACTTAGGAGCGTCTAAAGGAAGCTTCACTTCTCGTAATGGAACACCACCTTTAACCTTGTTAGAATGCACCCATCTCCTCCTCGATTCACATCTTATTATCCACGCGTCGTCTTGAAGAACTTAAGTTCGTTATCTCCATTGGTCTCGTCGTCGTTCGATCATGGCTTCTTTAGAACTGCTTCTACACTATAATGTTGCTCGCTTTTCTTTTATTGCTTCCATCTTGATTCCTCTTTAGTTGTCTCAAGTTTTCTTTTACTTGGTTGTCCTTTTTTTACGTCATTTCTACTACTCCTCTTCGACATCCTTTTGAAGGAATCCAAGAAACATCATGGTATTCGTTAGCACAAAAAGCTCGACTCGATACTTGAGCGTACTCCTCCATGTATGAACGATATCCCACACCAACAACGTCGTTTTAAAGGTGATGATATCATACAATCACTGTTTGCATCTAAACGTGCGTGCTAATAAGTTTTAATTATAAAACTGAAACAAAAGCAAGCGAACCCGCAGTGTAGGGATCGGCGTAGTTAAGCAAGTATTCCAGAGTATCGAACTCAGGGATTTGGGGAGTCAAATTTTGTTTTGAATAACCGAGCAAGTAAAAGTATAAAAGTTTTGCAAATATTGGGGAAAACAACAACCCTAAAGATCCAGGTATCTAATTGTGACAATCGATTCAAGATATTCTATAGATATAAGGACAGAGTTGAGGTTTGCAAAGGTATAACTAATGTAAGGTGATGTACGGTGAAGTTCCAAAACCCTATATGTCTAACCCAAAGACTCTCTCTATAAAGGTTGTTGAGGCTGCAGTATAGAAAGGATCTAAAGGTAAGAATTAATCTCAAATACCCATGCCCAAACCCAATGAATCAGAGATAAACTAAAACGGTTAAGGTTGTGACACTCGAAACCGAAATAGAGAATGTTGAGTCTCACTACTACCTAGAAAAGGCAAGCCAAGGCTAGGTTAAAGCAAATCTTTAACTTTGGATTAAAGCAAAAGAAAAAGTCGTAAAACAGAGAAAATCACGGCTAGATCTTGAGATTCCACGGCCGTGGACTCAAGAACAGACCGTGAAAAAGGCTGTCGACGAGGTTTCTCGCACTCTTAGGGTTCAATCTGTTTACGATCGATCTATCATCATCTAAGCCACAACTATCAACCCTTCACCTTAGAATTGCTAAAGGGTTTTAGCCAATAATCATAGTCATTGAATCAAATATCAAATTAAGAAGAGAGAAAGATAAAAACCCTCAAAAACTTAATAACAACTCAAAATCAATCTCGAATCCGAATAACAAAAGAAGTATGTTTATGAATTCAGAAAATGGAATAAGAAATCCTCACAATGATCTAGAGAAACCACAAAGAACGGGATGTCAATCCGTTCTCCAATGAAAACCCTAGAATATCCGAAAGTACACAATCTCCGAAATCACGTCTCTCACAAATCTCCAATCCTCAAGGTTGAAATGAAACCCTAAGGTTGCCGTCTCCAAAGCTCTCACGAGGGTCTAAGCAAAAGTGTAAGCGAGTCTCTCCGAAAGTCCTTTCTCAAGCCTTTTTATAGGGAGAAATAGGGTTACGAGAAAGCCCAATGATGTTGCTGATGTGGCAAATATGACACGTCACAAAATCCTCAAAATCACGGTCATGAACAAATTTCCACGGCCGTGGTAGGCCATGTAACTTTCTGTTGTGCTTCAACTCACTTTCCACGATCCAATTGCCAATTCCACGGTCGTGGTTTAGAGCGTGGTTCTTCAAATTCTTCTCCACGACCGTAATTCAGGGTGTGGACTTCCAAATCCTTAGCTTTTGCCTTTGTTTCGTGATGTTCTTCACTCATGCTCCTTCCTTAGCCTCTCCAAAGCATCTCCTTGCCATCAAGCATGAACAAATACTCCTTTCCTTCCACATTTTGCTCCAATTCAAGTCTTTATTCATCTAAAAACAAAACAAAGCTAGTGTAGATCTCTATATCGACAAAGTGGGTGAATGAGCTCACAAATGCTTCAAACTCATATCTATGTACACATAAAAGAGGGAAAAACAATTAAAACAAGTGCCTAAAATATAGTCATATTTCATGCTAACAATCACCTTTTCTATTAGGTCCCACATCTCCATAAGCTACTATATATAATAAGTATACGCATATAAGACTATACAAGTCCTATGCCCACATAACTACCAATATAACATATCCGGCATTCCATTACAACAATACAAGATCGAAATATGTACTATAGTCCACGTATATAACTATACATATAAATTAAGTCCATCATGCAACTACACTCCACATATACTATACATATCTACATATCAAAATCCAATAAACTAAGATTCCGAGATCCGCGGGAGGAGTGGTGGTCCGTACATTCTACCCCGACTGACTATGCTCATGGTTTTGAAAACAAAAAATCATTTTAAACTTAGAACCCTTGAGGGTTCTCTTTCCCTCTATTAAGCCTTTAGAAGATTGCGAGTGCCATTGTTGTCAACCTGGAGCTCTAATACCATATTGCAACACCCCAAATCCGCGGGACTCGGGGCGCAACGGGCGGAGACATCACAATGGGTCCCAATCTTTAGCCTGACAATAATTTCACCGGATGTTACAACAAGGCACAAATAAAGGCCAAAACCGAAATATATTTTTATACAAATGATAAGATTCCCGGAAGTAAACAAGCAAGGACTCCAGCCGAGATACAACACCAAAGGCCAAGCGCCATAAACGCGACATACGAAATACGATACACAATACACAATACACAAACACGACTCCAACCAAAACCCTCCTAAAATGTACGGAACCCCGGCTGTCCACTCTTCCGGATCTCTCGGTCGCCATCCTAACCTGCAAGGCAACTACAACATCGGTATAAAACTTTAGCGAATATTCAAGGCATTAGAATCAAGGTGAAGGCACAAACACAAGTAAATCAACGTAACACGCAACATGCTCCAAACACACAAGTCCGATTTATTATCTTTTTATTATTAAGTCATATCCCGTTCCAATTCAACTTCTTTTGTGACAAGAGAATCTCCCAAAACTCGCCTCGGTCCCTACTTACCGGCAAGGAATGATACTGATGCATCCGACCGTCTACCTGCTTGGGCTAGTCGCCGAGAACCTCCTAACTCTTGCAAGAGCTAAGCAGTGATGTCACCGCCCGTTATCATACACTTGGGCCAAATAATAGAAGACCGGTTGTCTTATTTCCGGTTTAGTTGTTATAACATAAACAATAAACACACACCACCAAACACGCATTGAAACTAATACGAAGAAGACGAGCTAAGTAAGTCCGGAGACTTACCTCGTCCCAAACGCTAACTCACAACACACTCGCGCTTCCCTTGGGAAGAATCCCACAACCTGCTCACAAGAAGGTACATATCAACACATGCTCACGCTCAAGAAGTCATAGACTTCACTCAAATGATCTACGCAAAATCGCCTAACCCTCATGTTAGGGCCACATCCTAGAATCCATGGTACTCACAACACTCACAACATATGAAAGAACCTCACAACAACCTACTACCTTACATGATTAAAAACCTCAGCCAAGAAGGAGCAACCTAGCCTAGGAGGTCCAACATGCTCATCAAACACAAATCCATCAAATACATCGAGCCATAAGAGCACCTAGGTTCACAACCACTAGATGGCATTCAGAACTACCCTAGGTTCATCCTAGGCATGATACTAATATGAAATAACCTCACGAATAAGGAAGAAACGAAGAAGAAGGGAGAAGAAGAGCCTATTATTGAAGAACGCAGCCGCGGAAACAAAAGCCGCGAGTGCGTGCTGAAGGTCACGGCCCCCGTGGCTCCTGGAAATCCTGATGCTGCCCTGGCGTCGCTGCTCACCGCCCCTGCGGCTGGCTAGATTTCGCCATTGCAGCACCTGGTCCTACCCCCGCGGTAGAACTCTAGAAACAACGTTTTCTTCGTCTTTGACTGTTGATCTTGAGCTTCAATGACCTCCTTCTCTTGTTGGGTCTTCTCCAAACATCATCCATGGTATCAAGGCTCTCCTTCACGACCTAATCGAGCTAAGAACACATGCATGTAAATAATTTAAGAGAACTTCTCTCCAAAACTTCCCACCATGGAAATGGAGAAGAAGAGAATAAAAAGATGATCTCTAGCAAGGAAGGAGAAGAGGGAAAGGGAGAGAAGCTTACCAAGCTGGGTCCAAGAGCTTCCCACTATTGGCCACCATCCAAGAGATCCAAAGAGAGAAAAGGTGAAGAAGGAGCATAAGGGAGGATGAGTGGAAAGAATCAACGTGAGCCGGGAAGGGAGGGAGTCAAGGCTGCACAAGGGGGGAGGGAACCAAGAGTCAGTCGCGTTTGTGAGAAGGTCGATAACTTGCTCACTAACCGGAATAAAAACTCCGGACGTTACAAATTTGTTGCTGGAATATGTAGATTTTACGCCACAGTGTGAACGTGGCTGAAATTTGTTGCAAAAAAAATGTAGATTTTTGTCACACTATGAACGCGACTGAAATTAGTTGTTATGGTTTACTACAACTCATTTGTGGCTAGTGTTACATCCCTCTTTTCTTTGGTCATGCCTTCCTTCTCTCGACCCTATTTCAATGGCTCATTAGTATCGCCTACTTTCCGTTACTTTCTTGTCCATAGCTATACCAATTTTTTTTTTCAGTGGGAGTCAGGTTTATGAGTACATCCAATATTGGAATATATATATATATATATATATATATATATATATATATATATATATATATATATATATATATATATATATATATATATATATATATATATATATATATATATATATATATATATATATATATATATATATATATATATAATTAGTAATATTTTTGATGTACTAGTTTTCTAGAGCTCAAAGTAACATTGTTAAATATATTGAAATTAAGCATATTAGGCGTTGTTTTTAGACAAAACATTCATAATTTATGGAGGACGAAACTTAGAGAATTGAAATCTGAGCTTCTAAGGTTGTGTATCCGGCACCAAGTAAATGATCCAATGCACTCTATTTAGACGTAAAATTTCTACAGCTATTAATAAATATATTTAACAGTCGGTTAAGAAACAGCTACCTGGCCCACAAAAAGAGGTTAACAAACACCCGTTAAACCCGCCAAAATTAAGGTCTTGTGACTATTGTCATTTCACGTTAAACCTCACTTGCAGTAACGTTTTCAAATCTTTTTTACAAAGTAACATTACCCCCAAAGCCAACTCAAGGTACAACCCTCTTAAAGTAGAAAACAAAGTCGGCATTATTTTTTTAATTATGAATTAATTTAATTAAACCAAATTTCACTAGTTAGTTCCAATTTACAAATGTGTTTGCATGACTGACCTAAAAACTATAATAAAAGGAAACTTACAATACATGCTAACTTGAAGTTAACCAAACCAAAGTTTTATAATATGATACAAATGGTAAGCTTATATGCCGGTGATTAACGATATTAACTAAACCAGCTTATAGTTAAGTCATCTCTAAAACGCACTACAAATAGCAATAAACACGCCTGAAAATAAGCCAACGATAATTATCACTACTTTCCAGGCCATGGATATCCAGTCCCTTACTTTTGCCTTCATCATCCTCTTCTTCCTCCTCTTTGCTCTCTTCCTCTACCTCCGCTTTCTCAGTCGAACCCAATCCCCCGGATTCCGACACTATCCTCTAGTGGGGACCCTACCGGACTTCTTAGCAAACCGCCACCGCTTCTTGGATTGGACCACCGCTGTGCTCTCCACCACCCCAACTTACACCGCCGTCTTCATGCGCCCTGGGAATGTCCACGGCATCATGACTGCGTTTCCGGCAAATGTCGAGCATATTCTCAAGACCAATTTCCCCAACTACCCCAAAGGTGATCGCTTTAGTTTCCTGCTTCGTGATTTCCTTGGACGTGGTATCTTTAACTCCGATGACGATCTCTGGCGCCACCAGCGCAAGACTTCAAGTTACGAGTTCAATCGACGCTCGCTCCGAAACTTTGTTCTGGATTGTGCTAGGTCCGAGCTCCAGACCCGGTTATTACCCCTTCTTAAGAACTCCGCTAAAACGGGCCGGCTCCTTGATTTGCAGGTAATTTAGCCCAGTGATTAAATTACTTAAACAATAAACAAATCCGTAACCGAATCTTATTTTTGTGTGTTGTGTACATGCAGGATGTGTTAGAGCGATTCGCGTTCGACAACGTATGCAAGCTGGCCTTCAACGTGGACCCGTTTTGCTTGACCATACACGGGTCGGGCCAACCCGATTTCATGCAGGCCTTTGAGGAGGCGACCACTCTCAGCTCCGGCCGGTTCATGGCAGCTCTTCCCATCATCTGGAAAATCCGGCGGTTTTTCAACATCGGAACCGAGAACCGCCTCCGAAAATCAATCCGGACCGTCCATCAATTCGCCGATGAAATCATCAAGGATCGATTACATAAGAAGCAACAGAAACAGAAGAACAATAACTTCGACTCCGAGGAAGACCTCCTATCCCGGTTTATCGCAACAGACGAGAATTCCCCCGAGTTTTTGCGAGATATCGTCATAAGCTTTATCCTGGCGGGCCGTGATACGACGTCGTCCGCACTTACTTGGTTCTTCTGGCTTCTATCATCCCACCCTGAGGTAACCACAAAAATAAGGTCCGAAATAGACCGGGTCCGGACCCGGTTCGGGAAAGTGATGGGCGAGGGTTTCGGGTATGACGAAATCCGGGAGATGCAATACCTACACGCGGCGCTATCTGAAGCAATGAGGCTATACCCGCCGGTTCCGATCGACACCAAAGTGTGCAGAAACGACGACGTTTTGCCCGACGGGACAGCTGTGAAGAAAGGCTGGTTCGTGACGTACGATGCATTTGCAATGGGTCGGATGGTTGGCGTTTGGGGTAAAGACTGCGAGGAGTTTAGACCGGAGAGATGGATTGTGGATGAAGACGGGTCAGGAAACGGGTTGTGTAAAGTGGAGAGTCCGTTTAGGTATCCGGTTTTCAATGGGGGCCCACGGGTTTGTCTTGGGAGAGAGTTGGCTTATATTCAGATGAAGTCGATAGCGGCGTGTATGTTGGAAGGGTTTGATGTTGTGGTGGAGAAGGTGGAGATGCCTGAGTATGTGTTGGCTTTGACGTTGAGGATGAAGGGTGGTTTGCCCGTCAGGTTGAAGCTCAGAGATGTGGTTTGACATGGTGATTATATCAACTTCATTCATAATCAATTATGATTTGAATTGCAATAATTAATTATCTTAATATAATTAATCACTAGGTGTGATTGTATGTATATATCATAGTTTTTTTTATGAATCTTAATATCATATATCAATTTTAATTTTGATAATCAAGTGTCTAGAGTTCCTAGGTTAATTGTTTAGTTTTTTAGTCACTTAAAACTAGGATTTACATATTAAAACAGTTCGAATCTTCCTACGCTCTTTATGTCTCACTCTTTGTTCCGAGTATTTAATTGGTCAACGTGACAATTTTTTTAATAAAATCGAGGGAAAAGTTCGATTCCCATTAAAACATATTTAATGGGTTCAGGTATAGTATCTACAATATGAACTGGTCTAACTTTTTGTAAACAAAAGTATCAACTTTGGCCCCTTCCGATCTTCCAAAAAATATAGAAATAGTAGGAAGTTACATTGTCCTTCAATTTCGAACCACCAAAAAGTGATGATTTCTCCGACAAAAAACGATCATCATTTTCTTCTTCTCTTTACCTAGAGAATACAAAACTCATATGGGTCCTAATTAGAGATCTCGTTTTAGAACTGTGAGTGTAGGCAGATTAACCTTTGCAATCTCCGTGGTTACTGTGTTTGTATAATTATTCCGTTTGTGGTGGATTGTTGTGGATTTATGCGTGATCTAGATGTGTTTTTGTGTCCATGGGTAGGCTTGAGATGATCATGCATCACATATGTTCAAGTGGCTAGGATTAAAACCATTAGGTTATTAATAGTGATGACGACTATACACAATCTAGTGATTCACCAAATGGATGTCAAGACGGCATTCCTTACTGGTGATCTAGATGAGGATCTGTATATGAGACAAACCAAAGGATTTGTCTTAAAAGGACAAGATCACAAAGTGTGTCGCTTGGTCAAATCCTTCTATGGACTAAATCAAGCTTCAAAACAGTGCCATCAAAAGTTTGATGATGCCGAATTGTCGAATGAGTTTAAGATAAATCAAGTTGACAAGTGTGTCTATAGTAAGTTTGATCATACCGGCCAAGGTGTGATCATATGCTTATATGTTGATGACATGTTGATCTTTGGAACAAACCAAAGACAAGTAGACCTCACTAAGGATTTCTTCTCCACTAAGTTTTCAATGAAAGAATTAGGTGAGGTGGATGTGATTCTAAGCATAAGAATCAAACGTGATGTTAAATGATTAAGCGTCAAGCAATCCCACTACATTGAGAAGGTTGCCAAACACTATGTGATAAGAGTACAATTGTTAGTACTCCTATGGACTGAAGTGAGAAGTTCATGCCTAACCAAGGATCGGAAGTCTCTCAACTTTAGTATGTCCAAATAATAGGGTGTTGCATGTATACAATGACCATCATTAGGCCAGATAATTCTTTTGCCATTGGTAAATTGAGTAGGTACACTAGTTGTTCTAGCTCACGACATTGGAAGACATTAAGGCATGTGTTTAGATTCCTCAAGTGGACCATGGGTTTTGACATCTTGTACACTAAGTATCATTTGGTGCTAGAAGGCTATTCAGATGCGTCATGAATCACTAATCTAGAGGATCACTCATCCACAACTGGATGATTTTCTTTCTAGGTGATAGTGCCATTTCGTGGGCTTCAAAGAAGCAAACATGCATCACAACCTCAACCATGGAGTCCGAGTTTGTGTCACTTGCCGCAACCGACAAGAAAGATAAATTACTAAGGAATTTATTTCTAGATAAAAATTCCTCTATGACCAAAATTGGTTTCTCCTATCTCAATTCATTGTGATAGTGCAACTTTGTTGGCTAAAGCTTATGGTCAAACATACAATGGTAAATCAAGGCATCTTGGTGCGAGACATAGCTCAGTTAGAGAGCTCATAACTCAATGTATAGTATCGGTTGATTTTGTGAGAACACACAATAATCTAGCGATGACATAACCAAGAGCTTGGATAAGGACTTAGTTCAAAAGTCAGCCAAGGGGATGGGGTTAACGAGTTAACCTAAACACGATTTGTCGTAAGACACCCAATTTGCCTATGACTTGACGCCTTAGCGGAATTCAATGAGGCAATCCCATTCCAAGAAGTCAAAAGCATAAATGTCCATCCAAGGTAATTCTTCTATCCTACATAATATGTATAGATTCAAATATGCAATTTCATAACAACTCTTTTGAAAAACTTCAATGGTAGGTGCAAGATCAAATGAGAGTTAGTTACATGAACATGAAATGTCAAGGCTTCTTCAAGGGAGTAGATGGTCGACTCGCTTGTATGTTCATTAGAGGATTAGGACACAATAACCTTTAAATGTGTCATTTATTTTTTTAAGGAAATGTAAATTTTGTGTATGTTGCCTTCATGTACTTAAACAAGTTAAGTGCTTCAATCAACTAGGACACAACAATTCTTTGGTGTAGAATGTGTAATTATACTAATATAAATTTAATCAAAAGACATTTATGATTATGTGAATATTTTGTTAATTTGAATGTATGTCAATTAAAGTTTCTTGATTTTGCTCAAATGGGGGAGGAATGTTGGAGATTTAGGCTAAGTCTTCATTGTAACCATTGAGTTTGTCTTGTGACAAGATGCAACAAGTTGTTCACATATGTGTCACTATGGTCTAGGTTGCGGGAGGCAAATCAAGTGACCGGTACTAAGAGCAACTTGTAACACCCCAAATTCTCAAAACTCAGAGCGTTACTGGTTAGGACCTCACAATGGGTCCCGACCTCAGTTTAACAACAATATTACTAAGATCTTGCAACAAGACACAAATATGAAAACCGAAATTCACGAAATAGTATTTTTGAATGAAAGAATGCAACAGGGTCTAGCAGCCTATAGTGCTTAAACAAAGGAAAAGAGCTCAACTGTCATAACAAAAGAAAGAACGACAAACAACAACCCCAACCCCCACTCTAAGGAGTACGGAGACCCGGCTGACCACTACTTCCGGATCACTCAGCTGCTGATCTAACCTACGGTAAATCTAAAAACACAACAGAAGTAAACATTAGCTAGTTATCTAAACATTAGGAGAGTAATAATAGCACACACACACATAAAATAATAAACACCCATCATGCTTTCAAACAAGTCCATTTATTATCTTCAGTTAAGTTATTCACTCTTACTAATGATACTTATATTGTGACACGAGGGATTCCCAAACCTCGCCTCCGCCCCCGTGTAACCATCAGGAATGGATCCGATGCATCTCACCTTGTACTTGCCTGGTCTGGGTATAGAGAACCTCCCAGTCTCCTGTCAAAGTTGGGCAGTGATGTCACGGCCCGTTATACATACACTTGGGCCTTAAAACATAATAACAACGGTCGTCCTAACAAGTTGTTATTATTATAATCACACACAACGCACACACACCACCATTATCACTCAACTAATATCCAGAAACTGGCTAAGTAAGTCGCAAGGACTTACCTCACTCAAATATCACTTTCCCAGATCTCAACTCAGTCCGTGCCCGTGGTAATTCGAACGCCTGTTAAACAAGGCATGTGTATCAACATTTCATCTCATACTCTGTTAAGGCAAAATTATCAATTTACCCCAAACCCCAAAAATTCTCAAAAGTCACCTCTTAACTTCTAATATTTTCATTTGAACGATTTTTCCATAATCTGATTATTCCAGAACAGTCTGTTAGAGGTTATAAGGTTAAACTCAAACACTCGTCAAAGGAGGTCATAATACCCTTTTACCGGGTACTCTATTCTTATACATGTCTATGTGTACGTATCTAAAACGTTACTCTTAACCCGTTATTTCTAAAAACTCAGGTATATATACATTATATCTATTCGTATATCTACACTTATACATACTTATACTTACACCTATACATATATATATTTACACATATATATATATATACATACTATACTTATACTTATAAATATTTATCTATATATATATACTTTCATTAACCTACTATCCTTACTGGTATATAAACACTTACACATCTTCCCAAACTTATTTAATTATGTATAAGATACATGTCCATCTAGCTTATACATATCCCATTTATTTCATAACTCTCAATGATAACGTGATTTATGACGTTAGTTTAGGCATTCAATTAGATAGTTTTTCCCGTTATTCATGCACAGTTTGGCATTAGTTCATGACGTTTACGCTTAATTCATGCATATTTCTAGAAAAGACGTCTACACGAGCTTTTGTCGGTTTTATAGGATTTTCGGGGATCTTTTGGACATTAATCGATACATTCGAGGGTGAAGCCTCATGGTGGTACACATCCAAGGTTTTGAAGGAACATAATTGGAGCAATGAAGGACACAAAGACCCTTATTTGTGCAAGCAATGGAGCAACTCATGGCTAGATGATCATAACAAGTCTCTGTTGAAGAAAATCGACCCAACACTCAGGAAAATCAGCCGATTTTTCTGTCTGGGTCGATTTTCTGGCCTTTGACAGGTTAAGCCACGTGTCCCACGATCTCTTTGTCCGGCTCTTGCTCTTGATGGAGAATATAAGTGGTCCTGCAGGCTGTGGCTAAGGGATCTGTCCCACATTCTCTCACACAGACCTCATTCCATTGGAGGATAGACTTGGAGAAGAAGAAAAACTCTCTCATTTGGGGGAAGAAGAAGAACACCAAAACTTAGAGGGAAAGTGAGTTTTTGAGTGATTTTTAGAGATTTTGGTTGAAGAACTTTTGGAAGGATTGTTAGGAACGTTTTGGAACTTCTTTTGAAGGGTTGTAAGTCTTGCTTAAACTATATTCAGCTGAGATTTATTGTTTTTACTTACTTATCTTTCATCATCTATCTATGAGAACCATGTATGCTTGTGTGATGATTTTGGATCTTGAAATGCATGTTATTGGCTAGTTTATTGTGATTCTGGAGTGATGGATTGATGGTTATGGCTTGGGTGATGATAAAATGGACTTATATGTTAGTTTAGGATGATTCGTATGCACAAAACCTAACCCAGACAAGAAAATCAACCTGTTCATAGGTTAGATCGTCCGATTTATGCTATGATCCACCCGATTTTTCTCTATGTTGCTCTTTAATTGATGAATCTGTGTGTTAGGAAGTTAGGTTGTTGGAATCCTAGTGTTTATTAAGCATAATATAGCTTAGGGTCACCTAATGCTAGCATCCTAAGTGAGGGAAGAGACCTACCCGGTGATTTCCGATCTTAGATACCTAAGATGATGAACTCTAGGTAGTAGTGAGCCTCATAGGCCCCTATTAGATTGAGTGTGCTAGGATTATTGCTTGAGACTTCCCTTTTCCGAGACTTACCCGGTAAGGAGAGGGTTGCCCCTTAAGTAGAGTCCGGTTTGTGTAGAATTCCCTACCTTAACCCCTTGAGACCTACCCGGTAATAGGAGTTTGATGCGGGATTAGTGAAGCAAGAGACTTACCCGGTAATTGCTTCCATTAGAGAAACACCCTTTCCCAACACCGCAACTTTTTCCTTAGAATCTTTAGAAGCTTGAGTCCAATGCCATAACCGGAAATCTTGACCTCTAGAATCCACTTTTCTCTCTTTGATCACATATCTTGTGTTTGTGTTGCTTGTTTGTTTTGCTAGTTTTAGTTGCTAGTTTGATTTATTATCTTGCTTGATTTGTGATCTTTGCTTGATCACCACAAAAACCCAACCAAAAATATCATGATTTTCATTTCTTTATTTCTTTCTCTTTTCTTAGACTAGATTCGCACTATCTATGATCACTTGTTTGATTTGATTTCACCTTAGTCTTCGTGTTCGACCTCGGAATACTATCCTTGCTACAAAATGACCCATACACTGTGGCTTCGCTAGGAGTTAGGAAATTATATCGAGTTTATAAATTGTAAGACTTTTGTGCTACACAATCTTAGCGTAACAAGTTTTTGGCGCCGTTGCCGGGGACTAGGTCTAGATTGAGTCATTCTTGTGATTGTTTATAGTGTAGATCTTTCTTGTTGCTTTTGATCTCGTTTGGTTTGTGTCTTTGCTTTTCAGGACATCTCTCATCCTTTAGGTGCATGCGAAGATCTCGTGGCAAGGATTTAGCTCCATTCGATCCCGAACCGGAGAAAACCCTTAGATCTAGATCCAAGAGCATTAGAAAGGGAAAAGAGATGGCCGGAAGAGATCTCCAAGCTGAGTTGGATGAGGCTTTAGAGCAAATTAGATTAAGAGATGAGCTCTTGGAGAATGAAAGGAGACTTGCCAATGAGAGGCAAGAAGCAACTAGGAGGGAGATTGAAGAGATTAGGCAAGCTCTTGTGCAAAGAGAGCTTAATCGTCAACAACCTCCACCTCCACCACAACCGCAGCCGGCGGTTAATATTCAGGTTGTTCCCATTGCTATTGAAGAGCCACAAACGTTAGGGCAACGTCTGGATCCGGCACAACGAGCACACCGTCCGGGTGTGAACTTAGGAGATCCCGCAGCCTATGATTACGAGCTCCGCCCTCAAGTTCTACAAATGATCCGGGATAATCAATTTGGAGGGATGGAAGGAGAGTCTCCCCATCAACACTTGATGAACTATGAGATCTTGATGGAGACTCTTAGACCGCCTAGATTGGAGAGCAACAACCATAAGCTTAGGGATTTCTCCTTCTCACTTAAGGATAAAGCCTTGGCTTGGTATCAATCTATTCCACAAGGGCGAGTGAGTACTTGGGAGGAGATGACAACCGAGTTCTTGACTAAGTTCTTCCCACCTTCCAAGACTACCGAGCTAAGAGGGAAGATCAATGCCTTTGTAATGAAGGATAGAGAAAGCTTATTCAAGTCTTGGGAGAGGTTCAAAGACCTTCTCCTAGATTGTCCGCACCACGGTATACCGAAAATAGAGCTTTTGGAGATCTACTTCAAGGGACTTGATGAAGATAGCCAATTCAAGCTTCAATCTCTTTCCGATGGGACTTTCATGGAAAAGAATGAAGCTTGGAAGTTTGTAGAGAAACAAGCTTTGGTGATTGAGAAGTACTCCCATAGGAAGAGTGATGGGAGGAAAGCGGGAGCATATGAGATGAGTGAAGTCACCATGAGTAATTTCAAGCTTGATGCAATCAACAATGAGCTTAAGTCTTTGAGGGAGTTGTGTGCTACAACTTTGAAGAGTCAAGCAAACCCTTAAGTGCAAGTGCAAGCAAGCTTGTCTTCCAAGGAGGAAGATGTGAACTACATGGGAAGGGGCAATTACAACAACTGTCAAGGCCCAAGGAACTTCAACAACAACCGGCAATTCAACAATTACCAGCCTAACCATAACCATCCCGGGTTTTCCTATTCTAACCCGGATGGAGCCTTGAACCCTCCCGCTTTCACAAGCGCAGCTCCACCACCAAAGGCTTCACAAGAACCTCCACCCGGATTTACTCAACCTCCAAAGGATAGAACCGAAATGATGTTTGAGCAATTGCTTGGAAGGTTGAGTGGTCTTGAGAGCACGGTGACTTCCATTTCTAAAGCTCAAAAGGTGTTGGAAGCACAAGTGTTCCAAAAGGCAGGTGAAGCTCATAGAGATCCGGGAAAGCTTCCCGGAAGAACCGAAGATAACCCAAGAGGCCAAGTGTTGGCTATTACCACAAGGAGTGGGCTGAGCATGAAGGATCTCTTACCTAAGGGAAATGACAAAGGGAAGCAAGTGGTGATAGAAGAAGAGCCATTGCAAGAAGATGGAGGAAAGAGCAAGGATGATGAGCCATCATTTGTGGCACCACCTCCATACAAGCCACCACTACCATTCCCACAATCACGAGCAAGAGCTCGTTTGGACAAACACTTCGGTAAATTCCTTGAACTTATGTATAAATTGCATATTAACATTCTGTTCATGGAGGCTATTCTAGGTATGCCGGCATAAGGCAAATTCTTGAAGGAAATACTCTCCAACAAAAGGAAGTTGGAGGAGTATGGGGAAGTGAGGATGACAGAGAGGTCCTCGGGATTGATTCAAACTATGAAGGAGGAGATGCCTCCTAAGCTAAGAGATCCGGGATCCTTTTGTGTGCCAATTGGAGTAGGGGAAGTGAAGTATGACGCCCTATGTGATCTTGGGGCAAGTGTAAGCATCATCCCGCTTGCACTTTGCAACAAGGTTGGGCTAGGAGAGCCAAAGCCGGTCAAGATGACCCTTTACACGGCGGACCGTTCAATCACTCACCCGGTTGGAATCTTGGAAGACATACTGGTGCAACTAGGGAAGTTCTATGTGCCCATAGACTTCGTTGTTTTGGACATCCCGGCGGACTATCCGGTTCCTATCATCTTGGGGAGACCTTTCCTATCTACTTCCGGATGTTTGGTGGATTGCAAAAATGGAATCCTCTCTTTCAACATTGGAGAAGAGAACATCAAGTTTAATTTGTCCACAATGGTGAAGGGGCCAACCCTAGGTGAAGATGTCTTCAACATTGTTGAGGAAGAGGAGTCTAGAGAAGTTGTGAGCTCAATCTTGCTCAAGGATCCACTTGAGAAGGTTCTTAGCTCAAGTTTGATGGAGGAAGGAGTTGAGGAGAGTAGAAATGAAGTGATCAAGGCCTTGAATGCATTGGATGAGCTACCAAGTGTTGGATTTGAAGTATTAAAAGAAGGGACAAATACCTGTAGAAAAATCGGACAGAGGGGGCAAAAATCAGCCGATTTTTGCATAAATCCTGAATTTTCATCCGATTTTGCAAATGCCGTAGCTGAAATCGACCCCCAAATCGTCCGATTTTCTTCACAGAGGGTCGATTTTCCTGAGTCTTTTGAGCAACATGCAAGTGTTTGTGAGCAATCATCAAGGGACTTAGGTGAGGCTTCCATGGCTTTGGAGTCATCTCAACCTACGTTGTATGGATCATCTCCAACTGATAAAGGTCCTCCTAAACTCGATCTAAAACCTCTTCCTTCTCATTTAAAGTATGCTTTCCTTGGTTCAAATTCTACTTATCCGGTGATTGTGAATGCATCTTTGAATGATGATGAGATTAATAGATTGTTGAATGAATTGAAACTACATAGAAAGGCAATAGGATACACCATTGATGACCTTGTTGGCATTAAGCCCTCTTTGCGCATGCATAAGATATTGATGGAAGATGACCATAAACCCTCTATTGAATATCAAAGAAGATTGAATCCTATAATGAAAGAGGTAGTCAAGAAAGAGATCATTAAGTTGCTAGATGCGGGAATCATCTACCCAATTTTGGATAGTAAATGGGTTACTCCCGTTCATGTGGTTCCTAAGAAGGGTGGTATGACCGTAGTGACAAATGAGAATAATGAACTAATCCCTACTAGAACGGTTACGAGATGGAGGATGTGTATAGACTATAGGATACTAAATGTGGCCTCTAGGAAAGATCACTTCCCTCTTCCTTTCATTGACCAAATGCTAGAGAGATTAGCTCAACATTCCCATTTTTGTTACTTAGATGGCTATAGTGGATTCTTCCAAATTCTTATTCACCCTGATGACCAAGAGAAAACTACATTTACATGTCCATGGGGTACATTTGCATATAGGAGAATGCCATTTGGGTTGTGTAATGCACCCGCCACCTTTCAAAGGTGTACGATGGCTATCTTTTCTGAATATATTGAAAACATCATGGAAGTGTTTATGGATGATTTCTCTGTTTATGGATCTTCATTTGATGATTGTTTAGCTAACTTGTCTTTGGTGCTTAAGAGATGTGAGGAGACGAATCTTGTCTTGAATTGGGAGAAATGCCACTTCATGGTAAGTGAAGGTATTGTGTTGGGACACTTGGTGTCCAACCGTGGCATTGAGGTTGATAGGACTAAGATAGAGACGATAGAGAAGTTGTCACCACCTACCTCGGTGAAGGGGGTAAGGAGTTTTCTAGGGCATGCCGGTTTTTACCGGAGATTCATTAAAGATTTCTCTAAGATTTCTAAGCCTCTTACTAACCTACTAATGAAAGATGTTGAGTTTGTCTTCTCCAAGGATTTCCTTGAGGCTTTTTGTAGGTTGAAGGATGCTTTGATCACCGCCCCCATCATGCAACCTCCGGATTGGAGCTTACCATTTGAAGTGATGTGTGATGCAAGTGATGTGGACGTTGGGGCTGTTTTAGGACAAAAGAAAGATGGGCGTACACATGCCATCTATTATGCTATCAAGACGCTAGATGATGCCCAACTTAACTATGCCACAACCGAGAAGGAGTTGCTAGCGGTGGTGTATGCCTTTGAGAAGTTTTGGTCATATCTTGTTGGAGCAAGGGTCATTGTGTACACGGATCATGCTGCGATCCGTTACCTCCTCACAAAGAAAGATGCCAAGCCTCGCCTCATTTGGTGGATCCTTCTTCTTCAAGAGTTTGACTTGGAAATCCGGGATAAGAAAGGGCCCGAAATTCTGTGGCGGATCACCTTAGTAAACTCCCACCATTGGAGCTTGAAAGAGACGACATCCCGATTGATGACTCATTCCGGGATGAACAATTGCAAATGGTAGAGGAGTGCTTGTTTCAAGTGTCAAGGGGTAATGAGCCATGGTATGCCGATATTGTGAACTACCTTGTGTGTGAGGAGGTGACACCCGGTTTATCCTATGCCCAAAGGAAGAAATTCTTCAAGGATGTGAGGTATTACTATTGGAGTGAACCGCTTTTGTTCAAGAGAGGGCCGGATGAAGTCTTTAGTAGATGCATACCGGAGGATAAGGTGGAGAGTGTGATCCGGCATTGTCACTCTTTGCCATGTGGAGGCCATGCTAGCTCACACAAGACGTGTGCAAAGGTGTTGCAATCGGGTTTCTTTTGGCCAAGTTTGTTCAAGGATGTGCAGAATTTTGTGGTAGCTTGTGATGCTTGCCAAAGGACGGGCAACATCTCAAGGAGGAATGAGATGCCCTTGAACAACAAACAAGAGGTGGATATATTTGATGTGTGGGGTGTGGACTTCATGGGGCCATTCCCCTCTTCATGCGGTAACCTCTACATCCTATTGGCGGTGGACTATGTGTCGAGATGGGTGAAAGCAATCGCTTCTCCCACAAATGATGCCAAGGTTGTGGTGCGGTTCTTCAACCGAGTGATCTTTCCTAGGTTTGGGACACCAAGGGTGATCATAAGTGATGGAGGAAAGCACTTCACTAATAGGAACTTTGGGACACTTTTGGCTAAGTATGGGGTGACTCATAAGGTGGCAACACCTTACCATCCCCAAACTAGTGGCCAAGTGGAGATCTCCAACCGGGAGATAAAAGGGATCCTTGAGAAGACGGTTTCTAGAACAAGAAAGGATTGGGCTATGAAGCTCGATGATGCTTTGTTGGCTTATAGAACCGCTTTCAAGACACCGATTGGCACCACTCCCTACAAGCTAGTTTATGACAAGTCTTGCCACCTTCCGGTGGAGATGGAGCATAGAGCATATTGGGTCATAAGGTGGCTGAATTTTGACCTCAAGGAGGCCGGTGAGAAGCGGTTGCTAGACATGAACGCTCTTGAGGAGATCCTGTTGGATGCTTATGAAAATGCCCGGATTTACAAGGAGAGGACCAAGCATTGGCATGACAAGCGTCTCATCCCAAAGGAGTTGAGTGAGGGTGACTTAGTGCTTCTCTTCAACTCAAGGCTGCGGCTCTTCCCCGGAAAGCTCAAGTCGAGATGGACGGGTCCTTATGTTGTGAAGAAGATCTTTCCTCATGGAGCGGTGGAGATAGGAGGAGATCATTGTGATAACTTTAAGGTGAACGGGCACCGTTTGAAGAAGTAAATCCCGGAAGCCCCGGTGGAAGTGATTGCCCCACTTCACCTTGAGTGAAACGCTCCTAAATTTGGTCAAGCTAATGACCTTAAAGAAGCGCTTAATGGGAGGCAACCCATTGGTACATATTTTTCCCTTTTATTTTTCTTGTTTTTGTTTGATCTTGCTCTTGGTGTGCTTTGTTTTTCTTTTGTGTTTTTGGGTGCTAGATCTTGTTGATTGTCATGTGTGATGAGATGTTGGAGGTCATGTGAAAACCTCATGGAACTTCTGAAGGTACAAGATCCGAGCACATGGATGAGGAAGAAAGCACCCAGGAAAATCGGACTGATCTTGCACAAAATCGGCCGAATTTCCTGGGTAGATGGTCCGATTTTTCCTTCTGTCAAGGAAAGTGATGATCTCCAATCAAGCATGGGTGGAGCGGACGTGGAACTTGGACGGCTTGCTGTGCCAAGCGCGGGTTCCGACACCATAATGAACATCAAGAGCTCTCTACCATCCTTGATCGATCATCCACCATCATCATTCGATGTGAACCGAAATACCAAAGCATCACCAATTTTACATTGTGAGGACTCTCTTTCACTTCTTTATTTAGTTTGCACATTGGGGACAATGTGTTTCTAAGTATGGGGTGGGGTTTTCATGATCACTTGCATGATTAGCATCTAGGATAGTTTAATATTGTCACATGTTTCATTATGTCTTGCATTGTACATACATATTTCGTAAAAATCCAAAAATCAGAAAATTTTAAAAAATTTTAGTGCTTCTAAGCTTGGGAATGACCCTTATGATGAGATTGTCTTGTGAATTGGCTATGGATGGCCTTATGTGTTGAATAGATGAATGCATATATGGACTTGAAGTACTTATCTTGAATCCCATGAATGATTTATGATTATGATGCTTGTCTTGATTGGATTGAGGATTGAAAGTCGAAATTACATGCTAGTTCTTGCACATAATTTAGGAGTGATTAAGACAATTCATCTTTCTCTACTTCTCATCTTGATCATGTTGTTTGAGCACCTCAATTGATGAAAAATTTGACCTCTTTTGACCCATCCGGGAATAGGAGCATGCTAGTGTGTTGATGTGTGTGAAAAGCAAGTGTGGGGTGAAGTTGTTGATGAATGAATGATGTGAATGAAGTGCTGAATTTGTTGTGAAAAGTGTAGAAAAAAATATAGGTTTGGGGACGTTGGTTTAAATGACGAGTAACTCGGCACCATTCACATAATCGGGTGTTTGTGCCTTGCCAAAGTCAAATAAACCGATAGTCCTAACGAGCTTTGGTATGTGTGCCCGGTGTGGATGCACCTCAAAAAATAAAAAAAACCCGAGGACGGCTAATCACCAAGGTTTCGGCTTTTGTACACCAATGCCATTGTCTCAAAAATAAGTGAAAGAAAAAGAAAAGAAAACAAAGAAAAGACGGAGAAAATTATTACACTTGTTGGAAAGTTGAGCAAAAACGAAATTGTGGAGTTAGTTCCTTTTCCGGATTAGCATCACATGACCTAAAAATTCCCACGTAATCACAACATTTCTTAGCCTTTTCTTTCATAAGTCCTTGTGACCTAATTGCATGTGTGTAAGACTTAGTGATCTAGATTGGATATGCTCATGATCATCTTGACTTCTTCATTTTCACCTCTCATGCATGCTTTCTAGTTAAGTATAATTGTCTTTCCATGCCTTCATTCATTTGATGCATGATTGATTGTCCACTGCCATGAAACATGACTATGAAGGTGATCCAATGTCAGAAGCATAATTCCAAAAAGATTTTGTTGAGTTTTTCTGCATGCATAAATCATGTCATCTCTTAGTCTATAGTTGGCTCTTGCTCGGGGACGAGCAAATTTTAAGTATGGGGTATTTTGATAACGTGATTTATGACGTTAGTTTAGGCATTTAATTAGATAGTTTTTCCCGTTATTCATGCACGGTTTGACATTAGTTCACGACGTTTACACTCATTCCGTGCATATTTCTAGAAAAGACGTCTACACGAGCTTTTGTCGGTTTTGTAGGTATTTCGGGGATCTTTTGGGAATTAATCGATACATTCGAGAGTCAAGCCTCATGGTGGTACACACATCCAAGGCTTTGAAGGAACATAATTGGAGCAACAAAGGACACAAGGAGCATAATTGGTGCAAGCAATGGAGCAACTCATGGCTAGACGATCATAACATGCCTCTGTTGAAGAAAATCGGACCATCACTCAGGAAAATCAGCCGATTTTCCTGACTGGGTCGATTTTTGGCCTTCAACAGCTTAAGCCACGTGTCCCACGATCTCTTTGCCCGGCCTTGCTCTTGGTGGAGAATATAAGTGGGCCTGCAAGCTGTTGCTGAGCATCTTCTCTTCCATATTCTCTCACACACAACTCATGGGATTAGAGGCTAGACTTGGAGAAGAAGAAAAACTCTCTCATTTTTGGAAGAGAAAGAAGAACACCAACTTAGAGTGATAGTGAGTTTTTGAGTGATTTTTGGAGTCTTTGATTGAAGAACTATTACAAGGATTGTTAGGAACGTTTCGGAACTTCATTTGAAGGGTTGTAAGTCTTGCTAAAACTTAGATTCAGCTGAGATTTATTGTTTTTATTTGCTTATCTTTCATCATCCATCTATGGAAACCATGTATGCTTGTGTGATGATTTTGGATCTTGATATGCATACTATTGGCTAGTTTATTGTGATTCTGGAGTGATGGATTGATGGTTATGGCTTGGGTGATGATAGAATGGACTTATATGTTAGTTTAAGATGATTCGTATGCACAAAACATAACCTAGACAAGAAAATCGACCTGTTCATAGATTAGGCCGTCCGATTTATGCTATGATCCACCCGATTTTTCTCTCTGTTGCTCTTTAATTGATGAATCTGTGTGTTAGGAAGTTAGGTTGTTGGAATCCTAGTGTTTATTAAGCATAATATAGCTTAGGGTCACCTAATGCTAGCATCCTAAGTGAGGGAAGAGACCTACCCGGTGATTTCCGATCTTAGATACCTAAGATGATGAACTCTAGGTAGTAGTGAGCCTCATAGGCCGCTATTGGATTGAGTGTGCTAGGATTATTGCTTGAGACTTCCCTTTTCCGAGACTTACCCGGTAAGGAGAGGGTTGCCCCTTAAGTAGAGTCCGGTTTGTGTAGAATTCCCTACCTTAACCCCTTGAGACCTACCCGGTAATAGGAGTTTGATGCGGGATTAGTGAAGCAAGAGACTTACCCGGTAATTTCTTCCATTAGAGAAACACCCTTTCCCAACACCGCAGCTTTGTCCTTAGAATCTTTAGAAGCTTGAGTCCAATGCCATAACCGGAAATCTTGACCTCTAGAATCCACTTTTTTCTCTTTGATCACATATCTTGTGTTTGTGTTGCTTGTTTGTTTTGCTAGTTTTAGTTGCTAGTTTGATTTATTATCTTGCTTGATTTGTGATCTTTGCTTGATCACCACAAAAACCCAACCAAAAATATCATGATTTTCATTTCTTTATTTCTTTCTCTTTTCTTAGACTAGATTCGCACTATCTATGATCACTTGTTTGATTTGATTTCACCTTAGTCTTCGTGTTCGACCTCGGAATACTATCCTTGCTACAAAACGACTCATACACTGTGGATTCGCTAGGAGTTAGGAAATTATATCGAGGTTATAAATTGTAAGACTTTTGTGCTACACAATCTTAGCGTAACACTCAACCTTATATACATAACTCTAAACTACTGTAAATCCCTTTACTGTTTAAAAAAAAAGAAACGCAGAAGAGGCAGTACCTAAGACTACCAACAATCGGCTTCAATCCGACTCAAGAATGCCTTCGCGACGAACTGGGTTAAACGAAGGATGGCTCAGCGTCAAGCTCGGATTTGCAGCACTGGAGAGGTTGGTCACCGTAGGGATCGGACTAGGCTCGACTCTATACGATCTCCCTGTTCGCATCAGAGTGGGCCGAAAAGAGGTCCGTCCGGCACAAGAGAGGAGGTGAGATGCTGTAAACAGCTAGCCAGAAGAAGGTAGGGAGGGAGTATACAACTTACCCGTATCTATGGAAGGCACTGCAGCGGTTGTACTACAACCAGTGGATCCGTCGTTGCAACCCTGTGGAGGTAAGTGATTAAGGAAGACTGCACTAGATCAAAGGAGGGAGCGTTTACTGTCTGTACATGAGGAGGAAGGCCAGCAGGAGCAGCGTCTTACCAGGCCTTCGTCTACAGCAGTGAAGAAGCCAATCCACGGTCGTCTCCTTTCCGACAGAAACGTGCAGCGGCTTGGGACGCAAGAAGGTAAGGTCCGGGGCGCCGAAGTAGGCTCCGGCGCTGGAAGTCGTCTTCTGCTCTCTCTCTGCGTCTCGTTCCGGAGGAGGCGTCGATGTATCCTGCGCGTCTCGACTGGCGGCTCTCTTCTCATGGCGTATCGACTTGCAGCAACGTTTTGCGTTTGTTTAGGTGAGGTTAGGATTAGGTTAAGATTGATTACATAGTGGATTAGGGTTTTGATTAGAGAGAGCATGGGCTGGGCCAGCAGGAGATGGATTGGTATGTTGGGCCCGGACTGGGCCTGCTCTTAAACTAGACAAGGGCTAGAAGACTACTTGTTATTTGCCCGGAATTGTTAAAAGTACGGGAATTAAAAATTACGGAATTATTTCTGGTGACATAGTTTATCATTTTATGTGAATCTAGGTCCCATAAAATGATAGAACTAATCTCCTTTTATTTTATTTAAAAAGGATAACAACTTTGGCGGATCGGAATCCGGTTGAATTCCGTATTAAACGGAAATTAAAATTTTTGGTTATTACACAACTAGTATTGTAAGGGGAGTCGAATCAAAGCAAGGTGATCTAATGACAAGGTCAACATGTGCCAGATTTTAAAAGGGCGAAGCTTAGGCCTTTTTAGCCACATTTTCTCGACACACCTTTGGTTCTTAGGCCTGATATTAGCTAAACAATATGTGGTTAAACTTTTGGGAGAAATTCAAGCTCAAATGCTAATGATTGTCAATGAAGTAGCTGATGAGGTTATTTAGGAGTTACACTAGCTTGAGCTAAGACATTGAGTACTTGTGGATCTTGGAACTTACCCTAGTTATGTGAAAGTGAATAAAACTCATTGAAAGTGTTCGATCCAAGAAAAATAAGCTAGCTCTAAGCTAGATTTAGTGATAAGGGACCATCCCCAACACTACCTCAAGGATCAATCACTAGATCAAGGGCTAAAGAATTGAGGGACAATCCAACTACACCTTCTTCAGATTTCATCATGGAAGGAGTAATCACAAGGTCAAAAGTAAAGGCTATTCAAGATGAAGTTACAAGCATGCTAACAACATGTACACTCAAAGAGACTTTACTCACTCTTAGGAATCCTTTGGTGACATTGTTGACTATTATAGAAGAGCAAAGCCACGATCAAGAAGAGCCAGCAAGCATAAAAGGTGGCTAGAACAAAGGAAAAGCCTCAAAGAAGAAATCTCGGCCAACCTATAGGAATCTCGACCGAGATAACCACCAGATATTTGTTCACTGACACGCGTTTGAAGATCCGGCGAAGGTATTTTAATTTTGGCAACTATTGATGACATGAATTATATATCATTATAATCATGCATATTGTGGATGTTCTACCTCAGTTTCCCTTACATTCAAAGAGATTTGTGTACCTTTAAGGTTTATTTCATATATATATATTTCAGAAATAGAGGTCTACACGAGTTTTGATTGATTTGTAGGTGAAAACGATGGATTTGGAAGCAATAATAGAGCAAGGAGTAGCTAAGGTCAATGAGGAAGCATAAGAGACCTTTGAGGACTCATGAGGAGCAAGGAAAGTGCGTAGAAGAGTCACACAAAGTAGGTGGAAAACAAGCCAAGAGACGAGCACTTTCTGTTGTAGAAAATCGGGTGATTTATTACCTAACTCGGACGATTTTCCTGTAAGAAAAATCGGACGAGTTATGTAGTAAATCGACCGATTTTCACTTTTAACCGTCTAAAAATATAACGTTCGAAAGCCCAAATCTTTTGGGCCAAAGGAGGGACGTGGCTTGCAACCCATTAGCGAGTTGGGTTATGTTAGAACCCTAGGAGACGAAAAACGGAGTTCGCACAGATCGGGATTGACGGCATACGAGAGAGATTGCAGATTCTTGGAGAGAAAGGATTTGTGGAAAGGAGATAGAGTTCAAGATTCAAGAAAGTTGTTAGATCTTTGATTACTGTTCGTTATTGTGATTTGTAAACACATATAAATGAGTATTTTGAAAGGTTTTATTGAAGTTTTGAAGGATTGATTATAGATTTTGGAGATTTATTGAGTTTTATGTGAAGTTTGGTTTTTATTTGATTTTCTTTATTCAATCTTGATTTTGAAACAAAAATAAAAATGATTGGCTAAAAACCTTGTGATTCTGGGGAGAATAGTTGATGATTGAGACTTAGATGATGATGGACTGAATTCATTTAAACATTTGGACCCGTAGAGTTGAGATTTAACCTTTGCGATTGCGAAAAATCGGGGTGTTCTATAGGAAATCGACCGATTTCTTCTAAGAACAATGCGATTTTTCTCTCTGACGTTCCTTAAATGTTTTATCCTTTAACCAAAGTTAAACCTTGCCTAAATCCTAGCCTTGTCTAACCTTTATAACCCTTATCCAAGTGTAAGAAGAGACTTCATTATTGATTGTTCACTTGGTAATCAAAGTTCGCAAGATTCGGGTAATAGAGAGACTCAACATCCTCTATTGAGGTTTGATTGTACCTTTCATCTTTACCTTCGAGAGTCATATCCTTGGGTTTTGGTGGGTGGTTTGAGTGTTAATACATATCTTGAGTACTCTTCTTCATGAGACTCAACATCCTTCGGGTTGAGAGCTTCTAAGTTGGGATAAGTGAGTAGTGGAACTTCACCGCACATTATTCCTTTCTTCGAAACACATAACCTTGACAACGCCAACTCTGTCCTTTGATCTTTAGAGTGTCTTGAATCGAAAGCCGTAGTCGGATACTTGAATCCTTGGAATCATTTGTCTCTTACATCTTTATAAAAGCTTTTACATCTTGCTAGACAGTATTTGAACCGATTTCATTCTCACCAAATCCCTGAGTTCGACTATGGAATTGCTTGCCTTACTACTGCTAATCTGTACATTGCAGGTTCGCTTTTGCTTAAGTTTTGGATATAAATTTAAGACTTTGACGCACACACTTTTGAGCAAACAACTATCTTTTATATTTCTTACCTTAGAAGCTCTCAAACATTCTTTAAGGTAGTTGTTAGTTTTTGATCCTATCATTGAGATTTTTTTATAGCTTTCCTAGATTATCTTTTAGAGGATATCTTTCTTAGTTTACATAGAAGATCTCCCTTATAAATAGCCTTAGAGGGGGAGATTATTAGGTTGATTTGATTTGATTATTTTCCACATATTGTGTGAACTCGCAGCTTCATTTATGAATTTTGTGTTTTATTCAATTCATTCATATACAATCAAAGAGAGAGTCTTGATTGAATCGTTGTGAAGTCCTTGCTAGATGTGCTTGTGTGTGTTAATCTTTTTGAAGGTTGGTACTCCTGGTCAATACTAGTCCCTCCTTGTGCGTGTCTTACTTAGAAGACTTGTGTAAGGTTAAAGAAGTGAGGGTTAAGGTAAGCTCTTCGTTAAGGGGTTTTTACACATCATTGGTCTAGGGTTGTGGGAATATCTTGGTTCATATCTTCCTATACTTATCATCTATCATTTCATTATACATCCTTTTATCTTTCCATATCATCCATTAATTTGTCTTATGAGTTTTGATAAATCTTGGTTTGTTCTTCATTAAATTTTGCCCGAGATATCATTGACCCATCCGAGATTTGCTTCTGTCAAATTTTCAATCTAGATCGGGAAATGCGGCTTCAATCCCGCATCAAAGTGGTATAAGAGCTAAGTGATTGAAGCCCTATCACGTTTGAGTCAATTTTTATTTTTTTGAGTCTTCTTTGAATCATATAAAAATTGAGTCTTTTCTTGTTGGCCTCTTTGCGAGATTATTTGAGTTTAACATGCGTTGACTTGTACAAGTTTGGAAGAGAGAAACACCATAGCCAAACATAAGTCATTCATTAACCTTGATACCTCGCCCAATCCTTCGGAGATTGTGCTTAAAATTTTGCGCTTAAAGTTGAGATCTTATCTAGTAGGTAAGATCTTATCCATTCCTTTTCAAGCAACAATATATACACGCTTCTCCAGCAATAAAAGATCTCAAGGCAACCAAGAAGTAGCAGCCCAAAGTTATTGTTAAACATCAACATCAAGTATCGATTTTCAACAATATTGTCCAATCTATAAAGTATCTCGGCCGAGATTTCATCCTAGAAAGCTATTGTTGTCTAGTTTTTGAGAAATTTTGCAAGGCTCTTGATAGGTGATGGAATGACTATCAATTTGGATAGTTTCTAGTGTCTTTTTAGTGTCTTTGAGTCAGTTTGTGTTACTAATACTTTGATCCAGATGAAGAAGTCCGAAATGAAGCAAAAGAAGGTATTAGCAACACTTGGGAGTTGAAGAACGTTCAAGAAACAATGTTTCTGGTGCCACACCACCCCCGCGGAGCCGTGCCACCATCCCTACGGTGGCATTGCACTCCGGAATGCAACCTGCGCCTTCGCCAGCGCTCGGAACGAGCTTGTCACCGCCCCTACGGCCGCTTCCGGCCGCCCCTGCGGTGACTCACCCTGAAGAAGCGAAGCCGGCACCCCTGCGCCTTTGCCTGCGGACCTGTGAAGCCGAAGGGCCAGTGTCACCGCCCCTGCGGTGACATTGGGCCGCCCTTGCGGATCATCACCAAAAACGACACGAAGCTGAAGAGGTAGACGTTCAAGGAGCATTAAAGACCCTACCCTGCGGGATTGCCAGGCCGCCGCAGCGGCCAAGAAGAAGATCGATCGTTTTGGCCTAAACCGCCCCTACGGACCTGAAGCCTGCCACCGCGGTTTAGCGCCAAAGGACTTTACTCCGGTTGCTTGTACCACCTTTATGACATTTAAGGTGGCAGTTTAGACAACCCATTCACTCCCATTTACTGTCATTTGTAGTATCAATAGAGCCCTTGGCTGATTGCTAGAATCATCCATCATTTTCCCCCAAAGCTCTATTTTCCTTAGTTCTAACTTGTAATGAGTTTCTAATTTCCCTTGCTACATTGGGTTGTTTTGAAGCTGTATTGCTACTTGGTTGTAAGTCTTTTATAATATAAGTTTATTCAGTCAATTTGTGTTATATTTCTTGAGCTCTAACTTATGTTTGCATGTCTCTTATCACTTAGAGTGATCACCTTAAGTGTCTAATGCATGCAAAGTACTAGGATTGATTGATTCCGGGTTCGGGTCCTTAATCTAGTAGTAACCCTTTAGGTAAAAGCTGGTTGTAATTACTTAAAGGAAAAGGAATATAACTATAAAGAAAGTTTAACGGCATTTATTCATTCTTTATATCCCTTTGTCTTTACTAGAATGCTAACTTGTGCTTTGATCTTGTAGGTTTACGGATCAATAATCTTGTTAAGTTGTGTTGATGCCGGTTGGCTCAACACATATCTAAAATCAAGATGAGACTTTGGTGAATAACTTATAAAAAGAACCAACCAAGTAGTGTGCATGC
Organism: Fagopyrum homotropicum; assembly: GCA_033239125.1. Taxonomy (NCBI): domain Eukaryota; kingdom Viridiplantae; phylum Streptophyta; class Magnoliopsida; order Caryophyllales; family Polygonaceae; genus Fagopyrum; species Fagopyrum homotropicum. The sequence continues at coordinate 36,634,874 of BSWB01000003.1, forward strand.
TAAGATCCAACTAGTGTAACTTTTCATTTCATATCTATTATCACCATCTTGCTTTTGCCTTGCCTTTGTTACAATCCAAAACCAACACCCCTCATTGGTTACAATTTGGTAATTAAACATAAAAAAAACTCGACTAAAACTCTCTTGTCTTCGACCCTTACTTACACTATATAATATGGTTAATGTAACGTTAGGTAATCTACTTTGACTAAAGCTAAAAGACAACGAACATAGGTTTTTAGCCTCGTCAGCTCTGAAGTTTCAAAGTGCACCCTGTGTAAGACTATATCAAAGGAAGTGTTTATGTACCCACCTTGATCCATTTAAGAGTCTTAGCCATTCCCAAAATGATGTGATCCAGGGAACCGATGCAAATGGCTTCACTACAATGTAATGTTCTTATCTTCTTATTCTGAAGTCCGTTTGAGGCGATTCAAGATGGTTTAGAATGATAAATTCAATCTCTAAAACTAATATTTTAAGTGTTTCATCTAATAAAAAAATTAAACATGCTCAAAATAGAAGTTGTTCAACACATAATACCCCCGAATCCTCTTCAGTAGACCCTTCAGTATTTTTGACATAAAGAGTGCTACATTTATCCAATGAAGGTCCATAAACACTTGTTAGAAATTTGATTTAAATGGCTATAATATTGATGAAGATTACAAGAGCAGATTCGTCCAAGAGATTGGTCGTAAATGCAGTTCTTTCAGCAGCCGGATTTATGGACACAATGTGAAGAGTCCAAAGCCAATGCCTCATTATGTGGATCTTTAAGGCCTATATTTTATAATGAATTTTGGCCTTGTTTTTGATATTTTTGCTAGACCTATTTTCCCTATTTAAAGGCTTGCTTGGTTCATAGAAAAATAAGTGAGAGTTGATAATATTTGGAAAAGTGTTTGCTTCCTTGGTTTTTGGTGAAATGCCGAACCTCCTCCTTGGTGTGATGCCGGGTGGATTGCCTTTGTGAGATGCGAGGGAGAAGGAATTAGTTCTCATAGGTGAGAGGCTTGTGAGAGTTGATGCGAGTATTGTAGAGTGGATGGTGAGAAGCTTGAAGCTCTAGCAGTACATATCTTGTACTTTATTTTCAATTATCACAAATCCAAAACACATGTACATTTTCTTTAGTTTTTTGTTTGTCTTGCATCGTTGGATCCTTTGGTTGGGGTGTATCACAAAACTAATCCCGGCTATCTCTCTCTCCAACTATACAGGTTCCAGGTACGTTCTTTCTCTCTTCTTAAATCTCTTGTGTGCCTTTTCTTAGCCTCTTTTCTACTCTAAACACCGAGTCATATTCTTTGGGTGTGTTAGTCAGTATATACGCTTCCTAACATACTACTGTATCTATCCACAATATTCTTTCTACCTTGTCTTGTGTGGAGTAAACTTCTAGTAGGAGTTCCTTATCCATCTCACAACACAAGAACCTTTATCCAAGCCAAGTTAACTATTTGAGTCAACCAAGGAGTTCTAGTGAGACCCAAGCACCGATTGGTAAAGAAGTATTAATCCATCCAAGGCAATTACATCAAACCAGCTTGCATAACACAATAGAGCGCGAGTGCAAGAGAAAACAAGAAAGGTATTTTCGTTTTCCCTAACATCACAAGTTTGTTGTTACTTTGCGTGTTTGTGTAGATGTCAGGAAGAGATAGTCCACAGGCATCCCAAAAGAGTGATTCTCTAGGGCCCGATGCCATGGAGATGCTCAAACAAGTTATGGCTATTGTTTCTACCTTCAATAAACGATTGAAACAGGTCAAAGCAAGGCCCATTGCATAGTCTCGGCTAGAATCTCGCCCGAGATTTGATCCAAGATCTGCCTTCAAAGTAGGCGGCAACTCCTTAACTCCGCCACCACCACCAGCCCCTGTACGAACTCCAAACCATCCCTAGGTTCCCGGTAATACTCACCATATTAATTTCTTTAACGCTAATCACAATCCGCGTTTTGGTGAAGAGTTTCAGGACTTAGGTGATGAAGAAGATGAGGGCATGTGGAAAGACTACCCCCGACATTATTGTAATCAACGGATAGGATGTGACAATTACCATTATAGACCCCCTCAAGATAATGACGGAATTGGGAGAGTAAAGGTTAAGATTCCAAGTTTTGAAGGCAAATGTGATCCAGACACTTACATGGAATGGGAGACAAAGATTGAACAAATCTAGTCTTTCCATAATTTTAGTGAGCAACAGAAGATCCAACTTGCTGCATTGAAATTCCACGGATATGGCTTAGTTTGGTGGGATCATCTCGTTAAAGAACGAAGAAGAACGTTAGATCCGGACATCAACACTTGGGAACAAGTGAAGGCCTTGATGAAAGCTAGATTCGTGCCTCAACATTATTGGTAGGAAGTGAGGCAGCGGTTAGAGAACCTCAAGCAAGGTTCCATGATAGTGGAAAAAGTCTATACCGCCATGCAAACAACAATGGTGAAAGCTAACGTGCAAGAGGATGAGGAGTCTATCATGGCTCGACTTTTACGAATTTTGCATCCCTCTTTAGCTAATGAAATTGATTTGTATTCCTATGCTTCAGTGACTAACTTACTACATTTGGCTATGAGGGTGGAGAAGAAGATTAAAGGACGGAATCATTGGACAAGTTCTTGGACGACAAAGAAGAAATCTTGGCCATCCTACAGGAATCTCGACCGAGATTCCACCTGAGATTTGCCCCCCAAAGATGAAGCAAAGAGATCCCTTCCTGATTCAACAGTCCATTAACCTTCTACTCAGTCTCGTCCTTTGAATGAGCCTTCAAGGGATAACAAAGGGAGTACTTCTAACTATACTTTACGTTCTAGTGATATTTTATGCTTTAAATGTCAAAGTAGAGGTCACTACATGCGAGATTGTCCTAATAAAAGGGTTTTGTTTTTAAATCAACAAGGGAAATATGAAAGTGAAGAAGAGCATGAACATGATCATACCCATTGATGTGGGACCATCCTCGACACCACTCATACAAGGACCAATCACAAGATCGATGGCTAAAAGGATCTGAGAGGAAACGCCAACGAAGAAGATCAAGAAAGAGTTTAAAATTTTTAACGTAAAATCTTACTACAAAACCTTGACTTTAAAAAAATCATGACTTTAAACATCGTATCATTCATGAAAGTGAAGAAGAGCATTTGTGAAATATCTATGCATCTTCAGTAAAATTGATTAACCATATAATGAACTAGTTAAGAATCAATAAGAAAAATTGAAAATAGCATCTTATTTGAAATTTATAGGTTAAAGCAAATAAGGATTTAATGTAAAATCATGATTTTTAAATGATGATTTTAAAAGTCTTTATATTTTGAAAATATTTAGTAAAATCTTACTACAAAATCTTAACTTTAAAAAATTATGACTATAAATATCGTTACATTCTGAAATATTTTACGAGAACACATAACTCACAAAGTCTTTCTCTACAAGAGAAATCAAAATGACATTCTTTGATATTGGAAGTGACTTATAAAATGACAGTCATGTTCTACAAAAAAATATTGGCGTATTATTGAGCCAATAGTTATAAGGGCTATCAAAAACTTTTATAGAACCGAAAAAAAAATAGTATAACGGATCAAAAATACTTTACATTCCTCATCCAAAAATATATAGCTCATCGACAACTATCCATTATAGAACCATGAGTTTATGCTCTATCTTATATAAAACTAATTCAAGGTGCGGGTTTTGTTTTAAAAAAGTAGTTTATAATTTTTATATATTATGTATTGAATACTAATCTACCATATATTAATAGATCTACGACTCACATATGAGTAGGTCAACGACGACATACTAGTAGGTCAACGATCCACATACAAATATGTTAATAACTCATATATGAAATACTAATCCGATATGAATAAACATTATAGTTGTTCCTAGCTAAAATATACCAAGACAATGTGTGATTTATCTAATCTTCAGATCTTCAATTTATACAAGTTCTCAAATTGTTGGTCTTTTTTGGTAACGATGTGAGACAATCTAGCAAAGTTCATGAAAAGATTTATAACAAAAAATCGAACTAAAAATAAATAGTTAATTTAAAAAATATTTTGTGGATTTAAATGTGATATATTATTTATTAGAGTTGATGTGGCATGCTGATTGTTTATTAATTCTAATAGAAATTTTCTTATAAAATAATTTGTGGCAAATCTATTAATATATTGTGACAAATCTATAAATAAATCTAAAAGAATCCTACATGACATGCCTTATGAGACAACATGTGGACAAAATGTAGTTTGCTTTAGTAGTATATATAGATTATTGTAAAAATCTTAGCCCAAAGATTTAGCATATTGCTCTGAAACTTGATTCACCCTCTACAATGTGCATTTCTCCCAAAACAGATTAATACACGATAATGTGTTCATTGCTCATAAAACTTTCATGAATTTAGATCTAAAGAAGTCAAGGAAGGCTTCATGACAATTAAAAGATATGGAAACAAAGTGGAATGACCTTTTCTAAAAGCATTCCTTGTAAAATTTAAATTTGGATAAAAAATTGAAGGGTGGATTAAAGGGTGCATCTCGACGGTTCCATACTCCATACTAATAAATTGCTCCCAACAAATAGTATCTTCCCAAAGGGCGGTCTTCGTCAAGGAGACTCATTATCGCCTCTACTTTTCAATCTAGGGATTGACATACTAGCTAGAATATACAAAAGTCTAACAATGAGAACCGAAAGACATGCAATTGGTTTTCCGCTATCGAAGAACGGATCTATCATTCCTTTTTGGCATTCATTGATGATATAACAATATTAAAAGACAAAAACAACAACAAGCAACATAATATTATCCATCTTATCTAACTACTGCTCGATGTCTGATAAGATAATAAACTACCACAAGTAAACATTTCAAACCATTGTAAATGTAGATCCATCAACTAAGAGAATACAAACTCATATGGACATTGTAGTAACAAACAATCTAGAAAAATACTTAGAATGTCCAATAATAAATGGACAAGTAAACAAAGACATCTTCAATAGTGTCATTTTAAAATCAAAACAACTACTAACAAAATGGAAAGCACCATCCTTGTCACATAAATGACGAATAACCTTGATAAAATCTAACCTAAATGCAATCTTGTATGAATCAACCTATTATCCACAAAGAGCTGTGCTTGATGATCAATATAACTTCCTTCTAGAATAAGAGACTGAATTTCCAACCCCTCATCAGTTGAGATAAAATCTGCAAACCAAGAATACTAGGGAGAAATTGAATCAGGAAAGTAGAAGATATGAATAAAGCATTACAAATAAAACTCTTGTGGAAAGTGAGGCAGAACCGAATACCATTTGAGTTAAAGTCGTAGAAGAGAAAAATCTCAAATGATCACTTATTTGGAAATACAAAATGAGGAAAACAACATCATGGTAGTGAAGAAAAACTAATGAAACTAAGTAAAGATTTTATGAAAGATTTCAGTGGGAGAATGTGCGATGAAAAAACCATAAGATTTTGGAAAGACTCATGGATCACTAAACACCATTAGAAATGTTGGTGCATGACAACCTTTGATTAATACGATTGACTTAGTATGCAATTTTATAACAACTAATCAATGGGATCACCAATGTATAAACCAATTAGATAGAATATTACTTCATGAAACTATTAGGAAAATAAAAACGTACAACCTACCTCGAAATGAAATACAAGATAAGTTATATTGAGTGTCAAGCGAAGAAAGATGGTTCTCCACTAAATCAACAATGAAACTTGTCCAGAAATATAAGGAGGAGTAATTTGTGAAAAAATGCGGTTATCAACACAATACTAAAAGCTATTTTTTTGTGTGGAAATTAACCTTGGATATCCAACAAAAGAGAACACAGAAAAACAAAAAGTGTCAGTCCTAATACAATAAGAATTATGTCAACACCTGGTAGAGAGTGTTAAACGCATCTTCTTCAAATTTCCCCATACAATACACAATATAAAAATGACAAAATAAAACCCACTCATAACTATGACCCAATATGCCATAAATTAATGGACATCAACATGGTAATAAAGGAGAAATATAATCCAACAAAACTAAGACAAATAAAGATTACATGGTGAAACATCTAACTAACTAGAAACCAAATACTATTTAATGAGCATAAAACACAGCAAGATCCGGATCATACTATGCAAAAACAAATCAATGATTGGGACGAGGCCACTGCAAAAATCACCAATATCAACATATAACCACTAAAACAGAGATGGAAAACAAAAAATATTAAATGGCAAAGACCTAGGTTGAGCTTTGTTAAAAATAGTTTTGATGCATCTAGACATTCGATAAAGCTTGCTTTTGGCTTTATCATTCAACGATATAACCCTTGCTAGAAGCAAGGGAAGGTGTGGACCTGAAATTGACATTGAAGTAGAAGCTTATGCACTAAGAGAGGGCATCTAAAAGACTAAAAGTTTAGGATTCACGAACATTGAAATCGAAAAGATAATCTTTTTCTCATCAATTTAGTAAATCAAGTGTGAAAACCACAATGAGAAGCGGACATGATCATATTTTTAGTTAAAATAGTCACTAAAGTAGAAGCTTATGCACTAAGAGAGGGTCTCCATTTGATTTCAACGTTCACAAAAACTAGAGTTTACCATATTTTTAGTTGCAAATAGACTCACATCTCTTGGGAATGCCTCATATTCAAAAAATGGGACTATTTAATGGGATGTTGAAGACTTCATTGTATCACCCCAAATCCGCGGGATATCGGGATGCTACGGATGACACCTCACAATGGATCCCGTCCCTTAGCCTGACAACAATTTCACCGGACCTTTCCAACATGGCACAAATAAAGGCAAAAACTCAAATCGTTTATAATGTATGCGAGAAATTGAAAAGTAAAGATACAAGATGGAAACTCAGCCGAGTCCTAAAAACGACACAAACTCCAAACATAAATCCGAATCCATACATCCAAAATCATAAAACCAAACATAATCAGAATAATCCAAAAACGCCCCCCGTCCTATAATGTACGGAGACCCTCGGCTGTCCACTTCTCCACCTTACTCGGTGGCGTCCTAACCTGTGGGGCAACTACACAAGCGGTTTAAAACCGTTAGCTCTATTCTAAGCATTAGAAACATGGCAAGGTAAATACACACTCATACATCATAACATCACATAATCATGCTCAACAAACAATCCGGTTTATTATCTTTATTTATTAGGTCGTATCCCGTTTTAATTCAACTTAGGTTTGTGACACGAGAATCTCCGAAACTCGCCTTGGTCCCTACTTACCGGCATGGACTGGTACTGATGCATCCAACCGTCTACCAACACGGGATAGTCGCCCAGAACCTCCTAGCTCTCGCGGGAGCCAGGCAAGTTGTCACAGTCCGTTATCATACACTTGGGACAAATAATATATGTAAAAGTCGGTGGTCCTATTACCGGTTTATATGTTATAACGAAAGCGATAAAACATACACCACCAAGAACTCAAAGAATCTAATACATAAAATACAAGCTAAGTAAGTCCAAAGACTTACCTCTCTCAAGGTAACACGAATAAACCACTCTCAATTTCCCGCAGAAAAACGCTCAAAGCCTGGCCAAACGAGGCACACTATCAATAACAAACTAAAAAGCTAGAAGTCCTCGGACTTCTAGTCTCCAACACTTATATGAGGTCCTAATTTTAGCATGCTAGGTCCAAGCTCTAATCTCAAAGATCATCCTAATATCATAAATGAGATAATTCAACAAGTTCAATATCTAATACCTATGGTTCGGGGCCACTACATGGCATTTGCGTTATGCTTAAATCACCTAGCATGATATACTACCATCAACATAACTAAGAAGGGAGAAGGTACTCACACACGGTCCAAGGTGAAAGACGATCTACGGACGTCGAGAACGGGTTCGATGGGCTTTATCGGAGCGCTTCCGGACCTAAGACCAAAGCTAAGCAAAATTAGCTTAAACGCTAATTTTGAAAGGAAGGTGTAGCGCATAAAGATATTCCAATGAAAACTCTGTTTTCAAAACTGAGGTTAAACTCGTTAAAACTTATTTCCGGGCAAAAATATACAAAATGGAAAGTCGATTGTAAAACCGCAATTCAAATTTAGCCATCAATCAGATTTAAACCATTGAAGACACCAAATTAATTTCCAAATGAGTTGGGTCACAAACTACAACAAAATTAAGTGTCCAATAATATAATAATTTACTGCAGGGGCATAATAGTTCCTTTTTCAAAGTTATTGGGTCACAACTGTAATTATCAATAAAATGGGGCCAAAACCGAATTAATTACAAAAGGAGGGCAAAATAGTAATTAATCAAAACTCTTTTTCAACCTCCTGTTGAACACGACAAAAGAAGAAAGAGAAGGGCAAGGCCCTGGCGGCTTGCGCAGGCGGAGGGACGGGCGGTTGTCATCGGTGCAGGTGAGCGGCCCACTAGCATCGTCTCCGGCAACAGAGCGGGGAGGAGGCGGCTCCGACACTCCCGACGGTTGCTACACAAAACAAGGGAGGCAAGGTGTCACACAGAGGAAAGAAAAAAGAAAAAGGAGGGAGAGAGGGCGTCTACTCACTACGCCGGCAACACAGGTGGCTCGGGCGGAGGAACAATGACTGTAGTGCTCCCGAGCGGATCCCTTGGCGGCGTCTAGCAGCTGTTGCATAGATCCGAAGGAAAGAGAGAGTTAAAGAGGTGAGTTGAGAGATTCGTCTAAGAGAGGAGAGGTCAGGGAGGGTGTGTTAGAGAGAGTGGGCTGCTAGGGGGTAGTCATCACAGGAGGGAGGGGAGCGAGGAGACGCCCGCAGACTAGGCGGTAGGCGTGCAGCTACTGTAAGGGGAACGAGGAGACGCTGCGCTTCTAGGATTAAGCGATCGGAACGGGATTTCCCGGATCGGTAAATCCCGACTTTCAAACAAAATCAAATTAATAAAAAATACCGAAATACATACATGTATCCCAAAATAATAAAATAACCGTAAAAGATAATTTTAAATATAAAATATAAAAAATACATTAAATAAGAACACGTGCTATTAACGAATTGATAGAAGGGGGAAAAGAAAAGTCGGAACGTACCCAGATAAACGGGGCGTTACATCAGGTCCTCCTAAAGAAAAGTTCCGTCCCGAAACTTGCTAAACGCGGAACTCTCAAAAAAACTTGTCTCGATATCCTCTCGGAACACTATAACGTGGTAATTATGGCCTTCTAATCCAAAGTCTACTCGTCTAGACACATCAAGACTCGCAAGATATACACATATGAGACACACACAACATATCATGTCACCAATCACATAAGTATAACCAAGGAAAGATCTCGGTACTAAACCGACGGTCCTATAGATGTCACTAAATCTACGTAAAACTCGGGATAGTTCCTCCGGATACTATGCTCCATCTCCCAAGTAGCCTCATCGGCTCTTGGCCTCAACCACTGCACTCTTAGCATCGTATCTCCTTCGACCGAAGGCGTCTCGTACTCCGCTCTAAGACTGCTAGCGGATGCTCCACGAAAGTATGGTCCAACTCGACCACTAGGTCCTTGTGGCTAATGACGTGCCTCGGGTCATGTATGTACTCTCTCAGCTGAGATACATGGAACACCGGATGAATACCCTCCAACCTCGGTGGTAACGCTAACCTATATGCCACCTCTCCAACTCTCTACATATCGGGGGCTTAACTTCCCCTTAATGCCAAATCGCCTGACACCCCGTGTCGATGATACCCTCAACCAGACCCGAGCTCCTACTCTGAACTCTAGGGGCCTACGCCTCCTATCGGCATACGATCTCTGATGGCTCTGCACAACCAACATCCTCTCTCGGATCAAAGCAACCCTATCCATGTCATCATGTACCTGATCTGGAGCTATAACACTAGAACTCCCCGGCTCGTCCCAACATAAGGGAGTACAACATCTCCGTCCATACAATGCCTCATGTAGTGCCATCCCGATCGACGCGTGCCAACTGTTTTTATATAAAAACTCCACCAACGGGAGGTGGTCTGGCCATACCTGACCCCAATCTAGCACACACACACACAACATGTCCTCCAAGGTCTGGATACTCCGCTCAAACTGACCGTCTGTCTGTAGGTGGTATGTGGTGGTGAAATGATGCCTCGAACCTAGGGCGGCGTGTACCTACTGCCAGAACCTCGAGATAAAACGTCCGTCCCTATCCGAGATGATAGTCCTCGGAACTCCATGTAACCTCACAATCTGACGGGTAAACTCCTCAGCTAGACGACTCACCGGCCATGTCTCCCGAATAGGAATGAAATGTGCGGTCTTCGTCAGCCGATCCACTACCACCTAAATCATATCAATGCTCCTACTCGGTCTCAAACCGGTAACGAAGTCCATGGATACGTCCTCTCACTTCCACTACGACACACGCAGTGGGTGAAGCTCTCCTCCGGGTCTTTGGTGCTCGATCTTGACCTGCTGGCAGGTCGCACATTGGGCCACATATCTAGCTACATCGGGCTTGAGCCCGCCCCACCAATAATATCTCCTAATATCCTAGTACATCTTTCTCGTGATTGGATGCACTGAGTAGGGTGTGGAATGAGCCTCATGCAAAATCCGCTCTCTCAACTCTGGGTCTGACATCACACAAATGCATCCTAGGCGTCTCAACAACCCATATGCTCCTGTGAGAAATTGCGTTGCCTCTCCTCGGGCCATCCTGTCTCGAATCCTTGTCAAAATGGGACATCCCTCCTGCTTCTGTCGGATCTTTCCGGACAGGTCAAGTAATACCTCTAACTCGGACAAGTGACAATCCGTATCCGGAACCCAGATATCCATCTCTAACTCTATCAAATCCCTCTGCAACTGAGGCTGAACCGTAAGCCGAGCTATAGCCTCCTCTCGAGGAGTCCTACTACTCAAAGCATCGGCAACCACGTTCGCCTTCCCCGGATGGTACAAAATCTCCAAATCAAAGTCCTTAATCAACTCTAACCATCTCCTCTAGCGGTTATTTAACTCCCGCTGAGTGAATATGTACTTCAGACTCTTATGGTCTGTGAAGATCTGACACGTGGTCCCGTATAGTAGTGCCGCCAGATCTAGCTTTAGGGCATGAACCACTTCTGCTAGCTCAAGATCATAGGTAGGGTAATTCTCCTCATATGGCTTTAGTTGCCTTGAAGCGTACACCTTAACCCTACCCCTCTGCATCATAACGCACCTCAAGCCTAGCTTGGAGGCGTCACTATACACTACAAAATCCTCTATGCCCTCAGGTTGTGCAAAAACAGGAGCGGAGGTCAACCTCCTCTTGAGCTCCTCAAAGTTGCGCTGACAAGGCTCGGAGCAGACGAACCTGGTAGACTTCCTCAACAAGGAAGTAAGTGGTCGTGCAATCACGGAGAAGCCCTCAACAAATCGGCGGTAGTATCCCGATAAGCCTAAGAAATTGCGCACTTCCTTGACCATCCTAGGAGGCAGCCATGAGTAAATAGCCTCTATTGTAAGATCCTAGGTTTTTGCCTTCACCGCCCCTGCGGTGAAGAGGGCCGCCCCCGCGGCCAGCCTCCCCTGCGGATCGTGCGACAGATCGCGCCGATCTATTTTCGTCGTTTTATCTTTCTTCCATAGATAGAATATCCTATATTTTATCTTATGGGCCGGTTTCCTTATCTTCTTCCTAAACACTAGACGTCCTTCTTTCTTTTCTTTCCAGCCGTTCCTATATATTCTCTTCTTTCTCCCTTTTTCCCGTTCCATGCTATCGTCTTCTTTAACCCTAGAGAGCTGCAGCCGTCCTTGCTTCCTGCAATCCCGCTGAAAGTGTAAGTTCATTCTTTTCTGGTTCTTCCTCATGTTCCTTTAGCGCTGCATGCCTTCCCTTCTATTTGTTTTAGATTCTCTCTTGCGTTCCTTCTTTTCTTCTTCTCTAAGGATTAAGCGTGAGCCTTGATTCTTGTGGAGTGTTCCGTTGTTGACCCTTCGTTGTTCTCAGGCTCTTTGGAGTTGAGTCTTGACATGTTGGAATCAAAGGTTCAAGCTTTGGTTGCCCCTGCTGTGAGATCTGTCGAAGAGAAGCCCAACAGTAGCTTCTGACGAAGAGCCGCCCCTGCGCCTGCACAGAGCCGCCCCTGCGCCTCTGTTCAGCCGCCCCTGCGCCTCTGTCTAACCTCCCCTGCGGTTTCCCTGCAGTAGCTCCCGTCTTTGGTGAGTTGCTTCCTTCCTTCCTTCCTTTCCTCGTTCCTTCCTTGGTTCCTTACGGTTGTTCCTTGTTCCCTTGAGTTGTTGTAAGACTAAGGTTGAGCCCTTAGCATGTGTTGATCTCTTAGAGATCGTTGAGACTAGAAGTCATAGACTTCTAGCAACCGTTTCGTTCATTATCCGTGTTGCTTGTTCGTACAAGATTTCCTTGCTCCTTTCTTGAGGGAAACTGAGTCCTCTTGAGTATTCCTGAGTTGTTATTCTTGAGCTTTGAGTTACCTTTGTGTGTGGTAAGTCCGTTGGACTTAACTTTATTCCGTGTATTAGTTGGATTGTTTTGGCTTGTTTGTGTTGCTATCATGTTTATAACAGATAATTGGAAATAGGATTCACCCTTTGATAACCTTAACTGGCCCAAGTGTATTATAACCGGGCGGTGACCACTTGTCTAGTTCTACAGGAGACTAGAATGTGCTCTTGCAACCCAGACCCGTAGGTAACAGATAGTATTGATCTATTCCTATTGGTAGACGGAAGCGGAGGCGAGTTTCGGGAGATTCTCGTGTGACAAAAGAAGTTGAATTAGTAATGGATAACCTTAATGAAAGATAATAACCGGTTGATGTGTGAGCATGCTATGTGTTTTCTGTACCTTATGTATGTTTGTGCCTTTACACTCTTGCTTATACCTAGAATGTTAGCTAACGGTTTATACCGTCGTTGTAGATGTTCTGCGGGTTCAGGATGCTGCTGAGTGATCCGGTTGGTGTGGTCAGCCGGGATTCCCGTACATTATAGGACGGGATTGGGTTTTTGTTTCGTTTGTTGTTTCCCTTTTGTTTTGACCCGGATGTGGAGCTTTTGTGTTTTCTTCAGTTTGAACCTTTGGTTTTATATTAAGTTTTGGTTTTCATTCGTCTGTGCCTTGTTGTAAGATCTGTTTGCTGTTGCTACTCTGAGGGTTGGGACCCATTGTGCGGTCCTAGCCCGTAGCGCTTCAAGTTCTCAGAACTTGGGGTGTTACATCTATCTTCGCCGGGTCAACCATGACACCCTCGACGGAAACTATGTGTCCTAGGAATGCCACCTCGGACATCCAAAACTCGCACTTAGAGAGCTTTGCATAAAACTCTCTATCCTGAAGGACTCGAAGCACCGTCCTCGGGTGTCCCGCATGCTCGTCTCTACTCCGAGAGTACACTAAGATGTCATCTATGAACACTACCATAAATGGTCCAAGAAGTCGATGAATATGTCGTTCATCAACTCCATGATTACGGCGGGTGCATTCGTGAGCCCGAATGGCATCACGACAAACTCATAATGGTTGTATCCCGTCCTGAATGCCGTCTTCGACACGTCCTCCTCTCTCACCCTTAGTTGGTGATATCCCAACCTCAAGTCAATACATGAAAACACGGAGGCTCCCTGTAACTGGTCTACCAAATCATCAATGCGCGGTAGAGGGTACTTGTTCTTGATGTTGACTTTGTTCAACTCCCGGTAATCAATGCATAGCCTCAAAGATCCCTCCTTCTTCTTGACAAAGAGGATCGGTGCACCCTAAGGGGAAACGCTCGGGCGTAAGAAACTCCTCTCGGCTAACTCCTCGAGCTGCTTCTTTAACTCTAGCATCTCGATCGGCGCCATGCGGTATGGGGCCTTGGAGATCGGCCTCGTGCCGTGCTCCAACTCAATAGAAAAATCAGCGCTCCTTTGTGGTGGTAATCCGGGTGGCTCCCCAAAAACGTCCTCAAACTCACACGCTACGGGAATCTCCTCCAGTGATGGTCCCATCTCCTCCTTCATGGCATAGTACTAGAAGCCCTCGCATCCCTGTCCGATAAGTCTCGCGGCTCGGACTGCGTTAATGACTATACCGGTCTTTTAGAGGTCCCAACCTCAAAAAATCACCTCATATCCCGTCTTTGTAGTGACCGTCACGGTCCTCCGGATGTCCAAAAAGGCTCGGTGGCGGTCCATCCAATCCATCCCAAGGATGACTTCTTCATGCACTAAGTGCATGACATAGAAGTCGGCTAACTAATCACGGTTTCCCAAACGTATGGGACAACCGTGCACCTCTCGGGTACCACTAACTCTACCACCACCGGGTAACCCCACAACGAAGGGTCTCCCCTCTACCGTAACTAAGGATAACCTAGATACACAATCATCGAATATAAAAGAGTGCGTAGCACCCGTATCAAATAAAACTCGGAACGGAAAGCCATGAATTTGAATAGTACTTGTAGTTGTCGGCACTGCTGGATCAACAATACTCCTCATCTTAAACACCCTGACTTGTGTGCCTCTGGTCTCTTGGGTACCCCCACCACGGCCTCTACCTCGGCCTTGTCCATGGGCTGACCCCTGTGTACGAGTTTGACTCTGACCCCTCTGCTGCAATCCTTGGGCCGGAAACTGAGGTGGCTTTTGTCCCTCACCTACCCTAGTGTTTGCTCCAAACGGTGTGTGCAAGCATTAAATTTATATCCCAAGAAATATGCTTAAAACAAGGATGCGAACCTGCAGTGTACGGATCAATTATAGTAAAAAACAAGAATTTTAGGGGTCGATCTCAAGGACTTAAGTAAGCAAGAATAAGTTGTCAATGCAACTAATAAACACAAAAGCGATTAAGGAAATCACAAATGATAATAAGGTCAAATAAGGGGAAAATGCAAATTGTAGGGATTAAAGCATCTAGTTGTGGTTCCGACTGAAGATCTCAAGATAAAGCGGACAAAGCTGAGATTTTGCAAAGGGAAGGTGTTCCTAAAGTGGGAATAGATTACCGGGTAAGTCTCACTACTCACTATCCCAAACCAAAGTTCCTATTACTGGGTAACTCTCAAGGTAATAAGGAAAGGAACTATAATCTCAAACCAACACATCATCTAAGGGAATAGAATCAACCTTTACCGGGTAAGTCTCGGGCTAACTCACAAAGATGGGATGAAGGCACACTCAAACCCCAATAAAGGATAAACCTTTATTACCTACACTTATGATCTTGGGTAAACAAACTAAGGAATCACCAGGTAAGTCTCATCCAAGGCTTGCATTGAACCACGAAAGGTGTAATAAGAACAGGATTTGGCAAACTAAAACACTTAGCTCTCAATTTAGGATCAGAAAAGGTCACCTCGTTCAGTCAAGTTCCACCCCGGCCGAGATGTTCATCGACTGAGCGAGATGTTCTAGGGTTAAGGTTAAAGACTCGAGCTTTTAGGGTCCTACTGGGATTAAGATCATTCTATCATCGTCTTTCCCACAACTTTCAGCTAATCACCCTAGAATCGCACAAGAAATTTAGCAACTCATCATCATGAAAACAATAATCGAATAAAAGGGAAAGGAATGAATATTTGAACACAAAAACCTTAAGAACAAGGTTTCAATAATTGAATCAAATAATTCACAAATCAGCGTTCCTCAGATCACAAATCGAACAAGACAATAAACCAAAGGGAATCTAAAGAAGTCTTACAAACTCCCTCAAAAGCTATCTCAAACTATGAATCTTCCTTCCTTCACTTTCAATCCTTCATTCGAACTTCTAGATAATCTCTCTAATCTGCAGCTTCTTCAATGATCCAAAGATGGCTGAATTGTGGAAAATCCAACCCTTTATATAGGAGAATTATCTTCCAAAGATAGTAATATCTTAAAAAGATAATTCCCTATAAAATATATCATATCTCTAAAATAGATATCCCAAATATAAGATCTTCCTTCTAGAAATCCAGCCAAAAAATATAAGATATCTTCTTTCCAAATATAAAAGATATGATCTAGCCAGCGCCAGGGTGTTCGCCTTGGTCGGGACGCTCCTCAAGATCACCTCGGTCGAGGTGACATTGTAGCTGACCGAGGTGAATCTCAACTAAATGTGAAATCTCTCAAATCTGGTCCAAAGTAAATCTTCTTCATTAATTCCTTGCTTCATGAGTTCTTCTTTGAGTTCCAAAATGTAGCTCCTATGACTCCTTAGCTCCATAGCTCCATAGCTCCATTTCTATCCAAAACGTGCCATTTTACCTACGATTACAACGAAACTTGGTGTAGACCTCGATTCCCGTAAAGGTAGATGAAACAACAATATAATCACATAATATACATCCAGATATGCAGATTATTGAAGATAAAACGTCCAAACAAGTTCCAAAATATAAACCATAATACATACTATCAAAATATCCTATACTTGTCCCTTGCTTGTCCCCAAGCAAGTTCCAAATCTTAAGTACAAGATTGAATGGATTATAAGTCGTAAAGATCAATGAAAAGTATTTCAAAACATTTTTGGTGGTGTGCTTCACTCATAGATCACTGATAGGTGATGGAGTCACTATTATTTAGGATAGTTTTTAGAGTCTTTTTATTGCATTTGTGTCGGTTTATGCTACTAACTCCTTGGTCCAGAAGAAGAAGACTAAAAGAAGCTAAGGAAGGAGTTATAAGCACTTAGGAGTAAAGTTCGTTCACGAAGCAAAGCTTCTGTTGCTTCACCGCCCCCGCGGAGCCTTGTCACCGCCCCTGCGGGTGACACCTTACTCCGGAGCGCTCCTTGCGCCTTCTCCAACGCCATCCACAAAGACTATCACCGCACCTGCATCAACCCTTGGCGCCCCTGCGGTGACTTGCCCTGAAGAAGCGAAGACCAACGCCTCTGCGCCTTCGCCTACGCCTCTGCCTGCGCCTCAACCTGGGAGCTGGAAGATGAAGAGTTTGTGTCACCGCCCCGGCGGCTTAGCATCAGAAACGGTAGGAAGTTGAAGAGTCAGACATTTGAAGAGCTTTAAAGATCTGCCCCTGCAGAATTGCCTAGCCGCCCCTGTGGCCATGAAGAAGATCAAGCGTTTTTGCCTTCACCGCCCCTGCGGAGCTGAAGGCTGCCCCTGCGGTTCAACGACAGAAGCTTTACTCCAGTTGTTTACACCACCTTTATGACATTAAAGAGGCTGTTTTGGGCCGGTCATTTACTCCTATTTAGTGTCTTTTGTAGTATAAATAGGCCTTGGTTGATTGCTAGAATCATCCACATTATTATCCATCATTTTCCACTTAGAATCCAATTTTCTCATCATTTCCATTGTAATGAGTTGCTAACTCTCTTGCTACATTGGGTTGGTTTGAAGTTGCGTTGTTACTTTGGTTGTAAGTTTTCTTTAATATAAGTTTTTATTCAGTAATGCTTTGTGTTTCCTTGATCTCCACTGTCTAATTGCATGTTTTACTATTACTTGAGATTGATCACCTTAGGTTCTAAAGTGCATGCAAAGAACTAGGATTAATAGGTTCCGGGTTCGGGTCTTTAATCTAGTATTAAACTTTAAGTAAGAACGGGTTGTAATTACTTAAAGAAAAGGAACACAAATATAAAGATAAGGTTAACGGTTTTAATCTATTCGTTATATCCCTTAGTCTTTATTTGAAAGATAACTTGTTAATTGTTCTTGTATGTTTACGGAACACTAACCTGTTAAGTTGTGTTGATGCCGTTTGGCTCAACACATATATATGATCGATGATACGCGCCCGGATGGCGATGCCATCCGTGTTTCCGGCTAGAAGGACCCACACATTTTGAAGGATCAACCAAACGCTTCCGCCGCCCAAGTTCTAGGTTTCATCCAACTCAAACAATCAAGAAGTAGTTGAAGTTTCTCCTCGAACTAGATCGCCCGTTATTTCTATCATTGGTATCAGAGCTCGGGATCGAGGTCAAGTTTCTTTACAAATTTTTTTTTCTTGATCAAATATATTTAGTGTTCTTTGAAGATCTTCAAGTGTTCTTCGGTGTTCTTCGAAGATCTTCAAGTGTTTCTTCATCAGTCATCATGTTCTATGATGATTATGATTCTTATGATGAGGATGAGGAATGGTTACCTCCTCCATATCCACCTAAGGTCAAACAAACCACCCGGAGGTACCAACGGAGAGAATATTTTGAGGATGAGGAGTGGTTGCCTCCTCCAAATCCTCCGGATCCACCGAGACCGATTTATACCATTGACGGGCACCAACGGTATCCCCACCGACAAGCTTATTTTGAGGATACTTATATTGCCCGAAGACTTCATGCTAATACCAAAGAAGAGTTGGTCGTGCTCAAGGCAACAAATGACGCTCTAAAGTGTGAGTTAGAAGCTTTGAAGGCACAAATGGCTTCCCTCATGACGGCCGCCCAACAAGAAGAACCTGAAGCGGTGTCACATCCACGGAGTGAGTTGGTAGTCCAACCATTGTGTGATGAACTCAAAGATGTGGGAAAAGTCATCATTCAAGAGGTCTCCCCGATTATTCCAATTCATCTTGTCAATCCGTTATGTAGGGCATATTTTCAAGATGATAAAGATGAGATCATTATCAAGGGTGAAGAAGTCATCAGTCATAACAATGACACCATTATGTTGTTGGACTACAAGTTCGAACCGGCTGAACCGAGGTTTGATTTTGTTTTGTCTAATAACATATTTTCCGACTTACCCTTGCATCTTTCCGGCATGTCTCCGACGTACAATGTCACAAGCTTAAAGGGCATGGAAGACAAACTCACCAGTGAGGCCATCCACATGTACTACAAGTTTGAGCCTCCCGATCCGGAGTTCATCCAATTTATGTTCAACAAGCTTGGCGGCCCCACCATCCTTGTGAAAGACTACAAGTCCAAGCCGCCCGACTCCGACATTGTGCATCCAGTCTTGCATTTCAAGGGTCTTGTTCCTCAAGTGACTGCTTTCTTTTTTTACGGTGAAACGAGGACGTTTCACATTTAAGAGGAGGAGAATGATACGCCCCCGGATGGCGATGCCATCCGTGTTTCCGGCTAGAAGGACCCGCACATTTTGAAGACGTTTATTATTATTCGGCTATTTAATAATAAGTCTTTTTATATTCGGTACTTTAATTCCGGAACTTAATTCCGTGAATTAAATTCCGACCTTTAATATTTTAGGCTTTTCATATTCGGAACATAATTCCGACTTTTAATTCCGTCATTTATATTAAGACTCTTTGTATGGCCTCCATCCACCATATAAGGATGGATTGGCTCATTTGTAAAGACATGTCTAAGTTGAAATATAAGTATTGAGAAAGAAAACCCTCTTACTTAGTTTAGGCATTAACTTTCTTCTCCCACCCTCTCAAAGTTCTTGCTTGGATCTAGTCTTTGATCCAAGCCTCCACATTCGAGGATCCTTTTGAAGAATCAACAAAACGCTTCCGCCCACCCAAATTCTAAGTTTGATCCGATTCAAACAATCAAGAAGAAGTAGTTGAAGTTTCTCCTCGATCTAGATCGCTCGTATTTCTATCAATCGAGACGGGAGATTATTTGAAAGCTTGTAAAAGAAACTCACCAAAGTAGCAATTGCATGCTAAGAATCAACCTAGTGTAGATTCATCCATTATTGTCTTACTAGCTGCGTTATTCGTGTTCATAAGTTTTTGTGTGCATCAATTCAACAACCCCCCCTTCCTTTGTTACTTGTTTTTATAATGAATAATCGCATTTAATAAAAATACCTTAACTCTCTTGGGTTCGACCCTTACTTAACCACTATACTTGTTTTAGTGCTATGTCGGGATTATATTTTGATAGGGTATAAACGACCATAGAAATTACCCTTAGTCAAATTTTGGCGCCGTTGCCTGAGAGTTTAGTGTTTTTATTCTATTGTTATTATTGATTATTGGTTTGAACCATTTTTATGGTTCAAACCCGTGCTACTAACTCCGGCTTTGCTTCTTTTATCCAGAAATTGAGAGGACGCACATCCGGCAACGAAGACAACAACAACTCCAACAAGAAATGGTTGATCGTACTCTTCGTCAACTTACTCAACCCCACTTTGGCTCAATACCCTCTTGCGGTTACCATACCGGCATTAGGGGAAGGAATCAACTTTGAGCTCAAGCCGGGTCTCATCCACTTGCTTCCATCCTTCCATGGATTAAGTGGTGAAGACTTCATCAAACACCTTGGAAAGTTTCATACCGTGTGTATGAGCATGAAGCCGGCCAACATCACCGAAGAGCAAATCAAGATGAGGGCATTCGGGTTCACGCTCAAAGATTCAGCGGATGATTGGTATTACCACCTTCTATCCGGGAGTATCGAAACTTGGGAGAACCTCCACAAGGCGTTTTTGGAGATATACTTCCCAGCCAAAAAGGCGAATAGCTTGAAGAAAGCTATAAGCAACATCGAGCAAGAGGCGAACGAAACTCTCTACGAGTACTTCGAAAGATTCGCCCGCCTCCGATCCAACTGTCCTTTTCACGGATATTCAACTCAAGATCTAGTCTTGTACTTGTACAATGTCTTGCTAGACAATGAAAGGAGGATCGTCGATGCAGCTTGTGTAGGTAACATTCTTAACTCTACCCCTGACCTTCCTCTTGAAAAAATTCAGGAACTAGCGGAAGGGACCCGGAACTTTGGAAGGACTCCTTCCAAGAAAGGTGTTCATGCTTTAAATACCGGAAAGACTGAGATCTCCACTGAGCTCGCGGAGCTGAAGGAAATAATGAAGAGAGTAACACTTCTGGGAACCCCACAACAGCTCAAAGCTTGTGGAGTGTGTACTGACACATATCATCCAACGGACATGTGCCCACAAGTTCAGGGTGATGATGCTGAGGTGAACGCAATGGGCTATGGACAGCCACAACAGCAAAGGCCTAGGAATGATCCTTACGCGCAGAATTTCATGCCAAATTGGCGTGACCAACATAATTTCCGTTGGAAGGATCATTAAAACCAACAACAGCAGCCCCGACAAGGTAAGTATCAAACAACTGAAGATATGTTGCAGGTTTTGACTAAACACTTTGCTACTCATGTCCAAACAACAGAATCCAGCATCAAGAACCTTGAAAAACAGGTTGGTCAAATGGCGGAAGCCATTACAAGGATTGAGACTAGGTCCTCCGGAGGATTACCTTCACAAACGATTATAAACCCCAAGGTGATGCTGGAGGAGGCTCAATCATAGAGGAAGAGTCCTTTCGTCGAGCCAACGACGTAAAACAAAGGCGCTACTCGGAAGGCAACCCGAGGGAATAAGAAGAGGAGCCTTTGTTAAGAAAACCGCCCCTGCGGCTCAGTGACCCCGCCCCCGGGGTGACACCCATGGCCAGCGCCGCCCCCAGCGCTGGGCCATCGTCTGCAACATACTGGCCACCGCCCCTGCGGTGACACCCCACACCCCTGCGGCAGCCATCCTTGATACACATCCTCAGCGTCGCCCCCGGCGCTGAGGTTGTGTGCCCCCTCTTCCATGTCACCGCCCCTGCGGTGACAAACGCCGCCCTTGCGGCCTTATTAAGGAAAAAAAACTTCCTAAAAATAACCTACAACTACCGCCCCTTCCCCTCCCTCTCCATTCACTCTTCAAACCCTACACTGCCTCGCCTCCCATGCCCCTGCGCCCTCCGGAAGCTCTCATACGTCGCCTTGTGCAAACGCTCCCGCGCCACCTCCGGCGACCTAGTCACAACCGCTCCTGCGACACCGGCCCTCACCACCACCACACACACCCTACATACTCTCAAACCTCTCACTCTACAACGCCCTCGCCCCTCACACTCTCGCTCATCACCACTGGCGATATTTACACCAACAAAGAAGTCTCCGTAACAGCCCAACACCACCACCTTCGTAGGCTCACAGAATCGCCCTCTGCTCTTCTCCCGCCCCTACGCCTGCAAGTTGCCGCCCCTGCGCAAGCTTCAGCCGCCCCTGCGGAAAACACAACAGAGGGTTCGTCTCTTACTCTTTTTTCTGATCTTTCTAATTCCTTTGCTTGTTCAACTACAAGAGATGGAAAAACAGAAGAAATACAAGTTGTCGGAAGCTGAGAAGGAGCGATATAGGATTGTGCAAGGTCGGGATGTGTATGCATCTCGATTTTTGGACGTTCCTACTTTGGAAAACTTGGGCATGTTGGAGAGCATGCAGGCGTTCCTTGTTCGCCACTTAGCGTGCGTGCAAATAAGTCTTAAATTTATAAAACTAGAATCAAGCAAGCGAACCCGCAGTGTACGGATCGATATAGTTAAGCAAGAATTCCAGAGTATCGAACACAGGAATTTGGGGGGTTAAAACCAATTATAGATTATCAAGCAAGTAAATGTGTGAAGCTTTTCAAATTATTGGGAAAACAACAATCCTAAAGATCCAGGAATCCAGCTGTGACAATCGATTCAAGATATACTAAAGATATAAGGACAGAGTTGAGGTTTGCAAAGGTATACGAATGTAAGGCAATGTACGGTGAAGTTCCAAGACCTTATATGACTCACCTAAAAGACACTCTCTATAAAGGTTGTTGAGGCTTCAGTATAGAAAGGTTCTAAAGGTAAGAATTAATGTCAAATACCCAAACTTGTAATCCAAGGATCAAGACTAACTAAACCGATTAAGGTTATGACACTCGAAATCGGGGTAGAGGTTGTTGAGGCTTCACTACCACCTAGAAAAGGCAAGCCAAGACTAAGTTAAAGCAAATCTTTAACTTTGGATTAAAGTAAAAGCAAGGTTCGTAACTGACACAAAATTACGGGCAGTTCTTGAGTTCCACGGCCGTGGAAGCTCAAGAACAGACCGTGGATTAGGTTCGTCGGTGATTCTCTCTAACTCTCAGGGTCCAATCTGTTTACGATCGATCTATCATCATCTAAGCCACAACTATCAACCCTTCACCTTAGAATTGCTAAAGGGTTTTAGCCAACAACAGTCATATTGATATCAAATTCAAGATTTAAAAGAATCAAAGATGAAAACCTTCGAAAACCTTGAATAAACCTTAAATCAATCTCAAATCCACAAATCAAGAACAATGATGTAAGTAGATTCTGAATAACACAAATAATCACAATCCTTGATAAGAACGAAGAACGGGATGTCAATCCGTCTTCTAGTCAAACCTAAGGACAAAGCGTAGCTTCCGTACGAACAATCTTCCAAATCTTCACTCTTTCCGTAAGCTTTCCGTCAACTTGGAAATCTCAGTAGGGCAAGGCGCAATCTCTCCACGGAGGTGTAAGCGAAGGTGACGGAATCTCTCTTCTTCCGTCCTTTTATAGGGAAAGGTAAAATATGAGCCCGACCCATTGCGTAAAAGATCATGGCTTCAAAGTGTACGTTAAAAGATCGTCAAAATCACGGTTATCCAAGATTCCACGCCCGTGGTTTAGAGCGTGGAAACTCATCACGGTTTGTCACAACTCTCCACGGCCGTGTAACCCTCTGGAATGCTCCACGCTTGTCTTGCTAAAGTTCCACGGCCGTGGTTTAAAGCGTGGACTCTAGTATGGCCGTATTTTAGAGCGTGGTACACATGTAGCTCGTAATTCTCCTTAGTCTTGTGTCATTCTTCATCCTAGCATCATCCTTAGCTCCTAGTGATGTCCTCAATCCTTGGACATGCTCAATCTACCTCCATTCTCCCTTGATTCGTTGGGAATTAGCTCTTAATTGCCTACAATCAATACAAAGCTTATGTAGACCTCTATATCGACAAAATAGATAAACTAACTCACAATTGCTTCTATGCTTTATCAATGAATACCAATATGGGTGAAATACACTTAGAAAACGTGCCTAAAATATCACAATATTTCATGCTAACAAATAACTCCATACTTGCCACTTGCTTGTCCCCAAGCAAGGTCTTTCAAAAACTTTAAAACACAAGTTAGGATGAAATATGGATATACTCTCAAAAGCAAAACTTCTTTTAGATGAATGTGCTTTCTAATCAATAGATCATTCTCAAATCTTGCTTCATTCGCTTTTAAGACTTTCATACACATAACCAAAGAGTAAAGAGTAAAGAAAGCTCATGAATTAATTAAACTTCCATGTAAACATCATAACCTTCAAACATTATCAAAGTCAATCATAAGAAACTTCAATTTAGATCACCAAGTCATATAACCTTCTCTTGATCTTAAGGACTTTCAAACAAGGTCTAGAATGCGGAAAGGGAAGGAAAACTTTAAGGAATGTGGTGCATGAATCCGGGAAAGTGGATAACTACTCTTTTCTTTTTCTCTTGCGGTTTCCGCAACACTTTCAACTTAGAGCTTCGCTCTCTTCTTTTCAATTCATTTTTGGACTTTACTTTTGGAGTTATGGATAGAGGTGCACAAAAACCGAAGCCTAGGAGATTGGCGTTTCTCGTTTTTAAGAGATGCCTCAAACCATTAGCGCACATACCGTAATCCGCTAGGAATATCG
Source organism: Fagopyrum homotropicum (assembly GCA_033239125.1). Classification (NCBI taxonomy): domain Eukaryota; kingdom Viridiplantae; phylum Streptophyta; class Magnoliopsida; order Caryophyllales; family Polygonaceae; genus Fagopyrum; species Fagopyrum homotropicum. The sequence continues at coordinate 36,659,367 of BSWB01000003.1, forward strand.
CTCAATCCGACATTTGGCAAGACACAAACACTCGGCTATGTGAATGGTGCCGAGTTACTCATCGTCATGATTGACTTCCCCAAACCTATAATTTCTTTCTATTCTCTTGAATGCAAAATATTGCCTTCATGGCCCTCCCACATCAAACATGCCTTTTTCATTCAACTCCTCCAAATTCCCGGATAGGTAAAGGAGGTCATTATTTCAATGAGGGGCTAAATGATCAAAGTAAGAAGAAAGAAAATCGAATTGCCTTAATCATCTCAAAAAGAAGCATAAGAACTTATTATGTGATTTCAACCTTAATTTCTCAACATGATTTAAGTAACATTCATCACATTATGAAACTTGCAAAAGAGGGATAATCAACTCATTCAATCTTTTCAATTTACTATTTGTTTAAGCATGCGATTGTCATCAAAACTCAATTCACAAGTGGCGATTATCATAGAAATCATCTCTATCCTTAGAAGCACAAAATTTTCAAAATTTTTCAATTTTTTTGGGTTTTTCAAACTCTTTTTCATGCAATGCAATAATGAAACGTGCAACAATAGAATGAACATGCAAGGTAGTCTCGATAAAAGCATACAAAAGTGAGTAAGAGTTATTACAACGATTAGTCATACCCCACCCCATACTTGGAACAAACATTGTCCCTAATGTTCAAAAGAAAAAGAAGAAAAGAAAGAAAGAAAAAGAACTCACAAAATGGTGGTGGAGCGGCTAAAACTGTAGAGCGTCAATGTCATCACTGCGGTGGAGGCGGTGGTGGAAACGGGGAGAAGTTGGGATCATAGTACCGCCCGAACTGCTGGCGGTAAACGTCTCTCATTATGTGGTCCAAATCATCAGCTCGTGCATCCCTAGCATCTGCACGGATCTCCAAAGCTCCAACCCTATCGGAAAGGTCGGTAGCCCACTCTGGCAGCTGCTCGTACCAACCAGGCGGTTGGCTGTACCACGCCGGTGCATCTGAAGGTGCTGGTGCAGGTGGTGGCTGTGCATGCCAAGGCGGTGGAGCTCTCATCCACTCCGGCTAATCCGGGAACGTCTAGGCATGTCGGGAACTGCATCCGGCTGATCCGGGAAAGTGCCAAAGTCATGATCAGCTCCTCCTCCTCCCTCATAATCATCTCCTCCTCTCATCTCCTCCTCTACAACCGGTGGTGGTGGAACATAAGGAGGGGCTGCTAATCTGTTCGCATGCATAGCAGCGAACGTCTCCTTCTAATTATGGCATCCAGCCATAATGGAATACTCAGGGAGCCACTCAATGCCTCTCCTGGTCCTACTCTCCCACGGCATAGCAGCATATGGTGGACCTCTATGGGTGGGAAAGATGAGGCCTCTAGTCATAACGGCCTGAAGTCCTAGGGGTCTAGCAGCAATACGTGTACAAGCCGAGAAATCAACCCCTAACTGTCGAGCAAGGTGGGTCACCATCCCACCGTATCCAATGTTGCCAGCCCTCTTATTCTTTAGCTTGCTCATGGTAGCAGCTAAGAGGGTGGCGCAGTCAACTGGCCTGCCATACAACATGCTGTAGAGCAGGAATAACTCATCCGTCTTGATTTTCTGAGGTGTCTCCGTCCTAGGGAAGAGACACTCAGAAAGCACTCTATGAGCTATCTTCAAGGCTAGATGATAGATCAATCTAGCCTTGGTATCAGCAGGCTGCAAGCGGTCCTCGCCGGCATTGATCATACCGATCTCCTCCCAGAAATCCTTGGCGTACACGCCACTGGGGAAACGACCATTGAAGGTCTCCTGGAACCCAAAGAAGGCTCCAAACTCTCTAACCGAAAAGTCATAGTTTATTTCCATCAGCCGGAAAGAAACTGTCCTGTCAACATGGCTATGCTCGAATGAAACCACAAACTCCCTCGTGATCTCCTCATAAGCATCTTCCCGAATAGCGGAGAAGATGACTAAGCCGGCTCTATCTAAAAGCCATGTAAGATCTCTTATCACATGCAAGGGTGCCAACTCCTCAAGTAGTAGGTATCTAGGTCCAATGACCGTCCTCTCCTCTATCCTCTCTAAGGCATCTAGATGATCCTCATGGATAGTAGGGATCCTACGGGGAGGTGGTGATGGTGATGAAGGAGGTGAAGGAGATGAAGGGGGTGGTGCTCTTGAAGAGGAAGAGGGGTTGCCCTTCCTCTTTTTGTTCTTATCATTGTCCTTATCCTTGTTCTTATATTTGTTCCTACCGGACACTCTCCTCACAAAATCCATACTCTGTCAAAAACCACGGTCTGTTCTTGGATTTCCACGGCCGTGGAACGTACAGTGACCGTGGTTCGGCACGTGATTTCTCAAAACTCAGCAAAAATTCACCAAACTCAGCAGCAATCAGTCCTAGACTAATTTCCTTCCAATTTCAATCAGTTCTCCTAAAAATACTAGCAAAAACGAAGCCAAATCGACAAAGATAGAGAAAGAACCAAAAACCTAGGTTTTCGGATTTTGGAATCCGAATTGTGGCTTCTCCGGTGATTTGCCGCTCGAATCGTTGCTTGGATCTTGTTGGTGATCGGATTTGCTTCGGTTTAGGTCAAAGAATCGTTAAAAACGATTAACGAACGAACATTTGAGGAAGGGGGAGCGAAATCGGCGATTTGGGCGTAATTTTGGGTTTTTGGTTTGTGTTTTCTGAAAAAACGTGGTTTATATAGTGACCGTAAAATTTTTTGAAAATCACGGTCTGTCGGGGGGTTCCACGGCCGTGGAATTGTACGGAACCGTGGTTTTAGTGATTTTTCTCAGGCTTTTGGAAATTATGGTCACTGTAGCTGTCACGGCCGTGGTTTAGGCCGTGGAACTCTCTGTAATGCTCCAAAGTCCAAGTTTCGTCACTTTTCTTCAAACTTTCTCTTCCCTTTTCCTTTTCCACTGTTCCTACATCCAAAAACACGAACATACCGGAAGGTATCGAAGGCAAAACAAAGCAAAAACGTCTAGGCTAAACTAATCTATAAATCAATAGCAAAAACATAAGTGCAATACCTTGGGTTGCCTCCCAAGAAGCTCTTTGTTTAAGGTCCGTAGCTAGACCAAATTCGCACTTATACGAGTGCGGTGGGCGCGAACTCTTCAGCTTGGAGTTCCGGAGTATACTTCTTGAGTCGTTGACCGTTCACCTTAAAGCTTCCGCCCGTTTCACCCCATACTTCAACTGCACCATGGGGAAAAATACGTTTGATTAGAAAAGGTCCGGTCCAACGAGATTTAAGCTTACCTGGAAAGAGACGAAGCCTTGAATTGAAGAGGAGAACTTGATCTCCTTCCTTGATGTCCTTTGGAATGATATGCTTATCATGCCAACGCTTTGCTCTTTCTTTGTAGATCTTGGCGTTTTCGTAAGCGTTCAAGCGAAGTTCTTCAAGCTCATTTAGGTCCAAGAGACGCTTCTCTCCCGCTTCCTTCATGCTGAAATTTAACCACTTAATTGCCTAAAACGCCTTGTGCTCCAACTCTAGCGGTAAGTGACAAGACTTCCCATACACAAGGTTGTATAATGTAGTTCCAATGGGAGTCTTATATGCAGTCCGGTACGCCCACAATGCGTCATCTAGCTTCAAGGACCAATCCTTCCTTGTCCTTGAAATCGTCTTCTCTAGGATTCCTTTGATCTCCCGGTTTGAGATCTCAACTTGTCCACTAGTTTGTGGATGATAAGGGGTGGCGATCTTGTGAGTAACCCCATACTTAGCTAAGAGAGCTTCAAAGCGCCGGGCAATGAAGTGAGAGCCTCCATCACTAATGATGGTCCGTGGTGTCCCAAATCGCAGGAAAATGGTCTTGTTAAAGAACTTAACCACTACCATGGCATCATTGGTGGGAGAGGCAATCGCTTCAACCCATCTTGAAACATAATCAACCGCTAATAGTATGTATTGTTACCACAAGACGATGGGAAAGGTCCCATGAAGTCTACTCCCCAAACATCAAAGATCTCCACTTCTTGGATGTTGTTGAGAGGCATCTGATTCCTCCTAGAGATATTTCCTGTTCTTTGACAAGCATCGCAGCAGGAAACAAAGGTTTGCACATCTTTAAATAGAGTAGGCCAAAAGAATCCAGATTGCAATACCTTAGCGCTAGTCTTGTTCGAACTAGCGTCTCCTCCACAAGGTAGTGAATGACAATGGCGGATGACACTTTGCATTTCATCTTCCGGCACACATCGCCGAATAGTGCCATCCGGACCTCTCTTAAAGAGGAGAGGTTCATTCCAAAAGTATTCCCGAACATCCTTAAAGAACTTCTTTCTTTGTGCGTAGGATAATCCGGGCGGTATTTCCTGACAAACCAAATAGTTAACAAAATCAACAATCCATGGTTCGTTACCTTTGGAGATCACATCAATGCACTCCTCTATGATATGTAAGTGTTCGTCCGGGAAGGAGTCATCTATAGGTAGATGGTCGTCTTCTAGATGTGTTAGACGACTCAAATGATCCGCAACAGAATTTTCCGAACCCTTCTTGTCGCGGATCTCTAGATCGAATTCTTGTAGGAGAAGAATCCATCTAATTAGCCTTGGCTTCGCATCCTTCTTTGCAAGGAGGTACCAGATCGCAGCATAATCCGTGTATACAATCACCTTTGCACCTACAAGATAAGAGCGAAACTTGTCAATTGCATAAACAATGGCTAAAAATTCTTTTTCCGTAGTGGCGTAGTTGAGTTGCGCTTCATCTAGCGTTTTGCTAGCGTAGTAGATAGCGTGGGTTCGCCCTTCCTTTCTTTGTCCAAGAACAGCTCCTATAGCTACGTCACTTGCATCGCACATAACCTCAAAGGGAAGATTCCAATCCGGAGGTTGGATAATTGGGGCTGAAATTAGAGCTTCCCGGATCATGTTAAACGCATCTAAGCATTCCTGCGAAAACTCAAAAACTGCATCCTTCATCAATAGATTAGTTAGCTGCTTTGATATCTTAGAGAAATCCTTTATGAAACGCCTATAGAATCCAACATGTTCTAGAAAACTTCTTATCCCTTTCACCGAAGTTGGGGGAGGAAGCTTTTCTATTGTCTCTATTTTAGCTTTATCCACCTCAATCCCTCTACTAGAGATTAAGTGTCCTAATACAATGCCTTCCTTCACCATGAATTGACACTTCTCCCAATTAAGAACTAGGTTAGTGTCTTCACAGCTTTGTAACACAAGAGCAAGGTTAGAAAGACAATTGTCAAAAGAGGAACCATAAATGGAGAAGTCATCCATAAAAACCTCCATGATTTCCTCTATATATTCGGAGAAGATGGCCATCATGCACCTTTGAAAGGTGGCTGGGGCGTTGCAAAGCCCGAATGGCATCCTCCTATAGGCAAACGTACCCCACGGGCACGTGAACGTGGTCTTCTCCTGATCGTCCGGGTGTATCGGAATCTGAAAGAAACCACTATAACCGTCAAGATAGCAAAAGTGCGAATGTTGCGCTAACCTTTCAAGCATTTGATCGATGAAGGGTAGTGGGAAGTGATACTTCCTCGTCGCGTTGTTTAGCTTGCGGTAGTCTATGCACATCCGCCATTCTGTTACGGTTCGGGTAGGAATGAGTTCGTTGTTTTTGTTGGTGATGACCGTCATTCCTCCCTTCTTCGGAACCACCTGTACGGGACTCACCCACTTGCTATCGGAGATAGGGTAGATGTTACCTGCATCAAGCAATTTAAGAATTTCCTTCTTGACAACCTCCTTCATGGTCGGATTTAACCGCCTTTGAGGTTGTCGCGAAGTCCTAAAGTCCTCTTCCATTAAGATCTTATGCATGCATAGGGAAGGTTTGATTCCTACTAAGTCCTCTATAGTATATCGTAAGGATTTCCTATGTTTCTTAAGGACAACCATAAGTTTACTATGTTCATCTATGCTTAAATCGGAACTAACAATTACCGGAAAGGTAGAATTAGGTCCAAGAAATGCGTACCTTAGATGTGTAGGAAGTTGTTTCAATTCCATAGCTATAGGAGTCTCCAATGGCTCTTGAGGGATATCCGATGGTTCCTTAGAAGTGTCTAAGGAAGTAGAAGGTGTTGGGGAAGAATCAAGAGAAGTTGAGGAAGAGACACAATTGCCTTCGGAATCACCCAAAATTACGGCCTCTCTGACTTCTCCACGGCCGTGATTTTGGGCGTGGAAAGTAAATACGGTGGCTCTGTTTCCTCCACGACCGTGTAAGTCTCTGGAGTGCTCCACGCTTTTGTTGGTAAAATCCACGGCCGTGGAATATAGTGTATGACCGTGGATCCGTACGTTTTCTGCCTCGTCGTGGAGTTTTTCGAACTCCTCTTCACACACTTCTTCTTGTGCTTCTAAGGGTTCAATTGCCTCATTGCATTCCTCTTCTTCCTCTATATTCATTAGGCTCATAGAAATAACCTTTTGCAAAGGATCTTTGAAGAGAATAACACTTACCTCCTCTCTAGATAGACCTTCTTCATCTTGGATATTGAATATATCCTCTTCAAAGATTGGTTCCTTCACTAGAGTGAAAAGAACGAACTCTACCTTCTCTTCTCCTATATCAAAGGCGAGTCTAGCATTCTTGCAATTGACTATGCAGCCGGATGTTGCAAGAAACGGTCTTCCGAGAATGATCGGGACCGGACTATCTGCAGGAATGTCCAGCACAACAAAATTTATAGGGACATAGAATTTACCTAGCTTGACCGGGACGTCTTCCACAATACCGACAGGACGAGTTATGGATCGATCAACCATGTACAACGTCATCTTCACCGGTTTAGAATCGCCTAAACCGATCTTCCTACATAGTGCAAGTGGGATGATGCTCACACTTGCTCCTAAGTCACATAATGCATCATACGTGACATCTCCGACTCCTATGGGAATACAAAATGACCCCGGATCCTTTAGCTTTGGGGGCATCTTCTCTTTCATGGTCTTGATGAGATCCGAAGAATCCGAACTCATCTTAACCTCTCCAAAATCCTCTAACTTTCTCTTGTTAGAGAGGATCTCCTTTAAGAACTTGCCATAAGCCGGCATACCTACAATAACATCAATAAAAGGTATATTAATATGCAATTTGCTAATAAGTTCTATAAACTTACCGAATTGCTTGTCTAGACGCGCTCTTGCTCTAGATTGCAGAAACGGTAGGGGAGGTTTGTAAGCTGGAGGAGGAACGTAGAAATCTTCCTTCTCCTTCCCCTTTTCTTTCTCTTTCTCAACGGGGACTTCTACAAACTTGGGTTACGGGTCGGTAGTTGTCACCCCGCTCCTAGTTGTGATTGCCATCACCCTTCCTTTTGGGTTGTCCTCCGTTTTTCCAAGAAGTTTCCCTTGATTCCTAGGAACTTCCTCCACATGGCTGAACATTTGGTTTTCTAAAACCTTTTGGGCTTTATCAACCTTTGTTATATGATCATCAACCTTGATGATGCGAGTCTCCAAGCCTTGAAGCTTGCACAAAATTGTCTCCAACATGGGATCGGGCTTCTCTTTCCCAGAAGTACTTCCACAATTAGATGTTTGCCCCTGGCTTTTCAAAGGGGTGGAAGAAGAGGAAGGTGGAGTTAGTGAATTTCCTGAATTGGAAGGATAAGAATTACCGGAATTTTGTTGATTTGGACGCCAATTGTTGTTGTTTGAACCCCTATTGTTGTTCCAATTATTGTTCCGGTTATTGTTGTTGTTGTTCCAATTATTCCGGTTGTTGTTCCGGTTGTTGTTTTTGTTGTGATTTGTATTCTCACCACCGTTGTGGTTATTGTTGTTGCCTAAATAACCCACATCTTGCTCCTTGTGCTTCGGAAAGTTGGTTTTGATGGTTTCCTTCAACTCTTTAATCTCGTTGTTGAGAGAAAAGATTTGAGTTTGAGCTTCGTGTGTTAGTTTTGCTCCTTGCTCCACACGATTCACCTCCACTTTCCGGTGAGAATACTTCTCTATGACTCACGCTTGCTTCTCATATGAAGTCCCAAGCGTCATCTTCCCTCATGTCCATGAATGTACCACATGAGAGGGGATTGGAGCTTGAATTGTGTCTCCACATCTAGCCTCTTATAGTATATCTCCAATAGTGCAAGCTTGGATATGCCATGATGAGGGCAATCCAATAGCAAATCCTGAAATCTTTCCCAACATTGAAACAAACTTTTGTTATATCTCATAGAAAATGCATTAATCTTACCTCTTAACTCCGCCGTTTTGGATGGCGGAAAGAACTTAGTGAGGAACTCCGCAGAAAGATTCTCCCATGTTTCAAGCTTTCCACTTGGAAGAGCTTGATACCAAGACAATGCTTTCCCCTTCAAGGAGAAGAAGAAAGGCTTGAGTTTGTAGTTGTTGGTAGTTGCGTTCTTCGGCTTCATTGTCTCCATCATAATCTCAAAGTTTTGTAGATGTTGATGTGGAGATTCAGCGCTTGTTCCACCAAATTGGTTTTGGCGGACAATGGTAATAACTTGAGGGTTGAAGCTAAACCCTTGTGCATCATCAGAATCAAAGTTCACACCTAAACGGCGTGGTTGCTGCGTTGGATCCATTCTTTGGCCAAGAGTTCTTGGCTCCTCTTCTACACGCTCGATCCTCGCATTCCTAGGTGGAACACGGCAATTTGCAGCTGGCCGTGGAAAGAATGGATTCACATTGATCGTCGGATCAATTTCCTCTAGTGGTGGCATGGAGGAATCACTATCCTCGTTGGATGAGTTGGCTCTAACCGATCTTCCCGGTCTCCTTCTTTTCTTTTTCTCCTTGAGGTTGTTTATTTCCAACCTCATTTGGAACATCATATCTAATAGATCATCAACCTTCGTTTGATGATGACCCATCTCTTCCCTACGAGTCTTCTCACTCCATTGGAGTTGAGCTTCTTTCTCCGCCAACTCCGTTTGGTAATCACGTTCTCTTTCTTCAGCCATTTTTCTTTCCTTAAGTTTTCTCCTCAAAGTCCTCTCAAGCTCTTGATCAAGAGGTAAGAGGTCTTCGTTATTCCTAGACCTGCGCATACACTCAAAGAGATATCAAATAACAAGGTAAAAGCTCCCAAACTTGACAACCGATAACCGAATTCGGCCTAAACCAAATCCCCGGCAACGGCGCCAAAAACTTGTTCGCCACTTAGCGTGCGTGCAAATAAGTCTTAAATTTATAAAACTAGAATCAAGCAAGCGAACCCGTAGTGTACGGATCGATATAGTTAAGCAAGAATTCCCGAGTATCGAACACATGGATTTGGGGGGTTAAATCCAATTATAGATTATCAAGCAAGTAAATGTGTGAAGCTTTTCAAATTATTGGGAAAACAACAATCCTAAAGATCCAGGAATCCAGCTGTGGCAATCGATTCAAGATATACTAAAGATATAAGGACAAAGTTGAGGTTTGCAAAGGTATACGAATGTAAGGCAATGTACGATGAAGTTCCAAGACCTTATATGACTCACCTAAAAGACACTCTCTATAAAGGTTGTTGAGGCTTCAGTATAGAAAGGTTCTAAAGGTAAGAATTAATGTCAAATACCCAAACTTGTAATCCAAGGATCAAGACTAACTAAACCGATTAAGGTTATGACACTCGAAATCGGGGTAGAGGTTGTTGAGGCTTCACTACCACCTAGAAAAGGCAAGCCAAGACTAAGTTAAAGCAAATCTTTAACTTTGGATTAAAGTAAAAGCAAGGTTCGTAACTGACACAAAATTACGGGCAGTTCTTGAGTTCCACGGCCGTGGAAGCTCAAGAACAGACCGTGGATTAGGTTCGTCGGTGATTCTCTCTAACTCTCAGGGTCCAATCTGTTTACGATCGATCTATCATCATCTAAGCCACAACTATCAACCCTTCACCTTAGAATTGCTAAAGGGTTTTAGCCAACAACAGTCATATTGATATCAAATTCAAGATTTAAAAGAATCAAAGATGAAAACCTTCGAAAACCTTGAATAAACCTTAAATCAATCTCAAATCCACAAATCAAGAACAATGATGTAAGTAGATTCTGAATAACACAAATAATCACAATCCTTGATAAGAACGAAGAACGGGATGTCAATCCGTCTTCTAGTCAAACCTAAGGACAAAGCGTAGCTTCCGTACGAACAATCTTCCAAATCTTCACTCTTTCCGTAAGCTTTCCGTCAACTTGGAAATCTCAGTAGGGCAAGGCGCAATCTCTCCACGGAGGTCTAAGCGAAGGTGACGGAATATCTCTTCTTCCGTCCTTTTATAGGGCAAGGTAAAATATGAGCCCGACCCATTGCGTAAAAGATCATGGCTTCAAAGTGTACGTTAAAAGATCGTCAGAATCACGGTTATCCAAGATTCCACGCCCGTGGTTTAGAGCGTGGTTTAGAGCGTGGAAACTCATCACGGTTTATCACAACTCTCCACGGCTGTGTAACCCTCTGGAATGCTCCACGCTTGTCTTGCTAAAGTTCCACGGCCGTGGTTTAGAGCGTGGACTCTAGTATGGCCATATTTTAGAGCGTGGAACACATGTAGCTCGTAATTCTCCTTAGTCTTGTGTCATTCTTCATCCTAGCATCATCCTTAGCTCCTAGTGATGTCCTCAATCCTTGGACATGCTCAATCTACCTCCATTCTCCCTTGATTCGTTCGGAATTAGCTCTTAATTGCCTACAATCAGCACAAAGCCTATGTAGACCTCTATATCGACAAAATAGATAAACTAATTCACAATTGCTTCTATGCTTTATCAATGAATACCAATATGGATGAAATACACATAGAAAACATGCCTAAAATATCACAATATTTCATGCTAACATTCCTCAACAATGTTGGGCTCGGTGATTTCCTGATAATGAGTGCTCCAACACATCCCGAGCTCAGCCGCCAATTCATCGCCACATTCAACATGGAAAAGGTGGACCACATGTGTGTTGGGCTTTCATTCAAGTTCAACAAAAGAAAGTATACATTGGACTACACCCAACTGCAGGAGGCATTAGGAGTGACTATTGCCGCCTCCGAAGACTGGTGGGAACCCATCCCGACACCCGACTTGAGGGAGTTTTAGCAGGCCGCCACCAGATCTGAGTTTCATGCAGGGGGTGCGTATTCTAACAAATACACTCACCCCTGTTTGAGACTCATCTCGAAGATCTTCATGAGGGTCTTTTGTGGACACAAGGAGGAGAATAAGGTCGCTCTTAAGGACCTTCCATTCCTATACGCCTGCCTCCCCACGAACGAATGGGTACCAGATTGGCCATGTCTCTTCCTTACCACTTTGAAGCGGATTAGGAAGAATGAGCCACGAGACATTGTGGGAGGTAGGGTAATATCCTTGTTGGCTGCACAGGTGATGGATCTCCCTGACTTGGAAGAAGTTTTAGAGGCCCCACTGTATACGGAAGGTATGCTGAGGAGGTGCAGGCTCCTCAAGAGAGACGGGGAGAACCTTTTTGGATCTCGCTGGCAGATGGGAGTCACATCACATACCTCCCCCGACCACTTCCACTTGGAAACGAGCTCTCCGAGTTGTACGTACCAGCTGACCCTTTTGCTCCGAGACGGCCTCAGGGGGACATTATTGAGAGATATGTTGCAGGCTCCAGCGGGGCTCCTATTACTGATGAGGAGATGCCTCCTGCAGCACCGGAGGAGGATCCAGCTCTTGTGAGCCTTCAGGCTCAGATGGCCGCCCTGACCACCCAGCATCAGACATGGAAGTCCGAGTACCAGCGGTCCATGCTTGAGCAGCAGTAGGCGTGGCAGTCTAACTTCACCTCCTCTATGACCACCCATTTTGACCGCCGGTAGGATGCTTGGCAGGCAGCTCATCAGCAGCAATTAGAGACTCAACAACTGGCTTGACAAGCTAGCTACGAGACTTCATTTAGAGAGAGGTTGGATGCTCAGAAGGACCGCATCGACACGCTCTACCGCCGGCAAGAGCACTTCTTCCGCCAATTTCCATACCCACCGGAGGAGGGTCCGGGTGGTCCAGCCGGACCATCCCACTAGTGGTATCATTCTCATCCCTTTCCCACATTTATCTTTGCTTCATTTCTACTTTGAGGACAAAGTATACTTCAAGTATGGGGGAGGGACATATCATTGCATGTATAGTTGTTTTGATTTGTTTTGAGTTGTTTTACATTGAATCTTATGAAGTTTGAAATTCATATAAAATAAAAGAAAAAGCCAAAGAAAATGAAAAAAGGCATGAAAATCCTTGGATAAGCCGAAAACCCGAAACGGCGGTTTAGGCAAAAAGAAGGTAGTCCGACCACCCTTAGGTTGGCGCAAAGTTGGACTTGAGGGATGTGAGACTAAAGTAAGATCATCAAAGAAAAGAAGAAGAGTGGCAAGGTCAAAACCCGAAAGGGCACCTTGGCAAAATGAGCGACACCGAGTGTAGATTTCCCTTTTCGGCGTTTGACGACATAAGAAGGGGAGTCATAAGGAGGTTGTCCGGGTAGGCCACTCTTGGAGTAATAAGGATGGTAGTGTCTTACCTTTTTCTCACATTCCCTCTCTTTTCCTTCTTTCTTTCTTTGCTTTTCTTTTGTTTTCATTGTCTTTTCTACTTACTCATGCTTCTTGACGCCTTTGAGTCTAGTTGCTGTCATTTGTTTTACTCGGGATGAGTAAAAGGTCTAAGTATGGGTGAGTTTGATAGGTGATGGAATCACTATCATTTAGGATAGTTTTTAGAGTCTTTTTTATTGCATTTGTGTCGGTTTATGCTACTAACTCCTTGGTCCAGAAGAAGAAGACTAAAAGAAGCTAAGGAAGGAGTTATAAGCACTCAGGAGTAAAGTTCGTTCACGAAGCAAAGCTTCTGTTGCTTCACCGCCCCCGCGGAGCCTTGTCACCGCCCCCGCGGAGCCTTGTCACCGCCCCTGCGGGTGACACCTTACTCCGGAGTACTCCCTGCGCCTTCGCCAGCGCCAGCCACGAAGACTGTCACCGCACCTGCGTCAACCCCTAGCGCCCCTGTGGTGATTTGCTGACCGAAGGTATTTCTATGGTCGTCTATACCCAATACAAAAGTAAATCCTGAGTTAGCACTAAAAACAAGTATAGTGATGAAGTAAGCGTCGAACCCAAGAGAGTTGAGGGTTTTAGATGCAATTATTGATTATGATGATAAGTGACACAAAGGTGGGGGGGGGGGTGTTGTTTGAATTGATGCACAAAAACTTATGAAAACAATGAATACGACAAGTAAGACAATAATGGGTGAATCTACACTAGGTTGATTCTAAGCATGCAATTGCTACTTTGGTGCGTTCCTTTTAGAAGTTTTTAAGTAAGCTCCCGTCTCGATCATACATATGTGTTGAGCCAACCGGCATCAACACAACTTAACTTATTACATTTCCGTAAACCTAGAAGAACAAATAATAAGTTAGCATTCAAACAAAGACAAAGGGATATAAAGAAAAGATTAAAACCGTTAAACTTATCTTTATAATTGTGTTCCTTTTCTTTGAGTAAGTATAACCCGTTATTTCTTAAAGTTGCTTCTAGATTAAAGACCCGAACCCGGAACCTATTAATCCTAGTTGTTTACATGCACTTTAGAACCTAAGGTGATCAATCTTAAGTAATAGTTAACATGCAATTTAAACAATTAAGATCAAGGAAACACAAAGCATTACTGAATAAAAACTTATATTAAAAGAACTTACAACCAAAGTAACAAAGCAGCTTCAAACCAACCCAATGTAGCAAGGGAGTTAGCAACTCATTACAATGAAAAACTAAAGTCTAAAGTGGATTTTGTGAAGAAAAGCATGGATAATTCTAGCAATCAGCCATGAAATTTTTGTACTACAAAAGACACTAAATTAGGAGTAAATAGCCGGCCTAAAACAGCCACCTTTAATGCCATAAAGGTGGTGTAAACAGCCGGAGTAAAGCTTCTGGCGTTAAACCGCAAAGGCGGCCTTTAGGACCCGCAGGGGCGGTTTAGGAAAAATCGATTGATCTTCTTCAGAACCGCTGGGGCGGCTACACAGCTCCGCTAGGGCGGATCTTTAATCCACTTCAGCGTCTGACCTTTCGCCTTCTTGACATTTCTGTTGTTAAGGCGCAGGGGCGCCTCAAGGCCTACGCAGGGGCGGTGACATAGACTCTTCACCTTCCAGCTCCTAGGACGAGGCGCAAGCAGGGCGCAGTGGGAGGCGCATGGGCGCTGGTCTTCGTCTCTTTAGGGTAGGTCACCGCAGGGGCGCCGATGGGTGGCGCAGGGGTGGTGACCTGCATCTTGGCCGGCATTGGTGAAGGCACAGGGGGCGCTCTGGTGGAAGGCGTCACCCGCTGGGGCGGCTGCAAGGTCCCGCTGGAGCGGGGAAGTAGCAAAAGCTTCACTTCGTGATCTCTCTTCACTCCTAAGTGCTTATAACTCCTTTTTTAGCTTCTTTTAGTCTTCTTCTTCTGGATCAAGGAGTTTGTAGCATAAACTGACTCTAATGCAATAAAATGACTCTAAAAACTACCCTAAATGATAGTGATTTCATCACCTATCAAACTCCCCCATACTTAGACCTTTTACTCGTTCCGAGTAAAACAAATAACAGTAGTTAGACTCAAGGTCTCAGGAAGCAAGGGAAAGAAAGAAAAGTAATGAAAACAAAAGAAAAACCAAGAAAAGAAGAAATGAAAAGAGAGGAAAATGTGAGAAAAAGAGGAACTATCATCCTTATCGCTCCAAGAATGGCCTACCCGGACAACCTCCTCATGACTCCGCTTCTTATGTCGCCAAAACGCCGGAAGGAAACCTACACTCGGTGTCGCTCATCTTGCCAAGGCGCCCTTTCGGGTTTTCACCTTGCCACTCTTCTTCTTTTCTAACTTTAACTCACATCCCTCAAGTCTAATTTTGCACCAACCTAAGGTTGGTCGGACTACCTTCTTTTTACCTAAACCGCCCTTTCGGGTTTTCGGTTTATCCAAGGATTTTCATGCCTTATTCATTTTTTTGGCTTTTTTTTTACTGAATTCAATAATGCAAAAACAAATAACAAAAACAACTAACAAACTGTACAAGCAATGATATATATCCCTCCCCCATACTTGAAGTGCACTTTGTCCTCAAAGTGAAAATGAGTCAAAGATAAATGTGGGAGAAGGGAAATAAATGTACCCCTCACCGGGGTGGTCCGGATGGACCACCAGGACCGTCCTCTGGCGGATATGGGAAATGGAATAAGAAATGCTCCTGCCGGTGGTAAAGGGTGTCAATCCGGTCCTCTTGAGACTCCATCCTCTCTCGAAATGCAGTCTCATAGCTAGCCTATCAAGCTAGCTGCTGAGTCTCCAACTGCTGCCGATGAGCCGCCTGCCAATCATCTTGACGACGGTCAAAATGGGTGGTCATGGAGGAGGCGAAGCTGGACTGCCACACCTGCTGCTGCTCAAGCATGGACTGCTGATACTTTGTCTGCCACGCCTGGTGCTATGTACTCAAAGCAGCCATCTGAGCCTGCAGACTCTCCACGGTCTGACTGTCGTCTCCCGCCGTCGGCATCTCCTCATCTCTGGTGTGGGTCCTGCTAGAGCCGGCTGCGTACCTCCCCACCATATCAACTTGAGGCCGTCTCGGAGGGACAGGATCAGCCGGGACATATAGGTCAGAGAGCTCTTCTCCCAATAGGAGTCGGCGGGGCAAATATGTGAGATAACTCCCATCTGCAAGGAAGATCCAGAACCGATGTCCCCCATCTATCTTCAGGAGCCTGCATCTCCTCATCAACCCTTCAGTGTAACGTGGCGCCTCCAAACCTTCTTCCGATGGAGGAAGATCCATCACCCGTGCAGCTAGTAGTGAAATGATACCTCCTCCCACTATGTCACGAGGCTCATTCCTCCTAATCCGCTTTAGAGCGGTAAAGAAAAGATAAGCCCAATCCGGCACAAATTCGTTGGAGAGACAAGCATATAGTAGTGGAAGGTCCTTAAGAGCGACCTTATTCTCTTCCTTGTGTCCACAGAAGACACTGATGAAGACCTTGGAGATGAGCCTTAAACAGGGGTGAGTGAATTTGTTGGAGTACTCACCCCCTGCATGAAACTCTAACCTTGTAGCGGCCTGCCAAAACTCCAACAGATCCGGTGTCGGAATGGGTTCCATCCAGTCATCGGAAGCTGCAATGGTCACTCCCAATGCCTCTTGTATTTGAGTGTAATCCAATGTGTACTTCCTCTTGTTGTATTTGAATGAAACTCCTATACACAATTGGTCTTCCGTCTCCATTTTGAATGTTGATATGAACTGTCTGGTGAGGTCGGGGTGTGTTGGAGCGCTCTTTATCAGAAAATCTCTTAACCCGGCATTTTTAAGAAATTCCTACATACTTTCCAACATTCCGAGATTTTCCAATGTGGAAGCATCAAGGAACCGGGTTGCATGCACCTCCCGGCTTTGAGCAATACTGTACCGGTCCTTCTTTCTTTGCGTCAACTTGTATTTCCTTTGTGGTTTCATCTCTTGCAGTTGGTAAAGAAAAAATTTAGAAAGTTTAGCAATTTGATCAAGAGACGAACCTTCTGTCGTGCTTTACGCAGGGGCGGCTTGAGCAGGCGCAGGGGCGGCTTGACGCGGGGGCGGCAGCTTGCAGTCGCAGGGGCGGGCGAAGAGCAAAGGGTGATTCTGGGGTTTCGGCGAAGGTGGTGGCGATGGGTCTGTTCCGGCGTTCTGGTTGTTGTCACCGGAGGGGGGAATTGGCGGTTTAGAGTAAAAGGGTCGTGGTAGTGTTTATGTGAAGGAGGGGAGAGGGTCAATGTGGTGGCTGGGTGAAGGTGGTGACGGCATCAGAGGGCAGCGGTGCGAAGGTTTTCGGAGGCGCGAGGGCGTTGGAGGCGGCGCGGTTAGGGTTCGAAGGATGAATGGAGGTGGGTTGAAGTTGGGGGTACATGTAGGTTATTTTTGGGAAGTATATTTTTGGGCAGTATATTTTTTTCTTTCCTTAACAGAGCTGTAGTGGCGGCGTTTGTCACCGCGGGGGCGGTGACAAGGGAGAGGGGGCACGCAGCCTAAGCGCCGGGGGCGGGGCTGAGGATGAGTGTCAAGGGTGCCAGCCGCAGGGGCAGAGTGACGTTGCCGCAGGGGCGGTGACTGTGATGTTACAGCGCAGGCCCAACGCCGGGTACGGTGCTGGGTATGGGTGTCACCGCAGGGGCGGGGACTCAGATCCGCAAGGGCGGTTTTCTTGACAGTAGCTCCTCTTCTTCTTCTTTCGGGTTGCTTCCCGAATTAGCGCCTTTGTTTTACGTCGTTGGCTCGATATAAGGACTCTTCCTCTATGTTTGAACCTCTTCCTGCATCCCTTTTGGGTTTATAACCGTTTGCGACGGTAATCCTCCGGAGGCCCTAGTTTCAATTCTTGTAATGGCTTCCGCCATTTGACCAACTTGCTTCTCAAGGTTCTCGATGCTTGATTCTGTTGTTTGGACATGAGTAGCAAAGTGTTTAGTCAAAACCTGCAACATATCTTCAGTTGTTTGATACTTACCTTGACGAGGTTGTTGTTGCTGGTTTTGTTGATCCCTCCAACGAAAGTTCTGTTGGTCACGCCAATTTGTCATGAAATTCTGTGAATAAGGATCGTTCCTAGGTCTTTGCTGCTGCGGTTGTCCATAACCCATTGCGTTTACTTCTGCATCGTCATCTTGGACTTGTGGGCACATGTCTGTGGGATGGTACGGGTCAGCACATACTCCACAAGCTTTGAGCTGTTGTGGTGTTCCCATAAGTGTTATCCGCTTCACCATTTCCTTCAATTCCGCTAGCTCGGTGGAAATCTCACTTTTTTTTGGAACTCACAGCATGAACTCCTTTCTTAGCCGGGGTCCTTCCAAAGTTTCGAGTTCCTTCCGCTAGTTCCTGTATCTTTTCCAAAGCAAGGTCAGGGTTAAGTTAAGAATATTACCTCCACAAGCCGCATCGACGATCATCCTTTCATTGTCTAACAAGCCATTGTACAAATACAAGACTAGATCTTGAGTTGAATATCCGTGAAAAGGACAGTTGGATCGGAGACGCGCAAACCTCTTGAAGTACACATAGAGAGTTTGCTTCGCCTCTTGCTCGACGTTGCTTATAGCCTTCTTCAAGCTATTGGTCTTCTTGGCCAGAAAGTACTTCTCCAAAAACGCCTTGTGAAGGTTCTCCCAAGTGTCAATGCTTCCGGATGGAAGGTGGTAATACCAATCATCCGCAGAATCTTTGAGCGTGAAACCGAATGCTCTCATCTTGATTTGTTCTTCAGTAATGTTGGCTGGTTTTATGCTCATACACACGGTATGGAACTTCCCAAGGTGTTTGATTGGATCTTCACCACTTAGCCCATGGAATGATGGAAGTAGGTGAATAAGGCCCGGATTGAGCTCAAAGTTTACTCCTTCCCCCAATGCCGGTATAGTGACCGCAAGAGGGTTTTGAGTCAAAGTGGGCTGCGTAAGTTGACGAAGAGTACGGTCAGCCATCTCTTGTTGAAGTTGTTGTTGTCTTCGTTGCCGGTTGTGCGTCCTCTCAATTTCTGGATTAAAAGAAGCAAAGCCGGAATTAGTAGCGCGGGTTTGAACCATAAAATGGTTCAAACCAATAATCAATAATAACAATAAAACCCAAAAACACCCCGGCAACGGCGCCAAAATTTGACCGAAGGTATTTCTATGGTCGTCTATACCCAATCAAAAGTAAATCCTAACTTAGCACTAAAAACAAGTATAGTGATGAAGTAAGGGTCGAACCCAAGAGAGTTGAGGGTTTTAGATGCAATTATTGATTATGATGATAAGTGACACAAAGGGGGGGGGGTTTGGTTTAATTGATGCACAAAAACTTATGAAAACGATGAATACGACAAGTAAGACAATAATGGGTGAATCTACACTAGGTTGATTCTTAGCATGCAATTGCTACTTTGATGCGTTCCTTTTACAAGTTTTTAAGTAAGCTCCCGTCTTGATCATACATATGTGTTGAGCCAACCGGAATCAACACAACTTAACTTATTACAGTTCCGTAAACCTACAAGAACAAATAATAAGTTAGCATTC
Source organism: Fagopyrum homotropicum (assembly GCA_033239125.1). Taxonomy (NCBI): domain Eukaryota; kingdom Viridiplantae; phylum Streptophyta; class Magnoliopsida; order Caryophyllales; family Polygonaceae; genus Fagopyrum; species Fagopyrum homotropicum. The sequence continues at coordinate 36,678,389 of BSWB01000003.1, forward strand.
AAACAAAGACAAAGGGATATAAAGAAAAGATTAAAACCGTTAAGCTTATCTTTATAATTGTGTTCCTTTTGTTTGAGTAATTACAACCTGTTATTACTTAAAGTTGCTACAAGATTAAAGACCCGAACCCGGAACCTATTAATCCTAGTTGTTTACATGCACTTTAGAACCTAAGGTGATCAATTTTAAGTAATAGTTAACATGCAATTTAAACAATGAAGATCAAGGAAACACAAAGCATTACTGAATAAAAACTTATATTAAAAGAACTTACAACCAAAGTAACAAAGCACCTTCAAACCAACCTAATGTAGCAAGGGAGTTAGCAACTCATTACAATGAAAAACTAAAGTCTAAAATGGATTTTGTGAAGAAAAGCATGGATAATTCTAGCAATCAGCCATGGACTATTTATACTACAAAAGACACTAAATTAGGAGTAAATAGCCGGCCTAAAACAGCCACCTTTAATGCCATAAAGGTGGTGTAAACAGCCGGAGTAAAGCTTTTGGCGTTAAACCGCAGGGGCGGCCTTTAGGACCCGCAGGGACGGTTTAGGCAGAATCGGTTGATCTTCTTCAGAACCGCTGGGGCGGCTACACAACTCCGCTGGGGCGGATCTTTAATCCACTTCAGCGTCTGACCTTTCGCCTTCCTGACGTTTCTGTTGTTAAGGCACAGGGGCGCCTCAAGGCCTACGCAGGGGCGGTGACACAAACTCTTCACCTTCCAGCTCCCAGGGCGAGGCGCAAGCAGGGCGCAGTGGGAGGCGCAGGGGCGCTGGTCTTCGTCTCTTTAGGGTAGCTCACCGCAGGGGCGGTGACCTGCATCTTGGCCGGCATTGGTGAAGGCGCAGGGGGCGCTCTGGTGGAAGGCGTCACCCGCTGGGGCGGCTGCAAGGTCCCGCTGGGGCGGGGAAGTAGCAGAAGCTTCACTTCGTGATCTCTCTTCACTCCTAAGTGCTTATAACTCCTTCTTTAGCTTCTTTTAGTCTTCTTCTTCTGGATCAAGGAGTTAGTAGCATAAACTTACTCTAATGCAATAAAAAGACTCTAAAAACTACCCTAAATGATAGTGATTTCATCACCTATCACTTGCCCTGAAGAAACGAAGACCAGCGCCCTTGCGCCTTCACCTGTGCCTCTACCTGCGCCTCAACGTGGGAGCTGGAAGATGAAGAGTCTGTGTCACCGCCCCTGCGTTGACACTGGGACGCCCCAGCGGCTTGGCATCAGATCGGCAGGAAGTTGAAGAGTCAGACGTTTGAAGAGCATTAAAGATCCACCCCTGCGGAATTGCCTAGCCGCCCCTGCGGCCATGAAGAAGATCAAGCGTTTTTGCCTTCACCGCCCCTGCGGAGCTGAAGGCCGCCCCTGCGGTTCAATGACAGAAGCTTTACTCCGGCTGGTTACACTACCTTTATGGCATTAAAGGTGGTTGTTTTGGGCTGCTCTTTTACTCCTATATAGTGTCTTTTGTAGTATAAATAGGCCTTGGTTGATTGCTAGAATCATCCACATTATTATCCATCATTTTCCACTTAGAATCCAATTTTCTCATCATTTCCATTGTAATGATTTGCTAACTCTCTTGCTACATTGGGTTGGTTTGAAGCTGCGTTGTTACTTTGGTTGTAAGTTTTCTTTAATATAAGTTTTCATTCAGTAATGCTTTGTGTTTCCTTGATCTCCATTGTCTAATTGCATGTTTTACTATTACTTGAGATTGATCACCTTAGGTTCTAAAGTGCATGCAAAGAACTAGGATTAATAGGTTCCGGGTTCGGGTCTTTAATCTAGTAGTAAACTTTAAGTAATAACGGGTTGTAATTACTTACAGAAAAGAACACAAATATAAAGATAAGGTTAACGGTTTTAATCTATTCTTTATATCCCCTAGTCTTTATTTGAAAGTTGACTTGTTAATTGTTCTTGTAGGTTTACGGAACACTAACCTGTTAAGTTGTCTTGATGCCGTTTGGCTCAACACATATATATGATCGAGACGGGAGATTATTTGAAAGCTTGTAAAAGAAACTCACCAAAGTATCAATTGCATGCTAAGAATCAACCTAGTGTAGATTCATCCGTTATTGTCTTAATGGCTGCGTTATTCGTGTTCATAAGTTTTTGTGTGCATCAATTCAACAACCCCTGCCCCCCTTTAATTTGTTACTTGTTTTTATAATGAATAACCGCATTTACTAAAAATACCTTAACTCTCTTGGGTTCGACCCTTACTTAACCACTATACTTGTTTTAGTGCTAAGTCGAGATTATATTTTGATAGGGTATAAACGACCATAGAAATTACCCTTAGTCAAGCACTCTAAGAGAATGCTTCATGGCAATTAAAATTAAGATATGATCAAAACATTTTATAAATATAATAAAGTTGTTCATCTTTGCATAAAATCATAGAATGCATAATAAATCATAATTATCGAAATTAATCATGTATAATCCAGTTTAAACCACCAAGTCAATCAAACAAGCTCGAGGTCTCAAGGGCTTTCAAAAAAGGTCAAGAAACGTTTGAGGGTGGGATGTATATAGGGAATGTGGTGCTAGAATCCGGGAAAAGGATCTTACTTCACTTCCTTTGGAACTCAACATCCTCCACCAATAATCTTTGCTTATTTACTTTTACTTTTTGGGATGCATGGACAGAGGTGCACAATAACCGAAGCCTAGGAAATCAGCCATCAATTTCTCGAGATGCCTCAAACCTTTGATGCACATACCATGACCCGTTAGGAATATAGCTCAATCCGACTTTGGCAAGACACAAACACCCGGCTATGTGAATGGTGTTGAGTTACTCATCATCATGATTGACTTCCCTAAACCTATTTTGTTTCTTTCTAAAACTTCCAGCCAACATCTCAACTTCACTTTCACTTGCTTTTCACTTTCTTGCTTCCAAATTCTCGGATAGGTAAAGGAAGGCAAATGTGTATATGAGGGGTTAAAGCATGATCAAGAAGAAGAAGAGAAGAGAATGAATTGCCTTAATCATCACAGGAAGAATGTTATAGAACTCATCATGTGGTGTCAACCTTCAAATTCAACATAATTTGGATAAAATAAAAGTATTAAACATGCCAAAATTTCAAACAAAGCATTTTGCAACTTAAACATATCATAAAACCTTTCAAGCATATAAAGATTTCAAAATCAATCTGCAAACAAAATCATCACTGAGGTCATATCTAGAAAAGAAGCACAAAACGTTTCGAAAAGTCTCTCAGTTAAACCACCTTGGTCGAGGTGTTCTAAGTCATCCGAGGTAAAGTACCTCGTTTGGTCAGAATCATCCTGGTCGAGGTCATAACTTTTTTTTTCTTAAACCAGTTTTTGACGTTTTTCTCAAACAAATAACCTGTATGCATGCATGTAATCTCAGATAAGCACATAGAGCATAAAATAAGATCATCAATATCAAGTCGAGTCATACAAGCATATACAATGTCAAATAATACACATAAATACACCATACTTGGGACACATTGTCCCAATGGGTCAAAATAAGTCTAAACAAGAGAACTCACCGCACATAGCTGAGCTGCGAAAATAAATAATAAAGAAAATCCATGCACGCTCTAGTCCTGATCGGCTGGTGGTGGTGGTGGATATGGGATGAAGGGATACTGAGATGGGTCGAACGGATAACCCATAGTGTGCTGAAACTAGATCTCCATCATCCGCTGCTGGTAGTGCTAGCTCTCTCTAAGCTCCATCATCTCTAATGATAAGGCGGCGTAAGAGTCAATCATCTGGTCGGTCAGCTCATCAATCCGTCGGTGAGCTACGGGATCTCTCTGTCTGCGGACTCTACGCCGGGCAGGTCTTGATGGTGCAGCCGCTGCCTCCTCCTCTGTAGCCTCGTCGTCTAAGTCGACAACTAGCACACTAGGGTCGGCTGTATCTGTACCAGTCTCCATGGCAGCTCCGCCATCATCATACTCATCCTCCTCCACCTGAGCTGGTGCAGCATCTCTCACATCCTCTATATAGGGCACCCAAGCGGAAGACCAATACTGTGGATCGAAGACTATGAACTGATCTGACCATAGGATACCCTGAGGGGTAGTCTGCTCCAAGGGCATAGCTACATAGGGTGTAGTGAGGCCACGAGGAACCAATATCCTCCTCGTAATCATCTCCCGAAGTCCAAGCGGCTTTGCAGCCGCCACCAATGTACAAGCCGTCAAATGTAGACCCATAAATGTAGCGATATGAGTCACCATTCCTCCGCAGCAAATATCTCCCTTTGCCATGCCCTTGATCCGGTGCAGATCCTCAGCTAGCATGCCTCCAAAGTCAGGCACTCCACCCGTCACCATGCAAAACAGGCTCAGCAGCAATCCCTGTCTGATCTTCTGGGGCGTCTCAATACGCGCCAGAAGGGTCTCACTAAATATGCGGTGGGCTAGACGGATTGCTAAATGAAATATAATGCGCTCCCTGGAGTCTCCAGGTCTCCATCTGTCTGCATGCTCCACCACATGGGCAATCTGCCCCCAAAACTGTCGAGCCACTGCTCGGGAAGGAAAGTCGGTCACTGTAGGAGTCGGGAAGCCAAAGATCTCTCGAAACTGATCCATGGGTACAATGTAGTTCCGGTTCAGCAACCGGTACTTGATATTGTTCCTTTCTGGAATGTGAGTGACAAAACTCACAAACTCCATGGTCGGCTTGAGGTAGGCTAGAGCTTGGATCTCCATAAACTGCTCAAGCCCTACCATGGAAATCATCTTCTTCAAGTCCTCCACCACGTGGAGGCACTCGAAGGCTGAAACATCCAAGAAGCGCGGGGTAACTACGGGGCGCCTGCATATGCGATCAAAGTCCGCCTGTTGACGCTCATGGATCACCGGGATAGAAGGTCCAGAAGAAGGGGAAGGAGAAGAACCACTGGGAGCATCCCTCAAAACAAGCTGAAGATCAGATATGTGACTCATAATTTCTGACAAGAAAGTACCTCGGTCGGTCTGACAATGCTGAAGAACACCTCGGCTGAGACACAGCTCGAATGGACCGAGGCGAAGTGTTGTTCGATTTACTCTCTCTGATTTTCAGTTCTTTTCCCCCAAAATCACTACCAATTGCATCCTATGGGGTACTTATACTTTTTTAAGGACAAATCTATGGCAACCAAAGCCAATAATCTCTAAAATCAGTAAAGAGAAGGAAAGTTAGGGTTTCCGACAATTTACCCCAAATTACGCAGATTCGAGGCGTTTTTCTTGCAGTTTGTTGCTTTCAATCTGATCCTCGTGCTTTTCTTTGCGAGATCGGAGTAGAAATCGTGGAAAACGATCGAAAAACGAAGAAACGAGGTAAGGGTGTGCCGCGGTCGATAAGGGAAATGGGAGGGAAAAGAGAGAAATTCGTTCTCCTTTTATACCCCTCGCCGATTCTGCTGTCACCTCGGTCGAGGTGGTCCCGACCGGACCGAGGTGGCTGACTGGATTGTCAGACCTAGTCGCCTCGGTTGCCTCAAGAACATCTCGGTCGAGGTGCTGTGACAGCAACCGAGATGTGTCTCAGTCAAACTACGTCTTCTCAATTTCTCGAACTTCTGTCCTTCCAGTGTTGCTCTTGAGTTGAAATTTTTCCTTAGAGACTACTTGGTTTCTATCTAGGACGCCAAAAACAAAACAAAGCAAAGCAAAAGCAAACTATCTAAAACTAAACTAGAAAAAGGGAAAAGAAAGCAATACCTTGGGTTGCCTCCCAAGAAGCGCTTGGTTTAAGGTTGCTAGCTGGACCGTACGGCATCCCTAAACAAGATATAGTGGTGCAATCTCCTCAACGTGGACTTCCGGTTGGTACTTCTTAAGCCTATGACCATTGGCCTTGAAGCTTCCGCTTGTTTCTCCCCAAACTCAACTGCACCATAAGGGAAAACATGTTTTACAATGTAAGGTCCTGTCCATCTAGATTTCAACTTACTTAGAAAGAGGCAAAGGCGGGAGTTGAAGAGTAGAACTAAATCTCCTTCTTTGAATTCCTTAGGATTGATATGCTTGTCATGCCATCTCTTTGTCCTTTCCTTGTAGATCTTGGCATTCTCATAAGCGTTTAAGCGCAACTCTTCCAAATCGTTTATGTACAATAGCCTCTTCTCTCCAGGTTCCTTGATATCGAAATTCAACCACTTGATTGCCCAATATGTCTTGTGTTCGAGCTCAACCGGTAGATGGCAAGACTTCCTATATACCAAATTGTAAGTGGTGGTACCAATGGGAGTCTTGAATGCGGTCCTATAAGCCCAAAGAGCGTCGTCCAACTTCATGGACCAATCCTTCCTCGTCCTAGAGACGGTCTTCTCCAAAATTGCCTTGATTTTACTATTCGAGATCTCGACCTGTCCACTAGTTTGAGGGTGATAAGGGGTTGCTACCTTGTGGGTTACGCCATACTTCGATAGAAGTGCCTTAAACTTCCGGTTGATGAAATGTGTCCCTCCATCGATGATGATGATGCGTGGTGTCCCAAAACGTGGAAAGATAGTCCGATTGAAGAACTTCACAACCACCATCGCGTCATTAGTGGGGGAGGCAATGGCTTCTACCCATCTAGAGACGTAATCAACAGCTAGGAGGATGTAGAGGTTTCCTCCGGATGATGGGAAAGATCCCATGAAATCAACTCCCCATACATCAAAAATCTCAACCTCGTGGATATTGTTGAGTGGCGTCTCGTTCCTTCTAGACAAATTTCCTGTTCTTTGGCATGCATCACAAGAAACAACAAACATTTGCACATCCTTAAATAATGTAGGCCAAAAGAAACTAGAACGCAATACCTTAGCGCACGTTTTGCGAGCGCTAGTATGTCCTCCACAAGGAAGCGAGTGGCAATGCCGTATACCACTAGTAACTTCATCTTCTGGAATGCATCTTCGAAGCATCTCATACGGACCTCTCTTAAACAGTAGAGGTTCATCCCAGTAGTAGTGGCGTATGTCCTTAAAGAATTTCTTCCTTTGAGCATACGTTAATCCGGGTGGTATTTCCTGGCAAACAAGATAATTAATAATGTCAACATACCAAGGTTCTTTATTATCAGAAGCTTGGTGGAGTCAGTGCTCCACCAACTGTAAATGAGTCTCAGAAAAGGGTGTAGGAAATTTGTTGTCCTCAGTTGACAACATCTCGCTTGATGTCTCAGTCGGTGTCCGAGGTGGGTGACTGAGATGTTCTTCAGATAAGAACACCTCGCTTGGTCCAGAAAGTGCCTCGGTCGAGGTACTGGAACTAGGACCGAAACTCGAATTTCTCCTCTCCTGGATCAGTTTCTCAATCTTAGCTCCTAGATCTGCTTCCAGTGCCTTTAAACTCCGTATATCTACATCACAAGAAACATCTATACCTTCCTCCATTAAAATAAAACTAATAACTCTTTCAAAAGGGTCATTAATAAAGATAGATCTCACCAGTTCTCTTGATTCTTCTTCATCATAGATGTTGAAGATATCATCCTCCAGCGGCTCTCCTTTCATTGCAGCAAGCAATGCAAACTCCACTTGATCTCCGCCAATGTTGAATTTCAACTTGGCGTTCTTACAATCCACATTGCAACACGAAGTTTCTAGAAATGGTCTCCCGAGAATGATAGGAACGGGATAATCTGCGGGTATATCAAGTACAACAAAGTCTATAGGTAAATAGAAGTTACCTAACTTAACGGAAACGTCTTCCAAAATGCCCACGGGATGGGTGATGGAGCGATCCGCCATGTATAACCTTATCTTTACCGGATTGGGCTCTCCAAGTCCAATCTTCACACATAGCTCTAGCGGGATGATGCTCACACTGACTCCTAGATCACACAATGCCTCACAAGTTACATCCCCAACTTGAATGGGAATGCAAAATGAGCCGGGATCTCTCAATTTAGGTGGCATCTTCTCCTTCATGATTTGAATGAGCTCCGAGGATTTGGATGTCATCCTAACTTCTCCAAAGTCTTCCAATTTCCTCTTCCTTGATAGAATTTCTTTCAAGAACTTCCCATAGGCGGGCATCCCTAGAATAGAATCAAGGAAAGGGATGTTAATGTGTAGTTTATTCATCAAGTCAAGGAACTTACCAAAGTGCTTGTCTAGATGTGCTTTGGCCCTTGACTGAAGGAATTGAAGTGGTGGTTTATAAGCAGGAGGTGGGACATAAACTTCAGATTTGTCCTTCGCTACCTGGGACTCCACCTCGGGTGGCACCTTGACCGAAGTGTTCCTCGTCTGTACCTAGACCAAGGTGTTCTTCGTCTGCACTGGCACTGACCGAGGTATTGGATCTGCAGTTTTTAGTCCACTTCTCGTCGTTATTGCCATAATTTGTCCCTTGGGGTTGCTCTTTGTCCTTGCTGGGAGATTCCCTGGATCTCTTGGCGCTTCATTCGCCTTATCAAAGAATTGTTGCTCTAAGGCTTTTTGTGCCTTCGAAAATGAAGTCATGGACGTCTCCATAGCGTTGAGCTTGATCAAGATGGCCTCCAGCACTGCATCTTTCTTCTCTGGCTGGGACGAACTTGAATTAGACTCCTGGCTCTTCAATGGAGTAGAAGAAGAAGAAGAGGGGTTAAAAGAATTATTTGAATTTGAGTTAGAATAGGGGTTACCCGAATTTTGTTGATTAGATCTCCAATTGTTGCTGTTGGAGCCTCTATTGTTGTTTTAATTGTTGTTCTTGGACCCTTGGTTGTTGTTTCTTCCTTGATATCCTCCTTCTTCCTTCTTCGTGTGAGCCACCAACAAGTCCTTCAATTGCTTCACATCGTTCTTAAGGGAGATGAGTTGATTATCATTTGATGGAGCGTCCTGGAAATTAACTCTCTTAACTCCATTTTCAGCTCCTTGATGGGAATATTTCTCCATGTGCAAAGCTTGTTTCTCAATGAACTCCCAAGCTTCGTCAATCAGCATGTCCATCAATGTGCCGGCGGAGAGTAGTTGAAGATTGAATTGAGTAGCTCCATCCCATCCTTTGAAGTATATCTCCAGCAATTCTAGCTTTAGAATCCCATAATGTGGGCAATCCAATAGAACATTCCTTGAATCTCTCCCATGACTTGGACAAACTCTCCTTGCCCTTCATGATGAATGCATTAATCTTCCCTCTCATTTCACCGGTCTTGGAGGGGGGAAAGAACTTTTTTAGAAACTCCATCGTTATCTCTTCCCACGTGTTGATCTTTCCGGGTGGAAGAGATTGATACCAAGTAAGCGCCCTGTCCTTCAAAGAAAAGTAAAAATGTCATAGCTTGTAATTGTTGTTTTCCAGCCTTGAAGGTCTCAAGGTCTCCATCAGGATCTGATAGTTTTGCAAATCCTGATGTGGAGACTCCCTCTCTAAACCTCCAAACTGGCATTGGCGGATCATGGATAGAACTTGCCGTCGAAGTTGGTAATCATGCTCCGCTGGATCACCTAGATTGACTCCTGGACGCCTTACTTGCTGATTAGGGTCCATCCTTCGTCCTAGGGTTTGTGGAGATCCTGCAAAAAGAACATCTCGGACAAGCATCCGAGGTGGATGTATCTCGGCGGCGGCAACTGGGACGGGGTCTTGCCTCGGTCGAGGATCTGGTTGATGTAGAATCTGGGCTCATAGATCAACTATATCTGCTTCAATCTCTGCAGTTCTGGTGCGAGTCTACTCTCTTTCTCGCTACAGTTCTTCTTTGTTGAGGCGCAATTGTTTCAGCGCCTCTTTCAATTCGGCCTTAAGATCGCGATTGTCTTTGTTAGCCATCTTAGCTTCTTTCAATCGTCGTTTGTATGTCTTTTCTGGTTCGGGATCGTCAGGAACGATTTCCTTCCCAGCACGGGTTCTTCGCATAAAACTAAGAAAAAGATCCAGCGAAAACACTCAAGTAGAGTGGTTAGTAGCAACAAGGGCGATTGCCCCGAAAGACAACCGCAACCGGCTTGGTCTAGACCAAGTCATCGGCAACGGCAACAAAAACTTGTTCGCTCCAAACGGTGTGTACAAGCTTTAAATTTATATCCCAAGAAATATGCTTAAAACAAGGATGCGAACCCTCAATGTACGGATCAATTATAGTAAAAAGCCAGAATTCCAAGGGTCGATCTCAGGGACTTAGGTGAAACTAAGTAAGAATAAGTTGTCAATGCAACTAATAACCACAATAGCGATTAAAGCAATCAAAGATGATAATAAGCTCAAATAAGGGGAAAATGCAAAATCTAGGGATTAAAGCATCTAGTTGTGGTTCCGACTCAAGATCTCAAGATAAAGCGGACAAAGCTGAGATTTTGCAAAGGGAAGGTGTTTCTAAAGTGGGAATAGATTACCGGGTAAGTCTCACTACTCACTATCCCAAACCAAAGTTCCTATTACCGGGTAAGTCTCAAGGTACAAAGGGAAGGAACTATAATCTCAAACCAACACACCACCTAAGGGAATAGACTCAACCTTTACCGGGTAAGTCTCGGGCTACCTCACAATGATGAGATGAAGGCACACTCAAACCCCAGTAAAGGATAAACCTTTATTACCTACACTTATGATCTTGGGTAAACAAACTAAGGAATCACCGGGTAAGTCTCATCCTAGGATTGCATTGAACTAGGAAAGGTGTAATAAGAATAGGATTTGGCAAACTAAAACACTTAACTCTCAGTTTCGGATCAGAAAAGGTCACCTCATTCAGTCAAGTTCCACCACGGCCGAGATGTTCATCGACTGAGCGAGATGTTCTAGGGTTAAGGTTAAAGACTCGAGCTTTCAGGGTGCTACTGGGATTAAGATCATTCTATCATCGTCTTTCCCACAACTTTCAGCTAATCACCCTAGAATCGCACAAGAAATTTAGTCACTCATCATCATGAAAACAATAATCGAATAAAAGGGAAAGGAATGATTATTTGAACACAAAAACCTTAAGAACAAGACTTCAATAACTGAATCAAATAATTCACAAATCAGCGTTCCTCATATCACAAATCGAACAAGACAATGAACCAAAGGGAATCTAAAGAAAGTCTTACAAACTCCCTCAAAAGCTATCTCAAAACTATGAATCTTCCTTCCTTCAACTTCAATCCTTCCTTCGAACTTCTAGAAAATCTCTCTAATCCGCAGCTTCTTTAATGATCCAAAGATGGCTGAATCGTGGAAAATCCAACCCTTTATATAGGAGAATTATCTTCCAAAGATAATAATATCTTAAAAAGATAATTTCCTACAAAATATATCATATCTCAAAAATAGATCTCCCAAATATAAGATTTTCCTTCTAGAAATTCAGCCCAAACATATAAGATATCTTCTTTTCAAAAAGAAAAGATCTCAGCCAAAAGATATGATCTCGCCGGCGCCACCTCGGTCGGGACGCTCCTCAAGATCACCTCGGTCGAGGTGACACTGTAGCTAACCGAGGTGAATCTCAACTGAATGTAAAATCTCTCAAATCTGGTCCAAAGTAAATCTTCTTCATTAATTCCTTGCTTCCTGAGTTCTTCTTTGAGTTCCAACATGTAGCTCCTATGACTCCTTAGCTCCATAGCTCCATTTCGATCCAGAACGTGCCATTTTACCTACGATTACAACGAAACTTGGTGTAGACCTCGATTCCCGTAAAGGTAGATGAAACAATAATATAATCACATAATATACATCCATATATACAGATTATTGAAGATAAATCGTCCAAACAAGTTCCAAAATATAGACTATAATACATGTTATCACCTAGTAGCAGGTGAAGAATCCTGTTGTGATTGGGCCTTGCCTTGGTGGCAAAAGGTGGCCCGGTAACCCACCTGCCCACAAGTAAAACAGGTCTCCAATGGTCTCTTACACGCATTCCTCACGTGTCCAAACTCTCCGCAACTGAAACACTAGCGCTCCCAAACGGACGCCGGCATTGAATGTTGAGGACCGGGACGTCCCTAAGTCTGACTACGTTCTTGTCCTGCCACTCTTGTCCCGGAACTAGTTGGTATGGTCCTCAGTCACTTGTTCGGTCCTCCGTACTACGCTGCCCTCCTATACCCAAGGCGGTCTCTCTCATAGACCGAAGCTCGGTCCTGGTACTCCGCCAATGAATCATAACGAAATCCCGCCAAGTAAGAACGGGTGGATTCCCTCAATCTCCTGGAAAAGAGATAGACATGTTGGTGCGCTGGAGGTGCAGCGGGTCCCTGCAAGGCTAACTCTTCCCGAAAACGTCTAATCTCATCAATGAATATGACGTTCTCAAATCCTGGACTTTGTCTCTCCACAGTGAATCCGGGAAAAAAGTTTCTCTAACGAGACTCATTAACTGCTCCATCCTAGTCACACCTCCTCGAACCATCCTCCACCAATACTGGGCCTGCTCCCTAAACAAGGTTTGGACTATCTCAACCTGCCTCTCCTCAGGACAACGGATCGCCTTTAGTACAGACTCCACGTGCCCAATCCAGTGCTCAACCTCCAACCCTACCTTCCCATCAAAGTAGGGTACATGTTGCTCGTTGAAAGCCTTCAACCATGAATCAGGTCTTGGGGACCCCGTCTTGTATGTATCCCTAGCAACCCCCATAACCGGCTTGGGTGCAACTTCTGCTGGTGCAACTACCTCTGGTGCGGCTCTAATCTGAGTAACCCTCTGCGAGACCTCAACTGATCTCGCATGTACAGGTGCAGGCACCGGTGGTACGGGAGGTGGTGATCCCATCCTAAATGCCTCCTCAACTCGTCGTACATAGTCTACAAATACAGTAGCTCCAATAGATGATCCCCCGGTCCTAGCTGATGGGGAACTATGTGCCCCGGATCTCAAAACTGTCCTATCCCTAGTCTCGGGAATGACGCTCTCTACCACGTCCTCTATGAGAATCTCAACTGATGGTGGATCCATAACTGGTGGGTCCACAATGGGGATACGTCTCCGACCTCTCGTGCTTGGAGGTCTTCCTACTCGTCCCCGTCTCAGGGCGGTAGAAGGAAGAGGGGGTCTACCCTTGCAGGTCCTACGTAAGCGGTGGCTCTCGTACGTGCCATCTGATAGCGTATGGCGTATATTTGTATAAATACATATTTAAAACTTATGAACTTAATATGATAATAACTCACAAAAGAATGATGATAACCAAAGTCCAAATATACAACCAAGGCCCACAAGCCCAATCACTCTAAGGTCATATACATAACTAGATACATACAAGTCCAAAAACATCCTAAGGCCGTAAATATATATATATAACTATGTAATAATATATATATACATCCATCAAATCCAAGAATCTATGTCGCCGAGGTTAGCGTGAGGAGTGGTGGTCCCGTACATTCTAATCCAACCCCGACTCATGCATATGAACTTTGAAAACGAAAAGTCAGAAGTCGTCGGGTTCTGTTTATTCCTCATTCGGTCTTTTGAAGGTTGCGAGTGTCATTTTTGTCAACCTAGGGCTCTGATACCACTTTTGTAACACCCCAAATCCGCGGGATATCGGGATGCTACGGGCGAGACCTCACAATGGGTCCCGACCCTTAGCCTGACAACAATTTCACCGGACCTTTCCAACATGGCACAAATAAAGGAAAAAACTCAAATAGTTTATAAAGTATGCGAGAAACTGAAAAGTAAAGATACAAGGTGGAAACTCAGCCGAGTCCTCAAAACGACACAAACTCCAAACATAAATCCGAATCCATACATCCAAAACCATAAAACCAAACATAATCAGAGTAATCCCAAAAACGCCCCCGTCCTATAACGTACGGCAACCCTCGGTTGTCCACTCCTCCACATCACTCGGCGGCGTCCCTAACCTGTGGGGCAACTACACAAGCGGTTTAAATCGTTAGCTCCATTCTAAACATTAGAAACATGGTGAAGGCACATACACACTCATACATCATAACATCACATAATCATGCTCAACAAACAATCCGGTTTATTATCTTTATTTATTAGGTTGTATCCCATTCTAATTCAACTTAGGTTTGTGACACGAGAATTCCCAAAACTCGCCTCGGTCCTTAGTTACCAGCATCGAATGGTACTAATGCATCCGACTGTCTACCAGCACGGGATAGTCGCCAAGAACCTCCTAGCTCTCGCGGGAGCCAGGCAAGTTGTCACAACCCGTTATCATACACTTGGGCCAAATTATATATGTAAAACTCGGTGGTCCTATTACCGGTTTATATGTTATAACGAAAGCGATAAAACACACACCACCAAGCACTCAATGAATTTAATACATAGAATACAAGCTAAGTAAACTCGGAGGTCCTATTACCGGTTTATATGTTATAACGAAAGCGATAAACCACTCTCAACTTTCCGCAGGATAACGCTCAAAGTCTGGCCAAACGAGGCACACAATCAATAACTAACTAAAAAGTTAGAAGTCCTCGAACTTCTAGTCTCCAACACTTATATGAGGTCCTAACTCTAGCATGCTAGGTGCAACCTCTAATCTCAAAGATCATCCTAAGATCGTAAAGGAGATAATTCAACAAGTTCAATATCCAATCACTAATACCTATGGTTCGGGGCCACTAAATGGCATTTGCGTTATGCTAAAATCAACTAGCATGATACTACCATCAACATAACTAAAAAGGGAGAAGGTACTCACACACGGTCCAAGGTGAAAGACGATCTACGGATGTCGAGAACGGGTTCGATGGCCTTTATCGGGGCGCTTCAGGAATTAAGACCAAAGCTAAGCAAAATTAGCATAAACGCTAATTTTGAAAGGAAGGTGTAGCGCATAAAGATATTCCAATGAAAACTCGGTTTTCAAGACCGAGGTTAAACTCGTTAAAACTTATTTCCGAGAAAAAATAACCAAAATGGAAAGTCGATTGTAAAACTACAATTCAAATTTAGCCATCAATTAAATTTAAACCATCAAAGGCACCAAATTAATTTGCAAAGGAGTTGGGTCACAAACTACAATAAAATTAAGGGTCCAATAATATAATAATTTACTACATGGGCATAATAGTTCCTTTTTCAAAGGTCTTGGGTCACAACTACAATTATCAACAAGATGGGGCCAAAACCGAATTAATTACAAAAGGAGGGAAAACTAATAATTAATCAAAACTATTCTTCAACCTCCTGTTGAACGCGACAGAAGAAGAAGAAGGAGAAGGGCAAGGCCCTGGTGGCTTGCGCAGGCAAAGGGACGGGATGCTGGCGTCGGTGCAGATGGGCGGGCCCACTAGCGTCATCTCCGGCAGCAGAGCAGGGAGGCGGCGGCTCCGACACTCCCAACGGTTGCTACACAAAACAGGGGAGGCAGGGTGTCAGACAGAGGAAAGAAGAAAGAAAAAGGAGGGAAAGAGGGCGGCTACTCACTACGCCGGCGGCACAGGTGGCTCGGGCGGAGGAACGGCGGCTGCAGTGCTCCCCTGTAGATCCCTTGGCGGCGTCTAGTGGCTGTTGCACAGATCCGAAGGAAAAAGATAGGAAAGGAGGTGAGTTCAGAGATTCGCCTGAGAGAGGAGAGGTAAGGGAGGGTGTGTGAGGGAGAGTGGGCTGCTAGGGGGTAGTCATCACTGGAGGGAGGGGAGCGAGGAGACGCCGACATGCTAGGCAGTAGGCGTGCAGCTACTGCAAGGGGAACGAGGAGACAGTACGTTTTGACAGCCTCTCAAAAACATATTAGGACCTCACAATGGGGAGCTACTGGTTAGGACCTCACAATGGGTCCCGACCTTAGTTTGACAACAATTTTACTAGGATCTTACAACAAGGCATAAATGTATTTAAAACAATTTCAAAACATATTATTTTTAATGTATGAATGTACACATGTGACAGCCTTACAAAAACATATATAAAGATACATAACATGCATGCCGTATGGGAGACTCCCCTGTCCCCATCTAATGAATACGTGGACCCGGCTGACCATCCGTTCCGGATCTCTCTGCAACTGTCTATCTCTACAAATCACAACACGGATAAAACTGTTAGCTAACATTCTATGCATAAGTATAAAGGTAAAAGCACAAACACACAACATACACCCAACATGCAACACTCAATCCTTTTATTATCTTTTAATTAGGTGATATGTCATTACTAATGATACTTGTTTTGTGACACGAGCGATTCTCAAACCTCGCCCCTGTCCCCGTTTATCAACGAGGAATAGTACTAATGCATCTGACCGTCTACCTAACTGGGCTGGTCGTAGGGAACCTCCTAGACTCTCCCAAGAGCTAGGCAGATGATGTCACGACCCGTTATTATACACTTGGGTCAATTACATAAATAATAAAGTCGGTATAATCCGGTTTCGTTGTTTATCATAACTAACAAACACCACTCATACACATTACACTTATACAAGAAGCCAGCTAAGTAAGTCCGTGGGCTTACCTGAATCAGATCTCGACTCTCTTAATCACAACTCAATCTGTAACTGTATAACTCGGTTGCCTGTCAAAGGAGGCAAGTGGATCAACACATATCCAATATACTTAGAAGTCTAAGACTTCTAAGATATAAGATCCTATCGGAAGAGAAAAATACTAAAATACACGTCTAAGGTAAAATGACCATTTTACCCTTGGTCACGAATCTTCTAAAAATCTTGTAATATGTACTTAAATTCTAACTTGAGACTAACTATCATATTCTAACTCTTAAAGTTGAGTTTAGGTCAAGACTAGAACATTACATGTTTTCTTTAACCTTCTAAAAAGGTCACTAGGATCCAACTTTGGCTTCAAATATGAAATTCGAATAAACTTATAAAAAAATTCGAAATAATTCTCTAGATCATCTATGATATCCCATCTACTCATAGGAGCAAGAATTTATTAAAACTGTTCAACCATCACTTCTACAAAAATTTCCAAAGTTGGTTACAACACTTGAAATTTTCTATACTCAGCCAAAATCTGAGTATGTTTATTAACTGTACAACAAGTCCACTTTGAGCCTCTATAACTCTAAATCTCACCATTGGATTCATACCAACTTTTGACATATTAACCTATGCTTGGCACTAAAAAACATCTCAAAAACAGAATGGTGGATCTTATCTCGAAGGCGTCAAAGGTATGCTCAAACTTGGCGGATCAACACAGTTTCTGGAAATTCAGCAAACACTTAACAAAACAGCACACTGTCTTAAATTTGAAAAATCATAACTCCTAAACCACTCGCTAGAGTTATCCCAAAATTTGATATGTTCTACTATAATATGTCAACTGTATCATAATCAAAATTCAAATCCAACAGAGATCAAAAGCCTATTAAAAACTATCTCACAAAACAGCATCACATGTTGTTTTTCCCAACACTCAGCACAATTATAAAAACTGTGGGAGGAGTCAACTTTGAAACATCATAATTCTCAAACTGTAACATGAATTCTTCTAAAATTTTAGTATGATTTACTATGCAATATTGTCTATTACATATCCGAAAACCAGCCAAAAAGAAGGAGTTTAGCTTACCCAAAATCGAACCTGAAGTTGACTGCTCGTCAACTCAGAAAATCCAGCAATGTGACAACTCTTCCAGTCATCTTCCATGGCTGTTTTGGAGGATCTAAATACATCAATTGGTACTCTAATCAGCATATACACAAAGAGGGTAACACAGAGAAGAGGGTTGCCGTTCTTACCAACCGAGCCGGACATGACATTTTTGGTTGAACGAGGGCGAAAGAAGGGTTGTGACCCACTGCTATTAGGGTTCCTCTACGGATCTGCTTCAGCGCACCTGTGGATCTGGCGTACAATTCGTGACTCCCATTGCTCTCCTGAAGGTCGAGCCGCTGGAGGTCTGCATAGGTTGGATGGGCTCGAAAAGGAGTGTCTGTAGCGGTGGTTCTTGGCTTGAGAAGGAGAGTCCGGTCCACTGTGCAAGAGAAGGGAAACCATGGGCGACAGCAACAGCCCGCGGGCAGAGGAGACACGGAGGGAGTCTTCGTTGCTGATGTCTGTCCCGAGCAGTCGACAGCAACTTCATGCCGTTTCTGATGCCAAGCCGCCGGAGCGTCCCAGTTTCGACGCAGGGGCGGTGACATAGACTCTTCATCTTCCAGCTCCCAGGTTAAGGCGTAGGCAGAGGCGCAGGAGAAGGCACAAGGGCGTTGGTCTTCCCTTCTTCAGGGCAAGTCACCGCAGGGGCGCCAGGGGTTGACGCAGGTGCGGTGGCAGTCTTCGTAGCTGGCAGTGGCGAAGGCGCAGGGGGCGCTCCGGAGTGTGGTGTCACCCGCAGGGGCGGTGACTGTTCGCCACTTAGCGTGCCTGCAAATAAGCTTTAAATTTATAAAACTAGAATCAAGCAAGCGAACCCGGAGTGTACGGATCGGCGTAGATTAGCAAGAATTCCAAAGTATCGAACACATGGATTTGGGGGGTTAAATCCAGTTATAAATCGTCAAGCAAGTAAATGTATGAGCTTTGCAAATATTGGGAAAACAACAATCCTAAAGATCCAGGAATCCAGTTGTGGCAATCGATTCAAGATATACTAAAGATATAAGGACAGAGTTGAGGTTTGCAAAGTTATACGAATGTAAAGCAATGTACGGTGAAGTTCCAAGGCTTTATATGGCTCAACTAAAGACACTCTCTATAAAGGTTGTTGAGGCTTCAGTATAGAAAGGATCTAAAGGTAAGAATTTACGTCAAATACCCAAACTTGTAATCCAAGGATCAAGACCAACTGAACCGATTAAGGTTGTGACACTCGAATCGAGGTAGAGGTTGTTGAGGCTTCACTACCACCTAGAAAAGGCAAGCCAAGACTAAGTTAAAGCAAATCTTTAACTTTGGATTAAAGTAAAAGCAAGATTCGTAAACTAACACAAATTACGGGTGGATCTTGAGTTCCACGACCGTGGAACCTCAAGAACAAACCGTGGTTTGGGGTGTCGGCGAAATCTCTCTAACTCTCAAGGTTCAATCTGTTTACGATCGATCTATCATCATCTAAGCCACAACTATCAACCCTTCACCTTAGATTTGCTAAAGGGTTTTAGCCAACAACAGTCATATTGATATCAAATTCAAGATTTAAAAGAATGAAAGATGAAAACCTTTGAAAACCTTGAATAAATCTCAAATCAATCTCAAATCCACAAACAAGAACAATGATGTAAGTAGATTCAGAATAACACAAACAATCACAATCCTTGATAAGAACGAAGAACGGGATGTCAATCCGTCTTCTAATCAAACCTAAGGATAAAGCGTAATATCCGTACGAACAATCTTCCAATTCTTCACTCTTTCCGTAAGCCTTTCCGTCAATCCGGAAATCTCAATAGGGCTAAGCGCAATCTCTCAACGGAGGTGTAAGCGAAGGTGACGGAATCTCCCTTCTTTCGTCCTTTTATAGGGCAAGATAAAATATGAGCCCAGCCCATTGCGTAAAAGATCATGGCTTCAAATTGTACGTTAAAAGATCGTCAGAATCACGGTTTCCTAAGATTCCACGCCCGTGGTTTAGAGCGTGGTTTAGAGCGTGGAAACTCATCACGGTTTGTCACAACTTCCACGACCGTGTAACTTGCTGGAATGCTCCACGCTTGTCTTGCCAAGGTTCCACGGCCGTGGTTTAGAGCGTGGACTCTAATACGGCCGTATTTCAGGGCGTGGAACGTCAAGTGCTCGTAAATCTCCTTTGTCTTGTTCCATTCTTCATCCTAGCGTCTCCCTTAGCTCCTAGTGATGTCCTCAATCCTTGGACATGCTCAATCTATCTCCATTCTCCCTTGATTCGTCCGGTTTTAGCTCTTAATTGCCTACAATCAACACAAAGCTTATGTAGACCTCTATATCGATAAAGTAGACAAACTAACTCACAAATGCTTCAATGCTTTATCAATGAATACAATTATAGATTAAATACACTTAGAAAACGTGCCTAAAATATCACAATATTTAATGCTAACAAATAACCCCATACTTGCCACTTGCTTGTCCCTAAGCAAGGTCTTTCAAAAACTTTAAAACTCAAGTTAGGATGAAATATGGATATACTCTCAAAGCAAAACTTCTTTTAGATGAATGTGCTTTCTAATCAATAGATCATTCTCAAATCTTGCTTCATTCGTTTATTAGACTCTCATATACATAATCAAAGAGTAAAGAGTAAAGAAAACTCATGAATTAATCAAACTCCAATGTAAACATCATAACCTTCAAACATTATCAAAATCAATCATAAGAAACTTCAAGTTAGATCACCAAGTCATATATCATTCTCTTGATCTTAAGGACTTTTAACAAGGTCTAGAATGCGGAAAGGAAGGGAAAACTTTAAGGAATATGGTGCATGAATCAGAGAAAGTGGATAGCTACTCTTTTCTTTTCCTCTTGCGGTTTCCGCAGCACTTTCAACTTAGAGCTTCACTCTCTTCTTTTCAATTCATTTTTCGACTTTACTTTTGGAGTTATGGATAGAGGTGCACAAAAACCGAAGCCTAGGAGATTGGCGTTTCTCATTTTTACGAGATGCCTCAAACCCTTGATACACATACCATAATCCGCTAGGAATATTACTCAATCCGACTTTGGCAAGACACAAACACCCGGCTATGTGAATGGTGCCGAGTTACTCATCATCATGATTGACTTCCCCAAACCTATAATTTCTTTCTATTCTTTTGAATGCAAAATATTGCTTTCATGGCCCTCCCACATCAAACATGCCAAATATCAACTCCTCCAAATTCCCGGATAGGTAAAGGAGGTCATAATTTCATTGAGGGGCTAAATGATCAAAGAAAGAAGAAAGAAAATCAAATTGCCTTAATCATCTCAAAAAGAAGCATAAGAACTTATTTTGTGATTTCAACCTTAATCTCTCAACATGATTTAAGTAACATTCATCACATTATGAAACTTGCAAAAGTGGAATAATCAGCTCATTCAATTTCTTTTCAATTCACTATTTGTTTAAGCATGCGATTGTCATCAAAACTCAATTCACAAGTGGTGATTATCATAGAAATCATCTCTATCCTTAGAAGCACAAAATTTTCAAAATTTTTCAATTTTTATGGGTTTTTCAAAAGCTTTTTCATGCAATGCAATAATGAAACGTGCAACAATAGAATGAAACATGCAAGGTAGGCTCGATAAAGCATACAAAGTGAGTAAGAGTTATTACAAACTATTAGTCACACCCCACCCCATACTTGGAACAAACATTGTCCCTAATGTTCAAAAAAAAGAAAAAGAAGAAAAGAAAGAAAGAAAGAAAAAGAACTCACAAAATGGTGGTGGAGCGGCTAAAACGGTCGATCATCAAACGTCCTCACTGCGGTGGAGGCGGTGGTGGAAACGGGGAGAAGCTGGGATCAGAATACCGCCCGAACTGCTGGCGGTAGACATCTCTCATCATGTGGTCAAGATCGTCGGCTCGTGCATCCCTAGCATCAGCACGAATCTCCAATGCTCCAACCCTATCGGAGAGGTCGGTAGCCCACTCTGGCAGCTGCTCGTACCAACCAGGCGGCTGGCTGTACCACGCCGGTGCATCTGAAGGTGCTGGTGCAGGTGGTGGTTGTGCATGCCAAGGCGGTGGAGCTCTCATCCACTCCGGCTGGGTGCTATACCATGTAGGAGGATCCGCCATCCAAGTGGGCCTCTCGCTCACACTAGCACGGCGAGAGGATGATCCTGAAGCTCTAGCGGGACGGGGAGAACGTCTAGGCATGTCGGGAACTGCATCCGGCTGATCCGGGAATGTACCAAAGTCATGATCAGCTCCTCCTCCTCCCTCATAATCATCTCCTCCTCTCATCTCCTCCTCTACAACTAGTGGTGGTGGAACATAAGGAGAGGCTACTAATCTGTTCGCATGCATAGCAGCGAACGTCTCCTACCAGTTATGGCGTCCATCCATAATGGAATACTCAGGAAGCCACTCTATCCCTCTCCCTATCCTACTCTCCCAAGGCATAGCAACATATGGTGGACCTCTATGAGTGGGGAAGATGAGGCCTCTAGTCATAAGGGCCTGAAGTCCTAGGGGTCTAGCAGCAATACATGTACAAGCCGAGAAATCAACCCCTAACTGTCTAGCAAGGTGGGTGACCATCCCACCGTATCCAATGTTGCCATCCCTCTTATTCTTTAGCTTGCTCATGGTAGTAGCTAAGAGGGTGGCGCAGTCAGGTGGCCTGCCATACAACATGCTGTAAAGAAGAAACAGCTCATCTATCTTAATCTTCTGAGGTGTCTCCGTCCTAGGGAAGAGACACTCAGAAAGCACTCTATGGGCAATCTTCAAGGCTAGATGATAGACTAGTCTAGCCTTGGTATCAGCAGGCTTCCAACGGTCCCAGAAATCCTTGGCGTACACGCCACTGGGGAAGCGACCATTGAAGGTCTCCTGGAACCCAAAGAAGGCTCCAAACTCTCTAATCGAAAAATCATAGTTTCTTTCCATCAGTCGGAAAGAAACTGTCCTGTCAACGTGGCTATGCTCGAAGGAAACCACAAACTCCCTAGTGATCTTCTCATAAGCATACTCCCGAATAGCGGAGAAGATGACTAAGCCGACTCTATCTAAAAGCCATGTAAGGTCTCCTATCACATGCAAGGGTGCTAGCTCCTCAAGTAGCAAGTATCTAGGTCCTATGACCGTCCTCTCTTCTATCCTCTCTAAGGCATCTAAATGATCCTCATGGATAGTAGGGATCCTAGGGGGAGGTGATGATGGTGATGAAGGAGGTGATGGAGGCTCGGTGGGTGGTGCTCTAGAAGAGGAAGCATCATTGCCTTTCCTCTTTTTGTTCTTATCCTTGTTCCTACCGGACACTCTCCTCACAAAATACATACTGTGTCAAAAACCACGGTCTGTTCTAGGATTTCCACGGCCGTGGTTTCTCTAGAAACCGTGGTTCGGCTCGAAAAATCTCAAAACTCAACATAATTTCACCAATTTCAACCACAAGCAGCCCTAGACTAATTCCAGTCCAATTCCAATCAGTTCTCCTAAAAATTCTATCAAAAACGAAGCCAAATCGACAAAGATAGAGAAAGAACCAAAATCCTAGGTTTTCGGATTTTGGAATCCGAATTGTGGCTTCTCCGGTGATTTGCTGCTCGAATCATTGCTTGGATCTTGTAGGTGATTGGATTTGCTTCAGTTTTGGTCAAAGAATCGTCAAAAACGATTAACGAACGAAGATTTGAGAGGTGGGGAGTGGAGTCGGCGATTTTGGGCGTGGAATGGGTTTTTGTGGTGTGTTTTGTGAAGAAACGTGATTTATATAGTAGCCGTAAAAATTTTTGAAAATCACGGTCTGTCGGGGGGTTCCACGGCCGTGGAAATGTACGGAACCGTGGTTTTGGTGATTTTTCTCAGGCTTTTGAAAATTACGGTCACTATAGCTGTCACGGCCGTGGTTTAGGCCGTGGAACTCTCTATAATGCTCCAAAGTCCAAGTTTCATCACTTTTCTTCAAACTTTCTCTTCCCCTTTCCTTTTCCACTGTTCCTACATCCAAAAACACGAACATACCGGAAGGTATCGAAGGCAAAACAAAGCAAAAACATCTAAACTAAACTAATCTATGAATCAAAAGTAAAAACGACAATGCAATACCTTGGGTTGCCTCCCAAGAAGCGCTTTGATTAAGGTCCGTAGCTAGACCAAATTCGCACTTATACGAGTGCGGTGGGCGCGAACTCTTCAGATTGGAGTTCCGGTGTATACTTCTTGAGTCGTTGACCGTTCACCTTAAAGCTTCCGCCCGTTTCACCCCATACTTCAACTGCACCATGGGGAAAAATACGTTTTATTAGAAAAGGTCTGGTCCAACGAGATTTAAGCTTACCTGGAAAGAGACGAGGCCTTGAATTGATGAGGAGAACTTGATCTCCTTCTTTGAAGTCCTTTGGAATGATATGCTTATCATGCCAACGCTTTGCTCTTTCTTTGTAAATCTTGGCGTTTTCGTAGGCGTTCAAGCGAAGTTCTTCAAGTTCATTTAGGTCCAAGAGACGCTTCTCTCCCGCTTCCTTCATGCTGAAATTCAACCACTTGATTGCCCAAAACGCCTTGTGCTCCAACTCTACCGGTAAGTGACAAGACTTCCCATACACAAGGTTGTATGGTGTAGTTCCGATGGGAGTCTTGTATGCAGTCCGGTACGCCCACAATACATCATCTAGCTTTAAGGACCAATCCTTCCTAGTCCTTGAAACCATTTTCTCTAGGATTCCTTTGATCTCCCGGTTTGAGATCTCAACTTGTCCACTAGTTTGTGGATGATAAGGGGTGGCGATCTTGTGAGTCACCCCATACTTAGCTAAGAGAGCTTCAAAACGCCGGGCAATGAAGTGAGAGCCTCCATCACTAATGATAGTCCGTGGTGTCCTAAATCGCGGGAAAAAGGTCTTGTTAAAGAACTTAACCACTAGCATGGCATCATTGGTGGGAGAGGCAATCGCTTCAACCCATCTTGAAACATAATCAACCGCTAAAAGTATGTATTGGTTACCACAAGATGATGGGAAAGGTCCCATGAAGTCTACTCCCCAAACGTCAAAGATCTCCACCTCTTGGATGCTGTTGAGAGGCATCTCATTTCTCCTAGAGATATTTTCTGTTCTTTGACAAGCATCGCAGCAGGAAACAAAGGTTTGCACATCTTTAAATAGAGTAGGCCAAAAGAATCCAGATTGTAATATCTTAGCGCTAGTCTTGTTCGAACTAGCGTGTCCTCCACAAGGTAGTGAATGACAATGGCGGATGACACTTTGCATTTCATCATCCGGCACACATCGCCGAATAATGCCATCCGGACCTCTCTTAAAGAGGAGAGGTTCATTCCAAAAGTATTCCCGAACATCCTTAAAGAACTTCTTTCTTTGTGCATAGGATAATCCGGGCGGTAATTCCTGACAAACCAAATAGTTAAAAAAAATCAGCAAACCATGGTTCGTTACCTTTGGAGATCACATCGATGCACTCCTCTATGAGGTGTAAATGCTCGTCCGGAAAGGAGTCATCTATAGGTAGATGGTCGTCTTCTAGATGTGTTAGACGACTCAAATGATCCGCAATAGAATTTTCCGAACCCTTCTTGTCGCGGATCTCTAGATCGAATTCTTGTAGGAGAAGAATCCATCTAATTAGCCTTGGCTTCGCATCCTTCTTTGCAAGGAGGTACCGGATCACAGCATGATCCGTGTATACAATCACCTTTCCACCTACAAGATAAGAGCAAAATTTGTCAATTGCATATACAATAGCTAGAAATTCTTTTTCTGTAGTGGCGTAGTTGAGCTGTGCTTCATCTAGCGTTTTGCTAGCGTAGTAGATAGCATGGGTTCGCCCTTCCTTTCTTTGTCCAAGAACAGCTCCTATAGCTACGTCACTTGCATCACACATCACCTCAAAGGGAAGATTCCAATCCGGAGGTTGGATAATTGGGGCTGAAATTAGAGTTTCCCGAATCATATTAAACGCATCTAAGCATTCCTGCGAAAACTCAAAAACTACATCCTTCATCAATAGATTAGTAAGCGGTTTTGATATTTTAGAGAAGTCTTTTATGAAGCGCCTATAAAATCCAGCATGTCCTAGAAAACTTCTTATCCCTTTCACCGAAGTTGGGGGAGGAAGCTTTTCTATTGTCTCTATTTAGCTTTATCCACCTCAATCCCTCTACTAGAGATTAAGTGTCCTAGTACAATGCCTTCTTTCACCATGAATTGACACTTTTCCCAATTAAGAACTAGGTTAGTGTCTTCACACCTTTGTAATACAAGAGCAAGGTTAGAAAGACAATTGTCAAAAGAGGAACCATAAACGGAGAAGTCATCCATAAAAACTTCCATGATTTCCTCTATATATTCCGAGAAGATGGCCATCATGCACCTTTGAAAGGTGGTTGGGGCGTTGCAAAGCCCGAACGGCATCCTCCTATACGCGAACGTACCCCATGGGCACGTGAACGTGGTCTTCTCCTGATCGTCCAGGTGTATCGGAATCTGAAAGAAACCACTATAACCGTCAAGATAGCAAAAGTGCGAATGTTGTGCTAACCATTCAAGCATTTGATCGATGAAGGGTAGTGGGAAGTGATCCTTCCTCGTCGCGTTGTTTAGCTTGCGGTAGTCTATGCACATCCGCCATCCTGTTACGGTTCGGGTAGGAATGAGTTCGTTATTTTTGTTGGTGATGACCGTCATTCCTCCCTTCTTCGGAAACATATGTACCGGACTCACCCACTTGCTATCGGAGATAGGGTAGATGATACCTGCATCAAGAAGTTTAAGAATTTCCTTCTTGACAACCTCCTTCATGGTCGGATTTAACCGCCTTTGAGGTTGTCGCGAAGTCCTAAAGTCCTCTTCCATTAAGATATTATGCATGCATAGGGAAGGTTTGATTCCTACTAAGTCCTCTATAGTATATCCTAAAGCTTTCCTATGTTTCTTAAGGACAACCATAAGTTTACTATGTTCATCTATGCTTAAATTGGAACTAACAATTACCGGAAAGGTAGAATTAGGTCCAAGAAATGCGTACCTTAGATGAGTAGGAAGTGGTTTCAATTCCATAACTATCGGAGTTTCCAATGGCTCATGAGGAATATCCGATGGTTCCTTAGAAGTGTCTAAGGATGTAGAAGGAGTTGGAGAAGAATCAAGAGAAGTTGAGGAAGAGACACAATTGCCTTCGGAATCACCCAAAATTACGGCCTCTCTGCATCCTCCACGGCAGTGGTTTTGGGCGTGGAAAGTAAATACGGTGGCTCTGTTTCCTCCACGGCCGTGTAAGTCTTTGGAGTGCTCCACGCTTTTGTTGGTGAAATCCACGGCCGTGGAATAGAGTGTATGACCGTGGATCCGTACGTTTTCTGCCTCGACGTGGAGTTTTTCAAACTCCTCTTCATACACTTCTTCTTGTGCTTCTAAGGCTTCAATTGCCTCATTGCATTCCTCTTCTTCCCCTATATCCATTAGGCTCATAGAAATAACCTTTTGCAAAGGATCTTTGAAGAGAATAGCACTTACCTCTTCTCTAGATAGCCGTTCTTCATCTTGGATATTGAATATATCCTCATCAAGGATTGGTTCCTTCACTAGAGTGGAAAGAACGAATTCTACCTTCTCTTCTCCTATGTCAAAGGCGAGTCTAGCATTCTTGCAATCGACTATGCAGCCGGATGTTGTAAGAAACGGTCTTCCGAGAATGATCGGGACCGGAGTATCTGCAGGAATGTCAAGCACAACAAAATCTATAGGAACATAGAATTTACCTAGCTTGACCGGGACGTCTTCAACTATACCGACGGGACGAGTTATGGATCGATCCGCCATGTACAAAGTCATCTTCACCAGTTTAGGATCGCCTAAACTGATCTTCCTACATAATGCAAGTGGGATGATGCTCACACTCGCTCCTAAATCACATAGTGCATCATATGTGACATCTCCCACTCCTATGGGAATACAAAATGACCCCGGATCCTTTAGCTTTGGGGGCATCTTCTCTTTCATGGTCTTGATGAGATCCGAAGAATCCGAACTCATCTTAACCTCTCCAAAATCCTCTAGCTTTCTCTTGTTAGAGAGGATCTCCTTTAAGAACTTACCATAAGCCGACATACCTACAATAACATCAATGAAAGGTATATTAATATGCAATTTGCTCAGGAGTTCTATAAACTTACCGAATTGCTTATCTAGACGCACTCTTGCTCTAGATTGCGGAAACGGTAGGGAAGGTTTGTAAGCTGGAGGAGGAACGTAGACATCTTCCTTCTCCTTCCCCTTTTCTTTCTCTTTCTCAACGGGGACTTCTACAAACTTAGGCTGCGGGTCGGTAGTTGTTACTCCGCTCCTAGTTGTGATTGCCATCACCCTTCCTTTTGGGTTGTCCTCCGTTTTTCCTGGAAGTTTCCCTTGATTCCTAGGAACTTCCTCCGCATGGCTGAACATTTGGTTTTCTAAAACCTTTTGGGCTTTATCAACCTTAGTGATGTGATCATCAACCTTGATGATGCGAGTCTCCAATCCTTGAAGCTTGCCCAAAATTGTTTCCAACATGGGATCGGGCTTCTCTTTCCCCGAAGTACTTCCACCATTAGATGTTTGCCCCTGGCTTTTCAAAGGAGTGGAAGAAGAGGAAGGTGGAGTTAGTGAATTTCCTGAATTGGAAGGATAAGAATTACCGGAATTTTGTTGATTAGGACGCCAATTGTTGTTGTTTGAACCCCTATTGTTGTTCCAATTGTTGTTCCGGTTGTTGCTGTTGTTGTTCCAATTATTCCGGTTGTTGTTCCGGTTGTTGCGATTGTATTCTCATTACCGTTGTGGTTATTGTTGTTGCCTAAATAACCCACATCTTGTTCCTTGTGCTTCGGAAAGTTGGTTTTGATGGCTTCCTTCAACTCTTTAATCTCCGTGTTGAGAGAAAAGATTTGTGTTTGAGCTGCTTGTGATAGCTTTGCTCCTTGATCTACATGATTCGCCTCCACTTTCCGATGAGAATACTTCTCTATAACTCGCGCTTGCTTCTCAATGAAGTCCCAAGCGTCATCTTCCCTCATGTCCATGAATGTACCACATGAAAGGGATTGGAGCTTGAATTGTGTCTCCACATCCAACCCCTTATAGTATATCTCCAATAGTGCAAGCTTGGATATGCCATGATGAGGGCAATCCAATAGCAAATCCTGAAATCTTTCCCAAGATTGAAACAAACTTTCGTTAGATCTCATAGAAAATGCATTAATCTTACCTCTTAACTCCGTCGTTTTGGATTGCGGAAAGAACTTAGTGAGGAATTCCGAAGAAAGATCCTCCCATGTTTCAAGCTTCCCACTTGGAAGAGCTTGATACCAAGACAATACTTTCCCCTTCAAGGAGAAGAAGAAAAGCTTGAGTTTGTAGCTGTTGGAAGTTGCATTCTTTGGCTTCATTGTCTCCATCATAATCTCAAAGTTTTGTAGATGTTGATGTGGAGATTCAGCGCTTGTTCCACCAAATTGGTTTTGGCGGACAATAGTAATAACTTGAGGGTTGAAGCTAAACCCTTGTGCATCGTCAGCATCAAAGTTCACACCTAAACGGCGTGGTTTCTGCGTTAGATCCATCCTTTGGCCAAGAGTTCTTGGCTCCTCATCCACACGTTCGACTCTTGCACCTCTAGGTGGAGCACAACGATTTGCAGCTGGCCGTGGGAAGAATGGATTCACATTGATCGTTGGATCAATTTCCTCTAGCGGTGGCATGGAGGAGTCGCTATCCTCATTGGATGAGTTGGCTCTAACCGATCTTCCCGGTCTTCTTCTTCTCTTTTTCTCCTTGAGGTTGTTTATTTCCAACCTCATTTGGAACATCATGTCCGATAGATCATCAACCTTCGTTTGATGACGATCCATCTCTTCCCTACGAGTCTTCTCACTCCATTGGAGTTGAGCTTCTTTCTCCGCCAACTCCGCTTGGTAATCACGTTCTCTTTCTTCAGCCATTTTTCTTTCCTTAAGCTTTCTTCTGAAAGTCCTCTCAAGCTCTTGATCAAGAGGTAAGAGGTCTTCGTTATTCCTAGACCTGTGCATACACTCAAAAAGATATCAAATAACAAGGGAAAAGCTCCCAAGCTTGACAACCGATAACCGAATTCGGCCTAGACCAAATCCCCGGCAACGGCGCCAAAAACTTGTTCTCCACTTAGCGTGCGTGCAAATAAGCTTTAAATTTATAAAACTAGAATCAAGCAAGTGAACCCGCAGTGTACGGATCGGCGTAGATTAACAAGAATTTCAGAGTATCGAACACAGGGATTTGGGGGGTTAAATCCAGTTATAAATCGTCAAGCAAGTAAATGTATGAGCTTTGCAAATATTGGGAAAACAACAATCCTAAAGATCCAGGAATCCAGCTGTGGCAATCGATTCAAGATATACTAAAGATATAACGACAAAGTTGAGGTTTGCAAAGGTATACGAATGTAAAGCAATGTACGGTGAAGTTCCAAGGCTTTATATGGCTCAACTAAAGACACTCTCTATAAAGGTTGTTGAGGCTTCAGTATAGAAAGGATCTAAAGGTAAGAATTTACGTCAAATACCCAAACTTGTAATCCAAGGATCAAGACCAACTAAACCGATTAAGGTTGTGACACTCGGAATCGAGGTAGAGGTTGTTGAAGCTTCACTACCACCTAGAAAAGGCAAGCCAAGACTAAGTTAAAGCAAATCTTTAACTTTGGATTAAAGTAAAAGCAAGATTCGTAAACTAACACAAATTACGGGTGGATCTTGAGTTCCACGGCCGTGGAATCTCAAGAACAAACCGTGGTTTGGGGTGTCGGTGAAATCTCTCTAACTCTCTGGGTCCAATCTGTTTACGATCGATCTATCATCATCTACGCCATAACTATCAACCCTTCACCTTAGAGTTGCTAAAGGGTTTTAGCCAACAACAGTCATATTGATATCAAATTCAAGATTTAAAAGAATGAAAGATGAAAACCTTTGAAAACCTTGAATAAATCTCAAATCAATCTCAAATCCACAAACAAGAACAATGATGTAAGTACATTCAGAATAACACAAACAATCACAATCCTTGATAAGAACGAAGAACGGGATGTCAATCCGTCTTCTAATCAAACCTAAGGATAAAGCGTAATCTCCGTACGAACAATCTTCCAAATCTTCACTCTTTCCGTAAGCCTTTCCGTCAATCCGGAAATCTCAATAGGGCTAAGCGCAATCTCTCAACGGAGGTGTAAGCGAAGGTGACAGAATCTCCCTTCTTTCGTCCTTTTATAGGGCAAGATAAAATATGAGCCCAGCCCATTGCGTAAAAGATCATGGCTTCAAATTGTACGTTAAAAGATCGTCAGAATCACAGTTTCCTAAGATTCCACGCCCGTGGTTTAGAGCGTGGTTTAGAGCGTGGAAACTCATCACGGTTTGTCACAACTTCCACGACCGTGTAACTTGCTGGAATGCTTCACGCTTGTCTTGCCAAGGTTCCACGGCCGTGGTTTAGAGCGTGGACTCTAATACGGCCGTATTTCAGGGCGTGGAACGTCAAGTGCTCGTAAATCTCCTTTGTCTTGTGCCATTCTTCATCCTAGCATCTCCCTTAGCTCCTAGTGATGTTCTCAATCCTTGGACATGCTCAATCTATCTCCATTCTCCCTTAATTCGTCCGGTTTTAGCTCTTAATTGCCTACAATCAACACAAAGCTTATGTAGACCTCTATATCGATAAAGTAGACAAACTAAGTCACAAATGCTTCAATGCTTTATCAATGAATACCATTATAGATGAAATACACTTAGAAAACGTGCCTAAAATATCACAATATTTCATGCTAACAGTGACAAGGCTCCGCTGGTGCGGTGAAGCAACAGAAGCTTTGCTTCGTGAACGAACTTCACTCCTAAGTGCTTATAACTCCTTCCTTAGCTTCTTTTAGTCTTCTTCTTCTGGACCAAGGAGTTAGTAGCATAAACCGACACTAATACAATAAAATGACTCTAAAAACTATCATAAATGATAGTGATTCCATCACCTATCAAACTCCCCCATACTTAGACCTTTTACTCTTCCGGAGTAAAGCATATGACATCAAACTAGATTCAAAGGCCTCAGGAAGCATGGGCAAGCAGAAATGACAATGAATACAAAAGAAAAGCCAAGAAAGAAAGAAGGAAAAGAGGGAAAATTTGAGAAAAAGGTAGAAACTACCATCCTTATTGCTCCAAGAGTGTCCTACCCAGACAACCTCCTTATGACTCCCCTTCTTATGTCGCCAAACGTCGGAAGGGAAACCTACACTCGGTGTCGCTTATTTTGCCAAGGTGCCCTTTCGGGTTTTCACCTTGCCACTCTTCTTCTTTTCTTTGATGATCTCACTTTAATCTCACATCCCTCAAGTCCAATTTTGCACCAACCTAAGGTTGGTCGGACTACCTTCTTTTTGCCTAAACCGCCCTTTCGGGTTTTCGGTTTATCCAAGGATTTTCATTCCTTTTTTCATTTTCTTTGGCTTTTTCTTCTCTTTTTTTTATATGAATTTCAAATGGAATTACAATTCATAAGACTCAATGCAAAAGAACTCGAAATAACTCAAAAGAAATTGTACATGCAATGATATGTCCCTCCCCCATACTTGAAGATCACTTTGCCCTCAAAGTGGAAATAAAGCAAAGATAAATGTGGGAAAGGGATGAGAATGATACCACTAGTGGGATGGTCCTGTTGGACCATCCGGACCCTCCTTTGGTGGGAACGGGAAGTGGCTGAAAAAGTGCTCCTGTCGGCGGTAGATGTCCTCAATGCAGGTCTACTGAGCCTCCATCCGACGGCCAGAAGAGGTCTCAAAGCTGGATTGCCAAGCCAGCTACTGAGCCACCAGTTGCTGCTGCTGGGCCGCCTGCCAAGCCTCCTACCTCTAGTCGAAGTGGGAGGTCATGGAGGCGGCAAAGCTCATCTGCCAGCTCTGTTGCTGCTCCAGTATGGTCCTCTGGTAGTCGGACTGCCATGTCCGGTGCTGGGTGGTCATGACCGCCATCTGAGCCTGAAGGCTCGCAAGGGCCGGATCCTCCTCTAGTGCCGCAGTGGGCATCTCCTCGTCGTCGGGGATGGGCATGTGCTCCTCTTGATGAGCCCGGCTGGAGCTCGCAACATGCCTCTCCACAACGGCCACTAGAGGCCTCCTCGGTACGAAGGGATCTGGTGGAAAGTAGAGCTCGGAGAGCTCATCCCCGAATAGTAAAGGTTGAGGGAGGTAGGTGAGGTGGCTCCCATCTGCAAGGGAGATGCAAAATAGGTTCTCCCCGTCCCGTCGGAGGAGCTTGCACCTCCTAAGCATCCCCTCAGTGTAAAGGGGAGCCTTCAGCCCGTCCTCTAGCTCGGATAGGTCCATCACCTGTGAGGCGATCAAGGAAATCACCCCACCACTAACAATGTCCCGTGACTCGTTCTTCCTAATCCGCTTCAAAGCGGTAAGGAAGAGAAATGGCCAATCCATCACGTTCTCGCTCATCGGAAGGCAGGAGTATATTAGAGGGAGGTCCTTTAGGGTGACCTTGTTCTCCTCTTTGTGCCCACAGAAGACACTCATGAGGATCTTGGAGAGGAGCCTCAAGCAAAGGTGAGTGAGTTTGTTGGAGTACTCACCCCCTGCATGGAACTCTGACCCGGTAGCTGCCTGCCAAAACTCACACAGGTCCGAGGTTGGGACTGGCTCTCACCAATTCTCGAAGGGGTTGAGAGTCACCCCGAAAGCCTCCTGTAGCTGTTGGTAATCAAGTGTGTGTTTCACCTTGTTGAACTTGAAAGTGAGTCCAATACACACATGATCCTCCTTCTCCATGGTGAAGGTGGAGATGAACTGTCTGCTGAGCTCGGGATACGTTGGAGCACTATTCCGTAGGAAGTCTCTGAGCCCGACATTGGCCAGAAAGGACTGCATGCTCTCCAGCATGCCTAGCTTCTCCAATGTAGGAACGTGCAAAAACCGAGTTGCGTACACAACTCGATCCTGTACGATCCTATACCTCTCCTTCTCAGCTTCGGACATCTTGTATTTCCTTTGTGGCTCCATTTTGGTATTTGATTTAGCAAAGGAATTAGAAACTTTCAAAAACAGGGAGAGAAGACGAACCCTCTATTGTGTTTTCCGCAGGGGCGGTTGAAGCAGGCGCAGGGGGGGCAAGGCGCATGTACGGGAGCTTGCAGGCTTGGGGGCGGGAGAAGTGTAGAGGGCGATTTCTGGGGAGCGATGAAGGTGGTGATGCTGAGGCCGTTCCGGTGACTTCTTTGTTGGTGTAGACTTCGCCGGAGGTGGAGCAGGAGTGGAGTTTTGTGCTGGGTGGTGATGAAGAGTGTAGTAAGGTGAGAGAGTTTGGAGGGAGGAAGGTGGAGCTGGTGAGGGTGGCGCAGGAGCGTCGCAAGGGGTTGACTGTCGTCGGAGGTGGCGCAGGGGCGTCGTTGGGGTGGCTTGTGAGTGTTTGGTGGGGGCGCAGGGGCGTTGTAGCTTAAGAGGGGTAAAGTGCGAGGGAGATGTGGTTTTTGTTGGTGAGGAGATAGAGAGTGGGTGGGTGGGGTAGGTGTAGGAAATTGTTTGGGGAGTGCGATTTTTTTTTTCTTTTTTGGGTAAATCCGCAGGGGGGGAGCTTGTCGCTGCGGGGGCGGTGACAAGGGAGAGGAGACACGCAGGCTCAGCGCTAGGGGCGGTGCTGAGGATGTGTGTCAAGGGTGGCCGCCGCAGGGGCGTATGGGAGTTACCGAGGGGGCGGTGACTAGTATGTTGCAGGCGCTGGCCCAGCGCCGGGGGCGGTGCTGGGCATGGGTGTCACCGCGGGGGCGGGGACACTGAGCCGTAGGGGCGGTTTTCTTGACAGAGGCTCCTCTTCTTATTCCTTCGGGTTGCCTCCCGAGCAGCGCCTTTGTTTTACGTCGTTGGCTCGACGTAAGGGCTCTACTTCTCTGATTGTGCTTCCTCCAGCACCATCTCATCAATTGGATCGTTCTTTACTCCTTCAAGGTAAGGCTTTAGCCTTTGCCCGTTGACTTTGAACACCTTGTGTGTTTGGGGATCATAAAGATCCACAGCTCCATGAGGATATACTTCGGCTACTACGAACGGCCCTGTCCATCTTGAACATAGCTTACCTGCGAAGAGTTTCAAACGCAATTGAAAAGAGAAGTACCTTACTACCTACCTGAAATCCTTCCGGAGAATGTTTCGGTCATGCCATGCTTTAGTTTTTTCTTTGTATGTAGTGGCATGGTCGTATGCATCTAATCTCAACTCCTCTAACTCTTGCAACTAGAGTTTCCGGAATTCTCCTACTTCCTCAATCTTCATGTTGCACTTCTTTACAGCCCACCAATCTTTGTGTTCTAGCTCTACCGGGAGGTGGCAAGCTTTTTCAAACACAAGCCTGAACGGCGACATCCCTGGCTGTCCAATATGCCCATAGCGCGTCGTTTAGCCTTGCACTCCAATCCTTCCTTCCAGGAGAAACCGTCTTTTCAAGGATGGTCTTTATTTCCCAGTTGGATACCTCAACTTGGCTGTTTGTTTGTGGATGATAAGCTGTTGATACTCGTTGGTGGACGTGGTACTTCTTAAGGAGAGCCGTGATCGTCTTGTTGTAGAAATGTGTACCCCTATCACTGATTAAGGCTTTCGGAATTCCAAATCTTGCAAAGATATTTTCCTTAAGAAAAGATGCAACCACTTTTGAATCATCAGTTTTGGTGGCCTTTTCTTCCACCCACTTGGAAACATAGTCCACCGCAAGTAAAATATATGTGTGCCCGAATGAAGTAGGAAACGGCCCCATGAAATTAATCCCCAAACGCCAAATATTCGCAAAATATAAGAGAGGATTGGGGCATTTCATGTGTCCTTGAATGATTTCCTACCCTTTGGCATCTATCACACACTTTGCAAAATGCAAAAGCGTCTCGCAAGATGTGTGGCCAAAAGAAACCGGCATCCAAAATTTTTCTTGTAGTTTTATTTGCCCCAAAGTGCCCCCCACATGCTTCAGAATGACAGAAAGTTAGGACGGATTGTACCTCATTATCCGGAATACAACGTCGGATTACTTGGTCACCAAAATGCTTCCAAAGGTAAGGATCGTCCCAAACGTAGTGTCGAGCTTCAGCCTTTACCTTCTCTCGTTGTGCCTTAGTGAAATCTGGAGGGTACTCCTTCCTGACAATGAAGTTCACGATGTTAACAAACCAAGGCTTAAAAGACTGGAGCTTAAGACAAACCTCTGTCGACAATTCCGCAGGGGCGCCTAGACTGAGCCGCAGGGGCGGCTGGTGTGAGGCGCGGGGGCGGTTACACAACAGAGAGTTATGTAAAATGTATCGTCTGGAAAACTTCTAGCTATCTCTCTTCCTTTTCCTTGATCCTCCTCTTCTTTCACTAGCCTGCTCAAATGATCGGCCACCAGGTTCTCAGCCCCCTTCTTGTCCCGTATCTCTAGGTTAAACTCACTTAGAAGGAGCACCCATCGAATCAATCGTGGATTTTCTTCTTTCTTCGCCATGAGGTACCTAAGAGCTGCATGGTCAGTGAAGATAATTACCTTGACCCCAAGTAGGTACTGCCTGAATTTCTCAAGGGGAAAAACCACCGCTAACATTTCCTTCTCGGTGGTAGAGTAATTCCTTTGCGCTCCATTGAGTGTCATAGATGCATAATGGATCACATGGGAAGCCCGACCGTCTTTCTGTCATAAGACCGCTCCAACGGCATAATCGCTAGCGTCACACATGATTTCGAAAGGTTTCTTCCAATCCGGAGAACGGATGATCGGTGCGCTGGTGAGACACGCCTTCAAAGTGTCGAAAGCTTTCTTGCAACTCTCATCCACTACGAAGGTGACGTCTTTTTTGAGCAATTCGCATAGGGGTGCCGAGATCTTTGAAAAGTCCTTTATGAATCATGGGTAAAAACCTGCATGACCAAGAAAAGATCGGATTTCCCGAACATAAGTAGGAAAAGGTAAACTTTGAATTACATCAACTTTTGCCTTATCTACCTCTATCCCTTTGGACGATATTACATGTCCTAGCACAATTCCTTGTTCTACCATGAAATGGCATTTTTCCGAATTAAGAACTAGATTGTTTTCAACACATTTTTCAAGAACAAGTTTTAAATGTCTTAAGCATGCATCAAAACTGTCTCCATGGACGGTAAAGTCATCCATGAAGACTTCAATGAAATTTTCTATGTATTTGGAAAAAATACTTATCATGCACCGTTGGAAGGTGTCGGGTGCATTGCAAAGTCCAAATGGCATTCTGCGGTACGCAAAAGTGCCAAATGGGCAAGTGAACGTCGTCTTTTCTTGATCTTCCGGTGCAATGGCTATTTGTAAATAACCCGAATATCCATCAAGGAAGCAGTGGTACGGATGACCTGGAAGACGTTCCAACATTTGGTCAATAAAAGGTAATGGAAAATGGTCCTTTCGTGTTACCTTGTTGAGCGTGCGGTAATCGATGCAAACTCTCCATCAGGTTTGTGTTTTACTTGGGACCATTTCTCCATGCTGATTCTCCACCAAGGTGATGCCTCCTTTCTTTGGAACCACTTGGGTTGGACTAACCGAAGTGCTGTCCGAAATAGGGAAGATCATATCCGCTTGGAGGAGCTTCAACACCTCCTTCTTGACCACATCCATCATCGGCGGATTCAACCTTCGTTGAGGTTGCCTAGAGGGCTTGGCTTCCTCCTCAAGTAAGACCCTATGCATGCAAGTTGACGGGCTTATCCCTTTGATGTCCGCAATGGTCCATCCAAGGGCTGTTTTGTGTTCTTTCAGTACTCTCACCAACTTGTCTTCTTGACCGTTAGTCAACTTGTTGGAGATGATCACCGGCAAGGTATTGTTATCTCCAAGGAAAACATACTTGAGGTGGGATGGAAGGTCCTTCAATTATATTTTCGGTGCCTGCACTATAGATGGAACAAGCTTCTCGCTTGGGGTTAGTAAAGTGGGCCCAATGGCCAAATTGGAGATAGGTAGCCTTTTATGCCCATTTAATTGGGCTAGGACCTCTTTCATACTGGATGTTAATACATAATCTGATTTGAAGCCATCAATGTCATGCTCAATTACATTTTTCAATTCATCAACATCAGAATTATCAAAAACATCTTGCGTAAAAGGTTCAACAATGTCAATAGCGCGTAAAGAGTGATCATCACAAGGAAATTTCATTGCATCATAGATGTCAAATTCCACTACTTCACCATCAAACTCCATGGTTAGTTTTCCACTAAGATAATCGATTTTAGTCCTAGTAGTTTTAAAAATGGTCTACCTAACAATATGGGTGCAGCATGCGAATCATTTGCCATTTCCATTACAAAGAAATCTGCAGGAAATATTAGTTTGTCTACCATTACTAATACATCTTCAATTATCCCTTTTGGGTACACATTAGATATATCAGCAAGTTGTACTACAATCCTAGTTTCCATTAGTGGCCCAAGGCCAAGTGATTTGTAAATAGAATATGGTAAAATATTTATAGAAGCACCAAGATCAAGCATGGCTTTGTCAAAACGGGTTTCCCCTATAACGCAAGGAATGCTTACCATGCCCGGATCGCTGCACTTCTTGGGTATTCTCCGTTGGAAAACAGCCGACACATGCTCACTTACTTGCACTTTTTGTTTCCCCTTCAGCTTGTGATTCCTCTTGATAGTGCAAAGTTCCTTCAAGAAACGAGCATATTTAGGAATACTCTTCACTAACTTAAGGAGGGTAATGTTTACCTCGCATTTGGAGAAAGTCTCAAAGAGGTCTTTGTCCTAAATGATTCTTCTCTCCTTCAGAGCCTCAGGAAACAGAGTTGGTGGTTTCTCAAAATACAGTGGCGGAAAGTTAGGCCGGATGTAAGAATCCTTCTCAGAAGAACCTTCTGTCGTGTTTTCCACAGGGGTGTCAGCTTGTATGCGTAGGGGCGGCTCAGGGGTTGTCACCGCAGGGGCGGGGACATCCAGCCGCAGGGGTGGCGTCTGGTTGATGTTAGGCACACTTGCAGCCGCGTGGGCGGCTGTGGGTGCGGTAAACTCGACAGAGGGTTTGCTTTGTGATTCTTTTGCTGGTTTTTGTTGAATTTGATTCCCA
The DNA here is from genome assembly GCA_033239125.1 of Fagopyrum homotropicum. Lineage (NCBI taxonomy): Eukaryota > Viridiplantae > Streptophyta > Magnoliopsida > Caryophyllales > Polygonaceae > Fagopyrum > Fagopyrum homotropicum. The sequence goes on from BSWB01000003.1 coordinate 36,716,993, forward strand.
CTCCTTAATGTTAGGGCACTAGCATTCTCCTTGGGTCGTATAATCGTCTGGGAAGGCAGTCCTCTGGAAAAGCTAGCTTCGGTCCTTAAATGGCTTCCGCCATTTTCCCAAACTGTTTTTCAAGGTTCTTAATGCTGGATTTTGTTGCTTGGACATGAGTAGCAAAGTGTTTAGTCAAAACCTGCAACATATCTTCAGTTGATTGATACTTACCTTGTCGGGGCTGTTGTTGTTGGTTTTGTTGATCCCTCCAACGAAAGTTTTGTTGATCATGCCAGTTTGGCATGAAATTCTGTGCATAGGGATCGTTCCTAGGCCTTTGCTGTTGTAGCTGTCCATAGCCCATTGTGTTCACCTCAGCATCATCATCTTGGACTTGGGGACACATGTCCGTTGGATGGTATGGGTCAACACACACTCCACATGCTTTGAGCTGCTGTGGGTTTCCCATAAGTGTTAATGTCTTCACCATTTCCTTCAGCTCCGCGAGCTCAGTGGAGATCTCACTCTTCCCGGAATTCACAGCATGAACACCTCTCTTGGAAGGAGTCCTTCCAAAGTTCCGGGTCCCTTCAGCTAGTTCCAGAATTTTTTCAAAAGCAAGGTCAGGGGTGGTGTTAAGAATGTTACCTCCACAAGCCGCATCGACGATCCTCCTTTCATTGCCTAGCAAGCCATTGTACAAGTACAAGACTAGATCTTGAGTTGAATATCCATGGAAAGGACAGCTGGATCAGAGGTGTGCGAATCTTTCGAAGTACTCGTAGAGAGTTTCGTCCGCCTCTTACTCGATGTTACTTATAGCTTTCTTCAAGCTATTCACCTTCTTGGCTGGGAAGTATTTCTCCAAAAACGCCTTGTGGAGGTTCTCCCATGTGTCGATACTCCCGGATGGAAGGTGGTAATACCAATCATCCACTAAATCTTTGATTGTGAAGCCGAATGCCCTCATCTTGATTTGCTCTTCGGTAATATTGGCCGGCTTCATGCTCATACACACGGTATGGAACTTCCCAAGGTGTTTGATGGGGTCTTCACCACTTAGCCCATGGAAAGATGGAAGCAATTGAATGAGGCCCGGCTTGAGCTCAAAGTTGATTCCTTCCCCTAATGTCGGTATGGGAACCGCAAGAGGGTTTTGAGCTAAACTGGGCTGAGTGAGTTGATGAAGAGTGCGATCTGCCATTTCTTGGTGGTGTTGTTGGTGTCTTCGTTGCCGGATGTGCGTCCTCTCAATTTCTGGATCAATAGAGCAAAGCCGGAGTTAGTAGCACCGGTTTGAACCATAAAAATGGTTCAAACCAATAATCAATAATAACAATAAAATAAAACACTAAACTCCCCGGCAACGGCGCCAAAATTTGACAAGACTCTGGTCTAGAGGTCGTTTTATCTTATAAAAATATAATCCCGACTTAGCACTAAAATAAGTATAGTGGTTAAGTAAGGGTCGAACCCAAGAGAGTTAAGGTATTTTATTAAATTTAATTATTGATTACAAGAACAAGTAACAAAAGGGGGGGGGGTTTGGTTAAATTGACGCACAAAACTTATGAAAACAAGTAACACAACAAGTGAGACAATAATGGATGAATCTATACTAGGTTGATTCTTAGCATGCAAATGCTACTTTGGTGAGTTCCTTTTACAAGTTTTCAAGTAATCTCCCGTCTCGATCATATATATGTGTTGAGCCAACCGGCATCAACACAACTTAACAGGTTAGTGTTCCGTAAACCTACAAGAACAATTAACAAGTTAGCTTTCAAATAAAGACTAAGGGATATAAAGAATAGATTAAAACTGTTAACCTTATCTTTATATTTGTGTTCCTTTTCTTTAAGTAATTACAATCCGTTATTACTTAAAGTTTACTACTAGATTAAAGACCCAAACCCGGAATCTATTAATCCTAGTTCTTTGCATGCACTTTAGAACCTAAGGTGATCAATCTTAAGTGTTAATCAAACATGCAATTAGACAATAAAGATCAACGAAACACAAAGCATTACTGAATGAAAACTTATATTAAAGATAACTTATAACCAAAGTAACAATGCAGCTTCAAACCAACCCAATGTAGCAAGGGAGTTAGCAACTCATTACAATGGAAATGATGAGAAAATTTGATTCTAAGTGGATAATGATGGATGATTCTAGCAATCAACCAAGGACTATTTATACTACAAAAGACAATAAATAGGAGTAAATGGCCGGCCCAAAACAACCACCTTTAATGCCATAAAGGTGGTGTAAACAGCCGGAGTAAAGCTTCTGTCGTTGAACCGCAGGGGCGGCCTTCAGCTCCACAGGGGCGGTGAAGGCAAAAACGCTTGACTTTCTTCTTGGCCACAGGGGCAGCTAGGTAATTCCGTAGGGGCGGACCTTTAATGTTCTTCAAACGTCTGACTCTTCAACTTCCTGCCATTTCTAATGCCAAACCGCCGGAGCGTCTCAGTGTCGACGCAGGGGCGGTGTCACAAACTCTTCAACTTCCAGCTCCCAAGTTGAGGCGCAGGCAGAGGCTTAGGGGAAGGCGTAGGGGAGCTGGTCTTTCCTTCTTCAGAGCAATTCACCGCAAGGGCGCCAGGGGTTGATGCAGGTGCGGTGACAGTCTTCGTGGTTGGCGCTAGCGAAGGCGCAGGGGGCGCTCCGGAGTGTGGTGTCACCCGTAGGGGCGATGACAAGGCTCCGCGGGGGTGGTGAAGCAACAGAAGCTTTGCTTCGTGAACGAACTTCACTCCTAAGTGCTTATAACTCCTTCCTTAGCTTCTTTTAGTCTTCTTCTTCTGGACCAAGGAGTTTGTAGCATAAACCGACACTAATACAATGAAAAGACTCTAAAAACTATCCTAAATGATAGTGATTCCATCACCTATCATACCCCCTAAACATAAGTTTCGTCCCGAAACTTAAAAGAAGACAACATAATGTCGGAATTCATACTAAAGAAATAAAGAACTAAAGCGCCGAAAAAGTCATAATCGGTCAAGTTCTGATTTGTTTAAAAAATAGTCGGAAGAAAATTTTTGGGTATTACATCAATCCCCCCTTAACAATAAGTTTCGTCCCGAAACTTAGGTAAGACAATCCTGATCGGCCTTTAAGGCACCAAACGGGTGTATCTGATCACTACACAAAAGTCTCATCGTTTCCACATCTAAGTATCCCGCACATCAAGGTTATCAAAAGCACACATCACTGACTAAGCACTCAATCATGAAATAAACAAGTAGTCAAACAATATCACACATACAAGGTCAAGCCCTAACTCGTCACTCCCGAGGTTACAACTATCGCTACATAGGTCTTTGAAAGGTTACGTCTTTTACTATCCCCAAAATCTTAAGTAGCCTTATCGGCTTCTCATAAAACCACTAAATCTTAAATCTTTTCAGGTACTTAGATCACAAGCGCCTGCTACCACGTTCTAGAGTGGTTACGTTGATATCTCACCGGTATTATCCGGCTCAACTGTCTGATCCTCTAATCTGATGACCTAACTCGTGTCTAGTAGGTATTTCTCCAACTGAAAATTTCAAACTCAGTTCCCAAACTTAGTCTCCGTGAAAAATTAAAGCTACAATCTCCAATAGGGTGAGGAATAGTAGTCCATCAGTCACTTTTAAACCGCTTTAAAACTTCAAATGGTTGCCTTACACAACTCACTTCTAGATCCTTTGATGACTCTACGGAAAATAATCTATTCAACTTTCTTCCCTTCGTTATGACCACTTGCTTCCGGCCTTCTGAAAAGCTTCTGACTACATACTCAGGCCAAAGGTCTTGGACATCCACCAACACTTACCAAGTACTCAATGTTCTTCGCATCACGGCCCACTTGGTCTTGTCTTTTAATATTACTCAGTCATCTTAATCCTCCGGTAAGGAATCGTCACCTTTACCCTTTTCTGGTCTAACACTCGCGGCAACTACGAATCAAATCTAGTGGTCATCCTCTTTGTTCACTTGGCCTTATTATATTATTTATAGATCTCTAATATATCATTAGCTCCAACTTAGGCTTCTCACGCATTTTCCAAGATCTTAAGTAAAATAGAATTTGTCCTAAATGACAACATTAGACACAAAGTGATCTCATATCACTGTTATTTGATAATAACTACTCAATAAATGTTGACATACCATTAGCAGTGTGCTCTTTTATCCACCATTGTTACCGGCCCGAGAGTATCCCTTTAACTCAAAGCGCAACTCGGTCCGTTCCGATATAACATTACATATAAAATCTACTCCGTGATTTTGCTTTCTTTACGCACGGTTACTAGGTTATAAGTATACTCCTGTCGCTTCTTTTTCTTATGTATCTTTGACTCAGAATGGTAGTTACTCACTTTATGATTTCTAGTGCAGACCATGCACAATACTTTAATTACATCGTTAATTCTTTTCTCAATCCATCAAGAAAACTCACTCTAACGTACTCCGTTAGGTATAGAATTCCAAAACTACTTGCCTGTTAACATGTAACAAAGCCACCACTCTTCACTCGGTTCTTTAATAGGGTACCAGTCTCCTTCTATTACCTCTACATGCACATAAGTTTCCGTACAATATTTCTAGTCACTCACATAGCCTATCTCACGTTTCTTCCAACTAGAATGCATTTCACCAACTATCACCATCTTAAACTCAACACGACATCCATCAGTACCCTTGAGCTTCTTGGTTTGTGGGTTAGGACCCACCATGCTTCCACTACGCTACTCTGCTTATCCTGTTGTCACTCATTAATCCTAAGGACCTTTTCTGTAAGTATACAATGATTTACCCCAAAACTCTTTCTTCCAATTACACCATGAGTCGTATATGGATGAAGTACCAAGTACCTTCTTTACTTGCCTTAAGAAAATAAAACAACGATTGAAAAACAACTTCTTCCGCTTACTTTCTTAATTCTTCTAGCACGGATCCAAACTCCCTGACTTGACCGGAGTTTGATCTTAACTAGCCAAGAAGTAACCCTTAAAACGTTTCTCTTTATACCTTTAATTCATCCAAGAAGGTTGTAGTTGCCTACTTGAGGGAATCATCTAAGGCGTCGGTAAAGCTACTCCATAGATCCACAGTCACAAATATCTCTTCTTAACGGCACATAACTCGTCAATACCCAACAATACTTGCACGTCCTTGGTTGACATCGGCCAGTCTATGATTGGCTTATCTCAATTTCATACCTCTACTAGTATTAAACTTTTGGTGCACATCACCTACTAGATTAATCCTTTTATCCTTCTTTAGTTCGTCTTATCTTTCACTCTTTTGCTTCCTTTGGGACAACTCTCCTTCTCAAGTCTCACTGTTCCATTCGCCTGACGTTAAAATTCGTTCCTAACACTCCACGATAGATGGTAAACGTCTTGTAGTTCCGATGACTTTTAATTACCTCCCGATTGTAGTCCCTTTACAGGGACCGTCTATGTTGATGACCTATGTTCTGTTATAAATGGGGGTTACCCTGGACTCTTGAGTCCACCACATGATTCTCACAAGCACAGGTTCCTTAATCGGTGTTGTTTGTAATATTTCCTTCCAAATCTCTATTGTAACACCCCGTAAAGTTGTCTTCCCGCATCATATGAATGGGGATTTATGGTTCACTTATAAGGATAGCTTGCTACCCATGTCAACAAGAATTCTTCTTTTCCAGTGGTAGAGTGAGGACAAAAACCTCTGGAGTTAAGCGTGCTCGTGCGGGAGCAATTTCAGGATGGGTGACCTCTTGAGAAGTTTTCTGCGCGAGCATGGTTGGCATGGGGACAGCGTCCCTAAGACCTCGGGTCTTACAGATGGTATCAGAGCTAACCCTGAGTTACGAGTGTGCTTGCCCTAGTAGGCGGTCACTCGGCTCAGCGGACGGTCCTTGGCCTGACGTGGACGTTAGGAGTTTAAGTGGGGGAGATTGTAACATCCCATAAAAATTGTCATCCCGCATCATTTGAATGGGGATTTGTGATTGGCTTATAAGGATGGGTTCCTACATATGTCATCAAGAATTCTTCGTTACCATCTGTAAGACCCAAGGTCTTAGGGACGTTGTCCTCATGTCAACCATGCTCGCGCAGAAAACTTCTCAGGAGGTCACCCATCCTGAAATTGCTCCCGCACAAGCACGCTTAACTCCAGAGTTTTTTGTCCTCACTCTACCACTGAAAAAGAAGAATTCTTGTTGACATGTGTATCAAGCTATCCTTATAAGTGAATCATAAATCCCATTCATATGATGTAGGATGACAACTTTACGGGGTGTTACAATCTCTCCCACTTAAACTCCTGACGTCCACGTCAAGCCGAAGGACCGTCCACCGAGCCGAGTGACCGCCTACTAGGGCGAGCACACTGTAACTCAAGGTTAGCTCTGATACTATATTGTAACACCCCAAATACTCAGAACTTGGGGAGCTACTGGTTAGGACCTCACAATGTGTACCGACCTTAGTTTGACAACAATTTTACTAGGATCTTACAACAAGGCACAAATGTATTTAAAACAATTTCAAAACATATTATTTTTAATGTATGAATGTACACATGTGACAGCCTTACAAAAACATATATAAAGATACATAACATGCATGCCGTATGGGAGACTCCCCTGTCCCCATCTAATGAATACGTGGACCCGGCTGACCATCCGTTCCGGATCTCTCTACAACTGTCTATCTCTACAAATCTACAACACGGGTAAAACCGTTAGCTAACATTCTATGCATAAGTATAAAGGTAAACACACAAACACACAACATACACACCCAACATGCAACACCCAATCCTTTTATTATCTTTTAATTAGGTGATAAGTCATTACTAATGATACTTATTTTGTGACACGAGGGATTCCCAAACCTTACCCCTGTCCCCGTTTACCAACGAGGAATGGTACTAATGCATCTGACTGTCTACCTGACTGGGCTGGTCGCAGGGAACCTCCTAGACTCTCGCAAGAGCTAGGCAGATGATGTCACGACCCGTTATCATACACTTGGGTCAATTACGTAAATAATAAAGTCGGCCTAATCCGGTTTCGTTATTTATCATAACTAACAAACACCACTCATACACATTACACTCATACAAGAAGCCAGCTAAGTAAGTCTGTGGGCTTACCTGAATCAGATCTCGACTCTCTTAATCACAACTCAATTTGTAACTGTATAACTCGGTTGCCTGTCAAAGGAGACAAGTGGATCAACACATATCCAATATACTTAGAAGTCTAAGACTTCTAAGATATAAGATCCTATCGGAAGAGAAAAATACTAAAATACACGTCTAAGGTAAAATGACCATTTTACCCTTGGTCCCGAATCTTCTAAAAATCTCGTAATATGTAATTAAATTCTTACTTGAGACTAACTATCATATTCTAACTCTTAAAGTTGAGTTTAGGTCAAGACTAGAACATTACATGTTTTCTTTAACCTTCTAAAAAGGTCACTAGGATCCAACTTTGGCTTCAAATATGAAATTCGAATAAACTTATAAAAATTCCGAAATAATTCTCTATATCATCTATGATATCCCATCTACTCCTAGGAGAAAGAATTTCTTAAAACTGTTCAACCATCACTTCTACAAAAATTTCCAAAGCTGGTTACAATAGTTGAAATTTTCTATACTTAGCCAAAATCTAAGTATGTTTTCTAATTGTACAACAAGTCCACTTTGAGCCTGTATAACTCAAAATCCCACCGTTGGATTCATCCCAAATTCTGACATATTAACCTATGCATGACACTAAACAACATCTCAAACACTGAACATTGGATCTTATCTGTAAGGCATCAAAAGGTATGCTCAAACTTGGCTGATCAACACATTTCTGGAAATTCAACAAACACTTAACAAAACAGCACATTGTCTTAACTTTGAAAAATCATAACTCGTAAACCACTCGTTGGATTTATCCCAAATTTTGATATGTTCTACTATAATATGTCAACTGTATCATATCCAAAATTCAAGTCCAACAGAGATCAAAAGCCTATTCAAAACTATCTCACAAAATAGCATCACATGTTGTTTTTCCCAACACTCAGCACAGTTATAAAAACTGTGGGAGGAGTCAACTTTGAAATATCATAACTCTCAAACTGTAACATGGATTCCTCTAAAATTTTAGAATGATTTACTATGCAATACCGTCTATGACATATCCGAAAACCAGCCAAAAAGAAGGAGTCTAGCTTACCCAAAATCGAACCTGAAGTTGACTGATCGTCAACTCAGAATATCCAGCAATGTGACAGCTCTTCCAGTCATCTTCCATGGCTGTTTTGGAGGATCTAAAGACATCAATTGGTACTCTAATCAGCATATACACAAAGAGGGTAACGCAGAGAAGAGGGTTGACGTTCTTACCAACCCAGCCGGACATGACATTGTTGCGTGAACGAGGGCAAAAGAAGGGTTGTGACCCACTGTTATTAGGGTTCCTCCGCGGATCTGCTTCAGCGCACCTGTGGATCTGGCGTACATTTCGCGAATCCGCATTGCTCTCCTGAAGGTCGAGCCGCTGGAGGTCTACATAGGTTGGATGGGCTCGAAAAGGAGCGTCTGTAACGGTGGTTCTTGGCTCGAGAAGAGGAGTCCGGTCCACTGTGCAAGAGAAGGGAAACCATGGGCGACAGCAACAACCTGCGTGCAGAGGAGACACGAAGGGAGTCTTTGTTGCTGATGTCTGTCCCGAGCAGTCGAAAGAGAGAGGGCAAACGTTGCAGCACTGGCGTCGTTGTCGTTGGTGTGCAGAGGCTAGAGGTTCAGTCCTAGTTGCTGCTCGGTGCACGAAGACGGAGGAGACGAGAGGGCTCACCCACGAGGAAGACAGGTGCAGGTTGTCGTGTGTGCCCAAATGTAGGCTGTCGTGTGTGCCGCAAGCTACTGTTTACGTGAAGGTGGAAAGGCTGATAGGGTTTGGTAGGGAAGGAGAGAAATTACACGGTTGAAGCACGAAGGCTGGCCTTGTCTTTGGGCTGAAGTGATCTTGTCAAAATGGGCCCGGATGGCCTTGTCATAACTTAGTCATGGGTTTGTCAAATGGGTCAATTACTATAAGGCTTGCAAGAGTGTTTTAGGAATGATTTTATATGTTTAAGTTTCACATAAAATCATAGAAGTTGGGAAAAGAATATTTTATGTGATTAACTCTTCACATAAAATGACAAGATTTTAGTTGACTCGAAATTTACTGGAAATTAAATTTCCGGGTATTACATTAATATTCGATGTTTCTTGCATCCAAATATATCACAATCAATGTAAAAGGTATGAATTTCATTGAAATCAAGACATTCGTTGGAGATTCAAGATTGTACGTATTTGAAATTAAACTAAATGAATGTAAGTTTTCTTTCAAAACACATTGCATTTTCCTTGTGTATTTGCAAAATCTCTAGAATAGCAATATCGGCGATCACCACTTGTGCACCCTTTGACAGTTGCTAAGAAATAGATTTTTTGCAAAGAAATGATATCATATCCGGAATATTTAGGTAAAGGAAACAAATAAAAAACCCTTTTCAAGTACCCACAAAGTTATTGGGTATTTCCTAAAATAATTTAAAAAGATTCCATTACTAGGTATGAAATAGAAGTATTACGAGAATAAGATATTCTAGAGATTCGGAAAGAGCCACAGTTTAAAACACCGGTTATTAGGAAGAAGTCGCTATTCAAAACAACGATTTTTCCTTTTCAGATATAGTAAAAAATATAAAGAAAATGTACATTTAAACTACGATTTAGGTCTGGTTCATCCGTGACTCTCTACACATATTCCATTTACTTTATACAAGTTACTTTATTTATTTTTCTAAATAGAAAGTCGTAGTTTAAAACCACAACTTCTTTGAATTTTTAAAAGATTATTAGAAAACTGTGGTTTAAAGCAACAACTTCTTTGTTTTTTTAGGAAACCGCGGTTTAAAATCATGGTTTTCATTCAATTCCGATATTGTTGAAAACCTATCATATTTACTTCTTGGAGTGTCTTCTTCCCAACGATGACAATGTATGGATCTTCTTCCCAACAACGACATTGGTGACACAATCGTTCTTTTTCCATCGTCTTCAAAGTCTTGTTCTGTCTTCCATCGTCTTCAATGTTTCATTGCTTTCTTCCAACATTCTCATTCTTATGCGGTTTAAGGGACAAAATATGCTCTAGTTCCATCTCTTCAACATCGTCTTCCATCTTAAACCATGATGTTCTTTTCTATTCTAATCAATAATGGACCCACATAACAATAATCATCCCCCCCCTCGAAAGGAGACTTCGTTAAGAAGACCCAATTTCTCCACTCTTATTTAACATCGGTGCAAAAGTCATCATGGAAAACCTACAAAAATCAAATTGTGCGCATATGACACCAATTGGTTTTCCCATTACGAGGTATGTGTCTTATACCCCCTTCATAGCATTTGATAAGATATTATCATCTTTGTTAAAATGTCATAAAACGCTTGTCAAAAAACATTGGGGTAATTGATAACTACCGTGTAGAGTAAGGATAAAAAAACAGAGTTTTCACAAATTAACACTCCAAGGATCCAAGAACATTTCGAGTACTACAACTAACATCTTGTATAACATTTACTATAGGCATCTCATGTACAATTGACTTAGAAAAGTATTTGGGATACTCCATCGTTAATGGTAGGGAAAACCATGATACATTTTGAAGATGTTGTTGTCAAAATGAAAAGTTAACTTCCTATGCCAGTAAAGTAGACTCATTCTAATCAACTCAAACCTTAACATTAATCCTAATTTCATAATGTAATCGCTTCTTCTACGAACACATATCCATGAATTACTGGTTAGAGTTAATGTGCAATTCTTCTATAACAAAGAAACTATAAATCGGTCATGTATTGGTTGAGATGAAATTTGCAAACCAAAGGAGAAATGAGGCGAATAAGAAAAACCAAAGACGCAAACAAAACTTTGTAACTAAATTTCACATGGATTGTTTTGGCAAAATCAAGTAATGTTTGAGTGGGAGTAATCTCAAAGAAATACCTCAATGAAAAGAGCGTTATGGACTATACTCTAAAGAGGAATAGGTTATGACAATGGATAAACTAGCCAACCTCATGAAAACCTTAAAAAGGACTTAATTGTAGGTAGAGGATGAGAGAATCATTAAATTCTAAATGAATGCGTGGATTATTCCTATTTCACTCTAATAAATGGTCGATAGCCAACATACTATTGACCTATACCTTATTGCCTGCGATAAGAAAATCTAGAATATGGCAAAAACAGAATTGATACTTGGGCACCTAGGGGATGACATTGTCTTAGAAAGTGTTAAGGCCTTCAAGATCTCAATATCTTATATCACAAACATGTTGTATTCCCCCAGACAAAAGGGATGGTTATCTACTAGATATGTCATGAACTTGATCTATGTAGAAAAATAAATGAGATATTAAAACTATACATAGATTTGGGATGTAGACTTTACCCCTAAAATAGAAACTTTATCTAAAATATCACAAAAAAAAAAAAGTTTTACCAACAAAATAACATCTCAAAAAACAACAATTGTTATTCAAATGGAATACATTTTCTACAACCACTATCTTGGAGACCCGACACATCTTATGTGGAAATGCTCTTTCTTAAAATAAGTACTTGTATAGATGAGCCTTAATGGTGCACATATTATCAGTTTAACTCCATGGAATAACAATGACCATAAAAAATGATATATACTCATAAAGAAAAACACGAGACAAAAAAAATGGATTGTATTCACGGCGTGGCATGCCATTTGGTAGTTTAGAAATCTTACTACATTCAAATGTCCTAATTTTTGTTCAAATAATATAATAAAGGATTTTACTATGTTACATTTGAATAGCTTGTCTAAACCCCGAAAACTATGAATTGTGATAATATAAAAAAGAGCAATTCCCAAGAAGAGAAGGAAAATGATAAATATCAAGTGGAAGATACCTCCAGCCCGACTACGTGAAACGAAATTTTGATGACAACAGTTGATCATTTGCATTTGGTTATATCATCAAATACTTTACAATTAGGGTCATAACTACAAAATTTTAAAAACTCCCTTTGGGACTCTTTAAGGTTTGTATAAATTGATTGGTCAAAAATACGTAAAATTAAAATCGAATGAGATAACCTTACTGTTATCAATTAAATTGGGGGATTTGAAAACACCTTAACAAGTAGAGATTTTTATTAGTTGTATAAGATTTATGCTCCAATCTTTTGAAGAAGTTCACATTAAACATGTTTTTCGGAAAATTATCAAAGTGACCGGTGCTCTAACCTCCCTTGATAAGTTGTCTCCCAATCAATGTTGATGTCCTTCTAGGGTTAAAGATTGCATCATGATGCTTTTCGGTAACCGATTCACAAGATGTCAACATTTTGACAAGTTCTCGTATGTCCTCTTGAATAACTTTTCTTACTATTAGGCTTGTCTAATTCCCCGCATGTTTTCATTCTAAAAAAATGTGGATAGATGGATTTATATGATTATTTTGTATCTTTAAACTGAGTGGATGATTTTAGGTAAATATGAATATATGATGATACCTTTGTAATTTTAGTTTTAATAGATAATTTTGGATAAAATATATACGACAGGTGATTTTCTAATATTCCTTCCATTGGAAATACGAGAAGCCGTAAAATAGAAAGGGAAATTTTTAGACATCTTGGATTCAATGCTACTGTAGGGCCGTCTGTAACACCCCGGATTCTCGGAACCCGGGATATTACTGGTTAGGACCTCACAATGGGTCCCGACCTTAGTTTGCAAACAATATTACTAGGATCTTACAACAAGACACAAATAAGAAATACCGAAATTTCATAAAAATGTATTTTTATAAGGATGAATGCAACAAAGTCTATCAGCCTATAATACTTAAACAACGGAAAAGACTATCTGTCTTAACAAGAGTGAAGGACAACAAAGCAACAACCCAAACCCCCACTCTAACGAGTACGGAGACCCGGCTGACCACTACTTGCGGATCACTCAGCTGCTGTTCTAACCTGGTGTAAATCTAAAATCATAACAAAATAACCATTAGCTAGTTATCTAAACATTAGGAGAATAATAATAGCACACACACACATAAAATAATAAACACTCATCATGCTTTCAAACAAACCATTTCTTATCTTCATTTAAGTCATTCAGTCTTACTAATGATACTTATTTTGTGACACGAGGGATTCCCAAACCTCGCCTCCGCTCCCGTGTACCCATCAGGAGTGGATCCGATGCATCTCACCGTGTATCTGTATGGTCTGGGTATAGAGAACCTCCCAGTCTCCTGGCAGAGCTAGGCAGTGATGTCACGGCCCGTTATACATACACTTGGGCCTTAACACATAATAACGACGGTCGTCCTAACAAGTTGTTATTATAACACACATGATACACACACCACTATTATCACTCAACTAATATCCAGAAACCAGCTAAGTCGCAAGGACTTACTTGAATCAAACCACAACTCTCACAATCTCAACACGGTCTGCAACCGTAGAAACTCAAACGCCTGTCTTACAAGGCACGTGGATCAAAATACATCCCATAATCTTAGAAGTCTATAACTTCTAAGATGCACAAACTCATCAAGAGAAAATTACTAAAATGCCCTCTTAAGGTAAAATGACTATTTTACCCCCGGTTCCGAAACTCCCAGATTTGTCTATATCTTAGTTTCAAACTCTCCTTTGGAACCCATTTCCACAATCTAGTTCTTACGGGAAAGTTTGGTAAAGATTTACAAGAGTTATACAAAATTCTAGATTTTCATTAAACGGTCATTAAGGTCCGATTTGAGTTAAAATTCAAGACTTAGGTTAAACGATAAGAATTCCGGAATCGCTCTCTAGATTCTCTAAAATATGTATACTACACGTAGGGCAAAGGTCTCTCAAAAATTCAACCAAAACTCCTATATAAAATCTAAGGTTAGACTAGAATCTAAACTTCTATACTTAGCCACATATTTTCCTGTTTCAAAAACAGCTCAAGTGCTCTACTTCGGGACCTTATAAAACCTAATCCGACCGTTAACTTTCTCCCAAATTTTAAAACAGTAAACTATATATGTCCATCTACGATATATTAAAATTTCAACGGTGGATGATCGTTCTAAAGTGTCGAAATCGAGTCTCAAACATGCTGGGTCAATACAGTTTTTCCTGAGGCTAAAATGTAAATGTAAGGTGGTCTAGAGTTCGATTCTTACCTCCTACGTTTTTCCTGGATTATTGTTCAACACAAAGGTCCTTACTTCGAGTCCTATGATCGACCAAACAACAACACTGAATCAAAGAGATGCCTCTCCTATCTCAGACATGGAAACCAAGGTTGGAGTTACTCACCAAGGCTAAGCTACAGAAGGTTTCTTTGGCCGAAGGTGGACCTCAGGCGGACGTGCTTCTGGCGGCCGATGAGGTGGTCTGTCCGGAGGGGATCTGACATGTTAGAAGTTGTAGTAAGGGAGGCCAACACTGGTGCTACGTAGCGGACCAGGAGCAGGCGGATATGAAGGGTTGTTCTTCTGTGACAGGGATCTAGGAAGGCACAAGTGCGGCCATGAAGTCTATTAAGGAGGCAGGACAGTAAGGGAGACAATAAGAGGGAAGGTGACGGAACTCACCTTGACAGAAGGCACTCAGAAACTCGGACTCTCCCGTGTGTTGTACGTGTGCAGCAGGCTCTACTAGTTGTGATTAAAACCGGTGAGCAGCGGCGACTGATGGAGTCAAAGGCCAATCGAAGCAATCCAGAAGGGGGCATCAGGAGTAACGGCTGGAAGGCGCAAGAGAAGCAGATCCGGTAGACGTGGATGTTGGAAGAGAGGCACCTTCTGCTGCGTGATTTACGGAAGCAGTCGTATGAGATCTTCTCTCATCCAACTCCAATTACAGCGTGGGCAGCGGCTTCCTATGCACTGGGCCGGTTCTTCTGTGGGTTGCGAGAAATAGGGCACAACTCGCCTTCTTCCTAGGCTGGGAGCGATCTGGGCTGGTCGGAGCAAGGTAGGGCAAGCGTAATCATAACCGGGCTGGCTGGAGGCGCACAGAAATTGGGCTGCAACATTCTGGACATGAAGAGGTGAGCTGAAGTAGAAAAAAAAACAAAGGTGGGTTGGGTTGTCAAAACTCGTCAAAACTCGTCATGGTCTTGTCAAGCCCATGCATGGCCTTGTCACGAATTTGTCATGGTCTCGTCATAACTCGTCATGCTCTCGTCTTGACTTCGTCTTGGGCTCGTCTTGATCTTGTCACTAGGATGTCATGACCTTGTCAAAGACAAGTCATGTTATAAGCTAGGGTTTGATGGATTAGGGTTTGCTATAAAATTTTATCATTTTATTTGAAGTGAGGTTACATAAAATGATAAAATTTTGAGATGCTGCGTCCGACTAGATAGACATATAAGGATCAACGATTCGAAATCCGATTTGCTAAGGAAATAAACGGAATAAAAATTCCGGATATTACATCAGTACCCCCTTAAAATAAGTTTTGTCCCGAAACTTAGAATATAGTATTACACAAACTACACTCTCCATAAACTTGTATACTCTGGTCTCACTAAACTAACCTCGTTTTCTAGCATGCAAATATTCAGTCATCCTAATCAGACAACACGTAAAAAGGGAATACAATCACATAATCCAATATAAACTCATAAATATCAACCAAAACAACATCAGAGTATTAACTCGTCGGTACAGAAGTAGCAGCTAACTCCGCAAAGAACTCAGGGTAACTACGTCTAATACTCTCCTCTATCTCCCAGGTAGCCTCATCGGCTCCTCGTCTAGATTACTGGATCCTCAACATCGGTATCTCCTTAGAATGTGGATGTCTAGTATTGTGCTCTAGGACGGCTACTGGGTACTCCACAAAAGTTTGCTTTGGCTCATCTATCCGATTCTTAAAGCTGATGACGTGACTCTTATCCAGTAAGTACTCTCTCATTAAGACATGGGGAACGGTGGGCGTACATCCTCTAGTATGGGTAATAGTGTCAATCGATAAAATGAAGGCTCAAACAGTTTATATATATCAACGGTTCCCTTTCTAAACTCACCTCTAAATCTTTTGGCGACTACCAAAATAACAATAAAACTTTCTTCCTTCTATTGAATCCATTTGCTCCCGACTTTTCGGAAGATCCCGTCTATAAATTCTGAAACAATGATCTAAGACACCTCCCGACACTTTAATAGGTGGTTAATGCTCTTTGTAAGACCACTCACTTGGTCTTGTCTCCCTAATACGACTCAGTCGGACCGTTTCTCAAATAATACCTCATCACCTACTTCTTGTCAGGCTTTCGGTTGGTTGTAATCCAAGATCACACTCCCGGTGGAGATCTTCATATAGTTCTCAAATTCCTTAACTTGAATTCATAGTTAATCTAACATTGATTTTCTTCATCTGTGGGTTATGGGCCAACCACGCTTCTGTGGGTCAACATGATTTACCCACTCCCGTATATACTCCCTTCTAATACTAGCAAGATCCTCTTCAAAGACCCTTACTCTCTTACTCAACCGTAGTCTGTTCTTAACCAACCAAAAAGCAACCTCTAATCCGATTCTCTCCATATCCTTAGATCATCCCAGAAGGTTATCGTTGCCTACTTGGGAATCCTCCAAGGCATCGATAAGGTTACTTCTTAAATCCGTAGTCATCAATGTCTCTTCTTGACGGTACCTACTCGTCAAAACCAACACTTACACGTCCTCAGCTGACGTCGGTCAGTCTATATTTGACTTATCTCAATATCCCGGACTTACTCTTCTCATACCTATATTGGCATTAAATTCTTGGTGAGCATCATCTGCCCGATTAATCCTTTCATGCTTCACTAATTCGTTGTATCTTCCACACTTCTATTTCCTTAGGCTAACTCTACTTCTCGAGCCCAACTGGGTCATTCATCTTGACATAAATAGTCATTCCAAGTCTTCAACGATGGCTGGTAAGTATCTTTGTAGTTCTGGTGACTTTAATTATCATCCCCCTGGCAGTCTCCTTGCATGGACCGTCAGTGTTGTTGACTTAGGTCCCGTGATAATTGGAGTCACCTTGGACTTTCGAGTCCACCAAGGTTGTTCACATATATACATTCCTTCGCTGGTGTTACCGGCAATATAGCCTTCATGCAACACCGTTGTTTCCGCTACAGGTTTCAACTCTTTGGTACCGGCATTGTGATTTCTTTCAAATTCATATATCTTTGAGGAGGTCAGAACCTCTTCACACTTGTATAGTCTACATCTTGCTTCTACACTCCATTGTAGGTATCCATTCCATGAACCTTAGATCCTCATACCCGGGTCGACATTTTATCTCTTTTGGTCTGTCGAGCTTGTCTTGTGAATTCTTCTACTAGGTGACTCATCTTATACGTTTTTCTTCTTTGTATCGGTCTCTAACTGTCTGTTGATCATTACTACCCATTCTGTGTTGGAACTTCAGTTACTTTGTACTCTTGCATAGATTTCCTAAGGATATCCTCATCTCAAGACTTTATTTAAAATTCAGCACGACCCGCAATTTTGATACATGACTTTCCTTCTCACTAGTTAAGTTATACGCTTGGTTTACACTAAATCCATCATAGTGTCATCAGTCCGTTAGTATGATTTTTATTAAACATCTAATGGTATCATTTGTATACAACACATTAGGTGCATATGATTTTCCCACCAATCAAATTTCTCGCATTGCATTTATTATGTCTTCCTTATATTCATGTCGCTTTACCTTCTTTAAATCTTTACACCCCGTAAGATAGTTAAATCCCTTTGAGTTTTCTCGTACACGCTTTACGGACCACGTTGGTTGATCTTATTACTTTCATCAACTCTTATGTCATCGGTCCAGCCTGAATTTTTATTGAAGTACCTCCATTTCTCATTAAGCTTTTATATAAACACTTTTCGGTAATCATCTTATTGGGGTAATACCGGATCCATATAACAGCCTTTAGTCATTCAACTTTACTCCTTCATATGTCTGTTCTAGCCAGCATATAGATTCCATCTGCAATCACCTCACAACTCGACCACACATTTCACCAAGGCTTTAAATCGGACTCTCTATGTTTGTGCCGTGATAGCATGAATTATAGTCTATATTTTGGGGTTTGTTTAGACGTTTTATCTTCAATAATCTGCATGTTTGTATGTATATTATGTGATTATATTACCATTTCATCTACCTTTGCGGGAATCGAGGTCTACACCTAGTTTTGTTGTAATCGTAGGTAAAATGGCACGTTTTGCATCGAAAAGGAGCAAAAGAAGCTATGGAGTCATTGGAGCTACATTCAGGAACATAAGGAAACATCCAGGAAGCATAGTCATGGATTAAAGATTCACTTTGGACCAGATTAGAGAGATTTCACATTCAGTTGTGACTCACCTCGGTTGACTACAGAGTCACCTCGACCGAGGTGATCCAAAGAAGTCGACTCGACCGAGGCGAACACCTGGGACGCGGCGAAAATATTTTATTCTTGGCTGAGATCTTTTATCTTTGGAAAGAGGATCTTATATTTTTGGGCTTGGCTCCTGGAAGAAAGAAGATATGATAGATCATATATTTTACCTATATTATGGGAAGAGATCTTTCTAAGATATCTTATCTTTGGAGAGTAATTTACCTATAAAAAGGGTTAGATTTTCCACAAATCCAGATCATGCTATACCCCCGATTGTGTTTTATACACCGCAGCAGCCATACTCCAGTTGGGAGATTTGAAGAACCTTTTTGAAGGTTGAAGGAAGAAAGTCTATAGCTTTAATAGCTTTTGAAGGGTTTTTGTAAGATCATCTTAGATTCCCTTCCTCATTGTTGTCTTGTTGGATTTCTATCCAAGGAACACTTTGTTTGTGATAATTGATTCAGTTGTTGAAGCCTTTCTCTAAAGGTTTTCTTGTTCAATTATTCTCTTTCTTCCCATATATTTGATTAATACTTTCATGATGATGAGTGGCTAATCTCTTTGTGTGATTCTAGGGTGATTGGCTGAAGGTTGTGGGAAAAACAATGATAGAATAATCTTTATCACAGTAGGACCCTGAAAGTTCGAGTCTTTAACCTTAACCCTAAGCATCTCGCTCAGTCGATGAACATCTCGGCCGGGGTGGAATTTGGCTGACCGAGGTGACTTATCTGATCCGAAACTTTGTGAGTTAGCTTGAGACTTACCCGGTAAAGGTTGATTCTATTCCCTTAGATGGTGTGTTAGTTTGTGGTTATAGTTCTTTATCTTAATTCCTTGAGACTTACCCGGTAATAGGAGTTACGGTTTGGGATTAGTGAGTAGTGAGACTTACCCGGTGATCTATTCCACTTTAGTAACACTTTCCCCTTGCAAAAACCTCAGCTTTGTCCGCTTATCTTTAGATCTTGAGTTGGAACCACAACTAGATGCTTTAATCCCTAGAATTGCATATTTCCTTTATTGACTTTTTATCATCCTTGATTGTTTTAATTGCTTTGTGGTTAGTAATTGCTAAAGCTTACCTATTCCGACTTTGTTTCACTAAGTCCCTGTGATCGACCCCTGGAATTTCTTGCTTTTTACTACGATTGACCCGTACACTGCGGGTTCGCATCCTTGTTTTAAGCTTACATCTAGGGTTATAAATTTAAAGCTTGCACACACCGTTTGGAGCGAACAAGTTTTTGGCGCCGTTGCCGGGGACTTGGTCTAGACCGAGCCGGTTACGGTTTGCTTTTGGGGCACTTGCCCCCGTGTCTACTAACCACTCTACTTGAGTGATTTTTGCAGGTTCTTTCTTAGGTTTATGCGAAGAACCCGCACTGGGAAGGAAATCGTTCCTTACGATCCCGAACTAGAAAAGACATACAAACGACGCTTAAGAGAAGCGAAGATGGCCAACCAAGACAATCGCGATCTTGAGGCCGAGTTGAAAGAGGCATTAGAACAGCTACGCCTCAGCAGGGAAGAACTGAGGCAAGAGAAAGAAGAAACTCGCACCAGGACTGAAGCGATCGAAGCAGATATGGCAGCCCTACGAGACCAGTATCTACCTCGACCGAGGGAAGACCCAGTTCCCGATGCTGGACCGATGCAGGTCCCAGTCGCAGACCCTCGACCGAGGTAGGTCCCAGTACTTGACGCCCCGGCCGAGGTACTTCCACCTCGGATGCCAGTCCGAGGCGCTCTTTTTGGAGGAATCCCGCAAACCCTAGGTCAAAGGATGGACCCCAATCAACAACTGAGGCGTCCAGGAGTTAACCTAGGAGATCCGGCGGACAATGACTACGAACTTCGACTGCAAGTTCTTTCCATGATTCACCAATGCCAGTTCGGAGGGCTAGAGAAGGAATCCCCACATCAACATCTTCAAAACTATGAGATCTTGATGGAGACCTTGAGACCCTCAAGAATTGAAAATAACAACTACAAGCTAAGACCTTTTTACTTTTCTTTAAAAGATAGAGCTCTTACTTGGTATCAATCTCTTCCTCCAGGAAAATCAGCACTTGGGAGGAGATGACTACGGAATTCTTGACTAAATTCTTTCCCCCCTCTAAGACCGCTGAAATGAGAGGGAAGATTAATGCATTCATTATGAAGGACAAGGAGAGCTTGTCCAAGTCATGGAAGAGGTTTAAGGACATTCTTTTGGATTGCCCACATCACGGGATTCCAAAGATAGAGTTGTTGGAGATATACTTCAAGGGACTGGACGGAAGCACCCAGTTCAACCTCCAACTACTTTCCGCCGGTACCTTTATGGACATGGCGATTGACGAAGCTTGGGACTTTATTGAGAAGCAAGCTTTGCATATGGAGAAATATACCCACCAAGGAGCTGAAGGTGGAGTTAAAAGAGTTAACTTCCAAGATACTCAGCCAAACAACAATCAACTCACGTCTTTGAAGAATGACGTGAAGCAATTGAAGGAACTCTTGGTTGCTCAAACCAAGAAGGAAGATCAAGGATCAAGGAATAACAACAATGGATACCGTAACAACAACAACGGTTCCCGGAACAACAACTACAACAACAATAGAGGATCCAACAGCAATAATTGGAGGGCGAACAACCAAAATTCTGGTAACAATCATTCTAACTCCAATTCTAACAATTCCTCTAATCCTTTCCTCTCTTCCCCTTCTTCTTCTTCTACTCCATTAAAGAGCCAGAGGCAAGGATCAAGTTCGTCCCAACCAGAAAAGAAAGACGCAGTGCTGGAGGCTATCTTGATCAAGCTTAGTGCTATGGAGACTTCTATGACTTCATTTTCGAAGGCCCAAAAAGCCTTTGAACAACAACTTGCTAGTAGGGCGAATGAAGCGCCAAGAGATCCAAGGAAGCTTCCAACAAGGAAGGAAAGCAACCCTAAGGGCCAGATCATGGCCATAACAACGAGGAGTGGACTTAAAATAACAGATCCAGTGCCTCGGTCGGTGCCAGTTCCGACGAAGATCACCTCGGTCCAGGTGCAGTCAAAGAACACTTCGGCCGAGATGCCAACCGAGGTGGAGCCACAGAAAGCGGAGGGGAAAACTGAAGTTTATGTTCCACCTCCTGCATACAAACCACCACTTCCATTCCCCCAGTTGATGACATGAATTATGTACCATTATATTCATGCATATTGTAGAAGATTGTCTCAGTTTGCCTTGCATTTAGAGAGATTTTGTGTGCCTTTTATATTCTATTCAATCATTTGTCGGAAATAGAGGTCTACACGAGTTTTTGATGAATTATAGGTAAATAGAGTGGAATTGAAAGCAAAAGCGGAGCAAGGAGAATCTAAGGATGTTAGGGAAGCTAAAGGAGTCTTAGAGGGATCACAAAGAGCTAAGGAATTGCAAAGGAGAAGCATAGAAGACGAGCCAAAAGAAGAGCACTTTCTGTTGAAGAAAATCGTGCCAATATGCACATAAATTGGACGATTTTCCTCCCTAGAAATCGAACGGTTTTGTGTATAAATTGACTGGGTCGATTTCCTTTGTTTTTCGGCCAAATGAAAAGACGACACAAAGCCCAATTCTTTTGGACTAGAGGAGAGTTTTGCCAAACGGCCCATTTGTAAGAAACTATAGGTGAGAACCCTAGGAACGAAAACGAGGAGGCCGCAGCGGGAAATCTTTACACATTTGAGAGAGATTGGAGATTCTTGGAGAAGGATTGAAGGACTTTTGCCGGGAAGCCAATCTTGATTCTTGTTTGTGAGATTTCTTTATCCATTGAAGCAATTGTGGTTTTTGAACACGTAATTGAGTTACTTAAGAGATACATTGATCAATTTTGACGATTATTTACAGATTTAAAGTTATTGATTTTTTATTCAAGAATTGGGTTTATTTGCATTATTTCACTCAATCCTTGATTTGATTTGATTATTAAAATGGTTGGCTAAAACCCTTGTGATTCTAGGGAGAATAGTTGATGATTAAGGCTTAGATGATGATAGACTGAACTCATTCAAACATTAGGACCCTGAGAGTTTAGATTTTAGTTTTGCGATAACAGGAAAATCGGACTATTCTTGGGTAAATCGGCCGATTTCCTTATGAACAGCACGATTTATTCTTCTAACGAACTTTAATTGAATCAATCTTTAACCAAAACTAATCCTTGCCTAAATCCCAACATTGATTAACCTTTTTAACCTCTAATAGAGTGTATGAAGAGATTTCAAACTTGATTCTACATTTAATAGATTAAGGTTATAAGATTTGGGTAATAAAGAGACTCAACATCCTTTATTAAGATTCTAAGTGTGCTTTCTAATCTTTACTTTGGAGAGTCATATCCTAGAGTTTTAGATAGTTAGTTTGAACATAATTCTTGTCTTTAGATCTTTCTATATTGCAGCCTCAACAACCCTTATAGAGAGAACCTTTAGATTAGTTATATAGGTTTCGGAACTTCACCGTACGATATCTACCTTTGAACATTTAATCTTGGCAATATAAACTCTGTCCTATATCTATAGAAGTGTCTTGAATCGAAAGCCGAAATCGGATACTTGAATCCTTGGAATCATTTTACCCTTATTTGATCACAAAAGCTTTTCGCATTTTTCGCTAGATAATTGAAATTGAATTTACTTTCACCAAATCCCTGAGTTCGACTCTGGAATTCTTATCTCACTACAGCCGATCCGTACACTGCGGGTTCGCTTTGCTTTGAGTTCTAGATATAAATATTAAGACTTTGACGCACACACTTTTTGAGCGAACACCAGTCAAGGGCCAGAGCACATCTAGACAAGCACTTTGGTAAGTTCCTTGACTTGATGAATAAACTGCACATTAACATTCCTTTCCTTGATGCTATTCTAGGGATGCCCGCCTATGGGAAGTTCTTGAAGGAGATCCTATCAAGGAAGAGGAAATTGGAAGACTTTCGTGAAGTAAGGATGACATCTAAATCCTCGGAGCTTATACAAATCATGAAGGAGAAGATGCCACCTAAGTTGAGAGATCCCGGCTCATTTTGCATTCCCATTCAAGTTGGGGATGTCACTTGTGAAGCCCTATGTGATCTAGGAGCCAGCGTGAGCATCATTCCGCTGGAGCTATGTGTGAAGATCGGACTTGGAGAGCCCAAGCCGGTCAAGATTCGATTATACATGGCGGATCGCTCCATTACCCATCCCGTGGGAATTTTGGAAGACGTTCCGGTCAAGTTAGGTAACTTCTATTTACCTATAGACTTCGTTGTACTTGATATTCCCGCAGATTATCTTGTTCCTATCATTCTCGGGAGGCCATTTCTAGCAACTTCGGGTTGCAACGTGGATTGTAAGAACGCCAAGTTGAAACTCAACATTGGCGGAGATGAAGTGGAGTTCGCATTACTTGCGGCCATGAAGGGAGAGCAGCTAGGAGATGATATCTTCAACATCTATGATGAAGAAGAATCAAGAGAATTGGTGAGCTCTATCCTTACTAACGATCCACTTGAAAGAGTAATTAGTTTCAGTTTAATGGAGGAAGGTATAGATGCTTCTTGTGATGCAGATATACGGAGCTTAAAAGCACTGGAAGAAGATCTAGGAGCTAAAACTGATAAGCTAATCCATGAGACGAGGATCTCCAGTTTCGGTTCCAGTTACAGTACCTCGACCGAGGCACTTTCTGGACTGAGCGAGGCGACTGAAGAACATCTCGGTCAATGCCTCTACGCCTCGACCGAGGTCGAAGGCGAGACGATTTCAACTGAGACTTCCGAAAGTCCAGTTTCTGGATCTACTCCATTGGAAGGAGGAAGCAAGGATTCCCCTCAGAAAGCACCCCCAGTTGTGGAGCTTAAACAACTCCCAAATCACTTGAGGTATGTCTTTCTTGGACCGGATTCCACTTATCCCGTTATTGTTAGTGCTTCCCTCTCCGAATCTGAATTGTCTAAACTAATGCATGTCCTGAGAAAGCATCAAAAGGCTTTGGGTTATACTATAGATGATCTTATTGGCATTAAGCCTTCTTTCTACATGCATAGAATTCTAATGGAGGATGATCATAAGACTTCACGGGAACCTCAAAGACGGTTAAATCCAATCATGAAAGAGGTTATGAAGAAGGAAATTCTTAAGTTGTTGGATGCAGGTATCATATATCCTATCTCGGACAGCAAATGGGTTAGCCCGTTGCATGTAGTTCCGAAGAAAGGAGGGATGACCGTTGTGACGAATAAGAACAACGAGTTGATCCCAAACAGGACCGTTACGGGCTGGAGGGTTTGCATTGATTATAGGAAGCTGAACACGGCCACTCGGAAGGACCATTTTCCACTTCCCTTCATTGATCAAATGCTCAAACGGTTGGCCCAGCATTCACACTTTTGCTACTTAGACGGCTATAGTGAATTCTTCCAGATTCCTATCCATCCGGATGATCAGGAGAAGACCACTTTCACTTGTCCATGGGGGACATTTGCTTATAGGAGGATGCCATTTGGATTATGCAATGCACCCGCTACCTTCCAACGATGCATGATGGCTATCTTTTCCGAGTACATAGAGGAGATCATGGAGGTATTTATGGATGATTTTTCAGTATATGGTTCCTCTTTTGATGATTGTCTGTCTAACATTTCTCTAGTGCTACAACGATGTGAGGACACTAATCTTCTTTTGAATTGGGAGAAGTGTCATTTTATGGTCAATGAAGGCATTGTGCTAGGACACCTCGTTTCTAATTGAGGCATTGAGGTCGATCGAGCTAAGATCGAGACTATTGAGAAACTCCCTCCCCCTTGTTCTGTTAAAGGTGTGAGGAGTTTTCTCGGGCATGCAGGTTTCTACAGGAGATTCATCAAGGACTTCTCTAAGATTTCTAAACCTCTAACTAACCTTTTGAATAAGGATGTTGTTTTTGAGTTTTCGCAGGATTGTCTTGACGCATTTTACAAGATTAAGGAAGCGTTGATCTCCGCCCCCATTATCCAACCTCCGGATTGGACCTTGCCCTTTGAGATCATGTGTGATGCTAGTGATGTAGCCGTAGGAGCGGTGCTTGGACAAAAGAAGGATGGCCGGACCACCGCCATTTACTATGCTAGCAAGACGCTAGATGTAGCACAACGCAACTACGCTACCACCGAGAAGGAGCTATTGGCGGTTGTATATGCTTTCGAGAAGTTTTGTTCTTACTTAGTAGGGGCGAAAGTCATTGTCTACACCGACCATGCAACCATTCGTTACTTGCTTGCTAAGAAAGATGCCAAGCCACGCCTTATTCGATGGATTCTCTTTCTTCAAGAGTTTGACTTAGAGATCCGCGATAAGAAGGGATCCGAAAATTCTGTTGCGGATCACCTCAGCCGGCTACCTGCATCTTCACGCGAGACGGACAACCCACCCATAGACGATTCATTCCCCGATGAGCACTTGCACTTTTTGGAGCATTTGATAGACTTACTTACTTCACCTCATGATGGAGGTGAAGTATGGGGTGAGGGCACCTCCCATCACGTTTGAGAGATGCCGTATGGTCCAGCTAGCGACCTTAAACCAAGCGCTTCTTGGGAGGCAACCCAAGGTATTGCTTTCTTTTCCCTTTTTCTAGTCTAGCTTAGATAGTTTGTTTTTGCTTTGCTTTGTTTTGTTTTTGGCGTGCTAGACAGACAACAGGTGACATCTAAGGAAGGAATACAAACCAGGAGCACAACTGGAAGGACAGAAGTTCGAGAATTTGAGAAGACGGAGTTTGACTGAGGCACATCTCGGTTGTTGTCAAAGCACCTCGACCGAGATGATTCTTGAGCAACCGAGGCGACTAGGGTTTTTGAAGAACCACCTTGGTCCGTACCACCTCGGTCCAGTCGAGACCACCTCGACCGAGGTGACAGCAGTTCCAGAAAAGGGTATAAAAGGGGGGTTGAATTTATCTCTCTTCCTTTACCCTCTCCTCGACTACGGCAGCTTCCTCGCCTCGCTTCGCCATTCTTCGATCGTTTTCGACGATTCTTGCTTCCAAACTACAAAGAAAGGATAGAGAATCCCAGTGCAAGCGTCAATCTGCGAGAAAAATGAACTGAATCGACCGAATAAGGGTAAACATCGAAAAAACCCTAACCTCTCTCCTTTTCACTGTTTTGCTTCGAATTGGGCTTTGGTTGCCCTTGCATTTGCTGAGAAACAGATTAAGTACCCCATAGGAACCAGCTATAGTGATTTTGGGGGAAAAGAACTGGATTTTTGAGAAATTCGTTCACGCAGTTATTCGCCTCGATCTAGTCGGCCTGTGCCTCGGCCGAGGTGTTCTTGAGTTGTGTCAGGCCGACCGAGGTGATCTGACAGAGTTTGTTGAGAGATGAGTTCAGATAGACAGCTTGTCCTGAGGGATAGATCCTCCCCTTCCCCTTCTTCTTCTTCCTCTAGACCTTATAGACTAGTGATCCACGAGAGACACCAGGTCGACTATGACCGTATTGCAGCTCGTCCAGTGATTGCACCGCGCTTCCTGGACATTTCAGCTTTTGATTGTCTCCATGTGGATGGAGATTTGAGGCGGATGATTTCGATGGTAGGGCTAGATCAGTTTACTGAGATCCGCGCACCTGCCTATTTAGAGCCTACTTTGGATTTCATTAGCTCCTTCACCTACCTTCCCACAGAGCATTTTGTGAAGTACCGGTTGATGAACCGGAACTTCTTAGTTCCCTTAGAGTACTGGAGAGAAATATTTGGTTTCCCGGCACCGACTGTTGTAGATTTTCCCTCCCGAGCTGTAGCTAGGGAGTTCTGGGGTCAGATTGCTCATGTAGTTGAGCACGCAGACAGGTGGCGCCCTGGAGACTCCAGGGAGCGTATCATATTTCACCTAGCTTTTAGGTTAGCTCACCGTATTTTTAGTGAGACGCTTCTGGCGCGTACTGAGACGCCCCAGAAGGTCTGATAGGGAGAGCTTTTTAGCCTTTACTGCATGGTGACTGGAGGGATCCCAGACTTTGGCTTGATGTTGGCAGAGGACCTGCACAAGATCAAGGCCAAGGCGAAGGGGGATATCTGTTGCGGAGGACTCGTGACTCACATTGCGACCTACCAGGATATGGATCTCAGCGCATGTACCATGGTGGCGGCTGCCAAGCCGCTAGGGCTTCAGGAGATGATCACTCGGCGGATTCTGGTTCCCCGAGGACTTACTACGCCATATGTGGCAATACCATGGGAGCCGACTACACCACAGGGGATCAGATGGTCACCCCAGTTCTCAGTTTATGATCCTCACTACTGGCAGACTGCTTGGATCCCTTTGATGGAGGATGCTAGAGAGGCAGCAGCTGCACCAGCTGAGGAGGATGAGGTAGAGGAGGAGACTGTTGATAATGATGACAAGGATGGTGGAGTTCCTATGGATACAGGGACTGATACTGCTGGGATGAGTGCGCCGGTCATTGACTTAGACGATGACGATACTGAGACCGCGCCGGCTGCATCACTAGTGAGACCTGCTAGGCGTAGGGTACGCCGACACAAAGATCTAGAAGCTCACCGTCGGATCGATGATCTGACGGATCAGATGATAGACTCTTATGCTGCTCTTATTGTGGACATCGATGAGAGATTCGCCGCCCAGCACCGACAGATCGACAGCTGGACTCATCAGATGCTAGAGAGCCAGCATTATCAGCGCCGGATGATGGAGATCCAGTTTCAGCAGACTATGGGTTATCCATTTGACCCGTCCCAGTATCCGTACATGCCACCACCACCACCACCGGATCAGGATTATTGAGAGCTTGCAGGATTTTCTTTCTTATTTATTATGCAGCTCAGCTTTATGTCCGGTGAGTATTTTATTTCTTTAGACTTATTTTAACCCACTGGGACAGTGTGTCCCAAGTATGGGCTGTTTATGTATTTTATTGACTTATGTGATGTATGACTCGACATTATCGGATATTTATGCTTATTTTGCTTCTATGGATTTTATCTGAGATTACATGCTTACATACAGGTTATTTGATTGAGAAAAACGTCAAAACTGGACAGAAAAAAAAAAAAAAAAAAAATTTGACCTCGACCGGGGCAGTTCTGGCCGAACGAGGTACTTCACCTCGGTTGACCTAAGAACACCTCGACCGAGGTGGTTTAACTGAGAGTTTTCGAAACGAATTTTTGTGCTTCTTATCTGGATATGATCTTAGTGAAGATCTTGTTTGCTGACTGGTTTTGAAATCTTTATATGTTTGAAAGGTTTTATGATATGTTTAAGTTGTTAAATGCTTTGTTTGAAATTTTTGGCATGTTTAATACTTTGTTTTTATCCAAATTATGTTGAATTGGAAGGTTGACACCACGTTATGAGTTCTCTCACTTTCTTCCTAGAAAGACCAAGGCAATTCATTCTTCTCTCTTCTTCTTCTTGATCATGCTTAGCCCCTCATATACATTTTTGCCTCCCTTTACCTATCCGGGAATTTGGAAGCTAGCAAAGTGGTGAAAGCAAGTGAAGTTAAGGTTGAGAAGTTGGCTGGAAGTGAAAGTGTTAGAAAGCAATAAATAGAATTGGGGAAGTCAATCATGATGATGAGTAACTCGGCACCATTCACATAGCCGGGTGTTTGTGTCTTGCCAAAGTCGGATTGAGCGATATTCCTAACGGGTCATGGTATGTGCATCAAGGGTTTGATGCATCTCAAGAAATTGATGATTGTTGATTTCCTAGGCTTCGGTTATTGTGCACCTCTGTCCATGCATCCCAAAAAGTAAAGTAAAAAAAAAAAGAAAAAGTGTGAAATAAGCAAAGCTTATTGGTGGAAGATGTTGAAAGTCAAAGTGAAAGTGAAGTATATCCTTTTCCCGGATTCTAGCACCACATTACTTTACATACACCCCTACCCTACACGTTTCTTGACCTTTCTTTTGGGAAGCCCTTGAGACCTCGAGCTTGTTGATTGACTTAGTGGTTTAAACTGGATTATGCATGATTAATTTCAATAATTATGATTTATTATGCATTCTACGAATTTATGCAAAGATGAACAACTTTCTTATATTTATAAAATGTTTTGATCATATTTTGATTTTAAATTCCATGAAGTATTCTCTTAGAGTGATCTATGATTGTAGCACACCATTAAAATGTTTTTGAGAGACTTTTTCATTGATCTTTATGACTTATAATCCATTCTATCTTGACTTTTATATGCGGAACTTGCTTGGGGACAAGCAAGGGCTAAGTATGGGGTATTTTGATAGCATGAATTATAGTCTATATTTTGGGGTTTGTTTAGACGTTTTAACTTCAATAATCTGCATGTTTGTATGTATATTATGTGATTATATTACCATTTCATCTACCTTTGCGGGAATCGAGGTCTACACCTAGTTTTGTTGTAATCGTAGGTAAAATGGCACGTTTTGCATCGAAAAGGAGCTATGGAGTCATTGGAGCTACATTCAGGAACATAAGGAAACATCTAGGAAGCATAGCCATAGATTAAAGATTCACTTTGGACCAGATTAGAGAGATTTCACATTCAGTTGTCACTCACCTCGGTTGACTACAGAGTCACCTCGACCGAGGTGATCCAGAGAAGTCGACTCGACCGAGGCGAGCACCTGGGACGCGGCGAGAATATTTTATTCTTGGCTGAGATCTTTTATCTTTGGAAAGAGGATCTTATATTTTTGGGCTTGGCTCCTGGAAGGAAGAAGATATGATAGATCATATATTTTACCTATATTATGGGAAGAGATCTTTCTAAGATATCTTATCTTTGAAGAGTAATTTTCCACAAATCCAGATCATGCTATACCCCCGATTGTGTTTTATACACCGCAGCAGCCATACTCCAGTTGGAAGATTTGAAAAACCTTTTTGAAGGTTGAAGGAAGAAAGCCTATAGCTTTAATTGCTTTTGAAGGGTTTTTGTAAGATCATCTTAGATTCCCTTCCTCATTGTTGTCTTGTTGGATTTCTATCCAAGGAACGCTTTGTTTGTGATAATTGATTCAGTTGTTGAAGCCTTTCTCTTAAGGTTTTCTTGTTCAATTATTCTCTTTCTTCCCATATATTTGATTAATACTTCATGATGATGAGTGGCTAATCTCTTTGTGTGATTCTAGGGTGATTGGCTGAAGGTTGTGGGAAAAACAATGATAGAATAATCTTAATCACAGTAGGACCCTGAAAGTTCGAGTCTTTAACCTTAACCCTAAGCATCTCGCTCAGTCGATGAACATCTCGGCCGGGGTAGAATTTGGCTGACCGAGGTGACTTATCTGATCCGAAACTGAGAGTTAAGTGTTAGAGTTTGCCAAATCCTATCCTTATTACACCTTTCCTGGTT
Organism: Fagopyrum homotropicum; assembly: GCA_033239125.1. Taxonomy (NCBI): domain Eukaryota; kingdom Viridiplantae; phylum Streptophyta; class Magnoliopsida; order Caryophyllales; family Polygonaceae; genus Fagopyrum; species Fagopyrum homotropicum. The sequence goes on from BSWB01000003.1 coordinate 36,747,830, forward strand.
CAATGCAAGCTTAGGATGAGACTTACCCGGTAATTCCTTTGTTTGTTTACCTAAGATCATAAGTGTAGGTAGTAAAGGTTTATCCTTTATTGGGGTTTAAGTGTGCTTTCATCCCATCTTTGTGAGTTAGCCTGAGACTTACCCGGTAAAGGTTGATTCTATTCCCTTAGATGGTGTGTTAGTTTAAGGTTATAGTTCTTTATCTTAATTCCTTGAGACTTACCCGGTAATAGGAGTTACGGTTTGGGATTAGTGAGTAGTGAGACTTACCCGGTGATCTATTCCAATTTAGTAACACTTTCCCCTTGCAAAAACCTCAGCTTTGTCCGCAACTAGATGCTTTAATCCCTAGAATTACATATTTCCTTTATTGAATTTTTATCATCTTTGATTGTTTTAATTGCTTTGTGGTTAGTAATTGTTAAAGCTTACCTATTCCGACTTTGTTTCACTAAGTCCCTGTGATCGACCCCTGGAATTTCTTGCTTTTTACTACGATTGACCCGTACACTGCGGGTTCGCATCCTTGTTTTAAGCTTACATCTAGGGTTATAAATTTAAAGCTTGTACACACCGTTTGGAGCGAACATGCCGCCTCTACAATTCCAATTATTCTGTGTCACATCTTTACTCACAAGGGTTTCCCCTGTCAATCTAGACAGTTTGACCCCACTTTTTCTCGGAGGAGCACCATCAATCCTACTTGTGTGGAATGCTAAGACATAGGACATGTTCACAATCATTTACTTCTTCTCAATCTTCTAGTTCTTCTTACAGGGATCCATTCATACGAACCTTGATCTTTATATTTTCTTAGTCGGTAGTAAGTGACTACTCACAACAATTCCCTTTACACCATTACTATCATCGATGGTCATTACCGACCGCCAAGAGCTTCTCTTTAATTTCTTTATTAGAGTTATCATATTGGACTCATTCAATGTTACCATCAAGGCTACTAGTACTTGTATTGATTTAATTTCACCATTGTCATCGTTGATCTCTAGAAGAAATTCACCAGCTGTCGGTAAATTTCCTTTATAACCTTGTGGTTATTCTTCTTATTTGTCAACCAACCATCACTAGTTAGCCAGCACGTGTAAATTCTTTGTTATTGCCAATTAGTCTATAGTTGGCCTTCTATAAGATTGTAGACTTACTTTTCTTCTATCTCCTTTGAGGTTTACTATACAAGGTGAAAATATATCTCTTCCATTTATACTCATTTAGCTCCTTCTACAAATTACACTCCTATAAGAGTACTATACTCTTACGAGTCTAGTTGTATTTTCGTCTCCCGTCAACGGACTTATCACTTCTTCTACAATAACTTGCAGGCATTTCTCCATGATTCTTTTTACCCGAGTTATCGTTCACTTGTGGTTCTTTGTTATGACCCGCTAGTGTTATTAACTTAAATCCCTTCGTGAGTTTCCTTCCTTGGGTGCTGCTTGTACTTCCGCCTCTATAGAAATCCGGTCTTTGTTGTATCCCGATCCTTGTTGAAATTCTTGTGTGTTCTAGGAGGTCACACCACTTCCATGTCGGTGAAATCGGCCTTCCCCTTTCTAGCAACCTGTAAGCTTTCATTTTGCGGCTCTTTAATTCTTCGTATCGGGATGAACAGTGTATCTTATCTTGACTCCTACGCTTATGATTGTCTCGGTTTCCCATCTTGATTGTGGCAGCAAGTAGCTTGTCAAGAGTGATCATATTCCACTCTACTTCTAGCCTCAAACTTTCACCTTCTAGTCCGTCAGTAAGCTTAGATTCAATGCCTTTTGTCTGGATCGCTACTATATTCCACCTTGACCTTCATGCCTATGGGTGTTTCAGAAGGCATCCCCTTTGTTTGCAACGTTACTTTACACCATCTTGAAAGAACCTATGGGTTGTCTCTCCCAATTTGTATACTTGCCGGTCATCCAACGCGTTGCTGGAACTACTCTCATGTATATTCTTCATTTGATCCTATTGAGTTGACTCGGGATTCCCTTCTTTTCATCGTAGTTGGTGTTGTCTTTTAGGCTTCACCTTTCCGTCTCGATGTTCCTCAATAAACTCGAATGAGTTGTCCGTCGTTCGTCTACCCTAATGCACATAAGATGTGTATACTAATCCTTACGTTGAAACCCTTCAATTATACTTAGGTGTGTCAACTGAATGAGGATCTCGTTCTGTTATCTCCGTTAAGGGCATACTATAACTATAAATTCTACTAATCTTCGGCATATGCTTATCTACATCACCTATCATTATAACCAAGCTAATAAGTCCAAAGAGAGTAACAACCTAAAGTCCATACTAAGCATACTGAGATCCGCGGTAGTAGTGGTGGTCAGCCGTACTTTCTATTCCCAACCAGACTATGCATGCATTTGAAAACCAAAAGTCATTTTTAAAACTCAGATCCCTTTTCAGGTTCTGCTTAAGTACTTATTCGGTCTTTCAGAAGATTTCAAGTGTCATCGTTGCCATCCTAGAGCTCTGATACCATGCTGTAACACCCCAGATTCTCGGAACCCGGGATATTACTGGTTAGGACCTCACAATGGGTCCAGACCTTAGTTTGACAACAATATTACTAGGATCTTACAACAAGACACAAATAAGAAAAACTGAAATTTCAGAAAAATGTATTTTTATAAGGATGAATGCAACAAAGTCTAACAGCCTATAATACTTAAACAACGGAAAAGACTATTTGTCTTAACAAGAGTGAAGGACAACAAAGCAACAACCCAAACCCCCACTCTAAGGAGTACGGAGACCCGGCTGACCACTACTTCCGGATCACTCAGCTGTTGTTCTAACCTGCTGTAAATCTAAAAACACAACAAAACAACCATTAGCTAGTTATCTAAACATTAGGAGAATAATAATAGCACACACACACATAAAATAATAAACACTCATCATGCTTTCAAACAAACCATTTATTATCTTCATTTAAGCCATTCACTCTTACTAATGATACTTATTTTGTGACACGAGGGATTCCCAAACCTCGCCTCCGCCCCCGTGTACCCATCAGGAGTGGATCCGATGCATCTCACCGTGTACCTGTATGGTCTGGGTATAGAGAACCTCCCAGTCTCCTGGCAGAGCTGGGCAGTGATGTCACGGCCCGTTATATATACACTTGGGCCTTAACCCATAATAACGACGGTCGTCCTAACAAGTTGTTATAATAACACACATGATACACATACCACTATTATCACTCAACTAATATCCAGAAACCAGCTAAGTAAGTCACAAGGACTTACCTGAATCAAACCACAACTCTCACAATCTCAACTCGGTCTGCAACCGTAGAAACTCAAACGCCTGTCATACAAGGCACGTGGATCAAAATACATCCCATAATCTTAGAAGTCTATAACTTCTAAGATGCACAAACTCATCAAGAGAAAATTACTAAAATGCCCTCTTAAGGTAAAATGACTATTTTACCCCCGGTTCCGAAACTCCCAGATTTGTCTATATCTTAGTTTCAAACTCTCCTTTGGAACCCATTTCCACAATCTAGTTCTTACGGGAAAGTTTGGTAAAGATTTACAAGAGTTATACAAAATTCTAGATTTTCATTAAACGGTCATTAAGGTCAGATTTGAGTTAAAATTCAAGACTTAGGTTAAAGGATAAGAATTCCGGAATCGCTCTCTAGATTCTCTAAAATATGTGTACTACACGTAGGGCAAAGGTCTCTCAAAAATTCAACCAAAACTCCTATATAAAATCTAAGGTTAGACTAGAAGCTAAACTCCTATAATTAGCCACATATTTTCCTGTTTCAAAAACACCTAAAGTGCTCTACTTCGGGACCTTATAAAACCTAATCCGACCGTTAATTTTCTCCCAAATTTTAACACAGTAAACTATATATGTCCATCTACGATATAACCAAATTTCAACGGTGGATGACCGTTCTAAAGTGTCAAAATCTAGTCTCAAACATGCTAGGTCAATACAGTTTTTCTTGAGGCTAAAATGTAAATGTAAGGTGGTCTAGAGTTCGATTCTTACCTCCTACGTTTTTCCTGGATTATTGTTCAACACAGAGGTCCTTATTTCGAGTCCTATGATCGACCAAACAACAACAATGAATCAAAGAGATGCCTCTCCTATCTCAGACATGGAAACAAAGGTTGGAGTTACTCACCAAGGCTAAGCTGCAGAAGGTTTCTTTGGCCGAAGTTGGACCTCAGGCGGACATGCTTCTGGCGGCTGATGAGGTGGTATTTCCGGAGGGGATCTGGCACGTTAGAAGTTGTAATAAGGGAGGCCAACACTGATGCTACGTAGCGGACCGGGAGCAGGCGGATATGAAGGGCTGTTCTTCTGTGACAGGGATCTAGGAAGGCACAAGTGCAGCCATGAAGTCTATTAAGGAGGCAGGACAGTAAGGGAGAGAATAAGAGAGAAGGTGACAGAACTCACCTTGATAGAAGGCACTCAGAAACTCGAACTCTCCCGTGTGTTGTACGTGTGCAGCAGGCTCTACTAGTTGTGATTAAAACCGGTGAACAGTGGGGACTGATGGAGTCGAAGGCCGATCGAAGCAATCCAGAAGGGGGCAGCAGGAGTAACGGCTGGAAGGCGCAAGAGCAGCAGATTCGGTAGACGTGGATGTTGGAAGAGAGGCGCCTTCTGCTGCGTGATTTACGGAAGCAGTCGTATGAGATCTTCTCTCATCCAACTCCAATTACAGCGTGGGCAGCGGCTTCCTATGCACTGGGCCGGTTCTTTTGTGGGTTGCGAGAAATAGGGCACAACTCGCCTTCTTCCTAGGCTGGGAGCGATCTGGGCTGGTCGGAGCAAGGTAGGGCATGCGTAATCATAACCGGGCTGGCTGGAGGCGCACAGAAATTGGGCTGCAACATTCTGGACATGAAGAGGTGAGCTGAAGTAGAAAAAAAAACAAAGGTGGGTTGGGTTGTCAAAACTCGTCAAAACTCGTCATGGCCTTGTCAAGCCCATGCGTGGCCTTGTCAAGCCCATGCATGGCCTTGTAACGAATTTGTCATGGTCTCGTCATAACTCGCCATGGTCTCGTCTTGACTTCGTCTTGGGCTCGTCTTGATCTTGTCACTAGGATGTCATGACCTTGTCAAGGACAAGTCATGTTATAAGTTAGGGTTTGATGGATTAGGGTTTGCTATAAAATTTTATCATTTTATGTGAAGTGAGGTTACATAAAATTATAAAATTTTGAGATGCTGCATCCGACTAGATAGACATATAAGGATCAACGATTCGAAATCAGATTTGCTAAGGAAATAAACGGAATAAAAATTCGGGATATTACACCGTCGACGACATATAAATTCAACGATATCTAGATTTGGTTCTCTATTATTTGAGTTGGAAAGATAAAGGAAAATAAAAAAGGGCTTCTCGCTCTTATGCTTAGAAGAACGAGAGTTTCTATACTCAGCCAAAATCTGAGTATGTTTTCTAACTTTACAACAAGTTCACTTTGAGCCTCTATAACTCTAAATCCCACCGTTGGATTCATCCCAACGTTTGACATACTAATCTATGCTTAGCACTAAACAACATCTCAAAAACTGAACGGTGGATCTTATCTCTAAGGCATCAAAAGGTATGCTCAAACTTGGCTGATCAACACAGTTTCTGGAAATTCAGCAAACACTTAACAAAATAACACACTGTCTTAACTTTGAAAAATCATAACTCCTAAAGCACTCGCTGGATTTTTCCCAAATTTTGATATGTTCTACTATAATATGTCAACTGTATCATATCCAAAATTCAAGTCCAACAGAGATCAAAAGCCTATTCAAAACTATCTCACAAAACAGCATCATATGTTGTTTTTCCCAACACTCAGCACAGTTATAAAAACTGTGGGAGGAGTCAACTTTGAAACATCATAACTCTCAAACTGTAACATGGATTCCTCTAAACTTTCAGTATGATTTACTGCGCAATACCGTCTATGACATATCCGAAAACCAGACAAAAAGAAGGAGTCTACCTTACCCAAAATCGAACCTGAAGTTGATTGCTCGTCAACTCATAAAATCCAGCAATGTGATAGCTCTTCCAGTCATCTTCCATGGCTGTTTTGGAGGATCTAAAGATATCAATTGGTACTCTAATCAGCATATACACAAAGAGGGTAACACAGAGAAGTGGGTTGCCGTTCTTACCAACCCAGCCGGACATGACATTGCTGCATGAACGAGGGCGAAAGAAGGGTTGTGACCCACTACTATTAGGGTTCCTCTGTGGATCTGCTTCAGCGCACCTGTGGATCTGGCGTACAGTTCGTGAATCCGCATTGCTCTCCTGAAGTTCGAGCCGCTGGAGATCTGCATAGGTTGGATGGGCTCGAAAAGGAGCGTCTGTAGCAGTGGTTCTTGGCTCGAGAAGGAGAGTCCAGTCCACTGTGCAAGAGAAGGGAAACCATGGGCGACAGCAACAGCCTGCGTGCAGAGGAGACACGGAGGGAGTCTTCGTTGCTGATGTCTGTCCCGAGCAGTCGAAAGGGAGAGGGCGAACGTTGTAGCACTGGCGTCGTTGTCGTTGGTGTGCAGAGGCTAGAGGGACAGTCCTGGTTGCTGCTCAGTGCACGAAGACGGAGGAGACGAGAGGGCTCACCCGCGAGGAAGACAAGTGCAGGTTGTCGTGTGTGCCCAGATGTAGGCTGTCGTGTGTGCCACAGGCTACTGTTTACGTGAAGGTGGAAAGGCTGATAGGGTTTGGTAGGGAAGGAGAGAAATTACACGGTTGAAGAAAGAAGGTTGGCCTTGTCTTTGGGCTGAAGTGATTTTGTCAAAATGGGCCCGGATGGCCTTGTCATAACTTAGTCATGGGTTTGTCAAATGGCTCAATTACTATAAGGCTTGCAAGAGTGTTTTAGGAATGATTTTATATGATTAAGTTTCACATAAAAATATAGAAGTTGGGAAAAGAATATTTTATGTGATTAACTCTTCACATAAAATGACAAGATTTTAGTTGACTCGGAACTTACCGGAAATTTCCGGGTATTACATTAATATTCGATGTTTCTTGCATCCAAATATATCACAATCAATGTAAAAGGTATGAATTTAATTGAAATCAAGACATTCGTTGGAGATTCAAGATTGTACGTACATTGAAATTAAACTAAATGAATGTAAGTTTTCTTTCAAAACACATTGCATTTTTCTTGTGTATTTGCAAAATCTCTAGATTAGCAATATCGGCGATCACCAATTGTGCACCCTTTGACAATTGCTAATAAAGAGATTTTTTGCAAAGAAATGATATCATATCCGGAATATTTAGGTAAAGGAAACAAATAAAAAACCCTTTTCAAGTACCCACAAAGTTATTAGGTATTTCCTAAAATAATTTAAAAAGATTCCATTACTAGGTATGAAATAGAAGTATTACGAGAATAAGATATTCTAGAGATTCGAAAAGAGCCACAATTTAAAACACCGGTTATTAGGAAGAAATCGCTATTCAAAACAACGATTTTTGCTTTTCAGATATAGTAAAAAATATAAAGAAAATGTACATTTAAACTACGATTTAGGTCTGGTTCATCCGTGACTCTCTACACATATTCCATTTACTTTTTACAAGTTACTTTATTTATTTTTCTAGAGAGAAAGTCGTGGTTTAAAACCACAACTTCTTTGAATTTTTAAAAGATTATTAGAAAACTGTGGTTTAAAACAACAACTTCTTTGTTTTTTTAGGAAACCGCGGTTTAAAATCATGGTTTTCATTCAATTCCGATATTGTTGAAAACCTATCATATTTACTTCTTGGAGTGTCTTCTTCCCAACGATGACAATGTATGGATCTTCTTCCCAACAACGACATTGGTGACACAATCGTTCTTTTTCCATCGTCTTCAAAGTCTTCTTTTGTCTTCCATCGTCTTCAATGTTTCATTGCCTTCTTCCAACATTCTCATTCTTATGCGGTTTAAGGGACAAAATATGATCTAGTTCCATCTCTTCAACATCTTCTTCCGTCTTAAACCATGATGTTCGTTTCTATTCTAATCAATAATGGACCCACATAACAATAATCATCCCCCCCCCCCTCGAAAGGGGACTTCGTTAAGAAGACCCAATTTCTCCACTCTTATTTAACATCGGAGCAAAAGTCATCATGGAAAACCTACAAAAACCAAATTGTGCACATATGACACCAATTGGTTTTCCCATTACGAGGAATGTGTCTTATACCCCCTTCATAGCATTTGATAAGATATTATCATCTTTGTCGAAATATCATAAAACGCTTGTCAAAAAACATTGGGGGTAATTGATAACTACCGTGTAGAGTCAGGACAAAAAAACAGAGTTTTCCCAAATTAACACTCCAAGGATCCAAGAACATTTCAAGTACTACAACTAACATCTTGTATAACATTTACTATAGGTATCCCATGTACAATTGTCTTAGAAAAGTATTTGGGATACTCCATCGTTAATAGTAGGGAAAACCATGATACATTTTGAAGATGTCGTGACCAAATCAAAAGAATAATTGTCAAAATGAAAAGTTAACTCCCTATGCCAGTAAAGTAGACTCATTCTAATCAACTCAAATCTTAGCATTAATCCTAATTTCATAATGTAATCGCTTCTTCTACAAACACATATCCAAGAATTACTGGTTAGAGTTAATGTGCAATTCTTCTATAACAAAGAAACTATAAATCGGTCATGTATTGGTTGAGATGAAATCTGCAAACCAAAGGAGAAATGAGGCCTTGGAATAAGAAAAACCAAAGACGCAAACAAAACTTTGCAACTAAATTTCACATGGAATGTTTTGGCGAAATCAAGTAATGTTTGAGTGGGAGTAATCTCAAAGAAATACCTCAATGAAAAGAGCGTTATTGAGTATATTCTAAAGAGGAATAGGTTATGACAATGGATAAACTAGCCAACCTCATGAAAACCTTAAAAAGGACTTAATTGTAGGTAGAGGATGAGAGAATCATTAAATTCTAAATGAATGCGTGGATTATTCCTATTTCACTCTAACAAATGGTCGATAACCAACATACTATTGACCAATACCCTATTACCTGCTGACCGAAGGTATTTCTATGGTCGTCTATACCCAATCAAAAGTAAATCCCGACTTAGCACTAAGAACAAGTATAGTGATTAAGTAAGGGTCGAACCCAAGAGAGTTAAGGTGTTTTAGATGCAATTATTGATTATAATGACAAGTGACACAAAGGGGGGGATTTTGGTTGAATTGATGCACAAAAACTTATGAAAACGATAAATGCGACAAGTAAGACAAAAATGGATGAATCTACACTAGGTTGATTCTAAGCATGCAATTGCTACTTTGGTGCGTTCACTTTACAAGTTTTTAAGTAATCTCCCGTCTCGATCATACATATGTGTTGAGCCAACCGGCATCAACATAACTTAACTTATTAAAGTTCCGTAAACCTACAAGAACAAATAACAAGTTAGCATTCAAACAAAGACTAAGGGATATAAAGAGAAGATTAAAACCGTTAAACTTATCTTTATATGTGTGTTCCTTTTCTTTAAGTAATTACAACCCGTTATTACTTAAATTTGCTACTAGATTAAAGACACGAACCCGGAACCTGTTAATCCTAGTTGTTTACATGCACTGTAGAACCTAAGGTGATCAATCTCAAGTAATAGTTAACATGCAATTAAACAATGGAGATCAAGGAAACACAAAGCATTACTGAATAAAAACTTATATTAAAAAGAACTTACAATCAAAGTAACAAAGCAGCTTCAAACCAACCCAATGTAGCAAGGGAGTTAGCAACTCATTACAATGGAAAAAATCAAGTCTAAAATGGATTTTTGTGGGGAAAAGTATTTTTTTCCTAGCAATCAGTCATGGACTATTTATACTACAAAAGACACTTAATTAGGAGTAAATAGCCGGTCTAAAACAGCCACCTTTAATGCCATAAAGGTGGTGTAAACAGCCGTTGTAAAGCTTTTGACGTTAAACCGCAGGGGCGGCCTTCAGGAACCGCAGGGGCGGTTTAGGCAGAATCGGTTGACCTTCTTCAGAACCGTTGGGGCGGCTACACAACTCCGCTGGGGCGGATCTTTAATGCACTTCAATGTCTGACCTTTCGTCTTCTTGACGTTTCTGATGTCAAGCCGCCGGGGCGTCCCTATGTCAACGCAGGGGCGTCGACACAGCCTCTTCGTCTTCCAGCTCCCAGGTTGGGGCGCAGTGTGAGACGCAGGGGAGCTGATCTTCATATCTTCAGGGCAGGTCACCGTAGGGGAGCCAAGGAGTGGCGCGGGGGCGGTGACAAACTTCATGGCCGGCGCTGGTGAAGGCACAGGGAGCGTTCCAGTGGATACGTCATCCCCAAGGGCGGCTGTAAGGACCCGCAGGGGCGGTGAGGCAACAGAAGCTTTGCTTCGTGATCGATCTTCACTCCTAAGTGCTTATAACTCCTTTTTTAGCTTCTTTTGATCTTCTTCTTCTGGACCAAGGAGTTAGTAGCATAAACCAACACTAATGCAATAAAAAGACTCTAAAAACTACCCTAATTGATAGTGATTCCATCACCTATCAAAATCCCCCATACTTAGACCTTTTACTCGTCCCGAGTAAAAACAAATGTCATCAACTAGACTCAAAGGCCTCAGGAAGCATGAGTAAGCAGAAAGATAATGGAAAACAAGAGAAAAACCAAGAAAGAAAGAAGGAAAAGAGAGGAAACGTGAGAAAAAGAGATACTACCATCCTTATCGCTCCAAGAGTGGCCTACCCGGACAACCTCCTTATGACTCCCCTTCTTATGTCGCCAAAATGCCGGAAGGGAAACCTACACTCGGTGTTGCTCATCTTGCCAAGGCGCCGTTTCGGATTTTCACCTTGCCACTCTTCTTCTTTTCTCACTTAAACTCACATCCCTCAAGTCCAATTTTACACCAACCTAAGGTTGGTCGGACTACCTTCTTTTTACCTAAACCGCCCTTTCGGGTTTTCGGTTTATCCAAGGATTTTCATGCCTTTTTTCACTTCTTTGGCTTTTTTCTTTTTTTTTCTTTTTTTTTAAAACTGATTTCAGCAATGCAAAACAAATGCCAAAAATAACACAATAAACTGTACAAGCAATGATATGTCCCTCTCCCATACTTGAAGTACACTTTGTCCTCAAAGTGGAAATGAGTCAAAGATAAATGCGGGAGAAGGGAAAAGAAATGTACCCCTCACTAGGGTGGTCCGGATGGACCACCCGGACCCTCCTTTGGTGGGTAAGGGAAGTGGCGAAAAAAGTGCTCCTGCCGGCGGTGAAGGGTGTCAATACGGTCCTCTTGAGCCTCCATCCTCTCTCTAAATGAACTCTCATAGCTAGCTTGCCAAGCTAGCTGCTGAGTCTCCAACTTCTGCTGATGAGCCGCCTGCCAAGCATCTTGACGGCGGTCAAAGTGAGTGGTCATGGAGGAGGCGAAGCTGCACTACCACGCCTGCTGCTGCTCAAGCATGGACCGCTGGTACTCGGTCTACCATGCCTGGTGCTGTGTAGTCAAAGCTGCCATCTGAGCCTGTAGACTCTCCATGGTCTGACTGTCGTGTCCCACCATCGGCATCTCCTCATCAATGGTGTGGGCCCTGCTAGAGCCGGCTGTGTACCTCCCAACAATATCAACCTGAGGCCGTCTTGGAGGGACAGGGTCAACCGGTACATATAGGTCGGAGAGCTCTTCTCCCAATGGGAGTCGACGGGGTAGATATGTGATGTGACTCCCATCTGCAAGGGAGATCCAGAACCGATGCTCCCCGTCTTTCCTGAGGAGCCTACACCTCCTCAATAATCCTTCGGTGTATAAGGGTGCCTCCAAACCCTCTTCCAATGGAGGAAGATCCATCATCAGTGCCTTTAGTAATGATATGATCCCACCTCCAACGATGTCCCGAGGCTCATTCTTCTAACCCGCTTAAGAGCGGTAAGGAAGAGATATGCCTAATCCGGAACCCAATCATTCGTGGAGAGACAAGCATATATCAATGGAAGGTCCTTGAGAGTGACCTTATTCTCCTCCTTGTGTCCACAGAAGACACTCATGAAGATCTTTGAGATGAGCCTCAAACAGGGGTGAGTGAATTTGTTGGAGTACTCACCTCCTGCATGAAACTCAGTCCTAGTGGCGGCCTACCAAAATTCCAACAAATCAGGCGTCAGAATGGGTTCCATCCAGTCATCAGAAGCTGCTATGGTCACCCCTAATGCCTCCTGTATTTGGGTGTAATCCAATGTGTATTTCCTCTTGTTGTACTTGAATGAAAGCCCAACACACAGTTGGTCTTCCGTCTCCATTTTGAATGTGGCTATGAACTGTCTGCTGAGGTCGGGGTGTGTTGGGGCATTCTTTATTAGAAAATCACTCAATCCGGCATTGTTTAGAAATTCCTGCATACTCTCCAACAACCCTAGATTTTCCAAGGTGGAAACATCAAGGAACCGGGTTGCATGCACCTCCCGGAATTGAGCAATCCTATACCGATCCTTCTCACCTTCCGTCAACTTGTATTTCCTTTGTGATTCCATCTCTTGCAATTGATTAAGTAAAGGAGTTAGAAAATTCAGCAATCTGATCAAGAGATGAACCTTTTGTCGTAATATCCGCAGGGGCGGCTGCAACAAGCACAGGGGCGGCTTGACGCAGGGGCGGGATCTTGCAGGCGCAGGTGCGGGCGAAGAGCAGAAGGCGATTTGGTCGTTTGACGAAGGTGGTGGCGATGGGACTTTTCCTGTGTTTTCTTATGTTGCTGCAGTTGTCGCCGGAGGTGGAGCAATCGAGCGAGAATGGAATGGCTGTGTGGGGATGGTTCGTGTTGGAAAGGGGGTGGCGACACTAGGTTACCGGAGGTGGCGCAGGGGCGCGACGAAGAGGTGGCGAGAGTTTCCGGAGGGCGCAAGGGCGTGGGAGGTGAAGCGGCTAGGTTTCGAAGAGTGAATGGAGAGGAAGTGTAGAAGGCGGTAAATGTAGGTTATTTTTGGGAAGTGTATTTTTTTCTTTCCTTAATTGTACCGTAGGGGCGGTGTGTGTCGCCGCGGGGGCGGTGACAAGAGAGAAGGGGTACGCAGCCTTAGCGCCGGGGGCGGAGCTGAGGGTGCGTGTCAAGGGTGGCCGCCGCAGGGGCGTAGGGTTGGCATCGCGGGGGCGGTGACCTACGTGAGCAGACGCAGGCCCAACGCCGGGGGTGGCGCTGGCCAGGGGTGTCGCCGCAGGGGCGGGGTTTAGAGCCGCAGGGGCAGTTTTCTTGACAGAAGCTCCTCTTCTTATTCCTTCGGGTTGCCTCCCGAATTAGCGCCTTTGTTTTACGTCGTTGACTCGACGTAAGGACTCTTCCTCTATGTTTGAACATCTTTCTGCATGTATTTTGGGTTTATAACCGTTTGCGACGGTAATCCTCCGGAGGCCCTAGTTTCAATTCTTGTAATGGCTTCCGCCATTTGACCAACCTACTTCTCAAGGTTCTTGATGCTTGATTCTGTTGTTTGGACATGAGCAGCAAAGTGTTTAGTCAAAACCTGCAACATATCTTCAGTTGAGTGATACTTACATTGACGGGGTTGTTGTTGTTGGTTTTGTTGATCCCTCCAACGAAAATTCTGTTGGTCACGCCAATTTGGCATGAAATTTTGTGCATAGGGATCGTTCCTAGGTCTTTGATGTTGTGGTTGCCCATAACCCATTGCGTTTACTTCAGCATTGTCATCTTGAACTTGTGGACACATGTCCGTTGGATGGTACGGGTCAATGCATACTCCACAACCTTTGAGTTGTTGCGGTGTTCCCATAAGTGTTAGCCTCTTCACCATTTCCTTCAATTCCGCTAGCTCGGTGGAAATCTCACTCTTCCCGGAACTCACGGCATGAAATCCTTTCTTGGTCGGGGTCCTTCCAAAGTTCTGAGTTCCTTCCGCTAGCTCGTGTATCTTTTCCAAAGCAAGGTCAGGAGTAGAGTTAAGAATATTACCTCCGCAAGCCGCATCGATGATCCTCCTTTCATTGTCTAGCAAGCCATTGTATAAGTACAAGACTAGATCTTGAGTTGAATATCCGTGAAAAGGCGTGCAAACCTCTCGAAGTACACATAGAGAGTTTGCTTCGCCTCTTGCTCGACGTTGCTTATAGCCTTCTTCAAGCTATTGGTCTTCTTGGCCAGAAAGTACTTCTCCAAAAACGCCTTGTGAAGGTTCTCCCAAGTGTCAATGCTTCCGGATGGAAGGTGGTAATACCAATCATCCGCAGAATCTTTGAGCGTGAAACCGAATGCTCTCATCTTGATTTGTTCTTCAGTAATGTTGGCCGGCTTCATGCTCATACACACAGTATGGAACTTCCCAAGGTGCTTGATGGGGTCTTCACCACTTAGCCCATGGAAGGATGGAAGCAAGTGAATAAGGCCTGGCTTGAGCTCAAAGTTGACTCCTTCCCCTAATGCCGGTATAGCGACCGCAAGAGGGTTTTGAGCCAAGGTGGGCTGCGTAAGTTGACGAAGAGTACGGTCAGCCATCTGTTGTTGTAGTTGTTGTTGTCTTCGTTGCCGGATGTGCATCCTCTGAATTTCTGGATCAAAAGAAGCAAAGTCGGAATTAGTAGCACGGGTTTATGGTTCAAACCAATAATCAATAATAACAATAAAACACAAAAACTCCCCGGCAACGGCGCCAAAATTTTGACCGAAGGTATTTCTATGGTCGTCTATACCCAATCAAAAGTAAATCCCGACTTCGCACTAAGAACAAGTATAGTGATTTTGTAAGGGTCGAACCCAAGAGAGTTAAGGTGTTTTAGATGCAATTATTGATTATAATGCAAGTGACACAAGGGAGGTGGTTTGGTTGAATTGATGCACAAAAACTAATGAAAACGATAAATGCGACAAGTAAGACAATAATGGATGAATCTGCACTAGGTTGATTCTAAGCATGCAATTGCTACTTTGGTGCGTTCCTTTTACAAGTTTTTAAGTAATCTCCCGTCTCGATCATACATATGTGTTGAGCCAACCGGCATCAACACAACTTAACTTATTAAAGTTCCGTAAACCTACAAGAACAAATAACAAGTTAGCATTCAAACAAAGACTAAGGGATATACAGAGAAGATTAAAACCGTTAAACTTATCTTTATATTTGTGTTCTTTTTCTTTAAGTAATTACAACCCGTTATTACTTAAAGTTGCTACTAGATTAAAGACCCGAACCCGGAACCTGTTAATCCTAGTTGTTTATATGCACTTTAGAACCTAAGGTGATCAATCTCAAGTAATAGTTAACATGCAATTAAACAATGGAGATCAAGAAAACACAAAGCATTACTGAATAAAAATTTATATTAAAAAGAACTTACAACCAAAGTAACAAAGCAGCTTCAAACCAACCCAATGTAGCAAGGGAGTTAGCAACTCATTACAATGGAAAAACTCAAGTCTAAAATGGATTTTTGTGGGGAAAAGTATTTTGTTTCCTAGCAATCAGTCATGGACTATTTATACTACAAAAGACACGTAATTAGGAGTAAATAGCCGGTCTAAAACAGCCACCTTTAATGCCATAAAGGTGGTGTAAACAGCCGGAGTAAAGCTTCTGACGTTAAACCGCAAGGGCGGCCTTCAGGAACCGCAGGGGCGGTTTAGGCAGAATCGGTTGACCTTCTTCAGAACCGTTGGGGCGGCTACACAACTCCGCTGGGGCGGATCTTTAATGCACTTCAACGTCTGACCTTTCGTCTTCCTAACGTTTCTGATGTCAAGCCGCCGGGGCGTCCCTATGTCGACACAGGGGCGTCGACAAAACCTCTTCGTCTTCCAGCTCCCAGGTTGGGGCGCAGTGTGAGACACAGGGGAGCTGGTCTTCATATCTTCAGGGCAGGTCACCGCAGGGGTGCCAAGGAGTGGCGCGGGGGCGGTGACACACTTCATGGCCGGCGCTGGTGAAGGCGCAGGGAGCGTTCCAGTGGAGACATCATCCGCAAGGGCGGCTGCAAGGACCCGCAGGGGCGGTGAGGCAACAGAAGCTTTGCTTCGTGATCGATCTTCACTCCTAAGTGCTTATAACTCCTTTTTTAGCTTCTTTTGATCTTCTTCTTCTGGACCAAGGAGTTAGTAGCATAAACCAACACTAATGCAATAAAAAGACTCTAAAAACTACCCTAATTGATAGTGATTCCATCACCTATCACCTGCGATAATAAAATCTAGAATATGGCAAAAACATAATTGATACTTTGGCACCTAGGGGATGATATTGTCTTAGAAAGTGTTAAGACCTTCAAGATCTCAATATCTTATATCACAAACATGTTGTATTCCCCCAGACAAGATAGATGGTTATCTACTAGATATGTCATGAACTTGATCTATGTAGAAAAATGAATGAGATATTAAAACTATACATAGATTTGGGATGTAGACTTTATGGTTATCTACTAGATATGTCATGAACTTGATCTATGTAGAAAAATGAATGAGATATTAAAACTATACATAGATTTGGGATGTAGACTTTACCCCTAAAATAGAAACTTTATCTAAAATATCACAAAAAAAAAAGGTTTTACCAACAAAATAACATCTCAGAAAACAACAATTGTTATTCAAATGGAATACATTTTCTACAACCACTATCTTGGAGACCCGACACATCTTATGTGGAAATGCTCTTTCTTAAAATAAGTACTTGTATAGATGAGCCTTAATGGTGCACATATTATCAATTTAACTCCATGGAATAACAATGACCATAAAAAACGATATATACTCATAAAGAAAAACACGAGACAAAAAAATGGATTGTATTCACGGCGTGGCATGCCATTTGGTAGTTTAGAAATCATACTACATTCAAATGTCCTAATTTTTGTTCAAATAATATAATAAAGGATTTTACTATGTTACATTTGAATAGCTTGTCTAAACCCCAAAAACTATGAATTGTGATAATATAAAACAGAGCAATTCCCAAGAAGAGAAGGAAAATGATAAATATCAAGTGGAATATACCTCCAGCCCGACTACGTGAAACTAAATTTTGATGGCAACAGTTGATCATTTGCGTTTGGTTATATCATCATATACTTTACAATTAGGGTCGTAACTACAAAATTTTAAAAACTCCCTTTGGGACTCTTTAAGGTTTATATAAATTGATTGATCAAAAATACGTAAAATTAAAATCGAATGAGATAACCTTAGTGTTATCGATTAAATTGGGGGATTTGAAAACACCTTAACAAGTAGAGATTTTGATTAGTTGTATAAGATTTATGCTCCAATCTTTTGAAGAAGTTCACATTAAACATGTTTTTCAGAAAATTATCAAAGTGACCGGTGCTCTAACCTCCCTTGATAAGTTGTCTCCCAATCAATGTTGATGTCCTTCTAGGGTTAAAGATTGCATCATGATGCGTTTCGGTGACCGATTCACAAGATGTCAACATTTGACAAGTTCTCGTATGTCATCTTCAATAACTTTTCATACTATTAGGCTTGTCTAATACCCCGCATGTTTTCATTCTAAAAAAATGTGGATAGATGGATTTATATGATTATTTTGTATCTTTAAACTGAGTGGATGATTTTAGGTAAATATGAATATATAATGATACCTTTGTAATTTCAGTTTTAATAGATAATTTTCGATAAAATATATACGACAGGTGATTTTCTAATATTCCTTCCATTGGAAATACGAGAAGCCGTAAAATAGAAAGGGAACAAATAAAAAACCCTTTTCAAGTACCCACAAAGTTATTGGGTATTTCCTAAAATAATTTAAAAAGATTCCATTACTAGGTATGATATAGAAGTATTACGAGAATAAGATATTCTAGAGATTCGGGAAGAGCCACAGTTTAAAACATCGGTTATTAGGAAGAAATCGCTATTCAAAACAACGATTTTTGCTTTTCAGGGATAGTAAAAAATATAAAGAAAATGTACATTTAAACTACGATTTAGGTCTGGTTCATCCGTGACTCTCTACACATATTCCATTTTCTTTTTACTAGTTACTTTATTTATTTTTCTAAAGAGAAAGCCGTGGTTTAAAACCACAACTTCTTTGAATTTTTAAAAGATTATTAGAAAACTGTGGTTTAAAACCACAATTTCTTTGTTTTTTTAGGAAACCGCGGTTTAAATCATGGTTTTCATTCAATTCCGATATTGTTGAAAACCTATCATATTTACTTCTTGGAGTGTCTTCTTCCCAACGATGACAATGTATGGATCTTCTTCCCAACAACGACATTGATGACACAATCGTTCTTTTTCCATCGTCTTCAAAGTCTTCTTTTGTCTTCCATCGTCTTCAATGTTTCATTGCCTTCTTCCAACATTCTCATTCTTATGCGGTTTAAGGGACAAAATATGATCTAGTTCCATCTCTTCAACATCTTCTTCCGTCTTAAACCATGATGTTCTTTTCTATTCTAATCAATAATGGACCCACATAACAATAATCATCCCCCCCTCGAAAGGGGACTTCGTTAAGAAGACCCAATTTCTCCACTCTTATTTAACATCGGAGCAAAAGTCATGATGGAAAACCTACAAAAACTAAATTGTGCACATATGACACCAATTGGTTTTCCCATTACGAGGAATGTGTCTTATACCCCCTTCATAGCATTTGATAAGATATTATCATCTTTGTCAAAATATCATAAAACGCTTGTCAAAAAACATTGGGGGTAATTGATAACTACCGTGTAGTGTCAGCACAAAAAAAAAAGAGTTTTTACAAATTAACACTCCAAGGATCCAAGAACATTTCGAGTACTAGAACTAACATCTTGTATAACATTTACTATAGGCATCGCATGCACAATTGCTTTAGAAAAGTATTTGGGATACTCCATCGTTAATGGTAGGGAAAACCATGATACATTTTGAAGATGTCGTGACCAAATCAAAAGAATAATTGTCAAAATAAAAAGTTAACTCCCTATGCCAGTAAAGTAGACTCATTCTAATCAACTCAAATCTTAGCATTAATCCTAATTTCATAATGTAATCGCTTCTCCTACGAACACATATCCATGAATTACTGGTTAGAGTTAATGTACAATTCTTCTATAACAAAGAAACTATAAATCGGTCATGTATTGGTTGAGATGAAATCTGCAAACCAAAGGAGAAATGAGGCCTTGGAATAAGAAAAACCAAAGACGCAAACAAAACTTTGCAACTAAATTTCACATGGAATGTTTTGGCGAAATCAAGTAATGTTTGAGTGGGAGTAATCTCAAAGAAATACCTCAATGAAAAGAGCGTTATTGAGTATATTCTAAAGAGGAATAGGTTATGACAATGGATAAACTAGCCAACCTCATGAAAACGTTAAAAAGGACTTAATTGTAGGTAGAGGATAAGAGAATCATTAAATTCTAAATGAATGCGTGGATTATTCCTATTTCACTCTAACAAATGGTCGATAACCAACATACTATTGACCAATACCCTATTGCCTGCGATAAGAAAATCTAGAATATGGAAAAAACAGAATTGATACTTGGGCACCTAGGTAAGCATGCCCACGGGTCACCGACCCGGCGGGTCCAGGTTCTCCCGGGTCGTGGGTATGGGTAAGGGTCGTAAGATCCTTACCCGTGACCCGGCGGGTCCGGGTTCCCCCGGGTCGCGGTACGGGTAAGGGTCGTAAGATCCTTACCCGTGACCCGCCGGGTCGACCCATAACGGTCACAAAAATTCAAAAAAAAAAAATCCCAACGGCCATATTGATAAAAAAAAAAAAGCAATATAATTTAATAAATCTAACCCAAAAACAATTCTATAAATACCCCAAACCCAATTCATTTCATCTCACAACAATTCTCATCATTCAATCATCTATTCACTCTCTC
Organism: Fagopyrum homotropicum; assembly: GCA_033239125.1. Classification (NCBI taxonomy): domain Eukaryota; kingdom Viridiplantae; phylum Streptophyta; class Magnoliopsida; order Caryophyllales; family Polygonaceae; genus Fagopyrum; species Fagopyrum homotropicum. The sequence continues at coordinate 36,767,725 of BSWB01000003.1, forward strand.
AATCTCACCATAATTTCAACTCTTACATTCAATTACTCTCCTAATCTCATATTCTCATTCTCTTATTTTTCATTTTACTACTCTTACTTACTACTACATTCTATTATTGAAAAAAAAAATGTCTAGCCGAGGAAGACGTTCCGTTAGCGGTCCTCCAACCGGTTCGGATTTAAGGCGAGACTTATTAAGTGGAGATCACGAGATCTTAAAGGAGGAGGATATCACGGAATCACCTACTTTCCCCAACACCCAAGGATCCGAGACCGAATTTACGGAGGAGCCGGAGGAGGAGCCGCCGTTGAACAACAATCAACCAACGGCGGCGGTCTTCCGATTTTGGTTTACAAAAGGTGCTCCCGATGCCAACGGAGTTTACTATGCCAAATGTAATTTTTGTGCGGCACAATACAAGAACAAAAAGGGAGAAGGTTACGGGAACTACAAGAGGCATATCCGGAACAAGCATCCCGAAAAAATGGGATTAGCACGAGGGCAAACACAACTTACCGGGTACGCATCTACTTCTAACCAACCTCATTCTCTATTTACATATGATCATTGTTCTTCTATGGATGCATTTTCGGAAATGTTGGCCGTAGATTCTTGGCTGAATTTGCAATGTAGGTCTTTTACAATGTAGAGTTTGGATTTTGGACCTCTCATAATTTCATTTGGAAAATGGGCTCCTATTTGTAGCCAAAATCAGAAAAGTAAGGACATTGGTATGTAGACTGTTCGCTCAAAAGGGTGTGCGTCAAAGTCTTAATATTTATATCTAGAACTCAAAAGCAAAGCGAACCCGCAGTGTACGGATCAGCTGTAGAAAGGTAAGAATTCCAGAGTCGAACTCAGGGATTTGGTGAGAATAATTCCGATTTCAATTATCTAGAGAAAGTATAAAAGCTTTTGTGATTTAATAAAGAGAGAAATGATTCCAAGGATTCAAGTATCCGATTTAGGCTTTCGATTCAAGACATTTTTATAGGTATAGGACAGAATTTATATTGCCAAGATTAAATGTTCAAAGGTAGGATTCGTACGATGAAGTTCCGAAACCTATATGACTAATCTATAAGTTCTCTCTATAAGGGTTGTTGAGGCTACAATATAGAAAGATCTAATGATAAGAATTATATTCAAACTAACTATCTAAAACTCCAGGATATGACTCTCCAAAGTAAAGATTAGAAAGCACATTTAATTTCTTAATAAAGGATGTTGAATCTCTTTATTACCCAAATCTTGAAATCTTTATCAAATAAACGTAGAATCAGGTTTGAAGTGTCTTCATACATTCAATTAGAGGATGAAAAGGTAAGTCAAGATAGGGGTTTAGGCCAAGATTAGTTTTGGTTAAAGATTGGTTCAATTAAAGTTCGTCAGAAGAATAAATCGCCCTGTTCATAAGAAAAATCGGCCGATTTTCCTCAAGAACAGCCCGATTTTCCTGTTTGTCGCAAAACTAAAATCTAAATTCTCAGGGTCCTAATGTTTGAATGAGTTCATTCTATCATCATCTAAGCCTTAATCATCAACTATTCTCCCCAGAATCACAAGGGTTTTAGCCAACCATTTTCAAAATCGAATCAAATTAATTATTGAAGAAAATATCGCAAAGAAACCAAATCTTGAACGGAAAATTCAATAACTTTCAAATCTGTAAAACAATCGTCAAATCTGTTCAATGTATCTCTCAAACAACTCAATTTCGTGTTCACAAACCACAAACAATGCAATGGAATAAAGAAATCTCACAATCAAAGATCAAGAATGACTTTCCGGCAAAAGCTCTTCAATCTCTCTCCAAGAATTGTTGATTTCTCCAAAACGTGTAAAGATTTCCCAGTCCGGCCTCCTCGTCTTCGTTCGTAGGGTTCTCTTCTATAGTTTCTTGCAGATGGGCCGTTTGGCAAAACTCTCATCTAGCCCAAAATAATTGGGCTTTGTGTCGTCTATCCATTTGGCCGAATCGTGAAGAAAATCGACCTAGTCGATTTAGGTGCAAAACCGTTCGATTTCAGGGTATGAAAATCGTCCGATTTTTATATATATTGGCACGATTTTCTTCAACAGAAAGTGTTCTTCCTTCGGTTCGTCTTCTATGCTTCTCCTTTGCAATTCCTTAGCTCTTTGTGATCCTTCTAAGACTCCTTTAGCTTCCTTTACATCCTTAGATGCTCCTTGCTCCATTTTTGCTTCCAATTCCACTCCATTTACCTACAATTCATCAAAATCTCGTGTAGACCTCTATTTCCGACAATTGATTGAATAGAACATAAAAAGCATACCAAATCTCTCTAAATGCAAGGTAAACTGAGACAATCTTCTACAATATGCATGAATATGATGGTACATAATTCATGTCATCAAAATACCCCATACTTGCCCCTTGCTTGTCCCTAAGCAAGACTCAAATTTAGAATATAAGATGTCATGGATTATGTATGTATGAAAACTCAAAAACTTTTCTTTTGGTAGTGCTTCTTCTTATTGGATCACCCTCAAAGTGATGTTTCAAGACATAAAAAGGCAAAGTATGTATCAATGATGACTATAAGATGAACAAACTCCCTTTTCTTCCTTGAAAGCATAAATAAAGAACATGGTAAAGGTGTAGAGGTAATCGAAGTCAAACAAATCTAAGCCATTAAATCTTAAACACATGCATAAAAGTCTCAAGGTCTTCTAATCAAAGGAAAGGTTCAAGAAACGTATTAAGGGAAGGAGTTCTTTTTGGTAATTGTGGTGCTAATCCGGGAAAGAGGAACACATAACACCTTCAAGAATTTTCTTCACCGCACATGCTTCGCATGTAGAAAGCTTTGCTTTCATTATACTTTACTTTTTGAGAGTATGGACAGCGGTGCACAAAAACCGAAGCCTAGGAGATCGGCGTTTCTCAATTTCGAGATGCCTCAAACCCTTGATGCACATACCATATCCCGTTAGGACTTGTCGTTCAATCGGACTTTGGCAAGACACAAACACCCGGCTATGTGAATGGTGCCGAGTTACTCATCCTCATGTTCAACGTCCCCAAACTTATGAAATTTTGCATTTTTTTTTTTCAATACATTTTTCTTGGCCCTCCCACATCAAACATGCCTTTTTCAATCACCTATCCTAATTTCCGGATGGTAAAAGGAGGGTTACATATTTCATTGAGGAGCTAGCATGATCAAGATATGAGAAAAGAAAAGAAGTGAATTGCCTTAGTCATCCTTAAATGATGTAAAAGAACTTGCAATATAGCTTCGACTATTATTTCATTCTCTTATCAAAACAACTAAATCATATAACTTATTCATGTGTTCAAGTAACAAAAGCAAAATTATTCATGCTATAATCAAAATCTCAACACAACTAAGCATCTTTTTGCCTATCCATATACACAATTCTCATCATAGAGGTCATTTCCATATAAGAAGCACTTAAAAATTTTTGAAAATTCATAGGTTTTGAAAAAGATCATGCAAATGCAAGTGTCATAATAGAAAGCAAGTAGTGCAAGAGTTATTACAAGCCAAATTGTCAAGAGTAGTGGAAAGTACATAAAGTGCTAAAGTGAAACATAAGGTATTGTAAGTACCCCCACCCCATACTTGACATCCACATTGTCCCCAATGTGAAAATCAAGCATAAGAAGGAGAAAAATACTTACAATGTAAAAGAAGTGGAAGCTCAATCCTCTGTCGGTGGTGGAGGTGGTGGATATGGATACATCGGTGCGCTAGGATCGTAGAAGTGGCCGAACTGGTGGTAGTACAAGTCTCTCATCTGGCCATCATAGGATGAATGCCTAGCGTCCGTCTCCTCCCTGTAGTTCCTGAACTGAGTGTTCAGGGTGTCATAACTGGTGCAGAGGGTACGGTAGTCGGTGCTGAGGCTCTGGAAGCTAGTGACTAGCTCCCTGAAGTGGCGTGGAACTCGGCGTCCTCGTCTAGGGCCTGGAGCATGTGCATAAGAATGTCGAGGTGGCTGTATGTCATCCTCCGTCTCCTCATCCTGCCTACTAGTCCTGCTCGGTCCAGCACCATGAGTATCAGTGTCCATGGCGTCCGTAGCATGCCCGCTATGAGTATCACTCTCAAACTCGAGCATGGTCTCCTGTCCTCCATCCTCATCGTCTGAATCACCTGCATCATCATCATAATAAGTAGGAGGTGAGAACTCCTCAAGCATCGCCTCAAAGGTCTCCTTCCAGTTCCTCTTGTTCCGAATAGTGTATTCGGATTTCCATATGATCTCGGATGGCTTCTTCTTCGGATCCCTGTGCCATGGCATCGGCACATGAAGAGTTCCTCTTCCTCGAGGAATCAAGACCTGTCGAACCACCAACCTCTGTGAGCCTAAGGGGAGGGCACTCTCAGATAGAGTGCATCCGGAGTAGTCTAATCCCATGGTCTTGGCCACATGAGTGACAAGACCTCCTGCACAAATGTCGCCCTTAGCTTTGTTGGCTATCTTTCCTAGGTAGTCAGCAAGCATGGTGGCGATGTCGGGAATGGTGGTAGATGTCATGTAGTAGAGAATGAAGAGCTCATCAGCCTTGAGCTTCTGTGGAGTCTCTGTCCGGGCAAATAAACTCTCACTAAGTATCCTATGCACTACCTTAAAGGAAAGGTTGTACATACTTGTCTCCTTGGAGTTTCCGGGTCTCCACTTATCCCCTCCGTACTCACCTACGGAAATAGCCTCCCAAAAATCACTAGCACTGAGACCTCTAGCAAATGTGCCTGCATCTGAATAAGAGAAACCAAACAAGTCGCCAAAAGTATCAATGGACATAGTGTGATCTTGGCTCATGAGGCGAAAAGTGACCATCCTTTCCCTAGGGTCGTGCTCAAACGTGCTAAGGAATTCTAGGGTGATCTCTCCATAGGCATCCTCCCTAATCGTAGCAAACTGTCTCAACCCAGCTCTGTCTAGCATCATATCAACATCCTCTCGAACATACAACGAGTCTAAGTCGTCAAGCACTATGTAGCGAGGAGGGGTGAATGGGCGATCTACAATGCGTTCATAGCGTTTCTTGTGCTTGGATAGGGGAGGAGGAAGCTTAGGGATGTTGGTAGGTGGTGGTGGAGGTGGGGCAGGGGCTTTGGAAGAAGATCCCTTCTTCTTCCCCGTATTTCTAGTTATCCTCTTTACAAGATCCATTCTAAGTCCCAAAAATCGACCTGTTCTTCACAAAAATCGGTCAATTTATCTGGGCTGGGTCGATTTTTATCTCGATTTCAACGATTCTCACAATTCTGTAAAGTTCTGTTCAATCTATCACCACACACAGTTCCCTACAATGGTTTCTAAGCAGATTCCTCTATCAATTCCAACAAACAAGCACTTCCTAAGCAAACTTCAAATTCGAATGAGAAACTTAGGTTTTGGAAAGAAAAACCTGAATTCCTTATGTAGGAGTCGATTGTCGTGCGTGCTGTTGTTAGATCCTTGTTCCTTGTTGAAAATGCTTCAGTTTGGAGCCAATAATCACTCAAAATGGTTAAGGAATGAAGATTGTAGGGTGTGGCGATTTTTCGGCCTTCTTGAGAGAGAGAAATCGAGAATTGGGGGTTTTGGAATGAAGAAGATCGAGTGTGAAGTCCTTATATAGGGTCGATGATTTCTGAAGAAAATCGGCCGATTTATCAGGTCGATTTATTTGTCGGGGCGATTTTTGTTTCTGTCGAAAAAAATCGGTCGATTTATTTTGGCAGGTCGATCTCCAGGTCGATTTATGTTTCTATTGAGAAAAATCGACTTGCTCTGTTACTGAATCGGACGATCTTCTTATGGTAGCTCGATTTCCTTCCTTGTTTTTCTTGAATCTCGAAGATATAACCCAATTGTGCTCCATTCTCTGTGAATCTCTCACATTTGAACCTAATTTCCTGCGAATAATGACACGACAAACCAAGAGTACATCGAGGAACATATAAAAACGAAAAACGAAGAAACAAAGCAATTAATCTATTCTAACTAAGTGAGGTAAAGAAGGGAAAACTATACTATCATTGGGTTGCCTCCCAAGAAGCGCTTTATTTATCGTCTTTAGCTGGACGGTGTATGATGTTGTGTTCAATGGAGCAGGATAGGAGCAATCTCCTCGACCGGAGCTTCCGGTGTATATTTCTTCAACCGTTGGCCATTAACCTTAAAACTTCCGCTTTGTTCACCCCATACTTCAACTGCACCATGGGGGAAAATTCTTTTAATTACAAAAGGTCCTGTCCAACGGGATTTGAGCTTACCTGAAAATAGACGCAGCCTTGAGTTGAATAGGAGGACTTGGTCTCCCTCCTTCAAGTCTTTTGGAATGATGTGCTTATCATGCCAGCGCTTTGTCCGTTCCTTGTAAATCCTTGCGTTCTCGTACGCATTTAGCCGGATCTCATCCAGCTCATTGATGTCTAAGAGCCGTTTCTCTCCGGCTTCTTTCATGTCGAAGTTGAGCCACTTGATAGCCCAATAAGCTTTGTGTTCTAGCTCTACAGGAAGATGACATGATTTACCATAAACAAGATTATAGGGAGTCGTACCTATTGGTGTCTTGAAGGCTGTCATGTATGCCCATAGTGCATCGTCAAGCTTCATTGACCAATCTTTCCTCGTTTTAGAGACGGTTTTCTCTAAAATCCCTTTAATCTCTCTATTGGATATCTCGACTTGTCCGCTGGTTTGCGGGTGGTAAGGTGTAGCTATCTTATGGGTCACCCCATACTTAGCCAATAGAGTCTCAAATCGACGGGCTGTGAAATGCGTTCCTCCGTCACTAATGATGGTTCGGGGAGTTCCGAACCTTGGGAAGATCGTTTTGTTGAGGAACTTCACCACTACCATTGCATCATTAGGAGGAGAAGCGATTGCCTCCACCCATCTTGAGACATAGTCTACGGCAAGAAGTATATACTGGTTGCCGCATGAAGATGGGAAAGGTCCCATAAAATCGATGCCCCATACATCAAAGATCTCTACTTCTTGTATGTTGTTGAGAGGCATCTCATTCCTCCTGGATATATTACCTGTCCTTTGACAAGCATCACAAGAAACAACAAACTTTTGCACATCTTTGAAAAGTGTAGGCCAATAAAAGCCGGAGCGAAGTACCTTAGCACAAGTCTTGTGGGAACTAGCATGTCCGCCACATGGTAGAGAATGGCAGTGTCGGATGACACTATCTATCTCATCTTCGGGAATACATCTCCTGTAGATGCCATCTGGACCTCTTTTGAATAGAAGAGGTTCGTTCCAATAGAATTGCCGGACGTCTCTCAAGAACTTCTTCTTTTGAGCATATGAAAGTCCGGGTGGAATCTCCTGACAAACAAGGTAATTTACAATGTCAGCAAACCATGGATCATTACCTTGTGATATGTGTTGAAGACACTCTTCAATCTCGTGCAGCTGCTCGTCAGGGAAGGAATCGTCTATCGGAAGTTCATCCGACTCGCCGGTGAGTTGCGGAAGACGACTAAGGTGATCGGCAACGGAGTTCTCCGATCCTTTCTTATCACGGATCTCTAAATCGAACTCTTGCAAGAGTAAGATCCATCTTAGAAGCCTTGGCTTCGCATCCTTCTTCGTGAATAAGTATCGAATTGCAGAATGGTCCGTGTAGACTATCACCTTCGCACCTACAAGATAGGAACGAAATTTCTCAAAAGCGTATACTACGGCTAAAAGTTCCTTTTCCGTAGTTGCATAATTGTATTGAGCCTCATCTAGCGTTTTGCTAGCGTAGTAGATGGCATGAGTGCGACCATCTTTCTTCTGTCCAAGAACGGCTCCTATAGCGACATCGCTTGCGTCGCACATGACCTCGAAAGGAAGAGTCCAATCGGGTGGTTGAATGATTGGTGCCGAAATCAAAGCTTCTTTGATCCTGCAAAAAGCATCTAAGCAATCTTTCGAGAATTCGAAAGTCGCATCTTTCATCAAAAGATTAGTCAAAGGTTTTGAAATCTTAGAAAAATCCTTTATGAATCTCCTATAGAAGCCCGCATGTCCTAAGAAGCTTCTAATTCCTTTTACTGATGAAGGGGGAGGTAACTTCTCAATGGTTTCTATCTTTGATCGATCTACCTCTATTCCCCTTTGTGACACTAAGTGACCTAACACAATTCCTTCGGTGACCATGAAATGACACTTTTCCCAGTTTAAGACTAAGTTAGTGTCCTCACATCTCTTAAGAACTAGTGAAAGGTTATAGAGACAGTTATCAAAGGAAGAACCATATACCGAAAAGTTGTCCATGAAGACTTCCATGATATTCTCTACATATTCGGAGAAGATTGCCATCATACACCTTTGGAAGGTGGCTGGAGCGTTGCATAAGCCGAATGGCATTCTTCTATAAGCGAACGTACCCCATGGGCACGTAAAGGTTGTCTTCTCTTGATCATCCGGATGAATTGGTATCTGAAAGAAACCGCTATATCCATCTAAATAACAAAAGTAAGCATGTTGGGCTAACCTTTCCAGCATTTGATCGATAAAAGGAAGGGGGAAGTGGTCCTTCCTAGTGGCCACGTTCAGTTTGCGGTAGTCGATGCACATTCGCCACCCTGTAACTGTCCGTGTAGGGATGAGTTCGTTGTTCTTGTTGGCAACAACGGTAATGCCTCCTTTCTTGGGTACTACTTGTACCGGACTCACCCATTTGCTATCAGAAATAGGGAAGATGATACCTGCATCAAGTAGCTTAAGGATTTCTTTCTTCACGACCTCTTTCATTGCCGGGTTTAACCGTCTTTGAGGTTGGCGTGAAGGTTTGTAATCCTCTTCCATTAATATTTTGTGCATACATAGAGAAGGCTTTATTCCTACTAAATCATCAATGGTGTAACCTAGTGCTCTCCTATGTTGCTTCAAAACATGCATGAGTTTCTCTAATTCATCATCGTTCAAATTTGCATTGACTATAACCGGGTATGTGGAATTAGCGCCAAGGAATGCGTACCTTAAATGCGTGGGAAGTTGCTTCAATTCTAATGATGGAGGTACCTTGGTTGGTGATGAATCGTGGCCTTCGGGTGTTGTGGAAGAGGTCTCTATAGGTGTGGGTACTTCATCATTAGATTCGGAAGCGGCTGCGGTGAAGTTTGGAGAATCCAGAGAATTACTCATTGAATCGACCTCCCCTGTAATAAATCGGTCAATCTGCTCTACGATTTTTCTTTCTGTCGGAAAAAATCGGGTTACCTCTTCATGAATCGGATGATTTAATGTTGTCAGGTCGATTTTTGTTTCTGTCGAGAAAAATCGGATTGCATCTTCAGAAATCGGACGATTTATTTCTGGCAGGTCGATTTTCTTCACAGTTTCCGGAGTCCACTCTAGTTCTTCAATTTTTGCTCCTAGTTCTTCCTCCACATCATTTAATGCTTTCACATCCTCATTGCAGTCATGTTCCACCCCTTCCTCCATGATGCTCATGCTAAGAACCTTTTGAAGAGGGTCTTTCATCAAGATCGAACTTACTACCTCTCTAGACTCTTCTTCCTCAACAATTTCAAAAACATCGTCTTTCAAGGCTGGCTCCTTGATTAAGGAAGATAGTATGAATTCTATCTTTTCTTCACCAATATGGAAGGATAGCTGGCCGTTCTTGCAATCTACCATGCATCCAGATGTGGCAAGGAATGGTCTCCCAAGAATGATGGGAACCGGGTAATCTGCAGGTATGTCAAGAATGACAAAATCTATAGGGATGTAAAACTTACCTAGCTTTACCGGAATGTCTTCTAATATTCCCACCGGCTTAGTGGTAGAACGATCAGCCATGTAGAGTGTGATCTTCACCGGTCTTGGCTCTCCTAGACCAACTGCCTTGCATAGGGCAAGAGGTATGATACTCACACTTGCTCCAAGGTCACAAAGAGCATCATAGGTAGCTTCTCCCAAAGTAATGGGTATGCAAAAGGATCCTGGATCGCGGAGCTTGGGTGGCATATTCTCCGTCATAGTCTTGATGAGTTCGGATGACTCCATACTCATCTTGACTTCTCCTATATCTTCCAACTTCCTCTTGTTAGAGAGGATCTCCTTGAGGAATTTCCCGTAAGCCGGCATACCTAAAATCGCATCCATAAAAGGTATGTTAATATGGAGCTTACTCATAAGTTCAACAAACTTACCGAAATGTTTATCTAGGCGTGCACGCGCTCTAGATTGAGGAAAAGGTAGAGGTGGTTTGTAAGCGGGAGGAGGAACATAGACTTCTTCCTTCTCTTTTGCCTCTCCTTCTTTTGTGGAGGTATCAACTACTTTAGGTTGAGGGTCGGCGGTCGTCTTTCCGCTCCTAGTAGTTATTGCCATAACCCTTCCCTTTGGGTTATCTTTTGTCTTTCCGGGAAGCTTCCCTTGATCTCTTGGAACTTCTCCGGCCTTGTTGAATACTTGGTTTTCTAAAGCTTTGTGAGTTTTGTCAACCGAAGTTATGTAACTCTCCAATCCTTGTAGCTTGCCTAGGATCGTTTCTAGCATGGGATCGGGTTTGCTTGATCCGCTGGATTGTCCCTGGCTTGTTGAAGGAGTAGAAGAAGATGGAGGTGTTAGAGCCTTTTCAGCATAAGAGTAAGGATTACCTGGACCTTGCTGATTTGACCTCCAATTGTTGTTATTTGAGTTCCTATTGTTGTTGTTGTTCCAATTGGAGTTTCGGTTGTTATTGTTGTTGTTGCTCCAATTGGAATTCCGGTTATCACTTCTTTGATTGTTATCTCTTCCCATGTAGTTGGCTTCTTGCTCCTTAGTCTTTTGAAGACTCGTTTTGAGCACTTCCCTCAATTCTTTGATGTCATCTTTGAGGGAGAATATTTGTGTTTGAGCCGCTTGATTCAACTTGGCTCCCGTATCGCCTTGATTCCGGCTATTTGATTCCACCTTCCGGTGGGAATATTTCTCAATCACTTGGGCTTGCTTCTCAATGAAGTCCCAAGCATCATCCTCTCTCATATCCATGAATGTGCCACAAGATAGAGATTGGAGGTTGAATTGTGTCTCCACATCCAACCCTTTGTAGTAGATCTCCAATAATTCCAGCTTGGAAATGCCACGGTGTGGGTAATCCAACAAGAGATCTTGAAACCTTTCCCAAGATTGAAACAAGCTTTCGTTAGGTTTCATAGAAAAAGCATTTATTTTACCTCTCAATTCCGCCGTTTTGGATGGCGGAAAGAACTTGGTGAGGAATTCCGAAGACAATTCCTCCCATGTAGCTAACTTCGCAGCCGGAAGTGTTTGGTACCAAGCTAGAGCCTTGTCCTTCAAAGAAAAGAAGAACGGTTTGATCTTGTAGTTGCTTGTAGTAGCCTTCTTCGGCTTCATAGTCTCCATGAGAATCTCAAAATTCTGCAAGTGTTGATGTGGAGATTCAGTACTTGCTCCGCCATATTGACTTTGGCGAACCATAGTGATGACTTGTGGTGAGAAGCTAAACTCTTGGATGTCTTCAGCTCCGAAATCCACACCTAGACGGCGTGGTTGCTGAATTGGATCCATCCGTTGCCCCAAAGTTCGGGGTCTATCTTCGTTATTGACAGCTCTAACGTTCCTAGTCGTAATGCGAGGGACGACCTTTGGTGTTGGAGTGTTTCGGGTAGGACGAAGTGATGGATCAATCTCTTCAAGTTCCGGCATGTCCGGATCAATCTCTTCATCATCGGAAGAGTCATCTCGAATGGATTTAGTTGGTGTCTTGACTTTCTTCTTCTTCTTGGAGTCGTTCAACTCCAACTTCATGTCCAACATCATAGCTCTTAGTTCATCAATCTGAAATTGATGACTTATTTCAGCTTCTTTTCGAGCTTTCTCACTCAATTGGAGCTGGCGTTGAGCTTTGTTCAGTTCAGCCTTGTAGTTTCTCTCATCGTTTTCAGCCATTTTCTTCTCCTTCAACTTTCTCCTCAAAGTTCTTTCTAATTCGGGATCAAAAGGAATTAGATCTTTAGTGGATCTAGTCTTTCGCATATACCTAAAGAACCTGCAAAGATCACTCAAGTAGACAAATCAAATCACAAGAGCAAGAGCTCTCAAGCTAGACAACCGAAAACCGGATTTGATCTAGACCAAATCCCCGGCAACGGCGCCAAAAACTTGTTCGCTCAAAAGGGTGTGCGTCAAAGTCTTAATATTTATATCTAGAACTCAAAAGCAAAGCGAACCCGCAGTGTACGGATCAGCTGTAGAAAGGTAAGAATTCCAGAGTCGAACTCAGGGATTTGGTGAGAATAATTCCGATTTCAATTATCTAGCGAAAGTATAAAAGCTTTTGTGATTTAATAAAGAGAGAAATGATTCCAAGGATTCAAGTATCCGATTTAGGCTTTCGATTCAAGACATTTCTATAGGTATAGGACAGAATTTATATTGCCAAGATTAAATGTTCAAAGGTAGGATTCGTACGATGAAGTTCCGAAACCTATATGACTAATCTATAAGTTCTCTCTATAAGGGTTATTGAGGCTACAATATAGAAAGATCTAAAGATAAAAATTATATTCAAACTAACTATCTAAAACTCCAGGATATGACTCTCTAAAGTAAAGATTAGAAAGCACATTTAATTTCTTAATAAAGGATGTTGAATCTCTTTATTACCCAAATCTTGAAATCTTTATCTAATAAACGTAGAATCAGGTTTGAAGTGTCTTCATACATTCAATTAGAGGATGAAAAGGTAAGTCAAGATAGTGGTTTAGGCCAAGATTAGTTTTGGTTAAAGATTGGTTCAATTAAAGTTCGTCAGAAGAATAAATCGCCCTGTTCATAAGAAAAATCGGCCGATTTTCCTCAAGAACAGCCCGATTTTCCTGTTTGTCGCAAAACTAAAATCTAAATTCTCAGGGTCCTAATGTTTGAATGAGTTCAGTCTATCATCATCTAAGCCTTAATCATCAACTATTCTCCACAGAATCACAAGGGTTTTAGCCAACCATTTTCAAAATCGAATCAAATTAATTATTGAAGAAGATATCGCAAAGAAACCAAATCTTGAACGGATAATTCAATAACTTTCAAATCTGTAAAACAATCGTCAAATCTGTTCAATGTATCTCTCAAACAACTCAATTTCGTGTTCACAAACCACAAACAATGCAATGGAATAAAGAAATCTCACAATCAAAGATCAAGAATGACTTTCCGGCAAAAGCTCTTCAATCTCTCTCCAAGAATTGTTGATTTCTCCAAAACGTGTAAAGATTTCCTAGTCCGGCCTCCTCGTCTTCGTTCGTAGGGTTCTCTTCTATAGTTTCTTGCAGATGGGCCGTTTGGCAAAACTCTCATCTAGCCCAAAATAATTGGGCTTTGTGTCGTCTATCCATTTGGCCGAATCGTGAAGAAAATCGACCCAGTCGATTTAGGTGCAAAACCGTTCGATTTCAGGGTATGAAAATCGTCCGATTTTTATATATATTGGCACGATTTTCTTCAACAGAAAGTGCTCTTCCTTCGGTTCGTCTTCTATGCTTCTCCTTTGCAATTCCTTAGCTCTTTGTGATCCTTCTAAGACTCCTTTAGCTTCCTTTACATCCTTAGATACTCCTTGCTCCATTTTTGCTTCCAATTCCGCTCCATTTACCTACAATTCATCAAAATCTCGTGTAGATCTCTATTTCCGACAATTGATTGAATAGAACATAAAAAGCATACCAAATCTCTCTAAATGCAAGGTAAACTGAGACAATCTTCTACAATATGCATGAATATGATGGTACATAATTCATGTCATCATAGACTGATTTGATGGGTGACATCTAGAAAAAATCAGAAAATAGCCCAATCAATTCATTGTCCCTTCTTCTTCCCTCCTTTCAAACGTAATTTCATCTGGAATGCTTACATATCCTTGTTCTATTTCTGGGTAAGCAGTGTTTGTTCCTATTTCTGGGTAATTTCAAACTTCTTGCGTAATGTATTTGTGGGTAACCTGAAATCAGTCTAAAACACTGAAACTTCCTGTTCTATTTGTGGGTAAGCAGTGTTTGTTTGTATTCATGGATAATCTTCAACTTGTCATCTTCATGGATAATGTATTTCGGGGTAAGCTGAAACTTCTCATCTTCCTGGGTAATGTCAAACTTCTTGGGTAATCTATTTCTGGGTAACCTCAAAATTCCTGGGTAATGTATTTCGGGGTAATCTGAAACTTCTCATCTTCCTGGGTAAGGTCAAACTTCTTGGGTAATCTATTTGTGGATAAGTAGAGTTGTGTTTGTTTCTATGCGTACTACTTACCAATTCAAAGCAATACATACCCAAAGTACGACTTACCAAAAGCAATACATATACTCAATTTACTCAACAATTCAAACCAATACATACCTACAGTGCTCACACATTCCTCAATTCAAGGCAATACATACCCAAAGTACAACTTACCAATCCAAACCAATACATAACCAAAGCAATACATATACTAATTTTACTCAACCATTCAAATCAATACATACCCAAAGTGCTCATACTTACCAATTCCTCATCAATGGGAGACTCGAACACTCCATGCTCCTCACGAACTGTAGCCTCGCCGGACTCGGGGGCCATAGTATCAGCGGAATCCCTAGCTTCATCCGCCATCAAAGTCTCGCCGGCCATCCTACGCTCCTCTGCTTCAATAACAGTGTGCGTAAACCCTAGACTGTAAGAGGGCGCCGGAATCTGAGCAAAAGTGGAAGGGAGATCCACCATTAAAGCAACGTTCCCAAGCGGTTTCAGGGGAGGAAGAAGAGGGCAAAGAAAGGAGAAGTGGGCGAAGGCTTTGGGTAAGGTTGAAGAATAGGGCGCAAATGAAGGAAAAGTGGGCGCCGCCTTCAGCGAACGAAGAAGGAGTGCGCCGGCTTCAGAAGAAGTGCGCCGGCTTCACCGGAGGGAGAGGGCAAAAGAAAGGAGAAGTGGGCGCCGGCTTTGAGTAAGATTGAAGAACAGGGCGCAACTTCAGGGGAAGATAAAGCAGTGCGCCGGCTTCAGCGGAGGAAGAAGGAGAGTGCGAAGGAAGAAGGAGAGTACGCCGGTCTGTAACTGTTGGGAAAGTGCGAATGAATGAAAGAGAGAGCCTCTCCTTTTGACTGAATAATTTGTTTGTATTTTTTCCAAAAAATTAACATCAAATCAATTCAACAAAAAAGGCTGCTCCCTTTCTTTTCAATTCAATGTCCACAGTAGCCTAGGAGCCCATTTTCAGACCTATTTTATTTAGCTAATTTAGTAGAGGCCCATTTCACAAAATGTAAAATTATGGGGTCCTCTTTCACTAATTATTTCTAGATTCTTTAGCATTTAGTTTTGCACAAAATGTTGGTTTTAATGATTGGATGCAAAATCATGTTCAACCCGCATATAAACCGATTTTTCGCCAAATCGCTAAAAGAAAAATGATGCATAAATACAAAATTCGTAAAGAAGAATTGATTAAATATTTTATGGACAACGGTGATATTCAAGTTTCTATTTGTAGTGATATTTGGACCGACGGTTTTCAAAAAAATTCATATATGGGTATTACTTGTCATTTTGTTGATAAATTTTGGATTTTAAACAAAAGAGTTTTAGCATTACGAGTTTCTAACGAACAACACACCGCCCAAAACATTGCCCGTTTGATTGCAAATGTTTTGGAAGAATATAGATTAGTTTCACGAGTTTTTTCAATCGGTTTTGACAACGCCTCCGCTAACACGGCTTCCATTAGAGATTTAACCAACTATTGTAAGCCGACGATTGGAGGTAAATTATTTCACATTAGGTGTGCCGCTCATATTTTAAACTTGTGTGTTCAAGACGGTTTAGCATATGTTGGAGATTTAGTACAACCTATTCGAAATATTCTTAATGAACTTTGGTCTAAAAAAAAGTGTACGTACTAAATGGTATGCATATTGTAAACAAAATGACGTTTATCCTAAAAAATTTCCAAAAGATGTTTGTACAAGATGGAACTCTACTTACAAAATGATTTACGAATCATATGAATATCGAGAACTTTTAAGTGGTTTTGCCGCACAACATATTGACGGTAATTTTGTTTTCGGTGAATCTTGGATTTTAGCAAAAGATGTAATGGAGATTTTTAAATATTTTTATGATGCTACTAACACTTTTAGTTATGTTTATACACCAACTTCAAACATATTTTGTTATGTAGCAATTAATATTGCATTTGCAATTCAACAAGGTCTTTTAATTGAAAATATTTCACAAGCTATACTTTCAATGCGAACTAAATGGTTAGATTATTATACAACCATTCCCGATGTTTTTCTTGTTGCATTTGTGTTAGACCCTAGACGTAAAATGGATGGTTTAAAACAATTTTTAGAAAGTTATTATGAATTTTTAGGTTTAGAACAACATCCCGATTGTCATGTTTCTACCATAATTGCTAAAGTTAGAAAATTATTTGATGCTTTATTGGTTCAATATCGTGTTTTCGATCGAGGTCAATCTTCTCAACTCCCTCCTCGTCCTTCATCTTCAAGTTCATCTAAATTTAAATCAATTGCTAGAGATTTGTTTGGCCCGGAAAGGGCAAAAACCACGTCGAGTTCCAACTCGAAACTCGACGAATATCTAACCATTTCTTTTGAGTTTGCCAATGATGAAGAAGAAGAGGATTTCAACATATTAGAATGGTGGAGCCGACCGGAGAGAATGAGGTTTCCTACCCTCTCAAGGATCGCGGCACAAATTCTCGCCGTTCCCCGCCTCGACGGTAGCGGTTGAGCAAACCTTTAGCCGGAGTGGAAAGGTGCTCGATCCGACGAGATCAAACATGTTGTCCGAGACGTTGGAGGCACAAGTCCTCCTAGCCGATTGGAGGAAAGCGGAAATGCGAACACAAAAAAACAACCTCTCGGCAGAGGAAGGCGACGAAGATGACGACGAGCGACAACAAACGCCATCGGATGTATCGGCGGGAGAGTCCGACTAAGGTAAGGGCCAATTGGGGATATAAACAAAGGTAAGAGAACTACGTGGGCTTTGATTCCTCCTCCCCGAGAGGATACGTAGGCAACCGGGATTTCGGTTCAAGCTCAATTCTTCCCTTTTTTTTTTAAGTTTAAGACTTAAACTTAAAAAAGAACAAAATAAACTAATAAAAAAAAGGAGTTAAACTTAAAAAAATTGGACTTAAACTTTAAGTCCAATTTTTTTAAGATTAAGTCCTCTTTTTATTAGTTTATTTTGTTGTTTTTTAAGTTTAAGTCCAATTTTTTATTAGTTTATTTTCTTCTTCTTTTTTAAGTTTAAATCTAATTTTTCTCTTCTATTTATTTTCTTATTTTTTTAAGTTTATTTCCTTTATTTTTTTTTATTTTTTTTAATGGTGAGGTGGCCGACCCGCCGGGTCTGACCCGTGACCCGGTGGGTCGGCCACATATACGGGTCCGGGTCACCCTCCCCGGACCCTTGACCCGTAGACATGCTTACACCTAGGGGATGACATTGTCTTAGAAAGTGTTAAGACCTTCAAGATCTCAATATCTTATATCACAAACATGTTGTATTCCCCTAGACCAGATGGATGGTTATCTACTAGATATGTCATGAACTTGATCTATGTAGAAAAATGAATGAGATATTAAAACTATACATAGATTTGGGATGTAGACTTTACCCCTAAAATAGAAACTTTATCTAAAATATCACCAAAAAAAAGATTTTACCAACAAAATAACATCTCAGAAAACAACAATTGTTATTCAAATGGAATACATTTTCTACAACCACTATCTTGGAGACCCGACACATCTTATGTGGAAATGCACTTTCTTAAAATAAGTACTTGTATAGATGAGCCTTAATGGTGCACATATTATCAGTTTAACTCCATGGAATAACAATGACCATAAAAAATGACATATACTCATAAAGAAAAACACGAGACAAAAAAAATGGATTGTATTCACGGCGTGGCATGTCATTTGGTAGTTTAGAAATCATACTACATTCAAATGTCCTAATTTTTGTTCAAATAATATAATAAAGGATTTTACTATGTTACATTTGAATAGCTTGTCTAAAGCCTAAAAACTATGAATTGTGATAATATAAAAAAGAGCAATTCCCAAGAAGAGAAGGAAAATGATAAATATCAAGTGGAAGATACCTCCAGCCCGACTACGTGAAACTAAATTTTGATGGCAACAGTTGATCATTTGCGTTTGGTTATATCATCATATACTTTACAATTAGGGTCATAACTACAAAATTTTAAAAACTCCCTTTGGGAATCTTTAAGGTTTGTATAAATTGATTGATCAAAAATACGTAAAATTAAAATCGAATGAGATAACCTTAGTGTTATCAATTAAATTGGGGGATTTGAAAACACCTTAACAAGTAGAGATTTTTATTAGTTGTATAAGATTTATGCTCCAATCTTTTGAAGAAGTTCACATTAAACATGTTTTTCGGAAAATTATCAAAGTGACCGGTGCTCTAACCTCCCTTGATAAGTTGTCTCCCAATCAATGTTGATGTCCTTCTAGGGTTAAAGATTGCATCATGCATGATGGTTTTCGGCAACCGATTCACAGGATGCCAACAATTTGACAAATTCTCATATATCGTCTTCAATAACTTCTCGGACTATTAGGATTGTCTAGTACCCCACATTGTTTTCATTCTAAAAAAAACGTGGATAGGTGGATTTATATGATTATTTTGTAGCTTTAAACTGAGTGGATGATTTTAGGTAAATTAATATGAATATATGATAATACCTTTGTAATTTTAGTTTTAATAGATAAATTTGGATAAAATATATGATTTTCTAATATTCCTTCCATTGAAAATACGAGAAGCCGTAAAATAGAAAGGGAAATTTTTAGACATCTTGGATTCAATGCTACTGTAGGGCCGTCGACGACATATAAATTCAACGATATCTAGATTTGGTTCTCTCTTATTTGAGTTGGAAAGATAAAGGAAAATAAAAGAGGGCTTCTCGCTCTTATGCTTAGAAGAACGAGAGTTTCTTCTTCTTAAACCCTCCTCCTCTCGAACACCTCAATCGTTATCGTCGAATCTCGTGCAGCTAGAGTGGGAGGGTTGCCATAGAAGAAGGAATTTCTCTTATAGCTAAGTTTTCTTTTTGTGTTTTTTTTAGGGTTTTGTTGATTTTGCTAGGAAATTTAGATTTGCAAAAGAAAAGAGAAAAAGAAGAAGAGGAATCTCGCTATGGATTCAACTCAGCAATTGAACGATGGGTCTGCTGTTGTGCAGAACGAAGCAGTATACGCTTCGGTGGATCCTTTCTTGATAGAAGCTCTTCAAAACCATCGGCATCGTCTTACCAGTAAGTTTTCTCTGTTTTCACTCCCTCTTTGCTTCTGTATACTTCATCTTTGGAGGTAATTATTGACAATTGTGCCCTATCAACTGATTACTTGCTATGAATGACGATTTTTGTTATTGGATAGGATTTTCTTTGGGAATTCTGATGGGTTCTAGGTTTTGTGTAGTCTTGTTTCCGTCTACTGAATTTGTTTCGTGAGTTGGGATCTTTAAAATTGTGCAGTTAACCCAGATCTGCGTCTAGTGCTAGTTTTATTGATGTGAAATTGGTTTGTTCTTGTAAATATAAAATTTGCAGCATAATTGTTGGTTCTTATTGTATATGCTGTGATTGGGTTTCGTTATAATACACAGATGTTAAGATGATTGCACCCTGTAATTCTTGAGCTACTGCATTTAGTTCTTTTGCTTGCCCTAATACGTTGCCGCTGAGAATTTCAATCCGAAGTTAAGATGTCTGTATTTTGAATGCTTGGATGATGTTTTTTGGTGATACTCCTATCATCACTTCAATGTTCAATGCCTGATTTGCTTGTGAGTGTCTGTTAGATGGGTTCTGTAAGCTTCCCTACTGATAGCGTTTTTTACATTTAAAAAGTTTTCTACATCTTATCGATTCCATAATTTAGTCTACCATTGTTACTTTGTATGTCTATTCATCATACACATATACACTCATATTATAGAGTGAGCTCGCAAACAAATATGGAGGTTTAGTGTTGGTTTAGGATTCTGATCTCTAGCTAGTTCTTAATTTAGGGGTACATTATATGGAATCAGGGTTTAATGTCACCTGTACTTAAAAGCTATCACCAACTCCAATTTGAGCAATTACTACAAAGATTATCTTTTGCTGGACAGCTTGGACCTAGAAAAGGCCATATTTCACTTCTTTAGGGTTCATCAATTCCGCAGTTCTGCTTGTATCTCTATCAATGTTTCGTAAATAAGTATATGTGACAATTCAGAGAGAAGCTATTCTCTTGTGTAAGGTATTAAACCAAAGGAGTCCGAAGCTTGAGGATTTATCATACAAAGAATTCACAGAAGTTAATAATTCTTCTCGGATAGATGATTCATAACAGAATTTTCCTTGGACAATGGAGTGAAGGCATACAGATTCTCCTTAGACAAATGATCTTAACATTAAATTGCTCACGTCGCATAAGGAATTATTCATACCTCTTGCTTTAACTACATACTTGCAAATACTGGTTATAGTCGTTATATGCTAGTATAGGACAATGTCTTTGCTGTGTTATATGAGCAGAAATGGAATATTGGGTTGGCAGACAAAATTACGAGTATGGGAATTAGGAAGGGAGTAGAAATGGTAAATTCATAATGTTCACTGTCCATTGATCAATCTGATAATTCAATTGTCTTTACTTTCTTTTTGCTTCACCAAATGTGCATTCTTTGTAAAACACCAAAATACCCCTTGAAAATGCTCCATCTTGGTGTTAATGTAACAGGTATGCAACGTTCAACTTCGTACTCGTCATTCATCACCCAATGCCCTCTATTGATTACTTATATAATCTATAGAGAATACCATGGAAAATAAATGCAAGCTTAAGGAGATGTCTTTTTTCTATGTTTCACTAGCTACCTTTATTTATGTTGCTTCAAATTGTTTTCATATTATTTGGCAGTCCTACGAATGGAGCTTGATGTTCAGAAGTTGCTGCAGAACCCTGAGCAACTTCAGTTTGAGTTTCAGCACTTCCCTACTTCATACTTACGCCTTGCAGCACATAGAGTGGCTCAACACTATGGCTTGCAGACCATGGTCTTGGACAATGGCTTAGATGGTATTGGGGCTAAAATCTTGGTGATGAAAACTCCAGAAAGCAAGTATCCATCTGTTTGCTTGTCAGAAATACCCGTGAAGCAAGCAGAAAGCAGCAAACCGGAGCCAGTTAAAATTGCCATTAGACGTAGACCAAGCAGAACATCTTCTGGTGAAGCAGGTGATAACGTTAAGCCTAATCATGCTAGAACTGTGGAAGAGAGAAAGGAGGAGTACGATAGGGCCCGGGCTCGCATCTTTTGTAGCCCAAACAGTCCAATTTCAGATGATACCATTGCTCAGGTATCATTAGAGACTAAAAATTTGTCTATCACTAAAGATGATGTTGTCAGATGCCAGAGCTATGTGGGCAATGTGGCTGATGCAGAAGATAGAAGTCTTGCCTCTAGAGATATTGGTGGTTCTTCTCGAGTTGCTATTTTAAGAGACAGAGAAAAGGACCGTACAGATCCTGATTATGACCGTAGTTATGGAAGGTTCGTACCTATACATACCCTTAATGGCATTTGTATATTTGTGCATGGACTTGTTGATTGATTCTAAATGCTCCTCTGGACTTATTGCAGGTATGTTAAAACCTTCCCGCCTAGTCAGATTCCATTTACTACATTCAACATCCCGAACTTCCAACCTCCTATGGTGCAATACAATGCTGCTTTCCCACCAATGGGCAGCCAGATGCCCGGACCCCAAGGCTCTCTCAACTATGGACCTTCTTCAGACCTAAACATGAATCAATTTCCATCCATCGGAATGAATCAACCTTCAAGGGATGCCGTGTACATGCAGTGGCCAAGCCCGGCTATGATGTATGCGCACTCGTATGAACCGTTCAGGCATGCTGTTTTCCAGGTACGTCTTTTTTCTCGAGGGAATCAATGATTTATGTATTGCATTCATAGATGGTTTCTCACATGTATTTTCGCAAGTGTTTGTTGTGTATAGAGAGCAAAATTGTTACGTGGTGAACCATGTGAAGTGTTTTTTTTTTCTATTGCAGGCGCCTTTTATTCAGCAGCCTCTTAGCTTTGATTACGCCCAGAACCACCGCTGAATGGCGAATCGAATGTCTGCTGCCTCATTGACTGATTTCATTACGCAGCCTAAAACCACCCTTCTTGTGTCTACATTGTCATTTTGCTTTAAAAACTTTGTAGGCTTAATTCTCTCATTAAGTGTCTAACAATGGATGCACTTTATTGCTACTCTTAGGAGAGCTAACTATGTTTGTTTTAATCCTCATATATGCTGTTGGGTCAAAAAAACCTTCCTGTGTCATTTCCATGCACCTGACATGCGTTTGTGCTATTAAGTTATAAATCCTTAGAGCGATAGACACTTTCTTGTTTCTCATATAAGAAACAAATTTTATTACTTCGATTTTTTTTACTTATATAAGAAACAAATTAATAATTAAGGTTAGATTTGGGGAGAGAAGAGTAGAGAGAAGCTTTTCCGAAAATAAACTAAATCTGAAACATATCTTTGATTCTAACAAAAAAAATTAAAAAAAATTGGTAAAGAAAGAAATTTAGAACGGGATCCTAAAACATCCTTGTGGATGAGAACACTAAGTTCGGAAATGGGTCAATCGGTCATCAACACAGTTGATTTCTCTGAATACATGTGTTGATTTATCTGAATACATGTCTGATCTGAACTTCCTCAAGCCCGAATAGTTTCTCTTATATTGACTTCCTCAAGCCCGAATAGTTTCTCTTATATTTCCTTGTTGAATAAACTGACACCTTATATTTCCTTGTTGAATAAACTAACACCCAAAATGTGTTGTCCCCACCTAAAAAGGATAAATATAGGATACTAGTCCTAAATAGGGGGTTCAATATTCATAAATATTTCAACTCAGATAGTGAATCTTCTTTACACATATTAATATCAATAGCGCTGTAATACGACCCACTACACGGCGCACCGTCTAGTGGTCACGAACAACTTTCCATTTTCAAAAATAAAAAAAATAAAAAAATAGCGCTGTAATACGAGACAAACTATTCGGGCTTGACACGCGTCATCAATAGGGTTGTAATACGACAAGCTATGTGGGCTTGACTCGCGTTTAGCTTGTTAGCTTGAGCATGTCAATGTTCGGCTTGTTCGGATAAAACTTGGCTCATTCGGCTAAATAACACTATAGGAGCATTATTTAGCCGAGTTACTCGGGCTCAACTCATCTAAAGTTCGGCTCGAGTCGTTCACTTTCGAAACGAGCCGAATATGAACACATTTAAACATCATACAAAACTTAGGCTCGGCTTATTTATAAACAAGTCTAGCTTATAAACGAGTCGAGCTTGTGCATGTCAATACTCGGCTTTCTGCGTAAAACAACCTAGGCATCAACACGTTCAATCATTTGATTCTTCTCGCCGTCACGATTATCGATAGATGCATCCGGATTGCTACAACCATGATTTATATGACTACATGACTGTGGAGGATCTACATCTCCCTGGTCTTAACCAATGTTTTTAGATGAAAAAAGGTATAAAAAAAAAAGTTGTTTCAACAAATTTTGTTGGTCTTATACAAAATAATCTCAAGAAAATGGATCTCATTATAAATCATCTTCATTTTTTCTCAAATTATTAAAAATTCAAATTTTATGATAATAAAATCATATTTAAAAAATTATATATCTTAAGTAATTTATTTATTATAGATATCCATTTTATATATAATTTTTAAAAATATACATTATTTTGTGCATATAACATATTGTTATCTCTTATAATTATTAAAAGCAATAGAGTATTTTCTTGATGTGTGGAAAATAAGTTGCGTTCTGAAGATGATGGGGATAAAAGAAAAATTAAAATTAATAAAAACGGGATCGTTACACATACCTGTGAAAATCTTTTTTTAACGCCGGAACTACGTAATTCGAGTGCGTAGTTTTGTTTATCACTTATGTTTATAACTACGCTTTCGGAAAGTATAGCTAGAGCTAGTTGGAGCCGACTAACTATGCGTACAATACCAAAACATTTCTCATAACTATGTTTGTCGGAAGCGTAGCTTTCAATTGAAAATAAGAGTGCGGAACTGATGTTCATTAGCGTAGTACATTCTTCTTTCCTGGCTTTCAAACCTTCTTCGTAAATGAGAATATCTAACCGAACTCAAAACAAATGAAATAAAAACCGTATCAAAACCCCTCTCCTTCTCTTGCTAAAACCCTAATTTATTCGATGAAGGTGACGGAAACAACAAAAGGTTCGGTTCATGCTAGGGGTGGGCAATGGATCTATCCATATAATTGGATAAATATTTTGAGGGAATGTCCGATGTAGATCCGAATTCGACCGGATATCCGACACTTTTTGCCGGATCGGATAATTATCTGTGGATATCTAGTCGCTTTGTTCCGAAATATAAATATTGGGTATCCAAATTTGATTTAGCCGTACCGGATCATTATCCAAGGATATCCTGATGATCCGAATGACATTAGCTTGATCCAACTTATCCGTTTTGTGTAAAAAATGACTTATCCGGATCAGACTGATCCAAATGACCCGACTGATCCGATCCATGTGATCTGAAAATAAGCTAATTCAAGTTTATATAACCCAATTCAAATAAAATTGACAAACAAACACATTATCTAAACTCTAAAATACTTTATGTGATCTATTTGATCGATCCATATGATCTTTGTGTAGGGGTGATTCCTTAAGATGAGAATTCTCAAACAACTTGTGAGTCTTGTTCTTGTTTTGCTAGCCAATCGTTCTCAAATATTAATGAGAGATAGAAACCATGGCATAAAGAACCTAGATATTGTACTTGCTTCATGTCAGTGTAGATTACACTATCTTAGAGAAGTAGAGTATTGACGAGACTTATAATTATCCCGAAGAAAATTAGATTGTTATTGTGAGATTGACTTGAATTGTAGAAAACCAAAAGTCTGAATTGTTTTATTTAGTGAGTGCAAATATATAGAAAAGACTGCCAATTCCTTACCAAAATAAACTAACGTACTACATTACTAAGGAAAGGATATAATGTATACATAAGAATTACAAGGATATGGTAACGGTAGGATATAGATCTTATCATACCCCTCAAGTTGGAGCATGCTATTACAAATGTCTATCTTGCGAAGAAGAGTAGAGAATTGTTGGTGGCCAATAGCTTTTCTGAAAATACTGGCAAGTTCACGTGCAGAACGTATATGGGCTATTGGATGTCTTGTAATCCGTTCCGGACAACGTGGTAATTTATTTTATTGTGCTTGGTACGCTCATAAAACACCGGGTTGGAGGCGATTTGTAAAACCGCTTAATTTTCGTACCATAATGTCATGGGATGATGGTGTGAGAAGCCGAGGGTGAGGAGTAAGTGCTTGAGCTAGTTTAATTCGCATGTGGATGTGGTTGCGGCCATCACACAATATTTTGCCTCAACCTAAGATCTCGAGACGGTTGTTTGTATCTTCGTGTTTCAAGAGATGGGAGACTCATCAAGGAAAGCAAGAGCATTGAGTTAAGAGCGTGTGACATAATACGAATCACAATATCCAATTAACTAAAGGGAACTTAGAACTAGACAAGAAAATACCTTGTCCGGGGCTATTTTTGAGATAGCGTAAGAGTCGTAGATTAGCCTACCACTGGTTGACCGTGGTTTTTGAAGAAATGAAGAAAGGATGTGCACACTATAATTTAGGTTTGGTCTTGTAATGGTAAGTTAGACTAGGCGTCCGACGAGTCGCGTGTACTGTTTTGGAATTGGATGAGTCGGACTTGTATCCAACTCTAAACTATGGCCAGTCTCGATTGGAAAAAGAGACGGACGAGAGCCTAGAGTGCTTGACTCATTGATGAAATTCAATGTGTACTTTTGATGAAAGAGAAAGATACCATCAGGGGTTCGAGCGATCTCGATGCCAAGTAAGCACTACAAAATGTTTACAACTTGTCTAGTTATGTTCAACATGTGACCTGTAGGGTTAACTATGACCTTTTTTTTTTTATCTTTCTGGCTGATATCATTTGATGAGTATAAGGAAGAAATTATTGGGCTTTCAAATTTCATCCATTTATAAGTTATAGCAATTACTCACTATTACATGGTAAACATTAATTTCCTAGGTTTCTCTATAGTATTTGTATTTTCAACAGTCATCAGAGATAATAAATAAGTTCAATTACTATAGATGGAGATGAACTGGAAGCTAGTAAGCTCGAGCCTTTGTTAAATTATCTAGTAGATCATTACTTGCAAAAACCCTGAACTCAAACCACTTTCTTATGTTTTTCTGTTGAGCCTTTGTTAAATCCTCTAGCATAGGCAATAAATAAGTTCAATTTCTATTAGGTTTATTTGTGATATTCAAAGTAGTTCCAAGATTTTATGAAAAGTTGTATGGATAGATTTTTCAAAACCCACATCAACAAAAAGAGTGCACCCTTCAAAAATAAATTAGAATAGAAAAAAGAAGATGATTTGATATAGAGAGAGGGTGAAGTTGAGAACCTTCTTCTTGAACTAATTTCTAAGAGGTATATATGCAATATTATTGTCTTCACTCTCTATCGACAACTTTGGTTATACGAGGATGAAAGATCATTCAGTTATTGAGGCTACGTTTCAATTAGGATGCCCGTGGTGGGAGTAGATGGGATGCTGAGGAAATTGCAAGATGTGGGAGATTATTGATAAGAGCTTGCAAGATGTGCAACTGAAACTTAAATGCTCTAATGGTACTGTTTTTTCTGTTAGATGTAATGAAGTCTTTTCCATGTAGTGATATTGTATTTGAATGATGAACCTTATCAATGAAATTATATAATGTAGATAAAATATGCATTGGATATCATTACTTGAAATGTAAACAAGCATAACTTTTCGTAGTGAATAATATGCCTATACTCTATTGGCATTTGACATCAATGCTAAACTCTAGATATCAGATATGTGCTTATATTAATCTACTCATATACTTGTAATTGATGTAAGGTGTAGTGAGGTTCCAAAGTGTTAAGCTCGGATGATTTTTGTTGTGGCCGACTTTGGTGCTCTTTTGCTTATCGTGACTTTGAATTTCTAGTTCATGAAGAGCAAGGTCAAGGAGATAGTTTTGCTCGCTGAAAAAATGAGATTGTTTGGTTCAACTAATCCTACAAATGCTAGGAATGATTAGGAAATGGGTTTTAAATGGGAAGTTTAAGATTGGTTGCTGAGTGTCGGTAATGTATCATCAATAACTGTCTCGTTAGGTAATGGGAAGGTTTAGTTCAATTGGCTTAATGATATTATATTACATTTAGCTTCGATGTGAATAATTTTGAAGTATTTCCTCAGTTTCCAATTAATAAAAAGATGCAAACCAATGGGTGGGTCATTACCGAATACCGAGCAACAAAATCTTGATTTGGTGTTGTTGCTAGTATGGTCCTCCCAACCACAGGTAAAACATAAGCTCAATATGAACCAAAATAATTGACGAGGTTACTCGGTAGCTGAATTGAATTCATTTAAATGCATAAATATTATGAAATGCACAATAAGAAACTTTACCAGCAACATACCTTATCCAAGTTGCAAAACCGTGTACCAATCTTGCAAATACAGTTTCTTATTTGAGTTGGATAACTCAAATTTAAATTGTGAAACGCACAACAATTACAAGCAAAAAGGAGCACATAAAAACAATGTACATATCTTGCAAATGCAAACTCAGTTTTAAAACTTGACAACAATCATCATAGAAGATCATGATGATGCCCATAAAAATGAAGTGATGACATCACATATTTGCCTTGTATCCCCATCGGATAACCCGTCATCTTTCATTTCTTCATGCTCGACATCACTGTCCAAAGCCAACGAAACATCGGACATATCGATCTTCTTCATCTTCCTGCTGATCCAAAAAGTCTACATCTTCCCCGCCAGCAACATTCTTCTCCATTTTCGTTATACGGTTCTTCTGTTTGTTCTTGAATAATAAAGTTGTGGAGTGCAAATCAAGCCAAAATAATATCCACTTGTGTGTCCACCACATAAATCGGCATCGCTCGCAACATCTTCCATAGAGCTTTTAAAACTCCAAAAGATCTCTCAATAAAACTTCTTAAAGAAGAATGTAACTTGTTGAAAGCCTCTTTGGCGTTTTCTGGTGCCACATTTTCAAAGTGTGAAGGATAGTACCGAGTTTTTGAGTATGGAACCATGTAACCTTCCTTATCCGGATATCCTTTATCGACCAAATAATACAGACCTGAAATAAGAACACATTAATTTATTGAGTCCTATGTAGAATAATATTTAAAAAAGAAAGAAATACGTAACTAGGAGGTGGGTGTGGGAAGTCCATGGATGGTGTAGTCACGACATGCTCAAAAATCTTTGCATCATGGGCGCATACTTCAATGACATTGAACGTGGTGATCCCTTTATGTCCTCAATATGAAATTTGGCTTGTCTCTGGGATACAAGAATTGATATGAATCTCATCTATGCACCCAATTCCTCCCTTAAAGTACGGGGAATGCCTATCATCATTGCTAATGTGACTAGGGACTTCAGAGTAACGGGTGTTAAGGCCTTATGAGATCCCGAGCCATGCCAAGAAGTCCATTTTTACGGCCAATATTTGCCTCCAACACCTCATGTATCATGTTCGCCTCAAAGTGTGCGTGGAAATAAGTTTTAAATTTATAAAACTGAAATCAAAGCAAGCGAACCCGCAGTTTACGGATCGGCGTAGTAAAGCAAGAATTCCAGAGTATCGAACTCAGAGATTTGGGGGATCAAATTCAGTTCACAAATTATCGAGCGAATAAAGTATAGAAACTTTGCAAATATTGGGAAAACAACAATCCTAAAGATTTAGGTATCCAATTGTAGCAATCGATTCAAGATATTCTATAGATATTGTAATAACCGAAAATTTTAAACTCCGTTTAATTCCGGATCCGACCGGATTCCGGTCCGCCAACTTTTATTCTTTTAAATAAAATAAAATGATACTTAAATTCTATTATTTTATGTGATCTTGATTCACATAAAATGATAAAGTATTTAACCGGAAATAATTTCGTACAGTTAAAATAAAACCGAAGAGCGGTTCCGTGCGAGTTACGATCTATTTATTAACCCATCTTAATTATATGAGCAGGCCTAACGGACCCGGCCCAAATTTCAAGTCAGCCCAGCCCATAATCCAATTAACCTAAACCCTAATCAGCTTCCTTAATCATACTTAATTCTAACCCTAATTTCTCCCCCTAATCTAATTACACTACCTAATCGATCGTTCAATTCCCCATCTGTCGCAGTCGACTCGCACCAGGAGGATCTTCACCGGCACCCTGCTGCTGAATAGCTACCATCACCGCCACATCAGACTTGCTGTTGGGGACGAGGCTCATCTTCGCCGGAGATCCCCGAGAGACGCGCCGCCTGTCTGCGATTACCGCCGAACCACGACTGCTATCTTGGAAGAGCCACTGGAGCCAGCGTCGACGCAATCCACTCGAGCTTTTCCGGGTGTCTACCACAACGACAAACCACCCATCCTAGCGTGCGACTCGACAGTCCGTAGGCAAGGTAAGCCAGATCCTCCCCTTCCCCATATCTGTGCTACTTCTATCGCAATCTCGACCTAATCGGGATGACATCAGGGAGATCGAATTGGAGCCGGGACTTACAACCACTGCAACGGTGCAACCGGACTGAACCAGCGACCCCGGAGGTGGTGGTGCCGATCAACGCCCTCAGCAGTGTGCCCTCTCCCCTTGCTGCAGTCCGGTAGGTGGCCTGAACTTCTGTGTGAACCTTTTACAGCAACTCTTTGTCTGCGTGTTTGGGAGAATTGTTTACAAGAGCTGTAGACTAGGTTGTTTAGTTTAATTGGAACAAGTTGTAACTCATGGGACTCGAACTGGGGATGTGTGGGTTTAGTTTTTGGTCCAAAATTGTTGACAGCGGGTATCGAACTAGAGATCTCTTGCATATAACCATTTCCAGAATTTTAGTTGTACTCATAAGCTGGCCATTTTGGAGGATAAGTTTCGATACCTTAGAATGAACATCCACCGTTGAATTTTTGATATGTTGTAGATGAAATTATGTAGTTTATTGTGTAAAATTTTGTGAGAGAGTTAACGGTCGGATTAGGATTTACAAAGCCCTGAAGTAGGATAGTTGGGCTGATTTTGCAACAGAGGAAGAAAAATGACTAAGTATAGAAATGTTAGTTTTACCCCAACTTTAGAATTTTATGTAGGAGTGTTGGGTGAGAATTGGTGAGAGATCCTTGCCCTATGCCTAGTATGCATATCATAGAAGATTTAGAAATTTTATTCCGGTTTTTTTTTTATCTTTCATTAGAGTCTTGGATCTTAACCCAAAGTCAGACCTTAACGATTCTTTATGAAAATCTAGAATTTTGTGTAACTCTTATAAATCCTCACTAAACCTCTTTCTATGAGAACTAGATATAGGACATAGGTCCTAGAATAGAATTTTAGAACTAAATGATAGACTTCTCGGAGTTTCGGGATCAGGGGTAAATTGTTTTTTTAACTTAAGAGAACCTTTTTCGTAAATTGCTCTTCATGAGATTGTACAACTTAGAAGTTTATAACTTCTAAGAGTTTAGGATGTGATTTTGATCCACGTGCCTTGTGTAACAGGCGTTTGAGTTTCTACGGGTGCGGACCGAGTTGAGAAATTCAGAATTGTGATTTGATTCAGGTAAGTCCTTGCGACTTACTTAGCTGGTTCTGGATATTAGTTGGGTGATAATGGTAGTGTGTGTGCAATGTGTGTTATAATAATAACTTGTTAGGACGACCGTTGTTGTTATGTTTTAAGGCCCAAGTGTATGTATAACGGGCCGTGACATCACTGCCCAGCTCTGCCAGGAGACTGGGAGGTTCTCTATACCCAGACCATTCATGTACAAGGTGAGATGCATCAGATCCATTCCTGATGGTTACACGGGGGCGGAGGCGAGGTTCGGGAATCCCTCGTGTCACAAAATAAGTATCATTAGTATGAATGAATGACCTAAATGAAGATAATAAATGGAATGTGTGAAAGCATGATGAGTGTTTACTTTTGATATGTGTGTGTGTGCTGTTATTATTCTTCTAATGTTTAGATAACTAGCTAATGGTTGTTTTGTTGTGTTTTTAGATTTACCGCAGGTTAGAGAAGCAGCTGAGTGATCCGGAAGTAGTGGTCAGCCGGGTTTCCGTACTCCTTAGAGTGGGGGTTGGGTTGTTGATTGTCGTTCTTTCCCTGTTGTTAAGACAGTTAGTCTTTTTCCTTTGTTTAAGTAATATAGGTTGTTAGACCTTGTTGCATTTATCCTTTTAAAAACACATCTTTATGAATTTCGGTTTTTCTTATTTGGGTCGTGTTGCAAGATCCAAGTAATATTGTTGTCAAACTGAGGTCGGGACCCATTGTGAGGTCCTAACCAGTAATGTCCCGAGTTCTGAGAATTCGGGGTGTTACAAATATAAGGACTGAGTTGAGGTTGCAAAGGTATAACTAATGTAAGGTTGAGTACGGTGAAGTTTCAAAACTCTATATATCTCACCCAAGGACTCTCTCTATAAAGGTTGTTCAGGCTGCAGTATAGAAAGGATCTAAGGACAAGAATTACTCTCAAATACTCATGCCCAAACCCAAGGAATCAAAGATAAACTAAAACGGTTAAGGTTGTGACACTCGAAACCGAAATCGAGGATGTTGAGTCTCACTACTACCTAGAAAAGGCAAGCCAAGACTAGGTTAAAGCAAATATTAAACTTTGGATCAAAGCAAAAACAAAATACGTAAAACAGAGGAAATCACGGTTGAATCTTGAAGAACCACGGCCGTGGAACTCAAGAACAAGCCGTGGTTTAGGCTGTCGACGAGGTTTCTCACACTCTCAGGGTCCAATCTGTTTACGATCAATCTATCATTATCTAAGCCACAACTATCAACCCTTCACCTTATAATTGTTAAAGGGTCTTAGCCAATAATCATAGTCATTGAATCAAAAATGAAATTAAGAAGAAAGAAAGATAAAAAACCCTCGAAAACTCAATAACGAATCAAAGTCAATCTCAAATCCGAACAATAAAGTAGTATTTAATGAATTCAGAATATGGAACAAGAATCCTCACAAAAATCTTAAGGAACAACGAAGAATGGAGTGTCAATCCGTCTCTAAAAGCAAAACCCTAAGAAAATCTCCAAAAGTACGCAATCTCCAATATCGCGTCTTTCTTAAGCCACGATCCGAAATCTCCAATCCTCCGTCTCAATCCTCAGCGTCGAATTGCAAGCGAAGGTAAAAATGAACCCTAAGCGATCGTCCTCGAAACTCCCTTCTTAGGCCTTCTTATAGGGCGAAATCGGGTTACGAGAAAAGCCCAATAACCGTCGTTGACGTGGCAAATATGACACGTCACTTCGTCATGGAAATCACGGTCTAGTACAAGTTTCCACGGCCGTGGTTTAGGGCGTGGAACTTTCTGTTGTGCTCCAAATTCACTCTCCACGATCCAAGGCCAAGTCCACGACCGTAATTTAGGGCGTGGAAGTTCAAATCCTTTGTGAAAGCCTTTATTTTGTGATGTTCTTCACTCATGCTCCTTCCTTAGCTCCTCCAAAGCATCTCTTTGACATCTAGCATGATAAAATACTCATTTCCTTCCACATTTTGCTCCAATTCAAGCCTTTATTCACCTATAAACAAAACAAAGCTAGTGTAGATCTCTATATCGACAAAGTGGATGAAAGTGCTCACAAATGCTTCAAACTCATATCCATGTACACATAAAAGAGGGAAAAACAATCAAAACAAGTGCCTAAAATATAGTCATATTTCATGCTAACAAAATACCCCATACTTGTCACTTGCTTGTCCCCAAGCAAGGTTTTCAAAAGCTTAGAACATAAGGTAGAATGAAATATGAATGCAAAACAAAACAAAACAATCTTTTTGGTAATGTGCTTCTAATCAATAGATCATCCTCAAATCTTGCTTCATTTATCCTTGAAAACGTTCATACACATAAACCAAAATATGCAAAGCAAAGGAACATCATAAATTGCATAAACTTCAAGACAAACATCATAACCTTCAAGCATTGTCAAAATCAAGCATGTGAAACTTCAATTCAGATCACCAAGTCAAATAACACTCTTATGATCTCAAGGACTTTCAAGTAAGGCCAAGAATACGGAAAGGGTGGGAAACTTGTAAAGGGATGTGGTGTATGAATTCGGGAAAAAGGAACAACACAAACTCTTTTCTTTTTACCATTTGAACGAACCACCAACTTAGAGCATTGCTCTAGACTTTTTGCACATAATTTTTTGACTTTACTTTTAGAGTTATGGACAGCGGTGCACAAAAACCGAAGCCAGTAGATTGGCGTTTCTCAATTTCGAGATGTCTCAAACCCTTGATGCACATACCATAATCCGTTAGGAATATCGCTCAATCCGACTTTGGCAAGACACAAACACCCGGCTATGTGAATGGTGCCGAGTTACTCATCATCATGATTGACTTCCCCAAACCTATTTTCCTACACTTTGAATTCAAACAATTGCTTTCATGGCCCTCCCACATCAAACATGCCAAAATCAACTCTTCCTAAATCCGGGATAGGTAAAAGAGGCATATGTTTTCATTGAGGGGCTAGATGAACAAAGAAAGAAGTAAGAAAATCGAGGTGCCTTAATCATCTCATAAAGAAGTATAAGAACTTATATTGTGATTTCAACCTTCATTTCTCAAAATGATTTAGATAAAACCTTCACATTATGAAACTTGTAAGAAGGGATAAATAACATACTCAATCTCTTCACAATTCATAATTCAATTTAGACATACAATTGTCATCAAAAACTCATTCCACAAGTAGATTCATCATAGAAATCATCTCTAATCTTAGAAGCACAAAAATTTTCAAAATTTTATGGGTTTTTCAAAGCCTTTTTCATGCAATGCTATAATGAAACGTGTGACAAATAAAAGAAACATGCAAGTGTTCAAA
Source organism: Fagopyrum homotropicum (assembly GCA_033239125.1). Lineage (NCBI taxonomy): Eukaryota > Viridiplantae > Streptophyta > Magnoliopsida > Caryophyllales > Polygonaceae > Fagopyrum > Fagopyrum homotropicum. Next base: position 36,801,874 of record BSWB01000003.1, read on the forward strand.
GACATAAGGAAAGTAAAGCAAAGTGAATCGAGTTATTACAAACAAGAGTCACACCCCACCCCATACTTGACATACACATTGTCCTCAATGTTCAAAAGAAATAAAGAAAAGAAAAAAAAACAAAGGAAACTCACTAATGGCGGTGGAGCGGCTCAAAGCGGCGAATCATCTCATCACCATCACTGTGAAGGAGGTGGCAGGAATGGATAGAAGTCGGAGCTGAAAGGCCGCCCAAACTGCTGGTGGTAGACGTCTGTTAGCATGAAATATTGTGATATTTTAGGCACGTTTTCTAAACGTATTTGATTCATATTGATAGTCTTTGATTGAACTTTGTGCATATGTGAGCTAGTATTACCTATATTGTCAATATGGATGTCTACACTAGTTCTATGTTGATTATAGGTGATTTGGAGCTATTTCCGAACGGAATCGAGCAAAGGAGAGTTGAGTTGATATGTCTATGGATTGAGGACATTCTTTGGAAGCAAATTGGAGTTTTAGCTTGAGGAATGCACGAGTTTAGGGAAGAATCACGTTCTTGCCCTAAACCACGCTCTAAATTACGACCGTATCACGTTCCACGATCAATTCCACGACCGTGGATTTAGAGTCAGAAATTCATGTTCATTCCAGAGGATTACACGGCCGTGGAACATATGGTACAAACCGTATTTGTTTCCATGCCCTAAATTACGGTCGTGGATCACTTCCACGACCGTGATCTTGGCGAATCTTTTCGCCACACTTTGAAGCCACGATCTTTTAAAGATTGGGCCGGGCCGACATTTTGCCCTGCACTATAAAAAGACGGACGAAGCAAGAATCCGACAAGCTCGCTTACTCTCGCTTACCCCCCGCTTACCCTCATTCATCATCGCTTACACACGCTTACACTTCTCTTAGCTTGCTTGGAATCATTGACATCTCTTTGGGAGATCGAAGTTCGTGTTTGGCAATTCCTCTAATCTCGCACTTTTGGTGGAGATTGCTGTTGAGATCTCCGGATTGGCGGAAGATCGAAGTTCTTGGAAGATTTTGCAAGAAGATCTCTCTTCTTGTTTAGGTTTGATTTGGAAAACGGATTGACATCCCGTTTTCTCTTCTTTCCTAAGGTGGTGATTGTTTGTTTTACTTTGAATCTTTTGACATTACTTGTTCTCTTTGTGACCTTGAGATTGAATTGAAGATTATTGAAAGTTCTTGAAAGTTTTCATCTTTTTATCTTTTAATTCTTGAATTGATATCAACATGACTGTTATTGGCTAAAAACCCTTAACAATTCTAAGGTGAAGGGTTGATAGTTATGGCTTAGATGATGATAGATCGATCGCAAACAGATTAGACCCTGAGAGTTAGAGAGACTCGCCGACAACCCTAAATTACGGTCTGTTCTTGAGTCTACGGCCGTGGAACCTCAAGAACTAACCGTGATTTCCCTTAAGTCTACGAACCTGCTTTTACTTTAATCTAAAGTTAAAGATTTGCTTTAGCTTAGTTTAGACTTGTCTTTTCTAGGTGGTAGTGAAGCCTCAACAACCTCTACCTCGATTGTGAGTGTCACAACCTCAATCGGTTAAGTTAGTCTTGATCCTTGGGTTATAAGTTTGGGTATTTGACACTAATTCTCGTCTCTAGAATCCTTCTATATTGAGCCTCAACAACCTGTATAGAGAGTGCCTTGTAGGTGAGTTATATAAAGTTTTTGAAACTTCACCGTACGATTACCTTACATTAGTATACCTTTGCATACCTCAACTCTGTCTTTACATCATTAAGTATATCTTGAATCGATTGCCACAGCTGGATATCTGAATCTTTAGGATTGTTGTTTTCCCAATAATTCGAAAAGCTCTTACATTTACTCGCTTGATAACCTACAACTGGATTTAACCCCCCAAATCCCTGTGTTCGATACTCTGGAATTCTTGCTTAACTATATCGATCCGTACACTGCGGGTTCGCTGCTTGATTCTAGTTTTATAAATTTAAAACTTATTTGCACACACCTCTAGGGGCGAACAAGTTTTTGGCGCCGTTGCCGGGGATTTGGTTTAGGCCGAATCCGGTAGCCGGTTATCAAGCTTGGGAGCTTGCTCTCGTTATTTGATATCTCTTTGAGTGCATGTGCAGGTCTAGGAACACCGTAGATCTCTTACCTCTTGATCAAGAGCTAGAGAAAACCTTGAGGCAAAAGCGCAAGGAAAAGAAGATGACTGAAGAACACGAACGTGATCTTCAAACGGAGTTGGCGGAGAAGGAAGCTCAACTCCGATGGAATGAGACTCTCCGCCAGGATGATATGGATCGTCATCAATCTCAAGTTAACAGTCTACAAGACATGATCTTCGAAATTAGGATAGAGATGAGCGACCTTAAGAATAAGGGAAGCAAGAAATCCTCGAGAAGGAGATCAAGGTCTAGAAGAAAAAGCCACTCATCCGCTGATGATAGTGACTCTTCCATGCCACCGTTAGAAGAGATTGATCCCGCGATCAATCTCAAGTTAACAGTCTACTAGACACGTGGGAAGACCTTTCCGCGGAGTTTCTCACCAAATTCTTCCCGCCCTCCAAAACGGCGGAACTTAGAGGTAAGATTAATGCTTTTTCAATGAGACCTAACGAAAGCTTGTTTCAATCTTGGGAAAGGTTTCAGGACTTGCTCTTGGATTGCCCTCATCATGGCATATCCAAGCTTGCCTTGTTGTTCCGGTTGTTGTTGTTTCCATTCCAATTGCTATTCCGGTTATTGTTCCGGTTATTGTTGTTGCGGTTGGTGTTATCACCGCCATTGTTGTTGCCCAAATAGCCAACATCCTTCTCTTGTTGCTTTGGGAAGTTGGTCTTGATAGTCTCCTTCAACTCTTTGATCTCATTGTTGAGGGAGAAAATCTGATTTTGAGCTTCATGTGTGAGCTTCGCTCCTTGCTCTACACGATTTCCCTCCGCTTTCCGGTATGTTCGTGTTTTTGGTTGTAGGATCGATGGAAAAGGAAAAAGGGAGAATAATGTCGAAGAAGAGCGACGAAATTTGGACTTTGAAGCTTTACAGAAAGTTCCACGGTCTAAATTACGGTCGTCATAGCTACAGTGGCCGTAATTCTCAAAAGCCTTTGAAAAATCACCAAAACCACGGGTCCGTACACTTTCACGGCCGTGGAACACCCCGACAGACCGTGATTTTCAAAATTTTGCCTGCGACTATATAAGCCACATTCTTCACAAAATTACCCAAAAACTTACCCCTTTCCACGCCCTAAACGCCGAAACCCCACGACCTCCTCCAATTCCTCGTTTTCTAATCGTTTTCAACGATTCTTCATCCTAAACTGCAGCAAATCCAACCACGAACAAGATCCAAGCGACAAACCAAGCGGAAATCCGTCAACAAACGCGCATTTCGGATTTTTCAATCCGAAAAAGAGGTTTATTCTTTCTTCTTGATTTTCGCGGATTTGGTTCGTTTTTGCTATAGATTTTTAGGAAGAACTGACAAAGACTGGAAGGAATTAGATTAGGACTGCTTGTTGTGGTGATTGTTGGTGAATTTGCTGAGATTCGCAAGATTCTGAGACGAATCACGGTCTCTGGGTAAACCACGGCCGTGGAACCTGAAGAACAGACTGTAATTTTTGGTGAAAAATGGATTTCGTAAGGAGAGTGTCAGGAAGGATAAAGGAGAAGAAGGGAGAGCAGAATAAGAAAAGAAAGGGCAATCCCTCCACCTCTAGGGCACCACCACCCTCATCTTCTTCACTACCATCTTCACCTTCACCTCCATCTTCACCTCCTCACCCTAGCATCCCAACCATACATGAGAACCACCTTGCTGCGTTTGAGAGGATCACGAAGAGGACAGTGATAGGTCCTAGGTATTTTTTGTTGGAGGATCTACATCCTCTCAACATAGTTGATGATCTTACATGGCTCTTGGATAGAGCCGGATTGCTTGTCTTCACGAACATTCGTGAAGACGCCTATGAGGAGATCACCCGGGAGGTTGTGACGTCCTTCGAGCACAGCCACGTAGATAGGACCGTCTCCTTCCGTCTCATGGAACAAGACTACCATTTGAGTATTGTTGAGTTTGGGACCATTTTCGGGTTCCATGAGACCTATAACGGTCGATTTCCTAGTGGAGTTTACCCCAAGAACTTTTGGGAGGAAGTAGCGATGATATACGCCGACGAGGACCGTTGGCAACCCGCCGATACCAAGGCTAGATTGATGTACCATCTAGCCTTGAAGATAGCACACCGCGTTCTTTCGGAGTGTCTCTTTCCTAGGACGGAGACGCCCCAAAAGATCAAGACGGATGAGCTATTCTTGCTCTATAGCATGCTATACGGTCGCCGTGCAGATTGTGGCACTCTTTTGGCGGCTACGATGAGTAAACTCAAGAATAAGAAGAAGGGGAACATTGGATATGGTGGGATAGTTACCCACATTTCTAGGACATTTGGTGTAGATTTTTCTGCTTGCACCCGTATACCGGCGGTTCCTTTAGGGCTACACGCATTCATGGTTAGGGGACTCATCTTCCCCACACATGGAGGTCCGCCTTATGCGGGCATGCCTTGGGAGACTAGGACGGGTAGGGGGATTGAGTGGCTGCCGGAGTATTCCATTGTGGCGGGACGCCACAATTGGAAGGAGACGTTCGCTGCGATGCATGCGAACAGGCTAGTAGCTCCCCCTTACGTTCCACCACCGGTTGTGGAGGAGGAGGACATGGGAGATCAGTACGAGAGTGGTGGAGGAGCGGAGCACGAGTTTGGCACGTTTCCGGATCAGCCGGAGGCGGCCCCGGATGTACCTAGACGCTCTCCACGTCCGGCTAGAGCCTCAGGCTCGTCATCTCGCCGCGCTAGTGTGAGTGAGAGGCCCACGTGGATGGCCACACCTCCCACATGGTATTCCACCCCACCTCCTTGGTCCACGGAGCAGCCAGCAGCACCACCACCGCCACCATCACCAGTACCATCCGATGCCCCATCATGGTACAGTCACGCCCCGGGATGGTACGAGCATATGCCGGATTGGGCTACCGGACTTTCAGAGAGAGTAGGAGCGCTAGAGATTCGGGCGGATGCTAGAGACGGACGCTTAGACGACCTTGACCACATGATGAGGGACGTCTACCGCCAGCAGTTTGGGCGGTTCTATGATCCGAGTTTCTCTCCATTCCCACCTCCACCGCCGCCGCAGTGATTGGACGCATGATCGTTTGTTTTAGACATTTCCGCCACCATTTTGTGAGTTTCTTTTTCTTTTCTTCTTTTCCTTATTTCTTTTGAACATTAGGGACAATGTTCGTCCTAAGTATGGGGTGAGATGTACTAAAAAGTCTGTAATAACTCTACTCTCTATGTTTGCTTTCATTCGAGACTATCGTTGCATGTTCATTATGTGTTGCACGTTTCCCTATTACATTGCATGAAAAGTGACTTGAAAAACCCATAAAAATTTGAAAAATTTTGAAAATTTTGTGCTTCTAATGAATTGAGATGATTTCCATGATAATCACTACTTGTGAATTGAGTTTAATGACAATTGCATGCTTAAAAGGATTGTGAATTGAAAAGAATTTGAATGAATGAATTTCACCTCTTTTGCAAGTTTTATAATGTGAAAATGTTACCTAAATCATGATAGGAAATTGAAGTTGAAATCACGTTATAAGTTCCTATACTTCTTGTTGAAATGATTAAGGCAATTCAATACTTTCTTTCTTCTTTCTTTGATCATCTAGCTCCTCATTGAAATATTAGCCTCTTTTACCTATCCGGGAATTTGGAGAAGTGAATGAGAAAAAGGCATGTTTGATGTGGGAGGGCCATGAGAGCAATTATTTGCAATCAATTGAATAGAAAGAAATTATAGGTTTGGGGAAGTCAATCATGACGATGAGTAACTCGGCACCATTCACATAGCCGGGTGTTTGTATCTTGCCAAAGTCGGATTGAGCGATATTCCTAGCGGATTATGGTATGTGCGCTAAGGGTTTGAGGCATCTCTTGAAAAATTTGAGAAACGCCGATCTCCTAGGCTTCGGTCTTTGTGCACCTCTATCCATAACTCCAAAAGTAAAGTCGAAAAATGAAAAGAAGAGAGTGAAGCTCTAAGTTGAAGTGTTGCGGGAACCACATAAGAAGAAGAAGGTAGTTGTCCACTTTCCCGGATTTATGCACCACTTTCCCTTAAAGTTTTCCCTTCCCTTCCATATTCTAGACCTTTTCTTTGAAAGTCCTTAAGATCAAAAGAATGTTATATGACTTGGTGATCTAAATTGAAGTTTCTTGTGATTGATTTTGATAATGTTTGAAGGTTATAATGCTTGTTTAGAAGTTAAGTTGGTTCATGAATTTTCTTTACCTTTTACTCTTCGATTGAGTGTGTGAAAGTTTGAAAAAACGATTGAAGCAAGGTTTGAGAATGATCTATTCTTTAGAAGTCACATTCATCCGAAAGAAGGTACACATATTTCATCCTAACTCTTGTTTAAAGCTTTTTGAAAGACCTTGCTTAGGGACAAGCAAGTGTTAAGTATGGGGTTATTTGTTAGCATGAAATATTGTGATATTTTAGGCACGTTTTCTAAACGTATTTGATTCATATTGATAGTCTTTGATTGAACTTTGTGCATATGTGAGCTAGTATTACCTATATTGTCAATATGGATGTCTACATTAGTTCTATGTTGATTATAGGTGATTTGGAGCTATTTCCGAACGGAATCGAGCAAAGGAGAGTTGAGTTGATATGTCTATGGATTGAGGACATTCTTTGAAAGCAAATTGGAGTTTTAGTTTGAGGAATGCACGAGTTTAGGGAAGAATCACGTTCTTGCCCTAAACCACGCTCTAAATTACGACCGTATCACGTTCCACGATCAATTCCACGACCGTGGATTTAGAGTCAGAAATTCATGTTCATTCCAGAGGATTACACGGCCGTGGAACATATGGTGCAAACCGTATTTGTTTCCACGCCCTAAATTACGGTCGTGGATCACTTCCACGACCGTGATCTTGGCGAATCTTTTCGCCACACTTTGAAGCCACGATCTTTTAAAGATTGGGCCGGGCCGACATTTTGCCCTGCACTATAAAAAGACGGACGAAGCAAGAATCCGACAGGCTCGCTTACTCTCGCTTACCCCCCGCTTACCCTCATTCATCATCGCTTACACACGCTTACACTTCGCTTAGCTTGCTTGGAATCATTGACATCTCTTTGGGAGATCGAAGTTCATGTTTGGCAATTCCTCTAATCTCGCACTTTTGGTGGAGATTGCTGTTGAGATCTCCGGATTGGCAGAAGATCGAAGTTCTTGGAAGATTTTGCAAGAAGATCTCTCTTCTTGTTTAGGTTTGATTTGGAAAACGGATTGACATCCCGTTTTCTCTTCTTTCCTAAGGTGGTGATTGTTTGTTTTACTTTGAATCTTTTGACATTACTTGTTCTCTTTGTGACCTTGAGATTGAATTGAAGATTATTGAAAGTTCTTGAAAGTTTTCATCTTTTTATCTTTTAATTCTTGAATTGATATCAACATGACTGTTATTGGCTAAAAACCCTTAACAATTCTAAGGTGAAGGGTTGATAGTTGTGGCTTAGATGATGATAGATCGATCGCAAACAGATTAGACCCTGAGAGTTAGAGAGACTCGCCGACAACCCTAAATTACGGTCTGTTCTTGATTCCACGGCCGTGGAACCTCAAGAACTAACCGTGATTTCCCTTAAGTCTACGAACCTGCTTTTACTTTAATCTAAAGTTAAAGATTTGCTTTAGCTTAGTTTAGACTTGTCTTTTCTAGGTGGTAGTGAAGCCTCAACAACCTCTACCTCGATTGTGAGTGTCACAACCTCAATCGGTTAAGTTAGTATTGATCCTTGGGTTATAAGTTTGGGTATTTGACACTAATTCTCGTCTCTAGAATCCTTCTATATTGAGCCTCAACAACCTGTATAGAGAGTGCCTTGTAGGTGAGTTATATAAAGTTTTTGGAACTTCACCGTACGATTACCTTACATTAGTATACCTTTGCATACCTCAACTCTGTCTTTACATCATTAAGTATATCTTGAATCGATTGCCACAGCTGGATATCTGAATCTTTAGGATTGTTGTTTTCCCAATAATTCGAAAAGCTCTTACATTTACTCGCTTGATAACCTACAACTGGATTTAACCCCCCAAATCCCTGTGTTCGATACTCTGGAATTCTTGCTTAACTATATCGATCCGTACACTGCGGGTTCGCTGCTTGATTCTAGTTTTATAAATTTAAAACTTATTTGCACACACCTCTAGGGGCGAACAACGTCCCTCAAGATCCGGGCGTTCTCCTGGCGCTCCACGTCATGAGCTTGCTGATGGACCTCCAAATCTTATACTCTCTTCAAAAGGTCATCCGCCCAATCTAGTAGCTGCGAATACCAAGCTGGCGGCTGGCCATACCATGAAGGCACATCCTGAGGAAGAGTCTTTGCCACCGGTGGATGATCATACCATGGAGGAGGAGCTCCCATCCATGGCGGCTGTGCTCCATACCAAGCAGGTGGGGTCTCCATCCACGTCGGCCTCTCACTCATACTAGCCCTGCGTGAGGAAGAAGAACCGGAAGGTCTAGACGGAAGGGGAGATCTCCTAGGAGGCTCCGGGAAGTCGGCCGGCTGATCCGGGAATGTGCCAAAGTCATGCTAAGCGCCTCTTGCATCCTGATCATCTCCTCCTCCCATATCCTCATCATCATCCTCAGTTGGAACGTCATCAGGCACATATGGAGGAGCTACTAGTATATTGACATGCATCGATACGAAAGTCTCCTTCTGGTTGTGACGGCCTAGCATGATAGAATACTCAGGAAGCCATGGGATGCCCCTACCACCTCTCTCCTCCCAATGCATGGCTGCGGTAGGTGAATCACGGTGGCGGGAAAAGATGATACCTCTAGTCATGAGTCCATTGAGACCCAAAGGTCTCGCCGCTATCCTAGTGCAAGCGGAGTAGTCTATGCCCAGCTGGTTGGCGATGTGAGTCACCATACCCCGATAAACTATATTCCTGGCCTTTTTGTTCTTCAACTTACTAATGGTAGAGGCAAGTAGGGTGGCACAATCTGCGGAAGTACCGGTGAGCATACAATAGAGGAGGAAAAGTTCATCGGTCTTAATCTTTTGTGGTGTTTCGGTCCTAGGGAAAAGGCATTCCGAAAGGACTCTATGGGCTATCTTCAAGGCTAAGTGGTATATGAGTTTAGCCTTGGTGTCGGCCGGTTGCCAACGATCCTCACTAGCATAGATCATAGCAATATCTTCCCAAAAGTCTTTGGCATACACTCCCCGGGAAACCTTCCAGTAAAATTCTCATGAAACCCAAAGAAGATTCCAAACTGAACTATGGAGAACTCATAGTTTTGCTCCATCAACCTAAAAGACACCGTTCGGTTAACGGCGCTATGCTCAAAAGAAGTTACAAACTCCCTTGTTATCTCCTCATAAGCATCTTCCCTAATGACGGAGAAGATGATCAATCCGGCTCTATCCAAAATCCAAGTCAAATCATTCACTACGTTGAGCTCTTAAAGCTCCCCTAGGACAAGGTACCTAGGTCCTATTATCGATCTCTTTGAAATCCTTTCCAAGGCTCCTTCATAATCCTTATGGATTCTAGGGGTTCTAGGAGGTGGTGGTGATGGTGGTTCACTAGGAGGGGGTTAGGAAGAAGAGAAACTATTACCTTTCTACTTCTTGTTCCTACTTGACTTCCTTCTAAACATTTTTTCTCAACAACAGAAAAATCCACGGTCTGTTCTTGGAATTCCACGGCCGTGGAAATGTACGGACCCGTGGATTTTCTCAGTCTCTCTCAAAATTCAGCAGATTCACACCAAATTCAACAATCACAGCCCTAGACTAATTCTAAATCCAAGTTCGTCCAGTTCTCCTATAATCTTGCAAGGAAATTGAACCAAATTGACCAAGAAGAGAATAGAGAATAAAACCTAGGTTTGGATTTGAAAAATCCAAAATCCTTCTCCAATGTGGATTGTTCACTCAGTTTGTTGCTTGGATCTTGTAGAGGGTTGAAAATGCTCTAGTTTTGGTTAAAGAATCGATTGAATAGGACTCCGGATGAAGAATTATGGAAGAGGGGAAGTGGTCGGCGATTTGGGCGTGGTTCTAGGCGTGGAAGGAGAGGATGAATGTGTTTTTGAGAAGGAAAGAAGGTTATATAATCCCCGTAATTTTTTGGAAAATCACGGTCACTCGAGGCGTTCCACGGCCGTGGTTTTGTATGGACACCGTGGAATTTTCTGATTTGTGTCAAAATTTGGAAAATTACGGCCATCTGTTACTTCCACGGCCGTGGTTTTGGGCGTGGAAGTCTCTGTTATGTGCCAAAAATCCAAGTTTCGTCAATTCTTTCCAACTTTTTCTTCATTTCTTTGCTCATTCCTTATTCCTACATCCAAAAACATAACATACCAGGAGGTATCGAGGGGAAAACAAAACAAAAAAAAACTAAACTAAACTAATCTAAGAAAGAAAAACAAAAATGCAATTGCAATACCTTGGGTTTCCTCCCAAGAAGCTCTTTGTTTTGGGTCTGTAGCTAGACCGTTCATGAGTTTATTTGAGGATAATCGGAACGATTTCCTCAGCTTGGAGCTTCGGTGAATACTTATTAAGTCGTTGGCCATTTAGCTTGAAACTTCCGCACTTTTCACCCCATACTTCAACTACACCATGGGGAAAAACACGTTTAATCAAATAAGGTCCAGTCCAACGAGATTTAAGCTTACCTGGAAAGAGTCGAAGTCTCAAATTGAAGAGGAGAATTTGATCTCCTTCTTTGAGGTCCTTTGGAATGATATGCTTATCATGCCAATGCTTCGCCCTTTCTTTGTAAATCTTGGCATTCTCATAGGCGTTCAAGCGGAGTTCTTCAAGGTCGTTAAGGTCCAAGAGGTGCTTCTCGCATGCTTCCTTCATGCTGAAGTTCAACCACTTCACAGCCCAATACGCCTTGTGTTCTAGCTCCACTGGAAGATGACAAGATTTCCCATACACAAGGTTGTATGGTGTTGTACCTATGGGAGTCTTGTGTGTAGTCCTATACGCCCATAAAGCATAATCTAGTTTCAAAGACCAATCCTTCCTTGTCTTTGACACCGTCTTCTCAAGGATGCCCTTGATCTCTCTGTTCGAAATTTCCACTTGCCCACTTGTTTGTGGATGGTAGGGAGTGGCGATCTTGTGAGTAACCCCATACTTTGCTAGTAGAGCTTCGAATCGTCGGGCAATGAAGTGTGAACCTCCGTCACCAATGATGGTCCGTGGTGTCCCAAACCTCGGGAAAATAGTTCTGTTAAAGAACTTGACAACAACCATGACATCATTAGTTGGAGAGGCAATAGCTTCAACCCATCTCAAAACATAATCTACAGCTAGAAGTATGTATTGGTTTCCGCAAGATGATGGGAAAGGTCCCATGAAGTCGACTCCACAAACGTCGAAGATTTCCACCTCTTGAATGTTGTTGAGAGGCATCTCGTTTCTCCTAGACATATTTCCTGTTCTTTGACAAGCATCGCAGTAGGAAACAAAGGTTTGCATACCCTTAAATAAAGTAGGCCAAAAGAATCCGGATTGCAATACCTTAGCGCTAGTTTTATTGGAACTAGTGTGTCCTCCACAAGGAAGTGAATGACAATGACGAAGGACACTTTGCATTTCGTCTTCCGGCACACATCTCCTAATGATGCCGTCGGGACCTCTCTTGAAAAGTAGAGGTTCATTCCAAAAGTATGCCGGATATCCCTACAGAACTTCTTTCTTTGTGCATAGGATAGTCCGGAAGGTATTTCCTGACAAACCAAATAATTTACAAAATCAGCAAACCAAGGTTCGTTACCTCTAGAAATCTTGTCGATGCACTCTTCCATGATGTGTAAGTGCTCATCCAGGAAGGAGTCATCAATGGGTAGATCGTCGTCTTCAATGTGTGGTAGACGACTCAAGTGATCCGCAACAGAATTTTCCGAGCATTTCTTGTCGCGGATCTCTAGATCAAATTCTTGTAGGAGAAGAATTCATCTAATCAGCCTCGGTTTCGCGTCCTTCTTTGCGAGCAAATACCGGATTACTGAATGGTCCGTGTATACAATCACCTTCGCTCCTACAAGATAAGAACGAAACTTTTCAAATGCATATACAATGGCTAAAAACTCTTTCTCCGTTGTGGCGTAGTTGAGCTGCACTTCAACTAGCGTCTTGCTAGCATAGTAGATGGCATGAGTCCGGCCTTCCTTCTTTTGCCCAAGCACCGCTCCAACAACTACGTCACTTGCGTCACACATAACCTCGAACGGGAGATTGCAGTCCGGACGTTGGATAATAGGGGCTGAGATGAGAGCTCCCGGATCTTATAGAAGGCGTCGAGACAATCATGCGAAAAATAAAAAACTACATCCTTCATCAAGAGATTAGTTAGCGGTTTCGAAATCTTAGAAAAGTCTTTGATGAATCTTCTATAGAATCCAGCATGTCCTAGGAAACTTATTATCCCCTTCACCGAAGATGAAGGAAGAAGTTTCTCTATAGTCTCTATCTTAGCTTTGTCAACTTCGATCCCGCTATTAGAGATCAAGTGTCCTAGCACAATGCCTTCCTTAACCATGAATTGACGCTTCTCCTAATTAAGAACTAGGTTAGTGTCTTCACACCTTTGTAACACAGGAGAAAGGTTAGAAAGACAATGATCAAATGAGGAACCATAAACTGAAAAGTCATCCATAAAAACCTCCATGATTTCCTCAATATACTCCGAGAAGATGGCCATCATACCCTTTGAAAGGTGGCTGGAGCGTTGCAAAGTCCGAATGACATCCTCCTATAAGAAAACGTACCCCATGGGCACGTGAATGTGATCTTCTCTTGATCCTCCGGGTGGATCGGAATCTGGAAGAAACCACTATAACCGTCAAGATAACAAAAATAGGAGTGTTGTGCTAACCTTCCAAGCATTTGATCTATGAATGGTAGCGGGAAGTGATCCTTCCTAGTTGCATTGTTCAGCTTGCGGTAGTCAATGCACATCCTCCAACCCGTCACGGTTCTTGTAGGAATGAGCTCATTGTTCTTGTTGGTGATAACCGTCATTCCTCCTTTCTTCGGGACTACTTGAACGGGGCTCACCCACTTGCTATCGGAGATAGGATAGATGATTCCTGCGTCAAGTAACTTAAGAATTTCCTTCTTAACAACCTCCTTCATGATCGGATTTAACCGTCTTTGAGGTTGTCGTGAAAGCTTGAAATCCTCCTCCATTAGAATCTTGTGCATGCATAAAGATGGTTTAATTCCTACAAGATCCTCTATGGTATAACCTAAGGCTTTCTTATGTTTCCTTAGAACAACCATTAGTTTCTCATGTTCATCTTCATTTAGATCGGAATCAACAATAACGGAAAAAGTAGAATTAGTTCTAAGAAATGCATAGAAAAGAAGTGTGGGAAGTGGCTTCAATTCCATAGCTATTGATGCCTTTGATGAGTCTTGAGGTATGTCCGACGCTTCCTTAGAAGTCTCTAAGGGTGTAGGAGTGATTGAAGAAGACTCAAGAGTAGTTGTGAAAAGAATGAAGTTGTTCTCAGAATTTCCCAAAATTACGGCACCACTGTTACTTCCACGGCCGTGGTTTAGGGCGTGGAACTCTCTGTTATGCTCGTAATAGCAGTTTACGGCCAGTTTTGGTGAAACCACGGCCGTGGAATAGCACGACTGACCGTGATTTCTCACATTTTCTGAGTCATCGTATAGTTTCTCAAACTCTTCCTCTTGTACTTCCTTTAGCTCTTCCAAGGCTTCAATCTCAACATTGCAATCCTCTTTCTCTCCCTTTTCCATGATGCTCATGGTTATGACTTTTTACAATGGATCTTTGAATAAGATCGAGCTAACTTCCTCTCTAGACGCTTCTTCGTCATAGATGTTGAACATATCCTCTCCAAGTGTTGGCTCTTTCACCAAAGTTGAGAGAACAAACTCAATCTTCTCTTCTCCTATGTCGAAGGCTAATATAGCATTCTTGCAATCCACCATACAACCGGATGTTTCAAGAAACGGTCTTCCGAGTATGATCGGGACCGGACAATCTGCAGGAATGTCAAGCACAACAAAGTCTATTGGAATATAGAACTTACCGAGCTTGACTGGGACGTCTTCAATGATACCGACGGGACGAGTTATGGATTGATCCGCCATGTACAACGTCATCTTCACCGGTTTAGGTTCACCTAAACCGACCTTCTTACACAAAGCAAGCGGAATGATACTTACACTTGCTCCTAAGTCACAAAGAGCGTCGTATGTGACTTCTTCGACTCCAATTGGAATGCAAAATGACCCCAGATCTCTCAACTTTGGGGGCATATTCTCAGTCATCGTTTTGATGAGCTCCGAAGATTCCGAACTCATCTTGACTTCTCCAAAGTCTTCTAGCTTCCTCTTGTTAGAGAGGAGTTCTTTCAAGAACTTCCCGTAAGCGGGCATACCTACAATTGCATCAATGAAAGGTATATTAAGGTGCAGTTTGCTCATTAGTTCAATGAACTTACCGAACTGCTTGTCTAGACGCGCTCTTGCTCTAGATTGCGGGAATGGTAGAGGAGGTTTGTAGGCTGGAGGAGGAACATAAACATCTTCCTTTTCCTTCTCCTTATATTTTCCCTTCTCAGCTGGGACTTCTACAAACTTGGGTTGTGGATCGGTGGTTGTTACGCCACTTCTAGTAGTGATAGCCATCACCCTTCCCTTCGGGTTGTCCTCCGTCTTTCCGGGAAACTTCCCTTGATCTCTAGGAACTTCTCCGGCCTTGCTGAACACTTGGTTTTCCAAACCTTTGTGTGCTTTATCAACCAAAGTTATGTAGCTCTCCAAACCTTGTAGCTTTCCTAAGATTGTCTCCAAAATGGGATCCGGCTTCTCCTTCTCCGTCTTATTTGAGCTATTTGATGCTTGCTCCTGGCTTTTCAAAGGGGTAGAAGAAGAGGAAGATGGTGTTAGTGAATTTCCAGAATTTGAATAGGAATTACCGGAATTTTGTTGGTTGGACCGCCAATTGTTGTTGGAATTCCTGTTGTTGTTGTTGTTATTCTAACAGTTGTTCCAATTGTTGTTCCGGTTATTGTTCCTATTTCCTTGATTGTTGTTGTTGTTTCCTAAGTAACCAACATCTTGCTCCTTTGGCTTTTGAAGGCCAGCTCTAATGATTTCCTTCAACTCCTTGATTTCGGTGTTGAGGGAGAATATTTGAGTTTGTACAGCTTGTGTTAGCTTAGCTCCCGGATCTCCTTGATTTTGACTATTAGGATCCACCTTTCGATGGGAATACTTCTCAATCACTTGGGTTTGCTTCTCAATGAAGTCCCAAGTGTCATCTTCTCTCATGTCCATAAATGTACCACAAGAAAGAGATTGGAGATTGAATTGTGTTTTCACATCCAACCCCTTGTAGTATAACTTCAACAATTCCAGCTTTGAAATGCCATGGTGTGGGCAATCCAATAAGAGATCCTGAAACCTTTCCCAAGATTGAAACAAACATTCGTTAGGTTTCATAGAAAATGCATTAATCTTACTTCTCAACTCCGTCGTCTTAGATGGCGGAAAGAACTTGGTGAGGAACTCCGAAGATAGATCCTCCCATGTGTTAAGCCTTCCGCCTAGAAGAGCTTGATACCAAGACAAAGCCTTATCCTTCAAAGAGAAGAAGAACGGTTGATCTTGTAGTTGTTGTTGTTAGCCCTCTTCGGCTTTAATGTCTCCATGAGAATCTCGAAATTCTGCAAATGTTGGTGTGGAGATTCAACACTCGTTCCACCAAATTGGCTTTGGCGAACCATGGTGATAACTTGCGGGCTAAAACTGAATTCCTGGATATCTTCAGCTTCGAAATTCACACCTAGATGGAGCGGTTGCTGAATTGGATCCATTCTTTGCCTAAGAGTCCGTGGTTCATCCCCTTCATGAGCAACTCTCACATCGCCAACGGGAATGCGAGGAATAACCGGTGGTCTAGGGTTGTTTCAAACGGGATGGATCACCGGATCAATGTCCTCTAGTGCCGGCATATTCTCATCATCATCATCGGATGATTCAGCTCTAATGGACCTAGTTGGTTTGGTTTTCTTCTTCTTCTTAGAGTCATTCATCTCCAACTTCATGTCTAGCATCATAGCCTTGAGCTCATCTATTTGGAATTGATGACGCTCCAATTCTTCCATACGAGCCTTCTCACTCAATTTGAGTTGAGCTTAGGCTTCATTCAACTCCGCTTGAATGTTTCTCTCATTGTTTTCAGCCATCTTTTTCTCTTTCAACTTTCTTCTCAAAGTTTTCTCAAGTTCTGGATCAAAAGGAACTAGATCTTTGATAGATCTAGTCTTTCGCATATACCTAAAGAATCTGCAAAAATCACTCAAAAAGACTAATCAAATCACAAGAGAAAAAGCTCCCAAGCTCGATAACCGAAAACCGAAATTGGTCTAGACCAAATCCCCGGCAACGGCGCCAAAAACTTGTTCGCCTCAAAGTGTGCATGCAAATAAGTTTTAAATTTATAAAACTGAAATCAAAACAAGCGAACCCGCAGTGTACGGATCGGTGTAGTAAAGCAAGAATTCCAAAGTATCGAACTCAGGGATTTGGGGGATCAAATTCAGTTCACAAATTATCGAGCGAATAAAGTATAGAAGCTTTGCAAATATTGGGAAAACAACAATCCTAAAGATCCAGGTATCCAATTGTAGCAATCGATTCAAGATATTCTATAGATATAAGGACAGAGTTGAGGTTGCAAAGGTATAACTAATGTAAGGTTGAGTACGGTAAAGTTCCAAAACCCTATATATCTTACCCAAGGACTCTATTTATAAAGGTTGTTGAGGCTGCAGTATAGAAAGGATCTAAGGACAAGAATTACTCTCAAATACCCATGCCCAAACCCAAGGAATCAAAGATAAACTAAAACGGTTAAGGTTGTGACACTCGAAACCGAAATAGAGGATGTTGAGTCTCACTACTACCTAGAAAATGCAAGCCAAGGCTAGGTTAAAGGAAATCTTTAACTTTGGATCAAAGCAAAAGCAAAATACGTAAAACAGAGGAAATCACGGTTGGATCTTGAAGAACCACGGCCGTGGAACTCAAGAACAGGCCGTGGTTTAGGCTGTCGACGAGGTTTCTCACACTCTCAGGGTCCAATCTGTTTACGATCAATCTATCATTATCTAAGCCACAACTATCAACTCTACCTTATAATTGTTAAAGGGTCTTAGCCAATAATCATAGTCATTGAATCAAAAATCAAATTAAGAAGAAAGAAAGATAAAAAAAACCCTCGAAAACTCAATAACGAATCAAAGTCAATCTCAAATCCGAACAATAAAGTAGTATGTTTAATGAATTTAGAATATGGAACAAGAATCCTCACAACAATCTAAGGGAACAATGAAGAACGGAGTGTCAATCCGTCTCCAAAAGCAAAACCCTAAGAAAATCTCCAAAAGTACGCAATCTCTAATATCGCGTCTTTCTTAAGCCACGATCCGAAATCTCCAATCCTCCGTCTCAATCCTCAACGTCGAATTGCAAGCGAAGGTAAAAATGAACCCTAAGCAACCGTCCTCGAAACTCCCTTCTCAAGCCTTCTTATAGGGCGAAATAGGATTACGAGAAAAGCCCAATAACCGTCGCTGACGTGGCAAATATGACACGTCACTTCGTCATGGAAATCACGGTCTAGTACAAGTTTCCACGGCCGTGGTTTAGGGCGTGGAACTTTCAGTTGTGCTCCAAATTCACTCTCCACGATCCAAGGCCAAGTCTACGGCCGTAATTTAGGGCGTGGAAGTTCAAATCCTTTGTGAAAGCCTTTATTTCGTGATGTTCTTTACTCATGCTCCTTCCTTAGCTCCTCCAAAGCATCTCCTTGACATCTAGCATGATCAAATACTCCTTTCCTTCCACATTTTGCTCCAATTCAAGCCTTTATTCACCTATAAACAAAACAAAGCTAGTGCAGATCTCTATATCGACAAAGTGGGTGAAAGTGCTCACAAATGCTTCAAACTCTTATCCATGTACACATAAAAGAGGGAAAAACAATCAAAACAAGTGCCTAAAACATAGTCATATTTCATGCTAACATATCACGGTGTAAGTTATCGCAATTAACCGTTGGAAACGCTCAACGATGGTTCGGTATGTCAAGTCTTGTGCCAAGGCATATACGAATATACCAACCTTATCCATGACGTTCATCCCGCCCATACACCACAAGCTATATACATCTGTAAGTTTTTTTTTCATAATTTCCTAAAAACATGATTATCCATTAAAAAGCATTGACACACCTTATTTTTGTTCGAGATTTCATAATGGAATCAATCCACCTATCTGCCGGTGAATCCTGAATTATACACAAGAATCGTATGTAAGTGTTTGTAAGTAGTGTTCTGCGAGGCAATCATGTCGTATTTGCATAGCCGTGGAATGAGGCATAAACCGTCTGCGTAGAGATCGGTTCCGTGCCATTTCAACTTTCTTGTAGTTGGATAGAAAAAATAAAAAAATAGTAAGATTGTATTTGAAAGTAGATGTGCAACCAAAATCAAAAGTTAACAATTAGAAAACAAAACAACAACAACAATGACTTAACATAAATTAAGAGTGACGAAAGTCATAATATGCTATGAATTCAGCCACCAAACATGCACATGAACGTGTGTGAAGGATCATTCTCTAAATACAATATTTTCACACAAATAGACAATAGTTTAAGAAAATACTAAAACATACAGACAAGGGCCGTTTTGGTTCGGTGACATTACAAACACATGATTTATTCTACCAAAGCCAAAATATAATAAAACAAAAGAACATAAAACGTAGAAAATGTTGGAGCTATCATGGGTCCACTCCTTTTCTTTCCTTATATTCCAACTTCAATTACTCAATCCTCTACTGATTGTTAGGAATCATCATAAAAATATCAGGTTTTGGTTCCATGGACATAAGGAAAACTGTGAAGCACTAAAGTGGAGAACTGTCTCGAAGCGAGGCTTCCAAAATCATGTGCCAACTGATCTTCATGGAATCTTGATCTGAAAATTAAAGAGCTCATTTGAACCTTGAGCAACCAAGTTCACCTCATGCTCCCACAATGACTTTATTACTTGAGATTGTTCTATTGAATTTGTTAAATGGTCCTTTTACAAGCTGGAACCAACACTCCTATCAACATTTTTCTTACCGCCTCCTTTATTACTTACCCCACATCTTCTTTTTCCCTTATCGCGTGAGGGAATGGAGCAAGAGGTGTGGATCTCAAACTCGTCCAAACCCCAGTTGCAATCCTTGGTTGTGTGTCAACAGGGACATGGTCAACTGCTGCTTCTAGTATGTCGTCGTCAAATAGATCATCGTCAGAAGGTTCAAAACTTTCATTGCTCTCCAAGACTCCGATGCCTAAATGAGGGTCCATCGAAGGGGCAATACAATGCTCCCTAACAACAAATGTCCCGCTGAAAATGATCTCCGTCATTAACTTAATATCCGGGGGATTCCGTGGCGCTTGAAGACCCCGTAGTCGGGGGTTTCCTGTTCAGTTGCAAATGTAGAATGAGAATGTGTATAACAAGAATCATATTAATGTAGTGTGTATAGAATTACTTATTGTACCTGTAACTTTTGCGCTCACCACTTCAAACTCGCATCAATTTGTTGCTTCTCATAGCCCCTTGCTAAGCATGTTTCTCCATTCATGAATTTTAACAATAACATCCACTAAGTTTTTATGTTCCTGTGATTGTTCTTCAGAGTGTCCTTGTTGCACTTAATGTTTGTCTTATGCTCAAAAGCCTTTGTCAAAGAGATCTAGATTAAACCCATTTTTCTTCCCATTTTGTCTCTAATAATCAAATAGCAACCGCATAAAGCACTTTGTAAGGGTATCGGTTCACACAAAAGACTTTTCTTTCCATTGGACCCTTGATTTATTGACCACGCTTGTCTCAACCATGACTCTATCTTTATAAACGCACCAAAATCAAATGTGAACGAATATCATACATAACGATGCAAGGTACATATGAATCTAGTTTTAAAAAGGTTAAATAGGATATGCAAACAACAACCTATCAACTACAAATCAAACATAGATTCAATAACTCCAGAATAATACTTCGAATATAATTGACATTGAGATCAATATATGGAACTATATATTCATGTTTTTCTACAACCAAATAACATCAAGATCAATTTTTGTAATTACATATATATATATATATATAGGGATAGGATCAGGTGAGAACATGTGTTACGGTAAGAAATAAGAACAAATTTTAGCCATCGGATTAAGAACATTCAACGGATATGATTAGTTATTAAATTTAGACAATATTTAAGGGATATACGGTTTCCTTCTTTACATAATGAAAGATATTAATTCCCTAATATACACTAGTATTAATTAGCATAATCTTCGTCAGTTTAGAAAGTTTGCACGTGACGATCATAGTAGTGCTACTCAATAAAACATAAATGTGCACATGCTAGTGCAAGCACACACAAATTGAAGTTTAGAAATGCTACATGCATGTGATGACATAAAAATTGTGCATGGTGATACACTGCACGAGTAATATATATTTATGCACGACTATGCTACTTAATGTAAAAGCACATTAATTATAATGACACGAGTACTTATAAAAATGTAGTTATGCACGAATATGCTCATTAACGATTTAAAGAGATTGAACATAGTAGTGCATGTTTTGTATAACAATGCAGGTTTAATATAATATGCACGTTTAATGTATGTATATAGCGTGTGTGAATATGTTAGTGCACGGTTAGTAGTGCATGTATGTAAATAGCGTGTGTGAATATGTTAGTGCACGGTTAATATAATAGTAGTGCATGTATGTATATAGCATGTGCGAATATGTTAGTGCAAGGTTAATATAATCATGCATGTATAAACTTAAATAATAGAACTAGTGTAGTGGTGATTTTGCGTCGTGCATATAGTAGTGCATAACACATAGTATAGTGCACGTACATTTTAGTTACTCGTGCCGTAATGGTGAATTTCGTTAACGTGTCCGATGAATCGGTACAATTTATTATTCGTGTGCTTGTGAATTAGAGAATAAAAAGTTTATTTCCATAAAAACAAATTATGTATATCGTAATTACCTTATGCAACGATAATGTAATAAACCAGAATATAACACTTCCTTATATAGACGCCAAATCTGAGTCATCCGTGCATTGATCCAACGATCCTTAGTTGTTCTTATTTCTTACCGTAAATCACGTTCTTACTGGATCCTGACCCTATATATATATATATATATACAGTGTAGATCATATGACAATAAGCTTATCGTGTAATCATGAGAACAGATTCATAATTATTATTAGTTTTGTTACGAAAGTGTCATAGTTATTATTAGTTTTGTTACGAATGTGACAACAAGCTCGTCATAATCGGTGTCATAGTTATTATTAGTTTTGTTACGAATGTCACGGAGTTCAATAACTCGAGAATAATACTTCGAATATAATTGACATTGAGATCAATATATGTAACTGTATATTCATGTTTTTCAAGGAAGTTGAATAAATTAAATGATGTTTGTGGGTTTCAAGTCAGTAACTTTCTTGTAAATTATATATATATATATATAGAGAGAGAGAGAGTTTGGCTCTCATGTAAACAGCCCTTATAGTGTTCAATGAGAACGAATTATATTCGTTGGATCAATATAATGGACGGCTGAGATTAAGTATTATTTTAATTAAAAAAAATAAATAATTACATAAACCACAATTTTATGGAAGGTGTAGGCGCGTGTTAAACCGCACTCTCCATAACTTCCACCAATTTTAACATTTTTCTTAAATAAGACCACTAAATATTCTTACGGTTATTTTCGTATCCCGCTTCTTCCTCCAAAGCACAATCCTGTGTTTTTGAACTGAAGCATCTCTTTGGAGCCGATAACTTCTTCCGGCATTCGACGGCGTCTGTGGAGCAGGAGCTTTCTTCCCCATCCATTGTACACTAACAACTGTGTTCGCCTTTCAACGTCTTCACTCGAGGTAACTAACATTCTTCAATAACATTCTTTTTTTCGATTCTTCAATTTAGGGTTTTTTGGGGGTTAAAACTAACGAAATCCCTAATTTCGTTGTGGATATCTTCGTCCTCTACTTCTTCATCCAGTTTTCGGCGCCATTGCAGTCGCCGGTGCAGTGTTCGTGGGTCGATTCCGTATTTGTTTTTGTGTTCGACGATATTCGGAGTTCTACAACCTAATATCCTATTCGGTTCTATAAGTGACTGTATTCGGCGTTCTGCGTTCTCACTCGAGGTAATGAACAAGCTTGGATTACATTCTTTTTTCGATTCTTCAATTTAGGGTTTTTTTTGGGTTAAAACTAACGAAATCCCTAATTTCGTTATGGATATTTCCGTCCTCTACTTCTTCAATTTAGGGTTCTTTGTGGTCGACTGTATTCGGAGTTTTACAACCTAATATCCTATTCGGTGGCCGTATTCGGTTATATAAGTGATTGTATTTGGCGTTCTGCATCAAAACATTATGTTCTTCGTCGATTCTTACACACATTAGGGTTTTCTTCGACTATCCGCGACTAATCCGTCTCAAGAGGTACTTTTATTGTTGTATTTCGCTTGTCTGTCCATATTTGAGTTGTGTTATTGAGTATTGGTTTATATAATCTGTTGTCCATCGTTGTTGAATGTTCCAAAACTGAATGTCTATTGATTTTTGTTGTTGATATTGAAATATTTTTGTCGAATTTGGGTTACTATGCTATTGTTGTTGAATATTGTCGATGCCTTGTCGAATGCGAGTTACGCTTGAGCCATTTTACGCATGCTTGTTCATATGCGATTGGTGTCAGTGGCTTTTGGTTTTAATATCCTGATAAATCCATTATCCATGAATGTTTACGCATGCCTATTCATATGCGATTGATTATTTTTTGGTACATATTAGCATTGAATGTTGTTCTTCATGTGATATTCTATAATATGATTTGTAAGTCGTTTCTTTATGAGTTGATGTCCGATGATTTTTACTACACATATTCGATAGCATACTACTTTTTTATTCGCTAATAGCTGTTTTGTTTCTGTGTGGAAGATAACGTTAAAAATTGTTGCAAACTTGTACGCAGTTACTTTCAATTGGTGCCGAAGGGGGCGTTGAGTTCGAAGAAATGTACAACATTTTCAATTACGAACTGAACAAGTGCTTAATATCAACAGATCACATGAAAGATTTTGGAAATCTTGACATGGTAAAATACAGTGTTGCAAGAAATACCGCGTATAGTTGCTAGAGGGGCGTTGGAGATTAACAATGTTATGGATGGTGAGGAATAGACGATCTAAGTTGTTATTTTGATATGTTGTTCCGGACAACTGATTTGCTACACTATGTCAAAACTATATGCTACAGTTTCTTTCTCTTTTTGGATATTTGAATCACTTATGTAGGGATTAATGTGTTTGACACTCATGTCTTTATTAATGTCAAAGCTTTATGCTACAATGTCAAAACTCTTTTGATATGTTGTTTCGGACAACTCTTTTGCTACAATGAGTATAACACAACAAACATTGGAAGCCAACTTTTATCTTGTATGCAAACACCGTTTACCATGCATAATATGATGGATTAGTAAGTGTACTCATTACTGAATATGAAAGATATAATTTCAGAATATATTTAATATAGTTAATGAATGCTTCATATATTAGGTGTTGTATGTTAAAGAGCACAACCTTTACACTTGAGGAAACATAGGAAGATGATCGTTATTCTATATGCAAACACCGTTTATCATAGATAATATGACGGATTAGAAAATATACTTTTTACCGAATATGAACGATATATTTTACAGAATATACAAGATATATTTACCGGAAATAGAATATTTTAGTGTGTCATATGTTAATGAGCGCAACATGTACACTTGGGTAATGGAGTTTACACTTTCTTATTTGGTGTTTCAATACTATAAAATGTAATCGTATTACAAACAAAATTACCGGAAATAATATTTCTATATTAACAAATATAGTTATAAATATTTCTATATTACCGGAAATAATATTTCTATCAATGGTTCTTTTTTTGGAAATAATTTGTCTTCACAAAAACAGTGAGAATAACACATCTAACATATGAAGACGAACGTTATCTTGTATGCAAACACCGATAACCATACAAAAATATGATAGATTAGTAAATGCTCTTCTTATCGAATATAAACGATATAAATATGGAATATAAAGGATATAGTTGCCGAATATATTCGATATAAATTCTAGATATTATATTGTTCGTGTACCGAATTCAGATAAATGAACTAAGTGCGTATGATCGAGTAAATATAACAAGTAATACCACAGTTGGTTATAGAGTTCATTATAGTAGTTCACTGATTACGAAATATCACATTCATCTAAGACAAGTTTCACAACGTACATGATATAAAGAGTGAAACTCTTTGACACTTTCCGGTAGTGGGTACACTTTCCGGTAGTGGGTACATTTCCTTGAATCCTGAACGACTACACAGACGATGCAATAGAGTCCCGTCTTTTGTGCATACACGGGAAGATGACAAACGAACATCAAAACCGACCTCCTTAACATACGCCTTATAAGAATCGATACCTTCTTCCGGTGTCTTGAAACACATTCCAATACATGGATGTATGAATTCATCGTACCGTAGAGTCCAATATTTTGTTTTTCCCGATGATTGCGTCATGCCTATTGCATCGTTGAGCTCTTCATTTGCCGCTGCTTCATAAAAATCATCCATACTCTCCATGTTAGCATCAATGCCGAATCCATTAACATGCCAATCCCTTTCATTTCCGGAATCTGTAAAAAATTCACTATAGATTTATAATCTGATAATTGAAATATAGTTAATGATTATGAGTATGTTTAATGTTTGATGAGTGGGTAAACCATAACCGGTGCCATATCTGTTTTCGTACCAATTTAGAGAACGCATTCGGCGGTATAGTCACATATATTCGTTAATATGAAACTAAATATCTATTGATATATTAATGTCATCGTAAAAACCCAATTCACATTCAATGAGGTGTTTACCTTCTTCCATTGATGTCGAAATGTTGTTTTGCCCTACACAAATCAACCGATAAATGTGGACCTATAATGATAAAAAAAACGTGAGTCTAAAATTATAATATCCAACAATGACACGAAGACTTTTGATATGTAACCCGATCATCAAACGACAACACATGTAACACATCGACCAAGAGACACCATTAAGATGAAGGCACACCACGAAAAAACGGTAGACAAAACGTGTGGTTGATGATGGTTAGAATGTAAAATGAAAACGAATCACTTACTTTGAATTATTTCGGCGAATTTATGGTTGATTTTCCGGCGACACAGGAGACAAAACAGTAGCAGCAAAACGTTGAAGACAAAACGGTAGCAGATACGTGTGGTTGATGATGTTGAGTAATCTGATATGGGTAGTGCAATTATGAAGATATTATTTATCACCCTATCAATTAATTTGAAGATTTTGTGAATTGTAACTACCTAAAATAGTGGAAGAAGATATTATGTAGAATTATTAAAAAAATAAAGAAATTACCTTAACTGGGAGAGTGTATTACACACTACAATTAGGAGAGTGGTTTGGCTTTTTAAGAGAATATTTGTGTAAAATTTCAGCCATTGAATTAATCAGATCAAGAGCTATTATTTGTTCTCATTGGACACTATAAGAGAATATTTGTTTATATATATATATATATATATATATAGAGAGAGAGAGAGAGAGAGAGTTTGGCTCCCATGTAAACAGCCCTTATAGTGTTCAATGAGAACGAATTATATTCGTTGGATTGTTATAATGGATGGCTATGATTAAGTGAGATTTTAAGGAAAAAATATAAAAATAAAATTGAAACTGCATATTTGGAAGTAATAGGAGCGTGATACACACCACACCATATCTACCCCAATATTAAAATTCCCTAAAATAAAATCCCTAAATCTTTTACAGTTATTGCTTCCTCTTCTTCCGCCTAATCAAGATCGTGTGTTGTTCGTCCTCAAGCATACCATCGATGCTGTCTTCTTCTTCCGGTATCCGATGTCGTTGGTCAAGCCGGTGTTGTGTTCCCCCTCCATTCTACATTAGGTACTGTGTTCGCCGGTGTTGTGTTCTTCCTCCTAATCAACATTTCAGTGCCGATCGTCATTCCGATTAGTGTATTGTTCGACTCGCCGCTCCCCTCCGTCACTCGAGGTATTGTCGACGGCAATGAAATTTCTGGTTCATTGATTCCGATTAGGGTTTTGCGGATTAATGTAATATTCCCTAAAACAATACCCCTCAAATAAAACCCCTAAATCTTTTACAATTTTCCGTGCCGTCTTCTTCATCGGGTATTCGGCGATGTTGGTCTCGTCGGTGTTGTGCTCGATCTTCGATCTACATTCGGTGATGTGTTCGCCGGTATTCGGTGTTGTGTGCGCCGGTATTCGGTGTTGTGTGCGCCGGTATTCGGTGCACACAACGGCCTAATCACCATTTCAATGTCAATCGTCATTCAGATTAGGGTATTGTTCGTCTCGCCGCTCTCCTCCGTCACTCGAGGTATTGTCGATATCAATGTAATTTCCGGTGCATTGATTCCGATTATGGTTTTCTGATTTGTTTTTTTATTTTGAAATATGGTTGCCGAATTGGATTGGTTGTCCATTGTTGTTGAATGTTCGTTCATGCCTTGTCGAATGCGAGTTAGGCTGCAGCCATTCAATACTTGTCTGTTCATAAATGATTGGTGTTAAGGGCTATGAGTTTTTTTTTTTCTGAACGCACTTGTGGATGCTTGGGCATCGTATCTGAACGCACTTGAGTGGTTTAGGGGGCGAAAATTCACCAAAGATCTTTTTTGTGTGGGTTTAATGCACGGTAAAATGGAAATACAACTCGTTATTCGGTCCTTTTATTATTTATATTCGATAGCATACTACTTTTTTATTCGCTAATAGTTGTTTTGTTTTTGTGTGGAAGATAACGTTAAAAAATTGTTACAGACTTGTACGCAACTACTTTCAATTGGTGACGAAGGGAGCGTTGAGTTCGAAGAAATGTACGACGTTTTCAACTACGAACTGAACAAGTGCATAATATCAACTGATCACATTGAAGATTTCAGAAATCTTGACATGGTAAAACACAGTGTTGTCATGAATACCGCGTATAGTTGCTAGAGGGGCATTGAAGACTGACAATGCTATGAATGATGATGAATAGACGATTCAAGTTGTTATTTTGATATGTTGTTCCGGACAACTGTTTTGCTACACTATGTCAAAACTATATGCTACAGCTTCTTTCTCTTTTTGGATGTTTGAATCACTTATGTAGGGATTAATGCGTTTGACACTCCTGTCTATATTAATGTCAAAGTTTTATGCTACAATGTCAAACTCTTTTGATATGTTGTTTCGGAAAACTCCTTTGCTACAGTGAGTAAAACACAACAAACATTGGAAGACAATCTTTATCTTGTATGCAAACACCGTTTACCATGCATAATATGATAGATTAGTAAGTGTATTCATTACCGAATATGAACGATATAATTTCAGAATATACATGATATAGTTAATGGATGCTTCATATATTAGGTGTTGTATGTCAAAGAGCACAACCTTTACACTTGAGGAAACATACGAAGACGATAGTTATCTTGTATGCAAACTCCGTTTACCATAGATAATATGACGGATTAGAAAATGTACTTTTTACCGAATATGAACGATATATTTTATAGAATATACAAGATATAGTAACCGGATATATAATATTTTAGTGTGTCATATGTTAATGAACGCAACATGTACACTTGGGTAATGGAGTTTACACTTTCTTATTTGGTGTTTCAATACTATAAAATGTAATCGTATTACAAACAAGATTACCGAAAATAATATTTCTATATTAACGAATATAGTTATAAATATTTCTATTTTACCGGAAATAATATTTCTATCAATGGTTCTTTTTTTGGAAGTAATTTGTCTTCACAAAAACGGTGAGAATAACACAGCCAACATAGAAAGACGAACGTTATCTTGTATGCAAACACCGATAACCATACAAAAAAATGATAGATTAGTAAGTGTTCTTCTTATTGAATATAAACGATATAAGTATGGAATATAAAGAATATAGTTGCCGAATATATTCGATATAAGTTCTGGATATTATACTGTTCGTGTACCGGATTCAGATGAACGAATTAAGTGCGTATGATCGAGTAAATATAACAAGTAACACCACAGTTGGTTATAGAATTCATTATAGTAGTTCACCGATTACGAAATATCACATTCATCTAAGACAAGTTTCACAACGTACATGATATAAAGAGTGAAACTCTTTGACACTTTCCGGTAGTGAGTACATTTTCCTTGAGAACGACTACACAATATGCGACGATGCAATAGAGTCCCGTCTTGTGTGCATACACGGGAAGATGACAAACGAACATCAAAACCAACCTTTTTAGCATACGCCTTATAAAAATCGATACCTTCCTCTGGTGTCTTGAAACACATTTCAATACATGGATGTATGGATTCATCGTACTGTGGAGTCTAATATTTTGTTTTCGCCGGTGATTGCGTCATATCTATTGCATCGTTGAGCTCTTCATTTGCCGCTGCTTCATAAAAATCATCCATACTCTCATTGTTAGCATCAATGTCGAATCCATCAACATCCCAATCCCTTTTATTTCCGGAATCTGTAAAAAAATCACTACATATTTATAATCTGATAATTGAAATATAGCTAACGATTACGAGTATGTTTAATGTTTGATGAGTGGGTAAACCATAACCGGTGCCATATCTGTTTTCGTAACCATGTTATAGAACGTATTCGGAAGTATAGTCACATATATTCGTTAATATGAAACCAAATATCTGTTGATATATTAATTTAATCGTGTATGATGTTTCACATTCACTTACCTTCTTCCATCGATGTCGAAAATGTTGCTTGCCAGAATGCCCTACACAAATCAACCGATAAATGTGGACATATAATGATAAAAAAACGTAAGACTGTAAAATGACTCAAGCCGTTTGAAGAACAAAAACCGAGTGGTTGATATTTAGGTAAGACTGCTTCATAAAATTCATCCATACTCTCCATGTTAGCATCAATGCCGGATCCATCAACATCCCAATCTCTTTCACATGGCGAATCTGTAAAAAATTCAATAAATATTTATATTATGATAATTTAAATACGAGTTTGTTTAATAGTTGATATTTAGGTAAACCTTCACCGTCACCGAATCGTATTCTGTGGTATATTCAAATATATTCGTTAATATGAAACCAAATATCCGTTAACATATTACTTTAACTGTTTATGTTATTCCACGTTCAGTTACCTTCTTTCATCGATTCCGAATCTGTTGCTTGCCTGAATCCCCTACACAAATCAACCGAACAATTGAGGACATATATTGATGAAAAACGAAAAAATTGAGGACAAATCAACCGTTGTTTGTTGATGAGAATATTGTATACTGAAAAAGATACACTTACTGTTAACTATTCCGGCGAAAATATGTTTAGTTCTTCCGGTGACAATGGAGTGTATGGCGTTTCAGCAAAATGTATCATCCATATAATTGATATTGCTTTGATCGATTTTGTTGATATTAATTGGAAGATTCTGTATATTGTAATTCCCTAAAATAGTGGAAGAAGATCTCATTTATAATTTTTCTAAAATATTGTAATTGCCTTATTTTGGAGAGTGTATTACACATTCCAATGAGGAGAGTGTGCTGAATTTTTCATTGAATATTTATGTTAATTTTCAGCCTTTAGATTAATCAGATCAAGGGCTACTATTTGTTCTCATTGTACACTATAAGGGTTGTTTACATGAGAGTATGATTATATATATATATATATATATATATATATATATATATATATATATATTGTAGATAATATGACAACAAGCTCGTCGTCATCGTCCAACAAGAAGAGAAGAAACCTATTTTGATATAGGGGTTTGGCCGTTTGGAGTTTGGAATATATGAGCGTGAATATATTCTTGTTTAAAGACCGTTAGTTGGTCACTCCAAATAGAATCGAAAATGTAACGATTATTACAACGATGGAAATTAAAAGATGTGGTCGAAGAAAAATCCATACATATCGGTTAACTTAAGGAAATCATGTTAGACTAGCCTTTTTGTTGGTTGGACCGTTAGGAAGGACTACGAATCTTTTCCATGGGCAAGTTTATGAGTAACCAACAATCCATGGTTTAATGGAGTTGTTGGAACTCCTCAGATCAGATTGATAGTGGCACTAAAATATCCATCAATCGCCCTCCGCAATTTAGAATACAGTATTATTGATTCACTCGAACGTAACGGAAAATGCTAAAATTCAAGAGGTCATCACCACTGTCATCAATGCAGCATCTTTACGATGATGACGAGGTGGGCATCCATTAGATAAATGGATGAAAGCGGAATCGCAAAATCAACTAAGACTGAGTTACAGACTTTGCAATTCTACGAACACCTCATGGAAAGCCACAGCGACCCATTTCTAGAAGAAGAAGAAGAGGAGAATGCGGAGTTATTATTGCCTTCAAAATCCCTGAT
The DNA here is from genome assembly GCA_033239125.1 of Fagopyrum homotropicum. Classification (NCBI taxonomy): domain Eukaryota; kingdom Viridiplantae; phylum Streptophyta; class Magnoliopsida; order Caryophyllales; family Polygonaceae; genus Fagopyrum; species Fagopyrum homotropicum. The sequence goes on from BSWB01000003.1 coordinate 36,832,720, forward strand.
ATGGTCCTTGTATTTAGGTCACTTCTTATCGAGATGGAGTGCCAGGTTTCCTTTCTCTTCTTTGTCCCCATCATGCTCTTTTCTCTGTTGATTGTTGTGATTGAGATATGATTAGGGTTTTAGTGCTCCCTGACATGGAATTCGATGGTTTATCTGCGTAAAGCTAAACAGAAAGAGGGTTTAGTCACCATTAAATTAAGTGGAATTCAGTTCGCGAGTGACATTTTTTTTTAATTCTTTTCAATTACTTTGTTGATTTTGACTGCTCAAGGATGATAATCTCAGAATGAGTAACTGGCCAATCTTGTTGATTGTTGTGGTTAACACTGAATTGAAGTAACTGGCGGACTATTTTCTGCTTAAGTTCCATGTATCTGCTTAAGTAACTGGCCAAACTCTTTCCTTACGTTCATCTTCTTCTTCCTTCTTTCTTGGATCTCTTCTTGATCTCTCTTGAGCTTTCATCGAGTTTGTGAGAGTCTTGGATGGCTTTGTTGCTGATTAATGATGATTGTTGCTGTTGTGCTTGTTGATAGCCAATCTTGAGCTTGTGGAGTGTGTTCTTCCTCTACATAGGTTCAGCTTGGTGAGCTTTCTTCCATCTCTTCCTATCTTTCTTCCTTCTTTCCTTATTTCTTTCCATTCTAGCTTAGGTTCCACAAGTTGATCTTGTGGCAGACTTGATTGGCTTCAATTGATGTATATATGTATGTGTATGGTTGTTGGATGAAGAAGCAGTGAAGAAGATCGAGTGAATAAGCAAAGGACAGCCGGAGGTGCATTCTCTGCACACCAGCCGCCCCTGCGCCCTTCTGGACCGCCCCAGCGCCGATAGTGATCCGCCCCTGTGCCACCTCCTAGCCGCCCCTGCGGGCACCTTCATCATCTAGGCTTTGCTCTTGGTTCTGCAGGTGTGTCTTGCTTCTAGGCTTGCCTATGGATGGCATTACCTCTTCCTTTCCTAGTATGAGAGTGTAGTACCATGCTAGGTGTAGATGAGAGTGTTTTGATGATGATACGATCATGTTATGCCTTGTATGGTCTTTGAGGTTTATTAGGTTGTGAGGTTAGGTTGAGGATGATCCTATGGATCCCTTTGGGTCTAGGTGTGACCCTTGTGTTGATAGGAGATTGATATATCTCTTTATACCTTGTTTATTGTCTGTGTTGTTCCTCCAGTGTTGAGGTGATCGAGTTGTGGTTGAGTGATATACGAGGTTGAGGTAAGTCCGTAGGACTTACTTAGCTATCATCCTTATATTGGGTGTTTGCATGAGTGGTGTGTGCGTTATGTGTTTGCTATGATAGCATGATAACCCTTCCCTACATCCTGTAAGGAGCTGGGGGGGGGTTCTCTGTGCTCATGTGATCTCGTATACAGGAAGGGTACAACCCGCTCCCATAGGGTACATAGGTTGTGTGACCGACACTACTTCCAGATGGACGTCAGGCCCAGAGGCGAGGATGTATCGGTCTTCATGTCACATACTTTCATTTATCTATCTATATACGATTTGAGTGAATGACTATTATATAAAGATGATAAAATGAGTAAATGTGTGATAGCATGCTGATGTGTTTATCTTTTCATGATTGTGTTTGTGCTTATGCATTACCTCATATATGTATAAGTTAGCTAATGGTTTCATACCATGTTGTAGATGTCTTGCAGGATAGGCGTGTTGATGAGTGATCTAACAAGGTGGCAGGCCGAGGACATCTCGTACATAGGATGGTTGTGGTCTTTTGGGGTTGTTTATGTTTCCCTCTTGCGTGAGGATGATCTTTTGTTACCTCCTGTGTGAGGATGTTGTTGTTTATACCCGGCTATGATGTTGTTACCTTTTGGTTGTACAGTTTATACAGTTTTATATATTTATTTTATATTTGTCAGTGTCATGTTGTAAGGTCTAGTGAACTTGTTGTCAGGCTAGGGTCAGAATCCATTGTGAGATCCTAGCCCAATGTGACATTCCGAGTCCCGCGAATTCGGGGTGTTACAATTAAGGAGCTGGTTTGAACCTTGAGCAACCGAGTACACCTCACGATCCCACAGTGACACCATTAATTGAGATTGTTTTATAGAAACTGCTAAATGGTCCTTATACAAGCTGAAACCGACACTCCTATCAACATTTTTCTTACCTCCTCCTTTATTGCTTGCCCCACATCTTCTCTTCCCCTTATCACGTGAGGGGATAGAGCAAGAGGTGTGGATCTCGAACTCGTCCAAACCCCCAGTTGCACTCCTTAGTTGTGTGTTAACAGGGGCAGGGTGAACTGTTGCTTCTAGTATGTCGTTGCCAAATAGATCATCGTCAGAAGGTTCAAAATTTTCATTGCTCTCCAATACTCCAGTGCCTAAATGAGGGTCCATCGAAGGGGCTACACAATGCTCCCTAACAACGACTGTCCCGCCTTAAATGGTCTTCATCAATAACTCAACATCCGGGGGATGCCGTGGCGCTTGAAGACCTTTGCACAAAAACTAGAAAACTAAAAACATAGATAAAATGGATGGGAAAGAAAGGGAGTAAATAGATTTTTCAACTGACCTGAAAAACAGTTCAATAGCAATTTGCGAGTCAATCATCTTAAAGCGAACCAAAACATGCGCGATTGGAATCGGAAATATCTCAACAACAATGTTGCAACGTGAATCCCTCAACAACAAGTCAACAACATAGGTGAAGAGAAGAAGATGGGAAGAGAAGAAGGCCATACATGCGAAGCGACGAGCTGCTCGTCGTCGTCTAGCAAGAAACCAGAAGAGAAGAAATTCTATTTTGATGTACGAGTTTAGCAGTCTGGAATATACGAGCCTTACTAGTTTAAAGGCCGCGATGTTGGTCATTCCAAATAAATTCGAAAATGTAACGATTATTACGAGGAGGGAAATGAAAAGATAAATCCATATATATTTTGAATTTGGTACATATAGGTTAACCTAAGGAAAGCATACTAGACTAGCCTTTTGTTGGTTGGACCGTTAGGAAGGACTACGAATCTTTTCCATGGCCAAGTTTATCTTTAACCATCAATACGTGGTTTAATGGAGTTGTTGGAACTCCTCAGATCAGATGGATCGTGGCACTAAAATATCCATCAATCGCCCTCCGCCAGTTTAGAATACAGTATTATTGATTCATTCGGTGCAGTAATATACCAGGAAGAACCGAACGTAACGGAAAATGCTAAAATTCAAGAGGTCATCACCACTGTCATCAATGAGGCATCTTCACGACGATGACGAGGTGGGCGTCCATTAGATAAATGGATGAAAGCGGAATCGCAAAATCAACTAAAACTGAGTTACACACTCTGCAATTCTACCAACACCACATGGAAAGCCACAGCGATCCATTTCTAGAAGACGAAGAGGAGAATGCTGAGTTACTATGGCCTTCAAAGTCCCTGATATGGTCCTTGTATTTAGGTCACTTCTTATCCAGATGGAGTGCCAGGTATCCTTTCGCTTCTTTGTCCCCATCATGCCCTTTCTTCAATTTGATTGTTGTGATTAGGGTTTTAGTGCTTTCTGACATGGCATTCGATGGTTTTTCTGTGTAAAGATAAACAGAAGAGGAGAATGCTGAGTTACTATTGGCGAATGACATTTTTTAAAAATTCTTTTCAGTTACTTTGGAATTAAGTTGTATTGATTTTGAATGCTCAAGGATGATAAATCTCAGAATGAGTTGGGGGAGTTAACTTTGCCAATATAGAATATTGTATGTGGTTAACACTGAACTGAAGTAACTGGCAAACTATTTTCTGCTTCAGTTCCATGTATACAATTTCTCATCACTTGCTTGTTTATAGAATGTGGGAATTCTCGGTAGCCCTATACATGATCAGTATCTGGCCAAACTCGTTGCTTCTCGCCGCTATCTATGGTGTTGTTGAATCTGCCTCCGTTGTATTGTTTGGTCCTCTTATTGGCGAGTTAGTTGACAAACTTTCATATGTTAAGGTTCGTTAAAATCACTTGATTACTTTGTGATTGTACTGTCAAAGGAATTGTTAAGCATATATGGTTTGAACAGGTTCTACAAATTTGGACACTCACACAAAACCTCTCTTTTGCTGTTGCTGGTGGCACTGTCATCGCTTTGCTCGCAAACTCGGATCTAAAAAACACAAACCCTGTGGCCTTTGCTTCCCTTGTCGTGTTAACTAACATCTCCGGTGCAGTTGCTGTTCTTTCAACTCTTGCAGGAACTATCCTCATTGAAAGAGAATGGTAATTCTCAAATAATATATCATAAGAATGTACAGAAACTGATAGTGCATTACTAATAGAGAAAATCTTATACAATGTAGGGTGGTTGTGATATCAGAAGGGCACCCAACAGAAGTATTGACAAACATGAACTCGGTTATCCGAAGAATTGACTTAGTATGCAAACTAGTTGCTCCTGTGGTTGCTGGATTTCTCATATCCTTTGTATCTCTTACAGCATCAGCAATCTTTTTAGCTGCATGGAATCTCATTTCTGTTTGTCTGCAATACTGGCTGCTTATTTCTGTCTACAAAGGGATCCCGGCTCTCATCAAGAAAGAAAGAAGAATCAATGATCTTCAACAGAACACTTCTGTTTCTGTAGAAACCCAACAACTGCTTTCTTATGACAAAAACAGCGCGTCTACCTCAGAAGAAACCAAGCCGAGGCAGGGGGTTCTCCAGCGAGTTTCAAACCTTCCATGTGTTAGCTCATGGAAGGTTTACCTAAAACAAGATGTTGTCCTCCCAGGGATTTCTCTTGCTCTGCTATATTTTACTGTACTCAGGTAAACAAAGTTCAAATCCAAGTTACTCGCTGCCACCATTTTTTTGTAACTGCTGTAACTCAATCTTGCAGCTTTGGGAGTTTAATGACAGCTGCATTGGAATCAGATGGCATACCTGCATATGTCATTAGTATAGCGCGGGGATTGAGTGCAGCGATTGGATTAAGTGCGACGTATGCATATCCTGTCCTGCAATCCCGTATCTCAACCATTAGAACAGGAATTTGGTCCATCTGGTCCCAGGTGTGTATCATCATCTAATCTTCCTTGAAGTATATCATCAAGCAATCAGAGCTTCTTATCGTGTTGCAGTGGTCGTTCTTGCTGATCTGTGTTGGTTCCATATGGGTCCAAAATGGGATTTCATCGGCATACCTATTAATGGCAGGAGTTGCAGCTTCTCGCCTAGGACTGTGGATGTTTGATTTAGCTGTCATACAGCAAATGCAGGTAACTCTGAGTACATAATCTTTTCTTATCTACACTAACTATGAGGATAAACATTGGTAATGTGTGCTCTAAAAAGGATCAAGTGCCGGAATCGGATAGATGTGTAGTAGGAGGAGTACAAAATTCACTTCAGTCTACCATGGATTTGATGGGCTATGTGATGGGAATAGTTGTTCCCAACCCTGAGGTGATTAGTTTCCTTCTTAACTTAATGATATAGTTAAGTGGTTTGTTGTATGATTAATCTTTCATGTATGAGCAGGATTTCTGGAAGTTGATAGTGATATCGTTCTCGCTGGTAACAATGGCTGGAATGATGTACACGTTGCACGTATGGCGTGTTAGAAAGCATCTGTTTCATTTCGAGAAGCTATGGCGACTCGGCTACCCTTGCTTAAGATCTTCGTAAAAGCATTTCTTCCTTGCTCCTGGTAAAAGTAGGCAGGAAAACAAAATAAAAATAGTCATATGTGGTTGCAGTTGCAAATTAAGATCTTATGTTGCCATTGCATGTTGCACAAATCAACCTTTCCCAATGTCCTCCTTGTTATCATCACTATTTATGCGATGTACATGAATTTTTACCTCTGTAAAAGGAAGTTGAATGATGTTTGTGGGTTTAAAGTCAGTAACTTTCTTGTAAATTATTTAATTATAATATAGATGATTCATTCACAGAACAAATCTATAAATCTAAAAAAAATCAAAGTTACATGATCTCCCTCCCATTCGCCTACTTTGGATGAGATCAAGAAGCAGATGCCCAAATCCTAGGATACGAATTACGATCCACGCCAACACTACTATATCGGTGTCCAAAAGTCTTTCGAGCTGAAAATTTCTCGTTTCACTCTAATTAATCTGGAAAATTATTTTCTAATTTTATAAGTTTTAAGCTTTTTCATATTTTATCTTTTTTTTTTGTTTCAATAATTTAGATTATATATTTCTGGAGTTCAATTTGTTACCTTCTTTTCTATATTAGATTAGAATAAACTTTCTTTCTTATTAAGCTTTCACCCTAGTTAACTAATATAAATCACTAGTACAAAGAACCCCTATACCTCGCTTATTTTGGAGCGGTTTATAAGAACCGTGATCAAGGTTATTTTCGGACCACGGTTATATGTAAAAGCGTGGACAATTAATTTTTTTTTTTTTTTTAAATTTAGACCCCGGTTATATTAAATAACCGGGCTATAATATTGATTTTATTTGCTCAGACCACGGTTATCTTAAAGAACCGAGGTGGAACAGTATTCTCGGACCCCGGTTATATAATAACCGTGGTATAAAAAAAACCTAGCCTAACATTCAGATTGGTCGATCGATCGACCTAATTTCTCATCAGGTACCCCAGGATTATATAATAACCGTGGTATAATGTTTGATGAGCTTACACAAGATTTTTGCACCACGGTTCTTTAAAGAACCGTGGTATTTTTTTAAAAAAAAAATTTAGAACTGGGACCACGGTTATTTAACCGTGGTCCGACGTGTTTTTTTTTAAAAAAAAAGTTAAAACTAGGACCACGGTTATTTTAAATAGCTTTGGTCTGACGTATTTTTTTTAAAAAAAATTGAAAACCGTGGTCCGAAATTTTGTTACCACGGTGACAATTAGCGAGGTCCGAGTACATTTACCTCGCTTCCGTTAACCACGCTTTGAAAACCGGGATCTCATGTACAAACCGGGGTCTACGATCCCTCTTTGTACTAGTGAATAGTGATTTACTTGGCCTCCTTTTCTATTTTAGGTTAGAATAAATTAACTTTCATATAAAGCCAGCCTCCTGAAACCCTAGTTAAGTAATATAAATAGTGATTTCTACTTGTACTCGTTACTTTGGAATTAATTGATATTCAACAGTATTGCCAATCTCGACAAGTTATCCAAGTCGTATAATGAAGTTTTTCATTTGTGTTGAATCTCTGGAATTCATCCATTCCTTTGACCGCAGAATTATAGTTGTTTGTTGATGATGGCTAAAACGAGTACCTCAAATCTTGTAGATAAATATATAAGATCCAATTCTAGTATAAAGGTTCGGACTAAACACAAGGAGATTTACGTAATGATTAATTGAAAAACCTAAAATAAAAAGTAGAAATAGAGGATAAGGATTGAGTCGACCAAGCAACGGAGTCGAATCGATCAAGAAAAAAAATTATATATAATATAGAGATAAAATTATACACAATAGAAAAAACCGAACACACACAATCTAGTTGACCGGTTAAGGTTAAGGGGATCGACTCAGTAGCAACGGGGGGTGATATCGGTTTTATCTGATCAACATAAAACATGAAACTTAACAACGATATATGTGCTTAATAAAGGTATTATAAAACTTGAACCACAACGTCAATTGTATAATAGAATCTTAATATATAATCAATCATTTCCAAAGTCATATATAGTCATGTTATAAAGCAAACAATCCTACGTAGCTCTCACATCTTGTAGGAAAATTGTGGTATGAATTCATGCAAATCTCGCATCTTGCAAACAACACCATGAAGAACAAATGGACATGAGGATCATCTACGCAAATTTCGCATCTTGTGTTGGATATTCACCGGGCTACCATAGCCTATGAATTAAGGGATGCAACTTATTGACATACGTAATCATAAACATTATAGATCATCGAGCAATGTCATGCTCTTCAAACCCTAGACAATGTTAGCAAGCAAGAACTTACAAAATTCTTCTTTTCATTAAACTGTGAAATCACGTGGTGGTCGAGTCGATCGGTGAATGGGATCCAATCGACCAAAGGTGGTAGTTTAACGAGTGTGAAGGTTTCTGAATTTGGATTCTAATGTAAAAACTAGATATTTAAACTATTGTTTGGATGTCCTTATTTATATTTAATTAATTTTAATTGTTAACCTCAAGTCTCACAAATACTTACAAGACCCGTTGTAGTACAAAGGTCATGATCAAACATAAGGAAGACGATGCCTCACTTTGACAAATAAATTAATAAACCAAAAGACAAAAATAAAGTAAACAAAATATATATATAATAAGGATCACGGAAGAAAATCAAAAACCAAAATTAGAAACCCTAGATCATCCGACCTAGGTCAGGTCGATTGAGGGAAGACACAATTAATTCACCAAAGGATAACAACGATGCAACCATAGATGAATGATATCACGTTTTCATGATATATTTTTAGATGTGTTTTGAGTGATTTTACCTTTCTTTTGCATGGTATTGGGAATCACATCTTAGGTAAAGCTGTAAATGTCAAAAGAATGTCTACTCCCCTTGTCTTGTGTCTTTATAGGTGTTTTGACCTCAAATGGAGCTTAAACGAAGACATTCAATCTCCCTACCATTTTGCGGAGTAACCATCATCTCACCATCAACCTCACGGAGCAAAGGAAGGAAGAAAAGCAAGCTCGGTCAATTACATGAAGCTAGAGGATCCAAAGAAACCCCAAGGATGGAGCCTCGAGTGATGCCTCACTCGAGCAAAAAGGAAGGGTTTCACTTGAGCAAGGAAGCATTTGGAGTGAAGTGTCAACTAAGCGCGAGTTTACGTCATCAATCGAGCAAAGAAGACATAAATACCCGAGCAAGGATGACACCTCACTCGACCAAAGAAGAGAAAGTTGCAAGAAAAGTTCAACGTTGCTAGTGTGGAACCTCAAGTGACCTTTCACGAGCAAAGAGTACATGTCCACTCGAGCAAAGAAGCCAAAGTTCCAGAATATCAACGTCTCTAGAGTTTACAACATCAATTGAGAAAGGAAGAGACAAAAACTCAAGAGACGAAGACATGACACACGAGCAAGGAAGACAAGACTAAGTCGGTGAAACCACTCGATGCTTAGAGTAACCCACTCGACCAAGGAAGACATGCCACTCGAGGTATCCCAACATCGAGTGAAGTGCAACTTGCATAACTAACTCTTGCAACTTGATCCACTTATGTCAAAGGGGACCACAATTTCTAGGCTTATGTAAGGGGAATTTGGCTTATTGTAAATATACCAGTTCACATAGATCTCTCTCGTATACTCTCTTAGTTAGTACTTGGTTGTAGAAACAACAATTTGGAGTTTGAATTAGCCGAATTTGGATTAAATCAAAGGAACAAGCATTGGTGTTCTTCATTCTTATTCTTGCTAGATCTTATTTCCAACTTATTTTGGAGTTTGAATTAGCCGAATTTGGATTAAATCAAAGGAACAAGCATTGGTGTTCTTCATTCTTATTCTTGCTAGATCTTATTTCCAACTTATTTTGCTCATAACTTTGGATTGATAAGTCCAAGTACGTAAATTCTTCCTACATTCCTTACTTCTTGTCTACTTTACAACCATGTCACTTGTTTCTACTGTTACCATGCCACCTTTTCGATGAGATCCCGGCTATTTTGTACATGGGAACCCGGTTAAGGAAGCGTGGTTAACGGGAGCGAGGTCCGAGCGTTTGCACCCCGGTAAATATCACCGAGTTAATATTTTCGGACCCTAATTTTTTAATAACTGGGGCAAAAGTCGGACCCCGGTTATTATAAAAAAACCGGGATCATTTTCGGACCCCGGTTTTTTTATAAATAACCGGGTCCGACTTTTATTTAAAAAAAATAGAGATGTTGGGCCACGGTTATTTTAAATAACCGTGGTCCCAATTCTAAATTATTTTAAAAAAAACACCACGTTTCTTTAAAGAACCGTGGTTGCATGATATTGCTGCAGTTTTAAATCACAATACTATTAAGCATAATCTCCCAGTTCAAATCTTCTGTTCCCATTACTATCTCATCTCCTGCCCCATGTTTCTTATTGGACCACGTGGCAACAGATTTTCTTTAAAAAAATTGTAATTCAATGGGTTGGTTTTTGGGTTTGGCTTAGTGGGTTTTATGTATTTAATATTTAATATTTTTTGGTCCAATAAGAAGTACGGGACAGGAGATGAGACACTAATGGGGACAGAAGATTTGGACTGATAATCTCCTGATAACTCAATTTTAATTACTTAAAACTTTCACATGTGGTACTGCTTCAAGGTACTCCAAAGTTCTCTTCATGACAATTCAATAATGACAAATCTAACTATCAAAAAAACAAAATGCAGATATTCCAAACCCTTATGCGTAAAGCTTTGACCAAAAGGGGTCTATCCTTGAGAATTTCCTTGAAAAGCTTCTGAGCCTTACTAACCTGACCCGTTATCTCGTAACAAAGAACCCTCAAGAGGTGCCACTCCATGAACCCAATTGTCTGCTTGATTCCAGTAACAACACCCTTCTTCCTCCAATCCAACGACGAAGTCGCATCACAAGACTTAACTGCCTTGTGCTCCATGAGCATGTGCTTCTTATGCATCGGCTTCTTGACCTTAGACAAGTACATAGCCCTGAACTCCTCATTGCTCTTACCAACAAACCTCTTAAGCCCCACAGTGTGACCCCTGAACTCCTCATTGCTCATATTAGCAAACCTGTTAATCCAATGCAATTCCAATACCAGGTCATATACGTATGTTATATCTCAAAATCTGAACATGTAGTTGATTCCAAGTTTTGTTAGTGCCAAGAAAAAAGTTGTATAAACTCCTGCACATATCCAACTCTCTTATACTAAAGCATAATCAAACTCTAGAATTGAACTCCTCTGTGTAAAAATCACGGCCAAATAGATTGCCAATAGACTACCAAGTACTATGAAAGAGAATTGTCAAAAGGACTTATGATCCAAAAGCATTGCGGCATATCTATATTCCAACATGTAGTTACTCCTCAATAATGAGTTTAGCATTGATAGCTTGGGCATTCTCCCTGAAATAGATATCATATTTTGACAAGGAAGCAATAACTTTATTTTTAAATTTACTATATGTTGTTGATGAATATAATGATTAATTAAACAAAGTCATCTTGTGAAAGAGAACCTGTTGATAACTCCTCCAAGAGCTGTTGGGAGGAGAATGTCAGTCTTTTGTCAATATGGAGTCTGGCTCTATCAGTTCTGAGTTGTTGAAACCTTTGAGTACACGAGTTTTCTTCACGTGTTCCAGAAGGCTAGGAATGTCAAGGCCTTGGCTGTTTTTTTATGGCTCCAGTTATATCACTTACAACAACAATTTTCCCTCGTTCATGGATAAGCTGTGCAGCCCAGGCACCCACATTGCCGAATCCCTTGAAGAGAAAAGAAATGTTTGTCACTTGTGGTGTTGTAAATTGCATAATGTTCAACACAAGCAAGTTCTATATGTAAATTTTCATATAGAATGAAAAAAGAATATTGGTTCCTCTTCCAGGTAACTGAAACAAAAACAATGTAACCTCAGGTCCTCCCTGAGTAGAAACGAGATGGAACAAGAGACTTACTTGTGAAAAATACAAGGCTTCAAAGAAACCCTATTCGACGCCTGAATCCAAATGAATCAACAACAAGCAGAAGCTACTATCCAAATGAATCAACAACTCCAAATAAATCAGCAATAAACAACAACGCCTGAATCCCTAGTTGAATAAAAAACGGCCAAATGAATCAGCAATAAACAACAACTTCAAAGAAAGCCTATATGAATGCATAAACCTTTTCAGATTCTATTTCAGATAGTTAAAATTTTGAGATTATGCAAACTAGCTTGAAGAATTCTACCTATCCTTTTATTAAAAACACTAAATGGTGTATATGTAGAAAATTGTGATTTGTCAGAAGATTATGCTTAGAGCATTCGATAATAACCATATCTCACTAACGATAGTATATTAGTGTGGTGGACAAAAGGTCAAAGATAGATGTGCAAGTGGTATTAGCTATAATGGTGTATATTGGAGATCCCAACCATAGTGAACCCGTCCTCATTTGCCATATCTGTGAGCAAAGGCGCTGTTTTGAGACGACTCTAGAAAGTACTCAAATACTATCACATTAAGATTCCATCTTGAATAAGAAAGCATAAGTGACGGAATCAGAATAGGTCAGCATAATCACTTTTTAGGTAGAAGCTACTGTCATAAAACATAGAGGCTATAAGTGTATGATGTCATTTCTAATTGATTTCACATTTAAAATTGGTGTTCTAGAGACGTTTGGGTTTCCCACTTGACAAACTAGCAAAGACTAGAGTGCACCTATCTGATTACCAACAAAAACCATGAAAATGCCGGATTCAACTTTGGCCTAGAACTGTCAAACAGGTCAGGTTCAGATCGGGTCACCTCGGATTCAAGTCATTACAGATTAGGTCGTTTCATGTCACATTTGGAAAATGCTAACTTAAACCAAAATTTCTCTGGTACGGTTTAATACGACGGCTTCATGACGCTATTTTGATTTTACTTTTATTATGGACTATTTTAGTTTGTTTGGTAAAATAATACCCAAATAATCAATAACCATAGAATTAAAACATGATAATACTAATACAATGTCCAATTGACATATAAAATAACATGTCAGTCTTTTAGCACAAATGTAGATATTCAAGATTAAACGATATGTAATGTATTTTATATACCGAAGTTGACACTGACTACAAAAAAAAGGCGGGATTGAGGCATTAGTCCATACCATCACCAATATGCAAATTTACTCAAGGATCCTCGAACCAATAGTCACTTCTAGAAAGAACTCCTTAGACACCTACAAGGAGGAAATTCTTTAATTAGTTAACTATAGATTCTACAATGAAATACCAATCGAATATGCTCTATAGTAAGAGGTGTGACATTTACTCACCTTTTAACATAACCTGCTTCACCGACAGCCTGGAAGTAGTAGGTGCAGACATTTAGAAGAGAATAGAACATGAAATCAATAAACAGATATTAAGGACAGGGAGAAGATAATGGCTAAAGTTAGAAGAATAACAGTGAACATAAACTATATATAGCCACAACTTCAAACTCATACCAAAAAAACCAATATTCATATTGTTTATATATATTTAAGTTAACTTGAGTAATATAACAATGTAAAATACAAATAAGAAATAAAAATTCAAATTGGAATACATAAATCGGAGTAACAAGGATGGAAACATTCAAATGAAAATAAGAATATCCTATAGCATGGTTCATATGCAGTTTCGAAACAAATACCACACAACAGCTACCAGTAAAGGGAGTCACTGACCCATACAAAAATATATAGTAGAAGATCATCAATGTATATACAAATAAACAGCATACCCTCCTTGAAACAATATCAACATATATTTTCATGCTTTCATTAAGCTTGCATATAAGTGTATCACCTTCATCGAGATCTTCTACATCAGATTCACATTTGTGCGAAACCAACAAGAGTTGACCATACCCGGATCCAGCATTAAGAAAGAGCATCATTTGTGTTCGTAAATTTTCAGATGTTTAAGAATCTTGTACACCTGCAAGACAATCAAAACAAGGGCATAAATACACAACAGCTATGTTTCATACTGATTTTGTTGATCTTAAAAGATGCTATATAGTATATACCTTCTCTTTAGCTCTTGGTGTGCCTGAATGCAACAAACTCATCAATGGCGGAATTGCATCTTTCTTAATCAACATGTTACAAAACCTGTTACTATTCAAACAGAGATGACAAAGCGCCGAAACTACAAACTCTTTCCCTTTGTCCGAACCCAACTCAAACGCTTCAACCAAGACCGAGATTCCTCTAGCCTCGGCAATTGCAGCTCTTCCTTCTTGGATAGTAGCAAGATTTTCCAAAAGGGAAATAGTAGTTCTATCAGCCACACCAAAACTCGGCTCCATCAACTTAAGTAGAGGTTCAACAAACTTAGCCTTCACAATCATCGCCTTGTTTTTACAATTTGTTGACAAATTTAGTAGAGCTATAAGTGCATCTTAATTACCTAATTGTGTCTCATTCTTTAACAGCGCACCCAAAGGAGTAATAGCGAAGAGAAACCTTGTCATGGAGAGGGAGACCGGAATTGGGGCCAATCCCCTTCTCACCCGTACTGAGAGCTCTGAAATTCTCAGCGGTCTTGGAAACGATGTCGTTGAAGAGCTCAATCACTATTCTGCCTTCCAATTCACTTCCAACGGTGATGTCCAGGAAACATCTGGAGTTCATCATCCTTGAAGGGTATGTAGCAATGGCGGATGGATGCAAACATACAAAAACACTAATCCACAATCTGAGAAGAGTGAAGTGCCGAAGGAAAATCGCCTGCTCGCAGTCGAAGGAGAGGGAAAATCGATGGTTAGGGCTGGGCAAATGTAACTGCGCGCACAACTGCCTTATTAGGACTTAAAACGACACCGTTCAATTAGGAAGGTTTACCACGGTTATTTTATAACCGGGGTCCAAAATCGTTTTGTCACCACGGTTAAGTAATATAACCGGGGCCCAAAATTTTAATACCCCAGTTAAGTCATATAACCGGGGTCTACAATATTTTAAAAAAAAAGAAAAATCAATTAACCTCGGTTATACATATAACCGTGGTCCGAAAATACTTTTGATCACGGTTCTTGCAAACCGCTCCAACATAAGCGAGGTCTAGGGGTTTATTTTGTACTAGAGGTCTTAGGGTGAAAAATCCCCAAATCATGCTAGAATTGTATTGTTCTTATATTGTATTTATGATGTGAAGGGAAACTAAGCATGCTAGTAGCATATATAAGGGATCGAATCTACTTGTTGTTCATTCATATTAGATTTATGTTGAATGTCAGGTGTTAGACTATCACTAGTTTAAATTGTTCTCCTAACACATTGTATATTTCCAAGCATGAATGAATGATGTTTAGATTAATCATCCAAGTTGAGACTTAATATGAGGATGATTATGCAATGTTGAGATTCTTATTATGCTAGAGTAGGGAGGTTATGGCCGAAAGGATTATCATCCTACTTGCGATGTTATTGTCCAAATTATGATAATATTGGATAATGTAAGAAAATAACAAACACCATGTGATGTTTTTGTTGTCTAGTATCATCATAATTGTTACCGAGCTTGATCAACTAGTATGGAAATAACAAACACCATCTGATGCATATTAGTTAACATAAAGCCATATGTTGTGACAAACACCATGTGCAAGATCAATGAAAGAATGTCTGAGTACGGATTTCTATCCACCCTAAGGTCAAGGACATCATGGAAGATATCTATATTGGTAAAGATATAAGTTCCGAGGTCGATTTATGTTGGAGAAAGAAGAATTGAAGAACCTTGTGAAGATCTTTAATGTTGGATACCATTTTATGATGAACTTTGAGAATTCCCATTTTATACCATCGTCTCTTTGGATTTGGACAATCATATCAACTGTAAAGTTGTAGATCTTCGAAAGGGCTTTAAAAGTTGTACTCATGGGTCTCGTGGTTCCAACCAAAGCAAGATGACATTAAATTTTACTTGAAAAGCTAGAGAGGAGAAATATGGGTTATGTGTTAATGCAAATACGATTTATCTGTTATTACTATATGTTGTGTAAGTCGCATACACTTTAGCCTTAAACCTTATATCTCTCATGAGACGTCGAATCATATTTTATCCTATCATATCTTATGAAGTATGGGTGGAGCTTCTTATTTCCACCCTAGGGTTTGATCTTATCATTATATATAGACCTTTCTAAGTCAGATTAGAGGTATCCAGCTATAGAGCGGAGGACGTTCAAGGTTTCAAGGCTCCAACTCCGCACCGCGACACAATATAGTTAGATTTCTCCTTCATTTGCTCTATAAGTACTTTTCAGCTTTAATATTTATGAAATACTCTTCTTTTATTATATCTGGATGTTTCTTCTTGATCTAAGGGTTGAATGATCCTTATAATGGTTTCATTTATTATTATATATACGTTTGTGATTTGAGATTGTGATATTATTTCTTTTCAAAACACTTTGCTTTCACCTCTTATTTACCTTCAAAAGAAGTGACACTTATAATTGGTTTAGATAAAATAACTAAAGAGCCAAAAACGAATGTTGTTTTATTGGATTTATTGAAAATAACTTAGTTTGGAGAGTAACGTTTTACTTGTACCTTGAGGATTTATGATTATCGTAGAAGTTCCGATCTTTGTACCTTTTCTAACTGATAGGCAAAATGTGAAGATTTTTCTTGGTCTTTTAAGGGTTTATAAGTTCTGAAATGGATTTCCTACAATTTTAGTGGGGATTCCTTTTTCCTTAGATCGTCTCATATAGATGAGTTGGAAAGCATGGTCTTTGTTTGTTAATGTCAAAGACTATTTTAGATGGTTACCTACAATTTTCATAAATCAATGTTCATAAGTCTCATATATGTTATATTACTTTAATTCATTGTAGTGGGGATTCGATTTTCCCTAGATCGTCTCCCTCTTTATTCTTATCAACTACAATCATTGCTTTGTTGCTCTCTTAACGTTTCAAAGATATATTTTCCATATCCCTTTCCCTTCTCTTCTCCCTAAACTTAGTGTAATTACTATCACATATATCCAAATAGACGCGGTCTTTGCGAATTCTATACCGGAATATACTACATCCAATCTCGTATCCTTATGGGTGAGATTGTTGTAAGGTTTAAAAATTCCACATCAAGTTTTTGGTGCCCCATCCTTAAACCTTACTCATCCTCAAGTAAGATCATGACATACAGAACGCTATATGCAAATAAGGCCTTAACTAGAAAGAAGAATAATTTTCAAACCATATCATTATAGCATCAATTACTGTCAAAGGAAGAAAGATGAATCATAACTCTCCAGACCGCTCAAAGGATAATGTGTTTCACTCATTCTCACATGATGTGTTTAGGCAGATAACAATAATCACTCAAAACCAACAACCATGCAAAAATCTTAACATAGGTTTGTCAAGACGTTCTTAATCTCCATCACCAATCAAATGAAATCGACATAAAGATTGTGAATCATGAGGTATTTTAAATAGGGTGTAACAGGTTTATGAGACAAAGGCAAAACAATGTAGGTGAGGTAAAAAACAAGATAAATGGCTTATAATAACTGGGGCATTGAATCGTGCAATACTAGAACCACTTCAACATTTCACCACTGAGGATCAAACACACACTAGATTGGTTGCACTATTTCAGGAGCTCATAACACTTGACTTTTAAGCTTTTTAAAACTCTCTTTAATGATAAAAACTATAAATCTTCACTTTCAACTCAATACTTACTTATTTGTAGTGGCAAAGATAGGGAGACCGTTTTTCGTTCCTTTTACCAACCAAGAAAAGATCTTCATAAGCATAATACTTTCCAAACTTGCGCACTTATTCTTGAAAACATTCACACTTCTTCGGGGGAATACCCCATACTTGATTTTTTTTTATCATTAATTTCTTCATGACAACCATGGATAAGGTCAAATGAGGCTATATCACGACCGTGAGGGATTTTTTTAGGGGCGCCAAAGAAGGGAAAAATTAAGGCAATAAGTGACAATCTTCTCATATTTAATCGAGGAAATTTGGAAGTCTTTATGGGCGATTTATACATCTATGGAGGATCCTTCGATGAGTACTTAGCTAATCTCACCAAATTACTTGAGCTATACGTTGAGTCAAATCTTGCAGTCAATTGAAAGAAGTGTCATTTCATTGTCAAGAAAGAGATTGTGCTTGGACATCTAGTCTCACAAAGAGGAATTAAAGTCGATAAAGCTAAGGTAGAGCTTATCGAAAAGCTACCACCACCCTTCTTTGTGAAAGGAATAAGAAGTTTCCTTGGTCATGTTGGTTCTATCGACGCTTCATTCAAGATTTTTCTAAAATAACCAAACCATTGACCAAATTACTTCTTAAAGATGTTGCTTTTTAGTTCACACTGGAATATCGTGAACCTTTCAAAAAGATGAAGGAAGCACTAGTGACTCCCCATCATACAAGTGCACGATTAAAATCTCCCTTTTGAAATCATGAGTGATGTCAGTGACTATGCAGTTGGTTATGTTTTAGGACAAAGGACATTCAAGAAGCTTCATGACATATACTATGACAACAAAACACTGGATCATGCGGAAATGAACTATGCCACAACTGAAAAAGAGCTCATTGCCATCGTCTATGACTTTGACAAATTTAGTTCCTATTTAGTTGGTTCAAAAGTTATTGTTTATACTGACCATGATGATATTAGGTACTTCATCACCAAGAAAGATGCAAAGTCAAGGCTTATTCAATGGATATTGTTGCTTCAAGAGTATGACCTTGAAGTGCGAGACAAGAAAGGAATTGAAAATCTAGATGATGATCATCTATCTCATCTCTCACTTTTTGCTCATTCAGATCCTTCCATGGTATGGAGATATTGTGAACTCTTTAAATTTGAGACGTGTTTCGAAATCTCCGTAATAGAATACAAAATGACATGGTATGGAGATATTGTGAACTTCTTAGGTTGTGTTTGGTAGGATATGGAGGTTATTTTGAAGATTAATCTAGAATGAATTTAAAGGGGCCAAATTTTATGTGGGATTTATTAAGGATTATTTGATGTAAAATAATCTACGTCAGGTTGATTGGTTGAAGATTTTTAATGGGTTTAATTGATACATATTTATAAATTTGAGTGAAATCCTAATTCATGGTTGGAAATTAATCTCCTTTAACCTTGGTAATATGAGGTTATTTTTTGACCATTTTTATTATCAATTAACCCTTGATATAATCTTCTTCATAATCTTCATCTTCATCCAAACACTTACATAAATTAATCTCTTAAATTTAAATCTAAATTAACCTTCTTTAATCCCCAACCAAACACATCCTTAGTGTGTAATGAGTTACCTCTGGAACTCACATATCATCAAAAGAAAAGGTTTTACAATAACATCAACTTCTATTATTGGGATGAGCCTTTTCTCTACAACAGAGATGAAGACGGGATGTACCGGAGGTGTGTGTCAGAAGAAGAACAACCGAGGATCATTAGCCATTTCCAATCCCATCTTGCTGGCGTTCATGCCGGCACCAGAAAGACGATTACAAAAATCCTTCAGTGTGGTTTCTTTTGACCTAGTATGTTTAAGGATGTGCGCATATTTTTTGTTGCTTGTGATTATTGTCAAACAACATATAACATATCAAGGAGGAATGAGATATCATTGAACAATATTCTAGATATAGAGTTGTCCGGTTGTTGGGGAATCAACTTCATGGGACCATTCCCTTCTTCCGGACGCTACAACTACATTCTTATTGTTGTTGATTATGTGTCTAAGTGGGTAGAGGAAACTACAACACTGATGACATGAATTATATACCATCATATTCATGTATTATACGAGTTTATCACCTTAATTTTACATGCATTTGATGAGGATTGTATGACTTTTAGTCCATATATATATATATTTCGAGAATAGAGGTCTACACACGTTTATTTGTGAAATTGTAGGTAAAAGGTGGAGATTTTGTGTGAAAATGGAGCATTATGGAGCATGACATTATTAAGGATCAGGAAGGGAGCTAAAAGATAGAAGAAGATATGAGAAAAGATCACAAGAAAAGATAGAAGTTGGAACTAAAAGATAGCACAACATCATAAGCAAAAATTGGGTCAATATATATAAAGATCGGTCGATTTCCCTTATAGATTATCTGATTTTTATCTTATATAATCCGATTGGTTGTAGGATTGTAACCATAAGATCACATCTCATACCCTATAAAAGGAGGACGTCTTACCACCTTCAAAATCATCTAATACCACAGAGTATACAATCGGAGCCTTGAGAAGAGCATTCGAAGTTGAAGATCGAAGGAAGCTTTGAAGTCATAGTCCAAGAAGAGAGTTCTTGGAAATTTTGTGAGTTTGTTAGTTATATTCTGTCATTGTGATCGTGATTTGGAGTTGCTTTTGAGTTGTTCTTTGAGTTTTTGAAGGATTAAGCATTGTTCATACGTTCTTGGTTTGGTTTTATTCAAGATTCAAAGTTTTCTCAAAGTTCCTTACTTTCTTGATTTAATATCTCCTTTAATTTTGGTAATGTGTATTCTTGGCTAAAACCCTTGTGATTCTAGGGTGATTGGTTGATGATTGTGGTTGAGAGGATGATAGAATGACCTTTATAAATAGATTGGACCTTGAGAGCTGAGATTTACCATCGCATAAGGCAAAAATCGGACTGTTCTTGGCTAGGATCGACCGATCTCCTTTGATGAACAACCCGATTTTCCTTATGTCGTACCTACCTTGGTTTATCCTTGATCTTTGGTTAAATATTTCTTAAACCCTAGCCTTTTTAAACCTTTATAACCTATATCCGAGTGTGGGAAAGAGACTTACCCGGTGATTCCCGTCCTTGGTTGACAACGATTACAAGATTAGGTAATAGAGGATTCAAACCCCTCAATTAAGGTTGAGTGTGCCAAAACTGTTACCTTTGTGAGTTAACCTGATTTTTTCGGGTTTTGTGTTTGGTTTTGACAATATTATCCTTCCCTTAGATCCTCTATCTTATCGAAACTCAACATCCTTTAGTTAGAGCCTTTGGGTTTGGAAATAGATGGTGGAGACTTCATCGTACATCATACCGTTTTAGAACACATACCTTAGTAACCCCAACTCTGTCAATACAATCTTTAGAAGTCTTGAATCGAAAATCATAATTGGATACCTTGATCCTTAGAATCTGCTTTCCAAATTATTACACAAAGTCTTTGTCTTTTCTTGTCAATAGTTGCATCTTTCCTTGTTAGATATCTTACTCTGATTTTGATTTCACCAAATCCTTGTGTTCGACCCTGAAATATTTTCTATTGTTGCGATTGATCCGTACACTGCGGATTCGATTTGCTTTTATTATTGGTCATAAATTTAAGACTTTTACGCACAACCTTTGGAGCGAACAAACACCCTCTAATGACACATGTATAGTGACAAAGTTCATCCGGAAAAACATTTTTACAAGATTCGGAGTTCCCGAGATTATCATAAGTGATGGTGGTTCTCACTTCATTGAGAAGCAGTTTAAAGTGTTGTTGAAAACGTATAGGGTGCATCACAAAAAATTGATACCACCTATCACCCCCAGACAAATGGACATGTTGAAGTCTCCAATAGAAAAAAAAGAGCATTATGGAGAAAATAGTGTCTTGGTCCAGAAATGATTGGAGTTTTAAACTTCATGACGCTCTCTAGGCTTACCACACTAAATTCAAAATACCCATCGGAACTTCACCTTGTCTATGCAAAAGCTTGCCACTTGCCGGACGAGCTTGAACACAAAGCCATGTGGACTCTAAAGTATATGATATTCAACCTCAAGGATGCCGGAGAGCATCGTCATTCTCCCGTAAAATACTTGCACTATGTTAATTCTTTCTATTTCTTTTCGTGCAAATATGCCTCCATGCCGCACCCGAATAGTGCATAGGAACAATGTGTCGTTGTGGCCAAGTACAGAAGGGTCCATGCACAACTCAAAAACCTTAAACGTAAGCCCACAAGATACATCAATCTTTGGATGATCGACGAGATAAACGCTCGAGGGAACCTTGAATAGCTAGCCAACAACGGAGGCTTTTGGGATTACATGACTACACTCTTTATGAGCTAAGTGAAGCCGACTATGGAGGTCCTCTCATCCTTTTACACAAATGTTGTCGGCCACATTGAGAATGCCCGGGTTACTTACCCAATTATGGGACGGTTCCACAAGATCACCATCAATGAGTTTGGTGCCTTGTTTGGTTTCTCTCTAGGCGGAATCCAGGCACTTACCACTGAGTTATATAACCCGGTATAATTCTAGCCAGGTGATGATGATGTATTGGGCTTCTCAGTAAAGGTCTCCAAGATATACCACCCGCTCCTCCACATGTTTCACTTCCTCTTCTCCTCTCACCTGATCCCGAGGTAGGACTCAACTAGTATGATGACAACACGGGAGCTGTTCATCACTTACTGTTTGTTACATGGACTCCAACCGGACATGACTTACTTTCTCTACTTGAACCTACTCGGGAAGAAGAACCACCTAGCCGGTACTATAGTTCATGGAGGCCAAGTCACTCGCCTGATGTAGAGATATTACCCGAACATCTCCTACTTCACTGCTCTTTACCCTCACCCTAGGTTCCTCGGATTTGAGACTTTGATCCGGATGAACCTATAGTCCTACACTGATGGTTAACTCTAGGTGAATGTCTAGGGTAACATGTTGAGGTAAAACCCTTAGACATCTATTCAGGACCCGGACAACTAGCTTAATATCTTCATCAAATTTGAGTATGAGCCACTACTCAGTGATGACGAGGGAGCCAATGGTGATAATGATGACGATGAAGATGGAGAGGACCGCTTTATCCGATGAGCAGTTACATACGCTTTTGAGCGTGACTATCCCCCTACTCCCCCGCCACCTTCACAGTTCTATTCTCAAGGAGGTGGTGAGTCCTCTTTTGCATCTCCTCACGACTTCTTGCACCAGTTCTCCACTTGCGGTATCGCCGAGTCATCACCTAGGGTTGCTTGGCAGACCTCACAAAGTGTTGGATGTCAGGTTTGGGAGACACAATAGACTGACGTGCTCACAGAGTTCGGACACCGACTGACTTCCATCGACGGCCACCTTACTACCCTTGATGGAACCATCAAGGGCTATGGTTTTACACTCACCGCCTACAGCTCGCACATGATGAATTATGCTAGAGATATGCACTCTGTGCTCTTTGTCCAAGAACGCATTGAGGATCTATCTATAAGAGATAGGATTTTCGAATCCTAAATAAACATGATTAAGGTGGCGGATTAAACCTAATCATTGATAGTAATATTGGGTCTACTTACGAACGGGGTGAAATTGGCAAGCTTGGATTCCACCATTGAGTTTATGGCCTGAGATTGACCTTGTGGGGAAAGTTCTACTTTTCATCCGGAGAATAATTTTTACCCCCGTATTATTTGGAGCATTTGGGAGCTTCATTTAAAAAAGGCAGTTGAGAGAAATGATCAAGATATCGGACATATCCTAGATATGAAATAACATGGAAAGACAAAATTGTCAAAAGAGTCGCTATTTTGTTTCTTAGCGGCTAAGAAGGGCGGCTTATGAATATGCATTTACAAGGAAATTGCGGAATAACTGCCCACACAATATTCCAGAATTATTATTCCAATTCTGAGAAGTTTGGAGAAAGGTCCCAAACCGCCTTCGGATCGGTAAAAGGATAATTATCGACTTTGCCAAAGGATAATGCAAGAGGATAATTATCCATTTTGCTAAAGGATAATGCTAGAGGAAAATCATCCACTTTGCTTAAAGGATAATGCTAAAGGATAATCATCGATTTTGCTAAAGAATTATTTTCGACTTTGCTAAAGGAAAATGGTAAAGGATAATTATCGATTTTGCTAAAGAATAATGCTAAATGATAATTATCGATTTCTCTATAAATAGAGGAAATTCATTCATTTCCTTTCACATCTTCTCGTAAAAGTTCTAATTTCTCTCAACCTTCACATGTAGATCTACTCTTCGTTTGCAATCTGATTTCTAATCCGTTTGAATTTCCAGATTCCTTTCTTCACCCTCTTTATGTTGGCACCGAGTTTTTGCTTTTCTGATAACGTTAAGGCTAGGTCGAGCATGTCCTTTCCTTGGACGGTTCCGTCGCTCAGATTCCGGTGAATTTGATGGTGTCCGAGCATAGCCAGCGTCGTTGTGATTCCGAATCTTCTTTCGGATCGTCAATCGGGTTAGTAACGAATAAGTTATGAATTTATTCGTTTTCCGTATTTCGATTTGGCCTAAAGGCTTGTCAAAATGGATAATTGGAAATTTCATTATGCTTGTTACATTATTCTGGTGATTATGGGCTATTTGTTTGATGAGATTTGATGACAGGTGGGTTCAGAACTGCTTGCGGGCAAAACGTTATTCTGGTGAATTTTAATTAATTAACTAAAGATTAATTAATTAAACTAGGAATTTAGAAAACGCTATAAGCTAATTAAATTCAAATGAATGAATTTAATTGATGTTTGAAGCAAGAAGTTTGATACGAGGAATATGATATTCTCGACAAGTGTTGTTGAAGACGATAGACTAACTATAGCTTAGTTGCTCAATGAGCATATCCATGTAAGTCTTCGGACTTACTTAGCTTCGATCTGCAGAAACTCATGCCTGAGAGATTTTATCTTGTTGTGTTGAATTGTGATTAATGTTATGCATTGTGATGTGTTATGTGTGAAACATGTTAATGTTATTGTTGTGTGTTAGGATGAATATGATGATGTGATGTGTAAAGCATGCTTAATATTGTTGTTATGCATATCATGCTAGGGTTATGTGAAATGATTAAATTGATAAGTGTTAGCCTATTGAGGCGTGGAATTATAGGACATGATAAGCTTGTTGAGGCGTGTGACATGATGGAGACCTGTAAAGGTCAAGAGTATGTAAAGTGAGTATTTTGCAGTGAATGCCGGAGCTTGGTCAGGCCCGGATCACTTGCGCGTGTATAAGAATGACGCCGAGTCTGATGGACTTCGGGCTCGGGTCGCACACCTAATTAAAATGGTAAATATTTGCATTATCATGAACGGGAAAATGTTACATGTGGTTAGAGGGTTAAGACTATAACCCGCCACGCGAAATCCTGGCCCTTAGACTTGATTATCCTGGCTACGACCTAAGAGCAAAATGTCTGAATTAACCTAATCTGTACAATAGTGAGCTCACACCAAAGCCAGAATCGTTAAGCAAGTACTCCGGATTATGTTTGGAGTCCAAATTGTAAATTCCATACTGCATTCACATGCATCATTTATAAAAGCATGATATCATCTCATGAGCACGATATATGGTATTTGAATACATGTGTTGTATTGTGATGTCTTGATATAATCTCTCGTGGATAGATTAAGATCGGTAGCTAACAGTTTTAAACCAAATATTTTTAGGTAATGTCGATCATAGGAACGCTTCAGGGATGCCAACTGTAGGAAGTAGACAACCGGGGCAGTGTTATCCCAAGGGTTGGTTGAACTTCTTTTGAACTAATCGCTTGCAAGCGAGTCTTTTGTGGCTTGTGTGCAATTGTGTACACGTGTTAATTTTGGGCTGATGTGTTAAGACCTTTGTTAAGGTGTCATGTTTCGAAATGTCGTCCTGGGGATATACATACTAACTGCATGCAAGTTTGTTATGTAAAGGTTTTATAAATGGCAGGTTGGATGTTTTCATTATTTCTTCGTGCTTCTTGTTGCAAGGTCCTATTTGTGAAGTTGTTGTTAGGCTAACTGATGGGACCCATTGTGTGGTCCTTATCCTAGTGACGTCTTGGGTTACTTAGAACTCGGGTCGTTACACTATCGCCTTTGTGAGCATGGCATTATACGACCACAAAGACACACTGGCGATCCATCGACTCCTCCTCCTAGCTCTCCATAATATCGATGGATACATATGATCCTGTTGAGGCCAAAATTTCTCCACGTGAGTATCTATTGCCTATTATTTCTCTTGACTTGTGAAACTATGAGGATACAATTCGTTTTAAGTATGGGGTGTAATAACTAAATAATTATTATGTTGCATTTGGATAAAACTTGTAATATTTGCTTCACATTGCTTATGTGCTTCTTTCCCCTACTTATCTATCTTTCTTACTTATTTGCATGATTTGACGAAAATCGTTTGTGGATCAAAATTTTTTTTTTGCTTTAACTCGATACAACCAGTTTTATGAAAGTCCATATTTGTTGCTTGACATTACGTGTCAATGATGCTTTAAATGTTGACTTTTTGCTATTGTCTACATATATGCGTATTTTTGGATAAAATCGTTGATGAAAAACCTAACCAAACAACACCTGGTGAGATTTCTCTAAAGCTTGGAAATGCACTCTCATGTGTCCTTTCTTTCCTTTTTGTGTGTGATCTAGCTCCAAATTGCTTAGGATCTTCTAGAGCTTGTGAATGACTCTTTTGCAAAACCACGAGCTCATTGAAATCTCTATATTTGATGTAAAGAGGTTTGGGGCTCTCTTTGATAAGATTTTTGTATCCTTTTTTCCTAGCATATATGAAATATCACTCTATTTTCCAAATTCTTGCCTATATATATATATATATATATATATATATATATATATATATATATATATATATATATATATATATATATATATATATATATATTCCCCCTCTTTGGTGCTCCATAATATAGCCTCTCGATCATATTGCCACGTGAAACCTATCTGGGGTTAAGAACTTAAAAGAAAACGAAAGAAACAAGTATGGGGTGATCCAAAGAAGATCCATGATTAGTGCAAATTCTTGAAGATTAGAAGAGCATATGAAACTCCGAAGATATTTTCAGGACTAATGAAGAGGAGAAAAAATTTCCGCTAGAAATCTTGCAACATATCAAGTAAGAGTTTATTCTAAAGAATGTTACTCCAATTTATACCTGAAAGAGGTAGAGTATATGATCCTAAATTGATATGTGCACAAGAAGTACAAATCACTACTCCTTGTGCACACATCATTCCTAAAAGGAATGATGTGTGCAAAAAATCAAGAAGGAAGAGTATGTGAGCCTAAATGAAAGGTGAATGATTGAGGCGATCTCGTTGTTCCAAAAAGAAGAACCAAATACCCTGTAATCATTTAACCTCTTTTGCCTACTCTTTTGGCCTATCAATATCACTACTCTTTGTCCCATCATCCCCGTTACACCCTATAAAAGACCTCATGATTTACATAATCTATTTGAACTTTTTGTTGACAAGTGGTGGAGTTTAAGAATGTCTTGACAAGCTTATGGTAACACCTTTGTCCTTTTTGTTGAGCTTGATCGATGAACCTAAACACATTCTAATAAGATGAGTTAAACACATTTATCCTTTGGGAAGGTTTATAATCATCTTGTCTAGTTCCGTGAAACAATGATTGATACTACGATGGTTTGATTTGAAAGTTTAATTGTTTTTCTTAGCTGATGCATGCTCTTGTTATACAACGCATCATTTGTCTTTCATATTACTAACTCGAGGACAAGCAAAGAGCTAAGTATGGGGTGTTTTGATAGCATCGAAACATACGCGTTTTTTACCCTCTTATTCATGTTGTTTTACACATCTTATGGCAAGATATATATGCTGATAACAGAGAATACGTTCATATTATGTTGTCGGTATCTACTTCCGGTTATTTCTTATTTTAGGCTTTCAAGGCTTGCTTTAAAGCATTTACCATCCAAATTTACTCATTGATGCTTAAGATCTCGATCTTCTCTAAAGTCATCCATCACAAGGACAAAATCTCACATGATTGAGGATCAACTGCTCTAGAAGCTCAAAAATACACTCTGGATTGGAGCCAACAACTTCCCTACTATAGAACATAAAATCACACAAGACGGTCTTTCCAAACAAGTTGGAACAACAAGTGAAACGCCCACCCTACATGCAGCCATACAGCCACCATGGCCGGTTGCTTGTCCGTTCTAGATGACGTTTGGACCAACCCAACTCCTTTAAAGTTCAACCCAATATTTACATAATCGAAGGCCAAACGGCCACCCTACGGTAGCCATACGATTGTATACCAACTATATACTGGCCGTTTGAGCCGCGGTGGAAGCTTTGCTTCGTGAACTAATTTTCTAACTTGACGCTGGACTTTTCTGTATGAGTTTAGCCTGAGCATTATACTATATACCCCCAGATATCTAGGGTTGTACACACCTCAAGAGAATATATCTCATTAAACTTTGCTTCTAGTTTATGTTAGCCATCAGAATCAACCTCGGTACCATAGCCGCGGTTAGACTTATTTTGCTTTAAGTTTTATTATATCCAAATATTCTTCTTTTCATCTTATTTCTCTCATTGATCCATGTCTATCTAAGTCTTCTTTGATATAAGGGGTTTTTTGAATCTTATGATGGATCGATGGTGACTGTTTATGTGAATTACTGAACTGATATCAACAAGTTTATGTTTCATTTAAAAATGCTAATTCCACCTTTTAATTACCTATAAAAGGAGTGGTGTTTTTAATTAGTTTAGATAAAATAAGTGAAGGGCCTAAAGCGAAGTTTATTTTGTTGGATTTATTGAAAAGAACTTGGTTTTGAGAGTAGCTTTATCAAAGTTTCGAGGGTTTCAAAAATCATCGTAGAAAATTCCGGTCTTTGTACCTTTTTAAACAGAAGGGCCACAAGCGATGATTTTCTTGGTCTTTTCCGGATTTCTAAATGCTTCATGAGTTTTCTATACTCGTCAAACCTCTGAATTGAGAGCTACGTGAGTTGGAAAGAACGGTTGTGTCTATACAAAAGAATATTTTAGATGGTTACCTACATAATTACTTATTGAAGTTCATGTCGTTCACATACGTGGTTACTATTTGATTTATCATAGAGGGGGTGCATATTCCCTTAGATAATTCATCCATATCATATCACCTCACACTTTGTTACCAATTGTTCTATGCTTGTTGTTCTCTAATACTACAAACCTGTTTGCCTCTATTTCCTTCCCCTTAGCTTACTATATATATTTATTTATTCCAACCATTACATACGTGGTCCTTGAAAATTTGATACCCGATTATCCTACCTCTGATCTCGTATCCTTGCGGAGAAGTTGTTTATACTTTAGCAAAACTTCTACGATCAATAAATTGATTCTCTTATTTTCAATTGAATTTGAAATGAAATTCTACTAACCTCATGTGTTGAACTCACGTCATAAAGTATCTTAAACAAAATCTAAAATTCAAATAAGTGTTCATTACCTAGATAATAGATTGAATAAAATGTCACATATGTTGATCACTTGACTCGGGAGATTCTATAAAGTTGATACATTGGGTAACAACTAAGTTGATCTTATGACTAAAGCATTTGCAAATTGCTCCATCTTAGACCTCCAAAACGGCAAGTCGATGAGATCTAATGTACAACACATGCCATCATTCTAACGAGAGATAAAAGTTGAGGTCGGGTGTATAATCCATCCGCTTTTCTAATTTTTTAAACAAACATTTAAGATTATTACGTTGCAATGGAAGTCTAGCATTTTTAAAATTTTTGCTGTGTTTAAATTTGTTTTTACACTAGACACTGACATGAGAGAAATCTTACAGATCTAAGAATAAAAAAAAAAGTAGGAGTTTAAAAATTTAATATTCCGCATGATTTTGAGAATAAACATTAACGGTAGGTTGTACTAGGGTTGTACCATGAGACATAATGGGCCAATTATTTGTTTTTGGGTAATAAAATATTATAATGGAAATATATAAGTTAGTTTATCTTGTATGAGTTGGTGGGGATTGAGCTGTCAAAAGAAGGGTGAAAGCTCCTTCCAGATTAATTTATGGCTTAGATTCTCTCTCCTTGATTAGATGAACAGCATCTTGCATTATTATTTGATTTAGCACAAAGAGGCTGTGATTTGTTTGCATGTGTTGTGTCACGTTACGAATATGTTCTTCTTTATCCTTTCCTCATTCATTCATTCATTCATTCAACTACGACATATGTGCATGCAAAATTAAGCGAATGCAATGGAGTGCTAGTTAGAGATATGATATTACAATTATTTGATGTGTTAGGAAGTTAGAGATGCAGCAGAGCAGAGCATAGCAGAGCACAAAGTTTTGTCTTTGACGAAAAGGAGCTTTTTGATCCTCCCCATCCCCAATTGCCCATCCCATGCCATTTCCTTCTCCCCAAAACCCCCATTAAACATAACCAAGAATCTTCCATTATATTATTGTAATTTGTGGGGGCACTAATCAGCTTTTACAGATAAGCCACCCCCACGCCTCACCTCCCATGCATCTTGATTTCACTAATCAACCTATTTTTAACCTTATTAGGCAGTAAGTGCCCTCTTTTGTTGTTAAGTGTTGGAGGTCCCCCAACGAAACAAGAAATCTTTCATCTTTGAGGCTCATGTGAAACTCTTGTCCTATAAAAACAAAAGACCTCCCAACCAGTCATATACTATTCCTTTAACCTCATCAGGAATCTCCTTTTCTCCATTATGCCCCAAACTTGAGCTCTTGGATTTTACCACAAACAAACGAAATACCAAAAGATGCTCACTACTGCTGATTATCATCACTTACATAATGTTTTTTTTTGTAATCGCAGCATATAATTCGGTTCCTACTGTAACTGACAAATATATCATCTGAGAAAGAACTCAACAGAAAGTAGCAGCAGGAACTGATACAGCTAGCAATGTCAGGGAATGTACGTACTCTCTTCAATCATCATTGTTTCTTATAGAGAATCAACGGTAAAATTAAACATACACGCTATAAGATTTTTACCCATTATAGCCGGATTCAAATCTAGTAACATAATTCTAGAATTTGTAGACAAAAAGTAAGAATCTTTTTGGGTCATTAACATAATTATTCATCACTACCTGAGAACATCAAAGATCAGCCATGATTGAAACCTCCATTGACTGCAACTTGTAAGATCTTCGCTTTGCACCATAATTGCTGAATAATTTGTCCATTCATTGCTGAATCAATACTACACAGAAGGCCTAATATCTCAAGAAAAGTAAACAGTGCTAGATTACACTTGGATTAGGAGGAAGACATCAGCTGCATACAAGAGAATACAACAGAATCTAAACAAGTAGTAAAAACGCTAACACAGATAGCACAATTTTAATTGGATTCCTTTTCTGTTTTTCTTTTTGCAGTCAATCATCAATAGACGGAAACAAAGTAAGAACTTTCCTTCCACTTGCACCAGAATCTAAATCCTCTCCACCACCGCCGCCACTACTAACGGTAACCCCTAATCTAGCTCCACCCAGCTGAGCTTGCCTTGACAAAAACGAATTCTGAAAATGACCCATTTGCCTATGATGATTGTGATGATGATGGTAGGTCCCACCCACCACCATTGCCGCCACCTGATGCGGGTGGTGGAGGGAAGTCACCGGCGAGACATACCCGCCACCACCGCCGCTACCCTGTGGGTGCAAGAAATGGGCCGGCACAGGGGAGCTAGCAAACAAGTGATCGGTAGCCGGATCCCCAGACCCACCACCAGCGGAACCTCCACCTCCGGCGACGCCACCATTGTTAATCCCCTGCATACGTTTGAGATAAAGCCTGTACTTCTGCAAGTGGCTAGCGACGTTCTCTCTAGTGAGCCCATCTACACTCATCAGCTGCATTATTGTTTTAGGGACTGCGTTCTTGATTCCCAAGTGGGCCACAGCATCTACAAACCTCTTGTGAAGCTGTGGGGTCCACACTAGCCGGGGCCGCTTCAGGGTCCTCGCCGGCTCCTCGCTACCACCGGAGGAATCGAAGTCGCCGGAAATCGGGTGGTGGGTGGGGCCTAGAGGCGGAGGAGCTCGGCGATTCATCGGGAATTGGTGACCTCCTCCGGAGAAATTGCTGCTTGGTTGAATATCGAAAGCCATGGCGAGATCGCGTGAAATTAGGGTTTGAGAGAGAGGTGTGAGTTCCTCCGGCGATGGAAGCTCATCTTCCCACTTCGAAAACCAGTTTGAATCTTCTTCTCTCATTGTGGGTTCGAGCTGAATTCTGGATATTAGTAAGAGTTGGATCAAAGAAAGATTGAAACTTCGTTGTAAACAAAAAAAAGAAGCTCTGTTTTTCTTTTGTATCTCCGAATACGAAGAATAAAGCGTGGAGAGGAAGATGAAGGTTGAAGAATATGGTGTGGAGGAGAAGTGTTCGAGGTGGATCTCGTTGCCTTCTTTTCAGTTTATAATACGAGGGAGGGTCTTTATGATTTTTTGCTGGGAATTATGAGGTCTAAAACTAAGTAAGAAATTAGGGTGATAGTTGAATTAAAAATCAAAGCTTTGTTCTGATAAGCTTGTGGGAATAATTTGCATTTGGAAGAGGAGCGTGTAGCAGACGCCCCACCCGTGGTTCCAACACAACATAAGATGGGCCTTTATGTGACACCCACTTTTTGGGGAAATGTACAATCATTTATCATTTGTGTTAATATGAACCTTAGTTCGGGGTTACACGACAAACCAAGGGGATGGCTTCTCTTTTCTGGTACTCCATAATATATTATTTATAGCACCAGAAAGGTGGCGCGTGCTGTCATGTTTTGTGAATTCCTAAAGCATCCATCTTACTTCCACTCATTTAAACACAAATCAATCAATGACCTCTCCCCCTACAAGTCACATCCACCTACTCATTTAACAGCCTTCCTCCACCCATTTCTCCACCCCTTTGAAAGGGGTGAAAAAAGGGATATATTTGCGTAAAAATATGAAGCCCCTTGCTAAAGACATCTCTTAATGTTATACTTTATAAAAATAAGAAATTTTCTTCTTGCTACAGTTTGTATATTTAATTTATTATATCCGCATGGTTTTTAATTTCCTCCTAGTACTCTATGCTTATTAATTTGTTGGCACTACCAATGCGTTCGTTTTTACAAGTAATATTCATATTAGTCCAAAAATTCTTATTCTACAAAGAGCATTTCTTTATGGACAAAACCTACGTGGAAAACCCCAAAATTTAGAAATGAAAGCACTGCGACGCTCTCAAAAAGAAACCAAATCAAAACCCAGTCTTGTCATCTGCCTTATGAGAAACCCTAGCCTCCAAGCAGAACAAAGGTCTGCCGTCGCAAAATGTGGTTGCTCGCCGCCACTAAATGCCCCCATAATCTCTTGCCCCCAGAGTTGATATCGAAGAGACTACATGCGAACAAAATCGACTTGGATGAACTATTCGCAGAGAGATGGTGGTGGCGAAGCTGAAAGGCATAGATCTAGGCATAGATCTGCCATTGTCATTAAGGTGATAAACAAACTGGGTAAAGCAAAAAAGAAGAAGCGATGTGAGTTCAAACAGTTGTGGACGGTATAGATGGTTATGAAAACCTTAGTTCGGGGCTACACGACAAAACTGTATTACAAAAATTCGGATTTGGGGAGAAATTTAGAAATTGGATTCAAGAGTGTATTTCTACGGTGTCATTTTTCATTTTGATCAATGACTCCCCCACTATCATTTATTGTCCACAACGTGGTCTCCGTCAAGGCGACCCCCTTTCTCCTTTGTTATTTAACTTGTGTGAGGATGTACTTTCTAGAAATATTCAGAATGTATTTGATGAAAATCCTAAATCTATCGGTTTTCCGGTCACCAAAAATGGGACTAGAATACCCTTCTTGGCATTTGCTGATGACATTATAATTTTCACTAAAACAATTGCGTAAGCTAGCAATAAAATTCTTTCAGTCCTACATGACTATTGTGACATTTCAGGACAAATTATTAACTTTAATAATTCGGCTTTCCAAACCACTGTTAACACTGATCAAGATACCAAAAGACGCATTCAGGCACACCTTGGAATCAATGTCACTACTAGTCTCGAACAATACCTTGGTTGTCCTATTATTAATGGACGGGTTGATAAAGATATTTTTAACTCCGTAATTATGAAGTCCAAACAACAATTATGCAAGTGGAAAACATCGACATCGTCTCAAGAAGGAAGAATAACATTAATTAATGTCAATCTTACTGCCAAATCAAGTTACTTAATGCAAGCCTTTAGGTTACCTACAAGTATTCATAATGAACTAGAGAAACTTAATAGACTTTTCTTTTGGAATAAAGGACCCAATTTCCACCCACTGATTAGTTGGGACAAAATCTGTAAACCAAGATCATTAGGTGACACAGGTATAAGAAAATCAGAAGACATGAATAAAGCATTACAAATAAAACTTTTGTGAAAAATCATGGGAGAACTTGAAAATATTTGGGTCAAAATTATCAATGAAAAATACCTTAAAGGAAATTGCCTTTGGAATTACCAATGTGGGTCGATTGCTTCATGGCAATGGAAGAATTTAATAAAACTTAGAAAAGATCTTGATATAGGACTCAGATGGAAAGTAGGAGATGGAAACACAATAAGATTATGGAAGGATAAATGGCTTATTGAAAAACCACTCATAGATCTGCCAAAGGTTACAAATCTGGATAATCCGATGGAATTTGTTTCCAAGTTTATTACTAATAAATACATGGAATCATCAAATGTTAAACCAACTAAACACAATCTTGCCTAATGATATTATCGATAGAATAAAAAAATATAACCTTCCCATTAATGACATCAAAGATAGATTATATTGGTCTGGAAACGATGAAGAATGATATTCGACTAAATCAGCTATGAAGTTAATTCAAAAACAGAAAATGGGAGTCACAGCGGATAAAACTTGGATATGGAAAATTGATGTCATGCCGAAAATTAAAAACTTTTTATGGAAACTAGACTTAGACAGCCTCCCAACAAGACATAACCTCGATAGACAAAGAATCCCTATTGTTATGAATTGTGAATTTTGTAACCATCATACAGAAAGCGCGAAGCACCTCTTTTTTCAGTGTCCTTCACTGGAAATGGTTGTTGATGTCTTTAACATTACAACCATTTTAAATAATTTTGGCATTGACAATAAGGGCATTACAGAGGCCCTTTTTGACCTCAAAGAAAAAATGTCAACGTCCAAGTTTAATCTTCTAGTCGTCATCTGGTGTAACTTGTGGATGACTTGGAACCAATTCATTTTCCACAAAACTAAAATCCCACAAAGTTTTAAAACGCAGGCTATAAATCAAATAGACGTGTGAGACCAAGCTAATAAGAATCACAAAAATAATAATACGTTGAGTAAAAAGTCGAGAAGAAAAAAAAGAAAAATTTAAAGTGGGAAAGACCGGGAGAAGGAAGCAAAAAAAACTTAATTTTGATGCATCTCAAATTGGTACAAATCAATTCTCATTTGGATTTATCATCATAGACTATTGTGCCGTTCCTATTGCTATAGGAAGCGGTGCATGTAACACGGATTATGTTTTGGAAGTAGAAGCAATTGCTCTACGAATGGGCCTACAAAAGGCAAAAGTGAGTGTTTTTTCATCTATCGAAATTGAAGGAGATAATTTGGTTCTAATTAATTCAATTAATCAAATTTGGAAGCCTCCGTGGGAGCTTGACATGATTATCAATGATATTTCCTATCTTATCTCGGGTTTCTCATACTCCAGGATACATCATATCTACAGGGAAGTCAATACGGTTGCTGACATGATTGAAATGCACAGACACTTGGTTAAGCTGGACGTTAAGGCGATTCCCGAAGATGTTCATGACCTCATCCTTAACTATGCTTTAATTTAGGCCGATTGGTTTCTAGAAATTTATTCGTCTAATTGTTTACCTATGTATAAAAAAAATTGTTTTTCTTTATATTTTCTTACTATAGTTCTTAAATTTTCTATTATAAATAAAATTAAAAAAATTAAATCTAATTCTAATTAAAAAAAACTTACTTTTATTTTCTGTTTTTGAAAAAAAAATAAAAAATAAAATAAAAACTAATTATGATCACTAACATGTTAAACTAATTAAATTTATAATTATTTTTATTTTATTTTATAAATAAAATAAAATGTAAGTTTTTGTTTATTCAGATTTAGTTTCAAATTTATTTTTAGAATTTGTTATTTTATAATTATAATTTTATTAAAATATTATTAAAAAGGATATAAGGATGGAATAAATTAATTCATGAGTGCATCAAGAAAAAACTTAAAATTTTGTGAAAATTAAGAGAAAAGTCTAAACTCAAAGAGTATTAAGAGAAAAAAATTCTACAAATAATTATGTTTTCTTCCCCTGATTCTCAATATTTAGCATGACAACTTTTGATTTATCATATTTTTTAAAAACACTATTTTTCTATTTTTGTATAAGCCTTGATATTTTACAATTTTTTTATTTAAAAATTTTAAATTATATATGTTCAACTTTTAGATTTTTAAAATGTGTAGTTTTTTCTCTGATCCCAAATATTAAGAACCGGGGAGAATAATCACTTTTATAACCAATTTACACAATATCTAAATATAATATAAACAATAAATAAATTTTTAGTAATTGATATCTATGTGTATTGTATTGAAATATTAAGATGAACAGTTTATACTATTTATGATTGATATTATGCATATGAAACATCTAATGGTCACTTCTATTAAGAAACCCCAAGACTCCGTGCAAGATGTGAAGAGGAGATGCAATTGGAAGTGAGATAAGTGCAAAGTGGGGGTGTCAGGTTAAATCAAAATCAACTTTATATTTTAATTTTGATTTGTTTGCTTTTATTGTTGCGTGGAGACCAACATAATTTTAACACAATCATTCTCTATTCTTTTTTAGTTATTTCCAATGTGGTTTAGTTGGAGCTTACAAGTTACAAATCACTCAATATTCTTTCTCATTTATTTTTCATGCACAATATTTAACCAGCAATTATTATTTTTAGATATATTTTCTCGTTTTTATGCTTATGAATTTGGGTTGAAATCAAATTCGAATCGGTATGAAAAAAGTTTATGTTGCTTTTATGGGATCGGAATTACCTATATCAACCTAATACACGGTAAAATAATGTTTTTTTTTGGTAAGAACGGTAAAATTGTGTGTCAGGTTAAAAACAATATCCTATAAAATGATAAAGCGTTGACATGTAGTTAGAACAAAAAGTTATATTTTTTATTAGTTGGATTTACAATAAAATGGTTTGCAACTTATGTTGATTGCATGTCGGGCTCAAAGTTGACATGTAGTAGTAGTAATGTGCCTTTGATATTGATAAATCCGACTTCGTCTACCTAGTAGTTTCGATTAAAATCGATGTAACCGAATCTTCAACAAAGATGTTTGAATAGTTTGTCCTAAAATTACTTGAAAATTTTATTTTTATCAAAAAATTAAATTGGTAAATGAAACAAATATATATATATATATATATATATATATATATATATATATATATATATATATATATATATATATATATATATATATATATATATTTATTTTTATTTTCATTTCATGTTCCAACAAGGTATGGTCTCTCCTTCTAACAAAAGAACACTAATCCTGAAATTGATCGTTTTTTTTATTTTTGATCAAATTTTGGATGGTGTCTATGTATTTTTAACTTTTTCAGTCTGTGTTCAAGGGTTTTTCAATTTTCGGAGGGTGCCTTTGAGTTTTAAACTTTTTTGAATTATAACCTTTTACCATTTATAAAATAACATTTTGAGGGGAAAAAAAGATAAATACTATTTGTTAGTTATTGTTAATAGTTAGTTTAGAGGTATAGATAATTTCTTGAGTGAATAACTTATCTTTTTATTCTCTTAAAATGTTAATAAAATTAGTTTATGAATGATAGAAGGGCATAATCCGGAAAAGTATAAACCTCAGGGGCACCATCCGGAAAGTCCTTCTTTTCTTCATGATAAATTGCCTCTCTAGCAATATCTTCTTGAGTTAAGATCTAGCCTCAAGATCAAGTATCTTTTGGCTTTGAAACTCTTCTCTTTCTCTAGCTTAGGCCATTATGTCTTTCAATCTCAACCTCTTGGTTGTCCATAGCTAATCCTTCTTTTCTTTGCTTCTTTGACCTTTTCAAGGTCTTTTCAATCTCGGGATCAAATGGTTCTAACTCCTTATTTGCACTTCATGGCATACACTTTGCAAGAACACCTACAACTCAAAGACACACACAAAGTGAGTCAGAAGTAACAAAACACTTAGGGCCCGTTTGTTCCGAAAACGAAAACAGAATGGAAACGAATCTATTCCATATGTGTACCTTGTTCATGAATTTTTTTTGGAATCATTCCTTGGGATTTCATGCAAAATACACTTGATTCCCTCCATTTTGTTTCCATATAGGGTATCAAAACTAATCAAATTCTACTATAATTATCACAAACCACAAGGAATGATTCCAAAAAAATTAATGAACAATGATATACGTATGGACTAGATTCATTTCCATTCCGTTTTCATTTCCGAAATTATAACCAAACGGGCCCTTAATCTATTAATGAACTATCAAACAATCAAACCAAGTCAAGAATCACGAGTACCGACGTTAAAAACTTGATATGTGATTGGTAAAAACTCAATAATCACATATTCGCGCAAGTATTCGGTCATTGTCAATGTAAGTACATGATGTTTTCATCAAGGTTGAATTCCACAAGGATTCTATATAGCTTGATTACGATCAAGTTCAAAAGCAAGGTCTAAGTGTGCAAAAAAAAAAGGGAAAATGTGTGATTAGTGGATCAAATCTTTTGTGGGAATGAGTAACCGGAATCAAGTAACATAAGATTATCAAATGTATGAGAAAACACTAGGTTTGTGGCTAATCCTCTCAAACCTTGACTAATAGCATGCTTAAGAAGCAATATTCAATCAATGAAGGGGATATAGTGCACGTAATTAAGGTGAGCTTTATCTAAGCATCCTAATCCTCTTTTGAAGATCATAAGATAACTTTATGTCAATCAAACATGCGTCACATGGTATTTTCTATTTGCATACTATTGATTAAGATTAGTCACAATCATGATCATACTAGATAATATAAGCATCACATGGTGTTCGCTCCAAACGGTGTGTGCAAGCTTTAAATTTATAACCCTAGACTTAAGCTCAAAACAAGGATGCGAACCCGCAGTGTACGGGTCAATTGTAGTAAAAAGCAAGAAATTCCAAGGGTCGATCACAGGGACTCGGTGAAACAAAGTCAATAACGGTAAGCTTCGTGAATACTAACTACAAGAGCAATTAACACAATCAAAGATGAATAAGAAGTCAATAAAGCAAACATGCAATTCTAGGGATTAAAGCGTCTAGTTGTGGTTCCAACTCAAGATCTAAAGATAAGCGGACAAAGCTGAGATTTTTGCAAGGGGAAGGTGTTACTAAAGTGGACTAGATCACCGGGTAAGTCTCACTACTCACTAATCCTAAACCGTAACTCCTATTACCGGGTAAGTCTCAAGGAATGAAGATAAAGAACTATAACCTCAAACTAACACACCATCTAAGGGAATAGAATCAACCTTTACCGGGTAAGTCTCAGGCTAACTCACAAAGATGGGATGGAAGCACACTCAAACCCCAATAAAGGATAAACCTTTATTACCTACACTTATGATCGTTGGTACACAAACTAAGGAATTACCGGGTAAGTCTCATCCTAAGCTTGCTTTGAATCAGAAAAGGTGTAATAAGAATAGGATTTGGCAAACTCTAACACTTAACTCTCAATTTAGGATCGGACAAGTCACCTCGGTCAGCCAGATTCCACCCCGGCCGAGATGTTCATCGACTGAACGAGATGCTTAGGGTTAAGGTTAAAGACTCGAACTTTCAGGGTCCTACTGGAATCTAAGATTATTCTATCATTGTTTTCCCACAACCTTCAGCCAATCACCCTAGAATCACACAAGGAAATTAGCCACTCATCATCATTATGAAAGTATTAAATATATGGGAAGAAGGTGAATATTTGAACAAGAAGAATTTAATGAAAAAGACTTCAATAACTGAATCAAATATCACAACAAAAGCGTTCCTTGGATAGCAATCCAACAAGACAAGACAACAAGTGAGGGAATTAAAGACAATCTTACAAAACCCTCCAAAAAGCTATAAAGCTATGATCTTCAATCTTCCTTCAACCTTCAAAAAGGTTCTTCGAAACTCCCAACTGGAGTATGGCTGCTGCGTGCTATAAACCCTGATCGATAGTATAGCCCCCCCCTGGATTTGTGGAAATCCAACCCTTTTTATAGGAAAATAACCCTTCGAAGATAATAAATCTTAGAAAGATATTTTCCCATAAATATAGGTAAAATATATGATTTTGGATATCTTCTTCCTTCCAGGAGCCAAGCCCAAAAATATAAGATCACCTTCCAAAGATAAAAGATCTCATCCAAGAATAAAATATTCTCGCCGCGTCCTAGGTGTTCGCCTCGGTCGAGTCGGCGTCTCTGGATCAGCTCGGTCGAGATGAATCTCTGGTCAACCGAGGTGAGTCATAACTGAATGTGAAATCTCTCAAAACTGGTCCAAAGTGAATCTTTAACCCATGGCTATGCTTCCTGGATGGTTCCTTATGCTCCTCAATGTAGCTCCAATGACTCCATAACTCCTTTTTGTTTCTTTTTGATACAAAACGTGCCATTTTACCTACAATTACAGCAAAACTAGGTGTAGACCTCGATTCCCGCAAAGGTAGATGAAATGGTAGTAAAATCACATAATATACATGCTAACATGCAAATTATTGAAGATAAAACGTCCAAACAAACCCCAAAATATAGACTATAATTCATGCTATCAAAATACCCCATACTTAGCCCTTGCTTGTCCCCAAACAAGTTCCGCATATAGAAGACAAGATAGAATGGATTATAAGTCATAAAAATCAATGAAAAGTCTTTCAAAAACATTCTTATGATGTGTTACAATCATAGATCACTCTAAGAGAATACTTCATGGAATTTAAAATCCAAACATGATCAAAACATTTTATAAATATAGGAAAGTTGTTCATCTTTGCATAAAACCATAGAATGCATAATAAGTCATAATTATCAAAATTAATCATGTATAATCCAGTTTAAACCACTAAGTCAATCAACAAGCTCAAGGTCTCAAGGGCTTCCCAAAAGAAAAGGTCAAGAAACGTGTAGGGTAGGGATGTGTGTAAGGTAATGTGGTGCTAGAATCCGGGAAAAGGACGAACTTCACTTCCACTTTGACTTGCAACATCTTCCACCAATAAGCTTTGCTTATTTCACACTTTTTTTTCTTTTTACTTTACTTTTTGGGATGCATGGACAGAGGTGCACAATAACCGAA
The DNA here is from genome assembly GCA_033239125.1 of Fagopyrum homotropicum. Classification (NCBI taxonomy): domain Eukaryota; kingdom Viridiplantae; phylum Streptophyta; class Magnoliopsida; order Caryophyllales; family Polygonaceae; genus Fagopyrum; species Fagopyrum homotropicum. The sequence continues at coordinate 36,873,682 of BSWB01000003.1, forward strand.
GCCTAGGAAATCAGCAATTATCAATTTCTTGAGATGCATCCAACCCTTGATGCACATACCATGACCCGTTAGGAATATCCCTCAATCCGACTTTGGCAAGACACAAACACCCGGCTATGTGAATGGTGCCGAGTTACTCATCTTCATGATTGACTTCCCCAAACCTATTATTGCTTTCTAACACTTTCACTTCCAGCCACTTCTCAACTTTAACTTCACTTGCTTTCACCACTTTGCTTGCTTCCAAATTCCCGGATAGGTAAAGGGAGGCAAAATGTATATGAGGGGCTAAGCATGATCAAGAAGAAGAAGGAGAAGAGAATGAATTGCCTTGGTCTTTCCAGGAAGAAAGTGAGAGAACTTATCTTGTGGTGTCAACCTTCAAATTCAACATAATTTGGATAAAAACAAAGTATTAAACATGCCAATAATTTCAAACAAAGCATTTAGCAACTTAAACATATTATAAAACCTTTCAAACACATAAAGAATTTAAAACCAGTCAGTAAGCAAGATCTTCACTGAGATCATATCCAGATAAGTAACACAAAAATAATTTTCGAAAACTCTCAGTTAACCCACCTCGGTCGAGGTGTTCTTGGTTCAACCGAGGTGAAACGCCTCGTTTGGCCAAGACTGACTCGGTCGAGGTCAAAAATATTTTTTTTAAAACCATTTTTTTTTTCAGTTTTGACGTTTTTCTCAATCAAATAACCTGTAGGTATGCATGTAATATCAGATAGACATATAAATGCAAGAGTGAAGCAAAAAATAAAATATCCGATAAAATGTGCGTCATACATCTAAGTAGTCAAATAAGTACATCAAAGTCATCACATAAATACAAACACCCCATACTTGGGACACACTGTCCCAGTGGGTCAATATAAGTCTAGAGACAAGAGTACTCACCGGATAAATAGCTGAACTGCATAAAAAATATAATAAAGAAAATCCTGCAGCTCCTCAATAGTCCTGGTCCGGTGGTGGTGGTGGTGGCATGTACGGATACTGAGTCGGGTTGAACTGATAGCCCATAGTCTGCTGGAACTGTAGCTCCATCATCCTGCGCTGATAGTGCTGTCCCTCTAACATCTGATGAGTCCAGCTGTCAATCTGTCGGTGTTGGGCAACAAATCTCTCATGCATGTCCACAGTAAGGGCAGCATAAGAATCTATCATCTGATCTGTCAGATCGTCGATCCGATGATGAGCCTCCGAATCTCTATGACGGCGTGTCCGACGCCTAGCAGATCTAGCGGGTGGTGCAGCAGGTGCAGGCTTAGTATCCTCCTCATCATCCAAGTCTATGATCGGCGGTGCGCTCGTCCCTGCAGTATCTGTCCCTGTATCCATCGGGACTCCACCATCTCTCTTATCTACTGTGTCCTCGTCATCGTCAGCCTCCTCCTCCTCATCCTCAACTAGGGCAGCTGCTGCCTCCCTATGATCCTTCATCAGTGGAGCCCAAGCTGTCTGCCAATAATGCGGATCGAAAACTGTGAACTGAGTAGACCAGCGGATCCCCTGTGGTGCAGTCCGCTCCCACGGCATAGCAACATATGGAGTGGTCAGACCTCGGGGAACTAGAATCCTCCGAGTGATCATCTCCTGCAATCCAAGCAGCTTCGGAGCCGCCACCATCGTACAAGCACTGAGGTCCATCCCATGAAAAGCAGTTATGTGGGTGACTAGACCTCCGCAGCAGATATCTCCCTTCGCTTTGGCCTTGATCTTGTGCAGGTCCTCTGCCAAGATCAAGCCAAAGTCTGGGAAACCCCCTGTAACCATACAGTAAAGACTGAAAAGCTCGCCCTGTCGGATCTTCTGGGGCGTCTCAGTACGCGCCAGAAGTGTCTCGCTGAATATCCTATGGGCTAACCTGAAGGCTAGGTGGAAGATGACCTTCTCCCTGGAATCTCCAGGGCGCCATCTATCTGCATGCTCAGTAATATGGGCAAGCTGCCCCCAGAACTCCCTAGCTACAGATCGGGAAGGGAAGTCAGTGGTGGTGGGCTCAGGAAAGCCGAAAATCTCTCTCCAAACCTCTAAGGGAACTATGAAGTTCCGGTTCATCAACCGGTACTTCACAGACTGCTCTGTGGGAAGGTAGGAAAAGGAGCTAACGAACTCTAGGGTCGGCTCCAAGTAAGCTGGGGCCCGGATCTCAGTAAACTGATCCAGCCCAACTGTGGTGATCATCCGCCTAAGGTCTCCATCTACCCCTAGGCAATCAAAAGCTGACACGTCCAGGAAACGTGGTGCAATCACTGGACGGCTAGCTATACGCTCATAATCTACCCGGCATCTCTCGTGGATCACCGGGCGGTAAGGTCGGGAAGAAGAGGAAGGAGGTGAGGGTGAGGATCTATCTCTGAGGGCAAGGCGACGTTCATAACTCATTTTTTTCTCTACTGTCAGATCACCTCGGTCACTGACAATCCTCAAGAATCACCTCGGTCGAGATGCAGTTCGACTGGACCGAGGCGTAACAGTTTGCGATTCAAATCTCAGAAATCCAGTTCTTTTCCCCCAAAAATCACTACAATTGCTTCCTATGGGGTACTTAAGCCTTTTCTCAGCAGATTCAGGGGCAACCAAAGCCCAAATTGAAACAAATGAACGAGTTAGGGTTTCGACTGTTTTTACCTCGTTTCGGTTGATTCGTTCGATTTCTTCGCAGATCTGTACTTGCAATGGGATCCACTACCCTTCAATCGCAGTTTGGAAACGGAAATCGTCGAAAACGAGCAAGATCTGAGGAAGCGAGATGAGAAGCGTCGCGGTCGAGTCGAAGAAGGTAAAAGTAAAAACAGAAATTTTTTTTTCCTTTTTATACTGTTCCTGGAACTGCTATCACCTCGGTCGAGATGGTCTCGACTGGACCGAGGTGGTACGGACAGAGGTGGTTCTGCAGAAACCCTAGTCGCCTCGGTTGCTCAAGAATCAACTCGGTCGAGGTGGCCTCGACTGGACCGAGGTGTCTCAGTCAAACTTCGTCTTCTCGAATTCTCGAACTTCTGAACTTCTAGTTATGCTCCTTCCTTAGACGTCTCCTGTTATCTGTCTAGGACGCCAAAAACAAACAAAACAAAGCAAAAGCAAACTATCTAAGCTAGACTAGAAAACGGGAAAAAGAAAGCAATACCTTGGGTTGCCTCCCAAGAAGCGCTTGGTTTAAGGTCGCTAGCTGGACCATGATGCCTCATCAAATGTAATGGGAGGTGCCCTCACCCCATACTTCACCTCCATCGCGGGGTGAAGTAAGTAAATCCATCAAATGCTCCAACAAGTGTAAGTGCTCATCGGGGAATGAATCGTCTATGGGTGGGTCATCCGTCTCGCGGGAAGATTCCGGTAGCCGGCTGAGGTGATCCGCAACGGAGTTCTCAAATCCCTTCTTATCGCGGATCTCTAGGTCAAACTCTTGAAGCAAGAGAATCCATCGAATAAGGCGTGGCTTGGCATCTTTCTTAGCCAACAAGTAACGAATGGCTGCATGGTCGGTGTAAACAATGACTTTCGCCCCAACTAAGTAGGAACGAAACTTCTCGAAAGCGTATACAACCGCCAACAACTCCTTCTCAGTGGTAGCGTAGTTGCGCTGGGCTACATCTAGCGTCTTGCTAGCATAGTAAATGGCGGTGGTCCGGCCATCCTTCTTCTGTCCAAGCACCGCTCCTACGGCTACGTCACTAGCGTCACACATGACCTCAAAGGGCAAGGTCCAATCAGGAGGTTGGATAATGGGAGCGGAGATCAACGCTTCCTTAATCCTGTAAAAAGCATCAAGACACTCCTACGAAAACTCAAAAACAACATCTTTATTCAAGAGGTTAGTTAGAGGTTTAGATATCTTAGAGAAGTCCTTGATGAATCTCCTGTAGAAACCCGCATGCCCGAGAAAACTCCTCACACCTTTAACAGAACAAGGAGGAGGGAGTTTCTCAATAGTCTCGATCTTAGCTCGATCGACCTCAATACCTCGATTAGAAACGAGGTGTCCTAGTACAATGCCTTCATTAACCATAAAATGACACTTCTCCCAATTCAAGACGAGATTAGTGTCTTCACATCTTTTAAGCACTAGCGAAAGGTTAGATAGGCAATCATCAAAAGAGGATCCGTATACGGAAAAATCATCCATAAATACCTCCATGATATTCTCTACGTACTCGGAAAAGATAGCCATCATGCATCGCTGGAAGGTAGCGGGTGCATTGCACAATCCAAATGGCATCCTCCGATAGGCAAATGTCCCCCATGGACAAGTGAAAGTGGTCTTCTCCTGATCATCCGGATGGATAGGAATCTGGAAGAATCCACTATAGCCGTCCAAGTAGCAGAAGTGTGAATGCTGGGCTAACCGCTCGAGCATCTGATCGATGAAGGGAAGTGGAAAATGGTCCTTCCGTGTGGCCGTGTTCAGCTTCCTGTAATCGATGCAAACCCTCCAGCCCGTAACGGTCCTGGTTGGGATCAACTCGTTGTTCTTGTTCGTCACAACTGTCATCCCTCCTTTCTTCGGAACGACATGCACCGGGCTAACCCACTTGTTGTCCGAGATAGGATAAATAATATCTGCATCCAACAACTTAAGAACTTCCTTCTTCACAACCTCTTTCATGATCGGATTTAACCGTCTTTGAGGTTCCCGTGAAGTCTTATGATTATCCTCCATTAGAATTCTATGCATGCAGAAAGAAGGCTTAATGCCAATAAGATCATCCGTGGTATAACCTATAACCTTTCGATACTTTCTCAGGACATGCATTAACTTAGACAATTCAGATTCGGAAAGGGAAGCACTAACAATAACGGGATAAGTGGAATCCGGCCCAAGAAAGACATACCTCAAGTGACTAGGGAGTTGTTTAAGCTCCACTACTGGGGGTGTCTTCTGAGGGGGATCCTTGCTTCCTCCTTCCAGTGGAGTGGATTCAGAAACTGGACTTTCGGAAGTCTCAGTTGAAGTCGTCTCGCCATCGACCTCGGTCGAGGCGCAGAGGCGTTGACCGAGATGTTCTTCAGTCGCCTCGCTCAGTCCAGGAAGTGCCTCGGTCGAGGTACTGCAACTGGAACCGAAATTGGAGATCTTCGTCTCCTGAAGTAGTGTCTCAGTTTTAGCTTCTGGATCTTCTTCCAGTGCCTTCAAGCTCCGTATATCTGCATCACAAGAAGCATCTATACCTTCCTCTATTAAACTAAAACTTATAACTCTTTCGAGTGGATCGTTAATAAGGATAGAGCTCACCAATTCTCTTGATTCTTCCTCATCGTAGATGTTGAAGATATCATCAGTTAGCTGCTCTCCTTTCATGGCTGCAAGTAGTGCGAACTCCACCTCATCGCCACCAATGTTGAATTTCAACTTGGCGTTCTTGCAATCCACATTGCAACCCGAAGTTGCTAGAAATGGCCTCCCGAGAATAATAGGAACAGGATAATCCGCGAGAATGTCAAGTACAACAAAATCTATAGGAAGATAGAAGTTACCTAACTTGACCGGAACGTCCTCCAAGATGCCCACGGGATGGGTGATGGAGCGATCCGCCATATAAAGTCGAATCTTGACCGGCTTGGGCTTTCCAAGTCCGATCTTTATGCATAGCTCCAGCGGGATGATGCTCACGCTGGCTCCTAGATCACAAAGGGCTTCACAAGTGACATCCCCAACTTGAATGGGAATGCTAAATGAGCCGGGATCTCGCGACTTAGGTGGCATCTTCTCCTTCATGATCTTAATAAGCTCCGAAGATTTAGATGTCATCCTAACTTCACCAAAGTCTTCCAATTTCCTTTTCCTTGATAGGATCTCCTTTAAAAACTTCCCATAAGCGGGCATACCTAGAATAGCATCAAGGAAAGGGATGTTAATATGCAGCTTATTCATCAAGTCAAGGAACTTACCAAAGTGCTTGTCTAGATGTGCTCTGGCCCTTGACTGGGAGAATGGAAGTGGTGGTTTGTATGCAGGAGGTGGAACATAGACTTCAGTTTTCCCCTCCGCTTTCTGTTGCTCCGCCTCGGTTGGCATCTCGGTCGAGGTGTTCTTCGACTGGATCTGGACCGAGGTGGTCTGCGTCGAACGAGGTACTGGATCTGCAGTTTTAAGTCCACTCCTCGTCGTTATGGCCATGCACTGGCCCTTAGGGTTGCTTTCCGTCTTTGCTGGAAGCTTCCCTGGATCTCTTGGCGCTTCATTCGCCCTACTTGCAAGTTGTTGTTCGAAGGACTTTTGGGCCCTCGAAAATGAAGTCATAGAATTCTCCATAGCGCTAAGCTTGATCAAGATAGCCTCCAGAACTACGTCTTTCTTTTCCGGCTGAGACGAACTCGATCCTTGCCCCTGGCTCTTTAATGGAGTAGAAGAAGAAGAAGAAGGGGAAGAGAGGAAAGGGTTAGAGGAATTATTAGAGTTGGAGTTAGAATAATTGTTACCAGGATTCTGGTTGCTTTGATTGTTCGTCCTCCAATTGTTGCTATTGGATCCTCTATTGTTGTTGTTGTTGTTGTAGTTGTTGTTCCGGGAACCGTTGTTGTTGTTACGGTATCCATTGTTGTTGTTCCTTTGTCCTTGCTCTTCCTTCTTGGTTTGAGCAACCAAGAGTTCCTTCAATTGCTTCACGTCATTCTTCAAAGACGTGAGTTGATTGTTGTTGGATTGAGTCTCTTAAAATGGCACGTTTTGATGCAAAACGTGCCATTTTACCTACAATTACAACAAAACTAGGTGTAGACCTCGATTCCCGCAAAGGTAGATGAAATGGTAGTAAAATCACATAATATACATGCTAACATGCAGATTATTGAAGATAAAACGTCCAAACAAACCCCAAAATATAGACTATAATTCATGCTATCACATGGTGTTTGCTATTTGCATACATTATATAATATATACACAAGTTGGATAAAACATCACAAGTAGGCTCAATAATCCTTTCGGTCCCAATAAATCCTACTCTAGCATGATAGGCATCTAAACATTGCATAATTATCCTCATATTATCTTTTAATTCTCATTTTGAATGATTAACCTAGACATCATTCATTCATGCATGGAAGAATACAATGCTTTAAAAAGATAGATTTAAGCTAGTGAAAGTCTAAACCACCAATATTAAGATAAAATCAGCATGAATGAATGATAAAATTTAGATTCGTTCCCTCCTATATGCTACTAATCATGCTTAGGTACCCTTCATATCATAAATAACACCAAATCAATACTAATCTAGCATGATTTGATATTTTTACCTCAAAAACCTAGCAAGAGAACTACTCACTCATCGTAAATGTGGATAACATAACTTATGTAAGAGCATATACTCCACCACATGGTAAGAGAAGAAAGATATAAGCAAGGAGAAGGACAAACATGTACCTATAGACTACAACATCTAGGTGAGGAAGAAAAGACATGACCAAGAAGAAGAAGAAAGCAAGTTGGTTGAGATAAGCGTTGTCACCAACTTTACGCTTCACATGAAATGATTCATCTCCTCTTGGGGACAACTTAAACTTTCTTTTCTCCGGAAATCACTCTTTTCTTAGGTGCAAGCAAGCTAGATCTCCTGGCTTGAATAGCATTTCCTTGCGATTCCGATTTGCTTTACATGCCACGGCTTTCCCATTGTTTTCCAGCCTTATGCGTGTCTTCTCATGTAATTTCTTAATGAACTCAACTTGTTTTCCTGCAATGAAATCTACTCGCTCCTCAATAGGAAACGGTATAAGATCAAAAGGAGTCAAAGGATTCAACCCATATACACACTCAAAAGGCGTTAGGTTAGTGGATGAATGCAAGGTTTGATTATAAGCAAATTCTACATGTGGTAAAACATCCTCCCAAGCATTCAAATATCTTTCAAAACAGCTCTCAAAATATTTCTTAAAGTCATATTAGTGACTTCCGTTTGCCCATCCGTTTGATGATGAATAGAGGTTGAAAATAACAACCTTGTACCTAGTTTTACCCAAAGAGTCTTTTAAAAGAAACTAAGCAGTTTAACATCCCCATCACTCACAATAGTCCGTGGTACTCCATGCAACCTAACAACTTCTCTAAAGAACAAGTTAGCCACATTATAAGCATCATCAGTTTTATGGCAAGCAATAACGTGAGCCATTTTAGAAAAACGGTCAACAACAACAAAAATGGAATCTCTCCCCTTCTTAGTCCTAGGTAATCCTACAACAAAGTCCATACTAATATCAAGCCACGGTGAAGTAGGTGTAGGTAAATGAGTACACAAACCATGTGTTGTAATATAGACTTAGATTTCAAACACACAATGCATCTCTTAAGCATGTTTTCAACATCTTTAAGCATATGAGGCTAAAGGAAATGCGAATGCAACATGTGATAAGTCTTATCTCTACCAAAGTGTTCCATTAAACCTCTCATGAGCATCTTCAACTAGTAATAGTCTTAGAGAACATCTAGGAATACAAACTTTATTCTCATGGAACATAAAGCCTTAAAAAATATAGTACTTTTCTTGCAACACTGACAAATCTCGACCGAGATTTTTGGAATATGGCCGAGATTTACACTGCGTGTAGATATCTCCGAAATCTATATCATCCACATATAGATCCTTAATATGATGAAAACCTAAGACCTTAGAATCCATAGTGGTGATCAAATAATATCTCCTAGAAAGGGCATCAACAACAACATTATCCTTTCCCTTCTTATACTTAATGATATATGGAAAGTTTCTATAAACTCCATCCATATACTATGTCTCCTATCCAACTTATCTTGACTCCTAAAATATTTTAGAGACTCATGATCAGTTCTAAGGATAATTTCATTAGGCCAAAAATAATTTTTCCATGTCTTGAAAACTCGAAATAACGCATATAATTCTTTATCATAGCTCGAGTAGTTCAAGCATGGTCCTTTCAATTTTTCACTAAAATAGGCGAGAGGCTTACCTTCCTGCATGAGTACTCCTCCAATATCAATTCCTCGATGCGTCACACTCAACCTTAAATGGTTTAGTGAAATTTGGAAGTGCTAGAAGTGGTGCATGGGATATTTGTAACACCCAAAAATTTTATTTCCAGTTTTATTCAAGTCAACCGGAGGTTGACCGGTTCGATCTTATTTTTCAAGTTTAAAGTCAAGAACTCTTCTACCGGGCCTGTCATGACAGGCCAGCAGGGCCAGTCATGAGCAGGCCATCCGGGCCCATTAAGAGGTTGTTGGAAGCACTCTAAGTAAGCAACCTTCCCATCTTGCATTATTCTTTTCCTCCTCACGTCCTCTACCTCACGCCGCTTTTTCTTCTCCTCCTCCTCCTCCTTCTCCCTTGACACCGCCTCGCACGTAGAAGCCCGGAGGTTGTTGACGACGCCGATTCATGCCCCAACCGCCACATAAGGTAGTCGGCGACTCTCCTGCATGCACTCAAAAGCCATGACGGGTGTTAACGCGTTGCCACACCCACTAGCGTTGGTGACCTCATGCTTTGCTCCATTCGGTTGGACCCTCAGCGGAGCAACCAGGCTCGTCCGACCTCACCAACACCGGACTGGACTCCCTCCTATTCGGACTCACGAACAACAACACAACGGAAGGAGTCTTTGATGTCTTTTTGCAACAAATACCGCGGATGCGCCAAAATGAAGCCACGGGCGTGACTAGGAGTCCCGAGTCGCAGGGGCGGCCCATGGAGCCGCGGGTGTGGCCTCTTGTGCTTTGGTCGCGCTGGCGAGAATTCCTCCGCGGTCGTGCCTCCTTTGTTCCTCAGTAGCGGTATCCCTCTAGTGAGTTCCCTTGTTTGATATGTCGTTCCCTTTCGGTTATCGTTATCGGTTCTAGAGTAGTATCATGCTAGGTTGGATCTAGCATAACTTTGTGTGAATGCCAACTAGTGGTTGTGAGTTCTTTAATGGTTGAACACCTTAGGAAGTTGTGGAAGCTTTTGAGAACCTAGAGTGGAGTTATATATCCTCTCGAACTCTGTTTGTAACTCACTAGAGTCTAGAGAAAAAGAGAAAAGAAGTACGTGAACGAGACATCCAGCAAGAAGATGTTGATCTTGTGTTAATCTTGAGACTAGGATTTTGGGACATCCTAGCATAGCGTTATACAACAACAAGTGGACCTTTGAGACCATAAGTAGTGATCTTTTAGCACGTTAAGATATAATCTTGTAGAGATCATTGAGACTATAAGTCTTAGACTTCTAGCACTGAGGATAGTAGTTGACTTGGGTGCCTTGTTTGATCAGGCATAGAGTACATTCTTGCAGGAAGTTGAGCGTGGTTATGAGATGGGATTATCTTGAGACTGGTAAGTCTAGGGCTGTGCAAAATCGAACCGGACCGGAATTTACGGTCCGGTCTACGGTCCAGGTTTTTTTGAAAATCCGGGTTACAGTCCGGTCCGGTTTTTGGACCGTATAAAACCGTAATCCGGGTTGGACCGTAAACTATAAATTTCCGGTTCGGTCCAATTGGTCCGATCCGGTCCAGTTGGTCTGATCCGGTCCAGTTGGTCCGATCCGGTCCAGTTGGTCCGATCCGGTCCATTCCGGTCCGGTTTTGGACCGGAAAACCTCACCAAAATTGCACAATTTAGGTACAAACCGGTCTGATCCGGTCCGGTCCACAATATTCAAAATTGCACAATTTATGTACAAACCGGACCAACCCGGAACCGGACCGGACCATTACGGTCCGGTCTACGGTCCAAGGTTTTCTCAATTTACGGTCCACCGGTCCGAACCGGACCGTATGCACAACCCTAGGTAAGTCCCTTGGACTTACTTAGCTGCCTTCTATGTTTTAGCATAGCTATGATAGTGGTATTTTTTTTATTGACATAACGAAAAACCGGACTAGGACGACCTTATACAGTAATTGGCCCATGTGTATTATAACCGGGCGGTGACCATTTGTCTAGTTCTACAGGAGACTGAGAGGTACTCTTGCGACCAGGCCCACATATAACGGATAGATGCATATGATCTATTCCTGTCGGTAACGTGGACATGGGCGAGCTTTGGGAGATTCTCGTGTCACAAAAGAAGTTGAACTAGTAATGAGAATAACTAAATGAAAGAGAATAATCGGATGTTGTGCGAGCATGCTATGTGTTTTATCTTACCGTATGTGTGTATGTGCTATTATGGTTATTCTGATAATGCTAGCTAACGGTTTATCCGCCGATGTAGATGTCTTGCAGGTTAAGAGTGGTAGAGAGATCCGGAGTGGATGGTCAGCCGGGTCCACACACTCATATAGATAGAAAGGGAGAGTCTTTCCGTTTCCGCATGCATCTTTTGTTGTTGTTATGTTTGTAAGGATGACTCATGTATACATTCATCTTTTCAACCTTATTTGATTTCACTTTGTTTTACTACGTTTGTACCTTGTTGTAAGATCCAGTAATGTTGTTGTCAAAACTAAGGTCGGGACCCATTGTGAGGTCCTAACCAGTAGCTCCCCGAGTTATGAGAATTTGGGGTGTTACAATATGGTATCAGAGCTCTAGATAAGCAACAATAACACTTGGAATCTTCTGAAAGACCGAATGTAGAAAATAACCAGAACCCGAAAGGGGTTAAGAATTTCAAAATGAATTTCTACTTTTAAACATGAGCATAGTCGGGTTGTTGGGTTAGTAGTACGTCGGACCACCATCGCTTTACGTGGATCTCTACAACTTAGTATTATTGGTATGAGATTATCTAGCTTATAGTTGTATTCTGATGTTTATTATATGTTTATATATTTATGACATTTTATGACATAAAGGATATTTTGATCCTTTAGTTGAGATATCATGCTGCAATTATCGCCTCGTGATAAAACTATAGTGGTCTTTGGAAAGTTTTTCAATGAAAGTTAGTGGACTCAGACCTCGAGTAGATTCTGAGAATCTGGTGGACATCTTGGGAGTTTCTACAATCTTTCAAGAGACGGGTAGATGAGAAAGGAAGACTACAAGAAGATTTTGACAGCAAAAGAACAAGCATTTCGGGAGTCAACTCAGATTGAGATAATAGAAAGCCGCACAAAGAACCTAGCGTGTGAAGACGATAGATAGAACTCGGAGAACTATGTATGGACTGGTAAACACAAATATTAGAGATAACAATGTTGGAACATGATTGAAGCAAGGCGGAGTGCAACCATGCTAATGAAATAAAGGACACTACAATCGAGGTACCCCATAGACAATTATGGGCACGGGAGGCCAGAAGAGATGGGATGTTAATCAGTTATGAAGATTTTAAGGGACACAAAATGGAAATTTACCTTGAGCTTAAAACGAGAAGTAGATTTTGGAAGCATGGTGATGGTTTGACGATTACGAAGGTACAAGAATTTTGGAAGAAATCCTTATGCAAAACCCAAGAGGGTAGAATGAGTAAAGGAATAGGCTAGAAACCTTGTAGCGGAAACAACGGAAATTTCTGAAGGCAATGTTGCTAAGCAACATTAGCTAAAGAGGAAGTGTAAGTGAGAATAATCTGGGTGAACTCTAGAGTCTACTATGACCTCTCATTCATCACGGTACATAAGTAACCCACACCGACATTCCGTGCAAGAGAGACTACCAGTGGAGGTTAATTAAGATCTTAAGAACAACAAAGACGTGCTTAAAAGATATCGTTGAAGACTTGAAGGAACTATTTACACCAAATGAAGGTCAGAGTTGGACTCGAGATTTGGAGTTAACTCTCGAAAGAACCGGAAATGTGGAATACAAAACAAATTGAAGAAGTATAAATGATTAACTGAGTAAGTAGTACCCACAAGGAAATTCAAGTCAGTAGAAGTATGAGAAGAGTGAAACTGAGATCTTGAAGGAACTCAACTATAGACCGACCGGCAACATCTGAGAACGTGCAAATGTCGGTTGGGTTTTGACGAGTTATGGGCTGATAGGAAGATGTTAATGTGATTGCAGATTTTTAGAGTGATTGTAACAACACCTTGGAAGACTTCCTCGGTGATTCAATGTCGAAAGTTGAGAAGTATATTAGTAGAAGCACGGATGCTTTATGCAAGTAGTATTGAATGACTTCAAAAGCTAGTAATTATAACAAACCTCCTAGGGAGGAGTGATGACGATCGTACGCGACCTTCCTAAGCCATTGGATCGACACATGAGTAAGATGACAATTACCAGAAATTTCAAGGTTAATTAGTGCACAGAAAATTCGAAGAGCAACAGTAAGGCGTAGCCTGCAACTACTGCCCTACGTAATGAAAGTAAATAAGTGAGGTATGGTAATCTATTCCAAGGAATCAAATAATGGCTTTTTGTGAGCATGAGTTAAATCAACATTCCTCGTGAGTGTACTAGTATTGTAGCGAGAAAGAAGGACGAGTCGGTGAAGCCGTACATTGACTATCTGGAGATGCGTAAAATGGACAACAAGAAGTACCTTCTCATTTATATGAATCGCTAGTCTAATAGATTGAGACTCCGGTGCTCTTTGTAATCGACGTAGGGTTGAGATATCACTATTTGAGGGTGAGAGAGCCGGACATACTTGAGACAACATTTTGGACCTAGTATGGCCACTAGCAGTTGTAGTGAGACTATTTGGGCCCTAAGTGCGCCTGGGCAGGTTATGAAATAGATGGCGGTAATCAACGATTTTCTGGATCGGGATATAGTGGCATTATCTACAATATTCTTGCGTTCTCTCGGAGTCAAGAAGAGAAAACAAGATATGTTATGTCAATGCTACAAGTTATATAGGATGAAAGTGATGTTCCATGTATCCAATAGTAAGTTAGGATGCCTGAAGTGGCGTCTTATATTATGTAGTTACAGCTGAAAGGACTAAGGTCAATCCAATGAGAACCAAGTTGGTCCAAGCCGTGTCCGCAAAGTCATGAATAACCCAAGAGGTAAGTGATCTCTACTCTGATTTCTTTTGGTACAGGCAAAGAGTCTTAAGGACTTTGTAGTGGCTAGTGATGTATCCAAGCGGGGCTTGGGGATATATGTGATGCAACAAGGAAAGGTCTTTGAGTATCTGGCAAAGAATTCGGTGGATGGATGATTCCCAATGAGGGATCTAGAGTGAGTAGTAGTAGTGCATGCCCTTGAGATAGGACATCGGCTTTATGGAGTATCCTGCTGGAGTTCCTTGGCTATAAGAGTCTTAAGTGTGTATTCCCTCAATGGGAGTTGAGTAACTGTCCGCTCAAAAGTGTGCGTCACTAAGTCTTAAGTTTATAAAAACTGAAATCAAGCAAAGCGAACCCGCAGTGTACGGATCGGTATAGTAAAGCAAGAATTTCAGAGTACCGAACTCAGGGATTTGGGGGATCAAATTCAGTTTATAAAATCGTCAGGCAAGATAAAAAGCTTTTGTAAAGATAATTGGGAAAACAACAATTCTAAAGATTCAGGTATCCAATTGTAGCAATCGATTCAAGATGTTCTAAAGGTATAAGGACAGAGTTGGTACTACAAAGGTATAGATCTAAGGTAGGGAATTGTACGGTGAAGTTCCAAAACCCATAAGTATCACCCAAATGCTCTCTCAATAAAGGATGTTGAGTTTCGTTATAAAGAGAATCAAAGGACACGATTAAACTCTCAAATACACATGCCCAAACCCAAGGGAATCAAAGATAAGCCAAAAAGGTTAAGGTTGTGACACTCGAAACCAAAGTAGAGGATGTTGAGTCTCACTACTACCTAGAAAAGGTAAGCCAAGTCCAGGTTAAAGCAAATCTTTAACTTTGTATCAAAGCAAAAGCAAAGAACGTACGACAGAGGAAAACCACGGTCGATTCTTGAAGAACCACGGCCATGGAACTCAAGAACAGGCCGTGGAAAGCCTCGACGACGAGTTTTCTCGCAACTCTCAGGGTCCAATCTATTTTGGTTCAATCTATCATCATCTATGTCACAACTATCAACCCTTCACCTTAGAATTGCTTAAGGGTTTTAGCCAACAATCATTGTCATCAAATCAATAATCAAGATTAAAAGAAGGAAAAAACAAAACCTTGAAAACTCAATAGCAAACACAAAACCAATCTTAATCAAACTCAAAATCCGTACTTGTGTTCAATGAATGTAGAATAGAGTAAGAAATCTCTCACAATCTTAAAGAACAAAGAAGAACGGGATGTCAAACCGCCTTCAAAGTGAAACCCTAAGATCTTCCGAGTACGTATTCTCCAAAGTGCGTACTTTTCTAAATCTTCTTCCAAATCTCCTCGAAATACGATCTTCCACAATGATTCAATTTCTCTCTCTAGAGTGGTGTGTAAAGTGTAGCAAAGGATCCATTTTCTCTTTCTTCATCCTTCTTACAGGAGAAAATAGGGTTACAAAAAGCCCATAACCGCTGCTGACGTGGCAAATATGACACGTGACAACCGTTAGAAGAATCGCGGCCAAGTACATATTTCCACGCCTGTGGAATACACCGTGGAGTGGTTTTCTTGCTCTCGACATACATTCACATGGCCATAATTAATTTAATTCCCAAAACCACGACCGTGGTTCTTTGTGTTTGACCGTGGAATGTCCAAAATCTTTGTAAAAGCCTTTGTTTCGCAAAGCTTTCTAATCATGCTCCTTCCTTAGCTACTCCAATGCATCCTCTTGATGCCTAGCATGATCAATCACTCATATATACTCCATTTATGCTCAAATCCAAGCCTTTATTCACCTAAAAACACAACAAAGCTTGTGTAGATCTCTATACCAACATAATAGGTGAATGTGCTCATAAATGCTTCACACTCATATCCATATACACAAAAGAAGGGGAAAAACAACCAAAACATGTGCCTAAAATATCGTCATATTTGATGTTATCAAAATACCCCATACTTGTCCCTTGATTATCCCCGAGTAAGGTTTACAAAAGCTAGAACATAAGGTAGGATGAAATATGAATGCAAAACAAGGGAAAACAAGTCTTTTTGGTATTGTGATTCTATTCAGTAGATCACTCTCAAATCTTGCTTAATTTTTCCTTGAAAACTTCTATGCACATAGAACGAATAATGTCAAGCAAAAGAAACATCATATATTGCAAAAGCTCCAAGGCAAACATCATAACCTAAAGTAATGTCAAAATCATCATGTGGAAATTCAATTTAGATCACCAAGCCAAACAACAATCCAAAGATCTTAAGGACTTTCAAGCAAAGGTCAAAAAACGTGAATAGGTGGGATGCATGTAGGGTATGTGTGCAAAAATCCGGGAAAAAGGAACAACACAACACAAACTTTTTCTTTTTGCAAACTTGAATCAACCACCATTGAAAGCTTTGCTATCCCTTTCAGCATAAAATTCTTTTTTGACTTTACTTTTTGGAAGTATGGACATCGGTGCATAAAAACCGAAGCCTAGGAGATCGACCATTCTCAATTTCGAGATGCCTCAAACCCTTGATGCACATACCATATTCCGTTAGGAATATCGCTCAATCTGACTTTGGCAAGACACAAACACCCGGCTATGTGAATGGTTCCGAGTTACTCATTATCATGATTGACTTCCCCAAACCTATTTTCTATATTTTGAATGCACAATTTTCTTTCATGGCCCTCCCACATCAATCATGCCAAAATTTACACTCTTCCTA
This sequence comes from Fagopyrum homotropicum, assembly GCA_033239125.1. Lineage (NCBI taxonomy): Eukaryota > Viridiplantae > Streptophyta > Magnoliopsida > Caryophyllales > Polygonaceae > Fagopyrum > Fagopyrum homotropicum. The sequence goes on from BSWB01000003.1 coordinate 36,890,278, forward strand.
ATTCCCGGATAGGTAAAGGAGGCAAAAATTTCATAGAGGGGCTAAATGAATAAAGAAGAAGCAAGAAAAAATCGAGGCGCCTTAATCCTTTCAAAAAGAAGCACAAGAACTTATAATGCGATTTCAACCTTCATTCCTCAAATTGATTTAGACAAAAATCCTTCACATTATGAAACTTGCAAGAAGATCAAACAATGTATTCAATTTCTCCACAATTCACAACTCAAATCAAGCACATAAATGTCATCAAAAATTCAATCCACAAGTAGATTCATCATTGAGGTCATTTCAAATCCTAGAAGCACAATAATTTTCAAAATTTTTCAAATTTTTATGGGTTTTCCAAAGCTTAAGAATGCAATGCAAAAAGGAAACGTGTGACAATGAAAATAAAGATGCAACTGTTCATGGATAAAGCGAAGCAAATATGTCAAGTTATTACATCAATGAGAGTCATACTCTACCCCATACTTAGGATACACATTCTCCCTAATGTGCGGAAAAAAGAAATAGAAAAAGAAAAAGAAAAATAAACTCACAAAGACGGTGGAGCAGCTCGAACCAAGCAAATCAGCTCATCCCGTAGGAGGTGGTGGGAACGGGTAGAAGTTTGGGTCGAACGGGCACCCAAACTACTGCCGGTAAACGTCGCGGAGGATCCTTGCGTTTTCACGGCGCTCATCCTCGTACTCATCAAAGCGGGTCTCAAGAGCATCCATCTTCCGTGTAAGTCCGGTCACCCATGCCGGCTGCTCATCCATCCATGCCGGTCGGTGCGCCATCCACTCCGGCGGTGCTCCCTTCCAAGCTGGAGGAGCACCCATCCAAGCTGGAGGTGCCTCCATCCACGTAGGTCTCTCGCTCACGTTGGCACGCCGGGAAGAGGAAGAAGCGGAAGGCCGCTGCTGGTAGGTAGATCTCCTAGCTGGCTCTTGGAAATCCGCCGACTGATCCTGAAAATCTCTAAAAGCCTCCTCACCACCTATAATATCCGGGAACTAATCACCGTCCATCTCCTCATCAGCATCCTCATCATCACCCTCATCCTCAGCAGCTATCACATCCTCGGGGTAATAAGGTGGAGCTCCTAGGCAATTGGAATGCATCAGGACAAATATAGCCTTCCAGTTCTGCCGGTTCCTAATAGAGTAATCAACGCTCCATTCAATACCTCGTCCTTCCTTGTCTTCCAAAGGCATGAATACAAACGATGGACCTCGGTGACGGGGAATCAAGAGCTCCCTAGTCATGAAACCTTGAAGCCATAAAGGCCTCGCAACAACTGCCACCTCACAAGCATAATAATCAACTCCAAACTGCTTTGCTATGTAAGTCACCATCCCTCCATAACCGATATTCCCCTTAACTTTGTTCTTGATCTTGATAAGAGTATAAGCAAGCATAGTGGCGCAATCCGGAGTGACACCAGCCGCCATACAATAAAGGATATAAAGCCCATCAGCCTTGAGCTTCTGGGGAGTCTCGGTCCTAGGGAAAAGATACTCGGAGAGGATCCTATGGGCAATCTTAAAGGAGAGGTTATAGATGAGCTTGTATTTTGAGTCGGCCGGTTGCCAACGATCCTCATGACCCACTACCATAGCAATCTCCTCCCAAAATCTCTAGCTCTAGAACTCTTAGGGAATGTCCCATTGTATGTATCAACAAAACCAAACAATGCTCCAAACTGAGCTATAGACATATGGTGGGTGTGGTCCATCAACCGGAAGGAGACCGTTCGGTTAACGACACTATGGTCAAAAGAGGTTATGAACTCCCTTGTGATCTCCTCATAAGCATCCTCTCTAATGCTAGCAAACGTAGTCATCCCAACCCTATCAAGCATCCATTTAAGATCATTTACCACATGCAAATCCTCAAACTCTTTAAGCACAATGTACCTAGGAGCAATAACTTTGCGTTTGTGGATCTTTTCAAAAGCTCCCAAGTGGTTCTCATGGATGGTAGGGATCCTAGGGATATGTGGAGCAATAGGAGGGGGTTGGGAAGAGGAGCCTTCGCCTCTTTGCTTCTTGTTTTGGTTTGATGTGCGAGTTCCAAACATTTTCAGAAAATCACGGCCTATTCTTTAGGAAACCACGCCCGTGGTTTTGTACGGCAGCCCGTGGAAATGCACGGTTTCCCTAAAAAATCCAGAAATTCCACAACAATCTCAACAACAACAGTCCTAAGCTATTTCGAGGTTCAATTCTGTTGAGTTCTCCTAAAAATCTTGAAAGAAAACGAAGGAAATAAACCAAGGAAAGACTTGAGAGAAAACCTAGGTTTTGGATTTGAAGAAATCCAAAATCTCGCCCGATCGCTGAATGTTTGTGCTGTTTGTTGCCAAAATCCGCAATAGAATTAAGTTTGCTTGAGTTTGGAACGAAGAATCGTGCAAAACATGGTTTAGGGCGTGGAAGAGGGGTTTGGAGTTGTGTGTTTTGTGAAGAAGAAGAACTTATATAGCCTCGTTAATTTTTCAAAAACCACAGCCTGTTGTGCAATTCCACGGCCGTGGAAGTAACAGTAAGGCCGTGGTTTTGCGTCCTTTTCTTTGGCTGCTCTCGACATACTTTTCCACGGGCTAAATTATAGAAACCACGGCCGTGGAATCACAATTAAACCCGTGGTTTTCCCTTTTTTCTGCCAAAAATCCAAATTTCGTTGTTGCTTTGGCTTTCTTCACTTCTTTTGGTCGTTTTTGAACCTTGACATCCAAAGACACAAGACATACCGGAAGACATCGACGAAAAACAAACGACGCTAACCTAATATAATAAAAATAAAAAGAAAAACAAGAATGCATTACCTTGGGTTGCCTCCCAAGTAGCGCTTTGTTTAAGGTCCGTAACTAGACCAATCCTTTATGCTTAAGTGAGGAGAATCGGTGCGACTTCCTCAATTTGGAGTTCCGGCGAATACTTCTTGAGTCGTTGGCCATTTAGTTTGAAACTTCCGCACTTCTCACCCCATACTTCAACTGCACCATGAGGAAAAACGTGTTTAATAACATAAGATCCTGTCCAACGAGATTTAAGCTTACCGGGAAAGAGTCGAAGTCTAGACCTGAAGAGAAGAACAAGAAGTCTTTCAGAATGATGTGCTCATCATGTCAATGCTTCGCTCTCTCCTTGTAGATCTTGTCGTTCTCATAGGCGTTCAAGCAGAGTTCCTCTACCTCATTAAGATCTATGAGACGTTTCTCTCCCGCTTCCTTCATGCCGAAGTTCAACCACTCAACAGCCCAATACGCCTTGTGTTGCAGCTGCACCGGAAGATGACAAGACTTCCCATACACATGATTGTATGGTGTTGTGCCAATGGGAGTCTTGTATGCCGTTCTATACGCCCATAATAAGTCATCCAACTTTAACGACCAATCCTTCCTTATCCTTGACACCGTTTTCTCCAAAATTCCTTTGATCTCCCTATTTGAAATCTCCACTTGTCCACTTGTTTGCGGATGGTAGGGTGTGGCGATCTTGTGAGTCACCCTATACTTAGCTAGTAGATCTTCAAATCGACGGGCAATGAAGTGTGATCCTCCGTCACTAATGATGGTTCGGGGTGTCCCAAACCTTGAGAAAATAGTTCAATTAAAGAACTTAACAACCACCATCGCATCATTAGTTGGAGAAGCAATAACTTCAACCCATCTTGAAACATAATCTACATCTAGAAGTATGTATTGGTTACCACAAGATGATGGGAATGGTCCCATGAAGTCAACTCCCCGAACGTCAAAGATTTCCGCTTCATGGATGTTGTTGAGAGGCATTTCATTTCTCCTAGATATATTCCCTATTCTTTGACAAGCATCACAACAAGCAATAAAGATTTGCACATGCTTAAATAATGTAGGCCAAAAGAATCTGGATTGTAATACCTTAGCGCTAGTCTTGTGAGATCTAGCGTGTCCTCCACAAGGAAGCGAATGACAATGACGATTGACACTTTGCATTTCGTCTTCAGGCACACATCTTCTAATGATGCCATCTGGGCCTCTCTTGAAGAGTAGAGGTTCATTCCAATAGTATCGACGAACATCCTTAAAGAACTTCTTTCTTTGTGTGTAGGATAGTACGGGAGGTATTTCCTCCATGATTTCCTCAATGTATTCCGAGAAGATGGCCATCATACACCTTTGAAAGGTGGCTAGAGCGTTGCACAATCCGAAGGGCATCCTCCTATAAGTAAACGTACCCTATGGGCACGTGAATGTGGTATTTTCTTGATCGTCTGGATGAATTAAATACTGAAAGAAACCACTATAACCGTCAAGATAGCAAAAGTAAGAATGTTGCGCTAACCTCTCAAGCATTTGATCAATGAAGGGCAGCGGGAAGTGATCCTTCCTTGTCGCATTGTTCAGCTTGCGATAGTTTATACACATCCTCTTTCCTGTCACCGTTCTCGTTAGAATGAGTTCGTTGTTCTTGTTAGCCACAAAGGTCATTCCTCCCTTCTTTGGGACAAATTGAACAGGACTCACCCACTTGCAATTGGAAATCGGGAATATGATACCTGTATCAAGCAATTTAAGGATCTCCTTCTTCACGATCTCTTTCATGATCGGGTTTAATCGTTATTGAGGTTGACGTGAAGGCTTGTAATCCTCTTCCATTAGTATCTTGTGCATAGATAAAGATGGTTTAATTCCTACAAGGTCCTCTATGGTGTAGCATAAAGCTTTCCTATGTTTCCTCAAAACAATCATAAGCCTATCATGCTCATCTTCAGTTAAACTAGAACTAACTATGACGGGAAACGCAGAGTTAGATCCAAGTAACGCATACCTTAGATGTGCGGGAAGTGGCTTCAGTTCCAAAGTTGTAGATGCTTTTGAAGTGTTGTGAGGGCTGTCCGAGGTCTCCTTCGAAGTCTCCAAGGATGTGGAAGTGGTGGAAGAAGAAGCAAGAACGTTTGTAGAAAGAACAAAATTTTCCTCAACATTTTCAGATTCCACGGTGTCACTGCTACTTCCACGGCCATGGAAAGTGCATTTTTGGCCGTGGATTTGTGTGTCAATGGAATGGTCGCTCTCGACATACTTTTTAACGGGTGGAATTGGTGATACCATGCCCGTGGAAAACACCGATTGACCGTGGTTTCTAGTGTTTTCCAAACCATCGTACAATTTTTCGAATTCTTCAACTTGCACTTCTTCTAACTCTTCCAATGAATAAATCTCAGCGTTACAATCCTCTTTCGCTCCCTTTTCCATGATGATCATAGTTATAACCTTTTGCAACGGATCTTTGAACAAAATCGAACTCACTTCCTCTCTAGATACCTCTTCATCATAAATGTTGAACATATCCTCTCCGAGTGCTGGTTCTTTTGTCAAAGTTGAGAGAACAATTCAACCTTCTCCTCTTCGATATCGAAGGCTAATCTAGCGTTCTTGCAATCAACCATACAACCAGAAGTTGCAAGAAAAGGTCTCCCAAGTATGATCAGGACCTGATAATATGCATGAATGTCAAGCAAAACAAAGTCTATAGGGATATAGAATTTACCGAGCTTAACCGGGACATCTTCAATGATTCCAACGGGTCGAGTAATGAATTGATCTGCCATGTACAACGTCATCTTCACCGGTTTAGGTTCACCTAAACCAACCTTCTCACACAAAGCAAGTGGAATGATGCTCGCACTCGCTCCCAAGTCACAAAGTGCATCATATGTGACTTCTCCCACTCCTATTGGTATGCAAAATGACCACGGATCTCGCAGCTTTGGGGGCATCTTTTCCGTCATCGTCTTAATGAGTTCCGAAGACTCCGAACTCATCTTAAATTGAACAAAATCTTTAAGCTTCCTCTTGTTAGAGGGGATCTCCTTCAAGAACTTTCCATAAGCGAGCATACCTAAAATCGCATCAAGAAAAGGTATGTTAATGTGCAGTTTACTCATGAGATCAATAAACTTATCGAAATGCTTGTCTAGACATGCTCTCGTTCTAGATTGCGGGAATGGCAAAGGAGGCTTATAAGTTGGAGAAGGAACATAGACATCTTCCTTCTCCTTTTCCTTCTCTTTCTCCTTTTCAACGGGAATTTCAACAAACTTGGGCTGCGGTTCGGTGGTTGTAACACCACTTCTTGTTGTAATTGCCATCACCCTCCTTTCGGATTATCCTTTGTTTTTCCTGGAAGTTTCCCTTGATCTCTAGGAACTTCTCCGGCTTTTCTGAATACTTGATTTTACAAAGCTTTTTGTGCTTTAGAAATCGAAGTAATGTGACTCTCCATTCCCTGTATCTTCCCCAAGATCGTTTCCATCATCATATCAAATTTGTCCTTCTCCGGCTGGTTTGAACTATTTCAAGTTTGTCCCTGACTTTTCAAAGGAGTAGAGGAAGAAGGAGGTGCTAGCGAATTTTCAGCATGGGGATAAGGATTACCGGTATTTTGTTGGTTGGATCTCCAACTGTTGTTGAAGTTCCTGTTGTTGTTGTTGTTCCAATTATTGTTCCGGTTGTTATTCCTATTTCCTTGATTGTTCTCCCTTCCTATATATCAAACATCATGCTCCTTTTTCAATTGGATGCTGGACTTCAAAACTTCTTTCAGCTCCTTAATTTCATTGTTGAGGGAGAAAATTTGAGCTTGGGCTGCTGGATTTAATCTTGCTCTTGACTCTCTGGAATCTCGATTCCCACTATCAGCCTTCCTATGGGAATACTTCCCAATCACTAGAGCTTGCTTCTCAATAAAACCCCAAGCATAATCTTCTCTCATATCCATATAAGTTCCACAAGAAAGGGATTGAAGTTTGAATTGTGTTTCGACATCCAATCCCTTGCAGTAAATCTCCAATAATTCCAGCTTTGAAATGCCATGGTGCGGGCAATCCAATAGAAGATCTTGAAACCTTTCCCAAGATTTAAACAAAATTTCATTAGATTTCATAGAAAAAGCATTTATTATACCTCTCAACTCCGCTGCTTTGGATGGAGGAAAGAACTTGGTGAGAAATTCCGAAGCTAACTCCTCCCATGTATTAAATCTTCCAGTTGGAAGAGCTTGATACCAAGCTAAGACTTTGTCCTTCAAAGAGAAGAAGAACGGTCTCAACTTGTAGTAGTTGTTGTTGACATTTCTTGGAGGCTTCAAAGTCTCCATAAGAATCTCATAATTTTGCAAATGTTGATGCGGAGATTCAACTTCCATTCAACCAAACTGAATTTGGCAGATCATGGTAATGACTTGAGGGCAAAACCCATAGGCATGCTCATTCGGACCTCCAAGATTCACACCTAAACGGCGCGGTTGTTGAATCGGATCCATACGTTGCCCAAGAGTTTGTGGTTCAGCCACGACATTAACAACTCTCGCATCTCTAACATGAGCGCGATGATTAACATAGACACGAGGATTAAACGGTGGTATTTCCTCCAGCTCGGGCATGGAATCATCATCGGATGATTCATCACTCTTACTCTTACCGCCTTTATCCTGTTTTTATTGTAAAACCATCGCCTTAATTTCATCCATTTGACGTTGTATTCACTCCCTATCAGCACGAGCTACAACTTATTCCTCAATACGTCTTCTTTCACTTCTAGTAAGTAGTGCTCGAGTTTCATCCAACTCCTCTTGAAGACTCTTTTCATTGTGTTCGGACATCTTTTTCTCCCTTAACCGTTTCTTGAGAGTTTTCTCCGATTCAGGATAAAAGGGAACGAGGTCTTCACAGTTCGAGACCTTCGCATATACCTAAAGAGAAATCTGCAAAATGACTAAGGTGGATAGATAAAATAACATGAGAAAAAGCTCACAAGCCCGACAACTGAAAATCGAATTTAGCCTAAATTGAATCCCCGACAACGGCGCCAAAAACTTGTTCACTCAAAAGTGTGCATCATTTAGTCTTAAATTTATAAAAATTGAAATCAAGCAAAGCGAACCCGCAGTGTACGGATCGGTATAGTAAAGCAAGAATTCCAGAGTATCGAACTCAGGGATTTGGGGGATCAAATTCAGTTTATAAAATCGTCAAGCAAGATAAAAAGCTTTTGTAAAGATAATTGGGAAAACAACGATTCTAAAAATTTAGGTATCCAACTGTAGCAATCGATTCAAGATGTTCTAAAGGTATAAGGACAGAGTTGGTATTGGAATGGTATAGATCTAAGGTTGGGAATTGTACGGTGAAGTTCCAAAACCCATAAGTCTCACCCAAAGGCTCTCTCAATAAAGGATGTTGAGTCTCATTATAAAGAGAATAAAAGGACAAGATTAAACTCTCAAATACCCATGCCCAAACCCAAGGTAATCAATGATAAGCAAAGGTAAGCCAAGGCTAGACTAAAGCAAATCTTTAACTTTGGATCAAAGCAAAAGCAAAGAACTTACGACAGAGGAAAACCACTGTCGGATCTTGAAGAACCACGGCCGTGGAACTCAAGAACAGGCCGTCGAAAGCCTCGACGACGAGATTTCTCGCAACTCTCAGGGTCCAATCTGTTTTGGTTCAATCTATCATCATCTATGCTACAACTATCAACCCTTTACCTTAGAATCGATTAAAGGTTTTAGCCAACAATCATTGTCATCAAATCAATAATCAAGATTAAAAGAAGAAAAATACAAAACCTTGAAAACTCAATAACAAACACAAAACCAATCTTAATCAAACTCAAAATCCGTACTTGTGTTCAATGAATGTAGAATAAAGTAAGAAATCTCTCACAATCTTAAAGAACAAAGAAGAACGGGATGTCAATCTGCTTTCAAAGTGAAACCCTAAGATCTTCCGAGTACGTAATCTCCAAAGTGCGTACTTCTCTAAATCTTCTTCGAATTCTCCTCGAAATAAGATATTCCGCAATGATTCAATTTCTCTCTCTAGCGTGGTGTGTAAAGTGTAGCAAATGATCCCTTTTCTCTCTTTCTTCAGCCTTCTTATAGGAGAAAATAGGGTTACAAAAAGCCCATAACCGCTGCTAATGTGGCAAATATGACACGTGCCAACCGTTAGAAGAATCACGACCAAGTACATATTTCCACGCCCGTGGAATACAACGTGGAGTGGTTTTCTTGCTCTCAACATACATTCCCACGGCCATAATTAATTTAATTGCCAAAACCACGGCCGTGGTTCTTTGTGTTTGACCGTGGAATGTCCAAAATATTCGTAAAAGCCTTTGTTTCAGAAAGCTTTCTAATCATGCTCCTTCCTTAGCTACTCCAATGCATCCTCTTGATACCTAGCATGATCAATCATTCCTATATACTCCATTTATGCTCCAATCCAAACCTTTATTCACCTAAAAACACAACAAAGCTTGTGTACATATCTATACCAACATAATAGGTGAATGTGCTCCTAAATGCTGCAAACTCATATCCATATACACAAAAGAAGGGGAAAAACAACCAAAACATGTGCTTAAAATATTGTCATATTTCATGCTATCAGGAACCGGTAGAGGAGATGGCTAGGGCCGATCAAAGACTTTGATGTGGAGTTATTGTACCATTCGGAAAGGGGCAAATGTGGTTTTTGACGCCCTTATCCGGAGGACGCCTCATGGGAAGACGAGAGTTGACTGATGGTTCAACCTTAGTTATAGAGGGAACTAGCATGACTAGAGTGGATAATTAGTTTCAGATGCGGACATCTACGTATTTACCTTGGAGACACTACCTAATTTGTTGGAAGGCATAGTATAGAAGCAGAAGAGATGTCCGAAATTGATGAAGACCCAAGACAAGGAGTCTTGAGACGAGGCACCGCAATTTTAGTGCCAATCTCCTAATAAGACGCTAGGAGCGTACATGGGTACCTTTTGGCATAGAATTGAGACAAAAGGTTTACAACCTACTCGATACTCTCATGCGAGAGTAAGGTGTATCAGAATGTGAGTTGTTCCTTTTGAGGCGGGCTTAAGCCGTTATGGTGAAGTATGTGGCCAGAGTACGATCTGTCAGCAGACTAAGTTTAAGCACACAAGTCAAGAGGAGAATTCCAGCCACTATAGTATTGCAGAGTATGTTAGTGGACATCTCCATAGGTTTTGTCACCGGTTGAGACCGAGTGAAGAGTTCAATGCTTTTTGAGTTGTGGTAAACCAACGGACTAAGACCGCAAGTTCATTCCTATTCAGCAAAAACTTGACCGGTAATCCGGTTAGCTGAGAAGTTCACGAGGCACTTAATGAGATTCCATTGAGTATTGGGAACCAACCTCGAGATTTCGGCAACAAATGCACACCACCTTAGTACGATCCTTCACGTCACGACAGCGTATCATCCCCTAGACCGACAACCAATAAGAGAGGCTATATAGACTTAAGAGGACATGTTGAGAGTGTGTGTAAGAGATTGAGGAAATTTATGGACGGATCACCTTTCCCGGGTGAGTTTTCCTACAAACAATAGTTGGCATGCGCCAATGAGGATGGAACATTACGAGACACTGTACGGATGGAGCTACCGTATGTCATCATCTTGAGATGAGTCAGGTAGAACAAGTTAAGTGACTCTTGAGCTGATTATGGATGTCATGATCCGAGTAGCTCTGATTTAGAGCATATGTTGACTGCGCAAAGTCCCAGAAGTCTTATACTGGCAGGAAGAGCCGACCTCTAGAATTAGAGTGGAAGCTTTGTTATGGTTACGAGTATCACCGACGTAAGGTATCAGATGTTTCAGCATTATGGAAGTTGAGCCGATGTGCCGGACCTTTGTGAGGTTCTTGGGCGAGTAGAGAGGTAGCATACCGAATTGTACTACCACTGAGCAAACTATAGACCCCGATCTCTTTTCACTTTTGATATTAACAAACCCAGCCTAGATTTGAGGGTGTTACCCGGTTTTTCATGTGTCTCATTTGCGGGAGTATATACCAGACACGAGAGACAACGTCAATTATGTGGATTTAGTGGTAGAACCGGACCGCACGTTTGCAGAGTAACCGGTATCTCTCCTTGCGTTAGTTCAAGACGTTTGGTGATCGAAAGACATATCGATGATAAGAGTTCGGTGATCTAGATAGGGAGCCGTTGAGGCTACATGGGACACGGATGATAGTATGCGGAATGAAAACTCCACCTTGATTGAAATGGTTTACAGGTGTTGATGATGGAAGACTTCACACAAATATAGCAGTTTGATTTCTAACAATGTACTTGCTTATATTTCTAGATGTTTGGTTGGTTTAAATTCAGTGCAGGTTGCATATCTACATATCAAGGGCCTTGAAGTTGGAAGCAAGAACAAGTTCAAAAGGATGAAGATCAAGGGCCTTGGAATCTAAGATGAACGGAACAAATATTCAAATACATTGAAGATCTTCGGTGAAGATTCTGTAACAAGAAGATCTCATCAACCAAAGACATTGTCAACCGAAGGAAGATCTCAACCGAAGGATAGAGAATCAATTCGAGAAGATTTTCTAAACAACAAAAACGGAAAAAATATCTTCTCTCTCTTATCCAATAGAAGACGAGAAGATCAAGGAGTAAAAGACTCAACGTGTTCGTAGGGATCGAAGACGTGCAACGTCTACCTTACGATCTTCATGGAAAAGAAGTTGATCTTCAAATGGTCATCTCTACATTGGCTAGAAGATCTTTCCATAGAAGATATAAATGAAGATGATGGTCGAAGAAGAATATACACAAGCCTACACCGGAAAACATCTTTGCATCCTCAAGCGACCTAATCATCTTCATTCGTTGTTTTTCTTTCTCACATTCACATAAAAGTTTTATCCCCTTAGAGAGAGAGAAAACACAAGAGCTCCATTGGTAGATCTAAAAAGTGTTATACTAGAGTGTGTTACTCTGCAAAGTAACTATGCTATTATAGCTAGGTTAAGAGTTGAAGCTAGATCGTAGCATTGGCTACAAGTGAGAGAAGAAGGGGATTTCTTCTAGTTTGTATCTAGGACTATTTGAAGCTGATAATAGATAGTTAGATCCTACGGATATACCCTGGGACGGAGAGTAGGCTATTTAGAGCCGAACTTCGTAAACATATCCTCGTGTCAATCTTTTCAATTCCGCACCATATAAACTTTACTGTGACTAACTTTGTTTTGAAGGAGCAAGAAGTCAAGGCCCTCGAAATTGAGTTTCAAAGCCCTTGAAATCGAAGTTTCACTAGTAACACAGATTGACGTCAAGGCCCTTGAAAGGAGTTTCAAGGCCTTGAGATTTGGTTTGCGAAAAGTTTCCATACTCTATTCAACCCCCTCCCTTCTAGAGTATTATGTATATTATTTATATCACCTATCGGTTCTTCAATTGGTACCAGAGCTAGACTCACGTTTATTGATTTAACCATCAGTGAGACTAATCATGAATCCTATAGGTGATGGTTGATTTGCTCAAGGAAGATCCTCATCTCGACCACCACTCTTCTGTGGCAACAACTTCGCTCATTGGAGATCACTAATGCGTATGTTCCTGATTGACCAAGATATGGAGCTTTGGAGCATTATTCAAGATGGACCAAAAGTTCCAATGACAACGGTTGAAGGCGTCCAAGTCCCGAAGAAGAAATCAGACTTCTGTTCGCCACTTAGCGTGCGTGCAAATAAGTCTTAAATTTATAAAACTAGTAATCAAGCAAGCGAACCCACAGTGTACGGATCGGCGTAGTAAAACAAGAATTCCAAAGTATCGAACACAGGGATTTGGGGGGTTAAATCCAGTTATAGATCGTAAAGCAAGTAAATGTATGAGCTTTTCAAATATATTGGGAAAACAGCAACCCTAAAGATCCAAGTATCTAATTGTGGCAATCGATTCAAGATATACTAAAGAACTAAGGACAGAGTTAAGAGTTGCAAAGGTATGCTAAGGTAAAGCAATGTATGGTGAAGTTCCAAGGCTTTATATGACTTATCTAAAGGCACTCTCTATAAAGGTTGTTGAGGCTTCAGTATAGAAAGGATCTAAAGACAAGAATTAATATCAAATACCCAAACTTGTAACCCAAGGATCAAGACTAACTAAACCGATTAAGGTTGTGACACTCGAAATCAAAGTAGAGGTTGTTGAGGCTTCACTACTACTTAGAAAAGGGCAAGCCAAGACTAAGTTAAAGGTAATCTTTAACTTTGGATTAAAGTAAAAGCAAGGTTCGTAAACTAGGGAAAATTACGGGTGCATCTTGAGTCCACGGCCGTGGAACCTCAAGAACAGGCCGTGATTTTGGCTCGTCGGCGAAATCTCTCTAACTCTCAGGGTCCAATCTGTTTACGATCGATCTATCATCATCTAAGCCACAACTATCAACCCTTCACCTTAGAATTGCTAAAGGGTTTTAGCCAACAACAGTCATTATGATATCAAATTCAAGATTTAGAAGAATGAAAGATGAAAACCTTCGAAAACCTCCAATAAACTTCAAATCAATCTAAAATTCACAAACAAGGTAATGATGTATATCAGATTTGGAATAACACAAACAAATCACAATCCTTGATAAGAACGAAGAGCGGGATGTCAATCCGTCTTATAATCAAACCTAAAGACAAAGCGCAACTTCCCAATCTTCGAACCTTTGCAAATCTCCGTTGCAAAATGGCAATCTCCGCACGTCCCACTGAAGCCCTAGGCACGTGCAAGCAAGCGTAAGTGAAGGTCCCGAAATCTCCCTCCTTCAGTCCTTTTATAGGGGAAGATAGAATAAGTGTCCGGCCCATGTATGTAGACAATGTGTCTATATTTTATTCGTCAAAAGATTGTCTAAATCACGGTTATATTGAATTCCACGCCCGTGGTTTAGAGCGTGGAATTGGATTACGGTTCTTCACAACTTCCACGACCGTACTTTATACCGTGTAACTCTCTGTAATGCTCCACGCTCATGTTGCCAAGTTCCACGGCCGTAGTTTAGAGCGTGGAATCCATTACGGCCGTATTTTAGAGCGTGGAAGCATAGGTTGCTCGTAATTCCCTTTGTTTTGTGCCATTCTTCATCCTAGCATCTTCCTTAGCTCCATTGTGGTGTCCTCAATCCTTGGATGTGCTCAATCCATCTCCATCCTCTCTTAATTCATTCGGTTTTAGCTCTTATTCGCCTACAATCAACACAAAGCTTATGTAGACCTCTATATCGACAATATAGACAAACTAGCTCACAATTGCTCTAATGCTTTATCAATGAACACTAATATGGATGAAATACATCTAGAAAACGTGCCTAAAATATCACAATATTTCATGCTAACAAAATACCCCATACTTGCCACTTGCTTGTCCCCAAGCAAGGTCTTTCAAAAGCTTAAAACTCAAGTTAGGATGAAATATGGATGCACTCTCAAAAATAAAACGTCTTTTAGATGAATGTGTTTCCTAGTCAATGGATCATTCTCAAACCTTGCTTCATTCGTTCATAAGACTCTCATATACATAACCAAAGAGTAAAGAGTAAAGAAAACTCATGAATTGATCAAACTTCCATGTAAACATCATAACCTTCAAACATTATCAAAATCAATCATAAGAAACTTCAATTTAGATCACCAAGTCATATAGCATTCTCATGATCTTAAGGACTTTCAAGTAAGGTCTAGAATGCGGAAGGGGAGAGGAAATTATAAGGAATGTGGTGCATGAATCCGGGAAAGTGGATAACTAACTCTTTTCTTTTTCTCTTGCGGTTTTGCAACACTTTCAACTTAGAGTTTTGCTCTCTTCTTTTCACATTATTTTTCGACTTTACTTTTGGAGTTATGGACAGAGGTGCACAAAAACCGAAGCCTAGGAGATTGGCGGTTCTCAATTTTGCGAGATGCCTCAAACCCTTGATGCACATACCATAATCCGCTAGGAATATTGCTCAATCCGACTTTGGCAAGACACAAACACCCGGCTATGTGAATGGTGCCGAGTTACTCATCGTCATGATTGACCTCCCCAAACCTATAAGTTCTTTCTATTCTTTGAATGCAAAATTTTACTTTCATGGCCCTCCCACATCAAACATGCCAAATATCAACTCCTCCAAATTCCCGGATAGGTAAAGGAGGCCATAATTTCATTGAGGGGCTAAATGATCAAAGAAAGAAGAAAGAAAATCGAATTGCCTTAATCATTTCAACAAGAAGTATAAGAACTCATCATGTGATTTCAACCTTGATTTCTCAATATGATTTAGGTAACATTCTTCACATTATGAAACTTGGAAACGAGGAATAATTAACTCATTCAATTTCTTTTCAATTTACTATTTGTTTAAGCATGCGATTGTCATCAAAAATCAATTCACAAGTAGTGATTATCATAGAAGTCATTTTAATCCTAAGCAGCACAAAATTTTCAAAATTTTTCGATTTTTATGGGTTTTTTCAAAAGCTTTTTCATGCAATGCGATAATGAAACGTGTAACAATGGAATGAAACATGCAATGTGTTCTCAATAAAAGCAAGCAAAGTGAGTAGAGTTATTACAAACGAATAGTCACACCCCACCCCATACTTGAGACAAACATTGTCCCTAATGTTCAAAAATAAATAAAGAAAAGAAAGAAAGAAAAAGAACTCACAAGACGGTAGTGGAGTGGCTAAAGCGGTAGATCGTCCAAGGTCATCACTGAGGTGCCGGTGGTGATGGGAACGGGAAGAAGCCGGGATCATAGTTTCGCCCAAACTGCTGGCGGTAAATATCTCTCATCATGCGGTCATGCGCGTCGGCTCGTGCATCCCTAGCATCTGCACGGATCTCCAAGGCTCTGACCCTACTGGAAAGATCGGTGGCCCACTCCGGCAGCTGCTCATACCATCCCGGCGGCTGGCTATACCATGCTGGTGCGTCTGACGGTACTGGTGCAGGTGATGGCTGGGCATGCCAAGCTGGTGGAGCTACCATCCACTCCGGCTGAGTGCTATACCATGCAGGAGGCTCCGCCATCCAAGTCGGTCTCTCACTCACACTAGCATGGCGAGAGGAAGAACCAGAAGCTCTAGCGGTACGGGGAGAGTGTCTAGGAAGGTCGGGAACTGCGTCCGGCTGATCCGGAAAGGTACCAAAATCATGCTCCTCACCTCCTCCCTCAAACTCATCATCCCCTCAAACTCATCATCTACAACCGGTGGCTCAGGGGGAACGTAAGGAGGGGCTACTAGTCTGTTCGCATGCATGGCAGCGAATGTCTCCTTCCAATTATGGCGTCCGGCCATAATGGAATACTCGGGGATCCATGCTACTCCTCTACCTCCTCTATCCTCCCAAGGCATGACAGCTGTAGGCGGACCTCTATGTCTAGGAAAGATAATGCCTCTAGTCACGAGGCTTTGAAGTCCTAGGGGTCTAGCAGCTATCCTAGTGCATGCAGAAAAGTCGATCCCCAGCTGCCTAGCAATGTGGGTAACCATCCCACCATATCCTATATTGCCAGCCCTCTTGTTCTTTAGCTTACTCATAGTAGAAGCTAAGAGGGTGGCACAGTCAGCCTGCCTGCCGTGCAACATGCAATATAACAAATAAAGCTCATCTGTCTTGATCTTGTGAGGTGTCTCCGTCCTAGGAAAGAGACACTCAAAAAGCACCCGGTGAGCAATCTTCAAGGATATGTGATAAATCAACTTAGCCTTGGTATCAGCTGGTTGCCAGCGGTCCTCGCTGGCGTAAACTATAGCTATATCTTCTCAAAAATCCTTGGCGTACACGCCATTGGGGAATCGATCATTGAAGGTCTCATGGAACCCAAAGAAGGTCCCGAACTCAGCAATCGAGAACTCGTAGTTCTCCTCCATCAGCCTGAATGACACTGTACGGTCTACATGACTATGCTCGAAGGAGATCACAAACTCCCTAGTGATCTCCTCAAATGCATCTTCTCGAATAGCGGAGAAGATGATCAACCCAGCTCTATCCAATAACCAAGTAATGTCGTTAACCACATTTAGTGGCTCTAGCTCCTCAATCAACAAATACCTAGGTCCTATGACCGCTCGCTTTTGGATCCTTTCTAAGGTATCGAGGTAATCCTTGTGGATTCTAGGAATTCTAGGTGGTGGGGGTGATGGTGGTTCACTAGGAGGTGCCTGAGAAGAGGAGGGACCATCACCCTTCCTTTTCTTTTTCCTATTCGACATTCTTGTAACAAAATCCATCACTGTTCAAAACCACGGTCTGTTCTTCAGGTTCCACGGCCGTGGAATGTCCAGAGACCGTGATTCGGTTCGCAATTTCTCAAAACTCAGCAGATTTTCACCAAATTCAACAGCAAGCAGCCCTAGACTAATTTCAAAGTGAAAAACCTAGGTTTTCGGATTTTAAAATCCGAAAACCTACCTTCTCCGGTGATTTGCCGCTCGAATCGTTGCTTGGATCTTGTAGGTGATTGGATTTGCTTCAGTTTTGGCTAAAGAATCGTTCGAAACGATTAACGAACGAGAATTTGAGAGTGGGGGAAGATTTCGGCGTTCTTGGGCGTGGAATTGGGGGTTTTGGTGTGTTTTGTGAAGAAACGTGGTTTTTATAGTGGCCGTAAATTTTTTCGAAAATTACGGTCACTCGGGGGCTTCCACGGCCGTGGAAATGTACGGAATCGTGGTTTTGGTGATTTTTCTCACGCTTTTGCAAATTACGGTCACTGTAGCTGTCACGGCCGTGATTTTTGCCGTAGAACTCTCTGTAATGTGCCAACGTCCAAGTTTCATCAATTTTCTTCAAACTTTTCCTTCTCCCTTTCTCTTCCACTGATCCTACATTCAAAAACACGAACATACCGGAAGGTATCGAAGGCAAAACAAAACAAAACAAAAACGTCTAAACTTTTCTAATCTATGAATCAAAAACGAAAACGTAAATGCAATACCTTGGGTTGCCTCCCAAGAAGCGCTTGTTTAAGGTCCGTAGCTAGACCATATTTGCACTTATTCGAGTGCGGTGGGTGCGAACTCTTCAGCTTGAGTCGTTGACCGTTCACCTTAAAGCTTCCGCCCTTTTCACCTCATACTTCAACTGCACCATGGGGAAAGACATGTTTGATTAGATAAGGTCCAGGCCAACGAGATTTAAGCTTACCTGAAAAGAGACGAAGCGTTGAATTGAAGAGGAGAACTTGATCTCCTTCTTTAAGGTCCTTTGGGATGCTATGCTTATCATGCCAACGCTTCGCTCTTTCTTTATAGATCTTGGCGTTTTCGTAGGCGTTCAAGCGAAGTTCTTCAAGCTCATTGAGGTCCAACAGACGCTTCTCTCCCGCTTCCTTCATGCTGAAGTTCAACCACTTGATTGCACAATACGCCTTGTGCTCCCACTCTACCGGTAAGTGACAAGACTTCCCATACACAAGGTTATATGGTGTTGTTCTGATGAGAGTCTTATATGCAGTCCGGTACGCCCATAATGCGTCATCTAGCTTCAAAGACCAATCCTTCCTTGTCCTTGAAACCATCTTCTCTAGGATCCCTTTAATCTCCCGGTTTGAGATCTCCACTTGTCCACTAGTTTGTGGGTGATAAGGGGTGGCGATCTTGTGAGTCACCCCATACTTAGCTAAAAGAGCTTCAAAACGTCGGGCAATGAAGTGAGAACCTCCATCACTAATGATAGTCCGTGGTTTCCTAAATCGTGGGAAGATGGTCTTGTTAAAGAACTTAACCACAACCATGGCATCATTGGTGGGAGAGGCAATTGCTTCAACCCATCTCAAAACATAATCCACCGCTAAAAGTATGTATTGGTTTCCACAAGATGATGGAAAAGGTCCCATGAAGTCTACTCCCCAAACGTCAAAGATCTCCACCTCTTGTATGTTGTTAAGAGGCATCTCGTTCCTCCTAGATATATTCCCTGTTCTTTGACAAGCATCGCAGTAGGAAACAAAGGTTTGCACATCTTTAAACAAAGTAGGCCAAAAGAATCCAGATTGCAATACCTTAGCGCTAGTCTTGTTCGAACTAGAGTGTCCTCCACAAGGTAGTGAATGACAATGACGGATGACACTTTGCATCTCATCTTCCGGTACACATCGCCGAATGATGCCGTCCGGACCTCTCTTAAAGAGGAGAGGTTCGTTCCAAAAGTATTCTCGAACATCCTTAAAGAACTTCTTTCTTTGTGCGTAGGATAATCCGGGTGGTAATTCCTGGCAAACCAAATAGGTAACGAAATCAGCAAACCATGGTTCGTTTCCTTTGGTGATCACGTCGATGCACTCCTCTATGATGTGTAAATGCTCGTCTGGAAAGGAGTCATCTATAGGTAGATGGTCGTCTTCTAGATGTGGTAGACGACTCAAATGATCCGTAACAGAATTTTCCGAATCCTTCTTGTCACGGATCTCTAGATCGAATTCTTGTAGGAGAAGAATCCATCTAATCAGCCTTGGTTTCGCATCCTTCTTCGCAAGCAAATACCGGATCGCAACATGATCCGTGTACACAATCACCTTAGCACCTACAAGATAAGAGCGAAACTTTTCAAATGCATATACAATTGCTAAAAATTCCTTTTCGGTTGCGGCGTAGTTGAGCTGCGCTTCATCTAGCGTCTTGCTAGCGTAGTAAATGACATGGGTTCGTCCTTCCTTTCTTTGCCCAAGCACAGCCCCTATGGCTACGTCACTTGCGTCACACATAACCTCAAAGGGAAGATTCCAATCCGGAGGTTGGATAATCGGGGCTGAGATTAGAGCTTCCCGAATCATATTAAACACATCTAAGCATTCCAGCCCCT
Organism: Fagopyrum homotropicum; assembly: GCA_033239125.1. Classification (NCBI taxonomy): domain Eukaryota; kingdom Viridiplantae; phylum Streptophyta; class Magnoliopsida; order Caryophyllales; family Polygonaceae; genus Fagopyrum; species Fagopyrum homotropicum. The sequence continues at coordinate 36,909,929 of BSWB01000003.1, forward strand.
ATGTCCTAGAAAACTTCTAATCCCTTTTACCGAAGTTGGGGGAGGAAGCTTTTCTATTGTCTCTATCTTAGCTTTATCCACCTCAATCCCTCTACTAGAGACTAAGTGTCCTAATACAATGCCCTCTTTCACCATAAATTGACACTTCTCCCAATTAAGAACTAGGTTAGTGTCTTCACACTTTTGTAACACAAGAGCAAGGTTAGAAAGACAATTATCAAAGGAAGAACCATAAACAGAGAAATCATCCATAAAGACCTCCATGATCTTCTCTATGTACTCCGAAAAGATAGCTATCATGCACCTTTGAAAGGTGGCTGGGGCGTTGCAAAGCCCAAACGGCATCCTCCTATATGCAAACGTTCCCCATGGACACGTGAATGTGGTCTTCTCTTGATCGTCCGGATGTATCGGGATCTGAAAGAAACCACTATAACCATCAAGATAGCAAAAGTGTGTGTGTTGTGCTAACCTCTCAAGCATTTGGTCGATGAAGGGTAGTAGGAAGTGATCCTTCCTCGTTGCGTTGTTTAGCTTCCGGTAATCTATGCACATCCTCCATCCAGTTACGGTTCGTGTGGGAATGAGTTCATTGTTTTTATTGGTGATGACCGTCATTCCTCCCTTCTTTGGAACCACTTCTACGGGACTCACCCACTTGCTATCGAAGATAGGGTAGATGATACCTGCATCAAGTAGTTTAAGAATTTCCTTCTTGACAACCTCCTTCATGGTCGGATTTAACCGCCTTTGAGGTTGTCGCGAAGTTCTAAAGTCTTCTTCCATTAGGATCTTATGCATGCATAGTGAAGGTTTGATTCCTACTAGATCCTCTATAGTGTACCCTAAGGCTTTCCTATGTTTCTTAAGAACAACCATGAGCTTATATGTTCATCAATACTCAAATCGGAACTAACAATTACCGGAAAGGTAGAATTGGGTCCTAGAAATGCGTACCTTAGATGTGTAGGAAGTGGCTTCAATTCCATCACTATCGGAGTCTCTAATGTCTCTTGAGGGGTATCCGATGCTTCCTTAGAAGTGTCCAAGGATGTAGAAGGTGCTGGAGAAGAGTCAAGAGAAGTGGTGGAGAAGATACAATCTCCTTCAAATTCACCCAAAATTATGGCTACCCTGTTCCCTCCACGGCCGTGGTTTTGGGCGTGAAAGTCAATTACGGGACCTCTGTTTGTTCCACGGCCGTGGTTTTAGCCGTGTAACTTACTGGAGTCCTCTGAATAGCTGATTACGGTCATGTTGGTAGATTCCACGGCCGTGGAATAGCACAACTGGCCGTGATTTCTGACGTTTTCTGACCCATCGTAGAGTTTCACATATTCTTCTTCATACACTTCTTTTTGCTTTTCTAAAGCTTCTACTTCCTCATTACATTCCTCTTCTTCCCCTACATCCATAATGCTCATAGAAATAACTTTTTGTAAGGGATCTTTGAAGAGAATCGAACTTACCTCTTCTCTAGATAGCTCTTCGTCATGGATGTTGAAGATATCCTCGTTGAAAACTAGCTCCTTCACCAAAGTAGAGAGAACGAAGTCTGCCTTTTCTTCTCCTATGTCGAAGGCAAGTCTAGCATTCTTGCAATCAACTATGCAACCGGATGTTGCAAGAAACTGTCTTCCGAGTATGATCGGAACCGGACTATCTGCAGGAATGTCAAGCACAACAAAGTCTATAGGAACATAGAACTTACCAAGCTTGACCGGGACGTCTTCAACTATACCGACGGGACGGGTTATAGATCGATCCGCCATGTATAACGTCATCTTCACCGGTTTAGGTTCGCCTAAACCGATCTTCCTGCATAAGGCAAGCGGAATGATGCTCACGATTGCTTCTAAATCATATAATGCATCATATGTGACATCTCCCACTCCTATGGGAACACAAAATGACCCCGGATCCTTCAGCTTTGGGGGCATCTTCTCCTTCATTGTCTTGATGAGATCCGAATTCATTTTAACCTCTCCAAAATCCTCTAATTTTCTTTTGTTAGAGAGGATCTCCTTTAGGAACTTTCCATAAGCTGGCATACCTACAATTGCATCAATGAAAGGTATATTAATATGTAGTTTGCTCATGAGTTCAATAAACTTACCGAATTGCTTGTCTAGACGCGCTCTTGCTCTAGATTGCGGGAATGGTAGGGGAGGTTTGAAAGCTGGAGGAGGAACGTAGACATCTTCCTTCTCCTTCCCCTTTTCTTTCTCCTTTTCGGCTGGAACTTCTACAAACTTAGGCTACGGGTCGGTAGTTGTTACTCCGCTCCTAGTTGTGATTGCCATCACCCTTCCTTTGGGTTATCCTTCGTCTTTCCTGGAAGTTTTCCTTGATTCCTAGGAACTTCCTCCGCAGGGCTAAACATTTGGTTCTCTAAAACCTTTTGGGCTTTATCAACCTTAGTTATGTGATCATCAACCTTGACGATGTGACTCTCCAATCCTTGAAGCTTGCCCAAAATTGTTTCCAACATGGGATCGGGCTTCTCTTTCCCCGAAGTACTTCCACCATTAGATGTCTGCCCCTGGCTTTTCAAAGGAGTGGAAGAAGAGGAAGGTGGAGTTAGTAAATTTCCTGAATTGGAATAAGAATTACCGGAATTTTGTTGGTTGGGACGCCAATTTTTGTTGTTTGAACCCCTATTGTTGTTCCAATTGTTGTTCCGGTTGTTGTTGTTGTTCCAATTATTCCGGTTGTTGTTCCGGCTGTTGCGATTTGTATTCTCATTCCTGTTGTGGTTATTGTTGTTGCCCAAATAACCTACATCTTGTTCCTTTTGCTTTGAAAAGTTGGTTTTGATGGCTTCCTTCAACTCTTTAATCTCCGTATTGAGAGAAAAGATTTGAGTTTGAGCTGCTTGTGATAGCTTTGCTCCTTGTTCCACATGATTCACCTCTACTTTCCGGTGAGAATACTTCTCAATGACTCGCGCTTGCTTCTCAATGAAGTCCCAAGCGTCATCTTCCCTCATGTCCATGAATGTACCACATGAAAGGGATTGGAGCTTAAATTGTGTCTCCACATCCAGCCCCTTATAGTATATCTCCAATAGCGCCAATTTGGATATGCCATGATGTGGGCAATCCAATAGCAAATTCTGAAATCTTTCCCAAGATTGAAACAAACTTTCGTTAGATCTCATAGAAAATGCATTAATCTTACCTCTCAACTCCGCCGTCTTGGATGGCATAAAGAACTTAGTGAGGAATTCCGGAGAAAGATCCTCCCATGTGTCGAGTTTCCCACTTGGAAGAGCTTGATATCAAGACAATACTTTCCCTTTCAAGGAGAAGAAGAAAGGCTTGAGTTTATAACTGTTGGTAATTGCATTCTTTGGCTTCATTGTCTCCATCATCATCTCAAAATTTTATAGATGTTGATGTGGAGATTCAGCGCTCGTTCCTCCAAATTGATTTTGGCAGACAATGGTAATAACTTGCGGGTTGAAGCTAAACCCTTGTGCATCATCAGCATCAAAGTTCACACCCAAACGGCGTGGTTGCTGCGTTTGATCCATCCTTTGTCCAAGAGTTCTTGGCTCCTCATCCACCCGATCGACTCTCGCACCTCCAACTGGGGCACGACGATTGGCGGCCGCTCGTGGAACAAACGGGTTCACATTGATTGTTGGATCAATGTCCTCTAGTGGTGGCATGGAAGAGTCACTATCCTCATTGGATGAGTTGGTTCTAACCGATCTTCTTGACCTCCTTCTTCTCTTTTTCTTCTTGAGGTCGCTTATTTCCAGCCTCATTTGGAACATCATATCCGTGAAATCATCAATTTTTGATTGATGACGCTCCGATTCCTCTTTACGAGTCTTCTCGCTACATCTAAGTTGAGCTTCGGATTCCGCTAACTCCGTTTGGTAATCCCGTTCTCTTTCTTCAGCCATCTTTCTTTCCTTGAGCTTTCTCCTCAAAGTCCTCTCAAGCTCTTGATCGAGAGGTAAGAGGTCTTCGTTGTTCCTAGACCTGCGCATACACTAGAAAGAGATATCAAATAACAAGGGAAGAGCTCCCAAGCTTGACAACCGATAACCGAATTCGGCCTAAACCAAATCCCCGGCAACGGCGCCAAAAACTTGTTCGCCACTTAGCGTGCGTGCAAATAATTCTTAAATTTATAAAACTAGAAATCAAGCAAGCGAACCCGCAGTGTACGGACCGGCGTAGTAAAGCAAGAATTCTAGAGTATCGAACATAGGGATTTGGGGGGTTAAATCCAGTTATAGATCGTCAAGCAAGTAAATGTATGAGCTTTTCAAATATATTGGGAAAACAACAACCCTAAAGATCCGGGTATCTAATTGTGGCAATCGATTCAAGATATACTAAAGAACTAAGGACAGAGTTAAGAGTTACAAAGGTATGCTAAGGTAAAGCAATGTATGGTGAAGTTCCAAGGCTTTATATGACTTATCTATAGGCAATCTCTATAAAGGTTGTTGAGGCTTCAGTATACAAAGGATCTAAAGACAAGAATTAATATCAAATACCCAAACTTGTAACCCAAGGATCAAGACTAACTAAACCGATTAAGGTTATGACACTCGAAATCGAAGTAGAGGTTGTTGAGGCTTCACTACTACTTAGAAAAGGGCAAGCCAAGACTAAGTTAAAGGTAATCTTTAACTTTGGATTAAAGTAAAAGCAAGGTTCGTAAACTAGGGAAAATTACGGGTGGATCTTGAGTTCCACGGTCGTGGAACCTCAAGAACAGGCCGTGATTCTAGCTCGTCGGCGAAATCTCTCTAACTCTCAGGGTCCAATCTGTTTACGATCGATCTATCATCATCTAAGCCACAACTATCAACCCTTCACCTTAGAATTGCTAAATGGTTTTAGCCAACAACAGTCATTATGATATCAAATTCAAGATTTAGAAGAATGAAAGATGAAAACCTTCGAAAACCTTCAATAAACTTCAAATCAATCTCAAATCCACATACAAGGTAATGATGTATATCAGATTTGGAATAACACAAACAAATCACAATCCTTGATAAGAACGAAGAACGGGATGTCAATCCGTCTTCTAATCAAACCTAAAGACAAAGCGCAACTTCCAAATCTTCGAACCTTTGCAAATCTCCATTGCAAAATGGCAATCTCCGCACGTCCCACTGAAGCCCTAGGCACGTGCAAGCAAGCGTAAGCGAAGGTCCCGAAATCTCCCTCCTTCAGTCCTTTTATAGGGGAAGATAGAATAAGTGTCCGGCCCATGTATGTAGACAATGTGTCTATATTTTATTCGTCAAAAGATTGTCTAAATCACGGTTATATGGAATTCCACGCCCGTGGTTTAGAGCGTGGAATTGGATTACGGTTCTTCACAACTTCCACAACCGTACTTTATACCGTGTAACTCTCTGGAATGCTCCACGCTCATGTTGCCAAGTTCCACGGCCGTGGTTTAGAGCGTGAACTCTATTACGGCCGTATTTTAGAGCGTAGAAGCATAGGTTGCTCGTAATTCCCTTTGTTTTGTGCCATTCTTCATCCTAGCATCTTCCTTAGCTCCATTGTGGTGTCCTCAATCCTTGGATGTGCTCAATCCATCTCCATCATCTCTTAATTTGTTCGGTTTTAGCTCTTATTCGCCTACAATCAACACAAAGCTTATGTAGACCTCTATATCGACAATATAGACAAACTAGCTCACAATTGCTCTAATGCTTTATCAATGAACACTAATATGGATGAAATACATCTAGAAAATGTGCCTAAAATATCACAATATTTCATGCTAACAACTTCACACAGGCTGACCTGGACAGTGTGTCAAAGAATTACAAGGCAATGAATCTACTTTACTGTGGATTAGATGCTAATGAATTCAACCGCATCTCATCATGAAAAAGTGCAAAAGAAATATGGGACAAGCTTGTTGTCACTTACGAAGGAACAAGTCAAGGAAACAAAGATTAACATCTTTTTCAGACAATACGAGCTATTCAAGATGAATCCAAATGAACCAGTCAAAGAAATGTTCACCAGATTCACTAGGATAGTGAACAATCTAGACTCACTTGGAAAGACCTTCACAAATGAAGAAAAAGTGAGAAAGGTTCTAAGAAGCTTACCTAAAGCCAAGTGGGGACCAAAGATGACTGCAATTGAAGAAGCTCAAAATCTTACTACTCTTCCTCTTGATGATTTACTTGGAAAACTCATCACACATGAAATGATTCTTGGGAAGAAGATGGAGAACTCCCATCCAACTCCAAGAATTTAGCATTAAAATCCAGAAAAGATGAGTTACCTTCTGATAAAGAAAATAGTGATGATGATAATGAAGAAAATGCTCTCGCCATGATCTCTAAAGGTTTAGCAAGAATTCTCAAGATAAAGAAACAATTTGCAAACCGAGAATTTCCACGAGCATCAAAACCCCGAGGTAAGTTTTCTAACTCTAATAAGAAAACGAAAGTACTGAATTGTTTTGAATGTGGTGAAATAAATCATTTGGTGAAGGATGGTCCACAAAAGAAGAGGACCAACTTCAAGAAGAATGATCGAAAGAAGAAAGTCATGGTTGCTTCATGGAATGTGATAACACGATTTATGACGTTAGTTTAGGCATCCATTTAGATAGTTTTCCCGCTATTCATGCATAGTTTGGCATTAGTTCATGACGTTTACGATCAATTCATGCATATTATTGAGATAGACGTCTACACGCACTATTGACGGTTATGTAGGTATTTTGGGGAACTTGATAACACGATTTATGACTTAGGATTAGGCACTCATTTAGATATATTTTCAACTCATTCATGCATGGTCTAGCATTAGTTCATGACGATTTGCACTTAAATCATGTATTTTGTCGAGATAGACGTCTACGCGGACTTTTGCTTGCTTTATAGGTATTTTGGGAGATTTAGGAGCTTAATCGATGCATTCGAGTGTCACTCCTCGAGATGACACACTTTCGGACTCATTGGAATGCAAGCTAAGGGCTAAGGAGGACTCATGGAACCTTGCCAACACAAGCCATGCACCAAATCGAAGCTTAATGATCCAAGGCAAAGCTAAAGCACCAAACCACAGTTCACTGAAGGTCCACGGCCGTGGAACCAACCGTGGTTTTTTCCAAACGGTTGTGACAGCTGTGCCACGATCTCATGGCTCACTCTAGCAAGGTTGTAGTATAAAAGTGGTCCTGCAAGGCTGAGAGAAGGCATCTTGGAGCAGCCATCCATTATCCTCTATCATCCAATCAAAAACACTCTCAACAAGGAGATTCTCTAAGGAGGGAGACACCATTGAAGGAGGAGGAGAGCTCCATTGGAGAAGAAGAGAAGAACACACCATTGCTAGCACTTGATAGGCTTTGTAGTGAAGAATTTCGGAATCGTTTTCTAGGGTTGTAAGAATCGATTAAACCTTCTTTTGGAAGGGTTGTGAGTCTTTCTAATCTTAATTTTAGCTTGGTTTTGGTTGCTTCACTTGTTCATCCCTTTCTTTTCATTATCTTACAAATGGAAGCCATGATTTTATGCTTGATGATTTCGATTGTTATGATGCATGTTGTAGGCTAAATAGATGCGATTCTAGGGTAAGGAAAGGATGGTTATGGCTAAGACTATGATAGGATGAACTTAGATTTACCCTTGGATGACTTGTTACTTGAGTGAAGCCTTTGTTGGAGTCCACGGTTAGTTCTTGCCATTCCACGGCCGTGGAAGGTGTAGAACAACCCGTGGTTTCCCTGGTTCGATGGATCTAAGTTTTAGATTTGTTAGAATGTTGAAATCCTAGTGTTTGTTGAGTTAAATCTACCCTAGGGTGACCTAGTGTTAGTAACTAAGTGTTAGAAGAGACTTACCCGGTGATTCTTACTCTTAGATTTCAAAGATGACAAACCCTAGGTAGTGGTGAGCCTCATAAGCCGCCATTGGACTAAGTGTGCTAGGATAGTGGTTTAGGACTAACCCTTTCGAGACTTACCCGGTGAGGATAGGTTAGATCCCTAGGTGACAATCCGGTTTGTGTAGAATTCCATCCCTTAGGCTCTTGAGACTTACCCGGTGATGGGGCTTTAGGAACGGACTAGTGGACATGAGACCTACCCGGTGATTGAACCCAATCTAGAAACACTCACTCCCAACATATCATAGTTAGTCCAAGGAATGATTAGGTAGCTTGAGTCTTATGCCATAATCGGAATTTCTAACCCCTAGAATCCGCTTTTCTCTCTTGATTCATATCTCGTGTTTAGCTTGTTTGTTTGTGTTGATTTGTTAGTTTAGTTGATCGTTTACTTTGCATGATTTGTGATCCTTGATTGATCACCTAAAAACCAACCAAAAACATTGAGATTTTCATTTCTTTATTTCTTTCTCTTTTCTTAACCTAGATCTTCACTAAACTTAATCATAAATTGAATCAATCTCACCTTAGTCTTTGTGTTCGACCTCGGAATACTATCCCTACTATAAACGTCCCGTACACTGCGGGTTCGCTAGGATTTAGGAGAAATATAACGAGTATAAATTTAAAGCTTATTGCGTGCACACGTTCTTAGCGTAACAAGTTTTTGGCGCCGTTGCCGGGGACTAGGTCTAGATTGAGTCCATTTTGTGATTGTTTATAGTGTAGGTCTTTCTTGTTGCTTTTGATCTCTTTTTGGTTTGTGTCTTTGCTTTTTAGGGCATCTCTCACTCTTTATGTGTATGCGAAGATCTCGTGGCAAGGATTTAGCTCCATTCGATCCCGAACCGGGGAAAACCCTTAGATCTAGATCCAAGAGTATTAAAAGGGGAAAAGAGATGGCCGGAAGAGATCTCCAAGCTGAGTTGGATGAGGCTTTAGAGCAAATTAGGCTAAGAGATGAGCTCTTGGAGGAAGAAAGGAGACTTGCCAATGAGAGGCAAGAGGCAACTAGGAGGGAGATTGATGAGATTAGGCAAGCCCTTGTACAAGGAGAGCTTAATCGTCAACAACCTCCACCTCCTCCACCACAACCGCAGCCGGCGGCGAATGTTAGGGTTGTGCCCATTGCAATTGAAGAGCCACAAACATTAGGGAGACGTATGGATCCGGCACAAAGAGCACAGCGTCCGGGTGTGAACTTAGGAGATCCCGCAACCCACAATTATGAACTCCGCCCTCAAGTTCTACAAATGATCCGGCATAATCAATTTGGAGGGATGGAAGGAGAGTCTCCTCATCAACATTTGATGAACTATGAGATCTTGATGGAGACTCTTAGACCGCCTAGATTGGAGAGCAACAACCATAAGCTTAGGGCTTTTTCCTTCTCTCTTAAGGATAAAGCCTTGGCTTGGTATCAATCTATTCTACAAGGGAGAGTGAGTACTTGGGAGGAGATGACAACCGAGTTTTTGAATAAGTTCTTCCTACCTTCCAAGACTACCGAGTTAAGAGGGAAGATCAATGCCTTCGTGATGAAGGATAGAGAGAGTTTATTGAAGTCTTGGGAAAGGTTCAAAGAGCTTCTCCTAGATTGTCCACACCATGGTATACCGAAAATTGAGCCATTGGAGATCTACTTCAAAGGACTTGATGAAGATAGCCAATTCAAGCTCCAATATCTTTCCGGTGGGACTTTCATGGAAAAGCATGTAGATGAAGCTTGGGAGTTTGTAGAGAAACAAGCTTTAGTGATTGAGAAGTACTCTCATAGGAAGAGTGAAGGGAGAAAGGCGGGAGCATATGAGGTGAGTGAAGTCACCATGAGCAATTTCAAGCTTGACGCCATCAACAACGAGCTAAAGTCTTTGAGGGAGTTGTGTGCTACAACTTTGAAGAACCAAGCAACTCCTCAAGTGCAATTGCAAGCAAACTTGTCTTCCAAGGAGGAAGATGTGAACTACATGGGAAGGGGCAATTACAACAACTATCAAGGCCCAAGGAACTTCAACAACAACCGGCAATTCAACAATTACCGGCCTAACCATAACCATCCCGGGTTTTCCTATTCTAACCCGGATGGAGCCTTGAACCCTCCCGCTTCCACAAGCGCATCTCCACCACTGATAACACGATTTATGACTTAGTTTTAGGTAATCATTTATATAGATTTCTCACTCATTCATGCATGGTTTAGCACTAGTTCACGACGTTTTGCACTCAATTCATGTATTTTGCCGAGATAGACGTCTACACGGACTTGTGCGTGTTTTATAGGTATTTCGGGAGATTTAGGAGCTAAAACGACACGTTTGAGGATCGTTCATCTAGATGACACACCCTCGGACTCATTAGGACACAAGTTAAAGGCTAAGGAGGACTCATGGAGCCTTGCCAACACAAGCCATGCACCAAATCACAGCTTAACGATCCAAAGCGAAGTTTCTGGAGCAAATCACGGTTCTCTGACACTCCACGGCCGTGGAATCACCCGTGGATTTTGCCAGATTCTTGTGACAGCTGTGCCACGACTCTCATGGCCAGGTCATGCAAAATTTGTTATAAAAGTGGTCCTTCATTGGCTGAGAAAAGCATCTGGGAGCAACTCTCCATTATCCATTATCCTCTAACAAAAATATTCTCTCAACAAGAAGTCTTTCTAGGAAGGAAAGTGTCAAAGAGAAAGAAGAAGAGCTCCATTGAAGAGGAGAAGAAGAACACACACCATTACCACACTTGATAGTTTTGTATTGAAGAATTCCGGATTCTATTTCTAAGAGTTGTATGAATCATTTGAACCTTCTTTTGGAAGGATTTTAGAGTTACTCTAATTCTATTTTCAGCTTGGTTTTGCTTTAGTTCACTTGTTCATCTCTCTTCCTTCATCATCTTGCAAATGGATGTCATGATTTTATGTTTGTTTGTTTCGATTTCTATTATGAACGTTGTAGGCTAAATAGATGTGGTTCTAGGGTAAGGAAATGATGGTTATGGCTAGGGCTATGATAGGACGGACTTAGATTTATCTTTGGATTACTTGTGTGTATGAACGTAGCTGCTGTTAGAAATCACGGGTAGTTCTTGCCTAACCACGGCCGTGGTTTAGGTAGAACAAACCGTGATTTTCCCTGGTTCGATGGATCTTGTCTTAGATTTATAGAATGTTGAAATCCTAAGTGTTTGTTGAGTTAAATCTATCCTAGGGTGACCTAGTGTTAGCAACTAAGTGATAGGAGAGACTTACCCGGTAATCCTTACTCTTAGATTCCAAAGATAACAAACCTTAGGTAGTGGTGAACCTAATAAGCCTCCATTGGATTAGGTGTGCTAGGATAGTTGTTTAGGACTTCCCTTTCCAAGACTTACCCGGTAAGGATAGGTTAGACCCCTAGCTAACAATCCGGTTTGTGTAAAATCCCTATCCTTAGGTTCTTAGAGACTTACCCGGTGATGAGACCTTAGGAATGGACTAGTTGGACCATGAGACCTACCCGGTAATTGATCCCAATCTAGAAACGCTTAATCCCAACATATCATAGTTAATCCAACGAATGAATAGATAGCTTGAGTCCTATGCCATAACCGGAACTTCCAACCCCTAGAATCCGTCTTTTCTTTCTTTGATCGTTATCTTGTTTAGTTTGTTTATTTGTGTTGATTCATAGTTTAGTTGATTGTTTACTTTGCATGAATTGTGATCTTTGATTGATCACCAAAAACCAACCAAAAACATTTGAGATTTTTCATTTCTTTAGTTCTTTCTTTTCTTTCAACCTAGGTCTTTACTAAACTCAATCACAAATCGAATCAATTTCACCTTAGTCTTTGTGTTCGACCTCGGAATACTATCCCTACTACAAACGTCCCGTACACTGCGGGTTTCGCTAGGTAGTTTAGGATTTAGTTCGAGTTATAAATTTAAAACCCATTTGCGCATCACGATCTTAACGTAACAAGTTTTTGGCGCCGTTGCCGTGGACTAGGTCTAGATTGAGTCTATTTTGTGATTGATTATTAGTGTAGATCTTTCTTGTTGCTTTTGATCTCTTTTTGGTTTGTGTCTTTGCTTTTCAGGACATCTCTTACTCTTTAGGTGTATGCGAAGATCTCGTGGCAAGGATTTAGCTCCATTCGATCCCGAACCGGAGAAAACCCTTCGATCTAGATCCAAGAGTATTAAAAAGGGAAAAGAGATGGCCGGAAGAGACCTCCAAGCTGAATTGGATGAAGCCTTAGAGCAAATAAGGCTAAGAGATGAGCTCTTGGAGGAAGAAAGGAGACTTGCCAATGAGAGGCAAGAGGCAACTAGGAGGGAGATTGATGAGATTAGGCAAGCCCTTGTTCAAGGAGAGCTCAATCGCCGACAACCTCCACCTCCTCCACCACAACCGCAGCCGGCGGTTAATGATAGGGTTGTGCCCATTGCCATTGAAGAGCCACAAACCCTAGGGAGACGTATGGATCCGGCACAAAGAGCACACCGTCCGGGTGTGAACTTAGGAGATCCTGCAGCCCACAACTATGAGCTCCGCCCTCAAGTTCTACAAATGATCCGGAATAATCAATTTGGAGGGATGGAAGGAGAGTCTCCTCATCAACATTTGATGAATTATGAGATCTTGATGGAGACTCTTAGACCGCCAAGATTGGAGAGCAACAACCATAAGCTAAGGGCCTTCTCCTTCTCTCTCAAGGATAAAGCCTTGGCTTGGTATCAATCTATTCCACAAGGGCGAGTTGGTACTTGGGAGGAGATGACAACCGAGTTTTTGACTAAGTTCTTCCCACCTTCCAAGACTACCGAATTAAGAGGGAAGATCAATGCCTTCATGATGAAGGATAGAGAGAGTCTATTCAAGTCTTGGGAGAGGTTCAAAGATCTTCTCCTTGATTGTCCACACCATGGCATACCGAAAATTGAGCTATTGGAGATCTACTTCAAAGGACTTGATGAAGATAGCCAATTCAAGCTCCAATCTCTTTCCGGTGGGACATTTATGGAGAAGCATGTAGATGAAGCTTGGGAGTTTGTGGAGTAGCAAGCTCTAGTGATTGAGAAATACTCCCATAGGAAGAGTGATGGAAGAAAGGCGGGAGCATATGAGGTGAGTGAAGTCACCATGAGCAATTTCAAGCTTGACGCCATCAACAACGAGTTGAAGTCCTTGAGGGAGTTGTGTGCTACAACTTTGAAGAACCAAGCAACTCCTCAAGTGCTTCCACAAGCCAATTTGTCTTCCAAGGAGGAGGATGTGAATTACATGGGAAGGGGCAACTTCAACAATTACCAAGGCCCAAGGAGTTTCAACAACAACCGGCAATTCAACAATTACCGGCCCAACCACAACCATCCCGGATTTTCTTACTCTAACCCGGATGGAGCCTTGAACCCTTCCTCCTCCACAAGCACAACTCCACCACCAAGAGCTTCACAAGAACCTCCACCCGGATTTACTCAACCCCCAAAGGATAGAACCGAAATAATGTTTGAGCAATTGCTTGGAAGGTTGAGTGGTCTTGAGAGCACGGTGACTTCAATTTCTAAGGCTCAAAAGGTTTTGGAAGCACAACTGTTCCAAAAGGTGGGTGAAACCCATAGAGACCCGGGAAAGCTTCCCGGAAGAACCGAAGACAACCCAAGAGGCCAAGTGTTGGCTATTACAACGAGGAGTGGGTTGAGTATGAAAGATCCCTTGCCCAAGGACAATGCTAAGGGAAAGCAAGTAGTAGTAGAAGAGGGAAAGTTGCAAGAAGATGGAGGCAAGAGCAAGGATGTAGAGCCAACCTATGTGGCACCGCCTCCATACATGTCGCCACTACCGTTCCCACAATCAAGAGCAAGAGCTCGTTTGGACAATCACTTTGGTAAGTTCCTTGAACTAATGTCCAAATTACATATTAACATTCCGTTCATGGATGCCATTTTAGGAATGCCGGCGTATGGCAAGTTTTTGAAAGAAATACTCTCAAACAAAAGGAAGTTGGAGGAGTATGGGGAGATAAGAATGACTAAGAGGTCCTCGGAATTGATCCAAATAATGAAGGAGGAGATGCCTCCCAAGCTAAGAGATCCGGGCTCTTTTTGTGTCCCAATAGGAGTGGGAGATGTGAAGTACGAGGCCCTTTGTGATCTTGGAGCGAGTGTAAGCATCATACCGCTTGCACTTTGCAACAAGGTTGCGCTAGGAGAGCCGAAACCGGTCAAGATGACCCTCTATATGGCGGATCGTTCTATCACTCATCCGGTTGGGATCTTAGAGGACATCCCGGTACAACTAGGAGGATTTTATGTACCAATTGATTTTGTAGTCTTGGACATTCCGGCGGACTATCCGGTTCCCATCATCTTGGGAAGGCCTTTCCTAGCCACCTCCGGATGCCTAGTGGATTGCAAGAATGGGACCCTCTCCTTCAACATTGGAGAAGAGAATATCAAGTTCAAGTTGTCCACAATGACGAAAGGGCCAGCCCTTGATGAGGATGTCTTCAACATAGTCGAGCAAGAAGAATCTAGGGAAGTTGTGAGCTCGATCTTGATCAAGGATCCCTTGGAGAAGGTTCTTACCTTAAGTATGATGGAGGAAGGTGTTGAGGAGGCTTGCAATGAAGAGATCAAGGCCTTGGAAGCATTGGAAGAGGAGCCAAGAGTTGGATTTGAAGGCCACGAAGAGGTGTTGAACAACTGCAAGTTCTACGGTCGAGATTTATGTTCCACGGCCGTCAAACTTTCTGGACAACTCCGGGAAGCAAGCTTAGCAAGAACCACGGCCGTGGAAGTTGAGCAAACCGTGGTTCCAGCCGTGGTTTTCCCTGGACCAGTCCTTGATGATGGTCAAGCTTTTAGGAGCCATGAGGAGTCTTCATTTGCTTTGGATTCATCTCATCCAACCTTATTTGGATCGTCTCCAACCGATAAAGGTCCTCCTAAACTTGAACTCAAACCCCTCCCTTCTCATTTAAAGTATGCTTTCCTTGGTGTTGATTCTACATATCCGGTAATTGTGAATGCATGCTTGAGTGATGATGAACTTGCTAAGTTGTTGCATGAACTAAAATTGCATAGGAAATCCATTGGCTATACTATTGATGATTTGGTTGGTATTAAGCCGTCTTTGTGCATGCATAAGATAATGATGGAAGATAACCACAAACCCTCAATCGAACATCAAAGAAGATTGAATCCTATAATGAAAGAGGTAGTCAAAAAGGAAATCATTAAGTTGCTAGATGCGGGAATTATCTACCCTATCTCGGATAGTAAGTGGGTTAGTCCCGTTCATGTAGTTCCTAAGAAAGGTGGGATGACCGTAGTAACTAATGAGAACAATGAACTAATCCCGACTAGGACGGTTACGGGGTGGAGGATGTGCATTGATTATAGGAAATTGAACATGGCCTCTAGGAAAGATCACTTCCCTCCCCCCTTCATTGACCAAATGCTAGAAAGGTTAGCTCAACACTCTCATTTTTGCTATCTAGATGGCTATAGTGGATTCTTCCAAATCCCTATCCACCCCGATGACCAAGAGAAAACAACCTTTACATGTCCATGGGGTACTTTTGCATATAGGAGAATGCCATTTGGGTTGTGTAATGCACCCACCACCTTCCAAAGGTGTATGATGGCTATCTTTTCAGAATACATAGAAAATATCATGGAAGTATTTATGGATGATTTCTCTGTTTATGGTTCTTCCTTTGATAATTGCTTGGCTAACTTGTCATTAGTATTGCAAAGATGTGAGGAGACAAATCTTGTCTTAAATTGGGAAAAATGCCACTTCATGGTAAGTGAAAGCATTGTGTTAGGACACTTGGTGTCTAACCGTGGCATTGAGGTTGATAGGGCCAAAATTGAAACGATAGAGAAATTGTCACCACCTACCTCGGTGAAAGGGGTAAGGAGTTTCTTAGGGCATGCCGGTTTTTACCGGAGGTTTATTCAAGACTTCTCTAAAATTTCTAAGCCTCTCACTAACCTACTAATGAAGGATGTTGATTTTGTCTTTTCCAAAGATTGTCTTGAGGCCTTTTGTAGGTTGAAGAACGCCTTGATCTCCGCACCTATCATGCAACCTCCGGATTGGAGTTTACCATTTGAGATCATGTGTGATGCAAGCGATGTAGCCGTTGGGGCTGTTTTGGGGCAAAGGAAAGATGGGCGCACTCATGCCATTTATTATGCTAGCAAGACGCTAGATGATGCCCAACTCAATTATGCTACCACCGAGAAGGAGTTGCTAGCGGTGGTGTATGCATTTGAGAAGTTCCGCTCATACCTTGTTGGAGCGAAGGTCATAGTTTATACGGATCATGTTGCAATCCATTATCTACTTACAAAGAAGGATGCCAAGCCAAGGTTGATTCGGTGGATCCTTTTTCTTCAAGAGTTTGATTTGGAAATACGGGATAAGAAGGGATCCGAGAATTCCGTGGCGGATCACCTTAGTAGCTTGCCTCCATTAGAGCTTGAAAGAGATGACATCCCAATTGATGACTCATTCCGGGATGAGCAATTGCCAATGGTGGAGGAATGTTTGTTCCAAGTGTCTAAAGGAAATGAGCCATGGTATGCCGACATTGTGAACTACTTAGTGTGTGAGGAAGTGCCTCCCGGATTGACATATGCACAAAGAAAGAAGTTCTTCAACGATGTGAGGCATTACTATTGGAGTGAGCCACTCTTGTTCAAGAGAGGCCCGGATGGAATGTTTAGGAGATGCATACCGGAAGATGAAGTAGAGAGTGTGATCCGGCATTGTCACTCCTTACCATGTGGAGGCCATGCTAGCTCACACAAAACGTGTGCGAAGGTATTGCAATCCGGTTTTTATCGGCCTAACTTGTTTAGAGATGTGCAAGGTTTTGTAGCAGCATGTGATGCTTGCCAAAGGACGGGCAACATCTCAAGAAGGAATGAGATGCCTTGAACAACATCCAAGAAGTCGAAATATTTGATGTGTGGGGTGTGGACTTCATGGGACCATTCCCTTCTTCATGTGGAAATCTCTTCATCCTATTGGCGGTAGACTATGTGTCAAGATGGGTGGAGGCAATCGCCTCTCCTACAAATGATGCCAAGGTGGTGGTGCGGTTCTTCAACCGGGTGATCTTCCCTAGGTTTGGAACACCAAGGGTGATCATTAGTGATGGAGGGAAGCACTTCACGAATAGGAACTTTGGAGCGCTTTTGGCTAAGTATGGGGTGACTCATAAGGTGGCGACACCTTACCATCCCCAAACTAGTGGCCAAGTGGAGATCTCCAACCGGGAAATCAAGGCCATTCTTGAGAAGACGGTCTCTAGGACGAGAAAGGATTGGGCTATGAGGCTCAATGATGCCTTATGGGCATATAGAACCGCCTTCAAGACACCGATTGGCACCACTCCTTACAAGTTGGTCTATGGCAAGTCTTGCCACATTCCGGTAGAGATGGAACATAGAGCTTATTGGGCCATTAAGTGGCTAAATTTTGATCTCAAAGAGGCGGGAGAAAAGAGATTGCTTGAATTGAATGCCCTCGAGGAGATCCGGTTGGACGCTTATGAGAATGCCCGGATTTACAAGGAGAGAACCAAAAGATGGCATGACAAGAGGATCATCCCCAAGGAGTTGAGTGAAGGAGATCTTGTCCTTCTCTTCAACTCAAGGCTAAGGCTCTTCCCCGGAAAGCTCAAATCAAGATGGACCGGGCTATATGTGGTGAAGAAGATCTTTTCCCATGGAGCCATTGAGATAGGAGGGGAACATTGTGGGAACTTTAAGGTGAATGGGCACCGGTTGAAGAAGTATATCCCGGGAGCTCCGGTGGGGATAATTGCCCCACTTCACCTTGAGTAGACGCCCCCGAGTTTGGTCAAGCTAATGACCTTAAAGAAGCTCTTGGTGGGAGGCAACCCATTGGTAACGTTTTTCCTTTCTTAATTTGCTTTTGTTCTAGATTTTTCTATCTTTGTGTGTGTTTTGTCTACTTTTGTGTGTGCTAGAACATTAGTGGCATTCGAGGCCTTGCTTGACATAGGAATGATGATGATGAACCCCTCATCAATTATGGGTGGAGCGGACGCGGAACTTGGACGGCTAGCGGTGCCTAGCGCTGGTCCCGAAGCTTTGATGGATGCTTAGAGCTCTCTACCATGGTCGATAGGATCATCAAACATCAATTCACTATTGAGCAATTCCAAATACCATAACAAACCATTTTTACATTGTGAGAACCTTCTTTCACTCTCTTTACTTGTCTACCACATTGGGGACAATGTGTTTCTAAGTATGGGGTGGGGTTTGCAGGATCCTTTGCATGATGAGCATCTAAGATAGTTTAAAATCTTCACATGTCTTGCATTGTACATACTTAAATCGAAAATACCATAAAAATCAGAAAATTTAAAATTTTTTTGTGCTTTCTAGGCTTGGATATGATCCTAATGATGAATCTTGTCTTGTGAATTGGCTATGGATGGCCTCATGTGTTAGGATTAATGAACGCATATGTGGACTTGAAGTACTTCTCTTGAAATTCTATGAATGATTTGTGACCATGATGTTTGCCTAGAAAGGATTGAGTAGTGAAGATCGAAATTACATGATAGTTCTTGCATACCATCTAGGAATGAATGAGGCAATTCATCTTTCTCTACTTCTCATCTTAATCATGATTGCTTGAGCACCTCAATTGAGATAAAGTTGACCTCTTTTAACCCATCCGGGAATAGGAGCATGCTAGTGTGTTGATGTGTGCGAAAAGCAAGTGTGGGGTGAAGTTGTTAATGAAAGAACATCATGCATAAAATGCTGAATTTGTTGTGAAAGTGTAGCAAAAAAAAAAATAAAAAATATAGGCTTGGGGACATTGGCTTAAATGACAAGTAACTCGGTACACTTCACATAATCGGGTGTTGGTGCCTTGCCAAAGTCAAATGAACCAATAGTCCTAACGAGTTTTGGTATGTGTGCCCGGTGTGGATGCACCTCGAAAACTAAGAAAAAGCCCGAGGACGGCTAATCACCAAGGTTTCGGCTTTTGTACACCAATGCCATTGTCTCAAAAATAAGTCAAAGAAAAAAGAAAAGAAAGAAAAGATAGAGGAAAATATACACTTGAGGGAAGTTGATCGAGGACAAGATTGTGGAGTTAGTTCCGTTCCCGGATTAGCATCACATAACCTAGAAATTCCCAACCAATCACTACATTTCTTGACCCTTCTATTTCACAAGACCTTATAACCTATTTGCATGTTTGTAAGACTTAGTGATTTAGATTGGATGTACTCTTGATCTTTTTGACTTCTTCATCTTTACATTTCATGCATACTTTTGAGTTAAGTATAATTGTCTTTCCATGCTTTCATTTGTTTGATGCATGACTGCTTATCCTTTGCCATGAAACATGACTTTGAAGGTGATCCAATAGTAGAAGCACAAACCCAAAAGATTTTGCCATTTTTCTGCATACATAAATCATGTCATCTCATAGTCTATAGATGGGAGTTTGCTCGGGGACGAGCAAACCTTAAGTTTGGGGTATTTTGATAACACGATTTATGACTTAGTTTTAGGTAATCATTTAGATAGATTTCTCACTCATTCATGCATGGTTTAGCACTAGTTCACGACATTTTGCACTCAATTCATGTATTTTGCCGAGATAGACGTCTACACGGACTTGTGCGTGTTTTATAGGTATTTCGGGAGATTTAGGAGCTAAAACGACACGTTTGAGGATCGTTCATCTAGATGACACACCCTCGGACTCATTAGGACACAAGTTAAAGGCTAAGGAGGACTCATGGAGCCTTGCCAACACAAGCCATGCACCAAATCACAGCTTAACGATCCAAAGCGAAGTTTCTGGAGCAAATCACGGTTCTCTGACACTCCACGGCCGTGGAATCACCCGTGGATTTTGCCAGATTCTTGTGACAGCTGTGCCACGACTCTCATGGCCAGGTCATGCAAAATTTGTTATAAAAGTGGTCCTTCATTGGCTGAGAAAAGCATCTGGGAGCAACTCTCCATTATCCATTATCCTCTAACAAAAATATTCTCTCAACAAGAAGTCTTTCTAGGAAGGAAAGTGTCAAAGAGAAAGAAGAAGAGCTCCATTGAAGAGGAGAAGAAGAACACACACCATTACCACACTTGATAGTTTTGTATTGAAGAATTCCGGATTCTATTTCTAAGAGTTGTATGAATCATTTGAACCTTCTTTTGGAAGGATTTTAGAGTTACTCTAATTCTATTTTCAGCTTGGTTTTGCTTTAGTTCACTTGTTCATCTCTCTTCCTTCATCATCTTGCAAATGGATGTCATGATTTTATGTTTGTTTGTTTCGATTTCTATTATGAACGTTGTAGGCTAAATAGATGTGGTTCTAGGGTAAGGAAAGGATGGTTATGGCTAGGGCTATGATAGGACGGACTTAGATTTATCTTTGGATTACTTGTGTGTATGAACGTAGCTGCTGTTAGAAATCACGGGTAGTTCTTGCCTAACCACGGCCGTGGTTTAGGTAGAACAAACCGTGATTTTCCCTGGTTCGATGGATCTTGTCTTAGATTTATAGAATGTTGAAATCCTAAGTGTTTGTTGAGTTAAATCTATCCTAGGGTGACCTAGTGTTAGCAACTAAGTGATAGGAGAGACTTACCCGGTAATCCTTACTCTTAGATTCCAAAGATAACAAACCTTAGGTAGTGGTGAGCCTAATAAGCCTCCATTGGATTAGGTGTGCTAGGATAGTTGTTTAGGACTTCCCTTTCCAAGACTTACCCGGTAAGGATAGGTTAGACCCCTAGCTAACAATCCGGTTTGTGTAAAATCCCTATCCTTAGGTTCTTAGAGACTTACCCGGTGATGAGACCTTAGGAATGGACTAGTTGGACCATGAGACCTACCCGGTAATTGATCCCAATCTAGAAACGCTTAATCCCAACATATCATAGTTAATCCAACGAATGAATAGATAGCTTGAGTCCTATGCCATAACCGGAACTTCCAACCCCTAGAATCCGTCTTTTCTTTCTTTGATCGTTATCTTGTTTAGTTTGTTTATTTGTGTTGATTCATAGTTTAGTTGATTGTTTACTTTGCATGAATTGTGATCTTTGATTGATCACCAAAAACCAACCAAAAACATTTGAGATTTTTCATTTCTTTAGTTCTTTCTTTTCTTTCAACCTAGGTCTTTACTAAACTCAATCACAAATCGAATCAATTTCACCTTAGTCTTTGTGTTCGACCTCGGAATACTATCCCTACTACAAACGTCCCGTACACTGCGGGTTTCGCTAGGTAGTTTAGGATTTAGTTCGAGTTATAAATTTAAAACCCATTTGCGCATCACGATCTTAGCGTAACAACCACCAAAGGCTTCACAAGAACCTCCACCCGGATTTACTCAACCTCCAAAGGATAGAACCGAGATGATGTTTGAGCAATTGCTTGGAAGGTTGAGTGGTCTTGAGAGGACGGTGACTTCCATTTCTATGGCTCAAAAGGTGTTGGAAGCACAGGTGTTCCAAAAGGCGGGTGAAGCTCATAGAGATCCGGGAAAGCTTCCCGGAAGAACCGAACACAACCCAAGAGGCCAAGTGTTGGCCATTACAACGAGGAGTGGGTTGAATATGAAGGACTCTTTGCCCAAGGAGAATGCTAAGGGAAAGCAAGTAGTGGTAGAGGAAGAGATAGTGCAAGAAGATGGAGGCAAGAGCAAGGATGATGAGCCAACTTATGTGGCACCGCCTCCATACAAGCCACCACTACCGTTCCCTCAATCACGAGCAAGGGCTCGTTTAGACAATCACTTTGGTAAATTCCTTGAACTTATGTCTAAATTGCATATTAATATTCCGTTCATGGATGCTATCTTAGGTATGCCGACATATGGCAAGTTCTTGAAGGAAATACTCTCCAACAAAGGGAAGTTGGGGGAGTATGGGGAAGTAAAGATGACTAAGAGGTCCTCGGAATTAATCCAAACAATGAAGGAGGAGATGCCTCCTAAGCTAAGAGATCCGGGTTCCTTTTGTGTCCCAATTGGAGTGGGAGAAGTGAAGTATGAAGCCCTTTGTGATCTTGGGGCAAGTGTAAGCATCATACCGCTTGCACTTTGCAACAAGGTTGGGCTAGGAGAGCCTAAACCGGTCAAGACGACCCTTTACATGGCGGACCGTTCTATTACTCACCCGGTGAGGATCTTAGAAGACATTCTGGTGCAACTAGGGAAGTTCTATGTGCCGATTGATTTTGTTGTCTTGGACATCCCGGCGGACTATCCGGTTCCCATCATCTTAGGAAGACCTTTCCTAGCCACCTCCAGATGCCTAGTGGATTGCAAGAATGGAATTCTCTCCTTCAACATTGGAGAAGAGAACATCAAGTTCAAACTGTCCACAATGATGAAAGGGCCAACCCTTGATGAGGATGTTTTCAACATAGTCGAGCAAGAGGAATCTAGAGAAGTTGTGAGCTCGATCTTGATCAAGGACCCCTTGGAGAAAGTTCTTACCTTAAGTTTGATGGAGGAAGGTGTTGAGGAGGCTTGCAATGAAGAGATCAAGGCCTTGGAAGCACTAGAAAAGGAGACAAGAGTTGAAACTGAAGACCACGAAGGCATGCTGAACACCTGTAAGTTCCACGGGCGTGGAGTGTGTTCCACGGCCGTAGAACTCTCTGGAAATCTCCAACGAGCAAGGTTGGCAACTTCCACGGCCGTGGATGTGCCAAGAGCCGTGGATCCAACCGTGGTTCCCCCAAAGGCAACCCTCATCGATGATCAAGCTTCAAGGAGCCTTGAAGGGTCTTCATTTGCTTTGGATTCATCTCATCCAACGTTATTTGGATCGTCTCCACTCGATAAAGGTCCACCTAAACTTGAACTCAAACCCCTCCCCTCTCATTTGAAGTATGCTTTTCTTGGTGATCATTCTACATATCCGGTGATTGTGAATGCATGCTTGACTAATGATGAACTTGCTAAGTTGTTGCATGAGCTAAGATTGCATAGGAAAGCCATTGGCTATACTATTGATGATTTACTTGGCATTAAGCCCTCTTTGTGCATGCATAAGATATTGATGGAAGATAACCATAAACCCTCTATTGAACATCAAAGAAGATTGAATCCTATAATGAAAGAGGTGGTCAAGAAGGAGATCATTAAGTTGCTAGATGCGGGAATTATTTACCCTATTTCGGATAGTAAGTGGGTTAGTCCCATTCATGTAGTTCCTAAGAAGGGTGGGATGACCGTAGTGACTAATGAGAACAATGAACTAATCCCAACTAGGACGGTTACGGGATGGAGGATGTGTATTGACTATAGGAAATTAAACATGGCCTCTAGGAAAGATCACTTCCCCCTTCCCGTCATTGACCAAATGCTAGAGAGATTAGCTCAACATTCTCATTTTTGCTACTTAGATGGCTATAGTGGATTCTTCCAAATCCCTATCCACCCCGATGACCAAGAGAAAACCACTTTTACGTGTCCATGGGGAACTTTTGCATATAGGAGAATGCCATTTGGGTTGTGTAATGCACCCGCCAACTTCCAAAGGTGTATGATGGCTATCTTTTCGGAATACATTGAGAATATCATGGAAGTGTTTATGGATGATTTTTCTGTTTATGGTTCTTCCTTTGATAATTGCTTAGCTAACTTGTCATTAGTATTGAAAAGATGTGAGGAGACAAATCTTGTCTTAAATTGGGAAAAATGCCACTTCATGGTAAGTGAAGGTATTGTGTTGGGACACTTGGTGTCCAACCGTGGCATTGAGGTTGATAGGGCCAAGATTGAAACGATAGAGAAGTTGCCACCACCTACCTCGGTGAAGGGGGTAAGGAGTTTCTTAGGGCATGCCGGTTTCTACCGGAGGTTTATTAAAGACTTCTCCAAAATTTCTAAGCGTCTTACTAACCTACTAATGAAGGATGTTGAGTTTGTTTTCTCCAAGGATTGCCTTGAAGCTTTTTGTAGGTTGAAGAACGCCTTGATCTCCGCACCTATCATGCAACCTCCGGATTGGAATTTACCGTTTGAGATCATGTGCTATGCAAGTGATGTAGCCGTTGGGGCTGTTTTGGGGCAAAGGAAAGATGGGCGCACACATGCCATTTATTATGCTAGCAAGACGCTAGATGATGCCCAACTCAATTATGCTACCACCGAGAAGGAGTTACTAGCGGTTGTGTATGCATTTGAGAAGTTCCGCTCATATCTTGTTGGGGCAAAGGTCATTGTGTATACGGATCATGTTGTGATCCGTTATCTACTTACCAAGAAGGATGCCAAACCTAGGTTGATTCGGTGGATCCTTCTTCTTCTTCAAGAGTTTGATTTGGAGATCCAGGACAAGAAGGGGTCCGAGAATTCCGTTGCAGATCACCTTAGTAGACTCCCGCCATTAGAGCTTGAGAGAGATGACATCCCGATTGATGACTCATTCCGGGATGAGCAATTGCAAATGGTGGAGGAATGCTTGTTCCAAGTGTCTAGAGGAAGTGAGCCATGGTATGCCGACATTGTGAACTATCTTGTGTGTGATAAAGTGCCTCCCGGATTGACATATGCCCAAAGAAAGAAGTTCTTCAAGGATGTGAGGCACTACTATTGGAGTGAACCACTTTTGTTCAAAAGAGGGCCGGATGGAATGTTTAGAAGGTGCATACGGGAGGATGAGGTGGAGAGTGTGATCCGCCATTGTCACTCCTTGCCATGTGGAGGCCATGCTAGCTCACACAAGACATGTGCAAAGGTGTCGCAATCGGGATTCTTTTGACCAAGTTTGTTCAAGGATGTGCAAAGCTTTGTGGTAGCTTGTGATGCTTGCCAAAGGACGGGCAATATCTCAAGGAGGAATGAGATGCCCTTGAACAACATACAAGAAGTGGAGATATTTGATGTGTGGGGTTTGGACTTCATGGGACCATTTCCTTCTTCATGTGGCAACCTCTACATCCTATTGGCGGTTGATTATGTTTCGAGATGGGTGGAGGCAATTGCCTCTCCTACAAATGATGCCAAGGTG
Organism: Fagopyrum homotropicum; assembly: GCA_033239125.1. Taxonomy (NCBI): domain Eukaryota; kingdom Viridiplantae; phylum Streptophyta; class Magnoliopsida; order Caryophyllales; family Polygonaceae; genus Fagopyrum; species Fagopyrum homotropicum. The sequence continues at coordinate 36,934,861 of BSWB01000003.1, forward strand.
GTGGTGCGGTTCTTCAACCGAGTGATTTTCCCTAGGTTTGGAACACCAAGGGTGATCATAAGTGATGGAGGGAAGCATTTCACTAATAGGAACTTTGGGGCACTTTTGGCTAAGTATGGGGTGACTCATAAGGTGGCAACACCTTACCATCCCCAAACTAGTAGCCAAGTGGAGATCTCCAACCGGGAGATAAAGGGAATTCTTGAGAAGACGGTCTCTAGGACAAGAAAGGATTGGGCTATGAAGCTCGATGATGCCTTGTGGGCATATAGAACCGCTTTCAAGACACCAATTGGCACCACTCCCTACAAGTTAGTCTATGGCAAGTCTTGCCACCTTCCGGTAGAGATGGAGCATAGAGCTTATTGGGCCATTAAGTGGCTAAATTTTGACCTGAAGGAGGCCGGAGAGAAGAGGTTGCTTGATATGAACACCCTTGAAGAGATCCGGTTGGATGCCTATGAGAATGCCCGGATCTACGAGGAGAGAACCAAACAGTGGCATGACAAGCGCCTCATCCCGAAGGAGTTGAGTGAAGGCGACCTTGTCCTTCTCTTCAACTCAAGGCTGCGGCTCTTCCCCCATGGAGCTATTGAGATAGGAGGGGAGCATTGTGGAGATTTCACGGTGAACGGGCACCGGTTAAAGAAGTACATCCCGGGAGCTCTGGTGGATATGATTGCCCCACTTCACCTTGAATGAGACGCCCCCGAGTTTGGTCAAGCTAATGACCTTAAAAAAGCGCTTGATGGGAGGCAACCCATTGGTAGACATCTTTCCCTTTTCGTTTTTGCTTTTGCTTTTGATTTTTTCTGTTTTTGTGTGTTTTTGTGCTTTGTATGTGTGCTAGAATCTTGGTAGCATTGGAAGCCTTGCATGGCATGTGAATGATGATGATGAACCCCTCATCAATTATGGGTGGAGCGGACGCGGAACTTGGACAGCTAGCGGTGCGTAGCGCGGGTCCCGACGCCTTGATAAACACTTAGAGCTCTCTACCATTATTGATAGGATCATCCACCATCAATCCACTTGAGAAATCCCAAATACCATAGCAAACCATTTTTACATTGTGAGAACCTTCTTTCACTCTTCTTTACTTGAATGCCACATTGGGAACAATGTGTTTCTAAGTATGGGGTGGGGTTTGCATGATCCTTTGCATGATTAGCATCTAGGATAGTTTAATATTATCACATGTCTTGCATTGTATATACTCATTTCGGAAAAATCCAAAAAAATCAGAAAATTTAAAATTTTTTGTGCTTTCTAGGCTTGGATATGACCCTAATGATGAATCTTGTCATGTGGATTGGCTATGGATGGCCTTATGTGTTAAATTGATGAATGCATATGTGGACTTGAAGTACTTATATTGAATCCTATGAATGATTTGTGATCATGATGCTTTCCTAGAATGGATTGAGTATTGAAAGTCGAAATTACATGCTAGTTCTTGCACACCATCTAGGAATGAATGAGGCAATTCATCTTTCTCTACTTCTCATCTTGATCATGATGTTTGAGCACCTTAATTGATATAAATTTGACCTCTTTTGACCCATCCGGGAATAGGAGCATGTTAGTGTGTTGATGTGTGTGAAAAGCAAATGTGGGGTGAAGATGTTGATGAAAGAATGCCATGAATAAAATGCTGAATTTGTTGTGAAAGTGTAGACAAAAATATAGGTTTGGGGACGTTGGTTTAAATGACAAGTAACTCGGCACACTTCACATAATCGGGTGTTGGTGCCTTGCCAAAGTCAAATAAACCGATAGTCCTAACGAGCTTTGGTATGTGTGCCCGGTGTGGATGCACCTCGAAAAATAGAAAAAGCCCGAGGATGGCTAATCACCAAGGTTTCGGCTTTTGTACACCAATTCCATTGTCTCAAAAATAAGTGAAAGAAAAAGAGAAGAAAGAAAAGATGGAGAAAATATACACTTGAGGGAAGTTGATCGAGGACAAAATTGTGGAGTTAGTTCCATTCCCGGATTAGCATCACATAGCCTAGAAAAATCCCCACCTAATCACAACGTTTCTTGGCCTTTTATCTCACAAGCCCTTGTGACCTATTTGCATTTGTGTAAGACTTAGTAATCTAGATGGGATATGCTCTTGATCATTTTGACTTCTTCATTTTTACATTTCATGCATGCTTTCGAGTTAAGTACAATTGTCTTTCCATGCCTTCACTTGTTTAATGCATGATTGCTTGTCCATTGCCATAAAACATGACTATGAAGGTGATCCAACATTAGAAGCACAACTCCAAAAAGATTTAGCCATTTTTCTGCATGCATAAATCATGTCATCTCTTAGTCTATAGTTGAGAATTTGCTCGGGGACGAGCAAACCTTAAGTATGGGGTATTTTTGATAACACGATTTATGACTTAGGATTAGGCACTCATTTAGATATATTTTCCACTCATTCATGCATGGTCTAGCATTAGTTCACGACGATTTGCACTTAAATCATGTATTTTGTCGAGATAGACGTCTACGCGGACTTTTGCTTGCTTTATAGGTATTTTCGGAGATTTAGGAGCTTAATCGATGCATTCGAGAGTCACTCCTCGAGATGACACACTTTCGGACTCATTGGAATGCAAGCTAAGGGCTAAGGAGGACTCATGGAACCTTGCCAACACAAGCCATGCACCAAATCGAAGCTTAATGATCCAAGGCAAAGCTGAAGCACCAAACCACGGTTCACTGAAGGTCCACGGCCGTGGAACCAACCGTGGTTTTTTCCAAACGGTTGTGACAGCTGTGCCACGATCTCATGGCTCACTCTAGCAAGGTTGTAGTATAAAAGTGGTCCTGCAAGGCTGAGAGAAGGCATCTTGGAGCAGCCATCCATTATCCTCTATCATCCAATCAAAAACACTCTCAACAAGGAGATTCTCTAAGGAGGGAGACACCATTGAAGGAGGAGGAGAGCTCCATTGGAGAAGAAGAGAAGAACACACCATTGCTAGCACTTGATAGGCTCTGTAGTGAAGAATTTCGGAATCGTTTTCTAGGGTTGTAAGAATCGATTAAACCTTCTTTTGGAAGGGTTGTGAGTCTTTCTAATCTTAATTTCAGCTTGGTTTTGTTTGCTTCACTTGTTCATCCCTTTCTTTTCATTATCTTGCAAATGGAAGCCATGATTTTATGCTTGATGATTTTGATTGTTATGATGCATGTTGTAGGCTAAATAGATGCGATTCTAGGGTAAGGAAAGGATGGTTATGGCTAAGACTATGATAGGATGAACTTAGATTTACCCTTGGATGACTTGTTACTTGAGCGAAGCCTCTGTTGGAGTCCACGGTGAGTTCTTGCCATTCCACGGCCGTGGAAGGTGTAGAACAACCCGTGGTTTCCCTGGTTCGATGGATCTAAGTTTTAGATTTGTTAGAATGTTGAAATCCTAGTGTTTGTTGAGTTAAATCTACCCTAGGGTGACCTAGTGTTAGCAACTAAGTGTTAGAAGAGACTTACCTGGTGATTCTTACTCTTAGATTTCAAAGATGACAAACCCTAGGTAGTGGTGAGCCTCATAAGCCGCCATTGGACTAAGTGTGCTAGGATAGTTGTTTAGGACTAACCCTTTCGAGACTTACCCGGTGAAGATAGGTTAGATCCCTAGGTGACAATCCGGTTTGTGTAGAATTCCATCCCTTAGGCTCTTGAGACTTACCCGGTGATGGGGCTTTAGGAACGGACTAGTGGACATGAGACCTACCCGGTGATTGATCCCAATCTAGAAACACTCACTCCCAATATATCATAGTTAGTCCAAGGAATGATTCGGTAGCTTGAGTCTTATGCCATAATCGGAATTTCCAACCCCTAGAATTCGCTTTTCTCTCTTGATTCATATCTCGTGTTTAGCTTGTTTGTTTGTGTTGATTTGTTAGTTTAGTTGATCGTTTACTTTGCATGATTTGTGATCCTTGATTGATCACCTAAAAACCAACCAAAAACATTGACATTTTCATTTCTTTATTTCTTTCTCTTTTCTTAACCTAGATCTTCACTAAACTTAATCATAAATCGAATCAATCTCACCTTAGTCTTTGTGCTCGACCTCGGAATACTATCCCTACTACAAACGTCCCGTACACTGCGGATTCGCTAGGAGTTAGGAGAAATATAACGAGTATAAATTTAAAGCTTATGGCGTGCACACGTTCTTAGCGTAACAGAACTTTTGGAGCTTAATCGATACATTCGAGGATTGATCCCTCGTGATGACACATTTCCGGACTCATTAAGAAGCAAGCTAGGAGCTAAGGGGAACACATAGGACCATGTTGGTGCATGCCTTGCACCAACTCATTGCTCAACGATCAAAAGAGGGCTGAAACACCAAAACCACGGTCACTGGCACTTCCACAGCCGTGGAATTGGACCGTGATTCCCTCTGGACAGCTGGGACAGCTGTCGCACGATCTCCATAACCAACTCTTGCTCTTGGTGGAGGCTATAAGTAGTCTTACAGGCTGATCCGAAGGGGGACCTGACCTTAACACACACACCCTCTCCCACATTCTCTCATTCAACAACATTCCATTGGAGGATACTCTTTGGAGGGAGCAAGGACACTCTCATTTGGAGAAGAAGAAGAAGAACAATTGTCTTAGAGTTTTGCTAGTTTTTGAGTGGATTTTGAGTGAATTTTGTTGAGAACATTTGCAAAGGTTGTGAGGAACGGATTGAACCTTCTTTTGAAGGGTTGTAAGTCCTTCTTAACATTTATTTAGCTTGTTTTCTTGTTCTACTTGTCTTATCTCCCTTTCATTTCATATTCTTGCTATGGAAGCCATTGATGTATGCTTGTTGAGTTTGATTTTTGAGATGCATGTTGTTGACTAAATAGATGCGATTCTAGGGTAAGGGAATGATGGTTATGGCTTGGACTATGATAGAATAGCGTTAAATGTATCTTTGGATTATTTGCTTGCTCGTACTTAAGTGCTGTTAGAAATCACGGTTTGTTCTTATGCAACCACGGCCGTGGTTCTTATGATTTGACCGTGGTTTGCCTCTGTTACACCTGTATTGATAAATCTGCATGTTAGGATTTTAGATTGTTGAAATCCTAGTGTTTGTTAAGCTTAATCTAGCCTAGCGTGACCTAATGCTAGCAACCTAAGTGAGGAAAGAGACCTACCCGGTGATTTCCGATCTTAAGTACCAAAGATGATGAACTCTAGGTAGTAGTGAGTCTCATAAGCCGCTATTGGATTGAGTGTGCTAGGATTGATGTTTAGGACTTGCCTTCCTGAGACTTACCCGGTAAGGAGAGGTTAGATCCCTAGATAGCAATCCGGTTTGTGTAGATTTCCCACCTTACGTTCCTAGAGACTTACCCGGTAATAGGACCTTAGTTGCGGGATTAGTGGATCATGAGACCTACCCGGTGATTGGTTCCATTTGAGAAACACCCTTTCCCAACATACCATAGTTAATCCAAGGAATGATTAGAAGCTTGATTCCAATGCCATAACCGGAATTTCCAACCCCTAGAATCCGCTTTTCTCTCTTTGATTGCCTATCTCGTGTTTGTGTTTGCTTATTTGTGTTGCTAGCTTAGTTGTTTGTTAATCTTGCATGATTTGTGATCCTTGATTGATCACTACAAAACCAATCCAAAAGTATTGAGATTTTCATTTCTTTATTTCTTTCTCTTTTCTCAAACTAGGTCTACACTATCCTTAGTCACTATTTGATTCAATTTCACCTTAGTCTTTGTGTTCGACCTCGGAATACTATCCTTACTACAAAACGACCCATACACTGTGGGTTCGCTAGGAGTTTGGAAAAATATATCGAGTTATAAATTTAAGACTTTTGCGTGCTACAATATTAGCGTAACAAGTTTTTGGCGCCGTTGCCGGGGACTAGGTCTAGATTGAGTCATTGTTTGTGATTGTTTATAGTGTAGGTCTTTCTTGTTGCTTTTGATCTTGTTTGGTTTGTGTCTTTGCATTTTCAGGACATCTCTCATTCTTTAGGTGCATGCGAAGATCTCATGGCAAGGATTTAGCTCCACTCGATCCCGAACCAGAGAAAACCCTTAAAGCTAGATCTAAGAGCATTAAGAAGAAGAAGGAGATGGCCGCAAGAGATCTTCAAGCTGAGTTGGATGAGGCTTTAGAGCAAATTAAGTTAAGAGATGAACTCTTGGAGAATGAGAGGAGACTTGCCAATGAGAGGCAAGAAGCAACTAGGAGGGAGATTGAAGAGATTAGGCAAGCTCTTGTACAAAGCGAGCTTAATCGTCAACAACCTCCACCACCACCACCGCATCCGGCGGTTAATATTCGGGTTATGCCCATTGCTATTGAGGAGCCACAAACATTAGGGCAACGTATTGATCCGGCCCAAAGAGTGCACCGTCCGGGTGTAAACTTAGGAGATCCCGCAACCCATGATTATGAGCTCCGCCCTCCGGCATAATCAATTTGGAGGGATGGAAGAAGAGTCTCCTCATCAACACTTGATGAACTATGAGATCTTGATGGAGACTCTAAGGCCGCCTAGATTGGAGAACAACAACCATAAGCTTAGGGCTTTTTCCTTCTCACGTAAGGATAAAGCCTTGACTTGGTACCAATCCATTCCACTAGGACGTGTGAGTACTTGGGAGGAGATGACAACCGAGTTCTTGACTAAATTCTTCCCGCCTTCCAAGACAACCGAGCTAAGAGGGAAGATCAATGCCTTCGTGATGAAGGATAGAGATAGCCTATTCAAATCTTGGGAGAGGTTCAAGGACCTCCTTCTAGATTGTCCATACCATGGTATACCGAAGATAGAGCTATTAGAGATTTACTTCAAGGGGCTTGATGAGGATAGCCAATTCAAGCTTCAATCACTTTCCGGTGGAACATTCATGGAGTAGAATGTTGATGAGGCTTGGGAGTTTATAGAGAAACAAGCTTTGGTGATAGAAAAGTACTCCCATAGGAAGAGTGATGGGAGGAAACCGGGAGCATATGAGGTGCGTGAAGTCACCATGAGTAATTTCAAGCTGGATGCAATCAACAATGAGCTTAAGTCTTTGAGGGAGTTGTGTGCTACAACTTTGAAGAATCAAGCAAGCCCTCAAGTGCAAGTGCAAGCAAACTTGTCTTCCAAGGAGGAAGATGTGAACTACATGGGAAGGGGAAACTTCAACAATTATCAAGGCCCTAGAAACTTCAACAACAACCGGCAAATCAAAAATTACCGGCCTAACCACAACCATCCCGGGTTTTCCTATTCTAACCCGGATGGTGCCTTGAACCCTCCCGCTTCCACAAGCGCAGCTCCACCACCTAAGGCTTCACAAGAACCTCCACCTAGATTTACTCTACCTCCAAAGGATAGAACCGAGATGATGTTTGAGCAACTGCTTGGAAGGTTAAGTGGTCTTGAGAGCACGGTGACATCTATTTCGAAAGCTCAAAGGGTGCTAGAAGCACAAGTGTTCTAAGAGGCGGGTGAAGCTCATAGAGATCCGGGAAAGCTTCCCGGAAGGACCGAGAAAAACCCAAGAGGCAAGTGTTGGCCATTACAACAAGGAGAGGGCTGAGCATGAAGGACCCTTTGCGTAAGGGGAATGACAAGGGAAAGCAAGTAGTGGTAGAGGAAGAGCCATTGCAAGAAGAAGGAGGAAAGAGCAAAGATGATGAGCCAACATATGTGGCACCACCTCCATACAAGCCACCACTACCGTTCCCACAATCACGAGCAAGAGCTCGATTGGACAAACATTTCGGTAAATTCCTTGAACTTATGTCTAAATTGCATATTAACATTCCGTTCATGGATGCTATTCTAGGTATGCCGGCCTACGGAAAATTCTTGAAGTTAATACTCTCCGACAAGAGGAAATTGGAGGAGTATGGAGAAGTAAGAATGACAAAGAGATCTTCCGAGTTGATCCAAACTATGAAGGAGGAGATGCCTCCTAAGGTAAGAGATCCGGGATCTTTTTGTGTGCCAATTGGGGTTGGAGAAGTGATGTATAAAGCCCTATGTGATCTCGGAGCAAGTGTAAGCATTATCCCACTTGCACTTTGCAACAAGGTTGGGCTAGGAGAGCCAAAGCCGGTCAAGATGACCCTCTATATGGCGGACCGTTCAATAACCCACCCCGTAGGAATCTTGGAAGACATACCGGTTCAGCTTAGGAAGTTCTATATGCCAATAGATTTTGTTGTCTTGGACATCCCGGTGGATTACCCGGTTCCTATCATTTTAGGAAGGCCATTCTTAGCTACATCCGGATGCTTGGTAGATTGTAAGAATGGAATCCTCTCCTTCAACATAGGAGAGGAAAATATCAAGGTCAAGCTATCCACAATGATGAAGGGGCCAGCCCTTGGTGAAGATATGTTCAACATTGTCGAGCAAGAGGAATGCAGAGAAGTTGTGAGCTCGATCTTGATCAAGGACCCCTTGAAAAAGGTTCTTAGCTTAAGTTTGATGGAGGAAGGATTTGAGGATGATTGCAATGAAGAAATCAAGGCTTTAGATGCATTGGAAAAGGAGACAAGTGTTGAATTTGAAGTGCACGAAACCATGTTGAATCACTGTAGGAACCACGGCCAGGCAGAGGGAACCATAGCCGTAATATTGGCCGTGGAACTCTCTGGAATGCTCCAAAGTGCCAGCTTCTCAGATTCCACGGCCGTGGTTCTGCCAGAGGCCGTGATTTTGCCCGTGGTTTCTCCAAAAAGTGCCTTAGTGGTTGATCAAGCTTCAAGGAATCTTAGAAAGTCTTCCATAGCTTTGGAATCATCTCAACCTACATTGTACGGAGCATCTCCAATCGATAAAGGTCCTCCTAAACTTGAACTTAAGCCCCTCCCCTCTCATTTAAAGTATGCTTTTCTTGGTGAGAATTCTACTTATCTGGTTATTGTGAACTTATCTGGTTATTGTGAACTTAAGCCAATAGCTCTCTTATGCAATCTCAACTCATGAAAGAAGTAGTAAAGAAAGAGATCCTTAAATTGCTAGATGCGGGAATCATTTTTCCGATTTTGGATAGTAAGTGGGTTAGTCCCGTGCATGTGGGTCCTAAGAAGGGTGAGATGACCGTAGTGTCTAATGAGAACAATGAACTAATCCCTACTAGGACGGTTACGGGATGAAGGATGTGTATAGACTATAGGAAACTAAATGTGGCCTCTAGGAAAGATCACTTCCCTCTTCCTATTATTGACCAAATGCTAGAGAGATTAGCTCAATATTCACACTTTTGCTACTTAGATGGCTATAGTGGATTCTTCCAAATCCCTATCCACCCGGATGACCAAGAGAAAACTACATTCACATGTCCTTGGGGTACATTTGCATATAGGAGAATGCCATTTAGGTTGTGTAATGCACCCGCCACCTTTCAAAGGTGTATGATGGCTATCTTTTCTGAATATATTGAAAACATCATGGAAGTGTTTATGGATGATTTCTCTGTTTATGGATCTCCATTTGATGATTGTTTAGCTAACTTGTCTTTGGTGTTAAAGAGATGTGAGGAGACTAATCTTGTCTTGAATTGGGAGAAATGCCACTTCATGGTAAGTGAAGACATTGTGTTGGGACACTTGGTGTCCAACCGAGGCATTGAGGTTGATAGGGCTAAGATAGAGACAATAGAGAAGTTGCCACCACCTACCTCGGTGAAGGTGGTAAGGAGTTTCTTAGGGCATGCCGGTTTTTAACGGAGATTCATAAAAGATTTCTCTAATATTTCTAAGCCTCTTACTAATCAACTAATGAAAGATGTTGAGTTTGTTTTCTCCAAGGATTGCCTTGAAGCTTTTTCTAGGTTGAAGAATGCTTTGATCACCGCCCCTATCATGCAACCTCTGGATTGGAGCTTACCGTTTGAGATCATGTGTGAAGCGAGTTATGTGGCCGTCGGGGCTGTTTTGGGACAATGGAAAGATGGGCTTACACATGCCATCTATTATGCTAGCAAGACGCTAGATGATGCCCAACTCAATTATGCTACCACAGAGAAGGAGTTGCTAGCGGTTGTGTATGCATTTGAGAAGTTCCGCTCGTATCTTGTTGGAGCGAAGGTCATTGTGTATACGGATCATGCTGCGATCCGTTATCTCCTTACCATGAAGGATGCCAAGCCTCGTTTGATTCGGTGGATCCTTCTTCTCCAAGAATTTGATTTGGAGATCCAGGACAAAAAGGGGTCTGAAAATTCTGTGGCGGACCACCTTAGTAGGCTACCACCATTGGAGATTGAGAGAGATGACATCCCGATTGATGACTCATTCCGGGATGAGCAATTGAAAATGATGGAGGAGTGCTTGCTTCAAGTTTCTAGGGGGAATGAGCCATGGTATGCGGACATAGTGAACGACCTTGTGTGAAGAGGTGCCACCCGGTCTATCGTATGCCCAAAGGAAAAAGTTCTTCAAGGATGTGAGGCATTACTATTGGAGTGAACCGCTCTTGTTTAAGAGAGGGCTGGATGGGGTCTTTAGGAGATGCATACTGGAGGATGAGGTGGATAGTGTGATCCGCCATTGTCATTCCTTGCCATGTGGGGGCCATGCTAGCTCACACAAGACGTGTACAAAGGTGTTGCAATCCGGATTTTATTGGCCAAGTTTGTTTAAGGACGTGCAGAATTTTGTTGTAGCTTGTGATGCTTGCCAAAGGACGGGCAACATCTCAAGGAGGAATGAGATGCCCTTGAACAACATACAAGAGGTGGAGATATTTGATGTTTGGGGTGTGGACTTCATGGGGCCATTCCCCTCTTCATGTGGCAACCTCTACATCCTATTGGCGGTAGACTATGTGTCGAGATGGGTAGAAGCAATCTCCTCTCCCACAAATGATGCCAAGGTTGTGGTGCGGTTCTTCAACCGAGTGATCTTCCCTAGGTTTGGAACACCAAGGGTGATCATAAGTGATGGAGGAAAGAAGTTCACCAATAGAAACTTCGGGACACTTTTGGCTAAGTATGGGGTGACTCATAAGGTGGCAACACCTTACCATCCCCAAACTAGTGTCCAAGTGGAGATCTCCAACCGGGAGATAAAGGGGATACTTGAGAAGACGGTTTCTAGGACGAGAAAGGATTGTGCTATGATGCTCGATGATGCTTTGTGGGCATATAGAACCGCTTTCAAGACATCGATTGACACCACTCCCTACAAGCTAGTTTATGGAAAGTCTTCCCACCTTCCGGTGGAGATGGAGCATAGGGCGTATTGGTCCATAAGGTGGTTGAATTTTGACCTCAAGGAGGCCGGTGAGAAGAGATTGCTAGACATGAATGCTCTTTAGGAGATCCGGTTGGATGCCTATGAAAACGCCCAGCTCTACAAGGAAAGGACCAAACGTTGGCATGACAAGCATCTTATCCCAAAGGAGTTGAGTGAAGGAGACTTGGTCCTTCTCTTCAACTCAAGATGGACGGGTCCTTATGTGGTGAAGAAGATCATTCCCCATGGAGCGGTTGAGATAGGAGGGGAGCATTGTGGAGATTTTAAGGTGAATGGGCACCAGTTGAAGAAGTATATCCCGGGAGCTCCGGTGGATATGACTGCCCCACTTCACCTTGAGTAAGATGCCCCCGAATTTGGTCAAGCTAATGACCTTAAATAAGCGCTTAATGGGAGGCAACCCATTGGTACCATCTTTCCCTTTTCGTTTTTGTTTTGGTTTTTATTTTTCTGTTTTTGTGTGTTTTTGTGTGCTTTGTGTTTGTGTGCTAGAGTCTTGGTAACATGGAGGCCTTGCAAGGCATGAGTTGATGATGATGATCCTATATCAAATATGGGTGGAGCGGACGTGGGACTTGGACGGCTAGCGGTGCTTAGCGCGGTCCCGACGCCATAACGAACACTTTGAGCTCTCTACCATCTTTTATAGATCATCCGCCATCACTCCACTTGAGTGAACCCAAATACAAAAGCAAACCATTTTTACATTGTGAGGACCCTCTTTCATTCTTCTTTACTTGAATTGCACATTGGGGATAATCTGTTTCTAAGTATGGGGTGGGGTTTTCATGATCACTTGCATGATTAGCATCTAGGATAGTTTAATATTGTCACATGTTTCATTATGTTTTGTATTGTACATACATATTTCAAAAATTCCAAAAAATTAGAAAATTAAATTTTTTTTTTTAGGGCTTCTAAGTTTGGGTATGACCCTTATGATGAGATTGTCTTGTGAATTGGCTATTGATAGCTTTGTGTGTTGAATGCATGTATGCATATGTGGACTTGAAGTACTTATCTTGAATCCTATGTATCATGTTACGCTCAGGATGTGATACGCAATGGGTTTTAAATTTATATTCTCGTTATATTTATCCTAACTCCTAGCGAACCCGCAGTGTACGGGACGTTTGTAGTAGGGATAGTATTCCGAGGTCGAACACAAAGACTAATGTGAGATTGATTCGATTAGTGATTAAGTCTAGTGAAGATCTAGGTTAAGGAAAGGAAATAAAGAAATGAAAATCTAAATGTTTTTGGTGGGTTTTTAGATGATCAATCAAGGATCACAAGTCATGCAAATAAACAAATCGACTATGCTAACAAATCAACTCAAACAAACAAGCTAAAACGAGATATAGATCAAGAGAGAAAAGCGGATTCTAGGGGTTGGAAGTTCCGGTTATGGCATAGGACTCAAGCTATCTAATCGTTCCTTGGATAAACTATGATGTGTTGGGAATAAGTGTTTCTAGATTGGGATCAATCACCGGGTAGGTCTCATGGTCCGCTAATCCGTTCCTAAGGTCTTATCACCGGGTAGGTCTCTAAGAACCTAAGGGATGGAATTCTACACAAACCGGATTGTTACCTAGGAAGCTAACCTATCCTTACCGGGTAAGTCTCGAAAGGGTTAGTCCTAAACAACTATCCTAGCACACTTAGTCCAATGGCGGCTTACGAAGCTCACCACTACCTAGGGTTTGTCATCTTTGAATTCTAAGAGCAAGAATCACCGGGTAAGTCTCATCTAATCACTTAGTAGCTAACACTAGGTCACCCTAGGGTAGATTTAGCTCAACAAACACTTAGGATTTCAACATTCTAACAATCTAAAGCTGGATCCATCAAACAAGGGAGAATCACGGGCTGTTCTACACCTTCCACGGCCGTGGAAAGGCAAGAACAAACCGTGGACTCCAACAGAAACTACGTCCAAGCAAGAGAGTCATCCAAGGGCTAATCTAAGTCCATCCTATCATAGTCCTAGCCATAACCATTCCTTCCTTACCCTAGAATCACATCTATTTAGCCTACAACATACATCATAGCAATCAAAATCATCAAACATAAAATCATGGCTTCCATTTGCAAGATAATGAAGAGAAAGAGATGAACAAGTGAAGTAAACAAAACCAAGCTGAAAAATGGAATTAGAATGACTCACAATCCTTCTTAAAGAAGGTTCAAACGGTTCATACAACTCAAGAAATCGATTCCGAAATTCTTCACTACAAAGCTATCAAAATCTATCAATGGTGTGCTCTTCTTCTTCTCCAATGAAGCTCTTCCTCCAATGGTAGCTTCCTTCTACCTCCTTCTTCCAAGAATCTTCTTGTTGAGAGAATATTTTGATTGGATGATAGTGGATAATGGAGAGCTGCTCCCACATGATTCTCTCAGCCAATGCAGGACCACTTTTATACTACAACTTTGCAAGAGCTGGCCAAGAGATCGTGGCACAGCTGTCACGAAAACCTGGCAAAATCCACGGGTAGAATCACGGTCGTAGAGTGTCAGTGAACCGTGATTTTGTGTTTCAGCTTTGCCCTTGATCATTAAGCTTCGATTTGGTGCATGGCTTGTGTTGGCAAGGTTCCATGAGTCCTCCCTAGCCTTTAGCTTGCATCCTAATGAGTCCGAGGGTGTGTCATCTTGATGAACGATCCTCAAACGTATCGTTTTAGCTCCTAAATCTCCCAAAATACCTACAAAGCAATGCACAAGTCCGTGTAGACGTCTATCTCGACATAATACGTGAATTGAGTGCAAACGTCGTGAACTAGTACTAAACCGTGCATGAATGAGCGAGAAATCTATCTAAATGATTACCTAAACCTAAGTCATAAATCGTGTTATCAAAAATACCCCATACTTAAGGTTTGCTCGTCCCCGAGCAAATTCTCAACTATAGACTACGAGATAACATGATTTATGTATGCAGAAAAAAATGGCAAAATCCTTTTGGGTTTGTGCTTCTACTATTGGATCACCTTCATAGTCATGTTTTATGGCAACGGACAAGCAATTATGCATCAAATAAATGAAGGCATGGAAAGACAATTGTACTTAACTCAAAAGCATGCATGAAATGTAAAAATGAAGAAGCCAAGAAGATCAAGAGCATATCCAATCTAGATTACTAAGTCTTACAAACATGCAAATAGGTCATAAGGTCTTGTGAAATAAAAGGCCAAGAAATGTTGTGATTAGGTGGGGATTTTTCTAGGCTATGTGATGCTAATCCGGGAATGGAACTAACTTCACAATCTTGTCCTCGATCAACTTCCCTCAAGTGTATATTTTCTCTATATTTTCTTTCTTTTCTTTTTCTTTGACTTATTTTTGAGACAATGGCATTGGTGTACAAAAGCCGAAACCTTGGTGATTAGCCATCCTCGGGCTTTTTCTATTTTTCGAGGTGCATCCACACCGGGCACACATACCAAAGCTCGTTAGGACTATTGGTTTATTTGACTTTGGCAAGGCACCAACACCCGATTATGTGAAGTGTACCGAGTTACTTGTCATTTAAGCCAACGTCCCCAAACCTATGTTTTTGTCTACACTTTTCACAAAAAATTCAGCATTTTATGCATGATATTCTTTCATCAACATCTTCACCCCACACTTGCTTTTCACACACGTCAACACACTATTACGCTCCTATTCCCGGATGGGTCAAAAGAGGTCAAATTTATATCAATTGAGGTGCTCAAACAATCATGATCAAGATGAGAATTAGAGGAAAATGAATTGTCTCATTCATTCCTAGATGGTGTGCAAGAACTAGCATGTAATTTCGACCTTCAATACTCAATCCATTCTAGGCAATTATCATGATCACAAATCATTCATGGAATTCAAGAGAAGTATTTCAAGTCCACATATGCGTTCATCAATTGAACACATAAGGCCATTCATAGCCAATCCACAAGACAAGATTCATCATTAGGGTCATATCCAAGTCTAGAAAGCACATAAATTTTTAAATTTTCTGAATTTTTATGGGATTTTCGAAATGAATATATATAATGCAAGACATGTGCAAATATTAAACTACCCTAGATGCTCATCATGCAAAGGATCATGCAAACCCCACCCCATACTTAGAAACACATTGTCCCCAATGTGTAAATGAAGTAATGAAGAGTGAAAGAAGGTTCTCACAATGTAAAAATGGTTTGCTATGGTATTTGGGATTCTCAAGTGGAATTGATGTTGGATGATCCTATCAACCATGGTAGAGAGCTCTAAGTATTCATCAAGGCGTCGGGACCCGCGCTAGGCACCGCTAGCCGTCCAAGTTCTGCGTCCGCTCCACCCACAATTGATGAGGGGTTCATCATCATCACTCACTTGCCAAGCAAGGCTTCCAATGCTACTAAGGCTCTAGCACACACACACAAAGCACACACAAAAACAGAAAAATCTAAAACAAAACAAAAAGGGGAAAACGTTACCAATGGGTTGCCTCCCACCAAGCGCTTCTTTAAGGTCATTAGCTTGACCAAACTCGGGGGCGTTTACTCAAGGTGAAGTGGGGCAATCATATCCACCGGAGCTCCCGGGATATACTTCTTCAACCGGTGCCCATTCACCTTAAAGTTTCCTCAATGCTCCCCTCCTATCTCTATAGCTCCATGGGGAAAGATCTTCTTCACCACATATGGCCCGGTCCATCTTGATTTGAGCTTTCCGGGGAAAAACCGCAGCCTCGAGTTGAAGAGAAGGACAAGGTCGCCTTCACTTAACTCCTTCGGGATGAGGCGCTTGTCATGCCACCGTTTGGTTCTTTCCTTGTAGATCCGGGCATTCTCATAAGCATCCAACCGGATCTCCTCAAGGGCATTCATATCAAGCAACCTCTTCTCTCCCGCCTCCTTGAGGTCAAAATTTAGCCACTTAATGGCCCAATAAGCTCGATGCTCTATCTCCACCGGAATGTGGCAAGACTTGCCATAGACCAACTTGTAAGGAGTGGTGCCAATCGGTGTCTTGAAAGCGGTCCTATATGCCCACAAGGCATCATCGAGCTTCTTAGCCCAATCCTTTCTTGTCCTAGAGACCGTCTTCTCAAGAATTCCCTTTATCTCCCGGTTGGAGATCTCCACTTGGCCACTAGTTTGGGGATGGTAAAGTGTTGCCACCTTATGAGTCACCCCATACTTAGCCAAAAGTGCCCCAAAGTTCCTATTGGTGAAGTGATTCCCTCCATCACTTATGATCACCCTTGGTGTTCCAAACCTAGGAAAGATCACTCGGTTGAAGAACCACACCATAACCTTGGCGTCATTTGTAGGAGAGGCGATTGCCTCCACCCATCTCGAAACATAGTCAACTGCCAATAGGATGTAGAGGTTGCCACATGAAGAAGGGAATGGTCCCATGAAGTCCACACCCCACACATCAAATATTTCCACTTCTTGTATGTTGTTCAAGGGCATCTCATTCCTCCTTGAGATGTTGCCCGTCCTTTGGCAAGCATCACAAGCTACAACAAAGCCTTGCACATCCTTGAACAAACTTGGCCAAAAGAAGCCCGATTGCAACACTTTAGCACATGTCTTGTGTGAGCTAGCATGCCCTCCACATGGCAAGGAATGACAATGGCGGATCACACTCTCCACCTCATCCTCCGGTATGCATCTTCTAAACATTCATCCGGCCCTCTCTTGAACAAAAGTGGTTCATTCCAATAGTAGTGCCTCACATCCTTGAAGAACTTCTTCCTTTGGGCATATGTCAATCCGGGAGGCACTTCCTCACACACTAAGTAGTTCACAATGTTGGCAAACCATGGCTCACTTCCTCTAGACACTTGGAACAAGCATTCTTCCACCATTTGTAATTGCTCATCCCGGAACGAGTCATCAATCGGGATGTCATCTCTTTCAAGCTCCAATGGTGGGAGTCTACTAAGGTTATCCGCCACTGAGTTCTCGGATCCCTTCTTGTCCCGGATTTCTAAATCAAACTCTTGTAGAAGAAGGATCCACCGAATCAACCTTGGTTTGGCATCCTTCTTTATAAGGAGGTAACGGATCGCAGCATGATCCGTATACACTATGACCTTCGCCCCAACAAGGTATGAGCGGAACTTCTCAAATGCATACACAACCGCTAGCAACTCCTTCTCGGTGGTAGCATAATTGAATTGGGCATCATCTAGCGTCTTGCTAGCATAATAAATGGCATGAGTGCTCCCATCTTTCCTTTGCCCCAAAACAGCCCCAACGGCTACATCGCTTGCATCACACATGATCTCAAACGTTAAACTCCAATCCGGAGGTTGCATGATAGGTGCGGAGATCAAGGCGTTCTTCAACCTACAAATAGCCTCAAGACAATCCTTGGAAAAGACAAAATCAACATCCTTCATCAGTAGGTTAGTAAGAGGCTTAGAAATTTTAGAGAAGTATTGAATAAACCTCCGGTAAAAACCGGCATGCCCTAAGAAACACCTTACCCCCTTCACCAAGGTAGGTGGTGGCAACTTCTCTATCGTTTCAATCTTGGCCCTATCAACCTCAATGCCACGGTTAGACACCAAGTGTCCCAACACAATGCCTTCACTTACCATGAAGTGGCATTTTTCCCAATTCAAGACAAGATTTGTCTCCTCACATCTTTGCAATACTAATGATAAGTTAGCCAAGCAATTATCAAAGGAAGAACCATAAACAAAGAAATCATCCATGAACACTTCCATGATATTTTCAATGTATTCCGAAAAGATAGTCATCATACACCTTTGGAAGGTGGCGGGTGCATTACACAACCCAAATGGCATTCTCCTATATGCAAAAGTACCCCATGGACATGTAAATGTTGTTTTCTTTTGGTCATCGGGGTGGATAGGGATTTGGAAGAATCCACTATAGCCATCTAAGTAGCAAAAATGAGAATGTTAAGCTAACCTTTCTAGCATTTGGTCAATGAAGGGGAGAGGGAAGTGATCTTTCCTAGAGGCCATGTTCAACTTCCTATAGTCAATGTACATTCTCCACCCCGTAACCGTCCTAGTTGGGATTAGTTCATTGTTCTCATTGGTTACTACGGTCATCCCACCCTTATTAGGAACTACATGAACGGGACTAACCCACTTACTATCCGAGATAGGGTAGATAATTCCCGCATCTAGCAACTTAATGATTTCCTTTTTGACTACCTCTTTCATTATAGGATTTAGTCTTCTTTGATGTTCAATAGAGGGTTTATGGTTATCTTCCATCAAGATCTTATGCATGCACAAAGAAGGTTTTATGCCAACCAAATCATCAATAGTATAGCCAATGGCTTTCCTATGCAATCTTAGCTCATGCAACAACTTAGCAAGTTCATCATCACTCAAGCATGCATTAACAATCACCGGATATGTTGAATTATCACCAAGAAAAGCATACTTCAAATGAGAGGGGAAGGGTTTAAATTCAAGTTTAGGAGGACCTTTATCGAGTAGAGACGATCCAAATAACGTTGGATGAGATGAATCCAAAGCAAATGAAGACCCTCCAAGGCTCCTTGAAGCTTGATCATCAATGAGGTCTGATTCAGGGAAAACCACGGTTGGAATCACGGTTGGAGCCACTTCCACGGCCGTGGACCTTGCCTGGCTCGTCTGTTGAGACTTTACAAAGAGTTATACGGCCGTGGAACATGCAACTGTTCAGCACCTCTTCGTGGTCTTGATCTTCAACTCTTGTCTCCTCTTCTAGTGCTTCCAAGGCCTTGATCTCTTCATTGCAAGCCTCCTCAACACCTTCCTCCATCATACTTAAGGTAAGAACCTTCTCCAAGGGATCCTTGATCAAGATCGAGCTCACAACTTCTCTAGATTCCTCTTGCTCGACTATGTTAAAGACATCCTCATCAAGGGTTGGCCCTTTCATCATTGTGGATAACTTGAACTTGATGTTCTCTTCTCCAATGTTGAAGGAGAGAGTCCCATTCTTGCAATCCACTAGGCATCCGGAGGTGGCTAGGAAAGGCCTTCCTAAGATGATGGGAACCGGGTAGTCCGCCGGAATATCCAAGACAACAAAATCAATTGGCACATAGAATCCTCCTAGCTGTACCGGAATGTCTTCTAAGATCCCAACCGGATGAGTGATAGATCGGTCCGCCATATAGAGGGTCATCTTGACCGGTTTCGGCTCTCCTAGCCCAACCTTGTTGCAAAGTGCAAGCGGTATGATGTTTACACTTGCCCCAAGATCACAAAGGGCCTCATACTTCACATCTCCCACTCCAATTGGGACACAAAAGGAACCCAGATCTCTTAGCTTGGGAGGCATCTCCTCCTTCATTGTTTGGATCAATTCTGAGGATCTCTTGGTCATTCTTATCTCCCCATACTCCAACTTCCTTTTGTTGGAGAGTATCTCCTTCAAGAACTTGCCATATGCCGGCATTCCTAAAATAGCATCCATGAACGGAATGTTAATATGCAATTTAGACATTAGTTCAAGGAATTTACCAAAGCGATTGTCCAAGCGAGCTCTTGCTCGTGATTGTGGGAACGGTAGTGGTGGCTTGTATGGAGGTGGGGCCACATAAGTTGGCTCTACATCCTTGCTCTTGCCTCCATCTCTTTGCAAAGTCTCTTCCTCTATCACCACTTGTTTCCCTTTAGCATTCTCCTTGGGCAAAGGATCTTTCATGCTCAACCCACTCCTCGTTGTGATGGCCAACACTTGGCCTCTTGGGTTGTCTTCGGTCCTTCCGGGAAGCTTTCCCGGATCTCTATGGGCTTCACCCGCCTTTTGGAACACTTGTGCTTCCAACACCTTTTGAGCCTTAGAAATGGAAGTCACGGTGCTCTCAAGACCACTCAACCTTCCAAGCAGTTGCTCAAACATCATTTCGGTCCTATCCTTTGGAGGTTGAGTAAATCCGGGTGGAGGCTCTTGTGAAGCTTTTGGTGGTGGAGTTGTGCTTGTGGAAGCAGGAGGGTTCAAGGCTCCATCCGGGTTAGAGTAGGAAAATCCGGGATGGTTGTGGTTGGGCCGGTAATTGTTGAATTGCCGGTTGTTGTTGAAGTTCCTAGGGCCTTGGTAGTTGTTGTAGTTGCCCCTTCTCATGTAATTCACATCCTCCTCCTTGGAAGATAAGTTAGCTTGTGGAAGCACTTGAGGAGTTGCTTGGTTCTTCAAAGTTGTAGCACACAACTCCCTCAAGGACTTTAGCTCGTTGTTGATGGTGTCAAACTTGAAATTGCTCATGGTGACCTCACTCACCTCATATGCTCCCGCCTTTCTCCCTTCACTCTTCCTATGGGAGTATTTCTCAATCACTAGAGTTTGCTTCTCCACAAACTCCCAAGCTTAATCTACATGCTTCTCCATGAAAGTCCCACCGGAAAGAGATTGGAGCTTGAATTGGCTATCTTCATCAAGTCCTTTGAAGTAGATCTCCATTAGCTCAATTTTTGGTATACCATGGTGTGGACAATCTAGGAGAAGATCTTTGAACCTCTCCCAAGACTTGAATAAACTCTCTATCCTTCATCACGAAGGCATTGATCTTCCCTCTTAACTCGGTAGTCTTGGAAGGTGGGAAGAACTTAGTCAAAAACTCGGTTGTCATCTCCTCCCAAGTACCAACTCGCCCTTGTGGAATAGATTGATACCAAGCTAAGGCTTTGTCCTTAAGAGAGAAGGAGAAAGCCCTAAGCTTATGGTTGTTTCTCTCCAATCTTGGCGGTCTAAGAGTCTCCATCAAGATCTCATAGTTCATCAAATGTTGATGAGGAGACTCTCCTTCCATCCCTCCAAATTGATTATGCCGGATCATTTGTAGAACTTGAGGGAGGAGTTCGTAATCATGGGCTGCGGGATCTCCTAAGTTCACACCCGGACGGTGTGCTCTTTGTGCCGGATCCATACGTTGCCTCAACGTTTGTGGCTCTTCCATAGCAATGGGCACAACCCTAATATTTACCGCCGCCGGCTGCGGTTGTCGTGGAGGTGGAGGAGGTTGTTGACGGTTAAGCTCTCTTTGCACAAGAGCTTGCCTAATCTCCTCAATCTCCCTCCTAGTTGCCTCTTTCCTCTCATTGGCAAGTCTCCTTTCATTCTCCAAAGCTTCATCCCTTATCCTAATTTTCTCTAAAGCCTCATCCAACTCGGCTTGGAGATCTCTTCCGGCCATCTCTTTTCCCTTTTTAATGCTCTTGGATCTAGATCTAAGGGTTTTCTCCGGTCCGGGATTGAATGGGGCTAAATCCTTGCCACGAGATCTTCGCATAAACTTAAATAGTGAGATGTCCTGAAAATCAAAGACACAAACCAAAGAGAGATCAAAAGCAACAAGAAAGATCTACACTATAAAAAATCACAAAATAGACTCAGTCTAGACCTAGTCCCCGGCAACGGCGCCAAAAACTTGTTATGCTCAGGATGTGATACGCAATGGGTTTTAAATTTATATTCTCGTTATATTTATCCTAACTCCTAGTGAACCCGCAGTGTACGGGACGTTTGTAGTAGGGATAGTATTCCGAGGTCGAACACAAAGACTAAGGTGAGATTGATTCGATTAGTGATTAAGTCTAGTGAAGATCTAGGTTAAGGAAAGGAAATAAAGAAATGAAAATCTAAATGTTTTTGGTGGGTTTTTAGATGATCAATCAAGGATCACAAGTCATGCAAATAAACAAATCGACTATGCAAACAAATCAACTCAAACAAACAAGCTAAAACGAGATATAGATCAAGAGAGAAAAACGGATTCTAGGGGTTGGAAGTTCCGGTTATGGCATAGGACTCAAGCTATCTAATCGTTCCTTGGATAAACTATGATGTGTTGGGAATAAGTGTTTCTAGATTGGGATCAATCACCGGGTAGGTCTCATGGTCCACTAATCCGTTCCTAAGGTCTTATCACCGGGTAGGTCTCTAAGAACCTAAGGGATGGAATTCTACACAAACCGGATTGTTACCTAGGAAGCTAACCTATCCTTACCGGGTAAGTCTCGAAAGGGTTAGTCCTAAACAACTATCCTAGCACACTTAGTCCAATGGCGGCTTACGAAGCTCACCACTACCTAGGGTTTGTCATCTTTGAATTCTAAGAGCAAGAATCACCGGGTAAGTCTCATCTAATCACTTAGTAGCTAACACTAGGTCACCCTAGGGTAGATTTAGCTCAACAAACACTTAGGATTTCAACATTCTAACAATCTAAAGCTAGATCCATCAAACAAGGGAGAATCACGGGCTGTTCTACACCTTCCACGGCCGTGGAAAGGCAAGAACAAACCGTGGACTCCAACAGAAACTACGTCCAAGCAAGAGAGTCATCCAAGGGATAATCTAAGTCCATCCTATCATAGTCCTAGCCATAACTATTCCTTCCTTACCCTAGAATCACATCTATTTAGCCTACAACATACATCATAGCAATCAAAATCATCAAACATAAAATCATGGCTTCCATTTGCAAGATAATGAAGAGAAAAAGATGAACAAGTGAAGTAAACAAAACCAAGCTGAAAAATGGAATTAGAATGACTCACAACCCTTTATAAAGAAGGTTCAAACGGTTCATACAACTCAAGAAATCGATTCCGAAATTCTTCACTACAAAGCTATCAAAATCTATCAATGGTGTGCTCTTCTTCTTCTCCAATGAAGCTCTTCCTCCAATGGTAGCTTCCTTCTATCTCCTTCTTCCAAGAATCTTCTTGTTGAGACAATATTTTGATTGGATGATAGTGGATAATGGAGAGCTGCTCCCACATGATTCTCTCAGCCAATGCAGGACCACTTTTATACTACAACTTTGCAAGAGCTGGCCAAGAGATCGTGGCACAGCTGTCACGAAAACCTGGAAAAATCCACGGGTAGAATCACGGTCGTAGAGTGTCAGTGAACCGTGATTTTGTGCTTCAGCTTTGCCCTTGATCATTAAGCTTCGATTTGGTGCATGGCTAGTGTTGGCAAGGTTCCATGAGTCCTCCCTAGCCTTTAGCTTGCATTCTAATGAGTCCGAGGGTGTGTCATCTTGATGAACGATCCTCAAACGTATCGTTTTAGCTCCTAAATCTCCCAAAATACCTACAAAGCAATGCACAAGTCCGTGTAGACGTCTATCTCGACATAATACGTGAATTGAGTGCAAACGTCGTGAACTAGTACTAAACCGTGCATGAATGAGCGAGAAATCTATCTAAATGATTATCTAAACCTAAGTCATAAATCGTGTTATCATATGGATTGTGATCATGATGTTTGCCTTGATTGGATTGAGGATTGATGGTCGAAATTACATGCTAGTTCTTACACATCATTTAGGAGTGATTAAGGCAATTCATCTTTCTCTACTTTTCATCTTGATCATGATTGTTTGAGCACCTCAATTGATATAAAATTTGACCTCTTTTGACCCATCCGGGAATAGGAGCATGCTAGTGTGTTGATGTGTGTGAATAGCAAGTGTGGGGTGAAGTTGTTGATGAAAGAATGTTATGAATGAAGTGTTGAATTTGTTGTGAAAAGTGTAGAAAAATCATTTGACAAAAAGTTTTTGGGCTGAAGCAGTAAACACCGCAAATTATATTTCAAATACATGCTTAATTTGCCCTATTTTAAAAAAGACTCCTTATGAACTCTTTAAAGGAAGAAAACCAAACATTTCATACTTCAAACCTTTTGGATGTACTAGTTTTGTTCACAACAATGGAAAAGACAATCTTGGGAAATTTGATGCACGTAGTGATGAAGCTATATTCATTGGATATGCTTCAAATAGCAAAGCTTATCGAGTATATAACAAACGTACCAATGTTGTTGAGGAAAGCATTCATATTATTTTTGATGAAAGCAATGATGGTACTTTGAGTGAGAGTTTTGCAGATTTAAATCTGAATCAAAGAGAAGATCACATTTCGGATGAAGAGGAAGATCCTAAAGATCAAGACAAGAATATGCAAAAAAAGATTCAAGATACCAAAGAAAATCCTCAAGACCTTGAAACACACCTTCAAGACCTTGAAATTGGAAACTGTGACAACAGAACTCCACTTCAAGGGCTTGAAACCCAACTTCAAGGCCTTGAGATTGGAACAACAGGTAATGCACAAACGGTACCTGGATCAAGTCAGACATATTTAGCTCAACCTTCTGGATCTACATCATTTGTCAAAAGAAGAAAAGTTCAACACTCCTCATATCATCCACAAGAAAATGTGATCTCAGATCCAAATAATGGAGTTCAAACTAGATCTAAAGTGAATAATTTTTGTGCCTTCTCTGCTTTTTTATCATTTGTCGAGCCAAAGAAATACATTCAAGCTCTTCAAGAACCAGACTGGATCATTGCCATGTAAAATGAATTAAATAAATTTGAGAGGAACAAGGTATGGACTCTTACTTCAAGACCAAAGCATCAATTAGTTATTGGCATGGAGTGGGTCTTTCGAAACAAATTGGATAAAAGTGGCAAAGTCATACGAACAAAGCACAACTTGTAGCACAAGGCTATAACCAAGAAGAAGGTATTGATTATGAGGAGACTTTTGCTCCCGTTGTCAAATTAGAAGCCATACGTATGTTACTTGCATTTGCATCCTTCATGATCATAAAACTTTTTCAAATGGATGTAAAATGTGCTTTTCTAAACGGCTTCTTAGAAGAAGAAGTCTACGTTGCTCGATCAACCTCCTGGTTTTGAAAATGATGAATTTCCGGATCATGTTTTTAAATTAGATAAAGCTCTTTACGGTCTTAAGCAAGCTCCTCGAGCTTGGTATTAAAGATTTTCTAAATATCTTCTTGAAAACAATTTTAATAGAGGTTTGATTGATAAAACATTGTTTATCAAAACTAGAGGCAACGACATTTTAGTAGTACAAATCTATGTTGATGATATATTATTCGGTGCTACTAATGATTCCCTTTGCAAGGAATTTTCTGATATTATGTGCAGGGAATTTGAGATGAGCTTAATGGGAGAGTTAAATTTCTTTCTTGGACTTCAAGTTACACAAGCAAAGAAAAGAATTTTTCTCAATCAAAGCAAGTATACTAAAGACTTGCTTACAAAGTACAAAATGGATCAATCTAAGGTTGCAAAGACTCCTATGACTTCAACACTTTTGCTAGATCATGACAAGAATGGCAAAAGTGTAGTACAAAAAGGAGTATCGAGGTATGATCGGTTCATTGTTGTATCTAACTGCTAGTCGTCCTGACATTATGTTTAGCGTGTGCATGTATGCAAGATTTCAAGCTGTTCCTAAAGAGTCACACTTGATAGCTGTGAAAAGAATTTTTCGGTATCACAATGGCACTAAGGATCTAGGGTTATGGTACCCACGTCAAAGCTCGTTTCATCTTGTTGGATATTCAGATGCAGACTTTGCAGGTTATAAGGTTGATAGAAAAAGTACCTCTGGTTGTTGTCAATTCTTAGGGTCATCCCTAATTAGTTGGCACTCCAAGAAGCAAAATTCTGTTGCCCTATCCACAGCCGAAGCTTAATACATAGCTGCACGAGCTTGTTGTGCTCAAAGTCTTTGGATTGCTCAATAACTTCGTGACCTTGGCTTTGACTTGAGAGGTATTCCTATAAAATGTGATAATACTAGTGCTGTTTCTAAAACCAAAAATCCTGTGCAGCATTCAAGGACTAAGCATATTGATGTAAGGCATCACTTCATACGTGATCATGTTGAGAAAGGTGATGTTTCGATTTCTTTTATCTCAACTAACTTGCAGCTTGCAGATATCTTTACCAAGCTTCTTCCTGAGGAACAATTTAATTTTATTAGATTGGAGCTTGATATGTTGAACAAGGAAGCATTAACGTAGGGGGAGTAAACGAGTTTTAATCATCCTATGCATGCAGCCCAATTGATGATTTCAAGGGCCTTGAAATCAAATTCAAGGGCCTTGAAATCAAATTCAAGGGCCTTGAAATCAAATTCAAGGAACCTTGAAACATAGTAAAGGGTAAATTGACTTTACGGATCTTTTAAGAGTTAATATCTGTTAGATATTTTAATTCTTAAAATGTTTTTTTTAAATCTTTTATTCAAATTCACGTCAACTCACTCATACTTCTTTGACGTTAAAGGCTAAAATAGTGTTCACCATACTGGTTCGATGTGTAGTTCCCCGTGCAAACTCAAGAGAGCTGCTGACTGATCAATCTTTGGAATTAATTCATTTACTTATGTCTGATGTTGCCATAGATGTGCCTAATCTGATTCTCAACCATATGTTGCATTCTGTTAACTCTAAGAGATCTATTCCTTTGCCTTATGGAAATTTGCTGCCTAAGGTCTTTGATTATTACAGAATTGATACATCTTTTGAGGAAAGAGAGTCTATTAACAACAAAATTGATGAGAACTGCTTAGAACGTCTCGGGATTGAGAAAACTCTTGCAGGAACATGGACTTTGAAAGGAAAAGGAGTTACTCAAAATCCAAATGAAGAAGTTAAGTCCTCTCCTACTCTAGAAATCAGGTTAGAGGGTTGTGAAAATGAAATAGCTCGTCTCAATCGTGAATTGTCTGATTTTCAGTTTGACGCCAAAAGGAGAATGGATTCAAATTTCGAGTTACAGGCTACCATCAATGCTAAAGTAAATGAGATGTATTTGATGAATGCTCTTACACTAACTACAATGGGAAGTATTTTTCCCATACCTGAAGATGTAGCTCAACATACTCAAGAGTAGGTTGAGAATATGTTGATGAATTGTAAAAGGCGTGTCCAGAATAAATCAATTTTGTACCCAACTCATGAAGAGCCAATGTTCTTGTCCAAAGTTGAGTATGAAGTTATTAAACAGAGAAGAGCTTAAGAAAAGAGAAGACGTTTGGCAGCTGAAATGGATGATTGGCGTTATAAGAAAACTTCATCCAAAGGAAAGAGGAAGTTTTATGAGGAATTTAAAAGCTGACTGATCTTTTTCTCTATGGGTTGACTGTTTTTCTCCCTCGTTGAAAATACATTTGTTTTTGGGTCTGTAATTGGTTTTTAAGACTTCCTGGTTTGACTGCTTTTTCTCCCTTGTTGAAAGACAAAGGGGGAGAAATATGATCGGACATTTCCGATATACTGTATTCTGCATTTTTAGTTTTGAGATTGTTATATGCACTGCTAAACTAACAAATGCAGGTACGAAACTTTGTGTTGTCTTTCATCAAGGGGGAGAATGAAAACTCCACCTTGATTGAAATTGTTTACAGGTGTTGATGATGAAAGACTTCACACAAATATAGCAGTAGGATTTCTAACAATGTACTTGATTGTATTTCTAGATGTTTTGTTGGTTTAAATTCAGTGTAGGTTGTATATCTACATATCAGGGGCCTTGAAGTTGGAAGCAAGAACAAGTTCAAAAGGACGAAGATCAAGGGCCTTGGAATCTAAGATGCACGGAACAAGGATTCAAATAAATTGAAGATCTTCGGTGAAGATTCTGTAACAAGAAGATCTCATCAACCAAAGACTTTGTCAACCGAAGGAAGATCTCAACCGAAGGATAGAGAATCATTTCGAGAATATTTTCTAAACAAAAAAAACGGCAAAAATATCTTCTCTCTTATCCAACAGAAGACGAGAAGATCAAGGAGTAAAAGACTCAACGTGTTCGTAGGGATCGAAGACGTGCAACGTCTACCTTACGATCTTCATGGAAAAGAAGTTTGATCTTCAAACGGTCATCCCTACAATGGCTAGAAGATCTTTCCATAGAAGATATAAATGAAGATGATGGTCGAAGAAGAAGATACACAAGCTTACACCGGAAAACATCTTTGTATCCTCAAGCAACCTAATCATCTTCATTCGTCGTTTTTCGTTCTCACATTCACGTAAAAGTTTTATCCCCTTAGAGAGAGAGAAAACACAAGAGCTCCATTGGTAGATCTAAAAAGTGTTATACTAGAGTGTGTTACTCTGCGAAGTAACTAGGCTATTATAGCTAGGTTAAGAGTTGGAGCTAGATCGTAGCATTGGCTACAAGTGAGAGAAGAAGGGGATTTCTTCTAGTTTTTATCTAGGACTCTTTGAAGCTGATAATAGATAGTTAGATCCTACGGATATACCCTGGGACGGAGAGTAGGCTATTTAGAGCCGAACTTCGTAAACATATCCTTGTGTCAATCTTTTCAATTCTGAACCATATAAACTTTACTGTGACTAACTTTGTTTTGCAGGAGCAAGAAGTCAAGGCCCTTGAAATTGAGTTTCAAAGCCCTTGAAATGGAAGTTTCACTAGTAACACAGATTGACGTCAAGTCCCTTGAAAGGTGTTTCAAGGCCTTGAGATTTGGTTTGCGAAAAGTTTCTATACTCTATTCAACCTCCCGTTCTAGAGTATTATCTATATTATTTATACCACCTTCGGTTCTTCACGGAAGAAATATCCAGAGTTTAATGTTGAGTTAGTTACATTGGGAGGGACCAACGGGTTTGTCCCAGATCTGTTCTATTGTAATTTATGTGCTTATATGATTTCGTGTGTTAAATGTTCCGTGCGAGAATAGATATGTGACCTGGTTAAGATCTTGATGTGCTAGTATGCTTAGAGCATGTGTGTAGTTAGAAGGGCGATGCCTTCTTGGGTGTGTATACCTTGGCATGTAAGACCGAGAGGATCGGCGTTATCTAAGTTTCGGGACAAAACTTGTTTTTAGGGGGAACTGATGTAACACCCAGAGATTTTATTTCCGGTTTTATACGAGTCAATCGGAGGTTGAACGCCTCGATCTTGTTTTTCAAGTCTAAAGTCAAGAACTCTTCTCCCGGGCCTATCATGATAGGCCAGCCGGGACCATCATGACCAGGCCATCTAGGCCCATTAAGAGGCTGTTGGAAGAATTCTAAGTAAACAACCTTCCCATCTTACGTTATTTTTTTCCTCCTCCTCCCCTCTACTCAAACCCTATCCTCACGTCCTTCTACCTCACGCCGCGTTTCCTTCTCCTCCTCCTCCCTGGACGCCACCTCGCATGCAGAAGCCTAGAGGTTGTCCTTGAAGCCGATCCATGCCCCAACCTCCACCAGAGGTAGTCGGCGACTCTCCTACGTGCACTCAACAACCATGGCTGGCGTTAACGCGCTGCTGCACCCACCAGCATTGGTGACCTCGTGCTTTGCTCCCTTCGATCAAACCCTCAGCGGAGCAGCCAGGCTTGTCGGACCTCAACAACACCTGACTAGACTCCCTCCTGTTTGGACTCTCGAACAACTACAAAACGGAAGATCCTTCGACGTCTTTTTGCAACAAAAACCGTGGGTGCGCCAAGATGTAGCCGCAAGCGCGCCTAGGAGTCCCGAGCCGCGGGGGAGGGCACTCTAGCCGCGGGTACGGCCACCCTATCTGCGGGTGTGGCCTCTTGTGTTGTGGTCGCGCCGGCGAGGACTCCTCCGCGGTCGAGCCTCCTTTGTTCCGTAGTCGCGGTATCCCTCTAGTGACTTCCCTTTTACGATATGTCGTTCCCTTTCGGTTATAGTTATCGATTCCGGAGTAGTATCATGCTAGGTTGGATCTAGCATTACCTTGTGTGAATGTCAGTGAGTGATTGTGAGTTCTTTTATGGTTGAACACCTTAGGAAGTTGTGGAATCTTGTGAGAACCTAGAGTGAAGTTATATTGTGTTGATCTTGAGACTAGGATTTTGGGACATCCTAGCATAGCGTTATACAACAGCAAGCGGACCTTTGAGACTAAAAGTAGTGATATTCTAGCACGTTAAGATATGATCTTGTAGAGATCATTGAGACTAGAAGTCTTATACTTCTAACAGTGAGGATAGTAGTTGACATGGGTTCCTTGTTTGATCAGGCATAGAGTACATTCTTGCGGGAAGCCGAGCGTGGTTATGAGTTGGGATTACTTGAGACAGGTAAGTCCCTTGGACTTACCTAACCGCCTTCTATGTTTTAGCATAGCTATGATAATGGTATTTTTTTATTGACATAACGGAAAACCGGACTAGGACAACCATATACTTTGGCCCAAGTGTATTATAACCGGACGGTGACCACTTGTCTAGTTCTACAAGAGACTGGGAGGTGCTCTTGCGACCAGGCCCACAGGTAATAGATAGATGCATCTGATCAAATCCAGTCGGTAACGTGGATATGGGCAAGCTTTAGGAGATTCTCGTGTCACAAAAGAAGTTGAATTAGTAATGAGAATAATCAAATGAAAGATAATAATCGGATGTTGTGCGAGCATGCTATGTGTTTTATGTTACCTTATGTGTGTATGTGCTATTATAGTTATTCTGATATATGGAATGCTATCTAACAGTTTATCCGTCGTTGTAGATGTCTTGTAGGTTAAGAGTTGTAGATAGATCCGGAGTGGATGGTTAGTCGGGTCCACATACTCATATAGATAGAAAGGAAGAGTCTTTCCGTTTCCGCATGCATCTTTTGTTGTTGTTATGTTTGTAAGGCTGAATCATGTATACATTCATCTTTTCAACCTTATTTGATTTCACTTTGTTTCAATACTTTTGTGCCTTTGTTAGCATGAAATATTGTGATATTTTAGGCACGTTTTCTAAATGTATTTGATTCATATTGATAGTCTTTGATTGATCTTTGTGCATATGTGAGCTAGTATTACCTATATTTTCGATATGGATGTCTACACTAGTTCTATGTTGATTATAGGTGATTTGGAGCTATTTCCGAACGGAAACGAGCAAAGGAGAGTTGAGTTGATATGTCCATAGATTGAGGACACTCTTTGGAAGCAATTTGGAGTCTTAGATTGAGGAATGCACGAGTTTAGGGAAGAATCACGTTCTTACCCTAAATTACGCCCTAAATTACGGCCGTATCACAAACCACGTTCAGAATTACGGCCGTGGATTTGGAGTCAGAAATCCATGTTCATTCCAGGGGATTCTACGGCCGTGGAACTAACCGTAATTGTTTCCACGCCCTAGAATTACGGTCGTGGAATCTTCCACGACCGTGATCTTGGCGAATCTTTTCGCCACACTTCGAAGCCATGATCTTTTGAAGATTGGGCCGGGCCGACACTTTGCCCTGCATTATAAAAAGACGGGAGAAAGGAGATTCCGGCATGTTCGCTTACAATCATCGCTTACACAATAACGCATGCCTGCTTAGGATCCCGCTGAGGAGCAACGCTTAGCAACACACAAACCCTCATCTTAGAGGTATTTGGGAGATCTCATTGAAGATCAAAGTTCGTAGTGGAGAGTTGCTGTTGTGATCTTCAGATTTGTGGAAGATCGAAGTTCTTGGAAGGTTTTGCAAGAAGATCTCTCTTCTTGTTTAGGTTTGATTCGGAAACGGATTGACATCCCGTTTCTCTTCTTTCCTAAGGTTGTGATTGTTTACTCCGTTTTGAATCTTTTGATAAACATTTGTTCTTAATTGTGATCTTGAGATTTGTTTGAAGATTATTGATAGTTCTTGAAAGTTCCCATCTTTTATCCTTTAATTCTTGAATTGATATCAATATGACTGTTATTGGCTAAAAACCCTTAACAATTCTAAGGTGAAGGGTTGATAGTTGTGGCATAGGTGATGATAGATCAATCGCAAACAGATTAGACCCTGAGAGTTAGAGAGAATCGCCGACAACCCTAAATTACGGTCTGTTCTTGAGTCCACGGCCGTGGAACCTCAAGAACTAACCGTGATTTCCCTGTAGTTTACGAACCTGCTTTTACTTTAATCCAAAGTTAAAGATTTGCTTTAGCTTAGTTTAGACTTGTCTTTTCTAGGTGGTAGTGAAGCCTCAACAACCTCTACCTCGATTGTGAGCCTCAACAACCTCAATCGGTTAAGTTAGTCTTGATCTTTAGATTATAAGTTTGGGTATTTGACACTAATTCTCATCTCTAGAATCTTTCTATATTGAGCCTCAACAACCTGTATAGAGAGTGCTTTGTAGGTGAGTTACATAAGGTTTTTGGAACCTCAACCGTACGATTACCTTACATTAGTATACCTTTGCATATCTCCACTCTGTCTTTACATCATTAGTATATCTTGAATCTATTGCCGCAACTGGATACCTGAAACTTTAGGATTGTTGTTTTCCCAATATCTGCAAAACTCCCATATTTATTTGCTTGATAACCTGCAATCGAATTCGCTCCACCCAAATCCCTGTGTTCGATACTCTGGAATTCTTGCTTAACTACGTCGATCCGTACACTGCGGGTTCGCTTGCTTGATTCTAGTTTTATAAATTTAAAACTTATTTGCACACACCTCTAGGGGCGAACAAGTTTTTGGCGCCGTTGCCGGGGATTTGGTTTCGTCCGAATCCGGTAACCGGTTGTCAAGCTTGGGAGCTTGCTCTCGTTATTTGATTTTTCTTTGAGTGCATGCGCAGGTCTAGGAACACCGAAGATCTCTTACCTCTTGATCAAGAGCTAGAGAAAACCTTGAGACAAAGACGCAAGGAAAAGAAGATGGCTGAAGAAAACGAACACAATCTTCAAACGGAGTTGGCGGAGAAGGAAGCTCAACTCCGATGGAATGAGACTCTCCGCCAGGATGAGATGGATCGTCATCAATCTCAAGTTAACGGTCTACAAGACATGCTTTTCCAAATGAGGATAAAGATGAGCGACCTTGAAGATAAGGTAGGCAAGAAGTCCTCGAGAAGGAGATCAAGGTCTAGAAGAAAAAGCCACTCATCCGCTGATGATAGTGATTCTTCCATGCCACCGTTAGAAGAGATTGATCCTACGATCAATATAAATCCCTTCAATCCACAAGGAGCTACTAATCGCCGCATCCCACCAAGGAATGCTAGAGTCGAACGTGTGGATAATGAGCCAAGAACTCTTGGCCAGCGGATGGATCCAACACAACAACCACGCCGCTTGGGTGTGAATTTTGATGCTGAAGATGTGCAAGGGTTTAGCTTTAACCCTCAAGTTATCACTCTTGTTCGCCAAAGCCAATTTGGCGGTACAAGCGCTGAATCTCCACACCAACACTTGCAAAACTTTGAGTGTATGATGGAGACGATGAGACCGAAGAACGCCACTACCAACAACTATAAGCTCAAACCTTTCTTTTTCTCCTTGAAAGGGAAAGCGTTATCTTGGTACCAAGCTCTTCCTAATGGGAAACTAGACACGTGGGAAGACCTTTCCGCAGAGTTTCTCACCAAATTCTTTCCGCCTTCCAAAACGGCGGAACTTAGAGGTAAGATTAATGCTTTTTCTATGAGACCTAACGAAAGTTTGTTTCAATCTTGGGAAAGGTTTCAGGATTTGCTATTGGATTGCCCTCATCATGGCATATCCAAGCTTGCCTTGCTGGAGATTTACTACAAGGGGCTGGATGCGGGAACGCAATTCAACCTCCAATCCCTCTCATGTGGAACGTTCATGGACATGAGAGAAGATGACGCTTGGGACTTCATTGAGAAGCAAGCAAGAGTCATAGAGAAGTATTCCCACCGGAAGGTGGAGGGAAATCGTGTGGAGCAAGGAGCAAAGCTCACACATGAAGCTCAAAATCAGATTTTCTCCCTCAACAATGAGATCAAAGAGTTGAAGGAGGCTATCAAGACCAACTTCCCAAAGCAACAAGAGAAGGATGTTGGCTATTTGGGCAACAACAACGGCGGTGATAACACCAACCGCAACAACAATAACCGGAACAATAACCGGAATAACAATTGGAATGGAAACAACAACAACCGGAACAACAACAATTGGAACAACAATCGGGGTTCAAACAACAACAATTGGCGCTCCAATCAACAAAATTCCGGTAACTCCTATCCTTCCAATTCCAATTCACTAACTCCACCCTCCTCTTCCTCTACTCCTTTGAAAAGCCAGGGGCAATCATCAAATGGAGGAAACAATACGGGAAAAGAGAAGTCCGATCCCATGTTGGAAACTATCTTGGGAAAGCTTCAAGGGTTGGAGAACCGCATCATCAAGGTTGATGATCAAATTTCTAAGGTTGACAAAGCTCAAAAAGTTTTGGAGAACCAATTGTTCAACCACGCGGAGGAAGTCCCTAGAAATCAAGGGAAACTTCCAGGAAAGACGGAGGACAACCCTAAGGGAAGGGTAATGGCGATTACAACTAGGAGCGGAGTGACTACCACCGATCCGCAGCCTACGTTCGTTGAAGTCCCCGTAGAGAAGGACAAAGAAAAGGGGAAGGAGAAGGAAGATGTCTATGTTCCTCCTCCAGCTTTCAAACCTCCCCTACCGTTCCCTCAATCTAGAGCGTGAGCGCGCCTAGACAAGCAATTCGGTAAGTTTATAGAACTCATGAGCAAGCTGCATATTAATATACCTTTCATTGATGCTATTGTAGGTATGCCGGCTTATGGCAAGTTCTTGAAGGAGCTCCTCTCAAACAAGAGGAAGCTAGAAGATTTTGGAGAGGTCAAGATGAGTTCGGATTCTTCGGATCTCATCAAGACGATGAAGGAGAAAATGCCCCCAAAGCTGAAAGATCCGGGGTCATTTTGCATTCCCATTGGAGTGGGAGAGGTCACATATGACGCTTTATGTGACTTAGGAGCAAGTGTGAGCATCATACCACTTGCGTTGTGCAGGAAGATCGGTTTAGGCGACCCTAAACCGGTGAAGATGACGTTATACATGGCGGATCGATCCATTACTCGTCCCGTCGGCATTGTAGAAGACGTCCCGGTCAAGCTAGGCAAGTTCTTTGTTCCCATTGATTTTGTCGTGCTTGACATTCCTGCAGATAGTCCGGTCCCGATCATACTCGGAAGACCGTTTCTTGCAACTTCCGGCTGCATGGTCGATTACAAGAATGGGAGACTCGCTTTTGATATTGGGGAAGAGAAAGTAGAGTTCGTTCTTTCCACTCTAGTGAAGAAGCCAATCTTTGATGAGGATATTTACAATATCCAAGACGAAGAAGGTTTGTCTAGGGAGGAGGTAAGTGCGATTCTCTTTAACGATCCTTTGCAAAAGGTTATTACTATGAGTCTAACCAATGTAGGAGAAGAGGAAGAGTGTAAAGAGGAAATTGAAGCCTTGGAAGCACAAGAAGAGATGCATGAAGTGAAGTTTGAGAAACTCCACGATGAGGCTGAGAATATTAGAATCCACGGTCATAGCCTGTATTCCACGACCGTGGATTCCACGACCAAAATCGACTTCCATTCCAGAGGATATTACGGCCGTGGAACACAAGAGGAGACCGTAATTTTGACCGTGGAAGAAGGTGACCGGCATACTTCTTCAACTTCTTCTAATTCTTCTCCAACCCATTCAACATCCTTAGAAACTTCTAAGGAAACATCGGAAGCTCCTCAAGGATCATTGGAAGCTCCGAAAGCAATGGAACTTAAACCCCTTCCTACTCATCTAAGGTACGCTTTTCTTGGATCTAATTCTACCTTCCCGGTTATCGTTAGTTCCGAATTAAGCATAGATGAACATGAACAGCTCATGATTGTCCTTAGGAAACATAGAAAAGCCATAGGCTATACTATTGAGGACTTAGTAGGAATTAAACCCTCCCTATGCATGCATAAGATACTAATGGAGGAGGACTTTAGAACTTCAAGACAACCTCAAAGGCGGTTGAATCCGACCATGAAGGAGGTTGTCAAGAAGGAAATTCTTAAACTTCTTGATGCAGGTATCATCTATCCTATCTCCGATAGCAAGTGGGTGAGCCCGGGTCAAGTAGTTCCGAAGAAGGGAGGAATGACGGTCATCACCAATAAGAACAACGAACTCATTCCTACCCGAACCGTAACTGGATGGCGAATGTGTATAGACTACCGCAAGCTCAACAACGCAACGCGGAAGGATCACTTTCCATTGCCATTCATTGATCAGATGCTTGAAAGGTTAGCACAACATTCATACTTTTGCTACCTTGACGGTTATAGTGGCTTCTTTCAGATTCCGATACATCCGGATGATCAAGAGAAGACCACATTCACGTGCCCTTGGGGTACGTTTGCCTATAGGAGAATGCCGTTCGGGCTTTGCAACGCCCCAGCCACCTTTCAACGGTGCATGATGGCCATCTTCTCCGAATACGTAGAAGAAATCATGGAAGTCTTCATGGACGACTTCTCCGTTTACGGTTCCTCTTTTAACGATTGTCTCTCTAACCTTTCTCTTGTTTTGCAAAGATGTGAAGACACTAACCTAGTTCTTAATTGGGAGAAGTGTCAGTTTATGGTTAAGGAAGGAATCGTGTTAGGTCACTTAGTCTCTAGTAGAGGGATAGAGGTAGACAGAGCTAAGATAGAGACCATAGAGAAACTTCCTCCCCCAATTTCGGTGAAAGGGATAAGAAGTTTCCTAGGACATGCTGGATTCTATAGACGTTTCATTAAGGACTTTTCTAAGATATCAAAACCTCTCACTAATCTATTGATGAAGGATGCGGTTTTTGAGTTTTCGCAGGAATGTTTGGATGCGTTTAACACCATTCGGCAAGCTCTAATTACAGCACCTATTATCCAACCTCCGGATTGGACTCTCCCCTTCGAGATTATGTGCGACGCTAGTGACGTAGCCATTGGAGCTGTTCTTGGGCAACGAAAGGAAGGACGAACCCACGCCATATACTACGCTAGCAAGACGCTAGACGAAGCTCAGCTCAACTACGCCACTACGGAAAAGGAGTTTCTAGCCATTGTCTACGCTATTGACAAGTTTCGCTCTTATCTTGTAGGTGCAAAGGTGATAGTCTACACGGATCATGCTGCGATCCGGTACCTCCTTGCGAAGAAAGATGCGAAGCCAAGGCTGATTAGATGGATTCTTCTCCTACAAGAATTCGATCTTGAGATCCGCGACAAGAAAGGCTCGGAAAATTCTGTTGCGGATCATTTGAGTCGTCTAACACATCTGGAGGACGACCACTTGCCCATTGATGACTCCTTTCCGGACGAACACCTACATATCATAGAGGAGTGCATCAAGGTAATCTCCAAAGGTAACGAACCATGGTTTGCTGATTTCGTTAACTATTTGGTTTGCCAGGAGATACCACCCGGACTGTCATACGCACAAAGGAAGAAGTTCTTCAAGGACGTCCGGGAATACTATTGGAACGAGCCTCTCCTCTTTAAGAGAGGTCCGGATGGCATCATCCGGCGATGTGTGCCGGAAGATGAGATGCAAAGTGTCATCCGCCATTGTCATTCACTACCTTGTGGAGGACACGCTAGTTCGAACAAAACTAGCGCAAAGGTATTGCAATCTGGATTCTATTGGCCTACT
Source organism: Fagopyrum homotropicum (assembly GCA_033239125.1). Lineage (NCBI taxonomy): Eukaryota > Viridiplantae > Streptophyta > Magnoliopsida > Caryophyllales > Polygonaceae > Fagopyrum > Fagopyrum homotropicum. Next base: position 36,972,322 of record BSWB01000003.1, read on the forward strand.
TTATTTAAAGATGTGCAATCCTTTGTTTCTTGTTGCGATGCTTGTCAAAGAACAGGCAATATCTCTAGAAGGAACGAGATGCCCCTCAACAACATCCAAGAGGTGGAGATTTTCGACGTTTGGGGAGTCGATTTCGTGGGACCATTCCCTTCTTCTTGTGGAAACCAATACATATTATTGGCGGTAGACTACGTTTCTAGATGGGTGAAAGCAATTGCCTCTCCCACAAATGATGCCATGGTGGTGGTTAAGTTCTTCAACAAGACCATTTTCCCACGATTCGGGACACCAAGGACAATCATTAGTGATGGAGGTTCTCACTTCATAGCCCGTCGCTTTGAAGCTCTTCTAGCCAAGTATGGGGTTACTCACAAGATCGCCACCCCTTACCATCCACAAACGAGTGGACAAGTTGAGATCTCAAATAGGGAGATCAAGGGAATTCTAGAGAAGACGGTTTCAAGGACTAGGAAGGATTGGTCCTTGAAACTAGATGACGCATTATGGGCGTACCGGACTGCATACAAGACTCCCATAGGAACCACACCATACAACCTTGTGTATGGGAAGTCTTGTCATTTGCCGGTAGAGCTAGAGCACAAAGCGTTTTGGGCCATCAAGTGGCTAAATTTCAGCATGAAGGAAGCGGGAGAGAAGCGTCTCCTAGACATCAACAAGCTGGATGAGCTTCGCTTGAACGCCTATGAAAACGCCAAGATCTACAAGGAAAGAGCAAAGCGTTGGCATGATAAGCATATCATTCCAAAGGACTTCAAAGAAGGAGATCAAGTTCTCCTCTTCAATTCAAGGCTTCGCCTCTTTCCAGGTAAGCTTAAATCCCGTTGGACCGGACCTTTTCTAATTAAGCGTATTTTCCCCCATGGTGCAGTTGAAGTATGGGGTGAAGCTAGCGGAAGTTTTAAGGTGAACGGCCAACGACTCAAGAAGTACTCGCCGGAACTCCAAGCTGAGGAGTTTGCACCTACCGCACTCGAATAGGTACGACAATGGTCTAGCTACGGACCTTAAACAAAGCGCTTCTTGGGAGGCAACCCAAGGTATTGCATTTTTGTTTTTGTTTTCGATTCATAGACTAGTTTAGAATAGACGTTTTTGCTTTATTTTGCCTCGATTTCTTCCGGTATGTTCGTGTTTTTGGATGTAGGATCGATAGAAAAGGAGAAAGGAAGGATAATGTCGAAGAAAAGTGACGAAATTTGGACTTTGAAGCTTTACAGAAGGTTCCACGGTCTAAGTTACGGTCGTCATAGCTACAGTGGCCGTAATTTTCAAAAGCCTTTGAAAAATCACAAAAACCACGGGTCCGTACACTTCCACGGCCGTGGAATGCCCCGACAGACCGTAATTTTTGGAAATTTTGCCGGCCACTATAAAACCCACATTCTTCACACACTTAACCAAAATTTCCCCAATTCCACGACCTAGAAACCGAAAACCCGCAACCTCTCCCAATTCTCCATTCTCTAATCGTTTCCAACGATTCTTCGCCCTAAACTGCAGCAAATCCAACCACGAACAAGATCCAAGCAACAAATCGAGTGGAAATCGATCAACAAACACGCATTTTGGATTTTTCAATCCGAAAAAGAGGTTATTTCTTTCTTCTCGATTTCAGCGGATTTAGTTCGTTTTTGCTATAGTTTTTTAGGAAGAACTGATAAAGACCGGAAGGAATTAGATTAGGACTGCTTGCTGTGGTGATTGTGGGTGAATTTGCTGAGATTCACGAATTTTTGAGACGAATCACGGTCGCTGGGTAAACCACGGCCGTAATTCCCCAAGAACAGACCGTGATTTTTGCTGAAAATGGACTTTGTGAGGAGAATGTCGGGAAGGATAAAGGAGAAGAAAGGGGAGCAAAATAAGAAAAGAAAGGGCAACCCCTCCACCTCTAGGGCACCACCACCCTCATCTCCCTCACTACCATCCTCACCCTCACCTCCATCTTCACCTTCTCACCCTAGCATCCCGACCATACATGAGAACCACCTTGTAGCACTTGACCGGATCAAGGAGAGGACAGTGATAGGTCCTAGGTATTTGTTGTTGGAGGATCTACATCCTCTCAACATAGTTGATGACCTTACATGGCTCTTGGATAGAGCCGGATTGCTTGTCTTCACGAACATTCGTGAAGACGCCTATGAGGAAATCACCCGAGAGGTTGTGACGTCTTTCGAGCACAGCCATGTTGATAGGACCGTCTCCTTCCGTCTCATGAATCGAGACTATCAGTTGAGTATAGTTGAGTTTGGGACCATTTTCGGGTTCCATGAGACCTACAATGGTCGATTTCCGAGCGGAGTTTACCCCAAGGATTTTTGGGAGGAAGTAGCCATGATTTACGCCGACGAGGACCGTTGGCAACCCGCCGATACCAAGGCTAGATTGATGTACCATCTAGCCTTGAAGATAGCTCACCGTGTTCTTTCGGAGTGTCTCTTTCCTAGGACGGAGACGCCCCAAAAGATCAAGACGGATGAGCTATTCTTGCTCTACTGTATGCTTTACGGTCGCCGCGCAGTTTGTGCTACTCTTTTGGCGGCTACGATGAGTAAACTGAAGAACAAGAAGAAGGGGAACATTGGATATGGTGGGATAGTGACCCACATGGCTAGGACATTTGGTGTGGATTTTTCAGCTTGCACCCGCATACCCGCCGTACCTCTAGGATTACATGCATTCATGGTTAGGGGACTCATCTTCCCCACACATAGAGGTCCGCCTTATGCGGGCATGCCTTGGGAGAGTAGGACAGGCAGGGGTATTGAGTGGCTGCTAGAGTATTCCATTGTGGCGGGACGCCACAATTGGAAGGAGACGTTCGCTGCGATGCATGCGAACAGGCTTGTAGCTCCCCCTTACGTTCCACCACCGGTTGTGGATGAGGAGGAGATGGGAGAGCAGTACGAGAGTGGTGGAGGAGCGGAGCAGGAGTTCGGCACGTTTCCGGATCAGCCGGAGGCGGCCCCGGATGTACCTAGGCGCTCTCCACGCCCAGCTAGAGCTTCAGGCTCGTCATCTCGCCGCGCCAGCGTGAGTGAGAGGCCCACGTGGATGACTACACCTCCCACTTGGTACAGCACACCCCCTCCTTGGTCCACGACGCAGCCAGCAGCACCACCGCCACCACCAGCACCAGCACCAGCAGATGCCCCCGCATGGTATGATCACGCCCCGGGATGGTATGAGAGGATGCCGGATTGGGCTACCGGACTTTCGGAGAGAGTCGGAGCGCTAGAGATCCGGGCGGATGCTAGAGACGGACGCCTAGACGACCTTGACCACATGATGAGGGACGTCTACCGCCAGTAGTTTGGGCGGTTCTATGATCCGAGTTTCTCTCCATTCCCACCTCCACCGGCGCCGCAGTGATCGATGCATGACCGTTCGTTTTAGACATTCCCGCCACCACTTGTGAGTTTCTTTTTCTTATCTTTCTTTTGTTCTTTCTTGTGAACATTAGGGACAATGTTCGTCCTAAGTATGGGGTGGGATGTACTAAAAAGTTTGTAATAACTCTACTCTCTATGTTGCTTTCATTTCAAGACTATCATTGCATATTCATTATGTGTTACACGTTTCATTCTTGCATTGCATGAAAAAGAACTTTAAAAACCCATAAAAATTGAAAAATTTTGAAAATTTTGTGCTTCTAATGAATTGATATGATTTCCATGATAATCACTACTTGCGAATTGAGTTTGATGACAATTGCATGCTTAAAAGGATTGTAAATCGAAAAGAAATTGAATGAATGAATTCTACCTCTTTTGCAAGTTTTATAATGTGAAAACATTGCCTAAATCATGTTGAGAAATTGAAGTTGAAATCACATTATAAGTTCCTATACTTCTTGTTGAAATGATTAAGGCAATTCGATACTTTCTTTCCTCTTTCTTTGATCATCTAGCTCCTCATTGAAATATTAGCCTCCTTTACCTATCCGGGAACTTGGAAAAGTGAATGAGAAAAAGGCATGTTTAATGTGGGAGGGCCATGAGAGCAATTATTTGCAATCAATTAAATAGAAAGAAATTATAGGTTTGGGGAAGTCAATCATGACGATGAGTAACTCGGCACCATTCACATAGCCGGGTGTTTGTGTCTTGCCAAAGTCGGATTGAGCGAAATTCCTAGCGGATTATGGTATGTGCGCTAAGGGTTTGAGGCATCTCTTGCAATTTTGAGAAACGCCAATCTCCTAGGCTTCGGTTTTTGTGCACCTCTATCCATAACTCCAAAAGTAAAGTCGAAAAATGAAAAGAAGAGAGCGAAACTCTAAGTTGAAGTGTTGCGGGAACCGCATAAGAAGAAGAAGGTAGTTGTCCACTTTCCCGGATTTATGCACCACTTTCCCTTAAAGTTTTCCCTTCCCTTCCATACTCTAGACCTTTTCTTTGAAAGTCCTTAAGATCAAAAGAATGTTATATGACTTGGTGATCTAAATTGAAGCTTCTTATGATTGATTTTGATAATGTTTGAAAGTTATAATGCTTGTTTTGAAGTTAAATTGATTCATGAATTTTCCTTGCCTTTTACTCTTTGATTAAGTGTGTGAAAGTTTGAAAAACGATTGAAGTAAGGTTTGAGAATGATCTATCCCTTAGAAATCACATTCATCCAAAAGAAGGTACACATATTTCATCCTAACTCTTGTTTAAAGCTTTTTAAAAGACCTTGCTTAGGGACAAGCAAGTGCTAAGTATGGGGTTATTTGTTAGCATGAAATATTGTGATATTTTAGGCACGTTTTCTAAATGTATTTGATTCATATTGATAGTCTTTGATTGATCTTTGTGCATATGTGAGCTAGTATTACCTATATTTTCGATATGGATGTCTACACTAGTTCTATGTTGATTATAGGTGATTTGGAGCTATTTCCGAACGGAAACGAGCAAAGGAGAGTTGAGTTGATATGTCCATAGATTGAGGACACTCTTTGGAAGCAATTTGGAGTCTTAGATTGAGGAATGCACGAGTTTAGGGAAGAATCACGTTCTTACCCTAAATTACGCCCTAAATTACGGCCGTATCACAAACCACGTTCAGAATTACGGCCGTGGATTTGGAGTCAGAAATCCATGTTCATTCCAGGGGATTCTACGGCCGTGGAACTAACCGTAATTGTTTCCACGCCCTAGAATTATGGTCGTGGAATCTTCCACGACCGTGATCTTGGCGAATCTTTTCGCCACACTTCGAAGCCATGATCTTTTGAAGATTGGGCCGGGCCGACACTTTGCCCTGCATTATAAAAAGACTGGAGAAAGGAGATTCCGGCATGCTCGCTTACAATCATCGCTTACACAATAACGCATGCCTGCTTAGGATCCCGCTGAGGAGCAACGCTTAGCAACACACAAACCCTCATCTTAGAGGTATTTGGGAGATCTCATTGAAGATCAAAGTTCGTAGTGGAGAGTTGCTGTTGTGATCTTCAGATTTGTGGAAGATCGAAGTTCTTGGAAGGTTTTGCAAGAAGATCTCACTTCTTGTTTAGGTTTGATTCGGAAACGGATTGACATCCCGTTTCTCTTCTTTCCTAAGGTTGTGATTGTTTACTCCGTTTTGAATCTTTTGATAAACATTTGTTCTTAATTGTGATCTTGAGATTTGTTTGAAGATTATTGATAGTTCTTGAAAGTTCCCATCTTTTGTCCTTTAATTCTTGAATTGATATCAATATGACTGTTATTGGCTAAAAACCCTTAACAATTCTAAGGTGAAGGGTTGATAGTTGTGGCATAGGTGATGATAGATCAATCACAAACAGATTAGACCCTGAGAGTTAGAGAGAATCGCCGACAACCCTAAATTACGGTCTGTTCTTGAGTCCACGGCCGTGGAACCTCAAGAACTAACCGTGATTTCCCTGTAGTTTACGAACCTGCTTTTACTTTAATCCAAAGTTAAAGATTTGCTTTAGCTTAGTTTAGACTTGTCTTTTCTAGGTGGTAGTGAAGCCTCAACAACCTCTACCTCGATTGTGAGCCTCAACAACCTCAATCGGTTAAGTTAGTCTTGATCTTTAGATTATAAGTTTGGGTATTTGACACTAATTCTCATCTCTAGAATCTTTCTATATTGAGCCTCAACAACCTGTATAGAGAGTGCTTTGTAGGTGAGTTACATAAGGTTTTTGGAACCTCAACCGTACGATTACCTTACATTAGTATACCTTTGCATATCTCCACTCTGTCTTTACATCATTAGTATATCTTGAATCTATTGCCGCAACTGGATACCTGAAACTTTAGGATTGTTGTTTTCCCAATATCTGCAAAACTCCCATATTTATTTGCTTGATAACCTGCAATCGAATTCGCTCCACCCAAATCCCTGTGTTCGATACTCTGGAATTCTTGCTTAACTACGTCGATCCGTACACTGCGGGTTCGCTTGCTTGATTCTAGTTTTATAAATTTAAAACTTATTTGCACACACCTCTAGGGGCGAACAGCCTTGTTGTAAGATCCAAGAACGTTGTTGTCAAAATTAAGTTTAGGACCAATTGAGAGGTCCTAACCAATAGCTCCCCGAGTTCTGAGAATTTGGGATGTTACAGTATTGCCTCTTCATTTCCTAAAATGCCTATAAAATGTTGTCCATGAAAAGATCGAACATGTCCAACTGTAGTATGTGTAGGCCATTCTTGGATGGATTTAAATCTTCTCCTTGTCCACCTCTAGACGTCTTGTACTCACTACAAAACCAAGGATGACAACTTGATTAGTACTAAACTAAAATTTCTTAATATTAGCATATAAAGATTCAGTTCTAAGAGTTCCTAGTACTTCCGTCAAATGTTCTTCATGTTCCTCAAGGGATTTGTTGTAGATGAGGATGTCATGGTAGTAGACAAATACAAACTTTCCAATGAAATGACGCAAGACGTGATTCATTAATCTCATAAAAGTGTTATGAGCATTCGTCAACCCAAAATGCACAACCAACCACTCGTAAAGACCAAACTTAGTCTTAAATGCCGTCTTTCATTCATCACCTTCCCGTATTTGGATTTGATGATAGCCACTCTTAAGGTAAATCTTGGAGAATAGTCTACCTCCACTAAGCTCATCTAGCATGTCATCTAATCGGGGAATGCGATGACAATACTTGATAGTAATGTTAGTGATTGCTCTAGAATCTGCACACATCCTCCAAGTATTATCCTTCTTAGGTATCAATAAAACTAGAACTACACATGGACTCAAGCTTTCTCGAACATAGCCTTTATTAAAAAGCTCTTGCACTTGATTTTGTATTTCCTGGCTTTCCTGCGGACTCATCCTATATGTTTGGCGATTAGGAAGTGTTGAACCTGGAATGAAATCAATTTGATGCTCAACACCTCGAAAAGGTGGAAAACCTGCAGGAATCTCATCCAGAAATACATCACAAAACTCATCCACAGTCCTTAAAATGTTTTTAGGTATGGAAGCCTTCATTTCATCACTCAAAGTCATTAGGTTTTTGCATAGACTTAGTAAAATAGTATCCAAGGGAACAAAATCATCATGGAATTCCCGTTTGGATTCTAAAAGGACTCCATGAGGCTCTAGAGAAGGAATCTCGGTCTGGATATCACGGCGAGATTTGTTTGTCGGGGCCAAGATTTTTCACTGGAACCTGATTTTTCTGAGCTGGGGCGAGGTTCTTCAGATCCCGGGCGAAATTTTTCTGTCTTGCCCAAGATCTCTTCTCTAGAAGTCATTTCTCGCTTATTTTCCTTGCGTTTCTCCTTTTCCTTGTCATAATGTTCCGCAATCGGCAAGGGAGTCATAGGTTTAAGAGTAATTTTCTGTCCATTGAAATCAATGGAATGTTTGTTAGTAAAACCGTCATGTTTGACATTTCAATCGAATTTCAATGGACATCCTAATAGGATATGACATGCTTGCATAGGCATAACATCACATACAACAATATCCTCATATTTCCCTAAGGTGAACGCAATCCTAGCTTGTCTGTTAACTTTCAATTCTCCATAATGATTCATCTAATGCAATTTATAAGGTCTATGATGATAGAAAGTAGTCATTTGCAACTTAGTGATCAATTCCTCTCGAGCAATGTTGCAACAACTAACACCATCAATAATCATGTTGTACACCTTTCCTTGGACAAGGCATCTATTATCAAAAAGGTTTTCCCGTTGATTATCCTCACATGGAGCTATCTTAGCATGAAAAGTTCTCCTAGCAATTACAGATTCTCCATGTTTAGACTCACAACCTTCATCAGTTTCACTACTATTATCATGTTCATGCAATACATTGAGATGGGGATGATCATTGTCATGCTCTTCTTCACTTTCATATTGTCCTTGTTGGTTTATAAACTAAACCCTTTTATTGGGACAATATCTCATGTAGTGACCTCTACCTTGACATTTAAAGCATACAATATCTCTAGAATGTAAAGTAGAGTTAGAAGTGTTCACTTTAATTATCCTTTGAAGGATCATTCAAAGGGAAAGACCGAATGGAAGATTTATGGGTTGTTGGATCAGAAGCGGATCATTTTCCCTCCTCTTTCTGGGAATCTCGGGTGGAATCTCGGCCGAGATTTCCTCTCTGCAGTCCACAAACTTGATCCTTGGTTTTGCCCTATGATCTTCTTCTCTACCTTTATAGCCAAATGTAGTAAGTTAGTCACTAAAGCATATGTATATAAATCAATTTCATTAGCTAATTAAGTATGCATAATTCTTAAAAACCGAGTCATAATAGACTCCTCATCCCTTACATGTTAGCTTTCATCATCGCCATCTGCATGGTGGTTTAGACTTCCTCCACAATCATGGAACCTTGCTTGAGGTTCTCCAATCTTTGTCTCACTTCTCTAGCATAGTGTTGAGGTACGAATCTAGCTTTCATTAAGGCCTTCACTTGGTCCTAAGTGTTGATGTCCGGACCTTATGTTCTTCTTTGTTCTTTGACAAGATGATCCCACCAAACTAAGACATATCCTTGCAACTTCAACGCATCAAGTTGAATCTTTCTTTGCTCACTAAAATTATTGCAAGACCAAATTTGGTCAATTTTAGTCTCTTGTTTTATGTAAACGTCCGGATCGCATTTGCCTTCAAAACTTGGAATCTTGACCTAAATTTTTCCAATTCCGTCATTATCTTGGGGAGGTCTAAAATGATCATAGTCGCGACCTCTCCATGGATTATGATGATGTCTTGGGTATTCTCTCCACATTCCCTCATCATCTTTATCAAATACTTCCTGAAATTCTTCACCAAAGTGCGGAATGTGAGTTGCATTAAAAAGGGGATTAGGATGAACGATACCTGGACCCGAATGGGATTTTGGAGGTGGCACGGGGCTGGTGTCGGAGGTGGATGTCGAGAGCTTCCACCAACTTCATTCAGGGACCTCAGGCCAAATCTCGGGCGAGATTGTGGTCAAGATTCTTCATGGGGCAGGTTTCGAGCTTCTCTATCCCTTCGGTGAGTGTGTAGATTGTAGCCATGAGTTGTTTCAGTAAGTCCATTGCTTCTGGACTTGAAGTGTCACTCTTTGGTGATATTTTCGGACCATCCCTTCCTGACATTTACACAAACACACAAAGTAACAACAAACTTGTGATGTTAGTGTAAACGAAAGCGCCTTACTTGTTTTCTCTCACACTCACGATCTGTTGTGATATTGCAAGCTAATTTGATGTAATTGTCTTGGATGGATTAATACTCCATTAAAGTCAATGTCTTAGCCTCAACTAGAACTCCTTGGATGAATCAGCTAGTCGACTTTGTAATACCCCAAATCCACAAGACTTGGGATGCTACATTGAGCTAAGATCTCACAATGGATCCTGACCCTAGCCTGATAACAAGTTCACTGGATCTTACAACAAGGTATATGTAGAGTAAAACCAAATACATAAAAGTTGTATATGATACAACAAAAGTGTTTACAAACACAAAGCCGAGTACAAAACATCAAATATAAACATCTGATACAAAATATCACATCCCATGCATCCTAATGTACAGAAGTCCTCGGCTGGTCAAACCATCTGGCTCACTCTGTAGTCTTCCTAACCTACAGATCATCTACAACACGGTATACACCGTTAGCTACAACAATAGATAAGCATGAAGGTAATAACACAAACACACATCAGCATCTCATACATGCAATGTCACACATGTTCATTTATTATCTTTCATTACGTTATTCCATTACTAATTCAACTTCTTTTGTAACACGAGGAGCCTAAAGAACCCCGTCTCTTCCCCCTTTAACCCAGGTTTTGCATGGGGATCTACCTCCCCCCTGAGCTACTGGCTTCCGAGCACCTCCTTCCACTCTCGGCGAGCTTCTGGCAAGTGGTTACTGCCTGTTATAATACACTTGGGCCATTTAAATGTAATAAATGATCATCCTAGTCCGGTTCAGGTTATAAATGCACAATCATATGAACACACACAACCATCACAATCACACATATCCATAACTGAACACTAAGTAAGTCCTTTGGACTTACCTCATACACTCGTATCCAATACCACATCACAGATTCCCCTTGGGGAAGAAACCAACGCCTACAAGAGCAAGACACACAACATCACAAACTGTAAGGGTTAGGAGACTCGTCTCCATAACCAGAACCAACCTACAACCTCAAGATCATAACAAGCTCACATATGCCTATGGCATAACCTCAATATCAACACAAGTGCCTAAGGCACAACTCCAACATACAACACATCCTAACCCCACTAGCCTAGCTACAAACTAAGCCAAGGCCAAAGCAAAGGAAGGAAGGAAGACATACCAACAAGGTATGCACCAACAGAAGCAAGAGCACAAGGCTGATCTAGTGAGGCGCAGGGGCGGCTCACCAAAGGCGCAGGGGCAGCTCACAGGCAGACACAGGGGCGGCTCACACCAAGCGCAGGGGCGACTGTCTGTGCAGAATGTTGGCCCCGACTTCTCTTCGATCTCTTTCTCGACTCTCTTCACTTCTTCAACACACCACAACAACACATATGTATACAAACACATATATGATCATCAAAACATCAGAATGAGATCTATACAAGCTCAGCTTGTGATTCTATGCTAGAAAAGGAAGAAAGAAGCAAAGAAGAGGAAGGAAGGAAGATGGAGGTGAAGATCTAACCACAGCAACCCTAAGCAGCAACTAGGAACATCAACACACCTCACACAAACCTCAACACCACAGTAGTAACTCTCAGCCACAAGGTCAAGAAGATACTTGGACAATCTTTCATACCAAGCTCAAGGAGCTTGCTTAAGACCATAAAGAGCTTTGTCCAATTTAAAAACATGATCTCAAAATTCATCATTTTCAAAACTAAGTGGTTGAGCAACGTAGACTTCTTCTTCTAAGAAACCGTTTAGAAAAGCACATTTTACATCCATTTGAAATAACTTTATGCTCATGAAAGATGCAAAAGCAAGTAGCATACGTATGTCTTCTAATTTGGCAGCCGGAGCAAAAGTCTCCTCATAATCAATACCTTCTTCTTGGTTATAGCCTTGAGCTCCAAATCATGCTTTATTTCGAACGACTTTTCCATTTTCATCCAACTTGTTTCGAAAAACCCATTTCATGTCAATGATGGATTGGTGCTTCGGTCTCGATGTGAGAGTCCAAACCTTGTTTCTCTCAAACTCATTTAGTTCATTTTGCATGGTAATGAACCATTCGGATTCTTGAAGAGCCTGAATATAATTCTTGGGCTCAATGAGGGACACGAACGCCGAGAATGCATATAGGTTGTTAACTCTGAATCGAGTTTGAACTCTTGCGTTTGGATCTGACATCACATTCTCCAGTGGATGGTATGAAGAATGTTGACATTTCCTTCGTTTGTAGGATGGAACAGATCCTGAAGATTCAGACTTATATGCTTGACTGGATTCAGGTACCGCTTGAGTATTGTCCTTGAATTCTATATCAAGGCCTTGAAGTTGAGCTTCAAGGCCTTGAAACGGAGTTCTGACATCGTAGTTTTCTGTTTCAAGGTCTTGAAGATGTGTTTCAAGGTCTTGAGATTGTTTTTCGGTATCTTGAATCTTTTCTTGCATATTCTTTTCTTGAGCTTTAGGATCTTCTTCTCCATCAGAATTCTGATCTTCACGTTGATTCAAATTAAGATCTGCAAAACTTTCACTCAAAGTACCATCATTGCATTCATCGAATATGACATGAATACTTTCCTCAACAATCTTGGTACGTCAATGATAAACACAATAAGTTTTGCTATTTGAAGCATATGCAATGAATATTGTTTCATCACTACATGCATCAAATTTACCAAGGTTATCTTTTCCAATTTTATGGACAAAGCATGTACATCCAAAGGGTTTGAAAAAGGAAATGTTAGATTGTCTACCCTTAAAGAGTTCATAAGGAGTCTTTTTCAAAATAGGGCGGAGTAATCATCTATTCAAGATGTAGTTAGCAGTATTAACTACTTCAGCCCAAAAAAATTTTGGCAAATTATTTTCTAAAAGTATGGTCTTAGACATATCCTCCAGGGTGCGGTTCTTTCGTTCCACAACCCCATTTTGTTGAGGAGTTCTAGGAGCTGGAAAGTTGTGTGAGATATCATATTTTGCACAACAAAAATCAAACTTTAGTTGATCAAATTCTCTACCATGATCAC